>CP125973.1:115454285-120454285 GCA_030063025.1 Avena longiglumis | reverse complement strand
CTAGCCAAAGTTCCACACACGGTATGCACGCTGTCACTTTCACACACATGGGGAAAAGCATAGATCTATTCAAGCACAAAGAGTATTTATGTAGACTCAAACCTAAGTGCCACCATGGCGTGCACGCTGTCACTTTCACACACATGGGGAGGGCAGAGATCTAATGAAGCACTTGAGTAGCAAGGTAGATCCACTTGATTACAAAGCTCATGATCACAATATGACCATGCATAGAGAGAGAGAGAGAGAGATAAACACAAAACTACCGGTAGAGCCCTTAGCCTCGAGGAAGAACTACTCCCTCCTCATCATGGGAATCAGCAACGGTGATAAAGATGGTGATGGAGAACGATGAATATGGATTCGGGGGAACTTCCCCATTCCGGCAGGGTGCCGGAACAGAGATTTTCTGTCCCCCGAATCTCCCCTCGAGGAAGAACTACTCCCTCCTCATCATGGGAATCATCAACGAGCCGAACGAACTTAATTTACTCGACCTCATTGGACAGAATTGGCAAAAAGTTACGAGATGGATGCCAGAATGTGGTTGGGATCTACCTCGGCACTAATCATGGTGTCATCTATTTTTCATACAAGATCTCCAACAACTTAGAATGTTCTAATTTTGAAGACCATTCGCTTAATTAGTGAAAGAACTAGCTAGCTAGATTCAATATTTGTTGGTTGTATTCTGCGATTCAGTTATTTGATATTACTGCTATATTGAATATTTGCTACCGATATTCCTATTGAATATTGTTGTATATTGTTGTTATGTCATTTGATATTTCCGCTATATTGAATATTGACAGGTGTTTTTTATTTTTGAATTAAAGTTGGTGGCATTCACATAAATACAAATGCCACTATTAAGGTTACTAGTTCATATGACATGCTAGGTGGTGTTACTTTAAGACGCCACCATTATCAATTATTACGGCGTGAGATTGGTGCACTAGTAGAAAACATGACACTAGTCCCGGTTTGTAAGAGGCTTTAGTCCCGGATTGCAATCCGGGACTAACGTATCGGGACTAAAGGTTAGGCCTTTAATCCCGGTTCTGTTATAAACCGGGACTAGATTGTCTCCACGTGGCCCCGCTGCGCGCGCTGGGCTTGAGGATCTTTAGTCCCGGTTCGTAACATGAATCGGGACTAAAGTTCTACTGTCGCGGCAGCGTTTTGCACCAAACTGCTGCCATGGCAGGAGGTGGGATTTTAGGGTTTTCTTTTTTTGTGTTTGATTATTTTTCATTTTGTGTTTTCATATACATATTATTCTACGCTACTACATGCTATATACATTGATGCATATATAATATAATTTCACTCACGATAACATAAAGACATATAAATATATACACAACCGAGACTAGAGCTCGTCTAATTGATTTACACCAAGATCATTACAATGGATACTTTCCTTTTGTGTCTATCCACGATTACACGAAGGTCTATCCACGTTGTACTCTCCTTTTGTGTTTATGATGTCCCTGAGCAAAAATCCCGACAACTCCTCTTGAATTGCTAGTAGGCGTTCATGTGGTAGGAGCTTATCCCGCATCGCATCCAACTATATATAAAGAAGTAGATCATTATGAATGGAACTCAACAAAAACTATGGTATAGAATAAATTGCGAATATATTTTTTACGTACTTGAAGAAAGTCCGTGTCCTGATCCATACACCCATGAATGAACTCGCATACGTAATATCCACATAAATTAGTCCCCTATGGCTGCATCACACACTTTTCGATCGAGAATATAATTCAATCAAATAATAATCAAGCATGCTAATTGTATGAATGATAATTGTAATATGCACATAAATTAGTCCCCTAGATCTCGTACTACTTACTGGGACCGTACGAAAAGTGAGCTCCTCACGCCATTCACCCTGAACCTCCTTCGTGAACCTTTTCCAAACCCTGTCCGGCAAAAAATAAATGAATGAGTTATTAATTAGTTTACATCTCAGAGAATGAATGAAAGAGACAGATATAGTGCGATAATGATTGAAATTACTTTTGGAGGCAATCAATTATGCTGCGGTAGTCTTTCATCGGCTTCTTTAACGAGTCCGAGATTTCCACCTTTGCACGGTCAACGTCAGTGTTTAGAAGAATCCAGTGGTAGCTACGCACGTTTATATACACTTAACATCTAGTAAACAAAAATTGAATGTGTACAAGACAGTAAGACTCTTAACCATAGTTGTAAGGAAATAGAATTTGTGTCTTGTAATGTTGCTCCATTAAAAACATTAGCAAGTTATCCTCCGTTTCCTCGAGGTTATTTATTACCGTATGTCCATTAACTCTGTTTGAGTCAACGAACCCAATGTTGTAGATTGACTTTCTTCTACATTCTTGAATCTTCAGTCTGCATATATAATAGCATACAGAAGGAGATATAGTGAGGATAACGACATGAAATGAATTGAACAAGCTGAGTTAGTGACTTAATTACTTACAGACAATATCAGCTGAGGAGGGACTTGTCGAGGGCGTCTAGGTTGAATAACTGAAATAGTTCACAAAGTTCAATGGAGATCTCGTCTGGACGGAAGTACTCCTCTCCAACTTTACATACGAGAAATTGTCTCCCTTCCTTTGTGACTTTCAAGTACCAGATATGCAACAGTCGCATATGTGTTGGCAGATCATCGAATACCTCATCGCTGACCAGAGGCTCCCCGTAGACAAATTTTCGTGCTATTGATCCCTTGGTGACACTATCTCCACCGGCTAGAAGTGCTTCGAGGGGCACGTTACACTCCTTGGCTAATTTAATAGCCAATTCCATATCTATTCCACCTTGGGTGGGATGGGGTGACACCTTGAGCGGGGCGATGGATTGTTTTGCCTGTTTGCCGAGTTGGGCAAATTCTTTTGATTTTCTCCCGCTTGCAGTGTTGCTTGATAACTTCTCTTTTACTCTCTTCGTAAGACAGCGTGTATATTCATCTTTCCTATTTAACACATGTTGGGGTGGTTGCTCAAGGAATGCCTTGAAGTGCTTCTTGACTTTTGGATCAACTAGCACCCGTGGCTCAGGTTGTTTTGGTGCAAAATAGGCCTTCACTTCGGCCCGGGAGATCACCGTGCTTTCCTCATCAGTCCGGTGATAAGCTAACTTGGGAGGAGACGGCGGTACTCTTGGGAGGGGATCTTGTCATTTTCGGCGTCGGGTCTCCCTCGACGTAGCGGTGTTATTCTTCCACTTTCTTCCCTTTGATTCAGTGGGTGGAGGTGCTGGAGATGGAGATGCAGTCGCGCTGCGATCCCTCTCAGGAAGGGGTGGACTATTGTTTCTTGGTGGAGATGGTGGACTCGGAGGTGAATGGTGGCCTTGGAGGTGATGGATTTCTTCTCTGAGGAGAAGATTGCCATGGCGCCCAGCCTAGAAACACGATGTGTTGTTTTTTCCAAAGAATGATCCCACCCTCCACTTCTCCAAGTGTTTTCTCCCCTTCGCCTGCAGGGATGTCAAGCTCAAGTGATCGACATGTCGGTTCAACTTCATCCACACCGACACGAGCATAGCCAACTGGAAACTGACTTCCATGGTAGGTCGCTTCCGGTGGACAAGGTAAAGCAAAGCCGAGCGCCACTTTCATAGAAATGTTCTTCACTGTGACATGTAGCTCACAAGTTGTCCTTGCCTCGACTTCATACACGGGGTAGCGAACCATCGTTGCACCGGCCGTATCATCTATCACCGGTATATTATTGTCCATCAGCATTAGATTATTAGCTTGTACCTCCATGGAAGCCACGCTGCTTCTCCGCTGAGATGGGCCCACCACACTATCTAACGCAGGATCTTGCTGTCGGGCTAGTACTCTAAGTTCATTATTCTGCTCCTACTCTAGCTTGAACATGGCTTGAAATTCCTCGTTCCTTTTTTCAACCACCTCCAACTGTGATGCCTCCTCCGCCTTCTATCGGTTCGTTTTTCTGGATCGGCTTCTATAAGTGTCGATGTCAGGAGGAAACCCTGTCTTCCATGGAACATATGGGCCAAAGCCTCGTGTTCGTCCGACTTTTTCAGGATTCTCGAGGGCATATGTCAGCTCATCGTTCTCTCTGTCGGGAATGAACTTTCCATCTTTTCTCAGTTGTATTACTTTAACAAGTTCATCTTTGGGTTTAGTAATGGCCTTGTTTGTAACAATAATCTCCCCGGTTTCAGTGTCATACGACCCCCCATGCCCAAGGAGCCAATTTTTTGACCTCACGGGTCACTGATTTGTAGCTGTCGTGACCCCTTTTTGACGCATTTCTTTCTCGGTTTTTTCCCACTTCGGCGCGGCCGTCTTGTAGCCACATGTCCCCATAGTATGGTGATATTTCTTTTTGGCCGCATTTAACTTATTCTTTTCTGACTTGGCCGTAGCTGCTTCTGATTCCTTGTATTTCACAAATGGAGCCCAGTTATCCCGTTGCTTCTCCAGCGGGCCAGTGAATGGCGGAGTCAACCCCTTCTTGGCAAAGTTGTTGTACAATCTTTTATTCCAGTCCTTGAACTATCCGCCCATCTTCTTAAGGGCCCACTTTCTGACTTGCAACCTCAATGCCTCAGTGAGTTCAGGAGTGTCCAATTCAGGCAGAGAGAAGTGTGCCATGAGTGAATTCCAAATACCGTCTTTGACTCTGTCATCGACAAAAGTTTCTCCAACTCGATCACTTTTCTTTCCTGGCTTATTCCACTTCTGAGTGGTGATCGGGATGGCGTCCCTGACTATCGCTCCGCATTGGTATACAAATACACTTTCGGCCTCTTTCGTCTCCAAAGGTTCGCCGAACTCAGACACTAGATCAATAGTGAAACGCATACCATCGGCCAACTTTTTGGTTGGGCCTCGTTTCCTTGTAGAAGATTCGCCCGATGCGGAGGTCTAAGAGAATAAATAGTCGTTAGTACATATATATATGAATCAACTAACGCATCTACTAGCTCGTGATCAGCAGAGGCTTTATATACCTCGCCGGTCTTTGCTATGGTGTCTCCACCGTCAGTTCCACCGTCGTCTCCACCAAAGAATTTGTCATAGTCGTCTCTTCCGTCGGTTTCATCCAAGTTGAGGTATTGGGAGCCATCGTCATCTCCATCATCGTTTGCTACATTGTAATGGTAACCTCATGTACCCTCATTTATCATGTTGTACAAGATGTGCTCTTCGTTGTCTCTACTGTGCATAACTTAACTAATACATAAGATAGATAAAACCATTTTGCTTCATGCGATAAAATTAAGGAAGATAAAGTAATCCAACTTAAACAATGCGATAAAGAAAGGTAAAGTACCAATTAAACAACAATACATCTCGAATAATCCTGCTAGTACAAAAACAAAGTACCAATTAAACAACAATACATCTCGAATACAAGATGATGGTACCCTATTACACATCTAGCTAGCTCAGCGAAGACGTCGAGCCCCGGCTACTGAGCCGCGGGAGGTGTGCAACCAAAGTGTAGGAACCATCACCGGAGAATATCTCGGGTAAGGTGCATGAAGAAGATGCCAGGTTATTGGCGACCCGGACTCCTAAAATGTACATGTAGCGCCGGACATGCTCGTCCTCCTCCCTGACACGACGCTGTACCACCTCGTCGGGGCCCGGCTCCCTCTGCATCGCACCTAGACCACTCGGCCGCCACCACAGAAGACCCGGGTCGACGACGACACCCGAATTCCTCACGAGGCGATGTCCCCGGCTGGTAGCACCTCCCAGTGCCAGCCCGGCGGAGCCCAACCACGTGGATGCCCGGCGACACTGTCTAGTAGTGCTCCATTGTTCACGCCGAGTGAACGAGGATGAGGAATCGACATATTCCTAAACACTAAATTAAACTTATATACTTTAAACATGATGAAAATAAATAGTATCAACTAAAATAAACTATATTAAACACTAACTAAATTTACTAACTAAAATAAACTATATTAAACACTAACTAAAATCTCTAAAAAAATTACACTAAAATTAACCCTAAAATAACCCCTAACTAATTAGCCCTAAAATTAACCCTAAAATAACCCTAACTAATTAACCCTAACTAATTAATCCTAAAATACACTAATAAAATTACACTAACTAATTTACACTAACAAAATTAACACCTAAAAAATTTAACAACAAAATTAACACTAGTTGAATTAACACTCACTTTGGGGAGGGCGCTCGATGGTGGTGGGCAGCTCGAGCGTGAGGGGAGGCGGCCTTGCTCAGGCGGCAGGGAGGGATCGGGTGGCGCGGGGTGGCGCGGAGAGGCCAACGGGAGGGGCAGCGCGCGTGGTAGCTGAGAGGAGGAAGATGGCATGGCCGAGGTGGCTCGTGCTCAGGTTCGATTGCCTGACCGAGCGCCGAGGAAGAATGTTAGAACTTGCATTGGATTTGTGAAAAAACAACATATTGTGAGTCTAAAAATGATTTTTTTAAAAAATTACGGACGTTAGATCATGTACTTGTAGTTCAAACCGGACCCACTTGTTGCCGCTTCGGCAGACATTTGTCTTTTTCACCCGGGAAGGACAGAAAGGTTTGAGATCCCCCGGTTGGTATATAGTTCTTGTAAGGTGGTCTACTATTTTAGAAAAATAGGATGGTAGCATTCTGTAACTGCATTTTGGTGGCTGCTTCACAAAACGACCCGTCTTTTTGCGCTCGGAAAATGGAAAATGGCTTTTCCGAGTGACGAAAAGGAAAACTTCCTCCTGCAACATTGTTCTCCATCCCAATATACACATGCATGCACAATATGGGTACCGTATCACAAACTATGTCACGATTCAACACGTAACATCCGTCTCTTGGACCGAAAGCCATGAAATCTTGAACATGATAGGTCATTTTGTAAAGGTTTTTTGGAGACATAATCAGTATACCAAGTTTGATATTTTTCCTTGCAACTATGTCACATAATATCACACCATGTGAAGGATTTACATTGTTCGGACCTTTTTTGAAATTTTTATGCCCGTTTTAAATTTTTTGCTGTTTCGAACTTAGGTCAAAACGGCATGCGTGACGATAGGGATGAGAATGTTAGAACTTGCATTGGATCTCTGAAAAAACAACATATTGTGAGTCTGAAAATAATTTTTTTTTTTTAAAATCACGGATGTTAGATCATGTATCTGTAGTTCAAACCGGACCCACTTCCTACCGCTTCGGCAGACATTTATCTTTTTCACCCGAAAAGGACAGAAAGGTTTGAGATCCCCCGGTTGGGATATAGTTCATGTAAGATGGTCTAATATTTTAGAAAAATTGGATGGTAGCATTCTGTAACTGCATTTTGATGGCTTCTTTACAAAACGACCCATCTTTTTGCGCTCGGAAAATGGATTTTCCGAGCGACGAAAAGGAAAACTTCCTCCTGCAACATTTTTTTCCATCCCAATATACACATGCATGCACAATATGGGCACCGTATCACAAACTATGCCGCGATTCAACACATAACATCCGTCTCTTGGAGCGAAAGCCATGAAACCTCGAACATGATAGGTCATTTTGTGAAGGTTTTTTGGAGACATAATCAGTATACCAAGTTTGATATTTTTCCTTGCAACTATGTCACATAATATCACACCACGCAAAGGATTTACATTGTTCGGACCTTTTTTTGAATTTTTTATGCCTGTTTTGAATTTTTTGCCGTTTCGAACTTAGGTCAAAACGGCGTGCGTGAAGATAGGGGATGAGAATGTTAGAACTTGCATTGGATGTCTGAAAAACAACATATTGTGAGTCTCAAAATGATTTTTTTCAAAAAATCACGGACGTTAGATCATGTACCTATAGTTCAAACCGGGCCCACTTCCTTCCGCTTCGGCAGACATTTGTCTTTTTCACCCAGGGAGGACAGAAAGGTTTGAGATCCCCCGGTTGGGATATAGTTCATGTAAGGTGGTCTACTATTTTAGAAAAATGGGATGGTAGCATTACATGCGCATTTTGGTGGTCGCTTCACAAGCGACCCATCTTTTGCGCTCGGAAAATGGAAAATGGATTTTCCGGCGAAAAGGAAAACTTCCTCTGCAACATTTTTTTCCATCCCAATATACACATGCATGCACAATATGGGCACCGTATCACAAACTATGCCGCGATTCAACACATAACATCCGTCTCTTGGACCGAAAGCCATGAAACCTCGAACATGATAGGTCATTTTGTGAAGGTTTTTTGGAGACATAATCAGTATACCAAGTTTGATATTTTTCCTTGCAACTATGTCACATAATATCACACCACGCGAAGGATTTACATTGTTCGAACCTTTTTTTGAATTTTTTATGCCTGTTTTGAATTTTTTGTTGTTTCGAACTTTGGTCAAAACGGCGTGCGTGAAGATAGGGGATGAGAATGTTAGAACTTGCATTGGATCTCTGAAAAAACAACATATTGTGAGTCTAAAATTGATTTTTTTCAAAAAATCACGGACGTTAGATCATGTACCTGTAGTTCAAACCGGGCCCACTTCCTTCCGCTTCGGCAGACATTTATCTTTTTCACCCGGGATGGATAGAAAGGTTTGAGATCCCCCGGTTGGGATATAGTTCATGTAAGGTGGTCTACTATTTTAGAAAAATGGGATGGTAGCATTCTGTAACTTCATTTTGGTGGCTGCTTCACAAAACGACCCATCTTTTTGCGCTCGGAAAATGGAAAATGGATTTTCCGAGCGACGAAAAGGAAAACTTCCTTCTGCAACATTTTTGTCCATCCCAATATACACATGCATGCACAATATGGGCACCGTATCACAAACTATGCCGCGATTCAACACATAACATCCGTCTCTTGGACCGAAAGCCATTAAACCTCGAACATGATAGGTCATTTTGTGAAGGTTTTTTGGAGACATAATCAGTATACCAAGTTTGATATTTTTCTTTGCAACTATGTCACGTAATATCAGACCACGCGAAGGATTTACATTGTTAGGACCTTTTTTGAAATTTTTATGCCTGTTTTGAATTTTTTACCATTTTGAACTTAGGTCAAAACGGCATGCGTAAAGATAGGGGATGTGAATGTTAGAACTTGCATTGGATCTTTGAAAAAACAACATATTGTGAGTCTAAAAATGATTTTTTCAAAAAATCACGGATGTTAGATCATGTACCTATAGTTCAAACTGGACCCACTTCCTACCGCTTCGGCAGAAATTTGTCTTTTTCACCCGGGAAGGACAGAAAGGTTTGAGATCCCCCAGTTGGGATATAGTTCATGTAAGGTGGTCTAATATTTTAGAAAAATGGGATAGAAGCATTCTGTAACTGCATTTTGATGGCTGCTTCAAAAAATGACCCGTCTTTTTGTGCTCGGAAAATGGCTTTTCCGAGCGACGAAAAGGAAAACTTCCTCCTGCAACATTGTTCTCTATCCCAATATACACATGCATGCATAATATGGGTACCGTATCACAAACTATGCCACGATTCAACACATAACATCTGTCTCTTGGACCGAAAGCCATGAAACCTCGAACATGATAGGTCATTTTGTGAAGGTTTGTTGGAGACATAATCAGTATACCAAGTTTGATATTTTTCCTTGCAACTATGTTACATATTATCACACCAAGCGAAGGATTTACATTGTTCGGACCTTTTTTGAATTTTTTATGCCCATATTGAATTTTTTGCCGTTTTGAACTTAGGTCAAAACCGCGTGCGTGAAGATAGGGGATGAGAATGTTAGAACTTGCATTGGATCTCTGAAAAAACAACATATTGTGAGTCTAAAAATAATTTTTCCAAAAAAATTATGGACGTTAGATCATGTACCTATAGTTCAAACCGGACCCACTGACATTTGTCTTTTTCACCCGGAAAGGATAGAAAGGTTTGAGACCCCCCGGTTGGGATATATTTCATGTAAGTTGGTATACTATTTTAGAAAAATGGGATGGTAGCATTCTGTAACTGCATTTTGGTGGCGGATTCACAAAACGACCCGTCTTTTTGCGCTCGGAAAATGGAAAATGGCTTTTCCGAGCGACGAAAAGGAAACTTCCTATCCATCCCAATATACACATGCATGCACAATATGGGCACCGTATCACAAACTATGTCGCGATTCAACACATAACAACCGTCTCTTGGACCGAAAGCCATGAAACCTTGAACATGATAGGTCATTTTGTGAAGGTTTTTTGGAGACATAATCAGTATACCAAGTTTGATATTTTTCCTTGCAACTATGTCACATAATATCACACCACGCGAAGGATTTACATTGTTCGGACCTTTTTTGAATTTTTATGCCCGTTTTGAATTTTTTGCCGTTTTGAACTTAGGTCAAAATGGCGTGCGTGAAGATAGGGGATGAGAATGTTAGAACTTGAATTGGATCTCTAAAAAAACAACATATTGTGAGTCTAAAAATGATTTTTCAGAAAATCACGGAAGTTAAATCATGTACCTGTAGTTAAAACCGGACCCACTTTCTACCACTTCGGCAGACATTTGTATTTTTCACCTGGAAAGGATAGAAAGGTTTGAGACCCCCCGGTTGGGATATAGTTCATGTAAGGTGGTATACTATTTTAGAAAAATGGGATGGTAGCATTGTGTAACTGTATTTTGGTGGCTGCTTCACAAAACGACCCGTCTTTTTGCGCTCAGAAAATGGAAAATGGCTTTTCCGAGCGACGAAAAGGAAAAATTCCTCCTACAACATTGTTCTCCATCCCAATATACACAGTATGCACAATATGGGCACCATATCACAAACTATGCTGCGATTCAACACATAACATCCGTCTCTTGGACCGAAAACCATGAAACCTCGAACATGATAGGTCATTTTGTGAAGGTTTTTTGGAGACATAATCAGTATACCAAGTTTGATATTTTTCCTTGCAACTATGTCACATAATATCACACCACGCGAAGGATTAACATTGTTCGGACCTTTTTTGAATTTTTATGCCCGTTTTGAATTTTTTGCCGTTTCGAACTTAGGTCAAAATGGCGTGCGTGAAGATAGGTGATTAGAATGTTAGAACTTGCATTGGATCTCTGAAAAAACAACATATTGTGAGTATAAAAATGATTTTTTCAAAAAATCACGGACGTTAGATCATGTACCTGTAGTTCAAACCGGACCCACTTCCTACCACTTCGGCAGACATTTGTCTTTTTCACCCGGAAAGGATAGAAAGGTTTGAGACCCCCCGGTTGGGATATAGTTCATGTAATGTGGTCTACTGTTTTAGAAAAATGGGATGGTAGCATTCTGTAACTGCATTTTGGTGGCTGCTTCACAAAACGACCCGTCTTTTTGCGCTCGGAAAATGGAAAATGGCTTTTCCGAGCGACGAAAAGGAAAACTTCCTCCTGCAACATTGTTCTCCATCCCAATATACACATGCATGCACAATATGGGCACCATATCGCAAACTATGCTGCGATTCAACACATAACATCCGTCTCTTGGACCTAAAGCCATGAAACCTCGAACATGATAGGTCATTTTGTGAAGGTTTTTTGGAGACATAATCAGTATACCAAGTTTGATATTTTTCCTTGCAACTATGTCACATAATATCACACCACGCGAAGGATTTACATTGTTCGGACCTTTTTTGAATTTTTTATGCCCGTTTTGAATTTTTTGCCGTTTCGAACTTAGGTCAAAACGGCGTGTGTGAAGATAGGAGATGAGAAAGTTAGAACTTGTATTGGATCTCTGAAAAAACAACATATTGTGAGTCTAAAAATGATTTTTTCAAAAAATCACGGACATTAGATCATGTACCTGTAGTTCAAACCGGACCCATTTCCTACCGCTTCGGCAGACATTTGTCTTTTTCACCTGGGAAGGACAGAAATGTTTGAGATCCCCCGATTGGGATATGGTTCATGTAAGGTAGTCTACTATTTTATAAAAATGGGATGGTAGTATTCTGTAACTACATTTTGGTGGCTGCTTCACAAAATGACCCGTCTTTTTGCGCTCGGAAAATGGAAAAGGGCTTTTCCGAGCGACGAAAAGGAAAACTTCCTCCTCCAAAATGTTCTCCTTCCCAATATACACATGCATGCATAATATGGGCACCGTATCACAAACTATGTCATGATTCAACACATAAACATGCCCGTTTTCCCGCCATATCCCACCGCTTCCCGCCATGTTTTTCCGCCCTTTCCCTCCGAACGGTACTTTTAGTACCGGTTGTAGCCACTAACCAGGACTAAAGATATTTCCCGCCATATCCCACCGCTTCCCACCATGTTTTCCTACCCTTTCCCTCTGAACGGTGCTTTTAGTCCCGTTTGTAGCCACTAACCGGGACTAAAGATATTTACCGCCATATCCCACGTTTCCCGCCATGTTTTCCCGCAGTTTCCATCTATATATAGGCAGGCCACGCCATGGCTATCCATACATCCACACCTTCCTCTCTCACAACTATGGACAGTGCCTACTGGGCCATTCTGACCCTCGAGGAGACCGAGGCGTTGTTCGCCTCCAACTACCCTTTCCCGTTGGGCTACCGGCCGTACCATTTGGATCTCAGCCGGAGGGTTCATGTCCCTCCTGTGCCTTAAGGCTCCGCCCGACAGGCGGCCATCACGAACCACTTCTACCACGAGCTCACGCCAGAGCAGCGAATGGATCCCAAGTGGGATCCCGACAACTACGACACCTGGAATACCTTCTTCGCTAACCGACGGGAAAGGAAGCTCGCCAGGTACGAGGGTGATGGCCCGCCCCCGGTGAACCACAATGAAGCCAGTCGGTGTCTATGGTGGGCGAACCGTACTATCATCGGCATGATGCGCTACATCGCCGGGGGAGACCATCCTCGCCTGCGGTGCCCACAAGTCCATCCGCCACAGAGCCACAAGAAGGCCCCTCCTCCGTGATGGCGGCATCGTCTTCAGAGACTCCTCCCGCCCGTGAATCTGAGGCGGCAGTGCCCCGTATGTATATGCCATGGTGAGGATCTCTAGAGTGGCGGTGTGATGGCGATGTGAAAGAAGACCACGGCTGCGTACAATAGGACTAGGCATGATTATGACTAAAGGGGGTGGCTTTAGTCCTCAGTGTTAGCTAGTCCCGGTTTGTCCCGGTTTTTAATATTAATAAATGTCTAAGTGTTACCTAGTCTAGTGTTTTGGTACCTGCCTACAGCAATCTCAGAAATTCCTTTTTGTCTCGGTTTGTCCCGGTTTTTATATTAATAAATGACGATGACGATCACAAAAGGTTTAATACATTACATCACCAACATCCACATCTAGCGTTTTGGCTCTCTTCTTGTCCGTAACCATGGAGCATCTTCCTTATTTAGCGATATGCTTGGGTTAGTTTTTACTTTGAATGGCAGAATTTCGTGAAATTTGTCATAATCTTCTGACATGTCTGTCCTGTCCTCAACTCCCACCATGTTTCTTTTTCCTGAAAGAACTATGTGGCGCTTTGGCTCATCGTATGATATTGTATTCTTTTGCTTATCTTTCCTTTTTCTCGGTCTAGTAGACATGTACTTCACATAGAAAACTTGAGCCACATCATTGCAAGGACGAATTGTTCGTCTCCGTATGCAAGATTATTGAGATCCACTGTTGTCATTCCATACAGCTGGTCTACCGTTACCCCACATCTTGACCCATTTGCATCGAAACAATGAGACCTTGAAATTAGGACCATAGTCAAGTTCCCATATGTCCTCTATGTAACCATAATATGTGTCATTCATGAGATGTGTCTGCAACCAACCGCCAAAAGTCTTCATGTGTTCATCTCTAATCAACCTGTCAGACTGCCCCGGGTAGTTCGAGCGTACAATATTCTTGTGTACCTCGATATACGGAGCCACTAAGGTAGAACTTTGCAGAATTGTATAGTGTGCTTTAGTGAAAGAATGTCCGTCCATACATATCTTTGCTTTCTTTCCTAGCGTGCCTTTTCCACTAAGTCTCCCTTCATGCCGTGATTCATGTTCACCGATCGGCTTAAGGTCAGGAATAAAGTCAACACAAAACTCAATGACCTCCTCTGTTCCATAGCCCTTGGAGATGCTTCCTTATGGACTCGCACGGTTATGGACATATTTCTTTAAGACTCCCATGAATCTCTCAAAGGGGAACATATTGTGTAGAAATACAGGATCGAGAATGGTAATCTCTTCGACTAGGTGAACTAGAAGGTGTGTCATTATGTTGAAGAAGGATGGTGGGAACACCAACTCAAAGCTAACAAGACACTGGACCACATCTTTTTGTAACCCTGGTAGACTTTCTGGATTGATTACCTTCTGAGAAATTGCATTGAGGAACGAACATAGCTTCACAATGGGTACTCTAACATTTTCCAGCAGAAGCCCCCATAAAGCAATCGGAAGCAACTGCGTCATAAGCACGTGGCAGTCATGAGACTTCAGTTCTGGAATTTTTTCTCTGCCATATTTATTATTCCCTTTATATTGGACGAGAAGCCAGAAGGGACCTTGATACTACTCAGGCATTTAAAAAAGATTTCCTTCTCTTTCTTGGTAAGAGCGTAGCTGACAGTACCTTGAAACAGCTCTGGATGCCTGCCTTCTCGGTCTTTTATACGTTGTTGGTCCTGTCGTGCTTATGGTGTATCTTTATTCTTTCCATACACGCCCAAGAAGCCTAGTAGTATCACACAAGATTTTCTTCGTCAGATGCATCACGTCGATTGCAGAGCGGACCTCTAAGACTTTCCAATAGGGTAGCTCCCAAAATATAGATTTCTTCTTCCACATGGGTGTGTGTCCGCCAGCGTCCTTTGGAACTGACTGTCCGCCAAGACCCTTTCCAAAGATTACTTTTATACCATATCAAATACAACATCACCAGTACGACGGACAGGCTTACTCCGGTGATCTGTTTCACCATTGAATGCTTGTCTTTCCTTCATAGGGAATGCGTGGGCGGAAAAAAACGACGATTCTCTAGGTACACATTCTTCTTGCACTTATCCAAATAAATACTTTTAGTGTCATCTAAACAGTGTGTGCATGCATTGTATCCCTTGTTTGTCTGTCCTAAAATGTTACTAAGTGCAGGCCAATCATTGATGGTTACGAACAACAATGCTCGTAGGTTAAATTCCTCACGTTTGTGCTTATCCCACACACGTACACCTTGTCCGTGCCACAGCTGTAAAAGTTCTTCAACTAATGGCCTTAGGTATACATCAATGTCGTTGCCGGGTTGCTTCGGGCCTTGAATCAGCACTGGCATCATAGTGAACTTCCACTGCATGCACAACCAAGGAGGAAGGTTATACATACACAAACACATGCCATGTGCTATGACTGTAGCTCTACTCCTCAAAGGGATTCATGCCATCCGTACTTAGACCAAACCATAAGTTTCTTGCGTCACCTGCAAAGTCCGGGTACTTTCTCTCAATTTTATCCACTTCGACCCATCAGCGGGGTGTCTCAACATCTCGTCTTTCTTACGGTCTTCTTTGTGCCATCGCAACAATTTGGCATGCTCTTCGTTTCTGAACAAACGTTTCAGCCGTGGTATTATAGGATCATACCACATCACCTTGGCGGGAACCCTCTTCCTCAGGCGCTCCCCCTCAACATCACCAGGGTCATCTCGTCGGATCTTATACCGCAATGCAATGCATACCGGGCATGCATCCAAATTCTCGTACCGCTCACCGCGATAGAGGATGCAGTCATTAATGCATGCATGTATCTTCTGTACCTCTAATCCTAGAGGGCAGACAACCTTCTTTGCTTCGTAAGTACTGGAGGGAAGTTCGTTATCCTTTGGAAGCAGCTTCTTCATTATCTTCAACAACTTTTCAAATCACTTGTCAGGCACACCGACCTCTGCCTTCCATTGCAGCAATTCCAGTGTGCTGCCTAGTTTTTTGTGGCCATCTTCGCAATTCGGGTACAACAATTTGTTGCGATCATCTAACATCTGCTCAAATTTCAACCTCTCCCTCTCGCTATCACATTCTCCCTTTGCATCAGCAATGGCCCGACCAAGATCATCATCTGGCTCATATGATGCACGTTCTTCTGCTTCTTCTTCATCATTGTCTTCCATTGTAGTACCACCGTATTCAAGGGACATAGGATCGCTGTCATCATTCTCTTCATCTTCGTTGTCTTCCATCATAACCCCTCTTTCTCCGTGCTTGGTCCAACAATTATAGCCAGACATGAAATCGGACCGAAACAAATGGCCATGAAGGACTCTTGAGGAAGAGTATTCCTTCTGATTCCGACGCTCACCACATGGACAACACATAAAACCATTCCGCTTGTTTGCCTCTGCCACAACAAGAAAAGAACGCACGCCTTTAATGAACTCGTCAGAGATTCGGTCAGCATACATCCATTGCCGTCTCATCTGCATTTTATAAGTTCATCAAACAAAATCACGATGCTAAGAGTAGTACTAGTCTAAAAATAAAAGAACACATCGTATACATCAAACAAGCACTGATTTAAAAAGTTTCTACTACATCTTTAGTCCCGGTTGGACACACCAACCGGGACTAAAGGGATTGCGGCAGGCTAGGGCCTACATGAGCCCGTTTAGTCCCGAATGGTGTCTTCAACCGGGACTAAAGGACACTCCAGTCGGGACTAAAAGTGGGTGAAGACACTATATGTCGCGAGTGTACACTATGCCAGTGAGTGGAGACACTGTTTCATTGGGTGGCGACACTATGACAGGGGTGAATGTCGACATTATGTCATGAGTGTCGACACTATGTTGTGCTGCTTAATCTATAAATAGGCTTCCTTGTGAACTATCAACTGCAAGGAAGATCGTGTGCGAGACCAGGGACACCACTACGGCGGAGCTCGCCGTAGAGGCACTCCCTAATATGTGAAATTATTTAGCTTCACCAGCATACTGATTTAGCTAGAAAAGATATGAACTGAAATATGGTGTGCGAGAGCAGGGACACCACTATGGCAGAGCTTCTCGAAGATGTCTTAGGATGCCTCGTCCTCAGACATCTTCGAGGAGCTCGCCATAGAGGCACTCCCTAATTTATTTGGTAGCTCCTTGGCGCGTTCATGTTTTTGTTCTTTCTTGCTTAACTGGCCGATGATTAACTAAAATGCTAGGGCTTCACTAGATATATGTGTGCCTTCATAGTTTTGGTACTTATTTTTGTTTCAATGGATTTTGTGACGACAAGTAGAAAAAAGAAGAATATTTTGTTGCTCGACGGTGACATGATATGCACCGTGAACCGTCCGGATTTCAAGACAACGTGTCAAACCAAGATATGTAGATAGGATGAACTCATGTATCTATGTGCTTCGATGAATCAAATGAATTTCGAGAACTATATGTGCCAAATTAACCAGATATATAGAGATAGAATCCACACAAAATCTATCCATTTCTAGAGCATGAAATCTAAAACAAGCAATGCGAGCTGAAACGATGAAGTTGCTAACCTCTTAGGACCCTTGATAGATGTGGAGCCAAAAAATCTTCACAAATCTTGAGAAAAATGGGGAAGAACTCGAGCTTGAGGGGAGAAATTTGAGAGGGATGATTGTGTGAGCTTGAAATGGCTCGGGCTGGGAAGGGGAAGAAGACATAGTCGGGGACTTTAGTCCCGGTTTGAGAAACAGAACGGGGCTAAAGGTCCACGCATCTGCTCTTTTTCAGCGCCAGACCCTTTAGCCTCGGTTTGTTAAACGAACCGTGGCTAAAGTTCCCATACGAAGCGGGGCTAATGTCTTCTGGTTCCTACGGCCGTTTCTAGCCGTTGGGACCAGAGCATTAGTCCCGGTTTGTACCAATGCTCTGGACCAAAGGTCTGTTTTCTACTAGTGGTGGCGTACGGATTGAACGCTATCAATCCACTTTTCTGTACGTCACCTAAGGCTTCTCCTACTAGTGGATACTAGAAGGAAATATAGATATCTATAATATTGAATAAATACATTATGAAGAAATATTTTATGTCTGATCTATTGATAATTATTTGGTATTATGGATGTTCATATTTTTGTCGATATAATTGGTCAAACTTAGAAAGCGTTATCACACCCTGTTTTTTTTTTTTTGGAGAGGAGGGAGTATGTGTTAAAATCACTTGAAGTTGCAGTTATTTGTTACACATGTGTGTTGTGGACCTTGTGGTGCAATTAATTTGCTCTTCTTTCATTATCTAAAAAAAGTGCAACTCATTACTCTTCGCTAACCATCGTGCATGCTAGGTCGCTTGAGAGTTGAGAGGCTGCTATGTGTTGTGACTTGTGTATTACCTATGCATGTTTTTCGTTTCAAAATGAAAAAAAAAAACCGCCTGGTTGAACACGTCGCACGTGCAAGCTAGTTTGCCATCCGAACCTTATATGGCAACCATAAATTGTACGGAGTAGTCAATATCCACGTCTATCAGTCCGTACGTACCCTTGAGCTTTCAGATTCCTATATATTGCGCTCCGAAACAAAGAAGTTGCTGTGAGCTAGCAGCTTAATTAGCCACCACCGCACACAGCCGCCTGCTCCAAGCAACGAGCATGAAGCGCGGTGAAGCCATGGCCAGGAGACACTGCGCTCCAGTCGTGGCCTGCGTCTTTCTCCTCGCCGCCGCCGCCGCCACGGTCGTCTATACCGCCTTTCCACCGGTCTCCTTAAACCCATGCACCTACTCTCTGCCGAGAGCGCTCCTCGCCGTCTCCGGCGTCGACCCGTACATCGTCTCATGCGCAGGCGACGCCCCACTCTCCGACGGCAAGAGCAACATCGGCGGGCCAATCGTGACCAACATACGAACGTGCAGCAAGCCGAAGCTCCCGCCGAATCCGCTCCCTCCATTCTACTGCTGCCCGCCGATGTCAGCGTCGGAGCCGATCAACTTCACGCTCCCGGACCCGGCCGAGCCGCTGAGGGTCCGGCGGCCGGTGCACGCGGTGGGGGCGGAGCACATGGCCAAGTACGAGCGCGCCATAGCGCTGATGAAGGCCCTGCCTCCCTCCGACCCGCGCAGCTTCTACCAGCAGGCCAACATCCACTGCGCCTACTGCACGGGCTCCTACCACCAGAACGGGAACCCGGAGCTGGACGTGCAGATCCACTTCTCGTGGTTCTTCTACCCGTTCCACCGCGCCTACATCTACTTCTTCGAGCGCATCGCCGCGAAGCTGCTCGACGAGCCCGGGTTCGCGCTGCCGTTCTGGAGCTGGGACGTGCCGGAGGGGATGCAGCTGCCGCCGGAGTTCGCCAACGCGTCGTCCCCGCTCTACGACCCCGTACGGAACCCGAGGCACGCACCGCCAAAGGTCGTGGACCTGGAATTCGTCCGCGAGCAGGGAGAAAACAACCTCACCGCCGACCAGCAGATCCAGCAGAACCTCAGGGTCATGTACAAACAGGTGCGCTACCGGAAAATCCTTCTAGAAGGCGATCTGTATATTTCTGTTTTGAGATTGGTGCGTCCGTTTATCCTTTTTCAGTCCGCATATGAATGACATCATGCTGACGTCACTAATTGAAATATAATTAAACCCGACTAAAATATTATTGAAACATTTGAAACGGTCCATGAACAGTTCAAAATATTTTATATGTTTTAGAAAAGTTTCATAATAAATTTTAAAAAGTTTCACAAATTTTTCAATTTTCTGGATATAGCACGCTGACTTCACGCTGATGTCGACACTCCGCTATATACAGTCGCATTTAGAAAATCCTTATTTGATGCGCTACCTGACTTCATGCCCCGCGCGTGCCTTTGAATTTTACTAGTCCTACAAAACGTTTGAAAATTCAACTGATATATATGCCTTTTTGAAAATTCCAGATGATTGGCAATGCCGCTTTGCCCACCCTCTTCCACGGCCAGCCCTTCCGCGCCGGCGAGGCCGACCAGCCGGGCGCCGGGACGGTGGAGATGTTCCCGCACAACACGGTGCACACATGGACGGGCGACATGGCTCAGCCCAACGTGGAGAACATGGGCGTCTACTACTCGGCCGGCCGCGACCCGACCTTCTACCCGCACCACAACAACATCGACCGTCTCTGGGTGGCATGGCGCGACATCGGCGCGTTGCGCGGCTACCGCGGCCACGTCGACTTTACGGACCCCGACTGGCTCGACTCCTCCTTCCTCTTCTACGACGAGGAGGCCCGCCTCGTGCGCGTCACCGTCCGCGACATGCTCGACATCGAGAAGCTCCGGTACAGGTTCGATGGCGTCGGCACGCCGTGGGTCGACGCGCGGCCGCCTACCACTCCCGATGTTAACGGCAAGAAAGGCTTCCTGATGAAGTCCGTCAGGTTTCCGCTGTCGCTTGACGACGTGGCCGTGACCGCGAAGGTGAGGCGGCCACGGGTGTCGCGGAGCCGGCGGGAGAAGGAGGTGGAGGAGGAGGTGCTGGTGGTCGAGGGCATCGAGACCGACGGCGCCGAGAGGGTCAAGTTCGACGTGTATGTGAACGCCATGGACCACGAGAAGGTCGAGCCAGGTGGACGGGAGATGGCCGAGAGCTTTGTGTGTTTGAGTCATCCGAGAATGGACGGCACCGGGAAGGGGATGGCGATAAAGACGAGTATGAGAGTGGCATTGAACAAGCTCTTGGAAGATCTAGGCGCTGATGGCGACGAGACTGTGACCGTGACGTTGGTGCCAAGGCACGGGAAAGTTAAGATCGGAGGTCTAAGGATAGTGTACATGGTAGAGTGAGACTACAGCACGGACAATGATGCATGGGGTATTGTAAATCTTTCGGTGTTCTTTTTTCTTTGGATACCGCGCGCGTGCTCGTGTGGTATGTTGTGTGTAGCACAAGGGTTTGTTGATTTGTTGCTTTGGTCTCACAGACTAGTTGTTGCCAAGACACTGCGAAATTTCGTGGTCTAGAACTAGTAAAACACGTGTATTTATATTGGAATAGCAGTTGCGCTGATTTCACAACCACTTGCATAGTTGTAACTTTTTTTTTTACGAAAAGGCTTACAGAGCAGCTTTTCATTGATTATACATTAAGGAGCGAACATAGTGAACGAAACCGAAAAGAAAAAAGAACAGCTCAACTTTAAGCCAAAGAGCACAATGGAATAGAGGCAACACGTTGGGCCGTTTCGGTCGGTGTCCATCCAAGATAACTATTTTTCCTAAAATGATGCAGAGACATTATATGGTGAATAATGAGGATGTTTGATGATGATGAGCACTGGAGACGATGGTGGCAATAACTTCAGCAGTAGCGACAACGATGACAACATGAGCAGTGGAGACGATGGCGACAACAACTTCAGCAGTAGCGACGATGAAGACAACATGAGCAGTGGCAACGATGCCAACAACTTCAGCAGTACCGAGACGACAACATCAGCACTAGCGATGACGATGATGAGGTCGTCTACGCTGTTAGAGGTAACCATCTTTGCTTAAACATCTAGTTTACTTGAACACTCTTAATGTCAGGGGCGTATCTAGTGGGGGTGCCATGGGTGCCCTAAATAAATGAAAGTTCTTTTGATTTATAACAATTAGTCTAATTTTAAGCATATTATAAATATTTATACATGACATTTAAGCTACTAATATAAACTTGGCACCCCCTCTGATTTTGTCCTACATCCGCCAGTGCTTAATGTAGTTTCTTAGGACTGTTATGACTTATGACACACGCTTTTACATGTAGCACCCAATATTAGAGAAAGATATTTGTTCGATGGTATATTCATCTTTGCAAACTACATGAGGTTGAATCCTAATCAAGAGCGAGTGCTGAATAATCATGCAGAGGACTACCCAGTGCCACCAATCAAACACTACATCTTCAAAATGGCAAAATCCTCCGTTGTATTGGGTAAATCGAACATGGTATGCTTTCTTTTACTTTATCTTGTCATGCTTTTTCTGAAATGGAATAATAATGTGGTATGTTCTGATTTGATACTAATATATTTCGTATATAACCTATTGATAAACCTATTATTTGGATTAAATCATATGGATTATTGCTTATATTTTTAATAATATGTGCTAATGTGGGTTTTGCTATTGTTCATAGGTCTCACACTAAAGTGGCCGTTTATTTTGGCATTTTGGCATCGACTCCTGACTATATATATGTGAATTTTCATGCATCATATACACTTACATGTGAGTCGAGAAAATAAAAAAAATTAGTAGGTCATGGCAACGCATGGGCATTCGGCTAGTTGTTGTAGTAGGTCCTGGTAGTCGATTGTAGGCGTCAGAAGAACCTAGTAATTTACTAGTACCAAGTATTAAAGATTCAAATGTAGTAGGACCTAGTAGCCAACTATAGGCGTCAAAAGAACCTTTCCTTTCTTTTCTATTTGGTTTGTTTGATAGCTTCTTTTTTGTTTTATATTTCGAAGCTGTACTCAGATTCGGTGGTTTCTATTAATAGAAATCGGAGAGGAAAACTCTCTTTTTTAAAAGAAAAATTTAAGTGGTGAGGAGTGAAATAAAAGAGATTGTTCAGGTCCACCTTTTGCTTATACCAATGTCACCAACTAGTTTTGATGTGGACACTGAGGACTAGTAATAATATACGGACGAAATTGCGGCGTTAGATAGTAGAGCACATGTATTTCTATTGGAAATGTGATTGCACTCATTTCGCAACTCTGGGCGTACTTGTAACGTGTACAAGCGTATACAACAACTTCATTACACATATTCGATGGATCAGGAGTGAAAAAGACAGATTGCTCAGGTTCACCTGTTGCATATATACAGGTGGTGGATTCATAATCTGTTAAGTGGAGCCGAAACTAGTTTCGCTGATCATGTGGACACCGAAGTCTAATATACTGGATGAACCAGAGCCTGTGAAATATACTTGAAGAAAAAACAGGAATAGCGAAATTTCGATTCGTATTAACTGAGATATCATACAGGAGATATTCTCGGCCCGTGGGAAAGTACATAGTGTTCCCACTTCCTGCTAGAATGAGCGGTTTCTGTCAATGGCTGAACCAATGGACTATGGGCTAGAGCTATGAGTAGACCTCATGTCAACTTAGGATTGGATTGTCTCAGGTTTAGTAGAATATATGGTTGTAATGACAGGCTCTGCCAGAAATATGTGGTCGGACATGTGGTCAATAACAAAACAGCCAAGCATTTCCTTGTATTTAACCGGATAATGTTTTCTAGTCGGCGACTATTTTGATCGACTTTAGAGCATCACCAATAGGCCTCCCCGAGTCTTCATTTCAGCCATCAAAAAGGGGCAGCGCATTTGGCCCGCCTTTCGGTCATCGTGGTCATCTTCTATATTTATTACAACGAAACAAATTTATAAACAACAAATTTTACAATGTACTCCGGCACGAGTAGCACCGTTCAAACCATAGAATAGTCCAGGACAAAATATATCCCTAGGCCATTGCCAAAATATCTGATTGATGAAAAATTTCATACCTAGTTTTTTTTGGATAAAGCGATGTGTTTTGTATTAAATCATAGAGAGATTGTTATCAATATTAGCCGGTGGAACACCCAGACAAGACCTACTAAGCTTATTATTGTAGGCCCGGGCAAATGGTCGAACAGGTCATAGGCGGGCACGTGAACTCCTCTGGCAACTGCGGCGTTGGCGAGCGGGACTAAGGGCTTCTTCACCGGGCCGACTCATCCGGTCCATCTAAATGGTTCGTTTCTGTCTGTTTGGATCGAGCCGAGGTCGTTTTTGAATCGTGGTTCGGCCTGTTCGGCCGACCACGCTAGCGGTGCGACCCATCTATCTGCGCTTGGCCATCGTCAATGCCAGCATATTTCTAGTGTCTTCCCGCTGTCACGCCGTCTTCCGCCTTTCTTTCCCGCCGCTTTCCGCCAGTTCTGGATGTTTCCTGCCACGTCCAGGCGTCTCCATAAAAAGTGGAGGTCGCCGAGATATATTCGACCAGACCCGCACCACTCCCAGCACAAAACCACAATGGCTGGCCATCGTCGTCGGCCCGACGAGCTCCGTGGTAACCCCGACGCCGGTAGAGAAGCGGTGCCCGAGCGCCCGCTGCCCTCGTGGTGGCCGAACCCGCCAGAGTTTCCGGACGTGCTGCCGCCTCCGATTCCGGGGCGCCCACGGATTTACACGATGCGCCCCGCCCCGCACCCTTTCTACAACCGTCACGTGACCACCAGCGAGCCTTTCACGATGGAGGTGGCGGAACGCGTCTTCCTGCCGGAGTACCGGCGATGGGACTGTTGGGAATATGCCCTAGAGGCAATCATGCATGATGATATTTCCCATTGTATTCATAAAGTTATTAAGTGGTCCTTGTATAAGCATCTGATGTATATCATTGAATATGTGATTCGGTTGTAGAACTATGCAATCATGCTGTTCATACTAAATATCCTTGGTCATTGAGATTGTGATGGACATACAACTTAGACCAATATGAAAGTTGGCTAGATGACTTGGTTCCACTTGTCATGGACATGGTGATGCTATTCTGACTTACATGGATTCGGCTAAAGAGTTTAGTAAGTCGGATTGACCCATATCATATTGAGATACAACGAATAAGTCGTCATTTGTATGTCTCAATCAATGTAATCCTTAGACATGGGGTTGTTGCACAATCCAAGTTGAGGATCACCGACTTAGGTTTTGTCAAACACTGATCCGTAACAGGAAAGTTATAAAGGCGAAGTTCGGGTGAACTAAGAATCAAGCTGCATGATGTGAATAGCCAAGATGAGATTTTTTCCCTCCACTTGGAGAGATATTCGCTGGGCCTTCTCGGATGATATGATTCGAAAACATGGCCATGCACGACTCGGTTAAGTGTTAACCGGGGCGATCGACTAAGAGTTAGTCGGATGAATCACTTATTTCGGATCGAGAAGAGAGTCGAACTATTTAAGGGATGACAATTATTCGCCTATAGCCTGACAAGGTATATCGTGAGGCAAAAGGGCCCCGGACACAAGTCCCATTGGAAAGGCATGTCGTCATGACTATTTGGTACTTGGGAGTCGGCATGTTCTACTAGGAGCCGCTACCTGTTGGAGATATGCCCAAGAGGCAATAATAAAGTGGTTATTATCATATCTTCACACTTATGATAAATGTTTACATACCATGCTATAATTGTATTAACCGGAAACATTAATACTTGTGTGATTTGCAAACTAAAATAAGAGTCCCTAGTAAAGCCTCTTGTTAAACTAGCTTGTTGGTTAATATATGATCATGGTTTCCTGATCATGAACATAGAGATGTTATTAACAACAGGATCATATCATTAGGAGAATGATGTGATGGACATACTCCTATAGATAAGCGTAGCATAAAGATCAAGTCATTTCAATAGTTCAATTGCTATATGCTTTCTGATACATAGTAACCTAATTCCTTCGACCATGAGATCATGCATATCACCTTTACCGGATGGATGCTTTAATGACATCAAACACCACACCGTAACTAGGTGGCTATAAAGGTGGCATTGAGTGTTCGGAAAGTATTGGTTGAAACACATGGATCAAGAGTGGGATTTGTCCATCCATATGACGGATAGATATACTCTGGGCCCTCTCGGTAAAATGTCATCCAATTAGCTTGCAAGCATGTGACTGGCTCACAAGGGATCACATATCACGAGAACGAGAAAAGAGTACTTATCGGTAACAAGGTTGAACTAGGTATGCAGAGATACCGACGATCATAACCTCGGATAAGTAAACTATCGTGAGACAAAGGGAAATTGGTATCGTATGTAAGTGGTTCATTCGATCGCAAAGTAATCGTAGAAATATGTGGGAGCCATATGAATTTCCAGATTCCTCTATTGGTTATTGTTCGGAGAAGTGTCTCGATCATGTCCGCATAATTCACGAACCGTAGGGAGACATGCTTAAGGATTCGACGTTGTTTGAGTAGTTATGGTATTATGAGAAAGAGACCGAATGTTGTTCGGAGTCTCGGATGGGATCCGGGATATCACGAGGTGATCCGGAATGGTCCGGAGAATAAGATTCATATAAGGAAAGTCCCGCTTTGAGTTCGGGAATGATTCCGGTGTTTTCATCGGGAATGTTCGAAGGTTCGGAATGTCCAACACTGGGGAAGGGTACATGAATGTGTCATTACATATTGGAATGATTGCATCATGTACTAAGTGTTCTCGCTGTTCCAAATAAAGGATTAAATTGAATCCTAAAACTGAAAAGTCAAATGGCGTTTGAAAGTCAAACGGCTAAAACAGAAACGAGGAAACAAGCAAGAGGAGGTTGAAACCGACTTGGGGAGGAGTCCCTCCTCTCCAAGCCACCCAAGGCCGACTTGGGAGGGACTCCTCCCTTGGCGCCTCCCACCTATAAAAGGAGGGGGCCTCCTCCTAGACACACAAGTTCCTATCCTCTAATCTAAATCCTAGCCCTAGACTCCGGTTTAGAGTCGCTTTGGTTTAGAGCTTCTAATTGCACTAGCCTTGATTAGAGCCTTCTAATTGGTGTGTCTAAACCCTAGACCACTAATAGCTCTCTCATACTCCACCATACTCGCCCGCTTAAGGCGGCTCATGATCTCCTCTACTTAGGTACCACGCCAGTTGTCTTGCGGAATCACGAGGAGAGTGCTACAACCTCCGCCGCTTTGGAACAAGGGAGAGGAAGGTCTTCGCCGAGTACCGAACGCAGTGACCGATCATGGAAGAGCTGCTTAACGCCGGAAGGATCGCTCACGCGATCTTGAGATCGAAAAGAGTACGTCTACATCACCCACGAATCGCCTCGTTAACCGCTTTGGAATCTTCGAGGTAAGTTATTCCATCGACTCGTTGCTACAATCTAGTAGATAGATCTTGGCTTGTTTGTTTGTATGCGATAGAAATTTTTGTTTTCCATGCTACGAACCCCTACAAGGGTATCGAGCCGTGTCTATATGTAGATCTTGCAGAGTAGAACACAATGGTCATTGTGGGCATTGATGCTTTATTGTCGATTGCTTCTTGTGTACTTTGCATCTTGCGGTATGTTGGGATGAAGCGCCCGGCTAACCTTACATGACATCGTTCATGAGACTTGCTCCACGCTTGACATGCAACTTGTATTACATAAGTGGCTTTATGGTGCCTGTTTCTCCTAGCATAGTTAAGATCCAATTTACAACGGGTGATTAACAATACTAGTATCAATGTTGTGGTTCTTGTTCGTAAGTTAGAACGACACTTATCGAAAGCCCCAAACCAAGTAAAATATGCAAAGAAAGTAGAGGCGTCTAACTTTGTTTTGCAGGGGTGTGCAGTGATGTGATATGGCCATGATTGTGATTATATATGATGTATGCAATGTTCCTTATTGTAAGTCGGCAACCGGCAGGAGCCATATGGTTGTCTTTAATTTCTGTTAAGACCCGCGTGTCTATTCAAAGTAGTTGTAATAGTTGAAGCCGATGGACGACAACCATGGAGAAGCATCATTGACCTTGATGCAATGTCGGTGATGATGGAGATCATGTTCGTGCTAGAAGATGGAGATCGGAAACACAAAGAAGAAAGGCCATATCATATCACATATTATGAATTGCATGTGATGTTAATCCTTTATGCATCTTGTATTGCTTAGTAGACGACGGTAGCATTATAAGATGATCCCTCATGCACATGAATTTCAAGTCATAAAGTGTTCACCCTTAGTTAGCACCGTTGCTAAAGCTTGTTGTTTCGAAGCACCACGTGATGATCGGGTGTGTTAGATTCTACAAGTGTATACAACGTGAGCAAGCCAGATTTGCTCATGCGGAAACTAAGGTTTGATCTTGACGAGCCTAGCATGTACAGACATGGCCTCAGGAACACGGATTACCGAAAGGTAGAGCATGGGTCATATAGTAGATATGATGAACATGTTGATTGTTCGCCATTAAAGCTATATCAACTCTCGTGATGATCGGTTTTGATGTGGTGGATTTGGTTCGTGTGATCACTAAAACAATGTGAGGGATATTGTTTTGAGTGGGAGTTCACCTAGATTAATTTAATTATTAATTAGAACTCAATTTATCATAAACTAAATCAAAGTGAATTTGCATAGTTGTTGTAGTCATTGGCATTCGTTTACCACCTTGCGCTTAGTTATAATTGAGATGATAGAACTATAGAATTCTGGTTAGTTACTTTACGAACTGGTATCGTATTGTTTTGAAGTGTTAATCTAAAGTTTAAAAGTCTTATTGCAAACTTTCAGTAAGTTCCGGTTACTCCATGAAGTTTAATAATTAGTATTAAATCAAGAGTAACAATTCCAAGTGTTAGTATATAAGTATCATGTTTGTCTCCATGATTCTTGATATTCAAAGTATTCTCTTAATATCAAGGTTATCTAGGATCTGAAAGAGTTGTTTCAGAAACCATGATGTGTGGAAGATATTGTGATATCTGAAACGAAGTTTTGGTTGCAACATGATAGAGTATAATATGGCAAAGTTCATGTTCTCATATTTTGATGAGAATTTGCAAAGGGTTGTAGACACTTGTTGTCCTAATCCTCCAAAAGGTTTTGGATAGCAACATTATACTCGTAATTCATCGTTATAAGCTAAAGGTAGTTTGATCATGGACGATTCCATGATAAGGATGAATATTTGATGTAGGTAAAATGTTTACTACACTAAGAGATTACTAAATAAAGGAATTTGAAAGAACACCAAACATTTGATGATGGTGATCTACTTCAAAGTGCAAGTCCAAAGACATTGGTATTTAACTATACATGTTTTGGACTATGTGTCATATGTATGACTCCACTATTGATGTTGATAGATTCTTTCAAACAGAGAAGGAAATATTGAAAGAAAATCTCATAAGTATATGGTAGAAAGGAAAAGACTAGAATTGTTCAGCTTAAGTATATAGATGATATACATGTTATGGCTATATTCTTTGCTTATTAAACAATGTGGTTCTCAAGTATTTGATACTGAATTTGTTGGTGTGAATCGTCATACGAAACAACACAATTCATGAACTACAATGGCCTAAGTAACTAGCAAAAGAATATGTGATGATGTTCATCGAGAACAAATAAAGGGTTATTGTGTTGCTCATTAAACATCAAAGCTTGCCTTCAAAGATTTGTTTTATCAGGTATTATGAGAACAAAAGGGTTGTTCAAATAATTGCCGTAATCTATAAAAGATGGATGATTCACAAATCTCATTGGAGAAATCACATCCATAAAACTTGTGCTAAAATGTCGAAAGACAAATTGATTGAAAGATCACTTAGGAAGTGACATCGCCGCTTAAATTATATTGAAAGAAAACATGAAGAAACTCCATGTGGATGGAATTTTAGAGTCTTTTGATTTTGATCAAATGACGCTTGTGAAACTTTCCTAGAGATAATTAAAACTTCGCTCATAGGCCAAAAGGAACGAATGACTAGCTTATTGGAACTTGTACATATTGTTGTACAAGTCCATTATATGTAGTCAAGAGCGATGGATTTCAACTTCATATGCTTTCTCAAAATTTGAGTGAATATATGAATATTTACTTAATATGGATGAAGTATGAAACATTTGAAAAGTTCAAAGACTTTCAAGATGAAGTGCAAAATCATTGTAACAAGAATATAAACAGTTTATGATAAAGATCATAAAGGAAGATATTTGAGTTACAAAGTTTAGCATAATACCTAAGATTTATGGAATCGTTCCGTGGATTTGCATTTCCAAACACCATAAGAGTATGGAGCATTCGAGATATGTAATTAAACCTTGTTTAACATGGTAAGATCAAAGGTATAATTCATAAAACTGCCATTATATTTTAAAGATTAAAAGCTTTAGAGATTACCGTTTTTTCACTGAAAAGAGCTCCATCATAATCCGTTGAAATGACACCATATGTTATGGTTTGGGATAAAACCCAAGTTGTCCTTTCTTAAAACATTGGTATGCTTTGCATAAGAAAGATGTTTGCAACCAAAGTCGGATGAACCTGTCTTTGTATGATTATTTCGAATAACTGTTGAGTATTCCTCCATAACACCAGAGACAAAAGTAATTGTCGCTTAGAACGTCAAGTTTCTTTGAGAAGGAATTTTTCGTGAAAAGATAAGTGGGAGGACAATAGAACTTTGATAAGGTTAAAAGAACCTTAGCTATATGTGCAAAGATGCGCAGCGCCGAAAAGTGTTCCGGAGGCAGCAACAATGCTCATGGCTCACGTACCTCAAAGTTTGTGGTCACGGAGATCCAAGTTCCTATTGAAACAAGTAGGTCGGATGAACAATCGAATACCAAGATTTGAGAGTTAAATCATTATTTGACAATAATGATCCGACTACATGCAAAGAAGCGATGATGAGCCCTGACTCCGTCAAATGGCTTGAAGCCATAAAATCCGTGATAGTTCCATACACAAGAAATCAAGTTTTGAACTTGAAGGACCCTCGAGAAAGGTGTAAGACCTTACAGTCGTGTTTTGATCTATAAAGAAATAGACATGGATGTTTTACATCTATGAAATAGTCGACATGTTGGGAAAGAGTTCACAAAATGTTCAAAGGTTGACTATGACAAGATTTGATCTTTCATAGTGATATTTAGTCTAGACGGATTAATGTAGCAACCACTACATATAATTTGTTATATGGTAGTTGAATAAACAAAACAAGTTCTTCTAATAGAATCGTTACCTAGGACATGTGCATAACACGATCCATAGGGTTTTGTTAATTCAAAGGATGCTAAAAGCATATGCAAACTTCAATGGTTAAAGTGAGCATCGCGGAGTTGGAATCTTCACTGTGATGAAACTGTTAAAGGAGTTTAAAAGTTCATCAGAGACGATGAAGATGCTTGCATTTGCAAGAAATTAAGTGGGAGCGCTAAGACATGTTTCTAAATACATTATGTGGAAGACATATTGTTGATTGGAAATAATGTATATTTTATTAACACATATTAAGAATTTCATCCCGATGAAAGACTTAGGCAAAACCCAAATATTTGGCATCAATAGACGCTAATATGGTTGTGCCAGAAGTACATAGACGAGATATTGAATGAGTTCAATATAGAAACTACAAGAAAGGTTCTTGTCGCACAGAAAGGATTGAAAGAGTTCAAATGTTGATGATATATTCAAGTGTATTGACATTTGGTAAAGTGAAACAAATAATCAAGTATAGATTGATACTTGATGTATGAAATCACAAAGAGTATCTATATCAATCATACTGTGATATGTACAGATCCAGATATGTCCTATGCTCTAAATGTTTTGAGCATATACCAGAATGATTCGTAAGATGATCATTGGACGATAGTAAGGATATTCTTATGATCTTTTGGAAGAACTAAGAGTATAATATTTGTAGAAGTGACAAATAGATGGTTAGTTCATTGTAAAAGTACTACATTGATACTAGTTTTGTCACAAAGTACAAATTGAGTTTATCTCAATCTAAACTAAGGGTGGCACAATATAATGGAAAGTGAGTTCCATAATAGATTTGGATGAGTTCCAAAGTTAAGACATTGTGATGATACTACAACAAAAGGCTAAGTATATGGTGATATAATAGCAGCTAAAGAGGGCATTTGTGTCAAGTAGTTTGTTAGCAAACTATGTGTAGTTCACAGTGGGATAATACTATGAAGATATATTGTACGACAATAGTATCGACATGATTTAACCCCAAGGAACTAAAGGTCTCACCAAAAGACCAAATTTATACAAAGCCATCTCATTAGAGAATGAGTGATGCGTAGAGACGCAAAGACATGCAATTACACACGGACCTGGAAGTGTCAGATCCGGAGATCAGTTGACCACTAGCAATCGTGTACATACAACACCGGAAAGCCATAGGTGTTGAATACACAAAGGTTTGAAACTAGATTATTGACTCTAGTGCAAGTGGGAGACTGTTGGAGATATGCCCAAGAGGCAATAATAAAGTGGTTATTATCATATCTTCACACTTATGATAAATGTTTACATACCATGCTATAATTGTATTAACCGGAAACATTAATACTTGTGTGATTTGCAAACTAAAATAAGAGTCCCTAGTAAAGCCTCTTGTTAAACTAGCTTGTTGGTTAATATATGATCATGGTTTCCTGATCATGAACATAGAGATGTTATTAACAACAGGATCATATCATTAGGAGAATGATGTGATGGACATACTCCTATAGATAAGCGTAGCATAAAGATCAAGTCATTTCAATAGTTCAATTGCTATATGCTTTCTGATACATAGTAACCTAATTCCTTCGACCATGAGATCATGCATATCACCTTTACCGGATGGATGCTTTAATGACATCAAACACCACACCGTAACTGGGTGGCTATAAAGGTGGCATTGAGTGTTCGGAAAGTATTGGTTGAAACACATGGATCAAGAGTGGGATTTGTCCATCCATATGACAGATAGATATACTCTGGGCCCTCTCGGTGAAATGTCATCCAATTAGCTTGCAAGCATGTGACTGGCTCACAAGGGATCACATATCACGGGAACGAGAAAAGAGTACTTATCGGTAACAAGGTTGAACTAGGTATGTAGAGATACCGACGATCATAACCTCGGATAAGTAAACTATCGTGAGACAAAGGGAAATTGGTATCGTATGTAAGTGGTTCATTCGATCACAAAGTAATCGTAGAAATATGTGGGAGCCATATGAATTTCCAGATTCCTCTATTGGTTATTGTTCGGAGAAGTGTCTCGATCATGTCCGCATAATTCACGAACCGTAGGGAGACACACTTAAGGATTCGACGTTGTTTGAGTAGTTATGGTATTATGAGAAAGAGACCGAATGTTGTTCGGAGTCTCGGATGGGATCCGTAATATCACGAGGTGATCCGGAATGGTCCGGAGAATAAGATTCATATAAGGAAAGTCCTGCTTTGAGTTCGGGAATGATTCGGTGTTTTCATGGAATGTTCGGAAGGTTCCTAATGTCCAAGACTCCGGGGAAGGGTACATGAATGTGTCATTACATATTGGAATGATTGCATCATGTACTAAGTGTTCTCGCTGTTCCAAATAAAGGATTAAATTGAATCCTAAAACTGAAAAGTCAAATGGCTTTGAAAGTCAAGCGGCTAAAACAGAAACGAGGGAAACAAGCAAGAGGAGGTTGAAACGACTTGGGGAGGATTCCTCCTCTCCAAGCCAAGGCCACCCAAGGCCGACTTGGGAGGGACTCCCTCCCCCCGCCTCCCACCTATAAAAGGAGGGCAGGGCCTCCTCCTAGACACACAAGTTCCTATCCTCTAATCTAAATCCTAGCCCTAGACTCCGGTTAGAGCCGCTTTGGTTTAGAGCTTCTAATTGCACTAGCCTTCGGATTAGAGCCTTCTAATTGGTGTGTCTAAACCCTAGACCACTAATAGCTCTCTCATACTCCACCATACTGCCCGCTTAAGCGAAGCCTCGGGATCTCCTCTACTTCAGGTACGCCTTGCAGTCACGGAATCGCGAGGAGAGTACTACAACCTCCACGTCTTTGGAACAAGGGAGGAAGGTCTTCGTCAGTACCGAACGTGTGACCGATCATGAAGCGCTGCCGAACGCAGCCTTGGAAGGATCGTCTACGCGATCTTGAGATCGGAAAGAGTACGACTACATCACCCACGAGAATCTTCTCTCGTTAACCGCTTTGGAATCTTCGAGGGTAAGTTATTCCATCGACTCGTTGCTACAGTCTAGTAGATAGATCTTGGCTTGTTTGTTTGTATGCGATAGAAATTTTTTGTTTTCCATGATACGAACCCCTACACTACCGACTGATCGATTGAGAGTCGGACTCCAATCGTGTCCAAGTTACCATGATCCTGCGGGGTCACACACTTAAGAGCGGGAGCAAGTTTGGATTAGATCTGAACCAGAAATCTGGCTGGGTTAGACCCGAGCCGGATTTGGACTGAGTCAGTGAGTCAGACTCACGGTGACTAATATTATATGGGCTTTAGTGAATGGGACACAAGTGAGTGGATCCCACTTTCACTCCCTATATATAGTGGGACACAAAACTAGGGTGGTTGATGGTTAGGTCATTCCATGCGCTGGAAACCCTAACTCCACAACAGTCCTGCCTGTCGAAGGAATGACCACGGCAGATGCTGCAATCGGCAGCGAGTAGTAGAACGAAGGGCAAGGGCGGCCTGCCATCTGCGGTGCGAGATGAGGGCAAAGACACAGGGTTTTACCCAGGTTCGGCCCCCCGGAGGGTAAAGACCTACTCCTGCTAGATTGTATTATGGAGGTGTTTACAATGGGCGAACTCGGCGACTAGGCGGCGAGTTGCTTGGGTGTATGAGGAACGATCCTACTCACCCCTTGGGGAGGTTTATATAGCTTACCTCCCTAGGGTTTACATATCTCAACCAATTTGGTTACAACTCCGCCAATCGCTTAACTTGCACCGATGGGCCTATCTACCGCTCGGCCTTGACCTCCAGCCGCTGGTACCTTGATGGGCTTTGATCCACTCGCTCGCAGCCCACTCGCTAGCCCTCGGGCGATCGGAACGTCCCACCGAGGATACCCCAGAGGCATATCCCCATCAAGAGTCCCCGAGGCCGTCGTTGATTAGGCGGGTGGCTGCGCCGGAGTATACGGCTTCAAGTTGGCATCGATCGAATCGTCGCGGGCTCCTCGCACGGAAAAAATCCAGCGAACCGAGTCGCGTCGGCGAATCGAACCAACGGGTCGCAGCCTCGTAGTAACTTAGCGAGCCGAGTGGCGGGAGGCGGACCGTCGGTGTGGTCAAACTAGCCGTTAAGGTAACTTAACGGTAACTTCGCGTAATCATCGCGCGTAACGGTCCCCTAATTTGGCAGGCAGCTCCCGCTATATAAGAGGGATGGTAGGCTATCGTAAACCAACCGCCCACCATTTCTTCCGAGTACGCACATCCTTCGTCCGCTGATCCCGCGATCTGATCGACCCGCAATCCTCCGACCCCCAAGCAAATCCTCAGCCATGGCCCTCTCCACTGAACCTTGGGGCAGATCCAAATGCACCAGGGCGCAACTGGCCTCCTTCGAGGAGGCCGGAATCCTGCGGGCCGGCTGCTGGCGAATCCCCGCAGCCGGAGAAACGACCCCGAACCCGCGCGCGAGAGAGTTCATCTGCTTCACTAGTCACCTCGAGCGGGGCTTAGGGTTTCCCACTTCTCTATTCTTCCGGCGCTTCTGCGCCTACTACGGGATCCAGCCCTCGGATCTGGGTCCCCATAGCATCGAGCAGCTCGCCATCTTTGTGGCGTTCTGCGAGTGTTATTTGGGCTGCCGGCCCTACTTTCCCTTGTGGCAAGATCTGTTCCATGGACGGATCAGCCGCGAGGAGGCGGGCGGCCCAATGCTAGCCGCGGGCGGCTTAACCTTCCAACTGAAATCCAAAGCCTCCTTCTTCGACCTGATGCTGCCGGCCAAAGCAGCGAGCGACTGGAAAAAGTCTTGGTTTTACGTGACCGAGGCGACCCCGGAAGACGAGGCGGCGATCCCACGGTACTCGGCCGACCGCTCCGAGCCGCGCAATCTCCAGGTCGCCAAGCTTCCCGACGACCAGCGGATGGTCGTCGACGAGATGCTCCAGGCCATTCGCGGTCTGAAGAAGAAGGGGCTCCAGACGGTGAACACAGACAACTGCTGGCTTGGGCGTCTCGTTCCACTCCGCCTAACGCGAGCATTACATGTACCAAGACACGGGCGAGAAGACTCGACGAAGGCCTGCTCACGAGTGGAAGCTGGAGGACTACCTCCGGCGTCAAGAGAATCACCCAGCATACACGGATGCGCAGCCGGGCTCCTCCATACACCAAGCGTCCGGCCCAACGGTAATAATTTGATCTCGTTCGCGATCGCAGCATATGCGATCGCGGTAATTCTAACTTTCTTCCATGTTTAACGCAGTTATTTCAAGTGGTGGAAGGGTGGCTCCCACCACGATGACGAGCTCTGGGCCATCCGCCCAGACAAGCGAAGTCGCCTCGCCGAGGGCAATGAGGACGACGAGGACGAATCAAGAGGAGATCGCCCATCGTCCGAAGACCCTTGGCAACGCGTAGCGAACTCGAGGCGAGCAAGAGCCTCGGCGTCATGACGATGACGAGGAACTCCCGGAGACCACCTCGCCCGTCAAGCCACTCCATAAAGAAGAAGAAGGAGAAAGAGGCGAGGGCCCCCCTGAGGAGGAGGACGAAGCCGCCAAGGATGGTCTCACCGCCGCGCTCGGCGAGCGGCTCCGATGCCCACAGCTCGGCCGATGACGGGGCGGTTCCGGCAGCAGCCGCGCTGGATGCGCCATCCATGGAGGCACCGCTGGCTTCACTACCTCCGCCCTTCGCGCCGGTCTCCGGGCTAGGGGCGACTCCGGCCGCGGCGACTTCGCCTCGCAAGGAGGTCCCGAGCGTGGCGGTCCCGCCTCGCGAGGAAGCTCCGAGCATGGCGGTCTCGCCTCGCAAGGAGGCTCCGGCCGCGGCAGCTCCACTTCACGAGGGGGCCTCCGTCGAAGGTGTCCCGGAGGCACCAACCGCTACCTCAACGTCAAAGAAGCCCTCCGTATCTTGGGCCCCTCGGCCCGAACGGGCTTAGTGCCGATTGGGCCTCGAGGAGAAGCCGGCCTCCGTCGGCTGCGTTTCATTCCGCCGCCAAGTAAGTGCATTCGCCTTCATCTTCCTCTCTCGAGTATTTAGATTGTTTTTTGAGTTGTCTTGATACACAGGACCGGAGTGAAGAAGATGGGCCACCCGACGGTGGCCAAGGTGCCCTCCGCCGCTAGCGAGGAGGACCCTTCTCGTAAGAGGAAGGCGGACGAAGTCGCCGCCGCCACGGAAGGCAGCAAGAAAGCCAAGGGCGACGACATTGTCGCCGTCTCTGATGACACGGCGACCGCTGCGGCTGGGCCCGCTGTGGAAGCAACCGCGTCCACGAAGGGGGGCATTTCGTTGCCTAGGCCGGAGGAGGCGAGCTCCCTTGGAGCGGGCGCGTCAATCGCTACCTTCCCCCGCTTCATGACCAAGGCGGCCACGACGAGTGCGGCTGCGACTGCGAGCCCCGCTCCAGAGACCGCCGGCGCCGAGATTGACCAACGTCGCGGCACACCGCGCTATGCGTCAGGACGCGGGCGCAATCGACGGCATGCTTGGCGCGGCCATCCAGGTACCTCCAGTCCCCGAGGATCAGGTCGGTGTTTTACAACGGCCTGATTCTTTTTAGTTTCTTGTTTTGTGCGTTCGAGTCCAGTCCCCGAGTGCGCACTTGCTAAATTATAGCGGGTGGGCACTGAGTATTTTTTTTTTCAACCGCCAGTCCCCGAGTGTGCACTCGCTAAATTGTAGCGGGTGGGCACTGAGTATTTTTTCAACCGCCAGTCCCCGAGTGCGTACTCGCTAAATTTTAGCGGGTGGGCACTTAGGAATTTTCATGTGTGCTGACTTTGAAGATGTCTGGTCTGCAATGGAGTCAGCAGAGCGATTGGCTGCGAAGCAGCGTGCTGAGAAGGAACTGGCTGCTCTCCAGGAAGCAAACAAGGAGCTTCAGGTTGTGGCTGCGCAGGCGGAGGTGGCTCGCCAAGAGCTTGTCCCTGCTGGAGAACTGGAAGCGGTGCGGTCTGCATTGGGCACCGCCGAACAGAAGATCGCCGACCTCGAGCGCGAACTGAGGGAGGCGAAAGAAGAAGCGAGCTCGGCGAACGGGCGAGCGAAGGCTGCCATTGCGGCCGCGGAGGACGATCGAAAGGCGTCTGAAGCCATCATTGTTGGGCTTCAGAACGACCATACATCGCTTCAAAGTTTCATCACGGGGCTCGCCCGCCCATTGCTTGGTGAGTGCGTCTTCCTTGCCTTTACGATTGTACTGTTTGTGGTTTCCATTGTACTCACAGTTGTCTCCTTCTCGCAGGTCGTGTTATCGGCTGCCAAGAAGAAGCGAACTCTCTTGACGCGAGGGAGTGCGTGAACATGCTCGTCGACTCGGCGACGCTGTCGGCGACCTGCATACGCGCCTACCTCCAAGAGATGTCGCCCACGGAGGTCATTCCCAGTGACCTCGTTGAGGTGTGGGAGTACTTGGAGAAGGCACCCGCGGTCGTAGAGTTCATGACGCGTTCGGCGTCATGAGCATCGACGGCCTTGAGCCTTGGGCTCGCCCACTTCCCCGAGGACTTCGATCTCGATGATGTGACGAGTGGATACCCTTCATCGACTGGCGCGGTGGATCTGTCCGAGGTCCTCAAGCTGCAGGAACGTGCCGCCGCGTACTCGGAGCGCGTCTGGTCGATGGGCGACCTTCTTCCTTACCAGGAGACGGTCGCCAAACGACCCGAGCCGCGATCGCGACTTTAAGGTGGAGCAGCCTTTCCGCCGGGCGATGGCGGGTGACGACGTATCCATCGAACCCGTACACGCGTTCATCCGAAGCGCCGGAGACTGGCGCCTCTTCGCCGAAGCCTCGCAGAGTAGTTTAGTTTGCCCAAATGTGTTAGCATAGCTTCGAGTAGGCATATGTTGTAATGTAAGACAATGCAATATGCGATTGAATGGAACGCGTTGTGTTCATTTTGCTATTTTGCGTGTTTTGGGTTGATTTTGGGTGAGTCCCCGAGCGTCCGCCTTTGTGGGGTTCCCTTGTATATGATGTTTTGTTGTTTATCATGTGTATGTTGGTTGAGTCGACTCGCCGACTCGGAGAGCGATCAAGGCGACTCCCTCGAGTGCTCAGATTTACCGCTTTTCCCAGACGCGAACGGGCCGGGTGGCCGAGTCCCCGAGCGTGGTACTTGGTAGTTCAAGGCGCGACTCGAGGGTGGTTGAGGACCGAGCAGGCTACAGCGCCGCCTCCCGCCTGCCCGGTGGGTCATCGTGGCGAAGTCCCGGCACGCCTCTTACTTGGCGTTTTCTCGTCGATCGAGACGAATCGGTATTCAGTCCCCGAGCGTGGTACTTAGCCGTTCGAGTCGCTATACCGAGGATGCAGAGGACCGGGGTCGCTGTGAGAAGCGAGGCCAGCTGTCTTGGTTCAGAAACCAGTCGAGCTAAGCGACTCGATGGGGCTCCGGATTGGCGTTTGTGGGCGATGCAAGACCTGAAATGACTCGGTGCTCCTACATCACTACTTAGCTGCGGCCGGTCATGCAAGGGTTGACAGTATTGTAGCATGACGCTGTTAATTACGAAAAGTAGTGGCACAAGGCATGGAGAGTAAACGAATTTTGCAAGAAGCTTCTTTTATTCATAGCATGGAGAGTACATATGTGGGGTTCTAGGTATAGAACTTCGGAGGAGATTTACATTCCACGCCTCTTGACGTCGAGTTCACCGTCCGCATGGACGCCGACGGTAGGTAGCGTCGTTGCCGAGGACGCCCGATAGCGAACGCCTTCCTGGGGGAGAGCTTGTGCATGCCCTTCTTGTCTGGATGAGTAGCACCAAGTCGCCTTCTGGAAGGTGCGGTTTTCACCCGGGTGGCGGTGGTAGCGACGGAGTCCTTGCCGATAGATGGCGGTGCGCGATCGGGCGGTCGCGCTTCGTCGAGTTGGTCGAGCCCATCTTGGCGGCCAGTTCGCTGCGGCCTCCGTATAGTGGACGATCCGCCGGCAGTCGTGTTCGAGGTCGGTTGGCATGACGGCTTCGCGCCGTAGACCATGAAGAAGGGGTGAATCCCGACCTGACCGAGGTGCGGATTCCCGATGACGGAGGGAAGCTCTTCGACCCAGCATCCGCGCGCCGAGTGGTACTTTGAGTCGCGGCTTCAGCCGTGGAGGATGCTTTGTTGGCTCGTTCCCTGGCCGTTGGACTTGGTGTGCGATCGACGAGGTCGAGCGGATGTGATGCTCCTCGCAGAACTCGCCATTGCTCCCTTGGCGAAGTTTGTGCCGTTGTCCGTGATGATGCTTTGGGGGGAAGCCGTAGCGGTATATGAGCTCGCCAGGAACTTAGTGGCGATCTTCCCGTCGCATTTCGGACTGGCTTGCTTCTACCACTTTGTGAATTTGTCGACGGCGACCAGCAGGTGGGTGTAGCCGAGGGGCCTTCTTGAAGGGGCCTACCATGTCCATGCCCCACACGAATGGCGGTGATGGGGATTGTTTTGAACGCCGAACTTGGGACGTGCCCTGGTTGGCGATTACGGCACCCGCGATCGCTGGACGATATCGACAGCGTCGGCGTGTGCGATGGGCGAAGAGAAGCCGTGTCGCATGGCTTTGGCGACCAGGAGCGCGGCAGCGGTGGCCGCAATCGCTGAGTGGATGTCGTAAGATTTTGCGTCCTTCGCTGGTTGGACGCAGCGTTGGAACACGGTGACGTTGCGCTTGTGTAGCTCGCCGATGATGGTGTAGGACTTGCATCGGCGAACAATCATTCGAGCGCTTGTCTCGTCTGCGGGCAGGTTGCTGTCTCCGTGTAGGCGATGTAGGGCTTGGTCCAGCCGTTCGCTCGTGACGAAAAGCACCGAGGTTGCCTCGTTGAGCGGGACTCAATGTCGATCTCCTTCGGAGGAGAGACTGACGGCGTGAAGATGGTGTCGAGGAACACGCCGGCGGGTGGTGCGGATCGAGCCGACCCGATGCGAGAGAGGGTGTCGGCCTCCTCGTTTTTCCTCCTGTCGATCCACTCGAGCGAGTAGCCGGTGAAGTGGCCCACCTTGTCCTCTTGGCGGTATGCCGCCATGGTAGAGATGGCGTCACGGTGCCGCAACTTGACCCGCAACGAGGTCGGAGTCTCCGTAGCACCAAGGCGATTGACGCCATTTCCTTGCGGCTCGCATGCCGTGGAGTAGGGCCTCGATTCGCCATGTTGTTGGTGCAGGCGTGAATTGAGGCGGAGGATGTAGCGGAGTTTGTCGCCTTTTGGTGAGGTCAAGACTATCCCGCTCTGCGCCGTCGCGTTCTTGGACCCGTCAAGTCAGGCTCGATAATGGAGTGGCGGCTTCTCGGCTCTGGGCCTCCTCCCGGTCGGCGAAATCGGCGATGCACTGCGACTTGATCGCCCTCCGTGGCTCGATTTGATGTTGTGGACGCCGATCTCGACGGCCACTTGGCGACTCGCCCGTCGCCTCGCGATTCGGATGATGTCTTGTAGTGGAGCCGAGGCGACCGTGATGGGGTGCTCCTGGAAGTAGTCAGCGGCGCTGAGCTCGAAGACCGCGTATACCAGATTTTGGTATGTGGGTATCATGGCGACTCTGTTAAGACCTCGCTGATGTAGTATACCGGCATTTGGTGGCGCTTTTCCTTCCTCTGGTCGCTCGACGACCATTACAGACAATGACGACGCTCGGACGCCGCGACGTAAACCAGCATGGGCTCCTTGTCGGGTGCGGCGAGTAGTGGTGCGGTAGTAGCACCTTTTTGAGGTCGCGGCGCGTCGTCCGCCTCCTTGTCCCCTGGAAGGTGGGATTCTTGCGCATCAGCGGTATAGTGGCATCGCCTTTTACCAGCGGGGATGAAGCGGCGAGCCGCTACGCCCGGCCAGCTTCGGGCGTCGCGCAGCACTCGGGTTTGCCGAGCCGGCGATCGTGTCGATCTTTGTTGGGTTTGCCTCGATCCTCGTTTGGAGACGCATTACCCTAGCAATTGCCCGGGTACAATCAAGGTGCACTTGCTGGGTTGAGCTTTATCTTGTACCTCCGCAGGTTGGCGAAGGTCTCCGCTAGATCGGCGAGTAGGTCGCCTTGGCGGCGGATTTCGACCACGTCGTCGATGTAGACGTGGATGTTGCGGCCAATTTGGCTCGCGAGGCATTCTTGCATGCACTGGTAGGTTGCCCGGCGTTCTTGAGGCCGAAGGTCATGGCGGTGTAGCGAAGGCTCGAATGGCGTGATGAACGCCGTCTTCTCTCGTCCTCGACAGCCATTTTGATCTGGTTATACCCGAGTAGGCGCCGAGAAACACAACGACTCGAGCCCGCTGTGGAGTCGATGATTTGATCGATCCGCGGGAGGACGAACTGCTCCTTTGGGCGGCTGTTCAAGTTTGTGTAGTCGATACACATTCTCCGGTCCCGTTTTCTTTTCGACCAGGACTGGTTTGCGCCACTTGGAGTATTTGATTGGCGAATGAAGCCGGCAGCGCCGCACTTCTTCGGCGATTGCTCGACGGCGCTCTTCATTGAAGGGCCGTGGCGATCGCTTGACCGGTCGCACTTTGGGGTCGGCGTTTAGTTTGTGCTCTGCGAGCTCCCTAGGGACACCGGGCATGTCGGAGGGTTTCCATGCGAAGATGTCCCTATTCTCACGAAGGAACTCGATGGCGCGCCTTCCTATGCTGGGCTCATGCTCGATCGTCACCGTCACTGGGTCGCCTGGGACCAGCTCAGTCTTGGTGTCGTCGTGGCCTCAAAGGTTGAGGCGTTTGTGCCCTCGAGTTGGGCTTCTTGAGTATTGTGGGGTCGTCATTGTTGACCCTCGCGTGTTGGCGAGCTCGTCGGCGTGAGCTTCCGCTTCCGCGATGACGGCGTCGGCGAGTTCGGCCCTTTGGCCTCGCATTGGCGGCCATGTCGGGTCGCCATTGATGGTGATGACGCCGCGGCCGGGAGCTTCATCGCGTTATGCAGCGTAGTGGGGTGCCGCCATGAATTTGGCGAACGCTGGCGCCCAGACGCAATGGTAAGGGCTGTCGAAGGGCACCAGCTCGAAGACGATCCGCCGGTGCGGAAGTTTGCGGAGTGCGAAGGTGACGGGTAGCGTGACCTTGCCGATCGGGTACGCCTTCCGACCGGGACGATGCCGTGGAACGTGGTGTGGGTTGTCTCGATCATCGATCGGGAGCCGCGATCGCTCAAGGTGTCGAGGTAGAGGATGTTGATGGAGCTGCCGTCCATCGAGTCTTGGGAGCGAGTCGCCGACCTTGGGCTTGACCACCAGGGCGACTCGTCCTGGATACTCGATGCGTGGCGAGTGGTCTTGCCGGCTCCAGGTGATGGGCTGCTCCGACCAGTTCAGGAACTGGGGGACGTCTGTCTAGGCCACCGCGTTGACGGCGACAGCTGGCGATGACCTTCTTCTCGCGCCGTGGTGAAGCGGTGAAGGTGTGGGCGAGCGGCTACTTTGCGAACTTTCCGTCATTTTGCGGGTCGTTGTCGGTGTCCTCTCGCGCGTGCCGTGCCTTCTCGATCTCCCTGAGGGTGTGGCAGTCGGCGGTGGTGTGCGTGGCGGGCTTTCCTTCCCTGCTGTGAAACGCACATGGTTGGTTAAGGAGGGCCGGATCGAACCTTGGCTTGTTCTTGTAGTTCCCGCCGTCGTCTTTGCCCTCCGTCACGGCGGTAGCTCTTGGGGTCGCGTTAGCGTGCTCAGCATGGCGACGAAGTCGACTTCGCCCATCGTTCGGCGCTTGCTCGTGAGGCGAGTGCCGCTGTAACGTAGGTCGGCTCGGCGGCGCCATCGTTACCGCCGTGCGTCCGTTGTCCGGACTGCCGTCCGACGCCTTGATTGGGATCTTCCTCGCATCGTTTGGCGATCTCGAGGAGGTCGGGATGTTGTCGAGTGCGGGCGTGTCGCTTGAGCTTGGCGACCAGAGGCTCAGAGCGCACGAGGTCTTGAAGCAATGGATCGCGGTGTTCGGTGGATGCCGACGCGTTGTACCAGAGTCTTGCCACCGTTGGACCCAGCTGGTCGACTCGCGGGTCCCGGACGCATCGCCTGTGTCCTCGATGGTGGTGGCGCGGTGTAGGAGCACTCAAGTGCCCGACGGCGTCTCGCATTTCCTCCCGTGAGTCGATCGCCCCGGGGAGCGTGTTGATCCATTGCCTGCACGCCCTCCATCATCGGGAGGTAACGGGCGGCGAGTAGGTCGGTGTGACCCGCGATCCCCATTGCCATGAGGTATGTGTCAAGCCAGACCGCGGGGTCGTACGAGGAGTCGTATTTTTCGATCTCCTTCGGCGCCTTGAAGTTGGGTGGGTACTTTTCCCCTCGGATCATTGGCCCGAAGCACTTGGGCCCTAGTCGACTGAGCGACCCCATAGGCTCGCCGTCGCGGCGAGTGGTTAGGGTGTGCCGCAAGTCGTCGGGCTGGCGTGCGCGCCAGTTTTGGTTGTTGATGATGTGAGTGCGAGCGTCGATTGGCTCTCCATTAGCGGCGACGAGGTTGGTCGCCGGCCTAGGATCGTTGGTGGAGAGTGCCGCATTCGCGGGTCGCCGTTGGAGCTGCAGTGGCTCTGGCGGCGGGCAATTGAGGGTGTTTGCCACCGCTGGACGGCCGCTCGAGGCCGCTTCCGAGGAGCGCGAGTACACTCGCTTGCGAGTCGGCGCCGCTTCGCTGTTCCACGGCTTTCGAGAAGGGCCCCGACGCATCTGGATCTCGTGGCGGCGCCGCCGGCGCCGTGATCTTGTCGGCCGCTCGACCTGCCACGAGGTTGTCCATCGGGTGGAGAACGATGGAAGGCCATTCGCGTCTCGCTCCCGTGAGGAGACGACTATCCGCGCTGATCCTCGGGTGCGGTTGGGTGGCGGGCACCCATCGCCGTCGATCTGGCGGAGGGCGGTTGCTTCCTCTGGCGCTGCGTTCGCAGATCGCCGCGCGCGCCGGTCGCTTATCGTCGAAGTTCAGGCACGCCGAACGGTGGGATTCAGCGTGACGATCCGCTGGTGGTAGCGTGGCGTTCTCGCTGTCACCGCCGAGGCGAAATTTTTCGCGCCTCGCTTCTTGCGTCGCTTCCGCCAACTTTAGGCGGAGTTCCTCGACCTCCGTCGCCGTGGCGTTAGGAGGGATCGGGGTGGAGAAAGGGTCCTCCGGTGGATCGGTACCGGTGGCCATGTAGGTCGCGGCATGGCGACTGGCACCGTCGTGGAGGTCGGCGGAGTTTTCCGACCCGGAGTCGAAGTCGAAGATCCCGAGGATGGAGGGGTCCTCGAAATCTCCCGCGTTGGAGACCTGGGCGATGGAGCCCGCGGACGAGGCCGCGGTGATGGACCCGGCGAGTGACGCCGGGGTCGCCGAGTCGGCGAGGGTCGCGTCTTCGCGACGCTGAGTTCTCGCCACGTTCTTTGGGCCGAGTCGATCGGAGGCGAGGCGGTGGATCGTGGCGGATCTGGCTCTGAGAGCCGATCGCAGGTGGCGACTTCGCGGATGCGAGCCGAGTCCTCCGAGGTGATGACGTCGGTGAAGCCGACGAAGAGGCCGATCGTGCCGATCGCGTGATCACGCCAGGCGTGACGGGTCGCGCCACGGACGTAGCTGCTCGGCAAGATCCGGAGCATCTCGCCGATCGCTATCATGCGGCCGGTGGCACCGCCTCGTTGATGGGCAGATTGGATCTCGCCGCAGAACACCGCCGACCGCCAGGCCCCACGGTGGGCGCCATCGTCAAGGAATGACCACGGCAGATGCCGCAATCGGCGAGTAGTAGAACAAAGGGCAAGGGCGGCACGCCATCTGCGGTGCGAGATGAGGGCAAAGACAGTGGTTTTACCTGGTTCGCCCCGAGGGTAAAGACCTACTCCTGCTAGATTGTATTATGGAGGTGTTTACAATGGGCGAACTTCGTGACTAGGCGGCGAGTTGCTTGGGTGTATGAGGAACGATCCCTACTCACCCCTTGGGGAGGTTTATATAAGCTTACCTCCCTAGGGTTTACATATCAACCAATTTGGTTACAACTCCGCCAATCGTTTAACCTGCATCGACCGGGCCTATCTACTCTTTGGGCCTTCGACCTCCAGTCGCCTGGTACCTTGATGGGCTTTGATCCACTCGCCGTTCTGCAGGCCCACTCGCCAGCCCTCGGGCCAGTCGGAAACGTCCCGCTGAGGATACCCCAGTAGGCATATCCCCATCACTGCCGCCATAACAAACCTAGCAGTTCACCGCCGACGCTCCTCCTCGTACGTGTGGATACCAGCGGCGGTGTTGTACGATCAGCACCACAACGATCATGATCAGATCGGATCATGAGGACTGCACTGCATCAACAGACGTGCTACATCAGTAATCCGCAACTGCGCATCTAGTGGTAATCTTCGTGGTCTTCTAACTCATCTAGATCTTGGGATCACCATGTAGGGGGAAACGTTTTGTTGTATCTCTATGTGGCCCAACAGGGACCAGCTCGCTTTGGTGCGTGGTGACCTCCGGGAAGCGGTGCGGGCCAATGACGATGACGCTTCCCTGCGTGCCTGCCTCGCCCGAGCCGAAGAGGAGAGGCAGACACAAGAGGCGATCATCTGGCCTCTCTATGACGAATGGTGTATCTGATTCGTCGCAGCCGCCGCCCCTAGCACCGGCGACGGCGTATAGTTTTAGGTGTGTGGTGTGTTTGTACCAAATGTTCTAGACTTGAATAAATACCTTCATTGCAAATGGCCAATGCCTACATTGATACATAGTACATGGCTGATGGTGGCTCAGTTGATTGTTGAGCTTCTTTGGGAGACCCCAAGAGGAAGGTATGATGAGCATAGCAACAAGTTTTTCCTCAGTAATAAACCAAGGTTATCGAACCAGTAGGACACAGGAAACGACTCAAAGGTGTTGCTAGAAACTTGGAAACCTGCACAACACAAACTCGAGACTTTGCCCTACGAATAGTGAGGTTGTCAATCTCACCGGTTTGCTGAAAACAAAGGGTTAACTGTATGGTGTGGAAGGTAATAGTGGTTTGTAGAAAGTAACCAGTAATAGTGGAAGATGTATCAATGGTAAAGATTGGACCGGAGTCCATAGTTCACTAGAGGTGTTCTCCTTAAGATAAACAAAACATGGTCATTGCTGGGTAAACAAATTACAGCAGGGCAATTGACAGGACTGAGCAAGGCATAACAATGCAATACTAGACATTCATGATCCTATGAGATTTGATTGGGCAATACAACAAGATACATAGACCGCCATCCAACTGCATCTATAACTAGTAATCCACCTTCAGGTTATCATCCGAACTCCCTCCAATATTAAGTTGCAAGCAACAGATAACTGTTTTAAGCAAAGTGTATAAGGTAAACAATCCACTTGTTCCATGAATAAGAGACCGTTATTTTCCCCTAGTAGCAACAACACATCTACAACCTTAGAGATTTCTGTCACTTCCCTTAGATTAAATATAGGCATGGACTCACTATCAAGCATAAATACTCCCTCTTGGAGTCACTAGCATCTACTTGGCCAAGATAGCTACTAGAAACGGAGAGCATGCAAGATCACAAACAAAACAGACATGATAGAATCAATAATACAAAACCATTAACCAATATGACATAGTAATCTCAATATCCATCGGATCCCCACAAACACAACATGCATGACTACAAATAGATAATCTTGATCATGAACGGAGCTCACAAGATCTAAACATGGTAGCACAAAGGAGGAGATACAACCATCTAGCTACTACATATACCCGTAGTCTAAGGTGGAACTACCTTCATACCGGAGGCTGGCATGATGAAGAAGAAGGCCTCCAGGATGATCTCCCCTCCGGCGGGGTGTGATGGCATGAACCCAGTGTTGTCGTGGGACGCTTCGTTGGAAACCCCCTGACATGGTTATACCCTACGGGTACACGACTTTAGCATACCTGGTCTAGCCCAAGGAAGGCCCACGAGAATATACGCGGCCCATGAAGACTTTCGGGTGGCCCAAGCCCATGATGTTTTCGGATCCTTGGAGATAAAGACTAGAACAGATAGAATATTCAAAGGGGAAAACCCTAAAACATGTAACCGACTCGATCTGTGCCCGGCCTATATATAAAGGCTAGGAGGTCACGCCGAGGAGGGCACCTCTCATACCACCGCATACACACCTCCACGCCAGATTGCATCTGCGCACCCCTATACTTTTCGGTTCCGCCGTAATCAAGAGCAGACAAGCAGGAGTAGGGTTTTCCCTCCAGGGGCCTGAACCTGGGTAAATCTCGTGTCCCCTGGTTGCTTGTCTATTAACCGTTCCGCGATCTCCATCACCCCCACCTTCTCCAAAACCCAAGCTCATAACAATGGGCATTGACGAGATTAAACCTTGTCACCCCAAGAGCAAGGTGTGAAGAGCACAACAGCAAGTTTCCCTTAGTAGAGATAAAGGTTATGGAACCAGAAGGAGGAAGGAAACGTCACATAGGTGTTTCAAGCAACGCGGAGACCTGCACAACACAAACTCAAGACTTTGCCCCAATGAATCAGTGATGTTGTCAAGCTCACCGGTTTGCTATAACAAAGGATTAAACGTATCGTGTGGAAGGTAATGGTTTGCAGCAAGTAAACAAGTAACAATGGAAGATGTATCAATGGTAAAGATTGGACCGGGGTCCATAGTTCACTAGAGTTGCGCTCCTTAGATAAACAACATGGCATGAAGGGTAAACAAATTACAGCAGGGCAATTGACAGGAACTGAGCAAGGCATAACAATGCAATACCAGACAAAAAGATCCTATGAGATTCGATTGGCCAATACAACAATATACATAGACCGCCATCCAACTGCATCTATGACTAGAAGCCCACCTTCAGGTTATCATCCGAATCCCCTCCAGTATTAAGTTGCAAGCAATAGAAAACTGCTTTAAGCAAAGTGTGTAAGGTAAACAATCCACTTGTTCCATGAACAAGAGACCGTTGTTTTATCCCTAGTAGCAACAACACATCTACAACCGAAGAGATTTCTGTCACTTCCCTTGGAAACTAGAGGCATGAACCCACTATCGAGCATAAATACCCCCTCTTGGAGTCACTAGCAACTACTCAGCCAAGATAGCTACTAACAACGGAGAGCATGCAAGATCACAAAACAACACAAACATGATAGTATTAAATAGACAAAACCATTAATCAATCTGACATAATAATCTCAATATCCATCGGATCCCCGCAAACACAACATGCATGATTACAAATAGATTAGATCTTGATCATGAACGGAGCTCACAAGATCTGTACATGAAAGCACAAGGAGGAGATACAACCATCTAGCTACTACATGGACCCATAGTCCAAGGTGGAACTACTCACGCTTCATACCGGAGAGAAGGGCCTCCGTGATGATTTCCCCTCCGGCAGGGTGCTAGGAAGAACTTCAGACCCCCCCCCCCCCCCCCCGATCTAGGGACGACGGTGGCGGCGGCTACATAAGGTTTCGTGGAGTTTTGATCGGGTATTTAGGGTTTCTGCATCGGGGGCTTCTTATAGGTGAAGAGGCGAGGCCGAGAGGCGACCAGGGGGGCACACCCTGCCCAGGCGCGGGCCCACCCCTGGACGTTCCTAGGGGGTTTGGGCGTTCTGGTTTGCTTCTCCGTCTCGTCTTCTGGATTCATGACCCCCACGGTAAAATATTGACTTTAGCTTTTGTCCCGTCCAATTCCGAGAATATTGATTTTCTCCCTTTCTGGGACCAAAAACAGAAGAAAATAGGAAACTGGCATTGTGGCAACTTGTTAATAGGTTAGTTCCAGAAAAGATATAAAAACACCTCAAAGTGTAGACAAAGCAAAGTAGATACTAAACAAGCATGGAGCATCAAAAATTATAGATACGTTTCCGACGTATCAGGGTGCCGGGAAGAGCTTTAGATCCCCCCCCCCAATATAGGGGCGATGGTGGCGGCGGCTATAGACTGTTTCGTGGATGATTGATCGGGTACTTAGGGTTTTGGTATCGGGGGTCGTTATAGGCGAATAGGCGAGGCAGGGGCACCCAGGGCGGCCGCATCCCCCAGGCGCAGGGTAGGGTTAGCCGCGCGGCTAGGGGGTGTAGCCCCCTGGTGGATACCCTCCTTATCATATTCTGGCTCCGTGTTCTCCACAGCAAAATATTGACTTTGGCTTTTGTCCCGTCTAATTCCGAGGATATTGATTTTCTTCCTTTTTTGGAACCAAAAACAGAAGAAAACAGGCAACTGGCACTGTGGCATCTTGTTAATAGGTTAGTCCAGAAAAACATATAAAAACACCTCAAAGTGTAGACGAAGCAAAGCAAAGTAGATACTAAACAAGCATGGAACATCAAAAATTATAGATACGTTTAAAACGTATCAAGTATCCCCAAGCTTAGCTCCTGCTTGTCCTCGAGTAGGTAAGTGTTAAAAAAGAATAATTTTTTAGGTCACATGCACCATCAAAATCAAGATCAAACCATTTGCAAGCATTAAAATCTAGGATTAAAGAACTCTAAACATGAGCAGGAAAGATGGAGTTCTAACATTAAGACAAAGTAACTATGCATGCAACATGAAAGGTTACAAACAAAGATTCATGATTAACAATGCATTGAAAGACGTTTGTTTGTTTCACATATATAAAACATAGCATAGTGGCATTCAGCTTGTCCCTCATGGAGTAGAAAATAGATGCATAGGGCACCTTCAAAGTTCATAAGAGTGAATAGATACAAATAGTTCAAGAACAAGCAATATCAACAATATGAATCAATCAATAAGTTTTGGGACAATGCACATAGAACTAAGAATGGCAACTATGATCTCTTAATTGGTGCCTAAGGATAGAAGGTGGAGACTCAATATAATGGTGGAAGAAAGGCCCTTCATAAAGGGAAGCAGGGATTTCAAGTTTCATAAAGAGCTTCCAAAAATTATGGTACTTGTTAGCTTTCATCCCTCATTGCCCCTATCATAAGCATCTTGAAGTGATTAAGGTTAAAGTGAACAAACTATGAAGTATATGCTTGACAAAGTATAAGTTGGCAATCTCATGTCCCTTGAATACGAGGGCTGCTCCTCATGCTACTCAAGTTTAGTTACTTGCAAGTTCTTGTCATAGTAAGTACATGTGCATCATAGAGAACCACCAACGGGGTACCCCTTGCACATGATACATGAGCTATCCCATAATCAAAAAGACAAGGCAAGCAGATAATAAGCATCTCAGCAATCTTCTTATTTACCATGGGAAAATGGTGCTTTTTTCTCTCTTTCCTCTTTTCTCATCTTTTTTTATTTTTCTCAATCTCTTTTTTTATAAGAAGAATGCTTCATAGATTGCTCACTATGGTGATGGTGCAAGTTTCCACCATGATTAGGCATGGCTTAGTCTAGCGGCCTAGGCGTTTCTCTAATACATATACATAACTCCATGGACTTACAAGCTCCCCTTTCATTTCACACCGACGACATCTATAAACAAAAGAGCATGATATCAACTGTGTACAATGTACAAGTGCAATGTTTAAAGCGTTCCCGATGACAGCATGGTTCTGCTAATTCCAACGTATAAGTGCAATCATATACAACATAGATGACACAATGGTTCAAGTTTATTAGGGGCAAGAAAAAATAAAGTGTGCCATCAAGTTCGTGAGAGCTTTAATCACTAATTTTTCACATAACAAAAAGACTTTTTAATTGGAAGATAGATGAAAACAAGAATATCGCTGGAATGGTGTAACACACCATGGATAGGAATTTATAGTGGAAACTTTGGAATAACTTGGTTTCTTGGGAGTTGGATGCATGAGTAGAGCTTACTCATACAAGTGGAGGCTAGCAAAAGACTCGGAGCGACCAACTAAGAGAGAAATAATGGCCATAATCATGCAGAGCGACAAAACATTACTAATCAAAGCATCAAGTGGTACTACAAGTCAAGGACTAAATGATCATAGAGGCTATGGTGACTGGTTCATAGTCATAACATGGTGTGAGCATGTGCCAAGTCAATCCAAACAAAGCATCAAAGGAGAATACCACAATATTATGCTTTTGTATGCTAAAACAACACATGATTCCTTCAAGGCACATTAAGCAATCCTATTTGTTTGGAACAAGTCATGCTACAGCAATAATCACTAAGCATAAAGTCAAAACAACATCTAGCATGGCATGATAAAGTCTTAAGTCACGGTCAAAACAAGCTCCATTTGTACTATTCAAGCAAGAACTTTCTACTCCTCCCCAACACCAATCAACTTATTTGAAACAGCACATCGAGAACGGGGGTTCAAACTACTTTATTCAAGTAAACTAAGAAAATAAAAACCAAAAACAAAAATTAAGATGCTCCAAGAACAACACAACAGTGCATGAAACAATAAAAATGAAGTGTCTAGAAAGACCTGAGATTTTTATTGATGAAGAAGGGGATGCCTTGAGAATACACAAGCTTTGACGCTTGTACCTATTTAATATTTCTTAGGGTGACACGGGGTGGCATCCCCAATCTTGAGCTTTTGTCCATTCTTCATCTCATTATATCATTCTTACTCTACACCTGCAAATTTTCCTTCATACAAAACTTTACACAATCTTCATTAGCAACATTAGTGTATTCAAAAGATAATATACCCTTTGGGTTTAATTTTAAACAGCAAAATTTTCACTAAAAACACAATCTACTGTATCAATTCCCTAAAAAATCTCAATTTTCCAAAAATAACCCAAAAAGGAAACAATAAGAAGCAAATGCAAATAATGGTAGAAATCTGTCAAAACAGAACAGCAAGTAGAAACTGATTTTTCAAAGACCTTCTATTGCTCAAATAAAAAAGTGTTGAACTAACGAAAGTTATCTAACAACTTGGGGGATTTATTCAGAAAATTATAGCTCAATATTACTTACAGAGAATTTACACGAATTTTTATGGTGGAGCACAAAAATCTGTTTCAGGACAACAACTCCCCAAATCTTACTTCCCTCTCAATAGAGGTTATTCTTGGCACAAAAAGCAAATAAAAAGGATAAGAAGAGGTCATTACAGAAGTAATAACTTCCAAAACTCAAGAAAACATTTGGGTTATCTCCAATAAGTACTTTTCTTTAACGCCTTTAAGTTAGGCACAAGAAGCAAGAATCAAGAATTTTCAAATAAAGAAGCATTAAGATCAATACTCGAAATCTCTTCAACAAGGAAAGGTATCTCATCCAAATGAGTTTTAAAATATCCTTTATTATCTCTCTTAGGTTCACTACTTTCATCAAATGGGTTTTCAGGAACAATCCAACCAAATTCTTTTGTGTGGCTTCATGCATTCCTACAACTTTAAAGGGTATGGGTATGTTAATTTCTTCTCTGGGTTTGGTTTTATCTAAAGTACCCATAACATCTACACATGAGCCTAGCATATTAAAACATTCGAAGACCTTCTTGGCTTCCTTAGCAATATTATTGAACTCTATTAGTAAAGTTTCTAGGATAAAATCTCTCTTTTCAGCATCTCTTCTTCCTTTAGTTTAAGAAACAAAATTTGCATCATGGGGTTAAGGTTAACAAACCTAGCCTCCAACATGTGAACTAAAGAAGCTGCAGCAATTTCATAATTAGGAGCAAGTTCTGCTAAGGATCTATCCTCATGTTTGCTAACATGATTAAAAAATTCTTCAATATTTTCTTTCCCAATTATGGATCCACTACCTATTGAAAGGTCTTTCAGGGTGAACTTGGGGATCAACATGGTGAGCTAGAGCAAGGTGACAACTAGGGTAGGAACTAATTTTTTTGTTTTATTGATAAGTGATATCCCAAAAGTATAGGGGATCGTGTGTAGTTTTTTCGATAAGTAAGAGTGTCGAACCCAACGAGGAGCTAAAGATAGGATAAATATTCTCTAAAGTTCTATCAACCACTGATATAACTTTACGCATACTAAACGTTTGCATTATCTAGGAAATAAAACTAGAGCAACAAAACGAGTACTAGAGAAAGCTTTGCGAGATAATAAATAATAAGAAAGTAAAGCTAGTTGCTGCAGCAATAAAATACACTAAACTAACAGAACCATAAGTGTGGAATAGTGGTGCTAATTGTGATGGCTTTGTCCAAGTTTAATTGACGAATAAATTGCGTTCAATGTCTTCAATGCAGTTTTCTATGTGGGAGAGGCTAAATATACATGCGCTTCATTACTTGGAATTACATGTACTATACAATTGGATTGTTAGCAAACATCCGTAACTACTAATAAAGCACCAAGTTTTCCCCAACCATAGCCTTAAGTTAATGGCCCTCTTACTCCCATACGTGCAACGTTCCGGTTCACGTCCTTAGGTTTCTGTCACTCCGGCAGAACTTCCCCTTCCTCTTACACATACTACAAACTCTATGATGTTTAATCCATCCGTGCACAAATATAATGGAAATCAAAGAACTATACCATATCAACATACAACTCTAATGAACCAAAGACGTTCAACCATTCAATCTAAGAACAAAGAAACTACACAAACATGACATAGATAATAGGATTATAACTTATAGCATCAAACACCATGTTTACATAGGACGGTACAGAGGTGTGTGTGGGAGGATGAACCACTCCATACTAGGAGGATTAGGTGATGGAGATGGCGGTGAAGATGGTGAAGAGGGCGGCGGCGCGGGGGACTCCTTCCCCGCCACCGGTATCGTGGGGAGAACTGCCCCTTATCCCCCTTCCTTCATGGATTCTTGGGAACCCTCCCCCATGGATATGGGATCCATGGGGGAGGCAAAAACGTGGCTTTGTCGGATGCAAATTCGTGGGTGGGGGTCTCTATAGGGGTTCGTAGCATGGAAAACAAAAAATTATACCGCATGCAGACAAACAAGCCAAGATCTATCTACTAGATTGTAGCAACGAGTCGATTGGAGTAATCATCCTCGAAGATTCCAAAGCGGTTAACGAGAGCAGATTCTCGTGGGTGATGTAGTCGTACACTTGCCGATCTCAAGATCGCGTAGATGATCCTTCCGACGCTGCGTTCCGGCAGCGCTTCCGTAGTCGGTCACATGTTCAGTACTCAATGAAGACCTTCCTTTCCCTTGTTCTAGCAGGCATCGGAGGTTGTAGTTGTCCCCTCGCGATTCCGATAGCACGACGGCGTGGTGTCGGAAGTAGATGAAAGATCCCGCAGGGCTTCGCCTAAGCCGGTGCGAGTTATGGTGGATCTAGGGTTTCCGGCGATCTAGGTTTAGAAGGCCGGAGAGGAGGAGGTGGTGTCGGCGGCTAGGGCGGTGGCGGCGCAGCGGTGTCTTGGCGGCTAGGCGTGGCCATGATGAGGAGGGATAGGTTGTGTGTCCTTTGGGGCAGCTCTCCCCCTCTATTTATGAGAGGTAGGGAGGCTTGGGAGAGGGGAGTTTGAATCCATACCCAAACCCAAGTTGGATAGAAGGAAGGACTCTTTCCTTCTTCCACTAGGAAACCATTGTTCCAGTTTGACTTTTCAAACCTCCCTTTTGACTTTGAATTTAGAGCTTTATTTCTCTCTCACAAATGCCCAACCAAAGTGACCTAGGACATGATCCAATCATTCCACTTACCCATGATACATTCATGGACCATTCCCCTTCCGGTCCGGTGAACCTTCTAGAACCTCTCCGATGAAAACATCGAAATCATTCCCGAACTCCGAAATCGGACTTTCCTTATATGAATCTTATTCTCCAGACCATTCCGGATCTCCTTGTGATATCCCGGATCCCATTCGAGACTCCGAACAACATTCGGTTTCCCTACATAAATTCCATATCTACTAAACAACATCGAATCCTTAAGTGTGTCTCCCTACGGTTCGTGATTTATGCGGACATGACCGAGACACTTCTCCGATCAATAACCAATAGAGGAATCTGGAAATTCATATGGCTCCCACATATTTCTACGATTAATTTGTGATCGAATGAACCACTTACATACGATACCAATTTCCCTTCGTCTCATGATAATTTACTTATCCGAGGTTTTGATCATCGGTATCTCTGCATACCTAGTTCAACCTCGTTACCGATAAGTACTCTTTTCTCGTTCCCGTGATATGTGATCCCTTGTGAGCCAGTCACATGCTTGCAAGCTAATTGGATGACATTCCACCGAGAGGGACCAGAGTATATCTATCTGTCATATGGATGGACAAATCCCACTCTTGATCCATGTGCCTCAACACATACTTTCCGAACACTCGATGCCACCTTTATAGCCAACCAGTTACGGTGTGGTGTTTGATATCATCAAAGCATCCATCCGGTGATTGTGATTAGCATGATCTCATGGTCGAAGGAATTAGGTTACTATGTATCAGAAAGCTTATAGCAAACGAACTATTGAAATGACTTGATCTTTATGCTATGCTTATCTATAAGAGTATGTCCATCATACCATTCTCCTAATGATATGATCTTGTTGTTAATAACATCTCAATATTCATGATCGAGAAACCACGATCATCTATTAACCAACAAGCTAGTATTATAAAGAGGCTTTACCAGGGACCCTAATTTAGTTTACAAATCACACAAGTATTAATGTTTCCGGTTAATACTATTATAGCATGAATGTAAACATTTATCATAAACACAAAGATATAATATTAACCACTTTTATTATTGCCTCTAGGGCATATCTCCAACAGTCTCCCACTTGTACTAGAGTCAACTAATCTAGATTACATGGTAATACATCGAACACCCATGGCGGTTTGGTGCTGGTCATGTTTTGCCCTTTGGGAGAGGTTTAGTCAACGGATCCATCACATTCATATCTGTGTGTACTTTGCAAATCTTTATGTCACCATCTTGGACATGCTCTCGAATAGCGTGAAAACGTAGCTTGATGTGCTTCAGCTTCTTGTGTGACCTTGGTTATTGCGCATTGGCTATGGCTCCCATGTCATCACAATAGATAGACATTGGGTCCAGCGCACTTGGAACCACACCGAGCTCTATAATGAACTCCTTCATCCATATCGCCTCTTGTGAAGCCTCTGAAGCAGCTATGTATTCTGATTCAGTTGAAGATCTCTCCACAACGCTTTGCTTTGCACTCCTCCAGCTAACTGCTGCACCATTCAAAGTAAATATGTATATAGATTGAGATTTAGAATCATCCGGATTGGTGTTCCAACTAGCATCGGTGTAACCATTAACAACGAGTTGTTCATCACCTCCATAAGAAAGAACCATATCCTTAGTTCTTCTCAAGTACTTAAGGATGTTTTTGACTGCTGTCCAATGATCCACTCCGGATCACTTTGATATCTGCTAGTCAAACTAACAACATATGCAATGTCGGGTCTAGTACATAGCATGGCATACATAAGAGATCCTATGGATGAGGCATAGGGAGTCTTACTCATCCTTTCTCTATCTTCTGCCGTTGCAAGACTTTGAGTTTTACTCAAGGTAGTATTGGGCAACATGGGCAAGAACCCTTTCTTGCTATGTTCCATTCCAAACCTCTTTATAACTTTGTCCAAATATGTACTCTGTGACAATGATATTAGGCGTCTCGATCTATCTCTATAAATCTTTATGCCTAATATGTAAGCTGATTCGCCAAGATCTTTCATTGAAAAACTATTATTCAAATAATCCTTGACACTATTAAGAATGTTTACACCATTCCCAATCAACAATATGTCACCTACATATAGTATTAAGAATGATATAGAGCTCCCACTCACTTTATTGTAAATACAATCTTCTCCATAAGTTTGTATAAAACCAAAACTTTTGATCGCCTTATCAAAACGTTGATCCCAACTCCGGGATGCTTGCTTCAATCCATAAATGGACCGTTGAAGTTTGCATACCGACAAAACCTTTTGGTTGTACCATATATAACTCTTCATCAATGTATCCATTGAGGAACGCCGTTTTGACATCCATCTGCCATATCTCATAATCATAATATGCAGCGATTGCGAACAAAATCCTCATAGACTTTAGCTTCGCTACCGGTGAGAAAGTATCATCGTAGTCAACTCCTTGAATTTGTCAAAACCCTTTTGCGACAAGTCGAGCTTTATAGACAGTAATATTACCATCAACATATGTTTTCTTCTTGAAAATCCATTTGTTCTCGACAGCCTTCTGGCCATCTGGTAAGTCCACCAAAGTCCATACTTGGTTTTCGTACATGGATCCAATTTCGGATTTCATGGTTCTTGCCATTTATTGGAATCTGGGCTCATCATCGCTTCCTCATATATCGCAGGGTCATCGGTGTTGTCCACGAACATGACACTCATAACGGGATCATACCAATCAGGAGTGGTACGATTTCTTGTTGACCTGCGAGGTTCCGTAGTTACTTCAACCGAAGTTTCATGATCAACATCATTAGCTTCCTATCTTATTGGTGTAGGCGCCACGGGAACCACTTCCGGTGCTGCGCTACTCTCAAGTTTGAGAGAAGGTTCAACAACTCGTCGAGGTCTACTTTCCTTCCAGTCATTTCTTTCGAGAGAAACTCCTTCTCTAGAAAGGATCCATTCTTGGCAATGAAGATTTTGCCCTCGGATCTATGATAGAAGGTATACCCAATAGTTTACTTCAGGTATCATATGAAGACGCATTTTTCCTCTTTGTGTTCAAGCTTGTCGGGCCGTAACTTCTTTACATAAGCTTCACAACCCCAAACTTTAAGGAACGACAATTTAGGTTTCTTCCCAAACCATAATTCATACGGTGTCATTTCAACGGATTTAGATGGTGCCCTATTTAAAGTGAATGTGGTTGTTTCTAATGCCTAACCCCAAAACGATAGCGGTAAATCTGTAAGTGACATCATAGAACGAACCATATCTAAGAGAGTTCGATTACGACGTTCAGACATACCATTACGTTGTGGTGTTCCCGATGGTGTCAGTTGTGAAAGTATTCCACATTTCTTCAAATGCTCGCCAAACTCGTAACTTATATATTCACCTTCGCGATCAGATCATAGAAATTTAATCTTCTTGTTATGTTGATTCTCTACTTCACTTTGAAATTCCTTAAACTTCTCAAAAGTTTCGTACTTATGTTTCATGAAATAGATATACCCATATCTACTCAAGTCATCCGTGAAGGTAAGAACATAATGATAACCACTGCGCGATGCTATACTCATTGGGCCACACACATCGGTATGTATGATTTCCAATAAGTCCGTAGCTCGCTCCATCATACCAGAAAATGGAGTCTTAGTCATTTTACCCATCAGACATGCTTCGCATCTTTAAAGTGATTCGAAATCAAGTGATTCAAAAAGTCCATCGCAATGGAGTTTCTTCATATGCTTCACTCCAATATGACCAAGACGACAGTGCCACATATAGGTCGAGTTATCGCTCAATTTCAAACGGTTAGCTTCAATGTTATTAATGTGTGTATTTCTACAATCGAGATTCAATAAGAATAGACCATCTATCAAAGGTGCATGTGCATAAAACATATTACTCATATAAATTGAGCAACCATTATTCTCGGACTTAAACAAGTAACCGTCTTGCAATAAACATGATCTAGATATAATGTTCATGCTCAACACAGGCACCAAATAACAATTATTTAAGTATAATACTAATCTTGATGGTAGATGAAGAGGTAGCGTGCCGACCGCGATCACATCAACCTTTGATCCATTTCCAACGCGCATCGTCACCTCGTTCTTCGCTAGTTTCCGTCTATTCTGCAGCACCCATTTCGAGTTACAAATATGAGCAACCGAACCAGTATCAAATACCCAGGCACTACTATGAGTACTAGTGAGATAAACATCAATAACATGTATATCGGATATACCTTTCTTCTTGATGTTGCCATTCTTCAATTCCGCCAAGTACTTAGGGCAATTTTGCTTCTAGTGACCCTCTCCCTTGTAGTAAAAGCACTCAGTATCAGGCTTAGGCCCAGCCTTGGTCTTCTTCGCCGGCGTGGTAACTTTCTTACCGCCCTTATTGAAGTTTCCCTTTTTCTTAGACTTGCCTTGCTTCTTAAATTTGGTGGTCTTATTGACCATCAACACTTGGTGCTCTTTCTTGATCTCCACTTCCACAGAGTTTAACATGGAGAAGAATTCGGGCAACGACTTGTCCATGTTTTGCATATTGTAGTTCATCACAAAGTTCTTGTAACTTGGTGGTAGTGATTAGAGGACACGGTGAATCCCCAAAGCATTAGGAATCACTATTCCCAAGCTTTGAATCTTGCTTGCGTGCCCAGACATCTTAAGCACGTGCTCACTAACAGAGCTGCCCTCTTCCATCTTGCAGTTAAAGAACTTTTCATAAGCCTCATAACTCTCAACTGCCGCGTGTCACATCCCAAGATTTTCCAAATCTTGTAATGTGAAAAATAAATGAATAGAATAAAGCTTTGTTGATTTTTAGAGTGAAAAGAAACTTTTTGAATCCAATTGGGAACTTTCAAAACCTATTTGGATCAAATAAAATCCTAAAGGGATTTAAAAAGTTTAATAAACAATAAACTTCAAAATATTTAAAATTACTATTTTGGATCTTTCAATAAAAGATTTTGTTTTCAAAAGAAAAGGTGGATTTATAAATAAAGATTATTTTATAGAGCCAAATTAAACCTTGGCCAAGCTTTTGAAATAAAAACATTTTGTTTTGATAAAAATAGTAAAGGTTTATTTAAATAAAATAATAAGGATTTAATATCCAAATTTTATTTAAGTAAAGGCTTTTCCCATTTTAAATAAACACAAAAACTTATTTATTTATTTTAAATATAAGTTTTCCAAATATTTTATATTCTCAAATAAAACCTACTGAAGTATTTTTGGTTTTATTTTAGATTTCAAAATAAAGATTCTAATAAAACAAATCCTATTTGATTTAATAACTAAGGTCCATTTTATTTAATTATTAATGGACCCTAAAATAAAAGGTTATTTTATTTTAAACAAGTTTCCAAGTATTCTTTATTTTCAAATAAAACCTACTCATTTGGTTTTGAAAATATTTGGATTTCAAATGGAATTTTAAAATAAATTAAAACCTATTTAATTTATTAACTAGTGTCCATTTTATTTCATTATAAATGGACTCTAAAATAAAATATTATTTTAATATTTGACTTTGGTTTTGTATTGTTAAACAGAACCAAATTCAATTACAAGTGTGGTGATTGTTTGAATTGTTTGAATAGTTGATTGAAATTCAAAACAGAAATTGATTTGGGAAAAAGAAAAAGATTCAGACTGAAAAAAATGTGAATTGGACCTGACCCAACTGAGCCATTAATAAGCCCACTCTGAGCCAGTTTCTCCTCCCAAGAAAGCGGTTGGCACCAACTTCGACCCACGAGCGATGACAAGTGGACCTGTTCCCTCTCCTCTCTCACCGACCACCGACCACCCCTCCAGCTCATCTTCTTCCTCCTCGCGTTAAACTCGCCACCGTTGCTGCCATTGATTTCTCCGGTTGAATACACCTTAATGCAGCATTAATCTCTCGCCGCGATCACGCTGTCTTAATCGCCTCGCCCTTCTCCTCCTTTCCCCTCTGTCTCCTCCCCCAAATGCGCCCCCAGGATGTCGAATTTTGTTCAACACTCCCTCTGTTCCGACGACACTTCGGTGACGATTCCGTCGACTCAGCGCCGCCCCTCGCATCATCGACCACGCACACACACTCCCCACCTCATGGAGCATCTGTCCGTGCCTCTCGTTCAACTGCGGGCGCCCCAGAGCGTCACCTTCGACAAGCTCTGACCTCGCCGCCGCGTCTGCCTCTCTCCGGCGAAGCCTCCTGGTAAGTCCAGACCGCCCCAAGCTTTCTCCTTCACGCACGCGTCTTCTCTGTGATCTCCTGCATCTGACCACACCCTCTGGTTGCCTCCTCGTGGTCGGCAATGCCGCTTTCGATGACAGAACCACCCGTCGCCAGACCCTACTCCGGCGAGGAATTCCTCCTGTCCTCGTGCGCCCCTTGCCCATACGACTGCACGTTGAGCTTCCCCAGGCCTCTGCGATCATGGTGAGCACTTTCCCTTCCCTTCTAGCTTCCTGCATCACCGGCGCCGCCACCATCTGACCGTCGCCGCCGCGCGCAGCTGTCGAGCGCCGCCAGTTCCTGGCTAGTAGATGAGAGCCGTTCGATTTAGATCGGAGAGACACGATAGATCACTTAAGCACCGAAGGGGTACGTGATCAGGACCGTGCGATCTATTTAGATCCAACGCGCCGCAGAGCCGATCCGGTACTAGCGAATAGTGTTGCGCCGCGTGTCACCAGTTCAGTTTAAAAACAGATTTGAAATCAGATAGAGATGTGATTTTGAAAACACTATAACTTTAGATACACACGTCCAAAAATTACAAATTTTATATCGTTGCAATCAGTGGAACAAACCCTAGCCAAACATGGAATTTGTTTAGCAAATAGTATCTGTTAGATTGTTTGTTTTTGCAGAAACTTTTGTATGCTTGTTTAGTTTAGAAAAATTGTTCAAAAATGTTTTTGAGTTTGAAACCTTGGCATATTGGTTTGTTGTGAACCTACTGACCCTAGGAACCAACCCATGGTTTTGAAAATGGATTTGGTGAAGTTTAGGAATAAAAACTTGATTTAACCATTTCTAGCCAAATGAAAATATTGGTTTTTGTTATGAAAATGTTTTTGGAGTAAAAACTTTGGGAAAATGTTTTGGAACAAACCTACTGACCATAAACACCAAGTTTTGAGAAACAACAACTTCTTTAGTGAACAACTTAAAGTTGTTGCTCTGATAAAAATATTTTCCACCACATAAAATGATGAGTGGATTTAAAAATAGTTTATGGACAAAACCCTTTTTCCAAATGACTTTGCCACTTTAGGAAGTGACCACTTTGAACCTTACAAAGTGTAGAGCCTAGTAGAAACCATCTTTGCAAATAAAACTACCTCTTGCATGCTTGCATGCATAACTTAGATCCCATTGTTTTATGTGTGTGAATTGTTTGATTGATTATTGGTTTGGAATGCTAGTTGATATTGTGTTTGCTTGATTGATTGTAGTGAAGTTAGAAAAGTGTGATACTAGCAAGATCAAGAAGTGAACCACCATTCCCTACCAAAAAGGCAAGTGACACTATCATCTAAAGTCCTACTATTTTCATTATACTTAGTGGATTTTTGAAAACATGCATGAAAAGAATTTCTATACTTATGCTATGATAAATCCTAATAGGATTCCCTATACATTCCTTAGTGAAAACATTGTAGTTGTTACATGCTTAGCCATGCTATATTTTGAAAAGAGATACATGTTGAGATTTTATGAAGTTGAGAAAAGGACTTGTGTTTTTATATAATAAAACAAGGACTCAATGAACCACCTGGGTGGCCAAGGATACTTTGAGTATTGGAGAAGGTGGCAACAAAAAGAACCATGTCTATGGCAATCTCTTTGTGTTGTGCTCCAAAGGAACCACCCAGGAAACTTAGAGATTGAACATGTTTCTCGTACAGTGGCTTCCGTGTACAGCCACATGCTAAATGGGCTCTGGCTTAGTCAACTACATAGTGGAAGTCCCTTGCATTGGCATCTTCAGGTTAACTAGATTTGTGTAAGGGAGCAACCCTACATTTGTGCCTGGTAGACAAGCTAGCATTTTGTATTGGGAGGACTCCTATGGAAAGACTTTGTCACATTCTCAATCTGCCAGTACTCCATCTTGGTGAGTACTTATCCAGCGGCCACTGGTGTAATCAAGATGAGATTGTGTCATGTGGGTAAAGTGTAAAACTTCTGCAGAAGATCAAATTCTAAGTACTTAGCCGTGTCCCCGGTTATGGACAATACTGAGCAACTAAGGCCTGAAGCTATGGAAGATCTCGACACTCCAATTTCTAAAAGAAAAACTTTTAAGTGACAACAAAAAGACTTGATGCACTTGGGGGTACCAAGGATCTCAAGAGATTTTGATAAAACTTGATGTACTTGGGGTTACCAAGGAACTCAAGAGGTTTTTGACAAGGACTTGAATACTTGGGGATACCAAGGAGTTCAAGGGTTTTTGATAAAGAGATTTGACAAAGGAAACAAAACCATTTGAAAAGATAGGATAAATTATTGCTTTCTGCAAATGAGCCTTAAACCCTACTTAGCCAAAAATGCATGTAATGATAGGATCCACTTATATTCTACATAGTAGTGAAGCTTGCCAATACAATTCAAATGTATTGACCCTTGTGGCTGTAACTTGAAATGTTGCAGGTTTGATTGATTTTAGTGAAGATTGATTGATTAGGATTACAAAGTCTACAACCAACATCTGCCTGTGGCACTTTGAAGATGATGGACCCCATACTTATAGTTATTCCGCTGCAATGTAATGTAATAGCCAAATGAGCTATGTATGATGTAATAAAATTATGTTATTCCTGGTTATAAAGTTATACTATGACCTTTGTTTCTTGATATTACATCTTAACTGTGGATGCTAGCTATTGATCCAGGGACTAGCATTGTAAACACAGGGGACTCCACCTTATATTGAGTAAAGGTTGGGACACTCCCTCTACAGATGGTATCAGAGCATTGTGTTGCCTGTAGGATTTGTAAACCTAGGATTGGACAAAAACCCTTAGAAGAATAGGAGTTATGTTTGTTTCAAAACTTACTTACAAACAATCTTGTAAACTCTTTCCTCAACCTTTTTGGTTTTGACTCTGCATCTCTTCTATTTTCAACTTGATGGAAAAACCTACCCCATGGCCAAAGACTACACCATGTGCAAAGGACTTCTTAAACTCTAATGAAAACCAAGAGACCTTAGATTGCCTACCAAAGACATTGATATCAAGTTAGAGTATGGATCATATTGTCCTATGAGGTATGATTATACTAACTTGTTATTTTCAAGAAAACTTGTTGTTTCCTTCAACTCATGAGTTAAGCTCATAAGTTGTTAAGTGATTGGTTGCTTGTTGAATGTTTGATGGTTTGATTGTTTGATTGAACTTGGTTGTTTTTTTGGGTTGTGTGTTAAAACTTCTTAAAAACCTATCCACCAAAACTTATCCCTATCAAACCAACAGATGCCTCCCCGTCGTGCCAACCCCAACCAAAACAACAACTTCACCCCTGAGATGCAACAGATGATGGCAGCTCAGACACAGTTGATGCAGCAGATGACCACATTCATACAGAATTTGAATAACAACAACAACAACAACAACAACAACAACAACAACAACAACAACAACAACAACAACAACAATCAGAATAATCCTCCAGCACTTGACATGCTCACCAAGTTTCTAAAACTTAGGCCTGCAAGGTTCTCTGGAACAACTGATCCAATGGAAGCTGATGATTGGTTACGTTCAGTAAACAAAGACTTAGTGACTGTTGGTTGCACTGATGAAGAAAAAGTAAGCTTTGCAGCATTTCTGCTTGAAGGACCAGCAGCAACATGGTGGGACAACTTTCAAATCACCACTCCCCTTGAAGATGTGACTTGAGCTATTTTTGAAGATGGATTCAGAACCACTCACATCTCACATGGTGTAATGTACTTCAAGAAAAAGGAGTTTCACAATCTGAAACAACGTCACCTCAGTGTGGCTGAGTATATTGAAGAATTCAACAATCTGGCACGCTATGCACCAGATGAAGTTGATACAGATGCTAAGAGAAAGGATAAATTTCTTGAAGGACTTAATGATGAGTTGAACCTGCAGCTAGCTGTTGCCTATGTCCCAACTTATCAATCACTCTGTGACAAAGCCACAATATTGGAAAACAAGATGAATCAAGTTGAGAACAGAAAGAGGAAACATAAACTCAAGAACTATTCAGGATCATCAAAGAAGAAGCATTCATACAAAAAGAACAATGAAGATTCTGAACCACATCAGTATCACCACAACAACAATGGAAGTGAGAATAATGGAAATGATACTGACAATGGAGATGACCTCGGTCAGAACCAACATGACACATACAGGAAAAAGGACATTAGCCAGTTGCAATGCTATAATTGTAAGAAACTTGGACACTATGCATCAGACTGTCTAGAGAAGAAAAAGAAAAAGGATGCCAGAAGAGCCAATGGAAATGACTTCAATGTGACCCAGAAAGTACATGGGAACCACATTGACATGAATGGGAAATTTGAAGAGATAGAAGAAGTGGATGTCAGGATTTAGAAAACTCAGAAGAGTCAAATAAGGATTCCTTGTCTGATTATTGAGTTGAACTTTTAGTCAAGAGAACCATCAATGTAACCCTATGAGACTTTAATTTTAAGGGTGGTAGTACCCCAGTTATTTCAAGCCTACTTATAACCGTTAGCCTTCCCAAATCTCGGGACGAGATTTATTTTAAGGGTGGTAGCATGTCACATCCCGAGATTTTCCAAATCTTGTAATGTGAAAAATAAATGAATAGAATAAAACTTTGTTGATTTTCAGAGTGAAAAGAAACTTTTTGAATCCAATTGGGAACTTTCAAAACCTATTTGGATCAAATAAAATCCTAAAGGGATTTAAAAAGTTTAATAAACAATAAACTTCAAAATATTTAAAATTACTATTTTGGATCTTTCAATAAAAGATTTTGTTTTCAAAAGAAAAGGTGGATTTATAAATAAAGATTATTTTATAGAGCCAAATTAAACCTTGGCCAAGCTTTTGAAATAAAAACATTTTGTTTTGATAAAAATAGTAAAGGTTTATTTAAATAAAATAATAAGGATTTAATATCCAAATTTTATTTAAGTAAAGGCTTTTCCCATTTTAAATAAACACAAAAACTTATTTATTTATTTTAAATATAAGTTTTCCAAATATTTTATATTCTCAAATAAAACCTACTGAAGTATTTTTGGTTTTATTTTAGATTTCAAAATAAAGATTCTAATAAAACAAATCCTGTTTGATTTAATAACTAAGGTCCATTTTATTTAATTATTAATGGACCCTAAAATAAAAGGTTATTTTATTTTAAACAAGTTTCCAAGTATTCTTTATTTTCAAATAAAACCTACTGATTTGGTTTTGAAAATATTTGGACTTCAAATGGAATTTTAAAATAAATTAAAACCTATTTAATTTATTAACTAGTGTCCATTTTATTTTATTATAAATGGACTCTAAAATAAAATATTATTTTATTTTTTGACTTTGGTTTTGTGTTGTTAAACAAAACCAAATTCAATTACAAGTGTGGTGATTGTTTGAATTGTTTGAATAGTTGATTGAAATTCAAAACAGAAATTGATTTGGGAAAAAGAAAAAGATTCAGACTGAAAAAAATGTGAATTGGACCTGACCCAACTGAGCCAGCCCAATAATCCCACTCGCAGCCCAGTTTCTCTCAATCCCGAAGAAAACGGTTGGCACCAACTTACTGACCCACGCAGATGATGACAAGTGGACCCCGTTCCCTCTCCTCTCTCTCACTGACCAGCCGACCCCACCCCTCCAGCTCATCTTCTTCCTCCTCGCGTTAAACTCGCCACCGTTGCTGCCATTGATTTCTCTGGTTGAATACACCTTAATGCAGCATTAATCTCTCGTCGCGATCACGCTGTCTTAATCGCCTCGCCCTTCTCCTCCTTTCCCCTCTGTCTCCTCCCCCAAATGCGCCCCTAGGCTGTCGAATTTCGTTCAACACTCCCTCTGTTCCGACGACACTTCAGTGACGATTCCGTCGACTCAGCGCCGCCCCTCGCCTCATCGACCACGCACACACACTCCCCACCTCCTGGCGCATATGTCCGTGCCTCTCGTTCAACTGCGGGCGCCCCAGAGCGTCACCTTCGACAAGCTCTGACCTCGCCGCCGCGTCTGCCTCTCTTCGGCGAAGCCTCCTGGTAAGTCCAGACCGCCCCAAGCTTTCTCCTTCACGCACGCGTCTTCTCTGTGATCTCCTGCATCTGACCACACCCTCTGGTTGCCTCCTCGTGGTCGACAGCGTCGCCTTCGACCGCGAACAGAACCACCCGTCGCTAGACCCTACTCCGGCGAGGAATTCCTCCTGTCCTCGTGCGCCCCTTGCCCATACGACTGCACGTTGAGCTTCCCCAGGCCTCTGCGATCACGGTGAGCACTTTCCCTTCCCTTCTAGCTTCCTGCATCGCCGGCGCCGCCACCATCTCGATCTGCCGCCGCTGGCAGCAGCGCCAGTTCCTGGCTAGTAGATGAGAGCCGTTCGATTTAGATCGGAGAGACATGATAGATCACTTAAGCATCGAAGGGGTACGCGATCAGGACCGTGTGATCTATTTAGATCCAACGCGCCGCAGAGCCGATCCGGCCGAACCGGTACCAGCGAATAGCGTTGCGCCGCGTGTCACCAGTTTAGTTTAAAAACAGATTTGAAATCAGATTGAGATGTGATTTTGAAAACACTATAACTTTAGATCCACACGTCCAAAAATTAAAAACTTTATATCGTTGGAATCAGTGGAACAAACCCTAGCCAACCATGGAATTTGTTTAGCAAATAGTATATGTTAGATTGTTTGTTTTTGCAGAAACTTTTGTATGCTTGTTTAGTTTAGAAAAATTGTTCAAAAATGTTTTTGAGTTTGGAACCTTGGCAAATTGGTTTGTTGTGAACCTACTGACCCTAGGAACCAACCCATGGTTTTGAAAATGGATTTGGTGAAGTTTAGGAATAAAAACTTGATTTAACCATTTCTAGCCAAATGAAAATATTGGTTTTTGTTATGAAAATGTTTTTGGAGTAAAAACTTTGGGAAAATGTTTTGGACCAAATGTACTGACCATAAACACCAAGTTTTGAGAAACAACAACTTCTTTAGTGAACAACTTAAAGTTGTTGCTCTGATAAAAATATTTTCCACCACATAAAATGATGAGTGGATTTAAAAATGGTTTATGGACAAAACCCTTTTTGCAAATGACTTTGCCACTTTAGGAAGTGACCACTTTGAACCTTACAAAGTGTAGAGCCTAGTAGAAACCATCTTTGCAAATAAAACTACCTCTTTCATGCTTGCATGCATAACTTAGAACCCATTGTTTTATGTGTGTGAATTGTTTGATTGATTATTGGTTTGGAATGCTAGTTGATATTGTGTTTGCTTGATTGATTGTAGTGAAGTTAGAAAAGTGTGAGACTAGCAAGATCAAGAAGTGAACCACCATTCCCTACCAAAAAGGCAAGTGACACTATCATCTAAAGTCCTACTATTTTCATTATACTTAGTGGATTTTTGAAAACATGCATGAAAAAGAATTTCTATACTTATGCTATGCTAAATCCTAATAGGATTCCCTATACATTCCTTAGTGAAAACATTGTAGTTGTTACATGCTTAGCCATGCTATATTTTGAAAAGAGATACATGTTGAGATTTTATGAAGTTGAGAAAAGGACTTGTGTTTTTATATAATAAAACAAGGACTCAATGAACCACCTGGGTGGCCAAGGATACTTTGAGTATTGGAGAAGGTGGCAACAAAAAGAACCATGTCTATGGCAATCTCTTTGTGTTGTGCTCCAAAGGAAACCACCCAGGAAACTTAGAGATTGAACATGTTTCTCGTATAGTGGCTTCCGTGTACAGCCACATGCTAAATGGGCTCTGGCTTAGTCAACTACATAGTGGAAGTCCCTTGCATTGGCATCTTCAGGTTAACTAGATTTGTGTAAGTGAGAAACCCTACATTTGTGCCTGGTAGACAAGCTAGCATTTTGTATTGGGAGGACTCCTATGGAAAGACTTTGTCACATTCTCAATCTGCTAGTACTCCATCTTGGTGAGTACTTATCCAGCGGCACTGGTGGCATCAAGATGAGATTGTGTCATGTGGGTAAAGTGTACAACTTCTGCAGAAGATCAAATTCTAAGTACTTAGCTGTGTCCCCGGTTATGGACAATACTGAGCAACTAAGGCCTGAAGCTATGGAAGATCTCGACACTCCAATTTCTAAAAGAAAAACTTTTAAGTGACAACAAAAAGACTTGATGCACTTGGGGGTACCAAGGAGCTCAAGAGATTTTGATAAAACTTGATGTACTTGGGGTTACCAAGGAACTCAAGAGGTTTTTGACAAGGACTTGAATACTTGGGGATACCAAGGAGTTCAAGGGTTTTTGATAAAGAGATTTGAAAAAGGAAACAAAACCATTTGAAAAGATAGGATAAATTATTGCTTTCTGCAAATGAGCCTTAAACCCTACTTAGCCAAAAATGCATGTAATGATAGGATCCACTTATATTCTACATAGTAGTGAAGCTTGCCAATACAATTCAAATGTATTGACCCTTGTGGCTGTAACTTGAAATGTTGCAGGTTTGATTGATTTTAGTGAAGATTGATTGATTAGGATTACAAAGTCTACAACCAACATCTGCCTGTGGCACTTTGAAGATGATGGACCCCATACTTATAGTTATTCCGCTGCAATGTAATGTAATAGCCAAATGAGCTATGTATGATGTAATAAAATTATGTTATTCCTGGTTATAAAGTTATACTATGACCTTTGTTTCTTGATATTACATCTTAACTGTGGATGCTAGCTATTGATCCAGGGACTAGCATTGTAAACACAGGGGACTCCACCTTATATTGAGTAAAGGTTGGGACACTCCCTCTACACCGCGCGAGCCTCAAATATCATTTTGAGCTCACAGACAATATCATGTGGGTCATGGTTCTCAAACCTTTTCTGAAGCTCCAATTCCAAACCATACAAGATAGCACACTTAATTCTGGAGTACTGATTCTTTCGAGCGAGGAAAACATTCTTTACCTCATCGGTAGCATCAGTTGCAGGTGGATCACCTAGCGGTGCATCCAGCACATAGGTCAAATTACCAGCATTGAGGATAATCCTCAAGTTGCGGAACCAATCCGCAAAGTTGCTTCCATTGTTTTTCATCTTTTCTTTCTCTAGGAACGCATTAAAATTGATGGTAGGGGCCGCCATTGATCTACAATATATTTGCAATAGTTTAGACTAAGTTTATGACTAATTGAGTTCTAATTAATAGTTAAATTAATCTAGGTGAACTCCCACTCAAAACAATATCCCTCACATTGTTTTAGTAATCACACGAACCAAATCCACTACATCAAAACCGATCATCACGAGAGTTGATGTAGCTTCAATGGCGAATAATCAACATGTTCATCATATCTACTATATGACTCATGCTTTACCTTTCGGTGATCCATGTTCCGAGATCATGTCTCTACATGATAGGCTCGTCAAGATCAAACCTTAGATTCCACATGAGCAAATCTGGCTTGCTCCCGTTGTATACACTCGCAAAATCTAACACACCCGATCATCACGTGGTTCTTAGAAACAACGAGCTTGAGCAACGGTGCTTACTAAGGATGAAGACTTTATAACTTTAAATTTTGTGCTAGAGGGATCATCTTATAATGCTACAGTCGCGAACTAAGCAATACAAGATGCATAAAAGGATTAACATCACATGTAATTCAAATTATGTGATATGATATGGCGTTTCTTCTTGTGCTTCCGATCTCCATCTTCAAGCACAAACATGATCTCCATCATCACCGGCATGGCGTCAAGGTCAATGGCGCCGCTTCATGGTTGTCGTCCACCAGCATCAACTATTACAACTACTTTGAATAATAGACACGCAGGTCTTAACAGAATTAAAAGACAACCATATGGCTCCTGCCAGTTGCCAACTTACAATAAGGAACATTGCATACATCATATATAATCACAATCATGGCCATATCACATCACAGCACACCCCTGCAAAACAAAGTTAGACGCCTCTAATTTTCTTTGCATATTTTACGTGGTTTGGGGCTTTCAATAAGTGTCGTTCTAACTTACGAACAAGAACCACAACGTTGATACTAGTATTGTCAATTACACGTTGTAAATTGAATCTTCACTATGTTGGGAGAAACATGCACCCGCAAAGCCACTTATGCAATACAAGTTGCATGTTAAGCGTGGAGCAAGTCTCATGAACGATGTCATGTAAGGTTAGCCCGGGCACTTCATCCTACCATCCCGCAAGATGCAAAGCACACAAGAAGCAATCGACAAGAAAAGCATCAACGCCCACAATGACCATTGTGTTCTACTCGTGCAACAGATCTACATATAGACACAACTCTGATACCACTGTAGGGGTTTGTAGCATGGAAAACAAAAAATTGTACCGCATGCAAACAAACAAGCCAAGATCTATCTCTTAGATTGTAGCAACGAGTTGATTGGAGTACTCACCCTCGAAGATTCCAAAGCGGTTAACGAGAGCAGATTCTCGTGGGTGGTGTAGTCGTACACTTGCCGATCTCAAGATCGCGTAGACGATCCTTCCGGCGTTGCGTTCTGGCAGCGCTTCCGCAGTCGGTCACACCTTAGGTACTCGATGAAGACATTCCTTTCCCTTGTTCCAGCAGGCAGTGGAGGTTGTAGTTCTCCTCTCACGATTCCGGCAGCACGACGGCGTGGTGTCAGAAGTAGAGGGAAGATCCCGTAGGGCTTTGCCTAATATGGTGCGAGTTATGGTGGATCTAGGGTTTCCGGCGATCTAGACTTAGAAGGCCGGAGAGGAGGAGGTGGTGTCGGCGGCGGCTAGGGCGACGACGACGAGCCGGCGCCGGCGGCGCACGGTGGGGAGGGCTAGGTAGTGTGTCCTTTGGGGCAGCCCTCCCCCTCTTTATGAGAGGGAGGGAGGCCTGGGAGAGGGGGGTTTAAATCCATACCCAAGTTGGATAGAAGGAAGGACTCTTTCCTTCTTCCACTAGGAAACCATTGTTCCAGTTTGACTTTTCAAACCTCCCTTTTGACTTTGAATTTAGAGCTTTATTTCTCTCTCGCAAATGCCCAACCAAAGTGACCTAGGACATGATCCAATCATTCCACTTACCCATGACACATTCATGGACCATTCCCCTTCCGGTCCGGTGAACCTTCTAGAACTTCTCCGATGAAAACATCGAAATCATTCCCGAACTCCGGAATCGGACTTTCCTTATATGAATCTTATTCTCCGGACCATTCCGGATCTCCTTGTGATATCCCGGATCCCATTTGAGACTCCGAACAACATTCGGTTTCCCTACTTACATTTCATATCTACTAAACAACATCGAATCCTTAAGTGTGTCTCCCTACGGTTCGTGAATTATGCGGACATGACCGAGACACTTCTCCGATCAATAACCAATAGAGGAATCTGGAAATTCATATGTCTCCCACATATTTCTACGATTACTTTGCGATCGAATGAACCACTTACATACGATACCAATTTCCCTTTGTCTCGCGATAGTTTACTTATCCGAGGTTTGATGTCGGTATCTCTGCATACCTAGTTCAACCTCTTTACCGATAAGTACTCTTTTCTCGTTCCCGTGATATGTGATCCCTTGTGAGCTAGTCACATGCTTGCAAGCTAATTAGATGACATTCCACCGAGAGGCCCAGGGTATATTTATCCGTCATATGGATGGACAAATCCCACTCTTGATCTATGTGCCTCAACACATACTTTCCGAACACTTAATGCCACCTTTATAGCCACCCAGTTACGGTGTGGTGTTTGATATCATCAAAGCATCCTTCCGGTGATGGTGATTAGCATGATCTCATGGTCGAAGGAATTAGGTTACTATGTATCAAAAAGCTTATAGCAAACGAACTATTGAAATGACTTGATCTTTATGTTATGCTTATCTATAGGAGTATGTACATCATACCATTCTCCTAATGATATGATCTTGTTGTTAATAACATCTCAATATTCATGATCGAGAAACCACGATCATATATTAACCAACAAGCTAGTATTATAAAGAGGCTTTACCAGGGACTCTAATTTAGTTTACAAATCACACAGGTATTAATGTTTCCGGTTAATACTATTATAGCATGAATGTAAACATTTATCATAAACACAAAAATATAATAATAACCACTTTTATTATTGCCTCTAGGGCATATCTCCAACAGTCTCTCCCACGAATTAGGTTTCCTCCTTTATATAGCTTCTTGGATTCACGTCACCCCATCTTAGGCTGTAGTAAATTGGGTCTATCGGGCCCGTCCGGACTCGAAATCAGCTAAATTTTATGTCTAGAACGATTGTCGTGAAATTTAATATAACTTTGTAGTTGAAGAGTTTTCCGTTTGACGCCGTCTTTGACCCGATATGTGACCATCTTCAAAAAGAGTTCTGAGAGAGATTTCTGGGAAATCCCAATTTGACTCCAACAAGGGTTCCACTTGTATTCTTGATAATTCCTACACATCAAATTGTAAAACAAGAACATTATGCACTTTTACAACTATTAGTAGGCTAGTCCAAATAAATCATGAACTTTATATAAAAAGAAGTGTCAAAAGCATAATATTAGCATGAAACCATCAAAAATTATAGATACTTATGGACATATCAATAAGAGAAAGCAAACCAAATGAAACTATTTTTTTGGAGTTTTTGATAAAAAAAGAGTCAAACAAAACCAAGCAAAAGAAACTAAGCAAAACAAAAACAAAGTAAAGAGAAAGGTCGTGAGGACGCCAGAGAAAGCTTGATGGTGGCTCAATTGATTGTTGAGCTTCGCTGGGAGACCCAAGAGGAAGGTATGATGAGCACAACAACTATTTTTCTATCAGTAAGAAACCGAGGTTATTGAACCAATAGGAGGAAGGAAATGACTCAAAGGTGTTGCTAGCAACTTGGAAACCTGCACAACACAAACTCAAGACTTTGCCCCAACAAACAGTGAGGTTGTCAATCTCACCGGTTTGCCGAAAACAAAGAATTAAATGTATGGTGTGGAAGGTAATAGTGGTTTGCAGAAAGTAAATAGTAACAATGGAAGATGTATTAATGGTAAAGATTGGACCAGGATCCATAGTTCACTAGAGGTGTTCTCCTTAAGATAAACAAAACATGACATGCTAGGTAAACAAATTACAAGGGCAATGACAGGACTGAGCAAGGCATAACAATGCAATACTAGACATTCTATGATCCTATGAGATTTGATTGAGCAATACAATAAGATACATAGACCGCCATCCAACTATATCTATGACTAGTAATCCACCTTCAGGTTATCATCCGAACCCTCTCCAGTATTAAGTTGCAAGCAACAGATAACTGTTTTAAGCAAAGTGTGTAAGGTAAACAATCTACTTGTTCCATAAACAAGAGACCGTTGTTTTCCCCCTAGTAGCAACAACACATCTACAAGCTTAGAGATTTCTGTCACTTCCCTTAGATTAAATAGAGGCATGAACCCACTATCATGCATAAATACTCCCTCTTGGAGTCACTAGCATCTACTTTGCCAAGATAGCTACTAGAAACGAAGAGCATGCAAGATCACAAATAACACATACATGATAGAATCAATAAGACGAAACCATTAACCAATCTGACATAGTAATCTCAATATCCATTGGATCCCCGCAAACACAACATGCATGATTACAAATAGATGATCTTGATCGTGAACGGAGCTCACAAGATCTAAACATGGTAGCACAAAGGAGGAGATACAACCATCTACCTACTACATAGCCCCGTAGTCCAAGGTGGAACTACTCACGCTTCATACCGGAGGCTGGCATGATGAAGTAGAAGGCCTCCGGGGTGATCTCCCCTCCGGCAGGGTGTCGGAAAGTGTTTCAGATTCCCCCGATCTAGGGACGATGGTGGCGGCGGCTACAGACTGTTTTGTGGAAGATCGATCGGGTATTTAGGGTTTTGGTATCGGGGGGTATTTATAGGCGAAGAGGGGAGACAGGGGCACCCAGGACGCCCCCCAGGCGCGGGCTAGGGTTAGCCGTGTGGCCAAGGGGTGTGGCCTCTTGGTGGCTCCCCTCCGTCTCGTATTCTGACTCCGTGTTCCCCACGGTAAAATATTGACTTTGGCTTTTGTCCCGTCCAATTCCGATAATATTGATTTTCTGCCTTTTCTGGAACCAAAAATAGAAGAAAATAGGCAACTGGCACTATGACATCTTGTTAATAGGTTAGTCCAAAAAAACATATAAAAACACCTCAAAGTGTAGACAGAGCAAAGAAAATTAGATACTAAAGAAGCATGGAACATAAAAAATTATAGATACGTTTATGACGTATCAATGGTGTGCGCATAGCCTAGCCTACTCATCGGAGTCGGAGGAAGAGTCAGAGCGGTAGTAGCGACGGCACATGGTGTCGTCGAAGACACTGACGACGAGCATTGCTTTGCAGTCATACTTGAAGAAAATGATGTTGCCCGCCTTGATCTGGTGCATGCGGGCAAAGCACTCCCAGCCATCGCCGAGGTATATCTGGACGAGGTGGTCGAACATCAACTCCACCAGGTACCTGTTGGTCCTGAAACTATTCGCCCGCGGAAATACAAGATGGGGCGGTGGGTCGGCAACCAGGGACGCGAACTTGCAGGAGAGGAGCAGCCTGCCAGGCGTCATGCCAAAGTGGATGGCCACGGCGAACTGGACGACTGGGTCAACCTCGTCAGGTGACGACGTCGATGAGGGATAGCATGGTGGCACGCTGCTTTGTCCGCATCCTTCGCGCCTCCCTCAATGTCCACGGCCGGCATGCGCACCCCTCGATCCATTGCCGCCGGCCATGGCTAGCCACCGGTAGTGAAGAACAAAAAGGAGAAGGAGAAGAGTATGATGTGGTGTGGTGTGGGGGAAGATGGCCACAAGCGGCCAGTTTAAAAGGACCGGCATCGGATACCGGCGCGGAGACCAAAGAGACGGAATTAAAGTGTCCAGTCAGTCTATGTGTCGTCTCATCGCCATTGATGGCGCAGGCTGCCGCCGGTCAGCCTTCCGACAGCACCTCTGAATCGATGCCGCGGTTGCGTCTAAATAGGTGCCGCTACAGGCGTCTGAATCAACGCCGCGGTGGATGACGGATGGGCCAACGGCACCAGCGGGTAGGACACGCTTCGTGTCCGCGCGGGTCCGGACCGATGCAACCGTTTCCAGATTTGGTGCACAGCTGGGTCAAACCAAACGCGTTTGTACAAATGGGTCGGGTCGCTAAAGTGTCGCGCACGTCCCATGTTGGCGAGTTCAGACACACTCGGACACGCTCGGACAGATGGAGATGATAGGACATTGTCCTACCGACCAACTCTAGTGTCCAAACATAGACTGAGCCCAGCTAAAGATAAAACATAGACTGAGCCATCTCGATGAGGGGGTAGAAGCTACGTGGAACTCATTGTATCGACCATCCAGTCTGTGAAGCCCAATAGTTTGGACGCCTAGTTAGAGAGGCGTGATCCTCTAAAATGAGACATGGAATCCTCCCGAAAAAGAAAACTTGAGGCAACCTCGCAAGATAGTAGCAATAAGAAAGCAGAACTGAAACAGTAAGGCCTCGTTTGACAAGAGTGTATGGGTGAGTATTTTAGAGTATTTTTCCAAAGATATTGGGTGAAAACACTCTTGTCACCAAAAACACTTTGTTACACCACAATCCCCTTCCAAACCAGCATACTCCACTGATTTATCTATTTGGCAGGCAGGGATAATAATTCTACAACCAACTTGACATGTGACAATATCAACTACTGTACCATTCTCATATGAATTCGCGAGGATACAATAAGAAGCCAGGAGCACTCTATGTAGTAGCGCTCTTGGCGTCTCCAAGAGATAACCAACTAGCTGAGAGCACTCTATCGTACGGACGGACAAAGGTGCAGCGGCGGGGCGGAGAAGAATTAGGTGGCGGCGGCGACAGGCGGAAAAGAAGTCGGCAGACGCACGAACGCCGGCGTCCTCTCCGCTACGTTGACGGCCTGCAACGCATCGAGATCTGAGACAAGTATAAAACGCGAGGTACCCCACGCGTCTTCTATCCACTTCAACCCGACGTGGTTTCGGGGGTTTTCTCGTTTTGACGCCGACCAAAACCAGGCTACCAAACGGTTCTTAGAGTGTTTTTAAGGGTATTGAGTTGGGCCGGAAAAAGACACTGAAATCCACCTCCAAACCAGCCTGCCAAACAAGGCCTAAGCTGTAGAGTGTCGCAGGGTTTGAGTGACTAATTAATCCGTCAGTACAGCACAAGCCCAAACCTAGAGACAAATGGAACCGTTTGCAGTACGAGTTAAATATAAATTAGAGGTGTCATGATCGAAACAAACAGCCCTATTTGGCCAACATACATCACCAGCATACAGATTGGTCACAAATACCAATAATTTAAGCAACTAACGAAATACCAATCTAGCTCAATCTTCAATGTTAATCCGATGACACATACTCATTAAGAACCTGTTTCAGGATAAGTCCTTTTGGTCTCACAGCTAACCTAGAACCGAGCCACTAATCTACTTATTCATGTAGTCATAGTGCACTTAACGAGTAAACAAATTTCTATTGGGGTTTTAGATGAAAAGAACTGTAAGAAGTTTGTAAGAATGTCCTTTGACTTGGACAATGTTTCGTTCTAGCCTTCTTTTGCTTTTCCAGGAGCCAGCACCCTGTAAAACATAGTTGTGCAGGAGTGTCCCGCCTTTAACTGAAGAAAAGAAGGTAATACACGGTATTTGGCCATGCTGCCATAGTAAGCAACAGACCTAACATAACAGCAAAAGAATAGTATGACTGTTATCTCCTACTCCTTATGGCTATAACTTGCAGCATAAGAACAGAGTACCAACAAAATATTTAACAAATGCCTTGCCTCAGAGATCAACCGACTCAACAATTGTATGATGGGAAACACCCAATAACCTCGACTGGGATTAGCATGTTTTCAAGAGTCTGAAACAAAGCTCCATATGCTTAGGGCAGTCCATTAGATACCGGTGAAGTTCCCAACTGCTAACCACGCTGTCGGAGCGCATGCCAAACATTTTCGAAAGGAATGTTCAGGGACAAACTTGAATCACTGGCCAGTAGTCTTTCATCTGAAGAGCAAAGAGGAAACGTATCATGCATGTGCATAATATTCAGTCACAATCGTGAACGATAAGAAGACACTCATAGTGGTACATGGAAATCAAGGCCCGGGAGCGAACACTTGAAAAGTGTTGAAATAAATGCCAGCTACCGAAGAAAGAAGTGCAGCATTTCCAAATTATTGAGTACAGATGTCTTCAGAAAATCAAAACATAATAACCAGATAGGTTCAATGAATCAATTCACACGTGTAAGTTGAACAGGTGCATCCATGCACCAGACGTATCGCTGTCCATTCAACCATCCAATTATTCTCTAACCCATTCTATTTACCTCTTTTATACTCCCTCAGTTCCAAATTATAAGATGTTTTAACACTTTTCTGAAACGTATGTATCTAGACATCTTTTAGTGTGTATGTTTGGAACAAAATGAGTGAACCTACACAATAAAAGACGTCTAGATACATGTGTTTTAGAAAAAAGCTAAAACATCTTATATTTTGGAATGGAGAAAGTAGTTAGCAAAAATCAACCTGCTTCTGTTTTAAAAATATACTAAAACATACTACTTTACTGGGCATGAATTTGAGTATGATTCAGCTTTATAAAGTGTTTCACCATTTGGTGTCGCAAACTAGACAGACAGACCGGCACATGCAAAGGCTAAACTAGGTAATATGAAAGAGACATAAACTAATTCATACATATGTTGATACTTTGTGTAGTAAAAAAGGCATGCGCAGAATGAACGTTGGCACAAGGAAACAGACACCTAAGTAGCAACACTTGAGATATGTATGTCAGTTATAATGAAGGGTGCAAGAAATGAAGTACTCCCTCCGTCTAGAAATAACTGACTTGGGTTTGTCTAGATTCGAATGTTTCTACAAACCCAAGTCAGTTATTTCTAGACCGAGGGAGTATATTTTATATGATTTGATGTTATTGAAAGAAAGTATACTCGTCACTTCGTCGGTCCATATGCACGTACCATTGTAATGCTAACAATATACAATCTAGATGCACGCTATCAGAATTTTACATGTTCATATTTGTATTCCTTTTAAGCACAACCATTAAGAACATTTTCAAAACCCAAGTATTGATTTGAATCAATCTATTAGCCATTCTGAAGGGAGAGGGGATCAGAAGAGATATTCCTGTGATGTTCACCTTTTGGAATATATTACTTGCACCTTTTATGTGCTATATAACCTTCTATAATGTGAAAATTGTGGTTTACTACAATTCTTTTGGACTAAAATTGCATCATCGGCTCAAATGTACACATGATTTTGGATGACAGCATTGACATGTTTAATTCAACACAAAAAGAATAGGAGACAATATTGTTATATATATTATATAGATGTTGCAAACTGTACTAAACAGGCGATTTACAAACAATTCCATTCAATGGCAACAGTCACAACCAAAGTAATGACCCACGGATCTGCTCTTGAATATCCACCTGTAGAACCATGTGGGTTCTCAAGTAGCTACCAGTATGACTCAAGCCAAGTGCCTAATGCCGAAGAGGTGCATTCAATATTATTATGATTTTCTGTGCAAAGTCTGAACATTTCTGTGAGCACTTTCTGATGCTACCAGTTTGTGAAGAAAAATTTATAGTTCTAAATCATCTGCATGCAACTTCCTATTAGTTATGTAAAATTTAGTGCCTCCAAAGAGAAGAAATCAACCTCAAACTATATCATTTAACAAACTTCTACAGTTGATACTTAAACAATACCAAATTCTCATTAAAAACAAATGTGATCTATTATAGAGCTTATCTTTAAAATCCTGATCAGCTGTCCACATAAACTTAGTACTGTAGTTCCTCTTGGATCCTATGCTAGCACACAAATGATGGGTTCTTTCTTGCTAACAGACAAAATTATTCTGTTAGCCATATATATACCTATGGCCATGGAATGCTGACAGAGGCAACTACTCCGTAAGTCTGATATGGTTATATTACTATAACATGATGGAAGCAATCAACGTGTTACTGAAAACTAACATATTGTATTCTAGAGGAACCTAACACTAGAACACATATTTAATTGGCAATTCATTGTGGATTCAAACCAAGAGGAACAGATACTGCAGTTCAAAATCTTATACAGAATAAAAATAACACCCATGTAGCTCGGCATCATGATGTACATGATGATCTTAAAGTACCACATCACTTCTTCCAGATATTGAATAGCTTCTATAATGCATGTTGTAAATATTGAGAGTTTATGACATGTGAAATAGCAAATTTAAGAAGATAAACACCATACCCAGCCATCAATGTTAACAATATAGAATTTCGGAATTGAATACTAGCAACTTTTCTAAGAAACAGCACTTCTGTTTGCGCTGAAATACGAAAACAATACCTGGGAGTTCGTGCGTTGGTTATTCTACTGAGGCAATGCCTCCTCTACCTCCTTCCAGGCTTCATCCTTATCCGGGAACTTCTCCTTCATCATCTGAATGATACCTTTTGCCTCATCAATCCTAGAGCTCCCAGCAAGCCCATTCACAAGCATCTTCATGGTCGAGAAGCAGGGCACCCAATTCTTAGGCGCTATCTCATTGTATAAACCAAGGGCAGTATCAAAATCACCAGCCTTACACAGGTGAAAAATAATCGTAAAATACAAGCTACTGTCCCCAGAAAGCCCCTTCTTTCCCATCTCCTTGTATAGCTGCTTCACCTCCTCGGCATTCCCTACCTTACAGTATCCATAAATCAAATGGTTATAAGTAATCCAGCTTGGCCTCGTCCCTTTCTTGACCATCTCATTCATTAACGCCTTTGCCTCATCATTCCGGCCAAGTTTGCACAGACCCTGGATCCTTGCATTGTACACTTGGAGTGACTCACCAAAACCGTGCTTCTTCATGAGCTCAATCACCTTCTCCACATCATCGAAACGTTCCTCCTTGTAAAACCCAGTAATCGCTCTACTAAATGTGGTGGCGATGGGCTTCACGCCCTTCTTGCACATTTCGTCGAGCACCGAGTAGAAGGACCTTGTGGTGCCAGACTCGGTAAAGGACTTAATAATGGCGTTGAATGTCTCGGCGTCGGGCTTGACATTGTGGGCGTCGGGGAAGGTCTGGAAGATGCGGGCGGCCTCGGCATGGTTGCCGGAGAGGATACAGGCGAAGAGGAGTGCGTTGAGGGACTGGGTTGAGGGGGACGACTGGAAGGTGGAGATGGCGTCGGGGAGGAGGTTGGCCTGACCAAACAGCACGATGGCGTGGGAGGCGTGCTGGGGGATGAGAAGGGAGGATGTAAGGTCTCGGAGGGAGTCCGGGGCAGAGGATAACCTCGAGGTGGCGAGGGAGAGGGCGACACGGTCGAGGTGGGTTTTCGGAGAGAGTGCAGCGGCGCGGCAGATGGAGAGGATCTGATCGGGGGGTGGCGGCGGGGAGGACTTGAGGAGGGAGATGGCGAGGCGGGTCTTCTCTCGCGAGCTGAGCGGGGTGGTCGGGGAGGAAGGGTTAAGAATGGAGGCAGGGGACGGAGGCGTGGCGGTGGCCGTGGAGAGGCGGCGGCGCAGGAAAAGGCGGGCGGCGGCGGCCATGGAGGCGGGGTTTAGGGTTTAGAAATGGGAATGATCAACACTTGATCTGAAGCAGCGGAAAGTGTTTCCTCCAGTTTCTCTTCTGCAAGCGGCCCCCGTATGTTAGAAGCTGAGCGAAATACTCTCTCTATTCGTAACGGGCCGAATTCGTAGCCCAACTTAGGCTACCTATCATTCACACGAAATTTATTGTTTTTTGAGCTTTTTTTTTTGTTTTTTCAGCAGTTTTTTCGTGTGTTTTTTTAAGAACCAAACATGGCTACCGGATCGTGCTTTTCACGGACCGGCATGAACCACTCGTGCCTAACCATGACAGGCTCGACACGTGGTTAAATGGGTTGACTGCCTAGGTCACCACCCGAAGCCCATGTGCCGGCATGGCAGACCCGTTTAGTATTTTTAATTACTTTTTTAACAAACAACTTAAAAAGTTTAAACAGGCCATTTTAGTGATGTGTCAGTTCTTGAGACATTATTTGAGGTCGACGTGTTGGCATGACTTGTTTATATACTGGCCTCCGAGGGTCGTGTCGTGTCTAGTCCATTTTCGGGGGCTAGGCTGGCGTGTTTGCCACCTTTGGAGATATCACATTGTTTTATCGATCAAATAACATCAATATAAAGAGTTCCTTGGATACATTTTGAAATAGAATGCTAAATAAAACTAAAACTAGAACTCTCACACAACTTATGTAGAATATGTGTTGCATTCAAACCAAGCTAAATAAAGAGTTCCTTGGATACATTTTGAAATAGAATGCTAAATAAAACTAAAACTAGAACTCTCACACAACTTATGTAGAATATGTGTTGCATTCAAACCAAGCTTCACATGGTCGTTGAGACTTCATATCGAACACGGTGCTGCCAATAGTCAGTTTGTCCACCCTAGAATATTTGAGTCGTTGCATGAATGATATACAATCGGAGGCAAGTATGAGTTTCTCGAATAGCTCACCGAAGAGCCTAACCGATAGATGTTCTGATTATTTATTTGCTTTTCATATTTTTGAGAATTTATGGAATAGTATACTATGATTGGGTACACCAAATATCATGCACGTGCTACATTCTACATTTGGCACTAGTTATTGGCATAAAAGTGCAAAATATGTACTATCTCCGATTCATAATAAGTGTCGTTGATTTAATGCAAAGTTGTACTAAATCAACGACACTTATTATGGATTGGAGGAAGTAACTACAATGGTAAAAAATTATAAATCCAAAATTAAGACATAGAAAGAGAACACAAAAGGAAGAAAAACCAATGCCGACGGTCAAAATGGGTCAAATTCATATGAATTTGTATTTGCTACTATTCACAATTTTCTCAAGTAGTGTTTGATTTTTTTGGATTTGTACTAGTATAATTATGTTGTGTCTATATGTGTCCATTATTTATTTATTTGAATTTTATGGTACTTCGAGATATGACTACTATCGATGGACGATGGTAGCGAGGACACCCATTGCCGTGAACCGACGACTGTGTGCATTGTTGTGTTAATGACCATCTACGAAATTGCATAATTCTCAAACATAAAATTGCAGTTTAGAGAAATACTCTACAATAGTACTGATACTCCACTGCAATTTTCAGTCCCCCAAGAATTATTTGTAACATATATTTGTTTTGAATGTTCTAACAGGGTAATCAATTCCGCAAATCCATCGTGCAATATATTTCAGATTACACGTATGGAGGGAGATGGAAATGATGACGGTGGCATATGTTGATCTAGAAGCTACTGAATGAGAGACAGTCATTTGAACAACTCAGGAATAAGCAGAAGCTCAACATTTGTGTCTGTTTCGGTGCTGAAAAATTGAGGCCTTGACTAACAAATCAGTATCAGCCAAGAGGACCCCTTGTTGTTACATCCTGCCTATGTGGTGTAGTGTGCGCAAGAAATGTGAGGGTGGCAGCTGGGATATATATATTCCTCCTGCATCTCCTCCCTTTTGCATCGTTATTATCCTGCCGGCCTATGGTCGTCCGATCTCTCACCTCTGCTTCATTTCTTCATCGGCTTTGATCTCGGAGGCCATGCCAGGCTCCCGGTCTGCTTGTGGAGGATGGTACTTCTGTTCGGCGAGGAAGGTGAGCGCGTCCACGACGTCGCCGATCTTGGGCCTGTTGCCGGGTTCCTCCTGCAGGCACATGGAGGCGATGGCGAGCGCCTGGTACAGCCCCTTCACCGGGTACTGCTTCTGCAGCAGCGGGTCGGCCATCCTCACGAACCTTTTCCTGTCTTTGAAGAGAGGTGCCGCCCAGTAGATGAGAACCTCTTCGTCCGGCGGCTTTGTTGTGTCGATGGCTCGCCTCCCGGTGATGACCTCCAGCAGCACGACGCCGAAGCTGTAAATGTCGGACATCTTGGTGAGCTTGCCAGTCATGGCGTACTCGGGTGCGCAGTAGCCGTAGGTGCCCATGACCCTGGTGCTGACGTGGCTCTGGTCCCCGACGGGTCCGAGCTTTGCGAGCCCGAAGTCGGAGAGCTTGGAGTTGAAGTCCTTGTCCAGGAGGATGTTGGACGCCTTGAGGTCCCTGTAGATGACGGGCGGGTTGGCCACCTCGTGCAGGTACTGGATCCCCTTGGCGGCGCCCACCGCGATCTTCATCCGTGTCTGCCAGGGGAGCGCCAGGGCAGTCGGCGCGAGATCCAGGAGATGGTCCTCCAGCGCGCCGTTGGGCATGTACTCGTAGACGAGGATCCGCTGGTCGAGGTCGGTGCTGTAGCCTGTGAGCTTGACGAGGTTGGGGTGGCGGAGGAGGCTGAGCATCAGCACCTCCACCAGGAACTCGCGGTTCCCTTGGAACCCTTCCTTGTCCAGCCGCTTCACGGCGATCACCTCCTTGGTGTCCTTGAGGTACCCCTTGTACACCATCCCGAACCCGCCTTCGCCCACCAGGTTGGTGCAGCTGAACCTGTCGGTCGCGTCGGAGAGCTCCTTGAACGTCAGCACCCGGCTGGGGATGTTCTTGCTGGTGATCCGGAGGATCTCCTCCGCCGCATACACGTGCTTGGTAACATCTGAAGAAGCGTGCAGTGCAGGTCGCAGCACCTCAGATTCATCATTCAATCACAAACACCATGTTCTAACATATGATATCTTGACGATTGATTAATCACCTGACTTGGCGGAGATGTTGTTGACGAGGTCGGCGATGGCCTCGCTCTCGCGGCGCCTGGCGAGCGAGGTGGGGGTGACGCAGGAGATGTCGCCGCTGAACTTCCTGCTGGGCCTCTTCTTCTTCTTCCCCCAGAAGCGGTTCCTCCTCCACCTCTTGCGCTTATCGGGCGTGTACGCCTTATTTTCCTTATTGCCACGGACGACACCACCACACGGGGACAAGGAGCAACAAGCGGCGCAGGAGCCGCGGAGGAGCGTCTTGGTGTTACATTTCCTCACGGCCACCGTCAGGAGACCCATCGCGGGATCGACGAGAGAGTGGGGGGCGACACACCCTACTCGTACCGATCCGCGGGGCACGAATGAGGAATCCGCCCCGATACTTCAACACCGACGAGGGGGAGGATCTGTGGAGGAACGGGAATGGTGCGCGCGCGCGGCTTAATTTGTTACCACCAGGAATAGGGAGTGGACGCATGGCCTTGGTTATTGAGGCCCAGTCTGGAACGGCAGAAATTGCTCGTCATCGTCATGCTGAAATTGTATCTTCGTCCCATGGAAAATCATGTGAGTTGCCGTGTTCTCTATAATCCACAACGGCCCAAAAATATTTTCTTTTATTTGGTTGCCACTCCATGTCTTTTGCCTTGTGCTACTGATAAAGTTGGAATAAATAGGCCTACAACTATAATCATTCTCTACAGATTTTTTATTTTTGGCTAAGGCAGCAGAGGTACGCACCCGCATACTCTTTTACTTTATATATATATATATGATGAAATGTAGCAATGCCACTTTTCATTTGGAAGAAGTCTGTTTCCTAGAGAGGAAGTCGTCATCCAAACAAGAAATGGTGAGGTTGCAATCTTGCTTCGAAGCCACATGAACTCCGAAAGAAATTCAGAACCACTCTGACAAAGTTGCATCCACCGATTGTTGTAAATAGGACCATTGATGGTAATTTTCCTTTGAGCATTTGAATAAGAATGAGAGGTGATTGGGCATAACAAGGCCATCGAGCCAGTGGTGGTTCAAGAATGAGGTGAGCGCTCGTTCCTAACATTGATGGTTGTTTGAGCATGGAACAGGGTGAGTGAAGCTTTGCCATAGGTATTGGAAGAAAAAATCACTCTTTATCCGGGATGGTCCACTAGTATCAAAGCCATCGCACTCTCAAGGCCTGGCTTTCAAAAAGGATGCCGAAGATTCCTAGGTTGCCGTCTGCAATGGGTGTGCATAGAAGCTTCCAACAATCATTCTCTCCTTTTGGATTTCTTCTTCTGTTTTTGGCATCTAATGCATGTCGAACACAAACTATTGCTTCTCCAAGACATTAGTGTAAGTCTCTCTTCAAAGTATTTGATTTTATGGAAAAAACAAACTTGAGAGGTCGTAAGCATTATAATGCGCCCTCGCACTAAAAACCGAGTCAAAACTCATCCCAAAAATGGTTCTTGCAGACTAGATGCAACTTCCCCATCCATTTCAACTCCATTAGTAGCACCATCTATCAAATCAGGGTAAGCAGTAGATGTCATAGGAGCATTAATCATGGGTATGCTAGGGTTATCCCTAGGAGGTGGTGCTCCGTTGTGTTGCGGGCTATTGGCACTTGTCTCTTCATCCAATTATTCCCGATCTGCATGGACCGGGTCTAGAGATTCTCTAACTGTCTCTGACGAGGTTGGTTTAGGAGAAAACAATGACTCTACATCATTGTCGTTACCATCTTGACTACTCAGATCAATAGGGGTGTTTAGGTCCAGATTACACATCTGCACCATTTTGGAAAAATGAAAACACCTTTCCTAGAAACAACTATATACACACACATAAGTACATGCCACATATGTGCATCATTTAGCATAGGTAAACATATGCATAAGTTTGAACCAATCATACAAACCATTTTTATAGTCTTTTTATTTGTATACAACAACCTTTTCATGTGATACATCTCTACTCATATCATAGATGTAAACATCTTTCCTTTTTCTACTACTTTTTCCAGATATACCTCAAGTCAGGTATGGGTCTACAGAGGGGGCAACAACACATATGATCAATCAGAACCAAATATAAGTAACCAAGGTCCACCTCTCCCCATCTGAGGAAATAAAAACATTTCTGAGCTGAGATGCGCGGCAAGTGCTTTTGTGCTAATTAAATGCCCTCTATTGGAGATGTTTCCATGGTTCTCTTTCCGGTAGTACGTTTTACCATGCCCATGTAATCGCAATAACTTACGGTATTGCATAGACCTTGGACTTTTCTTTGGAATCTATATTGCATGTGAACTAAATAATATGTTGTTCTTATTTTGCCCGGACCTAGGATTTCGTATATCCAAAAGCAATTTTGATGCATTGGTTGTGCATTGTTGTTTCTAAAATCCACAATAGCTATGGATGGACTTATTATTATGTTGCTTTCCTATCAATGTTGCTCTATCATGGAAGATACATAGCTTCTCAGAAATTCCTTTCCTAGATATACTCTTTCTTCCTATATATCATCATGTGTTAACTTGATCAGCTTTACTACATATACTTTTACTAATCACTTCTCCCTCTAAATCCATTTGTAAATTCAATGAGCTTGATACTAAAGATTTTCATAATCTGCTCACATCTATAATTGGGTTATATCAAACTACTCTGATAATGATAACCTCTAATCCACTAAGTAGTTACTTCTAACTCCATTCACACTTCCTTTATCATCCATCACTAATATTACTCCAATAGATGTATATATCAAATCCTACTTCACCTCAAGTGTTTAGTATTTCCCAAGAGGAAAATACTACTTCTATAATCCAATGTTGCTCTAGCATCATCCTAATAATACTATCTTGTCTCTACTTAACTCCAATAACTCATACTCCAACCTCACATTATATTAATGTGACTTGTCATGACTAATCTAGGATGATATATCTATACTAGGGTTTAATCATGTTCTATCCACCAATTGTCACTTATACATGATATAATCTTTCACTCTTAGTGACTTGAGCATGATCATTATAATCCTTTGATCATTTATGGCTTAGGTTTCCAGTTGGCTAATAAAGGCCTCATCAGTACAACATTACAGTTGTATTATAATTATATTCTCAAATAACTCTTCTATCCATTCAGGAGTAAGTTAACTCCATCAATTATCCTATTGATTTGATTCTCTTCAAACACTCCCATCCTATAGATGATATGTAAAACTAGCATTACCACTTACCTCTTCTTACTTCTTTATCTAAAGGACTTTAAGTGAATGCTATGATAAGGACAGGGGTTAATAGATAAAGAACTGATAGGGTAAGAATGGGTGAATCAATAGTTGATTACTCAACATTGATGAACAACAGATATTAGAATAAGATCCAATAGAGATGATAAGGATTGATATGGAAAGAAAGATATATCGTGAATGATCTTGACTTGGTTTCTTTCCCACTCAATCTCACTAAAGAGTTAAGGTTAGGTATTACCATGATACTCATGGTAGAGATATATAAGATTAAGATAAGTTAAGATTTAGTTATTAATTTCCTAGTACTTGAGTTTTATTCTAAACTTGGTATTCATGAGTTATTGTAATGAATACTATGATATGACCACTTAAGGATCAAATATAAATCATTAAGTAATGTATTAGGGTTTAACTTTTAATACATTTGATCTACCCTTAGATCAAATCTCCTTTACCCAAAATAAGGTTTTAACAAAGGTCATATTGAAACTTATCGCAGTCAACTTGATGATCTACTTCAATTCCATCAAGTTGAGAGAAGCTTCAATAACTTTGAAAAGTTTTGTTCAAAAGCGCTAAAATTATTCGGATTTTCTATTCATGAGCATACATCTGAGCTCATCTTATTTCTAAGCTCTAATGTTGGGATGTTACAGACTCTCCCCCTTAAAATAAACTTCGTCCCCAAGTTCGTAAACTCTCACGTTTCGGAGTAAGGAATTGACTTGTGTTGGTTACCACATTTCACAACTTCATGGTAACCTTAAATGGAAGTAATTGTAGTATTCCATATTCAGATCCTTTCCTTGAATTCTCATCGTACTCAACAATCTTCAACTTGTTGCCTCCAATACTCCAAAGTTCTTTAATTGGGGTCTCTTATTGGGTTCATTACCCTGATTAGGTATCCTAATCCAACTCTTCTACTTGATTATTGAACTTCCTTATTATACTCTGTAGATTTAAAAATTCTTACTAAAATAGGGTTTTAGATTTTATTAGACAATAGTTGTGGCCAAAATACTACATCTGGTTTGTCTTTAAATGGTTCATACTCATAGTCTTACCGAAGATTGATGTTGAACACATTTAATCCATACCCAACGGAATTTCTTGTTTCACTACACATGTCTAAGATTAAAATTATGGGAGAACCCTTGTTGGTATTTACAAGTCTACCATTTGGTATCTATATCATATTTCTCCAACTGGATTCAGAAGAATACAAGATTGTATCTATGAAGAAGAAAGAGTTTGAAGACCTAGGGGCATGTTTGGTTGGGCTGATGCCCATTTCCCGCACGGTGTGGGAAGAAATAAGCCCGTTTAGAGAGCTGGGCTGCACGGAGTTGCTGCACCGCACGGTTCTTAAAGCAGGCCAAAACTTGGCCCGCTGGGAACGCTGAAATCGGCCGTTTCCACAAAGCCAAACCCTGGCGAGCGTCGCGTGCCTACCGCTTGCACGCGTAACGAAGCGCGGGAGATGTGACGTTTTATTCTTAACTCTCAGGCCACTCCCCTCACCGCCCAGTCCCACTCCCCTCACCACGAGTCCCGACCATGACCACCACTCATTCGCCTCCCCCCTCTGTTCCGCGGCCTCAACATTGGCGAAGTGAGCGCGCATAGCCTATGGGATGCTGTTCAGCTCGAGAAGCTCATAGGAGGCAACGAGGCGGCCCTCACGAGGGCCCTCAGGGCACTCGCTCCCATCTGCGTGCTCGGAACTAGGGCGGCCACGGCGGCGGCCGCGGTCACAGCTGCGGCGCCAACAACCGTGGACGAACCGGCATTTGCGGCCATGTAGGCTAGAAAAGGCCCCGCCAGAGTCGGGGTTACCCTTGACTCATTGGATAGGGGTTTTCTGCCTGTGCCGGCGGCCCTAATCCCCACGCCCGAAGCTTCTTCTCTCGCTCCGGCGGCACATTCTACGACTCCCTCATCATCGATGGCGCCGCCACCGACTAGGGTAAGTTCCCGATCTACATAGCGGTTAGGTTTTGGCCCCAAATGTAGGGCGGTTAAGGTTCGATCTTTGGTAGTTATAGAGCGGTATGGGGATGTTATGGGGTAACCCCTTGGGGTGGCCCGATCTTTCACGAATCTCCGCGGGAATCGAGGGGAAAGCAATGGAAGGGGGAAAGCGGATGGAATCCACGAACACACGCCACGAAGAACCCGATGAACTCACGCACACAAAACACGATACACGCCGGTAACTCACGCCGGTGGCAACCGGTCCAACATAATCTCTAGGATCGGTGTTGGGCGAATCTCTCTCTCCACGCCAACAACGGGGGACGAGGTGCTTGGTGAGATATTGACGACTTGGGGGCGAGAAACCGAGAACCCAAGGCCTTGTACAACTTGAACGCACTAGGCAAGATCCAAGAGGGGGGTGGATAATCCGGTGCTCCTTGGTAGGAGCATGAGACCAATAGATGTAAGTTCCTCAAAGGGTTTACTTAATCTATTATTATCCAAGTATAGGATTTACAGTAAAGGGTGGGGGCTATATATAGTCCAGCCACATAAACAGGGGTAGTTTCGAAACGAAATAGGAAAATATAGAAAGGGGTACAGGGCGCTGGGCCGAACAGATGTGTTCACGTTCAGTCAGGACCGGTAGTACCGGTTGGGCAACCGGTAGTACCGGTCGAAACCGGTAGTATAGCTTCGGGGGCGGTAGTACCGCTTGCGGTCCTGGAGCTTCCGTCGGAGTCGCTTCAGGTAGGAGGAGGCGGTAGTACCGCTTCGGTCGGTAGTACCGTAGTCGCTGCAGGCGTGGAGGGTTCCTTCGAGCGTCCGGTAATGGGTCCGTAGTACCGCACTGGTAGTACCGGTCGCTAGTCTGCGTGGCGTCTGGCAGCGACTGGTTGCTTCCGCTCCGGTTCCTCCGTCCCTTGGGTTCTTCTCTTCGTACCTGATGATACACAGTGTATGCGTATGAAGTAGCAAACCATCCAAGGGTGTGTCAAAGTCACACAAGGAAAGGAGCGAGTTAACCTTGGCTTGGAGGAGCTTAGCTCGGGCGCGAGTCATTGGTCCACTGGGAGGGCTAGGTGTTGTAGGTGGAGGTGCGTCCGTAGGACGGGCTGCATCAGCTCCCCCCCTTGGGGAAGAGTCGTCCTCGACTCTTCAACCTTCTCAACTTTATCTTCTCCATGGTAGGGTGAGAGGTTCTTGACATTGAATGTCGAGCTCACAAGATACTTTGATGTTGGGATATCAATGATATAGGCGTTGTTGTTGATCCTCTTTAGCACCTTGAATGGTCCATCACCTCTTGGCTTGAGTTTGGAGTCGCGTTCCTTTGGGAAGCGGTCTTTACTCAAGTGTATCCACACAAGATCGCCTTCTTCGAAGATCATCTCTTTATTGTTCTTGTTTAGTCTTGATGCTTGGCGAAGGACTTGTTGCTCGATCGTATCTCTTGTGTATTCATGGAGTTTCTTCATTGTGTGGGCGCGCTTGACAACGTCCATATTGGCACGTTCATGAAGTGGAAGTGGAAGGATATCGAGCGCGGTGAGAGGCTCGAAACCATAGACGATCATGAACGGGCTCCTCATGGTGGTGGAGTGCTTGGCGCGGTTGTAGGCGAACTCGGCATGTGGAATACATTCCTACCAGTCTTTAAGGTTCTTCTTTATCAACACCCGGAGGAGTGTTCCAAGGCTTCGATTGACGACCTCGGTTTGTCCATCGGTTTGAGGATGCGAGGCGGACGAGAAGAGGAGCTTGATGCCGAGCTTGGCCATGAGAGTCTTCCAGAAGTAGCTCATGAATTTGACGTCGCGGTCGGAGACGATTGTTCTTGGTACACCGTGCAGCCTAATTATTTCCCTGAAAAACAAATTGGCTACATGTGAAGCATCATCGGTCTTATGGCACGGAATAAAGTGTGCCATTTTTGAAAAGCGATCCATTACCACAAATGTAGAATCATGGCCATGTTTAGATCTAGGCAAGCCTAATACAAAATCCATGCTAATGTCCGACCAAGGTGTATGAGGAATAGGAAATGGCATATAAAGACCAAAGGGGTTGGACTTAGACTTAGCTTGGATACATGTAGTGCATCGTTGGACGTGACACTCCACGCCGCGCTTCATCTTTGGCCAAAAGTAGTGAGTGGAGAGCATGTCATACGTCTTGTCACGGCCAAAGTGACCCATAAGGCCTCCACCATGGGACTCTTGAAGAAGCAAAATTTGGAGAGACGACTTCGGAATGCAAAGCTTGTTTTCTTTGAAAAGAAAACCCTTATGCAAATAGAAATCATCAATCCCTTTGTCTATTGAACATTTTGCAAAAATTGGTCCAAAGAAAGTGTCGGGCGCGTACAAAGATTTTATGTCATCAAGACCCAAGACATTTACTTCGAGTCGTGTAAGAAGGTTTGTGTGTTTGCGAGACAAGGCGTCCGCTACCACATTTTCTTTGCCCTTCTTGTATTTTACAATGTAAGGAAAAGACTCCATGAACTCAACCCATTTTGCGTGTCTTTTACTCAAATTGGCTTGGCCCTTAAGATACTTCAACGACTCATGGTCGGAATGTATGATAAATTCTTTGGGCCAAAGATAGTGTTGCCACACTTGAAGAACTCGAACTAAGGCAAAAAGTTCTTTGTCATAAATGGGATAGTTTAGGCGTGCGCCATCAAGTTTCTCACTATGGTAAGCAATAGGACGCCCATTTTGCATAAGGACGCCACCAATGCCAATACCACTAGCGTCACATTCAATCTCAAAGGTTTTTGTGAAATTCGGCAATGCAAGAAGTGGTGCTTCGGTGAGCCTCTTTTTGAGCTCATCAAAAGCTTTTTGTTGTGCTTTTCCCCAAACGAACGTGACATTTTTCTTGGTCAATTCGTTGAGGGGGCAAGCAATTGTAGAAAAATCTTTAACAAAGCGAAGGTAAAAGCCAGCCAACCCATGAAAACTACGAAGTTCACTAACATTTGTAGGGATGGGCCAATCTCGTATGTCCTTGACTTTTGAGACATCAACTTCAATGCCATTAGAAGACACAACAAAACCAAGGAAAATCAGCTTGTCTTTTGCAAAAGTGCACTTTGGGAGATTAGCATAAAGCTTTTCATGACGAAGGATTTGAAGGACCTCCTTAACATGAGTAACATGCTCCTCTAGTGACTTGCTATAGACAAGGATGTCATCAAAGTAAACAACTACACTCTTCCCAATGAGAGATCTCAAAATATGGTTCATGAGGCGATGAAGGTAGATGGGGCATTAGATAAGCCAAAAGGCATAACCAACCATTCATAGAGACCAAGCTTGGTCTTGAAGGCGGTTTTCCACTCATCACCTTCGGCCATGCGAATTTGATGGTAACCACTACGAAGATCAATTTTCGAAAATATAGTGGCTCCACATAACTCATCAAGCATGTCATCAAGACGCGGTATAGGATGTCGATAACGCACGGTGATAGCATTGATTGGACGGCAGTCCATGCATAACTGCAACGTATCATCCGTTTTTGGAACTAGAATCACGGGGACCGCGCTTGGGCAAGTGCTTATTTGGATCAAACCTTTGGAGACGAGTTGGTTGATTTGACGTTCGATCTCCTTTGTCTCTTCCGGGTTCGTGCGGTACGCGGCGCGGTTTGGGAGTGGGGCGCCGGGTATGAGGTCGATGCGGTGCTCGATTCCACGAAGAGGAGGAAGGCCATTAGGAAGCTCTTCGGGGAATACGTCTTGGAATTCCTGCAAAATAGCCATCAAAGGAGGAGGAACATTTGTCAAGTCGTTAGTTCCTTGCACTAGTCCCTTGCATACAAGGACATAGTGCAAGATGGATGGGTTGTTCCGCACTTCTCTCATCTCACTTTTGGTGGCAAGAAGAACACTCTTAGTTTTTCCACTCGAGTTTGGCTTGTAGCTCCCACTCACTATGATGTGGTTCTCTCGCTCACCACTCTTCTCACAATGTGTTTTTGTGTATTGCACCCTCGCTAAAGCCTTTGCATTGTCCGTAATTATTTGGCTAGGAGTCATTGGTTGCAACACACAAGTTTTATCAAGCCATTTGAAGGTATAAGTGTTTGAGTGACCATCATGCAAAGCACGCTTGTCATATTGCCACGGCCTTCCGAGAAACATATGGCAAACCGTCATTGGGACCACGTCACATTCCACCGTGTCCTTGTAGGGCCCAATTGAGAATGTTACCGAAACGGTGTGCTTGATCTTGACGGATCCTTGGTCACTTAGCCATTGGATATGGTAGGGGTGTTTATGCGGATGGAGGGTGAGGTTGAGTTTCTCACACAATTCCGTGCTTGCAAGATTGTGGCAACTCCCTCCATCGATGACAACTTTGATGGACTTCCCATTGATGCCGGCACGAGTTTGGAAGATGTTCGAGCGTTGGTCTTCATTCTCATTGGCTTGTGTAGTTAAGACCCTTGTGACCACAAGCGATGGACTTGCGTCATGCTCACACACAAGAAGTTCTTGGTCCTCTTCCAAATGTTTCCTTGCCATGGCTTCCTTGACCTTGCATAAAATTCTTCTTCACTCAAGTATTCTTCATTGCCGTTGTCATGGATGAACAAAACTTTTTTGTTTCCACATGCGTTCGATTTGTGTCCTTTGCCTCCACACTTGTAGCACTCACCATTGAATGGTGGATCCTCTCTTGTGTATTTGCCACTTGGGGCTGTTTTCCTTGAGGGAGTGTTGGCTTGAAGGGAAGCTTGGCGGTACTTGAGGAGCTTCCACTTGGTGTTGTTGGAGTAGTGGTTGATGCTTGCTTGTAGGTGAAGTACGTCTTTGGCTTGTTGTACTTGATGTCCTCTTGCACTTGACGCTCGGCCTTGGATGCGATGTGCACAAGCTCAACCATGTTGTTGTACTTTTGGAACTCGGCGATGCGCTTGATGGGATGGTTCAAGCCATTGAGGAAGCGTGCCATTGTTTGTTCATCTCGCTCTTCAATGTTGGCACGGATCATGTTGAGCTCCATTTGCTTGAAGTACTCTTCCACGGTCTTTGTCCCTTGACTAAGCGTTTGAAGCTTGTTGAAGAGGTCACGCGTGTAGTGTGAAGGAACAAAGCGGGATCTCATATGAGCCTTCATATCTTGCCAAGTTGCGATTGGAGGCTCTTCTTTTGCTTCGCGAGCGAGTTGGACTTGTTCCCACCAAAGGTTGGCATACTCATCGAACTAGAGGGATGCCATGGCCATCATCTTCTCATTGCTATAGTTGTGCATGCGGAAGATCTTGTCGACCTTGAGTTCCCACGAGAGATATTCCTCGGGTTCATTGGAACCGGTGAACTTGGGCATGGTAAATTTGAGCTTGCCGAAAGTTTCTTATCCATTGCGGTTCCGGTTGAGGCGGTTGCCATGATTTGGGCGGTCATCATCATCATCATCCGAGCTCGCATGTCTTGCTTGGTGATGGTTGCGTTGCTCTTGCGGTTGTGGAGGTGCCGCGTTTGGTGGTGGAACTTGGTTTTGACGACGAGCTTGGGGAGCTTGCTCGTGTTGTTGGCGCGGTTGAGGACGAGGAGGAGGTTGTGCATCCTCATGACGATCTTGGGGAGCTTGCTCTTGTTCTTGTCGCGGTTGATGCCGAGGAGCATTGTCTTGCGCCATGTGGCGAGGAGGACGTTGAGCCGCCTGTGCCATGGGCTGCTCTCGTTCTTCTTGATGTGGAGAAGGCTCAGCATGATGATCATAATGTCGACATGGACGTTCATGTCGGCGATGGCGCCTTGGTGGATCTTCGAGTGCTTCACGTCGACGGGGATCTTGTTCGTCCTCTTCGGATGCTTCACTTGTTGTTGAAGGTACATGTCGACGGCGATGGGCTTGTTGGTCCATGTGAGGTTGCTCTTGTTGAATCACAAGTGCCCTTGGTTGTGGCCGGTTCGCTTCACGTCGTGGAGATCTTGCGGAGAGGTCACCATCATAGCTTGACGTTGCGGCGTGTCGCGGAGATGGTACCGCTTGAGAAGAGCTCATGGATTGAAGAACGGGTCCATCCCGGTGCCTTGAAGCGTGACGGCGAGGTGCACTTGATTCACTTGAGGAGTGCCGAGATGAGCTTGAGTCGCGCGCGTGGCCTTCCTAGTCCATCAATGAGGCGTTGAAGCTTCTCATCCGTTGAGGCGAGTGCATGACCAAGAGCTTCATTTTGATGCCCGAGGTTGTGTTGCATGGCATGCATTTGGCCACGGACTTCTTCGAAGCGGTTGTCGATGTTCTTGAATTCCACACGGGCCTCGCTAAATTGTTCATCTTGGCGCCGCTCAAGAGCTTCACAACGGTAGTTGAATTCTCCTCGGACCTTCCAATGGTCCCATCTTGTCATGAATTGTGTGTCGTCCTCCGGAGGTGGTGGTTGGGACGGCTCGCCATTCCTGTCCATGATGCAAAGCCGACAAGGGTTGTATATGGAGGATAAGGGTGTGAAGAGTTAGCATTTTACCTCACCTTGGAGATTATATCAAACCAATTGCCACCCAAATGAGCGAACAGCGTGCAAAGTGAAATGGCAAAGAAACTCACACACAAATATGCTGCAACTCTCAAAAGCTTTTGGTGGAAGGTTAGGATTGTGGAAAACCAAACGAAATGATCCAAGCAAAAGGTTATTGTTCTACGTGGTAAAGAACCAAAGATCAAAAGCAAAAGGATACGATCTACAAAAACACGAAAAACACACACGTGGAGAAAAACAGGGTTAGCACGACTATGAAAATGAGCACAAAAGGTCCTAACGAAGACTATGCTCGGTTGTCATGCCAACTCAAGGAGAGACCACAACTTGTTTGCCAAAAGAGGATAAGCAATAGATTTGTGCACTTGCCTTGGTGCGCTCTTTTCTTCTCTCTTGTTGGCTTACAAGCTTGGTATTCTCTTTGTATTGGGAGACTATGTATCTTTTTTTTTTCTCTCTTTTTTTTATTCTTTTTCTTTTTCTCCCTTTCTATGCTACTATGTTAGCTTTTGTATTTGGCCTCACACTCTCACTTTCCGAAGGCAAGTGCACAATGCTTAGACAAACACAAAATGAGTTGCTCTCATAGTATAGATACACACAAAGGAAGATATGGGGTTGTCAAAGTGGCGCAAGTTATACCTTTGGTATTGTTGACGACTTGCAACCGTTGGTGGGGGATGACGTTCGAGTGTCGCGGTGTCGATGAGCGCGGGTGACTTTGATGCGGAAGCTTGTGTTAAATTGATGACAAACACGCGAAACACGAACAAATTGAAGATGGAAAGTCAGCCAACGAAGTTGAGGTGTCAAGACAAGAAGGAAAACCTTTTGTGGCGCGCGGTAGTACCGCTTGGTACGGGCGGTAGTACCGGACGACGGTAGTACCGCTTGTTACGGGCGGTAGTACCGCTGGTCACAGAACATGAACGAGATCCAAAATTCGTGGACCAAAACTCAAATTCGTGGGAAATCTGACCGAAAGGCTGGGCTAGGAACAACAGGGGCTATAGATCGACTCCAAAAGCAACAGATCTATGGACCAAAACCACAAAAAACTCACCAAATCCAGAGATCGATCCGAAGGCAAATTGGGGCTTTTTTGGTGGGATTTTCGATTTTAAGGTGGATAAAAGAAAATTTGGGGGGAAATTCGTGATCAACCTTGCTCTTGATACCAAGATGTTATGGGGTAACCCCTTGGGGTGGCTCGATCTTTCACGAATCTCCGTGGGAATCGAGGGGAAAGCGGTGGAAGGGGGAAGCGGATGGAATCCACGAACACACACCACGAAGAACCTGATGAACTCACGCACACAAAACACGATACACGCCGGTAACTCACGCCGGTGGCAACCGGTCCAACATAATCTCTAGGATCGGTGTTGGGCGAAGTTCTCTCTCCACGCCAACAACGGGGGACGAGGTTCTTGGTGAGATCTTGATGACTTGGGGGCGAGAAACCGAGAACCCAAGGCCGTGTACAACTTGAACGCACTAGGCAAGATCCAAGAGGGGGGTGGATAATCCGGTGCTCCTTGGTAGGGGCATGAGACCAATAGATGTAAGTTCCTCAAAGGGTTTCCTTAATCTATTATTATCCAAGTCTAGGTTTTACAATAAAGGGTGGGGGCTATATATAGTCCAGCCACATAAACAGGGGTAGTTTCAGAACGAAATAGGAAAATATAGAAAGGGGTACAGGGCGCTGGGCCGAACAGATATGTTCAGGTTCAGTCATGACCGGTAGTACCGGTTGGGCAACCGGTAGTACCGGTCGAAACCGGTAGTACCGCCGGCGTAGTACCGCTTATGATCCCGGAGCTTCCGGAGTCGCTCAGAGCGGTAGGAGGGGGCGGTAGTACCGCCCACCGGTAGTACCGGTTTCCGGGCCGGTAGTACCGTAGTCGTCTGGGCCGTGGAGGAGTTCCTTCTGGAGCGTCCGGTAGCTGGGTCCGGTAGTATCGCCTGCACCGGTAGTACCGGTCGCCTAGTCCGGTAGTACCGCTGGCGTCTGGCAGCGACTGGTTGCTTCCGCTCCGGTTCCTCCGTCCCTTGGGTTCTTCTCTTCGTACCTGATGATACACAGTGTATGCGTATGAAGTAGCAAACCATCCAAGGGTGTGTCGAAGTCACACAAGGAAAGGAGCGAGTTAACCTTGGCTTGGAGGAGCTTAGATTGGGCGCGAGTCATTGGTCCACTGGGAGGGCTAGGTGTTGTAGGTGGAGGTGCGTCCGCAGGACGGGCTGCATCAGGGGCTTTAGGTAATATGTACCAATGGATTTTGTAGTGTGCACACAAATTTTGTGATTTATTTTACCCGATTCCTTAATTTGGGTGTTGTCTTGGGGCATTGTCCGATTAGGGAACATAGTCGATTCATCAATTTGGGTGATGTCCTGGGGCATTACCCGATTTGGGATAGTAGTGCAAGTTTGTACCATGATTTCTCCATGTTTGTACCATGTGCATAGCCAAATTTGGCAATGCTGCTTGCTCCCAAATTGTTGCTTACCTTGTTTTGCTTCCTGCCAAGGTGGTTAAGTTCGAATGCGAGACCATGGGAAGGGGTTGGCACCCTCCCACTGGGTTATGCCGACGTGCTCCCGACCAACCGCTGGCAATTCAAGCTGATGGCCCTCGGTAGGGTGGAGGCGGCTCGTCCACTACCCTATCGTTGAGGTCCCTCGGCAGTTCATCATCCAGCTAGACGCGTCGGACCTCCACATGCTGGTCATCCCGTTGGCGTTCCATTTTGGCCTCAGGACCTAGATCAAGCAACCGTTGTCATGTGTTGTGCAGGTCACGGCCAGCCGGTGGTGCACCAAATGGGTGTAGGTGGACTGGTTCGTCGACCAGGTCGCCTTCAGGAAGAACTGGCTGGAGCTGGTCTACAAGTACGACCTAGAGCGCGACGACGTCGTCGAGTTCAAGCTAAAGCCTTTTGTCATCAAGATGACAATCTACAAGGCGGGCTCCTCCAGCGCCAGGCAGTACACCTTCCCAGACCACGGCTAGCCAGCGTCGCCCTTCATGTTGATGCTTCCGTAAGTTTGTAAGTAGTACTGGTTGACATGGTTATACCCCAGGGGTACACAACATTGGTATACCTGGTCCATCCCAAGGGAAGGCCCACGTCAAGACACGCGGCCTATGGAGATTTCGGGTGGCCCAAGCCCATGATGTCTTTGAATCCTTGGAGAACAAGACTAGAGTAGATAGAATTTCAAAGGGTACAAACCCTAATCTGTAACCGACTCGACCTAAGCCCAAGACCAGCCTATCTATATAAAGGCCAGGAGGGCACGACGAGAAGGATAGCTTCCACCACATACACACCTTCATGCCAGATTGCATCTGCACACCCCTGTAACCTTCGGTTCCATCGTAATCAAGAGCAGACAAGCAGGAGTAGGGTTTTCCCTCCGGGGGCCTGAACCTGGGTAAACCTCGTGTCCCGCATTGCTTGTCTGTTAACCGTTCCGCGATCTCCAGCATCCCCATCTTCTCCAAAACCCAAGTCCATAACAATGGGCATTGAAGAGATCGAACCTCGTTAACTGGCGCCGTCTGTTGGAACTGGGGAAGCTGATTGTGCGATCGTGACGGTCCCATCCGGAGCGATCTATGACTCATCGACAACGGAGAGTCACCTCATCTTCGGCACCTTAGATTTCACCGCCCACTCGCCGGCCACCCTAAGAGACTTCGAGTCCGTCGGCGACGGGCTCGAGATGCTGTTCAGGAGCTTCTTCTTCCAAGTGGGGCAGACTGGCACCCTCCGCCTCCCAGAGCGGGTGCCACCACCGCCCATTAGGCCCGCTTCGCGGGTCCCACCCATCGGCGCGTTGTGTGTGTCGACACTAACAGACGAGTCAAGTGACAGCAATAGCTGCAACTCAGATCTATGCGGCCCTCCCTCGGATGAAGGAACCTACGGTTCCGGATCCGAAAGCTGTGGCAGCATCGATCCAGTTCACGCGCGTTACTTATGCGCAGTGGTCATCCAGAACGAATCGGAATTGCCACCAGGTTCGAGTGCACCCAACCCACCTATCAACCCACAAGCTGGGAACGAAGGAAATGGGGGAGATCCGCCGCTCAGGCCCAACGAAGGCGATGCCAACGCCTACCAGAAGATCAACCTCAACGAGGAAGGTTGGTGATACGTCGAAAATGTATCTATGATTTTTTTATGCCCCATGCTTGTTTAGTATCTACTTTCCTTTGCTTTGTCCACAAATTGAGGTGCTTTTCATATGTTTTCTCGTACTAACCTATTAACAAGTTGCCACAGTGCTAGTTGCATGTTTTCTTCTGTTTTTGGTTCCAGAAAGGCAGAAAATCAATATTTTCGGAATTGGACGGGACAAAAGCCAAAGTCATTATTTTCCCCGGAGCAACACGGAACCACGAAGCAGAGTTGGAGGAGGACACCAGGGTGGCCACACCCCCTAGGCGCGGGCCAGCCCTGGTGGTGCCCATAGGGGGTGTGGGCCCCCTAGACCTCCACCGACCTTGCCTCCTTCTCCTATAAGAAGCCTCCGACCCAAAAACCCTAAAGGATCCAGAAGAAATCCACGAAAACCTCCGTAGTGCCGCCGCCACCAAAGGGGAGATTCAGGGGACATAAAGTATCTTCTTCGGCACCCTACTGGTACGGGGAAGTGCCCTCAGAGCCATATCCATCGATCTCCATCACCATCTTCATCACCGTTGCTGATTCCCATGATGAGGAGGGAGTAGTTCTTCCACGAGGCTAAGGGCTCTACCGGTAGCTATGTGTTCATCTCTCTCTATATGCATGATCATATTGTGATCATGATCTTTGTAATCAATTAAGAGTCTATATAAATACTCATCGTGCTTTAATAGATCTATGCTTTTCCCCACGTGTGTGAAAGTGACAGCGTGCACACCGTGTGTGGCACTTAAGCTAGGTTACATATATATTCATGAGTTATATTTGGAGTTGGATGTCTTTATGAAATTGTGGTGTTTGTTGGAACCATCTAGCGCTCAAGGTGACAGTGTGGCGTTATCTTTATTGGGGAAGGCCCTATCGTGGATTAGAGTGTCCAACCGGAGAGTAGTTAAGAGTAGTATCATGAAGAGAGGATATTTATATGAGAGAGTGTTCACTAGTGAAAGTATGATCCCCGGGCCTTGTTTCTAAACACTGAAACACTGTTTGCATCTAGATCTGGTGCATGTTTTCTTGCTTCCATCTTTATATCAGTTTGCCTTTAGTTTCTCCCACGTCAACAACAAGTCAGAAGCTCTTTTTGGCACCGTTTTATTTCACTATCTCTTCGCTGAACTAGTGCACCTATACACCTGACAAGTGTATTGAGGACACAAGAGAATTCTTGTATCTTGATTGGGTTGCTTGAGAAGGAATACCTTTGACCACTTCCTCCCTGAGTTCAATAAACCTTGGGTAATCCAATTAAGGGAAACTTGCTGCTATTCTATAAACCTCTGCACTTGAAGGCCCAACAACTGTCTACAAGAATAGAAGTGCGTAGACATTAGCTGGCATCTAGCACACGAAGCTATAACAGGCAACATCATCCTACCTGTGAATGCTTCACGGGATCTACTGATGGACTACCACCTCCTCCTCATCAACGAGCATAACCGGCAGGTGGAGCTAATGGAGGACCTCGACAAGCGTAAGTAGGAGGCATCGGAGTGTAGTGCGCGGCGAGCTGCGCTCTCCGCCGCTGGAGGCTCCAGCTCACACGACAACAACGCCAACAAGCATCGCTCCCGCATGGAGCACATGGACCCCTCCGCGCGCCATGACGTCACCAGGGACCTCAACACGTCCTTCATGACAATGGACATAAATGGCAATGTCATGTTGAAAACACTATAGGCTGCGATCATGGCGGCCACTACATACCTCGCGTCCCATCCACCTCCGGTGGGTGACCCGAAGGGCGCCATGCACAAATCCGCGCTTGCCGGTCTCGGACTCGTCGGAGTGCGCTCCACGACAAGGCTCCTGTGGAGCCAAAGAAAAAAGTTGCGGTCAAGTTCACCCGCAGCCCTACACCCTCATCCGACGAAGACGAGCACGATCTGCCTCGACGTCGCAAGAGTCCACGGCACCGCAGCAGCGACTACGACGCTCGCAACGATCTCACCCAGCGCAAGATCGACAAGGCACGCGCTAAATGCGCGTGTTCAACTGAATCCGACGAGGAAGACGATGGAGAGATGTGTGGATCTAGATGCTTCAGCAGATCCGTTCGGCGAACATGGATGCCGAAAAATTTCAAGCTCCCTTCGGACACTCCGAAGTTCGACGGCACGCAGGACCCAAAGACCTAGCCAGCGATCACCTCTCATCTGTCAAGCTGCATGGTAGAAACAGGAACACCGCCCTACAATGCCTTCACTTATAGCTGACAGGCGTAACTCGGATCTGGCTCAGCAGTCTGTCCTCCGTCTCCATCTGAAGCTGGGAGGAGATGGCCTACAGGTTCATCCGCAACTTCAAGGGCACCAACAATAGGCCAGCCCCGATCGAGGAACTGCGAGCCTGCACCCAACGTACCGGCGAGTCCATTTGCTCGTACATACTATGCTGGTCCCACATCAAGAACTCCGCGGCACACATCTCCAAAGAAAGGACAATCGATGCCTTCAAGGATGGTGTCAAGCGCCCGGACTTCAAGGAAGAACTTGGGCGCGTCAAGCCCAAGACGCTCGACCACCTCATGGACATCGCCAACCGATGGGCAGATGGCGAGGACTCCCTCCACCGAATGCATTTGGATGACGAGGATGACTACGGCCGCAGGCGAGAGTGTCACGGCAAATGAAGATCACGCGTCTACGACGATCGCGATGGAGTCGACATGATCGCGGCTGGATACGCCGACCGACGCAACGACGGCAACCGCAGCAGCGGATACCATGGAGGCAACTTCTGCGACGGAGGGCGACCCACACAGACGTGGCAACGTCGAAGCCGCGATGACGAGTCTTCGGCATACGACAAGTTGTCTGGTCCTTGCACCATCCACTTCTACATCGACAAACAGGATGGCAAAAAGAAGGCCAGCCACATGCTAAAGGACTGCCGCGAGTTCCAGAAGCTCAGGGAAGGCCTCACTCAAAGACGACGCCAGATCGTGAACCCTGGATTTGGGCTCGCACCTGCACCAGGTGACATCGCCCACGCATCTCCTCCACCACCACCCGTTGGACCATGGAATCCAACGATCGCACCTGCGCCAAACAACGGCGCAGGAGGGTACCCGTCACCAAAGGGGGCCCTGATGGTCCAAAAGGGGCGCCCAACAAACATGGTGCAAAAGAAGATCACCCGCCAAGTCAGCATGGTGGTCACCTCCCCACCAGCCATCCCTGAGTACCTCAGTGGCTCAGAGTCCTGCATCACATTCGACCGTTCAGATCACCCACACCAGATCCCTCGCCCAGGTCATGCTTCCCTGGTGCTTGAGGCGTAGATCAGAGGGTTTGAAATGAGCCGCGTCTTCATGGACGGCGGCAGCGGCATCAATCTAATGTTTGCCAGCACACTCGCGGCGATGCGGATCCCGTTGTGCAGCCTGGAGCAATCCGACACAATGTTCCACAACATAGTCCCAGGGAACGGCGTATATCCCCTGGGGAAGATATGGCTCGACGTCATCTTCGGCCAACTCGAAAACTTCAGGCGCGGGCGGCTAGAGTTCAAAGTGGTGGTCTGTCCATCACAGTACCACGCCATCCTTGGGCGCATGGCATTCACACGATTCCTGGCAGTACCGCACTACGCGTACCTGCTACTGAAGATGCCAGGACCCAGGGGCATCATCACCGTCCAAGGAAGCTTCACCCGATCCGACCACTGCGATGATACTTCAACAGAATATCCCAGTCGTTCGGCATGCAGGAGGAGCTCACGAGGCTCAGAGAAGTGACAGACAACGGGGCACCCCTAGTCTCTAGGAAAAATGCACCTGATATGTTGTTCGACTCCACGGTCAACACAAAAAAGGTGCAGGTCCACCCAACGGATGCCTCCAAGACGGTGCTGATCGCCAACACCTCAGCCCCGCATAGGAAAGTGCGCTCGTCGAATTCCTCCGTGAGCGCTGGGAAATCTTCGCCTGGTGTCCTGCGGACATGCCAGGAGTTCACAGGGAATTCGCCGAGCATGCACTCGATGTGTTCCCTGATGCAAAGCCAATCAAGCAGTCGATCTGACGACTGTCCGAGCCAAGAGCTAAAGCCGTTGGAATCGAAGTCAACAGACTGCTCGATGCCAACTTCATCCGGTAAATCAAGGAGAGCGAGTGGTTGGCCAATACTGTGCTGGTCCCCAAAAAGGACATGGACATCATGCGGATGTGCGTGGACTTCCCATCGCTCAACAAGTACTGTCCCAAGGACCACTTCCCTCTACCATGGATTGATCAGATCATCGATTTGACTGCAGGATGCTAGAAACTCTCCTTCCTTGCTACTTAGGCTACACCCAGATTTGGCTGAAGGTCAAAGACCAGGAGAAAACGACGTTCATCATGTCGTTCGGAGTATTCTGCTATAACACCATGCACTTCGGGCTAAAGAACGTAGGTGCCACGTACCAGAGGTGCATGCAAGCATGCCTGAAAAACCAGATCGGTCACAACATTCAAGTCTATGTCGACGACATAGTAATCAAGACTAGGGAGACCAAGACACTGATCGACGATCTCCACGAGACGTTTGATAACCTTGATCACTATAAGATCAAGCTGAACCCAAAAAAGTGCGCCTTCGGTGTCCCATCTGGCCAACTACTCGGCTACTTTATCTCCCAACGGGGGATCGAGGCGAGTACGAAGAAAATCAGGGCCATACTGGCCATGGAGAAGCCGAAGAACCTCAAAGGTGTCCAGCAGCTAGCTGGGCGGATCGCATCGCTGAGCAGATTCATCAGTCGCATGGGTGAGAAGGCCCTACCTTTTTACCATCTGTTGTGCAAAGCAGACAAGTTCGAGTGGACACCCTAAGCATACGACGCATTCGAGGACCTCAAGCGGCTACTCTCCACCTCGCCTGTCCTGGTCACGCCAAAGGAGCGAGAGCCTCTGCAGCTATACATCGCAGCTACGCACCAGGTGGTAAGCACCACACTCATGGTCGAACGACCCGAAGATGGCAAGACCCACGGGGTCCAACCCCCAATCTACTACCTCGGCGAGGTACTAACTCCAGCAAAGCAGAGGTACCCTCACTACTAGAAGCTCGCCTACTGCGTATTCATGACGGCTCGTCGGCTGAGACATTACTTCCAAGAGAACCAGATCATGGTCGTCAACGAGGCCCCACCGTCCAACATCCTGAACAACCCCGAAACCACGAGACGTGTACCCCTCTGGGGCATCAAGTTGTCTCCTCTAGACATAGTCTACGAGCAGCGCAAGGCCATCAAATCTCAGGTCCTCCCTAACTTCCTCATCCACTGGATTGAACTCCAGCTGGCCGGACACTCCGGACATGACGCAATCATGGACGATGCACTTCGACGGCTCCAAGCGTGAGGCTGGAGCAGGAGCTGGCATCACACCGACGTCCCCTCAGGATGACAAGATGAAATACGTCCTTCAGATGAAATTTCGCGCCTCCAACAACGAGGCCGAATATGAAGCCCTCATCCATGGCATGCGGATGGACAAGATCTGCGGCGCAACACGCCTCGTCATCTACGGTGACTCGAACCTTGTCGTCGAGCAGACGATGAATGAGTGTGACGCTCACAGCGCCAACATGATCGCGTACCACACGCTCTACAACTCACTCGAAGGGGACTTTGACGTTTGCGAGCTTCGGCACATCGGAAGGGAAAGCAACGAAGAAGCCGATAGGCTCGCAACCATCGGCTCCACCTCCGCACGGGTGCCACCAGGTGTGTTCCTCGAACAAATCTGCGTACCCTCTATCAAGAGGAAATTCCCCAAGGGATCAACCAAAGAAGCAGAGCACTCGGGGGCTACGCCACCCGAAGGACAGGAGGGACCCGAAAAGCTCGATACCGAGGCTGAGCTGGTCAACCAGATGCAGGTCATGGCAGTTGAAGAGACATGGACGCAGCCATACCTTCGGTACTTGACAAATAATGAACTACTCGATGACCTGACAGATGCCCAACGCATATCACACCGGTCTAAGGCCTTCACCATCCACAATGGCGAGTTGTACAAGCGCATTTTTTTGGGGTGTGCTCCAAAGGTGCGTCGCCATCGGTGACGGCAAAACCATCCTCCAAGACATCCACGAGGGCAGCTGCGGCCATCATGCAGGCAGCCGTGCCCTAGTTGCCAAAGCTCTACGAGCTGGATTCTACTGGCCTGGCCGTAGTCAAAAGGAGGCCACGTTTTCCTCCTGGTCGTAGTCGACAAGTTCACCAAGTGGATCGAGGCCATGCCCGTCACCAACCAAAGCGGCAAAACTGCCATCAAGTTCTTCGAGTCCATTCTCTACAGGTTCGGCGTACCACACAGCATCATCACGGACAATGGCTCAAACTTCATCTCGAAGGAATTCCAAGACTTATGCGAGGGCCTCGGCATCAACATATCGTACGCCTTCGTGGCGCACCCGCAGACCAATGGACAGGTCGAAAAGGCCAACGACCTCATAGGCAACGGCATCAAGAAATGCCTGTTATGCCCACTCGAAAGGCTTGCGGGAGCCTGGGTAGAGGAGCTACCCTCCGTCCTCTGGAGCCTGCGTACAACACCGAATAGCTCAACTGGCTTCACGCCCTTCTTCATGGTGCACGGATCCAAAGCAGTACTGCATGCCGAGGTACGCCACAAGGCCCCACGGGTCGTCGCCTACAGCGAAGCCGAATCAACGACCGCACTCGAAGATGCCATCGACACACTCGACGAGGCATACGATATTGTCGCGGCTCGCTCAGTGGTCTACCAGCAAAGCCTCCGCAACTACCACAGCCACCGGCTGCGCCCAAGGTCCTTCGTCGAAGGAGACCTCGTCCTATGACTCAAGTAAGAGCAGTCGAAGAAGCTCGAGTCACCCTGGGAAGGACCCTACCGCCTCATGGACATCACATCAGGAGTCGAATACTCCAACCCCTGGAACGTCGCATGTCTATGATGCTTCTACCCCTAGCTACCTATTTACTTTCAATAAGGCTACTCAGCCAAGGCTACTCGGCCGAACAATGTACCTCCTCGTTACGCTATGAATAAAATCTAAGTCCCTTGGCCGAAATTTCTTTTTCTTTGCATTACTTATCGCTAAAACACGCTCGGGGGCTATGCCTCACCTCACGACCTCGTCGACTGAGAACAATGCATACAACCTGAGTACCTGACCATGTCAGGCTAACAAAAAGGACATGCACATAACAAAGCACCACGTTCTAGTACACATAAACTTTACAAAGGGCACAACGAGCCCACTCGAATAAGTACAAATTTTACATCAATCTCTTTCTTTACAGGATCTACCTATTCTAGAGCATTACATTCACCCGTTGCTCGAACAGATCTACGATCTCTTCAGCATGCTGCCTCACAGCCTCATAATGCGGGCGCATGTCCCATAGACTGCCATCTGGTCGAAGGGGCGGCCCAGTCGCCACCTCCACGAGATTGACATCACGGCGATGCAGCCGAACAAGCGACAAGGCAACTTTCACCCCAGCAACCATTTGATGCCGCACCAACTCCCTAACGTGGCCCACGTCCCGAAATTTCGCTAGAAGGCCCTAGAAGGTGGAAGGCGCATTAACCAAAGGGAACATGACGGCCCAAATGGCTGCCAGAGAAGTCCTTGCCTGCCGTAGCACCCGAAGAACCTGGTGCACGCGATCTTGCATCGTCGCAAGAACGATGGTTTGATCGTGATCCATCCAGAAGAAGCCACCGGCCTCCAAGTCCTATTGCGTTAGGAAATTCATCCGACTCGTGACGCGCTCTTTCTCCTCCCTCGGAACGAGATTGACATCTGCACCAAGCACGGAATAAGATGACATACAAATAAGGTGCACCCGAAAGAACGACAGTTCGCGAAGACTCACATTGCACTTGCTCGCTCATTTGCTGCAACTCCCCCATCAAGAAATCCTCCGTGATAGTGGCTCGCTCAGCCTTCGACTTCCACACATCCGCGTGGCCACGAATACTAAGGATGTCTTTTTCCTAGCTGCAGACACGATCGCGCAGAATAACCATCTACGACGCATCATCCAAGGATGGTCACGGCTCAGGAGCAGTCGGAGTGACAGCAAGAACCTCACCCGAAGGACCCTAAAAGGCAAATAAATCAAGCACGAAGATCACAAGGCAATTCTGGCAGCAGCTCGAAATATTTCGTGGCATAGTCGGGCTTGTTCATCAGCAAAAGATTACTGTAGAAAACAAACGAGACAACTACACAATCTACATTACAAAGGCCTATGCACCCGCATCCAGGGTGGCCTCGGAGCCAGACTGCCTGCTCTTGGCCTCCTGCTGCTGCTTCGCTGCATACTCAGCCAGAAGATCAATATGTTTAGGCCCATAGCGCTTACAGCGAGAGGCAAAGAGGGCGAACGCTACCTCTAAGCCGTCGGCATCTGGGACTTGATGTGCGGCAGATCTAGTTCAGCTCCAGACGCCATGGCCATCGCCAGCCCCATGGAGGCGCCGATGCCCTTCTGATTGCGCTTATACGCTGCCGGAGCTTCCTCCGATAGCGCATCCGCAAGAGTGTCGACATCTTCAAGGGCAACTCCCTTGGGGACGACCTCCTTGTAGAAGCGTGTGAGCACTTCTTTGGCCTTCGCCAAGGATCCAGTAGCAGCGCAGCGATCTTCGACCGCTGCGGTAGCATCAGCCAATGCATCTCCATGCTCCAGCGCACCACAATCAAACATGATGCCTGAAGCATCTAAAAAACAGAAGAAAAGCATCCGAATGAGAAAGGACAAGATACAGTCAAAAAAGCACAAAACCAAAACAAGTCAAGGGAGACTCACCAGAAAAAGCTTTGGCTGTAGCCATAAGCTTGTCGGCCATCTCCTTCTCGTGGACAGCTGCTCCAGCAGCGAGCTGCTCCTCGCGATCGGCGACCTCCTTCTGCAAGAGCTCCTTGGCCTCCGCAGCATCCGCGGCCTTCTTCTCCGCAAGACCAAGGCTCTTATCGAGAGCATCCAGTCTTCGGAGAGCCGCATTGTTCTCATCTGCAACACGAAGAATCACCTGATCAATACAAGCAAATCCCTGGATAGACGAACTAAAACAGGGTGAAGAAAGTTATGTACCTTGAAGCTGTTGCAGGTTAGCCTCCAGCGCCAGGTGCTGCTGGATAAGGAGGTTGGCACCATGCACAAAGGGCTGCAGAAGAAATAGAAACAAAAATCAAGAAATCATCAGAAAAGGCTCGGGGGCTCCGCCCCGCAAAAAGCAAAACGACCAACAGATCAACCGAAAAATGCTCGGGGGATCCCCCCAAGGAGTGCAATAGAAAGCACTTATGTGTCCAGGCGTGGACTCTGAAGGTTTGCGTGTTGTCTTCTGAGCTTCGACTGCACGAGCTTCTCGCTTGGAGGAGTTCGGGTTGTAGTCCTCAGAGTCGGCCACCACTTGGGGGATAGAAGCCGTTGGCTTCGACTACGTCATAAGCTCCTAGGTGTGTAACACCCTCTGAATCGGCCCTATGCAAGTTTTAGCGAAATTCGCCAAACCCGCATAGAATCGATTCGAAGGTGCCCACCAGGCACTTTCGTGCGGGTGGAAAGCAAAGTAATAACATTACACAACAGTCCTCGATGGGACCCACAGAACAGATATATACAACATCGACTCAAAGAGTCAAGAATACAGATATACGGTACAAAGATCCAAATCACCTTGAAAAGAGGGAGCGTCCGACTACGGACAAGATGCAAATGGGGCTAAGAGCCCTGAAGAATAACCAATGGCGTCCATAACCCCTGCCAAGCCGGAAGGGTAACCCTGCTAACGGCGTCGATCTCAAACCTGCTTAAACAAAAGGGGTGCCGACAAAGGGCAAAGGAAAAAGAAGGAGCGTCAGTACTGAGGCCACTACATGGCGAGGCTAGAATTCGGCGGTCCTCGCCTACATAGGTATGGTGGACTGAGCGGCAGCGGCAACAAGCACTAAACAACCTATAGAGACTCGATACAACTGGCGGATATCAGAAGGGGGGTGAGAATGACCTATCCGGATCCAACCTGAAGCTATCACCAAACAAACCCATCCTGGCGTTTCCCCCTCGTAACCAAACGAGGAAGTCAACCGAGGAACTCACACGGTTGGCAGTTTTACTTATTCAGTTATAGTTGCGGCACTTTACTAGTCAGATTTAGATAATCATCCTGATAAAGTAAGCAGTGGGACTTTTAGTTAATCATTCTGTTATAGTGGCAACACTTAATAGTCAGATACAATTATCATGAGATAACCCAAAACCCAGCAGTGTTGGTACTTTTACTTAGCCATTCCGTTGTAGTGAAGCTGATTACTAATCATATCGGAAACAAGTCAATTTAAAACAGTAAACTTTAGTTATAGTTGTCTATGATCGAACCGTGCTCCAAGTCGTCCATAACCGGACACGGCTTCTCGAAAAGATTAAACCTGCGGTGCACCAAAGTATCCACAGGCACTTGACCCTTTTGCCGATCGGTTAACATACACCCATCGGTATGTCGGGGCCTAGGTCACGTTCCTGCACTCCAAAGCAAGCACTGGGGGGCCACCCCACTAAGTACACCCGCAACGAAGTCGGCCGGTCTCCGAGACGGACTCAGGGTTTGCGACAATGGTTGTGAACGACAGCAGGTCCCCAATCGGGGACTGTCGACACCGCGAAAACATTCCGCTTCCAAAACAGTACAGTGTGCAGCACCTCGCACAATCGTAAATAAAGCAGTAAAGCATGGCATAAGTACAGGATAGTAATAAAGCCCCAAACTACTTTGTGGCCCCCAGTACAATACTTTGAAGTCAGGTAATTATCAATGGGGGGCCCATATCTCCCCACCTGTGGTTAGCGCGCTCGATCTCTAATGATGTCAAGAACTCGGGTCCCAGGACACAAGTGGTGATCGGAAACCAAATCTTACCTATCACCCACCGATGCCTCTGCTTAATTCAATTTTAGTTGTTAAACAGAAATTAAAGTGAACAATAATTAAAGCCATGATCATCTCCAACATCAACATGCGGCAATTCTCCAACAAGGGTGGTACATGACGACAAGCAAAACACTTGAGCAAGCGACTACGACACGCGGGTCCAGCTATCTACCAAACAACAGGTAAGAGGATGTGTCCAAGGCTATATACGGCTGCAAGGGATATCACGGCACGAAATCTAGAGCATCGCAACACAGATAGCAAAGATCAACAGGAGGGAAGTAAATACTATAAAAGTAAGATAGGTAGAAAGGGGGAGATGCTCGCCTGAAAACATGTCGAAGGGTACAACCGGAGATCGGGGCGAAGCTCACATCAACTCAACGGCCTTATCCGCGAAGAACCAAATCACTAGAAGAAACACCGGATGCAATATTCAATACACAGCATAAGATCGGCATGATGCATGCATGATGTATGGCATGGCAAGGTGCGATGCAATTAGGTCAATATTAAGCGGAACCGGGGTCCCGACAATTAATTAAATGGTTCAAGTTATTTAACTACCCAGCAATTTAAATGTTGTTTACATGGCAAAAGTTAAGATACCGGTTCGCTACTCAGGTTTAAATGAGGCCGATATGAGGCTAGATTTGCCCGCATATGGCCCCATATTTAATTATTAGGTGAATCGGCATAAGGCCCCCAAACCAATGCTATGCATGCGGGAAATGACAATTTAATGTGTAGCAAATTGACATGTTATAAAATAGGGTTCGAGGATAAGGGGTCACACATCAAAGGGGCTCGACGAACTTGGGGTTCCGAGGGTTCGGGGTCGGTCTCAGGGTCAGGGTTCGACGGGGTTCAGCTCGACGGAAGCGTTCTCGGATATCGGGGGTAGGTCTTGGCGTTCCGCGAGGAAGGGCTTGGGTCGGTGCCGTGGCGCATCGGTTCCGCCCTGGCCGGTGTCGTTCTCGTCATCGCGAAGGTCTTGCCGGGTCCCACAGGGCCGGTCTTGCCGTTGCGAGGTTCTTGTCGGGCCCGCGCCATCGAGGCGGTCTTGGCGAGGGAAGAAGTACTCGGCGTCCTCGAGGGAGTACTTGTCGTTGCGGAGCGGAAGTTCATGTCGATTCCCCTCCATCGGCCTTGTTGTTTTGTGGCGAAGATCATGGGGTCACCGGGGTCCGAGAAGAAGATCTTGGGGGTGGACATCGCCGTCTTCGGGTTCTTTGGGTTTTCCATGTGGCGGTCTTGAAGTGGCCTTCGGATTCCACGTGGACGTTTTTGGCGTTCCCTTGCAGAGTACTTGTCGTCCGTGAAGGAGGACTTGCTGGTCCAAGCCGAGGATCGAACTTCGGGTATGGGGTCTCGGCCTCGGTAGATCTTGTAAGACGTAGAGCTCCCTGTATGAAGAGGACCTGGCCGACACATACAAGCCCAACATGGCACCAAAAATAGTAGCACATGGACTAGCACGCCTTTCACGTGGCTGGTCGCCGAGGGCTCGAGGGCGCCAAACGAGGTTCGCCGGGCGATCGACAGCCCGTGGCGATCGAACTTGCGACGGCCGGAGGGTGGAGCAGCTCTGCCAGGTCGCGGTGGCCCAAGGCGAGGATCGGAGGCACGGCGGTTGGGCAGAGCCGACGGGGAGGCGTGACTCGCGACGCGCGGAGGGCGACCGTCGAGGAGCTCGACGCGAGGCGGCTCCGGCAGACGGAGGGGCGGATGGGCTCGGAGGCGCGGTGCTCGCTGCACCGCGGAGGGTCCGGCGAGCGGCGATCTTGCAGTAGCTGGGACGGCGCGGCCGGGCGAGCGGCGGAGTCGCGAGGGCCAAGGCCAGCGAGGGAGGCGAGCGGGCGGCGGAGGAAGGGGCGAAGGCGGCGGGCGAGGAAGCGAGGCGCGACGGGCGCCGGGGCGAGAGCGGAGAGCGGGTCCGCGACGGCGGCGGCCTGAGCGGACTGGGGGAGGAGAGAGAGGCCTCAGAGGGGAGGCGGCGGCAGCGTCGGTGGCGGCGTGCGGGCTCGGGGTGGACGGAGGGGCGGGAGAGGAGAGGCGGCCGGGAGGCGGTCGGCAGGCTCTGACGGCAGCAGTGGAGGCCAGAGAGAGGAAAGAGAAACGGAGGAGAGAGAGGGAGAGATGGTGCGCGAAAGGGCAGGAGGTGGAAGACGGTGAGCGGCCAGGTCGGTGGGGCCAGGATTGAGTGGGGCCACGGGCAGGTCGGGTGAGTGGGACTGTGGTGCCAGCGTGTGCCGAGAGGGTGTGTAGGTGGGGCCGGCTGGTAGAGAGGGTAGGGAGCGCCTAGGTGAGACAAAGAGAAAAAAGGGGGCAGGATGGTTGAGGACGTGCGTGTAGAGCATGTGTGGGGGGGCTGGATGGATGATTGGGGGAGAGGAAGAGAGATAGGGAGGGACAAGTGGCAGTGTGGGATTGGAGGGGGGAGAGGGAGAGGGTGAGGTGGCGGGGCTGGATTGGTGGGAGTGAGGTGGAGGGTAGGTTGGGTAGGAATTTGGGTAGGTTTAGGAATTAGAGGCGGTGAGGTTGGACCGATTTTATTTACGGGCTCGGCTGTGGTCGCTTGCCTGCTCGACGCCCCCACTAAAATAATTAATAATTTTATTTATTTTTAGTTATCTTTTGTAACTCATTTTAGACAAACAAAATATCCGGATCAACCGGGGTTTGGCGTTTGAATAATTGTCGGCGCTTAGAAAACGAAGGGCTTTATAAATAGTTTTGGCAAACAATGCATGATGATGACGATGCAATGCACAAAAAAACAACGCGGTTTTCTAGTAGTGGTTTTGCGGGATGCCACAATTCGACACCACTAACAAGGGATCTCGCCCTCGAGATCCACCTCATGGTACCGGAGGAAGGTCGGCGATCTTCGTCTTCGCGCTTCATGTAGAGCTTCGCGACACCACTAACAGGAGGTCGTTGTCCGTGATCGTCGAGAGAACTCTCCGGTAACAAAAGGTCGAAGGTAGAGGTATCAACAAAATAAAGCCACCCCTAACTTCCGTGAACGGAGTAAAATCGCTGGATCCACTGATTCGATGTCCAAGAGCGAATGATAAGAGTAGTGGTATGGTAGCTACTCCATCCCGCACCCAAACCATTACTCGCATACCTAATAGGCGGATTATGCAACCAACTCCTGAGTCGATCAAGATCTCGACAAGCGAGGTTCGGAACAACGGAGTGATGCAGACCCTGCAGCGGATCTGGCATAGATGATGTCGTCGCGTCGGAAAACACCGGAAGGCACAAACAAAGACAAAGAATGGTAACACCGTAGATGGATTCATCAGGCATCTTGAACACCGGATGGTAGCACACCGTTATCAAAGAAGGAAGCGAAACCCTAAAGGTACAACGGAAACCCAACCACGAGAATTCCTGGACTCGAAGAAAGGGAAGAGAGCGGATTCAAAACACGTAGAGGTAAGAGGAGAACAGCAGAGGGGTAAGGAGTAAAATCAGACCTAATCAGAACTATCCAACCGATTTTGCAAAATAGTTTTGACACTCTACTCGCCGTTAGCTAGGTTATCCTATTGGACTTGTGGGGTATCGCAACTGCTGAGCTCTGATACCACTCTGTAACACCCTCTGAATCGGCCCTATGCAAGTTTTAGCGAAATTCGCCAAACCCGCATAGAATCGATTCGAAGGTGCCCACCAGGCACTTTCGTGCGGGTGGAAAGCAAAGTAATAACATTACACAACAGTCCTCGATGGGACCCACAGAACAGATATATACAATGACTCAAAGAGTCAAGAATACAGATATACGGTACAAAGATCCAAATCACCTTGAAAGAGGGAGCGTCCGACCACGGACAAGATGCAAATGGGGCTAAGAGCCCAAGAATAACCAATGGCGCCCATAACCCGCCTGTGCCAAGCCGAAGGGTAACCTCGCTAACGGCGCCGATCTCAAACCCGCTTAAAAAAGGGTGCACAAAGGGCAAAGGAAAAGAAGGAGCGTCGATCGAGGCCAAGACACCGAGGCTAGAATTGGCGTCCTCGCCACATAGGTATGGTGGATCGAAAGGCAAGAAGCACTAAACAACCTATAGAGACTCGATACAACCGGGCGGATATCGAAGGGGTGAGAATGACCTATCCGGATCCAACTCAAGCTATCACCAAACAAACCCATCTCGGCGCTTCTCGTAACCAACGAGGAAGTCAACCGAGGAACTCACACGGTTGGCGCTTTACTTATTCGCTTATAGTTGCGGCACTTTACTAGTCGATTTAGATAATCATCCCGATAAAGTAAGCGCAAGCACTTTTAGTTAATCATTACGTTATAGTGGCAACACTTACTAGTCGATACAATTATCATGAGATAACCCAAAACCCAAAGAAGTTGTTGGTACTTTTACTTAGCCATTCCGCTGTAGTGAAGCCGATTACTAATCATATCGGAAACAAGTCAATTTAAAACAAGAACTTTAGTTATAGTTGTCTATGATCGATTAATCGTGCTCCAAGTCGCCCATAACCGCGACACGGCTTCTAAAAGATTAAACCGCAGGGTGCACCAAAGTATCCACAGCACTTCGACCCTTTTGCCGATCGCTTAACATACACCCATCGGTATGTCGGCGGGGCCTAGGTCACGACGCCCTGACCCAAAAGCAAGCAATGGGGCCACCCCACTAAGTACACCCGCAACAAAGTCGGCCGGTCTCCGAGACGGACTCGTGGTTTATGACAATGGTTGTGAACGGCAGTCCCCAATCGGGATCGCGACACCGAAAACATTCCGCCTAAAATAAAGACAAAGACTGCACAATCGTAAATAAAGCAAAGAAGCATGGCATAAGTACAGATAGTAATAAAGCCCCAAACTACTTTGTGGCCCCAAGACAATACTTTGAAGTCGTAATTATCAATGGGGCCCATATCTCCCCACCGTGGTTAGCGCGCCGATCTCTAATGATGTCAAGAACTCGGGTCCTACGGGACACAAGTGGGCGGTCGGAAACCAAATCTTACCTATCACCCACCGATGCCTCTGCTTAATTCAATTTTAGTTGTTAAACAGAAATTAAAGTGAACAATAATTAAAGCCATGATCATCTCCAACGTCAACATGCGGCAATTCTCCAACAAGGGTGGTACATGACGACAAGCAAAACACTTGAGCAAGCGACTACGACACGCGGGTCCAGCTATCTACCAAACAACAGGTAAGAGGATGTGTCCAAGGCTATATACGGCTGCAAGGGATATCACGGGTACGAAATCTAGAGCATCGCAACACAGATAGCAAAGATCAACAGGAGGGAAGTAAATACTATAAAAGTAAGATAGGTAGAAAGGGGGAGATGCTCGCCTGAAAACATGTCGAAGGGTACAACCGGAGATCGGGGCGAAGCTCACATAAACTCAACGGCCTTATCCGCGAAGAACCAAATCACTAGAAGAAACACCGGATGCAATATTCAATACACAGCATAAGATCGGCATGATGCATGCATGATGTATGGCATGGCAAGGTGCGATGCAATTAGGTCAATATTAAGCGGAACCGGGGTCCCGACAATTAATTAAATGGTTCAAGTTATTTAACTACCCAGCAATTTAAATGTTGTTTACATGGCAAAAGTTAAGATACCGGTTCGCTACTCAGGTTTAAATGAGGCCGATATGAGGCTAGATTTGCCCGCATATGGCCCCATATTTAATTATTAGGTGAATCGGCATAAGGCCCCCAAACCAATGCTATGCATGCGGGAAATGACAATTTAATGTGTAGCAAATTGACATGTTATAAAATAGGGTTCGAGGATAAGGGGTCACACATCAAAGGGGCTCGACGAACTTGGGGTTCCGAGGGTTCGGGGTCGGTCTCAGGGTCAGGGTTCGACGGGGTTCAGCTCGACGGAAGCGTTCTCGGATATCGGGGGTAGGTCTTGGCGTTCCGCGAGGAAGGGCTTGGGTCGGTGCCGTGGCGCATCGGTTCCGCCCTGGCCGGTGTCGTTCTCGTCATCGCGAAGGTCTTGCCGGGTCCCACAGGGCCGGTCTTGCCGTTGCGAGGTTCTTGTCGGGCCCGCGCCATCGAGGCGGTCTTGGCGAGGGAAGAAGTACTCGGCGTCCTCGAGGGAGTACTTGTCGTTGCGGAGCGGAAGTTCATGTCGATTCCCCTCCATCGGCCTTGTTGTTTTGTGGCGAAGATCATGGGGTCACCGGGGTCCGAGAAGAAGATCTTGGGGGTGGACATCGCCGTCTTCGGGTTCTTTGGGTTTTCCATGTGGCGGTCTTGAAGTGGCCTTCGGATTCCACGTGGACGCTTATGCCTTGCAGAGTACTTGTCGTCCGTGAAGGAGGACTTGCTGTCCAAGCCGAGGATCGAACTTGGGTATGGGGTCTCGGCCTCAGAGATCTTGTAAGACGAGAGCCCCTGTATGAAGAGGACCGCCGACACATACAAGCCCAACATGGCACCAAAAATAGTAGCACATGGACTAGCACGCTGCACGTAAGCTGGTCGCCGAGGCTCGAGGCGCCAGTGCGAGGTTCGCGGCGATCGGACAGCCCGTGGCGGCATCGAACCTCGCGACGGCCGAGGGTGGAGCAGCTCGCCAGTCGCGTGGCCCCAAGGCGAGGATCGGAGGCACGCGGTTGGGCGAGCCGACGGGAAGGCGTGATCGCGACGCTGAGGGCGACTGGCCGAGGAGCTCGACGCGAGGCGGCTCCGGCAGACGGCGAGGAGCGGATGGGCTCGAGGCGCTGTGCTCGCGGCACCGGGCGGAGGGTCCCATGGCGGCGATCTTGCGAGTAGGGACGGGCGCCACGGGCGGTTGCCGGAGCTGGAGGGCGGCGCGGGCCACGAGCGAGGGAGGCGAGCCGGGCGCGAGGCGGAGGGGCGACGGCGCGACGCGGCGAGGAAGCGAGCACGGCAAGGCCGGGCGAGAGCGGGAGAGCGGGTCCGGCGACGGCGGCGGCGGCCTCGAGCGCGGGCGGACTGGGGGAGGAGAGAGAGGCCTCAGAGGGGAGGCGGCAGGCGCGTGGCGGCATGGGCTCGGGTGGACGGAGGGGAGAGGAGAGGCGGCCGGGAGGCGGTCGCGGGCGGCCAAGGCAGTGGAGGCGCCAGAGAGGAAAGAGAAACGGAGGAGAGAGAGGGAGAGATGGTGCGGGCGCGAGCGGGGCAGGAGGTGGAAGACGGCTGAGCGGCTCAGGGTGGGGCCAGGATTGAGTGGGGCCAGGGCAGGTCGGCAGGTGAGTGGGACTGTGGGCCAAGGCCGTGTGCTGAGAGGGGTGTGTGTAGGTGGGGCCGGGCTGGCATAGAGAGGGGTAGGGAGCGTCTAGGTGAGACAAAGAGAAAAAAGGGGGCAGGATGGTTGAGGACGTGCGTGTAGAGCGTGTGTGGGGGGGCTGGATGGATGATTGGGGGAGAGGAAGAGAGATAGGGAGGGACAAGTGGCAGTGTGGGATTGGAGGGGGGAGAGGGAGAGGGTGAGGTGGCGGGTCTGGATTGGTGGGAGTGAGGTGGAGGGTAGGTTGGGTAGGAATTTGGGTAGGTTTAGGAATTAGAGGGGCAGGTGAGGTTGGACCGATTTTATTTCTGGGGCGGTCGTTCGGGTCGCTTCGGCCCGTTCGACTGCCCCACTAAAATAATTAATAATTTTATTTATTTTTAGTTATCTTTTGTAACTCATTTTAGACAAACAAAATATCCGGATCAACCGGGGTTTGGCGTTTGAATAATTGTCGGGGCGTTTTAGAAAACGAAAGCGGGCTTTGCGAAATAGTTTTGGCAAACAATGCATGATGATGACGATGCAATGCACAAAAAAACAACGCGATTTTCTAGTAGTGGTTTTGCGGGATGCCACAAGGTGTCCTCGTTAAGGGGCTCATCCGACGAATGGATGCAAGTAAAAAAATTATCAAACAAAAACTTACACTACTCAGACAGATGACAAAAATTCAGGTGAAGTCACTTACGACTCGATGTCCAATAAGTAGAAGACGGGGCTGCCTTTTGCTTCTTCTTCTTGGCCGGCGGCTGCGGAGCTACTGCCCGAAGAGGCACGACAGGAAAAGGTGCAGAAGATGCACCATCATCCTCGCCATGACGCTTGAGGAAGGACGGACCCCTTGGAGTTGGCGGGGTAGATGCATCCGAAGACTCGCTCCGGGAGCGCTTTCGGGTCTGCCCTTCACTTGCCTCGAGAGCATCCGCAGTAGGCGATTGAGCTGGAGGAAGCTCAGACTCGGAGTCCACCTCCTCATTGTCCGATGCCTCCGCATACTTCTTAGGCAGAGGAGGCATAGACCACATTACCTTGAGGCGATGCACAAACGACAAGAAAAGATAAACAAGATAAGTAACAACAGCAAACAACAAACACTTGCAAAAGCGCTACGCGCACGAACAAGCATCACCTGGGAAACCCCTTTATTGGCGCTAAGAGGAGGGTTCAAAGATTTCCCTGGGAGGTCCTCATCGACCTTGGCCTTCAGCAGGGGATGAAGGGCCCTATCCAGGTTACCCGAAGACAACTCTTCGGATGAAACCCTCGTTGGATCGCTAGAGCCAGCGTAGAGGAACATTGGGTGCACCCTATCTTAGAGTGGCTACACCCGACGCTTGAGAAAGATGCGGATGATGTCGACACCATTGACCTCCTTGCCTGGCACCAGCTGAAGCGCCTCCACCCGCTGGTAGAGCCTCTCCATCTCCGCATTTTCACCCTCCAAGATGTATTTCTTCCACGATCTTTTCCGTACGATCTTCTGAGAGGAATCAAAGGGGGCCACCCCATATTGCTGACCGTCCAGCTTAGCATCGCGGATGTAGAACCACTTCTGGCGCCATTGCTGGACGGACGTGCAAATAGAAAAAGAGAAGAATTGGACGAAAGGGCGGATGGAAATGATGTAGCCGCCAAGCGGATAGACTCCGCCGGTGCCGGACTGCCTCTTCACGGAATAGAGCTTCCGAAAGAGGCCAAAGTGTGGCTCGATACCGAGCCAGCACAAGCAAAGATTTATGAAGCAGGCGATATGGAGGAGAGAATTGGGAGATAGATGATGTAACTGAATCCCATAGAAGAAGAGGAGTCCATGAAGAAAATCATGGACAGGAAGCGAAAGACCGTGGATGATAAAGGCTACAGACATCACCCGAAACCCTACGGGTGGGCGGGGGATTACCTCATCACCAGGGAGGATGGCGTCCTCCTTGTTTTAGGAGATTAACCTAGAATTGCGCAGTTTGCGCAGATCCCCGTCGCGCACCTCTATGCGCCTCCACCCGTCGTCCATGATGCGGGTGGTCATGGCGGCCTTCTTGACGCCGTCGGCGACGCTCGAGCCAACTCTGGCGGTGGTCTTCTTCGATTTTCCCATCACGCGGCATCGAATGCGGTGGTGTGCACGAAGAAAAGAAGAGGGAAAGGAACGAAGAACTTCTAGTGCACAGTGGAGAGAAGCAGTGCTCGTGAAAATAGAGGCAATGGCGATGAGCAAATGGCAAAGGGTAAAACGAAAATCACTGTTTCCCACGGTATTAAAATAGGAAGACGACGGACACGAGCCGTTGATCCAGAAGCCCTAGCGCACACCCAAGATCCAACCCTACATCTGTCAGGACAGCAACGGACCGTCGCCAGCACGCCTTCCACTATGCACGGAAACCAAGGAGACGCCGTAATTCTCGCCACGTCTGCGCGTGACTAGTCAACTTCAAGTTAGACGGTGGGACCCACGGTCGTCCCATCGCATCATCTCTGCCGCCGTAGACGGTTGAGATCACCAATCGTCAACACTGCCATTATCAAGGCCAAGCCAGCAATGGTTGTAAGTTTTCAAATGATCAATCAAGTACTTACTCGAATCTACGATTCGAGCAACTACTCGGGGGCTACTCCTATCAGGAGCGCTGGCCGCGCACCTGAGAAATGATCAAGGTACTACACCTCGCAACTATCTTCGAGTCCTACGTCGATTCTATGACTCCACTACGGACTCGGGGGCTACTCCCATAGGGAGGATTGGTAACGCATCCGAAAAATTGTGTCCTTCAGACCTAACCTAAAAATAATTTAACTAAAGTTTCTTCTCGAGTCTACGACTCGAACAGACACTCGTGGGATACTCCCATAGGGAGCACTGGCCGCGCACCTTATGAATTCTTCGACTGTGATCTTTCGGATCAAATACGACAAAATATTTTTGGCAACTTTTCCCAAACCAACGCTAAGTGAGAAGCAATCTCCTTGGCCACCCGAAACACCTCCGCGGTTATAAAATTTCGGATGTTGTGTCTACGACACAAAGATAAGCCCTACAGATATCATTTGATGGCCTGGTAACGCACATGACTGCGCTCTGCCAGTAAACTTCCATGTCAACAGGCACGATGAAAATCCTGACGGAGCGTTGGGTACATCACTTGAAAACCACTGGGATTCGACTCCTATAAGACCTCAACGGCCTGAGTCGAATTATAGCAGCATTTGTTCCGGATTCGAGTCCGGGGACTTGGGTCTGAAAAAGATCGTGTTGTTTTGTCCTATGACAGTTAACTGGCCCTGATCCGTCGGGAGAGTCAGGCACACGTATCAGCAATCCCTATGAACTAAAACATTTTCTCTTTAAAATAATAGGCTCAACTGCACCCGAAAGATTGAAGAGTCCTTAGCCAAATCTACGATTCGACTGAACACTCGGGGACTACTAACATGGTTATTGTTGGAGATATGCCTTAGAGGCAATAATAAAAGTGGTTATTATTATATCTTTGTGTTTATGATAAATGTTTACATTCATGCTATAATAGTATTAACCGGAAACATTAATACTTGTGTGATTTGTAAACTAAATTATAGTCCCTGGTTAAGCCTCTTTATAATACTATCTTGTTGGTTAATGGATGATCGTGGTTTCTCGATCATGAACATTGAGATGTTATTAACAACAATATCATATCATTAGGAGAATGGTATGATGGACATACTCCTATAGATAAGCGTAGCATAAAGATCAAGTCTTTTCAATAGTTCGTTTGCTATAAGCTTTCTGATACATAGTAACCTAATTCCTTCGACCATGAGATCATGCTAATCACCATCACCGGGAGGAAGCTTTGATGACATCAAACACCACACCGTAACTGGGTGGCTATAAAGGTGGCGTTGAGTGTTCGGAAAGTATGTGTTGAGGCACATGGATCAAGAGTGGGATTTGTCCATCCATATGACGGATAGACATACTCTGGGCCCTCTCGGTGGAATGTCATCCAATTAGCTTGCAAGCATGTGACTGGCTCACAAGGGATCACATATCATGAGAACGAGAAAAGAGTACTTATCGGTAACGAGGTTGAACTAGGTATGCAGAGATACCGACGATCAAACCTCGGATAAGTAATCTATCGCGAGAAAAAGGGAAATTGGTATCATATGTAAGTGGTTCATTCGATCGCAAAGTAATCGTAGAAATATGTGGGAGCCATATGAATTTCCAGATTCCTCTATTGGTTATTGATTGGAGAAGTGTCTCGGTCATGTCCGCATAATTCACGAACCGTAGAGAGACACACTTAAGGATTCGATGTTGTTTAGTAGATATGGAATGTAAGTAGGGAAACCGGATGTTTTTCGGAGTATCGGATGGGATCCGGGATATCACGAGGAGATCTGGAATGGTCCGGAGAATAAGATTCATATAAGGAAAGTCCGATTCCGGAGTTCGGAAATGATTTCGATGTTTTCATCGAAGAGTTTCTAGAAGGGTCTAGAAGCTTCACCGGACCGGAAGGGGAATGGTCCATGAATGTCTCATGGGTAAGTGGAATGATTGGATCATGTCCTAGGTCACTTGGTTGGTCATTTGCGAGAGAATTAAAGCTCTAAATTGAAAGTCAAAAGGGAGGTTTGAAAAGTCAAACTGGAACAATAGTTTCCTAGTGGAAGAAGGAAGAGTCCTTCCTTCTATCCAACTTGGGTTTGGGTATAGATTCAAACTCCCCTCTCCCAAGGCTGCCCCCCTCTCATAAATAGAGGGGGGTGCCCCAAAGACCACAACACCAAGCCCTCCCCACCTAGTGCGTCGCCGCCGCCCAAGCCACCGCACGCCGCCACCGCACGTCGCCACCGCACGTCGCCACCGCCACCGCACCATCACGCCGCCCGCCGCCGCCTCTAGCCGCCGCCAACACCACCTCCTCCTCTCCGGCCTTCTAAACCTAGATCTCCGGAAAACCCTAGATCCACCATAACTCGCACCGGCTTAGGCGAAGCCCTGCGGGATCTTCCCGCTACTTCCGACACCACGCCGTCGTGCTGCCGAAATCGCGAGGGGAGAACTACAACCTCCGCTGCCTGCTGGAACAAGGGAGAGGAAGGTCTTCATCGAGTACCGAATGTGTGACCGACTACGGAAGCGCTGCCGGGACGCAGCGCCGGAAGGATTTTCTATGCGATCTTGAGATCGGCAAGTGTACAACTTCATCACCCACGAGAATCTGCTCTCGTTAACCTCTTTGGAATCTTCGAGGGTGAGTACTCTAATCGACTCGTTGCTTCAATCTAGTAGATAGATCTTGGCTTGTTTGTATGCATGCGGTAGAAATTTTTGTTTTCCAAGCTACGAACCTCTACAGTGGTATCAGATCCGTGTCTATATGTAGATCTGTTGCACGAGTAGAACACAATGGTCATTGTGGGCGTTGATGCTTTTTGTTGTCGATTGCTTCTTGTGTACTTTGCATCTTGCGGGATGGTGGGATGAAGTGGCCTGGGCTAACCTTAGATGACATCGTTCATGAGACTTGCTCCACGCTTGACATGCAACTTGTATTGCATAAGTGGCTTTGCGGGTGCTTGTTTCTCTCAACATAGTAAAGATTCAATTTACAACGGGTAATTGACAATACTAGTATCAACATTGTGGTTCTTGTTCGTAAGTTAGAACGACACTTATTGAAAGCCCCAAACCACGTAAAACATGCAAAGAAAATTAGAGGCATCTAACTTTGTTTTGCAGGGGTGTGTTGTGATGTGATATGGCCATGATTGTGATTATATATGATGTATGCAATGTTCCTTATTGTAAGTTGGCAACCGGCAGGAGCCATATGGTTGTTTTTTAAATTCCGTTAAGATCTGCGTGTCTATTATTCAAAGTAGTTGTAATAGTTGATGCTGGTGGACGAAAACCATGAAGCGGCACCATTGACCTTGACGCCATGCCGGTGATGATGGAGATCATGTGCATGCTTGAAGATGGAGATCAGAAGCACAAGAAAAAAGGCCTTATCATATCACATATTTTGAATTGCATGTGATGTTAATCCTTTTATGCATCTTGTATTTCTTAGTTCGTAACAATACCATTATAAGATGATCCCTCTAGCACAAAATTTCAAGTTATAAAGTGTTCATCCTTAGTAAGCACCGCTGCTAAAGCTCGTTGTTTCGAAGCACCACGTGATGATCGGGTGTGTTAGATTCTGCGAGTGTATACAATGGGAGCAAGCCAGATTTCCTCATGCGGAAGCTAAGGTTTGATCTTGACGAGCCTAGCATGTACAGACATGGTCTCGGAACACGGATCACCGAAAGTTAAAGCATGAGTCATATAGTAGATATGATGAACATGTTGATTGTTCGCCATTAAAGCTACATCAACTCTCGTGATGATCGGTTTTGATGTGGTGGATTTGGTTCGTGTGATCACTAAAACAATGTGAGGGATATTATTTTGAGTGGGAGTTCACCTAGATTAATTTAACTATTAATTAGAACTCAATTTATCATAAACTTAGTCTTAACTATTGCAAATATGTTGCAGATCAATGGCGGCCCCTACCATCAATTTTAATGCGTTCCTAGAGAAAGAAAAGTTGAAAAACAATGGAAGCAACTTTGCGGATTGATTCCGCAATTTGAGGATTGTCCTCAATGCTGGTAATTTGACCTATGTGTTGGATGCACCGCTGGGTGACCCACCTGCAGCTGATGCTACCGATGAGGTAAAGAATGTTTTCCTAGCTCGGAAGAATCAGTACTCCACAGTTCAGTGTGCTATCTTGTATGGTTTGGAATCGGAGCTTCAGAAAAGGTTTGAGAACCATGACCCACATGATATTATCCGTGAACTCAAAATGATATTTGAGGCTCACGCGGAAGTTGAGAGTTATGAGGCTTTTGAAAAGTTCTTTAACTGCAAGATGGAAGAGGTCAGCTCCGTCAGTGAGCACGTGCTTAATATGCCTGGGCACGCAAGCAAGCTTCAATGCTTGGGTATAGTGATTCCTAATGCTTTGGGGATTCATCGTGTCCTCGATTCACTACCACCAAGTTACAAGAACTTTGTGATGAACTACAATATGCAAAACATGGACAAGTCGTTGCACGAACTCTTCTCCATGTTAAAGTCTGTGGAAGTGGATATCAATAAAAAGCACCATGTGTTGTTGGTCAATAAGACCACCAAATTCAAGAAGCAAGGCAAGTCTAAGAAAAAGGGAAACTTTAAGAAGGGCGGTAAGAAAGTTACCGCGCCAGCGAAGAAGACCAAGGCTGGGCCTAAGCCTGATACTGAGTGCTTTTACTGCAAGGGAGAAGGTCACTGGAAGCGGAATTGCCCAAAGTACTTGGCGGATTTGAAGAACGACAACATCAAGAAGAAAGGTATATCCAATATACATGTTATTGATGTGTATCTCACTAGTCCTCGTAGTAGTGCCTTGATACTGGTTCCATTGCTCATATTTGTAACTCGAAACAGGTGTTGTAGAATAGACGGAAACTAGCGAAGAACGAGGTGACGATGTGCGTTGGAAATGGATCAAAGGTTGATGTGATCGCGGTCGGCACGCTACCTCTTCATCTACCATCGGGATAAGTTTTATACTTAAAATAATTGTTATTTGGTGCCTGCGTTGAGCATGAACATTATATCTGGATCATGTTTATTGCGAGACGGTTACTTGTTTAAGTCCGAGAATAATGGTTGTTCGGTTTATATGAGTAATATGTTTTATGCACATGCACCTTGATAGATGGTATATTCTTATTGAATCTCGATTGTAGAAATACACACATTAATAACATTGAAGCTAAATGTTTGAAATCGAGCGATAACTCGACCTATATGTGGCACTATCGTCTTGGTCATATTGGAGTGAAGCGTATGAAGAAACTCCATTCCGATGGACTTCTTGAATCACTTGATTTCGAATCACTTGAAAGATGTGAAGCATGTCTGATGGGTAAAATGACTAAGACTCCATTTTCTGGTATGATGGAGCGAGCTACGGACTTATTGGAAATCATACATACCGATGTGTGTAGCTCAATGAGTGTAGCATCGCGCGGTGGTTATCGTTATGTTCTTAACTTCACGGATGACTTGAGTAGATATGGGTAAATATATTTCATGAAACATAAGTCCGAAACTTTCGAGAAGTTTAAGGAATTTCAAAGTGAGGTAGAGAATCAACGTAACAAGAAGATTAAATTTCTACGATCTCATCGTGGAGGTGAATATCTAAGTTACGAGTTTGGCGAGCATTTGAAGAAATGCGGTATACTTTCACAATTGACACCACCGGGAACACCACAACGTAATGGTGTGTCTGAACATCGTAATCGAAATTTCTTAGATATGGTTCGCTCTATGATGTCACTTACAGATTTACCGCTATTGTTTTGGGGTTATGCATTAGAAACATCCGCATTCACTTTAAATAGGGCACCATCTAAATCCGTTGAAACGACACCGTATGAATTATGGTTTGGGAAGAAACCTAAACTTTCGTTCCTTAAAGTTTGGGGTTGCAAAGCTTATGTAAAGAAGTTATAGCCCGACAAGCATGAACCCAAAGCGGAAAAATGTGTCTTCATAGGATACCCGAAGGAAACTATTGGGTATACCTTCTATCATAGATCCGAGGGCAAAATCTTCGTTGCTGAGAATGGATCCTTTCTAGAGAAGGAGTTTCTCTCGAAAGAAGTGACCGGAAGGAAAGTAGAACTCGATAAGGTTGTTGAAACTTCTCTCGAACTTGAGAGTAGCACAGCACCGGAAGTAGTTCCTGTGGCGCCTACACCAATAAGAGAGGAGCTAATGATGTTGATCATGAAACTTAGGTTGAAGTTACTACGGAACCTCGCAGGTCAACGAGAACTCGTACCACTCCTGATTGGTATGATCACGTTATGTGTGTCATGTTGGTGGACACACCGATGACCCTACGACATATGAGGAAGCGATGATGAGCCCAGATTCCAATAAGTGGCAAGAAGCCATGAAATTCGAGATTGGATCCATGTACGAAAACCAAGTATGGACTTTGGTGGACTTACCGGATGGCCGGAAGGCTATCGAGAACAAATGGATTTTCAAGAACAAAACAGATGATGATGGTAATGTTACTGTCTATAAAGCTCGACTTGTCGCAAAAGGGTTTCGACAAATTCAAGGAGTTGACTACGATGAGACTTTCTCACTGGTAGCGAAGCTAAAGTCTGTGAGGATTTTGTTAGCGATCTCTACATATTATGATTATGAGATATGGCAGATGGATGTCAAAACGGCGTTCCTCAATGGATATATTGATGAAGAGTTGTATATGGTGCAACCCAAAGGTTTTGTCAATCCTAAAGATGCTAACAAGGTATGCAAACTTCAATGGTCCATTTATGGATTGAAGCAAGCATCCCGGAGTTGGAATCAATGTTTTGATAAGGTAATCAAAAGTTTTGGTTTTATACAAACTTATGGAGAAGCTTGTATTTACAAGAAAGTGAGTGGGAGATCTGTAGCATTCTTAATACTATATGTAGATGACATATTGTTGATTCGGAATGATGTATACCTTCTTAATAGTGTCAAGGATTATTTGAATAATAGTTTTTCAATGAAAGATCTTGGCGAAGCAGCTTACATATTAGGCATAAAGAATTATAGAGATAGATCAAGACGTCTAATATAATTGTCATAGAGTACATATTTGGACAAAGTTCTAAAGAGATTTGGAATGGAAGATAGCAAGAAAGGGTTCTTGCCCATGTTGCCCAATATGACCTTGAGTAAAAATCCAAGTCCTGCAACGGCATAAGATAGAGAAAGGATGAGTAAGACTCCCTATGCCTCAGCCATATGATCTCTTATGTATGTCATGCTATGTACTAGAACCGACATTGCATATGCTGTTAGTTTGACTAGCAGATATCAAAGTGATCCAGGAGTGGATCATTGGACAGTGGTCAAAAACATCCTTAAGTACTTGAGAAGAACTAAGGATATCGTTCTTTCTTATGGAGGTGATGGACAGCTTGTTGTTAATGGTTACACCGATGCTAGTTGGAACACCGATTCGGATGATTCTAAATCTCAATCTAGATACGTATTTACTTTGAATGGTGCAACAGTTAGCTGGAGGAGTGCAAAGCAAAGCGTTGTGGCGAGATCTTCAACTGAATTGGAATACATAGCTGCTTCGGAGGCTTCACAAGAGGCGATATGGATGAAGGAGTTCATTACAGAGCTCGGTGTGGTTCCAAGTGCGCTAGACCCAATGTCTATCTATTGTGATAACATGGGCGCCATAGCCAATGCGCAAGAACCAAGGTCACACAAGAAGCTGAAGCACATCAATCCACGTTTTCACGCTATTAGAGAGCATGTCCAAGATGGTGACATAAAGATTTGCAAAGTACACACAGATCTAAATGTGGCGGATCCATTGACTAAACCTCCCCTGAGGGCAAAACATGACCAGCACCAAAACTCATGGGTGTTCGGTATATTACCATGTAATCTAGACTAGTTGACTCTAGTGCAAGTGGGAGACTATTGGAGATATGCCCTAGAGGCAATAATAAAAGTGGTTATTATTATATCTTTGTGTTTATGATAAATGTTTACATTCATTCTATAATAGTATTAACCGGAAACATTAATACTTGTGTGATTTGTAAACTAAATTAGAGTCCTTGGTAAAGCCTCTTTATAATACTAGCTTGTTGTTTAATGGATGATTGTGGTTTCTCGATCATGAACATTGAGATGTTATTAACAACAATATCATATCATTAGGAGAATGGTATGATGGACATACTCCTATAGATAAGCGTAGCATAAAGATCAAGTCATTTCAATAGTTCGTTTGCTATAAGCTTTCTGATACATAGTAACCTAATTCCTTCGACCATGAGATCATGCTAATCACCATCACCGGAAGGATGCTTTGATGACATCAAACACCACACCGTAACTGGGTGGCTATAAAGGTGGTGTTGAGTGTTCGGAAAGTATGTGTTGAGGCACATGGATCAAGAGTGGTATTTGTCCATCCATATGACGGATAGATATATTCTGGGCCCTCTCGGTGGAATGTCATCCAATTAGCTTGCAAGCATGTGACTGGCTCACAAGGGATCACATATCACGTGAACAAGAAAAGAGTACTTATCGGTAACGAGGTTGAACTAGGTATGCAGAGATACCGATTATCAAACCTCGGATAAGTAAACTATCGCGAGACAAAGGGAAATTGGTATCGTATGTAAGTGGTTCATTCGATCGCAAAGTAATTGTAGAAATATGTGGGAGCCATATGAATTTCCAGATTCCTCTATTGGTTATTGATCGTAGAAGTGTCTCGGTCATGTCCGCATAATTCACGAACCGTAGAGAGGCACACTTAAGGATTCGATGTAGTTTAGTAGATATGGAATGTAAGTAGGGAAACCGAATGTTGTTCGGAGTCTCGGATGGGATCCGAGATATCACGAGGAGATCCGTAATGGTCCGGAGAATAAGATTCATATAAGGAAAGTCTGATTTCAGAGTTCGGGAATGATTTCGATGTTTTCATCGAAGAGTTTCTAGAAGGGTCTAGAAGGTTCACCGGACCGGAAGGGGAATGGTCCATGAATGTGCCATGGGTAAGTGGAATGATTGGATCATGTCCTAGGTCACTTGGTTGGGCATTTGCGAGAGAGAATTAAAGCTCTAAATTGAAAGTCAAAAGGGAGGTTTGAAAAGTCAAACTGGAACAATAGTTTCCTAGTGGAAGAAGGAAAGAGTCCTTCCTTCTATCCAACTTGGGTTTGGGTATGGATTCAAACTCCCCTCTCGCAAGGCTTCCCCCTCTCATAAATAGAGGGGGATGGCTGACCCAAAGACCACAACAGCAAGCCCTCCCCATCCCGTGCGCCGTCGCCGCACGCCGCCGCTGCCGCCGATCTGTCAGCGTCGCCCTAGACGCCGACGACACCACCTCCTCCTCTCCGGCCTTCTAAACCTAGATCGCTAGAAAACCCTAGATCCACCATAACTCGCACCAGCTTAGGCGAAGCCCTATGGGATCTTCCCTCTGAAGGGTTTCACGGCATAGTAAATCAAAATTTTCTACGGATGCGAACAGAGGGAAAGCCAAGATCTAATCTAGGAGATGCAAACAACAAGAGAGATTGGATTAGATCTTCATACCTTTTAAGATTCGCACAGCGGAACGTTCGTCGGAACGTGGGTGATGCAGTCGTACTCGCTTCTCCTCCTTGCGATCCGATCCGATCTAGCACCACAAGTGGCGGTGCCTCCGTGAGATGCACACGTGCAGCACCTCGACGTCTCCTCCTTCCTCGGACCAGCAAGTATGGTGGAGAGACGGATTGGATCTACAACACGACGGCGTGGTGTATATGGTGGAGAATTTCTGCAGCAGGGCTACGCCTACAAACAGTCGGGAGGGAGAGAGGAGGGCAGCAGGGCGTCTAGGGTTGGAGGGGAAGGTCTGGAGGGGTGGTGCGCCCCCAGCCCTCTTTAAATAGAGGGGTGGGCGGCTGCCCTTGCCCCTCCCCCAAGTCCAAACCGGTGGCCCCAAAGGAGGAAGAGTGGGGGCAAGGAAACCCCCCCCTTCTAGAAGCTCTATCTAGGGTTTAAACCCTCTTTGGCCGGCAGGGCCCTACGGGGCCTTGTACCCCTGGCCCAAAGCGGACAGGGCACTCCCTCATAGGCCCATGGCCCCTCCCGGAAGGTGTGGCCACGTTGGTCCCCTTCCGGAAGGTTCTAGAAGCTTCCGGTACAATACCGATTAATCCGGAACAATTCCGAACTCCAAAAACTGCATTGTCTTATATGAATCTTATTCTCCGGACCACTCCGGAACCTCTCGTGATGTCCCGGATCCCATCCGAGACTCCGAAAAAAAACTCATAAACCAATTATCCAATCTATCCTAGCGTTGAGACACGTTAAGTGTGTGACCCTGCGGGTTCGAGAATATGCATACATGATCTTCTATCAATAATCAACAGCGGGGTCTGGACACCCATATTGACTCCCACACATTCATCGATGATCATATCGGATGAACCACGATGCCAGGATTTAATCAATCCCATATATATATTCCCTTCGTCTCGCGATATTTTACTTGCCCGAGATTTGATCGTCGGTACCGTCATACCTAGTTCAATCTCGTTCACAGCAAGTACTTTACTCGTTCCGTAATCCGATATCACTTCGTGATTAACTCCTTAACCACATGCTTGCAAGCGGTGTTGGTATCGATTACTGAGTGGGCCCGAAGTATATCTCTCTGACTTGGGAGGGACAAATCCCATCTCGATACATACAACCCAACAGATACTTTCCGATCACCTGAGAGACACCTTTATGATCACCCTCTCATAGGATGACGTTTGATGACCTCAAAGATTTCTTCTGATACCAGGGAGTTGTATTATCTCATGGTCTAAGGAATACAATATTTGACATAAGAAAAGCTTCGCAAAGACGAACACGATGACACTATCTAATTGCTTCGCTTAGTTTGGGTCTGTCCATCGTATCATTCCCCCAATGATGTGATCTCATTATTAATCGACAACTCATGTCCATGGTTAGGAAACCTTAACCATCATTAATCAATGAGCTAGTCCATAGAGGCGTACTAGGGACACGGTGTTGTTCACAAACCACACAAGTATTAAAGTTTCCGCTTAATACAATTCTAGCATGGAATATAAACATTATCATAAACAAGAATAATAATAATAACATCTTTATTATTGCCTCTAGGGCATAATTCCAACAGTCTCCCACTTGCACTAGAGTCAATAATCTAGTTTACATCTGGCAACAATCTCACACCCATGGCACTGAGGTGCTGATCATGTTTTACACGTGGAAAAGGTTTAGTCAATGGATCTGCGACATTCAGATCTGTATGTACTTTGCTAATCTTCAGATCTCCATCTGCTATATAATCTCGGATTATATGAAACTTGCGGTTGATATGCTTGGTCTTTGTATGATATCTTGGTTCCTTAGCGAGTGCTATGGCGCCAGTGTTGTCACACAATATCTCCAGTGGGTTCAATGCACTTGGAACCACGCCAAGCTCAATGATGAAGTTTCTGATCCAAACTCCTTCACTTGACGCTTCTGCAGCAGCCATGTATTCCGCTTCTACTGTAGATCCCGCGATCACGCTTTGCTTGCAGCTTCTCCAACTCACAGCTCCTCCATTCAAAATATACATGTATCCTGTATGAGATTTAGAATCATCCTTGTCGGTGTCAAAACTAGCATCGACGTAACCTTTTACGACAAGTTGTTCATCACCCCCATAGACTAAGAACATTTCTTTAGTCCTATTTAGGTACTTTAGGATGTTCTTCACGGCTGTCCAGTGTTCCACTCATGGATCACTTTGATATCTGCTCATCAAACTAAGAGCATTGGACACATCCGGTCTAGTACACAGCATGGCATACATGATGGAACCTATGGCCGAGGCATAAGGCACTTTGCTCATAGCTTCCCTATCATTTACAGAGTGGACCGAGCCTTGCTCAATATCTTACCTGACAACATAGGCACTGAACCTTTCTTTGCCTTATCCATTCTGAACCTTTTCAGAACTTTGTCTAGGTATGTACTCTGGCTTAAAGCTATCAGGCGTCTTTGTCTATCTCTATAGATTTTGATGCCCAATATATAAGCAGCTTCACCTAGGTCTTTCATTGAAAAACATGTAGGTGTTTGTAGCATGGAAAACAAAAATTTTCTATCGCATACAAACAAACAAGCCAAGATCTATCTACTAGATTGTAGCAACGAGTTGATGGAATAACTTACCCTCGAAGATTCCAAAGTGTTTAACGAGAGCGGATTCTCGTGGGTGATGTAGTCGTACTCTTTCCGATCTCAAGATCGTGTGGACGATCCTTCCGGCCCTGCTCCTAGCGCTTCATGATCGGTCACACGTTCGGTACTCGGACGAAGACCTTCCTCTCCCTTGTTCCAAAGAGGCAGCGGAGGTTGTAGCACTCTCGCGATTCCCAAAGACAACTGGCAGTACCTAAGTCGAGAGGAAATCCCGCAGGGCTTCGCCTTAAGCCGGAGCGAGTATGGTGGATTATGAGAGAGGGCTATTAGTAGTCTAGAGATTAGACACACCAATTAGAAGGCTCTAAACCGCAGGCTAAAGCAATTAGAAGCTCTAAACCAAACGGCTATAAACCGGAGATTAGAGGTAGAAACTTGTGTGTCTCAGGAGGAGCCCCGCCTCCTTTTATAGGTGGAGGGCTAGGGCGCCAGGGAGGGAGGGGAGTCCCTTCCCAACTCGGCCTAGGGCTGGGCGCCGGCCAAGGAGGAGAGGAACTCCTCCTCCAAGTTGGTTTCAACCTCCTCTTGCTTGTTTCCCACAGTTTCCTGTTTTCCACAGTTTCCTGTTTTAGCCGTTTGACTTTCAAACTGGCAATTTGACTTTCATGTTTTTGGAACAACAAGAACACTTAGTACATGATGCAATGATTCAATGACACACTCATGTACCTCCTCCGAGTCTTGGGACATTCCGGAACCTTCTAGAACATTCCCGATGAAAACACCGGAATCATTTCCGAACTCCGAAACGGGACTTTCCTTATATGAATCTTATTCTCCGGACCATTCCGGATCACCTCGTGATATCCCGGATCCCATCCGAGACTCCGAACAACATTCGGTATCTTTCTCATAATACCATAACTACTCAAACAACGTCGAATCCTTAAGTGTGTCTCCCTACGGTTCGTGAATTATGCGGACATGATCGAGACACTTCTCCGAACAATAACCAATAGAGGAATCTGGAAATTCATATGGCTCCCACATATTTCTACGATTACTTTGCGATCGAATGAACCACTTACATACGATACCAATTTCCCTTTGTCTCACGATAGTTTACTTATCCGAGGTTATGATCGTCGGTATCTCTGCATACCTAGTTCAACCTCGTTACCGATAAGTACTCTTTTCTCGTTCCCGTGATATGTGATCCCTTGTGACCCAGTCACATGCTTGCAAGCTAATTGGATGACATTCCACCGAGAGGGCCCAGAGTATATCTATCCGTCATATGGATGGACAAATCCCACTCTTGATCCATGTGTTTCAACCAATACTTTCCGAACACTCAATGCCACCTTTATAGCCACCCGATTCACGGTGTGGTGTTTGATGTCATCAAAGCATCCATCCGGTAAAGGTGATATGCATGATCTCATGGTCGAAGGAATTAGGTTACTATGTATCAGAAAGCATATAGCAATTGAACTATTGAAATGACTTGATCTTTATGCTATGCTTATCAATAGGAGTATGTCCACCATATCATTCTCCTAATGATATGATCTTGTTGTTGATAACATCTCAATGTTCATGATAGGGAAACCACAATCATTTAATCAACCAACAAGCTAGTAAAGTATAGAGGCTATACTAGGGACTTCAAATTAAGTTTACAAAACACATAAGTATTAATGTTTCCTTGTTAATACTATTATAGCATGAATGTAAACATTTATCGTAAACACAAAGATATAATAATAACTACATTTATTATTGCCTCTAGGGCATATCTCCAACAGTCTCCCACTTGCACTAGAGTCATCTAATCTAGATTACATGGTAATATACCGAACACCCATGGCAGTTTGGTGTTGGTCATGTTTTGCCCTCGGGAGAGGTTTAGTCAACGGATCCGCCACATTCAGATCTGTGTGTACTTTGCAAATCTTTATATCCCCATCCTGGATATGTTCTCGAATAGCGTGAAAACAGCTTGATATGCTTGACTTCTTGTGTGACCTTGGTTCTTGCGCATGGCTATGGCGCCCATGTTATCACAAAGAGATAGACATTGGGTCCAGCACTAGGAACCACACCCACTCTGTAATGAACTCTTTCATCCATATCGCTTCTTGTGAAGCCTCCGCAGCCACATGTATTCCGATTCATTGAAGATCTCGCCACAACGCTTTGCTTTGCACTCCTCCTAATCGCTGCACCATTCAAAATAAATACGATCCAGATTGTGATTTAGAATCATCCGGATCGGTGTTCCAACTAGCATCGGTGTAACCATTAACAACGAGCTCATCACCTCCATAAGAAAGAACCATATCCTTAGTTCTTCTCAAGTACTTAAGGATGTTTTGATCATGTCCAATGATCCACTCGGATCACTTTGATATCTGCTAGTTAAACTAACAAAGATATTCAATGTCGGGTCTAGTACATAGCATGACATACATTAGAGATCCTATGGCTGAGGCATAGGGAGTCTTACTCATCCTTTCTCTATCTTCTGCCGATGTCGGACTTTGAGTTTTACTCAAGGTCGTATTGGGCAACATGGGCAAGAACCCTTTCTTGCTTTCTTCCATTCCAAACCTCTTTAGAACTTTGTCCAAATATGTACTCTGTGACAATGATATTTGGCGTTTCGATCTATCTTTATAAATCTTTATGCCTAATATGTAAGCTGCTTCGCCAAGATCCTTCATTGAAAAACTATTATTCAAATATTCCTTAACACTATTAAGAAGGTCTACATCATTCCCAATCAACAATATGTCATCCACATATAGTATTAAGAATGCTACAGAGCTCCCACTCACTTTCTTGTAAATACAAGCTTCTCCATAAGTTTGTATAAAACCAAAACTTTTGATCACCTTATCAAAACGTTGATTCCAACTTCGGGATGCTTGCTTCAATCCATAGATGGACCTTTGAAGTTTGCATACCTTGTTAGCATCTTTAGGATCGACAAAACCTTTGGGTTGCATCATATACAACTCTTCATCAATATCTCCATTGAGGAATGCTGTTTTGACATCCATCTGCCATATCTCATAATCATAATATGCAGCGATTGCTAACATAATCCTCACAGACTTTAGCTTAGCTACTGGTGAGAAAGTCCCATCGTAGTCAACTCCTTGAATTTGTCGAAACCCTTTTGCGACAAGTCGAGCTTTATAGACAGTAACATTACCATCAGCATCTGTTTTCTTCTTGAAAATCCATTTGTTCTCGACAGCCTTCCGGCCATCCGGTAAGTCCACCAAAGTCCATACTTGGTTTTCGTACATGGATCCAATCTCGGATTTCATGGCATCTTGCCATTTATTGGAATCTGGGCTCATCATCGCTTCCTCATATCTCTCAGGGTCATCGGTGTTGTCCACCAACATGACACTCATAACGGAATCATACCAATCTGGAGTGGTACGAGTTCTCGTTGACCTCCGAGGCTCTGTAGCAACTTCAACCGAAGTTTCATGATCATCATCATTAGCTTCCTCTCTAATTGGTGCAGGCACCACAAGAACTTCTTCCGGTGCTGCGCTACTCGCAATTTCGAGAGAAGGTTCGACAACCTCGTCGAGTTCTACTTTCCTTCCAGTCACTTCTTTCGAGAGAAATTCCTTCTCTAGAAAGGATCCATTCTTGGCAACGAAGATTTTGCCTTCGGATTTATGATAGAAGGTATACCCAATAGTTTCCTTCGGGTATCCTATGAAGACGCATTTTTCCGCTTTGGGTTCAAGCTTGTCCTTGTAACTTCTTTACATAGGCTTCAGATCCCCAAACTTTAAGGAACGACAATTTAGGTTTCTTCCCAAACCATAATTCATACGGTGTCGTTTCAACGGATTTAGACGGTGCCCTATTTAAAGTGAATGCGGCTGTTTCTAATGCATAACCCCAAAATGATAGCGGTAAATCTGTAAGTGACATCATAGAACGAACCATATCTAAGAGAGTTCGATTACGACGTTCGGACACACCATTATTACTGTGGTGTTCCGGTGTCAATTGTGAAAGTATTCCGCATTTCTTTAAATGCTCGCCAAACTCGTAACTTAGATATTCACCTCCACGATCAGAACGTAGAAATTTAATCTTCTTGTTATGTTGATTCTGTACCTCACTTTGAAACTCCTTAAACTTCTCGAAAGTTTCGGACTTATGTTTCATAAAATAGATATACCCATATCTACTCAAGTCATCTGTGAAGGTAAGAACATAACTTGATAACCATCACATGATGCTACACTCATTGGACCACACACATCGGTATGTATGATTTCCAATAAGTCCGTAGCTCGCTCCATCATACCAGAAAATGGAGTCTTAGTCATTTTCCCATCACACATGCTTCGCATCTTTCAAGTGATTCAAAATCAAGTGATTCAAGAAGTCCATCGGAATGGAGTTTCTTCATACGCTTCACTCCAATGTGACCAAGACGACAGTGCCACATATAGGTCAAATTATCGCTTGATTTCAAACGTTTAGCCTCAATATTGTTGATATGTGTATTTCCACTATCGAGATTCAATAAGAATAGACCATCTATCAAAGGTGCATGTGCATAAAACATATTACTCATATAAATCGAACAACCATTATTCTCTGACTTAAACAAGTAACCGTCTCGCAATAAACAAGATCCCGATATAATGTTCATGCTCAACGCAGGCACTAAATAACAATTATTTAAGTATAAAACTAATCTCGATGGTAGATGAAGGGGTAGCGTGCCGACCGCGATCACATCAACCTTTGATCCGTTTCCAACGCGCATCGTCACCTCGTTCTTCGCTAGCTTCCGTTTATTCTGCAAAGACTTTGCTTCGAGTTACAAATATGAGTAACGAACCAAGATCAAATACCTGTGCACTACTACGAGTACTAGTGAGATACACATCAATAACATGTATATCGATATACCTTTCTTCTTGATGTTGCCGTTCTTGAGATCCGCCAAGTACTTTGGGCAATTCCGCCCAAAGTGACCTTCTCCCTTGCAAAGAAAGCACGCCAGTTTGGGTCCAGCCTTGGTCTTCTTCACGGCGTGGTAACTTTCTTACCACCCTTCTTGAAGTGTCCTTTGCTTAGACTTGCCTTTCTTGAGTTTGGTGGTCTTATTGACCATCAACACTTGGTGCTCTTTCTTGATCTCCACTTCGCAGACTTTAACATAGCAAACAGTTCGCAACTCTTTGTTCATGTTCGCATGTTGTAGTTCATCACAAAGTTCTGTAACTTGGTGGCGTGATGGAGGACGCGGTAAATCCCCAAAGCATTAGGAATCACTATACCCAAGCTTTGAAGTTTGTTTATGCGTCTGCACATCTTAAGCACATGCTCACCGTGAGCCCTCTTCCATCTTGCGCTTAAAGAACTTTTAGAAGCCTCATAGCTTTCAATTGCCGCATGAGTCTCAAAAATCAATTTGAGATCCTCGACAATATCATATGGGTCCGACTCTTCAAACCTTTTCTCAAGCTCCGATTCTAAACCATACAAGATAGCACATCGAACTATGGAGTCTTGATTCTTCCGAGCGAGGTAAACATTCTTTACTTCATCGAAGCATCACCGCAGTGGGTCACCCATGGTGCATCCAAAGACATAGGTCAAATTACCACCGTGAGGACAATCCTCAAATTGCGGAACCAATCCATGAAGTTGCTTCCATTGTTTTCAACTTTTCTTTCTCTAGGAACGCATTAAAATTGATGGTAGGGCTGCCATTGATCTACAACATATTTGCAATAGTTTAGACTAAGTTTATGATAAATTGAGTTCAAATTAATTAATGAAATTAAACTAGGTGAACACCCACTCAAAACAACATCCCTCACATTGTTTTAGTGATCACACGAACCAAATCCACTACATCAACACCGATCATCACGAGAGTTGATATAGTTTCAATGGCGAACAATCGTCATGTTCATCATATCTACTATACGATTCATGCTTTACCTTTTGGTAATCCGTGTTCCGAGACCATGTCTGTACATGCTAGGCTCGTCAAGATCAAACCTTAGTTTCTGCATGAGCAAATCTGGCTTGCTCACGTTGTATACACTTGCAGAATCTAACACACCCGATCATCACGTGGTGCTTCGAAACAACAAGCTTTAGCAATGGTGCTAACTAAGGGTGAACACTTTATGATTTGAAATTAATGTGCATGAGGGATCATCTTATAATGCTACCGTCGTCTACTAAGCAATACAAGATGCATAAAGGATTAACATCACATGCAATTCATAATATGTGATATGATATGGCCTTTCTTCTTTGTGCTTCCGATCTCCATCTTCAAGCACGAACATGATCTCCATCATCACCGCATTGCATCAAGGTCAATGACGCTTCACCATGGTTGTCGCCCACGCTTCAACTATTACAACTACTTTGAATAGACACGGTCTTAACATAAATTAAAGACAACCATATGGCTCACCGCGGTTGCCAACTTACAATAAGGAACATTGCATACATCAAATATAATCACAATCATGGCCATATCACATCATCTGACACCCCAGTAAAACAAAGTTAGACGCCTCTACTTTCTTTGCATATTTTACGTGGTTTGGGGCTTTCAATAAGTGTCGTTCTAACTTTAACAAGAACCACAACATTGATACTAGCATTGTTGATTACCCGTTGTAAATTGGATCTTAACTATGCTAGGAGAAACAGCACCATAAAGCCACTTATGCAATACAAGTTGCATGTTAAGCGTGGAGCAAGTCTCATGAACGATGTCATGTAAGGTTAGCCCGGGCCGCTTCATCCCAACATACTGCAAGATGCAAAGTACACAAAAAGCAATCGACAATAAAAGCATCAACGCCCACAATGACCATTGTGTTCTACTTGTGCAACAGATTTACATATAGACACGGCTCGATACCCTAGGGGTTCGTAGCATGGAAAACAAAAATTTTCTATCGCATACAAACAAACAAGCCAAGATCTATCTACTAGATTGTAGCAACGAGTCGATGGAATAACTTACCCTCGAAGATTCCAAAGTGTTTAACGAGAGCGGATTCTCGTGGGTGATGTAGTCGTACTCTTTCCGATCTCAAGATCGTGGGCGATCCTTCCGGGCTGCTCCAAGCGGCTCCGCAATCGATCACACATTCGATTGACGAAGACCTTCCTCTCCTTGTTCCAAAGAAATGGAGGTTGTAGCACTTCTCGCGATTCCCAAAGACAACGGCGTACCTAAGTAGAGGGAAATCCATGAGGCTTCGCTTTGCGGAGGCGAGTATGGTGGATTATGAGAGAGGGATATTAGTGGTCTAGAGATTAGACACACCAATTAGAAGGCTCTAAACCGCAGGCTAAAGCAATTAGAATCTCTAAACCAAACGGCTCTAAACCTGAGATTAGAGGTAGAAACTTGTGTGTCTCAAGGAGGAGCCCTGCCCCTCCTTTTATAGGTGGAGGGGCTAGGCGCGCCAGGGAGGGAGGGAGTCCCTCCCCAACTCGACCTAGGGCTGGGCGCCGCCAAGGAGGAGAGAACTCCTCCTCCAAGTTGGTTTCAACCTCCTCTTGCTTGTTTCCCACAGTTTCGCTTCCCACACCTGCTTTTCCACAGTTTCCTGTTTTAGCCGTTTGACTTTCAAACTGGCAATTTGACTTTCATGTTTTTGGAACAGCAAGAACACTTAGTACATGATGAAATCATTCAATGACACACTCATGTACCCTCCCCCCCCCGGAGTGCCGGACAATCCGGACCCTTCTAGAACATTCCCGATGAAAACACCGGAATCATTCCCGAACTCCGAAACGGGACTTTCCTTATATGAATCTTATTCTCCGGACCATTCCGGATCACCTCGTGATATCCCGGATCCCATCCGAGACTCCGAACAACATTCGGTCTCTTTCTCATAATACCATAACTACTCAAACAACGTCGAATCCTTAAGTGTGTCTCCCTACGGTTCGTGAATTATGCGGACATGATCGAGACACTTCTCGAACAATAACCAATAGAGGAATCTGAAATTCATATGGCTCCACATATTTCTACGATTACTTTATGATCGAATGAACCACTTACATACGATACCAATTTCCTTTGTCTCACGATAGTTTACTTATCCGAGGTTATGATCGCGGTATCTCTGCATACCTAGTTCAACCTCGTTATCGATAAGTACTCTTTCTCGTTCCGTGATATGTGATCCCTTGTGACCCAGTCACATGCTTGCAAGCTAATTGTATGACATTCCACCGAGAGGGCCCAGAGTATATCTATCCGTCATATGGATGGACAAATCCCACTCTTGATCCATGTGTTTCAACCAATACTTTCCGAACACTCAATGCCACCTTTATAGCCACCCGCCACGGTGTGGTGTTTGATGTCATCAAAGCATCCATCCGGTAAAGGTGATATGCATGATCTCATGGTCGAAGGAATTAGGTTACTATGTATCAGAAAGCATATAGCAATTGAACTATTGAAATGACTTGATCTTTATGCTATGCGTATCAATAGGAGTATGTCCACCATATCATTCTCCTAATGATATGATCTTGTTGTTGATAACATCTCAATGTTCATGATAGGGAAATCACAATCATTTAATCAACCAACAAGCTAGTGAAGTATAGAGGCTATACTAGGGACTTCAAATTAAGTTTACAAAACACATAAGTATTAATGTTTCCTTGTTAATACTATTATAGCATGAATGTAAACATTTATCATAAACATAAAGATATAATTGAAGGGAATATGCCCGAGAGGCAATAATAAAGTGGTTATTATCGTATTCCTTATTTATGATAAATGTTTATTTTACATGCTATAATTGTATTAATACGGAAACGTTAATACATGTGTGTTTAATAAACAAAAGAAAGTTCCTAGTTATGCCTCTCTTATAAACTAGCTCGTTGATTAACAAGATGATCAAGGTTTCCTGATCATGGACATTGGATGTTGTTAATAACGGGGTCACAACATTAGTGTAATGGTGTGATGAACATTCATCCAAGTATAGCATTACGATCAAAGTCATTGAGTTTATATTGCTATAACAACTACAAGTGATCCTAATCCTTAGACCATGAGATCATGTCAATCACTAACACCGGAAGAGTTTCTTGATAACATCAAACGTCACACCGTAATGTGGTGATTATAAAGATGGATTGAACTAATAAAGTGTTATGTTGAGGCTCATGGATCGAGAGTGGAATTTGTTCATCCCGATGACGATAGATATACTGGCCCTCTCGGTGATATCACATTGATTAGCTTGCAAGCAAGTGATTTGATCACTAGAATGTTATATCACGGAACGAGAAAAGAGTGCATGTCGAACGAGATCAAACTAGGTATGGAGATACCGATGATCGAATCTCGGACATGTAATATATCGCGAAACAAAGGGATTAAGATACTAGCGTAAAGGTTACGATCACAAGAAAGTCATCGTTGAATGTGTGGAGTCAAGATGGGTCTCCAGATCCCGCTTCGATTATTGATTCGAGAGGGGTCTCGATCATGTCCACATTATTCACTAACCTTAGGGTGACACACTTAAGAGACACCGACATCCAATTGGAGCAAAAGTTTCATGCCGAAAAGAAAAGGAAAGCGCAAGAATTTATTTCACTAGACACCGAAACTGTTTCGGTTGAAATTGCTGAAACTGGTTCTGCATGTGAAATGGAATACTAGCAAGGGGTTTTATGTGAATGTTTGTTAATTAAAGTAATTAACAAAATTCTGAATAAATAAATAAAAGAGTTTTATTTAAATGAGAGCTTGCATTAAATTTGGTGGAAATTTAATGCATGTGAGTGGATTTTTGAGTGGAGGCTTTTTAATGGGAGTGGAGGCTTTTCATTTTGAGTGGGAGCTCCACCCACATGAATGTGGAAGAGGTGGGGGCATCCCCCATGGCTGGGCGCCATGCCCTTTGGGTGCCCCCTCTCCCTATAAAGGCCCCCTCTCTCCTCTCACATCACACCTCCTCGTGAAGGATCTCTCTCCTCTAGAATTTATTCCCCATGGTCTCGGACTAGCGAGATACATGTTCCCGTGGCTTTTCGGCAAGAAAGAGTTGTGCTTCGCTGCATCGCTGGAGCGAGGAGGCGGAGGTTGCTCGTGCCTCGAGCGTGTGTGCGAGCACGGATGATCATTGTTTTGCGGTGCTAGGACTTCCTCTCGATCTTGAGATCGGCAAGAGATCGTCTACATCAACCACGAGTTTGGACTCGTTAAGCTTTGTCGGTCTTCAAGGGTATGTTCTACGGATATACATCCGCCCGTTGTTTGTATCTAGTAGATAGATCTTGGTACATAGTTGTTCCCATCGTAGGAAAATTTTTGTTTTCTATGTCGCGAACCCTAAAGGGTATCGAGCGGATCTATGCGTAGATACTTTGCCGGGTAGTACACATATGAGTATGTGGGCGATGATGATCATTTATTGCTTCTTAGTTGTACTTTGGATATTGGTGGCATAGTGGGATGAAGCGGCGGACAAACTTTACATGTCCTCGCACATGAGACCTGTTCCACGCTTGACATGCAACTAGTTTTGCATAAGTGGCTAGCGGGTGTCTGTCTCTCCTACTATAGTCAATATCTAATTTGCAACGAGTTGTCAACTTTGGTTATCCTCGTTGTGGTTCATGTTCGTAGGTAAGAATGGTTCTATCTTGAAAGCCCTAAGCCACGTAAAATTTGCAATGGATAAATTAGAGGCGTCTAGTTTAGATTGTTCTTTGGGCTAGTGTTATGATATGGTGATGTTGTAAGTAGAAGTATAAGATGATACTCTTACAACACACATAACGTGTAATCTCCATAGACCTTGGACTTACATAAAGGTATGATAGTGATCATACCACGATGCACATGATAGAGATCATATGCGAACCATATCATTCCACTAATAAACATGTGATGTTTGATAGCATCTTATATTGCTTGTTTGGCTTTATTAGCATAATAAGATGATCCCTCATTTAGATATCAAGATAAAAATGTGTTCTTCCTTAAGTATGCACCGACAATGTTTCGTCGCTTCAAGACATCACGTGATGATCGGGTGTACTTGAATCCACGAGCATATCTGGGTGTAAGACAGCGATTACACACGAATCTTGAGGTTCTTACTTGGCGAGCCTAGCATGTACAGACATGGCCTCGAACACGGACCGAAAGGTTAAGCATGAGTCATATGTTTCGATATGATGACCATATGGATGCTCGCTTTGAAGCTACGCCGACTCACGTGATGATCGGACTTGGTGTAGTGGATTTGGTTCATGTAATCACCAAAAAGACACGAGGGATGTCGTTTTTGAGTGGGAGTTCATTTCTAATTTGGATTAGTAGAACTCAATTTATCATAAATTAAATCAAAGTGAACTTGCATAATTTGTTGTAGTCATTGGCATTCGTTCACCACCTTATGCATAGTTGTAATTGAGATAATAGAACTATAGAATTCTGGATATATACTTTACGAACTGGTATCGTATTGTGTTGAGTGTCAATCTAAAGTTTAAAGTCCTATTGCAAACTTTCAGCAAACTTTATTTACTTCGTGAGATTTAATAATTGATATTAAATCAAGAGTAATAATTTCAGTGTTAGTATCTTAAGTATCATATTTGCCTCCATGATTATTGATTTAAATATCAAGTTTATCTAGGAGCTGAAAGAATTGTTTCAGAAACCATCATGTGTGGCAGATATAACGATATCTGAAACAATGTTTTGGTTGCAATATGATAGAGTATATATATGTTCTCATATTGGATGAGAATTTACAAAGGTTGGAGATGCTAGACATCCTAATCATCCAAAAGGGTTTTGGAAAGTAATGTTATACTCACGATTCGCCTTTATAAGCTACAGTAGCTTGATCATGAAAGTCGTCATGAAAAGGGTAAATAGAAGATGTATGTAAAGTGTTTACTACACTAAAAGATTACTAAAGAATGGATTTTGAAAGAATACCGATCATTTTGATGATGGTGATCTACTTCAAAGTGCAAGTCCAAAGGTATTATTATTTGAATATACACGCTTTGGACTATGTGTCATGTGTATGGCGCTGGGGTTGATGTTGATAGTTTCTTTTAAAAAGGAAAAGGAAATGCTGAAAGAGAATCTATAAAATATAGTTGGCAGAAAAGAAAAGATTGGAAATATCCAATTTAGGTATATATATGATATACATGTTATGGTTGTATTCTTTGCTTGTTAAACAATGTGGTTCTTGGGTATTGGATACCGAATTGGTTGGTATGAAATTTCATACGGAATGACGCAATTCATGAACCACAATGGCCTAAGTAACTAGCAAGAGAATATGTGATGATGTTCATCGAAAACAAACAAACCGTTGTTTGTATTTCTCGTTGACATCAAAGCTTGACTTCAAGATTTGTTTTAATAATTGTTATTTGAATCAGGTATTATAAGAACAAAGGTTGTTCAAATAATTACCGTATTCCATATAAGATGGATGATTTACAAATGTAGTTGGAGAAATCACATCCATAAAACCTAATGCTAAAATGTCGCAAGAAAAATGATTGAAAGATCACTTACGAAGTGACATCGCTATTTAAATTATATTGGAAAGAGAACATGAAGAATCTCCATATTCATGGATTTTTGGAGTCTTTGATTTGATCAAGTGACGCTTGTGAGACTTTCCACGTGATAATTAAAACTTCGTTCAAAGGCCAAAGAAGAACGAATGACTAAAATATTGGAATTTATACATATCGATGTATGTATTCCATTATGTGTAGTAAATGGCGATGTGTTTCAACTTCATATGCTTTCTCCGGAAATTTGAGTGAATGTTCACTTAATGAGAAAGAAGTATGAAATATTTGAAAATGTTTCAAAGATTTTCAAGATGAAGTGAAAAATCATTGTAACAAGAAAAATAAATGGTTTATGATTTTATCATAAGGGATTTATTTGAGTTACAAGTGTAACAAGAAAAATAAATGAATTATGATTTTATCATAAAAGGGATTTATTTGAGTTACAAGTTTAGCAAAACACCTAGATTTACATCTCCCGAAACACCATAGGAATATGGAGTGTTTGAGATTTGTAATGAAACCTTGTTTGACATGGTTGGATCAAAGGTGTTATTTATAAAACTGCCATTATGTTTTAAAAGATTAAAGCTTTAGAGACTACCGCTTTTACACTGAAAAGAGCTCCATCTTGATCCGGTGAAATGACACCATGGAAGTTATGGTTTGGGGTAAAACCCAAGTTATCATTTCTTAAATTTTGGTATGCTAAACATAAGTAAGATGTTTACAACCGAAGTCGGATGAGCATGTCTTTGTAGGTTATTTCGAATAACAATTGGTTATTCCTCCATAACACCAAGGACAAAAAGGGTTTGTCGCTTGAAACGTGAAGTTTCTTGAAAAAGGAATTTTTTCGTAAAAGTTAAGTGGGAGGACAATAGAACTTTGATAAGGTTAACGAACCTTAAATATGCTGAGTTGCGCAGCGCCGGAAAATGTTCCGGAGGCAGCCATAATGCTCATAGCTTATGTGCCTCAAAGGTTGTGGTCACAGAGATCTAAGTTCCTATTGAACCAAGTAGGTCGGTTAAACAATCAAATGCTAAGATTTGAGAGTAAATCATTATTGTTTGACAATGATGAACCGAATACATACAAAGAAGCGATGATGGGCCCTGACTCCGTCAAATGGCTTGAAGCCATAAAATCCGTGATAGTTCCATATACGAGAAATCAAGTTTTGAACTTGGAAGACCCTCCGGAAAGGTGTAAAAACCTATTGGTCGTATTTGGATCTATAAAGAAACAGACATGGATGTCTCACATCTATGAAATATTCGACATGTTGTAAAGTATTTTATGACAATGTTCAAAGAGTTGACTATGACAAGATTTGATCTTTCATAGCGATATTTAGTCTGAACGGATTAAAGTAGCAACCACTACATATAATTTGGTATATGGTAGATGAATAAACAAAACAAAGTTCTTCTAATAGAATGGTTACCTAGGACGTGTACATGACACGGTCCAAAGGGTTTTGTTAAATTCAAAGGATGCTAAAAGGGCATGCAAACTTCAATGGTTGAAGTAAGCATCATGAGTTGGAATCTTCACCATGATGAAAAGGAGTTTTCATCGAGACGATGAAGATGCTTGCATTTGCAAGAAATTAAGTGGGGCTAAGACATATTTCTAATACATTATGTGGAGGACATCTTGTTGATTAGAAATGATGTATATTTTATTGACAATGGTTAAGAATTTCATTTCGATGAAAGACTTAGGCAAAACCCGAATATTCAAAGCATGAATGTCTATAGTGGATAGCGGTGACGCTAATATGGTTATGCCAAACGCAAATATATGAGATATTAAAGGAGTTCAATATAGAAATGACAAGAAACAGTTCTTGTCACATGGAAAGGAATTGAATCAAGATTCAAGTGTATCGACACTTGATAAGTGAAACAAGATTCAAGTGTTTTGACACTTGATGAGTGAAATCACAAGAATGTTTTGATCAATCATACCATGATATGTACACATCCAGATATGTCCTATGCTCTAAGTGTTATGAGCATATACCAGAATGAATCATAAAATGATCATTGGACTATAGTAAGGATATTCTTATGATATTTTGGAAGAACTAAGAATATATTTGTGTAGAGGTGACAAACAATTACAAATAGTTCATTGTAAAGCGTTACATTGATACTAGTTTTGTCACAAGATACAAATTAAGTTTATCTCAATTTAAACTATGGGTGGCACAATGTAATGGAAAGGAGATTCCATGATGGATTTGGAAGAGTTCCAAAGTTAAGACATTATGACGAATACTACAACAAAAGGCTAAGTATATGACTGCTATAGTAGCAGCAAAGGAGGGAATTTGTGTCAAGTAGTTTGTTATCAAACTAAGGTGTGGTTCGCAACGGGCTAACACTAAAGATATATTGTATGACAATAGTATCGACGTGTTTTAACCCCAAGGAACTAAAGGTCTCACCGAAAGACCAAATTAATACAATGCCATCTCATTGGAGAATGAGTGATGCGTGAAGACGCAAAAAAACATGCAAATACACACGGACCTGAAGCGTCAGCTCCGTAGATTATGTTAACCACTTGCAATTGTGTATATGGAACACCAGAAAGCCATAGGTGTTCAATACACAAAGTTCTCAAACTAGATTATTGTCTCTAGTGCAAGTGGGAGATCAAGGAATATGCCCGAGAGGCAATAATAAAGTGGTTATTATCGTATTCCTTATTTATGATAAATGTTTATTTTACATGCTATAATTGTATTAATACGGAAACGTTAATACATGTGTGTTTAATAAACAAAAGAAAGTTCCTAGTTATGCCTCTCTTATAAACTAGCTCGTTGATTAACAAGATGATCAAGGTTTCCTGATCATGGAAATTGGCTGTTGTTAATAACGGGTCACAACATTAGTGTAATGGTGTGATGAACATTCATCCAAGAATAGCATTACGATCAAAGTCATTGAGTTTATATTGCTATAACAACTTACGAAGTGATCCTAATCCTTAGACCATGAGATCATGTCAATCACTAACACGGAAGAGTTTCTTGATAACATCAAACGTCACACCGTAACAGGTGATTATAAAGATGGATTCGAACTAATAAAGTGTTATGTTGAGGCTCATGGATCGAGAGTGGAATTTTTCATCCCGATGACGGATAGATATACTCTGGGCCCTCTCGGTGATATCACATTGATTAGCTTGCAAGCAAGTGATTTGATCACTAGAATGTTATATCACGGAACGAGAAAAGAGTGCATGTCAAGAATTGAGATCAAACTAGGTATGGAGATACCGATGATCGAATCTCGGACATGTAATATATCGCTGAAACAAAGGGATTAAGATACTAGCGTAAAGGTTCCGACGATCACAAGAAAGTCATCGTTGAATGTGTGGGAGTCGATGGGTCTCGGATCCCGCTTCGATTATTGATTCGAGAGGGTCTCGATCATGTCCGCATTATTCACGAACCGTAGGGTGACACACTTAAGAGACACCGACATCCAATTGGAGCAAAAGTTTCATGCCGAAAAGAAAAGGAAAGCAGAATTTATTTCACTAGACACAAAAGCTTTTCGGTTGAAATTGCTGAAACTGGTTCTGCATGTGAAATGGAATACTAGCAAGGGGTTTTATGTGAATGTTTGTTAATTAAAGTAATTAACAAAATTCTGAATAAATAAATAAAAGAGTTTTATTTAAATGAGAGCTTGCATTAAATTTGGTGGAAATTTAATGCATGTGAGTGGATTTTTGAGTGGAGGCTTTTTAATGGGAGTGGAGGCTTTTCATTTTGAGTGGGAGCTCCACCCACATGAATGTGGAAGAGGTGGGGGCAGCCCCCATGGCTGGGCGCCATGCCCCTTGGGTGCCCCCCCTCTCCCCTATAAAAGGCCCCCCTCTCCTCCTCTCACATCACACCTCCTCGTGAAGGATCTCTCTCCCCCTCTAGAATTTATTCCCCATGGTCTCGGACTAGCGAGATACATGTTCCCGGTGGCTTTTCGGCAAGAAAGAGTTGTGCTTCCGCTGCATCGCTGGAGCGAGGAGGCGGAGGTTGCTCGGTGCCTCGAACGTGTGTGCGAGCACGGATGCGCTGCTGTTTTGCGGTGCTAGGACTTCCTCTCGATCTTGAGATCGGCAAGAGATCGTCTACATCAACCACGAGTTTGGACTCGTTAAGCTTTGTCGGTCTTCAAGGGTATGTTCTCTACGGATATACATCCGCCCGTTGTTTGTATCTAGTAGATAGATCTTGGTACATAGTTGTTCCCATCGTAGGAAAATTTTTGTTTTCTATGCTGCGAACCCTACAATAATAATAACTACATTTATTATTGCCTCTAGGGCATATCTCCAACAAAACACTTGTTCAAATAACTCTTCACATCGTTAAGCATGTTAATGTCATTTCTAATAATCAATATGTCATCCACATATAGTACCAGAAATGTCACCGAGCTCCCACTCACTTTCTTGTAGATGCAAGCTTCGTAGCAATTTGGAACAAATCCAAAGCTCTTGATCACTTGATCAAAACGAAGGTTCCAACTCCGAGATGCTTGCTTCAGTCCATAAATGGAACGCTGAAGTTTGCATACTTTATCAGCATCCTTAGGATCGACAAAACCTTCTGGTTGCATCATATACAACTCTTCATCAATGTTGCCATTGAGGAACGCAGTCTTGACATCCATCTGCCATATTTCATAATCATGAAACGCAACAATTGCTAATAAAATCCGAATGGACTTAAACATCGCTACGGGAGAGAAAGTCTCATCGTAGTCAACACCTTGAACTTGTCGAAAACCTTTCGCGACAAGCCGTGCTTTATAGACGGTAACATTACCATCCGCGTCCGTTTTCTTCTTGAAGATCCATTTGCACTCAACGGCCTTTCGGTCGCTAGGAGGGTCCACCAAAGTCCATACTTGGTTTTCGCTCATGGATCCCAATTCGGATTTCATGGCTTCTAGCCATTTCTCAGAGTCTGGGCTCATCATCGCTTCCTCATAGTTCGAAGGTTCACTGTCTTCTACTAACAAGACAGTCAAGACAGGGTTGCTGTACCACTCAGGAGGGGCACGCGACCTTGTCGACCTGCGACGTTCAGTAGCAGCATCGTCCAAAGCTTCATGATCCTTGTCATTAGCATCGTCCAAGGCGTTGAGTGTAGCCCGTCATCTTAATGGTGTGCTCACTAACGGAACTCCCTTCCTCCATCTTGCAATTAAAGAACTTCTCAGAGATCTCATATCTCTCAGAACGGGCCTGAGTCTGAAACATGGTTTTCAGCTCTTCGAGAATCTCAAAGGGCCCGGGATAGTCTTCAAAACGATTTTGAAGTTCCGGTTCCATAGCAAACAACATGGTGCTCTTAATCACACCATAATCATCTTTGCGCCGATAGACAGCTTTCTCATCACCGTAGCGATTGCAACGAGGGTCACCTAACGCTTTCCCAAGGACATAGTCCTTTTGACCGCCAGAGAATGATTCTTAGATTGCGGAACCAATTAGTGAAGTTAGACCCATTGTTTCTAAGCTTTTCCTTCTCAGCGAAAACGTTGAAGTTGAAGTTGGACTTAGCCATGTGATCTACAGTATTTGCAAGTACAAATTAGACTATGTTCATGATAACTAGTTCAACTTAATCAAATTACTAGATGAACTCCCACTAAATTCAACATCCCTCAAGTTGTTTAGTGAACACGATCCAAATTCACCACACCTAATCCGATCATCACGAGAAGAGATGTGGCTTCAATGGTGGACAACGAAGTGTCGATCATATCATTCATATGACTCATGCTTAACCTTTTGGTTCTTGTGTTCCGAGGCCATGTCTGTACATGCTAGGCTCGTCAAGTTAGACCCAAGTATTTCCGCGCAGTAAAACTGGCTTGCACCCGTTGTATGTGAGCGTAGAGTCTATAACACCCGATCATCACGTGATGCTTGGACACGACGAACTTTCGCAACGGTGCATACTTGGGGAGAACACGGTTTTTATCTTGATCTTTAAGTGAGGAATCATCTTATAATGCTACCGTCGCGATCTAAGCATGATAAGATACATAAAAGGATAAACATCACATGCATATAACTTTAATGTGACATGGTATAGCCAATCTTCGCGCAATGATCTCCATCTTGTGCGTGCCGGCATGATCTCCATCACTCCACCATGATTGCCTCCACCACGAATAGCAACTACAACTATTGCTAACTATTTAGCGATAAAGTGAAACTATTACATGGCGTATAAGAAGTTGACACACAGGTCATACACAATTATAAAGACAACCATATGGCTCCTGCCGGTTGTGTACTCATCGACATGCAAGTCGTGAAACATTACAAAACATGATCATCGCATACATTATACACATCACATCTTGGGCCATACCATATCACAGAAAACACTCACTGCAAAAACAAGTTAGACGCCTCTACTTTGTTGTTGCATGTTTTACGTGGCTTATGGGAGTAAATGCTAAGAACGATTCTTACCTACGGAAAGCCACAACGGTGATATTATGGTTGCCAAACTCCGGTGTTAATCCCATGACAACTATAGTGAGAGAAACTGACATCCACTAGCCGCATGTGTGAACAAGCCACACGTCAAGTGCGGGCCGGTCTCATGACGACGTCGCGTAAGGTTGGCCTGGACCGCTTCAATCTCACTATCCCGCGTCATAAGAAGAACACAAACAAGAGGCTTGCAACAGAAAACATCAACGCCCGCAATAACCATGTTGCGTTCTACTCGTGAAACACATCTACGCATAGATCTAGCTCTGATACCACTGAAGGGTTTCGCGGCATAGTAAATCAAAATTTTCTACGGATGCGAACAGAGGGAAAGCCAAGATCTAATCTAGGAGATGCAAACAATGAGAGAGATTGGATTAGATCTTCATACCCTTGAATATTCGCACAGCGGAACGTTCGTCGGAACATGGGTGATGTAGTTGTACTCGCTTCTCCTCCTCGCGATCCGATCCGATCTAGCACCACAAGTGGCGGTGCCTCCGTGAGATGCACACGTGCATCACCTCGACATATCCTCCTTCCTCGGACCAGCAAGTATGGTGGAGAGACGGATTGGATCTACAACACGACGGCGTGGTGTATATGGTGGAGAATTTCTTCAGCAGGGCTTCGCCTACAAACAGTCGGGAGGGAGAGAGGAAGGGCAGCAGGGCGGCTAGGGTTGGAGGGGAAGGTGTGTGGGGGTGGTGAGCCCCCAGCCCTCTATATATAGAGGGGTGGGCGCAGCCCTAGCCCCTCCCCCAAGCCAAGGCCGGCGGCCCCAAGGAGAAGGAGTGGGGGGCAAGGAAACCCCCCTTCTAGAAGGTCTATCTCGAGTTAAAACCTCTCTTGGCCGCCTAGGACCTATGGGGCCTTGTGCCCCTGGCCCAATGCGGACAGGGCACTCCCTCATAGGCCCATGCCCCCTCCCGGAAGGTGGGGCCACGTTGGTCCCCTTACGGAAGGTTCTAGAAGCTTCCGGTACAATACCGATTAACCCGGAACAATTCCGAACTCCAAAAACTGCACTCATAAACCAATTATCCAATCTATCCTAGCGTCGAGACACGTTAAGTGTGTGACCCTGCGGTTCGAGAATATGCAGACATGATCTTTTATCAATAATCAACAACGGGGTCTGGACACCCATATTGACTCCCACACATTCATCGATGATCATATCGGATGAACCACGATGCCAGGATTCAATCAATCCCATATATATATTCCATTCGTCTCGCGATATTTTACTTGCCCGAGATTTGATCGTCGGTACCGTCATGCCTAGTTCAATCTCGTTCACAGCAAGTACTTTACTCGTTCCGTAATCCGATATCACTTTGTGATTAACTCCTTAACCACATGCTTGCAAGCGGTGTTGATATCGATTACCGAGTGGGCCCGAAGTATATCTCTCCGACTTGGGAGTGACAAATCCCATCTCGATACATACAACCCAACAGATACTTTCCGATCACCTGAGAGACACCTTTATGATCACCCTCTCATAGGATGATGTTTGATGACCTCAAAGATTTCTTCCGATACCAGGGAGTTGTATTATCTCATGGTCTAAGGAATACAATATTTGACATAAGAAAAGCTTCGCAAAGACGAACACGATGACACGATCTAATTGCTTCGCTTAATTTGGGTCTATCCATCATATCATTCTCCCAATGATATGATCTCATTATCAATTGACAACTCATGTCTATGGTTAGGAAACCTTAACCATCATTGATCAATGAACTAGTCCATAGAGGCGTACTAGGGACACGGTGTTGTTCACAAACCACACAAGTATTAAAGTTTCCGCTTAATACAATTCTAGCATGGAATATAAACATTATCATGAACAAGAATTATAATAATAACATCTTTATTATTGCCTCTAGGGCATAATTCCAACATAGTCTTCAAAACAATTTTGAAGTTCCGGTTCCATAGCAAACAACATGGTTCTCTTAATCACACCATAATCATCTTTGCGCGACTGATAGACAGCTTTCTCATCGGTAGCGATTGCTGGGGGGTCGCCTAACACTTTCCCAAGGACATAGTCCTTTTGACCGCCAGAGAGAATGATTCTTAGATTGCGGAACCAATTGGTGAAGTTAGACCCATTGTTTCTAAGCTTTTCCATCTCAGCGAAAACGTTGAAGTTGAAGTTGGACTTAGCCATGTGATCTACAGTATTTGCAAGTACAAATTAGACTATGTTCATGATAACTAGTTCAACTTAATCAAATTACTAGATGAACTCCCACTAAATTCAACATCCCTCAAGTTGTTTAGTGAACACGATCCAAATTCACCACACCTAATCCGATCTTCACGAGAAGAGATGTGGTTTCAATGGTGGACAACGAAGTGTCGATCATATCATTCATATGACTCATGCTTAACCTTTCGGTTCATGTGTTCCGAGGCCATGTCTGTACATGCTAGGCTCGTCAAGTTAGACCCAAGTATTTTCGCGTGTGCAAAACTTGGGGAGAACACGGTTTTTATCTTGATCATTAAGTGAGGAATCATCTTATAATGCTACCGTCGCGATCTAAGCATAATAAGATACATAAAAGGATAAACATCACATGCATATAACTTTAATGTGACATGGTATAGCCAATCTTCGCGCAATGATCTCCATCTTGTGCATGCCGGCATGATCTCCATCACTCCACCATGATTGCCTCCACCACGAATAGCAACTACAACTATTGCTAACTATTTAGCGATAAAGTGAAACTATTACATGCCGTATAAGAAGTTGACACACAGGTCATACACAATTATAAAGACAACCGTATGGCTCCTGCCGGTTGTGTACTCATCGACATGCAAGTCGTGAAACATTACAAAACATGATCATCGCATACATTATACACATCACATCTTGGGCCATACCATATCACAGAAAACACTCCCTGCAAAAACAAGTTAGACGCCTCTACTTTGTTGTTGCATGTTTTACGTGGCTTATGGGAGTAGATGCTAAGAACGATTCTTACCTATGGAAAGCAAAACAGTGATATTATGGTTGCCAAACTCCGGTGTTAATCCCATGACAACTATAGTGAGAGAAACTGACATCCACCAGCTGCATGTGTGGAACAAGCCACACGTCAAGTGCGGAGCCGGTCTCGCGAACGACGCCGTAGGTTGGCCTGGACCGCTTCAATCTCACTATCCCGGCGTCATAAGAAGAACACAAACAAGAGGCTTGCAACAGAAAACATCAACGCCCGCAACAACCATGTTGCGTTCTACTCGTGAAACACATCTACGCATAGATCTAGCTCGATACCCTTTGAAGGGTTTCGCGGCATAGTAAATCAAAATTTTCTACGGATGCGAACAGAGGAAAGCCAAGATCTAATCTAGGAGATGAAAACAACGAGAGATATTGGATTAGATCTTCATACCCTTGAAGATTCGCGACAATGAACGCTCGGTTAACGTGGGTGATGTAGTAGTACTCGCTTCTCCTCCTCGCGATCCGATCCGATCTAGCACCACAAGTGGCGGTGCCTCCGTGAGATGCACACGTGCAGCACCTCGACGTCTCCTCCTTCCTCGGACCAGCAAGTATGGTGGAGAGACGGATTGGATCTACAACACGACGGCGTGGTGTATATGGTGGAGAATTTCTGCAGCAGGGCTACGCCTACAAACAGTCGGGAGGGAGAGAGGAGGGCAGCAGGGCGTCTAGGGTTGGAGGGGAAGGTCTGGAGGGGTGGTGCGCCCCCAGCCCTCTTTAAATAGAGGGGTGGGCGGCTGCCCTTGCCCCTCCCCCAAGTCCAAACCGGTGGCCCCAAAGGAGGAAGAGTGGGGGGCAAGGAAACCCCCCTTCTAGAAGCTCTATCTAGGCTTTAAACCCTCTTTGGCCGGCTAGGCCCTATGGGGCCTTGTGCCCCTGGCCAAAAGCGTCCAGGGCACTCCCTCATAGGCCCATGCCCCCTCCCGGAAGGTGTGGCCACGTTGGTCCCCTTCCGGAAGGTTCTAGAAGCTTCCGGTACAATACCGATTAATCCGGAACAATTCCGGACTCCAAAAACTGCACTGCCTTATATTAATCTTATTCTCCGGACCACTCCGGAACCTCTCGTGATGTCCCGGATCCCATCCGAGACTCCGAAAAAAAAACTCATAAACCAATTATCCAATCTATCCTAGCGTCGAGACACGTTAAGTGTGTGACCCTGCGGGTTCGAGAATATGCATACATGATCTTCTATCAATAATCAACAGCGGGGTCCGAACACCCATATTGACTCCCACACATTCATCGATGATCATATCGGATGAACCACGATGCCAGGATTCAATCAATCCCATATATATATATTCCCTTCGTCTCGTGATATTTTACTTGCCCGAGATTTGATCGTCGGTACCGTCATACCTAGTTCAATCTCGTTCACAGCAAGTACTTTACTCATTCTGTAATCCGATATCACTTTGTGATTAACTCCTTAACCACATGCTTGCAAGCGGTGTTGATATCGATTACCGAGTGGGCCCGAAGTATATCTCTCCGACTTGGGAGGGACAAATCCCATCTCGATACATACAACCCAACAGATACTTTCCGATCACCTGAGAGACACCTTTATGATCACCCTCTCATAGGATGACGTTTGATGACCTCAAAGCTTTTTTCCGACACCAGGGAGTTGTATTATCTCATGGTCTAAGGAATACAATATTTGACATAAGAAAAGCTTCGCAAAGACGAACATGATGACACGATCTAATTGCTTCGCTTAGTTTGGGTCTGTCCATCATATCATTCTCCCAATGATGTGATATCATTATTAATCGACAACTCATGTCCATGGTTAGGAAACCTTAACCATCGTTAATCAATGAGCTAGTCCATAGAGGCGTACTAGGGACACGGTGTTGTTCACAAACCACACAAGTTTTAAAGTTTTCGCTTAATACAATTCTAGCATGGAATATAAACATTATCATGAACAAGAATTATAATAATAACATCTTTATTATTGCCTCTAGGGCATAATTCCAACACCCTCTACTTCTAACACCACATCTTCGTGCTTCGGGAATCGCGAGGGGAGAACTACAACCTCCGCTGCCTGCTGGAACAAGGGAGAGGAAGGTCTTCATCAAGTACCGAACGTGTGACCGACTGTGGAAGCGCTGCCGGAACGCAGCGCCGGAAGGATCGTCTACGCGATCTTGAGATCGGCAAGTGTACGATTACATCACCCACGAGAATATGCTCTCGTTAACCGCTTTGGAATCTTCGAGGGTGAGTACTCTAATCGACTCGTTGCTTCAATCTAGTAGATAGATCTTGGCTTGTTTGTATGCATGCGGTAGATTTTTTTTTGTTTTCCATGCTACGAACCTCTACAGTTATACCCCACGGGTCAACAACGTTGGTATACCTGGTCCAACCCAAGGGAAGGCCCACGTCAAGACACGCGGCCTGTGGAAATTTCGGGTGGCCCAAGCCCATGATGTCTTCGGATCCTTGGAGAACAAGACTAGAGTAGATATAATTTCAAAGGGTACAAACCCTAATCTGTAACCGCCTCGACCTAAGACCGAGATCTGCCTATCTAAATAAAGGCCAGGAGGGCATGACGAGAAGGATAGCTTCCACCCCATACACACTTTCACGCCAGATTGCATTCGCGCACCCCTGTAACATTCGGTTCCGTCGTAATCAAGAGCAGATAAGCAGGAGTAGGGTTTTTCCTCCCGGGTCCTGAACCTGGGTAAACCTCGTGTCCCGCATTGCTTGTCTGTTATCCTTTCCGCGATCTCCAGCATCCTCGTCTTCTCCAAAACCCAAGTACATAACAACGGGCATTGACGAGATCGAACCTTGTCACTGGTCATTGTTGATGGACAACTAGTTATGGTGAACTAAGTAGGCCGATGTCTCTTTTGATCAGGGGTGAAGTCTAGAACCTCTGATTGCTACCTGTTATGGTGACTGTCAAGACTGTTATGGTGATCATCTGAATGTGTATGTAGCAATGTTTATGTCTGCATATGGCTTTTATGGTTATCATCTGAATGTGTTGTGTGTGCATATTGACTGTTCTTGTGATCATGTGTTGTGGTGGTAAGATCACCAAATTTAAAATGGGTGATCATAATTCATGTGATTAGATGCAAAGCACCACACCAAACACCTGCCAAATGCATCATCAGGGAAAAAGACAAGAATCTAGGCAACCAAACAACTGGGTCTATTTGCATGAAACGAGAATGCAGGAGTCCAAACAACTGGGTCTATTTGCATGAAACGAGAATGCAGGAGTCCAAACAACTGGACCAAGTTGTCCCAAGTCCAATCTCCCCCATGCAACACCCAGTGGGCCAAGTGGGAACAAGGAGAAATCTTGGGCCGAGCAACCAAAGACGCCCTAGATGTTTTGCTTGTTTCTTTTAGAGTTTGTTTTGTAATTGCTGAAGATGGCTCTTGTATCTCTACCATGTACTATCCATTATTTATAACATAAAGTGGTATTTATTGTTAAAAAAAGAAATCAACACTTAGCTAAGTGTTGGGTGTGTCTCCATTTCGGACACAACACTTAGCTAAATGAATATATACAACCTTCTTTTAAGTATTCTCTCTTCTCCAACTAGACAAGAATCCAACATGACTTAAAAAAATCCTGCGTTACCGCATTGTACGTGCCCATCTAACTCAAGCCACCGGTTTACATAACTACTAGGTTACCTTCATGACCAAGGACACTAAATTTAGCTGTGCATATAACACTTTCTTAGTTAAGAGAAATGCATGCAGTGCACCCAGAGTGAGAGCCCAAAGTGATTTTGTCGTCCTTATGTACATAAGGACATTTATTAACATGAGCTCTTTTGTGGTACCCTCAGTTTAACAGCAGCCATCTATTTAGGCTAATCCAATGGACCACAACCGTTCTTCACTGTTTATACTGGTGCCGAAAATGAGCAGCAGTACGAGTCGCACTGGTCGTAAAATCCCGCACCTTATGAAGAAAGGGCCGGCCCAATAGAGCCCATTGTACTTCTAACCCTAACTTTTTATTCGGTAAGAAAAAAATTGAGCTAATTCCCACCGACGGGTTGCAGGGCCGCCCCCGCCCTTCCTCGCAGCGGAGAGCCGCCCTTCCCGCCTCACGCGGAGAGCCACCCTTCCCCCTCGCCGGCGGAGAGCCTCCCTTCCCCCTCGCCGGCGTTCCTTCGCCTTGGCCGCCACTCCACCAACCTACACCTCGCCATTGGCGCTTGAGTCGCTGGGCGGCTGTCGGAGCCGATCTAGGCCGACCTGAATCCCGAGCGCGCTGCTAGTCTTTCTCGTCCGTCTGGGTCGCGGTGGACCACCGGCGCCCGGTGGCACAGTGGCGGCGTACGGGCGGCGTCGGGCTCAGCGGCTCGGGCGACTGGGCGACCTGCACATCCTCGTCTCCGGCGAGGCAGCTGGATGGCCGGGACGAAGGGTACAGGCTGCTGCGGCGGCCTGACGGAAGGACTTCGGCGCCGACGCCTTGGACTTGGCCTGTGCTGGTCTTCCTCCCTTGGCCGCGCTGGCCCCTAGGACGTGTTATATTGGCCTTGGAGTCGGCAGAAAAGGAGTCCTGTTGGTTTACGTATAGAGAGTTCTATTTAAACTCAAAGGGTTATTATCACCAAATTCCTTACGTGTTGATAAAGTAATTTTTGTAACTAGGCAAGTCTTCGACCGGATACGAGTTGACGTGACCTTGATTAGCTCCAAATACAGAGTTCTATTTAAACTCAAAAGGTTATTATCACCAAATTTCTTACGTGTTGACAAAGTAATTTTTGTACTAGGCAAGTCTTCGACCGGATACGAGTTGACGTGACCTTGATTAGCTCCAAATACAGAGTTCTATTTAAACTGACTTAGGTTTGTCTAAATTCGCATGTATCTAGACACATTTTAGTGTATAGGTGTATTCGTATCTAGAAACTCAAGTCAGTTATTTCTGGACGGAGGGAGTAGATCATTCAAATTTACCTAAGATTTATCATTCGAAAACTTTAACAGGAGGAAAAACCACACCAAACTACGGTTTTCACACAATTTTGAGGACGCATGAGAACATGACAAACGACATACAGAGACATTGTTTTACAGAAATTCATACATTGATTGAGAAACAGAAGCACAATAAGATGGAAGTCACGTACATCCAGAGACATTGTTTTACAGGTTAACTCATCAGCACAAGGCATGAGTTATTGCTATCTCAAAATGTGTGTACTTGAAATACAATCGTTGCTTCATCTATATTAAACATGCGTGACAGTACCAAGTATCTCAGATCATCTGTTTTCGAAAGAATCATGAAACAACTAACAACTATGGAGAAGGCGCAAAGTTGTTTTCTCATATCACACACCTCTATCCCTAGAATTGAATCTCTCGTGGAATGCCTTAGGCCTCTTCTTACTCGGAGCACCTCTCGGTTTTATCGGTAATGGATCTAATACTTTGCCATGAAAAGCTTTGCTCGATGATGAAAAATATGCAGGCAAAGGACCAAATTTTGTCGCCTCATTATTCTCGCCATTATTGCTGGCATCATCATTCTCGGCATTGTCGGCTTCGTCATCCGAAATACTATAAAAAAAATCCAACACTCTGTTTGATTTCTCTGTGCTCAATGAAACTCTGAATAAGACTGAATTAGCCTTGTTGCGGAGTTGACGGTATCGATCCATCTGATCAGACCAAACCTGTGTACTGCCATTCCTCTCAGGTACTAAACCAAATTTAGCTTGCATCGTCCATCTAACAGCAACACAACAACGAGGAATGTCGTGCGGGCCGAGGTACTTCAAAACACAGAATGCGTGTGCACATGGAATTTCCTCACGCTCCATCTTCCGACAGTGGCAATTCACACTCTGTAGCAACGCCTCATGTAAGACACAAGTGACACCATGCTCGCCATAGTCACTGGATACGACAAACCTGACCAAAGAGGCATCTTCCTGGGTCATCTGACGAATCTCCCATCCACCTGATTTCACAAACTGCTCCTTTACCCACTTGAATATTTCTGGAGTATATATACGGGCTGCACTCTTCAAAAGTGGGTGATCGGATATTCTTGTGAAAGGTACAGACTGTGAAGCTTTGGCATCCAACTCGCCTTCATTTCTTCGGATACGTGACATAAAATACTGGGAGTGCTCAAGCAAATCGACCATTGACATCATCCGGTCTAGATGGTTATGAAGACCTGAGTTCAGACTTTCACTCCTTTGGTTGCTACTCATTCGCAGGAAGTACCCACCCTTCGTGTACGTCGCCGCCTATTTCCCTCTCAGCTCGTACATCCTCGAAAACCAAGCGTCCTGTTCACTAACACCATACAGCAGCAGAAACGCTCTATGTGCCAGCTGCATAACCGATGAAATGCATCAGGCATTACGACGTAAATTGCTCTAGCCATTGCATTATCCCCATCCGTGATCAATGACCTAGGACGCTTCTGTTGCATCGCCAATAGAAATGTCTGAAGCAACCATATATACGATTTGGTGGTCTCATCTTATAGGACCGCACAGCCAAACACAGTTGTGCTGCGATGGTGGTTCACCCCAACGAACGGAACAAATGGCAGATTATAGCGGTTCACACGGACATGCTGTCAAATACGAAGACACCACCAAAGGCATCATAGTCCAAACGTGACTGTGCATCTGCCCAAAAAATGTTTCTCAGATGGCCTTCACTGTCAGTAGTATGTTTGTAGAAAAAGTCTGCATCCCTATCTTTTTGTGACGCCATATAGTTCAACATATATTCAGCATCTCTACCTTCAATTTTTTTCTTCTTGTACTCTGCAACAAAGTTATACAAATCTCTGGGTATAAACCCGACCTTGTCGGGACCACCAGCCTGATGTTCCATGACATCCATTATCTTGTGTGTCCGGAGCCCACCAATCCCATAACCAACTACATCAGCCTTCTGTCCATCTGTCATCTTACGATGAGAGTACAAGTAAGCAAACTCGCCTTCCTTAGCGAGTGGATGATTATGCTCATCCTCAAACTTCTTCACGAACCATTCACCAGTAGCCGCACTCAGCTCAATCCCAAAATGAGCTTTACATCCACACCGAGTAAGAGCCTTTGGAGTTCTTTTTGGGTCAGTTCTTTCAAAGTTCGCCAATGTACGGTGCCCTTCCTTAAAGCACGTGTAAAGCCGCCTGAAACGCGTCCTAGTGCCCGGCAAGTATTTCACCTCTTTCTTTCTAACACTGAACCCTTTCACCCTTGCATATTCATTATAAAACTGGTATCCTTCATCCTCACTCCTGAAGGTCTTGCTAACAATGCGGTGATACTCATCGCGCTCTTCCAAGGTATCGCCTTCACCATCCATGTCTGAAAATTGACATCATCAGAGTAAGATTCATGCAACTATCAATTAAATTATCAGAGTATAATTGTCATCTCATTACCAATTTATACTAGCAAATTCTGGTTATTTTCACCTTAAAAAAAGCAGTGCCATATTGTTAATATTGAGTTTTTGACTAGAAAATAATGTCTACAATACAGAAGAATAAAACACCCTGCTATAGGCCTATAGAGCTTGGTTCATGTAATCAGTACATCGATTGTACTATACTACAACTTTCTGTCTAAATATGTGAGTTCACTCGGTGAATCTAATTAGCTTATACAAATACTCCAGTGTTGCTGGACTACTCTTGCCCAAACCATGGCCGTCGATTTCGCTACCCTCTGCTACTACTACATCTATCAGAATGAAAACTAATAAGTTCAACATGATGAAAGAAGACCAGGAACAACTAAATGGATAACAAAAGGAGGTCGCATAATGGGTCATCTAAAGGAGCTCCAAGACATATGGATGAAGTAGCACGCTCCCAAGTTCACTCGGTGAATCTAATTAGTTGTTCTTACTCAACAATTAGCCAAACAATTATCCCAACAATTACACTCCAATCACTGTGGTACTACTTGAATTTAACCAGAAAAATGTTTTACAGAGAGATAAAACTACAGTTGCTCAGAAAAATGTTTTACAGAGAGATAAAACTACAGTTGCTCTTACTCAACAATTAGCCAAACAGCTAGAATCGTAGGGGGCCCTGGTAGATGTGGGAGACGGCGGCGACGGCCCTGGTAGATGTGGGAGGTGGCGGCGGCGGCCCTCCTGTAGCGGCGGCAGGGGGTATGGGTCGAGAGGCGGCGGTGGCCGCCCTCCTACAGCGGCGGCAGGGGGTGAGGGTCGAGAAGGGTAGAAGAGGCGGCAGGGGATGGGGTGGTCGAGGAGGCGGCGCCGGCCGAGCTGTGGGAGAGGAGGCGGGAGGAGGCGGCGCCGGCCGAGCCGTGGGAGAGGACCCTCCGGGCGTTGTCGAACTGGACGAGGCGGCGGGCATTGACGAGGCGGCGGCGAGTGTTTTTTCCTGGGTGTTTTTTCCTCTCTATTGTGCTTAATGGGCTAGTTGGCCGAATCTAGGGGAGCCGTCCGATGAATTCGTACCGATGCCCTCTACCTGAGCAGTAAAAGGTACGTTAAAACTAGCCATTAACATTGACATGAGCGTGCATTTTTTTCCCGACAAAGACATGCTGCGTGCATGCCTGACGTAATCGTATGTTTATTTTAGGCAAGTTAAGTACTCCAGTAATTGTGTACTATGTGTCCTCCGCGAAGAAAAACTAATTGTGTTTGTACCAAATTTATATTCCTCGCTTGTAACGGAATTAATGCAGCAACATGCGCCTATATAAGTACCTTGAGTTAGACCATCGTCCAGCAATGTGTTGCATTATATTCACATATAGCTTGCATATCTAGATCGCTCCAACTGATCAGCTGGCCGTTGACTAGAAGAATAGTAAATAGGTTTACGTTGGAATCATCGATCGTCGTCGATGGAGAAGAAAGGTGTGGTGGTGACGGCCGGCGTGTTCGCCGTCATCACGGTCATGTCCGGAGTCGCCGCCGCGGTTTTCACGGGGTTGGTACGCACGCACGCACGCTAGCTCTCTATCCTTGCAACCTCAGGCGGTCATTCTCAATCTAGATTGCTGATTCTACCTAACTGTGCGTTCATTGCCCTTTTTCATTGCACGCAGTCGGTGTATCATCTGGGCCAGTACGACGAGTTCTGTAGCTTCAGGCCGTCGTTTGCCAGGATCATCGGCACCGAGGCGGCGGCGCTTACGCTGACAACGCAGATCCTCGCCAGCACGGCCATCGGCTGCTGCGGGTCGTGGCGGAATGTTCCCAGCCAGACCAGGCGCGTCGTCGCCGTCCTCTTGTTCATCGGCTCGTGGTAAGTTGAGTTCATAACATTTCTTCCTTCTAGAGATGGTACGTTGTAGAAAAGTTTAGAGGCGGGCCCAGAATTGACAGAGGAAGGGCATCTCGCCTTAGCTATGCCCTTGGGGTAAACCCGGGCTTGGGCCCCTAGCCCAAGGCCCGTGCTTACCCTATATTTTAGCGAGCTGGGCTCTCTTTATTTGTCCATTTCTATAGTAGTCCCATGTCCATTTGAACTTCAGGATCTGTATTTTTCTTTGACATATATATGTCACATCTATCATTTTCATTATATTTCCACCGAAGATACAGCCCTTTTTCTTCTACAAAATCCGCAAAATGAAGCCAAGTTATTTTCCATCTTTTGCGGGGGAATTCTATATCTATTTGGGATTTTTTTGGGTAGTTCTTCATTAACCTAATCTCTGTGCCATGCAACTTTCAGGGTTCTTGCAATCAAAGCGATGATACTATTTATGGCAGGCGCATTGTTGGGATTATTCAGCTACATGCGGGACACTTTCGAGAATGGTTGTATTGCACGAGGTGTCGGAATTTTCATTGGAGCCACAATCTTGTTTCTTATCGTTGTAGCTCTTGACATCGCCTGCTACATCATGGTTCAGAAGGCTGGTTTAGAGTTCAAAAGGTCGGTCGGGCTGGAAAGCCGACGGGAACCACCACCAATGGCACACCTTATGTAGCAAAATGCTAACAGCAAAGCCACAACAATAGCTAGCAATTATCCTCCTCGATTAGGTGGCTGCCTACCATGACCTATGAAGCCGATGCTAGATCTTCTATGCCAGCATTGACAATTCAAGTTTGTAGCCAGCTCATGCGGCTATGACATGGATGTCTTGTGAGGGCACTTATGTATAATGCAATAATTCTAGTCTTTGCGCACCATGCTACATGTACCACTATAAACCAGTTATCCAGAATATGATCATACGCATTATGCAAGAAGGAGGCAAAATAATTTTTACATGTTGACCATGCTTGTTCATCATTTACATATTGATCATGCAAATATTCCTGTAAAATATAGCGCATATGAATCCTTACAAAACATCCTGTACAATTGAATTCTACAAATAAAACATCCCACATGCATAAATTCCAAAATAATTCCAATCCCCAAAAATACGCATGAAAATTGATTGAATGAAGGGAAAATCTATGTAAAAGAGGCACACCAGATGGAAGGTCTAGCCACAACACGTTTTGCATGCGCTTTTCCCTATAGGAGCATGTTGTTGTAGGAGCAAAGCGACCTGTAAATCGTGTTGCAGGTGCAACCAGAGCAGGGGCGGAGACAAGGGCGGGCGAGCAGGGGCTAGACCCCCCCCCCCCCCTCAAGGAATTGATATAGGTACCAGTACAGATACGGTTTAGTATGCGCGTAGTAATGGCCCTAGAGACTTAATTAACTAGTATTTTAGCCTAAACCTAGCGCATTAGTGATGTTTCTCTGTATGTAACTAAGTCCCAAACAAGCCCATGTTTTACTTTCAGACTGTAAACTGCTCCATGTCTTTTATTAGTTTAGACCTAGAGCCGTCATGAACCCTTTAGATCGATAAACTAGACATGTCCGTCATCTTCCACTGTCGCTGTGGCCATACGCAGCCGCATCACCATGCTAGTAGGGCCGCTGTCTATGCCTCTGTTTGATCGTGCCACCACGCCACCGACCTGTGCTGTGCGCCCGTGCAATCGAGTCCATCTTCCACAAAAATCAAATTAAAGGTACCATGTCGAGTTAGAGATTTGTTGAGTGATTGCGTGACAAATAGTCTAATTGATTGGTTCATCTTGTATTTGCATATAACACATTTGGTTATTTTACTAATCATATGCATCATTCATTGATGGGAGATTATTTATCACATAATATTGCTTGGAAAATAAAATTCTACAAAGGTAATCTCCAGTAAAATTATCAAATTGTGCGATGAGGTTTGTAGTTGTAAAGTTATACTTGATATAACATAAATAGAGCTTCTATTTTGTATTGCCCAAGACATCTCGCTAGGTGTATGGTTAGATAGACTTGATATATTATGATATTTTTATCACCATAATAATCTTCTGAGAAAATGACATGCGGTGCATCTTAGAGAAAAAAATCTTATATACATCATTATCATCTTCGCCCCCCTCATTGTCGAATCCTGGCTCCGCTCTTGAACCGGAGGAGTCCCTTTCCCAAGATGCTACCTACGTCGTGTCTGGTACCACCGATAGCAGAATGAGGGTGCTTCGGGGTGGAATGAGGTTGCAACCGGAGGAGTCCCTTCCCAAGAGCATGTCAATTGGGCGGTGGCAACATTCCCTAAGACATCACACCCGCCAAGGACCGTCGAGGTATGGCAAGGACTTCTAAGGCTCAACTGAAATGGAGTACCTTGCTAGGCTAATGACATACACAAGAGCACAATTGACTTTTATCTCTACAATGGAAACATTTAGTCATATGGCCTCTCAACTTAGTGATTGTGTGTTATGTTGCTAGTAGTAGTATTGTTATGCCCTCTCATGCGGTAGCGGAGCTAGCCAAGAATACAACAGATGGATGTTTAGGGGGGCAAATGATGCTATTTTTTTCATCTAGGTCCCTAAATTTTCCCTTCAATGTATTTTTCTAATCGCTCATCTTAGTTTTGGTTGTAAATAGATACTAATGCAGAGTTTTCTTTGTCTAGTGTGCAAGGGGATCATCGTCATCGCCACACTATGATGATTCAAGATCATGTTCCTATTTTTTATGGTAACCTAGAGAAGACAATGGTCTATTTAGGTTATATTAATGATATTATGTGTGATGTAAACACCACCACTATTAATGTTAACAAGTATCGCATGTTAAGATTTAATTCCTTTACTCTATATGTTAAGCAATTTGGTCTCCTTGATGTGGGGTTCAGTGGCCAGCTTATAATCGGACGAAATTGTATTTTTTGATCATGTTTTTAAAATGATTGATCATTGCCTTTAAAGCGTTGACTAGTGTGGTTTATTTACAAACACTAATATTTCTAACTTGTCGATCCTTGCTTAACATGCTTCTATTCTTGTTTAAGATGATTTCATGGCATTGCAAAATCCATGTTGACCCCTTCTGCAATTGGGATTTTTCCCGCGAGGTCTACGAATCTTTCAAGAACACTAACAAGTTGTTGTAAGAAAAATAAACATATTTAGTAGTAGAATATCATATCAACTCAATGTAAGTCAAAATGGTCCATGTTTAGGACCATTCACTTAAGGTTATACTATATGAAGAAACCATGATAAATCTCATGGAATACAACAAGCAGCGGCAGAAGCATTGGGTGACATAAGGTGACCCAAACACTATGTATTTCCATTTCGGGTGCTCGGTTGAACAATCTACATAATACACATGATATCGTAACTAAATTTGTAAACTTATTTAAAGTACCTTTTTCTTATCTCACTTTAATAATGGCAGGCAACTTCTAAGCACAACTCATCCGTAAGAATGATATGACTATATATAGAGATTCAATCCCGAGCGAGCAGGAAACATGGGATGTCCTCCAGTCCATGAAAAAGAATGCATCACGAGGTCCAGATGGATTCAATGTAACTTTCTACTCTTTTTTTTTGCACAGAGATGGTCCTAGAGGGACCTAGAAGCTTCCATCAAGAGGTGTGGTCACAATTACAAAGAGGGCACGAGGAAATGAGGAAATAACAACCTTCCCCAAACTTTTTGCACCGAGGACCCTAAAAGAAACTGAGAAAAAGCCATCGGGGCTAGCTCCAAATCCACCGCGTTGACGCATCACACCACCGTCAAAACCTCGCTACCAGGGACTGTAGCACTTGGGACGAAGCTCCGGGAGCCAACGGCAGTGGAACAAATAGGCCTCTGTCTTGGCATCTTGGCCTAGAGGTTGTTGTAGTCCTACAGTCGCCGGCTGGAAAATCCCAAAGCTGACGAAGAGGGAGGGAGCGGTCGCCCTACGTCCAACATGAGCGACAGTCGACCTTGGATCACCGTGGAGGAACTCCCGGGAGCAGCTTATTGACTCCCATGGCGCATATCAGACCGCTTGAAGTCAAAGAAGAGGAGATCCTTCCCGTTCTCACCATCATAGCAAGCAGTGAGCAGGAGGCTCCAATCTTGACTTCTAGCTGCCCACCTGCAGATATTGCACCAACTCTAGGACACAGAGAAGCAGGACAACATTGGCGCCTCGCTACCACAGCGGGCCAGGAGAGGCCCAACTGCGTCGCAGTTCTCGCTGAAGGGAATATGCCCTGAGAGGCAATAATAAAGTGTTTATTATGTGTATTCCAAGTATATGATAGATGTTTATTTTGCATGCTATAATTGTATTAATACGGAAACGTTAATACATGTGTGTTTAATAAACAAACAGAAAGTTCCTAGTTATGCCTCTCTCATAAACTAGCTCGTTGATTAACAAGATGATCAAGGTTTCCTGATCATGGACATTGGATGTTGTTAATAACGGGATCACAACATTAGTGTAAGGGTGTGATGAACATTCATCCGAAGTATAGCATTACGATCAAAGTCATTGAGTTTATATTGCTATAACAACTTATGAAGTGATCCTAATCCTTAGACCATGAGGTCATGTCAATCACTAACACCGGAAGAGTTTCTTGATAACATCAAACGTCACACCGTAACAGGGTGATTATAAAGATGGATTCAGAACTAATAAAGTGTTATGTTGAGGCTCATGGATCGAGAGTGGAATTTGTTCATCCCGATGACGGATAGATATACTCTGGGCTCTCTCGGTGATATCACATTGATTAGCTTGCAAGCAAGTGATTTGATCACTAGAATGTTATATCACAGGAACGAGAAAAGAGTGCATGTCGGTAACGAGATCAAACTAGGTATGGAGATACCGATGATCGAATCTCGGGCATGTAATATATCGTGAAACAAAGGGATTAAGATACAAACATAAAAGGTTCCCACGATCACACGAAAGTCATCGTTGAATGTGTGGGAGTCAGTATGGATCTCTAGATCCCGCTTCTGATTATTGATCCGAGAGGGGTCTCGATCATGTCCGCATTATTCACGAACTGTAGGGTGACACACTTAAGAGACACCGACATCCAATTGGAGCAAAAGTTTCATGCCGAAAGAATGAACAAGCGCAGGAATTTATTTCACTAGATACCGAAACAGGTTTTCGGGTGAAATTGCATAAAGTGGTTATGCATGTGAAATAGAATTCTTGCAAGGGGTTATTTGTGAATGTTTGTCATTAAAGTAATTGAAAAAATTCAGAATAAAATAAAAGAGTTTTATTTAATGAGAGTTTGCATTAAATTTGGTGGAAATTTAATGGGAATTTGAGTGGACTTTTGAGTGGAGGTAATTTAAAGAAGATTTGTGTGTGGAGTGTCCACCCACATGAAGAGGGGAGGGCAAGGGGGCAGCCCCCATGCTCCGGCCACCCCCTTGGGGTTCCCCCCTCCTCCTATAAAAGGAGCCCCCCTCCTCACTTGTCTCTCACACCTCCTCGTGAAGGATCTCTCTCCCCCTCTAGAATTTATCCCCCATGGTCTCGGACTAGCGAGATACATGTTCCCGGTGGCTATTCGGCAAGAAAGAGTTGTGCTTCCGCTGCATCGCTGGAGCGAGGAGGCGGAGGTTGCTCGATGCCTCGAACGTGTGTGCGAGCACGGATGCGCTGCTGATTTGCGGCGCTAGGACTTCCTCTCATTCTTGAGATCGGCAAGAGATCGTCTACATCAACCATGAGTTGAACTCGTTAAGCTTTATCGGTCTTCAAGGGTATGTTCTCTACGGATATACATCCGCCCGTTGTTTGTATCTAGTAGATATATCTTGGTATATAGTTCACATCGTAGGAAATTTTTTGTTTTCTATGCTGCGAACCCTACAAAGGGTATCGAGCCGATCTATGCGTAGATACTTTACACGGGTAGTACACATATGAGTATGTGGGCGATGATGATCATGTTGTTGCTCCTTTGTTGTAATTTTGGATATTGGTGGCATAGTGGGATGAAGCGGCCGGACAAACTTTACATGTCCTCATGAGACATGTTCCACGCTTGACACGCAACTAGTTTGCATAAGTGGCTAGCGGGTGTCCGCTCTTCCTACTATAGTCAATATCTATTTTGCAAGTTGTCAACAATTTGATTATCCTCGTTAGGTTCATGTTCGTAGGTAAGAACGGTTCTATCTCGAAAGCCCTAAGCCACGTAAAACTTGCAATGGATAAATTAGAGGCATCTAGTTTAGATTGTTGTTGGGCTAGTGTTATGATATGGTAGTGTTGTAAGTAGAAGTATGAGATGATACTCTTACAACACACATAGCATGTAAAATCCATAGACCTTGGATTTACACATATAGGTATGATAGTGATCATACCACGATGCACATGATAGAGATCATCTCATGGAACCATATCATTTCACTAATAAACATATGATGTTTGATAGCATCTTATATTGCTTGTTTAGTGCTTTGTTAGCATAATAAGATGATCCCTCATTTAAATATCAAGATAAGAATGTGTTCTTCCTTTAGTATGCACCGATTATGTTTTCGTCGCTCCAAGACATCACGTGATGATCGGGTGTTCTTGGATCCACGACCATATTTCGGTGTAAAGCGATTACACGCCGAATACTAAGGTTCTAACTTGGCGAGCCTAGCATGTATGCATGGCCTCGAACACGGACCGAAAGGTTAAGCATGAGTCATATAGTTGATATGATTCCCATTTGATGCTCGCTTTGAAGCTATCTTGACTCACGTGATGATCGGACTTGGTGTAGTGGATTTGGTTCATGTAATCACCAAAAGGCACGAGGGATGTCGTTTTTGAGTGGGAGTTCATTCGTAATATAGATTATTTGAACTCAATCTATCATACACTTAGTCTAAACTTTACAAATTCATTGTGTAGATGGCACCACCGCTTTTAATTTCAATGTGTTCATGGAGAAAGAGAAACTAGCAACGAACGGTAGCAACTTTACCGAATGGGCCATGAATTTGAGGATTCTCCTCTCTTTGCACAAAAGCAATATGTGCTAGAAGCGCCGTTAGGCCCCCACCTTGATGATGCCCCGACGAGGAGAAGAATGTCTATCGACTCCAGAGGACCACAACTTAGTTCATTGCGGCATATTGTATGGGATAGAGCCGAACTTCAAAGCGTTCAAAACGGAAATGCATTTGATACAATGGGTGAGTTGAAAATGATTTTCGACACATGTCAGAGAGCTACAACGCTCGTAAAAGTTCTTTAGTGCATGATGGAAGAGCACAACTCCGTTAGTGAGAATGTACTCAAGATGTCGGGTTACCGATAAGCTTGTGTCCTTGGGAATATCGATTCCCATTGACTTAGGCATCCATCGTGTTTGCGCCTCGCCACCTAGCTATAAGAGCTTCGTGATGAACTATAATATGCAAGGCATGAAGAAGTCTCTCCCGAGCTTCACAATCTTAAACTGCAGAAGTGGAGATCAAAAAGGAACATCAAGTGTTGATGATCAATAGGAACACTGGTTTCAAGAAAGACAAGAAGGGAAAACGGAAGGGAAGTAAGGGCAGCAAGACGGTTGCCGCGCCTGAAAATAAACCCCGAGTTGGACCTAAGTCTAATTCCGAGTGCTACTATTGTAAGGGATCGCCATCGAAGCGCAATCGCCCAAGTATCTGGCGGACAAGAAGGCGGCAAGGCAAACAAAGGTATATATGATATACATGTTATTGATGTGTACTTGACTAGTGCTTGCAGAGCACCGGGTATTTGATACCGTTCGATTGCTAATATTTGTAACTCGAATCGTGGTCATGAACAAGCGACCGCAAGCAAGGGGTGAGGTCAAGATGCGTGTCGGCAATGGATCAAGCGTTGATGTGATCGCCGTCGGAACGCTGCCTCTCCACTTGCCGTCGGGATTAGTTGTAAACTTGAATAAATGTTATCTGGTGCCTGCACTGAGCATGAATATTGTATCTGGATCGTGTTTGATGCGAAGTGGTTATTCATTTAAATCCGAGAACAATGGTTGTTCCATTTATATGAATGAAATCTTTTATGGTCATGCACCGATGATGAATGGTTTATTTCTATTAGATCTCGATGATAATGTTACACATATTCATAATGTTGATGCTAAAAGGATTAAACTTAATGATGATATATACGCATATATGTGGCACTGCCGTCTAGGTCATATTGGCGTTAAACGCATGAAGAAGCTCCATTCGGATGGACTTTTTGAATCACTTGATTATGAATCATTTGATACATGTGAGCCATGCCTTATGGGCAAGATGACTAGAACGCCGTTTTCCGGTTCAATGGAACGGGCGATGATTTATTGGAAATCATACATTCGATGTATGTGGTCCAATGAGTGTGTCCGTGAGGTGGATATCGTTATTTTGTTACTTTCACGGATGATTTGAGTAGATACGGTTATATATACTTGATGAAACACAAGTCCGAAACCTTTGAAAAGTTCAAGGAATTTCGAATGAAGTGGAAAATCATCGTAATAGAAAGATCAAATTTCTATGGTCCCACCGTGAGGTGAGTATCTAAGTTACGAGTTTAGCGCTCACATGAAAGAGTGTGGAATTGTTTCACAACTCACCTGCCGTAACACCACAAATGAAATGGTGTGTCGGAACGTCAGAATCGTATTTTATTAGATATGGTTCGATCTATGATGTCTCGACGGACTTGCTGTCATTTTGGGGTTATGCACTAGAAACCGCTGCATTCACTTTAAATCGGCACCATCTAAATCCGCTGAAAAGACACCAGATGAATTGTGGTTTGGAAACAAACCTAAGATGTCATTTCTTAAAGTTTGGGGATGCGATGTTTATGTGAAGAAACTTCAACCGGATAAACTCGAACCCAAAGCGGAAAAATGCGTCTTCATAGGATACCCTAAAGAAACTATTGGGTATTCCTTCTATCACGCATCCGAGGGCAAGGTTTTTGTTAAGAATGGATCCTTTCTAGAGAAAGAGTTTCTCGCGAAAGGTGTGAGTAGTCGGAAGGTAGAACTCAAGAGGTTGTGAAACCTTCTCTTCAAAGTATGGCGAGTAGCGCAGGAAGTTGTTCCGAGTTGTCTCCACCGTTGAAGAGGGAACTAATGATAATTATCATGAAACTCCGAAGAGAGTACTACCGAACCTCGCAGTCAAGCAGACGCGTGCAGCTCCCGAGTCAGACGGAAATCTGTCATGAATTTCATGGTTGATGAAAATGATGACCCCTGACGTATGAAGAAGCGATGATGAGCCCGGATTCCAATAAATGGTTAGAAGCCATGAAATCCGAGATAGAATCCATGTATGAAAATCAAGTTTGGAACTTGGTGGACTTACCTCATGAACGAAAGGCCGTGGAGAACAAATGGATTTTCAAAAGGAAAACGGATGCTGATGGTAATGTGGCCATCTATAAAGCTCGACTTGTCACAAAGGGGTTTCAACAAATTCAAGGAGTTGACTATGACGAGACATTCTGTCGCATAGAGATGCTAAAGTCAGTTAGGATTATGTTATCAATTGCGGCATATTTCGATTATGAGATATGGCAGATAGATGTCAAAACCGCGTTTCTCAATGGTAATATTGAAGAAGAGTTGTATATGATACAACCAAAGGGTTTTTTCGATCCTAAGGATGCTAACAAGGTGTGCAAGCTTCAGCGATCCATCTATGGATTGAAGCAAGCATCACGAAGTTGGAATCTCCGCTTTGATGAGGTGATCAAAGAGTTTGGATTTGTCCAAACTTATGGAGAAGCTTGTATTTACAAGAAAGTGAGTGGGAGCAATGTGGCATTTCTGATATTATATGTGGATGACATATTATTGATCGGAAATGATATAGATCTTTTAAACAGTGTTAAAAGTTATCTAAATAGCAAATTTTCAATGAAGGACCTAGGTTAATCGTCATACATATTAGGCATAAAGATCTATAGAGATAGATCTAGGCGCCTAATAGGGCTATCGCAAAGTACATACCTTGATAATATTTTAAAGAAGTTTAAAATGGACGGAAGTAAGAAGGGGTTCTTACCTATGTTGCAAGGCAAGACATTGAGTAAGACTCAAAGTCCGGCCATGGAAGAAAGAGAGATAATGGACAAAGTCCCTATGCTTCGACCATAGGCTCTATAATGTACGCCATGCTATGTACAAGACCGGATGTGGCACATGCTATTAGTTTGACTAGTAGGTACCAATCGGATCCGTTGAACCTTTGGATAGCGGTCAAGAATATCCTTAAGTACTTATGAAGAACTAAGGATATGTTTCTTGTATACGGAGGTGAAGAAGAGCTCGTCGCTAAGTGTTATGTCGACGCTAGCTTTGACACCGATCCGGATGACTCTAAGTCTCAATCCGGATATGTATTTCTCATGAATGGCGGAGCGGTTAGTTGGAGGAGCTCCAAACAACCTGTGGTAGCAGGGTCAACAATGGAGGCCGAATATGTTGCTGCTTCAGAAGCGGCTCAGGAAGCAGTTTGGATGAAGGAGTTCATATCCGAACTAGGAGTGGTGGCAAACGCGTTGGACCCAATGGTGATCTATTGTGACAACAATGGTGCCATTGCCAATGCCAAAGAGCCAAGGTCTCACAAGCATTCCAAGCATATTAAGCGCCGGTTTCACTCCATCCGCGAGCATGTCAAGGATGGAGATATAAAGATTTGTAAAGTACATACAGATCTCAATGTAGCAGATCCGTTGACTAAAACTCTCCCTAGAGCAAAACATGATCAACACCAGAACTCAATGGGTGTTAGATTTATCACTATGTAACTAGATTATTGTCTCTAGTGCAAGTGGGAGACTGAAGGGAATATGCCATGAGAGGCAATAATAAAGTGTTTATTATGTGTATTCCAAGTATATGATAGATGTTTATTTTGCATGCTATAATTGTATTAATACGGAAACGTTAATACATGTGTGTTTAATAAACAAACAGAAAGTTCCTAGTTATGCCTCTCTCATAAACTAGCTCGTTGATTAACAAGATGATCAAGGTTTCCTGATCATGGACATTGGATGTTGTTAATAACGGGATCACAACATTAGTGTAATGGTGTGATGAACATTCATCTGAAGTATAGCATTACGATCAAAGTCATTGAGTTTATATTGCTATAACAACTTACGAAGTGATCCTAATCCTTAGACCATGAGATCATGTCAATCACTAACACCGGAAGAGTTTCTTGATAACATCAAACGTCACACCGTAACAGGGTGATTATAAAGATGGATTCAGAACTAATAAAGTGTTATGTTGAGGCTCATGGATCGAGAGTGGAATTTGTTCATCCCGATGACGGATAGATATACTCTGGTCCCTCTCGGTGATATCACATTGATTAGCTTGCAAGCAAGTGATTTGATCACTAGAATGTTATATCACAGGAACGAGAAAAGAGTGCATGTCGGTAACGAGATCAAACTAGGTATGGAGATCACCGATGATCGAATCTCGGACATGTAACATATCGTGAAACAAAGGGATTAAGATACTAGCGTAAAAGGTTCTGACGATCACAAGAAAGTCATCGTTGAATGTGTGGGAGTCAGTATGGGTCTCGGATCCCGCCGATTATTGATCCGAGAGGGTCTCGATCATGTCCACATTATTCACGAACCGTAGGGTGACACACTTAAGAGACACGAAATCCAATTGGAGAAAATGTTTCATGCGAAAGAATGAACAAGCGCAGAATTTATTTCACTAGATACCGAAACAGGTTTTGGTGAAATTGCATAAAGTGGTTATGCATGTGAAATAGAATTCTAGCAAGGGTTATTTGTGAATGTTTGTCATTAAAGTAATTGACAAAATTCTGAATAAAATAAAAGAGTTTTATTTAATGAGAGTTTTCATTAAATTTGGTGGAAATTTAATGGGAATTTGAGTGGACTTTTGAGTGGAGGAATTTAAAGGAGATTTGTGAGTGGAGTGTCCACCCACATGAAGAGGGAGGGCAAGGGGGCCCCATGCGCCGCCACCCCTTGGGGTTCCCTCCTCCTCCTATAAAAGGAGCCCCTCCTCACTTGTCTCTCACACCTCCTCGTGAAGGATCTCTCCCCTCTAGAATTTATCCCCATGGTCTCGGACTAGCGAGATACATGTTCCAGTGGTTATTCGGCAAGAAAGAGTTGTGCTTCATGCATCGCTGGAGGAGGCGGAGGTTGCTCGGTGCCTCGAACGTGTGTGCGAGCACGGATGCGCTGCTGATTTGCGGCGCTAGGACTTCCTCTCAATCTTGAGATCGACAAGAGATCGTCTACATCAACCACGAGTTAAACTCGTTAAGCTTTGTCGGTCTTCAAGGGTATGTTCTCTACGGATATACATCCGCCCGTTGTTTGTATCTAGTAGATAGATCTTGGTATATAGTTCACATCGTAGGAAAATTTTTGTTTTCTATGCTGCGAACCCTACAGTGGTATCAGAGCCGGATCTATGCGTAGATACTTTACACGGATAGTACACATATGAGTATGTGGGCGATGATGATCATGTTGTTGCTCCTTTGTTGTAATTTTGGATATTGGTGGCATAGTGGGATGAAGCGGCCCGGACAAACTTTACATGTCCTCGCACATGAGACCTGTTCCACGCTTGACATGCAACTAGTTTGCATAAGTGGCTAGCGGGTGTCTGTCTCTCCTACTATAGTCAATATCTATTTTGCAAGCGTGTCAACAATTTGATTATCCTCGTTGTGGTTCATGTTCGTAGGTAAGAACGATTCTATCTCGAAAGCCCTAAGCCACGTAAACTTGCAATGGATAAATTAGAGGCGTCTAGTTTAGATTGTTGCTGGGCTAGTGTTATGATATGGTAGTGTTGTAAGTAGAAGTATGAGATGATACTCTTACAACACACATAGCATGTAAAATCCATAGACCTTGGATTTACACATATAGGTATGATAGTGATCATACCATGATGCACATGATAGAGATCATCTGCGGGAACCATATCATTTCACTAATAAACATATGATGTTTGATAGCATCTTATATTGCTTGTTTAGCGCTTTGTTAGCATAATAAGATGATCCCTTGTTTAAATATCAAGATAAGAATGTGTTCTTCCTTTAGTATGCACCGATTATGTTTTCGTCGCTCCAAGACATCACGTGATGATCGGGTGTTCTTGGATCCACGACCATATTTCAGGTGTAAAACAGTTACACACGCGAATACTAAGGTTCTAACTTGGAGAGCCTAGCATGTACAGACATGGCCTCGGAACACGGACCGAAAGGTTAAGCATGAGTCATATAGTTGATATGATGCCCATTTGATGCTCGCCTTTGAAGCTATCCGACTCACGTGATGATCGGACTTGGTGTAGTGGATTTGGTTCATGTAATCACCAAAAAGGCACGAGGGATGTCGTTTTTGAGTGGGAGTTCATTCGTAATATAGATTAGTTGAACTCAATCTATCATACACTTAGTCTAAACTTTACGAATTCTGTTGTAGATGGCACCACCTGCTTTTAATTTCAATGTGTTCATGGAGAAAGAGAAACTAGCAAGTAACGGTAGCAACTTTACCGAATGGGCCATGAATTTGAGGATTCTACTCTCTTTGCAAAAGCAATATGTGCTAGAAGCGCCGTTAGGCCCCACCTTTGATGATGCCCCGACGAGGAGAAGAATGTCTATCGACTCGTCGGAGGACCACAACTTAGTTCATTAGCATATTGTATGGGCTAGAGCCGAACTTCAAAGCGTTTAAACGGCAATGCATTTGATACAATGGGTGAGTTGAAAATGATTTTCGACACACATGTCTGTAGAGAGCTACAACGCTCGTAAAAGTTCTTTAGCAGTATGATGGAAGAGCACACTCGTTAGTGAGAATGTACTCAAGATGTCGGGTTACGCCGATAAGCTTGTGTCCTTGGGAATATCGATTCCCATTGACTTAGGCATCCATCGTGTTTTGCGTCTCGCCACCTAGCTATAAGAGCTTCGTGATGAACTATAATATGCAAGGCATGAAGAAGTCTCTCCCGAGCTTCATCAATGCTTAAAAGCTGAAGTGGAGATCAAAAGGAACATCAAGTGTTGATGATCAATAGGAACACTAGTTTCAAGAAAGACAAGAAGGAAAACGGAAGGAAGTAAGGCGGCGAGCGGTTGCCTTTGAAAAGAAACCCGAGTTGGACCTAAGTCGATTCGAAGTGCTACTATTGTAAGGGGACGCCACTAGCGTATCGCCCCAAGTATCTAGCAGACAAGAAGGCCGGCAAGGAAAACAAAGGTATATATGATATACATGTTATTGATGTGTACTTGCCTAGTGCTCGCAGTAGCACCTGGGTATTTGATACCGATTCAGTTGCTAATATTTGTAACTCGAATCAGGGTGCGAACAAGCGACCGCTAGCAAGGTGAGGTCAAGATGCGTGTCGGCAATGGATCAAGCGTTGATGTGATCGCCGTCGAATGCTGCCTCTCCACTTGCCGCGGGATTAGTTATAAACTTGAATAAATGTTATCTGGTGCCTTGACCGAGCATGAACATTGTATCTGGATCGTGTTTGATGCGAAGTGGTTATTCATTTAAATCCGAGAACAATGGTTGTTCCATTTATATGAATGAAATCTTTTATGGTCATGCACCGATGATGAATGGTTTATTTCTATTAGATCTCGATGATAATGTTACACATATTCATAATGTTGATGCTAAAAGGATTAAACTTAATGATGATATATCCGCATATATGTGGCACTGCCGTCTAGGTCATATTGGCGTTAAACGCATGGAGAAGCTCCATTCGGATGGACTTTTGGAATCACTTGATTATGAATCATTTGATACATGTGAGCCATGCCTTATGGGCTAGATGAATAGAACGCCGTTTTCCGGTTCAATGGAACGGGCGACAGATTTATTGGAAATCATACATTCTGATGTATGTGGTCCAATGAGTGTGTCGGCGCGAGGTGGATATCGTTATTTTGTTACTTTCACGGATGATTTGAGTAGATACGGTTATATCTACTTGATGAAACACAAGTCTGAAACCTTTGAAAAGTTCAAGGAATTTCAGAATGAAGTGGAAAATCATCGTAATAGAAAGATCAAATTTCTACGGTCCGATCGTGGAGGTGAGTATCTAAGTTACGAGTTTAGCACTCAGATGAAAGAGTGTGGAATTGTTTCACAACTCACACTGCGGAACACCACAATGAAATGGTGTGTCGAACGTCGAATCGTACTTTATTAGATATGGTTCGATCTATGATGTCTCCGACGGACTTGTCGTTGTCATTTTGGGGTTATGCACTAGAAAGCTGCTGCATTCACTTTAAATCGGGCACCATCTAAATCCATTGAAAAGACAAGTATGAATTGTGGTTTGAAACAAACCTAAGCATCATTTCTTAAAGTTTGGGGATGCGATGTTTATGTGAAGAAACTTCAACCGGATAAACTCGAACCCAAAGCGGAAAATGCGTCTTCATAGGATACCCTAAAGAAACTATTGGGTATTCCTTCTATCACAGATCCGAGGGCAAGGTTTTTGTTGCCAGAATGGATCCTTTCTAGAGAAAGAGTTTCTCGCGAAGGTGTGAGTAGTCGGAAGGTAGAACTCGAAGAGGTTGTGGAACCTTCTCTTCAAAGTATGGCGAGTAGCCTTGTAGGAAGTTGTTCGGAGTTGGCTCCACCTGTTGAAGAGGGAACTAATGATAATGATCATGAAACTCGAAGAGAATACTACCGAACCTCGCAGTCAAACAGACGCCTGCAGCTCCGATTTGTACGGAAATCCTATCATGAATTTCATGGTTGATGAAAATGATGACCTCGCGACGTATGAAGAAGCGATGATGAGCCAGATTCAACAAATGGTTAGAAGCCATGAAATCGAGATGGAATCCATGTATGAAAATCAAGTTTGGAACTTGGTGGAATTACCTCACGACCGAAGGCCGTGGAGAACAAATGGATTTTCAAAAGGAAAAGCGATCTTGATGGTAATGTGACCGTCTATAAAGCTCGACTTGTCGCAAAGGGTTTCGACAAATTCAAGGAGTTGACTACAATGAGACTTTCTCTCCGTAGCGATGCTAAAGTCAGTTAGGATTATGTTAGCAATTGCTGCATATTTCGATTATGAGATATGGCGGATGGATGTCAAAAGCGTTTCTCAATGGTAATATTGAAGAAGAGTTGTATATGATACAACCAAAGGGTTTTGTCGATCCTAAGGATGCTAACAAGGTGTGCAAGCTTCAGCGATCCATCTATGGATTGAAGCAAGCATCACGGTTGGAATCTCCGCTTTGATGAGGTGATCAAAGAGTTTGGATTTGTCCAAACTTATGGAGAAGCTTGTATTTACAAGAAAGTGAGTGGAGAATGTGGCATTTCGATATTATATGTGGATGACATATTATTGATCGAAATGATATAGATCTTTTAAGCAGTGTTAAAATTTATCTAAACAACAAATTTTCAATGAAGGACCTAGGTTAAGTCATACATATTAGGCATAAAGATCTATAGAGATAGATCTAGGCGCCTAATAGGGCTATCGCAAAGTACATACCTTGATAAGATTTTAAAGAAGTTTAAAATGGACGGAGTAAGAAGGGGTTCTTACCTATGTTGCACGGCAAGACATTGAGTAAGACTCAAAGTCCCGGCTTGGAAGAAAGAGAGATAATGGACAAAGTCCCTATGCTTCACCATAGGCTCTATAATGTATGCCATGCTATGTACAAGACCGGATGTGGCACATGCTATTAGTTTGACTAGTAGGTACCAATCGGATCCGTGTTGAACATCGGATAGCGGTCAAGAATATCCTTAAGTACTTACGAAGAACTAAGGATATGTTTTGTATCTGGAGGTGAAGAAGAGCTCGTCGCTAAGTGTTATGTCGACGCTAGCTTTGACACCGATCCGGATGACTCTAAGTCTCAATCCGGATATGTATTTCTCATGAATGGCGGAGCGGTTAGTTGGAGGAGCTCCAAACAACCTCGTGGTAGCGGGTCAACAACGGAGGCGAATATGTTGTTGCTTGAGCTCAGAAGCGGTTTGGATGAAGGAGTTCATATCCGAACTAGGAGTGGTGGCAAACGTTGGACCCAATGGTGATCTATTGTGACAACAATGGTGCCATTGCCAATGCCAAAGAGCCAAGGTCTCACAAGCATTCCAAGCATATTAAGCGCCGGTTTCACTCCATCCATGAGCATGTCAAGGATGGAGATATAAAGATTTAGAAGTACATACGGATCTCAATGTAGCAGATCCGTTGACTAAAACTCTCCCTAGAGCAAAACATGATCAACACGTAACTCAATGGGTGTTAGATTTATCACTATGTAACTAGATTATTGTCTCTAGTGCAAGTGGGAGACTGAAGGGAATATGCCCTGAGAGGCAATAATAAAGTGTTTATTATGTGTATTCCAAGTATATGATAGATGTTTATTTTGCATGCTATAATTGTATTAATATGAAACGTTAATACATGTGTGTTTAATAAACAAACAGAAAGTTCCTAGTTATGCCTCTCTCATAAACTAGCTCGTTGATTAACAAGATGATCAAGGTTTCCTGATCATGGACATTGGATGTTGTTAATAACGGGATCACAACATTAGTGTAATGGTGTGATGAACATTCATCTGAAGTATAGCATTACGATCAAAGTCATTGAGTTTATATTGCTATAACAACTTACGAAGTGATCCTAATCCTTAGACCATGAGATCATGTCAATCACTAACACGGAAGAGTTTCTTGATAACATCAAACGTCACACCGTAAGGGGTGATTATAAAGATGGATTCAGAACTAATAAAGTGTTATGTTGAGGCTCATGGATCGAGAGTGGAATTTGTTCATCCCGATGACGGATAGATATACTCTGGTCCCTCTCGGTGATATCACATTGATTAGCTTGCAAGCAAGTGATTTGATCACTAGAATGTTATATCACAGGAATGAGAAAAGAGTGCATGTCGGTAACGAGATCAAACTAGGTATGGAGATACTGATGATCGAATCTCGGACATGTAATATATCGTGAGACAAAGGGATTAAGATACTAGCGTAAAAGGTTCCGACGATCACAAGAAAGTCATCGTTGAATGTGTGGGAGTCAGTATGGGTCTCTAGATCCCGCTTCTGATTATTGATCCGAGAGGGGTCTCGATCATGTCTGCATTATTTACGAACCGTAGGGTGACACACTTAAGAGACACCGACATCCAATTGGAGCAAATGTTTCATGCCGAAAGAATGAACAAGCGCAGGAATTTATTTCACTAGATACCGAAACAAGTTTTCGGGTGAAATTGCATAAAGTGGTTATGCATGTGAAATAGAATTCTAGCAAGGGTTTATTTGTGAATGTTTGTCATTAAAGTAATTGACAAAATTCTTAATAAAATAAAAGAGTTTTAGCATTAAATTTGGTGGAAATTTAATGGGAATTTGAGTGGACTTTTGAGTGGAGGGAATTTAAAGGAGATTTGTGAGTGGAGTGTCCACCCACATGAAGAGGGGAGGGCAAGGGGCAGCCCCATGCGCCGGCCACCCCCTTGGGGTCCCCCCCCCCCCTCCTCCTATAAAAGGAGCCCCCCTCCTCACTTGTCTCTCACACCTCCTCGTGAAGGATCTCTCTCCCCCTCTAGAATTTATTCCCCATGGTCTCGGACTAGCGAGATACATGTTCCCGGTGGCTATTCGGCAAGAAAGAGTTGTGCTTCATTGCATCGCTGGGCGAGGCGGAGGTTGCTCGGTGCCTCGAGCGTGTGCGAGCACGGATCTGGCGCTGATTTTGGCGCTAGGACTTCCTCTCGATCTTGAGATCGGCAAGAGATCGTCTACATCAACCACGAGTTGAACTTGTTAAGCTTTGTCGGTCTTTAAGGGTATGTTCTCTACGGATATACATCCGCCCGTTGTTTGTATCTAGTAGATAGATCTTGGTATATAGTTCACATCGTAGAAATTTTTTTGTTTTCTATGCTACGAACCCTACACTCGCCACTTCGCCTCTCCCCCTCCCCCCCCCCCGCCTCCACGACCGGCCAGGAGAGGCTCAACGACATGCTGACTCCGCAACTAAAGATGGCTCCTACAAAGCCCTTTATTCAAGGAGTCGCCGGTAGCTCTTCCGTCCTACGCCTTTGGTTCCGACCGCCGGAGCGCCGCAAAGAGCAGGACAACCACCAGACAACGCAAGATCTTGGGCAAAAGATCTCGACGCCAACTCCCGACATAACGCCTAACACCGGCAAGCTGTCGTGCAAACCTACAACTATAAGACCTACATCTAATCCTAACTCCGGTACCTCCCTAGGTCCACCTCCAGCCAGCCATTCCGACGAAGGAGGTGGCGGGTCGGCTCGGTCGACTTTGGAAGACTCTCGAGGGGCGAAGGGGAAAGGGAGAGAGAGGTCGAGCAGTCGTGCCCAAGTTTGTATGTAACTTTCTACTCGGAGATACGTCTAAAAACATATCTATATCTATGCCTTTAAGTTCATGATATTAAAGCCCATGTTATTTGCCATGATTATTATATTTCTAAAAACTATTTATTCATGCGTTTTTTTCCACAGAATCCCAATATATTTTTATTTAATTACGGAAGGCATGAAAATACCTTTTTTCGTGTTTTTAAATTTCCAAGAAACTTTTGGAATCTAAAACGATCGGAATGAACGAGAATATTTATCAAAAACGAAGAGAATGGGAAGAAGAACTACACGAGGGATCAACCTGGTTGATTTACGTTGACACATTTTTCTGTAATTGTCAAACTTAAAGAGGCCTAGGAAATAACTAGAACATAAATTATTTGGTAAATGAGATATAGTATATTACGCAAAAGATCAGATTTAGAATTACTTTCAGAAGGTCTGACAATTGTATAAGATGCACTTTTTTTTTTTTGCGAACGTATGTAAGATGAACTTTCAGACAAGGGTTTTGTCAATTTTCGCTATGGTGCCCACGGGCCGGAGAAGGAGAGTGTATCACCGCCCGCGGCCCACCTACCAGCCGCCGATCGGTCTAGTCACCTTCCTCGAGAACACCAGCAACCCCCGGCGCAAGAAGCTCTCCCCTCCTCTCCGCTCCGGGGATCCAGACATACGGCCCGACCGCCGCCAACGCTCCGCAGTCCACGGCTATGGCATTCCTCAAAACCCTAAACCCTCTCCTCCGCAGGAACCGCACCCTCCCGAATCCGACCTCCCCCATCTCCCACTACACCTTCTTTGCCCCTTTCCGCACTACCGATGTCTCTCCCGCCGCCGCGCCTTTCGCCGCTGCGGCTGCCGTGCGCCCCCACGTCCTCCTCGGCTCCTCATGGATGGTCTCGCAGTCCCCCAGGCCGTTCGCCGCCGCCGCCGCTTTCCCCGCGAAGCTCCACAGGGCTCGCGCCGCCATTGGCAGCGGCGGTGCGCAGGCCGTGGCGGACGCGGTGCGGTGGGAGCCCAAGCGGGACTATGGAAGCGAGGCTGCGGACAAGGGTGCCGGTGGAGGCGAGAAGTTTCTGAATCTTCCCAATTTGGTGTCGCTCGGGCGCATGGCGTCTGGTCCGCTCATTGGATGGTGAGTGCTCACCTTCAGTCACCACTGTGCTGTCGAACCTTATGCATCAACGTAGTTGCTCAAGCTTGATGGTTGGGTTTCGTCGACCAAAATCTTACTAGTTTCTAACTGGGGTTTAGTTGGTACTGCATTCAGCTAGAACTGTACTCACCGTGTTAATAGTTACTAGTTGGTTGGTACAGAGGCATGTCAATGGATTCGAATCTGAAGCAATAATTTAACTTCCCTCGATGGTTGTGTACTTGTGTATACATACATACATACATTCATGATTTTTTTTTAGTTTCATGCATCCTCTATCGAAAAAGAATGCATACTCTTTGGATCGCATTTTTTACTTTCGTTTCTTTTCAGCCCAGCTATTTAAAATTATGTTCCTGTGCGTCTTATGATGTGTTCTAAATCTGGTGGCCTAAAATGAAATGAATATCTGATGCTTTATTGAATTTTATAATCGATTGGTTTACAACTCTTAAATAGGTATGGCAGAGTTACTTCTGAATTTCATAGATTTAGGAACTATGAACACGAAACATTGTCATTTCAGGAGAGACTGTGAAGCTGCCAAGCCACATACTGAGTGAGGGCATAAATAGGATGTTGGAACTTGTCCTTGTCACCAAGACTGCGGGGTTTTGGGGTTGAAACATGTTAAGCAATAGCTGAACCTTTCTCCATGTTGGTTATGTAAATACCTTTTTTACCAGATAGATTTGCACCATATCAGATAAAAGACACTGAAACATGTTGTTCTTATGTCAGTGTGATATTACATAACATAAATGGTTCATTCATGGGTAAACCTATTGTTTATCCTTCACATTAGAATCAGCTGTATTGCTTATTTCTCCAGTACTGCGCGTCAGCGTCGGATTTGAAGAAGTTTTCAAACCATAGGCTTCTCATTATGTACTTTAACACTGTACCATCCTCTTGTTTTTGTTGTTGTTGTCTTGCATTATTATTGCAAGTCTGAAATTGTATTTACTGTCAGATTAGTTAGTTTGGATGTTCTAACAAGGTTTTCGAATTACTTAGTCTTCTAGGATGTCAGAGCATGCAATTTCTGTAAAATACAGGATTCCCATGTTTGTATTTTGTATCTCCTTGATTAATGTGCAGTTGTGGATATTTTGTCTTGCCATGTTATATTTTAAATTTACAGGGCTATGGTTATGTTTATCTTTCTTGTCTACTGTTTTAGTTTTGACGATCTACATATGCTAGGATGATTGTGAATGGGTGGTATCTTCCAGCTTTTGGCACACTAGCCTTGTCTGGTGCTAGTGATTGGGTAAGATTACACCCTTCTAACGTTGTGGCCATTCTAACATCATATGTTTAAAAACTTGCTCATCATTTGTTCTCTAATCATAGCTGGATGGGTTTTTAGCAAGAAAGATGGGCATCAATTCTGTAATTGGATCATATCTTGACCCATTGGCTGACAAGGTTCAAACTTCAACATATTAACATTTATAAGCTTTATGTTTCCTTATTAAATTACATCTGTGTTCCTAAGCTGATCTGCTTTCTTTGTTGTTTTTCGTAGGTATTGATTTGCAGTGTTGCCGTAGCAATGGTTGAAAAGGAGCTCTTACATCGTGAGTAAATCAACATGCACTCTCATATTTTTCACACATTTGCTACACAGAGATATTGCGAGACAGTTTGCTTCCATAGATGTCTAACTTATCAATCAATCCCAACTAGAAATACCAAGTGACACTCAAAAAAAGTGTGACCATTCACTAGCCTCGTCTAAGTAAAATACAATCAATGATTGCTATTAGCTCAGTATGTTGTTCTGTTATACTTGCCCTTAACTCAATTGTTTGATGAATCAATCGATTAAGTTGCACATTGTTTGCTTTGCTTGAAGCTGGCCTTGTTGGCCTGGTGGTTGTAAGAGACCTTCTCCTGGTGGGTGGCGCTTTCTACAAACGAGCTTCCAGTCTAGGATGGAAGGTACTACTTACTCCAAATTGATGTAGTTCTTTGGAAGCGTTAAAATGAATTCACACCCTGATTATCCTTGTGCCAGTGGAACAGTTGGTCAGACTTTTCCAACTTAGATGCAATTCAGCGTGAGAAGGTTGAGCCTCTTTTCATCAGCAAGGTGTGTAGTCCTGTGTAATCACATCATTTGATCTTGTAGACCTTTGACACACACACATGACAATAATTTCTTAATGCAGATGAATACAGTATTCCAGTTGATGCTGGTTGCTGGTGCGCTCCTTCAGCCGGAATATGGCACAGAAGAGACTCATAATTATATTACATACTTGAGGTAATCCTGTTTCAAACTTTGTCTCTGTTTGGCAGAATGTTGATCTTTTTATAGGAAATTATGTTTCTTCATTAAATCAGGAAAAGTACTCAATTATCTGACATTACCCAGAAGCATTTCCTATGTATCCTTTCAGCAGATAATATTGAATCAGACGAATACTTGAATACCAACAAGTGATGATTGAGAAAGAAGTTTAGTGCATAGTAAATCTTATGAGCATTTTTGTTTGCACTGTTTCATGCTAAGTATATTCTTCTCTTCGTAACTGCAGCTGGCTAGTAGCGACAACAACAATGGCATCCACTGTAGGTTATGGTGTGAGATACTATCAGATAAGACCAAGGACACGATGAGTGTTGTTGCTTGCATTTTTCTTCTCCATGTTTGAATGTGGTGCTGCTAATGAGAACACATCTTCGATGAAATTGTTCACATACATGCCTTCTGCCGCAGAATTAGGTGAAGCATGATCACGTGCTAAGACAAGCCAGAATACAACTCGTGAATTCAGCCTGAAGAAATAGGAGGAAGAATGTTTTTCTAATGAAACCAGCACAGATGTTCGATATATTAGGACTTCTCCCAAGGAGCCAATTAGTCTGGTTAGTATACATGTAGCCACTGATTAGATATGAAAGTTTATGTAGAATTTGTTGTATTTTTTGCTTAATAGTGCTTATCAAATTGCTGGAAGGGAAAATCACATCAGCTCTGTTGCCAGCGTACGTTTTCTCAGAGCTTCTGTACTAATTATGCCAGAATCAGGACCGATGAAGGTTTGACCAGCACAATCGGTTGGAAGTCTACAGATTGCCTTATGTTTGAATTTGTTTTTACCCCTTCAGATAATGAAATTTCATGTCCCTGGCGTGAGTGGAAAAATTCAGTCCAACCACGTGAGTTGCACCTAAAATTAGAGGCTTGTTTTTAGAGCATCTCTACCAGCTGTCCCATTTTTGGAGAATGGGGTAGGCCCTAAAAGAACTACTACCAAATGGGGCACTTTGGCGGAAGAAGGCCTCCAACAGCTACCTAATTTGTGTTTGCTGTCCCATTTTTTTGGGGACACCGCCACAAGGTGCCGCATATTTGCCACATTGTGGTCGTGCCTCAAACCGCTGCGGTGAAACTTCCAGCCCATGCGCCTTCCGCCTCCCTGCTCCAGCCGTCGGCCATTGGAACGCCATGGATTGGACCATCGAAGCCCTCTCTTCCTCTTTTGCCCCTCCCGATGGCTCTCCCACTGTCGGATGCATCTGTCGCGCCAAACCTTATATCGTCACCCGCCCGTCACGCGAACTTCCAAGCTCCTCAGTCGGCCGTCGCTGCACTGAATCCTAGCTAGGGTGTCGTCGACAAGACGATAGCAAAGATGAGGAAGCCAACTGCGTCCTCCACCACTGCCGGAAGCGGCAGTCGACCGCGACCATCAGTGACAAGGTGAAGAAGAAGGCCCTTTGCGCCTGTGCGAAGGCCAATTCCGCGACGGATGTGGAGATGCCACCACAGTCTGTCCTGCCGCCGGCACCCACGTCAGAGGATTTTCTGCCACCGTTTGTCCCGTCGCCTGTGCATGGCATGTTTGAAGGAACGACACAAAGGTATTTCCGCCGGCTAATTCATGCATTGATGAATTCTAGTGGTGTATCTGTTGCCTGCCAAAACTCACCGGCGAGCAGCGACGAGCAACACGAAGAGCCGGGAGGCTCCCAGAACTGCTGGTGGGCCCTGGTCCCTCGGGCGACGGCCCGCAAAACTCCGGCACACGTCCTGGCTTGGTTCGAGATGCCACGACCTATACCTGGTCGAAGGTGAAGGATTGCCGATTGATTTCTGCATGGTAAACAAGTATCGTAAAATTCGAGCCGTGACCGCCCTGTGTTTCTCGTGAATCGGCTCCTAGAGCCGATTATCCCATGGTTACGCATTAGAATTTATGATAACATGGGGTTTTGCTTTATCATTACAAGTTAAATCGATCTCTGACGCTTTAACGTTTTCACCACGTAACTGGAACGTCCTACACGTAATTGAGCCTGGTATATACAAAAGATGAAGAATACTAACCCTAGAGGAGGCCTAATAACCAACGTAAAGTTAATTACCGGAACAACTTCTCTAGAACGAGTAAGCCACATCTTTATGTACTACTGGATCGTTCAACCCGTTTGTAAGGCCTGACTACGTAGATATCAAACTAAACCTTGGCGAACAAGGCATAACCATAACAGATCGAATCAGCTAAATGAAGATCAAGCAAGATGCTACCCTCGCACTTGGGGAACGGTGCAAAGGTAACGAGATAACTAGAGGCGGCATAACTTTAAACGATTATAGCGAAAAACACTGATGCTAGCCTCAACAAATCTATGATAGTAGTGTTACTCGCCATCAACAAGGCTTCAGTACGAGTAACACTAAATAACGCGTAAGTAAAAGTACTGCCTAGATCGCGAGATGCGATCTAGGCAGCATGACACTTACCCGAAAGAAACCCTAGAACAAGGGGTGGCGATGCGCCGAGATTGTGTTTATTGTGAACGTGATTGTCCTCCTTTTCTCGATAACCTTAGGTACATATTTATAGTCCGGAGACTCTCTACTTTTGGAATAACTCTACAACTCTATCTTTACCTAAACTGAAACGTAACCTAAACTAACACGAAACCTACTATGATACAAGATACACGGGCAATTTAGCCCAAATCCACGCACTAGGCCGATCCAACAACACGTTGAATATACGCATCTTCCAAGCCCATCTTGATCACGGCCCATCTCCTTATTTGGCCAAAATATGGCGATAACACATGCCCCCTGGTTTTGGCAATGATAATTCCAAAACCACTCTGCTGGTATTTTTTTTTTCTCTTCCCCCTCTTTTTTTGTATCGGGTTGCGCGTTGATAGAATGCGTTGCAGAACAGGATCGTCACGCCACCCCTTCATCATGATGCCCTGTCTTCTCAACTCCTTCGCAGTGCATGATTTGACGATTTTGGCAGCACATTCTGGGAAACCGCTATGGCATTGAACCGTCACTCCACTATTCCCCTTATTTAAATTAAATGCGAGCCGCAGTCCCCATCTTCCTCCAGAGGCAAAACCCTCTTCCTCCGCCGAAAAACCTCTTTCTCCACCATGGCCTCTTCCTCTCCGCCTGCTCCTCCCAATCTTCCAATAGCATCGCGATCGAGAGCCGACGCCAGAGCACCACAAGACGGCGCAGATAAGATTTCGCCCACGATGGTGGGACGAAGGGATCGATTTCTCTCCGTCGGAGGACGATGCGTCCCCGACCGACGGCGAGAGCCCTGATTCCTCGTTGACGGGAACCGAGGCGGAGAGCGATGACGCTGGTCTTGGGGCGGCCGAGTCCTCCGACGAAGAGGAGGAATCGGAGGAGGACACCTCCTCCGACGAGTACCCGCCGACGAAGTGCTTCCGCGCCGGGTCCAGCGAGGACACCGAAGATGATGACGAGGACGGAGGCCCCATTGCTTCTTCAAAGAAGAATAAGACGACGGCAGAAGCAAGACAAATGAACAAGACGGCGACGACAGCGGCGACGATCTCGCTCTTTAGATTAGGAACCAATAGTAGTAGTAGTAGTAGTAAGCTCCCTTTTGTAATCAATCATCCTTTTGTAAGCGATCATCTTTTGAATGAATGAAAATCTGTTTCCCAAAGATTGCCTTGTTCGCCCCTAATTTTGCCGATAACTTAAAATAAGTCGATGCTCCAGAAGCCGATGACACTGTATCGGCTTTCATCATACTGCACTTATACAGTCAAACAAGTCAAATCACAAAGAGCCGATGACCACGCATCGGCTTCTCCCAAAAAACGTTGACAGGGTCAAAACTTGGTCGCATACTTAGGCACATCAAAAACGGCCACTTCTTAGTTTCAAACGGTAACCTGCGACCCTCTTCAAAGAGGGCGACCTAGATCCCCAATTGCCCATTGACCAGATCGAGCTCACAGCAACAAGAACCCTCAACCCTCAACTGCACAGATCCATCTCCACCGGCAAACCAGATGGCGGAATCGTCGAACACCAACCCAGAGGTCTCCGGTCTGAAGGTACGCCCACTCCTCGCAGTCTGAACGCGATGTTAGAACCTAATGGCGAACACCTGAATTAATGCTTTTATTCCACCATTACTTTCTAGGTTTCAGACATCCTGCTGCCGCATCCTTCTCTCCCAAATTCCCTCTGTCTTGGCCCTCATGCATTCTAGTCCTGCCCATCCGATTTCTTTAAGCAAATAGAATCCCTTCGTAAGCCAAGACCTAGATCTGAACTCTTGGGCCGACCGCTTGCGAGCTGGCCTAATCCCCCGAACACCGGGTTTCTTGGTTCAAGAGGGTAGCTAGAGCTTACCAATCCCAATGGGAAACTACGGGAATAGCCGATGCCTTGCATCTATCATTGTCTCCTCTTGAGAAACACGAATCTTCTCAAAACCATCGGCTATTTCAGTGCGACGCTCGAATCGCTTCATGTTCGGTCATGGCCCCATGTCACCAACTACATTGGATGTGGTGATGATTACTGGTCCGATGTTACATCACCCAGCCCTTCTGCCTTTAAACTGACCAAAGTCCCCTACAAACTGTCTTCTAAAACAGACTGCACGAACTGGGGTGCCTACCTCCAACGCCATATGAAAACAAAGGGCCCTGTCTCGGAAAAAGAACACACCGCCTTTCTCAACTTCTGGCTGGAGCACTTCATATTTTGTGGCCCTTCCCTAGCTCCCACCAAAAACTATCTTTCCTTGGCCCATGAACTGGCCAAAGGTACTCAACTTGGCCTCGGCAAACTGTTCCTTGGAGAAGTCTATCGATACCTCCAGTTGATGTCTGTCAAGCTGTTCTCTGGTGTAGCAGTCAAAACAGGTGGTCCTTGGTGGTTTATTCAGCTATGGGCTCAGCTGTATTTTCAAAATCACATCCCAAACTTCCCCCTTTTGGCGAGCTGCACCTTTCCAGATGTAAAAGGGAAGCAGATCCGATGCACCAGCTATGGCCAAGCTTTGTATCGCCGCGATGGCGACCTCAGGAGGCATCCAAATGGTTCAGCACTTTCTTCCAAGGCCTAGACAACCCTACCTTCTTCCCATACATGGAGGAATCTGAACACTTTGAAAACGCACTCTCCTTCAGGCTGGACAATTTTGCCGATGACACTAGCACTCGGCAGCTCTTTTCCACCGTGATTCGTCCCTGTTTCCTTCCAGTTGGCATGAGTACGTCCAACAGAATAATCAAACCTGGATATGAATTCTACCATCCAGTCGTAGTGGCTCGCCAATTTGGCCTTGGACAAGTAGCTCCCCACTTCTTTCTCCATCACCTTCTGAGAGCGAGCCGACTGCTGATCCTCTTACCACCAAAGGTGCTATTCCTTTTTGATGCTCGACCATCCCAATTCCCAACCTCACCTTTGCCTCATCAACCGATGGCTTTGAAGCGGTGGTCGATGTGGAAGACTCACGCCAGAGAGCTCGGGACCGTTCTTTGAAACAGCTTGGCCGACTACGACATCCCGTGGAACAGTACCACTACTTGCAAATTTTCTTGATGCACTTGCAATTGATCCTTTTATTAATCCATTCTTTCTCTTTGCAGCAAGACGACCACGAGCCTACACGCATGATGGCTCCCCTTGAGTTCTTTCCGACTCACGTGGTTCTTTTACGCAAAAACTCGCCACCTCTAAAAAAGGTCATAATGCGAAACAACCGATATCACCACAATCGGCTTCCAAGAACCCAAGAACCTCTAAGCCACCGCCTCGAGTTCCAACTAAAACAAGAACGACGACGAGGAAGGTAGCTGCCAGGAAGACCTTGAAGCGCCGGAGCCCTTCTCCAGAAAGCTCGCACGTAGGGTGATCTATGCCTTGGTCGATCCTTCTAATTCTTCTATTTCTTGCAGACCTGCTTGTGCTCACTGGTTCTCCTTCTTTACAGGCTTCCGTCGAAGACACCTCCAGCGAGAACACTCAGACAAATCGAGGAGAACTTGACCCAACAGATTCTGAGAGGACCATCACACCGAGCCAGCCAGATTCATCACCATCGGCTTCCAGGAAAAGGTCCTTTCACGAACCTCACGCCCCGAGCACCAGTCGAGGCGGGGCCAGCTTTGGGTCCTAAGAGGGCTCGTAAAGGACCGCAAGCTTCTTCGTCGAGCCAAGAGGTTTCGAAAATCATCATCCTTTACGCTCTTACTACTTGTTTCTTTTGATCTGCCGATTAATCCTTACTTCCATCGGCTAAACACCTTCCACGCAGATCGATGTTTCTAGTGGGAAAGCTGGGGCAGTGCCGATGCCCTTAGCCAAACCGGACCTAGCAATCCCCGAAGGTGCAGATGAAACGGCTACCACTCCGGCCCAGCTCCCAGCAACCACACACAAGCCGATCACCTCCTCATCGGCTCTCCCCCCGACCTTAGGAGAGGTACGTTAGCTCCTTTCGCCTCATCCTTACATGTTTGGATGCATGCTGACGCCTTTTCGGGCTGCCAGAGTTGTGATATTTCAGGTTTGCTGACGTTCGACCCTGAATCCATTGAACCAACTCCCTCCGTTGCTGCTGATGAACCACGAGCCAAGGTTGTTCTTCCTCAATTCCAGTGTCTTAAAGCCCTGCTGTCCTCCCCAATCGAAGAGTTGATCGAGGGTTCTGAGGAGGTGAAGAGCGTTCTGGCTGAAATAAAAGACCATCTCCCAGTAGCTCTGCAGGTGAAGCTTTGGCCAGTTGTGACCCTGTCTTTCTACGGGCCAAGGGTGAAGTTAGCTCGTGAGAGGATCAGCTGCGCCGCTCAACTCCCATCGAAGCCAATATCGCCGGCGGATGTCGGCTCAACGAGAAAAAGGTGTCTCGGATGCCAAACCGACACCTCTGTCGATTGCTCGCATCCTTGAAGCGGAGTTGGAAGATCTTGAAGAGAAGGTCCGGCGACTAAACAGCTCATCCGCGACAAGGAAGAATCCATTGCCCGCTCCCAAGACGAGGCGGAAAGCCTCAAAGCCCAACTGAAGACCGATCTGGCAGAAATCCGTGCCCTGAACAAGCAGCTGGTGACGGGCAAGGATGAAGATGACGAAGCTGAGATCGCCGAGGTGGATCGTGTCCGTGCTGACGCACTCCACGCCTTGAAGCATTTCTTGATGAGTCGTATGTGTAAACCGCCTGTTTTTTTGACATGTGTGAACCTCTAGAGTCGATGACCGTGCATCGGCTATATTTTTTTATTCGGCCGATTTTCAGTATCGGCCCCCCCATACTTTACTGTCCAACATCCCACATGCTTGGGAAATATTTCTTGAGATTTTGACCGTTGACCGCCACCGGGAATTTCACGCCGTCCAGCTCCTCAAGCATGTATCGTTTCCTCTTAAAACTTGATCGACCATGTCGTCCGTGCCAATTTGGAGACCATTTACCATATGTTGCATCCTTAGTCCCTAATGGCAACACGACTTCCCATACCGGATCACCAACGTGGAACTCCTTTGGCCTCACTTTCTTGTTGTATGCACGAGCTACCTTGGCCTTGTTCTCTTTGATCTTCTCAAGCGACCACGGCCTGAGCTCAGTTAAATCCTCAACACTGTCACTCATCAGGGTTGCATATTCTTCAGTTGTTAGATTGTCCTGAAAAGTGACACGTCTCGATCCAGCCGTAATTTCCCAGGGCAATACGGCTTCTTGTCCATATACTAAATGGTATGGCGAGGTTTTAATCGCCCCATGGCATGACATGCGATAAGCCCACAATGCCTCTGACAAAACCTCGTGCCAACGCCTAGGGTGCTCATCGACTTTTCTCTTGATCAGCTTGATGAGGCTCACGGTTGGATGCTTGACTTGCCCATTAGCTGAGCATAGTATGGAGATGATCGATCGACTTAATCCCCATGTCCTCGCGGAACTTTCTAAACTCACGAGAAATAAAGACCGAACCTCCATCGGTCGTGATAGTTTGGGAATCCGAATCTATGGATGACATGTTCTTTCACAAAGTTGATAACATCCTTTGAGTTCTTGATTTCATCGGGACAGCTTCCACCCATTTAGTGAAATAATCAGTGATGGCCAAAATCCACATGTGGCCTTTGCTTGATGGAGGATTGATTTTGCCGATCATATCCATGCCCCAACCTCGGAATGGCCAAGGCTTGATGATGTGGTTCATTGCTGACGCGGGTACCATCTGAATTTTTCCAAATTTCTGACATGCTTGACACCCTTTGTAGTAGTTGAAACAGTCCTCAAGCATGGTGGGCCAATAAAACCCTGACCGCCTGATCAACCATTTCATCTTGTGAGCCGATTGGTGAGTTCCACAGGCGCCTTCGTGTACCTCGTGCAGGAGACGATTGGCCTCGGCTGTCCCCAGACATTTGAGCAATAACCCTTCCAGAGTCCTGTAAAACATGTCATCCCCAATAAGCACATACTTCATGGCCTTGTATCTTATCCGTTTAGGTGACCCCCGAGCCGAATCCTTCAAGTAATTGAAGATATCGGCTCTCCAGTCGTCAGCTTCCAGGAACTGTACCTTAACATCGGCTCCCTCTGCTACATCCTTGTAGCCTGAAGCCATTTGTGCAAGATCATTTGTCTCTATGTTCTGCGACCGCGGGATCCAGGTGAAGTTTATGTACCGGAACTGTGTCATCAGCTCACGACAGTGCAACCATAATGGGAAGAGGGACTCGCTCTCACACTTGTACTCCTCCGTGAGTTGGGAAATCACCAACTTGGAGTCTCCAAAAATTTCCACTGCTACGCTCGGCCGAGGAGGAGTAACTCCATCCCCTTGCATATCGCCTCGTACTCAGCGACATTGTTGGTGCGAGAGGTAGACAATCTGATGGAGAAGGAAAATGTTGCCCCCCGAGGCGACATGAGTAAAATGCCGATGCCGCAACCATCGTCGCAAACCGATCCATCGAAAAACATAGCCCACGCTCTTATAGACAATGCTGCTATGTTAGTGTTGATCCTTTCAGCGATAAGGTCGGCCAATGCCTGTCCCTTAACTGCTTTCGCGGGTTGATACCGGATGTCAAACTCTGACAACGCAAACATCCATTTGCCCAGTCGGCCTTTTAACATAGGAGTCGACAGCATGTGCTTTATGACGTCTGACTTGCATATGATGATGATCTCTGCTGATAGAAAAATGTGGCGCAGCTTGGTGCAGGTGAAAAACAGGCAGAGGCACAACTTATCGATGTCAGGATACCTTGTCTCTGCGTCCAGCATCCTTCTGCTTATGTAAAATACGACTCGCTCTAGCCCGTCATAAACTTGCACCACCACCGAGGCGATGGACGTGTCAGCCACTGCAAGTAAATGTAGAACGGTCTGTCCGGCTGGGGCGGAACCAACACTGGCGGCTTCGTCAGATATTCTTTGATCTCGTCAAAGGCTCGTTGTTGTTCTGCCCCCCAGCGGAATTCCTCGTCAATTTTAATTTTCACTAATCCCATGAACGGCTCTATTCTCCCGGACAGATTGGAGATGAATCTTCTGACGAAGTTGATCTTGCCGATGAGAGACTGCAGTTCTTTCTTTGTGGTGGGTGGCTTCATTGTTCGCACTGCCTCCTGACTTTTCAGGCCGATCTCAATTCCACGTTCATGGACCAAAAAACCCAAGAACTGACCGGCCGTCACTCCGAAGGCACACTTCTTTGGATTCATCCGTAGGCCGAACTTTCTTGTTCGGTCCAGGACGCGTTGTAGATCATCCATGTGTCCTTGCGCTGAAGCAGACTTGGCCACCACGTCATCGATGTAGATTTCCACCAGCTTGCTGATCAGATCATGGAAAATATAATTCATGGCCCTTTGGTACGTGGCGCCGGCATTCTTCAGTCCAAACGTCATGACTACATACTCAAACAACCCCACCGAACCTGGGACTCTGAATGCAGTCTTGTGTATATCTTCTGGAGCCATAAAAATTTGGTTGTAACCGGCATTGCCATCCATGAAGCTCAAGATCTTATGACCAGCCGCTGCGTTGATTAACGTCTCTGCCACCGGCATCGGATACTCATCCTTTGGGGTAGCTCTGTTGAGATCCCGAAAATCTATGGCAACACGCCACCGGCCATCCTTTTTCTCTACAGGTACTATACTAGAAATCCACTCAGCATACCTGCATGGCCTGATTAACTTGGCCGTCAACATTTTCTCGACCTCTTTCTTGACTTCTTCCAGAATTTCGGCCTTCATTTGTCGTGCTCGCTGCTGAAATGGCCGAAATCCTTTTTTAAGCGGGAGTCGATGCTCAATGATGCTCCTGTCTAACCAGCATTTGTGTAGTCGAGGCGAAGCGATGCGGATATTTTTTCAACAGGGCTATCATCGGACCCCGCAGACTCGGGTCTAACTTTTTGCTGATAAATGTTGGTCGTGGCTTATCCCCAGGACCAATGTCGATCTCTTCTAGTTCATCAGCGGATGTAAACCCATACCCTAGCTTTCCGTCACCTGTCAAATCGATGCTAAACACAGGGCAAGCAGTAGGTGAGGATAACAAAAATACTTTGGGCCGATTCGAATCGCCCCTTTGATTGCATTAGCCAAGGATGGTTTACACCTTATGGTTTTACAATGCCAGGGCATCTCCCTGCTACGACTACGTGATCTGCTTGTCGTATGATTGGTGCTTTTTATTTTTTGTGGCCGATCGCGAGGATCGGCCGTACCACGTATGATCATGGACTTTCCTACTCTGTCAGGCCAGTGGATAAGACCAGCCTCACCCCGTTTTTTGTAGCTTCAATGCGCTCACAGCCGTCTAACGATTCCAGATCGGCTCTTGGTCTTCGCTTCCCAGACGTTCATGCCAGCTATGGAAATCTCGATAGAATCATCCGCATGGATGACCTCCACTTCATCTTCGTCCCATCAGACAGTAATCGGTGCATCGTGGATGGAATGCAATTAGCGTGAATCCAATCTCTACCTAGCAAGACAAAGATAGGTACTTTTGCGACCACGACAAAAATGACGTGGGTATGGTTTTCGCCTTTATCGGTTCCACGTTCGCACGCCTTGCGTTTCCGAGGACCGCGTTGAAGTCGCTTAACGTGACGTTGGTTTTGATCGGATCTGCGGTGGAGCGTCCCAAACGTCGTAGCATGGAGTATGGCATGATATTGATCGCCGCCCGGTGTCCACCAACATCTTGCGACAGGTTGCCCATTGATGTAACCTCGTAGGTGTGGCTTTCAGATGTTTGTAACCCTTCTCACGTGGCTTCTCAAAGATAACGGCCGTGGGCGCGATCAAGCGTGCCCTTTGGTAGCTCATTGGTTCTTGGCGCTAAATTCGACGGAAGTATGAACACCATGTTTGTACCAGCCGATGTCGTGCATCGGCTTTTATTGGTTTGGGCGCCACTCTTTCCTTATCGGGCGGTCTCCGCTTCAAGTCTGCTGATTTTGACGGCTAGATCGGGCCGCTTTCTTTAAAGCGTGGAGATCTGCGCTTGACTTCCTCTAAGTTACGCAGCCGCACTCACGCTTTTGGGTATGTCCGAGTCCGTCGGGACACCACCTTGGACGGTGATATCTCTTCTTCCTCGTCATCCCTTGGCTTCTCGAGGTCCTTTGCTCGAGCGGACTCCTGTGGCGGCTCACGAGGTGGGAGAGGCCCTAAACGTTTGAACACTGAAACTGGCCTCGTGTCCTCCTTCTGCTGTCCACACTCCGGGCAGTTGTCGACTGTAGGCAATCGGCTCATTCCCGCGTCCCAGCAATACTCGAAGAAAGGACAATCCCAATGTTTGTCTGCGCCTTCCTTTTCTTTTGACGGTCCCCTAGCAAGGTGCTCATATCTTTCATCGTCTCCATCGCGCTGGCGCCGTTGGTCATACTGACGCTCATACTTGTTAAGGAGATGCGTGGAATGTGGCTTCTGATACCGCACTCTCCTCACCTGTTCCTCTGTTAAGTACCGCCTGTCGCTGTGGCCGGGCCGGTCGCATGGACCAGCCTCTTTTCTTTCTTTGCCCCGAGAGCGACCACCTTCCTCCTTGTACGTGTCATGGTGGTACCCAGACCCTGCCATATTAACACCGAACGAAAAATCCAGCTGACGCCATGAGCGACTGAGTTCTATCATGTTGACGCCGGGAAATGGGTTTGTGTCCACTTTCATGGCGAACTGCCCAAGGATCAGACGACCTTGCTCTATTGCCATTTGGATTTGGCGACGTAGCTCTTTGCAGTCATTGGTGGTGTGGGTGAACGAGTGATGCCACTTGCAGTATGGTCTCCGTTCATTTCGAGCCGGGGATTTTATGGCCGCGGGTAACCTTAGCGCTTCTCTTTCGGAAGAATCGAAGATCTGCTCGCTTTGCTCACGTCAAGTCGAACCCTTTGCAGGCCCTTGCTGTTTTACCCATTTGCGGATACGGATCGCCCCGAGCCCATTCAGCCACGGCCACCTCCGGTCTTGTGTAGGATCATCTTCTTCAGACGACCAGCCTATCGGACGCTTGAACTTGTCTTGGTATAACTCAGGGTGACGTTGTTCATACATCGTCAGTTTCTGGGCCATGTGCGCCAATGAGTTGTACTCTACTTGGAAAGCCGGATCCTTGATGGGTGCTGAGAGACCCAACACTGCCAGCTCGACTGCTTCCTTCTCAGTTAAACGAGCTGAGTAACATCGGTTCTTGACGGTCTGGCCTTTGGATGTACTCGCCATCGCTTTCTCCCGCTTCGCCAGACTGCGTGTCCGCAATGCCAGCCTCGGTAGCTTCGAATGATATTGGATGTGGAACGCTCTTCCGATTGCTTCAGTGTCTGAATCGAATCGTGGCGCGAGGTGTACCACCCAAAAGCTGGTCTGTCTGGGGATTGCGCAAAAAACCTTACGCGCATCTGATCCGATGCAGGAATTATGCCTAGTTGTGCCAGGTATCGGCTTACGTGCTCGATCGAGCTCGACCCTTGTGACCCGCTAAACCTTGAGAACTCAGGGAGCCGATACTTGGGTGGCAGGAATCAGATCAAACTTCGTTGAAGTACGGCTTTGAATAGCCGATTGTCCTTCTCTTGACGCACGGTTTAACGGTCTCTCAAGATGGTACGGATTTGCTCCTTTGTTTGAGTCGCAGGTCTAGATTCTCATGACTTGTTCGATGGCATACTTGGCTATACGCTTTGTTTGTCGGCGTCCATCCTGCATATCGCTGCTCGAAACGCTGCCACTGGAGCTCCTGCCCTAGGAACCCCTGCCGCAGAGACTCCTGCGGTTGCAATCTGGTTGGTGCGTGGCAGGTTGTTGCAATCCGACACGTAGGTGCATATATATCTGTGTGGGATTTCCTTAGGTGGCTCAAACAGGAATTGGCAATCGCCTGGGTCGCCTCCAGCCTTATAGACGACGTACGCCGCTGCTCCTGGTGGCTCTGGAGCTGCAAGCGTGAATGGCATGTGGCACAGTCTGAGCGGTCTTTTCCCTGGTGAGTCCCTAAAGTAGGCCCCACGGAGAGTAATCGATGTTTCATGATTTCTTGAACTACGCGACCGCTCCGAAAGCGTTCACGGGCTCTCGAATGGCGGTGCGGTGAGCCACCATGTAGTTGACTTCACCGTCAGAGCTGCAGTGCGCCTCCAAGGAAGGAGACAGATCCACCTCATCAAGAGCACCCTGGGGAGAACCCTCCACTTGATGCCATGCTTACGGGTCCTCTCAAAAGAGCCGATGAGATCGGCTTCAAGAGATTTCCGATCTCGTCATACCGCCTTTGTGCTCTTCGGAAGCTCGTACGTGGATCGGGTCCATTCTCCATCGTGGCGTCGGATGTTGATGTAGAGCGTTGTTGAAGGTCCCACCGGGCGTGCCAGAATGTGTTGCCTGCCAAAACTCACCGGCGAGCAGCGACGAGCAACACGAAGAGCCGGAGGCTCCCGTAACTGGTGGGCCCTGGTCCCTCGGGCGACGCCCGCAAAACTCCGCACACGCCCGGCTTGGTTCGAGATGCCACCGACCTATACCTGGTCAGGAAGGTGAAGGATTGCTCCGATTGATTTCCTGCATGGTAAACAAGTATACGTAAAATTCGAGCCGTGACCGGCTCCCAGGTTTCCCCGTGAATCGGCTCCTAGAGCCGATTATCCCATGGTTCTGCATTAGAATTTATGATAACATGGGGTTTTGCTTTATCATTACAAGTTAAATCGATCTACGACAGTTTAACGTTTTCACCACGTAACTGGAACGTCCTACACGTAATTGAGCCTGGTATATACAAAAGATGAAGAATACTAACCCTAGAGGAGGCCTAACAAAAAACGTAAAGTTAATTACCGGAACAACTTCTCTAGAACGAGTAAGCCACGTCTTTATGTACTACTGGATCGTTCAACCCGTTTGTAAGGCCTGACTACGTAGATATCAAACTAAACCTTGGCGAACAAGGCATAACCATAACAGATCGAATCAGCTAAATAAAGATCAAGCAAGATGCTTCCCTCGCACTTGGGGAACGGTGCAAAGGTAGCGAGATAACTAGAGGCGGCATAACTTTAAACGATTATAGCGAAAAACACTGATGCTAGCCTCAACAAATCTATGATAGTAGTGTTACTCGCCATCAACAAGGCTTCAGTACGAGTAACACTAAATAACGCATAAGTAAAAATACTGCCTAGATCGCGAGATGCGATCTAGGCAGCATGACACTTACCCGAAAGAAACCCTAGAACAAGGGGTGGCGATGCGCCGAGATTGTGTTTGTTGTGAACGTGATTGTCCTCCTTTTCTCGATAACCTTAGGTACATATTTATAGTCCGGAGACTCTCTACTTTTGGAATAACTCTACAACTCTATCTTTACCTAAACTGAAACGGAACCTAAACTAACACGAAACCTACTATGATACAAGATACACGGGCAATTTAGCCCAAATCCACGCACTAGGCCGATCCAACAACACGTTGAATATACGCATCTTCCAAGCCCATCTTGATCACGGCCCATCTCCTTCTTTGGCCAAAATATGGCGATAACAGTATCTTAGCCATTTAAGTTAATTTTTGCTCTATTGTGATTTTCCTAGTTTGCATGATGAATCTTTTTTGGAGAGTATGAATGTGACATCTCATCAAGATTTTGTGGGTTTCCAAGAAACCTCATGGCAAGAATATGAACAAAATCTTGATGAGATGGATGAGGGTTTTGTGGACTCAACCCAAGTGGCCCGAATAACAAGCAACTACACCAACAAAGAAGACCTTGTGATCATCTTGGCATGGAAGAAGGTGGTTCTTGATCCGGCCATGGGCACAGAGCAGCCGAAGGACACATACACATATCGAGAGAGGATGAAGGAGTTCTTTAATGCTCGCAACTGATGGTGCTTGACGTGGAGCACTTCGTTGGAAACTCCAAGAGCAAGGTGTGATGAGCATAGCAGCAAGTCTTCCCTCAGTAGAGACCGAGGTTATCGAACCAGAAGGAGGAAGGAAACATCATACAAGTGTTGCAAGCAACGCGGATGCACAACACAAACTCAAGACTTTGCCCCAACGAATCAGTGAGGTTGTCAAGCTCACCAATTTGCTGTAACAAAGGATTAAACGTATGGTGTGGAAGGTAATGGTGGTTTGCAGCAAGTAAACAAGTAACAGTGGAAGATGTATCAATGGTAAAGATTGGACCAGGGTCCATAGTTCACTAGAGGTGCTCTCCTTAGATAAACAACATGGCATGAAGGGTAAACAAATAACAGCAGGGCAATTGATAGGAACTGAGCAAGCAATAACAATGCAATTACTAGTCAGAAAGATCCCATGAGATTTGATTGGGCAATACAACAAGATACATAGACCGCCATCCAACTGCATCTATGACTAGAAGTCCACCTTCAGGTTATCATCTAGGTTATCATCTGAACCCCCTCCAGTATTAAGTTGCAAGCAACAAACAACTGCTTTAAGCAAAGTGTGTAAGGTAAACAGTCCACATGTTCCATGAACAAGAGACCGTTGTTTTCTCCCTAGTAGAAACATCACATCTACAACCGAAGAGATAGCTACTAACAACGGAGAGCATGCAAGATCACAAACAACATAGACATGATAGAATCATAAAGACAAAACCATTAATCAAACCAACATAATAATCTCAATATCCATCGGATCCCCGCAAACACAACATGCATGATTACAAATAGATTAGATCTTGATCAAGAACGGAGCTCACAAGATCTATACATTAAAGCACAAAGGAGGAGACACAACCATCTAGCTACTACATGGACCCATAGTCCAAGGTAAAACTACTCACGCATCATACCGGAGAGAAGGCCTCCAGGATGATCTCCCCTCTGGTAGGGTGCTCGGAAGAACTTCAGACCCCCCCGATCTAGGGACGATAGTGGCGGCGGCTATAGAAGGTTTCGTGGAGATTTGATCGGGTACTTAGGTTTTCTACATCGGGGGCTTTTTATAGGCGAAGGGGAAGGCCGAGGCGGTGGCCAGGGGCCCCACACCCTGCCTAGGTGCGGGGCAGGGCCCACCCGCGCCTATGGGGGTCTGGGTGCCCTGGCACGCCTCTTTGGCTCCCTTCTGGACTTCTTGTTCCCCATGGAAAGTTATTGACTTTGACGTTTGTCTCGTCCAATTCCGAGAATATTTCTTTACTAACTTTTCTAGAAACAAAAATAGCAGAAAACAGGCAACTGGCACTGTGGCAACTTGTTAATAGGTTAGTACCAGAAAACATGTAAAAAGCACCTCAAAGTGTAGACAAAGCAAAGCAAAGTAGATACTAAACAAGCATGGAGCATCAAAAATTATAGATACGTTTCCGACGTATCAAGCATCCCCAAGCTTAACTCCTGCTCGTCCTCGAGTAGGTAAGTGATAAAAGAATAATTTTTGAGGTGACATGCACCTTCACAATGAAGATCGAACCATTTGCAAGCCTTGAAATCTAGGATAAAAGAACTCTAAACATGTGCATGAAAGATGGAGTTCTAACAATAGGACATAATAACTATGCATGCAACATGACAAGCTACAAAAAAAGATCATGAATAACATGCATTGAAAAACGTTTGTTTGTTTCACATACAGAAAACATGGCATAGTGGCAATCAGATTGTCCCTCATAGAGTAGCAAATAGATGCATAGGACACCTTCAAAGTTCACAAGGGTGACTAGAAACAAGTAGCACAAGAGAAAGTAATATCACAATATGAATCAATCAATAAGCTTTGGGCTTTGGGACACTGCACACAGAATGACAACTATGCTCTCTTAATGGTGCCTAAAGGTAGAAGGTGGAGACTCAATAGTGGTGGAAGAAAGACCTTTTATAAAGGAAGCAGGGATTTCAAGTTTCAAAAAGAGCTTCCAAAAATTATGGTACTTGTTAGCTTTCAGCCCTCGTTGCCCCTATCATAAGCATCTTGAAGTGATTAAGGTTAAAGTGAACAAAGATGGAGTATATTCTTGACGAAGTATAAGTTGGCAAGCTCAAGTCCCTTGAATACGAGGGCCACACCTCACGCTACTCAACTTTAGTCACCTGTAAGTTCTTGTCATTGTAAGTATTTGCATATCATTGAGAACCGCCAACGGGGTACCCCTTGCACATGGTAGAGGAGCTTTCCCATAACCAAAATGACAAGGCAAGCAGACATTTAGCATCTCAGCACTCTTCTTATTTACCATGGGAATATGGTGCTTTTTTTCTCTCTTTCCTCTTTTTCTCAATGTGTCTCTTTTTTATAAGAAGAATGCTTCATAGATGTCACTATGGTGATGCTACAGGTTTCCATCATGATTAGGCATGGCTTAGGCTAGCGGCCCAGGCGTTTCTCTAACACAGGATACAAACTCCATGGACTTACAAGTTCCCTCTTTATTTCACACCGGTGACATCCATAGATAAAAGAGCATGATATCAACTGAGTACAAAGTACAAGTGCAATGTTGAAAACGTTCCCCGTGACAGCACGGTTCTGCTAATTCCAACGTATAAGTGCAAGCATATACTGTAGGGGTTTGTAGCATGGAAAACAAAAAAAATCTACCGCATACACACAAACAAGCCAAGATCTATCTACTAGATTGTAGCAAACAAGTCGATTAGAGTACTCACCCTCGAAGATTCCAAAGCGGTTAACGAGAGTAGATTCTCGTGGATGATGTAGTCATACACTTGCCGATCTCAAGATCGTGTAGACGATCCTTCCGGCGTTGCGTTCCGGTAGCGCTTCCGCAGTCGGTCACACGTTCGGTACTCGATGAAGACCTTCCTCTCCCTTGTTCCAGCAGGCAGCGGAGGTTGTAGTTCTCCCCTCGCAATTCCAGCAGCATGACAGCATGGTGTCGGAAGTAGAGGGAAGATCCCGCAGGGCTTCGCCTAAGCCGGTGCGGGTTATGGTGGATCTAGGGTTTCCGGCGATCTAGGTTTAGAAGGCCGGAGAGGAGGAGGAGGTGTCGGCGGTGGCTAGGGTGACGGCGACGGGCCGACGGCGGCGTGAGGCGGCGGCGGTGGCAGCGCTAGGGCGACGGCGGCGGCGTGACTTGGAGGTGGGGAGGGATGGTTGTGGTGCTTTGGGGCAGCCCCTGAAGGGTTTCGCAGCATAGTAAATCATAAATTTTCTACGGATGCGAACAGGAAAGCCAAGATCTAATCTAGGAGATGCAAACAACGAGGGGGGATAGATGAGATCTTCATACCCTTGAAGATTCGCACAGCGGAACGTTCAACGGAACATGGTTGATGTAGTCGTACTAGCTTCTCCTCGCGATCTGATCCGATCCAACACCGCAAGTGGCGATGCCTCCGAGAGATGCACACGTACGGCACCTCGACTTCTCCTCCTTCTTTGGTCCAGCAAGTGGGGTGGAGAGATAGATTGGATCTACAACACGATGGCGTGGTGCAAAGGTGGAGAGTTTCTGCGGCAGGGCTTCGCCTACGCGCAGTCGGGAGAGAGAGAGATCTGGAGGGCAGCAGTATGGCGACTAGGGTTGAAGGAGTGGGGGAGGAGGGCTGCGCCCCTGCCCTCTATATATAGGGGGTTGTCCGTCCCTCTTGGCCCCTCCTCCAAGCCCTAGGGCGGCGGCCCCAAGGGTTGGAGTGGGGGGCAAGTTTTCCCCCTCCTTCTAGAAGGTTTCCCTAGGGTTTTGGCCGGCTGGGCCTATGGGGCCTTGTGCCCCTGGCCCAATGCGGCCAGGGCACTCCCTTGTAGGCCCACGCCCCCTCCCGGCAAGTGGGGCCACGTTGGTCCCACTCCGGAAGGTTCTAGAAGCTTCCGGTACAATACCGAACAATCCGAAACAATTCGGAAATCCAAAAACTGCTTTCCCTTATATGAATCTTATTCTCCAGACCATTTCGGAACCTCTCGTGACGTCTTGGATCTCATCCCAGACTCCGAACAAAAACTCATAAACCAATTATCCATTCTATCCTAGCGTCGAGGCACGTTAAGTGTATGACCCTACGGGTTCGAGAATATGCAGACATGATCTTCTATCAATATTCAATAGCGGGGTCTGGAAACCCATATTGACTCCCACATACTCATCGATTATCATATCGGATGAACCACGATGCCAGGATTCAATTAATCCCATATATATATTCCCTTCGTCACGCGATATTTTACTTGCCCGAGATTCGATCGTCGGTATCGACATACCTAGTTCAATCTCGTTCACAGCAAGTACTTTACTCGTTCCGTAATCCGATATCACTTTGTGATTAACTCCTTAACCACGTGCTTGAAAGCGGTGTTGATATTGATTACCGAGTGGGCCCGAAGTATATCTCTCCGACTTGGGAGGGACAAATCCCATCTCGATACATACAACCCAACAAGTACTTTCCGATCACCTGAGAGACACCTTTATGATCACCCTCTCATAGGATGACGTTTGATGACCTCAAAGCTTTCCGATACCAGGAGTTGCATTATCTCATGGTCTAAGGAATACAATATTTGACATAAGAAAAAGCTTCGCAAAGATGAACACGATGACACGATCTAATTGCTCGCTTGATTTGGTCTCATCCATCATATCATTCTCCCAATGATATGATCTCATTATTAATCGACAACTCATGTCTATGGTTAGGAAACCTTAACCATCATTAATCAATGAGCTAGTCCATAGAGGCGTACTAGGGACACGTTGTTGTTCATAAACCACACAAGTATCAAAGTTTCCGCTTAATACAATTCTATCATGGAATATAAACTTTATCATGAACAAGAATTATAATAATAACATCTTTATTATTGCCTCTAGGGCATAATTCCAACAGTCCCCCACTTGCACTAGAGTCAATAATCTAGTTTACATCTGACAACAATCTAACACCCATGGCACTAAGGTGTTGATCATGTTTTGCTCGTGGAAGAGGTTTAGTCAACGGATCTGCGACATTCAGATCCGTATGTACTTTGCTAATCTTCAAATCTCCATCTGTTATATAATCTTGAATTATATGAAACTTGCGGTTGATATGCTTGGTATTTGGATGATATCTTGGTTCCTTAGCCGGTGCTATGGCGCAAGTGTTGTCACACAATATCTCCAGTGGGTCCAAGGCACTTGGAACCACACCAAGCTCAGTGATGAAGTTTCTGATTCAAACTCCTTCACTTGACGCTTCTGCAGCAGCCATGTATTCTTCTTCTACTTTAGATCCCGCGATCATGCTTTGCTTGCAGCTTCTCCAGCTCACAGCTCCTCCATTCAAAATATAAAAGTATCCTGTCTGAGATTTAGAACCATCCTTGTCGGTGTCGAAACTAGCATCGACATAACCTTTTACAACGAGCTGTTCATCACCTCCATAGACTAAGAACATTTCTTTAGTTCTATTTAAATACTTTAGGATGTTCTTCACGGTTGTCCAGTGTTCCACTCCTGGATCATTTTGGTATCTGCTCGTCAAACTAAGAGCATTGGACACAGCCGGTCTAGTACATAGCATGGCATACATGATAGATCCTATGGCCGAGGCATAATGCACTTTGCTCATAGATTCTTTATCGTTTACCGTAGCTGGACACTGAGCCCTGCTCAATATCTTACCTGACAACCGTGGCATTCCGCAAAACCACTACTAGAAAATCGCGTCGTTTTTGTGCTTTGCATCGGCATCATCATGCATTGTTTGTCGGCATTATTTGAAAAGCCTAGTTTTGATTTATACAAATACCCCTCTTATTTTTCAAACACCAAAACCCGGGACTCCGGATTATTTGTTTTGTCGGTTATCGGGTTGCCAATGCACTGTTTAAAATAAATAAAAGTTTGCATTATTTTGAGCGGGGCAGTCGAACGGGCCAAATGACCCGAACGACCACCCCAGAAAAATACAAAACGGACCACCCAAAAATCCCTAGTCTACCCTGTCCTAGTCTACCCACACCCCCTCCACATCACCCCACCCAATAGCGAGACGCCACCTCACCCACCCTTTCCCCCTAGCCACTAGGGAGCTGCCACCTAGACCCATCCACCCCTCTCCTTTTTCCTCTCTCTCCCAACCCACCCTGGCCACGCACGCACACCCACGCACCGACAACCCCCCTGGACCCGGCCCCACGCGCCCTCTCTCCCTGGCGCGTCCCCGCTCCCCACCTCCTCACACCCGACGCCCCCGTCCTCTTTTCCCTTCTCCTCCGCCGGCAACCACCGCCCGCCGGCCGCTCCCGCACTCCGCGCCGCCCCCTCCTCTCCCAGGCTCCTCCCGCACCCTCGCTCGCCGCCGGAGCCCTCCGCTGCTCCGCCCGCATCCCCCGCCCCCACCGTCTTTTCCTCCTCCTCCCCCTCTCTGCGGCGCCGACACGGCCTGCTCCGCCCCTCGTCGCCGGTCGCCCCACCGCGCACGCCTGACCATGCCTCCCTGCGACCCCGCCGTCGGCCTTCCTTCCTCCGCCGCCGCTCTGCCGCCTCGCCGTCGCTGCTCCCTTCCTCCGACCGCTCGCCCCCTCACCGCCGGCCACGCGTCCCTCGCTCGCCGCCCCTCTTCTCACGCCGCGCCTCGCTCAGCGCTCGCCCGCCCCCTCTTCTCCGCCCGCTTGCCCAGCCTCGCGGACCGCCGCCCCGGGTCCGTCCCGCGGCATGGGCGGCCGTCGCGGATCCACCGTGCTCGAGCACGCCGCTGGCCAGGCCCGCGGCCTCCCTTCCGCTGGTGCCGCGCATCTCGCCGGCGTCGGGGTCTGCAGCACGCCGTCGTTCCTCCATGGTGCCTCGCCTCTGGCAGCTACGCTCCTGCCTCCATGGTTGTTCACCGGTGGGCACAATTGTTGTCCTCTGTCCAGTTGTTAGTGGCGTGGGATGCTGCATCTTGCCAAGTACCACAACGTGGCAAGCTGCTTAATACCATGCAAGAGGACCTCTCGACCCAAAGCCCATCGCGTCAAGATCTTCTGAACATCCTGGCAGTCAAGGTCGACATCGATCGAGATAAACCCGTAGGACCCCTGGTATCGAGCCCGAGTTCGCCATCGACATCGAAGGCGAACGCTAAGACGGGCCGGATCCGGAGACCGAACCCGATACCGCCAAGTTCCGCCAAGATCTGTTATCGGACTTTGGAGCCGCCAAGTTCTTCCACGTGGACCCGATGAACCGAAGACCCGTGGCGAGTGCATCGACTTCCACCAAGATCTTCCGGCCAAGAACCCGGACGCCAAGATCACCGTCCCAGAACGACATGATCTTCTCCTCGGACGCCAAGATCTACCTCTCGGAACCCCAAGGCCTCCGACATGGATCCGAAGGCCGAGCCTCGACACGCCAAGACCTCCTTCCCGGACGCCGTTCCGTCGAACCCTGAACCCTGAGACCCGACCCCGAACCCCGGAACCAAGACCGTCGAGACCCCTCAATGTGTGACCCCTTTTCCGAGCCCTATTTTATAAATGCTAAACATAAAACTTGTTGCATATATAATCATTCATCTCGCATGCATATCTGTGGTTTGGGGGCCTTACGCCGATTCACCTCATAATTAAATATGGGGCCCATATGCGGGAAAATCTAGTCTCATATTGGCCTCATTTAAATTGGTGTAGCGAACCGTTGATATATTTTGCCTTGTTAAAACAACATTTAATTGCGGGGTGGCTAAATAACTTGAACCGTTTAATTAATTGTCGGGACCTCGGTTCCGCTTAATATTGACCTAATTGCACCGCACTTTGCCATGCCATGCATCATATCATAAGCATGCCGATCTTCTGCCGTTGTATTAAATATTGCATCCGGTGTTCCTTCTAGTGTTTTGCTTCTTCGCGGATTGGGCCGTTGAGTTGATGTGAGCTTCGCCCTGATCTTCGGTTGAACCTTCGACAATGTTTTCAGGCGAGCATCTTCCCCTTTCTACCTATCTTACTTTGCTAGTATTTATTCCCTCCTGTTGATCTTTGCTATCTGTGTTGCGATGCTCTAGATTTCGTACCCGTGATATCCCTTGCAGCCATATATAGCCTTGGACACATCCTATTACCTGTTGTTTGGTAGATAGTTGGACCCACATGTCGTAGTCGCTTGCTCAAGTGTTTTGCTTGTCGTCAAGTACCACAATTGTTGGAGGATTGCCGCATGTTGACGTTGGAGATGATCATGGCTTTACTTATCGTTCACTTTAATTACTGTTTAATAACTAAAATTGAATTAAGCAGAGGCATCGGTGGGTGATAGGTAAGATTGGTTTCCGACCGCCCACTTGTGTCCCGTAGGACCCGAGTTCTTGACACTGTTCGAGATCGAGCGCTAACCACGGTGGGGAGATATGGGCCCCCATTGATTATTACCTGATTTCAAAGTATTGTCTTGGGGCCACAACTAGTTTGAGGATTTATTTACTATCCTGTACTTATGCCATGCTACTTATGTATTTACGATTGTGTGAGCACGCTGTCTTGTTAGGATCGGGACACGTTGCGGTGTCGGCGGTCCCGTTTGGGGATTTCTTCGTTCACCGTCCACCCAAACCCTGAGTCCGTATCGGAGACCGGCCGACTTTGTTGCGGGTGTACTTAGTGGGGTGCCCCCGTGCTTGCTTTGGGTGCAGGCGTCGTGACTTAGGCCCCGACATACCGATGGAGTGTATGTTAAGCGATCGCAAAAGGGTCGAAGTGCTTGTGGATACTTTGGTGCACCCCTGCAGGGTTAAATCTTTTCGAGAAGCCGTGTCCGCGGTTATGGACGACTTGGAGCACAGTGCTTGATCATAGACAACTATAACTAAAGTTTCCTGTTATGAATTGACTTGTATCCGATTTGCCTAGTAATCAGCTTCACTACAACGGAATGGCTAAATAAAAGTACCAATAACTGCTGGGTTACGGGGTTGTCTCATGCTAATTGTACCTGATTAGTAAGTGTTGCAACTATAACGGAATGGTTAACTAAAAGTGCCCACTGCTTACTTTATCAGGACGATTACCTAAACCTGACTAGTAAAGTGCCGCAACTATAACTGAATAAGTAAAACTGCCAACTGTGTGAGTTCCTCGATTGACTTCCTCGTTTAGTCTCGAGAAAGCCGGATGGGTTTGTTTGATGCTAGTATCGAGTTGGATCCGAATAGGTCTTTCTTACCCTCTCGATAGCCGCCGGTTGTCGAGTCTCTATAGGTTGTTTAGTGCATGCTGCCGCTCGATCCACCATACCTATGTAGGCGAGGACCGAATTCTAGTCTCGCTGTCTTGGCCTCGATCTTGGCGCTCCTCTTTCCTTTGCCCTTTGTCGGCACCCCTTTTGTTTAAGCAGGTTTTGAGATCGGCCGTTAGCGGTTACCCTTCCGGCTTGGCACAGGCAGGGTTATGGACGCCATTGGTTATTCTTCAGGGCTCTTAGCCCCATTTGCATCTTGTCCGTAGTCGGACGCTCTATCATTTTCAAGGTGATTTGGATCTTTGTATATTATATCTGTATTCTTGACTCATGGAGTCGATGTTATATATATCTGTTCTGTGGGTCCCATCGAGGACTGTTGTGTAATGTTATTGCTTTGTTTTTCCACCCGCACGAAAGTGCCTGGTGGGCACCTTTGAATCGTTTCTATGCGGGATTGGCGGGTTTCGCTAAAACTTGCATAAGGCCGATTCTGAGGGTGTTACAGAGTGGTATCAGAGCTCGGCGATTCGATACCCCACAAGTCCAAATGTAGGATAACCTAGCTAACGGCGAAGTAGAGTGTCAAAACTATTTTGAAAAAATCGGTTGGATAGTTACGATTAGGTCTGATTTTACTCCTTACCCTCTCGCTATTCCCTCTTATCTCGGCGTGTTTTGAATCGCTCTCTTATCTTTTCTTGAGTCCGGATTTCTCGTGGTTGGGTTCCGTACCTTGAGGTTTCGCTTCCTTCTTTGATAACGGTGTTCTACCGTCCGGTGTTCAAGCTGCACGATGAATCCGTCTCACGGTGTCACCATTCTTTATTCCTTGTTTGTGCCTTCCGGTGTTTTCCGCCGACGACATCCTCTCGCGGATACGATCTGATGCGCATCACTCCTTTGTTCCGAACCTCGCTAGTCGAGATCTTCAGTCTGAATCTTGAGGGTTGGTTGCATAATCTATCTGTTCGTGTACAGAGTAATGCTTTGAGTGCGGGATGGAGTCGCGACCATACAACTACTCTTATCATTTGCTTTTGTATATTGAATGGTGGATCGATGCAACTCTAGTCCTTCCATGGAAGTTAGAGGTGGCCTTACCTTTTAACTTCGTCCGTTGTTTCCGGAGTGTTCTCTTGATGAACAGGGTCAACGACCTCTTGTTAGTGGTGTCGCGAAGATCTACACGAAGCGAGAAGACGCAGATCGCCGCCCTTCTTTCCGGTACCATGAGGCGGATCTCGAGGGCGAGATCCATTGTTAGTGGTGTCGAATTGTGGCATCCCGCAAAACCACTACTAGAAAATCGCGTCGTTTTTGTGCTTTGCATCGGCATCATCATGCATTGTTTGTCGGCATTATTTGAAAAGCCTAGTTTTGATTTATACAAATACCCCTCTTATTTTTCAAACACCAAAACCCGGGACTCCGGATTATTTGTTTTGTCGGTTATCGGGTTGCCAATGCACTGTTTAAAATAAATAAAAGTTTGCATTATTTTGAGCGGGGCAGTCGAACGGGCCAAATGACCCGAACGACCACCCCAGAAAATACAAACGGACCACCCAAAATCCTAGTCTACCCTGTCCTAGTACTACCCCTCCACATCACCCCACACCCAATAGCGAGGCGCCACCTCACCCACCCTTTCCCCCTAGCCACTAGGGAGCTGCCACCTAGACCCATCCCCCCCCCTCCTTTTTCCTCTCTCTCCCAACCCACCCCACACGCACCCACGCACGGCCCTGGACCCATTGCGCCCTCTCTCCCTCTGGCGTCCCGCTCCCCACCTCCTCACACCCGCCCCGTCCTCTTTTCCCTTCTCCTCCGCCCGGCACGCCCGGCCGCTCCCGCCTCTGCCGCCCCTCCTCTCCCAGGCTCCTCCCACTCCCCTCGCCGGAGCCCCTGCTCACTTGCATCCCCGCCCCCACCGTCTTTTCCTCCTCCTCCCTCTCTCTCTGGCGCCCAGCGCTGCTCCGCCCTCGCCGCGGTCGCCTTCCAGACGCTGCCCATGCCTCCCTGCGACCCCGTCGGCCTTCCTTCCTCCCGCCCGCTCTGCCGCGCATCGTCGCTCCTTCCTCCGGCCTCGCCCCTCACTGCCACGCGTCCCTCCGCTCGCCCGCCTCTTCTCCGCCGCAAGCCTGCCTCGCCTCCTCGCCCGCCCTCTTCTCCGCCGCCCAGCCCCTCGCCGCGCGCCTCGGGTCCGTCCCGACATGGGCCGGCCGTCGCGAGCCGCCTGGAGCTTGCCCACCGCTAAGGCTTCCAGCCGCCAAGACTTCCGCTGGTGCCGCGCATCTCGCCGGCGTCGGGTGCTGACGACGGCGTTCCTCCATGGTGCCTCGCCTGCAGCTCGCTCCTGCCTCCATGGCTGTTCACCGGTGGGCACAATTGTTGTCCTCTGTCCAGTTGTTAGTGGCGTGGGATGCTGCATCTTGCCAAGTACCACAACGTGGCAAGCTGCTTAATACCATGCAAGAGGACCTCTCGACCCAAAGCCCATCGCGTCAAGATCTTCTGAACATCCTGGCAGTCAAGGTCGACATCGATCGAGATAAACCGTAGGACCCGATGTCGAGCCCGAGTTCGCCATCGACACTGAAGACGGAACGCTAAGACCGGGCCCGGATCCGGAGACCGAACCCGATACCGCCAAGTTCCGCCAAGACTGTTATCGGACTTCGGAGCCCACCAAGTTCTTCCACGTGGACCCGATGAACCGAAGACCGACCCCGTGACGAGTGCATCGACTTCCACCAAGATCTTCCGACGCCAAGAACCCGGACGCCAAGATCACCGTCCCAGAACGACATGATCTTCTCCTCGGACGCCAAGATCTACCTCTCGGAACCCCAAGGCCTCCGACATGGATCCGAAGGCCGAGCCTCGACACGCCAAGACCTCCTTCCCGGACGCCGTTCCGTCGAACCCTGAACCCTGAGACCCGACCCCGAACCCCGGAACCAAGACCGTCGAGACCCCTCAATGTGTGACCCCTTTTCCGAGCCCTATTTTATAAATGCTAAACATAAAACTTGTTGCATATATAATCATTCATCTCGCATGCATATCTGTGGTTTGGGGGCCTTACGCCGATTCACCTCATAATTAAATATGGGGCCCATATGCGGGAAAATCTAGTCTCATATTGGCCTCATTTAAATTGGTGTAGCGAACCGTTGATATATTTTGCCTTGTTAAAACAACATTTAATTGCGGGGTGGCTAAATAACTTGAACCGTTTAATTAATTGTCGGGACCTCGGTTCCGCTTAATATTGACCTAATTGCACCGCACTTTGCCATGCCATGCATCATATCATAAGCATGCCGATCTTCTGCCGTTGTATTAAATATTGCATCCGGTGTTCCTTCTAGTGTTTTGCTTCTTCGCGGATTGGGCGTTGAGTTGATGTGAGCTTATACGATCTTGGTTGAACCTCGACAATGTTTTCAAGAGCATCTTCCCTTTCTACCTATCTTACTTTGCTAGTATTTATTCCCTCTGTTGATCTTTGCTATACGTATTGCGATGCTCTAGATTTCGTACCGTGATATCCCTTGCAGCCATATATAGCCTTGGACACATCCTATTACATTGTTTGGTAGATAGTTGGACCCACATGTCGTAGTCTTGCTCAAGTGTTTTGCTTGTCGTCAAGTACCACAATTGTTGGAGGATTGCCGCATGTTGGCGTTGGAGATGATCATGGCTTTACTTATCGTTCACTTTAATTCTTGTTTAATAACTAAAATTGAATTAAGCAGAGGCATCGGTGGGTGATAGGTAAGATTGGTTTCCGATCGCCCACTTGTGTCCGTGGGACCCGAGTTCTTGACACTGTTCCGAGATCGGCTAACCACAATTGGGGGAGATATGGGCCCCATTGATTATTACCTGATTTCAAAGTATTGTCTTGGGGCCACAACTAGTTTGAGGATTTATTTACTATCACACTTATGCCATGCTACTTATGTATTTACGATTGTGAGGAGCCTGTTTGTCTTGTTTAGGATCGGGACACGTTTGCTGGTGTCGGCGGTCCCGTTGGGGATTTCTTTGTCGTTCACCCGTCCACCCAAACCTAAGTCCATCTCGGAGACCGGCCGACTTCGTTGGTGTACTTAGTGGGTGGCCCCGTGCTTGCTTTGGGTGCAGGAGCGTCGTGACTTAGGCCCCGCCGACATACCGATGGGTGTATGTTAACCGATCGGCAAAAGGGTCGAAGTGCTTGTGGATACTTTGGTGCACCCTGCAGGTTAAATCTTTTCGAAGCCGTGTCATGGTTATGGACGACTTGGAGCAGATTGCTTGATCATAGACAACTATAACTAAAGTTTCTGTTATGAATTGACTTGTATCCGATTTGCCTAGTAATCGGCTTCACTACAACGGAATGGCTAAATAAAAGTACCAATAAGCTATGGGTTCGGGGTTGTCTCATGCTAATTGTACGATTAGTAAGTGTTGCAACTATAACGGAATGGTTAACTAAAGTGCCCCTTACTTTATCGGGACGATTACCTAAACGACTAGTAAAGTGCATAACTATAATGAATAAGTAAAACGCCAACCGTGTGAGTTCCTCGGTTGACTTCCTCGTTTAGTCTCGAGAAAGCGCTAGGATGGGTTTGTTTGATGCTAGTATCGTTGGATCCGAATAGGTCTTTCTTACCCTCTCGATAGCCGCCATTGTATCGAGTCTCTATAGGTTGTTTAGTGCATCTTTCTGCCGCTCGATCCACCATACCTATGTGGCGAGGACCGCCGAATTCTAGTCTCGCCGTGTCTTGGCCTCGATCGACGCTCCTCTTTCTCCTTTGCCCTTTGTCGGCACCCTTTTGTTTAAGCGGTTTTGAGATCGACGCCGTTAGCGGGGTTACCCTTCCGCTTGGCACAGGTGGTTATGGACGCCATTGGTTATTCTTCAGGGCTCTTAGCCCCATTTGCATCTTGTCCGTAGTCGGACGCTCTATCATTTTCAAGGTGATTTGGATCTTTGTATATTATATCTGTATTCTTGACTCATGGAGTCGCTGTTATATATATATATCTGTTCTGTGGGTCCCATCGAGGACTGTTGTGTAATGTTATTGCTTTGTTTTTCCACCTGCACGAAAGTGCCTAGTGGGAACCTTTGAATCGTTTCTATGCGGGATTGGCGGGTTTCGCTAAAACTTGCATAGGGCCGATTCTGAGGGTGTTACAATAACATAGGCACTGAACCTTTCTTTGCCTTATCCATTCTGAACCTTTTCAGAACTTTGTCTAGGTATGTACTTTGGCTTAAAGCTATCAGGCGTCTTTGTCTATCTCTATAGATTTTGATGCCCAATATATAAGCATCTTCCCCTAGGTCTTTCATCGAAAAACATTTGTTCAAATAACTCTTCACATCGTTAAGCATGTCAATGTCATTTCCGATAATCAATATGTCATCCACATATAGTACCAAAAATGTCACTGAGCTCCCACTCACTTTCTTGTAGATACAAGCTTCTTAGAAATTTGGAACAAATCCAAAGCTCTTGATTACTTCATCAAAACGAAGGTTGCAACTCCGAGATGCTTGATTCAGTCCATAAATGGAACGCTGAAGTTTGCACACTTTATCATCATCCTTAGGGTCGACAAAACCTTCGGGTTGCATCATATACAACTCTTCATCGATGTTGCCATTGAGTAACACAGTCTTGACATCCATCTGCCATATTTCATAATCATCAAATGCAGCAATTGCTAATAAAATCTAAATGTACTTAAACAACGCTACGGGAGAGAAAGTCTTATCGTAGTCAACACCTTGAACTTGTCAAAAACCTTTCGCGACAAGCCGTGCTTTATAGACAGTAACATTACCATCCGCGTTCGTTTTCTTCTTGAAAATCCATTTGCACTCAACGGCCTTTCGGTCGCTAGGAGGGTCCACCAAAGTCCATACTTGGTTTTCGCTCATGGATCCCAATTCGGATTTCATGGCTTCTAGCCATTTCTCAGAGTCTGGGCTCATCATCGCTTCCTCATAGTTCGCAGGTTCATTGTCATCTACTAACAAGACAGTTAAGACAGGGTTGTCATACCACTCAGGAGGGGCACGCGACCTTGTCGACCTGCGACGTTCAGTAGTAGCATCGTCCGAAGCTTCATGATCCTTGTCATTAGCTTCCTCTATTGTTGGTGCAGACGACACTGGAACAATTCTAGGTGTTGCGCTACTCTCCAACTCAAGAGAAGGTTCAATAACCTCGTCTAGATCTACTTTCCTCCCACTCACTTCTTTCGAGAGAAACTCCTTCTCAAAAAAAGATTCATTCTTTGCGACAAACACTTTGCCTTCGGATCTGTGATAGAAGGTATACCCAATAGTTTCCTTAGGGTATCCTATGAAGATGCATTTCTCCGCTTTGGGTTCGAGCTTGTCCGACATCAACTTCTTGACGTAAGTGTCGGGGGGTTTACCTCGGGTAGGTCAAAGACGGGGAAAGACAAAGGTACAATCCCCGCCTGGTTTCCGAGTTACAGTCTAGGTTGGCCGAATCATGAATAAGTCGGCCGAGGTACGAAGGTGAGAAGCCCGTATATGTGTATTAAGGCGTAACCCGGCCGAGTTACTACGAGGGTCGGCCGGGTTAGCCCAAGTAATCTCGATGCAGGTGAAGGACAAGCCGAGTTATGCGAGGTAAGGTAAGGCCGAATGATACGAAGCTTGCAGGAGAAGGTGAAACCCAAGGTCAAACTCTAGCTGCAGGCTAGAAGAAATCTGAGCGGAGCCAAGCACAAGAGACAAAGATGCAGAGCGTCAGAGGGGCAGAAGGAGGTCACGGAGGTGACAGTCTTGAAGCCCGAGGCACGCAGGAGGGGTCCTCTGGAACCTTGCATTGTTAGAAGGCGACAGGGAAAGGAGGCCGAACTATTTTGGGACAAGCATATTCCTCGAATATGCTTGCCCCGTCAGCCCTAAAGGCACCCAAGGCTCTCCTTTATAAGGGGAGGCTTGGACCCTGAGGGGAGGATTGACTCATTTTGGTACCGTTAGGCTGGTGAGATTCATCTTTGCTCCCTGTATATAGCTCGAGGAGCACTTGTAGCCCAAGAGAAGAGAAATAAAGATCTTTGCCTTAACCACTTGAGTGTAGAATCAGTTGCATCTTCCCTCCCCAGATCCCACTAGCATCCATTGGCCCCATACTTTATCCTACCCATGGCATCTGCCGTGCCACCACCACGACAGTTGGCGCCCACCGTGGGGCCAGCAGCGGTGCTAGCTCGAGTTATGATACGGACGGGAAACTTCATCATCACGGGCGAGCGCGTTGTTTCTGGCTTGGTCCAGAGATTTGGTCTCTACGACTATGTCAGCGACAATGCAGGAAGCTTCAGGGGGAAGACTCCCCCGCGCAATGGTGTCTTCATCAGCCTGGGCGAGCACAAGGTTTACGTCGGCGTCGACATCACCGGCATTTATCCCCACCAGGTTGTTGTTGCAGGAGAGCCACCTCTTAACGCAGCAAGCCGTCCATCCAAAGTACATCCTGCAGGCAGCGTCGAGGTGATGGTCGCTGCAGGAGCACAAGCTGGAGCAGCAATAGCCGGGTCAAGCAGAGAACCCGCCGCAGGCGCACCCAAGCAGACCGCTCCACAACCCACTGAGGTAACCCCGCCTGTGACCAACCCGACCGAGCTACATGACACCACCCCAAAGGCACCAAGAGTGAGAGGGCCACCTCTGGAAAGGCCAGAGAACATTCTTCAGGCGACCATAGAAAACTTGACTACACCTGTAGCGCCGATACTTGATCCGGCAAATGCTCAGGCAGAGTTAGAAGAAACCAGGCAAAAGGTGCTGGTAGAGGCCAAAAGTATCGACCTGCGGAGTCCTTGAACAGGACCACGAGAGAATATGCAAAAGCTAATAAGTTGATATTGCACCCGGGTGGACGAATTAAGATTAAGAGGAAGAACCTCATGGATAACATTAACAAAGAGCATGAAGCTCACGAGCGTAATCGTGATTTGGGTTTGCCGAGTCTGATGCGGCGAAGAACACGAGGCGGCAAATGCCGCAGCATTGAGTTAGAGGGTTTGAGGAAGCGGCGAAACAACAAGAAAGAGTGAATGAGTTGGTGCACATCGCGAACCAGCAAAATGAAATACTCAGAACAACCGGCAAGGCGGGGCCTCGCGGATGGTTCATTCGGCGGGCAGCGCTGCCTTATCCACGGCAAAGATCTTCACCCGGAAACAACGTCGAAGAGACAAAGCGTAACCTCGGGGAAGAGGAACAAGCAAATTGTTCCATATGATCCGCAATGGTGGAAAGGCAAATGAGAACAGAGGCAATGCAAGCCGAGGTAGTGGGGAGAGAAACCTCGGCGTGTGGAAAAAAGGCGGTGGAGGCCGAGGCAATGGAGATCTCGTGAAGAGAACCCGAGAGGTAATCATGAAAACCAGACCCGGCCAAGTAAGGAGAGATGCGCTCAACCCGCAACCAAGGCATGAACCTCGGCAGAAGAGAAGCGAGGCCAGCCGCCACAATCAAATGAATGAAAGGTACAATGATGGTTATTCCGAGGTGGAATACGCAATCCAGTGGAAATAACCACTATGGGATGCGGGATGAATAACTCACCGAGATTTGCCGACAAGTGATGCAAGAGTGAAGCTGGATCGGCTATCTGGTCCGAGTTGTTGGAAGAACAGGTCCACCAGGTCCGACATGTTTTGGACCATGGATCATGGGAACCACCGGTCTTTCAGTTAGCAAGAGGCACAAAACATACAATGGAAGTACCAAGCCACAAGACGGTTGATTGACTATGCCACTGCTGTGAAGATAGCGGGTGGGAACTTAAGATGGGCAGTGCGATATGTCCCACAAATGTTGGAAGGGCCAGCTAGGGTATGGCTGAATAATCTACCGGCCGGCAGTATCAACTGTTGGTTAGATTTCGAAGAAATGTTCGTCAGCAACTTTACCGGCACATACAAGAGGCGAACAGGCCACAGCGATTAGCCATGTGCAAGCGAGGCCAAATGAAACGAAAGAGAGTTTTGACTCAATGGTGCAACATGAGAAACTCATGTGAAGGGTTATCGAATCACAGTGCAATAGCTTGGTTCGCACAAGGCTGCCGTTATGCGGCGTGTTGTGGCGCTTGCAAAGAGATATGCCAACCTTTGGCGAGACTATCGAATAGCGGACTCCTATGCATTAGGCGACCCAACCGGAATTAATGTCGGCGAGATCATCGCGAGCAACAGGACCATTATGCAAGAGAATTGGCGGGTCATCCGACGCGATTTCGAGAGGAAGAAGAAGAAGAGAGGCGGATTATAGATATAATACGGCCCAAGTGGCAGCAGTAGCACAAGATCAGCCGAGTCATGGAGCAACTCAACGGCAGAAGAATGGACCTCAGCAGTGGACACCAAGGAATGAAGGAAAAAGGCAGTGGACCCCAGAGCAAAAGAAGCAATGGCAGGAGAGGCCGAAATACACGTTCGAATCCATGTTAGATCAGCCGTGCAAATTTCACACATCAAACCCATCTAGACCAGCCAATCATACGACCCGCCAATGTGCATGGATGAAAAATGCAATGGGGAACCCCGCAGGAGTTCAGGCTCCCCATCAAGTACATCAGCAACATCAACCGCAATTAACTGGAGCAAATACACAGCAACTGATGCTACCGCCTCCTCCCCCGAGGTACGATAACTCGGATCGGAGGGATGCAGTACATCAAGTAATGAACCAGGTCCTGGATGTAAGGACGAATCCGGCAAATACTGGCCGTAATGATTACAGAGAACATCACCAGTCTTATTGCGTGTTCACAACGGAACATCAAGACAAGCAGAGTGTGCAGCGCCGGCATATGGAGGTAAATGCGGTTATGCCGGTAGTACCAAGATATGTGCCATGGTCCGATCAGGAGGTGACCTGGAGCATAAAGGACCACCCCAGAATAATGCCGAGTCCAGGATCATATGCACTTGTGTTGGATCCGACGTTCGTTGGACCAAGCATCAATGTGAAATTTTCAAAAGTACTCATTGACAATGGAAGCAGTATCAACATCATGTACAAAGATACCATGCATAAACTCGGAATATCGCAGAACATGCTGCAATCCACGAGAACCACTTTCCATGGGATAGTGCCGGGGCTTTCATGCGAGCCCATCGGTAAAGTCCGAGTGGATGTATTGTTCGGTACAAGATAATCGCAGAGCGTAAAATTTAGAATTTGAAGTGGTAGACTGGAAAGTTGTTATCATGCTCTACTCTGACGGCTCATTGGCCAAATTCATGAGCAGCTGTCATATAAGTTATCTGAAGATGAAGTTACCAGGACCACAAGGGGTGATAACAGTTGCAGGAGATTACAAGAAGTCAATGGAGTGTGCTTCAGCCGGGTCAAATTTGGCCGAGTCATTGGTTATAGCAAGAGAAAAGAGAAGGATTCAAGAAGTAGCAGCCCTCGCTCAGTCGGCACAGCTGAACATGCCGGCGCTGGCCAATCCACATGGCAGTGTCTCTTTTCAGCCGACTAAAGAGACGAAGAAATTTCAGATTGATGAGCAATTCCCTGAGCGTACTGTTACTATTGGTGCAGGCCTGGATGCTAAATAGGAAAGCGAGCTCACCAACTTCCTCCGTGAGAATCGGGACATATTTGCATGGTCAACTCAAGATCTGCAAGGTGTTCCGAGGGAGTTGGCTGAGCACTCTTTGAACGTAAGGCCAGGAGCAAGGCCGGTGAAGCAATCTCTCCGCCGCTTCGCCGAAGACAGGAGAAAAGTCATAGGAGATGAAATAGCTCGGCTCCTCGCAGTCGGGTTCATCATGGAGGTGCTATACCCGGATTGGTTATCGAATCCGGTGCTAGTAGAAAAGAAGAAAGATGATCCCAATGTAGCCATTGTGTGGCGAATGTGTATCGATTACACCAACCTGAACAAGGCGTGTCCAAAAGATCCTTTTCCATTGCCTAGAATAGACCAAGTCATTGACTCGACCGCTGGTTGTGAGCTATTATCGTTTGTAGACGCAGCGTATCGGTTTCCACGGATACCGTTAAATCCGGCCGATCAAATAAAGACTGCATTTATTACCCCGTACGGGGCTTATTGTTATCGCACGATGCCATTTGGCCTGCGAAATGCAGGAGGGACATATCAGAGATGCATGCAAAAATGCCTACATGGTCAGATAGGAAAAAAATGTACAGGTATATGTAGATAACGTGGTCATCAAAACTAAGGAAAGCAAAACATTACTAGAGGATATACGACAGACTTTTGCGAACCTTAGAAGGTTCTGAATGAAGCTTAATCCAGAGAAATGCACATTTGGCGTGCCAACAGGAAAATTACTCGGTTTCCTTGTGTCTAGCCGAGGTATCGAGGCTAATCCAACAAAGATAAAAGCAGTAGAAAGAATGGAATTGCCTAAATGTCTGAATGACGTACAAAAATTCACGGGCTGTCTAGCCTCGCTTAGTCGATTTGTATGTCGGCTAGGAGAGAAGGCACTGCCGCTCTACCAGCTGATGAAAAAATCATATAAATTCATTTGGACTCCACAAGCAGACCTCGCGTTTCGTGAGTTGAAAAAGATGTTGGTTACGGCACCCATTTTGGCTTCTCCATTATCAAAAGAGCCTATGTTACTCTATGTAGCGGCTACCAACAGAGTAGTGAGTACTGTAGTCGTAGTGGAACGACTTGAAGGTGGTAAGTCGATTCAGAGGCCGGTGTACTATCTAAGTGAGGTGTTATCCACTTCAAAGCAGAATTACCCGCATTATCAGAAGATGGCTTATGGAGTATATATGTCGGCAAAAAAGCTTAAACATTACTTCGAAGAGCATCCCATCAAAGTAATCTGTGAGGCACCCATAGCCGACATATTGAGCAACAAAGACGCAAGTGGCCGAATAGCAAAATGGGCGATCGAGTTATCACCATACGCTCCACAATTTGATAGAAGAGATGCAATCAAATCTTAGGCTGTCGCCGATTTTCTCGTGGACTGGGCCGAAGTGCAGTATGAGCCACCACTGCCATATCCAAATTACTGGACTATGCATTTCGATGGTTCCAAACTAAGGAATGGTTTGGGAGCGGGAATAGTGTTAACCTCGCCTAAAAAAGACCAATTGAAATATGTATTACAAATACATTTTGCTGCGTCCAACAATGTAGCCGAATATGAAGCGCTAGTCCATGGATTGAAAGTAGCAAAAGAAATTGGCATACGCCGAATCTTATGCTATGGTGACTCGGATCTAGTAGTGCAGCAAGTATCAGGCAGCTGGGACGCATTAGATGCTAATATGGCTTTATACAGATTTCATGTGCAAAAAATCAGTGGATACTTTGAAGGATGTGAATTTCACCACATACCTCGGGCAGAAAATGATGCCGCCGACACATTGTCAAAATTAGGATCAACCCGGCAATCAATTCCTCCAGGGATTGCCCTGGAGCACCTCAGGAAACCATCAATAATCCCATCACCAGAATCCGAATCTATCTTTATCCCAGCAAATTCTGCAGAAGATCACACGCCAATGGAGGTAGATCCACAGTATAACTCGGAACCCCCCAAAAGGAGGACAGCCGAGGTAAGCGCAATCATAGGAAAGGCCGAAATATATATGTCGGCAGAGAACATGGAGATAGACAGTGAGATCACATCAGAAAAAGTAACACCGTTATGGGCGCAACCCATATTTTCTTACCTAAAAGACGCGATGTTGCCGAGTAATGAGGTATTAGCTAGACAAACCGTAAGGAGAGCAAAAGCTTATACAATCATAAACAATGAGTTGTATAAAAGGAGCGTCACAAACGTGTTGCAGAAGTGTGTAAGTTCGGCAGAAGGTCAGGAGATCCTTCTAGACATACATCAAGGAGAATGTGGGCACCATGCCTCATCTCGTGCCTTAGTAGCCAAGGCATTCAGGCATGGATTTTATTGGCCGACGGCATTGAAAGAAGCAAAAGAATTAGTTAAGAAATGCAACGGATGTCAGAGATACGCAACCAAAATACACATGCCATCGGCCGAGTTAAAAACCATACCCATCACTTGGCCATTTTCTGTATGGGGTTTAGATATGGTGGGACCATTCAAGCCGGCACGAGGAGGAATGACCCACATATTGGTTATGGTGGACAAGTTCACAAAATGGATTGAGGTGAAACCAATAAAAAAGTGTGATGGGTCCACGGCAGTGAAATTTCTCAAGGATATTATATTAAGATATGGGTATCCGCACAGTATTATTACAGATAATGGCACAAACTTTGCAGAAGGAGCTTTTGATTTTGCCGAGAAGCACATAAGACTAGATATTGCTTCTGTGGCTCACCCAGCATCCAATGGGCAAGTGGAAAGGTCTAATGGACTGGTGTTAACAGGAATAAAACCACGACTCGTCGAACCATTGCAAAGGTCGGCAGGATGTTGGATTGAGGAACTCCCAGCCGTACTGTGGAGCCTCAGGACTACTCCAAATAGATCAACAGGTTATACACCATTCTTCTTGGTTTACGGGGCAGAGGCCGTACTTCCAGCCGACATAATATATGACTCGCCAAGAGTTACTCAGTATACAACCTCGGAGATAAACGAGATAGCTCGGCAAGATGTCAGACACGCTAGAAGAAGCCAGAGAGTTGACATTGTCACGATCAGCTATTTATCAGCAGAACCTACGACGATATCACAGCAAGAAGGTGAATCCAAGAGTATTCAAAGAGGGAGATTTAGTCCTCCGACTGGTACAACGTACGGCCGGCATGCACAAGTTGTCACCTCCATGGGAGGGACCGTTCATTGTGAGCAAAGCGTTGCACAACGACGCCTATTATCTAGTCGACGTCCAGTCTCCAGGAAAGAACAGGGCGGATAAAGCCGGCGAAGAAACGAAGCGTCCATGGAATGTAGCTTTACTTCGACCATTTTACTCATAACATTCTATCTCAAGGTCACGATCCAATGATGTATTTGAACCTCGGCGCCCAGAGCAGTGACTCGGGGACTGCCATATGTTATATCTATTTCGTGTTATGTATTTGAACCTCGGCACCCAGAGCAGTGACTCGGGGACTGCCATATGTTATATCTATCTCGTGTTATGTATTTAAACCTTGGCGCCCAGAGCGGTGACTCGGGGACTGCCATAGGTTATATCAATTTCATGTTATGTATTTAAACCTCGGCGCCCAGAGCAGTGACTCGGGGACTGCCATATGCTATATCAGTTTCATATTAAATATTTAAACCTCGGCATCCAAAGCAGCGACTCGGGGACTGCCATATGATGCCTCAGTCTTACGCTGAGCGCACCCGTGTTAGTCTTATACTACTTCTGAAATTTGATTTGCATATCGAGGTTTCGTACAATAGACAATAATTCAGCTATTGCCATATATTGTCACAACGAAGTAGTCAATCCCTGTTCAGAACATATCAATATTATATGATATTCAGAGCTCACGCCTGGATAAACTATAAAAAATAAAGGCAAAGGTAAATCCTAAAAGATCAGGAAATAGAGGGCCAACAAAGTAAGAATTCGGGCGGACACCCACTTAACCAAATGGTAACAACTACAAGCGTATATGTCACAGCAGTACACATCAAAAGAAGTTTGAATCATACAGAGAGTGGACAAATGCTTCGCCTACATCATACGCCCGGCATGCCAGGGATCAGAAATAACTCAGGCGTTGTTCGTTGGGGAGGCAGCGACTTGGTCAGGTGCGAGGCACTCCGACGTAGGAAGAACTTCGGCCGAGGTTGCCTCGCCCTCCGCGGACCCAGGTGTAACTTCAGCGGAAGCCCGAGGTTGCTCAGGAGCATCAGTCCGAGCGGTAGAATGCCCGGTACCTTTGGAGGAGGACCGCACATCGCCGTTGCTGTCCGAGCTTGAGCTGGAGCTGTCACATGCGGCCGAGTCATCCTCACCTTCCCCTTGCTCAGCCAAATTATTATCCGAGGCATCCTCAACTACAACCTCCTCATCCGGGTCTGGAAGAAAACTCGGCCCTTCATTCCAAGTGTGCACGTCGGCATACTCGACGAGTTGGAAGGCGCGAGCTTACCGAAGAGCAACAAAAGTGGGATCCTCAACCCAGCGGGAACCAGTGCGCAAGTTTCTCAGGATGTCAAGAGAGACGTCTTCATACCATGACATGATATGATGAGGCCATATCGGCACCAAAGACGTGATGATTCCTTCCAAAGACTTAATTGCCTCTCAGAGGCCATTAGTCTTTTCACCAGTAATTTGACCTCGCTGATATCAGGAGTCCCCGAAGTATTCGGACAAAGTACATGGTAAGCTCGGATAGCGGCTTGCACCAAGTCCCGGCCCATAATCTTCATCGGACCAACTGCGGCACCAACGGCAACCAAGTAATCCTCCATTGAATACTCCGAATCAACGGTAACAGGATCACCTCGGCGCACGCGAGCTGCAAGAATAGCTTTAGAGCTCACAGGATTGGCTTCGGGAAAATGATCTGCGCAAAGCATGAACGTGTCAGGTGGCAGCGGAAACAAAAAAGGAAAATATAATTCAGCCGTGTTAAGTAGCTTACGATGAATGTAACGCATCATTATCTGAAGGTCTTTGGCCCAATCGACCTTGCTCTTCTCAAAACGAGCAATTTCCTCGCTCAACCCCTGGGTTTTCAGTTCGGCAGCCTCGAGGAGTTCTTTGTTCTTCTGCAGCTCCAAAGTCAGCCGATTCTTCTCCTCGGAAAATTCTTGGTCGACTTTTTCTAGTTCGGATTTCTGAGAGAGCTTAAGGGTATCCACCTCGGCTCGCAGGCGAGTTATTTCATCATCTTTTTTTTGTAATTGCGTCGAATGAATAGCGTTTTGCTCTAAAAAATGCAGCATCACGTCAGGCATGGGCATACAATCTTGGTGCGACGCTGCAAAGGTTTGCAACTCGGCTTTACCAGAGCCAAACGCGATAAGGAAGCTTATCACACATGTTAAAAGAGAAAAGATGTAAGATAAAAGGGAAACTAACCTTCAAAGCTCTTGACCTTCTTCTCAAGGCGAATATTGAGGTTATTAATGTTACCTGTTCACCAAGAAAGTAAGCCGGCATCTCGCGGACAAATAAATAAGAACGTTGAAAGTAACGAAGAGGAACCATCGACGTACCAGCCTTCTTTACCACCGGAAGGATTTTCTCATACTTTTCTTCCAGCTTACAGTGCGAAAAAAGCAACCTCTGGAATTCGGCAGTCCTCCGATCATGTGCAACCTGAGCAATGGGGAAAAACGGTAAATGGATATTCAAAGCTGAATCAGATCCGAGTCAAGCAGAACTTAATTCGGATCTAGGTGGCTGGATATTCAAAGGTAAAGCACATCCGAGTCAAGCAGGACTTAACTCAGATCTAGGTGGCTGGATATTCAAAGTTGAATCAGATCCGAGTCAAGCAGGACTTAACTCAGATCTAGGTGGCTGGATATTCAAAGCTAAATCAGATCCGAGTCAAGCAGGACTTAACTCAGATATAGGTGGCTGGATATTCAAAGCTGAATCAGATCCGAGTCAAGCAGAACTTAATTCGGATCTAGGTGGCTGGATATTCAAAGGTAAAGCACATCCGAGTCAAGCAGGACTTAACTCAGATCTAGGTGGCTGGATATTCAAAGTTGAATCAGATCCGAGTCAAGCAGGACTTAACTCAGATCTAGGTGGCTGGATATTCAAAGCTGAATCAGATCTGAGTCAAGCAGGACTTAACTCAGATCTAGGTGGCTGGATATTCAAAGCTGAATCAGATCCGAGTCAAGCAGGACTTAACTCAGATCTAGGTGGTTGGATATTCAAAGCTGAATTAGATCCGAGTCAAACAGAACTTAATTCGGATCTAGGTGGCTGGATATTCAAAGCTAAAGCACATCCGAGTCAAGCAAAACTTAACTCGGATCTAGATGGCCGGATTCCCGAACCCTAGAAATAAAATTAACTCAAAGATCACTAAACTTCCAAGTATATAACAAGTTATTTCCTTGCATGTTTCGGGGACTAGAGCATATAGTAACATCTGAGGACTAATTTAAAACTCAGAGAAACAGTAATTACCTCATTCATCGTGTTAGTATCAACGATGAACTTGGCGATGGTCAAACGGCGGCGATGTCGGAAAATGAAAAGTGGTTGATTGGATTACCCTCAAACTGATCAAGGCGTTCCAATTATTGGCATACTCCACCAGTAGACCGAGGTTGTTCCACTGGTTGTCGAGTCAAGACCTTACCCGGACGTTGTTCGACCACCCAGTGATGTGAGGCTCTTATGAAGAGCAAGCTGGGTGCCAGCGGACGAGGCAACAGGGGCTTTAGTAGGCGCAGCTCCCTTACGCAGCACGTCGGCGATACTCGGCTGAGAAGAACCGACAAGACCTTTCTGAGAAGAGGGAGTCTTGGCGGCAACAGCTTTTGTCGCCTTAGAGGAGGCATCAGCAGGAAGTGACACCTCGGAAGTGGGGACGGCGTCTTTAGGAGCGGCAGGGGTTATGGTCGCAGAAGGCGCCGAGATAACGACCTTTTCGGCCGAGGCTGGAATGGCTGTAGAAACTGCCGGGGTAGATAGAGGCTCAGTAGCAGCGCTGGGACCCATAGAAGGGGCGGCGGGTTCGACTCCATGTCAATAGAAGGGGTCTCAGGCACATCGCGACGAAGAGGCGACGTATTCGGAGCGGGAGGAGAAGCAGGACGAGTAGGACTAGGAATCCTGGTATCATCAACGGGCGGAGGAGACGGCTGCCGAATCGGGCGGCTAGTCATGCTAGGACCGCCGGGTTTAATGAGCGAACCTTTGCAAAAATAAGAAAGAAAAATCGTCAAGATGAAAAATGCGAAGAGAAACAAGAAATATAAGCAAAAGGAACTTACCCGGCAACCCCAGGCATAGTTTTGTGCTTGGGAGGGTTCGGAGCGGATTTCTTCATTCGTTTCTTGGGAACCGCTTCCGAGGCACTAGCAGGAGCCCCGCGTTTCCCCGAGGTAACAGGGGGTCGAGAAGTAATAGGCTCGGCGTCGTGAACCTGACCGGCCGGATTAGCTGGGAAAGTAGAAACCGGAAATGCATAAGAAATAGGCATGGCGGCAACTACCTCAAGAATTTGGACCTCGTCCGAATCACCTTCCTCCTCGTGCGCCGAAGTCTTGCCACGAGCTTGAGCCGGGGCAGGATCCGACTTAGGGACGAACTCCTCGGAGTCCGGCTCACCAGTATCCGGGGTGCTCCGGTCCGCGGGCCACGGGAGCAGCAGAACTTCGGCGTCCTCATTTTTCTGCTCTGCGAACCTCTGCAAGACGAGGAAAAAGAGAGTTAGATGAACCCGTTACAAAAACAATGGAATAGCAGAGCGTTATTGATTAAGCTCACCTCGGGAGGCGGATGATCGCGGGTGAACGGTTTCAATCCCCAAGCCCAATCCTCAGGCATCTCTGTCTTAAAGATAGCTCGGACGCGCTTATAGATAAGGTAGTTGTCCAGCTCCACGGTCGAGACTCGATTAGGGTCAAGGGACCACTCATGTAGCATGCTTGTGAGTCCGCTCGAATGGGCAGATCCGGCTACTAATGAAAGTAGCCATCAGGTCTTCGCCGCATAACCCGGCGCGGATCAACTCTTTAAGCCGAATCTCAAAAGCCTCGGCCAAGGCATGAGTTTTCCTCGGATTGTAGAGCTAGTTCACTTTAGAAGGTGGACCAATTGAGAATGCTGGGAGCCGAATCTTGTCCTCTGCTCCTCTGTTCTTGACATAAAAGAACGATTTGTGCCACTTCTTGCATGAGTCTAACCCGGTGACACGAGGAAATACGGACTTCCTCCGAGGTGTAATAGACGCTGCCCCACATTGGGTAAGCGACTTCTCGGAAGGGTGCAGAGATTTGTCAGGGACTACGTTGGAGCGAATCTGGAAGAACTTCGACCAGACGTGCACTGACGGCCACAGGCCGAAGTATCCCTCCGATGCGGAGATGAAAGCAGAAAGAGAAGCGATAGCGTTCGCAGGAAGATGATGCGGCTGAAGGCCGAAGTAGTCGAGGAATTCTCTAGCGAAATCGCTAAGAGGGAGACCGAAGCCACGCGCGAAGTGCGACATAAAAACCACATACTCGCCCTCCCTAACATCCGGAGAGGACTCGCTGCCGGGTAAGCGGCAAGAGACCTCGGCGGGAATTCTTCGAGTTCGGATGAGCCACTCGATCTCACGGCGTGTAACAGAAGAGCCCTGCCACGAGCCTCGCTCGGGCCCAGAGCCAGCGTCGTCATCCTCTACCAGAGCGCCGCTAAATGAACTAGACATGAGTGCCGGAAGATCGCGGAGGAAAAGTCTGGCGGAGGGGAGTTTAGAGTTGCAAGGCCCCGTCGGGACTTTGCACGAGAACAATGGCAAAGAACCAGAGGAACCGCCGCGCGAGCACGAAATCGAAACAGAGGAGTATAGGGAAAAATCCACGCGACGCGACCGGAGAGGACTCACCGGCGGCGGAGCTGCGAGAGGACGCGCAAGCGGAAGGAAGGAGGAGGACGGAGACGAGCGAGAAGGGGAAAAGTAAATTCCCAAACACCGTCCCCCTCTTTATAATCGAGCCACGAACAAGGTAGTGGGATCGTGGGTGTAGCGGTTGACCGTGTAGATCGTGGGTGCGGCACGAACGCACGACGATAAGTGGAGCCACACCAGCGGCCACACAGGAAGGAAGAACGTTACGATCCCCAAGGGCAAGACGCGAGGCGGCATGGCGCAACATGTACAAAGTTAATCGTAAGGTCGGTAAAGCGATAGAGGGACCAAAAAACTAGAAGAACGATGATGGGGGTGACACGTAGGACAAGGTGTACGAGAGAAGGAACAAGGATACCCCGGACGAGGAAAGGATAACTCGGAAACAAAACTGAAAAATAAGATGAAGCTGATGACCCTAAGCTATCGTGAGGCCACACCAGCTTCGGGACTAATGTCGGGTTAACCTCGGGTAGGTCAAAGACGGGAAAGACAAAGGTACAATCCTCACGGTTTCCGAAGTTACGGTCTAGGTTGGCGAATCATGAATAAGTCGGCCGAGGTACGAAGGTGAGAAGCCCGATATGTGTATTAAGGCGAACCCGGCCGAGTTACTATGAGGGTCGGGTTAGCCCAAGTAATCTCGATGCGGTGAAGGACAAGCCGAGTTACGCGCGAGGTAAGGTAAGCCGAATGATCTGAAGCTTGCAGGAGAAGGTGAAACCCAAGGTCAAACTCTAGCTGCAGGCTAGAAGAACTGAGCGGAGCCAAGCACAAGAGACAAAGATGCAGAGTCGGAGGGGCGTAAGGAGGTCACGGAGGTGATGTCCCAGCCCGAGGCACGCAGGAGGGGTCCTCTGGAACCTTGCCGCTGTTAGAAGGGCGACAGGGAAAGGAGGCCGCCGAACTACTATTTTGGGACAAGCATATTCCTCGAATATGCTTGCCCCGTCAGCCCTAAAGGCACCCAAGGCTCTCCTTTATAAGGGGAGGCTTGGACCCTGAGGGGAGGATCGACTCATTTTGGTACCGTTAGGCTGGTGAGATTCATCTTTGCTCCCTGTATACAGCTCGAGGAGCACTTGTAGCCCAAGAGAAGAGAAATAAAGATCTTTGCCTTAACCACTTGAGTGTAGAATCAGTTGCATCTTCCCTCCCCAGATCCCACTAGCATCCATTGGCCCCATACTTTAGCCTACCCATGGCATATGCCGTGCCACCACCACGACAGTAAGATTCGCATCCCCAAACTTTAAGAAACGACAACTTAGGTTTAGCACCAAACCACAATTCATACGGTGTCGTCTCAACGGATTTAGATGGTGCCCTATTTAAAGTGAATGCAGCGGTTTCTAATGCATAACCCCAAAATGATAACGGCAAATCTGTAAGAGACATCATTGATCGCACCATATCTAATAGAGTTCGATTCTGCCGTTCAGACACACCATTGCGCTGTGGTGTTCCGGGTGGCGTGAGTTGCGAAACTATTCCGCTTGCTTTAAGATGCGTGGGAAAATCATAACTCAAATATTCACCTCCACGATCGGATCGTAGAAATTTAATTTTTCTGTTACGATGGTTTTCCACTTCATTCTGAAATTCTTTGAACTTTTCAAACGTTTCAGATTTATGTTTCATTAAATAGATATACCCATATCTACTTAAGTCATCAGTAAAAGTGAGAAAATAGCGACATCCACCACGCGTCGAAACACTCATTGGTCCGCATACATCGGTATGTATGATTTCCATCAAGTCCGTTGCTCGCTCCATCATTCCGGAGAACGGGGTTTTGATAATCTTGCCCATGAGGCACGGCTCGCACGTGTCAAATGATTCAAAATCAAGAGACTCCAAAAGTCCATCAGAATGGAGTTTCTTCATGCGTTTTACACCAATATGACCTAGACGACAGTGCCACAAATAAGTAGTATTATCACTATCTACCTTGCATCTCTTAGCCTCAATGTTATGGATGTGTGTTTCATCGCTTTCGAGATTCAGAAGAAATAAACCATTCATAGCAGGTGCATGACCATAAAAGATGTTACTCATATAAATAGAACAATCATTATTCTCCGATTTAAATGAATAACCGTCTTGCAATAAACACGATCCAGATATGATGTTCATGCTCAACGCAGGCACATAATAACATTTATTGAGTTTTAAAACTAATCCCGAAGGTAAAACTAAGGAGAGCGTGCCGACGGCCATCACATCAACTCTTGATCCTTTGCCAACGTGCATCGTCACCTCATCCCTTGCTAGTCGTCGTCTATTCCGTAGCTCCTGTTTAGAGTTACAAATATTAGCAACTGAACCAGTATCAAATACCTAGGCACTACAACGAGGGCTAGTAAGGAAAACATCAATAACATGTATATCAAATATACCTTTGATGGTGCCAGCCTTCTTGTCCGCTAAGTACTTCGGATAGTTGCGCTTCCTGTGACCCTTGTCCTTGCAATAGAAGCACTCAAAGGTCCGCTTAGGTCCGGACTTGAGCTTCTTCTCTGCAGGGAAACGCTTGTCACGCCTTCTTGAAGGGCTTCTTTGCACCCTTACCTTTATTAAAGCCGGGGGCTTGTTGACCATCAACACATGATTATCTTTCTTGATGTCCACCTCAGCCTTTCATTTTAGCGAAGAGCTCGGTGATCTTATCGGGAACCAATCGATTATGAGTAACTACAAAACCTTTGTAGCTAGGAGGAGTGATTGCGAACTCTGTCAATCTTGAGCTCTCCGAATCTTGCGATCCGATTGCTCAAGGCGTTGAGTGTAGCCCGACATCTTAATGGCGTGCTCACTAACGGAACTCCCTTCCTCCATCTTGCAGTTAAAGAATTTCTCAGAGATCTCATATCTCTCAGAACAGGCCTGAGTCTGAAACATAGTTTTCGGTTCCTCAAGAATCTCAAAGGGCCCGGGGAACTCCTCAAAACGGTTTTGAAGGTCCGATTCCATAGCAAACAACATGGTGTTCTTAATCACACCATAATCATCCTTGCGCGACTTATAAACAGCTTTCTCATCAGCCGGCGCATCTACAGCAGGGGCGTCACCTAGCGCTTTCTCAAGGATATAGTCCTTTTGTCCGCCAGAGAGAATGATTCTCAGATTGCGGAACCAATTGGTGAAGTTAGACCCATTGTTCTTAAGCTTTTCTTTCTCAGCAAAAAACGTTGAAGTTGAAGTTGGACTTAGCCATTTGATCTACAAAATTTGCAAGTACAATTTAGACTATGTTCATGATAACTAGTTCAACTTAATCAAATTACTAGATGAACTCCCACTAAATTCAACATCCCTCAAGTTGTTTAGTGAACACGATCCATGTCGTGGGAATGACCACGGCAGATGCTGCAATCGGCAGCGAGTAGTAGAACGAGGGGCAAGGGCGGCCAGCCATCTGCGGTGCGAGATGAGGGCAAAGACACAGGGTTTTACCCAGGTTCGCCCCCCCCGGAGGGTAAAGACCTACTCCTGCTAGATTGTATTATGGAGGTGTTTACAATGGCGAACTCGGCTAAGCGGCGGCGAGTTGCTTGGGTGTATGAGGGAACGTGTCTCTACTCACCCCATAGGGAGGTTTATAGGCTCACCTCCCTAGGGTTTACATATCTCAACCGATTCGGTTACAACTTCGTAATCATTTAACCTAGACCGACCGGGCCTATCTGCCGCTCGGGCCTTCAACTTCTAGTCGCCGATACCTTCTTGGGCTTTGGCTTTGGTCCACCATTGCTCTGAGCCCACTCGCCAGCCCTTGGACCATCGGAACGTCCACTGGGTATACCCCAATAGGCGTATCCCCATCAGAGTCCCCGAGGCCGTCGTTGATTTGGCGTGAGTGGCCGGCCGGAGTATACGGCTTCAAGTTGGCATCCAATCGTCGGGCGGGCCTCTATAAAGGAAAAATCCGGTGAGCCGAGTCGCGTCTTGGCGAGTCGAGCTAACGGACGCGCCCGGCGAGTGACTCAACGAACCGAGTGGCTAGAGTTGGACCGTCAGCGTGGTCAAACTAGCCGTTAAGGTAACCCAACGGTAAATTCTCGGCGTAATCATCACATGTAACGGCCCCGATTTGGCGGCAATTCCACTATATAAGAGGAATGGTAGGCTATCGCAAAGCCAACCGCCCACCATTTCCTCCGAGCGCACATCTTCCTTCCTTTGATTCCGATCCAACCGACCCGCAATCCTCCGACCTCGAACAGATCCTCGCCATGGCCCTTCCACGAACCTTGGGTAGATCCAAATGCACCAGGCAATCGCCTCCTTCGAGGAGGCCGGAATCAAGCAGGCTGGCGTATCCTCGCACCGGGAAACGACCCCAAACCCGCGAGAGAGAGTTCGTTTCACCAGCCACCTCGGCGGGGTTAGGGTTTCCACATCTGTTCTTCCGCCTGCTGCGCTTACTACGGATCCAGCCCTCGATCTGGGTCCTCAAAGATCGAGCAGCTCGCCATCTTCGTGGCGTCGCGAGTGCTACTAATGCCGGCCCTACTTTTTGTGGCAAGATCTGCTCCATGGACGGATCAGCGCGAGGAGGCGGGCCAATGCTAGCCGCGGCTTAACCTTCCAACTTAAGTCCAAAGCCTCCTTCTTGACCGATCTTGCCAGCCAAAGCAATGATCGGAAAAAGTCATGGTTCTATGTGACCGAGGCGACCCGGAAGACGAGCGGCGATCCCGGTACTCGGCTAATCGCTCCGAGCCACGCCATCTCCAGTCAAGCTCCCGACGACCAGCGGATGGTCGTCGACGAGATGCTCCAGACCATCCGAGGTCTCAAGAAGAAGGGCTCAGACGGTAAACTTGTACAACTGTTATTTGGCGGCTCGTTCCGCCGCCTAACGCGACCATTACATGTACCAATACACGGGCCGGGAGACTCGACGAAGCCTCCCCGAAAGTGGAAGCTGGAGGACTACCTCTCGACAAGAAGATCACCCAAGCGACATACGTGGATGCGCAGCTGGGTACCTCCTACACCAAGCGTCCGGCCCGACGGTAATCCCTTTATCTTGTTCGCGATCGTAGCGTGGCAACATGGTAACTCTAACTCTGTTTCGTGTTTAACGCAGCTGTTCCAAGTAGTGGAAGGGTGGTTACCACCTGCTGACGATGAGAGCCCCGGGCCATCCGCCCAGGAAGCAAGCGAGTCGCCACCCGCCAAGGGTGACAAGGACGACGAGGACGAGTCCGAAGAGGAGATTGCCCACGATCCGGAAGACCCGGCAACGCTAGCATGAGATCGAGGCGGCAGAGCCTCGGCGTCATGACGACGACGAAACTCCCAGAGACCACCTCGGCCACAGCCACTCCGCAAGAAGAAGAAGAAGGAGAAGGAGGCGAGGACCCACGAAAAGGAAGACAAAGCCGCGAAGGCGGCCTCACCGCGCATTCAACGAGCAGCTCGATGCCCACAGCTCGCCGGTGACGGCGCAGTCCGGCGACAACCGCTAGATGCGCCATCTACGAAGCTACTGGCCTCAATGCCCCGCCATTCGCGTCGGTTTCTGGGAAAGGCTCCTACCGAGGCGACTTTGCCTCGCAGGAGGTCCCGAGCGGTGGCCTCGCCCGCAAGGAAGTTCCGCCGTAGCCCCAATTCATGAGGAGGCTCACCGAAGGCGCCTGATGCGCCAACCGCTACGTCAACGTCAAAGAAGCCGTCCGTATCCGGGCCCCGACGCCCCGAACTAGGGCTTAGTCGCCGATTAGGCCTCGAGCTGGAAAACCGCCGCCTTCGTACAGGTCGCGTTTCATTCCGCCAAGTGAGTGCATTCGCCTTCGCTTTCCTTCAAGATTTTGATTCTCTTTTATTGATTTGATTCGATGTGCAGGACCGGAGTGAAAAAGATGGGTCACCCGACCGTGGCCAAGGTACCTTCCGTCGTTGGCGAGGAAGACCCTTCCCGCAAGAGGAAAAGTGATGAGGTCGCCGCCTCAACGGAAGGCAGCAAGAGGGCTAAGGGCGACGACATCGTCGACGTCTCTGACGACGCGGCGGCGGCGCCGGCTGGTCCCGCAGTGGAGGCAACCGCGTCTACGAAGGAGGGCGTTTCCTTGCCTAGACCGGAGGAAGCGAGTTCCTTTGGGGCGGGCGCCTCGGTTGCTACCTTCCCCCGTTTCACGACCAAGGCGGCCGAGGCGAGTGGGGCTGGGTCCCCGAGCCCCGCTCTAGGGACCATCAACGCTGAAATCGAGCAACGTCGTGGGCACACGCCGGCGCTGCTTGCATCTGTGGACGCGGCGCAACTTCACAGCATGCTTGGTGCGGCCATCCAGGTACTTCCAGTCCCCGAGGATCAGGTCGGTGCTTAGCAGCGGCTTGATTCTTATTATTACTTGTTTTGTTCTTTCGAATCCAGTCCCCGAGTGCGTATGCGCTAAATTTTAGCGGATATGCACTGAGGAATTTTCGTGGTCGCCAGTCCCCGAGTGCGCATGCGCTAAATTTTAGCGGATATGCACTGAGGAATTTTCGTGGTCGCCAGTCCCCGAGTGCGCACCCGCTAAATTTTAGCGGGTGGGCACTGAGGAATTTTCGTGGTCACCAGTCCCCGAGTGCGCACCCGCTAAATTTTAGCGGGTGGGCACTGAGGAATTTTTGTGTGTGCTGACTTTGGAAATGTACAGGGTCTGCAGCTGGAGTCGGCAGAGCGATTGGCTGCAACAGCGTCTTGAGAAGGAGCCGCTATCCAAGAAGCAAACAAGGAACTTGAGCAGTTGTTTGCAGCGGAGGTGGCTCGCCAGAGCTTGTCCTCGCTGGAGCGGAGGCTGGCCTGCAGTGTTAGGCACCGCCGAGCAGAAGATCGCTGACCTTGAGCGCGAACTGCGGGCGGCAAAAGAAGAAGCAAGCTCGGCGAACGGGCGAGCGAAGGCCTCCGTTGCGGCCGCGGAGGAAGACCGAAAGGTGTCGGAAGCCCTCATTGTTGGGCTTCACGACGATCATTCGTCGCTTCAAAGTTTCATCACGGGACTCGCCCGCCCATTGCTTGGTGAGTGCGTCTTCCCTGTCTTTTGGTTGTATTGTTTGTGGTTTCCATGGTACTCATACTTGTCTCCTTCTCGCAGGTCGTGTTATTGGCTCCCAAGAAGAAGCGGACTCTCTTGACGCGAGGGAATGCGTGAACATGCTCGTCGACTCGGCGACGCTGTCGGCGACGTGCATCCACGCCTACCTTCAAGAGATGTCGCCCACCGAGGTTATTCCCAGTGACCTCGTTGAGGTGTGGGAGTACTTGGAAAAGGCGCCTGCGGTCGTAGAGTTCATGACGCGGTCGGCGTTTCGTCGCGGAGCGTCGACAGCCTTGAGCCTTGGACTCGCCCACTTCCCCGAGGACTTCGATCTCGACGATGTGACGAGTGGGTACCCTTCGCCGTCGGGCGCGGTGGATCTGTCCGAGGTTCTCAAGCTGCAGAACGTCTTGGCCACAGACTCGAGCGTGCTCGGCGATGGGCGACCTCCTTCCCTACCAGAGGCGGTCGTCGCGCAAACGACCGAGCCGCGATCGCAACTTCAAGGTTGAGCAACCTTTCCGCTCGGCGATGGCGGGTGAGCTGACGACGTATCCGTCAAACCCGACACCGCGTTCATCCGAGGGCCGGATCTTTGGCGTCATCGTCACAAAGCGCAGAATAGTGTAGTTTGCCTAGATGTGTTAGCGCAGATTCCGAGTAGGCATATTTTGTAATGTAAGACAATGCGATATGCGATTGAATGGAACGTTGTGTTCATTTTGCTACTTGTTTGTGTGTTTTGATTGATTTTGGGTGAGTCCCGAGCGTCCGCCTTTTGTGGGTTCACCTCATATATGATGTTTTGTTGTTTATCATGTCTGTTGTTTAGTTTAGTCGACTGCCCGAGCTCGGAGAGCAAGTCGCAGCGACTCCCGGAGTGCTCAGATTTACCGTTTTCCCGTGACGTGAACGGGCCGGTGGCCGAGTCCCCGGCGTGGTACTTGGTAGTTCAAGGCGCGACGAGGTGGTTGAGGATCGAGCGTTGGTGTGAGCGTCGCTCTGCCTGGCCCGTGGGTCGATCGCTGGCGAGTCCTAGGCGTGCTCTCTTACTTGGCGTTTTCCTGTCCGATCGCGACGAATCGGTATTCAGTCCCGGCGTGGTACTTAGCCGTTCGAGTCGCTATGCCAAGGATGCGGAGGACCGTGGTCGCTGTGAGAAGCGAGGATTGTCTTGGTTCGTAAAACCGATCGATCTAGGCGACTCCAATGGGGCTCCGGATTGGCGTTTTTCGTGGACGATGCAAGACCTGAAATGACTCAGTGCTCTTACATCGCACTACTTAGCCGTGCCGGTCGCTGCACCAAGGGTTGACTTCTGTATTTTAGCATGACGCTGTTAATTACGAGTGCGAGTGGCACAAGGCATGGAGAGTAGACGAATTTTGCGGTAACCATTTCTTTTATTCGTAGCGACTGGAGAGTACATATGTAGGGTTCTAGGAATAGAACTTCCGGAGGAGATTTACATTCCATGGCCGCTTGACGTCGAGTTCGCCGTCCCCGCGGACGTCGACGAGGTAGTAGGCGTCGTTGCACGCTACCAATAGCGAACGGCCTTCCCACGGAGGAGAGCTTGTGCATGCCCTTCTTGTCTGGATGAGGCGTAACACCGTGTCGCCTTCGGAAGGTGCGGGTTTTCACCGTCGGCTGTGGTAGCGCGGAGTCCTTGTTGATAGATGGCGGCGCGATCGGGCGAGGTCGCGTGCTCGTCGAGTGGTCGAGCCCGTCTTGGCGGGCCAGCCTGCTGCCTCCGTATAGTGGACGACCCGCGCGAGTCGTGTTCGAGGTCGGGCATGATCGCCCGGCCGTAGACCATGAAGAAGGGTGAATCCGTCGACCTATTGACCGAGGTGCGGATTACCCGGATGACGGAGGGCTATTCGACCCAGCATCCAGCGTGCGCCGAGTGGTACTTGGAGTCGCGGCCAGCCGTGGAGGATGCTTTGGTTGGCTCGTTCCGCTGGCCATTGGATTCGGTGTGCGACGCGAGGTCGAGCCGGATGTGGTGCTCTTCGCAAAATTCGCCATTGCTCCTTGGCGAAGTTTGTGCCGTTGTCCGTGATGATGCTGTTGGGGAACCCGTGCGTATATGAGCTCGCGTAGGAACTTAGTGGCGATCTTCCGTCGCATTTCGGACTGGCTTGGCCTCTACCCACTTCGTGAATTTGTCGACGCGACCAGCAGTGGGTGTATCCAGAGGGGCCTTCTTGAAGGGCCTACCATGTCCATGCCCCACAGCGAATGGCGGTGATGGGGATTGTTTTGAGCGCCGAGCTCGCACGTGCGTCGATTGGCGTGCCGGCACCGGCGCATCGCTGGACGATGTCGGCGTCGGCGTGCGCGGTGGGCCAATAGAAGCCGTGTCGCATAGCCTTGGCGACCGAGGAAGCGGCGGCGTGGTGGCCGCGATCGCTGAGTGGATGTCGTGGAGGATTTTGCGTCCTTCAGCCGGTTGGACGCACCGTTGGAACACGCCGGTGACGCTGCGCTTGTGTAGCTCGCCGTCGATGATGGTGTAAGATTTGCATCGGCGAGCAATCATTCGAGCATTTGTTTCGTCTGCTGGCAGGGTGTCGGTTTCCAGGTAGGCGATGTAGGGCTTGGTCCAATCGTCTGGCTCGGTGATGAGTGCGACCAAGGCTGCCTCTGGTTGGAGCGGGACTCCTATGTCGATCTCCTTCGGGGGAGAGACTGATGGCGTGAAGATTGTGTCGAGGAACACACCGGCGGGTGGTGCGATTCGAGCCGACCCGATGCGAGAGAGGGCGTCGGCCTCCTCGTTTTTCCTCCTATCGATCCACTCGACAGAGTAGCCGGTGAAGTGGCCGCCGACCTTGTCCACCTCTTGGCGGTACGCCGCCATGGTGGGGGAGACGGCGTCGCAGGTGCCGGCGACTTGCCCCGCAACGAGGTCGGAGTCTCCGTAGCATCGAAGGCGATTGACGCTCATCTCCTTTGCGGCTCGCATGCCAGGAGTAGGGCCTCGATTCAGCCATGTTGTTGGTGCAGGCGTGAATTGAGGCGGAGGATGTAGCGGAGCTTGTCGCCTTTGGTGAGGTCGACTATCTCGCCTCCCGCCGTCCGCGTTCTTGGACCCGAAGTGCAGGCTCCATAATGGAGGTACGGCGGCTTCTCGGCTGGGCCTCTTCCCGGTCGGCGAGGAAGTCTGCGGTGCGACTTAATCGCCTTCGTGGCTCGTATTTAATGTTGTGGACGCCGATCTCGACGGCCCACTTGGCGACTCCGCCTCGCCTCGCGATTCGGATGATATCTTGTAGTGGTGCCGAGGAGACGACCGTGATCGGGTGCTCCACGAAAGTAGTGCGCAGCGCCACTGAGCTCAAGACCGCGTATACCAGTTTTTGGTATTGTGGGTATCGGCGCGACTCGGTGAGAACCTCGCTGATGTAGTACACCGGCCGCCGGACGGGCGCCTTTCCTTCCTCCGTCGTTCGACGACCATTACGGCCTTGACGACGGCCGGACGCCGCGACGTAAACCAGCATGGGCTCTTTGTCACCGGTGCGGCGAGTAGTGGTGCGGCGAGTAGCACCTTTTTAAGGTCGCGAGCGCCGTCCGCCTCCTTGTCCCCTTTGGAAGGTGGGGTTCGCGCATCATGCGGTATAGGGGCATCGCCTTTTCGCCAAAGCGGGATGAAGCGGCCGAGAGCTACACGCCCGCCAGCTTCGACGCGCAGCACTCGGGTTTGCCGCAGGCGATCGTGTCGATCTTCGTTGGGTTCGCCTCGATCCCTCGTTTGGAGACGACGTACCCGATAGTTGCCCGTGGTACGAGAAGGTGCACTTGCTTGATTGAGCTTTATCTTGTACCTTCGCAGATTGGCGAAGGTCTCCGCCAGGTCGGCGAGTAGGTCCTTGGCGAGCGGATTTCACGACCACGTCGTCGATGTAGACGTGGATGTTGCGCCAATTTGGCTCGCGAGGCATTCTTGCATGCACCGCTGGTAGGTTGCTCCGGCGTTCTTGAGGCCGAAGGTCATGGCGGTGTAGCGAAGGCTCGAATGGCGTGATGAACGCCGTCTTCTCCTCGCCCTCGACAGCCATTTTGATCTGGTTATACCCGAGTAGGCGTCGAGGAAACAACGACTCGAACCAGCGGTGGAATCGATTATCCGATCGATCCGGAGGAAGAATGCCTTTGGGCAAAGCGCTGTCAGGTTTGTGTAGTCGATACACATTCTCCGTGTCCCGTTCTTTTCTCGACCAAGACTGGGTTTGCCACCACTTGAGTATTTGATTGGCGGATGAAGCCGGCAGAGTAAACGCTGCACTTCCTCGGCGATTGCCCGACGGCGTTCTTCATTGAAGGGCCGTGGCGCTGACGGGTCGCACTTTGGGGTCGGCGTTTAATTTGTGCTCGTGAGCTCCCTAGGGACACCGGCATGTCGAGGGTTTCCATGCGAAGATGTCCACTGCTCACGGAGGAACTTCGATGAGCGCGCCTTCCTATGCTGGGCTCATGCCTGTCCGATCGCCACCGTCTGGCCGGAGTCGCCGGGACCAGCTCAATGGTGCGAAAAGGCGTCGTAGACTCAAAGGTTGAGGTGTTTCGCCCGAGTTTGGCTTCTTGATGTATGGGTCGCTATTCATTGTTAACCCCGCTCGCGTATTTGGCGAGCTTCGCGTGATTAGTTTACGCGCGATGACGGCGTCGGCGAGTTCGCCTTTGGCTCGCATTCGGCCATGTCGGGTCGCCGTTGATGGTGATGACGCCGCATGGCCCGGAGCTTCATCGCGTTATGCAGCGTAGTGGGGCGCCGCCATGAATTTGGCGAACGCGCGCCCTAGGACGCAGTGGTAAGGGCTGTCGAATGGCACCGGCTCGAAGACGATCCGCCGGTGCGGAAGTTTGCCGGAGTACGAAGGTGACGGGTAGCGTGACCTTGCCGATCGGGTACGCCTTCCGACCGGGACGATGCCGTGGAGCGTGGTGTGGTGGTCTCGATCATCGATCGCGGAGCCGCAACACCGCTGAAGGTGTCGAGGTAGAGGATGTTGATGGAGCTGCCGCCCCATCGGTGTCTTGGGGAGCCGTGAGTCGCCAACCTTGGGCTTGACCACCAAGGCGACTCGTCCCGGGTACTCGATGCGTGGCGAGTGGTCTTGCGGCTCGGTGATGGGCTGTTCACCAGTTGAGAACCGGGGACGTCTGCTTTGGGCCACCGTTGACGGCGACGGCGCGGGCGATGACCTTCTTCTCGCGCTTCGTGTTGAAGCCTGTGAAGGTGTGGAGCGAGCCGGCTACTTTGCCGAATTTTCCGCCGTTTGGCGGGTCGTTGTCGGTGTCTTCCCGCGCGTGTCGTGCCTTCTCGATCTCCCTGAGGGTATGGCAGTCGGCGGTGGTGTGCGTGGCGGGCTTTCCTTCCCTGCTGTGAAACGCACATGGTTGGTTAAGGAGGGCCGCGGGATCGAACCTTGGCTTGTTCTTGTAGTTCCCACCATCGCGTCGTTGCCCTCCGTCGCGGCGGTAGCTCTTGGGGTCGCGTTGTGCGTGCCCAGCGTTGGCGACGAAGTCGACTCGCCCGTCGTTGCGGCGCTTGCACTGAGGCGGTGCCGCTGTAGCGTAGATCGTCGGGCGGCGCCGTTGCCGCCTGCGGCGGCGTTGCCCTCCGACTCGTCGTCGACGTCTTGGTTCGGATCCTCCTCGGCGTACCGTTTGGCGATCTCGAGGAGGTCGGGATGTTGTCGAGTGCGGGCGTGTCGCTGAGCTTGGCGACTAGGGGCTCAGAGCGCACGAGGTCTTGAAGCAATGGATCGCGGTGTCCGGTGGATGCCGACGCGTTGTACGAGCTCTTGCCACCGTTGGACCCAGCTATGGTCGACTCTGGGTCCCCGGACGACGCCTGTGTCCTCGATGGTGGTGGCGCGAGTGTAGGAGCACTCGAAGTGCTGACGGCGTCTCGCATTTCCTCCTGTGAGTCGACATCGTCACGGGGAGCGTGTTGATCCATTGCTGCACGCCCCTCCATCATCGTGAGGAGGTAACGGCGAGTAGGTCACAGACCCGCGATCCCCATTGCCATGAGGTATGTGTCGAGCCAGACCGCGGGGTCGTACGAGGAGTCATATTTTTCTATCTCCTTTGGCGCCTTGAAGTTCGGTGGGTACTTTTCGCCTCGGATCATTGGTCCGAAGCACTTAGGCCCTAGTCGACTGAGCGACCCCATGGGCTCGCCATCGCGCAGTAGTTAGGTGTGCCGCAGTCGTCGGGCGCGCGCCAGCTTTTGGTTGTTGATGATGTGAGTGCGGGCGTCGATGGGTTCTCCGTTGGCGGCGACGAAATTGGTCGCCGGCCTGGGATCGTTGGTGGAGAGTGCCGCGTTCGCGGGTCGGCGTTGGAGCTGCAGTGGCTCCGGTGGCGGGCAATTGAGGGTGTTTGCCGCCGCTGGGCGGCCGCTTGAGGCCGCCCTGCTGCCCGAGGAGCGCGAGTATACTCGCCCTTGCGAGTCGGCGCCCGCTCTTTGCTGCTCCACCGCGGCAGTAGGGCCCCGACGCATTGGATTTGTAAGGCGCCGCCGCCGGGCCGTGATGTTATCGGCCGCCGCCGCTCGCCACGAGGTTGTCCATCGGGTGGAGAAACGATGGAGGCCGTTAGCGTCTCGCCCCGTGAGGAGACGACTATCCGCGGCTGGTCCACAGGAGGTGCGGGTGGTGGTGGGGCACCCATCGCGTCGATCTGGCGGGGCGGGGTGCTTCCTTCGCAGATGGCGCCGCGTTCTCGCGAGCCGTTCGGCTGCTTGGCCGGGTTCGTGGCGCGCCTGAACGGTGGGGTTCGCGTGACTGATCCGCTGCTGGTGGTAGCGTGATGCTCACTGTCACCGCCGAGGCGAAATTTTTCGGCTTCGACCTGCTCTATGCATCGCCTCCGCCAATTTCGGCGGAGTTCCTCGACCTCCGTCGCCGTGGCGTTAGGAGGGATTGGAGAAAGGGTCCTCCGGATCGGTGCGGTGGCCATGTAGGTCGCGGCATGGCGATGGTTCCGTCGTGGAGGTCGGCGGAGTTTTCCGACCCGATTCAATTCGAAGATCCCGAGGATGGAGGGTCCTCAAATCTCCCGTTGGAGACACGGGCGATGGAGCCCGCGGATGAGGCCGCGATGATGGATCCGCGAGTGACGCCGGGTCGCCGAGTCGGCGTCGTCGGTGAGGGCGTCTTCTGCGGCTGAGTTCTCGCCACGTTGTGGGCGAGTTGTACTCGAGGCGAGGCGGTGGATCGTGCGGACTGGCTCTGAGAGCCGATCGCGGTGGCGACTTCGCGGATGCGAGCCGAGTCCTCCGAGGTGATGACGTCGGTGAGGCCGGCGAAGAGGCCGATCGTGCGATTGGCGGGATCACGCCGTGTGACGGGTCGCGCCGGACGTAGCTGCTCGACAAGACCTGGAGCATCTCGCCGATCGCTATCATACGGCGGTGGCACCGTCTCGTTGATGGGCAGATTGGATCTCGCCGCAGAACACCGGCCAGACCGCCAGCCCCACGGGCGCCACTGCCGTGGGAATGACCACGGCGGATGCTGCAATCGGCGAGTAGTAGAACGAGGGCAAGGGCGGCCAGCCATCTCATGCGAGATGAGGGCAAAGACACGGTTTTACCTGTGTTCGCCCCGAGGGTAAAGACCTACTCTGCTAGATTGTATTATGGAGGTGTTTACAATGGGCGAACTCGGCGACTAGGCGGCGAGTTGCTTGGGTGTATGAGGGAACGTGTCTCTACTCACCCCATAGGAGGTTTATATAGGCTCACCTCCCTAGGGTTTACATATCTCAACCGATTCGGTTACAACTGTAATCATTTAACCTAGACCGACCGGCCTATCTCGCTGCTTTGGGCCTTCAACTTCTAGTCGCCTGATACCTTGCTGGGCTTTGGTCCACTCGCCGTTCTGCAGGCCCACTCGCCAGCCCTTGGACCAGTCGGAAACGTCCCGCTGGGTATACCCCAATAGGCGTATCCCCATCAATCCAAATTCACCACACCTAATCCGATCTTCATGAGAAGAGATGTGGTTTCAATGGTGGACAACAAAGTGTCGATCATATCATTCATATGACTCATGCTTAACCTTTCGGTTCGTGTGTTCCGAGGCCATGTATGTACATGCTAGGCTCGTCAAGTGAAACCCAAGTATTTCCGCGTGTGCAAAACTGGCTTGCACCCGTTGTATGTGAACGTAGAGTTTATAGCACCCGATCATCACGTGATGCTTGAACACGACGAACTTTTGCAACGGTGCATACATGGGGAGAACACAGTTTTATCTTGATCTTTAAGTGAGGAATCATCTTATAATGCTACCGTCGCGATCTAAGCATAATAAGATACATAAAAGCATAAACATCACATGCATATAATTTTATGTGACATGGTATAGCCAATCTCCGCGCAATGATCTCCATCTTGTGCGTGCCAGCATGATCTCCATCACTCCACCATGATTGTGTCACATCCCAAATTTTAGATTTGGTTTTGCATGTCATTCATAAGCATTGCATTACGTTCATGAAAGTTTGTGTTGCAAAACACTATATTGAAGCCCTATTTTTTTGAATCACCAAAATGCACCTACAAATGACTATGCAAGGATTTATAAATCCACTACTTGAAAAATAGTAAAAAGATCGCAAATATGATCCTATGTTGATCCTCAGTTTTTTAGAAAAATTTGAAGACTAAAACCACTCCATTTGGAGTTATAAATAAAAAGATACAAAAGATCTACTAAAACAGAAAAGAATAAATGAAACCACAACAAAAAATAACTAGACTAATCTACCCGACCCAGCCCACATGCCCTTCTAGCCTATCGCCACAAGACCCTCCCATGAAGCTTGTGGCCTTGTGACAAAGCGAGCCGGCCCGGCAAAAGCGGCCGGCCGTGAGCCGCCTCCACTCTCGGCCAGCAGCGTGGGGCCCGCGCATCGTCCCCTTCCCCCAACCAGGGTCCACGATGAACACGAGTTCATCTCCACCGAACAAACCCCGCAAAATCTGCTCCGATTCGGTTCCAATCCGACCCCCCCTGCACGTAAGACTCCCCATATAAGACCCCTGCTTCGATCTCCTCCGATTTTTCCTCTTTTTCCTAACCCTAGCCTCCACCGGAGCAAGCTTTGGATCTCGTCGTCGCCGCTATTTCGGCTCGAGCTCGAGCTCGAGGTACTGGACCACCCGCTTCTCCCCTTTTTTCCCCTATCCTATTTCCCGTGCTCCACCGATTCTCCCTGACCCACTTTCCTCTACGCAGCATCGGGGCCTTGAATTAAATCGCCGAGCTCGTGTGAGCCGCCGCCTCCATCCGATCATCGACGCCTCGGGAAACAAAGCAGCGCCGATCACGCCCGTCGAGTTAAATGTGCACAGCGGTCGTCGTCCACTACCCGACGTCGCGGTGACGCGAAACGCGTCGTCCTCAACCATCGAGCTCCGCCGTAAATGGGTTGACCATCGTCGCCGCCTTGACCCGATCTCGGGAAGTTTCGTTTACGTGCGTCGGATTGAAGAACGCCTGATTAGAAGCATCCGCGAAGAGGTACCGATCGGTCACCGTCGCGCGTGCTGCGCGCCTCGTCGTATTTGCGTCATTGCTGCGATGCACAATCGTGACCGGTCAGCAGGAATATGAATTAAAATTTCAGAAAATTGTAAAACTTGTAAAATTCATAGTAAAAGATTGGTAGGTCCAAAAATAGCGTATAATATATCAATAGATTCAGAAAATTGAATAGAATAATAATATCAAGTTGGATTTAACTTTTACAGTACGTGTTTACTATAATAATTTAATTAGTTTTATTGGTCTTTTAGGTTAATAAATTCATAAGATAAGTTCTGTAACTCCAAAAATTGCAAATAATATGTCCCTGGATTCAGTAGAACAAGGGGAATCTCAAAGTGAATTAAAAGTTAGGCTTACAGTAAAAACTTCTGCAGAAACTATTTAATGGCTTTCTGCAGTATTTTAATTACTCAGGGAGTTTTATAATTCCTTTTTGAGTAATTCCAATTGGTACTGTTCCTAAATAGCAATGCCTATACGGTAGAATTTTTCCCAAGATTTTACAAACAGTATACTACCGGTAGTGAATTAATTGAGTACTAGCTCTAGTTTTGAGCATTATATTTTGCATAATAGTTTTCCTTGCGCTAAAACTATTTTCCATGCATGCAATCAGTACCATTACTAATTGGTGTTGCTTTAGCATCACCCCACTTGTCATGCATGCATTCATGCATCATCTTTGTCACATATGCTTGTGGATTGTTTGTTTATGATTATAATTGTATCGTGTAGATTGTGACGAGTGCAGCGCTTGCTCGTGTGTGGATTGTTCTTCTGACCGCTACAACCAAGGCAAGTAGATGCTACTTTGTTCATGATATCGTCCTACTATTTTCAATGCATTGTCGTGTATTTTGTAGATGCATGTGTAGGATGATATTATCGCTATGCTATGTCCTATTATGTGGTAGGGCTTTCCTCGTAGATGAACCATCGTTGGTAGATGTGCTTAGCCATGCTATGTTGAACGAGGGCTGGATTACATCATTGAGACTTGTTTCTAAAAGTATTGGTTTGTGAAAACTAAAACAACCTAATCAATGAATCTCCTGGGTGTGATGGGATTGATAATTTTTGGTGGTTTATTGCGGAAAGGCACCCAGGTATCGAGAGAAATTGATTGGCTTCTTTATTGTGTAGCTTACGTGTACAACCATGTGCCAATAATGAAATGGGCGGTTGGTTGGACTTAGTAGGTTAATGTAACTTGAACCAGCGTATCGGAGATGTAGAATTTTGGTAGGTTGTACGTGCTTGGCGTCGGGATTGAGGAGCTACTTCTGAGCAGTCTCTTCTTGGACTTCTCCTATCATCACCCAAAATGAGAGTGATGGTGCAATTTGGCTGGCCAAGTCACATGGGTAAAGTGTACTAACCTCTGCAGGGTGTATAATCTAATCGGTTAGCCGTGTCCCCGGTTATGGACAACTGAGTTGCTTGATATTGATTCCATGACATGTTTCTCGCTCATTCCAATTTAATAATTGCTTTAACATTGTTGGGTTAACTTAATTGGGATCTTTTCAAAGAAAATCAAAAACTGTTTATGAAAGTAGGACAAATGTATTTGCAAATGCTAGCCAGACACAGCTCCACTTTCCAAATAAGCATGTAGATGTTAGTACTATTGTCTCCTTTACTATCTCTACTTGCCATACATTCCATGTATTGACCCTTCGGGGCTGCTACGTTTCATGTTGCAGGTTATTCCGATTCTGAGTAATCGATATAGGTCACGGTACTCCACTCGGCACTTGTTCACTTGTAGGCAATTTGAAGAATGGAGGATTTGCTTTATTTATGTTGCTACCTGAATAATTTGAGCTAGCCTTGAGCTAAGCTTTTATTGTAATAATGGTACTCTGGATCTTCGTTATTCATGATACACGGATATTTTGCTATGTTATTCATCTTATTCTATTGTGGGCCAATGAACCGATTCAGGGATTGGCATGTCACATAGAAGCCTCGGTCTTTTCAGAACCGCGGTGTTACAGATTGCCTCCACCATGAATAGCAACTACAACTATTGCTAACTACTTAGCGATAAAGTAAAGCTATTACATGGCGTATAAGAAGTTGACACACAGGTCATACACAATTATAAAGACAACCATATGGATCATGTCGGTTGTGTACTCATAGACATGCAAGTCATGAAACATTACAAAACATGATCATTGCATACAACATACACATCACATCTTGGGACATACCATATCACAAAACACTCCCTGCAAAACAAGTTAGACGCCGCTACTTTGTTGTTGCATGTTTTACGTGGCTTATGGGAGTAACAAGCTAAGAACGATTCTTACCTACGGAAAGCCACAACGGTGATATTATGGTTGCCAACATACGGTGTAAATCCCATGACAACATAGTGAGAGAAACTGGCATCCACCAGCCGCATGTGTGGAACAAGCCACACGTCAAGTGCGGAGCCGATCTCGCGAATGAGGTCGCGTAAAGTTGGCCTGGACCGCTTCGATCTCACTATCCCACGTCATAAGAAGTACACAAACAAGAGTCTTGCAACATAAAACATCAACTCCCACAACAAGCATGTTGCGTTCTACTCGTGAAACACATCTACGCATAGATCTAGCTCTGATACCACTGAAGGGTTTTGCGGCATAGTAAATCAAAAAAATTCTACGGATGCGAACGGGAAAGCCAAGATCTAATCTAGGAGATGCAAACAATGAGAGGGGATAGATGAGATCTTCATACCCTTGAAGATTCGCACCGCGGAACGTTCAACGGAACGTGGTTGATGTAGTCGTACTAGCTTCTCTCCTCGCGATCCGATCTGATCCAACACCGCAAGTGGCGATGCCTCCGAGAGATGCACTCGTACGGAAGCTCGACGTATCCTCCTTACTTGGTCCAGCAAGTGGGGTGGAGAGATAGGTTGCATCTACAACACGACGGCGTGGTGCAAAGGTGGAGAGTTTCTGCGGCAGGGCTTCTCTTACGCGCAGTCGGGAGAGAGAGATCTGGAGGGCAGCAGTATGGAGGCTAGGGTTGAAGGAGTGGGGGAGGAGGGCTGCGCCCCTGCCCTATATATATAGGGGGATGGACGGCCCCCTTGGCCCCTCCTCCAAGCCCTAGGGCGGCGGCCCCAAGGGTTGGAGTGGGGGGCAAGTTTTCCCCCTCCTTCTAGAAGGTTTCCCTAGGGTTTTGGCCGGCTAGGCCTATGGGGCCTTGTGCCCCTGGCCCAATGCGGCCAGGGCACTTCCTCGTAGGCCCACGCCCCCTCCCGACAAGTGGGGCCACGTTGTTCCCACTCCGGAAGGTTCTAGAAGCTTCCGGTACAATACCGAACAATCCGAAACAATTCCGAAATCCAAAACTGCTTTCCCTTATATGAATCTTATTCTCCGTAACATTCCGGAACCTCTCGTGATGTCCTGGATCTCATCCGAGACTCCGAACAAAAACTCATAAACCAATTATCCATTCTATCCTAGCGTCGAGGCACATTAAGTGTGTGACCCTACGGGTTCGAGAATATGCAGACATGATCTTCTATCAATAATCAACAAAGGGATCTGGAAACCCATATTGACTCCCACATATCCATCGATGATCATATCGGATGAACCATGATGCCAGGATTCAATTAATCCCATATATGTATTCCCTTCGTCACGCGATATTTTACTTGCCCGAGATTCGATCGTTGGTATCGGCATACCTAGTTCAATCTCGTTCACAGCAAGTACTTTACTGTTCATGTCCGATATCACTTTGTGATTAACTCCTTAACCACGTGCTTGAAAGCGGTGTTGATATCGATTACGAGTGGGCAAGTATATCTCTCCGACTTGGGAGGGACAAATCCCATCTCGATACATACAACCCAACAAGTACTTCGATCACACGAGAGACACCTTTATGATCACCCTCTCATAGGATGATGTTTGATGACCTCAAAGCTTTCTTCCGATACCAGGGAGTTGCATTATCTCATGGTCTAAGGAATACAATATTTTACATAAGAAAAAGCTTCGCAAAGATGAACACGATGACACGATCTAATTGCTCTGCATGATTTGGGTCTGTCCATCATATCATTCTCCCAATGATATGATCTCATTATTAATCGACAACTCATGTCTATGGTTAGGAAACCTTAACCATCATTAATCAATGAGCTAGTATCAAAGTTTCCGCTTAATCGACAACTCATGTCTAAGACGTACTAGGGACACGGTGTTGTTCATAAACCACAGAAGTATCAAAGTTTCCGCTTAATACAATTCTAGCATGGAATATAAACTTTATCATGAAAAAGAATTATAATAATAACATCTTTATTATTGCCTCTAGGGCATAATTCCAACATCCCCTCCCCTCTATTTATGAGAGGAAGAGAAGCTTGGGAGAGGGGAGTTTGAATCCTTCCCCAAACCCAAGTTGGATAGAAGGAAGGACTCTTTCCTTCTTCCAGTAGGAAACTATTGTTCCAGTTTGACTTTTCAAACCTCCCTTTTGACTTTCAATTTAGAGCTTTTATTTATCTCTCGCAAATGCCCAACCAAGTGACCAAGGACATGATCCAATCATTCCACTAAACCATGCCACATTCGTGAACCATTCCCCTTCCGGTCCGGTGAACCTTCTACACCCTTCTAGAACCTCTCCGATGAAAACATCAAAATCATTCCCAAACTCCGGAATCGGGCTTTTCTTACATGAATCTTATTCTCTGGACCATTCTGGATCTCCTCGTGATATCCCGGATCCCATCCGAGACTGCGAACAACATTTGGTCTCTTTACTTACATTCCATATCTACTAAACAACATCAAATCCTTAAGTGTGTCTCCCTACGGTTCGTGAATTATGCGGACATGACCGAGACACTTCTCCGATCAATAACCAATAGAGGAATCTGGAAATTCATATGGCTCCCACATATTTCTACAATTACTTTGCGATCGAATGAACCACTTACATACGATACCAATTTACCTTTGTCTCGTGATAGTTTACTTATCCTAGGTTTGATCGTCGGTATCTCTGCATACCTAGTTCAACCTCGTTACCGATAAGTACTCTTTTCTCGTTACCGTGATATATGATACCTTATGAGCCAGTCACATGCTTGCAAGCTAATTGGATGACATTCCACCGAGAGGGCCCAGAGTATATCTATCTGTCATATGGATGGACAAATCCTACTCTTGATCCATGTGCCCCAACACATACTTTCCGAACACTCAATGCCACCTTTATAGCCACCCAGTTACGGTGTGGTGTTTGATGTCATCAAAGTATCCTTCCGGTGATGGTGATTAGCATGATCTCATGGTCGAAGGAATTAGGTTACTATGTATCAGAAAGCTTATAGCAAATGAACTATTGAAATGACTTGATCTTTATGCTACGCTTATCTATAGGAGTATGTCCATCATACCATTCTCCTAATGATATGATCCTGTTGTTAATAACATCTCAATGTTCATGATCCGGAAACCACGATCGTCTTATTAACCAACAAGCTAGTATTACAAAGAGACTTTACCAGGGACTCTAATTTAGTTTACAAATCACACAAGTATTAATTTTTCCGGTTAATACTATTATAGCATGAATGTAAACATTTATCATAAACACAAAGATATAATAATAACCAATTTTATTATTGCCTCTAGGGCATATCTCCAACAGTCTTCCACTTGCACTAGAGTCAATTAATCTAGATTACATGGTAATATACCGAACACCCATGACGGTTACTATGTATCAGAAAGCTTATAGCAAATGAACTATTGAAATGACTTGATCTTTATGCTATGCTTATCTATAGGAGTATGTCCATCATACCATTCTCCTAATGATATGATCATGTTGTTAATAACATGTCAATGTTCATGATCCGGAAACCACGATCATCTTATTAACCAACAAGCTAGTATTACAAAGTGGCTTTACCAGGGACTCTAATTTAGTTTACAAATCACACAAGTATTAATTTTTCCGGTTAATACTATTATAGCATGAATGTAAACATTTATCATAAACACAAAGATATAATAATAACCACTTTTATTATTGCCTCTAGGGCATATCTCCAACAGTCTTCCACTTACACTAGAGTCAACTAATCTAGATTACATGGTAATATACCGAACACCCATGATGGTTTGCTGCTGGTCATGTTTTGCCCTCGGGAGAGGTTTAGTCAACGGATCCACCACATTCATATCTGTGTGTACTTTGCAAATCTTTATGTCACCATCTTGGACATGCTCTCGAATAGCATGAAAACGCAGCTTGATATGCTTCAGCTTCTTGTGTGACCTTGGTTCTTGCGCATTGGCTATGGCGCCCATGTTATCACAGTAGATAGACATTGGGTACATCGCACTTGGAACCACACCGAGATCTATAATGAACTCCTTCATCCATATCACCTCTTGTGAATCCTCTGAAGCAGCTATGTATTCCGATTCAGTTGAATATCTCGCCACAAAAAAAATATCTCGCCACAATGCTTTGCTTTGCACTCCTCCAGCTAACTGCTGCACCATTCAAAATAAATGCGTATGTAGATTGAGTTTTAGAATCATCCGGATCGGTGTTCCAACTAGCATCAGTGTAACCATTAACAACGAGTTGTTCATAACCTCCATAAGAAAGAACCATATCCTTAGTCCTTCTCAAGTACTTAAGGATGTTTTTGACCGCTGTCCAATGATCCACTCCTGGATCACTTTGATATCTGCTAGTCAAACTAACAGCATATGCAATGTTGGGTCTAGTAAATAGCATGACATACATAAGAGATCCTATGGCTGAGGCATAGGGAGTCTTATTCATCCTTTCTCTATCTTCTGCCGTTGCAGGACTTTGAGTTTTACTCAAGGTCGTATTGGGCAACATGGGCAAGAACCCTTTCTTGCTATCTTTCATTCCAAACCTCTTTAGAACTTTGTCCAAATATGTACTCTGTGACAATGATATTAGGCGTCTTGATCTATATCTATAAATATTTATGCCTAATATGTAAGCTGCTTCCCCAATATCTTTCATTGAAAAACTATTATTCAAATAATCCTTGACACTATTAAGAAAGTCTACATCATTCCCAATCAACAATATGTCATCTACATATAGTATTAGGAATGCTACAGAGCTCCCACTCACTTTCTTGTAAATACAAGCTTCTCCATAAGTTTGTACAAAACCAAAGCTTTTTATTACCTTATCAAAACGTTGATTCCAACTTCGGGATGCTTGCTTGAATCCATAAATGGACCGTTGAAGTTTGCATACCTTGTTAGCATATTTCGGATCGACAAAACCTTTGGGTTGTACCATATACAACTCTTCATCAATGTCTCCATTGAGGAACGCCGTTTTGACATCCATCTTCCATATCTCATAATCATAATATGCAGCGATTGCTAACAAAATCCTCACGGACTTTAGCTTCGCTACCGGTGAGAAAGTCTCATCGTAGTCAACTCCTTGAATTTGTCGAAACCCTTTTGCGACAAGTCGACCTTTATAGACAGTAACATTACCATCAGCATCTGTTTTCTTCTTGAAAATCCATTTGTTCTCGACAGCCTTCCGGCCATCCGGTAAGTCCACCAAAGTCCATACTTGGTTTTCGTACATGGATCCAATCTCGGATTTCATGGCTTCTTGCCATTTATTGGAATCTAGGTTCATCATTGCTTCCTCATATGTTGTAGGTTCGTCGGTGTTGTCCACCAACATGACACTCATAACGGGATCATACCAATCAGGAGTGGTACGAGTTCTCGTTGACCTGCAAGGTTCCGTAGTAACTGTAGGGGTTCGTAGCATGGAAAACAAAAAAATTCTACCACATAAACACACAATCAAGATCTAATCTATGATCAAGCCAAGATCTATCTACTAGATTGTAGCAACGAGTCGATGGAATACTAACCCTTAAAGATCCAAAGCGGTTAACGAGAGCAGATTCTCGTGGGTGATGTAGTCGTACACTTCCGATCTCAAGATCGCGTAGACGATCCTTCCCAAGCGCTGCGTTCGGCGGCGCTCCATGATCGGTCACTGCGTTGATTACTCGATGAAGACCTTCCTCTCCGTTTTCCAGTGACGTGAGGTTGTACTCTCCTCGTGATTACGGCAGCACGACGACATGGTACCAGAAGTAGAGGGGAGATCTCGCAGGGCTTCGCCTTAAGCCGGAGCGGGTATGGTGGACTATGAGAGAGATCCTCGGTGATCTAGGGTTTAGACTCACCAAGTAGGAGGTGCTAGGGCCGGCGGCTAGGGCTTGGAGGTGCCCAAGTCGGCGGCAAGGGGAGAAACCCTAGGCGGCGGCTATGGTGGGCGGCGACGGCTAGGGTTTAGGTTTAGAGGGGGCAATCTTGTGTACTAGGAGGGGCATCCCTGCCCCTCCCTTTATAGGTGGGAGGAACCGGACAAGGGGAGGGGAGTCCCTCCCCAACTCAGATCCCAAGTGGGCCGGCGGTGGAGGAGGAACTCCTCCCCAACTCGGTTTCCCACTTCCCCTCCACTTCCCAAAATAGCCGTTTGACTTTTCAAATTGGCGTTTGACTTTTCAAACTAGGATTTGATTAAACCCTTTATTTTGTTCAGCGATGACACCTAGTAAATTATGCAATCATTCCAACTTGGTATGACACATACATGTACCCTTCCCTTGGTCTTGGGACATTCGAACCTTCTAGAACATTCCCGGTGAAAACACCGGAATCATTCCCCAACTCAGAAACAGGACTTTCCTTATATGAATCTTATTCTCCGGACCATTCCAGATCTCCTCATGATATCTCGGATCCCATCCGAGACTCCGAACAACATTCGGTCTCTTACTCATCATTCCATAACTACTCAACCAGTCGAATCCTTAAGTGTGTCTCCCTACAGTTCGTGAATTATGCGGACATGATCGAGACACTTCTCCTTACAATAACCAATAGAGGAATCTAGAAATTCATATGGATCCCACATATTTCTATGATTACTTTGCGATCGAATGAACCACTTACATACGATACCAATTTCCCTTTGTCTCACGATAGTTTACTTATCCGAGGTTTTGATCGTCGGTATCTCTGCATACCTAGTTCAACCTCGTTACCGATAAGTACTCTTTTCTTGTTCCCGTGATATGTGATCCCTTGTGAGCCAGTCACATGCTTGCAAGCTAATTGGATGACATTCCACCGAGAGGTCCCAGAGTATATCTATCCGTCGTATGGATCGACAAATCCCACTCTTTATCCATGTGTTTCAACCCATACTTTCCGAACACTCAATGCCACCTTTATAGACACCTAGTTATGGTGTGGTGTTTGATGTCATCAAAGCATCCTTCCGGTGATGGTGATAAGCATGATCTCATTGTCGAAGGAATTAGGTTACTATGTATCAGAAAGCTTATAGCAAATGAACTATATTAAATGATTTGATCTTTATGCTACGCTTAACTATAGGAGTATGTCCATCACATCATTCTCACAATGATATGACCCTGTTGTTAATAATATCTCTATGTTCATGATCAGGAAACCATGATCATATATTAACCAACGAGCTAGTTTAACAAGAGGCTTTTACTAGGGACTCTTTTATGTTTACAAATCACACAAGTATTAATGTTTCCGGTTAATACAATTATAGCATGGTATGTAAACATTTATCATAAGTATGAAGATATGATAGTAACCACTTTATTATTGCCTCTTGGGCATATCTCCAACAGTCTCCCACTTGCACTAGAGTCAATTATCTAGTTTCAAACCTTTGTGTATTCAACACCTATGGCTTTTCGGTGTTGCATGTACACGATTGCTAGTGGTCAACTTATCTCCGGATCTGACACTTCCAGGTCCGTGTGTAATTGCATGTCTTTGCATCTCTACGCATCACTCATTTTCTAATGAGATGGCTTTGTATAACTTTGGTCCTTTGGTGAGACCTTTAGCTCTTTGGGGTTAAAACATGTTGATAATATTGTCGTACAATATATCTTCATAGTATTATCCCGCTGTGAACTACACCTAGTTTGATAACAAACTACTTGACACAAATGCCCTCTTTAGCTGCTATTATAGCAGTCATATACTTAGCCTTTTGTTGTAGTATCTGTCACAATGTCTTAACTTTGGAACTCATCCAAATCCATTATGGAACTTACTTTCCATTATATTGTGCCACCCTTAGTTTAGATTGAGATAAACTTAATTTGTACTTTGTGACAAAACTAGTATCAATGTAATACTTTTATAATGAACTAACAATCTATTTGCCACTTCTACAAAATAATATACTCTTAGTTCTTCCAAAAGATCATAAGAATATCCTTAATATCGTCCAATGATCATCTTATGAATTATTCTGGTATATGCTCATAACATTTAGAGCATAGGACATATCTGGATTTTTACATATCACAGTATGATTGATATAAATACTCTTTGTGATTTCATACATCAAGTATCAATCTATACTTGAATCTTTGTTTCACTTACCAAGTGTTAATACACTTGAATATATCATCAATATTGAACTCATTCAATCCTTTATGTGCGACAAGAACCTTTCTTGTAGTTTCTATATTGAACTCATTCAATATCTCATCTATGTACTTCTGGCACAACCATATTTGCGTCTATTGATGCCAAATATTTGGGTTTTGCCTAAGTCTTTCATCGAGATGAAATTCTTATCCTGTGTTAATAAAAGATACATTATTTCCAATCAACAATATGTCTTCCACATAATGTATTAGAAACATGTCTTAGCGCTCCCACTTAATTTCTTGCAAATGCAAGCATCTTCATCGTCTCCGATGAAATTAAACTCTTTTAACAGTTTCATCATAGTGAAGATTCCAACTCCGTGATGCTTACTTCAACCATTGAAGTTTGCATATGCTTTTAGCATCCTTTGAATTAACAAAACCCTTTGGACCGTGTCATGCACACGTCCTTGGTAACCATTCTATTAGAAGAACTTGTTTTGTTTATTCAACACATAACAAAATTATATGTCGTGGTTGCTACATTAATCCGTCTAGAGTAAATATCGCTATGAAAGATCAGATCTTGTCATAGTCAACCTTTGAACATTGTTGTGAACTCTTTCCCAACATGTCGACTATTACATAGATGTGAAACATCCATGTCTATTTCTTTATAGATCCAAATACGACTGTAAGGTCTTGTACCTTTCTAGAGGGTCTTTCAAGTTCAAAGCTTGATCTCTCGTATATGGAACTATCACGGATTCGATGGCTTCAAGACATTTGACGGAGTCAGGGCCCATCATCGCTTCTTTGCATGTAGTCGGATCATTATTGTGAAATAATGATTTAACTCTCAAATCTTGGTATTTGATTGTTTATCCGACCTACTTGTTTCAGTAGGAACTTAGATCTCCGTGACCACAACCTTTGAGGCACGTGAGCCATGAGCATTGTTGCTACCTCTGGAACACTTTTCGCTGTTGTGCAACTTTGCACATATAGCTAAGGTTCTTTTAACCTTATCAAAGTTCTATTGTCCTCCCACTTAACTTTTCACGAAAAATTCCTTCTCTAAGAAACTTGACGTTTTAAGCGACAAACATTTTTGTCTCCGATGTTATGGAGGAACAGTTATTCGAAATAACATACAAAGACAGGTTCATCCGACTTTGGTTGCTAACATCTTTCTTATGCATAGCATACCAATGTTTAAGAAAGGACAACTTGGGTTTTATCCCAAACCATAACTTTATATGGTGTCAATTCAACGGATTATGATGGAGCTCTTTTTAGTGGAAAAACGGTAGTCTCTAGAGCTTTTAATCTTTAAAATATAATTACAGTTTTATAAATTACACCTTTGATCTTACCATGTCAAGCAAGGTTTAATTACATATCTCGAACGCTCCATACTCTTATGGTGTTTCGAAAAATGCAAATCCACGGAACGATTCCTTAAATCTTAGGTATTATGCTAAACTTGTAACTCAAATATCTTCCTTTATGATCTTATCATAAACTATTTATATTCTTGTTACAATGATTTTGCACTTCATCTTGAAAATCTTTGAACTTTTCAAATGTTTCATACTTCATCCTTATTAAGTAAATATTCATATATTCACTCAAATTTTCGAAGAAAGCATATGAAGTTGAAATCCATCGCTCTTGACTACACATAATGGACTTCATACAACAATATGTACAAGTTTCAATAAGCTAGTCATTCGTTCTCTTTTGGCCTATGAACGAAGTTTTAATTATCTCTAGGAAAGTTTCACAAGCATCATTTGATCAAAAATCAAAAGACTCCAAAATTCCATCCACATGGAGTTTCTTCATGTTTTCTTTCCAATATAATCTAAACGACGATGTCACTTCCTAAGTGATCTTTTAATCAATTTGTCTTTCGACATTTTTAGCACTAGTTTTATGGATGCGATTTCTCCAACGAGATTTGTAAATCATCCATCTTTTATGGATTACGACACTCATTTGAACAACCCTTTTATTCTCATAATACCTGATAAAACAAATCTTGAAGGCAAGCTTTGATGTTTAACAAGCAGCACAATAACCCTTTATTTGTTCTCGATGAACATCATCACATATTCTTTTGATAGTTATTTAGGCCATTGTAGTTCATGAATTGTGTTGTTTCGTATGACGATTCACACCAACAAAATCAGTATCAAATACTTAAGAACCACATTGTTTAATAAGCAAAGAATATAGCCATAACATGTATATCATCTATATACTTAAACTGAACAATTCTAGTCTTTTCTTTCCTGCCATATATTTATGAGATTCTCTTTTAGTATTTTCTTTTCTGTTTAAAAGAATCTATCAACATCAATAGTGGAGTCATACATATGACACATAATCCAAAGCGTGTATAATTAAATACCAATGTCTTTGGACTTGCACTTTGAAGTAGATCACCATCATCAAATGTTTGGTGTGCTTTCAAATTCCATTCTTTAGTAATCTCTTGGTGTAGTAAACATTTTACCTACATAAAATATTCACCCTTATCATGGAATTATTCATGATCAAGCTACTTTTAGCTTATAAAGATGAATCGCGAGTATAATGTTGTTCTCCAAATCCTTTTGGAGGATTAGGACAACTAGTGTCTTGAATCTTTTGCAAATTCTCATCAAATATGAGAACATGACTTTTGCCATATTATACTCTATCAAGTTGCAACCAAAACTTCGTTTCAGATATCACAATATCTTCCACACATTATGGTTTCTGAAACAACTCTTTTAGATCCTAGATAACCTTGATATTAAGACAATTCTTTGAATATCAAGAATCATGGAGACAAACATGATACTCATACACTAACATTTGGAATTGTCACTCTTGATTTAATACCAATTATTAAACTTCATGGAGTAACCGGAACTTACTGAAAGTTTGCAATAGGACTTTTAAACTTTAGATTAACACTTCAAAACAATACGATACCAGTTCGTAAAGTAACTAACCAGAATTCTATAGTTCTATCATCTCAATTATAACTAAGCACAAGGTGGTAAACAAATGCCAATGACTACAACAACTATGCAAATTCACTTTGATTTAATTTATGATAAATAGTGTTCAACTTTTAATCATATTGCCGTTGAACTCCCACTCAAAACAATATCCCTCACATTGTTTTGGTGATCACACGAACCAAATCCACCACATCAAAACCGATCATCACGAGAGTTGATGTAGCTTAAATGGCGAACAATCATCATGTTCATCGTATCTACTATATGACTCATGCTTTACCTTTCGGTGATCCGTGTTCCGAGACCATGTCTGTACATGCTAGGCTCGTCAAGATCAAACCTTAGCTTCTGCATGAGCAAATCTGGCTTGCTCACGTTGTATACACTCGCAGAATCTAACACACCCGATCATCACGTGGTGCTTCGAAACAACGAGCTTTAGCAATGGTGCTTACTAAGGATGAACACTTTAAAACTTGAAATTTGTGTGCTTGAGGGATCATCTTATAATGCTACCGTCGTGAACTAAGCAATACAAGATGCATAAAAGGATTAACATCACATGCAATTCATAATATGTGATATGATATGGCCTTTCTTCTTGTGCTTCCGATCTCCATCTTCAAGCACGAACATGATCTCCATCATCACCGGCATTGCATCAAGGTCAATGATGCCGCTCCATGGTTGTCTTCCACCATCTTCAACTATTACAACTACTTTGAATAGACACGCGGGTCTTAACAGAATTTAAAGACAACCATATGGCTCCTGCCGGTTGCCAACTTACAATAAGGAACATTGCATACATCAAATATAGTCACAATCATGGCCATATCACATCACAGCACACCCCTGCAAAATAAAGTTAGACGCCTCTAATTTTCTTTGCATATTTTACGTGGTTTGGGGCTTTCTATAAGTGTCGCTCTAACTTACGAACAAGAACCACAACATTGATACTAGTATTGTCAATCACCCGTTGTAAATTGAATCTTAACTATGTTGGGAGAAACAGGCACCCGCAAAGCCACTTATGCAATACAAGTTGCATGTCAAGCGTGGAGCAAGTCTCATGAACGATGTCATGTAAGGTTAGCGGCCGCTTCATCCCACCATCCCAAGATGCAAAGTACACAAGAAGCAATCGACAACAAAAGCATCAACGCCCACAATGACCATTGTGTTACTCGTCAACAGATGCGCATATAAACGGCTCGATACCCTTTGGGGGGTTCGTAGCATGGAAAACAAAAAAATCTACCGCATGAACACACAATCAAGATCTAATCAATGATCAAGCCAAGATCTATCTACTAGATTGTAGCAACGAGTCGATGGAATACTAACCTCGAAGATCCAGCGGTTAACGAGCAGATTCTCGTGGGTGATGTAGTCGACACTTCGATCTCAAGATCGTGAGCGATCCTTCCGGCTGCGTTGCGGCGCTCCGTAATCGACCACACGTTCGGTACTCGATGAAGACCTTCCTCTCCCTTGTTCCAGAAAATGGAGGTTGTAGCACTCTCCTCGTGATTCCGGCAGCACGACGGCGTGGTACCGGAAGTAGAGGGGAGATCTCGCAGGGCTTCGCCTTAAGCCGGAGCGAGTATGGTGGACTATGAGAGAGCTCCTCGGTGATCAGGAGGAGGTGCTAGGGCCGGCGGCTAGGGCTTGGAGGTGCCCAAGTCGGCGGCAAGGGGAGAAACCCTAGGCGGCGGCTATGGTGGGCGGCGGCGGCTAGGGTTTAGGTTTAGAGGGGGTAATCTTGTGTACTAGGAGGGGCAGCCCTGCCCCTCCCTTTATAGGTGGGGCCAAGGGAGGAGTCCTCCCAACTCGGATCCCAAGTGGGCCGGCGGTGGAGGAGGAACTCCTCCCCAACTCGGTTTCCCACTTCCCCTCCACTTCCCAAAATAGCAGTTTGACTTTTCAAATTGGCGTTTGACTTTTCAAACTAGGATTTGATTAAACCCTTTATTTTGTTCAGCGATGACACCTAGTACATGATGCAATCATTCCAACTTGGTATGACACATACATGTACCCTTCCCCTTCGGAGTGCCGGACATTCCGGAACCTTCTAGAACATTCCCGGTGAAAACACCAGAATCATTCCCCAACTCAGAAACAGGACTTTCCTTATATGAATTTTATTCTCCGGACCATTCCGGATCTCATCATGATATCTCGGATCCCATACGAGACTCCGAACAACATTCGGTCTCTTACTCATCATTCCATAACTACTCAACAACGTCGAATCCTTAAGTGTGTCTCCCTACGGTTCGTGAATTATGCGGACATGATCGAGACACTTCTCTGAACAATAACCAATAGAGGAATCTGGAAATTCATATGGCTCCCACATATTTCTACGATTACTTTGCGATCGAATGAACCACTTACATACGATACCAATTTCCCTTTGTCTCACGATAGTTTACTTATCCGAGGTTTTGATCGTCGGTATCTCTGCATACCTAGTTCAACCTCGTTACCGATAAGTACTCTTTTCTCGTTCCCGTGATATGTGATCCCTTGTGAGCCAGTCACATGCTTGCAAGCTAATTGTATGACATTCCACCGAGAGGGCCCAGAGTATAACTATCCGTCATATGGATGGACAAATCCCACTCTTGATCCATGTGTTTCAACCCATACTTTCCGAACACTCAATGCCACCTTTATAGCCACCCAGTTACGGTGTGGTGTTTGATGTCATCAAAGCATCCTTCCGGTGATGTTGATAAGCATGATCTCATGGTCGAAGGAATTAGGTTACTATGTATCAGAAAGCTTATAGCAAATGAACTATATTAAATGACTTGATCTTTATGCTACGCTTAACTATAGGAGTATGTCCATCACATCATTCTCCCAATGATATGACCCTGTTGTTAATAACATCTCTATGTTCATGATCAGGAAACCATGACCATATATTAACCAACGAGCTAGTTTAACAAGAGGCTTTTACTAGGGACTCTTTTATGTTTACAAATCACACAAGTATTAATGTTTCAGGTTAATACAATCATAGCATGGTATGTAAACATTTATCATAAGTATGAAGATATGATAATAACCACTTTATTATTGCCTCTTGGGAATATCTCCAACAGTAACTTCAACCGAAGTTTTATGATCAACATCATTAGCTTCCTCTCTTATTGGTGTAGGCGCCACAGGAACCACTTCCGGTGTTGCGCTACTCTCAAGTCCGAGAGAAGGTTCCACAACCTCGTCGAGTTCTACTTTTCTTCCAGTCACTTCTTTCGAGAGAAACTCCTTCTCTAGAAAGGATCCATTCTTGGCAACAAAGATTTTGCCCTAGGATCTATGATAGAAGGTATACCCAATAGTTTCCTTGGGTATCCTATGAAGACGCATTTTTCCGCTTTGGGTTCAAGCTTGTCGGGCTATAACTTCTTTACATAAGCTTCACAACCCCAAACTTTAAGGAACGACAAATTAGGTTTCTTACCAAACCATAATTCATACGGTGTCATTTTAATGGATTTAGATGGTGCCCTATTTAAAGTGAATGCGTCTGTTTCTAATGCATAACCCAAAACGATAGCGGTAAATCTGTAAGTGACATCATAGAACGAACCATATCTAAGAGAGTTCGATTACGACGTTCGGACACACCATTATGTTGTGGTGTTCCCAGCGGTGTCAATTGTGAAAGTATTATGCATTTCTTCAAATGCTCGCCAAACTCGTAACTTAGATATTCACCTCCACGATCAGATCGCAAAAACTTAATCTTCTTGTTACGTTGATTCTCCACTTCACTTTGAAATTCCTTAAACTTATCGAAAGTTTCGGACTTATGTTTCATGAAATACATATACCCATATCTACTCAAGTCATCTGTAAAGGTAATAACATAACGATAACCACCGCGCGATGCTACACTCATTGGACCACAAACATTGGTATGTATGATTTCCAATAAGTCCGTAGCTCGCTCCATCATACCAGAAAATGGAGTCTTAGTCATTTTACCCATCAGACATGCTTCGCATCTTTCAAGTGATTCAAAATCAAGTGATTCAAGAAGTCCATCGGAATGGAGTTTCTTTATACGCTTCACTCCAATGTGACCAAGACGACAGTGCCACATATAGGTCGAGTTATCGCTCAATTTCAAACATTTAGCTTCAATATTATTAATATGTGTATTACTACAATCGAGATTCAACAAGATTAGACCATCTATCAAAGGTGCATGTGCATAAAACATATTACTCATATAAATCGAACAACCATTATTCTCGGACTTAAACAAGTAACCGTCTCGCAATAAAAATGATCCGGATATAATGTTCATGCTCAACGCAGGCACCAAATAACAATTATTTAAGTATAAAACTAATCCCGATGGTAGATGAAGAGGTAGCGTGCCGACCGCGATCACATCAACCTTTGATCCATTTCCAACGCGCATCGTCACCTCGTTCTTCGCTAGTTTTCGTCTATTCTGCAGCACCTGTTTCGATTTACAAATATGAGCAACGGAAACAGTATCAAATACCCAGGCACTACTACAACTACTAGTGAGATACACATCAATAACATGTATATTGGATATACCTTTCTTCTTGATGTTGTCGTTCTTCAAATCCGCCAAGTACTTTGGGCAATTCCGCTTCCAGTGACCTTCTCCCTTGCAGTAAAAGCACTCAGTATCAGGCTTAGGCCCAGCCTTGGTCTTCTTCGCCGGTGCGGAAACTTTCTTACCACCCTTCTTGAAGTTTCCCTTTTTCTTAGACTTGCCTTGCTTCTTGAATTTGGTGGTCTTATTGACCATCAACACTTGGTGCTCTTTCTTGATCTCCACTTCCGCGGACTTTAACACGGAGAAGAGTTCATGCAACGACTTGTCCATGTTTTGCATATTGTAGTTCATCACAAAGTTCTTGTAACTTGGTGGTAATGATTGGAGGACACGGTGAATCCCCAAAGCATTAGGAATCACTATACCCAAGCTTTGAAGCTTGCTTGTGTGCCTAGACATCTTAAGCACATGCTCACTGACGGAGCTGCCCTCTTCCATCTTGCAGTTAAAGAACTTTTCAGAAGCCTCATAACTCTCAAATGTCGCGTGATCCTCAAATATCATTTTGAGTTCACGGACAATATCATGTGGGTACTGATTCTTCCGAGTCCAAACCATACAAGATAGCACACTGAACTGTGGAGTACTGATTCTTCTGAGTGAGGAAAATATTCTTCACCTCATCGGTAGCATCAGCTGCAGGTGGGTCACCCAGCGGTGCATCCAGCACATAGGTCAAATTACTAGAATTGAGGACAATCCTCAAGTTGCGGAGCCAATCCGCGAAGTTGCTTCCATTGTTTTTCAACTTTTCTTTCTCTAGGAACGCATTAAAATTGATGGTAGAGGCCGCCATTGATCTACAACATATTTGCAATAGTTTAGACTAAGTTTATGAAAAATTGAGTTCTAATTAATAGTTAAATTAATCTAGGTGAACTCCCACTCAAAACAATATCCCTCACACTGTTTTAGTGATCACATGAACCAAATCCACCACATCAAAACTGATCATCATGAGAGTTGATGTAGCTTCAATGGCGAACAATCAACATGTTCATCATATCTACTATATGACTCATGCTTTACCTTTCGATGATCCGTGTTCCGAGACCATGTATGTACATGCTAGGCTCGTCAAGATCAAACCTTAGCTTCCGCATGAGCAAATCTGGCTTGCTCCCATTGTATACACTCGGAGAATCTCACACACCCGATCATCACGTGGTGCTTCGAAACAACGAGCTTTAGCAACGGTGCTTACTAAGGATGAACACTTTATAACTTGATATTTTGTGAGAGGAATCATCTTATAATGCTACCGTCACGAACTAAGCAATACAAGATGCATAAAAGGATTAACATCACATGCAATTCATAATATGTGATATGATATGGCCTTTCTTCTTGTGCTTTTGATCTCCATCTTCAAGCACGAACATGATCTCCATCATCATCGACATTGCGTCAAGGTCAATAGCGCCGCTCCATGGTTGTCATCCACCAGCATCAGCTATTACAATTACTTTGAATAATAGACACGCGGGTCTTAACGGAATTAAAAAAACAACCATATGGCTCCTTCCGGTTGCCGACTTACAATAAGGAACATTGCATGCATCACATATAATCACAATCATGGCCATATCACATCACAACACACCCCTGCAAAACAAAGTTAGACGCCTCTAATTTTCTTTGCATATTTTACGTGGTTTGGGGCTTTCAATAAGTGTCGTTCTAACTTACGAACAAGAACCACAACTTTGATGCTTGAACTATCAAGTGCCCATTGTAAATTGAATCTATACTATGATGGGAGAGACAGACACCCACAAAGCCACTTATGCAATACAAGTTGCATGTTAAGCGTGGAGCAAGTCTCATGAACGATGTCATGTAAGGTTAGACCGGGCCGCTTCATCCCATCATACCGCAAGATGCAAAGTACACAAAAAGAAATTGATAATAAAAGCACCACCACCCACAATGACCATTGTGTTCTACTCGTGCAACAAATCTACATATAGACACAACTCTGATACCACTGTAGGGGTTCATAGCATGGAAAACAAAAAAATTCTATTGCATGCACAAAACAAGCCAAGATCTATCTACTAGATTGTAGCAACGAGTCGATTAGAGTATTCACCCTCGAAGATTCCAAAGCGGTTAACGAGAGCAGATTCTCGTGGATGATATAGTCGTACACTTGCCGATCTCAAGATCGCGTAGACGATCCTTCCGTACTGCGTTAAAGGCACTTCCATGATCGGTCACCGTTCAGATTTTCGATGAAGACCTTCCTCTCCCTTGTTCCAAAGGCGTGAGGTTGTTATTCCCTCACGATTTCGAAGACGAGGCGTGGTGTCGAGTAGAGGAAGATCCGCAGGCTTCGCCTAAGCGGGTTATGGTGGATCTAGGGTTTTCGGTGATCTAGGTTTAGAAGGCCGGAGAGGAGGAGGTGTCGACGACGGCTAGGGCGACGGTGACGGGCCGGCGGTGGCGCGAGGCGGCGGCGGCAAGTGGCGGCGGTGGCGGCGCTAGGGCGACGGCGGTGGCGGCGCGGCTTGGAGGTGGGGAGGGTTGGTTGTGGTGCTTTGGGGAAGCCCCTCCCCTCTATTTATGAGAGGGAGGGAAGCTTGGGAGAGGGGAGTTTGAATCCTTCCCCAAACCCAAGTTGGAGAGAAGGAAGGACTCTTTTCTTCTTCCACTAGAAAACTATTGTTCCAGTTTGACTTTTCAAACCTCACTTTTGACTTTCAATTTAGAGCTTTATTTCTCTCTCGCAAATGCCCAACCAAGTGACCAAGGACATGATCCAATCATTCCACTTAATCATGCCACATTCATGAACCATTCCCCTTCCGGTCCGGTGAACCTTCTAGACCCTTCTAGAACCTCTCCGATGAAAACATCGAAATCATTCCCAAACTTCGGAATCAGACTTTCCTTATATGAATCTTATTCTCTGGACCATTCCGGATCTTCTCGTGATATCCCGGATCCCATCCGAGACTCCGAACAACATTCGATCTCTTTACTTACATTCCATATCTACTAAACAACATCAAATCCTTAAGTGTGTCTCCCTACGGTTCGTGAATTATGCGGACATGACCGAGACACTTATCCGATCAATAACCAATAGAGGAATCTGGAAATTCATATGGCTCCCACAGATTTCTATGATTACTTTGCGATCGAATGAACCACTTACATACAATACCAATTTCCCTTTGTCTCGCGATAGTTTACTTATCCGAGGTTTGATCGTCGGTATCTCTGTATACATAATTCAACCTAGTTACTGATAAGTACTCTTTTCTCGTTCTCGTGATATGTGATCCCTTGTGAGCCAGTCATATGATTGCAAGCTAATTGGATAACATTCCACCGAGAGGGCCCAGAGTATATCTATCCGTCATATGGATGGACAAATACCACTCTTGATCCATGTGCCTCAACACATACTTTTCGAACACTCAATGCCACCTTTATAGTCACCCAGTTACGGTATGGTGTTTGATGTCACCAAAGTATCCTTCCGGTGATGGTGATTAGCATGATCTCATGGTCGAAGGAATTAGGTTATTATGTATCATAAAGCTTATAGCAAATGAACTATTGAAATGACTTGATCTTTATGCTACGCTTATCTATAGGAGTATGTCCATCTCCTAATGATATGATCTTGTTGTTAATAACATCTCAATATTCATAATCCGGAAACCACGATCATCTTATTAACCAACAAACTAGTATTACAAGGATGCTTTACCAGAGACTCTAATTTAGTTTACAAATCACACAAGTATTAATGTTTCCGGTTAATACTATTATAACATAGTTGGTGTTTGCTGGTGCTTGGTGGTGCTAGGGCTGATGTTCATCGTGGCGTTGGTAGTCGTCTTTTATAACCGCAACCATGGCGGTAAACAGAACAACCGAGCACTAAGTGTTTTTGGCGTGGACGATAAATAACCAACAGGCGCGCACGGAAAACAGAAGCGAGTGAGGACGAAAAAATTGACTGCATATAAAGCCGGCGACGGTGATTGGCAACGTTTCGTCACGGTTAACGTTAACAGCGGCCCGTCCAAAATGCGTCGGACCAATGGACAATCTCGGCCAGGCGGGTACTGGCGCAAGACGCGTGCACGCGGAAAATCCCACCGACATGGCCCTTACGGCGTCTGGGCCCGTGAACGACGGGCCGTGCATGCGCGGCTCGCACGCCCGTTTAACCTATGCCTCGCAGGATTCCAAGCATAAATGGCAAAAAAGGGTGTGAGGAGGAGTTGAACTCGTGATCTCATGCTGTTCTGCAGGATGCTCAACCACCAAAGCATCAAACACTAGCTGATATACTACCGATTCAATCGCTATTGAAGGCTTATTTTAACGGGCCATCAAAAAAGGACAACGGGCCTGCGTGCTTCACGGGCCAACGTTCATGGTCAGCGTCGGTAGCCGGGCGATCTCGGCCGGCAGACGGCAGCGTCACCGGCCCGGCACGCCAGTGAGCGGGCTGCTGCGGGCCGTGCGGGCCAGCCCGTTAAGGCGTGCATGTCACAGGCCGTCTTGCCGGCTCGTTGGCCAGATTTGCCCATGAACACACCGCTTGACCTAGCTATCCATTTTGTGTCTGCGGGCTGCCCATCCGAACCAAATAGGAGGATTTGGGTTGCCGGTTCGCATCGGCCCGCTGGAAGCCGGACATCGCGGTTCCGAGGGAGCCCTACTCTCCCTTGCTGGTGAGAGCGGAACATCCGTCTGCGATTTCTTGTAAGCATACATTCGTTCCATCTCAGATCTGGTCCTTGCTGCAATTTCTAAAAAAAAGGATCTGGTTCTTGCTTCCATTTCCCCACTCTTAATACAGTACTAGTACCGTGCGTGCTCAAGCTTCTTGCCAAACGATTAAATCTCGAACCTAGATGCCCTTCTGTGCAAAGACGCGAGTTCACTACTGGTGGTGAACTAGCGCAACTGCTTAAATCTATGATGGGCCAGACCAAACCCTTCCTGTGATGAGCATTAGGAGTTTTTTTTTCAAGTATTGCGGTAATATCTCGCCATAGATTGGAGTATGGATCTGGCTTTTGTTTTCCTTGATAAATATCAGATATAAGATACCTTTGGGTGTCTTTTGTTAGAGAATGCAGTGCCCTATTGTGGCGCTCGAAACAAATTTTGGACCTTTTAGTCGGATAGATTAACCCAGGGGAGGCTGGAAACTGCTCCGCTCCATGACCCCTAATTTGGTGATGAGATTATAACAACTGTTAGAACTATCCAGACTTGCATTGCTTCATGCGAAGGACTCAACTAAACAAGTAAAACCTTCATATTGATGCATCAAGATAACATGTACATCACTGAATATCTGCCCTGGGGCCTCATTACTTCATCATGTACTAATTGGGGAATGTGTACATACATGGCAGGTATTCAAGCCTTCGGTTAAGGAATCTGAGGTAGGGTTGCTATGGAGTCAGGTGATGAGCATGCCACAGAAAGTGATAGCGGAAGTGACATCGATCGGATCAGTGAGCTGCCTGAAGACATCCTCCAGAAAATCCTGTCATCCGTGAGGATTAGAGCTGCTGTGCGGATGCGCAGGCTGTCTAGGAGGTGGAGGGAACTCTGTGAAAGCTTGCAGTTCATACACCTTGATTACAGAGACTTTGAACATTGGAAGGTCAAGAAGTTTGCTCGGTTTGTTAACAACCTATTGCTCGTCCGTCAAAAAGTAGACTTGCATACATTCCAGCTGCATTGGGATTCTCATCCTCCCCTCAACTGCAATGATGTCAGAATGTGGATTGGCTACGCGGTGAAGCATAATGTTAAAGTGCTTGACGTGAAACTTCGTCTCTATGATAAGACTGATTTACCTCCTGGCATTTTCACCTGCCGCTCACTTCAGGATCTAAATTTGCAGTGGGGTGAAGCTCCCCTTTGGGATTGCAAACATACGGGACTTGTACTGCCTGACATGATCATTCTTCCTTCTCTCAAAAGATTGACTCTGCGCGATGTCGAAGTGAGCGATCTTTCTCTGAAAAGATTCATTGCCCGGAGCCCTGCCCTAGAAGACATACATTTGATAGATTCTGCAATGTATCTTGATTGCATAGCCTCAACAGCGCTAAAAAGGCTAACCCTTGATGGTGTTCTAGATGGACGCTGTGTATTCAAAATTTCTGCCCCTCATCTCATTAGCTTTGAGTGCACCGATTATCCATTGAAAGCTATTTCTTGGAAAGGCCAGCCATATCTAGAGAGTGCACGCATAGATACTTGCGGGTATACATTTGATGGTGAATCTAAGTTCACTGGTGTTCTTGCGCATGCCAAGAAACTTGCATTATTTGGTGCAGACATAAAGGTATGTGTATCCGAAGACAAGCCTGTGGTTCTACTATGTATTTTTTTACTTTATTTTTCTTGAACATATATTATTTTTACTAATCTTGTAAAATCTTTGTGAAAAATAGATTTAAAACCACTGTGCTATGTATCTATATAGTTGTGATGCATTTCTCACATTATGCAACGGGTGATGTTGCTTGTAGTTGTTAATAGTACACGGAAGTCAAAAAAGTAGTTTTACTTAATTGTTAAAACACTTCTGCCGCAACAAAAAAGGTATATATAAAGTTATTGACTACTACCTCCGTTTCAGAGCTTAAGGCGCACACGTTTTTCAAAGCAAAGTTTGACCGAAAGAATTGAGCAATAAAATTTTGATTATATTATACATAATTAGTACCGTTGGATTCGCATTGAAAAATACTTTCCAGTGATACTAGTTTTATACCAAAACTCTTTACATATTTAGATTAATCCTTGGTCAAAGAAAAAACACGCAAAACGAGGACGCCTTAAGCCTTGAAACGGAGGGAGTATTTTCTAATGCTGTGTTACATATCAATGAACAACTGTTGCGCTCTGCTTAATTTACCACCCGAGAAGTCGTGAAGATCGATTATTTTTTTAATTATTTGCTGATTGTTCTGAAAAACATGAATGCAGGTTTATGACAAGTCCTGCAAAAAGAAACTTCTGTATCACATGCATTACTTAGCTTCCTACCCTGATGGATTGAAATACCCCATCATGGAGGCATATTTGAGATCAGTAGCTTTTAGTTTCATTGCTTAAAAGGCTCTTCATGTGCCATTATTTGTTGAGAATTCAGATTGATCATTGATGATTGAATATTTATTTCTTTTAAGATGTTAAAATGCAATCATGTTTTTACTGAGGTGCATATGAAATTAGCAGCTGGCTGTTTTCTCTCTGAAGGGTTGTGTGCAAGCTATGTTTGTTGTAGTTTAATGCTGGCGTGCTATGCTTAATGTTGTGGGTGGACTTTTTGTTACATTCTTGCTGGTGAAGTGGATTTGAATGTGAAAACCCATTCATTAGTTCATCATATTGCTTCATTAATTTTGAATTACTATTACTGTATATATGTTGGTCTAAGGGTATGTTTGGTCTTGTGTCCAAACTTACGCTACCAAAATTTTGGCAGGCCATGGTATGTTGGCTATTACTTGGTTGGTAGCCAATATTTTGGTTGTTCATGGAATCCTGCGAACTATCCTTACATTCTCTTCATAAATCTTGCCCATGTTTTTGGCCAACATAGGCTCAAGGAATCTCTAGCAATTTTTTGGCAATGATCACCAAAATTTGGCAGGGCATGCTATGCCATGAACCAAAACATACCCTAGGTTCTTACAAATAACTATTGGAGTTGAATTAATATTTTTTCTCTACTGACCTGTTTCACTATTTGATTTTCTCAGCTTAGTCATGGCCACCAGAATAGAACACACCTTCAGTAGAAGTAAAAGTGGATTGTATATGAAGGAAACATTCAGAGTATAAAAAAAAGTTGACCACCAGGGAATGATCCCTCGTTGGCTATACATTGTTAGATTTTGGGGTGAGACCTCTCCGTGCTTTTACAGCACGAATAGCACCCCGAGCGGTCCGTGTGTTTACACGAACTCGAACCTGGGTGGGCAGGTTCAGCACTCTGAACTCTTTTGAGAAAACAGCACTCTGAACTCTTGCCACTGAGCCAGCGCCCAGTTCAGAGTATTAAAGCAGGATATCAAACATCGTTCTGTTTGTTATGGATAAGCACTTAGGGACTTGCTGTCAGTAAGCAGTTGGAAGGAAAAATGAACCTGAGAGATTGTTTTTGATAAGTTCAAGGTGTAGATGTTGTGCAAACATAGGGCAATGTTGCTACTTTATAGAAACATGATGAGCATTTGTTTGTGCATGGGGATGGTTCACATGGTGATTTTGGGTACATATAGCAAAATATCATTTTTAAAACTCAAGTAATTTTGATAGTTTTTGTAGCGAGACATTTGGTCTGTTGGCTTCTTATTATAGCTTTGGGTAGTATTAATTAATTATCAGTTGCAATGCAGCAGTTCTGTATCGCTACACTTCCATGTATCTTGTGTGGCAAACTGGCAATGGTCATGTGATGTTTGCCCGCTTTTTGTTCAAGTTTTTGTTATACTGTTATTATACTTCTTGTAGCTTTTCCATAGTTATAACTCACACGCTCACTCAATGCAAGGTTATGCTGGAAAAGGAGCTGCCGACTTGTTCAGTGTTTGCAAGCCTTACAACTCTTGAGATTGGTGACTGGTATTTAAGCGGGGACTTGTTCGTTGTGATTCGCTTCCTCCAGCTTTCACCAAGACTAGAAAAACTCACTTTCAGGCATAGATCGGTACGCTGCATGTAATAGTATTGCATCTTTACATTGAAAAGATTTGCTAAAATGTATTTTCTCTTTCTTTCTTGCTGTTTGTCTCTAGCTTGACAGTGGAGCAGCAGAATCAGATGCTATGCCAATTGGCGGGATCACCTTCCAGTGTCCATTTCTTGAAAGTGTCATAATACATTGTTCAGCGTTTTCTTATGGAGTTGCTAAGCTGGTGAATGTTATGTTTGTGAATGGGATTAGTGAAGACAAGATAAATTTCACTCTCGATGAAGATATTAAAGAGAGGGAACGTTTGGAGAGGATATGTGCTGACGAGGAACGGTCAAAGGAGCTGAGCATCTTCGAGAAGATGGCTAAAGAAAATCCAGAATGGATGGATGATGATCCCGACGCATTGAGTGAGCCTGATAGCGATCAGAGTGATGCTTACAGCGGCGAATCTGATAGCGATCAGAGTGATGCTTACAGCGACGAATCTGATAGCGATCAGAGTGATGCTTACAGCGATGAATCTGATGACGATGACTGAGGGAGTATGGCTTTCATGGCGATGAATTTGAAAGTTTGTTGCATTATATAGAGCTCTGCAGGGTTGGTTACTGTTTTTCCCAACCAATATTTGTTCTTTCATTCTGCATGAGACCTTCATATTTTGGATCCTTTTACTACCTTATGGAAATACGGGACTTCTGGATAAAGGTCTTATATGCTATAAGCATTTCTACTGTTTGAGCATATCTGCGTAGGGTCTTTGCTCTAGTTTGATTTTCACCACTGCTATTGGCCGATATATCTTACCTGTTACCTTTGCAAATTGATCTGCTGTTACCCGTGTGATTACTGATGGTTGGTGGCATCTCGGTCTCTAGAGATGCACTGTGCGATCTTTCATCTGACAGAACACAGAAGTGCTTTCGTTTTTTTTTTTTTTTTTGAACGGAAGAGCTCATATATTAACCGAGATAGAGTACAATACAGCTCTTACAAACTAAACTCTGAAGATCAGAATCGATCCAACAGCCTACAAGCTCAAAAAAAAGAGTAACCGCCAAGTTGTACCATTGGAGATTATCAGGATGTCCATTGAAAACATGGACTTGCCAAACCTCCAAACCTGCAATTGTGTCAGGCCCACCGTAGAACTAGCGGCTCAACCAGCAACGAGCTCAACACAAGATCTTCAAGGCTGAATCTGATAAACGACATCAGAGACGATCTCAACTATCTTCGGCGAACACAACCGAGCGATATGAAGATCCTTAGTGAAGCAGGTAGACTAAAGTGTTGCATCCAAAGAAGTAAAATTCTGATAAAAATCCGCTGGAGCAGCTTGACAAGAAAGCACCGTTTCATCAAATCTCCAGAACACATCCAAGCCCACTTCATCATATCCCCGACCGTCACCACGACGACCAAAGCAAAGAAGAAATAGAGCCAAACTGAGCCCAAAACATCGCCATCTTGAGGAGTACAGAGAGGAAGAAGCAGTCCCCCTCCCCCCTCACCACCACGGCCGGCTAGGGGAAAGCGAGCAAACCACTGCTCCACGCCACCACATCTCACCCCCTGCCTCCACAGTCTGTCCAATCCCAAGGCCTCGTTTTGTACACCGGGTTTTTGGGGGATCGACGAGTTTATCCTCAGCCCAATCCGTGAGCTCGGAAAATCCTCGATCGTGTGTTTTGCAGGCTGATTTTTGCGCCTGAATAGAAACTCTAGCCCTGGCTCACTTTTTCTGTCGCTCGCTCGATGGTAGCGCTCGTGTTTTGGGTGAACGGATTAGTTCCACCAAATAACCGTGGGGTTAATATTCCCCAATCCACCAAAACACCCTTGTACAAAACAAGGCCTAAAAGGATTTCCTATGAGCGTTTGCAGCCAATGCTCCATGGTCTGCCCAATCAAGGAATAAGGAATATCAGTTCTTTTGAATGAAATCAACTGATATCCCTACTGTATGTTCTTTAAAAAAGATATAAAGAAACGACATATTTTCTATTTTAAGATTACGTTCTCATTGTGATCTAATAGAACGGAAATCCAATTCTGTCTCACCGGTGCAAATAAACCTATTGTTTTAAAATGTGATTTTTTTTAGAAAAAAATATTTTCAATTACAATCGGATGTTTTGTGTTTGTGCGCAAGTTTTTTTTTAGGAGGGGGGGGGAGAACTTTTTTTGTCATTCATGTAAAAAAGAAAAATTTTGTGCACGGACATTTTTTTTGTCTTTTTACATAAGAGATACAAAAAAAAGATTTACCTTGAAAACTTGTGTGCGAACATAGGGTGTCTGGATGTTGATGCAAAATGTTCTTTTAATTTTCTTGACATTTTAAATTTTGTTTTTAATACTTTCTCCTACCCATATTAGTTGACTCAAATTTGTCTAAATTTGAATGAATCTAGATATTATTTAGTATATATGTTCATCTAAATTTTGATAAACCAAGTCAACTAATATGGATCGGAGGGAGTAGTTTTTTTTATAATAGGTTCATTTGCATCAGTATGTCAAAACACCATCTCCCTACTTTTTTTTTGCGGGGTATCTCCCTGTACTCTTCTAATTTGTCTAAAACAAAGTCGAGTGCAACTTTACAGAACTTGTAGACGACAGCCTCTTAGACGGTCCCTCAACTGAGTTACAATGTGTCCATAAATTTTCAAAATGAGTTGTATCAATCAACAAGTATCGTAAATTAAGTACACTGATGGCCAATTTCACTGTGGTACTAAAATAAATCTCGAGAGATTAACTCCGTAATTCTCCGTTCCTTGCCGGTCCGGTGCTTGCTACGCGGTAAACACAAAACCCAAACTCGGAACTGCTCGCCTTAAACCCTAGAAGAAAAGCCGCCGGCCGCCGCCAGCTCCCGTCCTGGCGATTCCTCGGGAGCGCGCTTCTCTCCCTTGCCGGTGAGAACACAACATCTTTCTGCCAGTTTCTTGTAAGCATACATTCCTTCCATCTCAGATCTGGTACTTGCTTCCATTTCCCCTCTTTTGTTTGTACTGTGCGTGCTCAAGGTTCTTGGAAGGTGTCCTCTGTGGAAAGACCCGTGTTCCCCTATTTGAATCCGCTATTGTTTTACAGGTTATTTCGCGGCGCTACTATGATTGGCCGGGCAAAACCTCATCTTTATGATGAGTGTCCTTCAGACCAATCATCATTAGTGATGTCCTCTTTTTCATTTTGGATTTTTGAGGCAATCTCCTTAGTCATGTAGTGGTGAGAAAGTATCTTGTCGTGGTTTGGAATTTTGGATCTGTGTCCGTAGCTGGCTAGGAATCGCTCAATGCAAGCAAGATTTCTTGTCTGGGCACACTGTTTCTATAGGTCGATTACCCATGGTGGCTGGTAATTGCTCCGCGCTGCGAGACCCCCCAGTTTGCTGATGAGGTCATAACAATTACTTGAGTTAATTAATTTGGGTCAACCATTAAACTTTTTTTGGGTCGGAGTGGATATCATTTTTTAGTGCTAACCATGACTCGCATTGCTGCATGTGAACCAACCTTCACTTCGATGTAGCAGGATAGCATTTACATGGACCCCTTATGATAATTGAATTTCTGCCCTGTTGCCTCATTACTTCATCATGTACTAATTGTGGAATGTGTACATACATGGCAGGTTTTCCAGCCTTTGAGTCGAGGAATCCGAGGTAGGGTTACTATGGGGAAAGGTGGCAAGCAGGCCGTGGAAAGTGATAGTGATGATATCATACACCTCGATTACAGAGATTTTAGATGTTGGGGGGCCGAAAAGTTTGCTCGTTATGTGAACAGCCTATTGCTCAGCCGTCGTAACGTGGACTTGCATACATTCCGTCTGCACTGGGATCCTCATATTCCCCTAAAATGCAGTAATGTCAGATCATGGATTCGCTACGCGGTGAAACATAAAGTTAAAGTGCTTGACATGGAACTTCGTATGTACGATAAGACTGATTTACCTCCTGGCATTTTCACCTGCCGCTCACTTCAGGAGCTAAATTTGCAGTGGGGTGAAGCTCCTTACCAAGACATCGAACATAAGGGACTTGTGCCGCCTGACATAATCAGGCTTCCTTCTCTAAAAAAACTGACTCTACGTGATGTCGAAGTGAGTGAGTTTCCTCTAAGCAGTTTCATTGACCGGAGCCCTGGACTAGAAGAATTGCATTTGATAGACTCTGCAACGTGTCTTAAGCGCATATCATCAGAAGTGTTAAAAATGCTGACCCTTGATGGTTCCATGTATGGAGTCGAGAACCTTGTAATTTCTGCTCCTCATCTCATTAGCTTTAAGTGCACCGGTTGTCAATTGAAAGATATTTCCTGGAGAAAGAAGCCATCCCTAGAGAGAGCACACATACATACTTGCGGGCGTACATTTGGTGGTGAATCTAGGTTTACAGAAGTTCTTGTGCACGCCAAAGAACTTGCATTATCTGGTTTTGACATAAAGGTATGCTTATCAGAAGACAAGCTTGCTGTTTCTTCATGTTGTTTTTTACTATATTTTTGGAAGAACATGGATTCAATTTTATTGTTACAAATTATATATGATAAATGGTTGATATAACTAACCTGCTCTCTATCTAGATTTTTGGTGCATGTGAACTGTTGCTTAGAGCCTTACAGTCGTTACTACTTACTAGCATGTGTATTACCATGTTTCCCGAAAGAAAAATGGAATCCAATAATGAGTGTTTACTTAAAAGCTAAACATTTTCTGCCACAGCTAAATGGAAATATAATTTGATTGATAAAATTTCTAGCTGTGTTACATATCAATGAACAATTGCTGATGCTTTGCTTAATTTACCGCCTGAGAAGTGTGAATATTGATTATTTTACTTTTTTTATGATGTTTTCAAGATATGAACACGTATATGGAAATGCCCCAAGACAAATTTGGGGTATCGCATGCATTGCTTAGTTTCATACCCTGATGGATTGCATATTGGTTGCCCTTACATTCTCAAAATGCAGCAATGAATTTTATCCATTTTTAGGCGTATTTGAGACCAATAGCTTTATATTTCTTTCTTCAAGGCTCTGCATGTGTTATGTCTGTTGAGATCGATTATTGAATATTGGTTGAATCAACATTGCCAAATTGCATGAGTCATGTGTCTACTGGGGTGTATTTGAAATCAGCAATTATCAGTTTTCTTTCAGGGAAGTTCTTTTAAGTTATGTTTGTTGGAGTTTAATGTTGGCGTGGCATGCTTAACATGGGTCTACCTTTTTGTTATAGTCATCTGAAGTGGATGTGAATATGCACACCAATATCCATGAACTCATCATATTGCTCCATCAAATCTGGATTAGTGCTGATATATTGCATGTTGGTCCAAGTTCTAATAAATAACTGCTGGAGTTGAATTAATATTTTGCTCTGCTGATATGTTTCGTGATTTAGTTTTCTTGTATTAGTCATTTCCACTAGAATAGAGCACACTTTCGAATCAAGTAGAAGTGGATCAGATAAACATTAAGAGTATGAAAGCTTGATGCCAAACACCATTCTGCTTGATATGGATAATTTAAACACTTACTGACTTGTTGTGCGTAAGCATTTCGAGAACAAAATATCAACGTGAGAGATTTCGTTTGATAAGTTCAGGGTGCAGCTGTTGTGCAAGCGTCGTAGGGCAATGCTTCATTTTCTTTCATAGCGAGACATTTGGTCCGTTGGCTTCTTTTAGATTCAACTTCAATTGTTAATTGTGGTGCAAAAGTTTTTGTCGCTACACGTCTTCTGTGGCAATGGTCATTTATTGATGCTTGCCCTATATATAAATTATCATACTTTTTTTTTGCTTTGTCCTAGTTATAACTCGCTTGCTCACTCAATGCAAGGTTATGCTGGAAAAGGAGCTGCCTACATGTTCAGCGTTTCAGAACCTTACAACTCTTGAACTTGGCAAATGGGATTTAACCAAGGACTTGTACGCTGTGCTTCGCTTTCTCCAGCTTTCACCAAAACTAGAAGAACTCACTTTAATGCATAGGCCGGTACGCATCATGCAATACCGTTCCATTATTATTTTGGAAAAAAAAAGGTTCGCTAACATGTATTACCTTTTTTTCTTTCTTTGCTTCCTGTTTGTCTCTATAGCCTAGGGAAGAAGCGGAAACAGATGTTGTGCCAACTGACGGAATGACATTCCAGTGTCCATCCCTTGGAAGTGTCACCATACAATGTCCAGAGGGCGACGATGGAGCTGATAAGCTGGTGAAAGTTCTGGTCGCGCACGGGGTTAGTGCGGAAAAGATAAGTGTCACTTCCTATGAAGATATCAAAAAGAAGGCCCGCGCTGACGAGATACGTGCCGAGGCGGAGCGGCCGAAGAAAAAACCCAGAATGGTCTGACGACGATCCTTGCATGCCCACCGAGTTGACCCTGTTTGGCGAGCAGACGAGGATCTTGATTACTCTGAGGAGTATTTGTTACGCCCACCAATGATTCTGACCATGTTGCTTTCTAAGTAGAGGTCCGCGGGGTTTACTGTTTCCCGAACCAGTAGGCGCGTGCTATTATTCTGCATCAGACTTCCATTTTCAGCACTTCCTGTAAACTGTGTTGAGTATGTTGTGGAACTTGGTGACTGCTGGATTATGGAGCAACAGGTGGTCTTGCTCTTATCTATATGCTGTAGACATTTGCACTGTTTCAGCATAGCTGTGTACCAGTAGTATTTGCTCCAGATTTGGTTTTCGTCTCTGCTGTTTTGCCGGTATATCCTGACCTGCTGTCTTCGCCTCTTCGGTTGTTAGCTGTGTGATTACTGATGACTAGTGATATCCCAGAGGCCAGAGTTAGAAGTTCTCTTCTTTCATCTTATATTATACCTTCACTATGAGCTTTTACATCCAAAGCTTGGACTGGAGAGGCTCATCTCGCCTATACTACTGTACATGACAGTAGGATACTATGCGAATTGTTTCTTGGTTTTTCTTGGTGCACAAATCCAAGTGGTTGAACAGGCTACAATGGGGACATGATTGTCCAAATATCCTTCCTTATCGTAAATTCGTAATACGGTTTTTTTTCCATGAGAAGTTGGTAACTGAAATAAACAATGTCTTTTCTTATGATTTACTGCAAATAACACCATGGATCTTCTTGAATGACACATTCCACGAAAATAAAAGAACTGTAAACAAAGATTTTCCTTGCCATGCTATAAAATAAAATATGTTGCCTATATTTTTAGCCTTTTAGATCAAAATATGTTACATGTTGGTTTTCAAGCCATGCGAAGGGAAAAGTGGGGGATTGGCCATGTTTTGGAAAAGGGGAATAAATCTGAGTTTGCGATGGATGGGACGTATGCATATCGATGTGGACATAACTGAGGCTGATGGTTTCAAATGGCGGCTAACGGGTATCTATGGTGAGCCTCGGGTGGAGAAAAGGAAGGATACTTGGAGACTTCTTCGTACCTTGCATCAGCAAGCTAAGCTTACGTGGGTTTGCATTGGAGATTACAATGAAATTTTGTATAGTTTTGAGAAGCAAGGGGGTTTGCCAAAGCCGCAAAGTCAAATGGAGCGCTTTAGAGATGCTTTAAACTTATAATCTAAATGACCTTGGCTTCGAGGGTGACATTTTCACCCGGCGTAATAATAATTTTCGGGTTGAGGGTTATATTCGTGAACGACTTGATAGAGCTGTTGCTAACCCTGAACGGTGTACTAGATTTCCAAGCTATAAAGTGGTGAATGGCTGTTTGATCATCGACCTGTGTTGCTCTCAGTTGAAGGGGCAAAGCCGATGGGCGGGTCGACTGAGACCAAGCCAGTTAAATAAACGTTTTGAAGCACGTTGGCTTTTAGAAGAGGATTGTGAAAATGTGGTTAAATTGGCATGGAAGGAAGCTGGGGATAGAAGAGTTTCAAGTACAATGGAGATGATCAACTCGGTATCTAAAGATCTGCATATTTGGAGTCGAGACGTCCTGGGAGATTTGAATCAGAGGATAAAGAAATTACGTGTCGAACTTGAAGCTATTCGGCATGGTGTTATATCTGAAGCAAATGTGCGCAAAGAACAAGTGACAAAATACAAACTTGAGAGGTTGGAGGATCAGCTAGATCTCTTTTTGAGACAGAGAGCACATATGCACTGGTTAGAGAAGAGAGACCGTAATACAAGTTACTTTCATGCAGCTGTATCAGAAGAGAAAAAGAAAGAATACAATAAAAGAATTGAAGGGAGAGTGTTTTACGTGCTAAATACTTTCCGGATGAAGATGTCCTTTTAGCTAAGCCGCAGATTGGAATGAGCTATGTTTGGAGAAGCATCCTTAACGTTGTGTTTGGATGCATAGAATTCATGCTTGGAATTGAATTGAGTGAGAATTCCAAACCCACTGGAAAGAAAATGGTTTTCAATTCAAATTATGCCGTTTGGATTGCTTGAATTTTCTGTTGGAATCAGACGTTGGTACCTAATTCTAATTTCTGTTTGGATGTAAAAACCATAGAATTGGATGTTTTCTTGACTTTGGACAAAATAAACATGTGTACATGTAGAATAATAGTATGTGTATATTATAATATACATATATCATTTTGCACACATATGTGTAGATTATGGCCGTTCTTCAGGTAAGAAGCACTGACCGCCTGTATAAAAAACGAATATAAATGTTTAGTTCAGCTGGCTAGGTTGGTCTCCGATGGATCAATACCAGTGTCCTGCGTGCGTGCTCCGGGTGCCATTCATGCGAGCTTGTCATGCGTGTTTAGTTCAGGAAATCGACAGATCAAAGCCGCTGTTTAGTTAAGAAATCGGTGGAGTTTGTGTGTACTGTATACTCACGTGGCCGGTGAAATCAAAATAGAAACATGCTTTGGTTCTCCACGGTCGTCCATCCTCCCTTTGGAAATTCGCTGCTGGCCGTGCACAACTGCCGTCCATCCTCCCGTCGCCGCCGTGCATCCTCACGCAGCCGTTCAGGTCTTGCCCACAAGCTAGGGTTCAGACTGGGTGGGGATTGAGGCGGCAAGGGGGTAGAAGACCAGGGACGGGCGGGAGTAGGGCGGCCGGGGAAGAGGAACAGCGGGGGAGAATTGGCAGGGAAGGGTGGCCGGGGAGAGGTTGACCTGCGGCGGCGGCGGCGGCTGCGGCTGCGGCTGCGCAGGACTCATGGCCTGGAGAAAGAAATGTCAAGTGGCGGGGGGATCAGGGCAAGTAGCGCTTCACAATTCCTGGATGAGCGACCTCCGAATCGAGCGAAGGGGTATCGCGGGCGGGGCTAGCGTGGGCTGGAATTGGCCCATAATTCCATACACTAATTCGCAGCGCACCCAAACGATAGAATTAAAGCCTGAATTCCAATTCCTTAATTCCTGCTTCAATTCTGTACATCCAAACACAGTGTAAATGGATTGATGTCATGAGAGAGGGAATTATATGGAGAATTGGTGATGGCTCCCGAGTGCGTATATGGGATGACCCATGGTTTCCAAGTGGTACAACACGGCGTCCGACCACTCCTAAAGGAAACTGTGAATTGGAGCTTGTATCGGAGTTGATTGATGAAACTACTCTGTCCTGGAATGAGCAGTTGATTCAGCAGCACTTTCACCCCGATGATGTTCCTGTTAATTTGAGTATTCCTCTTAGAGCAAACTCTAAATATTGTGTAGCATGGCACTTTGATAGCAGGGGCCTTTTCTCTGTTAAATCAGCTTATAGAGTACATGTTGATGGAGAAAAGCGAGTTGCGAACAAACAGGTTGGTCAGAGCACCAATTTTGTACCTCTGAAGCAAGAAGTGTTCCAACAACTATGAAAGATCCAATGCCCTCCCAAAGTCCACCATTTTCTTTGGCGACTTGCGCACAACAGCCATCCTGTTGGGAAGGTGACCTCGGATAGGGTAAAGACGGGGAAAGACGAAAGGATGTTCCCCGTCCAGTTTCCGAGTTACAGTCTGAGTCGGCCGAATCCTGTAGAGGTCGGCCGAGATAGGAAAGGGCAGGACCCTTATGATAATGGCAAGGCATTACGGCCGAGATATCACAGCGTAAGTCGGCCAAGTAATATTAATGCAGCGGTGAAGCCGAGTTACGCGAGGCCGAATGATCTAAGCTTGCGGAGAAGGAGAAGCCTAAAGTCAAACTCTAGCCACGGCTAGGAGAATCTGAGAGAGCCAAGCACAAGGGACAAAGGCGCAGAGGGAGAAGGCGTAGAGGTCACGAAGGTGACAGCCCGAGGCACGCGTGAGGGCCCTCTGGAACCTTGCCGTCATTAGGAGGCGGACAGGAAAGGAGGCCGCCAAACTACTATATTGGGACAAGCATATTCCTCGAATATGCTTGCACGTCGACCCTAAAGGAACCCAAGGCTCTCCTTTATAAGGGAGGCTTGGACCTGAGGAGGGCATCGGCTCATTTAGTACCGTTAGGTCGGTAAAGTTCTCTCTTCTTGTACAGCTCAAGGAGCACTTGTAGCCCAAGGAAGAGAAATAAAGATCTTTACCTTAGTCTTTGTGTGTAGAATCAACTACATCTTCCCCTAGATCCCTCTAGCATCCATTGCCCCATACTTTAGCCTACCCATGGCAACCGTGCCACCACCACGAGTTGGCGCCATCGTCAGGCCGCAGCGGTGCTAGCTGGAGTCATGATCCGGACGGGAAACTTCATCGACATCGGCGCATTGTCTCGGCTTGGTCCGAGATTTCATCTGTGACTACGTCGACAACGCGGCAGCTTCAAGGAAAATCTCCTCAAGAACGGCGTCTTCATCGACTTGGGCATGCACCGGATCACGTCGGTGTCGACATCTCCTGCTTATCCTCACCAGTTGTTGTTGCAGAACCTCCCTTAGCGCCACGAGCATCGCGGAGCGCCACCGTCAGCGTGCCGAGGTGATGGTCGCACCGGTGCAAAGTAGAGTAGAAAGGCCGGATCAAGCAGAGACCATGCGGAGGGTGTGCAGGTCGCGCCCAGGCATGCAACTCCACAACCCACCGAGGTAATTCCTTCAGTGGTCAACCAGACCGAGGTGCAGGAGACAACCCTAAAGGCACCAAGGGTAAGAGGGACACCTCTGGAAAGACCAGAAAACATTCTTCAAGCAACCATAGATAATCTGACTACACCTGTAGCACCGATACTTGATCCGGCAAATGCTCAGGAAGAGTTGGAAGAAACCAGGCAAAAGGTGCTGGTAGAGGCAAAAAAGGTGTCGGACTTATGGAGTCCCAAACAGACCTGCGAGAATATGCCAGGGCAAACAAGCTTGACGTCGCCCCCCGAGCGGGTTGACGAGTTGAGATTAAGAGGAAATAACCTCATAGATGATATCAACAAGGAGCATGATGCTCATAAGGCAGAATCAGTTGATCTAGGCTTGTCGAGATACGATGCCGGCAAAGAACACGAGAGCAAATGCCGCAGATTAGAGTTAGAAGGATTGACCGTGAAGCCGCGTAAACAAAGAAGAAAGAGTGAATGAGCTGCGCATTGCGAACCAACATAATGAAGAAATGCTCGAGCGGCACCGGCGAGGCGTGTGCCTCGCGAATGGTTCACTCGGCTGGATCAGCACCTGCCTTATCTGTGGCAGCAGCATCTTCACCCGGAAACAATGCACGAAAGGACAGAGCGGTAACTTCGGGAAAGATAAATAAGCAAATTGTTGAAGGGTTTCGCGGCATAGTAAATCAAAATTTTCTACGGATGCGAACAGAGGGAAAGCCAAGATCTAATCTAGGAGATGCAATCAACGAGAGAGATTGGATTAGATTTTCATACCCTTGAAGATTCAAGACAGTGGAACGCTCGTTTAACGTGGGTGATATAGTCGCATCGCTTCTCCTCCTCGCGATCCGATCCGATCTAGCACCACAAGTGGCGGTTTCGTGAGATGCACACGCAAAGACTCGGCGCCTCCTCCTTCCTCGAACCAGCGAGTATGGTGGAGATAGATTGGATCTACAACACGACGTGGTGTATATGGTGGAGAATTTCTGCTGCAGGCTTCGCCACAAACAATGGGAGGGGGAGAGGAAGGTAGCAAGGCTGCTAGGGCTTGGAGGAAGGGTGTGGTAGGGGGAGGGGGCGCACCACCCCTCTATATATAGAGGGGGGGCGGCCAGCCTTGCCCCTCCTCCAAGCCTATCTCCAGTTTAAACAATTTAAACTTTCCCTTATCTAGAAATCCTATCTCTAGTTTAAACGATTTAAACTCTCCCTTATCTAGAAATCCTATCTCTAGTTTAAACGAGTTTAAACTTATCTAGGATCGGCTGGGCCCTATGGGGCCTTGTGCCCCTGGCCCAATGCGGCCAGGACACTCCCTCATAGGCCCATGCCCCCTCCCGGAAGGTGGGGCCACGTTGGTCCCCTTCCGAAGGTTCTAGAAGCTTAAGACAATACCGATTAACCTTGAACAATTCGAACTCCAAAACTGCCTTATATGAATCTTATTCTCCGGACCATTCCGAAACCTCTCGTGATATCCCGGATCCCATCCGAGACTCGCGAACAAAAATTCATAAACCAATTTATCCAATCTATCCTAGCGTCGAGACACGTTAAGTGTGTGACCCTGCGGGTTCGAGAATATGCAGACATGATCTTCTATCAGTAATCAACAGTGGTCAGGCACCCATATTGACTCCCACACATTCATCGATGATCATATCGGATGAACCACGATGCCAGGATTCAATCAATCCCATATATATATTCCCTTCGTCTCGCGATATTTTACTTGCTCGAGATTCGATCGTCGGTATCGTCATACCTAGTTCAATCTCGTTCACGCAAAGTACTTTACTGCTCCGTAATCCGATATCACTTTGTGATTAACTCCTTAACCACATGCTTGCAAGCGTGTTGATATCGACACCGAGTGGGCCCAAGTATATCTCTCCGACTTGGGAGGGACAAATTCCATCTCGATACATACAACCCAACAGATACTTTCCGATCACCGAGACACCTTTATGATCACCCTCTCATAGGATGACGTTTGATGACCTCAAAGCTTTCTTCGGTCAGGAGTTGCATTATCTCATGGTCTAAGGAATACAATATTTGACATAGGAAAAGCTTCGCAAAGATGAACACGATGAAACGATCTAATTGCTTCGCTTAGTTTGGTCTCTCCATCATATCATTCTCCCAATGATATGATCTCATTATCAATTGACAACTCATGTCTATGGTTAGGAAACCTTAACCATCATTGATCAATGAGCTAGTCCTTAGAGGCGCATCAGGGACACGGTGTTGTTCACAAACCACACAAGTATTAATGTTTCCGCTTAATACAATTCTAGCATGGAATATAAACTTTATCATGAATAAGAATTATAATAATAACATCTTTATTATTGCCTCTAGGGCATAATTCCAACAGTCCCACTTGCACTAGAGTCAATAATCTAGTTTACATCCGGCAACAATCTCACACCCATGGCAATCGAGGTGTTGATCATGTTTTACACGTGGAAGAGGTTTAGTCGGTGGATCTGCGACATTCATTGATCAAGATGTACTTTGCTAATCTTCAGATCTCCATCCGCTATATAATCTCGGATTATATGAAACTTGCGGTTGATATGCTTGGTCTTTGGATGATATCTTGGTTCCTTAGCGAGTGCTATGGCGCCTGTTGTCACACAATATCTCCGGGGTCCAATGCACTTGAACCACGCCAAGCTCGATGATGAAGTTTCGATCCAAACTCCTTCACTTGACGCCTGCAGAGCTATGTATTCCGCTTCATCGTAGATCCCGCGATCACGCTTTGCTTGCAGCTTCTCCACTCAGCTCCTCCATTCAAAATATACACGTATCCCGTCTCGAGATTTAGAATCATCCTTGTCGGTGTCGAAACTAGCGTCGACGTAACCTTTACGACAAGTCGTTCATCACCCCCATAGACTAAGAACATTTCTTTAGTTCTATTTAGGTACTTTAGGATGTTCTTCACGGCTGTCCAAAGTGTTCCACTCGGATCACTTTGATATCTCGTCACAAACTAAGAGCATTGGACACATCCGGTCTAGTACACAAGATGGCATACATGATGGAACCTATGGCCGAGGCATAAGGCACTTTGCTCATAGCTTCCTATCATTTACCATAGTGGACACCGAGCCTTGCTCAATATCTTACCCGACAATATAGGCACTTGAACCTTTCTTTGCCTTATCCATTCGAACCTTTTCGAACTTTGTCTAGGTATGTACTACGGCTTAAAGCTATCGGCCTTTTGTCTATCTCTATAGATTTTGATGCCCAATATATAAGCAGCTTCACCTAGGTCTTTCATTGAAAACACTTGTTCAAATAACTCTTCACATCGTTAAGCATGTTGATGTCATTTCCGATAATCAATATGTCATCCACATACGATACCGTAAACGCCACCGAGCTCCCACTCACTTTCTTGTAGATACAAGCTTCATAGCAATTTGGAACAAATCCAAAGCTCTTGATTACTTGATCAAAACGAAGGTTCCAACTCCGAGATGCTTGCTTCATCCATAAATGGAATCTTGAAGTTTGCATACTTTATCAACATCCTTAGGATCGACAAAACCTTCGGGTTGCATCATATACAACTCTTCATCAATGTTGTCATTGAGGAAAGGTCTTGACATCCATCGCCATATTTCATAATCATGAAACGCAGCAATTGCTAATAAAATCCGAATGGACTTAAACATCGCCACGGAGAGAAAGTCTCATCGTAGTCAACACCTTGAACTTGTCGAAAACCTTTGCGACAAAGCGTGCTTTATAGACGGTAACATTACCATCCGCATCCGCTTTTCTTCTTGAATATACATTTGCACTCAACGGCCTTTCGGCCGCTAGGAGGATCCACCAAAGTCCATACTTGGTTTTCGCTCATGGATCCCAATGGATTTCATGGCTTCCACCATTTCTCCGAGTCCGGGCTCATCATCGCTTCCTCATAGTTCATAGGTTCACCGTCTTCTACCAACAAGACAGTCAAGACAGGTTGCCGTACCACTCGGGAGGGGCACGCGACCTTGTCGACCGCGACGCTCAAGAGCAAGATCGTCCAAGCTTCATGATCCTTGTCATTAGCTTCCTCTATTGTTGGTGCAAAGTGATCGAACAATTTCAGTCTGCGCTACTCTCCAATTCAAGAGAAGGTTCAATAACCTCGTCTAGCTCTACTTTCCTCCCACTCACTTCCTTCGAGAGAAACTCCTTCTCAAGAAAGGAACCGTTCTTCATGACAAACACTTTGCCTTCTGCGTGATAGAAGGTATACCCAATGGTTTCCTTAGGGTATCCTGTGAAGACGCATTTCTCCGCTTTGGGTTCGAGCTGTCCGCATCAACTTCTTGACGAAGCTTCAGATCCCCAAACTTTAAGAAACGACAACTTAGGTTTAGAACCAAACCACAGTTCATACGGTCGTCTCAACGGATTTAGATGGAGCCCTATTTAAAGTGAATGCAGCGGTTTCTAATGCATAACCCCAAAATGATAAGCAAATCGGTAAGAGACATCATTGATCGGACCATATCTAATAGGGTTCGATTCGCTGCTCGACACACCATTGCTACTGTGGTGTTCCGGTATGGAGTTGTGAAACGATTCCACTTGCTTTAAGATGCGTGAGAAAATCATAACTCAAATATTCACCTCCACGATCGGATCGTAGAAACTTAATCTTTCATTACGATGGTTCTCCACTTCATTCGAAATTCTTTGAACTTTTCAAACGTTTCAGATTTATGTTTCATTAAATAGATATACCCATATCTACTTAAGTCATCGGTAAAAGTGAGAAAATAGCGATATCCACCGCGAGTCGAAACACTCATCGGTCCACATACATCGGTATGTATGATTTCCAACAAGTCCGTTGCTCGCTCCATCATACGGAGAACGGGTTTTGATCATCTTGCCCATGAGGCATGGTTCGCATGTGTCAAATGATTCAAAATCAAGAGACTCCAAAAGTCCATCGAATGGAGTTTCTTCATGCGCTTTACACCAATATGACCTAGACGACAAAGGCCCACAAATAAGTAGTATTATCACTATCTACTTTGCATCTCTTAGCCTCAATGTTATGGATGTGTGTTTCATCCCTTCGAGATTTAGAAGAAATAAACCATTCACAAGAGGTGCATGACCATAAAAGATGTTACTCATATAAATAGAACAACCATTATTCTCCGATTTAAATGAATAACCTTCTTGCAATAAACATGATCCGAAATAATGTTCATGCTCAACGCAGCACATAATAACATTTATTAAGGTTTAAAACTAATCCCAAGGTAAAACTAAGGAGAGTGCCGACGGCCATCACATCAACTCTTGATCCGTTGCCAACGCGATCGTCACCTCATCCTCGCAAGGCCGCCTATTCCGTAGCTCTGCTTCGAGTTACAAATATTAGCAAGCGAACCGGTATCAAATATCCAGGCACTACAACGAGGGCTAGTAAGGAAAACATCAATAACATGTATATCAAATATACCTTTGATGGTGCCACCTTCTTGTCCGCTAAGTACTTGACGATTGCGCTTCAAAGGACCCTTGTCCTTGCAATAGAAGCACTAGGTCCGGCTTGGGACCAGACTGAGCTTCTTCTCGGCAGGGCATTGCTTGTCGCCGCCTTCTTGAAGGGCTTCTTTGCTCCTTACCTTTCTTAAAGGAGGGCTTGTTGACCATCAACACATGATTAACCTTCTTGATGTCCACTCGCAGCCTTGACTTTGCGAAGAGCTCGGATCGTATCGTGGAACCAACTGATTATGAGTCACTACAAAACTTTTGTAGGGAGGAGTGATTGCAGAACCTGTCAATCTTGAGCTCCTCCGAATCGTGCATTCCGGTTGCTCAAGCGTTGAGTGTAGCCCACATATTTATGGCGTGCTCACTAACGGAACTCCCTTCCTCCATCTTGCGTTAAAGAACTTCTCGAGATCTCATATCTCTCGAACGGGCTTGAGTCTCAAAACATGGTTTTCTCCTCGAGAATCTCAAAGGGCCCGGATAGGTTTCAAAACAATTTTGAAGCTCGGTTCCATAGCAAACAACATGGTGCTCTTAATCACACCATAATCATCTTTGCGCGATCGACAGATGCTTTCATCACCGGTAGCTTGCATTGGGGTCACCTAACGCTTTACCAAGGACATAGTCCTTTTGTCCACGGAGAATGATTCTTAGATTATGGAACCAATTGGTGAAGTTAGACCCATTGTTTCTAAGCTTTTCCTTCTCAACAAAAGCGTTGAAGTTGAAGTTGAAGTTGGCCATGTGATCTATGATTTGCAAGTACAATTTAGACTATGTTCATGATAAATAGTTCAACTTAATCAAATTACTAGATGAACTCCCACTAAATTCAACATCCCTCAAGTTGTTTAGTGAACACGATCCAAATTCACCACACCTAATCCGATCATCACGAGAAGAGATGTGGTTTCAATGGTGGACAACAAAGTGTCGATCATATCATTCATATGACTCATGCTTAACCTTTCGGTTCTTACATTCCGAGGCCATGTCTGACATGCTAGGCTCGTCATGCTAGACCCAAGTATTTCTGCGTGTGCAAAAGCGGCTTGCACCCGTTGTATGTGAGCGAGAGTCTATAGCACCCGATCATCACGTGATGCTTGGACACGACGAACTTTCGCAACGGTGCATACTTGGGAGAACACGCTTTTATCTTGATCTTTAAGTGAGGAATCATCTTATAATGCTACCGTCGATCTAAGCATAATAAGATACATAAAGGGATAAACATCACATGCATATAACTTTATGTGACATGGTATAGCCAATCTTCGCAAGAATGATCTCCATCTTGTGCTCAGGCCGCATGATCTCCATCACTCCACCATGATTGCCTCCACCACGAATAGCAACTACAACTATTGCTAACTACTTAGCGATAAAGTAAAGCTATTACATGGCGTATAAGAAGTTGACTCACAGGTCATACACAATTATAAAGACAACCATATGGCTCTGCCGGTTGTGTACTCATCGACATGCAAGTCGTGAAACATTACAAAACATGATCATCGCATACAATATACACATCACATCTTGGGCCATACCACATCAGAAAACACTCCTGCAAAAACAAGTTAGACGCCTCTACTTTGTTGTTGCATGTTTTACGTGGCTTATGGGAGTAGATGCTAAGAACGATTCTTACCTACGGAAAGCCACAACGGTGATATTATGGTTGCCAAACTCCGTGTTAATCCCATGACAACTATAGTGAGAGAACCGACATCCACCGGCCGCATGTGTGGAACAAGCCACACGTCAAGTGCGGAGCCGGTCTCGCGAACGACGTCGCGTAAGGTTGGCTGGACCGCTTCAATCTCACTATCCCGCCATAAGAAGAACACAAACAAGAGGCTTGCAACAGAAAACATCAACGCCGCAACAACCATGTTGTGTTCTACTCGTGAAACACATCTACGCAGATCTAGCTCGATACCACCGAAGGGTTTGGCGGCATAGTAAATCAAAATTTTCTACGGATGCGAGCAGAGGGAAAGACAAGATCTAATCTAGGAGATGCAATCAACGAGAGATTGGATTAGATCTTCATACCCTTGAAGATTCGACAATGAACGCTCGTCGAACGTGGGTGATGTAGTCGTACTTCTCCTCCTCGCGATCCGATCCGATCTAGCACCACAAGTGGCGGTGCCTCCGTGAGATGCACACGCAAAGACTCGGCGCCTCCTCCTTCCTCGGACCAGCGAGTATGGTGGAGAGATAGATTGGATCTACAACACGGCGTGGTGTATATGGTGGAGAATATCTTGCAGGCTTCCTACAAATGCGGGAGGGAGAGGAAGGTAGCAAGGTCGCTAGGGCTTGGAGGAAGGGTGTGGTAGGGGGGCGCACCACCCTCTATATAGAGGGGGCGGCCAGCCTTGCCCTCCTCCAAGCCTATCTCCAGTTTAAACAATTTAAACTTTCCTTATCTAGAAATCCTATCTCTAGTTTAAACGATTTAAACTCTCCCTTATCTAGAAATCCTATCTCTAGTTTAAACAAGTTTAAACTTATCTAGGATCGCTGGGCCCTATGGGGCCTTGTGCCTGGCCCAATGCGTCCAGGACACTCCCTCATAGGCCCATGCCCCCTCCCGGAAGGTGGGGCCACGTTGGTCCCCTTCCGGAAGGTTCTAGAAGCTTCCGGTACAATACCGATTAACCCGGAACAATTCCGAACTCCAAAAACTGCACTGCCTTATATGAATCTTATTCTCCGGACCATTCCGGAACCTCTCGTGATATCCCGGATCCCATCCGAGACTCCGAACAAAAATTCATAAACCAATTTATCCAATCTATCCTAGCGTCGAGACACGTTAAGTGTGTGACCCTGCGGGTTCGAGAATATGCAGACATGATCTTCTATCAATAATCAACAGCGGGGTCTGGGCACCCATATTGAATCCCACACATTCATCGATGATCATATCGGATGAACCACGATGCCAGGATTCAATCAATCCCATATATATATTCCCTTCGTCTCGCGATATTTTACTTGCTCGAGATTCGATCGTCGGTATCATCATACCTAGTTCAATCTCGTTCACAGCAAGTACTTTACTCGTTCCGTAATCCGATATCACTTTGTGATTAACTCCTTAACCACATGCTTGCAAGCGGTGTTGATATCGATTACCGAGTGGGCCCGAAGTATATCTCTCCGACTTGGGAGGGACAAATTCCATCTCGATACATACAACCCAACAGATACTTTCCGATCACCTGAGAGACACCTTTATGATCACCCTCTCATAGGATGACGTTTGATGACCTCAAAGCTTTCTTCCGGTACCATGGAGTTGCATTATCTCATGGTCTAAGGAATACAATATTTGACATAGGAAAAGCTTCGCAAAGATGAACACGATGAAACGATCTAATTGCTTCGATTAGTTTGGGTCTGTCCATCATATCATTCTCCCAATGATATGATCTCATTATCAATTGACAACTCATGTCTATGGTTAGGAAACCTTAACCATCATTGATCAATGAGCTAGTCCTTAGAGGCGTACCAGGGACACGGTGTTGTTCACAAACCACACAAGTATTAATGTTTCCGCTTAATACAATTCTAGCATGGAATATAAACTTTATCATGAACAAGAATTATAATAATAACATCTTTATTATTGCCTCTAGGGCATAATTCCAACAATTGTTCCATATGATCCGGCGATAGCCGGAAAAGCAAATGAGAACAGAGGCAATGGAAGCCGAGTTAACAGTGGTGAGAGAAACCCCGGCCGTGCCGAGAAGGGCAGCGGAAGCCGAGGCAATGGAGACCTCGGAAGAGGAGAACTCGGAAGAGGGAATCACGAGAACAATATCCCGGTCGAAGGAAGGAGAGAACCTCCACAACCCTGGCAGAGACATGAACCTCGGCAGAAAGAGAAGTGAGACCAGTTCGCCACAATCGGTGAATGAGAGGTATAATGATGGATATTCCGAGATGGAATATGATTCATGGTGGAAATAACCACTATGGAATGCGAGAGAGTTCTCAGACAGAGATTTGTCAATCGACGCCAGTGAAGCTGGACCGCTATGCCGGTCCGAATCGCTAGAAGAACAGGTCCACCAGTCCGTGCTTGGACCTCGGATCATGGGCGAGCCGCTGTGCCGAACTTTCACCGGCAAGAGGCACAAAACATACAATGGGAGCACTAAACCACATGATTGGTTGATTAACTATGCTATCTGTAAAAATAGCTGGTGGAAACTTACGATGGGCGACGATATGTCCCGCAAATGTTGGAAGGACCAGCTAGAGTATGGTGAATAACTGCCAAGAAAAGATCAATCGCTGGTTGGATTTTGAAGAAATGTTTGTTAGCAATTTTACCAGTACTTACAAGAGGCCAAACAGGCCGCAGCAGCTAGCCATGTGCAAGCAAAGGCCGAATAAGACAGACAGAGAATTCTTAACTCGGTGGTGTAACCCGAGAAATTCGTGCGAGGGAGTTATAGAGTCATAGGCAATATCTTGGTTCGCCCAAGGATGCCGCTATGCCAGTGTGTTATGGCAGCGACTGCAAAGAGATATGCCAACCACATTGGCAGAAACCATCAGGATAGCGGATTCCTATGCATTAGGGGATCCGACGCAACCAGAATTAATGTCGGCAGATCATCGAGAACATCAAGATCAATATGCAAGAGACGTGGCCGGGTCATCCAGGCGCAATAACTTCAGAGGAAGAAGAAGAGAAGAGAGACCGGATTATAGATATGGTTTCAACTCAGGTGGCAGCAGTAGTGCAAGATCAGTCGAGTCACGAAAATAGTCAACGGCAAAAGAATGGTCCTCAGCAGTGGACACCAAGGAATGAAGGAAAAAGACAGTGGACACCAGAGCAAAAGAAGCAATGGCAGGAGAGGCCGAAGTACACGTTTGAGTCTATGTTAGATCAGCCGTATAAATTTCACACGTCAAACCCGGCCAGACCAGCCAACCATACAACCTGCCAATGTGCATGGATGAAAAATGCAATGGGTAACCCCGCAGGCATACAGGCAGCGCCTCTCCAGGCACATCAGCAGCATCAACCACAGTTGACTGGAGCAAATACACAGCAACTAATGTTACCACCTCCTCCCCTGAGGTATGAAAACTCGGACCAGAGAGATGCGGTGCATCAAGTGATAAACCAAGGTCCAGATGGAAGGACAAATCCAGGAAATAATGGACGCAATGATTACAGAGAACATCATCAGTCGTATTGCATGTTCTCAACAGAACAGCAAGACAAGCAGAGTGTACAGCGCCGGCATATGGAAGTAAATGCGGTTATGCCGGTAGTACCAAGATATGTGCCTTGGTCGGATCAAGAAGTAACTTGGAGCATAAAGGATCACCCCAAGATAATGCCGAGTCCGGGGTCGTATGCACTCGTGTTGGATCCGGCATTTGTCGGACCAAGCATTAATGTGAAATTTTCAAAGGTACTCATTGACAATGGGAGTAGTATCAATATCATGTACAAAGATACGATGCATAAACTCGGAATATCACAGAACATGCTGCAATCCACGAGGACCACTTTCCATGGGATAGTACCAGGGCTTTCGTGCGAACCCATTGGTAAGGTTCGAGTGGATGTCTTATTCGGCACAAGAGATAATTGCAGAGCAGAAAATTTAGAGTTTGAGGTGGTGGATCTAGAGAGTTGCTATCATGCTCTAAAATTCATGGGCAGCTGCCATATAAGTTATCTGAAAATGAAGTTACCTGGACCACAAGGGGTGATAACAGTAGCAGGGGATTACAGGAAGTCAATGGAGTGTGCTTCAGCCGGATCAAATCTGGCCGAGTCATTGGTAATAGCAAGAGAAAAAAGAAGGATTCAGGAGGTGGCAGCCCTCGCTCAGTCGGCACAATTGAATATGCCGACATTATCCAACCCGCATGGAAGTGTCTCTTTTCAGCCGACTAAAGAAACAAAAAAGTTCCAGATAGATGAGCAGTTCCCAGAGCGCACCGTCACCATTGGTGCCGGCCTAGATGCTAAATAGGAAAGCGAGCTCACCAACTTCCTCCGTGAGAATCGGGATATCTTTGAATGGTCAACTTAGGATCTGTAAGGTGTGCCGAGGGAGTTGGCTGAGCACTCTCTGAATGTAAGGCCGGGAGCAAGGCCGGTGAAGCAGCCTCTCCGCCGCTTCGCCGAAGACAGGAGAAAAATAATAGGGGATGAAATAGCTCGGCTCCTCGCGGCCGGGTTCATCATGGAGGTGTTGTATCTGGATTGGTTATCAAACCCGGTGCTAGTGGAAAAGAAGAAGGATGATCCAAATATAGCCATTGTATGGCGAATGTGTATCGATTACACGAACCTGAACAAGGCGTGTCCAAAAGATCCTTTTCCTTTACCTAGAATAGACCAAGTCATTGATTCGACCGCTGGTTGTGAACTATTATCATTTGTAGACGCGTATTCTGGTTTTCACCAGATACCTTAAATCCGGCCGATCAAATAAAGACTGCGTTTATTACCCGTCAGACGGGCTTATTGCTATCGCACCATGCCATTCGGCTCATGCAGCAGAGCAACGACGTCGAGATGCATGCAAAAATGTCTACATGACGAGATAGGAAAAATGTACAAGTATATGTAGATGATGTGGTTATCAAAACCAAAGAAAGCAAAACTCTTGGATGATATCCGGCAGACTTTTGAACACGAGAAGGTTCGAATGAAGCTTAACCGGAAAAATGCACATTTGGTGTGCCAATGGAAAATTGCTCGGTTTTCTCGTATCTAGCCGAGGTATAGAGGCCAACCCAACTAAGATAAAAGCAGTGGAAAGGATGGAATTGCCAAGATGTCTAAATGACGTACAAAAGTTCACGGGTTGTTTAGCCTCGCTTAGCCGATTTGTATGTCGGCTGGGAGAGAAAGCACTACCACTTTATCAGCTGATGAAAAAATCGGATAAGTTCATTTGGACTCCACAAGCAGACAATGCATTTCATGAATTGAAAAAAATGTTGGTCACAGCGCCGGTCTTGGCTTCTCCATTATCGAAAGAGCCTATGTTACTTTACATAGCAGCCACCAACAGAGTAATGAGCGCTGTGATCGTGGTGGAACAAATTGAAGATGATAAATCAGTACAAAGGCCGGTGTATTACCTAAGCGAGGTACTATCAGCCTCAAAACAAAATTACCCACATTATCAGAAGATGGCATATGGGGTGTACATGTCAGCAAAGAAACTTAAAAATTACTTCAAAGAGCACCCCATCAAGGTGATTTGTGAAGCACCCATAGCCGACATATTGAGCAACAAAGATGCAAGTGGCCGAATAGCAAAATGGGCAATTGAATTGTCACCTTATGCTCCGCAATTCGATAGGTGAGATGCAATCAAATCTCGGTGGCCGACTTCCGTAGATTGGGCCGAGGACAATATGAGCCACCATTACCAGATCCGAATTATTGGACGATGCACTTTGACGGTTCCAAACTAAGAAATGGTTTGGGGCGTGAATAGTGTTAACCTCGCAAAAGAGACCAGCTGAGATATGTGCTGCAAATACATTTTGCCGCGTCAAACAATGTAGCCGAATATGAAGCACTAGTCCATGGATTGAAGGTGGCGAAAGAGATTGGCATACGCCGAATCTTGTGCTATGGAGATTCAGATCTAGTAGTACAGCAAGCCTCAGGCAATTGGGATGCGTTGGATGATAATATGGGTTTGTATAGGTTTCATGTGCAAAAACTCAGTGGATACTTCGATGGATGTGAATTTCATCATGTACCTCGGGCAGAAAACGACGCCGCAGACACATTGTCAAAACTCGGATCAACCAGACAGTCAATTCCCCCAGGTATCGCCTTAGAGCACCTGAGGAAGCCATCAATAACACCGTCTCCAGAGTCCGAATCCATCTTTATTTTGGCAAAATCAAGAGAGGATAATGTGCCGATGGAAATTGACAAGCAATGTAACCCGGAATTTCCAAAAATAAAGCCAGCTGATGCAAGGATGAGTATGGAGAAATCCGAGGTAGTTATGTCGGCAGAAAATATGGAAATAGATAGTGAGACTACACCAGAGAAATTCACACCTACATGGGCGCAACCCATATTCTCTTTCCTTAGAGATGCGATTTTACCGAATAACGAGATATTGGCAAGACAGACAGTGAGAAGAGCTAAAGCTTATACAATCATAAACAATGAGCTGTATAAAAGGAGTGTCACAAGTGTGTTGCAAAGATGTGTGAGCTCGGCGGAAGGCCAGGAGATCCTCCTAGATATACATCAAGGAGAATGCGGACATCACGCCTCATCCCGAGCTTTAGTGGCCAAAGCATTCAGGCATGGGTTTTATTGGCCAACAGCGTTGAAACTTGAAAGAGGCTAAAAACTGGTCAAAAAAATGTAATGGTTGCCAAAGATAAGCCAGAAAAATACATATGCCTTCCGAAAGTTAAAGACAATACCAATTACTTGGCCATTTTCTGTATGGTGCTTAGATGTGGTGGGACCATTTAAGCCGGCCCGAGGCGGGATGACCCACATATTAGTAATGGTGGACAAATTCACAAAATGGATTGAAGTAAAACCAATAAAGAAATGTGATGGGCCCACAACAGTGAAATTCCTCAAAGATATTATCTTAAGATATGGGTACCCACACAGTGTTATTACAAACAACGGTACAAACTTTGCAGAAGGAGCCTTCGCTAGATTCTGTCAAGAAAACCACATAAGACTAGATGTCGCCTCCGTGGCTCACCCAGCATCCAATGGGCAAGTAGAAAGGTCTAATGGACTAGTACTGTCCGGAATAAAACCACGACTCGTCGAACCGCCGCAAAGGTCGGCAGGATGTTGGATTGAGGAACTACCAGCAGTACTATGGAGCCTCAGGACTACCCCAAACAGATCAACAGGTTATACACCATTTTTTTCTAGTGTATGGGCGGAAGGCGTGCTTCCAAATTGACATAATACATGACTCGCCAAGGGTTACCCAGTATACAACCGCTGAAGTAAATGAGGTAGCTCGGCAAGATGATGTCGATCTGCTAGAAGAAGCCAGAGAGCTGGCGCTATCAAGATCAGCTATCTATCAGCAGGACTTGCGACGATATCACAGCAAGAAGGTGAATCCAAGAGTGTTTAAATAAGGAGATTTGGTTCTCTGGCTGGTGCAACGCACGACCAGCATGCACAAGTTGTCGCCTCCATGGGAAGGACCATTCATCATGAGCAAAGCATTGCACAATGATGCGTATTACCTAATCGATGCTCAATCACCAGAAAAGAACAGGGCAGACAAAGCCGGCAAAGAATCGAAAAGACCATGGAACATAGCTTTACTTCGTCCATTTTACTCGTAGGAGTCATTTATGACACATTGTAAAATGATGCCTCGGGATGGAGCACCAACTATGTATTGAACCTCGGCGTCCAGAGCAGTGGCTCAGGGACTGCCATATGTTGTTTTTAATTTCATGTTATGTATCAAACCTCGGCACCTTGAGCAGTGGCTCGGGGACTGCACTATATTGTTTTTAAGTTTGGTTTATGTATTAAACCCCGGCACCTTGAGCAGTGACTCGGGGACTGCCCCATATTGTTTCTAAGTTTGATTCATGTATTGGACCTCGGCGCTAAAGCAGTGGCTCGGGGACTGAAATATATTATTTTTGATTTTGTGTTATATATTAAACCTCGGCACCTTGAGTAGTGACTCGGGGACTGTCCTATATTGTTTCTAAATTTGGTTTATATATTAAACCTCATTGCCTTGAGCAGTGGCTTGGGGACTACCCTATATTATTTCTAAGTATGGGTTATCTTTTGTTACAAGAGTGGGTATCAAACTTAGGCTCCCAGAGTGATATTATTTCGCTCTCCCCAAATACGGTCTTCAAGGTTTACGCCCAGATTAACAGTCCAAACCACAGTGGTCAAGTGGCAAAGTTTATCAAAGTCAGGCATATTGGACGCCGAACTACGGGAGAACAAAGACAAATATATACTCCAAACTCAATAAATTGAAGGCCGCCAAAGCAAGGTTTCGGACAAACAGGACCAGTTAAACAAAGTAATAACGATTACAACCACATGTGTCTCAGCGGCACATGGCAAAAGAAATTCATACCGCACAAAAGACGGACAAATGTTTGGCGTACATCATACGCCTGGCATACCAGGGGTAAGAAATGACTTAGAGTTTTTTAGCTGGAGAGGCAGTGACTTGGTCAGGGGCTGGGCACTCCGAGGTAGGTGGAACTTCATCCGAGGTTGCCTCGCCCTCCACAGACCCAGGAGCGACTTCGGAGGAAGCCCGAGGCTGTTGAGGAGCGTCAGCTTGCGCAGTGGAATGCCTAGTATCTTTGGAGGAGGATCGCGCGCCGCGCTTACCATCCAAGCTCGAACTGGAATCACCAGAAGTAGCCGAGTCACCCTCATATTCGCCCTGTTCAGCTGAGTTATCATCCGAGGCATCCTCAACTTCGACCTCGTCCTCCGGGTTAGGAAGGAAACTCGGACCTTCATTCCAGTTATGCGCGTCGGCATACTCAACAAGCTGGAAGGCACGAGCTTGCCGGAGAGCGACAAAGTCTGGGTCCTCAACCCAACGGGAACGGTCATAAATTTCTCAAAGTATCAAGAGAAATATCTTCATACCATGACATGATGACAGTGAGAGCCATATCAGCACCAGCTCGTCCGACCGATTCCCTCCAAAGACTTAGCTGTCTCTCAGATGCCATTAATCTTTCCACCAATACTTTGACCTCATCAATATCAGGAGTCCCAGAAGTATTCGTCCAGAGAACATGGTAGGCTCGGATAGTTGCCTGCACCAAATCCCTGCCCATAATCTTCATCGGACCAACTGCAGCGCCAACAACAACCAAGAAATCTTCCATCGAGTACTTGTTGGAGATATGCCCTAGAGGCAATAATAAATGTAGTTATTATTATATCTTTGTGTTTATGATAAATGTTTACATTCATGCTATAATAGTATTAACAAGAAAACATTGATACTTGTGTGATTTGTAAACTTAAATTGAAGTCCCTAGTATAGCCTCTATACATCACTAGCTTGTTGGTTGATAAATGATTGTGGTTTCCCTATCATGAACATTGAGATGTTATCAACAACAAGATCATATCGTTAGGAGAATGATATGGTGGACATACTCCTATAGATAAGCGTAGCATAAAGATCAAGTCATTTTAATAGTTCAATTGCTATATGCTTTCTGATACATAGTAACCTAATTCCTTAGACCATGAGATCATGCATATCACCTTTACCGGATGGATTCTTTGATGACATAAAAAACCACACCGTAACTGGGTGGCTATAAAGGTGGCGTTGAGTGTTCGGAAAGTATTGGTTGAGACACATGGATCAAGAGTGGGATTTGTCCATCCATATGACGGATAGATATACTCTGGGCCCTCTCGGTGGAATATCATCCAATTAGCTTGCAAGCATGTGACTGGCTCACAAGGGATCACATATCACGGGAACGAGAAAAGAGTACTTATCGGTAACGAGGTTGTACTAGGTATGCAGAGATACCGACGATCATAACCTCGGATAAGTAAACTATCGTGAGACAAAAGGAAATTTGTATCGTATGTAAGTGGTTCATTCGATCGCAAAGTAATCGTAGAAATATGTGGGAGCCATATGAAATTCCAGATTCCTCTATTGGTTATTGTTCGGAGAAGTGTCTTGATCATGTCCGCATAATTCACGAACCGTAGGGAGACACACTTAACGATTCGACGTTGTTTGAGTAGTTATGGTATTATGAGAAAGAGACCGAATGTTGTTCGGAGTCTCGGATGGGATCCGGGATATCACGAGGTGATCCGGAATGGTCCGGAGAATAAGATTCATATAAGGAAAGTCCCGTTTCAGAGTTCGGGAATGATTCCGGTGTTTTCATCAGGAATGTTCTAGAAGGTTCCGGAATGTCCGGCACTCTGGAGGGGAAGGGGTACATGAATGTGTCATTACAAGTTGGAATGATTGCATCATGTACTAAGTGTCATCGCTGTCCAAAATAAAGGGATTATTCAAATCCTAGTTTGAAAAGTCAAACGGCTAGTTTGAAAAGTCAAACGGCAATTTTTGGAAAGAGGAGGAGAGGTGGAAACCGAGTTGGGGAGGAGTTCCCTCCTCCAACCGGCGGCCCACCTCCAAGCCGAGTTGGGGAGGGACTCCTCTCCCTCCCCTTGGATGGCCGACCCCCTCCACCTATATAAGGAGGGGCAGGGCTCCCCTCCTTGACACATAACTCCTACTCCTCCAAACCCTAGCCCCAAGCCGCCGCCGCCTCCAAGCCGCCGCCGGCCCCTAGGGCATCAACTCACCGCCGCCTAGCTAAACCCTAGCCGCCGGCTTATCCCCTCCTTGGTGTGTCTAAACCCTAGAACACCGAGGACTCTCTCATACTCCACCATACTCGCTCCGGCTTAAGGCGAAGCCCTGCGAGATCTCCCCTCTACTTCCGATACCACGCCGTTGTGCTGCCGGAATCGCGAGGAGAGTGCTACAACCTCCATTTTCTTTGGAACAAGGGAGAGGAAGGTCTTCGTCGAGTCAGGCGTGTGACCGATCGGGAGCTCTGTCGAACCTTGCCGGAAGGATCGTCTACGCGATCTTGAGATCGGGAAGAGTACGACTACATCACCCACGAGAATCCGCTCTCGTTAAACACTTTGGAATCTTCGAGGGTAAGTTATTCCGTCGACTCGTTGCTACAATCTAATAGATAGATCTTGGCTTGTTTGTTTGTATGCGATAGAATTTTTTTGTTTCCATGCTACGAAACCCTACAGTGGTATCAGAGCCGTGTCTATATGTAGATCTGTTGCACGAGTAGAACACAATGGTCATTGTGGGCGTTGATGCTTTTATTGTCGATTGCTTCTTGTGTACTTTGCATCTTGCGGTATGTTGGGATGAAGCGGCCCGGGCTAACCTTACATGACATCGTTCATGAGACTTGCTCCACGCTTGACATGCAACTTGTATTGCATAAGTGGCTTTGCGGGTGCCTGTTTCTCCTATCATAGTTAAGATCCAATTTACAACGGGTGATTAACAATACTAGTATCAATGTTGTGGTTCATGTTCGTAAGTTAGAACGACACTTATTGAAAACCCCAAGCCACGTAAAACATGCAAAGAAAGTAGAGGCGTCTAACTTTGTTTTGCAGGGGTGTGCAGTGATGTGATATGGACATGATTGTGATTATATTTGATGTATGCAATGTTCATTATTGTAAGTTGGCAACCGGCAGGAGCCATATGGTTGTCTTTAATTTATGTTAAGACCCGCGTGTCTATTCAAAGTAGTTGTAATAGTTGAAGCCGGTGGACGACAACCATGGAGAAGCTTCATTGACCTTGATGCAATGCCGGTGATGATGGAGATCATGTTCGTGCTTGAAGATGGAGATCGGAAGCACAAAGAAGAAAGGCCATATCATATCACATATTTTGAATTGCATGTGATGTTAATCCTTTATGCATCTTGTATTGCTTAGTAGGCACGGTAGCATTATAAGATGATCCCTCATGCACATGAATTTCAAGTCATAAAGTGTTCACCCTTAGTTAGCACCGTTGCTAAAGCTTGTTGTTTCAAGCACCACGTGATGATCGGGTGTGTTAGATTACGCAAGTGTATACAACGTGAGCAAGCCAGATTTGCTCATGCGAAAACTAAGGTTTGATCTTGACGAGCCTAGCATGTATGCAGACATGGTCTCGAACACGGATCACCGAAAGGTAAAGCATGAATCATATAGTAGATATGATGAACATGACGATTGTTCGCCATTGAAACTATATCAACTCTCGTGATGATCGATGTTGATGTAGTGGATTTGGTTCGTGTGATCACTAAAACAATGTGAGGGTGTTGTTTTGAGTGGGAGTTCACCTAGATTAACTTTATTATTAATTTGAACTCAATTTGTCATAAACTTAGTCTAAACTATTGCAAATATGTTGTAGATCAATGGCAGCCCTACCATCAATTTTAATGCGTTCCTAGAGAAATAAAAGTTGAAAAACAATGGAAGCAACTTCATGGATTGGTTCCATAATTTGAGGATTGTCCTCACAATGGTAATTTGACCTATGTCTGGATGCATTTGGGTGACCCACTGCGGTGATGCTTCCGATGAAGTAAAGAATGTTTACCTCGCTCGGAAGAATCAGTACTCCATAGTTCAGTGTGCTATCTTGTATGGTTTGGAATCGAAGCTTCAGAAAAGGTTTGAGAATTCAGACCCATATGATATTGTCGAGGATCTCAAATTGATCTTTGAGACTCATGCGGAAATTGAAAGTTATGAGGCTTCTGAAAATTTCTTTAACTGCAAGATGGAAGAGGGCAGCTCTGTCAGTGAGCATGTGCTTAAGATGTCTGGGCACGCAAACAAACTTCAAAGCTTGGGTATAGTGATTCCTAATGCTTTGGGGATTTACCGTGTCCTCCAATCACTACCACCAAGTTACAAAAACTTTGTGATGAACTACAACATGCAGAACATGAATAAGCAGTTGCCAGAACTGTTTTCTATGTTAAAGTCTGCAGAAGTGGAGATCAAGAAAGAGCACCAAGTGTTGTTGGTCAATAAGACCACCAAATTCAAGAAAGGCAAGTCTAAGCAGAAGGGACACTTCAAGAAGGGTGGTAAGAAAGTTACCACGCCGGCGAAGAAAACCAAGGCTGGACCTAAGCACTGGCGAGTGTTTTCTTGCAAGGGAGAAGGTCCTTTGCGGAATTGCCCAAAGTACTTGGCGGATCTGAAGAACAGCAACATCAAGAAAAAAGGTATATCCGATATACATGTTATTGATGTGTATCTCACTAGTACCGTAGTAGTGCACGGTATTTGATCTTGGTTCGGTTGCTCATATTTGTAACTCAAAGCAGTCTTTGCGAATAAACGGAAGCTAGCGAAGAATGAGGTGACGATGCGGCGTGGGAAGCGGATCAAAGGTTGATGTGATCGCGGTCGACGCTACCCTTCATCTACCATCGGGATTAGTTTTATACTTAAATAATTGTTATTTGGTGCCTGCGTTGAGCATGAACATTATATCGGGATCTTGTTTATTGCGAGACGGTTACTTGTTTAAGTCCGAGAATAATGGTTGTTCGATTTATATGAGTAATATGTTTTATGCACATGCATCTTTGATAGATGGTCTATTCTTATTGAATCTCGATAGTGGAAATACACATATCAACAACATTGAGGCTAAACGTTTGAAATCAAGCGATAATTCGACCTATATGTGGCACTGTCGTCTTGGTCACATTGGAGTGAAACGTATGAAGAAACTCCATTCCGATGGACTTCTTGAACCACTTGATTTTGAATCACTTGAAAGATGCGAAGCATGTCTAATGGGTAAAATGACTAAGACTCCATTTTCTGGTATGATGGAGCGAGCTATGGACTTATTGGAAATCATACATACCGATGTGTGTGGTCCGATGAGTGTAGCATCGCGCGGTGGTTATCGTTATGTTCTTACCTTCACGGATGACTTGAGTAGATATGGGTATATCTATTTCATGAAACATAAGTCCGAAACTTTCGAGAAGTTTAAGGAGTTTCAAAGTGAGGTAGAGAATCAACGTAACAAGAAGATTAAATTTTTACGTTCTGATCGTGGAGGTGAATATCTAAGTTACGAGTTTGGCGAGCATTTGAAGAAATGCGGAATACTTTCATAGTTGACACCGCTGGGAACACCACAGCGTAATGGTGTGTCCGAACGTTGTAATCGAACTCTCTTAGATATGGTTCGTTCTATGATGTCACTTACAGATTTACCGCTATCATTTTGGGGTTATGCATTAGAAACAGCCGCATTCACTTTAAATAGGGCACCATCTAAATCCGTTGAAATGACACCGTATGAATTATGGTTTGGGAAGAAACCTAGATTGTCGTTCCTTAAAGTTTGGGGTTGCGAAGCCTATGTAAAGAAGTTACAGCCGGACAAGCTTGAACCCAAAGCGGAAAAATGCGTCTTCATAGGATACCCAAAGGAAACTATTGGGTATACCTTCTATCATAGATCCGAAGGCAAAATCTTCGTTGCCAAGAATGGATCCTTTCTAGAGAAGGAATTTCTCTCGAAAGAAGTGACTGGAAGGAAAGTATAACTCGACGAGGTTGTCGAACCTTCTCTCGAAATTGCGAGTAGCGCAACACTGGAAGAAGTTCTTGTGGTGCCTGCACCAATTAGAGAGGAAGCTAATGATGATGATCATGAAACTTCGGTTGAAGTTGCTACAGAGCCTCGGAGGTCAACGAGAACTCGTACCACTCCAGATTGGTATGATCCCGTTATGAGTGTCATGTTGGTGGACAACACCGATGACCCCGAGACATATGAAGAAGCGATGATGAGCCAAGATTTCAATAAATGGCAAGAAGCCATGAAATCCGAGATTGGATCCATGTACGAAAACCAAGTATGGACTTTGGTGGACTTACCGGATGGCCGGAAGGCTGTCGAGAACAAATGGATCTTCAAGAAGAAAACAGAAGCTGATGGTAATATTACTGTCTATAAAGCTCGACTTGTCGCAAAAGGGTTTCGACAAATTCAAGGAGTTGACTACGATGAGACTTTCTCACTAGTAGCGAAGCTAAAGTCTGTGAGGATTATGTTAGCAATCGCTGCATATTATGATTATGAGATATGGCAGATGGATGTCAAAACAACATTCGTCAATGGAGATATTGATGAAGAGTTGTATATGATGCAACCCAAAGGTTTTGTCGATCCTAAAGATGCTAACAAGGTATGCAAACTTCAACGGTCCATCTATGGATTGAAGCAAGCATCCCGAAGTTGGAATCAACGTTTTGATAAGGTGATCAAAAGTTTTGGTTTTATACAAACTTATGGAGAAGCTTGTATTTACAAGAAAGTGAGTGGGAGCTCAGAGCATTCTTAATACTATATGTGGATGACATATTATTGATTGGGAATGATGTAGACCTTCTTAATAGTGTCAAGGAATATTTGAATAATAGTTTTTCAATGAAGGATCTTGGCGAAGCAGCTTACACACATTAGGCATAAAGATTTATAGAGATAGATCGAACGCCAAATATCATTGTCACAGTACATATTTGGACAAAGTTCTAAAGAGGTTTGAATGGAAGAAAGCAAGAAAGGGTTCTTGCCCATGTTGCTCAATCGACCTTGAGTAAAACTCAAAGTCCGACATCAAGTAAGATAGAGAAAGGATGAGTAAGACTCCCATGCCTCACCCATAGGATCTCTAATGTATGCCATGCTATGTACTAGACCCGATATTGCATATGTTGTTAGTTTAACTAGCAGATATCAAAGTGATCCAGAGTGGATCATTGACAATGATCAAAACATCCTTAAGTACTTGAGAAGAACTAAGGATATGGTTCTTTCTTATGGAGGTGATGAACAACTCGTTGTTAATGGTTACACCGATGCTAGTTGGAACACCGATCCGGATGATTCTAAATCACAACTGGATACGTATTTATTTTGAATGGTGCAGAAGCTATTGGAGGAGTGCAAAGCAAAGCGTTGTGGCGAGATCTTCAACCGAATCGGAATACATGGTCGCTTGAGGCTTCACAAGAAGCGATATGGATGAAAGAGTTCATTACAGTAGCCGGTGGTTCCTAGTCGCTGGACCCAATGTCTATCTCATTGTGATAACATGGGCGCCATAGCCAATGCGCAAGAACCAAGGTCACACAAGAAGTCAAGCACATCAAGCTACGTTTTCACGCTATTCGAGAACATATCCAAGATGGGGATATAAATATTTGCAAAGTACACACATATCTGAATGTGGCGGATCCGTTGACTAAACCTCTCCCGAGGGCAAAACATGACCAGCACCAAACTGCCATGGGTGTTCGGTATATTACCATGTAATCTAGATTAGATGACTCTAGTGCAAGTAGGAGACTGTTGGAGATATGCCCTAGAGGCAATAATAAATGTAGTTATTATTATATCTTTGTGTTTATGATAAATGTTTACATTCATGCTATAATAGTATTAACAAGGAAACATTGATACTTGTGTGATTTGTAAACTTAAATTGAAGTCCCTAGTATAGCCTCTATACATCACTAGCTTGTTGGTTGATAAATGATTGTGGTTTCCCTATCATGAACATTGAGATGTTATCAACAACAAGATCATATCGATAGGAGAATGATATGGTGGACATACTCCTATAGATAAGCGTAGCATAAAGATCAAGTCATTTTAATAGTTCAATTGCTATATGCTTTCTGATACATAGTAACCTAATTCCTTAGACCATGAGATCATGCATATCACCTTTACCAAATGGATGCTTTGATGACATCAAACACCACACCGTAACTGGGTGGCTATAAAGGTGGCGTTGAGTGTTCGGAAAGTATTGGTTGAGACACATGGATCAAGAGTGGGATTTGTCCATCCATATGATGGATAGATATACTCTGGGCCCTCTCGGTGGAATGTCATCCAATTAGCTTGCAAGCATGTGACTGGCTCACAAGGGATCACATATCACGGGAACGAGAAAAGAGTACTTATCGGTAACGAGGTTGAACTAGGTATGCAGAGATACCGACGATCATAACCTCGGATAAGTAAACTATCGTGAGACAAAGGGAAATTGGTATCATATGTAAGTGGTTCATTCGATCGCAAAGTAATCATAGAAATATGTGGGAGCCATATGAATTTCCAGATTCCTCTATTGGTTATTGTTCGGAGAAGTGTCTCGATCATGTCCGCATAATTCACGAACCGTAGGGAGACACACTTAAGGATTCGACGTTGTTTGAGTAGTTATGGTATTATGAGAAAGAGACCGAATGTTGTTCGGAGTCTCGGATGGGATCCAGGATATCACGAGGTGATCCGGAATGGTCCGGAGAATAAGATTCATATAAGGAAAGTCCCGCTTTGAGTTCGGGAATGATTCCTGTTTTCATCAGAATGTTCTAGAAGGTTCGGAATGTCCAAGACTCCGGAGGAAGGGGTACATGAATGTGTCATTACAAGTTGGAATGATTGCATCATGTACTAAGTGTCATCGCTGTCCAAAATAAAGGGATTATTCAAATCCTAGTTTGAAAAGTCAAACAGCTAGTTTGAAAAGTCAAACGACAATTTTTGGAAAGAGGAGGAGAGGTGGAAACCGAGTTGGGGAGGAGTTCCCTCCTCCAACCAGCGGCCCACCTCCAAGCCGAGTTGGGGAGGGACTCCTCTCCCTCCCCTTGGCCGGCCGGCCCCCTCCACCTATATAAGGAGGGGCAGGGCTCCCCTCCTTGACACACAACTCCTACTCCTCCAAACCCTAGCCCCAAGCCGCCGCCGCCGGCCCCTAGGGCATCAACTCGCCGCCACCTAGCTAAACCCTAGCCACCGTCTTATCCCCTCCTTGGTGTGTCTAAACCCTAGAACACCGAGGACTCTCTCATACTCCACCATACTCGCTCCGGCTTAAGGCGGCTCATGAGATCTCCCTCTACTCCGGTACCACTGCCAGGTCACGGAATCGCGAGGAGAGTGCTACAACCTCCACGCTCACTGGAACAAGGGAGAGGAAGGTCTTCGCCGAAAATCGAACGATGTGACCGATCAAGGGAGCGCCGAACGCAGCACTGGAAGGATCGCTCACGATCTTGAGATCGGGAAGAGTACGACTACATCACCCACGAGAATCCGCTCTTGTTAAACACTTTGGAATCTTCGAGGGTAAGTTATTCCATCGACTCGTTGCTACAATCTAGTAGATAGATCTTGGCTTGTTTGTTTGTATGCGATAGAAATTTTTTGTTTTCCATGCTACGAAACCCTACAGTACTCTGAGTCCGTATCAGCAGGAACACCTCGGCGCACACGAGCATTAATCACCGCTTTAGAGCTCACGGGCTTAGCTTCTGGAAAATGGTCTGTGAAAAACAGAAGTGCGTCGGTCAACAGTAAGAAGGGGAAAAGATAACTCGGCCTAGGTCAGAAGCTAACGATGAATATAGCTCAACATTATCTGAAGATCTTTAGCCCAGTCACTCTTGCTCTTCTCAAAGCGAGTGATTTCCTCGCTCATCCCCCGTGTCTTCAGTTCGGCAACCTCGAGGAGCCCTTTATTTTTCTGCAATTGCAGAGCTAGCCGGTTCTTCTCCTCGGAGAACTCCTGGTCGACTTTTTCTAATTCAGACTTCTGAGAGATCTTAAGGGACTCCACCTCGGCACGCAAGCGAGCTATCTCGTCATCTTTATCCTTCAGCTGCGCCGAGTGAGTAGCGCTTTGTTCTAAAAATTGCAGCATCACATCAGGCATGGGCGTGCAATCTTGGTGAGACGCTGCAAAGGTTTGTAACTCGGCTTTACCAAAGCCAAAAGAGTTAAAATAAACTTAGTGCACATTTCAAAGGGGAGTATATAAAGTAAAAGAGTAACTAACCTTCCAGGGCCTTGACCTTCTTCTCAAGACGGATGTTAAGATTATTGATGTTCCCTGTTTACCAACAAAGTGAGCCAACATCTCATGTACAAAACAATAAGAGCTTCGGAGATGATGCAAGAGTCTGTCGACTTACCAGCTTTCTTCACCACAGGAATAACCTTCTCGTACTTTTTCTTGCAATTTTTTATGCGCAAAAAGCAGCCTTTGGAATTCGATGGTCCGCCGGTCATGCGCAACCTAAGCAATAAAGCAAATAGTAATAAGGTATTCGAACCTAAGACAGATCCAAGTCAAGCAAGACTTAACTCAGATCTAGGTGGCTGGATATTCAAAGCTAAGACAGATCCAAGTGAAGCGAGATTTAACTCGGATCTAGGTGGCTGGATATTCAAAGCTAAGACAGATCCGAGTCAAGCAAAACTTAACTCAGACCTAGGTGGCTGGATATTCAAGGTTCAGACAGACCCAAATCAAGCAGAATTTAATGCAGATCTAGTTGGATGGAGGTTCGAACTCTAAGACAAAACTGAACTAAGTAAAGCATCATAAAACTTCCAAACGAATAACAAGTTATTCGGTTGCAAGCTTGGGGGACTAGAGTATATATAATAGCATCTGGAGGACTAATCAAAACTCCATAAAAACAATTACCTCATTCATCTTGTCACTGTCAAGAACGATCTTGGCAGCCAGGTGTAGGCGGCTGCTGATGTCGGAGAGTTGAAACGGTTGGTTGCTTGGATTACCCTCGAGCTGATCGGCAGTGTTCCAATTGTGGGCATACTCGACCAACGATCCGAGACTGTTCCCACTTTCCGTGTGAGTCAGAACTTTACCCCGGACATGTTGGGTAGCCACCGCTGCCGCGGGACTCTTATGGAGGGCAAGCTGTATCGCCAGTGGGTAATAGTGCTCTTGGCGGAGGAAGCCCCTTGCGCATCAGCAATTGTAGGCTGAGATGAGCTGGCAAGTCCTTTCTGAGAGGACGCAGGCTTCGTAACAACAATCTTCCTTGCCTTAGGAGAGGCGTCAGTAGGAGCCGTACCTCGGCACTTGGAGCAGCGTCCTTGGGAGACGGAGGAATTACGGTTGCAGAGGGCGCCGAGATATTGATATCCTCGGCTGGAGTTGGTGTCGCAGTAGAGACCGCGGGGGTCGAAGGAATCTCAACAGAAACATCGGGGTTCACGGAGGAGGCAGCGGGTTCGGTAGGAATATCTGTTGGCCGAAGTGTATCGGCATCAGCAGGAAAAATCTCAGGCGCATCATGGAGAGGTGGTGTCTGATTCGGAGCAGGAGGAGAAGCAACGCGAGCAGGACTCGGAACTCTGGTATCCTCAGGAGGCGGAGGAGAAGGCGGTCGAGTCGTACGACTCGTCATGCTAGGACCGCTGGGTTTAACAGAAAGAGGAGCCCTGCAAAGACAAGAAGATTAGGTCAAAAAGCAGAAAGAGAGAAACAAGAAATACAAACAAAAGCAACTCACCCAGTAACCCTGGACATAGTTTTGCGCTTCGGAGGGTGCTGGGTTGACTTCTTTATTCGTTTCCTGGGAGCCGCTTCTGAGGCACCAGCTGGAGCGCTACGTTTCCCCGAGGTAACAGGAGGCCGGGAGGCGAGAGGCTCGACGTTGTGAACCTGGCCGGCCGGATTAGCTGAGAAAGTAGAAGCCGGAAATGCATAAGAAATTGGCATTGCGGCAACTACCTCTAGAACTTGGACCTCGTCCGAATCACCTTCCTCCTCGTGGGCCAAGGTCTTGCCGCGAGCACGAGCCGGAGCGAGGTCCGACTTGGGAACGAACTCTTCTGAGTCCGGCTCCCCGCTGTCCGGAGTATTCCGATCCGCAGGCCACGGGAGTGACAAAACCTCGACATCCTCAGTCTTCTGCTCCTCAAACCTCTGCAGGACAAGAAAGAGAAAAATTAGCAAAAAGAGTTACGAACGTGATTATGAAGCAAAACACTAATGCGTAAACTTACTTCGGTAGGGGGATGCTCGTGGGTGAACGGCTTCAATCCCCAGGCCCAATCCTCCGGCATCTCCGTCTTAAAGATAGCCCGGACACGCTTGAAGATGAGGTAGTTGTCCAGCTCCACCGTCGAGACTCGGTTTGGATAGAGAGGACCGCTCAGATAGCAGAGCTTGTGTGTGCGTTTCTGGAATGGGCAGATCCGGCTGCTGATGAAGGTAGTCATCAGATCCTCACCGCGTAGCCCGGAGCGGATTAGTTCCTTCAGCCGAATCTCAAAAGACTCGGCCAGAGCATGACTCTTCCTCGGATTATAGGTCCAGTTCTGCTTGGAAGGAGGGCCGATGGAAAAAGCAGGGAGCCGAATCTTATCTTCACTCCCAGAGTTCTTGACATAAAAGAATGACTTATGCTACTTCTTGCATGATTCTAGACCTGCAACGCGAGGAAATACAGATTTCCTTCGAGGTGTGATGGACGCGGCACCGCATTGGGTGAGCAACTTCTCGGAGGGTTGCAGAGATTTGTCTGGGACGACGTTGGATCGAATCTGAAAAAACTTTGACCAAACATGCACAGATGGCCATAGGCCGAAGTATCCCTCCGAGGCGGAGATGAAGGCAGAAAGAGAGGCGATGGCGTTAGCAGGAAGATGATGCGGCTGAAGGCCGAAGTAATCAAGGAACTCCCTAGCGAAATCGCTGAGAGGGAGACCAAACCCGCGAGCAAAATGTGACATGAAGACTACATATTCGCCCTCCCTAAGAACTAGAGAGGATTCGCTGTCGGGTAAGCGACAAGCTACCTCGGCAGGAATCCGGCGAGTTCCGATTAGCCACTCAACATCTCGGCGGGTGACAGAAGAGCCCTACCACGAGCCCCGCTCGGGCCCAGAGGCAACATCGTCATCCTCAATAAGGGCACCGCTGACGGAGCTCGACATGGGGTCGCCGGAGAAATTTACGGAGGAAGAACTAGCGGCGGAGGAAAACTTAGAACTGCACGGCCCCGTCGTGATTCTACGCGGAAACGGCTGCGGAGCAGCGAAGGAACTACCGCGCGAAAATGAAAGGGAAACAGAGGAGTCTAGAGGAGAGCCTAGGCGATGGGACCGGAAGAACTCACCGGCGACGACGCCGGAGCAAGCGAACAGGGACGAGGCAGACAGAGCAGTGCGGCGGGATCCCTGCCGTCGGAGACCCAGATGAACGCACGGCGGCGGAGTCGTGAACGGGCGCAGAGGCGAGAGGAAGAATAAGGGCGCATGTGAGCGGAGGGGGAAAGTGAATCTCCCAGCCCCGCGCCCCACTTTATAACCGTGCCGCCTACGAGGTAGTGGGATCGTGGGTGTGGCGGTTGACCGTGTGGATCGTGTGCGCCGCATGACCGCACGCCGCTAAGTGGAACCGCACCAAGGACCACACGGTGGAAAAGAAGGTCACGGTCCCCAACGGAAACGGCACACGAGGCGTCAGAATACGACGCCGACAGCGCAGTAATAATCGTAGCGCACAAGAATATCTTATAGGAACAAAAACTAGAGAAACAATGATGAGTATGACACGTAGGACGAGGCGTACGCGAGAAGATATGATGATACCTTGAACGAGAAAAAGGTAACTCGAAAACAATGCGTAATAATATCATGAACAGATACGGCCAGACGGAAGTTGTTGGCGGGCCATACCAGCCGGGGACTAATGTTGGGAGGTGACCTCGGATAGGGTAAAGACGGGAAAGAAAAGGATGTTACATCCGGTTCCGAGTTGATTCGAGTCGGCCGAATCGTAGAGGTCGGCCGAGATAGGAAAGGCGGACCCTTATGATAATGGCAAGGCATTACGGCCGAGATATCACGTAAGTCGGCCGGGTTAGCCCGAGTAATCTTAATGCAGGTGAAGGACGAGTTACGCGAGGCAGAGCCGAATGATATGACGCTTGCAGGAGAAGGAGAAGCCTAAAGTCAAACTCTAGCCACAGGCTAGGGAGAATCTGAGCAGAGCCAAGCACAAGGGACAAAGGCAGAGCAACAGAGGCGAAGGAGGTCACGGAGGTGACAGTCCAAGCCCGAGGCACGTGGAGGGGCCCTGGAACCTTCTAGTCATTAGAGGGGCGACAGGGAAAGGAGGCCGCCGAACTACTATATTGGGACAAGCATATTGCTCGAATATGCTTGCCACATCAGCCCTAAAGGAACCCAAGGCTCTCCTTTATAAGGGGAGGCTTGGACCCTGAGAAGGGCATCGGCTCATTTAGTACCGTTAGGCTGGTAAAGTTCTCTCTTTCTTCTTGTACACAGCTCAAGGAGCACTCGTAGCCCAAGGAAGGAGAAATAAAGATCTTTACCTTAGTCTTTTGTGTGTAGAATCAACTACATCTTCCCTCCCCAGATCCCTCTAGCATCCATTGCCCCATACTTTAGCCTACCCATGGCAACTGCCGTGCCACCACCACGACACATCCCATGTACATGAATATAGCTCGACGAGGAGTGGAGCTTGATACTAGATGTGCTGTTTGTCACATGCTGTTTGAAGATGGTGGACATCTATTCCTAAACTGCAAATATGTTAAGCAAAGATGGCGAGCACTTCTTTTGGATGATGTTAGGCTGAAATTGTTGCCTTGTCGGTCAGCACTAGAAATGCTACAAGAAATCATGGCTTTGCCAGCAACTGAAAAGTTGCTCGCTATTTCTTTTCTTTGGAATTGGTGGACAGAAAGAAATAGAGGAAATCATGGGGAGCAGCACCAGAACATCGATCAGTTTTAGTACAATGTCCGAAGGCATGTGGACGAGTGGCAACTCTTAAAAAAAAGAAACAACAACTTAGTCTGACTATGGATGCTCGCATTTGGGAATCGCCTCGAGAAGAATTTGTTAAAATAAATACCAATGCATCTTTCTCTGAACAAACTAGAAGTGGTGGATGGGGTGCAATATGTGTGTGACAGTTCCTCAAACATCTGCTTTGCCATAGCAGGCTCTCTGATAAATACGGAGAATTCTTTCCATGCTGAAGCTTTGCCCCTGTCAAATGCCATCGAGGTTGCAGATCAAATGGGAGTGGGGCGAGTTATGTTCGAAACAGACTGCAATAATTTGAAGACTGCCATGACAAGCTCGGACTATGATCTCAGTCCTTTAGGTATCCTTTTCAGTGATTTGAGGTATCAGTTATGTGTTAATTTCATCGACACCCATGTGATGTACGCCCCGCGGGGTTGTAATAAGCTTGCTCATGAGCTAGTTTTGGGTGGTAGTGTAGCTCGGGGAGACTGGACATCGGGCTACCCTACTTCTGTAATCCGTCTGATGATCGGAGACCGTGCCATGTCTTAATGAAATATAAGTGTTCCATGCAAAAAAAAAAGTTACATGTCAGCCTGTCAGGAGTACTGTGAAACGTACAACGGCTACTTGAGTTGTTCTTTTTATGGAAACTTGAGGTTTTTTATAGTTGAGGGAAAGCAATTCTTCTCCAGAAGCAGCCCATCGTATTGGGCTGGACAAGACAATCCTACGGTACTTATCTTCGGCCCAATAGCTCGTGGCTTATAACCTTGTCCGCTTCCAAAGTTTTCTCTCCTCTCGGCCCCCAAACCCTAAGCCCCCTCGAGACCGCGCCTTCCCAGTTCCCACCTCCGCCGCAGCCGCAGCCGCAGTACAGCATGGAAGTCGACAGAGCCCCGGCCGCCGCTGCGCCGAAAGAATCCTCCTCCGGCGTGATGGCGGTGGACGCGGCCGGCGGCGTGGAGAAGCCGCTCTTCGACGCGCTGATGCCGAGCGAGATGGGCGGCGGGAGGCCACAGTACCGGAAGGTCCAGGTGCCGCCGCACCGCTTCGCGCCCCTGAAGAAGGCGTGGCTGGAGATCTACACGCCCGTCTTCGAGCACATGAAGGTCGACATCCGCATGAACCTCAAGGTAGGTAAATTGGACTCGGTTTGCTCTCGGTTCTGCAATTAGGACAGCGTTCGATTCGATTAGTGGCGGTTTCATGCTCGTGGTAGCCCGTTCCAATGATCTGATCGGTTGGATAGATGGTTAGGAATATGTATTTAAACCAGTAGTCCCAACATGCTGCTATACAGTGTTACTAATTGATGAACATGTTGCTATACACATGATCATTTGCATAGATTATTTAAATTCATTATTATGTAGCATCTGATAGAAGTCAGTAACAGCAGTCATGGAAATCTGAACAATTAGCGTACTTTCGTGTACAAACACATAAACATATCATTGGTATTTAGATAGATATATGAGACTCAATTGGTTTGCCATTTTATTCATGGGTTTTGGTGGTGCTAGGACTATGATCAGTGCCTGTTTCCTGGAAAAAAAATGAACCTTTTGTATCCCTGAATGTTTAAGTCTTAAGCCGTCTCCTTTGAAGCGATTTCATTACTCTGTTTCTTCTTCCCCAGGCCAAAAGGGTTGAGCTGAAAACAAGGCACGATACACCAGACGTGAGCAACCTCCAAAAATGCGCCGACTTTGTGCACGCTTTCATGCTTGGATTCGACATCCCAGATGCAGTTGCCTTGCTCCGTCTGGACGACCTGTATGTGGATTCCTTTGAGATCAAGGACGTGAAGACGCTTCGAGGGGAGCACAAGTCGCGTGCTATTGGCCGCCTATCAGGGAAAGGAGGCAAGACCAAGTACGCCATCGAGAACTCCACCAGGACTCGCATAGTCATCGCCGACACCAAGATCCACATACTCGGATCCTTCGTCAACATCAAGGTTGCCAGGGACTCGCTCTGTAGTCTCATCCTAGGTTCTCCTGCTGGCAAGGTCTACTCTAAGCTAAGGGCTGTGTCTGCTAGGTTGGCAGAAAGGTATTAGAATGTGTTCTGGAGGCATCATATAGTTGCAGTTTTGGCCTTATAATGTGTTGTATCAGCTAATTTGTGCTGCCCCTGTGCCATGGATTGTCTTGGTTTGAAGAACAACTTTGAAATACCGTGAGATATGTAGTGATATATTCCTTGTGTTCTGTTCTCAAGCTTTTTTTTTTGTTGAGAAAACTGTGTTACTTGTTCGGTTCTACAGTTTGTTCTATGTGCAAAATACTGTTGTGTAATTGTGCTGCCTCATCTTTGGGCCGGTATATGTATTTCATCGGATTTGTTTAAACATGGCTATGGATGTGGAGAATGCCGAATAGTTACACTAGCAATTCTGCATTACTCTTGAGCAGAGACAACATAACATAATCTTCACTTCTGTGTTCATGCCGTTGATCCGAATTCCTGTTGGTGTCCGAAATTTCCAACTTGGTTTGGCTTTAGTGTCCTTTATAATGACAAGAAACAATAACCTAGTTTTACCATTGAATAGATGTGTAAAGTCAATAAAATTCTGACGTATTTCATGGAAATAACATGTCTTGACGGGCAAAACTGACATCAAAGGGGGGTTTTCATGCAAAATCTGGCGAGCTGCCTGCAACTTTGCTCGCTCTCTTCCTTCCTTGGCAAACGCTCGAGCACCTCAACGGCAGAGCCTCTCCCCCGCCGATGCGCGCTCTCCACTGCCTCCGCCTCCGGCGCCTGCTGTATCTGCCCGCGAGGCCCTTCTCCTCTTCCTCGTCGTCTTCCTCCTCCGCGACCCACGAGATCCCCACCGTCTACTCCTTCCTCCAGCCATCCATCTTCGCTCCGCGCCCCAAGCCCCAACCGCCGCCGCCACCTCCCGCGCCCGACCGCGCCCCCAGAGCCCTGCCCGTCGCCGATGCCGTCGCGATCGAGGAAGGCCTATTCGCGGCCGTCGCGGAGGACCGGTCGGACGACGCGTGGCTCGCGTTCAAGTCCCTTGCCGCGGCCTCCCTCTCGCTGTCGCCGCCCGCCGCGGCGGCCCTCGTCACCCACCTCGTCGCGGGGAACCACCGCCTCGGCCTCAAGCGCGCCTTTGCCGCCGCCGTGTTCCTCCTAGACAAGAGCCCTCACGCTTCCCCCCTCCCGGAGGCCGCGCTCGAGGCCCTCTTCTCCTCCCTCGCCGCATCGGGCTCCACGGGCCCGGCGCTGGCCCTCGCGCGCGCTCTCCTCGGCTGCGGGCGCCGCCTCCCGGCGTTCTCCGCGTGGGGCCGTCCGTTGATAGAGCTCACCCGCGCTGACACGGCTTCCTTCGCGGCCTTCCTGAAGGTGTTCGACGAAGCCTGCAGGCTCATGGTGGCGGAGAAGTCCCAGTCTGCGGTAGCGCTGATGCGGCCCGACCTTGCTGCCTGCAATGCTATTCTTCAGGGATGCTGCTGCCGGCTCGGCTCAGTTAAAGACGCCGAGAGGGTCTTGGAGACTATGTCAGCTGTTGGGGTGTCGCCGGATGTGGATAGCTTTGGGTTTCTTGCCTTCCTGTATGCATGGAGGGCTGTCCCAACCCGGGTTGATGAGCTCGATAAGTTGCTGGAAGCTCTGGGCTTCAGCAAGAAGGGTTTTTTCAAGAAATTAGTCAGTGGGTATTTGAAATGCTGCAGCTTCGAGTCAGTTTCATCCGTCATTCTTCGTGCAGTGGGAGAGAGGAGAGTTGGGGATGGAAGTGCGTTTGATGACGAATGCTATACTGAGGTTGCACAATGCTTTGTTGACAACGGAAGGATCAAGGAATTAGCTCAGATGATCATCCAAGCACAAGAGATTGAGTCGACCAATCAATTGCTGGTAGTTGACGAGTCTGTTGGGTTTGGGATTGTCAAGGCTTGTGTTGGGCTTGGTCTGTTGAACAAGGCTCATAACATACTCGATGAAATGACTGCTCAAGGAGCCTCTGTGGGGCTCAGTATATACTCCCCAATATTGAAAGCATATTGCAAGGAGCAAAAGACCGCAGAAGCTGCACAGCTTGTAGGGGAGATTAGTGCAGCAGGGCTTCAACTAGACGCTGACAGCTATGATGCTCTTATTGATGCTTCCATGACAGCCCATGATTTCCAGTCTGCATTTGCTCTTTTCAAGGATATGAGGGAGGCGAGGCTACCAGATCTTAGGACAAGTTATCTTACTATTATGACAGGTTTGACAGAGAACAACCGGCCTGAGCTCATGGCATCATTCTTGGATGCAGTGGTTGATGACCCGAGAATAGAGATCGCTACACATGATTGGAACTCCATAATACACGCATTTTGCAAGGTTGGGAGGTTAGAGGATGCTCGAAGGACATACCGAAGGATGGTATTCCTGTTATTTGAACCAAACAATCAGACATACCTCTCACTTATCAACGGGTATCTATCGGCTGAGAAGTACTTCTATGTGCTCATATTATGGACAGAAGTGAGGAGGAAGGGGGCTGATTTTAACCACGAGTTGATTGATTCCTTTCTGTATGCTTTGGTCAAGGGTGGATTTTTTGATATGGCAATGCAGGTGATTGAAAAGGCACAAGAGTTGAAAATATTTGTGGATAAGTGGAGGCACAAACAGGCGTTCATGGAAACCCACAAGAAACTGAAAGTGGCGAAGCTTAGAAAGCGCAACTTCAGGAAGATGGAAGCTTTGATCGCGTTCAAGAACTGGGCTGGTCTTAATTCATAACATTGCGACCTATCACGCGATTCCTGGCTTAATTTGACCAGACATGTTTCTGTGAGATGACAATTCAAATCATTTTGAAGTTGTAGCAAGCCAAAAACTATCAGAGATGAACAAGCGTAGGCGATATGTGATCATGATGAGTTCGCAATGAGGTTAAGGAAGCTGGTACACTTGTCTGCTCTTATTTTGTTTCTAGGTATAGCTGTTTTACTTTATGGACCATTTACTTTACTGGCTGACTTGACTTTGTACTATTTTGAGCTAGCTTGTTCTAACCCCCAAACCCATGTAAGATTCTTAAATTAGTGAAAAACAAGTTTCTCGTCATGCGGAAACTGTCTTTGGCACATGGGCACTAGTGCTCTCATTTAAAAAAAAAATTCAAACCTTTTAGGTCTCCAAAAATTCAGAAAATAAATATATAACTAGATACATACATCTAGAATGTACGCCAGAAATTTCATTTAAAAATATGTTGTATTTTGGGCTACACAAAAAGACAAATTTCTGACAAAACATACACATTTCTAGTCTTATTTACTGGCAGAAATTTTTTCCCGGTAGCCTAAAATGGAACGACCTTTTTACTGAAATTTGGCACAAATATATGGACCATGTACATGCATTCCCGAGATTTTTTTTCAATTTTTTTCAAAACTCAAAAATACCATTTTTATTTTTTTCAAAACAAAGGGAACACTGGTGCCCATGTGCACCAAATCTCCACTCCTCGTCATGTCAATAAATTATACTAATAAGTTTCTCCTGAAATGCTTCTCATGGAATGCATAATCTCTTGTTGTGAACTGGTTTGAAAAATATGATATTTACTGACTGTTTGTTTTCTCCATGAAGCTACCATTTAATGTTTTCAATATCTGCTTACTGTTAAATGCAAAATAGTTATTGAGCCTCCTCCTAAATTAGTTCTTACAGAACATACAGACTGTAGTGCAACAAAGAACTGAATCCTCCCTTAGGGCCTGCTTGAATTGGATGTAATTTCTCTGTGGCCACCATTATTTAGCTCTCACTTGAGCTAAATACCAGTGGACGCAGAAATGTCAGAACCAATCTAAATAGCCCCTAAGTGTGGACAAGTGAAGGAAGGAATAACTAGCAGAAACCAAAATTGGTGAAAACAACCGGATATTAGAACTGGATATCATTCAAACTTGAAGTTACCAGAGTCGACAAAGCACCACAATACTGAAACTTGAGTCAGTTCTAAAATTGAAGTTGATGTGGTATAGAAGATATGGGAAGTGTGTAAGGGTCGACACTAGAACTTGTGAGATTTGGGATTTCTCTGTTGGGCATGTAGCAGGGAAGCTGTATGCTAACTCTGTGTGTAAAGGGGTTTCAAAACCCTAATACAGCATTGTGCAGTGCAAATTAACAAACAAAGTGAGGTTTAAAAATAGCACCCATCAAATTAAAAAGCAAATATAGGTTCCAGAATAGCATTCATAGTATTACCAAATTCAGAAGCAAACAGAACTGTATGGTTACATGGCAGTCGATAATAGCAACAACATGACATAGGTCTGGTTCTTAATTATTACAGGTTCTTATTATACTGAAAGTTGCAAATAGTAAAGGAAATGTGACATATATCTGGTTCTTAAACCATTATTACAAGTTCATATTGTAAACTGAAAGTTGCAAATAGTAAAGGAATATAACTAAATGTTGCAGTGACACCAGGAGAAATTTAGTTGATCTGAACTGATAATCCACGCGGGTTGACATCTTCCACAAGCATTGCACCTCCCTTTCTCCTCCTGTGCAAATCAGCAAGCCGTAATCAGCAAATTACCGAGTACCAGGTGAGAATTAGTAGAGTTTAACAGGAAGAAGATTACCTGGTACATTCTAGATGGGACTGGAATCCTGGCCGCTGCTATATAAGATGGGATTGCTGTTGATCAAGGACTTCTTGATTGTCGCAATGTTCCCAGACATGAGACTAATGGCCGCGGTTACAGACCTAGGATATAGGCCAGTACCACGGGCGAGCTTCAGCAGAATCTGGAACCCCACGGTAACAAGAGTTTCTTCATCTTCGCCTAGTCCAATGCCACCCTGGACAGACTCGCCGATGGGGAGCAGGGAGAAGCCGGTGGGGTAGATGGATACCATCCTCTCAGCCATGCCCCCAGGGCTCATGATCTTATTCATCAGTTGGTCGTCGATGGGAGAGTAAACAATGAATGAGCCTGTCACATCGTAGCAGCTGTTCTGGAGGATCATGATGTTTCCCATGGTATGCTGATCAATCGCATATATATACTTGAGTCAGGTGAAATGTGAGATAACTAGAGGAAGCGACGAGTCTTGCAGATACTGAAACTACATGTAGTTGCACCTTGACATGCAGTATAGAGACGGCATCATCAGCTTCTAGGCTGCTGGAGACACGGACTTCCTCCCTCACGACACCACCGCTCACCAGCACGTCCCACTGTGTAAGGTGCACATGCCATGAGTACATGGCTAGCTGTAGAGAGAAGAGATCGTCCGTGCCATGTGTGTGATTGGAGAGGCAGATCAGGCTATTTCATTTGCATACCTTTGGGCGTAGCATGTTGTTCCTGAGCAGATCAAACGTGACCCTGAGTGGCATTGGCAGCTGGAATGATGCACTCACGGACACAATGGCGGTGTTGCTGCGGTCGGGATCCCTCCTATGCGTGATCTTGATATCTTGGTCCGTACCAGCACCGCGCACGATGGTCCATGCATCCTCAGGGAGAACGGCGATGCTGTTGCTGTAGCACACGAGCAGGTCATCGGCTAGCTTCATGAGGGTCTTCCTCCCATTTGAGTTGGCTGAAACAAACCAAGGAGGAAAAGCTTGTTTCAGTAAGGACATGCCTTCCAGATTATGTTCAGTTCAGAGTTTCAGACAACGAAGATCTCGAGGTTCTAGTTACTTCTTAAAGCAGCTCCTGTAACAAGGAAGACATCTCTTATGCGCACGCACTGCCGCTTGATGCTTGTCACCCAGCGCCTAGCTCCAAACATGAGTCCACTCAGACATGGCCGGTAGAGCTCGTGCACGCCAGTATCATCTACAAGAACATGTTCTATGGCGATGACCTGGCAAGAAGATTTCCGAGCAAATAAAGCATGGGTTAAGTTACTGCCGTACCGGTATCACACATTGTAGAAATTCATTGTTGCCATTGGTCAGTATTTTTTTACCATACCTTGCAGCTGTTGCGCTCCAGGGGCTGAATTAGTACTCCTGATGGCATTTTGCGGCATTTGAAGAAGGTGCCATCACCGGCATCCAGGGACACGTCAACAACGACCACTGACCCATTTTGCAGCTCCCTGCAGTGCCTCATGAATGTGCATTTCCTAGATGGTACCAGGGGCGACGGGAATACTGTCTCAGTTGTCATCTGTTGTTTGCAAGCAAACAAAAATATGGCAAACTGTCAGTAATGGAGCAAACTAATTTCACCTTAGGTTAGTGCTTGTTTTGCTAGTAATGTATTGTTGTTTTGACTTTGGGCAGGATCTTTGCACTCACGCCAGAAACACTTCTATGCTAAACTCATTGAAAGATAAAGCATACATACCAAATGAATAGACCCATCGTAGCTGCCTGCATTAGTAGGCCACTTGTAAACCTTAATGGTTTTTGCACTGGACAGAATTCCAGGACAGAGAGATACATAGCATTCCTGCAGTCATTTAACATTAGGATCAGATTCCGACTTGAAATAGCATAAATGGCATTAGAATTTTAATCAAGTAGTAGTTTTTTGGTAGAGAAAGAATAACTGGCTCTTCTCTTACAATCCGTATGCAACTTACAGTATCCATGAGATAATCCATCATTTTTTTGGCATTCATCATGACCACAGCATCAGCACGAGTAGCCTCGGTCTTGAATCCTATTATATCAGTACTATTTTTCCCACCAAATTTTTGAGCATAAACCATCTTGTTCAGTATTTCAAATGAACCACCAGGGACCGGCAGCCATAGTGGGCCATGGGACTCGCACAAAGTGACAAACTCGTGCATTGCATTCTGAGCTAGTTCAACAATCATCTGTGTGTCATTTTGTCTCGCAACGACACTTTCTGCAGATGAGTCGAGTTGGAAAGAACGTTTTGATTCTGCAAGTGTTTCAGCGTGCAGCCGCGAGATCTGCCAAATGAAAAATACGGCATTAGTAAGAGGACTAAATGTCGACTCTTGAGATAACAATCTTCACAAGCTTTGTAATTCACTGTTATAATTCCAAAACAGTAGATCTAGCATTTCTTTCGAGTCACTGAACTTGAAACATAATTGGCCGAATGTTTCTAAGATCACTGAAGTTTAGTTGAAAATACTAGATGGGATTGTTTATATGCTGTACCTCTAGCTTCATCCAGTCATTTTCCTCTTTTAGCCTTTGCATATCTGGAGGGAGCTGATTCTGTGGCCGTGAATCACAAACTGGGCAATATGTAGTCCTGTGCGCCTGCTTAAGCTTCTGGTTTTCATTCCACAGCATCACATTCTGCACTTTCAACCTAAATGTCTCTTCTTTTTCACGCAGATTCTGCAGTTTGTATGTCATGGAACATGTACAGGGAATGAGAAGTAATTTCGAAATGGAGAGTTCTCATGCTAATGGTACATACAGTAAGTGTAACTGAAGAGGTGAAGATATGGCAGTGCAGCTTAAGTATGCAAGTCGAAGTGTTTTAGACCAGACCTTCACTTGTGTTCTCTTGTTTTGAAACCAAAACTTCACTTGTTGTGTTGTAAGACCCGTTGTCCCACTCAGCTCCCTCCTTTGAAATTCATCAGGGTGTGAAAATATGCTAAAGAACCTGTTCATTCATGTGAATGAAAAAAAGAAGATAAATGGCAAGTCATTAAGTTCCTAAAACGAACCTTTACGGTTTACACAACTGTTCCCCTTTTCAGAGATTTGAAAGACCCATTTTCACTGTTTGTTGGTAGATCGGTATAGGGATGTGTATAAGCCAACACTGCTACAGATAGGTTGAAATTCATTTCTACCAAATATTCATTGGAGTTAGAAAGTAAATTCTTGGTTATAAATACTTGCACTTGTAAAAGAAAAAAGAAGTATCAACTTGAAACTAATAATCATGGTATCTTTGGTACTCCCTCCATTCCGGATTATAGGATACTTTAAGAAAATAGTTTGACTATAAATTTAGTCAATAATATATAAATCATATGTCACAAAAATTGTATCATTGGAAACGTATTTTAAATATGAATCTAATGGTATAATTTTTATTAAATATAATTTGTATTTTATTGACTAAATTTCTAGTCAAACTATTTTCTCGAAGTACGTATTTGCCTTATAAAACGGAATGGATGTAGTAAGATCCATACCCTTCGAGCATGTGGGTTTGCTCGAAAGTGAGCCTCCGCAGGCGCTTCCTCCTTGTTCGTTGGCCATCTTGGTCATTAGTGGGGTTCCTCCCATGTATGTTTCTGTTGCTAGTCGATATATCCAAGTCGACATCATCATCATATATTGCATCTAATTCGCCGGAGTAATTGTCGAAGCTCAGCTCCTCCTCCTCCTCGTGTGCTTGACCAGCCTGTGCCTGTGTTATGCTTTTCAGATATTAAAATATGATACTCTAGATTTATACTCTAGTCTAAATGTTTATAGCTTCAAAAATTATGAAAAACTTACTCTAGCAGATTGAATCTACTATTATAATAGAAAGGTTAAAAGAAACTTCAATGCCGAAGCTAAGAACTTACAAGTTCCCATTTTAGTCAGGCGTATATAATATGATGTGAATTTGCAAGTTTGAACTGATCATATGCGAATCTAGGATGAACATGTTTAGTTAACAGAAAAGGAACCATGTGCAGCGCACCTATAGCGCGTGATGATCAGTGGTGGCACTACATACAAGAGTATAATTTCAACGAATATTACAGCTTGCATAAAACACACTTATATATTTTCATATTTATCCAGAAATCACAGTTTGTATAAAACATGCTCAACTATTTTCCATACTTATCTAGAAATCACAGTTCTGCAAAGCATGCTTAAACATTTTCATATTTATCTAGAAATTCATATAATTAAGAGAAGTTTAGTAGGTCATAGGACAACACCCCTACCGGCAACGTCACTGGTAAGCGCAACGCGCAACACTCAGCAGCCTTATCAACTCTCTCATCTAAGAAAACATGTACCACTCTTTGGAACAACAAGAAAGCAGCACAAAGCATTCACCTATCTATTGTTAGAGATAGGAAATAGTGTATACCGTCTGTCTCCTACTTCCAGCGCGAGATGCCATCACCATGAACGAATGGATGCCTTTACAAGCTTGATCCACTCCAAGGTCGAAACCCCAAACCCACAACTTGTATCTATTGCACTTAGGTAGAGAGTATGGACTATGGAGTACTGTTGTGTTGTTTATCCTTTCCGTTTGTCTCCATTTATAGATGTTACCTCTATTTATGGATTATCTAGTAACATTCATTACAGATATCACGAAAGATTTTGTTATAATTGCTCCAAAATATGGTTAATATATGTAGATTCTTTTTGTTCGTCATTTAGTGAGTACAATTAATGGCTACAAAATATATCATGCAAAATACTACTCGTACACAACTAATGGCCTCATGCAAATTAATGTTCTGTCCATTAACAAGCGGGGTAAGAAAATTAAAGAACGAATCTATCTATATCTTCTTATAAAGTAGACCCCACTAAAAGTCATCTAAGTTTGTCTATCTCAACATGCAGCCTAGCCATGTCATCTCCTATTCTAAGCCGTTCGATTTTGATTCGGATCATCTCACCATTCATTGACCATGCTCCAGCGTTACAAAGTCTATACCCCAAACGTCAGAAGTACTAGTACTTGGCAGGTCAGAACGCCTCCTAACCTTTCCTTAATTACCAGTAACAATCCCTTTAATAATGATGTGTATTAACTACTCAATCTACCTTACTATTCCAAATGCATTTTCTGCACCCAAATGATATTTCCTTGCATATCTTCATACGGCGAGTCGGCGACCCATCGTCTGCTCCTGTATTTCTGAGGATTCTCTTCATCTCATTTGTATATTGCACGTCTGCAGAAGCATATGACCCTCTTGCTTTGCACATCTTCGTCCAGATCACTTGGAACATGGAATACCTCCAGTGTCTGCTGCCGCATGATATCCTTGACGATCTGTTCTCTCTCCATGTTCTATCCAGCTTTCTATCATAGTCTCTTTTCTACTGATTGTGTTTTGTACAGGTACATCCCTCAACCACCAGGATTTTATTTTTTTTGGACTGAATCACAGGGATTTTAGGCCGCCATGAATTTTCAGTCATTTGCTATATTTTGTACTCAGATTAATCTATACGTTTTTACCGCATATATAATTGCATGATTTCTATAATTCTGACCGTACCCTTTAACCAGATGTCACCTCCATAACTGCTTATGCTACTACTTTGTTTTCATCCACCGTTATTCCATCAAATACTTTTTTATGGACCTGATTTTTTTAAAACTTTTTGTAGGGTCGCATCAATTTCACTATGGTCTTTTCTAATTAGCATCACGCTTGGTGAAGTAACCACTACTTACATGGAAATGCAATTGATAAATCTTGAGAATCAGATATATTCAACTGTTCATTAAATAAATCTCTACAAAACAGTTAATCTGCAGTACAAAATGCCTCTATAAATGTCTGGAGCCATTTTCACTCTCTTCCAGCGGATGTCTTCCAAGAAAAAGATTAAAATGGATCTGTATATCTACGACTTATGCAAGGTACACAAACTATAGAGTATTTACATGTATACTACGGCCTGCAAAACTACTACAAGGTTCCTATATATGTATGTGAGATGGTGGAATTTTAAGAAGTCATGATTAGCTACTCCCTTCGATCCATATTACTTGTCACTAGATTGGATGTATCTAGCACTAAAACATGTCTAGATACATCCATTTCTATGACAACTAATATGGATCGGAGGGAGTACTATTTTTTTCTCCAAACTTGCCATTCCTCCACATCAAATGGTTTATCCTTACAAAATCGAGTGTTCCAGAATTAAATTTTACTTATGAGGAATTTGGCTAACTCGTATATTTTATCATATCACATGCAAAATTGTATATTATCATGTATCCTTTTATATAGTTTAACATGATATACGTTTAGCTTTTCGGATATCCGAAATCAGTTAACATTGCCCACCGCAATGCACGGGGTATTTGTCTAGTACTTATTATAAAACAAAACTCCACTAACTGCAATCAATACTGGTCTATCTATATGCAAGCCATCCACATCATCTACTCTATGAGCCAATCAAATGTCCATATCATCTCACCGATATCTATTAATAATAGTGTTTATTTACATGACAGCTATCCATGCCACCACATCTAATTGTTAACATCAATAATTTATATTCATCTAATATACAATAATTTCTCAATTAAATTTAGCATCTCAACCTATTTTTATCAAATGAATCTTGAATATATTTTTATGGAAAGCTCCATGTTTAATACTCCCTCCGTCTCAAAATAGATGTCTCAAGTTTATCAAAATTTGGATGAATCTATATGCTAAATAGTGTCTAGATTTATTCAAATTTCGACAAATCCGAGACATCTATTTTGAAACGGAGGGAGTACATATTATACCATTTCATTTATACAACATTTTTTTAAAAGATACCCACTGTAATGCGCGGGGTATCCTTCTAGTTTTATAAGTGTAGAATATATTTTGCACAAAATCAAGGAACATATGTTTAATTATAATTCACGAGGGTGCCTACCATGATCCTAACCCTCATGCTCATATTTACACTCATGAGTGTTTCTAAGAATTTACATGTAATGTATTGTGGTCATATTGCAAAAAGAGATCTAATACTTACTGTAATTGGCTCCAAATACCACGATATATTGGTGGAGATAACAACGACATTTAGTTCCATACTTTAGTCTGCTCATCAAAGAATTTTTTATTGTACTAAGAACACATAATATATTTCATAGTATAAATTCATATCTCCTACCACGGTCCCGTGATTTACTATAATATAATCTGAAGGTTACAATGCAATGATGATGATAGAAAGCACTCCTCAAAAATTTCACTTATTTATCATAAAACACGCTTAAGTTTTTTTCATATCTATCATCATATGATCATAAGCATAACACCCCTACTAGCAACACACGCGGTAAGCGCAACATGCCGACACTCATCAGGCCATATGCTGGCATCTGTCACATGGACTGTGTAAGCCTAACACCCCTACTAGCAGCGCACGCGGTAAGCACAACATGGTGACACTCATCATCCCATAGGCTGGCGTTCATCACATGGATTGTGTTGCATGTGGCCATGGTAATGAACCAGACGAGGCACATCATACGGCATGCAATGTGTTGGGCCTAACAACAAAACATTGAACATTCACTCGGTATAATTCTGAGTCTTACAACAACAAATAATTTAAGGCAACACAACTCAAAATTAGTGGAGATTTCACATATACACGCACATTTTTCTAGAATTAGTATATTGAACCACAAACATTTGATGATGATTGATCACAAAATAAGTCATCACAAAATATATCCATAGGAGCACTTATGTGTTCATATTTTATCAACTTGTTCCTCTAAGAATAACCCATTTACCACTCCTTGAAGCAACAAGAAAGCAATCCTCAAAACATTCAACTAGTTATTGTTAGAGATAGGGAACAATATATACCGATTGTCTCCTAATACCACCACGAGCAGCATGAGACATCATCACTATGAACTATTGGGTGCCCTTACAAGCTTGATCTGTTCCAAGGTCAAAACCTGAAACCTACAACTTGCGACTGATGTACATAGGTAGGGACTATGGAGTATTCTTGTGTTGTTTGCCCCTCCCTTCACCCCTATTTATAGTTTATAATTTTTACCTCTCAGCTACCCTAGCCTCACACTAGATGTTGAACTTGAATATATTGTTTGGATTCAGGAAATTAATTAGTGACGGCCATTAGATATATATAGAGATTCGTTAATTCATTTATACTAAATATAATGAAGATAGGGAGAATCTTTTTGTTCATTACTGTATACACTAAATGAACATGCTTATAATTATGCGGGTTTATAGGGAGTACAACTAGTTTCTACCAAATATATTGTTTCCTCGGGCAAATTAATGTATTGTTGATGAAAAAGAAAATTAAATAAGTAAATTAGGATTGAAAGAGCATGTGGGCCCCATGTGTGGTTTTGGTTATTAATGACAATCCATATGGACTAATGTTTGCATTAAGTTACACTTGTAGGAATTGTCCATTGACATCGCTTGGAGCATTTAGCTTCAAGGTAGAAAAAATGAAGAAGAAGAAAGTGAAGAAGATCAAGTGTTGACTAAGTGTTGACCAATGATTCAAGGAGTGACCTGGAGATTGGTCAAGAGAGAGTTGGGCCTATAACAAGTGTGTCTTGAACAATAAGATGGAGTGATAGCTCGTGCGTTTCTTCAATACACCAATATAATAAAGAAAGAAGATATGGAGCAGAATAAAGAAAGGGTGTCTTAAAGAAGAAGTTAGAGTTTCCCATGTGTATCTTCAAGACATCATCCAAATGGAGTTAGAAGAAATGTTCTGCAAGCTAAAGATGTATCATATCTAGAAGATCTCATGCTTTAAGCTTGCCATCCTCAGTGATCATAGATCGATGAAGAAAGGTGAAAGTAAAGGTTTCCCCATGTTGTATGGGGGAGAAACTTGCAAGTATTCATCAAGCGAGTGCATGCAAGAGCAATCAAGAAAGGTGTTCCATCTTGAGGACAAGATCGTCTACATCAATATCAAGTGGAATATGCGCAAGGAAAAGGTATTGATCTTGATAGGGTTTCTTTCTTACCGGTCTCGTGGTGTTACTTGGGGAGATCGGTTTATAAGATAGATAACCGTACTATCAAGAGGGGCTCTCGAGTGAGTAATTCAATCATATATTTCAGAGAGATCTCAAACCTTGGTTGTTATTTGGATCTTATGCATGTGAGGTTCTAGAGCTTGTGTTAATATTCATAACAAGCTCTAGTTTATCAAAAAGCGGATTTCCCTTTTATATCTTATTGCGTTTTTGAACTTGGAGGTTTTCCGGTTTCTCAACAAGGGAGGTATCTCACATTATAATACACAAAATATTATTACTTGGTGGCATCCAATATTTTCACCTCTAGTTGGGTAACTCTTGTTGTCCTCTTTCCAAAAAAGTTGGTTTCGGGACAATTGGAGTTTCTAAGCTCTAGATATCGCCATTTGGAGTTTGCCTCTTTTTTTTTTTGGTTCAGACCGAATATTTGGCCGGAATCTCCGCTGTATACTGGTAGACCGGAATCTCTGGACTAAAAATTACAGAGTCTCCGGTGTGCTCAGGTCCAGAGTTCCTGCCAAGTCTCCGGAGTGACCATCAAGATCAGGTCCAGGACAGTCTATATAGGGGTCCGGAGATGGCCCGGAATCTCCGGTGTGAGATATGTGCAGACCGGAGTCTTCGGTTTCTAGACTGGAGTCTCCGGTGTGGAAACCCCCCAACGGGCAGAAAATAGTCAGAAATCAGTGGGCCTATATAATGGGTCCTTCTTCCCCAAATGGACCATGTACGAGTGATGTCTACGCACTTCTATTCTTGTAGACAGTTGTTGGGCTTCCAAGTGCAGAGGTTTGTAGAACAACAAGTTTCCCTTAAGTGGATTACCCAAGGTTTATCGAACTCAGGGAGGAAGTGATCAAAGATATTCCCTCTCAAGCAATCCTGCAATCAAGATACAAGAAGTCTCTTGTATCCCCAACACACCTAATACACTTGTAAGGTATATAGGTGCACTAGTTCGGCGAAGAGATAGTAAAATACAAGTGGTAACGGTGCTAGAAAATAGCTTCTGACTTATTATTGATGTGGGGTAACGTGTGTGAGTGCCAGAAAAGAGCTTGACGGTGAGGTAAAGACTAAAAGAAGCAAACGTGCAACAAATCTAGTAGGAAATGGTGTTTCAATGTTTAGAAACAAGGCCTAGGGATCATACTTTTACTAGTGAATGCTCTCTCATATAAATATCCTCTCTTCATGATACTACTCTTAACTACTCTCCGGTTGGGCACTCTAATCCACGGTAGGCCTACAAAAGTACACCTCAAAGTCCGCCTTCCCCAATTTAGATAACCCCACACTGTCACCTTGAGCGCTAGATGGTTCCAACAAACACCACAATTTCATAGAGATAACCAACTCAAAATATACTCATGATAAATATATATGTAACCTAGCTTAATTGCCACACACGGTGTGCACGCTGTCACTTTCACACACGTGGGGAAAAGCATAGATCTATTAAAGCACAATGAGTATTTATGTAGACTCTAGCCTAAGTGCCACCAGGGCGTGCACGCTGTCACTTTCACACACATGGGGAGAGCAGAGATCTATTGAAGCACTTGAGTAGAAAGGTAGATCTACTTGATTACAACGCTCAGGACCACAACAAGATCATGCATAGAGAGAGAGATGAACACATAGCTACCGGTAGAGACCTTAGCCTCGAGAAAGAACTACTCCCTCCTCATCATGGGAATCAGCAACGGCGATGAAGATGGCGATGGAGATCGACGGAGATGGCTCCGAGGGCACTTCCCCGTCTCTACAGGGTGTCGGAACAGAGACTTTCTGTCCCCCGAATCTCCCCTTCGGTGGCGGCAGTGCTACAGAGGTTTTCGTGGATTTCTTCTAGATTATTTAGGGTTTTCTCCCCGGGGGCTTCTTATAGGCGCAGGAGGCAAGGTAGGTGGAGGTCCAGGGGGCCCACACCCCCCGTAGGCGCCACTAGGGCTGGTCCGCGCCTAGGGGGTGCGGCCACCCTGGTGTCCTCCTCCAACTCTGCTTCGTGGTTCCGTGTTGCTCCGGAAAAAATAATGATTTTGGATTTTGTCCCGTCCAATTCTGAGAATATAGATTTTCTTCCTTTTCTGGAACCATAAACAGACAACTGGCACTGTGGCAACTTGTTAATAGGTTAGTTCCAGAAAACATATAAAAACACCTCAAAGTGTGGACAAAGCAAAGCAAAGTAGATACTAAACAAGCATGAAGCATCAAAAATTATAGATACGTTTTCGACGTATCAATGAGTTCTGCAAGCCTTCCCCTCCATTATTGACCTTCTTAAGCTTGCTTCCCCTCAATACCTCCTATGATTTTTGCATATTCTTGAGGGATTTTAAAGAGGAGATATAGATCTACAACCCCACCAATCCATCTCTCCTCTAAGTGAGGGGAACATATTGGGATCTAGATCTTGGAGTCTTTTGTGGATTTCCTCCATTAATATTGTTCTTCCTCTCTTATTCCCCATAAGCTTTTGTAGCTTTGGTGGAATTTGAGGGAGAAGTATTTGAGCATTTCTTGTGTTCTTGTCATTGCATTTGGTGCATCGGTTTGAGTTCTCGGTAAGGATTCGATTGGGTGAAAGCTGAGAAGCTTTTTACTCTTGGGTTCTTGGAACCCTAAATGGTTTGGTTGTTTTGCAGGTTTGTGGTTTCTTGGGAGCCTCCAATTAAGTTGTGGAGCTTTCCCCAAGATTGTTTGTTGGGATCCTCCAATTGAGTTGTGGAGAAGTGCCCCAACCTTGGGAAAGGTTCCGAATTGCCACCGAAAAGTGCACCGATAATGGAACTGTGAATCGATCCCGTTGGGGTGAGATTCACAGGAGAACAAGGGAGGCCTTTTATGGCGTTGGTGGTTTGATACCACCCCCTCTCCAAATTATATGTACTCCATGTTGGGAGGAACTCGGTAAAACATCATCGTCTCCGCGTGCCTCGGTTATCTCTATACCCGAGATCTTACTTATGCACATTACTTTGTGATAGCCTTCGTGCTTGAAGTCTATATCTTTCTATCACATAGTTGCTTGTCTTACTTAGTATAAGTTGTTGGTGCACATAGGTGAACCCTAGTTGTTCTAGGTTTTGTGCTTAACAAAGTAAACGCTAGTTTAATTCCGCCTTTGTTGAGCCACTTTCGGGGAAGTTTTAAACCACCTATTCACCCTCCTCTAAGTGGCATATGTATCCTTTCAAGGATCAAGGATGGGATTAGGACTGTGAAAAATACATTGCACTTGATCAAGGCTCAACATGCATACAATGATCCTAACCATTTCCCAGTGGGTAAATGTGTTTCCAACTTGTGTCTGAACTTACTTAGGTAGTAGCTACGGAGTACTCTTGTGTTTTTGCCCCTTCCCTTTGCCTCTTTTTATAGTTGTTGCCTCTGGGATACCCTAGCCTAATGGTAGTTATTGCATTTTAACCTTTTTGTTGGCTTTAGAAAATTAACCAGTAACATTCATTAATATACCAGATTCGGCAATTCATTGCCCCTAAATTTTGTGAAGATATGGAGAATCTTTTTGATTCATTATTGTATGCAATAAATTAATATGCCTATAATTAAGAGGGGGTGGGGCAGCTAGAAAAGTATAGGGAGTATAATTAATTGCTACCAAATATATACCCATGCAAATTAATGTATTGTCGATGAATGATGGTGAAGGATAAAAAAATAAAGAGAAGAAAATTAGACCAAAGGACAAGATTTAAAAGTGTAGATGATATATTGCAAAAAATTAAATGCATACACATATATTTAAGTTTAATGCACGAGTGTGCACACCATAACCCTCACACTCATATTTACACTCACTAGTGTTTTTAGTTGGTAAATGTGTGTCCTTGTAATGTATTACATTCATATCGCAAAACAAGATTGAAAGGAGATTCATATTTAATGTAAGATGCTTGCAATACGAATAATATAGGTGAAGATAACATCACAGATATTTCTATACTTTAACCCACTGATACGTCCATAACATATCTATAATTTTTGATGGTTTTATGCTATTATTCTGCTTTTGACACTTTTTTATATAAAGTTTATGAGTTATTTGGACTGACCTACTAATAGTTGCAAAAGTGCATAATGTTCTTGTTTTACACTTGTGTAGGAATTATCAAGAATAAAAGTGGAACCCTTGTTGGAGTCAAATTAGGATTTTCTAAAAATCTATCTTAGAACTCTTTTTTGAAGATGGTCACGTTTTGGGTCGAATATGGCGTCAAACAGAAAACTCTTCAACTACAAAATTGTAGAAAATTTCGCGACAATCGTTCTGTACATAAAATTTAGCTGATTCCGAGTCCGGACGGGCCCGCTGTTGAAATTTGGTGAGTTTTGGGCTGTTGGCCCATTAGACAAATTCTGAAATTCTCTTTGGCCCACTTGTATATGGCAGCATATGGCTGTGCTAGTGGTGCTAAAGTTTAGTCCCACATTGCTAGTTGAAGGGGAGTTGGACCACCTTATATAGTAGAGTGTTGCACCACTCACTAAGGTGTGACAAGAAGAGTAGCCCCGCGCACTCCTCCTCCGACGCGGCCCGCCACGCCACGCCACGCCTCGCCTCGTCACGATGCGCGCGCGTCGCGGGTTGCGGGTTGCGGGAATCTCTCCGAGCCGAGCTTTATTTTGCTGGTTGGGAAAAACTGATTATGAGTCATTAACGGATGCGTTAATTACAGCCGTTTCCAGTTTTTATGGACGTGGTCATATGTTTCGACGCGTGAGCCCCACGATCTCCCTAACCTGCACTATATAAGCGTCATGCTAAACCTAATCGGAGAATCAATCCACACACGCCTACCTTGAACCTTGCGCCGCTTTCGTCTTCCCCATCCCGGCTTGTGGCACCGCAGATCGGGACAAGAGCCTCGGAACCCGGCTCTTGTGAACACAGACGGGTGAGGGGCGATCAGGTTTTGGGGAGTGCTCAGCGCGACATCGGCAACCACGACGTTGTCGACGGCGAGTTCTGAACGATGACTTCTTCCGGACGCCGACCTCTTCAAAGAACCTCAACATGGGTGATAGCTCTATCGCTGCTGCTGCCGGCCAAGAATCGCATCGTATGTGATCTCAATCTCTCTCTTTCGGATTATGCTAGAGTTTCTAGTTCTAGCATTTGGCGTAGATGTGATAGGTTTGTCTTGTATAGATGTAATCTCGCCATCTACTTTATTGATCTGCATGATTGGTTTTAGTACTATTTGTATAATCATGCTTTATCAGTTTATTATTCGGATTAAATCATATGGATTATTGCTTATATTTCCAACAATCCAAAAACCTGATTATAGGCAATTGAATTCCACTGGTGTAGCCGCGGCTACTAGGCCGCCTCCTTTTGATGGCATGCACTATAAGAGATGGCCAAGAGAGCAGTTCTCTGGTTTGAAAACCTAAACTGCTATAGCGCCACTCTTGGCAAGCCTGAAGGAGATCTTTCTGCTGAGCAGGAAGCGGACTTCAAGAAAGTCGATACCATGTTTATGGCGGCTTTGTTCAGTGTTCTTGGGGACAACATTGTTGACCCTTAATGTCATTTGATAATGGAAAGGACGCGTGTGAAGCGCTCGAGGCCAAGTTTGGGGTCTCAGACACTGGCACTGAGCTGTATGTCATGGAGCAATTCTATGACTACAGGATGGTTGATGGGCGCTCCGTCATTGAGCAAGCTCATGAGATACAATCACTTGCCAAAGAACTTGAGCAGTTCAAGTGTTCATTACCGGACAAATTTGTGGCTGGTGGCATTATTGCCAAGCTTCCTCCTTCGTGGAGGAACTTTGCTACTTCTCTGAAACATAAGAGATAAGAGTTTTCCGTTACGGATCTCATTGGGTCTCTTCATGTGGAAGAGAAGGCGAGAGCAAAGGACAAAACTTCTCGAGGACTTGAGGGAGGTTCTACTGCCAATTTAGTGTAGAGGAAAAACTTCCAATCCCACAAGTTCAAGAATAAGAACAAAACTGAAGGAAAGGGAAAGTTCGATGGCAAGAACAAGGCCACGCACTCAACCAACTTCAAGAAGAAAAATGATAAGAGGAAAGGCTCTTGCCACGTCTGTGGTGATCCTGATCATTGGGCTCCTAGCTGCCCTAATCGCTTTAACAAGCGTCAACATGGAAACAGTGGCAAGACCGCTAATGTTGTTATTAGCGATACTGAGATAAAGGATGCCGAGTATGGTATTTTACCTACTATACTTTCAGTATGTCATTCTCCTGATTGGTGGATAGACACGGGTGCTAATACACATGTATGTTCTGATATTTCCATGTTTTTCGCTTATCAGGTCTCAAAGACCTCTTCCGTGCTGATGGGAAACGGCTCACGTGCTTCTGTTCATGGTGTTGGTACGGTAAATCTGAAGTTTACTTCGGGAAAGACCGTACAGCTGAAGAACGTGCAGCATGTTCCCTCCATCAATAAGAATCTCGTCAGCGGATCGCTTATATGTCGAGATGGCTTTAAGTTGGTTTTTGAGTCCAATAAAGTTGTAATTTCTAAGTATGTATAATTTGTTGGAAAAGGTTATGAGTGCGGAGGTCTGTTCCGCTTGTCTCTGTTAGACTCATGTACTAAAGTTATTAATCATGTTTGCAATGATAATGAGTCCAATGTTTGGCATTCACGACTCTGTCATATTAACTTTGGTTGCATGACGTGGCTAGCCAATATGAGTTTAATTCCGAAATTTACCACTGTCAAAGGTTCTAAGTGCCAAGTTTGTGTGCAAGCAAAGCAACCCCGCAAGTCTCATACGGCTGCGGAACCGAGAAACTTAGCACCGCTAGAACTTATACATTCAGATCTTTGTGAGATAAATGGTGTGTTGACAAAAGGTGGAAAAAGATACTTTATAACGTTGATTGACGACTCCACTAGATACTGCTATGTTGGTACAATTATGGAGTCGAATGATGCGACTTTCTTTGAGGACATCTTTCCTATGAAAGGTGTGTCTAGCTCATCAAATCAGGAGATGACTAGTTCATCTAGTCAGGAATTTTCTATAATTCTTGAACCCACTATGCCGATAGAACACTCTAATGATCCCGTGGAGGATGACAATGAAGCTCCCAAAAGGATCAAGAGACAAAGGACTGCAAAATAATTTGGTGATGATTTCATTGTGTACCTTGTGGATGATACTCCCACTTCTATTTCAGAAGCCTATGCATCTCAAGATGTTGACTACTGGAAGGAAGCTGTCCGAAGCGAGATGGACTCCATCTTAGCTAATGATACTTGGGAAATCACTGTTCGTCCTTATGGTAGCAAACCTGTAGGATGTAAGTGGGTGTTCAATAAAAAGCTTAGACCTGATGGTACTATTGAAAAGTACAAGGCACGTCTTGTGGCTAAGGGTTATACCCAAAAGGAAGGTGAAGACTTCTTTGATACCTACTCACCTGTAGCCAGATTGACCACTATTCAAGTACTACTTTCCTTGGCTGCCTCACATGGTCTTCTCGTTCATCAAATGGACGTTAAGACAACTTTTCTAAATGGAGAGCTAGATGAGGAAATTTATATGGAGCAGCCTGACGGATTTGTAGTAGATGGTCAAGAAGGAAAGGTGTGTAAGTTAGTGAAGTCTTTGTATGGTCTTAAGCAAGACCCTAAACAGTGGCACGAGAAGTTTGAAAGAACGTTAACTGCTGAAGGCTTTGTTGTAAATGAAGCTGACAAATGTGTGTACTATCGCCATGGTGGGGGCGAGGGAGTTATTATGTGTCTCTATGTTGATGACATATTGATATTCGGGACCAACCTCGCTGTTATCGAGGAGGTCAAACAGTTCCTATCTTGCTGCTTTGAGATGAAGGACTTGGGAGTGCCTGATGTAATTTTAAACATCAAGCTACTAAAGGATGACAATGGTGGGATTACACTGCTTTAGTCTCACTATGTGGAAAAGATATTGAGTCTCTTTGGGTATAGCGACTGCAATTCTTCTCCAACACCTTATGATTCGAGTGTGCTACTTCGGAAGAATCGAAGGACTGCTAAAGATCAATTGAGATATTCTCAAATTATTGTCTCTCTCATGTATTTAGCCAGCGCTACTAGACCTGACATCTCCTTTGCTATAAGCAAACTGAGTCGATTTGTGTCAAATCCTGGAGATGATCATTGGCATGCTCTTGAAAGAGTTTTGCGCTATTTGAAAGGCACTGCGAGTTATGGTATTCACTATACTGGGTATCCACGGGTACTTGAGGGTTATAGTGATTCAAACTGGATATCTGATGCTGATGATATTAAGGACACAAGTGGTTATTTGTTTACACTTGGTGGTGGCGCTGTTTCCTGGAAGTCTTGCAAGCAGACCATCTTAACGAGGTCAACAATGAAAGCAGAACTCACAGCATTAGACACGGCCACTGTTGAAGCAGAGTGGCTTCGTGATCTCTTGATGGATTTACCTGTGGTTGAAAAACCGATACCCGCCATCCCGATGAACTATGATAATCAAACTGTGATCGTCAAACTAAACAGTTCTAAGGATAATATGAAGTCATCAAGGCATGTGAAGAGGAGATTGAAATCTGTCAGGAAACTGAGAAACACCGGAGTTATTGCGTTGGATTATATCCAAACATCTAAAAACCTGGCAGATCCCTTCACAAAGGTTTTATCATGCAATGTGATAGATAATGCATCGAGGGAGATGGGTTTGAGACCCACGCAATGAGTTGATCCCAGTGGCAACTCACTCTATGTGATCGGAGATCCCGTGAATTAGAGATGGGAGACAAGCTGTTGGTCAGAGGAGGGTATCCCCATATTATATTTACATCTCCATAAAGATGCAATACTCTCTTAATCTGCATGGCAGGTTGATATTTATCTTAATGTGTTCCAAGTGGCTTTTATAAGCGGAGATGTTGTCCTGCAGAACATCTCTTGAGGAACACACCTATATGAGTCTGACTGTCAAACATCGCAGTACGTGAGAGTTGGATGCTCTCTAATAAACTCATGAAAGGCCCTGGAGTATGACGCATAAGCTCCAAACCGCGGGGAAGCCGACGGTAGCCCTGTACCGGTCTAGATTTTGTGTGAAACTAGTGCGCAGAAAACTTGTAGTTCAAGGCATAGTACACTATTAAAGTTGCTATATAGTGTAGCATGAAGTTTAACGTGGAAGTTCAACTTAACAGTCTCCACTACACACCGATATATAAAACAATGTTCTGAAATAAAAGTGATGTGATGTGCCAATGGAACTTTGTGGGGGATTGTTGGAATTTGGTGAGTTTTGGGCTATTGGCCCATTAGACAAATTCTGAAATTCTCTTTGACCCACTTGTATATGGCAGCATATGGCTGTGCTAGTGGTGCTAAAGTTTAGTCCCACATTGCTAGTTGAAGGGAGTTGGACCACCTTATATAGTAGAGTGTTGCACCACTCACTAAGGTGTGACAAGAAGAGTAGCCCTAGCGCACTACTCCTCCGACGCCGCCCGCTTTGCCTCGCCACGCCTCGCCTCGTCACGACGCGCACGCCGCGGGTTGCGGGAATCTCGCCGAGCCGAGCTTTATTTTGCTGGTTGGGAAAAACTGATTATGAGTCATTAACGGACGCGTTAATTACAGACGTTTCCAGTTTTTATGGACGTGGCTATTACTGACTCGGACGTGGGCTGAGCCCCACGATCTCCCTAACCTGCACTATATAAGCGTCTGCGCAAAACCTAATCGGAGAATCAATCCACACACGCGCCTACCTCCAGAACCTTGCGCCGCCGCTTTCGTATTTCCCATCCCGTCTTGTGGCGTGCATCGCAGATCGGGACAGTAGGCCTCGAGAACCCCGCCTCTCGTGAACCTATACGGGTGAGGGGCGATCAGGTTTTTGGGGAGCGCTCAAGCATGACTACTGGCAACCACGACGTCGTCCGACGACGAGTTCCTGAACGACGACTTCTTCTCGGACGTCAGTGTTCGACAACCTCAACATGGGCGATAGCTCTCCTACTGCTACCGCCGTGGCTACTGCCGCAACTGCATCGTATGTGATCTCAATCTCTCTCTTTCGGATTATGCTAGAGTTTCTAGTTCTAGTGTTTGGCGTAGATGTGATAGGTTTGTCTTGTATAGATGTAATCTCTTCATCTACTTTGTTGATCTGCATGATTGGTTTTAGTAATGTTTGTATAATCATGCTTTATCAGTTTATTATTCGGATTAAATCATATGAATTATTTCTTATATTTCCAACACTCGCTAGGCCTGATTTACTGCAGCCCGAGATGGGATGACGAGAATCCGAGAAGCTATATAAAGGGAGGAAACCTAATTCGTGGGAGACACCTCCACCCACTAATTTGCAGCCACCAAAGCCACGTTTTTCCTCCCCCATGGATCCCATCTCCATGGGGGAGGACTCCCAAGAAGCCATGAAGGAAGGAGGCTAAGGGGCGGTGCTCCCCCATGATACCGGCGGCAGGGAAGGAGTCTCCCGTGCCGCCGCCGCCCTATTCACCATATTCACCGCCATATCCATCACCTAATCCTCATAGTATACAGTGGTTCATCCTCCCACACATCTCTGTACCGTCCTATGTAAACATGGTGTTTGATGCTATAAGTTATAATCCTATGATCTATGTCATGTTTGTGTAGTTTCTTTGATCTTAAATTGAATGATTGAACGTCTTTGGTTCATTAGAGTTGTATGTTAATATGGTACAGTCCTTTTGTGTCCATTATATTTGTGCGCGCATGAATTAAACATCATAGGGTTTGTAGTATGTGTAAGAGGAAAGGGGAAGTTCTACCGGAGTGACAAAAACCTAATGACGCGAATCAGAACGTTGCACGAATGGGAGTAATAGGACCATTAACTTAAGGCTATGGTTGGAGAAACCTTAATAAATTATTAGTAGTTACGAAAGTTTGCTAACAATCCAATCATATAGTACATGTAATTCCAAGTAGTGAAGCGCATGTATATTTAGCCTCTCCCACATAGAAAACTGCATCGAAGACAATGAACCCGATTTATTCGCCAATTAAACCTGGACAAAGCCACCACAATTACCACCACTATTCACTACAAGGAATCTGGCTATATATGACCCTCCATTTTCGTCACAGAATCGTCATAGTAGTCCGTTTATGACGATTCTATGACGATTTTGAGATCATCGAAAGCTGGGCGTCGCAAATGAACTATAACGACGTTTTTATAAAAATCATCATAATACTCTATAACGATAATGGATCGTCATAAGCATTATGACGATCCAAAATCGTCATGAGCAAACTGGCCTGGCCAGGTCAGATCCCACGTGGCCGATCCAACGTGGCAAAGAATCAGCCTGGTCCATTTCAAAATTTATTTGGGCCAAGCCCAACAATTCAGTCCATTAAGATTTTCCTATCAATTCTCGTTGCTGCATGGGCCAAGCCTAACATTTTGGCCTTTTATTTTTAGGGCCATGGCCTTTTTACTATCCAGCTCTTTTTTATTTCGAACCATTTTTCCTGTGAATTGTAAGCTGCCTGGACCAATATTTTTTCAGGCCGTGGCCTTTTAACAGCCCAAGAGTAGTATTTGGATGAACACAAAATCATTACACAAATAATATTTCGTTAAGCATAGCTCAAATCACATTCAATAATGGTAACCAAAATTGTAACATATATTACAATCAGATACATAATTCACACAAGATATATTACAATCAGAGACATCATTCACATATTACAAACATTCCATAGTCCAAATCACCCATGGCCACAAACATATGAATATTAAATCTTGGCTAAGTATTAAGCCTTCAGTTCTTCCATCTTTAGCCTGGAGCTCATGTAAAAGAGAGGAAATGCTGGTTATGCCTATGGCTATCAGTCGACTTTCTTTACCTATTCATGGAAATGGAGGGATGTTAGTGTAGTTCATATCTGACTTCAAGAATATGATAACATGAGTCTCGGAATGAATACAAAATGAACAAGAGGACATGGCACAATATCAGTACATCTGCCAACAGCCACTAAATCTCTATATCCTGAAGTGCATGTTTGATATCAACAGCTCATAGGTGTTCTGGAGAAGACAATTCAATGGAAACCTATTTTTCTTACACTATATTGAGAAATGAATGGAAAATTACCTCTCTAGACTGGCTAACAAACAACAGAGTAAAAAATAATGAAGGGCAATGCACCTAGATAATCAGGCTAGCCATGGATAAACTTGAATGTGTACAATAGGAGAGCTACCATACCCAAATCCAATCTTATTGTTGACTCTTTTACAATGTACTTGTTGCAAACCTAACTACTCTTTGTCAACAACATAATGACAATTTACATGATGCAGTAAACTATGAATGTGCTTCAAGCAACAAGTGCAGATCTGGTTCTCTAAACAAAACAAACTATATCAAGAAGTGCAACAAGCACTTATGATTAGACAGTGGCAAAAATATTAATCAAGTTAACTCAGTGCAAGATAACAGAGTAACTATATATGTCAAGAAAATAAATTTTACTAATTTTTGTCACACGATACATGCATCAAGCATCTGGTATTAAAGCATCAGGCACATATCTATTTAGTGATAGAATTCAATGACACCATACCAAGCATCTGTCTGACAACACATATGACAGTACTTAATTATCTTATCAGTACTAATTGCCTACTTCCAGCAATATTGAAAATAGACCATGCTCATAACTCAGCAATCAGGACTGACTAATGAATGTGACTTGTAGAGTGTACTGTTAGTATTACAGATGCATACAACAAGATGTAATTAGACATGTAGAATAACATACCAGATGAGCTAATTAGACATGTAGCATATCAGCAAGTCAAAGAATAAGCCAATTTAGCAAGGTGAACATCAGGTAAACAAGATGCAATTGCAAATCCACTCCCTTCTTACAGCCATGCTCCCTTCTTACAGCCAAATCCACTCCCGTGAGCTACCATGCTTCGGTCAAAAATGGATTGGGCTTGACCCCATCATGTTGCACATACCAGATCCCATCGATGCAATACTCCAGCTACCACCAAAATTCTGCTTATCAACAACTAGTCCCAATCAACAATACTAACTACTAGAACAACCATTAACTCAACCAGAAAATCACAAAACGCTGGAAGAGAATCTAGAGAAACTTGCTTGATGAACAGATTGCATACCAATCAACCACAGTTCCACTCACCATGAATCTTCAAAACAGAAATAAAGAAATTCTACAGAATTTCAAACCTCCATGGTGAGGAACAGCTTCACAAAATTTTGTGTCAGCAACCCAAGTGACTTCTCCTTCCTATGATCTAAAAATAAAACAACCAAAATTCTAAGCCTGACATGACAAAATATGTGACTGAAGACACCAACATTACAACAAATAAGCAACTATACCAGATCTAAGACGACAACGAGGTGCATCAGGCTTGTCAGAAGGATTGTCAACAGTCTGGCTCAACTTTTCACTCTCAGTGTCGCCCTCGGGATCACCCAACTTATCATCGTCTTCGTCATCAGACATCTTTACAACATCAAATGGAGAACAAAATAGTCAGGAACTACATTCTGCACCAATAGACAAGATGCAGAGTAACAAATCATACATTGGCAGCAGAGTGCTCCTCCACCGGCAGAGGAGCCAGGCCAGACTTCTCTAGAACACAAACTGTTTGGTGAATTACAGGAGCGAAACACATAATTCTCTAGAAACTATCCAAAAATGATAGTAAACAAAAATCAAGTTAACGCTACACTTCTATACACTTAGAACAATTAACTGCATGAAAGGTATGAGAAGTAATATGGAACTACAAAGGTCAACCAATTAATTCAATCTATATACATGGTCCTGTAGAGGTCAACTCAAAGGAATATGTTCTTGGACTCCTAGGAAACAAACAAGGGTGCATAAACTACAGTGAACTATCAAAAAAATTACCATGCAACAAATATTAGGAACAACTACAACTCATTTTAGTACAATCTAAACAACTATATCTGCAACCTCCAATCACTTGATCGGAAGGAAATCAAGAGAAAATAATCGTAATAGCTAGTTTTTTCCAAGGGATATCCTAAACGTTCATAAAAAATATAATAATCTGACTGGAAAATATATAACAGCTAGACGAGTTTGATTAATTCTACTACCCATTTGAGTTACAAGGACATGAGAGAACATTGTATAAAATCCAGGAGCGAAGCATAGTCTACATACACACTCATATAGAGTATGTTGTATGCAAGTACAAAAGAGTAGCATGTATAATATCTATGTTGTATGCAAGCACCATCCACTCCATAAGATATATCAAATTACTGTAGTTGTGGACATATGTCTTAGAACAGACAAAATAATGTTATCATGTGAAATTCAAGCTATGTACTGTAGATTGTATAAGAATCCAATTTACAAGTATCTAACATGGTCTAAAATCTAGCCATTTGTTTCAAAATCTAACATCTAACAACATGTGATTTGCAGTAGTTTTATGGCTGCTGTTTTATTTATATCAGCCATTGTATGATTAGTATGGACTCACCATGTTCTCAACAAGGAGGCAAGGTCACTGAGGACACGACATGATTGCTAAGGTCTGCGTGTTCGGGGAGGTCGGAGGTGACGGTGGCGTCCTTGCTGATCTTGTAGGCATGCTCTCTGAATACAATGAAGTTAGGAACCAAGAGTAAATGACTGCTACATGTCTTCTTGGATTTATTCATATACTAAAATTGCATTAATCATATGTAAACTGAATGGATGGTAAAATTAATTAGATTTGGCTCTTCATATATACAGTATTGTGTTATTGTCATCACAACCATTCCTTGTTTGGGTGTACCATCACTTAAAAACAATGCTTGAATATGATGTTTAGGGATTTATTTTTTATGGAAAATGTTTTAGGGAATCAAAGTTGGTTCACCAAAACTAGTACTCCTTGAAGATAGCAATATATTCCTTCTGGTCCCTCTAATTTCTATCTCATAAGGACCCAATGTACTACATTATTAGTTCATAGCACTCCCATTTCTCTCTTCTAACATTCTAGTGACAATCCATTAGCCATAAGTTAGAATGACATGTAGCCCACACCAAATCAAACTTCAGTAACACCATCTGTAGTTTTACTGAACATAGCTCGAAAAAAATATTGCAGTTTACTCGAATCCAATCGATTTGCGATCTGTCACTACGACAAAAAAGGGATTCTATCATTGCGACTCTTACCTCTGAAGAGCGCGGCGTAGGTGAGGTTGAGCTTCTGTGACATGGAGAGCCACTCCCCCATCTTCTCCCCTTCTTCCTCTCCACCACCATGCTGATCACTGCTCCCTCAGGAACCACCACTCCCAGATCCAACGCTGCCGCCGTCCAATCCACCCCCGCCGAGCTCGGGCTCCTTGGCCACGACTTCCGCGAGGAGGCGGGTGTCGAGGGTACCAGACCGGAGTGAGAGGAGGGTAGGGGCACGAGGTACACGCAGGTAGAGGAGGGAGCACTGGGAGGCGGAGATCTGCGCCGAGGAGAGGGCAAGAGGCGCCAACAGTGGGGTCATGGCGGGGATGGAGATTTGTTAGGGGCTCAAACCATCACCGTCGTCGTCCTCCTCGGCCATCATTTGAGTCGTCGTCGGTGGGCTTGTGTAAGAGGCTCTCGAACAGAGGGCAGCGGCGGCACAATCTAGAGTTAGGGATCTCACTGGAGAAGGAGGGGAGCGGCTGGAGCGAGCGGGAAAGGGTTTCATTGAGAAGGAGGGGGCGGCAGCGGATCTCACTGGAGAAGGAGGAGCGGCGGTGGGCGAATCTCGCTGGAGAATGAGGAGCGGCGGCGATAGGTTTAGGGTTGGGGAGAAGCATTTGCTGGGAGGGTGGGGGACGTGGCGGTTTTGGTTCGGCCGGCATGTGCGGGATATTTCCGGTCTCTGCGCGCGATGTGAAATTTTTGTTGTCCGCGCGCGATGATACCATGCCATGTCATCAATGCATGTCAAGTTCCCTCATATTAACATCCTACCCGTCCATCTTGCTCGGATCCAACGGTCCATGTTGCTATCCTCTATATTTAGATCTCCCTAGATATTATGACGATTTCATTTAAAGGAATTACGACGTTTTTGAGAAAAATCGTCATAGTTTACTAAGGCTTTGACCCTCCCAAGCAGCTTGAGCGGAATCTTCATAAATCTAAGACGATTTTGTAGATGGTCACTACCAAAACGTCACAAGCTAACACATTTCTTGTAGTGATTCCACACTCATGGTTCTATTATTTTAGTGTACTTTATTACTGCAGCAACTAGCTTTACTTTCTTGTTATTTATTATCTTGCAAAGCTTTCTCTAGTACTCGTTTTGTTGCTCTAGTTTTATTTTCTAGATAATGCAAACGTTTAGCATGCGTAGAGTTGAAAGAACATGTTGGGCCCCCATGTGTGGTTTTGGTAATTAATGACAATCTTCATGGACTAATGTGTGTATTAAGTTATACTTGTATGATTTGTCCATTAGCATCGCTTGGAGCATGTGTTGGCTTCAAGGTCGATGAAATGAGAAGAATATGTGATGGGCAAGCTCAAAATGCGCCATCTATAGAATATCTCATGTTTGAGGCTTGCCATCCTCGGTGATCATGGATCGATGATGAAGAATCAAGAAAGGCGTTCCATCTTGAGAAGGGAAAGATCGTCTATATCGAGATCAAGTGGAATGCTCAAGGCAAAGGTATAATCTTGATAGGTTTTCCCTTTTGCCGGTCTCACCTTGTGTGTGTGAGACCGGGTTTAGGATACATAACCGTACTATTAAGAGGGGCTCTCGTATGAGTAATTCGGTCACATCGTTCGGAGAGATCTCAAACCTTTGCATATTTGCATCATCATATTTGGTTGTTATTTGGTCTTATCCATGTGAGTATATATAGCTTGTGGTAATATCCATAACAAGCTCTTGTTCATCAAAATCGGATCTTCCGTTTGTATCTTGTTGCGATTTTGATCTTGGCAGCTTTTTGGTTTCTCACCAAGTGAGGTATCTCACATTATTATACATGATACATTCTCACTTGGTGATAACCAATATTTTCACCTTTCATAGGGTAGCCCATGTCGTCCTTTTTCCAACGCAATTGGAATCGGGTCGATCGGAGTTACCAATCAAAAGTTATAGAGGTTTGAATTTTCCTAGGTACCAAAATGCGGTAGTACCGCATTTTAGTACCTGGCGCCGCAGTAGGTTTTGGCAAGTTGCCAAATGCCACTGCCCTCCTAGGTACCAAAATGCGTTAGTACCGCATTTTAGTACCTAGCAAGGCAGAAGGTTTTGGAAAGTTGCCAAAATCCACTGCCGGGCTAGGTACCAAAAAGCGGTAGTACCGCATTTTAGTACCTAGCGCGGTAGAAGGTTTTTTACTTCGTCATTTGGATCTATCCTCCCTTGCTGGACTATGATGTTTATTTGCATGATATTATAGAGGTTGTTGTCCTCTTCGAAACGAGCCCAAGATCATCGAAATCGGAGTCCGGATGCAAAAGTTATGGCTGTTTTCGCCTGTGATGACGGTAGTACGGACCAGATCCGTAGTACCGGGGTCCGGTAGTACCGCTTTTTGGTACCGGGGAGCGCAGAGAGAAAATGTGTTTGGAGTCCCAGGAACCCCAGGAAATGTCCGGTAGTACCGGGAAAAAGTCCGGTAGTACCGGAAATCGCGTTTTTGGGCTGCAACGGTTGGATTTTGGAGGGACCTATATAAGGGGCCTTCTTCCCCAATGGTTCCTCAACCATTCTTGCAAGTTTTCCCCTCCATTGTTGACCTTCTTGAGCTTGCTTTCTCTCAATCCCTCCAATGATTCTTGCATATTCTTGAGGGATTTGAAAGAGGAGATCTAGATCTACAATCCCACCAATCAATCTCTCCTCTAAGTGAGGGGAACATATTGGGATCTAGATCTTGGAGTCCTTTGTGGATTTCCTCCATTGTTCTTCCTCTTTTATTCCCCATAAGATTTTGTAGCTTTGGTGGAATTTGGGAGAGAAATAATTGAACACCTTTGTGGTTTTCTTGCCATTTGCATTTGGTGCATCGGTTTGAGTTCTCCTCGGAGGATTTGGTTTGAGTTGCTCATTGGAGCTTGTCCCTCTTGGGTTCTTGGAACCCTAGACGGTTTTGTGTCCTTGGTGGCATTGTGGCCTTGGTGGCATTTGTTGAGGCCTTTTGTGGCATTTGTGGGAGCCTCAAATTAAGTTGTGGAGAAGTGCCCCAACCTTGTGAGAGGTTCCGGTTGCCACCGACAAGTGCACTGATAGTGGAAGCGTGGATCGATCCCGTTGGGGTGAGATTCACCGGAGAATAAGGGAGGCCTTTTGTGGCATTGGTGGTTTGATACCACCCCTTCTCCAAACGATACGTACTCCATGTTGGGAGGAACTCGGTAAAATATCGGTGTCCCCGCGTGCCTCGGTTATCTCTATACCCGAGCTCTTTACTTATGCACTTTACATTGTGATAGCCTTCGTGCTTGAAGTAATATATATCTTGCTATCACTTTGTTGCTTGTATTGCTTAGCATAAGTTGTTGGTGCACATAGGTGAACCTTAGTTTTTCTAGGTTGTGCTTAACAAAGTAAACACTAGTTTTATTCCGCCTTTGTTGAGCCTCTCTAGGAAAAGTTTTAATCGCCTATTCACCCCCCTCTAGGCGACATCCGTATCCTTTCAATTGGTATCAGAGCCCGGTCTCTCGTTTTAGGCTTCACCACCTTGAGAGTAAAGATGTCGGCTAGGGGATTAGTGCACAAGGACACGCTCACATTCGATGGCACAAATTATGATGTTTGGAAAATTCGCATGGTTAATTTATTTCGGGAAATTCACCCAATTATCGAGGGCTATCTATATGTGGGTTTCTCTTCTCCTATGTATACACAAAACGAATCTTTAGAGGAGAAGTTGAACTCTCATATAGATGCTCTAACTACTAAAATTCTCTTGCATGTTGTGAGCAATGTAGTTCTTTCGTCTATCATGCCTTATTCAAGCGCTCGTGAGATATGGACCAAGCTTCAAGATAAATATATCAAGTCCAACATTATTGAGGATGATTGTGTTGCTTCCACTTCCGGTCGAGATGAGTTCTCATCGTCTACCACTTCACCAACATGTGATTTTTCACAAGGTAATGATATGGTGAGTGGTGATAGAAATTTCAATATGGATAATGTGCTCACTATTTGTAATCCCTCATATCTATGTAATTGCAATGATCTATCTTTGGACCTTAACACTTCTAGCACTCAAAATTCCTCACATTCTTGTGTTAATAGTCCTTGCATATCATGTAGAAATGACTTGAACAAATCTCATGATGATATGCTCATGTTGTCTTGTTGCCATGATAAAAATGCTTCTATTTCCTCTAGTGATTGTGTTGCTAACCATGTAGAGGAAAATGAAGATTCTATGGGCCAAGATAAGGTCTTGAAGAGAGCTACAAGTGTAATCTCATCATCACCTTCCTCCGGTTCTCACATGTGCCTTATGGCTAAGGGAACAAAGGTAACCTCTTTGAATCCCATTGTATCTCATGATGATGATGATGATGAGGTTGGGAATGATAATGATGATTATAGAGGTAAGTATGATATTACCTCTATCAAGAAAATGGGAGAGGTTGTCTATAGTGCTCTCTACAAAAATAAAATTGCCTCCTCCAACCTTCTTGAAATATTGAATTATTCTATAGAAGGCAATGATCTTATTGAGGAGCAAGAAAACATAATTGATGAAAATTTTGCACTTGAGCGTGAATATTCTAATGAACTTGCTCAAGTAAAGGACTCCCTTGAAGTAGAACAAACCACCAAAGAATCTCTTGAGGAGACTTTTACTCTAGAATTATCTAGAGTAAAGGAATACCATGATAGAGAACTTGCGGTGGCTAACTCATTCAAGACTAAAAATGATGAACTTGAAGTTTCTTATGCTAAACTTGTTGAGGATTTTAAGCACCTCGAAAATGGCTCTCGGGTCATTAAGAGGGAGATCATCAAACTCACCGAGTCACATGAGCAACTTAAAGCTTCATATTCAAAAGAGCTTGCCAAGTTGCCCTCACCTATCACTAATAATGATGATGCTTGTGCTACTAACTCTATTTCTTGTGAAGCATCTATTTTGGAGGAGAATGTTGAGCTAAAGGCTCAACTTGCGTTGCTAACTAGCAACTATGGGAAATTAGAAGAAAGTCATGTTAAGCTCTCAAGTTCGCATGAGGATCTTCTAGTCTCCCATGGTAGGCTAAAGTTAGCTCATGAGGCCATCATGTCAAAGGTAACATCTAGTGGGCCTCATGTGGACATTAGCACTATATCTACTTCAAATGTTATATTGCCATGTGCTAGTCCTTGTAGTTCATCCTCTCACAACCATGATATATCTCGTGATGAATTACATTCCGTGCCTTGTTGCTCTAACAATGTAGCATCTACTTCCTCTAGTACTTTTGTTGAAACTAACCATGTAGAGGAAATAAAAGAGCTCAAGGCTCAAGTCACTTCTTTGAGAAATGACTTGAAAAAGGGTCATCAAGGGAAGGTCACACTCAACAAAATCTTGAGTATGCAAAAATCCCCCAATGACAAGAGTGGGCTTGGATTCAACTCAAATGTCAAGAATAAGTCCACTATCATGTTGAAGCACAAGTACAACAAGAAGAATGGCCAAGATCAAGTCAAGAATCCGGCCAACATTGTTTGCTTCAAGTGCAAGGAAGAAGGGCACCATGTTAGATCTTGCCCATTGAAGAAAAAGCCTCTTAGTGTGAAGCAACAAGGGAAGAAGCCTCAAGCTCCACCTCAAGTCATTAATGGGCCTCTTCCTAAGAGGGCTACTCGAGATCTTCCTCAAGTTGTGGCTTCACCTAAGAAGAAAGATGGCAAGAGTAGAACTTGCTACATATGCCGTGAGAAGGGGCATATTTCTTCCTCATGCACTATCGGTATCTCCTCATCCAACCCTATCATTAGTGATGATGTTTATTCTCTTTGTATGGATGAGGTTGGCAATGTGTTTCCCAAATTTGTTGGTGCTCAATGTGATGTCAAGAAAAGAACCATTTGGGTTGCCAAGCCTATTGTGACTAACCTCTTAGGACCCAACTTGGTTGGGGACCAACTAGCCAAATCTTTATCAATAGGTGTATTTTGGAGGACATTGGAGACTTGGCTACATCATGAAGAACTGAGGGATCTTCATTATTATTTTTGTCAAGCCAAGTCATGTGGATTGCATTGCTCCTATTATATTTCCAATGTTCCTCCTTGCGGTAACATATGCTTAACTCATTTCATTGAAAGTTACTCGCCCCCTTGTGCATGTGTTGGTTTTGTATCTTCCATGTTTTTGTACATGTTGTGCTTTCCACTTAATTATCTTGAGATATCAAGTATATTTTTTGTATGACTAGGTGGCACTCCATGTATGTGTGTTTCTTGTGTTTGAGACTTACTTGGTTATATTTGGTATCTTATTTGTCTCTTGTGAGAGATTAATGGATTATTCCATTTTGGGGGAGTGTTATGCTTGGGCATTCCACAATCCTAAAAATATGTGTACATGAGGAATACCACCTAGTATCTATATTGGATTATTGTCTAGTCTCTATGTGGTATAATTCTCATGAGAAATTTAATTTTATAATGTCCATTAATTATCTCTTTTTGTATCTTTTTGCCTCGTGTTGGTTTGTATGGTAGTATCACATTATGGGGGAGTCATATGCTTAGTGCATATTACAATCCTAGAAAATGTGAATATTCGAGGTTGTGTCACTTAGAATTGATATTGATAATTATCTAGCACATATGTGACACATTTGCTCATACAAGTTCCAATTTGCTTGAATGCCTTTATTGATCTTATGTTGGATCTTGTATATGAGAGTAGTTCTTGGTATGTGTTTCCTCATATTTAGATATATATATATATTTGCATGGAAACCATTTGCTTCAAGTTACTCTAATCACTAGTGATTGTGTGACTAATGGAAGCTACCAAGAATCTTGTTTGAAGTATCATGCTCAATTCTTATATTTAGTTATATGCTTCTTGTTGTGTGTATATGATCTTGGATATCCGTATGAACTACCTAGGGAAAACTATTCCCAATATTTCTTGTCCTTGGACAATGAGTACTCAATTTAAGGTAGAATTTATTGATCATATTCACTTTGGCCTTTGTTTAATTTTATCCTATCTTTGGCCAAGAAAATGTTTTTATGTTGTCTCCCAAGCTTCCTTGCTTCTTTTGGATCTTCTTATTTTATTAACATCCTCTTGTGTTTTAGTTAATGTATGTAGTAGTGATGATCCCGTTTGTGTGCATTTTGTATTCTAAAGAAAATCCTACATAATGCACTATCCATGGGGGAGCTCTCCTATACTATTTAGAACATTCATATTTATGCTTCTTTGTTTGATCCATATCGGGTTTTATGTGCTTGGAACCTCAATCTTTTTATTTTGGTATTTTGTGCCATCATGTGAAGTTTGGGGAGTTTGGTTTCTTGTTGGAACCTTGCTCTTTTTGGGAGTTGGTTTTGTCTCATTCATTGCTTCTTGATTTGACCATTTTAGAATGAGATAAATCCTTGAGCATTTTTATTTCTATCTATTTTTTATCTTTTGGCTTAGCCTACTTCATTCGTTGAACTTGTGATCTTTCATGTGTTGAATTGGGTCTTTGATACAATTTGGACACCGCTTGTCTTGTCACACTCTTGTGTGTTCCATCTTGGTTTACTTGGTGTTTTTGTTCAAATTTTATCTCATTTTTGGTTCTTGAAAGCCTTGTGCATGCATATTTACTACATATCTATATTATGGCATGCTTCCTTTCTTTGATCCAATATATAGGGGAAACTCCACCAAATCTCATCGGCTAAGTTGTGCATGAAATTCAATTTCATATCAATATGCACATATTTATGTGGAGTCTCTCCTATGTATTGTAGTTGCACTAACTACTTTGGACCCATAAGTTTGGGGACCATTTTGTACTTAAATGTGTTTTAGGTACATTGGAGATATATTGGACGCTTGTCTCTCAATTTTGAAGAAGTGATGCTTAGAAGAAAATTTGAGGCAAGCTATAGGATGATCAACGAATTCATATCCTCTACATCCTACCAATTATATCTCGGTAACAAGTATCTCTTTCTCATGCTCACATATCTTGATTCCAACCGTTTGTCGGTTGCCTTCTAGCATGAATTAATGTATTTGTAATTGTTGTAGTTCTAGCCATGATTTTAAGAGGACTCTCTATTGTATATGTGTTTAAGTTGAGATGAGTGCATATAATCGGGACTATACAAAATCATGCATATGATCCTCCAATCCCAAATATGTCAATCTAGCAATTTTATTGCCTATCATTTCATCAACTTCTCTCATATGCAATAGTGAGATTTTGCTAGTTTTAGTGATACTTGTTGCCTTTCTCCATATATTCCAACTTTCTCCTTTTCCCTTGGTGATAGTTGTAATATATGTAGTGTGTTGGTTTTTGAAGCTCATTAATGTACAATAAGATATATGTGAGCCTTTGGCCATGCTTTGAAGCAAAAATCTTATTAGTATATGTTGTGACTTCATTTTTTGCTTCCATGTGCTTTATTGTATATCTTCCTTGTGTGTGCTTGTTTCTTTATGGGCATATGTCTTTGTGATGTCATCCACTTAGAGACATATACACATATGAGAAGATAATTTTAGTTGATTTTTAAATCCTTGGAGACCACCTTTCTATTCCTTTTGATTCTTCGGCGGCTTCCAAATTTAATTGCCTATGAGTGCTTGTTCCTCTTGTTTGCATCTTTGGGCACTCATATTTATTCTCCCATGCCTTGTATTGTTAAATGAACTTGGATGAGTGAGGATTCCATGATTATGCACCTTGATCCCAAATACAATTATCATAATTGGTGCATTATCTTTGGGGAGCTCATCTAATTCATTGTCTTCTTTCTCATTTGTTGTGCTTTAAATGTTTATGGGGGAGCAAGGATTCCATATTTGTGCATTATGTATTCCAATGCATTTATTTTACAATTGTGCCCAAATCTTGGGGAGATTCTCTATTTTTTATTTGAAGCACTCTTTTGCTCATATCATAACATCTTGTTGTTTCCATTTGGACTCATTCATTGTTTTCATTTGGTTTGTCGGATCTTGTAAATTGCTTGCATCATTTGACTTTATTTTGGCAATCTTCGGATCCTAGATATAGTTCTACTCCCTCCCAAGTATTCATCATTGGATATGTGCGAAGGCACACCTTTGGAGGAATTATTACTATATTTGCCTTCTAGAACTTGTCACCCATTTCGGCAATCGATGCCAATGGGGGAGAAGTTTTAGAGGGTTTAAGGGAAGTTCGTTTATGCATTGAGTTTGTTCTTGTGCATTTGCCTCTCATGCTCTTGCATCTTTGTTGTTGCTTAGCATGTGGTATATATAGAGGAAACTCCACCAATGATAATGATTGGCAATACATGCAGTGAAATTCAAGTTCATCACACATGCATAGATTGTGAGAGTTTGCTCTATATATGGTGGTGGTACCAATATCACATACTTTTGTAGTATTTGATATTGGTATTACCATTTTATTCATTAATATTCCTTATATAAACCCTCTTAAAGGGATTGTCATCAATTACCAAAATGGGGGAGATTGAAAGAACATGTTGGGCCCCCATGTGTGGTTTTGGTAATTAATGACAATCTTCATGGACTAATGTGTGTATTAAGTTATACTTGTATGATTTGTCCATTAGCATCGCTTGGAGCATGTGTTGGCTTCAAGGTCGATGAAATGATAAGAAGATGTGATGGGCAAGCTCAAAATGCGCCATCTATAGAATATCTCATGTTTGAGGCTTGCCATCCTCGGTGATCATGGATCGATGATGAAGAATCAAGAAAGGCGTTCCATCTTGAGAAGGGAAAGATTGTCTACATCGAGCTCAAGTGGAATGCTCAAGGCAAAGGTATAATCTTGATAGGTTTTCCCTTTTGCCGGTCTCACCTTGTGTGTGTGAGACCGGGTTTAGGATAGATAACCGTACTATTAAGAGGGGCTCTCGTATGAGTAATTCGGTCACATCGTTCGGAGAGAGCTCAAACCTTTGCATATTTGCATCATCATATTTGGTTGTTATTTGGTCTTATCCATGTGAGTATATATAGCTTGTGGTAATATCCATAACAAGCTCTTGTTCATCAAAATCGGATCTTCCGTTTGTATCTTGTTGCGATTTTGATCTTGGCAGCTTTTCGGTTTCTCACCAAGTGAGGTATCTCACATTATTATACATGATACATTATCACTTGTTTATAACCAATATTTTCACCTTTCATAGGGTAGCCCATGTCGTCCTTTTTCCAACGCAATTGGAATCGGGTCGATCGGAGTTACCAATCAAAAGTTATAGATGTTTGAATTTTCCTAGGTACCAAAATGCGGTAGTACCGCATTTTAGTACCTGGCGCCGCAGTAGGTTTTGGCAAGTTGCAAAATTCCACTGCCCTCCTAGGTACCAAAATGCGGTAGTACCGCATTTTAGTACCTAGCAAGGCAGAAGGTTTTGGAAAGTTGCCAAAATCCTTCTTGGCTAAATACCAAAAAGCGGTAGTACCGCATTTTAGTACCTAGCGCGATAGAAGGTTTTTTACTTCGTCATTTGGATCTATCCTCCCTTTCTGGACTATGATGTTTCTTTGCATGATCTTATAGATGTTGTTGTCCTCTTCGAAACGAGCCCAAGATCATCGAAATCGGAGTCCGGATGCAAAAGTTATGGCTGTTTTCGTTCTGTGATGACCGGTAGTACCGGACCAGGATCCGGTAGTACCGGGGTCCGGTAGTACCGCTTTTTGGTACCGGGGAGCGCAGAGAGAAAATGTGTTTGGAGTCCCAGGAACCCCAGGAAATGTCCGGTAGTGCCGGGAAAGTCCGGTAGTACCGGGAAAAAGTCCGGTAGTACCAGAAATCGCGTTTTTGGGCTGCAACGGTTGGATTTTGGAGGGACCTATATAAGGGGCCTTCTTCCCCAATGGTTCCTCAACCATTCTTGCAAGTTTTCCCCTCCATTATTGACCTTCTTGAGCTTGCTTTCTCTCAATCCCTCCAATGATTCTTGCATATTCTTGAGGGATTTGAAAGAGGAGATCTAGATCTACAATCCCACCAATCAATCTCTCCTCTAAGTGAGGGGAACATACTGGGATCTAGATCCTGGAGTCTTTTGTGGATTTCCTCCATTGTTTTTCCTCTCTTATTCCCCATAAGCTTTTGTAGCTTTGGTGGAATTTGGGAGAGAAGTATTTGAACACCTTTGTGGTTTTCTTGCCATTTGCATTTGGTGCATCGGTTTGAGTTCTCCTCGGAGGATTTGGTTTGAGTTGCTCATTGGAGCTTGTCCCTCTTGGGTTCTTGGAACCCTAGACGGTTTTGTGGCCTTGGTGGCATTGTGGCCTTGGTGGCATTTGTTGAGGCCTTTTGTGGCATTTGTTGGGAGCCTCAAATTAAGTTGTGGAGAAGTGCCCCAACCTTGTGAGAGGTTCCGGTTGCCACCGACAAGTGCACCGATAGTGGAAGCGTGGATCGATCCCGTTGGGGTGAGATTCACCGGAGAATAAGGGAGGCCTTTTGTGGCATTGGTGGTTTGATACCACCCCCTCTCCAAACGAGACGTACTCCATGTTGGGAGGAACTCGGTAAAATATCGGTGTCCCCGCGTGCCTCGGTTATCTCTATACCCGAGCTCTTTACTTATGCACTTTACATTGTGATAGCCTTCGTGCTTGAAGTAATATATATCTTGCTATCACTTTGTTGCTTGTATTGCTTAGCATAAGTTGTTGGTGCACATAGGTGAAACTTAGTTGTTCTAGGTTGTGCTTAACAAAGTAAACACTAGTTTTATTCCGCCTTTGTTGAGCCTCTCTAGAAAAAGTTTTAATCGCCTATTCACCCCCCCTCTAGGCGACATCCGTATCCTTTCAAGAGTTGTATCAGTGGTTGATAGAAATTGAGAGAGCATTTATCCTACCTTTAAATTCTTGTTGGGTTTGACACTCTTACTTATTGAAAAGGCTACACAGGATCCCCTATACTTGTGGGATATCAAGACCTTTTCTAGCGCCGTTGTCGGGGACACAATAGCGTGTGGGTGAATATTCTTGTGTGCACTTGTTTGCTTTATATCTAAGTAGTTTTTACTTTCAGTTTTAAGTTGGTCTCTATCTTAGTATGGATAGGGATTGCGAATTAAAAAAAAATTAGTTGTACTTGTTACCTAAAAACGTTTTCAAAAAGGAAAGTGATTGGAAAGATGAGTAATGGTTAAGTGGGGTTCGACCTTGAACACTTGTGTTCTTGCCTATGAAACCAAAACAAATATTTTCATGAAAGCTTTTCAACTTAAGGAAGGCACCATTAAATATCAATTCCCATTCAAGAAAGGTATAGAATACCTTTTGCCTCTCCTATTAAAACAAAAGTTGCTCTTAATGCTTCTTTATTTGAAAATACTTGAATCTTGCTTCTTGTGCCTAACTTAAAGGCGTTAAAGAAAAGTACTTCTTGGAAGATAACCCAATAGTTTTCCTGAGTCTTGGAGGTTATTACTTCTGTAATAACCTCTCGTTATCCTTTTATTTTGATTTTTGTGCTAAGAATAACCTCTAATGATAGGGAAGTAAGATTTGGGGAGTTGCTATCCCAAAACAGATTTTTGTGCTCCACTGTAAAAACTCTTTAAAAATCTCTGTAAGTCGGACTGAGCTGTAATTTTCTGAGTAAATCCCCCAGGTTGTTATATAACGTTCTTCAACACTTTTTTATTTGATCAACAGAAGATCTTCGAAAAAATCGGTTTCTACCTGCTGGTCTGTTTTGACAGATTTCAGCCATTTTTTGCATTTGCTTCTTATTGATTCCTTTTTGGGTTCTTTTTGGGAAATTTAAATTTTTGAGGGAATTGCTACAGTAGCTTGTGTCTTTAGTGAAAGTTTTTATGTTTTGAAACTAAACCCAAAGGTCTATTTTGAATGCACTAATGTTGCTAATGAAGATTGTGTGAAGTTTTGTATGAAGGAAAATTTTCAGGTGTAAGGAAAGAATGATGTAATGAGATGAAGAATGGACAAAAGCTCAAGCTTAGGGATGCCACCCCGTGTCACCCAAAGATATATTCAAGTGGTACAAGCGTCAAATCTTGGGGATGCCCAAGGCATCCCCTTCTCCATCAATAAAAATCTCAGGTCTTTCTAGACACTTCGTTTTTATTATTTCATACACTGTTGTGTTATTCTTGGAGCGTCTTAGTTTTCATTTTTGGTTTTTGTTTGCTTAGTTTTCTTGAATAAAGTGGTTGGACCCCCATTTTCGCCGTGTTGTTTCAAATAAGTTGATTGGTGTTGGAGAAGGAGTAGGAAGCTTCATGTTTATAAGTGGTACAAAAGGAGTTTGCTTTGACTGTGGCCTAGACCTTATCATGTCATGTTCGGTGTTGTTTTGACCCTATGCTTAGTGGTTATTGTTGTAGCATGATTTGTTCCAAACAATTGGGATTGTTTAATGTGCCTCGAAAGAATCATGCGTTGTTTTAGCATACAAAAGCATAATATTATGGTATTCTCCTTTAATGCTTTGTTTGGGTTGACTTGACACATGATCACACCATGTTATCACTATGAGACAGTCACCATAGCCTCAATGATTGTTTATTTTTTGACTTGTGGTACCACTTTATGCTTTGATTAGTGATGTTTTGTCTCTCTGCATGATTATGGCCATCATTGCTCTCTTAGTTGGTCGCCTCCAGTCTTTTGCTAGCCTCCACTTGTATTGAGTAAGCTCTACTCATGCATCCAACTCCCAAGAAACCAAGTTATTTCAAAGTGTCCACTATAAATTCATATGCATGGTGTGTTACACCATTCCAAGTATATTCTTGTTTTATCTACCTTCCAATTAAAAAGTCACTTTTTATGTGAAAAATTAGTGATTAAACCTCTCACAAACTTGATGGCACACTTTATTTTTCTTGCCCCTAATAAACTTGAACCTTTGTGTCATCTATGTTGTATATGCTTGCACTTATATGTTGGAATTAGCAGAATCATGCTGTCATGGGGAATGCTTTCAACATTGCACTTGTACATTGTACATAGTTGATATCATGCTCTTTTGTTTATGTATGTCGTCGGTGTGAAATAAAAGGGGAGCTTGTAAGTCCATGGATTTATATATGTGTGTTAGAGAAACGACTGGTCCGCTAGCCTAAGCCATGCCTAATTATGGTGGAAACTTGTATCACGACCATAGTAAACAATCTATGAAGCATTCTTCTTATAAAAAAAGAGATAGAGATTGAGAAAAAAGAAAAAAAGAGACGAGAAAAGAGGAAAGAGAGAAAAAAGCACCAATTTCCATGGTAAATAAGAAGATTGCTAAGATGCTCATTGTCTGCTTGCCTTGTCATTTTGATATGGGATAGCTCCTATATCATATGCAAAGGGTACCCGATTGGCAGTTCTCTATGATACACATGTACTTACTATGATAAGAACTTACTGGTGACTAAAGTTGAGTAACATGAGGAGCGGCCCTCGTACTCAAGGGACATGAGATTGCCAACTTATACTTTGTCAAGCATATACTCCATAGTTTGTTCACTTTAACCTTAATCACTTCAAGATGCTTATGATAGGGGCAATGAGAGCTGAAAGCTAACAAGTACCATAATTTTTGGAAGCTCTTTATGAAAATTGAAATCCATGCTTCCCTTTGAAGGGCTTTTCTTCCACTATTATATTGAGTCTCCACCATCTATCCTTAGGCACCAATTAATAGAGCATAGTTGTCATTCTTAGTTCTATGTGCATTGTTCCAAAACTTGTTGATTGATTCATAAGGTTGATATTGCTTGTTCTTGAACTATTTGTATCTAGTCACCCTTATGAACTTTGAAGATGTCCTACGCATTTATGATTTGCTATACCATGAGGGACGAGCGAAATACCACTCTTATTATGTTTTTTTATGTGAAACAAAAAAACGTTTTTCAATGAATTGTTATTCATGATCTTTGTTTGTAACCTTTTCATGTTACAACTTGGTTGCTATGTCTTATTGTTAGAACTACATCTTTCATGCTCATATTTAGAGTACTTTGATCCCATCTATCCATGCTTTGCAAATGGTTTGATCAAGATTATGATGGTGCATGTCACCTAAAAAATTATGTTATTTTTATCGTTTACCTACTCGAGGATGAACATGAACTAAGCTTGGGGATGTTGATACATCCATAATGTATCTATAATTTTTGATGGTTTTATGCTATTATTATGCTTTTGACACTTTTTTTATAAAGTTCATGAGTTATTTGGACTAACCTACTAATAGTTGCAAAAGTGCACAATGTTCTTGTTTTATACTTTGATGTGTAGGAATTATCAAGAATACAAGTGGAACCCAACATGTATAATAGCTAGTTATAAAATGTGCTGCTTTATTAACATATGACCCACCTTTTGATCTAACAAAGTGGCTAGGAGCACGTGTAAGATCTGGCTCTTACACGAGAGCCCATATTCCTTCTCTCTCATATTCTCTCTGCCAACTCAGCATAAATATAGTATTTTAAATCTTATAGACAGCTAACTCATTCTTATTATACTTGCTCTAAATAAAAATTGCTTGTCCAATAACTGTCTATGAACAAATATTTTGTAGCCAACTCATTCTTATTGTAGCCTTCGATCTGCTAACTCAGCATAAATATAGTATTTTAAATCTTATAGCCAGCCAACTCATCCTTATTGTACTTGCTCTAAACAAAAATTGGTTGTACCAATAACTTTCTATGAACAATGTTTTGTAAAATAAATTTGGATTTCCATTCATCAAAAAGTGATCCTGTGATTTACCATAATACATTGCACTTGATCAGGGACAACGTGCATACAATGACGATCCTAACCATTGTTCTCATATTTACACCCACGAGTGTTTCCAAGTGGGTAAATGGGTTTCCAACTTGTGTCAAACTTACTTAGATAGGAGTTATAGAGTACTCTTGTGGTTTTTTGCCCCTTCCCTTTGCCTCTGTTTATAGTTTTTGCCTCTGGGATACCTTAGCCTAATGGTTGTCGTTGCAGTTTAACCTTTTTGTTGGTTTTAGAAAATTAAATAGTAACATTTATTTTTTTGCGAAATTTCACCTATCTATTAATAATCATCGACAACAGTACAAAGAGTCCCAAAAAAAATAAAAATTACAAATAGATCATTAGACCACCTAGCAACGACTATAAACAATAGCACGAGTCGAAGGCGCACCGTTGTCCTCGCCCTTCATCACTAGAGCCGAGAAAATCTTGTCGTAGTAGAGTTTGTTGTAGTAGATGGATGAGAAGTCGTCGTGCTAAGATCCCAAAGGACCAGTGCACCAGAGCATCAACCATCGCCGAAGATGGCAAACATAGATCATAAGAGACTGACCTCAAATCATACTAACAAATATGGAAAACAACCGGATCCCAAGGGATGCATCAGACACACAACTCCACGTGTTCTCCGCCGATGCTAGACACATCACCATAGCGAGGATACGGCGAGGAGGACCTTATTCTTATTTTAGGACACAACCACCGCCTCAACATTCTGAAGAATACACTAAAAACAGTCTAAACAAAACATTGAGAATTGAGGGGCCGTGGTCCGCCACGCCTCCAAGGACCTAAGGCCGCCGGGGGAAGGACGTACCAGTGGCGTCGCTAGCGGAGGGAAAGAACCCTAGATGTGTTTTAGCCGTCGCCTCTTAGAATGTCTCTCTCTCTTATCTCTACCGATCCGCGACGTGTTTTTTCTGGTTATTCATTAACATTCATTAATATACTAGATTCGGCAATTAATTGCTCTTAATTTTTGTGAAGATATGGAGAATATTTTTGGTTCATTATTGTATACAATAAATATGCTTATAATTAAGAAGAGAGGGGCGCTGCTAGAAAAGTATAGGGAGTATAGTTAATTGCTACCAAATATACCACCCCATGCAAATTAATGTATTGCTGATGAATGATTGTGAGGGATAAGCAAATTAAAGAAGAAGAAAATTAGACCATGTGACGAGATTTGTAGACGATATATTGGAAAAAATCAATGCATGCACATATGTTTAAGTTTAATGCACGAGTGTGCATACCATAAGCATCACACTCAAGTGTTTTTAAGTAGGTGAATGTGTGTCCATGTAATGTATTACATTCATATTGCAAAACACGATTTAAAGGAGATTCATATTTAATATAAGGTTCTCGAAATACCCATAATACATGTGAAGATAACGACACACATATTTCTATACTTTAACCTACCCATAAAGAAAAATTGACTATCCCAATAACAGACTACAAACACTATTTTGTCAAATAAATTTAGATTTTCATTCATCAAGCAATGATTCTGTGATTTACCACAATATATTCTTAAGGTTATTACCACGATGATGATAGTGTTGGGTTGAGCCACTAGAAGGCATAATTAATGTAAATATGTAGATTCGGATAGTACGATAGTATCAAATGGCTAGGCCAATGTCAAATACAAAGGGGGGGAGGAAGGTGGGATGGATGTGTGTGTGTGTGTGTGTGTGTGTGTGTGTGTGTGTGTGTGTGTGTGTTTTGAGATGTGTGTGTGTGTTGGGGGGACTATCAAAGGAAATATTTCATACAAAGTTGTTCATGCACCGCAAAGCAAGCGATGCTGGTCTTTTGTAGGCCCGGCTCTAATCCAGGGTGACCACGGGTAACCGCCTAGAGACCATGTAGGGGAGGGGCATCCTCTATATAGATACCTATGCAATGTCCAGCTGTTTCTTGTGTTGGGCTAGAAAGAAAAGGCAATATGGGCCATCAAGGAGAGGTTCAGACATCAGACGAACCGCACAACGACCAAGGCTATCTGATCGATCTGCAAGACCTATCATCCAACATAGCGACCGATCATCGATCTGATATCCTCTCTTGTCTATTCAACTGCCTCGGGAATTTGAGTTCAAGTATGTGATTTTGTCCAATAATCTATTGCGCCTCGCCCTGCCTCTTGGTCCCTCATGGCCATGCTCCCGCTGGTACCTGTACAATCAGGCATGATGAATCAACGAACTGAAGTGTACAATTTCTCAATCGGGCATGAACCCATGATCCTCCTTTGGCTGATTAGCCAATCAGCCGGGAAAGCATCAAGCATGTTACATTTTAGTCTTTCGGTCATGATATGGCATTGTGTAAGTGCTTAACAATTGTTTATGGACATGTTCGACTAAGAATGTCATGTTGGAGGTTAACTATTACTAGATGAATAAGGGCGCTTTGCCGTGCCGCCTGCATCTTGTTTTGGCACAGTGTGAAGTTGTAGAAAGACAAAAACTATCAGAGATGAACAAGCCTAGGCAATATGTGATCATGATGAGTTCACAATGAGGTTAAGGAAGCTGGTACACTTGTCTACTCTTATTTTGTTTCTAGGTATAGCTGTTTTACTTTATGGACCATTTACTTTACTGGCTGACTTGACTTTATACTATTTTTAGATAGCTTGTTCTAACCTCCAAACCCATGTAAGATTCTTAAATTAGTGAAAAACAAGTTTCTCGTCATGCGGAAACTGTCTTTGGCACATGGGCACCAAAGCTCTCATTCAAAAAAAAATTCAAACCTATTAGGTCTCCAAAAAATTAGAAAATAAATACTCCCTCCGCCCAGAAATAACTGACTTGGGTTTGAATAGGTTCGAATGTATCTAGCCGCATTTTAATGTATAAATACATTCGAATTTAGACAAATCTAAGTTAGTTATTTCTGAACGGAGGGAGTATATAACTATATACATACATCTAGAATGTAAGACATAAATTTTATTTAAGAATATGTTATATTTTGGGCTACAAAAAAAGACAAATTTCTGATAAAACATACGCATTTCTAGTCTTATTTACTGGCAGAATTGTTTTTCCGGTAGCCTAAAATGAAACGACCTTTTTACTGAAATTTGGCACAAATCTATGGACCATGTACATGCATTCACGAGATATATTTTTTTCAAAACTCAAAAATACCATTTTTATTTTTTCAAAACAAAGGGAGCACTGGTGCCCATGTGCACCAAATCTTTACTCCTCGTCATGTCAATAAATTATAATAAGTTTCTCCTGAAATGCTTCTCATGGAATGCATAATCTGTTGTTGTGAACTGGTTTGAAAAATATGATATTTACTGACTCTTTGTTTTCTCCATGAAGCTATCATTTAATGTTTTCAATCTCCGCTTACTGTTAAATGCAAAATAGCTATCGAGCCTCCTCCTAAATTAGTTCTTACAGAACATATAGACTGTAGTGCAACAAAGAACTGAATCCTCCCTTAGGGCCTGCTTGAATTGGATGTAATTTCTGCGTGGCCACCGTTATTTAGCTCTCACTTGAGCTAAATACCAGTCCCACTACTAGGAAAAACATTATCAGTGGCGCACCAAAAAAGAATTATGTGGCGCATCTAGTGGTCGTCACTAAATTGTCGCCACTAAAATTAGAATTCTGTGGCGCATATGCATATGCGCCACAGAATTCTCCATATGCGTGACAGAATCTGGGACAGAATTTTGTGGCGCATATAGATAGAATTATTTTTTTCAGAATTTCGAAATTTTCAGAATCTGGTACAAATACAGGTATATAACAGGTATATTACAGGAAATACATAAAAATTGACAGAAATACATAGAAAAGCTGCACACAGTAGTACAAATGTTCCAGTTCACATATAATACATCAACAAACACGAATGTTCACAAGTGTTCATCAATCACATCACTTAGAACCGAATAAGTGTACAAGAACATTTCACTTAGACCAGACTGGCTCCAAGGCGAACTTGGTGAGACAGAGTGGCGTGTTGTTGACGCTTCATCGGAAAACCCCAATAGCAAGGTGTGATGCAGCACAACAACAAGTCTTTCCTTAGTAAGAAATCGAGGTTATCGAAGTAGTAGGAGGAAGAAAACGTATCAAAGGTGTTGCAAGCAACTTGGAAACCTGCACAACACAAATTCAAGACTCTGCCCCAACGAACAGTGAGGTTGTCAATCTCACCGGTTGCTGTAACAAAGGATTAACTTAGTGTGGAAGGTGATAGTGGTTTGTAGAAAGTAAATAGTAACAGTGGAAGATGTATCAATGGTAAAGATTGGACCGAGGTCTATAGTTCACTAGAGTTGTTCTCCTTAGATAAACAAACATGGCATGCTGGGTAAACAAATTACAGCAGGGCAATTGTCAGGACTGCGCAAGGCATAACAATGCAATAGTAGACATCATGATCCTATGAGATTCGACTGGGAAATATAACAAGATACATAGACCGCTAGCCAACTACATCTATGACTAGAAGTCCACCTTTGGGTTATCATCCGAACCCCCTCCAGTATTAAGTTGCAAGCAACAGACAACTGCTTTAAGCAAAGTGTGTAAGGTAAACAATCCACTTGTTCCATGAACAAGAGACCGTTGTTTTATCCCTAGTGGCAACAACACATCTACAACCTTAGAGATTTTTGTCACTTCCCTTAGATTAAATAGAGGCATGAACCCACTATCGAGCATAAATACCCCCTCTTGGAGTCACTAGCAACTACTTGGCCAAGATAGCTACTAACATTGGAGAGCATGCAAGATCACAAAAAACACAGACATGATAGAATCAATAAGACAAAACCATTAATCAATATGACATAGTAATCTCAATATCCATCGGACCCCCGCAAACACAACATGCATGATTACAAATAGATGAGATCTTGATCATGAACGGAGCTCACAAGATCTAGACATGAAAGCACAAAGGAGGATATACAACCATCTAGCCACTACATGGACCCATAGTCCAAGGTGGAACTATTCACGCTTCATACCGGAGGCTGGCATGATGAAGAAGAAGGCCTCCGGGATGATCTCCCCTCTGGGAGGGTGCTGGGAAGAACTTCAGATCCCCCCGATCTAGTGACGATGGTACTTAGGGTTTAGGCATCGGGGGCTTCTTATAGGTGAAGAGGCGAGGCAGAAGGGCGGCCAGGGGAGCCCACACCCTGCCCAGGCGCGCCCTAGGGTGGGCCCACGCCTGGGAGGGGGGTGCGGCCTCCCTAGGCTCCCCTCCGTCTCTCCTCTAGACTCCATGTTCCCCACGGTAAAATATTGACTTTGGCTTTTGTCTCGTCCAATTCCGAGAATATTGTTTTTTTTTGCCTTCGAACCAAAATGTAAGAAAAGCAAGCAAACCTTGTGGCATCTTGTTAATAGGTTAGTACCAAAAAACATATAAAAACACCTCAAAGTATAAACAAAGCAAAGCAAAGTAGATACTAAACAAGCATGGAACATCAAAACTTATACATACGTTTCCGACATATCAAGCATCCCCAAGCTTAACTCCTGCTTGTGCTCGAGTAGGTAAGTGATAAAAGAATAATTTTTGAGGTGACATGCACCATCAAAACCAAGATCAAACCATTTGCAAGGATTGAAAGCTGGGATCAAAGAACTCTAAACATGAGCATGAAAGATCGAGTTCTAACAGTAAGACAAAGTAACTATGCATGCAACATGAAAGGCTACAAACAAAGATCATGAATAACATGCATTGAAAAACGTTTGTTTGTTTCACATATAGAAAATATGGCATAGTGGCATTCAGCTTGTCCCTCATAGAGTAGCAAATAGATGCATGGGACACCTTCAAAGTTCATAAGAGTGACTAGATACAAATAGCACAAGAACAAGTAATATCAACAATATGCATCAATCCATAAGTTTTAGGACAATGCACATAGAACTAAGAATGGCAACTATGCTCTATTAACTAGTGCCTAAAGGTAGAAGGTGGAGACTCAATATAATAGTGGAAGAAAGGCCCTTCATATATGGAAGCAGGGATTTCAAGTTTCAAAAAGAGGTTCCAAAAATTATGGTACTTGTTAGCTTTCAGCCCTCATTGCCTCTATCATAAGAATCTTGAAGTGATTAAGGTTAAAGTGAGCAAACTATGGAGTATATGCTTGACAAAGTATAAGTTGGCAATCTCATGTCCCTTGAATACGAGGGCCGCTCCTCATGCTCCTCAACTTTAGTCACCTGTAAGTTCTTGTCATAGTAAGTACATGTGTATCATAGAGAACCGCCAATTGGGTATCCCTTGCACATGGTACAGCAGCTATCCCATAACCAAAATGACAAGGCAAGCAGACAATGAGCATCTCAACAATCTTCTTATTTACCATGGGAATATGGTGCCTTTTCTCTCTTTCCTATTTTCTCAATATGTCTCTTTTTTATAAGAACAAAGATTCATAGATGTCATTATGGTGATGCTGCAAGTTTCCACCATAATTAGGCATGGATTAGGCTAGCGGCCCAGGCGTTTCTCTAACACACATACATAACTCCATGGACTTACAAGCTCCCCTTTCATTTCACACCGACGACATCCATAGACAAAAGAGCATGATATCAACCATGTACAAAGTACATGTGCAATGTTGAAAGCGTTCCCCGTGACAGCACGGTTATGCTAATTCCAACGTATAAGTGCAAGCATATACAACATAGATGACACAATGGTTCAAGTTTATTAGGGACAAGAAAAATAAATTGTGCCATCAAGTTTGTGAGATCTTTTCTCACTAAGTTTTCACATAACAAAATACTTTTTAATTGGAAGATAGATGAAAACAATAATATACTTGGAATGGTGTAACACACCATGCATAGGAATTTATAGTGGACACTTTGTAATAACTTGGTTTCTTGGGAGTTGGAAGCATGAGTAGATCTTACTCATATAAGTTGAGGCTAGCAAAAGACTGGGAGCAACCAACTAAGATAGCAATAATGTCCACAATCATGTAGAGCGACAAAACATTACTAATCAAAGCATAGAGTGGTAATAAAAGTCAAGGACTAGATGATCATAGATGCTATGGTGACTTGTTCATAGTCATAACATGGTGTGAGCATGTGCCAAGTCAACCCAAACAAAGCATCAAAGGAGAATACCACAATACTATGCTTTTGCATGCTGAAACAACGCATGATTATTTCAAGGCACACTAAGCAATCCCAATTGTTTGGAACAAGTCATGCTGCAGAAATAATCACTAAGAATAAGGTCAAAACAACACCTAGCATGACATGCTAAAGTCTAAGTCACAGTCAAAGCAAGCTCCTCGTGCACTATTTCAAGCAAGAACTTTCTACTCCTTTCCAACACCAATTAACTTATTTGAAACAACACAGCGAGAATGGGGGTCCAAACTACTTTATTAAAGCAAACTAATCAAAGAAAATGAAAACTAAAATGCTCAAAGAACAACACAACACTGCATAAATCAATAAAAACGAAGTGTCTAGAAAGACCTAAGCTTTTTATTGATGAAGAAGGGAATGCCTTGGGCATCCCCAAGATTTGATGCCTGTACCTCTTGAATATTTCTTGGGGTGACACGGAGTGGCATCCCCAAGCTTGAGCTTTTGTCCATTCTTCATCTCATTACATCATTCTCTCTTTACACCAGAAATTTTTCCTTCATACAAAACTTCACACAATCTTCATTAGCAACATTAGTGTATTCAAAAGATAATAAACCTTTGGGTTTATCTTTATAACAAAAAAACTTCCACTAAAAACACAAGCTACTGTAGAAATTCCCTCAAAAAGCTCAATTTCCGAAAAAGAACCCAAAAAGGAATCAATAAGAAGCAAATGCAAATAATGGCAGAAATCTGTCAAAACAGTCCAGCAGGTAGAAACCGATTTTTTTCGAAGACCTTATGTTGCTCAAATCAAAAGTGTTGAACTAATGAAAGTTATCTAACATACTAGGGGATTTTATTTGTAAATTTTCAGCCCAATTAGACTTACACAAACTCCTCACGAATTTTTATGGTGGAGGACATAAATCTGTTTCTGGACAGCAACTCCCCAAATATTACTTCCCTCTCATTAGAGGTCATTCTTGGCACAAAAAACAAACAAAAAGGATAAGTAGAGGTCATTACTGAAGTAGTAATTTCCAAGACTCAAGAAAACTCGTGGGTTATCTCCCAACAAGTACTTTTCTTTAATGCCTTTAAGTTAGGCACAAGAAGCAAGAATCAAGTATTTTCAAATGAAGAAGCATTAACATCAAACCTTGATTTCAAAGGAGGAGCAAAAAGCAACTTCTCTCTCCTCATAGGGAAGTGTTCAATACCTTTATTGAATGGAAATTAATATTTAATAGTGCCTTCTTTCATATCAATGATGGCACCAACAGTTCTAAGGAAATGTATTCCCAAAGTAATATGACAGGAAGCATTGTATTCAACATCCAAAACATAGAAATCAACAGGGACATAAGCATTGTTAACCATAATGAGAACATCATTAACACTCCCCATGAGTTTCTTCTTAGCATTATCATTAGGTGGGACATCCAAATAACAATCTTCCAAAGGTGGCAAATCAAGCATTTCATAAATCTTCCTAGGCATAATAGAGACACTAGAAACAAGATCACATGAAGCTTTGAGATCAAAGTCATTCACTTGATATTAATAATGGGTTCCCAACTATCTTCTATTTTCCTAGGAATAGAAGCTTTGTGTTTCAACTTCTCTTCCTTAATTTTGACAAGAGCATCTGTAATGTGTTTGTGAAAGCTACATGCATATCACTAGCATCAGGAATTCTAGCAAGCTTTTGCAGGAACATCATCACTTCAGAAATATTGCAACCATAAAGATCAGAATCAAACTTAGCATCACTAGTAGTAGACTCATTGGGCTTAGGCATTGTAGGAGGAGGAATAGCGACTTTTTGTGGTTTAGTGGCATCCATATTGGTGGTGGTGATAGTGCACACACTATTATTTCTAGCAATTTCAGCTTCCCTTTCCCACTTAGCATGAAGTTGGGATAACAGTCTAACATTTTCATCAATAGTAACTTGTATAGCATGAGTAGCAGCAAAGGTACTTTCCATGGTTTCAGGTTTAGCAGCCATTTTATTAATCAAAGAGGACTGTGCTTCAGACAAAGAGGAAATATTTTTCTCAGCACTCAATTTTTTTGACTGTAGACTAGGAATTTCTCTATTCAGATTCTCAAGCCGATGACTAATATTTTTCAAGATAACATATTGTTCTTCCATAGTTTTAGTGAATATCTTGTTTTGCTCATATTGCATTTGCATAAAGTTTTTAGTGGATCTTTCAACTTCTAGAATCCTATCTTCACTAGGCATTCTAGACCTACAATGATAAGTATTTCCATTATTAGGAGGATAAGGCATATAGTTATTACCATAAGAATTGTTGCCAAAATTATTATTCCTAATCAAGTTCACATCAACTTGCTCTTGTTGAGAAACCAAAGAGGCTAAGGGAACATTATTTGGATCTAAAGGAGCTTTTCCATTAACAAGCATAGTCATGATAACATCAATCTTATCACTCAAAGAGGAGGTTTCTTCAAAAGAATTTACCTTCTTACCATGTGGAGCTCTCTCAGTGTGCCATTCAGAATAATTAACCATCATATTATTAAGGACTTTTGTTGCAGCACCCAAGGTGATGGTCATAAAGGTACCTCCAGCAGCTGAATCCAACAGGTTTCTTGAAGAGAAATTCAAACCTGCATAAAAAGTCTGGATAATCATCCAAGCAGTAACTCCATGAGTGGGACAATTCTTAACCAAAGATTTTATTCTTTCCCAAGCTTGAGCAACATGTTCATTATCAAGTTATTTAAATTTCATAATATCACTTCTCATAGATATAATCTTAGCAGGAGGGTAGTACTTTCCAATAAAAGCATCTTTGCACTTAATACAAGAATTAATACTATTTCTAAGCAAGGATAGCAACCATTCTTTAGCTTTTCCTCTGAAGGAGAAAGGAAACAACTTGAGCTTAATAATATCCCCATCTACATCCTTATATTTTTGCATCTCACAAAGTTCAACAAAGTTATTGAGATGGGCAGCAGCATCATTCGAACTAGCACCAGAAAATTGCTCTCTCATCACAAGATTCAACAAAGCAGGCTTAATTTCATAAAAAGTAGCATCAGGAGTAGGTGGAGCAATAGGAGTACTTAGGAAATCATTGTTGTTTGTGCTAGTGAAGTCACACAACTTGGTGTTTTCAGCAGAGTTCATTTTGGCAAAAAGTGGAGCAAGCCAACGACAGCAGCAACTAGAGCAGGAAATATTTTTTGTGTGTTTTTGATAAGGGAAAGTAAAGCAAACTAAACTAAATTTTCAGTTTTTGATAAAAAGAGGCAAACAAAACCAAGCAAAAGAAACTAAGCAAAACAAAAACAAAGTAAAGAGAAAGTTTGAGAAGGACTCCCCTTGTGAAGACGTCCTTAGCCTCCCCGGCAACGACGCCAGAAAACTTGTTGGCGTGTTGTTGACGCTTCGTCGAGAAACCCCAAGAGCAAGGTGTGATGCAGCACAATAGCAAGTCTTCCCTCAGTAAGAAACCGAGGTTATCGAACCAGTAGGAGGAAGGAAACGTCTCAAAGGTGTTGTAAGTAACTTCGAAACCTGCACAACACAAACTCAAGACTTTGCCCCAACGAATAATGAGGTTGTCAATCTCACCGGTTGCTGTTACAAAGGATTAATGTATGGTGTTGAAGGTGATAGTGGTTTGCAGAAAGTAAACAGTAACAATGGAAGATGTATCAATGGTAAAGATTGGACCGGGGTCCATAGTTCACTAGAGGTGTTCTCCTTAGATAAAAAAACATGGCATGTTGGGTAAACAAATTACAGCAGGGCAATTGACAGGACTGATGTGACACCCTCAGGATCAGGGCTAAAAAAATCCCAGATCTCCGTCTGATATAAGCTTAACCTTGAGCTCGAGGATATCCAGTGAAGAATCGGTAACACATCAGTGACCCTACGACACAAAAATATTACAACAAGCTCATAACTGAGCAAAGAACAAAATTATTACAAGCAGAGGTCACTGACCACAAACATCAAACAACGGAAGGCAAATTATGCTATTAAGTATAGAAATTTAACAAATGGCCTAAGAGGCCTGAAACATAATGATGACGTCCAAGCCCATAGATTCCAGGCTGCCGGCCGGGAACCCCAAGCTGCTTGTCGGTGTCGATGTAGTACCAAACTGATCTTCATGGAATCACTTACTCTACCAAAAGTATCAACAAAGCAAGGGGTGAGTACATGGTGTAGTCCGCAAGACTTATGGCCGATGGAGTTGTTTTGCATAAAGCCATCTTTGTTTATAAAACAGGGGAGAGAGGGGAATCTCGTCTATTCAGAGTATTTTAAAAGGGGATAAGAGAGCGGCATCTTCAAAACATTGATCAACATCTTTATATCCACCAAATAATCATCATCTAAACCCTAACTAGGATCACCCCCTCGTACCCATGAGGAAGCATCCTTAAGCACACGTTGTTCTGCCAAGTTTTACGATTAGGTTCAAGTTCTCTATGACCTTCACATCCGTTCCCAAGTCGTCCATAACCGTGGACACGGCTTTCCGAAATATTATTACCCTGCAGGGGTGTACAACTTTACCCACACGTACCAACCGAATCTTAGTGCCACTTGACTCACTTCTTTGGTGTGCTGGCAGAGGGTGTGGTTGGACACGACCTTTACATTGCTTTTGCCGAGACCATGAGTCATGCAATAAGTATGGTTACGCCGTAACAGGTCAAATCCCGAAGCTGGTACTTAAATATGTGAGGAGAGGTTGGTTTACCAGGGGCGCCATCAACCCCAAGCAACCCGGTCCATGCTTCCCTACCTGTATGAATGAACCTCCTTCACCTCCTCTTTTGAAAACATTTTCAATGCGTATGTCGAATGGAACACCCGAACTATGTGACTCATGGAATCTACTAGGCAAGTTAGTCAATCATGGGGTCCCCATTTACCCCGTGTGGTTGTACGCTCGTCTTGGTTCAAGAGGCAAGAACATCGGGTCCTAGTGGTGGCGAGCATGGGACTAGAAAAACCACATCCCACCATGGCCTCCCATACAAGCCTTAGCATGTTTAATCTCATATCACTGATCTCATCTCATCACGTTATCATGTCATACTAGATTATATGCATCTGATACATCATCTGGATGAACCGGCACTGACAGCTATGCATGGCTAAGCAGGACTCAGATATAAGATATAACAGTGCACACAAGCCAAACCTAGTTATGCTAGGAGCAGTGAATCAGGTAATATAAGCTCAAATGGAGTAATGCAACATATAGGATACTCTATCTATCGATAAAAGACCACAGTAGAATCGTATGCAACATGACAGAATTGAAATGCTTTCGAAATCATAGGATTATATCATGGTGGTGATATGCTTGCCTTTGCCAGTTGATAGCAGATAAATAGATCTTCGAAAGCCTTGTACTTGACTTGGTTATAGTTGGTCAAGTATTGTTCTTCGATCTTCGACGGTCTTGATCTCGTTCTTCGATATCGTATTCTACCGGGAAGAACCAAACACCGGAAAGAGAGGGAAACAATCAACACATGGAATCGATGCAATGATCAAGCAAGGATGATGATATGACAAGTTAAATTGTATTGAAATGAAACCCTAAAACATTCTCGACAATTTAATCGGGATTCCGAGGGGTGAAAACCCTAACTCGGGGAAACTATGGAATCACCTATGAGGGGTTACTATGTTCTTGTATTTAAACTTGTCATGTAAATTTCTTAACAATGCATGATATATATTAATTAGATAGTTCTCATTTTTCTGAACATTTTGATATTTTATACATATTTTTCTGATTTATAAATCAAAAGTTATGAATTTTACAAGTTTTATTCAAATTTTGAAATTATTAAATAAATTTAAATTGATTTATTGCGTCGCTGTGACACATGGCTGACGTCAGCACATGGTCAGGGGCTTTCTACACCGTGGCTGGGTCTAGCCACTGCGGCTGCCAGGTGAGGCCTGGGCCACGTCGGTTGCCACCGTGGTGCCACGTCGGACTCGCCGGAGAACCTACAGACGACGGCGACTAGCGGCACTAGGACGTGAACGGGGACGCGCGGCTAGGCCTACTTGAACCAGTGAAGCGAGGTGAACACAAAGGTGGCGGCACCGCTGTGGTTGGGTCACCGGAGCTTGGCCATCGACGACTGCCAGCGGCGGCGGCAATAGGTGCACGACGATAGCGAGTTACAGAGCGAGAGGGAGGAAGGGTCCACAGGGACTAGCGGCTCACCCTTGACGCATGAGTGACATCGAGGAGGACGGGGGAGCTCGGGCGCGGCAGTAATGGCGACGGTGAAAGGCATCGGTGGCAAAGAAGAACGGCTCGAGGGCGACGATTCAGAGCGCCGTGGCTCGATTCCTTCTGCAGGTCGAATCAGGAGACCATGGCGGTGCGGGTGGCTTGCTCAGACGGGCACGGGGAGGCGTAGAACGACGGCGAGCTGGAGCTAGGGTTTCAGCCCGAGGAGAGGAACGAGAGAGGGAAGTCTCTGGGGAGGGGAAGAATGGATATGGGAGAGAGGGCGACGGCGTGGCGATCTTATCCTCCTCCCGAGCTAGACGGATGGCGAGGATCAGGCGACGGGATCGACGGCGACGCCGGCGACACCGAGCAGCTTGTCGCGCTGAGGAAGACGACGACAAACATGGGCGAAGGGCACTATCGAGCGACGGGGAGAGGAGGGAAAGAAGAGAGACATGCTGGGCTGGGCCTCATTTGCGACTGGCTCTATTTTTATTTTGTAATTTTTTTCTCTTTTTCTGTTTTCATTTCTTCTTTTATAATTCCATTTTCAAATCTGTTTTGAATATTTCAAAAATACCAGAGATTTATAAAATATCTAAAATATTGTAGAGCCCTTGTATTCAATTTGGGCTCCATAATTTTGGCACTTTTCAAAATATAAAACCTTTTTGAATGCATTTCAAAAAGAGAGGGAAGGATTATGGTTTAGGGTTTTAATTTATTTCTTAATGCTTGCATTTTAAGGAATGATGCTCATGATGCACAAACAAACCCTAATTATTATTTACTAAAAACTGGGGTGTTACAACTGAGCAAGGCATAACAATGCAATACTAGACATCATGATCCTATGAGATTCGATTGGGAAATATAACAAGATACATAGACCGCCATCCAACTGCATCTATGACTAGAAGTTCACCTTTGGGTTATCATCCGAACCCCCTCCAGAATTAAGTTGCAAGCAACAGACAATTGCTTTAAGCAAAGTGTGTAAGGTAAACAATCCACTTGTTCCATGAACAAGCGAGCGTTGTTTTCTCCCTAGTGGAAACAACATATCTACAACCTTGGAGATTTTGGTCACTTCCCTTAGATTAAATAGAGGCATGAACCCACTATCGAGCATAAATACCCCTCTTGGAGTCACTAGCAACTACTTGGCCAAGATAGCTACTAACAACGGAGAGCATGCAAGATCACAAACAACACAAACATGATAGAATCAATAAGACAAAATCATTAATCAATCTGACATAGTAATCTCAATATCCATCGGATCCCCGCAAACACAACATGCATGATTACAAATAGATGAGATCTTGATCATGAACGGAGCTCACAAAATCTAGACATGAAAGCACAAAGGAGGAGATACAACCATCTAGATACTACATGGACCCATAGTCCAAGGTGGAACTACTCACGCTTCATACCGGAGGCTGGCATGACGAAGAAGAAGGCCTCCGGGATGATCTCCCCTCCGGCAGGATGCCGGGAAGAGCTTCAGATCCCCCTAATCTAGGGACGATGGTGGCGGCGTCTATAGATGGTTTCGTGGAATATTGATCGGGTACTTAGGGTTTAGGAATCGGGGGATTTTTATAGGCGAAGAAGCGAGGCAGAAGGGCGGATAGGGGGCCCACATCCTGCCTAGGCGTGGCCTAGGGTGAACCCTCGCCTGGGGGGTGCGACCGCCCTGTGGCTCCCCCCCGTCTCTCCTCTGGACTCCGTGTTCCCCATGGTAAAATATTTACTTTGGCTTTTGTCCCATCCAATTCTGAAAATATTATTTTTCTGCCTTTCTGGAACCAAAAACAGAAGAAAACAGGCAACTGGAAGTGTGTCATCTTATTAATAGGTTAGTATCAGAAAACATATAAAAACACCTCAAAGTGTAGACAAAGCAAAGCAAAGTAGATACTAAACAAGCATGGACCATAAAAAATTATAGATACGTTTTAAACGTACCAGACGCCGGACATAGCAGCACGATGGCGAACTTGTATTGGACGATCTTGGCATCTTACAATGGCAAACCTGCGACACGACCAAAGTGGACATGCTCAGTATTGGATTTAGGCATAACTTCAAACACCATCGGCCCATGCCTCAACAGGATAAAAGAACTAACTTAGCTGAGAAATACAACAGAGACGACCGTGACGCTCACGCGGGCAGAGGTCGGCGCGACCGGTGAAGCAGCGCCGCGGAACGGGGACGGGCCAATGGCGGCCTGCGGGAGGGACAGGGGGAAGGGCGCATCAGAGCTTGACGGGGCGGTGCAGAGATTGGCGGCGCCACCGCTGGAGATGGAAGCGGACAACCCTGGCGGCGGGCGAGGAAACAGTGCGAACGCGGCGGCCTCAGGGCAAGTGCTGCGGCAGGGAGGCGCTGCGGCGGGGTCCAGTGGCGCTCGGGAGGAGCAGCGGCGGCGATGGGGGTGCTCGAGGCGGGCGCGCGACGCTGACTTGCAGGAGAGGTAGGAGCAGAGGAGACGACGGACGGGGGAGCAACAACGTCGCTGTCCGCGGGGAGGCGAGGTCCGGCGATGGACTGAGCTGCGGCTGTGGGGAAACCGCGAGCGCTGGCGGCGGCGGTTTCCTGGGAAGGAGGCGCTCGAGGTAGGAGGGGAACACAAGCGAGGTGCAGGCGGTCGCGGGCAGAGAGGATCCGACGGCGGCGAGGAGAGCACTCGGGGAGGAGGCGGCTTGGGGAGGAAGGTCGCAAGGGGACCTAGCGGCAGGGGTAGACGAGGGAGGGGCAGGCGGGTGGCGGCTTCGAGGATGACGAGGGAGCGGGGAATATGGGTCGGGGAGGGGATCACGGCAGGATGAGACAGGGTGGGAGCGATGCGGGGTAGGGTCTACGCGCATTCGCCGAGCGAGGTGGGGGATCACGATGGTGGTTGTGCGGTTGGTTTGGGGTGGGTGTGTGCGTTGTACCGCGTTCTTTGTCGTGTCGGTGCGGACGCGGCGTACCTGCAATGTGCAAGAACATAGACTCCTGGACCTGTGAGGTTTATTTTTTGGAAATAACAATATTTTTAAAAAGGCTGAAATAAAAATAATAGTGAGCGGTTATATATTTCTTAGTGGTGGTAGGTAGGAGAGGATGCCACCTTTTTTTAGATCTGTTTTGCACATTCTGTGGCGCATACGACAAATGCTCTATAGAATATCAAAATTCTGTGGAAATGAGAATTCTATGACGCATATGCTATATGCGCCACCGAATTTTAACATTCTGTGGTGCATATAGTCATATGTGCCACAAAATTTCAGCCTACCCATGTGCTGGGTCAAGCCACATGAGGCCCACAGGAATTCTGTGACGCATATGACTATATGCGTTACAGAATTTTCATTTTCTGTGGCGCATATAACTATATGCGCCACAGAATTGTAAGAATTCTGTGGAGCATTTGCTATATGCGCCACAAAATTAATTTTAGTAGAGCCTTTTTTCTATATACGACACATAATTAAAATCTACCTATAATCGTTTTACTAGCAGCGTTGACACAGAAATGTCAGAACCAATCTAAATGGCCCCTAAGTGTGGACAAGTGAAGGAAGGAATAACTAGCAGAAACCAAAATTGGTGAAAACAACCGGATATTAGAAATGGACATCATTCAAACTTGAAGTTACCAGAGTCGACAAAGCACCACAATATTAAAACTTGAGTCAGTTCTAAAATTGAAGTTGAGGTGGTATAGAAGATATGGGAAGTGTGTAAGGGCCGACAGTAGGACTTGTGAGATTTGGGATTTCTCTATTGGGCATGTAGCAGGGAAGCTGTATGCTAACTCTGTGTGTAAAGGGGTTTCAAAACCCTAATACAGCATTGTGCAGTGCAAATTAACAAACAAAGTGAGGTTTAAAAATAGCACCCATCAAATTAAAAAGCAAATATAGGTTCGAGAATAGCATTCATAGTATTGCCAAATTCAGAAGCAAACAGAACTGTATGGTTACATGTGGCAGTCGATAATAGCAACAACATGACATAGGTCTGGTTCTTAAACCATTATTACAGGTTCTTATTATACTGAAAGTTGCAAATAGTAAAGGAAATGCGACATATGTCTGGTTCTTAAACTATTATTACAAGTTCATATTGTAAACTGAAAGTTGCAAACAGTAAAGGAAATATAACTAAATGTTGGAGTGACACCAGGAGAAATTTAGTTGATCTGAACTGATAATCCACGCAGGTTGACATCTTCCACAAGCATTGCACCTCCCTTTCCCCTCCTGTGCAAATCAGCAAGCCGTAATCAGCAAATTACCGAGTACCAGGTGAGAATTAGTAGAGTTTAACAGGAAGAAGATTACCTGGTACATTCTAGATGGGACTGGGATCCTGGCCGCTGCTATATAAGATGGGATTGCTGTTGATCAAGGACTTCTTGATTGTCGCAATGTTCCCAGACATGAGGCTAATGGCCGTGGTTACAGACCTAGGATGTAGGCCAGTACCACGGGCGAGCTTTTGCAGAATCTGGAACCCCACGGTAACAAGAGTTTCTCCATCTTCGCCTAGTCCAATGCCACCCTGGGCAGACTCGCCGACGGGGAGCAGGGAGAAGCCGGTGGGGTAGATGGATACCATCCTCTCAGCCATGCCCCCAGGGCTCATGATCTTATTCATCAGTTGGTTGTCGATGGGAGAGTAAACAATGAATGAGCCCGTCACATCGTAGCAGCTGTTCTGGAGGATCATGATGTTTCCCATGTTATGCTGATCAATCACATATATATACTTGAGTCAGGTGAAATGTGAGATAACTAGAGGAAGCGATGAGTCTTGCAGATACTGAAACTAGATGTGGTTGCACCTTGACATGCAGTATAGAGACGGCATCATCAGCTTCTAGGCTGCTGGAGACACGGACTTCCTCCCTCACGACACCACCGCTCACCAGCACGTCCCACTGTGTAAGGTGCACATGCCATGAGTACATGGCTAGCTGTAGAGAGAAGAGATCGTCCGTGCCATGTGTGTGATTGGAGAGGCAGATCAGGCTATTTCATTTGCATACCTTTGGGCGTAGCATGTTGTTCCTGAGCAGATCAAACGTGACCCTGAGTGGCATTGGCAGCTGGAATGATGCACTCACGGACACAATGGCGGTGTTGCTGCGGTCGGGATCCCTCCTATGCGTGATCTTGATATCTTGGTCCGTACCAGCACCGCGCACGATGGTCCATGCATCCTCAGGGAGAACGGCGATGCTGTTGCTGTAGCACACGAGCAGGCCATCGGCTAGCTTCATGAGGGTCTTCCTCCCATTTGAGTTGGCTGAAACAAACCAAGGAGGAAAAGCTTGTTTCAGTAAGGACATGCCTTCCAGATTATGTTCAGTTCAGAGTTTCAGACAACGAAGATCTCGAGGTTCTAGTTACTTCTTAAAGCAGCTCCTGTAACAAGGAAGACATCTCTTATGCGCACGCACTGCCGCTTGATGCTTGTCACCCAGCGCCTAGCTCCAAACATGAGTCCACTCAGACATGGCCGGTAGAGCTCGTGCACGCCAGTATCATCTACAAGAACATGTTCTATGGCGATGACCTGGCAAGAAGATTTCCGAGCAAATAAAGCATGGGTTAAGTTACTGCCGTACCGGTATCACACATTGTAGAAATTCATTGTTGCCATTGGTCAGTATTTTTTTACCATACCTTGCAGCTGTTGTGCTCCAGGGGCTGAATTAGTACTCCTGATGGCATTTTGCGGCATTTGAAGAAGGTGCCATCACCGGCATCCAGGGACACGTCAACAACGACCACTGACCCATTTTGCAGCTCCCTGCAGTGCCTCACGAATGTGCATTTCCTAAATGGTACCAGGGGCGACGGGAATACTGTCTCAGTTGTCATCTGTTGTTTGCAAGCAAACAAAAAATGTGGCAAACTGTCAGTAATGGAGCAAACTAATTTCACCTTAGGTTAGTGCTTTTTTTGCCAGTAATGTATTGTTGTTTTGACTTTGGACAGGATCTTTGCACTCACGCCAAAAACACTTCTATGCTAAACTCATTGAAAGATAAAGCATACATACCAAATGAATAGACCCATCGTAGCTGCCTGCATTAGTAGGCCACTTGTAAACCTTAATGGTTTTTGCACTGGACAGAATTCCAGGACAGAGAGATACATAGCATTCCTGCAGTCATTTAACATTAGGATCAGATTCTGACTTGAAATAGCATAAATGGCATTAGAATTTTAATCAAGTAGTAGTTTTTTGGTAGAGAAAGAATAACTGGCTCTTCTCTTACAATCCATATGCAACTTACAGTATCCATGAGATAATCCATCATTTTTTTGGCATTCATCATGACCACAGCATCAGCACGAGTAGCCTCGGTCTTGAATCCGATTATATCAGTACTATTTTTCCCACCAAATTTTTGAGCATAAGCCGTCTTGTTCAGTATTTCAAATGAACCACCAGGGACCGGCAGCCATAGTGGGCCGTGGGACTCGCACAAAGTGACAAACTCGTGCATTGCATTCTGAGCTAGTTCAACAATCATCTGCGTGTCATTTTGTCTCGCAACGACACTTTCTGCAGATGAGTCGAGTTGGAAAGAACGTTTTGATTCTGCAAGTGTTTCAGCGTGCAGCCGCGAGATCTGCCAAATGAAGAATACGCCATTAGTAAGAGGACTAAAAGTCGACTCTTGAGATAACAATCTTCACAAGCTTTGTAATTCACTGTTATAATTCCAAAACAGTAGATCTAGCATTTCTTTCGAGTCACTGAACTTGAAACATAATCGGCCGAATGTTTCTAAGATCACTGAAGTTTAGTTGAAAATACCAGATGGGATTGTTTATATGCTGTACCTCTAGCTTCATCCAGTCATTTTCCTCTTTTAGCCTTTGCATATCTGGAGGGAGCTGATTCTGTATCCGTGAATCACAAACTGGGCAATATGTAGTCCTCTGAGCCTGCTTAAGCTTCTGGTTTTCATTCCACAGCATCACATTCTGCACTTTCAACCTATATGTCTCTTCTTTTTCACGCAGATTCTGCAGTTTGTATGTCATGGAACATGTACAGAGAATGATTACTAATTTCGAAATGAGATATCTCATGCTAATGCTAATGCTACATACAGTAAGTGTAACTGAAGAAGTGAAGATATGACAGTGCAGCTTAAATATACAAGTTGAAGTGTTTTAGACCAGACCTTCACTTGTGTTCTCTTGTTTTGAAACCAATACTTCACTTGTTGTGTTGTAAGACCCGTTGTCCCACTCAGCTCCCTCCTTTGAAATTCATCAGGGTGTACACATATGATAAAGAACCTGTTCATTCATGTGAAGGAAAAAAAGATAAATGGCAAGTCATTAAGTTCCTAAAACGAACCTTTGCGGTTTACACAACTGTTCCTCTTTTCATAGATTCGAAAGACCCATTTTCACTGCTAGTAGGTAGATCAGTATATTAAAAAAAGGAACTAACGGGGGATATGCATAAAGCAACACTGCTACAGATAGGTTGAAATTCATTTCTACCAAATATTCATGGAGTTAAAAAGTAAAATCTTGGTAATAAATATTTGCACTTGTAAAAGAATAAAGAAGTAACTTGAAACTAATCATGATATCTTCGGTAAGATCCATACCCTTGGAGCATGTGGGTTTGCTCGGAAGTGAGCCTCTGTAGGCGCTTCCTCCTTGTTCGTCGGCCTTGAGTGCCATCTTGGTCATTAGTGGGGTTCCTCCCACGTATGTTTCTGTTGCTAGTCGATATATAGAAGTCGACATCATCACCATAGATTGCATCTAATTCGCCGGAGTAATTGTCGAAGCTCAGCTCCTCCTCCTCGTCGTGTGCTTGACCAGCCTGTGCCTGTGTTATGCTTTTCAGATATGAAAATATGGTACTCTAGATTTATAGATTTATACTCTAGTCTAAATGTTTATAGCTTCAAAAGTTATGAAAAACTTACTCTAGCAGATTGAATCTACTATTATAATAGGAAGGTTAAAAGAAACTTCAGTGCCGAAGCTAAGAACTTACAAGATCCCATTTTAGTCAGGCGTATATAATATGATGTGAATTTGCAAGTTTGAACTGATCATATGCAAATCTAGGATGGACATGTTTAGTTAACAGAAAAAGAACGTGTGCAGCGCCCCTATAGTGCGTGACGATCAGTGGTGGCACTACATACAAGAGTATAATTTCAACGAATATTACAGCTTGCGTAAAACACACTTATATGTTTTCATATTTATCCAGAAATCACAGTTTGTATAAAACACGCTCAACTATTTTCCATACTTATCTAGAAATCACAGTTTTGCAAAGCATGCTTAAACATTTTCATATTTATCTAGAAATTCATATAATTAAGAGAAGTTTAGTAGGTCATAGGACAACACCCCTACTGGCGACTTCACTCGGTAAGCGCAACACGCGACAAAGCATTCACCTATCTATTGTTAGAGATAGGAAAAAGTATATACCGATTGTCTCCTACTTCCACCACGAGAAGCGCGAGATGTCATTGTCATGAACGAATGGATGCCTTTACAAGCTTGATCCATTCCAAGGTCGAAATCCAAAACCCACAACTTGTGCCTATTGCACTTAGGTAGAGAGTATGGACTATGGAGTGCTGTTGTGTACTTGTGTTGTTTATCCTTTCCGTTTGTCTCTATTTATAGATGTTGCCTCTATTTATGGATTATCTAGTAACATTCATTGCAGATATCAAGAAAGATTTGGTTATAATTGCTCCAAAATATGGTTAATATATGTAGATTCTTTTTGTTCGTCATTTAGTGAGTACAATTAATGGCTACAAAATATATCATGCAAAATACTACTCGTACACAACTAATGGCCTCATGCAAATTAATGTTCTGTCCATTAACAAGTGGGGTAAGAGAAATCTTAAGTTAATGATCTTTTCTAATTAGCATCAGGCTTGGTGAAGTAACCACTGCTACTACATGAAAATACAATTGATAAATCTTGAGAATTTAGATATATTCAACAGTTCATTAAATAAATCTCTACAAAACAGTTAATCTGCAGTACAACCTGCCTCCATAAATGTCTGGAGCCATTTGCAGTATCTTCCGGCGGATGTCTTCCAAGAAAGAGATTAAAATGGATCTCTACATCTACGACTTATGCAAAAGGTACGCAAACCATAGAGTATTTATCTGTATACTACGGCCTGCAAAACTACTACAAGGTTTCTACGTATGTCAGGTGGTGGAATGTTAAGAAGTCATGGTTAGCTACTATTTTTCTCCAAACTTGCCATTCCTCCACATCAAATGGTTTATCCTTACAAAATTGAGTGTTCCAGAATTCAATTTTACTTATGAGGAAGTTGGTTAACACGTATATTTTATCATATCACAGGCAAAATTGTATATTATCATGTATCCTTTTATATAGTTTAACATGATATATGTTAGCTTTTCGGATGATATCCGAATGAGATTCAAGCTGGAGAAATGGTGGAATTTGCTAGCGGTGTGAAAGGAATAGCCTTTAATCTTGAGAATGAGAATGTATCAGTTAAATTGCCCGCCGCAAAGCACGGGGTATTCTTTAGTACTTCTTATAAAGCAAAACCCAACTAACTGCAATTAATACTGGTCTATCTCTACATGCAAGCCATCCACATCATCTACTCTATGAGCAATCAAATGCCCATATCATCTCACCGATATACTAATAGTGTTTATTAATAATAGTGTTTATTAATAATAGTGTTTATTTACATGCGAGCTATCCATGTCACCTCATCTAATTGTCCACATCAATAATTTATATTCATCTAATATACAATAATTTCTCAATTAAATTTAGCATCTCGACCTTTTTTATCAAATGAATCTTGAATATATTTTTTATAGAAAACTCCATGTTTAATACATAATATACCATTTCATTTATACAACAGAGTTTTCTAAAAGATACCCACCGCAATGCGCGGGGTATCCTTCTAGTTTTATAAGTGTAGAAGATATTTTGCACAAAATCAAGGAACATATGTTTAATTATAATTCACGAGGGTGCATACCATGATCCTCACCCTCATGCTCATATTTACACTCATGAGTGTTTCTAAGAGTTTACATGTAATGTATTGTGGTCATATTGCAAAAAGAGATCTAATATTTACTGTAATAGGATCCAAATACTCACAATATATTGGTGGAGATAACGGCGACATATATTTCCATACTTTAGTCTGCTCATCAAAGAAACTTTTATTGTACTAAGAACACGGACTATATTTCATCGTATAAATTCATATCTCCTACCATGGTCTCATGATTTACTATAATATAATCTGAAGGTTACAATACGATGATGATGATAGAAAGCACTCCTCAAAACATTCATACTCACCAATTTATCATAAAACACGCTTAAGTTTTTTTCCATATTTGTCATCACATGATCATAATCCTAACACCCCTACTGGCAACACACGTGTTAAGCGCAACATCCTGGCACTCATCAGGCCATAGGCTGGCGTGTCTTGTCACATGGATTGTGTAAGCCTAACACACCTACTGGCAGAGCACATGGTAAGCGCAACACGCTGACACTCATCAGCCCATAGGCTGGCGTCCGTCACATGGATTGTGTTGCATGTGGCCATGGTAGTGAACCAGATGAGGCGCATCGGACAACATGCAATGTATTGGACCTAATAAAAAAACATTGAACATTCACTCGGTATAATTCTCAATCTTACAACAACAAATAATTTAAGGCAACACAGCTCAAAATTAGTTGAGATTTCACGGAAGGAGCACATTTTTCTAGAATTAGTATATTGAACCACAAACATTTGATGATGATTGATCACAAAAGAATTGATCACAAAATATACCCATAGAAGTCGTATGTGTTCATATTTTATCAACTCGTTCCTCTAAGAATAACCCATCTACCACTCCTTGAAGCAACAAGAAAGCAGTCCTCAAAACTTTCAACTAGTTATTATTAGAGATAGGGAAAAATATATACCGATTCTCTCCTACTACCATCATGTGCGGCGCGAGACATCATCACTATGAACTATTGGGCGCTGTTACAAGCTTGATCTGTTCCAAGATCGAAACCCAAACCCTACAACTTGCGATTGACGTATATAGGTAGGGACTATGAAGTATTCTTGTGTTGTTTGCCCCTTCCCTTCACCCCTATTTATAGTTTATAATTGTTACCTCTCGGCTACCCTAGCCTCACACTAGATGTTGGACTTGAATATATTTTTTGGATTCGGGAAATTAATTAGTGATGGCCATTAGATATATAGAGAGATTCGTTAATTCATTTATACTAAATATAATGAAGATAGGGGCGAATATTTTTGTTCATTACTGTATACACTAAATGAACATGCTTATAATTATGTGGGTTTATAGGGAGTACGATTAGTTTCTACCAAATATATTGTTTCCTCGGGCAAATTAATGTATTGCTGATGAAAAAGAAAATTAAACAAGGAAATTAGGACCACATATGGGATTAGGAGTGTGCAAAATACATTGCACTTGATCAAGGGTCAACGTGCATACAATGATCCTAACCGTTATTATCATATTTACACCCATGGGTATTTTCATTTGGGTAAATGTGTTTCCAACTGGTGTCGAACTTACTTAGGTAGGAGCTATGGAGTACTCTTGTGTTTTTTGCCCCTTCCCTTTGCCTCTTTTTACAGTTGTTGCCTCTGGCTACCCTAGCCTAATGGTAGTTATTGTAGTTTAACCCTTTTGTTGGCTTTAGAAAATTAACTAGTAACATTCATTAATATACTATATTCGCCAATTCATTGCTCCTAAATTTTGTGAAGATATGGAGAATCTTTTTGGTTCATTATTGTAAGCAATAAATTAATATGCTTATAATTAAGAGGGGGTGGGACAGCTAGAAAAGTATAGGGAGTATAATTAATTGCCACCAAATGTACACCAATGCAAATTAATGTATTATCGATGAATGATTGTGAGGGATAAACAAATTAAAGAGAAGAAAATTAGACCAGAGGAAGAGATTTACAAGCGTAGATGGTATATTGCAAAAAATCAATGCATACACATATGTTTAAGTTTAATGCACAAGTGTGCATACCATAACCCTCACACCCATATTTACGGTCACCAGTGTTTTAATGCACGAGTAGTAGGTAAATGTGTGTCCTTATAATGTATTACATTCATATTGCAAAACAATATTGAAAGGAGATTTATATTTAATGTAAGATGCTTGCAATACCAATAATATAGGTGAAGTAACAGCACACATATTTCTATACTTTAACCCAACCACACCCATAAGATCAAGTTCAATAATACTCCCTCCGTTTCAGGGCTTAAAGCGTCCTTGTTTTGCGTGTTTTTCTTTTACCAAGAATTACTCTAAATACGAAAAGAGTTTTGGTATAAAACTAGTATCACTCGAAAGTATTTTTCAATATGAATCCAATGATACTAATTATGTACAATATAATCTAGATTTTGTTGCTCAATTCTTTTGGTCAAACTTTGCTTTGAAAAGCGTGTGCGCCTTAAGCCTTGAAATGGAGGTAGTATAGTCTACCGTCGTCTATAAGATACTGCCATTCATCTATAGCCAACGCTCCGACATGTATAATAACTACTCCCTCCATCCCGGTTTAAAGGACCCAATTTAATCTTTGGACCCTAGGTGTGCTCTAATTGGGCTAATTTGTCTCTCCACCAGCACTAAGAATTAAATGCAAAGGAGGAAACCTGCCTACTCTATGCGTGATACAATAGCCCGAGTTAATTTCCGTTACATGCATGCAAGAAATCAGCTCCATTCACACTTGTTCACATGCATGCACTAGTAGCAGATACGGGAGGGGGAAGGACCGTGCTGGAGGTGAGGAGAGCACATGGAGTACTAAATACAGGAATTAAATGCTATTGTGTCAAGATATTTTGGGATTGCATGGTTTCTATATTGTGTCCTTTAAACTGGGATGGAGGGAGTAGTTATAAAAATATGCTACTTTATTAACATATGGCCCACCTTTCAGTCTCATAAAGTGTCTAGGAGCACATGTAAGAGATGGCTCTTGCATGAGAGTCCACATCATTTCTGTCTACCAACTCAGCACAAATATATTATTTTGAAGAGTATATATCCAGCTAACTCATCCTTATTGTTCTTGCTATAAAGAAAAATTGGTTGTCCCAATAACTGTCTACGGGCAATGTTTTGTAAAATAAATATGGATTCCCATTCATAAAATGATCCCGTGATTTACCATAATACATTGCACTTGATCAGGGACAACGTCCATACAATGATCCTAACCGTTGTTCTCATATTTACACTCATGAGTGTTTTCAAGTGGGTAAATATGTTTCCAACTTGTGTCAAACTTACTTAGGTAGGAGCTATGGAGTACTCTTGTGGTTTTCCCCTTCCCTTTGCCTCTATTTTATAGTTGTTGCCTCTAGGATACCCTAGCCTAATGGTTGTCGTTACAGTTTAACCTTTTTGTTGGCTTTAGAAAATTAAATAGTAACACTCATTTTTTTGCGAAATTCCACCAATCATCAACAATGGTACAAAGAGTTCCAATAAAAATTACAAATATATCATTGGACCACCTAACAACGACTAAAAATTCTGGCACGAGCCGAAGGCGCACCACCATCCTCGCCCCTTCATCAGTGGAGCCGGGCAAAGCTTGACGTAGTAAAGCTTGTTGTAGTAGACAGATGAGAAGTTGTCGTGCTAAGACCCCAAAGGACAAGCGCACCAGAGAATCAACCATCGCCGAAGATGGCAAACATATAGAAGAGACTGATCTCAAACCACACCAACGAATACGAAAAATGACCGGATCCCAAGGAATGGATCGGACACACGACTCCACGCGCTCTCCGCCGATGCTAGACACATCACCAGAGCAAGGATATGGCGGAGAGGACCTTATTCTGACTTTAGGACGTAGCCACCGTCCCAACATTCTGAAAAAGACACTAAAAACAGTTGTAACATCCCTAAAATCATGTTTTCAAAGATTTCGTATCATGCATGCATGCATATCATTTAGGGATCAAATTCAAACTCATTTTGAAAGAAAACAGAACTTGGGAGCTATGATTTTATGTGATCAAACATTAATCAAATGCTACTCTCCAATGGGAGATTATTTGTTCAAAACCAAACCTTGTTGCTCTCAGATCGTTTTGCTTGATTGCTAGTGCTTAAACCAAAATTTACAAAACAAATAGAGATTTAAAACCATTTTTAAAACTTGTTCAAATCAAGTGCTAAGTCACTGTTTATTTTGTTTGATCTATAGGACCAAGCTAATACAGAGAGACCACATGATTTTATGCCCAGAAATATGAGTGTTACACTCTACAAAAATCCAGAAAAAGTTTGAATTCAAATGGATTTTGAAATCATTTGAAAAAATTTCCTCGAAATTCAAATAGAAAAAGAAAAGGAATAAAGAAATAAGAAAAGGTCGGCGCTACTAATCTAGCCCAACAGTGAAACCAGCCCACTAAGCCCACCCGGGGTTTTCCCCTCTCTCTCTCACTCGCAGCCGTACCCACAGAGTCACTGACCGCCTGGGCCCATCCCCTCTTTCTTTCTCTCGCTGACAACCGCGGCCCACATGCCAGTCGTCGTCTCCACCCCCAGCGACCAGTTCATCCCCAAATTACGCCGGGCGTTTCCTGTTTAATTCACGGCTTCAATTCCCGTTCAATGCTTGAGTAAATCACGCCCGCGTCCTTGCTACTTAAACCCCCTCTGCCCCCTCTCCATTTTCCCCCAAACCCCAAGCACATAGCTCCACCAGGCTGCTAGAATTTGCCCTCACACCGCCGCGGTACCGACAGACTCCGGCGACCGATTGTGGTAAGCTTCGTGCACGCCTCGCTCTCTGGTTCATGCAAGCTTGTCCGTTATCTCTTTGCGCATCTTCTGACGTTCGCCGTTTGCCCTATTTCACACCAGAGCATCGACTTCGTCAAGCACCGTAACTTCCCGACGCCGTCTCCAACTTCGGCAAGGAATTCCGGTGAGGTACGACCACCCCGTGCTTTTCCCTTAACCCCATCTTGTTCGCCTGAACGATACGCACGCGCTGATGCCTTTCGTTTGTGTTAGGACGGATCAGAGCCTCACCAACGTCGCCGTCCACCTAAGCCCGACGCCGCCCTGACTCTGACGAGCTCCCACGGCCACAGCAGCACGCCCCGTTTCCACGACGACCACATTGAGCTTCCTCGTCCTCGTACGAGTCTGGTAAGCATCGCCACCTCCCCCAGCCCTCGCTAGATTCGCCGATCCATCGCCGACAGAGCCGTCGCCGCCGTCCTAGCCATTTGCGCCGCCGGGTTTTGGTCAAAGCATTTAGATCCACCGGATCTAGATCCAGTGGTTGAGATTAGAAGATAGGCAAAGGGGTATGGTTAGAACTGAGCCGTTAGATTTTAAGTTGATCTGACGGTGCGCGAACGCGATCCAGCGCGAAGCGGTACCAGCCAGTTAGAAAGCGCCGTGTGGCACGAGTTTGGTTTTAAAAGTTTGAATTTGATCTATTAGATATTAAAACTTGTTTAATTCATAACTTTTGATTCCTACATCCAAATTTGACAAATTTTATATCAATGGAATCAGGAGAGAAAATCCTTTCCAACTATGCAATGTGTTTAATGTTTTGCCTCTGTTAAAATGGTTGTTTTTACAGAAACATGTGTAGGCCTATTTTGTGTATATTAATTATTTGAAAAATGTTTTAGTGTACAAATAAACTTTATTTAGCTTGTTTTGAACTTGTTTATGATTCAGTACCATGCACTTGTATTGTTTGGTGTAGAAAATCATCACATGGCATTATGCATGTATCCATATATTTTTGCTTGTATTTTATTTTGTATGTGATTTTGGTGATATTATTTTATGTGTAGATTTTGGTGCAAATAGTGATTGTGATTGTGAGGATTGTAGCTACTCTCCAAACTACCAAGGAAAGTGGTGCTTCATGATTTATTTCCTATGCTTTTCAAATATGCATTAGAAATATTTTGCTAGCCTTGCATGGATATTTTTTGATCTATATGCTATGCTTGGGAAATCCTAAGTAGTTGTAGAAATTGCTAGAAATATTTCTAAGTCTTATAAATGCCATGCTTATCCTAGCTAGTAGCAACTAAGGGTGGTTAAATATTCATGATATGATAAAATATTTCTAAGTCTTTGGACTATGTTTTTGCTTAATAAAACAACTAAGTGAATGAAACACCTGGGTGGAATGGAAAGAATGGTTTATGTTGAGTGGTTACACAAGGCCCATTTCTATGGTTTACCTTGTGTATCTCACTTGTGGAAAGCCACCCAGGAACAAAGGGATTTGAGAGGCCAAATGTTAAGAAGCTTCTAGTGCAGCCACTTGGCAATATGGGCTCTGCCTGGATCATATAGGTTGCAATAACTTAGCCATGGACAGTTGGTGGTAGTGGGATGATAGGTTGGAGCGCGTCCATTTGGTCTAAGAGAAGGCTTCTGAAAGGTCCTGTCTTGGTGAAAATCAAGTCTTGTGGGGAAAGTGCACAACCTCTGTAGATGGAAGAATCTAAGTACTTAGCCATGTCCCTGGTATTGGACAACTTGAGCATCAAGACATGGAAGCTATCAAGAATCTCGTCATCCCAATTTCTAAGTAAAAACTTGTGGTTGAAAAAGGGTGAAGGACCCCAATGTCTATTGGTGGATCCTTGGGAAAGATTTTGACAAAGAAAAATTTAGTGTTTTCAACTAATAGGCAAAACCTATTTTGAGCAAAGCAAGCCTAAGCTACACTTAGCCAAAATGCATATAGTATTTAGTCCACCAATATTCTACTAAGGTATCACTTGCCAATACTATTCCAATGTATTGACCCACTGTGGCTGTAACTTGTGATGTTGCAGGTTATTCTGATGATGATTAGGAGTCATGAGTCTACACTCAACATGATTGCCTGTGGCACATGAAGATGAAGACTTATTTATCTTATTACATATTTAAACTCTTGTACTAGGCCTGTGGCCATGGAGTTGTAAAGACTATGTTTGTCTCTAGAATGACTTGTAATAATGACCTTTGTTTCTGTGTGCTTCATCTTAAAATGTGGATGCTAGCATTGATCCAAGGACTAGCATTGCAATCACAGGGATCCTTTCCTTTACAAAGGAGGGATCTTACAGATGGTATCAGAGCACTGTGTTGCCTGTAGGATTATGACCCTAGGATTGGAAACCACTAAGGAAAAAAAAATTCAACAAACTTCCACACTTGTCTCATTCTTCTAGTAAACTTTTCTAATATTCTTTTCTTATCTCTTTGATAGAAGGATGCATTGTTAGCCTTTAGATTAGAAAGTGAAAGATGAATTGAGACTTATTAGTTGGACCACCACACTCATCATTACATTTCCAAAATTTGACTAAGTTTTATTGAAACTAGGATTTCTTGTGTTATGTATGTCATGATTTGAGTGTTGCTTGACAATGATATGCATGTGATACTTTATCTTGTGATTTAAATTTAATTGTATTGATCCTAACTTTTTCTATCTTATAAATAGATGCCTAATGTTACTATCAGCATGGCTGAAGAGTTCAAGGGAACTCGTTTTGGCCCCCGTATTATTGAGCTCACTAGTCTGATCAATCTCCCTCTTCCTACTATCATGATGCTTCCCCTCACCAAGTTTGAGAGGAAAGACCTTTGGGGCTTCAAGGTTAATCATCCAGGAGCCAGACTGAGCCAGCCACGGAGGCCATCATCTTCAAGCTCATGCATGATGACAAGGAGAGAGGCCTTGAGGTAGTCATGCAGGATTGATTGGACGTTTACTAGGGAGACACTCTCGAGAGGTTAGGGGTACTCACTTCCACACCTTTGGTAGACGTGATGATGATGGTGAGGCCATTGACTTTGAGGATACTTCGAGAGAGACGGCAGAGCCGATTCGCCTATACCTCCAGGACTTAGAGGTTCTTCTTAGGCACATAGACACTGATAGGACCAACGTCATGCTTAGCAATGACGAACTCCAGGTGCAGCTTCATGAGAAGGACAAGCTCTTCGCGGAGCAAGATGAGATAGTCAAGGAGATGGAGGCTAAGTTTGAGAGTCGGGATAGAAAGTTCAAGAGTCAAGAGAAGCGAGTCCAAGATAGGAACAAGAGGATTCGAGACATGACTGCAGAACTAGAGGCCAAGGACTTCGAGCTCGAGCATCAGCAGACTGTGATTGAGAGGCTTCGTTCACAGAAGAGGGCTCTCAAAGCCAAAGTAGAGACTTTGACCACCAATGTCGAGGAATACAAGACCGCTATGGAGAATGCAGGTATTACATTTGTTGATGAGGAGGTTGATGCCGAGGAGTAGTGATGACTACTCATTTACCATTTATTTATCATGCCTTTGATTATTGAGTCGCAATGACCATCCAACATGTGGATGGCTTGCTATTGGTGTGTTTACCTTGCAAACTTGTTGTCTATGTTGTTGAACTTTTGTTACTACGATGCATGATTGTGATTTGTTATGTGATGTATTGTGCATGTTAGCATCTATGGGTATCTCATTCTTATCTCTATTGAACAAATCACAGATGCCTCCCCGACGTGCCAATCCCAACCCCAACAACAACAACATCACTCCTGAGATGCAGCAAATGATGACAGCTTGGACTCAACTGATGCAAATGATGACTACGTTCATCCAGAATCAGAACAACAACAACAACAATAACAACAACAACAACAATCAGAACAACCCACCGGGTTTTGACATGCTTACCAGGTTCTTAAGATTGAGGCCAGCAAAGTTCTCAGGAACTACTGATCCTATGGTGTCCAATGATTGGCTACGCTCTGTGAATAAGGACTTGGTAACTTTTGGCTGTACTGATTAAGAAAAGTCAGATTTGCAGCTCACTTGTTGGAAGGACCGGCAGCCACTTGGTGGGATAACTTCCAGATCACCACTCCCATTGAGGATGTGACATGGGCTATCTTCGAAGATGGTTTCCATACTGCTCACATCTCATCCGGAGTGATGAGTTTGAAGAAGAAAGAGTTCCATAACTTGAAGCAGCGCCACCGTAGGGTGGCTGAATACATTGAGGAGTTCAACAATCTGGCGCGATATGCACCGGATGAAGTTGACACTGATACTAAGAGGAAGGAAAAGTTCCTTGAAGGGTTGAATGATGAACTGAACCTGCAGTTAGATGTGGCCTATGTCCCCACATACCAGTCTCTGTAGGGTTCGCAGCATAGAAAACAAAAAATTTCCTACGATGGGAACAACTATGTACCAAGATCTATCTACTAGATACAAACAACAGGCGGATGTACATCCGTAGAGAACATACCCTTGGATACCGACAAAGATTAACGAGTCCAAACTCGTGGTTGATGTAGACGATCTCTTGCCGATCTCAAGATCGAGAGGAAGTCCTAGCGCCGCAAAAGAGCAGCGCACCCGTGCTCGCACACACGTTCGAGGCGCCGAGCAACCTCCGCCTCCTCGCTCCAGTGATGCAGCGTAAGCACAACTCTTTCTTTCCGAATAGCCACCGGGAACATGTATCTCGCTAGTCCGAGACCATGGGGGATAAATTCTAGAGGGGGAGAGAGATCCTTCACGAGGAGGTGTGAGTGAGAAGTGAGAGGAGGGGATCCTTATATAGGGGAGGGGGAAGCCCAAGGGGGCATGGCCGCCGGCCATGGAGGGTGCCCCCACCTCTACCTCATTCATGTGGGTGGACACTCCACTCACAAAATGGCCCTTCAATTTTCTCCACTCAAAAACCCACTCAAATTCCCATTAAATTTCCACCAAATTTAATGCAAACTCTCATTAAATAAAACTCCTTTTATTGATTCAGAATTTTGTCAATTACTTTAATGACAAACATTCACATATAACCCCTTGCTAGTATTTCATTTCACATGCAGAAACACTTTCTGCAATTTCACCCGAAAACCCGTTTCGGTATCTAGTGAAATAAATTCCTGCGCTTGTTATTCTTTTCGGCATGAAACTTTTGCTCCAAATGGATGTCGGTGTCTCTTAAGTGTGTCACCCTACAGTTCGCGAATAATGCGGACATGATCGAGACCCCTCTCAGATCAATAATCAGAAGCGGGATCTGGAGACCCATACTGACTCCCACACATTCAACGATGACTTTCTTGTGATCGTTGGAACCTTTTACGCTAGTATATTAATCCTTTTGTTTCGTGATATATTACATGTCCGAGATTCGATTATCGGTATCTCCATACCTAGTTTGATCTCGTTACTGACATGCACTCTTTTCTCGTTTCGGTGATATAACATTCTAGTGATCAAATCACTTGCTTGCAAGCTAACCAATGTGATATCACCGAGAGGGCCCAGAGTATATCTATCCGTCATCGGGATGAACAAATTCCACTCTCGATCCATGGGCCTCAACATAACACTTTATTAGTTCTGAATCCATCTTTATAATCACCCTGTTACGGTGTGACGTTTGATGTTATCAAGAAACTCTTCCGGTGTTAGTGATTAACATGATTTCATGGTCTAAGGATTAGGATCACTTCGTAAGTTGTTATAGCAATATAAAATCAATGACTTTGATCGTAATGCTATACTTCGGATGAATGTTCATCACATCATTACACTAATGTTGTGATCCCGTTATTAACAACATCCAATGTCCATGATTAGGAAACCTTGATCATCTTGTTAATCAACGAGCTAGTTTATGAGAGAGGCATAACTAGGAACTTCCTTTTTGTTTATTAAACACACATGTATTAACGTTTCCGTATTAATACAATTATAGCATGCAAAATAAACATTTATCATAAATAAGGAATACGATAATAACCACTTTATTATTGCCTCTCGGGCATATTCCCTTCAGTCTCCCACTTGCACTAGAGACAATAATCTAGTTTGAAAACTTTGCGTATTGAACACATATGGCTTTCTGGTGTTCCATATACGAAACTGCAAGTGGTTACCATAATCTACGGATCTGACGCTTTCAGGTCCGTGTGTATTTGCATTTCTTTGCGTCTTCACACATCACTCATTCTCCAATGAGATGGCATTGTATAAATTTGGTATTTTGGTGAGACCTTTAGTTCCTTGGGTTAAAACACGTCGATACTATTGCCGTACAATATATATTTAGTGTTAGCCCGTTGCGAACCACACCTTAGTTTGATAAACAAACTACTTGACACAAATGCCCTCCTTTGCTGCTACTATAGCAGTCATATACTTAGCCTTTTTGTTGTAGTATTCGTCACATTGTCTTAACTATGGATTTCATCCAAATCCATCATGGAATCTTCTTTCCATTACATTGTGACACCCATAGTTTAAATTGAGATAAAATTAATTTGTATCTTGTGACAAACTTAGTATCAATGTAACGCTTTACAATGAACTATTTGTAATTGTTTGTCACCTCTACACAAATATATTCTTAGTTTTTTCAAAAAGATCATAAGAATATCCTCAGTATCGTCCAATGATCATTTTATGATTCATTCTGGTATATGATCATAACACTTAGAGCATAGGACATATCTGGATGTGTACATATCATGGTATGATTGATCAAAACATTCTCGTGATTTCACTCATCAAGTGTCAAAGAACTTGAATCTTGTTTCACTTATCAAGTGTCGATACACTTGAATCTTGATTCAATTACTTTCCATGCAACAAGAACTGTTTCTTGTCGTTTCTATATTGAACTCCTTCAATATCTCATATATGTACGTTTGGCACAACCATATTGGCGTCACAGTCTATCCACTATAGACATTCACGCTATATATTCGGGTTTTGCCTAAGTATTTCATCGAAATGAAATTCTTAACCTTTGTCAATAAAATATACATCATTTCTAATCAACAAGATGTCATCCACATAATGTATTAGAAATATGTCTCAGCGCTCCCACTTAATTTCTTGCAAATGCTAGCATCTTCATCGTCTCCTGATGAAAAACTCATTTTTCATCATGGTGAAGATTCCAACTCCGCGATGCTTTTTCAACCATTGAAGTTTGCATGCCCTTTTAGCATCCTTTGAATTTAACAAAACCCTTTGGACCGTGTCATGTACACGTCCTAGGTAACCATTCTATTAGAAGAATTTTGTTTTGTTTATTCATCTACCATATACCAAATTATATGTAGTGGTTGCTACTTTAATCCGTCCAGACTAAATATCGCTATGAAAGATCAAATCTTGTCATAGTCAATTCCTTGAAAATTATCGTAAAATACTTTACCGATATGTCGACTATTTCATAGATGTAAAACATCCATGTCTGTTTCTTTATAGATCCAAATATGACCGATAGGTTTTTACACCTTTCCGGAGGGTCTTCCAAGTTCAAAACTTGATTTCTCGTGTATGGAACTATCACGGATTTTATGGCTTCAAGCCATTTGACGGAGTCAGGGCCCATCATCGCTTCTTTGTATGTAGTCGGTTCATCATTGTCAAACAATAATGATTTACTCTCAAATCTTAGAATTTGATTGTTTATCCGACCGACTTGGTTCAATAAGAACCTAGATCTCCGTGACCACAAACTTTCAGGCACATAAGCTATGAGCATTATGGCAGCCTCCAGAACGATTTCCGGCGCTGCGCAACTCAGCACATTTAGCTAAGGTTCGTTAACCTTATCAAAGTTCTATTGTCCTCCCATTTAACTTTTGCGAAATATTCCTTTTTCAAGAAACTTCACATTTTAAGCGACAAACCCTTGTGTCCATGGTGTTATGGAGGAATAACCAATTGTTATTCGAAATAACCTACAAAGACATGCTCATCCGACTTTGGTTGTAAACATCTTACTTATGTTTAGCATACCAAAATTTAAGAAATGACAATTTGGGTTTTACCCCAAAACATAACTTCCATGGTGTCATTTCCACGGATCTAGATGGAGCTTTTTTCAGTGTAAAAGAGGTAGTCTCTAAAGCTTTAATCTTTTAAAACATAATGGCAGTTTTATAAATGACACATTTGATCCAACCATGTCAAACACGGTTTCATTACAAATCTCAAACACTCCATACTCCTATGGTGTTTCGGGAGATGTAAATCTAGGTGTTTTGCTAAACTTGCAACTCAAATAAATCCATTTATGATAAAATCATAATTCATTTATTTTCTTGTTACAATTGTAACTCAAATATCCCTTATGATAAAATCATAAACCATTTATTTTCTTGTTACAATGATTTTCACTTCATCTTGAAAGTCTTTGAAACGATTTTCAAATATTTCATACTTCTTTCTCATTAAGTGAATATTCACTCAAATTTCCGGAGAAAGCATATTAATATGAAATCCATCGCTTACGACTATACATAATGGACTACATACATCGATATGTATAAATTCCAATATTTTAGTCGTTCGTTCTTCTTTGTCCTTTGAACGAAGTTTTATTATCCCGAGGAAAGTCTCACAAGCGTCACTTGATCAAATCAAAGACTCCAAAAATCCATGAAAATGGAGTTTATTCATGTTTTCTTTCCAATATAATTTAAATGGCGATGTCACTTTGTAAGTGATCTTTCAATCATTTGTCTTGCGACATTTTAGCATTAGGTTTTATGGATGTGATTTATCCAACTAGATTTCTAAATCATCCATCTTATATGGAATACGATAATTATTTGAACAACCTTTGTTCTCATAATACCTAATTTAAATAACAATTATTAAAACAAATCTTGAAGTCAAACTTTGATGTCAACGAGAAATACAAACAACAGTTTGTTTGTTTTCGATGAACATCATCACATATTCTCTTGCTAGTTACTTAGGCCATTGTGGTTCATGAATCGCGTCGTTCTGTATGAAATTTCATACCAACCAATTCGGTATCCAATACCCAAGAACCACATTGTTTAACAAGCAAAGAATACAACCATAACATGTATATCATATATATACCTAAATTGGATATTTCCAATCTTTTCTTTTCTACCAAATATATTTTATAGATTCTCTTTCAGCATTTCCTTTTCCTTTTTAAAAGAATCTATCAACATCAAAAGTGGCGCCATATACATGACACATAGTACAAAGCGTGTATATTCAAATAATAATACCTTTGTACTTGCACTTTGAAGTAGATCACCATCATCAAATGATCGGTATTCTTTCAAAATCCATTATTTAGTAATATTTTAGTGTAGTAAACACTTTACATACATCTTCTATTCATCCTTATCATGACGACTTTCATGATCAAGCTACTGTAGCTTATAAAGGCGAATCGTGAGTATAACATTACTTTCCAAAACCCTTTTGGATGATTAGGATGTCTAGCATCTCCAACCTTCGTAAATTCTCATCCAATATGAGAACATATATTATACTCTATCATTTTGCAACCAAAACATTGTTTCAGATATCGTTATATCTGCCACACATGATGGTTTCTGAAACAATTCTTTCAGCTCCTAGATAAACTTGATATTAAAACAATCAAGAATCATGGAGGCAAAACATGATACTTAAGATACTAACACTGGAATTGTTACTCTCGATTTAATACCAACTATTAAATTTCACAGAGTAAATAGAGTTTGCTGAAAGTTTGCAATAGGAATTTAAACTTTAGATTGACACTCAACACAATACGATACCAGGTTAAGTAAGTATATATCCGAATTCTATAGTTCTATTATCTCAATTACAACTATGCATAAGGTGGTGAACGAATGCCAATGACTACAACAAATTATGCAAATTCACTTTGATTTAATTTATGATAAATTGAGTTCTACTAATCCAAATTAGAAATGAACTCCCACTCAAAAACGACATCCCTCGTGTCTTTTTGGTGATTACATGAACCAAATCCACTACACCAAGTCTGATCATCACGTGAGTCGGTGTAGCTTCAAAGGCGAGCATCCATATGGTCATCATATCAAAATATATGACTCATGCTTAACCTTTCGGTCCGTGTTCCGAGGCCATGTCTGTACATGCTAGGCTCGCCAAGTAAGAACCTTAGTATTCGGTTGTGTAACTGTCTTACACCCGAGATATGCTCGTGGATTCAAGTACACCCGATCATCACGTGATGTCTTGAAGCGACGAAACATTGTCGGTGCATACTTAAGGAAGAACACATTCTTATCTTGATATCTGAATGAGGGATCATCTTATTATGCTAATAAAACGCCAAACAAGCAATATAAGATGCAATAAACATCACATGTTAATAAGTGAAATGATATGGTTCCCGCACTTGATCTCTATCATGTGCATCGTGGTATGATCTCTATCATACCTTTATGTGTAAGGCCAAGGTCTATGGAACTTACACGCTATGTGTGTTGTAAGAGTATCATCTCATACTTCTACTTACAACATCACCATATCATAACACTAGCCCAGCAATAATCTAAACTAGACGCCTCTAATTTATCCATTGCAAGTTTTACATGGCTTATGGATTTCGAAGATAGAACCGTTATTACCTACGAACATGAACCACAACGAGGATAACCAAATTGTTGACAACTCGTTGCAAATTAGATATTGACTATAGTAGGAGAGACAGACACCCGCTAGCCACTTATGCAAAACTAGTTGCATGTCAAGCGTGGAACAGGTCTCATGTGCGAGGACATGCAAAATTTGTCCGGGCCGCTTCATCCCACTATGCCACCAATATCCAAAGTACAACTAAGAAGCAATAAAATTATCATCATTGCCCACATACTCATATGTGTACTACCCGTGCAAAGCATCTACACATAGATCCGGCTCTGATACCACTGTAGGGTTCGCAGCATAGAAAACAAAAAATTTCCTACGATGGGAACGACTATGTACCAAGATATATCTACTAGATACAAACAACGGGCGGATGTACATCCGTAGAGAACATACCCTTGAAGACCGACAAAGCTTAACGAGTCCAAACTCGTGGTTGATGTAGACGATCTCTTGCCGATCTCAAGATCGAGAGGAAATCCTAGCGCCGCAAAACAACAACGCATCCGTGCTCGCACACACGTTCGAGGCACCGAGCAACCTCCGCCTCCTCGCTCCAGTGATGCAGCGGAAGCACAACTCTTTCTTGCCGAATAGCCACCAGGAACATGTATCTCGCTAGTCCGAGACCACGGGGGATAAATTCTAGAGGGGGAGAGAGATCCTTCACGAGGAGGTGTGAGTGAGAAGTGAGAGGAGGGGCTCCTTATATAGGGGAGGGGGCAGCCCAAGGGGGCATGGCCGCCGGACATGGAGGGTGCCCCCACCTCTCCCTCATTCATGTGGGTGGACACTCCACTCACAAAATGGCCCTTCAATTTTCTCCACTAAAAAACCCACTCAAATTCCCAATAAATTTCCACCAAATTTAATGCAAACTCTCATTAAATAAAACTCCTTTTATTTATTCATAATTTTGTCAATTAATTTAATGAAAAACATTCACATATAAACCCTTGCTAGTATTTCATTTCACATGCAGAAACACTTTCTGCAATTTCACCCGAAAACCCGTTTCGGTATCTAGTGAAATAAATTCCTGCGCTTGTTATTCTTTTCGGCATGAAACTTTTGCTCCAAATGGATGTCGGTGTCTCTTAAGTTTGTCACCCTACGGTTCGTGAATAATGCAGACATGATCGAGACCCCTCTTAGATCAATAATCAGAAGCGGGATCTTGAGACCCATACTGACTCCCACACATTCATCGATGACTTTCTTGTGATCGTCGGAACCTTTTACGCTAGTATATTAATCCTTTTGTTTCGTGATATATTACATGTCCGAGATTCGATCATCGGTATATCCATACCTAGTTTGATCTCGTTACTGACATGCACTCTTTTCTCGTTCCCGTGATATAACATTCTAGTGATCAAATCACTTGCTTGCAAGCTAACCAATGTGATATCACCGAGAGGGCCCAGAGTATATCTATCCTTCATCGGGATGAACAAATTCCACTCTCGATCCATGGGCCTCAACATAACACTTTATTAGTTCTGAATCCATCTTTATAATCACCCTGTTATGGTGTGACGTTTGATGTTATCAAGAAACTCTTCTGGTGTTAGTGATTGACATGATCTCATGGTCTAAGGATTAGGATCACTTCGTAAGTTGTTATAGCAATATAAAATCAATGACTTTGATCGTAATGCTATACTTCGGATGAATGTTCATCACATCATTACACTAATGTTATGATCCCGTTATTAACAACATCCAATGTCCATGATCAGGAAACCTTGATCATCTTGTTAATCAACGAGCTAGTTTATGAGAGAGGCATAACTAGGAACTTCCTTTTTGTTTATTAAACACACATGTATTAACGTTTCCGTATTAATAAAATTATAGCATGCAAAATAAACATTTATCATAAATAAGGAATACGATAATAACCACTTTATTATTGCCTCTCGGGCATATTCCCTTCAGTCTCTTTGTGACAAGGCTGCTATTTTGGAGAGAAAGATGAAACAAGTTGAAAGCAGGAAGAGAAAGCACTCTGACAAGCACAGCTCGGGATCGTCTCACAAGCGTTCCCATTATGATGATAGTGGGAGTTCTGGATCCCACAAGCATGGGAAATTTAACAAGCACCACAACCACAACCGTTATCATGACAACAAGAATCATCGTAGTCATGACAACGATAAGTACAAGAACCACAAGGGTGGATATATGAGCCACCACAATGGAAGTGGAAGTGGCAGTGGAAGCCAGCCTGTCAAGAAAGATCTTAGTTAGGTTGAATGTTTCAAGTGCAAGAAGATGGGGCATTATGCAAATGAATGCCCAGAAAAGAAAGTTGAAGGACCCAACAAGCCCAACCCTTTTCAAAAGGGACAAGTGAACCACATAAATGTGGAGGAAATCTATGAAGAGCCAGATGTTGTTGCTGGTAAGTTCAAACTCAATTCTATTCCAGCACTTGTTCTTTTTTATACTGGAGCATCGCATTCATTCATATCAAAATCATTTGTTGATATAAATTGGTTTCCAACTGAAAACATTGGGTGTCCAATAAAAGTAAGTTCTCCAGGTGGAGATATGATAGTAAGTCTTGGATGCCGGGATCTAGTGATAGAATTTGGAAAGCATAAGTTTCCAGTGAGTCTGATAATCCTAGATTACCAAGGACTGGATGTAATTTTGGGAATGGATTGGATGACCAAGTATGAAGGAGTACTAGATTGTGCCAATCGTACTGTTGCACTCACAACCCCGGAAAAGAAACGGATTAGATTCAAGTCTAACTTTGAATCAAAAGGGAGTAAGCTTTATTCTCTTAAGGGGTTAGCATGGACAGTGTGCCTATTGTGTGTGAATATCCGGATGTGTTTCCGGAAGAATTGTCGGGAATGCCACCAGATAGAGATGTGGAGTTTCTTATTGACTTGCTACCAGGATCTGGACCGATAGCCAAGAGACCATACAAGATGTCAGTTGATGAATTGAAGGAACTCAAGAAGCAACTTGGAGAACAGTTGCAAAAAGGTTTTATCCAACCAAGTTCTTCATCTTGGGGAGCACCATTTTTGTTTGTGGAAAAGAAAGATAGAAGTCAAAGGTTATGCATAGATTACCGTTCACTCAATGAGGTGACTATCAAAAACAAATACTCTTTGCCTAGAATCAATGACTTGTTTGACCAGTTAGAAGGAGCCTGTGTGTTCTCAAAGATTGATCTCCGGTCAGGTTATTTCCAGCTCAAGATAAGAGAACAAGACATACCTAAGACAACTTTCACCACAAGGTATGGATTGTATGAGTATACCGTGATGCCATTTGGTTTGACCAATGCACCAACATACTTCATGAATATGATGAACAAGGTGTTCATGGAATTCCTTGATAAGTTTGTTGTCGTTTTCATCGATGACATTTTGATCTACTCCAAGAGGAAAGAAGAGCATGAAGGACATTTACGTTTGATACTTGAGAATCTTAGAGAGCATAAGCTGTATGCCAAGTTGAGCAAGTGCGAATTTTGGTTAAATGAAGTTCGATTTCTTGGACACGTTGTGTTAGGAGATGGTGTATCAGTTGATCCTGCTAAAGTTTCAGCTGTAACTGAATGGGAATCTCCTAAGTCGGTAAAAGAGGTTCGTAGTTTCCTTGGCTTGGCAGGATACTACAGAAGATTTATTGAGAATTTCTCCAAGATAGCCAAGCCAATGACAGAATTGCTAAAGAAAGACAAGAAATTTTCTTGGTCTGAAGGTTGTGAACTCAGTTTCCAAGAATTGAAGAAGAGACTAGTGACAACACCAGTCTTATGTTTGCCAGATTTGGAGAAAGATTTCCAAGTATATTGTGATGCATCTCATCATGGATTAGGTGCAGTACTTATGCAAGAAGGGAAGTGGCTTATGCCTCGAGACAACTCAAAACTCATGAAGTAAACTATCCTACTCATGATTTAGATTTAGCCTCTGTTGTCCATGCACTCAAAACATGGAGACACTATCTTTTGGGAAAGCGATGTGAAGTGTTTACCGATCACAAGAGTTTAAAGTATATCTTCACCCAGAAAGAAATTAACATGAGACAAAGAAGATGGCTAGAACTCATCAAGGACTATGACTTAAGTTTGCAATACCACCCCGGTAAAGCAAATGTTGTAGCGGATGCTCTAAGCCGTAAGGTTTTTGTGAATGGCCTTACTAAGGGAGAATTGTCAGATGATCTGTGTGCCCAATTTAGAGATCTCAGATTGGAGATTGTGCCTGAAGGACATCTCATGTCTTTGGATGTTCAACCCACTTTGTTGGACAAGATCAAAGAATCCCAAAAGGTAGATAAGGAAATTGAAGAGATTAAGGAAAAGATTGGCAAGGGAAAAACCAAAGGATTCCATGAAGACGAACAGGGTACTTTATGGCATGGAAAACGTATCTGTGTTCCACAAGATCCGGAGCTTCGGAAACTGATTTTACAAGAAGCACACAACACACCATATTCTATTCATCCGGGTAACACCAAAATGTACATGGATATGAAGGAAAGATTTTGGTGGAATAATCTCAAGAAGGACATCGCCGAACATATTGCTTTGTGTGATGTATGTTGTCACATCCCAAAATTCTCCTAATTTTGGAATGTGAAATAAATAAATAAGATTGATTGATTTTTTGACTTTGTTGAAAATTCTCAAAGAGAAGAAACTTTTTGAATAGAAAATCCTCTCAACCATGAATTCAAAATCTTATATTCTTTTGCTAAGACCTAAGTAGCCATATAGGAAAAAAGGCATGGATTGATTTTGGATTGTAGAGTTGGTGTGCAAGATTTCAAAATGAAAATCATGAATCATTCATAAGCATTTCATCCATGCAAAGATCTCACAAACTAAATCCAAATCCTGGTATCTAAATCCTATAGTTGATTCGCCCAAATGTTCCTAAAGGAATTAAATTGACTTATTAAAACCCACTGATGCTAAGGCATAAATTATTGATAATTATAGCCTAAAGAGATCCAATTAATACTACAAAATTTTAGAAACAAAATTGAGCTCATTTGGAGCTAGTATGAAAAAGTTATGAAACAAATACAAACACATAAAGATATAAATAAAATGGAATATACAAGAATTTATAAACCCACTACTTCCAAACTAGTAAAAAGATTACAAATTTGATCCTACAATGATCTATTCAATTTTAGAAAATTTTAGAAACAAGAATCATGTCATTTAGAGTTCGTATGCAAAAGATATGAAGAAAACAAGTAAAAAGAAAAAAAAAGAAAAAAAGAAAAAAAATTTCCTAACGGGCCGGCCCACCCGGACCGAGCCAGACGGCCAGCGCGCAGTAGGTGCCCAAATTGCTCCAAAAAGCGTGCAAAAAATCTGTTTTCTATACCTATCTCTATTCAAACACTTATAACTTTTTATCTACAACTCCGAATTGACTTCCGTTTGTTTCTACTTGTTCCCTACTCCAAGGCCTATCTCCAAACCATCCTAAACATCCATATAATCTCGTGGAGCCATAGCTGTACGAGTTTCTCTCTTCGAAATCCCGAATCTACACATGCCCGAATCTTATTTCGCTTTTTAACCCATCTAGACTTCGTCGTTTGCCTTCGGTCAAAAAACGAAAGTTGTAGGGATCGTCGAAATCTTTCAATCCCGACAAACCTCAACTCTTTTCATCCACCACAGCCGGAGAATTTCGTATCGCAATATTTCAGATCTTACGGTGTAAATCCAAGATGTACTCGCGCTCGTTTCTTCAAATCCAAATTCCTTTGGTGAGAAGGTAGGAATAATGATTCCCCACAACTTTCATCTTCTGAGTTTTTCGATTTGACCTACGGATTTGTCTTTCTAACACAGATCTATTTCTTGTCTATTCTGAGCCAAAATCGGGTCAATCTCTTCTTCTAGCCACCGGATCCTATCCAGACGGTCGAGATCCAATCAAACCGGTGCGTGCCATGTCGTCATCCCGGTCATCTTCCTCATCAACGTCACGTGAACTTAAGGTCAACATCTAGTCCCAGTCAGCATGCAAAGTCAACTTGTCCAGTCAGCGGAATATTCCCTAGAATATTCCGTTCGGATTTAAAATTGCATATTATAGATCTAACTTGTAAAATTCATTAGAAATTCATAACACGTCCAAAAATTGCGTATAATATATCAAATTGAAGCTACTGTAATGTACTTTAACAATATCTGGTTGGATCTAGCCTTTGCTGATTATTTAACCCGTAGCAATTTAATTAGTTTTAATGGCTTTATAAATCATTAAATTCATAGTAAATTAATTGCTTGTCACAAAAATATAAATGATATACCGATGGAAACCTGGTTCCATGTAGATCATCAATATGCAATTAGTTCAGCATTTTACTGTAAGGTTTTGCCGTGAAGATTTAAATAGTTTAATGGCCTATTTAGAGTAATAAATTCATAAGAAAATAAATACTATTCAGAAAATTACAAATAATATGTCCCTGAAATCACAATTCCGTGGAGATTACAGATATAATTTTTGTTTGATTTTTTAGACAACAGAAACTATATGAATCATTTAAAACCATTAAACACTATTTAAATCATACAAAAAGATCTATAACTCCGATTAGAGAGAATCCAAGTGACAAGGTTTTGTATTGACAATATCTATACAGATAAATTGCATGACAAATTATTTGGTACTGTTAAAACAGAAATTCATACAGAAATATTTAAACCCATTGAAATAGTGTTTTAATCATAGGAAAATATCTATAACTCCTTTTTAGGTGATTCAAATTGCCACTGTCTCTAAATTGCATTATCTATCCAGTAGCATCTAGTTCACAATTTAATACGACATAAACAGATTTAGTTCAATTAAAGTGGTATACGCCATATTAAATCGATACAACTTAGTAATAAAAGCTTTAGTGCATTAAATGACTTTCCACATGCATCATGTAATCTAAATACGTTTAGAACACTAAATGCAACCATTGTGACTCATTAAATCGTCATGCATGCATCTGTTCATCATTGTTTTCTTGTAATGTTGCACTGTTGTATGTTTGCAATGTTTTGAATGGTGTTTGTTGTGTTTGCTTCAAACGTTAGATTGCGAGGAGTGCAACTACTGTGATTGCAACTACTATGATTGCAAGTATTGTGGTTATGACGAGTGCAACCATTATATCTATGAGGATTGTGAGGATTATCTAATCGACTACATCTACAACAAAGGCAAGTGGTTCTATCTTGGTCATAACTGTCCTATTGTTTTCCTATGCATTGTAGATGCTTTTGTAGAATTGCATCTATAGGAATTGATGTGTATATGCTATGCTATATCCCATATTATTCCCTAGTATTCCTTGTTTATGAGCCATCGTATTGGTAGATTGCTTAGCTATGCTATTTAGACGAGGAAGGGAATCACATCATGAAAAGTTATATGTTTTGAAAGGATTATGTTTTGCTAAATGACAAACCAACATGTTTTAATGAACCACCTGGGCGGAATGGCATTGATTGGGTCATCGAGTGTGGATTTTGGTGGGGAATGCCGCCCAGGACACTGAGAAATGATTGGTTTCTTTGTTTGGAAGCTTTCGTGTGCAACCATGTGCCAATAATGAAATGGGCGGTTGGTTGAACTCAGTAGGTTGTGGTAACTCGAACCCGCGTATCCAGAGATGTAGATAGTGTAGGTTGGACCGGTCTGCGTCGGGATTGGGAGCTACTTCGACGGTTCCTTCTTGGACTTCTCCCTATCATCACCCAATATGAGAGTGGTGGTACAGTGGGCTGGACAAGTCACATGGGTAAAGTGTACTAACCCCTGCAGGGTGTATAAACTAAGTGCTTAGCCGTGTCCCCGGTTATGGACAATTTGAGCGACCTGATACTGATGCTATGATATTTCTCACTCATCCCAATTTCTTAATTACTAAAACTTGATGGATGAACATGGGTTTAGGAGCATACGAAAGCTGAATTGTCTTGTATCTACATGGGTTTATGCTGGTATGTCCTTAGAAGATTGTTTTTGAAGAAAGAAAAGTATTTTGAAAGTAGGGAAAAGTTGTATTGCTTTATGCAAATAAACCTGAACTCCACTTGGCCAAATAAGCATGTAGTTGATAGATCTGTTGTTAACCACTTTAGTCTACTTGTCATACATTCAATGTATTGACCATTCGTGGCTGCAACGTTTCATGTTGCAGGTTATATCGTATATGAGTGATCGTTCATAGGTCGCGAGACTCCACTCAACAATTGTTCGCATGTGGCACATTTGAAGGATGGAGATCTACCTTGTATTCGTTTTCCGTTGTGTACTTGAATAAATAATGTAAATTCTGGATCATATTCGTTGTATTTATGATGCACAGTTATATTTGGTATCATTTTGTACTGTGTGTGCCAGTGAACCGATCCAGGGATTGGCACTATACACATGAACTCAGCCTTATCAGGCGAGGGTGTTACATATGTAGTAGAGTGAAATCGGAACATCAGAAACCAGCAGGATTGTTACAACCACTACCTATTCCTGATTGGAAGTGGGACAAGATTGGTATGGATTTCATCACCGGATTGCCAAGGACCCGGTCAGGATATGATTCCATTTGGGTAATAGTGGATCGCCTAACTAAAGTGGCTCATTTCATACCCGTGAAGACAACTTACACAAGTGCTAAGTTAGCCAAGATCTATATGAGTAGAATTATATGTCTACATGGAGTACCCAAGAGTATTGTGTCTGATAGGGGAACTCAATTCACTTCTCATTTTTGGAGGCAGCTGCATGAGTCATTGGGAACGAGGTTGGAATTCAGCACTGCATTTCATCCTTAAACTAATGGACAGACAGAAAGGAATAATCAGATTCTTGAATATATGTTGAGAGCATGTGCTCTAGACTATGGATCCAGTTGGGATGAAAGTCTGCCTTACGCAGAATTTTCTTACAATAAGAGCTATCAAGCCAGTATTGAGATGGCACCATTTGAGTTTCTCTATGGGAGAAAGTGTACCACCCCATTGCAATGGAATGGTGTGGGAGAAAGAAGTTTGTTCGGACCAGAACTCATCAAAGAGGCTGAAGAGAAAGTCAAGCTGGTTAAGGACAGATTGAAGATAGCACAGTCCCGACAAAAGAGCTACGCAGATCCTAAGCGTAGAGAAGTCACCTATGAAGTAGGTGACAGAGCTTATCTTAGAGTGTCACCACTTCGTGGAGTGAAGAGGTTTGGTGTCAAAGGTAAATTGGCCCCAAGATATGTTGGACCATTCAAGATTCTGAGTCGTAAAGGATAAGTAGCTTATGAGATTGAATTGCCAGAGTCTTTGTCAGCTGTTCATAATGTGTTTCATGTAAGTCAGCTTAAGAAATGTCATCCAGAAATGGAAGAGACTTCTTTGAAGGATACTACACCTTTGGAAGAGGTTCAATTGGAGAGTGACCTCACTTATGAGGAGAAATATATCAAGATTCTTGAAACAACAGAAAGAGTTACACGGACTAAGACTATCAAATTCTGCAAAGTTCAATGGAACCATCATTCCGAAGAAGAAACAACTTGGGAAAGAGAAGATGACCTTCGTAAAGACCACCCTCACCTATTTGCTAGCCAACCCGAATCTCGAGGGCGAGATTCACCTTAAGGGGGTTAGATTTGTAACATCCCTAAAATCATGTTTTCAAAGATTTCATATCATGCATGCATGCATATCATTTAGGGATCAAATTCAAACTCATTTTGAAAGAAAACAGAACTTGGGAGCTATGATTTTATGTGATCAAACATTAATCAAATGCTACTCTCCAATGGGAGATTATTTGTTCAAAACCAAACCTTGTTGCTCTCAGATTGTTTTGCTTGATTGCTAGTGCTTAAACCCAAATTTACAAAACAAATATAGATTTAAAACCATTTTTAAAACTTGTTCAAATCAAGTGCTAAGTCACTGTTTATTTTGTTTGATCTATAGGACCAAGCTAATACAGAGAGACCACATGATTTTATGCCCAGAAATATGAGTGTTACACTCTACAAAAATCCAGAAAAAGTTTGAATTCAAATGGTTTTTGAAATCATTTGAAAATGTTTCCTGGAAATTCAAATAGAAAAAGAAAAGGAATAAAGAAATAAGAAAAGGCCGGCGCTACTAATCTAGCCCAACAGTGAAACCAGCCCACTAAGCCCACCCGGGGTTTTCCCCTCTCTCTCTCACTCGCAGCCGTACCCACAGAGTCACTGACCGCCTGGGCCCATCCCCTCTTTCTTTCTCTCGCTGACAACCGCGGCCCACATGGCAGTCGTCGTCTCCACCCCCAGCGACCAGTTCATCCCCAAATTATGCCGGGCGTTTCCTGTTTAATTCGCGGCTTCAATTCCCGTTCAATGCCTGAGTAAATCACGCCCGCGTCCTTGATACTTAAACCCCCTCTGCCCCCTCTCCATTTTCCCCCATACCCCAAGCACAGAGCGCCACCAGGCTGCTAGAATTTTCCCTCACACCGCCGCGGTACCGACAGACTCCGGCAACCGATTGTGGTAAGCTTCGTGCGCGCCTCGCTCTCTGGTTCATGCAAGCTTGTCCGTTATCTCTTTGCGCATCTTCTGACGTTCGCCGTTTGCCCTATTTCACACTAGAGCATCGACTTCGTCAAGCACCGTAACTTCCCGACGCCGTCTCCAACTTCGGCAAGGAATTCCGGTGAGGTACGACCGCCCCGTGCTTTTCCCTTGACCCCATCTTGTTCGCCTGAACGATACGCACGCGCTGATGCCTTTCATTTGTGTTAGGGCAGATCAGAGCGTCGCCAACATCGCCGTCCACCTAAGCCCGACGCCGCCCTGACTCTGACGAGCTCCCACGGCCACAGCAGCACGCCCCCGTTTCCACGACGACCACGTTGAGCTTCCTCGTGCTCGTACGAGTCTGGTAAGCATCCCCACCGCCCCCAGCCCTCGCTAGATTCGCCGATCCATCGCCGGCAGAGCCGTCGCCGCCATCCTAGCCATTTGCGCCGCCGGGTTTTGGTCAAAGCATTTAGATCCACTGGATCTAGATCCAGTGGTTGAGATTAGAAGATAGGCGAAGGAGTATGGTTAGAACTGAGCCGTTAGATTTTAAGTTGATCTGACGGTGCGCGAACGCGATCCAGCGTGAAGCGGTACCAGCCAGTTAGAAAGCGCCGCGTGGCACGAGTTTGGTTTTAAAAGTTTGAATTTGATCTATTAGATATTAAAACTTGTTTAATTCATAACTTTTGATTCCCACGTCCAAATTTGACAAATTTTATATCAATGGAATCAGGAGAGAAAATCCTTTCCAACTATGCAATGTGTTTAATGTTTTGCCTCTGTTAAAATGGTTGTTTTTACAGAAACATGTGTAGGCCTATTTTGTGTATATTAATTATTTGAAAAAAGTTTTAGTGTTCAAATAAACTTTATTTAGCTTGTTTTGAACTTATTTATGATTAAGTACCATGCACTTGTATTGTTTGGTGTAGAAAATCATCACATGGCATTATGCATGCATCCATATATTTTTGCTTGTATTTTATTTTGTATGTGATTTTGGTGCTAGTATTTTATGTGTAGATTTTGGTGCAAATAGTGATTGTGATTGTGAGGATTGTAGCTACTCTCCAAACTATCAAGGCAAGTGGTGCTTCATGATTTATTTCCTATGCTTTTCAAATATGCATTAGAAATATTTTGCTAGCCTTGCATGGATATTTTTTGATCTATATGCTATGCTTTGGAAATCCTAAGTAGTTGTAGAAATTGCTAGAAATATTTCTAAGTCTTATCAATGCCATGCTTAGCCTAGCTAGTATCAAACAAGGGTGGTTAAATATTCATGCTATGATAAAATATTTCTAAGTCTTTGGACTATGTTTTTGCTTAATAAAACAACTAAGTGAATGAAACACCTGGGTGGAATGGAAAGAATGGTTTATGTTGAGTGGTTACACAAGGCCCATTTCTATGGTTTACCTTGTGTATCTCACTTGTGGAAAGCCACCCAGGAACAAAGGGATTTGAGAGGCCAAATGTTAAGAAGCTTCTAGTGCAGCCACTTGGCAATATGGGCTTTTCCTGGATCATATAGGTTGCAATAACTTAGCCATTTGGACAGTTGGTGGTAGTGGGATGATAGGTTGGAGCGCATCCATTTGGTCTAAGGGAAGGCTTCTGAAAGGTCCTGTCTTGGTGAAAATCAAGTCTTGTGGGGAAAGTGCACAACCTCTGCAGATGGAAGAATCTAAGTACTTAGCCATGTCCCTGGTATTGGACAACTTGAGCATCAAGACATGGAAGCTATCAAGAATCTCGTCATCCCAATTTCTAAGTAAAAACTTGTGGTTGAACAAGGGTGAAGGACCCCAATGTCTATTGGTGGATCCTTGGGAAAGATTTTGAAAAAGAAAAACTTAGTGTTTTCAACTAATTGGCAAAACCTATTTTGAGCAAAGCAAGCCTAAGCTACACTTAGCCAAAATGCATATAGTATTTAGTACACCAATATTCTACTAAGGTATCACTTGCCAATAATATTCCAATGTATTGACCCACTGTGGCTGTAACTTGTGATGTTGCAGGTTATTCTGATGATGATTAGGAGTCACGAGTCTACACTCAATATGCTTGCATGTGGCACATGAAGATGAAGACTTATTTATATTATTATATATTTAAACTCTTGTACTAGGCCTGTGGCCATGGAGTTGTAAAGACTATGTTTGTCTCTGGAATGACTTGTAATAATGACCTTTGTTTCTGTGTACTTCATCTTAAACTGTGGATGCTAGCATTGATCCAGGGACTAGAATTGCAATCACATGGGTCCTTTCCTTTACAAAGGAGGGATCTTACAACAGTCTAAACAAAACACTGAGACCTCCCATCAGCGAGGGGCCGTGGTCTGCCACGTCTCCAAGGCCCTAAGGCCGCCGGAGACAGGACGGACCGATGGAGTCGCCGACGGAGGGAAAGAACCCTAGATGGGTTTTAGCCACCGCCTCCTGGAGCGTCTCTCTCTCCTCTCTACTGGTTCGGGACGTGTTTTTTCTAGTTATTCAGTAACATTCATTAATATGCTAGATTAGGCAATTCATTGCTCCTAATTTTTGTGAATATATGGATAATATTTTTGGTTCATTATTGTACACAATAAATAAATATGCTTATAGTTAAGAGGGGAGGGGCGGCTAGAAAAGTATAGAGAGTATAATTAATTGTTACCAAATATATCACCCCGTGCAAATTAATGTATTGCCGATGAATGATTGTGAGGGCTAAGCAAATTAAAGAAGAAGGAAATTAGACCATGGGATGAGATTTGTAGACGATATATATTACAAAAAATCAATGCATACATATGTTTTAAGTTTATAATGCACGAGTGTGCATACCATAAGCATCACACTCATATTTACAGTCGCGAGTGTTTTTAAGTAGGTAAATGTGTGTCCATGTAATGTATTACATTCATATTTCAAAACAAGATTGAAAGGAGATTCATATTTAATGTAAAATTCTCAAAATACCCATAATATAGGTGGATAACAACACGCATATTTCTCTACTTTAACCTACCAATAAATAAAAATTGACTATCCCAATAACAAACTATAGACACTATTTTGCAAAATAAATTTGGATTTTCATTGATCAAGCAATGATCATGGATTTACCATAATATATTCTTAAGGTTACGGTACCACGATGATGATAGTGTTTGGTTGAGTCACTAGAAGGGATAATTAATATAAGATGTAGATTTGACTAGTACGATAGTATTAAATGTCTTTGCCGATGTTGAACACAAAGGGGAAGGAGGAAGGTGGGATGGATGTGTGTGTGTGTGGGGGGGGGGGGGGAACAAAGGAAATATTTTATACAAAGTTGTGCATGCACTGCAAAGCAAGCGATGATAGTCTTTTGCAAGCCCAACTCTAACCCATGGTGACCACGGGGACAGCCTGGAGCCCATGCTAGGGAGGGGGCATCTTCTATATAGCATACCTATGCAATGTCCGATTTTTTTTTGTTTTGGGCTGGAAACGAAAGGCAAGATGTGCCATCAAGGAGAGGATGCGACATTAGAGGAACCACACAACGACCTAGGCAGGGTATTGAAGCATGTAAAATGCATACATGAACTTTATAGTTTATTGTCACATATTCCAACACATTTACATCATATACAATGTTAAATCTATGTTTTACATTGATTTATAGGGATTTACCAATGACTCCCTTTATTTGGTTTATACCTCTGCGGACAGGAAAACCCTTTGCGTATTTTTAATTTTTAGCGACCTAAATGAAATCAAACGGACCTAGGATTTTTTGAGAATCACTTTTTTTTATCACGAGAACCTCCTTTCCATCGCCAAACGTCCATATTTTCCCCTACGTCAAAGTCTTGATCTAAAAACGTCTATAAAAAGGCCCCCCATCGCAGTCTTAGAATAGGGGCAGAGGAAACACATAAACCATGAAACAGAGCTAGAACCAGCGAAGATTGGAGGGGGAAACGCCGCTGGAACCATCTCCGGATGGATCTCCACCTTCTTCAACATCATCAACACCGTCTCTATGATGAAGGAGTAGTCCATATTTGGACTATTGGTTTGTGGCAGTAGCTTCATCTCTCTCTCTCATGCTATCATTGTTTAGTACCATATGAGGTATCCAACATGATTATGGTCATCTATGGAATTCCTATATGGTGAATCTTTGTTTTATGAGATGATATTTGAGATTGGAATTCTATCATGTGTAAGATGTATTGATAGATGCATATTATGTACCTTGTTCTTAAGTACTTGTTTTGATCATACTTGTATGCAAGGACATGTGTGGGGTAACATGTGTATTTGTTGGAGTAACATGGTGGTGGTGATTGATTAGTGACAAAATATTGAGACCCACTATGGTTTTTATCTTTCTTTTGTTATCTCGCTAGGGATAATGTGAATGCATATGTTATGTTCGTCTTGTGACAACAGAGATGATCTTGTTTGCTCAAGGTAGCACATTTGTTATTCAAACATCATGTCAAAGTACCTAAGGCTATAATCTGTTTATTCTTAATTCTAGATCACATGGAGTTTTCCCTTTCTAGAGGAGTATAAGTGCGATGTGTTGCATCATCTTTATATTATGACGTGATGCCCATATGAATGATAACCAAACAGATAATGAAGTTCTAAGTGATATTATATCATCTGTAAACAGTTTTATGTCCACCACACTTTAGGAGAGAGTAGACAAGTGAACCCATAAACACCGGTCACTCTTTATCATAATAAACCACTTTTACTTGTTTTTACTGTCTTTTATATTTTTGCAAGAATTAAATTCAAAAATACCTTTACTTTCTGCAAGCATAAACAAAACCCCAAAAGAACTTTACCTTTATTGTTTTTACTTTCTTGTTCTAATTATAATTTACTTTACCGTCTTTTTATTTTACTATTATATTTAAGTTTTACAAATACGAAATCTTGTGCTTGACAACCACACAATGGAGTTGGGGACACGAGACAAAAAAATTGTTTTATAGGTTGCTAGAAGAGGAAAAAAAACGATTTCCTATAATTCCCCGAGAGTTCGATATAAACTCCTCGAATCACCTTTGTGAGGAAAAGATGCTTACTATAACACTCTGCACTTGGAATCATAATAAGTTGGTACACATAGAGTTATTGACATTAGGCATGCATGTAAAACATAGATGCGATGGCCCCCTCTAGGCCTGGGCCTTAGGCGGTTGCCCTAAATCCTAAAGCCCTCGGGCCTAGGCCTGAGCCGGCCCTGGTTGTATGCCCCTTCTCAAAGCCTCTATTTATAGCTATTCCCTCTAGGCCTTACCATGCCGTTGCGCTTTACTATTTTTACCGGCTTTAGAAAATCAACTAGTAATAGTTATTAGATATAGAGAGAAATTCAGCAATTCATTGATCCTAAATATGTGAATATATGGGCAATGTTTTTATTCATTATTGTATACTCTAACTATGTGTTCTTATAATTAGCGCAAGACGTACATGATGATGAGAGACATAGACACTAGTGGAAACGAGGCCTCTAACACCGGTTCGTAGAGGCCTCTAACAGCGGTTCCAGAACCGTTGTTGGGGCTTCGGTGTTAGAGCCCCCCTTTAATAGCGGTTCTTATACGAACCGCTGTTAAAGGGTGGCGCACGTGGGGCTTCCGCAGCGCTTAGCCCCCCCTTTAACACCGGTTCGAACCAGTGTTAAAGGTTCTCTGCCGCGGCAGGAAAAAGACATAAATCTCTGTCGCGGTAGGAAAACGGCATAAATCTCTGCTGCGGCAGTTACTCGCCGCCTGCTCTGGCGTATTTCGCGGCCTTGACGGGAGAGGGGAGAGGGAATCGATCGGGAGAGGTATACACATACATCGTCGTAGGTACATACGAGTACATGAATAATTAAGCAACTATTATTATACACAAACATCGTCATTGTGGTATTCTCCGTAAACGTTGAAGCATCAAGTACAAGACAAACACGTTCAAGCATATATACAACGTTTATTTTGGTGGATATCTAAAGAGTTCTCCTCCAGGCGTGACGACCTCATCAAGTATGTACCCCGCCAATTCCTCTTGAATGGCTCGTATGCGGTCAAATGGTAGGAGTTGGTTCCGTATCCGTTCGATCTAAATATATATGAAGAATGGGGTCAATATATATATAAGAATAAAACTCAACACAATTGATGGTAATAAAATAATGCTGTGTACTTTGTTTACTTACTCTAAGTTGTTCTAGTGTGGCTTGGCCTGTCGCACATATCGTGTTGCGAATGAACTCGCAAACATAGTATCCACATAAGTTATTGCCGGGTCCCTGATGCATGCACTTTACGAGAATAGAGAGTTCAATCAAAATAATAATCAATAAAGCATGATATAATGTAATTGGAAGCACAATCAAAGAGATACGCAGACCTAGCTAGCTAGTATTACTTACATTTTGGTCTACAAATTTTAGTTCTTCTGACCATTCACCCACGGCCCTGCCCGTGAACCTTTTCCAAACCCTGTCCGTCAAAGAAAATGAATAAAGGAGTAAGTAATTACTTGTTGTTACGAAAGTTGCCGATCTAGTGCGATAATATGATTGAAATTACCTCTGGAGCATCTCTTTAAAGTCTGCCCATAGCTTTTGGTCTTTTCGTAACGAGTCCATGACAGGGACTTTTCCTAAGTCAGGTTGAATGACTAGCAGAATAAAGTGAAACCTACGCACGCATAACTCATCATCATTTACACTTAACATCTAGTAAGCCGAAACAGAACGTGTACAAGAGAGGGTAACACTTACGAGAAGTTGTAAGGCAATAGTATTTCCCTTTTGGTTTGTTGTCTCAGTAAAGACGTTAGCAAGAAATCTTCTGTTTGCCCGGGTTTGAGTTTTACCACTTGTTCATGAACTCTATTTGGGTCAACGAACCCAATGTCAAAAGGGACTCCTTTCATGCATTCCATAACCTTTTTCCTGCATAATAGTATATATATACATATATGGTGAGCATATATATACATGAAATTAATGAATTGAATGAGATGAGATAGAAATTACAGAAATGGTACTTACACACAATAAAGGCTGATGGCAGCTTTGTCGAGTTCCTTTTGATTGAATAGAAAATGCAAGTCTTGAATGTTGAAGCTGATCTCGTCGTCTCCGCACAAGAAAATCTGATATCTTATATGCGCCGTGATCCATTCTTCCTTTATCATCTTGCAGAAATCAAGGTACAACTTATGCAATCTTCGCATCTTTGTTGGTAGATTCTTGAGCTCCTCTTTCTTGACGAGATTCTTCCCATACTTCCATGGCTGTATGGGGTTGGCATCGCCTTTAGGCAAGTTGTCTCGCATGATGTTCAAATATGCAATCTAAGTCATCCCCATCTCATTGGCCTTTCTTTGTAGCTCTGCCTCGTAATCATTTATAGGAGGAGCGTTCCGTGTGTCGAACACTTGGAGCGGGGCGCATGATTGGTTTTCCTGGTCTCCGAGCATGGGATCTTTTTTCTGGGGTGCCGCACGACTGCTAATTTCAGACTCCCTCCGCCTTGCATCCCCCTTCATAATCTGGCGCTCGTAGTCCGGCACAAGTGGGGTTTCAGGTTTCAAAAGATTATTGTAAAACTTCTCCACCAGCGTCGGATCTATTTTCTCCTTTGGCTCGGCCCGTCTAGGTGCAAAGAATTTCTTGACCTCTTCTTCCGAGATCCTATTGGTCTCCTCATCGCTACGATTCCACGGTAAAACCGACAATGGCTTGGCGGAAGGCTGCGAGACATAGTTTCTTGAACTCTTTGGCATACGGTTTCCTGCAGATTTCTTCATGGCAGTGCTAGTGATGCTCTTCGTGGCAGTGTTCTTCCGCTTACGCTGAGGATATGGCTAACACGCAGGATATGGCTGGCGCGCCGAAGATGGCTGACGTGTAGGAGATGGCTGGAGTGCCGGAGATGGATGAAGCGCCGGAGACGAAAGGGGAGTATTCTGATGACTTGGAGACGGCCGAGGCGGCTCAGACTGCTGACGTTGCGGAGACGGCAGGGGTGCCAGTGGCCTCCAATTTGGAAGCACGATGTTTTCCTTCTTCCAAAGAATGGTTGTTTTCACTGCAAATTCGAGTTGAGTTTCCCCTTCACCTGTAGCATGGTCAAGCTGTGCTTCCTCATATTCCTCACAACCTCATCCACCTCGACAATAGCATAGCCATCTGGAATCGGTCGGCAGTGGTAAGTTCCACCAGCTATAGGAGGTAAGGCATAGCCGACCGCCACCTTAATGGATAAGCCCATTAATCTCACATGCAGCTCAGCGTGTTCGTTTTCCGTGATCTCATCCAAGGGGTATCGAGGACCCGCCATTTCAAGCGTGGGCTGCACGTTCTCCGTGGAAGCCACGCTGCTTTTCCGCGCAGAGTCTGGGCCGCCGGCAGCTTCCAATGCAGGCTCTTCGTGCCGCTGAAATGGGCTGGTAGCTTGCTGGCTCTTTTGTGCATTCACTTGCGCCTGCAGCGCCACAAGTCATGTTCTATCTGTGTCATCCGCTCTGTACGCTCTTTTCCTTTTCTGCCATGTCATCTGTAAGAGTCGCCCCACTCGGCAAACCCATCCTTCCACGTCATACCCCCTGTGCCTCGTGCAAGTCCAGGGTGTTCTTTTTTACCGATGACGCGTGTGAGATGGTCATTCTCTCTGTCAGGATGGAAGGTCCTAGCGGTTGTTTCCTTGTATGCCGTGATGAGTTCAGTGATGGGTTTGGCAAGGAGGGTTGGGAAGATACACAATCCCGTTTCTGGGTCCAACCTTGCCCCGATTCTGTAGAACCAAGTCTTTGCACGTAGGCCCCACCCATGTGTCTAGGGTGTGATCCCTCTATCGCAGGCCTGAGGCCTCAGCTTCCTCCCACTTAGGCCTCTGAGATATGTAGCCACCTGACCCCGTCCTCTGGTGATATTCCTTCTTCTGGGCATTTAGCATATTGGTTTCTGACCTCTTTGTAGCTATAGTACCTTCCTTGTATGCCACAAATTTGGGCCAGTGAGGTCTTATCTTCGCATAATATGCGTCTTCGAAATCTGGAGTCTCGCGAGCTTTGAAAAATTTGTTTAATCTTGTCTTCCAGTTGCGGAAAGCATCAACCATCTTCTTTAGAGTCCACTCTTTGACCTTTTCCTTTATAACGGGTTTATTTTCATCCTCCTCTGGCGGAAGGGTGAAATTTACAAACAGCGAATTCCAAAGCGTTTCTTTGGATCTTTCATCGACAAAGATACCGTCGCCCTTCTTTGGCTTATTCCAATATTCAATTATGATTGGGATTTGGTCCCTAACAAGAACTCCAGCCTGACGTATAAATTTGTCTGCGGCCTTCTTGGGCTCCATCGGCCTGCCATCAACACGGACTGCTTCTATCGTGAACTTTGCACGGTCTTTCAACCGATGGCTCGCGCCTTGCTTGCTCTTTTTCGTAGAAGAAGATTATTGCTGGCTGGTCGATCCGGAGGGCTAAAAGAAGAAAGAAGCGTTAATTAATACATGTACATATATATACAAATCAATCGGTGCATTTCAGTAGAGGCTTAATCCATGCATATACCTCGACGGACTTTGTAATCACTAAAGTGCGTTCACCGGAGTCGTCATCTTCTCCATGACTACTTGAGCTGTCATCATGTCCCTCCAAGTTCAGATATTGTGATGTGTCCTCATGGATCATGTTCTCCATTATTTCTTCCTCTTCAAGGTTTCTACTGAGTGGGTCCATAGTTTCTGAAACAATAATATTATCACACAAATATCAGTAATACATCTATTGAAATGCTCGAGCAAGGATGATGATATGATAGGTTAAAAGTATTGAAATGTAACCCTAATACATGCTTGGTCATTCCAAACCCTAATTCGGAGAAACCCTGGATTCATATGAGAGGGTACATCATCACACGATCGGGTGTGCGGGGATGCGTGCGGCTGGCGGCTCTAGGGCCAAACCCTACAACAATATATATACATTGCACGGTCGGGTGTGCGGGGATGCGTGCGGCTGGCGGCGCTAGGGCCAAACCCTACAACAATATATATACATCGCACGGACGGGTGTGCGGGGATGCGTGCGGCTGGCGGCGCTAGGGCCAAACCCTACAACACGGACGTGTCAGACCCTGATGCTTATAGACCTAGATTGAACAGAGTCAAATGGACAGGATTTGCAAGTGCGGTTTACCACGGTGTCGCTATTACTATAACACGGACGCGTCGGACCCTGGTGCTTATAGACGCTGAGGCATACGCTTAATCGTCACGCTCGTGAGGCAAAAAAACACCATGAGGGATAACCGCGTCGGAAAAGTGTTTCGGCGACTTTTTTTTGGCTCGGCACAACGTCATCTGCTGACTTAGTGCTTTTGCGGCAACAAGGGTTTAATGTCGTGGCCCATTGTAGGCCGGCACTATTCATGTCGTGGCAACTATGAGATGACAACACATAGATATTGTTGGCCCGATATATGCCGGCGAATGCGTTGGTGCACATCAATATAATTAAATTGCTAATTAATCTAGAATGTTTTATATATAATATAAATATAAATTACATATATAAAATAATAGAAAAATCATAATATACAGAAAATCATACCACATGGCAGTGATACACATAGCTCAATATATTGCTAGTACTTTGCTCCCAATTTAGTTCACATACATCTCTAAAAAATATTATAAAACATATATACCGCGAGGTGGTCGATCGCTGGAGGGCAGTGGCGCGGTCGGGAGGCGCGGCGGGCGAGGTGGCGGGCGGTACGCGGCGGCAGGCGTGGGCGGGCCAGCGGCGACGCAGCGGGCCGGCGGCGGGCAGCAAGCGACAGCAGCGTGGACGGACGTCGGCGAGCAACGAGGCAGCGATGGCGCGAGATCCTCTGCTTCCTTCCTCTGTTCGATCGATCTAGCTAGGGGGATAGGAAGAGCAAGGCGCGCTGCATTTTAACCCTCCCCCCTTTAACACCGGTTCTAGCCACGAACCGGTGATAAAGGGGGGGGAACTCGTTTCGCGCATGCACCCTCCCCCTTTAACACCGGTTCGTGGCTGGAATCGGTGTTAAAGGGGGGGATTCGTTTCGCGCCTGCACCCCCCCCCTTTAACATCGGTTCGTGGCTGGAACCGGTGTTAAAGGGGGGATTCGTTTCGTGCCATGAACCGGTGTTAAAGGGGGGGTGCATGCGTGAAACGAAATAAATGCCCCCCTTTAACACCGGTTCCAGCGGCCACGAACCGGTGTTAAAGGGGGCATTTATTTCGTACATTAAAGGGGTGGGGGCTTTTTTAATTCAAAAAATAGGATAGATTTTAGAAAATTCATATCTTTTTCATTTCAACTCAGAAAAATATGAATAATATATCATAATTTTCAAAAAAATAAGATCTATCCATTCATATAAAAACATTTTATAGTTACTATGGATGAAAATTTTCAAAATGAGTAAAATACTTACATATAAATTTTGATTATTCAATTAAAACAAAAATAAAATAGTCAAACCCTAAAACTTTGAACATAATAAATATTAAGCATCTAAAAAGGAATCTAACCCTATTTTATTAGAGCAAATCATATTTTATTTTGTATTAACATTTTTGAATTGTTTGGATATTTAAATGCCGCATCTTTTGTATACTTTGGAATATGACAAAACCTTGCTAAACTTGCATTGGATTTTTGATAAACTAGCATATTGTGAACCTAAAAATGATTTTTGTAAAAAATCATGAGCATCGTATCATGTACCTGTAGTTCATATCTGACCCACTTCCTACCGATTCAGCAGGAATTTGTCTTTTTCACCAGAGGTGGACGGAAAGGTTTCAGATCCCCCTGTTGGTACATTGTCCATATAAGGTGGTCTAGTATTTTTGTAAAATGTGGTGATAGTTTTTTGAATTAGCCATTTGGTCGTTGCTTCACAAAACCTCGTCTGTTTTTATGATCGAAAAATGGAAAATGCCTTTTTGGTGCGACAAAAAGGAAAACTTCCTCTTGCAACATTGTTTGCCATCCCATGATGTACATGTATGCACAATATGGCCACATTATCACAAACTATGCCTTGATTCTAGCCATAACATTGGTCATTTGACCCGAAAGCCAAGAAACCTCGAATGAGATAGGTCATTTTGTGAAGGTTTTTTTGAGACATAATCAATATACCAAGTTTGATATTTTTATTACGATAGAACTGGAATTAAAGTACATAATGCAACTAACAGTAAGTTACATAATGCACGACTGAAAATTAAGATACATAAAAGAACCGAAAATTAAGATACATGGCCAGATTAAGTCACAATCGGCCGAACTTGTTTTGGAATGTTGGAGTGATTCAGTCATGCTCCTACCTACAACTGTAATATTCGCCACTATAGTAGTCTTACTCGTCCCGGCCATCGTCGATGTCGTTGTCGGGGTCGTCGTAATTGAACCTTGAAGGCTGAGTACGCGTGGGCTGGACTTGAGGGTAGCACATACGGGGGTTAGAGTCGGCGGCAGTGCCGTAGGCCATGACGCTCTGGAGAGTCCGACTACGCCACCACAGCCGACGGCCGACCTCTTTGAAGTTCGGAGGAGGTGGGCCGTCCTCCTCGTGCCTGGCAAGCGCCCTCTCACGCCGATCCCCGAAGAAGGCTTCCCAAGTTGGGAAATAGTCGGGATGCCATCTGGGATTCCTCCACTGCTCCGGCGTGAGCTCGAAGTAGTAGTGGTTCGTGATGGCCATCCGGCACACCACACCTAGAGGGACGGGAGGAACCGGCAAGCCTCCGGCCAAACATCCGGCCAGAGGACAGTGAGGCGGGCAGGGGTAGTTCGAGGCACAAAGCGCCTCCGCCTCCCTGGGGGTTAGTGGTACGGTGGAAGCCATGGGAAAGAGTGATGAGGTTGCAGATATGAGTCTAGAGATGTGCAATGAAAATGGAGGCCAACCCTAAAGGGAATATGCCCTGAGAGGCAATAATAAAGTGTTTATTATGTGTATTCCAAGTATATAATAGATGTTTATTTTGCATTCTATAATTGTATTAATACAAAAACGTTAATACATGTGTGTTTAATAAACAAACAGAAAGTTCATAGTTATGCCTCTCTCATAAACTAGCTCGTTGATTAACAAGATGATCAAGATTTCCTGATCATGGACATCAGATGTTGTTAATAACGAGATCACAACATTAGTGTAATGGTGTGATGAACATTCATCCGAAGTATAGCATTATGATCAAAGTCATTGAGTTTATATTGCTATAACAACTTACAAAGTGATCCTAATCCTTAGACCATGAGATCATGTCAATCACTAACACCGGAAGAGTTTCTTGATAACATCAAATGTCACACCGTAACATGGTGATTATAAAGATGGATTCAGAACTAATAAAGTGTTATGTTGAGGCCCATGGATCGAGAGTGGAATTTGTTCATCCCGATGACAGATAGATATACTCTGGGCCCTCTCGATGATATCACAATGGTTAGCTTGCAAGCAAGTGATTTGATCACTAGAATGTTATATCACGGGAACGAGAAAAGAGTGCATGTCAGTAATGAGATCAAACTAGGTATGGAGATACCAATGATCAAATCTCGGACATGTAATATATCGTGAAACAAAGGGATTAAGATACTAACGTAAAAGGTTCCGACGATCGCAAGAAAGTCATCGTTGAATGTGTGGGAGTCAGTATGGGTCTCCAGATCCCGCTTCTGATTATTGATCCGAGAGGGTTCTCGATCATGTCCGCATTATTCACGGACCGTAGGGTGACACACTTAAGAGACACCGACATCCAATTGGAGCAAAAGTTTCATGCCGAAAGAATGAACAAGCGCAGGAATTTATTTCACTAGATACCGAAACAGGTTTTCGGGTGAAATTGCATAAAGTGGTTATGCATGTGAAATAGAATTCTAGCAAGGGGTTATTTGTGAATGTTTGTCATTAAAGTAATTGAAAAAATTCTGAATAAAATAAAAGAGTTTTATTTAATGAGAGTTTGCATTAAATTTGGTGGAAATTTAATGGCATGTTTGAGTGGGATTTTGAGTGGAGGGATTTGAATGGATTTTTGTGAGTGGAGTGTCCACCCACATGAATGAAGGAGGGGAGGGGGCAGCCCCCATGGCCGGCGTCCACCCCCTTGGGTGCCCCCCTCCTCCTATAAAAGGCACCCCCTCTCCTCTCTCTCACTCACACCTCCTCGTGAAGGATCTCTCCCCCCTCTAGAATTTATCCCCCATGGTCTCGGACTGGAGAGATACATGTTCCCGGTGGCTATTCGGCAAGAAAGAGTTGTGCTTCCGCTGCATCGCTGGAGCGAGGAGGCACAGGTTTCTCGGTGCCTCGAACGTGTGTGCGAGCACGGATGAGCTGCTGATTTGGGGCGCTAGGACTTCCTCTCGATCTTGAGATCGGCAAGAGATCTACATCAACCACGAGTCGAACTCGTTAAGATTTGTTGGTCTTCAAGGGTATGTTCTCTACGGATATACATCCGCCCATTGTTTGTATCTAGTAGATAGATCTTGGTACATAGTTCCCATCGTAGGAAATTTTTTGTTTTCTATGCTGCGAACCCTACAGTGGTATCAGAGCCGGATCTATGCGTAGATGCTTTACACGGGTAGTACACATATGTGTATGTGTGCGTTGATAATCATGTTGTTGCTCCTTAGTTGTAATTTTGGATATTGGTGGCATAGTGGGATGAAGCGGCCCAGACAAACTTTACATGTCCTCGCACATGAGACCTGTTCCACGCTTGACATGCAACTAGTTTGCATAAGTGGCTAGCGGGTGTCTGTCTCTCCTACTATAGTCAATATCTATTTTGCAAGGATTTGTCAACAATTTGGTTATCCTCGTTGTGGTTCATGTTCGTAGGTAAGAACGGTTCTATCTCGAAAGCCCTAAGCCACGTAAAACTTGCAATGCATAAATTAGAGGCGTCTAGTTTAGATTGTTGCTGGGCTAGTGTTATGATATGGTGATGTTGTAAGTAGAAGTATGAGATGATACTCTTACAACATACATAATGTGTAATCTCCATAGACCTTGGACTTACACATATAGGTATGATAGTGATCATACCGCGATGCACATGATAGAGATCATATGCGGGAACCATATCATTCCACTAATAAACATGTGATGTTTGATAGCATCTTATATTGCTTGTTTAGCGCTTTGTTAGCATAATAAGATGATCCCTCATTTAAATATCAAGATAAGAATGTGTTCTTCCTTTAGTATGCACCGATTATGTTTTGGTCACTCCAAGACATCACGTGATGATCAGGTGTTCTTGGATCCACGACCATATTTCGGGTGTAAAACATTTTCACACGCGAATACTAAGGTTCTAACTTGGCGATCCTAGCATATACAGACATGGCTTCGGAACACGGACCGAAAGGTTAAGCATGAGTCATATAGTAGATATGATGCCCATTTGATTCTCTCCTTTGAAGCTATACCGACTCACGTGATGATCGGACTTGGTGTAGTGGATTTGGTTCATGTAATCACCAAAAAGGCACGAGGGATGTCGTTTTTGAGTGGGAGTTCATTCGTAATATGGATTAGTTGAATTCAATCTATCATAAACTTAGTCTAAACTTTACAAATTCTGTTGTAGATGGCACCACCTACTTTTAATTTCAATGTGTTCATGGAGAAAGAGAAACTTGCAACGAATGGTAGCAACTTTACCGAATGGGCCATGAATTTGAGGATTCTCCTCTCTGCTGCACAAAAGCAATATGTGCTAGAAGCGCCGTTAGGCCCCCCACCTTTTGATGATGCCCCTGACGAGGAGAAGAATGTCTATCAGACTCGTCAGGAGGACCACAACTTAGTTCATTGCGGCATATTGTATGGGCTAGAGCCGGAACTTCGAAAGCATTTCGAAAACGGCAATGCATTTGATACAATGGGTGAGTTGAAAATGATTTTCGACACACGTGCTGCTGTAGAGAGCTACAACGCTTCAAAAAAGTTCTTTAGTTGCATGATGGAAGAGTACAACTCCGTTAGTGAGCATGTACTCAAGATGTCGGGTTACGCCGATAAGCTTGTGTCCTTGGGAATATCGATTCCCATTGACTTAGGCATCCATCGTGTTCTGCAGTCTCTGCCACCTAGCTATAAGAGCTTCGTGATGAACTATAATATGCAAGGCATGAAGAAGTCTCTCCCGAGCTTGTCAATGCTTAAAACTACGAAGTGGAGATCAAAAGGAACATCAAGTGTTGATGATCAATAGGAACACTGGTTTCAAGAAAGACAAGAAGGAAAATGGAAGGAAGTAAGGCGGCAAGCTTTGTTGCAGCTGAAAGAAACCGAGTTGGACCTAAGTCGATTCCGAGTGCTACTATTGTAAGGGACTGAGCCATCGACTGCCCCAAGTATCTGGCAGACAAGAAGGCCGGCAAGGCAAACAAAGGTATATATGATATACATGTTATTGATGTGTACTTGACTAGTGCTCGCAGTAGCACCTGGGTATTTGATACCGATTCAGTTACTAATATTTGTAACTCGAATCAGGGGTTGCGGAACAAGCGACCGCTAGCAAGGGGTGAGGTAAAGATGCGTGTCGGCAATGGATCAAGCATTGATGTGATCGCCGTCGGAACGCTGCCTCTCCACTTACCGTCGGGATTAGTTATAAACTTGAATAAATGTTATCTGGTGCCTGCACTGAGCATGAACATTGTATCTGGATCGTGTTTGATGCGAAGTGGTTATTCATTTAAATCCGAGAACAATGGTTGTTCTATTTATATGAATGAAATCTTTTATGGTCATGCACCGATGATGAATGGTTTATTTCTATTAGATCTCGATAATAATGTTACCCATATTCATAATGTTGATGCTAAAAGGATTAAACTTAATGATGATATATACGCATATATGTGTACTTTCTAGGTCATATTGGCGTTAAACGCATGAAGAAGCTCCATTCGGATGGACTTTTGGAATCACTTGATTATGAATCATTTGATACATGTGAGCCATGCCTTATGGGCAAGATGACTAGAACATCGTTTTCCGGTTCAATGGAGCAGGCTGATTTATTGGAAATCATACATTCGATGTATGTGGTCCAATGAGTGTGTGTCGAGGTGGATATCGTTATTTTGTTACTTTCACGGATGATTTGAGTAGATACGGTTATATCTACTTGATGAAACACAATGAAACCTTTGAAAAGTTCAAGGAATTTCGATGAAGTGGAAAATCATCGTAATAGAAAGATCAAATTTCTACGGTCCGACCGTGGAGGTGAGTATCTAAGTTACGAGTTTAGCACTCACATGAAAGAGTGTGGAATTGTTTCACAACTCACACCTGCCGGAACACCACAACGAAATGGTGTGTCGGGCGTAATGTCGTACTTTATTAGATATGGTTCGATCTATGATGTCTCTGACGGACTTGCCGTTGTCATTTTGGGGTTATGCACTAGAAACTGCTGCATTCACTTTAAATCGGGCACCATCTAAATCCGTTGAAAAGACACCGTATGAATTGTGGTTTGGAAACAAACCTAAGTGTCATTCTTAAAGTTTGGGGATGCGATGTTTATGTGAAGAAACTTCAACCGGATAAACTCGAACCCAAAGCGGAAAATGCGTCTTCATAGGATACCCTAAAGAAACTATTGGGTATTCCTTCTATCACAGATCCGAGGGCAAGGTTTTTGTTGCCAAGAATGGATCCTTTCTAGAGAAAGAGTTTCTCGCGAAGGTGTGAGTAGTCGGAAGGTAGAACTCGAAGAGGTTGTGGAACCTTCTCTTCAAAGTATGGCCCGAGTAGCGCTTAGCGGAAGTTGTTCGAGTTGGCTCCACCTTGAAGAGGAACTAATGATAATGATCATGAAACTCCGAAGAGAGTACTACCGAACCTCGCAGTCAAACAGACGCGTCGACTCCGAGCTGTCACGGAAATCTGTCATGAATTTCATGGTTGATGAAAATGATGACCTGCGACGTATGAAGAAGCGATGATGAGCCCGGATTCCAACAAATGGTTAGAAGCCATGAAATCCGAGATGGAATCCATGTATGAAAATCAAGTTTGGAACTTGGTGGAATTACCTCACGACCGAAAGGCCGTGGAGAACAAATGGATTTTCAAAAGGAAAACTGTCTTTGATGGTAATGTGACCGTCTATAAAGCTCGACTTGTCGCAAAGGGGTTTCGACAAATTCAAGGAGTTGACTACGATGAGACTTTCTCTCCCGTAGCGATGCTAAAGTCAGTTAGGATTATGCTAGCAATTGCTGCATATTTCGATTATGAGATATGGCAGATGGATGTCAAAACCGCGTTTCTCAATGGTAATATTGAAGAAGAGTTGTATATGATACAACCAAAGGGTTTTGTCGATCCTAAGGATGCTAACAAGGTGTGCAAGCTTCAGCGATCCATCTATGGATCGAAGCAAGCATCACGAAGTTGGAATCTCCGCTTTGATGAGGTGATCAAAGAGTTTGGATTTGTCCAAACTTATGGAGAAGCTTGTATTTACAAGAAAGTGAGTGGGAGCAATGTGGCATTTCTGATATTATATGTGGATGACATATTATTGATCGGAAATGATATAGATCTTTTAAAGCAGTGTTAAAAGTTATCTAAACAAATTTTCAATGAAGGACCTAGGTGAGCGTCATACATATTAGGCATAAAGATCTATAGAGATAGATCTAGGCGCCTAATAGGGCTATCATAAAGTACATACCTTGATAAGATTTTAAAGAAGTTTAAAATGGACGGAAGTAAGAAGGGTTCTTACCTATGTTGCAAGGCAAGACATTGAGTAAGACTCAAAGTCCGGCTTGCGGAAGAAAGAGAGATAATGGACAAAGTCCCTATGCTTGACCATAGGCTCTATAATGTACGCCATGCTATGTACAAGACCGGATGTGGCACATGCTATTAGTTTGACTAGTAGGTACCAATCGGATCGAGTTGAACCTTTGGATAGCGGTCAAGAATATCCTTAGTACTTACGAAGAACTAAGGATATGTTTCTTGTATCTGGTGAAGAAGAGCTCGTCGCTAAGTGTTATGTCGACGCTAGCTTTGACACCGATCCGGATGACTCTAAGTCTCAATCCGGATACGTATTTCTCATGAATGGCGGAGCGGTTAGTTGGAGGAGCTCCAAACAACCTGTGGTAGCGGGATCAACAACGGAGACCGAATATGTTGCTGCTTCAGAAGCGGCTCAGGAAGCAGTTTGGATGAAGGAGTTCATATCCAAACTAGGAGTTCTGGCAAACGCGTTGGACCCAATGGTGATCTATTGTGACAACAATGGTGCCATTGCCAATGCCAAAGAGCCAAGGTCTCACAAGCATTCCAAGCATATTAAGCGCCGGTTTCACTCCATCCGCGAGCATGTCAAGGATAGAGATATAAAGATTTGTAAAGTACATACGGATCTCAATGTAGCAGATCCGTTGACTAAAACTCTCCCTAGAGCAAAACATGATCAACACCAGAACTCAATGGGTGTTCGATTTATCACTATGTAACTAGATTATTGTCTCTAGTGCAAGTGGGAGACTGAAGGGAATATGCCCTGAGAGGCAATAATAAAGTGTTTATTATGTGTATTCCAAGTATATGATAGATGTTTATTTTGCATGCTATAATTGTATTAATACGGAAACGTTAATACATGTGTGTTTAATAAACAAACAGAAAGTTCCTAGTTATGCCCCTCTCATAAACTAGCTCGTTGATTAACAAGATGATCAAGGTTTCCTGATCATGGACATTGGATGTTGTTAATAACGGGATCACAACATTAGTGTAATGGTGTGATGAACATTCATCCAAAGTATAGCATTATGATCAAAGTCATTGAGTTTATATTTCTATAACAACTTACGAAGTGATCCTAATCCTTAGACCATGAGATCATGTCAATCACTAACACGGAAGAGTTTCTTAATAACATCAAACGTCACACCGTAGCAGGGGTGATTATAAAGATGGAATCAGAACTAATAAAGTGTTATGTTGAGGCTCATGGATCAAGAGTGGAATTTGTTCATCCCGATGGCGGATAGATATACTCGGGCCCTCTCGGTGATATCACATTGATTAGCTTGCAAGCAAGTGATTTGATCACTAGAATGTTATATCACGAGCGAGAAAAGAGTGCATGTCGGTAACAAGATCAAACTAGGTATGGAGATACCGATGATCGAATCTCGGACATGTAATATATCGTGAAACAAAGGGATTAAGATACTAGCATAAAGGTTCCGACGATCACAAGAAAGTCATCGTTGAATGTGTGGAGTCGGTATGGGTCTCGGATGCCGCTTCGATTATTGATCAGAGGGTCTCGATCATGTCCGCATTATTCACGAACCGTAGGGTGACACACTTAAGAGACACCGACATCCAATTGGAGCAAATGTTTCATGCCGAAGAATGAACAAGCAGAATTTATTTCACTAGATACCGAAATAGGTTTTGGTGAAATTGCATAAAGTGGTTATGCATGTGAAATAGAATTCTAGCAAGGGTTATTTGTGAATGTTTGTCATTAAAGTAATTGACAAAATTCTGAATAAAATAAAAGAGTTTTATTTAATGAGAGTTTGCATTAAATTTGGTGGAAATTTAATGGGAATTTGAGTGGACTTTTGAGTGGAGGAATTTAAAGGAGATTTGTGAGTGGAGTGTCCACCCACATGAAGAGGGAGGGCAAGGGGCAGCCCCATGCGCCACCCCTTGGGGTTCCCCTCCTCCTATAAAGGCCCCCTCCTCACTTGTCTCTCACACCTCCTCGTGAAGGATCTCTCTCCCCTCTAGAATTTATCCCCATGGTCTCGGGCTAGCGAGATACATGTTCAGTGGCTATTCAGCAAGAAAGAGTTGTGCTTCCGCTGCATCGCTGGGCGAGGAGGCGGAGGTTGCTCGGTGCCTCGAGCGTGTGTGCGAGCACGGATGCGCTGCTGATTCTTGGCGCTAGGACTTCCTCTCGATCTTGAGATCGGCAAGAGATCGTCTACATCAACCACGAGTTGAACTCGTTAAGCTTTGTCGGTCTTCAAGGGTATGTTCTCTACGGATATACATCCGCCCGTTGTTTGTATCTAGTATATAGATCTTGGTATATAGTTCACATCGTAGGAAAATTTTTTTTTCTATGCTGCGAACCCTACAAATATATCGTGAAACAAAGGGATTAAGATACTAACGTAAAAGGTTCCGACGATCACAAGAAAGTCATCGTTGAATGTGTGGGTCGATGGGTCTCGGATCCGCTTCGATTATTGATCCGAGAGGGGTCTCGATCATGTCCGCATTATTCAGAACCATAGGGTGACACACTTAAGAGTCATCGACATCCAATTGGAGCAAAAGTTTCATGCTGAAAGAATGAACAAGCGCAGGAATTTATTTCACTAGATACCGAAACAGGTTTTCGGGTGAAATTGCATAAAGTGGTTATGCATGTGAAATAGAATTCTAGCAAGGGGTTATTTGTGAATGTTTGTCATTAAAGTAATTGACAAAATTCTGAATAATATAAAAGAGTTTTATTTAATGATAGTTTGCATTAAATTTTGTGGAAATTTAATGGCATGTTTGAGTGGGATTTTGAGTGGAGGGATTTGAATGGATTTTTGTGAGTGGAGTGTCCACCCACATGAATGAAGGAGGGGAGGGCATCCCCATGGCGTGAGCCACCCCCTTGGGTGCCCCCCTCCTCCTATAAAAGGCACCCCCTCTCCTCTCTCTCACTCACACCTCCTCGTGAAGGATCTCTCTCCCCCTCTAGAATTTATCCCCCATGGTCTCGAACTAGCGAGATACATGTTCCTGGTGGCTATTCAGCAAGAAAGAGTTGTGCTTCCGCTGCATCGCTGGAGCGAGGAGGCGGAGGTTGCTTGGTGCCTCGAACGTGTGTGCGAGCACGGATGAGCTGCTGATTTGCGGCGCTAGGACTTCCTCTCGATCTTGATATCGGCAAGTGATCGTCTATATCAACCACGAGTAGAACTCGTTATGCTTTGTTGGTCTTCAAGGGTATGTTCTCTATGGATATACATCCACCCGTTGTTTGTATCTAGTAGATAGATCTTGGTACATAGTTCCCATCGTAGGAAATTTTTTGTTTTCTATGCAGCGAACCCTACAAACCCTACATATATATATAGTGAGAAATGGCAGTAAGATAACTGGAGGGAAGAACTGGCGGGAAAAACTGGCGGGAAGAAATGGCGGGAAGAAAAATTGCGGGAAGAAAAAAAGCGGGAAGAAATGGCAGGAAGAAAAATGGCTCATTTAATACATATAGTGTTAACAGAAGAAATATGACATTGATTTCCATGTTGAGATACATATGTGTGCCAAAAATGGCTCAATTAATACATATAGTCAATCTTATGATCGCGTCGGCCGTAACCATGGAGTATCAGCACCGTTTAACAGGATGGTTGGGTCAGTCTTCACTCTGAAGGGCGGAATTTCATCAAACTTATTATAATCTTCTGACATGTCTGTCTTGTCCTCCACTCCCACGATGTTTCTTTTCCCTGAAAGAACTATGTGACGCTTTGGCTCATCGTGTGATGTATCTATTTTCTTATTTTTTTATTTTTTCGGTTTGATAGACATGTCCTTCACATAGAAAATCTGAGCCACATCATTGGCTAAGACGAATGGTTCGTCTAAGTTCTTGTCTACCATCATAAGATTGTTGAGATCTACTGTTGTCATTCTGTACTTCTTGTCTACCTCAACCCCTCCTCCTGTTAGCTTGACCCATTTGAACCGAAACAAGGAGACCTTAAAATTAGGTCCATAGTCAAGTTACCATATCTCCTCTATGAACCCATAATGCGTGGTCTTTTTTCCATTGTCTTCTGCTGCATCGAAGCGGACACCACTGTTTTGGTTGGTGCTCTTTTTATCTTGGCCTATCGTGTAAAATGTATTTCCATTTATCTCGTACCCTTGGAAAGTACATACAGTCTAAGATGGTGTCCTGGCCAACAAGTATAGCTGATCCCCAACAGTGGTGTTATTCGTGAGAAGTCTTTGCAACCAGCCGCCAAAACTAGCCATGTGTTCACTTATAATCCATTCATCAGACTGCCCGGGGTGTTTGAGGCGTATAAAATTCTTGTGTTCATTGATATACGGGGCAACCAAGATAGATCTTTATAAAACCGTGTAGTGCCCTTGATTGAGAGAATGTCCGTCCCTACATATCATTGCTTTACATCCTAGGGTGCCTTTTCCACGCAGTCTCCCCTCATGTCATGATTCTGGAACACCAATCGCCTTAAGGTCAGGAATAAAACCAACACAGAACTCAATGACCTCCTCTGTTACATAGCCCTTGGAGATGCTTTCTTCTGGCCTAGCACGGTTATGAGCATATTTCTTTAAGACTCCTATGTACCTCTCAAAGGGGAACATATTGTGTAGAAATACAGGACCGAGAATGGCAATCTCTTCTACTAGGTGAACTAGGAGATGCGTCATAATATTGAAGAAGGATGGTGGGAACACCAACTCAAAGCTGACAAGACATTGGGCCACATCTGTCTGTAACCCTGGTACGCTTTCTAGATCGATTACCTTCTGAGATATTGCATTGAGGAATACACATAGCTTCACAATGGGTACTCGAACATTTTCAGGTCGAAGCCCCCTCAATGTAATCGGAAGCAATTGCGTCATAATCACATGGCAGTCATGAGACTTCAGGTTTTGGAATTTTTTCTCTGCCATATTTATTATTCCCTTTATATTCGACGAGAAGCCAGACGGGACCTGCTCAGGCATTCAAAAAAGATTTCCTTCTCTGCTTTGGTAAGAGCGTAGCTGGCAGGAGTTAAGTGGCATCGTTTACCCTTCTCGTTCTCAGGATGCATAGGCTCTTCAGGGTCTTTCATACGTTGTTGGTCCTGCCGTGCTTCCGGTGTATCTTTTGTCTTTCCATACACTCCTAGGAAGCCTAGCAGGTTCACGAAAACATTCTTCGTCACGTGAATCACGTCGATTTAAGAGCGGACCTCTAAGACTTTTCAATAGGGTAGATCCCAAAATATAGATTGCTTCTTCCACATGGGAGCGTGTCTGGCATCGTCATTCGGAACAGATAGACTGCCATGACCTTTTCCAAAGATTACTTCTAGGTACTTGACCATACCAAATACCTCCTCAAAGGTACGGAGGACAGGCTTTCTCCGGAGTTCTGTCAGACGTTTGAAATGCTTGCCTTTCTTTCTTACTGGATGCAGGTTCGGAAGAAATCGACGATACCCTAGGTACACAACATTCTTACGTTTATCCAAATATACACTTTTAGTCTCATCTAAACAGTGTGTGCATGAATTGTATCCCTTGTTTGTCTGCCCTGAAATGTTACTAAGAACAGGCCAATCATTGATGGTTACGAAAAGCAACGCTCGTAGGTTAAATGGCTCCCCTTTGTGCTTATCCCACATACGTACACCTGGTTTGGCCCACAGCTGTAAAAGTTCTTCAACTAATGGCCTTAGGTACACATTAATATCGTTGCCGGGTTGCCTCGGGCCTTGGATGAGCACTGGCATCATAATGAACTTCCTCTTCATGCACAACCAAGGAGAAAAGGTTATAGATACATAGAGTCACATGCCAGGTGTTGTGACTGCAGCTCTCCTCACCAAAAGGATTCATGCCATCTGTACTTAGACCAAACCTTAAGTTCCTTGCATCACGTGCAAAGTCTGGGTACTCTCGCTCGACTTTTCTCCACTGTGACCCATCAGCGGGGTGTCTCAACATCGCGTCTTTCTTACGGTCTTCCATGTGCCATCGCAACAACTTGGCATGCTCTTTATTTCTGAAGAGACGTTTTAACCATGGTATTATAGGAGCATACCACATAACCTTGGCAGGAACCTTCTTTCTAGGGGCCTCGCCCTCAACATCACCAGGATCGTCTCATTTGATCTTATACCGCAGTGCAGTGCATACCGGGCATGCATCCAAATTCTCGTACTTCTCACCACGGTAGAGGATGCAGTCATTAATGCAGGCATGTATCTTCTACACGTCTAATCCTAGAGGGCAGACAACCTTCTTTGCTTGGTATGTACTGTCGGGCAACTCATTATTTTTTGGAAGCAGATTCTTCATTTTTACCAACAACTTTGAAAATGCGCTGTCAGTCACACCGTTCTGTGCCTTCCATTGCAGCAAATCCAGTGTGGTACCTAGCTTTTTGTGACCATCTTCGCAAGTTGGGTACAACAATGTTTTGTGATCCTTTAGCATCTGCTCCAGCTTCTCCTTCTCCTTTTCAGTTTCACATTCTTTATTTGCATCAGTAATGGCCCGACCAAGGTCGTCATCAGCGGGCCCATCTGCTGCCTCTTGATCTTCATTATCTACCCCCGTTGCAGTATCATCATATTCAGGATACATATTATGATAGTTGTCATCATCCTCTTCTTCTTCGTTGTCTTCCATCACAACCCCTTTTTCTTCGTGCTTGGTCCAACAATTATAGCTGGGCATGAAACCGGATCGAAGCAGGTGGGCGTGAATGGTTCTGGTATTTGAGTAGTCTTTCTTGTTCTGACAGTGAACACACGGACAACACATAAAACCATTGTGACCACGGTTTGCATTAGCCACAATGATAATTTTTGGAGGTCCGTAATGTACTCGGAAGTGTGTCAGTCACCGTACATCCATTGCCGGTTCATCTGCATTAATATATAGTATATCAAAAATTAATAGGGAGATGACCATTTATATAGTACATCAATGACACATGAAAGGATAAAGTTCCGACCTCGACCGAGAAGGAAAGAGCAACGAGAAAACGTATTTCGAGCTCTCAGACATTTCACCGAACACCTCTTGTGCATAGGAAAAAAACACAAACTAGCACACCTCTCACCCTTTTGCTATGCTGCAAAATGAGAGAGTGAAAAAATGGAAGAGAGGGGTATGGGCTGCGATGTGTTATATAGGACCCCTCCTTTAACACCGGTTCAAGCCACGAACCGGTGTTAAAGGGGGAGGGGGCTACGCGGGCCACTGGTGCAGGGCCTTTAACACCGGTTCGTGGGGTGCTCCTTTTTGCTCTATGGACCACGCTGGTATGGAAGAACCGGTGTTAAAGCCCATTTCCGACCTCAACCAAAGACCTCGTTTTCACTAGTGAGAGAATACAATTAATTTCTACAAATATACATTTGCATCTTGCAAATAAATGTATTGTGTATGAATGAGCGTGGTAAACTAAACATGAAAATTAGGTCATGTAATGTGATGTTATGTGTCCAGATGACATACTGCACTAGAGAACATGTGTTTACTTTAATTTACGAGCGTGCATGTGACCTTCAAACATTTTGCATATAAATCATACTGTATAGTCACTTACGCAGGTCATAGTGGAAGTATCATAATATTAGTATCATGTGATACTATGAGTCTAGTGTATTGTATCATGCAGTATTATTATACTAATAGTATATTTATTTATTTGTAAAATCTCTACTACCTCCATTCCGATTTATCAGGCTAATACGTACTATAAAAAAATAGTTTGACCATAAATTTGATCAACAATATATGAATCATATGTCACAAAAATTATACCATTGAAATCATATTTTAAATATAAATCTAATGATAAAATATAGTTTGTATTTTGTTGACCAAATTTACGGTCAAACTATTTTCTCGAAAAATATATTTTCCTTATAAACCGGAATGGAGGTAGTATGTAAAATTTGTGTACAAGATTTACTTTTCATTAAGATTTTTTCTTTTACGTGCTATTATACGGTATCTAACTATGATACTCTAACCGTCTCTTTCTTTATTAATTGTTCTGACAAATCAGATTTTTGCCAACATCACACACCGCGATCAATTATTGTACGCTAATTTCAGATGCACGGGATATTAACGAAAGCTTAATTCAAATCAATATGGTTACACGATTTTCGATAGTCAAGCAGCTGTGTTAACCACACTTATTCTGCACGCGCACATATAATCATTTGGACAAAACGTAAGTATCAAACAAATGCATAGATCATGGCCCCGAGGACGAACGCGGCCGTCCCGGAAACTCCAGCTGCCTTGGCGACCGCGGCATTCGAATCGGGGTTCGCCGAGGGCGAGATCGCGATGCCGAAGGGAGGCGGCGGGGACGGCGGCGAGAAGGTGTCGCCGTTGCCGCCAGCAGGCGACGGAGCCAGTGCCGTGTGCGTGGACGTGCCGTTGTCGGCGCGGGCGCCCATGACGACGACGACCAGCTTCTCGTTTTGGTTGCAGTTGTCCTTGTTGCCGCTGATGAAGTAGAAGGGCCCGGACCTGGTGAGGGTGAAGACGGTGTTGCCGTCGGAGAAGGTGTCCACCGGCGAGCCCGTGTCGCAGGCGTCGTAGGCCTTCTGGTCGACGAGCAGCACCGAGTCCTTGCCGGGCTCGTACGTGAACGCTGCACGGGCGCGCGCGCGGGGGTTAAGAAAGTTGCATGCATACACACATGTATTCGTTGATGAGCAGAGAGAGAGAGAGTAGCTAGTAGTGACTTGCCTATGGCGTCACCGACGCGGAACCGGGTGTGCTCCGCCCAGGTGTTGTAGGAGGCGATGTTGCCGCCGCTGGCGTTGGCCTGGCCCGGCACGCGCCACTCGCCGGTGCCGCCGGCCTTGAACACGAACGCCGACGCGGTGGACACGGACATCGCCATGGCAAGGCACGCCAAGGCCAGGCACCGTTGCTGCTGCCCGCGTGCCATGGCGCCGCGCAACCACGAGAAATCTGAAATTTGGAGCTCTGGACAGCGTTGCGCGGCCCGTCTGTTGGTGGTGTGATTCAGCTGGTAGACGATCAGGGCTGCTGTTTGCTTGTTTGGGCTCAATCGGTCGAGATGGTTATATATATATGCTCTGTGCGAGCTAAAGTGCTCGTGATCGACTGTTCTTTTCGTGTGTGTTTGAGGGGAGAATAATACAAGCTGTTCTTTTCGTGAAAGTTAGGGAACGTGACAGCCGATGAGAGGTATATTTCCGGGCTAGGTTTGTGTCCTGGACGTGTCTCACCTGCTGCATGGTGTGAACTTTCGCTGGCATGAGAGCTTTTGGCAGCTATTACCTATACCTCCCATCTTACGTCCTGAAGGAATTTCATGCCGTGTGAGAGAGAAGGATTTCACGATTCCTTTTTAGGGGAAGCTCGTGAAGTGAGTCTCCAGGCTTTAGCCTAGTATAGGCCGAGGGAGGGTCTGTGTTACGGGCCCGACCATTTCGCCTATGTGGGCCACATTTTGTGTTGTAGTAGTACACTCCCTTGCTTCAAAGCAAAACAAAATTGTCCATCACAACAACTGTTTTAGTTCACCATGTTAATTGTTAGATTATGAGTTTGTCTTGTAATACAAGTTGGTTAGACTGGCCGAGTCGGTTAGGATTTTGGCTGAGTCGAGAGTTGTGACTCCAGCCCCATATATATTCCTTGTACTCGCTACAATCAATATACGTGAGATTCATTATAATTCTATATGGTATCAGATTAGTTCCGTTCCTAGGCCATGGCTGCGCCCCCCACAATGCCGCCGCCTCCACCCGGCTACTTTGAACGCCGGGTTGCCCTCGCCGCTGCCAAAACCGCCTCTCTCGCGGCGTCTTCTTCCAATCCATTCACTCAAACCCTAGCCCCAACTATCCCCACTATCAACTATGCCGACACGATCTCAGATGTCAGCCCGTTCAGCCCAATTACCCCAGATTTACCAAAGCATAATTACTACCATTGGCGCCATCTCTTCGAAGTTCACCTCGTTCGCTGCAATCTTCTCGACAACGTCGCCGCCGACACCGTCCCTTGGCCCTCGGATCCGTGCTGGGTCAAGGTCGATCTCGCGATCATCCAATGGATCTATCAGCGAGTCTCCACCGAGATCTTCAACCTCGTCTTCCGCGACGCCACCAATGCCGCCGCCCTCTGGGTGGCTCTACGCCAACTCTTCCAGGACAACGTCGACGGTCACGTCAACACTCTCCACACGAATCTCTGCAACATCGTCCAAGGTGACTCACAAGTTGGCGTCTACTGCCAGCGCCTAAAGTCCATCACCGACGTGTTGGGCCACGCGGAGATAAAACAAAAAATTCCCCTCTAACGTGGTGATCCCAAGATCCAGCTGAGGTAGAAGGCCACGAGGTTTACCACTAGACGCGCAGTTGCGGATTACTGATGTCCTTTGCGATCCAATCGTCCTGGTGCTGATGGTACAACACCTCTGTTGGTATCCACACGTACAAGGAGGAGTGCCGACGGCGAGCTGCTAGATTCGTTACGGCGGCAGGACTGCTGTGGAGCTAGGGTTTCCAACACATAGAATGACCTAACCGAACAACGATTCCACACTTCAGGGTTGGTGTGCTCCACTATATATAGGGAGTGAACGTGGGCTCTGCTCACGCGGCCCATTCACTAAAGCCCATATAATGTTAGTCCATGTGAGTCCATCACTGACTCAGTTCAAATCAGGCTCGGGTCCAACCCAACCAGATTTCTAGTTCAGATCCAATCCAAACTTGCTCCCGCTCTTAAGTGTCTGACCCCGCAGGCTCATGGCTACTTGGACACGATTAGAGTCCGACTCTAAATCGATCAGTCGGCAGCGGCTTCTAGCAGAACGTGCCGACTCCCAAGTACCAAAGAGTCATAACGACTTGCTTTCCAATGTGACTTGCGTCCGAGTCCCTTTTGCCTCACGATATACCTTGTCAGACTATAGGCGAATAATTGTCATCCCTTAAATAGTCTGACTCTCTTCTCGATCCGAGATAAGTGATTCACCCGACTAACTCTTAGTCGATCGCCTCGGTTAACCGAGTCGTGCATCGCCATGCTTTCCGAATCATATCTCATGAGAGGTCCCAGAGAATATCTCTCCGAGTGGAGGGGCAAAATCCCATCTTGGTTATTCACATCACGCAGCTTGATTCTCAGTCGATCCGAACTCTGCCTTTATAACTGCCCAGTTACGGATCAGCGTTTGATAGAACCTAAGTCAGTGATCCTCAACTCGGACTATGCAATAACCTCATGTCTAAGGATTACATTGATTGAGATATACAAATGACAACTTGTTCGTTGTACCTCAATATGGGTCAACCCGACTCGCTAAACTCTTTAGCCGAATCTGTGTAAGTTGGAATAGCATCTCCATGTCCATGACAAGTGGAACCGAGTCATCAAGCCAACTTTCACATTGGTCTAAGTTGTGTGTCCAGCATAACCTCAATGACCAAGGATATTTAGTACAAACAACATGAATGTATAGTTCCACAACCGAATCACATATTCAATGATACACATTAGATGTTTATACAAGGACAACTTAATATCTTTATGAATACAATGGGAAATATCATCATACATGATTGCCTCTAGGGCATATTCCCAACAGTCTCCCACTTGCACTAGAATCAATCTTCCGACATCACATGTCTAAGCATCTAATTCCCATGGCTCTTAGGTGCGCCTCATGCTTTGGCTGGGGTAACGGCTTTGTCAATGGATTCGCAATATTTACATCCGTGTGTACCTTGCATAATTTGATATCACCCTGATCCACGAACTGGCGAATCAGGTGGTACCGCATGAGTATGTGCTTGTTCTTCTGGTGCTGTCTAGGTTCCTTGGCTTGTGTAATAGCACCATTATTGTCACAATACACGTCTAACGGATTGTATGAGCCCTGAACCACACCAAGATCCATGAGGAAATTCCTCATCCAAACAGCTTCCTTTGCTGCCTCCGAGGCGGCAATATACTCAGCCTCTGTTGTAGATGCAGACACAGTCTCTTGCTTGGAACTCTTCCAGCTCATAGCACCTCCGTTTATAATAAACACGTATCCGGATTGTGGACGAGAATCATCAGAGTCAGTAAGATAACTCGCATCCGTGTAACCCTTTACACTGAGTTCATCTTCACCACCATAAACCAAGAACATATCCTTAGTCCTTCTCAAGTACTTTAGGATATTTTTAGCTGATGTCCAGTGGATTTCTCCAGGATCAGCCTGGTATGTTATCACAACACTTAGAGCATATGAAACATCCGGCCTAGTACAAATCATGGCATACATGATGGATCCGACTGCAGAAGCATACGGAATCGCACTCATCCGACTTCGCTCATTAGTTGTCGAAGGACACTGAGTCTTGCTAAGTTTTACACCATGGAACATCGGTAAGAACCCCTTATTAGACGATTCCATGTTGAACTTCTTCAACACTTTTTCCAAATAAGTACTCTGACTCAATCCAATGAGCCTCCTTGATCTATCTCTATAGATCCAGATTCCGAGAATATATGTTGCCTCACCCAAGTCTTTCATTGAGAAACTCTTTTCCAATGATTCATTGGTTTCTTTCAACATCTGGACATCATTTCCAATCAATAATATGTCATCCACATATAAGATTAGAAAGTTTACTTTTCTCCCACTAAACTTCTTGTATAAACAAGAATCATGATCACTCTTGATGAAGCCAAACGATTTGACTACCTCATCAAAGCGAATATTCCAACTCCGAGATGCTTGCTTCAACCCGTAAATGGATTTCTGAAGTTTGCACACCTTGTCAGCATTAGCCGGATCGACAAAACCCTCGGGTTGTATCATATACACGTCCTCGGTTAAATTTCCATTAAGGAACGCTGTTTTGACATCCATCTGCCATATCTCATAGTCGAAATAGGCTTCTATATCTAACATGATCCGAACTGATTCAAGCATCGCTACAGGCGAGAAAGTCTCGTCGTAATCAACTCCTTGAATTTGTCGGAACCCCTTCGCGACAAGGCATGCTTTATAGACGAAAACATTTCCATCTATATCAGTTTTCTTCTTAAAGACCCATTTGCACTCGACGGGTCTTGCACCGTCTGGCAGATCAACCAAGTTCCAAACTTGATTTTCATCCATGGACTTTAACTCGGATCTCATGGCTCCAAGCCATGACTCGGAATCAGATCCCACCATCCCTTCCGAATAATTTGTCGGCTCATCACTGTCTAACAGTAACACATCACGAACACTTCGTAATCTTTCCGATCTTCATAGTACAGGTGCTGCTGCCGACTCAGCTACCACGACCGGCTCAACCTCCAAGGTTTTTGCCGACTCACTACTAGCCGGTTCCTCTCGAATTTCTTCAAGCTGCATCGTGCTCCCACTTACTCCCCGACTGAGAAACTCTTTCTCAAGGAAGACACCGTTCGGAGCGACAAACACTTTGCCCTCTTCTCGGTTGTAGAAGTAGTAACCCAAGGTTTCCCTCGGATACCCCACGAAAATACACTTATCCGACTTGGTCAGAAGCTTGCATTGATCAAGTCGCTTGACAAATGCTTCACAACCCCAAATCTTAAGAAAAGACAAACTCGGCCGTTTGCCTGTCCACATCTCATGCGGTGTCTTCTCTACCGATTTTGATGGTACTCTGTTCAGTGTGAACGCTGCTGTTTCTAGACAATAACCCTAAAATGATAAAGGTAAATCTGTCCGACTCATCATTGATCGTACCATGTCCAACAAGGTTCGATTCCGCCTTTCCGAAACACCATTCCTTTGCGGCATTCCTGGCGGAGTAAGTTGAGTAACTATTCCACAACTTTTCAGATGGTCATCAAACTCATGGCTCATGTACTCGCCTCCTCGGTCCGACCGAAGAAACTTTATTTTCTTGCCGAGTTGATTATGTGCTTCATTCTGGAATTCTTTGAACTTTTCAAAGGCTTCCGACTTATGTTTCATCAAGTAGATATATCCATACCTACTTAAATCATTAGTTAAGGTAATGAAGTACTCATAATCACCCCTGTCTGTCGTGCTCATTGGTCCACATACATCACTATGTACTAGTCCCAATAAGTCGGGCGCCCTTTCGCAACTCTTTGCAAAAGGTGTCTTGGTCATTTTGCCGAGTAGGCAAGATTCGCATGTCTCGAACGACTCTAAGTCGAACGAAGTTAGGAGTCCATCATCATGGATCTTCTTCATGCATTTCCAACTTATATGACCAAGCCGACAGTGCCAAAAGTAAGTCATATTCAGATCATTTGGTTTCAACCTTTTAACATTTATGTTATAAACCGACTCATCATCAAGATTCAAAATAAATAACCCGTCCTGGACGGGTGCAAAGCCGTGAAACATATCATTCAAATACAAAGAACTACCATTATTCTTGATATTCGACTCATAGCCTTGCCTCATCAAACATGAAGTAGAAATAATGTTTCGACTGAGCACTGGAACATAATAATAATTATTCAGTTCCATAATGAATCCGGAAGGTAAATGAAGTTGCATCGTGCCGACTTCCAACGCAGCAACTCTTGCTTTGTTGCCGACTCGAATATCAACCTCGCCTCTTGCTACGCTCCTAGTTCTTACCAGTCCCTGCAATGAGTTGCAGATGTGAATAACTGATCCGGTATCATATACCCAAGAACTATTAGGTGCATCAGCAATATATATGTCTGTAACATTGCAAACAAGTGTACCTAAGTCGGAAGTCATACCTCCACTCTTGGCTTTGTCGTCCAAGTACTTGCTGCAGTTCCTCTTCAAGTGGCCATCCGCCTTGCAGTAGAAGCAAGTGGATCTGGCTGAAGGAGATGGCTTAGTCCCTGAGGAAGCGCTTGGGACCGGGTCCTGAGCCTGCTTTCCTCCTGTCTTAGACTTCTTCTTAGTCCAAGAACTCTTCTTGAACTTAGCCTTATTCTACACCATCAACACTTGACTGGCTCCCTTCTTGAGATTCGCCTCTACCTGCTTGAGCATCCCATGCAATTCAGTGAGCTTCTTATCCATACCATGCATATGGTAGTTCGAAATGAACTGCCCATATGCACTAGGAAGAGAGTTCATAATTATATCCATAGAGAACTCTTCGCTAATGGGGTAGCCAAGCCTCTCCAGAGACTGCACGTAACACACCATTTTGATCACATGCGGACTCAGTGGATCACCGTCCTTAAGCTTCAGCAAAGCCTGAGAGACTTGATACCTCTCAGTCTTCGCCTGAGCCTGGAACATACTTTTGAGGCTTTCGATCATATCGTAGGCCTCAACATGCTCGAACTGCTTTTGCAAGTCTGGTTCCATGTGAGCAAGCATAAGACAACTAATATCTGTGGACTCATCCTTAGCCCGATGGTAGGCATTGGTGGCAGCGACAGTCGGATTCTCATTCGGCTCATCTGGAAGTGGGTTGTCTAGGACATGGTCCTTCTTTTCTTGTTTGAGAACAGTTCTCAGATTTCGATACCAGTTGGTAAAATTAGTGTCGTTCAGTTTATCTTTCTCAAGAATGGTTCTCAACGCAAAACTGGATATCTGAGAGTGACTGCTACTTGGTGCCATGATCTACAACAGAAAATATGCAAAACACTTAAGACATGTATTCATAAAAGAGCAAGCATATTAAACATTTTAATATCTTATGCTCCCACTAGAACCAACACCCCTCCGATGGTTACTAAGTGATTCAGGATCCTAAATAAGCAAGTCGGCTAGTGAGCCTTAGCATCACCGCTAGCCGCCAAGTGATCTAGGTAGACAACTCCTTGTCAATCGTATCTCATACGACTCATGTTAGACGGGTGGCATCACATGCCCCGGCTCCCGTCCGACCTTTCCTCGAGCCCCACAACCGTTGTGATAGACCCTTCTAGCTTACCGAGTGTTTCTACAGTAAGAGTCCGACTCGAACCCACCTAGTCGGAAAGAATTGGCAGCACCTCAATTTTATGAGCCCACTACCAAAAATGTTCGACTTGCGATGGTGCAAACACTGGCGAGAAAACCGACTAGACCTTCTTTGAGGGATTAAATTTTACCGACTATCTAATAGAGGTAAAACAGAGACATAACAATAACACAAAATAAAGCAATTATAATGTGAAATGGTATGGCTCTCTTCATGGCGATCTCCATCTCCACAAATCCTGTAATCCGACTCGTGCCAACTCTTGTCACTTGTCGTCTTACCCCATGTCGCCGACATGTACATCGCCTTGCATGCCATCCGTATTCTACAGACAGCTACACTAGCTAAGTAAAATATATTACATAGAGAATCCAACACGCAGGTCATTTATACAATAAAATGACAGCACCTAGGCTCCAGACGGCTGACAAAAACGTGATTCGCAGATCACGTATGGATTACACACATACATCACATGCACATGAACCATACTATTCACAAATTCCTGCAAAAACAAGTTATGCATAGACACAATATCTACCGGCGTTGTGAAACTCGCAACGACATCTAAGGCGCTACGACAGGGCGAAGCCGGCGGTCCGGACATGGATTCCGACCATTGTTCCGACTCGATCAAACTCTTTGATGTTCGATCAACGCATCTGGATTTACGTGTCCCAGTCTACCCCGATGGCGGAAGCCGACCGGTAGGGGTATGTCGTTCCACGACCTCAGCAGTATGATCACGGAAATCAGATCTACCATTCCCCGAGTACAGTTGATCCAATCAACCTCATACAAAACCGATCTATCTCATAGATCGACCACCCAAACAGCATATAGATCTCATCTACAGCCTACCGCATATCACATATGCGAGATCTCAAGCCTAAAACCAGAAGCTATCGCTCTAATACCACTGTTGGGCCACGCGGAGATAAAACAAAAAACTTCCCCTCTAATGTGGTGATCCCAAGATCCAGCTGAGGTAGAAGGCCACGAGGTTTACCACTAGACACGCAGTTGCGGATTACTGATGAAGTACGTTAGTTGATGCAGTACGGTCCTTTGCGATCCAATCGTCCTGGTGCTGATGGTACAGCACCTCTACTGGTATCCACACGTACAAGGAGGAGCGCCGACGGCAAACTTCTAGATTCGTTACGGCGGCAGGACTGCTGTGGAGCTAGGGTTTCCAACACACGGAATGACCTAACCGAACAACGATTCCACACTTCAGGGTTGGTGTGCTTCACTATATATAGGGAGTGAACGTGGGCTCTGCTCGCGCGGCCCATTCACTAAAGCCCATATAATGTTAGTCCCTGTGAGTCCAACTCACTAACTCAGTCCAAATCAGGCTCGGGTCCAACCCAACTAGATTTCCAGTTCAGAATCCAATCCAAACTTGCTCCCGCTCTTAAGTGTGTGATCTCGCAGGCTCATGGCTACTTGGACACGATTGGAGTCTGACTATAAATCGATCAGTCGGCAGCGGCTCCTAGCAGAACGTGCCGACTCCCAAGGACCAAAGAGTCATGACTACTTGCCTTTCCAATGTGACTTGCGTCCGAGTCCCTTTTGCCTCACGATATACCTTGTCAGACTATAGGCGAATAATTGTCATCCCTTAAATAGTCTGACTCTCTTCTTGATCTGAGGTAAGTGATTCACCCGACTAACTCTTAGTCAATCGCCTCGGTTAACACTTAACCGAGTGGTGCATGGCCATGCTTTCCGAATCATACCTCATGAGAGGGCCTAGAGAATATCTCTCTGAGTGGAGGGGCAAAATCCCATCTTGGTTATTCACATCACACAGCTTGATTCTCAGTCGACCCGAACTCTGCCTTTATAACTGCCCAGTTACGGATCAGCATTTGACAGAACCTAAGTCGGTTATCCTCAACTCGGACTATGCAATAACCTCAGGTCTAAGGATTACATTGATTGAGATATACAAATGACAACTTGTTCGCTGTACCTCAATATGGGTCAATCCGACTCGCTAAACTCTTTAGCCGAATCTGTGTAAGTTGGAATAGCATCTCCTTGCCCATGATAAGTGGAACCGAGTCATCAAGACAACTTTCACATTGGTCTAAGTTGTGTGTCCAGCATAACCTCAATGACCAAGGATATTTAGTACAAACAACATGAATGTATAGTTCCACAACCGAATCACATATTCAATGATACACATTAGATGTTTATACAAGGACAACTTAATATCTTTATGAATACAATGGGAAATATCATCATACATGATTGCCTCTAGGGCATATTCCCAACACGACGAACTTCGCGAGCTTGGGGATCCTATCGATGACAAGCAACTCAGCAATGTCATCCTCATCGGCCTTGGCGAACGCTTCGAGAAACAGGCGTCCTTTATCCCCATGATGCGACCACCACCCTCCTTCGCCGAGGTCCGGTCCATGCTCCAATGGGCCGATCGCGCCATGACTAAAAAAGAGTCATGTCATTAGGTCTTCGTCGCCACGCCATGGCCACCGCCTCCACAACCGTCCGCTCCTCCAGATCCTCCAATGCAGCCCCCCACGGGATGGCGCTCGAGCCTGAATTACCGTGGCAAAAACCCGATCTACCGCCCGCCAACGCCGCGCCCACCAGCTGCACCAACCCCGCTAGATCCGACGCCACCTCCGAGCGTCGCCCCTCCGCCTGCGCCACCCAGCTTGGCGCCCTCCACATGATCCTTGGACCGGGCTTGTCCAAGCCTGGCCGATGCCCTAGACTCCACCGTCCCCGATCGGCGCGCCTCCTGCATACTCTGGCTCCTGGATGCTGGGACTCCGCCCCCACACGGGATCACCAGGACTTTTGAGCCCTCGTCCCCTGACGCAGGCATACCATGCTTCCCCGTCGACCTACACCTACGGCGCTCCATCTCCTGCGCCCTACTACACTGACAGCAGCGGTCTCTACCACCTACAGCCTCAACTTCCATCTGCTCCGACAGCCTCCTACCCGCTGCATGCTCCACCACCATCGACGGCTCCGCCTCTACTGCCTTCACCAACCCCCCATTGGGACCAAGCCACCTTCTTGCAGGCCATGAATAATTTTGCTGCCCAGGGAGCATCGGGTATGGACTGGATTTTCGATTCTGGTGCTTCTAGCCACATGTCTAATTCGAATATTATGCTGTCAAATTGCACCTCTTCTCCTTTGTCTTCAATTACCCTAGGTAATGGCTCCACTATTCCAATCTATAGCACCGGTCACACTCAATTACCCACACCCATTAAACCCCTTTTACTTCGCAATGTTCTAATTGCTCCTGCTCTTATCAAAAACTTAATTTCAGCTTGCAAGTTTACCTCCGATAATATTGTCTCTATTGAGTTTGATCCCTTTGGCCTATCTGTGAAGGACCTTCTAACCAAGGAGGAGATCGCATGCTTCAATAGCTCTGGTGATCTCTATTCTATCCATGGAGCCCCTGCCGCGCGTCCACCCTCCTCCATGATGGCCTCCGTCCACCTTTGGCACCAGCGTCTAGGCCACCCCAATGTTGTCACCACTACAAATTTTCTTAGTGAATTTTTTCTTCCATGTAATAAAGATCTTCATGATCCCTTAGTGTGTGAGTCGTGTCAACAAGGCAAACATGTGTGTCTTCCCTTTAGTTCTTCTAGTTCCTATAGTAGTTTTCCTTTCGAGCTTATACATTGTGATATATGGACCTCTCCTCATACTAGTATTTCTGGTTTTCAATACTATCTTGTTATTCTAGATGAATTTCCTCATTTTATTTGGACGTTTCCCCTCAAGCACAAATCAGATGTACACACCACCTTCCTCAATCTTAAACGATATGTTTCCACACACTTCTTTCTACCCATTCGGTTTATCCAATGTGACAATGGCCATGAATTCAACAACATTAAAAATCGAAATTTTGTTCTTCAACATGGCATTCTCTTGCGTTTCTCTTGTCCCTACACTTCTCCCCAAAACGGCCAGGTAGAACGATCTCTCCGTACACTTAATGATATAGTTCGCACCCTTCTAATTCAACCATCTATGCCACCAAAGTTTTGGGAAGAAGCTCTTCGAACAGCCACTTTTCTCTTAAACATCCGACCCTCTACTGTTAAAACTAAAACAACACCCTTCTACTCTCTTTTCTAAGCCACCCCAATTATTCCGAGTTAAAAGTTTTTGGTTGCCTTTGTTTTACCAACATATACGCCACCACTCCCAATAAACTATCTCCTCGCCATCTCCTGCGTGTTTCTCGGTTACTCCGACGAGCATAAATGATATTGATGTCTAGATCTTACCAATGGTCGCGTCCATATATCTTGTCATGTCACTTTTGATGAAATAACCTTTTCTTTTGCTACACGGTTATCTTTCCCTGAACATACCTCACCAACAACTCAAACTCACTCCCCTATCCTCCTACATCCTCTCCTATACAACCCTAGCTTCGCCAACTTCCAGCCCCAAGTCGCGGCAGAACCGACCCAACCCCCTGCCGCAACACATGAAATTACGCAAAACTCTACCTAGGCAGACCTCCCTACCGCTCCTGAGCCTGTCGAACCCTCTGTCGCGACAGAGATTCAGGCTCCAAACGCTGTGGCGGAAGCACGCGCTGCCGACACATCATCAGATGTGCCCGATCGTTCCGCTGCATCGGGCACCTCCTATGCTCCTTTACCCTCACGTGTCGTCCCTACTACTGCTCCTAGCAATGACCATGTTATGCGTACTCGTGCTAAGTCTGGTTTTCTCCTCCAAGATAAAGAATGTCTCACTCTTCTTGCCGAATCCCAAATTTCACCTATTCCTCGTACCTACAAAGCTGCTCTTCTATATCCTCATTGGTCCTCAGCCATGCGAGATGAGTTTCAAGCTCTCCTGCAAAATGACACTTGGCAACTTGTTCCCCGACCACATGGTGCAAACATTGTCTCCGGTTGTCAACACCCGGATTTTTAATCACAGATGCCTATTATGCCATACATCGCAATACCAGGATTACCATTTTTGCGAGACATAATAGATTGGATATCACAGTACATCATCCATTACAAACCATACATAATGTCTTACACAAATAAGGATCTCATGATCCAGTTCTTAATACAATTCAAGCAGCGGAAAAACATAATAGTAACGATAGCGTAGGCGAAGCTCCATCTTCAGGGTCACAGGAAATACTGACGATGGGAGATGATCCTAGTTGTCGTAACCTTCCTGCTGTCCTTCTTCCTGATACTCCTCTTCATAGTCTAGCCACGGAAATAGCCAGGGACAAAGCCATGAGTATTTTTTTAAGTACTCGCAAACTAATACTAACAAGTGAAGGGGTTCTTGTAGTAGGATACTAAGCTCTAGGTTTTTTTTGCAAAAAGCCAGATTTACCTCCACTAAGTTCAGAAGCAAAGAAAGCTAGTCGAAAGTTTTATAACACCTAAGTGGGAACTTAAATTTCATGTCACAACAGTGTTGTGGTCAAGTCAAAGTCACAAATCATTTCATAAGTCCTTTTGAAAACATCTGACGATGGAACAGTATGGCCACTCCAACTATCCATAACCGCGGACACGGCTATTTGAATAGTTTGACACTCTGTAGAGATTGTACACTTTCACCACAACATTCGATACATCCGTTTGGAACAATCCTGAATTCACCATACTCAGTATGCGGATAATCAATCCTAACATTTCAATTACACGCCCTAGTATAGGCACCTCTCCTGTGAGTTTGGCCTCCCAACCATGACCAACTGTCATCTTGGGTACTGCACAGGTGGACAATCTTCACAAGGTAGCCTCAGCTCAGACCTTGGCCACAAGGGAACCCATACTAAGGTATATAAATTTCCAGTCAAGCCTTGCCCAAATTTCGGGTATTGTGGTTATACGGTAAAATTGGAATGGTATCGCATCCAGACAACCATCAGTTTTATAAAGGGCTAAGGCTCATGCCTTAACATTTTCATCATAAAAATCATCTGGTGTTCAAGAACACATGTCAAAACATTTCAATAGAATGACTCATCATTCTAAGGTTTTCATAACCATTTTCACCAAGTATTCCCATCTAAAGTTGATCAAGTTTTAAGCTTAGCACTAGCATCTACAGGTGGGGGTAAATACTAGTGAGGGGTGGTAAACAAGTGTATCTTATCTATGTTCAATCTCATGCCTTAGGATGACATCAAGCTTATCTAACTTAGGCCAAATTTTATGATCTTTATGCTACCTTCAATTATCTTTCTAGAATCTACAAGTCACTAAGTAAACTTTTGATAGAAAGCTTTAATAAAGAGAATAAAACACTAAGCTTGCAAGTAAAACTAGGATGGTGTGTCAAGTGGGTATAATCACATATGCTTAAGGCATATAGTTGGCATAATAACAAGCAAGTAGTAGCTTGCTAAGCTGCAAGTGTTAGCTTGCCTTGTGCAGAGCAGTGGTTGAAGTTCTCCTCGGCTTATTCCTCATAGTATCCTCCTTCCTCCTCGTATCCTTGGTTGATACTAGCGTCTATAAATAAATACAAGGTACACAATCACCAAACAATACTTAACTATTTCTAATCATCACACAAAGGTTCACACTAGATGATCTAGCATCATCACTAACATTACAAGATTAAAGCACTTGTCTCATTTATTTTATTTTAGAAAAGTAATTTCTACTCATTGAAAAAACTACTTAAGATTTAATATTCTCCATCTCACACATGGGATCATGTTGACACATGTCATCACCACATATTTCAGTACATGGGAATGTGATTTAAAGTGGTGTCACAATTTAATAAGGTTTAACCTTTTTATTTTAATTAATTAAAGTGACTAGAAATGCCTATGTGGTTATTTCTGTAAGCTATGGTTGAGTAAACCTATATATTTTTGTAAGTAAACCTATATATTTTTTATATATTCTGAAAGATATGGTTAAATGTGATTTTTGAGAGTTGAAATCAACTCAAAAGCTCTTATGGTTGAATTTTAAAAATGTTTGAATGGAGAAAAGCTTCTGCCTTGTTATTTTTACCATAGGTGATCTACAAATCTAAATGGTTTGAATCCAACGGGCTTGGATTAAGCAATCCAGTACCTTCCTAACAAAATTGGTTTCATGCTTTTTGGTTTAGTGAATCGAGTTGGGTTGATTTTTGAATCTAGGTACAAAACTGAGTTTGAAACTAAAAGAATAAACCTAAATTTGAATTACTCGGTCACGCGGGATGTTAGCTGGGCCGGCCCACTACGCACAGCGCGCGCGGGGGCTGGTTAAGTGAGCGACCCCACTCATCAGTGAGACAACGATGGGCGAAGTGGTATGGGGCGATTAGGATAGTAGGATCTAACTCTAATCGAACGGCTCTGGTTCATCGTCCACGTCGGGCAACGTCGGCGAGACAGAACCCTAGAGCGGCCAGTGGGGGTCATGGGAGGCTCACCGAGGCTCAGGCGATGGTCGGCGACGGGGGCGAACGACGAAGTCGACGACGGCGATCCTCCTGGTACAGGCAGCTTCTTCTGGGGCGGCTCCAATCGACGGCGCCTCTCCTCCTCTACAGCAGAAAACTCCGGTGAAATTCCAGCCACCTGGTGCTCGCCTTGCTCCGGAAGCGAGTGGGTGTGATCAGTGAGAGGTGGGGAGTGAACTGGTGTGAAGAAAACGAGCGGGGGAGGCCTCCTTTTATAGTGGCTGAAGGGGACCGAATGGTGCGGGTGGAGCTCGTCGGTTTCGACGGCACAGAGTGCTACTAGCATGGGCGACGATATGGGGCGGTGTTGTGCTCCCTGGTGAAGCTCAACGGCGTGGTCCTGCGGCGTGGGGTGGTGCTGAACGGTCGGAACATCGCGGCGCTGTGGGCGGGTCCGACTGCAAGTTTAATGGCGCACGGGTTGTCCTGGTCGCGCGGCGGCGAACGGGGTTGTCTGGCGGGGTGCTGGGATGCTGGAGAGCACCTCTGCAAGCGGCGAGGGCGACGCACGGTCTGTGGGCTGATGTCGTTGACGGCACACTGGCGCGCTCTCGGCTCGCACGCAGAGAATCTTGGCATGAGCTTGCCATGTGGTCCAGGGGCTGGCAATGCTCGGGGCTGGGACAGAGTGTGGCGGTGGATGGTGGTTAGTTCTCCAGACAAGGTTGGCGAGGCTAGTGCTTCCTATAGCTTGCTGGCGACATGGGGGTGGCAAGTTTGTTCTCAGCATGGTCACCATTGATGGCTAGGCTTGATCACAGTGGTGCAAAGGATTGTTAAAGATGCTAGATGATCTACTAAGAGCTTGTTGCAACCAGAGAGGGAACAAGGTTGGCCAAATTCACTTCTGCAAATAGTGTTTGATGTTTTGTTGTTTGCTGATCACAAGGTGTTTGATGAAAAGAAATTCAAATTTGAATTTTGGATTCAAACTTGGTGGGTTTGCTAGGCACATACTAGGGAGTATTGGATTAGTTGGATTGGTCAAGGGGAACTAGTTTGGTTGGGTTTTGAAAAGGTGTGATCTTCACATATGTTAAATATTCAATTTTGAATTGCCATTTGAATGGGGTTGCCAAATGATTCTGTAAGTTTGAAAGGTGGGATTTGATTCAATTTTACTTGGTCTTGCAAGGGGTGAAAATAATTGGAAAATTTTCTGTTTGAAATCTTGGACTAGAAACACTCAAAGTGACCTAGTGAGCAAGATTGGCAAAAATGACCATTTGCCTTATTTGTTTTGTTTTTTATTTTTTTTCTTGATTTGTTTCTGCTTGGAAATGTTTTAGATGATGTTATATTCATCTTTGACCATTCCTTACTATTTAGTTGAATCACACAAGTCCATTCATGCATTCATCAAATCATCACATACACAAATGCATTCATTTGGTTTTTATTTAATCAAAGTTTTTGTTAACCCTAATTTTAGTGATTAGAGTTTGATGATCATTGTTTCATATTTTTGGGATGTTACAAACCTTCCCTCCTTAAACAAAATCTCTTCCCAAGATTTGAAAAAGAAGAAAAAAGATTACCTAGGATTTAAAGAGATCGGGAAACTCTGTCCTGATGTGATCTTCTCGCTCCCAGGTAGCTTCTTCTGCAGTGTGGTTGCTCCACTGAATCTTGAGAAACTTGATGCTTCGGCTTCTGGTGGTTCTGAAAGCTTCTTCCAGAATACGGATGGGTACTTCGGGATATGTCATGTCGTTGTTGATCTCTATGGTGCGATGATCAATGTTCTTGAAAACTTTAGTCTTCTCCGGAACTTCAAGGCATTTGCGAAGTAACGATATATGGAACACATTGTGCACTGCTGACATTTCCTCGGGCAGTTCCAATTGATACGATATTTCTCCTCGACGGATTAGAATCTTGAAGGGTCCGATATATCTGGGGGCTAACTTTCCTTTGATCTGGAAACGTTGCATTCCCTTCAAAGGCGACACTTTGAGATACACAAAATCTCCGATATTGAAAGCGAGGTCTCGACGTCTCTTGTCGGCATAACTCTTCTGTCTGTATTGGGCGGTCTTAAGGTTCTCACGAATCTTGTGAACTTTATCTTCTGCTTCTCATAGGTTGTCGGGTCCAAAAATCTGACTCTCTCCTACCTCCGACTAATTCAAAGGGGTGCGACACTTCCTGCCATACATGAATTCAAATGGGGCCATTTGCAAACTATCTTGATAACTGTAGTTGTATGAAATTTTTTCGAAAGGCAGACAGTCTTCCCATTTAGATCCATACTCTAGCACACATGCTCTTAACATATCTTCGAGTATTTGATTTACTTGCTCCGTTTGTCCATAGGTCTGAGGGTGATATGTTGTGCTGAAATCCAGTCGAGTTCCTAAACCTTCTTGGACTTTCTTCCAGAATCTCGAGGTAAACTGAGTTCCTCGATCTGATACGATGTTCTTGGGTACTCCGTGCAAACTGACGATTCTAGCGATGTACAACTCCGCTAGCTTCGAACTTTGGTATGTGGTCTTGACTGGTAAGAAATGGGCGACTTTGGACAATCTGTCAACTATGACCTAGATAGAGTCATTTCCCCTACTAGAAGTAGGCAATCTGGTGATAAAGTCCATTCCAAATGAATCCCATTTCCATTCCCGAATCTATAATGGTTGCAACAGTGCTGCGGGTCTTTGATGTCCCGCCTTGACTCTTTGACAAATATCACACTTGGCGATGTAGCTTCTGATTTCCCTCTTCATCTTATGCCACCAAAATTGCTCCTTCAAATCTTGATACATCTTTGTTCCTCCGGGGTGGATATAATAAAGAGTATCATGTGCCTCCTTCAAAATAGCCTCTTTCAACTCTAAATCTTCTGGTACACAGAGACGTCCTTTGTACCACAGAACTCCTTCTTCGTCCTCGTTGAATCTGGGTACTTTGCATGTACTAATGCGATGTTTTATTCTATCGATACTAGCATTTCCTTTCTCCGCCTTCTTGATCTGACTAATCAAAGTGGGTCGAAGTTCTATGCTAGCCAAAAATCCTTCACTTACTAATTCCATTCTAAAATCTTCCATCTCTTTGTGCAAAATTGGTTGCTCCTTCAAAATAATGCAGTTCAAGCGGCACGACAATCTGCTAAGGGCATCTGCTACCACATTTGCTTTACCGAGGTGATAGTGAATGTCCAAATCATAGTCCTTGATTAGCTCAATCCATATTCTATGCCTCATATTCAGCTCATTCTGAGTGAATATATACTTCAGGATCTTGTGATCCGAATAAACCTCACAACGGTTTCCCATAAGATAATGCCTCCATGTCTTCAGGGCTAGAACTACGGCTACTAGTTCAAGGTCATGGGTTGGATAATTTTTTTCATGTTGTTTTAGTTGTCGGGATAGATAATATATAACTTTGCCTTCTTGCATCAGCACACATCTGAGACCGATCTTGGATGCATCACAATACACATCAAAGGGCTTCGTGATATCCGACATGATCAAGATTGGGGCTGAAATCAATCTCCTCTTGAGTTCTTGAAAACTCGCTTCACATTTGTTCGTCCATTCAAACTTCTTGTCCTTCTTCAGCAATTGGGTCATGGGTCTTGCAATACTCGAGAATCCTTCTACGAACTTGCGGTAGTATCTCGCTAATCCAAGAAATGCACGAACTTGGGTTTGAGTGGTTGGGGATTGCCAATCTTCAACATCGTTCACCTTCATAGGGTCAACGGCAATTCCTCCGGCTGATACAATATGACCGAGGAATCCTACCTCCTGTAACCAGAATTCACATTTGCTAAACTTGGCATACAGTTGATGCTCTCTAAGGGTTCCAAGAATGGTCCTTAGGTGTAGCTCATGTTCGTCTTCTGATTTGGAATAAATTAGAATGTCATCGATAAAAACAATGACCAACTTATCCAGGAAGTCCATAAAAATCTTATTCATGAGGTTCATGAAATAAGTGGGGGCATTGGTTAATCCAAAAGACATGACAGTATACTCGTACAATCCACATTTTGTGGTAAAGGCAGTCTTTGGAATATCCTCTGCGCGAATCTTGATTTGATGATAGCCAGTTCTAAGATCAATCTTAGAAAACACTTTGGCACCAGTCAACTGGTCAAATAGTTCTTCTATTTTTGGCAACGGGTACTTGTTCTTGATGGTGACATCATTCAACTTCCGATAATCCGTACACAAACGGTTACCTCCATCTTTCTTGTCCACAAGCAAAACAGGTGATCTCCATGGTGACGCACTTGGTTGAATCAATCCAATTTCCAGCATGGCATCTAGTTGCTTCTTCAGTTACACTAGTTCATAAGGGTTCATACTATATGGTCTCTGGGCTATGGGTCCGGTTCTAGGTATTAGTTCAATGATAAACTCGATATCCTGATCTGGGGGCATACCGGGCAAAACATCTAGAAATACATCGGGGTATTCACAGACTATCCGGACCTGGTCAATGGTTGGCTGGGCTATACTCTTGTTGCACTTGAATTGGCGGGGCAAGGTTTCAGATACATGCTCTACTGATATTCCGGTTGTACTGGTCATGGTTATGGCTTTCTTGGCACAGTCAATTAATCCTTTGTGTTTGGACATCCAATCCATTCCTAGTACTACTTCCAAACCTTTAGTTCCGAGTACTATTAGATTAGCATAAAAATCTATGCCATGGATTCGGATAGAGACGGTTTTGCAAATTTTCCTAGCTTTGGTGGTTGAACCAGGTATTTGAACAATCATAACATGCTTCAATTTGGTTGGTTGAATCATACTAGTGCATGCAAATTCTTTAGTAACAAATGAGTGCGATGCTCCAGAATCAAACAACACTCTTGCAAGTACTGAGTTAACAGAAAACATACCCAGCACGACATTTGGCGCTTCCTGGGCTTCTTCAGCATGCATGAGAAAGAGACGGCCGTTGTGGTTGAGCGAGTTCCCTGAGGCAAACCTTCTTCCAGGCTGAACACGACGTTGCTGCTGAGCTAGGGCATTTGCATTGGGGGTTGCGGCAATCTTCTTGGGGCACTCATTGGAACAGTGACCCTTGGTTCCACATTCATAACAAGTCACTTGGGATTTTTCCTTTGCTGTAACAGGCACAACATTGCTTCCAGTCCTTGGGGCAGTGTTGGTGTTGGTGGCGGCATTATTGTTTTTGAACTTGGGTGGGGCACGATTGAAATTGTTGGGGTTGCCGGGGTTGTTGTGGTTTCCTCCGGGCCTTGGGTTTCCACGGTTGGGATAGGTCGGACGGTTCATCGGGGGTTTGTTGGTTCTTGGGGCAAATCCTGGAGATGGGTTGGGGCGATACTTTGGTGTATGATGGCTTCCTGGTTGATGCATCATGCGACGCTTGCGGTTCTCATTAGCTTGGTTGATCTTTCCTTCCATATGAATGGCAGAGTCCACTAAGGCTTCAATATTAGCAAAGGGGATATTGACTAACATTGTCTGCATATCATCATGCAGACCATTCAGGAATCTCTCCTTCTTCTTGGCTTCAGTATCTATCTCATCCGGTGCATACCTAGCCAATGACAAGAATTTGCCATGGTATTACACTACTGTCATCCTTCCTTGCTTCAGTTTCCTGAATTCATCTCTCATCCTCTTGATCAAACCCGGTGGCACATGGGTTCTTCTAAACTTGACTTTGAACTCCTCCCAAGTCATCAACTGACCTCCTGTCATTGCGCGAACGCTGTTCCACCATGCTCTTGCATCTCCGGCCAGATAGTGGGTAGCAAACAACACTTTCTCGTTAGCTTCCACTCCTGCAACTTCCAGATTGTTCTCCATGGTTTGCAACCAATCATCTGCATCTAGGGGCTCTTGTGACTTAGTGAAAACGGGTGGATTGGTGTTCTGGAAATTCCTGAGCTTAGATCCATGGTTGTCCTGATTTCCATAGCCTTGATTGTTGTTTGCCATCTGAGCTATCCGTTGAAGGGTGGCTAAGTTGGCTTGACGTTTGGCTCTTTCAGCTTCGCGGTCAGAAACCAACATTTGCAAGAGTTGCAACATCGGGTCTGGTGCTGAAGTGCTTCCTCCGCGAGGCATCTGAAGATTGAGATAGATCATGAGAAAAGAGGGAAATTTCTAAGGTTCGGGGATTTTGAAAAGTTTTCAAAGTTTGACTCGGATTTTTCTAGCAACTTGCTTTTCATTCATTCATAGCACACGATACAAACACACACCACAACACAGGAAAAAAGATGGTTTTAGGAACCATTCCGTAAAACTACGATATAGTGGGACCGAATACAACTCACTAACGCTAGTGCTCAAGTGCTACTACTCCTCGGAGTCGGTGTCCTCATCATCATCATCGATGAAGGCGAAGTCATCCTCATCGGTGAAGAAGTCCATGGCCTGATCCTCCAGAAAGTCATCATCATCGCTAAGATAGGAGTAGGGGTCTCCACGAAGGTCTTCCCCTGCATTCTCCCTCTCCTCCAACTACATGTATCTCTCGTGGATGGTCTCCTCCAAATCCATGATCTGGTGGCAAATACCGGAAATGATGCGCTCCTTCTTGTCGAGCTGACGGCGACAAGACTTGCGATCCTTCACTAGCATGGCAATGGTCTGATCCTTCTTGGCGGCGATGGCGTACTTGTGGTTAGCGTAGGAGCGAGCATTGTCCAACTCCTTCTGACGGTCATACATCATGAAGATGAGGTGGTCCAATTGACTCTTCAGCTCGTGGTGATATGAGGCCTCCAGTGGCTATCCCATAACATCACGCCTTGGGTAGAACTCAAAGCGGGTACCCTTGATTTGATTGATACTCTGCCCACACAGACGGGCAAGAGCTTCCTGCATGGCCCTGGAAAGTCCATCGAGCCAGTTATTCTCTCTCAAGATGAACTGAATTCCCTTTGCGGTGGGGGTTCAATCTTTTCTCAAAGACTTGCAACAATTAACCACTGCAGATCTTCTCCTTCTTGGTCATTGAGCTAAGCTCCAAAGAACTCAGGGTGCAGACGCTCCATCTTCTCTGCCAGCTGGTCCAAGTCACGCTCAAAGATGAGGTCTCCTCCATTCCCCAACTGATAAAACTTGTTGTACTTCACGTCCATCTATAAGAATATAGGATGAGTAAGTTAGTAGAGTGATCAAGTGTGCCAAATTTTAAGTAAGTTTGTAAGAATTGTTCAGGAACATGAATTTTCATGAAAGAATCCAAGTGATAAGAATGAGAATATTTTTTTGTAATTACACACTTCCTTTGGTTTTAAAACTAAGTTTTTGATTCAAACGTCCATTCTAAATAGGGTCTCCTATGGTCAGGATGGCTCTGATACCAACTTGTCAACACCCGGATTTTTAATCATAGATGCCTGTTATGCCATACATCACAATCCCAGGATTACCATTTTTGTGAGACATAACAGATTGGATATCAAGTACATCATCCATTACAAACCATACATAAGGTCTTACACAAATAAGTATCTCATGATCCAATTCTTCATACAATTCAAGCAGCGTAAAAACGTAATAGTAACGATAGCGTAGGGGAATCTCCATCTTCAGGGTCACAGGCAATGCTGACGATGGGAGATGATCCTAGTTGTCGTAACCTTCCTGTTGTCCTTCTTCCTGATACTCCTCTTCATAGTCTGGCCACGGAAATAGCCAGGTACAAAGCCATGAGTACTTTTTAAGTACTCGCAAACTAATACTAACAAGTGAAGGGGTTCTTGTAGTAGGATCCTAATCTCTAGGGTTGTTTTGCAAAAAGCCAGATTTACCTCGACTAAGTTTAGAAGCAAAGAAAGCTAGTTGAAAGTTTTATAACACCTAAGTGGGAACTTAAATTTCATGTCACAACACAGCTGTGGTCAAGTCGAAGTCACAAATCATTCACAAGTCCTTTTGAAAACATCTAACGACGGAACAGTATGGCCACTCCAACTGTCCATAACCACGGACGGGGCTATTCGAATAGTTTGACACTCTACAGAGATTGTACACTTTCACCACAACATTCGACACATCCGTCAGGAACAATCATGAATTCACCATACTCGGTATGCGGATAATCAATCCTAACCTTTCAATTACACGCCCTAGTATATGCACCTCTCCTGTGAGTTTGGCCTCCCAACCATGAGCAACTATCATCTTGGGTAATGCACAGGTGGACAATCTTCACAAGGTAGCCTCAGCTCAGACCTTAGCCGCAAGGGAACCCATACTAAGGTATATAAATTTCCAGTCAAGCACTGCCCAAATTTCGTGTATTGTGGTTCTACGGTAAAATTGGAATGATATCGCATCCAGACAACCATCAGTTTTATAAAGGGCTAAGGCTCATGCCTTAACATTTTCATCATCAAAATAATCTGGTGTTCAAGAACACATGTCAAAACATTTCAATAGAATGACTCATCATTCTAAGGTTTTCATAACCATTTTCACCAAGTATTCCCATCTAAAGTTGATCAAGTTTTAAGCTTAGCACTAGCATCTACAGGTGGGGGTAAATACTAGTGAGGGGTGGTAAACAAGTGTATCTTATCTACGTTCAATCTCATGCCTTAGGATGACATCAAGCTTATCTAACTTAGGCCAAATTTTATGATCTTTATGCTACCTTCAATTATCTTTCTAGAATCTACAAGTCACTAAGTAAACTTTTGATAGAAAGCTTTAATAAAGAGAATAAAACACTAAGCTTGCAAGTAAAACTAGGATGGTGTGTCAAGTGGGTATAATCACATATGCTTAAGGCATATAGTTGGCATAGTAAAAAGTAGCAGCTTGCTAAGCTTCAAGTGTTAGCTTGCCTTGTGTAGAGTAGTGGTTGAAGTTCTCCTCGGCTTCTTCCTCGTAGTATCCTCCTTCCTCCTCGTATCCTTGGTCGATACTAGCGTCTATAAATAAATACAAGGTACACAATGACCAAACAATACTTAGCTATTTCTAATCATCACACAAAGGTTCACACTAGATGATCTAGCATCATCACTAACATTACAAGATTAAAGCACTTGTCTCATTTATTTTATTTTAGAAAAGTAATTTCTACTCATTGAAAAAACTACTTAAGATTTAATATTCTCCATCTCAAACATGGGATCATGTTGACACATGTCATCACCACATATTTCAGTACATGGGAATGTGATTTAAAGTGGTGTCACAATTTAATAAGGTTTAACCTTTTTATTTTAATTAATTAAAGTGACTAGAAATGCCTATGTGGTTATTTCTGTAAGCTATGGTTGAGTAAACCTATATATTTTTGTAAGTAAACCTATATATTTTTATATATTCTGAAAGATATGGTTAAATGTGATTTTTGAGAGTTGAAATCAACTCAAAAGCTCTTATGGTTGAATTTTAAAAATGTTTGAATGGAGAAAAGCTTCTGCCTTGTTATTTTTACCATAGGTGATCTACAAATCTAAATGGTTTGAATCCAATGGGCTTGGATTAAGCATTCCCGTACCTTCCTAACAAAATTGGTTTCATGCTTTTTGGTTTAGTGAATCGAGCTAGGTTGATTTTTGAATCTAGGTACAAAACTGAGTTTGAAACTAAAAGAATAAACCTAAATTTGAATTACTCGGTCGCGCGGGATGTTAGCTGGGCCGTCTCACTGCGCACAGCGCGCGCTCAGGCTTGTTAAGTGAGCGTCCCCACTCGTCATTGAGACAACGAGGGGCAAAGCGGTATGGGGCTATTAGGATCGTAGGATCTAACTCTAATCGAACGGCTCTGGTTCATCGTCCATGTCGGGCAACATCGGCGAGACATAACCCTAGAGCGGCCAGTGGGGGTCGTGGGAGGATCACCGGGGCTCAGGCGATTGTCGGTGACGGGGGCGAACGACGAAGTCGACGACGGCGATCCTCCTGGTACAGGCAGCTTCTCCTGGGGCGGCTCCAATCGACGGCGCCTCTCCTCCTCTGCAGCGGCGAACTCCGGTGAAATTCTGGCCACCTGGTGCTCGCCTTGCTCTGGGAGCGAGTGGGTGTGATCAGTGAGAGGTGGAGACTGAACTGGTGTGAAGAAAATGAGCGAGGGAGGCCTCCTTTTATAGTGGCTGAAGGGGACCGAATGGCGCGGGTGGAGCTTGTCGATGTCAACAGCACAGAGTGCTACTGGCATGGGCGACGATAAGGGGCGGTGCTGTGCTCCCTGGTGAAGCTCAACAGCGTGGTCCTGCGGTGTGGGGCGGTGCTGAACGGTCGGAACATCGCGGCGCTCTAGGCGGGTCCGACGACAAGTTTAATGGGCACGGGTTGTCCTAGTCGCGCGGCGGCGAACGAGGTCGTCTGGCAGGGTGCTGGGATGCTGGCGAGCATGTCTGCAAGCGGCGAGGGCGGCACAGGGTCTGTGGGCTGATGTCGTCGACGGTGCACTGGCGCGCTCTCGGCACGCACGCAGAGAAGCTTGGCATGAGCTTGCCATGTGGTACAGGGGCTGGCAATGCTCGGGGCTGGGACAAAGTGTGGCGGTGGACGGTGGTCAGTGCTCCAGACAAGGTTGGCGAGGCTAGTGCTTCCTCTAGCTTGCTGGCGGCATGGGGGTGGCAAGTTTATTCTCGGCATGGTCACCATTGATGGCTAGGCTTGATCACAGTGGTGCTAAGGATTGTTAGGCTAGATGATCTAATAAGAGCTTGTTGCAACTAGAGAGGGAACGAGGTTGGCCAAATTCACTGCTGCAAATAGTGTTTGATGTTTTGTTGTTTGCTGATCACAAGGTGTTTGATGAAATGGCCGAAAGAAATTCAAATTCAAATTTTCGTTTCAAACTTGGTGATTTTGCTAGGCACAAACTAGGGAGTATTGGGTTAGTTGGATTGGTCAAGGGGCACTGGTTTGGTTGGGTTTTGAAAAGGTGTGATCTTCACATATGTTAAATATTCAATTTTGAATTGCCATTTGAATGGTAAGTTTGAAAGGTGGGCTTTGATTCAATTTTACTTGGTCTTACAAGGGGTTGAAATCTTGGACTAGAAACACTCAAAGTGACCTAGTGAGCAAGAATGGCAAAAATGACCATTTGCCTTATTTGTTTTGTTTTTTATTTTTTTCTTGATTTGTTTCTGCTTGGAAATGTTTTAGATGATGTTATATTCATCTTTGACCATTCCTTACTATTTAGTTGAATCACACAAGTCCATTCATGCATTCATCAAATCATCACATACACACATGCATTCATTTGGTTTTTATTTAATCAAAGTTTTTGTTAACCCTAATTTTAGTGATTAGAATTTGATGATCATTGTTTCATATTTTTGGGATGTTACAAACCTTCCCTCCTTAAAATAAATCTCGTCCCGAGATTTGAAAAAGAAGAAAAAATATTACCTAGGATTTAAAGAGTTCGGGAAACTCCGTCCTGATGTGATCTTCTCGCTCCCAGGTAGCTTCTTCTTCAGTGTGGTTGCTCCACTGAATCTTGAGAAACTTGATGCTTCAGGTTCTGGTGGTTCTGAAAGCTTCTTCCAGAATACGGATGGGTACTTCAGGATACGTCATGTCGTTGTTGATCTCTATGGTGCGATGATCAATGTTCTTGAAAACTTCAGTCTTCTCCAGAACTTCAAGGCACTTGCGAAGTAACGATACATGGAACACATTGTGCACTGCTGACATTTCCTCGGGCAGTTCCAATTGATACGATATTTCTCCTCGACGGTTCAAAATCTTGAAGGGTCCGATATATCTAGGGGCGAACTTTCCTTTGAGCTGGAAACGTTGCATTCCCTTCAAAGGCGACACTTTGAGATACACAAAAGCTCTGATAATGAAAGCGAGGTCTCGACGTCTCTTGTCGGCATAACTCTTCTGTCTGGATTGGGCGGTCTTAAGGTTCTCACGAATCTTGTGAACTTTCTCTTCTGCTTCTTGTAGGATGTCGGGTCCGAAAATCTGAATCTCTCCTACCACCGACCAATTCAAAGGGGTGCGACACTTCCTTCCATACATGAATTCAAATGAGGCCATTTGCAAACTAGCTTGATAACTGTTGTTGTATGAAAATTCTACGAAAGGCAGACAGTCTTCCCATTTAGATCCATACTCTAGCACACATGCTCTCAACATATCTTCGAGTATTTGATTTACTCGCTCCGTTTTTCCATCGGTCTGAGGGTGATATGTTGTGCTGAAATCCAGTCAGGTTCCTAAACCTTCTTGGACTTTCTTCCAGAATGTCGAGGTAAACTGAGTTCCTCGATCTGATACTATGTTCTTGGGGACTCCGTGCAAACTGACGATTCTAGCGATGTACAACTCCGGTAGCTTTGAACTTTGTTATGTGGCCTTGAATGGTAATAAATGGGCAACTTTGGACAATCTGTCAACTATGACCCAGATAGAGTCATTTCCCCTACTAGAAGTAGGCAATCCAATGATAAAGTACATTCCAAATGAATCCCATTTCCATTTCGGAATCTGTAATGGTTGCAACAGTGCTGCGGGTCTTTGATGTCCCGCCTTGACTCTTTGAAAAATATCACACTTGGCGATGTAGCTTCCAATTTCCCTCTTCATCTTATGCCACCAAAATTTCTCCTTCAAATCCTGATACATCTTTGTTCCTCCGGGGTGGATAGAATAAAGAGTATCATGGGCCTCCTTCAAAATAGCCTCTTTCAACTCTGAATCTGCTGGTACACAGAGACGTCCTTTGTACCACAGAACTCCTTCTTCATCCTCGGTGAATCCGGGTACTTTGCCTGTACCAATATGATGTTTGATTCCGTCGATACTAGCATTTCCTTTTTGTGCCTCCTTGATCTGACTAATCAAAGTGGGTTGAAGTTCTATGCTAGCCAAAAATCCTTCACTTACTAATTCCATTCTAAAATCTTCCATCTCTTTGTGCAAAATTGGTTGCTCCTTCAGAATCATGGAGTTCAAGCGGCACGACAATCTGCTAAGGGCATCTGCTACCACATTGGCTTTATCGGGGTCATAGTGAATTTCCATATCATAGTCCTTGATTAGCTCAATCCATCTTCTCTACCTCATATTTAGCTCCTTCTGAGTGAATATATACTTCAGGATCTTGTGATACGAATAAACCTCACAACGGTTTCCCATAAGATAATGCATCCATGTCTTCAGGGCTAGAACTACGGCTGCTAGTTCAAGGTCATGGGTTGGATAATTCTGTTCATGTTGTTTCAGTTGTCGGGATAGATAAGATATAACTTTGCCTTCTTACATCAGCACACATCCGAGACCGATCTTGGATGCGTCACAATACACATCAAAGGGCTTCGTGATATCCGACATGATCAAGATTGGGGCTGAAATCAATCTCCTCTTGAGTTCTTGAAAACTCGCTTCACATTTGTCCATCCATTCAAACGTCTTGTCCTTCTTCAACAATTGGGTCATGAGTCTTGCAATACTCGAGAATCCTTCTACAAACTTGCGATAGTCTCCCGCTAATCTGATAAATGCACGAACTTGGGTTTGAGTGGTTGGGGCTTGCCAATCTTCAACATCCTTCGCCTTCGCAGGGTCAACGACAATTCCTCCGGCTGATACAATATGTCCGAGGAATCCTACCTCCTGTAACCAGAATTCACATTTGCTAAACTTGGCATACAGCTGATGCTCTCTAAGGGTTCCAAGAATGGTCCTTAGGTGTAGCTCATGTTCGTCTTCTGATTTGGAATAAATCATAATGTCATCGATAAAAACAATGACAAACTTATCTAGGAAGTCCATAAAAATCTTATTCATGAGGTTCATGAAATAAGCGGGGGCATTGTTTAATCCAAAAGACATGAAAGTATACTCGTATAATCCTCTACGCGAATCTTGAGTTGATGATAGCCAGTTCTAAGATCAATCTTAGAAAACACTTTGGCACCAGTCAACTGGTCAAACAGTTCTTCTATTTTTGGCAACAGGTACTTGTTCTTGATGGTGACATCATTCAACTTCCGATAATCCGTACACAAACGATTACCTCCATCTTTCTTGTCCACAAACAAAACAGGTGATCTCCATGGTGACGCACTTGGTTGAATCAATCCAATTTCTAGCATGGCATCCAGTTGCTTCTTCAGTTCCACTAGTTCAGAAGGGTTCATACTATATGGTCTCTGGGCTATGGGTCAGTTCCAGGTATTAGTTCAATGATAAACTCGATATCCCGATCTGGGGGCATACCGGGTAAAACATCTAGAAATACATCGGGGTATTCACAGACTATCCGGACCTGGTCAATGGTTGGCTGGGCTATACTCTTGTTGCACTTGAATTGGCGGGGCAAGGTTTCAGATACATGCTCTACTGATATTCCAGCTATACTGGTCATGGTTATGGCTTTCTTGACACAGTCAATTAATCCTTTGTGTTTGGATATCCAATCCATTCCTAGTACTACTTCCAAACCTTTAGTGCGGAGTACTATTACATTAGCATAAAAATATATGCCATGGATTCGGATAGGGACGGTTTGCAAATTTGCCTAGCTTTGGTGGTTGAACCAGGTATTTGAACAATCATAACATGCTTCAATTTGGTTGGTTGAATCTTACTAGTGCATACAAATTCTTCAGTAACAAATGAGTGCGATGCTCCAGAATCAAACAACACTCTTGCAAGTATTGAGTTAACAGAAAACATACCCAGCACGACATCTGGCGCTTCCTGGGCTTCTTCAGCATGCATGACAAAGAGACGGCCGTTGCGGTTGAGTGAGTTCCCTGGGGCCGTTTTTGTCAACCATAATTTTAGTGATTAGAGTTTGATGATCATTGTTTCATATTTTTGGGATGTTACACCGGCAAATGGGTCTTTCGCCAAAAATTCCACTCCGATGGATCCCTTGCTCGCTATAAAGCTAGATGGGTTTGTCGGGGTTTCTCTCAACAACATGGAATTAACTATGATGAAACTTTTTCTCCTGTTGTTAAGCCAAGCACAATTCGTATTTTCCTTAGTCTTTCTATTTCCTCCTCTTGGCCTATTCATCAACTCGACGTTAAAAATGTGTTTCTTCATGGAAGTCTTAATGAAATAGCCTATTGTCAACAACCTCTTGGATTCGAAAATCCTAATCTACCCAATCACGTTTGTCTCCTACAAAAATCTCTTTATGGCCTTAAACAAGCCCCACGAGCCTGGTTTCAATGATTTTCTACTTTCATCCAAACAATAGGTTTTGTTCCCTCTCTTTCTGATTCCTCTCTTTTTATCTACAATCAAAATTCACAAACTTCTTATTTACTTCTCTATGTTGATGATATTGTCCTCGCAGCTTCTTCCACCCCTTTTCTCAACCATATTATTTCTCTTTTAAACACCGAATTCTCCATGACTGATCTAGGTCACTTACATCATTTTCTTGGTATTTCTGTCACTCATAATTCCAATTGTCTTTTTCTATCTCAAAGACAATATGTTCTTGATCTTCTCTCGCGGGTAGGGATGCATGATTGTCAGCCCTCTCGTACTCCTGTTGACACATCTTTTAAACTTTCTGTTGATGGTGAGTCTTTTTCCGATCCTACTCTTTATCGTAGTCTTGTAGGTGCTCTACAATATCTCACTCTTACACGTCCTGAGCTTTCTTATGCTGTCCAACAAGCTTGTCTCTATATGCATTGACCCCCGTGTCCCGCATCATAACCATGTCAAACGTATTCTTAGATATCTCAAAGGCACTCTTGATCACGGTCTTCACATTAATTCTTCCTCTCCTACTACTTTGGCAACATATTCCGATGCCGACTAGGCTGGTTGTCCACATACTCGTAGATCTATGTTCGGATACCATGTTTTTCTTGATAACAATTTGGTTTCTTGGTCTTCAAAAAGACAGGTTAGAGTCTCAAGGTCTTCAGCAGAGGCTGAGTACAGAACGGTTGCGCACACGGTTGTTGAAACGGTTTGGCTGTGCCAGCTATTATCGAAGTTGCGCCGTCCTATTCATCAAGCAACTATTATTTATTGTGACAATGTTTCAGCTATATACATGTCCAGCAATCTAGTGCAACATCGATGCACCAAGCACATCGAGATCGATATCCACTTTGTTCGGGAGAAGGTTGATTTGGGCCAAGTACAGGTTCTACATGTTCCTACCACAACGTAATTTGCTGATATCTTCACCAAGGCTCTTGCTACTGCTCCTTTCACTGACATTCGATTCAGTCTCAATGTTGGTGAACCCCACGATGAGACTGCGGGGGATGTTAGATTATGAGTTTGTCCTGTAATACAAGTTGGTTAGGCTGGCCGAGTCAGTTAGGGTTTTGGCTGAGTCGGTTGTGACTCCAGCCACATATATACTCCTTGTACTCGCTACGATCAATATACGTGAGATTCATTATAATTCTATATTAATCTTTACCCAATACAGTGAAACAACTTCTAAACCATGTACATCCTTTTTTATGGTAACATTTTTTGCGAAAACACAAAGCTTGCATTCCGACTCGTTGATAGAGTAAGGGAATTTTGCACAAATATTCACACGATCATGACAAGCGAACATCCCGTAAAAATCAACCCACTCGACCTACTAGATCTATGCGCTGGTTATCAGGGCACGTAGTCCCTTTGCCCCCCAACAGCAGCCCAGGATCAATGCTCAGATCCAATTGTGTCCATGAGACCTCCCAAATTCGGCGAGTCTTGAAGACTGTTGAAGTATGATGTTAAGGAGTCTAACTTCTGATGAGCTATATATACCTCTTATAAGCCATCGGATGAGATAAGTTGCATCTGTAAAATTCACGGTGTTGTGTAAACACTCTTCGTTATAGTGAAGTTTCGTTGGCTGGCGCCTGTGGTTTTTATGCTCTTTGTTGGAGAGGTTTTTCCATGTTGAATATGTGTCTCCTTGCTGTGATTTTCTTTTTGTTCTTCTTTTATCTTCTTGTCTCACTTATAACAAGTGGTATCAGAGCCTCATGTTCCAATCTAGGGTGTGCGACATGTCGTCACTGAAGTTCGATCTACCGCAGCTAGACTACACCATAAAATTCTCCTTCTGGCAGGTGAAAATACTGGCGATTCTCGCCCAAACTTATGATCTGAATGAAGCGTTGGATGGATTCAGCAAAAAGGATGCAAAGGGTTGGTTCGACAAAGAGAAGCGGAAGGACGTAAGGCTTTGTCTTTGATTCAACTTCATATGTCTAATAATATTTTGCAGGAAATGTTGGCGGAGAAATCTGCTATTGTCCTTTGAAAGAAACTGGAAATGATTTACGTGTCAAAGAATCTAACCAGTAAAATGCATGTAAGGATGAAGTTGTTCTTGCATAGGCTGTAAGAGGATGGGTCAGTAATAAATCACTGCCAGGCCACGGGATGTTCTATGGCATGGCCTGGCGAAATGTGCGTGTCTACAGGTTGATGATCTGCGATGCACAGGCTGACGGCCATGGCCATGTCATAAAAAAAATTTAGATGACTTATTATTTATCGTGCTTATACTGATGGACAGCGCGAGTTCTACAGACTAGCGAACACATCGAAGAGGTCGACATCAGATTCCTGAAAATGTTGCTGAGCCTGGAAAAGAACTCTCTCTCGAAACACCCACACGTTCAGCTATATTATTATTACTAGGCCAGACATCACAACGTTTAAAAGAAAAAAAAATCCGACAATAGTGGCTTGACGACAAAGGATGACTCGCAACCGCTGTGCCCCTTCGGAGAATTTCCACCACGCTCTAAAGTGTCACGTACCAAGCATCACCTTCAAGAAGGAAGCGACAACGACGACGTTGCTGCTCGGACTACTCCTAGGGTTTCCTCTGGTACGCTACAAGAGGTGGAAAAGAGGTACACCTGATGCCCTTCGTGAAGGAAGATGACACCTGCAGGCGTCACCGCGTCGGTGTTTAGTCGACAAGGATTTCTCCCGACCCCTCAAAAAAAACCACACTCCCGAACCCTTCGAAAGCTCCACCAAGCTCGGTCGCCCACCAGCATACGCCACCACGGCCTTGCAGTCAACCCCGACATCTCACCGCGGCCCACATTGCGAGGTCGGCAAGACCGAAGAAGAAGGAACATCAACGAGAGTCAACGGTACAAAAACACTCGGGAGGGAACTTCCTCCGCCACCTTTCGGCGATAGCCGACCGGATGCAGCTGGAGGGGCAAACCAGACCCTTACTAGCCCAGCCCAGCCCTTGGGCGCGTGAAGCGCCTCCACTGCATTGCATCAAGGGTGCCACCGTCCACGTCAACTCCAACACTAGTCCCTCCCCCTCCTACTACCAGCAGATCCACCGCCGCATATCCCCGCGCTAAGCAGCAACGCCATCATCCCCGTGTTCACCCGGGCTTGCCAGACCACCGCCAGTCTGAGGAGCATCACCACGAGCTACCTCTCGGAGCCACCTCTGCCGGAGGGCCGCATGAACAAACCACCTTCTAGGGCCGCCACCTGGCTTCCATGATCTCGCGCCCACGGGTCGGCAAAAACCACCATGACGGGTCCATTGGCATATACGGGGAGGTCGGCACAAGAAGACTAGCCTAGGCGGCAGGAAGCCGATGAGTACAGCAGTCACATGTGCTGTGTGCAAGTCAACCTCACAAACCATGGCTATGGATGCCATCCGACCACCAGATCTGGGCCCGCCTGGTCCTGATCTGGGTTCCAAGCCACCATGGCAAGGAGCCGAAGCACAGCCACCTGAGCCCGCTAGGCCTAGATCGGGCCCACGAGGCCCGGCTGCTACTATGCCCCCTGTCGTCCGTCGTCGCCCTTCATAGCTCCGCGCCGAGCCCACCCACCGCCATCGCCGCCGTCGTCCTGATGCGCCGCCACCACGGGCAAGCTCGACCGCCACTGTAGCACCGCTGGCCCTCGACAGACCCCGGCGAAGGCGGAAGGCCGGCACCAAAAGCTTTGCCCAACGGCTCTCGCCAACAGCGGCGGAGAAGGAGGGCTACGAGGGGAAGGAGGAAGCGAGGTGGGGGCCGCCCGCCCGTCGTCCGCGTCTTCCGACGCGGACGGGACTAGCCTGGAGAAGAACTTGCCATGCAGTTTCTTACACATCTACACTGTTACAGATAACAAGCATGGTCTTCCTATGGAGTTCCATTGTCAACAATCTCGATAACCAAAATGCGCTGTGGAATTGTTCAATTCAACAATGCAGCTCTCTTGTTCATCAGATGAGGCCGTTATGTACTCAAGCACCAGCACATTTACAGCTGGCAATGATCACAGTCTACATGTACCTTGACGCTACAGAGGCTGAGTGAGTAGTAGTGCATACGAAGAACAGTGAACAACAGATCAAAGAACATTGGCACATGAAATGGTAGTATGAACAAATTCCATGTCTGAATCCAGGGCGGGCTTTCTTGTTCACCATTAGGAAATAGATAAAACTAAATTACTAGTACTACACTGGAAGCTGATGAATCAACAAGTAGCTACGCCCTCAATGTATTATACTCCTTCCGTCTCAAAATAGATGTCGGAAATTTCAAATTTGTCAAAATTTGGATGTATCTATATACTACTAAATAGTGTCTAGGTTCAACCAAATTTTAACAAATCCACGACATCTATTTTAAGACAGAGGGAGTATATTAAAAGAATTTGTACATGATACATCGATGCCAAGTCAAGAACTAAAGGCAATTTGTTTCCTCAAAAAGAAAGAAAGAACTAAAGCAATTTACAGAGCTTGTCCATGACAAGCAATTCATGGCCCGGCGACGCCTCAAACCAAAGCTGGCAAGCACCCAGATGTCTCTACACAGTACCTGGTGCAGTAAGTTATGCTGGGCACCAGCTGACCAAGCATAACACTAGATCCTTCCACTCTGTGCTTGCTCAACAGTAGAGTCAAGGTGAAATACTTGAAAGGTGCAGACACCTGAACCTTCATGCCAGTGTCTTGCATTTAAATAGCTTAAAAAATAAAAGGTGAACATGATAGTGCCTTTGCATTCATATAACTCGGGTAAGGAAAACTCATTCAACTAATGAAGTTGGGTTTTAATAGCTTCAATTCGCATAGCAAGTTTCAAGATCATCATCATTTACAAAAAGACAAATCGCCAGGCAGACAAGCAAAATAGATTAGACAAACTCGGCACGAGCACTTCTTAGTTGCCTGTGGATTTGCTACTCTGTTTCTATACCCCTTATTTGTTGAGTGTAACTAGGCAAGTGCATACACTGATCTCCAAAACATAATAACACCAGCGGATATTTAGCCAAGAAATCTGTTCAGAGTTTCAGATATACTCCTATGTCTAGAACAAAAGAGAGTTTCAGAGGTACAAAACTAAATAGCTAGTACACGCTTCATCGCCGTAACTAAACGTTAGGTGATTGCAGACAATTTTACACTTGACTCATGAACCACTAAATACTACCAAGTGAATGAACTGATTTTGTAAGAAAAAGAGTTGATACACTAACTGAATAAATTAATGATCTCAGTGACACACCTCGCCTACTTTCAACTCAGTTCTCTGCTTACAGCATTAGGCATTGTGAGATCTTCATATCAAATATATCTAGTTCGTATATCTATTACAATGTTCACTTGCAAGTTGGAAGAATTTTGTTTCATGGTATGATCCAATCAACACACTTCTCTGAGCAAGATACAAAATCTATGCAAATGTAGAACACCTGCCCAGCCAAAATATGTACAGAATCTAACTAAACCCTTTAGAAATAGCAAACTTTAGCAACATATTTAAATACACAGGTCATCTTAACTTTTTCGCAGAAATTATGAGGTGAAAAACTTATCCTCGGTTCATAACAGAAATCATGCTACAAACTTTGTTCCTGCAGTTACACCCATAAATATAAGGAACAAGTTACAAGTGCAGCTAGTAAGAGGGGTTGAACCATAGATGTCAGGGAGCATTAAAAGGAAATAGATGAAGCATAGATGCCAGTAAGCACATCTAAAACCAGTTCCTTGCCAAGTGCACAACCATATAAGTATACACGGCTACAACAGAAGAACAAGTACAGACCTACATAAGATAGCATCAACCACAATAGATTAAAATTAGATTGATACCATGTTCAAATTAAGACAGCAAACAGTAGTTCCAATATAGGTGATCGAATGATGACTCAACTTGTTCCTATCCTGGAACAGCGCAAGGCATTTCCAACATAACAAAACAAAAGACAATGAGAATAGTTACTTTGCAAAAGCATAGCATTCTCAGTCATAGAGATCACTATCCCCAGAGTTGGGGAAAAAATTCTTCGGCGCCTTATGACATCTGTTGCAAGGCCAGCTCAGAATCCGGGATGTTGATGGTGTAGCTGCAGAGAAGCTGGATGATCGTGAAAGGACGGTGAGCGACGAGGACAAACTTGTTGTGCTCCTTCACAAATTCGGCGGCTTCAGAGATCCTCTCTATATTTTTGTCCTCGCAGTTGTACTTGCAGATGTGAGCAGAAAAATTCAGACGTTCCATGTAGTAGATGCAATTTGCCTCGATGCCTGGGAGCTTATCAGCATCGACAGCTAGGCACCTCTGATGGCCAATGAAGAAGGAAAATTTGCCAATGTTCTGCACAGTCTCGACATTCCCTGCCTCGGTGTTCATCTTGAAAACAAGTGGGAAAAGGGGACGTCTGCATGCTATCATGACGACCAACACCTCTCCAGCCAAGCCCACAAGAAAACACCGGAGGTCCTCTGCATCGCGAGGAAGATCGGTGGAGAAACACCTGGCAGGGTGACCATGATAAGCGTTCAACAAAGGAGCAATCGCGTGGCCCAAGTCCGGCACATTGAAGCATCTGTAGGCACCACTAACCACTGCCTTGCGGTGAAAATTATAAACTCCTTTAGGAATCCTCTTATGAGTGTTGAAATCTTTACTGTCTGAAACAGCCTCGTAAAGCTTGCGAGACGAGTCGCTGAGCAAAACAAGGCCGAGTTTGTCCGAGGAGCCAACATAGGCGACCCTCGCATCGAGAGGCACAGGCGCGGCGAAAGGGACCGTATAGCCAGTAAGAGTGTTATACACACGAGCGGCGTGAGGAGGGCTCTTGCCCGCCAGGATGAGGAAGCCATCAGTGGTGGCAACGACGTGGCAGCCCAGCAGTGCGAGCTTCTTGTGGAGGAAGCGGCCGGTAGCGGTGTTCAACAAGATCCACATATCGTCGTTGTCCTCGCTATGGAAAACCTCATTGAGGACAATCCACCGGCGCGGGTGGAAGCGGACATCAGAGGCGTTCTCCCAGGGGTTGTCGGTAGCGCCGCGCCACGTGGGACAGACGGCGCGCATGTTCATATAGCAGTCGACGTCGTTGGTGAGGAGGAAGGAGTCAGCGATGCGGCGGACGAGGTCGTCCGGGAGCGAGTCCCAACCTGCAGTCGCCGTGGCCGGAACCACCTCCGGCGAGATTTCCAGACAAGTGTTATCCTCCTTCGTCCTCTTGGGCGGTGGAAGATCAGGATTGGCCAAGGCCAAGGGCGTTGGAACTTCAGCAGGCGCGGCCGCCATAGCTGCACGCTCGACTCGACTCGACTCGAGATGATTCTGGATCTAAAGAACGGAATCGATTGCAAAATCCAATCCAAACCCTAATCCTCCCTGCCAAGGGACGGGGCATGGCGATTGAGCAAAACAGGACATGAACAGTGGCTCAAGCAATGAAGAACTAAAAAGAGAGATTGGTTACCAGATCAGCGGGTGAGCGGCAGCGGAAGAACGGATCAGACTGGGGCGCCACGGAAGAACAGACGAAGCGGGAGCGGATGGGAAAGGTGGAGTAGGTGGTACTAGTCTGCAGCACAGCACCGGTGGGGAAAGCGGGAGCGAATAGGGAGTAGTTAGCTAGAGCTGTAGCATAAGTAGTCCATTTCATACTACGAGTACTATACTTAACTTTATAAAAAAAATTGAGAAATACAGTACAAACACAGACACTCACAATGCGTACGTATACTCACCCTATGAACACACGCACGTATACCCTACCCCTATGAGCACATCCAAAAGATCGGCCATGGTCTTGAGATTAACGAGTCACCCAGGTGCCTTCGCTATCGACCAAACGTCGCTAATCTGAAAGAATATTCCGTCTTTATAAGACACCAAAGCCGTTAAACGTAGAGTTTGAACTCTGGTGGGCTGGAGGTATCACTGTCCTCCTAACCATCCAATCACGAGTTGGTTCTCAACTTTATCAATTTTTTGCCAAGCCAATACTACATTGTAGTATTACACAAAATTAATTAATTCAAGGAAAACGATTGGATCCAAACCCCTGCCCCTTCCCGGGGATACAAGGCATCGATCTCCCAGGTCGTACAACGTGGCTTCGTGGGTGGGCCTGGCATCGCATCGCTATCTCCTCCCGACTCTCTCCCGCAGTGTCGCCTCCTCGCTTCGTTCTAGCGTCGTCTCCTCGCCTCGTTCTAGCCGTCGCCGCCGCAGCCTTGCCTCGCTGTAGCCGCGCCGGCCGCCGCAGCCTCGCCTCGCCTCGCTCGATGTAGCCGCACCGCCGCATGACCTCGCCTCGCCTGGTAGCGCGATCGCGGTGATCAAGCACGAGTTGGAGGCACTAGCTCTTGATGACTCCAGCTTCCCCCATCTACGCACGTACTCAGCCATGGGCACGATCTTTGGCCGCCGATGAGCTGTGTGCCCGCTGATACGTCCAAAACGTATCTATTTTTCCGAACATTTTTGCTATTGTTTCTCCTCTAAAATTGTGTGATTTGGATACAACTAACACGGAATGACACTGTTTTCAGCATAATTAACTTGGTGTCTAGTTTTTGTGCAGAAAATCAACTATCAGGAAAAATCCCGGAAAATATGCAAAAAATCATATTTCACCAGAAGATCCACGGAGCCAGAGTACGAGACGGAGTGGAGTACTGGGGGGCCCACGCCCCTACCAGGCGCGGTCCAGGCCTGGCCGCGCCTAGGGGGAGGGCCACCCCAGGTACCCCCTCGGCCTCTCTCTTCTCCTATAAGAAGCCTCTTGACCTAAAAACCGAGGGGGGTCGTCGTTTTTCCAGAGAGAGTTACGCTACGCTGCCACCACCAGAAACCAAGATTCGGAACCAGAAACTCTGTTCTGGCACACTGCCGGGATGGGGAATTTGGGGAGGATCATCTACATCGTCATCACCAACGCCTCTCCATCAACCATCAATGTTCCCCTCATCCATGACTGAGTAAGCCCCCGCTGTAGGCTATGCGGATGGTAGGGATTGGATGAGTTCTAGCATGTAATCGGATAAGATTGTTAGGGCATAGTGCATAGTATCTCTATTATTGTTATTTGACTTTGTTGCAACTTGTTGTGCTTAATGCTTGTCACTAGGGCCCGAGTGCCATGTTCTCATATCTGAACTTATTATTGAATCATTATGATAGTATTGTTTGTGATCTTATATGCAAATTGTGTACACATATCATTGTCCGGATCCAAAGACCTCGAAGTGACAGAAATTGGGATAACCGGAGGGGATGGATGTGGTGTGAGGATCACATGTGTTGTAACACCCTCAGAATCGGCCCTATGCAAGTTTTAGCGAAACTCGCCAAACCCGCATAGAAACGATTCGAAGGTGCCCACCAGGCACTTTCGTGCGGGTGGAAAAACAAAGTAATAACATTACACAACAGTCCTCGATGGGACCCACAGAACAGATATATATACAACAGCGACTCAAAGAGTCAAGAATACAAATATACGGTACAAAGATCCAAATCACCTTGAAAGAGGAGGCGTCCGACTACGGACAAGATGCAAATGGGGCTAAGAGCCGAAGAATAACCAATGGCGTCCATAACCACCCGAGCCAAGCGGAAGGGTAACCACGCTAACGGCGTCGATCTCAAAACCCGCTTCAACAAAAGGTGCCGACAAAGGGCAAAGGAAAAAGAAGGAGCGTCGATCGAGGCGATTACAGCGAGGCTAGAATTGGCGGTCCTCGCCTACATAGGTATGGTGGATCGCGGCGGCAAAGATGCACTAAACAACCTATAGAGACTCGATACAGCTGGCGGTTATCAGAGGGGGTGAGAATGACCTATTCGGATCCAACCTGAAGCTACCACCAAACAAACCCATCCTGGCGTTTCCCCCTTGTAACCAAACGAGGAAGTCAACCGAGGAACTCACACAGTTGGCAGTTTTACTTATTCAGTTATAGTTGCGGCACTTTACTAGTCAGGTTTAGATAATCATCCTGATAAAGTAAGCAGTGGGCACTTTTAGTTAGTCATTCCGTTATAGTGGCAACACTTACTAGTCAGATACAATTATCATGAGATAACCCCAAAACCCAGCAGTTGTTGGTACTTTTACTTAGCCATTCCGTTGTAGTGAAGCTGATTACTAATCATATCGGAAACAAGTCAATTTATATCAATAAACTTTAGTTATAGTTGTCTATGATCAAGCACTGTGCTCCAAGTCGTCCATAACCGTGGACACGGCTTCTCGAAAAGATTAAACCCTGCAGGGGTGCACCAAAGTATCCACAGGCACTTCGACCCTTTTGCGGATCGGTTAACATACACCCATCGGTATGTCGGGGCCTAAGTCACGACGTTCCTGGACCCAAAGCAAGCAATCGGGGCCACCCACTAAGTACACCATAGCGAAGTCGGCCGGTCTCCGAGACGGACTTAGGGTTTGTGGGGCGGCAACGACAGCAGTCCCCAAAGGGACTGTCGATACCACGTAAACGGGTCACAATTCCTAACGATGCGATTGTGCATTACCTCGCACAATCGTAAATAAAGCGATAAAGCATGGCATAGGTACAGGATAGTAAATAAAACCCCAAACTAGTTTGTGGCCCCAGACAATACTTTGAAATCGGTAATTATCAATGGGGGCCCATATCTCCCCACTTTGTGGTTAGCGCTCGATCTCGGAACAGGTGTCAAGAACTCGGGTCCTACGGGACACAAGTGGGCGGTCGGAAACCAAATCTTACCTATCACCCACCGATGCCTCTGCTTAATTCAATTTTAGTTGTTAAACAGGAATTAAAGTGATACAATAATTAAAGACATGATCTTCTCCAACGTCAACATGCGGCAATTCTCCAACAATAGAGGTACTGGTCGACACACAAGCACTTGAGCAAGCGACTACGACACACGGGTCCAACTATCTACCAAACAACAGGTAATAGGATGTGTCCAAGGCTATATATGGCTGCAAGGGATATCACGGGTACGAAATCTAGAGCATCGCAACACAGATAGCAAAGATCAACAGGAGGGAAGTAAAAACTAGAAAAGTAAGATAGGTAGAAAGGGGGAGATGCTCGCCTGAAAACATTGTCGAAGGTTCAACCGAAGATCGGGGCGAAGCTCACATCAACTCGACGGCCTTATCCGCGAAGAACCAAAACACTAGAAGAAGCACCGGATGCACTATTTAATACCACGGCAGAAGATCGGCATGATGCATGTATGATGCATGGCATGGCAAAGGTGCGGTGCAATTAGGTTAGATTGAGCGGGCGGGTCCCGACAATTATTATATGGTTCAAGTTGCTTAGATGCCCCGCAATTTAAATGTTGTTTTAACAAGGCAAGATAAGATATCGGTTCGCTACACAAGTTTAAATGAGGCCGATATGAGACTAGATTTGCCCGCATATGGGCCCCATATTTAATTATTAGGTGAATCGGCATAAGGCCCCCAAACCAATGCTATGCATGCGGGAATGACAATTTAATGTGCAACAAATTGATATGTTATAAAATAGGGTTCGAGGAAAAGGGGTCACACATCAGAGGGGGATCGACGATCTTGAGGTTTCCGGGGTTCGGGGTCGGTCTCAGGGTTCGACGGATCTGGGGTTCGGGGGTTCGGCGGAAGCGTTCTCGGACTCCGGGGTCGTTCTCGGTATCGGGGCAGATCTTGTCGCATCGGGGTCTCGATGTCCGGGGCATAACTTGGGTCAGTGTCGGGGCGCATCGGGTTCTTCCGGGTCGGTGCCGTTCTCGTCATCGCGAAGGTCTTGCCGGGTCCCACGGGGTCGGTCTTGCCGTTGCGAGGGTCTTGATGGGTCCGCGCCATCGCGTCGGTCTCGGCATCCGGGGGCGTCGGGTCATGGCGTCTGTGAGGGAGTACTTGTCGCATCCGTGTCGGCGAACTTGGCGTTCGAAGTTCTCGGGTTCCGGTAGATCTCGGAGTTCATCGCGGCCTCATTGTTCCGATGACGACCTTGGCGATTATTCGGATCCGGCATCGGGGTTTTCGATGAAGAACTTGTCGAGGTGAACTCGGGGTTTCCATGTGGCGGTCTTGACGTGGCCCTCAAAGACGCGGTGCGGGCGGTCCTCCGAGGCAAGGTGAAGCTCCCGAGCGGTGGCGAAGTTGGTTGGGCGGCTCAGCTGCGGTGCAGCGGCGACGTCTTGATGTCGATCTTGTCGCCTTGAGGGGCTTGTAGGAGGGGCGCTACGAGGTGGAGTTGTAGGCCGGCCTTCTGAGCTCGAGCTGCATAGCACGGACCGGCGGCGGCCTCTGCAGAAACGGCACCACACGGGGCGAGAGAGGACGCGGCCTTGGGCGGGCGGGCCCGCGTCGGCCGGCAGGAGGCGAGGCTGCCCGCAGGACGGGGGAGCAGCGGTGGCGAGGCGGCGATGCTCCAGCCGGGCACAGTGAGAGGCGAGCGGAGGTGGAGCTTGAGGTGGGCGGGCGCGAGGTGGTCGGGCGAGGCGGCGGAGGCGGCCGGCTCGGGGCGGGGCAGCGGCGGGCAGCGATGGCGCGCTTGAAGCAGGCGGCGGGAAAGCGGCGAGGCAGGCGTGGCGGGCGTGGCGGCGCGCTGCGGGATCTCCGAGGAGGAGGCGGGGGCGTGGGCGGCGGTGCGGGTGGTGCAGTGGCGGCGGAAGCGGGCGGCCTGGCAGCGGCGCGCGCCGAGGTGGTGGCGCCCGGCGTGTGTGTGTGAGAGGAGAGCGAGGAGGCGGCGGCGGCGAGGAGGAGGCAGGGTCTTGGAGGAGGAGAAGGCAGGTACCGGGGGCGGTCGGGGTTGAGGACGAGCGAGCGAGAGGTGAGGGACGGGTCGCGCGGGTGGGGTCCAGGCGGGGCCAGGTCGGGTGGGTGCGTGTGGGAGTGGGTCCCAGGGTGGGGTCGGGGACGGACGTGGCCCAGCGGCCAGGGAGGCGGTTGGGGGAGGGTCTGACCCGGGGAAGGTAGGAATTGGGGACGGTGTGGCCGAGTGGGGCCCGCGGGCAGGCTGCATGGGGGAGGTGGGGACGCGCGGGTGTGGGGTGTGCTGTGTATGAGAGAGAGAGGTGGAGAGAGGGATTGGGGTGAGGGGTGACGTGGCACTGTGTGAGTGGTTGAGGGAGAGGGAGGAGGTGAGGTGGCAGGAGTTGATTGGGCAGGGTGAGGTGGAGGGGTAGGTTGGGTAGCTTTCTGGGTAGCTTTAGGATTAATAGTTGGACCGATCTGGTTTTTCTGGGGTGGTCGTTCGGGCTAAAACGGCCCGTTCGACTGCCCCGCTAAAATAATTTAATATTTTTATTTGATTAAAACATGGCCGTTGCAAACCAATGCGAGACAAAATAAACTAATCCGGACAAGCCCGGGTTTTGCATTTGAATTAAGATGGGGCGTTGGGAAAACAAAACGGCTTTGCAGACATAGTTTTATGCAAACAATGCATGATGATGACGATGCAATGCACAAATTCAACGCGATTTTCTAGTAGTGGTTTTGCGGGATGCCACAATTCGACACCACTAACAAGGGATCTCGCCCTCGAGATCCGCCTCATGGTACCGGAGGGAAGGTCGGCGATCTGCGTCTTCTCGCTTCGTGTAGATCTTCGCGACACCACTAACAAGAGGTCGTTGTCCCTGTTCGTCAAGAGAACACTCCGGATAAACAACGGACGAAGTTAAAGGTAAGGCCACCTCTAACTTCCATGGAAGGAGTAAAATTGCATCGATACACCATTCTATATACAAAGGAAATGATAAGAGTAGTGGTATGGTCGCGACTCCATCCCGCACTCAAAGCATTACTATGTACACGAATAGACAGATTATGCAACCAACTCACAGGATTCAGACTGAAGATCTCGACAAGCGAGGTTCGGAACAAAGGAGTGATGCAGACTCTGCATCGGATCTGGCGTAGAGGATGTCGTCGCGTCGGAAAACACCGGAAGGCACAAACAAGGAACAAAGAATGGCACCACAGACGAAGGATTCCTCGGATCGCATGAAGACCAGATGTAGCAACACCGTTATCGAGGAAGGAAGCGAAACCCTAAAGGTACGACGGAAAACCAACCACGAGAATTCCTGGACTCGAAGAAAAGATAAGAGAGCAGATTCAAAACACGTCGAGGTAAGAGGAGAACAGCAGAGGGGTAAGGAGTAAAAATCAGACCTAATCAGAGCTATCCAACCGATTTTCAAAAAATAGTTTTGACACTCTACTTCGGCCGTTAGCTAGGTTATCCTACAGGCTGGACTTGTGGGGTATCATAGCCGAGCTCGATACCACTCAGTAACACCCTCGAATCGGCCCTATGCAAGTTTTAGCGAAACTCGCCAAACCCGCAGAAACGATTGAAGGTGCCCACCAGCACTTTCGATGCGGGTGGAAAAACAAAGTAATAACATTACACAACAGTCCTCGATGGGACCCACGAGCAGATATATATACAACGACTCAAAGAGTCAAGAATACAAATATACGGTACAAAGATCCAAATCACCTTGAAAGAGGGCGTCCGACTACGGACAAGATGCAAATGGGGCTAAGAGCCACGAAGAATAACCAATGGCGTCCATAACCACCTGAGGCCAAGCCGGAGGGTAACCACCTAACGGCGTCGATCTCAAAACACGCTTCAACAAAGGGGTGCCGACAAAGGGCAAAGGAAAGAAGAAGGCGTCGATCGAGGCCAAGACAGCGAGGCTAGAATTCGGCGGTCCTCGCCTACATAGGTATGGTGGACTGGGCGGCAGCGGCAGCATGCACTAAACAACCTATAGAGACTCGATACAGCTGGCGGTTATCAGAGGGGGTGAGAATGACCTATTCGGATCCAACCTGAAGCTACCACCAAACAAACCCATCCTGGCGTTTCCCCCTTGTAACCAAACGAGGAAGTCAACCGAGGAACTCACACAGTTGGCAGTTTTACTTATTCAGTTATAGTTGCGGCACTTTACTAGTCAGGTTTAGATAATCATCCTGATAAAGTAAGCAGTGGGCACTTTTAGTTAGTCATTCCGTTATAGTGGCAACACTTACTAGTCAGATACAATTATCATGAGATAACCCCAACACCCAAAGCTTGTTGGTACTTTTACTTAGCCATTCCGTTGTAGTGAAGCGATTACTAATCATATCGGAAACAAGTCAATTTATATCAATAAACTTTAGTTATAGTTGTCTATGATCAAAATCGTGCTCCAGTAAGTCCATAACCGTGGACACGGCTTCTCGAAAAGATTAAACCCTGCGGTGCACCAAAGTATCCACAGGCACTTGACCCTTTTGCGGATCGGTTAACATACACCCATCGGTATGTCGGGGCCTAAGTCACGACGTTCCTGGACCAAAGCAAGCAGGGGCCACCCACTAAGTACACCCGCAACGAAGTCGGCGGTCTCGAGACGGACTTAGGGTTTGTGGGGCCAGTAACGACAGCGAGTCCCCAAGCGGGACTGTCGATACCACGTAAACGGGTCACAATTCCTAAACAGTACAGTGTGCAGTACCTCGCACAATCGTAAATAAAGCAGTAAAGCATGGCATAGGTACAGGATAGTAAATAAAACCCCAAACTAGTTTGTGGCCCCAAGTACAATACTTTGAAATCAGGTAATTATCAATGGGGGGCCCATATCTCCCCACCTGTGGTTAGCGCGCTCGATCTCGGAACAGGTGTCAAGAACTCGGGTCCTACGGGACACAAGTGGGAGTTCGGCCACCCAACTCTTACCTATCACCCACCGATGCCTCTGCTTAATTCAATTTTAGTTGTTAAACAGGAATTAAAGTGATACAATAATTAAAGACATGATCTTCTCCAACGTCAACATGCGGAAATTCTCCAACAATAGAGGTACTGGTCGACACACAAGCACTTGAGCAAGCGACTACGACACGCGGGTCCAACTATCTACCAAACAACAGGTAATAGGATGTGTCCAAGGCTATATATGGCTGCAAGGGATATCACGGGTACGAAATCTAGAGCATCGCAACACAGATAGCAAAGATCAACAGGGAGGAAGTAAAACTAGAAAAGTAAGATAGGTAGAAAGGGAGATGCTGCTTTGAAAACATTGTCGAAGGTTCAACCGAAGATCGGGGCGAAGCTCACATCAACTCGACGGCCTTATCCGCGAAGAACCAAAACACTAGAAGAAGCACCGGATGCACTATTTAATACCACGGCAGAAGATCGGCATGATGCATGTATGATGCATGGCATGGCAAAGGTGCGGTGCAATTAGGTTAGATTGAGCGGAACCGGGGTCCCGACAATTATTATATGGTTCAAGTTGCTTAGATGCCCCGCAATTTAAATGTTGTTTTAACAAGGCAAGATAAGATATCGGTTCGCTACACAAGTTTAAATGAGGCCGATATGAGACTAGATTTGCCCGCATATGGGCCCCATATTTAATTATTAGGTGAATCGGCATAAGGCCCCCAAACCAATGCTATGCATGCGGGAATGACAATTTAATGTGCAACAAATTGATATGTTATAAAATAGGGTTCGAGGAAAAGGGGTCACACATCAGAGGGGGCTCGACGATCTTGAGGTTTCCGGGGTTCGGGGTCGGTCTCAGGGTTCGACGGATCTGGGGTTCGGGGGTTCGGCGGAAGCGTTCTCGGACTCCGGGGTCGTTCTCGGTATCGGGGCAGATCTTGTCGCATCGGGGTCTCGATGTCCGGGGAGCAGAACTTGGGTCGGTGTCGGGGCGCATCGGCTTCTTCCGGGTCGGTGCCGTTCTCGTCATCGCGAAGGTCTTGCCGGGTCCCACGGGGTCGGTCTTGCCGTTGCGAGGGTCTTGATGGGTCCGCGCCATCGCGTCGGTCTCGGCATCCGGGGGCGTCGGGTCATGGCGTCTGTGAGGGAGTACTTGTCGCATCCGTGTCGGCGAACTTGGCGTTCCGGGGGAAGTTCTCGGGGTTCCGGCGGTAGATCTTGTCGGGTTCACTGCAACGGCCTCATTGTTCCGATGACGACCTTGGCGATTATTCGGATCCGGCATCGGGGTTTTCGATGAAGAACTTGTCGAGGTGAACTCGGGGTTTCCATGTGGCGGTCTTGACGTGGCCCTACAGCACGGTGCGGAGGCCGGTCCTCCGAGGCCAAGGTGAAGCTCCCAGGCGGTGGCGAGTTGGTTGGGCGGCTCGGCTGCAGGGGTACGGCGACGGTCTTGATGTCGATCTTGTCAGCTTCAGGGGCTTGTAGGAGGGGCCGCTAGACGAGGTGGAGTTGTAGGCCGACGCTACGGAGCTCGAGCTGCAGATAGCACGGACCCGAGCGGCAGCGGCCTCGGCTGCAGAAAACGGCGGCACCACACGGGGCCAGAGAGGAGGACGCGGCCTTGGGCGTAGGCGGCCAGCGTCGGAGAAGGCAGGAGGCGAGGGCCTGCCAGGGGACGAGGGGAGCACCATGGAGGCGGGCGATGCTCCCAGGCGGGCACAGGAGGGAGCGGAGGTGGAGCTTGAGGTGGAGGCGCGGGCGCGGGGTGGTCGGAGCAGGCCCCATGGGCTGCAGAGGAGCGACCGGCCGGGACGGGCCAGCGGCGCAGGCGGCAGCGGCAGCAGAGGAGAGGCAGCGCAGCAGGGGCGGTGGCGGAGGCGCGGGCGCTGGGGATCTCCGTGGGAGCAGGGGACGGGAGCGGCCAGTGAGGGTGCGCGGCGCTGAGCTGGCGACGGCCTTGGCCGAGGTGGCGCCTTGTGTGGAGAGGAGAGCGAGGAAGGAGGCAGAGGAGAGGGAGGAGGGAGGAGGAGGAGGGGAAGGTCGGGTTGAGGACGAGCGAGAGAGGTGAGGGACGGTCAGGTGGGGGTCAGCGGGCCAGGTCGGGTGGGCGTGGGAGTGGGTCCCAGGTGGGGTCGGGACGTGGCCCAGGGCCAGTGAGGCGGTTGGGGAGGGTCCGACGGGAAGGTAGGAATTGGGACGGTGTGGCGAGTGGGGCCCATGGGCAGGCTGCATGGGGAGGTGGGACGCCTTGGTGTGGGGTGTGTATGAGAGAGAGAGAGGTGGAGAGAGGGATTGGGGTGAGGGTGACGTGGCCTTTGTGTGAGTGGTTGAGGGAGAGGAGGAGGTGAGGTGGGGAGTTGATTGAGGGTGAGGTGGAGGGTAGGTTGGGTAGCTCGGGTAGCTTTAGGATTAATAGTTGGACCGATCTGGTTTTTCTGGGGTGGTCGTTCAGGCTAAAACGGCCCGTTCGACTGCCCCGCTAAAATAATTTAATATTTTTATTTGATTAAAACATGGCCGTTGCAAACCAATGCGAGACAAAATAAACTAATCCGGACAAGCCCGGGTTTTGCATTTGAATTAAGATGGGGCGTTGGGAAAACAAAACGGCTTTGCAGACATAGTTTTATGCAAACAATGCATGATGATGACGATGCAATGCACAAATTCAACGCGATTTTCTAGTAGTGGTTTTGCGGGATGCCACATGTGTTCACAGAGTATTAATGCTTTACTCTGGTGCTCTATTAAAATGAGCACCTTAATTGCCAGTAGTTCCCTAGAGGCCCCGCTGCAGCGGGCTAGCTGGACAAAAGATGTTGTGCAAGTTATCATTGTGAGCACGCATGACAATATATGTAGCACATGCCTATGATTGTTTAGTACTTGGATGCTTATTATTATTTATCTGCAATTGCCCTAAGTCTTGAAGTTACATGTTTAGACTCGTTCATGCAACGCCCGTCCATCCATCCCTATGCCTACCGCGCTCATATCATACTGTTTGCTACTACTATTACTATTGCTCTTGTTTTACTGATGTTGTTGCTTTGCTGTTGCTACTACAAACTGTTGCTACTGAAAAACTTCTGTGAGCAAGAACTATTTCCAGGTGCAACTGAATTGATAACTCAGTTGTTAAGGCTTGCAAGTATTCTTTGGATCCCCTTGTATCAAATCAATAAATTGGGTAATATTACCCTCGAAGACTGTTGCGATCCCCTATACTTGTGGTTCATCAAGACTATTTCTCTAGCGCCATTGCTGGGGAGCATAGCTTTATTTGTAAGTTCACTTGAATCTATTATTGTTCACTGCTACTTCTTTCATCATAGGGAAGTCTCGTGATGGAAAGTTTCCTATTTTACCATCCACTATAAGAAGAGGTACAGTCCTAAATACCTATGTTGCTCTTGATTCATCGTCTATTATAAGTAATCTTGTTACACCACCACCACATACACATGCTACACATACTGCTACTACTGCTGAGTCTGAAACTGCTTTTGATACTCATGATGTTACTTCTACTGTGCTTGATGCGAGTGGTTCATTAGGTCCTTTCCTAGATGCTACTATGGCTAGTCTAGGAAATTCTGAAACTCCTAGTGAAGACACTATAACACCTGTTAGCTCACCTGAGTCTAGAGAGATATGATATTAATGATGGTTACATTGAGTTCACTGATGAATTTGTTGAAGAGTGCCGAAACACACATGGTACTAGTGCTATTAAGAGTCTCTTTGCGAGACATACCATTATTCCTAAGTTGTCCTCTGATCCTAAGTTTGCCACTTATCCTATAGATATTAAAGATAAACATTATGATTTTTCTCTTGATTTATCCTACTTGGACATTGTTGAGAAAGAACCTTTTTGTGGGACTGAAAATGGGAGTGTTGTGCCTCATATGAATGAGCTTTCTACCATGAGTGCTTTATTCTCTGATGATTTTAAGATGCGCAATTACTTTGTTACTAAGATCTTCCCTTTTTCACTAAAAGGAGAAGCTAGGGCTTGGTTTAATAGATTACCTCTGGTTCCATTGATATCCCTGATTGCTTCTTTCTTCCAGAAATATTTTCCTCCCAGTGCTAGACATGCTGCTTTGCAGAGACTTTTTGATTTTAAACAGGGAGAAGAAGAGAAATTGCCTGAGTCATGGACAAGGTTCTGTGCCTTGATTCATGCACATCATGGATGTCCATTACCTAAAAATGAGCTTCTTGATATTTATTATAATGGACTAACTGATGATTCTAGGACATACCTAGATAGCTTTGTTGATTGTGTTTTCAGGAAAAGAACTCCTACAGAGGATGAAGAATTAATGGCTAAAATAAGCAAAAATTATGATGATTGGACTTCAACTGAGCTAAATACACCTGAGCTTATTACTCCTGAACCAGTTGTGCCTGAACTAGTTCCAACACCAACACCAAAGAAGAGGGGAGTTATTGCATTAAATGATGAAGTGATGAAGGAAGCTAAGAAGTGTCTAAAGGAGAAAGGTATTAGAGCTAAAGATGTGAAGAATCTACCTCCTATAGAAGAATTATGTAAGTCAATTCCCCACTCATCTACTATTGAGGTACACTCTCTCCAACACTTTGATGAAGGTGATATTCCTTATGGTAAGCCTCCTGATCAATGTTTAGAGGAACTTGGCATTTTTATTATTAAGCAAGGTAATTTTAATAAAAAAGTTCAGAATTATTTATTGGAAAACTCTAGAGCTATTAAAGAGTTGAAAGATATTGTGTAAAGAACTTCTAATGATATTAAAATGCTTTGTAAACACTTTCAAATGGTTCAAACTCAAATTGATCAACTTGCTAAGATACAAAAAGATATGTTAGTTAATGCCTCAGGAGATAAACATGCTTATGAAATTAGAACTAGGAGTGGTATAGCTACTCAAGATCCTTTATATCCTGAAGGACACCCTAAAATAATTGAGCAGGATTATCAACAAGGCGAAAGTAGTGGTAGTCCTCGTAAGAGAAAGAAAAATAAACGCAAAGTAGTTGAGGAACCCTCTGAGCCTGCTGTAGATCCTAATAGTATATCTATCTTTGATGCTGAAACTGAGAGTGGTAATGATAAAATTGATGCTACTAATAAGGAGTAAGTTGAGGAAGAACTTGAGAAGCACACTAAGAACACTAGGTACACTAAGGAAGATTTTATTGCTAATAAACATGGTAAAGAGAGTGAACCTTGGGTGCAGAAACTTATGCCTTTTCTAGGTAAGAAACACAAGTCAAAGGAGGAAGAACACTTCAACAAGTTTTGTGAGTGGATGAAACCTTTATTTTTGCAAAGTCCTTTGACTGATGCTATTAAATTGCTTCCTTATTCAAAGTATATGAAGGATATTGTCTCTAATAAAAGGAAGATTCCAAATGAGGAGATTTCTACTTCGCTTGCTAATTATTCCTTCAATGTCAAGGTTCCAAAGAAACTTGGTGATCCAGGTATACCAACTATTCCTTGCTCTATTAAGAATAATTATGTTAGAACTGCTTTATGTGATTTGGGAGCTGGAGTTAGTGTTATGCCTTTTTCTCTCTACAAGAGACTCCAGCTAGAAAAGTTGATACTAACTGATATATATTTGCAAATGGCTGATAAGTCAACTACTATTCATGTTGGTATATGTGAGGATGTTCCTGTTCAATTGGATCATAATTGCTTGGTTTTAACTGATTTTGTTGTGCTTGAAATGCCTGAAGATGATAATATGTCTATTATTCTTGGGAGACCTTTTCTTAATACTGCAGGTGCTGTCATCAATTGTAATCAAGGAAAAGTAACTTTAAATATTAATGAAAAAATCATACTATTTATTTCCCCAAGAAGGTTGCTAAAATCTATTGCTTGAACTCCATTGAAAATATTAAGAGCATCAAGGTTGGAGAAATATATTGTCCCATTCCACAAGAAAGTTTTGAAATTATTATGATTGGGACCATTGCTATCAAGTTTGAGGTAACATAATCACCTTATGGAGTGCAAAGTTTTGTTTCATATAAGATTGTTTTGATAACAAAACTTGATAAACCTTGTTAACAAAAGGATTTTAATGAACAAAATAATGTTTCCACTATGGTTATTCTTGCTCACTTCTACTTTTCTCCTTCCTAATATTTGCCTTTTCTCTTGTTAGCTTTAGTTGTTTGCTTGTTAGAGTGTCTTAGAGCTTCTTTAGTTTTGGTTTTGGTTTGCTTTTGCTTCTTCTAAAAAAATCTTTTCTGCGAGAAAATCAATTTTCATACCCTGAAAATTGGCCAAAAATAAAGTTTCCCGAAAATTCCCAGAAAATTCAAAATAAATTTTCCTCGAAAAAAGGGGCAGAGGGATACCTAGAGTGACCCAGGGGCCACCCCAGGCCAGCACACCCCTGGTGGGCGCGGCCAGCCCCCAGGTGGCGCCTGGCTAGGGTGTGGCCCACCTGTGTACCTCCAAGGTGCCTTCTCCCAGCCATCTTCTTTCTCTCTCCCGAAAAACACAGGAAAAGTTTCTCAAGCTCGAGTTCTTGTTGTTCTTGCTCCCGATTTTCGATCTCCTTGCTCAGCCCATCTTTGTTGCTGATTTTTGGAGGGATTGCTCCTTGGTATGTGCCTCCTCCACTTGTCTAATTAGATTTGTGATTGATAGATTGTATCTTGAGTATTTTGCTGCTATAGGTGTTAGGTTGTGTGAGCTTGAATGCTTGTTCTATGCTTAGAGATTTCATTTTGATGCATATGCGTAACACCCCTGTTTTTTAGTTAATCATTATTAGGTTTTTTTTGTCCATTCATGAGCATCATCATTTAAATTGTGCATTGAATAAAATAGATAAAACCCTAAACCCTGATCTTCCCCTCTCTTTGTAACTAATTCAAACAGTTTCAAATAGTTTGAAAATGGTTAAAAAGTTGTGAAGCCCAAAATGATATAAGGGCCTCACATTATTTGAAATGATTTAAAAAATCTAAGGCATTTTTGAAATGCCCAAAATAGTTTTGTATATGAAAATACAAAGAGAAAAGCAAAAACAGAAAAAGAAAAACTAGAGCAGAAGCCAGCCAGGCCGCAGCCTGCATCGCCCACCTCCCTCTCTTCTTCGCCGCCGCAGCAGCCGAATCCCAAGCGCCCACGCAGAGCCCATACCCCTTCGATCTCCCTGCCGTCGTCTTCCTCCAGACAGCCAGGCAACTACCTGTCGTCGCCGGTGCCGTCGATCTGCGTCGCCTACATCCCGTCGTCCGCCGCCTCCTGGAGATGGATAATATCACCGCTGCGACTCCCTGGCCATCCCCATCCACTCTCCCTCTCTTCCTCGACCTCCCTCTCTCCTCTCTCGCGCGAAGCCGAACCCTAGCCCGTGCGGACCCCGACCGTCGTCACCGTCTCCGACCTCCCCTCACCCAGCTGAGCACACCACTGGAACCGCCGTACCCTCCTCTGACGTTTACCCCCAGACGCGCAATCCGTGAGGGCCCTGCCTGACCGGAATCGAGCCCGAGGTGCTCGTCTTCCCGAAGTCTGGCCGCCGTCAATTCGCTCACCTCCGACCTCGCGCATCCTCGCCGACCATCCCAACGCATACAGGGTGAGATCCTCATCCTCTTGGACCTCCTCTTCGTCCCTCTACCGCTCTGTAGCATCCTACCACTGTGCGCCGCCATGCCCCGTCGCCTCTGCTCGTCGTAGTCGCGTCCCCGTTGACCAATAATGGGCGGCGCCACCGTATCTAGGCTCCTTGCGTCGTTCCGCTTCGAGTCGTAACCACCGCACATCCCCGCATCGCCTCCTCCGCTGCGGCCGTGGTCGTCCGAGCGCTGCCGCCGTTGAGCCTCCGTGGCATCTGCGTGGCGTGATGACTTGGCACAGGCCCCACCCGTCAGTGGTACTGGGTAGCCCCTGCCTCGGTGAGAAACACACCAACTGCCCCTGTCCCACTTTGCCTATGTGGAGGCTAAGGTGGCCAGAGGCCCACCTGTCTGTCTCTAGGGCTAGCCCAACCCTCTGTGTGAAAAGCAATTCCAGTTTTATTTAAATTAATAAAAGGTTTAATAATTTTAGAAATTGTTTTGAATATTGTAAATTCAATAACTTTTAATCTGTAATTCAAAAAAATACAAATAATATAGCAAAATGTTCAGAAAAATGAGGCCTACCTCTTTAAGCTATAATCATGCATTGTTCAACAACTTAAATGACAAGTATAATTAGAAGAACAAATGCACCCCTCTCATATGTTCCGGAGTTTCTCCGAATTAGGGTTTTCACCCCTCGGAACCCCGATTAAGTTGTCGAGCATGCTTTAGGGTTTCAATTCAATGCAATTTAACTTGTCATATCATCATCCTTGCTTGAGCATTGCATCGATGCCATTGTTGATTGTTTTCCCTTTCTTTCCGGTGATTTGGTTCTTCTCGGTAGAATACGAGATCGAGATCGAAGAACAAGGACAAGATCATCAAAGATAGACAAACAATACTTGCCCAACTATAAACAAGTCAAGTACAAGGATCCCGAAGATCTAATCCTACCATGATATAATCAACGGGCAAAGGCAAGCATAGCCCCACCATGATATAATCCTACGATTTCGAAATCATTACAATTCTGCCGTAATGCATACGATTCTACTGTGGTCTTTTATCGATAGATGGAGTATCCTATTTGTTGCATACTACCTTTGAGCTTATATTACCTGATCCACTGCTCCTAGAATAACTAGGTTTGGCTTGTGTGCATTGCTAGAGTTATTGTATGTGCCTGCTTAGCCATGCATAGCTGTCAGTTCTGATCCATCCAGATGATGTATCGGATGCAGAGAATCTAGTATGACAGGAGAACGTGATGAGATGATATCATAGGTGATATAAGATTAAATATGATAAGGCTTGTATGGGAGGCCACAGTGGGATGTGGTTTTTCTAGTCCCATGCTCGCCACCACTATGGCCTGAGTTCTTGCCTTTGGAACCAAGACGAGCGTGCAACCACACGGGGCCTGGACAACCTTATGACTGACTAACTTGCCTAGTAGATTCCATGAGTCACATATTTCGGGCGTTCCATTCGACATATGCATAGAAAATCTTTTGAAAGACTTGCCGGGTGAAGTTGGTGCATTCATAACAGGTAGGTAAGCGTGGCCGAGGTTGCTTGGGGTAGATAGCGCCCCTGGTAAACCAACCTCGCCTCACATCTTTAAGTACCGGCTTCGGGATTTGACCCGTTACGGCGGAACCATACTTATTGCGTGACTCATTGTCTCGGCGAAAGAAAGGTAAAGGTCGTGTCTAACCACCCTATGTCGGCCTTCCAAGGAAGAGGGCTATTACTAGTGGCATTAAGAGAAGGTTAGTACGTGTGGGTAAACTTGTACACCCCTGCAGGGTAATAATCTTTTCGAAAAGCCGTGTTCACGGTTATGAATGACTTGGCGACCGGACTCAAGATCATAGAAAACTATAACCTAATCGTAAAACTTGGCAGATCAACGTGTGCTTAAGGATGCTTCCTCATGGGTACGAGGGGGTGATCCTAGTTTAGATGATGATGACTTGGTGGATATCAAAAGATGATGATCAATATTTTGGAGATGTCGCTCTCTTATCCCCTTTTAAAATATACTCTGATTAGACGAGCTTCTTCTTCCTCTTGTTTTATAAACAAAAGTGGCTTTATGCAAAACAACTCCACCAGCCATAAGTCTTGCGGAGTACACCCTGTACCCACCCTTGCTTTGTTGATACTTTTGGCAGAGTAAGTGTTCACCTAAAGATGAATTTGGTACTACATCGACATCGATGAGTAGCTTGGGGTTCCCGGCCGGCAGCCTGGAATCTATGGGCTGGGACGTCATCATTATGCTTCAGGCCTCTCAGGCCATTTGTTAAGTCTGTTATACTTAATAGCATAATTTGCCTTCCGTTGTTTGATGTTTGTGGTCAGTGACCTCTGCTTGTAATAATTTGGTTCTCCGCTCAGTTATGAGCTTCTGTAATAAATTTTTGTGTCGTAGGGTCACTGCCGTGTTACCGATTCTTTACTGGATATTCTCGAGCTCAAGATTAAGCTTATTTCAGACGAAGGTCTAGGATTTGTTTAGCCCTGATCCCGGGGGTGTCACAGTTCTTGGTATCAGAGCAGTACCGACCGTAGGAAAACCTTGCTATTGGTCGATGTTGAGTCTAGTGTTTATGAAAACTATTTAAAAAGCTGAAAAGTATTTGCGAAAACTGTTGTATTCTTCTTTTACTCCTTATCCAGTTTCGCTCTAACTCTGGGTTATCTTATCTGGTGTTGATTTTGGAAAAGTTTTGATATCTCTTCTAGTCTTCCAAAGTTTAGGTGCCTTCTTGGCATGTCGTTTCTAAGCCAGTTGACCTAGTGTTGAATTCTTTAGAGTTGTGTGTGTTGTGAATTCCTTATTCCCCTTGCTCTTTTTCATATGAGAGATTCCTTTACATCATGATCTCTCTATCTTTTGGACCCACAATATTATATTGTTGGTTCCACAATATTTTATTCTAGGCTTCGAGGTCTCCTTTCGCCTCGTGTGCCTCCTTTTTGTTTGTTTGGTACTTCAGAAGTCATTTCTTCTCCTGGAAGCTACCTCGTGGTTACTATCTTGTAGTGTACGCCACGTCACTCAAGTAGTAGTTACTCCTTTCTTTGGGTTTTAACCCTCGGACTTGAACCTAAGATCCCTGATTGTGCTGGATTCTGGTGTTGTGAATCTTGTACATGAAGTTGATGTTTAACCCAAGATTCACTCCTTTGACCCCTGTTGTTAATGTTCACACATTACCTCAGGATGGCTGGTAGTACAACTCTAGCCTTCAAGCTTGTGGTCTTTGTCGCGACTGAATTGTGACAATTAAGGACTTCCCCTACCGCTAGCTATGGCAGATGTTCTTTAATGGAACCAAATAGATCATGACAAGAGTACTCCTCGAGAGTCTCGCATCTATAATCGTGACTCTGCCACACTTTACCCTTCTTATGCATTGGTTTTCGGAAGATTGTTGACTTATGCATCCACATCTTGGGATTCTATCCTGAGCATGTTCTTTTTCTTTGTTGCTTTCTGAACTTTGTCTACCAGTTAGTAGCCAAGTATTAAATTTGCATTGGTGTCTTCCGATGCAAGATACTCTTGTGGTCCGTCAAGACAAAACATTTCGAGATGTTTAGGAGAAACAAACTCCAGTACCTCGTCATATCTAGGACCAGGTCAAAGTGTTGTAATTGGCAGATCAAGAGACATTGATTGTCTCCCATCTGTTCTATCTTAAAGTATCACACCCTTTTATACTAAGAGGTCATGCTGAGTTTCATGACCCCTTACTGAAGTGATACTCTTACACATCTTTACCCACACCTCTTCGAGCTTTCGCGCCCGTGAGTGATGCGTGTGCGTAATAATGTGGCCATCTGAGATTCTTAGCAATTTTTATTGTTTTGAACTCCAAGGACATTTGTGTCATCCTTAGTGTGATTGGTTAATCCTTTCACTAAGCAAAGGATGATTGTGCTACCAAGTCCGTTATTCCGGTGCACCCTCTTCGGTCAAAGAGTTAGGTTGTTGCCGAAGCTCTAAGACTATGTCTTCTTGCCTTATAAAGCAAGTTTCCTCTCGAACTAAAGTGACATATCGGTGGTTTGTGAAATTCTAGTTGTCTACTAGAAGTGTCGCCATGTTGCCACATGACCGTGTTGTCAAGTTCTTGAGCAAGTAAGTTCTCTAAACTGCACTTTTCTCCAAGGATCTGTACTGGATAACCCTGAACTAGTTGGTTGAGCTTAAACAATAACTTGGAGAGTTGTAAGACCAAAGTTATATCGACTACGTTCTTTAAAAAAGGGATGTTTAGTTTTGTTCGTGATGGAGTAAGATAGCATTTCCTTTGTGGATATGTTATCTTTCCCCACCTTTGATTTGATTTGGGTTATCGTCAAATCAAACTCAGTTTCAAGGACTATCTTGATGGTGTTTCTACTTATGACGTTTCACTTGAATACATCCTCATGTTCTTTGGTCTGACCAATATTCTTGCCTTGTTCACACAACATACGAGTCCATCTTAATGGATTGTCTTGATAAGTTTGTTGTTGAGCCCATCAATGACACCCTTATCTTCTCCATGCTAGATTTGATTCACATGGAACATTTGGCATTAATGTTGGAAACTTTCGAGAACCTTCTTCGGGTCATTTCGAAGTATGAGTTCTGGATGTTAGAAGTGACCTTCTCCGGTTCACGTGCAAATGATGAAAGCTGTCGCCATGGATTTGAGAAGATTTATATTCCTTTCCTCAAGGATACATGTGTGTTTTATTGTCAGTACCTTATGTGTGTGCAGTTGTCTTACGACAAGTTGCTAATCCATGGGGATAGCAAACTAGCTCCATATTTTAGAGCTTGACGATGTAGTCCATATCTTGAGAATATAGTAACCTTACCTTTGTGGTAAAAGTTGCGAACTTTCTATTCAGACATGCTGAGTCTGAAGTATCATACCACTTAACCAAATCTTAATCTCAAGTGGATACGATGGTTGGTGTTCCTCAAGGTTTCGACATAAGTCTCTTTGTAAATCTGGCAAGATTGATGTAATGGTTGACACACTTAGCCGGAAAGACCTTTTGTTATATTCCTGTGATTCAGCAATATCAACCACTCTTCATGAGGCTTCTTCTATAATTCATTACAGGAGTTGTGCTTATGGTTTCCTTGGTCTCCGAAGTCTGACCTTTACTTGGTGTCTAATTTCTCGAACATCAAGGAGAACATTTAAAGTAGTGTTGCTAAATGTCTCTCGGTCAATCCTCCAGACCCTTTTATGATAGCAAGCATCTTGTTGTGCCAAGTAATTGAAGTCTGAGAATGAAGTTTCTTTCTTCTCGTGTCATCAGGAATATTCTTAACTATTCATCTTAGTGATGTAAAGTGATATCATGGTCTTGGCAAATATTTTGATAAATCTAGATGAATAAAGAGTTTCCTTCGTTATCTTAATCATGTTTTAAGAGTGACCATGATTTTGGTAATCAGGAGTTTCTCTCATTACATGTTTCTTGTGACTTTTACGAGTCCTCCCCACCAAAACACCTTTCTGGCTTGGCTTTCTGTTGAATGAAGGAGTGAACCTACTATGTCAAAAGTAGTTCAGCAGTTTGGTTTTGTTGATCCATATCTCTGCAACCTGAAATCTTTACTTAAGCCGTTTAGTAGAGGTTCATCTTTCGAAGTCTGTGGTTCTGATCTTTCTGTTGGAAGCTTTCTTTTTCAGAAGCTTCAAAACCTCCTACAAGCTCCATGGTCTCAATCCTTATGAAGACCGTCTATCCAACAACTTGAAACCTTCTCCTTTTGTTCCCTCTGTTACCTTGATGTGTTTCATGTTGTCATCTCAGAATTGTTTTTGAACATTCCCTCATGAGTTGACCATGAGATACTCCATGAGTTGGTTAGTGTGTTTCCCTCTTATCTTTCGATTGGCCTTGTTTCTTTCTCTCTTTGTCTCTTTTCCTACCTTTGGAATCTCGGGTCGAGATTCTCATAAGGGGAATAGAGCTGTAACACCCCTGTTTTTAGTTAATCATTATTAGGGTTTTGTTTGTGCATTCATGAGCATCATCATTTAAATTGTGCATTGAATAAAATAGATAAAACCTTAAACCCTAATCTTCCCCTCTCTTTGTAACTAATTCAAACAGTTTCAAATAGTTTCAAGATGGTTAAAAAGTTGTGAAGCCCAAAATGATAAAAGGGCCTCACATTATTTGAAATGATTTACAAAATCTAAGGCATTTTTTACATGCCCAAAAATAGTTTTGTTTATGAAAATACAAAGAGAAAAGCAAAAACAGAAAAAGAAAAAGTTTCTGGAAAGAAAAACTAGAGCCAGCAGCCAGCCAGGCCGCAGCCCAGACCGGCCCACCTCCCCTCTTCTCTTCTCGCCGCTCGCAGCAGCCGCAACCGGCTCAAGCGCGGCCCACGCAGAGCCCATACCCCTTCGATCTCCCTGTTGTCGTCCTCCTCCAGACAGGCAGGTAACTGCCTGTCGTCGCTGGCGCCGTCGATCTACGCCGCGTGCATCCCGCCGTCCGTCGCCTCCTGGAGATGGATAAGATCACCGCCGCGACTCCCTGGCCATCCCCATCCACTCCCCCTCTATTCCCCGACCTCCCTCTCTCCTCTCTCGCACGAAGCCGAACCCTAGCCCGTGCGGACCCCGACCGTCGTCGCCGTCTCCGGCCTCCCCTCACCCAGATGAGAACACCACTGGAACCACAGTACCCTCCTCTGACGTTTTCCCCCAGACGCGCAAGCCGCGAGGACCCTGCCTGACTGAAACCGAGCCCGAGGTGTTCGTCTTCCCGAAGTCCGCCCGCCGTTGATTCGCTCACCTCTGACCTCGCGCGTCCTCGCCGACCATCCCAATGCATACAGGGTGAGATCCTCGTCCTCCTGGAACTCCTCTTCGTCCCTCTACCGCTCTGTAGCATCCTACCGCCGTGCTCCGCCATGCCCCGTCGCCTCTGCTGGCCGTAGCCGCGTCCCCATTGACCAATAATGGGCGGCGCCACCGTATCTAGGCTCCTTGCGTCGTTCCTCTTCGAGCCGTAACCACCGCACAACCCCGCATCGCCTCCTCCGCTATGGCCGTGGTCGTCTGAGCGCTGCCGTCGTTGAGCCTCTGTGGCGTCTGTGTGGCGTGACGACTTGGCACCGGCCCCACCCGTCAGTGGCAGTGGGTAGCCCCTGCCTCGGTGAGAAACACACCAACCGCCCCCTGTCCCACTTTGCCTGCATGGAGGCCGAGGTGGCCAGAGGCCCACCTGTCTGTCTCTAGGGCTAGCCCAACCCTCTGTGTGAAAAGCAATTCCAGTTTTATTTAAATTAATAAAAGGTTTAATAATTTCAAAAATTGTTTTGAATATTGTAAATTCAATAACTTTTAATCTGTAATTCATAAAAATACAAATAATATATCAAAATGTTAAAAAAAATGAGACCTACCTCTTTAAGCTATAATCATGCATTGTTCAACAACTTAAATGACAAGTATAATTAGAAGAACAAATTCACCCCTCTCATATGTTCCGGAGTTTCTCCGAATTAGGGTTTTCACCCCTCGGAACCCCGATTAAGTTGTCGAGCATGCTTTAGGGTTTCAATTCAATGCAATTTAACTTGTCATATCATCATCCTTGCTTGAGCATTGCATCGATTCCATTGTTGATTGTTTTCCCTTTCTTTCAAGTGATTTGGTTCTTCCCGGTAGAATACGAGATCGAGATCGAGATCGAAGACCAAGGACAAGATCATCGAAGATCGACGAACAATACTTGACCAACTATAACCAAGTCAAGTACAAGGATCCCGGAGATCTGCTTATTGGTTATCAACTGGCAAAGGCAAGCATAGCCCCACCATGATATAATCCTACGATTTCGAAAGCATTACAATTCTGCCATAATGCATACGATTCTACTGTAGTATTTTATCGATAGATGGAGTATCCTATCTGTTGCATACTACCTTTGAGCTTATATTACCTGATACACTGCTCCTAGCATAATTAGGTTTGGCTTGTGTGCATTGCTAGAGTTATTGTATGTGTCTGCTTAGCCATGCATAGCTGGCAGTTCTGATCTATCCAGGTGATGTATTGGATGTAGAGAATCTAGTATGACATAAGAACGTGATGAGATGATATCAGAGGTGATATAAGATTAAATATGCTAAGGCTTGTATGGGAGGCCACAGTGGGATGTGGTTTTTCTAGTCCCATGCTTGCCACCACTAGGACCTGAGTTCTTGCCTTTGGAACCAAGACGAGCGTGCAACCACACGGGGCCTGGAAAACCTCATGACTGACTAACTTGCCTAGTAGATTCCATGAGTCACATAGTTCGGGCGTTCCATTCGACATATGCATAGAAAATCTTTTGAAAGATTTATCGGGTGAAGTTGGTGCATTCATAACAGGTAGGTAAGCGTGGCTCAGGTTGCTTGGGGTAGATAGCTCCCCTGGTAAACCAACCTCGCCTCGCATATTTAAGTACCAGCTTCGGGATTTGACCCGTTACGGTGGAACCATACTTATTGCGTGACTCATGGTCTCGGCGAAAGTAAGGTAAAGGTCGTGTCTAACCACCCTCTGTCGGCCTTCCAAGGAAGAGGGATATTACTAGTGGAATTAAGAGAAGGTTAGTACGTGTGGGTAAACTTGTACACTCATGCAGGGTAATAATCTTTTCGAAAAGCCGTGTTCACAGTTATGAACGACTTGGCGAGCAGACTCAAGATCATAGAAAACTATAACCTAATCGTAAAACTTGACAGATCAACGTGTGCTCAAGGATGCTTCCTCATGGGTACGAGGGGGTGATCCTAGTTCAGATGATGATGACTTGGTGGATATCAAAATATGATCAATATTTTGGAGATGTCGCTCTCTTATCCCCTTTTAAAATATACTCTGATTAGACGAGCTTCTTCCCCCTCTTGTTTTATAAACAAAAGTGGCTTTATGCAAAACAACTCCACCAGCCATAAGTCTTGCGGAGTACACCATGTACTCACCCTTGCTTTGTTGATACTTTTGGCAGAGTAAGTGTTCACCTGAAGATGAGTTTGGTACTACATCGACATCGACGAGTAGCTTGGGGTTCCCGACCGGCAGCCTGGAATTTATGGGCTGGGACGTCATCATTATGCTTCAGGCCTCTTAGGCCATTTGTTAAGTTTGCTATACTTAATAGCATAATTTGCCTTCCTTTGTTTGATGTTTGTGGTCAGTGACCTCTGCCTGTAATTATTTGGTTATCTGCTCAGTTATGAGCTTGCTGTAATAATTTTTTGTGTCGTAGGGTCACTGTCGTGTTACCGATTCTTCACTGGATATTCTCTAGCTCAAGGTTAAGCTTATTTCAGACGGAGGTCTGGGATTTGTTTAGCCCTGATCCTGGGGGTGTCACAATATGTAGCCCTCTAGCAAGTTCCTATAGTAGTTTCTCATCATTTATCAACTTGGAAATCACTTGGTTTGATGTTTGTCTAAAAATTTCAGAATGGAAGATGAGTGCATACCCACTGAATCAATATGAATTGATGGTACCTGAGCCAATGAAAGTTCATCGTGTGGAAGGAGTTTTCCCTTCCATATATCCATGCCATGAATTTATGAGAGCCGCGGGAATCCTCTAGGATTTCCAAACTATGATTACCAATGCAGGGTTGGAACACTTTGATGAAGGTGAACCTTTTCAATATGTTAAGCTAACCATGGCTGTGGTGCAGGACTTCCGGTTTACTTGGTATTCGTCTAATCCCATGGTCCATTATAAAATATACAATATAGCTGTCGACCTGCCGTTTGCTGATTTCTGTGTAGATATTAGAGTGCCCCATTGGGGATCTTATGAGAAGAGCAAGGAGGGGCCTAAGTCACTTATGGATTTATATGCTGAAATTTGCCAAGGTTTTGATGATGTCTACGTACTTTTATTCTTGTAGACAATTTTTGGGCCTCCAAGTGCAGAGGTTTGTAGAACAGCAGCAAGTTTCCCTTAAGTGGATCACCCAAGGTTTATCGAACTCAAGGAGGAAGTGCTCAAAGGTATCCCTCTCAAGCAAACCTGCAATCAAGATACAAAAAGTCTCTTGTGTCCCCAACACACCCAATGCACTTGTCAGGTGTATAGGTGCACTAGTTCAGCGAAGAGATAGTGAAATACAAGTGGTAACGGTGCTAGAAAATAGCTTGACGGTGAGGTAAAGACTAAATGCAACAAGAAGGAAGCAAGCAAACATGCAACAGATCTAGTAGCAAACGGTGTTTCAATGCTTAGAAACAAGGCCTAGGGATCATACTTTCACTAGTGACCACTCTCTCATATAAATATCCTCTCTTCATGATACTACTCTTAACTACTCTTCGATTGGACACTCTAATACATGGTAGGGCTATAACAGCACACCTCAAAGTCCGCTTTTCCCAATCTAGATAACCCCACACTGTCACCTTGAGCGCTAGAAGGTTCCAACAAAGACCACCATTTCATAGAGACATCCAACTCCAAATATAACTCATAACAAATATTCAATCTAGCCAAAGTGCCACACACGGTATGCCCGCTGTCACTTTCACACACGTGGGGAAAAGCATGGATCTATTAAAGCACAAAGAGTATTTATGTAGACTCAAGCCTAAGTGCCACCATGGCATGCACACTGTCACTTTCACACACATGGGGAGAGCAGAGATCTAATGAAGCACTTGAGTAGCATGGTAGATCTACTTGATTACAAAGCTCATGACCACAAGATCATGCATAGAGAGAAAGATGAACATACATCTACCGGTAGAGACCTTAGCCTCGAAGGAGAAATACTCCCTCCTCATCATGGGAATCAGCAACGGTGATGGATATGGTGGTGGAGATCGATGGAGATGGCTCCGGGGGAACTTCCCCATCCCGGCAGGGTGCTGGAACAGAGACTTTCTGTCCCCCGAATCTCCCCTTCGGTGGCGGCGGTGCAGCGGAACTTTTCTGGAAGTATGAAGGATTATTTAGGGTTTTCTCCCTCGGGGCTTCTTATAGGCGAAGGAGGTAAGGTCGGTGGGGAGCCAGGGGGCCCACACCCCCTGTAGGCGCCACCAGGGCTTGCCCGCGCCTGGGGGTGCGGCCACCTTGGTTCCCTACTCCGTCTCTGCTTCGTGGTTCCGTGTTGGTCTGGGAAAAATAATAACTTTGGCTTTTGTCCAGTCCAATTCCAAGAATATTGATTTTCTGCCTTTCTGGAACCAAAAACAGAAGAGAACAGTCAATTGGCTCTATGGCAACTTGTTAATAGGTTAGTTCTAGAAAAGATATAAAAACACCTCAAAGTGTAGACAAAGCAAAGAAAAGTAGATACTAAACAAGTATGGAACATCAAAAATTATAGATACGTTTACGACGTATCATTTGACTTCTCGAAGGAAAGTGGTAAAATTCTGAACATTCAGTTCCCATCTATTAGACATTTTGCCTATTTCATTACCAAGTGTGTTCTTGCTAGAAATATTGCTAGAAAGTTATCTTCTTTTGATCTAGCTTTTATCGCAGCTGCTTTGAATAGGGATAGATCTTATAGCCTGGGTGCTTTGATAGCTTACCGTCTTACCACTTGATACGTCAGAAATGTATCTATAATTTTTGACGTTCCATGCTTGTTTAGTATCTAGTTTTCTTTGCTTTGTCTACACTTTGAGGTGTTTTTATGTTTTTTCTGGAACTAATCTATTAACAAGTTGGGAACATCAAAAATTATATATACGTTTACGACGTATCATTTGAATTCTCGAAGGAAAGTGGTAAAATTATGAACATTCAGTTCCCATCTATTAGATATTTTGCCTATTTCATTACCAAGTGTGTTCTTGCTAGAAAGTTATCTTCTTTTGATCTAGCTTTTATCGCAACTGCTTTGAATAGGGATAGATCTTATAGCCTGGGTGCTTTGATAGCTTACCGTCTTACCACTTGATACGCCAGAAATGTATCTATAATTTTTGACGTTTCATGCTTGTTTAGTATCTACTTTTCTTTGCTTTGTCTACACTTTGAGGTGTTTTTATGTTTTTTCTGGAACTAATCTATTAACAAGTTGCCATAGTGTAAGTTGCCTGTTTTCTCCTGTTTTTGGTTCCATAAAGGCATAAAATCAATATTTCGGAATTGGACATGACAAAAGCCAAAGTCAATATTTTACCGTGGGCGACACGAAGTCCAGAGGAGAGACGGAGGGGCGAGCCAGGGCAGCCACACCCGCCCCAGGAGCGGCCAAGCCTGGCCCGCGCCTAGGCAGGGTGTGGGCCCCCTGGGCACCCCCCTTCCTCGCCTCCTCGCCTATAAGAAGCCCCCGATGCAGAAACCCTAGGCACCCGATCAAAACTCCATGAAACCGTCTGTAGCCGCCGCCACCATCGTCCCTAGATCGGGTGAAAGTACAAAGGAAGTCACCTAGAGGGGGGGTGAATAGGCTTTTAAAACTATTACGGCTTAGGCTAAAGTAAATGCGGAATAAAACTAACGTTTAATTTATTAAGCACAAAACCTAGCCACTAAGTTCACCTAGGTGCACCAACAACCTATGCTAAGCAATACAAGCAACAAGGTGATAGCAAGGTATAAATACTTCAAGCACGATGGCTATCACAATGTAAAAGCATAAGTAAAGGGCTCGGTTGAGAGATAACCGATGGACGCGGAGACGACGATTTTTTTCCCGAAGTTCACTTCCAAAGAAGCTACGTCTCCATTGGAGAGGTGCGATGGCGCAATTCTCTCTGAACGCCACAAATGGCTCACCTCGAGGTGTGGTGGCTCGATGCTCACCCAACGCCACACAAGGCCTCACCCCGGATGCGGAAGCACGCAACTCACCGACGCCACAAAAGGCTCAGCCTAATCTCCCGAGTGCGCACCACAAAAGGCGGGCACTCGCTCCACTATGGGATGCTTGAGGGCGGTCACCGAACCCGTACAAGATTTGGGCTAACTCCACAACTCAATTGGAGGCTCCCAACAACAAAGCCACAATAGTCTACAATGCCACAAAAGGCCAACAACGCCACAAAAGGCTACAAGACCACAAAAGGTCAACAAGACCACAAAAGGTCAACAAGACCACAAAAGGTCAACAATCCAACCACACAACCGTCTAGGGTTCCAAGGAACCCAAGAGAAACAAGCTCACAAGCTTGAACTCGCCGAATCTCCAAGGAGAAATCAAACCTATGAACCAAATGCAAGGGCAAGTCCTTCTCTCCCAAATTCCAACAAAGCTACAAAAGCTATTGGGGAATAAGGGAGGAAGAACACAAGAGGAGAATACAAAACTCTCCAAGATCTAGATCCCAATAATTCCTTCACAAAGAAGGGATTTGGCTTGGGGGATTGTAGATCTAGATCTCCTCTCTCAAATCCCTCAAAAGATGCAAGAATCATAGGAAGGAAAGGGAGAGGGAAAGCTTCTTCAAGGGCAACAATGGAGGAGAGAGAGAAATCCAAGAACCAAGAAGAAAAGCTAGTGCCCACGAAGGGGAAGAGGAGCCCCTTTTAAAGGGCTCCTAGATCTGCCTGTTATGGGCATTCACGACTCCTGGCCGGAACTTCTGGTGGCACACAGCCAACGGTCAAAAACTGCAGAGCGAGAAACAGAAAAAACGAGTCCTGGCCGGAACTTCCGCCGGTCCACCGGAACTTCCGGTGGGAGCGAAACTTCCGGTGGAAGTTCCGACAGAAGCTCCGTCAAATAGACATATCCAAAACAGAAGGTTACTGAACGTGAGCGGAACAAGAGCTGGAAGTTCAACCGGAACTTTTGGCGGCAACTAGGCCTGAGCGGAACTTCCGGTAGGAACAGACCTTCCGGTTGAAATTCCGACTGAAGTTCCGTCAAATAGCACATCCAAAACAGAAGGTTACTGAACGTGAGCGGAAGAAGACCCAAAACTTCCACCGGAACTTACGGCGGCAAAAATGCCCTAGCGGAACTTCCGGTCAGGGAAATTCCAGAAACCAGAAAACCAGAAACGCAATAACTTTTGCATCCAACTCCAAACAGGATGAAACCAATTTTGTTGGAAAGATTGGGTATCACCTTTGGAGAAAATACCATGAACATATATGTGAAGTATCCCCCAAGGTGTGGAGCCGGAAAACTCGCAAGATCAAAAACCGCAATAAGATATGCAAGTGAAATCCTTAGATGATGAACTAGAGCTTGTTAATATGAAGACCACAAGCTCTAGATCCTCTCATGGACAAGAACCAAAAAAACAACCAATAAAGATGATGCTATGAATGCAAAGGTTTGAGCTTTCTCCGAACGATGCAAACGAGACACCCGATTGAGAGCCCCTCTTGATAGTACGGCTATCTATCCTAAACCCGGTCTCCCAACTAACAATACGAGACCGGCAAAAGAAAAGCCCTATCAAGAACATGCTTTGCCTTGAGCATCCCACTTGAACTTGATGTAGACCGTCTTGTTCTTCTATACTGGGAACACCTTTCTTGGATGCTCTTGCTTGATGAAGATGAAGACTTGCAAATTGCTCCCCCATACTCCATGGGGAAACCTCTTCTTTGAACTTGTCTTCATCATTCCATGAGCACGAGGATGGCAAGCTTCAAGCATGAGATCTTCTAGAGATGGCGCATCTTGAGCTCGCCCTTCTTCTTCACTACTTGAGGTTGATCCATCTCGATGCAACTCTTTGCACATGTCTTGATCAACCTTCAAGCTCCTTCTTTCTTCATGATTCCAATGGGCACAAAGCCCTTGGACAATTCTTCATCTTCCAACCTTGAGACCAACACATGGCCCAAGCGATGCCAATGGACAAACCTACAAGTGAAACTCAATTTACACATTATTCCATATAGATTTTCATTAATTACCAAAACCACACATGGGGCATACATGCCCTTTTATCGGGGGGATCTAAAGTTCTTCTCGGCACCCTGTCGGAGGGGAAATCATCTCGGAGGCCTTCTCCGGTATGAAGCATGAGTAGTTCCACCTAGGACTACGTGTCCATGTAGTAGCTAGATGGTTGTATCTCCTCCTTGTGCTTTCATGTATAGATCTTGTGAGCTCCGTTCATGATCAAGATCTAATCTATTTGTAATCATACATGTTGTGTTTGCGGGGATCTGATGGATATTGAGATTATTATGTCAGTTTGGTTAATGGTTTTATCTATATGATTCTATCATGTCTGTGTTGTTTGTGATCTTTCATGCTCTTTGTTGTTAGTAGCTATCTTGGCCAAGTAGTTGCTAGTGACTCCAAGAGGAGGTATTTATCCTCGATAGTGGGTTCATGCCTCTAGTTTCCAAGGGAAGTGACAGAAATCTCTTCGGTTGTAGATGTGTTGTTGCCACTAGGGAGAAAACAACGGTCTCTTGTTCATGGAACAAGTGGATTATTTACCTTACACACTTTGCTTAAAGCAGTTGTCTGTTGCTTGCAACTTAATACTGGAGGGGGTTCGGATGATAACCTGAAGGTGGAATTCTAGTCATAGATGAAGTTGGATGGCGGTCTATGTATCTTGTTGTATTGCCCAATCGAATCTCATAGGATCTTTCTGACTAGTATTGCATTGTTATGCCTTGCTCAGTTCCTGTCAATTGCCCTGCTGTAATTTGTTTACCATTCTTGCCATGTTGTTTATCTAAGGAGAGCACCTCTAGTGAACTATGGACCCCGGTCCAATCTTTACCATTGATACATCTTCCACTGTTATTGTTTACTTGCTGCAAACCACCATTACCTTCCACACCATACAGTTAATCCTTTGTTACAGCAAACCCGGTGAGCTTGACAGCCTCACTGTTTGTTGGGACAAAGTCTTGAGTTTGTGTTGTGTAGGTTTCCACGTTTCTTGCAACACCTTTGAGACGTTTCCTTCCTCCTTCTGGCTCGATAACCTCAGTCTCTACTAAGGGAAAACTTGTTGTTGTACTCATCACACCTTGCTCTTGGGGTTTCCAACAAAGTGCACCACGCACATCCAACAAGATTTTCTGTTGCCGTTGTCAGGGAGGCTAAGGACGTCTTCACAAGGGAGTCCTCCACTTCCTTTCTCTTTACTTTGTTTTTATTTTGCTTACTTTCTTTTCCTTTGTTTTGTTTGCCTCCTTTTATCAAAAACTCCAAAAAATAGTTTAGTTTGGTTTGCTTTCTCTATTCAAAAACACACAAAAAATTAGTTCCTACTCTAGTTGCCACCTTTCTCTAGCCCACCATGTTGTTCCCCAAGTTCGCCCTGAAAGATCTTGCAATAGGTAGTGGCTCCATAATTGGAAAAGATAATATTGAAGAATTCTTTTATCATGTTAGCAAGCATGAGGATATTGAGGATAGAGCTATAGCAGAACTTGCTCCTAATTATGAGATTGTTGTAGCTTCTTTAGTTCATATGTTGGAGGCTAGGTTTGTTAGCCTTAACCCCATGATACAATTTTTGTTCCTAAAACTAAAAAGAAGAAAAGAATGCTGAAAAGAGAGAATTCATTTTTGAAACTTTACTAAAAGAGTTCTACGATGTTGCTAGGGAAGCCTAAAAGGTCTTTGAGCATTTCAATATGCTAGGCTCAAGTGTAGATGTTGTGGGTACTTCTGATAAAACTAAGCCTAGAGAGGAATTTAAGATACCCATACCATTTAAGCTTTTTGGAATGCATGAAGCCTTTGAAAAGAATTTTGATTGGATTGATCCTAAAAATCTTTTTGATGAAAGCAGTAAATCAAAGAGAGATGAGAAGGGATCCTACAAAACACATTTGGATGAGATACCTTTCATAGTTGAATACTTTGCAAGTATTGATCTAAATTCTTCATTTGAAAATACTTGATTTCTTGCTTCTTGTGCCTAACTTAAAGGCATTAAAGAAAAGTACTTGTTGAGAGATAACCCAAGAGTTTCCTTGAGTCTTAGAAGTTATTACTTTAGTAATAACTTCTCCTTATCCTTTTTGTTTGTTTTTTGTGCCAAGAATGACCTCTAATGAGAGGAAAGTAAGATTTGGCGAGTTGCTGTCCTGAAACAGATTTCTATCCTCCACCATAAAAATTCGTGAGGAGTCTCTGTAAGTCGGATTAGGCTGAAAATTTATGAATAAATCCCCCAGTAAGTTAGATAACTTTCGTTAGTTCAGCACTTTTTGATTTGAGGAACATAAGATTTTCAAAAAAATCGGTTTCTACCTGCTGGTCTATTTTGATAGATTTCTGCCATTATTTGCATTTGCTTCTTATTGATTCCTTTTTGAGTTCTCTTTTGGGGAATTGAGCTTTTTGAAGGAGTTAATACAGTAGCTTGTGTTTTTAGTGAAAAGTTTTGCTGTTCCAAAGCTTATCCCAAAGGTTTTTTATCTTTTGAATACACTAATGTTGCTAATGAAGATTGTGTGAAGTTTTGTATGAAGGAAAAATTTTAGGTGTAGAAAGAGAATGATGTAATGAGATGAAGAATGGAAAAAATCTCAAGCTTGGGGATGCCACCCCGGTGTCACCCCAAGAAATATCCAAGAGGTACAAGCGTCAAAGATTGGGTATGCCCAAGGCCTCCCCTTCTTCATCAATAAAAAACGCAGGTATGTCTAGACACTTCGTTTTTATTGTTTCATGCACTGTTGTGTTATTCTTGGAGCGTCTTAGTTTTTGTTTTCTTTGCTTAGTTTGCTTGAATAAAGTATTTTGGACCCCGTCCTCGCTGTTTCGTTTCAAATAAGTCGATTAGTGTTGGAAAGGAGTAGAAAGTTCTTGCTTTGAAGTGAAAGAGGAGCTTGCATTGACTGTGACTTAGACTTTAGCATGACATGCTAGGTGTTGTTTTTACCTTATGCTTAGTGATTATTGCTTTAGCATGTCTTGTTCCAAGTCATTGGGATTGATTAGTGTGCCTTGAAGAAATTATGCATTGTTTTAGCATACAAAATCATAATATTATGGCATTCTCCTTTGATGTTTTGTTTGGGTTGACTTGGCACATGCTCACACCATGTTATGACTATGAACAAGTCACCATAGCCTCTATGATCATTTAGTCCTTGACTTGTAGTACCACTCTATGCTTTGATTAGTAATGTTTTGTCGCTCTGCATGATTATGGCCATTATTGCTCTCTTAGTTGGTTGCTCCCAGTCTTTTGCTAGCCTCCACTTGTCTGAGTAAGCTCTACTCATGCTTCCAACTCCCAAGAAACCAAGTTATTCCAAAGTGTCCACTATAAATTCCTATGCATGGTGTGTTACACCATTCCAAGTATATTCTTGTTTTTAGCTATCTTCCAATTAAAAACTATTTTGTTATGTGAAAACTTAGTGATTAAAGCCCTCACAAACTTGATGGCACACTTTATATTCTTTGCCCCTAATAAACTTGAACCATTGTGTCGCCTATGTTGTATATGCTTACACTTATACGTTGGAATTAGCATAACCATGCTGTCATGGGGAACATTTTCAACATTGCACTTGTACTTTGTACACAGTTGATATCATGCTCTTTTGTCTATGGATGTCACTGGTGTGAAATAAAAAGGTAGCTTGTAAGTCCATGGAGTTATGTATTTTGTGTTAGAGAAACGCCTGGGCCGCTAGCCTAAGCCATGCCTAATCATGGTGGAAACTTGTAGCATCACCATAATGATATATCTGTGAAGCATCCTCAATAAAAAGCTATGAACATAGTAAATAAAATAATCGCCGAGATGCTCATTGTCTACTTGCCTTGTCATTTTGGTTATGGGAAAGCTCTTGTACCATGTGCAAGGGGTACCCCGTTGGCGGTTCTCTATGATACGCATGTACTTACTATCACAAGAACTTACAGGTGACTGAATTTGAGTAGCATGAGGTGTGGCCCTTGTATTCAAGGGACTTGAGATTGCCAACTTATACTTTGTCAAGCATATACTCCATAGTTTGTTCACTTTAACCTTAATCACTTCAAGATGCTTATGATAGGGGCAATGAGGGCTGAAAGCTAACAAGTACCATAACTTTTGGAAGCTCTTTTTGAAACTTGAAATCCCTGCTTCCCTTTATGAAGGGTATTTCTTCCACTATTATGTTGAGTCTCCACCTTCTACCTTTAGGCACCATTAAGAGAGCATAGTTGCCATTCTTAGTTCTATGTGCAGTTTCCCAAAACTTATTGATTGATGCATATTGTGATATTACTTGTTCTTGTGCTACTTGTATCTAGTCACTCTTATGAACTTTGAAGGTGTCCTATGCATCTATTTGCTACTCTATGAGGGACAAGCTGATTGCCACTATGCCATGTTTTCTATATGTGAAACAAACAAACGTTTTTCAATGCATGCTACTCATGATCTTGTTTGTAGCCTTTCATGTTGCATGCATAGTTACTTTGTCTTATTATTAGAACTCCATATTTCATGCACATGTTTAGAGTTCTTTGATCCCAGCTTTCAATGCTTGCAAATGGTTTGATCTTGGTTTTGATGGTGCATGTCACCTCAAAAAATATTCTTTTTATCACTTACCTACCCGAGGACGAGCAGGAGTTAAGCTTGGGGATGCTTGATACGTCGGAAACGTATCTATAATTTTTAATGTTCCATACTTGTTTAGTATCTACTTTGCTTTGCTTTATCTACACTTTGAGGTGTTTTTATATCTTTTCTGAACTAACCTATTAACAAGTTGCCACAGTGCCAGTTGCCTGTTTTCTTCTGTTTTTGGTTCCAGAAAGGCAGAAAATCAATATTCTCGTAATTGGACGGGACAAAAGCCAAAGTCAATATTTTACCGTGGACGACACGAAGTTTAGAGGAGAGACGGAGGGGCGAGCCAGGGCGGCCACACCCCCCAGGCGCGGCCAAGCCTGGCCCGTGCCTAGGCAGGGTGTGGACCCCCTGGGCACCCCCTGCCTCGCCTCCTCGCCTATAAGAAGCCCCCGATGAGAAACCCTAGGCACCTGATCAAAACTCCATGAAACTGTCTGTAGCCACCGCCACCATCGTCCCTAGATCGGGGGGGGGGGATCTAAAGTTCTTCCCAGCACCCTGCCGGAGGGGAGATCATCCCGGAGGCCTTCTTCTCCGGTATGAAGCGTGAGTAGTTCCACCTTGGACTACGGGTCCATGTAGTAGCTAGATGGTTGTATCTCCTCCTTGTGCTTTCATGTATAGATCTTGTGAGCTCCGTTCATGATCAAGATCTAATCTATTTGTAATCATGCATGTTGTGTTTGCGCGGATCCGATGGATATTGAGATTATTATGTCAGTTTGGTTAACGGTTTTGTCTATATGATTCTATCATGTATGTGTTGTTTGTGATCTTGCATGCTCTCTGTTGTTAGTAGCTATATTGGCCAAGTAGTTGCTAGTGACTCCAAGAGGGGGTATTTATGCTCGATAGTGGGTTCATGCCTTTAGTTTCCAAGGGAAGTGACAGAAATCTCTTCGGTTGTAGAAGTGTTGTTGCCACTAGGGAGAAAACAACGGTCTCTTGTTCATGGAACAAGTGGATTGTTTACCTTACACACTTTGCTTAAAGCAGTTGTCTGTTGCTTGCAACTTAATACTGGAGGGGGTTCGGATGATAACCTAAAGGTGGACTTCTAGTAATAGATGCAGTTGGATGGTGGTCTATGTATCTTGTTGTATTGCCCAATCGAAACTCATAGGATCTTTCTGACTAGTATTGCATTGTTATGCCTTGCTCAGTTCCTGTCAATTGCCCTGCTGTAATTTGTTTACCCTTCTTGCCATGTTGTTTATCTAAGGAGAGCACCTCTAGTGAACTATGGACCCCGGTCCAATATTTACCATTGATACATCTTCCATTGTTATTGTTTACTTGCTACAAACCACCATTACCTTCCACACCATATAGTTAATCCTTTGTTATAGCAAACCGGTGAGCTTGACAACCTCACTGTTCGTTCGGACAAAGTCTTGAGTTTGTGTTGTGCAGGTTTCCACATTGCTTGCAACACCTTTGAGATGTTTCCTTCCTCCTTCTGGTTCGATAACCTCGATCTCTACTGAGGGAAAACTTGCTGCTATGCTCATCACACCTTGCTCTTGGGGTTTCCAACGAAGTGCACCACGCACAGCCAACACCACTAACCGCGAGAAAGGTGGAATTTGTGGAGGTCTCATCGCCTCTAGGTTGCTAGATTTCCATGGTTTAGAGCCTCACCATTCAGATTATCGGTTCCCCAAAGAGAGGCTTGATCTTGATTCCATGGTTCAGCATAATTTTGTTTCTCTAGGGGCTACTGTGAGAAGTTTACCGTATGAATTATCCTTTGTCAAGCGTGGTTGGATAGGGGGTAGGACTAAGAAAGTAGTTTATTTGCATGCACCTGCTTTGTTTAATTTTGATAACAGGCAAGGATGGTCGCCCACGGAGGAGGAGTTTGACACATACGTGACGGAGCTCTCCCAGCAAGAGGAGAATGTTGGAGAGGATGCCGAAGGTGATTCGGTTCAGCCCTCCAACTTGGGAGAGTCTTCATACCAGCAGTCCTCCTATGATTGGGCCATGTCTTATTCTTCATCGCAAGCACCTGACTATGATCACTATGATGACCCACCAGCTTGGGGTTAATACCTGCGCTATTGAGCCCCACTTAGGCCAAAATCCTAAGCTTGGGGGGGGAGGTATATCGACATCACACTCATCTTTATATCATGTTTCATTGGTTCTTTGTATATCCATTGTTTCGCTTTCTTTTCGGTTCTTGCTGCTGCTTTCTCAAAAACACAAAAATACCAAAAATATTTTCGTTGTTTCTCTTGGTTTGTCTCTTTGATTTTTAGCTTTGGTTTGCCTTAAAAGAAAAATCCAAAAAGATTATGCTTTGTTTACTTTTTCTTTGTTTGCTTTTGCTTTAAAAAATCGAAAACACCAAAAATATTTGTTCTTCTTCTTTGGTTTTGTGATTTCTTTGCAGGGTTCAGCCGTCCTCAGTGGATTTTGGTTTCATGTTATTATTCAAGTTACACAAGTGAAGGGAAATAATGAATATTAAGACAACTTGAGGTGTGGTAAGAGGCTGGTAACAAACTCTATTTGTTTTCATCTTTGTACATATACTCATCATTGTGAGCATGCTTAGCCTGTTCATGTTAGGTGTATGTTATTATGGATGCTTAGTAGTTATTGCTCTCTTATGATTAGCTCTAGCTTGCTAATAGTTTGTAGCATGTCATATGAATGTTTGCTTGCATTGTTCTATTCATAACTTGGTATGATATTGTGGTATCCTCCTCTGAATGTTTCATTTGAATCGAATTGGCACATGCTCGTGCATGCATATGACTAAACAATAGTCAGTAAGCCTCGATGATTTATTTTGCCTCAGAGTTCTTGTATCACCTTCATGCCATAATTAGTCATGTTTTGTTGCGAGCATGAATATGACAGCTATTGCTCTCTCGTTTGTCGCTCCCTCTCTATTGATAGCCTTCATTTGCACTGATTATGAGCTCTACTTGTGCATCCAACTCCCCAAAACCAATATTGCCAACAGTGTCCACCATACCTACCTATTAGCATCATTTGCTATTTCAGTGCATATTCACCATGCCTTGTTTTCTTCCAAATAAAATGTTTGACTGCTTTGAGAAAGTTAGTTAGTAAAGCTCTCACGAACTAGATGGCACACTTTATTTCATGCACTTAATAATCCTGAACCATTGTGACTTGTCCATGAAAGTTATATGCTGGGAGTTAGCAGAACCGTGTTGTCACGGGGAACGCTTTCAACACTTATGGATACATATCCAGTTGATACTTTGCTCTTTTGTTTGTGGATGTCATCGATGTGAAACAAAAGGGGAGATTATGAGTTCATGGAGTATATATATGTGTTAGATAAACGCCTGGGCCGCTAGCCTCAGCCATGCCTAATCATGGTGGAAACTTGCAGCATCACTATAATGAGCATCTATGAAGCATCTTCAATAAAAACCTATGCAAATAGCAAATAAAAGGATCGTTGAGATGCTCATTGTCTGCTTGCCTTTTCATTTTGATCATGGGATAGCTCGTGTATCATGTGCAAGGGGTATCCCATTGGCGGTTCTCTATGATATGCATGTATTTTTACAATGACAAGAACTTACATGTAACTAAAGTTGAGAAGCATGAGGCGCGACCCTCGTACTCAAGGGACATGGGATTTCCAGTTTATGGTCTGTCAAGCATATAACTCAGATTGGACCTCACTTTCACCTTAACCACATGAAGATGCCTATGATAGGGGCAATGAGAGTTCAAAGCTAATGAGTACCTTACTTTCAGCATTTGAAAGCCTTTAAAACTGTAGAGGTCCCAACCTAATAAGGTAGAGATCCCTTTGTTTACAATGCTAGTCCCTGGATCAATATCTAGCATCCATAGTTTAAGATGTAATATCAAGAAACAATGGTCATGGTACAACTTTATAACCAGGAATAAAATAATCCATTACATCTTACATAGCTCATTTGGCTATCTCATTACAATGCAGTAGAAATCTAAAGATGTAATTGGTGAGACCCCTAGGAGCCTCCACAGCGATTTGCCGCTCCAAGCCGTCGAATGGTGGTGCTGAGTGAATCACGTACGTTAGTTTCTTTATAGCTAGATATAAAAGGCATCCCAACCCGGTAGAAGCCCTAGCCATCTCAGTCTCTCGCCAATCCCAACCCGTACAAACCCTAACCGCCATCGCTCCCGCTACAGTCCTCGTCGCTCCTCCCTCCCAATGTGCGCACCCTCCTCCTCTTGCCCGTCGTCCTCCTCCTCTCCCCATCCCCACCGGCTCCTGCTTCTCCTTCCCCCTTCACAAGGCCAATTCCTCCACTCCACCCACGATTTGTCTTCCCCAATCCCTCCCGCCAGTCCCTTCTCCTTCTCCTTCTCGCCATCACATGGTCTTCACATGGTCTTCTCCATGGCTGTACCAAGGGGAGAGAGAGATTGTGTGTCAAAGGGCAGAAGCAGTGCCAAGGTGTGGAAAAGGAAGAGAAGGAAGAAGAAGAAGTGAAGATCCTTCCGTCCCCCACTGATTTCCCTCGCTCCAGCTTAAAGGGTGAGTTCCCGCATCCTCTATGATTCTCTCATGTGATGTACATGGTGGTTCTCATGTTCTTAGGGCAGGAGATTGTCAAGATCAAGTGAAAATTAGAAGGAACTTGTTTCAATATTCCCGTTTCTGTACAAACAGTGACAAAAATCTTCATTTTCGAGTATCCAGATGGCTGAATCAGAGGAGGTTTATTTAGAGTGTTTTATAGGTCTCTTTCCCGTAGTAATTTTGAGTGGTCATTCACTAAATTTGGTTCATCCATTTAGTCGCAGCGGTGAAAACAAGTTGCTGGTCTTTTTTTTATTGTCGACTTTTCCATGTTGTGTTGTACTGATTCAACCTCACCATGCCACCTGAATGGATTGGATTAAATCGCTGAGCTCAAGGTTCTAGGGTTGGAGCTGAATTGGTCAGCGTGAAGTTAAGTCAGACCAATTTTATGAGGTGCTCAAGGTGTCGGTTCAGGTTTGTACCCGGACACTCACTCCTCCCGCCTTCTTGATATCTCACATAGATATGAGGTGGTGATCATGTTCTTTCCCTTTAAGCGGCATGATTCATCTGATGTGTGTTTGGGAGTGAGGTTGTGGGCGCAACTGCTTCAGGTATGGGTTTTTCATGGACGAGAACTTTATCTATATCCAGTAATAACACAATCATTTTTCGAATCCATGTGGTATATTTTATATCCATGATGTTCCTGTTTAATTCTATATTGACTACTTCATGATGCTTGCTCATTTTTGTTCATATCGAAAGACCATCTTGCAAAAAAATTGCAACACGTTATTGCTTCCAAAGTTATAAAAAATACTCATTTCTTCTGAGGTTATATCCCGAAGTTGCGGTTATAGATGCTTTTCACCCTGTGGATTTTGCTTCGGCGTTGCCCGAGTTCTTCTGTGATTTTTGTTACCGGCATGTTCTTTCTTGGATTCCCTTCGGGATTTTTACTCGTGTCGATTTGCCCTTTTCTTACGATTTTGTTTGCCTTTTCTTAGATTTTGGTGGCGGTGTGTCCAATTTCGGATTGTTAGTGCTAGGTTTGTTGTTCCCGCTTATCCCTAACCCTCTTTTGTTTGCATTTCTTCGCAGGTCGTTTGGTCGCTGTAGGACGTGGCTTTGGGTGGCCATGTGAGCCTATTGGTTCTGTTGTTTGGCTGGGTTTACGGTAAGCGACATCTCCTCTGTTTCGGTTTCGTCAGCTCGTCGTATGGTGCTGCTTGTATTGTCTCCTGATTATAGTTTACTGTTGTTCTACGTGCTGGTTCGAGACTTAGATTCAGAGTCATGTTTGTTTGCTGTTGTTGTTAGATTCTCCCACGACCAGGCACGCTGGTAGGCAGGGTTTTATCTGAAGTTACCTTATATCAGAGGTAGATGAGTGTTTTAAACAGACCATTTTTTATGAGGGGCGTACTGGGTGTGCTGGAAAAATGTTCGGTGAGCTGATCGAAAATAGACTGCCCGCGATACATTAGAAGAAGGTCATCTTTGAAATGATTATATGCTTCTGGTGATGGTTAGGGGCTAGGACCAGGTATTTTAGATGCTCTTTTCGAGTGATTACTGCTATGGTACTACTTTAGAATTAACTGTTGTGGTATATTCGTGGATTTCCTAGCGTTAGGGTTATTGGTATGGCTTGATTATTTTGTTTATTCTCAGCTTGCTTTTGTTTTTGTTAGTTTAGATCTAATGGCTTGTTGGTGTGTCTTGCTTGGTTTCGGGATTACCGTGTTCATCTAACATCGTGTCTTCTACTCATTGGATTAAGACCCTTTATTCTGTGCATATCCATGTTTTCCTACAGATCGAGGTACCTCTAAGAGTATTGAGCTACGCCATAGATTTGCGTTCGTTAGCCTCTGTCCTCATTGAGGTTGCGAAGGTAAACTAACCTGACATCTGTGACGCTGCTGTTCTAGTAGAAATTCAGAGTAGAACAAACAACTTAGAGATGGGCACAACAAATAGCTAATAGTCTGACATGGGATGTTCACTGAGTGTATCTTTTTTTGCCTTTGGGTCAGTTCCCTCCTAGGAGGGCTGTAAATCTGAACTCTGCCTTTTCAATGAAATGAAACGCAATAGTCTATTGCGTTTTCTCAAGAAAAAAAGATAATAGCCTTTACTTTTTCAGAGTAGAACAAACTTGCAGGTTCGTCGCTTTGGTTGTTGCTTGATTGGGCTCCTGTTTCCTAGAAAATGATTCAGCAAGTTCCGTTAATAGTTGGTACTCCAGGCCGCAACTTCTGGATTTTTTTAATAATTGTTTGGGTAAAGGTTATATGATGGATTGCTATGTTTAGCAACTTTTTTTACACTATGTAGCTACTTTTTTATATGATGGATTATATGATGGACAGTAGTGTAAATGATGGACGAGGGTTGGGTCAAAGAGAACAGGACATAGACAATGGAATCACAGTTTCTACCTCGACATTAGCCCTGACAAACACAATGAAATGGAATCAAGGTAAGATGCTTTTGCCAATGGTACTTGGTTATGTAATTAGGAGTAAGTTGTAAAAACTAAATTCGAGGCTAGGGAAAGCACTGTGAGATACAACTTAAGAAAAATGTGCTTTACACAAATTTACTTCTCTTTCCCTTCTATTAATCTGTTGTTCATCGTATTTAGTTTTTGTGCAGATTCATGGGCTGTGTCAGTGCTGTTTGGTTGCATTGTCTGGCCAATTGGTGCTTGGTTTGCATTGTCTTCATGAGATGTATGGAATCTTTCCCTTGCCGCTGTTATGTTTCGATGACTAAAAACCCTCCCAAATCTGACCCTTTGAATTTTGTTATAGTTTTGTTTTCTGTTACTAACCTATGTCAAAGTAATTCACCATAAATTTATTCCCTTGGTGGTTTAAGTTGCTCTTCGGTCTTTATTGCAGTGTCAAACCTGAGGGAGAATGTTAAGGATTGTCATCGTAAGGTAGTAATAAATTTGCAGACTTCAATCTGGCCACTGGTACATGATCCAAGTGCTAGAATTAGAAATTTGCAGATTTTCAAAGCTTGGCCATTTGCACCTGGTACGTCCCCTTCCCACTTGTTCCATGTGTAGTTTTAGATTATGGAATTACTTGTAGGGTTCCATCATTTTTCTACTAAACCATAATAATTATTTATTTTCCCGCATGTATGGGGTGTCTTGATTACTGAATGCTAGACCAAAGTGACATCCAATGAGCATCCTGAGATACTATACTTATGGGATTATGGATATATATTCTGAAACAAAGCAGAGTTTCTTGATTTCCAAATCAACAAGAGCACCACAACCACCCCTATGCCCACCGGATCTCATCTTAGGACCCCAGTTAAAGAGAATATAGTTCCCGACTGAACCTTAACATCTACACCAAAAACACATCTAACTGTGCACCAGATATATACCTTGCCAGTGAACAGTGAAGAACCAAATGATCAACTGACTGTTCTTAGTACATAATAAGAATTTCTCAGTAGGGATGTGTTCCTTTTCGACCCAAGGTGGACTACCGATGCTTATCCTATGCTTACATTTTATATACTTTTGAATACCCAGTTATAGATTTTTCTACTGCCTTCTGTGCTGCGTGTAGTGGATAGAGAATTGAAATTTCCCTTTTGGGTGATAGCTCCTTTTGATTTAATGGAAATACATCGAGGTTCCTTTGGGAAGACCGAATTAGCTGTTGTTATCTTAGTAAGCACCACCAACCGAGATTATGCTGATACGCACGTTCCTGTTTACTTATTAAACATGAAGATATGCTATTGCCTCTCATTTTTTATTAACACATAGCTTGAACCAGTGCATGTGTAGTAAAATTCATATATAATTTTGAGAATACTTAAATCAGTATAGGATTGCTCTATTGCCATCAAATTTATGAAATCCTGGCTACATGGAAGGGGCAATACTTTTCCGTTTGTTTTTATTACAAACATATATATAAAAGTTAAAACTTGTCTTGTATTCTTTCTATGGGTCAACCAATTGTTCACCAGAGATGATATCCACATTTTTTGTTGTATTATTATGGTTTCTCTTTATTTTTCTCAACATAATATGGCAACATCCACTTTAATCTACATGCTTAGAAGGTCTGGTTATGTAAGTAGCCAAACAAATAAATATCTGGTTTTTAGCTGAAGAAATGAACATCTGTTACAAATTGAAATGCTTCTCTCTCCGCCCTGAAAAGATTTTCATAAATTTGTCTAAATTTACACGTATCTATATACTAAATAGTGTCTAGATATATTTAAATTTTGACAAATCTACGACATACTTTTCAGGATGAAGGGAGTAGGATATTTTCCACTAGCTTTGGTATCGAATCCAACAAGACATAGAGCAAGGTATTGTTTGTCTCTTCATCATGTTAGCTCCGTTTACTTCTGCTATATCATCCATCCTTATGGATATATAATTAGTATGGAATTCCTTATACCGGTTTTTATATGATTCGCAAGCATGTGAGCCCTAAATTTATAGGTCTTCAGAATAAAAACTCAATTAGAGTGGATTCTAGCATTTACTTATGTGAAGATAGTAAAGTTCGTGTGACTGTTTAACACCTCTATGTCGACACTAGAAGGTCTATATTTAAATTTCCACCGCAATTTGATCACTATGGTAAAATGTTGGGTGAGGCCTGCGCTGCTTTCTAATGCCATTCATGGACATGTTACTCTTCGTTGAAAACAAAATTCTCTTGATCTAGCGTTTTATAGGCTCCTGCAATGTGAGAAGCAACGCATGACCCATAAAACCGGCGTAAAAATAATATTTTTTTTAAAACACAACCGCCTGGTGATTGTAAGACATGTGTATATTCTCGACATGATTAGTAATCTACTATTTACGTAGTGCACAAGTTTCTGTAAGCTAAATTTTCTATTTCCTTATTGTTCCAGGACATCAACGCTGGAAAGGAAAGGACCTAAGATGCTGAGTCGCAACGAGCAACGGACACCACATATCACTAATACGGTTTCAGCTGCCTTGATTTTTGCACCAGCTGCCTCCATAATTCTAGGGACCATGTTGGCTTTTGATGTTGCTAATACCCACTAATATAGATGTTATTTCTTTTATCATCCGGTACAACTGGATTAAGATATAGATTTGTCCCATGTAACTTTCGTTGTTGTTCCCTATAACATTCGCTCTTTCTGTCTTTTAGTAACATTCTTTATTTATGTAATGTTTAGCTTGAATCACTATTCTTCTTCTTAAATAAGTGACTCATTAACATTTGGAGACTTGTTCCTCTTTGTCAGACCGCTTACCGCGCCAATATCTTAGAACAATTTCCTTTCTAATATCATTACTTTGAGTCTTACTTTTGTGTATTATTTATAAAGTCGAACAAATCGTAATTCAACGGGATCGTGCGCCAAGGCGCACCACTACATCTAGTAACTATATATCATGGAGTCCTTCATCTTCAAAGTGCCACAGGCAATCATGTTGGTTGTAGACTTGTAATCCTAATCAACACACTTCACTAATATCAAACAAACCTGCAACATAATAAGTTACAGCCGCAAGGGTCAATACATTTGAATTGTATTGGCAAGTGATACTATGGTAGAATAGTGGTATCTATCATCTATATGCATTTGGCTAAGTGGAGCTTAAGCTTGCTTTGCTTAAAATAGATTTTCCTTATCATTTGTAAACACTAAGTTTTTGTTTGTCAAATCATCCAAGGAATCTACCAATCAAAGATTGAAGATCCTTTAACCTTTGTTCAACCACAAGCTTTTAACTTAGAAATTGGGATGAGGAGATCCTTGATAGCTTCCATTTCTTGATGCTCAAATCGTCCATTGCCAGGGACACGACTAAGTACTTGGATTTTACTCTCGAGAGAGGTGGTGCACTTTCCCCACAAGACTCGACATGCATCGAGACAAGATCTTTCAGAAGCCTTCCCTTAGACCAAATGGACGCGCTCCATCCTATCACCCCCTACCACCAACTATCCATCTGGTTAAGTTATTGCAACCTATATGATCCAGGTAGAGCCCATATTGCCATGTGGCTGCACTTGAAGCTTCTCAACATTTGACATCTCAAATCACTTTGTTCCTGGGTGACTTTCCACAAGTGTGATACCAAGTTTTCTCCAGTATACTAGACTTGTGATACACAAGTTTTCTCCAATATACTGGACTTGTGTAACCACTCAACACAATCCTTTCATTCCATTCCACCCAGGTGATTCATTCACATAGTTGTTTTATTAAACAAAACACAAGTCATAGACTTCAAAATATTTCATAGCATGAATATAATCTGTCACATCCCAAGATTTTCCAAATCTTGTAATATGAAAAATAAATGAATAAAATAAAGCTTTGTTGATTTTCAAGGTGAGAAGAAACTCTTTGAATCCATTTGGAAACTTTCAAAACCTATTTGGATCAAATAAAATCCTAAAGGGATTTAGAAAGATAAGTAAACAATAAACTTAAAAATATTTAAAATTACTATTTTTGGACCTTTAATAAAAAGATTTGGTTTTCAAATGAAAAGGAAGAAATTTAAATAAGGAATATTTTATAAGCCAAATTAAAACTTGGCCAAGCTTTTTGAAATAGAATATTTCTATTTGATAAAAATAGTAAATGTTTATTTAAATAAAATAAAAAGGATTTAATATCCAAGTTTATTAAAAATAAAAGGGTTTTACTATTTTAATTAAACATCAAAACTTATTTATTTATTTTAAATAAGTTTTCCAAGTATTTTATATTCTCAAATAAAACCTACTGGAGTGTTTTGGTTTTATTTTAGATTTCAAAATAAAGATTTTAATAAAACAAATCCTATTTGAATTAAATGAATAAGGTCTATTCATTTAATTATTAATGGACCCTAAAATAAAATGTTATTTTATTTTAAACAAGTTTTCCAAAGTATCTTTTATTTTCAAATAAAACCGACTGATTTGGTTTTGATAATATTTATTTTCCAAATGGAGATTTTATTAAATAAATCAAAACCTAATTGAATTATTAATTAAGGTCTATTTTATTTAATTATTAAATAGATCCTAAAAATATTAAAATTATTATTTTGTTTTGGACTTTGATTTGTGTTGATAAACAGAACCAAACTCAATATAAAGTTTGGTGGAAGTTGTTTTGAATTGGTTGTTTGATTTGTTTGTTGAATTGATTGTTGAATTTCAAAACAGAAAAAGAATTGGAAAAAGGAAAAGATTCAGAACAGGAAAAAAATAAGAAAAGGACCCAACCCAACAAGACCCAGTCCAGCCCACCTACTCTCTCCCACGGCGAAACGTTTTTCACCGTAGACAGAACCCATAGAGCGACTGACGAGTGGACCCTCCCCCTCACTCCCTTTCTCGCTGACAAGCCTGCCCCACACGCCAGCTCAGCGCCGTCTTCACCCTGCGACGACCACACGGGCCGTTTCCTGCCACTAACGCTGCGGTTGAATTCTCTTCAATGCCGCGCCTTAACCTCGCTGCGACCACGCCTCCTTAAACGCGTCCCTCTCCTCCCCATTTCCCCTCTGTTTCCAGCTCCTCTCCGCCCCAGGGCTGCTCGAATTGCTTGTGGCAAGCCCACTGGCTCCGACGAGGTCCGGTGCAAATTCCGGCGACCCCGCGCCGCCCCTTGCCTCCTCGACCACGCACACATACTCTCCACCTCCTGGCGCATCTCCCCGTGCCACTCATTCTCCCGCGAGTGCCCTGTAACCTCGGCTTCGTCGACACCGAGCGTGCGCCGCCGTCTGCCATTGCTCCGTCAAGCATTCCAGGTAGAATCTAACCACCCCCTTTCCTCTCGTTGATGCTCGCTTGTCAGTGAACCGCGTACGAAGCTAACCGCAACCTCTGTTCCCTCTCCCGTGCTCTGTAGCAACATCCCCAGCGACGCCTGAACGCACCCGACGCCAGGAGCAACTCCGGCGAGCCATTACTCTCACCTCCGTGCGCCCCTTCGCCAGCCAGTACCTCCTTGAGCTTCCCCAAGCTTCGGCGAACACGGTGAGCCTTCTCCTCCTCTCCCTTGCGTCCTGTATCACCGTTGACGACCGCGCGAAGGCCAATACCGAGTATTGGTCAGAATAGTTGGGACCGTTGGATTTGAATCTGACTATTAGGATAGAAAGTAAGCGAATGGGTACGCACGCTTCTGAGCCGTATGATTTCACTTAAATCCTACGGTCGGTGTTAGTCGATCCGCACGAACCGTTTTCGACGAATCAGAACAGCCCACGTGTCCAGTGTTTGTTTTAAAAACATAATTTTATCTATTAGATGATCAAATTTGTAAATTGCATAACTTTAGTTCTACACGTCAAAAATTTGCAAACTTTATATCAATGGAATCAGTGGAACAAGACGTAGCCAACCATGCCATTTGTTTAGTAAGAAGCTTCTGGAAAAATGTTTGTTTTTGCAGAAACATTTGTATGCTTGTTTAGATTATAAAAATTGTTCAAAAATGATTTTGGGGATAAAATCTTTGGCAAATGGTGTGATTTAAACCTACTGACTATAGGAAACACTTTGTGGTTTCAAAAATGTATTTGGTGAAACAAAAGAATGATTCTTTGATTTAAAACCATTTCTAGTCAAATAAAAAATATAGTTTATTTATTAAAAATGGTTTTGGAAGAAAACCTTTGGGAAATGTTTTGTTTTAAACTCTATGACCCCAAACACCAAATTTTATGGCTTGAAAACATATTTGGTGAACCCTAGAGATTAATACCTTAGTAAAAATATTTCTACACCACATAAAATGATACCTTGTTTTGAAAATGGTTTATGAAGTGAAACCTTTTGCAAATGACTTTGCCACTTTGTAAAATGACCATTGGTTGTCTTCAAATGTTTATGACCCATTAGAAACCACTTTTACAAATAAAACAACCCTTTTTCATGCTTGCATGTATGGTTTTGTTTTATTATTTTATGTCATGTTTTGCTTGATTGGTAGATTGAGATTGTGCCTTGCTTGATTGAATTGTAGTGACTTGAAGAGTGTGATTGTTGCAAGGACAAGGAATGAACTTATACTCTACCAAAAAGGCAAGTGATGCTTCATACTTTTTGTCCCATTACTTTCACTATGCATTAGTGATTTTTCTAAGTAAAACTTGCATGGAATTTTTGCTAAGTATAAACCTTGCTATAGGAAAACCTAGTAGATGAAACCTTAGTGGAACATTTCCTAAGTTAAGATTCCTACTACTATCAAGCTTAGCTTAGCTAATAGAAAACCAGGGTGGATTATACATTCATAATATGGGAAAATTTCTAAGTCTGAGGACTTGTGTTTTTGTTTAATAAAACAACTAAGTTAATGAATCACCTGGGTGGAATGGTAATTGCTTGGTGGTTTTTGGTTGAGTGGTTACACAAGGCCAGGGGACTGGTGAACCTTGTGTATCTCACTTGTGGATGGCCACCCAGGAACAAAGAGATTTGAGATGTCAAATGTTGAGAAGCTTCAAGTGCAGCCACTTGGCATTATGGGCTCTGCCTGGATCATATAGGTTGCAAGAACTTAGCCATATGGACAGTTGGTGGTAGAGTTTGATAGGTTGGAACGCGTCCATTTTGGTCTAAGGTAAGGCTTCTGAAAGATCTTGTCTTGGTGAAACCAAGTCTTGTGGGGAAAGTGCACCACCTCTGTAGAGTGTAAAATCTAAGTACTTAGCCATGTCCCTGGTAAAGGAAAATTTGAGCATCAAGACATGGAAGCAATCAAGAATCTCATCATTCAAATTTCTAAGTTAAAAACTTGTGGTTGAACAAGGGTTAAAGGATCTTCAATCTTTGATTGGGAGACATGATTTTTTCAAGCAAAAACTTAGTGTTTTCAAATGTTAAGGAAAAATCTATTTTGAGCAATTCAAGCCTCAACTCCACTAGCCAAATGCATATAGATAATAGACTCCACTATACTACCATAGTATCACTTGCCAATACAATTCAAATGTATTGACCCTTTGTGGCTATAACTTGTGATGTTGCAGGTTTGATTGATTTAGTGAAGTGTGTTGATTAGGATTACAAAGTCTACAACCAACATGTTTGCCTGTGGCACTTTGAAGATGAAGGACCCATGCTTATAGTTATTCTGCTGCAATGAAATGTAATAGCCAAATGAGCTATGTAAGATGTAATAAAATTATGTTATTCCTGGTTATAAAATTGTATTATGACCTTTGTTTCTTGATATTACATCTTAATTGTGGATGCTAGCTATTGATCCAGGAACTAGCATTGTAAACACAGGGGACTATACCTTGTTAAAGGTTGGGACCCGTACAGATGGTATCAGAGCATTGTGTTGCCTGTAGGATTTGTAACCCTAGGATTGGACAGAAACCCTTAGAAAAATAGGAGTTGTATTTGTTCCAAAACTTATTTACAAACAATCTTGTAAAATCTTTCCTCAACTATTTGGTTTCAACTCTACATCTCTTCTATTTCAACTTGATGGAAAAACCTACCCCATGGCCAAAGACTACACCATGTGCAAAGGACTTCTTCAACTCTAATGACTTCAACATCTTCAACTCTAATGACTTCAACATCTTCAGCATATTCACCAAGGATTTCAATCTTGGATACCACTAAGGACAAGTGAGACAAGGAAATCTTGCTCAAGATTTGGAGACTAAGGAAACACAAGATAGGAGCCAACATCACCTTTGAAGTTTTTGTAACTAAGAGTTTTTCCAAGGAAACCATGATTTCATGCGAGAAGAATCAACCAAGGATGGAAAGATCACAAGTGAACCATATAGATGGACCACCATATTTTAGTTAAGACAAACTCACCAACTTATGTGGTGTAACAAAAGGATATTTTGTTGCCTAAGAATGTGCTTGAACTTTGTTGTTTGAGTGAAAAGTTATTTGTGATTGATTGCACCTTGTGTGTGTAAATTGTGATGTGTGTGATTAGAATTATTTCCTTAGAAAATACTTTGCCTATTCAAATCCCAATCCAACCCACACAGATGACTACTCCAAGAAACTCCAACATCAAGGTTGATGACACCAACACCAACCAAGGGGACAGCATGAAAGTACTCATAGCAACCCAAAACCAGTTGAACCAGATGACAGCTCAGTTCATAGCTACCACCAGTGGGGAAGATCCAACCCTGCAAGGATTTTTAGAGAACCAAGCTCAAATGTTGCTTAAAGTGACAGACCTAATGCTCAACATGGAAAGCAACTTATCCAAAGGAGACAAAGGTGTTATTCTAAAAGGAGCCAAAGCTTGCAACATTTGTGGAGACAAGGATCACACTTCTAAGGAGCATGGAGATCAATGCCCCAACTGTGAAGAGAAACATCATGTTGGCCAATGTCCCACCTCTCAAGCTACTTGCTACCTATGTGAGTGAAATAACCATGTACCTATCCAATGCCCCATCTATTTCATTGTTGAACAAAGGAAACAAGATGGAGTACAACAACTGATTGCAAACTATCCAGAAGGATCTAAGTCTACCAAGATGAATGATGACAAAGTAAAAGGTCCACTTATACCTCCATGCAATACAACCCAATTCAAAGGACCAAAAAAGAGACATATTAATTTTCCAAAGAGCAATAGAAGGTCCAAGAAACATGTAGACATTCCTACCTACCATATAACATATGAACAACATGAACTAGATGCACTCCTAGCTTTGGAGAGACCAAAAAAGAAGAAGAAGGATATTACTCAAGTGCAATGTTACAATTGCAAAGAGAAGGGACACTATGCCAGTGACTGTCCAGAAAAGAAGAAGAACCAAGGAAACAAACAAGAGGAAATGATACCAAAGGAAAAGAAAGATATTAGCCAAGAGTGGTGCAACAACTGCAAAGAGCTAGGCCATTATGCAGCAACTTGTCCACAAGAGACACGTGAAGGAATCAAACTCATCAACTGTTTCAATCGCAAAAACCCAGGACATTATGCAAGCAATTGTCCAGAAAAGATGAAGAACAAGTTAAACAAGCCTATGAAGGATCTCAACCTTGGCCCATGAGTCAAGTATGGAAACAAAGGACACTATGCAAATGTTTGCCCAAAGAAATTTCCCCAGGATCCCAAGCAAGCCGATATGTAATTTAGTTTGAAAATTTTTAAGGGTGGTAGTACCCTAGATGCTTTGAGCCAACTTGTAACCCTAGCTTCCCCAAATCTCGGGACGAGATTTATTTTAAGGGTGGTAGCCTGTCACATCCCAAGATTTTCCAAATCTTGTAATGTGAAAAATAAATGAATAAAATAAAACTTTGTTGATTTTCAAGGTGAGAAGAAACTCTTTGAATCCATTTGGAAACTTTCAAAACCTATTTGGATCAAATAAAATCCTAAAGGGATTTAGAAAGATAAATAAACAATAAACTTAAAAATATTTAAAATTACTATTTTTGGATCTTTAATAAAAAGATTTGGTTTTCAAACGAAAAGGAAGAAATTTAAATAAGGAATATTTTATAAGCAAAATTAAAACTTGGCCAAGCTTTTTGAAATAGAATATTTCTATTTGATAAAAATAGTAAAGGTTTATTTAAATAAAATAAAAAGGATTTAATATCCAAGTTTATAAAAAATAAAAGGGTTTTACTATTTTAATTAAACATCAAAACTTATTTATTTATTTTAAATAAGTTTTCCAAGTATTTTATATTCTCAAATAAAACCTACTGAAGTGTTTTGGTTTTATTTTAGATTTCAAAATAAAGATTTTAATAAAACAAATCCTATTTGAATTAAATGAATAAGGTCTATTCATTTAATTATTAATGGACCCTAAAATAAAATGTTATTTTATTTTAAACAAGTTTTCCAAAGTATCTTTTATTTTCAAATAAAACCTACTGATTTGGTTTTGATAATATTTAGTTTCCAAATGGAGATTTTATTAAATAAATCAAAACCTAATTGAATTATTAATTAAGGTCTATTTTATTTAATTATTAAATAGATCCTAAAAAGATTAAAATTATTATTTTGTTTTGGACTTTGATTTGTGTTGATAAACAGAACCAAACTCAATATAAAGTTTGGTGGAAGTTGTTTTGAATTGGTTGTTTGATTTGTTTGTTGAATTTCAAAACAGAAAAAGAATTGGAAAAAGGAAAAGATTCAGAACAGGAAAAAAATAAGAAAAGGACCCAGCCAAACAAACTGGCCCAACAAGACCCAGTCCAGCCCACCTACTCTCTCCCACGGCGAAACGTTTTTCACCGTAGACAGAACCCGCAGAGCGACTGACGAGTGGACCCTCCCCCTCACTCCCTTTCTCGCTGACAAGCCTGCCCCACACGCCAGCTCAGCGTCGTCTTCACCCCGCGACGACCACGCCGGCCGTTTCCTGCCACTAACGCCGCGGTTGAATTCGCTTCAATGCCGCGCCTTAACCTCGCTGCGACCACGCCTCCTTAAACGCGTCCCTCTCCTCCCCATTTCCCCTCTGTTTCCAGCTCCTCTCCGCCCCAGGGCTGCTCGAATTGCTCGTGGCAAGCCCACTGGCTCCGACGAGGTCCGGTGCAAATTCCGGCGACCCCGCGCCGCCCCTTGCCTCCTCGACCACGCACACATACTCTCCACCTCCTGGCGCATCTCCCCGTGCCACTCATTCTCCCGCGAGTGCCCTGTAACCTCGTCTTCGTCGACACCGAGCGTGCGCCGCCGTCTGCCATTGCTCCGTCAAGCATTCCAGGTAGAATCTAACCACCCCCTCTCCTCTCGTTGATGCTCGCTTGTCAGTGAACCGCGTACGAAGCTAACCGCAACCTCTGTTCCCTCTTCCGTGCTCTATAGCAACATCCCTAGCGACGCCTGAATGCACCCGACGCCAGGAGCAACTCCGGTGAGCCATTACTCTCACCTCCGTGCGCCCCTTCGCCAGCCAGTACCTCCTTGAGCTTCCCCAAGCTTCGGCGAACACGTGAGCCTTCTCCTCCTCTCCCTTGTGTCCTGTATCACCGGCGACGACCTCGCCTGAGCGCTGCCGCCAGCGCCGCTATTGGTCAGAGTAGTTGGGACCGTTGGATTTGAATCTGACGATTAGGATAGAAAGTAAGCAAATGGGTATGCACGCTTCTGAGCCGTATGATTTCATTTAAATCCTACGGTCTGTGTTAGTCGATCCGCACGAACCGTTTTCGACGAATCAGAACAGCCCACGTGTCCAGTGTTTGTTTTAAAAACAGAATTTGATCTATTAGATGATCAAATTTGTAAATTGCATAACTTTAGTTCTACACGTCCAAAATTTGCAAACTTTATATCAATGGAATCAGTGGAACAAGCCCTAGCCAACCATTCCATTTGTTTAGTAAAAAGCTTCTGGAAAAATGTTTGTTTTTGCAGAAACATTTGTATGCTTGTTTAGATTATAAAAATTGTTCAAAAATGATTTTGGGGATAAAATCTTTGGAAAATGGTGTCATTTGAACCTACTGACTATAGGAAACACTTTGTGGTTTCAAAAATGTATTTGGTGAAACAAAAGAATGATTCTTTGATTTAAAACCATTTCTAGTCAAATAAAAAAATATAGTTTATTTATTAAAAATGGTTTTGGAAGAAAACCTTTGGGAAATGTTTTGTTTTAAACTCTCTGACCCCAAACACCAAATTTTATGGCTTGAAAACATATTTGGTGAACCCTAGAGATTAATACCTTAGTAAAAATATTTCTACACCACATAAAATGATACCTTGTTTTGAAAATGGTTTATGAAGTGAAACCTTTTGCAAATGACTTTGCCACTTTGTAAAATGACCATTGGTTGTCTTCAAATGTTTATGACCCATTAGAAACCACTTTTACAAATAAAACAACCCTTTTTCATGCTTGCATGTATTGTTTTGTTTTATTATTTTATGTGATGTTTTGCTTGATTGGTAGATTGAGATTGTGCCTTGCTTGATTGAATTGTAGTTACTTGAAGAGTGTGATTTTTGCAAGGACAAGGAATGAACTTATACTCTACCAAAAAGGCAAGTGATGCTTCATACTTTTTGTCCCATTACTTTCACTATGCATTAGTGATTTTTCTAAGTAAAACTTGCATGGAATTTTTGCTAAGTATAAACCTTGCTATAGGAAAACCTAGTAGATGAAACCTTAGTGGAACATTTCCTAAGTTAAGATTCCTACTACTATCAAGCTTAGCTTAGCTAATAGAAAACAAGGGTGGATTATACATTCATACTATGGAAAAATTTCTAAGTCCGAGGACTTGTGTTTTTGTTTAATAAAACAACTAAGTTAATGAATCACCTAGGTGGAATGGTAATTGCTTGGTGGTTTTTGGTTGAGTGGTTACACAAGGCCAGGGGACTGGTGAACCTTGTGTATCTCACTTGTGGATGGCCACCCAGGAACAAAGAGATTTGAGATGTCAAATGTTGAGAAGCTTCAAGTGCAGCCACTTGGCATTATGGGCTCTGCCTGGATCATATAGGTTGCAAGAACTTAGCTGTAAGATCCCTCCTTTGTAAAGGAAAGGATCCCTGTGATTGCAATGCTAGTCCATGGATCAATGCTAGCATCCACAGTTTTAGATGAAGTACACAGATACAAAGGTCGTTTATTACATTCATTCCAGAGATAAAACATAGTCTTTTACAACTCAGGGCCAAAGGCCTAATACAAGAGTTTATGGAATAAGTAAATAAACACAAGTCCTCATCTTCATGTGCCACAGGCAAGCATGTTGAGTGTAGACTCATGACTCCTACTCATCATCGGAGTAACCTGCAACATCACAAGTTACAGCCACAGTGGGTCAATACTTTGGAATAGTATTGGAAAGTGATACCTTAGTAAATTTTAAGTGGACTATATTACTATATGCATTATGGCTAAGTGTAGCTTGGCTTGCTTTGCTTGAAAATAGGTTTTCCCTATTAGTTGAAATCACTAAGTTTTTCTTTATCAAAAACTTCCCAAGAAACCACCAATAGACATTGGGGTCGTTCACCCTTGTTTCCCCACATGTTTTACTTAGAAGTTGGAGTGATGAGATTCTTGTAGCTTCCATGTCTTGATGCTCAAGTTGTCTGTTGCCATGGACTTGGCTAAGTACTTAGATTTTCCATCTGCAGAGGTTGTGCACTTTCCCCACCAGACTTGGTTTCCCAAGACAGGACCTTTCAGAAGCCTTTCCTTAGTCAAATTGACGCGCTCGAACCTATCATTCCCACTACCACCAACTGTCCAAGTGACTAAGTTCTAGCAACCTATATGATCAAGGCAGAGCCCATATTGCCAAGTGGTTGCACTGTAAGCTTTCTCAACACTTGGCCTCCAAATCCCTTTGTGCCTGGGTGGCATACCACAAGTGAGATACACAAGCCAAATCCATGGCCTTGTGTAACCACTCAACCAAAAACCACCATTCAAGTCCCATTCCACCCAGGAAGTTCATTGACTTAGTTGTTTTATTAAGAAAAGCATGAGTCCAAAAGGACTTAGAATTATTTCATCATAGCATGTACATTCTTTACCAACCCTTGTTTTCTACTAGCTAGGCTAAGCATGGCATAGTAACTTAACTTCGGAAAATTCCCTAGCAATTCTACAATTCTACACTACATAGGATTTCCCAACATAGCATTTGGCAAAAGTAGCATGCAAGACTTAGCAAAAATAATTCTAATGCTTATTCAAAATAAAGGGGTGGAAATATCATGAAGTAACACTTGCCTTGGTAATGGGGAGAGTAGCACTCTTCACAATCACAGTCACTAGCAAAATCTACACATAAAATTTGTAGCACACAATTACACACAATTTATATACAAACAAAATTATGTATGCATGCATGCAAGAAAGTGCTAAATGATGATTTTTGAAAACCCGTCAAGCAAGTACAAGATACAGGAACATAACTAAGTCAAAAATTTTGCTAACTAAATTTATTTAGCCCTAAAACAACTTGCTAAACAAAATCTATACCCAAAATGGACCTAAACATGTTTCTGCATACAAGGTCATTTTAACAGATACTATTTGCTAAAAACATTGCAGATTCAGAAAGGCCTTGATTCACTGATTCCAACGGTATGAAATTTGCGAAAATCTAACGTGGGAATCTCAAGTTATACTCCTTTGAAAATTTGATCTAAATCTGATTTTGAAATCTGTTTTTGAGCAAACCCTAGACACGTGTCGCAATATTACTGGCGCGTACCGATTCCTTTGGATCGACAGACGCAGACCGTAGGATCTAACTTAGATCTAGCGGCACAGAGGAATGCAATACCCCTTCGATTATAATCTATCCTAGCCCTACGATATAGATCCAATGGACACCGACAGCAAGCCACTAACTGGCGGCGCTTAACGGCTGCGCGCGGCGGCGACGGCCAGATGGTGGCGGCGCCGGCGATACAGGAAGCCAGAAGGGTAGGGAAGTGTAACACCCTCAGAATCGGCCCTATGCAAGTTTCAGCGATTCCCGCCAAACCCTCATAGAAACGATTCAAAGGTGCCCACCAGGCACTTGCGTGCGGGTGGAAAACGAAGTAATAACATTACACAACAGTCCTCGATGGGACCCACGGAACAGATATATATACAACACGACTCCATGAGTCAAGAATACAGGTATACAGAACAAAGATCCAAATCACCTTGAAAACGATAGAGCGTCCAGCTACGGACAAGATGCAAATGGGGCTAAGAGCCCTGAAGAATAACCAATGGCGTCCATAACCCTGCCCAGGCCAAGCCGGAAGGGTAACCCTGCTAACGACGGCGAAACCTGCTAAAACAAAAGGGGTGCCGACAAAGGGCAAAGGAAAAAGAGGAGCGGTCAGTACTGAGGCCAGTACACGGCGAGGCTAGAATTCGGCGGTCCTCGCCTACATAGGTATGGTGGACTGAAGCGGCAGCGGCAGCATGCACTAAACAACCTATAGAGACTCGATACAACTGGCGGCTATCAGAGAGGGATAAGAAAGACCTATTCGGAACCAACCTGATTCTACCATCAGACAAACCCATCCTGGTGTTTCCCCCTCGAGACCAAACGAGGAAGTCAACCGAGGAACTCACACAGTTGGCAGTTTTATTTATTCAGTTATCGTTGCAGCAATTACTAGTCAAATATAGTTAGTCATCCTGATAAAATAAGCAGTGGGCACTTTTATTTAACCATTACGTTGTAGTTGCAACACTTACTAGTCAAATATACGAGTAGCATGAGATATCCCAAAACCCAGCAGTTGTTGGCACTTTTATTTAGCCATTCCGTTGTAGTTGCATTACTTACTAGTCAGGTACAATGGTCGCAAGCGACAACCCAATCAAGAAATTGTTGGCAGTTTTATTTAGCCATTCCATTATAGTGAAGCTGATTACTAGTCATTATAAAGTCAAATTTATAGCACTACTTTAGTTATAGTTGTCTATGATTGAGATACTGTGCTCCAAGTCGTCCATAACCGCGGACACGGCTTTCAGAAAGTTTTACCCTGCAGGGGTGCACAAATAGCAACACACACTCGATCAACCTTGGAAAAACCAAATCAAAACCCAACGAGGCTTTCACGACAAAGCAATCACAGGATTCAGAAATATTTCAGGGGGCCACCCCATTGATTACACCCGCAACGAAGCTAGCTGACTCCGAGACGGACTCAAGGTTTGCGTTAGTGGCTGTAAACGACTGGGAACCCAAAACTGGGCTTGTCGATACCGCGAAAACACTCCGCTTACCTAAACAGTACAGGTGCTCCTCGCACAATCGTAATAAAGCAGTAAGGCATGGCATAAGTACAGGATAGTAAATAAAACCTCAAACTAGTTTGTGGCCCCAAGAAATAAGAATGAATCAAGCTCTGGCTCAGGGGGGTCCCATAATCCTCCCGGATGTGGATAGCGCAAAAATTCAAGGAACAGGTATCAAGTACTCGGGGTCCTACGGGACACAAGTGGACGGTTAACAACCAAATAACATCTATTGCCCACCTGTGCCTCTGCTTACCTACTTCAATTTTAGTTGTTAAACAGTAATTAAAGTAAACGAGATTGAAAGCCATGATCATCTCCAACCTTAAACATACGGCAACACTCCAACAACTGTGGTACTGGATGACACGCAATCGCACTTGAGCAAGCGACTACGACGCGCAAGTCCAACTATCTACCAAACAACAGGTAATAGGATGTGTCCAAGGCAATATAAGGCTGCAAGGGATATCACGGGTACGAAAACTAGAGCAACGCATCACAGATAGCAATAGATCAACAGGAGGGAATAAATACTATAAAAGTAAGATAGGTAGAAAGGGGGAGATGCTCGCCTGAAAAACATTGCCGAAGGTTCAACCGAAGATCGGGTCGACACTCGCATCAACTCAACGGCCTTATCCGCGAAGAACCAAAACACTAGAATAAACACCGGATGCACTATTTAATACTACGGCAAAAGATCGGGCATGATGCATGTATGAGGTATGGCATGGCAAAGGTGCAATGCAATTAGGCAGTATTAAACGGAACCGGGGGTCCCGACATTTAAATATATGGTTCAAGTTATTTAGATACCCTCCAATTAAAACGTTGTCTTAACAAGGAAAGATTATATCATCGGTTCGCTACACAAATTTAAATGGAACCAATATGAGACTAGATTTGCCCACATATGGCCCCATATTTAATTTAGGTGAATCGGCATAAGGCCCCCAAACCACAGACAAGTATGCATGCATGAACAATTTTATATGCAACAAGATCAATATCATTTTATAAATTAGAGCTCGGGAAGGGAATCACACATCTCGGACCGAAGATCTTGGTTCGATGTGGTTCCGGTTCGGTCTCAGGGTTCGACGGGGAAACGACGAAGTTCGGACTCGCGATGGCGAACTTGAGTAGATCGGGTACCGGGTTCTTCGGATCTGGGAAGTAGATCTTGTCGCACGGGCGTCAATGCTGCCGGGAAGGAGAACTTGGTTTGGCGTCGGGGCACATCGGATTCGCCCTAGTCGGTGTCGATCTTGTCGGGCCCGTGTATCAGGTCGGTCTTGGCGTCCGGGATGGAGAACTTGGCGTTCTGCGGCGAAGTGCTTGTCGTACCGGTGGCGATCTTGGCGGTCATCGGGTCCGGGAGCGGTTCTCGGCGAACTGGTCGATTCCATGTCGGCGTACTTGGTGTTGCGTGGAGAGGACCTCCGAGTTCAGGGTCTCGGCCACCGGATCCGTGATCGGTCTTCGGGAGCGGCTCTGAGGCATCGAATCCGAGGTGTAGATCTTGGGGTCCAGCGGTGGCTGATCTTGTCGGTGTTGCTGACTTGGTGTCCCACGAAGCCAACCGACAGAAACTTTGACGGTCACGGCCTCGACCACGCGGGCGATACATACACCAGGTACAACAAGGATTCACCTTGAGAAAAAGGACGCGTGCGAGCTCTTAGGAAGGAGATGGTGGGGCTGCGAGGTGGGGCCCAGGCGGGGAACAGGGGACGCGCGGGAAGGGCGACGAGGGGAGCTCGCGGAGAGGAACGGTTGGCAGCGGCCGGTTGCCGAGCTTGAGGAGGGAGAGGCACGGCGTGACTCGAGCGGGCGGCGATGTCCGGAGGAGAGCGCGGCGGTGCAGAGGCGGACGGGGCCGACCGACGCAGAGGCCGGTGGAGGCGGACTCCGGTGAGTAAGGACGGGGGCGGCCGGACGCGGTCGGCGAAGAGGAGGGGAGGTCGCTCGAGGCACAGGCCGGCATGGAGAGGCGGAGGGCGGGTCAGCGATGAGGTGAGGCGAGGGCGACGCCAGTGAGGAGATGGCGAGGCCTCGAGCTTGGCGGTCGAAGGAGAGGTGGCCGAGCGACTAGGGGGCGCGTCGAGCCTGGCTTCAGGGCTTCAGAGGCGGAGGGGCGGAGTGGTCGCGGAGAAGGCCGGGAGGCCGGAGAGTGTGGGTCGGAGGCGGCTGGTGGCGGTGGCCGGACACGGTAGAGAGAGCGGGGAGGCCAGGGGTCCCTGGCGGATGAGAAGCTCGATGGCGGGGGCGACTCAGAGGCAGAGAGGAGGGACCTTCGGCGGGAGCGCCTGGCGGCGGCGTCGCTGCAAAGTCGAGGAAGAGGAGAGTGTTGGGCGGGGTCACGACGGAGGGGAACGAGGGTGGGGATCGATACGGGGTGGTGGGTCTAGGGGAGAGAGACGTGGGGAGGTTGGTCGGTTGGGGTCTGGGTGTGGGCTGACTAGATGGTTCGATCGGGGTGGGAGTGTGTACGCACTAGATCGGGTGCGTGGTGTGGTGTGGGTCGATGGGGTGGTTGTGGCTGTGTGGGGAGGGGGTCCGGGGCGGGGTTGTAGGGTTGACCAAGTCGGGGTGGCGGCTGGAGAGGGAGTGGCGTGCTAGGGTAGGTGGGGGTTTGGGATTAGGTTTAGGGTTAGGGTTTGAGGGAGGGGGTTTGGTCAGATCGGGCCAGGCCAAAACTGCCGGGGTGGTAGGTGGCCTGGCCTATGGGCCGGGCTGCCTCCCCCACTAAAAACATTTTATTTTTATTTTAAAACACTGGTAAATATTTTTAGGTAAACAAAATAACAAGATATGACTGGAGCTTTAATTTGAATAGACGAGGAATATTGTAGGAAACAAAATAGGGTTTAGTAAAATATTTTTAGATGCAAATATGCATGATGTCATGATGATGCATGAATAAAATAACACGCGATTTTCTAGTAGTGGTTTTTGCGGGGCGCCACAATTCGACACCACTAACAATGGATCTCGCCCTCGAGATCCTCCTCATGGTACCGGGAAGAAGGCCGACGATCTGATCCTTCTCGCATTGTGTAGATCCTGGCGACACCACTAACAAAGGTTGTTCCCCATTCGTCGAGAGAACACTCCGGAGAAACAAAGATGAAGGTAAAGGTCTCAAAAGGGTAAGGCCACCTCTAACTTCCGCGGAAGGAGTATAACTGCAATAAGTCACCATTCAATGTGCAAGAGCGAATGATAAGAGTATTCGGATGGTGATCAGTCCATCGCGCACCCAAAGCATTACTCTGCTCATGAATAGGAAATTATGCAACCAACTCTCGGAATTCAGATTGTAGATCTCGACAAGCGAGGTTCAGAAACAAAGGAGTGATGCAGACTTTGCATCGAATCTGGCGTAGATGATGTCGTCGCGACGGAAAACACCGGGAGGCACGAGAAGGAACAAAGAGAAGTCCACCAAACGGAGGATTCCTCGGATAGCATGAAGACCAGATGGTAGAAGACCGTTACCAAAGGAGGAAGCGAAACCCTGAAGGTACGATGGAACCCAACCACGAGAAATCCTGGACTCAAAGAGAGAGAAGAGAGCGGATTCAAAACACGCAGAGGTGAGAGGAGAGCAGCAGAGGGTAAGGAGTAAAATCAGACCTAATCAGAACTATCCAACCGATTTTGAAAAATAGTTTTGACACTCTACTTCGGCCGTTAGCTAGGTTATCCTACAGGCTGGACTTGTGGGGTATCGCTGGCTGAGCTCGATACCACTCTGTAACACCCTCGAATCGGCCCTATGCAAGTTTCAGCGATTCCGCCAAACCCGCATAGAAAGCGATTCAAAGGTGCCCACAGGCACTTGCGTGCGGGTGGAAAAAAGTAATAACATTACACAACAGTCCTCGATGGGACCCAGAACAAATATATATACAACACGACTCCATGAGTCAAGAATACAGTATACGAACAAAGATCCAAATCACCTTGAAAGCGATAGGCGTCCACTACGGACAAGATGCAAATGGGGCTAAGAGCCTGCAGAATAACCAATGGCGTCCATAACCCTGCCAGGCCAAAGGAAGGGTAACCACGCTAACGACGCGAAAACCTGCTAAAACAAAAGGTGCCGACAAAGGGCAAAGGAAAAGAGGGCGGTCGATCGAGGCCAAGACACGCGAGGCTAGAATTCGGCGGTCCTCGCCTACACAGGTATGGTGGACTGAGCGGCAACGCGGCATGCACTAAACAACCTATAGAGACTCGATACAACTGGCGGCTATCAGAGAGGGATAAGAAAGACCTATTCGGAACCATCCTGATTCTACCATCAGACAAACCCATCCTGGTGTTTCCCCCTCGAGACCAAACGAGGAAGTCAACCGAGGAACTCACACAGTTGGCAGTTTTATTTATTCAGTTATCGTTGCAGCAATTACTAGTCAAATATAGTTAGTCATCCTGATAAAATAAGCAGTGGGCACTTTTATTTAACCATTCCGTTGTAGTTGCAACACTTACTAGTCAAATATACGAGTAGCATGAGATATCCCAAAACCCAACAGTTGTTGGCACTTTTATTTAGCCATTCCGTTGTAGTTGCATTACTTACTAGTCAGGTACAATGGTCGCAAGCGACAACCCAATCAAGCAATTGTTGGCAGTTTTATTTAGCCATTCCATTATAGTGAAGCTGATTACTAGTCATTATAAAGTCAAATTTATAGCACTAATTTAGTTATAGTTGTCTATGATCGAGATACTGTGCTCCAAGTCGTCCATAACCGCGGACACGGCTTTCAGAAAGTTTTACCCTGCAGGGGTGCACAAATAGCAACACACACTCGATCAACCTCGGAAAAACCAAATCAAAACCCAACGAGGCTTTCACGACAAAGCAATCACAGGATTGAAATATTTCAGGGCCACCCCATTGAGTACACCATAGCGAAGCTAGCTGACTCGAGACGGACTCAAGGTTTGCGTCGGTGAACGATTTGGGAACCCAAAACTGGGGTTGTCGATACTGAAAATACTCCGCTTACCTAAGCAGACAGTGCTCCTCGCACAATCGTAATAAAGCGATGGGCATGGCATAAGTACAGGATAGTAAATAAAACCTCAAACTAGTTTGTGGCCCCAAGAAATAAGAATGAATCAAGCTCTGGCTCAGGGGGGTCCCATAATCCTCCCGGATGTGGATAGCGCGAAAATTCAAGGAACATGTATCAAGTACTCGGGGTCCTACGGGACACAAGTGGACGGTTAACAACCAAATAACATCTATTGCGCACCTGTGCCTCTGTATACCTACTTCAATTTTAGTTGTTAAACAGTAATTAAAGTAAACGAGATTGAAAGCCATGATCATCTCCACCCTTAAACATACGGCAACACTCCAACAACTGTGGTACTGGACGACACGCAACCGCACTTGAGCAAGCGACTACGACGCGCAAGTCCAACTATCTACCAAACAACAGGTAATAGGATGTGTCCAAGGCAATATAAGGCTGCAAGGGATATCACGAGTACGGAAACTAGAGCAACGCATCACAGATATCAATAGATCAACAGGAGGGAATAAATACTATAAAAGTAAGATAGGTAGAAAGGGGGAGATGCTCGCCTGAAAAACATTGCCGAAGGTTCAACCGAAGATCAGGTCGACACTCGCATCAACTCAACGGCCTTATCCGCGAAGAACCAAAACACTAGAATAAACACCGGATGCACTATTTAATACTACGACAAAAGATCGGGCATGATGCATGTATGAGGTATGGCATGGCAAAGGTGCAATGCAATTAGGCAGTATTAAACGGAACCGGGGGTCCCGACATTTAAATATATGGTTCAAGTTATTTAGATACCCGCCAATTAAAACGTTGTCTTAACAAGGCAAGATTATATCATCGGTTCGCTACACAAATTTAAATGGAACCAATATGAGACTAGATTTGCCCACATATGGCCCCATATTTAATTTAGGTGAATCGGCATAAGGCCCCCAAACCACAGACAAGTATGCATGCATGAACAATTTTATATGCAACAAGATCAATATCATTTTATAAATTAGGGCTCGGGAAGGGAATCACACATCTCGGACCGAAGATCTTGGTTCGATGTGGTTCCGGTTCGGTCTCAGGGTTCGACGGGGAAACGATGAAGTTCGGACTCGCGATGGCGAACTTGAGTAGATCGGGTACCGGGGTCTTCGGATCTGGGAAGTAGATCTTGTCGCACGGGCGTCAATGCTTCCGGGAAGGAGAACTTGGTTTGGCGTCGGGGCACATCGGATTCGCCCTAGTCGGTGTCGATTTTGTCGGGCCCGTGTATCAGGTCGGTCTTGGCGTCCGGGATGGAGAACTTGGCGTTCTGCGGCGAAGTGCTTGTCGTACCGGTGGCGATCTTGGCGGTCATCGGGTCCGGGAGCGGTTCTCGGCGAACTGGTCGATTCCATGTCGGCGTACTTGGCGTTGCGTGGAGAGGACGTCCGAGTTCAGGGTCTCGGCCACCGGATCCGTGATCGGTCTTCGGGAGCGGCTCTGAGGCATCGAATCCGAGGTGTAGATCTTGGGGTCCAGCGGTGGCTGATCTTGTCGGTGTTGCTGACTTGGTGTCCCACGAAGCCAACCGACAGAAACTTTGACGGTCACGGCCTCGACCAAGCGGGCGATACATACACCAGGTACAACAAGGATTCACCTTGAGAAAATGGACGCGTGCGAGCTCTTAGGAAGGAGATGGTGGGGCTGCGAGGTGTGCCCGGGCGGGGAACAGGGGACACGCGGGAAGGGCGACGAGGGGAGCTCGCGGGGAGGAACGGTTGGCAGCGGCCGGTTGCCGAGATTGAGGAGGGAGAGGCACGGCGTGACTCGAGCGGGCGGCGATGTCCGGAGGAGAGAGAGGCGGTGCAGAGGCGGACGGGCCGAGCCGGCAGTGGAGGCGGACTCGGTGAGTAAGGGCAGGCGGCGGGCCTGGTCGAAGGAGGAGGTCGCTCGAGGCACAGGCCGGCATGGAGAGGCGGAGGGCGGGGTCGCGAGGCCACAGCAGGGTGAGACGCGAGGGCGACGCCAGCGGAGGAGATGGCGGCGGGGCCCTGCGAGCTTGGCGGTCGGAGGAGAGGTGGCCGAGCGACTAGGGTCGCGTCGAGCCTGGGCTTCAGGGGCTTCAGGGGGCGGAGTGGTCGCGGTTGGCGGCGAGGCGCAGAAGGGGCGCCGGAGAGGCCGACGGAGCAGGTGGGTCGGGAGGCGGCGGCTGGTGGCGGTGGCCGGACACGGGGTAGAGAGCAGGAGAGCGGGCCCGACGGGGTCCCTGGCGGCGGATGAGAAGCTCGACGGCGGGGGCGACTCAGAGGCAGAGAGGAGGGACCGTCGGCGGGAGCGCCTGGCGGCGGCGTCGCTGCAAAGCCGAGGAAGAGGAGAGTGTTGGGCGGGGTCACGACGGAGGGGAACGAGGGGTGGGGATCGATGCGGGGTGGTGGGTCCAGGGGAGAGAGACGTGGGGAGGTTGGTCGGTTGGGGTCTGGGTGTGGGCTGACTAGATGGTTCGATCGGGGTGGGAGTGTGTACGCACTAGAACGGGCGCGTGGTGTGGTGTGGGTCGATGGGGTGGTTGTGGTTGTGTGGGGAGGGGGTCCTGGGCGGGGTTGTAGGGTTGACCAAGTGGGGGTGGCGGCTGGAGAGGGAGTGGCGTTCTAGGGTAGGTGGGTTTTGGGATTAGGTTTAGGGTTAGGGTTTGAGGGAGGGGGTTTGGTCAGATCGGGCCAGGCCAAAACTGCCGGGGTGGTAGGTGGCCTGGCCTACGGGCCGGGTTGCCTCCCCCACTAAAAACATTTTATTTTTATTTTAAAACACTGGTAAGTAGTTTTTAGGTAAACAAAATAACAAGATATGACTGGAGCTTTAATTTAAGTAGACGAGGAATATTGTAGGAAACAAAATAGGGTTTAGTAAAATATTTTTAGATGCAAATATGCATGATGTCATGATGATGCATGAATAAAATAACACGCGATTTTCTAGTAGTGGTTTTTGCGGGGCGCCACAGGAAGGTACTCACCGTGATCGCAAGGACGTGGTTATGCTCAACGTACGAACGGCTCGGCAAGGGGCGCTCAGGGTTGCGGTGGATTGCTCGCCGGAGTAGGGTCTGGCGACGGGCGGCTCTGTTCGAGGTCGAAGACGACGCTGTCGGTCACGAGGAGGAAAACAGAAGGTTTGGTCAGATGCAGAAGATCACGGAGAAGACGCGTGCGTGAAGGAGAAGGTTTGGGCGGTCTGATCTTACCGGAGGAGCTCGACGGAGTTGAAGCCGAAGACGGTGGCGCTCAGTCGCTTGCGTTGCCGACATTCTGGGTCACGCGCGGGCGAGCTAGTGGTACTGGGAGGTGCGCGAGGTCAAATGGAGCCTGCTCGTGTGAACCAGGAAGCGGAGGGTGGTCGAGTTGGCGGAATCGTGGCTGCAGCTCGTCGGAGACAGCGGGTTCTGCGTGAGCAATTAAATGCGACTGGGGCGCCTGGGCTTGGGGTTTGGGGAGAATGGAGAGGCGGAGGGGTTTAAGTAGCCAGGATCTGACGAGATTTACTAGTGCATTTGCTGAATTGAAGCGCAAATCAACGAAATGGCGGCGTCAATTTGGGGATGAACCAGTCGTGGGGGTGGAGGCAGCGGTGAGCATGGTTGTCGGCGAGAGAGGAGGAGGAGTGGGTCCTGCACTGAGCTGGGTGGGTGCGAGGTGAAAGAAAAGTTTGGGGTGGGAGCTGCTTTGGGCTAGTTGGGCGAGTTACTGGGGTCGGCAGATTGGTGGTCATCTATTTTTTCTTCTTTACTCCTTTTCTTTTTCTGATTGATTTTTTAGAAATGGTTTTCAAACTCCATTTCAAATAAGTTTGAATTCAAACCTGTTCTAGCTTTTTGTACAGTGATCCTTGCACCCAAATAAGTGTCAAACACCTCTATTCACTCAGACCTACTTGGGTTATTTGAAAATAATACAATAAAACCAAGCTTTTTGGAGATAATATAATAGGCATAACTTTGATTTTATTCCATATTTTGTTTTGAAACTTTGCCCAAGCTTTTGAAATCACTTAAATTTGAATTCAAAATATCCTGAATGAAATATGGCACCTTTCTCATTAGTATGTAGCACAAACGCTAGGGTTTTCATATATCAAATAATGAGCAACATTTGCTCCTGTTTGAAATGATTTTGAGATAAAACCCTAAATGATGATGGATGCATGGATGATATGCATGAGTTTTGAATTATGATTTTTGGGATGTTACATTAGCCATATGGACAGTTGGTGGTAGAGTTTGATAGGTTGTAACGCGTCCATTTTGGTCTAAGGGAAGGCTTCTGAAAGATCTTGTCTTGGTGAAACCAAGTCTTGTGGGGAAAGTGCACCACCTCTGCAGAGTGTAAAATCTAAGTACTTAGCCATGTCCCTGGTAAAGGAAAATTTGGGCATCAAGACATCGAAGCAATCAAGAATATCATCATTCAAATTTCTAAGTTAAAAACTTGTGGTTCAACTGGTTTTGGGTTGTTATGAGTTCTTTCATGTTGTCCCCTTGGTTGGTGTTGGTGTCATCAACCTTGATGTTGGAGTTTCTTGGAGTAGTCATCTGTGTGGGTTGGATTGGGATTAGAATAGGCAAAGTATTTTCTAAGGAAATAATTCTAATCACACACATCACAATTTACACACACAAGGTGCAATCAATCACAAACAACTTTTCACTCAAACAACAAAGTTCAAGCACATTCTTAGGCAACAAAATATACTTTTGTTACACCACATAAGTTGGTGAGTTTGTCTTAACTAAAATATGGTGGTCCATCTATATGGTTCACTTGTGATCTTTCCATCCTTGGTTGATTCTTCTCGCATGAGATCATGGTTTCCTTGGAAAAACTCTTAGTCACAAAAACTTAAAAGGTGATGTTGGCTCCTCTCTTGTGTTTCCTTAGTCTCCAAATCTTGAGCAAGATTTCCTTGTCTCACTTGTCCTTAGTGGTATCCAAGATTGAAATCCTTGGTGAATATGCTGAAGATGTTGAAGTCATTAGAGTTGAAGATGTTGAAGTCATTAGAGTTGAAGAAGTCCTTTGCACATGGTGTAGTCTTTGGCCATGGGGTAGGTTTTTCCATCAAGTTGAAATAGAAGAGATGTAGAGTTGAAACCAAATGGTTGAGGAAAGAGTTTACAAGATTGTTTGTAAATAAGTTTTGGAACAAATACAACTCCTATTTTTCTAAGGGTTTTTGTCCAATCCTAGGGTTACAAATCCTACAGGCAACACAATGCTCTGATACCATCTGTAAGGGTCCCAACCTTTAACAAGGTATAGTCCCATGTGTTTACAATGATAGTCCCTGGATCAATAGCTAGCATCCACAGTTAAGATGTAATATCAAGAAAGAAATGTCAAAATACAATTTTATAACCAGGAATAACATAATTTTATTACATCTTACATAGCTCATTTGGCTATTACATATCATTGCAGCAGAATAACTATAAGCATGGGTCCTTCATCCTCAAAGTTCCACAGGCAAACATGTTGGTTGTAGACTTTGTAATCCTAATCAACACACTTCACTAAATCAATCAAACCTGCAACATCACAAGTTATAGCCACAAAGGGTCAATACATTTGAATTGTATTGGCAAGTGATACTATGGTAGTAGAGTGGAGTCTATTATCTATATGCATTTGGCTAGTGGAGTTGAGGCTTGCATTGCTCAAAATAGATTTTTCCTTAACATTTGAAAACACTAAGTTTTTGCTTGACAAAATCATTTCTCCCAATTAAAGATTGAAGATCCTTTAACCCTTGTTCAACCACAAGTTTTTAACTAGCTAGGTCCGGCCAACTGGTTTTGGGCAACTCGAAAAGCATGCCTCATATATAACTAGCTAGGTCGTTGGACACAGGAATTGCTTATGACGGGACTGTTAGCCAAGTAGGATGCACAATTCCTGGACTTGTGCATATCACAAGGCTAACAATCCCGTCATAGCACATTCACATATATATTGTGCCACGACATTTCAATCATCGGCATATTCTCGAAAAAGACAAAAATAACTCGAAAAGCATGCCTCATATATAACTAGCTAGGTCGTTGGACACATGAATTGCTTATGACGGGACTGCTAGCCAAGTAGGATGCACAATTCCTGGACTTGTGCATATCACAAGGCTAACAATCCCGTCATAGCACATTCACATATATATTGTGCCACGACATTTCAATCATCGGCATATTCTTGAAAAAGACAAAAATAACTCGAAAAGCATGCCTCATATATAACTAGCTAGGTCGTTGGACACAGGAATTGCTTATGACGGGACTACTAGCCAAGTAGGATGCACAATTCCTGGACTTGTGCATATCACAAGGCTAACAATCCCGTCATAGCACATTCACATATATATTGTGCCACGACATTTCAATCATCGGCATATTCTCGAAAAAGACAAAAATAACTCGAAAAGCATGCCTCATATATAACTAGCTAGGTCGTTGGACACAGGAATTGCTTATGACGGGACTGCTAGCCAAGTAGGATGCACAATTCCTGGACTTGTGCATATCACAAGGCTAACAATCCCGTCATAGCACATTCACATATATATTGTGCCACGACATTTCAATCATCGGCATATTCTCGAAAAAGACAAAAATAACTCGAAAAGCATGCCTCATATCCGCGGTGAGTTGTTTGGTTTTTGGGTCCACATGGTAATGGGCCCTGATGAAGTTTCGAACCTGCCCGGGTTCGAATTTAGCAAAGGGGTTTTCTATCCCCTTGGATCTATACTCTTCGTCCTCCTTATTCCATTTGGCCTCCGCGGTTCTGTATCCACCAGATCTGAGATGGTGATGACCTATATTCATCGCCTGCAGCGCCTTTCCCCGATTACTATTGGCCAGGGCTCTTTCGGATTCACACCTCTCCTTGAACTCCCGGAACTGATCTTCGGTGATCTGCGGGTCAATCTTCTGGATCTCCTCGAGACTTTTGCCTTCTTTATAGATCTTCTTCTTTATCCGGGTTCTCCGGTGGCCAGCGGTGCTCATCTTTGTGAGGGCGGTTGTTTACTTCGTTCCATGATAATTTGTGTTACGATACTTAGCGGGAACTTGTATCTTGCGTCTGACTTCTCGAAGAGGAGTGTGCGCCGGCCATTATCTTTATGCCGGAGATTCTCGGTGTTGATCGAGATGGTTGTCCGGTGATCGCCGCCACTTGCCCACCGCATCTTTGACGACAAGGCGGGCTCCAAAGGAACCCCGATGGGCTCACTTTGGTAATTTCTCCCTGACCGTGCCGACCGTGTTCGGCGCCGTCCTTCGCTTCTTCTTCTTAGGAGGGTTGCTACCACTCCTGTGCCCTCGCCGCCATCGGTTTCATCGTCCGTTCTTCGCTTCTTCCTCTGCGTCTGTCATCTCATAATCCTCGCTCTCCGAAGGATGGTATTCTTCATCGTCTTCTAGACGCTGGGCCGCCTCCCAGAATGTCAATTGTTTATTCGGAGGTCTGAGTTCTCCTTCAGTGCTGATGCGCTTAGAACATCCAGCCTCGTCGTTGTCACACATCTTTGCACTAATAAAAAACAAATAATTGGTTAAATGCACGGAAAAATCCGGCATGACCTTTGCTAATTTTCTTAAACTAGGATTGCGATTTACGGAAGTTAATCAACATTTCGCAAAAATCGGGGAATCATTTCATACAAGAACACTGCATTCAAAAAGAACAAGTTCCATTCCTGGTTTTTCCATAAGGACCAAACCACAAGCAACACCTCTGCTACCAAACTTCACGAATAAAATGGCACTATGTTCGAATGTTTTTGAATATTATTACAGAACACTAAAAGGCACACTTGTTGGGCAATGACTGTAGATTATGAATAAAAGGAAACATAAAAGCAAAAGGTCATTAAATTTGGCATTCCATCCCTGGATCCATCTATCTATTCCTTGGCCACTCAGCGAATGCAAAATGTAAAGCAGATATTTCTCAGAACTTGCTAATAGATTTTTAAGTCCAAAGAAAGAAGTTACCATCTGAACCAAAAGGTACTCAAACAACATTAGTGCCTAAACTGTGCTGGCATTCATATATAAAATTTTCAGCAGTTTCATAAACCAAGGAAATTAAGTTCAGAACATAAACAGGCGAGTGCCTTCAAATCTGACAGCTATGGCCTCACGAGAAGTGGCCCACTCCTTGTACTACAGCTAAGCGGCCCACTCCTTGTACTACAGCTATGGCCTCACGAGAAGTGTGAAGGCCTGGGATGGAAGATAGGCCTGCTACTGAACATGAAGCCGTCTCTACGGAATATGACAAACCTTATCTTCAATTCTCAATTTTTCAAGATAACCCATATGGCCATTTGCTAGTTTTTACTGATAACCTTTATAGTTTAGATTTTCTTTTGCCATGTGAATAATTCAATGTGAGCGGTAGCTAGGCAAAATGTAGCAGTGAAATGTTGAACTAAAGAGTTAGAGCAATTTTCCCAAATTAGAGAACTCCTACCCATGTACCCACACATTAATATTTCTATCAAATAAAATCAAGGAAAATGACTCCTAAAGTAATCTGCCTAAGTCTTGGTCTAATTCGTTCGCCAGTTTCTGCATCTTCTTCAGTAAAATTCTAGAGTTTTATCTCAAATTTGGGAACAACACACATCTAGAAAGGCGCAGAGGATAAACCTAAGGCCAAATATGACATTATCATGGCCAACTAAAGGAGATAGGATTGAATCAAGAGAGCAGGACATGGAGCGAGACCTACTGAACCCTAACCATGGCCTGCAGAGAGAGGGGAGAGAGAGAGAGAGAGGGAGAGGGAGAGGCGGCGCTCACCTCGACGGGAGACGACGGCGAACGACGGAGTGACGACGGCCTCCACCTCCCGAGATCGCGGCTGCCCCTCCTGACACGGGCCTCCTCCCGAGACGGGGAACCCTCCTCCTCCTCGAGCCAGCGGCAGATCGTGCTCGACAATGAGATGGAGAGATGGGGATGAGAGAGGGGGGGTCGAGCGCACGTGTGTATAAATCCACTTAGGCAGAGAAGTGAGCGGGGACGGGAAGAAGAAGAGGAGGCACGCGCTATTATAACTAAAGGGCCTTTAGTCCCGGTTCGTGGCTCCAACCGGGACTAAAGGTTCATACGTCCCGGTTGGAGCCACCAACCGGGACCTATAGTCCAATTTTCAGTTGTGAAGGCGCGAAGCTTTTCGTCCGTTGGTGGCTCCAACAGGACGTATTCTATTTTCAAATTTTTCAGTTATTTTCTCTGTTCCCGCCTTATTTTTATTTTGGGGTTTAAATTTGTAATGTTTTTAAATGATAATTACTTTGGAATTTAGAAAACTTTAAACATAAAAAGTGTTTGGATTTGAATAACTAATTCGAAACCATTTTCTGTTTTGAAAAATAATTAATGTAACCATTTAAACTACGAACCATTTAAAATTAATAATGAAATAACTTATATTTTTTAAATATTAATTTGGAATTTAGAAAAACTTTAAACATAAGAAGTGTATGGATTTGAATAAATAATCCAAAACCAATTTATATTTTTAAAAAATAATTAATGTAACCATTTAAAATTAATTAACTTATATTTTTGCATATTAATTTGGAATTTAGAAAAACTTTAAACATAAAAAGTGTTTGGATTTGAATAAATAATTCAAAACCATTTTGTGAAGGTTTTTTCGAAACATGATCAATATACCAATTTTTTGTTTTGATTTTAAAAACACTTTTAAATATTCCAAAAAATGCCCAAAAGTGGTGATATATGCCATAGAAGTTTTCTTTTGATTTTAAAATACTTTTAAATATTCCAAAAATGCCCAAAAGTAATAATATTCCAAAAATGCCCAAAAATATGATTTAAAGTATAACTAAATTTCATAATACTTTGTTCATGAATATTACGATCTTTTTTGACCACGCGTTTACAATATTTTTTGAGCTAGCGTTTACAATCTTTTTCCTTCTTTGTCATGTTGAATAATTTAGCCCCAGACTTTAATGTTTCTTCTTCGAATGGGCTACCTTTTTGGGTAGGGTTGTCCTTTTCTTCTTGTGATGTATGTTCTTTGCATCGTAGTCGCCGTCATCTTCAATCTTTGGATCGCCATCGTCTTGGTGAAGTCTTGCTCGTTGGCGACTCCATCCATTCCGATGATGTTTCTTTTTCCTCTCCCCGACAACACGGCTAGGCTTTGTCGGGTCGGTAATGAAAAACATTGGTCCACTTTGGTAGCCGTACCCACGGTTCATTTTTCGCCACGTTTGCCGTGACCTTGGATTTGGCTTCTTGGTATAACCATGGTTGTGAAATACCGGTCTTCTTTCGACGCTCTTTTCCCATCGACACGGAACATAGGCACCTTTTCTCCACAGTCGAGCTCCCGGATCTCCTCGATTCTTCCGTAGAATCTTTCCTTCACGTTGTCATCGGTGTAGAATTCGACGTTACGCTGAGTTCGATAATCACACTTGTTGTCCTTTTCCTCCGTGTAGAATGTGTAGCCGTTGATATCATACGCCGATAGGTCACCGGTTTTGCATCGGTCCCACGACAAGGTGAATATGATCTTTTCCGTGTCGGGAAGAATGCGAGCGGGGATTATCAAGGAGCGTCCGCCTAAACCAACGCGTGAAATCTGAGTTGTGCTCTTTGATTATTTCTCCTCGTCCTCTGATGCCCCGGCCACCGTACTTCTTCTCGATTAACCTTTTGTGCTTCGTACCCAAGGATCGACCAGTTCTAAATGCTGTAGCGCGACAAGGTTTGCTTTCGATCAAAGTCTGCGTCGAAAATCGAAGTTCGCATGCGTTATGCGACCCTCTCGGTGACCAGATCCGTCGAGCTTGCCAAGGTGTACATTGACGGAAGACCGGTGGTTCTCGATGTCTAGATAATTCGCGAAAAAGAGATGCACTCTTCGCCGTAAAGCCCTTGGCTATGCTTCCATCTCGACGGGACACATTGCGAACGTATCCTTTGATGTGTCCGTTCATCCTTTCGAACGCCATCATGCTGCGGAGAAACATCGGCCCGAGTTGTACGATGTCCTCCACGACATGGACCAGCAGATGCACCATAATGTCGAAGAATGCGGTGGGAAGTAGACCTCAAGCTCACATAGTATCACCACGATCTCCTCCTGTAGCCTTCCGAGCTGATTCAAGCCAATCGACTTCCTAGAGATGACGTCGAAAAAACTTGCATAGGCCAAATAACGTTTCACGGACATGCTCGTCCATTATCCCTCTTAGTGCGACCGAAGTACTGCGTCATTAGCACGGCATCGTGAGACTTCATGCCATCGAACCTCTGCTTCGCCTGCCTAGGTATCTGCTTATCTTGCCCGCGTGGCGTAAGGAAATTTGACTCCTAGAAGGCACTTGAAAACTGTTTGATCTCATCCCGGCTTAGAGTGAAGCAAGAAGGAGGGCAGTAATATTCGTTCTTCTTGAACTTTTACCCTTCCGACGACCTTGTGTCGTCTCCGACTCATGATCATCATCATCTTCACGATCATCGAGTAGTCGTCCTCCGTGAATCTCCTTCGGATACCCAAGCATATCAGTCGTGCCTTGCTTTGGACCATCTTTCGTCCTATCCGGCATGTTGATTATGGTGGCGACCGACTCGCACACGCTTTTCGTGATATGCATGATGTCGAGGCTATGAGGCGTGCGGAGAAACTTCCAAGATGGCAACTCGTAAAATGACCTTGTTTTCCATACCTTCATCGGCTTGTCTTGTTGCTGCCTCTTCGCTTCTTTCCGTGCTTAGGACAATCTTTCCAGCTTTTTCAGCAACTCTTCCACTTCTTCGCTTCCTACGCCTCGGGATTCCTCGGTCTCGATTTGCCATCGAACAGGTCTCCACGTTTTCTCCATGGATCATTCTGCCGAGCCACCTCCGGTGCGCCATGAACACGGTTTTCGATGACCTGGATCTTTCTCTAGTTGGAGATAGCTTGTGTTATCCATGCACCTAACGCGCGTAGAATCCTTGGATAACCTGCCCGAGATATACCCGCAACCCGGATAGTCTTGCACCGTAGTGACCAACGCGGCTCTCATAGTGAAATAATCTTGCGACGCGCCGTAAGTATTGGCTCAGATTCCCATAACGTGGCTAGCTCCTCTTTCAACAGCCCGAGATACAGATTGATGTCGGTGCAGGTTGTTTCGCCCTTGAATTAGCATACTCATTTGTATGTACTTCTTCTTCATGCACAACCATGGAGAGAGGTTGTACATCCATACAAACACAGCCAAGTCTTGTGCGTCTGCTCACAGCTACCGAACGGATTGAGTCCATCGGCTCGCACCAAGTCGATGTTCCTCGAATCTCCACCTAATTCTGGGAATTCGATGTCCAATGCTTTCCACCGGCTAGCATCTGAAGGGTGCATCAGTAGCTCATCCTTTTCGGGGTCATCATCATCATCTCCTGGCTTCTTCCTTTCCGCATGCCATCGCATGAGCTTCGCCTTAGGGTCCGCGAAATAGCGCCGCAGACGAGGGTGATAGGAAAGTACCATACCACTTTTCGAGGTGCTTTCTTCCCTTTCTTGTATCGACTCACCGCACACCGGACATGTGGTTTTCTCCGCATCCTCGCCCGATAAATGATGCAATCGTTGATGCATACGTGATATCTAACGTGCGGTAGATCGAGAGGATGACGATTTTCTTGGCATCCTCGATACTAGTTGGACATGTGTTCTCCCGGAGACGATCGTGCTGAATGCCATCATATCGTCGAAGCTTGCGTCGCTCAATTTGTGCTTTGCCTTCATCTCCATAGCCTTGAGCGTTACATTCAACCGGGTATCATCGGGCTTGCATCCTTCATACAATGGAGTAACCGTCTTTCTCAAGTTGCGCAGCTTGGCTTTCTCTAGCGGCAGCCTGGCGTTACTAAATCGCTTGAGAAGCAGCTCTTGCACATAAGGGTCCCGCACCCACCGACGTTGTTCCATCGTAAATACGCTCCTCCGCATCTAGATCATCATCATCCCGCTTCCGCACCTTCACCATCTCCAGAGACTCTTCATCATCTCGCCTGCTCGCCGTGATGATGATCATCGCCATGTTGGCCACCTTCTTCACCGTCTCCATCATCTACGCCATCGCTTATCCAACGAGTGTATCCATCCATGAAACCATGGCGAGCAGTGCGCTGCAGATTCCCGAATCGGGTCGATCACCAGTTGAGTTTGCATCTTCTGCACGGACATCTTATATCTGTCTTGTTATTTCGTATCATGTCGGCCGTCGCACATTTCAAAAATCTAGCCACAATGCCTTCACTCATTATGCGGCCCATTTTTGCCTTCACGATTTACATGGTACAATGTTGAAGTCTATTAGAACCACATAATGAATGCATGCATGCAATGGTCGATAGAAAATTTCGGCATGACCTATCCTAAAATTAGGACCTTTATGAATGCCAAAGTCTTGCCAAAATGGAAATGAATCAACATTTTGGCAAAACAAATGGCAACTTGTTCACATACAAACACAAGAGAGAGAGAGAGACCGATCCATACACACATGAACATATCATTATCCTCTCCATACACACATGCATGAGCATCATCGATACTCTCCATATACACACACATATGACCATCGATCCTCTCCACACATACACACATCATGAGCATCGATCATCTACATACATATGAGCACACATGCATCATCCATATACACATGAACACATCCTTACATGGACAACTTACCGAGATGAGAGACCGATCGCGAGAAAGATGGAAAGGAGAGGTGCGCGCGTCGACCGGAGACGGATAGATGAGAGACCGGAGACCTCCTCTATTACTTATGTAACATCCAAAGCAAGTTTTACATGCTAAAAATGGTGAATGTATGGAGAAATTGAGGTGGGAAGGAGAAGATCCCGACTAGATCTAAGGAGGAAGAAGAAGGAAAGTGAAGTGTGGGTGGTGGATGTGGGCACACATGTGCACATAAAGTGTTGTCCTAAAAGAATCGACACATCCGTGGCGCACACGGCCCAGGGCGCCATGTGAGAGAAAATTCTGTGGCGCACTAGGCCGAGTGCCACAGATTCTAGTCCATGTGGCGCACTAGGCCGAGTGCGCCACGAAGTTTGTGGCCGTTTGAGCGAGGGGGCATGCTCTTAGGCGTAGCGCACCAGGCACACGTGCGCCACAGATGACCCTAACAACCGTGGCGCACATGACTATAGTGCTCTACAGATGTTTGGCGTGTGGCCAACAGGGCCCTGGCCCACACACATCTGTGGCGCACTATAGTCATGTGCGCCACGGTTGTTCTAGTTATTAGTAGGGCACTGCCCACAGGTGAGCCACGCCTGTTTTAGCCGTGGGGCACTTCAACCATGTGAGCCATGGATGTGTTGATTACCTATAGCCGTTTTCCTAGTAGTGTCCGGCGAGCCATTACTCTCACCTCCGTGTGCCCCTTCGCCAGCCAGTACCTTCTTGAGTTTCCCCAAGCTTCGGCGAACACGGTGAGCCTTCTCATCCTCTCCCTTGCGTCCTGTATCACCGGCGACCTCGCTGAAAGGCCCAGAGCGCGCCACAGCTACCGAGTATTGGTCAGAGTAGTTGGGACCGTTGGATTTGAATCTGACGATTAGGATAGAAAGTAAGCGAATGGGTACGCACGCTTCTGAGCCATATGATTTCATTTAAATCCTACGGTCTGTGTTAGTCGATCCGCACGAACTGTTTTCGACGAATCAGAACAGGCCACGTGTCCAGTGTTTGTTTTAAAAACAGAATTTGATCTATTAGATGATCAAATTTGTAAATTGCATAACTTTAGTTCTACACGTCCAAAATTTGCAAACTTTATATCAATGGAATCAGTGGAACAATCCCTAGCCAACCATGCCATTTGTTTAGTAAAAAGCTTCTGGAAAAATGTTTGTTTTTGCAGAAACATTTGTATGCTTATTTAGATTATAAAAATTGTTCAAAAATGATTTTGGGGATAAAATCTTTGGCAAATGGTGTGATTTGAACCTACTGACTATAGGAAATACTTTATGGTTTCAAAAATGTATTTGGTGAAACAAAAGAATGATTCTTTGATTTAAAACCATTTCTAGTCAAATAAAAAAATATAGTTTATTTATTAAAAATGGTTTTGGAAGAAAACCTTTGGGAAATGTTTTGTTTTAAACTCGCTGACCCCAAACACCAAATTTTATGGCTTGAAAACATATTTGGTGAACCCTAGAGATTAATACCTTAGTAAAAATATTTCTACACCACATAAAATGATACCTTGTTTTGAAAATGGTTTATGAAGTGAAACCTTTTGCAAATGACTTTGCCACTTTGTAAAATGACCATTGGTTGTCTTCAAATGTTTATGACCCATTAGAAACCACTTTTACAAATAAAACAACCCCTTTTCATGATTGCATGTATGGTTTTGTTTTATTATTTTATGTGATGTTTTGCTTGATTGGTAAATTGAGATTGTGCCTTGCTTGATTGAATTGTAGTGACTTGAAGAGTGTGATTGTTGCAAGGACAAGGAATGAACTTATACTCTACCAAAAAGGCAAGTGATGCTTCATACTTTTTGTCCCATTACTTTCACTATGCATTAGTGATTTTTCTAAGTAAAACTTGCATGGAATTTTTGCTAAGTATAAACCTTGCTATAGGAAAACCTAGTAGATGAAACCTTAGTGGAACATTTCCTAAGTTAAGATTCCTACTACTATCAAGCTTAGCTTAGCTAATAGAAAACAAGGGTGGATTATACATTCATACTATGGAAAATTTTCTAAGTCCGAGGACTTGTGTTTTTGTTTAATAAAACAACTAAGTTAATGAATCACCTGGGTGGAATGGTAATTGCTTGGTGGTTTTTGGTTGAGTGGTTACACAAGGCCAGGGGACTGGTGAACCTTGTGTATCTCACTTGTGGATGGCCACCCAGGAACAAAGAGATTTGAGATGTCAAATGTTGAGAATCTTCAAGTGCAGCCACTTGGCATTATGGGCTCTGCCTGGATCATATAGGTTGCAAGAACTTAGCCATATGGACAGTTGGTGGTAGAGTTTGATAGGTTGGAACGCGTCCATTTTGGTCTAAGGGAAGGCTTCTGAAAGATCTTGTCTTGGTGAAACCAAGTCTTGTGGGGAAAGTGCACCACCTCTGCAGAGTGTAAAATCTAAGTACTTAGCCATGTCCCTGCTAAAGGACAATTTGAGCATCAAGACATGGAAGCAATCAAGAATCTCATCATTCAAATTTCTAAGTTAAAAACTTGTGGTTGAACAAGGGTTAAAGGATCTTCAATCTTTGATTGGGAGAAATGATTTTGTCAAGCAAAAACTTAGTGTTTTCAAATGTTAAGGAAAAATCTATTTTGAGCAATGCAAGCCTCAACTCCACTAGCCAAATGCATATAGATAATAGACTCCACTATACTACCATAGTATCACTTGCCAATACAATTCAAATGTATTGACCCTTTGTGGCTATAACTTGTGATGTTGCAGGTTTGATTGATTTAGTGAAGTGTGTTGATTAGGATTACAAATTCTACAACCAACATTTTTGCCCGTGGCACTTTGAAGATGAAGGACCCATGCTTATAGTTATTCTGCTACAATGAAATGTAATAGCCAAATGAGCTATGTAAGATGTAATAAAATTATGTTATTCCTGGTTATAAAATTGTATTATGACCTTTGTTTCTTGATATTACATCTTAACTGTGGATGCTAGCTATTGATCCAGGGACTAGCATTGTAAACACAGGGGACTCTACCTTGTTAAAAGGTTGGAACCCTTACATAATCCATCCTTGTTTTCTACTAGCTAGGCTAAGCATAATAGTAGCAAGAATCTTAACTTAGGGAAAATTCTACTAAGGCATCATCTACTAGGATTTCCCATGGCATAGCATACTTAGTAAAAATTCCATGCAAGTCCTACTTAGAAATATCACTAATGCATAGTCAAAATATTAGGACAAAATTTATGAAGCACCACTTGCCTTTTTGGTAGAGAGTATAGGTTCACTCCTTGATCTTGCAATAGTCACACTCTTCAAATTTCACTACAATTCAATCAAGCAAGGCACAAAATTTAATCTAGCATTCAAAACAATTTACCACATAAAATAAAGAAAACAAAACAATGCATGCAAGCATGCAAGAGATTGTTTATTTGGAAAGGTGGTTTCTAGTAGGCTATAAACATTTTAAAACACCTATTGGTCATTTATAAAAGTGGCAAAACCATTTAAAATCAAGTTAGTGAAAATGGCCATTTAAATCATTTTTGTTTTGCTAGAATGATTTAAATCAAAGTAATATCTTGTAGAGTTAGCCAAATATATTTTTAAACACAAATGTTAGTGTTTATGGTCAAAGTGTTTTAAAACAAATCCATTTTCAAAAGGTTTCACTCAAAAACCATTTCTAAATCAAAGCAACATTTTTATTTTACTAGAAATGCTTTTTATTCAAAGAATAAATCCTTAGTGTCACAAAATATACTTTTAAATCCAAAAGTTGGTTTTTATGGTCAGTAGGTTCAAAACAAACCATTTGCAAAAGATTTTACCCTAAAAACATTTTTAGAATAAATTTTATAACTAAAATAGGCCTAGAAATATTTCTGCAAAAACAACCAACTTTATAGAAGCAAAATATTAAACTAAGGGCATGGTTGCAAAGTTCACATTTTTGTGAATCCAGTGATATAAAATTTGTAAATTTTCGACGTGTAGATTAAAAGTTATGAATTTTCCAAATCCAAACACTAAATAGAAATGTTTCTGTTTTTAAAACGAAATACATGACATGTGTCTTTATCCTATTAGTGCATACGGTTTCGGTTGGATCGACTAACACATGCCGCAGGATTTTATTTAGATCGCACGACATAGATACAAACTTAACCCTTCGATTAAATGATCTATCCTATCCGCTGGATCATCATCTAACGGTTCACAGCAAAATAGCCAAGATCTGGCGGCACTAGGCAACGACGAGCGGCGGCGCGCTCGGGCTGCGGGGGTCCGGCCAAAGCAGGAAGCGAGGGAAAGGGAGGATATGCTCACCAGGTTCGCTGTGGAGTGCTGATGCTCAACGTGCTCGTGGGGAGGCAGGGGCGCAAGGTGCTGCTGGCGATTGCTCGTCGGAGTCGTCGTCGGCGTCGGGTGCGTCCTGTTGTCGACGGGGGCGAGGCTACAAGGCACGGGAAAACTAGGGAAAGGGTCCGTTAGACACGCAAGAGAGAGGAGAACATTCGAGTGTCAACCAGAGAGGAGGGGCTGGTATGTGCTTACGGGGAGAGATCGCCGGAGTGGGCACAGTCGACGACGATGCTCTATTGAAGACGAAGTCGAGTATCTGGGGCGCGCGCGTGCAAGCGGTGTAGGGTTCGCAGCATAGAAAACAAAAATTTTCCTACGATGGGAACAACTATGTACCAGGATCTATCTACTAGATACAAACAACGGGCAGATGTATATCCATAGAGAACATACCCTTGAAGACCGACAAAGCTTAACGAGTTCAACTCGTGGTTGATGTAGACGATCTCAAGATCGAGAGGAAGTCCCAGCGCCGCAAAGCAGCAGCGCATCCGTGCTCGCACACACGTACAAGACACCGAGCAACCTACGCCTCCTCGCTCCAGCGATGCAGCGGAAGCACAACCCTTTCTTGCCGAATAGCCACTAGGAACATGTATCTCGCTAGTCCGAGACCATGGGGGATAAATTCTAGAGGGAAGAGAGATCCTTCACGAGGAGGTGTCAGTGAGAAGTGAGAGGAGGGGCTCCTTATATAGGGGAGGGGGGGCAGCCCAAGGGGGCATGGCCGCCGGCCATGGAGGGTGCCCCCACCTCTCCCTCATTCATGTGGGTGGACACTCCACTCACAAAATGGCCCTTCAATTTTCTCCACTAAAAAATCCACTCAAATTCCCATTAAATTTCCACCAAATTTAATGCAAACTCTCATTAAATAAAACTCTTTTATTTTATTCAGAATTTTGTCAATTACTTTAATGACAAACATTCACAAATAACCCCTTGCTAGAATTCTATTTCACATGCATAACCACTTTATGCAATTTCACCCGAAAACCTGTTTCGGTATCTAGTAAAATAAATTCCTGCGCTTGTTCATTCTTTCGGCATGAAACATTTGCTCCAACTGGATGTCAGTGTCCCTTAAGTGTGTCACCCTACGGTTCGCGAATAATGTGGACATGATCGAGACCCTTCTCCGATCAATAATCAGTAGCGGGACCTGGAGATCCATACTGACTCACACATTCAACGATGACTTTCCTGTGATCGTCGGAACCTTTTACGCTTATATCTTAATCCCTTTGGTTCACGATATATTACATGTCCGAGATTCGATCATCGGTATCTTCATACCTAGTTTGATCTCGTTACTGACATGCACTCTTTTCTCGTTCCCGTGATATAACATTCTAGTGATCAAATCACTTGCTTGCAAGCTAACCAATGTGATATCACCGAGAGGGTCCAGAGTATATCTATCCGTCATTGGGATGAACAAATTCCACTCTTGATCCATGATTCTCAACATAACACTTTAGTAGCTTTGAAGCCATCTTTATAATCACCCGTTATGGTGTGACGTTTGATGTCAACAAGAAACTCTTCCGGTGTTAGTGATTGGCATGATCTCATGGTCTAAGGATTAGGACTACTTCGTAAGTTGTTTATAGCAATATAAACTCAATGACTTTGATCGTAATGCTATACTTCGGATGAATATTCATCACACCATTACACTAATGTTGTGATCTCATTATTAACAACATCCAATGTCTATGATAAGGAAACTGTGATCATCTTGTTAATCAACGAACTAGTTTATGAGAGAGGCATAACTAGAAACTTTCCGTTTGTTTATTAAACACACATGTATTAACGTTTCCGTATTAATACAATTATAGCATGCAAAATAAACATCTATCATATATTGGAATACACATAATAAACATTTTATTATTGCCTCTCAGGGCATATTCCCTTCAAGCGGGAGATGCTGGCAGACGCGAGAGACGATGGTGAACATGCTCGTGGAGGTTAGGGGCAGTGGGGAGGTGAGGGTTGGCCGGAATCGGACGGAAAGCTCGCCGGAGACAGTGATGTTTGAGCAAGAAATTCGGGCAGCCCTGTGGCGGAGAGGGTGTGGCGCCTGGGAGGAAAGTTAGAGAGGAGACAGGCGTTTAAGAGGGCGAGGTCATGTGCGAGAATCACGCGGCCATTAACGCGAATTAACGCGAGGAATTATCGGTAGAAACGTTTGGGAGAAAGAGGGGGAATGGGTCAGCGTGGGGCGGGTGAGGACGATGCCTGCCGTAATGCCCCGAAAAATATTCCGAAATAAAATTGCTTGTTTTATATTTTGCATCATCATGACATCATGCATTACTTTTTCCCTAAAATATTTTCACCAAAAGTCTATTTTCTTTTATAATTAGTCCCTCCTCTAATTCCAAATCAAAACCCTGGTCTTTTTAAATCTTTTATTTGTCTAAAAACTATTTATAAAAGTCTATTTAAAAATAAAAAAAATAAATAAAAATATTTTTAGAGGGAGGCAGCCGGCCGGGCCAAGCGGCCCAGCTAGCCACCTACGACCATGTATCCTAACCCTAACACACACGCACCATGCTCCCCACCGCGAGGAAAAACACGCACACCTGAGACGCCACACATACGCACACACACACACAACGACACGGCCACGCAGCGGTGCAGCGCACGCACCCAACATGAAACGACCCACACCAGGCGCACACACACGCACACCACGCACTGGACCACACGCACGCACGCCAAACCTGGCCAACGGGCAGTGCCTGGAACGGTCCGGTCCGCGGCACGTAGAAAAAGTTCGGCCCAAGCCTGGCCCGGAACATGGCTTGACGGGCCGTGTCCGTCCCGTGGCACGCGGGTGTCGTGCCTGTGCCGTCTTGCCGGGCACGCGGGCTGGCCCGGCACGGCCAGTTAGCAAGTGTCTGCGAATATTTGCAACAAATATGCAAAAAGAGGTGTGCGCGGGGTTCAAACCCTAAACCTGTTGCTATCTCGCGCCCCTCTCTACCACTGGGACACCAAATCTTAGTTGTTATAGTATAGATCAGGACATTTTTAAAGGCAAATTTCCATGGGCCAACGGAAAAGGCCAAGGCCCAGCGTGCTTCACGTGCCGCGGGCCGGCCCGCCAGGCGTCGGAGCCGTGCCCGGGCCTCGAAACCAGGCCCCCGTGCCGACCCGACATGGCACGTGGCCTGGCGGGCCACGGCGGGCCATGCCGCGTGCCGGACCGTTTACCATGTGTCGGGCCGGGGCTGTGCCGGGCCGGCCCGTTGGCCAGATTTGATGCACGCTGCCCGCGACCCAGGCCCGCACGCGAACTCCACGCACGGAGTCGAGACCCCATTATCGTCCTTCGATCCCACCTACCGCGCTGGGATCCCCATCCTCTCGTTCTTCCTCGGCAACCGCCGCCATTCCTATCGATCTCCTCCTCCCTGCTATCCTCTCCCAACGCCGCCGATTGCAGCACGCCCGCAGGGAACCTTCCCCGGTCGCCCTCCTCTCCACCTCGACGTCCGTCGCTCGACCGCAGCCAGCGGCCTCTGCCTCCTCCTCCCTGGTCATATCCGGTCGCCCCACGTCTCCTCCCCGTCTTACTCTCCGGCCGCCATCGGCCACGCTCTATCCTCGCCTTCCTCCCTGTGTGTCGCTGCCGCCTCATCGCTCGAGCTCGACCACAGTTCCCTGCAGCCCCGCCCTGAGGAACTCCGATGGCCTCGCCAAGCTCGCCTCCTGTGCGCTCCGTTGCCAGGTGCTCCGTCGCCGGGAACGCACGTACTCATCGCCCCGCTCGACATCGCGTCCTCGCTGACCGACTCCAGCCGTGCTCCTGCTGGCCACAGGTAGTGCCCACCTTGAGATCCTCCGTTGTTGTACCGTGAGGCCGAAGACACCGTCATCCACGTGTTTGCTGTCACCCAATCGAGCTTGACTTGCGTGCTTGTATGTGCCAGAGTCCTCGTGGCCCTCTGAAGATTGCAGTACTGTCACCAAGCACGACAAATGATAAGATAGTGGGAGGACAAACAAGAGATACTCCGGTTTGGTGCGACCTAAGACCATCAGTTAACATTTCAAGAACTTCTTCACGGAACGCCAATACCTCTTACATGGATGCAAGTGTTCTGAGACCGAACCCGAAACCCTCCGGCCAAGATCGTCGAACCCCGTGTGTGACCCCTTTTTGCCCGAGTCCCTATTTTTATAAATTCCAACCATATAAATTGTTGCATATTAAATTGTTCATTCTCGCATACATATTCTTTTGGTTGGGGGAATTATGCCGATTTGTTGGAGATATGCCCAAGAGGCAATAATAAAGTGGTTATTATCATATCTTCACACTTATGATAAATGTTTACATACCATGCTATAATTGTACTAACCGGAAACATTAATACTTGTGTGATTTGTAAACTAAAATAAGAGTCCCTAGTAAAGCCTCTTGTTAAACTAGCTTGTTGGTTAATATATGATCATGGTTTCCTGATCATGAACATAGAGATGTTATTAACAACAAGATCATATCATTAGGAGAATGATGTGATGGACATACTCCTATAGATAAGCGTAGCATAAAGATCAAGTCATTTCAATAGTTCAATTGCTATATGCTTTCTGATACATAGTAACCTAATTTCTTCGACCATGAGATCATGCATATCACCTTTACCGGATGGATGCTTTGATGACATCAAACACCACACCGTAACTGGGTGGCTATAAAGGTGGCATTGAGTGTTCGGAAAGTATTGGTTGAAACACATGGATCAAGAGTGAGATTTGTCCATCCATATGACGGATAGATATACTCTGGGCCCTCTCGGTGGAATGTCATCCAATTAGCTTGCAAGCATGTGACTGGGTCACAAGGGATCACATATCACGGGAACGAGAAAAGAGTACTTATTGGTAACGAGGTTGAACTAGGTATGCAGAGATACCGACGATCATAACCTCGGATAAGTAAACTATCGTGAGACAAAGGGAAATTGGTATCGTATGTAAGTGGTTCATTCGATCTAAGTAATCGTAGAAATATGTAGCCATATCAATTTCAGATTCCTCTATTGGTTATTGTTCGGAGAAGTGTCTCGATCATGTCCGCATAATTCACGAACCGTAGGGAGACACACTTAAGGATTCGACGTTGTTTGAGTAGTTATGGTATTATGAGAAAGAGACCGAATGTTGTTCGGAGTCTCGGATGGGATCCGGGATATCACGAGGTGATCCGAAATGGTCGAAGAATAAGATTCATATAAGGAAAGTCCCGTTTGAGTTCGGAAATGATTAGGTGTTTTCATCGGGAATGTTCTAGAAGGTTCGGAATGTCCGCACTCCGGGGAAGGGTACATGAATGTGTCATTACATATTGGAATGATTGCATCATGTACTAAGTGTTCTTGCTGTTCCAAATAAAGGATTAAATTGAATCCTAAAATTGAAAAGTCAAATGGCGGTTTGAAAGTCAAGCGGCTAAAACAGAACTGTGGGAAACAAGCAAGAGGAGGCAAAACCGACTTGGGGAGGAGTCCCTCCTCTCCAAGCAGCCAAGCGCCACCAAGGCCGACTTGGGGAGGACTCCTCCCTTGGCCGCCCTCCCACCTATAAAAGGAGGCAGGGCCTCCTCCTCTAGACACACAAGTTCCTATCCTCTAATCTAAATCCTAGCCCTAGACTCCGATTTAGAGCCGCTTTGGTTTAGAGCTTCTAATTGCACTAGCCTTCGGATTAGAGCCTTCTAATTGGTGTGTCTAAACCCTAGACCACTAATAGCTCTCTCTCATACTCCACCATACTCGCTCCGGCTTAAGGCGAAGCCCTGCGGGATCTCCCCTCTACTTCCGGTACCACGCCGTTGTGCTGCCGGAATCGCGAGGAGAGTGCTATAACCTCCGCTGCCTGCTGGAACAAGGGAGAGGAAGGTCTTCGTCGAGTACCGGACGTGTGACCAACTGCGGAAGCGCTGCCGGAACGCAGCGCTGGAAGGATCGTCTACACGATCTTGAGATCGGGAAGAGTACGACTACATCACCCACGATAATCCGCTCTCGTTAACCACTTTGGAATCTTCAAGGGTAAGTTATTCCATCGACTCGTTGCTACAATCTAGTAGATAGATCTTGGCTTGTTTGTTTGTATGCGATAGAAAATTTTTGTTTTCCATGCTACGAACCCCTACAGTGGTATCAGAGCCGTGTCTATATGTAGATCTGTTGCACGAGTAAAACACAATGGTCATTGTGGGCGTTGATGCTTTTATTGTTGATTGCTTCTTGTGTACTTTGCATCTTGCGGTATGTTGGGATGAAGCGGCCCGGGCTAACCTTACATGACATCGTTCATGAGACTTGCTCCACGCTTGACATGCAACTTGTATTGCATAAGTGGCTTTGCGGGTGCCTGTTTCTCCTAGCATAGTTAAGATCCAATTTACAACGGGTGATTAACAATACTAGTATCAATGTTGTGGTTCATGTTCGTAAGTTAGAACGACACTTATTGAAAGCCCCAAACCACGTAAAACATGCAAAGAAATTAGAGGCGTCTAACTTTGTTTTGCAGGGGTGTGCAGTGATGTGATATGGCCATGATTTGATGTATGCAATGTTCCTTATTGTAAGTTAGCAACCGGCAGGAGCCATATGGTTGTCTTTAATTTATGTTAAGACCCGCGTGTCTATTCAAAGTAGTTGTAATAGTTGAAGCCGGTGGACGACAACCATGGAGAAGCGTTATTGACCTTGATGCAATGCCGGCAATGATGGAGATCATGTTCGTGCTTGAAGATGGAGATCGGAAGCACAAAGAAGAAAGGCCATATCATATCACATATTATGAATTGCATGTGATGTTAATCCTTTATGCATCTTGTATTGCTTAGTAGACGACGGTAGCATTATAAGATGATCCCTCATGCACATGAATTTCAAGTCACAAAGTGTTCACCCTTAGTTAGCACCGTTGCTAAAGCTTGTTGTTTCGAAGCACCACGTGATGATCAGGTGTGTTAGATTCTACAAGCGTATACAACGTGAGCAAGCCAGATTTGCTCATGCGGAAACTAAGGTTTGATCTTGACGAGCCTAGCATGTACAGACATGGCCTCAGGAACACGGATTACCGAAAGGTAGAGCATGAGTCATATAGTAGATATGATGAACATGTTGATTGTTCGCCATTGAAGCTATATCAACTCTCGTGATGATCGGTTTTGATGTGGTGGATTTGGTTCGTGTGATCACTAAAACAATGTGAGGGATATTGTTTTGAGTGGGAGTTCACCTAGATTAATTTAATTATTAATTAGAACTCAATTTATCATAAACTAAATCAAAGTGAATTTGCATAGTTGTTGTAGTCATTGGCATCCGTTTACCACCTTGCGCTTAGTTATAATTGAGATGATAGAACTATAGAATTCTGGTTAGTTACTTTACGAACTGGTATCATATTGTTTTGAAGTGTTAATCTAAAGTTTAAAAATCCTATTGCAAACTTTCAGTAAGTTCCGGTTACTCCATGAAGTTTAATAATTAGTATTAAATCAAGAGTAACAATTCCAAGTGTTAGTATATAAGTATCATGTTTGTCTCCATGATTATTGATATTCAAAGGATTCTCTTAATATCAAAGTTATCTAGGATCTGAAAGAGTTGTTTCAGAAACCATGATGTGTGGAAGATATTGTGATATCTGAAACAAAGTTTTGGTTACAACATGATAAAGTATAATATGGCAAAGTTCATGTTCTCATATTTTGATGAGAATTTGCAAAGGGTTGGAGACACTAGTTGTCCTAATCCACCAAAAGGTTTTGGATAGCAACATTATACTCACGATTCATCTTTATAAGCTAAAAGTAGCTTGATCATGGATAATTCCATGGTAAAGGTGAATATTTGATGTAGGTAAAATATTTACTACACCAAGAGATTACTAAAGAAAGGAATTTGGAAGAACACCAAACATTTTATGATGGTGATCTATTTCAAAGTGCAAGTCCAAAGACATTGGTATTTAATTATACACGCTTTGGACTATGTGTCATATGTATGACTCCACTATTGATGTTGATAGATTCTTTCAAACAGAAAAGGAAATATTGAAAGAAAATCTCATAAGTATATGGCAGAAAGGAAAAGACTAGAATTGTTCAGCTTAAGTATATAGATGATATACATGTTATGGCTATATTCTTTGCTTATTAAACAATGTGGTTCTCAAGTATTTGATACTGAATTTGTTGGTGTGAATCGTCATACGAAACAACACAATTCATGAACTACAATGGCCTAAGTAACTAGCAAAAGAATATGTGATGATGTTCATCGAGAACAAAATAAAGGGTTATTGTGTTGCTCGTTAAACATCAAAGCTTGCCTTCAAGATTTGTTTTATCAGGTATTATGAGAACAAAAGGGTTGTTCAAATAATTGTCGTAATCCATAAAAGATGGATTCGCAAATCTCGTTGGAGACATCACATCCATAAAACTAGTGCTAAATATGTCGAAAGACAAATTGATTGAAAGATCACTTAGGAAGTGACATCGCCGTTTAAATTATACTGGAAAGAAAACATGAAGAAACTCCATGTGGATGGAATTTTGGAGTCTTGATTTTTGATCAAATGACACTTGTGAAACTTTCCTAGAGATAATTGAAACTTCGTTCATAGGCCAAAAGGGAACGAAAGACTAGCTTATTGGAATTTGTACATATTGTTGTACGAAGTCCATTATGTGTAGTCAAGAGCGATGGATTTTAACTTCATTTGCTTTTTTCGAAATTTTGAGTGAATATATGAATATTTACTTAATAAGGATGAAGTATGAAACATTTGAAAAGTTCAAAGACTTTCAAGATGAAGTGCAAAATCATTGTAACAAGAATATAAACAGTTTATGATAAAGATCATAAAGGAAGATATTTGAGTTACAGATTTTAGCATAATACCTAAGATTTAAGGAATCGTTCCGTGGATTTGCATTTTCCCGAAACACCATAAAGAGTATGGAGCGTTCGAGATATTTAATTAAACCTTGTTTGACATGGTAAGATCGAAGGTGAAATTCATAAAACTGCCATTGTATTTTAAAGATTAAAAGCTTTAGAGATTACCGTTTTTCCACTGAAAAGAGCTTCATCATAATCCGTTGAAATGACACCATATAAAGTTATGGTTTGGGATAAAACCCAAGTTGTCCTTTCTTAAACATTGGCATGCTATGCATAAAAAGGATGTTTGCAACCAAAGTCGGATGAACCTGTCTTTGTATGTTATTTCGAATAACCGTTAAGTATTCCTCCATAACACCGGAGACAAAAGTGTTTGTCACTTAGAACGTCAAGTTTCTTTTAGAAGGAATTTTTCGTGAAAAGTTAAGTGGGAGGACAATAGAACTTTGATAAGGTTAAAAGAACCTTAGATATATGTGTAGAGTTGCGCAGCACCGAAAAGTGTTAGGGCGCAACAATGCTCATGGCTCACGTGCCTCAAAGGTTGTGGTTATGAAGGTCAAAGTTTCATTGAACCAAGTAGGTCGAGTAAACAATCAAATACCAAGATTTGAGGGTTGAATCATTATTTGAGAATAATGAACGTACTACATGCAAAGAAGCGATGATGGGCCACGACTCAGTAAAATGGCTTGAAGCCATAAAATCCGTGATAGTTCCATATACGAGAGATCAAGATTTGAACTTGAAAGACCCTCCGAAGGTACAAGACCTTACGATGTATTTGGATCTATACAGAAATAGACATGGATGTTTCACATCTATGAAATAGTCGACATGTTGGGAAAGAGTTCACAACAATGTTCAAAGGTTGTATATGACAAGATTTGATCTTTCATAGCGATTTTTAGTCTAGACGGATTAATGTAGCAACCACTACATATAATTTGGTATATGGTAGTTGAATAAACAAAACAAGTTCTTCTAATAGAATCGTTACCTAGGACATGTGCATAACACGGTCCATAGGGTTTTGTTAATTCAAAGGATGCTAAAAGCATATGCAAACTTCAATGGTTAAAGTGAGCATCGCGGAGTTGGAATCTTCACTGTGATGAAACTGTTAAAGGAGTTTAAAAGTTCATTAGAGACGTTGAAGATGCTTGCATTTGCAAGAAATTAAGTGGGAGCGCTAAGACATGTTTCTAATACATTATGTGGAAGACATATTATTGATTAGAAATAATATATCTTTTATTAACACATATTAAGAATTTTATCCCGATGAAAGACTTAGGCAAAACCCAAATATTTGGCATCAATAGACGCTAATATGGTTGTGCCAGAAGTACATAGACAAGATATTGAATGAGTTCAATATAGAAACTACAAGAGAGGTTCTTGTCGCACAGAAAGGATTGAATGAGTTCAATATTGATGATATATTCAAGTGTATTGACATTTGGTAAAGTGAAACAAATAATCAAGTATAGATTGATACTTGATGTATGAAATCACAAAGAGTATTTATATCAATCATACTGTGATATGTACAAATCCAGATATGTCCTATGCTCTAAATGTTGTGAGCATATACCAGAATGATTCGTAAGATGATCATTGGACAATAGTAAGGATATTCTTATGATCTTTTGGAAGAACTAAGAGTATAATATTTGTAGAAGTGACAAATAGATGGTTAGTTCATTGTAAAAGTACTACATTGATACTAGCTTTGTCACAAAGTACAAATTAAGTTTATCTCAATCTAAACTAAAGGTGGCACAATATAATGGAAAGTGAGTTCCATAATGGATTTGGATGAGTTCCAAAGTTAAGACATTGTGAGATACTACAACAAAAGGCTAAGTATATGACTGCTATTTTAGCAGCAAAAGAGGGCATTTGTGTCAAGTAGTTTGTTATCAAACTAAGTGTAGTTCACAGTGGGATAATACTATGAAGATATATTGTGCGACAATATTATCAACATGTTTTAACCCCAAAGAGCTAAAGGTCACACCGAAAAGACCAAATTTATACAAAGCCATCTCATTAGAGAATGAGTGATGCGTGAGGCAAAGACATGCAATTACACACGGACACGGAAGTGTCGATCCAGGAGATCAGTTGACCACTAGCAATCGTGTACATACAACACCGAAAAGCCATAGGTGTTGAATACACAAAGGTTTGAAACTAGATTATTGACTCTAGTGCAAGTGGGAGACTGTTGGAGATATGCCCAAGAGGCAATAATAAAGTGGTTATTATCATATCTTCACACTTATGATAAATGTTTACATACCATGCTATAATTGTATTAGCGGAAACATTAATACTTGTGTGATTTGTAAACTAAAATAAGAGTCCCTAGTAAAGCCTCTTGTTAAACTAGCTTGTTGGTTAATATATGATCATGGTTTCGATCATGAACATAGAGATGTTATTAACAACAGGATCATATCATTAGGAGAATGATGTGATGGACATACTCCTATAGATAAGCGTAGCATAAAGATCAAGTCATTTCAATAGTTCAATTGCTATATGCTTTCGATACATAGTAACCTAATTCCTTGACCATGAGATCATGCATATCACCTTTACCGGATGGATGCTTTGATGACATCAAACACCACATAAATCGGGTGGCTATAAAGGTGGCATTGAGTGTTCGGAAAGTATTGGTTGAAACACATGGATCAAGAGTGGGATTTGTCCATCCATATGACGGATAGATATACTCTGGGCCCTCTCGGTGGAATGTCATCCAATTAGCTTGCAAGCATGTGACTGGGTCACAAGGGATCACATATCACGGGAACAAGAAAAGAGTACTTATCGGTAACGAGGTTGAACTAGGTATGCAGAGATAACGACGATCATAACCTCGGATAAGTAAACTATCGTGAGACAAAGGGAAATTGGTATCGTATGTAAGTGGTTCATTCGATCGCAAAGTAATCGTAGAAATATGTGGGAGCCATATGAATTTCCAGATTCCTCTATTGGTTATTGTTCGAAGAAGTGTCTCGATCATGTCCGCATAATTCACGAACCGTAGGGAGACACACTTAAGGATTCGACGTTGTTTGAGTAGTTATGGTATTATGAGAAAGAGACCGAATATTGTTCGGAGTCTCGGATGGGATCCGGGATATCACGAGGTGATCCGGAATGGTCCGGACAATAAGATTCATATAAGGAAAGTCCCGTTTCGGAGTTCGGAAATGATTCCGGTGTTTTCATCGGGAATGTTCTAGAAGGTTCCGGAATGTCCGGCACTCCGGGGGGGAAGGGGTACATGAATGTGTCATTAAATTGAATCCTAAAACTGAAAAGTCAAATGGCCAGTTTGAAAGTCAAACGGCTAAAACAGGAAACTGTGGGAAACAAGCAAGAGGAGGCAAAACCGACTTGGGGGAGGAGTCCCTCCTCTCCAAGCCGGCGCGCCACCCAAGGCCGACTTGGGGAGGGACTCCCTCCCCTTGGCCGCCCCTCCCACCTATAAAAGGAGGGGCAGGGCCTCCTCCTCTAGACACACAAGTTCCTATCCTCTAATCTAAATCCTAGCCCTAGACTCCGGTTTAGAGCCGCTTTGGTTTAGAGCTTCTAATTGCACTAGCCTTCGGATTAGAGCCTTCTAATTGGTGTGTCTAAACCCTAGACCACTAATAGCTCTCTCTCATACTCCACCATACTCGCTCCGGCTTAAGGCGAAGCCCTGCGGGATCTCCCCTCTACTTCCGGTACCACGCCGTTGTGCTGCCGGAATCGCGAGGAGAGTGCTACAACCTCCATTTCTTTGGAACAAGGGAGAGGAAGGTCTTCGTCGAGTACCGAGCGTGTGACCGATGCTGAGCGCTGAGGCCTTGTGGGAAGGATCGTCTACACGATCTTGAGATCGGGAAGAGTACGACTACATCACCCACGAGAATCCGCTCTCGTTAACCGCTTTTGAATCTTCAAGGGTAAGTTATTCCATCGACTCGTTGCTACAATCTAGTAGATAGATCTTGGCTTGTTTGTTTGTATGCGATAGAAAATTTTTGTTTTCCATGCTTCGAACCCCTACACGATTCACCTCGTAATTAAATATGGAGACCATATACAGGCGAATCTAGTCTAATATTGGTCCCATTTAATCTTGTGTAGCAAACCGATGCTATGTTTTATCTTGTTAACCAACATTTAAATTACAGGGTAGATAAATAACTCAAACCATAATATTTATTTGCCGGGATCCCGATTCCTCTTAATATTGCTAGTTAGGTCGCATATTGCCATACCATGCATCATATCATAAACATGCCGGATCTTCCGCCGTATTATTAGATATTGCATCCGGTGTTCCTTTCTAGTGCTTTGTTTCTTCACCGATTAGGACGATGAGTCGATGTGAGATACGGCAAGCCTTCAGTCACCGACTTTGTCTCACAGGCGAGCATTCTCCCCCTTCTACCTATTTTGCATTTATAGTCTTTACTTCTTCTAATTGATCTATTGCTATCCTTATTGTCGATGCTATAGTACCGTTCCTTTAATTACCTGTTTATCCTATTGCCTTGTTTGATTAGCTAGCTTTGTCCTTGCGAGTCGTAGGCATGCTTAGTACCGCTCTCATACAGTTAGAACATGATACTCGGAAATGGTTGGTGATAAGATAAATAATCTGATGTTGTTGGTTATGGTTTCACCTAATGATAAGGCCTCGGCAGGGACCACCTTTAGGAACTGCTTGAGCCAACCTAGGACCCGTTCGTTCTACGATACCTGTTCCGAGTTGATCGCGCTAACCAAACGTGGGGGCCTCTGGGATCCCCCCTCAACTACCGGCGCTATCCGTATATCCAGAGTGTTACAAAATTGGTTTTCCATTTGGTGCATACGCACAATATGTCCTCGGACATGGGTGAGTTGATATGTCTTTGGACTTGATGTTTTGGTGGACTGCCATGGCTTGCATACATAAATCACGGTACACGGTGGCGGCACCCACAATGTGTACAAGTTATCCCGCAGGGCCCGATCCACCAGTAGGCGCAAACGTTGTGCCTTCCCCGAGAATCGTCGTACCTCTTGGTTGGTTCCCCACAGTAGGTGATGCCTCTAGATATGCGTGTAGTTAAGGACAGTTATTATTGTGAGATTCGGATGGCACGCGTAATATGTTGCATGATGGGTTGAGCATGCGTTTGGGTACAGTAGTGCACCCCTGCAGGGTAAATCTTTTCGAGAAGCCGTGTTTCCACGGTTATGGACGCCTCGGGAGTACAGTGTCATGATCATACACAACACCACTGATGTTTTGCCTCTAATAATATGATTAGTAATTAGACGTATCAACTAAATACCCGATTAACTAAAACTGCCACCGTGTGTGCTCTATAAGAGGACTTCCTCGACTGGTCTTCGAGGGGGAAATCTTCGGATGGGTTATGTTTGGTGTTATATATAGTTATCGTATAGAGCTCTCTTATCTCGCTCTAACAGACAAAATTATAGCGTGTCTCTATAACTTAGATAGTTCAAGCTTTGCCGCTGAGCCCACCATACCTATGTAGGCGAGGACCGCCTAATTCTAGTCTCGCCGTGTACTGGCCTTAGTACTGATCGCTCTCTTTCTATTTTTCCTTTGCCCTTTGTCGGCACACTTTTGTCTTGACATGTATGTGATTGGCGACGTTAGCAAGGTTACCCTTTCGGCTTGGCCTGGGCAGGGTTGGACACCGCTTGGTTATTCTTCAGGACACTTAGTCCCATTTGGATCTTGTCCGTACTTGGATACTATCTTGCTTTCTCCTTGAGTTGTATCTTCGTATTGTACCTTTTGTATTCTTGACTCGTCGAGTCGTTGTTGTATATATAAGTTCTTGTGGACTCTGTTGTAAACTACTATGATATAACTACTTGTAATCAAATCCCACCCACAAGAAAGTGTCTGGCGAGCTTCTTTGAATCGCTTCTATGTGGGTTTTGGCGGGAAATGCTAAGATCTACATAGACCCGATTCGGGGGCGTTGCACCTTCGTGGCAGTGGGGCCTAGGCGTCAGCGAGGTAAGGGGGTGCGCGTGGGGTCAGGCGGTCACTGGGTGAGCGGGTGCGGGTTCTGGTGAGAAAACGTCTCGCGTGGGAGAGGGAGATGCCTGGTGAGTTGCGGATTGGGCCAGAGGCTTTGCTAGGCTGGGCCGGTTCTTTTCCATTTTTTTATTCTGTTTCTTTTTATTTTTCCTTTTCTTATTCTGTTTTGAATTTATTCAAATGTTTTTAAACCCTCTTTTTAAATCAAAACTTTTCCAAGTTTTCAGTAAGTTTTTATACTATTTTAACAATGTATTTAAAGTCCATTTTAGAATATTTTCTTATATTCTCTTATGGTTTCTTATATAATTTAAATTAGACATCTGTCTTTATTTAAATAGAATTTAAATATGGTTCCAATCCATATTATTTTTATTTCATTATTCCTTTATTCTTTTTAAGTTAATTAGATAACTTTTATTCCATTTTGGAAATTCCAATTATTTTTCCCATGATTTGATTAATCATTTTCATTAGGAACTTTGTCTCCATTTAAATATAATTAGAATATGGTTTAATCCCATATACTTTTATTTGAATATTCTTTATCCCTTTATTTTATTTGGATTTGGATTATCTTTATCCCATTTGCTTATGGATTTAATTCAAGATTTTAAATTGACTTCCAAATAATTTTATTGGGATTTATTATTTAGTTTAGGCAATTTGTCTTTATTTAAATAAAATTGTATATTGTTCAATCCTTCTGATTTTATTTAAATAATCTTTTGTTCCTTTTTATTAATCAATAAACTTTCATTCCATTTGTTTGGCCAAGATTTAATTTGTCTTTTAAATATTCCTTATTTATTTATTTCTTTCTTTCTTTATCTTATATAATTCATATCTTCTTATTTATAGTTCCAAAATTGGTGATTCCAATTTGTATGATTTTATTTAATATTTGTTTATCCTTTTAAATCCTTTTGGGATTATTTTGTTCACAATTTGGTATGGATCTTAGTTAGGAGCTTTATTTAGCCTTGGAAATTATTTCCTTTTATCTTAATAAGTTCATAAGTTTTTATCCATGGCTCCAAATTAAGTGAAACCAATTTCGATAGTTTTATAATATTTTTATTTATCATTTTTGATCATTTATAAATGTTTGTTGCTGATTTTTACATGGATTCAATTCATATTTTTGGAGTGATCTTGGAAATGATATATTCCCTTAGGGTTTTAGGGTTTTGGTTTATTTTCCCAAGTGTTTAAATTTCAAGATACATTCATTGATGAATGCATTTCATTTGATTGAAATTTTGTTGGATTCCATTTTTATTCAAATTTTGTTCAAGAAGGGGTTTTGATGTTTCCATTTAGAAACAGAAAGTTTCTTTTCACCCTAAATTTCAACAATTATTTCTTTTGTTTATTTATTTTTCACATTTCAAAATTTGGAAATTTTTTGGGATGTGAAAGGCTACCACCCTTAAAAGAAATCTCGTCCCGAGATTTGTGAAGGCTAGAGGTTTTATGTTGGCTTCAAGATAACTTGGGTACTACCACCCTTAAAATGGTTTTCAACTAGATTACATCTTGGCTTACTTGGGATCTTGATGTAGCTTCTCTAGGCAGTTGTTGGCATAATGTCCTTTGTCACCACACTTGAAACATGTGACAAGGCTGATGTCTCTTATAGGTTTGCTTGTCTTGTCTTCCTTCTTTTCTGGACAATGTGATGCATAATGGCCTAGATCTTTGCAATTATAACATTTCACCTGGCTAATGTCTTGCTTGCTGGGGTTGGGGCATTTCTTCTTTTTCTTGGGTCTCTCCAAAGTTAGGAGTTCTTGTAGTTCATGTTCTTCATATCTCACCTCAAAGGTAGAATTTTTTTATTTCTTCTTGGGGCAGTCACTAGAGATATGACCTTCTTCTCCACAAGAGTAGCAACACTTTGTGGTCACTTTGGATGTGGCCTTATGAGGCAAGGTTCTGATTTTTCCTTCATCCTTCTTGGTAGAAGTTGTTCCCTTACGGAGGTTTCCAAACATTTGATGCATTCCATCTTGTTTCATTTGTTGAACTATAGGATAGATGGGGCATTGGATAGGGACATGATCATTTCCTTCACATAGGAAACAAGTCACTTGAGATGTGGGGCATTTTTTAGTTGGATGTTTCTCTTCACAATTAGGGCATTGATCCACATGCTCTTTATAAGTGTGTTCCATGTCTCCACAAATATTGCAAGCTTGAGTTCCTTCATAATATCATCCTTGATATCATTATTGTCACAATCTCCTTGGGAAAGATTGCTTCTTATGCTGATAATTTGATTGGTCATACTTTGCAACAATTGGGATTGGATTTCCAAAAACTTTTTCATGGTTGGGTCTAACTCAATGTTGTTGCCAAAAAATGAGTTCTCACTTGATTCAACTGGGCTTGGGTTGCTAGAAGTTGTTCTCTCATGTGCATCTCTTGGTTATTGTGGTCACCATCCTTGATGTTGGATTCTCTTGGAGAAATCATCTATTTGGGTTGGACTGGGCTTAGAATAGGCAAAAGATTTCTAGAGAAGAAGTCTAATCACACACAACAATTCACACAAACAATGTGCAAGCAATCACAATCAAACATTCCACTCAAACAACAAGGTTCAAGCACATTTTTAGGCAACAAAATATTTTTGCTACACCACATAAGTTGGTGGGATTCAAACTAATCACTAGTATGGTGGTCCAACTATGGGATTTTCTTGAGATCATTCCATTCTTCTTTAGTTGTTTCTTCATGAATGAAATCATGGTTTCCTTGGAAAAATTCTTGCATCTTGGTCACAAAGCTTCAAAGGTGATGATGGTTCCTTCTAAGTTGTGTTTCCTTAGTCTCCAAGTCTTGAGTAACATTCCTGTCTCCCTTGTAGTCCTTAGTGATGTCCAAGTTGAAGTCCTTGGTGAAACTAAAGTTGAAGTAATTGGTGATGTTGAAGTCCTTGCTCATGGTGGAGGATTTGTCCATCAAGTTGAAAAGAGGAGATGCAGAATTGAAACAAAATATTGAGGGAAGAGTGTATAAGATTGTTTGTAAATAAGTTTGGAACAAATACAACACTTATTTTTCTAAGGGGTTTTGTCCAATCCTAGGGTTACAATCCTACAGGCAACACAGTGCTCTGATACCATCTATAGAGGTCCCAACCTAATAACGTAGAGATACCTATGTTTGCAATTCTAGTCCCTGAATCAATAGCTAGCATCCACAGTTTAAGATGTAATATCAAGAAACAATGGTCATAGTACAACTTTATAACTAGGAATAAAATAATCCATTACATCTTACATAGCTCATTTGGATATCTCATTACAATGCAGCAGAAATAACTATATAGCATGGAGTCCTTCATCTTCAAAGTGCCATAGGCAATCATGTTGGTTGTAGACTTGTAATCCTAATCAACACACTTCACTAATATCAAACAAACCTGCAACATAATAAGTTACAGCCACAAGGGTCAATACATTTGAATTGTATTGGCAAGTGATACTATGGTAGAATAGTGGTATCTATCATGCATTTGGCTAAGTGGAGCTTAGGCTTGCTTTGCTTAAAATAGTTTTTCCTTATAATTTGTAAACACTAAGTTTTTGTTTGTCAAATCACCCAAGGAATCTACCAATCAAAGATTGAAGATTCTTTAACCCTTGTTCAACCACAAGCTTTTAACTTAGAAATTGGGATAAGGAGATCCTTGATAGCTTCCATGCCTTGATGCTCAAATCGTCCAATGCCGGGGACACGGCTAAGTACTTATATTTTACTCTCTCGAGAGGTGGTGCACTTTCCCCACAAGACTCGACATGCATCGAGACAAGATCTTTCAGAAGCCTTCCCTTAGACCAAATGGACGCGCTCCATCCTATCACCCCTACCACCAACTGTCCATGTGGCTAAGTTATTGCAACCTATATGATCTAGGCAGAGCCCATATTGCCATGTGGATGCCCTTGAAGCTTCTCAACATTTGACATCTCAAATCTCTTTGTTCCTGGGTGGCTTTCCACAAGTGTGATACCAAGTTTTCTCCAGTATACTGGACTTGTGATACACAAGTTTTCTCCAATATACTGGACTTGTGTAACCACTCAACACAATCCTTTCATTCTATTCCACCCAGGTGATTCATTCACATAGTTGTTTTATTAAACAAAACACAAGTCATAGACTTAGAAATATTTCATAGCATGAATATAATCCACCCTTGTTTTCTACTAGCTAGGCTAAGCATAATAGTAGCAAGAATCTTAAATTAGGGAAAATTCTACTAAGGCATCATCTACTAGGATTTCCCATGGCATAGCATACTTAGTAAAAATTCCATGCAAGTCCTACGTAGAAATATCACTAATGCATAGTCAAAATATTAGGACAAAATGTATGAAGCACCACTTGCCTTTTTGGTAGAGAATATAGGTTCACTCCTTGATCTTTCAATAGTCACACTCTTCAAATTTCACTACAATTCAATCAAGCAAGGCACAAAATTTAATCTAGCATTCAAAACAATTCACCACATAAAATAAAGAAAACAAAACAATGCATGCAATCATGCAAAAGATTGTTTTATTTGGAAAGGTGGTTTCTAGTAGTCTATAGACATTTTAAAACACCTATTTTTCATTTATAAAAGTGGCAATACCATTTAAAATCAATTTAGTGAAAATGGCCATTTAAATCATTTTTGTTTTGCTAGAATGATTTAAATCAAAGTAATATTTTATAGAGTTAGCCAAATATATTTTTAAACACAAATGTTAGTGTTTATGGTCAAAGTGTTTTTAAACAAATCCATTTTCAAAAGGTTTTACTCAAAAACCATTTTTAAATCAAAGCAACATGTTTACTTTACTAGAAATGCTTTTTATTCAAAGAATAATGACTTAGTGTCACAAAATATACTTTTAAATCCAAGTTCAGTAGGTTCAAAACAAACCATTTGCAAAAGGTTTTACCCTAAAAACATTTTTAGAATAAATTTTATAACCAAAATAGGCCTAGAAATGTTTCTACAAAAACAACCAATTTTACAGAAGAAAAATATTAAACTAAGGGCATGGTTGCAAATTTCACATTTTTGTGAATCCAGTGATATAAAATTTATAAATTTTGGACGTGTAAATTAAAATTTATGAATTTTCCAAATCCAAACACTAAATAGAAATGTTTCTGTTTTTAAAACGAAATACATGACACGTGTCTTTATCCTATTAGTGCATACGGTTTCGGTTGGATCGACTAACACATGCCGCAGGATTTTATTTAGATCGCACGACACAGATACAAACTTACCCCTTCGATTAAATGATCTATCCTATCCGCTAGATCATCATCCAACGGTTCACAGCAAAATAGCCAAGATCTGGCGGCCGAAGCTCGCCGAAATGGGCACAGTCGACGACAGTGCTCTGTTGAAGACGAAGTCGAGTATCTGGGGCGCGCGCGTGCAAGTGGGAGATGATGGCAGACGCGGGAGATGCTGGAAAACATGCTCGTGGAGGTTAGGGGTAGTGGGGAGGTGAGGGCTGGCCGGAATCGGACGGAAAGCTCGCCGGAGACAGTGATGTTTCAGCAAGAAATTCGGGTAGCCCTGGGGCAGAGAGGGTGTGGCGTTTGGGAGGAAAGGTAGAGGGGAGACGGGCGTTCAAGAGGGCGAGAATCACGAGGCCATTAACACAAATTAACGAGAGGAATTATCGGCAGAAACGTTCGGGAGAAAGAGGGGGAATGGGTCAGTGCGGGGCAGGTGAGGATGATGCCTGCGTGGCAGTGGGGCCTGGGCGTCAGCGATGTAAGTGGGGTGTGCGTGGGGTCAGGCGATCAGTGGGTGAGCGGGTGCGGGTTCTGGTGAGAAAACGTCTCGTGTGGGAGAGGGAGATGCCTGGTGGGCTGCAGATTGGGCCAGAGGCTTTGCTAGGCTGGTCTGGTTCTTTTCTATTTTTTTATTTTGTTTCTTTTTCTTGTTCCTTTTCTTATTTTCTGTTTTAAATTTATTCAAATGTTTTTAAACCCTCTTTTTAAATCAAAACTTTTCCAAGTTTTCAGTAAGTTTTTATACTGTTTTAACAATGTATTTAAAATCCATTTTAGAATATTTTCTTATATTCTCTTATGGTTTATTATTCAATTTAAATTAGACATTGATCTTTATTTAAATAGGATTTAAATATGGTTCCAACCCATATTATTTTTATTTAATTATTCCTTTATTCTTTTTAAGTTAATTAGATAACTTTTGTTCCATTTTGGCAATTCCAATTATTTTTCCCATGATTTGATTAATCATTTTCATTAGGAACTTTGTCTCCATTTAAATATAATTAGAATATGGTTTAATCCCATATACTTTTATTTGAATATTCTTTATCCATTTATTTTATTTGGATTTGGATTATCTTTATTCCATTTGCTTATGGATTTAATTCAAGATTTTAAATTGACTTCCAAATAATTTTATTGGGATTTATTATTTAGTTTAGGCAATTTGTCTTTATTTAAATAAAATTGGATATTGTTCAATCCTTATGATTTTATTTAAATAATATTTTGTTCCTTTTTATTAATCAATAAACTTTCATTCCATTTTTTTGGCCAAGATTTAATTTGGTTTTTAAATATTCCTTATTTCTTTCTTTCTTTATCTTATAAAATCCATATATTTTTATTTATAGTTCCAAAATTGTTGATTCCAATTTGTATGATTTTATTTAATATTTGTTTATCCTTTTAAATCCTTTTGGGATTATTTTGTTCAGAATTTGGTATGGATCTTAGTTAGGAGCTTTATTTAGCCTTGGAAATTATTTACTTTTATCTTAATAAGGTCATAAGTTTTTATCCATGGCTCCAAATTAAGTGAAACCAATTTCTATAGTTTTAGAATATTTTTATTTATCATTTTTGATCATTTATAAATGTTTGTTGCTGATTTTTATATGGATCCAATTCGTAGTTTTGGAGTGATCTTGGAAATGATTTATTCCCTTAGGGTTTTGGTTTATTTTCCCAAGTGTTTAAATTTCAAGATACATTCATTGATGAATGCATTTCATTTGATTGAAATTTTGTTGGATTACCTTTTTATTCAAATTTTGTTCAAGAAGGGTTTTGATGTTTCCATTTAGAAACAGAAAGTTTCTTTTCACCCTAAATTTCAACAATTATTTCTTTTGTTTATTTATTTTTCACATTTCAAAATTTGTAATTTTTTTGGGATGTGACACAAACTTTTCAAAAATCTTTCACTTCCTTTTTTATTCACCACTTATTATTTGAGCACCTTCTTGAGAGCATAATTGTTATTCTTGTGTTTGTCTCAAAACTTGGTTAATTATGTCATGACTTTGATGCTTGTGTCTCCGATATCTCTACTTCTAGTATTCACTTGAACTTCAGAGGTGCCTTGGCATTTATATTGTGCTCAACAAACAAAGGCAAATGAGATACCACTCTATCATACCTTATTAAGAGCATTGCAATGTTGCTTATGTTTATGTTTCATGCTACTTATTATTATTGAGATGGTTTCTCTTCATAGCTTGCAATGACTTTTGAGTAGACTTATTTGCATACTTCTTATTATGAATGGTTTAAGTATCTACTCCTGTGCTGAGAATATTTACATCATATGAAACAAATGTGTTCGTGAAAGTTCTTTTATCGCACTCAGTTTTCAACTGAATTTCTTGAGGACAAGGAATAAGCTAAGCTTGGGAGGAGTTGATACGTCCAAAACGTATCTACTTTCCCGAACACTTTTGCTATTGTTTCTCCTCTAAACTTGTGTGATTTGGATACAACTAAAATAGACTGACGCTATTTTCAGCAGAATTACCTTGGTGTCTAGTTTTTGTGCAGAAAATCAACTATCAGGAAAAATCCCGGAAAATAAGCCAAAAATCCTATTTCGCCAGAAGATCCATGGAGCCAGAGTACGAGACGGAGTGGAGGCCTAGGGGGGCCCACACCCCTGCCAGGTGCGGGCCAGGCCTAGCCGCGTCTAGGAGGGTGCGGCCACCCCAGGCACCCCTCGGCCTCCCTCTTCGCCTATAAGAAGCCTCTTGACCTAAAACCCGAGGGGGGTTTGTCGTTTTTCCAGAGAGAGTTACGCTACACCGCCACCACCAGAAACCAAGATTCGGAACCAGAAACTCCATTTTGACACCCTGCCGGGACATGTAATTTGGGGAGGATCATCGCCATCGTCATCACCAACGCCTCTCCATCAACCATCAATGTTTCCCTCATCCATGAGTGAGTAAGCCCCCACTGTAGGCTATGCGGATGGTAGAGATTGGATGAGTTCTATCATGTAATCGAATAAGATTGTTAGGACATAGTGCCTAGTATCTCTATTAGTGCTATTTGACTTTGTTGCAACTTGTTGTGCTTAATGCTTGTCACTAGGGCCCGAGTGCCATGTTCTCAGATCTGAACTTATTATTGAATCATTATGATAGTATTGTTTGTGATCTTATCTCCAAGTTGTGTACTCATATCATTGTCCGGATCCAAAGGCCCCAAAGTGACAGAAATTGGGACAACCAGAGGGGATGGTTGTGGTGTGAGGATCACATGTATTCATGGAGTGTTAATACTTTGCTCTGGTGCTTTGTTAAAAGGAGCACCTTAATTGCCAGTAGTTCCCTAGAGGCCCCGCTGTAACGGGCTGGCTGGACAAAAGATGTTGTGCAAGTTCTCATTGCGAGCACGCATGACTATATATGGAGCAGATGCCTATAATTGTTTTGTACTTGGATGCCTATTCTTATTTATCTGCAATTGCCCTAGGTCTTGAAGTTACATGTTTAGACTCGTCCATACAATTCCCATCCATCCATCCCTATGCCTATCGCTCTCATATCCTACTGTTTGCTACTACTATTACTATTTCTCTTGTTTTACCGCTGCTGTTGCTACTGATAAACTTCTGTGAGCAAGAACTATTTCCAGGTGTAGGTGAATTGACAACTTAGTTGTTAAGCCTTGCAAGTATTCTTTGACTCCCCTTGTGTCGAATCAATAAATTAGGTAATACTATCCTCGAAGACTGTTGCGATCCCCTATACTTGTGGGTCATCACCCGTGCTGGTGGTGGGTTTTGCGCCGGTTTCCAGTGGCAAGTGTTGCCAGCGTCGGTGGTGGTGCTGCCCCGTGTCTATGGCGGTGCTACCCCTTCCTGTTCGGAACGATGCTACATAGGCAGGACGACAATGTTACTAGAGGTGGTTGTCCTTGCTATAATCGAAGGGTTGTGATGCTACCGACCAATAGATGCGTCGGATTTTGCTACAGGGCGATGCTACAATAGTAGCATTTTTTTTGCTATTTCTGTTCTATATTTTTGCTATAATAGTACAAAGTATTTGCTACGATATTTTTGACGAAAATGCTTAGCAAAATCGGTTTTGCTACGGCAGCCACCGGCGATATCTCCGGCGAGTCATTCTTTTTGCTACACTAGCACATTTTTTTGCTATCACCGTTTTATGATTTTGCTACACTAGCGCAAAGTTTTTACTACAACGTGCCCGACGAAACTCCGGCGAGATCTCTGGCGAAAGTCTCCGGCAAGGTCTCCGGTGATGTCGGATTTGCTACATTAGCATAACCTTTTGCTACAAGGTCGCCGGCAAGGTCTCCGGCGAAATATCCGATGAGGTCCAGTCTGTTTCTTTATTTTTAGGGCCGAATCGTTTTTTGCTACATGTAGCAAAAGCGGGTTATTTTATAGAAAAATCGGATATTTTGTAGCAAAAGAGGGTTACCAAAAAATAATGGACACGTGGTTGGCTGGAGACCCAGGATGAAAACGATTGATCCCTGGAGGACGCGTAGGGGTGTCCTTAATTTAATACTACTAAAGTTATTTTTTGACAATCAATACCATATATATTTATGCCGACAAATAGTATATGGTAGATATACACAAGCCGACTTCAGCGTTTACAAAATAAAGTCTAAAAGAAAATAAGAAAATCTTCGAGGTCTTAAAATTCTTCTTATTCGATGACACGATCTTGTACTTTCCTGAAGGTAGACGAAAAAACATGACCGGACCTGTAAATACCAACGATGGTTCTCCCATAATTTTAATTTGAGCCGCAGTGACAAGGTTGCGTGTACGTGCGCAATCATTAAAGTGTAACATTCCAAAAATATTAAACTAAAATCATCAAACTCTAATCATCAAATTTAGGGTTAACAACAACTTTTCTAAAATAAAATGAGAAAGCATTCATGTGTGTATGCATCCCATTTTGAATTCTTTTGAATTGCCTTGTTTATGTGTTTCTTTGCTTGTAAAATGATTCTTAGGTGAAATAAACATCATCTAAACAATTTCCAAACTTTTCTCAAAGACAAATAAATCAAAAAAAAGCTAAATGAGTGAATGGTCATTTTGACCAATTTAACTCCCATGCCTACTTTGGCTGTCTCAAACTTTCAGAACCTAACAGAAACTTTTCTGGATCTTTGCACCCCTTGATTGTACTCATAACAAAGTATCAAGGCCCACTTTGTGATCATCCAAAAACATTTAAATGCATAGTTTAAAATGACAGTTCAAATTTGAATCTTTATCACATGGGAAGATCCCACTTTTTCAAAAACCACTCAAACAAGCTCAACTTTAAAAACCCAAGCATCTGCAGACTCTCCAGAACCAACCTAGCACACTCACCAAAAATCTTTTCAAAATTCAAAACTTGAATTCTTGCGGCCATTTCATCGAACACTTGGCAGAAACAAATCAAACTGGCCTAACTTCACTGTTTGGAGCAGTAATTGGGCTAAGCAATGTTCACCATTGATCACCATTGTCTCCCCCAGTGCCAACCAGTTCTTAGACAAACCCTAGCCCCTATCCTTTGCCCCATGCCATGCCAACCCGAGCATCCCCTTGCCAGCCAACAATGGCTAGCTAGCCAGAGCAAGCACCAAGCCTAAACAACATGCCTAGGAGGCAGCCAACACCCCACCGCCACTCCCTGTCCAGCGCTCTAACCCTGCCAGCCACTGGACCATGCGCACGAACCATGCCAAGCTCGCTAGCAACCATGACGAGCGTGCGCCAGAGTGTAACACCCTCAGAATCGGACCTATGCAAGTTTGAGCAAAATTCGCCAAACCCGCATAGAAACGATTCAAAGGTGCCCACCAGGCACTTTCGTGCGGGTGGAAAACAAAGTAATAACATTACACAACAGTCCTCGATGGGACCCATAGAACAGATTTATATAACAGCGACTCAAAGAGTCAAGAATACAGATATAGTATACAAAGATCCAAATCACCTTGAAAATGATAGAGCGTCCGACTACGGACAAGATGCAAATGGGGCTAAGAGCCCTGAAGAATAACCAATGGCGTCCATAACCCTGCCCAGGCCAAGCCGGAAGGGTAACCCTGCTAACGACGTTGATCTCAAAACCTGCTTAAACAAAAGGGGTGCCGACAAAGGGCAAAGGAAAAAGAAGGAGCCAAGATCGAGGCCAAGACACGGCGAGGCTAGACGGCGGTCCTCGCCTACATAGGTATGGTGGATCAAGGCGGGCAAAGATGCACTAGACAACCTATAGAGACTCGATACAACTGGCGGATATCAGAGAGGGATAAGAATGACCTAACCGGATCCAACCTGAATCTATCACCAAACAAACCCATCCTGGTGTTTCCCCCTCGAGACCAAACGAGGAAGTCTACCGAGGAACTCACACAGTTGGCAGTTTTATTTATTCGGTTATCGTTGCAGCAATTACTAGTCAGGTTAAAGATAGTCGTACTGATAAAATAAGCAGTGGGCCCTTTTAGTTAACCATTCCGTTATAGTTGCAACAATTACTAATCAAATACAGGTAGCATGAGAGAAACCCAAAACCCAGCAGTTGTTGGTACTTTTATTCAGCCATTCCGTTGTAGTTGCAAGATTTACTAGTCAGGTACAATGGTCGCAAGCGACACTTCAAACAAGCAATTGTAGGCAGTATTATTTAGCCATTCCATTATAGTGAAGCTGATTACTAGTCATTATAAAGTCAAATTTATAGCAGTAAACTTTAGTTATGCTTGTCTATGATCAAGAAACTGTGCTCCAAGTCGTCCATATCCGCGGACACGGCTTTCAGAAAGTTTTACCCGGCCGGGGTGCACCAATAGCAACACACGCTCGATCAACCTCGGAAAAACCAAATCAAAACCCAACGAGGCTTTCACGACTGAACAATCACAGGATTCAGAAATATTTCAGGGGGCCACCCCTTAAGTAGATCCCGCAACGAAGCCAGCTGACTCCGAGACGGGCTCAAGGTTGTGGGGACGGCTGTGAACGACTGGGAACCCGAAAGTGTGGCTGGGCTTGTCGACACCGCGGAATCGTGCCACGATCCTAAACAGTACAGTGTGCTCCTCGCACAATTTAAATACAGAAAGTAGCATGGCATAAGTACAGAATAGTAAAAACACCTCAAACTAGTTTGTGGCCCCAAGAAATAAGAATGAATCAAGCTCTGGCTCAGGGGGGTCCCATATACCTCCCGGATGTGGATAGCGCGATAAAACAAGGAACATGAATCAAGTACTCGGGGTCTTACGGGACACAAGTGGGCGTTCGGAAACCAAATATTTTCTATCACCCACCGATGCCTCTGCTTATTTCAATTTTAGTTGTTAAACAGAAATTAAAGTGATGATAAGTAAAACTAGAATCATCTCCAACATCAACATGCGGCAATACATCAAGAATCGTGGCATATGACGACTCACGCCAAGACTTGAGCAAGCAACTACGACGCCATGAGTCCAACTATCTACCAAACAACAGGTAATAGGGTGTGGCCAAGGCAATATAGGGCTGCACGGTATATCACAGGTACGGCAACTAAAGCATCGCAACACAGATAGCAATAGATCAACAGGAGGGAATAAAGACTATAAAAGTAAGATAGGTAGAAAGGGGGAGATGCTCGCCTGAAAACATTGTCGAAGGTTCGACAGAAGATCGGGGCGAAGCTCACATCAACTCAACGGCCTTATCCGCGAAGAAGCGAAACACTAGAATAAACACCAGATGCGATATTTAATACACGGCAGAAGATCGGCATGATGCATGTATGATGTATGACATGGCAAAGGTGCAATGCGATTAGGTCATATTAAGTGGAACCGGGGTCCCGACGTTAAACATAAGGTTCGAGTTGTTTAGAACCCCCGCAATTTAAATGTTGTTTAACAAGGCAAGATAAGATACTGGTTCGCTACACAAGTTTAAATGAGGCCAATATAAGGCTAGATTTGCCCGCATATGGGCCCCATATTTAATTATCAGGTGAATCGGCATAAGGCCCCCAAACCACATGAATGTATGCGAGATGAACAATTAAATATGAGACAAGTTGTTATTATATTATAAAATAGGGTTCTCGGAAAGGGGTTCACACATTAGGATCTCGACGGTCTTGGGGTTCCGGGGTTCGGGGTTCGGGGTCGGTCTCGGGGTCCAGGGTTCGACGGGAACGTTCTCGGTTATCGGGGGTAGTTCTTGGCGCATCCGGGTTCTCGGGGCATGTTGTCGGTCATGGCGTTCGGGACGAAGCACTTGTCGCGTCGGGGTCTCAGTGTCCGGGGTGAAGATCTTGGCGTTCTCGGGCGATCTTGGCATTCTGCAGGTTCGGGTCCTGGCGCTTCAGATCGACCTTCGGCTCGGGGACTCAGGGTTCAGGGGTGTCGGCGTCCGTGTGGCGGTCTTGTCGTCTCGTGTAGGCGTCCTCGAGGTCGATGGCGAACTTGGCGCGACACCGGGTTCGGGTCTACCTTCGGCTCCGGGGAACGGCTTGCGGTCCGCGCAGATCTTGGGGTTCGGCCTCCAAACGCCGGGGTCGGCTTCGGGGCACTTATACTCGGCGCGGCGATCTTGACAACAGTCAACCTTGAGGAGGGTCCATCCCATCTTCTGATCTTGTACCGGGGGTAACACAACATCACCACCAGACCACCTTGGCAAACATCCTCGACACACCACCTAGGCGTCTTCCAGCAGTGCTCGCTGGGCTCGAAGGGTCGGGGCAGATCATACCAAGGCGATGCAGGAGTCGACCAGGCCGGCAGGGGCGACGGCGCGGAACAGAGGGCCGAGCTCGGGAGGCGCGGGCGCCAGGGGAGACGGGCGAGGCGGGCGCGGAAGGTGGGGCGGCGGCAGGGCGCGCCGGGTTGGGGAAAAGCGTGGCAGCAGATCTTGCAGAGCTGGTGGCCGGGCGAGGGACCGCAGGAGCGCTGGGGCACCGGAGCACGCGCAGAGCTTGGGAAGCGGAGGTCGGACGGCGCGGCGTGGCGGAGTGGCGGAGGCAAGACTGGGCGGCTCGAGCACGCGCAGAGCTCGGGAGGAGCGGGCGGCGAGGAGCTGCAGGAGCGGGCTGGAGGGGGTCGGGAGGCTGCGAGCCAGTGGGCAGAGACGAGGGGTCGGTGGAGGCCGACGCGCGGACTGCTGGAGACGGCCGGGCGAGCACGGGGGGGCGGAGCACAGTTGGGCGGGGAGGACCGGGCCAAGGGCGAGGGGCAGATGCGGCGAGGCGGGGCTCGCTGGGAGCGGGTCGAGGTGGGGGCGGAGGAGCGGCGACGAGGGCTCATGGCCGAGGCGCCACCGTTGCGGGGAGGCAGCCACGCCTGGCGGGCGGAGGGAGCCCGAAGGGGCGCGAGAGGAGAGGCTCGGGGCCGTAGAGGGAGGGGCCAAGGTGAGCGGGAGCGGGCGAGGCCAGGAGGAGCCAGGCAGAGGCGAGGGAGAAGAGGGGTTGCGTGCGGGTGGACTCGGGAGGAAGAAAGGGAGGAGGGAGAGGCTGCGGTTGGTGGGGGAAGCCGACAGGTGGGCCAGGGGGGGGGTCGGGTCCGCGGGGAGGGCCCAGGTGGCAGCGGGGGTTGGGGGTGGACAGGTGGGGACGCGCGGGGTGCGGGGGTGCAGCGTGTGCGTGCGTGGTGTGGGTGAGCTGGGTGAGTTGAGTGGGGGCTATGAGGAGAGAGAGAAGGGGGGTTGGGGAGTGGGTTTGACCAAGTGACGTGGCAACTTTTGATTGGAGTGAGGGATGGCCAAGGTTGAGGTGGCATCCTGGGATAGGTGGGGGTGAGGTGGCTGTTTGGGTTGGTTAGATAGCTGGGTAGGTCTAGGATTTTACAGGGCGGGTTAGGTGGACCGTTTTAAAAACAGGGGTGGTCGTTCGGGTCTACGCGGCCCGTTCGACTGCCCCACTAAAATAATTTAATATTTTTATTTGTTTTGCGATGAACTTTTGCAAGTGGTTTTTAGACAATAAAATATCCGGCAGCACCCGGGGTTTGGCGTTTGAATAACGATGGGGCGTTTTTAGAAAACAAAACGGGCTTTGCGGGATAGTTTTGGCAAACAATGCATGATGATGACGATGCAATGCACAAATTCAACGCGATTTTCTAGTAGTGGTTTTGCGGGATGCCACAATTCGACACCACTAACAAGGGATCTCGCCCTCGAGATCCGCCTCTTGGTACCGGAAGGAAGGTCGGCGAACTGCGTCTTCTCGCTTCGTGTAGTTCCTCGCGACACCACTAACAAGAGGCCGTTGTCCGTGATCGTCGAGGGAACACTCCGGGGACAAAAGGTCAAAGGTAAAGGTATCAACAAATAAAGCCACCTCTAACTTCAGTGGGAAGAGGGATCGATGCATTCTCATCCACTTCAATGTACAAAAGCGAATAGAAGGGGTAGTCGGCATGGGGGCCAATCCATCACGCACCCAAACTATTACTCTGCACAATTAGTAGAAAAGCGTGCAACCGTTCTCGGAATCAGACTGAAGATCTCGACAAGCGATGTTCGGAAACAAAGGAGTGATGCAGACTCTGCATCGGGTCTGGGGTAGGGGATGTCGTCGCGTCGGAGAACACCGGAAGGCACAAGCAAGGAACAAAGAATGGTAACACCGTAGACGGATTCCTCAGGCAGCTTGAACACCGGATGGTAGCACACCGTTATCACAGAAGGAAGCGAAACCCTAAAGATACGACGGAAAACCCAACCACGAGAATTCCTGGACTCGAGGAAAAGATAAGAGAGTAGGTTCAAAACACGCCGAGATAAGAGGAGAATAGCAGAGGGGTAAGGAGTAAAATCAGACCTAATTAGGACTATCCAACCGATTTTCAAAATAGTTTTGACACTCTACTTCGGCCGTTAGCTAGGTTATCCTACAGGCTGGACTTGTGGGGTATCGCAACTGAGCTCGATACCACTCAGTAACACCTCAGAATCGGACCTATGCAAGTTTGAGCAAAATTCGCCAAACCCGCATAGAAACGATTCAAAGGTGCCACCAGCACTTTCATGGTGGAAAACGGTAATAACATTACACAATGTCCTCGATGGGACCCATAACAGTTTATATAACATGACTCAAAGAGTCAATAATAGATATAGTATACAAAGATCCAAATCACCTTGAAAATGATAGAGTCCGACTACGGACAAGATGCAAATGGGGCTAAGAGCCTCAAGAATAACCAATGGCGCCCATAACCGCCTGTGCCAAGCCGGAAGGGTAACCGCTAACGACGTTGATCTCAAAACCTGCTTAAACAAAAGGGTGCCGACAAAGGGCAAGGAAAAAGAAGGAGCGTCGATCGAGGCCAAGACACGGCGAGGCTAGAATTCCGGTCCTCGCCTACATAGGTATGGTGGATCAAGCGGCAAAGATGCACTAGACAACCTATAGAGACTCGATACAATGGCGGATATCGAGAGGATAAGAATGACCTAACCGGATCCAACCTGAATCTATCACCAAACAAACCCATCCCGGTGTTTCCTCGAGACCAAACGAGGAAGTCTACCGAGGAACTCACACTTGGCGCTTTTATTTATTCGGTTATCGTTGCAGCAATTACTAGTCAGGTTAAAGATAGTCGTCTTGATAAAATAAGCAGTGGGCCCTTTTAGTTAACCATTCCGTTATAGTTGCAACAATTACTAATCAAATACAGGTAGCATGAGAGAAACCCAAAACCCAGCAGTTGTTGGTACTTTTATTCAGCCATTCCGTTGTAGTTGCAAGATTTACTAGTCAGGTACAATGGTCGCAAGCGACACTTCAAACAAGCAATTGTAGGCAGTATTATTTAGCCATTCCATTATAGTGAAGCTGATTACTAGTCATTATAAAGTCAAATTTATAGCAGTAAACTTTAGTTATGCTTGTCTATGATCAAGAAACTGTGCTCCAAGTCGTCCATATCCATGGACACGGCTTTGAAAAGTTTTACCCGCCGGGTGCACCAATAGCAACACACGCCGATCAACCTCGAAAACCAAATCAAAACCCAACGAGGCTTTCACGATGAACAATCACAAGATTCAGAATATTTCGGGCCACCTTAAGTAGATCCATAGCGAAGCCGGTGACTCGAGACGGGCTCAAGGTTGTGGGGACGACTGTGAATGACTGGGAACCCGAAAGTGTGGCTGGGCTTGTCGACACCGCGGAATAGTGACACGATCCTAACAAGACAAAGGTGCTCCTCGCACAATTTAAATACAGAAAGTAGCATGGCATAAGTACAGAATAGTAAAAACACCTCAAACTAGTTTGTGGCCCCAAGAAATAAGAATGAATCAAGCTCTGGCTCAGGGAGGTCCCATATACCTCCCGGATGTGGATAGCGCGATAAAACAAGGAACAGGAATCAATTACTCGGGGTCTTACGGGACACAAGTGGGCGTTCGGAAACCAAATATTTTCTATCACCCACCGATGCCTCTGCTTATTTCAATTTTAGTTGTTAAACAGAAATTAAAGTGATGATAAGTAAAACTAGAATCATCTCCAACATCAACATGCGGCAATACATCAGCAACTGTGGCATATGACGACTCACGTCAGCACTTGAGCAAGCAACTACGACGCGCGAGTCCAACTATCTACCAAACAACAGGTAATAGGGTGTGGCCAAGGCAATATAGGGCTGCACGGTATATCACAGGTACGGCAACTAAAGCATCGCAACACAGATAGCAATAGATCAACAGGAGGGAATAAAGACTATAAAAGTAAGATAGGTAGAAAGGGGGAGATGCTCGCCTGAAAACATTGTCGAAGGTTCGACAGAAGATCGGGGCGAAGCTCACATCAACTCAACGGCCTTATCCGCGAAGAAGCGAAACACTAGAATAAACACCAGATGCGATATTTAATACACGGCAGAAGATCGGCATGATGCATGTATGATGTATGACATGGCAAAGGTGCAATGCGATTAGGTCATATTAAGTGGAACCGGGGTCCCGACGTTAAACATAAGGTTCGAGTTGTTTAGAACCCCCGCAATTTAAATGTTGTTTAACAAGGCAAGATAAGATACTGGTTCGCTACACAAGTTTAAATGAGGCCAATATAAGGCTAGATTTGCCCGCATATGGGCCCCATATTTAATTATCAGGTGAATCGGCATAAGGCCCCCAAACCACATGAATGTATGCGAGATGAACAATTAAATATGCGACAAGTTGTTATTATATTATAAAATAGGGTTCTCGGAAAGGGGTTCACACATTAGGATCTCGACGGTCTTGGGGTTCCGGGGTTCGGGGTTCGGGGTCGGTCTCGGGGTCCAGGGTTCGACGGGAACGTTCTCGGTTATCGGGGGTAGTTCTTGGCGCATCCGGGTTCTCGGGGCATGTTGTCGGTCATGGCGTTCGGGACGAAGCACTTGTCGCGTCGGGGTCTCAGTGTCCGGGGTGAAGATCTTGGCGTTCTCGGGCGATCTTGGCATTCTGCAGGTTCGGGTCCTGGCGCTTCAGATCGACCTTCGGCTCGGGGACTCAGGGTTCAGGGGTGTCGGCATCCGTGTGGCGGTCTTGTCGTCTCGTGTAGGCGTCCTCGAGGTCGATGGTGAACTTGGCGCGACACCAGGTTCGGGTCTACCTTCGGCTCCGGGGAACGGCTTGCGGTCCGCGCAGATCTTGGGGTTCGGCCTCCAAACGCCGGGGTCGGCTTCGGGGCACTTATACTCGGCGCGGCGATCTTGACAACGGTCAACCTTGAGGAGGGTCCAGCCCATCTTCTGATCTTGTACCGGGGGTAACACAACATCACTACCAGACCACCTTGGCAAACATCCTCGACACACCACCTAGGCGTCTTCAAGCAGTGCTCGCTGGGCTCGGAGGGTCGGGGCAGATCATACCAAGGCGATGCAGGAGTCGACCAGGCCGGCAGGGGCGACGGCGCGGAACAGAGGGCCGAGCTCGGGAGGCGCGGGCGCCAGGGGAGACGGGGCCGAAAGGGCGGCGGCCGGAAGTGGGGGCGGGCAGGCGCCGGTCGGGGAAAAGCGTGGCCGCAGATCTTGCAGAGCTGGTGGCCGGCGAGGGGGACCGCAGGAGCGTCGCGGGGGCACCGGAGCACGCGCAGAGCTTGGGGAAGCGGAGGTCGGACGGCAGCGGGCGGAGCGGGCGCGGAGGAGCACTGGGCGCTGGAGCACGCAGAGCTCGAAGGGACGGCGAGGGCGGCGAGGAGCCGCAGGAGCTGGAGGGGTCGGGAGGCTGCGAGCCAGCGGGCGCAGACGAGGGGTCGCGGTGGAGGCCGACGGCGGACGCTGAGACGGCCGGGAGCACGGGAGAACGCGCTGAGCACAGGTTGGGCGGGAGGACCGAGGCCAGCGTGAGGGGGCAGATCTGGCGAGGGGCTCGGCTGGGAGCGGGTCGAGGTGGGGCGGAGCGGCGACGGCGGGGCTCCAGCCGAGGCGGCCACCGGCTTGGGGAGGCGAGGCCAGCTGGGCGGGCGGAGGGAGCCCGAAGGGGGGGCGCGCGGCGAGGAGAGGGGCTCGGGCGCCGGTAGAGGGAGGGGCCGGCGCGGCGGTGAGCGGGAGCGGGGCGAGGCCGGCGAGGGAGGAGCCGGTGCAGAGGCGAGGGAGAAGAGGGGTTGCGTGCGGTTGGCCTCGGGAGGAAGAAAGGGAGGAGGGAGAGGCTGCGGTTGGTGGGGGAAGCCACAGGTGTGGGGGGTCGGTCCATGGGAGGGCCTGTGGGACGCAGTGCGGGGTGTGCAGGCGTGGTGTGGGTGAGCTGGGTGAGTTGAGTGGGGGCTGTGAGGAGAGAGAGAAGGGGGGTTGGGGAGTGGGTTTGACCAAGTGACGTGGCAACTTTTGATTGGAGTGAGGGATGGCCAAGGTTGAGGTGGCATCCTGGGATAGGTGGGGGTGAGGTGGCTGTTTGGGTTGGTTAGATAGGTAGGTCTAGGATTTACTGTATGGGTTAGGTGGACCGTTTAAAACAGGGTGGTCGTCGGGTCTACTCGGCCCGTTCGACTGCCCCACTAAAATAATTTAATATTTTTATTTGTTTTGCGATGAACTTTTGCAAGTGGTTTTTAGACAATAAAATATCCGGCAGCACCCGGGGTTTGGCGTTTGAATAACGATGGGGCGTTTTTAGAAAACAAAACGGGCTTTGCGGGATAGTTTTGGCAAACAATGCATGATGATAACGATGCAATGCACAAATTCAACGCGATATTCTAGTAGTGGTTTTGCGGGATGCCACACAGAGCGCCACCCTCGACCGAAGCCCACAGAACGCGCGCCACCCTCTCCGCGTGCATACGTGATCACCACCGTCCTAGTAACCCCGCAGACACGCTCGTTTGCCGCCGCGCGGACCACGCGCGTTGTGCGCCATTAAAACTTCCGTCGGGCATGCGCAGAGCATCGTCGCGTTCTGACCAAACCACACCGCCCCACGTCTCGTCACCGTGTCGTTGAGCATCGCCAGGGAGCACCGCATCGCCCCCTACCGTCGCCCACGCTGATAGCCGTCTGTACCATCGACCAGGACGAGCTCACCTTGCGCCACGTTGGTCCCCTCGCTCCACTATAAATAGAGGCCACCCCCAGCCAAATTGAGCCCACCATCTCACTCCCCTCTCCTCACTGATCGTGCCACCCCGTTTCCAGAGCAAGGCGAGCAGCGCATCGCCGGAATTTCACCGGAGCCCGCCGCTACTAGAGAAGAAGGGAGCCAGCGATTGGAGCCGCCCCAGGAGAAGCTGTCCGTACCAGGAGGTTCGCCGTCGTTGACTTCGTCGTTCGCCCATCTCGCCGACCCTTGCCTGAACCCCGGTGTGCCCCCAACGACCCCCACTGGCCGCGCTAGGTTTCTGTCTCGCCGGCGTTGAACAACGTCGACGACGACTCTCAGCCGTTGGATTAGAACCAGATCGAACGCAACACATTGCCCCATACCGCTTCGCACCCCCTCGTCTCACTGACGCGTGGGGACAACCACTTAACCAGCCCACGTAAGCGCTGTGCTTAGCAGCCGCCCAAGATCACTTCCTCAAGCAAGCCTATTTGAATTTAACCTTTTCCATTTTATTTCAAACACACTTCTGTACCTAGTTTCAAAAATCAACCTAGGTCGATTCAGTGCACCAAATTGAATGAAAATAATTTTGTTAGAAAGTTCTGGAAGTGCTAAATCCAAGCCCGTTGGATTCAAGTTATTTGGATCTGTAGATCATCCTTGGTAAAAATAACAAGGCAGAAGCTTTTTTGCATTCAAACATTTTTCAAATTTAAACCATGATAGCTTTTGAGTTGACTCCAACTCTCAAAAATCACATTCAACCACACCTTGCAGAATATACAAAAATATATAGGTTTACTTACAGAAATAATGACCAAGTAATAAAAGAATGCCACATAGGCATTTCTAGCCACTTTAATTAATTAAAATAAAAGGGTAAAACCTTATTAAATTGTGACACCACTTTAAATCACATTCCCATGGACTAAAATATGTGGTGATGACATGTGTCAACATGATCCCATGTTTGGTGTGGAGAATATTAAATATTAAGAAGTTTTTCAATGAGTAGAAATTACTTTTCTAAAAATAAAAAGAATTAAACCAAGCTTTAGTCTTGTAATGTTAGTGATGATGCTAGATCATCTATAGGACCCTTGTGTGTGATGATTGCAAGTAGTTAAGTATTGTTTGCTGATTGTGTACCTCGTATTTATTTATAGACGCTAGTACCGACCAAGGGTATGAGGAGGAAGGAGGATACTACGAAGAAGAAGCCGAGGAGAACTTCAACCACTCCTCTGCACAAGGCAAGCCTAATAATACTAGTTGAATGTAAAAGCTAACACTGGCAAGATACTCTACTTTAGCAAGACTTACTAATCAAGTTGACCTATGCAAGCTAACACTTGCAATTTAGCAAGCTTATACTGATAGTGATGCAAGCCAATACTTGCAAGTTGTTAACTTAGCAAGACTTACTAATCAAGTTGACCTATACAAGCTAATACTTGCTTGCTACCATGCCAACTATATGCCTTAAAGCATATATGATCATAACCACTTGATAAACCAATCCTAGTTTTACTTGCAAGCTTTATACTTTATTTCTTTATCAAAGCTCTTACTTAAAGGTTACTGGAATAAATTGTAGATACTAGAAAGATATTTGAAGGTTGCATAAAGAGCATAAAATTTGGCCTAATCTAGATAAGCTTGATGTCATCCTAAGGCATGAGATTAAACTTAGTTAAACTCCACTAGTTTACCACCCCTCATTAGTGCTTACCCCCACTTGTAGATGCTAGTGCTAAGCATAAAACTTGATCAACATTAGATGGGAATACTTGGTGAAAATGGTGATGAAAACCTTGGAATGATGGATCATTCTATTGAAATTTTTTGGACATGTCTTTCCGAACACCAGATGATTTATGGTGATGAAAATGTTGAGGCATGAGCCTTAGCCCTTTTTAAAAAACGGATGGTTGTCTGGATGCGATACCATTCCAATTTTATCGTACAACCACAATACCCGAGAATTGGGTAGGGCTTGACTGGAAACTTATATACCTTAGTATTAGTTCCCTCACGGCCAAGGTCTGAGCTGAGGCTACCTTGTGAAGATTGTCCACATGTGCAGTACCCAAGATGACAGTTGGTCATGGTTGGGAGGCCAAACTCACAGGAGAGGTGCTTATACTAGGGCGTGTAATTGAAAGGTTAGGATTGATTATCCGACATCGAGTATGGTGAATTCAGGATTTATTCTGACGGATGTATCGAATGTTGTGGTGAAAGTGTACAATCTCGCAGAATGTCAAACTATTCAATAGCCGCTGTCATTATGGACAGTTGGAGTGGCCATACTGTTCCCCCGTCAAACTTTTCAAAATGACTTGTGAAATGAATTGAGACTTTGACTTGACCACAACAGGGTTGTGATATGAAATACAAATTCACACTTAGGAGTATAAACTTCAACTAGCTCTCTTGTTTCTGAACTTAGTAGAGATAAATCTGGCTTCTTGCAAAACAACCCTAGAGCCTAGTGTCCTATTACCAAAAACCCCTTTCACTTGTTAGTATTAGTTTGCGAGTACTTAAAGAGTACTCGTGGCTTTGTCCCTGTCTATTCCCATGGCCAGACTATGAAGAGGAGTACCTGGAGGATGGACCCCAGGAAGGTTACGACAACTAGGATCATCTCCCGTCGTCAGCATTTCCTGTGACCCCGAATATGGAGCTTCGCCTACGCTACCGTTATTATTACGTATTTCGCTGCTTGAAGTTGTATTAAGAACTGGATCATGAGATCCCTATTTGTGTAAGAACTTATGTACAGTTTGTAATGGATGATGTACTATGGTATCCAATTCTGTTATGTCTCGCAAAAATGGTAATCCTGGGATTGCGATGTATGGCATAACAGGCATCTGGGATTAAAAATCCAGGTGTTGACAAGTTGGTATCAGAGCCATCCTGACCATAGGAGACCCTAGTTAGACTGGACGTTTGAATCAAAAACTTAGTTTCAAAACCAAAGAAAACAAATATTTACAAAAACTTATTCTCATTCTTATCACTTTGATTCTTTCATGAAAATTCATGTTCCTCAAAAACTCTTGCAAAATACATAAAATTTTGACACACTTGATCACTCTACTAACTTACTCATCCTATATTCTTATATATGGACGTGAAGTACAGCAAGTTTTATAAGTTGGGGAATGGAGGAGACCTTATCTTTGAGAGGGATTTGGACCAGCTTTCGGAACTTATGGAGCATCCGCACCCCGAGTTCTTCGGAGCTCAGCTCAATGATGAAGGAGGATAAGATCTGTAGTGGCTAATTGTTGCAATTCTCCGAGGAAAGATTGAACCTCCCACTGCGGAAGGAATTCAGTTTACCTTAAGAGAGAACAACTGGCTCGATGGACTTGCCAGGGCCATGCAGGAAGCTCTTTCCCGTCTGTGTGGGCAGAGTATCAATCAGATCAAGGGTACTCGCTTTGAGTTTTTCCCAAGGCGTGATGCTAATGGACAATCACTGGAAGCCCCATATCACCTCGAGCTGAAGACCCAATTGGACCACATTAGCTTCATGATGTACGATCGTCAGCAGGAGTTGGATAATTGTCGTGACTACTCCAACCACAAGTCTGCCATCATCAAGACGAAGGACCAAACCATCGCCATGCTAGCAAAGGATCGCAAGTCTCGCCGCCGTCAGCTCGATAAGAAGGAGCGCATCATTGCCCGTCTTTGCCACCGTATCTCATCTTTGGAGGAGACCATCCATGAGAGAGACATGCAGTTGGAGGAAAGGGAGAATGCCGGAGAGGATCTTCGTAGAGACCCCTACTCCTACCTCAGCGATGATGATGATTTTCTGGAGGATCAGGCTATGGACTTCTTCACCGATGAGGATGATTTCGCCTTCATCGATGACGATGAAGATGAGAAGCCACAGATTCCGAGGAGTAGTAGCACTTGAGCACTAGCGTAGTGAGTAGTATTCGGTCCCACTGTATCGTAGTTTTCAGAATGGTTCTTAAAACCATCTGTTTTTCTTTGTTGTGATGTGTGTTGTATCATGTGCTATGAATGAATGAATGAATGAATGAATGAATGAATGAATGAATGAATGAATGAAAAATCAAGTTGCTAGAAAAATCTGAGTCAAACTTTAAAAACTTTTCATAGACCCAAAACCTTAGAAAATTCCCTCTTTTCTCACGATCTATCTCAATCTTCAGATGCCACGTGGAGGAAGTGGTTCATCCTCGGACCCGATGTTGCAGATTCTGCAAATGTTGACTTCTGACAGCGAAGCTGAAAGAGCGGAACGTCAAGCCAACTTAGCCACACTGCAACAAATATCCCATCTTGCCCACAACAACCAAGGCCACGGAAATCAGGACAACCATGGATCTAAGCTCAAGAATTTCCAGAATACCAACCCACCTGTTTTCACTAAGTCAGAAGAACCCCTAGCCGCCGATGATTGGCTACAGACCATGGAAAATAACCTAGAAGTCGCTGGAGTGGAAGCCAACGAGAAAGTTCTGTTTGCCACCCACTACCTAGCCGGAGATGCCAGGGCATGGTGGAACAGTGTTCGCGCAATGACCGGAGGCCAAATGATGACCTAGGAGGAATTCAAGATCAAGTTCAGCAGAACCCATGTGCCACCGGGTTTGATCAAGAGAATGAGAGATGAGTTCCGAGAACTGAAGCAAGGAAGGATGACTATAGTGGAATACCGTGACAAATTTTTGTCATTATCTAGGTATGCCCCGGATGAGATCGACACCGAAGCCAAGAAGAAAGAAAGATTCCTGAATGGTCTGCATGATGAGATGCAGACGGTATTAGTCAATATCCCCTTTGCTGATATTGAAGCCCTTGTCGACTCAGCTATCCAGATGGAAGGAAAGATCAACCAAGACAATGAGAACCGCAAGCATCGCATGATGCATCAACCAGGAACACATCAGACCCCAAAGTATCGCCCTAACCCATCTCCCGGATTTGCCCCAAGAACCAACAGACCCCCGATGAACCGTCCGACCTATCCCAACCGTGGAAACCCTATGCCTGGAGGAAATCACAACAACCCCGGCAACTCTAGCAATTTCAACCGGGCCCCACCCAAGTTCAACAACAACAATGCTACCGCCAACACCAACACGCCTGAATCGGAAGCAATGTTGTGCTCAGTGACAAAGGACAAGTCACAAGTGACTTGTTATGACTGTGGAAATAAAGGCCACTATTCCAACGAGTGCCCCAACAAGAAGAATGCCGCAGCACCCAATGCCAATGCCCCAGCTCAGCAACAACGTCGTGTTCAGCCAGGAAGGAGATTTGCCCGAGGGAATTCGCTCAACCGCAACGGTCGTCTTTTCCTCATGCATGTTGAAGAAGCTCAGGAAGCGCCAGACGTCATGCTGGGTATGTTTTCTGTTAATTCAGTACTTGCACGAGTGTTTTTTGAGTCTGGTGCATCACACTCATTTGTCACCGAAGAATTTGCATGCACTAGTAAAATTCAACCAACCAAACTGAAGCATGTTATGATTGCTCAAATTCCCGGATCAACCACCAAGGCTAGGCAAATTTGCAAAGTCGTCCCTATCCGAATCCATGGCATAGATTTTTATGCCAATCTGATAGTACTCGGAACTAAGGGTTTGGAAGTAGTACTAGGAATGGATTGGATGTCCAAACATAAAGGATTGATTGACTGTGCCAAGAAAGCCATAACCATGACCAGTATAGCCGGAATATCAGTCAAGCATATATCTGAAACATTACCTCGCCAATTCAAATGCAACAAGAGTATAGCCCAACCTACCATTGACCAAGTCCGGATAGTCTGTGAATACCCCGATGTATTTCTAGATGTTTTGTCCGTTATGCCCCCAGATCGGGATATCGAGTTTATCATCGAACTAATCCCCGGAACCGGACCCATAACCCAGAGACCATATAGTATGAACCCGTCTGAGCTAGTAGAAATGAAGAAGCAACTGGATGCCATGCTGGAAATTGGATTGATTCAACCAAGTGCGTCACCATGGAGATCACCTGTCTTGTTTGTGGACAAGAAGGATGGAGGTAACCGTTTGTGTACGGATTACCAGAAGTTGAATGATGTCACCATCAAGAACAAGGATTATCGGAAGTTGAATGATGTCACCATCAAGAAAAAATACCCCTTGCCCAAGATAGAAGATTTGTTTGATCATTTGACCGGTGCCAAAGTGTTTTCTAAGATTGATCTTAGGACTAGCTATCATCAACTCAAGATTCATGCAGAAGATATTCCCAAGACTGCCTTTACCACCAAATATGGATTGTACGAGTATACAGTCATGTCTTTTGGATTAACCAATGCCCCCGCTTATTTCATGAATCTCATGAATAAGATTTTTATGGACTTCCTGGATAAGTTTGTCGTTGTTTTCATCGATGATATTCTGATTTATTCCAAATCGGAAGAAGAACATGATCTACACCTAAGTACCATTCTTGGAACCCTTAGAGAGCATTAGCTATATGCAAAGTTTAGCAAATATGAATTCTGGTTACAGGAGGTAGGATTCCTTGGTCACATTGTATCAGCCGGAGGAATTGCCGTTGACCCTGCCAAAGTGAAAGATGTAGAAGATTGGCAAGCCCCAACCACTCAAACCCAAGTTCGTGCATTTCAGATCATGGATATTACCGCAAGTTCGTAGAAGGATTCTTGAGTATCGCCTGACCCATGACCCAATTGCTGAAGAAGGACAAGAAGTTTGAATGGACCGACAAATGTGAAGCGAGTTTTCAAGAACTCAAGAGGAGATTGATTTCAGCCCCAATCTTGATCATGCCGGATATCACTAAGCCTTTTGATGTGTATTGTGACGCATCCAAGATTGGTCTCGGATGTATGCTAATGCAAGAAGGCAAAGTTATATCTTATCTATCTCGACAACTGAAGCAACATGAGCAAAATTACCCAACCCATGACCTCGAAGTCGCAACCGTAGTTCTAGCCCTGAAAACATGGAGGCATTACCTCATGGGAAACCATTGTGAGATTTATTCGGATCACAAGAGCCTGAAATATATATTCACTCAGAAGGAGCTGAATATGAGACTGAGAAGGTGGATTGAGCTAATCAAGGATTACGACCTGGACATTCACTATCACCCTGGTAAAGCCAATGTGGTAGCCGATGCCCTTAGCAGATTTCCATGCCGCTTGAACTCCATGATTTTAAAGGAGCAACCAAGCTTGCACAAAGAGATGGAAGATTTTCGAATGGAATTAGTAAGTGAAGGATTTTTGGCTAGCATAGAACTTCAGCCCACTTTGATCAGCCAGATCAAAGAGGCGCAGAAAGGAAATGCTAGTATCGACAGAATCAAGCGTCTTACTGGTACAAGCAAAGTACCCAGATTCACCGAGGACAACGAAGGAGTTCTGTGGTACAAAGGACGCCTTTGTGTACCAGCAGATTCTGAGTTGAAAGAAGTGATTCTGAAGGAGGCTTATGATACTCTTTATTCTATCCATCCCGGAGGAACTAAGATGTATCAGGATTTGAAAGAGCAATTTTGGTGGCATAAGATGAAGAGAGAAATTGGAAGCTATATCGCCAAATGTGACATATGTCAGCGAGTCAAGGCGGGACATCAAAGACCCGCTGGATTGTTGCAACCCTTAAAGATTCCGGAATGGAAATGGGATTCCGTTGGAATGGACTTTATCACCGGATTGCCTACTTCTAGTAGGGGAAATGACTCTATCTGGGTCATAGTGGACCGATTGTCCAAAGTCGCCCATTTCTTACCCGTCAAGACCACATATCAGAGTTCGAAACTAGCGAAGTTGTACATCGTTAGAATAGTTAGTTTGCATGGAGTCCCCAAGAACATTGTATCGGATCGAGGAACTCAGTTTACCTCGAGATTCTGGAAGAAAGTCCAAGAAGGTTTAGGAACCCGCCTAGATTTCAGCACCGCTTATCACCCCCAGACCGATGGACGAACGAAGCGAGTAAATCAAATACTCGAAGATATGCTGAGAGCATGTGTGTTAGAATATGGATCCAAGTGGGAAGACTGTCTGCCGTTTGCAGAATTTTCATACAATAACAGTTATCAAGCCAGTTTGCAAATGGCCCCATTTGAATTCATGTACGGAAGGAAGTGTCGAAGCCCTTTGAACGGGTCGGAAGTAGGAGAGAGTCAGATTTTCGGACCCGACATCCTACGAGAAGCAGAAGAGAAGGTTCACAAGCTTCGTGAGCACCTCAAGACCGCCTAGTCCAGATAGAAGAGTTACGCCGACAAGAGACGACGAGACCTCGCCTTCAACATAGGAGATATTGTTTATCTGAAGGTGTCGCCATTGAAGGGAATGCAGCGTTTCCAACTCAAAGGAAAGTTAGCTCCCAGAAATATCGGACCCTTCAAGATATTGAACCGTGGAGGAGAAGTGTTGTATCAATTGGAACTGCCCGAAGAGATGTCAGTCGTGCACAATATGTTCCATATCTCATTACTTCGCAAGTGTCTCGAAGTCCCAGAGAAGACCGAAGTGTTCAAGAATATCGATCACCGGACCATAAAGATCAACGATGACCTGACCTATCCTGAAGTACCCATCCGTATTTTGGAAGAAGCTTTCCAAACTACCCGAACCCAAAGCATCAAGTTTCTCAAGATTCAGTGGAGCAACCACACAGAAGAGGAAGCTACCTGGGAGCGCGAAGATCACATCAGGACGGAGTGTCCCGATCTCTTCAAATCCTAGGTAATCTTTTCGTACTTTTTCAAATCTCGGGACGCTATTTTGTTTAAGCGGGGAAGGTTTGTAACATCCCAAAAATATTAAACTAAAATCATCAAACTCTAATCATCAAATTTAGGGTTAACAAAAATTTTTCTAAAATAAAATGAGAAAGCATTCATGTGTGTATGCATCCCATTTTGAATTCTTTTGAATTGCCTTGTTTATGTGTTTCTTTGCTTGTAAAATGATTCTTAGGTGAAATAAACATCATCTAAACAATTCCCAAACTTTTCTCAAAGACAAATAAATCAAAACAAAGCTAAATGAGTGAATGGTCATTTTGACCAATTTAACTCCCATGCCTACTTTGGCTGTCTCAAACTTTCAGAACCTAACAGAAACTTTTCGGGATCTTTGCACCCCTTGATTGTACTCATAACAAAGTATCAAGGCCCACTTTGTGATCATCCAAAAACATTTAAATGCATAGTTTAAATGACAGTTCAAAATTGAATCTTTATCATATGGGAAGATCCCACTTTTTCAAAAACCACTCAAACAAGCTCAACTTTCAAAACCCAAGCATCTGCAGACTCACCAGCACCAACCTAGCACACTCACCAAAAATCTTTACAAAATTCAAAACTTGAATTCTTGCGGCCATTTCATCAAACACTTGGTCGAAACAAATCAAACTGGCATAACTTCACTGTTTGGAGCAGTAATTGGGCTAAGCAATGTTCACCATTGATCACCCTTGTCTCCCCCAGTGCCAACCAGTGCTTAGACAAACCCTAGCCCCTAACCTTTGCCCCATGCCATGCCAACCCGAGCATCCCCTTGCCAGCCGACAATGGCTAGCTAGCCAGAGCAAGCAACAAGTCTAAACAACATGTCTAGGAGGCAGCCAACACCCCACCGCCACTCCCTGTCCAGCGCTTGAACCCTGCTAGCCACTAGACCACGCGCGCGAACCATGCCAAGCTCGCCAGCAACCATGCCGAGCGTGCGCCAGAGCACCACCCTCGACCGAAGCCCACAGACCGCGCGCCGCCCTCGCCGCGTGCATACATGATCACCACCGTCCCAGTAACCCCGCAGACACGCTCGTTCGCCGCCGCGTGGACCATGCGCGCTGTGCGCATTAAATCTTCCGTCGGGTACGCGCAGAGCATCGTCGCATTCCGACCAAACCACACCGCCCCACGTCTCGCCACCATGTCGTTGAGCATCGCCAGTGAGCACCGCTCCGCCCCTACCGTCGTCCACGCCGATAGCCGTCTGTACCATCGACCACGACAAGCTCACCTTGCGCCCCGTCGGTCCCCTCGCTCCACTATAAATAGAGGCCACCCCCAGCCGAATTGAGCCCACCATCTCACTCCCCTCTCCTCACTGATCGTGCCACCCCGTTCCCGGAGCAAGGCAAGCAGCGCATCGCCGGAATTTCACCGGAGCCCGCCGCTACTGGAGAAGAAGGGAGCCAGCGATTGGAGCCGCCCCACGAGAAGCTGCTGGTACCAGGAGGTTCGCCGTGTAGGGGTTCGTAGCATGGAAAACAAAAAATTTCTACCGCATACAAACAAACAAGCCAAGATCTATCTACTAGATTGTAGCAACGAGTCGATAGAATAACTCACCCTCGAAGATTCCAAAGTGTTTAACGAGAGTGAATTCTCGTGGGTGATGTAGTCGAAATCTTCTCGATCTCAACATCGTGTAGACGATCCTTTCGGCGCTGCGTTCCGGCAGCGCTTCCGCAGTCGGTCACACGTTCGGTACTCGACGAAGACCTTCCTCTCCCTTGTTCCAGCAGGCAGCAGAGGTTGTAGGACTCTCCTCGCGAATCTGGCAGCACGACGGCGTGGTACCGGAAGTAGAGGGGAGATCTCGCAGGGTTTCGCCTTAAGCCGGAGCGAGTATGGTGGACTATGAGAGAGCCTCGGTGATCTAGGGTTTAGACGCACCAAGTAGAAGGGGCTAGGCCGGCGGCTAGGGCAACTAGAATCCCCAACTCGGCGGCTTGGGAGAAACCCGAGGGCGGCGGCTATAGTGGGCGGCGGCTAGGGTTAGGGTTTAGAGAGGGCAAGGTGTAGCTCTTGAGGGCAGCCTCTCCTTATATATAGGTGGAGGCGCGCGCCAAGGGAGGAGTTCAGAACACCTTAGAATCGGACCTATGCAAGTTTTAGCGAAACCCGCCAAACCCGCAGAAACGATTCAAAGGTGCTCACCAGCACTTTCGCAAGGGTGGAAAACGGCAATAATAACATTACACAACAGTCCTCGATGGGACCCATGTAGATATATATATAACAATGACTCAAAGAGTCAAGAATACGGATATAATATACAAAGATCCAAATCACCTTGAAAACGATAGAGGCCCACCACGGACAAAGCAAATGGGGCTAAGAGCCACAAGAATAACCAATGGCGTCCATAACCCTGCCCAAAGCGGGAAGGGTAACCCCGCTAACGACGCCGATCTCAAAACCGCTTAAACAAAAGGTGCCGCAAAGGGCAAAGGAAAAGAGGAGCCAAGATCGAGGCCAAGACAGCGAGGCTAGAATTCGGTCCTCGCCACATAGGTATGGTGGATCAGAAGGCAGGCAAGATGCACTAAACAACCTATAGAGACTCGACACAACCGGGCGACAATCATAGAGGGGAAGAAAGACCTATCCGAACCAACTCGATACTATCATCAAACAAACCCATCTCCGCTTTCTCGAGACCAAACGAGGAAGTCAACCGAGGAACTCACACCGCTGGCGTTTTATTTATTCGGTTATCGTTAAGCAATTACTAGTCGTGTAGATAATCGCCCGATAAAATAAGCAAGGTCATTTTAGTGAACCATTCGTTATAGTGGCAACACTTACTAGTCGATACATTTATCATGAGATAACCCAAAACCCAACAGTTGTTGGTACTTTTATTAGCCATTTCGTTGTAGTTGCCATACTTACTAGTCAGGTACAATGGTCGCAAGCGACACTCCAAACAAGCAATTGTGGGGAGTATTATTTAGCCATTCCATTATAGTGAAGCTGATTACTAGTCATTATAAAGTCAAATTTATAGCAATAAACTTTAGTTATGCTTGTCTATGGTCGAGATATCTTTCCAAGTCGTCCATATCCGCGGACATGGCTTTCAGAAAGTTTTACCCGGCCGGGGTGCACCAATAGCAACACACGCTCGATCAACCTCGGAAAAACCAAATCAAAACCCAACGAGGCTTTCACGATTAAGCAATCACAGGATTCAGAATTATTTCAGGGGGCCACCCCATTGAGTAGACCCGCAACGAAGTAAGAAAGCTTCGAGACGGACTCAAGGTTTGCGTCAATGGCTGTAAGCGACTGGGAACCCGAAAACTCGGGGTGTCGATACCGCGTAATCACTCCGCTTACCTAAACAGTACAGTGTGCTATCTGTCGCACAATTTAAATACAGAAGTAGCATGGCATAAGTACAGGATAGTAAATAAAACCTCAAACTAGTTTGTGTCCCCAAGAAATAAGACTGAATCAAGCTCTGGCTCAGGGGGGTCCCATATACCTTGGATGTGGATAGCGATAAATCAAGGAACAGTATCAAGTACTCGAGGTCCCACGGACACAAGTGGGCTCGAAACCAAATATTATCTATCACCCACCGATGCCTCGCTTACTTCAATTTTAGTTGTTAAACAGGAATTAAAGTGACCGATAAGTAAAACTAGGATCATCTCCAACAACAACATGCGTAATACATCAACAATCGTGCATCTTGGACGAACGCAATGTAACTTGAGCAAGCAACCACGACGCCAGAAGTCCAACTATCTACCAAACAACAGGTAATAGGATGTGTCCAAGGCAATATAGGGCAGCACGGTATATCACAGGTACGGAAACTAAAGCATCGCAACACAGATAGCAATAGATCAACAGGAGGGAAGTAAATACTATAAAAGTAAGATAGGTGGAAAGGGGGAGATGCTCGCCTGAAAAATATTGCCGAAGGTTCAACCGAAGATCGGGGCGAAGCTCACATCAACTCAACGGCCTTATCCGCGAAGAACCAAAACACTAGAAGAAACACCGGATGCACTATTTAATACAACGGCAGAAGATCGGCATGATGCATGTATGATGTATGGTATGGCAAGGTGCGATGCAATAAGGTCAATATTAAGTGGAACCGGGGTCCCGACAATATTTAGGTGGTTCGTGTTGTTTATCTACCCCGCAAATTAAATGTTGTTTAACAGGGCAGAATATTTCACCGATTCGCTACACAAATTTAAATGAGGCCAATATGAGACTAGATTTGCCCGCATATGGGCCCCATATTTAATTATGAGGTGAATCGGCATAAGGCCCCCAAACCACACAATATGCATGAATGAACAATTAAGATGCGAAAAGTTGTATTGTATTATAAAATAGGGTTTTTCGGGAAGGGATTCACACATTAGGGTTCGGCGATCTTGGGGGTTTCGGGGTTCGGGGTCGGTCTCAGGGTTCAGGGTTCGACGGATCGCTCGACCGGGGTCGCTCGGTTCATCGGGTCGATCTTGTCGCATCCGGGAAGCAGGTCTTGGGTCGGTGTCAAGGGCGCATCGAACTCGCCCTGGTCGGTGTCGTTCTTGTCGCATGCAGATCTTGTCGGGTTCCACGGGGTCGAGCTTGCCGTTGCGAGGGTCTTGTCGGGCCCGCGCCATCGAGTCGGTGTTAGCGTTCGGGAGCGTTCTCGTGGCAATCTTGGCGTCCGAGGGTTCGGTCCAATCTCGACCATCGGGTTCACGATGGCATCATCGCCGTGTCGAAGGCATCGGGGTTCCCGTGACGAAGATCTTGGGGTTCGGCCTTCCAACACCGGGGTCGGTCTTCGTGGTTTTCGGAGTTGGGGCCTTCGGACCCGTGAAGGAGACCTTGAGGTTTGGCTTCAGTCCTCGGACGGCACGAGATCTCGGTGTCGGACGGTCTTGACGTAACACCGAGGAGTGATAGCCTGGAAGATCTTGTCGCCGACATGGTCTTGGATCGCGATGTGGAGCGCTTGAACAGAGTCGCGGTGGGGAGGTCACGCCGACACACATGTCCAACTAGGACACACAGGGGTTGGGGAAGACCCGGTTACACCTTGTCTTCAACGATCTTGTCAACACAGGGGCCGCCGGAGGGAAGGCAGGGGCGGCCGGACGCGGGCAGATTTAACTCGGGCGACGCCGCCGCAGGATGATGGCGGCCCCCGATGGCAGAGCGCCCGACGGGACGCGGCAGACGGGCGAGGGACGGCACGGGCGCAGGACGCGAGCGAGCAATGAGGCGACAGCGCGACGACGGTCCGGCGGTGGCGGCGAAGCTTGACGGGACGGCGGCCGGGCCGCTGCCGGAAGGAGGCAGAGGCGGGCCTGGGAGGCGGCCGACGAGGGGGCGAAAGCGGAGCGGCGAGGGGTGGCAGCGAGGAGCGAGGCGGTGGAGGGTCATGGAGGGAGCGGCAGGGCCGAGCAGCAAGTGGAGCAGAGGGAGCGGGGCGGCGGCCTTGGGAGCGAGCAGCGAGGCGGGAGCGGAGGCGCTGGCGGCGGCACAGGCTGAAAGGTGAGGGAGAGGGGCGCGGTGAGGAGAGGCGAGAGGATCGCCGTGAGGGGGCCTAGGGCGGCCGGGCCAAGGCTGGGGAGGCTAGGAGGAAGGAGGAGCCGGGGAAGGACCCGAGGGAGGCGGGGGGGCGCTGGGAGAGAGGGAGGGAGCAGGCGGCGGTGAGGTGGTGCTGCAGAGCGGGGAAGGCGGCGGCAGAGGAGGACGATGGGGAGAGGGAGAAGGCCGCGCGTGTGGAGAGAGGCGGGGAGGAGGACGCAGGGTGGGGCCAGTGGTGGGGCCGGGCTGGCAAAGGTGTGGCTTGGGTGGGTTGGTGGCGTGAGTGCGTGCGTGCGGGCGTGAGGGGGGTGGTGGTGGGCCACCGAGGGAGAGAGAGAGAGAGGGTGGACCAGTGTGGGGTGGTTGGTGGGAATGGATGGGCTGAGGTGGCATCTCGATTGGCTGTGGTGATGTGGAGGCAAGGTGGGTAGATAGGTTGGGTGTAAAAGGGTTTATGGGTGGACCGCTTTATATTTCGGGGTGGTCGTTCGGTCGCCCGCTCGACCGCCCACTAAAATAATATAAATAAATTATTTATTTCAACCAGCGCTTTGGTAATCCGACAGGACAAAACAAAATAATCCGGGACCCGGTTTGATGTTTGAATAAAGATGGGGCGTTTAGAAACAAAACGGGCTTTGCGAAAATAGTTTTATGCAAACAATGCATGATGATGACGATGCAATGCACAAATTCAACGCGATTTTCTAGTAGTGGTTTTGCGGGATGCCACAATTCGACACCACTAACAATGGATCTCGCCCTCGAGATCCGCCTCATGGTACCGGAAAGAAGGACGGCGCTCTGAATCTTCTCGCATCGTGTAGATCCTCGCGACACCACTAACAAGAGGTCGTTGTCCGTGATCGTCGAGAGAACACTCTGGGAACAAAAGGTCGAAGGTAGAGGTATCAACAAATAAAGCCACCTCTAGCTTCCGTGGACGGAGTAAAACTGCTGGATCCACTGATTCGACGTACAAGAGCGAATGATAAGAGTAGTGGTATGGTAGCTACTCCATTCCGCACTCAAACCATTACTCTGCACAGGCGGATTATGCAACCAACTCTCGGAATCAGACTGAAGATCTCGACACTCAAGGTTCGGAACAAAGGAGGGATGCAGACTTTGCATCGGATCTGGCGTAGAGGATGTCTTCTCGACGGAAACACCGGAAGATACAACAGAAATCGTATGAAAGACACAATGATTAGGTTTCGCGATGGTTCCATTGGCATGAACAACACATGCTCAAGGTATACTCCAACTTCACCAATGCTCGTCCTTCTCATATGTTTTCCAACGACACGGATATCCAGCAAGGAACACATCTGGATAAAGAGCTCAAGAACAAAAGATTGGAGGAAGGTACAACAGAAAAGTTGCAGATTGATGATCGCAGCACCTCCGTTACCAAAGGGAGAAAGCGAAACCCTGAAGGTACGACGGAAACCCAACCACGAGAAATCCTGGACTCGAAGAGAGAGAAGAGAGCGTATTCAAAACACGTAGAGGTAAGAGAAGAATAGCAAAGGGGTAAGGAGTAAAATCAGACCTAACCAGAACTATCCAACCGATTTTCAAAAATAGTTTTGACACTTCTACTTCGGCCGTTAGCTAGGTTATCCTACAGGATGGACTTGTGGGGTATCGCAACTGCTGAGCTCTGATACCACTCTATAACACCCTTAGAATCGGACCTATGCAAGTTTTAGCGAAACCCGCCAAACCCGCATAGAAACGATTCAAAGGTGCCCACCAGGCACTTTCGTGCGGGTGGAAAACGAAGTAATAACATTACACAACAGTCCTTGATGGGACCCACAGAACAGATATATATATATATATAACAGCGACTCAAAGAGTCAAGAATACGGATATAATATACAAAGATCCAAATCACCTTGAAAACGATAGAGCGTCCAGCTACGGACAAAAAGCAAATGGGGCTAAGAGCCCTGAAGAATAACCAATGGCGTCCATAACCCTGCCCAGGCCAAGCCGGAAGGGTAACCCTGCTAACGACGTCGATCTCAAAACCTGCTTAAACAAAAGGGGTGCCGACAAAGGGCAAAGGAAAAAGAGGAGCGTCAGTACTGAGGCCAGTACACGGCGAGGCTAGAATTCGGTCCTCGCCACATAGGTATGGTGGATCAGTGCGGCAAAGAAGATGCACTAAACAACCTATAGAGACTCGACACAATCAAGCGACAATCATAGAGGGGAAGAAAGACCTATCCGAACCAACCGATACTATCATCAAACAAACCCATCTCAAGCTTCTCGAGACCAAACGAGGAAGTCAACCGAGGAACTCACACCGTTGGCAGTTTTATTTATTCGGTTATCGTTGCAGCAATTACTAGTCAGGTGTAGATAATCGTCCTGATAAAATAAGCAGTGGGTCATTTTAGTGAACCATTCCGTTATAGTGGCAACACTTACTAGTCAGATACATTTATCATGAGATAACCCAAAACCCAACAGTTGTTGGTACTTTTATTAGCCATTTCGTTGTAGTTGCCATACTTACTAGTCAGGTACAATGGTCGCAAGCGACACTCCAAACAAGCAATTGTGGGGAGTATTATTTAGCCATTCCATTATAGTGAAGCTGATTACTAGTCATTATAAAGTCAAATTTATAGCAATAAACTTTAGTTATGCTTGTCTATGGTCGAGATACTGTGCTCCAAGTCGTCCATATCCGCGGACACGGCTTTTAGAAAGTTTTACCCGGCCGGGGTGCACCAATAGCAACACACGCTCGATCAACCTCGGAAAAACCAAATCAAAACCCAACGAGGCTTTCACGACTAAGCAATCACAGGATTCAAAATTATTTCAGGGGGCCACCCCATTGAGTAGACCCGCAACGAAGTAAGCAAGATTCGAGACGGACTCAAGGTTTGCGTCAATGGCTGTAAGCGACTGGGAACCCGAAAACTCGGGGTGTCGATACCGCGTAATCACTCCGCTTACCTAAATAAAGACAAAGTGCTATCTCCGCACAATTTAAATACAAGTAGCATGGCATAAGTACAGATAGTAAATAAAACCTCAAACTAGTTTGTGTCCCCAAGAAATAAGACCTGAATCAAGCTCGCTCGTGGGGTCCCATATACCTCCCGGATGTGGATAGCGCGATAAATCAAGGAACAGGTATCAAGTACTCGAGGTCCTACAGGACACAAGTGGGCATTCGGAAACCAAATATTATCTATCACCCACCGATGCCTCTGCTTACTTCAATTTTAGTTGTTAAACAGGAATTAAAGTGACCGATAAGTAAAACTAGGATCATATCCAACAGCAACATGCGGCAATACATCAACAACTGTGGCACTGGACGAAACTCAACAGCACTTGAGCAAGCGACTACGACGCGCAAGTCCAACTATCTACCAAACAACAGGTAATAGGATGTGTCCAAGGCAATATAGGGCTGCACGGTATATCACAGGTACAGAAACTAAAGCATCACAACACAGATAGCAATAGATCAACAGGAGGGAAGTAAATACTATAAAAGTAAGATAGGTGGAAAGGGGGAGATGCTCGCCTGAAAAACATTGCCGAAGGTTCAACCAAAGATCGGGGCGAAGCTCACATCAACTCAACGGCCTTATCCGCGAAGAACCAAAACACTAGAAGAAACACCGGATGCACTATTTAATACAATGGCAGAAGATCGGCATGATGCATGTATGATATATGGTATGGCAAGGTGCGATGCAATAAGGTCAATATTAAGTGGAACCGGGGTCCCGACAATATTTAGGTGGTTCGTGTTGTTTATCTACCCCGCAAATTAAATGTTGTTTAACAGGGCAGAATATTTCACCGGTTCGCTACACAAATTTAAATGAGGCCAATATGAGACTAGATTTGCCCGCATATGGGCCCCATATTTAATTATGAGGTGAATCGGCATAAGGCCCCCAAACCACACAATATGCATGAATGAACAATTAAGATGCGACCAGTTGTATTGTATTATAAAATAGGGTTTTTCGGGAAGGGATTCACACATTAGGGTTCGGCGATCTTGGGGGTTCCGGGGTTCGGGGTCGGTCTCAGGGTTCAGGGTTCGACGGATCGTTCTCGGACTCCGGGGTCGTTCTCGGTTTACTGGGGTCGATCTTGTCGCATCCGGGAAGCAGGTCTTCGGTCGGTGTCAAGGGCGCATCGGACTCGCCCTGGTCGGTCTCGTTCTTGTCGCATGCAGATCTTGTCGGGTTCCATGGGGTCGAGCTTGCCGTTGCGAGGGTCTTGTCGGGCCCGCGCCATCGAGTCGGTGTTAGCGTTCGGGAGCGTTCTCGTGGCAATCTTGGCGTCCGATGGTTCGGTCCAATCTTGACCATCGGGTTCACAATGGCATCATCGCCGTGTCGAAGGCATCGGGGTTCCCGTGACGAAGATCTTGGGGTTCGGCCTTCCAACACCGGGGTCGGTCTTCGTGGTTTTCGGAGTTGGGGCCTTCGGACCCGTGAAGGAGACCTTGAGGTTTGGCTTTAGTCCTCGGACGGCACGAGATCTCGGTGTCGGACGGTCTTGACGTAACACCGAGGAGTGATAGCCTGGAAGATCTTGTCGCCGACATGGTCTTGGATCGCGATGTGGAGCGCTTGAACAGAGTCACGGTGGGGAGGTCACGCCGACACACATGTCCAACTAGGACACACAGGGGTTGGGGAAGACCCGGTTACACCTTGTCTTCAACGATCTTCTCAACACAGGGGCCGCCGGAGGGAAGGTAGGGGCGGCCGGACGCGGGCAGGACGAACTCGGCGGCGGCAGCGCCGCAGGGATGATGGCGGCCCCAGTGGCAGGGCAGAGCCGACGGGACGCAGGCAGACGGGCGAGGCAGACGGCGGGCGCGGACGCGAAGTGAGCAATGAGGCGACCAGCGACGACGCAGTGCGGTGGCGAGCTTGACGGGACGGCGGGCTGGCAAGTGAGCTGCTACCGAAGGAGGCAGGGCGGGGCCTGAGGCGGCCGAGGAGGCGGAGCCCATGAGGGGGCGGCGAGGGGCGAGGCGGAGGGTTGAGGAGGAGCCGGCAGGGCCGGGAGCACGGTGGAGCAGAGGGGCGGCCAATGGGAGCGAGCAGCGCGGGAGCGGAGGCGCTGGCGAAGTGGGCAAGGCGGCGAGCGCAGTGAGGGAGAGGGCGAGAGGATCGCCGAGGGGCTCGGTAGAGGCGGCTGCGTCGGGGGAGGCTAGGAGGAAGGAGGAGCCGGGGAAGGACCCGAGGGAGGCGGGGGGGCTGCGCTGCGGGGAGAGAGGAGGGAGGAGCAGGGCGGCGCGCGGTGAGGTGGTGCTGCAGAGCGGGGAAGGCGGCGGCAGAGGAGGACGATGGGGAGAGGGAGAAGGCCGCGCGTGTGGAGAGGGAGAGCGGGGGACGCGGTGGGGCTGGGGCCAGTGGGTGGGGCCGCTGGGTGGGTTGGTGGCGTGTGAGTGCGCAAGGCGTGCGTGAGGGGGTGTCTTTGGGTGGGCCTGGAGGGAGAGGGAGGAGAGGGAGGGGGGGGACCAGGTGGCAGGGGGTGGTTGGTGGGAATCTGGGATGGGCTGAGGTGGCATCTGCTGATTGGCCAGGGTGATGTGGAGGCAAGGGTGGGTAGATAGGTTGGGTGTAAAAGGGTTTATGGGTGGACCGTTTTATATTTCACAGGGTGGTCGTTGGTCATTCGGCCCGTTCGACTGCCCCACTAAAATAATATAAATAAATTATTTATTTCAACCAGCGCTTTTGCAATCCGACAGCGGACAAAACAAAATAATCCGGGGACCCGGTTTTGATGTTTGAATAAAGATGGGGCGTTTTAGAAAACAAAACGGGTTTTGCGAAAATAGTTTTATGCAAACAATGCATGATGATGACGATGCAATGCACAAATTCAACGCGATTTTCTAGTAGTGGTTTTGCGGGATGCCACAGAGTCCCTCCCCAACTCGGTCTCCAAGGGCCGGCGGTGGAGGGAGAGGAACTCCTCCCCAAGTAGGTTTCCTACTCTCCCTCCACCAAGAAAATAGCCGTTTGACTTTTCAAATTGGCGTTTGACTTTTTCAAACTAGGATTTGATTTATCCCTTTATTTCGCTCAGCGATGACACCTAGTACATGATGCAACCATTCCAACTTGTTATGACAGATTCATGTACCCTTCCCCTCCGGAGTGCCGGAAATTCCGGAACCTTCTAGAACATTCCCGATAAAAACACCGGAACCATTCTCCAACCCCGAAACAGGACTTTCCTTCTATGAATCTTATTCTCCGGACCATTCCGGATCTCCTCGTGATATCCCGGATCCCATCCGAGACTCCGAACAACATTCGGTCTCTTACTCATCATTCCATAACTACTCAACAACGTCGAATCCTTAAGTGTGTCTCCCTACGGTTTGTGAATTACGCGGACATGATCGAGACACTTCTCCGAACAATAACCAATAGAGGAATCTGGAAATTCATATGGCTCCCACATATTTCTACGATTACTTTGCGATCGAATGAACCACTTACATATGATACCAATTTCCCTTTGTCTCACGATAGTTTACTTATCCGAGGTTTTGATCGTCGGTATCTCTGCATACCTAGTTCAACCTCGTTACTGATAAGTACTCTTTTCTCGTTCCCGTGATATGTGATCCCTTGTGAGCCAGTCACATGCTTGCAAGCCATTTGAATGACATTCCACCGAGAGGGCCCAGAGTATATCTATCCGTCATATGGATGGACAAATCCCACTCTTGATCCATGTGTCTCAACCAATACTTTCCGAACACTCAATGCCACCTTTATAGCCACCCAGTTACGGTGTGGTGTTTGATGTCATCAAAGCATCCTTCCGGTGATGGTGATAAGCATGATCTCATGGTCGAAGGAATTAGGTTACTATGTATCAAAAAGCATATAGCAATTGAACTATTAAAATGACTTGATCTTTATGCTACGCTTATCTATAGGAGTATGACCATCATAGCATTCTCCTAACGATATGATCTTGTTGTCAATAACATCTCAATGTTCATGATAGGGAAACCACAATCATTTATTAACCAACAAGCTAGTATTATAAATAGGCTTTACTAGGGACTCTAATTTAGTTTACAAATCACACAAGTATTAATGTTTCCTTGTTAATACTATTAGAGCATGAATGTAAACATTTATCATAAACACAAATATATAATAATAACTACATTTATTATTGCCTCTAGGGCAATGCTCCAACAGTCTCCCACTTGCACTAGAGTCAACTAATCTAGATTACATGGTAATATACCGAACACCCATGGCAGTTTGGTTTTGGTCATGTTTTGCCCTCGGGAGAGGTTTAGTCAATGGATCCGCCACATTCAGATCTATGTGTACTTTGCAAATCTTTATGTCACCATCTTGGACATGTTCTCGAATAGCGTGAAAACGTAGCTTGATATGCTTCAGCTTCTTGTGTGACCTTGGTTCTTGCGCATTGGCTATGGCGCCCATGTTATCACAGTAGATAGAAATTGGGTCCAGCGCACTTGGAACCACACCGAGCTCTGTAATGAACTCTTTCATCCATATCGCTTCTTGTGAAGCCTCTGAAGCAGCCATGTATTCCGATTCAGTTGAAGGTCTTGCCACAACGCTTTGCTTTGCACTCCTCCAGCTAACTGCTGCACCATTCAAAGTAAATACGTATCCAGATTGTGATTTAGAATCATCCAGATCGGTGTTCCAACTAGCATCGGTGTAACCATTAACAACGTGCTGTTCATCACCTCCATAAGAAAGAACCATATCCTTAGTTCTTCTCAAGTACTTAAGGATGTTTTTGACCGCTGTCTAGTGATCCACTCCTGGATCACTTTGATATCTGCTAGTCAAACTAATAGCATATGCAATGTCGGGTCTAGTACATAGCATGGCATACATTAGAGATCATATGGCTGAGGCATAGGTATTCTTACTCATCCTTTCTCTATCTTCTGCCGTTGTTGGACTTTGAGTTTTACTCAACGTCGTATTGGGCAACATGGGCAAGAACCCTTTCTTGCTATCTTCCATTCCAAACCTCTTTAGAACTTTGTCCAAATATGTACTTTGTGACAATGATATTAGGCGTCTCGATCTATCTATTTAAATCTTTATGCCTAATATGTAAGCTGCTTCGCCAAGATCCTTCATTAAAAAACTATTATTCAAATATTCCTTGACACTATTAAGAAGGTCTACATCATTCCCAATCAACAATATGTCATCTACATATAGTATTAAGAATGCTACACAGCTCCCACTCACTTTCTTGTAAATACAAGCTTCTCCATAAGTTTGTATAAAACCAAAACTTTTGATCACCTTATCAAAACGTTGATTCCAACTTCGGGATGCTTGCTTAAATCCATATATGGATCGTTGAAGTTTGCATACCTTGTTAGCATCTTTAGGATCGACAAAACCTTTGGGTTGCATCATATACAACTCTTAATCAATGTCTCCATTGAGGAACGCTGTTTTGACATCCATCTGCCATATCTCATAATCGTAATATGCAACGATTGCTAACATAATCCTCACAGACTTTAGCTTCGCTACTGGTGAGAAAGTCTCATCGTAGTCAACTCCTTGAATTTTTCGAAACCATTTTGTGACAAGTCGAGCTTTATAGACAATAATATTACCATCAGCATCTGTTTTCTTCTTGAAAATCCATTTGTTCTCGACAGCCTTCCGGCCATCTGGTAAGTCCACCAAAGTCCATACTTGGTTTTCGTACATGGATCCAATCTCGGATTTCATGGCTTCTTGCCATTTATTGGAATCTGGGCTCGTCATCACTTCCTCATACGTCGCAGGGTCATCGGTGTTGTCCACCAACATGACATTCATAACGGGATCGTACCAATCAGGAGTGGTACGAGTTCTCATTGACCTGCGAGGCTCTGTAGCAACTTCAACCGAAGTTTCATGATCATCATCATTAGCTTCCTCTCTTATTGGTGCAGGCACCACAGGAACTTCTTCCGGTGCTGCGCTACTCGCAAGTTCGAGAGAAGGTTCGACAACCTCGTCGAGTTCTACTTTCCTTCCAGTCACTTCTTTCGAGAGAAATTCCTTCTCTAGAAAGGATCCATTCTTGGCAACGAAGATTTTGCCTTCGGATCTATGATAGAAGGTATACCCAATAGTTTCCTTTGGGTATCCTATGAAGAAGCATTTTTCCGCTTTGGGTTCAAGCTTGTCCAGCTGTAACTTCTTTACATAGGCTTCGCAACCCCAAACTTTAAGGAACGACAATTTAGGTTTCTTCCCAAACCATAATTTATACGGTGTCGTTTCAACGGATTTAGATGGTGCCCTATTTAAAGTGAATGCGGCTTTTTCTAATGCATAACCCCAAAATGATAGCGGTAAATCTGTAAGTGACATCATAGAACAAACCATATCTAAGAGATTTCGATTACGACGTTCGGACACACCATTACGCTGTGGTGTTACTGGCGGTGTCAATTGTGAAAGTATTCCACTTCTCTTCAAATGCTCGCCAAACTCGTAACTTAGATATTCACCTCCACGATCAGAACGCAGAAATTTAATCTTCTTGTTACGTTGATTCTCAACCTCACTTTGAAATTCCTTAAACTTCTCGAAAGTTTCGGACTTATGTTTCATGAAATAGATATACCCATATCTACTCAAGTCATCCGTGAAGATAAGAACATAATGATAACCACCGCGCGATGCTACACTCATTGGACCACATAAATCGGTATGTATGATTTCCAAAAAGTCCGTAGCTCGCTCCATCATACCAAAAAATGGAGTCTTAGTCATTTTACCCATTAGACATGCTTCGCATCTTTCAAGTGATTCGAAATCAAGTGATTCAAGAAGTCCATCGAAATGGAGTTTCTTCATACGCTTCACTCCAATGTGACCAAGACGATAGTGCCACATATAGGTCGAGTTATCGCTCGATTTCAAACGTTTAGCTTCAATGTTATTAATATGTGTATTTCCACTATTGAGATTCAATAAGAATAGACCATCTATCAAAGGTGCATGTGCATAAAACATATTACTCATATAAATCGAACAACCATTATTCTCGGACTTAAACAAGTAACCGTCTCGCAATAAACAAGATCCCGATATAATGTTCATGCTTAACGCAAGCACAAAATAACAATTATTTAAGTATAAAACTAATCCCGATGGTAGATGAAGAGGTAGCGTTCCGACCGTGATCACATCAACCTTTGATCCGTTTCCCACGCGCATCATCACCTCGTTCTTCGCTAGCTTCCGTTTATTCGCGCAAAGACCGCTTTGAGTTACAAATATGAGCAACCGAACCAAGATCAAATACCTGTGCACTACTATGAGTACTAGTGAGATACACATCAATAACATGTATATCGGATATACCTTTCTTCTTGATGTTGTCGTTCTTCAACACGCCAAGTACTTTGGGCAATTCCGCTTAAAGGACCTTCTCCCTTGCGGAAAAGCACTCAGATCGGCTTGGGTCCAGCCTTGGTCTTCTTCGTCGGTGCGGTAACTTTCTTACCACCCTTCTTGAAGTGTCCCTTTTGCTTAGACTTTCCTTTCTTGAATTTGGTGGTCTTATTGACCATCAACACTTGGTGCTCTTTCTTGATCTCCACTTCTGCAGATTTTAACATGGAGAAGAGTTCTGGCAACTGCTTGTTCGTGCTTTGCATATTGTAGTTCATCACAAAGTTCTTGTAACTTGGTGGTAGTGATTGGAGGACACGGTAAATCCCCAAAGCATTAGGAATCACTATACCCAAGAATTGAAGTTTGTTTGCATGCCCAGACATCTTAAGCACATGCTCACTGACGGAGCTGCCCTCTTCCATCTCGCAGTTAAAGAACTTTTCAGAAGCCTCATAGCTCTCAACTGCCGCGTGAGTCTCAAAATCAATTTGAGTTCACGGACAAGATCATGTGGGTCTGAATTCTCAAACCTTTTCTGAAGCTCCGATTCTAAACCATACAAGATAGCACATTAAACTGTGGAGTACTGAGTCTTCTGAGCGAGGTAAACATTCTTTACTTCATCGGTAGCATCATCTGCAGGCGGGTCACCCAGCGGTGCATCCAGCACATAGGTCAAATTACCAGCATTGAGGACAATCCTCAAATTGCTGAACCAATCCGCGAAGTTGCTTCCATTGTTTTTCAACTTTTCTTTCTCTAGGAACGCATTAAAATTGATGGTAGGGGCCGCCATTGATCCTACAACATATTTGCAATAGTTTACACTAATTTTATGACAAATTGAGTTCTAATTAATAGTTAAATTAATCTAGGTGAACTCCCACTCAAAACAATATCCCTCACATTGTTTTAGTGATCACACGAACCAAATCCACCACATCAAAACCGATCATCACGAGAGTTGATGTTGCTTCAATGGCGAACAATCGACATGTTCATCATATCTACTATATGATTCATGCTTTACCTTTCGGTGATCCGTGTTCCGAGACCATGTCTGTACATGCTAGGATCGTCAAGATCAAACCTTAGCTTCCGCATGAGCAAATCTGGCTTGCCCACGTTGTATACACTTGCGAAATCTAACACACCCGATCATCACGTGGTGCTTCGAAACAACAAGCTTTAGCAACGGTGCTTACTAAGGATGAACACTTTAGAACTTGAAATTCATGTGCATGAGGGATCATCTTATAATGCTACCGTCGTTAACTAAGCAATACAAGATGCATAAAGGATTAACATCACATGCAATTCATAATATGTGATATGATATGGCCTTTCTTCTTTGTGCTTCCGATCTCCATCTTCAAGAACGAACATGATCTACATCATCACCGGCATTGCATCAAGGTCAATGACGCTGCTCCATGGTTGTCGTCCACCGGCTTCAACTATTACAACTACTTTGAATAGACACGCGAGTCTTAACAGAAATTAAAGACAACCATATGGCTCCTGCCGGTTGCCAACTTACAATAAGGAACATTGCATACATCAAATATAATCACAATCATGGCCATATCACATCACAGCACACCCCTGCAAAACAAAGTTAGATGCCTCTAATTTCTTTGCATGTTTTACGTGGTTTGGGGCTTTCAATAAGTGTCGGTCTAACTTACGAACAAGAACCACAACGTTGATGTTTGAACTATCAAGTGCCCGTTGTAAATTGGATCTATACTATAATGGGAGAGACAGACACCCGCAAAGCCACTTATGCAATACAAGTTGCATGTTGAGCGTGGAGCAAGTCTCATGAATGCTGTCATGTAAGGTTAGCCCGGGCCGCTTCATCCCATCATACCGCAAGATGCAAAGTACACAAGAAGCAATTGATAATAAAAGCACCACCGCCCACAATGACCATTGTGTTCTACTCATGCAACAGATCTACATATAGACACGGCTCTGATACCACTGTAGGGGTTCGTAGCATGGAAAACAAAAAATTTCTACTATATACAAACAAACAAGCCAAGATCTATCTACTAGATTGTAGCAACGAGTCGATAGAATAACTCACCCTCGAAGATTCCAAAGTGTTTAACGAGAGCGGATTCTCGTGGGTGATGTAGTCGATTTCTCCCGATCTCAAGATTGTGTAGACGATCCTTCCCGCCGCTGCTCCGTTAGCGCTCCGTAGTCGGTCACACGTTCGGTACTCGACGAAGACCTTCCTCTTCCTTGTTCCAGCAGGCAGCGGAGGTTGTAGCACTCTCCTCGCGATTCCGGCAGCACGACGGCGAGGTACCGGAAGTAGAGGGGAGATCTCGCAGGGCTTCGCCTTAAGCCGGAGCGAGTATGGTGGACTATGAGAGAGCCTCGGTGATCTAGGTTTTAGACACACCAAGGAGGAGAGTCTAGGCCGGCGTCTAGGGCAAGGGGTGCCCCAACTTGGTGGCTAGGGTTATCCCTAGGCGGCGGCGGTAGAAGGAGGTGGCAGCGCCGGCGGCTTCGAGATAGGGTTTGCGGGGTGCAAGTTGTGTGCTTGGAGGGGCAGACCTCCCCCTCCTTATATAGGTGGAGGGGGCGCGCCAAGGGGAGGGGAGTCCCTCCCCAAAACGGCTTCCAAGGCCGACGGTGGAGGGAGAGGGACTTCCTCCCCAAGTAGGTTTCCTAGTCTCCCTCCACCAAACAAAATAGCTGTTTGACTTTTCAAATTGGCGTTTGAATTTTCAAACTAGGATTTGATTTAACCCTTTATTTTGTTCAGCGATGACACCTAGTACTTGATGCAACCATTCCAACTTGTTATGACACATTCATGTACCCTTCCCCTCCGGAGTGCCGGACATTCCGGAACCTTCTAGAACATTCCCGATGAAAACACCGGAACCATTCTCCAACCCCGAAACAGGACTTTCCTTATATGAATCTTATTCTCCGGACCATTCCGGATCTCCTCGTGATATCCCGGATCCCATCCGAGACTCCGAACAACATTCGGTATCTTACTCATCATTCCATAACTACTCAACAACGTCGAATCCTTAAGTGTGTCTCCCTACGGTTCGTGAATTATGCGGACATGATCGAGACACTTCTCCGAACAATAACCAATAGAGGAATCTGGAAATTCATATGGCTCCCACATATTTCTACGATTACTTTGCGATCGAATGAACCACTTACATACGATACCAATTTCCCTTTGTCTCACGATAGATGATGTTTTGATCGTCGGTATATCTGCATACCTAGTTGAACCTCGTTACTGATAAGTACTCTTTTCTCGTTCCCGTGATATGTGATCCCTTGTGAGCCAGTCACATGCTTGCAAGCTAATTGGATGACATTCCACCGAGAGGGCCCAGAGTATATCTATCCGTCATATGGATGGACAAATCCCACTCTTGATCCATGTGTCTCAACCAATACTTTTCGAACACTCAATGCCACCTTTATAGCCACCCAGTTACGGTGTGGTGTTTGATGTCATCAAAGCATCCTTCCGGTGATGGTGATATGCATGATCTCATGGTTGAAGGAATTAGGTTACTATGTATCAGAAAGCATATAGCAATTGAACTATTAAAATGACTTGATCTTTATGCTACGCTTATCTATAGGAGTATGTCCATCATATCATTCTCCTAATGATATGATCTTGTTGTTAATAACATCTCAATGTTCATGATAGGGAAACCACAATCATTTATTAACCAACAAGCTAGTATTATGAAGAGGCTTTACTAGGGACTTCAATTAGTTTACAAATCACACAAGTATTAATGTTTCCTTATTAATACTATTATAGCATGAATGTAAACATTTATCATAAACACAAAGATATAATAATAACTACATTTATTATTGCCTCTAGGGCATATCTCCAACACTTATACTAGGGCGTGTAATTGAAAGGTTAGGATTGATTATCCGCATACTGAGTATGGTGAATTCAGGATTTATTCCTGACGGATGTATCGAATGTTGTGGTAAAAGTGTACAATCTCTGCAGAGTGTCAAACTATTCGAATAGCCGCGTCCGCGGTTATGGACAGTTGGAGTGGCCATACTGTTCCCCCGTCAGACTTTTCAAAATGACTTGTGAAATGAATTGAGACTTTGACTTGACCACAACAGGGTTGTGATATGAAATACAAATTCACACTTAGGAGTATAAACTTCAACTAGCTCTCTTGTTTCTGAACTTAGTAGAGATAAATCTGGCTTCTTGCAATACAACCCTAGAGCCTAGTGTCCTATTACCAAAAACCTCTTTCACTTGTTAGTATTAGTTTGCGAGTACTTAAAGAGTACTCATGGCTTTGTCCCTGGCTTTTCCTGTGGCTAGACTATGAAGAGGAGTACCTGGAGGATGGACCCCAGGAAGGTTACGACAACTAGGATCATCTCCCATCGTCAGCATTGCCTGTGACCCCGAAGATGGAGCTTCGCCTACGCTACCGTTATTATTACGTATTCCGCTACTTGAAGTTGTATTAAGAACTGGATCATGAGATCCCTATTTGTGTAAGAACTTATGTACAGTTTGTAATGGATGATGTACTATGGTATCCAATTCTGTTATGTCTCGCAAAAATGATAATCCTGGTATTGTGATCTATGGCATAACAGGCATCTGGGATTAAAAATCTGGGTGTTGACATAAAGTAATCAACCAACATCGGCAAGAGTATCAACCCGAGTATTCCAGGGAAAATAAACCGAACAGCCTGGTCGACTTCGCTGGGGATCCGAGTGTGCGAATCACCATTGTCGAAGACATAGCAGCCAGGACAAATATTGTGAGGATAAACATCCTCGCGACAACCATGAGAAAAACTCCAAAACCGATCTAACGAAGCAAGATTTGGAAGACCGTACCTATAGAACTTGAAACTTATAGCAACATCATTGACGTCGTGAAGAAGATCTCGTCGTCACAGAAAGGGCCAAAGATCTTTTATTATGAACGATGCCATCTCCATTGACATAGATGCCCAACAAGAAGATGACTACCAAAACCTAATCAAATCTTTAGAAAACACTACTTTTATTGAAAACTCCAACCATAGACCAGGTTCCCCACCCCTCCTACCGGCTAGGCCGGCTGGAGGAGGAGGAACCGATCTATGGAGGAGGCAAAGGTGGAGGCCGCGGCTAGGTCAGAAAGGCCTCCGTACGGAGGAAAAGAAACGTTTCTAACACTACTAAAGTTATGTTTTGGCACCTCCTTGGTATCCAAAGTGATATTATTTAGGAACTTTCTTCTTTCTTGACACATTTTATCACTTAGTCATGGTTCTGTAACATTTTTATATATTTTATTGCTCCCGCTTGTCCTACGAAAATAATGTTGGGCCTACTTGTTAGAACCACATGGTAACTAACTAGGTACACGGTTATTTCCCTAAAAAGAGAGTATCTTCAAGGAAGTTTCCCACACGCTTCCCATCTGTCCAATAGTGTCCAAGCGAATTGAACGGTCCGTCTAAAGAAACACATCTAACATGTCTTCCAAACGTAGTCCTTCCCTTCTCCATATAACCCATCTTTTTTTCAAATCGTTCCCAAATTTAGAAACGGTTTGAGGACAAAGGGAGACTATTCACAGTCCTTCCTCGTCCGTTGTGGTCCACACGCCAGTCACAGAAATCCACGCCCACACGCCGTCGTCGGTGCACCGCCACATCAAATCCTCTAGGGCCTCCTCCCCTGCTGCCGCGCCGTTGCAGGGAGGGCCTAGGAGCCATGCTGCCGTAGGGAGGGCATACGAGTCGTGCTGTCATGCTGGAAAAGATGGTCGGCGAGCATGCAGATGCGGCCGCGCTGCCACAGTTGTTTTCCACGACGACGCTAGAGCAGGGTCGCGCCGCCCAAGCCGCTGCCTTGACGGCACTCCTTGATGAGCAGGCAACTGCTCCTGGACATGACCGGAGAGGTGGCAGCCGAGCCTGAGGAGGTCGCCGTCATGGGGATCTGGACGCACGTCTCGGGCTGGGCGAGATGTGCCCGAGCTCCACCCGCCGCCGCTCGGGCGCGCGCGATAACTTCGTTAAGAGCCATGGGCATATTTGGCACAGAGCTCCAGGTAAACGCAGAACCAACCTCAGATTGCTTATTTAAAAAGGGAAAACGCTAACAGACAAGAAGGCCTCACCACAATCCTCCATGGCAGAGTTCTGCTGCCACCACAAATCCACCTCTCCGTCAACACATCCACACCATCTAAGAAAGGGAGAATAAATCTTGGGACAAGGATGTCACAACATCAATCTCCATCAACGTCATCATCATCTACGTGCTCGTCATTGATTCCTCCATCCATCACATTGTAAACCCAAATAAATGTGGATCCCTACGTGTATCATTTGATTCATTCATCCATGTTTACTATGTATCATTTGATTCATTCATCCATGTTTACTCATATGATGTCGTGTGCCCCTATGTCCGAGTAGTTTAGTTGGGGATATGGATAAACCCTAGTACCAAAGTGATTGAAATAAATAGTATGTGTGTCTTACTTGTATAAGCATGTATTCAATCAACTCTCTTGATATTATGTGAATATCGGTTCAATAGTATTTTCCTTTGTAATGAGAGAAGGGATTGCCATTGGTATATGATTGATGTTGGTGGTGTTAAGTGACATATAACGTTGCTCTCACTGATCATAGATAAACAGGGGATAACAGAGATTCAAGAGTTTCGATCCATAACCATGGGTTAAACCTTAATTTTTGGTGAAAGGCATCATGTTGTTGATGACTACCTGTGGTTACGAGGGATGAGGTGAACAAGATTTCTAGGCTCATCTTCATTTGAAACTCTGCCCATACATACAGATATAACTAAGACATGTATAATCCTTATCATATTCTATGGATCATAGTGGTGATTCTAGATTCCGCGTAATGTCTTTACGTTGCTCTCGTTTACTTTTAGTTTTAGTGTACTTTGTTCTTCTTTTTTATTACTCCCTCTGTTTCAAAATATAAGATGTTTTAGGTTTGTGAAAGAAGTGTATCTAGAATCATTTAAGGTATAGATCCGGGTGAATCTATACATAAAAAGGGTCTAGGTACACTATTTTCACAAATTTAAAACATCTTATATTTTGAAAAGGAGGGAGTACTTTAAACATGTCTTTATTGCAATCCTTATAGTAACTTCTAAAATAAGCTATTTCAAAACTCTGGTTTGGGTGTGAATGTTCGTTGTCAACTTAGTGCGGGGTTGCATGGACTTCCACTCTGCAAAACATTCAAGGGGCGATCTTGTAAAAAATATTTGTCCCTAAAAGTACTACAATAAACATGTTACTATATGTAGGAAACCTAGCCATCAGGTTGGAAATGGGTCGTCGTGGACCAATTCATGCCGCTTGATCTTGTTCCGGTCGTACCGCTGGACCGCATCCTCTTTCCGTTCGGACACGTTTGGAAAGACGCACTCTGTTTGTGTCTACCCGCTGAAGATGCCCTTAGTGCCATCATAGAGCACTCCGCTATGGAGGCTCTTGTTCCACAGCCGGCAGAACAACATGAGTGACGACCGAGTCAATGTGTGAAAGCCGCGATGGAGGCAGGATATTTTTGTTGTAAATGTTAACATATTTTTCTATATATACATATTCAAGTATAGAGATGTTTGACATAAACTTTTAAATAATTTGAAACGGAATGAATATCATCCACTTGAACACAATTTGTGGGAGCTCTTATTTGACGCTTAAATAGGTCTTCGAATATAAATCTTGAAATTCCTTATGGCTTCTACTCTTAAATGAGCTTACACAACTTTCTAGATTGAAGTGTTTCAACATGGTTACATCTGCTACAACAGGTATAGTTTTTTCACATCTTGGAATCCATGTATTTTTAAATAAAACTTAAAAATATAATTTCAGTTATTCATGAGAAAAATGTTCATATGGTCTAAAATAATGGTTCATAAGATTCAAATAAATATTCTCATTGTTCAACATAAATAAAAATGTCCCTTCCATTTCCATTTATAAGGCACGCGGCAATTTTCGAGTTTTTTGTTTGGCCAAGAATTAGTATTAGTTGATGAAGAATACTTGACAAATAGTTATATCATTGGAAAGTATTTTCCAATCTGAAATCTCACAATATTAATTTGTACGTAATAATTTTTTATATTATTGCTCAATCTTTCTGGTCAAAAGTCATCTAAAAACATGTGCATCTTATAAGTGAACCGAGTGAGTAGTTCATGTATTATGACGAAAGAAGTGAGACTAGCTCAATTAGTTAGGGAAGTGGTTGTACTACTCAATCATCCAGGTTCAAGTTCTGACATACTCGGATTTGGGTTATTTTTATTTAGAAAACCGCTCTAAGGGATTTTCCTATGGCATTTCTTTAAAAATTGTATTATCAGAATGATTAAGAAATAACAATATAGGAAGAGAAACAAAAATAAAAAACAAGATCAAAATATGCCAGTTAAAAAATGTTTACGAATTTATGGAGAAAATGACAAACAGAAAATCATCAGGTAGAAAAATAAAATGCAGCAAAAAATCACGAAAATAAGAAACAAATAACAAATAACATTAAAACTGGAAAATACATTCAGAAAGTGACACTTATCTGGGTCGGCCCACCAATCAAGAGGCTTCGAACAGGTGCCAAATCTCGCCGAAAGCAACCGCCGACTTGATTTCATGCGATCCGTGTTGCTTATCTCAATCTGTCTCGGAAAATTATTGTGTCTAATTCACATATGCCATCTGTTTTGTTAAGCAAAATACAAGTTTTCATTGAATATTTTATCTGCCCTCTGCCACCGTTGACTGATTATATTTCGTGCGTGTGCCAAAGGATCTCTGTACTTCTGTTGCAACTATATACTCTTCGTTTAGAAATATAAAATGTTTTATCTTTTTGAATCAAATGTATCTAAATATTTTTTAATGTATATGTTTCTAGAGATTTAGAGTGAACCTATATATTATATTTCTAAACCGAGGGATTAATGTCATATAAACAGCCCATTTCAGATGGCAAAGAAAAGCAGCTAACATAAAAAAGGTGAGTCCTTGCGTTGCTCCACTTCCTTGGTCCTACTCCGCTCTTCTATTCTATCCAAGCCCCTCTACGGCTCTACTTTTCCTCCTGTTCCGCGCGCCCTTCCGTTCCGTCCAGGCACTGTGGGAGCGGAAGGCCCGGTTCGGGCGTGCGATCTACGCGATCGGAATAAAGGCAAAGCGAGACATCAGATCAGTTCTTTCGACTGTACAAAATCGTTTATCCCATACAGCAACGCGTCTACAAATAGCCCGCGGAACGGCCGAAGTCTCCTCGTGCTCTCCCTTGCATCCCCACCCAGCTCAAAGAACGCGAGAGAGGTCGAGCAGCAGAGGAGGCATGGACGACGACGGGCAGCGGAAGGAGGGAGGTGGCCACAACCACAACGGGGGAGCGGGGAGCGAGTACGACGTGGTGGCAGTGGCGGACCCACAGGGTATGCCAGGTATGCCGTGGCATACCCTGGAGCCCAGCCTTGCTACGATGCTGTAGGGGAAAAAGCAGGAGCCTAGCTTGATTTGTTAGCGTATTGTTTATTAATTTGGACCTGGTGATGTAAATAGAAGCCCAGTTAGCCAATTCGCCCATTGTGGCCTTGTTTCCAAGACCAAAGTCGCTCGTTTCTACCAGAGTCGCACAGGATCGAACGATCATCGATAGATCGAACCCTGCTCTCCTTCGTGACTGCATCTGGCGGCTACCTACTAAGGCAATGCCTGCCGCCCACGCGACGCCGGCCATCCACATGCGTCAGCGCGGAGACAATACCAGGATACGGCATGTCAACTCGCCGCGGTGGCCGTTTGTGCAGGATACGGCATGCTAAGCCTCTTCGGCGGTTCGTGCAGCGGGTCTATCAAGTGTCAACCATGACTACTCTGCATGCGATGCGTCTCTGTGCTGATCGTTTGTATAGATCACGTGTACACCTAAGGTACGCCCTGCACTAGTATTACATCTACATTTATACATAGATTACTGTTACTATTTGTGTTAGATGGATCACAAGTCACAACACAGTATATTGACAGCAAAGTCTCTACAAGGCTCAGACAAGGGACTAATTGAAAATACAACTTTGCCGTATTTTTTCAGAAGTATAATTTAATTTTATAAAATTTGTGCTTCAGATATTAATAAAAATGCACCAACACTGTGTGACATTATCATTCTTTGATACTGATGCGATATTTAATCAAGACAATAAAAATATTGCAAGTGGTTTTTGTCTTCTTCACCATTCCTCATGGTCAAATCCTACCTCGAGTCTGAAAATAAGGCAGGATGGATTCGCGGAACTGCTCATCTTGATTACAATGTAAATTTTAAAATTATTTATTAAATAAGTAAATGCATTTTATAAAAATGGTTATTAGTGGCATACCCACCGGTAAAATCCTAGATCCGCCACTGCGTGGTGGCCAGGGCCTTCGTGGACTATTACTACCAGACCTTCGACACCAACCGTGCTGCGCTCGCCGCGCTCTACGGCAGCACCTCCATGCTCTCCTTCGAGGGCCACCTCGTCGCCGGCGCCCCGGAGATCGGCCTCAAGCTGGCCCAGCTGCCCTTCGAGCAATGCCGGCACTCCATCTGCACGGTCGACTGCCAGCCCACGCCGTCCTTCCCGGGCGCCATCCTCGTCTTCGTCAGCGGCAACCTCCAGCTCGGCGGCGAGGAGCACCAGCTCAGGTTCAGCCAGGTAAAATTAAATCCCATCTTGGATCGTACTTGCCTGATCTCGGCCACACCTGATTTTGCATTCTGAGCTTGGGGTTTGATGATGTGATTTTACCTTTGCCGACAGATGTTTCAGCTGGTGCCCAACGAGCAGGGAAGCTTCTTCGTCCAGAACGACATCTTCCGGCTCAACTACGGATAGCTAGCACTAGCAGGGTAGCGTGCGGTTGCCGAAAGGATGTCGATGCTCCGATGCTTTGGTCCCGTATGGACACCAGGCGTTTGCTTTTTCTATTTCCTTTCTAGCTTTCGTTTTTATTTTTAATTTTTATAAAGTTCATCTGGCACGCTAATTCCTGCATAAAGTATCCTTCATGGCCGTGGTGCAAGTCTAACTGAATTATTCCAGTTTCTCCCAATCTGTAATCACAAGACACCATTTGGGGGCAATTCTCATGTGCTGCGGTACTATTTCTACACTTATCATAACCATGCTTGTCATGTAGATTCTCTGTTGTAAAAAAGTAGGCGTTAGGGCATCTCCAATGCGACTCAAACGTATCCGTGCTTGAAAACCGTGGATTTACCATGCGGAAGGAAGGCTAAAATAGACGCTCCAACAATCTCTGTAACATAGCGTGCGCGGTAAAATATTTTCAGCGCGTGGCAATTTGCGCTATCGTACGTACATCGTATAGCTGGCGCTCGCACTCCAGCGCGCGGCAAAAGTAGACCAAGCGCACGAACTCTAAACTGCCACCCTAAAAAATCCACGCGCTGCCGCCCTGCTCCCGACTCGCACCGTCGCCTGCGATATTCCAGCGATGGATGGCTACAACGGCGCTCCTCCGACCCCTCCCTACTCCACCAACCCTAGCGCCGCCACGGGAGGAGTTTCGTCGGCGTAGCAAACCCTAACGTTGGTGCCATGAACCCTACCAGCAGTGTCGCCGCCACTCGCAATAATCTGTTCGCGTCGCCACAACCATCGAACGACCAGGGCGCCGTCCCACCTCCTCTACCCACTGCAAAGGTTAGGACCGCCATCCACAAGCGATCGATGCCTATGGCGGTCGCTGCCACAAAGAAAGGGAAGACCATCAGCATCGCGGGCAAGTCGGGCGCGACACAATTCCAACCGGCGTCCGGCCAATTCCATCCTCCGCATGGGTGACATGGGTGCGCCTCCAGGAGCTTTTGGAGGCTATGGAGGCATTGGTGGCTATGGAGGGATGAGAGGCACGGGAGCACCACCTACGAGTGACTTTGGAGGCATGTAGAACCACCACTGGATGGATTCATGGCCTCTATGGTTGCTCTAATGTCTTCTACGAGTGATGCCTACAGAGATTCTACGATGCATGTCAACACCGTCCAAGTTTGAAATGATGAAGAAGCACACAATGAAGATGCAATGACGATTATAATGATCTTGATGCTTGATGATGTCCATGCTTGATTAGTTTGTATGAACTTGATTAGTGTTGACCTTGGTTGTGTGAACTTTAGTTGTGTTGAACTCACTTTTGAACTATGCCATGGTGAATATTGGTGAATTATTTTAGGTGTTTGAACTTGTTGGATGCTATATTTGTGTGGATTTGGTGTTTGTGCTACAGGCTCTCTCTATTTTTAGTGCCTGATAAATCGCTACTTGCCACGCGCTGCAAAATACAACGTATGATGAAGCACCATCTACCTGCGTGCACTAAAAGGAGATACAGCAAGCTGCAAATAGTTTACAGCGTCAAAATATAACGTCAAAATATAGCGCGATTGTTGAAAATGCCCTTAATTGATATTGATGCCAAAGGCCTTCACGGGAGAACAGGTGGATCTGAAAATAGGCTCGTGTTCTCGAAACAAAATGGCAAACCTTTTGATCTTGATCTGTGAATGCACACAATCAGAATTTTAAGACAATAAGGTCAAAACATCGGTTTAAGTTACATTTAATGAACGGCAATAGCGGAGCGATTTTTTTTAAATAATACGAAATATTTAATTAATTTGAGTTCTATTATACGTTTTTTGTAATTTACAGATCTAGCACTTTATCGGCCTGGGGCAAGCCGACTGGGCCAATCGGCCAGGCCCTGGCCGACAGCAGGTGGCACCATGCAGTCGGCCTTACCCCACACATGCAATCGGCTTGCTCTAGGCCGATTGGTTCAATCGGTCTGACCCAGGCCGATTAGTGCAATCGCCAGACCTAGACCGACAGCCTAATCATCCTGCCCCTAACCAAATCCTGCATGATCAATGCAACCCTGCCGCTAAATAATCGTCCGCCGCTGTTTTCCTCGCCAATCCTTTCCGCCGATTTTTCCCGCCAGTACTTCCCGCCCTTTGTTCCCGCCACTACTTCCCGACCTTTTTTTTCCCGCCACTACTTCCCACCTTTTTTTTCCCGCCACTAATTCCCGCCCTTTTTTCCCGCCTATTCGGTTCGGTGCCTCTATAAATCCAGGCAACGAGATGTATCCTTTAACCCAATTCATCTCTTCCTCCTCTTACTCTCTCATTTCCCTCCTCTCCTCTTGCTCTTGCATTTCCCTCCACTCCTCTCCACTATGACCGACGCGTCTCCCTGGCCTCTAGATATGTCCATTGGGCTTTTCTTAATAGCTAGAACTGTTGTGATAGGCGATGAACCAGCCGACTGGGATACGTTGGTAACGAACCATGATGCTCTCGTTATGCTTGGTAAGTCACTTCATCGAAGAGGGTGGAAACTGAAGACCCCAAATCAGGTACGAGCAGAGCTTCTCAGGATCCAGGCAAGGTGGGACAAGCTCACCTTCAAGAGTGAAGCTCGCTTGAAGCAGGAATCGGCGTGTCCTCTCCACCATTGCCTTCTCCATCAGAATCCTAAGGGTCATCAGAATCACCACTCTCGCCATCCATGTAATCCTCCTCTTCCATCATGTTCTGCATGCCTCGATCTTTCTCGTCCGCATCTGCCTCTCCACTATAGTCTTCTCCACCTCCGGCTGACTGCTCTGCCCCGATTCATAACCACCGCCTCCAGCACTGGACATAGAGTACATTCCGTAACTTGAATCAGCACTATGGCGAGAAACATGTCCACCATCGATCTCCTTCAAGACAGGAAGCACTAATGCGACAGGGTTTACATGCCTATCTTCGCAGCCTTTTAACCACTTAAACCAGTCTCTGTCAGTATCTACATGCCTTAAAGTCCAGAAAATATTTTTTTCTTGACTTTGTCTACAATGCTTGCACGCTAACGGTGTACGTCTTGATGTTATAGCCTAAACATCCTGTCAACCATTCCTTCAACTGACTAACACTCCAGGTTTGAGGGACAGTTAAATCTAACTGTGTACACATAAACTCTCTCAGATCTGCTCCAAACTCATTTGTTCGAACATTCCCAGGACCGTAATAAAACACGAACTTCACTAAATTGGTCATCTTTGCTGACATAAAATAAACAACCAAATCAATTAATTATCGACAACGCGTATAACTTTGGGCAATGCTTGCAAATATTCTAAAAAATATGATATTATTGCTACCGGTCAAATTTTGCTACTAATCCACCGGCCAAATTTTTGTGCCTAACCCATCGGTCAAATATTGTTACTAATCAACTAGCCAAATATTCTAATAGACTAACCATACGCATGTATGTAACCATATACAATATCCGTGATTATCGAGGGATTAGAGTTTACCCTTGAAGCGAGAGAAGCTACCACCACCACAGCTCGAACACTGCTCCACCACAGACAGCCTCAGCTCCTCCACCACAGCTCCACCACCATTGCCATTGCTCCACCATAGCTCCATCACCGTTCCTCCAACAAACCAACACCAAATCGAGCCATGAGCTAACCCATCCATAGATCGGGCTTCCACTCCCTCTCTAATGGTTTTGGATTAAAGTTTTTGTGGTCAAATCGAGCAAAATCTGGGAAAAATGGTGGCTGGAAACGAAGAACATGAACGGGAGAGAGAGAGAGAGGCAGCAACTAGCTCGCGTGGAGAAGAAGACCGCGTCTGGCCGCGCGGCGCCGCGTCGCCCTTATCTGGCCCCAGTCGGCGTGGGCCTGGCCGATTGGGCAGTCGGCCTGGGCCTGGCCGACTGAACCTGTCGACCTGGGTCAGTCCCGCGGCCCCACTGGCCGACCTGCTGTCGTCTAGCTGCTGGACGAGTGCCCTGCTGTCGGCCAGAGCCTGGCCGATTGGCCCAGTCAGCTTGCCCCAGGCCGACAAAGTGCTAGATCTGTAAATTCGAAAAAACATATAATAGAACTCAAATTAATTAAATAATCTGTATTATTTAAAAAAAATCGCAATAGCAGAGCCATCTATCTATTTTCTATATAAAAGCAATATAAGATGTTATTTCGAGCCACTAGGTTAATCCATGTATGCTAGAGAAATCTAAAACCAACGATTTTAATCTTAATGTCCAAGATTAAAAGGTAAACAGTACAACAATAGGCGTACAAAAGAAAACTTATACTATCATGTATGCCATATGAGTACACACGATCTCAGCCTATTAATTTCGTTAATCCCGCACAAACTCCCATCCCGAACCGGATCGATCGATATGAAGAAATAGCAGGGTAGAAAAAACACACGAGGAACGCCCGGATGTTACCATGAGGCTCTGATGTGATGAAAAAGACGAAACAATTCAAATAGGTGCCATACCGTAAAGTTATCTCCGCCGTCATGGTCTTGGGCCGCTGCATGTTCAACATCCATCTTCGTCCTCTCTTAGTATGGACATCGGCGAAGACAGGCAAGAGGAGAAAGACATGGCTCAGAGGTAGATGCCCGACTTTGCCCCATATTGAGAACGTTCAAGTACCCATATTAGTTGACTTAAATTTGTATAGATACGACGCTAAAATTTAACTAGATATATTCGTATCTAGATGAATCTACGTCAATTAATATTCGTCAGAGGGAGTACCATGAAATCGGCCAGAGATATAGCTAGAATATCCATGTACCAATACAATTTGGCATACATGGATGTTGAAGAGATGGAAACATGCATGTATATATAATTTGCCATACATGGATGTTGCAGACTTCCCTAGGAGGCTATGTACATGGAAACATGCATGTATATATAATTTTGACTATCATCACCCTTTGATACAGGCAATGCACTCATGCAGTCCGACGTCGATCCATCGCGACCATAGAGGCTGAGGACCAGTTTTGTGCCTAGTTCTAGGTCGTCGACTATAACGACAATGGCATCGAGTGTGGTCGCCGAAGCCGCCACAAAGATGACCCCGGTGAATTAACCCGGTCACACCTCCCTTAGTTTAATTCTATAATTGCGTTACGTCAGTGTTTATCCGTCTCCATATGTATCTACTTATCCAGATGTGATTCCATTCACCAAACAAGGACACAAGTGGATGAAGGATGCATACATGGCTGCATATATCGCATGCGGGGTACATACCCTAGATCGATTTTGAATCGATGCATCAGCTACTAACCAACTATATAAAACAAGTGCGGGTAAATCAGAAACGGCATGTACAGGAAAGACCATTGCATGAAACTTTCATATTACTTCATTAGGTCGTAAGATGTCCTTTCAAATAGTATAAGTTGATTCATTCTATCTATATGCCCCTCACCCCTAATAACTACTACCATCAGTGTCAGATACCATCGGTGAGAACCTGCATAAAATTTTCTGTTTTATATCTACGTAGATAAAAAACCATGGGTATTGGTTTTTCTAGAAATTACATAAGTAGTATTACAAATTAATTGATAATCTTTTTTCAGGTAAAATTAATTGATAATCTGTTCTCATATATACAATGTATAGATTAGAAACCATATACAAAAAGAGATAATTGAAGAAACCACGAAAAAATTGATCCATTGAGCCATCTGCATATGTTTTCTTTGCCGCCAAAACATGTTGGTTTAAGTATTACTCATACATGCCTTCTTGAAGAATAACAAGATCAATCCTTGATAGTAGTACTTTGTCTGTCAAAAGAACAACGTCCAACAAGTCATCTTAATCTACTCTATTTCAGATCCGATTCCAGATGCTGTTATCTACCGTCCCTAGCTAGTGGGTCTGTAGCATCACACAGCAATGGATTTAAATCCGGTTGAAACACTCAAATAATGAAATCTCAGCAATAAATACGGTATTACCTTCACAATTCGAACAATGTTACTGAAAGTTACGTTCTTGAACTCGTCTACTCTCAGTCCTGATCCAGATCGATGTGCTAATTATTTTCCTAATGTGCTTTCTTTTATCTGTCTCACAAAAGTACCAAATTTATTACAATTTGGTGTCAGCTCTCACAATTGACCAAGCCATAAGATGCTTAAGCTAATTAAGATGGCCCTTTCCGACTGATATGTGCCCAGCTGCCGTGTAACATGGACTCACATTGCTAATATTTGCATGTTCAAGTATCACATCTTTTATCTGTTCAATGCAAGATCGCATGTTACCATGTTGTGGGAGCTCTTACAAGTCAGAACGAACTGATCAAACCTTGTGACACTTAAGCTAATTAATCCGATTAATTTAGTTTAAGATGCTCGTGGCGCACAAGTAGAGTATAGTATTCGAGCTGTGATGGTATATAGAGATTAACCGGCCAAGTGGAAGTGGGGTAATGGCCAGCAGTTTGTACAAGTTGAACTGTAAGGGTACCTCAAAAATTGATAAGAGCATCTAATCTTGATTGCAGGTGATAACTGTTGGAATTTTTGCCTAAATAGGCTCCGCCTGATCCTTATCCTATCGTGTTCTCCACCGCAAAACTAATCGAGAAGAAAACCCCTACGCCTTCGCTCCCTGCCGGCAGGAGAGCCTCCCCGCACGCCTCTCTTCTCCTGCGATGCGCCTCCTTCTCCCACCTCGCCTCCTTCCCCCACCTCGCCGCCTTTGTTCCTTTGCATCTTGCATCCCGTCGCGCGCCCCTAGCATGTCGCCGGGTTGTCCTCCCTTGGAGCACCGCCGCTGACGCCTCGGTCGCCTCCATCGATGACGAAGGTCGCAGAGGCAGGCGCGACAAGGGGATTCCATGGCAGATGTGTGGCAATAGGTGGACAAGTCAAGTGCCGCTTCGCACGCACCACGGCCTCCCTCATCGGAGGCATGTCCTTTCCAGTGCTCGCACCGCCGAGCCCTCCCCCCCACCCCCTCGTCGTCGCGTCCCCCGATGGCGGAGACGCTACTCTGTGAAGATTATGCTGATGCTACCGCCAGCAGCCAGAGATGTTATCACCGATATCTGACGGTTTTGTCGGCAGCTGGTGATGTTGCCGCGACATGGGGTGTTGCTACTGATGCAAGAGGGTCCTGGAGATGCTACGGACGGTGGGCGGCTTTCTACCCTGGGTTTACCTTGTCGGCCCTCTTCTTATGTCTCTCCGCATGTTGCGAGATGCTCCGTCAAGCACAAGGATGATGGTCGGCACGTGCTACGAGCTGCTCTAGGGGTCCGGCTTATGGCCGGCAGAGATGCTACAAACATCCCGGCTTGGATCCGATGCTACAACTGCGGCGGCGTTCGCTGCAGCGTTAGAGCGCTCTGCTACAAGCCAGCCACGAAGCTCGATGTCTTTGCTACGAGCAATTTGCTACCTTAGTGTATTTTTTTGCTATGTATTTATATATATTTTTCTACTTTTACACTATTATTTTGCTACAACCGATCTTTGCGGTTTTGCTACGAGGTCTCCGGCGGGACTCTCTGACGGCCGATGTACCCTTTGCTACATTAGAAAAAACATTTTGCTACAACCATTTTGTGTTTTTGCTACAATAGGGTAATTTTGTTGCTATAAGGTCTTCGGCGATATTTTTCCCGGCGATGTCTCCGGCGAGATCAGTTTTGCTACATTAAAAGAAATTTGATACAAAGTCGTCGTCGAGGTCTCTGGCAAACTATCCGGCGAGGTCCAGTCTTCTTTTTCTGAAACAAACCATTTTCTGCTACGTATAGCAAAAGAGAGACTATTTGTAATAAAAACAGATATCTTTATAACAAAAACGGATATATTTATAGCAAAAATAAGATTTAAGACTTTTTTGGTAGACACGTGGCAGCGGGAGATCCGGGGTATTTTAGGAAATCATCCTGTGGTGATACGACCCACGAAATAAATGCACACATGCACACCGGAAAGACCGAGTCCGAGATATTAATCCAGCAGGTCCTGAAACTGAAGAAGCAAACCCAGACATCTTGTTGTCGATGGAAATAACGCTCGCACTAAAAAATATTTTCTCTTTTATAAAACATCAAAACGTTAAATCTGGGGTTTAAAATCTGCAGCCTTTGCTCATGCTTCCTTCCTAAGCGTGTAGCCACGTTTGATTCTCAAGTTTGGGCTTTCATACAGGATACATTGCTGAAGCCTGTGATTTTCGTGAACCTACACCTACAAAATTTCTTTACGGACAAAAGAGGAAATTGTATCAGCGGTCCTAATTCTTTTCCCTGCTAGTGGATTTGGTCCTAATTCTTTAAAATGGAACATCCAGGTCCTAATCGTTTTTTAAGTGATTCATCACAGGTCCTAAACTGGTCTGACTCGGGTTGACCGCTGCCACGTCGACCAGGAGACGGTTGGCGGGAGATTTCCCGCTTCAGGCAGTTGGTGAAATATGCAAATGAACCCCTATAAGTACATGGCTTCTAAATCGTCTGTCCTTATGTCATCTTTCCCACCTCTCTCCTCTCTTGCCTCCATGAGCTCTTCCTCCTCTGTTTCCAAGCGACCGAAGAAGAAGACGGCTTCAACAGCTCCTCCTCCTCTGTTAATGCGCCCTTCCCCAGCGGCTGTAGCTCCTCTCACGCTTGTCCCCGAAGGGACGCTGCCATTGGTGCCATGTCCTTGCTGTCGATTTCGCCGGACCATTCGCCTAGTCTCTCAATCAGAGGCCAATCCAGGGCGCGTGTTCTACAAATGCCCTAACCATCGTGTGAGTCCTCTATCTTTAGCTGTCGATTTCGCCTGACCATTCTCCTCTTGAGCTTGTTCTAATTTGTTTTGTGCGTCGACAGATAAATCCCAATCCTTGCAACCACTACTACTGGGAAGATGGTGAAGATAGTTACGTTGATTTCCTGTCTAGGAATGGTTACTACCATGTTGATTCGGTTGCTGATGTAGCATCGCAAGTTACAGAGGAGGTTGACGAACTAGGACTGAAGAAGATGGACTGTCTAGTGCAGAAAATGGAGCTTGTAGTGAAGAAGATGGATGATCTAATTAACATCTGTAGGAATGTGTTTGCTGCAATGATGTTTCTGATTGTAGTGTTGGTTTATGTAGCTATTGCTAAGTAGGATGCTTTTTATGTAATGTTATGAATGGGACAAGTTATTGAGCCTTTGCTGCCAGTAAAGCAAGTTATTGAGCAACATTGTCTTGTTTCATAAGCATAAGTAGTTAATAGAAACGACATCAACTCCAGTTTACAACATTGTCTTGTTTCAGCCAAACTAAACAACTGACAGCTCCAATAAGTGCACTGTAAACAAGTTTGCACTTACATGGTTTGATTGAAACCAGGGCTACACATGAGCATCAGGTTTCTGTCAAACCTAGCCAAAAGATGAACAAAAGCTATCCAAAATATGCAGATACTACCATTCTATCAACTAAACATCTGGGACTTGGTTCTCCTTCTTCTTTGTCACTTGCTGCTTCTTTCTCTTCTTTAAACCAAGTGTCCTGGTAGGTGGTCTTGGAGGTGGGAGGTCACCTCTGCAGCTGGCAATGAATTGACTCTCAGGTATAGGACCTGGTGGTGTAGTTTGAGATAGCTGTGTTGCTATTGCCTGCAAACCAAGTGTACATGAGTTTTCAACTAGAAAATGTAAATTTAATCTCAAGATACACAGGAGTGTGACTCACTTGTTCCTGCAGAACTTGAATCACACTAGATGCTGTAACACTGTAATTCATTGCAGATTCCACTACACTAGCTGTTGCACTTGTAGCAATTTGGTGTACTACCTTTTTCTGAAAGAAATTGCACATATGTGAGATATAGTAATCATTTAAGGGCAGATCAAGTTCACAGATATACCTTGGCACTACTCTTTCTTCTCACTGGCAGTTTAACTGAATGTTGTGTAGACATATCAAGTTCCTCATCAGGCAACACAATCTGAATTGGTTGTAGTTCTGCTGCTACTGCTTGTGCTTGTGCTTGTGCTTGTGGTTCTGTTTCAGGGGTAACATCAGGAGCTTGTGGGTCTGCTTCAGGGGTAACAGCAGGAGCTTGATGTTGTGCTGCAGATACTGCTCTACCAAGTTCTGGGCACTTTCTTTTGGTGTGTCCAGGTTGATTGCACACACTGCAGTGGCCAATTATACCATGTCTGCTTAGCCTGGTTCCACCATCTTCCTCTAGTGGACATTTTCTTCTCTTCTTAGTAGGCCTCCCTACTTGTTTGTCAAATTTAGGTGGCCTCATTTCAGGACCATTCACTTTCTTCCACATTTTGGGATCACTGCATGGCATGATTACCCCAGAATAAGCTGCTCTGAATGCATCTAAGCTGTAGCACTTGTGCACTACTGTTTCTGGCTTTATCCTTTCATGCCTCAAAGCTGCACAAGCATGTCTGCATGGGATTCCTGATAGCTGCCAGGCCCTACATGAGCACTCCATTTTGTCTATGTGCACCTCATATTCACCATGTAGACCATTTATCTTGAAAAGATGTTCTGCGGCAGGAATAGCTTCATACTTGGATGCAAAGTCAATATTTTTGGCCAGCTTTTTTCTAATTTTGGGACAAATGTTGCCACACATTTCATCAAGTTCTTTCCTCTTGCTAAAATATCTAAGCATAATCTGGTCTTTGATCTTTTTAAGGCTAGTAACTATTGGCAGTTCTCTAGCATCAAGTATGTACCTACAAGTAGTGTTCAAAGCAAATAACTAAATTGGTCTGCTACAGGTACTGTTGAACAGTTAACACATGTAAATATGGAAACTAACCTGTTGAACACTTCACATATGTTGTTTAGCAGCAAGTCACATTTAGGCAATTCCTCAAAATATGCCTTGCACCATTGCCTTGGATCAATTGCATCCAAGTACTCAAATGCTGTAGCATCTAGTGCTTTCAGCTCATCCATGTACTTCTGCCAGTCACACTGTCTTGTGGCTCTTGCTATTTGCCACAGCTTGTTCTTCAAAATGTCACCTCTAAATCCATTTCTTGCAAAGTTTTGGTGTAGATGTCTTACACAGAACCTGTGTTGAGCTTCAGGCCATATTGCATTGACAGCATTGATCAAACCCTACAAATGTACAACAACAGTCACTAATAAGTGCACAAAGAAAGGATAAATGCACAAAGAAAGGATAAATGCACAAACAAACAAAGGAAACTTGCACCAACCTTCTGCCTATCACTCATAAATGTCCATGGCCTTGTGTTTTCTATGCCTAAATCATCTTTTAATGTGGTAAGAAACCATTTCCATGTGCTAGTATCTTCCACTTCAACAATAGCAATTGAGATAGGGTAAATACAGTCATTGGGGTCAACACCTACAGCTGCAAGCATCACTCCACCAAATCTATTCTTAATATGGCACCCATCTATGCCTATAATTGGCCTACAACCTGCCATAAAGCCTCTCTTGCATGCATCCAATGACATGTAGCAATTCTGAAACACACCAACATGTGCATTCACAAACATTGCACTTCCTGGATTTGATCTTCTAATCTCAGTTGCAAAATCCCACAGCAAGTTGTATTGTGCCAGTTCATCCCCATGGATATGCTTTAATGCAATTCTTCTAGCCCTTCCTAGCTTGCTTCTACTAGCTGTCATGTTGAAATCTTGTTCTACCATCCTAGCAAAGTTCTTCAGTGACATCTTGTCATCACCTCTGAATTTTTCCATATAATGAGATGCTAAATACCTAGCTGTGAATTGCTTTATCTTGAATTCTCTTTCACACTCATGCTGGCCCACATATTTCTTCACTGTCCAAGCTTTTGTTCTGCTGTCTGGTGCAGCATACAAGTACCAGGGACAATTTGGCTCACAACAAGCTCTAATCCTCTGCAAATCATTTTTCTTGTAATGCACACCAACCCTTTGCTGCACAATATACTCTTGTATTGCTCCCCTAAGCTCTATCACTGACATAAACACCATGCCAATCCTGAATTCCACCTTTGTACTATTCTCTGGCCTCCACCTTCTCAGCTTCACTTTCTTCTTCATCTTCTTTATTCCTTGCTTGTCCACAACTGCTACTTCTTCTGCTGAATCAGCTGCTTCAATGTCTGAATCTTCCAGCTCTTGGAAATCCTCATCTGTATCATAATCACTGTCTACCTCCCATTTGGATTTCTTCTTTTTTGCTGCCTCAAAATCCTCATCTACCCATTCTTCAAACAAATCATCATCATCTGCTGCTAATTCATTGTCAGAATCCACCCAGTCATCATCCAATTCACTGTCACTGTCATCACCTGAACAATTGTGTGCTTCTTTTGCTTCTTCTTCCACATTAAGCTTCCTCCTACTTCTTCTCAGCTCATGCCCATTGCTATGATGCTGCTGCCTTGCTGGAAAACTGCCACTGCTTGCTGCATCTGCTGCCTTGCTGCCACAAGTTGGGCTCAACACAGGAGGTAAACTAGGAGAGCCACTGATCAGAACATCATCAATTACAATATTATCAGCAAAGTTCATATCTTTGTGGTCCACAAACATCTGAAAGTACTGAAATTTAGGAACAACTGAGATCATGTGCATTGTGTCAATATCTCGGTCTATAATGCGAAGTCCAGATCCTAGATCCTGTCCAGGAAGAAGCCAATACAAAGAGTACTTGTCTCGATCAGGGTAACCTAGCTGCTCCATGAAATCATACAGCCACAGCGGGGACCAAGTATCTGCTTCACAACCATCAAATCTAGCTTGCTTGCCATCGACATAGCTCTTCGCATTCCCAAATCCGCAAAAAAACCCGCCATGGTTGATTTCTACTGTGAATTCCTCCTCAAGCGGTCCTAAATAGCATGCAAATCGTCATAATCTACCTACCTACAAATCTACCAGGGAACTGTGGTTGCACGACATGGGGATTTAGGGTTAGGGTTACTCACCATAGCGCGCTGGAGGATCGTTCGGTCGCCGAAGCTTCGGCCCCTTGCTCCTGTTCTCCATCCAAGCCGCAGCGGCGGCCGCCGCCGCTCTATCGCCTCCGGTCATCACCGGAGCAGCACCGCCGTCGCCAGGTCGCCTCCAGTTTCGCGAGAGAGGATTGGAAGTGGAAGAGGAAGCAATGTATGATACGAATGAGACCTGCAGGGGCATTTTGCAAGATTTCACCTCCTGCCGTTAGGCTACGTGGACGCACTGGTCGACGTGGCAGCGGTCAACCCGAGTCAGACCAGTTTAGGACCTGTGATGAATCACTTAAAAAACGATTAGGACCTGGATGTTCCATTTTAAAGAATTAGGACCAAATCCACTAGCGGGGAAAAGAATTAGGACCGCTGATACAATTTCCTCCGGACAAAACATACGGACATGACGTGGTTTAGCGGGATTGGATTGTAGCTGCGGTGGTTCCGATTTTTGTCCGTAACAATTCCATCCGTAAGTCTAGCATTATCGCGCGGCCGAGCATTGAGACGTCCTCCCAGAAAGCACCGTCCTGCACCTCCCGCAAGTCAACAAAGGTTCTAGGCTGTCCAGATCATACATTCGCGCATATAACCCAGCCGCTTCATGTCCCGCGAGCACATCTCTTGTAGTAGGACAATAGTCGCCATGGATCGGGGTAACGAGCGTCTCCTCTCTTCTCCCCCGCCAAGAGACAGCTACTACCGGTGCAAAGTTCTCACGGTCACACTACTCTCCGTTGCCACTCTGCTTTCCGTCGCCACCTTCCTCCTCCTCAACCCCTCCACCGTGAACCTCTGCACCAGCTCCCCCGACGCGGCCTCGTGCCACGCCATTGTCGCCGCCGCCGCCCTAGCATCTCCGAACGCCCACCGGAGCCAACCAGCACAAGTCCTCCGGGTAATACTCGCCAGGTCACTCGACCAGCATGACGCGGCCACCGCCGCGGTGTCTGGCATGCACCGGCGCACCAGCGATCCGAGGCACCGCGCGGCGCTCTCTGACTGTGTCCTGCTGATGGACCTCGCGCGCGACCGTCTCGTGGACGCGGCGGCGGACACGGCCCCGGTGGCGCGCAACGACGCGCGTGCGTGGCTCAGCGCGGTGCTCACCGACCACGTGACGTGCCTGGACGGCCTCGACGACAAGCCGCTGCGCGACACCGTGGGCGCGCACCTGGAGCCACTCAAGTCCCTCACGAGCGCGTCGCTCGCCGTGCTCAACGCCGTCGACTCGGGCGACGACGCTCGGGACGAGACGCTCGCCCAGGTAGTGGACGAGTTCCCATCTTGGGTTCCGACGAGAGACCGTACGCTCCTAGAACTAGAAGGTGCGCGCGCCGTTCAGGCGGACGTGGTGGTGGCCAAGGACGGGAGTGGGAGGTACAAGACGGTGAAGGAGGCGGTGGACGCGGCCCCGGACGGCGGCAAGAGCCGGTACGTGATCTACGTCAAGAAGGGGGTGTACAAGGAGAACGTCGAGGTGGGGAAGAAGAAGCGGGAGCTGATGATCGTCGGCGACGGCATGGACGCGACGGTGATCACCGGCAGCCGCAACGTGGTCGATGGCTCCACCACTTTCAACTCGGCCACTCTAGGTAAGGATGCTTCTTTTTAGCTCTGTCTTTTTCTCTCTCTGCTTTCTGTCATTCCTAGATTCGCACTGCTGATTTCCCCATCTGTTACCGCAATCGCACAAGCCGCACTTTTAGTACCCCATATAGTATTGATTTAGGCCGAGCTCGAAATCCTGTTTCCTCTGCTATGCCACGTTCTAGTGCCGAAGTACTAACACCATCATTTTAGAAAGTACATTCATACCAGTCACCTAAATTTAGTTGGATATAAATCTGGCACCGGTTCTTTCTTTTTAAAGAAGAATGTCCGGTACCTGTTCTTACGAAATATAAGAGGAAGAGAATAATGAAGCTTCCGGTGCTAGGTGTGCCATACAGTTAGCAAAACTAATGCCAGTACCGGAAAAGAATCGACAGTGGGACGTAGACCACGATCACACTGATACACAATATGGGGAATTTTCTAGAACTACTACTAGTAGTTATCAAGGTCATTTATTTTCCACTAGCAGTCTACTCCACCTAGTCTTGGCCGACCAAGCGCGACGGCGATGCATCGTATAATGCACACCATTAATTTCCCACATGCGTGGTCTCTCCAAAATGGTGCATGCATGCAGCGGTGGCGGGAGACGGGATCATCCTACAGGACCTGAAGATCGAGAACACGGCGGGGCCCGAGAAGCACCAGGCGGTGGCCCTGCGCGTGAGCGCCGACCGCGCCGTCGTCAGCCGCTGCCGCTTCGACGGGTACCAGGACACCCTCTACGCGCACCAGCTCCGGCAGTTCTACCGCGGCTGCGCCGTCTCCGGCACGGTGGACTTCGTCTTCGGCAACGCGGCGGCCGTGCTCCAGCGCTGCGTGCTCACCGCGCGCCGGCCCATGCGGGGCCAGAAGAACGCGGTCACCGCGCAGGGCCGGACGGACCCGAACCAGAGCACGGGCACCTCCCTGCAGCGGTGCCGCGTCGTGCCGGCGGCCGACCTGGCGCCCGTCGCGCAGGCGTCCCCGACGTTCCTGGGCCGCCCGTGGAAGGCCTACTCGCGGACGGTGTACATGCAGTCGTACCTGGACGGGCACGTCCACCCGAGGGGCTGGCTGGAGTGGGACGGCGACTTCGCGCTCGGGACGCTCTTCTACGGGGAGTACGACAACCAGGGGCCCGGGGCCGGCACCGCTGGGCGGGTCAGGTGGCCCGGGTACCGCGTCATCACGGACCGGAGCGTGGCCGCGCAGTTCACCGTCGGGCAGTTCATCCAGGGCGCCTACTGGCTCAACGCCACCGGCGTGGCCTACGACGAGGGGCTCTGATCCCTGCTTACCGGGCCTTCCTTTGGCCGGTAGATCTCGAATCCTCGAGTAGTAGTTTTCACTGGATTGGCCGTTATGTCACCAATGATTCCTAAATAAAAACTAGTTTTCACTCAGCACTCATGTGACTTGTTGTAATCCTGTAGCCGCAGTACCTACTGTACAAGCATAAAATCGCAAGTTGATCTGAATGGAAGGTGCATTTCAGGTTCGTTTTGGAATGCAGTCTGAATCTGTTTCTTTTTCATTTTGTACAGATCGCCAATGGTCACTATTTCAAGTTTCAAAATTCACAGGCACATACCTTTGTCCATTACTTACATGCATGATTCGAGATCAAGCAAAAGAAGAGGCTCCTCTCTAGTTTGGAGTAAGCTGCAAGCTTTGCTCCCCTAAGCAAAAAGGCTGTAACTATAAGCACTGTAGGTTGGAGCAGGAAAAAAAAAAGGAGTACGAACTCTCTACTAAGAAAAGCAGAGAACAAACTCTAGGAAAAGAAGAGCACAAACCAGACTTGAACCTTGAGAAAATTGCAGCTTACACCATCCTTTGTGGTCATCGTTGCACCAGACACAGAAACAAACTTTTTTTTTGCAGCTAGCACAGATTTGTGTCTTAATTGTTGCAGCTAGCCCAAATGAACTAATTTGTGGTGTTGACAAGGCTACCGACTTGGCATTAAAAAGAGGCTATGTGGCTTGGCCGTCCACTCGGCGCTGGACATGCCCTCCGGCTTCATCGCCGACGCTCTCGGCTTCCTCGCCTTCTTCTCCCCCGAAGCCTCGCCGAGGTTCGATCTGGGTTTGACGAAACTTTTGGGCGGCATGGCGGGCGGGAGTGGGGGAATGGGGAAAAAAGGCGGGAGGGGAGAAAGAAAAGGGCGGGAGTTTGGCCTTCTCTCGCCGACAGAGTTTGGCCCACGTCCGTTTTCGCTCTGTCCGGCGTTCCCAGGACGTTCCCGAGATCCTAGGTATGGCCTGGGAAGTCCGGACTAAAGTTCGCCCGAATCCGGACGAAAAGAGGTTTCTGGGAACGCGAATGGGCCGATTTTTTGGCCCGAACCTATTTTGGACGTCCGGATCGACGTCCTGGGTAGCCGAGTGGAGATGCTCTAACTCCTTGGCCTCTTTGTTAATGCAAGTCGGGAGCCTTGTCAACACCACAAATTAGTTTATTTGGGCTAGCTGCAACAATTAAGGCACAAATCGGTGCTAGGTGCAAAAAAAAGTTTGTTCTTTGTGGTGTGAGCTGCAATTTTCTCTTGAACCTTAGATAATACACACTGCTCTGATTCTTTGCAGAATCACCGATTTCATACATAAACCGGGAAAATTTTGATAAATGGCAATACAAAAAGGAAAGAATGAAATGATTATCTGCTATACAACATACAGACGGATCAACACACTCAGTTAGTACTGCCAGATACTCAGACTAGCACCTGCTGGTCACTGCTATGATCAATTCATGAAGTGGGCAACTTTGTGCAGTCCAATGAAAGAAAAAATGTGGCATATTCTTCTCAGAATAAAATGACAAGACTACCTAATAGTTACCGTCTCCCAATCATGCTGTTTTGAAAGACTAGAATTTGCACAACATGTAGTTCTAGGAGTATATTCACACGGGACAAATAAGACATCTCTGGACTGCACAATGATCTGGCGACCATCACCGACATATGAATCTCTGAATTCAGTGCAGTCTCTACCAAACAAGAGGCGGAAAGACACAACCTGAAAAATTCTGGACGAACATAACATAGTGGTCAGAACTGAATTCAGCGCACTGGACGGAACAGTGGCTCGTAAGACGCCTTAACTTCCTCATCGTCCCACTCCAACTCATTCCACCACTCTCTTGTGCATTGTATCTCATTCAGCTCTGCTGCGGTGAGCTTCAGCTTCTTCAGACTTGGACACTCCACAATCTTCAGGCTCTCCAGTGAGGGGAACCGCAACATACATGTGCCACTGCTCAGCGTCCTGAACTTTGCCAGACCATGGAGATACAGTTCCTTAAGGTTAGGGAAGGGCGTGATCACTTTACAAATCCCTGCAGCTTGTTCACCTTCATTCCCCGACGTTTCATGTTCTCCGTCGACGAGGGTAATCAGCTCCTCCAACCCATGGCAATACCATATGAACAATGACGACAGGTTCTGGACGCATCCACCTTTGTAGACGATCTTTACCTTAAGAAGGCTCTGAAGGATGACACCGTGCAGGTTTGGGAGGATCGGCTGATCTTCATCCACAAGTTCACCCCGCCTTTGCAAGAAATCACTGGGGAGTACAATGCTGGGATCAGTTTCTTTGCTACCGTCGATGATCAGCTCCTCTAGATTGCTGCAGCTTGCGATCCACACTCTCTTCAGGTTTGTCATGTTCTTCCAGAGGTTGCTTGAAGGAAGTTCTATCTTTGTCAGGCTAGCACATGTTTTTATCAGCAGATTTCTTGTTGAACCAGCGAGGCGATTTGACCGTGACAGCCTCTCTAGAGCCTCGAGCGACTGTATTGTAATATCGATTGCCTTGAGCCTGCGTAGGCTTTCGAGCTCCTGAAAATCAACACCATTTCCACTTTCACCGACTTTCCAGTCTCCATAACTAAGATCCATGTACAGAACCTGCAACATCTTGAGGCTATCTATAACACCACTTGGGATCATTTCAAGTGCGGGCATATTGGAGAGAAGCAGGAACCGTAGAGTGACCAGAGAACCTAGCTCTCTTGGCAATGATTTGATGTTTGTATTATACAAATCAAGGTACTGCAACTCAACTAATGAACTGATCCCTGAAGGTAATTCACTGATAGAGGTATGCGAGAGATCTAATACCCTGAGAGATGGCATGAATTGGAAGAAGCCGTCACATATCTTATCCAATGCAGGGTTACCTTGTAGCATCAAGGTCTTCAGCAGAGGGCAGTTAGGCTTCTCATACAACTCAAGGATGTTGTTCCGCATGAAACAAATCCGCTCAGCATCACTCCACTTCTCTACACCCGGCGCCTCCTTCAGTCCAACACCGGCACGGACAAGCCATTTGGTCTCTTTTTTGCCGAACTCTGATGCTATCCACAGAGCCATCGCACGGACCATGGGATGCATACTGATGTGTTCCTCGTCTTTACCTCTGTCCAGCAGAGATGCAATCTTGAGATCACCGAGAAGGTCATGCCCTTTGTTATATATCTCATCCATCTCAGTGTACAGATCATCGATGAAGCCTTCACCAATGCAGTAGCCTATGATCCAATCCTTGGAAATGGAGAAGTCCTCTGGAAACAGGGAGCAATACAGCAGGCAGAGCCTCAGCTTGTCACTGGGCAAGTTATCATAGCTGTTCTTGAGAGGCATAAGAACGTCCACCTCCATGCCAAGAAGTTGCCATGGGGCAATCTTTAGAACAGTGATGGCGTGCTTCCACTCTTTTGCAGTGTGCTTGCTGGCCATCGCCCGGCCGACGGTGATGAGAGCTAGTGGCAGTCCACCACACTTCATGGCCAGTTCCTGCGCGTGGTGCCGAATATCTGTGCTGGCACGCATGAGGTGCTCGCCAACCTTCTCTCGAAAGAGCTCCCACGCAGGCTCCCATGGCAGGCACTCTATCTTGAGCTTGCGACGGACATCCATTCGATCGCACACATCCTCGATCCTCGTTGCCACGATGATCTTGCTCTTGGAGTTTTGCTTGGGAACCGGAATTCCGAGCATCCGAAAGTTGAGTGGCTCCCAGAGGTCGTCCAACAGAAGCACAAAATTCATCTTGGTGAGCACCCTGTAGAGCACCCCAGCACGCTCCTTGGGCGTTCTGTTCTCCCAACTCACGCCGAGCCGGTCGCCAATGATCTTTTGGATGTCGTCCAGACTGAACTCCTTGCCGACTTCGATGTAAATGACGACACTGATGTCCTCCGAGCTGATGAGGAACTCATTATTGAACTTGTTCAGCAGAGCTGTCTTGCCGACCCCGGCCATGCCGTAGATGCCGACGACGCCCACATCGCCGCCCCTCACGCACGCATCGAGCTCCTGGAGCAGCGCGTCCATGCCGACGACGGGCACGCTCGGCATCTCCTCGAAGCGGACCTGCACGAGCTCGTCGGCGACCTTGTGGAAGGCGCCCTTCTCCTTGAGGCCAGTGGCCTCGCTGAGCATCTCATCGGCCTTCTGGCTGAGGAGGTACGTGGCCTTGACGCCGGCCGCCTGGTCGGACGGGAGCTGCAGGCGCGCCTGGTATTCGCCGTCGATCCGGGCGGCGGCGTCCTCGAGCTTGGCGACACACTCGAGCCACCACTTGACCTGGCTGGTGGCCTCCATCCCCTGGCGCTCGGCGGTGTCCACCATGCGCTTGACGTCGTCGCGCTTGCTCTTGAGCTCGTCCATCTCGTGGCCCAGCGCCTCGATGTAGTCGCCGCAGGACATGACGTACCCGAACGTCCGAGCGAAGTAGTCCTTGAGGGGCCGGAACACCGTCTCCATGAAAGACGCCACGAACTCCATTGCCACGAGTCAAAAGCTTCAATCCTCACCGAGAAAGGTCTGGATTTGATTGCGCCAAAGGCCAAGAACCTGATTTGGGCACGAATTGAAGGATCCGAGTGCCGGCTGCCGACGGGAGAGGAGCTGAAGCTGAATGGGGGCTGATTCTTGAACTGGGCGCGCATAGGACACGGAGAGCGAAGGATCTGACAAGATGCAACTAGATAGTGTGGGCGGGGGATTCTGGGAAACTCATAAGGTACATACAAATCGGGTGAAGGTTTCTGCGAGAACCATAGGAAATGAACAAATTGGTGGCTGGGCTCCACGATGTGGAAGAAGGTGGCCGCGTTGACATAGTCGAAGACTTGACTGAGCAAAGCTCGAGTCTCCGGCAGGCATACGACGAGGAAGGTGGCAAGTGTGGTGGGCTTGACTTCACGCTCTCGTGGCATGTTTGTACTTTGTACAGTACTGAAGATGCTAGGTTGCTAGTGGTGCGTGCACAGTGGTAGTGCAGATTTTTCAACGAAATGAACTCAGTGAGAGAGGAAAGGTTCACTAAGCTGTACTTTGTAAGTACAAAAGAGGAGCAGTGTATTAGTCTTTTCTACCACAAATTTTAACACACTCTCAACTATTTTGTTTTTACGGTTATACTTGTTAGATCATAAAGAACATGTATGGGGTACAAGATCATGCATAGCAATAACTACAACACCTAAAAGAATATTGAATTATCAATAGAGAGCGCAGACGGTGGCGGAGCCACACATTAAACTTGTGTAGTCAATTTAAAGTTCCACCCGCCAAGACCCCCTCCTCTCTCTCTCTCTCCTCGCTGTCATCGGCCAGGCCCCTGGGAGCTGCCCGTGTGGCGTCGGCGTCGCTCGTCCTTCCCCGCGTCTTGGAGGTCGGATCGGGGTTCCTTCCCTCCCAGCGACGGTGTTCCCTAGGCGGCGGAGGTGGCGCTGACTGGGTCTTAATGGCGGGATCTACGGTGACTGCAACCAGCATGTTGCAGCGTAGTCGTGGACTTTACAGGCCCGGTCGGACCATCGTGGGACTGGTGCGCCTCCACGGAGGCTTTATTGGCCCGCTAGGCCTGACCGGACCCAACAGGACCTAACAGGAACTGATGTGTTTACGGCCGCGTCCAGTCGACTACCGCCTCTGGGGGTGGAGGCAGTTCCCTCCCGCGCAGCCACGATACTACAGGCCCCGTTTTGTTTCTACCCTTTACCTCTATCTTGTAGACCTCGCGGCGGTTTGCTCGGTGAGACGATGATGGAAGGTTCGTGACCGTAGTGGCACATGTTCGTGGATGGCAAGTTTGGTGGTGGAGGGGTCTCGTCCTCGCAAGGCTCCTGTGTAAAGGATCATGGGGGAAGGGTGTGGATAATTTTTTAGGGGAGAAATCCTTGTCGGCCCGACCAACACCGCGGTACCACCCTCGGGTGGACTATTCCTTTATGGGGGCGTTGTGGCTACCCTTCGTCTACTTCCCTCTATGTTCCGGGTGAAACTCAAGGACTAGTTTTGGTCTAGGCAACATCGTTGACTGTCCTTCTTAAAGTTGTTGCTTGGCGCTTGACGAGTCGATGCTAGGAGTGTGGTGGCACTTCTCCTGTGGGTGCAACGGTTGTGGGTCACCTTTGTTTAGCGATCCGCCTCTATCTCCATTTTATTTCTTCTTTTGGACTTATGTTTGCCCTAGTATTTTCTTTCGTTTCAAACTATCGTGGGATTTATTGTGGTTGTTATATTAATATAGTGGTGCCGAAGGCTATTTCGAGGAAATATATGTATTTATATGAAATGTTTAGATTTTTTACCATTTCTACCTATGTATGTAAAAGATCGTGTAGTCAATGTGGCTCCGCCGAGGGTAGATGATCCTTAAGAGAGACTCGTGTTGATGATGATACCATTGTATGCGTGATATATGGCTGAAAATAATCTGGCGATCTTGCGGATCCCCTCCGGTATTCACCCGTACTATCTAGGGACAACTCGTCTAGGTTCCAGCCTTTCCCGCTCCTTGTGCACGAACTACGATCGTGCAGACTTATATATGATGGATAGCAGCAATGGCTAGACATATATGGGTAAGATCGCTGGGGCCACAAACCATTAATTGGTTAGCGACGTCTCTGATTGGGGTGTTTCTGTTATGTACGAGAGAGGAACGCAATGTTTTTTTTTTAAGAAACCATATATATTAAGCATGCAAGTCCGTCTCATTAAAATCTTTTAGTCCCCTTAGGTACTCTGGTGAGAAAAAAGCGTGCGTCTGAAAACTTGCAGCTTTGAGTTCACAAAACGGTTACATCGTTTATGATCGAACTAAGCAGGAAACTAGGGGGTTCATCGACCCAGGTACAAGAGATCTTGTTCTGATAACTAAATTTAGCTAAATTATGAGCTACCTGGTTAGCTTCCCTCGGACAAAATTTAAAGGAGGAGTTGTCGATCATTGTAGCCAAATCCACACAGTCTGCGAAGATTGCAGCCGATTCATTCCACCAAACGCCATCGCCTGTGCAGGCTTCTACCGTTTCAGAAGAATTCGATTCGATAATGATATTGTTGCAACCTCTAGAGCCGGCCAACAAGAGTCCTTCTTTCATCGCCAAGGCTTCGGCCATAGCAGCAGATGCCACATGAGGCAGATAGCAATTCTTGGCCGCAACAAATTCGCCTTTATAATCACGCATAACCACACCAATAGCACCTGCATGAGTATCGACATGAAATGATGCGTCAACATTGATTTTTACCTATCGAGACAAAGGTTTCAACCATCTTGTATTTGATGCCACCGCATTGTTAGAACAAGCACGAGCTGCATTTGCTGTAATTGAGAGAATGGATGTTCTGCATTTGTTGATGGCAGGAACATCCTCGTTGTGTGTTTTTCTGCGCCTAATCCACCATAAGTACCAGCATGTGACGACAATCGTCTCCTTAAGATCAATAAAACCAATCCCTGATAGTGGAGCATCTTGACGTCGTAGCGGGAACTCAAGAACAGCCGAACCAGCCATGTCAACAATAAGTGCCTCTTCTATTATTTCATGTATTCCAAGAGCCGCCCACAATTCTTTTGTTGGAGTGCATTTGAAAAGGAGGTGCAGCACATCTTCGGCACTCTGATTACACACAGGACAAGCCTCACTTGTACCAATATGTCTATTAGCCAGGATACTTTTGAGAGGGATGATTCTATGTACAACACGCCAAATGAAGATTTTAATTTTACTTGGAATTTTCAGCTTCCATAAGATCTTCCAAACAGGATTGTTAACTGATCCACTTGGTAGGGCCAAATGGTTTGCACTTGTTCCAAATTGGTGTTTCCATTGTGAAAGAACATGTGGGGCCCCATGTGTGGTTTTGGTAATTAAAGACAATCTCTATGGACTAATGCTTGTATCAAGTTGTACTTGTAGGAATTGTCCATAGACAATGTTTGAACCATATGTTGGCTTCAAGGTTTGGAGAAGAAGAAAGTGAAGAGGATCAAGTGGTGACCAAGGTGTTCAAAGAGCGATCCACAGATTGGTCATGTGAGAGTTAAACCTATGAAGATCTCATGCTTAAAGCTTGCCATCCTCGGTGATCATGGATTGATGAAGACAAGGTCAAAATAAAGGTTTCCCCATGTTTTATGGGTGAGTAACTTGCAAGTCTTCATCAAGCAAGTGCGTACAAGAGCAATCAAGAAAGGTGTTCCATCTTGAGAAGGACAAGACCGTCTAAATCATAATCAAGTGGAATATGTGCAAGGCAAAGGTATGATCTTGATAGGGTTTCTTTCTTACCGGTCTCGTGGTGTTAGTTTGGGAGACCGTTTATAGGATAGACAATCGTACTATCAAGAGGGGCTCCCAAGTGAGTAACTCGATCATATCGTTCAGAGAGAGCTCAAACCTTTTGCATACTTAGCATCATCCTTTCTTGGTTGTTATTTGGATCTTATCCATGTGAGCTTCTAGAGATTGTGGTAATATTCATAACAATCCCTAGTTCATCAAAAACGGATTTCCCCTATATATCTTATTACGTTTTTGATCTTGGAGGTTTTACTGGTTTGTCTTTTAGAGATAGGTAAAACCTTCCATTATTTGGTTCTTACTCATGTGAGGATTTAGAGCTTGTTTTAATCTCCATGACAAGCTCTAGTTCATCGAAAACGGATTTCATATGCATTCTCTACTACGTTTTCGATGTTGGAGTTTTACTGGTTTGTCTTTTTGAGAGAGGTTAAACCTTTCGTCATTTGGTTCTATAATCCCTTGCTGGACTATTATGTTTTTCTATATTATCTTGTAGATCTTATTGTCCTCTTTAAAACGAGCCCAAGATCATCAAAATCGGAGTCCGGATGCAAAAGTTATGGATGTTTTCGTATTGGTCTTTCTGCCAGTTTTTGTAAGACCGGAGACTCCGGACTAATCTCCGGTCTAATCTTCGGACCATGTCCAGTACGTCCTCCAGATTGTCCCCGTTTGGCCTGGGTACACCGGAGACTCCGGTCCCAGTCCGGAGACCCCGGACCGGGCGATTCCTGGGCCTAACAGTTGGATTTCTAGGGACCTATTTAAGGGGCCCTTCTTCCCCAATGGTTCCCCAGCTCTCTTGCAAGTTTCCCCCCACCATTGTTGACCTTTTGAAGCTTGCTACCCCCCTTCAATCCCTCCCTTGATTCTTGCATATACTTTAGGGATTTTAAAGAGGAGATCTAGATCTACAATCCTACCAATCCATTTCTCCTCTAAGTGAGGGGAACATCTTGGGATCTAGATCTTGGAGTCTTTTGTGGATTTCCTCCTTTGTTCTTCCTCTCTTATTCCCCCAAAAGCTTTTATAGCTTTGGTGGAATTTGGGAGAGAAGGATTTGAGCACTACTTGTGTTCTTGCCATTGCATTTGGTGCATCGGTTTGAGTTCTCCCCGGAGGATTTGATGAGTGAAAGTTCAGAAGCTTTTTACTCTTGGGTTCTTGGAACCCTAGACGGTTTGTTGGTGTTGCAGATTGTGTCCTTGGTTGCGTTTGTAGGGAGCCTCCAATTAAGTTGTGGAGAAGTGCCCCAACCTTGTGAGAGGTTCCGGTTTTCCACCGACAAGTGCACCGATAGTGGATGTGTGGATCGATCCCATTGGGGTGAGATTCACTGGAGAATAAGGGAGGCCTTTTGTGGCGTTGGTGGTTTGATACCACCCCCTCTCCAAACGAGACATACTCCATGTTGGGAGGAACTCGGTAAAATAGCGGTGTCCCCGCGTGCCTCGGTTATCTCTATACCCGAGCTCTTTGCTTATGCACTTTACATTGTGATAGTCTTCGCGCTTGAAGTAATATATATCTTGCTATCACTTTGTTGCTTGTATTGCTTAGCATAAGTTGTTGGTTCACATAGGTGAACCTTAGTTGTTCTAGGTTGTGCTTAACAAAGTAAACACTAGTTTTATTCCGCCTTTGTTGAGCCAATCTAGGAAAAGTTTTAATCGCCTATTCACCCCCCCCTCTAGGCGACATCCATATACTTTCAATTGGTATCAGAGCCCGGTCTCTCATTTTAGGCTTCACTGCCTTGAGAGTAAAGATGTCGGCTAGTGGATTTGTGCACAATGACATGTTCATATTCGATGGCACAAATTATGATATATGGACAAATCGCATGGTCATTCATTTTCGGGACATGGACCCAAATTTGGAGCGTATTGTAGATATAGGTTTCTCTCCTCCTATGGATTTCAAAAATCTATCTTGTGAGGACGAGAAAAACTTATATCTCGATGCTCAAGCTTCTAATGTGCTTGTTAATGCTTTGAGCTATGTAGTTACCTCCTCAATCATTCCTTTTTGGAGCGCTCATGAGTTATGGACAAAACTTCAAGATAAATATGTTGTGTCCAACATTATTGAGGATGATTGTGTTGCTTCCACTTTCGGTCGAGATGAGTTCTCATCCTCTACCACTTCACCAACATGTGACTTTTCACAAGGTAATGATATGGTGAGTGGTGATAGAAATTGCAATTTAGATAGTGTGCTTAGTATTTGTAATCCCTCGTCTCTATCTAGTTGCAATAATCTATCTTTGGACTTTAACACTTCTAGAACTACCAACTTCTTACATGCTTGTGTTAATAGTCCTTGCATATCATGTAGAAATGACTTGAATAAATCTCATGATGATATGCTTGTGTTGTCTTGTTGCCATGATAAAAATGCTTCCATTTCCTCTAGTGCTTGTGTTGCTAACCATGTAGAGGAAACCGAAGATTCTATGGGCCAAGACATGGTTTTGAATGAAGCCACAAATGCAATCTCATCTTCACCTTCTTCCGGTACCCACCTATGCTTTATGGCTAGGGATTCTAAGGTAACTCCTAATTTGGAACACATTACCTCTTGTGATGAGGAGGATGTGGATAATGTGGAAGAAGAGCTTGATATTGATGATTTATATGAAAATGGTGAGATTGTTTATCGTGCCCTTGTTAAAAAAGGATATTGCTTGCTCTAACTTTGTTGAAGTCTTGGACTTTGCTATTAAGAGCAAAGAACATATTGATAAGTAAGAAACACAAATTGAGGTGCATGATAACAATGTTGATAAAATGTGTAGTCTTGAGCATGAGTATGCTAATATAATTGCAAACCTAAATAAGGCTCTTGAAGAGGAACAAACCACTAAGGAATCTCTTGAGGAGACCTTTGCTTTAGAGCTATCTAGAGTAAAGGAATCTCATGATAGAGATCTTGCGGTGGCAAGTGATCTTAAAAGTAAAAATGATGAGACTCAAGTTGCTTATGCTAAACTCCTTGAGGATTTTGAGCACCTCAAAAATTCTCTAGGGTCATAAAGGGTGAGCTCATCAAACTCACTGAGTCACATGAGCAACTTAAAGCTTCATATTCAAAAGAGCTTGCCAAGTTGCCCTCACCTCTTGCTAATAATGATGATGCTTGTGCTACTAACTCCATTTATTGTGAAGCATCTATTTCGAAGTAGAATGTTGAGCTAAAGGCTCAACTTGCTTTGCTAACTAGCAACTATGGGAAATTAGAAGAAAGTCATGTTAAGCTCTCAAGCTCGCATGAGAATATCCTAGTCTCCGATGGTAGGCTAAAGTTGGCTCATGAGGACATCATGTCAAAGGTAACATCTAGTGGGCCTCATGTGGACATTAGCACTATATCTACTCCAAATGTTATATTGCCATGTGCTAGTCCTTGTAATTCATCCTCTCACAACCATGCTATATCTCGTGATGAATTACATTCCGTGCCTTGTTGCTCTAACAATGTAGCATCTACTTCCTCTAGTACTTTTATTGAAACTAACCATGTAGAGGAAATCAAAAGGCTCGGCTCAAGGATCAATTCACTTCTTTGAAGAATGACTTGAAAAAGGGTCATCAAGGGAAGGTCGCGCTCAACAAAATCTTGAGTGTGCAAAAATCCCCAAATGACAAGAGTGGGCTTGGATTCAACTCCAATATCAAGAACAAGTCCACTATCAAGTTGAATCACAAGGACGAAAATAAGAATGGCCAAGATCAAGTCAAGAATCCGTCCAACGTTGTTTGCTTCAAGTGCAAGGAAGAAGGGCACCATGTTAGATCTTTCCCATTGAAGAAAAATCCTCTTAGTGTGAAGCAACAAGGGAAGCTTCCTCAAGCTCCACCTCAAGTCATTAATGGGCCTCTTCCTAAGAGGACTACTCGAGGTCTTCCTCGAGTTGTGGCTTCACCTAAGAAGAAAGATGGCAAGAGAAGAACTTGCTACATATGTCGTGCAAAGGGGCATATTTCTTCCTCATGCACTATTGGTATCTCCTCATCCAACCCTATCATTATTGATGATGCTTATTCTTTTTGTAAGGATGAGGTTGGCAATGTGTTTGCCAAATTTGTTGGTGCTCAATGTGGGTTTAAGAAAAGAACCATTTGGGTTGCCAAGCCTATTGTGACTAACCTCTTAGAACCCAACTTGGTTGGGGACCAACAAGCCAAAACTTGATCAATAGGTATTGATGGAGGGAATTGGAGACTTGGTTACATTATGAAGAATTGAGGGATCTTCGTCAATTATTTGTGTCAAGCCAAGCCATTTGGATTATCATGATTATGTTATATATCCAATGTTCCTCCTTGCGGTAACATATGCTTAACTCATTACATTGAAAGTTACTCGCACCCTTGTGCATGTGTTGGTTTTGTATCTTCCATGCTTTTGTACATGTTGTGCTTTCCACCTAATTATCTTGACGTATCAAGCATATTTGTGTATGATTAGGTGGCACACCATGTATGTGTGTTTCTTGTGTTTGATCCTTACTTGGTTACATTTGGTATCTTATTTGGCTCTTCTGAGAGATTAATGGATTATCCCATTTTGAGGGAGTGTTATGCTTGGGCATTCCACAATCCTAAAATTGTGTGTACATGAGTAATACCACCTAGTATTTTATATTGGATTATTGTCTAGTCTCTATGTGGTATAATTCTCATGAGAAATTTAAGTTTTATAAGGTCCATTAATTATCTCTATTTGTATCCTTTTGACTCATGTTGGTTTCATGGTAGTATCACATTATGGGGGAGTCATATGCTTAGTGCATATTACAATCCTAGAAAATGTGAACATTCGAGGTTGTGTCACTTAGAATTGATATTGATAATTATCTAGCTCCTATGTGAAACATTTTGCTCATACAAGTTCCAATTTGCCTAAATCCCTTTATTTCTCATATTTTGGATCTTGTATGTGAGAATATTTATGTGTTTCCTCATATTTAGATATATATCCTCATGGAAACCATTTGCTTCAAGCTACTCTAATCACTAGTGATTGTGTGACTATTGGAAGCTACCAAGAATCTTGTTCGAAGCATCAATTGTAATTCTTATATTTTGTTATATGCTTCTTGTTTTGACTATGATCTTGGATATCCATGCAAGCTACCTTGGGAAAATTATACCCAATATTTCTTGTCCTTGGACAATGAATACTCAATTTATGGTAGAATTTATTGATCATATTCATGTCGGCCCTTGCTTAATCTTGTCCTATCTATGGCCAAGTAAATGTTTCGTGTGCTCCCATGCCTTACTTGCCTCTTATGAATCTTCTTATTTTATCGATATCCTCTTGTGTTTTATTTAATATAGGTAGTAGTGATGATCTCATTTGTGTACATTTTGCATTCAAAAGAAAATTATATATAATGTACTACTTATAGGTGAGCTCTCCTATATTATCTAGAACAATCCTTTTATGCTTCTTGTTTGGTTCCATATCATGTTTTATATGCTTGGAAGCTCAATCTTTTCGTTTTGGTATTTTGTGCCATCATGAAAATTTTGGGGAGTTTGGTTTCTTGTTGTAACCTTTCTCTCTTTGGGAGTTGGTTTTGTCTCATTCCTTGTTTCATTTTTTTCTATTTTTAGAATGAGATAAATCCTTGAGCATTTGTGTTCTTATATATCTTTTGCTCTTTGGATTTTTCCTAGTTTATTTGTTGAACTTGTGAATCTTTCATGTGTTGAATTGGTTCTTTGATACAATTTGGACACAATTTGTCATGTCTCACTCTTGTGTGTGACATCTCGGTTTACTTGGTGCTTTTGTTCAAACTGTATCTCCTTTTTGGTGCTTGAAAGCCTCGTGCAGGCATATTTACTACATGTTTATATTATGGCATGTTTGCTTTCTTTGGTCCAATATATAGGGAAAACTCCACCAAATCCCATCGGCTAAGTTGTGCATGAAATTCAATTTCATATCAATATGCACATATTTATGTGGAGTCTCTCCTATGTATTGTACTTGCACTAACTACATTGGACCCAATAATTTTGGGGACCATTTTGTACTTAATTGTGTTTTAGGTACATTGGAGATATATTGGATGCTTGTCTCTCGATTTTGAAGAAGTAGTGCTTACAAGAAAATTTGAGGCAAGATGTAGGATGATCAACGAATTCCTATCCTCTACATCCTACCAATTATATCTCGGTAACAAGTATCTCTTGCTCATTCATATTTATCTTACTTCCATCCTTTTGTAGGTTGCATCTTGGAATGAATTCTTGTTATTGTATTTATTGTTGTATTTCTAGCCATGGTATTAAAAGAACTCTCTATTGTAAATGTGCATAAGTTAAGATGAGTGCATATAATTGGGACTATACAAAATCATGCATATGATCCACCAATCCCAAATATGTCAATCTAGCAATTTTATTGCCTATCTTTTCCTCAACTTCTCTCATGGGCAATAGTGAGATTTTGCTAGTTGATTTCTCCCTGTGATACTTGTTGCCTTTCTCCATATATTTCAACTTTCTCCTTTTTCCCTTGGTGATAGTTGTAATGTTTGGGGTGTGTTGGTTGTTGAAGCTCATCGATGTATAATAAGATATTTGAGCCTTTTGGCCATGCTTTCAAGAAAAATCTTATTGGTATTGTCATGAATTCATTTTGTATATCTTTATCTATTGATTTTAAGTATCTACTTTGTGTGTACATGTTTCTTTGTGGATCAACATCTTTGCAAGATTGTCTACTTAGAAACTTATACACATGAAAGAGGTTACTCAATTTTTTCTTGTTATCTTCCTTGTTTCGTGTGTGTTGTATGGTCATACTAAGCAATATCATTCATTGAAGACTATGTGGATACACAATGATCATCCTTGTACTAGTCTGATAATATGCTTTGTCATGCATCTCACACATCCTTGTGGTTGAGTCCGCTAATATGTTGTCTCTTACTTATTGCTCAACCATTTGTTTCTTGCAAATTTTATGCCTTGGTATTTGCTCATTTGCACAAAGCTGCTTTATAAGTAAAATAGAGGAAGTGAGGATTCCATGTTGTGCACATTGTATTCACATACAAAAACCTAATGTTGCACATACCTTGGGGAGCTTCCTAATTTTAATTATAGCATCACTCTGTGCTTATCATATTTGTTCTCTCATGCCTTGTATTGTTAATACGGAGTTGGATGAGTGAGGATTCCATGATTATGCACTTTGTTCCCAAATGCAATTATCATAATGGGTGCATTATCTTTGGGGAGCTCATCTAATTCATTTAATAATGCTCATTTGTCTTCTTTCTCATTCGTTGTGCCTTAAATATTTATGGGGGGGCAAGGATTCCATATTTGTGCATTATGTATTCTAATGAATTTATTTTTAAATTGTGCACAAATCTTGGGGATCTTCTCCATTTATTATTTAAAAACATTATTTTGCTATTTTGTTGCTTTCAATTGGTTTGTCGGATCTTGTGATTGCTTACATCATTTGTTGATTCTTCTTTTATTTTATTTCTTTTGGCAATATTTGGGTCCTCGATATAGTTCTACTTCCCCCAAGTATTCATCATTGGATATGTGCGAATGCACACCGTTTGTGGATTTATCACTATATTGGCCTTCTAGAACTTGTCACCCATTTCGGCAATCGATGCCAATGGGGGAGAAGTTTTAGAGGGTTTTAGGGAAATGGTTTATGCCTTGAGTTTGTTTCTAATAATTTTCCTTTTATGCTATTGCATATTTTTTGTTGATTAGCATGTGGTATATATAGAGGAAACTCCATCAATGATAATGATTGGCAATATATGCAATGAAATTCAAGTTCATCACACATGCATAGATTGTGGGGGAGTTTGCTCTATATATGGTGGTGGTACCAATATCACATACTGATTTAGTATTTGATATTGGTGTTACCATTTTATGTGTTAAATTCCTTATATAAACCCTCTCAAATAGATTGTCATCAATTACCAAAATGGGGGAGATTGAAAGAACATGTAGGCCCCCATATGTGGTTTTGGTAATTAATGATAATCTCTATGGACAAATGCTTGTATCAAGTTGTACTTGTAGGAATTGTCCATAGGCAATGCTTGAACCATATGTTGGCTTCAAGGTTTGGAGAAGAAGAAAGTGAAGAGGATCAAGTGGTGACCAAGGTGTTCAAAGAGTGATCCACAGATTGGTCATGTGAGAGTTAAACCTATGAAGATCTCATGCTTAAAGCTTGCCATCCTCGGTGATCATGGATTGATGAATACAAGGTCAAAATAAAGGTTTCCCCATGTTTTATGGGTGAGTAACTTGCAAGTCTTCATCAAGCAAGTGCGTACAAGAGCAATCAAGAAAGGTGTTCCATCTTGAGAAGGACAAGACCGTCTAAATCATAATCAAGTGGAATATGAGCAAGGCAAAGGTATGATCTTGATAGGGTTTCTTTCTTACCGGTCTCGTGGTGTTAGTTGGGGAGACCGGTTTATAGGATAGACAACCGTACTATCAAGAGGGGCTCCCAAGTGAGTAACTCGATCATATCGTTCAGAGAGAGCTCAAACCTTTGCATACTTAGCATCATCCTTTCTTGGTTGTTATTTGGATCTTATCCATGTGAGTTTCTAGAGCTTGTGGTAATATTCATAACAAGCCCTAGTTCATCAAAAACGGATTTCCCCTATATATCTTATTGCGTTTTTGATCTTGGAGGTTTTACTGTTTTGTCTTTTAGAGATAGGTAAAACCTTCCATTATTTGGTTCTTACTCATTTGAGGATTTATAGCTTGTTTTAATCTCCATGACAAGCTCTAGTTCATCGAAAACGGATTTCATATGCATTCTCTACTACGTTTTCGATGTTGGAGGTTTTACTGGTTTGTCTTTTTGAGAGAGGTTAAACCTTTAGTCATTTGGTTCTATACTCCCTTGATGTACTATTATTTTTTTCTGTATGATCTTGTAGAGCTTATTGTCCTCTTTAAAACGAGTCCAAGATCATCAAAATTGGAGTCCGAATGCAAAAGTTATGGATGTTTTCGTATTGGTCTTTCTGTCAGTTTTTGTAAGACCGGAGACTCCGGACTAATATGCGGTCTAATCTCCGGACCGTGTCCGGTACGTCCTCCAGATTGTCCCCGTTTGTCCTGGGTACACTGGAGACTCCGGTCCCAGTCCGGAGACTCCGGACCGGGCGATTCCTAGGCCTAACAGTTGGATTTCTAGGGACCTATTTAAGGGGCCCTTCTTCCCCAATGGTTCCCCAACTCTCTTGCAAGTTTTTCCCCACCATTGTTGACATTTTGAAGCTTGCTACCCCCCTTCAATCCCTCCCTTGATTATTGCATATACTTTAGGGATTTTAAAGAGGAGATCTAGATCTACAATCCTACCAATCCATTTCTCCTCTAAGTGAGGGGAACATCTTGGGATCTAGATCTTGGAGTCTTTTGTGGATTTCCTCCTTTGTTCTTCCTCTCTTATTCCCCCACAAGCTTTTGTAGCTTTGGTGGAATTTGGGAGAGAAGGATTTGAGCACTACTTGTGTTCTTGCCATTGCATTTGCTGCATCGGTTTGAGTTCTCCCCGGAGGATTTGGTGAGTGAAAGTTGAGAAGCTTTTTACTCTTGGGTTCTTGGAACCCTAGACGGTTTGTTGGTGTTGCAGGTTGTGGCCTTGGTTGCGTTTGTTGGGAGCCTCCAATTAAGTTGTGGAGAAGTGCCCCAACCTTGTGAGAGGTTCCGGTTTGCCACCGACAAGTGCACCGATAGTGGATATGTGGATCGATCCCATTGGGGTGAGATTCACCGGAGAATAAGGGAGGCCTTTTGTGGCGTTGGTGGTTTGATACCACCCCCTCTCCAAACGAGACGTACTCCATGTTGGGAGAAACTCGGTAAAATATCGGTGTCCCCGCGTGCCTCGGTTATCTCTATACCCGAGCTCTTTACTTATGCACTTTACATTGTGATAGCCTTCATGCTTGAAGTAATATATATCTTGCTATCACTTTGTTGCTTGTATTGCTTAGCATAAGTTGTTGGTGCACATAGGTGAACCTTAGTTGTTCTAGGTTATGCTTAACAAAGTAAACACTAGTTTTATTCCGCCTTTGTTGATCCACTCTAGGAAAAGTTTTAATCGCCTATTCACCCCCCTCTAGGCGACATCCATATCCTTTCACATTGGAAGTGATATCCAGATCTGACAGTATATCTCCCATGTTTGGTATGCTTCCAGGCAATAAAGTCATCAAACCCATGGCTGTTGATTGGGATTTGTAAGATTCTATTAACATCCACAGGGATAAACAACTCTCTTAGGTGTGCCTCATCCCACCAACCTGTAATAGGACTTATCAATTTCGTGACCCTTGTATAAACAATACCTCCTCTAGGAGTGAGAATCCTTCCATCTGGGATAGAAGGGATCCATGCGTCATGCCATATGTTAATTGATTCACCATTGCCAACTCTCCATATCATACCTCTTTTAAAAGTTGAGAGCCCAGCCAGCAAGCTTTTCCAAGTAAATGAAGACCCCGCCTTGGGTCCAGCCTTTAAAATATCCCCATGAGGATAATACTTGGCCTTAAGAACTTTTGCACATAGAGAATCAGGATCATTAATAAGTCTCCAGATTTTTTTAGCCAACATAGCAAGGTTAAATGAGTGGAAGTCACGAAAACGCATAGCACCTTCACTTTTAGGGTAACGAAGTTTCCACCATACTAGCCAATGCATTTTTTTGCTGTTTTCATCATCTCCCTACCAAAATTGGGATATAGAATCCATCATCCTCCTACAGACCCCCATTGGAATTTAGAAAACAGACATAGCATATACAGGAATAGCCTGAGCAACAGCCTTAAGTAAAATTTCTTTACCTCCAATAGATAGTAATTTTTCCTTCCAGCCATTTATACGTTGTATGATCCTCTCAATAAAGTGCAAAAAACAATCACTTCTATCAGCACCCACAATTGCAGGAAGACCAAGGTATTTTTCAGAAATTTCCTGAGTGTCAATATGGAGCTCTTCACATATATCTGCCTTAACCATCACATTAGTATTAGGAAAAAAATAGATACTGGATTTAGCTACACTCACCAATTGCCCAGAATTTGCGCAATAGAAATCTAGAGCTTATTGTAAGGAGGTTGCATTATTCATATCCGCTTTCATGAGAATTAGGGAATCATCAGCAAAAAGGAGATGTGAGACTGACGGTGCATTTCTGCACACCCTAACCCCGTCGATGCCACCAATCTCTTCTTCATACAACAACATACTAGACAAACCTTCTGCACAAAGAAGGAACAAATACGGCGAGAGAGGGTCCCCTTGCTGGAGACCTCTCGTAGGAACAAACATATCCGTCTCTTCTGAATTAAATATGACTTGATATCTCACCAATTGTACACACACCATCATTAAGGTGATCCACCTTTCATCAAAGCCCAATTTCCTCATCATGTTTTTTAGAAATATCCAGTCCACTCTGTCATACGCTTTATGCATATCTAGCTTGACAGCACAGTAACCAGCCTTACCTGCTCTCTTGTTCTTAATATAATGAACACATTCATAAGCAACGAGAACATTATTGGTAATGAGGCGACCATGAACGAAGGCACTTTACATTGGCGACACCACTTCTGGTAGGATACCTTTAAGTCTAAGAGCAAGCATCTTAGATATGATCTTATAGATCACATTGCAAAGGATAATAGGACGAAATTGGGTAACCAGTTCTGGGTTATCAACTTTGGGTATAAGCACCACCTGTTATCATCAAGCCATGCCCGTGCGCGGTGGAATCTGGCGTCCGTGCACCAGGAGGAGGTCCTTGTCGAGGCATGGTGGGTGCACGTGTGTGTGTGTGTGTGTGTGCGTTCGCGCGTGAGTTGGTCAGGCTGTTAGCGAGTTAGGCGGGAGGTCCACGATCCAGCAGCTGAGCCGGCCGTGTCGATCCCGTTCTGAGCGCGTTGTGCGGGAGCGACGAGGCGTGCGGATCGTGGCTAGTGGGTAGCGTCCAGAGCGCTATAAGTACCCCTGTGTAATCGCTGCAAGCGCATCTGAGAAGAGCACCATGTAAACATTGTGAAGATCAAGAAGATTTGGGTGTGCGTGCGCCCACGGCGGCGTTCGTGCGCCGGCCCGAAAATTTGTGTCCAGTGTCCATCTTCTTCCTCCACCGTTTGTGAGTGAGCTGAGAGGAGAGGTAGCTAGGGCCGCTTGGCACTGACATGTGGTATCAGAGCCTCATCCGAGGCCGTGGAGCGGAGGATGCCGTGCATGCGAGAGCGCGGCGGCCGCGGCGGACCTGCGTGGTGGCGCAGAGGCTGCGGTGGCGTGGCGTGGCTCGGCGAGGAGAAGACCGAGTTCCTGGGCATGCTGGATCGGCCGCGTTGATCGCGTTGGTGCGTGATCAAGGCCGCGAGATGGGGGTGTGTGGAACACGGTGTCGATCGCCGAGGAGGTGACCGTGTAGCCGCACTGGAGACGGACGCGTCGTTCGCGTCGGAGCGCGACGGGTGCGTCGGCCGGGGAGTGCGGGGCGTATGGAGCGAGGCGACAAGCCCGCGTACTGAGCACGTCGGCCGTCCGTGTTGATCGCGTTGGAGCGCGACGTGGGCACGAGCTGGGGCGTGTGGAGCGCGGCGACAGTCGCCGAGGAGAAGATCGAGCTGCTCGAGCGGCCGCTTCGCCTGAGTAAGTGCGCGGCATGGGCGTGAGCTGAGGGCATGCTGATCATGGCGGAGTGCAGCGTCAAGCGTCGAGGAGATCGTAGGAGTGGCCATGGCGTGACGTCGACGACAAGCCTGACATGTGCAAGGTCATGGCTTGGGGCGTGAATGTTAGCATCAAGCCATGCCCGTGCGCGGTGGCATCCGGCGTCCGTGCACCAGGAGGAGGTCCCTTGTCGAGGCATGGCGGGTGCACGTGTGTGTGTGCGTTCGCGCGTGAGTTGGTCATGCTGTTAGCGAGTTAGGCGGGAGGTCCACGATCCAGCAGCTGAGCCGGCCGTGTCGATCGCGTTCTGAGCACGTCGTGCGGGAGCGACGGGGCGTGCGGATTGTGGCTAGTGGGTAGCGTCCGGAGCGCTATAAGTACCCCTGTGTAATCGCTGCAAGCGCATCTGAGAAGAGCACCATGTAAATATTGTGAAGATCAAGAAGATTTGGGTGTGCGTGCGCCCACGGAGGCGTTCGTGCGCCGGCCCGAAAATTTGTGTCCAGTGTCCATCTTCTTTCTCCACCGTTCGTGAGTGAGATGAGAGGAGAGGTAGCTAGGGCCGCTTGGCACTGATACCACCGTCGTATCATTCCATCCTTCCGGGATCACACCATTATTTAAAGCTTGAAGTATTTCATTTGTAATATCTTCTCCACATATACTCCAGAACTTTTTATAGAAAACCGCATGGAGACCGTCAGGGCCCAGGGGCCTTAAAATCCCCAATACCGAACACCGCATTTTTAACCTCTACGGCAGTAAAGGGTTTAAGAAGCTTCTCATTCATCTCTAGTGTAACTTTAGTTTGAACTTTTTCTAGCAACATTGGATCAGTGCCTGTAACCTCGGACGTAAAGAGATTAGAGAAATAGTGAAGGATAACAGGTTTCAGCTGTTCTGTACCTTCGACCCAAACATTATTATTGTCCCGCAGCTTCTTAATGAAAATTTTCTTGCGCCTAGCTGAAGCAAAATTGTGGAAAAAGGAGGTATTACGATCTCCCACTTGGATCCAATTGGCTCTCGATCTCTGCGCCCAATGCACCTCCTCCTGTTCCAACATAATTTCAATCAGATTAGATATTTCCTTTGCTTTTGCTTCATTTTCATCGGCCATCGGACCATTGAGCGCTTTATTAAGTTCACGCTGAGCTTTTCTCAATCGCTGTTTTGGTCTTTTGAGAACTCTACCATCCCAATCATGGAACGCCATGTGCATATGATTTAACTTGGCGTGTACATCACCAGAAATTGTACCAGCAGCAGCCCAAGCCTGTTCCACCTCTTGCCTAAAACCCTCCTCCTTGATCCATTTAGCTTCAAAGCGTTTTGTATTTTGCCGACCGAGCGGCAAAACTGCCTGGTATTCCGTATCAAGTAAGATAGGCATGTGATCTGATCGGATAAACTCCAGGTGTTGGAGAATAGCACCCGGATGCATAGTAATCCATCTGCCATTAGCAACACTGCGATCAAGCCTTTCCCGAATTCTTCCACGTTTCCATGTAAAAGCATCACCCGAAAAACCAATATCTTCAAGAGCACAATCAGTCAAAGCATCTCGGAACGCTTGCATAAAAGGTTCTGGTATACGATTACCACCTTCTTTTTCATGGGAGAATAAAATTTCATTAAAGTCACCTATAATAACCCACGGGAGATCATAATTGCTGTTGAGCTCTCTCAGTTTGTCCCAGGTTTTATATTTATCTTCCCACCGTGGCTCTCCATATATACAAGTTAGTCTCCAGACTTTCTCAGAACTTTCAATCACTTTTACATAAATGTATTTAGGATCTGAGAAAATTTGTTGGATCTGGATCTCCTTCTTCCAGAAAATAATTACACCGTCGCTTCTACCATCACTAGGATTAACTATCTTAAGTTCCATCTTCATCCTTCTTCGCAAGCACTCTGCCGGATAATCGTCAAGATGAGTTTCTGACAAGAACATCACCTCAGGGTCACACCGCTTTTGGATATCCAAAAGCGCAAGAACTGTCGGGGTGTTACCCAAACCCTGACAGTTCAATCCTAATATTTTCATTGCGACCGGACGAGGTCATCACGTGACCCCGCCGATCCTAATGAAGTGGAGTTAGCTCCTTCCTTGTGGCATCCCGCAAAACCACTACTAGAAAATCGCGTTGAATTTGTGCATTGCATCGTCATCATCTTGTGTTGTTTGCATAAAACTATTTTCGCAACACCCGTTTTGTTTTCTAAAACGCCCCCTCTTGATTCAAACATCAAAACCGGGTCCCCGGAATATTTTATTTTGGTCGCTATCGGTTTGCGCACGGCCCGTTTAAAACAAATAAAAATTATATTTATTTTTAGTGGGGCAGTCGAACGGGCCGGAGCGACCCGAACGACCGCCCCAGGAAACTAAATCGGCCCAACCTGCCAGCCCCATCTAATCCTAAACCCACCTAAAAAGCTACCCAACCTACCCCTCCACCTCACCCTGGCCTATCCCCATCCGCCACCTCAGCTACCCCCTCTCCCCTGACCTATCTAAACCTGCCACGTGGCCTAGCCTCCCTCCCCACCCCGCCCCCCCTCCCTCACAGCCACACAACACCCCCCCCCACGCGCCCATCCTCCCTGGTCAACCTCCCCAGGACCCACCTGCCCGCAGCCTTCCCCACTCCCTATCCGCCTGGGCCCCACCCGCTCAACCCCCCACCGACCGCGTCCCAACCCGCCACGCACCCGCCCACCCCGCGTCAGGCCCCCTCGCTCTCTCCTCCTCCCTCCCTCTCCCCTACCTCTGCAGTAGCCCGGCCTTCGCCCGCCGCCAGCGTCTCCGCCCGCTTCCTGCCTCCCTCGCTCGCTCCCGTTGCTCGCCTCACCAACCGCGGCCCAGTCCTCCTCCCCGGCCGTCCTCCTCCCGCCACGTCCTCCTTCCCCCACCGCCGTTCGCCACGCCCCTGCCGGCCTCCGCCTCCTTGTCTCCGCCACCATGCGAGCCGCCCGCCTCCGTCTCACGGCGCGTCGTCCGCCTCGCTGGCGCCTGGCTCCCCTCCTCCGGCCGGCTGGCGCCGGCGACCTCGCGCCCCGCAGTGCTCGACCGCCCGGCCTCCCCAAACCGCTTCGCTCAAGCACCGCTTGCCGCATCGGTCAGCCACTTTGTCGCCTCGCCGTCGCCTTGTCGCCGCAGTGGGCCCGAACCCCAAGCCTGGCCGTGGCCGCACCTTCGTCGGCCGCCGCAATACCGACCCCAACCACCTTGGTCTATCCCGTATGTTTTTGGAGCTTCTGCCTGTGCCTATCCCGCGGATGTGCTGGTTGTTGGACCGTTCCGCGAAGATGTGGCGGCGGGTGCTCCACTGATGCCGACCCAAGTGCGTCACCGTCAAACCAAGAGGGATCCGGCAAGTGCCCATCACGGGCGACAAGATCTTCGACACGACACCCGAAGACGGCGAAGTCCACCCCCAAGACCTTCTCCTCGGACCCCGGTGACCCCATGATCCTCGCCGCCGAACGACAAGGCCGTTGGAGTGAAATCGACAAGATCTACCACCGGGCACCAAGTCCTCCCCCAGAACCGTCAAGACCACCGTCACGGCCGACAAGATCTCCATCAAGGATAAGATGCCAGACCCCGAAGACCGCAACCGGGCCGACAAGTTCTTCCGCTCGGATCCGAGGACACCGAGACGCTGGACCCTCAAGTTCTGCCCCGGACTTCGAGAACCCCGATGCGACAAGATCTGCCCCGTGACCGAGAACGTTTCCGCCGAACCCCCCGAACCCCAGATCCGTCGAACCCTGAGACCGACCCCGAACCCCGGAACCCGAGATCGTCAAGACCCCTCAACGTGTGAACCTCTTCCCGAAACCCTAATTTCATAACATAATAGAATTGTTGCACATCAAATCATTCATCTCGCATGCATATCACGTGGTTTGGGGGCCTTATGCCGATTCACCTAATAATTAAATATGGGGCCCATATGCGGGCAAATCTAGTCTCATATCGGCCTCATTTAAACTTGCGTAGCGAACCGGTTCTATCTTTTGTCTTGATAATGCAACATTTAAATTGCGGGGTAGCTAAATAACATGAACCACCTAATTAATTGTCGGGACCCCGGTTTCGCTTAATATGACCTAATTGCACCGCACCTTTGCCATGCCATACATCATGCATGCATCATGCCGATCTTCTGCCGTGTATTAAATGTTGCATCCGGTGTTTCTTCTAGTGTTTTGGTTCTTCGCGGATAAGGCCGTTGAGTTGATGTGAGCTTCGCCCCGTTCTTCGGATGAACCTTTCGACAATGTTTTCGTAGCACCTCCCCTTTCTACCTATCTTACTTTCTAGTATTTACTTCCCTCTGTTGATCTTTGCTATACGTGTTGCGATGCTCTAGATTCGCACCGTGATATCCCTTGCAGCCATATATAGCCTTGGACATATCCTATTCCCTGTTGTTTGGAAGCTAGTTGGACCCGCGTGTAGTAGTCGCTTGATCAAAGGTTTTTCTTGTCGTGATGTGGCACCTTTGTTGGTTAATTGCCGCATTTTGACGTTGGAGATGATCATGGCTTTACTTATTGTTTCACTTTAATTCCTGTTTACAACTAAAATTGAATTAAGCGAGGCATCGGTGGGTGATAGGTAAGATTTGGTTTCCGACGCCCACTTGTGTCCCGTAGGACCCGAGTTCTTGACACTGTTCCGAGATCGAGCGCTAACCACGGTGGGGAGATATGGGCCCCATTGATAATTACCTGATTTCAAAGTATTGTCTGGGGCCACAAACTAGTTTGAGGTTTTATTTACTATCCTACTTATGCCATGCTTTCGCTTTATTACGATTGTGCAGTCGCACTGCATCGCATTTAGGATCGGGACACGATTCGCGGTGCCGGCGCCCGTTTGGGGATTTGCTTGTCGGTACATGCCGCCCACCCAAACCCCGAGACCGTTTGAGAGGCCGACTCCGTTGCGGTGTCGACTCGGTGGGTGGCCCGTGCATTTGCTTTGTGCGGGAACGTCGTGACTAGGCCCCGCCGACATACCGATGGGTGTATGTTAACCGATCCGCAAAAGGGTCGAAGTGCCTGTGGATACTTTGGTGCACCCCTGCAGGGTTAAATCTTTTCGAGAAGCCGTGTCCGCGGTTATGGACGACTTGGAGCACAATGTCTGATCATAGACAACTATAACTAAAGTTTACTGTTTTAAAATGACTTGTTTCCGATATGATTAGTAATCCGCTCCACTACAACAGAATGACTAAGTAAAAGTATCAACAATTGCTGGGTTTTGGGGTTATCTCATGATAATTGTATCTGACTAGTAAGTGCTGCCACTATAACGGAATGACTAACTAAAAGTGCCCACTGCTTACTTTATCAGGACGATTATCTAAACCTGGCTAGTAATTGCTGCAACGATAACTGAATAAGTAAAACTGCCAACTGTGTGCGTTCCTCGGTTGACTTCCTCGTTTGGTCTCGAGGGGGAAACGCCAGGATGGGTTTGTTTGATGATAGTCTCAGGTTGGATCCGAATAGGTCTTTCTCACCCCTCTCTGATAGCCGCCAGTTGTATCGAGTCTCTATAGGTTGTTTAGTGCTTGTTGCCGCTGCCGCTCAGTCCACCATACCTATGTAGGCGAGGACCGCCGAATTCTAGCCTCGCCGTGTACTGGCCTCAGTACTGACGCTCCTTCTTTTTCCTTTGCCCTTTGTCGGCACCCCTTTTGTTTAAGCAGGTTTGAGATCGACGCCGTTAGCAGGGTTACCCTTCCGGCTTGGCCTGGGCAGGGTTATGGACGCCATTGGTTATTCTTCAGGGCTCTTAGCCCCATTTGCATCTTGTCCGTAGTCGGACGCCCCATCGTTTTCAAGGTGATTTGGATCTTTGTACCGTATATCTGTATTCTTGACTCTTTGAGTCGCTGTTGTATATCTGCATGGATCCCATCGAGGAGTGTTGTGTAATGTTATTACTTTGTTTTTCCACCCGCACGAAAGTGCCTGGTGGGCACCGTCGAATCGTTTCTATGCGGGTTTGGCGAATTTTGCTAAAACTTGCATAGGGCCGATTCTGAGGGTGTTACAGAGTGGTATCAGAGCTCAGCAGTTGCGATACCCCACAAGTCCAGCCTGTAGGATAACCTAGCTAACGGCCGCAGTAGAGTGTCAAAACTAATTTTCTAAAATCGGTTGGATAGTTCTGATTAGGTCTGATTTTACTCCTTACCCCTCTGCTATTCTCCTCTTATCTTTACGCGTTTTGAATCCGCTCTCTTCTCTTTCTTCGAGTCCAGGAATTCTCGTGGTTGGGTTTCCGTCGTACCTTTAGGGTTTCGCTTCCTCCTTTGGTAACGGTGTTCTACCATCCGGTGTTCAAGCTGCCTGATGAATCCGACTACGGTGTTACCATTCTTTGTCCCTTGTTTGTGCCTTCCGGTGTTTTCCGACGCGACGACATCCTCTATGCCAGATCCGATGCAGAGTCTGCATCACTCCTTTGATCCGAACCTCGCTTGTCGAGATCTTCAGTCTGAATCCTGAGAGTTGGTTGCATAATCTGTCTATTCGTGTACATAGTAATGCTTTGAGTGCGGGATGGAGTCGCGACCATACCACTACTCTTATCATTCGCTTATGTACATTGAATGATGGATCGATGCAATTTACTCCTTTCGCTGAAGTAGAGGTGGCCTTACCCTTCACTTCGTCCGCTGTTTATCCGGAGTGCTCTCTTGACAAACCGGGATCAACGACCCCTTGTTAGTGGTGTCGCGAAGATCTACACGAAGCGAGAAGACGCAGATCGCCGACCTTCCTTCCGGTACCATGAGGCGGATCTCGAGGGCGAGATCCCTTGTTAGTGGTGTCGAATTGTGGCATCCCGCAAAACCACTACTAGAAAATCGCGTTGAATTTGTGCATTGCATCGTCATCATCTTGTGTTGTTTGCATAAAACTATTTTCGCAACACCCGTTTTGTTTTCTAAAACGCCCCCTCTTGATTCAAACATCAAAACCGGGTCCCCGGAATATTTTATTTTGGTCGCTATCGGTTTGCGCACGGCCCGTTTAAAACAAATAAAAATTATATTTATTTTTAGTGGGGCAGTCGAACGGGCCGGAGCGACCCGAACGACCGCCCCAGGAAACTAAATCGGCCCAACCTGCCAGCCCCATCTAATCCTAAACCCACCTAAAAAGCTACCCAACCTACCCCTCCACCTCACCCTGGCCTATCCCCATCCGCCACCTCAGCTACCCCCTCTCCCCTGACCTATCTAAACCTGCCACGTGGCCTAGCCTCCCTCCCCACACAGCCCTCCCTCCCTCACAGCCACACAACACCCCACCCCACGCGCCCATCCTCCCTGGTCAACCTCCCCAGGACCCACCTGCCCGCAGCCTTCCCCACTCCCTGTCCGCCTGGGCCCCACCCGCTCAACCCCCCACCGACCGCGTCCCAACCCGCCACGCACCCGCCCACCCCGCGTCAGGCCCCCTCGCTCTCTCCTCCTCCCTCCCTCTCCCCTACCTCTGCAGCCGCCGGCGGCCTCGCCGCACCGCCAGCGTCTCCGCCGCCCCGCTTCCGCCTGCCCCTCCCTCGCTCGCTCCCGTTGCTCGCCTCACCAACCGCGGCCCAGTCCTCCTCCCCGGCCGTCCTCCTCCCGCCACGTCCTCCTTCCCCCACCGCCGTTCGCCGCCACGCCCCCTCCGTCGGCCTCCGCCTCCGCCTTGTCTCCGGCCACCCGCGAGCCGCCCCGCCTCCCGTCTCTGCAGGCGTCCGCCTCGTCTACGGCTGCTGGCTCCCCCTCCTCGGCCGTGGCGCCGGCGACCTCATAGCCCCGCCCGGCAGCTCCGACCGCCGGCCCCTCCCCCAAACCGCTCTGCTCAGGCCACCGCGCGGCCGCGTCGGGTTAGCGCCCACCCCTTGTCGCCCCTGCGCCGTCGCCTTTGTCGCCGCAGTGGGCCCGAACACCAAGCCTGGCCGTGGCCGCACCTTCGCCGGCCGCCGCAATACCGACCCCAACCACCTTGGTCTATCCCGTATGTTTTTGGAGCTTCTGCCTGTGCCTATCCCGCGGACGTGCTGGTTGTTGGACCGTTCCGCGAAGATGTGGCGGCGGGTGCTCCACTGATGCCGACCCAAGTGCGTCACCGTCAAACCAAGAGGGATCCGGCAAGTGTCCATCACGGGCGACAAGATCTTCGACACGACACCCGAAGACGGCGAAGTCCACCCCCAAGACCTTCTCCTCGGACCCCGGTGACCCCATGATCCTCGCCGCCGAACGACAAGGCCGTTGGAGCGAAATCGACAAGATCTACCACCGGGCACCAAGTCCTTCCCGAATCGCTAATACCACCGTCACGGACAAGATCTCCATCAAGGATAAGATGCTGACCAAGACCGCAACCGGCCGACAAGTTCTTCCGCCGGATCCGAGGACACCGAGACGCTGACCTCAAGTTCGCCCGGACTTCAAGAACCCGATGCGACAAGATCTGCCTGACCGAACGCTTCCGCGAACCCCGAATCCGTCGAACCACGAGACCGACCCCGGAACCCAAGATCGTCGAGACCCCTCAACGTGTGAACCTCTTCCCGAAACCCTAATTTCATAACATAATAGAATTGTTGCACATCAAATCATTCATCTCGCATGCATATCACGTGGTTTGGGGGCCTTATGCCGATTCACCTAATAATTAAATATGGGGCCCATATGCGGGCAAATCTAGTCTCATATCGGCCTCATTTAAACTTGCGTAGCGAACCGGTTCTATCTTTTGTCTTGATAATGCAACATTTAAATTGCGGGGTAGCTAAATAACATGAACCACCTAATTAATTGTCGGGACCCCGGTTTCGCTTAATATGACCTAATTGCACCGCACCTTTGCCATGCCATACATCATGCATGCATCATGCCGATCTTCTGCCGTGTATTAAATGTTGCATCCGGTGTTTCTTCTAGTGTTTTGGTTCTTCGCGGATAAGGCCGTTGAGTTGATGTGAGCTTCGCCCCGATCTTCGGATGAACCCTTCGACAATGTTTTCAGGCGAGCACCTCCCCCTTTCTACCTATCTTACTTTCTAGTATTTACTTCCCTCCTGTTGATCTTTGCTATCTGTGTTGCGATGCTCTAGATTCGTACCCGTGATATCCCTTGCAGCCATATATAGCCTTGGACACATCCTATTACCTGTTGTTTGGAAGATAGTTGGACCCGCGTGTCGTAGTCGCTTGCTCAAGTGTTTTGCTTGTCGTCAAGTACCACCTTTGTTGGAGAATTGCCGCATGTTGACGTTGGAGATGATCATGGCTTTACTTATTGTTTCACTTTAATTCCTGTTTACAACTAAAATTGAATTAAGCAGAGGCATCGGTGGGTGATAGGTAAGATTTGGTTTCCGACCGCCCACTTGTGTCCCGTAGGACCCGAGTTCTTGACACCTGTTCCGAGATCGAGCGCGCTAACCACAGGTGGGGAGATATGGGCCCCCCATTGATAATTACCTGATTTCAAAGTATTGTACTGGGGGCCACAAACTAGTTTGAGGTTTTATTTACTATCCTGTACTTATGCCATGCTTTACTGCTTTATTTACGATTGCGAGGTAATCGCACACTGTCTGTTAGGATCGACACGATTCCGCGTGCCGATCCCGTGCTTGGGGATTTCTTGTGCACAGCCGCCCACCCAAACCCCGAGACCGTTTAGGAGACCGCCGACTCCGTTGCGGTGTCGACTCGGTGGGTGGCCCCGTGCATTTGCTTTGTGTCCGGGAACATCGTGACCTAGGCCCCGCGACATACCGATGGGTGTATGTTAACCGATCCGGAAAAGGGTCAAGTGCTGTGGATACTTTGGTGCACCCTGCAGGTTAAATCTTTTCGAGAAGCCGTGTCCGCGGTTATGGACGACTTGGAGCATGTTCCGATCATAGACAACTATAACTAAAGTTTACTGTTTTAAAATGACTTGTTTCCGATATGATTAGTAATCCGCTCCACTACAACAGAATGGCTAAGTAAAAGTATCAACAATTGCTGGGTTTTGGGGTTATCTCATGATAATTGTATCTGACTAGTAAGTGCTGCCACTATAACGGAATGACTAACTAAAAGTGCCCACTACTTACTTTATCAGGACGATTATCTAAACCTGGCTAGTAATTGCTGCAACGATAACTGAATAAGTAAAACTGCCAACTGTGTGCGTTCCTCGGTTGACTTCCTCGTTTGGTCTCGAGGGGGAAACGCCAGGATGGGTTTGTTTGATGATAGTCTCAGGTTGGATCCGAATAGGTCTTTCTCACCCCTCTCTGATAGCCGCCAGTTGTATCGAGTCTCTATAGGTTGTTTAGTGCTTGTTGCCGCTGCCGCTCAGTCCACCATACCTATGTAGGCGAGGACCGCCGAATTCTAGCCTCGCCGTGTCGCCTCAAGATCTTGGCTCCTTATTTTTTCCTTTGCCCTTTGTCGGCACCCCTTTTGTTTAAGCAGGTTTGAGATCGACGCCGTTAGCAGGGTTACCCTTCCGGCTTGGCCTGGGCAGGGTTATGGACGCCATTGGTTATTCTTCAGGGCTCTTAGCCCCATTTGCATCTTGTCCGTAGTCGGACGCTCCCTCTTTTCAAGGTGATTTGGATCTTTGTACCGTATATCTGTATTCTTGACTCTTTGAGTCGCTGTTGTATATATCTGTTCTGTGGGTCCCATCGAGGACTGTTGTGTAATGTTATTACTTTGTTTTTCCACCCGCACGAAAGTGCCTGGTGGGCACCGTCGAATCGTTTCTATGCGGGTTTGGCGAATTTTGCTAAAACTTGCATAGGGCCGATTCTGAGGGTGTTACATTCCTTCCTTGTTCTTTTTTGGTCGTTTTCCTCCTCCTCTCTAATGCCTTTTGTTGGTGCACTGCCGCCATCAGTAAGCATAGCAGTAGGTTGGTTGATTGTATTGCCTTCACCATCCACATCAGCATCCGCCCCCAATTCAGTCATGTTCAAAGCCCTCCTAGGAACCATAGCCTTAGGGTCACGTATGTCCACCTCCATGTCCCGACCTTTAGTTGGACTAGTTGCCATATCAGTTAGCTCCGGATCATCTCGTTTTTCTCCAGGAACAAAAGGATCATCATATCGCCATGAGGTAGTTATATTACGTCCTCGTCCCAAAGGATCTCTTCCTCTACATGTGCCAGTCATATCCCCAACACGACCCGCATGACCTCCACCTCGACCTTCCCCATGCCCAAAGCCACCACTGCGACCACGCCATGTTTCCCAATCAGATTTTAAGAACTCACCCCACTTGAGAATCTCCTCATCATGTTCACCAGAGCCACACTCAAGATGAGTATGACCAAAGAAACCACAGGCTCTGCAAAAACGTGGGATTTTTTCATATTTAATTTGATAGATTTCTCTTTGGCCTGCCCGTGATATTGACACAAACCGAGCTAACACTTTCCTGACATCCAGCCTAACCCTTACACGAACAAAGTTCCCCGCACCATTGACATCAGTTTCAACCTTCAAAACTTTACCGACTTTCTTCTCTATAAGGTTTTTGATGAGAGCCTCATTCCGATAGCCCACTGGTAGCTTGTGAATTTGAATCCACGTAGAAAAGAAGTTAAGGTCAACCTCATTAGGGGAGATCAACCCATCATACTTTTCAATACAGACAGCATTCTGACGAAAGAGCCATGGACCTCCATCCACTTTAAGACAATCATCCAAGCAAAAGCATTGAACAGTAAACATATTACCCTATAGGTGCTGGAACTCAATATTCTTCGCCGGGCTCCAAGCGCTTTATCATGTGTTGCTTAAAGGTTAGAGGACTAAAGAAGTTTTTAGTATGAACTTTGGCTAAAGCCATCCACTTAATACCTTTCTTTGGAGCTGCCTCTTCTTCCTCGAACACCAGATCATTAATTTCATCCTCCTTGATACCCAATCATAGCAGCATCGCATCAATTGCCTCAGGTTTTTTACTGCCTGAGCCGCCAGATTGGTTTGTAGAACTAGCAGGGCTAGCCATGACCCACGAGATTAAAACCCTAACACGCAGTTAGGGGAAGACGACGCTTGTAGATCACACCAAGACCCAGCCTGTCATTCCTGATCCACAATGAAGAAGACAACCAGGGTTGGGAGAGAACTCCGAGCCGGACAGATATTCAGAGCAGAGTCGAGAAACCCTAGTCTCCCCGACAGTCGCCCGTCGGAACCCTAGATCAGAGCAGAGAGGAACGAATGTTGGTTTATGGGCTTCCTCTGAATTATTTTCTTACATGTCGTCTCGAGCTACATTGTCTAGGGACAACTCATCATAATTCCAGCCATGTTTCTTGTGCGTGAACTATGATCGGTGCAGACTTAGAGATATTGGGGAGCAGTGTGGCTAGACTCATATTGGTAATATCTCTAGTCGCGAGAGCCCTACCTTTATATTTGTTCACGGAATAGGGGGCCATAAATATTAATTGGTTAGCTACGCACCCAATCAGGGTTTTTATTTTATGTATAAGAGAGGACCCAATGTTGGTCCGTGGGCCTTCTATTTATTCTCTTCTTAAATGTTATATCGGCTTTCTTTCTGTTAATCTGATGGAATCAACATTCTTCTCTTGATCGTTAAGTTTAACTTTATTAGCCCATTCTTCATAGATATAATACACCAATGTGAGGTGTTATAACAACCAATGAAATGCCCAACACTTATGGCACACTAACCTATCTCGAAATGGATAACTTTTGATTTCATTGGACTGGTTCTTATAGTGACCCATTTATTTTAGAATCATAAGGCTTCTAGTAATTCCATGCAGACAACATGCTCGTGAAAAATATTGGGAGATAAGCCCTTTGTTAGCAGATCCACAAGCATGTCGTACTTATATGCTCAACATCAATAGTGTGATTATGGATGAAAGGATCGTATGGGCACCTAGAGGGGGGGTGAATATGTGCTATTTCAAATTTTACTTTTTTCAGTTTAGGGTTTGACACAAAAAAGGTAAATTATCTAGATATGCAACTAAGGTGAATTTACCTATATGTCCCACTACAACAATTAACAAATCAAGAGCAAGATATAAGTAAAGTGAGGTAAAAAATAGAAGTAACCAAAGTGGAGCACGCGGAGACACAAGGATGATTTCCTGCAGTTCCTTCCTTTTGAGGGGAAGTACGTCTGCTTTTGGAGAGGGGATGGTTCCAAACCACCAACGCCACGAGAGGCCTCCCTTGTTCTCCGTGAACCTCGCCCGAAAGGGATCGATTCAATCTTCCACTATATCGGCAACCTTTGAGGTGGAAGCTAGCACCTTTACAACAAGTTTGAGGCACACATCCATAACTGAATTGGAGGCTCCCGAATACAAGCAAGTTGTCACAACAATCAAAGACAAGCTTGTAAGAACCAAATCAAGAACTAGGGTTTCCAGTGAAACACTAGAGCAAGGGTCCTCAAGTGAATGAGGGGGAAATGAAGATTGTAGGGGTTCGTAGCATGGAAAACAAAAAATTTCTACCGCATACAAACAAACAAGCCAAGATCTATCTACTAGATTGTAGCAACGAGTCGATGGAATAACTCACCCTCGAAGATTCCAAAGTTTTTAACGAGAGCGGATTCTCGTGGGTGATGTAGTCGCATTTTGCCGATCTCAAGATCGTGAAGCGATCCTTCAAAGGCTGTTCCGGCAGCGCTCCCGCAGTCGGTCACACGTTCGGTACTCGACAAAGACCTTCCTATCCCTTGTTCCAGCAGGCAGCGGAGGTTGTAGCACTCTCCTCGTGATTCCAGCAGCACGACGGCGTGTGACCGGAAGTAGAGGGGAGATCTCGCAGGGCTTCACCTTAAGCCGGAGCGAGTATGGTGGACTATGAGAGAGCCTCGATGATCTAGGGTTTAGACACACCAAGTAGAAGGAGCTAGGCCGGCGTTAGGGCAAGTAGAAGCCCCAAATAGGCGGCTTGGGAGAAACCCTAGGGCGGCGGCTATGGTGGGCGGCGGAGGCTAGGGTTAGGGTTTAGAGGGGCAAGGTGTAGGTCTTGGAGGGGCAGCCCTGCCCCTCCTTATATAGGTGGAGGGGGCGCGCCAAGGGGAGGGGAGTCCCTCACCAACTCGGTCTCCAAGGGCCGGCGGTGGACGGAGAGGGACTTCCTCCCCAAGTAGGTTTCCTACTCTCCCTCCACCAAACAAAATAGCCGTTTGACTTTTCAAATTGGCGTTTGACTTTTCAAACTAGGATTTGATTTAACCCTTTATTTTGTTCAGCGATGACACCTAGTACATGATGCAACCATTCCAACTTGTTATGACACATTCATGTACCCTTCCTCTCCGGAGTGCCGGACATTCCGGAACCTTCTAGAACATTCCCGATGAAAACACCGGAACCATTCTCCAACCCCGAAACAGGACTTTCCTTATATGAATCTTATTCTCCGGACCATTCCGGATCTCCTCGTGATATCCCGGATCCCATCCGAGACTCCGAACAACATTCGGTCTCTTACTCATCATTCCATAACTACTCAACAACGTCGAATCCTTAAGTGTGTCTCCCTACGGTTCGTGAATTATGCGGACATGATCGAGACACTTCTCCGAACTATAACCAATAGAGGAATCTGGAAATTCATATGGCTCCCGCATATTTCTACGATTACTTTGCGATCGAATGAACCACTTACATACGATACCAATTTCCCTTTGTCTCACGATAGTTTACTTATCCGAGGTTTTGATCGTCGGTATCTCTGCATACCTAGTTCAACCTCGTTACTGATAAGTACTCTTTTCTCGTTCCCGTGATATGTGATCCCTTGTGAGACAGTCACATGCTTGCAAGCTAATTGGATGACATTCCACCGAGAGGGCCCAGAGTATATCTATTCGTCATATGGATGGACAAATCCCACTCTTGATCCATGTGTCTCAACCAATACTTTCCGAACACTTAATGCCACCTTTATAGCCACTCAGTTACGGTGTGGTGTTTGATGTCAAATCAAAGCATCCTTCCGGTGATGGTGATAAGCATGATCTCATGGTCGAAGGAATTAGGTTACTATGTATCAGAAAGCATATAGAAATTGAACTATTAAAATGACTTGATCTTTATGCTACGTTTATCTATAGGAGTATGTCCATCATATCATTCTCCTAACAATATGATCTTGTTGTTAATAACATCTCAATGTTCATGATAGGGAAACCACAATCATTTATTAACCAACAAGCTAGTATTATGAAGAGGCTTTACTAGGGACTTCAAATTAGGTTTACAAATCACACAAGTATTAATGTTTCCTTGTTAATACTATTATGGCATGAATGTAAACATTTATCATAAACACAAAGATATAATAATAACTATATTTATTATTGCCTCTAGGTCATATCTCCAACAGTCTCCCACTTGCACTAGATTCAACTAATCTAGATTACATGGTAATATACCGAACACCCATGGCAGTTTGGTGTTGGTCATGTTTTGCCCTCGGGAGAGGTTTAGTCAACGGATCCACCACATTCAGATCTGTGTGTACTTTGCAAATCTTTATGTCACTATCTTGGACATGTTCTCGAATAGCGTGAAAACGTAGCTTAATGTGCTTCAGCTTCTTGTGTGACCTTGGTTCTTGCGCATTGGCTATGGTGCCCATGTTATCACAGTAGATAGACATTGGGTCCAGCGCACTTGGAACCACACCGAGATCTGTAATGAACTCTTTCATCCATATCGCTTCTTGTGAAGCCTCCGAAGCAGCCATGTATTTCGATTCAGTTGAAGATATCGCCACAACGCTTTGCTTTGCACTCCTCCAGCTAACTGCTGCACCATTCAAAGTAAATACGTATCCGGATTGTGATTTAGAATCATCCGGATCGGTGTTCCAACTAGCATCAGTGTAACCATTAACAACGAACTGTTCATCACCTGCATAAGAAAGAACCATATCCTTAGTTCTTCTCAAGTACTTAAGGATGTTTTTGACCGCTGTCCAATGATCTACTCCTAGATCACTTTGATATCTGCTAGTCAAACTAATAGCATATGCAATGCCGGGTCTAGTACATAGCATGGCATACATTAGAGATCCTATGGCTGAGGCATAGGGAGTCTTACTCATCCTCTCTCTATCTTCTGCCATTGTTGGACTTTGAGTTTTACTCAAGGTCGTATTGGGAAACATGGGCAAGAACCCTTTCTTGCTATCTTCCATTCCAAATCTCTTTAGAACTTTGTCCAAATATGTACTTTGTGACAATGATATTAGGCGTCTCGATCTATCTCTATAAATCTTTATACCTAATATGTAAGCTGCTTCGCCAAGATCTTTCATTGAAAAACTATTATTCAAATATTCCTTGACACTATTAAGAAGGTCTACATCATTCCCAATCAACAATATGTCATCTACATATAGTATTAAGAATGCTACAGAGCTCCCACTCACTTTCTTGTAAATACAAGCTTCTCCATAAGTTTGTATAAAACCAAAACTTTTGATCACCTTATAAAAACGTTGATTCCAACTTCGGGATGCTTGCTTCAATCCATATATGGACCGTTGAAGTTTGCATACCTTGTTAGCATCTTTAGGATCGACAAAACCTTTGGGTTGCGTCATATACAACTCTTCATCAATGTCTCCATTGAGGAACGCTGTTTTGACATCCATCTGCCATATCTCATAATCATAATATGCAGCGATTGCTAACATAATCCTCACAGACTTTAGCTTTGCTACAGGTGAGAAAGTCTCATCGTAGTCAACTCCTTGAATTTGTCGAAACCCTTTTGCGACAAGTCAAGCTTTATAGACAGTAACATTACCATCAACATCTGTTTTCTTTTTGAAAATCCATTTATTCTTGACAGCCTTCCGGCCATCCGGTAAGTCCACCAAAGTCCATACTTGGTTTTCGTACATGTATCCAATCTCGGGTTTCATGGCTTCTTGCCATTTATTGGAATCTGGGCTCATCATTGCTTCCTCATATGTCGCAGGGTCATCGGTGTTGTCCACCAACATGACACTCATAACGGGATCGTACCAATCAGGAGTGGTACGAGTTCTCGTTGACCTGCGAGGCTCTATATCAACTACAACTGAAGTTTCATGATCATCATCATTAGCTTCCTCTCCTATTGGTGCAGGCACCACAGGAACTTCTTTCGGTGCTGCGCTACTCGCAAGTTCGAGAGAAGGTTCGATAACCTCGTCGAGTTCTACTTTCCTTCCAGGTACTTCTTTCGAGAGAAATTCCTTCTCTAGAAAGGATCCATTCTTGGAAACGAAGATTTTGCCTTCGGATCTATGATAGAAGATATACCCAATAGTTTCCTTTGGGTATCCTATGAAGACGCATTTTTCCGCTTTGGGTTCAAGCTTGTCCGGCTGTAACTTCTTTACATAGGCTTCGCAACCCCAAACTTTAAGGAACGACAATTTAGGTTTCTTCCCAAACCATAATTCATACGGTGTCGTTTCAACGGATTTAGATGGTGCCCTATTTAAAGTGAATGCGGCTGTTTCTAATGCATAACCCCAAAATTATAGCGGTAAATCTGTAAGTGACATCATAGAACGAACCATATCTAAGAGAGTTCGATTACGACGTTCGGACACACCAATACGTTGTGGTGTTCCCGGCGGTGTCAATTGTGAAAGTATTCCGCATTTCTTCAAATGCTCGCCAAACTCGTAACTTAGATATTCACCTCCACGATCAGAACATAGAAATTTAATCTTCTTGTTATGTTGATTCTCAACCTCACTTTGAAATTCCTTAAACTTCTCGAAAGTTTCAGACTTATGTTTCATGAAATAGATATACCCATATCTACTCAAGTCATCCGTGAAGGTAAGAACATAACGATAACCACCACGCGATGCTACACTCATTGGACCACTCACATCGGTATGTATGATTTCCAATAAGTCCGTAGCTCGCTCCATCATACCAGAAAATGGAGTCTTAGTCATTTCACCCATAAGACATGCTTCGCATCTTTCAAGTGATTCGAAATCTAGTGATTCAAGAAGTCCATCGGAATGGAGTTTCTTCATACGCTTCACTCCAATGTGACCAAGACGACAGTGCCACAATAGGTCGAGTTATCGCTCGATTTCAAACGTTTAGCTTGAATGTTATTAATATGTGTATTTCCACTATCGAGATTCAATAAGAATAGACCATCTATCAAAGGTGCATGTGCATAAAACATATTACTCATATAAATCGAACAACCATTATTCTCGGATTTAAACAAGTAATCGTCTCACAATAAACAAGATCCCGATATAATGTTCATGCTTAACGCAGGCACCAAATAACAATTATTTAAGTATAAAACTAATCCCGATGGTAGATGAAGAGGTAGCGTGCTGACCGCGATCACATCAACCTTTGATCCATTTCCTACACGCATCGTCACCTTGTTCTTCGCTAGCTTCCGTTTATTCTGCAGCACCTGTTTCGAGTTACAAATATGAGCAACCGGACCAGTATCAGATACCTAGGCACTACTACGAGTACTAGTGAGATACACATCAATAACATGTATATCGGATATACCTTTCTTCTTGATGTTGCCGTTCTTCAAATCCGCCAAGTACTTTGGGCAATTCCACTCCCAGTGACCTTCTCCCTTGCAGTAAAATCACTCTGTATCAGGCTTAGGTCCAGCCTTGGTCTTCTTCGTTGTTGCGGTAACTTTCTTACCACCCTTCATGAAGTGTCCCTTTTTCTTAGACTTTCCTTTCTTGAATTTGGTGGTCTTATTGACCATCAACACTTGGTGCTCTTTCTTGATCTCCACTTCTGCAGATTTTAACATGGAGAAGAGTTCTGGCAACTGCTTGTTCATGCTTTGCATATTGTAGTTCATCACAAAGTTCTTGTAACTTGGTGGTAGTGATTGGAGGACACGGTAAATCCCCAAAGCATTAGGAATCACTATACCCAAGCTTTGAAGTTTGTTTGCGTGTCTAGACATCTTAAGCACATGCTCACTGACGGAGCTGCCCTCTTCCATCTTGCAGTTAAAGAACTTTTCAGAAGCCTCATAGCTCTCAACTGCCACGTGAGTCTCAAAGATCAATTTGAGTTCACAGACAATATCATGTGGGTCTGAATTCTCAAACCTTTTCTGAAGCTCTGATTCTAAACCATACAAGATAGCACACTGAACTGTGGAGTACTGATTCTTCCGAGCGAGGTAAACATTCTTTACTTCATCAGTAGCATCAGCTGCAGGCGGGTCACCCAGCGGTGCATCCAGCACATAGGTCAAATTACCAGCATTGAGGACAATCCTCAAATTGCGGAACCAATCCGCTAAGTTGCTTCCATTCTTTTTCAACTTTTCTTTCTCTAGGAACGCATTAAAATTGATGGTAGGGGCCGCCATTGATCTACAACATATTTGCAATAGTTTAGACTAAGTTTAAGACAAATTGAGTTCTAATTAATAGTTAAATTAATCTAGGTGAACTCCCACTCAAAACAATATCCCTCACATTGTTTTAGTGATCACACGAACCAAATCCACCACATCTACACCGATCATCACGAGAGTTGATGTAGCTTCAATGGCGAACAATCGACATGTTCATCATATCTACTATATGATTCATGCTTTACCTTTTGGTGATCCGTGTTCCGAGACCATGTCTGTACATGCTAGGCTTGTCAAGATCAAACCTTAGCTTCCGCATGAGCAATTCTGGCTTGCTCACGTTGTATACACTTGCAGAATCTAACACACCCGATCATCACGTGGTTCTTCGAAACAACAAGCTTTAGCAACGGTGCTTACTAAGGATGAACACTTTAGAACTTGAAATTTATGTGCATGAGGGATCATCTTATAATGCTACCGTCGTTAACTAAGCAATACAAGATGCATAAAGGATTAACATCACATGTAATTCGTAATATGTGATATGATATGGCCTTTCTTCTTTGTGCTTCCGATCTCCATCTTCAAGCACGAACATGATCTCCATCATCATTGGCATTGCATCAAGGTCAATGACGCTGCTTCATGGTTGTCGTCCACCGGCTTCAACTATTACAACTACTTTGAATAGACACGCGGGTCTTAAAAGAAATTAAAGACAACCATATGGCTCCTGCCGGTTGCCAACTTACAATAAGGAACATTGCATACATCAAATATAATCACAATCATGGCCATATCACATCACAACACACCCCTGCAAAACAAAGTTAGACGCCTCTAATTTCTTTGCTTGTTTTACGTGGTTTGGGGCTTTCAATAAGTGTCGATCTAACTTACGAACAAGAACCATAACGTTGATGTTTCAACTATCAAGTGCCCGTTGTAAATGGGATCTATACTATAATGGGAGAGACAGACACCCGCAAAGCCACTTATGCAATACAAGTTGCATGTTGAGCGTGGAGCAAGTCTCATGAACGATGTCATGTAAGGTTAGCCCGGGCCGCTTCATCCCATCATACTGCAAGATGTAAAGTACACAAGAAGCAATTGATAATAAAAACACAACCGCCCACAATGACCATTGTGTTCTACTCGTGCAACAGATCTACATATAGACACGGCTCTGATACCATTGTAGGGGTTCGTAGCATGGAAAACAAAAAATTTCTACCGCATACAAACAAACAAGCCAAGATCTATCTACTAGATTGTAGCAACGAGTCGATGGAATAACTCACCCTCGAAGATTCCAAATTGTTTAACGAGAGCGGATTCTCATGGGTGATGTAGTCGTACTCTTGCCGATCTCAAGATCGCGTAGACGATCCTTCCGGCGCTGCGTTCCGGCAGCGCTCCCGCAGTCGGTCACACGTTCGGTACTCGACGAAGACCTTCCTCTCCCTTGTTCCAGCAGACAGCGGAGGTTGTAGCACTCTCCTCGTGATTCCGGCAACAAGACGGCGTGGTACCGGAAGTAGAGGGGAGATCTCGCAGGGCTTCGCCTTAAGCCGGAGCGAGTATGGTGGACTATGAGAGAGCCTCGGTGATCTAGGGTTTAGACACACCAAGTAGAAGGGGCTAGGACGACGGCTCGGGCAAGTAGAAGCCCCAACTAGGCGGCTTGGGAGAAACCCTAGGGCGGCGGCTATGGTGGGCGGCGTCTAGGGTTAGGGTTTAGAGGGGCAAGGTGTAGGTCTTGGAGGGGCAGCCCTGCCCCTCCTTATATAGGTGGAGGGGGCGCGCCAAGGGGAGGGGAGTCCCTCCCCAACTCGGTCTCCAAGGGCCGGCGATGGAGGGAGAGGGACTTCCTCCCCAAGTAGGTTTCCTACTCTCCCTCCACCAAACAAAATAGCCGTTTGACTTTTCAAATTGGCATTTGACTTTTCAAACTAGGATTTGATTTAACCCTTTATTTTGTTCAGCGATGACACCTAGTACATGATACAACCATTCCAACTTGTTATGACACATTCATGTACCCTTCCTCTCCGGAGTGCCGAACATTCCGGAACCTTCTAGAACATTCCCGATGAAAACACCGGAACCATTCTCCAACCCCGAAACAGTACTTTCCTTATATGAATCTTATTCTCTGGACCATTCCGGATCTCCTCGTGATATCCCGGATCCCATCCGAGACTCCGAACAACGTTCGGTCTCTTACTCAACATTCCATAACTACTCAACAACGTCGAATCCTTAAGTGTGTCTCCCTACTGTTCGTGAATTATGCGGACATGATCGAGACACTTCTCCGAACAATAACCAATAGAGGAATCTGGAAATTCATATGGCTCCCACATATTTCTACGATTACTTTGCGATCGAATGAACCACTTACATACGATACCAATTTCCCTTTGTCTCACGATAGTTTACTTATCCGAGGTTTTGATCGTCGGTATCTCTGCATACCTAGTTCAACCTCATTACTGATAAGTACTCTTTTCTCGTTCCCGTGATATGTTATCCCTTGTGTGCCAGTCACATGCTTGCAAGATAATTGGATGCCATTGCACCGAGAGGGCCCAGAGTATATCTATCCGTCATATGGATGGACAAATCCCACTCTTGATCCATGTGTCTCAACCAATACTTTCCGAACACTCAATGCCACCTTTATAGCCACCAAGTTATGGTGTGGTGTTTGATGTCATCAAAGCATCCTTCCGGTGATGGTGATAAGCATGATTTCATGGTCGAAGGAATTAGGTTACTATGTATCAGAAAGCATATAGCAATTGAACTATTAAAATGACTTGATCTTTATGCTACGCTTATCTATAGGAGTATGTCCATCATATCATTCTCCTAACAATATGATCTTGTTGTTAAAAACATCTCAATGTTCATGATAGGGAAACCACAATCATTTATTAACCAACAAGCTAGTATTATGAAGAGGCTTTACTAGGGACTTCAAATTAGGTTTACAAATCACACAAGTATTAATGTTTCCTTGTTAATACTATTATGGCATGAATGTAAACATTTATCATAAACACAAAGATATAATAATAACTATATTTATTATTGCCTCTAGGGCATATCTCCAACAAAGATCTCTTTTGGTGAAGATGTAGATCAAGGCATCCTCCTTCGATTAACAAAGATCAAGAGCTTTGGATGGTTGGATAGGGAGATCTCTTTGATTTAGTGGCTCAACTTTAGGGTTCTTGAGGTTGGGAAACAAGCAACCTCCAAAGGTAGAAGAAGGTGCCTTTATATAGGCCCCTTAGAAATGTAGACATTGGAATCATTAACACAGAGTATCCGGCAGAATCACCCCGGACATTTCGAACACTCCGGCCTAGCAAAGATTCTCCAAAGAATCCGGCCAGTGTCCGGGAGGTGTCCGATATGGGACACATAATGGCTGCACACTTAGTGAAAACTTGAGGAAATCCTAGGGCCAGATACTCCGGCTAGCATCGGTCGGACATTTTGGTAGGGCCGGATACTGCGGCCAACATCAGTCGGACAGTCCGGCAGAATCCTGTCCTGTCCATAGAAAAAGCTTGGAATCCTATTTTCCCTTTGAGATAGAGATAAAAATATTGCGCTGACAATATAAATACACCCTGAAACATTTAGCAGCTGATTAACATCCTAGTGTTGTCAACAAACATCAAAACAATATGAAGGGAAAAAATGCCCTTTCAATCTCCCCCTTTTTGGTGTTTGATGACAACCGAAGGATTTGCATAAATGACACGCAATAAGCATTAGTAACTAATTTATAAACACTAGATAGGCTCCCCCTATATGTGTGACCATTTTGAATTTGCATTTGAATACGAGGTCATACAAACTAGGACCAACAGCCACTCCAGTGGTTATAAATTGGTGAGGTAAGACAAGATAATGATATTAATTTAAAGACTAGACATATATATAGGCACAACATAGTCTTTAACGAGATAATGATACCGGGTACGCATGTCTTACCACACACAACTGAGTTTAACACAACATAGTTCACATACGAATAAAATAAAGGTATAAGCTTCAAATAGGAAAATAAAATGAACGCGAAGCTTGTATACCCTTGCAAATCCCCAGTAGCAACCTCGTATGGGGATACTTCTCCCCCTTTGGCATCGAGGTGCCCATAAGGGAAAAGAGCAAGACTAAAGCGTCCCAACACCGACTCTAGCCACTATAGTACTCGTCATCCTCATCACCATCCTCATCCTCACCATCATCCTCACCCTCATCCTCATCATCATCATCCTGAGCATTTCCTTCGGCATGAGGGCGAGAAGAGGAAGACACGTCCTCAAACATATACCAATCCACATGTCCCTGACTCCAATGACCATAATAAAGAGTACCATCTGAAACCTGCTGTGAGGAGTCAATGTCCATGGGCCGGTTCATCTTTTTTAGCTCCTTCATTACATTCATGTTGGCCTTGTAAGGATCATACTGACCATGGTGAACGTCAATGTTCTGACACGGGAGTAACTTATTCCACCAAGAAGCTTTCTTCGCCTTCTTGTGCACTTCCTCTCGTGTCGGGGATATAACCCCAGGTACCCCAGAGTTGAGGTAATAAGTAAGTCGATACGAGACGTATATAAGAAGAGAATATATGATATACGTGTAGAAGTTAAAAAGAAACAGATAAAAAAGATTCCATGCCGAATTAGGCCTAATTCGGCCTCCATGCGAGTTCCCTGGGACGAATAAAATTAGCAAGGTCCGTTCAGTCACCTTTCCCCGCATGGGCCGAATCATAAGGCGGCCCACAACACACTTCACCACCCCGCCTCCATCGCTCCTCAATGCAATGAGCTGCACAGCCCGACGTCGCCAGCACTCAGCCAAGACGCCGAACCTCCGCCCCGCCACATCGATGGTCCGCGAGCATCAGCCGGCTGGGCCATATTCGGCCCATCAGGGAACCTCGACCACGTCGTCTCTCCGCACACGCGGCCAACACATGTCTCGCCCGGGTGGGCCGGTGACCGAGAGTCGGCCCACCGCTGACCACACCTCCACAACAGGCTGGGGCACCTCGCCGCCAGTGCTACCCGGGTGGGCTAACACTTGCCTTATCCGGCCCACCGCGGGATAGCGGCCATCGACTCAACCTGACCCACCCCGGATGGGCCAGAGCCGACTCAGCCAGACCAGGCCGAATTAAGGAGTAGCCCGGCTGGGCCATTATGGGCTTTTTGTGCCGCCTGGGCCGAATAACCACTAACCCGGATGGGCCACCTAACAGTTCGGCTGGGCCCTTGTCTTCTGCAATCAAGACCAGGCCGAGTCAACTAGGAAACAGGCAGAATCACCGCTTCGTCTGGGGCGTCTAGGCCGAGTTATTTCACCCCGTATGCCCTCTTATTTATCTCCAGATGTGCTCCTAACCTTCACAGCTACACGCCATCTATCCAGGACAACTCCACAAGCGTCGTTCCAGTCTTGGGACGCCTCTGGCTCAGACTGGCACATGGCATAAGGAATATGCCATCGACATCCAAGAATATGCTAAGGAATATGCCTTAGCATCTCCAAAGATGCCAAGGCATATGCTGAGCATCTCCAGAAGATGCCCGGAATATGCTGAGAAGATGCCAATCGTAGAGAGCAAGATTAGTCCCCTGGGATCCCCTTTATAAGGATCACTAGGGGGATCGTTCAAGGAGAGGCCCCGAAGGGCTCTTCACCTCTCTGCTCTAGGAGCTCTCCTTCTTCTTCCTCCTCCACTCTCATAGAGAGATCTAGATAGAGGCATAGGAAATACAGCTCAATGAGCATGATTGTAGCCACAAGTATGGCAAGATTATAAGAGATTAGATGTAGAGGAAGATGTGTTATTTCCATATGAGAGCCTCAATCCTAGATACATTATATTTCTCTTTATTCATACGAGTGCGGTCTTCACTGCATCATCCCTCCCCGGATTCCTCCACGTCCATCGGTGTGGCATCCCGCAAAACCACTACTAGAAAATCGCGTCGAATTTGTGCATTGCATCGTCATCATCATGCATTGTTTGCCAAAACTATTTTCAAAGCCGTTTATTTTCTAAACGCCCAACTTTTATTCAAACGCCAAACCCCGGAAGTTCGGATATTTGGTTTGTCAAAACTATTTATAAAAGTTATTTGGAAACAAATAAATATATTAAATTATTTTAGTGGGGCAGTCGAACGGGCCGAAGCGACCGAACGACCGCCCCAGAAATATTAATCGGCCCAACCTGTCCCGCCCCTAAATCCTAAACTCACCAACTACTCTACCCACCCCCTCCATCCACATCACCCCAGCCAATGGGCTCTCGCCACCTCACCCCTCCTCCTCCCTCTACCTATCCTATCCTGCCACTTGTCCTAGCCCACCCCTTTTCCCTCACAGCCTCTCTCTCTCCTCTCACCCCCCCTCCCCCCCCCTCTACCCCAAGACACACGTTGCCCAAGACGCCACCCAGCCACTCCCCACACAGGCCCCACGCGGTCAGCACGCCCCGCCACCAACCACCCGTTTCCCTGGTCCCGCGGGTCCCACCCTGTCCCCTTCCACCTTCCCCAGACCCAGCCTTCCTCCTAACCCCGAGCTCGCCGCTCTGCTAGCCCCGCCCGTCCTCCCGCGTTCCCCTCGCCGCCGGCGACCCCCTCCCCCTCTGCCGCGCTCCTTTCCTCCCCCACCGCTCCGGCCCGCTCCTGGCCTCCTCCTCCGCCCCGCCATCTGCCGCCCGAGCTCGCCTCCCCTCTCCGGCCGCCGCCTCCCTCGCCGGCGCCGCCTCCTGTAGCCACCCGCCGAGCCACTCTCCTCTCGCCGCATCCTCCCCACCCCGCGCGCCCCCGCTCGAACCTTCCTCTCCGGCCCGCCTCACCCCTGCCCGCCCCTTCTCCGTCCGCCTCGGCCCCGCATGCAGCCTGCCCCGCCGCCTTCGGCTCCGGCCTGACCCTGCACCGGCGCGCCTCGCCCCGAGCGGAGCCGCCTCGCCGCCAGGGAGCCTCCCCGTCGCCCTCCCCTTCGCGCATGCCCGCCTCCGGCCCGGCCATCCCCGGTCGCCACCTCGTCACCGCCAAACGCCGTCGTCTCTCCGGCCGCCCGCCATCTTCCCCACCAAGTTCGGCATCGACGCCCGCGGGCCTCTCTCCGGCCTCTTCCCCTTTGTTCTGCAGCAAGCTTGGCGGCTATGGACCCCTGCGTCCACCTCGGCCTCCCTCAACGTCGCCGAGCCTCCTCCCAGCGACGTCGGTCGCGTGCGCCGCTTCCGTGGGCCCCTACTCTCCGGCCGCCAAGGCCGCGCCACCGCCTCTGCCGCTGTTCTCGCACATGGCCGCCGTTGCCGCGACATCTGCTGCCTCCTGCTTGTTATTCAGGCCAAGTGCCATGTCGTGCAGTGTCTTGACTTCCTTTACGCCTGCAGCGTACCCTCTGCCTCCGCTTGTATGTTTTGTTCTGCAGACAAGTTTTCATCTGGAGGTCTGTTCGCGATCCGGATGCTTGACTATTTTGCTTGTAAGTCTGGAACACCGAGCCCGGTCGACAAAAACCCTAGCCCCAGATTTGGAGAGCGAACCCTAAGAACTTCAAGATCTGTCCCGGACAGCATGGAAGTACGCTAAGATCGACCTCGAACCCGATGAATCGCCAGCGCCCATTCAAGGTCGTCACCGACAAGAACTTCCTCGCTGGTTATCAAGCGCTCCTACACAAGACCTCCTTCCGCACCGATGCCGACGATGCAGAATACCAAGTTCTTGATCCCGGACGCCAAGACCGACGACCCCGGTGCGACAAGTGCTACTTCCCGGACGCCAAGTTCGCCGAGAACCCGAATACGCCAAGTTCTTCTTCGCGGAACGACAAGACCTGCCCCGATACCGAGAACGACCCCGGAGTCCAAGAACGCTTCCGCCGTACCCCGAACCCCAGATCCGTCGAACCCTGAGACCGACCCCGAACCCCGGAACCCCCAAGTTCGCCGACCCCTAATGTGTGAATCCCCTTCCCGCAAACCCCATTTTTTTTATAAATGAAATACAAACTTGTTGCATATTAAATTTTCATTCCCGCATGCATAGCATTGGTTTGGGGGCCTTATGCCGATTCACCTAATAATTAAATATGGGGCCCATATGCGGGCAAATCTAGCCTTATATTGGCCTCATTTAAACTTGTGTGAACCGGTATCTTATCTTGCCTTGTTTAAACAACATTTAAATTGCGGGGATCTAAACAACATGAACCATCTAATTAATTGTCGGGACCCCGGTTCCGCTTAATATGACCTAATTGCACCGCATCCTTGCCATGCCATCCATCATACATGCATCATGCCGATCTTCTGCCGTGTATTAAATATTGCATCCTGTGTTTCTTCTAGTGTTTTGGTTCTTCGCGGATAAGGCAGTTGAGTTGATGTGAGCTTCGCCCCGATCTTCGGATGAACCCTTCGACAAGGTTTCAGGCGAGCATCTCCCTCTTTCTACCTATCTTACTTTCATAGTATTTACTTCCTTCATTGATCTATGGCTATACGTATTTGCGATGCTTTAGTTTCCATTTTGATATACCGTGCAGCCCTATATTGCCTTGGACACATCCTATTACACGATGTTTGGTAGATAGTTGGACCTGCCGTCGTAGTTGCTTGCTCAAGTGCTGATGTGTGTCGTCATATGCCACGCTTGATGTATTGCCGCATGTTGATGTTGGAGCTGATTCCAACTTTACTTATCCACTTTACTTTCTGCTTAACAACTAAAATTGAATAAGCAGAGGCATCGTGGGTGATAGATAATATTTGGTTTCCGAACGCCCACTTGTGTCCCGTAAGACCAGTACTTGATAATTGCTTGATTTTATGCGCTATCCACATCCGGAGGTATATGGGACCCCCGAGCGAGCTTGATTCATCTTATTTCTTGGGGCCACAAACTAGTTTGAGGTGTTTTACTATCCTGTACTTATGCCATGTTTACCGCTTTATTTACGACAGACGGATAGCACACTTTATCGCTTTAGGAGTGGGACGCTTCATGTGTCGACAAGCCCAGCCACACTTTCGGGTTCCCATCGTTCACTGGCCCACCCAAACCTTGAGGCCGTCTCGAGCTTGCTTACTCGCTATGGATTCTACTCTAAGGTGGCCCCTGAAATATTTCTGAATCCTGTGATTGTTCATCGTGAAAGCCTCGTTGGGTTTTGTTTTGGTTTTTCCGAGGTTGATCGAGCGTGTGTTGCTATTGGTGCACCGCCGGGTAAAACTTTCAAAGCCGTGTCCATGGATATGGACGACTTGGAGCACAGTATCTCGATCATAGACAAGCATAACTAAAGTTTACTGTTATAAATTTGACTTATAATGACTAGTAATCAGCTTCACTATAACGGAATGGCTAATTAATACTGCCCACCATTGCTTGTTTGGTTGTCGCATGCGACAATTGTATCTGACTAGTAAGTATTGCAACTACAACGAATTGGCTGAATAAAAGTAACAACAACTGCTGGGTTTTGGGTTTATCTCATGCTATTCATACCTGATTAGTAATTGTTGCAACTACAACGGAATGATTAAATAAAAGTGCCCACTGTTTACTTTATCAGGATGATTATCTAAACCTGACTAGTAATTGCTGCAACGATAACTGAATAAATAAAACTGCCAACGGTGTGAGTTCCTCGGTTGACTTCCTCGTTTGGTCTCGAGGGGGAAACACCAGATGGGTTTGTTTGGTGTTAGCTTGAGTTGGATCCGTTAGGTCATTCTTACCCTCTCTCGATAAGCGTCGTGTATCGAGTCTCTATAGGTTGTTTAGTGCATCTTTGCCGCCGCTCGATCCACCATACCTTTGTAGGCGAGGACCGCGAATTCTAGCCTCGCCGTGTCTGGCCTCGATCGACGCTCCTTCTTTGTTTTCTGCTTGCCCTTTGTCGGCACCCTTTGTTAAGCGTGTTTTGGGATCGACGCCGTTAGCGAGGTTACCCTTCCGCTTGGCCTGGGGGGTTATGGGCGCCATTGTTTATTCTTCGTGGCTCTTAGCCCCATTTGCTTCTTGTCCGTAGTCGGACGCTCTACCGCTTTTCAAGGTGATTTGGATCTTTGTATATTATATTCGTATTCTTGACTCACCGAGTCGTTATATATATCTGCTCATGGGTCCCATCGAGGACTGTTGTGTAATGTTATTACTTCGCTTTCCACCCGCACGAAAGTGCTGGTGGCACCTTTGAATCGCTTTCTATGCGCGGGTTTGGTGAATTTTGCCCAAACTTGCATAGGTCCGATTCGAGGGTGTTCTGAGTGGTATCGAGCACAGCGGTTGCGATACCCACAAGTCCAAATAGGATAACCTAGCTAACGGTCAAGTAGGGTGTCAAAACTATTTTGCAAAATCGGTTGGATAGTTACGAATAGGTCTGATTTTACTCCTTACCCTCTCTGCTTTCTCCTCTTACCTCTACGTGTTTTGAATCTGCTCTCTTCTCTTTCTTGAGTCCAGATTTCGTGGTTGGGTTTCCGTACCTTGTGGTTTGAATTCTCCCTTTTGTAACGGAGGTGCTACGATCATCAATCTGCGACTTGTCTGTTGTGTCCTACATCCGATCTTTTGTTCTTGAGCTCTTTATCCATATGTGTTCCTTGCTGGATATCAGTGTCGTTGAAAAACATATGAGAAGGACGAGCATTGGTGAAGTTGGAGTATACCTTGAGCATGTGTTGTTCATGCCAATGGAACCATCGCGGAACCTAATCGGTGTCTTTCATATGATCTCTGCTGGCAGCATTCCTTGTTCCGGATACCCTCTAAGAAGATCTTCAGTCTGATTCCGAGAGTTGGTTGCTTAATCCGTCTATTCGTGTGCAGAGTAATGGTTTGGGTCCGGGATGGACTGATCACCCTACCCGACTCTTACTGTTCGCTCTGTACATCGAACTGGTGGATCAATGTAACTTTTCCCTCTTCTAACGGAAGTTAGGGTGGCTTTATTGATACCTCTACCTTCGATCTTTTGTTTCCGGAGTGCTCTCTCGACGATCAGAACAACGACCCTTTGTTGGTGGTGTCGCCGATTTCAAGATGGAGGATGAACCCTTGTTAGTGGTGTCGCGAGGATCTACACGAAGCGCGAAGGATCAGCCGCCGACCTTCCTTCCGGTATCTTGAGGCGGATCTCGAGGGCGAGATCCCTTGTTAGTGGTGTCGAATTGTGGCATCCCGCAAAACCACTACTAGAAAATCGCGTCGAATTTGTGCATTGCATCGTCATCATCATGCATTGTTTGCCAAAACTATTTTCGCAAAGCCCGTTTTATTTTCTAAAACGCCCCAACTTTTATTCAAACGCCAAACCCCCCGGAAGTTCCGGATATTTGGTTTGTCAAAAACTATTTATAAAAGTTATTTGGAAACAAATAAATATATTAAATTATTTTAGTGGGGCAGTCGAACGGGCCGAAGCGACCGAACGACCGCCCCAGAAATATTAATCGGCCCAACCTGTCCCGCCCCTAAATCCTAAACTCACCAACTACTCTACCCACCCCCTCCATCCACATCACCCCAGCCAATGGGCTCTCGCCACCTCACCCCTCCTCCTCCCTCTACCTATCCTATCCTGCCACTTGTCCTAGCCCACCCCTTTTCCCTCACAGCCTCTCTCTCTCCTCTCACCCCCTCTCCCCACCAGTCTACCCCCACTCCCAGCACACACGTTGCCCCGCACGCCACCCCTGGCCACTCCCCACCGCGTGGCCCCACGCGGTCAGCACGCCCCGCCACCAACCACCCGTTTCCCTGGTCCCGCGGGTCCCACCCTGTCCCCTTCCACCTTCCCCAGACCCAGCCTTCCTCCTAACCCCGAGCTCGCCGCTCTGCTAGCCCCGCCTCATTCCCCGCGTTCCCTGGCCGACCCCTCCCTCCGCCGCTCCTTTCCTCCCCACCGCTCCGCCCGCCTCCTGGCCTCCTCCTCCGCCCGCCATCCGCCGCCGAGCTGCCCTCTCTCCTCGCCGCCCGGCGCCGCCTCCTGAGCCACCACCATGAGCCACTCTCCTCGCCAGATCCTCCCCACCTCGCCGGCTCGAACCTTCCTCTCCGCGCCTCACCCTGCCCGCCTTTCTCCGTCGCCTCGGCCCCAGATGCAGCTGCCTCGGCTCGGCCTGACCCTGCGCCGCTGCGCCCAGCGAGCCGCCGCCGCCAGGGAGCCTCGTCGCCTCCCTCACAGGCATGCCGCCTCGGCCGCCATCCCAGTCGCCACCTCGTCACCTAAACGCCGCTGCCGTCTCCGGCCGCCCGCCATCTTCCCCACCAAGCTCGGCATCGACGCCCGCGGGCCTCTCTCCGGCCTCTTCCCCTTTGATCTGCAGCAAGCTTGGCGGCTATGGACCCTGCGTCCCACCTCGGCCTCCCTCAACGCCGCCGAGCCTCCTCCCAGCGACGTCGGTCGCAGGCGCCGCTCAGGCCCTACTCCGCCGCCAAGGCCACCGCCTCGCCATTGTTCTCGCACATGGCGCCGTTGCGCGCGACATCTGCTGCCTCCGCTTGTTATTCAGCCAAGTGCCATGTCGTGCGGTGTCTTGACTTCCTACGCTGCAGCGTACCCCGCCTCCGCTTGTATGTTTTGTTCTGCAGACAAGTTTTCATCTGGAGGTCTGTTCGCGATCCGGATGCTTGACTATTTTGCTTGTAAGTCTGGAACACCGAGCCCGGTCGACAAAAACCCTAGCCCCAGATTTGGAGAGCGAACCCTAAGAACTTCAAGATCTGTCCCGGACAGCATGGAAGTACGCTAAGATCGACCTCGAACCCGATGAATCGCCAGCGCCCATTCAAGGTCGTCACCGACAAGAACTTCCTCGCTGGTTATCAAGCGCTCCTACACAAGACCTCCTTCCGCACCGATGCCGATGCGAGAATACCAAGTTCTTGATCCGACGCCAAGACCGACGACTGCGACACAAGTGCTACTTCCCGGACGCCAAGTTCGCCGAGAACCCGAATACGCCAAGTTCTTCTTCGCGGAACGACAAGACCTGCCCCGATACCGAGAACGACCCCGGAGTCCAAGAACGCTTCCGCCGTACCCCGAACCCCAGATCCGTCGAACCCTGAGACCGACCCCGAACCCCGGAACCCCCAAGTTCGCCGACCCCTAATGTGTGAATCCCCTTCCCGCAAACCCCATTTTTTTTATAAATGAAATACAAACTTGTTGCATATTAAATTTTCATTCCCGCATGCATAGCATTGGTTTGGGGGCCTTATGCCGATTCACCTAATAATTAAATATGGGGCCCATATGCGGGCAAATCTAGCCTTATATTGGCCTCATTTAAACTTGTGTAACGAACCGGTATCTTATCTTGCCTTGTTTAAACAACATTTAAATTGCGGGGATCTAAACAACATGAACCATCTAATTAATTGTCGGGACCCCGGTTCCGCTTAATATGACCTAATTGCACCGCATCCTTGCCATGCCATCCATCATACATGCATCATGCCGATCTTCTGCCGTGTATTAAATATTGCATCCGGTGTTTCTTCTAGTGTTTTGGTTCTTCATGGATAAGGCCGTTGAGTTGATGTGAGCTTCGCCGATCTTCGGATGAACCCTTCGACAATGTTTCAAAGAGCATCTCCTCTTTCTACCTATCTTACTTTCATAGTATTTACTTCCCTTACATTGATCTATGGCTATCTGTTATTGCGATGCTTTAGTTTCGCATCCTTTGATATACCGTGCAGCCCTATATTGCCTTGGACACATCCTATTACCTGATGTTTGGTAGATAGTTGGACCTGCGCGTCGTAGTTGCTTGCTCAAGTGCTGATGTGTGTCGTCATATGCCACAGTTGCTGATGTATTGCCGCATGTTGATGTTGGAGCTGATTCCAACTTTACTTACCGTCACTTTACTTTCTGTTTAACAACTAAAATTGAATAAGCAGAGGCATCGGTGGGTGATAGATAATATTTGGTTTCCGAACGCCCACTTGTGTCCCGTAAGACCCCGAGTACTTGATACCTGTTCCTTGATTTTGCGCGCTATCCACATCCGGGAGGTATATGGGACCCCCCTGAGCCAGAGCTTGATTCAGTCTTATTTCTTGGGGCCACAAACTAGTTTGAGGTGTTTTTACTATCCTGTACTTATGCCATGTTTACCGCTTTATTTACGATTGTGCGACAGATAGCACACTGTACTGTTTAGGAGTGGGACACGTTTCCGCGGTGTCGACAAGCCCAGCCACACTTTCGGGTTCCCAGTCGTTCACAGCCGTCCACCCAAACCTTGAGGCCGTCTCGGAGCTTGCTTACTCCGTTGCGGATTCTACTCTAAGGGGTGGCCCCCTGAAATATTTCTGAATCCTGTGATTGTTCAGTCGTGAAAGCCTCGTTGGGTTTTGTTTTGGTTTTTCCGAGGTTGATCGAGCGTGTGTTGCTATTGGTGCACCCCGGTAAAACTTTCTGAAAGCCGTGTCCGCGGATATGGACGACTTGGAGCACAGTATCTCGATCATAGACAAGCATAACTAAAGTTTACTGTTATAAATTTGACTTATAATGACTAGTAATCAGCTTCACTATAACGGAATGGCTAATTAATACTGCCCACCATTGCTTGTTTGGTTGTCGCTTGCGACAATTGTATCTGACTAGTAAGTATTGCAACTACAACGAATTGGCTGAATAAAAGTAACAACAACTGCTGGGTTTTGGGTTTATCTCATGCTATTCATACCTGATTAGTAATTGTTGCAACTACAACGGAATGATTAAATAAAAGTGCCCACTGTTTACTTTATCAGGATGATTATCTAAACCTGACTAGTAATTGCTGCAACGATAACTGAATAAATAAAACTGCCAACGGTGTGAGTTCCTCGGTTGACTTCCTCGTTTGGTCTCGAGGGGGAAACACCAGGATGGGTTTTGTTTGGTGTTAGCTTCAGGTTGGATCCGGTTAGGTCATTCTTACCCCTCTCTGATAAGCGCCGGTGTATCGAGTCTCTATAGGTTGTTTAGTGCATGCTGCCGCTGCCGCTCAGTCCACCATACCTTTGTAGGCGAGGACCGCCGAATTCTAGCCTCGCCGTGTACTGGCCTCAGTACTGACGCTCCTTCTTTGTTTTCTGCTTTGCCCTTTGTCGGCACCCCTTTTGTTAAGCAGGTTTTGGGATCGACGCCGTTAGGTGGTTACCCTTCCGGCTTGGCAGGGTTATGGACGCCATTGTTTATTCTTCAGGGCTCTTAGCCCCATTTGCTTCTTGTCCGTAGTCGGACGCTCTACCGTTTTCAAGGTGATTTGGATCTTTGTATATTATATCTGTATTCTTGACTCACCGAGTCAATTATATATATCTGCTCTGTGGGTCCCATCGAGGACTTGTGTAATGTTATTACTTCGTTTTCCACCCGCGAAAGTGCTGGTGGCACCTTTTGAATCGTTTCTATGCGGTTTGGTGAATTTTGCCCAAACTTGCATAGGTCCGATTCGAGGGTGTTACAGAGTGGTATCGAGCACGGTTTGCGATACCCCACAAGTCCAGCCTGTAGGATAACCTAGCTAACGGCCGAAGTAGGGTGTCAAAACTATTTTGCAAAATCGGTTGGATAGTTCTGAATAGGTCTGATTTTACTCCTTACCCCTCTGCTGTTCTCCTCTTACCTCTACGTGTTTTGAATCTGCTCTCTTCTCTTTCTTCGAGTCCAGGATTTCTCGTGGTTGGGTTTCCGTCGTACCTTCAGGGTTTCGAATTCTCCCTTTTGTAACGGAGGTGCTACGATCATCAATCTGCAACTTGTCTGTTGTGCCCTACATCCGATCTTTTGTTCTTGAGCTCTTTATCCATATGTGTTCCTTGCTGGATATCCGTGTCGTTGAAAAACATATGAGAAGGACGAGCTTTGGTGAAGTTGGAGTATACCTTGAGCATGTGTTGTTCATGCCAATGGAACCATCGCGGAACCTAATCAGTGTGTCTTTCATATGATCTCTGCTGGCAGCATTCCTTGTTCCGGATACCCTCTAAGAAGATCTTCAGTCTGATTCCGAGAGTTGGTTGCTTAATCCGTCTATTCGTGTGCAGAGTAATGGTTTGGGTCCGGGATGGACTGATCACCCTACCCGACTCTTACTGTTCGCTCTGTACATCGAACTGGTGGATCAATGTAACTTTTCCCTCTTCTAACGGAAGTTAGGGGTGGCTTTATTGCGATACCTCTACCTTCGACCTTTTGTTTCCGGAGTGCTCTCTCGACGATCAGGAACAACGACCCTTTGTTGGTGGTGTCGCCGATTTCAAGATGGAGGATGAACCCTTGTTAGTGGTGTCGCGAGGATCTACACGAAGCGCGAAGGATCAGCCGCCGACCTTCCTTCCGGTATCTTGAGGCGGATCTCGAGGGCGAGATCCCTTGTTAGTGGTGTCGAATTGTGGCATCCCGCAAAACCACTACTAGAAAATCGCGTCGAATTTGTGCATTGCATCGTCATCATCATGCATTGTTTGCCAAAACTATTTTCGCAAAGCCCGTTTTATTTTCTAAAACGCCCCAACTTTTATTCAAACGCCAAACCCCCCGGAAGTTCCGGATATTTGGTTTGTCAAAAACTATTTATAAAAGTTATTTGGAAACAAATAAATATATTAAATTATTTTAGTGGGGCAGTCGAACGGGCGGCGACGAGCACCGCCAGAAATATTAATCGGCCAACCTGTCCGCCCTAAATCCTAAACTCACCAACTACTCTACCCACCCCCTCCATCCACATCACCCCAGCCAATGGGCTCTCGCCACCTCACCCCTCCTCCTCCCTCTACCTATCCTATCCTGCCACTTGTCCTAGCCCACCCCTTTTCCCTCACAGCCCCTCTCCCCTCTCACCCCTCTCCCCACCGCCTACCCCCACTCCCAGCACACACGTTGCCCGACGCCACCCACAGCCACTCCCCACCACAGTGGCCCCACAGTCAAGACGCCCGCCACCAACCCGTTTCCACAGTCTGGTCCCACCCTGTCCCCTTCCACCTTCCCCAGACCCAGCCTTCCTCCTAACCCCGAGCTCGCCGCTCTGCTAGCCCCGCCCGTCCTCCCGCGTTCCCCTCGCCGCCGGCGACCCCCTCCCCCTCTGCCGCGCTCCTTTCCTCCCCCACCGCTCCGGCCCGCTCCTGGCCTCCTCCTCCGCACCGCCATCTGCCGCCCGAGCTCGCCTCCCCTCTCCGGCCACCGCCTCCCTCGCCGGCGCCGCCTCCTGTAGCCACCCGCCGAGCCACTCTCCTCTCGCCGCATCCTCCCCCACCCCGCGCGCCCCCGCTCGAACCTTCCTCTCCGGCCCGCCTCACCCCTGCCCGCCCCTTCTCCGTCCGCCTCGGCCCCGCAGCCTTCGCCCGCCCGGCTCGGCGACCACCTGCCGTGCGCCTCGCCCGGAGCCGCCTCGCCGCCAGGGAGCCTCCCCGTCGCCCTCCCCTTCGCGCATGCCCGCCTCCGGCCCGGCCATCCCCGGTCGCCACCTCGTCACCGCCAAACGCCGTCGTCTCTCCGGCCGCCCGCCATCTTCCCCACCAAGTTCGGCATCGACGCCCGCGGGCCTCTCTCCGGCCTCTTCCCCTTTGTTCTGCAGCAAGCTTGGCGGCTATGGACCCCTGCGTCCACCTCGGCCTCCCTCAACGTCGCCGAGCCTCCTCCCAGCGACGTCGGTCGCGTGCGCCGCTTCCGTGGGCCCCTACTCTCCGGCCGCCAAGGCCGCGCCACCGCCTCTGCCGCTGTTCTCGCACATGGCCGCCGTTGCCGCGACATCTGCTGCCTCCTGCTTGTTATTCAGGCCAAGTGCCATGTCGTGCAGTGTCTTGACTTCCTTTACGCCTGCAGCGTACCCTCTGCCTCCGCTTGTATGTTTTGTTCTGCAGACAAGTTTTCATCTGGAGGTCTGTTCGCGATCCGGATGCTTGACTATTTTGCTTGTAAGTCTGGAACACCGAGCCCGGTCGACAAAAAACCCTAGCCCCAGATTTGGAGAGCGAACCCTAAGAACTTCAAGATCTGTCCCGGACAGCATGGAAGTACGCTAAGATCGACCTCGAACCCGATGAATCGCCAGCGCCCATTCAAGGTCGCAAACAAGAACTTCCTCTGGTTATCAAGCTCCTACAAGACCTCCTTCCGCACCGATGCGGCGATCACGAGAATACCAAGTTCTTGATCCCGGACGCCAAGACCGACGACCCCGGTGCGACAAGTGCTACTTCCCGGACGCCAAGTTCGCCGAGAACCCGAATACGCCAAGTTCTTCTTCGCGGAACGACAAGACCTGCCCCGATACCGAGAACGACCCCGGAGTCCAAGAACGCTTCCGCCGTACCCCGAACCCCAGATCCGTCGAACCCTGAGACCGACCCCGAACCCCGGAACCCCCAAGTTCGCCGACCCCTAATGTGTGAATCCCCTTCCCGCAAACCCCATTTTTTTTATAAATGAAATACAAACTTGTTGCATATTAAATTTTCATTCCCGCATGCATAGCATTGGTTTGGGGGCCTTATGCCGATTCACCTAATAATTAAATATGGGGCCCATATGCGGGCAAATCTAGCCTTATATTGGCCTCATTTAAACTTGTGTAACGAACCGGTATCTTATCTTGCCTTGTTTAAACAACATTTAAATTGCGGGGATCTAAACAACATGAACCATCTAATTAATTGTCGGGACCCCGGTTCCGCTTAATATGACCTAATTGCACCGCATCCTTGCCATGCCATCCATCATACATGCATCATGCCGATCTTCTGCCGTGTATTAAATATTGCATCCGGTGTTTCTTCTAGTGTTTTGGTTCTTCGCGGATAAGGCCGTTGAGTTGATGTGAGCTTCGCCCCGATCTTCGGATGAACCCTTCGACAATGTTTCAGGCGAGCATCTCCCTCTTTCTACCTATCTTACTTTCATAGTATTTACTTCCCTTCTGTTGATCTATGGCTATCTGTGTTGCGATGCTTTAGTTTCCGTACCTTTGATATACCGTGCAGCCCTATATTGCCTTGGACACATCCTATTACCTGATGTTTGGTAGATAGTTGGACCTGCGCGTCGTAGTTGCTTGCTCAAGTGCTGATGTGTGTCGTCATATGCCACAGTTGCTGATGTATTGCCGCATGTTGATGTTGGAGCTGATTCCAACTTTACTTACCGTCACTTTACTTTCTGTTTAACAACTAAAATTGAATAAGCAGAGGCATCGGTGGGTGATAGATAATATTTGGTTTCCGAACGCCCACTTGTGTCCCGTAAGACCCCGAGTACTTGATACCTGTTCCTTGATTTTGCGCGCTATCCACATCCGGGAGGTATATGGGACCCCCAGGCGAGCTTGATTCGTCTTATTTCTTGGGGCCACAAACTAGTTTGAGGTGTTTTTACTATCTGTACTTATGCCATGTTTACCGCTTTATTTACGATTGTGCGAGATAGCACCTTGTCTTGTTAGGAGTGGGACACGTTTCAGCGGTGTCGACAAGCCCAGCCACACTTCGGGTTCCCGATCGTTCACACCGTCCACCCAAACCTTGAGGCCGTCTCGGAGCTTGCTTACTCCGTTGATTCTACTCTAAGGTGGCCCCTGAAATATTTCTGAATCTGTGATTGTTCGATCGTGAAAGCCTCGTTGGGTTTTGTTTTGGTTTTTCGAGGTTGATCGGCGTGTGTTGCTATTGGTGCACCGGCGGGTAAAACTTTCGAAAGCCGTGTCGCGGATATGGACGACTTGGAGCCTGATATCTCGATCATAGACAAGCATAACTAAAGTTCTTGCTATTAATTTGACTTATAATGACTAGTAATCAGCTTCACTATAACGGAATGGCTAATTAATACTGCCCACCATTGCTTGTTTGGTTGTCGCTTGCGACAATTGTATCTGACTAGTAAGTATTGCAACTACAACGAATTGGCTGAATAAAAGTAACAACAACTGCTGGGTTTTGGGTTTATCTCATGCTATTCATACCTGATTAGTAATTGTTGCAACTACAACGGAATGATTAAATAAAAGTGCCCACTGTTTACTTTATCAGGATGATTATCTAAACCTGACTAGTAATTGCTGCAACGATAACTGAATAAATAAAACTGCCAACGGTGTGAGTTCCTCGGTTGACTTCCTCGTTTGGTCTCGAGGGGGAAACACCAGGATGGGTTTTGTTTGGTGTTAGCTTCAGGTTGGATCCGGTTAGGTCATTCTTACCCCTCTCTGATAAGCGCCGGTGTATCGAGTCTCTATAGGTTGTTTAGTGCATGCTGCCGCTGCCGCTCAGTCCACCATACCTTTGTAGGCGAGGACCGCCGAATTCTAGCCTCGCCGTGTACTGGCCTCGATCGACGCTCCTTCTTTGTTTTCTGCTTTGCCCTTTGTCGGCACCCCTTTTGTTAAGCAGGTTTTGGGATCGACGCCGTTAGCAGGGTTACCCTTCCGGCTTGGCCTGGGCAGGGTTATGGACGCCATTGTTTATTCTTCAGGGCTCTTAGCCCCATTTGCTTCTTGTCCGTAGTCGGACGCTCTACCGTTTTCAAGGTGATTTGGATCTTTGTATATTATATCTGTATTCTTGACTCACCGAGTCGCTGTTATATATATCTGTTCTGTGGGTCCCATCGAGGACTGTTGTGTAATGTTATTACTTCGTTTTCCACCCGCACGAAAGTGCCTGGTGGGCACCTTTGAATCGTTTCTATGCGGGTTTGGTGAATTTTGCCCAAACTTGCATAGGTCCGATTCTGAGGGTGTTACAATCGGCCCCAACTTTAGCCTACCCATGGCATATGCCGTGATACCACCACGACATTTGGCGCCCACCGTGGGGCCTTTTAGTGGCGTTGGTTGGGTTTCCATCCGGACGGGAGTATCTTCATCAACCTCATCTTCATAGAGCACATTCAGCTCTTCCAGGCGAACAGAGAGCGAAAAGAGCACCTTCAGCTCCTCCAGGTGAACAGAGAACAGAGAGGTAAGCACAGGGGTCTTCGAGTCTGACTCAGCAAGGTAGGTAAGACTCAGCAAGAATGACTCAGACTCTTCTACAGGCTTACTGTAAGTAACAGATAGCTCAGCCACCAACACTCGATCCTTCACCCAGGGAGAAAATAACTTTACCTGGGGACTAGTTAACGTATCTGTAGAGTCACCTTTAGATTGAGAGAACATTATGTTGATTCAGATATGTATTGAAGTCGGCTTATTTATAACTCGGATAGAATTTGAGTCAGCTTATTTATAACTCGGATAGAATTTGAGTCAGCTTATTTATGATTCGGATAGAATTTGAGTCAGCTTATTTATGATTCGGATAGAATTTGAGTCAGCTTATTTATGATTCGGATAGAATTTGAGTCAGCTTATTTATGATTCGGATAGAATTTGAGTCAGCTTATTTATGATTCAGATAGAATTTGAGTCAGCTTATTTATAACTCGGATAGAATTTGAATCAGCTTATTTATAACTCGGATAGAATTTCAGTCATCTTATTTATGAGTCAGATAGAATTTGAGTCAGCTTATTTATGCTTTGGATTATCCTTTAACTCAGCTTACCATCCAGCTTATTCATGATTCGGATATAATTTGAGTCATCTTATTTATGCCTCGGATTAACCTTTAACTCAGCTTAGTAGCTTATCTCTGATTCGGACTAACATTTGATTCAGCTTGCCAGGGTATATTATAATTCAGGTTTGCGTTCGGACTTGGCGTACTAGCTCATCTCTGATTGGGACTAAAGTTTGATTCAGCTCGCCAGATTGCCAGGTTATGTTATATCTCGGATTGATATCTCACTATCTTGCCAGGTCATCTCGTATCTCGGATGACTATTTGCCAGCTTATCATATCTCGAATCTATATCTCATACCAACATCTCGAATCAGATCTCTCAGCGATTAGCCCTATTATCATATCCCAAAACTTAATCTCGGATCTATATCTCGGATCCATACCAGAGCAAAACTGACATCATCTCGTCGGATCAAATTGTATCTTGGCCAACAAATGACTCAGATTTAAGTCATATACCTCGGATTTGAGTCAGATGACTCAGATTTGAGATGTGAGTCAAAATTGAATAAAGTAACTCGGATTTGGAATCAGATGACTCGGATTTGAGTCATATACCTCGGATTTGAGTCAGATGACTCAGATTCGAGATGCAAGTCAAAATTGAGTAAAGTAACTCGGATTTGGAATAAGATGACTCGGATTTAAGTCATATACCTCGGACTTGAGTCAGATGACTCAGATTTGAGATGCAAGTCAAAATTGAATAAAGTAACTCGGATTTGGAATCAGATGACTTGGATTTGAGTCATATACCTCGGATTTGAGTCAGATGACTCAGATTTGAGATGCAAGTCAAAATTGAGTAAAGTAACTCGGATTTGGAATAAGATGACTCGGATTTGAGTCATATACCTCGGATTTGAGTAGATGACTCAGATTTGAGATGCAAGTCAAAATTGAGTAAAGTAACTCGGATTTGGAATAAGATGACTCGGATTTGAGTCATATACCTCGGATTTGAGTCAGATGACTCAGACTTAAGACGCAAGTCAATTTTGAGTAAAATAACTCCGATTTGGAAATAGATGACTCGGATTAAAAATTATCCAAAAGGGTTATGACCAATGACCAAGAAGGCCAAAAGTCCAAAACTTACCCAAAAGGGTTATGACCAGTGCCCAAGAAGGCCAGAAGTCCAAAACCTGCCCAAAAGGGTTATGACCAGTGCCCAAGAAGGCCAGAAGTCCAAAACTTACCCAAAAGGGTTATGACCAGTGCCCAAGAAGGCCAGAAGTCCAAAACTTGCCCAAAAGGGTTAAGACCAGTGCCCAAGAAGGCCAGAAGTCAAAAACTTTCCCAAAAAGGGTTATAAGACATAGAAGTATACGACCAAATTACAATAAGTCAATAAACAACTCTGGAGATATTTTATATAGCCTATGCACGACTTTATAAGTCCCACATAGTCTCGGGGACTAATGTCGGGGATATAACCCAGGTACCCCAGAGTTGAGGTAATAAGTAAGTCGATACGAGACATATATAAGAAGATAATATATGATATACGTGTACAAGTTAAACATAAACAGATAAAAAAGATTCCAGGCCGAATTAGGCCTAATTCGGCCTCCATGCGAGTTCCCTGGGCCGAATAAAATTAGCAAGGTCCGTTTAGTCACCTTTACCCGCATGGGCCGAATCATAAGGCGGCCCACAACACACTTCACCATCCCGCCTCCATCGCTCCTCAATGCACCGAGCTGCACAGCCCCGACGTCGCCAGCACTCAGCCAGGACGCCGAACCTCCGCCCCGCCACATCGATGGTCCGCAAGCATCAGCCGGCTGGGCCATATTCGGCCCATCAGGGAACCTCGACCACGTCGTCTCTCCGCACGCGCGGCCAACACATGTCTCGCCCGGGTGGGCCGGCGACCGAGATTCGGCCCACCGCGGACCACACCTCCATAACAGGCTGGGGCACCTCGCCGCCAGTGCAACCCGGGTGGGCCGACACTTGCCTTATCCGGCCCACCGCGGGATAGCGGCCATCGACTCAACCTGACCCACCTCGAATGGGCCAGAGCCGACTCAGCCAGCCTAGGCCGAATTAAGGAGTAGCCCAGATGGGCCATTACGGGCTTTTCGTGACGCCTGGGTCGAATAACCACTAACCCGGCTGGGTGTCACATCCCAAAATTTTCCAAATTTTGAAATGTGAAAAATAAATAAACAAATTAAAACTTTGTTGAAAATTAGGGTGAGTAGAAACTTTTTGAATCCAATTGGAAACTTTCAAACCTATTTTGACCAAATAAATCCTAAAGGGATTAAAAAAGATAAACAATTAATAAAGAAAGTTTTGATAGTTGGAATTACTATTTTAGATCTTTTAATAAAAAGATTTGTTTTTCAAAAGCAAAAGGTAGAATTATAAATAAAGATTATTTCTTAAAGACAAATTAAAATCTTGGCCAAGCTCTTGAAATAAAATATTTCTATTTGATAAAAATAATAAAGGTTTATTTAAATAAAATAATGAGGATTTATTAATATCCAATTTTATTAAAGTAAAGGCCTTTCCATTTTAAATAAACACTAAAACTTATTAATTTATTTTAAATAAGTTTTCCAAGTGTTTTATATTTTCAAATAAAACCTACTGAAATGATTTTGGTATTATTTAGATTTCAAATGGAGATTTTAATATATCAAATCCTATTTGAATTAATAACTAAGGACTATTTTATTTAATTATTAAATAGATCCTAAAAGAATAAAAGTATTATTTTATTTTGGACTTTGGTTTGTGTTGTTGAACAGAACTAAAAATTATACAAACTTTGGAAAATGTTTGAATTCATTTGATGTTTGAATTGTTTGATTGAAAATCAAAACAGAAAATCAAATAGAAAAAGAAAAAGCAATCAGAATTAAAAAAATAGAAACAGACTCAACCCACTAAGCCGGCCCAGCAAGCCCAACTAACCCCCCCACGCGCGAAACGTTTTCACCCGGAAAAGAACCCACACAGTCACTGACGCAAAGGACCCACTCCCACTCTCTCTCTTTCGCCGACAGCACGACCCCACGCCACCTCAGCATCGTCTCCCTCGCGACCGTTCTTCCTCGCCGTTGCTGCCTTTGAATGCGGCGATGAATGCGAGTTACTGCCGGCGTTATTCTCGCCCCTGACCACGCGTACAAAACCGCCCACGCCTCCTCTACCTTCCCCCCCAAACAGCGCCTCCCCTCTGCCCCTAGGCTGCTCCGATTTTGAGCTCAACCACCGCCGTCTCCGATGAGCTACGCGAGCAATTCCGACAACATTCCACCACCTCTCGCCTCCCACTGCACACGAGTTTGTTCTCCACCCCCAGGCGCATCTGCGAGTGCCTCGAAATCGCCCGCAAGTGCCCCACAGCCTCGGCTTCGACATCATCTGAGCGCCACCGTCGTCTGCTGACGCGCTCCGTGATATTCCCGTGTGACCGTCCTCCCCTCTCCTTCCCGATGACACTCCTGCACTCGCCACACTCTCCTGCGTCTAACCACGCCTTTGTTTTGCCTTGGGGTGAACTGCAGCATCGACCTCGACGACCTCCAGAGCCGCCTGACGCCGCCACCCACTCCGACGAGCAACCGTCGCCGTCCCTGAGCACCCCTCGCCAAGACAGCGCCACCTTGAGCTTCACCTCGACCTCGCAAGCACGGTGAGCACCTCCGCTTTCCTTTCTTCCTGCACGGCACCGCCTCATCCAAGCGTCTTGCCGCAATGCGCCATGCGGTACCGCCAGATCGTGGTCGAGTTGCTGTGAACCGTTAGATGCAAAGTGTCTGGCTGCGATTAGAACTAGACGAAGGGGTACGTTCCCATCTGATCCATTCGTTTTAAGTTAGATCCAACGATCCACGGAGGCCGATCCACCCGAAGCGGTACCGGCCAATAAGATTGCGCCGCGTGGCACTGGTTTGATTTAAAACAAAATTCTGAATCTCATTTATATGCAAACTTGTAAAATTCATAACTTTAAATCTACATGTCCAAATTTTGCAAATTTTATATCAATGGAATCAACAGAACATGTACTTTGCAACCATGCACTTTTTTAATGTTTTGATTCTGGAAAATTGGTTGAATTTGCAGAAACATGTGTAGGCTTATTCTGAATATAAAAATTGTTCTAGGTAAAATTTTAATGTGAAATCTTTGAAAAATGAATTGGTGTGAACTTACTGACCCTAGGAACCAACTCATGGATTTAAAAATGAATTTTGTAAAGTTTAGGTATAAATACTTGAATTAGCTCATTTCTAGTCAAATATAAATATTGATTTTGATATGGAAATGATGTTTTTGAGTAAAACCTTTGGGAGATGTTTTGATTCAAACCTACTGACCCTAAACACCAAGTTTTGTGAATTAAAAACTTATTTGATGAACAATATAAAATTATTGCTTTGCTAAAAGCATTTTTCAACCACATAAAATAATGAAATGACTTAAAAATGGTTTATAGATAAAACCTTTTGCAAATGGTTTTACCACTATAGAAAATGACCACTTTGAACCTTATAATGTTTAGAGCTTAGTAGAAACCACCTTCGCAAATAAAACTATCTTTTGCATGCTTGCATGCATGACCTTGTTTGTGTTATTTTATGTGTGACATATTGTTTGAATGTTGTGTTGAATATGTGTTTGCTTGATTGAATTGTAGTGAAGTTAGAAGAGTGTGATATTTGCAAGATCAAGAAGTGAACCAACATTCTCTACTAAAAAGGCAAGTGACACTATCATCCAAGTCCTATTATTTTCATTACACTTAGTGGATTTTTGAAACATGCATGATAATGATTTCTATATATTATGCTATGCTAAATCCTAATAGGATACCCTTATATATTCCTTAGTGGAAACATTGTAGTTGTAGTATGCTTAGCCCTGCTATATATTGGGATGTGATACATGTTATTATTATATGAAGTATTGAAAAGACTTAAGTTTTTATATAATAAAACAAGTACTCAATGAACCACCTGGGTGGACAAAGATACTCAAGGTTGGACAAGGTGGAAACAAAAGGAACCATGTTTATATGGCAATCTCTTTTTCTTGTGCACTAGAAGAAAACCACCCAGGGACTTAGATATTGAACATGTTTCTCGTACAGTGGCTTCCGTGTACAGCCACATGCTAAATGGGCTCTGGCTTAGTCAACTACATAGTGGAAGACCCATGCATTGGCATCTTCAGGTTAACTAGATTTGTGCTAGGGAACTTGGAACCCTACATTGGTGCCTGGAAGACAAGCTAGCATTGTGTATTGGGAGGACTCCTATGGAAAGACTTTGTCACATTCTCAATCTGCCAGTACTCCATCTTGGTGAGTACTTATCCTGCGGCCACTGGTGGCATCAAGATGAGATTGTGTCATGTGGGTAAAGTGTACAACTTCTGTAGAAGATCAAAATTCTAAGTACTTAGACGTGTCCCCGGTTATGGACAATACTGAGCAACTAAGGCCTGAAGCTATGGAAGATCTCGACATTCCAATTTCTCAAAGTTAAAACTTGAGGGTGACAACAAGGGATTTGAAGCACTTGGAGTTTTCCAAGAAGATTAGAAAGATTTTGAAAAAATATCAAAACTATTTTGAAAAGATAGGATAAAACTATATTGCTTTCTGCAAAAGAGCCTAAACCCTACTTAGCCAAATATGCATGTAAATGATAGGATCCACTTATTTCTACATAGTAGTGAAACTTGCCAATACAATTCAAATGTATTGACCCTTGTGGCTGCAACTTATTATGTTGCAGGTTTGTTTGATGTTAGTGAAGTGTGTTGAATAGGATTACAAGTCTACAACCAACATGACTCTTTGTGGCACTTTGACGATGAAGGACCCCATGCTTATAAATATTCTGCTGCAATGTAATGTGATAGCCAAATGAGCTATGTAAGATGTAATGAATTATTTTATTCCTGGTTATAAAGTTGTATTATGACCTTTGTTTCTTGATATTACATCTTAACTGTGGATGCTAGCTATTGATCCAGGGACTAGCATTATAAACACAAGGATCTCTACCTTATTAAAGGTTGGGAACCTTACAGATGGTATTAGAGCACTGTGTTGCCTGTAGGATTGTAACCCTAGGATTGGACAAAACCCCTTAGAAAAATAGGAGCTGTATCTGTTCCAAAAACTTATTTACAAACAATCTTGTAAACTCTTTCCTCAACCATTTTGGTTTTGATTCTACATCTCTCCTATTTCAAACTTGATGGACAAGCCTGCCCCATGGCCAAAGACTTCACCATGAGCAAAGGACTTCATCAACTCTAATGACTTCAACATCTTCAACTCTAATGACTTCAACATCTTCAAAAAATTTCACCAAGGACCTCAACCTTGGATATTCACTAAGGACTACAAGTGAAAACCAAGAAACACTAGATTGCCTACCAAAAGACATTGATATCAAGTTAGAGTATGTATCATATTGACCTATGAGGTATGATTATACTAAGTTATTATTTTCAAGAAAACTTGTTGTTTCCTTCAACTCATGAGTGAAGCTCATAAGTTGTTAAGTGGATAGTTGCTTGTTGATTGTTTGATTGTTGAGTGTTTGATTGAACTTGGTTGTTTTTTGAGTTGTGTGTTAAAACCTCTTAAAAACCTATCCACCAATACTTATCCCTATCAAACCAACAGATGCCTCCCCGTCATGCCAACCCCAACCAAAACAACAACATCACCCCTGAGATGCAGCAGATGATGGCTGTCACATTCCAAGATTTTCCAAATCTTGTAATGTGAAAAAGAATGAATAAAATAAAACTTTGTTTCATTTTCAGAGTGAGAAGAAACTTTTTGAATCCAATTGGAAATCTTCAAACCAATTTGGATCAAATAAATCCTAAAGGGATTTAAAAAGATAAACATTTAATAAAAAGGAAAAATAAAAATATTTAAAATTATTATTTTGGATCTTTTAAATAAAAGGATTTGGTTTTCAAAAGAAATAGAAGTTTTATAAATAAGGATTATTTTATAGAGCCAAATTAAACCTTGGCCAAGCTTTTGAAATAAAACATTTTTGTTTTAATAAAACTAGTAAAGGTTTATTCAAAATAAATTAATAAGGATTTAACATCCAAGTTTTTATTAATAAAGGTTTACTATTTCCAAAACATCCAAACTTATTTATTCTTTTAAAATAAGTTTTCCAAGTATTTTATAATCCCAAATAAAAACTACTGATTTTGTTTTAAAAATATTTAGATTTCAAATAGATATTTTATTAAACAAATCAAACCCTATTTGATTAATAAACCATGGTCCATTTTATTTAATTAATGAATGGAACCTAAAAAGATTTAAAATATTATTTCATTTTGGACTTTGGTTTATGTGTTAAACAGAACCAAATTCAAACGAAAAGTTTGATGATTGTTTGATTTGTTTTGTTTGTTTGATTTGTTTTTTGGTTTTCAAAACAGAAAATGAGAATAGAAAAGGAAAAAACATTTTGGTAGAAAAAAAATAGAACCTGGACCAGCCCAGTCGACAAAGCCCAAAAAGCCCAGCAACCAGCCCAGCTTCCCTCCCCGAAGAAAAACGATTCGCACTCAGATTCTAACTCAAACAGACGCTGACTGGTGGACCCTTCCCTCACTCCTTTTCCCACTGACCAGCAGACCCCACTTTTCCAGCTCATCTCCTTCCTCGCGACGACCACGCCGGCCGTTTCTGCCGTTGATGTCGCGGCTTCAATTCGCAGTAATGCCGCGCCTTAACCACGCTGCGACCACGTCCTATTAATCGCCAGCGTCTCCTCCTCCTTTCCCCTCACACGCCACTCCCTCTCTGCCCCGAGGCTGCCTCAATTTGGCTTGGCACTCCCTTTGTTCCGACGACGCTCCGGTGCTAATTCCGGCGACTCAGCGCCGCCCCTTGTCTCATTGACCACGCACACACACTCACTACTCCCTGGCGCATCTGCATGTACTCTCCGTTCTACCGCGGGCGCCCCAGAGCATCACCTTCGTCAAGATCTGACCTCGCCGCCGTCTGTCTCGTCTCCGTCGAGCTCCTCCGGTAAGTCCAGACCGCCCCGAGCTTTCTCCTTCACGCACGCGTCTTCTCTGTGACCTCCTACACCTAACTACACTCTCTGTTTGCCTCCGCTTGATCTGTAGCATCGACTCCAACCACGAACAGAACCGCCCGTCGCAGACCTTACTCCGGCGAGCAATCCACCGCAACCCTGAGCGCCCCTCGACCCAAGAAGACCACGTCGAGCTTCCCCAGCCTCCTGGGATCTCGGTGAGCACCTTCCCAAACTACCCCGTTTCCTGTTTCGCCGGTGCTACCACCATCTGACCATCGCCGCCGACTGCCGCCGCCAGCGCCACCGATCTTTGGCAAGCTTGCTAGCGACCGTAGGATCTAAATCGAGCGAACGAAACATATCCACTTAATCACCGAAGGGGTACACGATCAGGTCCGCACGATATGTTTACTTCCAACGCACCGTAGGGCCGATCCGGCCGAACCGGTACCATCCAGTCATATTGTGACGCGTGGCCAGTTTTGTTTAAAACAGAAATTTGAAAACAGAATCGTTTGTGATTTTGAAAACACTATAACTTTTGATCCACACGTCCAAAAATTACAAACTTTATATCGTTGGAATCAGTGAAACAAGCCCTAGCCAACCGTGGAATTTTTTAGAAAATAGTATCTGTTAGATGGTTTGTTTTTGCAAAAACATTGGTATGCTTGTTTAGATTAGAAAAATGTTTCAAAAATGTTTTTGAGTTTGAAACCTTGGCAAATTGGTTTGTTGTGAACCTACTGACCCTAGGAACCAACCCATGGTTTTGAAAATGAATTTGGTGAAGTTTAGGATGGATTATTTGACTTAGCCCATTTCTAGCCAAAAGAAAATAAAGATTTTGTTATGAAAATGTTTTTAGAGTAAAAACTTTGGGAAAATGTTTTAGATCAAACCTACTGACCCAAAAACACCAAGTTTTATGAATCAACAACTTATTTGGTGAACAACTTAAAGTTGTTGCTTTGATAAAAATGTTTTCCACCACATAAAATGATGAATGGATTTAAAAATGGTTTATGGACAAAACCCTTTTGCAAATGACTTTGCCACTTTGAAAAATGACCAACTTGAACCTTACAAAGTTTAGAAGCCTAGTGGAGACCATCCTTGCAAATAGAACCATCTCTTGCATGCTTGCATGCATAAATTAGATCCCATTGTTTTATGTGTGAGTGAATTGTTTGATTGATTATTGGTTTGGAATGCTTGTTGATATTGTGTTTGCTTGATTGATTGTATTGAAGTTAGAAAAGTGTGAGACTAGCAAGATCAAGGAGTGAACCAACATTCCCTACCAAAAAGGCAAGTTACACTATCATCTAAAGTCCTACTATTTTCATTATACTTAGTGGATTTTGAAACATGCATGAAAAGATATTTTATACTTATGCTATGCTAAATCCTAAATAGGATTCCCTATATATTCCTTAGTGAAAACAATGTAGTTGTTACATGCTTAGCCATGCTATATTTTGAAAAGAGATACATGTTGAGATTTTATGAAGTTGAGAAAAGGACTTGTGATTTTATATAATAAAACAAGGACTCAATGAACCACCTGGGTGGCCAAGGATACTTTGAGTTTTGGAGAAGGTGGAAACAAAAGAAACCATGTCTATGGCAATCTCTTTGTGTTGTTTTCCAAAGGAAACCACCAAGGAAACTTAGAGATTGAACATGTTTCGCCAATTGTGGCTTTCGTGTGCAACCACATGCTATTATGGCTCTGGCTTAGTCAACTACATTGGGAAGACCCATGCACTGTCCTCAGTTAACTGGACATGGGGACCTGGAATCCTACATGGGTGCTGAAGGCAAGCTAGCAATGGTGTATGGGAGGACCCTTTGGAAAGACTTCGTCACATTCTCAATCTGCCAGTACTCCATCTTGGTGAGCACTAATCCAGTGGCCACTGGTGGCAAAAGGATGGGATTGTGACATGTGGGTAAAGTGTACTCCTTCTGCAGAAGTTAATAAAATCTAAGTACTTAGTCGTGTCCCCGTTTATGGACAATACTGAGCAACTAAAGTTTGAAGCTATGAGAGATCTCGACATTCTAATTTCTAAAAGAAAACTTTTAAGGACTTGATGCACTTGGGGTTACCAAGGATCTCAAGAGACTTTGACAAAACTTGATGTACTTGGGGTTACCAAGGAACTCAAGAGATTTTGTTGAAAACATGAACACTTGGGGTTACCAAGGAACTCATGAGATTTTGATAAAACTTGATGCACTTGGGGTTACCAAGGAGCTCAAGGGACTTTGACAAAACTTGATGTACTTGGGGTTACCAAGGAACTCATGAGATTTTTATAAGACTTGATGCACTTGGGGTTACCAAGTATCTCAAGGGATTTTTGACAAAGACTTGAACACTTGGGGTTACCAAGGAGTTCAAGGGATTTTTTTGAAAAGGACAAAATACCAAAACCATTTTGAAAAGTTAGGATAAAATATTGCTTTATGCAAATTAGCCTTTAACTCTACTTAGCCAAAAATGCATGTAAAGATAGGATCCACTCATATTATACATAGTAGTGAAACTTTCCAATACAATTCAAATGTATTGACTCTTGTGGCTGTAACTTGTAATGTTGCAGGGTTGATTGAATTTAGTGAAGATTGATTGATTAGGATTACAAAGTCTACAACCAACATCTGCCTGTTGCACTTTGAAGATGAAGGACCCCATGACTATAGTTATTCCGCTGCAATGTAATGTAATAGCCAAATGAGCTATGTAAGATGTAATAAAATTATGTTATTCCTGGTTATAAAGTTAATTATGACCTTTGTTTCTTGATATTACATCTTAACTGTTGATGCTAGCTATTGATCCAGGGACTAGCATTGTAAACACAGGGGACTCCACCTTATATTGTATTAAGGGTTGGGCCACTCCCTCTACAGATGGTATCAGAGCATTGTGTTGCCTGTAGGATTTGTAAACCTAGGATTGGACAAAAACCCTTAGAAAAATAGGAGTTTTACTTGTTCCAAAAACTTATTTACAAAAACACTTGTAAACTCTCCCCACAACCATTTTTGTTTCAACTCTACACCTCTTCTATTTCAACTTGATGGAAAAACCTACCCCATGGCCAAAGACTTCACCATGTGCAAAGGACTCCATCAACTCTAATGACTTCAACTTCTTCAACTCTAATGACTTCAACTTCTTCAACTCTAATGACTTCAACTTCTTCAACTCTAATGACTTCAACTTCTTCAACTCTAATGACTTCAACATCTTCAGCATATTCACTAAGGACTTCCAACTTGGATGACACCAAGGACTACAAGTGAGACAAGGAAATCTTGCTCAAGATTTAGAGACTGAGGGAATGCAAAAGTTAGAAGGAACCTACATCATTTGAAGTCTTGTGACCAAGGAGTTTTTCCTAAAGAAACCATGATCTCATACAAGAAGAATCATGAAGGAAGGAAAGATCACAAGTGAACCATATAGATGGACCACCATATTTTAGTTAAGTCAAGACCACCAACTTATGTGGTGTAACAAAAATATTTTGTTGCCTAAGTATGTGCTTGAACTTTGTGTTTGAGTGAAATGTTTGGTTTGTGATTGCATGCACATTGCTTGTGTGAATTGTGATGTGTGTGATTAGAAATGATTCCTTAGAAATATCTTGCCTATTCTAATATCCCTTCAACCCAAACAGACGACTACTCCAAGAGACTCCAATATCAAGGTTGATGACACCAACACCAACCAAGAGGACAACATGAAAGAGCTCATAGCAACCCAGAACCAGTTGAACCAAGTGACATCTCAGTTCATAGCCAACACTAGTGGAGAAGATCCAAAACTACAAGGATTCTTGGAAACTCAAGGCCAACTGATGCTTAAGGTGACTGATCAAATGATCAAAATGGAAGAAAGCTATCCCAAAAGAGTTTGTGACAACAAGGATGACAGAAACATTATTCTAGATGGAGCCCCAGCTTGCATTATTTGTGGAGACAAGGATCATACTTCCAAGGAGCATGGAGATCAATGCCCCAACTGTGAAGAGAAACATCCTGTTGGACAATGTCCCACTTCTCAAGCTACTTGCTACCTATGTGAAGGAAACAACCATGTTCCTATCCAATGCCCCATTTATTCCATTGTTGAACAAAGGAAACAAGGTGGATCCAAGTCTACCAAGAATGTTGGTAACAAAGGAAAAGGACCACTTATACCTCCAAACAAGACAACCCAATTCAAAGGACCAAAGAAACCCAAGAAGCAAAAGATAGACAAAAGCCATGTGCAATGTCATAAGTGTAAGAAAATGGGACACTACTCTGGTGAATGCCCAGAGAACCCGAAGAATAAAGAGATTGGCCAAGTAGTGTGCAACAACTGCAAAGAGCTAGGCCACTATGTAGCAACTTGTCCACAAGAGCCACGTAAAGAACTCAAGGACATCCACTGTTTCAATTGCAAGAAACCAGGACATTATGCAAGCAACTGTCCAGAAAAGATGAAGAACAAGTTGAACAAGCCTATGGATAAACTAAACCTTGGCCCATGAGTCAAGTGTGGAAACAAAGGACACAATGCAAAAGTTTACTTAGAGAAAATTTCCCCAGGATCCCAAGAAGGACAATATGTAATTTTTATTAGAAATTTTTTAAGGGTGGTAGTACCCTAGTTGTTTTGAGCCTACTTGTAACCCTAGCCTTCATAAATCTCGGGACGAGATTTATTTTAAGGGTGGTAACCTCTCATATCCCAAGATTTTCCAAATCTTGTAATGTGAAAAATGAATGAATAAAATAAAACTTTGTTTGATTTTCAGAGTGAGAAGAAACTTTTTGAATCCAATTGGAAATCTTCAAACCAATTTGGATCAAATAAATCCTAAAGGGATTTAAAAAGATAAACATTTAATAAAAAGGAAAAATAAAAATATTTAAAATTATTATTTTGGATCTTTTAAATAAAAGGATTTGGTTTTCAAAAGAAATAGAAGTTTTATAAATAAGGATTATTTTATAGAGCTAAATTAAACCTTGGCCAAGCTTTTGAAATAAAACATTTTTGTTTTAATAAAAATAGTAAAGGTTTATTCAAAATAAATTAATAAGGATTTAACATCCAAGTTTTTATTAATAAAGGTTTACTATTTCCAAAACATCCAAACTTATTTATTCTTTTAAAATAAGTTTTCCAAGTATTTTATAATCCCAAATAAAACCTACTGATTTGGTTTTAAAAATATTTAGATTTCAAATAGAGATTTTATTAAACAAATCAAACCCTATTTGATTAATAAACCATGGTCCATTTTATTTAATTAATGAATGGAACCTAAAAAGATTTAAAATATTATTTCATTTTGGACTTTGGTTTATGTGTTAAAAAGAACCAAATTCAAATGAAAAGTTTGATGATTGTTTGATTTGTTTTGTTTGTTTGATTTGTTGTTTGGTTTTCAAAATAGAAAATGAGAACAGAAAAGGAAAGGAAAAACATTTTGGTAGAAAAAAATAGAACCTGGACCAGCCCAGTCGACAAAGCCCAAAAATCCCAGCAACCAGCCCAGCTTCCCTCCCCGAAGAAAAACGATTCGCACTCAGATTCTAACTCAAACAGACGCTGACTGGTGGACCCTTCCCTCACTCCTTTTCCCACTGACCAGCAGACCCCACTTTTCCAGCTCATCTCCTTCCTCGCGACGACCACGCCGGCCGTTTCTGCCGTTGATGTCGCGGCTTCAATTCGCAGTAATACCGCGCCTTAACCATGCTGCGACCACGTCCTATTAATCGCCAGCTTCTCCTCCTCCTTTCCCCTCACACGCCACTCCCTCTCTGCCCCGAGGCTGCCTCAATTTGGCTTGGCACTCCCTCTGTTCCGACGACGCTCCGGTGCCAATTCCGGCGACTCAGCGCCGCCCCTTGTCTCATTGACCACGCACACACACTCACCACTCCCTGGCGCATCTGCCTATACTCTCCGTTCTACCGCGGGCGCCCAGAGCATCACCTTCGTCAAGCTCTGACCTCGCCGCCGTCTGTCTCGTCTCCGTCGAGCTCCTCCGGTAAGTCTAGACCGCCCCGACCTTTCTCCTTCACGCACGCGTCTTTTCTGTGACCTCCTGCACCTAACTACACTCTCTGTTTGCCTCCGCGTGATCTGTAGCATCGACTCCAACCACGAACATAACCGCCCGTCGCAGACCTTACTCCGGCGAGCAATCCACCGCAACCCTGAGCGCCCCTCGACCCAAGAAGACCACGTCGAGCTTCCCCAGCCTCCTGCGATCTCGGTGAGCACCTTCCCATCCTACCCCGTTTCCTGTTTCGCCGGCGCCGCCACCATCTGACCGTCGCCGCCGTCTGCCGCCGCCAGCGCCGCCGATCTTTGGCAAGCTTGCTAGCGACCGTAGGATCTAGATCGAGCGAACGAAACAGATCCACTTAATCACCGAAGGGGTACGCGATCAGGTCCGGACGATATGTTTAGATCCAACGCACCATACAGACGATCCGGCTGAACCGGTACCAGCCAGTCATATTGTGACGCGTGGCCAGTTTTGTTTAAAACAGAAATTTGAAAACAGAATCGTTTGTGATTTTTAAAACACTATAACTTTTGATCCACACGTCCAAAAATTACAAACTTTATATCGTTGGAATCAGTGAAACAAGCCCTAGCCAACCGTGGAATCTGTTAGTATCTGTTAGATGGTTTGTTTTTGCAGAAACATTGGTATGCTTGTTTAGATTAGAAAAATGTTTCAAAAATGTTTTTGAGCTTGAAACCTTGGCAAATTTGTTTGTTGTGAACCTACTGACCCTAGGAACCAACCCATGGTTTTTAAAATGAATTTGGTGAAGTTTAGGATGGATTATTTGACTTAGCCCATTTCTAGCCAAAAGAAAATAAAGATTTTGTTATGAAAATGTTTTTAGAGTAAAAACTTTGGGAAAATGTTTTAGATCAAACCTACTGACCCAAAAACACCAAGTTTTATGAATCAACAACTTATTTGGTGAACAACTTAAAGTTGTTGCTTTGATAAAAATGTTTTCCACCACATAAAATGATGGATGGATTTAAAAATGGTTTATGGACAAAACCCTTTTGCAAATGACTTTGCCACTTTGAAAAATGACCAACTTGAACCTTACAAAGTTTAGAAGCCTAGTGGAGACTATCCTTGCAAATAGAACCATCTCTTGCATGCTTGCATGCATAAATTAGATCCCATTATTTTATGTGTGAGTGAATTGTTTGATTGATTATTGGTTTGGAATGCTTGTTGATATTGTGTTTGCTTGATTGATTGTAGTGAAGTTAGAAAAGTGTGAGACTAGCAAGATCAAGGAGTGAACCAACATTCCCTACCAAAAAGGCAAGTTACACTATCATCTAAAGTCCTACTGTTTTCATTATACTTAGTGGATTTTGAAACATGCATGAAAAGATATTTTATACTTATGCTATGCTAAATCCTAAATAGGATTCCCTATATATTCCTTAGTGAAAACAATGTATTTGTTACATGCTTAGCCATGCTATATTTTGAAAAGAGATACATGTTGAGATTTTATGAAGTTGAGAAAAGGACTTGTGATTTTATATAATAAAACAAGGACTCAATGAACCACCTGGGTGGCCAAGGATACTTTGAGTTTTGGAGAAGGTGGCAACAAAAGAAACCATGTATATGGCAATCTCTTTGTGTTGTGCTCCAAAGGAAACCACCCAGGAAACTTAGAGATTGAACATGTTTCTCCAATTGTGGCTTTCGTGTGCAACCACATGCTATTATGGCTCTGGCTTAGTCAACTACATTGGGAATACCCATGCACTGTCCTCAGTTAACTGGACATGGGGACCTGGAATCCTACATGGGTGCTGAAGGCAAGCTAGCAATGGTGTATGGGAGGACCCTTTGGAAAGACTTCGTCACATTCTCAATCTGCCAGTACTCCATCTTGGTGAGCACTAATCCAGTGGCCACTGGTGGCAAAAGTATGGGATTGTGACATGTGGGTAAAGTGTACTCCTTCTGCAGAAGTTAATAAAATCTAAGTACTTAGTCGTGTCCCCGTTTATGGACAATACTGAGCAACTAAAGTTTGAAGCTATGAGAGATCTCGACATTCTAATTTCTAAAAGAAAACTTTTAAGGACTTGATGCACTTGGGGTTACCAAGGATCTCAAGAGACTTTGACAAAACTTGATGTACTTGGGGTTACCAAGGAACTCAAGAGATTTTGTTGAAAACATGAACACTTGGGGTTACCAAGGAACTCATGAGATTTTGATAAAACTTGATGCACTTGGGGTTACCAAGGAGCTCAAGGGACTTTGACAAAACTTGATGTACTTGGGGTTACCAAGGAACTCAAGAGATTTTGTTGAAAACATGAACACTTGGGGTTACCAAGGAACTCATGAGATTTTTATAAGACTTGATGCACTTGGGGTTACCAAGTAGCTCAAGGGATTTTTACAAAGACTTGAACACTTGGGGTTACCAAGGAGTTCAAGGGATTTTTTTTGAAAAGGACAAAAGACCAAAACCATTTTGAAAAGTTAGGATAAAATATTGCTTTATGCAAATGAGCCTTTAACTCTACTTAGCCAAAAATGCATGTAAAGATAGGATCCACTCATATTATACATAGTAGTGAAACTTGCCAATACAATTCAAATGTATTGACTCTTGTGGCTGTAACTTGTAATGTTGCAGGGTTGATTGAATTTAGTGAAGATTGATTGATTAGGATTACAAAGTCTACAACCAACATCTGCCTGTGGTACTTTGAAGATGAAGGACCCCATGGCTATAGTTATTCTGCTGCAATGTAATGTAATAGCCAAATGAGCTATGTAAGATGTATATGTTATTCCTGGTTATAAAGTTAATTATGACCTTTGTTTCTTGATATTACATCTTAACTGTCGATGCTAGCTATTGATCCAGGGACTAGCATTGTAAACACAGGGGACTCCACCTTATATTGTATTAAGGGTTGGGCCACTCCCTCTACAATGGCAGCTCAGACACAGTTGATGCAACAAATGACCACATATATACAGAATCATAACAACAACAACAACAACAATCAGAATAATCCTCCAGCACTTGACATGCTCACCAAGTTTCTGAAACTTAGGCCTGCAAGGTTCTCTAGAACAACTGATCCAATGGAAGCCAATGATTGGTTACATTCAGTGAACAAAGACTTAGTGACTGTTGGCTGCACTGATGAAGAAAAAGTAAGGTTTGCAGCATTTCTGCTTGAAGGACCAGCAGCAACATGGTGGGACAACTTTCAGATCACCACTCCCCTTGAAGATGTAACTTGGGATATTTTTGAAGATGGATTTAGAACAACTCACATCTCACCTGGAGAGATGTACTTGAAGAAAAAGGAGTTTCAAAATTTGAAACAGCGTCACCTCAGTGTGGCTGAGTATATTGAAGAATTCAACAATCTGGCACGATATGCACCGGATGAAGTTGACACAGATGTTAAGAGAAAAGAAAAATTTCTGGAAGGACTTAATGATGAGTTGAACTTGCATCTAGCTTTTGCCTATGTCCCAACTTATCAATCACTCTGTGACAAAGACACTATATTGGAAAACAAGATGAATCAAGTTGAGAATAGGAAGAGGAAACATAAACTCAAGAATCACTCAGGATCATCAAAGAAGAAGCATTCATTGAAAAAGAGCAATGAGGATTCTGAACCACATCAAGATCACCACAACAACAAAGGAAATGCGAATAATGGAAATGATAATGGAGATGACCCTGATCAGAACCAACATGACACTTTCAAGAAAGACATTAGCCAGTTGTAGTGCTATAACTGCAAGGAACTTGGACACTATGCATCAGACTGTCCTGAGAAGAACAAGAAAAAGGATGCTAGAAGAGCCAGTGGAAATGACTCCAATGTGACCCAGAAAGGACATGTGAACCACATTGACATGGATGGAAACTTTGAAGAGATAGAAGAAGTGGATGTCAGAAACTAGTTAACTCAGTTGAGTCAAATAAGGATTCCTTGTCTGGATATTAAGTGTTGAACCATATTCAAGTGAACCATCAATGTAACCATATGAGACTTTCTTTTAAGGGTGGTAGTACCCTAGTTGCCTTGAAGCCAACTTGTAACCTTTAGCCTTCCCAAATCTTGGGACGAGATTTATTTTAAGGGTGGTAGCCTGTCACATCCCAAAATTTTCCAAATTTTGAAATGTGAAAAATAAATAAACAAAATAAAAATTTGTTGAAAATTAGGGTGAGAAGAAACTTTTTGAATCCAATTGGAAACTTTCAAAACTATTTTGACCAAATAAATCCTAAAGGGATTTAAAAAGATAAACAATTAATAAAGAAAGTTTTGATAGATGGAATTACTATTTTAGATCTTTTAATAAAAAGATTTGTTTTTCAAAAGCAAAAGGTAGAATTATAAATAAAGATTATTTCTTAAAGCCAAATTAAAATCTTGGCCAAGCTCTTGAAATAAAATATTTCTATTTGATAAAAGAATAAAGGTTTATTTAAATAAAATAATGAGGATTTATTAATATCCAATTTTAATAAAGTAAAGGCCTTTCCATTTTAAATAAACACTAAAACTTATTAATTTATTTTAAATAAGTTTTCCAAGTGTTTTATATTTTCAAATAAAACCTACTGAAATGATTTTGGTATTATTTAGATTTCAAATGGAGATTTTAATAAATCAAATCCTATTTGAATTAATAACTAAGGACTATTTTATTTAATTATTAAATAGATCCTAAAAGAATAAAAGTATTATTTTATTTTGGACTTTGGTTTGTGTTGTTGAACAGAACTAAAAATTATACAAACTTTGGCAAAGGTTTGAATTTTTTGATTGAAAATCAAAACAGAAAATCAAATATAAAAATAAAAAGCAATCAGAATAAAAAAAAATAGAAACAGACTCAACCCACTAAGCCGGCCCAGCAAGCCCAACTAACCCCCCTCCCCCATTTGCAAAACGTTTTCACCCGGAAAAGAACCCACAGATTCACTGACGCAGAGGACCCACTCCCACTCTCTCTCTTTCACCGACAAAGACGCCACCTCAAAGATCGCCTCTCATGCGACCGTTTCTTGCTGCCTTTGAATGCGGTGATGAATGCGAGTTACTGCCGGCGTTAATCTCACCCCTGACCACGCGTACAAAACCGCCCATGCCTCCTCTACCTTCCCCCCCAAACAGCGCCTCCCCTCTGCCCCTAGGCTGCTCCAATTTTGAGCTCAACCACCGCCGTCTCCGACGAGCTACGCGAGCAATTCCGGCCACATTCCACCACCTCTCGCCTCCCACTGCACACGAGTTTGTTCTCCACCCCAGCGCATCGCAGGTTTCTCGAACTCGCCATGAAGTGCCCCAGCCTCGGCTTTGACATCATCTCGGCGCCACCGCCGTCACGACGCCTCGTGAAGTATTCACGTAAGCAGCCGTCCTCCCCTCTCCTTCCCGATGACACTCCTGCACTCGCCACACTCGCCTGCGTCTAACCACGCCTTTGTTTTGCCTTGGGGTGAACTGCAGCATCTCCCTCGACGACCTCCAGAGCCGCCTGACGCCGCCACCCACTCCGACGAGCAATCGTCGCCGTCCCTGAGCACCCCTCGCCAAGCCAGCGCCACCTTGAGCTTCACCTCGACCTCGAGAGCACAGTGAGCACCTCCACTTCTTCCCTTGCTTCCTGTACCACCGGCACCGCCGCATCCTGAGCGTGCGCCGCCAGTCGCCGCCAGATCGTGGTCGAGTTGCTGTGAACCGTTAGATGCAAAGTGTCTGGCTGCGATTAGAACTAGACGAAGGGGTACGCGCCCATCTGATCCATTCGTTTTAAGTTAGATCCAACGATACATGGAGGCCGATCCACCCGAAGCAGTACCGGCCAATAAGATTATGCCGCGTGGCACTGGTTTGATTTAAAACAAAATTCTGAATCTCATTTATATGCAAACTTGTAAAATTCATAACTTTAAATCTACACGTCCAAATTTTGCAAATTTTATATCAATGGAATCAGCAGAACATGTACTTTGCAACCATGCACGTTTTTTAATGTTTTGCTTCTGGAAAATTGGTTGAATTTGCAGAAACATGTGTAGGCTTATTTTGAATATAAAAATTGTTCTAGGTAAAATTTTAATGTGAAATCTTTGCAAAATGAATTGTTGTGAACTTAATGACCCTAGGAACCAACTCATGGATTTAAAAATGAATTTTGTGAAGTTTAGGAATAAATACTTGAATTAGCTCATTTCTATTCAAATATAAATATTGATTTTGATATGGAAATGATTTTTTTGAGTAAAACCTTTGGGAGATGTTTTGATTCAAACCTACTGACCCTAAACACCAAGTTTTGTGAATTAACAACTTATTTGATGAACAATATAAAATTATTGCTTTGCTAAAAGCATTTTTCAACCACATAAAATAATGAAATGACTTAAAAATGGTTTATAGATAAAACCTTTTGCAAATGGTTTTATGTCACATCCCAAGATTTTCCAAATCTTGTAATGTGAAAATAAATTAATAAAATAAAACTTTGTTTGATTTTCAGAGCCAGAAGAAACTTTTTGAATTCCAATAGGAATCTTCAAGCCTAATTTGAACAAATAAATCCCAAAAGGATTTAAAAACATAAAACAATTAACAAAGGAAAATAAAGTATTTTGGAAATACTATTTTGGATCTTTTAATAAAGGATTGGTTTTCAAAAGAAAAGATGGATTTATAAATAAGGATTATTTTATAAAGCCAAATTAAACCTTGACCAAACTTTGGGAATTAAAACATTTAGTTTGAATAAAAACAACAAAGGTTTATTTAAAATAAAATAATAAAGAATTAATATCCAAACTTTATTTAAATAAGAAGTTTTACCAATTTAATTAAAACATCAAAACTTATTAAGATTGTTTTAAATAGGTTTTCCAAGTATTTTATATTCTCTAATAAAACCTACTAAAGTGTTTGGGCTTGTTTTAGATTTCAAAATAAATATCTCAATAAAACAAATCCTATTGGATTTAATAATGAAAGTCTATTATAATAATTAATAATGGATACTAAAATAAAAGGTTATTTTGTTTTAAAACAAATTTCCAAATATTATATATTTCCCAAATTAAACCTACTAATTTGATTTTGAAAATATTTAGGTTTCAAATAAAGATTTTATTAATAAAATCAAACCCTATTTGATTTAATAACTAAGGCCATTTTATTTAATTATTAATGGACCCTATAATAAAATGTTATTTTATTTTAAACAAGTATTTTAAGTATTCTTTATTTCCAAATAATACCTACTGATTTGATTTGGAGAAATATTTTGGACTTTAAATGGAGATTTATTAAATAAATCATACCATATTTGATTAAATAACTATGGTCTATTTTATATTAAATAGATCCTAAAAAGGAATAAAAATATTATTTATTTTGGAATGTTGGTTTATGTTGATAAACAGAACCAAGTTCAAAGAATTGAAATGTGGTGTTTGTATGAATTTATTTGGATTGATTGAATTGTTGTTTGAAATCCAAATCAGTAAATAGAAATAGAAAAAGAAAAGGAATCAGAAAACAGAAAAAAATAAAGAACCAACCCAACCCAGAAATTCACGAAGCCCACCAAATGGCTCTTTTCCCTCCCCGAACCGTTTTCCTCACCCAGTCTTTCACCCGCATAGCCTATGACCAGAGGACCCCACCTGAAACATTTTCCCCACTGACGCCGGGACCCACCCCCTCCTATTCATCGTCTTCAACACGACCTCGTCGCCTGGCTGTTACTGCCGATTGATTGCCTCGTCAATTCGCTTCAATGTCGTGCGATCAACGCCCCCTGACCACACACGCTTAAACGCCAGTGAATCCTCTCTCGTTCCCCTCTGCCTCCTTCCCCGAGCGCGCCTCCAGGCCGAAGAATTTTGCTAGACATTTCCCTGTCTCCGACGACCATCCTCGCCAAAATCCGACCAGCACACACCACCCCGAGCCTCCCCGAGCACCCTGACAGCTTCCCCACTCCCAGACCTCCCTCCCCGTACCACCCACTTGACCGCGGGCACCCCAGAGCCTCGGCTACGACAAACTTCAACGCCGCGCTTTACTCCGCGAGTCCTCCGTAACATCCGACCGCCCTTCCGTCTCGATGATGCACACATACCGCCTCCCTTGCGAACCTAACATTCCTTCCGTTTGTCCTAGGCCTCTATCCTCACCTTCGACAACATCTGAACAGGTCCGTTCCCAACTCCGACGGATTGCGACTACCTCTGGCGCCTTGTCAAGCCAAGAAGTTTCGAGCTTCACCGTGACCCCGAGCCGGTGAGCATGACCATTCTCTCTCGCTTCTGTATCGCGGAATCGTCATCGATCGACCTCCGCCGCCAACCACTGCCGCCAGCGCCGCCACTTTGTGGTTGATCGATCAGGACCGTTCGATTTAGATCAGACGCGTAGAAACTGATGACTTAACGAAGGGGTATGCATCGATCTGAGCCACGCGTTGATAGTTAGATCCAACGGCCAACGTCGCCGATCCGGCCGAACCGGTATCGCCCAGTAGGATAACGACGCGTGTCAGTAGTTGAGATAAAACAGAATTTTGAAATCAGATTGAAATGCAATTTTCAAACCATTGTAACTTTCAAACCACACGTCCAAATTTGACAAATTTTATATCAATGAATTCAGGAGAACAAGCCCTAACCAACCCTACCCTTAGTTTAGCAAATAGTAGATGTTATCTTGTTTGAATTTGCAGATTCATTTGTATGCATGTTTAGAGTATAAAAATTGTTTAAAATTGAATTTAAGGATAAAACTTTTGCAAATTGGTTTGTTGTGACCTTACTGACCCTAGGAACCAACCCATGGTTTGGAAAATGAATTTGGAAAAGTTTGGAATGGATTAATTAGTTTAGTCCATTTCTAGCCAAATAAAATTATTGATTTTATTATAAAAATGGTTATGGGAAGAAAACTTTGAGTAGATGGTTTGGACCAAACCTACTGACCAAAACACCAAGTTTTGCAATAGCAACTCATTTGGTGAACCCTATGGGCTAATGCCTTAGTAAAAATATTTCTACACCACATAAAATAACACTTTGTTTTGAAAATGGTTTTAAAGTGAAAACTTTAGCAAATGACTTGGCCACTTTAGGAAATGACCATTAGATGTACCCAAATGAATATGACCCACTAGGAACCACTTTTTCAAACAAAACAAAGCTTGGCATGCTTGCATGCATTTCTTTGACTTTGTTATTTATGTGTGTTGTTTTGCTTGATTGGTAGATTGAGTTTGTGCCTTGCTTGATTGATTTGTAGTGACTTGAAGAGTGTGATTGTTGCAAAGATCAAGAAGTGAACCTATACTCTACCAAAAAGGCAAGTGATGCTTCATACTTTCTATCCCATTACTTTCACTATGCATTAGTGATTTTGCTAAGTAAACTTGCATGGATTTTGCTAAGTATAGATCTTGCTATAGTAAAACCTAGTAGATGAATCCTTAGTAGGATTTTCCTAAGTTAGAGATTCCTACTACTACCAAGCTTAGCCTAGCTAATAGAAAACATGGGTGGAATATATATTCACACTATGGAAAAATATTCTAAGTCTGAGGACTTAAGTTTTGTTTAATAAAACAACTAAGTTAATGAATCACCTGGGTGGAATGGGCTTGCTTGGTGGAGAATGGTTGAGTGGTTCACAATGCCATGGGCTTGGATTGTGTATCTCACTTGTGGATGGCCACCCAGGAAACAAAGAGATTTGAGATGTCAAATGTTGAGAAGCTTCAAGTGCAACCACTTGACAATATGGGATCTGCCATGATCATATAGGTTGCAAGAACTTAGCCAAATGGACAGTGGGTGGTAGTGTTTGATAGGTTGGAACGCGTCCATTTTGGTCTAAGGGAAGGCTTCTGAAAGATTTTGTCTTGGGAAACCAAGTCTTGTGGATAAAGTGCACCACCTCTGCAGAGTGTAAAATCTAAGTACTTAGCCATGTCCCTGGTAAAGGACAATTTGAGCATCAAGACATGGAAGCAATCAAGAATCTCATCATTCCAATTTCTAAATTAAAAACTTGTGGTTTGAACAAGGGTTGTTTGAATTCTTCAATCATTGATGGAGAGATGGCTTGGTACAAGGATCTTGAAATCTTTGATTGAGGAAATGATTTTGTCAAGCAAAAACTTAGTATTTTCTAAATGATAAGAAAAATCTATTTTGAGCAATGCAAGCCTCAACTCCACTTAGCCAAATGCATATAGATGATAGACTCCACTATACTACAATAGTATCACTTGCCAATACAATTCAAATGTATTGACCCTTTGTGGTAGAACTTTGTATGTTGCAGGTTTGACTGATTTTAGTGAAGATTGATTGTTTAGGATTACAAAGTCTACAACCAACATCTGCCTGTGGCACTTTGAAGATAAAGGACCCATGCTTATATTTAATCCGCTGCAATGTAATGTAATAGCCAGATGAGCTATGTATGATGTAATAAAATTATGTTATTCCTGGTTATAAAGTTATATTATGACCTTTGTTTCTTGATATTACATCTTAACTGTGGATGCTAGCTATTGATCCAGGGACTAGCATTGTAAAACACAGGAGGACTCTACCTTATTAGGTTGGGACCCCTTACAGATGGTATCAGAGCATTGTGTTGCCTGTAGGATTTGTAAACCCTAGGATTGGACAAAACCCTTAGAAAAATAGGAGTTCTATTTTGATCCAAAACTTATTTACAAAAACACTTGTAACCTCTTTCCTTAACCATTTAAGTTTCAACTCTACATCTCTACTGCTTCAACTTGATGGAAAAACCTACTTCATGACCAAAGACTACATCGTGTACAAAGGACATCTTCAACCTCTTCGACTCTAATGACTTCAACATCTTCAGCCTCTTCACCAAGGACTTCCAACTTGGATACCACTAAGGACTACAAGTGAAACAAGGAAATCTTACTCAAGATTTAGAGACTGAGGGAATGCAAAATAAGAAGGAGCCATCATCAACTTTGAAGTATTGCAACCAAGAGGTTTTCTCAAAGAAACCATGATCCCAAGTAAGAAGAACCAACCAAGAAGGAAGGAAAGAACACAAGTGAACCCTATAGATGGACCACCATATTTTAGCTAAGTCAAAAACACACCAACTTATGTGGTGTAATAAAAATATTTTAATGCCTAAGTATGTGCTTGAACTTGGTTGTTTGAGTGAAATGTTTGGTTTGTGAATGCTTGCACATTGCTTGTGTGGATTGTGATGTGTGTGATTAGAATTATTTCCTTAGAAATATCTTGCCTATTCTAATCTCCCTTCAACCCAAACAGATGACTACTCCAAGAGACATCAACACCAACCAAGAAGACAACATGAGAGAACTTATAATAACCCAAAACCAGTTGAGCCAAGAGACAACTCAGCTTTTAGCCAACAACAATGGACTAGACCCTGCCATACAAAGGATTTTGAAACTTCAATCCCAATTGTTGCAAGGACTGGTTACTCAAATGATCAACATGGGAGAAAACTTTTCCCAAAGAGCCAATGACAACAAGGATGACAAAGATATTTGTGAAGACAGGGATCATGCATCCAAGGAACATGAAGATCAATGCCCCAAGAAGAGAGAAAGATCTCCCACCAATGATGAACATGAACTGGAAGAACTCCTAGCTTTGGAGAGACCCAAGAAGAAGAAGAAATGCCCCAACCCTAACAAAAAGGATATTACTCAAGAGCAATGTTATAGTTGCAAAGAGATGGGACACTATGTCAATGAATGCCTAGAAAAGAAGAAGAACCAAAGAAACAAACAAAAAGCAATGATATCAAAGGAAAAGAGAGATATCAGCCAAGTGATGTGCAAATACTGCAAAGAGTTAGGACATTATGCAAATTACTGTTCAGAAAAGATGAAGCATAAGATAAACAAGCCTATGAGGGATATCAGCCTGGTCACATGTTTCAAATGCAAGGAACTAGGCCACTATGCAAACAATTGTCCAGAAAGGATGGAGAACAAGTTAAACAAGTCTATGAAGGATCTCAACCTTGGCCCATGAGTCAAGAATGGAAACCAAGGACACATGCAAAAGTTTGCTTAGAGAATTTTCCCAGGTTCCCAAGAAGGACAATGTGTAATTTTTGTTTGAAATTTTTTAAGGGTGGTAGTACCCTAGTTGTTTGAACATGCTTGTAACCCTAACCTTCCCAAATCTCGGGACGAGATTTATTTTAAGGGTGGTAGCCTGTCACATCCCAAGATTTTCCAAATCTTGTAATGTGAAAATAAATTAATAAAATAAAACTTTGTTTGATTTTCAGAGCCAGAAGAAACTTTTTGAATTCCAATAGGAATCTTCAAGCCTAATTTGAACAAATAAATCCCAAAAGGATTTAAAAACATAAAACAATTAACAAAGGAAAATAAAGTATTTTGGAAATACTATTTTGGATCTTTTAATAAAGGATTGGTTTTCAAAAGAAAAGATGGATTTATAAATAAGGATTATTTTATAAAGCCAAATTAAACCATGACCAAACTTTGGGAATTAAAACATTTAGTTTGAATAAAAACAACAAAGGTTTATTTAAAATAAAATAATAAAGAATTAATATCCAAACTTTATTTAAATAAGAAGTTTTACCAATTTAATTAAAACATCAAAACTTATTAAGATTGTTTTAAATAGGTTTTCCAAGTATTTTATATTCTCTAATAAAACCTACTAAAGTGTTTGGGCTTGTTTTAGATTTCAAAATAAATATCTCAATAAAACAAATCCTATTGGATTTAATAATGAAAGTCTATTATAATAATTAATAATGGATACTAAAATAAAAGGTTATTTTGTTTTAAAACAAATTTCCAAATATTATATATTTCCCAAATTAAACCTACTAATTTGATTTTGAAAATATTTAGGTTTCAAATAAAGATTTTATTAATAAAATCAAACCCTATTTGATTTAATAACTAAGGCCATTTTATTTAATTATTAATGGACCCTATAATAAAATGTTATTTTATTTTAAACAAGTATTTTAAGTATTCTTTATTTCCAAATAATACCTACTGATTTGATTTGGAGAAATATTTTGGACTTTAAATGGAGATTTATTAAATAAATCATACCATATTTGATTAAATAACTATGTTCTATTTTATATTAAATAGATCCTAAAAAGGAATAAAAATATTATTTATTTTGGAATGTTGGTTTATGTTGATAAACATAACCAAGTTCAAAGAATTGAAATGTGGTGTTTGTATGAATTTATTTGGATTGATTGAATTGTTGTTTGAAATCCAAATCAGTAAATAGAAATAGAAAAAGAAAAGGAATCAGAAAACAGAAAAAAATAAAGAACAAACCCAACCCAGCAGCCCACGAAGCCCACCAGCGGCCCAGCTCTTTTTCCCTCCCCGAACCGTTTTCCTCACCCAGTCTTTCACCCGCATAGCCTATGACCAGAGGACCCCACCTGAAACATTTTCCCCACTGACGCCGGGACCCACCCCCTCCTATTCATCGTCTTCAACACGACCTCGTCGCCTGGCTGTTACTGCCGATTGATTGCCTCGTCAATTCGCTTCAATGCCGTGCGATCAACGCCCCCTGACCACACACGCTTAAACGCCAGTGACTCCTCTCTCGTTCCACTCTGCCTCCTTCCCCGAGCGCGCCTCCAGGCCGAAGAATTTTGCCAGACATTTCCCTGTCTCCGACGACCATCCTCGCCAAAATCCGACCAGCACACACCACCCCGAGCCTCCCCGAGCACCCTGACAGCTTCCCCACTTCCAGACCTCCCTCCCCGTACCACCCACTTGACCGCGGGCGCCCCAGAGCCTCGGCTACGACAAACTTCCGAACGCGTCGCTTACTCCGCATGAGTCCTCCAGGTAACATCTGACCGCCCCCTTCCGTCTCGATGATGCACACATACTCTCCTCCCTCTTGCGAACCTAACCGTACCTTCCGTTTGTCCTAGGGCGCCCTCTATCCTCACCTTCGACAACATCTGAACAGGTCCGTCGCCGTTCCCAACTCCGACGAGGGATTGCGACTACCTCTGAGCGCCCCTTGTCAAGCCAGCAGTACCCTGAGCTTCGCCGTGACCCCCTGAGCCTGGTGAGCACGCCCATTCTCTCTCTCGCTTCGCTCCGGGAATCGTTATCGATCGACCGCTCCGCCGCCAACCACCGCCGCCAGCGCCGCCACTTTGTGGTTGATCGATCAGGACCGTTCGATTTAGATCAGACGCGTAGAAACTGATGACTTAACGAAGGGGTATGCATCGATATGAGCCACGCGTTGATAGTTAGATCCAACGGCCAACGTCGCCGATCCGGCCGAACCGGTATCGCCCAGTAGGATAATGACGCGTGTCAGTAGTTGAGATAAAACAGAATTTTGAAATCAGATTGAAATGCAATTTTCAAACCATTGTAACTTTCAAACCACACGTCCAAATTTGACAAATTTTATATCAATGAATTCAGGAGAACAAGCCCTAACCAACCCTACCCTTAGTTTAGCAAATAGTAGCTGTTAGCTTGTTTGAATTTCCAGATTCATTTGTATGCATGTTTAGAGTATAAAAATTGTTTAAAATTGAATTTAAGGATAAAACTTTTGAAAATTGGTTTGTTGTGACCTTACTGACCCTAGGAACCAACCCATGGTTTGGAAAATGAATTTGGAAAAGTTTGGAATGGATTAATTAGTTTAGTCCATTTCTAGCCAAATAAAATTATTGATTTTATTATAAAAATGGTTATGGGAAGAAAACTTTGAGTAGATGGTTTGGACCAAACCTACTGACCAAAACACCAAGTTTTGCAATAGCAACTCATTTGGTGAACCCTATGGGCTAATGCCTTAGTAAAAATATTTCTACACCACATAAAATAACACTTTGTTTTGAAAATGGTTTTAAAGTGAAACCTTTAGCAAATGACTTGGCCACTTTAGGAAATGACCATTAGATGTACCCAAATGACTATGACCCACTAGGAACCACTTTTTCAAACAAAACAAAACTTGGCATGCTTGCATGCATTTCTTTGACTTTGTTATTTATGTGTGTTGTTTTGCTTGATTGGTAGATTGAGTTTGTGCCTTGCTTGATTGATTTGTAGTGACTTGAAGAGTGTGATTGTTGCAAAGATCAAGAAGTGAACCTATACTCTACCAAAAAGGCAAGTGATGCTTCATACTTTCTATCCCATTACTTTCACTATGCATTAGTGATTTTGCTAAGTAAACTTGCATGGATTTTGCTAAGTATATATCTTGCTATAGGAAAACCTAGTAGATGAATACTTAGTAGGATTTTCCTAAGTTAGAGATTCCTACTACTACCAAGCTTAGCCTAGCTAATAGAAAACATGGGTGGAATATATATTCACACTATGGAAAAATATTCTAAGTCTGAGGACTTAAGTTTTGTTTAATAAAACAACTAAGTTAATGAATCACCTGGGTGGAATGGGCTTGCTTGGTGGAGAATGGTTGAGTGGTTCACAATGCCATGGGCTTGGATTGTGTATCTCACTTGTGGATGGCCACCCAGGAAACAAAGAGATTTGAGATGTCAAATGTTGAGAAGCTTCAAGTGCAACCACTTTGCAATATGGGCTCTGCCATGATCATATAGGTTGCAAGAACTTAGCCAAATGGACAGTGGGTGGTAGTGTTTGATAGGTTGGAACGCGTCCATTTTGGTCTAAGGGAAGGCTTCTGAAAGATTTTGTCTTGGGAAACCAAGTCTTGTGGGTAAAGTGCACCACCTCTGCAGAGTGTAAAATCTAAGTACTTAGCCATGTCCCTGGTAAAGGACAATTTGAGCATCAAGACATGGAAGCAATCAAGAATCTCATCATTCCAATTTCTAAATTAAAAACTTGTGGTTTGAACAAGGGTTGTTTGAATTCTTCAATCATTGATGGAGAGATGGCTTGGTACAAGGATCTTGAAATCGTTGATTGAGGAAATGATTTTGTCAAGCAAAAACTTAGTATTTTCAAAATGATAAGAAAAATCTATTTTGAGCAATGCAAGCCTCAACTCCACTTAGCAAAATGCATATAGATGATAGACTCCACTATACTACAATAGTATCACTTGCCAATACAATTCAAATGTATTGACCCTTTGTGGCTGTAACCTGTATGTTGCAGGTTTGACTGATTTTAGTGAAGATTGATTGTTTAGGATTACAAAGTCTACAACCAACATCTGCCTGTGGCACTTTGAAGATAAAGGACCCATGCTTATATTTAATCCGCTGCAATGTAATGTAATAGCCAAATGAGCTATGTATGATGTAATAAAATTATGTTATTCCTGGTTATAAAGTTATATTATGACCTTTGTTTCTTGATATTACATCTTAACTGTGGATGCTAGCTATTGATCCAGGGACTAGCATTGTAAAACACAGGAGGACTCTACCTTATTAGGTTGGGACCCCTTACATTTTACCACTATAGAAAATGACCACTTTGAACCTTATAATGTTTAGAGCTTAGTAGAAACCACCTTCGCAAATAAAACTATCTTTTGCATGCTTGCATGCATGACCTTGTTTGTGTTATTTTATGTGTGACATATTGTTTAAATGTTGTGTTGAATATGTGTTTGCTTGATTGAATTGTAGTGAAGTTAGAAGAGTGTGATATTTGCAAGATCAAGAAGTGAACCAACATTCTCTACTAAAAAGGCAAATGACACTATCATCCAAGTCCTATTATTTTCATTACACTTAGTGGATTTTTGAAACATGCATGATAATGATTTCTATATATTATGCTATGCTAAATCCTAATAGGATACCCTTATATGTTCCTTAGTGGAAATATTGTAGTTGTAGTATGCTTAGCCCTGCTATATATTGGGATGGGATACATGTTATTATTATATGAAGTATTGAAAAGACTTATGTTTTTATATAATAAAACAAGTACTCAATGACCCACCTGGGTGGACAAAGATACTCAAGGTTGTACAAGGTGGCAACAAAAGGAACCATGTTTATATGGAAATCTCTTTTTGTTGTGCACTAGAAGAAAACCACCCAGGGACTTAGAGATTGAACATGTTTCTCGTACAGTGGCTTCCGTGTACAGCCACATGCTAAATGGGCTCTAGCTTAGTCAACTACATAGTGGAAGACCCATGCATTGGCATCTTCAGGTTAACTAGATTTGTGCTAGGGAACTTGGAACCCTACATTGGAGCCTGGAAGACAAGCTAGCATTATGTATTGGGAGGACTCCTATGGAAAGACTTTGTCACATTCTCAATCTGCCAGTACTCCATCTTGGTGAGTACTTATCCAGCGGCCACTGGTGGCATCAAGATGAGATTGTGTCATGTGGGTAAAGTGTACAACTTCTGTAGAAGATCAAAATTCTAAGTACTTAGCCGTGTCCCCGGTTATGGACAATACTGAGCAACTAAGGCCTGAAGCTATGGAAGATCTCGACATTCCAATTTCTCAAAGTTAAAACTTGAGGGTGACAACAAGGGATTTGAAGCACTTGGAGTTTTCCAAGAAGATTAGAAAGATTTTGACAAAAGATCAAAACTATTTTGAAAAGATAGGATAAAACTATATTGCTTTCTGCAAAAGAGCCTAAACCCTACTTAGCCAAATATGCATGTAAATGATAGGATCCACTTATTTATACATAGTAGTGAAACTTTCCAATACAATTCATGTCACATCCCAAGATTTTCCAAATCTTGTAATGTGAAAATAAAATTAATAAAACAAAACTCTGTTAATTTTCAGAGCCAGAAGAAACTTTTTGAATACAATTGGAACTTCAAACCCATTTGAATTAAAATAAACCTCAAGAGATTTAAAAAGATAAACATTTAATAAAAGGAAAATAAAAACATTTGGGAAATACTATTTTGAAACAATTAAATGAAAAGATTTGTTTTCAAATGAAATAGAAGTTTTATAAATAAAGATTATTAAATAAAGGAAAATTAAACCTTGACCAAACTTTTGGAATTAAAACATTTTATTCTAAATAAATTTAGCAAAGGTTTATTTAAAATAAATTAATAAGGATTTAATATCCAATTTTATTTAAATAAGAAGTTTTACCAATTTAATTTAAACATCAAAGCTTGTTAAATTATTTTTAATAAAATAAGTTTTCTGAGTATTTAATTCTCTTAATTAAAACCTACTGATTGGATTTTGAAAGCATTAGGATTTCAAATGAGGATTTTATTAAATGAACCAAACCCTATTTGATTAATAAACCATGGTCCATTTTATTTAAATTATAGATGGGACCATAAACAAAATCTTATGAATATAAAAAAAAGATAAGTGAATTAAATTTCCAAAGCTATTAAAGCCTTACCAAAAACCCATACCAAGTGGAGTACAATAGATCCTAAAAGGAATCAAAATGTATAAACAAATAATAAATAAGTTTTCATAAATTGGAATCACCAAGTTTGGATCTCTAAATAAAAAGATATGGATTTCATAAGACAAAGATGAAAATATTAATAAAGAATATTTACAGACCAAATCAAATCTTGGCCTAATCCATGAAGTAAATGGAGTGATGATTAATCCCAATTCAAATAAAAATATGAAATAAAGAATATTCCAAATAAAATAAAATGGAAATAACCATTCTATCCCTATTTTAAATAAGGACAAATCTCTAAATAAAAATACATGAGAAAATGATATTTGGAATTAAAACAATTACCCAATCTTATATGATTAATAAATCACTTTGGAATACCTTCCAAATAATTCAATATGAATTATTTGAACCAAATAAACAAATCCTAAATGGATTATTATCTAAGGACCATTTATTTAATTATAAATGGAACCTAAAATAAAAGGTTATTTTATTTTAAAACAAGATTTCCAAGCATCCTTATTTTCAAATAAAACCTACTGGTTTGATTATGAAAACAATTAGATTTCAAATGGAAATTTTATTAATAAAAATCAAACCCTATTTTATTAAATAACTAGTGATCCATTTTATTTAACTATTAAATGGATCCTAAAATAAATAAGGATATTATTTTATTTTATTTTGAGATTTGGTTTATGTTGATAAACAGAACCAAAAATTCAAAGTTCAAAGTTTGCTGAATGTTGATTTGTTTTGAGTGTGAATTGTTTGTTTAGAAATTCAAAATAGAAATTGAAATTAGAAAAGGAAAAAGAAAACAGACAGGAAATAAAAATAAAACAGCCCAACAAGGCCCAGCCCAACAATCCCACAGTCCAGCTCCCCTCTACCCGCAGAAAACGATTCAAACCAAAAATCTTACCCACAGAACCAATGACTGGTGGACCTCCCCTCGTTTTTTTTTCCACTGACCAGAGGACCCCACACAGCCCTCCTTCTTCTCCACCCCGCACGACCTTTTCTTCCTCCTCTCCTCGCCGTTGCAGACATAAAGTCTCGGCTTGATTACGCCTTAACGCCTAGTTAATTCCTCGCCGCGATCAAGCACCTTAAAGCGCCAGCCTCCTCTTCTGTTCCCCAGACGCTCCTCCTCGACACGCCCCAGTGAGAATTTTGCCCAGCACCTCCTCTGTCTCCGGCGACCCTCCTCACCGATTCCGGCCAACACACGCCCTCTCCTGCCTCCTCGAGCACGCAGCCGTTCTCAGCAATCCACAGAGAACCTTTCTGTAACCGCAGCTTACCCGCGGGCGCCCCGAAGCGTCAGCTTTGACGAAGCCCCGACAGCGCCGCCGTCCGTTCCTTCTCCGACGAGATTTCCCGGTGAGTACAGACTGCCCCAGCACCTATCCGTGACACTACTGTGACCCTCAGTACCGTACGCAGCTAACCGCCTGGTTTGTTTGCCTCAGCACGCCCTCAAACCTCACCTCCGACGACAACATCTGCAAGCGACGCCGCCAGCTCGACTCCGGCCGCCCCTAGGAACCATTCCAGGAAGCAAACAGACACCGCTCCAACGCCACTGGCCTTGCCCAGAAATTCTGCGCATCGTCTCCGTCTCCAACGTCTTCAGGAACCACCAGAACCTCGCCTTCGTACACATCCCGAGCGTCGCCGCCGTCCTCATCGTCGCCGGTGACCTGAGCCACCCGGTGAGCCAGCACCCTCTGTTCCCCACCCTTCGATCTCACTTCGACGGACACGATTAGACAGAGCCGCGCCTAGCCGAGCCACACGCCGTGAGCCAAGCCTCCAGCCTAGCTCAAGCCTTGATGAATCCACACCGTCCGTTTTATGTGAATCGTGCGACCCACACCAGCTATCCACACTGAACCGGTATGAACCAATGGGAATCAGACACGTGGCCAGAGATGTTATAAAACAGATTTTTGAAAACAGATTTAAATGCCATTTTCAAACCCTTAAATCTTTTGATCCATACGTCCAAATTTGACAAATTTTATATCAAAAGATTCAGGAGAACAAGTCCTAGTCAACCCTACCCTTAGTTTAGCAAGTAGTAACTGGTAGCTTGTTTGAATTTGCAGATTCTTTTGTGTACTTGCTAACATTAGAAAAATCATTTAAAAATGAATTTTGAGATCAAACCTTTGCCAATTGGTTTGTTGTGACCCTACTGACCCTAGGAACCAACCCATAGTGTTAAAAATGATTTTTGTGAAATTTAAGTTGAATTATTTAACTAAGTCATTTTCTAGCCAAATAAAAAGAATAGTTTTATTTATGAAAATGTGTATGGAAAGAAAACTTTGAGAAAATAGTTTGGACCAAACCTACTGACCAAAACACCAAGTTTTGCAATAGCAACTCATTTGGTGAACCCTATGGACTAATGCCTTAATAAAAATATTTCTACACCACATAAAATAACACTTTGTTTTGAAAATGGTTTTTAAGTGAAACCTTTTGCAAATGACTTAGCCACTTTAGAGAATGACCATTAGATGAACCCAAATGACTATGACCCACTAGGAACCACTTTTTCAAACAAAACAAAGCTTGGCATGCTTGCATGCATTTCTTTGACATTGTTATTTATGTGTGTTGTTTTGCTTGATTGGTAGATTGAGTTTGTGCCTTGCTTGATTGATTTGTAGTGACTTGAAGAGTATGATTGTTGCAAAGATCAAGAAGTGAACCTATACTCTACCAAAAAGGCAAGTGATTCTTCATATTTTTGTCCTATTACTTTCACTATGCATTAGTGATTTTGTTAAGTAAAACTTGCATGGATTTTGCTAAGTATAGATCTTGCTGTAGGAAAACATAGTAATGAATCCTTAGTAGGATTTTCCTAAGTTAAAGATTCCTACTACTATCAAGCTTAGCCTAGCTAATAGAAAACATGGGTGGAAAAATATATTCACACTATGGAAAAATATTCTAAGACTGAGGACTTGTGATTTTGTCTAATAAAACAACTAAGTTAATGAATCACCTGGGTGGAATGGAAGGATTGGGATATGTTGAGTGGTTACACAAGGCCATGGACTTGGATTGTGTATCTCACTTGTGGAATGCCACCCAGGAAACAAAGGGATTTGAGATGTCAAATGTTGAGAAGCTTCAAGTGCAACCACTTGGCAATATGGGCTCTGCCATAATCATATAGGTTGCAAGAACTTAGCCAAATGGACAGTGGGTGGTAGTCTTTGATAGGTGGGAACGCGTCCATTTTGGTCTAAGGGAAGGCTTCTGAAAGATTTTGTCTTGGGAAACCAAGTCTTGTGGGTAAAGTGCACCACCTCTGCAGAGTGTAAAACCTAAGTACTTAGCCATGTCCCTGGTAAAGGACAATTTGAGCATCAAGACATGGAAACAATCAAGAATCTCATCATTCCAATTTCTAAATTAAAAACTTGTGGGTGAACAAGGGATTGTGTGTATTCTTCAATCTTTGATGGAAAGATGGCTTGATATAAGGATCTTGAAATCTTGGATTGAGGAAAATGATTTTACCAAGCACTTGGTCTTTGATTTGTAGATGCCTCGAGAAGGATCTTCAGTCTTTGATTGAGAGAAGCATTGGAAAAGTTTTTGACAAAACTATTTATTTTCAAAACGTTAAGGAAAAATCTATTTTGAGCAATGCAAGCCTCAACTCCACTTAGCCAAATGCATATAGATGATAGACTCCACCATACTACTAAGAGTATCACTTGCCAATACAATTCAAATGTATTGACCCTTTGTGGCTGTAACTTGTATGTTGCAGGTTTGATTGATTTTAGTGAAGATTGATTGATTAGGATTACAAAGTCTACAACCAACATCTGCCTGTGGCACCTTGAAGATGAAGGACCCATGACTATGTTTATTCCGCTGCAATGTAATGTAATAGCCATATGAGCTATGTATGATGTAATAAAATTATGTTTTCCTGGTTATATAGTTATATTATGACCTTTGTTTCTTGATATTACATCTTAACTGTGGATGCTAGCTATTGATCCAGGGACTAGCATTGCAAAACACAGGAGGACTCTACCTTATTAGGTTGGGACCCCTTACAATTCAAATGTATTGACCCTTGTGGCTGCAACTTATTATGTTGCAGGTTTGTTTGATGTTAGTGAAGTGTGTTGAATAGGATTACAAGTCTACAACCAACATGACTGCCTGTGGCACTTTGACGATGAAGGACCCCATGCTTATAGATATGCTGCTGCAATGTAATGTGATAGCCAAATGAGCTATGTAAGATGTAATGAATTATTTTATTCCTGGTTATAAAGTTGTATTATGACCTTTGTTTCTTGATATTACATCTTAACTGTGGATGCTAGCTATTGATCCAGGGACTAGCATTATAAACACAGGGATCTCTACCTTATTAAAGGTTGGGAACCTTACACTGGGCCACCTAACAGTCCGGCTGGGCCCTTGTCTTCTGCAATCAAGACCAGGCCGAGTCAACTAGGAAGCATGCCGAATCACCGCTTCGTCTGGGGCGTCTGGGCCGCGTTATTTCACCCTGTACGCCCTCTTATTTATCTTCAGATGTGCTCCTAACCTTCACAACTACACGCCATCTATCCAGGACAACTCCACAAGCGTCGTGCCAGTCTTGGGACGCCTCTGGCTCAGACTGGCACATGGCATAAGGAATATGCCATCGGCATCCAAGAATATGCTAAGGAATATGCCTTATCATCTCCAAAGATGCCAAGGCATATGCTGAGCATCTCCAGAAGATGCCCGGAATATGTTGAGAACATGCCAATCGTAGAGAGCAAGATTAGTCCCCTGGGCTCCCCTTTATAAGGAGCACTAGGGGGATCGTTCAAGGAGAGGCCCCGAAGGGCTCTTCACCTCTCTGCTCAATAGGAGCTCTCCTTCTTCTTCCTCTTCCACTCTCATAGAGAGATCTAGATAGAGGCATAGGAAATACAGCTCAAGGAGCATGATTGTAGCCACAAGTATGGCAAGATTATAAGAGATTAGATATAGAGGAAGATGTGTTATTTCCACATGAGAGCCTCAAACCTAGATACATTGTATTTCTCTTTATTCATACGAGTGCGGTCTTCACTGCATCATCCCTCCCCAGATTCCTCCACGCCCATCGGCCCCAACTTTAGCCTACCCATGGCAAATGCCGTGATACCACCACGACATCTTGAGTGGTGTCAAAATGGTATGTATTGCTAGCATAGTTCATGCGAGGCCCACGGGTAACCACTTCCTGCACCTCCTCAAACACATCACCACTATCACCATCCTCTATATCCTCAAATATTTCGTGGGACGGGGGATAGCCACGGGGTACCTTGGAGGAAGGTGGTTCCTTTCTTTGGAGCTTGACAGGCTTGTGCTTCATGAGGTTGTTGTAGAGCAGAGGAGTATCTAGGGCGTGTGTAGCAATAAGCTTCATCACATATGGTGCATAGAGAGGACAATTATTGTCCATAATGCACTTTTACAAGTCTTGGTAGATGAATTCCATGACATCAATAGCACCACCATCAGATTCAGGACCATGAATGAACATAGAATGAGCATGAGCCATGAGGTTGATTTTAGCGCCTCTAATTTCATCCTTGTTGCCTGCCTTGGAGTGAGAGTGTGGCGGAACATGCGGAGCATAATATTGTAGAGTGGCTTGATGTTGGTGGTTTGGCCAACCACACTATTCTATGAATAAATAGGAGCCATCCTCTTCTTGAAATAAGCCTGACCACGAACATGTAGGGGTTCGTAGCATGGAAAACAAAAAAATTCTACCGCATGAACACACACACAAGCCAAGATCTATCTACTAGATTGTAGTAACGAGTTGATAAGGTACTAACCCTCGAAGATTCCAAAGAGGTTAACGAGATCGGATTCTCAGGGTGTGATGTAGTCGTTCACTTGCCAATCTCAAGATCGTGTAGAAGATCCTTCCGGCATCGCTTTTCGGCAGTGCTTCCACAGTCGGTCACACGTTCGGTACTCGATGACGACCTTCCTCTCCCTTGTTCCAGCAGGCAGTGGAGGTTGTAGATCTCTCCTCGCGATTCCAGCAGCACGACAATGTGGTGGAGGAAGTAGAGGGGAAATCCCACAGGGCTTCGCCTAAGCCGGAGCGGGTATGGTGGAGTAGAAGAGGGCCCCGACGATCTAGGTTTTAGACGACCGAGGTTTAGAGGTGGTGGCCGGCGGCTAGTAGAGGGCTAGGCGGCAGTGACTTGGGGAGATCCCTAGGTGGCGGCAACTTGGGGTGGTGGCGACCAAGCTAGGATTTGTGGTGAGGGGTAGGGGCGCCCTACCCCTCCTTATATAGGTGGGAGAGTCGGTTGGGGGAGGGGAGTCCTCCCCCAACTCCTCCTTGTGGCCGGCGGAAAGGGAAGGGTAGGAATCCTCCCCTAGGTAGGATTCCTTCCCTCCCTCCACTAGGCAACCATGTTGGGATTTGACTTTTTCAAATTGGCGTTTGACTTTTCAAACTAGAGTTTGATTTCTCACTTCCCATTGCCCAGCCAAGTGACCTAGGACATGATGCAACCATTCCAATTTGTCATGACACATCCATGTACCCTTCCCACTCCGGATCGGTGGACCTTCTATACCCTTCTAGAACATTCCGGTGAAAACACCGAAACCATTCCCGAACTATGGAATTGGACTTTCCTTATATGAATATTATTCTCCGGACCATTCCAGATCTGTTCGTGATATCCCGAATCTAATCCGAGACTCCGAACAACATTCGGTCTCTTTACCCACATTCCATATCTACTAAGCAACATTGAATCCTTAAGTGTGTCTCCCTATGGTTTGTGAATTATGTAGACATGATCGAGACTCTTGTCCGATCAATAACCAATAGAGCAATCTAGAAATTCATATGGCTCCCACATATTTCTACGATTACTTCGTGATCGAATGAAACATTTACATACGATACCAATTTACCTTTGTCTCGCGATACTTTACTTATCCGAGGTTTGATCGTCGGTATCTCTGCATACCTAGTTCAACCTCATTACCGATAAGTACTCTTTAATCGTTCCTGTGATATGTGATCCCTTGTGAGCGAGTCACATGCTTGCAAGCTAATTGGATGACATTCCACTGAGAGGGCCCAAAGTATATCTATCCATCATATGGATGGACAAATCCCACTCTTGATCCATGTGCCTCAACACATACTTTCCGAACACTCAATGCCACCTTTATAACCACCCAGTTACGAAGTGGTGTTTGATGTCATCAAAGCATCAATCTGGTGATGGTGATGAACATGATCTCATGGTCAAACGATTTAGGTTACTATGTATATGAAAACTTATAGTAAACGAACTATTGAAATGACTTGATCTTATGCTACACTTAACTATAGGAGTATGTCCATCACACCATTCTCCTAATGATATGATCTTGTTGTTAATAACATCTCAATGTTCATGTTTAGGAAACTATGATCATCTATTAACCAACAAGCTAGTTTAACAAAAAGGCTTTACTAGGGAATCTTACAAGTTTACAAATCACACATGTATTAATGTTTCCGGTTAATACAATTATAGCATGAATGTAAACATTTATCATAAACACAAAGATATAATAATAACTACTTTTATTATTGCCTCTTGGGAATATCTCTAACAGAACATGCATCCTAGCACCACTGGGAGCATTAGGGTTGAAGGGCAACTCAAGAATGATAGCAAATTGTACCAAGTTGGAATGACATCTTGTATTGCCAGATATCCACTCAAAAAGGAATATCCACAGACTCACCAAAGACAACTGTGGCATAGAACTGCTAGACCAACTCAACGTTGTAGTCTTCCTTCACTTGGAAGATGGTGTGCATCCCCATCTTCTCAGTTACCCAAAGAGCATCCTGGATATATTCAAAGGAACACAGCTTCTGTACTTCCAACCACTGCATAGGACACATCGGAGTCTTGAATGTACCGAACACCTCAGAATAGAGAAGGATTTGTTAATTCCTCCAGAAACTATCATCAGAGGAGGTGCGGAGCAGAGAATAGAACTACTGGATTCTCATCTCCACAAACTCCTCAGTGCTCAAATCAGCCAAGGTGGTCAAGGTTTCAAACTTCATTCGCTTGGCATCATCCCTTTCTAGTTTTCTGATCTTTTCTTGCTTTGCTGCAGCAGGCTCACGTGTCGACTGTCTGATCATAGAAGGATCCACATGAATATCTCTCTCTTCATCATGTCGGAACATGCGAGTACGATCCTTTTGAATTGTCTGATACCAGCGAGGATGAGAACGACCTGTGAAATCAGATGAGGGAAATAGCATAGGGGGTAAGCACATTTGTCCAGGAGATACCAAAGAGATAGTAGTAATCAAAGAAACACAAATCTGCACAAGTTGATTTTCGCTGGACTATCCGAGGAAACCACCCTAGAGACTCCGCCTGGGCCGGACATTCTGGTGCATACACACCAGATATTCCGGCTGTATCGAAATGCCCGACGCATACACGCCGGAGACTTCGGCCGGAGTCTTGGTGTTTCCTGTTGAAGTGTGGGGAAGATCAATCATGATAGGTTGGCATTTCTAAGATTACTGCTAGGGTGTACATTGCACGCATGGAGGATAGTGTCATGGATTCTAGCAAGAAAATGCCCTAAAAACCCATAGAGAAAGAGAGGAGAAAGTTACCAGCATCCATGGTTATCTCCACCAGAGGGGAAGGGGTCCCAGCATATCAGGGTAGAAGATGGTTGGCATCAGCAGCTGGATTCGGGATGGGGAAGCCCTTCTGGTGGCGTTATTGGTCGAGGGCAGCAGTTTGAGAGGAAGAGGGAGCCGGGGGAGATAAGGAGGACTGAACCGTCCACTCTCCCTGACGCCCTTTACCCGAGTTTGAGACTGCTCGGTCTGGAGTGTCCGAGCGGTATACGCCAGAGTGTCCGACCCAGCCGGATAGTTCGGGTGTACCAAGCGCAGTGTCCGGGCCAGCCGGACACTCCGGTGTATACAGAGCAGACAGTCCGAATCCTTTGACCAAAAACGCGAGGAACAAATTTATGGACAAATGTGTGACAAGATAAGAATGTTTTAGGATGGGAATAGGCCTAGTATTTGAGAAGGCACACTGGGGAGAGCTATGAATCAGAAAAAATTCAAATAAATGTTTAATAAAACTCCTATAAGATCAAACCAATAACCAACTCTTCACAACAAAGAGGGCGGTGGCCGAGGCCACCATGTAAGAGTGTGATGCATGATACCGCGAAGAATTATCCTTGGATTCATGGACACTACTCATCAATGAATCTCACATATCACAAAATGAGATAAAGTGAATTGATTTTCTTAATGTTGGCATTATGGGGGGAGGGATAGCCCAATAGAATAGGACCACACTCCCCATATTTCCATGCTTGCACCTAAACCAAATAATGATCAAGTTATAGGTGTGTATGAAAGATGATCAAGTCACACTCCTTGAATCTACGATATTTAGCTCATTCCTCAAATAGCAAAACCTTGCTTCATCAAGTGGCTTCGTGAATATATCAGCAAGTTGGTCTTTGGTTGAAACATAAGATAGCTCAATATATCCTCGGGAAACATGATTTATAATGAAATGATGACGAATCTCAATATTCTTTGTCCTTGTATGATCCACCGGGTTGTAGGAAATCTTGATAGCACTTTCATTGTCACATAAAATAGGCACTTTGTCACAATGGACACCATATTCCTTTAAAGTTTGCCTCATCCATAACAATTGAGTGCATGCACTAGCAGCTGCCATGTATTAGGCTTCGGCGGTGAAGAGAGATATACAATTTTGCTTCTTAGAATACCAACACACCAAGGACCTACCAAGGAATTGGCAAGCCCCGGAGATTGATTTCCTATCATCCTTGTCACCAACCCAATCCAAATCCATGTACCCACAAAGAGAGAATGTTGAGACCCTAGGGTACCACACACCATAGTTTGGGGTATGAACCAAATATCGAAATATTATTTTGACCGCAATCAAGTGGCTTTCCTTAGGATCCTCTTGATATCTTGCACACACTCCTACACTTAACACAATATCAGGTCTAGATGCACAAAGGTAAAGCAAAGAACCAATCATAGACCGATATACCTTTTGATCCACATCTTTACCATTTGGATTTAGTTCAAGATGAGTCTTGGTTGCCATGGGAGTAGGATCTACATTTAGTTCCTTAATGTTGAACCTCTTGAGTATACTTGGCTTGATTGGAGAAGTTTCCTCCTCTTACTTGCTTGATCTCAAAACTAAGGAATACCCTCCACTCTCCCATCACAGACATCATGAACCTATTAGTCATAAGCTTTGAGAATTCATCATTAGAAGCTTTGTTAGCTGAGATAGAGATAATATTATCAACATATATTTGGCATACAAAAATCTCCCCATTAACCTTCTTAGTAAAAAGAGTGGGATCAATCTTCCCAACCTCAAACCCACGGTCTAACAAAAACTCTCTAAGGTGCCCATACCATGTGCGTGGAGCTTGTTTAAGCCCATATAGCGCCTTATCAAGCTTATATACATGGTTTGGGAAGTTGGGATCCTCGAACCCGGGGGTTGCTTAACATAGACCAACTCATGCAATGGACCATTTAGAAAAGAACTTTCCACATCCATTTGTTGCAACTTAAAAAGTTATGATGTGCCACATATGCAAGAAGTATATGGATGGACTCAAGGTGATCTACGGGATCATATGTCTCTCCATAATCAATTACTTCAATTTGAGAGAAACCTTGAGCCATTAATCCTGCCTTGTTCCTCACAACAATTCCATGTTCATCTTGCTTGTTCTTGAATATCCATTTAGTGCCAATAACATTGCAGAAATCTTTGTGCTTTTAAAATAACTTCCAAACTTTGTTTCTCACAAAGTTGTTGATCTCTTTATACATGGCTTCCAACCAATCTAAATCTTCAAGATCTTCCCACACTTTCTTGGGCCCCACCATGGATATATGAGCTTGATGCACACCAAAATGCTTCAATTGAGCTCGAGTGGACATTCATCTCCTTAGATCACCAAGAAAATTCTCAAGAGTGTGGTCTCTTGTTTCCAACATTCTATCCATTCTTGCTTTGCGACGACTTTTGATCTCCTTGTTGTTTCTTGTGGGGATCTCTTCATAATTTTGGTCCTCGTCTTGACCATTAACTTGACCTTGATCATCAATGGGTTCATTCTCAACATCATGAGACAAGGTTGACCTTGGTCTTGATCAGGCACAAAACTAGAAAGGCGTTGAGATGAGCTTGTCGATGACTGAATAAATCTGCCTTGTGCAACTGACTACACAGGGCTAGACAATCCGTTCAATGGAGAGGCCGGATCATCCTCCCTAGATCTTTTGTCCTGATTAACTTGGTGAGGGTTCTCAGTTTGTCTTTGGCTTGAGTCAGCATTTGTTTCAATAATAGGATCTTATTGATGCTGTGAAGATGAGGGCTCCACTTGAGTAGAGCATAGTTCTTCTCGGTCCGCCACAAGTGGTTCCTCAATGGGGCGGATGAATCCTGCATCCATTCTTCTTATGGCATCTTGAGGTATTTCATCATATACATCACAAACATCAACACGCCCCGCTTGGGGACCATCATATTCTTTGAAAACAACACTACAAGATTCGGTAAGTATTTCATATGGAGTCCTAATCAATTATTTGTGGAGGTAGAGCTGGTGCAATGCATGGCATGCAGTGGAGATTGCTTCAGCCCAAAAGTTGTATGGAGACTTAAACTCCGCCAACATGGACCTTGGCATATCCATTACTCTCCGGTTCTTCCTCACCATTTTGTTGAGGGGTATATGCAGCGGAATATTGATGTTTTATTCCATCATCACTAAGAAAACCATTCAAGGTATAGTTCTTGAACTCGGTGCCATTGTCGCTTCTTATCACCAACATGGGGACATTATATTGACGTCGAACCATGTTGACGAAGTCGATGGAGTTTTCTTGAGTCTCACTCTTCAACTTGAAGAAGTATACCCATGGATATCTTGAGTAGTCATCAACAATCACCAAGCAATATTTCTTCCCACCAAGACTAGCATGAGATGGAGGATCAAAGAGATCCATGTGAAGGAGCTCCAAGATCCTCTTGTACTTGATGATGTTATTTGGCTTGTGGGGAGAATCATGAATCTTTCCTTCAACACATGCCCTGCACACACGATCTTTGGAAAAACAGACATTTTATTTTAGTCCAACAATATGGCCACCCTTGTGGAGACTTTGCAAAGTTCTCATATTGACGTGGGCTAGACAGTGATGCCATAGGCAACCCACATCGACCTTTCCTAATAGGCACATCGCACTTGTAGTGGTTTCCCCCGAGAAGTCCACCACATACACGTCATTTTTTACGTACCCAACGACAATGACCTTTAGAGTCTTGCTCCACATACACATCATTATCAATAAAGACGGAAAATCCCATCTTTCCAAGAGCATGGACTCAAAGTAAATTATACCCAAGGGTCTCAACAAGCATGACGTCCACGAGAGTAGTATCGTGTGCAACCACAACTTTGCCAAGATCTATTACCTGAGACCTTGACTTATCGGCATATATGACGGTTATTTGATTATGATTTGGCCTTATCCCCGTCATATTTGCCTTGCTTCCGGTCATATTACTTGTGCATCCACTATCAAGCACCCACTTTGACCCACCGGAAGCATAGTTATACAAGATATCAAACTAGGCTTTAGGTACCCATTTTTCAATCGGTCCTCTTTTGTTAGCAACAAGGGTCTTGGGACCCAAATAGACCAAGCAATATAGCCATCAAATGGGCCAACATATTGTGCACAAACATCACCATAATAATCACGCATTAAGACATAGTGAGGGTTAGCACCCCCCGCAAAGTCATCTTGTGACATAGTTTTGCCACTTGTGGTTTTATTAACTTGATGAGTGAATATTTGCATCACGTTTTACATTATTATTTTGCACTGTAGTGGTAGGATCTTGGTATTTTATGGCGTTCGCGTGCATCTTTTGTGTCTATTTTCACCAGGATCAGGACAGATGATGGATACGATGGACACAACTCTTGGACATATTGCACTGGATCGAAAAGGAGTCAAAAACAGTGTAAATCGCAAATTTGGGTAAAAATCAATAACACAAACCCGAGGCAATCAAAGCATACAGAAGGTTTAACGACCAACTATACGGTGAGAATATTTTCTCCGGACGTATAGTTCCCGCCGTATAGTTGGCGCCGCCACCGCCTCCTCAAATAGCTTCACCCCGTGCAATTGGATCAGGGAGACGACATACAGAACACCTATAAATCACCGAAAACCTCACCTCTAGACGGGATCTGGATGGGGAACTTGCCCAAGGGATCCATCTTTGACCTAAGCAGATCTGGGAGGCCAAGGCATCGATCTTCATCTTCATCAACCGCTACATTACCATTATCTCCATCCATCCCATCTACATCCCATCTAGATCTTGTTGTAATTGTCGTACTAGTTGTGGATTTATACAAGAACTATTCATCTATGATTGTTTCCATTATCATTGACATGATGTTGATTGCCTCCATGTTTGAGTAGATCATTAGTTCCTGGGGAGATGGACAAACCCTATCATCTGATTGAGATACGATAGAGATTATTATGTTATACATCATTATGTGTATGTGTTAATTGTCTTTATCTTGATGTTGAGAGTTGTGCACCTCTTAATATTTGCCTCTTATGGGGACTTTATGAAGGGTATTACTTGTTGGTAGAAGGAGGGATGATAGCACTTACTATGACTATAAAGCTGTAGTCATTCTTTACGTACTAACTTGGGGAAGCAAGGAGAAATCATTAAGCCATGTCCATGCCATGGGAGAAATCCCTTAGTAGCGATATAAGACGATTGATGTCGTTTATCTGTTAGCTGTGGTTATGACGGATGATGTGAGCAATGGTTGCTGCCTATTCGTCCATATATGGAGCTCCTCCCACATACATACATGTCATGAGAATATTTGCTATGATAATCTTGATTACTCTGTCTAAATTGCTAGCGGTGTATCCACCACTCCCCGAGAATGCATTTTTTCCCTATTGTAGTTCCAAGCTTTCTTACATACGCGATTCTTACTTTCTGCATTAAGTTTTAGTTTACTTTATTTAATTGATTTTCTCAATCAAAAACCCAAAAACAATTCTACTCTTCTTGCATCTTAGAATTATTCCTCAAGTACTTCGTTTAGTTTTAGTTAAAAGCATTTTAGTCTTTTGCCTACTGCTCCCTCTGGGATCGATATCTTTATTTAAAAACTAGATACAAACGATCTATGCACTTACAGTCATCATACCCACAATGGCCTTATCTTTTGCTTGTGTGGGCTTGGCCCTCTTCTTGTTATTCTTCTTCTTGGCCTTGGACACAAAGCCAATGCTTCCTTTCTCATTAATTGACCTTTGTTTACTCAAAAGGTCATCGATGGACTTATTTCCTTCTGGGAAGGTTTCCTTTGCAAGCTCCCCTTTGAAAGAACATGTTGGGCCCCCATGTGTGGTTTTGGTAATTAATGACAATCTTTATGGACTAATGTGTGTATTAAGTTATACTGGTAGGATTTGTCCATTGGCATCGTTTGGAGCATGTGTTGGCTTCAAGGTCGATGAAATGCAAAGAAGATATGTTGGGCAAGCTCAATATGCGAGGTCGATGATGAGGAATTAAGAAAGGCGTTCCATCTTGAGAAGGGCAAGATCATCTACATAGAGCTCAAGTGGAATGCTCAAAGAAAAGGTATAATCTTGATAGGTTTTCCCTTTTGCCGGTCTCTTGTTGTGTGTAGGAGACCAGGTTTAGGATAGATAACCATACTATCAAGAGGGGCTTTCGTATGAGTAATTCGGCCACATCGTTCGGAGAGAGCTCAAACCTTTGCATACTTGCATCATCGTTTTTGGTTGTTATTTGGTCTTATCCATGTGAGGATATAGAGTTTGTGGTAATCTCCATAACAAGCTTTTGTTCATCTAAATCGGATCTCCCATTTGTATCTTGTTGCGATTTTGGTGTATGCGGCTTTTCGGTTTCTCACCAAGTGAGGTATATCACATTATTCTACTTGATACTTTATTACTTGGTGATAATCAATATTTCCACTTGTTATTGGGAAGCCCTTGTCGTCCTCTATCCAACGCAATTTGAATCGGGTAAATCGGAGCTTCCAGTCAAAACTTATTGCAGTTTGTATATTTGTCTGTCTATCTGTTTTCTGGGCCGAGCGGTAGTACCGCCCGGGCCTGAAAACGGCCCGTTTTCGTTCTGTCTCGCTAGGTACCCAGATCCGGTACTACCGTCCGGCCCGGTAGTACCGCCCGGGTGGGCCGGTAGTACCGGTCGGCCCAGAAACTTTTCCCCAGTTTATTTGTCTAGTTTTAGATCCAGATCCAGATTTAGCTCGACTTGTTTTTCGCGTCTGCAACCGCCGCTGCCGCGTTGACTCGCGCCGGCACGCGCGCGCCCGCTCGCGTTCATCGCCCGCCTGCCGCGTGGCTGCGCTGGGCTCGCGCTGTTCCAGCGCTGCGCTTGACCGACTTCGCCGCGCCGCGTGGTGCGCTTTGCCGCTAGGCCATTGCCGCTTCGCTCGCGTGCGTTTGTGCGTCTGCTGCCGCTCACGATTCTTTCGCTGCCGTGCATGCTGCTTGTCCCCACCGCTGCTCTGCTGCTGCGCCATGCTGCTCGCTTGCGCTGCTAGCTGCATCTCTGCTGCCGCACTGCTACCAGCTGGGTCCCTCTCCCTCGCCCTGTCCCGCGTGCGCCGCCACCACTTGCTGGTGCTTCCTTTTTTTTCCTGGCGCGGGCGGTACTACCGGTTAAAACCGGTAGTACCGGTTCGTCCAGGAAAAATGCACCAACGGGCAGATTTGGCCTCTCTCTTTAAATAGCTTTACCACTTTGTCTTTTAGGGTTACTTCTTCCTCCTTTTCTTGTCCAAGATTTGCCCCCATTTGCTTTACTCTTTAAGCTTGATTTCTACACACCCCTCCATTGATTCTTGCATATATTTGAGGGGTTGTTGGAGGTGATCTAGATCTACGTTTTGACCAAACCAAAACATCTCTTTGTGAGTGTATCTTTGGGGATCTAGATTTTGGGGGATTTTGTGTCTCTCTTTGATTCCTCCTCTCTTGTTCCCCCAATAGCTTTAGTAGCTTTGTTGGAACTTGAGAGTGAGGGATTTGAGCATCTTTGTGGTGTTCTTGCCATTTGCATTTGGTGCATCGGTTTGAGTTCTCCTCGGAGGATTTGGTTTGAATTGCTCATTGGAGCTTGTCCCTCTTGGGTTCTTGGAACCCTAGACGGTTTTGTGGCCTTGGTGGCATTGTGGCCTTGGTGGAATTTGTTGAGGCCTTTTGTGGCATTTGTTGGGAGCCTCCAATTAAGTTGTGGAGTTGTGCCCCAACCTTGTGAGAGGTTTCGGTTGCCACCGACAAGTGCACCGATAGTGGAAGCGTGGATCGATCCCATTGGGGTGAGATTCACCGAAGAATAAGGGAGGCCTTTTGTGGCGTTGGTGGTTTGATACCACCCCCTCTCCAAACGAGACGTACTCCATGTTGGGAGGAACTCGGTAAAATATCGGTGTCCCCGCGTGCCTCGTTTATCTCTATACCCGAGCTCTTTACTTATGCACTTTACATTGTTATAGCCTTCGTGCTTGAAGTAATATATATCTTGCTATCACTTTGTTGCTTCTATTGCTTAGCATAAGTTGTTGGTGCACATAGGTGAACCTTAGTTGTTCTAGGTTGTGCTTAACAAAGTAAACACTAGTTTATTCCGCATTTGTTGAGCCACTCTAGGAAAAGTTTTAATCGCCTATTCACCCCCCTCTAGGCGACATCCGTATCCTTTCAATTGGTATCAGAGCCCGGTCTCTCATTTTAGGCTTCACCGCCTTGAGAGTAAAGATGTCGGCTAGAGGATTAGTGCACAATGATATGTTCATATTCAATGGCACAAAATATGATATATGGAAAACTCGTATGGTTATTCATTTTCGGGACATGGACCAAAATTTGGAGCGTATTGTAGATATAGGTTTTTCTCTGTAGGGTTCGCAGCATAGAAAACAAAAAATTTCCTACGATGTGAACTATATACCAAGATCTATCTACTAGATACAAACAACGGGCGGATGTATATCCATAGAGAACATACCCTTGAAGACCGACAAAGCTTAACGAGTTCAACTCGTGGTTGATGTAGACGATCTCTTGCCGATCTCAAGATCGAGAGGAAGTCCTAGCGCCGCAAATCAGCAGCGCATCCGTGCTCGCACACACGTTCGAGGCACCGAGAAACCTCCGTCTCCTCGCTCCAGCGATGCAGCGGAAGCACAACTCTTTCTTGCCGAATAGCCACCGGGAACATGTATCTCGCTAGTCCGAGACCATGGGGGATAAATTCTAGAGGGGGAGAGAGATCCTTCACGAGTAGGTGTGAGAGACAAGTGAGGAGGGGGGCTCCTTTTATAGGAGGAGGGGGGAACCCCAAGGGGTGGCAGCGCATGGGGGCTGCCCCCTTGCCCTCCCCTCTTCATGTGGGTGGACACTCCACTCACAAATCTCCTTTAAATTCCCTCCACTCAAAAGTCCACTCAAATTCCCATTAAATTTCCACCAAATTTAATGCAAACTCTCATTAAATAAAACTCTTTTATTTTATTCAGAATTTTGTCAATTACTTTAATGACAAACATTCACAAATAACCCCTTGCTAGAATTCTATTTCACATGCATAACCACTTTATGCAATTTCACCCAAAAACTGTTTCGGTATCTAGTGAAATAAATTCCTGCGCTTGTTCATTCTTTCGGCATGAAACATTTGCTCCAATTGGATGTCGGTGTCTCTTAAGTGTGTCACCCTACGGTTCGTGAATAATGCGGACATGATCGAGACCCCTCTCGGATCAATAATCAGAAGCGGGATCTGGAGACCCATACTGACTCCCACACATTCAACGATGACTTTCTTGTGATCGTCGGAACCTTTTACGCTAGTATCTTAATCCCTTTGTTTCACGATATATTACATGTCCGAGATTCGATCATCGGTATCTCCATACCTAGTTTGATCTCGTTACCGACGTGCACTCTTTTCTCGTTCCTGTGATATAACATTCTAGTGATCAAATCACTTTCTTGCAAGCTAATCAATGTGATATCACCGAGAGGGCCCAGAGTATATCTATCCGTCATCGGGATGAACAAATTCCACTCTCGATCCATGAGCCTCAACATAACACTTTATTAGTTACGAATCCATCTTTATAATCACCCGTTATGGTGTGACGTTTGATGTTATCAAGAAACTCTTAGGTGTTAGTGATTGACATGATCTCATGGTCTAAGGATTAGGATCACTTCGTAAGTTGTTATAGCAATATAAACTCAATGACTTTGATCGTAATGCTATACTTCGGATGAATGTTCATCACACAATTACACTAATGTTGTGATCCCATTATTAACAACATCCAATGTCCATGATCAGGAAACCTTAATCATCTTGTTAATCAACGAGCTAGTTTATGAGAGAGGCATAACTAGGAACTTTCTGTTTGTTTATTAAACACACATGTATTAACGTTTCCGTATTAATACAATTATAGAATGCAAAATAAACATCTATCATATACTTGGAATACACATAATAAACACTTTATTATTGCCTCTCAGGGCATATTCCCTTCAGTCTCCCACTTGCACTAGAGACAATAATCTAGTTACATAGTGATAAATCTAACACCCATTGAGTTCTAGTGTTGATCATGTTTTGCTGTAGGGAGAGTTTTAGTCAATGAATCTGCTACATTGAGATCCGTATGTACTTTACAAATCTTTATATCTCCATCCTTGACATGCTCACGGATGGAGTGAAACCGGCGCTTAACATGCTTGGAATGCTTGTGAGACCTTGGCTCTTTGTCATTGGCAATGGCACCATTGTTGTCACAATAGATCACCATTGGGTCCAACGCGTTTGCCCCAACTCCTAGTTCGGATATGAACTCCTTCATCCAAACTGCTTCCTGAGCCGCTTCTGAAGCAGCAACATATTCGGCCTCCGTTGTTGATCCCGCTACCACAGGTTGTTTGGAGCTCCTCCAACTAACCGCTCCGCCATTCATGATAAATACGTATCCGGATTGAGACATAGAGTCATCCGGATCGGTGTCAAAGCTAGCGTCGACATAACACTTAGCGACGAGCTCTTCTTCACCTCCGTATACAAGAAACATATCCTTAGTTCTTCATAAGTACTTAAGGATATTCTTGACCGCTATCGATGTTAGAACGGATCCGATTGGTACCTACTAGTCAAACTAATAGCATGTGCCACATCCGGTCTTGTACATAGCATGGCGTACATTATAGAGCCTATGGTGAAGCATAGGGGACTTTGTCCATTATCTCTCTTTCTTCATGAAGCGGACTTTGAGTCTTACTCAATGTCTTGCCTTGCAACATAGGTAAGAACCCTTCTTACTTCCGTCCATTTTAAACTTCTTTAAAATCTTATCAAGGTATGTACTTTGCGATAGCCCTATTAGGCGCCTAGATCTATCTCTATAGATCTTTATGCCTAATATGTATGACGCTTCACCTAGGTCCTTCATTGAAAATTTCTTTGTTTAGATAACTTTTAACCTTTGTTTAAAAGATCTATATCATTTCCGATCAATAATATGTCATCCACATATAATATCAGAAATGCCACGTTGCTCCCACTCACTTTCTTGTAAATACAAGCTTCTCTATAAGTTTGGACAAATCCAAACTCTTTGATCACCTCATCAAAGCGGAGATTCCAACTTCGTGATGCTTGCTTCAATCCATAGATGGATCGCTGAAGCTTGCACACCTTGTTAGCATCCTTAGGATCGACAAAACCCTTTGGTTGTATCATATACAACTCTTCTTCAATATTACCATTAAGAAACGCGGTTTTGACATCCATCTGCCATATCTCATAATCGAAATATGCAGCAATTGCTAACATAATCCTAAATAACTTTAGCATCGCTACGGGAGAGAAAGTCTCATCGTAGTCAACTCCTTGAATTTGTCGAAACCCCTTTGCGACAAGTCGAGCTTTATAGATGGTCACATTACCATCAAAGATCAGTTTCCTTTTGAAAATCCATTTGTTCTCCACGGCCTTTCGGTCGTGAGGTAATTCCACCAAGTTCCAAACTTGATTTTCATACATGGATTCCATCTCGGATTTCATGGCTTCTAACCATTTGTTGGAATCCGGGCTCATCATCGCTTCTTCATACGTCGCAGGGTCATCATTTTCATCAACCATGAAATTCATGACAGATTTCCGTCTGAGCCGCACGCGTCTGTTTGACTGCGAGGTTCGGTAGTACTCTCTTTCGGAGTTTCATGATCATTATCATTAGTTCCTCTTCAACAGGTGGAGCCAACTCGGAACAACTTTCGGTTGCGCTACTCGCCATACTTTGAAGAGAAGGTTCCACAACCTCTTGAGTTCTACCTTCCGACTACTCACACCTTTCGCGAGAAACTCTTTCTCTAGAAAGGATCCATTCTTAACAAAACCTTGCCCTCGGATCTGTGATAGAAGGAATACCCAATAGTTTCTTTAGGGTATCCTATGAAGACGCATTTTTCCGCTTTGGGTTCGAGTTTATCCGGTTGAAGTTTCTTCACATAAACATCGCATCCCCAAACTTTAAGAAATGAGCTTAGGTTTGTTTCCAAACCACAATTCATACGGTGTCTTTTCAACGGATTTAGATGGTGCCCAATTTAAAGTGAATGTAGCGGTTTCTAGTGCATAACCCCAAAATGACAACGGCAAGTCCGTCAGAGACATCATAGATCGAACCATATCTAATAAAGTACGATTATGACGTTCGACACACCATTTCACTGGTGTTCCGAGGTGTGAGTTGTGAAACAATTCCACACTCTTTCATGTGAGTGCTAAACTCGTAACTTAGATACTCACCTCCACGGTCGGACCGTAGAAAGTTGATCTTTCTATTACGATGATTTTCCACTTCATTCTGAAATTCCTTGAACTTTTCAAAGGATTCAGACTTGTGTTTCATCAAGTAGATATAACCATATCTACTCAAATCATCCGTGAAAGTAACAAAATAACGATATCCACCTCGCGCAATCACACTCATTGGACCACATACATCAGAATGTATGATTTCCAATAAATCTATGCCCGTTCCATTGAACCGGAAAACGGCGTTCTAGTCATCTTGCCCATAAGGCATGGCTCACATGTATCAAATGATTCATAATCAAGTGATTCCAAAAGTCCATCCGAATGGAGCTTCTTCATGTGTTTAATGCCAATATGACCTAGACGGCAGTGCCACATATATGCGGATATATCATCATTAAGTTTAATCCTTTTAGCATCAACATTATGAATATGTGTAACATTATCATCGAGATCTAATAGAAATAAACCATTCATCATCGGTGCATGACCATAAAAGATTTCATTCATATAAATGGAACAACCATTGTTCTCGGATTTAAATGAATAACCACTTCGCTGTAGCACTAGTCAAGTACACATCAATAACATGTATATCATATATACCTTTGTTTGCCTTGCCGGCCTTCTTGTCTGCCAGATACTTGGGCGATTGCGCTTCGATGGCGATCCGTTACAATAGTAGCACTCGGTATCAGACTTAGGTCCAACTCGGGGTTTCTTTTCAGGCGCGGCAACATGCTTGCCGCCCTTACTTCCCTTCCGTTTTCCCTTCTTGTCTTTCTTGAAACCAGTGTTCCTATTGATCATCAACACTTGATGTTCCTTTTTGATCTCCACTTCTGCAGTTTTAAGCATTGTGAAGCTCGGGAGAGACTTCTTCATGCCTTGCATATTATAGTTCATCACGAAGCTCTTATAGCTAGGTGGCAGAGACTGCAGAACACGATGGATGCCTAAGTCAATGGGAATCGATATTCCCAAGGACACAAGCTTATCGGCGTAACCCGACATCTTGAGTACATGCTCACTAACGGAGTTGTACTCTTCCATCATGCAGCTAAAGAACTTTTCTGAAGCGTTGTAGCTCTCTACAGCAGCATGTGTGTCGAAAATCATTTTCAACTCACCCATTGTATCAAATGCATTGCCGTTTTCGAAACGCTTTTGAAGTTCCGCTTCTAGCCCATACAATATGCCGCAATGAACTAAGTTGTGGTCCTCCTGACGAGTCTGATAGACATTCTTCTCCTCGTCAGGGGCATCATCAAAATGTGGGGGGCCTAACGACGCTTCTAGCACATATTGCTTTTGTGCAGCAGAGAGGAGAATCCTCAAATTCATGGCCCATTCGGTAAAGTTGCTACCGTTCGTTGCTAGTTTCTCTTTCTCCATGAACACATTGAAATTAAAAGCAGGTGGTGCCATCTACAACAGAATTTGTAAAGTTTAGACTAAGTGTATGATAGATTGAGTTCAACTAATCTATATTACGAATGAACTCCCACTCAAAAACGACATCCCTCGTGCCCTTTTGGTGATTACATGAACCAAATCCACTACACCAAGTCCGATCATCACGTGAGTCGGTATAGCTTCAAAGGCGAGCATCAAATGGGCATCATATAACCTATATAACTCATGCTTAACCTTTCGGTCCGTGTTCCGAGGCCATGTCTGTACATGCTAGGCTCGCCAAGTTAGAACCTTAGTATTCGCGTGTGTAACTGTTTTACACCCGAAATATGGCCGTGGATCCAAGAACACCCGATCATCACGTGATGTCTTGGAGCGACGAAAACATAATTGGTGCATACTAAAGGAAGAACACATTCTTATCTTGATATTTAAATGAGGGATCATCTTATTATGCTAACAAAGCGCTAAACAAGCAATATAAGATGCAATCAAAACATCATATGTTTATTAGTGAAATGATATGGTTCCCGCAGATGATCTCTATCATGTGCATCGTGGTATGATCACTATCATACCTATATGTGTAAATCCAAGGTCTATGGATTTTACACGCTATGTGTGTTGTAAGAGTATCATCTCATACTTCTACTTACAACACTACCATATCATAACACTAGCCCAGCAACAATCTAAACTAGATGCCTCTAATTTATCCATTGCAAGTTTTACGTGGCTTAGGGCTTTCGAGATAGAACCGTTCTTACCTACGAACATGAAACACAACGAGGATAATCAAATTGTTGACAACTCGCTTGCAAAATAGATATTGACTATAGTAGGAGAGACAGACACCCGCTAGCCACTTATGCAAACTAGTTGCATGTCAAGCGTGGAACAGGTCTCATGTGCGAGGACATGTAAAGTTTTTCCGGGCCGCTTCATCCCACTATGCCACCAATATCCAAAATTACAACAAAGGAGCAACAATATGATCATCATCGCCCACATACTCATATGTGTACTACCCATGTAAAGTATCTACGCATAGATCCGGCTCTGATTCCACTGTAGGGTTCGCAGCATAGAAAACAAAAATTTTCCTACGATGTGAACTATATACCAAGATCTATCTACTAAATACAAACAACGGGCGGATGTATATCCGTAGAGAACATACCCTTGAAGACCGACAAAGCTTAACGAGTTCAACTCGTGGTTGATGTAGACGATCTCTTGCCGATCTCAAGATCGAGAGGAAGTCCTAGCACCGCAAATCAGCAGCGCATCCGTGCTCGCACACACGTTCGAGGCACCGAGCAACCTCCGCCTCCTCGCTCCATGATGCAGTGAAGCACAACTCTTTCTTGCCAAATAGCCACCGGGAACATGTATCTCGCTAGTCCGAGACCATGGGGATAAATTCTAGAGGGGGAGAGAGATCCTTCACGAGGAGGTGTGTGAGACAAGTGAGGAGGGGGGCTCCTTTTATAGGAGGATGGGGGAACCCCAAGGAGTGGCCGGCGCATGGGGCTGCCCCCTTTCCCTCCCCTCTTCATGTGGGTGGACACTCCACTCACAAATCTCCTTTAAATTCCCTCCACTCAAAAGTCCACTCAAATTCCCATTAAATTTCCACCAAATTTAATGCAAACTCTCATTAAATAAAACTCTTTTATTTTATTCAGAATTTTGTCAATTACTTTAATGACAAACATTCACAAATAACCCCTTGCTAGAATTCTATTTCACATGCATAACCACTTTATGCAATTTCACCCGAAAACCTGTTTCGGTATCTAGTGAAATAAATTCCTGCGCTTGTTCATTCTTTCGGCATGAAACATTTGCTCCAATTGGATGTTGGTGTCTCTTAAGTGTGTCACCCTACGGTTCGTGAATAATGCGGACATGATCGAGACCCTCTCGGATCAATAATCAGAAGAGGATCTGAGACCCATCTTGATTCCCACACATTCAACGATGACTTTCTTTTGATCGTCTGATCCTTTTGCGCTAGTATCTTATTCCCTTTGTTTCACGATATGTTACATGTCCGAGATTCGATCATCGGTATCTCCATACCTAGTTTGATCTCGCTTCGACATGCACTCTTTTCTCGTTCTCGTGATATAACATTCTAGTGATCAAATCACTTGCTTGCAAGCTAATCAATGTGATATCACCGAGAGGGCCCAGAGTATATCTATCCGTCATCGGGATGAACAAATTCCACTCTCGATCCATGAGCCTGAACATAACACTTTATTAGTTACGAATCCATCTTTATAATCACCCTTATTACGGTGACGTTTGATGTTATCAAGAAACTCTTAGGTGTTAGTGATTGACATGATCTCATGGTCTAAGGATTAGGATCACTTAAAGTTGTTATAGCAATATAAACTCAATGACTTTGATCGTAATGCTATACTTCGGATGAATGTTCATCACACCATTACACTAATGTTGTGATCCCGTTATTAACAACATCCAATGTCCATGATCAGGAAACCTTGATCATCTTGTTAATCAACGAGCTAGTTTATGAGAGAGGCATAACTAGGAACTTTCTGTTTGTTTATTAAACACACATGTATTAACGTTTCCGTATTAATACAATTATAGCATGCAAAATAAACATCTATCATATACTTGGAATACACATAATAAACACTTTATTATTGCCTCTCAGGGCATATTCCCTTCATTCTCCTCCTGTGGATTTCAAAAATCTATCTAGTGAGGATGAGAAAAACTTATATCTCGATGCTCAAGCTTCTAATGTGCTTGTTAATGCTTTGAGCTATGTAATTACATCTTCAATCATTCCTTTTTGGAGCGCTCATGAGTTATGGACAAAACTTCAAGATAAATATGTTGTGTCCAACATTATTGAGGATGATTGTGTTGCTTCCACTTTCGGTCGAGATGAGTTCTCATCCTCTACCACTTCACTAACATGTGAATTTTCACAAGGTAATGATATGGTGAGTGGTGATAGAAATTGCAATTTGGATAGTGTGCTTACTATTTGCAATCCCTCATCTCTATCTAGTTGCAATGATCTATCTTTGGACTTTAACACTTATAGCACTACAAACTCCTTGCATGCTTGTGTTAATAGTCCTTGCATATCATGTAGAAATGACTTGAATAAATCTCATGATGATATGTTTGTGTTGTCTTGTTGCCATGATAAAAATGCTTCCATTTCCTCTAGTGCTTGTGTTGCTAACCATGTAGAGGAAACCGAAGATTCTATGGGCCAAGACATGGTTTTTAATGAAGCCACAAATGCAATCTCATCTTCACCTTCTTCCGGTACCCACCTATGCCTTATGGCTAGGGATTCTAAGGTAACTCCTACTTTGGAACCCATTACCTATTGTGATGAGGAGGATGTGGATAATGTGGAAGAAGATCTTGATATTTATGATTTATATGAGAAGGGTGAGATTGTTTATCGTGCCCTTGTTAAAAAGGATATTGCTTGTACTAACTTTGTTGAAGTCTTGGACTTTGATATTAAGAGCAAAGAACATATTGATAAGTTAGAAACACAAATTGAGGTGCATGATAACAACGTTGATAAAATGTGTAGTCTTGAGCGTGAGTATGCTAATATAATTGCAAACCTAAATAAAGCTCTTGAAGAGGAACAAACCACCAAGGAATCTCTTGAGGAGACCTTTGCTTTAGAGCTATCTAGAGTAAAGGAATCTCATGATAGAGATCTTGAGGTGGCAAGTGATCTAAAACATAAAAATGATGAGACTCAAGTTGCTTATGCTAAACTCCTTGAGGATTTTGAGCACCTCAAAAATGGCTCTAGGGTCATAAAGGGTGAGCTCATCAAACTCACCGAGTCACATGAGCAACTCAAAGCCTCATATTCAAAAGAGCTTGCCAAGTTGCCCTCACCTCTTGAAAATAGTAATGATGCTTGTGATACTAACTCTATTTCTTGTGAAGCATCTACTTTGAAGGAGAATGTTGAGCTAAATGCTCAACTTGCGTTGCTAACTAGCAACTATGGGAAATTAGAAGAAAGTCATGTTAAGCTCTCAAGCTCGCATGAGGATCTTCTAGTATCCCATGGTAGGCTAAAGGTAGCTCATGAGGCCATCATGTCAAAGGTAACATCTAGTGGGCTCATGTGGACATTAGCACTATATCTACTTCAAATGTTATATTGCCATGTGCTAGTCCGTGTAATTCATCCTCTCACAACCATGCTATATCTCGTGATGAATTACATTCCATGCCTTGTTGCTCTAACAATGTAGCATCTACTTCCTATATTACTTTTGTTGAAACTAACCATGTAGAGGAAATAAAAGAGCTCAAGGCTCAAGTCACTTCTTTGAGAAATGACTTGAAAAAGGGTCATCAAGGGAAGGTCACACTCAACAAAATCTTGAGTGTGCAAAAATCCCCCAATGACAAGAGTGGGCTTGGATTCAACTCCAATGTCAAGAACAAGTCCACAATCAAGTTGAAGCACAAGGACAACTCAAAACTCATGAAGTGAACTATCCTACTCATGATTTAGAGTTAGCCTCTGTTGTCCATGCACTCAAAACATGGAGACACTATCTTTTGGGAAAACGTTGTGAAGTGTTCACGGATCACAAAAGTTTGAAGTATATCTTCACCTAGAAGGAAATTAATATGAGAGAAAGAAGATGGCTAGAACTTATCAAGGACTATGACTTAAGTTTGCAATACCACCCCGGTAAAGCAAATGTCGTAGCAGATGCTCTAAGTCGTAAGGTTTTTGTGAATGGCCTTACCAAAGGAGAATTGCCAGATGATCTGTGTACCCAATTTAGAAAACTCAGATTGGAGATTGTGCCTGAAGGACATCTCATGACTTTGAATGTTCAACCCACTTTGTTGGACAAGATCAAAGAAGCCCAGAAGATTGATAAAGAAATCGAAGAGATTAAAGAAAAGATTGGCAAAGGAAAAGCTAAAGGGTTCCATGAAGACGAACAAGGTACTTTATGGCATGGGAAACGTATCTGTGTTCCAAAAGATCCGGAGCTTCGGAAACTGATTTTGCAAGAAGCACACAACTCACCGTATTCCATTCATCCGGGTAACACCAAAATGTACATGGACATGAAAGAAAGATTTTGGTGGAATAATCTCAAGAAGGACATCGCCGTACATATTGCTTTGTGTGATGTGTGTAGTAGAGTGAAAGCGAAACACCAGAAACCAACAGGTTTGCTTCAACCACTACCTATTCCTGATTGGAAGTGGGACAAGATTGGTATGGATTTCATTACCGGATTACCAAGGACCAAGTCAGGATATGATTCTATATGGGTAGTAGTGGATCGCCTAACTAAAGTGGCTCATTTCATACCCGTGAAGACAACCTATACAAGTGCTAAGTTAGCCAGAATCTACATGAGTAGAACTGTATGTCTGCATGGAGTGCCCAAGAGCATTGCGTCTGATAGGGGAACTAAATTCACTTCCCATTTTTGGAGACAATTACATGAGTCATTGGGAACGAGGTTGGAATTCAGTACTGCTTTTCATCCTCAAACCGATGGACAAAAAGAAAGGACTAATCAGATTCTTGAAGACATGTTGAGGGCATGTGCCTTAGACTATGAAGCCAGTTGGGATGAAAGTCTGCCTTACGCAGAATTTTCTTATAACAACAGCTATCAAGCTAGTATTGAGATGGCACCATTTGAGTTTCTCTACGGAAGAAAGTGTACCACCCCATTGTTATGGAATTGTAAGGGTCCCAACCTTTAAATAAGGTAGAGTTCCCTGTGTTTACAATGCTAGTCCCTGGATCAATAGCTAGCATCCATAGTTAAGATGTAATATCAAGATACAAAGGTCATAATACAACTTTATAATCAGGAATAACATAATTTTATTACATCTTACATAGCTCATTTGGCTATTACATTACATTGCAACAGAATATCTATAAGAATGGGGTCCTTCATCTTCAAAGTGCCACAGGCAGACATGTTGGTTGTAGACTTTGTAATCCTAATCAATCAATCTTCACTAAAAACAATCAAACCTGCAACATTACAAGTTACAGCCACAAGGGTCAATACATTTGAATTGTATTGGCAAGTGATACTATGGTAGTATAGTGGAGTCTATCATCTATATGCATTTGGCTAAGTGGAGTTGAGGCTTGCATTGCTCAAAATAGATTTTTCCTTAACATTTGAAAACACTAAGTTTTTGCTTGACAAAAACATTTTTCTCAATCAAAGATTGTAGATTTTTTAACCTTGTTCAAACCACAAGTTTTTAACTTAGAAATTTGAATGATGAGATTCTTGATTGCTTCCATGTCTTGATTCTCAAATTGTCCTTTGCCAGGGACATGGCTAAGTACTTAAATTTTACACTCTGCAGAGGTGGTGCACTTTCCCCACAAGACTTGGTTTCCCAAGACAAGATCTTTCAGAAGCCTTCCCTTAGACCAAAATGGACGCGCTCCAACCTATCAAACTCTACCACCAACTGTCCATATGGCTAAGTTCTTGCAACCTATATGATCCAGGCAGAGCCCATAATGCCAAGTGGCTGCACTTGAAGCTTCTCAACATTTGACATCTCAAATCTCTTTGTTCCTGGGTGGCCATCCACAAGTGAGATACACAAGGTAAACCATAGACATGGGCCTTGTGAACCACTCAACCAAAATCCACCAAGCAATTACCATTCCACCCAGGTGATTCATTAACTTAGTTGTTTTATTAAACAAAACACAAGTCCTCGGACTTAGAAATTTTCCATAGTATGGATATATATTCCACCCTTGTTTTCTATTAGCTAAGATAAGCTTGATAGTAGTAGGAATATTTAACTTAGGAAATTTTTACTAAGTTTCATCTACTAGGTTTTTCTATAGCAAGGTTTATACTTAGCAAAAATTCCATGCAAGTTTTACTTAGAAAAATCACTAATGCATAGTGAAAGTAATGGGACAAAAGTATGAAGCATCACTTGCCTTTTTGGTAGAGGGTATAAGTTCACTCCTTGTCCTTGCAACAATCACACTCTTCAAGTCACTACAATTCAATCAAGCAAGACACAATCTCAATCTACCAATCAAGCAAAACATCACATAAAATGATAAAGTCAAAGTAATGCATGCAAGCATGCCAAGGATTGTTTTATTTGTAAAAATGGTTCCTAATGGGTCATAAACATTTGAAAACACCTATTGGTCATTTTGTAAAGTGGCAAAGTCATTTGTAAGAGGTTTCACTTCCTAAACCATTTTCAAAACAAAGTATCATTTTATGTGGTGTAAAAATATTTTTACTAAGGCATTAATCTATAGGGTTCACCAAATATGTTTTCAAATCATAAAACTTGTTGTTTGGGGTCAGAGAGTTTAAAACAAAACATTTCCCAAAAGTTTTCTTCCAAAACCATTTTTAATAAATAAACTATATTTTTATTTGTTTAGAAATGGTTTTAAATCAAAGAATCATTCTTTTGTTTCACCAAATACATTTTTGAAACCAAAAAGTGTTTCCTATGGTCAGTAGGTTCAAACCACTCCATTTGCAAAAGATTTTATCCCCAAAATCATTTTTGAACAATTTTTACAATCTAAACAAGCATACAAATGTTTCTGCAAAAACAAACATTTTTCCAGAAGCTTTTTACTAAGCAAATAGCATGGTTGGCTAGGGCTTGTTCCACTGATTCCATTGATATAAAATTTGTAATTTTTGGACGTGTGGATCAAAATTTACAAGGGTTTCAAAATGGCATCTAAATCTGATTTCAAATTCTATTTTAAATCGTCTGGTGCCACAGGTCTTAATTCTATTCGTCCATACCGTTTCGGTTGGATCGAGCACTCTAGTGCGTTGGATATTAAACAGATCGTGCGGTGCAGAGCTGTTCGTACTCCTTCTATCAGTGGATCTATCGTAGCGCTTGGATCGTCATCTAACGGCTATCGTTGCATTGACCAAGCTCTGGCGGCGCTCGACGGCTGCGCGCGGCGGCGACGGTCAGACGATGGCGAAACTGGTGATGCAGGAAGCGAGGAAGGAAGGGAGTATGCTCACCGTGTTCACAACGTCGTGGGGAAGCTCAACGTGGTCTTCTTGGGTCGAGGGGCGCTCGTGGTTGCCCTGGATTGCTCACCGGAGTTCGCTCGGCGTCGGGCACGCTCTGGAGGTCGTCGGGGATGGGGTTACAAGGAACCCTAAGGCAAGATAGGGGAATGGTTAGACGCGGAATGATCTGGGGAAGTTGTGTGCATCATCGAGAGAGCTTAGGGCGGTCGGAGTTCACCTAGAATGCTCGTCGGAGCAATGGCAGACGGCGGCGCACGCTCGGTGTCGACGAAGCCGAGGTTACAGGGCACTCACGGATGAATGAGTGGCACGGGGAGATGCGCCAGGAGGTGGGGAGTATGTGTGCGTGGTTGATGAGGCAAGAGGCAGCGCGGGGTCGCCGGAATTTGCACCGGAGCGTCATCGGAACAAAGGGAGTGCCAACTCAAATCATGGCAGCCTGGGGGCAAGGGAGATCTGGCATGTGAGGGAGATCAGAGAGGGGAGAGGGACGCTTAGGAACGTTGGATCCAGATCGTGCAGATAGGATAGAACGCGAGTGAAGCGGTAAGATTAGATCTGAGCCGCGCGATTAAGTTAGATCTAGCGGCTCAGAAGCGTGATCCGACGCGAAACGGTACGCGCCAATCAGAGCGTGACGCGTGGCTAGGGTTTAGATTTAAAACAGAATTTGAATCAGATTATTGTTTGAATTTGATTTAGCTATAACTTTTGATCCCCACGTTAGAATTTGACAAATTTTATACCGTTGGAATTAGGAGAGCAAGATCTTTCTGATTATGCAATGTGTTTAAAGTTTTGCTTCTGTTAAAACGGTTTCTTTTGCAAAAACTTGTGTAGGGCTATTTTGTTTATGTGAAATATTTAGGAATTGTTTTAGAGGTTAAATCAATATTGTTTGGCATCTTTTTAACTTGTTAGTGATTCAGTACTGTTTACTTGCTTGGTTGAATTTTTAAAAATCATCATTTACCATCTTGCATGCATGCATATATTTTTGATTGTATATGTTTTCTGTGTAATTTGTTGCTACCAATCTTTGTGTAGATTTTGGTGCTAGTGATTGTGATTGTGAGGAGTGCTACTCTCCCAACTACCAAGGCAAGTGGTACTTCATGAATATTATCATTCCTATGTTTTCTACTAAGCATTAGAAATATTTTGTTAGACTTGCATGCTATATTTTGCTTATATGCGATGTTGGGAAATCCTAGTAGTTGTAGAAATGCTAGGGAGTTTCTAAGTTAAGTTACTATCTATGCCATGCTTAGCCTAGCTAGTAGTAACCAAGGGTTGGTGAAATATATACATGCTATGATGAAAATACTTCTAAGTCCTTTGGACTTGTGTTTTGCCTAATAAAACAACTAAGTTGATGAAACACCTGGGTGGAATGGAAGGAAAGGTTTATATTGAGTGGTTACACAAGGCCCATTTCTATGGTTTACCTTGTGTATCTCACTTGTGGTGATCCACCCAGGAACAAAGAGATTTTAGAGGCCAAGTGTTAAGATGCTTCTAGTGCAGCCACTTGGCAATATGGGCTCTGCCTGGATCATATAAGTTGCTAGAACTTAGCCATTTGGACAGTTGGTGGTAGTGGGATGTTAGGTTGGAACGCGTCCATTTGGTCTAAGGGAAGGCTTCTAAAAGGTCCTGTCTTGGTGAAACCAAGTCTGGTGGGGAAAGTGCACAACCTCTGCAGATGGAAAAATCTAAGTACTTAGCCAAGTCCATGGCAATGGACAACTTGAGCATCAAGACATGGAAGCTATCAAGAATCTCCTCATCCCAATTTCTAAGTAAAAATTTGTGGGTGAACAAGGGTGAAGGACCTCAATGTCTATTGGTGGTTCCTTGGGAAAAGTTTTGACAAAGAAAAACTTAGTGATTTCAACTAATAGGTAAAACCTATTTTGAGCAAAGCAAGCTACACTTAGCCAAATTGCATATAGTATCTAGTCCACTTAAAATTTACTAAGGTATCACTTGCCAATACTATTCCAAAGTATTGACCCACGCTGTAACTTGTGATGTTGCAGGTTACTCTGATGAGGATTAGGTGTCATGAGTCTACACTCAACATGTTTGCCTGTGGCACATGAAGATGAAGACTTTTATTTATTTGCTTATTCAAACTCTTGTATTAGGCCTGTGGCCTTGGAGTTGTAAAGACTATGTTTATCTCTAGAATGGCTGTAATAAATGACCTTTGTATCTGTGTACTTCATCTTAAACTGTGGATGCTAGCAATGATCCAGGGACTAGCATTGCAATCACAGGGATCCTTTTCCTTTATAAAGGAGGGATCTTACAGATGGTATCAGAGCACTGTGTTGCCTGTAGGATTATGACCCTAGGATTGGAAACCACTAAGGAAAAATTTTCAACTTCTACACTTGTCTATTCTTCTCGTAAACTTTTCTAATCTTCTTCCTCATCTCTATTTGTAGATGAACTCCATCAACGAAGCCGTAAGGAAAGGACCACTCATGACAATGACTTTGGAGTGTGAGACAGAATTCCCCAAGGCTCTCAAGGACCTCATGGTTGCATTAGAGATACAAGGTGCAGCTGTGTACAAAGGTTTTCCTGTGATGGATGAAGGAGTGGAATACTGGTGGGTGCAACTTCACTTGTATAAAAACAAGGAAGACAACCATCAGTAAAAAGGATTCTGCATGTTCACCAATTCAGTGGTGCACACTACATTCTTTGAGTCAGCAAAGGATGCAGCTTGGAAGACCATTAAAGAACTTGGTGATAGAGTCAAGTGCAGAATGCTTAACCTCCAAAATGATCTAAAGAAGGGGAAGGAACATACCCAAGAGTTGGAAGCTACCAACCAAACCTTAAGAGGAGACATTATAGACTTAGTGATGGAGTCATGTGAGCAAGATAGGTTGATTGCTTCTAGAAACATTGTGTTAGCCAACAGATCCAGTGAGATAGGATTGTAAACGTAGTTCAATAGTTGGACCACCACTTATCACCTTATTTTCCAAAATGTGACTTTAAAATAAGATTGAACCTTGGTTGTTGTAATGGTTTCATGTATGCATGACTTGTGTGTTTTGCTTTCCAAGGATATGTATGTGTTGTTTTGTCTTTTGTTTTATCTTTAATTGTGTTGTTCTAACTTTTCTATCTTATAAATAGATGCCTACTGTTACCATCAACACTGTTGAGGAGTTCCGTGTTACTCGCTTTGGTCCTCGTATTGTTGAGCTTACTACTTTGCTCAATCTCCCTCTTCCCACCATCATGGTGCTTCCCCTCACCAATTTTGAGAGGAAGGACCTCTGGGGCTTCAAGGTCAACCAGCCCGGACGCCAGACAGAGCCTACCACGGAGGCCATTGTCTTCAAGCTCATGCACGATGACAAGGAGAGAGGCCTTGAGGTAGTTATGCAGGATCTGATAGGACGTCTGCTAGGGAGACACTCCCGACAGGTTAGAGGTACCCACTTCCACGTCTTAGGAAGACGTGATGAGGATGGAGAGTCCATCGACTTCAAGGACGATTCGAGGGACGCAGCAGATCCGATTCTCACGTACCTCCAGGACTTAGAGTCTCTCATTAGGCACGTGGACACTGACAGGACCAACGTCATGCTCAACAATGACGAGCTCTAGGTGCAGCTTCGCGAGAAGGACAAGCTCTTCACGGAGCAAGACGAGATAGTCAAGGAAATGGAGGCGAAGTTCGAGAGCCAGGACAGGAAGTTCAAGAGTCAGGAGAAGCGTGTCCAGGATAGGAACAAGAAGATCCGGGACATGACTGAAGAACTGCAGTCCAAGGACTTCGAGCTCGAGCAGCAGCAGACGTTGATTGAGAGGCTTCGTTCCCCGAAGAGGGCTCTCAAGACCAAGATAGAGACCTTGACCACTAGTTTCGAGGAATACAAGACCGCGATGGAGAACGCAGGTCTTACCTTTGTCGAGGAGGAGATTGATGCCGAGGAGTAGATTTGACTACTCATTTATCATTTATTATCGTACTTGTTGTTTGAGAACTTGTTATTTGACCATCCGACATGTGGATGGCTTACTACTTGTGTGTTTTACTTTGTGAACTTGTTATCTTGTTGTTGAACCTTTATCTTTGTGTTTCATGCTTTGTGTTTGCTTATGTGATGTAATGTGCATGAAAGCATATATGGGTATCTCATTCTTATCTCTATTGAACAAACCACAGATGCCTCCCCGTCGTGCAAACACCAACAATAACAACAACAACAACATCACCCCAGAAATGCAGCAAATGATGACCGCTCAAACACAGCTGATGCAGATGATGACGACGTTCATCCAGAACCAAAACAACAACAACAACAATAACAACAACAACCCACCGGGTTTTGATATGCTTACCAGGTTCTTGAGATTGAGGCCAGCAAAGTTCTCAGGGATGACTGATCCCATGGTGGCCAATGATTGGCTACGTTCTGTGAACAAGGAATTGGTAACCGTGGGCTGTACTGATGCTGAAAAAGTCAGATTTGCAGCACATCTGCTAGAGGGACCAGCCGCCACATGGTGGGACAACTTCCAGATCACCACTCCCATAGAAGATGTGACATGGGCTATCTTTGAGGATGGCTTTCGCACTGCTCATATCTCATCTGGAGTGATGAGTCTGAAAAAGAAGGAATTCCATAACCTGAAGCAGCGCCACCGCGGCGTGGCTGAATATATTGAGGAGTTCAACAATCTGGCGCGATATGCACCAGATGAAGTTGACACCGATGCTAAGAGGAAAGAAAAGTTCCTCGAAGGGTTGAATGATGAGCTGAATCTGCAGTTGGCTGTGGCATATGTTCCCACTTATCAGTCTCTCTGTGACAAGGCTGCTATTTTGGAGAACAAAATGAAGCAAGTTGAGAGCAGGAAGAGAAAGCACTCAGACAAGCACAACTCGGGATCGTCTCACATACGTTCCCATTATGATGACAGTGGAAGCTCAGGATCCCACAAGCATGGGAAATTCAACAAGCACCACAACCACAACCGTCATGACAACAAGCATCACGCAGTCATGACAATGACAAGTACAAGAACCACAAGGGTGGATACAAGATCCACCATAATGGTAATGGAAGTGGAAGTGGAAGCCAGCCTGTCAAGAAGGACATAAGTCAGGTTGAATGCTTCAAGTGCAAGAAGATGGGGCATTATGCAAATGAATGCCCGAAAAAGAAAGTTGAAGGACCCAACAAGCCCAAACCTTTTTAGAAGGGACAAGTGAACCACATCAATGTGGTGGAAATCTATGAGGAGCCTGATGCTATTGCTGGTAAGTTCAAACTCAATTCTGTTCCAGCATTTGTTCTCTTTGATACTGGTGCATCTCATTCATTCATATCAAGAGCATTTGTTGAAAGAAATGAACTGCCGGTAGAAACTATTGGGTGTCCTATAAAAGTAAGTTCTCCTAGTGGAGAAATGATAGTGAATTCAGGATGTCACGATCTAGTCATAGAGTTTGGGAAGTATAAGTTTCCCGTTAACTTGATAATCCTAAACTCCCAAGGATTGGATGTCATTTTGGGAATGGACTGGATGACTAAGCACAAGGGAGTGATAGATTGTGCCAACCATACTGTCTCACTCACAACTCCAGAAAATAAAAGGATCAGATTCAAGACCAAATTTGAAGCAAGAAGGAGTATGCTAAATTCTCTTAAGGGGGTTAGTATGGACAATGTGCCAATTGTGAGTGAGTATCCGGATGTGTTTCCGGAAGAATTGCCGGGAATGCCACCAGATAGAGATGTGGAGTTTCTTATAGATTTGGTACCAGGGTCTGGACCAATAGCAAAGAGACCATATAAAATGTCAGTGGATGAACTGAAAGAACTCAAGAAACAACTTGGAGAACAGTTGCAGAAAGGATTTATTCAACCAAGTTCTTCATCTTGGGGATCCCTAGTTTTGTTCATGAAGAATAAAGATAGAAGTCAAAGGTTATGCATAGATTACCGTTCCCTCAACGAGGTAACCATCAAGAACAAATACCCTTTGCCTAGAATCAATGACTTGTTTGATCAGCTAGAAGGAGCTTGTGTGTTCTCAAAAATTGATCTCCGGTCAGGCTATTTTCAACTCAAGATAAGAGAACAAGACATACCTAAGACAACGTTCACTACAAGGTATGGATTGTATGAGTATACCGTGATGCCATTTGGTTTGACCAATGCTCCAGCATACTTCATGAATATGATGAACAAGGTGTTCATGGAATTCCTTGACATGTTTGTTGTCGTTTTCATCGACGACATCTTAGTCTACTCCAAGAGCAAAGAAGAGCATGAAGGACATTTGCGTTTGATACTTGAGAAGTCAAGAGAGCATAAAATTTATGCCAAATTCAGCAAGTGCGAATTCTGGTTGAATGAAGTTGGATTTCTTGGTCATGTCATGACAAAGGATGGTGTAGAAGTTGATCCTGCTAAAGTTTCAGCTGTGACTGAATGGGAATCTCCCAAGTCAGTGAAGGAAGTTCGTAGTTTCCTTGGCTTAGCAGGTTACTACAGAAGGTTCATAGAGAATTTCTCTAAGGTTTCTAAGCCTATGACTGAATTGCTAAAGAAAGACAAGAAGTTTGCTTGGTCTGAAGGTTGTGAACTCAGCTTTCAGGAATTGAAGAAGAGACTTGTGACAGCACCCGTCTTGTGTCTGCCAGATTTGGAAAAGGATTTCCAAGTATATTGTGATGCATCTCATCAGGGTTTGGGTGCAGTACTTATGCAAGACGGTAAAGTTGTAGCTTATGCCTCGAGACAACTCAAAACTCATGAAGTGAACTATCCTACTCATGATTTAGAGTTAGCCTCTATTGTCCATGCGCTCAGAACATGGAGACACTATCTTTTGGGAAAGCGTTGTGAAGTGTTCACGGATCACAAAAGTTTGAAGTATATCTTCACCCAGAAGGAAATTAATATGAGACAAAGAAGATGGCTAGAACTTATCAAGGACTATGACTTAAGTTTGCAATACCACCCCGGTAAAGCAAATGTCGTAGCAGATGCTCTAAGTCGTAAGGTTTTTGTGAATGGCCTTACCAAAGGAGAATTGCCAGATGATCTGTGTACCCAATTTAGAAAACTCAGATTGGAGATTGTGCCTGAAGGACATCTCATGACTTTGAATGTTCAACCCACTTTGTTGGACAAGATCAAAGAAGCCCAGAAGATTGATAAAGAAATCGAAGATATTAAAGAAAAGATTGGCAAAGGAAAAGCCAAAGGGTTCCATGAAGACGAACAGGGTACTTTATGGCATGGGAAACGTATCTGTGTTCCACAAGATCCGGAGCTTCGGAAACTGATTTTGCAAGGAGCACACAACTCACCGTATTCCATTCATCCGGGTAACACCAAAATGTACATGGACATGAAAGAAAGATTTTGGTGGAATAATCTCAAGAAGGACATCGCCGAACATATTGCTTTGTGTGATGTGTGTAGTAGAGTGAAAGTGTAACATCAGAAACCAGCAGGTTTGCTTCAACCACTACCTATTCCTGATTGGAAGTGGGACAAGATTGGTATGGATTTCATTACCGGATTACCAAGGACCATGTCAGGATATGATTCTATATGGGTAGTAGTGGATCGCCTAACTAAAGTGGCTCATTTCATACCCATGAAGACAACCTATACAAGTGCTAAGTTAGCCAGAATCTACATGAGTAGAATTGTATGTCTGCATGGAGTGCCCAAGAGTATTGTGTCTGATAGGGGAACTCAATTCACTTCCCATTTTTGGAGACAGTTACATGAGTCATTGGGAACGAGGTTGGAATTTAGTACTGCTTTTCATCCTCAAACCGATGGACAAACAGAAAGGACTAATCAGATTCTTGAAGACATGTTGAGGGCATGTGCCTTAGACTATGGAGCCAGTTGGGATTGAAGTCTGCCTTACGCAGAATTTTCTTATAACAACAGCTATCAAGCCAGTATTGAGATGGCACCATTTGAGTTTCTCTACGGAAGAAAGTGTACCACCCATTGTTATGGAATGGTGTGGGAGAAAGAAGTTTATTCGGACCAGATCTTATCAAGGAAACCGAAGAGAAGGTCAAGTTGGTTAAGGACAGATTGAAGATAGCACAGTCCCAACAGAAAAGCTACGCAGATCCTAAGCGTAGAGAGGTCACCTACGAAGTTGGTGAAAGAGATTATCTTAGAGTGTCACCACTTCGTGGAGTGAAGAGGTTCGAAGTCAACGGAAAATTGGCACCAAGATATGTTGGACCATTCAAGATTCTGAGTCGTAAAGGAGAAGTTGCCTATGAAATAGAACTGCCAGAATCTCTGTCAGCTGTCCATAATGTGTTTCATATGAGTCAACTTAAGAAATGTCATCCAGAAATGGAAGAAACTTATTTGAAGGATACCATACCTTTGGAGGAGGTTCAACTGGAAAGTGATCTCACTTATGAAGAGAAACCTATCAAGATTCTTGAAACTGCAGAAAGAGTCACACGGACTAAGACTATCAAGTTCTGCAAAGTGCACTGGAATCATCATTCCGAAGAGGAAGCAACATGGGAAAGATAAGATGATCTTCGGAAAGACCACCCTCACCTATTTGCTAGCCAAACCGAATCTCGAGGGCGAGATTCACCTTAAGGGGGTTAGATTTGTAACATCCCTAAAATCATATTTCAAACTCATGCATATCATCCATGCATCCATGATCATATAGAGTTCATTTCAAACAAAACAATTCAAAAACAGGAGCATATGAGCTCATTATTTTATGTGATCAGCATTTGAAACAAATGCTACTCTCTAATAAGAGATCGTTGTTCATGAAACCAAACTTTGTTGTCTTATTGCTCTCAGGTTGTTTTGCTAGATTGCCAAGGTTTAAACCAAAAATTTCAAAGCAAATACAATTTGAAAACCAATTTCAAAACCAATATAAAACAAGTGCTATGTCACTGTTATTTTTATTTTATTCCAAATGACCAAGCCAATTCAAAGTGACCACTTGGTTTTATGATCAGATTTGTGACTATTGCACACTGCAAAAATCCTGAAAAGATTTGAATTCTAATAGAGTTTGAAATCATTTGAAAATCATTCCAGAAAATCAAATCAGAAATAGAAAAGGAATAAAGAAAAGGAAAAAGGCCAGCGCCAGGGTTTGAGCCCATCAACAGATCCAGCCCAGCTAGCCCACCCGGGTCCTCCCTCTCTCTCTTTCACTCGCAGACTCACACACAGAGTCGCTGACGCCAGGACCCCACCTCCCCTCTGTTTATTTCGCCGACAAGTGGACCCGTGACCCCGTCGTCGTCTTCGTTACTTACGCGCGCCTGCGATGCTCATGCCGCCGTTACTCGCCGCAGTCACTGCCGCGTTGATTCCCATTGATTCCGCGAGTAACTCCATGCCCAGCTCCGGCTATATAAACCTCTCCCCCTCGTGACCATTTCCCCTCACTCAATTTTCTCTCCACGCCACCAGGCTGCTCGCAACTCGCCAAACACCGCCGCAGCTCCGACGACCTCCGGCGTGCGATTCCGGTAAGACCCCATCGCCCCTTGTTGTCTAAGTTGGCCAGAATAATCACAACATCCATGCGCATCTTCTCAACCTATTGGTGCATGCTAGGACCATCTAGAGACTCGCCAACAACGACGACTGCAAGCACCCGACGCCTTCTTCTTCTCCGGCGAACGATTGCGGTAAGCACTGAGCGCCCCTTGACCTCTCTCGCATACGACTAGGCTCGCCTCGTCCTTGTGCAGCTACTGATGCCTCTGGTTGATGCTAGGACGGCCCAGAGCGTCGGCAACAACTTCGTCTGCAACCACCCGACGCCGTGCACAACTCCGACGAGCTCCCTCAGCCACTACAGCGCGCCCCTTGACCAGCCATCGCCACCTTGAGCATCAGCATCGCACGGCGAGCTCGGTAAGCCCCTTCCCCCTCTCCCACGCGACCTAGAACGCCAGCTCCGCCACTGACAGAGGCGCCGCCGCCTGTCGCCGCCGCTAGCGCCGCCACTAGATGGTCAGGCTGCTCAGGAACGTTGGATCCAGATCGTGCGGATAGGATAGAACGCGAGCGAAGCGGTAAGATTAGATCTGAGCCGCGCGATTAAGTTAGATCTAGCGGCTCAGAAGCGTGATCCGACGCGAAACGATACGCGCCAATCAGAGCATGACGCGTGGCTAGGGTTTAGATTTAAAACAGAATTTGAATCAGATTATTGTTTGAATTTGATTTAGCTATAACTTTTGATCCCCACGTTAGAATTTGACAAATTTTATACCGTTGGAATCAGGAGAGCAAGCTCTTTCTGATTATGCAATGTGTTTAAAGTTTTGCTTCTGTTGAAACGGTTTCTTCTGCAGAAACTTGTGTAGGGCTATTTTGTTTATGTGAAATATTTAGGAATTGTTTTAGAGGTTAAATCAATATTGTTTGGCAAGTTTTTAACTTGTTAGTGATTCAGTACTGTTTACTTGCTTGTTTGAATTTTTAAAAATCATCATTTACCATCTTGCATGCATGCATATATTTTTGATTGTATATGTTTTGTGTGTAATTTGTTGCTACCAATCTTTGTGTAGATTTTGGTGCTAGTGATTGTGATTGTGAGGAGTGTTACTCTCCCAACTACCAAGGCAAGTGGTACTTCATGAATATTATCATTCCTATGTTTTCTACTAAGCATTAGAAATATTTTGTTAGACTTGCATGCTATATTTTGCTTATATGCCATGTTGGGAAATCCTAGTAGTTGTAGTAATGCTAGAGAGTTTCTAAGTTAAGTTACTATCTATGCCATGCTTAGCCTAGCTAGTAGTAACCAAGGGTTGGTGAAATATATACATGCTATGATGAAAATACTTCTAAGTCCTTTGGACTTGTGTTTTGCCTAATAAAACAACTAAGTTAATGAAACACCTGGGTGGAATGGAAGGAAAGGTTTATGTTGAGTGGTTACACAAGGCCCATTTCTATGGTTTACCTTGTGTATCTCACTTATGGTGAGCCACCCAGGAACAAAGAGATTTTAGAGGCCAAGTGTTAAGAAGCTTCTAGTGCAGCCACTTGGCAATATGGGCTCTGCCTGGATCACATAAGTTGCTAGAACTTAGCCATTTGGAAAGTTGGTGGTAGTGGGATGTTAGGTTGGAACGCGTCCATTTGGTCTAAGGGAAGGCTTCTGAAAGGTCCTGTCTTGGTGAAACCAAGTCTGGTGGGGAAAGTGCACAACCTCTGCAGATGGAAAAATCTAAGTACTTAGCCAAGTCCATGGCAATGAACAACTTGAGTATCAAGACATGGAAGCTATCAAGAATCTCCTCATCCCAATTTATAAGTAAAAATTTGTGGGTGAACAAGGTTGAAGGACCTCAATGTCTATTGGTGGTTCCTTGGGAAAAGTTTTGACAAAGAAAAACTTAGTGATTTCAACTAATAGGTAAAACCTATTTTGAGCAAAGCAAGCCAAGCTACACTTAGCCAAATTGCATATAGTATCTAGTCCACTTAAAATTTACTAAGTTATCACTTGCCAATACTATTCCAAAGTATTGACCCACTGTGGCTGTAACTTGTGATGTTGCATGTTACTCTGATGAGGATTAGGTGTCATGAGTCTACACTCAACATGTTTGCCTGTGGCACATGAAGATGAAGACTTTTATTTATTTGCCTTTTCAAACTCTTGTATTAGGCCTATGGCCTTGGAGTTGTAAAGACTATGTTTATCTCTGGAATGGCTGTAATAAATGACCTTTGTATCTATGTACTTCATCTTAAACTGTGGATGCTAGCACTGATCCAGGGACTAGCATTGCAATCACAGGGATCCTTTTCCTTTATAAAGGAGGGATCTTACACCCTCACCTCTTGCAAATAGTAATGATGCTTGTGCTACTAACTCTATTTCTTGTGAAGCATCTACTTTGAAGGAGAATGTTGAGCTAAAGGCTCAACTTGCGTTGCTAACTAGCAACTATAGGAAATTAGAAGAAAGTCATGTTAAACTCTCAAGCTCGCATGAGGATCTTCTAGTCTCCCATGGTAGGCTAAAGGTAGCTCATGAGGCCATCATGTCAAAGGTAACATCTAGTGGGCCTCATGTGGACATTAGCACTATATCTACTTCAAATGTTATATTGCCATGTGCTAGTCCGTGTAATTCATCCTCTCACAACCATGCTATATCTCGTGATGAATTACATTCCATGCCTTATTGCTCTAACAATGTAGCATCTACTTCCTCTGGTACTTTTGTTGAAACTAACCATGTAGAGGAAATAAAAGAGCTCAAGGCTCAAGTCACTTCTTTGAGAAATGACTTGAAAAAGGGTCGTCAAGGGAAGGTCACACTCAACAAAATCTTGAGTGTGCAAAAATCCCCCAATGACAAGAGTGGGCTTGGATTCAACTCCAATGTCAAGAACAAGTCCACTATCAAGTTTAAGCACAAGGACAACAAGAAGAATGGCCAAGATCAAGTCAAGAATCCGGCCAACATTGTTTGCTTCAAGTGCAAGGAAGAAGGGCACCATATTAGATCTTTCCCATTGAAGAAAAAACCTCTTAGTGTGAAGCATCAAGGGAAGCGGCTTCAAGTTCCACCTCAAGTCATCAATGGGCCTCTTCCTAAGAGCACTACTCGAGCCCTTCCTCGAGGTGTGGCTTCACCTAAGAAGAAATATAGCAAGACTAGAAATTGCTACATATGCCGTGAGAAGGGGCACATTTCTTCCGCATGCACTATTGGTATCTCCTCATCCCATGCTATCTTGATTGATGATGCTTATTCTCTTTGTAAGGATGAGGTTGGAAATGTGTTTGACAAATTTGTTGGTGCTCAATGTGGGTTCAAGAAAAGAACCATTTGGGTTGCCAAGCCTATTGTGACTAACCTCTTAGGACCCAACTTGGTTGGGGACCAACAAGCCAAAACTTGATCAATAGGTATTGTTGGAGGGACTTGGAGACTTGGCTACATCATGAAGAACTAAGGGATCTTCATTATTATTTTTGTCAAAGCCAAGTCATGTGGATTATATTGCTCCTATTATATTTCCAATGTTCCTCCTTGCGGTAACACATGCTTAAATCATTTCATTGAAAGTTACTCGCCCCCTTGTGCATGTGTTGGTTTTGTATCTTCCATGATTTTGTAGATGTTGTGTTATCCACTTAATTATCTTGAGGTATCAAGCATATTTGTGTATGATTAGGTGGCACACCATGTATGTGTGTTTCTTGTATTGGAGCCTTACTTGGTTATATTTGGTATCTTATTTGGCTCTTGTGAGAGATTAATGGATTATCCCATTTTGGGGGAGTGTTATGCTTGGTCATTCCACAATCCTAAAAATATGTGTACATGAGGAATACCACCTAGTATTTATATTGGATTATTGTCTAGTCTCTATGTGGTAGAATTCTCATGAGAAATTTAAGTTTTATAATGTCCATTAATTATCTCTATTTGTATCCTTTTGCCTCGTGTTAGATTTTTGGCAGTATCACATTATGGGGGAGTCATACGCTTAGTGCATATCACAATCCTAGAAAATGTGAATATTTGAGGTTGTGTCACTTAGAATTGATATTGATTATTATCTAGCTCCTATGTGACACATTTTCTCATACAAGTTCCAATTTTCTTGAATGCCTTTATTGATCTTATTTTGGATCTTGTATATGATAATGTTTCTTGGTATGTGTTTCCTCTTATTTAGATATATATATATCCTCATGGAAACCATTTTCTTCAAGTTACTCTAATCACTAGTGATTGTGTGACTATTGGAAGCTACCAAGAATCTTGTTCGAAGTATCATGCTTAATTTCTTATATTTAGTTATATGCTTCTTGTTGTGACTATGATCTTGGATATCCATGCAAGCTACCTTGGGAAAATTATTCCCAATATTTCTTGTCCTTGGACAATGAGTACCCAACTTATGGTAGAATTTATTGATCATATTCACTTTGGCCCTTGCTTAATTTTATCCTATCTTTGGCCAAGAAAATGCTTTGTGTTGTCTCCTAAGCCTTCCTTGCTTCTTGTGGATCTTCTTATTTTATTGATATCCTCTTGTGTTTTACTTATTGTAGGTACTAGTGATGATCCCATTTGTGTGCATTTTTGTCACATCCCAAGATTTTCCAAATCTTGTAATGTGAAAAATAAATGAATAAAATAAAACTTTGTTGATTTTCAGGGTGAGAAGAAACTTTTTGAATCCAATTGGAAACCTTCAAACCAATTTGGATCAAATAAATCCTAAAGGGATTTAAAAAGATAAACATTTAATAAATGAAAATATAAATATTTAAAATTACTATTTTGGATCTTTTAATAAAAGGATTTGGTTTTCAAAAGAAAAGGAGGATTTATAAATAAGGATTATTTTATAAAGCCAAATTAAACCTTGGCCAAGCTTTTGAATTAAAACATTTTGTTTTGAATAAAAATAGCAAAGGTTTATTTAAATAAAATAATAAGGATTTAATATCCAAATTTTATTAAAGTAAGGGATTTTCCCATTTTAAATAAAACACTAAAACTTATTTATTTATTTTAAATAAGTTTTCTAAAGTATTTTATATTCTCAAATAAAACCTACTGAAGTGTTTTGGTTTTATTTAGATTTCAAAATAAAGTTTTTAATAAAACAAATCCTATTTGATTTAATAACTAAGGTCCATTTTATTTAATTGTTAATGGACCATAAAATAAAAATGTTATTTTGTTCTAAACAAGATTTCCAAATATCTTTTACTTTCAAATAAAACCTACTGATTTGGTTTTTGAAAATATTTGGATTTCAAATGAAGATTTTATAAAATAAATCAAACCCTATTTGATTAAATAACTAAAGGTCCATTTTATTTAATTAATGAATGGATCCAAAAATGATTAAAAATATTATATTATTTTGGGAATTGGTTTATGTTGTTAAACAGAACCAAAAACTCATTACAAGTTTGGAAGTGTTTGAATTGTTTGAATGTTGTTTGATTGTTTGAATTTCAAAAACAGAAAAAGAATTAGAAAAGGAAAAAGGTTCCAGGAAGAAAAAATGGATTTGGACCTAGCCCAGCCGGCCAAGCCCACAAGCCCAGCAAACCAGCCCAGTTTCTCTCCCTCCCGAGGAAAACGGTTGGCACCAACTAGCTGACCCACGCAGACGATGACAAGTGGACCCCGTTCCCTCTCCCTTTCTCACTGACCAGAGGACCCCACCGCCACGTCCCTCTTCTTCCCCACCCGCAGACTACGCCCACCCCTCGCCGGGCGTTGCAGACGGAATAACTCCGGCGTAATACGTCTTAATCACACATTTAATCAGCCCCTTGACCACGCAGGATAAATCGTCTCCCTATCCTCTCCACTTCCCCTCTGTCGCCACTCCCTCTCTGCCCCGAGGCTACCTCAATTTGGCTTGGCACTCCCTCTGTTCCGATGACACTCCGGTGCCGATTCCGGCGACTCAATACCGCCCCGAGCCTCCCTGAGAACACTAGGAGACTCCCCAATCCCAGACGCATCTCCCAGTACCCTCCGTTCGACCGCGGGCGTCCCAGAGCGTCGACTACGACAAGCCTCCTAGCGCCGCCGCGTCTGTCTTCAACTCCGGCAAGTGCCCAGGTAGATTCCGACCGCCTCTTCCCCTCTCGTTCACGCACACACCTACACCGTGTCCTGCTGCATCTGACCAGACCCTTGTCCTTCCTTAGGGCGATCAGCAGCATCGCCTCGGCAACAACCAGAGCCGCCAGACGCCGTTGCAAACTCTGGCGAAGAATTGCAGCAGACCCCGAGCGCCCCTTGTCAAGCCAACGGTACCTTGAGCATCACCACAGCCCTGCGAATCTGGTGAGCACCTTCCCCTCCTCCCTCGCTTCCTATTTCACCGGCGACGCCACCGTCTGGTCGCTCCACCGCCAGTAGCCGCCACAGCGCCGCTCGTTTAAGGTCGAGCTCACCGCAGCCGTCCGATCTTGATCTGGTGGATAGGACAAAACTACTTAACAGCGAAGGGGTATGTGTTCTGGGCCACGCGATCAGTTTAGATCCAACGGCTGCAGCTGTGCGATCCACACGAACCGGTACCAACCAATCACGGCGCGACGCGTGGACAGTTTCTGTTTAAAACAGATTTTGAAATCAGATTTAAGTGCCATTTTGAAACCTCTTTAACTGTTAATCCACATGTCCAAATTTTGCAAACTTTATATCATTGGAATCAGTGGAACAAGCCCTAGCCAACCATGCCATTGGTTTAGTAAATAGTATCTGTTAGCTTGTTGGTTTTTGTAGAAACTTTTGTATGCTTGTTAAGTATGTAAAAATTGATTAAAAATGAATTTGGGGATAAAATCTTTGGCAAATGGTGTGATTTGAACCTACTGACCATAGGAAACACTTTGTCGATTCAAAAATCTATTTGGTAAAACAAAATAATGATTCTTTGATTTAAAACCATTTCTAGTCAAATAGAAATGTGGTTTATTTATTAAAATTGGTTTTGGATGAAAACCTTTGGGAAATGTTTTGTTTTAAACTCTCTGACCCTAAAAACAAGGTTTTGTGGGTTGAAAATATATTTGGTGAACCCTATAGGTTAATGCCTTAGTAAAAATATTTCTACACCACATAAAATGATACTTTGTTTTGAAAATGGTTATTGAAGTGAAACCTTTTGCAAATGACTTTGCCACTTGACAAAATGACCATTAGGTGTTTTCAAATGTTTATGACCCATTAGGAACCACTTTTTCAAATAAAACAAAGTTTGGCATGCTTGCATGCATTATCTTAGTCCTATGATTTTATGTGTTGTTTTCCTTGATTGGTAGATTGAGTTTGTGCCTTGCTTGATTGATTTGTAGTGACTTGAAGAGTGAAATTGTTGCAAGGAAAAGGAGTGAACCCATACTCTACCAAAAAGGCAAGTGATGCTTCATACTTTTTTCCCATTACTTTCACTATGCATTAGTGATTTTCTCTAAGTAAAACTTGCATGGAAATTTTGCTAAGTATAAACCTTGCTACAGGAAAACCTAGTAGATGAAACCTTAGTAGAAATTTCTAAGTCAAGATACCTACTACTATCAAGCTTAGCCTAGCTAATAGAAAACATGGGTGGAATATATATTCACACTATGGAAAAATATTCTAAGTCTGAGGACTTGGTTTTTGTTTAATAAAACAACTAAGTTAATAAATCACCTGGGTGGAATGGTAATTGCTTGGTGGTTTTTGGTTGAGTGGTTACACAAGGCCAGGGTACTGGTGAACCTTGTGTATCTCACTTGTGGATGGCCACCCAGGAACAAAGAGATTTGAGATGTCAAATGTTGAGAAGCTTCAAGTGCAACCACTTGGCAATATGGGCTCTGCCATGATCATATAGGTTGCAAGAACTTAGCCATATGGACAGTGGGTGGTAGTGTTTGATAGCTTGGAACGCGTCCATTTTGGTCTAAGGGAAGGCTTCTAAAAGATCTTGTCTTGGGAAACCAAGTCTTGTGGGGAAAGTGCACCACCTCTATAGAGTGTAAAATCTAAGTACTTAGCCATGTCCCTGGTAAAGGACAATTTGAGCATCAAGACATGGAAGCAATCAAGAATCTCATCATTCAAATTTCTAAGTTAAAATCTTGTGGTTTGAACAAGGGTTATTTGAAATCTTCAATCTTTGATTGAGAGAAGCTTTGGAAAAGATTTTGTCAAAACAAAAACTTAGTGTTTTCAAAATGATAAGGAAAATCTATTTTGAGCAATGCAAGTCTCAACTCCACTTAGCCAAATGCATATAGATGATAGACTCCAATATACTACCATAGTATCACTTGCCAATACAATTCAAATGTATTGACCCTTGTGGCTATAACTTGTAATGTTGCAGGATTGATTGAATTTAGTGAAGATTGATTGATTAGGATTACAAAGTCTACAACCAACATCTGCCTGTGGCACTTTGAAGATGAAGGACCCCATGACTATAGTTATTCCGCTGCAATGTAATGTAATAGCCAAATGAGCTATGTATGATGTAATAAAACTATGATCTTCCTGGTTATAAAGTTATATTATGACCTTTGTTTCTTGATATTACATCTTAAATGTGGATGCTAGCTATTGATCGAGGGACTAGCATTGTAAACACAGGGGACTCCACCTTATATTGTTGTAAGGTTGGGACACTCCCTCTACAATTTTGTATTCTAAAGGAAAATCCTACATAATGCACTATCCATGGGGGAGCTCTCCTATATTATTTAGAACATTAATATTTATGCTTCTTTGTTTGATCCATATCGGGTTTTATGTGCTTGGAACCTCAATCTTTTCATTTTGGTATTTTGTGCCATCATGTGAAGTTTGGGGAGTTTGGTTTCTTGTTGGAACCTTGCCCTTTTTTGGGAGTTGGCTATGTCTCATTCATTGTTTCTTGATTTGACCATTTTAGAATGAGATAAAACCTTGAGCATTTCTATTTCTATCTATTTTTGCTCTTTTGGCCTTAGCCTAGTTCATTTGTTGAACTTGTGGTCTTTCATGTGTTGAATTGGGTCTTTGATACAATTTGGACACCACTTGTCTTGTCACACTCTTGTGTGTGCCATCTTGGTTTACTTGGTGTTTTTGTTCAAATTTTATCTCATTTTTGCTTCTGGAAATCCTTGTGCATCCATATTTACTACCTATCTATATTATGGCATGCTTGCTCTCTTTGATCCAATATATAGGGTAAACTCCACCAAATCCCATCGGCTAAGTTTTGCATGAAATTCAATTTCATATCAATATGCACATATTTATGTGGAGTCTCTCCTATGTATTGTAGTTGCACTAACTACTTTGGACCCAATAAGTTTGGGGACCATTTTGTACTTAAATGTGTTTAGGTACATTGGATATATTTGGATGCTTGTCTCTCAAATTTTGAAGAAGTGGTGCATTAATGAAAATTGGAGGCAAGCTATAGGATGATCAATGAATTCATATCCTCTACATCCTACCAATTATATCTCGGTAACAAGTATCTCTTTCTCATGCTCATATATCTTGATTCCAACCATTTGTCGGTTGCCTTCTAGCATGAATAAATGTATTTGTAATTGTTGTAGTTCTATCCATGGTTTTAAGAGGACTCTATATTGTATATGTGTTTAAGTTGAGATGAGTGCATATAATTGGGACTATACAAAATCATGCATATGATCCTCCAATCCCAAATATGTCAATCTAGCAATTTTATTGCCTATCATTTCATCAACTTCTCTCATGTGCAATAGTGAGATTTTTGCTAGTCTATTTCATCTTATGATACTTGTTGCCTTTCTCCATATATTCCAACTTTCTCCTTTTTCCCTTGGTGATAGTTGTAATATATGTAGTGTGTTGGTGTTTGAAGTTCATTAATGTACAATAAGATATATTTGAGCCTTTGGCTGTGCTTTGAAGCAAAAATCTTATTGGTATATGTTATGACTTCATTTTTGCTTCCATGTGCTTCTTGTATATCTTCTTTATGTGTGCATATTTCTTTATTGGCATATGTCTTTGTGATGTTTTCATTTTAGAGACATATACACATATGAGAAGATAATTTTAGTTGATCTTTAATCCTTGGAGACCACCATTCTATTCCTTTTGATTCTTCGGTGGCTTCCAAATTTAATTGCCTATGAGTGTGTGTTCCTCTGGTTTACATCTTTGGGCACTCATATTTGTTTCCTCATGCCTTGTATTGCTAAATGAGCTTGGATGAGTGAGGATTCCATGATTATGCACCTTGTTCCCAAATGCAATTATCATAATTGGTGCATTATCTTTGGGGAGCTCATCGAATTCATTTAATAATGCTCATTTGTATTCTTTATTGTCTATTGTGCTTTAAGTGCTTATGGGGGAGAGAGGATTCCATATTTATGGAATATGTATTCTAATGCATTTATTTTGAATCATGCATAAATCTTGGGGAGCTTCTCTATTTGTTATTTAAAGAACTATTTTGCTCATATCATAACATCTTGTTGTTTTCATTTGGACTCATTTGTTGATTTCAAATTGGATTGTCGGATCTTGTGATTGCTTGCATCATTTGTGTTGTGTCGTTTTATTTTATTCCTTTAGAAATCTTCGGATCCTCGATATAGTTTTACTCCCTCCCAAGTATTCATCATTGGAGATGTGCGAAGGCACACCTTTGGAGGAATTATTACTATATTTGCCTTCTAGAACTTGTCACCCATTTCTGCAATCGATGCCAATGGGGGAGAAGTTTTAGAGGGTTTAAGGGAAGTTGGTTTATGCATTGAGTTTTTTCTTGTGCATTTGCCTCTCATGCTCTTGCATCTTTATTCTTGCTTTGCATGTGGTATATATAGAGGAAACTCCACCAATGATAATGATTGGCAATATATGCAATGAAATTCAAGTTCATCGCACATGCATAGATTGTGGGGGAGTTTGCTCTATATATGGTGGTGGTACCAATATCACATACTCTTGTAGCAGTTGATATTGGTATCACCATTTTATTCATTAATATTCCTTATATAAACCCTCTTAAAGGGATTGTCATCAATTACCAAAATGGGGGAGATTGAAAGAACATGTTGGGCCCCAATGTGTGGTTTTGGTAATTAATGACAATATTTATGGACTAATGTGTGTATTAAGTTCTACTAGTAGGATTTGTCCATTGGAATCGTTTGGAGCATGTGTTGGCTTCAAGGTCGATGAAATGCAAAAAAGATATGTTGGGCAAGCTCAATATGCGAGGTCGATGATGAGGAATTAAGAAAGGCGTTCCATCTTGAGAAGGGCAAGATCGTGTACATCGAGCTCAAGTGGAATGCTCAAGGCAAAGGTATAATCTTGATAGGTTTTCCCATTTTCCGGTCTCTTGTTGTGTGTAGAAGACCGGGTTTAGGATAGATAACCGTACTATCAAGAGGGGCTCTCGTATGAGTAATTCGGCCACATCGTTTGGAGAGAGCTCAAACCTTTGCATACTTGGATCATCGTTTTTGGTTGTTATTTGGTCTTATCCATGTGAGGATATAGAGTTTGTGGTAATCTCCATAACAGGCTCTTGTTCATCTAAATCGGATCTCCCATTTGTATCTTGTTGTGATTTTGGTGTATGCGGCTTTTCGGTTTCTCACCAAGTGAGGTATATCGCATTATTCTACTTGATACAATCTCACTTGGTGATAATCAATATTTCCACTTGTTATAATCCCTTGTCGTCCTCTATCCAACGCAATTTGAATCGGGTCAATCGGAGCTTCCAGTCAAAAGTTATTGCAGTTTGAATATTTGCATGTCTATCTGTTTTCTGGGCCGAGCGGTAGTATCGCCCGGACGGGCCGGTACTACCGTCCGGGCCTGAAAATGGCCCGTTTTCGTTCTGTCTCGCTAGGTACCCAGATCCGGTACTACCGGCCGGACCGGTAGTACCGCCCGGGTGGGCAAGTAGTACTGGTCGGCCCAGAAACTTTTCCCCGGTTTATTTGTCCAATTTTAGATACAGATCCAGATTTAGCTCGACTTGTTTTTGCGCAACGCCGCTGCCGTTGACTCGCTGTAAGACGCTGCCGCTTCGCGTTTCATCGCCCGCTGCGTGCTGGGCCTGGCTATTTCGCGCCACAAGATCGACCCGCTCGCAGGCGCTGTTGCTCATTGCCGCTGAAGGCTGGGCAGACATCGCCGCCGGCGTTGCTGCTGCAAGATGCCGCTTGCTCACTGCTGCCGCTGCATGCCACGCCGCCTTGCTAGCAGCATTCCGCTGCCACTGCTGCCGGGTCCCTCTCCTCGCCTCATCCGCGTGCCGCCACCACTTGCTTTCCTTTTTTTTCTGGCGTGGCGGTATACTGTTAAAACCGGTAGTACCGGTTCGTCCAGGAAAAATGCCCCAATGGGCATATTTGGCCTCTCTCTTTAAATAGCTTTACCCCTTTGTCTTTTAGGGTTACTTCTTCCTGCTTTTCTTGTCCAAGCTTTGCCCCCATTTGCTTTACTCTTTAAGCTTGATTTATACACACCCCTCCATTGATTCTTGCATATATTTAAGGGGTTGTTGGAGGTGATATAGATCTATGTTTTGACCAAACCAAAACATCTCTTTGTGAGTGTATCTTTGGGGATCTAGATTTTGGGGGATTTTGTGTCTCTCTTTGATTCCTCCTCTCTTGTTCCCCCAATAGCTTTAGTAGCTTTGTTGGAACTTGAGAGTGAGGGATTTGAGCATCTTTGTGGTGTTCTTGCCATTTGCATTTGGTGCATCGGTTTGAGTTCTCCTCGGAGGATTTGGTTTGAATTTCTCATTGGAGCTTGTCCCTCTTGGGTTCTTGGAACCCTAGACGGTTTTGTGGCCTTGGTGGCATTGTGGCCTTGGTGGCATTTGTTGAGGCCTTTTGTGGCGTTTGTTGGGAGCCTCCAATTAAGTTGTGGAGTTGTGCCCCAACCTTGTGAGAGGTTTCGGTTGCCACCGACAAGTGCACCGATAGTGGAAGCATGGATCGATCCCATTGGGGTGAGATTCACCAGAGAATAAGGGAGGCCTTTTGTGGCGTTGGTGGTTTGCTACCACCCCCTCTCCAAACGAGACGTACTCCATGTTGGGAGGAACTCGGTAAAATATCGGTGTCCCCACGTGCCTCGGTTATCTCTATACCTGAGCTCTTTACTTATGCATTTTACATTGTGATAGCCTTCGTGCTTGAAGTAATATATATATCTTGCTATCACTTTGTTGCTTGTATTGCTTTGCATAAGTTGTTGGTGCACATAGGTGAACTTTAGTTGTTCTAGGTTATGCTTAACAAAGTAAACACTAGTTTTATTCCGCCTTTGTTGAGCCACTCTAGGAAAAGTTTTAATCGTCTATTCACCCCCCTCTAGGCGACATATGTATCCTTTCAATTGGTATCAGAGCCCGGTCTCTCATTTTAGGCTTCACCGCCATGAGAGTAAAGATGTCGGCTAGAGGATTAGTGCACAATGATATGTTCATATTCAATGGCACAAATTATGATATATGGAAAACTCGTATGGTTATTCATTTTCGGGACATGGACCCAAATTTGGAGCGTATTGTAGATATAGGTTTTTCTCCTCCTGTGGATTTCAAAAATCTATCTAGTGAGGATGAGAAAAACTTATATCTCGATGCTCAAGCTTCTAATGTGCTTGTTAATGCTTTGAGCTATGTAGTTACATCTTCAATCATTCCTTTTTGGAGCGCTCATGAGTTATGGACAAAACTTCAAGATAAATATGTTGTGTCCAACATTATTGAGGATGATTGTGTTGCTTCCACCTCCGGTCGAGATGAGTTCTCATCCTCTACCACTTCACCAACATGTGACTTTTCACAAGGTAATGATATGGTGAGTGGTGATATAAATTGCAATTTGGATAGTGTGCTTACTATTTGCAATCCCTCATCTCTATCTAGTTGCAATGATCTATCTTTGGACTTTAACACTTATAGCACTACAAACTCCTTGCATGCTTGTGTTAATAGTCCTTGCATATCATGTATAAATGACTTGAATAAATCTCATGATGATATGTTTGTGTTGTCTTATTGCCATGATAAAAATGCTTCCATTTCCTCTAGTGCTTGTGTTGCTAACCATGTAGAGGAAACCGAAGATTCTATGGGCCAAGACATGGTTTTGAATGAAGGCACAAATGCAATCTCATCTTCACCTTCTTTCGGTACCCACCTATGCCTTATGGCTAGGGATTCTAAGGTAACTCCTACTTTGGAACCCATTACCTCTTATGATGAGGAGGATGTGGATAATCTGGAAGAAGATCTTGATATTGATGATTTATATGAGAAGGGTGAGATTGTTTATCGTGCCCTTGTTAAAAAGGATATTGCTTGTTCTAACTTTGTTGAAGTCTTGGACTTTGATATTAAGAGCAAAGAACATATTGATAAGTTAGAAACACAAATTGAGGTGCATGATAACAACGTTGATAAAATGTGTAGTCTTGAGCGTGAGTATGCTAATATAATTGCAAACCTAAATAAAGCTCTTGAAGAGGAACAAACAACCAAGGAATCTCTTGAGGAGACCTTTGCTTTAGAGCTATCTAGAGTAAAGGAATCTCATGATAGAGATCTTGAGGTGGCAAGTGATCTAAAACATAAAAATGATGAGACTCAAGTTGCTTATGCTAAACTCCTTGAGGATTTTGAGCACCTAAAAAATGGATCTAGGGTCATAAAGGGTGAGGTCATCAAACTCACCGAGTCACATGAGCAACTCAAAGCCTCATATTCAAAAGAGCTTGCCAAGTTGCCCTCACCTCTTGCAAATAGTAATGATGCTTGTGCTACTAACTCTATTTCTTGTGAAGCATCTACTTTGAAGGAGAATGTTGAGCTAAAGGCTCAACTTGCGTTGCTAACTAGCAACTATGGGAAATTAGAAGAAAGTCATGTTAAGCTCTCAAGCTCGCATGAGGATCTTCTAGTATCCCATGGTAGGCTAAAGGTAGCTCATGAGGCTATCATGTCAAAGGTAACATCTAGTGGGCCTCATGTGGACATTAGCACTATATCTACTTCAAATGTTATTGTCACATCCCAAGATTTTCCAAATCTTGTAATGTGAAAAATAAAAGAATAAAATAAAACTTTGTTGATTTTCAGGGTGAGAAGAAACTTTTTGAATCCATTTGGAAACTTTCAAAACCTATTTGGATCAAATAAAATCCCAAAGGGATTTGAAAAGTTAAATAAACAAGAAACTTCAAAATATTTAAAATTACTATTTTGGATCTTTAAATAAAAGGATTTGGTTTTCAAAAGAAAAGGTGGATTTATAAATAAAGATTATTTTATAAAGCCAAATTAAACCTTGGCCAAGCTTTTGAAATAAAAACATTTTGTTTTGATAAAAATAGTAAAGGTTTATTTAAATAAAATAATAAGGATTTAATATCCAATTTTATTTAAGTAAAGGCTTTTCCCATTTTAAATAAACACCAAAACTTATTTATTTATTTAAAATAAGTTTTCCAAGTATTTTATATTCTCAAATAAAAACCTACTGAAGTGTTTTGGTTTTATTTTAGATTTTCAAAATAAAGTTTTTAATAAAACAAATCCTATTTGAATTAAATGAATAAGGTCTATTCATTTAATTATTATTGGACCCTAAAATAAAATGTTATTTTATTTTAAACAAGTTTTCCAAATATCTTCTATTTTCAAATAAAACCTACTAATTTGGTTTTGAAAATATTTAGATTTCAAATGGAGTTTTAAAATAAATTAAAACCCATTTGATTTATTAACTAGTGTCCATTTTATTTAATTATAAATGGACTCTAAAATAAAAATAATATTTTATTATTTGACTTTGGTTTTGTATTGTTAAACAAAACCAAATTCAATTACAAGTGTGGTGATTGTTTGAATTGTTTGAATGTTTGTTTTGTTGTGAATTTCAAATCAGTAAATAGAAATATAAAAGGATAAATCAATCAGACAGAAAAAAATAGAGCAAAACGACCCAGCCCAACAAAAGCCCATCCCATCCCAGCAGCCCACCTCTCTCCCCAGCGAAACGTTATTTTCTCACTCAGGAACTTACCCGCACAGAGGATGACGACTAGACCCCACACTCACGCACCCTCTCTCACAGACAGCCAGGACCCACCCCTCCTGTTCATCGTCCTCACCCATGACCAGTTCATCCCGTTCGGCTTGGATTTTATGCTTGAATTGCCTTAACAGCCACCATTACTCGTAGTGACCATGCCCCTTAAAACGCCAACGACTCTCCTCCGTTTCCCCTCTGCCTCCTCCCCCAAGTGCGCCCCCAGGCCGCCCCAATTCCTCCCCGAGCACCACTGTCTCCGACGACCCTCCTTGCCGATTCCGCCAAGATTTGCCACCCTCTCCTCCTTGACCACACTCGATACTCCCAAGCCTGGCAGACCTTTCAGAGGCTGCAGCCAAGGCGTCCTCGAGCTTCGGCAACGTCTTCCCGAGCTGGCCGCCGTCTGCTCCAACTGCGGCGACGTCTCCCCGGTAAACCAGACCTCCCCTCTCTTCCCCGTGGACACGATGATGATCGTCATGCTCTTGCAAACCTAACAGTGCCTCCCGTTTGTCCTAGGGTGCCCCTATCCTCGCCCTCGACGACCTCCAGAGCCGCCCAAGGCCCAGCCCATCTCCGGCGAGCAATTAAGGACAGCCACGTGCGCCCCTTCACCAACCAGTACCACGTTGAGCATCAGCAAGCGTCAACGATTCTGGTGAGCATCTCCCTAACTACCCTTGCTTCATGTATCGCCGCCACCGTCTGGCCGCCCCGCCGCCAGTCACCGCCGCAGCGCCGCTCGTTTAGGGTCGAGCTCACAGCAGACGTCCGATCCCGATCTGGTGGATAGGATAGAATCATTTAACAGCGAAGGGGTACGGGTTCTGGGCCACGCGATCTACTTAGATCCAACGGCTGCAGCTGTGCGATCCGAGCGAAACGGTACCGACAAATGAGATTAGGACGCGTGGCACCACGCGATTTAAATTAGAATTTGAAATCAGATTTAGATGCCATTTTGAAACCCTTGTAACTTTTGATCCACACGTCCAAAAATTACAAATTTTATATCAATGGAATCAGCAAGACAAGCCCTAGCCAACCATGCCTTTTGTTTAGCAAAAAGCTTCTGTTAAAATGGTTGTTTTTGCAGAAACATTTGTATGCTTGTTAAGGTTGTAAAAATTGTTGAAAAATGATTTTGGGGTTAAAATCTTTGGAAAATGGTGTATTTTGAACCTACTGACCATAAGAAACACTTTGGGGATTCAAAAATGTATTTAGTGAAACAAAATAATGATTCTTTGACTTAAAAACCATTTCTAGTCAAATAGAAATGTGGTTTATTTAGTAAAAATGATTTTGAAGGAAAACTTTTGGAAAATGTTTTGTTTTAAACTCTCTGACCCCAAACACCAAGTTTTGTGGTTTAAAAACATATTTGGTGAACCTTGTAGATTAATGCCTTAGTAAAAATATTTCTACACCACATAAAATGATACTTTGTTTTGAAAATGGTTTAGGAAATGAAACCTTTTGCAAATGACTTTGCCACTTTACAAAAAGACCATTAGGTGTTTTCAAATGATTATAACCCATTAGGAACCACTTTTTCAAACAAAACAAAGATTGGCATGCTTGCATGCATTACTTTGACTTTGTCATTTTATGTGATGTTTTGCTTGATTGGTAGATTGAGTTTTTGCCTTGTTTGATTGGATTGTAGTGACTTGAAGAGTGTGATTGTTGAAAGGACAAGGAGTGAACCCATACTCTACCAAAAAGGCAAGTGATGCTTCATACTTTTTGTCCCATTACTTTCACTATGCATTAGTGATTTTCTCTAAGTAAACTTGCATGGTTTTTGCTAAGTATAAACCTTGCTATAGGAAAACTAGTAGATGAAACCTTAGTAGAAATCTTCCTAAGTTAAGATTCGTATTACTATCAAGCTTAGCCTAGCTAATAGAAAACAAGGGTGGAATATATATTCATACTATGGAAAATTTCTAAGTCTGAGGACTTATGTTTTCTTAATAAAACAACTAAGTCAATGAATCACCTGGGTGGAATGGGACTTGCTTGGTGGTTTTTGTTTGAGTGGTTCACAAGGCCCATGTTTATGGTTGACCTTGTGTATCTCACTTGTGGATGGCCACCCAGGAACAAAGAGATTTGAGATGTCAAAGGTTGAGAAGCTCAAGTGCAACCACTTGGCAATATGGGCTCTGCCATGATCATATAGGTTGCAAGAACTTAGCCATATGGACAGTGGGTGGTAGAATTTGATAGGTTGGAACGCGTCCATTTTGGTCTAAGGGAAGGCTTCTGAAAGATCTTGTCTTGGGAAACCAAGTCTTGTGGGGCAAGTGCACCACCTCTGTAGAGTGTAAAATCTAAGTACTTAGCCATGTCCCTGGTAAAGGACAATTTGAGCATCAAGACATGGAAGCAATCAAGAATCTCATCATTAAAATTTCTAAGTTAAAAACTTGTGGTTGAACAAGGGTTAAAGGATCTTCAAACTTTGATTGAGAAAAATGTTTTGTCAAGAAAAAACTTAGTGTTTTCAAAATGATAAGGAAAATATATTTTGATCAATGCAAGCCTCAACTCCACTTAGCCAAATGCATATAGGTGATAGACTCCACTATACTACCATAGTATCACTTGCCAATACAGTTCAAATGTATTGACCCTTGTGGCTGTAACTTGTATGTTGCATGTTTGATTGATTTAGTGAAGTGTGTTGATTAGGATTACAAAGTCTACAACCAACATGTCTGCTTGTGGCACTTTGAAGATTAAGGACCCCATGCTTATAGTTATTCTGCTGCAATGTAATGTACTAGCCAAATGAGCTATGTAAGATGTAATAAAATTATGTTATTCCTGGTTATAAAGTTATATTATGACCTTTGTTTCTTGATATAACATCTTAACTGTGGATGCTAGCTATTGATCCAGGGACTAGCATTGTAAACACAGGGGACTCCACCTTATATTGTTTAAAGGTTGGGACACTCCCTCTACAGTTATATTGCCATGTGCTAGTCCGTGTAATTCATCCTCTCACAACCATGCTATATCTCGTGATGAATTACATTCCATGCCTTGTTGCTCTAACAATGTAGCATCTACTTCCTCTAGTACTTTTGTTGAAACTAACCATGTAGAGGAAATAAAAGATCTCAAGGCTCAAGTCACTTCTTTGAGAAATGACTTGAAAAAGGGTCATCAAGGGAAGGTCACACTCAACAAAATCTTGAGTGTGCAAAAATCCCCCAATGACAAGAGTGGGCTTGGATTCAACTCCAATGACAAGAACAAGTCCACTATCAAGTTGAAGCACAAGGACAACAAGAAGAATGGCCAAGATCAAGTCAAGAATCCGGCCAACATTGTTTGCTTCAAGTGCAAGGAAGAAGGGCACCATATTAGATCTTTCCCATTGAAGAAAAAACCTCTTAGTGTGAAGCATCAAGGGAAGCGGCTTCAAGTTCCACCTCAAGTCATCAATGGGCCTCTTCCTAAGAGCACTACTCGAGCCCTTCCTCGAGGTGTGGCTTCACCTAAGAAGAAATATAGCAAGAGTAGAAATTGCTACATATGCCGTGAGAAGGGGCACATTTCTTCCGCATGCACTATTGGTATCTCCTCATCCCATGCTATCTTGATTGATGATGCTTATTATCTTTGTAAGGATGAGGTTGGAAATGTGTTTGCCAAATTTGTTGGTGCTCAATGTGGGTTCAAGAAAAGAACCATTTGGGTTGCCAAGCCTATTGTGACTAACCTCTTAGGACCCAACTTGGTTGGGGACCAACAAGCCAAAACTTGATCAATAGGTATTGTTGGAGGGACTTGGAGACTTGGCTACATCATGAAGAACTAAGGGATCTTCATTATTATTTTTGTCAAAGCCAAGTCATGTGGATTATATTGCTCCTATTATATTTCCAATGTTCCTCCTTGCGGTAACACATGCTTAACTCATTTCATTGAAAGTTACTCGCCCCCTTGTGCATGTGTTGGTTTTGTATCTTCCATGCTTTTGTACATGTTGTGTTTTCCACTTAATTATCTTGAGGTATCAAGCATATTTGTGTATGATTAGGTGGCACACCATGTATGTGTGTTTCTTGTATTGGAGCCTTACTTGATTATATTTGGTATCTTATTTGGCTCTTGTGAGAGATTAATGGATTATCCCATTTTGGGGGAGTGTTATGCTTGGGCATTCCACAATCCTAAAAATGTGTGTACATGAGGAATACCACCTAGTATTTATATTGGATTATTGTATAGTCTCTATGTGGTACAATTATCATGAGAAATTTAAGTTTTATAATGTCCATTAATTATCTCTATTTGTATCCTTTTGCCTCGTGTTGGATTTATGGCAGTATCACGTTATGGGGGAGTCATACGCTTAGTGCATATCACAATCCTAGAAAATGTGACTATTTGAGGTTGTGTCACTTAGAATTGATATTGATTATTATCTAGCTCCTATGTGACACATTTTCTCATATAAGTTCCAATTTGCTTGAATGCATTTAGTGATCTTATTTTGGATCTTCTATATGAGAATGTTTCTTGGTACGTGTTTTCTCTTATTTAGATAAATATATATATACTCATGGAAACCATTTGCTTCAAGTTACTCTAATAACTAGTGATTGTGTGACTATTGGAAGCTACCAAGAATCGTGTTCGAAGTATCATGCTTAATTTCTTATATTTAGTTATATGCTTCTTGTTGTGACTATGATCTTGGATATCCATGCAAGCTACCTTGGGAAAATTATTCCCAATATTTCTTGTCCTTGGACAATGAGTACCCAACTTATGGTAGAATCTATTGATCATATTCACTTTGGCCCTTGCTTAATTTTGTCCTATCTTTGGCCAAGAAAATGTTTTGTGTTGTCTCCCAAGCCTTCCTTGCTTCTTGTGGATCTTCTTATTTTATTGATATCCTCTTGTGTTTTACTTATTGTAGGTACTAGTGATGATCCCATTTCTGTGCATTTTGTATTCTAAAGGAAAATCCTACATAATGCACTATCCATGGGGGAGCTCTCCTATATTATTTAGAACATTAATATTTATGCTTCTTTGTTTGATCCATATCGGGTTTTATGTGCTTGGAACCTCAATCTTTTCATTTTGGTATTTTGTGCCATCATGTGAAGTTTGGGGAGTTTGGTTTCTTGTTAGAACCTTGCCCTTTTTTGGGAGTTGGCTATGTCTCATTCATTGTTTCTTGATTTGACCATTTTAGAATGAGATAAATCCTTGAGCATTTCTATTTCTATCTATTTTTGCTCTTTTGGCCTTAGCCTAGTTAATTTGTTGAACTTGTGGTCTTTCATGTGTTGAATTGGGTCTTTGATACAATTTGGACACCACTTGTCTTGTCACACTCTTGTGTGTGCCATCTTGGTTTACTTGGTGTTTTTGTTCAAATTTTATCTCATTTTTTGTTCTGGAAAGCCTTGTGCATGCATATTTACTACCTATCTATATTATGGCATGCTTGCTCTCTTTGATCCAATATATAGGGGAAACTCCACCAAATCCCATTCGGCTAAGTTGTGCATGAAATTCAATTTCATATCAATATGCACATATTTATGTGGAGTCTCTCCTATGTATTGTAGTTGCACTAACTACTTTGGACCCAATAAGTTTGGGGACCATTTTGTACTTAAATGTGTTTAGGTACATTGGAGATATATTGGATGCTTGTCTCTCAAATCTTGAAGAAGTGGTGCATTAATGAAAATTGGAGGAAAGCTATAGGATGATCAATGAATTCATATCCTCTACATCCTACCAATTATATCTCGGTAACAAGTATCTCTTTCTCATGCTCATATATCTTGATTCCAACCATTTGTCGGTTGCCTTCTAGCATGAATTAATGTATTTGTAATTGTTGTAGTTCTAGCCATGGTTTTAAGAGGACTCTATATTGTATATGTGTTTAAGTTGAGATGAGTGCATATAATTGGGACTATACAAAATCATGCATATGATCCTCCAATCCCAAATATCTCAATCTAGCAATTTTATTGCCTATCATTTCATCAACTTCTCTCATGTGCAATAGTGAGATTTTTGCTAGTCTATTTCATCTTATGATACTTGTTCTTTTCTCCATATATTCCAACTTTCTCCTTTTTCCCTTGGTGATAGTTGTAATATATGTAGTGTGTTGGTGTTTGAAGTTCATTAATGTACAATAAGATATATTTGAGCCTTTGGCCGTGTTTTGAAGCAAAAATCTTATTGGTATATGTTATGACTTCATTTTTGCTTCCATGTGCTTCTTGTATATCTTCTTTATGTGTGCATATTTCTTTATTGGCATATGTCTTTGTGATGTTTTCATTTTAGAGACATATACACATATGAGAAGATAATTTTAGTTGATCTTTAATCCTTGGAGACCACCATTCTATTCCTTTTGATTATTTGGTGGCTTCCAAATTTAACTGCCTATGAGTGTGTGTTCCTCTGGTTTACATCTTTGGGCACTCATATTTGTTCCCTCATGCCTTGTATTGCTAAATGAGCTTGGATGAGTGAGGATTCCATGAGTATGCACCTTGTTCCCAAATGCAATTATCATAATTGGTGCATTATCTTTGGGGAGCTCATCTAATTCATTTAATAATGCTCATTTGTATTCTCTCTTGTCTATTGTGATTTAAGTGCTTATGGGGGAGCGAGGATTCCATATTTGTGCAATATGTATTCTAATGAATTTATTTTGAATCATGCACAAATCTTGGGGAGCTTCTCCATTTTTTATTTAAAGCACTATTTTGCTCATATCATAACATCTTGTTGTTTTCATTTGGACTCATTTGTTGATTTCAAATTGGATTGTCGGATCTTGTGATTGCTTGCATCATTTGTGATGTGTCGTTTTATTTTATTCCTTTAGCAATCTTCGGATCCTCGATATAGTTTTACTCCCTCCCAAGTATTCATCATTGGAGATGTGCGAAGGCACACCTTTGGAGGAATTATTACTATATTTGCCTTCTAGAATTTGTCACCCATTTCGGCAATCGATGCCAATGGGGGAGAAGTTTTAGAGGGTTTAAGGGAAGTTGGTTTATGCATTGAGTTTGTTCTTGTGCATTTGCCTCTCTTGCTCTTGCATCTTTATTCTTGCTTTGCATGTGGTATATATAGAGGAAACTCCACCAATGATAATGATTGGCAATATATGCAATGAAATTCAAGTTCATCGCACATGCATAGATTGTGGGGGAGTTTGCTCTATATATGGTGGTGGTACCAATATCACATACTCTTGTAGCAGTTGATATTGGTATCACCATTTTATTCATTAATATTTGTAGAGGGAGTGTCCCAACCTTTATTCAATATAAGGTGGAGTCCCCTGTGTTTACAATGCTAGTCCCTGGATCAATAGCTAGCATCCACAGTTAAGATGCAATATCAAGAAACAAAGGTCATAATATAACTTTATAACCAAGAATAACATATTTTTATTACATCTTACATAGCTCATTTGGCTATTACATTACATTGCAGCGGAATAACTATAGTCATGGGGTCCTTCATCTTCAAGGTGCCACAGGCAGATGTTGGTTGTAGACTTTGTAATCCTAATCAATCAATCTTCACTAAAATCAATCAAACCTGCAACATTACAAGTTACAGCCCCAAGGGTCAATACATTTGAATTGTATTGGCAAGTTTCACTACTATGTGGAATATAAGTGGATCCTAACATTACATGCATATTTGGCTAAGTAGAGTTTTAGGCTCATTTGCATAAAGCAAAATTTTATCCTATCTTTTCAAAATGGTTTTGGTCCTTTGTCAAATCTCCTTTTCAAAATCCCTTGAACTCCTTGGTAACCCCAAGAGTTCAAGTCTTTGTCAAAAATCCCTTGAGCTACTTGGTAACCCCAAGTGCATCAAGTTTTATAAAAATCTCATGAGTTCCTTGGTAACCCCAAGTGTTCATGTTTTCATCAAAATCTCTTGAGTTCCTTGGTACCCCCAAGTACATCAAGTTTTATCAAAGTCCCTTGAGCTCCTTGGTAACCCCAAGTGCATCAAGTCCTTAAAAGTTTTCTTTTAGAAATTAGAATGTCGAGATCTCCCATAGCTTCAAACTTTAGTTGCTCAGTATTGTCCATAACCGGGGACACGGCTAAGTACTTAGATTTTATTATCTTCTGCAGAAGGAGTACACTTTACCCACATGTCACAATCCCATCCTTTTGCCACCAGTGGCCACTGGATTAGTGCTCACCAAGATGGAGTACTGGCAGATTGAGAATGTGACGAAGTCTTTCCAGAGGGTCCTCCCATACACCATTGCTAGCTTGTCTTCAAGTACCCATGTAGGATTCCAGGTCCTCATGTCCAGTAGAAGGAAGACAATGCATGGGTCTTCCCAATGTAGTTGACTAAGCCAGAGCCATAATAGCATGTGGTTGCACACGAAAGCCACAATTGGAGAAACATGTTCAATCTCTAAGTTTCCTGGGTGGATTCCTTTGGAGCACAACACAAAGAGATTGCCATAGACATGGTTCCTTTTGTTGCCACCTTCTCCAAAACTCAAAGTATCCTTGGCCACCCAGGTGGTTCATTGAGTCCTTGTTTTATTATATAAAAACATAAGTCCTTTTCTCAACTTCACAAAATCTCAACATGTATCTCTTTTCAAAATATAGCATGGCTAAGCATGTAACAACTACATTGTTTTCACTAAGGAATGTATAGGGAATCCTATTAGGATTTAGCATAGCATAAGTATAGAAATATCTTTTCATGCATGTTTCAAAATCCACTAAGTATAATGAAAATAGTAGGACTTTAGATGATAGTGTAACTTGCCTTTTTGGTAGGGAATGGTGGTTCACTCCTTGATCTTGCTAGTCTCACACTTTTCTAATTTCACTAAAATCAATCAAGCAAACACAATATCAACTAGCATTCCAAACCAATAATCAATCAACAATTCACACACATAAAACAATGGGATCTAAGTCATGCATGTAAGCATGCAAGATATGGTTCTATTTGCAAAGGTGGTCTCCACTAGGTTTCTAAACTTTGTAAGGTTCAAAGTGGTCATTTTCCAAAGTGACAAAGTCATTTGCAAAAGGGTTTTGTCCATAAACCATTTTTAAATCCATTCATCATTTTATGTGGTGGAAATATTTTTATCAAAGCAACAACTTTAAGTTGTTCACCAAATAAGTTGTTGTTTCTCAAAACTTGGTGTTTAGGGTCAGTAGGTTTGATCCGAAACATTTTCTCAAAGTTTTTACTCCAAGAACATTTTCATAACAAAACCATTATTTTTAAAAAGGCTAGAAATGGGCTAATCAATTAATCCATTCTAAACTTCACCAAATCCATTTTCAAAACCATGGGTATATTCCTAGGGTCAGTAAGTTCACCACAAACTAATTTTCAAGGTTTTTAACCTCAAAACATTTTTGAACAATTCTTCTAGTCTTAACAAGCATACAATTGTTTCTGCAAAAACAAACATTCTAACAGATACTATTTGCTAAACAAATTCAATGGTTTGTTAGGGCTTGTTCCACTGATTCCAATGATATAAAGTTTGTAATTTTTGGACGTGTGGATCAAAAGTTACAGGGATTTCAATTTGCAACTCAAATCTGTTTTCAAATCTGTTTTAAACCAAAAACTGGCCACGCATCGCAACGCTACTGGCTGGTACCGGTTCGGCTGGATCGGCTCTGCGGTGTGTTGGATCTAATGCGAATCATGCGGCTCAGATGCTCCCATACCGATTCGCTTAAATCGTTCTGTCTATGCCATAGGATGGAGATCTAACGGCTCACGCGTGCTTGACCAGAAGCTGGCGGCCCTGCGCGGCGGCAGACGGCGGCGACGGCCAAACGAGGTGCTAGCGGTGGTTCTAGGAAGAAAATATCGAGGTGGGAATGCTCACCGTGATCGCGAGTACGTGGTGATGCTCGTCGTGTGGTCGGCGTGGCAAGGGGCGTCCTGGAACAGCAGCGATTGTTCGCCGGAGTAGAGAACAACGTCGGGTGGTCCTGGTCGTGGTCGGATTCGTCGCTACAGGTCACGAGAAGGCAAACAGAGGCCATGATTAGGTGTGTAAGACCAAGGCGAAGATGCTCGCATGATCGAGAAGCAGAGGGGCGGTCGGATTCTACCTGGGGAACTCGCCGGAGCAGAAGACAGACGCGGCGGCGCACAATCGAAGTGGTTAGCGTCTGTAACACCCTCAGAATCGGACCTATGCAAGTTTGGGCAAAATTCACCAAACCCGCATAGAAACGATTCAAAGGTGCCCACCAGGCACTTTCGTGCGGGTGGAAAACGAAGTAATAACATTACACAACAGTCCTCGATGGGACCCACAAAACAGATATATATAATGACTCAAAGAGTCAAGAATACAGATATATTATACAAAGATCCAAATCACGGAAAGCGATAGGCGTCCAGCTACGGACAAGATGCAAATGGGGCTAAGAGCCCTGAAGAATAACCAATGGCGTCCATAACCCTGCCCAGGCCAAGCCGGAAGGGTAACCCTGCTAACGGCGTCGATCTCAAAACCTGCTTAAACAAAAGGGGTGCCGACAAAGGGCGAAGGAAAAAGAAGGAGCGTCAGTACTGAGGCCAGTACACGGCGAGGCTAGAATTCGGCGGTCCTCGCCTACATAGGTATGGTGGACTGAGCGGCAGCGGCAGCATGCACTAAACAACCTATAGAGACTCGATACAACCGGCGGTTATCAGAGAGGGGTGAGAATGACCTATCCGGATCCAACCTGAAGCTAGCACCAAACAAACCCATCCTGGTGTTTCCCCCTCGAGACCAAACGAGGAAGTCAACCGAGGAACTCACACAGTTGGCAGTTTTACTTATTCAGTTATAGTTGTGGCACTTTACTAGTCAGATTTAGGTAATCGTCCTGTTAAAGTAAGCAGTGGGCACTTTTAGTTGACCATTCCGTTATAGTTGCAACAATTACTAATCAGATACAGATAGCATGAGATAAACCCAAAACCCAGCAGTTGTTGGTACTTTTATTCAGCCATTTCGTTGTAGTTGCAATACTTACTAGTCAGATACAATTGTCGCAAGCGACAACCAAACAAGCAATTGTGGGCAGTATTAATTAGCCATTCCATTATAGTGAGGCTGATTACTAGTCATTATAAGTCAAATTTATAGCAGTAAACTTTAGTTATGCTTGTCTATGATCGAGATACTGTGCTCCAAGTCGTCCATATCCATGACACGGCTTTGAAAGTTTTAACCCGCCGGGTGCACCAATAGCAACACACGCTCGATCAACCTCGGAAAAACCAAATCAAAACCCAACGAGGCTTTCACGGTGAACAATCACAGGATTCAGAAATATTTCAGGGGCCACCCTTAAGTAGAATCATAGCGAGTAAGCAAGCTCGAGACGGCCTCAAGGTTTGGGTATACTCTGTGAACGACGGGAACCCGAAGTGTGGCTGGGCTTGTCGACACCATGAATCGTGTCCCGCTCCTAAACAAGACAAAGCTATCTCGTCGCACAATCGTAAATAAAGCGGTAAAACATGGCATAAGTACAGGATCGTAAATAAAACCTCAAACTAGTTTGTGGCCCCAAGAAATAAGATGAATCAAGCTCGCTCGGGGTCCCATATACCTCCCGGATGTGGATAGCGCAAAAAATCAAGGAACAGTATCAAGTACTCGGGGTCTTACGGGACACAAGTGGGCGTCGAAACCAAATATTATCTATCACCCACCGATGCCTCTCGCTTATTCAATTTTAGTTGTTAAACAGAAATTAAAGTGACGAAAAGTAACTAGAATCATCTCCAACATTAACATGCGGCAATACATCAGAATCAGCATATGGCATATGACACACATCAGCACTTGAGCAAGCAACTACGACGCGCAAGTCCAACTATCTACCAAACAACAGGTAATAGGATGTGTCCAAGGCAATATATGGCTGCAAGGGATATCACAGGTACAGAAACTAAAGCATCGCAACACGGATAGCAATAGATCAACAGGAGGGAGTAAAGACTATAAAAGTAAGATAGGTAGAAAGAGGGAGATGCTCGCCTGAAAACATTGCCGAAAGGTTCATCCGAAGATCGGGACGAAGCTCACATCAACTCAACGGCCTTATCCGCGAAGAAGCATATCACTAGAAGAAACACCGGATGCGATATTTAATACAACGGCAGAAGATCGGCATGATGCATGTATGATGTATGTCATGGCAAGGTGCGATGCAATTAGGTCAAATTAGGCGGAACCGGGGTCCCGACATTTAATTAGGTGGTTCAAGTTGTTTAGCTACCCCGCAATTTAAATGTTGTTTTAACATGGTAGAAGATATCATCGGGTTCGCTACACAATTTTAAATGAGGCCAATATAAGGCTAGATTTGCCCGCATATGGGCCCCATATTTAATTATTAGGTGAATCGGCGGAAGGCCCCCAAACCAATGCTATGCATGCGGGAATGACAATTTAATGTGCAACAAACTGATATCTTATAAAATAGGGTTCGAGGAAAAGGGGTCACACATCAGAGGGGGCTCGACGATCTTGTTAGGGTTCCGGGGTTCGGGGTCCAGGGTTCGACGGGTTCGTGCTCGGGTCCGGGGTCGTTCTCGAATTACGGGGTAGATCTCGTCGCATCCGGGAAGCCGAACTTGGTTTGGTGCCGGGGCGCATTGGATGCTTACGGGTCGGTGTCGTTCTTGTCGTGGCGAAGATCTTATCGTTGCGCAGATCTTGTCGGGTCCGCGCCATCGTGTCGGTCTTGGCCTCCGGGAACAGGGTCTTCAATGTCTCGGCCATCGGGTTCATGACGGCACCATCGCCGTGTCGAAGGCATCGGGGTTTCCGTGACGAAGATCTTGTAGAGGGTTTGGATAGAGCCACCGGGTTCGGTCTTCGGATTCCATGAAGGAGGGCTTGGGTTGCGTCGTCTTCGGGTTCCGAGAAGGAGAACATGTTGTTTCTTGTCGAAGATCTTGGGGTCTTTATCTTTGTTTGCTGAAGAAAACTTGTCGTGGCACTCGGGCCCGCGTTTGCTCATCGGTACCACACTTCCCTTGGCGTTCCACAACGAGAGCAAGGGCTGGCCGACGCCTGGTCAAACAGAGCACGTGGTGGGGCTTGCTACGCACTGTGCCACCAGGGGCTGGCGAGGAGAGGTCGACGACGTTCGGCGCGGCGGCGGAGGTTGACAGAGACCGAGGACGCGGCGGTGTCGGAGCTGGCTACGAGGCGGAGAGCTCGGCGTCGAGGACGGGCGGAGCCGGTCAAGACGGCGAGCCGGGCATGGAGGAGGGTCTGAACGCGCGGTCGGCGAGAAGGACCCGCGGCCGACCATGCGGGCGGAGGGCTGCGCGCAGGTGGAGGTCGCGGGCGGCCGGCTGGCGCGCTGGCGGGCCGGGCCGACGCTGGGAGGGCCGGCCGGGCGGTCATGGGGAGCAGTGGAGGCGCGACGTGGTCGGGGCGTCTGGGCATGCGGGCCGTGGCGAGAGGAGAGGGAGGGCGTGAGGCGCGGAGGCGGCTCGGTGGCAGCGCGAGGCTGATGGCGGTTGGCGGGCCGCACGGTGTGGGGAAGGGCTGCCAGTGGCGGGCTTGGGGAGAGGAGCGCAGCCGCAGCTCAAGGGCAGTGGGCTGGAGGAGGGTGGCTGGCGGAGAGGAGCTGGAGGCGGGCGGGTTCTTGGGAAGGCATGAGGCGGAGGCGGAGGCGGCGATGGGTGGCGTGGGCAGCGTGCGGGGGTGGAAGAAGGGAGAGAGAGAGGAGAGAGGCGGGCGCGGTGGTAGCCAGGGAGGAAGAGAACAGGGAGAGAGAGGTGGGGCGAGGCGTGGGGCCACGGTGGGGGTTGGACCGTGAGAGAGCTGGCGTGGGGCCTGAGGACGGGGCCCGGAGGTCGGGGAGGACGGGTAGCGTGGGGGTGGTGTCTGTGCGGGGCAGGCGTGGGGCAGCAGCAGTGTGGTGTGCGTGGGTTTGGTGGGATGGTTGAGAGAGGGAAGGGAGAGAGGGGGTTGGGGGATTGGCCAAGTGGCAGGTTGTGATTGGAGGGTGGGAGTGGTTCAGCTGAGGTGGCCTGATGTGATTGGCCAGAGTGATGTGGAGGGCTTGGGTGGGTAGGATTCTTGGTAGGCTTAGGATTAGAAGGGCGGGCAGGTTTGGACCGATTAACTTTTCCTGGGGTGTTCGATCGGGTCATGCGGCCCGTTCGACTGCCCCTATTAAAATAATTTAAATTTTTTTTTTATTTATTTTAACGGGCCGTTTGCAACCCGATAGCAACAAAACAAAAATAGTCCGGCGACCCGGCTTCCGGTGTTTGAATAAGATGGGCGTTTAGAAAACAAAGACGGGTTTTGCAAACATAGTTTTGGCAAACAATGCATGATGATGACGATGCAATGCACAAATTCAACGCGATTTTCTAGTAGTGGTTTTGCGGGATGCCACAGCGTCGTTCTGAGGCGCCCGCGGTCGAACGAGAGGCACGGACAGATGCGCCAAGAGGTGGGGAATGTGTGTGCGTGGTCGATGAGGCAAGGGGCAGCGCTGAGTCGACGGAATCGTCACCGAACCTCGTCGGAGCAGAGGGTGGTGTTGAGCGAAATTTGGGTAGCCTGGGGGCAGAGAGGGAGTGGCGTGTGAGGGGAAAGGAGGAGGAGACGCTGGCGATTAATAGGACGTGGTCGCAGTGAGGTTAAGGCGCGGCATTACTGCGAATTGAAGCCGCGGAATCACTGGCAGAAACGGTCGGCGTGGTCGTCGCGAGGAAGAAGAGGAGTGAGCTGGCTGCGTGGGTCCCTGCTATCAGCGAGGAATGAGAGGGATAAGAGGGTCCACCGGTCAGCTTCTCTGTGGGTTCAAAATCGAGTGCGAATCGTTTTCTTTCGGGGTAAAGAAAGCTGGGCTGGTACTGGGCCTTGTGGGCTCTGTCGACTGGGCTGGTCCAGATTCCATTTTTTCCTTCCAAATTGTTTTTCCTTTTCTGTTCTCATTTTCTGTTTTGAAAACCAAACAACAAATCAAATAAACAAAACAAATCAACCAATCATCAAACTTTTCATTTGAATTTGGTTCTTTTTAACACATAGACCAAAGTCCAAAATGAAATAATATTTTAAATCTTTTTAGGTTCCATTCATTAATTAAATAAAATGGACCATGGTTTATTAATCAAATAGGGTTTGATTTATTTAATAAAATCTCTATTTGAAATCTAAATATTTTCAAAACCAAATCGGTAGGTTTTATTTGAAAATACAAAATACTTGGAAAACTTATTTAAAATAAATAAATAAGTTTTGATGTTTTGGAAATAGTAAAACCTTTATTAATAAAACTTGGATATTAAATCCTTATTATTTTATTTAATAAACCTTTACCATTTTTATCAAAACAAAAATGTTTTATTTCAAAAGCTTGGCCAAGGTTTAATTTGGCTCTATAAAATAATCCTTATTTATAAAACTTCTATTTCTTTTGAAAACCAAATCCTTTTATTTTAAAAGATCCAAAATAGTAATTCTAAAATATTTTATTTTCCTTTATCAAATGTTTATCTTTTTAAATCTCTTTAGGATTTTATTTGTTCCAATTTGGTTTGAAGATTTCCAATTGGATTCAAAAAGTTTCTTCTCACTCTGAAAATCAAACAAGGTTTTATTTTATTCATTTATTTTCACATTACAAGATTTGGAAAATCTTGGGATGTGACAGGCTAGCACCCTTAAAATAAATCTCGTCCCGAGATTTGGGAAGGCTAGGGTTACAAGTAGGCTCAAAACAACTAGGGTACTACCACCCTTAAAAATTTTCAAAAAAAAAATTACATATTGGCCTTCTTGGGATCCTGGGAAAACTTCTCTGGGCAAACATTTGCATTGTGTCCTTTGTTTCCATGCTTGACTCATGGGCCAAGGTTGAGTTTCTCCATAGGCTTATTCAACTTGTTCTTCATCTTTTCTGGACAGTTGCTTGCATAATGTCACAGGTTCTCTGATTGAAAGCAGTGGATGTCTTTGAGTTCTTTACGTGGCTCTTGTGGACAAGTTGCTACATAGTGGCCTAGCTCTTTGCAGTTGTTGCACACTACTTGGCCAATCTCTTTATTCTTCGGGTTCTCTGGGCATTCACCAGAATAGTGTCCCATTTCCTTACATTTATGACATTGCACATGGCTCTTGTCCTTCTTTTGCTTCTTGGGTTTCTTTGGTCCTTTGAATTGTGTTGTTTTGTTTGGAGGTATAAGTGGTCGTTTTCCTTTGTCATTAACCTTCTTGGTAGACTTGGATCCTACTTGTTTCCTTTGTTCCACAATGGAATAGATGGGGCATTGGATAGGAACATGGTTGTTTCCTTCACATAGGTAGCAAGTAGCTTGAGAGGTGGGACATTGTCCAACAGGATGTTTCTCTTCACAGTTGGGGCATTGATCTCCATGCTCCTTGGAAGTATGATCCTTGTCTCCACAAATAATGCAAGCTGGGGCTCCATCTAGAATAATATTTCTGTCATCCCTGTTGTCACTAACTCTTTTGGAATAGCTTTCTTCCATTTTGATCATTTGATCAGTCACCTTAAGCATCAGTTGGCCTTGAGTTTCCAAAAATCCTTGCAGGGTTGGATCTTCTCCACTAGTGTTGGCTATGAATTGAGTTGTCACTTGGTTCAACTGGTGTTGGTTTGCTATGAGCTCTTTCATACTGTCCTCTTGGTTGGTGTTGGTGTCATCAACCTTGAGGTTGGAGTCTCTTGGAGTAGTCATCTGTTTGGGTTGGAGGGAGATTAGAATAGGCAAGATATTTCTAAGGAATTATTTCTAATCACACACATCACAATTCACACAAACAATGTGCATGCAATCACAACCCAAAACATTTCACTCAAACACAAAGTTCAAGCACATACTTAGGCAACAAAATATTTTTGTTACACCACATAAGTTGGTGGGTTTGACTTAACTAAAATATGGTGGTCCATCTATATGGTTCAATTGTGATCTTTCCATCCTTCTTGGTTGATTCTTCTTACTTGAGGTCATGGTTTCCTTGAGAAAGACTCTTGGTTACAATAACTTCTAGTGATGTGGTCTCTTTCTAACTTTTGCATTCCCTCAGTCTCTAAATCTTGAGCAAGATTTCCTTATTTCACTTGTAGTCCTTAGTGGTATCCAAGTTGGAAGTCCTTGGTGAATATGCTGAAGATGTTGAAGTCATTAGTGTTGAAGGAGTTGAAGTCATTAGAGTTGAAGAAGTTGAAGTCATTAGAGTTGATTAAATCCTTTGCACATGGTGAAGTCTTTGGTCATGGGGTAGGTTTTCCATCAAGTTGAAGTAGAAGAGAAGTAGAGTTGAAACCAAAATGGTTGAGGAAAGAGTTTACAAGATTTTGTAAATAAGTTTTTGGAACAAAATACAACTCCTATTTTCTAAGGGTTTTTGTCCAATCCTAGGGTTTACAAATCCTACAGGCAACACAATGCTCTGATACCATCTGTAGAGGGAGTGTCCCAACCTTTATTCAATATAAGGTGGATTCCCCTGTGTTTACAATGCTAGTCCCTGGATCAATAGCTAGCATCCACAGTTAAGATGTAATATCAAGAAACAAAGGTCATAATATAACTTTATAACCAGGAATAACATATTTTTATTACATCTTACATAGCTCATTTGGCTATTACATTACATTGCAGCGGAATAACTATAGTCATGGGGTCCTTCATCTTCAAGGTGCCACAGGCAGATGTTGGTTGTAGACTTTGTAATCCTAATCAATCAATCTTCACTAAAATCAATCAAACCTGCAACATTACAAGTTACAGCCATAAGGGTCAATACATTTGAATTGTATTGGCAAGTTTCACTACTATGTGGAATATAAGTGGATCCTAACATTACATGCATATTTGGCTAAGTAGAGTTTTAGGCTCATGTATCAAGTAAAAGAGGAAAGTGTGAGAATAGCATATGGTAAGAATTTACGAGGGTGAAAGGCATAAGAGGAAAGACAGAGTTAATATAGGCTTTAATAATTCTATGGCTTCCTAATCCAATCCTAGGTCACGATCCTACAGTCGACACACGGGCTCTGATACCATCTTGTAACACCCCGGTTCTGAAAAGACCGTGGCCTCTATGTGACATGCCAATCCCTAGATCGGTTCATTGGCCCACAATAGAGTAAGATAGTTAACTTAGCAAAATAACCGTGTATCATGATCTACAAAGATCCAGAGTACCATTATTACAATGAAAGCTTAGCATAAAGCTTAGCTCAAATTATTCAGGTAACAACATAACCAAATATATCCTCCAATCTTCAATTTGCCCACAAGTGAACAAGTGCCGAGTGGAGTACCGTGGCCTATAACGATCAATCAGAATCGGAATAACCTGCAACATGAAACGTAGCAGCCCCGAAGGGTCAATACATGGAATGTATGGCAAGTAGAGCTAGTAATGAAGACAATAGTACTAACATCTACATGCATATCTGGCAATTGGAGCTGTGTCTGGCTTGCATTTGCAAATACATTTGTCCTACTTTCATAAACAGTTTTCAATTTTCTTTGAAAAGATCCCAATTAAGTTAACCCAACAATGTTAAAGCAATTTATGAAATTAGAATGAGCGAGAAACATGTCATGGAGTCAATATCTAGCAACTCAGATGTCCATAACCGGGGACACGGCTAATCGATTAGATTATACACTCTGCAGAGGTTAGTACACTTTACCCATGTGACTTGGCCAGCCCAGCTCGTACCATCACTCTCATTTTGGGTGATGATAGGGAGAAGGCCAAGAAGAGACTGTTCGGGAAGTAGCTCCTCAATCCCGACGCGCACCGGTCCAACCTACCAAAATTCTACATCTCTGGATACGCGGGTTCGAGTTACCACAACCTACTAAGTCCAACCAACCGACCATTTCATTATTGGCACATGGTTGTACACGTAAGCTACACAATAAAGAAGCCAATCATTCTCTCTTGATATCTGGGTGCCTTTCCGCAATGAAACCACCAAAATTTATCAATACCATCACACCCAGGGGGTTCATTAATTAAGTTGTTTTTAGTTTTCACAAACCAATACTTTGAGAAAACAAGTATCAATGATGTAACCCAGCCATCGTTCAACATAGCATGGCTAAGCACATCTACCAATGGTGGTTCATCTACAAGGAGGGTCCTACCACATAATAGGACATAGCATAGCGATAGTATCATCCTACACATGCATCTACAAAATACACGACAATGCATAGAAAATAGTAGGACGATATCATGAACAAAGTAGCATCTACTTGCCTTGGTTGTAGCGGTCTGGAGCACAGTCCTCACACGAACAAGCGTTGCACTCAGCACAATCTACACGATACAATTGCATTCATAAACAAACAATCCACAACATATGCAACAAATATGATGCATGAATGCAAGAACGGCAAGTGAATTGGTGCTAGAGCTGCACCACAACATCCTATAACATAACACTACCGATTGCATGCATGAAAAATAGTTTTAGCGCTAGGGAAACTAATAGACAAAAGTAATGCTCACAACTAGAGCTAGAACTTAAATAATTCACTACCGGTAGTATACTGTTTGTAAAATCTTGGAAATATTCTACCGCAAAGGCATCACTGATTAGAAACAGTACCCATTGGAATTACTCGAAAAAGAATTATAAAACTCCCCGAGTAATTAAAACACTTCAGAAAGCCATTAGACAAATACTGCAGAAGTTTTTACTGTAAGCCTACCCTTTTAATACACGATGATATTCCCCTCGTTCATACGAGCTCAGGGACATATCACACGCGATTTTTGGAGCTACGGATATTTTTCTACGAATTTATTACTCCGAAAAGGCCACTAACTAGTTTGATTAAACTGTACTAAACCTGACAGTAAAAGTCTGAACCAAAGCTACATCGAGATTCTACACGACTCACTGAACCCGACATATTTTATTTGCAATTTTTGGCCAAACGGTTGAATTTCTACGCAATTTACAAGATTCTACCGAAATCTGCCAACTAAAGGGATTAACGAAATTGACCTACCAATCGTGGTTCGATTGATCGTCAACTCGCTCACGATCGGCGTCTGACTAGTCAATGCCTGGGATGCTGACCAGTCAACGAACGATCTAAGCCACTGATCTGAGATCTGACGGTGGCTGCTGTCTTACCGGAAACGGATGGCGAAACGGACTCCGGAAGGTGCGGCGAGCTCCGGACGGCGGCGGCGATCGGATCCGGCGACGTGGTTCTTCCTGCACGGACATACACGCGGTCAACTACGGGTCGAGAAAAACAATCGCGGCGCGAGGCGGCGCGCGTACGTGCATGTATGCGTGCGCGTGTATGCATGCAATAACGCATGCGATGATGCGCGTGTGCGCAGCGCTGCGCAGCGTGTGCGGCGCGCAGCGGCGGCGGCGGTGCGTCGCAAGGCGGGCGCGCGGCGCGGAGGTGGCGGCGGCGATGGCGGCGCGCAGCGCGGCGGGCGTAGGGCGCGAGGCGCCGGAGGGTGGCGGCGGCGGCGCTGCTGGTGGCGCGGCGGGCGACGCGGCGGTAGGGCGGCGATGGCGGCGGCTGTGGCAGCGGGCGGGCGGCAGCGATGGCGGCACGGCGGCGCAGATGGCGGCGGCGACGGCGACCATCGGCGGGCGACTGGAACGGAGAGAGGGCGGCGAGGAGGCGGCGGCGGCGACGGGCGGGCGGCGGCGGAGGGCGGCGGCGGCGGTCTGCCTCGGGGCGCGTGCGCGCGGTAGGAGGCGGTGGCGGCGGGGTCGCGGGGCTGGGGTCGGGCACGGGAAACGAGGCCGGTGGGTCCCTCTTTAAAGAATCCTGCGCGTGGAATCCTGAACGAAAACGGTCCAGAAACTGACTCCAACTCGGAAATCGGTCCGGATTTTCGGACCGTTTTCCGGCGGTTTACTAAAACGTCCGAGTCTTTTGCATACGAACTCCGATTGGAGCGATTCTCGCGCCTACGGGTTCGTATCGTCGAGGGGCACAACCTTCAGTCGAAGTTTGATTGAAAACTCGAACCTTCAGGGGTGGTTGTTGCAAGACCTTCTAAAGCTTCCCGCAGGGAACTCGTAGCGAAACAAAATAGGGTTTTGAAGGTGGCGTTCCGCCGAACCTTTCTATTCGACGGTTTTGCATGGAAAGATATGATGCAATGACATGAATGATATGCAAGACCAAATCTAAAATTTGGGATGTGACAAGACTAACCCCCTTAAGATGAATCTCGTCCTCGAGATTCGGCGCGGCTAGCAAATAGGTGTGGGTAGTCCTCTCGGATGTCATCCTCACGCTCCCAAGTGGCTTCCTCTTCGGTGTGGTGGCTCCACTGTACTTTGCAAAACTTGATTGTCTTGGTACGGGTAGTCCTTTCCGCTGTCTCCAGAATCTTGACCGACTTCTCCTCATAGGTCAAGTCATTCTCAAGCTGAACCTCCTCTAGCGGTACAGTGTCTCTCAATGGTGTATCCACCATCTCCGGATGGCACTTCTTCAGCTGGGACACGTGGAACACGTCGTGAACAGCAGACAGAGCTTCTGGCAACTCCAACTGATAAGCAACTTCTCCTTTGCGTGCTAAGACCCGATACGGTCCAATGAATCGAGGTGCCAGCTTACCCTTAATTCCAAATCTCTTGATTCCACGAAGCGGCGACACTCTGAGGTATGCTCTATCACCTATCTCATACACCACTTCCTTGCGCTTGGCGTCAGCGTAGCTCTTCTGCCTTGATTGGGCTACCTTCAGCCTATCTCTAATCAAGGCGACCTTCTCCTCAGCATCCTTGATCAAATCAGGTCCAAACAACTGACGTTCTCCTACTCCATCCCATATCAATGGTGTTCGGCACCGTTTCCCATATAGCACATCGAACGGTGACGTCTTGATGCTGGTTTGATAACAGTTTTTGTAGGAAAACTCCGCATACGGAAAATTCTCATCCCAACTGGATCCATGAGCTAAAGCGCAAGCTCTCAGCATGTCCTCCAAAATCTGATTCACCCTCTCGGTCTGTCCATCAGTCTGTGGGTGAAACGCTGTGCTAAACTCCAATCTAGTACCAAGTGACTCGTGCAGCTGGCGCCAAAAGTGTGAGGTAAATTGGGTGCCTCTATCAGATACGGTACTCTTGGGAACTCCATGTAGGCACACAATCCTGTCCATGTAAATCTTGGCCAACTTTGCACTCGTATAGGTCGTCTTTACCGGTATAAAGTGGGCTACCTTGGTCAAATGGTCGACCACTACCCAAATAGAGTCATATCCTGACCTGGTCCTGGGCAGTCCTGTGATAAAATCCATTCCCACTCTATCCCACTTCCAATCTGGCACGGGCAATGGCTCTAGCAGCCCTGCTGGCTTCTGGTGTTCCGCCTTCACTCTGCTGCAAACATCACATAAGGCAATATGCTCCGCGATGTCTCCCTTCATGTCGTTCCACCAGAATCTGTCCTTTAGGTCCATATACATCTTCGTATTGCCCGGGTGTATGGAATATGGCGAGTCATGAGCTTCCTGCAGAATCAACTTCCTTATATCGGGATCGTTGGGGACTCACAAACGATCTCCGTACCACAAGGTTCCTTGCTCATCCTCGCGGAATTCCCTTGCTCGGCCTTCCTTCATCTTTTCCTTAACTTCATCTATCTCTTTATCTCCTATCTGAGCCTTTATGATCCTGTCCTGTAGCGTTGGTTGGACTTCCATTGTTGCTAAGTACCCTTCAGATACTACCTCCAGTCTAAGGTCCTTGAATTGCTTGCACAAGTCCTCAGGCAATTCACCAATTGTCAATCCATTGGCATAAACCTTCCGGCTCAGGGCATCAGCTACTACATTGGCCTTTCCTGGGTGGTATTGTAAATTCATATCATAATCCTTGATAAGCTCCAACCATCTCCTTTGTCTCATGTTCAATTCCTTCTGTGTAAATATGTACTTCAGGCTCTTGTGGTCGGTGTACACATCACAGTGTTTTCCCATTAAGTAATGCCTCCATACCTTGAGCGCATGAACCACTGATGCTAACTCCAAGTTGTGTGTGGGGTAATTCCGCTCATGGTGCTTGAGTTGTCGCGAGGAATATGACACTACTCTCCCATCTTGCATCAGCACACTCCCAAGTCCCTGTCGTGAAGCATCACAGTACACTTGGAAATCCTTCAAGATCGGTAAACACAGAATGGCGGTCACTAGTCGACGCCAGCCTCGAAAGCTGGCTTCACATACGTCTGACCATTCAAACTTCCTCTCCTTCTTCAGAAGTTCAGTCATCGGCTTGGCAATCTTGGAAAAGTTTTCAATGAATCTTCTGTAATATCCAGCAAGTCCCAAAAAGCTTCGAATCTCTCCTGCATTCTTGGGTGCTTCCCACTCTGTTACTGCAGTCACTTTGTTTGGATCAACAACAATTCCATCTCCTGACACTACGTGCCCAAGAAATCCAACAGTGTTAAGCCAGAATTCACACTTACTGAATTTGGCATACAGCTTGTGTTCCCTCAGCTTCTCCATAATCATCCTCAGATGTTTCTCATGCTCGACATCATCCTTGGAATATATCAGTATGTCATCAATAAACACCACCACGAACTTGTCCAAATACTCCATAAATACCTTGTTCATCATGGTCATGAAGTATGCCGGAGCATTCGTTAGTCCAAAAGACATAATCAGATACTCATATAAACCATACCTAGTGGTGAAGGCGGTTTTTGGTACATCCTCCTCTCGGATCTTCAATTGGAAATAGCCAGATCGCAAATCAATCTTGCTGAACACCTTTGCTCCTTCCAGTTGGTCAAACAGATCATTTATGTTCGGCAGAGGGTACTTGTTCTTGATGGTTACTTCATTCAGCGAGCGATAGTCTACCACTAATCTCTTGGTGCTATCTTTCTTCTCCACAAACAGAACAGGTGCACCCCATGACGATGCACTAGGCTGAATGAATCCCTTTTCCAGCTGCTCCTTCAATTGTTTCTTCAATTCTTTCAGCTCATCCACATCCATCTTATATGGCTTCTTTGCTATAGGCCCTGTTCTCGGCATCAGGTCGATAAGAAACTCTACATCCCTGTCAGGTGGCATCCCTGGCAGCTCTTCCGGAAACACGTCGGGGTAATCCCTAATCACTGGCACAGTATCCATGCTAACCCCCTTAAGAGAATTCAACTTACACCTTCTCGGTCGTGCAGCCGACTTGAATCTAATCCTCTTACCATCCGGGGTTTTGAGTGAAACAGCTCATTGCACAATCTATGTGTCCCCCATGCATAGACATCCAATCCATACCCAGAATGACATCTAATCCCTGTGAATCCAACACTACTAGATGTGCGATGAAGTTGTGTGTTCCAATCCTCACAGTCAAGTCGCGGCATCCCGCGCTATCTATCATATCACCTTTAGGTGAACTCACTCTAATAGACCTTTTCATAGACTCAGTAGGTAACTTATACTTATCCACAAATGCCCTTTATATGAATGAATGCGATGCACCAGTATCGAAAAGTATAAGTGCAGGGTAAGTGTTGATTGGGAACTTACCAATCACAAGGTCAGGCTCATCTGGAATCTCCTCCACATTCATGTGGTTCACTGTGGCCTTCTCGCCGTTGGTTGGCTTGAGTCCTTTCCTCTCCGGACAGTTGTCAGCATAGTGCCCCTTCTGCTTGCACTTGAAGCACGTCACCTCACTCAGATCCTTCTTCACGAAGTTGCGATCACGGTTGCGGTCATGTCCACCGTGTCCTCCAGAGGGGTGAGAGTGTCCTCCTTGTGGTTGTGGTGGTTGCTCCTATGGTTGTCATGACGATGCCCTTGGGCGGTCATGGCTCCCATGGTCACTTCCTCCATGCTTGGAGTACCCATCATATGAAGTGCGAGACTTGTGGTGGGAACCAGTGGTGAGTATCGCTCTTTCTCTGCGGTTCTCCACCTGCTTGTGCTTCCTTCCAAGATCCTGGCCTTGTCCATAAGCTCCCGGAAAGTGGGGCAATAAACCACAAGTAGTCTGTCTGAAAGCTCATCACCGAGGCCATCCAGAATCTCTCCTCCTTTTGGCATCGGTGTCAACATCTTCAGTGCATAACGGGACATGTTGTTGAACTCCTCAATGTACTCGGCCACAGTGCGATTGGTTTGGCGCAAGTTATGGAACTCCTTCCTCTTCGGGCTCGTAACTCCGAAGACACATGGTTGGTCCTGAAACCTTCCTCAAACATTGCCCAAGTCACGGTATCCAGGATGGGTGATCTGAAATGTGTCCCACCAAGAAGCGGTGGTCCCTCCGGAGGGTGAGCAAATCTCACCTTCTCAAAGCATCAGTGCATCCAACAGTTACTAGATCCTTGTTGATGAACGCAACCAATCGAGACCAACCATTGGTTCCATTGCAAGAGAGAACTTAGCTGGCCTTAACCTCGTAAATCTGGTGAGAGCATCTCCACGAGGCGATTGTTTCCATTGTTGTTGTTCGATTCGCCATGAACTGAGTCATCACTTGGGTCATTGTGCCTAAGCTGCCATGAGCTGCTCCATCTCAGTGGGTTGGCGGCGGGAGGCATCTGCGGTTCAGCATAGGTAAGTTTAGAAAGAATCAACTACGATAATAGGATTCTACCCATGCATATGATCAACCAACAACAAACAATAGCAGACAATCACAAGCAAGCAACACATTAACAAACAAGCGATCCAGCAACATCCCAGGTGTTATCCTAGCAGTATATAACTACTGAAATAGTTTTGCAAGAGTTGGAAATGGTTAACTAAATAGTTGATCAACTAAACAACTAAAACAGCAATCTGCCAGAACAGTCCAGCAGCTTTCACGAATTTTTCCGCCTGACTTAACCTCGTCAGAAAAATTAGCCAATTTTTGTGCATATGGCACAGAGAGTTTCGCATCAGCCCAATTTTTTTCAGATTTTTCCGAGTTATATGAAAAATCGCGCAGTACTGCTGTATCAGCAGAAAAAACTGCAGCGAAAAGCACACAGATAGTAACCAGATTGCCATAACTTTTTCATAAAAATTCGCACAATTAAATCCTGGGATATTGGAGTACACAAATAAGAAACTAAACACTTTTAAACTAACACGAACTAATCTTCACAACGATCGAGACTAATCTTAACGAGTTCTTCTAACGTGGACTAATTGGTGGACTTCTATCTACTTCTTGAAGAGATTGAGGTAGGTCCTTGCGGTCATGCGTTGGCGCTTCGGCTCGCGGTACAACCATGGCGGCGGAGTGTACACCTCTCTTGAACCATCACTCGAGACTTCAAACTCCACCTCTTCTGGATCCTCCTCTTCTTCTTCATTCTCAGCTGCAACAGCAACAGCTTCATCTCCTCCACCATCATCGTATCCATCATCATCATCCTCGTCCTCATCATCATCACCGTCTTCACTATCATCATCATCCCCATTGTTGCCATCATCTCCATTGTCATCATCAAAGGGTGGATTCAGCTGTGCTTGGAGAGCGGCAATCTGGGCTGTCATTGCTTCAATGGTTTGGTCCCTTTCCTGGACGGTCCCTTGCAATTGCTGTATGTTCTGGGCGTTCTCCTGCACAGTACCATGAATATGGGCTATGGTCTCATCTCTGGCTATCAGGGCAGTCTCCATAACTCCCACAGCTTCATGCAGAGTGTCTATCTCCTGTCCTTGGACCACCATTCCATTGCTAGTAAAGTCTGCAATCTCCTTCAACATTCTCACCTTCTCTGCTAGAGCTCCATTCTCTCTCTCCATGTCATCTATGTGCCTCCGACGGGGCGGCATGTTGTTCCTGTCGCCTGGGGTAATCACAATGTTCCCTTCTTCATCACGCCTTCCATAGTCACGGTAGGGTGAATCCAGAGAGGTGTCGACATAGTGGCACGCGAGACAGGGCTTCATGTACGGCCAAGTTGATTCCAAGTCCCCGGGCCAGTATATCTTGGTGTAGACCAAAAGGGTTTGGCAAGGCGGCATCTCTGAATATGAATGTAGTGATCTCCCATGCATCCTCTCCATATTCATAGGTGTACAACCTTCTTCCCTTGAACATAGGCAGTGGCAATCCCAATGACTGAGAGAGCTGAGCTAACTGCCCTGCAAAGGGCCTTGGTGACTCCACGGTGACATACTCAGTCCTGACGTCTCCCATCTATCAAGTAAAAGAGGAAAGTGTGAGAATAGCATATGGTAAGAATTTACGAGGGTGAAAGGCATAAGAGGAAAGACAGAGTTAATATAGGCTTTAATAATTCTATGGCTTCCTAATCCAATCCTAGGTCACGATCCTACAGTTGACACACGGGCTCTGATACCATCTTGTAACACCCCGGTTCTGAAAAGACCGTGGCCTCTATCTGACATGCCAATCCCTGGATCGGTTCATTAGCCCACAATAGAGTAAGATAGATAACTTAGCAAAGTAACCGTGTATCATGATCTACAAAGATCCAGAGTACCATTATTACAATGAAAGCTTAGCATAAAGCTTAGCTCAAATTATTCAGGTAACAACATAACCAAATATATCCTCCAATCTTCAATTTGCCCACAAGTGAACAAGTGCCGAGTGGAGTACCGTGGCCAATAATGATCAATCAGAATCGGAATAACCTGCAACATGAAACGTAGCAGCCCCGAAGGGTCAATACATGGAATGTATGGCAAGTAGAGCTAGTAATGGAGACAATAGTACTAACATCTACATGCATATCTTGCAATTTGAGCTGTTTCTTGCTTGCATTTGCAAATACATTTGTCCTACTTTCATAAACAGTTTTCAATTTTCTTTGAAAAGATCCCAATTAAGTTAACCCAACAATGTTAAAGCAATTTATGAAATTAGAATGAGCGAGAAACATGTCATGGAGTCAATATCTAGCAACTCAGATGTCCATAACCGGGACACGGCTAATCGATTAGATTATACACTCTGCAGAGGTTAGTACACTTTACCCATGTGACTTGGCCAGCCCATTGTACCATCACTCTCATTTTGGGTGATGATAGGGAGAAGGCCAAGAAGAGACTGTCGAAGTAGCTCCTCAATCCCGACGCCAAGACCGGTCCAACCTACCAAAATTCTACATCTCTGGATACGCGGGTTCGAGTTACCACAACCTACTAAGTCCAACCAACCGCCCATTTCATTATTGGCACATGGTTGTACACGTAAGCTACACAATAAAGAAGCCAATCATTCTCTCTTGATACCTGGGTGCCTTTCCGCAATGAAACCACCAAAATTTATCAATACCATCACACCCAGGGGGTTCATTAATTAAGTTGTTTTTAGTTTTCACAAACCAATACTTTGAGAAAACAAGTATCAATGATGTAACCCAGCCCTCGTTCAACATAGCATGGCTAAGCACATCTACCAACGGTGGTTCATCTACAAGGAGGGTCCTACCACATAATAGGACATAGCATAGCGATAGTATCATCCTACACATGCATCTACAAAATACACGACAATGCATAGAAAATAGTAGGACGATATCATGAACAAAGTAGCATCTACTTGCCTTGGTTGTAGCGGTCTGGAGCACAGTCCTCACACGAAAAAGCGTTGCACTCAGCACAATCTACACGATACAATTGCATTCATAAACAAACAATCCACAACATATGCAACAAATATGATGCATGAATGCAAGAACGACAAGTGAATTGGTGCTACAGCTGCACCACAACATCCTATAACATAACACTACCGATTGCATGCATGAAAAATAGTTTTAGCGCTAGGGAAACTAATAGACAAAAGTAATGCTCACAACTAGAGCTAGAACTTAAATAATTCACTACCGGTAGTATACTGTTTGTAAAATCTTGGAAATATTCTAACGCAAAGGCATCGCTGATTAGAAACAGTACCCATTGGAATTACTCGAAAAAGAATTATAAAACTCCCCGAGTAATTAAAACACTGCAGAAAGCCATTAGACAAATACTGCAGAAGTTTTTACCGTAAGCCTACCCTTTTAATACACGATGAGATTCCCCTCTTTCATACGAGCTCAGGGACATATCACACGTGATTTTTGGAGCTACGGATATTTTTCTACGAATTTAGTACTCCGAAAAGGCCACTAACTAGTTTGATTAAACTGTACTAAACCTGACAGTAAAAGTCTGAACCAAAGCTACAGAGAGATTCTACACGACTCACTGAACCCGTACATATTTTATTTGCAATTTTTGGCCAAACGGTTGAATTTCTACGCAATTTACAAGATTCTACCGAAATCTGCCAACTAAAGGGATTAACGAAATTGACCCAGTCAACTGTGTCTGATTGACTGGTCAACTCGTCTGCTGACTGGGCGTCTGACTAGTCAATGCCTGGGATGCTGACCAGTCAACGAACGATCTAAGCCACTGATCTGAGATCTGACGGTGGCTGCTGTCTTACCGGAAACGGATGGCGAAACGGACTCCGGAAGGTGCGGCGAGCTCCGGACGGCGGCGGCGATCGGATCCGGCGACGTGGTTCTTCCTGCACGGACGTACACGCGGTCAACTACGGGTCGAGAAAAACAATCGCGACGCGAGGCGGCGTGGCGACGCATGTATGTGTGCGCGTATGCATGCAATAACGCATGCGATGCGGCGATTGCGGCAGCAGCGCGGAAGGCAGCAGGCGCTGCGTCAAGGCAGCGGCGGCGGTGTCGCGCGGTGCGGTGAGGCGGCGGTGGCGGCACGGGCGGCGGCGCAGCGCGAGGCGGCGTGGAGGGCGCGGGCGGCGCGCTGGTGTCGCGCGGCGGCGCGGCGCGGTAGGAGGCGGCGACGGCGGCGGCCTGCAGCGGCGGCGGCGGCTGCGGCGATGGCGGCGTGCAGATGGCGGCAACGGCGACCATCGGCGCGCGCGACCGGAACGGAGAGAGGGCGGCGAGGACGCGGGCGCACTGGCGGCGACGCGGCGGTGACCGGCGGCGGAGCGGCGACGGCGGCCTCGGGCAGGCGGTAGGGAGGCGGTGGCGGGTCGCTGGGGTCTGAACGGGAAACGAGGCCGGTGGGTCCCTCTTTAAAGAATCCTTCACGTGGAATCCTGAACGAAAACGGTCCAGAAACTAACTCCAACTCGGAAATCGGTCCGGATTTTCGGACAGTTTTTCGGCGGTTTACTAAAACGTCCGAGTCTTTTGCATACGAACTCCGATTGGAGCGATTCTCGCGCCTAAGGGTTCGTATCGTCGAGGGGCACAACCTTCAGTCGAAGTTTGAGTGAAAACTCGGAACTACAGGGATGGTTGTTGCAAGACCTTCTAAAGCTTCCCGCAGGGAACTCGTAGCGAAACAAAATAGGGTTTTGAAGGTGGCGTTCCGCCGAACCTTTCTATTCGACGGTTTTGCATGGAAAGATATGATGCAATGACATGAATGATATGAAAGACCAAATCTAAAATTTGGGATGCGACAGCTCATTTGCATAAAGCAAAATTTTATCCTATCTTTTCAAAATGGTTTTGGTCCTTTGTCAAATCTCCTTTTCAAAATCCCTTGAACTCCTTGGTAACCCCAAGTGTTCAAGTCTTTGTCAAAAATCCCTTGAGCTACTTGGTAACCCCAAGTGCATCAAGTTTTATAAAAATCTCATGAGTTCCTTGGTAACCCCAAGTGTTCATGTTTTCATCAAAATCTCTTGAGTTCCTCGGTACCCCCGAGTACATCAAGTTTTATCAAAGTCCCTTGAGCTCCTTGGTAACCCCAAGTGCATCAAGTCCTTAAAATTTTTCTTTTAGAAATTAGAATGTCGAGATCTCCCATAGCTTCAAACTTTAGTTGCTCAGTATTGTCCATACACTACAAGGAATGTGTTATTCTATGACCTTCTCATAGTGACCTTGTTCAAAATCGTCATAGAGTTATGACGATTTCGCACCAGATGGTCAAAAGCCGTTCGGAAGGTTCAAAACCTTACAAAATTATGACGATTTTGCTCAGAATCGTCATATTTTCATTAGCTCAAATCGTCATAATCTGACAAATATAGCCTACGAGTGCAAAAAAGAGGTGTTTTGTGAAGCAACCAATCAAAACAGATAAAACTGCCTCCCACGGATCGCTCTGGTCGACGTGATCTGAATCGTTCATTGCGATCCAACGTCTGATCTCTCGCTCAAAGAAGCACAACATACTCCCCCACCGCGCCCGCGGTCTCACGAACCCTAACCTCACCAACACCCCTCGCGAGGGCCCTTCCTTCCCCTGTCTATACGCCGCCATTCCACCATCTCCCTCCTAAGCCTAGATCTGCCTCCCGCCGACCATCTCCTCTCGATCCCGTGCATCACCGCACCCATCTCCGCTCGACTGCCTTGCCCCCTTGTCCTCCCGGCGGCTACGCCTTTCCTCATCCCTTCACAGGGCCGCCCTGATCCACATATTTCCTCACCTGATCTCCTCTGCCATGCCCACAAGATTTGCCGGTAGTCCCCTCTTCACCCCTAGTACACTAGACGACGCTTCGGATTTGGCGGCGGTGCGTATGGGGAGGAGTTAAAGGTCGGAGGTGGTGGCCATGGAGTCGTCGGCCACTTAGGGTGCTGCGGGCTACCTAAGGCTAGTATCCATGCCTAGGAGGATGCAGGGGGAGGAGGCGTCGACACTGCTGCCGGAGGCGAAGAGGAGCTGGGGCGCGAGGTGGAGTGGTGGATGGAGTCCAGGTTGCTCTAGTGCATCGTCGGGCCGACCATCTTTCAGCGGACGGTGCTCCACGGGATCAACCTCATCGCACAGGCCTTCATCGGCCACATCGGGGACCTCAAGCTCGCAGCCTTCTCCATCGCCTCCACCGTTGTCGCCGGATTCAACTTCGGCTTCCTGGTAAGCACATACTGATCATACTTGCTCACGGTGTCTTGCTTTTTGTATCTCATCCATGCCGTTGGAGCACAATAGATTCACCCCGTTCATATATACATGCATATCTCCAATGTCAGTTAAGTCAATGTAGATAGAATTAAGTGTCAAACCTCTATGAGGTCTCATTTTGTTATGATTTGAAGCCACAAATGGTATATGCAATCTGAAGTTCTAAGCAGCATTTGATTAGGTCTATTGTTTTATTTGTGGTGTGACACATGGTGTGCTGCTGTTACTTTTGTGTTGTACAACACTTCTTAATAAAATGATGTGCTCAAAACTCCAGATTTCAGATGCAAGCCAATCCAACCTAAATAATAATTTTAGTTTCATCATACATTAGTGTCTATTTCAAGCCAAGTCGTGTATCTAGTGTTACCCATTCTGTTCGGTACTGTGCTCGATGTTTTATCCTTGTGTTGTCTGCTAACGTTGCTTTTGTGTTTGCTCTGTTCAGGGGCGCAAGGTCAGGATCTTCATGTACCCGAGAAGCATCTAAAGGTTAGAATCGAATGATTGCTGGCTCTTTATTTACCATCAAAGTCTCTATTCCAGAATGGGCTGTTGCCAAACGAACAAATTCATGGACGAAATTGTTAGTTGCCCATGACCCATCTCTATTAGACGCTGTCATTCTCCCATCGAGCAAACTGTGTAACTTGGATGTGTGAAAATGGGCATGGCATGTATGTACCTGAATTAGCTGGACATGGACCATCATTATTTCTGTTATTACAACATTGCTGGACATATGCACACCTCTGCATTATTCAACCTGTAGGCATTTGTTTGAATTATGGTTGACTCTCCAAAGATGGCATGCATGTAGCTTTTCTCCGTGTGGTGTGACGTAGCATGTTTTTTCCTGCACTCCATTTTGTGTTGCTTTGCAATGCAGTAGTAAGTGCTAGCATCGCCTCCTTTTCCTCTCTCTCCTGCTCCTCGCTCACCTAGGAGTATTAGCTAGCTCGCTTAGGCCGACGCCTTTGTTGCTGTGTATTGATTGCTCGCAACTGTGATCATGCCCGTCAAGAACAAGCACCTTCTTCTCTGCACGCCTCATCGGAAACTCCTCGCCATGGAGGTATGCTTCGTGTACACACCCTTTGTCCAATCATCTATTTCCCGATTCATGGAGGTTGTTGTGGGCTCGATCGCTGTAATCTATCACCCTAGCTAGCTACGATTTGGTGCTCAGAATGTCGCAGATCATGCAGAGGGCCATCTCGCTGCATACGGCCTCAAAGATGGGGGCCAAGGCCGCGCCCATAGTCCGGTACCTCTTCCTCTTCTTCCGCTGCGCCTCACCCCGCAACTAAGGGCTGGAAGGTTGAGCTCGAGGTGTTCCATGTTTAGGTTTGGTTTGAGTGTGTTGGCCTTCTGTTGCTTGCTTGGTTAGGTATAATTCTCGGTATGCTTAGTGTGTTGCCTATTTAGTGTGTTGCTTGTCAAAGATAATGATATATTATTATCATGTAGAGGTCTACTATGCAAGATGTTTTTCTCTAGTAGCAGACAACTCTGGTTTAAGAAGAGAATTAACCATAATGAAACTCTAACATGGCCAGATTTATGGAATCAGAAAACAATTGGTAATATCTCTGTAGAGAATATGTTAAATCCATATGCGATTTTTGAATATGTTGTTTGATTGCTAGTTATTCGAGTTCACTGCCGCTACTATGATTCAAAATTGGTAATGTTTTTAGTTTCGTTGGTCTAATGTACGAATTAATACATGACCTTGTTGTTGTCCTCTTGGAGCTTATACTCATGTTCCTGGTATATGCTCAGTTTGGTTCTTGTAGTCTTATTTAGATAAGATAGTACTGATCTATCATTTTAGCTGATTACCATGCTTCACTTAGCACTATATTGTGGTACACATGTTTGGTAAAATAAGTAGTCGTGCAAGTCAGATATCACTTTTGCTGTCACTTTTGTAGAAGATTACTGACCCCATGAACCCATGTTCAACTTGTGTGGTTTTGGTCTTTGAACCAATACCCATTGATCTATTCATGTCTTCTTTTTCTTTTAGTTTCTCAAAATGAATGCCTCTCTGTTACACTCTGATTCTTTTTGCTCTCTCTCTCTTGCTTGTTAGTTCCAATGGGACATGGTGTGTCTACATACTGGACTGCTGGAATGATCAACACAAGATATCGGAATCTCGGATGGCTCGAGTATGGTAATGTGTGTCATACTTCCCGATTTCTTACAGTGGATCCAGCCTAGGATATGTGCATGTTTGCTTTGCTGAGTAGATAGCATAAAATGGGTACACTATAGATAGCATAAACATGTCACTTCTGTCAAGATCTTTATTCTATTTGTTCTATCATGCTCATGTAAGGTAGACATGTTATGTTGGAGCTATAAATTACTTTTCACGATCCTAAATTTGGCTTGTCAGAATCTACAATGTCTCAATATTTGTGATTTGTTACTGATTGTCACAGGTTTCTTAGCGATGTTGGAATCAAGTCTCATTTTCACCAATTTCTTCTTGGTCACATTTCTGTAGTTGATGTAGGCATGTATAGGCCAGTGTAGGATGTTGTTTTATTAGGTGATGTGTTCTAAGTCTGGAACATCGGCCTGATTATATAGAGCCGCAGTCCTGCATGATTTTCGAAGTTATTGTGCTTAATGTCAGTTTTCCAAAGCTAATGTGCTACTCTGGTTTCTACTTTGTTTGTATGTTGTTGTTTTGAATTTGTGGTGGGTTCTTACAACTGTATCCACTGGTTTAAATTCTGCCACCTCCATAGCTTTAGATTGAATAGTTGATGTTGTACATGCTTATTTTGGTGTTTGCTCTTATGCCGATGGTATTCATTTATATGCCTAACCTTTTGCTTACTATTCTGTTGAGTTGCGGAGAAGGCTCTACTCTTCACAACACCAAGGCTGAGAGTACATCGACGAGAAGATCAAGGCCACAAGCTGAAGTTCCTGATGAAGTTCAAGAGTATCATCAGAGTAGCTAGCGTTTATACTTTATGAGAGTTTTGTTTGTAGATTTGGGGTGTCCAAGATTTTTTGGTTGAACTAGTAGTGATGTGAACTAGAGGAATTTCACGTGTTCAACTGCTCGATCATATTGTTGTAATGAATTGATTTTGACATTTATTTAAATATTGTCATGCTTTTATCTCATGTTAGATTGTTATATTGGATATTAATTAATTAGCTATATGAAGAATCTGACAACTAGAGCCCAATTTCTACAGGAAACTGACAATTGAGACCCATTTGATAAAAAGGCGAAATTAGAAAATGATTGATTGTAAGAAGGCCAAGGCCTAGAAAATAAATAAGGCTGAAATATTAAAATCGCCAAAATTATCGGTGAGCCCATATAAGCGACCAAACCGGATGGCTGAATTCGATTTAAGACAGTTTAATTTCGTCATAATTTTGCCACGTAGGATTGGCCACGTAGGATCTGACTTGGCCAGGCTAGATGGCTCGTGACGATATTGGATCGTCATAGATGTTATGACGATCCAATATCGTCATAGACGGTTATGACGATTTTACCAAAAACGTCGTTATAGTTCATTTGCGACGCTCAGCTTTCGACGATCTCAAAATCGTCATAAAATCGTCATAAACAGACTACTATGACGATTTTGTGACGAAAATGGAGGGTCATATATAGCCAGATTCCTTGTAGTGATAATCGGGGACACGGCTAAGTACTTAGATTTTATTATCTTCTGCAGAAGGAGTACACTTTACCCACATGTCACAACCCATCCTTTTGCCACCAGTGGCCACCGGATTAGTGCTCACCAAGATGGAGTACTGGCAGATTGAGAATGTGACGAAGTCTTTCTAGAGGGTCCTCCCATACACCATTGCTAGCTTGTCTTCAAGTACCCATGTAGGATTCCAGGTCCTCATGTCCAGTAGCAGGAAGACAATGCATGGGTCTTCCCAATGTAGTTGACTAAGCCAGAGCCATAATAGCATGTGGTTGCACACGAAAGCCACAATTGGAGAAACATGTTCAATCTCTAAGTTTCCTGGGTGGTTTCCTTTGGAGCACAACACAAAGAGATTGCCATAGACATGGTTCCTTTTGTTGCCACCTTCTCCAAAACTCAAAAGTATCCTTGGCCACCCAGGTGGTTCATTGAGTCCTTGTTTTATTATATAAAAACATAAGTCCTTTTCTCAACTTCACAAAATCTCAACATGTATCTCTTTTCAAAATATAGCATGGATAAGCATGTAACAACTACATTGTTTTCACTAAGGAATGTATAGGGAATCCTATTAGGATTTAGCATAGCATAAGTATAGAAATATCTTTTCATGCATGTTTCAAAATCCACTAAGTATAATGAAAATAGTAGGACTTTAGATGATAGTGTAACTTGCCTTTTTGGTAGGGAATGGTGGTTCACTCCTTGATCTTGCTAGTCTCACACTTTTCTAACTTCTTTAAAATCAATCAAGCAAACACAATATCAACTAGCATTCCAAACCAATAATCAATCAACAATTCACACACATAAAACAATGGGATCTAAGTCATGCATGTAAGCATGCAAGATATGGTTCTATTTGCAAAGGTGGTCTCCACTAGGTTTCTAAACTTTGTAAGGTTCAAAGTGGTCATTTTCCACAGTGACAAAGTCATTTTCAAAAGGGTTTTGTCCATAAACCATTTTTTAAATCCATTCATCATTTTATGTGGTGGAAATATTTTTATCAAAGCAACAACTTTAAGTTGTTCACCAAATAAGTTGTTGTTTCTCAAAACTTGGTGTTTAGGGTCAGTAGGTTTGATCCAAAACATTTTCTCAAAGTTTTTACTCCAAGAACATTTTCATAACAAAACCATTATTTTTAAAAAGGCTAGAAATGGGCTAAATCAATTAATCCATTCTAAACTTCACCAAATCCATTTTCAAAACCATGGGTTGATTCCTAGGGTCAGTAAGTTCACCACAAACAAATTTGCAAGGTTTTTAACCTCAAAACATTTTTGAACAATTCTTCTAGTCTTAACAAGCATACAATTGTTTCTACAAAAACAAACATTCTAAGAGATACTATTTGCTAAACAAATTACATGGTTGGCTAGGGCTTGTTCCACTGATTCCAATGATATAAAGTTTGTAATTTTTGGACGTGTGGATCAAAAGTTACAGGGATTTCAATTTGCAACTCAAATCTGTTTTAAACCAAAAACTGGCCACGCGTCGCAACGCTACTGGCTGGTACCGGTTCGGTCGGATCGGCTCTGCGGTGCATTGGATCTAATGTGAATCGTGCGGCTCAGATGCTCCCATACCGATTCGCTTAAATCGTTCTATCTATGCCACAGGATGGAGATCTAACGGCTCACGCGTGCTTAACCAGAAGCTGGCGGCGCTGCGCGGCGGCAGACGGCGGCGACGGCCAGACGAGGTGCTAGCGGTGGTTCTAGGAAGCAAAGATCGAGGTGGGAATGCTCACCGTGATCGCGAGTACGTGGTGATGCTCGTCGTGTGATCGGCGTGGCAAGGGGCGTCCTGGAACAGCAGCGATTGTTCGCCGGAGTAGAGAACAACGTCGGGTGGTCCTGGTCGTGGTCGGATTCGTCGCTACAGGTCATGAGAAGGCAAACAGAGGCCATGGTTAGGTGCATAAGACCAAGGCGAAGATGCTCGCATGATCGAGAAGCAGAGGGGCGGTCGGATTCTACCTGGGGAACTCGCCGGAGCAGAAGACAGACGCGGCGGCGCACAGTCGAAGTGGTTAGCGTCGTTTTGAGGCGCCCGCGGTCGAACGAGAGGCACGGACAGATGCTCCAAGAGGTGGGGAATGTGTGTGCGTGGTCGATGAGGCAAGGGGCGGCACTGAGTCGACGGAATCGTCACCGAACCTCGTCGAAGCAGAGGGTGGTGTTGAGCGAAATTTGGGTAGCCTGGGGGCAGAGAGGGAGTGGCGTGTGAGGGGAAAGGAGGAGGAGACGCTGGCGATTAATAGGACGTGGTCGCAGCGAGGTTAAGGCGCGGCATTACTGCGAATTGAAGATGCGGAATCACTGGCAGAAACGGCCGGCGTGGTCATCGCGAGGAAGAAGAGGAGTGAGCTGGCTGCGTGGGTCCCTGCTGTCAGCGAGGAATGAGAGGGAGAAGAGGGTCCACCGGTCAGCTTCTCTGTGGGTTCAAAATCGAGTGCGAATCGTTTTCTTTCGGGGTAAAGAAAGCTGGGCTGGTACTGGGCCTTGTGGGCTCTGTCGACTGGGCTGGTCCAGATTCCATTTTTTCCTTCCAAATTGTTTTTCCTTTTCTGTTCTGATTTTCTGTTTTTAAAACCAAACAACAAATCAAATAAACAAAACAAATCAACCAATCATCAAACTTTTCATTTGAATTTGGTTCTGTTTAACACATAGACCAAAGTCCAAAATGAAATAATATTTTAAATCTTTTTAGGTTCCATTCATTAATTAAATAAAATGGACCATGGTTTATTAATCAAATAGGGTTTGATTTATTTAATAAAATCTCTATTTGAAATCTAAATATTTTCAAAACCAAATCAGTAGGTTTTATTTGAAAATACAAAATACTTGGAAAACTTATTTAAAATAAATAAATAAGTTTTGATGTTTTGGAAATAGTAAAACCTTTATTAATAAAACTTGGATATTAAATCCTTATTATTTTATTTCATAAACCTTTACCATTTTTATAAAAACAAAAATGTTTTATTTCAAAAGCTTGGCCAAGGTTTAATTTGGCTCTATAAAATAATCCTTATTTATAAAACTTCTATTTCTTTGCAAAACCAAATCCTTTTATTTTAAAAGATCCAAAATAGTAATTCTAAAATATTTTATTTTCCTTTATCAAATGTTTATCTTTTTAAATCTCTGTAGGATTTTATTTGTTCCAATTTGGTTTGAAGATTTCCAATTGGATTCAAAAAGTTTCTTCTCACTCTGAAAATCAAACAAGGTTTTATTTTATTCATTTATTTTCACATTACAAGATTTGGAAAATCTTGGGATGTGACAGGCTACCACCCTTAAAATAAATATCATCCCGAGATTTGGGAAGGCTAGGGTTACAAGTAGGCTCAAAACAACTAGGGTACTACCACCCTTAAAAAATTTCAAACAAAAATTACAGATTGGCCTTCTTGGGATCCTGGGAAAACTTCTCTGGGCAAACATTTGCATTGTGTCCTTTGTTTCCATGCTTGACTCATGGGCCAAGGTTGAGTTTCTCCATAGGCTTATTCAACTTGTTCTTCATCTTTTCTGGGCAGTTGCTTGCATAATGTCCTGGGTTCTTGCAGTTGAAACAGTGGATGTCTTTGAGTTCTTTACGTGGTTCTTGTGGACAAGTTGCTACATAGTGGCCTAGCTCTTTGCAGTTGTTGCACACTACTTGGCCAATCTCTTTATTCTTCGGGTTCTCTGGGCATTCAACAGAATAGTTTCCCATTTCCTTACATTTATGACATTGCACATGGCTCTTGTCCTTCTTTTGCTTCTTGGGTTTCTTTGGTCCTTTGAATTGTGTTGTTTTGTTTGGAGGTATAAGTGGTCGTTTTCCTTTGTCATCAACCTTCTTGGTAGACTTGGATCCTTCTTGTTTCCTTTGTTCCACAATGGAATAGATGGGGCATTGGATAGGAACATGGTTGTTTCCTTCACATAGGTAGCAAGTAGCTTGAGAGGTGGGACATTGTCCAACAGGATGTTTCTCTTCACAGTTGGGGCATTGATCTCCATGCTCCTTGGAAGTATGATCCTTGTCTCCACAAATAATGCAAGCTGGGGCTCCATCTAGAATAATATTTCTATCATCCCTGTTGTCACTAACTCTTTTGGAATAGCTTTCTTCCATTTTGATCATTTGATCAGTCACCTTAAGCATCAGTTGGCCTTGAGTTTCCAAAAATCCTTGCAGGGTTGGATCTTCTCCACTAGTGTTGGCTATGAATTGAGCTGTCACTTGGTTCAACTGGTGTTGGGTTGCTATGAGCTCTTTCATACTTTCCTCTTGGTTGGTGTTGGTGTCATCAACCTTGAGGTTGGAGTCTCTTGGAGTAGTCATCTGTTTGGGTTGGAGGGAGATTAGAATAGGCAAGATATTTCTAAGGAATTATTTCTAATCACACACATCACAATTTACACAAACAATGTGCATGCAATCACAACCCAAAACATTTCACTCAAACACAAAGTTCAAGCACATACTTAGGCAACAAAATATTTTTGTTACACCACATAAGTTGGTGGGTTTGACTTAACTAAAATATGGTGGTCCATCTATATGGTTCAATTGTGATCTTTCCATCCTTCTTGGTTGATTCTTCTTACTTGAGGTCATGGTTTCCTTGAGAAAGACTCTTGGTTACAATAACTTCTAGTGATGTGGTCTCCTTCTAACTTTTGCATTCCCTCAGTCTCTAAATCTTGAGCAAGATTTCCTTATTTCACTTGTAGTCCTTAGTGGTATCCAAGTTGGAAGTCCTTGGTGAATATGCTGAAGATGTTGAAGTCATTAGAGTTGAAGAAATTGAAGTCATTAGTGTTGAAGGAGTTGAAGTCATTAGAGTTGAAGAAGTTAAAGTCATTAGAGTTGATGAAATCCTTTGCACATGGTGTAGTCTTTGGTCATGGGGTAGGTTTTCCATCAAGTTGAAGTAGAAGAGAAGTAGAGTTGAAACCAAAATGGTTGAGGAAAGAGTTTACAAGATTTTGTAAATAAGTTTTTGGAACAAAATACAACTCCTATTTTCTAAGGGTTTTTGTTCAATCCTAGGGTTTACAAATCCTACAGGCAACACAATGCTCTGATACCATCTGTAGAGGGAGTGTCCCAACCTTTATTCAATATAAGGTGGAGTCCCCTGCGTTTACAATGCTTGTCCCTGGATCAATAGCTAGCATCCACAGTTAAGATGTAATATCAAGAAACAAAGGTCATAATATAACTTTATAACCAGGAATAACATATTTTTATTACATCTTACATAGCTCATTTGGCTATTACATTACATTGCAGCGGAATAACTATAGTCATGGGGTCCTTCATCTTCAAGGTGCCACGGGCAAATGTTGGTTGTAGACTTTGTAATCCTAATCAATCAATCTTCACTAAAATCAATCAAACCTACAACATTACAAGTTACAGCCACAAGGGTCAATACATTTGAATTGTATTGGCAAGTTTCACTACTATGTGGAATATAAGTGGATCCTAACATTACATGCATATTTGGCTAAGTAGAGTTTTAGGCTCATTTGCATAAAGCAAAATTTTATCCTATCTTTTCAAAATGGTTTTGGTCCTTTGTCAAATCTCCTTTTCAAAATCCCTTGAACTCCTTGGTAACCCCAAGTGTTCAAGTCTTTGTCAAAAATCCCTTGAGCTACTTGGTAACCCCAAGTGCATCAAGTTTTATAAAAATCTCATGAGTTCCTTGGTAACCCCAAGTGTTCATGTTTTCATCAAAATCTCTTGAGTTCCTTGGTACCCCCAAGTACATCAAGTTTTATCAAAGTCCCTTGAGCTCCTTGGTAACCCCAAGTGCATCAAGTCCTTAAAAGTTTTCTTTTAGAAATTAAAATGTCGAGATCTCCCATAGCTTCAAACTTTAGTTGCTCAGTATTGTCCATAACCGGGGACACGGCTAAGTACTTAGATTTTATTATCTTCTGCAGAAGGATTACACTTTACCCACATGTCACAATCCCATCCTTTTGCCACCAGTGGCCACCGGATTAGTGCTCACCAAGATGGAGTACTGGCAGATTGAGAATGTGACGAAGTCTTTCTAGAGGGTCCTCCCATGCACCATTGCTAGCTTGTCTTCAAGTACCCATGTAGGATTCCAGGTCCTCATGTCCAGTAGCAGGAAGACAATGCATGGGTCTTCCCAATGTAGTTGACTAAGCCAGAGCCATAATAGCATGTGGTTGCACACGAAAGCCACAATTGCAGAAACATGTTCAATCTCTAAGTTTCCTGGGTGGATTCCTTTGGAGCACAACACAAAGAGATTGCCATAGACATGGTTCCTTTTGTTGCCACCTTCTCCAAAACTCAAAAGTATCCTTGGCCACCCAGGTGGTTCATTGAGTCCTTGTTTTAGTATATAAAAACATAAGTCCTTTTCTCAACTTCACAAAATCTCAACATGTATCTCTTTTCAAAATATAGCATGGCTAAGCATGTAACAACTACATTGTTTTCACTAAGGAATGTATAGGGAATCCTATTAGGATTTAGCATAGCATAAGTATAGAAATATCTTTTCATGCATGTTTCAAAATCCACTAAGTATAATGAAAATAGTAGGACTTTAGATGATAGTGTAACTTGCCTTTTTGGTAGGGAATGGTGGTTCACTCCTTGATCTTGCTAGTCTACCACTTTTCTAACTTCTCTAAAATCAATCAAGCAAACACAATATCAACTAGCATTCCAAACCAATAATCAATCAACAATTCACACACATAAAACAATGGGATCTAAGTCATGCATGTAAGCATGCAAGATATGGTTCTATTTGCAAAGGTGGTCTCCACTAGGTTTCTATACTTTGTAAGGTTCAAAGTGGTCATTTTCCGAAGTGACAAAGTCATTTTCAAAAGGGTTTTGTCCATAAACCATTTTTAAATCCATTCATCATTTTATGTGGTGGAAATATTTTTATCAAAGCAACAACTTTAAGTTGTTCACCAAATAAGTTGTTGTTTCTCAAAACTTGGTGTTTAGGGTCAGTAGGTTTGATCCAAAACATTTTCTCAAAGTTTTTACTCCAAGAACATTTTCATAACAAAACAATTATTTTTAAAAAGGCTAGAAATGGGCTAAATCAATTAATCCATTCTAAACTTCACCAAATCCATTTTCAAAACCATGGGTTGATTCCTAGGGTCAGTAAGTTCACCACAAACTAATTTGCAAGGTTTTTAACCTCAAAACATTTTTGAACAATTCTTCTAGTCTTAACAAGCATACAATTGTTTCTACAAAAACAAACATTCTAAGAGATACTATTTGCTAAACAAATTCCATGGTTGGCTAGAGCTTGTTCCACTGATTCCAATGATATAAAGTTTGTAATTTTTGGACGTGTGGATCAAAAGTTACAGGGATTTCAATTTGCAACTCAAATCTGTTTTTAAATCTGTTTTAAACCAAAAACTGGCCACGCGTCGCAACGCTACTGGCTGGTACCGGTTCGGCCAGATCAGCTCTGTGGTGCGTTGGATCTAATGCGAATCGTGCGGCTCAGATGCTCCCATACCGATTCGCTTAAATCGTTCTGTCTATGCCACATGATGGAGATCTAACGGCTCACGCGTGCTTGACCAGAAGCTGGCGGCGCTGCGCGGCGGCAAACGGCGGCGACGGCCAGACGAGGTGCTAGCGGTGGTTCTAGGAAGCAAAGATCAAGGTGGGAATGCTCACCGTGATCGTGAGTACGTGGTGATGCTCGTCGTGTGGTCGGCGTGGCAAGGGGCGTCCTGGAACAGCAGCGATTGTTCGCCAGAGTAGAGAACAACGTCGGGTGGTCCTGGTCGTGGTCGGAGTCGTCGCTACAGGTCACGAGAAGGCAAACAGAGGCCATGGTTAGGTGCGTAAGACCAAGGCGAAGATGCTCGCATGATCGAGAAGCAGAGGGGCGGTCGGATTCTACCTAGGGAACTCGCCGGAGCAGAAGACAGACGCGGCGGCGCACAGTTGAAGTGGTTGGCGTCGTTCTGAGGCGCCCGCGGTCGAACGAGAGGCACGGACAGATGCGCCAAGAGGTGGGGAATGTGTGTGCGTGGTCGATGAGGCAAGGGGCAGCGCTGAGTCGACGGAATCGTCACTGAACCTCGTCGGAGCAGAGGATGGTGTTGAGCGAAATTTGGGTAGCCTGGGGGCAGAGAGGGAGTGGCGTGTGAGGGGAAAGGAGGAGGAGACACTGGCGATTAATAGGACGTGGTCGCAGCGAGGTTAAGGCGCGGCATTACTGCGAATTGAAGCCGCGGAATCACTGGCAGAAACGGCCGGCGTGGTCGTCCTGAGGAAGAAGAGGAGTGAGCTAGCTACGTGGGTCCCTGCTGTCAGCGAGGAATGAGAGGGAGAAGAGGGTCCACTGGTCAGCTTCTCTGTGGGTTCAAAATCGAGTGCGAATCGTTTTCTTTCGGGGTAAAGAAAGCTGGGCTGGTACTGGGCCTTGTGGGCTCTGTCGACTGGGCTGGTCCAGATTCCATTTTTTCCTTCCAAATTGTTTTTCCTTTTCTGTTCTGATTTTCTGTTTTTAAAACCAAACAACAAATCAAATAAACAAAACAAATCAACCAATCATCAAACTTTTCATTTGAATTTGGTTCTGTTTAACACATAGACCAAAGTCCAAAATGAAATAATATTTTAAATCTTTTTAGGTTCCATTCATTAATTAAATAAAATGGACCATGGTTTATTAATCAAATAGGGTTTGATTTATTTAATAAAATCTCTATTTGAAATCTAAATATTTTCAAAATCAAATCAGTAGGTTTTATTTGAAAATAAAAAATTCTTGGAAAACTTATTTAAAATAAATAAGTAAGTTTTGATTTTTTGGAAATAGTAAAACCTTTATTAATAAAACTTGGATATTAAATCCTTATTATTTTATTTAATAAACCTTTACCATTTTTATCAAAACAAAAATGTTTTATTTCAAAATCTTGGCCAAGGTTTAATTTGGCTCTATAAAATAATCCTTATTTATAAAACATCTATTTCTTTTGAAAACCAAATCCTTTTATTTTAAAAGATCCAAAATAGTAATTCTAAAATATTTTATTTTCCTTTATCAAATGTTTATCTTTTTAAATCTCTTTAGGATTTTATTTGTTCCAATTTGGTTTGAAGATTTCCAATTGGATTCAAAAAGTTTCTTCTCACTCTGAAAATCAAACAAGGTTTTATTTTATTCATTTATTTTCACATTACAAGATTTGGAAATTCTTGGGATGTGACAATATTCCTTATATAAACCCTCTTAAAGGGATTGTCATCAATTACCAAAATGGGGGAGATTGAAAGAAATGTTGGGACCCCATGTGTGGTTTTGTTAATTAATGACAATCTTTATGGACTAATGTGTGTATTAAGTTATACTGGTAGGATTTGTCCATTAGCATCGTTTGGAGCATGTGTTGGCTTCAAGGTCGATGAAATGCAAAGAAGATATGTTGGGCAAGCTCAATATGCGAGGTCGATGATGAGGAATTAAGAAAGGCGTTCCATCTTGAGAAGGGCAAGATCGTCTACATAGAGCTCAAGTGGAATGCTCAAGGCAAAGGTATAATCTTGATAGGTTTTCCCTTTTGCCGGTCTCTTGTTGTGTGTACAAGACCGGGTTTAGGATAGATAACCGTACTATCAAGAGGGTCTCTCGTATGAGTAATTCGGCCACATCGTTCGGAGAGAGCTCAAACCTTTGCATACTTGCATCATCGTTTTTGGTTGTTATTTGGTCTTATCCATGTGAGGATATAGAGTTTGTGGTAATCTCCATAACAAGCTCTTGTTCATCTAAATCGGATCTCCCATTTGTATCTTGTTGCGATTTTGGTGTATGCGGCTTTTCGGTTTCTCACCAAGTGAGGTATATCACATTATTCTACTTGATACTTTCTCACTTGGTGATAATCAATATTTGAATCGGGTCAATCGGAGCTTCCAGTCAAAAGTTATTGCAGTTTGAATATTTGCATGTCTATCTGTTTTCTGGGCCGAGCGGTAGTACCGCCCGGACGGGGCGGCACTACCGCCCGGGCCTGAAAACGGCCCATTTTCGTTGTCTCGCTAGGTACCCAGATCCGGTACTACCGGCCGGACCGGTAGTGCCGCCCGGGTGGGCCGGTAGTACCGGTCGGCCCTGAAACTTTTCCCCCGTTTATTTGTCCAGTTTTAGATCTAGATCCAGATTTAGCTCGACTTGTTTTTCGCGTCAGAATCGCCGCCGCTGACTCACGCTGCACGCTGCCGTCATCATCGCCGCTTCGCACAGGCGCGCCGCCATTGGCTCATTGCCTTGCTTCGTAGGTGTAAGGCGCTCCGCGATTGCTGCTGCAGCAAGATGTCGATTGGCCCACTGCTTCTTGCACGCGCTGCTCGCCGCTGGCTGTCCAGCTGCCTCTTGCCGCTTCGCATCGCTGCCACCGGGTCCCTCTCCCTCGCCCTGTCCCGCATGCGCCGCCACCACTAGCTGATGCTTCCTTTTTTTCCCTGGCGTGGGCGGTACTACCGGTTAAAACCGGTAGTACCGGTCCGTCCAGGAAAAATGCCCCAACGGGCAGATTTGGCCTCTCTCTCTTCAAATAGCTTTACCCCTTTGTCTTTTAGGGTTACTTCTTCCTCCTTTTCTTGTCCAAGCTTTGCCCCCATTTGCTTTACTCTTTAAGCTTGATTTCTACACACCCCTCCATTGATTCTTGCATATATTTGAGGGGTTGTTGGAGGTGATCTAGATCTATGTTTTGACCAAACCAAAACATCTCTTTGTGAGTGTATCTTTGGGGATCTAGATTTTGGGGGATTTTGTGTCTCTCTTTGACTCCTCCTCTCTTGTTCCCCCAATAGATTTAGTAGCTTTGTTGGAACTTGAGAGTGAGGGATTTGAGCATCTTTGTGGTGTTCTTGCCATTTGCATTTGGTGCATCAGTTTGAGTTCTCCTCGGAGGATTTGGTTTGAATTGCTCATTGGAGCTTGTCCCTCTTGGGTTCTTGGAACCCTAGACGGTTTTGTGGCCTTGGTGGCATTTGTTGAGGCCTTTTGTGGCGTTTGTTGGGAGCCTCCAATTAAGTTGTGGAGTTGTGCCCCAACCTTGTGAGAGGTTCCGGTTGCCACCGACAAGTGCACCGATAGTGGAAGCGTGGATCGATCCCATTGGGGTGAGATTCACCGGAGAATAAGGGAGGCCTTTTGTGGCGTTGGTGGTTTGATACCACCCCCTCTCCAAACGAGACGTACTCCATGTTGGGAGGAACTCGGTAAAATATCGGTGTCCCCGCGTGCCTCAGTTATCTCTATACCCGAGCTTTTTACTTATGCACTTTACATTGTGATAGCCTTCATGCTTGAAGTAATATATATCTTGCTATCACTTTGTTGCTTGTATTGCTTAGTATAAGTTGTTGGTGCACATAGGTGAACCTTAGTTGTTCTAGGTTGTGCTTAACAAAGTAAACACTAGTTTTATTCCGCCTTTGTTGAGCCACTCTAGGAAAAGTTTTAATCGCCTATTCACCCCCCTCTAGGAGACATCCGTATCCTTTCACCCTTTAACCTAGCATTTTCTTCAAGGATGTTTGTACTACTAGAAGGAATGAAAATACTAGGTGAAGCATTATTAGTCAATTGATTTTGAAGTTTTTCACGAGACTTTGTGAGATAAAAAGGTTCACTTTCCAAGGCCTTGCGAGCCTTGTCAAGCTTCCTAAAGTCCTCGAAAATTTTGTCATGAAAAACACTAAACTCAATCTTATCATTTTTAGCCTTTTTATACTTAGCAATGGCATGATCATGTTCCTTAATGAGTTTATTGATAGTTAGATCATTTGCCTCATCGAGGCCTTCGAGTTTTTTTTCAAGAGACACCCTAGTCTCTTGCTCTTCTTCTAGAGCATTGGTTAGAGCATCCATTTCAAGAATGTGCTCTCTCCCAAGTTTGCACCTTTCATAAAGAAGCTATTGTGTGTGAGAAAGTTGATTCAAGAGATTCACAAAATGATTCTTGTGCTCCCCTTGCAAGTTAGTCATAACAACATCGAAAGAAACTAATTCCTCCTTCACCTCAAGAGATATATCATCGTCCAATTCATCATTGATCATAGAGGTGGGGAGAGAAGATGATGATACCTCCGACCCTCTTGCCATAAGGCAAGTGACATTCTTGTTGGAGATATTATCATTTGGAAAGTCGAAGAGTGAGAACATGGATGTAGAGATGGTTGTGATGGCAGCCACACCATTTGATGTTTCTTCTTCTTCTTTCTCATCTTCATCATCAGATGAGAATTCTTCATGTGCTATCAATGCAATGTAACCCGACTTCTTGTTGGTGGCATTCTTTTTGTAGAAAGGCTTCTTGAAGGGGGCCTTTGACTTTTTCTTCAATATAAGTTCACCACCATTATCTTATCTCTTCTCATAGGGACATCCGACAACAAAATGGTAGTTGTCACCATAGTTAAAGCAAGTTCTCAGTTTTGAACTATTCTATTTTCTACCACTTGGGTTGCTTCTTCGTTGCATCTCCATCTTCGCCTTGGCAGGATCTTTCCAAAAGTTCCTTGCATAGAAGGCCATGTATTCACCATGAGCAACCTTGACATGGTTGGAGCTTCATCACTTCCTTCTTCTTCCTCATACTCCACAACTTTGGCCTTCAAGGCAAGGTTAATTAACACCATTGCTCATTCCAAGGACTCGAGCATGGGCATCTTTGGCATGCTTGGCAGCAACCTTGAAGGTGGCCATCTCTTGCATAACTTCATTAGAGCTCATGAGATGGTTGTTGTGTCTTCCTTGGAGACTCTTCAAGCCAGTGGGATCGAAGGGCATGAGTGCACTCATAAACTTCCTTTTTATCCACGCATCATCCACATGTGAGGCACCAACATTTCTGAAGGCTGTGGCAGTGGATTTGAGTCTTCAATACATGTCTTCATGATCCTCACCATCCTTCATATAGAAGCCTTCGACTTCATTGCTCAATGCATCATATCGGTTTCTTCTCATGCTCTCATTTCCAACAAACAACTCAATGAGAGCATCCCAAGCTTCCTTGGCAGTGTTGATGTGTTCAATGTGAGGGAAATATTTTGGCCCCAAACCTTGTTGAATCATGTGCAGTGTAGCGTGATGGAATTGAGTTTACTATTGACCACTTCTCTTCTTGTCAAGTTGGTTGGATCCTCAATTCGGAGTCCTTCTTCAAGTATATTCCACAAGTCAATATAAGAGTTATGCACATGAGATTTCATTAACACTTGCCATTGAGAAAAAGTATGTGAAGCTAGCTTAGGTGGAGCACCTCTATTGTTTATATGTGGGTAAGGGATCAGGGAGTCAGGAGAGTACCATCCGAGAACCTTATGGTGCTCTTCCATCCCATCGCCCTTTTTGGTTGAGGAGTTATTGAAATATTCAAGTGTTTCATCCCCCAAATTCTTATCCTCGGGACGATGTGGAATCTCATCCTTAGGGCATCTCCACCGGGCCTACCCACCCGTTCGAGCGTGTCGGAACTTGTTCGCGTGGACGCGCGGGGCGTGCGTGGCACCCCAGCGGGCCGACCCATCCGGACAAACGCGTTCGGCTCGACCCATCCATGCATCTAATTTGGGAAATGGTTGTGTCGTACTGGACGCGCGCGGATGCGTGGGTGTCCCCCCAATAATTCGCCCGGGCCCTCTCGCCAGTGGCACAACAGACGCGCTCCTCCCCTAAATCCTCGTACTCCATATCCTGCGCCTCGAGCAGGCACAATCTTTGCCTCCACCACCGCTGCTCGCTGTCGCCGACGCCCCTGCGATATAGAGCGCCACCGCAGGCCACGCGCATTGCCGGAGTTGTCTGGACGTGGCGTAGGCAATCCGGCCACCCTCGATCTCCGCCTGTGGACTGGACATGCGACACCCTCTACATGGCACACAACCCGCTCGATCATTTGCCATAGGTACGTTCGCCGGTCCTTTCTAGGTTTTATCCAACCCGCTGCGGGAGTTGGCATCGCCATTGACGACTGCATACTTTGTAGATGGGCTTCAGCCAAAGGGCAATGGAGTTCTTCTACAAGAATTTCGTGGAGTCATCGTCCGAGGACGAGTCCGACGGTGAGACCGAGATTCTGCTAGCGGCTGCACAGATGGTGCACGACCACTACCTCCTGCCGCTGCGCAGAGGTGGCTCGTCCAAGTGGCGCGAAGCCAACCAGGAGCGCGACCGAGAAGATGGCCACATACGCCTTTATAAGGACTACTTCCATCCAACTGATCCAGTATTTAAAGAGCCTTCACTGCTATCGGATGTTGAGGGACCTGTTATTGCAAATTCTCAATGGTGTGACAGAGTACGATAACTACTTCCAGGCCAAGTACGATTGCACCGGTAAGATTGGCTTCTCCTCTTACCAAAAATGTTTTGCTGCCATTCGGCAGCTTGCATATGGAGTTCCCGGTGATCTCCTCGACGACTACATGCGCATGAGCGAGTCCACATGCCATGAGGCTATGTACCGGTTTTGTAGCACGGTTATTGCGGTGTTTGGCAACGTTTACCCGAGAGAGCCAAACACCAAAGACACTACCCGTATTGTGTACATCAACAAGAGAAGGGGGTTTCCTGGTATGCTTGGCAGGACCGACTGCATGCATTGGCAGTGGAAAAACTGTCCCTTTGGTTGGCAAGGGCGGTTCAAAGGACATGCAGAGGGGTGCACTTTCATACTAGAGGCTGTTGCATCACAAGATCTCTGGATTTAGCACTCCTTTTTTGGCATGGCTGGATCAAACAATGACATCAATGTGCTATAGCGGTCTCCGGTGTTTGCTAGGCTGACAGAAGGCAATGCCCCACAGATTTCTTATCGGATCAATGACAATCCATATGATATGGGTTACTATCTTGCTGACAGTATCTACCCCTCCTGGGCCTCCATTGTGAAGATAATCCACAATCCTGGAGATGGGAAGTGCAAGAAGTTTGCGAAAGAGCAAGAGTCTGCTAGGAAGGATGTGGAGCGAGCATTTGGTGTGCTTCAGTCAAGGTGGGCTATTGTTCGATACCCTTCTAGAACCTAGAGCATAGAGAGGATGTGGTGTGATGACTGCTTGTGTCATCATGCACAACATGATCGTCGAGGACGAGCGTGATGATGGCATCTTGGACCAAGGCTGGGACTTTCAGGGTCAGTTGGTTAAGCCAGAACCAGGTCTAGCGTCTTGGGAAGATTTCATGCAAGTGCATGAAAATTTGCGTCACAAGCAAACCCAACTGGATTTGGTTGAGCATATATGGGGTCGTGCGGGAAATATCAATGTTTAATCATTTATTTGTTTTGTGTAATTTGAATGACGGTCTAGTTGTTTTATATCGAACCATGTGAGCCTAAATTATTTATATGTAAGTGATGTCTACGCACTTCTATTCTTGTAGACAGATGTTGGGCCTCCAAGTGCAGAGGTTTGTAGAATAGCAGCAAGTTTCCCTTAAGTGGATTGCCCAAGGTTTATCGAACTCAGGGAGGAAGTGGTCAAAGGTATCCCTCTCAAGCAACCCTGCAATCAAGATACAAGAAGTCTCTTGTGTCCCCAACAGACCCAATACACTTGTTAGGTGTATAGGTGTACTAGTTCAGCGAAGAGATAGTGAAATACAAGTAATGGTGCTAGAAAATAGCTTGACGGTGAGGTAAAGACTAAAAGCAAAAAGATGGAAGCAAGCAAACATGCAATGGATCTAGTTGTGAATGGTGTTTCAATGTTTAGGAACAAGGACTAGGGATCATACTTTCACTAGTGAACACTCTCTCATATAAATATATTCTCTTCATGATACTACTCTTAACTAGTCTCTGGTTGGACACTCCAATCCATGGTAGGGCTATAACAGCACACCTCAAAGTCCGCCTTCCCCAATCTAGATAACCCTACACTGTCACCTTGAGCTCTAGACGGTTCCAACAAACACCACAATTTCATAAAGACATCCAACTCCAAACTCATAACAAATATATATATATATAACCTAGCTTAAGTGGCACACACGGTGTGCATGCTGTCACTTTCACACACATGGGGAAAAGCATAGATCTATTACAGCACGATGAGTATTTATGTAGACTCTAGCCTAAGTGCCACCACGGCGTGCACGCTGTCACTTTCACACACATGGGGAGAGTAGAGATCTATTAAAGCACTTGAGTAGCAGAGCATATTTACTTGATTACAAAGCTCATGACCACAACAAGATCATGCATAGAGATAGAGATGAACACATAGCTACCGGTAGAGCCCTTAGCCTCGAGGAAGAACTACTCCCTTATCATCATGGGAATCAGCAACGACGATGGAGATGGTGGTGGATATCGATGGAGATGGCTCCGAGGGTACTTCCCCGTCCCGACAGGGTGCCGAAACAGAGACTTTCTGTCCCCCGAATCTCCCCCTCGGTGGCGGCGGCGCTACAGAACTTTTCATGGATTTCTGGTCGATTCTTTAGGGTTTCTGAGTCGGGAGCTTCTTATAGGCGAAGGAGGCAAGGTCGACGGAGGTCCAGGGGGCTCACAACCCCTGTGGGAGCAGCCAGGGTGGGCCTGCGCCCACCTAGGGTGTGGCCACCCTGGTGTCCTCCTCCGTCTCGTCTTTGATTTTCCGTATCGTTCAGGGAAAATATGAACTTTGGCTTTTGTCTCGTCCAATTTCGAGAATATTCATTTTTTAGCTTTCTGAAACCAAAATAGCAGAAAACAGGCAACTGACACTATGGCATCTTGTCAATAGGTTAGTTCTAGAAAGTGTATAAATATACCTCAAACTATAGACAAAACAAACCAAAGTAGATACTAAACAAGCATGGAGCATAAAAAATATAGATACATTTTCAACGTATCAGTAAGCACTATTTCAATTTGATTACCTAATCTAGTTTATTTGCTTCCCAAAAATTAATTTTGTGACAAAATTTTCAAACATATGAAATCCATGGCCAAGCGCGGACAAATGGGTCGTGCCGTTGGGCGCGGTCGGCCGGACAGGACGGACCCCCTCCCCAAATCGACCGCATCCCGACCCAAACAGACAGAAACAAACCGTTTGGGGCGACCGAATAGGTCGGCCCAGTGGAGATGCCCTTAGAAGAAGAATCCGGATCCTAAGTGAGGTGGAGGGCACATTCGATTTTTCTAACTTGAATTGCGCCATCATTTCACGCAACTCACTTATTTGAGTAGACATGGAAGATTCCAAAGATTTGAAATATTTCATGGTGACCGTTTCCCTTTCCTCACCCTCTTGGCTACCCATATTCTCTTGGGCGTTAAATCCCGAATTAAGAGCGGAGGCTCTGATACCAATCGAAAGGATCGTATGGGCACCTAGAGGGGGTGAATATGTGCTACTTAAAATTTTACTCCTTTTCAATTTAAGGTTTGACACAAAAAGGTAAGTTCTCTAGATATGCAACTAAGATGAATTTACCTATATGTCACACTACAACAATTAACTAAGCAAGAGAAAGATATAAGTAAATTGCAGTAAAGGATAGAAGTAACCAAAGTGGAACACACGGAGACAAAAGGATGATTTCCCACACTTACTTCCTTTTAAGGGGAAGTACGTCTACGTTTAGAGAGGGGATGGTTTCAAACCACCAACTCCACGAGAGGCCTATCTTGTTCTCCGGTGAACCTCACCCCAAAGGGATCGATTCACTCTTCCACTATACCAGCAACCTTCGATGTGGAAGCCAGCACCTTTACAACAAGTTCGAGGCACACATCCACAACTGAATTGGAGGCTCCCGAATACAAGCAAGATGTCACAACAATCAAAGACAAGCTTGTAAGAACCAAATTAAGAACTAGGGTTTCCAATGAAACACTATAGAAAGGGGCCCTCGAGTGAATGAGGGAGAAATGAAGATCTGTTTTGGTGAAGATGCAGATTAAGGCCCGCTCCTTCGATTCTCCAAAGATCAAGAGCTTTGGATGGTTGGAGGGGAGATCTCTTTGATTTGGTGGCTCAACTTTAGGGTTCTTAAGGTTGGGGAATGAGAAGCCTCCAAAGGTAGAATAAGGGTCCTTTATATAGCCCCCCCCCCCCTGGAAATGTAACCGTAGGAATCACTTAACCTGGAGTGTCTGGCAGAATCACCTCGGACATTCCGGCCAGGGCCGGGCACTCCGGCTGGATCACACCTGACACTCCGTCCTGGCAAAGGTTCTCCAAAGGATACATCTAGTGTCCGGGAGGTGTCCGATATGGGACACAGAATGGCTGCACACTTCGGCGAAAACTTGAGGAAATCCCGGGGCCGGATACTCCGGCTGGCATCAATCGGACATTCTGGCAGGGCTGGATACTCGGGCCAACATCAGCCGGACAGTCTAGCAAAATCCTGTCATGTCCATAGAAAAAGCTTGGAATTCTCTTTTCCCTTTGAGATAGCAATAACAATATTGCGCTGACAATATAAATACACCCTGAAACATTTAGCAACTGATTAAAACATCCTAGTGTTGTCAACAAACATCAAAATAATATGAAGGACAAAAATGCCCTTTCAATGGATTCTATCTCACCACTTGATACCTTATTTCAATGTGCTTAGAAGCAACACTTGGCTTGTTGTTACTCGAATAGAAAACTATGGGTTCATTATCACAATACAATACAAGTGATCTTGAAATGCTATCGACCACTTTAATCATGGGAATAAATTTCTTTAGCCATACAACCTACCCGATGGCCTTATAACATGCTATGAATTCATCTTGCATCATAAATGAAGCAGTTACGGTTTGTTTAGAGCTTTTACATGATATAACTCCTCCGACAAGTATGACCACATAAACTGATGTAGATTTATTATTGTCCTCACAACTGGCATAATCAACATGTGAATAGCCAACAATTTTTAAGGTATCAGACCTTTTATATGTAAGCATTAGTCTTTAGTGCCTTGCATATAATACAAGGCTTTCTTTGCGGTCTTCTAGTGGTCTAGTCCTAGATTTGATTGGAATTTATCAAGAATCTCGGTTATAAAAGCCAAGTCAACGTGTGTACAAACTTGTGCATACATAATACTTTCGACGGCTAAAGTATAAGGTACCGACTTCATCTAATTAGTTTCAATTTGGTCCCTTGGATACTGAAATGTCCTAAACTTATCGCATTTGCTACTGGAGCAGGTGAGGCTGAACACTTGTGCATATTGTATTACGTTTAGACCTATCCCGGTGATTCTCTATGAAAAGGACATACGAGACTTCATCGAGATCTATCATATTGAAATAGGAAGACAAAAAAATATTGGTCTCGTGCAGTATATCCTTATCGCTGCAAGGCAACAATTTTCATTCACATACAAGACTAATATTGTGAATCTACTATCATTAAAACTTGACATAAATGCAGTTTTCCACAATATTTTTATAAAACTAAAAGTTCTAGTAATCTTGTCAAACTTGAGATACCACTGTCTTGAAGCTTTCTTCAAACCATAGATAAATTTCTTTAGACGACATGTCAAATATTCCTTTTCTTTCATGACAAACCCTTCTGTCCGAGTCATATAAATGTCTTATTTTAGGTCACCACTTAGAAATACCATCTTAATCTCTATTTGATGTAATTCTAGATCAGAATGAGCTACTAAAGCCATAAAGATCCTAAAAGAATCTTTAGATGACACGGGAAACAACCTTTAGATCCAAGGCGAGCGAGATCTGGTAACCTACTCCCAATCGCGTAGAGGCCAAACAACAACCAAAACTAAGCCTAAAACCCACTTTACTTAGACCGGTACCTCGCCTCCACCGTCTCCGGTTGGCAACGCCGCCGAGGACGGCTCCAGTTTGGCCCGGGCCGAAGGCGACGACTCTCAAATTGGGTGGCCACTATAGAGAAGAGAGAATGTACAATCCAAACTGAACAAAGAGGACATGTTTCTGTTAAATGTAGAAACAGTACGGCAGCACACGAGAATTGCCCCCAAATCATGTCTTGTGACAACATATTGGGAGAAACTGTAAATTCAGTTTGACGTGCACCACGGCGGTTACCAACTTTATTCAGGATGCCACATGATGAACATATGTAATGTAAATAAGAATGAAAGCTAGAAAGGAAATAGAAAAAGCAAGCGCTTCGCATCCATACGGGACCAAAGCATCCAAGCATCTACTACATCCTTTCGGCAACCGCACGCTACCCTGTTAGTGCTAGCTATCCGTAGTTGAGCCGGAAGATGTCATTCTGGACGAAGAAGCTTCCCTGCTCGTTGGGCACCAGCTGAAACATCTGTACCCGACAGGTAAAATCACATCATCAGACCCCAAGCTCAGAATGCAAAATCAGGTGTGTGTGACCGAGAGATCACGCAAGTACGATCCAAGATGGAACTTACCTGGCTGAACCTGAGCTGGTGCTCCTCGCCGCCGAGCTGGAGGTTGCCGCTGACGAAGACGAGGATGGCGCCCGGGAAGGACGGCGTGGGCTGGCAGTCGACGGTGCAGATGGAGTGCCGGCATTGCTCGAAGGGCAGCTGGGCGAGCTTGAGGCCGATCTCCGGGGCGCCGGCGACGAGGTGGCCCTCGAAGGAGAGCATGGAGGTGCTGCCGTAGAGGGCCGCGAGCGCGGCGCGGTTGGTGTCGAAGGTCTGGTAGTAGTAGTCCACGAAGGCCCTGGCCACCACGTCGTACTCGCTCCCCGCTCCCCCGCTGTGGTTGTGGCCACCTCCCTCCTTCCCCTGCCCGTCGTCGTCCATGCCTCCTCTGCTGCTCGACCTCTCTCGCGTTCTTTGAGCTGGGTGGGGATGCAAGGGAGAGCACGAGGAGACTTCGGCCGTTCCGCGGGCTATTTGTAGACGCGTTGCTGTATGGGATAAACGATTTTGTACAGTCGAAAGAACTGCTGTCTCGCTTGCTTTGGCTTTATTCCGATCGCGTAGATCGCACGCCCGAACCGGGCCTTCGGCTCCCACAGTGCCCTGGACGGAACGGAAGGGCGGAACAGGAGGAAAGGTACAAGGGGATAGAAGAGCAAAGCAGGACCAGGGAAGAAATTAGTGGAGCAACGCAAGGAATCGCCTTTCTATGTTAGCTGCTTTTCTTTGCCATCTGAAATGGGTTGTTTATTTATGACAGTCATATATAGTCGGAACAAAAGTACGCATATATATATAGTCCGTCAAAGGTGACAGAGGGCACAACAAACATTCAGGTGAAATTCTGTGATAACAAAAAAACTGCTCCCTCGCTTTCAAAATAAGTGACTTAAGTTTATTTAGATTTGCATGTATCTAAGAGCATCTCCACTCGTTGGACGAACCCAGACCGAAATCCGGACCAAACTTTGACAGGACGAAACAAGTTTTTGGCCTGGGTACGCCGAGTTTCCCACTCGTGTACCCAACCCGAGTTTCCGGGACGTCCGTTTCCGCTCAAATTCGGCTCAAATTCGTCTTAAGTTCGTCCAGATTTTGGCATAGTTTGGCATACAATGAATACAAAACATTTTACGGCCAAAGTACGGCGAAATTTTAAACATAGTTCAGCGTAAATGTAAACATAGTTCGTCCTGCAGTGAAAGTACAGCAATTTCGGCCAAGTTTGGCCTAGTTCGGTCAGTTCATGATCGGCATCTACGACGTGTTGTCACTGCGTATCCATAGGTGCTCAACAAGATCATCCTGCAGCGGTTGATGCACCGTCGGATCTCGGATCTCCTGACGCATGACGATGAATGCAACCCAGGTTAGAGGCACCTGATGATCAGGCTCGGCAATAGGACCCTGTCTGTAGTATGGTTCGTCCTCCTCGAGCAAACTCATTGGATCCTTCCTCTCATCCTCAATGATCATGTTGTGCAAGATCACACAACAGTTCATCACTTCCCACATCTGATCTTTCGACCAGGTCATAGCAGGAAATCGGACAACTGCAAACCTCTGCTGGAGCACACCGAATGCCCGCTCCACGTCCTTCCTGCAAGCTTCATGTTCCTTGGCAAAGTGAGAATGCTTGGGGAGCATTGGGTTTGAGATAGTCTTCACAAATGTTGGTCATCTTGAATAGATGTCATCTGCTAGATAGTATCCCTTGCTGTAGTGGTGCCCACTAATCTCAAATTCCACGAGGGGGCATGACCCTCAACAAGTTTGGAAAAGACAGTTGAGGAGTTGATGACGTTGATGCCGTTGTTCGATCCTGCCATGCCAAAGAAGAAGTGCCAGATCCAAAGATCATGTGTAGCAACTGCCTGAAGTATCACAATGCAACCTCCTTTGTGGCCTTTGTACATTTCTTGCCATGTAAATGGACAGTTCTTCCACTCCCAGTGCATGCAATCTATGCTTCCAAGCATACCAGGAAATCCTCTACTTTCATTGACTGCGAGGATCCGAGCAGTGTCTTCAGCAGTGGGTGATCTCAAGTACTGTTCCCCGAACACTGCAATCACTGTCATGTAGAACCTGTACAAGCAATCGATGGCGGTGGAATCGGCGATGCGGAGATAGTCATCGACACTATCATCCGGCCCTCCATATGCAAGCAACATCATCGCCACGGTGTACTTATAAAGTGAGGAAAACCCAACCAAGCCGGTGCAGTCCTTCTTGCAAACGAAATAGGGGTCGAACTCCCAGATGACATGCATGATCTTGAAGAAGAGCTTCCGTCTCATCCTGAAACGGCGACGAAACACGTCCTCTCCATGGAGTGGCTGGTCGGCGAAGTAGTCCGCGTACAACAAGCAGTAGCCCTCTATCCTTTGCCTCGCCTTGCACTTCCGGCGACCCGGCGCCGAACCACCGCGCGCCATCTGCATGTACAGCTGGGCGAGCGAGGCGAGGATCTCCATGTGCTCTTCACCTTCGGCGACCTCGGCGCTCTCCTCCTCCAGCAGTACGCCGAGTATCTCCTCGTCGTCGGAGTCAATGGCGAGTATCTCGTCGTCGTCGGAGTCCATGGCCGAACCGGCCAAATGCCGAACACTTGGCGGGTGTGGTGGTGGGAGCACGCAGCGAAGCAGAGCTACGGCGAAGTTCGGTCGGCAAAGGCAGCGGAAAGGGCGACGAAGTGGGCGACAACTACGTTGAGCATATCTAGAGGCGTGGGGACGTCTCGGCATGGAGGAGCACTGGTAGAAAACGCCCCATGCGTCCCGGTTGGTAAGGGCCATTAGTCCCGGTTGCCCAACCGGGACGGGGCAATCGGGACTAAAGCTCTAACCTTTAGTCCCGGTTGCCCCACCAACCGGGACAAATGGGGGCACAAGTGGCGGCATCAGAGCGCGAGGGCGGGTGGAGCATTAGTCCCGGTTCGTAACACGAACCGACTACAACCTCTGCCGCGGCAGAGATTTAGCCCATTCTTCGCCGCGCGAGAATTCATTTTGGCACATTTTGTTGCCGCGGCAGTATTTTCGCCACTTTTTGTGCCGTGGCAGAGAATTCATTTAGGTTGTTTTATTGTTTATTTAGTGTTTTGCACTTATCAATGAAGGAACCTTATATTACATCATGATGCCAACATTATATTCAATACACGGATCGAGTTCATGCACTACATACAAAAGTTGCTATTCGATGCTACCGGCCAATTTTTTGAAAGTTGGTATTTTTACAATTCCTATTGTCTATACACAGCCGAGTAGTATTCCCCTTGTGTGTTTAGGACTTCTGCATCCAAGAATCCCGCCAATTCCTCATGAATTGCTCGTACGCGATCCTTTGGCAGAAGACCGTCCCGTAGACGTTCGATCTGATTTAAAAAAGGAGTCAGCCTATATGAATGAAACTAAACACAATTTGATTGTAATTAAAAACTATAGAAATTGTTTACATACGTGGAGTTGCTCTAAATTTCTGCCCTTCTCATCGCACGTCTGCCGGATGAACTCGCATACATAGTATCCACATAGATTGTTACCTGGTCCTCGTCGGTGCACTTTACGAGAACAGGTTCAATCAAAATAATAATCAAGCATGATAATAATCGTATCAAAACTAGAATCAAAGAGATGCGGATATAGCTAGTGGTGCTTACATTTAGTGGTTGAAATGTAAGCTCCTCTTTCCAAACACCCCTAGCCTTCTTGGTGAACCGTTTCCAAGCACCGCCCGCGAGAAAACGAATAAAATAAGTTATTAAGTACTTGATATCATAAAATTCACGAACGTTGCCGATATAGTGTCGTAATGATTAGAATTACCTGGAGAAGTATCTGCATGTCCTTCCACGCCTCAAGGGGTTTATGTTCCGAGTCCATGACTAGTACACGCCCTTTGTCAACTTGAATGATTAACAGAATATAGTGGAAGCTGCAAATGCATAACTAATCAATTATATACTTAACATCGAGTAAGAGAAATAGAAAGTGTATACAAGACAATAACACTCACGGAAGTTGTAAGGAAATAGTATTTTCCTTTTGGTTTCTTGAAACCTTAACGCGTGTACTATATTATCCTCCGTATCCTGGGGGCTTATTTTGAGATTAGCTTCATGAACCCAATATGGGTCAATGAAGCCAATGTCATAGATTTGTCCTCTGCTGCATTCGAGAATCTTCATTCTGCATATTACAGTATGATTATATACATGCAATAAACAAAATAATATAGCTGGAGACTAAATTAATTACAGAATTAGTACTTACAGACAATAGGCACTGATGATCGATTTGTCCAAGGTGTCTTGATTGAATAATTGAAATAATTCATCAAATTCAATGGATATCATGTCACCCTTATCTTTCCCATGATGCTTTTTTGTAACCCTCAGCACTATCCAGTTATCCCCGGCCCTTGTGGCATGCATGTACCAGTTATGCAATCTTCGCATTTTTGTTGGAAGATTGTTTACCTCCTCAGGTTTGACGAGAGGTTTGCCATACTGGTATTTGTATGCTACTTCACTCACGGGGAAGAACTCTAACTGGGATAAGTACTGGGCAATACTCATACCTTGAGCAGCGGCAGCTTCTCCGTATTGTGCAACTACCTCTGGATCATACTGCTCTTCGGCCCCATATTTGCTCGACCCCACATTGGTTTGAGAAATCACCTTGAGAGGGGCGCAAGTCTGTTTTGCTTGTTCTCCTAGCTGGGCAACAGATTTCCTTGCATCAAGATCTTGCTCTTCGAGGCTTTTTGTGCCGCATGTGACTTGAGAATAGAACGCTCATAGTCTGATGACAGCTTTGGCTCGGGTTGATGAAGATTCTTTAGCATTTTCAACACTTTGGCATTTTATTCTTTGGTCCGGGAACTCGCTCTTTCGGCCGCCTTAGCTTAAAAACGCTGCTTCGCATCAACGATCGCCGCAGTCTCCTCTTCAGTACAGTCATAAGCTCTCTTGGGAGGAACCGTTGGTACTTTTGGAAGAGGCTCTTGTTTACGTTTCGGCGATCGCTTACGACGCACAGTAGCGGTACGCTTACGCTTTTTATCCTGAGGCGCCGGCGATGGCTCCCGCGGCGATGGCTGCACCGGAGATTGGTGAGGCGACGGAGCCGGGTGAGGCGACGAAGACGGCTGCCGCGACGGCGACGACCTCGCTGGAGACGGGTGAGGCGGCGAAGATGGCCTTGGCGTGTGATTTTGAAGCGCGATACATTCCTTCGCCATAGAATGGTGACGTTTTTCGCCACCCAAAGACATCATATCCCTTCACCGGCAGGGTAGTGAAGATCCAAAACCTCAAAGGTGGGCATGATTTCATCCACGCCGACAACAGCGTAGCCCTCCGGACAGGACGGCGTGGTTAGTTGGTGTGGGTCCAATTGGTAAGGCATAGCCGACCGCCACCTTCATTGATATGTTCACAACTTTGACATGTAGCTCGCAGTGTGTCATCTCTGTGATATCATCCACTGGGTAGCCAACAGGAGCCATCGTCGGTGCATCATCGTCATCGTCATTGTCATCACCCGGACCTCGGTGGAAGCCACACTGCTTTTTCGATTATTCGATAGGCCGGTAGCATCGAATGCAGTGTGCTGCTGAGATGGGCCGGTAGTACTTTGCTCTTTAAGTGTGTTAATTTCATCTTGTTGTTTCTTTAATCGTTCTTCAATTAAATGCATTCGCTCTTTCTGACTTTCTGCTTCAATCCGCCCTTACTCCTCTGACGGCTTCTATCAGAATATTTCTTCCTCTCTTCGGGAAACCCAGTCCTCCATGATTGGGAGCCTATTGTGCCTCGTGTCCGTCCATCATGTTCCTTATTTCTAAGGGTGAGTGTGAGCTCATCATTCTCTCTATCGGGAATGAAGTCCCCATCTTTAATAGCCTTTACTGCTTTTCTGATCCTCTCAATTGGCAAGGGGTCTTCTTTATGTCGTATGTTATATATACACCTCCCTTCCGAGTCCAACGTGCCCCCATGCCCGTAAAACCAATTCCTTGCACGTTCTACCCAATCGTCTCTGGGTGATCTTTTTATCACGCAGCCTGCTCAAGTTTCTCCCACTTAGGAATGTCGTACCAGAGCCACCTTTGCCCCATAGTATGGTGATACTTCTTGTTAGCGATTCATTGACTTATTCGTTTTGACATTTTCTTAGCTTTTTCTGATTTCTTGTTTTCCACAAACTCAGCCCAGAATGGTTTTATCTTCTCAAACTGAATATTCTTGAAATCGGGAGTCTTCTTTTTCACGACATAGTCAAGGTGCAATCTTTTCTTCCAGTTGGTGAAACACTGGGCCATCTTCTTCAAAGCTCACTCCCTCACCTTAGCCTCCATGGCTCTCCCATGTTGTAAGGCGTCCTCAACTGGATCCTCCGCATTTGGATCCAGCTCTATCTTTGGTAGTTTGAAATTAACCATGAGCCTCTTCCACAATAAATCTTTGGCGTGGTTAGGGACAAATAAACATGTTCCCTCTCCATCCGCATTAGCAGGCCTATTCCAATTTCTAATGGTGATCGGGATTAAGTCCCTAACGATTACTCCGCATTGTGCCACAAATTTGGTTGCGACAACTTCGGGATCCCTCGGTTTGCCGTCTTCAGCGACATCTTCGATCCTAAACCTCTCATGGTCTTGCAACTTTTTGGTTGGGCCTCGTCCGCTCTTTTCAGTAGATTCCTTCGATCCGGAGGGCTAAAAGAAGAAAGATCGTCGTTACTATTTCTATATAGATAGCATATGATTAATTAATGAATTGATTTATATTACATGCACCTCACGAGCGATGCCTTCTCGATTACACAAGGCATCGCTTTCCTCATGGAAGGAAACACCTTCAACCTCAAACAAGTTGTCTACTCCGGTAAAAAGAGGATCACCCTCACCGGAGTTGTTCAGAAACGTTGATACGTCTAAATTATCTTCCCCACGGATCACACCTTGGATCAACTCTTCCTTTTCTTCGTCTCTGACGTGTGGGTCTATATTTTCTGCATATGTGGAAAAACGAATAAGTCAAAGCGGCTAAAGGACAAAGTTAAGTACGGTGTTGAGAGATATAAACCCTAATTCAGAGAAACCCTAATATATACATACACAATAATAAAAATGAAGAGAAAGGGAAACCGTGTAGTAGATAGGCACATCGTCGAACCCACATGCACCTAAGTTTCTTGACAATGTGAATCGGGTCTGGGGCTACCCACAGTGACTAACCAGTGGGGCCGAAGACCAATAATACCAAAGTAATTAATAAACCTAATAATACCTAACTAATAATAAACCTAATAATCGAAACACCGAAAAGAAAGGGAAACAATCAACACATGGCATCGATGCAATGCTCAAGCAAGTATGATGATATGACAAGTTAATTTGCATTGAATGTAACCCTAAGACATGCTCGACGATTTAATCGGGGTTCCGAGGGGTGAAAACCCTAACTCGGGGAAACTCCGGAACATATGAGAGGGGTGCATTTGTTCTTCTAATTATACTTGTCATTTAAATTGTTGAACAATGCATGATTATAGTTTATATAGATAGGTTTCATTTTTCTGAACAATTTGATATATTATTTGTATTTTTCTGACTTATAAACAATAAGTTATTGATTTTACAATATTAAATCATTTTCTGGAATTAAAAAAAAGGCAAATAGTTTTTACAGGCGCCCCCAGCCGTGAGATCGAAGGGCCCCAGTGCCAACTCAGCCTCCACGCGTACAGATCATTTTCCTACCACAGAGAATTCTACCCACTGAGGCTGACTGATGGGCCCCAGGACACATCAGCTGCCACGCGAGCACGAGTGACGTTAGCACGACGTCACGCTGGCGGTGAGTTCCCAGGCAGCGGCAGCGGCGGAGATATTGGGCACCCCTGGACGCGCGGATGGGCGCGTTAGAGAGAGCGCGATGCAGGGAGAAAGGGAGTGGCGGCGTCGCTTCTTGTTGGTCACCGGAGCGTCGCCTCCGTCGAGCTCGAGCGGCGGCGTCGTCGGGCACACGCGGGGAGAGTAGTACAGGAGGAGAGGGAGAGAAAGAAGAACACCGTGAGGATCGGCAGCTCACCAGGAACACGACGGAGGTGGTGGCGAGGCGGCGAAGCTCGGAGACGCCGAATCGACGGAGGCGACATGGACGGAGCTTCCAATCTAGGCGATTGAGGTCACGCGCGAGGAAAAAGTGGGCGCGTGGGACGAGGCAGCGGTGGTGGCGATTGAACGCAGGTGGCGACGAGCTTATAGCGGTTGGAGCCACCAACCGACGATACTCCAATATTTTCAGCAGACCAAGGGTTGGCGAAGAGTCTTTAGTCCGGTTGGTTGCTCCAACCGGACATATTCCTCGATTTCAAATTTTTCGTATTTTCTCTCTGTCCTTTATTTTTATTTGGGGTTTAAATTTGTATTGTTTTTAAATGATAATTAATTTGGAATTTAGAAAACTTTAAACATAAAAGTGTTTGGATTTGAATAAATAATTCAAAACCATTTTCTGCTTTAAAAATAATTAATGTAACCATTTAAAATATGAACCATTTACAATTAAAAATGAATTAACTTATATTTTTTAATATCAATTTGGAATTTAGAAAACTTTAAACATAAGAAGTGTATGGATTTGAATAAATAATCCAAAACCATTTTCTATTTTTAAAAATAATTAATGTAACCTTTAAAATGAATTAACTTATATTTTGAATATTAATTTGGAATTTAGAAAAACTTTAAACATAAAAGTGTTTGGATTTGAATAAATAATTCAAAACCATTTTCTTTTAAAAACAATTAATGTAACCATTTAAAATATGAACCATTTACAATTAAAAATGAATTAACTTATATTTTTTAATATCAATTTGGAATTTAGAAAACTTTAAACATAAGAAGTGTATGGATTTGAATAAATAATCTAAAACCATTTTCTATTTCTAAAAATAATTAATGTAACCTTTTAAAATGAATTAACTTATATTTTGAATATTAATTTGGAATTTAGAAAAACTTTAAACATAAGAAGTGTATGGATTTGAATAAATAATCCAAAACCATTTTCTATTTCTAAAAAATAATTAATGTAACCTTTTAAAATGAATTAACTTATATTTTTGAACATTAATTTGGAATTTAGAAAAACTTTAAACATAAGAAGTGTATGGATTTGAATAAATAATCCAAAACCATTTTCTATTTTTAAAAAATAATTAATGTAACCTTTTAAAATGAAGATAGGGGACGAGCATCGTTAGAACTTGCATTGGATATCTGAAGAAACCACATATTGCGAGTCTAAAAATGATTTTTTCAAAAAATTACGGGCGATAGATCATGTACCTGTAGTACAAACCGGACCCACTTCCTACCGATTCAGCAGACATTTGTCCTTTTTACCCGGGATGGACGAAAAGGTTTGAGATGTACCGGTTGGGAGATAGTCCATGTAAGGTGGTCTAGTATTTTAGGAAAATGGGACGGTAGCATTCTGAAACGGCATTTTGGTGGTTACTTCACAAGCGACGCTTTTGCGCTCGGAAAATGGAAAAGGGCTTTTCCGCATACAAAGGAAAACTTCCTCTGCAACATTGTTCTCCATACCAATGTCCACACACATGCATAATATGGGCACAACATCACAAACTATTGTGATTCAGACATAACATCGGTCATTTGGACCGAAAGCCATGAAACCTCGAACATGATAGGTCATTTTGTGAAGGTTTTTTCAAACATGATTAATATACCAAGTCTGGTATTTTCATTTCAACTATGTAACAAAATATGACACCACGCCAAGGATTTTCATTGTTCGGATTTTTTTGAATTTATTATGCCTGTTTTTGAATTATCCGAATTTCTAACTATGGTCGAACCGGTGTGCATGAAGATAGGGACGAGCATCGTTAGAACTTGCATTGGATCTCTGAAGAAACCACATATTGCGAGTCTAAAAATGATTTTTTCAAAAAATCACGGGCGATAGATCATGTACCTGTAGTACAAACCGGACCCACTTCCTGCCGATTCGGCAGACATTTGTCCTTTTTACCCGGGATGGACGAAAAGGTTTGAGATGTACCGGTTGGGATATAGTCCATGTAAGGTGGTCTAGTATTTTAGGAAAATAGGACGGTAGCATTCTGAAACGGCATTTTGGTGGTTACTTCACAAAACGACCCGTTTTTTGCGCTCAGAAAATGGAAAAGGGCTTTTCCGTGTGACAAAAAGGAAAACTTCCTCCTGCAACATTGTTCTCCATACCAATGTCCACACACATGCATAATATGGGCACAACATCACAAACTATGCCGTGATTCAGCACATAACATCGGTCATTTGGACCGAAAAAGCCATGAAACCTCGAACATGATAGGTCATTTTGTGAAGGTTTTTTCGAAACATGATCATTGTTCGGCACACATTTAGTCCCGGATGTAGTCACAAACCGGGACTAAAAATATTTTCCGCCATTTCCCACCTCTTCCCGCCAAGTTTTACCGCCCTTTCCTTTCTACTAGAGCTTTTAGTCCCGGATGTAGTCACTAACCGACTAAAGATATTTCCGCCATTTCCCAAAGCTTCACGCCAAGTTTTCCCGCCCTTTCCTCTATATTTAGGGTGATCGTGTCATGTCTATCCACACATCCACACCTTCCTCTTAGAACAATGGACAACGCCATCGGGCCATTCTCGACCCTCGAGACCGAGGCGCCTCAACTACCCTTGTCCGCTGGCTACCGCCCGCCGGCTGGAATCTTGGCGCAGGAGGGGTTCCTGCCCTCCCGCCCTCAAGGTTCCGCACGCCAGGCCATCACAAACCACTTCTACCACGAGCTCACGCCGGAGGCGGATGGATCCTAGTGGGATCCCGACAACCACGACACTGGAATGCCTTCTTCGCTAATAGGCGGAAAGGGAGCTCGCCAGTACGAGGGTGATGGCCCGCCACCGGTGAACCACAACGCGGCCGTCATCCGTGGTGGGCGAACCGCACTTATCATCAAGTGATGCTCTACATCGCCGGGAGACCATCTCGCCACGGTGCCCACGAGTCCACCCGCCAGGCCCCACATCGTCCCGGCGTAGCGGCATCGTCTTCCAGAGATCCCTCTCCCACCCGCCGTGAATGAGGCTGGAATGGCCTCGGTATATGCCATGGATGGGCCGAGGATCCCGAGTGGCGTGTGACGGCGATGGCGATGATGACGATTGACGGCGAAGACCCCGAAGCTGCGTACTATAGGACTAGGCATGATTATGACTAAAGGGGGCGGCTTTAGTCCTGAGTGTTAGCTAGTCCCGGTTTGTCCCGGTTTTTAATATTAATAAATGTCTTGAGTGTTACCTAATAAATAGAGGGAAATGCCTATATAAAGAGAGGGTTCATATTTAGTCCCGGTTGGAGAAACCAACCGCGACTGAAGGGATTGCGGCAGAGTGGGCCAGGCAACACTAATAATAGGGGTGAGTGTCGACATTATGTCGCGGTTAGGCTTGTCCCGATGGTGTCACCAACCGACTAAAGATCTTTTAGTCCCGGTTGGAGACACCAACCGGGACTAAAGATGAGTCAGCACTAATAATAGGGGTGAGTGTTGACATTATGTCGTGAGTGTCGACATTATGCCGAGCTGCTTGTACTATAAATATGCATCCTTGTGAGTCCAGTCCTCCAGCCAGTTTGAGGCATTTCCAAGATGGTTTTAGAGAGCAGGGACACCACTACGGCCGATGTCAGGAGATGCCGACGAGCCCATCCTCCGGCATCTCCGAGAAACTGGTCATAGAGGCACTCCCTAATATGTGAAATTAGTTAGCTCCGAGGCGTATTGATCTAGTTAGTGAAGTTACAAGCTGCAAGATGGTTTTCGAGAGCAGGGACACCACTGCGGCCAGTTTCAGGGAGATGCCGTGGGCCCGTCCTCGGCATCTCAGAAACTGTCATAGAGGCACTCCTAATATGTGAAATTAGTTAGCTCGAGGCGTATTGATCTACTTAGTGAAGTTACAAGCTGCAAGATGGTTTTCGAGAGCAGGACACCATCATGACTGTTCGGGGAGATGCCGACGAGCCCTCCCGCATCTCGAGAAACGGGTCATAGAGGCACCCCTCTCTCGAATCTGGTCATAGAGGCACTCCCTAATATGTGAAATTAGTTAGCTTCGAGGCGTATTGATCTAGTTAGTGAAGTTACAAGCTGCAAGACATTTATTAATATTAAAAACTGAGACTACAAAACCGGGACTAAAGGCCACAAACCGTGAAAGATATCCTTCGGTCAAGCCACAAACCGTGAAAGACATGAACTAGAGTTACATAATATGAGCATGAACTTCTTGGCATATGTCATTCCTTATGACCGCTTCAGACGTAACCATGGAGCATCTTCTTTACTTAACGGAATGCTTGGGCCGATTTCACTATGAAGGGCGGAATTTCATCAAACTTATTATAATCTTCCGACATGTCCATCTTGTCCTCGATTCCCACGATGTTTCTTTTCCTGAAAGAACTATGTGACGCTTTGGCTCATCATATGATGTATTCGTTTGCATATTTTTCTTTTTTGGTGGAGGACATGTCCTTCACATAGAAAACCCGAGACACATCATTGGCTAGGACGAATGGTTCATCTCTATAACCAAGATTGTTGAGATCCACTGTTGTCATTCCGCATAACTGGTCTATCTTTACCCTTCCCCATTCAGGTTGACCCATTTGCGTGAAACAAAGGGACCTTAAAAGAGACTCCATAGTCTAGTTCCCATATCTCCTCTATGTAACCATAATATGTGTCCTTTTGTCCATTCTCGTCTATTGCATCAAAGCGGACACCACTATTTTGGTTGGTGCTCTTTTATCTTGGGCGATCGTGTAGAATGTATTCCCATTTATTTGTACCCTTGGAAATTCAATACGGTAGAAGATGGTGACGCCAACAAGTATAGCTGATCTCCAACAGTGGTGTCATTCAAGAGATGTGTCGCATCCAACCACCGAAAGACTTCATGTGTTCATCGTAATCCATGATTCAGCTTCCCGGGTTTTTGGAGCGTACAATATTCTTGTGTTCCTCGATATCTGGAGTCGCCAAGGTGGAATTATGTAGAAGCGTAGTGTGCTTTAGTGAAAGAATCCCGTCCCTACATATCATTGCTTTCTTTCCCAGTGCCTTTTCCACTTAGTCTTCACTCATGCCAGTCGAAACACCAATCGCTTAAGGTCGAATAAAGTCAACACAAAACTCAATGACCTCCTCTGCTCCATATCCCTTGGAGATGCTTCCTTCGGTCTAGCACGGTTATGAACATATTTCTTTAAGACTCCCATGAACCTCTCAAAGGGAACATATTGTGCGAAATACGGACCGAGAATGGCAATCTCTTCCACTAGATGAACCAGGAGATGCGTCATAATATTGAAGAAGGATGGTGGGAACACCAATTCAAAACTAACAAGACATTGTACCACATCCTTTTGTAACCTTGGCAGAATATCCGAATTGATTACCTTCGAGATATTGCATTGAGGAATGCACGACTTCACAATGGGTACTCGAACATTTTCGGTAGAAGCCCCTCAATGCAATCGGAAGCAATGCGTCATAATCACGTGACAATCATGAGACTTCAGGTTTTGGAACTTTTCTCCGCCATATTTATTATCCCTTTATATTAGATGAGAAGCCCGGCACCTTGATCTGTAAAGGACTTCAAAAGATTTCCTTCTCGCTTTGGTAAGAGCATAGCGGCATGACTTAAGTGACGCCTTTATCCGTCTTGTTATCTGTATGCATGTTCTTTGGGTCTTTCATAATTTGTTGGTCCTCCGTGCTTGGTATCTTTTGTCTTCCCATACACGCCTAGGAATCCTAGCAGGTTCACGCAGAGATTCTTCGTCACGTGCATCACGTCGATTGAAGAGAGGACACGCAGGACTTTCCAATATGGCAGCTCCCAAAATATAGATTTCTTCTTCCACATGGGTGCGTGTCCTGTAGCGACGTCGTTCGGAACTGATTGACCGCCGGGATCCTTTCCAAAGATTACTTCTATGTCCTTGACCATACCAAATACATCATCACCGGCTTCTTCCGGTGATCTGCCTCACCTTTGAAATGCTTGCCTTTCTTTCTTACGGGATGATTGGTCGGAAGAAATCGTCGATTCGCCAGGTACACAACCTTCTTGCATTTATGCAAATATGTACCTTCGGTATTATCTAAACAGTGGGTGCATGCCTTATATCCTTTGTTTGTCTATCCTGAAAGGTTACTAAGAGCAGGCCAATCATTGATGGTTACGAATAACAACCATCGTAGATTAAATGGCTCCTATTTGTTCTCATCCCATGCACGTACACCTGGTTTGCCCCACAACTGTAAGAGTTCTTCAACTAATGGCCTAAGGTACACACCAATGTCGTTGCACGGTTGCTTCGGGCCTTGGATGAGCACTGGCATCATAATGAACTTACGCTTCATGCACAACCAAGGAGGCAGGTTGTAGATACATAGAGTCACGGGCCCGGTGCTGTGCCTGCAGCTCTGCTCCCCAAAAGGATTCATGCCATCCGTACTTAGACCAAACCATAAGTTCCTTGCGTCACCTGCAAAGTCTGGGAAGTCTCTCTCGATTTTTCTCCACTGTGACCCATCGAGGTGTCTCAACTTCCGTCTTTCTTACGGTCTTCTTTGTGCCATCGCAACAACTGGCATGCTCTTTGTTTACGAACATGCGTTTCAACCTTGGTATTATAGGAGCATACCACATAACCTTAGCAGAACCCTCTTGGAGGGGCTCTCCCTCAACATCACCAGGGTCATCTCGTCGATCTTATACCGCAACGTTGCATACGGGCATTTATCTAAATTCTCATACTCCTTACGCGGTAGAGGATGCGATCATTAATGCATGCATGTATCTTTTGCACATCTAATCCCGGAGGAGAGAGTCTTCTTTGCTTCGTAGGTACTCTCGGGAAGTTCGTTATGTTTTGGAAACTTGGCTTCATTATTTTCAGCATCTTTTCAAATGAGGAGTCGGTTAGACCACACTCGCCTTCCATCGCAACAATTCCATTAAGTGGTACCGAGCTTTGTGCTGCCATCTTCACAATTTGGGTACAACAATTTCTTGTGATCTTCTAACATGCCCTCTAACTTCAACTTCTCATTTTCATTTCCGCGTCTCGCTTTGCATCGAAATGACCCTACCAAGTTCATCGGCGCTCATCTGATGCCCGTTCTTCACCTCTTTCCTCTCCATTGTCTTCCATTGCAGTATCACTGTATTCAGAAAACATATGATGATAGTTGTTATCATCATCTTCTTCTTCACCATCTTCCATCATAACCCCTCTTTCCCCATGCTTGGTCCAGCAATTATAGTTGGGCATGAAACCTTTCATAATCAGGTGGCCGCGAATGATTTTCGAGGAAGAGTACTCCTTGTTGTTCCGACATTGAACACATGGACAACGTATAAATCCATTCTCTTTGTTTGCCGTAGCCACATCGATAAATTTATCCACGCCTTTGATATACCCGGCTACGCGCCGGTCACCGTACATCCATTCCCGACCGTTCATCTGCATCATATAAGTAAGTTTATCAAAAAACAAGACATCATAAATAGTGAAATAACCAATTCACACCGACACATGAATTGTATCAGTGACCTAGAAAATATAAGATTGCAAACCTCGATCGAGGGAAATAAAGAGGAGAAAGCTCAAGTGCGTCTCAGACACCTTCTATATTTTTGTTCTATGAGAAATTCAACGGGATTTTTCACTCAAACATTTCATCAAACACCTTCAATGCATGCATGAGAAAAACTAGCACACCTCACACCTTCCACCATTCAAAAAGCAGTGGAGGCAGAGGGGGCTGGGGCGTTGCATTTATAGAGGGCAGGGGTCTTTAGTCCCGGTTGGAGCCAGCAACCGGGACTAAAGGTGCGTGCCACGCCACGTGGTTGTGGCCAAACCTTTAGTCCCGGTTGGTGGCTCCAACCGGGACGTATTCCCCCTTACCAACCGGGACGCATGCCCCTGGCCCCGTGCCCGCTCCAACCGGGACGCGTGCCAGCATTAGTCCCGGTTGGTGGCGCAACCGGGACTAATGCTCCGAGGGGTCGCGAACGGATAGCCCTTTTTCCTCTAGTTGAGCTCCGTCGGCGAAGTTATGGCGACAGAGACGCTGGGAGCTCTTCGTCGCAGTCTGGGCGAGTGGAGTGGGTGAGAATGGAACTGTCTCTCCGACAAACCTGGCCCACGCCTATTTTCGCCGCGTACGACGTTCCCAGGGCGTACCCGGGATTCTGGGTACAGTCTGGGAAGTCCGGACCAAAGTTCGCCCAAATCTGGACGAAAACAGGTTCCTGGGGACCGATTTTTGGCGTCCAGACCTAAATTCGGTGTCCGAATCGGCGTCCTGGGTAGGCGAGTAGAGATGCTCTAAACATTCAGATGAATCTAGACAAAAATAAGTCATTTATTTTAGACAGAGAGAGTAGTTTGTTCCCGAGAAAACTTGTACTCCCTCCGTTCACCAATATAAGACCTTCTAGATATTTTTAAGTGGATTAGATATATTATACTTCAAAATGAAGGAATGTATATACTAAAACACGCCCACATTCATGTGTCTTATATTATTAGTTGACGGAGGGAGTATTTTGCTTTACAAAACCGATGCTATATGTGAACTAGACACAATAATTTTTGGAGAAAGGATTGAGCTAAGCAACACAGATCGCATATGAACTCTGACAGCAAATAGCAAAGTCGGCGGTTGCTTTCGGCGAGGGAAATGCGATCCGGTGTCATCCTCGCGTGGTTGCACACGAGGCACTTTTGCATATTTACCGTTTTGTGCCGCGGCCTGAGATATACTGGTTCTAACAGCATCACTAAGAGAACCTATAAAATTAAACGGCAAACTGTAAATCACGTTTTATAGTGCACTGTATCTGCTATTTGAGGTTCATACTTTGTCTGCGCATATCAGAACCCGTATTTTAAACCTATACTTTTGAAAATTGCAATTCCTGGAAAATTTTAAAACGCTACGATAATCATTCACATACTAGTGCATATAGTTCATAATTATACATCAAAAGTAGTAAAGAAAAACTACACTGGGACGACAGTGCTACACAGAGCTACACGGGCCGGCGGCGCTACACGGAGGTACTCGTCGAGGATGATGACCTCGACATCCGGCTTGCGGACAGGTGTGCTCGCCCATGCCTCCATCTCGCGGACCTCCGCGATGGCCCATAGATCCTCCTTGTGTTGGCACCGGAGCTCAGACTCAGGAGCCTCCTCTAACTCGCGGATGGCGCGCTGCAGCAGGGTGCGCTCCTTGTCTTCGTTGTGTCACCATTCTGACTCGCGGATGGCGCTCAGCGACGCTTCCCCGATGTGCGCATACCTCCGGATGGCGGGGATGTGCTCCGGTGACGGAGGAGCCGAAGGCGGAGACATCAAAGCTTCCTCTGGGAGATCCTGCACGTACGAGCGGAGCGACGTCGGTGACCTTAGGCCCTGTTAGAGAGATATTTGTATAGTGTAGTTTCCCTACTAGTTAGGGGTTTCTTGCATATTTCACACCTATACATGTACTATATATTGTGGTCTTTGATCCTGTTGAAATACAAGTTGCATATTCCTAACATGGTATCAGAGCAAGGTTAGGATTTTTTTCGGACGCCGCAACTCGTCCGCTAACTTCCACGCCGTCGTTTTTTCCTATCACCACGGCTTCCCCTGACTGCATCCGGCCACCGTCCGGCGTCCCTCTCCGGCTACACGTCCGGCCGCCGCTCGCCTCGTTGCTGCGCGCCTGGCCGCCGTCTTTCTGACTACCGCCCGGTTGTCGTCCGCCCGTCCGGCCGTTGTACGCTGGCCGCCTCGCGTTTGCGTGTTTTTTTTAAATAAGCGCTTTATTACTTAACAGTAAGTTTACACCCAGCCTCTGCATAGCTAGGATGCACACAGCCAAACAACCATACAGTCTCGGACTAAAACAATAAAATCTGGAATACAAAATAATGTAAATAAAAACAAAGTTCTCCAAATTATCTAAGGAAGATCTATCCACAGCGGTTGCTGTCATCCATGCCAGGAGAAGATATCTCGCGTTGTATCTTTCAACCGCCTACAACCCTCCGCAAACAAGTCGCGGAACTTCATACGTTGTAGAGAAGTCCATGATCGGAGGACGGCCGTGGCCCGATAGATAACCTGCAAGGGAGAAGATACAACATTATTAAATATCTTGTCATTTTTACATAGCCAAAGCGACCAAATAATGGCAAGTGCTCTCACCCTAAATAAAGTCTCATATTTATCCTCAATCTCATTCATCCAGTTGTCAAATACATTGACTACCGATCAAGGAGGAGATAAACTAGAGGCTATTTGGATGATTGACCATATAGCACGAGTAAATTTACAATGAAAGAATAAATTAGGTATTGTTGTCTCATTATGGTGACAAAATACGCATTCGGTGCTACCATGCCAATCCCTCCTAACAAGATTATCTTTTGTGAGAATCACCCCTTTACGGAGATACCACGCGAATATCTTCGTTTTAAGGGGTATCCTCAACTTCCAAATTTTACTATTGTCATCGACTAGAATATTAGATTGGATCAAAGCTCTATAAAATAAATCAACAGAAAATTTTCCACTATATAATAATTTCCATTTAAATTTATCCATGCTCTTTACGGAGATGCCTCGCGTTTGCGTGTAACTCCACTGCTTGGCGTGCGCCCGTGTGCTTCTGGCTGCCTCGCGTTTTCCTCTAGCTTGCTAATTGCTTTTAAGATAAGAGCGTTTTTTTCTTGTTTCTCAGATCCAGATTAATCTATTGTTGATCGGTTATTGACACGAAAAAAAAGACAGCGATATCATGACTTCTGGCACCGTAGCCTCCTATCCTTGTCCGGTGATTCACGTTGTTGCTTCTTCAAGCCTTTCTTCGTTACTTGGTGCTTGTCTGTCGAATTCGTCTTTGTCGGCTCGCCGCTCTACATCGACTCTTGCGGCTTCTTCACGTGGTTATGACCGCCTTTCGCCGACTCCGTCTTTGTCGGTGTGCTGCTCTACGTCGACTCTCGTGGCTTCTTCACGCGGTGATGACTGCCTTTTGCCGACTTCGTCTTTGTCGGCACGCCGCTCTACGTCGACTCTTGCGGCTTCTTTACACGGTTGTGGCCGCCTTCCGCCGACTCCACCTACGTCGACTCTCCCCTCTACGTCGATTTCGTCTCCGTCGGCACGACGCTCGACGTCGACACCTTTGGCGGCTTCCGTGTGTGTTGATGAATCCTCTTTGTCGGCGCGTGATTCTACCTCTACCTCTTCAGTCGTGTCCCTCTCTACGCATGAGATAGCCAGCTTCGATGCCTGCTTGATGCTTGGGATTCTTCACCGACAGGTTCTGCTGGTTCTGCGAATGACTTTTCTAGCATTGATAGACCACCTTCTCCTCATCCAGGTACATCCTCATGGATTCTTGATACTGGAGCCTCTTTTCATATGACTTATGATTCTTCCTCTTTGACTTCTGTTCGACCTGTTGAGTCTCATGTTCGTGTTCTTACTGCTGATGGTACCCCCTCCCAGTCGTTAGTCGAGGCATTCTTAGTACTTCCCCGTTTCATGTTCCTTCTGTTGCGCATGTTCCTCAACTTAACATGCAACTCTTTTCTGGTAGTCAGATCGTTGACTCTCGTTGTAGTGTCACTCTCAACTTTGATTCATGTTCTGTTCAGGATCATTGCACCGGCACTTTGCTTGGTGCTGGCCCCCGACGCCATGATGGCCTCTGGGAGCTTGACTGGCTTCGTCTTCCCTCCGTTGCGACCGCCGCCAGTCTCTCGACCCCTATTGCCGCCTCTACTAGTTCTTTTTAGCGGTGGCATCATCGTCTTGGCCATTTATGTGGTTCCCACCTCTCGTCTTTAGTTCATCGTGGTGTTCTAGGATCTGTCTCCGGAAACGCTTCTTTGGATTGTCTGGGTTGTAGGCTTGGTAAGCAGATTCAGCTATCCTATCCTCACAGTGAGTCTGTGTCCGAGCGTCCTTTCAATCTCGTTCACTTTGATGTTTGGGGTCCGGCTACCTTCGCATCGAAAGGGGGCGATCGCTACTATGTTATCTTTATAGATGATTTTTCTCGCCACACTTGGATATATTTCATGTCTTCTCGTAGTGAGGTCTTGTCTATCTATAAGAATTTTTTTGCCATGGTTCATACCCAGTTCTCCACTCCTATTCGTGTGTTTCATGCAGATTCTACTGGAGAGTATATCTCTCGTTCACTACGAGCCTTCCTTGCTGAGGAGGGTACTCTTGCTCAGTTCTCTTGTCCTGGTACTCATCCCCAGAATGGCGTGGCTGAGCGCTAGCATCGTCATATTCTCGAGACGGCCCGTGCATTGATGATTGCATCTTCTCTTCCGCCTCACTTTTGGGCTGAGGCTATTTCCACTGCCACCTATCTCATCAATATTCAACCCTCAGCTGCTCTACATGGTGGTATTCCTCTCGAGCGTCTCTCTGGTCGTTCTCCTGATTACTCGGCTCTTGGTTTATTTGGTTGCGTTTGCTATGTTCTTCTTGCCCCTCGTGAACGCAGCAAACTGACCGCTCAGTATGTTGAGTGTGTCTTTCTTGGATATAGTGATGAGCATAAGGGCTATCGGTGTTGGGACCCCGTTGGCCGTCGGATGCGCATTTCTCGTGATGTCACTTTTGATGAGTCGTGTCCCTTCTACCCTCGCCCCTCCTCCTCAGCCTTCTCGGTGGAGGATATATCTTTTCTCTTGTTTCCTGACACACCACCCTCTGTTCCTATTGATCCTCATCCACACCCCATCCTTGTCGATGACTCTCATTCCACACCGCCACCCTCCTCACCACCTACTTATTCTCATCCCTCTTCTAACCCTCCACCCATCTCACCATTGTCTTCTTTTCCCTTCCATTATTCTCGTCGCTCTCATGTTCCGGATTGAAAGGATATAGATGTCGCCTAGAGGGGGGTGAATAGGCGATTAAAACTTTTCCGAGGGTGGCTCAACAAAGGCGGAATTAAACTAGCGTTTACTTTGTCAAGCACAACCTAGAACAACTAGGGTTCACCTACGTGCACCAACAACTTATGCTAAACAATACAAGCAACAATGTGATAGCAAGATATAGATTACATCAAGCATGAAGGCTATCACAATGTAAAGTGCATAAGTAAAGAGCTCGGGTATAGAGATAACTGAGGGACGCGGGGACGATGATATTTTACCGAGTTCCTCCCAACATGGAGTACGTCTCATTTGGAGAGGGGTGGTATCAAACCACCAACGCCACAAAAGGCCTCCCTTATTCTTCGGTGGATCTCACCCCAACGAGATCGATCCACGCTTCCACTATCGGTGCACTTGTCGGTGGCAACCGGAACCTCTCACAAGGTTGGGGCACTTCTCCACAACTTAATTGGAGGCTCCCAACAAACGCCACCAAGGCCACAATGCCACCAAGGCCACAACACCATCTAGGGTTCCAAGAACCCAAGAGGGACAATCTCCAATGAGTCACACGAACCAAATCCTCCGAGGAAAACTCAAACCGATGCACCGAATGCAAATGGCAAGAACACCACAAAGGTGCTCAAATCCCTCACTCTCAAGTTCCAACAAAGCTACTAAAGCTATTGGGGGAACAAGAGAAGAGGAATCAAAGAGTGACACAAAATCCCCAAGATCTAGATCCCCAAAGATGCACTCACAAAGAGATGAATCGGTTAGGTCAAAATGTGTATCTAGATCTCCTCTCTCTTCCACTCAAATATGGGCAAGAATCATCAGAGGAAAAAGATTAGGCAAGCTTCAAGATCTAGAGCAAGTGTGGACAAAGCTTAGCCTAATAGAAGAGGAAGAAACTTACTAAACTAAAAACGAACAAAGAGTATAAATAGTGGCCCAAAAAATCTAGCCATTTGGGGCGTTTTCAGAACGGTATGGTAGTACCACCGGTACTACCGGACACGCCAACACATCGAGCCGGGCCTTGACATCTTGGGAGGAGGGGCGGCAGCTGGCTGGCGCCTGAGCTAGAAGAAGCTAAAGACCTGCGAGCGGCCAAGTGAAATGACGAGCGTGGCAGTTAACACTGGCGATGAGGGCCAAGGGGGAAAGCAACGTCTTGAAAGCGACGGCGGCGCTGTGTGCGAATCTTGAGGCTAGCGAGCGAGCGCAGTAGCTAGCGAGGCCCAAGCGAGCGGCAGGTAGAGCCAAGCACGGCGGCTGGGAATCGGGGCAAGCGGGGCCAGCAAGCAGGGCGAGGTGCAGGTCGTCCTGGGCTGGCCGGTAGTACCGGCCCACCCAGGCGGTACTACCGGGCCGGTCCGGTAGAACCGAACATCGCAATCGGGCCAAGCAGAATATAGAGTGAGACGCTCAGGGGTGGGCGGTAGTACCGGCCCGCCCGGGCGGTACTACCGCTCGGCCCAGAAAACAGATCCTTTTCTTTTTTTTAATAACATTAAAGCAAAGTTCAAATAATCATAACTTTGGATAGGAGACTCCGATTGACCCGATTCCAATTGCGTTGGAAAGAGGGTGACAAGAGCATCCCAATAAAAATTGGAAATATTGGTTATCACCAAGTGAGAATGTACCAAGTAATATAATGTGAGATACCTCACTTGGTGAGACACCGGAAGACCGCCAAGTTCAAAATCGCAATAAGATATAAATAGAAGATCCGATTTTGATGAACAAGAGCTTGTTATGGAGATTACCACAAACTCTCTATCCTCACATGGATAAGACCAAATACGATAATGCAAGTATGCAAAGGTTTGAGCTATCTCCAAACAATGTGATCGAGTTACTCATTCGAGAGCCCCTCTTGATAGTACGGTTATCTATCCTAAACCCGGTCTCCCACACACAATATGAGACCGGAAAAATGGGAAAACCTATCAAGATTATACCTTTGCCTTAAGCATTCCACTTGATCTTGATGTAGACGAACTTGACCTTTTCAAGATGGAACGCCTTTCTTGATTCCTCATCATCGATCCATGATCACCGAGGATGGCAAGCATCAAACATGAGATCTTCTGTAGATGGCGCATATTGAGCTTGCACAACACATCTTCTTCTCATTTCATCTATCTTGAAGCCAACACATGCTCCGAGCAATGCCAATGGACAATTCCTACAAGTACAACTTAATACACACATTAGTCCATAAATATTGTCATTAATTACCAAAACCACACATGGGGGCCCACATGTTCTTTCACGGATGCTTCCTCCGATTTCGTGCCTTTGTTAATGCCCGCCTTCGTGAGCATTTTCTTATGACTGATCTTGGTCCTCTTTGCTACTTTCTTGGGATTGAGGTTTCCTCCACTTGTGATGGATTTTATATATCCTAGGAAAAGTATATCCAGGATCTCCTTGTTCGTGCTGCTCTTGGGGATGAGCGCACTATTGAGACTCCTATGGAGCTTAATGTCAAGCTTCCCGCTTCTGATGGTGATCCTCTCACTGATCCGACACGCTATCGTCATCTTGTTGGGAGCCTTGTCTATCTTGCTATCACTCACCCTGATATATCCTATCATGTCCATATTCTGAGTCAGTTTGTCTCTGCTCCCATCTCGGTTCATTATAGTCATCTCCTTCGTGGTCTTCGCTATCTTCGTGGCACGATTACTCAGACGTCTATTTTTCCCTCGTTTCAGCTCCAGGCCTACTCTGATGCTGCGTGGGCCAATGATCCTTCGTATCGCCGCTCACTTTATGCCTATTGTGTGTTTCTTGGTGGTTCTCTTATTGCATGGAAGACGAAGAAACAGACCGCAGTTTCCCGTTCGAGTGTAGAGGCTGAGTTGCGAGCTATGTATCTTTTGACTGCTGAGGTGACTTGGTTGCGGTGGTTACTTGCCGATTTTGGTATCTTCATTACGACACTCACTACTCTCTTGTCTGACAGTACATGTGCTATCAGTATTGCACATGATCTAGTAAAGCATGAGCTTACCAAGCATACCGGTGTTGATGCTTCTTTTGTCCGTGCTAATGTGCAGGATCAGGTTATTGCGCTCCAGTATGTGCCTTCAGAGTTACAGTTGGCGGATTTCTTTACGAAGGCCCAGACTAGAGCACAACATAGTTTCTTTCTCTCCAAACTCAGTGTTATGGATCCACCATGAGTTTGTGGGGGGGAGGGGGGTGTTAGAGAGATATTTGTATATTGTAGTTTTCCTACTAGTTAGGGGGTTTCGTGCATATTTCACACCTGTACATGTACTATATATTGTGGCCTTTGGCCCTGTTGGAATACAAGTTGCATGTTCCTAACAGGTCCTAGTTGGTCCACCGTCGTGCCGCCCCCTTCTCCGCGCCGATGGAGCAGACCCATATCTTGTGGAGCTCGTCGTCGCACAAGCGTCTTCTGCCGCCGCCGCAATTGTTTCCCCCGTCGCTACGACCACCCTCCTGGCCAAATCCTTCGCCACGCGAGGCCATGGACTCCTAAGCGGCTCTGATCTGTGCTCGTAGGTGCCGCGATTGCTCGCCGGATCTCGGCACAAGGGCGGCGACGCGGGCGTGTTAGGGTTCGTGAGTGGAGGAGGAGTGCGGGTTTTGACCCGTGTTCGGTAGAAGTAGGGGGTAACGTGGGATGTTTCCAGGGGCCTGGGCAAATTTAATAGGGCTAGGCCCTTTTCAATTTCTGTTAGCTCGCGCAACCAATCCGTACTGCCGGAATTTTGCGGATTTGGGCCGTTTTAGTGATGCTCTAAACATGATCTGAAGTTGCGTTGTTGATTGATTAGCCTGGGCCTCATTTGTTTCAGCAAAGAGAAACTATCCTTACCTATATGCATGTGGCCTCGCATGACCTTTGCTAGGCCTACGCCCGAAAGGATTATGCCCGAAGCAGATTTGGCACTGTTCGAAGCCTCTTGACTGGTGGGCCGACCCAGATAAGTGTCACTTTTTAATGTATTTTCCAGATTTAATGTTATTTGTTTCTTATTTTCTGATTTTCTGCTGCATTTTATTTTTCTACCTGATTATTTTCTGTTTTTCATTTTCTCCATAAATTCATAAACATTTTTTGAACTGGCATATTTCGATCTTGTTTTTTATTTTTGTTTTTTCTTCCTATATTGTTATTTGTTAATTATTCTGATAATATTTTTTTTAAAAATGCCATAAGAAAAGCCCTTAGAGCAGGGTTTTTTAAAATAAAACTAACCTACATCCTAGTCCGTGAGAACTTGAAACTAGAGGTTGAGTAGTACATCCACTTCCTAACTAATTGAGCTAGTCTCACTTCTTTCATCATAATACATGAACTACTCGCAAGGCTCATTATAAGGTGCACATTGTTTTTGAGATGAGCTTTGACCAGAAAGATTGAGAAACATTTAGGTCGCATATGGCCTAGCGGTGCCACCGTAAAGCACCTTGTGGGCCAACGTAAAGGGAGTAGGGTGTCCTAACGTGTCCACGCGGACATGAGAAATGGCCTCGCGATACGACCCAAACGGATCAGCGTGAACCAGTCTGCAACGATCCATTTTTAGCCTGATGACTGGGTTTCCTCTATGGATTATTACAATACTTGTAGCTACAAATATTTTTTAAAAGATAGCTCCTTGAAAGTTTTGCAGAGTAGAAATCCACACAACCCTGCACTACGTTGTCAACGAGTATTTGCACCAATACCGGAGTTTTCAAACAGCCTATTCTATAAGTTACTATGAGGATTCCAATAAATATAAGTTTAAAATAAACAACAACAAAACAAATCAAAATAAACTAAAACTGAAAGTAAAGAAGAGCAAACTAAAGACGTTAGGAGGGAATATGGAATCACCACTAGCATCCATAGAATATGATAAGGATTATACATGTCTTAGTTGTGTCTATATGTATGGGTAGAGTTTCAAATGAAGATGAGCCCAGGAATCTCGGTCATCTCATCCTCATAACCACAACTAGTCCTCGACATTGTGCCGCATGATTTCACCATCAATTAAGGTTTAACCCATGGTTATGGATCGAAGTTCTTGAATCTCTCTTATTCCCCATTTATGTATGATCAGTTAGACCAATGCTATATGTCACTTAACGCCGCCAAAATCAACCATATACCAACGACAATCCCCTACCTTGTCACAAAGGCCAATATTATGCAGTCGAAATTCACATAATTTCAATTCACTATGATACTAGGGTTCAACCATATCCCACTAGTATAGAGTTATACTATGGACATGGGTCCAAACACCATCGACATCGCTGAATCACTGGGTTGCTAGACATGCGTCGCTGATGTGAAGGCCCTAGTTGCAATGGAGGCGTAGATCATTGGTAATATTAAATAGGATATGAGTGTAATTAGCAACCATTACTTAAGTACATCAGCTACGGATGTTTGTCATACCCGTTTCTCATAAGGGCAACATGAAACAAAAAAAGGGACTGTGAGGGCTGGCTGTAACATCGGTGGAGCACCGCACCAGTGACCAGACAACTTCCGGTTCATCGCCGTCTTAGTATCGGGCTCGACCTCAATCCTAGTATTGGTCTTGACCTCAACCAGTCCTACTCCACCTCACTGTCCTTGTGCCATTCGTTCCAGCCACATGACCGATAACACATGCCTTCATCACAACCTGTTCGGCTTCGAGAGCGGCAATGTGATACGTTGGAAACGTATCTATAATTTTTGATGCTCCATGCTTGTTTAGTATCTACTTTGTTTTACTTGTCCACACTTTAAGGTGCTTTTTACATGTTTTCTGGTACTAACCTATTAACAAGTTGCAACAGTGCCAGATGCCTGTTTTCTGCTGTTTTTGATTTCAGAAAAGTTAGTAAAGAAATATTCTCGAATTGGACGGGACAAACGTCAAAGTCAATTACTTTCCATGGGGAACAAGAAGTCCAGAGGAGAGCCGGAGGGGCCATCCAGGGGGGCCAGACCCACCTCAGGCGCGGGTGGGCCCAGCCCCGCGCCTGGCTAGGGTTTGCATCCCTGGCCGCCTCCTCGGTCTCCCCCTTCTCCTATAAGAAGCCCCCGATGCATAAACCCTGAGTACCCGATCAGAAATCCACGAAACCATCTATAGCCGCCGCCACCATCGTCCCTAGATCGGGGGGATCTGAAGTTCTTCCCGGCACCCTGCCGGAGGGGAGATCATCCCGGAGGCCTTCTCTCCGGTATGATTCGTGAGTAGTTCCACCTTGGACTATGGGTCCATGTAGTAGCTAGATGGTTGTATCTCCTCCTTTGTGCTTTCATGTATAGATCTTGTGAGCTCCGTTCATGATCAAGATCTAATCTATTTGTAATCATGCATGTTGTGTTTGCGGGGATCCGATGTATATTGAGATTATTTTGTTGGTTTGATTAATGGTTTTATCTTTATGATTATATCATGTCTGTGTTGTTTGTGATCTTGCATGCTCTCCGTTGCTAGTGGTTATCTTGGCCAAGTAGTTGCTAGTGACTCCAAGAGGGAGTATTTATGCTCGATAGTGGGTTTATGCCTCTAGTTTCCAAGGGAAGTGACAATAATCTCTTCGATTGTAGATGTGTTGTTGCTACTAGGGAGAAAACAACGGTCTCTTGTTCATGGAACATGTGGACTGTTTATCTTACACACTATGCTTAAAGCAGTTGTATGTTGCTTGCAACTTAATACTGGAGGGTTCGATGATAACTCAAGGTGGAGTTCTAGTCATAGAAGTAGTTGGATGACGGTCTATGTATATTGTTGTATTGCCCAATCAACATCATAGGATCTTTCTGGCTAGTAATTGCATTGTTATGCCTTGCTCGGCCTCATCAATTGCCCCGCTGTAATTTGTTTACCCTTCATGCCATGTTGTTTATCTAAGGAGAGCACCTCTAGTGAACTATGGACCCCGGTCCAATCTTTACCATTGATACATCTTCCACTGTTACTTGTTTACTTGCTGCAAACCATTACCTTCCACATCATACGTTTAATCCTTTGTTACAATAAACCGGTGAGATTGACAACCTCACTTAAACGTTGGGGCAAAGTCTTGAGTTTGTGTTGTGCAGGTCTCCACGTTGTTTCCAACACCTGTGTGATGTTTCCTTCCTCCTTCTGGTTCGATAACCTCGGCCTCAACTGAGGGAAAACTTGCTGCTTGCTCTTCACACACCCTGCACTTGGGGTTACCAACGAAGTGCCATGTCGAGCATCATCAAGACTTTCTGGCGCCGTTGCCGGGGAATAAATAAAGTGTAGGGTTCGCAGCATAGAAAACAAAAAAATTCCTACGATGGGAACAACTATGTACCAAGATCTATCTACTAGATACAAACAACGGGCGGATGTATATCCATAGAGAACATACCCTTGAAGACCGACAAAGCTTAACGAGTCCAAACTCGTGGTTGATGTAGACGATCTCTTGCCGATCTCAAGATCGAGAGGAAGTCCTAGCGCCAAGAAACAAGCCGCATCCGTGCTCGCACACACGTTCGAGGCACCGAGCAACCTCCGCCTCCTCGCTCCAGCGATGCAGCGGAAGCACAACTCTTTCTTGTCGAATAGCCACTGGGAACATGTATCTCGCTAGTCCGAGACCATGGGGGATAAATTCTAGAGGGGGAGAGAGATCCTTCACGAGGAGGTGTGGTGTGAGAGGAGGAGAGGGGGCCTTTATAGGGAGAGGGGCACCCAAGGGCATGGCGCCCAGCCATGGGGCTGCCCCCACCTCTTCCACATTCATGTGGGTGGAGCTCCCACTCAAAATGAAAAGCCTCCACTCCCATTAAAAAGCCTCCACTCAAAAATCCACTCACATGCATTAAATTTCCACCAAATTCAATGCAAGCTCTCATTTAAATAAAACTATTTTATTTATTTATTCAGAATTTTGTTAATTACTTTAATTAACAAACATTCACATAAAACCCCTTGCTAGTATTCCATTTCACATGCGTAACCAGCCAAGAATTTCAACCAAACAGCTTAGGTGTCTAGTGAAATAAATTCCTGCTTTCCTTTTCTTTTCGGCATGAAACTTTTGCTCCAATTGGATGTCGGTGTCTCTTAAGTGTGTCACCCTACGGTTCATGAATAATGTGGACATGATCGAGACCCTCTCGATCAATAATCAAGCGGATCCGGAGACCCATACCGACTCCCACACATTCAACAATGACTTTCTTGTGATCGTTGGAACCTTTTACGCTAGTATCTTAATCCTTTTGTTTCGCGATATATTACATGTCCAAGATTCGATATCGGTATCTCGCACCTATTTTGATCTCGCATCGACATGCACTCTTTTCTCGTTCCCGTGATATAACATTCTAGTGATCAAATCACTTGCTTGCAAGCTAACCAATGTGATATCACCGAGAGGGCCCAGAGTATATCTATCCGTCATAGGGATGAAGAAATTCCACTCTCGATCCATGGGCCTCAAAATAACACTTTAGTAGTTCTGAATCCATCTTTATAATCACCCTGTTACGGTGTGATGTTTGATGTTATCAAGAAACTCTTCCGGTGTTAGTGATTGACATGATCTCATGGTCTAAGGATTAGGATCACTTCGTAAGATGTTATAGCAATATAAACTCAATGACTTTGATCGTAATGCTATACTTCGGATGAATGTTCATCACACCATTACACTAATGTTGTGACCTCGTTATTAACAACATCCAATGTCCATGATCAGGAAACCTATGATCATCTTGTTAATCAACAAGCTAGTTTATAAGAGAGGCATAACTAGGAACTTTCTTTTGTTTATTAAACACACATGTATTAACGTTTCCGTATTAATACAATTATAGCATGTAAAATAAACATTTATCATAAATAGGAATACGATAATAACCACTTTATTATTGCCTCTCGGGCATATTCCCTTCAGTCTCCCACTTGCACTAGAGACAATAATCTAGTTTGAAAACTTTGTGTATTGAACACCTATGGCTTTCTGGTGTCCCAAATACGCAATTGCAAGTGGTTAACATAATCTACGGATCTGACGCTTGGTCCGTGTATTTGCATGTCTTTGCGTCTCCACGCATCACTCATTCTCCAATGAGATGGCATTGTATAAATTTGGTCTTTTGGTGAGACCTTTAGTTCCTTGGGGTTAAAACACATCGATACTATTGTCATACAATATATCTTTAGTGTTAGACCGTTGCGAACCACACCTTAGTTTGATAACAAACTACTTGACACAAATTCCCTCCTTTGCTACTACTATAGCAGTCATATACTTAGCCTTTTGTTGTAGTATTCGTCACAATGTCTTAACTTTGGAACTCTTCCAAATCCATCATGGAATCTCCTTTCCATTACATTGTGCCACCCATAGTTTAAATTGAGATAAACTTAATTTGTATCTTGTGACAAAACTAGTATCAATGTAACGCTTTACAATGAACTATTTATAATTGTTTGTCACCTCTACACAAATATATTCTTAGTTCTTCCAAAAGATCATAAGAATATCCTCACTATCGTCCAATGATCATTTTATGATTCATTCTGGTATATGCTCATAACACTTAGAGCATAGGACATATCTGGATGTGTACATATCATGGTATGATTGATCAAAACATTCTCGTGATTGCACTCATCAAGTGTCAAAGCACTTGAATCTTGTTTCACTTATCAAGTGTCGATACACTTGAATCTTGATTCAATTCCTTTCCATGCAACAAGAACTGTTTCTTGTCGTTTCTATATTGAACTCCTTCAATATCTCATATATGTACGTTTGGCATAAACATATTAGCGTTACAGTCTATCCACTGTAGACATTCATGCTAAATATTCGGGTTTTGCCTAAGTCTTTCATCGAAATGAAATTCTTAACCTTTGTCAATAAAAGATACATCATTTCTAATCACAAGATGTCCTTCACATAATGTATTAGAAATATGTCTCAGCGCTCCCACTTAATTTCTTGAAAATGCAAGCATCTTCATCGTCTCCAGATGAAAAACTCATTTTTCATCATGGTGAAGATTCCAACTCCGCGATGCTTAATTCAACCATTGAAGTTTGCATGCCCTTTTAGCATCCTTTGAATTTAACAAAACCCTTTGGACCGTGTCATGTACACGTCCTAGGTAACCATTCTATTAGAAGAACTTTGTTTTATTTAGTCATCTACCATATACCAAATTATATGTAGTGGTTGCTACTTTAATCCGTTCAGACTAAATATCGCTATGAAAGATCAAATCTTGTCATAGTCAACTCTTTGAACATTGTCATAAAATACTTTACGACATGTCGAATATTTCATAGATGTGAGACATCCATGTCTGTTTCTTTATAGATCCAAATACGACCAATAGGTTTTTACACCTTTCCGGAGGGTCTTCCAAGTTCAAAACTTGATTTCTCGTATATGGAACTATCACGGATTTTATGGCTTCAAGCCATTTGATGGAGTCAGGGCCCATCATCGCTTCTTTGTATGTATTCGGTTCATCATTGTCAAAAAATAATGATTTACTCTCAAATCTTAGCATTTGATTGTTTAACCGACCTTCTTGGTTCAATAGGAACTTTAGACCTCCGTGACCACAACCTTTGAGGCACATAAGCTATGAGCATTATGGCAGCCTCGAATCGATTTCCTACAAGAACTCAAAGACATTTAGCTAAGGTTCGTTAACCTTATCAAAGTTCTATTGTCCTCCCACTTAACTTTTGCGAAAAATTCCTTTTTCAAGAAATTTCACGTTTCAAGCGACAAACCCTTTTTTCCTTGGTGTTATGAAGGAATAACCAATTGTTATTCGAAATAACCTACAAAGACATGCTCATCCGACTTTGGTTGTAAACATATTACTTATGTTTAGCATACCAAAATTTAAGAAATGACAACTTGGGTTTTACCCCAAACCATAACTTCCATGGTGTCATTTCAACGGATCAAGATGGAGCTCTTTTCAGTGTAAAAGCGGTAGTCTCTAAAGCTTTTAATCTTTTAAAACATAATGACAGTTTTATAAATAAAACCTTTGATCCAACCATGTCAAACAAGGTTTCATTACAAATCTCAAACACTCCATACTCCTATGGTGTTTCGGGAGATGTAAATCTAGGTGTTTTGCTAAACTTGCAACTCAAATAAATCCCTTTATGATAAAATCATAATTCATTTATTTTCTTGTTACACTTGTAACTCAAACAAATCCCTTATGATAAAATCATAAACCATTTATTTTCTTGTTACAATGATTTTGCACTTCATCTTGAAAGTCTTTGAAACATTTTCAAATATTTCATACTTCTTTCTCATTAAGTGAATATTCACTCAAAATTCCGGAGAAAGCATATGAAGTTGAAACCCATCGCTTACGACTACACATAATGGACTACATACATCGATATGTATAAATTCCAATAATTTAGTCGTTCGTTCTTATTTGGCCTTTGAACGAAGTTTTAATTATCACGTGGAAAGTCTCACAAGCGTCACTTGATCAAAGCAAAGACTCCAAAAATCCATGAATATGGAGATTCTTCATGTTTTCTTTCCAATATAATTTAAACAGCGATGTCACTTCATAAGTGATCTTTCAATCATTTGTCTTGCGACATTTTAGCATTAGGTTTTATGGATGTGATTTCTTCAACTAGATTTGTAAATCATCCATCTTATATGGAATACGGTAATTATTTGAACAACCTTTGTTCTCATAATACCTGATTCAAATAACAATTATTAAAAACAAATCTTGAAGTCAAGCCTTGATGTCAACGACAAATACAAACAACGGTTTGTTTGTTTTTGATGAACATCATCACATATTCTCTTGCTAGTTACTTAGGCCATTGTAGTTCATGAATTGCATCGTTCCGTATGAAATTTCATACCAACCAATTCGGTATCCAATACCCAAGAACCACATTGTTTAACAAGCAAAGAATACAACCATAACATGTATATCATATATATACCTAAATTGGATATTTCCAATCTTTTCTTTTCTGCCAAGTATATTTTATAGATTCTCTTTCAGCATTTCCTTTTCCTTTTTAAAATAATTTATGAACATCAAAAGTGGCGCCATATACATGACACATAGTCCAAAGCGTGTATATTCAAATAATAATACCTTTGGACTTGCACTTTGAAGTAGATCACCATCATCAAAATGATCGGTATTCTTTCAAAATCCATTCTTTAGTAATCTTTTAGTGTAGTAAACACTTTACATACATCTTCTATTCATCCTTATCATGACGACTTTCATGATCAAGCTACTGTAGCTTATAAAGGAGAATCGTGAGTATAACATTACTTTCCAAAACCCTTTTGGATGATTAGGATGTCTAGCATCTCCAACCTTTGTAAATTCTCATCCAATATGAGAACATATATTATACTCTATCATATTGCAACCAAAACATTGTTTCAGATATCGTTATATCTGCCACACATGATGGTTTCTGAAACAATTCTTTCAGCTCCTAGATAAACTTGATATTAAAAAAAATCAAGTATCATGGAGGCAAACATGATACTTAAGATATTAACACTAGAATTGTTACTCTTGATTTAATACCAATTATTAAATATCACGGAGTAAATAAAGTTTGCTGAAAGTTTGCAATAGGACTTTAAACTTTAGATTTATACTCAACACAATACGATACCAGCTCGTAAAGTATATATCCATAATTCTATAGTTCTATTATCTCAATTACAACTATGCATAAGGTGGTGAACGAATGCCAATGACTACAACAAATTATGCAAATTCACTTTGATTTAATTTATGATAAATTGAGTTCTACTAATCCAAATTAGAAATGAACTCCCACTCAAAAACGACATCCCTCGTGTCCTTTTGGTGATTACATGAACCAAATCCACTACACCAAGTCCGATCATCACGTGAGTCGGTGTAGCTTCAAAGGCGAGCACCCATATGGTCATCATATCAAAACATATGACTCATGCTTAACCTTTCAGTCCGTGTTCCGAGGCCATGTCTGTACATGCTAGGCTCGCCAAGTAAGAACCTTAGTATTCGCGTGTGTAACTGTCTTACACCCGAGATATGCTCATGGATTCAAGTACACCCGATCATCACGTGATGTCTTGAAGCGACGAAACATTGTCGGTGCATACTTAAGGAAGAACACATTTTTATCTTGATATCTAAAAGAGGGATCACCTTATTATGCTAACAAAGCGCTAAACAAGCAATATAAGATGCTATCAAACATCATATGTTTATTAGTGAAATGATATGGTTCCCGCAGATGATCTCTATCATGTGCACGGTGGTATGATCACTATCATACCTATATGTGTAAATCCAAGGTCTATGGAGTTTACATGCTATGTGTGTTGTAAGAGTATCATCTCATACTTCTACTTACAACACTACCATATCATAACCCTAGCCCAGCAACAATCTAAACTAGACACCTCTAATTTATCCATTGCAAATTTTACGTGGCTTAGGGCTTTCGAAGATAGAACCATTCTTACCTACGAACATGAACCACAACGAGGATAACCAAATTGTTGACAACTCGTTGCAAATTAGATATTGACTATAGTAGGAGAGACAGACACCCGCTAGCCACTTATGCAAACTAGTTGCATGTCAAGCGTGGAACAGGTCTCATGTGCGAGGACATGTAAAGTTTGTCCAGGCCGCTTCATCCCACTATGCCACCAATATCCAAAGTACAACTAAGAAGCAATAAAATGATCATCATCGCCACATACTCATATGTGTACTACCGTGCAAAGTATCGAAGCATAGATCCGGCTCGATACCCTTTGTAGGGTTCGCGACATAGAAAACAAAAATTTTCCTACGATGGGAACAACTATGTACCAAGATCTATCTACTAGATACAAACAACGGGCGGATGTATATCCGTAGAGAATATACCCTTTAAGACCGACAAAGCTTAACGAGTCCAAACTCGTGGTTGATGTAGACGATCTCTTGCCGATCTCAAGATCGAGAGGAAGTCCTAGCGTCGCAAAACAGCAGCGCATCCGTGCTCGCACACACGTTCGAGGCACCGAGCAACCTCTGCCTCCTCGCTCCAGTGATGCAGCGGAAGCACAACTCTTTCTTGTCGAATAGCCACTGGGAACATGTATCTCGCTAGTCCGAGACCATGGGGGATAAATTCTAGAGGGGGAGAGAGATCCTTCACGAGGAGGTGTGGTGTGAGAGGAGGAGAGGGGGGCCTTTTATAGGGGAGAGGGTGCACCCAAGGGGCATGGCGCCCAGCCATGGGGCTGCCCCCACCTCTTCCACATTCATGTGGGTGGAGCTCCCACTCAAAATGAAAAGCCTCCACTCCCATTAAAAAGCCTCCACTCAAAAATCCACTCACATGCATTAAATTTCCACCAAATTCAATGCAAGCTCTCATTTAAATAAAACTCTTTTATTTATTTATTCAGAATTTTGTTAATTACTTTAATTAACAAACATTCACATAAAACCCCTTGCTAGTATTCCATTTCACATGCAGAACCAGTTTCAGCAATTTCAACAAAACAGTTTGGTGTCTAGTGAAATAAATTCCTCGCTTTCCTTTTCTTTTTGGCATGAAACTTTTGCTCCAATTGGATGTCGGTGTCTCTTAAGTGTGTCACCCTACGGTTCATGAATAATGTGGACATGATCGAGACCCCTCTCGGATCAATAATCGAGCGGGATCTGGAGACCCATACTGACTCCCACACATTCAACGATGACTTTCTTGTGATCGTCGGAACCTTTTACGCTAGTATCTTAATCCTTTTGTTTCGCGATATATTACATGTACAAGATTCGATCATCGGTATCTCCAGACCTAGTTTGATCTCGTTACTGACATGCACTCTTTTCTCGTTCCCGTGATATAACATTCTAGTGATCAAATCACTTGCTTGCAAGCTAACCAATGTGATATCACCGAGAGGGCCCAGAGTATATCTATCCGTCATCGGGATGAACAAATTCCACTCTCGATCCATGGGCCTCAACATAACACTTTAGTAGTTCTGAATCCATCTTTATAATCACCCTGTTACGGTGTGACATTTGATGTTATCAAGAGACTCTTCCGGTGTTAGTGATTGACATGATCTCATGGTCTAAGGATTAGGATCACTTCGTAAGATGTTATAGCAATATAAACTCAATGACTTTGATCGTAATGATATACTTCGGCTGAATGTTCATCACACCATTACACTAATGTTGTGACCTCGTTATTAACAACATCCAATGTCCATGATCAGGAAACCTATGATCATCTTGTTAATCAACAAGCTAGTTTATAAGAGAGGCATAACTAGGAACTTTCTTTTGTTTATTAAACACACATGTATTAACATTTCCGTATTAATACAATTATAGAATGTAAAATAAACATTTATCATAAATAGGAATACGATAATAACCACTTTATTATTGCCTCTCGGGCATATTCCCTTCATAAAGAAGCTCCCTCGTCAACAAAGCGCCATCAAAAGACTTTCTGGCGCCGCTGCCGGGGACGCCAAGGACGTCTTCACTAGGGGAGTCCTTCACTTCCTTTCTCTTTACTTTGTTTTTAGTTTGCTTTGTTTCTTTTTCTTGGTTGTGTTTGCCTCTTTTCAAAAAACCGAAAAAATTAAGTCTAGCTTGGTTTGCTTGCCTTATTCAAAAACACAAAAAAATTAGTCCTTGCTCTAGTTGCTGCTGCTGTTTTTGGCTTGCCCACCTTTGCCAAAATGAACTCTGCTCTGACTTCACTAGCACCAACAACAATGATTTATTAAGCACACCTATTGCTCCACCTGCTCCTTATGCTATCTTTTATGAAATTAAGCCTGCTTTGTTGAATCTTGTGATGAGAGAGCAATTTTCTGGTGTTGGTTTTGATGATCCTACTGCCCATCTTAATAGATTTGTTGAACATTATGAGATGCAAAAGTATAAGGATATAGATGGAGATATTATTAAGCTCAGGCTTTTCCTTTCTCCTTGAGGGGAAAAGCCAAAAAATGGTTGCTATCCTTGCCTAAAAATAGTATTGATTCTTGGACTAAGTGCAAAGATGCTTTTATTGGAAAGTACTATCCTCCTGCTAAGATTATTGCTATGAGAAGTGACATTATGAAATTTAAACAACTTGATAGTGAACATGTTGCTCCTGCTTGGGAAATAATTAAATCTTTGGTTAAAAATTGCCCTACTCATGGACTCACTGCTTGGATGATTATCCAGACTTTTTATGCAGGTTTGAACTTCTCCTCAAGAAACTTGTTGGATTCTGCTGCTGGAGGTACCTTCATGGGCCTCACCTTGGGTGCTGCAACAAGGCTCCTTGATAATATGATGGTTAACTACTCTAAATGGCATGTTGAGAGAGATCCACATGGTAAGAAGGTAAATTCTGTTGAGGAAACTTCCTCTTTGAGTGAAAAGGTTGACGTTATTATGGCTATTCTTATTAATGGGAAAGCTCCTCTAGATCCTAATAGTGTTCCCTTAGCCTCTTTGGTTGCTCAAGAAGAGCAAGTTGATCTGAACTTCATTAGAAACAACAATTTCAACAACAATGCCTATAGGAACAATTTTGGTAGAAACAACAATTATAGGCCTTATCCTCCTAATAATGGAAATTTCTATGGAAGCTCTTACAATAATGCTAGAAGTGCCCCCTCTGAACTTGAAGTAATGCTCAAGGACTTTATTAGTAAGCAAACCACTTTCAATAAGACTATAGATGAAAAGCTTTTAACTGTTGAGAAAAATATATCCTCTTTGTCTGAAGCTCAAACTTCCTTGGTTAATAAAATGGCTGCTCAACCTGAAACTATGGAAAACACCTTTGCTACTGCTCATGCCATACAAGTTACTATTGATGAAAATGTTAGGATGTTAGCTCAACTTCATGCTAGGTGGGAAAGAGAAGCTGAAATTGATAGAAACAATAGTGTGTGCACTATCACCACTAAACCACAAGTAGCCCCTATTCCTCCTCCTACTATGCCTAAGCCTAGTGAGCCTACTACTATTAATGCTAAGTTTGACTTTGATATTGATGATTGCAATATTTCTGAAGTGATTATGTTCCTGCAAAAGATTGCTAGAAGTCCTGATGCTAGTGATATGCATGTTGCCTTTATCAAACACATTACAGATGCTCTTGTTAAGATTAAGGAAGAGAAGCTAAAGCACAAAGCTTTTCCTAGGAAAGTAGAAGATAGTTGGGAACCCATTATTAATATGCAAGTGAATGAATTTGATCTCAAAGCTTCATGTGATCTTGGTTCTATTGTCTCTATTATGCCTAGGAAGATTTATGAAATGCTTGATTTTCCACCATTAGAAGATTGTTATTCGGATGTCCCACTCAATGATAATGCTAAGAAGAAACTCATGGGGAGTATTAATAATGTTCTCATTATGGTTAATAATGCTTATGTACTTGTTGATTTCTATGTTTTGGATGTTGAATATAATGCTTCTTGCCCTATTACTTTGGGAAGGCCTTTTCTTAGAACAGTTGGTGCCATCATTGATATGAAAGAAGGCACCATCAAATATCATTTTCCATTCAAGAAAGGTATTAAACACTTCCCTATGAGAAGAGAGAAGTTGCTTTTTTCTCCTCCTTTGAAAGCAAGATTTGATGTTAATGCTTCTTCATTTGAAAATACTTGATTCTTCTTGCTTCTTGTGCCTAACTTAAAGGCGTTAAAGAAAAGTACTTGTTGGAAGATAACCTAAGAGTTTCCTTGAGTCTTGGAAGTTATTACTTCTGTAATGACCTCTTCTTATCCTTTTTGTTTGCTTTTTGTGCCAAGAATGACCTCTAATGAGAGGGAAATAAGATTTGGGAGTTGCTGTCCCGAAACAGATTTCTGTCCTCCACCAAAAAAAATCATGAGGAGGCTCTGCAACTCGGATTGAGATAAAAAATTTACGAATAAATCCCCCAGTATGTTGTGTAACTTTCATTAGTTCAACACTTTTTGATTTGAGCAACAGAAGATGTTCGAAAAAATTCGTTTATACCCGCTGGTCTGTTTTGACAGATTTCTGCCATTATTTGCATTTGCTCCTTATTGATTCCTTTTTGAGCTCTCTTTAGGTAAATTGAGTTTCTTTGAAGGATTTACTATAGTAGTTTGTGTTTTTAGTGAAAAGCCTTGCTGTTCCAAAGCTTTGCCAGTGGTCTAATATCTTTTGAATAAGCTAATGTTGCTAATAAAGATTGTGTTAAGTTTTGTATGAAGGAAAAATTTCAGGTGTAGAGAGAGAATGATGCAATGAGATGAAGAATGGACAAAATCTCAAGATTGGGGATGCCACCATGGTTTCACCCCAAGAAATATCCAAGAGGTACAAGCGTCAAAGCTTGGGGATGCCCAAGGCATCCCCTTCTTCATCAATAAATAGCTCAGGTCTATCTAGACACTTCGTTTTTATTGTTTTATGCACAATTGTGTTGTTCTTGGAGCGTCTTAGTTTTCATTTGCTTTTCTTAATTTGTTTAGTTTGCTTTGGTAGTTTGGAACCCCGCTCTCGCTATGTTGTTTTGCAAATAAGTTTGCTTGGTGTTTGGAAAGGAGTAGTAAGTTCTTGCTTGAAGTGCAAGAGGAGCTTGCATTGACAGTGACTTAGACTTTAGAATGACATGTTAGGTGTTGTTTTAGCATTATGCTTAGTGATTATTGCTGTAGCATGTATTGTTCCAAATAACTGGGATTGCTTAGTGTGCCTTGAAGAAATTATGCGTTGTTTTAGCATGCAAAAGCATAGTATTGTGGTATTCTCCTTTGATGTTTTGCTTGGGTTGACTTGGCACATGCTCACGCCATGTTATGACAATGACAAGTCACCATTAGCTCTATAATCATTTAATCCTTGACTTGTAGTACCACTCTTTGCTTTGATTAGTTTGCTTTGTTGCATTGCATAATTATGGCCATTATTGCTCTCTTAGTTGGTTGCTCCCAGTCTTTTTCTAGCCTCCACTTGTATGCGTATGTTCTACTCATGCTTCCAACTCCCAAGAAACCAAGTTATTCCAAAGTGTCCACTATAAACTCCTATGCATGGTGTGTTACACCGTTCCAAAGTATATTGTTGTTTTCAACTATCTTCCAATTAAAAACTATTTTTTTATGTGAAAACTTAATGATTAATGCCCTCACGAACTTGATGGCACACTTTATTCCTTTCCCCTAATAAACTTGAACCATTGTGATAACTTTGTTGTATATGCTTGTACTTATAAGTTGGAATTAGCATAACCGTGCTGTCACGGGGAACGTTTTCAACATTGCACTTGTACCTTGTTATACTCAGTTGATAGCATGTTCTTTTGTCTATGGATGTCACCGGTGTGAAATAAAGAGGGAACTTGTAAGTCCATGGAGTTTGTATCCTGTTAGAGAAAGCGCTGGCGCTAGCCTAAGCCATGCCTAATCATGGTGGAAACTTGCAGCATCACCATAGTGACATCTATGAAGCATTCTTCTTATAAAAAAAGAGACACATTGAGAAAAGAGGAAAGATAGAAAAAACACCATATTCCCATGGTACATAAGAATAATTGCTGAGATGCTCATTGTCTGCTTGCCTTGTCAATTTGGTTATGGCAAAGCTCCTGTGCCATGTGCAAGGGGTACCCCGTTGGCGGTTCTCAATGATATGCAAATACTTACAGTGACAAGAACTTACCTGGATCCAAAGTTGAGTATGCATGAGGTGTGGACCTCGTATTCAAGGGGCATGAGATTTCCAACTTATACTTTGTCAAGCATATACTCCAGCTTTGCCACTTTAACCTTAACCACTTCAAGATGCTTATGATAGGGGCAAATGAGGGCTGAAAGCTAACTAGTATCATAATTTTTGGAAGCTCTTTTTGAAACTTGTAATCCCTGCTTCCTTTACAAAAAGGCCTTTCTTCCACCATTATTGAGTCTCCACTTTCTACCTTTAAGCACCATTAAGAGAGCATAGTTGTCATTCTGTGTGCAATGTTCCAAAGCTTATTAATTGATGCATATTGTATTATTACTTGCTCTTGTGCTATTTGTTTCTAGTCACCCTTGTGAACTTTGCAGGTGTCCTATGCATTATATTGCTATTCTATGAGGGACAAGCTGATTGCCACTATGCTATGTTTTCTGCATGTGAAACAAACAAATGTTTTTCAATGCATGTTATTCATGATCTTTGTTTGTAGCTTGCCATGTTGCATGCATAGTTACTATGTCCTATTGTTAGAACTCCATCTTTCATGCACATGTTTAGAGTTCTTTGATCCCAACTTTCAATGTTTGCAAATGGTTGGATCTTTATTGTGAGGGTGCATGTCACCTAAAAAATTATTCTTTTATCACTTACCTACTCGAGGACGAGCAGGAGTTAAGCTTGGGGATGCTGATACGTTGGAAATGTATCTATAATTTTTGATGCTCCATGCTTGTTTAGTATATAATTTGCTTTACTTGTCCATACTTTGAGGTAATTTTTACATGTTTTCTCGTACTAACATATTAACAAGTTGCAACAGTGCCAGATGCATGTTTTCTGCTATTTTTGGTTTCAGAAAAGTTAGTAAAGAAATATTCTCGGAATTGGACGGGACAAACGTCAAAGTCAATTACTTTCCGTGGGGAACAAGAAGTCCATAGGAGAGCCGGAGGGGCCAGACCCACCCCAGGCGCGAGTGGGCCTAGCCCCGAGCCTGGCTAGGGTTTGCAGCCCCTAGCCGCCTCCTCGGTCTCCCCCTTCGCCTATAAGAAGCCCCCGATGCAGAAACCCTGAGTACCCGATCAGAAATCCACGAAACCGTCTGTAGCCGCCGCCACCATCGTCCCTAGATCGGGGCGGGTGGTCTGAAGTTCTTCCCGGCACCCTGCCGGAAGGGAGATCATCCTGGAGGCCTTCTCTCCGGTATGATTCGTGAGTAGTTCCACCTTGGACTATGGGTCCATGTAGTAGCTAGATGGTTGTATCTCCTCCTTTGTGCTTTCATGTATAGATCTTGTGAGCTCCGTTCATGATCAAGATCTAATCTATTTGTAATCATGCATGTTGTGTTTGCGGGGATCCTATGTATATTGAGATTATTATGTTTGTTTGATTAATGGTTTTATCTTTATGATTCTATCATGTCTGTGTTGTTTGTGATCTTGCATGCTCTCCGTTGCTAGTGGTTATCTTGGCCAAGTAGTTGCTAGTGACTCCAAGAGGGAGTATTTATGCTCGATAGTGGGTTCATGCCTCTAGTTTCCAAGGGAAGTGACAATAATCTCTTCGATTGTAGATGTGTTGTTGATACTAGGGAGAAAACAACGGTCTCTTGTTCATGGAACATGTGGACTGTTTACCTTACACACTATGCTTAAAGCAGTTGTATGTTGCTTGCAACTTAATACTGGAGGGGGTTCGGATGATAACCTAAAGGTGGACTTCTAGTCATAGAAGTAGTTGGATGACGGTCTATGTATATTGTTGTATTGCCCAATCAACCTCATAGGATCTTTCTGGCTAGTAATTGCATTGTTATGCCTTGCTCAGTTCCTGTCAATTGCCCCACTGTAATTTGTTTACCCTTCATGCCATGTTGTTTATCTAAGGAGAGCACCTCTAGTGAACTATGGACCCCGGTCCAATCTTTACCATTGATACATCTTCCACTGTTACTTGTTTACTTGCTGCAAACCATTACCTTCCACATCATACATTTAATCCTTTGTTACAACAAACCGGTGAGATTGACAACCTCACTTAAACGTTGGGGCAAAGTCTTGAGTTTGTGTTGTGCAGGTCTCCACGTTGTTTGCAACACCTGTGTGACATTTCCTTCCTCCTTCTGGTTCGATAACCTCGGTTTCAACTGAGGGAAAACTTGCTGCTTGCTCTTCACACACCCTGCGCTTGGGGTTACCAACGAAGTGCCACGTCGAGCATCATCACAATGACACCGCCAACATGTTCGAGCCAATGACCGGTGAGCGCTACGAGTACTACAAAAGGATCTATGATCAATTCAATGAGAGAAAGCAATTTGGAGAGTTTGCGATGATCCACATGATCTGAAGCAAGGGGGGCTTGCCGCATAGGTGGAACACTATTAATAAGTAATGTAATAAGTTCCATGGAAACTATGAGACCGTCGCTCGGTGGAAAGAGAGTGGAAAGACCATGGTCGACTACGTAAGTTGCTAATTCTCTTATGCATATACCAATCGGATACACTTCATGTTTGTGCATTGATCTGTGCTATATTTGATAGTTGTGGGACACCCTCATGTTGTACAAGGCCGCAATGAGGACAAGGACTTCCCCTACATGCATTGCTTCACGAAGCTCCAAGGTTGCAAGAAGTGGGACAACGTCCACATCGCCCTCAAGGCTGGCAAAGGGAAAGGTGAAGATGGGCCAGCCCCCTCCTTGGCTGCCTCAACCGGTCGCCCAATTGGCAACAAGAAAGCAAAGTTGGAGCGGAATGGGCCTCCTCACTGGTCGACATTGATGCTTCCATTGAAAGGATGATTGAGTCCTTCTTCTCCAACAACAAAGAGAGCGGTGATCGGAGCAATGCAATATGGAAGGCAATGTTGGGCCAGCAAGATGCCAAATTGGAGCTTGAGAAAGAGAATATATGACCCTCAATTTTCGTCACAGAATCGTCATAGTAGTCCGTTTATGACGATTCTATGACGATTTTGAGATCGTCGAAAGCCGGGCGTCGCAAATGAACTATAACGACGTTTTTGTAAAATCGTCATAACCGTCTATGACGATATTGAATCGTCATAACGTCTATGACGATCCAATATCGTCATGGACCATTTAGCCAGGCCAGCTCAGATCCCACGTGGCCAGTCCTACGTGGCAAAATTGTGACGAAATGAAATCGTCTTAAATCAAAATCAGCCCAATCCATTTTAGTGATCTAAATGGGCTAGCCCAATAATTATAGCCTTTTATTTGCTAGGCCTTGGCCTGTTTAGGTTTGTCTCTTTTGGGCCTTTCCTTCTTACCGTCCACTTATTTATTTTCATATTTGTTACAATATATTTTGGGCCATGACCTTTTTAGAGCCCAAATACATTTCATCCATCCAGATTTCTTCTATTTTTAACTAGAATTTTCATTTTCATTTCGAATTGCTACCATGCAATAAATCGAGAAAATACATGAGATTTTCAAATACATCAAGAAAATACACCATTTTCAGCAAATACACAACATGCAGATAATTTATCAAGAAATTGCAGGCTCACAAATGCACATCCAAGATTACAATTCAGTATTTACATTAAATTATTAGCAAATAGCACCAATTGCAAGATCTGCTAGGTAACAATAAGTTAACCAAGGAATACACCATGTCCAAGCTCCAGGATTATTTCCTACCAAAATCCCTCCCAGAATCAATCACCATCAGCTCACCTGTAGGTTGTTCCATGCCCTGCTCCCCGTGTCTTCCTTGCTGCACCACCTAGCACCAAATCACGAGCGATCTCCGGCTAAAAGAAATCCCGGGCAAAAAAAAAAAGGACCACGATGCCCGGGGCTCCATGCCTTGTCCTTCAATAGCGAGTGGTTGTTCATTCTTCACATTGGACTTAGCAGGGTTCTAAAGCCCATACAGCCGCATCCTGGCACCCATGCTCATACAGTTTGTCCAGAACTTCATCTTCGACATCTTCTAGAACTGAGTTGAATAGCTGGAATTGGTTCCAGAACACCCATGCAGTACGCAACCAGAAAGCACTACCCTGTAGTACCAATAACCACATATGCATGATTTGTTTCTGCAAGACATAAACCACCTTAAATCAAAAAATATTTAGGAACTACAAACTTCATGGAGGATGAATATGCAACACAGATAGGGTAAGGGATGGTAACAGGAAGGAATAGAAATCTCATCTTATTTCAAGTACCAAAAGAAAATATTGTTATTGTTATCATAGAAAGAACATAGCTCTGAATTCGAGGAATGAAATGAGGGCACAAACATCCGTACATGAAGACAAACTTATTAGTGGGAGGATAAGTGATGCTTATGATACTTCGAACTATTTGAAGAAGTTGATACACCAAAATAAACTAATAACTAAGATGAAAGCAACAGAAAAACAGAAAAACTCTACCACTCGTCACTTTAACATTTTATGAAAGCAACACACTATTCTTGGGAAAATTTGCAGACTAAGTTGGCGAGTAAACATCAAGCCACATTCATCAGACTTCAAGAATAGCAGAACAAACATGGCACTGGGAAGGCCTAGCAGTGAAAGTGGGAAATGTGCAACATTTGAAAACTACAGGGAACATCGAAATCCTTGTTTATAACAAACACATTGTTAAATCCTAGAAACGGAGAATTGTACCCCAATACATATCAAACAGTATACACCAATAAATCTATGTCAATTTCACATGTGATCATTCAATGAACGGATATTGTATTACTGCAGCCTGTGCAGGGGGCGGATCCTGAGGAGAGACACTTAGTGGCAGCAAAACTATTGTCACATCTAGCTAGCTGCAAAAGTGGGTTGCATTTTCAATATATCAGAGACCTGAAGAGGAAGCATACCAATAAATTCAAGTCTAAACTGATCTATAGATATATAAAGATAAGGATATGTATTTTGTAAACAGGGTATGCTTCAAACAAAATCATGTTTCTTACAGAATAATGGAGTAGACATTCCTATTGAATCACCCAAATCAAAACAGTACCACATTTCTTAGAAAGCAGAGTATATTCAAAGCCAGGGAAAAAGGAGATCTCGGTAATACAAGTTTGGAAAATAGAATCCGTGAGGAAAAATGATCACATCCATAATACAAGTTTGGAAAATCAAACAATATTTTGGTGATCACCGAATACTCCTGCCCAAAGTTCTTAAGTCCAGCTATCAAGGCAAATAAGAAAAGGCAAAACAATGAGGATACATAACACCATATTTTTTAAGCATTATGCCCAGCAGTTGATGTTCCTGTCAAACAAAAATATTGAGTTTGATGTTTAAGAAGGCAGATAGCAGATAATAGTTAGAAAATACCTCACCAGATTGTTATCATTTTCCTTGTACAATGCAACCAATCCATCAGATTGAAATACTACTAATATGTCTATCAAGCAGTAAGTGGCTGGCATAAGTTGATTGCAGATTTGCAAGAGCAAGCTTAATCTTACAACTAAATATAATAGAGTTTTTTTTTGCATGGATGGCATAAGCTGTCGGATAACTAATCTTACAACATTATGAAATCCAATTAAAAGGGCCAGCAGTAATAAATTAGGTAGGTTGCAAGTAACATGGGATAGTAAGAATAAAATATCACTAAATAATCAAATGTAGTAGATATGCAGCAACTTCCCAGGCAGGTCACTACATGACACCATTATCTGAATTAGATGCAAACGAACAGGTCAAGGAACTGCAACAGCTTATTGAACCGAGGCTCAAATATGCCAAAACATAGCTTCAGATATAGGATCTGCACATAAGAATAGGAAAAGTAGGTTCAGCCAAATTTTTATGCCTACACTAGTAAGCTGGAATGTACAGTATACAAGCGCCAACTTAGACAGATAAACTATAAAATATGTTTAGGAATCAAAATCTTTATAAAAAAGACGTGGCCATTTATGCGCTAACTATAGCTTTCTTGCTAATTTGTACAACACCACCAAAAAAATAACATAGTGGCATATTATTGAAGGGAAAAGTATTATATATCCAGTTTCTAAGCCAATTCAAGAATCTAAATGTTAGTAAAAAAGCAGAAAACTTGGCCATTATGCACTACGTAGCTTTCTTGCTAAGTTGTACATCACTAGCACCAGAACTAATGCAACTAGTGTACTCTGTACAGTAATAGGCCTTTAGAAATGAGACAGATTAATGGCCATGCTAAATATGAAGTACTCCCTCCGACCCATATTACTTGACTTGGATTTGTCAAAATTTGGATGAACCTATATACTAAATAGTGTCTAGATTCATCCAAATTTAGACAAACTTGAGTCAACTAATATGGGTTAGAGGGAGTATTAAAATCAAGATGGCATGAGTAGATTTGTTATTCTTAAACAAAATTTTCATGCAAATAAAACCCCTGTTTCTCTATTAGTTAGATATACGACTAACATCAAATCATCTGATGGAGCTGTATAGATCCCAGAAAAAAATCAAACCATGCAACATAACCAATCAAACTGAATATGCTGCAAACCTGAAAACTGTGAGTAATAGAATTCATCAACCATGATATGTCAATGAATGTTGATACATATGTCAATAAACTGAGAGACCTCTGTTGTACCGAATCAAGATAAGGGTACAGCAGACCCCAGCTTTTAGCATTCATTTGGATGACAAAGTATAATGCAACTATCAGACGAATAGGCCTATGAAATGTACAGTAATAGGCCTATGAAGGGTACAGTAATAGGGGTCCCGTTGTTGTATCAAATCGGGATCATCAAGATCAAATGTAAACTAGCATCCCATTTGGGGGTGGGCGCATTGTTGACCATAGATAGGAACAAAAATTCTTTCGAGGAGGAAAACGAGGGAGAGGGGGCGAAGTGGCGATGAGGTGGTGGCATCTGAGATATGCGAGCTTTAGACAACTCTGTATGGAAATCAAAATCCATTTTCCTGTATTAGCTAGAGATAGGACTAAAACATCCGATGGAACTGCATGCATCCTGCACCAAAACCAACCCATGCAACATCAAACAAACTGAACATTTGTCCTGAAATTCTATGAAATCATCGGTGGAGTCAGAATGATCCTGCACCAACACCAAACCGTGCAACACAACCAATGAAACCGAGTATGCCGCAACCAAAACCGGGGTAATACAATTCATCAACCATGATATGTGCAGCTAAGTTCCCATTGGGAAGCTACTAGATTGCAGGCTGGGTGTGCGTGATTCCAAATGTTTCGTTGTAGTATTAGATCAGAACAAGATCAAAGGTAAACTACATACAGTCCAGAAAGTGAAAACGAGTGAGGGGAGGAAGAAGGGGTACGGACGTCGGGGTTGTCCTTGAGGCGCGCCGAGGTCTTCGTTTCCCCTGGCGAGGTCGTCGCAGACTCCATGGCGCGCCGAGGTCGCGCCAGAGAGTGACCTCCTTCGAGCTCGGTGACGCCGTGGCGAGCCTGTCGCGGCGGCCACGGCCTCCTTCTCCTCCACGCAGCCACGGATCCCTCTGCGTTCATCACGGACTCCTTCATGGGAACGGGACGGTCCGATCCGTTAGGTGCGGTCCGGAGACGGAGAACGCCGAGGCGGTGGACGAGGGAGAGGGCGGACCTTGAGGAGGTCGATGCGGCGGGCGGCGTAGAGGTCCTCCTCGAGCGCCAAGACGTGGTCTGGAGGCGGCGCGCAGTCCCTGAGGCGGCAGCTTGAGGCGGAGGGCGGTCGGGACGGGAGGCCGAGGGAGAAGCCGATGGAGTCAAGACGATTCCTCCGCCGCCCGGGAGCGCCACTGGAAGGAGGAGATGGGAAGCCTTGTCGCCTTCCGGCGCCATGGATCCCGCTGCCGTCGCCGCTGGCGATGAGGGAGGAGGAGGAGGTGGAAGAGGGTTTTGATTTGGATTTTGAAATCGCCGCCATGGGTGGAGGCCTCCTCAAGGTGGAGGCCTTCCGGTGTTTGGGAGGAGAGAGAGGGAGGTTGTGGTCTTTGGGGAGCGAGGGGGTGAGCGGAGATCGACGATGTGGTTCTCTAGATGGGATCGGGAGTGATGGAGGTGGGGGTGGCGGCGGAGAGACGATGGAAGGGTCTGGGCGGGGCACGACCCGCTTGTGACTAGGGTTTTTTTGCGAGAGCCTGTGGCTAGGGTTGGATGGGATCCCGCGGGTGGAGGTTGAGTTCTAGAGCGTCGGATTGAGTGAACAACTGGGATTCGAATAGATATATGGGTGCGTTGTAGTAGTAAAACAAGAAAGAATGGTTGGCGTGGTGGTAAGGTGCGCTAGGTTAGATTGGAGGTCTGGGGTTCGAATCCCTGCCTCAATTCTTTTTTGCAAATAACCTATAAGGCAATCTGGGCAATTTGCTTTCGGTCCCAATCTTAGTAGATTCGAGCAGCGCCATGTAGGCATATATTAACACACTAATATGACATGTAATAAAAAACTGACACATAGACATGACACATAAGCGCAATTGCTGATGTGGCCGACTACCAATTTGAACCTATCTTAATTTGGACGTCATGACGATTTCAAATCGTCGTAGTGAGGTACAAATAACGTCGTAGGCTATATCCGTCAGATTATGACGATTTGAGCTAATGAAACTATGACGTTCCTAGGCAAAATCGTCGTAACTTTGTAAGGTTTTGAACCTCCCGATCGGCTTACGACCATCTGGTGCGAAATCGTCATAACTTTATGACGATTTTGTCCACGGTCACTATGAGAAGGTCATAGAATAACACATTTCTTGTAGAGGTTGAAGCCATCAATATGGAAGCCCAAGTCGGCATCTCAAGGCGATGAATGAGGTGTCGTAGTTTGCATTGGCCAAGATGAAGGAGGAGGCCAAATCCTTACGATGTACATGTCGATGATGGATTTGTTGGCGAGGGCATGGCATGAGATGTACCTTGATCGCATGGACAAGGAGATCATGACTGCAGCGGCTGCTATGGCGGCGGCAACATCTGCACCAACACTTCCCTTGGCGACGACATCTGCACCAATACTTCCCTCGGTGAAAGAAACACCTGCAGCCACGGCGACATCGACACTCGAGCCGGTGCCCTCGATGAGTGATGAGCCGGAGGTGGTGGAGGCACCGCTCTTTGTTTGATCGATGTTTATGTATGTTATCTTGATAGCCAAATTTTGATGATGGCCTGTGGATGTAGCCAAAACTTGTTTAATGTTATAAGGTGAAAATTCAATTTATGTTCATAATCATTTGAATTCATATTGTGTGTGTGATGTATTGATTTTAGGCCGAATCTCTATTGAGGCTGGCCATAGGGGGATCGTCGGTGTGGACGACCCCTCCCCAATTCTGTGCACCATGTGCCGACACTCTCCGTATCGATGTGTCGGCTGTGTTTCCGCCCGCCGGCTATGATATGGGGAGCGCCTGTGAAGATGTTCTTAAGAAGAGGTAACAGACGATTTTTTTCAAGGGTATGCCAATAGCGTACCATATCTTTATAGAAGGAGCAAACAACATATTTACAAGACTGAAAACAACTGCGCACAATTGCTTCAGAACACTCAATTCTCTACACACACCAACTAAAGCCTACTCTCGCTCTAGGTGGTGACTCCCTCCTCCTGAAGCAAATTCCCAAATACTAAATTCATCTCTGATTCGCCTCATCGCCTCCTGCGAGTCACATTGTTGCCTAACGTTGCCAAAGGCACGGGCATTCCGCTGCTTCCATAAGGTCCAAGCAACAAGCAGTACTTGGGTGTCGAAATGTCTCTTGTTCGTGGTGTGCACCTGCCCTCTTGCTTCCGACCACCATTGTTCCCACGTGTCCTCCACTTGCGGTTGCCGAATTTGGAGCTCCACCTCCTGAAAGCATCTAAACCAAACCTGCCTCGCATATGGACATTGCACCAGGATGTGCTCAACATTGTCTTCCTCTTGTAGACAGGTGAAGCATGCCTCCGAATGATCCTGGAGCCCATGTCGGAAGCGCCGATCTGAGGTCCACAGCCTGTGTTTTATCGCTAGCCACCCGAAGATTTTGCACTTCATCGGCGCTCTCAACTTCCAGATCGGCTCGTGCATGCTGAATCTGACGTTTCCCTGGTTAAGCATGCGATATGTAGACCGAAGCAGATGCAAGGACAAACGAATCGACCCCTAGCTGTAATTTTGTCCCAGAGTTCAATTTCTTAGCGGACATATGCTCTTTTATACTCTCTTCGTATAGAAATATAAGAAGTTTTAATTTTATGGAATAAATGTATCTGGACCATTTTTGTGTATAAATTCAAAGTAATAAACTTATACACTAAAAAAGACCTACTTAGATGCATTTATTTTATAAAGTTAAAATGTCTTATACTTCTAAAGGAGAAAGTACCACATAATTAAGCTGGTGTGCTCAGATCGAAGAAGTGTGGGAACTCCGCACGTGCCATCCATGCAATAATGCGATGACAGCGAGTCGACAGCGATTATATTATGTGTGGACGTAGACGAGCATCCACATTTATCTTCATATTATCATAATAAACAGCCACAGTTTACACCACGACGACACTTTATCTTCATTATTAGACAGCGACAAGTCACACCGGGACGTTGAAACATCATCCGTCTGAATTGATTGCAATGAAATCCCTGTAGATGTAATGGACACCTTGACCGGGCATGATGTAAGACAGAATCAGTAGGTGCGGCAAATCACAAACATCGGTATCAGGATGCTAGACGGATAGATCTGCAAGCAACGTGCGGCCTCACGGGTCACGGCCACCATCAAGCATACTTTCCGGCGATGTCCGCGAGGCAGGTCGCGAGCTCGGCCGGCGTCGAGAGCAACGCCATGTGGTCGGCGCCGTCGATTTCCTTCACCTCGTCCACGGGGTAGTTCTCTATCATCCACCGCTGGAAGCCCTCGACGATGGCGCGGTCGTCCTTGCAGACCACGAACACCTTGCGCACCGACCCGTATCGAGCCGCCGTGTACGGCTGCTGCCGCCTCAGGTCGTCCACGAACATCGAACCCACCCTCATCAGGGACATTCCCAGCGTGAGGTCCTGCCATTGCCATACGATTCCAACATGCAGTTTCCAACATGTAGTACAGATTAGAAGGAGCAATTGATCGATTCTCATACGTTATGTGTGCTAAGTTCGAGTCATGTTTAACGTGATGTTGGAAGTTCGAACAGGTGATTAGACATGCATACAGTATATAGCAAATACCTCCGGCGAGCACAGCTGGTAGAAGTTTGCTCGTGTGACCAGTGGCCCGAACAGCATGGAAATAGGTAGCTTGCCCTCAGGATCCTGAGGCTTGAACTCCGTGTCCATCCAGTCCAGGGTCTTCCCCTCCACGAACTATTTAATTAGTGGAAAAATAGATCGAGCAATCATTCAGTAGTACTCCGTACTATACAAAGTAGGGAAACATTTCGGGCAATAGGCTGTTGTTGGTCGGGATCAGCGTCAAGTTACTAGTTTCTGCGTCCGAATCTAGCAGACTTCTAACAAGAAAAGGTCAAGCAATGACGATATAGTACACATATATACCTTCTCAAGCACGTACGACGGCGGCGACCTGTCGTCCGGCATGAAGGCGGTGAGGAACACGGCGACGGCGACCTTCTCCGGGAACAGCTCGGAGCCCAGCGCGATGTTCACGCCGCCGAGGCTGTGGCCGACGAGCACCACCTTCTCCCCGGACGGGAGGGACTCAAGGAGGTCCAGCAGCGGCTTGGTGTAGTCGCGGAACGTCGGCACCTCGCGCAGCGGCCTTGGGTCGACGCCCGACGCCGCGAGGTCAGGCGTGCTGACGCGGTGCCCGGCCGACCGGAGCCGCGTGGCCACCTTGTACCAGGACCAGCCGCCGTGGCATCCGCCGTGCACCAGAACGATGTGCTTGCCGCTTGGAGCTTCGCTCGCCGGAGAATCCATGTGCGTGCGCGGAGAGGTGCTGACTGCTGACGCTCTGTGGCCGCAGCTGTGGGATTTTTATAGCTGCTTTGGACGGTTTGGCGTGCCAAACTATATGAAAGCTCCTGGAAGGAGCTTATGGAAACTTTTGTGGGGGATTTTCTCTGGATACGCATATATATATAGAGAAAGTCAAAGGATTTTGTCAGCAAGGCTGGAATTTTTTATCACTTGCAGGTTGTCAATATGACTACGCAGTGGATTCATGCACCTGTGGGCATACCTCCTCCTGTCAGATCAGCGGAAACATATTTTTTATTTTCCGAATACAAAAACGGGGTGTTTTGTGAAGCAACCGCCAAATGAAAGTTGCAAAATAATACTATCCTATTTTTCAAAAATAGTAGACCATCTTGAATGGATAATTTCTCAACTTGGATTTCTCAAACCTTTTCGTCCATCCCTCGTAAAAAATACAAAATACCGCTGAATCGGTAGGAGATGAGTTATATTTGAACTACAAGTACATGATATGATGCCCATAATTTCTTGCAAAAATCATTTTTAGTTTCACAATATGCTATTTCATCAGAGATGTAATGCAAGTTTAGTGAGGCTCAGCCCCGAGTTAAGAATCTTCATGCCCCTCGATTTAGAAAGTTTGACGATAGTTTGAAACGGGCATAAAAAATTCAAAAACGATCGAAACAATACAAAACCTTCGCGTGGTGTCATATTATATGACATAGTTGCATGAAAAAATACCAAACTTGGTATATTGATTGTGTCTCAAAAAACATTCACAAAATGACCTATCTCAATCGAGGTTTTCTGGATTTCAGGTCAATGACCAATGTTATTGCTAGCGGTATAGTTTGCATGTGTATCATGGGATGACGAACAATGTTGCTTGAGGAAGGTTTCCTTTTCGTCGCACCAAAAGGCTATTTTTTATTTTTCGAGTGCAAAAAACGGGGTGTTTTATGAAGCAACCACCAAATGAAAGTTTCAAAATGATAATACCACATTTTTAAAAATACTAGACCATATTGAATGGACAATTTCCCAACCTGGGTATCTCAAACCTTTCCGTCCACCCCTCATGAAAAATACAAATTCTCGCCGAATCGGTAGGAAATGAGTTAGATTTAAACTACAGGTACATGATATGATGCCCATGATTTTTTGAAAAAATAATTTTTAGAATTACAATATGCTATTTCATCATAGATCTAATGCAAGGTTCCTTTTTGTCGCACCAAAAATCCATTTTCTATTTTCCGAGTGCCAAAATCGGGGTGTTTCATGAATCCTAACATAGTTTCGGTTGGTCTAATATTAAAATGTTATGATACAAAATTAAATAGATGATAGTGATGTTATATTTGGATTCCACTCTTTTTTCTGATCGATTTGGATATATTATTTGTTGAATTATGATTTACGGATTTGTAGATATGAATTATTCAATTTTAAATAAAAAGGCAAAATAAATAAATTTTATTTTATTTTTATTTGAATTCAAGATTATTATTACTTATTCATTGTTGTTTACTCAAATAATTGTATGGAATGTAAAAAAATAAAGACGTCTAACATTATAGTCTAATGGTTAATAGGATTGATATGATAACATTCACAACAAGTTCTAATTTCTTTGTCGAAAGCTCATGTGGAAGGAACGAAGAAGTTAAGCATGCTGGAGTTGGAGTAGTATTAGGATGGTTGACCGATTGGGAAGTTTGACTAATTATGTAATTTGAATTAAGACTAAGTGTACTTAGAATAAAAAATGTCCATATGAGATTAACAAGTTAAACAAGTCAAAAATGTGAAAAAAAATTTGAAGCCGTCAGCGTAGCTATATACGCCGACGGCTTTTCTACGCCTACGGGCCCATACGCCGACGGCAGCCGTCGGGCCAGCCTACGGCGACGGTATTTAGGGACTACGCCGACGGGACCCGGCCATCGACGTATCCGTATCCGGCTTCTCCTGTAGTGTTGAATGCAAAGAGGAAGTCGCAATGCATTTTAGACTTTTTTAAAGAATAAAGCCTTTTGCAAGCAAGATCTGGAAATGAGGCACTCAAGTAATAAATAGAAATGAGGCACCAAAGGGGGGCTTACGATAGACTATGTAATGCATGTGCTATAAGATCATCTCTAGCAGACACCGTAAAAGGGCGGAACCGAGAAAATAACCGCAATTTTTCGGTTTCGCGTGAGAAAAGTGGCCAGAATAGATGTCTCAAAATCGACCGAACCAAAAAATTTTAGGGCATCCGAGAAAACACCCTAGGAAACCGATAAAACCCAGTTTTCGAGCCCGACCTGGACGCAAACCATATCCCCAGTTTTCGTTGGCGGGAGGAAAGTTTCAGCCGCGCCATTCCGCCGCCACGCTTGATCTGCCGTTCCCGCCCGTCCCACCTCCGTCAAGCCTCATGAAAGGTCGCCATGGAAGTCCAGCAGCCGCCACTGAGCTCCGTTGAGGTCGCGCCGGCGCAGGCAACCCCTCCGATGGGTCTGCCAGATCTGGTAGCCACAAGCGTCGTCTTCGTCCCCATCGCCAGTCCCCCAGCCGGGGCTGCTGCTGCTACGACGAAGCGGAAGCGGCATGGCTCCATCCTCATCCAGGATGGCACCATGGGCGCTCCGGCCTCTCCCGCTGCTCCCCACGCTCCAGTGAGTGCTGTCGCCTCCAAGTCGAATCCGGCGCCGGGCAAGGTGAAGAAAGTGGTCGTGAAGCGGAAGGCAAGCCCCGGGAAACCATCCGCCGCCGCGAAATCCGCCAAAACAGCCTCGGCTAGCCAATCTAGGTATGAACAATTCCCTTCCCCCCTTCCGCCGCAGCCACCGCCAATTGCGTATACAATTGATTCGAGTTGGCGCTTTATACACAACGATTTGCATGAGGTTGTGACCTCCTACGTCGATTTTTTGAATAAATCCGGCAAGATGGTTTGCGCGAGATAGGCATGGAGGAGAGGAAGGCGGCAGCCGAGGAAACCAAGACCATCGGTTATATATGTTTCCGCTTGATGATTCAGAAGTTGGGTTTCGCAGTGGCGAAAGCAATAAATCGTGGAGGTGCTGCGAGGAAAAAGATGGGTGAGGAAAAACATAGAATGTTGTAATACTTTGAATGCTAAACTTCACAATACAATTTGGTGCATGCTGACTGATACAGAGTGCGTTGTTATACTCGAATTTTCAGAAATCAAACACAGGAAACTACTGGATTTAACACTCAGATCAACACAACTTGTGTGGGTGGGTGGGGGAGTGATTTATTTCATTTTTTCTTATGTAATGGATTTTATGAGTACACGACACCATTAATCTATAGACTTTTTTGCGGTAAAAGCATCATATTATAACAGGCAAACAAACCGCCTCATTAAAAACCTTCCAGCCCCCTTCAGTACCCTGATAAGGAAAAGAGCGCGTAAAAAAACTTGTTGCCCGAATTCAAAGAACGGTTACATCATTCACCATTCCCGGCATAATAAAACTAGGGGATCATTATCCCAAAACTCATCAGCATGATTGATAAAACTATGCCTAGCTAGCTCATGAGCAACCTGATTGGCCTCCCTCTTACAATGCTCAAACAAGATTTCTTTGTAACCAGAAGATAAATTCCGACAACCTCGAAGATGGTTGAAGAAGATGTGGCCGAGAAGCACCCATTTACCATTGTCTCAATGACCTGCATATTGTTAGATTTAATGATTATCATATTGCCCCCCAAAAATTGCGCCAGACTAAGACCATCCCATAACGTGTATGCCTGAGCCATGAAAGGATCTGCCACAAAGTGAATTTCTTTGCAACTTGCAGCCAATTTTCCTTCACAGTCTCTGGATATATCCCCCATACCTCCTTTGCCCAAATCAGCATCATAAGCGGCGTCCACATTGATTTTTATAGAAATTTTCTTTGGACAGAACCACACTTCCTTCTTACTTTGTGTGATCTTCTTTTTAGCTCTCCAATAATTTGTTGCAAGCACTCCAATTGACATTGCACTTCTATGAACTGGTTGTAGGCTCTCACCATGAGTAAATTGACGTCTTTCCCACCATAGATACCATGCACCAGTTAGGATTGTTTCGGCCATCCCTACACCCTTTAATAGTGGACATATGCTAGGGTTTAAGATTAAGTGCTGCAATAGAAAAGGACTCAGCATACCAAGTTGAAGTGTAGTCGTGATTGACTTATCAGTCAATCAACGTGCCCTTGTTTACGTGCCCTCTTGCACATAAGGAATCCGGCTATTTCATTAGTCTCCAACATTGCTTTGCTAACATCGTAGTATTAAATGTATGTAAATCTCTAAATCCCATAACTCCTCTATTCTTTAGGATACACATCTTCCACCAGGGCAGCCAATGCATTTTCTTGTGGTCATCATCATCACCCCACCATAATTGCGAAATAGCATCCATAATTCCTTTGCAAATTTTCTTTGGAATATTAAATACCGTCATCGCAAACACCAGTATGGCTTGAGCAACCGCCTTAATAAGCATCTCCTTCCCCCAATGGACAACATTTTTTCTTTCCATCCACTAATCAAAGATTGAACTCTCTCGATAAGGTATGTAAAATTTTCCGATCGATATGCTCCCACCATTGCTGGGAGACCGAGGTAACGATCACTTAGTGCTTCAGTCCAGATATCCAATTCCTGACAAAATCGGACTCTCTCCTCAACAACAGTATTAGGACTAAAAAAATGCTACACTTTGCTTTGCTTACCAATTGGCCCGAACTAGCACAGTAGTCATCTAGGATTTTCTTGAGTTGTTTGGCATTCGTCTCATTTGCTTCCATCAGAATAAGTGAGTCATCTGCGAATAACAAGTGAGAGATCATAGGAGCATGCCGACAAACCTTCACCCCTACTAGGGTTTCATTAGTTTCTGCTTGGTTCAACATACTCGACATAGCTTTTGCACAAAGAAGAAATAAATACGGTGATAGAGGGTCTCCTTGGCGGATACCTCTAGAGGGGGTAAAAAATTCGGTCTCCATGGAATTAAACCAAATTTTATACCTGACTGAAGAAACACAAGCCATGATTAATTTCACCCACCTCTATCAAATCATATTTTCACCATCATTTTTTCCAGAAAGCACCACTCCACGCCGTCATATGCCTAGTGCATAGCCAACTTCACCGCACATAAAACTTTTTTACCTTGTTTCTTCTTGGTTGAGTGTATACACTCGTAAGAAATCAGGATATTATCCGTAATAAGTCGCCCTGGAACAAACGCGCTCTGTTATGGCCCGATGATTTCAGGTAGAATTAGTTTCAGTCTATTAGCCAGCAACTTCGAAATCACCTTGTACACAACATTGCTTAAACTGATCGGGCGATGCTGATAGATATTTTTTGCATTCTCCACCACTAGTGGAAAAGGGGCTATCCGTTCGCGACCCCTCAGAGCATTTGTCCCGGTTGCGCCACCAACCGGGACTAATGCTGGCACGCGTCCCGGTTGTAGCGGGCACGGGGCCAGGGGGCATGCGTCCCGGTTGGTAAGGGCAATACGTCCCGGTTGGAGCCAGCAACCGGGACTAAAGGTGCCATACGCCACGCCCTGCTGCTGCTCCAACCGCACTAAAGACCCCGCCTCTATAAATGCAGCCTGACCCCCTCTGCCCACTCTTTTTTTTGAATGGTGGAAGGTGTGGGGGTGCTAGTTTTTTCTCATGCATGCATTGAAGGTGTTTGATGAAATGTTTGAGTGAATAATCCCGTTGAATTTCTCATAGAACAAAAATATAGAAGGTGTCCGAGACGCACTTGAGCTTTCTCCTCGTTATTTCCCTCGATCGAGGTTAGCAATCTTATCTTTTATAGGTCATTGATACAATTCATGTGTCGGTGTGAATTGGTTATTTCACTATTTATGATGTCCTGTTTTTTGATAAACTTACTTATATGATGCAGATGAACGGTCGGGAATGGATGTACGGTGACCGGCGCGTAGCCGGGTATATCAAAGGCGTGGATAAATTTATCGATGTGGCTACGACAAACAAAGAGAATGGATTTATACGTTGTCCATGTGTTCAATGTCGGAACAACAAGGAGTAATCTTCCTCGAAAATCATTCGCAGCCACTTGATTATGAAAGGTTTCATGCCCAACTATAATTGCTGGACCAAGCACGGGGAAAGAGGGGTTATGATGGAAGATGGTGAAGAAGAAGATGATGATAACAACTATCATCATATGTTTCATGAATATAGTGATACTGCAATGGAAGACAATGGAGAGGAAAGAGGTGAAGAACGGGCATCAGATGAGCCGTCTGATGAACTTGGTAGGGTCATTTCTGATGCAAAGCGAGAATGTGAAACAGAAAATGAGAAGTTGAAGTTAGAGGGCATGTTAGAAGATCACAAAAAATTCTTGTACCCAAATTGTGAAGATGGCAGCACAAAGCTCGGTACCACACTGGAATTGTTGCGATGGAAGGCAGAGTGTGGTCTAACTGACTCCTCATTTGAAAAGATGCTGAAAATAATGAAGCCGAAGTTTCCAAAACATAACGAACTTGCCGAGAGTACCTACGAAGCAAAGAAGACTCTCCGGGATTAGATGTGCAAAAGATACATGCATGCATTAATGATCGCATCCTCTACCACGGTAAGGAGTATGAGAATTTAGATAAATGCCGGTATGCAACGCTGCGGTATAAGATCGACGAGATGACCTGGTGATGTTGAGGAGAGCCTCCTAAGAGGGTTCTGCTAAGGTTATGTGGTATGCTCCTATAATACCAAGGTTGAAACGCATGTTCGTAAAACAAAGAGCATGCTGTTGTTGCGATGGCACAAAGAAGACCGTAAGAAAGACGGGAAGTTGAGACACCTCACGATGGGTCACAGTGGAGAAAAATCGAGAGAGACTTCCCATACTTTGCGTGTGACGCAAGGAACTTATGGTTTGGTCTAAGTACGGATGGCATGAATCCTTTTGGGGAGCAGAGCTGCGCCACAAAGACCTGGCCCGTGACTCTATGTATCTACAACCCGCCTCCTTGGTTGTGCATGAAGCGTAAGTTCATTATGATGCCAGTGCTCATCCAAGGCCCGAAGCAACCGGGCAACGACATTGATGTGTATCTTCGGCCATTAGTTGAAGAACTCTTACAGTTGTGGGGCAAACCAGGTGTACGTGCGTGGGATGAGAACAAACAGGAGCCATTTAATCTACGAGGGTTGTTATTCGTAACCATCAATGATTGGCCTGCTCTTAGTAACCTTTTAGGACAGACAAACAAAGGATATAAGGCATGCACCCACTGTTTAGATAAGACCAAAGGTACATATTTGCATAAATGCAAGAAGGTTGTGTACCTGGCGAATCGACGATTTCTTCCGACCAATCATCCCGTAAGAAAGAAATGCAAGCATTTCAAAGGTGAGGCAGATCACCGGAAGAAGCCTGAACTCCCTACTGGTGATGATGTATTTGGTATGGTCAAGGACATAGAAGTAATCTTTGGAAAGGGTCCCGGCGGTCAATCAGTTCGAGCAACGTCGCTGTGACACGCACCCATGTGGAAGAAGAAATCTATATTTTGGGAGATGCCATATTGGAAAGTCCTGCGTGTCCGCTCTTCAATCGACGTGCTGCACGTGACGAAGAATCTTTGCGTGAACCTGCTAGGATTCCTAGGCGTGTATGGGAACACAAAAGATACACCAGAAGCACGGTAGGACCAACAAATTATGAAAGACCCAAAGAACACGCATACACAGAACAAGACAGATAAAGGGCGTCACTTAAGTCGTGCCAGCTATGCTCTTACCAAAGCAGAGAAGAAAATCTTTTTTGAAGTCCTTACGATCAAGGTGTCGCCGGGCTTCTCATCTAATATAAAGGGATAATAAATATGGCGAGAAAGTTCCAAAACCTGAAGTCTCATGATATCACGTGATTATGACGATTGCTTCCGATTGCATTGAGGGGCTTCTACCGGAAAATGTTCGAGTACCCATTGTGAAGCTGTGCATTCCTCAATGCAATATCTCGAAGGTAATCAATCCAGATATTACGCCAAGGTTCTGAAGGATGTGGTACAATGTCTTATTAGTTTTGAATTGGTGTTCCCACCATCCTTCTTCAATATTATGACGCATCTCTGGTTCATCTAGTGGAAGAGATTGCCATTCTCGGTCCGTATTTCTGCACAACATGTTCCCTTTGAGAGGTTCATGGAAGTCTTAAAGAAATATGTTCATAACCGTGCTAGACTGAAGGAAGCATCTCCAAGGGATATGGAATAGAGGAGGTCATTGAGTTTTGTGTTGACTTTATTCCCGACCTTAAGCCGATTGGTGTTTCGACTCATGCATGAGGGAAGACTAAGTGGAAAAGGCACATGGGAAAGAAAGCAATGATATACGGGATTCTTTCACTAAAGCACACTACAGCTTCTACATAATTTCACCTTGGCAGCTCCAGATATCGAGGAACACAAGAATATTGTACGCTCAAAACCCGGGAAGCTGAATCATGGATTACAGATGAACACATGAAGTCTTTCGGTGGTTGGATGCGACACATCTCTTGAATGACACTACTGTTGGAGATCAGCTATACTTGTTGGTCAGTCACCATCTTCATGTATTGAATTTCCAAGGGTATAAATAAATGGGAATACATTCTACACGATCGCCCAAGATAAAAAGAGCACCAACCAAAATAGTGGTGTCCGCTTTGATGCAATAGACGAGAATGGACAAAAGGACACATATTATGGTTACATAGAGGAGATATGGGAACTAGACTATGGAGTCTCTTTTAAGGTCCCTTTGTTTCACCGCAAATGGGTCAACTGAATGGGGAAGGGGTAAAGATAGACCAGTTGTTATGGGAATGACAACAAGTGGATCTCAACAATCTTGGTTATAGAGATGAACCATTCGTCCTAGCCAATGATGTGTCTCGGTTTTCTATGTGAAGGACATGTCCTCCATCAAAAAAGAAAAAAATATGCAAACGAATACATCATATGATGAGCCAAAGCGTCACATAGTTCTTTTCAGGGAAAAGAAACATCGTGGGAATCGAGGACAAGACAAACATGTCAAGATTATAATAAGTTTGATGAAATTCCGCCTTCACAAAGGAAAACCCACCCAAGCATTCCGTTAAGTAAAGAAGATGCTCCATGGTTACGTCTGAAGCGGTCATAAGGAATGACATATGCCAAGAAGTTCATGCTCATATTATGTAACTCTAGTTCATATCTTTCGCGGTTTGTGGCTTGACCGAAGGATATCTTTCACGGTTTGTGGCCTTTAGTCCCGGTTTTGTAGTCTCAGTTTTTAATATTAATAAATGTCTTGAGTGTTAGTACCGTTTTGTGGCTGGACCGGGAGTGCCTCTATGACCAGTTTCTTGGAGATGCCGGAGGACTCGGCCAAGATCTCCCCGAAACTGGTCGAGTGGTGTCACCGCTCGAAAACCATCTTGCAGCTTGTAACTTCACTAACTAGATCAATACGCCTTGAGCTAACTAATTTCACATATTAGGAGTGCCTCTATGACCAGTTTCGGAGATGCCGAGGATCCCGCTCGGCATCTCCTCAAACTGGCCGCAGTGGTGTCCTCGCTCGAAAACCATCTTGCAGCTTGTAACTTCACTAAGTAGATCAATACGCCTGAGCTAACTAATTTCACATATTAGGAGTGCCTCTATGACCAGTTTCTCGGAGATGCCGGAGGACTGGCTCCGGCATCTCCTCAAACTGGCCGCAGTGGTGTCCCCGCTCGAAAACCATCTTGCAGCTTGTAACTTCACTAACTAGATCAATCGCCTCGGAACTAACTAATTTCACATATTAGAGTGCCTCTATGACCAGTTTCTGAGATGCCGGAGGACTGGGCTCGTGGCATCTCCCAAATCGGCCGTAGTGGTGTCCTCGCTCTCTAAAACCATCTTGGAGATGCCTCAAACTGGCTGGAGGACTGGACTCACAAGGATGCATATTTATAGTACAAGAAGCTCGGCATAATGTCGACACTCACGACATAATGTCGACACTCACCCCTATTATTAGTCTTGACTCATCTTTAGTCGGTTGGTGTCTCCACCAGGACTAAAGGTTCATCTCTAGTCCGGTTGGTGACACCATCGGGACAAGGTATAAGCCATGCGACATAATGTCGACACTCACCCCTATTATTAGTGTTGCTCGCCCATTCATCGTTAATCCTTTTCACATGGTTGGTTTCTCCAACCGGGACTAAATATGAACCCTCTCTTTATATAGGCATTTCCCTCTATTTATTAGGTAACACTCAAGACATTTATTAATATTAAAAACCAGGACAAACCGGGACTAGCTAACACTCAGGAATAAAGCCTCCCCCTTTAGTCATAATCATGCCTAGTCCTATAGTACGCAGCTTCAGGGTCTTCATCGTCATCGTCACCTGCCACTCCGGGGATCCTCAGCCCATCCATGGCATATACCAGGGGCCATTCCAGCCTCGGATTCACGGCGGGTGGGAGAGGGGTCTCCTGGAAGACGATGCCGCTACCGTCTGGACAGTATGGGTCCTGTGGCGGGTGGACTCGTGGGCACCGTAGGCGAGGATGGTCTCCCCCGGCGATGTAGCGCATCACTTCGATGATAGTACGGTTCGCCCACCATGCATTTACGACGGCTTGTGTGGTTCACCGGTGGCGGACATCACCCTGCACTGCAAGCTCCCTTTCCCGCCTATTAGCGAAGAAGGCATTCCAGGTGTCGTAGTTGTCGGGATCCCACTAGGGATCCATCCGCTGCTCCGGCGTGAGCTCGTGGTAGAAGTGGTTTGTGATGTCCTCCTGGCGTGCGGAACCTTGAGGGACAGGAGGGACAGAACCCTCCGGCCAAAGATTCAACATCGGGCAGAGTCGGCCGGACAAGGGTAGTTGGAGGCACACAGCGCCTCGGTCTCCTCGAGGGTCAGAATGGCCCAGTAGGCGTTGTCCATTGTTCTAAGAGAGGAAGGTGTGGATGTGTGGATAGCCATGACACGATCACCCTAAATATAGAGGGAAAGGACGGGAAAACTTGGCGTGAAGCTTTGGGAAATGGCGGGAAATATCTTTAGTCCCGGTTAGTGACTACATCCGGGACTAAAAGCTCTAGTAGAAAGGAAAGGGCGGGAAAACTTAGCGGGAAGAGGTGGGAAATGGCGGAAAATATTTTTAGTCCCGGTTTGTGACTACATCTAGGACTAAATGTGTGCCGAACAATGATCATGTTTCGAAAAAACCTTCACAAAATGACCTATCATGTTCGAGGTTTCATGGCTTTTTCGGTCCAAATGACCGATGTTATGTGCTGAATCACGGCATAGTTTGTGATGTTGTGCCCATATTATGCATGTGTGTGGACATTGGTATGGAGAACAATGTTGCAGGAGGAAGTTTTCCTTTTTGTCGCACGGAAAAGCCCTTTTCCATTTTCCGAGCGCAAAAAACGGGTCGTTTTGTGAAGTAACCACCAAAATGCCGTTTTAGAATGCTACCGTCCCATTTTCCTAAAATACTAGACCACCTTACATGGACTATCTCTCAACCGGTACATCTCAAACCTTTTCGTCCATCCCGTGTAAAAAGGACAAATGTCTGCCGAATCGGTAGGAAGTGGGTCCGGTTTGTACTACAGGTACATGATCTATCGCCCGTGATTTTTAAAAAAAATCATTTTTAGACTCGCAATATGTGGTTTCTTCATAGATTCAATGCAAGTTTTAACGATTCTCGTCCCCTATCTTCATGCACACCGGTTCGACCATAGTTAGAAATTCAGATAATTCAAAATGGGCATAATAAATTCAAAAAAAATCCGAACAATGAAAATCCTTCGCGTGGTGTCATATTTTGTTACATAGTTGAAAGGAAAAATACCAGACTTGGTATATTGATCATGTTTCGAAAAAACCTTCACAAAATGACCTATCATGTTCGAGGTTTCATGGCTTTCGGTCCAAATGACCGATGTTATGTGCTGAATCACGGCATAGTTTGTGATGTTGTGCCCATATTATACATGTGTGTGTACATTGGTATGGAGAACAATGTTGCAGGAGGAAGTTTTCCTTTTTGTCGCACGGAAAAGCCCTTTTCCATTTTCCGAGCGCAAAAAACGGGTCGTTTTGTGAAGTAACCACCAAAATGCCGTTTCACAATGCCACCGTCCCATTTTCCTAAAATATTAGACCACCTTACATGGACTATCTCTCAAACCTTTTTCGTCCATCCCGGGTAAAAAGGACAAATGTCTGCCGAATCGGTAGGAAGTGGGTCCGGTTTGTACTACAGGTACATGATCTATCGCCCGTGATTTTTTGAAAAAATCATTTTTGGACTCGCAATATGTGGTTTCTTGAGAGATCCAATGCAAGGTCTAACGATGCTCGTCCCCTATCTTTATTTTAAAAGGTTACATTAATTATTTTTTAAAAATAGAAAATGGTTTTGGATTATTTATTCAAATCCATACACTTCTTATGTTTAAAGTTTTTCTAAATTCCAAATTAATATTCAAAAATATAAGTTAATTCATTTTAGAAGGTTACATTAATTATTTTTTAGAAATAGAAAATGGTTTTGGATTATTTATTCAAATCCATACACTTCTTATGTTTAAAGTTTTTCTAAATTCCAAATTAATATTCAAAAAAATAAGTTAATTCATTTTAAAAGGTTACATTAATTATTTTTTAGAAATAGAAAATGGTTTTGGATTATTTATTCAAATCCATACACTTCTGATGTTTAAAGTTTTTCTAAATTCCAAATTGATATTAAAAAAATATAAGTTAATTCATTTTTAATTGTAAATGGATCATATTTTAAATGGTTACATTATTTTTTTTTAAACAGAAAATGGTTTTGAATTATCTATTCAAATCCAAACACTTTTTATGTTTAAAGTTTTTCTAAATTCCAAATTAATATTCAAAAATATAAGTTAATTCATTTTAAAAGGTTACATTAATTATTTTTTAGAAATAGAAAATGGTTTTGGATTATTTATTCAAATCCATACACTTCTTATGTTTAAAGTTTTTCTAAATTCCAAATTGATATTAAAAAAATATAAGTTAATTCATTTTTAATTGTAAATGGTATATATTTTAAATGGTTACATTAATTATTTTTTAAAACAGAAAATGGTTTTGAATTATTTATTCAAATCCAAACACTTTTTATGTTTAAAGTTTTTCTAAATTCCAAATTAATTATCATTTAAAAAACAATACAAATTTAAACCCCAAAATAAAAAATAAGGCGGGAACAGAGAGAAAATATCTGAAAAAATTTGAAATCAGGGGAATATGTCCCGGTTGGAGCCACCAACCGGGACTAAAGACCCCCTGCACGCCAACCCTTGGTCTGCTGAAAATATTGGAGTATACGTCCCGGTTGGTGGCTCCAACCGGGACGTATGCCCGGTTGGAGCCACCAACCGGGACTAAAGGCCCTTCGTTTATAACTGACGCGTCTCCTTTCTTTTTCCCCATCTCACTTCTCTACTTCTCACCGACGCAGACTTCGACGCCGGCAGTTGCCCGAGCTCGCCGCCACCTGCTGCCCGCCCACCGCCACGCCTCCGCCCACGCGCGCGCTATTTTTCCTCGCGGACCTCAATCGCTGGATTGGAAGCTCCGTCTGCCGCCTCCGCCGATTCCGGCGTCTCCCGAGCTTCGCCTACCGCCACCACCTCCGCCGTGTTCTGGTGAGCTGCTGATCCTCACGGTGTTCTTCTTTCTCTCCCTCTCCTCTGTATTACTCTCCGCGTGTGCGACGACGCCGCCGAGCTCGACGGAGGCGGCGCCCGTGACCAACAAGGAGCGGCGCCGCTCCCTTTCTCCCTGCATCGCGCTCTAACGCGCCCATCCGCGCGTGGTGCTCTTATCGCCGCTATCGCTGCCTAGGAGCTCGCCGCCGGACGCCGTGATGACGCCACTCGTGCTCGCGTGCGGTGATGTGGCATGGGGCCCATCCATCGCCTCGGTAGACTTCTGCGTGGTAGGAAAATGATGCACGCTGCGTGGAGGCTAAGTTGGCATTGGGGCCCTTCATCAGATCTCACCGGCTAGGGGCGCCCGGTAAAAAACTATTTGCCTTTTTTTAATTCCGAAAATGATTTAATTTTGTAAAATCAATAACTTATTGTTTATAAGTCAGAAAAATACAAATAATATATCAAATTGTTCAGAAAAATGAAACCTATCTATCTAAACTATAATCATGCATTGTTCAACAACTTAAATGACAAGTATAATTAGAAGAACAAATGCACCCCTCTCATATGTTCCGGAGTTTCCCCGAGTTAGGGTTTTCACCCCTGAACCCGATTAAATCGTCGAGCATGTCTTAGGGTTACATTCAATGCAAATTAACTTGTCATATCATCATACTTGCTTGAGCATTGCATCGATGCCATGTGTTGATTGTTTCCCTTTCTTTTCGGTGTTTCGATTATTAGGTTTATCATTAGTTAGGTATTATTAGGTTTATTAATTACTTTGGTATTATTGGTATTCGTCCCCACCGTCGATCAATGTGGGTAGCCCTGCACCGATTCACATTGTCAAGCAACTTAGGTGCATGTGGGTTCGACGATGTGCCTATCTACTACACGGTTTCCTTTCTTCATTTTTATTATTGTGTATGTATATATTAGGGTTTCTCGAATTAGGGTTTATATCTCTCAACACCGCATTTAACTTTCTCATTTAGCCACTTTGACTTATTCGTTTTCCACCTATGTAAAAATATGGACCCACACGCCGAGACGAAGAAAAGGAAGAGTTGATCCAAGGTGTGATCCATGGGAAGATAATTTAGACGTATCAACGTTTCGAACAACTCCGGTGAGGGTGATCCTCTTTACCGGAGTAGACAACTTGTTTGAGGTTGAAGGTGTTGCCTTCCATGAGGAGAAGGCGATGCCTTGTGTAATCGAGAAGACGCTCATGCGAGGTGCATGTAATATAAATCAATTCATTAATTAATCATCCGCTATCTATATAGAAATAGTAACGACGATCTTTCTTCTTTTAGCCCTCCGGATCGAAGGAATCTACTGAAAAGAGCGGACGAGGCCCAACCAAAAAGTTGCAAGACCATGAGAGGTTCAGGATCGAAGATGTCGCTGAAGACGGCAAACCGACGGCTCCCGAAGTTGTCGCAACCAAATTTGTGGCACAATGCGGAGTAATCGTTAGGGACTTAATCCCGATCACCATTAGAAATTGGAATAGGCCTGCTAATGCGGATGAAGAGGGAACATGTTTATTTGTTCCTAACCACGCCAAAGATTTACTGTAGAAGAGGCTCATGGTTAATTTCAAACTACGGAAGATAGAGCTAGATCCAAATGCGGAGGATCCAGTTGAGGACGCCTTACAACATGGGAGAGCCATGGAGGCTAAGGTCAGGGAGTGGGCTTTGAAGAAGATGGCCAGTGTTTCACCAACTGGAAGAAAAGATTGCACCTTGACTATGTCGTGAAAAAGAAGACTCCCGATTTCAAGAATATTCAGTTTGAGAAGATAAAACCATTCTGGGCTGAGTTTGTGGAATACAAGAAATCAGAAAAAGCTAAGAAAATGTCTGAAACGAATAAGCTGAATGCTGCTAACAAGAAGTATCACCATACTATGGGGCAAGGTGGCTACAGGGCTGGCATTCCTAAGTGCGAGAAACTTGAGTAGGAACTGCGTGATAAAAAGATCACCCGAGAGCATTTATTGGGTAGAACGTGCAAGGAATTGGTTTTACGGGCATGGGGGCACGTTGGACTCGGAAGGGAGGTGTATATATAACATACGACATAAAGAAGACCCCTTGCCAATCGAGAGGATCAGAAAAGCAGTAAAGGTTGTTAAAGATGGGGACTTCATTCCCGATAGAGAGAATGATGAGCTCACACTCGCCCTTGGAAATAACGAACATGATGGATGAACACGAGGCACAATAGGTTCCCAATCATGGAGGACTGGGTTTCCCGAAGAGAGGAAGAAATATCCTGATAGAAGCCGTTAGAGGAGTAAGGACAGGGCGGCAGTTGAAGCAGAAAGTCAGAAAGAGCGAATGCGTTTAATTGAAGAACGATTAAAGCAACAACAAGATGAAATTAACGCACTTAAAGAGCAAAGTACTACCGGCCCATCTCAGTAGCACACTGCATTCGATGCTACCGGCCTATCGAATAATCGAAAAAGCAGTGTGGCTTCCACCGAGGTCCCGGGTGATGACAATGGCGATGATGATGATGCACCGACGATGGCTCCTGTTGGATACCCAGTGGATGATATCACAGAGATGACACACTGCGAGCTACATGTCAAAGTTGTGAACATATCAATGAAGGTGGCGGTCGGCTATGCCTTACCAATTGGACCCACACCAACTTACCACTGTCGTCCGGTTCCAGAGGGCTACGCTGTCGGCGTGGATGAAATCATGCCCACCTTTGAGGTTTTGGATCTTCACTACCGCCGGTGAAGGGATGTTCTTGTCTTGGGTGACGCAAAAACGCCACCATTCTATGGTCAAGGAATGTATCGTGCTTCAAAATCACACGCCAAGGCCATCTTCGCCGCCGCCTAACCCGTCTCCAGCGAGGTCGCCACCGCTTGGCCGTCTTCGTCGCCTCACCCGCTCCGTCGCCTCACCAATCTCCGGTGCAGCCATCGCGGCGCCAGATAAAAAGCGAAGCGCACGCCATTATGCGTCGTAAGCGATCGCCAAACGTAAACAAGAGCCTCTTCCAAAAGTACCAACGGTTCCTCCCAAGAGAGATTATGATCAGATCAAGAGGAGATCGCGGCGATCGTTGATGCGGAAACGACAGCCGCTAAGCCGAGGCCGAAAGAGCCAGAGTTCCCAAGACCAAAGAAGAAAAAGCCAAAGTGTTGAAAATGCTAAAGAATCTTCATCAACCCGAGCCAAAGCTGTCATCGACTATGAGCGTTCTATTCTCAAGTCACATGCACAAAAAGCCTCAAGAGCAAGATCGATGCAAGCGGGAAATCTATTGCCCAGCTCGGAGAACAAGAAAAACAGACTTGCGCCCCTCTCAAGGTGATTTCTCAAACCAATGTGGGGTCGAGCAAATATGGGGCTGAAGAGCAGTATGATCTAGAGGTAGTTGCACAATACGGAGAAGCTGCCGCTGCTCAAGGTATGAGTATTGTCCAGTACTTATCCCAGTTAGAGTTCTTCCCCGTGAGTGAAGTAGCATACAAATACCAGTACGGAAAACCTCTCGTCAAACCTGAGGAGGTAAACAATCTTCCAACAAAAATGCGAAGATTGCATAACTGGTACATGCATGCCACAAGGGCCGGGGCTAACTGGATAGTGCTGAGGGTTACAAAAAAGCATCATGGGAAAGATAAGGATGACATGATATCCATTAAATTTGATGAACTATTTCAATTATTCAATCAAGACGCCTTGGACAAATCGATCATCAGTGCCTATTGTCTGTAAGTACTAATTCTGTAATTAATTTAGTCTCCATCTATATTATTTTGTTTATTGCATGTATATAATCATACTGTAATATGCAGAATGAAGATTCTCGAATGCAGCAGAGGACAAATCTATGACATTGGCTTCATTGACCCATATTGGGTTCATGAAGCTAATCTCAAAATAAGCCCCCGGATACGGAGGATAATATAGTACACGCGTTAAGGTTTCAAGAAACCAAAAGGGAAATACTATTTCCTTACAACTTCGAGTGAGTGTTATTGTCTTGTATACACTTTCTATTTCGCTTACTCGATGTTAAGTATATAATTGATTAGTTATGCATTTGCAGCTTCCACTATATTCTGTTAATCATTCAACTTGACAAAGGGCGTGTACTAGTCATGGACTCGAAACATAAACCCCTTGAGACGTGGAAGGACATGCAGATACTTCTCCAGCAATAATTCTAATCATTAAGACACTATATCGGTAACGTTCATGAATTTTATGATATCAAGTACTTAATAACTTATTTTATTCGTTTTCTACGTCGGGCAGCGCTTGGAAACGGTTCACTAAGGGCATGTTTGATTCAAAGGATTTGTATAGGAAATTTGTAGGATTAAATCCTATAGGAAATTTTCCTATGGTGGTTGTTTGATTTGTAGGATTGATTTCTATAGGAAACTTTCCTAAGAAATCCTTTCCACTAGATTGCATAGGAAATCTAACATCCACCCAAAGCTCTTTCTTAGAATCCTTTGATGGAATCAAACAAACTTTATTGCATGTGGGTTCCTATAGGATTGAAGTGGACATGACATTGCAATCCTATGGTTTTCCTATTCCTTTGTTTTTCCTATCCTATGAATCAAACAAGTCCTAAGAAGGCTAGGGGTGTTTGGAAAGAGGAGCTTACATTTCAACCACTAAATGTAAGCACCACTAGCTATATCCGCGCATCTCTTTGATTCTAGTTTTGATACAGTTATTATCATGCTTGATTATTATTTTGATTGAACTCTATTCTCGTAAAGTGCCTGACGCAGGGACCAGGTAACAATCTATGTGGATACTATGTATGAGAGTTCATCCGGCAGACGTGCGATGAGAAGGACAGAAATTTAGAGCAACTCCACGTACGTAAACAATTTCTATAGTTTTTAATTACAATCAAATTATTTTTAGTTTCATTCATATAGGCTGACTCCTTTTTTAAATCAGATCGAACGTCTATGGGACGGTCTTCTGCCAAAGGATCGCGTACGAGCAATTCAGGAGGAATTGGCGGGATTCTTGGATGCAGAAGTCCTAAACACACAAGGGGAATACTACTCGGCTGTGTATAGACAATATGAATTGTAAAAATAGCAACTTTCAAGAAATTGGCCGGTAGCATCGAATAGCAACTTTTGTATGTAGTGCATGAACTCGGTCCATGTATTGAATATAATGTTGTCATCATGATGTAATATAAGGTTCCTTCATTGATAAGTGCAAATCACTAAATAAACAATAAAACAACCCTAAATAAATTCTCTGCTGCGACACAAAAAGTGGCGAAAATGCTGCCGCGGCAACAAAATGTGCCAAAATGAATTCTCTGCCGCGGCAGAGAAATGGGCCAAATCTCTGCCGCGGCAGCAGGTTATTAGTCCTGGTTCGTGTTACGAACCGGAACTAATGCTCCACCCCCCCTCGCGCTTTGATGCCGCCACGTGTGCCCCCATTTGTCCCGGTTGGTGGGGCAACCGGGACTAAAGGTTAGAGCTTTAGTCCAGATTGCCCCGTCCCGGTTGGGCAACCGGGACTAATGCCCCTTACCAACCGGGACCTATAGGGAGTTTTCTACCAGTGCACCTTTGGTATAAGTACCACCACAGTGTCATTCCATGCAGCTAGGATCACGCCCGAATTTACATCCTGCAACACCTCCTTTGTCAGATCATCTCCAATAAGTGACCAATATCGTTTGTTAAAAACAGCATGCAGCCCATCAGGTCCAAGTGCTTTCAGGTCACCAATTTGAAAAAGGGCCTTTCTCACTTCTTCTTCTGAAAATACATGACAAAGTCTATTATTCATCTCATTAGTAATCCGTCTTGGAACTGTATTTAGGACCGATTCAGCAGGTTCTAGCACCTCTGAAGTAAATAGGTTCTAAAAAATGAATTTAATGAGATTGCTTATCCACTGCGGATCCTCCCATTTTTGACCAGCCTCATCAATAAGATATTTGATAGTATTCCTCTTCTTCCTTGTACTTGCAAAATTATGCAAAAAAAATTGTATTACTCTCACCATGTCTCAACCAGTTAGCTCTTCCATGTTGGACCCAATGTAATTCTTTGCTCCAGTAGAAGCTCAATTTTCAGGAGGATTTCCTTTTATTCTGCCGTTGATTCATCATACATTGCCCCTCTTTTAAGGACTTCAAGCTCTCGTTTGAGCTGATCAATGCGCCTTGTAGGACCCTTCAGCTCCCTCTTGTCCCACGCGTGCAATTCAGCATGCACCTCCGCCGATTTCTGCATGAAAGAGGGTCCCAGTCGAATCTCTACTCCAGGCGTTTTGAACTATCAGATTGATCGTGTCCGGTAAACGTAGATACAAAGTAAACTGGAAAGGTCCGGTAAACTGGAAAGATACGGTAAAACAACCTAGATACAAAGTAAACTGGAAAGGTCCGGTAAACGTAAGATAAAGCGAACTAGCAAGTATTGCAGACGTTCTTTGACCATTAGCAAGTGTTTCCCATGGTTTGATAAACCTAGATATTCTAGGAAAAAAACTAATATATTGTATCCATAATCTTGATCGAAGGTATGAGACTACTACGATTCTATAATGGACAACATTTATAAAGTTTTCGATAAACGTATGATGGATCTGTGAGACATCGAGAAACAAAAGTTCTGGGTAGCAAGAACATACAACAAGAAAGTCCCGCATGAGAACTTTGAAGTTGGAGACTTGGTGTGAAAAACTAACCTGCCGACAGGAACCCGAAGCCAAAAATTATACAGATGGTCTCCTAACTAGGAAGGACCTCTGTGGAATACCATAGTGGTAGTGGTACCCGGAAACTCTTACATGATGGAGACTTTGGAGGGGGAAATGATGACACGAGCTATCAACTTCAAATACCTCAAGGAGCTCCATCCTTTTTCTGAAATGGGGAGTTAAACCTCGGCCTCTACATCAGTAAATGTACATATCCTTTTATGAAAGATTCAACATTCCTCAAGAAGTTCCATCCTAGCGTGTGACAAACAACTTAGGAGTAAATGACACCGAAAGTCACACAACTTGTTCTGTACGTGCACTTAAGTCACACAACATACAAACTGAACTAATAAGTCATACAACTTGCAAACCCGTGCACCTGTGGTTACAAAACCGGTCAATTAGGTGGTTTTTGACCAAAACCGGTCATAGACAGACTATTTTTTTATTAAAAACCCTTATCTTATATTTTCATTGTAGCTCTTTTAAAAAAAATAAAAAAAAGTTAGGAGTATTTATAAGACTCCAAAAATTCTGAAAAAATGACGTACAAATATATATGCATTTCTAAGGTACGCAAAATATTTCATAAAAAATACATTTTATTTTGCAAAATACAAAAAAGACAAACCTTGACACGTGCTTTTTTATACGGGGTTTTTTCTGTATCCCAAAGAAAAACGAATTTTTCACCTAAACTTGCAATAGTCATTCAGCGCGCACTTGTGCATTCCCAAAATAAATATTAGATTTTTTTGAAATGAAAAAGTATTGATTTCAAATTTTTCAAATACCGAGCTTACTAGAGCTTGGGAGCTACAAATCCTCTCTCATGCTCACGATAAATATTAGATTTTTTTAAATGAAAAAGTACAGATTTCAAAATTTATTTTATAGAAGTACGAGAGGGTTATTGTAAAATTTTAGTCTGCCTAAGATCGGTTTTAGTCAAAAACCACCAGTTGACCGGTTTTGTAACCATGGGTGCACGGGTTCACAAGTTATGTGACTTGTTAGTTTAGTTTACAAGTTATGTGACTTAAGTGCACATGCACATCAAGTTGTGTGACTCCTAGTGCCATTTACTCAACAACTTAGCCACAACTAATGACTGATAAGTACAAGTATCGCCCTAAGACTAATACATGGCCGATGATCACATACATCGCCCTCAGACGAGGGATACACAAGGTATTTTATGGTATGCAATCTTTAGCAGAAAACAGGGGCATATGTTATCACTCATTTTGGGCCATTTTGGAACCAAGACAATGAAAGCATATTTGCAAATATGGGCTTAGGAGACGTGTTCAGCCTTGACGCCGGATCACGATGGAGTCAAGGAGAAAGGGAGGGAACTAGAAGGATCCATAAGTTGCTCTAGGACATCCAATGGAAGGTGATACTAAACCGCCATACAAAAGCAAGATCTGTTTCTTGCTGGTTCAAATATGGAAATAATGGTATGTAAAACAGACTAAACTTCGAGAAGGCCTAGTTGGTATCAATTTATGCCTACAAGCCCATGAATATGCATCTATGACGACCCGAAGACAAAAGAAAGGTTTGCCCCAACACAGAAGGGTCATTGGCGACTCGACGCGGGAGTCGACAAACGAACACTTGGGTCTAAATTCAGTACGAAACCGAAGCAAACTTACCTAGTTTAGGGATAGACTTAGGGTTTTGAATCCTACTCGCAAACGTGTATGAGATGCCCTAACTTGCACGGAAAGACCAGTCGCATCGTATATATGTGAGAGATGATGATCGATTGAAACTTCGATGCAAACAATCCACAAAATAAATATCTTTACTTTTGTCTCCTAAACCCTTGCCCACGCTCTCTCTTTCTTTGAAAACTTCGCATGTAACAACTGAGCTAATAGCGACCAAACTCGGCATTGTTCATCTCAGTCACCGGAACCTCCGGTAGGATTCCTCCTGAGAAACTGAGGTTTCGGATGTCAAAAGCATCAGTTAGACTGTCTTGCGAATCGCGCTTCTAGCAAGCCTCTTTCGGTATGAGTTGCGGTGCATTACCCTGCTTTGCGCTCGTGATACATCAACGTGTGCGAGCATAATAGGCAGAATCCGTTTTGGCGCAACAGATATATCTTTGCCATGTATCTTGCTATGCACATGGTTACTTTTATTCAGGAAACCAACACTGGACCAAGGCCATCGTTTTACATTTTTCCGCGTTGTTGCCCTTTTCACCCAGGAAGGTGACTGAACCAAATGTTAACAGATGGAGAAGTACGGTCCAAGTTCTTTTTTATGTTAAATTTTGGTGCAACCATATACGAAGACGGCGTGTACATCTCTCTCTTTATTCTCGTCCTGGTGTGGCTTTGGTGTCTGATGCGGCTAACTTTGACGAACCTTTTATGTTTGTCCCATGGATGTTTGACTCTGGATTTGATGGGTTGTAGTCTGGTACTTTGGCCTATCATGGTGAGTTGGCGTCTTATCGACGACGGCGGAGGCAGGTTTCGTTTCTTTCTTTTCTGCTCCCAATCTTCTTCCCTATTGACAATTTTAATGCAAGGAAGTAGTAGTCTGGTAGCATGCCTTGAATGTGTCCCTATTGACGATTTCGGAAGAATTCCTTCAGGTATCATTAGGCAATATCTTTTCATGCGTATTTCAATCATTTTATGGGATATAAATTATTTATTAATAAATAAAGTAGATGTGTAATTCTAAAATATATTTATTCGTCGACTTCAAATGAGTCGAGGCTTAACCATTTACATAAGGAAATGCTACCCGGTGGTTAACGTGAAATACCAGATCGAGATCAACTTTATTCTTGATCCACAAACACTAAGCCAATATCACTCGACCAAACCAACAAAGACCAGATTTTTTTTTCAAGCATACGTCCTGGGAGACGTATCATTTTCATAGAAGGAGAGCCAAGAGGCTAAGATTTACAACGCACCGTGACACGGGCACCAATAGTGCAACTCCACGCCGCCTCAAAGGCAGCACACACACATCCTAAGCAACTACTCGCGGCATCTCCACCTATCTACCTGCCCTAGACAGTCGCGGATAAGCCCCGCAGTCCTCCAGAGGTCTACCTCCGCGGCGATTCTTCGGATGACCTCTCCGAAAAAATGAGCAGCCCCATCGAAGACCACATCGTTTCGGTGATGCCATAGCGTCCAACAAACCAAAGAGATCCCTGTCCAGAGGTCGCGCTCGTGGCCCTTGCCACCCCGCCTATCCTAGAGCCAAGCAACAAACTTGGTATCATGCTCCGGCATCCAATGCCTCTTGTTCCACCAGCCCAGGCAGGCAGTCCAAACCTCGCGGGCCAGGACGCATCCCATGAAAAGATGATCAATGGTATCTCCATATTGGTCGCAGAAGGGGCAGGCCGCCGGATGTTGAAGGTCACGCCGGCTCAGCCTATCGGCGGTCCAGCATCTGTTCCTCACGGCTAACCAAAGTGTTACCTTGCAGCTGGCAGGGGCTCGGGGCCGCCAGATCTGGAGAGCACCTGCCATCGAAGTTCACCCGGCAAAAAGGGCCTGGTAACAAGATTGGGCCGTGTAGCAGTTGCTCGGGTCCCAATTCCACTTGAGGACATCTTGTGTCCCCTCTGTGAGGGTGATTTCTTCCACTCGATCCGCCACTTCGAGGAGCTCCCTGATGGCTGCTGCGTTGAGATCAGGGGGGGCGTCACGCAACCAGCCCCTGCTAGGCCTTCGCGCACATGGCGCATGGAGGCTAGACTCGGTGGGACCGCCACGAAGAGGCTGGGTGTGACGTCGCAGAGCCGCCCACATGGAAGCCCATTTGTCCATCCAGAAGAAGGTAGTTGCTCCGTCCCCAAGCACCGAGGTAGTCGCTGCATCGAAGAGTTGCCTTGAGATCTCCAGGACACGGATGTCAAGGTTGTGCCATGGCTTTCCACCTCCACAAGCTTCAGCCACAACCATCTGGCCCTCAGCGCAATGTTTACAAGACGCAGGTTGGGGATGCCAAGCCCCCCCCCCAACTCTTTGGTCATGCACACCTTGTCCCACGCCACCAGGTAGTGCCCGCTGTGCACGTCCTTCCTCCCCTTCCAAAGAAAACCACGAATAATTTTCTCTATGGCGGTGATGACTTCTATGGGTATGGTAGACAAAGTTGTCTTGACGAGTTCGAGCATACCCCCTCTGTTGAGCATGGAGGCTTTCCACGATGGCAACTTGGCGGCCACCATCTCTACCAGCGCTTGGAGTTGCGCCACTGACGGCTTCCGTAGGGAGAGCGGCAACCCTAGGTAGCGAAGGGGGAACTGTGTGATGGGGCAGTGCAGCTACCGCTCCACCAAGTCTTTGTCCTCAGCTGAACACCTGATCGGGTTGGCCGAGCATTTTTCGAAGTTGGTACGGAGCCCGAACGCCTCCCCAAAGTCCTCAATGATCCCGGAGATCACCTGGAAATCCACCACAAACGGCCTCAGGAAAGTGACCACATCATCTGCATAGATTGATGTGCGGTGCTGGAGGCCTGTGGCTATGAGTCGAGTGAGCAGCCCATGTTCTTCTGCCTTGACGACCATCAGATGGAAAATCTCCATGATCAGGATGAAAAGCTGTGGGAAGAGCGGGTCTCCTTGTCGTAGTCCACGCCTATGGGCCACCTTCACCCCTGGACAGCCATTCATCAAGACACGTGTGGAGGCCATAGAGAGTAGCGCACATATGCACGCGAGGAGGCGCTCTCCAAAGCTCAGCTTCTTCAACACTTCCAACAGGATAGACCAGTCCACAGTGTCAAAGGCTTTGGTGATGTCTAGCTTGAGCAGCACCGCTAGAGTCTTGCTGGTGTGCATATTGCGGGTTATCCCCTGTATCATCATGAAATTGTCGTGCAAACACCGTCCACGTACAAAAGCACTTTGATGCACCCCTACCAATTGCGGGAGGATCGGGGCCACTCGGTTGGCGACCACCTTTGCCACCCACTTGGCGATCCCGTGAATCAGGCTGATCGGTCGGAAGTCCCGCACTTCTTCAGCACCCGGCTTCTTGGGTAGGAGTGTAATCAAAGCGCTGTTTACCGATCCAAAGCCACGGCTATCCATCCTAGAGAGTGAGTGGAAGGCATCCATCACATCCCCCTTGATGATGCCCCAGCAAGCTACGAACAAACGGGCAGAGAAGCCATCAGGCCCAGGGCACTTGTCCAACGGCATGCCTTTAATGGCCGCCAAAACTTCCTCCTCCGTGAAGGCTCCGTCAATGTGTTGAAGGTCCATCGATTGGACCCCCAAGAAGTCCAAGTCCAGGGAGAACGATCGGTCTCCTGCCACACCGAGCAGGTTCTCGAAAAAACTATCCATGGCTTCTGCCTTTTCCACGTGGTCTGAGATCCGCACATTATCCACCAGCAGGTGACTAATGAAGTTTTTACGCCTCCGATGGCTGTCATGCGTGTGGAAGAAGCGCGTGCATGCATCTCCCTCTCGTAGCCAGAGGATCCTCGATCGCTGTCGTGTCAGCGTCCTTTCGAGGGAAGCTAGCCCCATGAGCTTCTTTTTGAGGAGGCACCACAATCCACGCTCCTGAGGCGACAACCGTCTACTCTCCATGGCCACATCGAAGCGGAGGATCAACTCTGTGGCTAGAAGGATCTGGAGCTTAACATTCCTGATGAATTTGGAGCTCCAACAGGATAGTCTCTTAGCCACGACTCGCAATTTCGCATCAAGTCTTTTGAAGGGGTTCGGCTTCCACTGTTGAGAGGTCCACGCTTGTTGTATCACCTCAAGGAAGCCATCGACTTTGGGTCAGAAGGATTGGAATTGGAAGAGACGCCCACGCTGTAGGTCCGGAGCTAGGCATTTCAAGTCGATGTGACCATATGTGTATCATTTTGATAAAAGTCGGTAGCATTAATGTATGCTTTAGATGCATGGAACGAATCAACATCTAGCTGTACTTTCTCACAGACTTTATCTCCTTAGCGGACAATGTCAAACGCATAGACAGCAAGTTGACAACGATTATAAGGGCAAGCTCTGTGTGCTCAGAAATGGGAAAAATGCGCACACGCCTTCATGATAATGCATAGACAGCAAGTTGACAACGATTATATCCGTGTGGATGTAGATACCCACCCACACTTATCTTCATTATTAAGTACACCACCACGACGACACTTATCTTCATTATTAGACAGCGACAAATTTACAGCGCGACCTTGAAACATCACTCTCCTCAAATCGACTACAATGAAAGCGCTGGAAACAAATTTTGGAAACATAATAGACGGGACAAAACACCTTAATCGGGCATGATGTAAGGCAGAAGCAGAAGATATGTAGACCTGACAAATCACAAACGTCGGTGTGCGCAGCAGGATGCACGCCAAACAGATAGATCAGCAGCAACGTAATGACTAGGCATAAGTTTCGGCGATATCTGCGAGGCACCGTGCGAGCTCGGCCGGCTTCGAGAGCAAGGCCATGTGGTCTGCGCCGTCGATCTCCTTCACCTCGTCCACGGGGTAGTTCTCTATCATCCACCGCTGGAAGCGCTCGACGATGGCGTGGTCCTTCTTGCAGACTATGTACACCTTACGCACCGAACCGTAGCCAGCCTCGGTGTAGGGCTGCTGCAGCCTCAGGTCCTCCACGAACATCGAACCCACCTTCATCAGGGATCTTCCCAGCGTGAGGTCCTGCCATCATACGATTCCAACATGCAACAATTGTTTTATTTATGGTATATATAACTCCAATGAACTACATCACAGAATTACCAAAACATCAATATTATCAATGAACAGATTTGCAGGAGCACCATTTTCATGGGTTTTGCTAAGTAAGGCTTAGTTAGGTCCTAATAATCTAGATTTGCATCGCGATTCATGGGTCTTATGAGCTACAAGTGATTTTTTCAGTTGTAAGTGGGGTTGCAACTAAGATTTTTAATTGAAGTAGAGTTGCAACGGAGATATTTCTAGTTGCATGTGAGTTATTGACGAGAAACTAGACACACACGCACACACACCCTTTTCATTGACTCGATTCAAATATTATATTTTTCCTCCATTCCAAATTAATTTACTCAATTTTATCTAGATCAACATGTATTTAAACACACTTTGGTACGCCGTCACATACGTATCTAGACGAAACCAAGTCGATTAACATGGGACGAAAGAAGTACTAGTCAATGTGACGTTGGAACAGGTATTAGACATGTGCAGATAACAACAGGGTATGGCCGTACCTCCGGCGAGCAAAGCTGGTAGAAGTTTGCTCGTGTGACCAGTGGCCCGAAGAGCATGGAAGTAGGCAGCTTGCCCTCAGGATCTTGAGGCTTGAACTCCGTGTCCATCCAGTCCAGGGTCCTCCCCTCCACGAACTTCATAGAGGATACACGAATCATTCAGCAATACAAAAAAGTACTATTCTGAATCTAGACTTCCAGACAAGGACAGGCACTCCGGGTAGTCACGAAATACTACTACTAGTACTACCTCTGATTCTAAATAAGTGTCACCATTTTAAATTATAGTTAGTTCAAAACCATGATACTTATTTAGGATCTGGGGGAGTAGTACAAATCATGCAGAGCCTACGCAGATACCTTATCAAGCACATACGACGGCGGCGAGCTGTGGTCCGGCATGAATCCGGCGAGGAACACCGCGGCGGCGACCTTCTCCGGGAACATCTCGGAGGCCAGGGCGACGCTGATGCCACCGAGGCTATGGCCGACGAGGATGACCTTCTCCCCGGCCGGGAGGGACTCCAGGAGGTCCAGCAGCGGCTTGGTGTAGTCGCGGAACGTCGGCACCTCGCGCAGCGGCGTTGGGTCGACGCCCGACGCCGCGAGGTCAGGCGTGCTGACGCGGTGCCCGGCCGACCGGAGCCGCGTGGCCACCTTGTACCAGGACCAGCCGCCGTGGCATGCGCCGTGCACCAGAACGATGTGGCTGCCGCTCGCAGCTTCGCTCGCCGGAGAAGCCATGTGCACGCCTGGGGCTTTGTGATTCTTGTGTGCTTGACGCTTACTCTCTATCTGTGGCTTTGAAGTTTAGGTGATCGATGCAGGTATCGGATTTTTATAGCTGCTCTCGACGAGTTGGCGTGGCAAACTATAGGAAGCTCGTGGAACGAGCTTATGGAGATTTATTAGCTAGGGAGGATACGCTTGAATAATCATGTATGTGAAGTCAAATGTACAGGCCACATGGTGACAGGGAGGGCTGTGAACAGTTGTACTCCGCTCCCAGATCAGAGCAAACTGTGATTTATTAGTGGATGATTTGTTTTTTTTTTCGCGAAGGTTGCTTTGATTTATTGAACGTGAGACTTGAGAGGGAAGGGGAGTGAGTCACGGGCAGCCTAGGGCTTCCTCTTTTTTCCAGACGTATGTGCGCTTTCATCTGATCATCTCTATGGGCTCGTACAGTGAATGACCTATATATATGTCGTGGATTTATGGGTGATGGAATCCTTGTTTCATTTTAAACTATTTTTTTTGTAAAGGAGCCATGGTCCCGTACATTGTTAATTTTATATTAGAGAAAAGAGCATTTGACTTTGTCATACCTATTTTCGAACTCAATTTTAAAGTCAGACCTCTTTTTTTTCCGTGTAATTCCTTAACCGCCTCATGAAGGATTGCCATTAGACGGGCATTTCCTTCTCTTCTTTCTCTATCCCCTCTATAATACTTGGGAGTCACTCCCCTCTTCCCGGGCCGAGCTGAAGCTCTTCCTGATGATGAGGCCCCTCGGAGATGGCCTAGAGGAGGCACTCGGTGTCAACACCCGAATTTTTAATCCCAGATGCCTGTTATGCCATACATCGCAATCCTAGGATTACCATTTTTGCGAGACATAACAGATTTGGATACTACAGTACATCGTCCATTCAAACCATATATAAGGTCTTATACAAATAAGGATCTCATGATCCAGTTCTTAATACAACTCAAGCAGCGGAATAACATAATAATAACGGTAGCGTAGGCGAAGCTCCATCTTCGGGGTCACAGGCAATGCTGACGATGGGAGATGATCCTAGTTGTCGTAACCTTCCTGGGTTCCATCCTCCAGGTACTCCTCTTCATAGTCTGGCCATGGGAATAGCCAGGGACAAAGCCATGAGTACTCTTTAAGTACTCGCAAACTAATACTAACAAGTGAAGGGGGTTTTTGTAGTAGGACACTAGGCTCTAGGGTTGTTTTGCAAAAAGCCAGATTTACCTCTACTAAGTTTAGAAACTAAGAAAGCTAGTTGAAGTCTTATAACACCTAAGTAGGAACTTGTATTTCATATCACAACTCTGTTGTGGTCAAGTCAAAATCTCAATCCATTTCACAAGTCATTTTGAAAACATCTGACGGAGGAACAGTATGGCCACTCCAACTGTCCATAACCGTGGACACGGCTATTCGAATAGTTTGACACTCTGCAGAGATTGTACACTTTCACCACAACATTCGATACATCTGTTAGGAAAAAATCCTGAATTCACCATACTCAGTATGCGGATAATCAACCCTAACCTTTCAATTACATGCCCTAGTATAAGCACCTCTCCTATGAGTTTGGCCTCCTAACCATGACCAACTGTCATCTTAGGTACTGCACAGGGGGACAATCTTCACAAGGTAGCCTCAGCTCAGACCTTGGCCGTGAGGGAACCAATACTAAGGTATATAAGTTTCCAGTCAAGCCCTACCCAATTCTCGGGTATTGTGGTTGTACGGTAAAATTGGAATTGTATCGCATCCAGACAACCATCAATTTTATAAAGGGCTAAGGATCATGCCTGAACATTTTCATCATCCAAATCATCTGGTGTTCGGAAACACATGTCAAAACATCTCAATAGAATGATCCATCATTCCAAGGTTTTCATAACCATTTTTCCACCAAGTATTCCCATCTAAAGTTGATCAAGTTTTATGCTTAGCACTAGCATCTACAAGTGGGGGTAAGTACTAAAGAGGGGTGGTAAACTAGTGGAGTTTTACTAAGTTCGATCTCATGCCTTAGGATGACATAACGATTATCTAGCTTAGGCCAAGTTTTATGCTCTTTATGCAACCTTCAATTATCTTCCTAAGATCTACAAGTCACTTAAGTAAACTCTAAGAGAAAGCTTTGATAAAGAAATAAAGTAGAAAGCTTGCAAGTAAAACTAGGATTGGGGTTATCAAGTGGGTATGATCACATATGTTTAAGGCATATGGTTGGCATGGTAACAAGCAAGTATTTGCTTGCATAGGTAAGGTACCTTGCAAGTGTTAACTTGCACAATCAACTAGTAGTATTAGGATTGCATAATTAGAATATCTTGCAAGTGTTAGCTTGCCTTGTGCAGAACAGTGGTTGAAGTTCTTCTCGGCTTATTCTTCGTAGTATCCTCCTTCCTCCTCGTATCCTTGGTCGGTACTAGCGTCTATGAATAAATACGAGGTTCACAATCACCAAACAATACTTAACTACTTTCAATCATCACACACAAGGGTTCTATAGATGATCTAGCATCATCACTAATATTACAAGATTATTTCTTTTATTTTTAGAAAAGTAATTTCTACTCATTGAAAAACTACTTAAGATTTAATATTCTCCAAACCAAACATGGGATCATGTTGACACATGGCATAACCACATATTTCAGTACATGGGAATGTGATTTAAAGTGGTGTCACAATTTAATAAGATTTAACCTTTTATTTTAAATAAAAATAACTGACTAGAAATGCCTATGTGGCATTCTTTTATTACTTGAACATTATTTCTGTAAGTAAACCCATATATTTTTATATATTCTCAAAGGTATGATCAATTATGATTTTTGAGAGTTGGAATCAACTCAAAAGCTATTATAGTTTAAATTTGAAAAATGTTTGAATGCAGAAAAGCTTCTGCCTTGTTATTTTTACCAAGGTTGATCTATAGATTCAAATGATTTGAATCCAACGGGCTTGGATTAAGCATTTCAAAACCTTTCTAACAAAATTTGTTTTATTTAATTTGGTTTAGTGAATCGAGCTGAGTTGATTTTTGAAATTAGGTACAGAACTATGTTTGAATTAAAATGGAAAAAAGTTAAATTCAAACGAGTGAGCTGCCCGGGAAAGGTTAACGGGCCGGCCCAGTGTCACTTCGCGGCGCGGGGCGCAACTGACAGGGCGGGTCTACTGGTCAGTGACTCTTTACACGCGAAGCGGTACGGGGCGATATGGTGCGTTGGATTAGAAGTAAGATCAACAGCTGAGGGTCGTCGTCGACGATGAACTAGTACCCGGCGAGCTCGAACCCTAGAGGCTCGGTGGGGGGTCGTCGTGGGCTCACCGGGGCTCAGTCGAAGGTCGGTGATGCGGGCGAACGACGAAGTCGACGAAGGCGAACTCAGGGGTGGTCACGGCAGCTCCTGGGGTGGACAAAATCGACGGCACCCTTCTTCTCTAGAGGCGGTCTGTTCCGGCGCAATTCCGGCGATGCTCTGCTCGCCTTGCTCCGGCTACGGGGTGGAACGATCAGTGAGGTGAGGGGAGCAAGGTGGTGTGAAGAATTCGAGCGGGAGAGGCCTCTATTTATAGTCTCGACGGCGAGACCAAACGGGATGGGTAGGCGACGGTGGCGACACGGCTACGGGCAGCTAGAGGCATGACCGAGGTTGGTGATCGATCGGTGGTCTCCTGGCGATGCTCTAGGGCTTTAATGCGCGTGTAGGGGCAGTGGCAAACGGTCGGGAACACGCGATGCTCTGCGAGGCAGAGGCGGCGAACTCTGCGGCGAGCGGTGGCTACGGGGTACGGATGGTGAAATGGGCATGTGTGGCGGTCTCCTGGGACGGTGGGGTGCATGCTGGCGGGCGGAAAGGGCTCGAGGTGGTCGGGTTGCTTGGGAACGGCGCGTGCTCTGTGGTGCGCTTCGGCATGGTCGACAGCGGCGTGGGCGCGGCGTTCTTGGCGGTTCTGGTTGCTGTCTGCGAGGCAGGGCTGGTCAAGAGGGGGCGGTGAGGCATGGGCTACCTCCCAGACAAGGTTGTTACGGTTAGTTCTTCTCCTATCTTGCTTTCCACACTGGGGTGACATAGGTGCTCTCGGCCTGTTCACCATTGATGATATTGGTGAGTTTACAGTGGGGCTAGTGCTTAGTTTAGTTGGCTAGATGATCTACTGAGGTTGCTGTGAGCTACAGAGGGAACAAGTTAGGCCAGAATCACTACACACTATAGTGTTTAGGATTTGTTTGATTTGCATCTGCAAGGTGTTTGATGAAATGACCGCATGAACTCAATTTTTGAATTTTGAAATTATTTTTGGTGGGTGTGCTAGGCATGTGCTGGTGAGTCTGTAGATGCTTGGGTTTTGAAAGTTGAGTTGGTTTGAGTGGTTTTTGAAAAAGTGGGATCTTCCCATATGAAATAGATCCAATTTTAAACTGTCATTTAAATTATGCATTTGAATGTTTCTGGATGATCACAAGGTGGGCCTTGGTACTTTGTTAAGACTACTATCAAGGGGTGCAAATATCCATGCATGTTTCTGTTAAGTTCTGAAAGTTAGAGATAGCCAAAATAGGCATGAGAGTTAATTTGGCCAAAGTGACCATTCACTTAATTTGTTTGTTTTGATTTATTTGTCTTTGGGAAAAGTTTGGGGATTATTTAGATGATGTTTATTTCATCTAAGAATCATTTTACAAGCAAGGAAACACATAATCATGGCAATTCAAAAGAATCCAAATTTTAATGCACATTCATATTTTAATTAAAAAAGTTTTTGTTAACCCTAAATTTGGTGATTAGAGTTTGATGATTCTAGTTTAATATTTTTTGGATGTTACGCTGGGGTCCGTAGTATAGTTCTTAGGATAGATTTTCCCACATGGAATATGGGAGAAGGTCGCCGGAGCTTCTCGGTTGCTTCCGGTGTAGCCTAGGGTTTGTGATTCTTGTTGTGGTGCTCTGGTGGCAAGAATATCTGCAGATGCGCATGCAAAACCTAGGGATCTCTGACAATAAAGCTAAGATCCAGAGCCTTGTTCATCTGGCGGTTGCGCATGCCACTGAGCAGCCGTGCCCGGTCCTCTTAGTCAAGCTTCCATGGAGGAAGATGGAAGAGGAGATCTGTCCGTGCACCCCGAATAAGTGTGGCCATCTTCAGTCTGGCAATCTCGAAGCTAGGCGCGTGCTCCTAGTCGGTCGTGGAGGGATCTAGACGGTGGCGGGGTCTTCGAGCTGCAGTTCTTCTTCATGCAAAGACAATTTTATTCATTGCAAATCTAGTAACACTTATACATTTTGTAGGTTTTATAATTCCTTACTACAAAACTACTGGTCAGTTCCCGATGTCAATGCTGCTTTCACGGGATATACCGTCGCCATGCCGTGTGGCCCCTCGCTAGTAGGCTCGCATCCTGGTACTTATAGAAGGGGTAGGAGCTCCTTGGCGGAGAAGTGCCACGCAAGAGGCTGACATAGTCGATGAACAAGCCGACACACCGCGAAGAAGCTCTGAAATCCTAGAGAATAGAGGTCACGATCCACGCTTCAAACTGACGCCCTGAACAAGTATGCCCGTAATCTGACAAATTCTCAATCGTCTAATAATTATACACATTGTTTTTGTATTACATGTTTTATATTTTTGTTGTGTGATTTTCACAACTACACGCTATAAAACACATGTAAATTAAGGAATTCATACTATTTAGATTTAATGGACGCATGTATCTAAATATATAAAGGAGAGTTGATTTGATTTAATGTGACATTGTGGCAATGCACGGGCTCTGTGCCAGTCGTATATAGTATGGAAATAAATTGTATATGATAAATTTAATAAAAACAAAAGTGTTGCCATAGATATTGACAAATTCTAATATTAATTAAGGGTTAAACGCGCCAGTGGTGGATGAGGTTGTCCACCAAATTGATCACCAAGTTGTGAAGATGTTCTCCGTTCGCTCGATCCGGCACTCCAGTTCAGGCTCGTACAGCAATCCTGAAATCAATGATGATATATGAAATAGACGACCCTACAAGTGGGGTATAGACGTATAGTCTATCCAAACTGACAAGAAGGCAATTACTTAGTTATATACTAGTTCGTCGTGCAGTGTTACACAGCACCGGCCGGTTGACATGATTCTCAAGCAAATCATCTATGATGGTGATCTGATGGTGGCGACAGATCCGACCTAGACGGAAATAAGATGTCAACGGTCGATCTGGGTACATATATAACTGATCTCCACATCGGTAAGATCTCGAATTATCTTATGCTTCTCTCGGGAGACCACAGTTGGCATGACTGATGATGAATCGTGTCAAAATTTAAAAATACGGCTCTCGTTCAGAGCGTACAGCTTAAACAACTGTGGCCTCCAGATAAGCTAGCCACGAACTTCTATTCTAGTGCAATCTGAATTCTTCTTCACGCAGGACAGTTTTTTTTTTTTAAATTCCGCCGATCCTTTTCTCACAGAACAAGTTATGCGTGAAAGAAATTTACAGTTCTTTTACGTGAGAGGAGGGGCAAGTCGGCAACGTGGAGAACGACACCACGGAGCTTCACAACACATGCCCTTAGCAAAGGATGGATGGGGGAATCAAAATTCCTTTGATGAAAGTGTAGATCTAGGCCTCCTCTCCCACTCCTCAAAAGATCAATAGGTTTGAGTAGCAAGGGAGGGAGATCTAGAAAGATGAAGCTTTGGTATTAATGGAGGAGATAGAAATTCAAGATTTAAGATGGGAGGTGGAAAAATGGTGCCTTGAATAGGCCCCCTCCAAAAGAAATCGTTTGACTGTCCGTGACACCACCAGAAATTCCGGTGGGGCGTCAGAATTTCCGCTCAGCCATCCGTTCAACGGCTCGAAAGCTGAAGGGGGCGCTCCAAAGTACGATCGGAAGTTCTGGTTAGCCTAAGCGGAACTTCCGGTGGTACTTCCGGAGCAAGTTCTGATCTAGGTTCCGCCAAATACGATGTTTCAAAACAGAAACATACAATACCTGGACGGAACATGAAGCGGAAATAAGGGATCGCGAAACACCTGACCGAAACTTCCGGCGACTGCGTAGAAGTACCGCTCAAGCTTCCAGCGGAAGAAGCTTGGTAGTGTCGGTCACAACTTCCGGCCAGGATTGACCAGAACGTACGGACCGGAACTACCGGAGCAACTTCCGGAGATAGTTCCGCCAAATAGCACACTTTAGAAGGATACATAAGCTGAGCGGAACTAATGCCGGAACAAGAGCCGGAACTTCTGACACAGCCAGCCCCGCAGCGGATACTGGGCGGAACTTCCGACGCGGGGCCGGAACTACCGGTTAAGGTAGAAACATCTCAAACAGCTCCCAAGAATTCTCTCTCGTTGAAAAATAGGATGGTTGTAGCGGTGCATGAAGGGTTTGTGCATAAAAGTGTGATTCCCCACAACCATCCGAGTTGGACCCCCTCTTGATAGTACGGCGACCTAAAACAACAAAAATAAATAAAGGAAAAACACAAAGGGCAACGTCTTCACGGGTCTTCAAGAGAGATGTCCACACGCTCCATAGAAATCGAATACACTTGAAACTCAGGCACACAGTTAAACCATAAGTGGGATTGTCATCAACACCAAAAAACTTAGTGAAAACAATATCCTTTCAGTCTCCCCATTTTTGGTGCTTGATGACAACCCCATAATATTTGCATATAAGATCAAGAACAGATTTTTTTGTAATGTAAGAGAGGCTCCCCCTAAATGAGTGCAAGATAGGATAATATACTCATGGAATGAAACAAGCACACACAAGAGGAGACTCCCCTTGCCATTACAAACATAGCACAAAAACAAGGATATAAGAATGAGATAGATTCATGCCTTGGCACCAACAAGCATATGGTGAAAGACAATAATGAATGTGACCAAAGATAATCCACCACCATATACAACCAATCACAAGAATACCACAAAGGACAATAGAACCACAATATTGTCTCGGGAGAACAAGGAATATTGAGCTTGTCCATGATTGTCTTATGCCTCTAAACATTGTGCCTCCGATCAACATAGGCTTAATACTCACGGTCTTGCATGAAGCAGAATGTCTTCTTGACCTTCTTCAGTAGTTTATTCGCCCAACATGGCTACCTCTCGAGTCTAGGGGGAGGGGAGCTCTCATTGTGACCACCTGCACTAGGTCCTGCATGCCCCGAAGCACCAGCTCTAGCACTCCCTATCTTCCAAATGGCAGCTTCCTTTTCAGCTTGAGACCGGGGCTGCTCATGTTTCATCACTCGAAACTTCTTATCCTCATGGATAGTGATGTTGTCTTGTGGAAAGCGAGACCCAGTGGCTTCCCTCCACTTGGCATTGATAAGAGTATAGGGAGCATAGGGGCATAAACTCTTCTCAATCATAGCAAGCCAAATCTCATGGTAGAGATAGTCCATCACATCAAGCTTCTCTTCAGAATCTCGGTGGCGATAAGTCTGGTACAAGAGGTCAATCGGAAATGCATGAATCTGATCAAAGTTGCCAGCCTTGGGAGCAATGGTGTTTTGGTAGACCTACGCATGATATCATAGACCGACTGGAGATGATTGGTCTGACCACACACACCCCAGCCCTCAATGTAGAGAGGCTCCAAAACCTTAGGATCAGATGCCTTATCAAAGTGACAGTGCCAACCATTATCCCTCTTCGCAGCAAACTCCGACCACTTGGCAGTCAACATCTGGGTCTGAGACATCCACTTCATGGTGACATCCATGGGGTGACTATCCATGTGAAGGGTAGAGAAAAACTGAGCAACGTCCCTCTCATCATAGTTCTAATGATGCTCCATGATATTGATCAGTCCAAACTTCATGCACCACTCTAGAGCCTCTCCAAAATACTCCGCCTTGCTCTCCATATGAGCCACACTGATATACTTCTAAGGGGCAACCACAAACTTTAGCTTAGTGGCATAGATCTCCTCTTGCCGATGAGTATAGAAAAAGACATCACCAGAAAGAGGATCACGAGGAGCAATGTGAGGATCAACCCTGCGAAACTCATCATAGGCTTTCTGTGGCCACTTGGAGATCTTCTTGTTGGCATCAGGCCTAGATGCGGTATTCTTCTTCTGAGAGGCCAGCACAGGCCTCTTTCCTTCATCCTCGGCATCACGGCACCTAGCAGCTAATCTTTGACGAGCAGTCTGAGTGGAGGGGCAAACAACTTCTAGATCTTCTTCATCAATCTCAGGAGGAGGACCTGAGGGAACACAGGTATGCTTGCCACCACGGGAACCACTAAGCCCTGAGAAGAAAGCATAAGCTGGGAGGGAAGGAGGGTAAGTGCACAAGTTCGATGGAAGAAACAAACGGAGATTGAAAAGATACAGAACATGAGTCATATGTTGTGTGTCGGAAGTTTTGATGAACTGCCAGAAATTCCGGTGAGCAGGACCTGACCATAAATTCCGCTTGGGACTCACTGGAAATTCCGGTGAGCCCACGAACTAGGAAGTTCATCAGATCTAGAACACAAAAACACTGATTCAAGGTAATGTATCGATTCAATCTACTCTAGCAGGGTTACCTAGGCCTACCAAGATCTCCTAAAGAAATTCTAGCCAAAGAACATGCCTAGATGATGGGGATACGCCTACTGGGGTATACTCAGCAGGACGTTTCCGACTGGCCCAAGGGCTGGCGAGTGGGCATGCAGAACGGCGAGTGGATCAAAGCCCAGCAAGGTATCAGGCGACTGGAAGTTGAAGACCCAGGCGAGTAGATAGGCCCAGTCGGTCTAGGTTAAACGATTACCGAAGTTGTAACCGAATCGGTTGAGATATGTAAACCCTAGGGGAGGTGAGCCTATATAAACCTCCCTATGGGGTGAGTAGAGACACGTTCCCTCATACACCCAAGCAACTCGCCGCCTAGTCGCCGAGTTCGCCCATTGTAAACACTTCCATAATACAATCTAGCAGGAGTAGGTCTTTACCCTCCGGGGCCGAACTGGTAAAACCGCTTTCCGCCTCATCTCGCACCGCAGATGGCTGGCCGCCTTGCCCTCGTTCTACTACTCGGCCGATAAAGATTCGCCGTGGCCATTCCCACAACAGTGGCGCCCATCAGGCTCGGCCGGTCCGCGGTGTTCGCGGCGAGATCCAATCTGCCCATCAACGAGACGCCACCGCCGTATGATAGCGATCGGCGAGATGCTCCAGATCTTGCCGAGCAGCTACCCCGCATGACCACACGACAACAGCGTAATCCCGCCAATCGGCACGATCAGCCTCTTCGCCGGCCTCACCGACGCCATCACCGGAGGACTCGGCTCGCATCCGCGAAGTCGCCACCACGCGATCGGCTCTCCGAGAGCCAGGTCCGCACGATCCACCGCCGCCCGAGTACAACTCGCCCACAAAGAACGCGGCGAACTCGCGGCCGCAGAAGATGCGCCTCACCGACGACGCCGACTCGGGCGACCCGCCACTGCCGGATCCATCACCGCTCATCCGCTGGCTCCATCGCCAGTGTCTCCAACGCGGAGATTTCGAGGACCCTCCATCCTGGATCTTCGACCGACCGGTCGGAAAACTCCGCCGACCTCCACGACGGAACCAGTCCGCCATGCCGCGACCTACATGGCCACCGCGCCGATCCGCCGGAGGATCCTTCTCCACCCCAATCCTCTCCTAACGCCACGGCAACGGAGGTCGAGGAACTCCGCAAATTGGCGGAGGCAAGGCGAAAGAGCAGGCCGAGCGCCGAAAATTTCGCCTCGAGCAAGTGACAGCAGAACTGCCACGCTACCACCAGCAGCGGATCAGTCACGCCGAACCCCACCGCTCGTGGGCGCTTCGAACTTCGACGATTTAAAACGACCCGCCAGATAGCCGAGCGCGATCTGCGAACGCGCCATCAGAGGAAGCGCGCCCCCGCCAGATCGACGGCGATGGGCACCCACCACCACCCAACCGCACCTCCTGTGGACCAGCCACGGATAGTCGCTCCTCACGGGAGCGAGACGCGAACGGCCTCCCACGCTCCACCCCGATGGACAACCTCGGCAGGCCGAGCAGAGCCGATAGCATCACGCCACCGCGACGGCGCCTTACAAATCCAAAGACGTCAAGGCCCTGCCGCAAAGGCCGTGGATCAGAAGAGCGGGCGCCGACCGCAGGGCGAGTATACTCGCTCTCGGAAGCAGGGCTTGCTGCCGCCCAGCGCGGCAAACACCTCAATTGCCCGCCACCGTAGCCAATGCAGCTCCAACGCCGACCCGTGAACGCTGCACTTCCACCAACGATCCCAGCCGGCGACCAACCGCCGCCGCTAACGGAGAACCCATCGACGCCCGCACTCATCATCAACAACCAAAATCAAGCGCGACGCCAGCGACGACTTGCGGACACCCTAACTAACCGCCGATGGCGAGCCTATGGGGTCGCCACCGATTAGGGCCTAAGTGCTTCGGACCAATGATCCGAGAAAAGTACCCGCCAAACTTCAAGGCGCCAAAGGAGATAGAAAATACGACTCCTGACGACCGCCGTCCGCTCGACATACCTCATGGCAATGGGGATCGCGGGTCACATCGACCTACCGCCGCTCGTTACCTCCCACCGATGATGGAGGGACGCAGGCAATGGATCAACACGCCCCCGTGACAAGATCGACTCGGGAGGAAATGCGAGACGCCTTCGCTGTGCACTTCGAGTGCTCCTACACACCCGCCACCACCATCGAGGACCCGAACGCGCGTCCAGGGACCTCGCGAGTCGACTTCATGAATCGGGTCCAACGGTGGCAAGAGCTCGCATAACGCGGTCGGCATCCACCCGACACCGCGATCCATTGCTTCAAGACCTCGTGTCGCTACGAGCCTCTAGTCGCCAAGCTCAAGCGACACGCCCGCACACTCGACAACATCCCCGACCTCCTCGAGATCGCCAAACGGTACGCCGAGGAGGACCCCAACCAAGAAATCGACGACGAGTCAGGAGGGCAACGCCGCACGGGCGGCAACGACGGCGGACGCCGAACCGACCTACGCTATAGCGGCACCCGCCTCACACAGGCAAGCGCCGCAACGACGGGCGAGTCGACTTCGTCGCCAACGCTGGGCACGCACAACGCGAGCCCAAGAGCTACCGCCGTGACGGAGGGCAACGACGCGATGGCGGCAACTACAAGAACAAGCCAAGGTTCGATCCCGCGGCCCTCCTTAACCAACCATGTGCGTTTCACAGCAGGGAAGGAAAGCCCGCCACGCACACCACCGCCGACCGCCACACCCTCGTGGAAATCGAGAAGGCACGCAGACGCTGGAGGACCTCGACAACGACCCGCCAAATGGCGGAAAATTCGCAAAGTAGTCGGCTCGCCCACACCTTCACCGCTTCAACACGAAGCGCGAAGAAGGTCATCGCCGCTGCCGCCAACGCGGTGGCCCAAACAGACGCCCCCGTTCCTCAACTGGTCGGAACAGCCCATCACCTGGAGCCGGCAAGACCACTCGCCACGCATCGAGTACCCAGGACGAGTCGCCTTGGTGGTCAAGCCCAAGGTCGGCGACTACTGGCTCCCCAAGACACTGATGGACGGCGGCAGCTCCATGAACATCCTCTACCTCGACACCTTCAGGCGGTTACGACTCCCGCAGTCGATGATCGAGACAACCCACACCACGTTCCACGGCATCGTCCCCGGTCGGAAGGCGTACCCGATCGGCAAAGTCACGCTACCCGTCACCTTCGGTACTCCGGCAAACTTCCGCACCGAGCGGATTGTCTTCGAGCTGGTGCCCTTCGACAGCTTTACCATCGTCTGGCCCCGCGCGCTCGCCAAATTCATGGCAGCGCCCACCACGCTGCATAACGCGATGAAGCTCCCCGGCCGTGGCGTCATCACCATCAACGGCGACCCGACATGGCCGCCAATGCGAGGCCAAAGGAGCCGAGCTCGCCGATGCCGCTATCGCGGTAAGCTTAATCACGCCGACGAGCTTGTTAACACGCGAGCGGGTCAACAATGACGACCCCACAATACTCAAGAAGCCCAACTCAGAGGGCAAACACCTCAACCTTTGAGGCCACGAACACCCGCACTGGCCGAGCTGGTCCCAGCGACCCGGCCAGACGGTGACGATCGGGACAGGCATGAGCCCAGCATAGGAAGGCGCGCCATCGAAGTTCCTTCGTGAGAATAGGGACATCTTCGCATGGAAACCCTCCGACATGCCCGGTGTCCCTAGGGAGCTCGCTGAGCACAAACTAAACGCCGACCCCAAAGTGCGACCCGTCAGCAGTCGCCACGGCCCTTCAATGAAGAACGCCACGAGCAATCGCCGAGGAAGTGCAGCGCCGTCGCCGCTTCATCCGCCAATCAAATACTCCAAGTGGCAAAACCCAGTCCTAGTCGAGAAGAAAACGGACCGGAGAATATGTATCGACTACACAAACCTGAACAGCGCCGCCCAAAGGAGAAGTTCGTCCTCCCGCGGATCGATCGATAATCGATTCAACCGCTGGTTCGAGTCGCTATGTTTCTCGACGCCTACCCGGGTACAACCAGATCAAAATGGCTGTCGAGGACGAGGAGAAGACGGCGTTCATCACGCCATTCGAGCCTTCGCTACACCGCCATGACCTTCGGCCTCAAGAACGCCGGGCAACCTACCAGCGTGCATGCAAGAATGCCTCGCGAGCCAAATTGGCCGCAACATCCACGCTACATCGACGACGTGGTCGTGAAATCCGCCGCCAAGGCGACCTACTACGACCTAGCGGAGACCTTGCCAATCTGCGAGGTACAAGATAAAGCTCAATCCAGCAAGTGCACCTTCGTGTACCCGCGGCAACCATCGGGGTACGCTGTCTCCAAACGAGGGATCGAGGCAAACCCAACGAAGATCGACACGATCGCCTGCTCGGCAAACCCGAGTGCTCGCGAACGCCCGAGCTGGCCGGGCGTAGCGGCTCTCGCCGCTTCATCCCCGGGCGAAAAAGGCGATGCCCCTATACCGCCTCATGCAAAACCCACCTTCCGGTGGGACAAAGAGGCGGACGACGCGCCCGCGACCTTAAAAGGTGCTACCGCCGCACCACTACTCGCCGCACCACCGACAAAGAGCCTATGTTGGTTTACGCCGCGTCCGAGCGCCGCCGTCGCCGTAATGGTTGTCGAACGACCAGAGGAAGGAAAGGAGCGCCCGTCCAGCCGTGTACTACATCAGCGAGGTTCTCACCGAGTCACGCCAGCGATACCCACAGTATCAAAAGCTGGTATACGCGGTCTTCAGGGCTCAGCGGCGCCTGCCGCACTACTTCCAGGAGCACCCGATCACGGTCGTCTCCTCAGCACCACTACAAGACATTATCCGCAATCGCGAGGCAACCGGGCGGGTCGCCAAGTGGGTCGTCGAGATCGGCGTCCACAACATTAAATACGAGCCACGAAGGGAGATTAAGTCGCAGCATCGGCACTTCATCGCCGATCGAAGAGGCCCAGCCCGGAGAAGCCGCTGCATTCTCCATTATTGGAGCCTGCACGACGGGTCCAAGAACGCGGACGGCGCAGAGCGGGATAGTGCCGACCTCACCAAAGGCGACAAGCTCGCTACATCCTCCGCCTCAATTCACGCCCGCACCAACAACATGGCTGAATACGAGGCCCTACTCCACGGCATGCGAGCCGCAAAGGAGATGAGCGCCATCGCCTTGATGCTACGGAGACTCGACCGCCGCAGGCAAGTCGCCGCACCGCAACGCCGTCTCCCCACCATGGCGGCGCATCGCCAAGAGGTGGACAAGGTGGGCGGCCACTTCATCGGCTACTCGCCGAGTGGATCGACAGGAGAAAACGAGGAGGCCGACGCCTCTCTCGCATCGGGGCTCGACTCGCACCACCCGCCGCGTGTTCCTCGACACAATCTTCAAACCATCGCCTCCCCGAGGGAGATCGACATCGAGTCCCGCCCAACCAGAGGCAGCCTTGGTCGCATTCATCACCGAGCCGCACGATCGACCAAGCCCTACATCGCCTACCGAAACCGCACTCGCCAGACGAGACAAACAATCGAATGATCGCCGATGCAAGTCTTACACCATCATCGACGGCGAGCTACACAAGCGCAGCGTCACCGGCGTGTTCCAACGTTGCGCCCAATCGCTCAAGGACAAAATCCTCCACGACATCCACTCAGCGATCGGCCACCACGCCGCCGCTTCCCTCGGTCGCCAAGGCTATGCGCGACACGGCTTCATCGCCCATCAGACACGCCGACGCTGCCGACATCGCCCAGCGATGCGCGCCGGTGCCGGCACGCCAATCGACACGCATCGAGCTCGGCCAAAACAATCCCCATCACCTAGCCATTCGCTGTGTGGGCATGGACATGGGGCCCTTCAAGAAGGCCCTCCGCTACACCCACTTGCTAGTCGCCGTCGACAAATTCACGAAGTGGGTAGAGGCCAAGCCAGTCCGGAAATGCGACGGGAAGACCGCCACTAAGTTCCTACGCGAGCTCATATACCGCTACGGGTTCCCCAATAGCATCATCACGGACAACGGCACAAACTTCGCCAAGGGAGCGATGGCCGAATTTTGCGAAGAGCACCACATCCGGCTCGATCTCGCGTCAGTCGCCCACCCGGAATCCAACGGCCAGGCGGAACGAGCCAACCAAAGCATCCTCCACGGCCTGAAGCCGCGACTCCAAGTACCCCTCGAGCGCACCGCCGGATGCTGGGTCGACGAGCTGCCCTCCGTCATCTGGGGAATTCGCACCTCGGTGAACAGGTCGACGGGATTCACTCCCTTCTTCATGGTCTACGGCGCCGAAGCAGTCATGCCCACCGACCTCGAACACGACTCGCCACGGGTCGTCCACTATACGGAGGCCGCAAACGAGCTGGCCCGCCAAGATGGGCTCGACCAGCTCGACGAAGCACGCGACCGCCGATCGCCACCGCCATTTACCAGCAAGGACTCCGTCGCTACCAGCCGACGGGTGAAAACCCGCACCTTCCGTGAAGGCGACCGGTGTTACGCCTCATCCAGACAAGAAGGGCATGCACAAGCTCTCCTCCGTGGAAGGCCCGTCGCTATCGGGCGTGCTTTCGGCAACGACGCCTACTACCTCATCGACGTCCAAGGGATGGCAACCTCGACGTCTGCGCCATGGAATGAAAATCTCCTCCGGAAGTTCTACTCCTAGAACCCACACATGTACTCTCCACCGCTATGAAATAAAAGAAACGGTTATCGCAAATTTCGTCTACTCTCCATGCCTTGTGCCACTCAGACTGTAATAAACAGCCATGCTATAATGCAGAAGTCAACCTTTGGTACAGCGACCGCACGGCTAAGTAGTCGATGTAAGAGCACCGAGTCATTTTAGGTCTTCGTCACTTAAAAACGCCAACCGGAGCCCCATTGAGTCGCTTAGCTCGACTGGTTTTACGAACCAAGACAACGCCTCGCTTCACAAATGACCTTGGTCCTCCGCATCCTCGCAGCGACTCGAACGCTAAGTACCACGCCGGGACTGAAACCAGTTCGTCGTGAGCGGTGAAAACGCCAAGTAAGAGAGCATGCCCAGATCACACGCTGACCGACCTCCGGGCCAGCAGGAGTGACGCGCCACACCAACGCTAAGTCCTCAACCACCCTCGAGTCGCCTTGAACTACAAGTACCACGCCGGGGACTCGGCACCCGACCGCGTCACACGGGAAAACGGTAAAGTACATAGCACTCAAGGGAGTCGCCTCGCGACTGGCTCTCCGAGCTCGGGCGAGTCGACCAAACTAACAAAACACACGATAATAACAAATACCATATACAAGGTGAGCCCCACAAAAGGGCGGACGCGCTCGGGGACTCATCCAAAATCAATCCAAAACACGCAAACAAATAACAAAACGGACACAACGTCCCATTCAATCGCATATCGCATTGTCTTATGTTACAACTTATGCCCGCTTGGCAGAACTGCTGCTAACACATCTAGGCAAACTACCCTATTCTGCAGGCTTCGACGACGACGCACCAGAATCCCGGCGCCTACGGATGAACGCGGTGTACGGGTTTGACGGATACGTCCGCCGCCCGCCATCGCCGAGCGGAAAGGTTGCTCAACCTTGAAGTCACGATGCGGCTCGGGTCGTTTACGCGACGACCGCCTCTGGTAGGGAAGGAGGTCGCCCATCGCCCACACGCTCCGAGTAAGCGGCGGCACGTTCTTGCAGCTTGAGAACCTCGGATAGATCCACCGCGCCAGTCGACGAAGGATACCCACTCGTCACATCGTCGAGGTCGAAGTCCTCGGGAAGTGGGCGAGTCCAAGGTTCAGCGCCGACGCCCACGCCAAACGCCGACCGCGTCATGAACTCTACGACGCGGGCGCTTTCTCCAAGTACTCCCACACCTCAACGAGGTCACCGAATAACCTCCGTGGCGACATCTCTTGAAGGTAGGCGCGATGCACGCCGCCGAAAGATCGCCGAAGTCGACAAGCATGCTTACGCACTCGCGTCAAGAGAGCTCGCTTCTTGGCTACCAATAACACGACCGTAGAAGGAGACAATTATGAGTACCATGGAAACCACAAACAATACAACTGAAAGACAGGGAAGACGCACTCACCAAGCAACGGGCGGGCGAGTCCCGTGATGAAGCACTGAAGCGACGTATAATCGTCCTGAAGCCCAACAACGAGGGCTTCCGACACCTTGCGGTCTTCCTCCGCGGATTGCGGCCTTAGCTCGCCCGTTCGCCGAGCTTGCTTCTTCTTTTGCCTCCCGCAGTTCGCGCTCGAGGTCGGCGACCCTCTGCTCAGCAGCACTTAACGCAGATCGCACCGCCACCAGCTCACCAGCAGGGACAAGCTCCTGGCGAGCCACCTCCGCCTGCGCAGCAACAGCCTGAAGCTCCTTGTTTGCTTCTCGGATAGTGACCAGCTCATTTTCAGCACGCTGTTTCGCAGCCAATCGCTCCGCCGACTCCAGCTGCAGACCCTGCACATCATCAAAGTCAGCAAACACAAAAATTACTCAGTGCCCACCCGCCAAAATTTAGCGAGTGCGCACTCGGGGACTGGCGATCACGAAAATTGCTCAGTGCCCACCCGCTAAAATTTAGCGCGTGCGCACTCGGGGACTGGATGCGAAAGTACAAAGCGAAAAACCATAAGAATCACGCCGCTGCTAAACACCGACCTGATCCTCGGGGACTGGAGGTACCTGGATAGCTGCACCAAGCATGCCATGGAGTTGTATTGCGTCCACAGACGCAAGCAGCCGCGCAGCCCGCGTTGGTCGACTTCAGGCCGGTGGTCCCGGAGCAAGGCTCGGGCGCAGCCGCTTGCCGTACGCTTTGGTTACAAAGCGGGAAGGTAGCGATCGAGGCACCGCCCAAAGGAAGTCGCCTCCGTCTAGGCAAGGAACGCCATCCTTTGTAGATGCGGTTGCTTCATCGCTGGTCCGCCGCGGCCGCCGCGTCGCCGAGACGGTAACGATGACGCCGCCTTGGCCTTCTTGGCCTTCACCGAGACGGCGACCTCGTCCACTTTCCTCTTGGAAGGATCCTCCTCGCCGCGGCGGAGGGTACCTTGGCCACGGTCGGGTGGCCCATCTTTTTCACTCCGGTCCTGCATATCAGATCGAATCAATAAAAGACAATCGAAGTACTTATAGAAAATAGAGAAGGCTGAATGCACTCACTTGGCGACTGGAATGAAACGCAGCCCGCACGAAGGCGGCGGTTTTCAGTTCGGCCCACGGCGACTAATCCCCAGTTCCAGGACGTCGTGGGCCCAGGACACGGACGGCTTCTTCGTCGTTGAGGTCGCGGCTGGCGCCTCTGGGACGCCTTCGGCGGGGGCCCCCTCGCGAATTAGAGCCGCTGCGGCCGGAGCCTCCGTGCGGGGCGGGACCGCCACGGGACCTCCTTGAGGCGAAGTCGCCGGCCGAGCCTTCCCTAACCCGAGACCGCGCAAACGGCGGAGGCATTGAGGCCAGCACTTCCAGATGGCGCATCTAGCGCGGTTGTCGCCGGGCCGCGCTTCACCACCGAGCTGTGAGCATCGAATCGCCGTTGAGTGCGGGCGAGGCCATCTTCGGTGGCTTGCTTCCTCCTGGGGCCTCGCCTTCTCCTTCTTCTTCTTCTTGAAGGAGCTTCGGCGAGGTCGTCTCGGGAGCTCGTCGTCGCCGTGGCGCCGAGGCTCTGCCGCCGATTTCGCGCTGATGTTGCCCGCGGGTCTTTCGGACCAGTGGGGCGATCTCCTCTTCGGACTCATCCTCGTCGTCCTTGTTGCCCCTGGAGGGTGGCGATTCGCTTCTATCCCGGGCAGATGGCCCCGGGCTCTCGTCGTCGGCGGGTGGAAGCCACCCTTCCACCACTTGGAACATCTGCGATGAATACGAAATGGAGTTAGAATTACCGCGACTGCATACGCTGCGACTGCGAACAAGACAAAGAAATTACCGTCGGAGCCGGACGCTTCGCGGTGTAGGGGGGGACCCCGGCCTGCGCATCCGCCTATACTGCCTGGGTGATCTTCTTCAACGCCGAGAGGTAGTCCTCCAGCTTCCACTCGTCGAGGCAGGCTTTCGTCGAGTCTCCCCGGCCCGTGTACTGGTACATGTAATGATCGCGTTGGGCAAGCGGGACGAGCCGCCGCCCAAGCCAACAATTGTACAAGTTTATTGTCTGGAGCCCCTTCTTCTTCAGACCACGGATGGTCTGGAGCATCTCATCGACGACCATCCGCTGGTCGTCGGGAAGCTTGCCGACCTGGAGATGGCGTGGCTCGAGCGGTTGGCCGAGTATCATGGATCGCCGCCTCGTCCTCCGGAGTCGCCTACCACGTAGAACCATGACTTTTTCAGCCGCCGCTTTGGCCAAAGCATCGTCGAAGAAGGAAGCTTTGGATTTGAGTTGAATGTCAGCCCATGGCTAGCATTGGGCCGCTTCGCCTCGCGCTGATCCGTCCATGGAATGATCTTGCCACAAGGAAGTAGGGCGGCAGCCAGTAGCACTCGCGCAGAACGCCACAAAGATGGCGAGCTGCTCGATGTCTGGGGACCCAGATCCGAGGGCTGGATCCCGTGGTAGGCAAAACGCCGGAAGAACAGAGATGAGAAACCCTAATCCCGCCGAGATGACTGAAGCGATAAACTCTCTCTCGGGGTTTGGGGTCGGTTCTCCGGCTGGGATACGCCAACAGCTCGCAGGATTCCGGCCTCCTCGAACGAGGCCGCGCCCTTGTTGTGCATTTGGATCTGCCCCAAGGTTCGGTGGAGAGGCCATGGCGAAGAGGTTGGTTGGTGATCGAAGATTTCGGTCGTTTGGATCATGAGCAAAGGAAGGAGATGCGCGACTCGGAAGAAATGATGGATGGTTGGCTGCGATAGCCTACCATTCCTCTTATATAGCAGAGTTGCCCGCCAAACCGGGGCTATCGCCGATGATTACGCCGGAAGTTACCGTTGAGTTACCTTAACGGCTAGTTTGACCACGCGACGGTCCAACTCCAGCCACTCGGCTCGTTAAGTCTCGCCGAGACCGCGTCTAGTTGGCTCGACTCGCCAAGACGCAACTCGGTTGCCGGATTTTTTCCTTTATACAGAGCCCGACGATTCGACCGATGCCAACTTGAAGTCAGATACTCGATCGCCAGAGCCACTCACGCCTAATCAACGACGGCCTCGGGACTATCGATGGGGATACGCCTCTTTGGGGTATACTCGGCAGACGTTCGATCGCCCAAGGGCTGGCGAGTGGGCCCGCAGAACGCGAGTGGATCAAAGCCAGCAAGGTATCAGTATCGAAGTTGAAGGCCCAAAGTAGTAGATAGGCCCCGGTCTAGGTTAAACGACACAAGTCAGAATCGAATCGGTTGAGATATGTAAACCCTAGGGGAGGTGAGCCTATATAAACCTCCCTATGGGGTGAGTAGAGACACATTCCCTCATACACCCAAGCAACTCGCCGCCTAGTCGCCGAGTTCGCCCATTGTAAACACTTCCATAATACAATCTAGCAGGAGTAGGTCTTTACCCTCCGGGGGGCCGAACCTGGGTAAAACCCTGTGTCTCTGCCCTCATCTCGCACCGCAGATGGCTGGCCGCCCTTGCCCCTCGTTCTACTACTCGCTGCCGATTGCAGCATCTGCCATGGCCATTCCCACGACACTAGACATGGTGAGCCCTAACTCAAGCAAGGGAATGAGCAAGATCTCCATCAATGGAGGGAGTTGAGGGAAAATACCGGAGTCCATGGCGGGAGATCTAGGTGGTGAAGATTCCCATGGAGCAGATCTGGACGGGGTGGCCAGAGACGGAGGGGCCAGCGGTGCCTCCACGGGGTGGTCTTTGCTGGCGGCTGCTTGCTGTAAAAAGAGTCTAGGAAGAAAGAAGGGGGTGCCCCCGATTTCTTCCTGGGCCTGCACTTTATAGGTCGATGAGCACCACCGAAAGTTCCGGTCAGAGGCCAGAAGTTCCGGTGACCCAAAATTTCTAGGCACATGCGGTAGTAACCGCTCCGGATAGAAGTTCCGGTGAGCTTCTCCCGGGCCGGTACTTCCGGCTGCTGGACAAAAATTCCGGTGACACCAGAAAAAATTTCCTAGTTTTGAAATGAGGCAAGGAGGAACTTGTGTAGGGACAAGAAAGGGCTAGAGGTAGGGAAGAAAGGCCTGGGATAGAGAGCACAAACGGTGAAGAAGAAAAAGATGAACAACACCAAAACGAAAGGAATCAACAAGGAAAACAAGAGGGAAAACACACGAAGAACATAACAAGTCAGTGGCCGAGGCCACCTTATATATGAGTAAATTTGGCTTGACACCATAAAGATATATCTTGGGTTCATTACCAAAAATCATCATTGAAGCTCATTTGATCTCCTTGAGAGATCTTAGAGGATGAATACATTAATGTGCGCATAATAGGGAGAGTGTTGGTTCATAAGAGGAAGTACACTCCCCCTAAATCCATGCCTACATCCAAACAAAGATATTCATTGAGACACGGGTAGGTGTGCAAGTTAATCAAGTCACATTGCTTGAATTTATGATATTCAGTTCATGCCTTAACTCCCGGAACCTTGCTTTATCAAGGGGCTTCGTGAAAAGATCTGCAAGATTAGCCTTGGTGGGAACATACTCCAAAGATATGTCTCCTCTTGCAACATGATCCCAAATGAAATGATGACGAATCTCAATATGCTTGGTATGGTTGTGGTGCACCGGGTTGTGAGAAATTGCAATAGCACTCTCATTGTCACAAAGTAGAGGCATCTTGTCAAAAGATAGTCCAAGATCCTTTAAAGTTTGCTTCATCCATAACAATTGAGCACAACAACTTGCGGAGGACATGTACTCAACTTCGGCGGTGGACATAAACATGTAGTTTGCTTCTTGGATGACCAACACACCAACGATTTCCAAGAAATTGACAAGCACTGGAGGTTCACTTGCTTTCCACCTTGTCTCACGCCCAATACGAATATGTGTAGCCAATGAGCTCAAAGCTAGCTCCCTTGGGGTACCATAAACCGAAGTTTGGGGTATGAACCAAATACCGAAATATTATCTTGACCTCCACCATGTAGCTTTATTTTGGTGTGTCTTGGAATATTGCACAAATACCCACACTCAACATAATATCTGGTTGGGATACAAAGATAGAGCAAAGAACCAACCATATAGTGATAAAGCTTTTGATCCACATCCTTACCCTTGGGATCGAGATCAAGATTAACCTTTGTGGGCATGGGAGTCTTAGCACCTTTGACTTGATCAAACTTGAATTGCTTGAGCATGTCTTGAATGTATTTGGCTTGATTGATGAAGTTGCCCTTCCTCAATTATTTTACTTCAAATCTAAGGAAGAACTCCATCTCACCCATCATAGACATCTCGAAGCAGTCGGTCATGAGCTTATCAAAATCCTTATTAAAAGCTTTGATAATAGATCCAAAGATAATGTCATCAACATAGATCTGCCAAACGAACAAGTGGCCTCCAACTCTCTTAGTAAAAAGAGTGGGATCAATGAAGCTACATTGAAACCACGGTCTAGCAAAAGCTCTCGAAGGCAATCATACCATGCACGTGGGGCTTGTTTAAGGCCGTAGAGTGCCTTGTCAAGCTTGTAGGCATGGTTTGGGAAGAGAGGATCCTCAAAGCCCGTAGGTTGCTTGACATAGACCAACTCTTTCAAAGGACCATTAAGGAAAGCATTTTTAACATCCATTTGTTGCAGTTTGAAGTTATGATGAGTGGCAAAAGCAAGAAGCATATGAATGGACTCAAGGCGAGCAACGGGGGCATAAGTCTCACCATAGTAGATGCCCTCAATTTGTGAGTATTCTTGGGAAACTAACCTTGCCTTGTTGTGAATGACTATCCCATTGGCATCGCGCTTGTTCTTGAATATCCACTTGGTCCCAATGACATTTTGGTAATGTTTAGGCCACTCCACCAAGGTCCATACTTTGTCTCGCTTGAAGTTGCAAAGTTCTTCATTCATTGCGTCAGGCCAATCATCATCTTCAAGGGCCTCAAAGACTTTCTATGGTTCAACATGAGAGATAAAATCATGGTGAGAGCTAAAGGAGGCTAATTGCCTCCTAGTAGTAGAACCCCTATTGAAATCTCCATAAACATTATCAACTATATGACCATCTTTGATGAGATTGGTGATGGCTGTGAAATATAGCCATCCATGTCCGCATTTAAACTAGATATTATTCACATATTTGATGAAATATCTCTCTAAACCCTGCCACTAATGCCTAATGATCAAAGGGGTATGCAATCCTTTCTTGCTATTTTCCCCGCGCAGATAATGACATATGATGATGGAAATCACTACATAAATGCCAAAGATATGATATTTCCAACACGTCAAAGAAACCAGTAGCCGTGAAGTGGAGGAAGAAGCCTTAACTACCAACTATACGGCGGGAAATTTATTCCGGCCATATAGTTCCGACCGTATAGTTGCCATCGACTTCATTTGATCAATCAGAACAACTTTCGTGAAGGGACCCCTATATAAAGAGGCTTCGGGCGACGGGAAACAACACTTCTTTTTCAACCTCAACTCTCCCTGCCACCAGAATCCGCCACGCTGGAGGAATAGATCTAGATCTAAACCTCTAAACTCTTCTCCACCACCATAGCCATCTTCCACCACTTGTAATAGTAGATCTCTTATCCAATTGGTGACATTGTAAGACTATTTGCTATCAACCTTATGATCTCTATTATAATGTTTACGATTGTTGATTTCATATCTATATGTGAGTAATTCTCCTTGGGCTAAGGGCTTTGGCCTAGCCATGTAGCTTTTGTGCATGTTATTTATCATAGATGGGACCATGTATTAGTTTGTATGACATGATGATTGCAGTACCCTCTCTTGCCTCAATCTAAGTACTTGTCAGGTACCCAAGACCCCGAGGATTGATCCAGGTAAAGGGAGTGTGAGTAATGGCTGATCTACACGATGGGAACCCCAGTGACAAAAGGGGTAGTACGGCTGTATGTGAGGAATTTACTTGGGATTAACGGTGGCATAATGATGCATATCATTAGTTCTCTTTCTTTTATGGATGAGACTAGTAGGTTATTACTATAAGCGGCTGCGGAGGCGATAGCAATTATGGATGCACTGCCCACATATAATTATCTTGCTCTAATGATTACATGCATATTTTATTATTATCTATTATTACCATCAGATGTTTTGCACAGATACTAGTGAAAACCGAAGACCCTAAGACCTCTCTCTCTTCATCATCAACAACAACAAAAAGATTGCAAACTCTTGGTTCGGTGAAAACACAAAAGTACTAAAAACTCTCGAAGGTCCGTTTAAGTAATCTAACTTTGCTTTCTGCTTCCTGAGGATTCGATAAACCTAGGTCTACTTGGGAAAAAGAGCTATACTACATCTGTAATCCGGATCGAAGGTGAAAGTGCACAGGACATCGCCTACAGGGGGTGAATAGGCTTTTAAAAATATTACGGTTTAGGCTCAAACAAATGCAGAATAAAAACTAACGTTTAATTTACTGAGCACAAAACCTAACCACTAGGTTCACCTAAGTGCATCAATAACCTATTCTAAGCAATACAAGAAACAAGGTGATAGCAAGATAAATAATTCAAGCATGATGGCTATCACAAAGTAAAGTGCAGAAGTAAAAGGGCTCGGTTGAGAGATAACCAATGGACGCGGAGACAAAAATTTATTTCCCGAAGTTCACTTCCCAAGAAGCTACGTCTCTGTTGGAGAGGTACGATGGCTCAATGCTCTCCGAACGCCACAAATGGCTCACCTCGGGGTGTGGTGTCTTGATGCTCACCCAACCGCCAAACAATGCCCCACCACAGATGCGAAGGCACGTAACTCACCGACGCCACAAAAGGCTCACCCTATTCTCCCGAGTGCGCACCATAAAAGGCGGGCACTCGCTCCAATATGGGACACTTGAGGGAAGTCACCGAACCCGTACAAGATTGGGGCTATCTCCACAACTCAATTGGAGGCTCCCAACAAAAAAATCCACAAAAGGCTACAACACCACAAAAGGCCAACAAAGCCACAAAAGGCTACAAAACCACAAAAGGTCAACAAGACCACAAAAGGTCAACAATCCAACCACACAACCGTCTAGGGTTCCAAGAACCCAAGAGTAACAAGCCCACAAGCTTGTACTCGCCGAATCTCCGAGGAGAACTCAAACCTATGCAAAAAATGCAAGAGGCAAGTCCTTGTCTCCCAAATTCCACCAAAGCTACAAAAGCTATTGGGGGAATAACAGAGGAAGAACACAAGAGGAGAACACAAAACTCTCCAAGATCTAGATCCCAATGATTCCTTCACAAAGAAGGGATTTGGCTTGGGGGATTGTAGATCTAGATCTCCTCTCTTAAATCCCTCAAAAAAATGCAAGAATCATAGGAAGGGAAAGGGGAGAGGGAAAGATCTTCAAGGTCAACAACGGAGGAGAGAGAGAAAGCCAAGAACCAAGAAAAGAGCTAGTACCTCCCAAATCTGCCCGTTATGGGCATTCACGACCATAGCGAGAACTTCCGGTGGGAGGCCGGAAATTCTGGTGGCACACAGCAAACGTTCAAAAAACGGCGATGCGAAAGACTGAAAACACGAGCATGGACGAAACTTCCGTCGGTTCACCAGAACTTCTGGTGGGAGCGGAAATACCAGTAGAAATTCCGACCAAAGTTTCGTCAAATAGAGCAAACAAAATTCTGAGGTTACAGAACGTGGGCGGAACAAGAGCCAGAATTTCACCCGGAACTTCCGGCGGCAACTAGGCCCGAGCGGAACTTCCGGTCCCTGGCCAGAACTTCCGGTGGGGGCGGTATTACCGCCGAAACTTCCGATCCAATTTCCGCCAAAACACCAAACCATGTAGAGAGGATACAGAACGTGAGCGGAAGAAGAGCCAGAACTTCCGCTGGAACTTCCAGTGGAAAAATGCCCTAGATGAACTTCCGGTGGGTAGCCGGAACTTCCGGTCAGGGAAATTCCAGAAACCAAAACTGCAATAACTTTCGCATCCGAACTCCAAACGAGATGAAACCAATTTTGTTGGAAAGATAACAACGAATAGAATCCAACAAAATACATGAGACGAAATATTGGAGCCTAGGTGCTGTCATTTTATTGTATAATTACCTGCGTGTCAGATTCTCTATGTAATTTACTTTACTAAGCTGTATAGATGTTTGGAGAACCTGGATGACATGCAAGTCGATGTACAAGTCAGCAACATGGATTAAGACGACAAGTGACAAGAGTTGGCACGAGTCGGATTACAGGATTTGTGGAGATGGATATCGCCATGAAGAGAGTCATACCATTTCACATTATAATTTCTCTATTTTGTGTTATTGTTATGTCTCTATTTTACCTATATTAGATAGTCGGTAAAATTTAATCCCTCAAAGAAGGTCTAGTCGGTTTTCTTGCCAGTGTTTGCACCATCACAAGTCGAAATATTAGGTATCACCTAGGGAGAAAATATCGTCAATATATATGTGATGTATCTCCCAAGGTGTGGAACCGGAAAACTCGCAAGATCAAAAACCACAATAATATATTTAAGTGAAATCCTTATTTGATGAACTAGAGCTTGTTATGATGATGACCACAAGATCTATATCCTGTAATGTACAAGAACCAAAAAAACAACCGAGAAATATGGTGCTATGAATGCAAAGGTTTGAGTTCTCTTCGAACGATGCGATCGAGACACCCGCTTGAGAGACCCTCTTGATAGTACGACTATCTATCATAAACCTGGTCTCCAAACTAACAACACGAGACCGGCAAAAGAGAAGCACTATCAAGATCATACCTTTGCCTTGAGCATTCCACTTGAACTTGATGTAGACCGTCTTGTTCTTCTCAAGTGGGAACACCTTTCTTGATTGTTCTTGCTTGATGAAGATGAAGAATTGCAAATTGATCCCCCATACTCCATGGGGAAACCTCTTCTTTGAACTTGTCTTCATCACTCCATGATCATGAGGATGGCAAGCTTCAAGCATGAGGTCTTCTAGAGATGGCGCATCTTGAGCTTTCCCTTCTTCATCCCTTCTTGAGGTTGATCCATCTTGATGCAACTCTTTGCACTTGTCTTGATTAACCTTCAAGCTCCTTCTTTATTCATGATTCAACCTTGATACCAACACATGGCCCAAGCGATGCCAATGGACAAACCTACAAGTGAAACTCAATTTACACATCAGTCCATATAGGTTGTCATTAATTACCAAAACCACACATGGGGCATACATGCCCTTTCAGAAGGTATCAACCCTTTTTCTGGTACCGTTGCTAGGGAAGCAATAGCTACCCTGGTGAGGTTAGTAGGAACCATGCTAGTTTTAATTCTTGTTTTTAGTTTTTAGTTTGCTTTCGGTCTTTATTTGAAAAACCAAAAAAATTAGTAGTCTTTTAATTCTTGTTTTTATTATCATTAGTACTTGTTTAAGAAAATCCAAAAACATAGGAAGTATGGCTGAAAACAAGATAGGGGAGTTTGCAACTCCCAACAATGATTATTTGTGTACTCCTATTACTTAGCCAGCAATTGCTGCTGAAGATTATGAAATTAAGCCCCACTTTTTAAGTTTGGTTCAACAGAATCAATTTGGAGTCTCTGTTGTTGAAGATGCATGCATGCACTTAAATACTTTCACTGAAATATGTGATATGATGCGCATTAAAGATGTTGACCCCGATGCGGTCAAGTTGCGTTTATTCCCTTTCTCTCTTAGAGGAAGAGAAAAAGAATGGTTGTTGTCTTAGCCTAGAAATACTATTGCATCATGGGTGGAATGTACTTATTTATTTATGACTAAATTCTTTCCACCTGCAAAGACTATGCAACTAAAATCTAATATTACTAGTTTTAGAGAGGAAGAGCGTGAGCCACTAGCGCTTGCATGGGAAAGAATGAATGAGAAACTGTCCTAGCCATGGGATGGAAGATTGGTTAATTCTCTATTTATTTTATAATGCTCTGAACCTTGTGTCTAAGTATATGCTTGATACTCCAGCTGGAGGAACATTTTATGGGTAAGCAAATTACCAAAGCAAAGCAGCTGCTAGATAATATGCAAGACAACCATGCCCAATGGCATGTGGAAAGAGCAAACACGAAGAAGGTGAACTCCGTCACACCTCAATAAAATGAAGAACCAAATGCTAAGTTGGATGAGATCATACTAGCCGTTAAAGGTAAGGAAACCCAGGTAAGAGCTACTCCCGAACCAACTATTGAAGAAATAGACTTCATAGCTCGTGGTGATTATAACCCTGCTTGGAAGAAAAATTATAATCCAAATTTCCAGAAACATTATTCTAGTCCTGCAGGTAACTCTAATAATAATATTGCATGAAGTAATAGTAGTCTCCAAGAAACTCTTATATCTTTTATGGACTCACAAAATGAGCAAAACAATATTCTAGTTAAAATTATGGAGAACCATGATGCTATGTTTGGTAAATTATATAACCAAGCTATTGGTTTGATAAATGATTTGCATACCATCCAAGAAAGAACAACGTTTGTTGAGGCACAGCTAGGTAAGATAACCTAGAGTCAAACTCTCATTCTAGCTAAATTTGTAGGCAAAGCTGAGCACAATCTAGTAGAAGACCTCACGATGATAAGAATCCAAAGGGAGGAGCCTGAAGAACTCGATGATAACAATGCTCCTTCACTGAACTACACATTTAAAGATCTTGTCAAGATTCCGGTAAGTGAAGGAAATGAGAAAGCCATGTATCAACACTTAGTTAATCAGGTAGCAATAAAGGTACGTGAGCTTGAGGAAGAATATAAGAAAATTGCTGAAAAATTACCCGTTAATCTAGATGATATATTTGAGCCTACTATTAAGATTAAAATTAGGACTAATGAAATAGTTGCACTGCGTGATCTAGGTGCAAGTGTTTCAACAATTCCAAAGAGTCTTTTTAATAAGTTAAATCTTGGCTCTTTTTAAATCACCGAACTAAAATTTCATCTAGCAGATTCCACTTACAAACACGCAGTAGGCATTAAATAAAATACATTAGTGTACATTAAAGGAAGTCCTGCTCTTATTGATTTTGTTATTGTTGACATGCCTGAAGATACTACTGCTCTTATCATGTTAGGTCTTTCTTTCTTAAGAACTATTAAGGCTTTAATCAATTTGCATGAAGGGAACATGAAGCTCCAGTTGCCTTCACGGGATCTTTTTTTATTCATTTCCCTAGGAAAAAGAAAGCCAAGCAAGATGATAAGGAGGCCATAACATTGAAGGCCAACTATTTGGAGTGGGTGTTCCACTCATATGGGCTAAGTGAGCAACATCAAGGTCAAGCTATTGACCATAAAAGAGCGTTGCATTGGAGGCAACCCATGTGAAATAAAGTTTTGAGTAAAGTTTTTAAATTTTAGTTTAAAGTTTTATATAGAATAAAGAGTGCTAGAAAACTCCAGTGAGAAGAAGAGATTCAACGGTACTACTAATTCCTGTTTTATACATGCCAAAGTTGGTCGACAATTTAGTCTGTTATTTTTCTATCAAAACAAGGTGTTTCGATAAGTTTTAGTCTAAAATGTAATTCTTGAAGAAGTATAATTTTTTTGATGAGTATTGAAGCTTTAACGACCAACTATACGGCGAGAATAAAAATTTCGGCCGTATACATATTTGACCCATCAACAATTTTTCATCTCGGTATATAGAATGTTTGACAACCAACTATACGGCGGGAACAAAAGTTCCCGCCGTATAGTTATTTCCGTCAGGAAAGAAACCCTAATTTTTTTTCGTCGACCAATTATACGGCGGGAACAAGTGTTGCGGCCGTATAGTTGCGACCATATAGTTGCATCCGACCACTTAAACGCTCGGGAAAGTACCCAAAACATCAAAACATCAATCCTTTTTCTCTCTTCTACCTCCAAACTCTCTCAAAACTTCAAGGGATCTTCACCCCTTCTCAATTTCGTTCGATTTCCTCGGACATAAGTGATCTACGGTATGTTTCTCCTCCAATCCTCCAATTACTTTTTGCAAATTCATCTCTTATCTATTGCCATTATCAATCTAGGGTGAGGCTTATTTTGAACTATTTGTCATGATTCTCTTGCTTAGATTATTATGTTAGGAGATTCTTTAGTGGGCTATGATATGATATGACTATTATTGTTGGATCAAAACATTTTATATTTGTCTTTCTTATTTATTTTCAGAATATGAACACGAGGAGCCAGACGTGTGCTCTTGCGGCCGCTAGTTCTTCTCGGGCTTTAGCTCAAGAACGCATGGGGATTCGATTCAAGAACGGGTCCCACCGTGATCGTTTTGACAGGATCAAAAACCTAGAAGTCAAGGCAACCAAGTGGGATTGCCCCATCATATTGAACCAACTCGGTATTTCTGATGACTTTAATTTACTTTGCAATAGGGTTGGCCTATAAAACTTTGTATTTCATGATGCACCAACCTATCGCCGGTTAACCATTGAATTTCTTAGTTCTTTGAAAATCATCGTTAAAATATGGCATGGAGAGGATAGAATTTCTTTCCGACTCATGAACAATAATTATTCTTTATCACTTGATGAATGGTGAAATTGTTTTGGTTTACCCAACAATGATCCTATTGCTCTGCGCGCATCTTTTACCAGCATAGAACCTTCCCCTAAACTCTGCTATAATAGAATGGGATTTAATTCTAGAGTCAACGAAGGGAAAAATATTCAACATCCTACTATTCGCTATTTGTTCTATGTTATTGCTAATACCTTGCAGGCGTGTAATGAGTTTACAAGACTCAATGAGGAGGAAATCTTAGTCCTCGCAAAAGCTGCTTTGAACTACGACAACTTGTCACTCAACTTGGGCGCAATTCTTGTGCGCTAATTGCAGTACCAATCCTCCCAAAGCCAAGGTACAATCACTTGTGGAAGCGTCATCACCGTGCTTGCCAATACCCCGGGCATCGACAAGGTGAGTTAAAGTCGGTGCTAAGTGAGCGACGTGTTGGTTTCTCTACTTTGAGGGCTTGTGGAATGCTCACTAGGAGAGGTGGTGTTTATTATCTCCATATTGTTGGAGCTAGGCGTCTCTACCCCGCTCCTTTGCCTAATGGTCTTTTATTTATCGAGGAAGGACGTGTGCTTTATGACTTGCAGGTTGAGCAACACCAACCCCAAGAGGAGATTCTGGAAGAGGATGAGGACCAAGAGGAGGAGCAAGAAGTCTCTCATCAGGAGGAGCAGCCACCGAACCGGTTCGCTACATATCAAGATTTCCAAGAACTTGGAGGAACAATGGAGGGGATGCATAATCTCACCCTGAACCTCCGAGAAACAACAACTTATCAACTCAATTTGCGGACTGGAGTTACAACTTTTTCCCCCACCCCAGTGATTTGAAGGGCTTGCAAAAGCCTAATATTAGGGACATTTTCTATCTATTTTTATTTTGGCATTTGTTTTATTTATTTTATTTTCAAGTTTATAATTTTATTTGAGTTTATAAGAACTCATGTTGGTTTTCCCAACACTTTATCTTTAGTTACTTTATTTTGTTTGAGATTTTCAAGCCAAGCTTTGACGCCAATTTTCTATTCTTTAATTCCCCTTCTCAAAAATCACAAAAATTAAAGGAGGAGCATCTTCCAGCTTGGGCATTGGTGGCAAGAAGAAACCTGGGGCTGCTGGTACCTGTGGACAGCAAGCCAAGAAGAAGCCCTCTTCTTAAGTGTTTTAATGTATCAAACTAAGTCTTTTGCTGGAGTCTTGTTGACTCCCTGTCATGTGTTCTATGATTGTGATATTGCAATGTGGTTGGTACTTGTTGTGGAATATCTCTGTGGTACCTTGAATTGGATTGCCTTTTTCCTTTGTAATTGTTGTTTCCTCTCCTGGGTGATTACACTATTTATATCACCCCATATCTATACTTGCTCCTGGTTTCTTAATGAATAACAAAATAATTTGGAAGATCTTGAATTGGAATATCAGGGGAATCAATTCTGAAAAAAATGGATTGCTCTCAGAAACAAAATTGAGGAGTCTGGTTGTGACATTATCTGCCTCCAAGAAACTAAGCGTGAGGATTTTGATAGCTCCTACATTAAAAAATTCTGCCCCTCCAAATTTACCAATTTTGAATTTCTTCCCTCCAAAGGTGCATCTGGATGTTTGATCACCATTTGGAATGGTTCCCTGTTCTCTGGACATCTTTCCTTTATCAATGAGTTTTCTATCTCCATCACCTTGACATCTATCTTGTCCAATGAATCCTGGATCCTCACCAATATTTATGGGCCATGTTTACCTGAAAAAAAGACTGAATTTTTAGATTGGTTTGGCAGCATTGATATGCCTGATGATTTAGACCGGCTCATTGTGGGAGATTTTAACTTCTGTAGACAACCTTCAGATAGAAATAAATTGGGTGGAGATGTGAATGGTATGCTTCTCTTTAATGAAGCCATTAATAATTTGGGTCTCATAGAGTTACCACTTAAGGGTAGAAAGTTCACTTGGAGTAACATGCAGAAAGATCCCCTCTTGGAAAGATTGGATTGGTTTTTTACTTCTGTTGCCTGGACTCAGAGTTTTCCCTCAACTTTTGTTGCTCCTCTTGCAAAGCCTACCTATGATCATCTTCCTTGTGTCATTTCCATTGGCACAATGATTCCCAAAGCTCTGGTGTTCAGATTTGAAAATCATTGGTTGCATCATAAGGAGTTTAAAGCTATTGTTCAAAATGCCTGGAACATTCCTGTGGGTTTTATGGATTCTTCAAAAAAAATCAATGCTAAATTCAAAAATGTGAGAAGAGGGCTCAAGCTTTGGGCCAAACAGCTACCTTGCCTGAAGGCACAAATCTGTAATGTTAATGCCACCATTGACTTTCTTGATATCATGGAGGAAATGAGAACTCTTACTGTTCAAGAATGGAATCTTACGGATATCCTGAAAAATCTTATTATTTCTCTTCTACAAGATCAGAATACTTATTGGAAACAGAGGGGGAAAATTAAATGGGTTAAGCTGGGGGATGAAAACACAAAGTTCTTTCACTCCAGAGCTACCATAAGCTTTAGGCATAATTACATTTCCATGCTTAAGGATGATTATGATCTTGAGGTTTATGATCATGATGGCAAAGCAAATCTCCTCTGGAATTCCTTTAAAAATAGAACGGGCTCTTCTGATAAGCCTGAAATGCATTTCAATCTTGATGACTTGGCTGGTGATTGCTTAATCCAGGAAGAAAGGGATGCTTTGGAAAAGCCTTTCTCTGATGAGGAGATTGATGAGGTCATCACAAATCTGCCTAATGATAAATCCCCTGGCCCTGATGGTTTTAATAATGAATTCATGAAGCTTTGCTGGCCTATTATTAAGGATGATGTGAGACATCTAATTGTGGAGTTCTATGAAGGGCAAGCCTCTTTGGAAAGCATTAATTCTTCTTTTATCACCCTCATTCCAAAAATTGCTGCTCCTCTGACTCCTGCTGATTTTAGGCCTATTTCTTTGCTAAATAGTGTCTTTAAGATTATCACCAAGATTCTGGCTAATAGGCTGCAAAAAGTCATACTTAAACTTGTTCACAAGAATCAATATGGTTTCCTCAAGCAAAGATCTATCCAAGACTGTTTAGGTTGGGCATTTGAATTTCTTGATCAATGCCACAAGTCAAAGGAGGAAATTTTAATTCTTAAGCTTGATTTTGAAAAGGCTTTTGACAGAATTGAGCATTCTGCAATCATCAATATCCTTAAAGCCAAGGGTTTTGGAGATAAATGGATTTCTTGGATTCAGATGATCTTAGGGTCAGCTTCTTCCTCTGTGCTTTTAAATGGTGTGCCTGGGAAAAAATTTTAGTGTAGAAGGGGTGTTAGGCAAGGAGATCCTTTATCTCCTTTATTGTTTGTTCTGGCTGCTGATCTCCTTCAAAGTATCCTCAATAAGGCAATGAACCTGGGTCTTCTTTCTTTGCCCACTGAAGATGTGTTTTGTCCTGACTTCCCTGTGGTTCAGTATGCAGATGACACTTTAGTAATCCTTAAGGCTGATTCTGAGAAACTCTTGTGCCTTAAGGCAATTCTACATACTTTTGCTCTCTCCACTGGACTCAAAGTTAATTATTCTAAATCCAGCATGATGCCAATTAACATGGACTCTGAGAGGCTTGGTCATTTTGCTAATACCCTTGCTTGCCTCACTAGTTCCTTGCCTTTTACCTATCTTGGTTTGCCTCTGAGCTTGAATAAACCTGCTGTGGAACATTTCCTGCCTATTGTTCAGAGAATTGAGAGAAGGTTGTGTGGAATAGCTGACTTTCTTAATTATGGGGGGAAGCTGCAGTTAGTCAAATCTGTGTTGTCTTCCCTTCCCATATATTACATGAGCTGTTTTGATCTTCCTGTCACTATCAAGGAACAGTTGATTAAATATATGAGGCAATGTTTGTGGAGAAAGAAAACTTCTGATGTTCAAGCTAGAGGTAATGCTCTTGTAGCATGGAAGAAAGTTTGTAGACCCAAGAACCAGGGGGGATTGGGAGTTCTAGACCTTAATGTTCAGAACTTTGCACTTCTTTTGAAGAATTTGGATAAGTTTTATAATGTAACACCCTCAGAATCGTCCCTATGCAAGTTTCAGCGCTTCCCGCCAAACCCGCATAGAAACGATTCAAAGGTGCCCACCAGGCACTTGCGTGCGGGTGGAAAACGAAGTAATAACATTACACAACAGTCCTCGATGGGACCCACAGAATAGATATATATATACAACACGACTCCAAGAGTCAAGAATACAGATATACAGGACAAAGATCCAAATCACCTTGAAATGTTAGAGTGTCCGACTACGGACAAGATGCAAATGGGGCTAAGAGCCCTGAAGAATAACCAATGGCGTCCATAACCCTGCCCAGGCCAAGCCGGAAGGGTAACCCTGCTAACGACGTCGATCTCAAAACCTGCTTAAACAAAAGGGGTGCCGACAAAGGGCAAAGGAAAAAGAGAGAGCGGTCGATCGAGGCGACACGGCGAGGCTAGAATTCGGTCCTCGCCTACATAGGTATGGTGGATCGAAAGCAGAAGATGCACTAAACAACCTATAGAGACTCGATACAACTGTCGGCTATCAGAGAGGGATAAGAAAGACCTATTCGGAACCAACCTAATACTATCACCAAGCATACCCAACCTGGTATTTCCCCCTCGAGACCAAATGAGGAAGTCAACCGAGGAACTCACACCGTTGGCAGTTTTATTTATTCAGTTATCGTTGCAGCAATTACTAGTCAGGTATAGATAGTCATCCTGATATAATAAGCAGTGGGCACTTTTAGTTAACCATTCCGTTGTAGTTGCAACACTTACTAGTCAGATACAATTAGCATGAGATATCCCAAACCCAACAGTTGTTGGTACTTTTATTTAGCCATTCCGTTGTAGTGAAGCGGATTACTAGTCATATCGGATACAAGTCAAATTATAGCAGTAAACTTTAGTTATAGTTGTCTATGATCGAGACCTGTGCTCCAAGTCGTCCATAACCGCGGACACGGCTTCTCGAAAAGATTTAACCCTGCAGGGGTGCACCAAAGTTTCCACACGCACCTACACCCTTGTTGTCGGATCAGGTAGGTACAAGATCACAAAACATACACCCAACGGTATGTCGACGGGGTTTCGGACACGACGTTTCCCAGACCCAAAGCAAGCACGGGGGGCCACCCCACTAAGTATACCCGCAACAAAGTCGGCCGGGCTCCGAGACGGACTCAGGGTTTGTGGAGCCGGCTGTAAACGACTGGGAACCCGAAACTCTCGGGCTTGTCGATACAGCGAAAACGGGTCACGATCCTAAACAGTACAGGTGCTCCTCGCACAATCGTAAATAAAGCAATAAAGAATGGCATAAGTACAGAATAGTAATAAAGCCCCAAACTAATTGTGGCCCCCAGTACAGTACTTGGAATCAGGTACTAAATCGATGGGGGTGCCCATACATCCCACATGTGGTTAGCGCGCTCGATCTCGGAACAGGTGTCAAGAACTCGGGGTCCTACGGGACACAAGTGGACGGTTAACAACCAAATAACATCTATTTCCCACCTTTGCCTCTGCATTACCTAATTCAATTTTAGTTATTAAACGATAATTGAATTAACGATAATTAAAGCCATGATCATCTCCAACTTTAAACATGCGGCAATACTCCAACAACTGTGGTACTGGACGACACACAACAGCACTTGAACAAGCGACTACGATGCGCAAGTCCAACTATCTACCAAACAACAGGTAATAGGATGTATCCAAGGCAATATAAGGCTGCAAGGGATATCTCGGGTACGAAAACTAGAGCATCGCAACATAGATAGCAATAGATCAACAGGAGGGAATAAATACTATAAAAGTAAGATAGGTAGAAAGGGGGAGGTGCTCGCCTGAAAACATTTCTGAAGGTTCATCCGAAGATCGGGTCGACACTCGCATCAACTCAACGGCCTTATCCGCGAAGAACCAAAACACTAGAATAAACACCGGATGCAATATTTAATACTACGGCAAAAGATCGGCATGATGCGTGTATGATGTATGGCATGGCGAGGATGCGATGCAATTAGGTCATATTAAGCGGAACCGGGGTCCCGATAATTATTTACTAGGTTCATGTTGTTTAGATACCCCACATTTTAAATGTTGTCTTAACATGGCAAAAGATAGCACCGGTTCGCTACACAAATTTGAATGGGACCAATATACGACTAGATTTGCCCGCATATGGATCCCATATTTAATTATAAGGTGAATCGGCATAAGGCCCCCAAACCATGACAAGTATGCATGCATGAACAATTTTATATGCAACAAGTTTTATATATAGCATTTATAAAATAGGGGCTCGGAAAAAGGTTCACACATTGAGGGTCTCGACGATCTTGGGGTTCGCCGAGGGTTCGGGGTTGGTCTCAGGGTTTTGGATCTACGGGAGGGTCGGTCTTCGAACTCCGGGGTCGGTCTTCGGATCTCAACATGGGCCGGTCTTGGCGACGATCTTGTCCGATGGGGATCTTGGTTCAACATCATCGCGGTCTTCGGGTCCGAGAGGTAGACCTTGGCGTCCGAGGGAAGTTCATGTCGTATCCGTGTCGACGACCTTGGCGTTCAGGGGGGGAGTTCTCGGTGTTCCGTGTGGAAGGCCGCGAGGGTTTGGTGACGGAGATCTTGACGGGTCCGGGAGGAAGCACTCGGGTCGGCATCGGATCGGTCTTGTACTTCGAGTGTCGTTGAAGATCTTGTCAAAAATATTGTGTGGTCTTCGAGAGGTAACACTCGAGTTCACCAACAACGGCTGACATAACTGAGGTCGATCACCACCTCCAGCGGAGGCGCCCTGCAGATGGCGGTCGGAGGGGGATGGGACAGGATAGGTCGACGGAGGCAGGAACTCCGGGAGGCAGGGACCGCGCGGTCAACAGCGACGGGAGATCTCGGGCGGCACGCAGAGCTTGACGAGATGGCCTGGGGAGGACGGGGCATGACGGAGGGCGACGCCGTGACGCAGAGATTGGCGAGGAGGGCGCTCGGGCACGGGCGGAGGTGGTCGTCGGGGCAGAAGGGAGAGCGCGCGACGGCGGGGCGCAGAGGCGGCAGTGGTGCTCGGAAGGGGGTCGAGCGGCAGGGCGCAGGCGGACGCTGGCGACGACGGATGCGGTGAAGCTCCACGGCCACGGACTGGAGGCGGGGCGACGAGGAGCATGCCGGCGAGCTCGGCCAGGGGGAGGCGAGGAGGACGGCGGAGGTCGGCCACGAGGGAGGGCTTGCAGGGCGGTGCCGGCGAGGAGGCCGACGGCGGACAGACGACACAGGCGCAGCGGCGACCGTAGGCGGTGTCGGGGCGACCTCGCAGAGGGCGAGCCGGGCGGTGGCGCTGGAGGCAAGACCGACGGGGAGGAGGTTGAGCCGCGGCAGTGGCTGACGACCGGCGAGGGATCAAGAAAAGCCGGAGAGAGGAGGCCGGGCTTGGTAGAGGAGGCGAGGAGGCAGGAGTGGTCGACGGCGCTGGGAGCAGAGGCGCCATGAGAGGAGGGCGGCCGGAGGGGAGGAAGAAGGGGGCGGGGCGAGCGCGTCGGGTGGGGGAAGCGGGTTGGGGTCAGAGAGAGGAAGGAGAGAGCGGGGGGGTGGGCGACAGTGGTGGGGCCAGAGGTGGGCCAGGCTGCAGGGGGTGCCGCCTCGCATGCGTGCGTGTGTGGTGTTTTGTGGCGGGTGGGGCCCAGAGGAGGGTGGACTCAGTCTGAGTGGGAGAGTAGAGGGAGTAGGTGGTGGCTGGGGGTGATGTGGCAGGCTGGGAGTGGGTGGAGGAGAGATGAGAGATGAGGTGGCGAGAGGGGATTGGAGGGGGTGAGGTGGCTGGGGATGGGTAGACTAGGTTGGGGTAGAAAAGGATTAGACAGGCTGGTTTTGTACTGGGGGTGGCCGACTGGGTCGGATCGGCCCGGTTTGGCTGCCCCCTAAAAATAAAATAAATATTTTATTATTTAAAACGGGGCGTTTGAAATCTGTGGTTAGACAAAACAAAATATTCCGGAGACCCGGGTTTTGCGTTTGAATAAAGACGGGGCGTTTAGAAAACAAAAACAGATTTTTTTGAAATAGTTTTATGCAAACAAATGCAAGATGACATGACGATGCTCGAATGCAAGGTGGCATGATGACATGAGCATGCGGTCATGATGATGCAATGCACAAAAACAAAGCGATTTTCTAGTAGTGGTTTTGCGGGATGCCACAAATCGACACCACTAACAATGGATCTCGCCCCCGAGATCCGCCTCATGGTACCGGAAAGAAGGCCGGCGATCTGAATCTTCTCGCTTCATGTAGATCGCCGCGACACCACTAACAAGGGTTCATTCTCCATCTTGAAATCGGCGACACCACCAACAAAGGGTCGTTGTTCACGTTCGTCAATAGAACACTCCGGATAAACAACGGACGAAGTTAAAGGTAAGGCCACCTCTAACTTCCATGGAAAGAGTAAGAATTGCATCGATCCACCATTCAATATACAAAAACAAATGATAAGAGTAGTGGTATGGTCGCGACTCCATCCCGCACTCAAAGCATTACTCTGTACACGAACAGATGGATTATGCAACCAACCCTTAGAATTTAGACTGAAGATCTCGACAAACAAGGTTCAAAAACAAAGGAGTGATGCAGACTCTGCATCGGATCTGGCGTAGATGATGTTGTCGCGTCGGAAAACACCAGAAGGCGCAAACAAGGGACCAAGAATGGTACCACAGTAGACGGATTCCTCAGACAGCATGAACACCGGATGGTAGAACACCGTTATCAAAGGAGGAAGCGAAACCCTGAAGGTACGACGGAACCCAACCACGAGAAATCCTGGACTCGAAGAGAGAGAAGAGAGCGGATTCAAAACACGCAGAGGTGAGAGGAGAGCAGCAGAGGGGTAAGGAGTAAAAATCAGACCTAATCAGAACTATCCAACCGATTTTGCAAAAATAGTTTTGACACTCTACTTCGGCCGTTAGCTAGGTTATCCTACAGGCTGGACTTGTGGGGTATCGCAACTGCTGAGCTCTGATACCACTCTGTAACACCCTCAGAATCGGCCCTATGCAAGTTTCAGCGCTTCCCGCCAAACCCGCATAGAAACGATTCAAAGGTGCCCACCAGGCACTTGCGTGCGGGTGGAAAACGAAGTAATAACATTACATAACAGTCCTCGATGGGACCCACAGAACAGATATATATATACAACACGACTCCAAGAGTCAAGAATACAGATATACAGGACAAAGATCCAAATCACCTTGAAATGTTAGAGCGTCCGACTACGGAAAAGATGCAAATGGGGCTAAGAGACCTGAAGAATAACCAATGGCGTCCATAACCCTGCCCAGGCCAAGCCGGAAGGGTAACCTTGCTAACGACGTCGATCTCAAAACCTGCTTAAACAAAAGGGGTGCCGACAAAGGGCAAAGGAAAAAGAGAGAGCGGTCGATCTTGAGGCCAAGACAGCGAGGCTAGAATTGGCGGTCCTCGCCTACATAGGTATGGTGGATCGGCGAAGAAAGCATGCACTAAACAACCTATAGAGACTCGATACAACTGTCGGCTATCAGAGAGGGATAAGAAAGACCTATTCGGAACCAACCTAATACTATCACCAAGCATACCCATCCTGATATTTCCCCCTCGAGACCAAACGAGGAAGTCAACCGAGGAACTCACACCGTTGGCAGTTTTATTTATTCAGTTATCGTTGCAGCAATTACTAGTCAGGTATAGATAGTCATCCTGATATAATAAGCAGTGGGCACTTTTAGTTAACCATTCCGTTGTAGTTGCAACACTTACTAGTCAGATACAATTAGCATGAGATATCCCAAACCCAGCAGTTGTTGGTACTTTTATTTAGCCATTCCGTTGTAGTGAAGCGGATTACTAGTCATATCGGATACAAGTCAAATTATAGCAGTAAACTTTAGTTATAGTTGTCTATGATCGAGACCTGTGCTCCAAGTCGTCCATAACCGCGGACACGGCTTCTCGAAAAGATTTAACCCTGCAGGGGTGCACCAAAGTTTCCACACGCACCTACACCCTTGTTGTCGGATCAGGTAGGTACAAGATCACAAAACATACACCCAACTGTATGTCGACGGGGTTTCGGACACGCGTTCCCGGACCCAAAGCAAGCACGGGGCCACCCCACTAAGTATACCATAGAAGTCGTCCGGGCTTGAGACGGACTCGGTTTAGGAGCCAGTTAAACGATGGGAACCCGAAACTCGGGCTCGATACAAATAAAACGGGTCACGATCCTAACAAGAGTGCTCTCGCACAATCGTAAATAAAGCGGTAAAGCATGGCATAAGTACAGAATAGTAATAAAGCCCCAAACTAATTGTGGCCCCAAAGACAGAGACTTGGAATCGGTACTAAATCGATGGGGTGCCCATACATCCCACATGTGGTTAGCGCGCTCGATCTCGGAACAGGTGTCAAGAACTCGGGGTCCTACGGGACACAAGTGGACGGTTAACAACCAAATAACATCTATTGCCCACCTGTGCCTCTGCATTACCTACTTCAATTTTAGTTATTAAACGATAATTGAATTAACGATAATTAAAGCCATGATCATCTCCAACATTAAACATGCGGCAATACTCCAACAACTGTGGTACTGGACGACACGCAACAGCACTTGAACAAGCGACTACGACGCGCAAGTCCAACTATCTACCAAACAACAGGTAATAGGATGTGTCCAAGGCAATATAAGGCTGCAAGGGATATCTCGGGTACGAAAACTAGAGCATCGCAACACAGATAGCAATAGATCAACAGGAGGGAATAAATACTATAAAAGTAAGATAGGTAGAAAGGAGGAGGTGCTCGCCTGAAAACATTGCTGAAGGTTCATCCGAAGATTGGGTCGACACTCGCATCAACTCAACGGCCTTATCCGCGAAGAACCAAAACACTAGAATAAACACCGGATGCAATATTTAATACTACGGCAAAAGATCGGCATGATGCGTGTATGATGTATGGCATGGCGAGGATGCGATGCAATTAGGTCATATTAAGCGGAACCGGGGTCCTGATAATTATTTACTAGGTTCATGTTGTTTAGATACCCCACATTTTAAATGTTGTCTTAACATGGCAAAAGATAGCACCGGTTCGCTACACAAATTTGAATGGGACCAATATACGACTAGATTTGCCCGCATATGGATCCCATATTTAATTATAAGGTGAATCGGCATAAGGCCCCCAAACCACATGACAAGTATGCATGCATGAACAATTTTATATGCAACAAGTTTTATATATAGCATTTATAAAATAGGGGCTCGGAAAAAGGTTCACACATTGAGGGTCTCGACGATCTTGGGGTTCGCCGAGGGTTCGGGGTTGGTCTCAGGGTTTCGGATCTTCGGGAGGGTCGGTCTTCGGATCTCAACATGGGCCGGTCTTGGCGACGATCTTGTCCGATGGGGATCTTGGTTCAACATCATCGCGGTCTTCGGGTCCGAGAGGTAGACCTTGGCGTCCGAGGGAAGTTCATGTCGTATCCGTGTTGACGACCTTGGCGTTCAGGGGGGGAATTCTCGGTGTTCCGTGTGGAAGGCCGCGAGGGTTTGGTGACGGAGATCTTGACGGGTCCGGGAGGAAGCACTCGGGTCGGCATCGGATTGGTCTTGTACTTCGAGTGTCGTTGAAGATCTTGTCAAAAATATTGTGTGGTCTTCGAGAGGTAACACTCGAGTTCACCAACAACGGCCGACATAACTGAGGTCGATCACCACCTCCAGCGGAGGTGCCCTGCTGATGGCGGTCGGAGGAGGATGGGACAGGATAGGTCGACGGAGGCAGGAACTCCGGGAGGCAGGGACCGCGCGGTCAACGGCGACGGGAGATCTCGGGCGGCACGTAGAGCTTGCCGAGATGGCCTGGGGAGGACGGGGCCGCGACGGAGGGCCTGCGACGCCGGCGGACGGCAGAGATTGGCGAGGAGGGCGCTCGGGCACGGGCGGAGGTGGTCGTCGGGGCAGAAGGGAGAGCGCGCGACGGCGGGGCGCAGAGGCGGCAGTGGTGCTCGGAAGGGGGTCGAGCGGCAGGGCGCAGGCGGACGCTGGCGACGACGGATGCGGTGAAGCTCCGCGGCCACGGACTGGAGGCGGGGCGACGAGGAGCATGCCGGCGAGCTCGGCCAGGGGGAGGCGAGAAGGACGGCGGAGGTCGGCCACGAGGGAGGGCTTGCAGGGCGGTGCCGGCGAGGAGGCCGACGGCGGACAGACGACGCGGGCGCAGCGGCGACCGTAGGCGGTGTCGGGGCAACCTCGCAGAGGGCGAGCCGGGCGGTGGCGCTGGAGGTTCCTTGGGTTCACCTTATTTGGAATAATTACTACTGTAATGGTAAGATCCCTGGAAGAAGTCTTGAGGGATCCTTTTGGTGGAAAGCTCATCTAAAACTGATTGACATTTTTAAAGGACTTGCAAAGTGCTTGGTTGGAAATGGGAAATCCACACTATTCTGGTCTGATATGTGGAATGATAGCTGCCTTCAACATAAGCTTCCTCATCTCCTCTCCTATGCAAAAAACCCTCACATCTCTGTCAGTGAGTTCCTGCATACTAAAAATACTCAGGACCTTTTTTACCTTCCTCTGTCCCAACAAGCTTTCCAGGAATATCAAAGTCTTGAGAAAATTCTCAATACTGGCAGGCAGGGGGAATCCGATATTTGGTCTTACATTTGGGGCAGTAATTTTTCGGTCAAAAAGGCTTACTGCTCCTTAGCTGGTTGCCAACCGGTTCAGCCACATTTCTCTTGGTTGTGGAAATATTCTTGTCAGCAAAAGCACAAATTCTTCTTCTGGCTCTTACTGCTTGATAGACTCAACACAAGAAACCTTCTGAAAAGGAAATGTTTTTCTCTGGCATCTTATGAATGTGTTTTCCAGGGTTGCAACAGTGAAGAAACCAACCTACATTTGTTTTGGGAATGCCCTTTTGCAAGAGCTTGCTGGGCTGAAATTTCACAGGTCAATATGGCTGATCAAAATATTTTTGAAGCTTTAGCCAGTATTAAAAATGATCTTAATGTCCCTTTTGCAATGGAAATTCTTATACTTGGAACTTGGGGCATTTGGATTTGCAGAAATAATGAAATCTTCAATAATCAGCATGCATCGATTGAGAACTAGAAGGCTATTGTAGCCCAGGAATTAAGATGGGTCCTTTATAGAATTAAGAAGAAGTATCATCAGGGCCTTAAAGATTGGATTGAAATTAATTTAGACAGGAGATAGCTGCTTAGAATGTTATCCCTCTTCTTTGAGGTGGATTGAGTTTGTAAATATTCTTTTGTAACTCTCTATAATATATAAAAAAATTGCAGTGGGGTTTTTTGCCCTACTGTTTTACCCTCAAAAAAATCAAAAAAAAAATTCTCCATTTATCTTTATTTTCCCTCTTTCTTTTTCTTTTTTCCTCGAAGTTCTCATATATTTGCAGGAGAGTGATTTACTTCGAGTTTCCAAGAAACAAATAAAAAGGGAAGAGAGAAGTGGAACCATACATGAGAGGTATGCCTTATGACTCCCCACTTTTGAAGTTTTAGAAACCCATGCTAGCTAGTAGTAATGTTGATATATTATATCGGTGGAGTGATTCTCTATATTGTAGTAAAATTTTGTTTGCATGGGTATTTAATTGAGTATGTTTTGTTCCAACTCTTGTAGTTAACCAAGTCTTGCCTAAAAAATAGCTAAACAATTAAAATAAGAAGTCTCACAATTGAAGGCTTGGGTGTCGTAGTGTTTAGTCTTGAAAGCTTATTTCTAAAGACACTCAACACCATAGAACATAATGATTGACTTGATAGATCTCTTTGAAAGGATTTGTTCAATTGAATAAATGTTTAGTGGTTTTTGTGAGCATGCCAAAGTTTGACTTGTGAATCATAAGAATGATATAGCTTTATGTGTGTCAAACTTCATGGGATGCCAACAACTCCGCTAGCCTACGAACGATCTTCATGGAGGAAACTCCTAGATTTCGGCTATGAGTTGATTAAACATATGTAGAAGTAATGCTATAATGGGTAAGATTCTTGGCACTCCCAGTTAGTTGTAACATGATGGAATGACTCCTCTGGCTGATACGAGTAATCATTATGCAAAAGGAACAAAACCTTAGTGATGACACGAGTGTCCATCACAGCCGGATAAACTAATGAAAAATTTGGCAGGCTCTTAATTACTTAAGAACTGAAATTCCCGAGGGATAATGAATAGAAAAGTAGTGCTTGAAAAGTCTTGATTTATTAATGTGGGAGAATTGAGATACTTTAGTGTTTATGATTTTCATGAAAAACTCTCACACCCTCAATTTTATATAATTATACTTTATTGTTCAAAGGCAAGCTTATGAATTGATTACATGACATGGAATAAAGTCTACTCTTTTGTATCATCCATGCTTACAATAATTTTGCTGCTCTATAAGGATTCATGAAACCCGTGTGATATGCTTTCCATTACTCTATCTATGCTAAAGTTTTTTAGATTAATAAAGTGGAGGAAACATGAGACTATCAATCGTGAGTAAGATTATCATCTCGTTATTTCAGTTTAAATGTTGAGTTCCCTTTTGATTTTCATTTTCTTGCTTGAGGACGATCAATTTTAAGCTTGGGGAGGTTGATGGATGTGAAATATAGCCATCCACGTTTGCATTTAAACTAGATATTATTCACATATTTGATAAAATATCTCTCTAAACCCTGCCACTAATGCCTAATGATCAAAGGGGTATGCAATCCTTTCTTGCTATTTTTCCTTGCTCGGATAATGACGTATGTTGATGGGAATCACTACATAAATGCCAAAGATACGAGATTTCCAACACGTCAAAGAAACCAGGAGCCGTGGAGTGGAGGCAGAAGCCTTAATGACCAAATATATGGCGGGAAATTTATTCGGCCGTATAGTTGACATTGACTTCATTAGGTCAAACAGAACAACTTTCGTGAAGGGACCCCTATATAAAGAGGCTTAGGGAGACGGGAAACAGTGCTTCTTTTTTTGACTTCAACTCTCCCTGCCACCAGAAGCCTCCACGCCGGATGAATAGATCTAGATATAAACCTCTAAACTCTTCTCCACCACCATAGCCATCTTCCACCACTTGTAATAGTAGATCTCTTCTCCAATTGGAGATATTGTAAGACTATTTGCTATCAACCTTATGATCTCTATTACAATGTTTATGATTGTTGATTTCATCTCTATGTGTGAGTAATTCTCCTTGGGCTAAGGTCTTCGGCCTAGCCATGTAGCTTTTGTGCATGTTATTTATCATAGATGGGATCATGTATTAGTTTGTATGACATGATGATTGTAGTACCCTCTCTTGCCTCAATCTAAGGACTTGTCAGGTACCCCAAGAACCCGAGGATTGATCCAGGTAAAGGGAGTGTGAGTAATGAATGATCTGCACGATGGGAACCCCAGTGACAAAAGGGGTAGTACGGTTGTATGTGAGGAATTTACTTGGGATTAACGGTGACAGCATGATTCATATCATTGGTTCTCTTTCTTTTATGGATGAGACTAGTAGGTTATAGCTATAAGCGGTTGCGGAGGCGATAGAAATTATGGATGCACTGCCCACATATAATTATATTGCTCTAATGATTACATGCATACTTAATCATTATCTATTATTCCCATCAGATGTTTTGCACAGCTACTGGTAAAAACCGAAGACCCTAGGCCCTATCTCTCTCCATCGTCAACAACAAAAAAAGATCACAAACTCTTGGTCCGGTGAAAACACAAAAGGAATTCTAAAAACTCTCAAAGGTCCGTTTAAGTAATCTCACTTTGCTTTCTGCTTCCCAAGGATTCGATAAACCTAGGTCTACTAGGGAAAAAGAGCTATACTACATCCGTAATCCGGATCGAAGGTATCACTTGGCGAGGTGATATGCTTGACGGCGGTATTGGGTCTCAAGACGAGATTATTGAGCAACCACTTGGTCAATACCACCATTTGGGTCCCCGCTTTGACTATAAGCATGAACTAGAGTATCATCTTCATCAATATCAACCAAGCGAGAGTCTTCATCATCATTTGGAGAGGATGGGCCTTGATCAACAATATCTTGTCCTTGTTCTTGACAGGCTTCACCTTGTAGTTTACTTGAGTTGGAGCCCCATCTTGGGGAGGTAGATGTGTAGGGGTTCATAGCATGGAAAACAAAAAATTCTACCGCATGAACACATAGAAGCCAAGATCTATCTATTAGATTGTAGCAACGAGTCGATAGAGTACTCGCCCTCGAAGATTCCAAAGCGGTTAACGAGATCAGATTCTCGTGGGTGATATAGTCACTCACTTGCCGATCTCAAGATTGTGTAGACGATCCTTCCGGGGCCGCGTTCCGGCAGCGCTCCTGCAGTCGGTCACACGTTCGGTACTCGATGAAGACCTTCCTCTCCCTTGTTCCAGCAGGCAGCGGAGGTTGTAGATCTCTCCTCGTGATTCCGGTAGCACGACGGCATGTTGTCGAAGGTAGAGGGAAAATCCTGCAGGGCTTTGCCTAAGCCGAAGCGGGTATGTTGTAGTAGAAGAGGGCCACGGTGATCTAGGGGTTAGAGGGCAGAGGTTTAGAGGTGGCCGATGGCTAGAAAGGGCTAGGCGGCGACGACTTGGGAGAAGATCCCTAAGTGGCGGCGACTTGGGGTGGAGGCGGCCAAGCTAGGTTTATGTTAAGGGGTAGGGGCGCCATAACCCTCCTTGTATAGGTGGGAGCGGAGGTTGGGGGGAGGGGAGTCCTCCCCCAACTCCTCCACCTTGGCCGGCGGCAAGGAGATGGAGGAATCCTCGCTTAGGTAGGATTCCTTCCCTCCCTCCACTAGCAACCAATGTTGGGATTTGACTTTTCAAATTGGCGTTTGACTTTTTGAACTAGAGTTCGATTTCTCTCATCCCATTTCCCAGCCAAGTGACCTAGGACATGATACAACAATTCCACTTTGGCATGACACATCCATGTAACCTTCCCACTCCAGAGTGATGGACCTTCTAGACCCTTCTAGAACATTCCGGTGAGAACACCAAAACCATTCCCAAACTCCGAAATTGGACTTTCCGTATACGAATCTTATTCTCCGGACCATTCTGGATCTCCTCGTGATATCCTAGATCCAATCCGATACTTCGAAAAAAATTCGGTCTCTTTATTCATATTCCATATCTACTAAACGACATCGAATCCTTAAGTGTGTCTCCCTACAGTTCGTGAATTATGGAGATATGATCGAGACTCTTCTCCGATCAATAACCAATAGAGGAATCTGGAAATTCACATGGCTCCCACATATTTCTACGATTACTTCATGATCGAATGAACCATTTACATACGATACCAATTTCCCTTTGTCTTGTGATACTTTACTTATCCGAGGTCTGATTGTCGGTATCAACCTCGTTACCAATAAGTACTCTTTACTTGTTCCTATGATATGTGATCCCTTGTGAGCCAGTCACATGATTTCAAGCTAATTGGATGACATTCCACCGAGAGGGCTCAGAGTATATCTATCTGACATATGGATGGACAAATCTCACTCTTGATGCATGTGCCTCAACACATACTTTCTGAACACTCAAAGCCACCTTTATAACCACCCAGTTACGAAGTGGTGTTTGATGTCATCAAAGTATCCATCCGGTGATGTTGATTAACATGATCTCATGGTCGAAGGATTTAGGTTACTATGTATCTGAAAGCTTATAGCAAACAAACTATTGAAATGACTTGATCTGTATGCTACGCTTAACTATAGGAGTATGTCCATCAAATCTTTCTCCTAATGATATGATCTCGTTGTTAATAACATCTCAATGTTCATGATCAAGAAACCATGATCGTCTAGTAACCAACAAGCTAGTATTACAAAGAGGCTTTACTAGGGACTCTTATATGTTTACAAATAACACAGGTATTAATGTTTCTGGTTAATAAATTTATAGCATGAATGTAAACATTTATCAGAAACACAAAGATATAATAATAACTACTTTCATTATTGCCTCTTGGGCATATCTCCAACAGTCTCCCACTTGCACTAGAGTCAATAATCTAGATTACATGGTAATATACCTAACACCCATGGTGGTTTGGTGCTGGTCATATTTTGCCCTCGGGAGAGGTTTAGTCAACGGATCCGCCACATTCAAATATGTGTGTACTTTGCAAATATTTATGTCACCATCTTGGACATGCTCTCGAATAGTGAAAATGTAGCTTGATATGCTTCAGCTTTTTGTGTGACCTTGGCTCCTATGCATTGGCTATGGCACCCATGTTATCACATTAGATAGCCATTGGGTCCATCGCACTGGGAACCACACCAATATCCGTAATGAACTCCTTCATCCATATCGCCTCTTGTGAAGCCTCCGAAGCAGATATGTATTCTAATTCAGTTGAAGATCTCGCCACAACGCTTTGCTGCACCATTCAAAGTAAATACATATGCAGATTGAGATTTAGAATCATCTGGATCGGTGTTACAACTAACATCGGTGTAACCATTAACAACGAGTTGTTCATCACCTCCATAAGAAATAACCATATCCTTAGTTCTTCTCAAGTACTTTAGGATGTTTTTTACCGCTGTCCAATGATCCACTCCTGGATCACTTTGATATCTTCTAGTCAAACTAACAACATATGCAATGTCCGGTCTAGTACACAGCATGGCATACATGATAGATCCTATGGCTAATGCATAGGGAGTCTTACTCATCCTCTCTCTATCTTCTGTCGTAGCAGGACTTTGAGTTTTACTCAAGGTTGTATTGGACAACATGGGCAACAACCCTTTCTCGCTATCTTCCATTCCAAACCTCTTTAGAACTTTGTCCAAATATGTACTATGTGAAAGTGTTATTAGGTGTCTCGATCTATCTCTATAAATCTTTATGCCTAATATGTAAGCAGTTTCGCCAAGATCCTTCATTGAAAAACTATTATTCAAATAATCTTTTACACTTTTAAGAAGGTCTATATCATTCCCAATCAACAATATGTCATCCACATATAGTACTAGGAATGCTGCAGAGCTACCACTCACTTTCTTGTAAATACAAGCTTCTCCATAAGTTTGTATAAAACCAAAACTTTTGATCACCTTATCAAAATGTTGATTCCAACTCCGGGATGCTTGCTTCAATCCATAAATGGATTGTTGAAGGTTGCATACCTTGTTAGCATCTTTAGGATCGACAAAACCTTTGTGTTGTACCATATACAACTCTTCATCAATGTATCCACTGAAGAACGTCGTTTTGACATCCATCTGCCATATCTCATAATCATAATATGAAGCAATTGCTAACAAAATCTTCATAGACTTTAGATTCGCTACCGGTGAGAAAGTCTCATCGTAGTCAACTCCTTGAATTCGTCGAAACCCTTTTGTGACAAGTCGAGCTTTATAGACGTTTACATTACCATCATCATCTGTTTTATTCTTGAAAATCCATTTGTTCTCGATAGCCTTCCGGCCATCCGGTAAGTCCATACTTGGTTTTCGTACATGGATCCAATCTCATATTTCATGTCTTCTTGCCATTTATTGGAATCTGGGCTCATCATCGCTTCCTCATATGTCGCATGGTCGTCGGTGTTGTCCACCAACATGACATTCATAATGGGATCATACCAATCAGGAGTGGTACGATTCCTCGTCGACCTGCAAGGTTCCGTAGTAACTTCGACCGAAGTTTCATGATCACCATCATTAGCTTCCTTTCTTATTGGCGTAGGCACCACAGGAACTTCTTCCGGTGCTGCGATACTCACAAATCCGAGAGAAGGTTTGACAACCATGTCGAGTTCTACTTTCCTTCCAGTCACTTCTTTCGAGAGAAACTCCTTCTCAAGAAAGGATCCATTCTTGGCAACAAAGATTTTGCCTTCGGATCTATGATAGAAGGTATACCCAATAGTTTCCTTCGGGTATCCTATGAAGATGCATTTTTCCGTTTTGGGTTCAAGCTTGTCTGGCTATAACTTCTTTACATAAGCTTCGCAACCCCAAACTTTAAGGAACGACAATTTAGGTTTCTTCCCAAACCATAATTCATAAGGTGTTGTTTCAACGGATTTAGATGGTGCCCTATTTAAAGTGAATGCAGCTATTTCTAATACATAACCCCCAAACGATAACGGTAAATTTGTAAGTGACATCATAGAATGAACCATATCTAAGAGAGTTCGATTATGATGTTCGTACACAACATTACATTGTGGTGTTCCCGGCGGTGTCAATTGTGAAAGCATTCCGCATTTCGTCAATTGCTCACCAAACTCGTAAATTAGATATTCACCTCCATGATCAGATCTTAGAAATTTAATCTTCTTGTTACGTTGATTCTCTAATTCACTTTGAAATTCCTTAAACTTATCAAAAGTTTCAAACTTATGTTTCACGAAATAGATATACCCATATCTACTCAAGTCATCCGTGAAATTAAGAACATAAAGATAACCACCGCGTGAAGCCATACTCATCGGGCCACACACAACAGTATGTATAATTTCCAATAAGTCCGTAGCTCGCTCCACCATACCAAAAAATGGAGTCTTGGTCATTTTTCCCATCAGACATGCTTCGCATCTTTCAATTAATTCGAAATCAAGTGATTCAAGAAGTCCATCAGAACGGAGTTTCTTCATACGCTTCACTCCAATGTGACCAAGACGGCAGTGCCACATGTATGTAGAATTATCATTGAATTTCAAACGTTTACCACCTATATTATGAACATGTGTATCACTACTATTGAGATTCAACAAGAATAGGCCATCTATCAAAGGTGCATGACCATAAAAGATATTACTCATATAAATCGAACAACCATTATTCTCGTACTTAAACAAGTAACCGTCTCGCAATAAACAAGATCCTTATATAATGTTCATGCTCAACGCAGGCACTAAATAACAATTATTTAAGTATAAAACTAATCCTAATGGTAGATGAAGAGGTAGCATGCCGACCGCGATCACATCAACCTTTGATCCATTTACAATGCGCATCGTCACCTAGTCTTTTGCTAGTCTCCATTTATTCTGCAGCACCTCCTTCGAGTTACAAATATGAGAAACTGAACCAGTATAAAATACCCAGGCACTACTACGATTACTAGTAAGATACACATCAATAACATGTATATCGGATATACCTTTCTTCTTGATGTTGGCATTCTTCAGATCCGCCAAGTACTTGGGGCAATTTTGCTTCCAGTGACCTTCTCCCTTGCAGTAAAAGCACTCATTATCAGTCTTAGGCCCAGCCTTGGTCTTCTTTGCAGGCGCGGTATCTTTCTTACCTACCTTCTTGAAGTTACCCTTTTTCTTAGGCTTTCCTTGCTTCTTGAAATTGGTGGTTTTATTGACCATCAACACTTGGTGCTCTTTCTTGATCTCCACTTCCGCAGACTTCAACATGAAGAGTTCTGGTAACGACATATCCATGCGCTGCATGTTGTAGTTCATCACAAAGTTCTTGTAACTTGGTGGTAGTGATTGGAGGACATGGTGAATCCCTAGAGCATTAGGAATCACTATACCCAAGATCTGGATCTTATTGGCGTGCCTAGACATCTTAAGCACATGCTCACTGACGTACTTGCCCTCTTCCATCTTGTAGTTGAAGAATGTTTTAGAAGCCTCATAACTCTCAACTGCTGCGTGAGCCTCAAATATCATTTTGAGTTCACGGACAATATCATGTGGTTCAAAGTTCTCAAACCTTTCCTGAAGCTCCAAACCATACAAGATAGCACATTGAACTGTGGAGTACTAATTCTTATGAGCAAGGTAAACATTTTTCACCTCATCAGTAGCATCAGCTGCATGTGGGTCACCCAGCGGTGCATCCAACACATAGGTCAACTGACCAGCAGTAAGGACAATCCTCAAATTGTGGAACCAATCCGCGAAGTTGCTTCCATTGTTTTTCAACTTTTCTTTCTCTAGGAACGCATTAAAATTAATGGTAGGGGTCGCCATGATCTACAACATATTTGTAATAGTTTAGACTAAGTTTATGAAAAATTGAGTTCTAATTAATACTTAAATTAATCTAGGTGAACTCCCACTCAAAACAATATCCCTCAAATAGTTTTAGTGATCACACAAGCCAAATCCACTACATCAAGTCCGATCATCACGAGAAACGATGTAGTTTCAAAGGCGAACAATAAACATGTTCATCATATCTACTATATGACTCATGCTTTACCTTTTGGTATTCCGTGTTACGAGACCATGTATGTACATGCTAGGCTTGTCAAGATTAACCTTAGTTTCCGCATGAGCAAATCTGGCTTGGTCCTGTTATATGCACACGTAGAATCTATCACACCCGATCATCACATGGTGCTTCGAAATGACGAGTCTTAGCAATGATGCTTACTAAGGACGAACGCTTTATTACTTGATATTTTGTGAGAGGGATCATCTTATAATGCTACCATCATGATCTAAGCAATACAAGATGCATAAAAGGATTAACATCACATGTAATTCATAATATGTGATATGATATGGCCTTTCTTCTTGTGCTTCCGATTTCCATCTTCAAGCACGAACATTATCTTCATCATCACCGGCATGGCATCAAGGTCAATGGCACCGCTCCATGGTTGTCGTTCCACCAACATCAACTATTACAACTACTTTGAATAATAGACACGCAGGTCTTAATGGAATTAAAAGACAACCATAAGGTTCCTATCGGTTGCTAACTTACAATAAGGATCATTGCGTACATCATATAGTCACAATGATGGCCATGTCACATCACTGCACACCCCTGCAAAACAAAGTTAGACGTCTCTAATTTTCTTTGCATGTTTTACGTGGTTTGGGGCTTTTGAATAAGAAATGTTCTAACTTATGAACAAGAACCACAACATTGATACAAGTATTGTCCAAGTGCCCGTTGTAAATTGTATCTTCACTGTGTTGGGAGAGACAGACACCCGCAAAGCCACTTATGCAATACAAGTTGCATTTTGAGCGTGGAGCAAGTCTCATGAATGATGTCATGTAAGGTTAGCCCGGGACGCTTCATCCCACCATCCCTCAAGATACAAATTACACAAGAAGCAATCGACAACAAAAGCATCAACGCCCACAATGACCATCGTGTTCTACTCGTGCAACATATCTACTCATAGACACGGCTCTGATACCATTGTAGGGGTTCGCAGCATGGAAAACAAAAAATTCTACCGCATGAACACATAGAAGCCAAGATCTATCTACTAGATTGTAGAAACGAGTCGATAGAGTACTCACCCTCGAAGATTCCAAAGCGGTTAACAAGATCGGATTCTCATGGGTGATGTAGTCATTCACTTGCCGATCTCAAGATCGCATAGACGATCCTTCCGGCACCGCATTCTGGCAGAGCTCCCGCAGTCGTTCACACGTTCGATACTTGATGAAGACCTTCCTCTCCCTTGTTCCAGCAGGAAGTAGAGGTTGTATATCTCTCCTCGCGATTTCGGCAGCACGACGGCGTGGTGTCAGAGGTAGAGGGGAAATCCCGCAGGGCTTCGCCTAAGCCAGAGCGGGTGTGGTGGAGTAGAAGAGGGCCTTAGCGATCTAGGGTATAGAGGGCTAAGGTTTAGAGGTGTCTGACGGCTAGAGAGGGCTAGGAGGCGGCGACTTGGGAGGAGATCCCTAGGTGGCGGTGACTTGGGGTGGAGGCGTCCAAGCTAGGGTTTGTGGTGAGGGGTAGGGGCGCCCTACCCCTCCTTATATAGGGGGGAGAGGCGGTTGGGGGTAGGGGAGTCCTCCCCCAACTCCTCCACCTTGTCCGGCGGCAAGGAGAGGGAGGAATCCTCCCTTAGGTAGGATTCCTTCCCTCCCTCCACTAGGCAACCAATGTTGGGATTTGACTTTTCAAATTGGTGTTTGACTTTTCAAACTAGAGTTTGATTTCCCTCTTCCCATTACCCAGCCAAATGACCTAGGACATGATGCAACCATTCCACTTTGGCATGACACATCCATGTACCCTTCCCACTCCGGAGTGATGGACCTTTTAGACCCTTCTAGAACATTCGGTGAAAACACCGAAACGATTCCCGAACTCCGGAATTGGACTTTCCTTATATGAATCTTATACTCCAGGACATTTCGGGTCTCCTCATGATATCCCTGATCCAATCCGAGACTCTGAACAACATTTGGTCTCTTTACTCATATTCCATATCTACTAAACAACATCGAATCCTTAAGTGTGTCTCCCTACGGTATGTGAATTATGCAGACATGATCGAAACTCTTCTCTAATCAATAATCAATAGAGGAATCTAGAAATTCATATGGATCCCACATATTTCTACGATTACTTCATGCTCGAATGAACCATTTACATAGGATACCAATTTCTCTTTGTCTCGCGATACTTTACTTATCCGAGGTCTGATTGACGGTATCTCTTCATACCTAGTTCAACCTCGTTACCGATAAGTACTCTTTACTCGTTCCTATGATATGTGATCCCTTGTGAGCCATTCACATGCTTGCAAGCTAATTGGATGACATTCCACACAGAGGGCCCAAAGTATATCTATCTATCATATGGATGGACAAATCCCACTCTTGATCCATGTGCCTCAACACATACTTTTCCAACACTCAATTCCACCTTTATAACCACCCAGTTACGAAGTGGTGTTTCATGTCATCAAAGTATTCATTTGGTGATGGTGATTAACATGATCTCATGGTCGAAGGATTTAGGTTACTATGTATCTGAAAGCTTATAGCAAACGAACTATTCAAATGACTTGATCTTTATGCTACGCTTAACTATAGGAGTATGTTCACCAAATCATTATCCTAATAATATGATCTTTTTGTTGGTGCTTGACGGGTAGCACTTCGTTGGAAACCCCAAGAGCAAGGTGTGATGAGCACAGCAGCAAGTCTTCCCTCAGTAGAGACCGAGGTTATCGAACCAGAAGGAGGAAGGAAACGTCACACAGGTGTTGCAAGCAACGCGGAGACCTGCACAACACAGACTCAAGACTTTGTCCCAATGAACAGTGAGGTTGTCATGCTCACCGGTTTGTCGTAACAAAGGATTAAACGTATGGTGTGGAAGGTAATGGTTTGCAGCAAGTAAACAAGTAACAGTGGAAGATGTATCAATGGTAAAGATTGGACCGGGGTCCATAGTTCACTAGAGGTGCTCTCCTTAGATAAACAACATGGCATGAAGGGTAAACAAATTACAGCAAGGCAATTGATAGGAACTGATCAAGGCATAACAATGCAATACCAGACAAAAAGATCCTATGAGATTCGATTGGGCAATACAACAAGATACATAGACCGCCATCCAACTTCATCTATGACTAGAAGTCCACCTTCAGGTTATCATCCGAACCCCCTCCAGTATTAAGTTGCAAGCAACAGACATCTGCTTTAAGCAAAGTGTGTAAGGTAAACAATCCACTTGTTCTATGAACAAGAGACCGTTGTTTTCTCCCTAGTAGCAAAAACACATCTACAACCGAAGAGATTTCTGTCACTTCCCTTGGAAACTAAAGGCATGAACCCACTATCGAGCATAAATACCCCCTCTTGGAGTCACTAGCAACTACTTGGACAAGATAGCTACTAACTGTAAGGTTCCCAACCTTTAATAAGGCAGAGATCCCTGTGTTTACAATGCTAGTCCCTGGATCAATAGCTAGCATCCACAGTTAATATGTAATGTCAAGAAACAAAGGTCACAATACAACTTTATAACCAGGAATAAAATAATTACATCTTACATAGCTCATTTGGCTAGATCATTACAATGCAGCAGAATATAACCATAGCATGGGGTCCTTCATCTTCAAAGTGTCACAGGCAGACATGTTGGTTGTAGACTTGTAATCCTAATCATTTAACTTCACTAATATCAATCAAACCTGCAACATAACAAGTTACAGCCACAAGGGTCAATACATTTGAATTGTATTGGCAAGTGATACTATGGTAGTATGGTGGAGTCTATCATCTATATGCATTTGGCTAAGTGGAGCTTAGGCTTGCTTTGCTCAAAATAGATTTTCCTTATCATTTGAAAACACTAAGTTTTTTTTTGACAAAAATCTTTCCCAAGGCATCCCCCAATAGAAATTGGTGATCCATTAAACCCTTGTTCAACCACAAGTTTTTAACTTAGAAATTTGGATGATGAGATTCTTGATAGCTTCCATGTCTTGATGCTCAAATTTTCCTTTGCCAAGGACATGGCTAAGTACTTAGATTTTACACTCTGCAGAGGTTGTGCACTTTCCCCACAAGACTTGGTTTCACCAAGACAAGATCTTTCAGAAGCCTTCCCTTAGACCAAAATGGACGCGCTCCAACCTATCAATCCCCTACCACCAACTGTCCATTTGGCTAAGTTATTGCAACCTATATGATCCAGGCAGAGCCCATAATGCCAAGTGGCTGCACTTGAAGCTTCTCAACATTTGACATCTCAAATCTCTTTGTTCCTGGGTGGCCATCCACAAGTGAGATACACAAGGTTCACCAGACCCCTGGCCTTGTGTAACCACTCAACACAAACCATTCCTTCCATTCCACCCAGGTGATTCATTAACTTAGTTGTTTTATTAAACAAAACACAAGTCCTCAGACTTAGAAATTTTTCCATAGCATGAATATATATTCCACCCTTGTTTTCTACTAGCTAATCTAAGAAGGATAGTAATAGGGATCTTAACTTAGGAAATTTCTACTAAGGTTTCATCTACTAGGATTTCCCATAGCATAGTTTATACTTAGCAAAATTCCATGCAAGTCCTACTTAGAAATATCACTAATGCATAGTGAGAATAATGGGACAAAAGTATGAAGCATCACTTGCCTTTTTGGTAGAGAGTATAAGTTCACTTCCTTGTTCTTTGCAATGTTCACTCACTTCAAATCACTAAAATTCAATCAAGCAAACAATATTTCAATCTACCATTCAAGCAATTCATCACATAAAATAATAGAAACAAAACAATGCATGCAAGCATGCCAACTTTGTTTTATTTGCAAAAGTGGTTTATAATAGGTTATAAACATTATAAACACTTATTGGTAATTTTATAAAGTGGCAAATCCATTTGCAAAAGATTCTATCTCTAAACCATTTTTAAACCAAATCATTATTTCATGTGGTTGAAAATGCTTTTAGCAAGGTAATAATATTTATAGGGTTGACCAAATACATTTTAAAATCATAAAACTTGGTGTTTGGGGTCAGTGAGTTTATTCCAAAACATTTCCCAAAGATTTTCTCCCAAAAGCATTTTTAATAAATAAACATTATTTTCATTTGACTAGAAATGGTTTAAATCAAGAGTTTATTCTTTTGCTTCACCAAATACATTTTTGAAACCACAATTTGTTTCCTATGGTCAGTAGGTTCAAAACAAACCATTTTCCAAAGATTTTATCCTCAAAATCATTTTGGAACAAATTTTATATCCTAAACATGCATACACAAGTTTCTGTAAAAACAAACAATTTAACAGAAGCTTTTTACTAAACAAAGTGCATGGTTGGAGAGGTAGCAGGCGGCGGCGCTTGCTCAGTGATGATGTTGTCGACGATTCACAGCAAGCGCGGATGAACAGGTGACACTGGGAGGTGCGCCAGGAGGTGGGGAATATGTGAGCTTGGTCGAGGAGGCAAGGGGCGGAGGAGGCTGGCCGGAATCGGGTGTGGAGCTCGTCGGAGACAGTGACAATGCAAAGCAAAATTGACGCAGCCTGGTGGCTCCGGGATGTGGCTTCTAGGGGGAAAGAGGGAGGAGAGCCTGGCGATTAATACAGCGTGGTAACGCCGAGGAGTAAACGCAGCAGTAAAGCGTATTGATCGCGAGAAATCAGCGGCAGATCAAGATCGGACGGCGCTTAGCACACTTGCCAGAGATGGGCGGCGCTGGCGGCGGCAGGTGGCGGCGGCGTGTCTGGCTACGGCGTCGCGGCGGTTACAGGAAGCGAGGGAGAGAAAGGTGTGGCTCACCAGGTTCTCTGTGGCGTGGGGAAGCTCAAGGTGGTGTTATCTCGTCGAGGGGCGCACGGTGGTGACGGTAATCGTTCTCCGGAGCTACGCTGCGCCTCGGGCTCGTACGGTCGTCGACGGGGGCGAGTTCCTGTGGCATAATAAGGCAGTGAAAATAGTCAGGAAGGTGCGCACGCTTGCAAGGGTTGCGATGGTACTCACCAGAACACGAGGGGCGCACTGGTTTGGCGTCAGTAGCTCGCCGGGGAGGTAGTAGGCGGCGGAGCTTGCTCAGCGATGATGTTGTTGACGATTCACAGCACGCGCGGATGAACGGGCGACACTGGGAGGTGCGCCAGGAGGTGGGGAGTATGTGAGCTTGGTCGAGGAGGCAAGGAGCGGAGGAGGCTGGCCGGAATCGGGTGTGGAGCTCGCCGGATATAGTGGCAATGCAAAGCAAAATTGACGCAGCCTGGTGGCTCCGGGGATGTGGCGTCTGGGGGGAAAGAGGGAGGAGAGCCTGGCGATTAATACAGCGTGGTCACGGTGAGGAGTAAACGCAGCAGTAAAGCGTATTGATCGCAAGAAATCAGCGGCAGAAAATGGTCAGGCGAGTTCATCGTAGGGAGGAAGAAGGTGAGGTGGCAGTGGGGTCGTTTCGTCAGTGAGGAGAGGCAGGGGGAGTGGGGCCTGGTCGTCAGCCCGCATACGGGTTTCTTTCTCGGTGAATAACGGTTCGCTCGGTGAGAGGGAGACGTGGGCTGCTGATGGGCTTTAGTGGGCTAGCTGGGTTGGGTCGACCAGATTCATTTTTTTTATTTGTTTTGTTTTTCTTTTTCTATTTCTGATTTTCTGTTTTGATTTTGATCCAATAATTCAAACACTCATTTGAATTCAAACCTCAACCAAAATTTGTGTAGGTTTAAATATTGATTTGTATTATAATCTGAAGTAAATTTTTGGAATAAAAATTTATTCCTTTTTGAGTCTTTTAATTATTTGATTATGCCCTTGTTTTAAATAAAATAAGGTTCATTAATAATTTCAATCACCATTTAAATTTATAAATCCTTCTAAATCCTTTTACTAGGTTTTTACTTGTTTAATAGGGTGTCAAATAATTCATCTTGAATTATTTGGAAAGTATTTTTATATGATTCATAAATCATTTGAATTGGGTATTTATTTTAATTCCAATGGAATTTAATATAGTTTTAAATTCCCTAAATTTTATTTGGAAGATTTCTTTTATTTAAATTAATTAAAAAACTTTTATTCCACTTGGGTAATTTCCAAAATACTATTTTCTCATGAATTATAATTATTCTTATTAGAGATTTGTCTTTATTAAAATAGGGATAGAATGGTTAATGCCATTTTATTTTATTTTGGAAATTCTTTATCCTTTTATTTTATTTGGATTTGGATTATATTCATTCCATTTGCTTATGGATTTAGCCAAGATTTAATTTGGTATTTAAATAATCCTTATTTAATATTTCTTTCTTCATCTTATAAAATCCATATCTTTTTATTTAGAGATCCAAACTTGGTGATTCCAATTTATAAAATCTTGTTTAATATTTGCTTATCCTTTTAAATCTCTTTAGGACTAATTTCTCACCATTTGGTTTGGATTTAGATAAAGGCTTTATTAGCTTTGGAAATTTAATTTCCTTGTCTTATTTAAATTCATAAGATTTTATCTATGGCTCCAAATTAAGTGAACCCAATTTCTATGGCTTTATAATATTTCTATTTGTCTTTCTTTATCATTTGAAAATGTTTGTTGACAAATTTTTATATGGATCAAATCCATAGGCTTGGAGATAATTTGGAAATGATTTTTATTCCATTAGGGTTTAGGGTTTTGGATTTATTTTCCAAGTGTTTAAATTTCCAGATGCATTTTATGAGGAATGCATTTCTCTTGATTTGGATTTTTGTTGAATTCAAACTTTAATTAAAGTTCGTTCAAGATGGGATTTTAAGTTTCCATTTAAAAACAAAAGTTTCTTTTCACCCTAAAATTCAACAATAATTTATTTTGTTTATTTTATTTTTCACATTACAAGATTTGGAAAATCTTGGGATGTGACACTAACAACGGAGAGCATGCAAGATCACAAACAACACAAACATGATAGAATCATAAAGATAAACTCATTAATCAATCTGACATAGTAATCTCAATATCCATCGGATCCCCGTAAACACAACATGCATGATTACAAATAGATTAGATCTTGATCATGAACGGAGCTCACAAGATCTATAGATGAAAGCACAAGGAGGAGATACAACCATCTAGCTACTACATGGACCCATAGTCCAAGGTGGAACTACTCACGTATCATACCGGAGAAGAAGGCCTCCGGGATGATCTACCCTCCGGCAGGGTGCCGGGAAGAACTTTAGATCCCCCCCGATCTAGGGACGATGGTGGTGGCAGCTACAGACGGTTTCATGGAGTTTTGATCGGGTTCCTAGGGTTTCTGCATCGGGAGCTTCTTATAGGCGAGGAGGCGAGTCTGGGAGGCGACCAGGGGGGCCACACCCTGCCTAGGCGCGGGCCCACCCCTGGCCGCGCCTAGGGGGTCTGGCGGCCCTGGCCTGCCTCTCCGTCTCTCCTCTGGACTTCGTGTCGCCCACGGTAAAATATGGACTTTGGCTTTTGTCCCGTCCAATTCCGAGAATATTGATTTTCTACCTTTCCAGAACCAAAAACAGAAGAAAACAGGCAACTGGCACTGTGGCAACTTGTTAATAGGTTAGTTCCAGAAAAGATATAAAAACACCTCAAAGTATAGACAAAGCAAAGAAAATTAGATACTAAACAAGCATGGAACATAAAAAATTATAGATACAGTTCCAACGTATTAGTTGCTAATAACATCTCAATGTTAATGGTCAGGGAACCATGATCATCTAATAACCAACAAGCTAGTATTACAAAGAGGCTTTACTAGGGACTCTTATATGTTTACAAATCACACATGTATTAATGTTTCCGGTTAATACAATTATAGCATGAATGTAAACATTTATCATAAACACAAAGATATAATAATAACTACTTTTATTATTGCCTCTTGGGAATATCTCCAACAAGATGTTGTTGATGAGGAGCTTGGAGACCGGGGCTAGAAGAGTCATGAGCATGAGGAGCTTTGGAAGAGCTTTAAGGATCTTGAGCCAAAATGATTGGTCCTTGAGGGGCAAGATGATCTTTTGGGAGTGAGGGCTCCACTTGTGTAGAGCTTGGTCCTTCTCCTTCGGCCACAAGGGGTTCCTCAATGGGGAGGAAGAATCCCACACCCATTATTCTTATGGCTTGGGGAGGAATTTCATCACTTGGATCACGAACACCATCTTGCCTTACAAGAGACTCATGATCTTCATCAAACTTCACATTGCCGATTTATTAAACTCTTCCATTGGATTTGTTGTAGACTCTATAAGCATGAGAGCGATTTGAGTACCCAATGAAAATCCCCTCTTGAGCCTTTGATTCAAACTTGGACAAACGAACTACTTTCTTGAGAATGTAGCATTTTCATCCAAACACTCGAAAGTAGTTAACATTGGCCTTGACATTGGTGAGCGGCTCATATGGTGTCCTGTTCGTTTTCTTGCGAAGGTAGAGCCGGTTGGTAGCATGGCAAGCGGTGGATATGGCCTCGGCCCAAATGTTGTATGGAGACTTGAATTCCGCCAACATGGTTCGATCGGCATCCATCAAAGTACATTTCTTACTTTCTGCCACACCATTTTGTTGGGGTTATATGGAGTGGAATATGGATGCTTAATCCCTTCATCACTAAGAAACTCATCCAAAGTGTAGTTTTTGAACTCGATGCCATTGTCACTTCGGATGGAGAGAATGGGTGCATTGTGTTGACGTTGAACCTCATTAGCAAAGTTGATGATAGTTTGTTGAGTTTCACTCTTGAACTTGAAGAAGTACACCCAAGTGTATCTTGAGAAATCATCCACAATAACCAAGCAATACTTCTTCCCTCCAAGACTATCATGAGATGGGGGCCCAAAAAGATCCATGTGGATAATTTCCAAGAATCTTTCCGTGGTGATTTGATTAAGAACCTTGTGAGGCTTCTCATGCATCTTCCCTTCAATACAAGACCAAGGATGTGGCCCTAGGAGTGAAGTCTTTGCAAAGTCCTCATGTTAGCATGGGCTAGGCGGCGATTCCACAACCAACCCTTGTTGTACTTAGCATAGAGACATAGATCATGTGGAGTGGTGGTCCCCGAAAATTCCACCACATACAAGTCATGCTCTACATACCCTACGAAAGCCACCATGAAGGACTTGCTCCACATGGGGACCACGGAATGCTCATTAAAAAAGACCCATAACAGCAAGGTCACGAACTGAAAGGAGATTGTAACCAAGGGTTTTAACAAGCATGATGTCAACCAAGGATACATCCGGGGTTACCACCACTTTGCCAAAACCCAATACCTGAGAACTTGTTTTATCACCATAGGAGACCATGGTATTTGCAAGATTAGGCCTTATTTCTGACATGATAGACTTGCTCCCGGTCATATGACCTGTGGTGCCGCTATCAAGCACCCATTTTGCTCCACCGGAAGCATAGTCCTACAAGAAAATCAAGCTTTGGTTTTAGGTACCCATTTTGCAATGGGACCATTTTTGCTAGTGACAAGGGTATTTGGCACCAAAATGGTCCAATTATAATCATGTGTGTATGAAGTTCCAACATATTTTTCATAAACATGACCATCATAAGATTTGCAAAGAATGTAAGAGGGTTTGTTTTTCCCGGCAAAGTTGTCACTTTGCAAGAGAGTAGGACCATGATGAGGCCCTTGAGCATTGCCCTTTTTCTTTCTCCTCTTCTTGTTCTTCTTATTCTTATTAGGCTTTGGAGCACATTCAACAACTTGCTTGTTGACTTGCACTTTGGCAAGTTGATCTTTCAACACCTTGTTCTCCTCAATGAGATTCACATGCTTGCAACATGGGTTAGAGGAACTAGACAAGTATATAATTTGCATAGCGGAAGACTTAGCAAGTTCCCAAGTTAGTTGAGTTTGAAGTTGCTCATGAGCTTCAAAAAGACTTGAGAATTTTCTCTCCAAGGCTTTGTGTTCCTCTTTGAGTTTCTCAAGATCCTCTCGATTCCTATCATGACCAACACCAAACTCAACTTTCTCCTTTTTAAGCACCTTAACCAAAGCTAGAGAATGATCACGTTCTTTAGTGAGGGAGAACATGGATATGTTATGTTCATCTACTAGCTTAGAAACATTTTCCTCAAGATTGATTCTCATATTTTGTTCATCCCTAAGGCTTTGTGTGAGTGAAGCAATTTCATCAGTGGCATATGTTTCATTTTTTATTAGCAAGTAAAGAAGTTCTTCCTTTTCATCTAAAGCATCCATAGCATGATCAAGTTTACTAAGAAAAGCATCAAAGCAAGTTTTAGTCTCTTCATCCAATGTAGCAATGAACTCGCACATGTCTACCATCTCTTTCTTTATGTCTAGACCTTCAAGATCAAGATACAAAGGTTCACTAGAGATGGGTTTAGGACTGGGCTTGGGGGTTACCTCGGTGGCCTTGTCCATGAGACACTTTTGGTTGGAGGAGATGATGTTCTCGTTGGGGGAGTCGAAGAGAGATAATTGTGGAGTATATGTAGTGGCAATAGCAGCAAATCCCATAATCTCACCACCTTCGACTTCATCATCATCATAATCCGTACCCAAGAGGTACTCTTCATGAACCACCATAGCCCGTTCCTTATTGGCAACATTATTGATGGCAAAGTTCTTATTCAAAGGATGATGAGGTCTTGACTTGATCTTGCGAATGAGGCGTCCACCATTGTCTTCTCGGTTCTCAAAGGGACAACTTGCCACAAAGTGACTCTTGTCATTGCAATTGTAGCATGATGTCACTTTGGGGGCCTTGTTTGTTGAGTTGATTCTTGTGTTGTCCCTTGACCTTGGCTTCATCCCCGGCTTGTTCCAAAAGTCTCTTGAGGCAAGGGAAAGATGTTCATTGAAAGCATACTTGAGGTCCTATTGAGACCACTCAGTAGCGTCATCTTCATCATCAACCTCCACCACCTTGTCCTTCAAGGAAAGATTCACCTTTTGTGACCCAAAAGCACGTGCACGAGCAGATTTTGCATTCTTCTTGGCAATGGTCATGGCAATCACTTCACTCAAGACTTTTTGGGATGTCATAATGTGAAAGTTGCTTCTTCCCTCGACGGAGTTGAGATTTTTTTGTTCAAATGGAAGGAGGGCTTAAACAAACTTCCTCTTCATGAAATTATCGTCCACATAGGTTGCTCCAAGGTCCCTCATGGTGCAACAAAGGACCTTGAGACGCCTATACATGTCTTCGGGTGTCTCATCATCTTGCATGGCGAAACCATCGCACTCATTGTTGATCTCCTCAAACTTGGAGCTTTGAATGCTTGCATTTCCCACAAATAGCTTGGTGAGATGATCCCAAGCTTCCTTGGAGGTGGTGAATTGGTGAATGTGAGAAAAGTCCTTGGGAGTCAATGCCTTTTGAATCATGCCCAACGCAGTGGCATTGAGTTGCTTGTCCACCACTTCACCATGAGTCAACTTCTTTGGGTCATACTCCCTCCGTCCGCAAATAAGTGTACTTCTAACTTTTGCCTAAGTCAAACTTTCTCAAATTTGACCAACTTTATAGATAAATATAGCAATATATATTATATATAATTTATATATTACGAAACTAGAAAACATATCTAGTGGTACCAATTTAGTGTCATAATTATTGTTACATTTTCCCATAAATTTAGTCAAAGTTTACTAATTTTGACTTAGGACAAGGATAGAAGTACACTTATTTGTGGACGGAGGGAGTATGGAGAGAAGCCTCATTCCATAATCCTCATTAACTCAATAGAAGAGCTGGAAATATGAGATTTCATTAGATATTGCCAATTGGCAAAATTTGATGTCTAGCATGGGTGGTGCTCCTTGAGGAATGATAAGTGGCATGGGAATTGGTGGGTCCGGAGTGTACTTCGGAGGTGGGGTCACTGCCGAGTAAACCTTTCCATCATCTCCCTCTTTGGATGATGAGTCGCCGAGCCCCTTGGTCCTCTCTCTTGGGGCCTTGGCACTTGTTTGAGAAACAAAGCCAAGACCCAAGTGAGTGGAGACGGCCACGGGATTCACCCCGAGGGCGGTCTCTAGAACATTGGGAGGAGGCTCGGTGGCATGAGGTGTAGAAATAGGAGTGGCAACCATGGGGTTAGGCTTAAGTGACTGCAAAATAGCCACCATTTCCTCAAACTTGGTCAACATGGAAGTCTCCAATTGCTTGAGGTATTCCATAGAGGCCAAGTTCTTGGAGTTATCACTACCACCACCCTCATTGTCAGCCATCGTCTCTTAGCTGGTAAAGCCCGAAGTAAGAGCCTTGGCTTTGATACCAATTAAAAGGCCCAACTTTGGTCGACTATATGGGGTGAATAGGAGACTACCAATTTTTATCTTGTTAATCAAGTTTAGGCTTTGCAAGAAGTAAAGTTCTCTAGATATGCAACTAGATGAGCAATCCTATATGCTAGATAACAAACAACAAGCAATAGAACGGTAAAGGACAAGAGTAAAGGTGCGGAGCGAGTAAACCGGAGAGGAGACACGGAGATGTAATTCCTGTAGTTCACTTCCAAGGAAGCTACGTCTATGTTGGAGAGGTGTCGGGGCCACACAAGGTCACCCGAGCACCACAAAGGCCTCACCTTGTTCTCCGGTAAGAACCACCGCAAAGGCGGCCTCACAATCCACTAACCGGTCACCTTGAAGGAGCCAACCAAAACCTTTACAACAAGGTTGAGGGGGAAGCTCCATAGCTCAATTGGAGGCCCTCAACGACACCATGGAGCTTCACAACGCATGCCCTTAGCTCCGAGGATGCCCTACACTGTCTAGGGTTCCAAGAACCCAAGAGTAACAAGATCCACAAAGGATGGGTGGGGGGAATCAAAATTCCTTTGGTGGAAGTGTAGATCTAGGCCTCCTCTCCCACTCCTCAAAACATCAAGAGGTTTTAGTGGCTAGGGAGGGAGATCTAGGAAGATGAATGATGAATGCAAGTGCATAGATCGTTTGTAGCTAGTTCCGTAGTTAAGATGTCGATCCCACAGGGAGTCCAAAGGTAAGTGTTTATTGGTGAAGTCTCTGTCGCACCCGAATTTGTCACGGGTCTTCGAGTGAATTGACTGCAAGTGTTGAAATAAGAATAGATTTTTTGATTAAACATAAGTATTTAAATAAAACTAAAATGTAAACTTCAGAAATAAAACACACAAAGGTAAAGAACGATTTGTTTGTTGTTTTCTGCAGATGACAAAGTAGGCGCGGGGAGATTCAGTTCATGGTGATAGTGAATGTGAATGTGCCAGGTGGATGAGTGATAAGTGTAACAATTATAATCTTATAAGTATGTGTGTAGAAGAGCAACCCATAATTAGTCGGAACTCCTCTTGGTAGATTTCATCCCAACTTCAATAATCCTACTAGCTTGTCTACCAAAACCATGGTCAGTCACTAGACGATTAAGATCCTTCAGGTTGCTTAGCAATTAAGCTCCTTGGATCATACTAATGCAATAATATCAATGGCTCCTCGTTATCCTCTAGTCAAACTAGTTTCCCATTGATATCCCCATGTTACTCAAGGGTCGCCGGTCTGCTAGCGAACAAGATTCTATCTATGTAGAACAAAGCATAATGTTGTTTGGTCCCTTAATTGGACAACAGGCAGTAAGCATCCCACGTATAGTCAAGCACACATAATATAGTAATTAAAATCAACCATAAACTTAATGGAAATTATATAGGCACATCACATCTCACCAATTCCCTACATCTCCCACGCCCATAGGAACTTACTCACACATGAGAGAAGAAAGCATCATCGATATAATTAAATAAAGGGAGTTTCTTCTTGATATTACCATGGAGATCCACAATAAGAAATAGAAATAAATCGAACACAATTCAAGATAGGAAGAACAATCTCAAACCTTAATATTGCAAGGTGGAGATCTCTCTCTCTCTCTCAAGTACAAATAATAGCTATGGAGGTGTGGTGGATAGGATATCGAAGATCATGGAGCGAGATGAAGAACGTCTTCTCCTTCTTCTTATCCGGATCTCTTCTTTCTCTCTTCTGGATGGGATGGCGGCTCGTGTGTTCTGTTTTCGTCTTCGGCCTCTTCATGAAAGTTGTCCCATTTAATAATACAAAGGATATGGCAACTATACTGCGGGAACTATACGGCCGGAAAAATATTCCCGCCGTATAGTTGCTCGTTAAGTCTTCTGTATGCTCCCCTTGATTGCTTCCAAAATGAGACTTGCTTGTTTTTGTCTAAATATTATGTTTCTGCTGTTAAAACCTTCTGTTGATATTTAGAACCTAAAACACACATTAAAACCCAAGTTTTCTATGCTACCTAAGTATTAGCGTTAGGTAAATCTAGAAAACCATTAAATCCAAACAAAAACCATCGATAGAAACCATAAAAAATGTGTCGAATCTCACAGGTATCAATAAAGCTCCGGTATTAGTGGAGGAGAGAGAAACTCAAGAGTTAAGATGGTAGGTGGAAGAAGGGTGGCTTAAATAGGCCCCCTCCAAAAGGAACCATTTGACTGTCTGTGACACCACCAGAAATTCTGGTGGGGCACCGGAATTTCTGCTCAGCCATCCGTACAATGGCTCGAAAGCTAAAGGGGGACGCTCCAAAGTACGACCGGAAGTTCTGGTTAGCCTAGGCGGAACTTACGATGGTACTTCCGGAGCAAGTTCTGATCCAGGTTCCTCCAAATATGATGTTTCAAAACAGAAACATACAGTACATGGGTGGAACATGAAGCGGAGCAAGGAGCGGAAATAAGGGGTCACAAAACACCTAATCGGAACTTCCGGTGGCTGGGCGTGAGTACCGCTCAAGCTTTCAGCGGAAGAAGCTTGGTAGTGCCGGTCACAACTTTTGCTCAGGATTGACCAGAACTTGCGAACCGGAACTACCAAAGCAAATTCCGGAGATAGTTTCGCCAAATAGCATACTTCAATACAGAAGGGTACAAAAGCTAAGCAGAACTAACGCCAGAACAAGAGACGGGACTTCTGACATAGCCAACCCCGCAGCAGACACTGGGCGGAACTTCTGGCGTAGGGCTGGAACTACCGGTTGATACGTCGTAAATGTATCTATAATTTTTTATGTTACATGCTTGTTTAGTATCTACTTTGCTTTGCTTTGTCTACACTTTGAGGTGTTTTTATATGTTTTCTGGGACTAACCTATTAACAAGTTGCCATAGTGCCAGTTGCCTTTTTTCTTCTGTTTTTGGTTCCAGAAAAGGCAGAAAATGAATATTCTTGGAATTGGATGGGACAAAAGCCAAAGTCAATATTTCACCGAGGGAAACATGAAGCCAGAAGACGAGACGGAGGAGGGCCTCGAGGGGTCCACATCCCCTGGCCGCGCGGCCAGGCCTGGCCCATGCCTAGGGGATTGCAGCCGCCTTGGGCACCCCCTCGGCCTCCCCCTTCGCCTATAAGAATCCCTCGATACCTAAACCCTAAATACCCAATCAATCTTCCACGAAATAGTCCATAGCCGCCACCACCATCGTCCCTAGATCGGGGGGATCTAAAGCTCTTCCCGGCAGCCTGCCAAAGGGGAGAGATCGTCTCGGAGGCCTTCTTCATCACCATGCCAGCTTCCGGTATGATGCGTGAGTAGTTCCACCTTGGACTATGGGTCCATACAGTAGCTAGATGGTTGTTTATCCTCCTTTGTGCTACCATGTTTAGATCTTGTGAGCTCCGTTCATGATCAAGATCATATTTGTAATCATGCATGTTGTGTTTGTGGGGATCTGATGGATATTGAGATTACTATGTCATATTGGTTAATGCTTTTGTCTTATTGATTCTATCATGTCTGTGTCGTTTGAGATCTTGCATGCTCTCCATTTCTAGTAGCTATCTTGGCCAAGTAGATGCTAGTGACTCCAAGAGGGGGTATTTATGCTCGATAGTGGGTTCATGCCTCTTCTGAATCTAGGGAAGTGACAGAAATCTCTAAGGTTGTAGATGTGTTGTTGCTACTAGGGATAAAACAATGATCTTTTGTTCATGGAACAATTGTATTATTTACTTTACACACTTTGCTTAAAGCAGTTATCCGTTTCTTGCAACTTAATACTGGAGGGGGTTCGGATGATAACATAAAGGTGGATTACTAGTCATATATGCAGTGGGATGGCAGTCTATGTATATTGTTGTAATACCCAATCGAATCTCATGGGATCATGAATGTCTAGTATTGCATTGTCATGACTTGCTCAGTCCTGTAAATTTCTCTGCTGTAATTTATTTACCCAGCATGTTATGTTGTTTATCTTAAGGAGAACACCTCTAGTGAATTGTGGACTCCGGTCCAATCTTTACCATTGATACATCTTCCACCATCACTGTTTACTTTCTGCAAGCCATCATTACCTTCCACACCATACGGTTAATCCTTTGTTTTCAGCAAACCGATGAGATTGACAACCTCACTATTCGTTGGGGCAAAGTCTTGAGTTTGTGTTGTGCCGGTTTCTAAGTTGCTAGCAACACCTTTGAGTCGTTTACTTCCTCCTACTAGTTTGATAACCTCGGTTTCTTACTGAGGGAAAACTTGTTGCTGTGCTTATCATACCTTCCTCTTGGGGTCTCCCAACGAAGCTCTACAGTGGTCTGAGCTGCAATCAACACCAGTCAGGGTAGAAACAGCTCAAATAGCTCCCAAGAACTCTCTCTCGCTGAACAATAGGATGGTTGTGGTGGTGCATGAAGGGTTTGTGAATGAAACTATAATTCCCCACAACCATCTGAGGTGGACCCCCTCTTGATAGTACGACGATCTAAAATAACAAACAAAGAGAAAGGCAAAACAAAAATGGCGTCGTCTTGACGAGTCTTCAAGAGAGATGTCCACACGCTCCATAGAAATCGAATACTCCTAAAACACAGGCACACAGTTAAACCACAAGCGAGATTGTCATCAACACCAAAATACTTAGGGAAAACAATGTCCTTTCAGACCCACTAAACACAATCTAACATCTTGTATTAGTCTGAATACTTCTCTTTGGTGAACTTACCAAATAATTCTCACAAACTATACTCATCCCGCACTACATCTGCAGCACCTATGCTATCGCATGTGCAGTTCTCCCGAAGGGTGCAAAAAACTGCCTCGCAGATTCACCCCCATCATATCCACGCAGGCACAACGTCCTCACATTGCCCCATCTTTCCATGATGCCGCTATGTGTTGTCGCATCCTCTCCACCTGACACCGCCAGTCCAAGCACCTCCTCCGCATACTACATTGATTGACCCATGTCGTATCCTCCACTATCTCCCTCCAAGGCATGCACGTCTCCGTCACACCGTCCATGATCCCTCGAGATCGTGGTTCCGCCATGTTGTCTTCCGCTCCCCGAGACCAAGCATCGTCATGCTGTCTTACGCTCCTTAGATTGATGTATTGTCACCGTCCCCAGCAACCCACCATCATGTCGTCTTCCCTTCCTCGAGACCGACGCCTATTCGCTGATATTGTCATCATGCCACTCTTCACTTCCCCACCAACCTCTGTGTAGCCAGCAGTACAATCATGTCCACCCCGTCGTCACGGGCCAGCATAACCGCCACTGCCTTCAAGCCTTGGTTGATTGGGCCTCCGAGGTATGTGGTTGCTTCCTCTGGTGATTTTCTTTGCCATTCTTCTCAGATCCGTCCTGCACCCCAAGGGGGTAGCGGGGGGCATCTCCAACTCCTAGATCTGTAACTATACTAAAGTATGTAAAATATCTTTTTTTGTTGTCTCAAACGGATCAGTATTGTTACATTGTACAACTATATGTCTTTAAACAATTATACAAAGGTTGATTTCATTGGTTTCTTGATATGAATAAATCACTTTGATCTTTAGAATGAACCATCTATTGAACTCACCTTGATTTTTCTGCTTCTATGGGAATTCAACTATTTCTTGGGAACTTCTTATTAATATAGGTTGCTATGATGGCCTTGCAAGTTGTGCATCTATTAATTCTCCCGTTAATTATGTTTGAACCTATTAAAAATTAACACATATAAACAGTGCCAATTGTTACATGAAAAGTATGTAGTAATGTTGTATGTCTAACCATTTAACTCCCTTAACTGCATAGAGTACGAAAGGTGCAGCTATATGTACTCAAGTTGTAGAGGGACGCAGTGGTGTAGTTGCTTCCGTGAGCTTCAAAGATTATGGTTTTTTGTTCTAAATATTTGAAATCTGACAAATGACTTATACTAGTGCAATGCTAATTATTTTCTACCATTGCAAAAGTGTAGGCCATGTCTATCTTGAAGTAAACTAACTCAAATAATGTTCTTTAGGATTTGAAGCGGGGGAAGTTGCATTTTGTGACTGGCTCAAAGGATATAGGTCATTATGCATGTTGGATGTAAAATTGTTCATATTTTCTTATCCAATACATATTTAATTACATTGAGGCATATACTTATATATGAATCTTAAATTGTGTTAAAAATAATCCTGAAGTTTGATATATCAGTCACTATGGTATCATTGAAGCAAACTAGGGTTACAAAATTCTTCCTGGCCATTCATCATCTCTTCAAGGTATTGCCGTTGAAAGTTTACGAAATATGGTATTGAGTTACTTGATCTAATGTTATGCGGCAATGCTACATCACATCACACTCATTTTTATCTTGATTTCTTCTTAATTAATTTTCTAACCTAGGTATGTTATGGTTCCTAGAAAATCAGTGAAAAAGAGGACAAACCCTAAAAAAGAGAGAAGGACAAACCCTAAAAAAGTGGATGGTGGTGTTATCTCAGTGAAAATAGGACAAACCCTAAAAAGAATAAGTAATCAACATAGTAAAAAATTGGCTTGGTTCCGTTCAAGTTATGATATACTCTTGAATTCTCCATCGTTCTTAAATTTATATCGGACACAACCAATTGGTTCAAGCTACTCAGTTGAGAATGGGCTGGGGTGTGATATTGATTTTCAAATCCTTTCGCTATAATGGAATCATTTCTTGCATGAACTCATGATAAATCCTGATGATATTACATTTTGCATCTTGTTTTACTCAAGGGCTCATCATCATAATTTTTTCTAGGACGTGCACAATGTGTTTCTTATATTGCTTAGCATGACAAATCAAGGCAGTGGGATGCTCAAACAAGAGAGAAACATATGGAATACAGTATGCAAAGTATATATAACTTGCAATTTATGTAGAAAAAGAAATAGCTTTTCTATCCATATTGATTGGCACCTACTTATATATTTACGTGTCAGTTTCTCTTTTTTATCTAGATTTTCCTATTCTCTAGGTCCATACATATCCGTTGACTAATTATTACACGGTCGAAACAATATTTTGACTAGCTACCAGCAATAGGAAGGAAAGTCCCTGGTTTGGAAACTTACTTCCAACAATATTTCATTTCAAGAAGTAGAAAAATACCATTGCTCCCTTTTGCCAGAACATGACTAAAAGTAAATGCAAATGTAAATAGGTATGATGCTTGTTGGGAGCATGGATTGTGACCAGATAAAGCTGGTGCAATTTATTTTCAGTTCCGCTAAAAGGAGGTCTAGTAGGTATATAAACATACAAATCTCTCTTTCTTCTCAGTTTAGTTGACTTGTGTTCTAGAGTATTTTTTTTAATATAGGATTAGTAAAACATCATATGGAAGGATTGTTACAGGCATTATTCTGAATAGTATCAAAATATTGGCCAAATATTCTGACATGCAATGGTTGCATTACCCGTCTTCAAAGTTCTAAAAAGTGCGAAAAGGTTATGCAATAGTATTTCTATCTTTGGCTAGATGGTACGGTCACAGGGAGAAGTCTACAATAGGCACAAGAGGCATAACCGGTCGATAACAATGTAGCACAAACATTATCAAATTTTGACGAGAGAGAAGCACACGAGCTAGTAAGAGGTGGTGTGAGGTAGGGGAAGATGCATGATAGATGGTGTACTCAGGGCCGTCTCCAGGAATTTGGGGGCCCGGTGCGTGATGTAAAATGAGGCCTTAATTTTTTTAAACTCTTATATTTAACATAGCTAGAAACATTAAGACCTAAGTGCAGATTCGATCAACAAAATATACAATCAACAAACCCAAATATTGGGTTTCCAAGATCCATGAAATACAGCTACATAAAAAATATATGAGAAATACACTAAAAAGGTGAGGAACTTAGAAACTACCAATCTAGACCGATGGACTCCTCCCGTGAATCACTCGTTGGCTATCTAATTCCACCCCAATATTTTTCCAACTAAGAAAACGAGTGAAAGACCGCTCAACAAGTAGACACCATTTGATGGGCCTTGTCACTTAAGCACATACGCAGGCCCATTAGAGTATCTTATTCTCAGATGCGCTCGACGGAAAGCTTCAGTTGACCACCCATGGCGCATCCGCCCAAGAAAAAAGACCATACACGGGGCTGCTCCGCTAGGCCGTTGGAGCCTGAAGGCAAGGTAGGGAGTGGGGTGGAGTACCCTTCTCTGCCACCGGATACTTGGGACGGAATCCCCTATGGTTTGTCCGGTGATTTGGGGGCCCCAAAATTTTGGGGGCCCTATGCCGTCGCGTAGCTCGCTCACCCTCGTCGACGGCCCTGGGTGTACTATTATATTGCTAAAACTTATCGTGTTCTACAAAAATACATGTGAGATGAAATGTACATGCATAACTATTAATAATGTTCATTTCATTTTTGGACCAAAAATATGTTGGAAGGATGAACCAAGTGCGGAGTTTGGCTTATTTGAAAATGTAACATGTGTCCTCCACCAATCAACACTGACATCTTGGATGTTGCTGATATTAATGAACTCGATTTTATCTAGATTAATCAGGAATATATTGTGCTATCATGTTTCCTAACATATATTTGTTGGAGATATGCCCTAGAGGAAATAATAAATGTAGTTATTATTATATCTTTGTGTTTATAATAAATGTTTACATTTATGCTATAACAGTATTAACCGGAAACATTAATACTTGTGTGATTTGTAAACTAAACTAGAGTCCCTAGTAAAGCCTCTTTATAATACTAGCTTGTTGGTTAATAGATGATCATGGTTTCCTGATCATGAACATTGAGATGTTGTTGACAAGAAGATCATATCATTAGGAGAATGGTATGATGGACATACTCGTATAGATAAGCGTAGCATAAAGATCAAGTCATTTTAATAGTTCAATTGCTATAAGCTTTCTGATACATAGTAACCTAATTCCTTCGACCATGAGATCAGGCTTATCACCATCACCGGAAGGATGCTTTGATGACATCAAACACCACACCGTTACTGGGTGGCTATAAAGGTGGAATTGAGTGTTCGGAAAGTATGGGTTGAGACACATGGATCAAGAGTGGGATTTGTCCATCCATATGACGGATAGATATACTCTGGGCCCTCTCGGTGGAATGTCATCCAATTAGCTTGCAAGCATGTGACTGGCTCACAAGGGTTCACATACCACGGGAAAGAGAAAAGAGTACTTATCAGTAACGAGGTTGAACTAGGTATGCAGAGATACCGACGATCAAAACCTCGGATAAGTAAACTATCGTGAGACAAAGGGAAATTGGTATCGTATGTAAGTGGTTCATTCGATCGCAAAGTAATTGTAGAAATATGTGGGAGCCATATGAATTTCCAGATTCCTTTATTGGTTATTGATCGGAGAAGTGTCTCGATCATGTCCGCGTAATTCACGAACCGTAGGCAGACACACTTAAGGATTCGATGTTGTTGAGTAGTTATGGAATGATGAGAAAGAGACCTAATGTTGTTCGTAGTCTCGGATGGGATCCAGGATATCACGAGGAGATCCGGAATGGTCCGGAGAATAAGATTCATATAAGGAAAGTCATGTTTCGGAGTTCGGGAATGATTTTGGTGTTTTCACCAGGAATGTTCTAGAAGGGTCTGGAAGGTCCGACACTCCGGAGGGGGAAGGGTACATGAATGTGTCATGACAATGTGGAATGGTTGCATAATGTACTAGGTAACTTTTCTGGGCAAAATAAAGAGAGAAATCAAATCCTAGTTTGAAAGTCAAACGCCAATTTGAAAAAGTCAAATCTCAAGTTTGCATGGTGGAGGGAGAGTAGGAAACCTACTTGGGGAGGAAGTCCCCTCCCTCCACCCGCCGACCAAGGAGGCCAAGTTGGGAGAGGACTCCCTCCTCCCAACCGGCCACTCTCCACCTATATAAGGAGGGGTAGGGCGCCCCCTACCCCTCACACCTCAAACCCTAGCTCCTGCGCGCCTCCACCTCCAAGTGCAGCCGCCGCCTAGGGTTTCCCCTCCAACTCGGTGACTTGGGGCTTCCCCAAGCCCTAGTCGCCGGCCAAACCCTTCCCTTGGTGCCCTCTAAACCCTAGATCACCAAGGCCTCTCTCATAGTCAAACCATACTCGCTCCGGCTTAAGGCGAAGCCCTGCGAGATCTCCCCTCTACTTCCGACACCACGCCGTCGTGCTGCCGGAATCACGAGGAGAGTGCTACAACCTCTGCTTTCTTTGGAACAAGGAGAGGAAGGTCTTCATCGAGTCTTGGACGTGTGACCCATTGCGAAGCGGTGCGAGCAGTGTCGGAAGGATCGTCTCACGCGATCTTGAGATCGTGAGAATCGACTACATCACCCACGAGAATCTGCTCTCGTTAACCGCTTTGGAATCTTCGAGGGTGAGTTCCTCTATCGACTCGTTTCTACAATCTAGTAGATAGATCTTGGCTTGTTTGTTTGCATGCGGTAGAAATTTTTTGTTTTCCATGCTACGAACCCCTACAGTGGTATCAGAGCCGTGTCTATATGTAGATCTGTTGCACGAGTAGAACACAATGGTCATTGTGGGCGGTGGTGTTTTTATTATCAATTGATTTTTGTGTACTTTGCATCTTGCGGTATGATGGGATGAAGCGGCCCGGGCTAACCTTACATGACATCATTCATGAGACTTGATCCACGCTCAACATGCAACTTGTATTGCATAAGTGGCTTTCTTGGTGTCTCTCTCCCATTATAGTATAGATCCAATTTACAACGGGCACTTGATAGTTCAAACATCAACGTTGTGGTTCTTGTTCGTAAGTTAGATCGACACTTATTGAAAGCGCCAAACCACGTAAAATATGCAAAGAAAATTAGAGGCATCTAACTTTGTTTTGCAGGGGTGTGTTGTGATGTGATATGGCCATGATTGTGATTATATATGATGTATGCAATGTCCTTTATTGTAAGTTGGCAACCAGGAGGAGCCATATGGTTGTCTTTAATTTCTGTTAAGACCCGCATGTCTATTCAAAGTAGTTGTAATAGTTGAAGCTGGTGGACGACAACCATGAAGCGGCGCCATTGACCTTGACGCCATACCGGTGATGATGGAGATCATGTTCGTGCTTGAATATGGAGATCGGAAGCACAAGAAGAAAGGCCATATCATATCACATATTATGAATTGCATGTGATGTTAATCCTTTATGCACCTTGTATACTTAGTTAACGACGGTAGCATTATAAGATGATCCCTCAAGCACACAAATTTCAAGTTTTAAAGTGTTCATCCTTAGTAAGCACCGTTGCTAAAGCTTGTTGTTTCGAAGCACCACGTGATGATCGGGTGAGTTAGATTCTGCAAGTGTATACAACGTGAGCAAGCCAGATTTTCTCATGTGGAAGCTAAGGTTTGATCTTGACGAGCCTAGCATGTACAGACATGGTCTCGGAACATAGATCACCGAAAGGTAAAGCATGAGTCATATAGTAGATATGATGAACATGTTGATTGTTCGCCATTGAAGTTACATCAACTCTCATGATGATCGATTTTGATGTGGTGGATTTGGTTCATTTGATCACTAAAACAATGTGAAGGATATTGTTTTGAGTGGGAGTTAACCTAGATTAATTTAACTATTAATTAGAACTCAATTTGTCATAAACTTAGTCTAAACTATTGCAAATATGTTGTAGATCAATGGCGACCCCTACCATCAATTTTAATGCGTTCCTAGAGAAAGAAAAGTTGAAAAACAATGGAAGCAACTTCGCGGATTGGTTCCGCAATTTGAGGATTGTCCTCAATGCTGGTAATTTAACCTATGTGCTGGATGCACCGCTGGGTGACCCGCCTGCAGCTACTTCTACCGATGAAGTAAAGAATGCTTACCTCACTCGGAAGAATCAGTACTCCACAGTTCAGTGTGCTATCTTGTATGGTTTGGAATCGGAGCTTCAAAAAAGGTTTGAGAACCATGACCCACATGATATTGTCCGTGAACTCAAAATGATATTTGAGGCTCACGCGGCAGTTGAGAGTTATGAGGCTTCTGAAAAGTTCTTTAACTGCAAGATGGAAGAGGGTAGCTCTGCCAGTGAGCATGTGCTTAAGATGTCTGGGCACGCAAACAAACTCCAAAGTTTGGGTAGAGTGATCCCTAATTCTTTGGGGATTCACCGTGTCCTCCAATCACTGCCACCAAGTTACAAGAACTTTGTGATGAACTACAATATGCAAAACATGGACAAGACATTGCCAGAACTCTTCTCCATGTTGAAATCTGCAGAAGTGGAGATCAAGAAAGAGCTCCAAGTGTTGTTGGTCAATAAGACCACCAAATTCAAGAAAGGCAAGTCTAAGCAAAAGGGAAACTTCAAGAAGGGTGGTAAGAAAGTTGTCGCACCGGTGACGAAGACCAAGGCTGGACCTAAGCCTGATACTGAGTGCTTTTACTACAAGGGAGAGGGTCACTAGAAGCGGAATTGCCCAAAGTACTTGGCGGATTTGAAGAACGGCAACATCAAGAAGAAAGGTATATCCGATATACATGTTATTGATGTGTATCTCACTAGTACTCATAGTAGTGCCTGGGTATTTGATACTGGTTCGGTTGCTCATATTTGTAACTCGAAACAGGGGCTGCAGAATAAACGGAAGCTAGCGAAGAATGAGGTGACGATGCGCGTTGGAAATGGATCAAAGGTTGATGTGATCGCGGTCGGCACGCTACCTCTTCATCTACCATCGGGATTAGTTTTATACTTAAATAATTGTTATTTGGTGCCTGCGTTGAGCATGAACATTATATCCGGATCATGTTTATTGCGAGAGGGTTACTTGTTTAAGTCCGAGAATAATGGTTGTTAGATTTATATGAGTAATATGTTTTATGCACATGAACCTTTGATAGATGGTCTATTATTATTGAATCTCGATAGTGGAAATACACATATTAATAACATTGAAGCTAAACGTTTGAAATTGAGCGATAACTCGACCTATATGTGGCACTGTCGTCTTGGTCACATTGGAGTGAAGCGTATGAAGAAACTCCATTCCGATGGACTTCTTGAATCACTTGATTTCGAATCACTTGAAAGATGCGAAGCATGTCTGATGGGTAAAATGACTAAGACTCCATTTTCTGGTATGATGGAGCAAGCTACAGACTTGTTGGAAATCATACATACCGATGTGTGTGGTCCAATGAGTGTAACATCGCGCGGTGGTTATCGTTATGTTCTTAACTTCACGGATGACTTGAGTAGATATGGGTATATCTATTTCATGAAACATAAGGCCGAAACATTCGAGAAGTTTAAGGAATTTCAAAGTAAGGTAGAGAATCAACGTAACAAGAAGATTAAATTTCTACGATCTGACCGTGGAGGTGAATATCTAAGTTACGAGTTTGGCGAGCATTTAAAGAAATGCAGAATACTTTCACAATTGACACCGTCGGGAACACCACAGCATAATGGTGTGTCCGAACGTCGTAATCGAACTCTCTTAGATATGGTTCGTTCTATGATGTCACTTACAGATTTACCGCTATCATTTTGGGGTTATGCATTAGAAACAACCACATTCACTTTAAATAGGGCACCATCTAAATCGTTGAAACGGCACCGTATGAATTATGGTTTGGGAAGAAACCTAAATTGTCGTTCCTTAAAGTTTGGGGTTGCGAAGCCTATGTAAAGAAGTTACAACCGGAAAAGCTTGAACCCAAAGAGGAAAAATGCGTCTTCATAGGATACCCGAAGGAAACTATTGGGTATACCTTCTATCATAGATCCGAGGGCAAAATCTTTGTTGCTAAGAATGGATCCTTTCTAGAGAAGGAATTTCTCACAAAAGAAGTGACTGGAAGGAAAGTAGAACTTGACGAGGTTGTTGAACCTTCTCTCGAACTTGCGAGTAGCGCAGCACCGGAAGTAGTTCCTATGGCTCCTACACCAATAAGAGAGGAAGCTAATGATGATGATCATGAAACTTTGGTTGAAATTACTACAGAACCTCGTAGGTCGACGAGAAATCGTACCACTCCTGATTGGTATGATCCCGTTATGAGTGTCATGTTGGTGGACAACACCGATGATCCTGCGACATATGAGGAAGCGATGATGAGCCTAGATTCCGATAAATGGCAAGAAGCCATGAAATCCGAGATTGGATCCATGTACGAAAACCAAGTATGGACTTTGGTGGACTTACCGGATGGCCGAAAGGCTGTCGATAACAAATGGATTTTCAAGAAGAAAACAGATGCTGATGGTAATGTTACTGTCTATAAAGCTCGACTTGTCGCAAAAGGGTTTCGACAAATTCAAGGAGTTGACTACGATGAGACTTTCTCACCAGTAGCGAAGCTAAAGTCTGTGAGGATTACGTTAGCAATCGATGCATATTACGATTATGAGATATGGCAGATGGATGTCAAAACGGCATTCCTCAATGGAGACATTGATGAAGAGTTGTATATGATGTAACCCAAAGGTTTTGTCAATCCTAAAGATGCTAACAAGGTGTGCAAACTTCAACGGTCCATATATGGATTGAAGCAAGCATCCCGAAGTTGGAATCAATGTTTTGATAAGGTAATCAAAAGTTTTGGTTTTATACAAACTTATGGAGAAGCTTGTATTTACAAGAAAGTGAGTGGGAGCTCTATAGCATTCTTAATACTATATGTAGATGACATATTGTTGATTGGGAATGATGTAGACCTTCTTAATAGTGTCAAGAATTATTTGAATAATAGTTTTTCAATGAAAGATCTTGGCGAAGCAGCTTACATATTAGGCATAAAGATTTATAGAGATAGATCGAGATGCCTAATATCATTGTCACAAAGTACATATTTGGACAAAGTTCTAAAGAGGTTAGGAATGGAAGATAGCAAGAAAGGGTTCTTGCCCATGTTGCCCAATACGACCTTGAGTAAAACTCAAAGTCCAGCAACGGCAGAAGATAGAGAAAGGATGAGTAAGACTCCCTATGCCTCAGCCATAGGATCTCTAATGTATGCCATGCTATGTACTAGACCCAACATTGCATATGTTGTTAGTTTGACTAGCATATATCAAAGTGATCCAGGAGTGGATCATTGGACAGCGGTCAAAAACATCCTTAAGTACTTGAGAAGAACTAAGGATATGGTTCTTTCTTATGGAGGTGATGAACAGCTCGTTGTTAATGGTTACACTGATGCTAGTTGGAACACCGATCCGGATGATTCTAAATCCCAATCTGGATACGTATTTACTTTGAATGGTGCAGTGATTAGGAGGAGTGCAAAGCAAAGCGTTGTGGCGAGATCTTCAATGAATCGGAATACATGGCTGCTTGGAGGCCTCACAAGAAGCGATATGGATGAAAGAGTTCATTCTGAGCTCGGTGTGGTTCCAAGTCTATTGGACCCAATGTCTATCTCTTGATAACATGGGCGCTATAGCCAATGCGCAAGAACCAAGGTCACACAAGAAGCTGAAGCACATCAAGCTACGTTTCCACGCTATTCGAGAACATGTCCAAGATGGTGACATAAAGATTTGCAAAGTACACACAGATCTGAATGTGGCGGATCCGTTGACTAAACCTCTCCCGAGGGCAAAACATGACAAACACCAAACTGCCATGGGTGTTCGGTATATTACCATGTAATCTAGATTAGTTGACTCTAGTGCAAGTGGGAGACTGTTGGAGATATGCCCTAGAGACAATAATAAATGTAGTTATTATTATATCTTTGTGTTTATGATAAATGTTTACATTCATGCTATAACAGTATTAACCGGAAACATTAATACTTGTGTGATTTGTAAACTAAACTAGAGTCCCTAGTAAAGCCTCTTTATAATACTAGCTTGTTGGTTAATAGATGATCATGGTTTCCTGATCATGAACATTGAGATGTTATTGACAACAAGATCATATCGTTAGGAGAATGGTATGATGGGCATACTCGTATAGATAAGCGTAGCATAAAGATCAAGTCATTTTAATAGTTCAATTGCTATAAGCTTTCTGATACATAGTAACCTAATTCCTTCGACCATGAGATCATGCTTATCACCATCACCGGAAGGATGATTTGATGACATCAAACACCACACCATAACTGGGTGGCTATAAAGGTGGCATTGAGTGTTCGGAAAGTATGGGTTGAGACACATGGATCAAGAGTGGGATTTGTCCATCCATATGACGGATAGATATACTCTGGGCCCTCTCGGTGGAATGTCATCCAATTAGCTTGCAAGCATGTGACTGGCTCACAAGGGATCACATACCACGGGAACGAGAAGAAATCTTGATCAAGAAAGAGGTTGAACTAGGTATGCAGAGATACCGACGATCAAAACCTCGGATAAGTAAACTATCGTGAGACAAAGGGAAATTGTATCGTATGTAAGTGGTTCATTCGATCGCAAAGTAATCGTAGAAATATGTGGGAGCCATATGAATTTCCAGATTCCTCTATTGGTTATTGATCGGAGAAGTGTCTCAATCATGTCCGCGTAATTCACGAACCGTAGGGAGACACACTTAAGGATTCGATGTTGTTGAGTAGTTATGGAATGATGAGAAAGAGACCCAATGTTGTTCGGAGTCTCAGACGGGATCCGGGATATCACGAGGAGATCCGGAATGGTCCGGAGAATAAGATTCATATAAGGAAAGTCTTGTTTCGGAGTTCGGGAATGATTCCGGTGTTTTCACCAGGAATGTTCTAGAAGGGTCCGGAAGATCCGGCACTCCGGAGGGGGAAGGGTACATGAATGTGTCATGACAATATGGAATGGTTGCATCATGTACTAGGTCACTTTGCTGGAAAAAATAAAGAGAGAAATCAAATCCTAGTTTGAAAGTCAAATGCCAATTTGAAAAAGTCAAATCTCAAGTTTGCTTGGTGGAGGGAGAGTAGGAAACCTACTTGGGGAGGAAGTCCCCTCCCTCCACCCGCCGGACAAGGAGGCCGAGTTGGGGGAGGACTCCCTCCTCCCAACCGGCCACCCTCCACCTATATAAGGAGTGGTAGGGCGCCCCCTACCCCTCACACACACCTCAAACCCCAGCCCCAAGCCGCCGGCCTCTTCCAAATCGCCGCCGCCTAGGGCCTCCTCTAACTCGGCGAGTTAGGGTTTCCCCAAACCCTAGCCGCCGACCAAGCCCTCCCCTTGGTGCCCTCTAAACCCTAGATCACCAAGGTCTCTCTCATAGTCCACCATACTCGCTCCGGCTTAAGGCGAAGCTCTGCGAGATCTCCCATCTACTTCCGACACCACGCCGTCGTGCTGCTGGAATCGCGAGGAGAGTGCTACAACCTCCGCTGCCTCCTGGAACAAGGGAGAGGAAGGTCTTCATCGAGTATCGGACGTGTGATCGAGCACGGAGCCTTGTTGCCGGAAGGATCGTCTACGCGATCTTGAGATCGGCAAGAGTACGACTACATCACCCACGAGAATCTGCTCACGTTAACCGCTTTGGAATCTTCGAGGGTGAGTTCCTCTATCGACTCATTGCTACAATCTAGTAGATAGATCTTGGCTTGTTTGTTTGCATGCGGTAGAAATTTTTTGTTTTTCATGCTATAAACCCCTACAATATTCTAATGGATGGAAAGTAATATTCATCTTAACTTCAGTGTGGCTTCCAAATATAAGACGTTTGAACCCCCAAAACGTCTTATAAAAAGAGTTAGTACTTTTTACATTCATCCAAGTTTTATACCATGCATCGAACAATGGTATCTCTAAAACATGGACACTTGTAGTACTAATCAACACACACGTGCATGAAGCTTCTCCCTCACTGAATTGCAACCTTATCTAATTGTTCATTGCATAATATAATGGTTTATATGCATGCAGTGCTATGGCTGGTCAATTTTATACACTTATTGTCCAAAGAAGGGTACATATTCAACCATTTGCAGTGAGTTTTTCCACAATCCTCATTTGTACGCACGTTGCACATGAATTTTTAGGATAGTGTTATATAATGCATATATAGGATGGTAATGAACAAAGGAAGCAATTTTAGTACATACTTTGAAATATGATGAGAAGGAAGCTAATGACAACTATCCTTGCCATGGGACATTTCTAATAGGATAGAGATGTGGTCCTTTGTTAGAGAACAAACGTTGGATAATGTTACTTACTAGATCTTTTTTTAGTTTTGCTTGAAATTGAGGTTGGATTCTACTATTTTTGCAACTAATTATCACATATTTTGTTTTTCATGGATTTTAAATATATTGATCAATTGTCCGAATCGTGCGTTGCACGTGCTGATGTGTACAATGTTGGGCCATCAGACAAATATGAGGGGCTTAGTGAACAAAACTACTACAGAAAAAGCAACTCATGAAAAATGAAATAGGATTGAAAAGAAATACTCCCTCCGTCCAAGAATAGATGTCTTAGATTTTTTAAATTTTGGATGAATCTATATACTAATAGTGTCTAGATTTATTCAAATTTTGACAATTTAAGACATCTATTTTAGGACGGAGAGAGTATGATATATTTTAGAGACGTGCCTTATTTTCCGAATAATGATGCCTTCACATGGGCATTTTCAGGGCCAGGCCCGCAGGAGTGTGGCCTGTGCACTTGCATAGGGCCTCAAATCTTTTAGGTCCCAGATTTTAGAATAGGCCTATATAGGCATAAGCAGTACATCGGCTTTTTTTAACTGCCGCTAGCGCTGCAATATGGCCCGGCCTGCTCGCCTAGGCCGCTGGCTACTGATTCCCGAACGACGAGCGTGGCTCTTGATTCCAGAAACCAACGGACTGGTCGATCCACTAGGCACAAGGGAGGAAGAATATTTTCTGCCAATGGATATTGAAGTGATCAAAACCATACCGATCGGAAGTCGGAACAACTAGGTTTGATGACTTTTAGACATGGCGATATGAACGTACAGGATTATTCTCAGTGCGCTCAGCTTACCGGATGATAGTGAACTCTAGAGCATGGCGTGAAGCTTGGTTGGAGGGCACGGCCACCGGGTCAGAACACAAGAGAGAGGAGAAGAACTGGACAGCACTTTGGCGAATTCAAGTATCGTCGAAGATTCGAGTATTCCTCTGGAGGCTCGCAAAACAGTCTATCCCCACAGGCGATGTTCGACATCAACGTAACATGGCGACAGACAATGCATGTAGCTTGTGTGGAGTGGCCGACTCCTGGCGCCATTCTCTTCTTGAGTGCAATATGAGCAGGAGTGTTTGGGCTCTCGTGCCAGATTATATCATAGAACATATGACAGAGACAACTGAACCTGATGCTAAGCAATGACTCTTCACAATGATCGACTCCTTAAACCATGATGAATTGATTCATTGCTTAGTGACACTTTGGGCAATTTGGTTTGCCCTCCGGAAGGCCATCCATGAGGGAGTTTTCCAAAGCCCGTTGTCAACTCATGCCTTCGTGGAATCATTTCTTCGTGATCTCGAGCATGCTTCGGTGAGCAAAGTTAAAGCTAAAGCAAGACAACCAGCATGACAGGAGCAGGCAAGACGGTGGATTGCCTCACCTCCAGGTGTAGCAAAGATAAATGTGGACGCAGCGGTAAAGAAGTCAGGAGGTGTCGGCTCTGTAGCTGTAGTGTGCAGATCATCGGAGGGTACCTTCCTAGGAGCTTCGGCTCTGGTGATTTCTGGCATGGTTGAGCCTGCAACCTTGGAAGTGACAGCATGCCGTGAGGCTTTGGCCCTTGCGGCTGATCTTCAACTTACACGGATTAAAGTCGCATCAGATTGCAAGGAAGTGATAAATAGTCTTGATGGAGAGTATATGGGTAAATTCAGCAGCGTACTGAAAGAAATAAAGTCAAGATGTTCAAACTTCGTCGAGGCATCCTTTTTGCACGAGCGAAGATCTTCTAATACCGAGGCACATGGATTAGCCAGGTCCTCTGTTTTTCGTGATTTTGGTCGCCACGTCTGGCTCGGTCAAACGCCAGATGAGTATTGTATACCTATGAACATTATCGTATAATAAAGTGGCGGCTGTGATTTCTCAAAAAGAAAAATACACTAGGCACAAGGGCCCGAGGTCTACACTGCACAAAGAAAAGAGGGAGTCCCAGATCTGTCGATTAGGCTTTCGAAGACCAAGTTCCCATGTCCCAACTCGTGGCTGTCGGCTCCAATCTCACCAGGGCGGAGCCAGAATTTATCATTGAGGGGGCAATTAGAGTGTATTAATGTTATAAGTTTGATTAGGGGGGCTAAAATAGATAAAACATCATATAAATAGTACTTTGATGGATAGTTTTAGTTACAAAATCTAAAACATAGGGGGGTTGTCCCTGCTCGCCCCTCCCTGTCTCCGCCCCTGAATCTCACTACTCCCTCCGATTTAATTAGTAGACTCGGACTTGTTTAGATTCGAAGCATATCTAGCATATATTAAAATCTATATAGATCTAAATTTATTAATATGGATCAGAGGAAATAGTTAATATAGTGTCAAATGAGATTCTGCTAAAGTATCATTGTTAGTCATTTGCCAAAACCTAGAAGTCAGATTTTAGGGGGATCTACGTAAACAATAGCATGAACAGTCTATGAAAATAATAATCTTTTGCATATGTAGTTAGGAAGCGAAAGCTTATAGCTATTTTACTTTATTTTGATTGCTCTACAATTTTAGGTGTTGACTGCCAACCGGGCTGGTGTCTCTTTTGAGCACATAATTGAAGAGAATTTTTAAAGTAGGACCAAACTTGTGGAGTACCACCATATCTTCATGGGAAACCTTTGGCATCGTCGCCCTCGAGTTCTCCTACCCGCTCATGTCGCTGCTCCCCGTCAGCCTGCACTACCTTGATGTCCGCTGCGCCGACAATTCCAGCCTAACACGATCTCGCTTAGAGTCACATCGCCCTAGACCTCCCCGCGGCCAAACAACCATGTCCACCAGACCCGACTTGCCCTTTTGGATCATTCAGCATAAGCAATCGAAGCGAGGACCTCTCTACCATCCGTTGGGTGTCCATCTTCCTCCGCTCCAGCGTTGAGCTGTCGTGTCGTCCATCTCCTAGACCACCTTACCTCAGACCTCCTAGTTTACTTCCTCTTCATCCTGAGGCCTTCCTAAATTTTCCGAATCTCTCTCTCTCTCTCTCTCTCTCTCTCTCTCTCTCTCTCTCTCTCTCTCTCTCTCTCCATGTTTTGCCCGCGGGTTTCTGTCATCGCCATCCGCCGCGGTGGCTCACCATCGGTGTCCGTCCATCCACCCTAGGTCCACGCGCGGCCAACCGGAGATTCTCTAGGAACTCCTCCTTTGAAAACCAACAAGCTGGAATGGGGAGGCCACCAGAAGTTTTCAAAAAAAAAATTACAACCATCTCACATATGGACGTATTTTTTTTTTGCCAAATCTGCCCAAATCTAGAAAGTTTAACCAAATCTGATCCTTCCATGAAATTAATTCGGAATCTGACACTAAGGTCGCTGACGTTGTATAGGTCGGCACCATGATGAAGCAGCTAGGAGACAAATTAGGTAGGTCGGCGCCGTTTTAAACGGAGCTAACCTCCTTCAGTTCGGTTTTCTGATATATGCGCGCCGACCTGTACAACTTCCACACCATTTTAAACGGCTCCGACCCCAGGGGTCAGATTCCGAATTAGTTTCGAGAGAAGGTTAGATTCGGTTAAACTTTTTAGATTTGGACAGATTTGGCAAAAAATACCATATGGACGTCTGCCTATTTCTACGGTGTCACTTCATCCTGACATGTGGGTCCTACTGTCAGTTTGCGTGTCAATTAGTTTTTAGACGGTCATTTGCACGAACTGCAAAAAAAAGTGTGCTAGGACGGTAATTTTTTGTCAACAGAACACAAAGTGGTATTGAACAGTAAATTTTGCCGTTAAAGTTATACTAAAATTCTATTAACTACAGTATGTATGTTTTAGTCCGTAATATAGCGCCCGTGTAGCATTATTGGGGCAAACATATGAACAGAAAGTCTATCTCTAATTCGAAGGAAAAGCCTCTGCTCTGCTCTGTTCTTGTGGTACTTGAAAAATCAAGCGTTGACATACTCCACCGCCGTCCGTCCACTGATCCACACACCTTTCCTCGTCCAGCAAAGGCCAGGATGCTGTCCTCTTTTCAAAAAAAGTAGATAGCTTCCGGACCCGTGCACCTTTTTTTTAAATACTTCTAAGAAGATAGAGATTCAATCCTAAGACCATGCTGTCATCCATATTAGGTAAAATTATCTCTCGTCATATTCTCTAAATATATATAGACCTCTATAATATGTTACGTTATGAAACTCCACATATTATAGAGACGACCATAAACATAATATAGCGGTGTTTAAGTGCTTGATAGATAACTTGCAAAGTGCAGATATTTTATCACTAAAAACCTTATCAATTTTACATAGTCATAGCGATTAAATAATAGCAAGTGGTCTCACCCTAAGAAGGATTATAAACTTGTAGTCAATCATATGTAGCCAATTGCAATACGATGGCAACACTACAAGCAAGATACAACCAGAAGCTATTTGGATAACTGACCATATAAAACGAGCAAATTTGCACTAAAATAAATAAATGCTTAATTGTCTCATGATAATAAAATACATATTTTTTACTTCCATGCCAGTTGTTTTTAACAAGGTTGCTTTTCCTATGAATCACCCCCATGACGCACGTACCATGCGAATATTTATGTATTTAGTGGTACATTCATCTTTCATTTTTTTTGTTATTATCTACTGGCACATTAGGCATGACTAATGTTCTAAACATAAAATCAACGAAAGAAGTTTTTTCTCTCATGTAAATTCAACCGAAACTCATCAGGATCATCTAACAAGTGCACAGTGGTTAAACGTTCTAACAGAACGTTCCACAATGCAAGTCTAAGCCCAATTACGTTTCGCCTAAACATCACGTTTAGAGGAAAATATTCTAACGGTGTGGCAATTGTATTCTCTTATAACGAACAATCTTTACTATTGAAAGCAAAGAGATTGTGTCACACGGTGTCACACTTCACTAGTATTACACAAAAATACCACCGAAACAATTAAGACCAAAAAAAAAAGTAAGAAACTCCCATACACGTAGTCAACCAACTCCTGGCCCGTCCGCATGTACAAAACAAACTCCTGGACTTGAAAACACAGAAAACACCATCCGGAAATTTGAATCTTCTTATCCTCCTGGACTGGCAAACCCAGAAAACAAAACAAAAAGGCTAACAAATCGGCAACAAACTCCCTGACGTACACACACAGGCAACAAAAGGAGACTAACAAACCGAAATTTAAATTGCTTAGCTACCTGCCCAACACTACTCGACTGCTCTAACGTATCGATCACCGACTGTTCTGTCTCGCCGCCAGTTCTATCAAAGTTTCACGTGTTCGTCGGTCACATAGACAGTTATGTCACCAAGTTTTACGGTGCCGGTCAGAAGATCTATGTGGTAAATGGCTATGCTCTACATCAGCTGCGACAACTTCATTCCTTTGCCCTCTCGGTGGCCTTGTCCTCTATTGCCATTGCGACGGTGTTGCTTCCGAATTCTTTAGAAACCATGAATCTTTGGATTTTATATTAGCTGCAACAGAAACTAGCTTTACTAGGAAAATGCCACCGCAAAAACAAAACACCCCTACTTTTTAGCTCCTATTTTCTCCACCACCGAAACAAACTCTCATAACCCTTCATATTCCACACGTCAAACTCCACCACCAAAACAAACTCTTCTATTTTTCTCAACAACTAAAAAGAAGAAAAAAAACCGTGCAACTCATGCGTGCCTGCTACCTAGAGCAGGCATGCATGTGGACCCGTTTAGCATTTTATTTAATTGAATTCAATCATAAATTAACAACCGACTTTACCTAGCGAATAGCGATTAATTTGAAACTTTGTTTCGTGTTATCAGGAATTTTTAAGCATGTGCTTATATTAATACCAGGTCAAGGGGGCTACGCGCCATTGTTGATGTGTGACGATGCATGCGCCCAACGGCGCGGCTTCACAAGATGGCCCGACCAGCGACCACAGAGGCGAGATGCGACCGGAGACCACGTCTACGTGACGGCGATGGTAGAGAACAGAGTCGGACAAAGGCAGATTCACGGCGATGGAGACCATACGAGGACGACATACGATGGAAGCTCAACAAGGACGGATAAGATATTTGGATGATAGTGGCTCGACGATGAAGAAGAAGAGAAGGAGACACCGGCCGATCATTTCTTCAATGTCATTGCACCTGGTAGGTTTGTAGTTTCCGATCTCAAGCTCTAGGCGGAGATGTAAGAAACTAATACATACACAAATTTGATCTAGATTCTATGTTATCGATTCCTACCAATCTTGCTTTTTAGAGACGGTCAACACGATGAAGGAGATGAGATGTGTAACACCCTCAGAATCGGCCCTATGCAAGTTTTAGCGCTTCCCGCCAAACCCGCATAGAAACGATTCAAAGGTGCCCACCAGGCACTTTCGTGCGGGTGGAAAACGAAGTAATATCATTACACAATAGTCCTCGATGGAACCCACAAAACATATATACAACAACGACTCAATGAGGCAAGAATACAGTTGTACAATACAAAGATCCAAATCACCTTTAAAACGATATAGCGTCCGAGTATGGACAAGATGCAAATTGAGCTAAGATCCCTGAAGAATAACCACTGGCGTCCATAACCCTGCCCAGGCCAAGCCGGAAGGGTAACCCTGCAAACGACGTCGATCTCAAAACCTGCTTAAACAAAAGGGGTGCCGACAAAGGGCAAAGGAAAAAGAGAGAGCGGTCGATCTTGAGGCGATTACGGCGAGGCTAGAATTCGGCGGTCCTCGCCTACATAGGTATGGTGGACTGAAGCGGCAGCGCGGCATGCACTAAACAGCCTATAGAGACTCGATACAACTAGCGGCTATCAGAGAGGGGTAATAAAGACCTATTCGGAACCAACCTGATACTACCACCAAACATACCCATCCTGGTATTTCCCCCTCGAGACCAAACGAGGAAGTCAGCCGACGAACTCACATCGTTGGCAGTTTTATTTATTCAGTTATCGTTGCAGCAATTACTAATCAGGTATAGATAGTCATCCTGATATAATAAGCAGTGGGCACTTTTAGTTAACCATTCCGTTGTAGTTGCAACACTTACTAGTCAGATACAATTGGCATGAGATATCCCAAAACCCAGCAGTTGTTGGTACTTTTATTTAGCCATTCCGTTGTAGTGGAGCTGATTACTAGTCATATCAGATACAAGTCAAATTATAACAGTAAACTTTAGTTATAGTTGTCTATATCAGATACAAGTCAATTGACAGGTTCGAGGCTTCGGACGCCGGGATCGGTCTTCGAATCCATGAAGGAAAGGAGATTTCTGTGTCCGTGTAGTAGAACTTGAGGTCTCCGTGTGGCCCTCCGACATTTAGCAGAAGCATAAGCACACGCTCGAGGAAGTTGGAACAAGAGATGTTGGCACATATCTCCTGCTGTTAAAATTCAGGTACCAACAGAGGAAGCCGCAGGCGCATGAATAGCAAAGGAGGCATGCGAGCTGATGTTGCTTGACCAAAAACAAAGCACATGGCAACCTGACGAGGAGCACAGCACGGGCGGCACATGGCGTACAGGAGGGCGACGAGAAGCTCCTGATTCTGTCAGGGAGGCGATGCCAGCGACGGAGGTGGACAACACCGTGGGGGAACGGCGGCGGTTCCTGCGGGTTCGCAGCCGGAGACGCAGGCGGACGACGCCAGCGGCGCGGACGGGGGAGCACCGGGGAGTAGACGGGCGACCGACCAGCGGCAGCGGTTGTCGGTCTCAGGCGACGGGGCGAGGAAGAAGAGACGGCGCCGCGGTGCCTCCTGGGGGTGCCGTGGCGAGCTCGAAGACAATGGCCGTGGCTCTACATCCGGCAGCGAGCGTGGTTGCGCGAGACCGGCGATGGCGGCGGGTGGCAAGCGGAGGAGGTCGCAGCAGTGCGGGACCACGGTCGAGGCGGCTCGGTGAGGCGGAGAAAGCCGGGCGGATGCACTGAATGAGGCGGCGACGGTGATCTCGTCGGGGCGGGCGGAGAGGTGCTCGGATGGCGATCATCGGGGAAGATGGGGGACCACGGCAGGGCACGATGGAGAAGCCTGGCGGCGAGGAGAGGAGGTGTCCGCGGCGGCGGGCTTAGGGGAAGTAGGCGAGTCTGCTCGCGGCGGGCCCGGCGGCTGGGATTACGGGCCGGGGTAGGGAAAGGAACCCGAGAGGGAGAGGCGAGAGGAGGGTCACATGGTGGGGCCAGGGTGTCGGTGGGGAGTTCGTGAGAGGCTGCGGGGAGAGGCGGGGTTTGATGTGCGTGAAGAGCGGGGGAAGTGGGACCTGCCGGGTGGGTCCGGGTTTGATGGGGTGGGCAGGAGGCGTGTGTGCGTGCAGAGCCAGGGGTGGCGGCGGGTGAGAGGTGGGGTGGGATCTAGGGTTGGAAGAGAGGAGGGGGTTAGGGTTTCCAGGTGTGGGGTGGTAGTCGGCTGGCTGCTGGGCTTTTGGGCCTAGCGGCTGGCTGACTCCCCCACAAAAATATATTTTTATTTATTTTATTATAGTTGGTTTTAATTTAATAAAAGATTTTGTAAGATAGTTTTAAACAAATAAAATATTCCGATCGATCCAGGTTTTTGTATTTTTAAAATAAGAGGGAGAGTAATGCCAAAATAAAGATAGGGTTTTAACGAAATGATTTTTGGCAAAGGTATGTGTGATGATGTCATGATGATGCACATAATAAAAACAACAGCGATTTTCTAGTATTGGTTTTATCCGGGGTGGTACAATTCGACACCACTAACAATGGATCTCGCCCTCGAGATCCGCCTCCTAGTACGGGGAAGAATGTCGATGACCTGAATCTTCTCGCTTCATGTAGATCCTCGCGACACCACTAACAAGGGGCGTTGCTCACGTTCGTCGAGAGAGCACTCCGGAGAACAAAGTCGAAGGTAAAGGTCTCAAAAGTTAAGGCCACCTCCAAATTCGACGGACGGAGTAAAATTGCTTGATCCACCGATTCGATGCACAAGAGCGAATGATAAGAGTAGTCGGATGGTGATCAGTCCATCGCGCACCCAAAGCATTACTCTTCACATGAATAGGAGATTATGCAACCAACTCTCAGAATCAGACTGAAGATCTCGACAATCAAGTTTTGGAAGCAAAAGGACGATGTAAGTTCTCCATCATACATGATGCAGATGAGGTCGTCGCATTGAAAAACACCAAAAGATACAAAGAAAAATTTTAGTGAATTTTTGGATCCACTAGAAGGTACAACAGATGAAACATTCCTCGGACAGCATGAAGGACGAATGTCGAAGCACCGTTACAAGAGGAGGAAGTGAAACCTCAACGAATGTGAAAAGCCAACCACGAGAATTCCTGGACTCGAAGAAAAGATAAGGGGTAGATTCAAAACACGCAAAGGTAAGAGGAGAATAGCAGAGGGGTAAGGAGTAAAAACAGACCTAATCAGATCTATCCAACCAATTTTCCAAAATAGTTTTGACACTCTATATCGGCAGTTAGCTAGGTTATCCTACAGGCTGGACCAGTGGGTATCGTAACTGTTGAGCTCTGATACCACTCTGTAACACCCTCAGAATCGGCCCTATGCAAGTTTTAGCGCTTCCCGCCAAACCCGCATAGAAACGATTCAAAGGTGTCCACCAGGCACTTTCGTGCGGGTGGAAAACGAAGTAATATCATTAAACAATAGTTCTCGATGGAACCCACAAAACATATATACAACAACGACTCAATGAGGCAAGAATACAGATGTACAATACAAAGATCTAAATCACCTTTAAAACGATATAGCGTCCGAGTACGGACAAGATGCAAATTGAGCTAAGATCCCTGAAGAATAACCACTGGCGTCCATAACCCTGCCCAGGCCAAGCCGTAAGGGTAACCCTGCTAACGACGTCGATCTCAAAACCTGCTTAAACAAAAGGGGTGCCGACAAAGGGCAAAGGAAAAAGAGAGAGCGGTCAGTACTGAGGCCAGTACACAGCAAGGCTAGAATTCGGCGGTCCTCGCCTACATAGGTATGGTGGACTGAAGCGGCGGCGCGGCATGCACTAAACAGCCTATAGAGACTCGATACAACTAGCGGCTATCAGAGAGGGGTAAGAAAGACCTATTCGGAACCAACCTGATACTACCACCAAACATACCCATCCTGGTATTTCCCCCTCGAGACCAAACGAGGAAGTCAGCCGAGGAACTCACATCGTTGGCAGTTTTATTTATTCAGTTATCGTTGCAGCAATTACTAGTCAGGTATAGATAGTCATCCTGATATAATAAGCAGTGGGCACTTTTAGTTAACCATTCTGTTGTAGTTGCAACACTTACTAGTCAGATACAATTGGCATGAGATATCCCAAAACCCAGCAGTCGTTGGCACTTTTATTTAGCCATTCTGTTGTAGTGGAGCTGATTACTAGTCATATCGGATACAATTCAAATTATAACATTAAACTTTAGTTATAGTTGTCTATGATCGAGAACTGTGCTCCAAGTCGTCCATAACCGCGGACACGGCTTCTCGAAAAGATTTAACCTAGGTGCACCAAAGTTCCCACGCACCTACACCCTTGTTGTCGGATCGGTAGGTACAAGATCACAAAACATACACCCAACGGTATGTCGACGGGTTTCGGACACGACGTTTCCCAGACCAAAGCAAGTGGGGCCACCCCACTAAGCTACCCGTGAAGTCGGCCGGTCTCGAGACGGACCTGTGGTTTGCGTCAATGGATGTACCGAAGTGTGACTGGGCTTGTCGACCATGCGAAAACACTCTTACCTAAGCGATGCAGGCGCTCCATAATCGTAAATAAAAAGAAAGGCATGGCATAATTACAGGATAGTAATAAAGCCCCAAACTAATTTGTGGCCCCTGATGCGACTTTTGAAATCAGGTACTAAATCGATGGGGTGCCCACACACCCCACCGTGGTTAGCGGCTCGATCTCGAGCAGTGTCAAGAACTCGGTCCTCTGGGACACCGGTGGCTGATTAAGAACCAAATATTGTCTATTATCCACCGGTGCCTCTGCATTTACCTACTTCAATTTTAGTTATTAAACTATAATTAAAGTTATAATCATCTCCAACATAAAGCATATGGTAGTCTTCCAACAACTGTGGTGCTTGACGACATGCAACAACACTTGAGCAAGCGACTACGACACGCAAGTCCAACTATCTACCAAACAACAGGTAATAGGATGTGTCCAAGGCAATATGAGGCTGCAAGGGATATCACGGGTACGGAAACTAGAGCATCGCAACATAGATAGCAATAGATCAACAGGAGGGAATAAATACTATGAAAGTAAGATAGGTAGAAAGGGGGAGATTGCTCGCCTGAAAAACATTGCCGAAGATTTATCCGAAGATCGGGTCGACACTCGCATCAACTCATCGGCCTAATCCGTGAAGAAGCAAAGCACTAGAACAAACACCGGATGCACTATTTAATACCACGGCAGAAGATCGGGCATGATGCATGTATGATGCATGACATGGCAAGATGCGATGCAATTAGGCAATATTAAGGGGAACCGGGGTCCCGACAATTAATTAATAGGTTCATGTTATTTAGATACCCTGCAATTTAAATGTTGTCTTAACATGGCAAAATATAACACCGGTTTGCTACACAAATTTAAATGGGGCCCAAGTAAGACTAGAAAAGTCCGCATATGGTCTTCATATTTAATTATGAGGTGAATCGGCCTAATGCTCCCGGACCACACAAATATGTATGCAAATATGAATTAGTATATGCAACAAGGTATTTTATATTCATCAAAAATAGGGTCTTAAAAAGAGGGGTGACACACAGGATTCGACGATCTTGGGGGTTCCGAGGGTTCGACAGGTTCGAGGCTTCGGACGCCGGGATCGGTCTTCGAATCCATGAAGGAAAGGAGATTTCTGTGTCCGTGTAGTAGAACTTGAGGTCTCCGTGTGGCCCTCCGACATTTAGCAGAAGCATCAGCACACGCTCGAGGAAGATGGAACAAGAGATGTTGGCACATATCTCCTGCTGTTAAAATTCAGGTACCAACAGAGGAAGCCGCAGGCGCATGAATAGCAAAGGAGGCATGCGAGCTGATGTCGCTTGATAAAAAACAAAGCACATGGCAACCTGACGAGGAGCACAGCACGGGCGGCACATGGCGTCTGGGGAGGCGATGAAGCTCCCGATTACATCGAGGCGATGCAATGACGGAGGTGGACAACACCGTGGGGGAACGGCGGCGGTTCCTGCGGGTTCGCAATGGAGGCAGCGACGCCAGCCTTGACGACGGGGAGCACCGAGTAGGCGGGCGACCAGCGGCAGCGTTGTCGGTCTCAGCGACGAAGCGCGAGGAAGAAGAGACGCCGCGGTCTTGCTGCTCATAGGGGGTGCCGTGGCGAGGCCTGCAGAAGACAGCGGCCAGGGCTCTGCATCTGGGCAGCAGACGTGGTTGCGGCGCGAGACCTGGCGATGGCGGGGTGGCATGAGGAGGTCGCAGCGGACCACGCTGATCGAGGCGGCTCCGGTGAGGCGGAGAGAAAGCCGGCGGCGGGATGCAGAGCGAGGAGGCGGCGGACGCGGTGATCTCGTCGGGGAGGCGGGCTGAGCGGAGGTGCTCGGATGGCGATCATCGGGGAAGATGGGGGACCACGGCAGGGCACGATGGAGAAGCTTGCGGCGAGGAGGAGGTGTCATGGGCTTAGAAAGTAGTCTGCTTTCGCGTGGGCCAGGCTGGGATTACGGGCCGGGGTAGGGAAAGGAACCCGAGAGGGAGAGGCGAGAGGAGGGTCACATGGTGGGGCCAGGGTGTCGGTGGGGAGTTCGTGAGAGGTCATGGGAGGCGGGGTTTGATGTGCGTGAAGCGGGGAAGTGGGACACGGTTGGGTCCGGGTTTGATGGGGTGGGCAGGAGGCGTGTGTGCGTCTGAGCAGGGTGGCCAGGTGAGAGGTGGGGTGGGATCTAGGGTTGGAAGAGAGGAGGTTAGGGTTTCGGTGTGGGGTGGTAGTCGGCTGGCTGCTGGGCTTTTGGGCCTAGCGGCTGGCTGACTCCCCCACAAAAATATATTTTTATTTATTTTATTATAGTTGGTTTTAATTTAATAAAAGATTTTGTAAGATAGTTTTAAACAAATAAAATATTTCGATCGATCTAGGTTTTTGTATTTTTAAAATAAGAGGGAGAGTAATGCCAAAATAAAGATAGGGTTTTAACGAAATGATTTTTGGCAAAGGTATGTGTGATGATGTCATGATGGTGCACATAATAAAAACAACAGCGATTTTCTAGTATTGGTTTTATCCGGGGTGCTACAAGATGCATGCCACAATATCCGCTCGACGACGAAGACGAGACTCGATGCAGTTGGAGGTGGCTCGACGGTGACGACAAAGACATGGCTCGACGATGGAAGAAGAGAATGGGACACCGGAGGATCATTTCATCAATGTCGTTGCACTTGGTAGGTTTGTAGTTTCCGATCTCAGGCTCTAGGTGGGAGATGTAAGAAACTTACACGTACACAACTTTGATCTAAATTCTATGCTATTGATTCCTACCAATCTACTCCCTTCGTGGAAATATAAGATGTTTTGGGTTTATGAAGTAAATGTATCTAGATACCTTTTAGTATGTAGATTCATTTGAACCTATACAGTAATAGTATTTTTTTATTATTTTAAAAATATTTTTAGACCGGAAAATAAGAAAAAATAATTGTTTTAATGTGAAATAAAAGGTGGGAGTAACTTCAGCAATAAAAATATGTTTTAATAAAAAAATTAGGGTGAAAATGATGAAATTGAATGATCGGCTCATTGTAAATGGTAAGAGTTTTTTTTACGATATTTTAGGTCGGGTGTAGCTATATCACAAGCTAATGTTTCTTTGTATCTCAATTGCATTTAATTTAATAGAATGATGATAAATTTACATTAATATGAGCAAATTTTCAATTAAATAAAAACAAGGAGCTAAAGATTCTAGAAATATGTTAGCACCAGAGATAGAGATAATTTTAATATTGATGTTCCGTGGCAACGTACAGGTATTAAACTAGTGTTGTATAGATCTGGATCCACGCACCTTATATATTTTTAATTACAAAATAAAGTTAAGAAGATAATCCCTGCAGCACGCGAAGTGTTATTATAGTAATCATAGTAAGTGCGTGATTTGACAATTCTATTCTGTTAAACGCAGTATTTTAACTTTGATCCAGTTCTAGCATATGCGTAAATAGCGATAACCGAGCAGGTGGAGTAGCTCGCCACGAAGAAACTTGTGCTTGCAAAGCTTGGCATTCGCTGTGGGGCAAGCCTGGTCAACAGATTATAGACGGCCAGACCAGTTCAAATCTAGGCTCCTGTATATTTCTTCATTCGGCCATTTTATCTACTGGTAAGATGCCGGCAGATCTTTGGCCATTTCATTTTTTTTCTTTTGGGTGAAGATGCTGGCAGATCATTTGGTCAGGCAATACGGACCTTCATGTTTAGTTAATTAAAGAGCAAAAAAGGTGGGAAACTCAAAATGGTGATCCTTTAAAGCAAAGACTCTCGTACAACACTATAAGTTGCCATAGCTTTATTGGAGATTCATGCAAATCAGAGTCTATGGCATATTAGCATTCTAGCCCTTCTTGTGTTATGGATTTTGACCCAAGTACAGAGCGGAGTATAAAATACCCAGCCCTAACCCTTCTAACCCTAACCCACCCCTATGATCACCCACCCCGCCACTACACCTACTCACCCTAGACCCTGACGCATCACCTCCCCCACCCTCTAGCGACATGAGCAGTGGCGATGTCCTCTCCTCATACTATTCTCTTCTGCCGGCAGTGGGCGAGCGTGATGCTCGTGGAAGAGGCACACCCCGTCGACCTCGTCCATCTGTCAGCAAGCGCAGTTGAGGAGGGCCCCAAGATCGGCCCCGGGTGGTTGAGAAGGGATCTTGTCCTCCACACCGACGGAGGGTGTCATTGCTATAGAAATGACGTTGCCTAAGGAGGCTGGATAGAGGTGTGGGAGCGAGCAGGGTGACTACGATGGTGTCCGCGGGCGGGATTGGGTATAAGCGATTGTAGCGAGATGCACGAAGTACCCAGGTTCGGAGCCCTCGTGATGGGGTAAAACTCCTACTCCTTCATATCTAATCGTATGTGTGGGTACAATCGGGCTACAAGGGCCCTCATGGAGCTGTACCTGAGAATCATGGGCTTATAGCTCCCATGCGACGTCTTTACGTGGAATTGGAAGGAACGCTACATCGTTGCAAAGAATAGCTTGCATGCGACACTTATGAAGCGGCAAATAGCTCCCGTGCGACACTTCCACTTAACCCCACGAGACCGTCAACGAATTCGAATCAGCTGAGCACAATAGGACCCACAGCCTCTCCACATCACGGCGAAACTCACCTGATGTCCACCTCATATCGTGGGACCCACGCTGTGGTTGAAGAGAGCCGTTGGCCCCGATCCGTCCCCGCACCCGAGCACTCCCGCCACCGTTCTAGCATCTCATCCCCTTCCGTTTTCTTCTCCGGCGAGCAAGTGTGGCAACGCCGGCGAGGGATGTCGAGCTCTGCTTCAGCCTCCCTCCGCTCATGGCCTCGGTATGGTGCGGTGACGATGAGGAGGTGTCCGGATTGCCCCCGTACCGCGCCCCTGGAGCGGCTTGTCACATCCACCGACAAGAACGGCAACATTGGCCGGGAATTTGTGAAGTGTCGGAGCAAGCCCGAGCCGGGAAAGGTGAGATCTGAGTGTTCCGAGCGCCAATTTCTCGCTTTTTTTTCGAAATTTCATGCATTTCATCGAATTTGAGATTTAGGGTTCATCTCTACAATTTCAGGAACTGCCAAAATGTGGGCATTTTGAGTGGCTTGATGAGTACATCGAGCGAATTGGGGTGGAGGTAGCATCCCGGGAGCTCGAAAACCCGTCCGTGGTGGAGAAATTGGGATGTGGCAATCCCATTTCCGCTGGTACTACGGTGGATGCGGAAGTGAAGGCCGAGCTGAAGAAGATGAACAAGCAGCTAAGGCAAATCATCGAATTGAAGAAGCAGGACAATCTGATAGCCGTTTTTTTTATTTTTGTGTAATTTCTCTCGGATTAGTTTATCTCCTGATCATTAGTCATTATACAGCGCAATCAGTGTTCGAGTGATGCTTTGTAATGGATGTAATGGTCTATGTCTTTGGCTTGAATAAAATGCAACACAAATTCGGGCTAATTTTGAGCTGCTCTGTTTTCGAAATCAGTGTTCCTTCAGTTTCGTCAGTGTTCTTTTAGTTTTATCAGTGTGCAGGGGAGGGGGAAGGGTTGAAAAGTTAAAAAACAATTGACGAGGAGTGATTGAAAAAGGTCAGGCCCAAATAGAACTTAACCAGGCCAAAATGGTCGTATCCAGGCCCAATAGTAACTACTTGTAGATTGGGCAAAAAATGTTACTCACATTACAATCTAAATAGGGACGTGTGGATCTGTAGATACTCGTGCTCAGGTCGCAATATTTTATTTTTTGCGAAAGTAAATATATAAATGAAGTCCAAGGGCATCCATTTAACTAACATAACTTGGGCGCCCCTTTAACTTATATAAATATGTAAATGTGTTGTTTGAAAATGAACCATACGTTGTTTGAAAATAATCAACCATCGTAACGTTAACTTATTCTTCCTTTTGAGCTTTTCTAATTTTACTCATTTTATAAATATTGCACGAGTATTATATGAGAACTTTTTTGTGTGTCTTTTGTTTTATGCACTTGTTGTTTTGAGTGTTTTGACAAATGAAAATACAATAAAACACAAGTCGAGTGATAACAGATTATAAATATTGTGGGCACGAGTAAAACACGGGATAAATAATATATTAGATAACATTTATATTAGATAGCCCGATAACATTACAATAAAAGAAAAGAGGTACAATATAGAAGGGAAGGGCAACTAGGCGCCTAAATCCTGGGCTAAACCCTAACCCTAGCTACTACGTGGGTTTAGCCCGGCTGCCGGTCAACCTCGCCGCCCTACTACATCGGCGGTGGAGGCGGTGCTGGTGCCGCCACCCTCCAAGCCGCCGCCGCCGCATTCCAAGCCGCCACCCTCTCCCGTTGCTCCCGCCGCCGCTGCTCCTCATGGAAGGCCCAGCGAATGGCCTCCCGTCGGTCCTCCTCCTCTGTTTGCACCTTTTCTTCAAGGCGCGCGCGGCCTACTTCTCCTCCCACTTGGCGTAAGCAGCCAGCTCTGCCTCCTCCTCCTTCTCCGCCGCCTTCCAATACTCTTCGGAGGGGCCATCGTCGGGGAGGTTGCCGCCGTGGAGGGGGTTGTGGACGATGTGGCCCTGGGCCCAGGGGCAGGGCGGGACTTTGCGTCGCCCCCCCTTTTTGCCCCGCCTCGGGTGCGTGGGCGCCTCCTGCTCCCAGACCTGCTTGTGGTCCGGGTAGTTGTCCTTGTCGCTTACTTCAGATTCTGAAGGGAAGCGGGGGGAGGTCGTCATGGTCGCCAGAGTGTTTTTTGGGGTCTGGGGGGCTGGGAGGAGGCAAAGGGATGGGCTCGAGGTTGAATATGAGGGGCAAGATGAGATGAGGAGGCAAAGGCGTTTTGCCTATTTATTGAGGGCGGGGCGTGAAGGGCAGCGTGGGAATCCAGCGTTGGCGCAGCCGCATGCGCTGCGTTGCGTGTAGGCAGCGGGCATAGCCGCGTGCGTGATCAATGCGATCACTGCAAAAAAATTTCTAGAATGCGACGTGACCCCTACACCGTCGCCCCCGCCCCTGCATGCATGCATTAATGGGAAAGAGAGAAAAAACGTCCAAGGCAGTTGTTCATTGGCAGTGAAAAATAAAAAATAAAATAGAATTTGGCCTTGATTTACTCGGTAATAAATGCAAGAATCTAGGACCAAGGTACTCGTTCGTTTTTACACACCGCATGCAACAAACTCACACATGGAAACTCAATGGGTGAGAAGAAAAATCGGTGGGAGTAATCAGAGGGATGTCAATTGGAGGGAATAGAGGGAGTATGAAACTAAGTTTATAATATCAATTTCTAATATCAATTTTATATAATATAAAAGTATGTGTTATGGTGAATCTAATTATATTTATTATATATTTTAGATTTTGATATTTTTTCTTATAAACGTAGTCAAAGTTTATAAATATTGACTTTTTCTATGGCGCATGAACCGGAGGGGAGTAAGTTTGACTGAAGAAAGTTGTTAGACGTACACTTATTTAATGCGACAGAGGAAGTAAATACGATGCAGCGCTGTTGCACGCAAAATAGCTAGACTCCAACGCGAGATGTGTTGGAGATATGCCCTAGAGGCAATAATAAATGTAGTTATTATTATATCTTTGTGTTTATGATAAATGTTTACATTCACGCTATAACAGTATTAATAGGAAACATTAATACTTGTGTGATTTGTAAACTAAACTAGAGTCCCTAGTAAAGCCTCTTTATAATACTAGCTTGTTGGTTAATAGATGATCATGGTTTTCTGATCATGAACATTGAGATGTTGTTGACAACAAGATCATATCATTAGGAAAATGGTATGATGGACATACTCCTATAGATAAGCATAGCATAAAGATCAAGTCATTTTAATAGTTTAATTGCTATAAGCTTTCTGATACATAGTAACATAATTCCTTCGACCATGAGATCATGCTTATCACCATCACCGGAAGGATGCTTTTATGACATCAAACACCACACCGTAACTGGGTGGCTATAAAGGTGTCATTGAGTGTTCGGAAAGTATGGGTTGAGACACATGGATCAAGAGTGCGATTTGTCCATCCATATGACGGATAGATATACTCTGGGCCCTCTCGGTGGAATGTCATCCAATTAGCTTGCAAACATGTGACTGGCTCATAAGGGATCACATACCACGGGAACGAGAAAAGAGTAATTATCAGTAACGAGGTTGAACTAGGTATGCAGAGATACCGACGATCAAAACCTCGAATAAGTAAACTATCATAAGACAAAGGGAAATTGGTATCGTATGTAAGTGGTTCATTCGATCGCAAAGTAATCATAGAAATATGTGGGAGCCATATGAATTTCCATATTCCTCTATTGGTTATTGATTGGAGAAGTGTCTCGATCATGTCCGCGTAATTCACGAACCGTAGGGAGACACACTTAAGGATTCGATGTTGTTGAGTAGTTATGGAATGATGAGAAAGAGACCGAATGTTGTTCGGAGTCTCGGATGGGATCCGCGATATCACGAGGAGATCCGAAATGGTTCAGAGAATAAGATTCATATAGGGAAAGTTGAAGGGAATATGCCCTGAGAGGCAATAATAAATTGTTTATTATGTGTATTCCAAGTATATGATAGATGTTTATTTTGCATGCTATAATTGTATTAATACGGAAACGTTAATACATGTGTGTTTAATAAACAAACAGAAAGTTCCTAGTTAAGCCTCTCTCATAAACTAGCTCGTTGATTAACAAGATGATCAAAGGTTTCCTGATCATGGACATTGGATGTTGTTAATAACGGGATCACAACATTAGTGTAATGATGTGATGAACATTCATCAAGTATAGCATTACGATCAAAGTCATTGAGTTTATATTGCTATAACAACTTAAGTGATCCTAATCCTTAGACCATGAGATCATGTCAATCACTAACAGGAAGAGTTTCTTGATAACATCAAACGTCACACCGTAATGGGGTGATTATAAAGATGGGTTCGAACTAATAAAGTGTTATGTTGAGGCTCATGGATCAAGAGTGGAATTTGTTCATCCCGATGACGGATAGATATACTCGGGCCCTCTCGGTGATATCACATTGATTAGCTTGCAAGCAAGTGATTTGATCACTAGAATGTTATATCAGGAACGAAAAGAGTGCATGTCAGAACGAGATCAAACTAGGTATGGAGATACCGATGATCGAATCTCGGACATGTAATATATCGTGAGACAAAGGGATTAAGATACTAGCGTAAAAGGTTCCGACGATCACAAGAAAGTCATCGTTGAATGTGTGGGAGTCGATTATGGGTCTCGGATCCCGCTTCGATTATTGATCCGAGAGGGTCTCGATCATGTCCGCATTATTCACGAACCGTAGGGTGACACACTTAAGAGACACCGACATCCAATTGGAGCAAAAGTTTCATGCGAAAGAATAAACAAGCGCAGAATTTATTTCACTAGAATCAAACAGGTTTTGGGTGAAATTGCATAAAGTGGTTATGCATGTGAAATAGAATTCTAGCAAGGGGTTATTGTGAATGTTTGTCATTAAAGTAATTGACAAAATTCTGAATAAAATAAAAGAGTTTTATTTAATGAGAGTTTGCATTAAATTTGGTGGAAATTTAATGGGATTTTTGAGTGGGATTTTGAGTGGACTTTTGAAGGGGCGTTTTGTGAGTGGAGTGTCCACCCACATGATGAGGGAGGGCAAGGGGCAGCCCCATGCGCAGCCACCCCTTGGGGTTCCCCCTCCTCCTATAAAGGCCCTCCTCTCACTTCTCACTCACACCTCCTCGTGAAGGATCTCTCTCCCCTCTAGAATTTATCCCCATGGTCTCGGACTAGCGAGATACATGTTCCGGTGGCTATTCGGCAAGAAAGAGTTGTGCTTCCGCTGCATCGCTGGGCGAGGAGGCGGAGGTTGCTCAGTGCCTCGAGCGTGTGTGCGAGCGGATCTTGGCTGATTTGGCGCTAGGACTTCCTCTCGATCTTGAGATCGGCAAGAGATCGTCTACATCAACCACGAGTTTGGACTCGTTAAACTTTGTCGGTCTTCAAGGGTATGTTCTCTCTGGATATACATCCGCCCGTTGTTTGTATCTAGTATAAATAGATCTTGGTATATAGTTCACATCGTAGGAAAATTTTTGTTTTCTATCTTGCGAACCCTTCAAGGGTATGTCGAGCCGGATCTATGTAGATACTTTACGGGTAGTACACATATGAGTATGTGGCGATGATGGTCATGTTGTTGCTCCTTTCTTGTGATTTTGGATATTGGTGGCATAGTGGGATGAAGCGGCGGACAAACTTTACATGTCCTCGCACATGAGACCTGTTCCACGCTTGACATGCAACTAGTTTGCATAAGTGGCTAGCGGTGTCTCTCCTACTATAGTCAATATCTATTTTGCAAGCGAGTTGTCAACAATTTGATTATCCTCGTTGTGGTTCATGTTCGTAGGTAAGAACGGTTCTATCTCGAAAGCCCTCAGCCACGTAAAACTTGCAATGGATAAATTAGAGGCGTCTAGTTTAGATTGTTGCTGGGCTAGTGTTATGATATGGTAGTGTTGTAAGTAGAAGTATGAGATGATATTCTTAACACACATAGCGTCATAAAACCCATAGATTGTGGATTTACACATATAGGTATGATAGTGATCATACCACGATGCACATGATAGAGATCATCTGCGGGAACCATATAATTTCACTATTAAACATATGATGTTTGATTGCATCTTATATTGCTTATTTAGCGCTTTGTTAAGCATAATAAGATGATCCTCATTTTAAATATCAAGATAAGAATGTGTTCTCCTTTAGTATGCACCGATTATGTTTTCGCCGCTCCAAGACATCACGTGATGATCGGGTACTTGGATCCTCGACCATACTTGGTGTAAAGCAGTTACACACGCAAAAATACTAAGGTTCTAACTTGGCGAGCCTAGCATGTATGCACATGGCCTCGAACACGTAAGAAAGGTTAAGCATGAGTCATATAGTTGATATGATGCCCATTTGATGCTCGCCTTTGAAGCTATACCGACTCACGTGATGATCGGACTTGGTGTAGTGGATTTGGTTCATGTAATCACCAAAAGGACACGAGGGATGTCGCTTTTGAGTGGGAGTTCATTCGTAATATAGATTAGTTGAACTCAATCTATCATACACTTAGTCTAAACTTTACAAATTCTGTAGATGGCACCACCTGCTTTTAATTTCAATGCGTTCATGGAGAAAGAGAAACTAGCAACGAACGGTAGCAACTTTACTGAATGGGCCATGAATTTGAGGATTCTCCTCTCTGCTGCACAAAAGCAATATGTGCTAGAAGCGCCGTTAGGCCCCCCACCTTTTGACGATGCCCCTGACGAGGAGAAGAATGTCTATCTGACTCGTCAGGAGGACCACAACTTAGTTCATTGCGGCATATTGTATGGGCTAGAGCCGGAACTTCGAAAGCGTTTCGAAAACGGCAATGCTTTTGATACAATGGGTGAGTTGAAAATGATTTTCGACACACATGCTGCTGTAGAGAGCTACAATGCTTCAGAAAAGTTCTTTAGCTGCATGATGGAAGAGAACAGCTCCGTTAGTGAGCATGTACTCAAGATGTCGGGTTACGCCGATAAGCTTGTGTCCTTGGGAATAACGATTCCCATTGACTTAGGCATCCATCGTGTTCTGCAGTCTCCACCTAGCTATAAGAGCTTCGTGATGAACTATAATATGCAAGGCATGAAGAAGTCTCTCCCCGAGCTCATCAATGCTTAAACCGCAAGTGGAGATCAAAAGGAACATCAAGTGTTGATGATCAATAGGAACACTGGTTTCAAGAAAGACAAGAAGGAAAAGCGGAAGGAAGTAAGGGCGGCAAGCCTGTTCAGCCTGAAAAGAAACCCCGAGTTGGACCTAAGTCCGATACCGAAAAGTGCTACTATTGTAAGGGGACGCCATCGGAAGCTGAATCGCCCCAAGTATCCGGCATAAGAAGGCCGGCAAGGCAAACAAAGGTATATATGATATACATGTTATTGATGTGTACTTGACTAGTGCTCGCAGTAGCACCCGGGTATTTGATACGGTTCGATTGCTAATATTTGTAACTTTCGAATCGGGTCATGTGCGACCGCTAGCAAGGGGTGAGGTCAAGATGCGGCAATGGATCAAACGTTGATGTGATCGCCGTCGAACGCTACCTCTCCACTTACCGTCGGGATTAGTTATAAACTTAAATAATGTTATTTGGTGTGCATCGAGCATGAACATTGTATCCGGATCATGTTTGATGCAAAGTGGTTTTCATTCAAATCGAGAACAATGGTTGTTCCATTTATATGAATGAAATCTTTTATGGTCATGCACCAATGTTGAATGGTTTATTTCTTGGATCTCGATGATAATGTTACACATATTCATAATATTGATGCTAAAAGGATTAAACTTAGTGATGATATATCCGATATATGTGGCACTGCTCAGGTCATATTGGCATTAAACGCATGAAGAAGCTCCATTCGGATGGACTTTTAGAATCACTTGATTATGAATCATTTGATACATGTGAGCCATGCCTTATGGGCAAGATGACTAGAACGCTTTTTCGGTTCAATGGAGCAGGCGATTTATTGGAAATCATACATTCGATGTATGTGGTCCAATGAGTGTGTCGGCATGAGGTGGATATCGTTATTTTGTTACTTTCACGGATGATTTGAGTAGATACGGTTATATCTACTTAATGAAACACAAGTCTGAAACCTTTGAAAAGTTCAAGGAATTTTAATGAAGTGGAAAATCATCGTAATAGAAAGATCAAATTTCTACGGTCGTGGAGGTGAGTATCTAAGTTACGAGTTTAGCACTCACATGAAAGAGTGTGGAATTGTTTCACAACTCACACTGCCGGAACACCACAATGAAATGGTGTGTCGAACGTCAGAATCGTACTTTATTAGATATGGTTCGATCTATGATGTCTCGACGGACTTGCCGTTGTCTTTTGGGGTTATGCACTAGAAACCGCTGCATTCACTTTAAATCGGGCACCATCTAAATCCGTTGAAAAGACACCGTATGAATTGTGGTTTGGAAACAAACCTAAGTCATCATTTCTTAAAGTTTGGGGTTGCGATGTTTATGTGAAGAAACTTCAACCGGATAAACTCGAACCCAAAGCGGAAAAATGCGTCTTCATAGGATACCCTAAAGAAACTATTGGGTATTCCTTCTATCACGATCCGAGGGCAAGGTTTTTGTTGCCAAGAATGGATCCTTTCTAGAGAAAGAATTTCATGAAAGGTGTGAGTAGTCGGAAGGTAGAACTCAAGAGGTTATGGAACCTTCTCTTCAAAGTATGGCGAGTAGCCAGCGCGGAAGTCGTTCCGAGTTGGCTCCACTGTTGAAGAAGGAACTAATGATAATGATCATGAAACTCCAAAGAGAGTACTACCGAACCTCGCAGTCAAACAGACGCGGCAGCCGAACAGACGGAAATCCTGTCATAAATTTCATGGTTGATGAAAATAATGACCTGCGACGTATGAAGAAGCGATGATGAGCCGGATTCCAACAAATGGTTAGAAGCCATGAAATCCGAGATGGAATCCATGTATGAAAATCAAGTTTGGAACTTGGTGGAATTACCTCACACCGAAAGGCCGTGGAGAACAAATGGATTTTCAAAAGAAAACTGATCTTGATGGTAATGTGACCATCTATAAAGCTCGACTTGTCGCAAAGGGTTTCGACAAATTCAAGGAGTTGACTACGATGAGACTTTCTCTCCGTAGCGATGCTAAAGTCGTTAGGATTATGTTAGCAATTGCTGCATATTTCGATTATGAAATATGGCGATGGATGTCAAAACCGTTTCTCAATGGTAATATTGAAGAAGAGTTGTATATGATACAACCAAAGGGTTTTGTCGATCCTAAGGATGCTAACAAGGTGTGCAAGCTTCACGATCCATCTATGGATTGAAGCAAGCATCACGAAGTTGGAATCTCCGCTTTGATGAGGTGATCAAAGAGTTTGGATTTGTCCAAACTTATGGAGAAGCTTGTATTTACAAGAAAGTGAGTGGGAGCAATGTGGCATTTCGATACTATATGTGGATGACATATTATTGATCGGAATGATATAGAACTTTTAAACAGTGTTAAAAGTTATCTAACAAAGAAATTTTCAATGAAGGACCTAGGTGAAGGCGTCTTACATATTAGGCATAAAGATCTATAGAGATAGATCTAGGCGCCTAATAGGGCTATCATAAAGTACATACCTTGATAAGATTTTAAAGAAGTTTAAAATGGACGAAGTAAGAAGGGTTCTTACCTATGTTGCAAGGCAAGACATTGAGTAAGACTCAAAGTCCGGCCGGCGGAAGAAAGAGAGATAATGGACAAAGTCCCTATGCTTCGACCATAGGCTCTATAATGTACGCCATGCTATGTACAAGACCGGATGTGGCACACTATTAGTTTGACTAGTAGGTACCAATCGGATCCAGTTCGAACCTTTGGATAGCGGTCAAGAATATCCTTAAGTACTTAAGAAGAACTAAGGATATGTTTCTTGTATACGGAGGTGAAGAAGAGCTCGTCGCTAAGTGTTATGTCGACGCTTAGTTGACAATCGATCCGGATGACTCTAAGTCTCAATCCGGATACGTATTTCTCATGAATGGCGGAGCGTTAGTTGGAGGAGCTCCAAACAACCTGGTAGCGGATCAACAACGGAGGCGAATATGTTCTTTGCTTGAGCGGCTCGAAGCGCTTTTGGATGAAGGAGTTCATATCCGAACTAGGAGTTGTGGCAAGCGTTGGACCCAATGGTGATCTATTGTGACAACAATGGTGCCATTGCCAATGCCAAAGAGCCAAGGTCTCACAAGCATTCCAAGCATATTAAGCGGTTTCACTCCATCCATGAGCATGTCAAGGATGGAGATATAAAGATTTAGAAGTACATACGGATCTCAATATAGCAGATCCGTTGACTAAAACTCTCCTAGAGCAAAACATGATCAACACCAGAACTCAATGGGTGTTAGATATATCACTATGTAACTAGATTATTGTCTCTAGTGCAAGTGGGAGATCAAGGAATATTCACGAGAGGCAATAATAAATTGTTTATTATGTGTATTCCAAGTATATGATAGATGTTTATTTTGCATGCTATAATTGTATTAATACGGAAACGTTAATACATGTGTGTTTAATAAACAAGCAGAAAGTTCCTAGTTAAGCCTCTCTCATAAACTAGCTCGTTGATTAACAAGATGATCAAAGGTTTCGATCATGGACATTGGATGTTGTTAATAACGGATCACAACATTAGTGTAATGATGTGATGAACATTCATCCAAGTATAGCATTACGATCAAAGTCATTGAGTTTATATTGCTATAACAACTTACGAAGTGATCCTAATCCTTAGACCATGAGATCATGTCAATCACTAACAGGAAGAGTTTCTTGATAACATCAAACGTCACACCGTAATGTGGTGATTATAAAGATGGGTTCGAACTAATAAAGTGTTATGTTGAGGCTCATGGATCAAGAGTGGAATTTGTTCATCCCGATGACGGATAGATATACTCTGGGCCCTCTCGGTGATATCACATTGATTAGCTTGCAAGCAAGTGATTTGATCACTAGAATGTTATATCACGAACGAAAAGAGTGCATGTCGAACGAGATCAAACTAGGTATGGAGATACCGATGATCGAATCTCGGACATGTAATATATCGTGAGACAAAGGGATTAAGATACTAGCGTAAAGGTTCCGACGATCACAAGAAAGTCATCGTTGAATGTGTGGGAGTCGATGGGTCTCCGGATCCCGCTCGATTATTGATCCGAGAGGGTCTCGATCATGTCCGCATTATTCACGAACCGTAGGGTGACACACTTAAGAGACACCGACATCCAATTGGAGCAAAAGTTTCATGCCGAAAGAATAAACAAGCAGAATTTATTTCACTAGATACCAAAAGCAGGTTTGGGTGAAATTGCATAAAGTGGTTATGCATGTGAAATAGAATTCTAGCAAGGGTTATTTGTGAATGTTTGTCATTAAAGTAATTGACAAAATTCTGAATAAAATAAAAGAGTTTTATTTAATGAGAGTTTGCATTAAATTTGGTGGAAATTTAATGGGATTTTGAGTGGGATTTTGAGTGGACTTTTGAAGGGTCATTTTGTGAGTGGAGTGTCCACCCACATGATGAGGGAGGGCAAGGGGCAGCCCCATGCGCAGCCACCCCTTGGGGTTCCCCCTCCTCCTATAAAAGGAGCCCTCCTCTCACTTCTCACTCACACCTCCTCGTGAAGGATCTCTCTCCCCTAGAATTTATCCCCATGGTCTCGGACTAGCGAGAAACATGTTCCCGTGGCTATTCGGCAAGAAAGAGTTGTGCTTCATTGCATCGCTGGAGCGAGGAGGCGGAGGTTGCTCGGTGCCTCGAACGCGTGTGCGAACGGATGCGCCGATTTGATTTGGCGCTAGGACTTCCTCTCGATCTTGAGATCGGCAAGAGATCGTCTACATCAACCACGAGTTTGGACTCGTTAAACTTTGTCGGTCTTCAAGGGTATGTTCTCTACGGATATACATCCGCCCGTTGTTTGTATCTAGTATAAATAGATCTTGGTATATAGTTCACATCGTAGGAAAATTTTTGTTTTCTATGCTGCGAACCCTTCAAAAGTCCTGTTTCGGAGTTCGGGAATGATTCCGGTGTTTTCACCAGGAATGTTCTAGAAGGGTCCGGAAGGTCCGGCACTCCGGAGGGGGAAGTGTACATGAATGTGTCATGACAATGTGGAATGGTTGCATCATATACTAGGTCACTTTGCTGGGCAAAATAAAGAGAGATAAATCCTAGTTTGAAAGTCAAACGCCAATTTGAAAAAGTCAATTCTCAAGTTTGCTTGGTGGAGGGAGAGTAGGAAACCTACTTGGGGAGGAAGTCCCCTCCCTCCACCCACCGGCCAAGGAGGCCGAATTGGGGGAGGACTCCCTCCTCCCAACCGGCCACCCTCCACCTATATAAGGAGGGGTAGGGCGCCCCTACCCCTCACACCTCAAACCCTAGCTCCTGCGTGCCTCCACCTCCAAGTGCAGCCGCCGCCTAGGGTTTCCCCTCCAACTCGGCGACTTGTGGCTTCCCCAAGCCCTAGCCACCGGCCACACCCTTCCCTTGGTGCCCTCTAAACCCTAGATCACCAAGGCCTCTCTCATAGTCCACCATACTGCCTCGGCTTAAGGCGGCTCATGAGATCTCCCTCTACTTCCGACACCACGTGCAGGTCTTTGCTAGAATATCGAGGAGAGTGCTACAACCTCCGCCTGCTTTGGAACAAGGGAGAGGAAGGTCTTTATCGAGCAATAACGCAGTGACCGATCATGAAGCGCCGAAAACACAGCGCCGGAAGGATCGTCTACGCGATCTTGAGATCGGCAAGAGTACGACTACATCACCCACGAGAATCTGCTCTCGTTAACCGCTTTGGAATCTTCGAGGGTGGGTTCCTCTATCGACTCGTTGCTACAATATAGTAGATAGATCTTGGCTTGTTTGTTTGCATGCGGTAGAAATTTTTTGTTTTCCATGCTATGAACCCCTAAAGTGGTATCAGAGCCGTGTCTATATGTAGATCTGTTGCACGAGTAGAACATAATGGTCATTGTGGGCGGTGGTGTTTTTATTATCAATTGCTTTTTGTGTACTTTGCATCTTGCGGTATGATGGGATGAAGCGGCATGGGCTAACCTTACATGACATCGTTCATGAGACTTGCTCCACGCTCAACATGCAACTTGTATTGCATAAGTGGCTTTGCGGGTGCCTGTCTCTCCCATTATAGTATAGATCCAATTTACAATGGGCACTTGTTCAAACATCAACGTTGTGGTTCTTGTTCATAAGTTAGATCGACACTTATTGAAAGCCCCAAACCACGTAAAATATGCAAAGAAAATTAGAGGTGTCTAACTTTGTTTTGCAGGGGTGTGCTATGATGTGATATGGCCATGATTGTGATTATATATGATGTATGCAATGTTCTTTATTGTAAGTTGGCAACCGGCAGGAGCCATATGGTTGTCTTTAATTTCTGTTAAGACCCGCATGCCTATTAAAAGTAGTTGTAATAGTTGAAGCTGGTGGACGACAACCATGAAGTGGCGCCATTGACCTTGACGCCATACCGGTGATGATGGAGATCATGTTCGTGCTTGAAGATGGAGATCGGAAGCACAAGAAGAAAGGCCATATCATATCACATATTATGAATTGCATGTGATGTTAATCCTTATGCATCTTGTATTGCTTAGTTAACGACGGTAGCATTATAAGATGATCCCTCAAGCACACAAATTTCAAGTTTTGAAGTGTTCATCCTTAGTAAGCACCGTTGCTAAAGCTTGTTGTTTCAAAGCACCACGTGATTATCGGGTGTGTTAGATTCTGCAAGTGTATACAACGTGAGCAAGCCAGATTTGCTCATGCGGAAGCTAAGGTTTGATCTTGACGAGCCTAGCATGTACAGGCATGGTCTCGGAACATAGATCACCGAAAGGTAAAGCATGAGTCATATAGTAGATATGATGAACATGTTAATTGTTCGCCATTGAAGTTACATCAACTCTCGTGATGATCGGTTTTGATGTGGTGGATTTGGTTCATGTGATCACTAAAACAATGTGAGGGATATTGTTTTGAGTGGGAGTTCACCTAGATTAATTTAACTTTTAATTAGAACTCAATTTGTCATAAACTTAGTCTAAACTATTGCAAATATGTTGTAGATCAATGGCGGACGCTACCATCGATTTTAATGTGTTCCTAGAGAAAGAAAAGTTGAAAAACAATGTAAGCAACTTCGCGGATTGGTTCCGCGATTTGAGGATTGTCCTCAATGCTGGTAATTTGACCTATGTGCTGGATGCACCGCTAGGTGACCCACCTGCAGCTACTGCTACCGATGAAGTAAAGAATGTTTACCTCACTCGGAAGAATCAGTACTCCAAAGTTCAGTGTGCTATCTTGTATGGTTTGGAATTGGAGCTTCAGAAAAGTTTTGAGAACCATGACCCACATGATATTGTCCGTGAACTCAAAATGATATTTGAGGCTCACGCGGCAGTTGAGAGTTATGAGGCTTCTGAAAAGTTCTTTAACTACAAGATGGAAGAGGGCATCTCCGTCAGTGAGCATGTGCTTAAGATGTCTGGGCACGCAAACAAACTCCAAAGTTTGGGTATAGTGATTCCTAATTCTTTGGGGATTCACCGTGTCCTCCAATCACTGCCACCAAGTTACAAGAACTTTGTGATGAACTACAATATGCAAAACATGGACAAGACGTTGCCAGAACTCTTCTCCATGTTGAAATCTGCAGAAGTGGAGATCAAGAAAGAGCACCAAGTGTTGTTGGTCAATAAGACCACCAAATTCAAGAAAGGCAAGTCTAAGCAAAAGGGAAACTTCAAGAAGGGTGGTAAGAAAGTTGCCGCATCGGCGAAGAAGACCAAGGCTAGACCTAAGCCTGATACTGAGTGCTTTTACTGCAAGGGAGAGGGTCACTGGAAGCGGAATTTCCCAAAGTACTTGGCGGATTTGAAGAACGGCAACATCAAGAAGAAAGGTATATCTGATATACATGTTATTGATGTGTATCTCACTAGCTAGTACTCGTAGTAGTGCCTGGGTATTTGATACTGGTTCGGTTGCTCATATTTGTAACTCGAAACAGGTGCTGCAGAATAAACGGAATCTAGCAAAGAACGAGGTGACGATGTGCGTTGGAAATGGATCAAAGGTTGATGTGATCACGGTTGGCACGCTACCTCTTCATCTACCATCGGGATTAGTTTTATACTTAAATAATTGTTATTTGGTGCCTGCGTTGAGCATGAACATTATATCCGGATCATGTTTATTGCGAGACGGTTACTTGTTTAAGTCCGAGAATAATGGTGGTTCGATTTATATGATTAATATGTTTTATGCACATGCAACTTTGATAGATGGTCTATTATTATTGAATCTCGATAGTGGAAATACACATATTAATAACATTGAAGCTAAATATTTGAAATTGAGCGATAACTCGACCTGTATGTGGCACTGTCGTCTTGGTCACATTGGAGTGAAGCGTATGAAGAAACTCCATTCTGATGGACTTCTTGAATCACTTGATTTCGAATCACTTGAAAGATGAGAAGCATGTATGATGGGTAAAATGACTAAGACTCCATTTTCTGGTATGATGGAGCGAGCTACGGACTTGTTGGAAATCATACATACCGATGTGTGTGGTCCAATGAGTGTAGCATCGCGCGGTGGTTATCGTTATGTTCTTACCTTCACGGATGACTTGAGTAGATATGGGTATATCTATTTCATGAAACATAAGTCCGAAAGTTTTGAGAAGTTTAAGGAATTTCAAAGTGAGGTAGAGAATCAACATAATAAGAATATTAAATTTCTACGATCTGATCGTGGAGGTGAATATCTAAGTTACGAGTTTGGCGAGCATTTAAAGAAATGCGGAATACTTTCACAATTGACACCGCCAGGAACACCACAGCGTAATGGTGTGTCTGAACGTCGTAATCGAACTCTCTTAGATATGGTTCGTTCTATGATGTCACTTACAGATTTACCTCTATCATTTTGGGGTTATGCATTAGAAACAGCCGCATTCACTTTAAATAGGGCACCATCTAAATCAATTGAAACGACACCGTATGAATTATGGTTTGGGAAGAAACCTAAATTGTCGTTACTTAGAGTTTGGGGTTGCGAAGGCTATGTAAAGAAGTCAGCCGGACAAGCTTGAACCCAAAGCGGAAAAATGCGTCTTCATATGATACCCGAAGGAAACTATTGGGTATACCTTCTATCATAGATCTGAGGGCAAAATCTTCGTTGCTAAGAATGGATCCTTTCTAGAGAAGGAATTTCTCACGAAAGAAGTGACTGGAAGGAAAGTAGAACTTGACGAGGTTTTTGAACCTTCTCTCGAACTTGCGAGTAGCGCAGCACCGGAAGTAGTTCCTGTGGCGCCTACACCAATAAGAGAGGAAGCTAATGATGATGATCATGAAACTTCGGTTGAAGTTACTACAGAACCTCGGAGGTCGACGAGAAATCATACCATTCCTGATTGGTATGATCCCGTTATGAGTGTCATGTTGGTGGATAACACTGATGATCCTGCGACATATGAGGAAGCGATGATGAGCCCAGATTCCGATAAATGGCAAGAATCCATGAAATCCGAGATTGGATCCATGTACGAAAACCAAGTATGGACTTTGGTGGACTTACCGGATGGCCAGAAGGCTGTCGAGAACAAATGGATTTTCAAGAAGAAAACAGATGCTAATGGTAATGTTACTGTCTATAAAGCTCGACTTGTCGCAAAAGGGTTTCGACAAATTCAAGGAGTTGACTACGATGAGACTTTCTCACCAGTAGCGAAGCTAAAGTCTGTGAGGGTTATGTTAGCAATCGATGCATATTACAATTATGAGATATGGCAGATGGATGTCAAAACAGCGTTCCTCAATGGAGACATTGATGAAGAGTTGTATATGATGCAACCCAAAGGTTTTGTCGATCCTAAAGATGCTAACAAGGTGTGCAAACTTCATCGGTCCATATATGTATTGAAGCAAGCATCCCGAAGTTGGAATCAACGTTTTGATAAGGTAATCAAAAGTTTTGGTTTTATACAAACTTATGGACAATCTTGTATTTACAAGAAAGTGAGTGGGAGCTCTGTAGCATTCTTAATACTATATGTAGATGACATATTGTTGATTGGGAATGATGTAGACCTTCTTAATAGTGTAAAGGATTATTTGAATAATAGTTTTTCAATGAAAGATCTTGGCGAAGCAGCTTACATATTAGGCATAAAGATTTATAGAGATAGATCGATACGCCTAATATCATTGTCACAAAGTACATATTTGGACAAAGTTCTAAAGAGGTTTGGAATGGAAGATAGCAAGAAAGGGTTCTTGCCCATGTTGCCCAATATGACCTTGAGTAAAACTCAAAGTCCAAAGAACGCGTAAGATAGAGAAAGGATGAGTAAGACTCCCTATGCCTCAGCCATAGGATCTCTAATTATGCCATGCTATGTACTAGACCCTACATTGCATATGCTGTTAGTTTGACTAGCAGATATCAAAGTGATCCAGGAGTGGATCATTGGACAGTGGTCAAAATCATCCTTAAGTACTTGAGAAGAACTAAGGATATGGTTCTTTCTTATGGAGGTGATGAACATCTCGTTGCTAATGGTTACACCGATGCTAGTTGGAACACCAATCCGGATGATTCTAAATTCCAATCTGGATACGTATTTACTTTGAATGGTGCAGTAGTTAGCTGGAGGAGTGCAAAGCAAAGCATTGTGGCGAGATCTTCAACTGAATCGGAATACATAGATGCTTCGGAGGCTTCACAAGAAGCGATATGGATCAAAGAGTTTATTACAGATCTTGGTGTGGTTCCAAGTGCGCTGGACCCAATGTCTATCTACTGGGATAACATGGGCGCCATAGCCAATGCGCAAGAACCAAGGTCACACAAGAAGCTGAAGCACATCAAGCTACGTTTTCACGCTATTCGAGAACATGTCCAAGATGGTGACATAAAGATTTGCAGAGTACACACAGATCTGAATGTGGCGGATCCGTTGACTAAACCTCTCCCGGGGGCAAAACATGACCAACACCAAACTGCCATGGGTGTTAGGTATATTACCATGTAATCTAGATTAGTTGACTCTAGTGCAAGTGGGAGACTGTTGGAGATATGACCTAGAGGCAATAATAAATGTAGTTATTATTATATCTTTGTGTTTATGATAAATGTTTACATTCATGCTATAACAGTATTAACCGAAAACATTAATACTTGTGTGATTTGTAAACTAAACTAGAGTCCCTAGTAAAGCCTCTTTATAATACTAGCTTGTTGGTTAATAGATGATCATAGTTTCGTGATGATGAACATTGAGATGTTGTTGACAACAAGATCATATCATTAGGAGAATGGTATGATGGACATACTCCTATAGATAAGCATAGCATAAAGATCAAGTCATTTTAATAGTTCAATTGTTATAAGCTTTCTGATACATAGTAACCTAATTCCTTCGACCATGAGATCATGCTTATCACCATCACCGAAAGGATGCTTTGATGACATCAAACACCACACTGTAACTGGGTGGCTATAAATGTGGCATTGAGTGTTCGGAAAGTATGGGTTGAAACACATGGATCAAGAGTGGGATTTGTCCATCTATATGACGGATAGATATACTCTGGGCCCTCTCGGTGGAATGTCATCCAATTAGCTTGCAAGCATGTGACTGGCTCACAAGGTATCACATACCACGGGAACGAGAAAAGAGTACTTATCAGTAACGAGGTTGAACTAGGTATGCAGAGATACCGACGATCAAAACCTCGGATAAGTAAACTATCGTGAGACAAAGGGAAATTGGTATCGTATGTAAGTGGTTCATTCGATCGCAAAGTAATCGTAGAAATGTGTGGGAGCCATATGAATTTCCAGATTCCTCTATTGGTGATTGATTGGAGAAGTGTCTCGATCATGTTCGCGTAATTCACGAACCGTAGGGAGACACACTTAAGGATTCGATGTTGTTGAGTAGTTATGGAATGATGAGAAAGAGACTGAATGTTGTTCGGAGTCTCGGATGGGATCCGGGATATAACGAGGAGATCCGGAATGGTCCGGAGAATAAGATTCATATAAGGAAAGTCCTGTTTCGGAGTTCAGGAATGATTCCGGTGTTTTCACCAGGAATGTTCTAGAAGGGTCCGGAAGGTCCGGCACTCTGGAGGGGGAAGGGTACATGAATGTGTCATGACAATGTGGAATGGTTGCATCATGTACTAGGTCAGTTTGTTGTGCAAAATAAAGAGAGAAATCAAATCCTAGTTTGAAAGTCAAACGCCAATTTGAAAAAGTCAAATCTCATGTTTGCTTGGTGGAGGGATAGTAGGAAACCTACTTGGGGAGGAAGTCCCCTCCCTCCACCCGCCGGCCAAGGAGGCCGAGTTAGGGGAGGACTCCCTCCTCCCAACCGGCCACCCTCCACCTATATAAGGAGGGGTAGGGCGCCCCCTACCCCTCACACCTCAAACCCTAGCTCCTGCGCGCCTCCACCTCCAAATGCAGCCGCCGCCTAGGGTTTCCCCTCAAACTCGGCGACTTGGGGCTTCCCCAAGACCTATCCGCCGGCCACACCCTTCCCTTGGTGCCCTATAAACCCTAGATCACCAAGGCCTCTCTCATAGTCCATCATACTCGCTCCAGCTTAAGGCGAAGCCCTGCGAGATCTCCCCTCTACTTCCGACACCACGCCGTCGTGCTGCTGGACTCGCGAGGAGAGTGCTACAACCTCCGCTGCCTGCTGGAACAAGGGAGAGGAAGGTCTTCATCGAAAATTTAACGCGATGTGATCATTGGAAGCGCTGCTAGAACGCAGCACCGGAAGGATCGTCTACGCGATCTTGAGATCAGCAAGAGTACGACTACATCACCCACGAGAATCTGCTCTCGTTAACCGCTTTGGAATCTTCGAGGGTGATTTCCTCTATCGACTTGTTGCTACAATCTAGTAGATAGATCTTGGCTTGTTTGTTTGCATGCGGTAGAAAAATTTTGTTTTCCATGCTACGAACCCCTACAAGAGGCAGTTGCATAGCATGCATGCATGGTGCAGTCCGCCCCGCCCAGCGCCCTCGCATGCCACGCTCGGTCCAACGGTCAATGGAGTGTGCCACGTTGTACCTTATATTTATTACATATTTTAGATTTTGATATTTTTTCTTAGGATGGTCATAGTGACATGCATATGTGGGAGTAACTTAGAGTAGTAACATGCATATGTTACTAGTCAAAGTTACTACCTTCATAGTGCAAAATAACATAGATGTGGTATCATGCAAAGTCTCATTTATTACAATGTAGACTCATTTTGTCTTGAAATTTGTGATGTTATGGTAACATAGCTAGTTACCACAAACCTATCTCCCATCATTTAATTGCATGCCATGTCATCTAAATGCTTAGTTGACAATACATGTAGGACTATGTTACTATCCAAGTTACTCCCACTATGACTAGCCTTATATACGTAGTCAAAGTTTATAAATGTTGACTTTTTCTATGACGCATGAACCAGAGGGGAGTAAGTTTGACTGAAGAAAGTTGTTAGACGTACACTTATTTAATGCAACGGAGGGAGTAAATACGCTGCAGCGCTGTTGCACGCAAAATAGCTAGACTGTAACGCGAGAGGCAACTGCATGCATGGTGCAGCCTGCCCAGCCCAGCGCTCTCGCATGCCACGCTTGGTCCAACGGTCAATGGAGTGTGCCACGCTGTACCTTATATGTTCATGGAAAAATGATGAAGCCAATCAGATTCCATAATCATCCATCCCACGGATCGCCAAGAGCTAGCCGCGAAATCCTTCTAAGAGACGCCAACCAATCAGGTTGCAGAACAAGCCCTTCCACGGATCGCCTAGAGCCACCCGCGGAATCCTTCTAGAAGACGCGATCGGACGGCCATAGTGCCGCGCTAGGGTTAGATCTACGTTCCTCATTCGGCCTTAGAGTTAGCTGGGTTTAGGATGCAGTCAACGGGGTTTCACAAGTTTGACCAGACATTCAAATATGCATAACTAATTCAAAAAAAATACAAAACCTTCATATGGTGTCATGTTATGTGACATAGTTGTGAGGAAAAATATCAAACTTGGTCTATTGATCATATTTCAAAAAACCCTTCACAAAATGACCTATCTCCTCCGAGGTTTTCTGGCTTTCGGGTCAAATGACCAATGATAGGGCTAGAATCAAGGCTTAGTTTGTGATAATGTGCCCATATTGGGCATGCATGTGTATAATGGGATGATTAACAATGTTATAGTACAAAGTTTTCCTTTTCGACGCACAGAAAATCCATTTTCTATTTTCTGAGTGCCGAAAGAGGGGGGATTTGTGAATCAACCACCAAATTTAAGTTTCAAAATGGTAACATCCTATTTTTTAAAAATACTAGACCACCTAGAATGTACAATTTCCCAACTTGAGTATCTCAAACCTTTTATTCCATCCCTGGTGAAAAAGACAAATCCTGCCGAATTGGCTGGAAGTGGGTAAGATATGAACTACAGGTACATGATTTCATGCTGATGATTTTTTGTAAAAATCATTTTTTAGGTTCACAACATGCTATTTCATCAGAGATCCAATGCTATTTTTGTGAGCCTCAGCCCCTAGCTAAGAATATTTATGAAAACCCTTCAAAAAATTTACCAGACATTCAAATGTGCATAACTAATTCAAAAAAATTCAAAAAATACAAAACCTTTGCATGGTGTCATGTTATGTGACATAGTTGTGAGGAAAAATATCAAACTTGGTTTTAGAAATGGTCGAAAAAAACTTGCTTAGAAATGGGGTGGTTTACCCTAGCTTTGGAGCCCATTTCTACCACATTTTGGGTGAGGGTGAGTTGTACTTTACAAAAGGGATCAGGTTAAGGATGAGTTATACTGTACATATGAGAAAAACGTTGGAAGCTCATACAAACATAGAAAAGTACACATAGCTACATTTGTTGAAATTCAAATTTACCATCATATTTGAATTTTGTCTAAATTATTAACAAGTGCCAAATTATTATAATAACAAATGTTTACAACGACAACAACTGCCAAATTATTACAATAACAAATGTTTACAACAACAACAAGTGCCAAATTCAAAGTCTATTTCTTTTGGCTCTTCTTACCCCTCGTTTTCTTCTCCTTCACAAGTTTCACACCACACAACAGGTTTATGCTCTTATTTTTCTTACCATTACCATCTGGCCTCCCCACAGCATGTCCAAGAGTCTCCTTCACCTCCTGCACCTCCTCAACAACACAATCTGGCACCAGAGCCTCATCAACATGGTCACTTTGCACCAGAGCCTCATCAACATGGTCAGTTTGCACCAGAGCCTCAACAACAGGCTCATTTTGCACCAGAGCCTCAAAAACATGCTCATTTTGCACCAGAGCCTCAACAACAGGCTCATTTTGCACTAGAGCCTCAACAACATGCTCGTTTTTCCCCTCGATTTGCACCAGAGTTTCCAAATCAGAAATGATGTGCCCTAAAGCCTCAACAGTTTGCACATCATCCTCCAAAACAAGTTCATATTGCACCTCAGCAGCACCAAACATGATCTGGTTAGTTCTCTTCTTTCTTTGGCCATTGATTCTTGCCCTTTTCATCGCCACATTCACAACAACAAGAGGTGGGCCTTTTTCTCCACGCTTCCTCCTGAAAACAAGCAAGTTAGCTGGGGGAGAAAATCATCAACAAGAAATGGGATAGATTTTGGATGAACATACTTTGGCTTTTCAGCAGTCTATCTGCACTTGGTAGAGCCAGCTCGGTGTCCAAGTTCTTCATAGAGTTTGCATCTATTCTTGTTACCTTTTTGGGCCCCTTTTGGCTTGGCATATTTTTTTCATCTTTCTTTCCCTTCTTGCTGCTCCCACCTTTCTCAAACCAAGCCTTGAATCTACTTTGCTTGGGCCTGCCAGCCTTTATTTTCATCAAAGGAGGACACAAGGAGAACTGAATGTCCACTTCAGGCCACTGAGACTGATCTGTAAGTGCTGGATTGGTCTTCCATATGCAGCCTTGAATTTTTCTACAGAATAATACTCATGCAAATATGGGTGCATATTTAGCTTGTGTTTGGAGGCCAAGAAAAGTATGGCATGCTCACAAGGTGTCAACACCCGGATTTTTCAATCCTAGATGCCTGTTATGCCATACATCGCAATCCCAGGATTACCATTTTTGCGAGACATAACATAATTGGATACCATAGTACTTCATCCATTACAAACGATACATAAGTTCTTACACAAATAGGGATCTCCTGATCCAGTTCTTAATACAACATCAAGCAGCGGAATACGTAATAATAACGGTAGCGTAGGCGAAGCTCCATTTTCAGGGTCACAGGCAATGCTGACGATGGGAGATGATCCTAGTTGTCGTAACCTTCCTGGTGTCCATCCTCCAGGTACTCCTCTTCATAGTCTGGCCATGGGAATAGCCAGGGACAAAGCCATGAGTACTCTTTAAGTACTCGCAAACTAATACTAACAAGTAAAGGGGGGTTTTTGGATAATAGGACACTAGGCTCTAGGGTTGTTTTGCAAAAAAGCCAGGTTTATATTTACTAAGTTCCAAAGCTAGTCACAATTTTATAACTCCTAAATGGGATCTTGTAATCCAGGTCACAACTCTGTTGTGGTCAAGTCAAAGTCGCAATTCATTTCACAAGTCATTTTAAAAAAAATCTGACGGGGGAACAGTATGGCCACTCCAACTGTCCATAACCGCGGACGCGGCTATTCGAATAGTTTGACACTCTGCAGAGATTGTACACTTTCACCACAACATTCGATACATCCGTCAGGAACAAATCCTGAATTCACCATACTCAGTATGCGGATAATCAATCCTAACCTTTCAATTACACTCCCTAGTATAAGCACCTCTCCTGTGAGTTTGGCCTCCCAACCATGACCACTGTCATCTTGGGTACTGCACAGGTGGACAATCTTCACAAGGTAGCCTCAGCTCAGACCTTGGCCGTGAGGGAACTAATACTAAGGTATATAAGTTTCCAGTCATGCCCTACCCAATATTCGGGTATTGTGGTTGTACGCTAAAATTGGAATGGTATCGCATCCAGACAACCATCAGTTTTATAAAGGGCTAAGGCTCATGCCTCAACATTTTTATCACCAGAATCATCAAGTGTTTGGAAACACATGTCCAAAACATTTCAATAGAATGATCCATCATTCCAAGGTTTTCATAACCATTTTTCCACCAAGTATTCCCATCTAAAAGTTGATCAAGTTTTATGTTTAGCACCTAGCATCTACAGGTGGGGGTAGTACTAATGAGGGGTGGTAACTAGTGGGGTTTCAACTAAGTACAACCTTATATCTTAGGCTGATATCAAGGTTGCTAGCTTAGGCCAAATTTTATGCTCTTTATGCAACATTCAGCACAACTTTCTAGTATCTACCAAACTCTTAGGTAGACTCTAAGTAAGATTTGATAAGGAAATAAAGTAAGAAGCTTGCCATAAAACTAGGATTGGTTTAACAAGTGGGTATGATCACATATGCTTAAGGCATAAAGTAGTCATCTCACAAGTATGGGTTTGTGGCATCAGTAAGGTATCTTGCAAGTGTTAGCTTGCACATTCACTAGTAGTATTAGGCTTGCCTTGTGCAGAGCAGTGGTTGAAGTTCTCCTCGGCTTCCTCTTCATAGTATCCTCCTTCCTCCTCGTATCCTTGGTCGGTACTAGCGTCTATGAATAAATGTGAGGTACACAATCACAAAACAATACTTAACTACTTGCAATCATCACACACAAGGGTCCTATAGATGATCTAGCATCATCTCTAACATTACAAGATTAAGCTTGGTTTAAATCCTTTTTATTTTTAGAAAAGTAATTTCTACTCATTGAAGAACTACTTAAGATTTAATATTCTCCAAACTAAACATGGGATCATGTTGACACATGTCATCACCACATATTGTAGTCCATGGGAATGTGATTTAAAGTGGTGACACAATTTAATAAGGTTTTACCCTTTTATTTTAATTAATTAAAGTGGCTAGAAATGCTTATGAAGCATTCTTTTAATACTTGAACATTATTTCTGCAAGTAAACCTATATATATTTTTATATATTCTGAAAGGTATGGTTAAATGTGATTTTTGAGAGTTGGAATCAACTCAAAAGCTTTTATGGTTTAAATTTAAAAAATGTTTGAATGCAAAAAAGCTTCTGCCTTGTTATTTTTACTATGGGTGATCTACAGATCCAAATGACTTGAATCCAACGGGTTTGGATTAAGCATTCACAGACCTTTCCAACAAAATTGGTTCATCCAATTGGTGCACTGAATCGATCTGGGTTGATTTTTGAAGTTGGGTGCAGAAGTGTGTTTGAATTGAAATAGAAAAGTTTTAATTTGAATTGCTGGGCTACGCGGGAAATTCTAACGGGCCGGCCTGCTAAGTGCAGTGCTCCCGCGGGCTGCTTAAGTGGGTGTCCCCACTCGTTAGTGACACGGGGCTGGGCGAAGCGGTATGGGGCAACGTGGATCGTTCGATCTAGTTCTAATCCAACGGCTGAGGGTCATCGTCGACGCGAGACAACTCCGGCGAGAACGAAAACTAGCGCGGCCAGTGAGGGGTGCTGGGGGCTCACCGGGGTACGGGCGAGGGTCGGCGAGGCGGGCGAAGTCGACGACGGCGAACCTCCCGGTACCGTGGCTTCTCTGGGCGGCTCCACTCTGGCTCCTTCTTCTCCGGCAGGCTCAGTGAAATTCGGCAGGTGGTGCTAGCCTTGCTCGAGATTGGTATGGCACGGTCGGTGGGAGAGGGAGTGAGATGGTGTGAAGAAATCGTGCGGGGTGGCCTCTATTTATAGTCGGCGAGGACCGTCGGGCGATGGTGAGCTCGTCGGGGCGACGTTCAGCGACTAATGGCATGGGCAAGGGTAGGGGACGGTGCTGTGTCTCCTGGCGATGCTCAACGACATGGTCGCGAGGCATGGGGCGGTGTGGTTTGGTCTGGAACGGGCGGTGCTCTGCGTGGCAGAAGTGGCATGTTCGACAGCGGGCGGTGGCGGTATGGCACGGGGCGGCAAACGGGGATGTCTGGCGGTCTCCTGGGTCGGTGGTGATCGCGTGTGCGGTGAGGGCGGCGATGGTCTGTGGATGCTGGTCGCGGGTGGCGCTGGCGCATGCTCGCATGGTCTGGGCGTGTCTTGTCAGGCGTGGTCTGTGGCTTGGCAACGCCGCTGGATGCAAGTGGCGATGGATGGTGGGCTGCCTCCCAGACAAGGTTGGCATGGCTAGTTCTTCCTCTAGCCTGCTGTCGACTATGGGGTGGCATTGAGGTGCTCGACTGTTCACCATTGATGGCAATGGCAAGCTCACAGGGGTGCTAGTCCTTATTTAAACTTCCTAGATGATCTACTGAGGTGTGTGTGAGCTAACTAGGGAACAAGTTAGGCTCAAAACACTGCACACTATAGTGTTTGATGTTTTGTTTGATTTGTGTCTGCAACCTGTTTGATGAAATGGCCGCATGAAATCAAGTTTTGAATTTTGAAATGAATTTTGGTGGGTTTGCTAGATTGGTGTTGGTGAGTCTGCAGATGCTTGGGTTTTGAAAGTTGAGCTTGTTTGAGTGGGTTTTGAAAAAGTGGGATCTTCCCATATGAAGAAGATTCAATTTTGAATTGTCATTTAAACTATGCATTTGAAAGTTTCTGGATGATCACAAAGTGGGCCTTGATACTTTGTTACGAGTACATTCAAGGGGTGCAAAGATCCAGAAAAGTTTCTGTTAGGTTTTGAAAGTTTGAGACAGCCAAAGTAGGCATGGGAGTTAAATTGGTCAAAATGACCATTCACTTAATATATTTGTTTTGATTTACTTGTATTTAGGAAAAGTGTGGGGAATGTTTTAGATGATGTTATTTTCACCTAAGAAACATTGTACAAGCAATGGATCACACAAACAAGGTGGTTTTTAAAGAAATTCAAAATCCATGCATACACATATACATGCATTCATGAATTTATTTAGAAAAGTTTTTGTTAACCCTAAACTTGTTGATTAGTGTTTGTTGATCTAAGTTTGGTATTTTTGGGATGTTACAAACCTTCCCCCTTAAACAAAATCTCGTCCCGAGATTTGAAAAAGGACGAAAAGATTACCTAGGATTTGAAGAGATCTGGAAACTCCGTCCTGATGTGATCTTCGCGTTCCCAGGTAGCTTCCTCTTCTGTGTGGTTGCTCCACTGAATCTTGAGAAACTTGATGCTTCGGGTTTTGGTAGTTCGAAAGGCTTCTTCCAATATACGGATGGGTACTTCGGGATAGGTCAGATCATCATTGATCTCTATGGTCTGGTGATCGATATTCTTGAACACTTCGGTCTTCTCGGGGACTTCGAGACATTTGAAAGTAACGACATCTGGAACACATTGTGCACAGCTGCCATCTCTTCTAGTAGCTCCAGTTGATACGATACTTATCCTCGACGGTTCAGAATTTTGAAAGGTCCGATATATCTGGGGGCTAACTTTCCTTTGAGTTGGAAACGCTGCATTCCCTTCAATGGCGACACTTTCAGATAAACAAAATCTCCTATGTTGAAGGCGAGGTCTCGACGTCTCTTGTCGGCGTAACTCTTTTGTCGGGATTGGGCTGTCTTGAGGTGCTCACGAATCTTGTGAACCTTCTCTTCTGCTTCTCGTAGGATGTCGGGTCCGAAAATTTGACTCTCTCCTACTTCCGACCAGTTCAAAGGGGTGCGGCACTTTCTTCCGTACATGAATTCAAATGGGGCCATTTGCAAACTTGTAGGAAAATTCTGCAAACGGCAGACAGTCTTCCCACTTGGATCCATATTCTAGCACACATGCTCTAAGAATATCTTCGAGTATTTGGTTTACTCGCTCCGTTTGTCCATCGGTCTGAGGGTGATACGCAGTACTGAAATCTAGGCGGGTTCCTAAACCTTCTTGGACTTTCTTCCAGAATCTCGAGGTAAACTGAGTTCCTCGATCCGATACGATATTCTTGGGGACTCCGTGCAAACTAACGATCCTAGCGATGTACAACTCCGCTAGCTTCAAACTCTGATAGGTAGTTTTAACGGGCAAGAAATGGGCGACTTTGGACAATCTGTCCACTATGACCCAAATAGAGTCATTTCCCCTACTAGAAGTAGGTAGTCCAGTGATAAAGTTCATTCCTACAGAATCCCATTTCCATTCCGGAATTTGCAAAGGTTGCAACAATCCAGCGGGTCTTTGATGTCCTGCCTTGACTCGCTGACATATATCACACTTGGCGATATAGCTTCCGATTTATCTCTTCATCTTATGCCACCAAAATTGCTCTTTCAAATCTTGATACATCTTAGTTCCTCCGGGACGGATAGAATAAAGAGTATCATGAGCCTCCTTCAAGATAACTTCTTTTAACTCAGAATCTGCTGGTACACAAAGGCGTCCTTTGTACCACAAAACTCCTTCTTCGTCCTCGGTGAATCCGGGTACTTTGCCTGTACCGATACGACATTCGATTCCATCGATACTAGCATTTCCTTTTTGCGCCTCTTTAATCTGACTGATCAAAGTGGGCTAAAGTTCTATGCTAGCCAAAAATCCTTCACTTACTAATTCCACTCGAAAATCTTCCATCTCTTTGTGCAAACTTGGTTGCTCCTTCAAAATCATGGAGTTCAAGCGGCACGGCAATCTGCTAAGGGCATCGGCTACCACGTTGGCTTTACCAGGGTGATAGTGAATGTCCAGGTCGTAATCCTTGATTAGCTCAATCCATCTTCTCTGCCTCATATTCAGCTCCTTCTGAGTGAATATATACTTTAGGCTCTTGTGATCCAAATAAATCTCACAACGGTTTCCCATAAGGTAATGTCTCCATGTCTTCAGGGCTAGAACTACGGCTGCGAGTTCGAGGTCATGGGTTGGGTAATTTTGTTCATGTTGCTTCAATTGTCGCGATAGATAAGATATAACTTTGCCTTCTTGCATTAGCACACATCCGAGACCAATCTTGGATGCGTCACAATACACATCGAAGGGCTTCGTGATATCCGGCATGATCAAAATTGGGGCTGAAATCAATTTCCTTTTGAGTTCTTGAAAACTCGCTTCACACTTGTCTGTCCAGTCAAACTTCTTGTCCTTCTTCAGCAATTGGGTCATGGGTCGGGCGATAATAGAGAATCCTTCTACGAATTTGCGGTAATATCCCGCCAATCCGAGAAAAGCACGAACTTGGGTTTGAGTGGTTGGGGATTGCCAATCTTCTACATCTTTCACTTTGGCAGGGTTAACAGCAATTCCTCCGACTGATACAATGTGACCGAGGAATCCTACTTCCTGTAACCAGAATTCACATTTGCTAAATTTTGCATACAGCTGATGCTCTCTAAGGGTTCCAAGAATGGTCCTTAGGTGTATCTCATGTTCTTCTTCTGATTTGGAATAAATCTGAATGTCATCAATGAAAACAACGACAAACTTATCCAGGAAGTCCATAAAAATCTTATTCATGAGGTTCATGAAATAAGCGGGGGCATTGGTTAATCCAAAAGACATGATCATACTCATACAATCCATATCCGGTGGTAAAGGCGTCTTTGGGATATCCTCTCGCAATTTTGAGTTGATGATAGCCAGTTCTAAGATCAATCTTAGAAAACACCGGCTCCCCAATCGGTCAAACAAATCTTCTATATTAGGCAAGGGGTACTTGTTCTTGATGGTGACATCATTCAACTTTCGATAATCCGTACACAAACGGTTACCTCCATCCTTCTTGTCCACAAACAAGACAGGTGACCTCCATGGGGACGCACTTGGTTGAATCAATCCGATTTCTAACATGGAATCCAGTTGCTTCTTCAGTTCTTCTAGTTCTGACGGGTTCATACTATAGGGTCTCTGGGCTATGGGTCCTGTTCCGGGGATTAGTTCGATGATAAACTCGATATCCCGATCTGGGGGCATACCGGGCAAAACATCTGGAAATACATCGGGGTATTTGCAAACTATCCGAACTTGGTCTGATGCAGCCCGTCCTACGACCGCTACTACATCTACTCCCACGAGCTCCCCAAGTGGACCCATGACCCGCGCCCGAGCCAAACTCCTTCAAGCTAAGGTGAACTCGCTCCTCTCCTTGTGTGACTTCGACACACCCTTGGATGGCTTGCTACTTCACACGCATACACTGTGCATCATCAGTAAGAGAAGGACCCAAGGAACGGAGGAGCAACCACCGCCCCAGATTAAGCGGTACTGCCGACCGGTACTACCGGCCAGCGGTACTACCGCCCTCTCCTACCGCTCGCCACAGGCACCCCCAACGGAAGCTCAAGCCGCTGCCAGACGCAAGCGGTACCGCCGACCGGTACTACCGGTCCAACGACCGGTACTACCGGACAGCGGCACGACCGCCCCCTCCTACCGCTCGCCACAGGCGCCTTCGACGACAGCTCCAGGCCCTCAAGCGGTACTACCGCTCCAGGAGCGGTACTACCGGTCACCACCGGTACTACCGGTTGCAGGACCGGTACTACCGGGCCCGACTGACTCAGAATACCTAAAGTGCGGCCCTGTGCCTTGTAAACCTACCTATAATTTACCTGTTCGTTCCGAAACTACCCCTGTTTTGTGGCTGGACTATATATAGCCCCCACCCTCCATTGTAAGTCCTTAGACTTGGATAATAATAGATATTAAGGAAACCCTTTGAGGACTTATATCTATTGGTCTCATGCTCCTACCAAGGAGCACCGGATTATCCACCCCCTCTTGGATCTTGCCTAGTGCGTTCAAGTTGTACAAGGCCTTGGGTTCTCTGCCGCCCAAGTCGTCAAGGTCTCACCAAGCACCTCATCCCCCGTTGTTGGCGTGGAGAGTGAGCTTCGCCCAACACCGATCCTAGGGATTATGTTGGATCGGTTGCCACCGGCGTGAGGAGTAGGCGTGTAACGTGTTTTGGTGTGTTCGTGGATTTCATCGTCTTCCCCCGATTTCATACCCGACCACCTCTTCCCCCGTTGCTCGTGGAATTCGTGAAAGATCGGGCCAACCCCAGGGTTACCCCCTAACATATTGGTATCAGAGCACGGTTGATCACGAATTTCCCACCAATTTTTCTTTTATCCGCCTTAAAAACGAAAATCCTACCAAAAAGAGCCCCAATCTGCCTTCGGATCGATCTCTGGATTTGGTGAGTTTTTCGTGGTTTTGTTCCATAGATCTGTTGCTTTGGGAGTCGATCTATAGCCCCTATTGTTTCTAGCTCAGCCTTTCGGTCAGTTTTTCAACGAATTTGAGGTTTTTGGCAAGTTCACCTCGTTCCAGGCCTGTGCCAAGCGGTACTACCGCTAGTGACCGGTACTACCGGTAGTACAAGCGGTACTACCGCTCACCGGTACTACCGCTCGTTACCAGCGGTACTACCGCCATCCGACCGTGCTTCCTGCCCTTTGACGCCTCGATTTCGTTCGCTGACCTTTCCCATCTCGCTTGTTCGTGTTTCGCGTGTTTGTCGCCATTTTCACAACAGCTTCCGCATCAACGTCATCCCGCGCTCAACGACACCGCGGCACTCGAACATCTTCCCCCACCAACGGTTGCAAGTCGTCAACAATACCAAAGGTATAACTTGCACCACCTTGACAGCCCCAAATCTTCCTTTGTGTGTATCTATCCTATGAGAGCAACTCATTTTGAGTTTGTCTAAGCATTGTGCACTTGCCTTCGGAAAAGTGAGAGTGTGAGGCCAAATACAAAAGCTAACATAGTAGAAAAGCAAGGGAGAAAAAGAAAAGAAAAAGAATAAAAAAACAAGGAAAAGAAAAAGTTAGAATAGAAAGTTACATAGTCTCCCAATACAAAGAGAATACCAAGCTTGTAAGCCAACAAAGAGAGAAGAAAGAGCGCACCGAGGCAAGTGCACAAATCTATTGCTTATCCTCTTTTGGCAAACGAGTTGTGGTCTCTCCTTGTGTTGGCACGACATCCGAGTGTAGTCTTCGTTAGAACCTTTTGTGCTCATTTTCATAGTCGTGCTAACTCCATTTTTCTCCACGTGTGTGTTTTCCGTGTTTTTGTAGATCGTATCCTTTTGCTTTTGATCTTTGGTTCTTTACCACCTAGGACAATAACCTTTTGCTTGGATCGTTTCGTTTGGTTTTCCACAACCCTAACCTTCCACCAAAAGCCTTTGAGAGTTTCTCGCCATTTCACTTTGCACGCTTTTCGCTCATTTGGGTGGCCATTGGTTTGATATAATCTCCAAGGTGAGGTAAAAGGCTAACTCTCCACACCCTTTCTCTCCATATACAACCATTGTTGGCTTTGCATCATGGACAGGCATGGAGAGCCATCCCAACCACCACCACCTCCGGAGGATGATAACCAATTCATGACAAGATGGGACCATTGGAAGGTCCGAGGAGAATTCAACTATCGTTGTGAAGCTCTCGAGCGGCGCCAAGATGAACAATTTAGCGAGGCCAGTGTGGAATTCAAGAACATCGACAACCGCTTCGAAGAAGTCCGTGGCCAAATGCATGCCATGCAACACAACCTCGGTCATCAAAATGAAGCTCTTGGTCGTGCACTCGCCTCAACGGATAAGAAGCTCCAACACATCATTGATGGACTCGCAAGGACACGCTCGCGCGAATCAAGCTCATCTCGGCACTCCTCAAGTGACTCAAGTGCACCTCGCCGTCACGTTTCAAGGCACCGGGATGGACCCGTTCTTCAATCCATGAGCTCTTCGCAAGCGGTACCATCTCCGCGTCACGCCGCGACATCAAGCTATGATGGTGACCTCTCCGCAAGACCTCCAAGACGCCAAGCAAACCGACCACAACCAAGGGAACTTGTGATTCAACAAGAGCAACCTCGCATGGACCACCAAGGCCATCGACGTCGACACGCCCCTTCAACAACAAGTGAAGCTTCTGAAGCGGACGAACAAGATAATCATCGACGTGAAGCACTCGAAGACCCTCCAAGGCGCCATCATCGACATGATCGCCCACGTCGGCAATATGATGGTCATGACGATCCTCCCCTACACCAAGAAGAAGAGCAGCCCATTGCGCATACGGCTCGACGTCCTCCTCGCCACATGGCGCAAGCTAATGCTCCTCGCCATCAACCACGACAAGAGCAAGAGAAAGCTCCCCAAGCTCTTCGTGAGGACCATCAACCTCCTCCTCGTCCTCAACCGCGACAACAAAACGAGCAAGCTCCCCAAGCTCGTCGTCAACAAGTTCCACCACCAAACGTGGCACCTCAACGACCGCAAGAGCAACGCAACAATCACCAAGCAAGACATGAGAGCTCGGATGATGATGATGACCGCTCAAATCAGGGAAACCGACGCAACCGGAACCGAAATAGAGAAGAAACTTTCGGCAAGCTCAAATTCACCATGCCCAAGTTCACCGGTTCTAATGAGCCCGAGGAATATCTCTCTTGGGAACTCAAGGTCGACAAGATCTTCCGCATGCACAATTATAGCAATGAGAAGATGATGGCCATGGCATCCCTCAAGTTTGATGAGTATGCCAACCTTTGGTGGGAAAAAGTCCAACTCGCTCGCGAAGCAAAAGAAGAGCCTCCAATCGCAACTTGGCAAGATATGAAAGCTCATATGAGATCCCGCTTTGTTCCTTCACACTACACGTGTGACCTCTTCAACAAGCTTCAAACACTTAGTCAAGGGACAAAGACCGTGGAAGAGTACTTCAAGCAAATGGAGCTCAACATGATCCGTGCCAACATTGAAGAACGAGATGAGCAAACAATGGCACGCTTCCTCAATGGCTTGAACCATACCATCAAGCGCATCACCGAGTTCCAAAAGTACAACAACATGGTTGAGCTTGTGCACATCGCATCCAAGGCCGAGCGCCAAGTGCAAGAGGACATCAAGTACAACAAGCCAAAGACGTACTTCACCTACAAGCAAGCACCAACCACTACTCCAACAACACCAAGTGGAAGCTCCCCAAGTACAACCAAGCTTCCCTTCAAGCCAACTATTCCCCAAGGAAAACAGCCCCCAAGTGGCAAACACACAAGGGATGATCAACCATTCAATGGTGAATGCTACAAGTGTGGAGGCAAAGGGCACAAGTCGAATGCTTGTGGAAACAAGAAAGTTTTGTTCATCCATGACAACGGCGATGAAGAATACTTGAGTGAAGACGAGTTTGATGCAAGGGTCAAGGAAGCCATGGCAAGGCAACATTTGGAAGAGGACCAAGAAATTCTTGTGTGTGAGCATGACGCAAGTCCATCACTTATGGTCACAAGGGTCTTGACTACCCAAGCCAACGAAAATGAAGACCAACGCTCGAACATCTTCCAAACTCGTGCCGGCATCAATGGGACGTCCATCAAAGTTGTCATCGATGGAGGGAGTTGCCACAACCTCGCAAGCACGGAATTGTGTGAGAAACTCAACCTCACCCTTCATCCGCATAGACACCCCTACCATATCCAATGGCTAAGTGACCAAGGATCCGTCAAGATCAAGCACACCGTCTCGGTGACGTTCTCCATTGGGCACTACAAGGACACGATGGAATGTGACGTGGTTCCAATGACGGTTTGTCACATGTTGCTTGGAAGGCCGTGGCAATATGACAAGCGTGCTTTGCATAATGGTCACTCAAACACTTACACCTTCAAATGGCTTGATAAAACTTGTGTGTTGCAACCAATGACTCCTAGCCAGATAATTGCGGACAATGCAAAGACTTTAGCGAGGGCGCAATATGCAAAAACACCTTGTGAGAAGAGTGGTGAGCGAGAGAACCACACCATAGTGAGTGAGAGCTACAAGCCAAACTCGAGTGGAAAAACTAAGAGTGTTCTTCTTGCCACCAAAAGTGAGATGAGAGAAGTGCGGAACAACCCATCCATCTTGCACTACGTCCTCATATGCAAGGGACTAGCGCAAGGAACTAATGACTTGACAAATGTTCCTCCTTCTTTGATGGCTGTTTTGCAGGAATTCCAAGATGTATTTCCCGAAGAGCTTCCTCATGGCCTTCCTCCTCTTCGTGGAATCGAGCACCGCATCGACCTCATACCCGGCGCACCTCTACCAAACCGCGCCGCGTATCGCACAAACCCGGAAGAGACGAAGGAGATCGAGCGTCAAATCAACCAACTCGTCTCCAAAGGTTTGATCCAAGTAAGCACTAGCCCAAGCGCGGTTCCCGTGATCCTAGTCCCGAAAACGGATGATACGTTGCGGTTATGCATGGACTGCCGTCCAATCAATGCTATCACCGTGCGTTATCGACATCCTATACCGCGTCTTGATGACATGCTTGATGAGTTATGTGGAGCCACTATATTTTCGAAAATTGATCTTCGTAGTGGCTACCATCAAATTCGCATGGCTGAAGGTGATGAGTGGAAAACCGCCTTCAAGACCAAGCTTGGTCTCTATGAATGGTTGGTTATGCCTTTTGGCTTATCCAATGCCCCGTCTACCTTCATGCGCCTCATGAACCATATTTTGCGATCTCTCATTGGAAAGAGTGTAGTTGTTTACTTTGATGACATTCTTGTCTATAGCAAGTCACTAGAGGAGCATGTTACTCATGTTAAGGAGGTCCTACAAATCCTTCGTCATGAAAAGCTTTATGCTAACCTCCCCAAGTGCACTTTTGCAAGAGACAAGCTGATTTTCCTTGGTTTTGTTGTGTCTTCTAATGGCATTGAAGTTGATGTCTCAAAAGTCAAGGACATACGAGATTGGCCCATCCCAACAAATGTTAGTGAACTTCGTAGTTTTCATGGGTTGGCCGGCTTTTACCGTCGCTTTGTGAAAGATTTTTCTACAATTGCTTGCCCCCTCAACGAATTGACCAAGAAAAATGTCACGTTCGTTTGGGGAAAAGCACAACAAAAGGCTTGATGAGCTCAAAAGAGGCTCACCAAGCACCACTTCTTGCATTGCCGATTTCACAAAACCTTTGAGATTGAATGCGACGCTAGTGGTATTGGCATTGGTGGCGTCCTTATGCAAATCAAGGCCCTATTGCTTACCATAGTGAGAAACTTGATGGCGCACGCCTCAATTATCCCATTTATGACAAAGAACTTTTTGCCTTGGTTCGTGTTCTTCAAGTGTGGCAACACTATCTTTGGCCCAAAGAATTTATCATCCATTCCGACCATGAGTCGTTGAAGTACCTTAAGGGCCAAGCCAACTTGAGTAAACGCCACGCAAAGTGGGTTGAGTTTATGGAGTCTTTTCCTTACATTGTCAAATACAAGAAGGGCAAAGAAAATGTGGTAGCGGACGCCTTGTCTCACAAAAACACAAGCCTTCTTACACGACTCGAAGTCAATGTCTTGGGTCTTGATGACATCAAATCTTTGTACGAGTCCGACTCTTTCTTTGGACCAATATTTGCACAATGTTCAATAGACAAAGGGATTGATGATTTCTATTTGCATAAGGGTTTTCTTTTCAAACAAAACAAGCTTTGCATTCCGAAATCGTCTCTCCAACTTTTGCTTCTTCAAGAGTCCCATGGTGGAGGCCTTATGGGTCACTTTGGCCGTGACAAGACATATGACATGCTCTCCACTCACTACTTTTGGCCAAAGATGAAGCGCGACGTGGAGCTCCACGTTCAACGATGCACTACATGTATCCAAGCTAAGTCTAAGTCCAACCCCTTTGGTCTTTATATGTCATTGCCTATTCCTCATGCACCTTGGTCGGACATTAGCATGGACTTTGTATTAGGCTTGCCTAGATCTAAACATGGTCACGATTCCATATTTGTAGTCGTGGATCGCTTTTCAAAAATGGCACATTTCATTTCGTGCCATAAGACCGATGATGCTTCACATGTAGCAAATTTGTTTTTCAGGGAAATAATTCGGCTACACGGCGTGCCAAGAACAATCGTCTCCGACCGTGACGTAAAATTCATGAGCTACTTCTGGAAGAACCTCATGGACAAGCTCGGCATCAAGCTCCTCTTCTCGTCCGCCTCGGATCCTCAAACCGATGGACAAACCGAGGTAGTCAATCGAAGTCTTGGCACACTTCTCCGGGTGTTGATAAAGAAGAACCTTAAAGACTGGGAGGAATGCATTCCACACGCCGAGTTCGCCTACAACCGCGCCAAGCACTCCACCACCATGAGGAGCCCGTTCATGATCGTCTATGGCTTCGAGCCTCTAACCGCGCTCGATATCCTTCCACTTCCACTTCATGAACGTGCCAATATGGACGTTGTCAAGCGTGCCCAAGCAATGATGAAACTCCATGAAGACACACGAGCTACTATCGAGCAACAAGTCCTTCGCCAAGCATCAAGTCTCAACAAGACCAAGAAAGAGATGATCTTTGATGAGGGCGACCTTGTGTGGATACACTTGAGTAAAGACCGCTTCCCCAAGGAACGCGACTCCAAGCTAAAGCCAAGAGGCGATGGACCATTCAAAGTGCTAAAGAAGATCAACAACAACGCCTATGTCATCGATATACCAACATCGAAGTATCTTGTGAGCTCGACATTCAATGTCAAGGACCTCTCACCCTACCATGGCGAAGAGGAAGTTGGGACGGTTGAAGAGTCCCCAAGGGGGGGGGAGCTGATGCAGCCCGTCCTACGACCGCTACTACATCTACTCCCACGAGCTCCCCAAGTGGACCCATGACCCGCGCCCGAGCCAAACTCCTTCAAGCTAAGGTGAACTCGCTCCTCTCCTTGTGTGACTTCGACACACCCTTGGATGGCTTGCTACTTCACACGCATACACTGTGCATCATCATGAAGAGAAGGACCCAAGGAACGGAGGAGAAGCAACCGGGCCGCCGGACACAAGCGATCTGCCGACCGGTATTACCGCCAGCGGTACTACCCTCTCCTACCGCCGCCACAGCACCCTAACGAAGCTCAAGCCTGCCGCCAGACGCAGCGGTACCGACCGGTACTACTGCCCAAGCGGTACTAGCGGTCCAAAGACCATTACCGGACAATGCACGACCGCCTCCTACCGCCACAGCGCCTTCGACGACAGCTCCAGGCCCTCAAGCGGTACTACCGCTCCCGTAGCGGTACTACCGGTCACCACCGGTACTACCGGTTGCAGGACCGGTACTACCGGGCCCGACTGACTCTGAATACCTAAAGTGCGGCCCTGTGCCTTGTAAACCTACCTATAATTTACCTGTTCGTTCCGAAACTACCCCTGTTTTGTGGCTGGACTATATATAGCCCCCATCCTCCATTGTAAGTCCTTAGACTTGGATAATAATAGATATTAAGGAAACCCTTTGAGGACTTATATCTATTGGTCTCATGCTCCTACCAAGGAGCACCGGATTATCCACCCCCCTCTTGGATCTTGCCTAGTGCGTTCAAGTTGTACAAGGCCTTGGGTTCTCGGTTTCTCGCCCCCAAGTCGTCAAGGTCTCACCAAGCACCTCATCCCCCGTTGTTGGCGTGGAGAGTGAGCTTCGCCCAACACCGATCCTAGGGATTATGTTGGACCGGTTGCCACCGGCGTGAGGAGTAGGCGTGTAACGTGTTTTGGTGTGTGTGTGTTCGTGGATTTCATCGTCTTCCCCCGATTTCATACCCGACCACCTCTTCCCCCCCCCCCTCGTTGCTCGTGGAATTCGTGAAAGATCGGGCCAACCCCAGGGTTACCCCCTAACATGGTCAATGGTAGGTTGGGATAGACTCTTGTTACACTTGAATTGGCGAGGTAAGGTTTCAGATATATGCTCGACTGATATTCCGGCGGTACTGGTCATGGTAATGGCTTTCTTGGCACAGTTAATCATTCCTTTATGTTTGGACATCCAATCCATTCCTATTACTACTTCCAAACCTTTAGTTCCAAGTACTATTAGGTTAGCATAAAAATCTATGCCATGGATTCGGATAGGGACGGCTTTGCAAATTTGCCTAGCCTTGGTGGTTGATCCGGGAATTTGTACAATCATCACATGCTTCAGTTTGGTTGGTTGAATTTTACTAGTGCAGGCAAATTCTTCGGTGACAAATGAATGCGATGCACCAGAATCAAACAACACTCTTGCAAGTACTGAATTAACAGAAAACATACCCAGCACGACGTCTGGCGCTTCCTGAGCTTCTTCAGCATGCATGAGAAAAAGACGGCCATTGCGGTTGAGTGAATTCCCTGGGGAAAATCTTCTCCCTGGCTGGACACGACGCTGCTGCTGAGCTGGGACATTGGTATTAGGGGTTGTAGCATTCTTCTTGTTGGGGCACTCGTTGGAATAGTGGCCTTTATTTCCACAGTCATAACAGTTCACTTGTGACTTGTCCTTGGTTGCGACAGGCACAACATTGCTTCCAGTCCTCAGGGCAGTGTTGGGGTTGGTGGTAGCATTGTTGGTGTTGAACTTGGGTGGGGCACGGGTGAAATTGCTAGAGTTGCCGGGGTTGTTGTGATTTCCTCCGGGTCTAGGGTTTCCACGGTTGGGATAGGTCGGACGGGTCATAGGGGGTCTGTTGGTTCTTGGGGCAAATCCTGGAGATGGGTTGGGGCGATACTTTGGGGTCTGATGGGTTCCTGGCTGATGCATCATGCGACGCTTGCGGTTCTCATTGGCCTGGTTGATCTTTCCTTCCATCTGGATAGCAGAGTCGACAAGGGCTTCAATATAAGCAAAGGGGATATTGACTAACACTGTCTGCATCTCGTCATGCAGACCATTCAGGAATCTTTCTTTCTTCTTGGCTTCGGTGTCTATCTCGTCCGGGGCATACCTAGCTAATGACAAAAATTTGTCACGGTATTCCACTACAGTCATCCTTCCTTGCTTCAACTCTCTGAACTCGTCTCTCATTCTCTTGATTAAACCTGGCGGCACATGGGTTCTGCTTGACCTTGAATTCCTCCCAGGTCATCATTTGGCCTCCGGTCATTGCACGAACACTGTTCCACCATGCCCTGGCATCTCCGGCTAGATAATGAGTGGCGAACAAGACTTTCTCGTTGGCTTCTACTCCGGCTACTTCTAAGTTATTTTCCATGGTTTGCATCCAATCATCGGCGTCTAGGGGTTCTTCCGACTTGGTGAAAACGGGTGGGTTGGTATTCTGGAAATTCTTGAGCTTAGATCCGTGTTTGTCCTGATTTCCATGGCCTTGGTCGTTGTGGGCTAGCTGGGCTATCTGTTGCAGAGTAGCTAGGTTGGCTTGATGTTCCGCTCTTTCAGCTTCGTGGTCAGAAGTCAACATTTGCAGGATCTGCAACATCGGGTCCGGGGCTGAACCACTTCCTCCACGTGACATCTGAAGATTGATTTAGATCATGAGAAAAGAGGGAAATTTCTAAGGTTTTGGGTCTTTGAAAAGTTTTTAGAGTTTGACTCAAGTTTTCTAGCAACTTGCTTTTTCATTCATTCACTCATAGCACACAGTACAACACACACCACAACAAAGAAAAACAGATGGTTTTAAGAACCATTCTGGAAACTACGATATAGTGGGACCGACTACTACTCACTACGCTAGTGCTCAGTGCTACTACTGCTCGGAGTCTGTGGCTTCATCATCTTCCGCATCATCGATGAAGGCGAAATCATCCTCATCGGTTGTGGCATCCCGCAAAAACCACTACTAGAAAATCGCGTTGTTTTTGTGCATTGCATCGTCATCATCATGCATTGTTTGTCTGAAACTATTTCGAAACGCCTAGTTTTATTTTCTAAATAACCCCCGTCTTTATTTCAAATTAAAACATCGGTTTGTTCAGATCTTTTATTTGTCTAAAAAGTATTTACCAAAAATGTTTTACAAATAAAATAAATACTAAAATATTTTGTCCGGGGAGGCAGTCCGATCAGTCAGGCCAGAGGCCCAACCTGACCAGACTACCTACCACCCGGCCCATCTAAAGAAACCCTAAACCCTTTTCTACCTAAACCTAGTCTACCCAGCCCCCTCCACCTCACCCCCTCCAACCACAGCTTGCCACCTCACCGTTCCCTCCACCTCATCCTCAGCCTAGCCACCTCACCAATCCCACCACCACCACTCCTGGCCCACCCCGCTGGCCCACCCGCCTGCTGGTTCCTCTCTCTCTCCTCTGCCCACCCCACAGCCCACCACCCAACACCACGCACGCCACCCGCCTGCCCCACCCCGGTCAACCACCCCGGCCCCACCAGCTAGCGGCCCCGTCCCCCACCTCTCGTTCCTCTCTCCCTTCCTCTTCTTCGAAGGCCGCCCAGTGCAGCCTCCACTCGCATGACGCGAGTGCTCGCCGCCTCCACCTCCGCCCTCCCCTTCCTCTCTCTCTCCCAAAGACCCGCCGCTTCCTCCCGCTTCACCACGCCACGCTCTCGCCTCGGCCTCTGCGAGGCCGCCATCTCCCTCGAGCTCGCTCTGCCCCACCGTCTTCCTCTTCCTCCCGTTGGCCCCGCTCACCCACCTCGTCACCGGCCCGAGCCCGCCCCTTCTTCCTTCCCTCCGGCCGCCGCCCTCCTCTCCCCTCGCCAAGCGCCGCCGTGGAGCTCCCATCGCCGGCCTCGCCCGCGCTCACCGCCCCGTCTCCTCCTCCTCGGGCCGAACCCGCCGCCGTTCCTCTCGAGCCGAGCTCGACCTGCAAGCCTCCTCCGCCGCCTGGACTCGGCCGCTCGCCGAGCCCGATCCCGCCTCCCCGCCGCGCCGGCTGCCGTCCGCACCGGCCGTGCCTTCTCCTGGTTGCCCTGCCCAAGCTTGCCGCCGCCATGGCCGCGCCCTCGCCTCGCCTGACGCTGCCGTCTGGCTGCGTCAGTCGCCGCGCCATCCTGTTCGGCTCGCGCCCGCCCGTGGAGCTCTGCCACCACCGCCAAGTCCGTCGTCGTCGGCCTCGTCCTATTCCGCGACCCCGCCTCGCCTCTCTGTCCCGGTTTTGTGTCTGTGAGTTTTGGTGTAAAACGTGTTGCTGTGATACTATTGGAGCTGTTGGACAAAGGGGACCGTGTCGCCCCCGAGTTCTACTTCTTAGCGTGTCGCCATCGACGAGACCGCCCCTCCGCGCCGATGCCCGGAAGTTGTGCCAAGTTCTACATCCAACGAGTTGACCGATGATCGAGATGGGCACCCCCAAGGTCTTCATCCCGGTGCGACAAGCACTTCGCCGCGGAACGCCAAGATCTTCATCCCGAACGCCAAGACCGATCTGATTCGAGGACCCGACAAGATCTTCGTGATGACAAGATCGGCACCGACCAGGGCGAGTCCGATGCGCCCCCGATGCCGAACCAAGTCCTTCTACCGCGGATGCGACCAGATCCACTTCCGTTGTCCGAGACCGTTTCCGTCGAACCGTTCTCCCCGTCGCCCCTGAGTCCGAACCCCGAACCCCGGAACCAAGATCTGCCGAACCCAGATGTGTGACCCTAAGCCCCTATTTTTATAATAATATATACTTGTTACATTTTTAAATTGTCATGCTTGCATACATATTGTGGTTTGGGGGCCTTATGCCGATTCACTTCATAATTAAATATGGGGCCCATATGCGGGCAAATCTAGTCTTATATTGGCCTCATTTAAACTTGTGTAACGAACAGATGCCATGTTTTGCCTTGTTAAGACAACACTTAAATTGCGGGGTATCTAAATAACTTGAACCGTTTAATTAAATGTCGGGACCCCGGTTCCGCTTAATATGATCTAATTGCATCGCATCTTGCCATGTCATACATCATACATGCATCATGCTCGATCTTTTGCCGTAGTATTAAATAGTGCATTTATTCTAGTGTTTTGCTTCTTCGAGGATAAGGCCGTTGAGTTGATGCGAGTGTCGATCCGATCTTCGGATGAACCTTCGGCAATGTTTATCAGGCGAGCATCTCCCCCATTCTACCTATCTTACTTTATAGTATTTATTCCCTCCTATTGATCTATTGCTATCTGTGTCGCGTTGCTCTAGTTTTCGTACCCGTGATATCCCTTGCAGCCTTATATTGCCTTGGACACATCCTATTACCTGTTGTTTGGTAGCTAGTTGGACTTGCGTGTCGTAGTCGCTTGCTCAAGTGCTGTTGTGTGTCGTCGAGTACCACAGTTGTTGGAGTATTTGCCGCATGTTTATTGTTGGAGATGATCATAACTTTAATTACTTTTTAACAACTATAATTGAAGTAGGTAAATGCAGAGGCACATGTGGGCAATAGATGTTATTTGGTTGTTAACCGTCCACTTGTGTCCCGTAGGACCCCGAGTACTTGATACCTGTTCCTTGAATATTCGCGCTATCCACATCCGGGAGGATTATGGGACCCCCCTGAGCCAGAGCTTGATTCATTCTTATTTCTTGGGGCCACAAACTAGTTTGAGGTTTTATTTACTACCCTGTACTTATGCCATGTTTTACTGCTTTATTACGATTGTGCGAGGAGCACTGTCGCTTAGGTAAGCGGAGTGTTTTCGCGTATCGACAAGCCCATTTTGGGTTCCTTCGTTCATACCATCGACGCAAACCTTGAGTCCGTCTCGAGTCAGCTAGCTTTATTCTTGGTGTACTCAATGGGGTGGCCCCCTGAAATATTTCTGAATCCTGTGATTGCTTTGTCGTGAAAGCCTCGTTGGGTTTTGATTTGGTTTTTCCGAGGTTGATCGAGTGTGTGTTGCTATTTGTGCACCCCTGCAGGGTAAAACTTTCTGAAGGCCGTGTCCGCGGTTATGGACGACTTGGAGCATAGTATCTCGATCATAGACAACTATAACTAAAGTAGTGTTATAAATTTGACTTTATAATGACTAGTAATCAGCTTCACTATAATGGAATGGCTAAATAAAACTGCCAACAATTGCTTGTTTGGGTTGTCGCTTGCGACCATTGTACCTGACTAGTAAGTATTGCAACTACAACGGAATGTCTAAATAAAAGTACCAACAACTGCTGGGTTTGGGATATCTCATGCTAATTGTATTTGACTAGTAAGTGTCGCAACTACAACGGAATGGTTAACTAAAATTGCCCACTGCTTATTTTATCAGGATGATTGTCTATACCTGACTAGTAATTGCTGCAACGATAACTGAATAAATAAAACTGCCAACGGTGTGAGTTCCTCGGTCGACTTCCTCGTTTGGTCTCGAGGGGGAAACACCAGGATGGGTTTGTTTGATGGTAGCATCAGGTTGGTTCCACATAGGTATTTCTTATCCCCTACGGTAGCCGGCGCTTATCCGAGTCTCTATAGGTTGTTTAGTGCATCTTGCCACGCCGCTCCGCCCACCATACCTATGTAGGCGAGGACCGAATTCTAGCCTCGCTGCATCGGCCTCAAGATCTTGACGCTCCTCTTTTTCCTTTGCCCTTTGTCGGCACCCCTTTTGTTTAAGTGTTTTGAGATCGACGTCGTTAGCGTGGTTACCCTTCCGCTTGGCACAGGGGTTATGGACGCCATTGGTTATTCTTCAGGGCTCTTAGCCCCATTTGCATCTTGTCCGTAGTCGGACGCTCTATCATTTTCAAGGTGATTTGGATCTTTGTATATTATATCTGTATTCTTGACTCATTGAGTCGCTGTTGTATATATATCTGTTCTATGGGTCCCATCGAGGACTGTTGTGTAATGTTATTACTTCGTTTTCCACCCGCACGAAAGTGCCTGGTGGGCACCTTTGAATCGTTTCTATGCGGGTTCGGCGAGAATCGCGGAAACTTGCATAGGGTCGATTCTGAGGGTGTTACATCGGTGAAGAAGTCCATGGCCTGATCCTCCAGAAAATCATCGTCATCGCTGAGATAGGAGTAAGGGCCTCCACGAAGATCTTCTCCGGCATTCTCCCTTTCCTCTAACTGCATGTCTCTCTCATGGATGGTCTCTTCCAGAGATGAGATGCGATGGCGAAGACGGGCAATAATGCGCTCCTTCTTGTCGAGCTGACGGCGACGAGACTTGCGATCCTTTGCTAGCATGGCGATGGTCTGATCCTTCGCCTTGATGATGGCAGACTTGTGGTTGCAATAGTCACGGCGGCTTGTCCGTTCTGGCGACGATCATACATCATGAAGCTAAGGTGGTCCAATTGAGTCTTCACCGGGTGGTATGGGGCTTCCATGGTTGGCCATTTGCATCACGCCTTGGGAAAACTCAAAGCGAGTACCCTTGATCCGATTGATGCTACGCCCACAGACGGAAAGAGCTTCTGCATTGCTCGCAAGTCCATCGAGCGATTGTTTTCCCTCAAGGTAAACTGAATTCCCTCCGCAGTGGGAGGTTCAATCTTTCCTCGGAGACTTGCAACAATTAGCCACTGCAGATCTTCTCCCCCTTGATCATTGAGCTGAGCTCCGAAGAACTCGGGATGCGGACGCTCCAGAAGTTCCGAAAGCTGATCCAGATCCCTCTCAAAGATAAGGTCTCCTCCATTCCCGAGTTGGTAAAATTTGCTGTACTTCACGTCCATCTATAAAAATAGAGGATGAGTAGATTAGCAGAGTGATCAAGTGTGTCAAAATTTTATCTATTTTGCAAGAGTTTTTGAGGAACATGAAGTTTTATTAAAGAATTAAAGAGGTAAGAATGAGAATAAGTTTTCGTAAATATTTTTGTTCTTGGGTTTTGAAACTAAGTTTTTGGTTCAACGTCCAATCTAACTAGGGTATCCTATGGTCAGGATGGCTCTGATACCAACTTGTCAACACCCGGATTTTTCAATCCTAGATGCCTGTTATGCCATACATCGCAATCCCAGGATTACCATTTTTGCGAGACATAACATAATTGGATACCATAGTACTTCATACATTACAAACGATACATAAGTTCTTACACAAATAGAAATCTCATGATCCAGTTCTTAATACAACATCAAGCAGTGGAATACGTAATAATAACGGTAGCGTAGGCGAAGCTCCATCTTCGGGGTCACAGGCAATGCTGACGATGGGAGATGATCCTAGTTGTCGTAACCTTCCTGGGGTCCATCCTCCAGGTACTCCTCTTCATAGTCTGGCCATGGGAATAGCCAGGGACAAAGCCATGAGTACTCTTTAAGTACTCGCAAACTAATACTAACAAGTAAAGGGGGGTTTTTGGATAATAGGACACTAGGCTCTAGGGTTGTTTTGCAAAAAAAGCCAGGTTTATATTTACTAAGTTCCAAAGCTAGTCACAATTTTATAACTCCTAAATGGGATCTTGTAATCCAGGTCACAACTCTGTTGTGGTCAAGTCAAAGTCGCAATTCATTTCACAAGTCATTTTAAAAAAATCGACGGGGAACAGATGGCCACTCAGCTGTCCATAAACGCGACGCTGCTATTGAATAGTTTGACACTCTGCAGAGATTGTACACTTTCACCACAACACTCGATACATCCGTCGAACAAATCCTGAATTCACCATACTCGGTGTCACGGATAATCAATCCTAACCTTTCAATTGCACTCCCTAGTATAAGCACCTCTCCTGTGAGTTTGGCCTCCCAACCATGACCACTTTGTCATCTTGGTCTTTGCATGTGGACAATCTTCACAAGGTAGCCTCAGCTCAGACCTTGGCCGTGAGGGAACTAATACTAAGGTATATAAGTTTCCAGTCAAGCCCTACCCAATATTCGGGTATTGTGGTTGTACGCTAAAATTGGAATGGTATCGCATCCATACAACCATCAGTTTTATAAAGGGCTAAGGCTCATGCCTCAACATTTTTATCACCAGAATCATCAAGTGTTTGGAAACACATGTCCAAAACATTTCAATAGAATGATCCATCATTCCAAGGTTTTCATAACCATTACTCCACCAAGTATTCCCATCTAAAAGTTGATCAAGTTTTATGCTTAGCACTAGCATCTACAGGTGGGGGTAGTACTAATGAGGGGTGGTAACTAGTGGGGTTTCAACTAAGTACAACCTTATATCTTAGGCTGATATCAAGGTTGCTAGCTTAGGCCAAATTTTATGCTCTTTATGCAACATTCAGCACAACTTTCTAGTATCTACCAAACTCTTAGGTAGACTCTAAGTAAGCTTTGATAAGGAAATAAAGTAAGAAGCTTGCCATAAAACTAGGATTGGTTTAACAAGTGGGTATGATCACATATGCTTAAGGCATAAAGTAGTCATCTCACAAGTATGGGTTTGTGGCATCAGTAAGGTATCTTGCAAGTGTTAGCTTGCACATTCACTAGTAGTATTAGGCTTGCCTTGTGCAGAGCAGTGGTTGAAGTTCTCCTCGGCTTCCCCTTCGTAGTATCCTCCTTCCTCCTCGTATCCTTGGTCGGTACTAGCGTCTATGAATAAATACGAGGTACACAATCACCAAACAATACTTAACTACTTGCAATCATCACACACAAGGGTCCTATAGATGATCTAGCATCATCTCTAACATTACAAGATTAAAGCTTGGTTTAAATCCTTTTTATTTTTAGAAAAGTAATTTCTACTTATTGAAGAACTACTTAAGATTTAATATTCTCCAAACTAAACATGGGATCATGTTGACACATGTCATCACCACATATTGTAGTCCATGGGAATGTGATTTAAAGTGGTGTCACAATTTAATAAGGTTTTACCCTTTTATTTTAATTAATTAAAGTGGCTAGAAATGCTTATGAAGCATTCTTTTAATACTTGAACATTATTTCTGCAAGTAAACCTATATATATTTTTATATATTCTGAAAGGTATGGTTAAATGTGATTTTTGAGAGTTGGAATCAACTCAAAAGCTTTTATGGTTTAAAATTAAAAAATGTTTGAATGCAGAAAAGCTTCTGCCTTGTTATTTTTACTATGGGTGATCTACAGATCCAAATGACTTGAATCCAACGGGCTTGGATTAAGCATTCACAGACCTTTCCAACAAAATTGGTTCATCAAATTTGGTGCACTGAATCGATCTGGGTTGATTTTTGAAGTTGGGTGCAGAAGTGTGTTTGAATTGAAATAGAAAAGTTTTAATTTGAATTGCTGGGCTACGCGGGAAATTCTAACGGGCCGGCCTGCTAAGTGCGGTGCTCCCGCGTGCTGCTTAAGTGGGTGTCCCCACTCGTCAGTGACACGGGGCTGGGCGAAGCGGTATGGGGCAACGTGGATCGTTCGATCTAGTTCTAATCCAACGGCTGAGGGTCATCGTCGACGCGAGACAACTCCAGCGAAGCGAAACCTAACGCGCCGGTGAGGGGTGCTGGGGCTCACCGGGCGAGGAGGTCGGCGAGGCGGCGAAGTCGACGACGGCGAACCTCCGGTACCGGTGGCTTCTCCAGGCGGCTCAATCGCTGGCTCCTTCTTCTCCGGCGGCGGCTCTAGTGAAATTCGGCGAGGTGGTGCTAGCCTTGCTCGAGAATGGTGTGGCACGGTCGGTGGGGAGAGGGAGTGAGATGGTGTGAAGAAATCGTATGAGGTGGCCTCTATTTATAGTCGGCGAGGGACCGTCGGCAAGACGCAGTGAGCTCGTCGGGGCGACGTTACAGTGCTAATGGCATGGGCAAGGGTAGGGGCGGTGCTGTCTCTGGCGATGCTCAACGACATGGTCGCGAGGCATGGGCGGTGTGGTTTGTCGGAATGGGCGGTGCTCTGCAGTAGGCGGCGTCTTCGGCAATGGCGGTGGCGGTATGGCGGCAAACGGTGATGTCTGGCGGTCTCTGGTCGGTGGTGATCGTGTGTGCGCAGCGGTGAGGCGGGCTCGTGACGTTGGTCGCGGTGGCGCTACGCTTCGGCATGGTCTGGCGTGTCTTGTGCGCGTGGTCGAGGCTTGGCTTCATGCAGACGAGCGATGGCGGTGGATGGTGGGCTGCCTCCCAGACAAGGTTGGCACGACTAGTTCTTCCTCTAGCCTGCTGTCGACTATGGGGTGGCATTGAGGTGCTCGGCTGTTCACCATTTATGGCAATGGCAAGCTCACAGGGGTGCTAGTCCTTAGTTAAACTTCCTAGATGATCTACTGAGGTGTGTGTGAGCTAACTAGGGAACAAGTTAGGCTCAAAACACTGCACACTATAGTGTTTGATGTTTTGTTTGATTTGTGTCTACAACCTGTTTGATGAAATGGCCGCATGAAATCAAGTTTTGAATTTTGAAATGAATTTTGGTGGGTTTGCTAGATTGGTGCTGGTGAGTCTGCAGATGCTTGGGTTTTGAAAGTTGAGCTTGTTTGAGTGGGTTTTGAAAAAGTGGGATCTTCCCATATGAAGAAGATTCAATTTTGAATTGTCATTTAAACTATGCATTTGAAAGTTTCTGGATGATCACAAAGTGGGCCTTGATACTTTGTTATGAGTACATTCAAGGGGTGCAAAGATCCAGAAAATTTTCTGTTAGGTTTTGAAAGTTTGAGACAGCCAAAGTAGGCATGGGAGTTAAATTGGTCAAAATGACCATTCACTTAATATATTTGTTTTGATTTACTTGTCTTTAGGAAAAGTGTGGGGAATGTTTTAGATGATGTTATTTTCACCTAAGAAACATTGTACAAGCAATAGATCACACAAACAAGGTGGTTTTTAAATAAATTCAAAATCCATGCATACACATATACATGCATTCATGAATTTATTTAGAAAAGTTTTTGTTAACCCTAAACTTGTTGATTAGTGTTTGTTGATCTAAGTTTGGTATTTTTGGGATGTTACACAAGGCTTACCAGTGCGTTGCCACTCAAGGCATGTGCATTCATGCAATTGAGTGTCAACAACATGCCTCATGCCAGTCTTTGTATCTCTGACTTCAGCACCCCACAATGAGGATTTCTCAACACGCAAATGTGCAAGATTTCTGCTCATGTTGACCACCTGCTGCACAACATCAGGAAGCTTATCTCCTTGAATAACATCACCAAGCCTTCTTCTCAATTCCCACAACCTCATGATCATGATCCTGATCTGGTCAACCATGTCATGGACAGGCAAGTCTTTTAACTCCTTCACTTTGTTGTTGAAACTTTCTGCCAAATTATTATTGATATGATCACATTTGATGGCAGTGTTAAAACCTGACCTGTACCATAAAACAGAATGGTAGGTTTCCAACCATGTACAAAACTTGACCCTATCCTCCTCAGAGCATGCCGCCTTAATCTTCTCAAGGTGATATGAATGTGTCTGTCTAGTGTAAGATCTTACTGCTGGCCACATGTGTCCAAAATCATCAACTCTGAATTTTTTGATCAAATTCATCCACATATGGCCGAAGCACTCCCTCTGCTCAGCATGAGGGAAAACATTCTTCACTGCATTTTCTAAACCTTCACATGCATATGTGTGCACTGCCAATGGAGAGACTGGCCCTATGCATCTTTTCAACTGCATCATGAACCATGTCCATGATGCCTCTGTCTCAGACTGAAACATGCCAATAGCTACAGGGAACATCCAATTGTGTCCATATAAAGCATTGCATGCTGCTAGTTGACCATTCCACTTTCCAGTCAATAAAGATGAGTCTATACTCAAATATGGATGGCATCCTGCTTTGAAGCCATCGATGCAAGGCTTTAAAGCCATGAAGAATTTAGAGAAGAAGACTTTCCCATCAGCTGTTACCTCAGTATCTATCTCCACAATACTGTCAGGTGACCTCTTCTCTACTTCTGCTTTGAAGTTATAAAGCATTCGAAAGGTATTTGCCCAATCACCATATAGCTCTTTCATTGCCCTTTGCTTTGCCTTCCACACTATAGTATAATTCAGCTTAATGGGGTACTGCTTTTCCAAGTCTATTTTCAGTCTCTTTGCAGTGTTGTTTGGTGTTGTGGCTAAAATGGGATTGATCTTTTCTGCAACCCATAATTGTGATGTCATCTTTGTAACTGTTTGAGAACTTGTAATACAAGTATGAGGTTTTGGAATTTGATTCACTCTTATTGTCCTTCCATCAGGTTGGCGTCTAGCAGATATATACCACTTGCAAGGCCTGGCACCACCATCATAACCTACGCATTTTGCATAGAACTTCTTTTTATCAGTCCACATAGTCTTGGTAGCAAACTCATGTTTGACTGCATATGTCCTGAAACACATCCTGAATTCATCCATGCTTGGAAACAATCTCCCAACTTCAATAATTGGGTCCTCTTTGTCATAAACTGTTACTAGCTCATCATCATGTGCATCATCTACATGAACTGCAGTATTTTCCAACAACTCTAGATCTATATCTGCCTCTTCATCTCTTAAATGGTTGTCACCATCATTTGCAGCTTCATCCCTCTTCTTCTCCTTGTCTCTGTCATCCATAGGAATGCCAAAAAGCTTTGCCATTTCAATGTCATCTATTGGTGCAATGACCAAATCAGTCCGGTCATGTATCTCAACTGAACTCCAATCAACAGTTACAATCCTTTGTGCATTAGCATCTGTAGCCTCCCCTTGTGCATTAGCATCATCCTCCACTGTTAAAACTTCCAACTCAGTAAGTATAGGCATTACTTGCCTTTGTGCAGCCCAATCATCCTCGACCATCTGAGCAGCCAGCTTCGAGGCCACATATCCAACTCTCGAATCAGGTTTCAGATCAATGAGCTCTGCTAAAACAGAACAGTTTTGCTTGTCCAAATGTTTCGCTCATCGATTTCATCAACTATATGTTTCTCTGTCTCAACCCTAACATAGTCACATTTGCAATCATCAAATCGTAACAAAGAAACTTCTTGCTCTGGCCCCCAAACCACACTATCCCCAATTTTTTCCACCATTTTCCTCACCACCTCCTCTCCCATGTTTATTAGCTCTTGGGGATCAACATGTTCTAATTCCACCTCCCATTTAACAACTGTGTCTCTCTCAATGAGCTGCGTGCTGCCATTAACTAAAACATCCCTAGAGGGAAAGAAATTGATGCGAAATTCGAAGGTTTGGCGGCAAACGTAAATCCGCCTGTTTTGGCGGGCCTTGTGAGCTATCGGAAGTGAACAAAGAGCTCAACCTTAGAGAAATTAAGTGCGAGATACGGATATACCGATTAGAAGTCCCTCTCCATGCTCCATCTCGTTCCCCTCGCCTGCTCAGACACCGCCTCCACAATCTAGCATCAATGGGCACGCCAGATCTCGAATTGAGAAGAATGGGAGAGGAATTAGCTTTCAAATGGCACTCACCACCTTCGCCGTCGAGCAAGCGCCGCCTAAATGAATTGCCGCCGCCGCCGAGAATGATGGGTGAGGTTCGCCGCCATCGGGAAGCTACATCGGTGTGTGACGCTCTCGGTCGGAAGCGGTTGGTTTGACTGGCTTGACTGGCTGTCCCAACCGACCGGTTTAGCTTAACCCTAATCTTGGAACAAAGTTAAATGTGTCCTTAACGACCGTTTTATGGCCCGTGTGGCCCTGGGATATTAGCTGCCTCACAACCGTCGCATATTCTTTTCAACAATGTCGTGTTCCTTTCAATTACGCGTAAAGACGTTGCATGGGAGCTATAAGCCCGAGAATCATCTAGCAACAAGAGGCAAACTTGAGCTATGCATGCGAGTGCTTTTGTGAGCTAGCTAGCAGGAAGTGTCCTCATCGATCACAGAATGAGGCCTCCTCTTGCCATTGTGAGCCCTCTTAGCATTTATAGGACATGCCAAGGGACAAGGGCGGACTCACGTGGCCTAACTACACTATTGGCTATAGTGTCTGGCATAGTGTACAGTGTATAGTGTCATGAATAGTGGTACATACATAGTGCATAGCGGTGCACTATTTGCTACATAGGCAGCATGTCCCCTGTCTTCTTCTTGCTTTTCCTTGTCTTCTGGCTTTCTCTAGCGATGGGTTCCTGTGTGCTGGACAGTTGATCGATGGGAGCAGCAGCAGAGAAGTGGAGGGAACCATCCATCCGGGAGCGGCGACTGGAGAGAGCCGGCCTGGAGGAGCAATCTGGTAGCAGTAGTGCGGGTGGTGGCGATCGGGAGTAAGCTCTCCCACTTGGAGGCATCGATGGCCAGGGAGGAGCCCAGCGGGGAGAGGGAGCTGGGCGGAGGCCCAACCGGGCACTAGCGGCCCAACCAAAGTGGTGTCTGGCCAAATGAGTGGCCCAGCATAGGCGGGCGACCAGTGGTGGGAAGGAGCTAGACGGGATCCGAATGGGCTGGCTGGGGTGGCCCAGCCAGGAAGACACGGGGCGGCCCGCTCGGGCGAGGCGGGAAGGAGCGGCGGGAAGCCCAGCTGGGCGTGGGGAGGCCCAGGCGGGGGCACCGGGCAGGTCGGCTAGGGGAGGAGATCGCCAGCAAGGTGGTGGGCTGGCTGAGAGGCTCCAGCCGCCCCAGTCTGCGATTCTGCTGTCTTTTTCTTATTGTTTTGCCTTTTTTGACTGACTTGGAGCGTTTCTTTGGGGTACTCGGGGGCAATCCTCCCGACAGTGAGAGAAGGCACTGCTCCTCTTCCTTGACCACTACCACGAGTAGGGATGGCACCCGCCGGGTTTGGGGCCGGGTCCGGTCCCCCCATACCCGCCCCATTTAAGTTGTCGGGTTTCATTTCTTACCATACCCGTGACCCGGCCGGGTTCGGGGCCCCAGTACCCAGCGCATGAGACGGGAGGGACGCTGACGCATGCGGGAAGAAAACAATGGGATAGTAGGATGGGTTTGGTGAAAATGGACGCGTGCGTGCGTGTCCTGTCTTCAGGACTCCATATTCCAGCGTGTGCATGTGATGTGTGTTGTCTGCGTGCATGGCCCGCGTGGACGTGTGGTTAGTCATATGATTATTAGGGATAGGATTAAGGCTTAGAGCGGGTCTGCGGGTATGGGTTTGCCACCCCCATACCCGTCCCATTAAACTTGGAGGGTCTAACCTTTTACCAAACCCTCCCCATTTAAGGCGGGTATCCATCGGGTTTGTGGGTTTCGGGGCCCCATTGCCATCCCTAACCACGAGAAGGCACCAGACCTCATCCTGGACTCAAGTGGCGGTGGTAGGTGGACACGCCCAAGATCTGGCGAAGAGTAGGCTGGATTTGGGTTCCTTAGGCCCGGATCCGAGCTCCATCGATGGATTTGTGCATGGCGACGGCCGGGTAGGAGGGGGAGATCTAGCACATCCCCATTTTTTTTCTGAACTTGCCTGGATTCGTGGTCCCTCCTTGGATATTCTTTTTCTTGATATTTCTTTAGAATTTCTTTTAGTCATATATTCATGAATCTCCAATGAATTATCCCTAGAGAGACCGGATCTAGGCATCATCTTTTTGGGGGGATTTTTTCATTTAGTTCGTGATGTATCTTGTTGAATTGGATTTTTTATGTTAATACCGATCTAAAACTTTGTATTTTAATGTGAATGAAACTTTGTTGAAACTTTGATACGTGTATGGATGTTCGTATGAAATATGTATGATTCCTATGTGAATCTTCTATAGGTCTTTGTTGATACGGGTGTTGAATCTTCAATGGAACAATGAGTCCAAAAAATTGAATTGATCTCTGTTAAATTTTGTATGACGATGTTGCATCTTGTATGAAATATGCATGAAACTGTAATAAAATTGTTAAGAAACTAGTTTGGTTTTGATAAATGATACATGTTGTACATGTATAAAATTATGTACTGATTAATTTTAGAAAAATCCTTTATTTTGAGAATGTTTGCAAAAATTATGTACATATTGCACCTTGTATGAATATTCGATGAATATTGCTCCAAAATATTATATGAATTTTATATAATTCCTAAAAGAAACCTGTACCAAACTTGTATGAGTATGTCTAATGTTCCGAATTTTGTATGATTCTTGAAAAAATCCTGTACAAAATTTGTATGAGTATTGTTCGATGTTCTGTCACACATTTTATAAACATTATTGTATGAACTTGTACGGACATAATTAATATGAGTTTTTTTAAAACTTAGATGTATTTTTTGAAATTACATTCTACATAAAACTGGCTAATTAAATTTGGATAATTAAATAAAACAAATAACATTTTATCTGTGTAATTAGTGGGGAGGCAAACAATAGCGAAATATGTATAAAATTTGAAAACACTAGGGGCTAAGAAGAAAAACTATAATAGACTCCAAAAAGTGAGATGAAAGGATTATTCTATAAAACAAGTAAGACGAATCTTCAATACATAAAGGATAAAGATGTTGCCAAGACCCAACTTTACATGCTATTGCATTTCCCAGACTCGTAGAAGAGGAAGGCTCTGTAGCGCGCTAAACAAATGAACAGAAAAGTCTCTCTAATTCGAAGGCCTCTGCTCTGTTCCTGTGGTGCTTGAAAAATCAAGCGTTGACAAAACTCCACCGCCGTCCGTCCACTGATCCACACACCTTTCCCGGTCCAGTCTCCTGGCCCGCGCGAAATGGGGATTTTTGTTCCGTTCTCTGTCTATTCCCTTCCTTTCCGGTTTCCGCGTAGCCCTCGCCGACCCTCCATTCACACAGATGGCCTTTGTCAGCCTCAGTTTTTAACTAACTAGCGAAATCCGAGCTTCTCGACAGCGATCGCCGACCTACCATGGGTGGCTCTCCAGCACGCGGCCGAGACTGAGTATCATCGTTTCTTTATACTACTACTCCTCCTCGCTATTCCTTGGTAGTAGTATTATTCGAGGTCGATGCCGGCAAATTTTATAGTCCAGTACGTCCCAACCTTCCCAGCTGACCAGGGATTGTTTCAACGTTCTTGAGCTGCCTCCCCTCGTCGCGATTAAGCAACCTCCCTGCTCGTCGACGACTTCCGGCGATTCGATTCGGCTCGGTTCTTTTCTCCCCTTCCAGCGGGCCGATGGCATTGGACGTGATACTCGTCAGATTGCTGGTCGTCGCGGCCGTCGCGAGCGTCCTGCCGGTGCCGGGCCGCGCGGATGCTGGCGCTGGGCTCGCGGTCGGGTTCTACAACAAGACGTGCCCGAGGGCGGAGGAGCTGGTCCTCGAGGAGATGCGGGACATCGTCCATGGAGACCCGACGCTCGGGCCGGCGCTGCTCCGGCTCCTGTTCCACGACTGCTTCGTCAGGGTGCGTTGCTTTGCTTCTTCTCGATTCTCCTCATGTCGCGTCGCCTGCACGGGTTGGTGGCCACGGTGGTTGGGATGTGAGACTTCTATGTGCTTGGCTTAACCGGATGCGTCGTGATGCGCAGGGGTGCGACGGGTCGATCATGCTGAAATCCAAGAGCAAGACGGGGGAGAGGGACGCCATGCCGATGAGCGCCAGCCTGCGCGGCTTCGACGAGGTCGAGAGGATCAAGGCGAAGCTGGAGGACGCGTGCCCGCTCACCGTGTCGTGCGCGGACATCATCATCATGGCAGCGCGGGACGCCGTCTACCTGGTAATTAAGCACCATTTTCATCTATCGGCACCATGGGTCGATTTTCTGAAGCTTAATCAAGACGCGTATTCTTCTCTGTTTCTGATCAAACGGCTTCCCACGCGTGTTCCAGACCAACGGGCCACGGTTCCCGGTGGAGACCGGCCGCCGGGACGGCAAGGTGTCCTTAAGCATCGACGCCGAGAACGACCTCGCGCCGCCGAACGCCAACATCGTGGACCTCAAGACCTACTTCAGCGTGAAGAACCTGTCGTGGAAGGACCTGGTGGTCCTGTCGGGGAGCCACACGATCGGGAGGGCGCAGTGCATGGCGTTCGCGGCGGACCGCCTCTACAACAACAGCGGGAAAGGGGTGCAGGACCCGACGCTGGACAAGGCGTACGCGCCGGGCCTGCGGGAGCTGTGCGAGCCAGGCAAGAAGAAGGACGAGACCAAGGTGTTCATGGACCCCGAGAGCCCCAACGGGTTCGACCTGAGCTACTACAAGAGCGTGTACGGCAACAGGGGCCTCTTCGTCTCCGACCAGGCGCTCCTCGACGACAAGTGGACGCGCCACTACGTGGCGAGGATGGCGGCCGCGGAGTCGACGGAGGAGTACTTCAGTGACTACGCCACCGCCATGATCAACATGGGCAGGATGGAGGTGATCACCGGAGACAACGGGGAGATCAGGAAGTTCTGCAGCGCGTACGTTGACTAATGGAAAGGCCAGCTACCGCGTCGTGGTTGGTCGATGTGAGAGTTGGTGCAAGTGCTTCCATCGGGCGTCATGTCTCATGTGGACGACGCGGCCGGCCACGACGGTGTGGGGAACCAGCAGCACGGCACTTTGCATTATTCTGTCCATCGATGTGGTTAGGGAACGGACATCGTCAACCGGCGAATGTTCCTTACCATCGGCAAGACTAGATTTGTATGTAAAAAGTCATATCTTTGTTATTGACCACATGGACTTTGAGATTAGGTGAGCTGTAAAATTTTTTTGCTTGCTTATAGTTACAGGTGTGGCTAACTATGGCCCGACCGAGAATTAAATTCTCAGTCAAATGATAATAACCCACGATTTTTTTTTCAGTAACAGCTTTAAATTGTTTACTACTACTTATCTCCATCCCAAAATTTAATATTTTTTTAAAAGTCAAACTATGTAAAGTTTGACCCAGTTTTTAGAGAAAAATAAGTATTTTTGATATTTAAAATACGAAATCCATATCTCATAATACGTCATGAAACATGATTTTATATGATATATATAATATATAATATTATAGTTCTCGTTTTTTCTAAAAATTTGGTCAAACTATCTGTTTCTTGACTTCTAAAAAAAATAAGCCTTAAGCTTTTGGATGGAGGTAGTACTTAAACCATTTTATTTCAGTTGTAACCTTACTTTTAGCTGAAAAATCTCAGTTGCAATCTTATTTGCAACAGAAAAAATCTCAGCCGCAATCCCACTTGCAACGGAACATATCTCGGTTGTAGCTACACTTGCAACCGAAATCTGAGTTACAACCTCGCTTGTGTAGCCCAATTCGGCATTGACGGCTCAAAACGCAAGCGTGCGGGCCACCACGACGTCCAAGGAGGCGTTCGTGCTGCCTCTGCCTCTCACGGCGCCGATAGAAAGCGACCTCTGTTGTGTACGCGTCGGACACGCCACGTCCTCGGATGCGGAAGCAGGGAAGTGTTGGTCCTCGGATGCGGAAGCAGGGAAGTGTTGGTCTGAAGAAGAAGATGCCAGTGCACATAAGTGGCTTCTCTTCCCACACTTCGCCTAGGTGTACATTGATAACCAAGATATTGGAAGCAAAGATGATGATGGCCGAGAAAAAAATAAAACGTGCAGGGTGGCAAGCACTCCACGAAGATGAAAAGCGCAAGGCCAGCTTGGAGGAGAGGAGATTCCAACTCAATGAGAAGAAGGTAATGAAGGAGCTTTACCGAGGAGAACAATACCATGATGATGGATCAAAGATCTATGGATGAGCACACATTAGAGTGGTGGAATATTGCAAGAATGGAGATCTTGGAAAGGAGAAGGCAAACGCTTCAAGGTTGTGGTGGAGGTGGAGGTGGAATGGGTAGTGGACTTGGTGAGTCTCTTGTAAGTGGTGGTGGCGGTGGAGGTTCCTCTAGTGAGCTACGCAACGACGTTGTTGCTTGATGCCATCTTCTTCGGCTTGATATGACAATGGTGCAACTTTCTGGTCATTTCTATTGTACATTGCCCATGGTTGGGTCACTTTGATTGCAATAATTAGATGTAAAACTATTGACTATTTCGTCCATTGTTTATCTATTGTCATGTTTGACTAAAATGTTGAAACAAGAATATACCTACCGTTTAGGCCCGTGTAGAATTGATTGTGTTGTTTTGATGCTTGTTTGTCTCCTGACTGTTGCTAGTGAAATAATTAATAGCTCTAGTATTTTTAACTAGACAGTTCCAGGATGCGGTGTTGCTCGTAGTAATGGACATGGATTGATATCCATAAAATTTTAACAAGTGAGTGCATTTGTAGATGATTCCTAGAATGCTTGACTAGGGAAATGATTTGAAACTATTCTTTGCTTGATAGCATATGAATTGGGAAGATTATGATTGGTTCTTGGCGTGTTACCCTTATGATTTACTGATACCTTGCTTAGCAAGCTTTTACTAGTGAAAATTTTAAAATAGTGACTTCTAAATTGTGATCGTGTTACTGTGGAGCCCCCTAAGAGTGTGCAACAGTGGCACAGATCACATGCATGAGCTACTTCTTAATTGACTAGCTAAGCTTCATGATTAGCTGCCAATGATGCAAAGGCTAAGACTTCTTATTTTGATGAGAACAGAAACTTGTTGCCATAAAAACCTCTAGGATGATTTTAGCATATCAACACTATGCTATACTAAGATCCCTAGTTCCCTTCAATCCATATCCTGAAATAAATATGATAAGAACATATACTAGTATGGATATAATGGTCAACCTGCTGCTTGTAGTGTGGACAAATGATTTGGTACCGTGGGCTTGTGTGAATTGACTAGATCTACTACTATTGCTCTTGGTCACTCTTGTGTTGCTGTCTTGTTCCTCCTTTAGTTGTTGTCTTGTTTTTCCTATTGCTGATGTTGATATTGAATTTTTGTTGGTGAAACTATTGATGACCCACAAGTATAGGGGGTGTATCGTAGTACTTTTGATAAATATGAGTGTCGATCCGAACGAGGAGCAGAAGGTGCTGAATAGTGGTATGGAGCAGGAAATCCCTGTGAATACTTAGCAAACGGATTTTTAGTGGTTTTCTGACAAGGCAACAAAACAAAGAGCAAGTAACAGAAGTAACGAACAAACGGATCAACTCGCCCAATCCTTTCTTAGCAAAGGACAAGCCGGTGGAAATACTTATAAGGACCAAATGTTCTCGAGGACACATGGGAATTTTGTCAAGTGCTTTCACTTCAAATAGCTAACTACTCTTCTCTGGTGTTTGTAAGTGTTGTGTGAGTGAACCTGTGCTAACATACCGCCCTTCCTAGGACTAATACATACTTGTGATTAAACCCCCTGCAAACATCCGTAACTACAGGAAAGTAATTAAGATATACATCTGACCACAGCCTTAAACTCTGAGATCCTACGCTCCCTTGTGCAAAGGTGTCCTAACGGGGGTTCAGGTTTCTGTCACTTCGGCAACCCCGCAATTAGTAGCCAAATACACAATGCATTCCCCTACGCCCATAAATGGTGAAGTGTCATGTAGTCGACGTTCACATGACACCACTGGAAGAATAGCATCATAACTTAAATACTAAACCATAGAATAATAACTCATCACAAATTCACTACTAATAACATGACTTCTCCCATGTCCAGAACTAAACGAACTACTCACAAGACATCATATGGATCAAGATCAAAGATGATATGGTAATGGATAACAATCTGAACATAAACAATAATCCAATGGTTGCACTCACAAGCATCAACTACAATAGTAATTAACATCGGGAAAGTTTCCCCTAAGAACTAAAGCAATATCCAATACAATTGTTATAGCGGGACGGAGTGGTGATGATGGTGCTGGTGGAGATGAAGGTGTGGATGATGATGATGATCCCGATGAAGCCTAGCTTGATGATGGTGTTGATGGCGACATTCTCCCCTCTTCGGGAAGGAATTCCCCCGGCAGAAATTTCTCTACCAGAGAGATCTTTCTCTCTTGGTGTTTTTCGCCCCCAGAGGCGGTGGAAATCTATCTGTGGTCGCTCCCCGAGACTTAGGGTTCCGTAGGGAAGATATAGGCGAAGGGGCGGAGTCGGAGGCCGGGCAGGTGGGCCGCACCCTACCCTAGGCGCGAGGTTAGGTGGGCCCGCGCCTAGGGGGTGTGGGCCCCCTGAGGCCCATCTCCGTCCCTTCTTCTCGCTTCCTTCGTCTTCTGGTAAAATAATATGTTTCCATATTTTTCTGGTATTTTCTGATCTTCGCAAAATTGCACCAAAACGCCTTCTTTTCCATCAGAATCTAGACTCCAGCAGTCCATCCTCCAGGAATCATCCAACATGCATAAACAGATGAAAAGCCATAAGTAATACCTCATAATAAGACAAATATCAATGAATAGAGGTAAATTATGATATATAATTGTGATGAAAATTGGGCGTATCAACTCCCCCAAGATTAGACTTCGCTTGTCCCCAAGAGGATACTGAGCTCAGTAAACATGTCCACAGGTTTATGGAGTGAAGTGTTGATAAAAGAATATGAACAAGAAGCATCACACTTACCATTGCACAACTCATAGAAGAAAGCAACTCACCATTATATAACTTAGCTTGCAGCCAAGTACATCAGTCACAATAGAGATGCATAAAGATAAATCATAATTGGAATTGGCAAACTTGTTCTTGGTCAGAGAACACCTGGCAAACAGTTCCACAAAAATCTTTTTGTAGAAGTTTCAAGACATGAGCACTCTTTGCTCAAAAAGGTTTTTCACAAGTGAAGGCTTTCAAAGTAATACTCAATAGATAAGAGTTTTGTGCAAACAAGGAAAATAGAGAACATGATTGAATAAATCACCATATGAATGATTGAAACACAACAACTCAAAATCTTGCTGGAGAAAGAGAGGAAGTAGGTTTACTGACTCAAACTGGTAACTGGGAGAAAGGTCCCTCCTTAGAGGGTAACAAGGATTACAAGTCATAAATAGCTTCCAAAAGATTATGGTACTTACTAGCTTTGAGCTTGCAATGCCCCTATCATAAGCATCTTGAGATGATTAAGGTTAAAGTGAACAAAGATGGAGTATATGCTTGACGAAATATAAGTTGGCAATCTCATGTCCCTTGAATATGAGGGCCACTCCTCGCGCATACTCAACTTTGGGTCCAGGTAAGTTCTTGTCATTGTAAATATTTGCATATCATTGAGAACCGCCAACGGGGTACCCCTTGCACATGGTACATGAGCTTTTCCATAACCAAAATGACAAGACAAGCAGACAATGAGCATCTCAACGATCTTTTTATTTACTATGTGTATAGCTTTTTATTGATGATGCTTCATAGATGACTCACTATGGTGATGCTGCAAGTTTCCACCATGATTAAGCATGGCTTAGGTTAGAGGCCCATGCATTTCTCTAACACAAAATACAAACTCCATGGACTTACAAGTTCCCTCTGTATTTCACACCGTTGACATCCATAGACAAAAGAGCACGATATCAACTGTGTACAGAGTACAAGTGCAATGTTGAAAACATTCCCCGTGACAGCACGGTTCTGCTAATCCCAACATACAGATGCAAGCATATACAACTTTGATGTTCACAATGGTTCAAGTCTATTAGGGGAAAGTAAATAAAGTGTGCCATCAAGTTCGTGAGAGCTTTACTAACTAGTTTTCACATAACAAAATACTTTTTAATTTGAAAAGTAGATGAAGCTCTTGAGAATTTGCTAGGAATAGCAAAAGCTACTAGGTAGATATGGTGGACACAAGTGGCAAGAGTTTTGGGTTTAAAGGATTTTAGAAACATAAGAAGTATGCCTTCTCAAAACAGCCTTTTGGCTAGCAAGGCTGGGTAGCAAGCAAGAGAGTCGAAAGAAACAAGCAAACATACAAGTAATAAAGCCAAACATGCAATCTTCCTTGAAGACACAAAAGAATCTTAAATAAAGAATACTAAGCTTATGAGCCAACAAGAAAGAAAACAAATGATACCAAATACCTGTAAGCTCTTTCTTTCTTTTTCTTTCAAAATAAAGCCACTGACCAGAAATCGGTTTGCCAAAACCAATTTAGATCCACTTGATGATCCCAAAGTGGTACCAATACTGAACAACAAGATCCATCATATAATAGAGATTGCAAACTAAAAATAAGAAGTGCAAAAAGTAAAAGATGAGACTTCTTATTAATATTCCAATAAAGGCACTCACACCAAGGGATACATAGATAATCTACTAAAGGAGATATACTTCCACATGCAAACCAAACTATAAGATAACCTCTCTACCACAGATATGAATCCATTAAAAAGGTAAAAGATAAAAGATAATGGTGGTGATACCGCGACACTCCCCCAAGCTTGGAACAAGCCAAGGGGATGCCAAACCTGATGACGAATTACTCCTTCGGTGGTGGTGGTGTTCTCTTGATAAGCTCCTCAACAAGTTTCTTCAACATCTCCAATAACATTTCTTCTTCCTTTCCTGAAAGTTTAGAACTAATAATAATAGGATATATCTTTTTGTCATCAAGATAAGCATATTTAAGATCATCAGGTAAAGGTTTTAATTCGAAAACAGGGTCCCCTTTAGGTGGTAGTGTGGTACCCAAATCTTCCACAGGTAAATTATGCTTAAGTAACTCAGGCTGACGAAGGAAAGCCTCATCAATCTCATTTCTTTCCTTCATGAAGGCATCACTTTCATGTTCTTCCATGAACTGTTGCAAGGCATTGTTAGGAGCAAGAGAAATAGCAGAAAGTTGTTCAACCCTGAAATCCTCGTCAGGAAGTTCATTTTCATAAGGAGTTTTGGCAAATTTGGAAAAATTAAACTCATAAGACTCTCCAGCAAACTTAGTCAAAAAAAATCCTTCCTACAATCTATGATAGCCCCACAAGTGTTCAGAAAGGGTCTACCAAAGATAATAGGATAGGTATTACTAGCTTCTTTATCAAGTACTAGAAAATCATCAAGATATTTAATCTTACCACAAAGGACCTCCACATCTCTTACAATGTCAATGGGGCAAATTTGATCTCTATTAGAAAGGTGAATGACCACATCAATGTCCTCAATCTCACAAGGACCAATCTATGCATAATTTCCTTGTAAAGCTCATAAGGAATAGCACTGGAACTAGCACCAATATCACATAAACCATAATATCTATGACTACCAATTTTAACAGAAAGCAAAGGGACACTAGCCTTTCTAACTTTCTTAGGATGAGAAACAATATTAGTAGTGTCTTCACATAAGACAATATGCTCATCCTCTATATTTCTAGTGACAAGATCTTTCACAATAGCTACCACAGGCTCGATATCAATAAGCTCATCGGAACCTATAGTTTTCTTTGCGCTTTTGCTAACCACATTAGCCATAATAGAGTGTCCCCTTACCGTGGAGGGAAAATGTATCTTCTCAACATAAGGTTCAGGCAAAATAGGATCAACAATACAAACCTCTATACTAGTAGGAACGTGGGTAACAATGTCTTTATAAGGAGCATGGTACTTGTCCCACTCTTTCTTGGAATATCAATATAAGAGGCAAAAGCATTAAAACATTTTGCAAAAACTTGAGGATCAAGGCCAAACTTATTGCTAGTATCACGAAAGCTATCAGTTCCCATAAAAGATTTAATGCATTCATAATCATAGTTTATACCTGACTTTCTTCCTTTGTCATTCTCCCAAGCTTCAGTGTTCTCTTGAATACGGTCTAGAAGATCGCATTTAGATTCTTCCTTCATACGTGTGAATGATCCAGCACAAGAAGCGTCTAGTAAATCTTTATCATGAAGAGAAAGCCTAGCATAAAAGTTATTAAGAATAATATTGTTATGGAGTTCATGAATAGGACATTTAAGCATCAGTAACTTCAGTCTCCCCCAAGCTTGAGTTGTACTCTCTCCATAAAGAGGCCAAAAGTTATATATAAGATTTCTATCCTTATGGATCTTATTGGGAGGATAAAATTTAGAGTAAAAGAGAGATGACATATCCTCCCTTTCCATGGATTGTCCATTCTTCAGCAGCTTATTATACCATTCTTCAGCTCTCCCTTTCAAGGATATGGAGAGTAACTTTTTTTCACCTGTTCAGTTGTGATACCTGCACACTTAAACAACCCGCATAATTCATGGATAAAAAGCAAGTGATCACCAGGATGGACAGTTCCATCCCCAAAATAATAATTATCCATAACACGATTAACAATACTAGTAGGTATCTTAAAAGGATCTATCTCAACAGGTGGTGGTTCATCTACTACCCTAGCAGTGGTAGTAGTTTTCACAAACAGAAAACCAAGTGGGTTATCCATATTGGAAACAAAGTAACAAGCAGTAACAAAAGCAATACTCACAATGAAAGTTTCCCTTACGAGTTCCACTCTTCAATAGCGCTTCACTCCCCGACGACGGTGCCAGAAAATAGTCTTGATGACCCACAAGTATAGGGGGTCTATCGTAGTACTTTTGATAAATAGGAGTGTCGATCCCAACGAGGAGAAGAAGATGTTGAACAGTGGTATGGAGTAGGAAATCCCTATGAATACTTAGCAAACGGATTTTTAGTGGTTTTCTGCCAAGGCAACAAAACAAAGAGCAAGTAACATAAGTAACGAACAAACGGAGCAAGTGGCCCAATCCTTTCTTAGCAAAGGACAAGCCGGTGGAAATACTTATAAGGACCGAACGTTCTTGAGGACACATGGGAATTCTGTCAAGTGCTTTCGCTTCAAATAGCTGAGTACTCTTCTCTGGTGTTTGTAAGTGTTGTGTGGGTGAACCTGTGCTAACATACCGCCCTTCCTAGGACTAATACATACTTGTGATTAAACCCCCTGCAAACATCCGTAACTACAAGAAAGTAATTAAGATATACATCTAACCACAACCTTAAACTCTGAGATCCTACGCTCCCTTGTGCAAAGGTGTCCTACCGGGGGTTCAGGTTTCTGTCACTCTGGAAACCCCGCAGTTAGTAGCCAAATACACAATGCATTCCCCTAGGCCCATAAATGGTGAAGTGTCATGTAGTCGACGTTGGCATGACACCACTAGAAGAATAGCACCACAACTTAAATACTAAACCATTGAATAATAACTCATCACAGATTCACTACTAACAACATGACTTCTCCCATGTCCTCAAGAACTAAACGAACTACTCACAAGACATCATATGGATCAAGATCAAAGATGATATGATAATGGATAACAATCTAAACATAAACAATAATCCAATGGTTCCACTCACAAATTAACACCGGGAAAGTTTCCCCTAAGAACTAAAGCAATATCCGATACAATTGTTACAGCGGGACGAAGTGGTGATGATGGTGCTGGTGGAGATGATGGTGTGGATGATGATGATCCCGATGAAGCCTAGCTTGATGATGGTGTTGATACCGACGGTCTCCCCTCTCCGGGAAGGAATTCCCCCGAAAAAAATCTATCTGCCGGAGAGATCTTTCTCTCTTGGTGTTTTCCGCCCCCCAGAGGCAGCAGAAATCTATCTGTGGTCGCTCCCCGAGGCTTAGGGTTCCGTACTGAAGATATAGGCGAAGGGGCGGAGTCGGAGGCCGGGCAGGTGGGCCACACCTGCCCTAGGCGCGGGGTCAGGTGGGCCCCGCCTAGGGGGGTGTGGAACCCCTGAGGCCCATCTTCGTCCCTCCTTCTGTCTTCCTTCGTCTTCTGGTAAAATAGTATGTTTCCATATTTTTCTGGTATTTTTCCGATCTTCACGAAATTGCACCAAAACGCCTTCTTTTCCATCAGAATCAAGACTCCGGCAGTCCATCCTCCAGGAATCATCCAACATGCATAAACAGATGAAAAACCATAAGTAATACCTCATAATAAGACAAATATCAATGAATAGAGGTAAATTATGATATAGAATGGTGATGCAGATTGGGCGTATCAACTTTCTCCTCCAGATCTAGTTGTTGGCTTGCTCCTTGTGCTCCTAGCCTTCTCCTTGTGCTCCTGGATGGCTTCCCCAGGCAACCAGTGTGCTGGTGATGTGGGTGTGGACCACTATGGAGTTTTTGATGTTGAACCATGTAATCTGGAGGTGTGGAGATGGAATGGTTGGATGTTGGCAGGTGGAGTTTTGCCAACTATGGCTATGCTTTCTCTCTCTCTCTCTCTGATGCTCTCTTGTGGTGTTCACAGCACACTAGTGCATGTTGATGTGTGTGTGTTGTCTGCTTGCTTATGCACTACTTATGGATGGGATCAAGTAAATATTGGATATTTGCTGGTGGTTTTACCTTTTACTATTTATTACCTGTTTGGTGAAATTTTCTTCTCTTTATTCCGTGATGTTGTACTGAGACTAAACTTAATAAGAACACATGCTACTTTGGTGAAACTTGCTCCTTATTTATTTACTCAATGATGATGCTAAACAGTGCATTTCGCTGTGTTGTTATAATCTCAAAGCAATCTAAAACCTAACAAATCTTCTTTTATTTATTGTGTTTGCTTTTGTTTTGAAGGAACAAAATAAGAAGAATAAAACAAAATACAATATAGATAAATCAACTAAGAAATTAGTTTAGGCGTTTTTCCTTTTGTTCTTATTGTAATTTCCTTTTTATTCTATATTGTAAAGACACTGTAACATTGTATTATCCATTAAATATATTTTTTATTCATTATTGTAATATTTTCCTTTTACTTGTAAGAGGAATGACCTTCTGTAATGAATTCTTCTTTTATTATTTTATTTTCTTGTTTCATTTTACCTACTGGTGAAATTGTCGCAATTCATTTACTTATTGTATTTTCTTTATTATTTTTCAATACATGTAAATCCTTAAGCTCATATATATGTGATAAGGAATAACATTATTTATTTGTAATTGAATTTTCATTGTAGAAGTACTTTATTATTAGTAATTTCATTTCATTTAACTTTAAATGCACTTATTTTGTTTTAAATTATTCAAATTTGAATTGTTCCCCCAAAAAATCAAGGAAATCATCAAGGGTCATGTCAAATTTCATAGCACTCACCTAATGATCTAAACCTAAGTCATCGGACTAAGAGAAACTTTGGTCATTTTGTGTTTTAAACATTTACGAAAAAATTACCTAGGTTTTCAGGTGCATGAATGCATATGTACACACTCACTTCTGCACTTCGAATTGTCCTAAATGTTTGGGCATTATAATAGGGAAGGAAGACGAGGAAGCAGACCCGCTAGCTTGCTTCGATCCTCGAAACCCTCCTCCCTAAGAGTTGAACCACCTCTGGACCAGATCGATGACGAGCTAGGTCAACGGAAGCATAGCTCAAGTCGCCACACTCGGGTCTAGGGAAGCTCCTTGACCTCACATCCTTCAGCCGGTAATCCGGAATGGTTACCCCGACTCCTTGCTCCTCATCGTCCCATACATCGCCAACATACGGATACAAGGAAGCATAGCGGACTCGACCACAATCAGGAGTACCATCTATTCCAGGTTGTTGGACTACCCGCAGATCCCCGGCTATCAGTTTAGGCTAGAGAGTGAGACTAGTAACCCAGATGAAGACACCAAATAAGTCACCCTCTCAGTTACCTTCGGCGAAACATGGAACTCCGTCAGTCGGTTTTTCACGGTCAAGGTCCTAGACCGGCCAACACAACAGCTGGTCGTACTGGGACACATGCAGTTGACCCAGTTCGGGGACCACCTGAACCCGGCAAACTGAACATTGTTCCTAGCTAGTCCAAGGGGTCTGCAACAATAAAGGAGAACCTGCCACGTCACGACACTAAGCCAGGGGAGCTAAGGGCAGAAACGCCATAGGCGGCCTCAAGATCAGCAGGGAGAAGCAGCGACCTTCAAGGCTCCCCTCCTCAACACGACATGCGTGACGACAAAGGCACTCATCAAATGCACCCTACCGGAACGAAGGGCTGTGATGCGAGGGTCCCTAGAGAGGGAGCTCCGCGATCCCTCCGGAGGAGACCTAGAGTTCCGGCAGGCAATGATATGTCGGAAACGTATCTATAATTTTTTATGTTCCATGCTTGTTAGTATCTACTTTGCTTTGCTTGTCTACACTTTGAGGTGCATTTTACATGTTTTCTAGTACTAACCTATTAACAAGTTGCCACAGTGCCAGTTGCTTGTTTTCTGTTGTTTTTTGTTTCAGAAAAGCTAGTAAATAAATATTCTCGGAATTGGACGGGACAAAAGCCAAAGTCAATTACTTTTCGTGGGGAACAAGAAGTCCAGAGGGGAGACGGAGAAGCGTGCCAGGGCGGCCAAACCCTCCTAGGCACGGCCAGGGGTGGGCCCGCGCCTGGGTAGGGTTTGACCCCCCTGGTCGCCTCCTCGGCCTCCCCCTTCACCTATAAGAAGCCCCCGATGCATAAACCCTAAGCACCCAATCAAATCTCCACGAAACCGTCTGTAGCCGCCGCCACTATCGTCCCTAGATCGGGGGATCTGAAGTTCTTCCCGACACCCTGCCGGAGGGGAGATCATCCCGGAGGCCTTCTCTCCGATATGATGCGTGAGTAGTTCCACCTTGGACTATGGGTCCATGTAGTAGCTAGATGGTTGTATCTCCTCCTTTGTGCTTTCATGTATAGATCTTGTGAGCTCCGTTCATGATCAAGATCTAATCTATTTGTAATCATGCATGTTGTGTTTGTGGGGATCCGATGGATATTGTGATTATTATGTTGGTTTGATTAATGGTTTTGTCTTTATGATTCTACCATGTTTGTGTTGTTTGTGATCTTGCATGCTCTCCGTTGTTAGTAGCTATTTTGGTCAAGTAGTTGCTAGTGACTCCAAGAGAGGATATTTATGCTCGACAGTGGGTTCATGCCTCTAGTTTCCAAGGAAAGTGACAATAATCTCTTCGGTTGTAGATGTGCTGTTGCTACTAGGGAGAAACCAACGGTCTCTTGTTCATGGAACATGTGGACTGTTTACCTTACGCACTTTGCTTAAAGCAGTTGTCTGTTGCTTGCAACTTAATACTGGAGGAGGTTCGGATGATAACCTGAAGGTGGACTTCTAGTCATAGATATAGTTGGATGGCGGTCTATGTATCTTGTTGTATTGCCGAATCGAATCTCATAGGATCTTTCTGACTAGTAATTGCATTGTTATTTCCTGCTCGGTTCCTGTCAATTGCCCTGCTGTAATTTGTTTGTCCTTCATGCCATGTTATTTATCTAAGGAGAGCACCTCTAGTGAACTATGGACCCCGGTCCAATCTTTACCATTGATACATCTTCCACTGTTACTTGTTTACTTGCTGCAAACCATTACCTTACACACCATACGTTTAATCCTTTGTTACAGCAAACCGGTGAACTTGACAACCTCACTGATTCGTTAGGACAAAGTCTTGAGTTTGTGTTGTGCAAGTTTCCACGTTGCTTGCAACACCTTTGAGACGTTTCCTTCCTCCTTCAGGTTTGATAACCTCGGTCTCTACTGAGAGAAACTTGCTGCTGTGCTCATCACACCTTGCTTTTGGGGTTCCAACGAAGTGTCCCACGTCAACACTGAGTGCACGCATCAGGCACGAAGGGAGACAACGCTTTGGGGAAAACGAATTAGACCATACACTGCTCGACCTAAAGACCTTGAGGAGCTAGAACCTGTCAGGAAACCAGACCTTGGCAGGGCCGTGGGCCTATCGTCCATCCGGAGACCGACAACATCTTGGAAGCTTGCCAGCCGCACGTAACTAAATCATGATCAACTGTGTGTAACGTACTCACACAGTCACGCTTACGGATGGCAATGGGTACCCTCTACCCGCTTACTCTGCGGGTTTTTACCCATTAGGGTAAGGGTCTGATAGAAAATTTTTACCTATGGGTAAGCAAGTGGAAAAATTCTTTACCCGTTGGGTATTGCAGGTGCGGGTATGGTAAGGTAAAACCCGCACCCACCTATCCGCCATATATTAGTACATGACATGTGGGACATTATTATCATAGCATTTTTCAAAATAAATCCTAAAACTAAATATAAACCGCCCTCGACTAACCAAAAATTTCCGAAATCACATTAATTCTATTGCCCACCGCTTAATTTCCCGTTATGTATGAACTATATACTTTCTATGCAACTTATGTTTGGTTGTAACTTGTTTTCTTAACATATATATCATGTGTTTGGCTATGTATTTTTATTATTTAATTTATATTTGCTTGCTTTCTAGAACTGTGATGAATGAAGATATATGCTATCTTTTTTTATGTTGTATTATTACAATGCCATGTTGTGTTATTACAATGCCTTGTTGAGTTCTTCGGACAGAAGGGTGGGTACTACTCGTGTTTTTTTTAACTTAGGCAGGTGATGGTACGAGACAAAATCTATACTCATAAACGAGTGTGGGTGCGAAACAGATCTAAAATTACGGGTGCGGATTTGGTTAAGCTCCACCCGCACCCAACAACCACGGATGCCATCCGTAGTGACGCTGAATATGTCAAACACAAAATTCAGACGTGAATGCTCCTTGCAGACCAAATACTCAGAAATTATTAGGAGGCGTGCACTCCGAACACCAGACTGAAAGTCTGAAGTCTGAAATCACAACCACCATGGCTGACGCAAGAGACGCCTAGCTATCTCATACTGTGCACCGTGCGAGCTGTGACTCCCTGTCTCTTGTTTGCCGGTGGGGAGAATCGGCCATGAACATCATCCAGGATTAGCACGCATGGTGAGGAACACGGAGGCAGTGTGTCCACCATGGACCTGATGTTCCAGTCATGGCTCCTCGCACTCCCGACGAGGTCCCCTACTCCAGTGGTCGACGTTGATGGTGGAGGAGGGCGCACGGGAGTCGTTAAAGAGCACCAATGAGGATCCCCACGTTGATCTGGTTCAGATGGTGGTAGCGCCGCCTCCAAATGGTCGCCGGCGACGAGGACCTGCGGCGGTCGAGAGGAGGTCAACGACAACATAGGCCTAGGAAATGGAGAGCGGCCGATGATGAGGAGAGGTGCCAGTCGCCGAACCGTGGAAGGTGGCCGGAGCCAGGCACGGCATCAGTGGCGGATCTTAGACGGAGAAGACAACATTATCTCTTAGACAATTTTGCAATTTAGCTCTTTTTACTTTTATTATTATAAAATAGTTTTCCGTATGTGCGGTAGAGGCTGATAGATAGGGCCCGCTCGGTGCCATGTCGGCGAATACATCCATATACGAAAGACAATACATAAGGTAGTGACGTTAAATGACAATCATTCGTATTCAGTGGCAGGGTGTCAGGCGTGATCCCACTAAAATCCAACCTCTAGTTTATTTGTCAAATTTTAGTGTAAAATTTTGCTTAAAATTTGAACTAGATTTTGACAAATAAACTAAAGATGAGATTTTGATGAAATCCCACTTGACACCCTATTCAAAGATGGTAAATGACATATTCCTATGCTCAATAACCGTATTAAAGAGGATGCCAAATTTAGATACCTGGCATGGAAAAAGGCTCATCTAGAGTTGTTTGCCGCTGGCTTGGCCACTCTTTTCCGATTTGTAACTTTGTATATACGTTATCTAGATCTGGGTCGACGACTCATTCGTCATATCCATGTTTAGAGGAATAATTAAATTTTCTTCTAAAATAATTGACTTAGATTTGTATAGATTAGCATGTATCTATACAATAAAACGCATCTAAATTTATATGACTCTAAATAAATTCAAAGCATTTACTTTTAGAGAAAAATGAGTATATTTTCGCTCAACCGTTTCAAAAAAAAAAAGGGCCACGAAACTTCTTTGGCCCGTCGGGCAATCTAGCTGCAGGAATCTTTTTTTTTAACCAAAGCTGCAGGAATCGTTGGACGGTTTATTCTAAAGCAAAAGGGAATCGTTCATCGTTGGACGGTGAGTAGGGGGACCAGTTGGACGTGCCTGACTTGAAAAATAAAGAAATATAAAACTTAAGATAATGTACAGTAATATAATGCTTAAAAAATTGTACAGTAGGTAAAGTGTTTCTTCATGTAGGAGCCTGCGAGATAGCACTATTCTGTCGTCTGATTCTGTATGTTATTTGTACCAGGCGTATTTTAGTTTTCTCTGGAGGTGTCTTGGATACCAAGAAAGCCGCAGCGAATGGATTAAAGAAACAAAACCTCGCACCGACTGCATGCCTCGGCGTTCTCGTCCGTTGAGTGGCCATAGAGTATTCTTGGACTCCTCAACTAGTTTGGCACTATATCCACGACGCAAATGATTCTTGGAAATACGTGCACATTTTTTCTTCTCAGATGATATCCTTCTACCACGAGTCTACGACCATACTATTGTCAATAGATTTATCACACACGTCTCGCCATCGGTAGTCCATTTCACAACCATCACCTGCCAACCCCTCTCGCAACTTTTCCGGGGAATCCACTGTGTTACACGTACAGTAGGAGCAAGTATTTTAGTTCTACTACTCAATAACCCATTCACCTACTGTACTAAAAAAAATCCACGCTCTTAACTTAAACTACTCCAACAAAATGTACGAGATCTCCATTGACCAAACTTGTCCAACTGTCTAGCAGTACCACAATGTTTGGTAAACGGTACTACCTACAATGTTCGACGGATGATTGTACTTTTTTTTTTTGAGGGAACAACAGATGATTGTACTGGTCTCCTAACGTACACCAATCAATTGTATACTGTACACTCAAATGGTGAACCGGTACACGCGCGTGTAGGAAAGGAGAGAGGCGGCGACCATCTAAAACTCATATAGGGTTTTGTTTCTCTTGCCGGTGATGTCACCGGTCCGCTCCGTCTCTGGTGGCTTTAGGGTCTTCTAAGTGTGAGCGATGGACCACGGTCTCTCGTCGGCGGAAAGTTTCACGTTTTCTGTTTAGACTGTTTTTAGTGTCTTTTTTAGAATGTTGAGACGGCTACCTCCTGAAATCAGAATAAAATCCTTCTTGTCCTATCCTTGTTCTGGTGGTGCACTTAGCGGGAACGAAAGACATTTGAGTCGTGTATCCGATAGATCTCTTGGGATTCGATCGTTTTTCGAGGTCAGTCTCTTTCAATCTATCATTTTTATCTTCGGCGATGGTTGCTACTCTGATGCGTTGTTCCTTTAAGGTGTTAGCACGACAACTTCTCGTATGTATAATACAATAAGCTCTAGACGACAAGCTTTGTCCGCTCAATTGATAGGTCATCCATTAAGCCTATTTATAATTTTTACTACTTTGGACTCTTTATACTGCTAATGATTATTAGATATGTGGAATTTAATTTTTTTATAATGTATACAGTTTAAGTTTTACCCATCCATCTATATTCATTTATTTATGTTTCGATGAGTGGTAGTACTATGCATCACGGGCCAGTCAACCGACCTGAGGGGGAAAAAGGAAACCAGTCCGACCGACCACCTCGCCCAGCCCGGCGCGGTGAATCGAACCCAACCCGACGGTGCCAGGCCAGATCCGGTGTGCACGAGCCATAAAGAAGCGACCACCGGAGGGAGAGGACCACACGGGACGGGAGGCAGATCGACAGCAGCCAGCGAGGGAAACGTAGGCGGCGAGGCAACGGCACCGCACCAAGGCTCAGCAGGCGAGATTATCCATCAACCCCTCGTCAAAATTAACCTCCCTTCCTTGGCCGCCTCGTATTCGTTTCCTTGCCGCATCCAAACTCCCAAAGCAAAACTACGGAAGGAACGAACACCCCAACCGGTCTCGGACTATTACCGTATTTTTTTCTTTCTATAAACGAGACCCAGAGCTGCAACCGATTTTTTATTTTTTATTTCAAAAGAGAAGAGAATAGATTATTATTACTCCTTCCCTAACCTCTTCCTCCGCCTATTCTATTTCACCTAATCCCCATCTCCGCCCCGTCTCTTGTTCCCCTTCCACACGGCCAAACCAAAACAAAAACAAAACAACACAGGGCTCAAAACCGCAAACCCTCGCTTTCTCCGATCGAATTGCTCTCCCTCTCTCGCTCGCCACCACCAGTTCGCCGGCACCCCCCACCACCAGTCCCCGCCCCGCCCCGCGCCGGCTCATCCAGGCCTCTCGCCCACCCCGCGCGCGCCGATTCCCCCCCTCCACGCCTCCGAGCTCGGCCATGTCGCTCACCTGAGGATACGGTCGGTGGGCTGTTTCTTGCAAGAGTCTCCCCCGAGTCCCAAGAGAAACAGCCCGGGGGCATCCGTGATTCCATCCATCCTCCTCGCAACAAGCCTCCTCCTCCGCCGCGCAAGTCAAGCAACCGCTTCCGTCTAGGTTTCGTTTTATTTTTCTAGCTTCCACCACAAGCCTCCGCATCTGGGCTACCTCCTCGCGGGGATTTGTCCTGCAGCCTGCAGCTAGCGTCTACCACTAGCGCTTCCGGCTGGCTGCTGGCTCGATGCGGAACAACGGGGGGGCACCTCGCGGCAGCGGCGGCGGGGGCGGCGGCGTCGGCCTCTTCTCCGCGCGCTCCCTCTCCAGCTACATGCGGATCGTCTCCTCGGGGGCCTCCACGGCCGCATCCACCCTGCGCTCCGCGGGGGCCTCGCTCGTCAACTCCATCGCCAGCCACGACGACGATGCCACCCGCGACCAGGTTGATTTTATTTCCCCACCCCCTTCTGAATTCTTCTATCTTCTACAATAGCAAGTGCCGTATTAGTCAGTCCTAATAATTGTATGCTTTACACGCTTTTAGTAGCTCCACGTGTGCATTAATGCCAGTAACCGATGCAAAATGAGCAAGAATTTAATTGTAGCTCCCAATTTTGTTTGTTCCCCCCCTCCACCACAGGGCAGACACACCCGTATGTGGAAACATAACTTATTGTTAGTATCCACACATTTATGCTTTAGCATCGTATACTATACCCAACTGCTCATGAGGTTTGTATAGTAGTACTGCTCTTTTGGTATGTTAGCCAATGTCTAGCAGTATGTTATCAAGACAAGTGGCAGAAGTGGGATCTTAGAGATACCATGAATATGCAAGCTAGCTTTCAGTCCTGGTTTGCAGTTGTCTGGATCCGAAATGTTCATGATTCGCCAGGTCAGGACATTATGGCTATTCATGTTATAAATCATTTCTAGTCCTTGTAATCTTGCGTTATGCGCAATGAATCTACTATAGTTTTTCAAGGTAAGGGCATTGGAGTTGTGCTTGGATTTTTTTAAGCTATGGACATGAACCGTGAACTTCACCGTATTCCGTATAGCATTATACTGTGTGTAAGATACATATTTGCTCGTGAAAAGTGTATTGGAGTTGTGCTTGGATTTTTTTTTAAGCTAAGGTCAAGATAAGTGTATTCTGACAATCCTTGTAAAAACGTGAGCTAATACATGTCCCATTTGTCATATGATTTGCAGGTACAATGGGCTGGGTTTGATAAACTTGAATGTGGAGGTGACATGCTGCGGCAGGTGTTGCTGCTAGCATACAGATCTGGCTTCCAAGTATGGGATGTTGAACACGCTGATGATGTAAGACAGCTAGAGTCTAGACATGATGGTGCCGTTTCTTTCATGCAACTGCTAAAGAAACCAATTGCCTCGAAGAAAGGTGAAGACAAATTTGCAGATGCACGGCCATTGCTGGCTCTTGCTGGTGGTGGAACTAGCACAGGAAGTGCAAACAGCAATGATGCCAATGGCCCTGTGCTCAATGGAACTAATGGCACTCACCATAATATTGGCGGTGAAAAACTGCCTACCATCCTTCGCTTTTATTCACTGAAGGACCATGGTTACGTTCATTCAATGAAGTTCAGATCAGCTGTCTATTCCATTAGGTGCAGTTCCAGAGTTGTGGCTGTTTCTCAGGCTACTCAGGTATGCATGCTTCATGGTTCTAGCTCTGTGTTTGGATCATGAAGGATCTTAATGGAATGATACCTTTTGCAGATACATTGTTTTGATGCCGCAACATTGGAGCTGGAATATACGCTTCTTACCAGCCCGATAGTTTCACCGATTTCAGGTTATGGCCCACTTGGATTAGGTCCTAGATGGATTGCATATTCTGGGAGTCCAGTTCCAGTTCCAAATACAGGCCGTGTTAGCCCTCAGCTTCTCAGCCTGTCACCCTTAGTCCCACCTCCTGGTTCAAACGGCAGTGTGGTGGCATACTATGCAAAAGAATCGAGCAAGCAATTGGCGGCTGGCATTGTAACGCTCGGTGATGTTGGATATAAGAAGCTTTCCAAGTACTATTCAGATTTAAATGGTAGTGGTACTATGAAACAGGGGAATGGCTTCAAAGCAAATGGAGTGACAAATGGACATACTATTGATAGTGAATATGCTGGAATGGTACGTAATTTATCACTTCACATTTTTTCATTAGCTCTGTTGTCTCGAAGGTAGCTAAACAATTGGTCACAACCTTTGGCATGCTATATCAGGATGTTTCATTATGCTAATCGTATGTACATCATCAAATTGTAGGACTGTTAGGGTCGTAAGTAGGCAACTCACCATGGGTACAAATATGCAGTTGGTATTGCTCAAGAGTCTTCTCTGCTCGATTGTAACCCTGTGCAGATGCCATGCAGAACTGTTTATGGTAGATTATTTACCATTTCATTTTGCAAACAAGAAATAATATTTGGTTGTTTGCTTCCACTAAAAAGGCTGCGTCTTTGTTAGTCTGGTATATCCAAAAGATTATGAGAAATCCTTTTTTGCTTAGATCTAAAGAGGTTGGTGGTTTAGCAGGACATGTGGAAAGTAAATCCCTCCTGTCTTAGTCGGATGAGTGATGGATGGCGAAACTTGTTCTTCTGGTTGTGTTGAATAACTAGTTTTGATTAACTGTAAATAAACTAGTATTCCTTTGACATATTATAACATTATCTCACTGTATGTCTGTTTGTCTTGTGCACTTCATGAAATGTGACTTGAAGCTGTTACCTTTCAATGGCAGGTCATTGTTCGAGATATTGTCTCTAAAGCAATGATAGTTCAGTTCAGGGCACATACTAGTCCCATTTCAGCTCTCTGTTTTGATCCCAGCGGAACTTTGCTCGTGACGGCTTCTATTCATGGCCGAAACATCAATGTTTTTCGCATTATGCCTTCTGTGGATGGGAGTGCATCAGAAGATGGTCCAAATGGTACCTGTGTTCATTTGTATAAACTGCAAAGAGGCATCACCAACGCAGTAAGCTTGCATTCATGCAACTTTTTTTAGATAAACACATTCACATTACTTGCTTGTAACATTATGACCTTTGTGATAGGTCATAAAAGATATCAGCTTCAGCGACGACAGTGAATGGATACTGATTAGCTCGTCAAGGGGAACAAGTCATTTCTTTGCAATATCTCCATATAGTGGATCCACAAGCTTTCACTATAGTGATAACAACCTTGCAGAAAATAGTTATAAAGTGGATTCATCAGTTAAGCATGCCGCTCATTGGTCACAAAACGCATCTCCCTCTCTGAGTCTCAATCAGAAGATGCTTTCCCTGTCTGGCCCCCCTGTCGCATTGTCTGTTGTTAGTAGAATAAGAAATGGGAGCAACTTGTTGAAGGGTGCTGTCCATGGCGCTGCAGCATTTGCGACAGGTGTTTCCAGTCCAATTTCTGGCGCTATTGCTTCAGCATTTCATAACTGCAAGGGTGGTGTTAACTCAGATGGCAGTTTGCTTAGCATGAAGTATTATTTACTAGTGTTTTCCCCTTCTGGAAGTATCATACAGTATGTTCTCCATCACTCAGCTGAACAGGATTCTGGAATTGACTTTCCTTCGGATGCCATTTCTTATGGATCCCAAAGGGAAACTGATACACAGTTTGTTATTGAAGCTCTTCAGAAGTGGGATGTTTGTCAAAAGAGAAATAGAAGAGACACTGCTGAGAGTAATTTTTATAATGATCATGACAATGGAGAAAATAATAAACTTTTCCAGAAAGTGGTCAGGAAAGGAAATAGTATCTACCCGTCCAATTGTTCTGCTGTTGAAAGGCTGAAGCTTAGTGCTGATGAAAATCATCATTATTATATTTCCGAGAGTGAACTGCAGACACATGTTGTACAAATTCCGGTCTGGTCAAGATCTGGGGTACTTTTCTTTGCTTTTTTTGATTCAGTGCCGAATTTGTCTATTTTATGCTTCACTTCCATGTAAGCACAATCATAACACCTGTGTATTAACTGGTGGCCAGGTACACTTTCAAGTAATAGGGGGTGGAACCTTAGAAGCAGACACCACTGATGATACTTCAGGGGAAACCGAAATAGAAAAAGTCTGGACTCGTAATATAGAATCAAGGTCAAAGAATCTCATTCCGGTCTTTGATTCTCTTCACACATCTAGGTATCAACAGACAAGGTATGCTCTAAGCTTGCATTTCTGCTGGGCATTTTATGTTAGTGAATGGTATTAAGTTAGCCATGCAGTACATCTGTCAGGTTGATGAAGGCTGACCAATCTTCTGTATGAAATTGAAATCTTCATCTTTGTAATGATAGTGGCTCGCCGATATCATTATTTTTCATTATATATCTTGTGTGCAAACTTATTTTCCTTTTTCCCTTTAGGATGAACACACCTGATAGCAACAGAAGTGGATTGCTGCAGCGACAGAGGTCCGGATTTTCAACAGATGGTAGACTCTCTCGAAGAAGCAGTTCTAGTTCTTTGGACTGCATGTCTGAAGTCCCAAATAGTGCTGATGATAACAGTTCTGGTCAATTTTCTGTAGAAGATAGTGCTGCTGCTGTAAATAAGAACCCAATTCTTAACCGCCAAGCCGAGCTTGTAAATAACACTGAGAGCCTGAACACGGAGGCCCAGCTCGGAGTTGTAAATAGCAAAGAGGATTGTGATGATAGTGAGCTACTCCCAGACTTGTTATAGTGACCGTCATCAATGGTAAGAACAACAGTTTTCTAAGCATGGGCGTACATATTATGTTGTTGAAATTTTTTGTGGAGTGCATTGCGTATGAACTATCATACCTGGCAAATAATTATGAAAATGCCCTTTATTTGAATTGGTTTGCTATTGCGCCTGGGTGTTGCTTTAGATTTTCTTGGTTCACTCACATGTATTATCTGGTGTAGTCTTTATTCTGCACCACTACGTAGGGCTAACATGCTAAATTTATCACTGGTTTTTGGGGTACTGAAATTGCTTGAACTATTTCATTTGGTAATAATAACCATGGCCATGGGCTCTTGGCATTCCTTGCAGATGATCACTGGTTATGGTTGTGATGGAGGAGCCTCTTGAATCGCCGAAGTCTTGCTTATGCGTGTGTAACTGTTAATTCTTTCATATCTCCGTCCGGAGTTCTTGGCCTCTCTTGTATACTTGCTATTTATATGCAATTTGTGACAAGTTTACCGATGAAAGGACGAAGGGAGGTCGAATTATGGCCCTATGGAATATGGAAGCTCTAGTGATGTGAATGTTGGGGTTTCTATCTTACAAGAATCTGTACATAACGAGATTGTTCATTACATTTTCAATAATAGCTCTAATTTGTGAATATTTAAATGCATATGTGTCCAGACTCGTGGCAGCTACCAGAGATTTCCAATCTCTGATATGATGTCCTTTCATGTTGCAACTGGACCAATGGCATAGGTTACCCCTTGCCACAGTTGCCGTGCTGTCAGTACTCGCCAGGTCAAACAAGGAAATATTAGTTTCTTATAAATATAAATTACATTTCGTGACACAGCCATAAGTCTTTTTTATTTGTGAAAATACTTGCGAGAGAAAGTATCTTCTCTTCCTTTTCTCGTTCCATGTTTAAAGAGTTTTAGCCTTGTGAAAGCGTTCAGGTGAAAGAGGTCACCTATTTGACAGCACTGATCACTTTTCTTCTCTCTTTTTTTTAATAATGCATTGCTCCTTTTCATTTACTGGTGGGATGGTGTGTTTTTTTTGGGTCTGTGTCAGGAGACACTTGAAAGATGCCGCATCAGCTTGGTGACAAGGGGCAGCGATGGAACATTCCGCTCCAGATTCTGTCCACGTATCTGCGTCGTGCTTGATCTCATCCACGAAGCCATGGATGAACGTGCCTTGGTTTCGTGGTTGATAAATCCTTTTGTCTCAGCTCGTTCCAGACAAGAGAAAAATATACTCCTACTTAAATGCATTGACAAGTTTTTTTTTTTTGAGGGGGTAAAGCTTTGACAAGTATTTTCTTGAGGGGTTAATGCTTTGACAAGATTGTTTTAGGGGATAATAAGACGGCACTGATCTGGTCGTTTGGTCACAACAAATTTATCAAGTGAGAACAAGAAGGGGTATTTGGGAGCTTCACTGGAGTTGGATATTTGAGATAATGAAGCTGTATACCAGGCTGACCTGTCTATTTCGTGTAACCGAGTGGTCATTTCCCAATCGAGACGTTTTGATGCACCACATACATCTTTCAAGTGCATTCGTGTAACGTTTCAAATCTGTTTTTTGTTAACCTAGTCGTGTCGTGTCACGCACACTAAGAGAAGTTGCATATAAGACCTGCAATGCAGGTCACGAGCCCACACCTCCACACAGAACAGCAAAAAAAACATTCCCCAAGGAGGAGCTGAGACCAAAAAACATGTCGTGGACTGCTCGAGCCCTCGTCGCCGCCACCTTGCTCTCCGCGGTGGCCGTAGCAGCAGCCGCGTCGTCGCCCATCAATTCCACCTCGCCGCACCTCCTCGCCCGGCTCTCGCAATGGCGGGAGCAGTACCTGTCGGACGCGTCCTCCTCCTCACAACAACAAGCCGGCGGCGGCAAGGCGGGGATGAGCGTGCGCCGGCACACGGTGCTGTCGTGGGTGCTCGCGTTCCTTGCGGCATCCGTGTCGAGCGCCGGCGGCGTGGGCGGCGGGTCGCTGTTCCTGCCGATCCTGAACCTGGTGGCCGGGCTGAGCCTGAAGCGCGCCACGGCCTACTCCTCCTTCATGGTGACCGGCGGCGCCGTGTCGAACGTGCTGTACAGCCTGGCGTGCAGCACGCGGACGGCGGGGCGTGGCCTGATCGACTACGACGTGGCGCTGCTGTTCCAGCCGTGCCTGCTCCTGGGCGTCAGCCTCGGGGTGGTGTGCAACGTCATGTTCCCGGAGTGGCTCATCACCGCGCTCTTCTCGCTCTTCCTCGCCTTCTGCACCGCCAAGACGTGCCGCGCCGGGGCCAAGATCTGGAGGGCCGAGACCGCCGCCGCCGCCGCCAGCCACGGACACAAGGTGCCGCTGCTGCTCGGCGGCGGCATCCCGCTGCCCGGCCAGGTCGTTGGAGGCGAAGGGTCGATGATGGGTGGCATTATTGGAGGTTCCGTGACCGCCGGCCGCGCCGCGAGGTCGTTCCCGTGGAAGGACGTGGCGACGCTCCTCGTGGTCTGGGTCTGCTTCTTCCTGCTCCATGTCGTCATTGGAGATAAGCACGGGAAGGTATGTATGTATGGCCTGTGCGCGTTCCCTTTTCTGATTTGGCTGGCGCTGCTGTGCACGGGAGACACGATCCTCCTGACGCGTAGATCACGGTACAATCTATTGATGCGTGTGCGCCACACTGTGCACACTGCAAAGGATAGGAGCGCATAGCACAGGCACAGAAAACAGATAGAGATCAGGTCGCCAGTACGCTATGGATACGAGTTGCCAAAAGCCAAAGATAGTGCGCACTCGTAATCAAGCGTTCGTTTGGCTTGTCATTTGCCATTGGCACCATGCTCTCCTTTTCTGATGCAGCAGAAAGGAGTGGCTGTTTTGCTAGCTTCTTACTTTCCTCTGCTTTTGCTTTAGCGAAATGACACTACTTGTCACTTCGACGTTAGCACCTTTCTTTAGTTTGTCATTTCTTTCTTTTGCTAATCACAAACAACTTTACAGTAATCCTCGTCTATAACTACCGTATAGCTTTCCTCTGAGGGGAGTTGGGGTTTGCAGAGGATAGATAACTAGTTCCATATCATTGTTTATTATCGAGTGGTCAACCTTATTACTCCGTCTGGTCCCGTTTATTATGAACGCACGCAGTTTGAGAACAATTTTGACCAACAATTTTGGTCGATAAATTTTACATAATATGTTATAAAAATTATACCATCGGATTCATCTTCAAAAGTAGTTTCCAATGATATATTTTTTGAGACATATATTACATATTTTATTAGTTAAAATTGATAGTCAAAGATTTTTTTAAACTACGTACGTCCCTAATAAACTGGAACGAAGGAAGTACTTTTTATAGATAAGTGGGTCAACTAGCTCAGCTCAGTTATAAGGGCACGTACAATGCGGTGACGTCAGCCTTCCCTTATGCTCGCCACGTTGGATTTTTGCTTAGTTGGAGGAGAGAGAAACAAGAGAAAGAGGGTTGTCTTCCCTTAGCTAAGGGATGATCTCTTATGATAAGAGACTATTTTTTCCATTGTATTATATGCCTTCCCTTAGTCAACCAATTTTTTACTAAAAATAGTTAATTCTTATTAATTGCTAGAGATAGCAATAAGAGATAATGCATTGTATAAGTTATATATTGTGTCTTCTCTAAATGATGTGGAGAGCTAAGAGAAGGCATGCCTTCTCTACCATTGTACATGCCCTAATGACTTGAACGTCATCTCCTTCCTGATCTAAAAAAAAAGGATCGCATTGGATCAAGGTCGGGGACCATAACCTAACTAGTATGAACATAATTAAAAAGAAGATTAACAGTAATCGCTGAAGCATCTTGTAGCACATCCTCTCTAAAACATGCTGCAAACGGTAAAAACGGGGCTAGTTTTATGTGCTAAAAATAATAGGGCTATTTTTATTAATACTCATCTCTGGTCAATTTTCTAATAAAAATTCTAATATTTTAATGTAGTGACTATGGCTACTTGGCTCCACTCTTTTAATCGCTCTCATTGATCGCTTATCTAAATACTTAGATGCAAATAGCTACTTGCCGATCAACCGATAGCTGTTAGATTAAGACTTTCTCAAACTCTTGTACTTGAAGAATCTTTGAAAGAGGTTTTCCTTTATAAATAAATCAACATCCAAATACAACTGAATTCATCCACAACACTCATGGCCAAGGCCAACGAAAGAAAGAAAAAAGAAAAACACCGGGACCACAACACAAGACGTACCAGAGAAAACTAAAGAAACAAAGGAAGGACGCAGCGTGACGTGGAGTGGAGTGTCATGGGGGGGGGGGGGACTAATAAGTGATGCGACATCACTCACAGATCCTTGAATAGTGTCGTCCAGGTGCACCATGTTCTGACGTCTACACAGTGGGTACCACTGCTGCAGGTAGACAAGAAGCGAAAAAACAAAATCAGAGGCATGACTAGGGAAGATCCTCTCAATCCATTTTATTATGCATGTTCCAAAGGGTCCAGGATATGGCCGCAAACACTAACTAGAAAAGGCGGCACCACCTTCCGGTACGATTTGCCTTCGTTTCCAGGTACTCCTTGAGGTCTTGGGCCCGCCCCAAGGGCTTCTTGGACGAAGCTCTAGAGAAACTGAGCGGCCGAACAAATGAACATAATGTGGATACACATTTCAGGTGTCCCACACAAAGGACACATGTCATTTCCAGGCCATTCCGTTTAGCCACCTCAACTCCTAAGGGTAGACGGTCCCGAAAAAGTTGCCAAACAAAGATCTCAATGCTAAGGGGAAAGGGGGCCTTCCAAAGAGGAGTTGTCCATTCCAAATCAAGACCCTGGAACAGGGTCCTGTACGCCAAGCAAACTGAAAAACCCTTTGCAGGGGAGGGTTGCCAGGAGACCGAGTCCCTTGCCGTGGATAAGGACTCGGATAGGGATGCCCTCAGCCATAAAAAAATCGGTAACCTCGTCCAGGCTAAAGGTCCCGTGGAACGGGATATTCTATAGGCCCTCGTGGCATGCCTCGACCACCAACATGGTGGGAGATGCACAAATGGCAAAAAGGGATGGGTACTCCTAGGAGAGCGGGGTACCCGATAGCCACGAGTCTAGCTAGAGAAGCATGGCCCTCCCATCTCCCAGGCTAAAGGAGGACCCTAGGCGTATGCCATGCTTGATGTCCTGGATGGCCCGTTAGAACTGGGAGCCTTCCTGCCGCTCGCATGCTAAATAGGTCGGCCCGAAGGTATTTGGCTTTAATGATCTACAACCAAAGACCTCCATCGTCCGTAAGGATATGCCAAACCCATTTTAGCATCAAGGCCATATTGAAGAGTTGTGAGTCAAGAATCCCTATGCCCCTAAGAGACTTGGGGGCGCAAATGTTTGTCCACTTAACCATATCGTATTTCTGATGGCCATCTCTAGCCACCTAGAAAAATCAGGACAACTCTTTCGCGACGCATGGGTCCCCTTAGGTGGGAAGTACAGATCCATCTGGTACATGGGAAGGTTGGACAAACACGAGTTGATCAGGATCGCCTTGCTCCTCCTAGTCGTGAGTCTCCCCACGAGTTTGTACATGGGAAGGCTGGACAGACCCATGTACTTGAAGAATCCTAAAATATTATCACAAGGTTCTCAAAGTGACTAAGAAATAGCTTGTTTTAAAGGAGCATATATTAATATCATAAGATACCAATTACATCCAGTCTCTGCAACAACGCATTACCCTAATGGCATTACGGATGCACACATCCAAGAAGAAAGAAGAATTACAGAAAAAGTCCCGCTATAGCGATTTATGTCTTACAATAACGACCAAACACCACCAAGGCAGCACCAGAAATTCATCCTCTCTAAAAACGACGCCACTGAGAAGGGAACAATGCACTAGCGCCGTCATCACCCTGATAATCGATCATAGGTTTTCACCCCGGATAAAGTCCGTACTGACAAAACAAGGCCTTCAACAAGGCCATTGCCAGACATAACCAATTAAGCCCAGACCATGGATTTTCACCTTGCAGCATGAACTCTGGAGTTCTCTTGTACTGCCGCCCCATTATCCAATGTCCCTACTCTAAGACCTAGATCACAAAGCCAAAAACTCATCGCTACCGGGATTCAAACCACCATTACCAATCTTCAGACCTCGGATTTCATGTCATTCTCCATGACTGACTTCACCATGAGACTAGTGGCATGTCCTTGATGACAACACTCTGCAAAGCTTCGCAACACTCTCTCTAAAACTAAACAGTCAGATAAAAATATGGTTGCACGCGACCGAAATCCATCCAATCTGGCGAACTCCGGCATGTCGTCCATTGGAGTTTACCAGCGGAATCTTCCGGAACACAACACGCCGGTCAGATCGATGAAGTCACGGAACAGGTAGATCTTCGTCATGGCGTGAGAAGGATCCTTGGACCAAACCCCCTTTATTCGAAGCCAGACCAAAAGCCCCCTTACCACCGGCCTTCACCGGCCACCAGACCCGCCGGAAATAGGTCGGAAGATCGAGAATGACCCCGGCTGCGTCGCTCGTGAGCACCTCGAGGGGTAGCACTTCGTTGAAGAACGGTGCAAGGACGACACCGCCGCCACCATGCCCCGTCGCCGTACCTCCAAGCCATCCCACTATCGCGCCCTTACAGACGGCACACTGATCCGTGCGCGCCTCTCCGCGAAGCCTTGGGAGGGAGACGCACCCACCATGCCCCGCCGCCTTCATAGCCGAGGCACCACCACCACTGCCGGCGCCAACCAGCAGGGACCGGGCTAGGTTTTCTTGGGGGGGGGAGGGAGTCGCCCCGGAATCGCCCACGCGAGTGACCCGTTTTTTTCCTCGGACACTCTCCACTAACAAAATAGCTAGTTACCAGTCATATGGAAATAACAAAACCGAATTTCTGAACTTCAATATTTGTGCAACTATTTTTCTTTCGAAAATGTGAGAACCCGGACTCTACATCGATTGATGGTACACACTCATATTTATTATGAAGGTTTAAATCTAAAATTTTACAATACCAACGTTCTGACTAACAATAACATGTAAGAGCATCTCCACTCGCCTACCCAGGACGCCAATCCGGACGCCAAAATTAGGTCTGGACGCCAAAAATCGGTCCAGTCGCGTACCTAGGGGCCTGTTTTCGTCCGGATTTCGGCGTGATTTGGTCCGGCCTATCCAGGTCGTACCCAGGATCCCGGGTACGCCCGGGAAACATTGGACTCAGCGAAAACGGGCGTGGGCTAGCTCTGTCGGCGAGAGAAGGCGCCACTCCCGCCACTTCGCCAAGATCCCGCCCTTTTCTTCCCCCTCCCGTCTTTCTTCCCCATTACCCAACTCCCGCCACTCCGCCGAGCTCCCCGCCCGACATGCCGCCCAAGAGCTTCGTCCAACCCAGATCGATCCTCGGCGAGGGTCCGGCGGAGAAGAAGGCGAGGAAGTCGAGAGCGCCGCTGACGAAACCAGAGGGCATGTCTTCGGCCGAGTGGGAGAAGAAGGAGCACGCCAGGCAGATCTCGTCGACCGATCGGAAGGACAGGAAGGAGAGGGCGAAGCTCCGACAATAGCAAGCGGCGGCGGAGGAGAAGGCGATGGTGAAGGCAGCGGCAGAAGAGCAGGCGAAGGCGAAGCAGGCGACGGCGACGCGTTCGACGTTGATGGCTGCGCCGTACCCACCACACTGGGAAGCTAGGCGAGCGTCGGCTCACCCGCCGGATTCTTGCCGATCTCTCCGGCAGGCTTCGAGGAGAGTCAGGCGACTGCTCGTCAGAGGTACTCCTCGTCGCCCGAGTTCGACGACGGGTTCAACCCCAACGTGATCTTCCCCTGCCCGGCGCCGCGCCCTCCTTCGGCCTTCGGCGTGTACATCAACCTCCCCTACTCCACCTCTCCGGCGTACGCAAGCCCGCTTTGCGCCGCGGACCGCTGCCTTTCAGCGGAAGCTCGGCGCCCTTCGGCGAGGCCGACGCGCGCAACCTGTTCGGCGGAATGCCGGGCGCACTTCCGGCCGGCATGACGGCCGAGGCATACATGGAGGACTTGATCGCAACAGGCTCGGCCTCCAACCACCCCTCCTTCTTCACGGAAGAGCAGACCAGGGCCGACGTCGAGCACGGCATCGAGTCCCAGGACCTCGCCGACACCGACGCCGAGGAGACGCAGGCCGAGCAGACGCAGCCAGAGGATGCCGAGGCTGAGGCGAAAGGCAAGAAGGGAAAGAAGAAGCCGGACACTTCGGCGGACCCTCGGATCAAGTGGGCCTACTTGTCGAACACCTTGTGGCCGAGCACTCGCCGGCGGAAACGATAAAGATTCAAATATATCGCCGTTTTGTGTTCGCCTGGGTACTCGGCCTGGGTGCGCAAGTGGGAAACTGGGCGTACCCAGACCGAAATCAAGTTCCGTCCGGCGAAATAAAGTCCGAATTTCAGCTGGGTTCGTCCAACGAGCGGAGATGTTCTAAGTATGTAAGTTGATATTATTATATGCAGTACTCTGTGTTGTTTGCTTTGTACCGTAGCAAGATTGTCGGCATCCATCTCGTCAAAATAAATTTATTTGCCTGCCACCGGTTCAAAATCATGTTAGCCGAGGTCCTTAACACCTTATTGCTCTTCGCCACGCGCTATTTTAGCTGATCGACGGTGGCACGATTCAATATGTCGACACTCGACCGTTACAGAGTACAGTCCGCCGTCTAGGTTTATCCTACACTTCAACCGGCAATATGTATTCGATTTTTTAAAGCTCAACTAGCTAGCCATGGATATATTATTTGTCAAACTTATGTTTACTAAGTTATCCAACGAATGGACAGCACCAAGTGTTACTAGTTTAAGGCAGATTATTTCACCCTGAGAACCTGCTTTGGTTGGAAGCTGTTTTTTGTCTGTGCTTTGCATCAGGTCATTGTGCCTGTCCACATTCATTGTACTCCTCCGTCATAAAATAAATGTTTTAGATTTACTAAAATTTATATGAATTTAGACACTATTTAGTACTTCGTATATAGATTCATTTAAATTTTAACAAATCCGAGGCATAAAACGCATAGCACTCGAAATATTCTTCTTCCAAAAATAAGCGAGTCGGATTTATCTAGATTCGCTACAAAGTACTACTACTTTCTCTAACCAAAAATAAGTGATTTGGTTTTGTCTAGATTTGTATATATCTAGAGATATGTTTTAGTATATAGACACATATGAATCTATACAAAGCTAAGTCACTTATTTGTGGACGGAGAAAGTGTATGGTTTCGTTATTAATGTGATCCTGTCTGTCCAGGGTGTGATCGGGATAAAGCCCTGCGGAATAGCATACTGGCTTGTCACCATATCACAGGTTCCTTTCGCCGTGGCTTTCACAGCCTACATCATACACGCAAAGAGAAACAAAGAGGTTGTGCAGGACGACGAAGATGGCAAGGTGGTACGTTCTCTCATGTTCTGATCGTTCTTGCAGCATACGACCTTGAATCACGAAGCAACATGGTAGTTGAACTAATCTTTTTCCATGTACTCATGTGTGTAGACAGCAAATTCTTTCGTCACCAAAACGGAAGCCCTGCCGCCGCTGGCGCTGCCCCTGGCCGCCTTCGTGACCGGGTCGCTGAGCGGCCTCTTCGGCATCGGGGGAGGCCTGCTCCTCAACCCTGTTCTCCTTCAGATCGGAATACACCCGCAGACTGCGGCGGCGACGTCTTCGTTCATGGTGCTCTTCTGCGCGTCCATGTCGATGGCCCAGTACGTCCTGCTGGGCATGGAGGGGATCGGGGAGGCCTCGGTGTACGCGGGGATCTGCTTCGTCGCCTCCGTCGCCGGGGTGATCCTGATCGGACGCGCCGTCAGCAAGTCCGGGCGGGTCTCCATGATCGTCTTCCTGGTCACGGCCATCATGGCGCTCAGCACCGTCATCGTCACCTGCTTCGGAGCCCTAGACGTTTGGACGCAGTACACTGGTGGAGCATATATGGGATTCAAGCTACCTTGCTGAGTCCTGCTGAGTGACGTGGCATCCTGAGCGAGTGTGGTTTATCCGTACATAGAGTGCTGGAGAGGTGATTGTTCAAGGGCTGCTTTTGGCTTGGCGTTGGTTTCTTTCTCAAGGAGGATTTTTGTTCTGGATTGTTGCTATGGCTCTTTCTGGGCTTTAGGCTTGCCATAATATTATAAGAAACTTTTTGGAACGCCGGTTCCGAATAGTTTTTCTTATATAGAAGAAAATAACAGTAATATACTGTAACTTTCAATCAAGGAAAATGGTAATTTAACATCAGATTTCACTGACAAGAAGGTGTTAGAAGCCATTTCTCAAATGGAGCATAACAAGGCGTTGGGACCAGATGGATTCCTTGCTGAATTTTATCAAACTTTTTGAGTGATCATTAAAACTGACTTGATGGTCTTGTTTGCTCCGTCGCAAACAGGAGAACTCCCCTTTGTTCAAGTTAAACTTTAGGATGATCACTCTTCTACCTAAGAAGGAAAATGCGGTACATATCTCATCCAACAACATAGACCCATTTGGCTTCTCAACGCGAGATTCAAAATCTTCACTAAAGCAGCAACAAATCGCATTACTGGGATTGCCTATAAGGTGATTAGACCCAATCAAATGGTGTTTATGCTAGGACGACATATACTAGAAGGGGTAGTTGATTTATATGAAACCATTTATGAACTTCATAAGAGGAAAATGGGCGGGGTTCTTTCTTAAATTGATTTCAAGAAGTCATATGATAAAGTCAAGTAGCGTTTCTATAACAAGTTTTGAGAACGAAATGTTTTGATCCAAAATGGTGTAAATGGAATCAAGACTTTGTGGAGGGGGGTAGTCCGTGAATTAGTGTTAATGATGATTTTGGACACAACTTCCAAACTAGAAAAGGTCTAGTGCAAGGAGATCCGCTGTCCACTTTTATTTTTAATATTATTACTGATATGTTAGCTATCCTCGTTGCAAGGGTAAAGGAGGATGGCCAGGTTGGCGGTTTAATCCCTCATTTAGTTGAGGGGGGAATTTGCATTCTTCAATATGCGTATGATATCATTCTTTTTATGAAACATGATTTCCAGAAGGTTGTGAATATGAAACTAATCCTATGCATATTTAAGCTACTATCTGGACTAACTAAAGACGGGGAAGAACGGTACAAGGAGATTTTTGGTTGTGACACCGATACACTTCCATTTAGGTATCCCATCTTGGCATACCTATTCCCTACCAAAACTTAGAAACTCGGAATGGAATCCAGTAGAAATTCGTTTTGAAGGAAAACCTGGATGCTGAAAAAGAAAGTTACTCTCATATGGAGATAGACTTGTTTTAATTAATTTCGTTCTAATTGGTATGTCTATGCTCATGCTGTATTTCTTAGAAATACCTAAAGGGGTAAGGAAAAGATTAGATTTTTTTAGATCCAGATTTTTCTGGCAAAGGGATAAAAAAATCGACTCACTAAATTAAATGTAATTTGTAGACCGAAGGATCAGGGTGGTCTTGGTATTGAGGTGCTAGGGGGTAAAGAATGTGTTTACTCAGCAAATGACTATTTAAGCTCTTAACAAATACCTCAAAAATAAAACTTTAGCACAAGTTCAAACTAAGCCAATTGATTTCCCTTTTTGGAAAGGAGTAATGGATGTCAAAAAATATTTTTCCTTAGAGGTTTTTTTAAGCTAGGTAACAATAATCTTACTAGATTCCGAGGGGTTGTTTGGTTAGGGGAGGAGTCTCTTGTTAGTCAATAACCTTCTTTGTCTTGTATAGTACAATGGAAAAAATGTGTCTTGTACAAATATAGTTTTCAGGAGGACTCTGAGGTTAGCTTGAAATATATGGGTCGCATGGCTCCATCTGTGCCAACGACTTATGGAAGTTACCCTGACGGATGAAAATAATAGCTTTGTTTGGAAGCTAACCTCATTAGGAGTCTTTTCGGTTAAGTAAATATATGATATGAAGATGTAATGAACGAGCATACTCATTTTCCTATAAAATATCTATGGAAATAGAAGCTCCCATTAAGATAAATATTTTCATGTGGTTCCTCAATAGAAAGGTTTTGTTAATAAAAGATACTTTGCTAAAGAGAAAATGGAAAGGATGTAACAAGTGTTGTTTTTGTAACTTGGAGGAGACAATTGAAGATTTCTTTCATTCTTACCCTTTTGCAAAGATTGTGTGGTGTATTATATTTTTTCCCTACAACATTCCTACCAATATCAAAAATATGTTTGGAAATTGGTTAAATGGCATTGCTATAAAAACTAAAGCTAGAATATGCATTGGAGTGTCTGCTTTAAGTTGGTCAATATGAAATGTAGGAAAAATATTGTTTTTTAGCAAGCTTGGAGTTTCAATTTTTTGTAGGTTATTCATATGGCTAAGCATGGGATCCAACAACAACTATGGGTCTTCTTGCTGCCGGAGGACCAACGGCAACTTATGACTACTGGCTTTCCCTATTTAGATTTTTTTTGTCTGAAATAAGTCTGAACTTCTGGAAATTAAGAGGCTTGCATGTCTGGTACGCTTTGAGACGCGGGATCGTGGCGGAACTAGCAACACCAGCGTACTGCCAACTGTCAGAATTTAAGTTATCTCCAATTTAGGTTGGGAAACAAATAAGAACTCCCTGCAACTATAGAGCGTCCAAGTACATAGTTGACAAAACTAAACTGCTAGACTAGAGAGTACAGACAGATGAACGAACGTTTCAGAACCGTAAGGGCAAGTAAATCTTATACTCCCTCAGTCCCAATGTTTTAAATTTGTTAAAATTTAAATGAATCTAGACACTATTTAATATATAGATTCATCTAAATTTTGAAAAACGTAAGACATCTATTTTGGGACCGAGGGAGTAATAGACATTAATTTTGTAAACTGTCCGGAAAGAAGTTTGCATTATATCTAGATACTCCTCATTCAATTCTTCCTTCAGAAAAAGCACCGTAAGAGACAAGTTGATCTTACTATAGACAGATTCAACTCTTGCTCCCCATTTGCACATATGCAGAGACAAGTGTAGGATTATTTTTTGTCATATCGCACATCAAGGCCTAAGCTACGTTGACATTTTGCCAATGCCCGTCTCATTGGACAAACACAACCCAAAGATTGGTGCTCATTTTGTTGTCGTACATTCGGAAGATCGATGCCAACACTGAAATCTAGAGCTCGTCTCTCCAAAACACAGTGACCGGATGAACTCCTCGCAATTGCTCAGGGCTGCAGGAGCGATGATCAACTCGACAATCTACCAGCAGTCCCCATGGAGATCACAGCATGTGATTGACCTGGAATCCTCCTTGCAGCTGCAGAGCAACCTCCGCACGGTCCTCGCATGCATCCTCGCCTTCTTGGCCGCGACCATCTCCAGCGCCGGGGGCGTCGGCGGCGGCTCACTGTACGTGCCGATCCTGAACATCGTGGCCGGGCTCAGCCTCAAGACGTCGACGGCGTTCTCGACTTTCATGGTCACCGGCGGCACGCTGTCCAACGTGCTCTACACGCTGGTAGCGCGCGGCCCAGGGCCGGACGGCGGCCAGCCGCTGATCGACTATGACATCGCGGTGGTCTCGCAGCCGTGCCTCCTCCTGGGGGTGAGCGTCGGGGTGGTGTGCAACGTCATGTTCCCCGAGTGGCTCATCACCGCGCTCTTCTCCGCGTTCCTGTCTTTCGCGACGTTCAAGACGTATGGTGCCGGGATGAGGCGGTGGCGCGGCGAGACAGAGACGGCGAGGAGGATGATGCCGGAGGGAGCGGGCGCGGAGGAAGCGCTTATGGGCCGGAAGGGAGGCGGCGGTGCGGGCCACGGGTGTCGCTGGGTGGACTTGGTGGTGCTTGTCACGGTCTGGCTTTGCTTCTTTGTCATGCATTTGTTCATAGGAGGTGAGGGCGCCAAGGTATGATGATCTCTCTTGACTATCTGTATATGTTTTTTTAGTTTCATCCCCCGTTTGGAAATTCATTCTGGGTTACGCAATTTATTTTTTGAATCAGCATGTTCATAACTGAAGTTTGTGAGGATACATCCTTTCTTCTTCAGGGGGTATTCGACATGAAGCCATGCGGAGTAGCATACTGGCTGATCACCGTGGCCCAAATCCCCATCGCCGTGGCTTTCACAGCGTGTATTGTGCACCAGAAAAGAAAATTGCAAGCTCGAAACGGCCAGGTGGTTGAGCTGGTACGCTACAACAAAAATCGGATAATTTTCGTTACTCTATCTAACTGTGTTTGCGAGGAATGTTCAGTTAACTTGAGGTAAATTTGTTTGTCTTGGATGCCAAAACGCGTAGGCAGTTGCAGCAAAGAGCAGGCTGGACGCTCTGCCTGTGTACGTCTTCCCGGTGGCTGCTCTGCTGACGGGCGTCATGAGTGGCCTCTTCGGCATCGGAGGAGGCCTGCTTCTCAACCCCGTCCTGCTCCAAATTGGAGTACCTCCAAAAGTACAGTACTGTACTATTCCCTCGGTGATCAAATCAAGAAGCAATTGCATAATCTGGTTCTGAATTTTTTATTTTTGTTCAGACAGCGTCAGCGACGACGATGTTTATGGTCCTCTTCTGCGCCTCCATGTCGATGGTCCAGTTCATAATCCTGGGAGTTGACGGGATCGTGGGCGCGCTGGTGTACGCCGCCGCCTGCTTCGTGGCCTCGATCGTCGGCCTGGTCGTGATCGAGGGCGCCATCAGGAGGTCCGGCAGGGTTTCGCTCATCGTCCTTATGGTCGCCGCCGTCCTGGCCCTCAGCGCCGTCGTCATAGCATGCTCCGGCGCTGTCCGTGTGTGGGCGCAGTACACCAGCGGCCAGTACATGGGCTTCAAGCTCCCATGCTGAAAGGAAACACAAGTAGTAGATTTCTTGCGTCAAATCCAAGGGCGCGTCTGGTAGCCAGCTTGTATAAGATTTTCGTCTCACGATGGCAGTGCTCATGTGGACAGGACTAAGCAAAAACAGGCTAAAAGCAATACTATTGTGCATTTCATTTCTTAGGGTGCCACATGAACAACAATAAATAGTTGAGTTAAATTCATCGTTAGTCATTGAACTTGCTTAGCAAAGTCAATACGGTCATTGTACAACAGAAATACGAGTTTACGGTCACTGAAGACGTGTCGGAGCGTCACACACGGTCATCGCTGGCGTTGTAGAGATGTATTTGACCACGTGACGAGCTGAGGACCCACTGTCAGCCTCTAGTTGTGTTTCATTTGCAAAAATATCCCTTAAAATCTACTTTCTTATCCCAGACAAAAGACTAAAGGTTTGGGCTAGTGGTTAGACTGAGCAATGGGACCACCTGTCAGTCTCACCCACGCAACCTCTCCGGATCTCCTCCCCCACTCCTCTCCTCCACCGTCCCAGCTCGCCCCTGACCGCCCCAGCCCTCGACCGCCGCCCGCCCGGCTCGTCCACCGCCACCAGCTCGTCTCGACCTCCGCCGCCCCACTCGTCTCGACCGCCGCCTACCATCCTCGACCTCCGCCTCCGCCCCGGCCGTCCAAGACCATCTCGTTCCTGACCGTGGCCACCCCAACTCGTTCCTGACCGCTGCTGCCCGAGCTCGTTCTAGTCAGATCAAAGCCGCGCCCCAGTCCGCCACGACCTTGGAGGAATCGCCGCGGGGTGCATGCAGCAGAGAGACAGGGAGGATGGGAGCTCGCGCAGCGGCGGAGATGGGGGCACGCGGCGGCGTGGGTAGGTGGGGGAGCGCACGACGGCGTGGAGATGGGAGGCGCGCGACGGCGTGGGTAGGTGGGGGAGCGCACGGAGGCGTGGGGAGCTGGGGGAGCGTTCACTGGCTTGCTCCATCGTCATCGGCGGTCGCGTCCTGGCGCCATTCCTACATGGCCGAGCTCGCTGCGGGTGCCGGAGATCGTCGTGGGGCGCGCACGATGGTGTGGGAGCACACGGAGGCGTGGGGAGCTGGTGGAGCGCTCGCTGGCATGCTCCACGTCATCGGCGGTCGGAGGTGTCGCCATTGGTATCTGTTTCTTCCGCCTCGCCGGCCAACAATTTCCTCTGATCGCATCTGGGGCAGCCGTGTACCTGCTGCAGGCATCACAGATCATCCCCAACCTCGCGACAGTGTGCTCCATAAGCGGCGGCATCGGGTTTCTGTCGGGATAGGGAATAAGCAGATGGGGCCGGCGTGGGGAGGTGTGGGACGACTCGTCTGCGTGGGGGTGGGGTCCACACGCCGGTGTGTTCCATCGGAGGCGGCGGCGCTGGATGTTTTCGGGACCATGGGGTGGAAAGGGATGACAGTTTTGCAAAAAAGCCCTTGTATAAGTGATTATTCTTTATCTATATATTAAGTTACCTGAGAGTGGGCCTTCTGTTCGCCACGTCATCAAATACATCTCTACGGTGCGAGCGGTGACCGCGAGTGACACTCCGACACATCTTCAGTGACCGTAAACTCGTATTTCTGTTGTACAATGACCGTATTGACTTTGCTAAGCAAGTTCAATGACTAACGATGGATTTAACTCTAAATAGTTAGTAGTGTTGAAGTGTATAAGTGGATTACACTAGCTCTTCTCATTAGTTCGGATTTTGGCTGCGTTGGCTAGTGCATGGAGCTTGACATGCTATCAGAGCCTAAGGTCTCGAGTTTGTTGAAGTGTATAAGTGGATTACACTATAGCCCTTTCCATCAGTTCGGACTTTTGGTTGTGTTGGCTAGTGCATGAAGATTGACAAGTAGCAGCCACATGAATAACCATTCATGGACGTCCATTAAAAGTTTACAACATGAGAGTTGTGGGCAACCGCGAAGTAAAGCTATTCTTGAAAGGACGTTTCGAACGATCCAGTGTTTGCGTTAAATCCGAAGAAATTCATTAAAAAAGCTTCAAACAAGAACATAAATTTGAGAATACGCATTTAAAGAAACTCGGTGTCGAAGATCATAATGAAACTCCATCGTCGACGTGAATCTTTTTTTTATCCAGAGTTTATGTTCAGTCGATGCATGATTTGTATTGAGAGCTACACATGGATATCTCCACATCCACCAAAACGGAAAAGTTGAGATTTGTGCGAAACAACGAGGTCAAGCTACTCCTAAAACGAAATTTCGAATGGTTAAGCGTGTGCGATAAATCTGATGAAATCCGTCTAAAACTGCTCAAAACATCGTCCATATGGTGGCTGCCGGCTTGGCCCTCGGCGCCGTCGTCATAGCTTGCTCCGGCGCGGTCCGTGTGTGGGCAGGCGAGTTTTCCGGTCCGTACACCAGCGAGCGGGCAGTACATAGGCTTCAAGCTCCCCTGCTGATGCTGCCGAAGGAAACAGAGGAAATTCTTTGCTCAGGCGCGAGTTTGCTACTGGCCGGTATGATGTAAATTTTGGAGTCCAAGTAAAATGAATACAGAACCTGAATTCCGAAGTTCTGGACACAGTAGTAGCCAGCCTGAAGAACCGTAACGTGGCCTGGCGGCTTGGTAGTGTAGGGCGTGTTTGGGAATTGGGATGTATCGGTTGGCGCGGTCTCCCTGGTGTTCTTCGATCTGTCGGCCCGTTGGCACATGCATGTGCAGGCTGGAGGGGAGTGCTGGACCGGTCCAGCCATGGTGGAGAGAGTTCTCGGTCCTCCAGGCCCCCTACGCCCGCGCGCCCTTGGACAGTCCGTGCAGCCGTATCCTGCCGCCGAGCATATTTCTGCCAGCGTGCACTGTAGCGTTCCGCGCCCCGGATCCGGAGGGGATGTATGTGACCACTACACATGCGCGCGCGGCGGCGGTGAAAAGAAAAGGAGTCTCCCGGCCGGTGCACGCGCCAAGTTTAATTTACGCCGCCCGGTACGTGCCGCCGCCGTTGCCAGCGCGCGTGTCGTGGCCGGAAACGCTTGTCGACGAGCGGCCGAGCGCGTTGCAGAAAACCTGCACGCGCCCAAGAGAGATGCGCATTGCTATGCTCGGCTGGACCAGCCGCACGCATGCGGCATGGCCGCCTGCCGGAGGTCTCTACCAATGCAGGAGCAGGAAGCGGACGTATACGCGCGGTGCCGATGCATCTTCCAAAATTTGGATCTGCTCTACCGCTTGTTCTCTTCTCTTCTGTCTGGCAGACGTACCAACTCGGTCGATCATTGCCCGGTTCCCTCTGTCGCTTGGAATTCTGTAGCAGGGTGTGCAGAGCCCCTCGCATGCTAATCCCTCTCTATATATAGCGTCCCAGAATGCACCTAATTCACGGCCACCTCAGACACCAGAAACATGCCTTCTGCCGCGAAGATGGCAGCAGAGATGAAGGCGGCGATCTGCGTCGCCGCGATAGCAACGCTGATCCACGCCGTGACGGCTGCCGATTACATCGTCGGCGACCCAGCCGGCGGCTGGCAGGGGAGGACGGACTACAAGTCTTGGGCTTCGGCACACAGCTATGCTCCTGGAGACACCCTAAGTAAGCGTGTGATTGCTCTCCAAAAAAAAAAAAGACTCTGATTGTGCAGTCCGACATACTGTACTCATCCTGGCACATCCTGCTAACGTTTTCGTGCGCAAACGCTATGTATGTACGCAGCATTCAGGTACAGCCCCTCCCACAACGTCGTGGAGGTGACCGGCGACGACTACGAGGCCTGCTCCGTGGCCAACCCCGTCTCCTTCGACAACAGCGGCCTCACCACCGTCGCCCTCACCGCGCCGGGGAAGCGCTACTTCATCTGCGGCGGGCCGGGACACTGCCAGAACGGGATGAAGGTGGAGGTGGACGTCGCCGACCGCCCCGCGCCCGCGGCGCCCAGCAGCTCCCCGCCTCTGCTCCCGCCGGCACCCACGCCGTCATCGTCACCGGCTCCGGCGCCGGCCGCCGAGCCGCCGAGACATGCGGGACGCAAGAGGCACAAGAAGTGGCAGCACTCCCCGCCTGGGCCTGCGCCGGCAATGCCTCCCGTCGTGCAGTCGGCGGAGTCATCGTATCTGCCGCTCGCGGCCCTCGCGCCAATGTCGTCGACGACTCCGCCTCCGCCCACGTCGTCGGGCGGTGTGGCCGTGTGGCGTGCGAAGTGGGGCGGCGCCACGCTGGGGCTGGTCGCTCTTTGGCTTGCGGTGCTGGCTCTGTGAGCTAAGGGAGGTTTTCGATTTGGCCATGAGCTAGCGAAGCCGTCAGATGTTACGTCCCTGTTACCGTCCACTGTGTTGCGTGTTTAGATTTTGTTTGTGTCAAGACCTGGTAATAATTGCTTGTCTTAGTGACCTTATGCACTGTCTCGGATGAGATAATTGCAACCGTTAAACAGTCGCTGTATGTGCGATACTTTCACCGTTTTGTTTGACACGTATAAGAGCATCCCCACTCGTTGGGTGTTCCCAGGCCGAAATCCGAAAAGTTTTTGGCCGGACGAAACTCGTTTTTGGCCGGGGAACGTCGAGTTTCCCGCTCGTGTTCCTAAGCCGAGTTCCTAGGCGAAAAGAAAACTGGCAACACATTCGAATTTTATCGTTCCCGTCGGCGACTTGATCCGCGCCTCCGACGCCGAAGTGCCCGGCTTCTTCTTCCCCTTCGCCAGAAGCACGGCATCATCCTCGGCGTCCTCGGCATGCATTGGGTTCGCCTGCGTCTCCTCGGCGTCGATGTCGGTGAAATCCTGAGACTCGATGCCGCGTTCGGCATCAGCCCGGGACTGTTCTTGCGTGAAGAAGGAGGGGTTGGCGGCCGAGCCTTGGGCGATCATGTCCTCCATGTATGTCTCGGCCGTCATGCCGACCGGAAGGCCGGCCGGCATTCCACCAAACATGTTGCGCGCGTCGGCCTCGCCGTAGGTTGCTTGCGCCAAGCTTCCGCCGAAAGGCAGTGGGCCGCGGCACACCGCGGGGCCTGCGTACGCCGGAGAGGTGGAGTAGGGGATGTTGATGTCGACGTTGAAGGCCGAAGGAGGGCGCAGCGCCGGGCAAGGGAAGACCACGTTCGGGTTGAATTCGCCGTCGAACTCGGGGGATGAGGAGTACCTCTGCCGAGCGTTCGCCTGGCTCTTCTGGAAGCCGGCCGGCGAGATCGGCGAGAATCCGGCCGGCGAGCCGACGCTTGCCTGGCTTCCCTCGTGTGGGGATACGACTCGGCCATCATCGCCGCCCGCGTCGCTGCCGCCTATTTCGCCTGGTTCGCCCTCATCGTCGCCTGCTCTTCCGCCGCTTCCGCCTGCTCTTGTTCTTGCATGAGCTTCGCCCTCTCCTTTCTGCACTTCCGTTCGTACGACACGATCTTCCGTCTCTGCTCCTTGGTCGTCCACTCGGCGCTGGACATGCCCTTCGGCTTCATCGCCGGTGCTCTTGGCTTCTGTAGGGGTTCGTAGCATGGAAAACAAAAATTTTCTATCGCATACAAACAAACAAGCCAAGATCTATCTACTAGATTGTAGCAACGAGTCGATGGAATAACTTACCCTCGAAGATTCCAAAGTGTTTAACGAGAGCAGATTCTCGTGGGTGATGTAGTCGTACACTTGCCGATCTCAAGATCGCGCGACGATCCTCCTTCCGGCGCTGCGTTAAAGCGCTCCCTTGATCGTCACTGCGTTCGATTGACGAAGACCTTCCTCTCCTTGTTCCAGCAGGACGGAGGTTGTAGCACTCTCCTCGCGATTCCGGGCAAGACAACAATGGGTACCTAAGTAGAGGGGAAATCCCGCAGGGCTTCGCCTTAAGCCGGAGCGAGTATGGTGGAGTATGAGAGAGGGCTATTAGTGGTCTAGAGATTAGACACACCAATTAGAAGGCTCTAAACCGCAGGCTAAAGAAATTAGAAGCTCTAAACCAAAACGGCTCTAAACCGGAGATTAGAGGATAGGAACTTGTGTGTCTAGAGGAGGCCCCGCCTCCTTTTATAGGTGGAGGGCTGGCCAGGGGAGGAGGAGTCCCTCCCAACTCGGCCTAGGCTGGCCGCTTGGCTTGGAGAGGGACTCCTCCTCCAAGTTGGTTTCAACCTCCTCTTGCTTGTTTCCCACGTTTCTTTTCCACAGTTTCTGTGTTAGCCGTTTGACTTTCAAACTGGCAGTTTGACTTTTCAGTTTTGGAACAGCAAGAACACTTAGTACATGATGCAATCATTCAATGACACATTCATGTACCCTCCCCTCCCGGAGTGCCGGACAATCCGGAACCTTCTAGAACATTCCCGATGAAAGCACCGGAATCATTCCCGAACTCCGAAACGGGACTTTCCTTATATGAATCTTATTCTCCGGACCATTCCGGATCACCTCGTGATATCCCGGATCCCATCCGAGACTCCGAACAACATTCGGTCTCTTTCTCATAATACCATAACAACTCAAAACAACGTCGAACCCTTAAGTGTGTCTCCCTACGGTTCGTGAATTATGCGGACATGATCGAGACACTTCTCCGAACAATAACCAATAGAGGAATCTGGAAATTCATATGGCTCCCACATATTTCTACGATTAATTTGCGATCGAATAAACCACTTACATACGATACCAATTTCCCTTTGTCTCACGATAGTTTACTTATCCGAGGTTATGATCGTCGGTATCTCTGCATACCTAGTTCAACCTCGTTACCGATAAGTACTCTTTTCTCGTGATATGTGATCCCTTGTGAGCCAGTCACATGCTTGCAAGCTAATTGGATGACATTCCACCGAGAGGGCCCAGAGTATATCTATCCGTCATATGGATGGACAAATCCCACTCTTGATCCATGTGTTTCAACCAATACTTTCTGAACACTCAATGCCACCTTTATAGCCACCCAGTTATGGTGTGGTGTTTGATGTCATCAAAGCATCCATCCGGTAAATGTGATATGCATGATCTCATGGTCGAAGGAATTAGGTTACTATGTATCAGAAAGCATAAGCAATTGAACTAATGAAATGACTTGATCTTTATGCTACGCTTATCTATAGGAGTATGTCCACCATATCATTCTCCTAACGATATGATCCTGTTGTTAATAACATCTCTATGTTCATGATCAGGAAACCATGATCATATATTAACCAACAAGCTAGTTTAACAAGAGGCTTTACTAGGGACTCTTATTTTAGTTTACAAATCACACAAGTATTAATGTCTCCGGTTAATACAATTATAGCATGGTATGTAAACATTTATCATAAGTGTGAAGATATGATAATAACCACTTTATTATTGCCTCTTGGGCATATCTCCAACAGTCTCCCACTTGCACTAGAGTCAATAATCTAGTTTCAAACCTTTGTGTATTCAACACCTATGGCTTTCTGGTGTTGTATGTACACTATTGCTAGTGGTCAACTGATCTCCGGATCTGACACTTCCAGGTCCGTGTGTAATTGCATGTCTTTGCGTCTCTACGCATCACTTATTCTCTAATGAGATGGCTTCGTACAAATTTGGTCCTTTTGTGTGACCTTTAGTTCTTCGGGGTTAAAACATGTTGATAATATTGTCGTACAATATATCTTCATAGTATTATCCCGCTGTGAACTACACCTAGTTTGATAACAAACTACTTGACACAAATGCCCTCTTTAGCTGCTATTATAGCAGTCATATACTTAGCCTTTTGTTGTAGTATCTGTCACAATGTCTTAACTTTGGAACTCATCCAAATCTATTATGGAACTCACTTTCCATTATATTGTGCCACCCTTAATTTAGTTTGAGATAAACTTAATTTGTACTTTGTGACAAAACTAGTATCAATGTAGTACTTTTACAATGAACTAACCATCTATTTGTCACTTCTACAAATATTATACTCTTAGTCTTTCCAAAAGATCATAAGAATATCCTTACTATTGTCCAATGATCATCTTACGAATCATTCTGGTATATGCTCACAACATTTAGAGCATAGGACATATCTGGATTTGTACATATCACAGTATGATTGATATAAATACTCTTTGTGATTTCATACATCAAGTATCAATCTATACTTGATTATTTGTTTCACTTTACCAAATGTCAATACACTTGAATATATCATCAACATTGAACTCATTCAATCCTTTCTGTGCGACAAGAACCTTTCTTGTAGTTTCTATATTGAACTCATTCAATATCTCGTCTATGTACTTCTGGCACAACCATATTAGCGTCTATTGATGCCAAATATTTGGGTTTTGCCTAAGTCTTTCATCGGGATGAAATTCTTAATATGTGTTAATAAAAGATACATTATTTCCAATCAACAATATGTCTTCCACATAATGTATTAAAAACATGTCTTAGCGCTCCCACTTAATTTCTTGCAAATGCAAGCATCTCCATCGTCTCTGATGAACTTTTAAACTCCTTTAACAGTTTCATCACAGTGAAGATTCCAACTCCGCGATGCTCACTTTAACCATTGAAGTCTGCATATGCTTTTAGCATCCTTTTGAATTAACAAAACCCTATGGACCGTGTTATGCACATGTCCTAGGTAACGACTCTATTAGAAGAACTTGTTTTGTTTATTCAACTATCATATAACAAATTATATGTAGTGGTTTCTACATTAATCCGTCTAGACTAAAAATCGCTACGAAAGATCAAATCTTGTCATATACAACCTTTGAACATTGTTGTGAACTCTTTCCCAACATGTCGACTATTTCATAGATGTGAAACATCCATGTCTATTTCTTTATAGATCCAAATACGACTGTAAGGTCTTGTACCTTCCCAGAGGGTCTTTCAAGTTCAAATCTTGATCTTCTCGTATATGGAACTTTCACGGATTTTATGGCTTCAAGCCATTTTACGGAGTCAGGGCCCATCATCGCTTCTTTGCATGTAGTACGTTCATTATTCTCAAATAATGATTCAACCCTCAAATCTTGGTATTTGATTGTTTACTCGACCTACTTGGTTCAACAGAAACTTTGACCTTCATGACCACAACCTTTGAGGCACGTGAGCCATGAGCATTGTTGCTGCCTCCGGAACACTTTTCGGTCTTTGCAACTCGCACATATAGCTAAGGTTCTTTTAACCTTATCAAAGTTCTATTGTCCTCCCACTTAACTTTTCACGAAAAATTCCTTCTAAAAGAAACTTGACGTTCTAAGTGACAAACACTTTTGTCTCCGGTGTTATGGAGGAATACTTAACAAAGACAGGTTCATCCGACTTTGGTTGCAAACATCTTTCTTATGCATAGCATACCAATGTTTAAGAAAGGACAACTTGGGTTTTATCCCAAACCATAACATATGGTGTCATTTCAACGGATTATGATGGAGCTCTTTTCAGTGGAAAAACGGTAATCTCTAAAGCTTTTAATCTTTAAAATATAATGGCAGTTTTATGAATTATACCTTTGATCTTACCATGTCAAACAAGGTTTAATTACATATCTCGAACGCTCCATACTCTTATGGTGTTTCAGGAAATGCAAATCCACGGAACGATTCCTTAAATCTTAGGTATTATGCTAAACTTGTAACTCAAATATCCTCCTTTATGATCCTATCATAAACTATTTATATTCTTGTTACAATGATTTTTCACTTCATCTTGAAAATCTTTGAACTTTTCAAATATTTCACACTTCATCCTTATTAAGTAAATATTCATATATTCACTCAAATTTTCGGAGAAAGCATATGAAGTTGAAATCCATCGCTCTTGACTACACATAATGGATTTCGTACAACAATATGTACAAGTTCCAACAAACTAGTCATTCGTTCCATTTTGGCCTATGAACGAAGTTTCAATTATCTCTAGGAAAGTTTCACAAGCGTCATTTGATAAAAATCAAATAGACTCCAAAATTCCATCCATATGGAGTTTCTTCATGTTTTCTTTCCAATATAATTTAAACTGCGATGTCACTTCCTAAGTGATCTTTCAATCAATTTGTCTTTCGACATTTTTAGCACTAGTTTTATGGATGTGATTTCTCCAACGAGATTTGTGAATCATCCATCTTTTATGGATTACAGCAATTATTTGAACAACCCTTTTGTTCTCATAATACCTGATAAAACAAATCTTGAAGGCAAGCTTTGATGTTTTAACGAGCAACACAATAACCCTTTATTTGTTCTCGATGAACATCATCACATATTCTTTTGATAGTTACTTAGGCCATTGTAGTTCATGAATTGTGTTGTTTCGTATGACGATTCATACCAACAAATTCAGTATCAAATACTTGAGAACCACATTGTTTAATAAGCAAAGAATATAGCCATAACATGTATATCATCTATATACTTAAACTGAACAATTCTAGTCTTTTCTTTTCTGCCATATATTTATGAGATTCTCTTCAAGATTTCCTTTCTGCTTTGAAAGAATCTATCAACATCAATAGTGGAGTCATACATATGACACATAGTCCAAAGCGTGTATAGTTAAATACCAATGTCTTTGGACTTGCACTTTGAAGTAGATCACCATTATCAAATGTTTGGTGTTCTTTCAAATTCCTTTCTTTAGTAATATCTTGGTGTAGTAAACATTTTACCTACATCAAATATTCACCCTCATCATGGATTTATCCATGATCAAGCTACTTTTAGCTTGTAACGGTGAATCGCAAGTATAATGTTGCTCTCCAAAACCTTTTGGAGGATTAGGACAACTAGTGTCTCCAACCTTTTGCAAATTCTCATCAAATATGAGAACATGAATTTTTCCATATTATACTCTATCATGTTTCAACCAAAACTTCGTTTCAGATATCACAATATCTTCCACACATCATGGTTTCTAAAACAACTCTTTCAGATCCTAGATAACCTTGATATTAAGAGAATCCTTTGAATATCAAGAATCATGGAGACAAACATGATACTTATATACTAACACTTGGAATTGTTACTCTTGATTTAATACTAATTATTAAACTTCATGGAGTAACCGAAACTTACTGAAAGTTTGCAATAGGACTTTTAAACTTTAGATTAACACTTCAAAATAATACGATACCTCAGAAGTAACTAACCGTAATTCTATAGTTCTATCATCTCAATTATAACTAAGCGCAAGGTGGTAAACGGATGCCAATAACTACAACAACTATGCAAATTCACTTTGATTTAGTTTATGATAAATTGAGTTCTAATTAATAATTAAATTAATCTAGGTGAACTCCCACTCAAAACAATATCCCTCACATTGTTTTAGTGATCACACGAACCAAATCCACCACATCAAAACCGATCATCACGAGAGTTGATGCAACTTCAATGGCGAACAATCAACATGTTCATCATATCTACTATATGACTCATGCTCTACCTTTCGGTAATCCGTGTTCCTGAGGCCATGTCTGTACATGCTAGGCTCGTCAAGATCAAACCTTAGTTTCCGCATGAGCAAATCTGCTTGCTCACGTTGTATACACTTGTAGAATCTAACACACCGATCATCACGTGGTGCTTCAAACAACAAGCTTTAGCAACGGTGCTAACTAAGGGTGAACACTTTATGACTTGAAATTCATGTGCATGAGGGATCATCTTATAATGCTACCGCTGCCTACTAAGCAATACAAGATGCATAAAGGATTAACATCACATGCAATTCAATAATATGTGATATGATATGGCCTTTCTTCTTTGTGCTTCTGATCTCCATCTTCAAGCAAGAACATGATCTCCATCATCATCGGCATTGCATCAAGGTCAATGACGCTTCTCCATGGTTGTCGTCCACCGGCTTCAACTATTACAACTACTTTGAATAGACACGCGGGTCTTAACATAAATTAAAGACAACCATATGGCTCCTGCCGGTTGCCAACTTACAATAAGGAACATTGCATACATCATATATAATCACAATCATGGCCATATCACATCACAGCACACACCTGCAAAACAAAGTTAGACGCCTCTACTTTCTTTGCATGTTTTACGTGGTTTGGGGCTGTTAATAAGAGTCGTTCTAACTTACGAACATGAACCACAACATTCATACTAGTATTGTTAATTACCCGTTGTAAATTGGATCTTAACTATGCTAGGAGAAACAGGCACCCGCAAAGCCACTTATGCAATACAAGTTGCATGTTAAGCGTGGAGCAAGTCTCATGAACGATGTCATGTAAGGTTAGCCCGGGCCGCTTCATCCCAACATACCGCAAGATGCAAAGTACACAAAAAGCAATCGACAATAAAAGCATCAACGCCCACAATGACCATTGTGTTCTACTCGTGCAACAGATCTACATATAGACACGGCTCTGATACCACTATAGGGGTTCGTAGCATGGAAAACAAAAATTTTCTATCGCATACAAACAAACAAGCCAAGATCTATCTACTAGATTGTAGCAACGAGTCGATGGAACAACTTACCCTCGAAGATTCCAAAGTGTTTAACGAGAGCAGATTCTCGTGGGTGATGTAGTCGTACACTTGCCGATCTCAAGATCGCGTAGACGATCCTTCCGGCGCTGCGTTCCGGCAGTGCTCCCGCAGTCGGTCACACGTTCGGTACTCGACGAAGACCTTCCTCTCCCTTGTTCCAGCAGACAGCGGAGGTTGTAGCACTCTCCTCGCGATTCCCAAAGACAACTGGCGTGGTACCTAAGTAGAGGGAATCCAGGCTTCTTTTGCCGGAGTATGGTGGAGTATGAGAGAGGGCTATTAGTGGTCTAGAGATTAGACACACCAATTAGAAGGCTCTAAACCGCAGGCAAAAGCAATTAGAAGCTCTAAACCAAAACGGCTCTAAAACGGAGATTAGAGGATAGGAACTTGTGTGTCTAGAGGAGAGGCCCTGCCCCTCCTTTTATAGGTGGAGGGGCTGGCCAGGAGGGAGGGGAGTCCTCCCCAACTCGGCCTAGGCTGGCCGGCTTGGAGGAGGGACTCCTCCTCCAAGTTGGTTTCAACCTCCTCTTGCTTGTTTCCCACAGTTTCTGCTTTCCAGCTTCGCTTTTAGCCGTTTGACTTTCAAACCGGCGCTTGACTTTTCAGTTTTGGAACAGCAAGAACACTTAGTACATGATGCAATCATTCAATGACACATTCATGTACCTCCCCGAGTGCCGGACAATCCGGAACCTTCTAGAACATTCCCGATGAAAACACCTAATCATTCCCGAACTCAAACGGACTTTCCTTATATGAATCTTATTCTCCGGACCATTCCGGATCACCTCGTGATATCCGGATCCCATCCGAGACTCAACAACATTCGGTCTCTTTCTCATAATACCATAACTACTCAAAACAACGCCGAACCCTTAAGTGTGTCTCCCACGGTTCGTGAATTATGTGGACATGATCGAGACACTTCTCGAACAATAACCAATAGAGGAATCTGGAAATTCATATGGCTCTACATATTTCTACGATTACTTTGCGATCGAATGAACCACTTACATACGATACCAATTTCCCTTTGTCTCACGATAGTTTACTTATCCGAGGTTATGATCGTCGGTATCTCGCATACCTAGTTCAACCTCGTTACGATAAGTACTCTTTTCGCTCCGTGATATGTGATCCCTTGTGAGCGCCACATGCTTGCAAGCTAATTGGATGACATTCCACCGAGAGGGCCCAGAGTATATCTATCCGTCATATGGATGGACAAATCCCACTCTTGATCCATGTGTTTCAACCAATACTTTCCGAACACTCAATGCCACCTTTATAGCCACCCGCCACGGTGTGGTGTTTGATGTCATCAAAGCATCCATCCGGTAAAGGTGATATGCATGATCTCATGGTCGAAGGAATTAGGTTACTATGTATCAGAAAGCATATAGCAATTGAACTAATGAAATGACTTGATCTTTATGCTACGCTTATCTATAGGAGTATGTCCACCATATCATTCTCCTAACGATATGATCCTGTTGTTAATAACATCTCTATGTTCATGATCAGGAAACCATGATCATATATTAACCAACAAGCTAGTTTAACAAGAGGCTTTACTAGGGACTCTTATTTTAGTTTACAAATCACACAAGTATTAATGTCTCCGGTTAATACAATTATAGCATGGTATGTAAACATTTATCATAAGTGTGAAGATATGATAATAACCACTTTATTATTGCCTCTTGGGCATATCTCCAACAGCTTCCCCGCCTTCTTCTCCCCCGAAGCCTCGTCGAGGTTCGATCTGGGTTTGACGAAACTCTTGGGCGGCATGGCGGGCGGGAGCTCGGCGAAGTGGTGGGAGTGGGGGAATGTGGAAGAAAGGCGGGAGGGGAGAAAGAAAATGGCGGGAGCTCGGCTTAGTGGCAGGAGTTCGGCCTTCTCTCGCCGACAGAGCTGGCCCACGCATGTTTTCGCTCCGTCCGGCGTTCCTAGGGTGTTCCCAAGATCCTGGGCCTGGGAAATCCGGACGAAAGTTCGCCCGAATCCGGACGAAAAGAGGTTCCTGGGAACGCGATTGGGCCGTTTTCGGCGTCCGGACCAATTTTCGACGTTCCGATCGGCGTCCTGGATAGCCGAGTGGAGATGCTCTAAGATATAGCAACTATAGCAGAATCTTTAAAACGCCTCGGTTCGCTAAAAATACTGTTAGTCCAAAGAAAACCTCTAGATTATACATTTCTTTTGAAAGTTTTGTTTTGGTGTCCCCTCCCCTCCTTGCAAACATAGAAAACTAAAAAGACAAGGACAACCAACAATACCCCTTCATGTTAGGGTATTGGCCAAGTCCACCCGACCCGAGAACCACTAGGACCAAGCTCGAAGCACCACTCCACAAGACCAAATGACCTCACACAAATGCTAGAGAGAAGACGATGTGACTATGATGGAAGGAGCTCACACAGGACGCTCCAGCATACATGAACAAAGCCAACCCTCTAGGGAGCAACAATGTCGACGCGCCAATATTGCAAACTACTGGGGTCGTCGCCTCTACATCCAGATACTCCGCTACACCCATCAAACCACCAACACCACCTTCTGGGACTGCTGGCTCGACGTACCACCGGTCGCCCTCGAGCCACAACGCTGCACGACCCAATCGCCTGCAGCCCAAGCCACACATGGAAAATCGCCCACAGACCATGGTTGTTGAACCAACATTCAGGGTCCCCACCCTGACATTTGCTGCCCAAGCCATGGCCAACTCTGGTCCAAACCATGAAAAAATTGTATGCAAAGGTTACCGAGGCCACAACCCCGACATCCACCGACCCGAAGACAAGAGAAGCACAAGCCAACAACCCCACCCCCAAGACGACGCCTCCAAGAAGGAAGCGACGTAGCCGTTGACGCTGTCGTCGCCCGCTCGGGAACCCGAAGCTAGGGATTTCTCCCGGAGAGCCCAGCCCACACGAGGGTATCAACGAAGCTCCACAACATGTACCTCCAAGAAGGGAGACGATGCCGATGTGTTGCCGCCGTAGGCACTGGCAAATTCAGTGCAAGGCTTTCACCCAGAACTCCATGAGACCAACAGAGGACAGTGATTGATCTGTTGCTTCAGTTCAGAGATTCAATATATATATTTGATAATTATTGGATATATTTGAGACATACGAACTAGGGTTGTGTAGGCAAATTCAACTAAGAGATTCAGAGCAAGTTTGAGCAGGCAATATATATATATATATATATATATATATATATATATATATATATATATATATATATATATATATATATATATATATATATATATATAGACATGTTTTACTGTATAGATATATAAATTTAGATAAATCTTTGACATCTAATTCGAGAGGAGGAAATACTAAGAGATCTAGTCAGCAATCAGCATACAAATTCTAGTACTCCTCCAACCCATATTAGTTGATTCTAATTTGAATATATCTAGACAAGTTTTTATGATATATATATTTAAATTGGAGTCAACTAATATGGATCAAGAAAGTACCAAATTCTCTGAAAGCAACCATGTATCGCTTTAACTACATACGCCGAGATTCGGAAGGAGCAGGGCAGGTGATCGATCTGTTCTTCGTGGCGTCATATTTGGGAACGTACTCGATCTGCTGCTTTGTGCTTGTCGTCCCCGTCGATCGATCTGCAGCCTGGGTGGAACGTGGACGTGAGGCGTCAATCAGGAGACGGATCGACATTCGATCATGAGGGGTTCGGTAATCCGTAGAGCAAGTTGGGTTGCTCAGTGGGCTGCAAGCAGGAAATCGGGGCCCTATTCGACCACCCGAACATGCCCATCGATGGGCTGCTCGCGGCTTTCCCCGGCACCACGTTCCCTTGATACGTTCAATCGTCAGTAAATCCGGTCTCAATGTTACTCCCTTCGTTTTAAAATATAATAAGTTTTAGATTTATAAAAAAGATATATTTAAATTTTTTTAGTATATAGATTTATTTTAAATTTAACTAAACCTATATACTAAAAGAAGTTCAGATACATTTATTTCATAAAGATAAAATATCTTATATTTTAAAATAGAGGAATTGGGTTAGAAATTTGGGTACTAGTTTCATGTATGTTTAATTCATTCATAATTATAGGTGTTCTAGTATTGCCAAAAACATCTAGGGCCGCGTTTTGGATGTTTGTATTCAGGCTTGGTATTAGACATTCAGACATTACCGGCCCGAATATATGAAAACTGAGCATTTAGTTGTACTGGATATTTGGGCTAGGCATTCGGGCTCAATATTCAGATGGGCCAAATCAGCTACCATGACTCTCTCCCAAAAGACGAGCACCAGACCTCGACTTTGTCTGGCATTCGGTCGAGCGTTCCTCTCCCCCACGTGACCAGGAAACCTTGACGTCACCGAGCAGAACAATCCGACCGTTGGCTAGAAAATCCCGCCGCCCCTTCCTTCCCTCTCTGTTCTCGCCGCCCCCTCCATCCCCCCTCCATTCCCGCCGCCCCCTCCCTTCCTCCTCCATTCATGCTGCCTCCCACCATTACTACCGCCATTCGTGTCGCCCTATTCCTTCCCCATCCATTCCCGCCGCCCCTCCATTCGCCCCTCCATTTTTCTGCCGCCCTTCTAACACCTCTGAGTCCCCTTCTCTCTGCAGGTCCAACGAGTTGCAGATCGACCGACCTCTAGCGCATGTGTGCATCCTCTTCCCTCCCCTCTGGCCTCCTGGGCAGGCATGCTAATCCCCCTCCCTTGTTTCCCCATATCTCTGCCTTTTTATTCATTTTTGTTCTCTTTTTCTATAACACGCTCGTACTCGAGGACGAGAGTAGGAAGAAGAAGAATATGTGCTTAAGCCCATTTTGAAGAATATTATTGCTCCTATGAACTGTCTCAATATATGTATGACTGGTGTCTAGATTAGTACAATGTTGTGGCAGTTGGGTACATTGTCACTCCATTTTCCATTTTTTGAAGTTATAAGATGATGTGAGGATTTTATATAATGTTTTCTTTGCCGTTTATATCCTAAAGTTACACATGAAATTGTTTTCAAACATGTGGCATGCTCATACTCTCATACAAATGCAATACATCGCATTGACCATCCAAACAGAATTTGGCATTCAACTAGGATATCAATTCTAGATTTCTAGGTTCCAAATATCTAAACATCCAAAGAAAAATATTGGCACTTATCTCAATGTGAATATCCATAGAGATTGATATTCCACTGAATGCAATGCCAAGCCTTCCAATACAAACATCCAAACGGACCCTAAGTCTGGTGCTAAGAAAAGGAATAAAAAAATATGTTTTGTTGAATGGCAAAGAGGTGCTTCAATTAAGTATTTTTCAGCAATAATTAGTGTTGATGTCAACGAAAATAATCAAAGATAAGAACCTGATCCACGAAAAGATGATGAGCATAATTATTTAAACGCAGATCTTGAGTTCAATGAACAATTCTCGAATAACATAATAGTAACTAACTAGGGTCAAATTTTTTGCAAGTGTAAGTAAGTAACTAAGTATAATTTGTTGAATCTAAATGCAGACCCTGCTAGTTTGTTCGTGTCTTAGTTATCTATCAGGTCATCTTGACTATACCTCAGAAAAAAAGACTTTCTCCAAAGTGAAACTACAGAAGAATTGTCTGAGGTCAACTATATTACAAAACAGGTTTGGCTATGCGTTGTTGTACCGAGAAGGATATCTCGCGCAACATTGATCTTGACATTCTCTTAAAAATGATTTTGCACCTAGAAATGCCGGGTAGGTTCTAGGGTACACATTTCGGTTTCCAAAAAGAGCGCGATGGTACTACATGCCCATTGAGTTGGCGAGCCGGACTACGAACAAAAGTCAGAAGTTATCAGGGCTATTAGCTCCGTGCGTACAATCCCATCACTCGCCGCAGGCAGGTCGCTTGTGATTGAAGGAAAACAAGACGCCTGCACCATTTAACCGCACCAAGTGTTTCCATCTGATGAGTAGGTGTAGTCCAAGTCGGAAGTCGTATATATCAAGCTAATTTATTGCCCAATATTTCTACTCCACCGGACTAGCCAAGCGTACTAGCAGCACCATGCAGGAAAAGCAGGCCGCATTTAACTCGGCATAAGTAGATAGGTGCATCTGATCTCGGAGTACTACCTTTCTTCATCTGACGAAAACTTATTTGCTGAGGTTTGATCGAGTGAGCATCGGCTGCGGTTCATGTCTTTCAAAGCTCAAATGGCATATAGATATGGAGACAGGACTAGAATTGAGTGGATACTGATTTTTGTTTGACAGTGCTACGCGTCTCTTGGGGGATAAAAACTTCTGATTCCCCGGATCCTCGTGCTGATACGTGTTCATCCAAATTTCGTTTTTGCTACACTTAGACCCGTTTTTGCTACATACGCTCCGCTTTTGCTACAAAGTAGCACAAAACCGTTCGGCCCAGAAATAGAAAAACAGATTGGACCTCGTCGGAGATTTCGCCGGAATCCTCGTCGGAGATCGTGTAGCAAAAAAGTTGGGCTAACGTAGCATATTCAACATCGCCGGAGACTCGCCGGAGGCTTTCGCCGATAAACCTCGCCGGAGATCGTGTAGCAAAAACTCAACGCTATTGTAGCAAAATATTTTTTCTAATGTAGCAAAACAGACTTTGCAAAATATCACCGGAGACTCTCACCGGAGACCTCGTAGCAAAACCATAGAAATCGGATGTAGCAAACCAACTGTGTGAAAGTAGCAAAATATATATGAATAATTAGCAAAATTAATATGCTAAAGTAGCAAAATGTTTTTTTTACACGAAGTAGCAAAACGTTAGTAGCACTTTGAGACACCAAAAATAGCACAGCGCCGATGTAGCAGAGCGCTGCGTCTCTGTAGTAGACAACCGTCATAACTTGTAGCGTCGGGGCCGATCCAGGAAAGCACAAGGGCCTTGATCTTGAGACGATGCAGGCGTCGAGCCGGCGCCGCCACGATCACCATGCGAGCTCGAAGGAGGAGGCATGGCGTAGGAGGACACGATGGAAGAGAGAATCACGGAGGAGGACACCACCGACATGGCTTCCAGCAGCACAACTGCAGCGGATCTGGGCGTGGTAGAGGAGGACGGCATGGAGAGTTCTTGGAGGGAGATAGGCGGTGGCGATCTGTATCTCCGGTGATGGCGGGGCGCCGGGATCTTGGGCGCGCGGCGGCAACCTGCCAGAAGCTTGGGCACACGGCGGCAACCTGTCGGAAGTTTTGGGCGGCACGGTTCTGGAAGGTGAAAACGGAGAGAGATGTGCGATCGAGGAGAGATAAGGTGCAGGGCCAACCCCATCCAGAATGGCGCCACGTAGACCCGGGGGATCGATGCGTCGTATCCCCGTGGGAAGCGAATCATTTCCCTTTTTGTTTTCTTTCGAAGAACGCACGGAAGTTGAGATGAGCAGACTGGCACGGACAATGGGCACGAAGCGCCTGCAGTGTTGTGCGAATTTTTTTTAAATAATACAAATTATTTAATTAATTTGAATTCTATTATACGTTTTTTCGAATTTACATATCTAGCACTTTGTCGTCCTGAGCCGAATGGGCCAATCGGCTAGGCCCTGGCCGACAACAGGTCACTCGTCCCGCAGCTGGACGACAGAAGGTCGGCAAGTGGGGCCGCGGGACCGACCCTGGTCGACAGGTTCAGTCGGCCAGGCCCAGGCCGACTGGGGCCAGGATAAGGACCACGCGACGCCAGCGCCTCCTTTCTTCTCCACGTGACCGCGAGCGCTCCTCTCTCTCTCTTGTTCGTCGTCCCAGTTTCAAAAATAGCCATTTTTGCCCGATTTGGCTAGATTTGACCACAAAAACTTCAATCCAAAGCCAGTAGAGAGATAGTGGAAGCCCGATCTATGGATGGGTTAGCTCATAGCTCGATTTGGTGTTGATTTGTTGGAGAAACGGTGGTAGAGCTGTGGTGGAGCAATGGCAATGGTGGTGGAGCTGTGATGGAGGAGCTGAGGCTGTCTGTGGTGGAGCTGTGGTGGTGGACCGAGTGGCTTCTCTCGCTTCAAGAGTAAACTTTAATCCCTCGATAATCACGGTTATTGTATATGGTTACGTACGTGGGTATGCTTAGTCTATTAGAATACTTGCCTAGTGGATTAGTAACAATATTTGATTGATGGGTTAGGCACAAATATTTGGCCGGTGGATTAGTAGCAATATTTGACCGGTAGCAATAATATCATATTTTTTAGAATATTTGGCTAGTGGATGAGTAACAATATTTTACTGATGAGTTAGACACAAATATTTGGCCGGTGGATTAGTAGCAATATTTGACCGGTAGCAATAATATCATATTTTTTAGAATATTTGCAAGCATTGCCCCAAGTTATACGCGTTATCGATAATTAATTGATTAGGTTGTTTATTTTATGTCAACAGAGATGACCAATTTAGTGAAGTTCGTGTTTTATTAAGGTCCTGGGAATGTTCGAACAAATGATTTTGGAGCAGATCTGGGAGAGTTCATGTGTACACAGTTAGATTTGACTGTCCCTCAAACCTGGAGCGTTAGTCAGTTGAAGGAATGGTTGACAGGATGTTTAGGCCTCAGCGTGCAAGCATTGTGGACAAAGTCAAGAAAAAATATTTTCTGGACTTTAAGACATGTAGATACGGACAGAGACTGGTTTAAGTGGTTAAAAGGCTTCGAAGATAGGCATGTAAACCCTCGCGCATTAGTGCTTCCTGTCTTGAAGGAGATCGATGGTGGACATGTTTCTCGCCATAGTGCTGATTCAAGTTACGGGATGTACTCTATGTCTAGTGCTGGAGGCGGTGGTTATGAATCGGGGCAGAGCAGTCAGATAGGAGGAGGAGGCGGTGGTTATGAATCGGGGCAGAGCAGTCAGGCCGGAGGTGGAGAAGACTATAGTGGAGAGGCAGATGCGAACGAGGAAGATGGAGGCATGCAGAACATGATGGAAGAGGAGGATTACATGGATGGCGAGAGTGGTGATTCTAATGACCATGAGGATTCTAATGGAGAAGGCAATGGTGGAGAGGACATGCCGATTCCTGCTTCATGGAATCAAAACATGTCAACCGGAATGACCGTTGATGATGGTCATGATTCTGCGTGGGAATATCACAGCAACAGAATTGCCCAGGGTGCCAGATATCAAGACAAGCAACATTTGCAAGATGCAGTCGTTGCTTGGGCAATGTCAACACACGGGGTTTTGAAAACAACGATGTCCTCTAATAAATACTTGACAATGGAATGCTGGATATAAATTTTCCAGGCAGGGTGCATGCATATGTCCCTACGTATGACACAACTTGGTTGGTGAGCGACTATGTGCAGCACACATGTGAGCTACACAGTGTTCCTGAAGATCATCTTAACCTCTCCTCCACACTTCTAGCTCGGCTGCTTTACACGGACTTAGTAGAGTGCAAAGCGATGACAGTACCCAGTATACAGAAGAAAGTAAAGACCCGGTTTAAGTACTCTATTTCGTATGGCAAGGCTTGGAGGGCAAAGCAAAGGGCTCTTGTGGAGAGGTTTGTTTCGTTTAGAGACTCGTATGACTCTGTGGTCCGACAACTTCAGACACTGCAGGATAGAAACCCAGGCACCTATGTCGACATACAATATTATGTGATACCCGAGGATCCATCCGTGAAGGTGCTTCATCGAGTGTTCTTCTCTTTTGCTGTATGCATCCAAGATTTCACTTATTGTCGTCCAGTGATATGTGTAGACGGTACTTTTCTAACTAGCAAGTACAAGGGTCAGATCCTTACCGCCATTGGTCAAGACGGCAACAATCAGATTGTCGCACTCGCATTTGCTTTCGTGGAGGGCGAAAACACTGAAAGTTGGACATGGTTCTTCAGGCAGCTCAAAATAGCAGTTGTAAAAGACAAGCCCAATGTGTGCATCATTCATGATAGGCATGCAGGTATACTCAATGTCGTAAAACGGCTGAAACAGCCAGGGCCGGAAGAGCAAACACCTTGGCTTGACATGCAAAGCCAGTGGTGCATGCGCCATTTGGGTGCTAATTTCTTCTCACAGTTCAGAAACAAGAACCTCATGAATCTATTCAAAAAACTCTGCAAGCAGAACCAAGAATGGAAGCACGATTTCATACGCGCAAAGCTCGATGAATTTACTCAGAAACATGTGAGGGCAAGGAAAGCTGCGCAAAACGCGCAGAGGCCGCACATCAAGCAGCGAGTCGCATTGTAGCTACCGGAGCTGCTCGTGGAGGAAGATCCTGTAGGGCTTTGTGACTTGCCTGGATTTGATACACCTGGTACAAGGAGAAGGCTTGGCAGATCGATCAAGAACTTCCAACAGTGGATAGAGCATGAGCCTTTGGAGAGGTGGTCTTTGCTACACGACACACATGGAGCTAGGTATGGTGTCATGACTACAAACCTAGCTAAGTCATATAACTTTGTCCTCAGAGGTAACAGGGCACTTCCAATGACAGCCATAGTCGAAGGTATTCTGTATGGCATGATTTCATATTTTAGAACCAGACGACAGGGTGCTCAGATGCATATCATGAACAATCCAAACACATGCTAGGGTTGGACGCCATATCGTTCGTGTCTCCCTACTACCTGAAAGAATCTGTGGTCAATACCTGGACGGGTGAGATGTTAGGATTTCGAGTAATGGGTAATTTCAACACCGTGAACCCTAGTGAAAGGCAGTACATCCCACACCCTGCTCTAATGTGAACAAGCAGAGGCAGACGCCAGTGTAGGCGCATCCGGAATGATATGGACGAATCAGAAGCTGGCGGCCCAACTCGGCAGTGTTTTCTATGCAATGCATTTGTTCACAGGGATACTCATTGTCCTACTTTCGGTACAGGCGTCACACCTACGCGAGGACGGGGTGCGCGAGGTCAAAGAGGTAGAGTACTGTAGGGTTTTGTAGCATGGAAAACAAAAAAATTCTATCGCATACAAACAAACAAGCCAAGATCTATCTACTAGATTGTAGCAACGAGTCGATGGAATAACTCACCCTCGAAGATTCCAAAGTGTTTAACGAGAGCGGATTCTCGTGGGTGATGTAGTCGTACTCTTCCCGATCTCAAGATCGCATAAACGATCCTTCCGGCGCTACGTTAGCGCTCCTTGATCGGTCACACGTTCGATTGACGAAGACCTTCCTCTCCCTTGTTCCAGCAGGCAGCGGAGGTTGTAGCACTCTCCTCGCGATTCCGGCAGCACAACGGCGTGGTACCTGAAGTAGAGGGGAGATCTCGCAGGGCTTCGCCTTAAGCCAGAGCGAGTATGGTGGACTATGAGAGAGCTCCTCGGCGATCTAGGGTTTAGACACACCAAGGAGGAGGCTTGGCCGGCGACTAGGGTTAGCTAGGCGGCGGCGGCGTCAGGAGGGCCGGCGGCTTAGGGCGAGGGTTTGCGGGTGGAGGTGTTGGGTCCTAGGAGGGGCAGCCCTGCCCCTCCTTATATAGGTGGAGGGCAGCGCCAGGAGGAGTCCCCGCCTTTCGGTTTCCCAAGGCCGGCGGTGGAGGAACTCCTCCCCAACTCGGTTTCCACCTTCCCTCCACTTCCCAAAATAGCCGTTTGACTTTTCAAATTGGCGTTTGACTTTTGAAACTAGTATTTGATTAAACCCTTTATTTTGTTCAGCGATGACACCTAGTACATGATGCAATCTGATGCAGCCCGTCCTATGACCTCTACTACATCTACTCCCACAAGCTCCCCAAGTGGACCCATGACTCGCGCCCGCGCCAAACTCCTTCAAGCTAAGGTGAACTCGCTCCTCTCCTTGTGTGACTTCGATACACCCTTGGATGGCCTGCTACTTCATACCCATACCTTGTGCATCATCAGTCTAAGAGAAGCACCCACAGTGACGGAGGAGCACCAGCAGAAGAGACCAACGCTCTCATGTCGCCGGTACTACCGGACTGGCAGCCGGTACCGCTCGGCACTATCACCGCCCCACCGCCCTGTGAAGACCCCGGCGCTAGCCAAATGCTCTCTGTCACCGGCGGTACTACCGGCCCAGGACCCGGTACTACCGGACGACGGCACTACCGCCACCAACAGAAGGCTCCAGCGCAAGTCCCAGGATGACAAGCGGTACTACCGGGCCGAGAAGCGGTACTACCGCTGACCGGTACTACCGGACGTGCTGGACCGGTACTACCGGACAACACAGAACCTGATCGTGTTAATTCGGTCCAGCGCCTTGTAACCCTCTCTATATTTCGCTATTTGTTCCTAAAATACCCCTGTTTTCGTGGTTGGCCTATAAATAGCCCCCACCCTCCATTGTAAACCCTAGACTTGGATAATAATAGATTAAGGAAACCCTTTGAGGAACTTATATCTATTGGTCTCATGCTCCTACCAAGGAGCACCGGATTATCCACCCCCCTCTTGGATCTTGCCTAGTGCGTTCAAGTTGTACAAGGCCTTGGGTTCTCGGTTTCTCGCCCCCAAGTCGTCAAGATCTCACCAAGCACCTCGTCCCCCATTGTTGGCGTGGAGAGCGAGCTTCGCCCAACACCGATCCTAGAGATTATGTTGGACCGGTTGCCACCGGCGTGAGTTATCAGCGTGTATCGTGTTTTGTGTGCGTGAGTTCGTCGGGTTCTTCGAGGCGTGTGTTCGTGGATTCCATCCCCTTTCCCCTTCCACCGCTTACCCTCGATTCCCGTGGATATTCGTGAAAGATCGGGCCACCCTAAGGGGTTACCCCATAACATCTTGGTATCAAGAGCAAGGTTGATCACGAATTTCCCCCCAATTTTTCTTTATCCCCCTTAAAATCGAAAATCCCACCAAAAAGAGCCCCAATTTGCCTTCGGATCGATCTCTGGATTTGGTGAGTTTTTCGTGGTTTTGGTCCATAGATCTGTTGCTTTTGGAGTCGATCTATAGCCCCTGTTGTTCCTAGCCCAGCCTTTTGGTCAGACTTCCCACGAATTTGAGGTTTGTGTCAAGTGGATCTCGTTTTCGTTCTTATTCTGTGACCAGCGGTACTACCGGTCGAGCAGGCGGTACTATCGCCGTCCGGTACTACCGGCCCTGCCAGGCGATACTACCGCCAGTCACAGAAACTTTTCTTCTTCTCTTGACGCCTCATTTTTGTTTGCTGACTTTCCCCCTTTAGCTTGTTCGTGTTTCGCGTGTTTGTCGCCATTTTAACACACGCTTCCGCATCAAAGTCACCCGCGCTCATCGACACCGCGACACTCGAACATCATCCCCCACAAACGGTTGCAAGTCGTCAACACTACCAAAGGTATAACTTGCACCACTTTGACATCCCCATATCTTCCTTTGTGTGTATCTATCCTATGAGAGCAACTCATTTAGGGTTTGTCTAAGAATTGTGCACTTGCCTTCGGAAAGTGAGAGTGTAAGGCCAAATACAAAAGCTAACATAGTAGCATAGAACGGGAGAAAAAGGAAAAGAATCAAAAAAAAGGACAAAAAGAAAAAAAGATACATAGTCTCCCAATACAAAGAGAATACCAAGCTTGTAAGCCAATAAAGAGAGAAGAAAGAGCGCACCAAGGCAAGTGCACAAATCTATTGCTTATCCTCTTTTGGCAAACGAGTTGTGGTCTCTCCTTGCGTTGGCACGACAACCGAGCGTAGTCTTCGTTAGGACCTTTTGTGCTCATTTTCATAGTCGTGCTAGCCCCGTTTTTCTCCACGTGTGTGTTCTCCATGTTTTTGTAGATCGTATCCTTTTGCTTTTGATCTTTGGTTCTTCACCACGTAGAACAATAACCTTTTGCTTTGATTGTTTCGTTTGGTTTTCCACAATCCTAACCTTCCACCAAAAGCTTTTGAGATTTGTAGCATATTTGTGTGTGAGTTTCTTGCCCATTTCACTTTGCACGCTGTTCGTTCACTTGTGTGGCAATTGGTTTGATATAATCTCCAAGGTGAGGTAAAAGTCTAACTCTACGCACCCTTATTCTCCATATACAACCCTTGTTGGCTTTTCATCATGGACAGGCATGGAGAGCCATCCCAACCACCACAACCTCCGGAGGATGACACACAATTCATGACAAGACGGGACCATTGGAAGGTACGAGGAGAATTCAACTACCGTTGTGAAGCTCTTGAGCGGCGCCAAGATGAACAATTTAGCGAGGCCCGTGTGGAATTCAAGAACATCGACAACTGCTTCGAAGAAGTCCGTGGCCAAATGCATGCCATGAAACATAACCTCGGTCATAAAAATGAAGCTCTTGGTCGTGCACTCGCCTCAACGGATGAGAAGCTTCAACGCCTCATTGATGGACTAGCAAGGCCACGCTCGCGCGAATCAAGCTCATCTCGGCACTCCTCAAGTGAATCAAGTGAACCTCGCCGTCACGCTTCAAGGCACCGGGATGGACCCGTTCTTCAATCCATGAGCTCTTCTCAAGCGGTACCATCTCCGCGACATGCCGCAACGTCAAACTATGATGGTGACCTCTCCGCAAGACCTCCACGACGTGAAGCGAACCAGCCGCAACCAAGGGAACTTGTGATTCAACAAGAGCAACCTCACATGGACCACCAAGGCCATCGTCGTCGACATGTCCCTTCAACAACAAGTGAAGCATCCGAAGAGGACGACCAAGATCACCATCAACGTGAAGCACTCGAAGATCCTCCAAGGCGTCATCATCGACATGATCGTCCACGTCGGCCACATGATGGTCATGACGAGCCTCCTCTACATCAAGAAGAGCAAGAGCAGCCCATTGCGCATGCGGCTCGACGTCCTCCTCGCCACAGGGCGCAAGACAATGCTCCTCGGCACCACCCACGACAAGAACAAGAGCAAGCTCCCCAAGCTCGTCGTCAGGATCATCAACCTCCTCCTCGTCCTCAACCGCGCCAACAAAACGAGCAAGCTCCCCAAGCTCGTCGCCAAAACCAAGTTCCACCACCAAACGCGGCACCTCAACAACCGCAAGAGCAACGCAACCATCACCAAGCAAGACATGAGAGCTCGGATGATGATGATGACCTCCCAAATCATGGCAACCGACGCAACCGGAACCGCAATGGAGAAGAAACTTTTGGCAAGCTCAAATTCACCATGCCCAAGTTCACCGGTTCCAATGAGCCCGAGGAATATCTCTCGTGGGAACTCAAGGTCGACAAGATCTTCCGCATGCACAACTATAGCAATGAGAAGATGATGGCCATGGCATCCCTCGAGTTCGATGAGTATGCCAACCTTTGGTGGGAACAATTCCAACTCGCTCGCGAAGCAAAAGAAGAGCCTCCAATATCAACTTGGCAAGATATGAAGGCTCATATGAGATCCCGCTTTGTTCGTTCACACTACACGCGTGACCTCTTCAACAAGCTTCAAACGCTTAGTCAAGGGACAAAGACCGTGGAAGAGTACTTCAAGCAAATGGAGCTCAACATGATCCGTGCCAACATTGAAGAGCGAGATGAACAAACAATGGCACGCTTCCTCAATGGCTTGAACCATCCCATCAAGCGCATGACCGAGTTCCAAAAGTACAACAACATGGTTGAGCTTGTGCACATCGCATCAAAGGCCGAGCGTCAAGTGCAAGAGGACATCAAGTACAACAAGCCAAAGACGTACTTCACCTACAAGCAAGCACCAACCACTACTCCAACAACACCAAGTGGAAGCTCCTCAAGTACCACCAAGCTTCCCTTCAAGCCAACACTCCCTCAAGGAAAACAACCCCCAAGTGGCAAACACACAAGGGATGATCAACCATTCAATGGTGAATGCTACAAGTGTGGAGGCAAATGGCACAAGTCGAACGCATGTGGGAACAAGAAAGTTTTGTTCATTCATGACAACGGTGATGAAGAATACTTGAGTGAGGAAGAGTTTGATGCAAGGGTCAAGGAAGCCATGGCAAGGCAACATTTGGAAGAGGACCAAGAACTTCTTGTGTGTGAGCATGACGTAAGTCCATCGCTTGTAGTCACAAGGGTCTTGACTACCCAAGTCAATGAGAATGAAGACCAACGCTCGAACATCTTCCAAACTCATGCCGGCATCAACAGAAAGTCCATCAAAGTTGTCATCGATGGAGGGAGTTGCCACAACCTTGCAAGTACGAAATTGTGTGAGAAACTCAATCTCACCCTCCATCCGCATAAACACCCCTACCATATCCAATGGCTAAGTGACCAAGGATCCGTCAAGATCAAGCACACCGTCTCGGTGACGTTCTCAATTGGGCACTACAAGGACACGGTGGAATGTGACGTGGTCCCAATGACGGTTTGCCATATGTTGCTTGGAAGGCCGTGGCAATATGAAAAGCGTGCTTTGCATAATGGTCACTCAAACACTTACACCTTCAAATGGCTTGATAAAACTTGTGTGTTGCAACCAATGACTCCTAGCCAAATAATTGCGGACAATGCAAAGGCTTTAGCGAGGGAGCAATACACAAAAACACCTTGTGAGAAGAGTGGTGAGCGAGAGAACCACACCATAGTGAGTGAGAGCTACAAGCCAAACTCGAGTGGAAAAACTAAGAGTGTTCTTCTTGCCACCAAAAGTGAGATGAGAGAAGTGCGGAACAACCCATCCATCTTGCACTATGTCCTTGTATGCAAGGGACTAGCGCAATGAACTAACGACTTGACAAATGTTCCTCCTTCTTTGATGGCTATTTTGCAGGAATTCCAAGATGTATTTCCCGAAGAGCTTCCTCATGGCCTTCCTCCTCTTCGTGGAATCGAACACCGCATCGACCTCATACCCGACGCACCACTCCCAAACCGCGCCGTGTATCGCACGAACACGGAAGAGACGAAGGAGATCGAACGTCAAATCAACCAACTCGTCTCCAAAGGTTTGATCCAAGTAAGCACTAGCCCAAGCGCGGTCCCTGTGATCCTAGTTCCAAAAACGGATGATATGTTGCAGTTATGCATGGACTGCCGTCCAATCAATGCTATCACCGTGCGTTATCGACATCCTATACCGCGTCTTGATGACATGCTTGATGAGTTATGTGGAGCCACTATATTTTCGAAAATTGATCTTCGTAGTGGTTACCATCAAATTCGCATGGCCGAAGGTGATGAGTGGAAAACCGCCTTCAAGACCAAGCTTGGTCTCTATGAATGGTTGGTTACGCCTTTTGGCTTATCTAATGCCCCATCTACCTTCATGCGCCTCATGAACCATATTTTGAGATCTCTCATTGGGAAGAGTGTAGTTGTTTACTTTGATGACATCCTTGTCTATAGCAAGTCACTAGAGGAGCATGTTACTCATGTTAAGGAGGTCCTTCAAATCCTCCGTCATGAAAAGCTTTATGCTAATCTCCCAAAGTGCACTTTTGCAAAAGACAAGCTGATTTTCCTTGGTTTTGTTGTGTCTTCTAATGGCATTGAAGTTGATGTCTCAAAAGTCAAGGACATACGAGATTGGCCCATCCCTACAAATGTTAGTGAACTTCGTAGTTTTCATGGGTTGGCTGGCTTTTACCGTCGCTTTGTGAAAGACTTTTCTACCATTGCTTTCCCCCTCAACGAATTGACCAAGAAAAATGTCACGTTCGTTTGGGGAAAAGCACAACAAAAGGCTTTTGATGAGCTCAAAAAGAGGCTCACCGAAGCACCACTTCTTGCATTACCGGATTTCACAAAAACCTTTGAGATTGAATGTGACGCTAGTGGTATTGGCATTGGTGGCGTCCTTATGCAAAATGGGCGACCTATTGCTTACCATAGTGAGAAACTTGATGGCGCACGCCTAAACTATCCCATTTATGACAAAGAACTTTTTGCCTTAGTTCGAGTTCTTCAAGTGTGGCAACACTATCTTTGGCCCAAAGAATTTATCATACATTCCGACCATGAGTCGTTGAAGTACCTTAAGGGCCAAGCCAATTTGAGTAAAAGGCACGCAAAATGGGTTGAGTTCATGGAGTCTTTTCCTCACATTGTCAAATACAAGAAGGACAAAGAAAATGTGGTAGCGGACGCCTTGTCTCGCAAAAACACAAGCCTTCTTACACGACTCGAAGTAAATGTCTTGGGTCTTGATGACATCAAATCTTTATGCCGTCACCCTTTCTTTGGACCAATATTTGCACAATGTTCAATAGACAAAGGGATTGATGATTTCTATTTGCATAAGGGTTTTCTTTTCAAACAAAACAAGCTTTGCATTCCGAAATCGTCTCTCCAACTTTTGCTTCTTCAAGAGTCCCATGGTGGAGTCCTTATGGGTCACTTTGGCCGTGACAATACATATGACATGCTCTCCACTCACTACTTTTGGCCAAAGATGAAGCGCGGCGTGGAGCGCCACGTCCAACGATGCACTACATGTATCCAAGCTAAGTCTAAGTCCAACCCCTTTGGTCTTTATATGCCATTGCCTATTCCTCATGCACCTTAGTCGGACATTAGCATGGACTTTGTGTTAGGCTTGCCTAGATCTAAACATGGACATGACTCTATATTTGTAGTAGTGGATCGTTTTTCAAAAATGGCACATTTCATTCCATGCCATAAGACCGATGATGCTTCACATGTAGCAAATTTGTTTTTCAGGGAAATAATTCGGCTACACAGTGTACCAAGAACAATCGTCTCCGACCGCGACGTAAAATTCATGAGCTACTTCTGGAAAACTCTCATGGCCAAGCTCGGCATCAAGCTCCTCTTCTCGTCCGCCTCGCATCCTCAAACCGATGGACAAACCGAGGTCGTCAATCGAAGTCTTGGCACACTCCTCCGGGTGTTGATAAAGATGAACCTTAAAGACTGGGAGGAATGTATTCCACACGCCGAGTTCGCCTACAACTGCGCCAAGCACTCCACCACCTTGAGGAGCCCATTCATGATCGTCTACGGCTTCGAGCCTCTCACCGCGCTCAATATCCTTCCACTACCACTTCATGAACGTGCTAATATGGACGTTGTCAAGCGCGCCCACACAATGAAGAAACTCCATGAAGACACAAGAGCTACGATCGAGCAACAAGTCCTTCGCCAAGCATCAAGACTAAACAAGAACAAGAAGGAGATGATCTTCGAAGAGGGCGACCTTGTGTGGATACACTTAAGTAAAGACCGCTTCCCCAAGGAACGCGACTCCAAACTCAAGCCAAGGGGTGATGGACCATTCAAAGTGCTCAAGAGGATCAACAAAAATGCTTATATCATCGATATCCCAACATCAAAGTATCTTGTGAGCTCGACATTCAATGTCAAGGACCTCTCACCCTACCATGGAGAAGATGAAGTTGCGAAGGTTGAAGAGTCGAGGACGACTCTTTCCCAAGGGGGAAGCTGATGCAGCCCGTCCTACGACCGCTACTACATCTACTCCCACAAGCTCCCCAAGTGGACCCATGACTCGCGCCCGAGCCAAACTCCTTCAAGCTAAGGTGAACTCGCTCCTCTCCTTGTGTGACTTCGATACACCCTTGGATGTCCTGCTACTTCATACCCATACCTTGTGCATCATCAGGTACGAAGAGAAGGACCCACAGGATGGAGGAGCACCAACAGAAGAGACCAAACGCTCTCTGTCGCCAGCGGTACTACCGGACCTGGCGACCGGTACTACCGCTTAAGCACTACCGCCGCCACTCGCCACCGTGAAGACCAGCTCTAGCCAAATACTCTGTCACCGGCGGTACTACCGGCCCAGACCGGTACTACGGACGGCAAGACTATCACCTGCTCGCCACCAATAGAAGGCTCCAGCAAGAAGTCCCAGATTAAGCGGTACTACTGGCAGAAGCGGTACTCACGACCGGTACTACCGGACGTCTTTGGACGGTACTACGACACAGAACCTGATCATGTTAAGTCGTCCCAGCGCCTTGTAACCCTCTCTATATTTCGCTATTTGTTCCTAAAATACCCCTGTTTTCGTGGTTGGCCTATAAATAGCCCCCACCCTCCATTGTAAACCCTAGACTTGGATAATAATAGATTAAGGAAACCCTTTGAGGAACTTATATCTATTGGTCTCATGCTCCTACCAAGGAGCACCGGATTATCCACCCCCCTCTTGGATCTTGCCTAGTGCGTACAAGTTGTACAAGGCCTTGGGTTCTCGGTTTCTCGCCCCCAAGTCGTCAAGATCTCACCAAGCACCTCGTCCCCCGTTGTTGGCGTGGAGAGCGAGCTTCGCCCAACACCGATCCTAGAGATTATGTTGGACCGGTTGCCACCGGCGTGAGTTATCGGCGTGTATCGTGTTTTGTGTGCGTGAGTTCGTCGGGTTCTTCGAGGCGTGTGTTCGTGGATTCCATCCCCTTTCCCCCTTCCACCGCTTACCCTCGATTCCCGCGGAGATTCGTAAAAGATCAGGCCACCCTAAGGGGTTACCCCATAACACAATCATTCCAACTTGGTATGACACATTCATGTACCCTTCCCCTTCGGAGTGCCGGATATTCCGGAACCTTCTAGAACATTCCCGATGAAAACACCGGAATCATTCCGGAACTCCGAAACAGGACTTTCCTTATATGAATCTTATTCTCCGGACCATTCCGGATCTCCTCGTGATATCCCGGATCCCATCCGAGACTCCGAACAACATTCGGTCTCTTACTCATCATTCCATAACTACTCAAACAACATCGAATCCTTAAGTGTGTCTCCCTACGGTTCGTGAATTATGCAGACATAATCGAGACACTTCTCCGAACAATAACCAATAGAGGAATCTGGAAATTCATATGGCTCCCACATATTTCTACGATTACTTTGCGATCGAATGAACCACTTACATACGATACCAATTTCCCTTTGTCTCACGATAGTTTACTTATCCGAGGTTTATGATCGTCAGTATCTCTGCATACCTAGTTCAACCTCGTTACTGATAAGTACTCTTTTCTCGTTCCCGTGATATGTGATCCCTTGTGAGCCAGTCACATGCTTGCAAGCTAATTGGATGACATTCCATCGAGAGGGCCCAGAGCATATCTATCCGTCATATGGATGGACAAATCCCACTCTTGATCCATGTGTCTCAACCAATACTTTCCGAACACTCAATGCCACCTTTATAGCCACCTAGTTACGGTGTGGTGTTTGATGTCATCAAAGTATCCTTCCGGTGAAGGTGATATGCATGATCTCATGGTCGAAGGAATTAGGTTACTATGTATCAGAAAGCATATAGCAATTGAACTATTAAAATGACTTGATCTTTATGCTACGCTTATCTATAGGAGTATGTCCACCATATCATTCTCCTAACGATATGATCTTTTTGTTAATAACATCTCAATGTTCATGATAGGGAAACCACAATCATTTATTAACCAACAAGCTAGTATTATAAAGAGGCTTTACTAGGGACTCTATTTTAGTTTACAAATCACACAAGTATTAATGTTTCCTTGTTAATACTATTATAGAATGAATGTAAACATTTATCATAAACACAAAGATATAATAATAACTACATTTATTATTGCCTCTAGGGCATATCTCCAACAAGGACGCGGGTGAAACTATGTTTTAAGTTGTAATATGTGGTGAACTATGTTTTAAGTTGTAATACGTGGCAAACTATGTTTTAAGTTGTAATATGTGGCGAACTATGTTTTAAGTTGTAATATGTGGCGAACTATGTTTTAAGTTGTAATATGCAAATTCTTATGTTAATTTTTAAATTGTTCAAAAATGGCGAGAAGATACAGGTTGCTCGATCCAGACATTGAAAAGAAGCATCGGGCTAGAATTTTGGAGGATGAGCCCAACTCACTTGAGCCTTTGGTCACTCGCACACCGAATGTTATCTGGAGGATACAGCCCGCTTGGGTTCCTAGGTACGATTTAATCATGAATTATATGAGTATTTTTGGGTCGCGGTAAGAGGAGACACCTTACCCTACAGCTACTTTGGGCGACCCTCTGACTGGACTGTTCGATCCAGACCACATTGACTTGCCTACTTTCGGTTCAGTTTGGACACATCGCGAGGTATGTGCAAAGTTACTTGTTACATTCATTATTTAGTTTACATAAACTATGTATGGAGCTAACAAATTATTATTCGCAGAGACGCTTTTCTCACAGTCAGATGAGGGGTTGCTACCCCGCACTGTCCGAGCAGTTTGACGTACTGCTAGCGAGTTCGGTGATGTGGGATCCCTACACGAATGAAGTTGTCACTGCTAGATTCCAGAGGGATGGGGACAACATACAGATGTCTATTCTATGCGCCAGGGACGAGCCGTATTGGCTCACAAAATCAAAGATCATCTTCGACATGCAGGCAGAGGAGATGAGCCTACATAGAGTAATGAGGCAGTTTGGTCTTCGCTAGTTGGTTGATCCTCGTCCTATGGAGAGCGCCATACCTTCAGTCGTACACACGTATGTTTCCTTTACACATTACTTACATCTTAACATGATTTATTGACATGACACTAACCATGTTAAATGTTAGGTTGTCGAGGAAGGGAAGTAGCAAGACCGCCACAGGTTGGCTACACAGGGTTGGGGTGTACGTTCAAGAGTGGGACACCGCTACAGCCCGAGTCTGGGACTCGAACGCCGCGTTTGACATGGAAGAGTTCAACAGGTATTTGGATAGCTACATGAGCGCCACACGACCACGCATCACGCAGCAATCTCACCCAGAGGAGATGCCGGGCGCGGCTACTTGGGATAGTTATCCGAGCCAGTCGACTGTGGGCAGCAGACAACACGCGGTATGTTCTTCATCTAATGCACATATTTATTACATAGTTTTCCATATATATATGGCGAACCTTGTGGTGTCACTTGTAGGCACAGATGTTAGTCGATCTTGAGACGGAGAGTGCTGAGTACAGACGCTCTCTTTCGTCTGGACCCCTACTTATTCACCAGCAGGACCAGGAGACCTGGCTGAGTCGCCTGGAGGAGAAGATACGGCGTATCTACGGGGTTATCACGTGCACCCGCCCTTCAGACATTGCTCACCATCCTACACCATAGCGTCCTCCGTGGCACTCGACGCACCACCAGCAGCAGCAGCCACCCTCGCCCCTACGATAGTCTCCCCGTCCACGGCTTACACCGCAGACGACTCCGAGACCTCCCCCCCATACCAGGCTAGAGGTTCGACGTGGCATCAGCAGTCTTCTTTCGACTGTTGGCAGCAGCAACAGCCACCTTTGCACGATGGAGGTTCGTCGTGGCAGCACCAGCAGCAGGAGCCTTGGGATCACCCTCCCATGCCAAACTACGGGTTTCGCCCACAGCCACAGCCACAGCCACAGGGTATGTGTCTTACAAGATAAGCGTCGAGGCTCAGTCCATGCCAAGTTCTTACATACTTTGTTTTTATGTGCAGGAGCATTCAGAATGCAGGGGTCTATGCCTGGCTATCAGTCGTCTATGTACGGATCCGCCTGGACTGATCAGGACGCTGATCATAGCACTCAGGATTTCATGACGCAGAGGAGTTGGCTGAACATTTTTCAGACTCCCCCCTGACCCCACACAGGAGACTCAGTACGATGAGTACGGGTCCGCCTCACAGGTTCGGTTGGACGACGCCTCCTAACCCACCACCCGAGCGTAGCGGCAGACAACGTCGCTGAGACATATATTTATTTATGTATGAGACATATATTTATCTATGTATGAGACATGTCTATCTATGCATGAGACATCTACTTATGTATGAGACATATATCTACCTATATATGAGACACCATTCTATCATTTCACGATTTTTATTGCAACACAGTTCAACATAACTTGCAACATAGTTCAACATAACTTGCGGTACATAAATAAGAGTCCTATCTATCCCTAGCATGATGCCTTTCCCTTTCCCTTCGATGATGCCTCGCCCTTTCCCTTGGACGATCCCTCGCACTTGCTCTTCTTGGCCTGCGCTTTCTTCTTCTCCTGCCTCTTGTCCCACTCAGCTCTCGCCTTGCTTCCAACGAGTGGCGGCATGAAGATATCATCCTCATCTTCGCTCTCTTCTATCCAGGCCCTAGGTTCCACAACCTGCTCCGTCATGTCAGCTTGACTCTTCTTGGCCTGCGCTTTCTTCTTATCCTGCCTCTTGTCCCACTCAGCTCTTGCCTTGCTTCCAACGGGTGGCGGCATGAAGAAATCATCCTCATCTTCGCTCTCTTCTATCCAGGACCAAGGTGCATCAAACCGCTCCTTCATGTAAGCTTCACTCTTGAAGGTGACCTTGTCCCACCTTGCCTAGATCCTGAGAAGCTCTGCTCGTACCTGATTTGGGGTCTTTAGTTTCCACCCTCTTTCATGAAGTGACTTACCAAGCAGAACGAGAGCATCATGGTTCGTTACCAACGTATCCCAGTGGGCTGGTTCATCGCCTATCACAACAGTTCTGGATATTTGGAGAAGCCCAATGGACATATCTAGAGGCCAGGGAGGCGCGTCGGTCATAGTGGAGAGGAGTGGAGGGAAATGCGAGAGCAAGAGGAGAGGAGGGAAATGAGAGAGTAATAGGAGGAAGAGATGAACTGGGTTAAAGGATACATCTCTTTGCCCGGATTTATAGAGGCACCGAACCGAATAGGCGGGAAAAAAGGGCGGGAAGTAGTGGCGGAAAAAAAGGGCAGGAAGTAGTGGCGGGAAAAGGGCGAGAAGTAGTGGCGGGAACAAAGGGAAATCTTGGCGGAAAAATCGACGGGAGAATCTTGGCGGGAAAAATCGTGAGAATCGGCGGGAAGGATTGGCGAGGAAAACAGCGGCGGACGATTATTTAGCGGCAGGGTTGCATTGATCATGCAGGATTTGGTTAGGGGCAGGACGATTAGGCTGTCGATCTAGGTCTGGCCAATTGCACTAATCGGCCTGGGCCAGACCGATTGAACCAATCGGCCTGGAGCAAGCCGATTGTATGTGTGGGACAAGGCCGACTGCATGGTGCCACCTGTTGTCAGCCAAGGCCTGGCCGATTGACCCAGTCGGCTTGCCCTAGGCCGACAAAGTGCTAGATCTGTAAATTACAAAAAACGTATAATAAAACTCAAATTAATTAAATAATTCGTATTATTTAAAAAAAATCTCAGAATCACGGATACCACTTCATCTTTGGACCATTCCTACAGTGTTACATTATGTTGTAATGCTGCATCGATAATACTTCCTCTATTTTAAAATATAAAATATTTTAAGTTTGTAAAGAAAATGTGTCTAGAATTATTTTAATGTGTAGATTCAATTAAGTTTGAAATAAATCTATACACTAAAATAAGTCTAGATATTTTTTTTACAAACCTAAAACATCTTATATTTTAAAACGGAGGAAGTACAAGGTATTGCAGCGAGCTACAATGTCTGACGGCGTTTCTCTTGATGCTTTTACAACACTCTGTATTCTTGTCAGTTCAGCAGTAAAAAAATCACTTCTCTCTTCTCTCCGTTTCATAATTCTTATCGTGGTTTTAGTGAACGGAGAGAGTACTGTTGGGGCAGTGGACGAGGCGATAGTTTTGCACCCACCGTGGTCGTGACAGACTTCAACGGTTTCAGGCAAAACAGCAAATCTGTAGTACTCCCTCCTTCACTGTTTACAGGGCGCTTTATAAAAATCTCACGAACCTAGGCGTGAACGTATTGGCTGAAAATTAGGCCTATTAATAAGCGGTTAAGGCGCATGCAGTGGTGGGAGACTGTTGCATGCATAGGAAGTTGGGAGAAAAGCTGTTACATTAATCACTAATTAATGCTTATGCGCCTAGAAACGTTGTAGTTTTGGAAAAAAGCCAAATTTAATTAGACGCCCTGCAAACCGTGAAGGAGGAAGTAGAATCACACGAGCAAAGCAAATATACGCCGTTGCGATGATCAAACGCTAGGCCTTGACGTGACTGCGGGTTGATTAATTATGCTTTTATGAGGTCTAGACGAGGCAGTGAAACCGTATATAGTTAAGGGATACTGAGCAAACTTCCTAAATACTGAGACCCGAAAAAGGGTTTATGGGGTAATCTAAAAGTATTAAAGTATCTATAGATTGTTTGCAAAGCTAGACTGTCTCATCGTAAGCCGCTGGCCAAACAAAAGGTACCCCCTCCCCTTCACCCATCCACACACACATGACTCGCTCTTCGGGAGGTGCTTTGGGCGGAAATCCTAGCCGCTCCCCCCTCCCCCCCCCCACACACACACCCGCCGTCGCTCCCACAACCTCCCCCTCCCCTGCTGTCATCGAAGGACGCTAGCAGGCAAAGACTACCTTGGTCAAAACCGGGAACGGGGTTGCCTTTTTCTGCGGGGTACGTGCGGGGATCCCTCTGGCTACAGCGGCACGTAACCCCGAATGGTGCGGAGATGGCGATAGAGTTAGAGAGATGGGGCGACAGCCCCGGGCATTTGTGGGGTGCCTGCAGTAGTGTTTGGTTAGGCAACGCTAGGCAGATGTCAATGAAGTGCAACGGATACGGGGATTGGTGTAACAACTTCGTGTGTACCAACCCATTGGTACTCTAAATGCACAGTGTTATAATAAGCATCTTTTTTCACAAGGGTGACCTAGGGTTATATTGAACTCTCCGGGAATTGCAGAGAACTCTTCTATTCTTATCCTCTTCTAGCAACCTACAAAATAAAATACTTGTCTTTTGTCCCCAACTCCACCGGTTGTTATGCACAAGATTTCTAGTAAAACTGAAACAAAACTATAAATAAATAAAAGTAAAAAATCTATAAAATAAATACAATAAAGTACAATCCTTTTTGAGTTTTTGTTTGTTTATGCAAATAATAAATGTATTTTCGTATTTTTAGAATTAATTATTGCAGAAAGTATAAAGTGCTATGAAAGTGTATAAAAGTGTTTCTTCTAATAAAAAGTGGACCAGGGTTCATGGCTTCAGTTGTCTACTCTCTCATAAGGTGCAATGGACATAAAACTTCTTATAGATGATATACTATTATTTGTAACTTCATTATGTATTTGATTATCATTCATATGGGCATCATGTTCTAATATAAGGATGATGCAACACATCTCACTTATACTCCTCTAAAAGGGAAAACTCTATGCAATCTAGAATTAAGAATAAACAGAGTATAGTCTTAGTAACTTTGACATGATGTTTGAATATCAAATATGTTATCTCGAGCAAATGAGTCCATCTTTTCTGTCACTTGATGATTATAACACATGTAGTCACTTTATCCCTAGTGAGGTAACAAAATAAAGGTAAAAACTATAGTGGATCTCGAGTTTTCTATCACTTCTCAATCTCCACCATCATGTTACTCCATATAATACACACGTACCCCCCCCCCCCCACACACACACACATGCTCTTGCATACAAGTATGATCAAAACAAGTACTTAATAATGGGGTACATATTACACATGATAGAATTGCAATCTCAGATATCAACTCACAAAACAAAGATCCATCACATGGAAATTACATAGATGACCATAATCATATTTGGCAGCTCATGTGGTACTAAAACAATGATAGCATGGGAGAGAGATAGATCAAACTACTGCCACAAACATATAGTCCAGAGGTTGACTACTCTCTTCATCATGGCGATGATGTTGATAACATTGGAGAGGGTGGAGATCCAACTGGTGGCGGCTCTGACGATGTTTCCCTCCAATCTTCGCAGGATCTGGCTCTATTTTGGTGTTCCTCTATTTGCGCTCTACTTCCTCTAAGGTCGCGCCAAGGACCTTCTTTAGGCATTTTTTAGGTCAAGACTTCGAGTTAGGGATGAAGATGGACGTTTTTGATGCTCTAGATAGAAAATAGCATGGGTGGCATGATGCCCTTCCTAGGTCGTCCACCTGGTCTCTTTTGGGCCTCTGAGCCCTTCTCGTGAGGTCCAAGTGCTCTAGGTCATTGTCTTCATGAAAAAATAATTCTCGAAAAATTTCAGGTCAGTTTGAGTTCTGAAAGGGCATGTATGCCCCATGTGTAGTTTTGGTAATTAATGATAATCTCTATGGACTAATGTGTAAATTGAGTTTCACTTGTAGGTTTGTCTATTGGCATCGCTTGGGCCATGTGTTGGTCTCAAAGATGAAGAAGTATGAGAAGAATTGTCCAAGGTCTTTGTGCCCATTGGAATCATGAAGAAGGAAGGAGCTTGAAGGTTGATCAAGACAAGTGCAAAGAGTTGAATCTCGATGGATCAACCCTCAAGAAGGGATGAAGAAAGGCAAGCTCAAGATGTGCCATCTCTAGAATATCTCATGCTTGATGCTTCCCATCCTCGGTGATCATGGAGTGATAAAGACAAGTTCAAAGAAGAGGTTTCCTCATGGAGTATGGGGGAGCAATTTGCAAGTATTCATCAAGCAAGAGCGAGCAAGAGTAAACAAGAAAGGTGTTCCATCCTGAGAAGAAAAAGACGTTCTAAATCAAGTTCAAGTGGGATGCTCAAGGCAAAGGTATAATTTTGATAGGATTTCTCTTTTACCGGTCTCGTGTTGTTAGTTGGGAGACCGGATTTAAGATAGATAGCCGTACTATCAAGAGGGGCTCTCAAGCGGGTGTCTCGACCGCATCGTTCAGAGAGACCTCAAACCTTTGCATACATAGCATCATCTTTCTTGGTTGTTAGTTGGCTCTTGTCCATGAGAGGATCTAGAGCTTGTGGTTATCATCATAACAAGCTCTAGTTCATTAAATAAGGATTTCCATTGCATACCTTATTGCGGTCGTTGGTCTTGCGAGTCTTTCGGCTCCACGCCTTGGGAGATACATCACATATATATTCATGGCATTTTCTCCCTTGGTGTTACTCAATATTTCGTTTGGAGTTTGGATGCGAAAATTATTGCAGTTTTGGTTTCTAGAGTTTTCCTGGCCGGAAGTTCCGGCTAGCCATTGGTAGTACCACTAGGGAATTTTTCCGCTGAAAGTTCTGGTGGAAGGTCCGGTTCTTCTTCCACTCAGCTTATGTATCATCTCCGTTTGTTTGTTATATTTAGCGGAATCTGGACCAGAAGTTGCACCAGAAATTCCGCGCGGGCCTAATTGTCGTCGGAAGTACCGGGTGAACTTCCGGTTCCATTTCCTCTCAAGTTCAGTGATGGGTGTGAAATATAGCCATTCACACTCACATTTAAACCGGATATTATTCATATATTTGATGAAATATCTCTCTAAACCCTACCACTAATACCTAATGATCAAAGGGGTATGCAATCATGTCTTTCTATTTTTCCCTATGCAGATAATGACGTTTGATGATGGGAATCACTACATTAAATTCAAAGATACGAGATTTCCAACAAACCAAAAAAACCTGGAGCCGTGAAGTGGAGGCAGTGCCTTTAACGACCAACTATATGGCGGGGATTTTATTTTGGTCGTATAGTTCCGGTCGTATAGTTGGCATCAACATCTCCAGGTCAAACAGAACAACTTTTGTGAAGGTACCCCTATATAAAGAGGCTTCGGGCGACGAGAAAAACTCTCCTCTTCTTCTCAATCTCAACTCTCCCTGCCACCAGAAGCCACCACGCTGGAGGAATAGATCTAGATCTAATCTCCAAACGCTTCTCCACCACCATAGCCATATTCTACCACTTCTAATAAGAGATCTCATCTCTGATTGGTGAAATTGTAAGACTATTATTATCAATCTCATGATTTCCATTATAATGTTTATGATTGTTGATTTCATCTCTATGTGTGATTAATTCTCCTTGGGCTAAGGGCTTTGGCCTAGCCATGTAGCTTTTGTGCATGTTAGTTATCATAGATGGGATCATGTATTAGTTTGTATGACATGATGATTATTGTACCCTCTCTTTCCTCAATCTAAGGACTTTTCAGGTACCCAAGACCCCAAGGATTGATCCAGGTATAGGGAGTGTGAGTGATGACTGATCTGCAGGTTTGGAACCTTAGTGAAAGAAGGGGTAGTACAGTTGTATGTGAGGGGTTTACTTGGGATTAACGGTGACAACACTATGCATATCATTAGTTCTCTTTCTTCTATGAATGAGACTAGTAGGTTATTGCTATAAGCGGTTGCGGAGGCAATATCAATTATGGATGCACTGCCCACATATAATTGTCTTGCTCTAAAAATTACATACATAATTTATTATTATCTTTTATTCCCATAAGATGTTTTGCATAGCTACCGGTGAAGCCGAAAGCCCCAGGCCCTCTCTATCTCCATCGTCAACAACAACAAAAAGATCGAAAACTCTTGGTCCGGTGAAAACACAAAAGGAAATCTAGAACTCCTGAAGGTCCGTTTAAGTAACCTTACTACGCTTTCTGCTTCCCGAGGACTCGATAAACCTAGGTCTACTAAGGAAAGAGAACTATAGTACATCCGTAATCCGGATCGATGGTATCAACCCTTTTTCTGGCGTCGTTGCCGGAGAAGCAATAGATACCGTGGTGAGGTTAGGAGGAACCTTGCTAGTTTTAATTTCTTATTTTTAATTTTATTAGTTTTCTTTCAGTCTTTATTTGAAAAACCAAAAAAATAGCTAGTCTTTTAATTCTTATTTTTACTATTATATTTTTTATTTAAGAAAATCCAAAAACATAGGAAATATGGCTGAAAATAAGCTTGGGGATTTTGCAACTCCCAACAATGATTATTTGCGTACTCTTATTACACAACCAGCAATTACTGCTGAAGATTATAAAATTAAGCCCCACTATTTAAGTTTGGTTTAAGAGAATCAATTTGGAGGCTCTGTTGTTGAGGATGCAGGTATGCACTTAAATACTTTCAATAAAATATGTGATATGATGCGTATTAAAGATGTTGATCTTGACGCGGTCAAGTTGCACTCATTTCCTTTCTCTCTTAGAGGAAGAGCAAAATAATAGTTGCTATCTTTGCCTAGAAATACTATTGCATCATGGGTGGAATGTACTTCTTTATTTATAACTAAATTATTTTCACCTGCAAAGACTATGCAACTAAGATATAATATTACTGGTTTTAGATAGAAAGAGCATGAGCCACTAGCGCTTGCATGGGAGAGAATAAAAGAATGCATGAGAAACTGTCCCATCTATGGGATGGAAGATTGGTTAATTATCCATTTATTTTATAATGCTCTTAACACTGTATCTAAGTCTATGCTTGATACTGCAGCTAGTGGAACATTTATGTGAAAACAAATTACCGAAACTAAGCAACCGCTAGACAATATGCAAGACAACCATGCCAAATGGCATGTGGAAAGATCAAATACAAAGAAGGTGCTCCATCACACATCAAGAAAATAAAGACCTAAATGCTAAGTTGGATGAGCTCATATTAGCAGTCAAAGGTAAGGAAACCCAGATAAGAGCTATCCCAGAACCAAATATTTAAGAAATAGACTTCATAGCTCATAATGATTATAACCCTTCTTGGAAGAAGAATTATAATCCAAATTTTCAGAAACACTATTATAGTCCTGCAGGTAACTCTAATAATAATATAGCATCAAGTAATGGTAGTCTCCAAGAAACTCTTAAGTCTTTTATGGATTCGCAAAATGAGCAAAATAATATCCTAATTAAAATAACGGAGAACCATGATGCTATGCTTGGTAAATTATCTAACCAAGCTGTAAGTTTGAGGGATGATTTGCAGGCCCTCCATGAAAGAACAAGGATTGTTGAGGCACAACTAGGTAAGATAACCGAGAGTCAAACTCTCATTTTAGCTAAATTTGCAGGTAAAGCTGAGCCCAATCCAGTTGAAGACCTCAAGATGATAAGAATCCAAAGGGAGGAGCCTGAAGAACTTGACTATAGCAATGCTCCTTCACCGAATTACATAGTTGAAGATCTTGTAAAAAGGATCAATATCAAGATTGCGGTAAGTGAAGGAAATGAGTAAGCCATATGTAAAAACTTCGTTAATCAGGTAGCAGTAAAGGTACGTGAGCTTGAAGAAGAATATAAGAAAATTGCTGAACAATTGCCTTTTAAGCTAGACGATATATTTGAGCCCACTATTAAGATTAAAATTGTGACTAATAAAATAGCTGCACGGTGTGATCTACGTGAAAGTGTTTCAACAATTTCAAAGAGTCTTTTTAATAAGTTAAATCTTGGCTCTTTTGAAATCACCGAACTAAAATTACATCTAACAGATTCTACTTACAAACAAGCAGTAGGCATTAAAGAAAATACCTTGGTATACATTAAAGGTCGTCCTGCTCTTATTAATTTTGTTATTGTTAACATGCCTGAAGATGCTACTGCTCCTATCATATTAGGTCGTCCTTTCTTAAGAACTATTAAGGCTTTGATTAATCTGTATGAAGGGAACGTGAAGCTCCAATTGCCTTCGCGGGAACATTTTGTTATTCATTTTCCCAGGAAAAAGAAAGCCAAACATGATGAGAAGGAGGCCATCACTTTAAAGGCCAAATATTTTGGAGTGGGTGTTCCACTCATCTGGCCTAAGTGAGCAACATCAAGGTCAAGCTATTGACCATAAAAGAGCGTTGCATGGGAGGCAACCCATGTGAAATAAAGGTTTGAGTAAAGTTTTTAAGTTTTAGTTTAAGTTTTATGTTGAATAAAGAGTGCTAGAAAACTCCAGTTGAGAAGGAGATATTCAGTGGTACTAAAATTCCCGTTTTAAATATGCTAATGTTGGTCGACAATTTAGTCTGTCATTTTTCTGTCAAAACATGGTGTTTTGCTAAGTTTTAGTCTAAAAATTAATTCTTGAAGAAATAGTAATTTGTTGACGTCTACGGTACCTTTAACGACCAACTATATGGCGTGAATTAAAATTCCAGCCGTATAGTTCCGACTGTATAGTTATTTGAGTCATCGACAAATTTTCTTCTCTGGATAGAAAAGGTTTAACGACCAACTATACGACGGGACCATTTTGGTCCAGCCATATAGATACAACCGCCAGGAAATAAACCCTTGAAACCCTAATATGTCGTCAGACCAACTATATGGCGGGAACAAAATGTTCTGGCCGTAGTTGTGTCCGACCACTTAAACGCAGGTGAAGGTACCCAAAACACCAAAACTTCAATCATTTTTCTCTCTTCTACCTCCAAACTCTCAAAACCTCAAGGTATCTTCATCTCTACTCGATTTCGCTCGATTTTCTCGCACACAAGAGATCTACGGTATGATTCTCCTCTGATCCTCCAATTACTTTTTTGCAAATTCATATCTGATCTATTGTCATTATCAATCTAGGGTTAGACCTACTATGAACTAATTGCCATGATTCTCTTGCCTAGATTATTATTTTGAGGAGATTCTTTAGTGTGCTATGATGAGGAATATGTTATGCTTATTATTGTTGGATCAAAAAGTTTTATTTTTGTCTTTCTTATTCATTTTTAGAAGATGAACACAAGGATCCAAACGCGTCCTTGTGCCGCTGCGAGTTCTTCTCAGGCCACTGCTGCAGCCCAGGACCACATGAGGATACGGTTCAGGAATGATCTCCAACGTGGTCGCTTCAATAAGATCAAGAACCGAGAAGTGAAGGCAACCAAGTGGGCTTGTCCCGTTATATTGAACCAACTCGGTATTTCGGATGACTTTAATTCACTTTGCAATAGGGTTGGCCTGCAAAACTTTGTATTCCATGATATGCCTATTTATGGCAGGTTAACTCTAGAATTCTTAAGTTCATTGCAAAGCACTGTTAAAACATGGCAAGGAGAGGACACAATTTCTTTCTGACTTATAAACCACAATTATACATTAATACTTGATGAATGGTGCAATTGCCTTAGTTTACCAAACAATGATGCCAATTCCCTGTGTGCATCTTATACTGACATGGACCCTTCCCCAGATCACTACTACAATAGAATTATTTTCACTTCTAGAGTCAACAAGGGGAAGAATATTCAAAATCTTGATATTCGCTATTTGTTCTATGTCATTGCTAACACCTTGCAGGTACGTAATGAGTTTATAAGACTCAATGAAGAGGACATTTTAGTCCTCGCAAAAGCTACTTTCAACAACAACTTGTCACTCAACTTGGGCGCAATTCTCGTGCGCTATTTGGAGCACCAGTCCTCCCAAAGCCAAGGACCCCTCACAGGTGGAGGCATCATCACCGTGCTTTCCATTGCCCTAGGCATCGACCTAGGTGAGTTGCAACCATTGCTAGGTGAGCGACGTGTTGGTTTCTCTATTTTAAAAGCTTGTGGAATGCTCACTAGAAGAGGTGGTGTTTATTACTTGCATATTGCAGGAGCTGGGCGTCTCTAACCCGCTCCTTTTCCTAATGGTCTCTTCTCTATCGAGGAGGGATGTTTTCTATATGATGTGCAGGTTGAACAACATCAACCCAAGGAGGAAATTCCGGATGAGGATGGGTACCAAGAAGAGGAGCAAGAAGTTCCTTATCAACAGGAGCAACCACCAAACTGGTTCGCTACATATCAAGATTTCCAAGAACTTGGAGGGATTGTGGAGGGGATGCATAATCTCGCCCTAAACCTTCGAGAAACCACAAGTGACTTATCAACTCAATTTGCGGACTGGATTTACAACTTTTTTTCCGCCACCTCAGTGATTTGAAGGTCTTGCAAAAGCCTAAGTTTGGGGAAGTTTTCTATTTATTTTTATTTGGCGTTCATTTGCTTTATTTTATTTCGAGGTTATGTTTTTTATTTGAGTTTATAAGAACTCGTGTTGGTTTCCCCAACACTTTATCTTTAGTTATTTTATTTTATTTTTGAGATTTTCAAGCCGAGCTTTGCCGCCAATTTTATATTCTTTAATTCCCTCTCTCAAAAACAACAAAAAGATTTCTCTATTTATCTTTATTTTCCCTCTTTCTTTTCTTTTCGCCTCGAGGTTGTCACGTATTTGCAGGAAGAGTGATCGACTTCGAGTTTCTAAGAAACAAATCAAAAGGGAAGAGAGAAGTGGAACCAAACATGAGAAGTATGCCTTATGACTCCCCACTTTTGAAGTTTGAGAAACCCATGCTAGTTAGTAGTAAATGTTAAGATATTATATTGGTGGAGTGAGTCTTTATATTGGAGTAAAATTTTGTTTGCATGGGTATTTAGTTGAGTATGTTTTATTCCATCTCTTCGAGTTAACCAAGTCTTGCCTAAAAATTTGCTAAAAAATTGAAATAAGAAAAAGCCTCACAACTAAAGACTTGGGTGTTGTAGTGTTTAGTCTTGAAAGCTTATTCCTAGACACACTCAACACCACAGAAAATACTAATTGACTTGATAGCTCTCTTTGAATTTTTTGGTTCAATTGAATTAATGTTTAGCGGTATTTGTGAGCATGCCAAAGTTTGACTTTTGAATCATAAGAATGATATAGCTTTATGCATTTCAAACTTCATGGGATGCCAACAACTCCGCTAGCCTACGAACGATCTTCATGGAGGAAACTCCAAGATTTTGGCTATTAGTTGATTAAACATATGTAGCAGCAATGCTATAATGGGTAAGATTCTTGGCACTACCAGGTAGCTCTGTTCATGATGGAATCACTCCTCTGGCTGATATGATTAATCATTATGCAAAAGGAACAAAAACTTAGTGATGCCACGATTGTCCATCATATCCCAATAAACTAATGATTTTTTTTGGCATGCTCTCAATTACTTAAGAACTAGAATTCTTGAAGGACAATGAATAGAAAGGTAGTGCTTGAAAAGTCTTGATTTATTGAAGTGAGAGAATTGAGATACTTTAGTATATATGCTTTTCATGACGAACTCTCACACTTTCAATTTTACATGATTATACTTTATTGTTCAAAGGCAAGCTTATGAGTTGATTACATGACATGGAATAGAGTTTACTCTTTTGAATCAGCCATGCTTATAATAATTTTGCTGTGCTATAAGGATTCATGAAACCTGTATGATATGCTTGCCATTACTCTATCTATGCTGAATTTTTTCAGATTAATAAAGTGGAGGAAACATGAGACTACCAATCATGAGTAAGATTATCATCTTGTTATTTCAGTTTAAATGTTGTGTTCCTTTTTGGTTTTGGTTTTGGTTTTCTTGCTCGAGGATGATCAAGTTTAAGCTTGTGGAGGTTGATGACTGTGAAATATAGCCATCCACGCTCACATTTAAACTGGATATTATTCATATATTTGATGAAATATCTCTCTAAACCCTGCCACTAATGCCTAATGATCAAAGGGGTATGCAATCATGTCTTTCTATTTTTACCTGCGCAGATAATGACGTTTGATGATGGGAATCACTACATTAAAGTCAAAGATATGAGATTTCCAACAAACCAAAGAAACCTAGAGCCGTGAAGTCGAGGTAGTGCCTTTAACGACCAACTATAGGGCGGGAATTTTATTTCGGCTATATAGTTGGCACCGAAATCGCCAGGTCAAACATAACAACTTTCGTGAAGGGTCCCTATATAAAGAAGCTTCGGGCGACGAGAAAAACTCTCCTCTTCTTCTCGATCTCAACTCTCCCTGCCACCAGAAGCCACCACGCCGGAGGAATAGATCTGGATCTAATCTCCAAACCCTTCTCCACCACCATAGCCATATTCCACCACTTGTAATAGTAGATCTCATCTCCGATTGGCGACATTGTAAGACTATTATTATCAATCTCATGATTTCCATTATAATGTTTATGATTGTTGATTTGATCTCTATGTGTGAGTAATTTTCCTTGGGCTAAGGGCTTCAGTCTAGCCATGTAGCCTCTGTGCAAGTTATTTATCATAGATGGGATCATGTATTAGTTTGTATGACATGATGATTATTGTATCCTCGGTTGACTCAATCTAAGGACTTGTCACGTACCCAAGACCCCAAGGATTGATCCAGGTATAGGGAGTGTGAGCGATGACTGATCTGCAGGTTGGGAACCCCAGTGACAGAAAGGGTAGTATGGCTATATGTGAGGGGTTTACTTGGAATTAACGGTGACATCACTATGCATATCATTAGTTCTCTTTCTTCTATGAATGAGACTAGTAGGTTATTGCTATAAGCAGTTGCGGAGGCAATAGCAATTATGGATGCACTGCTCACATATAATTATCTTTCTCTAACAATTACATGCATAGTTTATTATTATCTTTTATTCCCATCAGATGTTTTGCATAGCTACTGGTGAAACTGAAAGCCCCAGGCCCTCTCTCTCCATCGTCAACAACAACAAAAAGATCGCAAACTCTTGTTCCGGTGAAAACACAAAAGGAGTTCTAAAACCCCCGAAGGTCCGTTTAAGTAACCTTACTACGCTTTATGCTTCCCGAGGATTCGATAAACCTATGTCTACTAGGAAAAAAGAACTATACTACATCCATAATCCGGATCGAAGGTATCATTTAGTAATATCTTTGTTTTGGGGTGCTCTCTTTTTAGAACATTGGTCGGATTTTCTACCGTTAGTACCGCTCTTATCGAAAGTTCTGTTGAACCCGTGGAAGTTCTAGCCAGACTCTTTTTTTGTCTTTCGCATCGCAATTTTCTAACCATTGGCTGAGTGTGTAGCACCCCGGGTAAAACCACTACTAGAAAATCGCTATTGTTTTTATTATGTGCATCATCATAACATCAGCATGCATTTGTTTGCCTAAACGTATTTTGCTAAAAGCCTATATTTGTTTTCTAAGATATCCCCACTCTATTTCAACTGTAAAACCCTCGGTCCATCTGGATCTTTTGTTTGCCTAAACTATTTTACCAAAAGGATATTTAAAACTAAATAAAATAAATAAAACGTTTTTGTTCGGGGAGGCAATCCGTCCGGTCAGGCCAGAGGCCCAACCAGACCAGATCACCTACAACCCGGCCCACCTAAACCAAACCCTAACCCCCACCTCTCTCGTCCCACCCCTCCACCCAGCCGCCGCCACTCCCTGGCACACACGCGCTGCCACATCAAACCACCCACGCACAACTGTGCCCCACCCGCTCGTGGCCCCAACCTGTTGCCCGCTCGCTCGCTCGCGACTCGCGTGACCGCCCCCGACCCCGTGACCCCCTCGCCTCCCTCTGCTCTACTCGCGCGAGCCCGCCATCGCCGTCTGGTCTTGATCCCCACCCCGACGCCACCACCAATCCCCTCGTCCTGAGACCTGGCTCACCTTCCCTCTCCAGACGCTGCCGCTCGCCACCATCCTCTCCTTCCCTGAGGCCGCCCTCTCTCCTCCCTTCTCCTCTCGCTCCCGCCGTCGGCACGGGTCCTGTCTGCAGCGTGCGCGGCCGCCTCGTCGTCGAGCCGCCGTGGCCTTCTCCTTCGGTCGACGTGTCTCCTTCCTCCCCTTCTTCGGCCCGAGCCCGAGCTCATCTGCACGCTGTCGGCGTCGTCCTTGCTGGCCGACGCCCTCCTCCTGCCGCTGCAGGGGATCCTCCCCGAGCCCGCTTCGTCCATGAGCCGCGAGCGCCCTGCCGCTCGTCTCCCCCCGCGGTCGCGCCTCCCTCATCCGTCGCTGTCGGTTCTCCTCTGTAGCGTCATGTGCCTCGCACTCGCCTCCCCCGGTGTTCCTCGCTGCCAACCACCATGCTTTGGGCCGCCGTCGACCTTCCCGGCGTGTACGAGGTGCTGTTTGCCCCTATGTGTGACTGTGTGTCCATGCCCAGACTGTCGCCGCTGCTGTGCAAGCTTGTCTTGATGTTTGATTGTTGCCTTTGGAAGGAATAACTGCTGCCACGTGACGCTAAGAACTGCCCCGGTGATGTACTTGCTTTGACGAGATCTCTGGCGGACAAACCAACCTGAGGAACCATTGGCAAGACCTTCCTCAGGGCATGCCAAGGCCTCCTCTGCAGATTCGAAGACCACCCCCAAAGATCCGACCTCGGTTCCGAAGTCTGAACCCTGGCAACGGCTTCATGCTCTCCTTCACGGACGTCAAGACCCCGTTCCCGAAGGTGAAGACCGATCTCGGTGTCCAAAGCCCGAACCCGTCGAACCCCTAACCAAGATCGCCGATACCCCGCTGTGTGACCTCTTTTCCCGAGACCCCTATATTTTTGTAATATATATAATATACTTGTTGCATATTAAATTGTCATGCTTGCACACATATAATGTCATTTGGGGGCACTATGCCGGTTCACCTCATAAATAAATATGGAGACCATATGCGGGCTATTCTAGTCTTAGTTTGTCTCCATTAAATTTGCGTAGCAAACCGGTGCTATCTTTTGCCTTGTTAATACAACATTTAAAATTGCGGGTATCTAAACAACTTGAACCTATTAAATAATTGTCGGGACCCCGTTTCCGCTTAATATTGCCTAATTGCATCGTATCCTTGACATGTCATACATCATGCATGCATCATGCCCGATATTTTGCCGTAGTATTAAATAGTGTATCCGGTGTTTCTTCTAGTGCTTTGCTTCTTCACGGATTAGGCCGATGAGTTGTTGTGAGTGTCGACCCGATCTTCGGATGAACCTTCGGCAATGTTTTTCAGGCGAGCATCCTCCCCCTTTCTACCTATCTTACTTTTATAGTCTTTATTTCTTCCTGTTGATCTATTGCTGACTGTGTTGCGATGCTTTAGTTTCCGTACCCGTGATATCCCTTGCATCCATTATATTGCCTTGGACACCTCCTATTACCTGTTGTTTGGTAGATAGTCGGCCCTGCGAGTCATAGTTGCTTGCTCAGGTGTTGTTTTGATGTTCTCAAGTACCACAGTTGTTGGAGAAATGCCTTATTCTTTATGTTGGAGATAATTATAACTTTAATTACAGTTTAATAACTAAAATTGAAGTAGGTAAATAATGCAGAGGCACAAGTGGGCAATAGATGTTATTTGGTTTTTAACCGTCCACTGGTGTCCCGTAGGACCCCGAGTACTTGATACCTATTCTTTGAATATTCGCACTATCCGCATGTGGGACCATGAATCCCCCTAGCCAGAGCTTGAGTCATATTTATTTCTTGGGGCCACAAAGTAGTTTGGGGCTTTATTACTATCCTGTACTTATGCCATGCCTTACTGCTTTATTTACGATTGCGCGTGAGCCTGCTCGCTTAGGTAAGTGGAATGTTTTCGCGGTATCGACAAGCCCAGTCACACTTTCGGGTTCCCAGTCGTTTACAGCCATTGACACAAACCTCTGGGTCCGTCTCGGAGCCGGCCAACTTCGTCGCGGGTTGCTTAGTGGGGTGGCCCCCTGAAATTTATATGAATCTTGCAATTGCTCTGTCGTGATACCTCGTTGGGTTTTTATTTGTTTTTTCCCGAGGTTGATCGTGCGTGTGTTGCTATTTGTGCCCCCCTGCAGGGTGAAATTTTTTGAAAGCCGTGTCCGCGGTTATGGACGAATTTGAGCACAGTATCTCGATCATAGACAACTATAACTAAAGTAGTGCTATAAATTTGACTTTATAATGACTAGTAATCAGCTTCACTATAATGGAATGGCTAAATAAAAGTGCCAACAATTGCTTGTTTGGGTTGTCACCTGTTACCATTGTATCTGACTAGTAAGTATTGCAACTACAACGTAATGGCTAAATAAAAGTACCAACAACTGCTGGGTTTGGGATACCTCATGCTATATATATCTGACTAGTAAGTACCACAACCACAATGGAATGGTTAATTAAAACTGCCCACTGCTTATTATATCAGGATTACTCATGCTATCTATGTCTGACTAGTAATTGCCGCCACTATAACGGAATGAATAAAACTTCCAACTCGGCTGACTTCCTCGTTTGGTCTCGAGGGGGGAAATACCAGGATGGTTATGCTTGGTGATAGTTTCAGTTTGGATCCGAATAGGTCTTTCTTACCCCTATCTGATAGCCGCCAGTTGTATCGAGTCTCTATAGCTTGTTTAGTGCATGCTGCGCTGCCGCTTCAGTCATACCTATGTAGGCGAGGACCGCCGAATTCTAGTCTCGCCGTGTACTGGCCTCAGTACTGACCTCTCTCCTTTTTCCTTTGCCCTTTGTCGGCACCCCTTTTTGTTTAAGCAGGTTTTGAGATCGACGTCGTTAGTAGGGTTACCCTTCCGGCTTGGCATGGGCAGGGTTATGGATGCCATTGGTTATTCTTCAGGGCTCTTAGCCTAATTTGCATCGTGTCCGTACTCGGACGTTGTATCGTTTTCAAGGTGATTTGGATATTTGTACTGTATATTGTATTCTTGACTCGATGAGTCGCTGTTGTATATATCTATTTTGTGGGTTCCATCGTGGACTAATGTGTAATGATATTACTTCGTTTTCCACCCGCACGCAAGTGCCTGGTGGGCACCTTTGAATCGTTTCTATGCGGGTTTGGCGGGATTCGCTAAGACTTGCATAGGGCCGATTCTGAGGGTGTTACAGAGTGCCACCAAAATTTACGGCCTCCCGCCGGAAGTTCTGGCCAGAGTCATAAATGCCCATAATGGGCAGATCTAGGAGCCCTTTAAAAGGGGATCCTCTTCCCTTTCGTGGGCATGAGTTCTTTAGTCCGTTTTCTCTCTCTCTCTCCATTGTTGATCTTGAAGAGCTTGTCCTCTCTCCTTCCCCCTTTCATGATTCTTGCATCTTTTTGAGAGATTTGAGAGAGGAGATCTAGATCTACAATCCCCCAAGCCAAATCCCTTCTTTGTGAAGGAACCATTGGGATCTAGATCTTGGAGAGTTTTGTGTTCTCCTTTTGTGGTCTTCCTCCCCTATTCCCCCAATAGCTTTTGTAGCTTGTTGGAATTTGGGAGTGAAGGACTTTCCCTTGCATTTGCTGCATAGATTTGAATTCTACATGGAGATTCGGCGGGTACAAGCTTGTGGGTTTGTTACTCTTGGGTTTTTGGAACCCTAGACGGTTGTGTGGTTGGAGTATTGACCTCTTGTGGTTTTTGTTGCCTGTTTTGGCCTTATAGCCTTTTGTGGCTTTGTTTTTGGGAGCCTTCAATTGAGTTGTGGAGATATCCCCAATCTTGTACGGGTTTTAGTGACCGCCCTCAAGTGTCCTTTAGTGGATCGTGAGTCGGCCTTTGTGGCGAGATCACGGGAGAATAGGGTGAGCCTGTTGTGGCATCGGTGAGTTGCATGCCTTCACATCCGAGGTGAGGACTTGTGTGACGTTAGGTGAGCATTGAGCCACCACACCTCGAGGTGAGCCACTTGTGGCGTTCGGAGAGCATTACGCCATCGCACCTCTCCAACGGAGATGTAGCTTCTTTGAAAGTGAACTTCGGGTTAAAAAACTTCGTCTCCGCGTCCATCGGTTATCTCTCAACAAAGCCCTTTACTTATGAATTTTACATTGTGATAGCCTTCATGCTTGAAGTATTTCATTTTGCTATCACCTTGTTGCTTGTATTGCTTGGCATAGGTTGTTGGTGCACTTAGGTGAACCTAGTGGTTAGGTTTTATGCTCTCTAAATTAAACGTTGGTTTTTATTTTGCATTTATTAGAGTCTAAATCGTAATATTTTTAAAAGCCTATTCACCTTCCCCTCTAGGCGACGTCCATTGCATTTTCAACTTTGTTTTGGTCCCTGAGACTTAAAAATACGAAAAAACTGTTTTTTCATGTTCTGTAGAGTTATAACCCAAATGAAGGTGATCATTGGTAAATCCCTATAAACCAATGTAAAACATGGATATAACCTTCTAAATGATGCAAATATGTAGACTAAAAAGTTCATGTATGCATACTTTTGGCATTGTTATTTTTGGATACTTTTTTGCTTCTTTCCTCTCTACATCTGTATTTTTCGTTCTTTTCTTTGATACATTTATAATTTTGAAAACTTTTCATGCATACTCACTCTCTAACGTTTTCTCTTTTTAGAAGGGTTTTTTCCTTATATTAGCATTAGTACCCCTGCTTGGAGGGTTTTTGTCCTCATCTTATTTGATATGCATATTTTGTTCTACTATAAAGGGTACTTATGCCTATAAGGTCATGGTCATCCCACAATATTGAAAGGTACTACGATAGATCTCCTGCACTTGGGAGACATCGGTTGTGTTAGCATTTTTTGTTTATATGGAGTTTACGAACAAGTGAATATAGTGAAACAAGTGATACTTTATCTAACCTTGATGTGCTCATAGTACTGATCGTCGTCCATCACAATAGTTGATGTCTCCTACCAGCGAAGCTCCTCAAGCCTTCTGATCTTTAGCACCTGAACCCACCTAGATCTCTAATGGTTGTAGTTCTGAGCCGACTCAACTCGACAACCACAGAACCCGCACACATACTTTACGACAGTTTCCATGTCCTTCATTTTGAAGCCCCGATCCATCGAGACCCCCTTCTTGATCAACTGACGCACCCTATTGAGGAGAAAAGTGGACAGATAAGATGGACATGTCATGATGTTCCTCTTCTGTGGCATCCCGCAAAACCACTACTAGAAAATCGCGTTGTTTTTGTGCATTGCATCATCATGACAGCATGCTCATGTCATCATGCCACATTGCATTTGAGCATCGTCATCATCTTGCATTTTCTTGCATAAAACTATTTCGGAAAAACCCAGTTTTGTTTTCCAAACGCCCCACCTTCATTCAAACACGCAAACCCGGTCTCCGGATTATTTTTGTTTGAATGCTAACGGTTTGCAAAAGGTGCTTTTAAATTAAATAAAAGTTTTAATTATTTTAGCGAAGCGATCAGGCGTATCGACCCGAATGACCACCCCCATTTTTCAAAACGGTCCACCTAATTCCTACAGCTACCAACTAACCTACCCAGCCCTCCCCTCCACCTCACCCCAACCAGTAACCTCTCGCCACCTCACCTCTCCTCTCTCCCCCACCCAATCCCACTCTGCCACGTCACCTAACCCTCTCCACTCCCACCTCCCCACCCACACCACTCTCCCTCACCAACACACTGCACCCTCACGCACGCACTCACCCCACGCACACACTGCCACACATGCAGCCCCACACCCCCGGACCCACCCTGGCACCTGGCCCACCCGCAGCTTCCTCTCCTCCACTCGTTCTTCTTCCCCGCACGCGACGCTCGCTCCTCTCTCTCTCTCTCCCCCGTGCCCTCCCTCAACCACCGCGCTCGCCCCGCCCCGGCGCTCCCTCCGCCGCCGGCCACCGCACCCCCTCCGCGTCCCCCGGCCCCGCTCCGACGCAGCCCCCTTCTCCTTTCCTTCCCTGCATCGCCCCCCCACCTCTCTCTGAGCCCGCCGCCGCGCTGCGCCGCTGCCTCACCTCCGCCCGCCTCCCTCGCGGACCGCCTCCCCTCCGGCGCCTCCGCCTCCTTCGCGCAGAGCCTTGGCCAGCTTCGCCTCACGCCCAACCTCCGGCTCCACCCCGTCGTCGGCTGCGCCCTCGCGCCCGCCTCGCCGCCCGTCCTCACCCCACCTCTGCCAAGCTCGCCACGCTCGACAACTGCCTCCCCGTTGCCGGGCCCGCCCCCAGCCGCACCAACCCCGACGACCTCCCTCGGCCCCGTCTCCCCAGCGCCCGTCCCGCACCGCCTCAACCTCTGGGCGGCCGCCTTCTCGCCTGCGTCGACCCTCGCCTCGGTGCGGCCTCCCGCCTCGCCTCCCGCGAGCCGGCCCGGTCTCCTCTCGGCCCGGCGTCTGCAGTCCTCTTCCTCCGCTGGCGCCGCTCTCGGCTCGAAGCAGGCTCGTGCCTCCGTTACGCTTGCTGCGTCCGCGATGTTGTGCACTCTTGGGTTGCTTGAGTGAAGATGCCGAGATGTGGTGGCCGTGGAGATGATGGCCGCTCTTTCGGCTTTCACTTGGGGTTAATCATGGTCTGCAGAAGACCGAGGACCGGCAGCGAACGATGTAACCCGGGTAGCCCATCTTGGACGCCGAGACCCTGGACACCAAGTTCCCCCCCGGTTTTTGAAGCCGATCCCGCCAAGATCTTCTCGCCAACAAGGCCATCGCCAAGACCTGCTTGCCCTGCAAGATCGACCGGGGACATTCAGGGTCATCTCCAAGACTGTTCCCGGATCCGAAGACCCCAAGTTCTACTACAAGGACACGAAGATCTCCTTCTGGGATTCGATGACCCGAAGACCGATCCCGACGCGCCCGAACCCCGTCAAGACCCCGAACCCCCGGATCTGAAGACCGAACCCGACGCCAAGACCGCCGACAACGGAACCGTGATACCCCAAGGTCTTCTTCCCCGATCCGATCCCGAAGACCGACCCCGGCGCCGAAGCCGAGAACCCCGACGCCAGACCAAGTGCTTCCACCACGGATACGCCAAGACCTACCCCGCTATCCGAGAACGACCCGTCGAACCCTGGACCCCGAGACCGGACCCTGGACCCTGTCGAACCCCGAACCCCGGAACCCCAAGATCTGCCGAACCCTAATGTGTGAACCCCTTCCCGAAACCCTATTTTATAACATAATACAACTTGTCGCATAATAATTGTCTTGCATGCATACATTCATGTGGTTTGGGGGCCTTACGCCGATTCACCTGATAATTAAATATGGGGCCATATGCGGGCAAATCTAGTCTCATATTGGCCTCATTTAAACTTGTGTAGCGAACCAGTGATATATTCTGCCTTGTTAAACAACATTTAAATTGCGGGTTAGCTAAACAATTTGAACCATCTAACTAATTGTCGGGACCCCGGTTCCGCTTAATATGGCCTAATTGCACCGCATATTTGCCATGTCATACATCATGCATGCATCATGCCGATCTTCTGCCGTGTATTGAATATTGCATCCGGTGTTTCTTCTAGCGTTTTGCTTCTTCGCGGATTGGGCCGTTGAGTTGATGTGAGCTTCGCCCGATCTTCGGATGAACCCTTCGGCAATGTTTTCAGGCGAGCATCTCCCCCTTTCTACCTATCTTACTTTTATAGTATTTTACTCCTTCCTGTTGATCTATTGCTATCTGTGTTGCGATGCTCTAGTATTCGTACCCGTGATATCCCTTGCAGCCCTATATTGCCTTGGACACATCCTATTACCTGTTGTTTGGTAGATAGTTGGACTTGCGCGTCGTAGTCGCTTGCTCAAGTGCTGTTGCGTGTTGTCAAGTGACACAGTTGTTGATATATTGCCGCATGCCGATGTTGGAGATGATCATGGTTTTACTTATCGTTCACTTTAATTCCTGTTTAACAACTAAAATTGAAATAAGCAGAGGCATCGGTGGGTGATAGATAATATTTGGTTTCCGAACGCCCACTTGTGTCCCGTAGGACCCCGAGTACTTGATACCTGTTCCTTGATTTATCGCGCTATCCACATCCGGGAGGTATATGGGACCCCCCTGAGCCAGAGCTTGATTCAGTCTTATTTCTTGGGGCCACAAACTAGTTTGAGGTTTTATTTACGATCTTGTACTTATGCCATGCTACTTATGTATTTACGATTGTGCGAGGAGCACACTGTACTGTTTAGGTAAGCGTAATATTTTCGCGGTATCGACAAGCCCAGCCACACTTTCGGGTTCCCAGTCGTTTACAGCCATTGTCGCAAACCTTGAGTCCGTCTCGAAGCTTGCTTACTTCGTTGCGAGTCTACTCAATGGGGTGGCCCCCTGAAATATTTCTGAATCCTGTGATTGTTCAGTCGTGAAAGCCTCGTTGGGTTTTGTTTTGGTTTTTTCGAGGTTGATCGAGCGTGTGTTGCTATTGGTGCACCCAGTAGTAAAACTTTCAAAGCCGTGTCCGCGGATATGGACGACTTGGAGCACAGTATCTCGATCATAGACAAGCATAACTAAAGTTTATTGCTATAAATTTGACTTTATAATGACTAGTAATCAGCTTCACTATAATGGAATGGCTAATTAATACTGCCCACAATTGCTTGGTTGGAGTGTCGCTTGCGACCATTGTACCTGACTAGTAAGTAATGCAACTACAACGGAAAGGCTGAATAAAAGTACCAACAACTGCTGGTTTTTGGGTTATCTCATGCTAATTGTATCTGACTAGTAAGTGATGCAACTATCACGGAATGGTCAACTAAAAGTGCCCACTGCTTACTTTATCAGAATGATTATCTAAACCTGACTAGTAAAGTGCCGCAACTATAACTGAATAAGTAAAACTGTCAACTGTGTGAGTTCCTCGGTTGACTTCCTCGTTGGTCTCGAGGGGGAAACGCCAGGATGGGTTTGTTTGATGATAGTATCAGGTTGGATCCGAATAGGTCTTTCTTACCCCTCTCTGATAGCCGGCAGTGGTATCGAGTCTCTATAGGTTGTTTAGTGTATCTTTGCCGCTTGATCCACCATACCTATGTAGGCGAGGACCGCCAATTCTAGCCTCGTAGTGTCTTGGCCTCGATCTTGACGCTCCTCTTTTTCCTTTGCCCTTTGTCGGCACCCTTTTGTTAAGCGGTTTTGAGATCGACGCCGTTAGCGGTTACCCTTCCGGCGCTTGGTGGTTATGGGCCATTAGTTATTCTTCAGGGCTCTTAGCCCCATTTGCATCTTGTCCGTAGTCGGACGCTCCATCGTTTTCGAGGTGACTTAGATCTTTGTACCGTATATTTGTATTCTTGACTCATGGAGTCGTGTTGTATATATATCTGTTCTGTGGGTCCCATCGAGGACTGTTGTGTAATGTTATTGCTTTGTTTTTCCACCCGCACGAAAGTGCCTGGTGGGCACCTTTGAATCGTTTCTATGCGGGTTTGGCGAGTTTCGCTAAAACTTGCATAGGGTCGATTCTGAGGGTGTTACATCTTCCGAATTGGGTAGTACCTATCTGGCATCAGCACATAACGTCGAGACAGCACTAAGGTCGCCGACGGATCTAGCGATGTAACTTTGTCCGACAACACGAATCAAAAATCCAGAGTAGAAGGACAATGGTAAGCATGCAACTTACAACCGTTACTCATGGTATGCAACAGGGTCACCACTTCTAAGATTTAACACTCAAAGAAGAACTATGAAGAAGAACAATGCAGCACTGGCACGCTTGTTAAATGCTCTTCATTACCTGTTGTCATGTATAAGTGGATTGCTTGTGCAAGGAAAGGAAATGTGCATCTAGAATCAATCCTCGTACCAGCTATCGTGCTTATACATGGACTACACGGCCAATGGTGCCACAACTATATATACTTCTAATAGCTCTTCACCATACTGCATCATGAAGCAAGAGTTGCAAAATCTACCATACAACCTTCAGATCGACCACGTGTCGAGAGATCTAAACCAACACAGCTAGGGTTTGATGTTACTTACATCGATCGAGGAAAGCCGACATCTTGTAGAAGTGGAGGAAGAAGACTTGTCGCGATGGAGCTCCACCGGCCGGAGTAGATGGTGCCACTTACCTCCCACTTGTCGATGACGAAGGGATTCGCTGGCGAGACGGAGTTGCGACATGCCGAAATTTCATCAACTTGAAACCTCGTGTTACATTTTCTTAGTTTTCCATGTGATTCAAAGTATAAATTCCTGTAGATTTCAAATCATGTTGATTCGGTTGGACACGACACTCGGCACTGACGACATTGCCATGCGTTTTTCTTCTAATCGATCTTCGAATCAAACAGGCTCTGAGCCTATCGAGCCTCTCTTTCTTGGCGATGGCACGAGTATGGAAACACACACAACACACACCCGTGTCGATCGCGTGCCTCAGGGTGCAAGTGGGACTGCCCGCGGGAGGCCCGCTTATATCCGCACAGTCCCACACATTTTAAGTGGGCGTTCCACAGGAGCCCGCAAAATTTATGCGGGTGTCCACTATCCCACATATGGCCACATATGCCCGCAAATACGTTACTATAATTGTTGCTCATATAATATTGATAAAAATATGTTAGTAAACATAATACGATTACATTGCAATATTCATGTACCATGCAAAGCTAACAGAGCGGAGCTCTGTGCAAACGACACTTCTCATATATATACATACACTAACATATACACTGATAGTACTTCTATTTGCTACAAGGTGAAAGGTACTGGTCAACAAGAACATTCAGTCGATAGAATTTCAACTACTACTAGTGTCCTAGCAAAATACTATTGTTGGAACTGAAACTAAGCCTTCTTTAAATAGTTGATTTCTTCACTCTTGATTAGCCTCACTTCAGGGCAGCAATTCCAAATGACTTGACAGAACTGCAATTATAAAAAATATGACTCAATTGTTAGAAGTCTAGATACACAAATAACGTTACATACATTTTTAATTATGGTTATAGTAAATTGATTGGATAACTGTACTACATTCAGTTCAGTGCACAACTTTACATCACAGGCAAGTAATACAAACTAATCATCAAAGCAAATTGGAAGGTGCTCTGACTTGTGTGAGCAACTCAGCTCACTGTCACAGGAAAGAGGAGAAGCATAGAAAATGGGGTTCCTTGGAATATATGCATCAACTATATAAAGGCGATTGAGAACAACAGTGGTATTGAGCCTGAGCCTGAGATGAAATAGAAACTAGTCTGAATTCTCCAACCTAATAGTCACTTACTACTTTCTAACCTGAGAAAGGAAGGATATGGAAAAACATGACCCATAGATCAACTATGACAGGCCAAAATGAGAAAAGAAAATCTAAGCATCTTGGACAGATGTTCCCGAGGTTTCAGAGAATTCCTTTCTCTAGTTTTTGTATGTCCTGGTACTTATATTCTGAAATACTTGTTAATTTTCGAGGCAACCAAATGGATAAATGGGATACTTGATACATTATTACATTCAACTCTCTTACCATAGTAAAAGCAAACCTCCTTCAACTAGAGTCGTTCCCCTGTTTTTTAGTTGGAAAAATAAAGCCATCCACCTAGATGAGCATCTCCTGTAGCACCTCAGATGCCATAGCCTGAAAAATAAAGCCATCAGAAAGACACTTCATTCATGTACAATACCGAATTTAGTTCAACTCAATAGTACAAGTGGGAAAAAACTAGTGGGAATGCTTATGTTCCCTAAAAGATACAGGTATACATGTCCAAATAGTTGTATGCTACGATGCCTTCCTATTTAGATGGTTACTTGAGAAAAAGAAGAGTGGAGGAATAATAATGATATAAATACTTTTCTCTGATCTTAAACTAACGATGCACATGACTAAAATACTGTAATCTACAGTCTGCACTTGAAAGCAGAATATACTCTAATCTGCGGTCTGCATTTGAAAGCCTAATATACTGTAATATGCATCTGCTAAATACTTCACTGAATAATCTGTCTCTGTTCTAGATGGCTGATGGAAATGACACTAGCTCATATGGCAACACTAGATAAGCATTATCCGGACATAACCCCTTGACTAATCTGCTGGCTGACATACTTGGAAAACAATAGCAGACCCAGTATACTGCTACAAATGTCTTTAGATTTTATTCTTTGAGATAAATTAATCCGAGAAAACTCCATGCAAATATATTACTTCTCAGCTAAGAATACAAACGGAAGAAATCTCAAAGAATACCTTGTGCTTCCATTTCTTGGACCTTGGAGTATCATTGCCCATGCCCACATTAGATTTTTGGGAGTTCCCTACCAACCATATGCTCCTGACCACGCCCTCGAGGTGCCTCTCCTTGCAAATCTCGTCAGCCACCAGGATCGAAGGAGAAGCAGCGGCCAGCGGGATCAGAGGAGGAGCGACGGCCACCGGGATCGGAGGAGGTGGTACATGGAGAAACGGGGATGGATGAGTGTAGGGATATGGGAGTGGACCTTCCCCTAGATACGGAGGAGTAGCGGCTGCCATGGCACGCGGTGGCCGGCGGCGCTCTGTCGGCTCCCTTGTCCGGCGGATAAGCTGGATCGGGATCGATGTGGGTACTCGATGTGGGTAAAGGAATACCCACGTATACCCACGTATTTTTATGTTTACCCGTGGGTGCCCTCGTTTCCGATTCTGTGGGCTTGGGTAGTGGGCTCCGTGGGCAGCCCACTCCCACCTGCACCCTGACGCGTGCCGTGGCATCGTCACGGCGTCGGGTGATTTCTCCCTTTTGTTGCTCGTGATAATGGCCGGCCCCTTGTGTTGAGTGCCCACCTGTACCTGCCGCCTCCGTCCCCATTTACGATTCAACATTTGTTCCTACTCGCGCGCGGCCGGCCCGGCTCGATCGGTCCCCGCTTCCCCGTCCCGGCTCTCATGTGCGTCCCATCCATGCTCCAAGTCTCCAAAACTACTCGTGTCCATAGTCCTGAGCAAGCACCAGGTCACGGCTGCACCTCTCGCCATAGAGAGCAGAGCACCAAACAAACAGGCAGGGCAGCTAGTCTAGCCACGCAGAGGAGGAGCAGCTGGTTTGGTGGTGCGCCTTTACTGCCGCCCAACCCCAGGATTTAATTGCCTCTGCCTCCCTCCTCGCTATCTCTCGCTTGGATGCTGCTGCTGTGCTGCCTGCTGCGGCGCCCGACCCTGCGTCTGCCATAAGTAATGCGCGCTCCGCGGTGACCGACCGACGAGCGCATTCACGCTCTCAGTCAGTCTATCTACCGCGGAGGGAGATGGGCGAGAGGAGGAGGCGCGCGGCCGCCGGCAGTGGTTCCACTTCCACCCGGGGCGGCGAGGAGGACAAGCCCGCGGCTCCGGCGCCGGCGCCGGCGCCCACCGTGTGGTTCGCGCTGAAGAAGTCGCTGCAGTGCCGGTCGCAGCCGTCGGAGGTGCACGTGCCCAAGCCCAAGGCAACCACCAGCGCCGGCGCCGGCGCCGGCCACAACCTGTCGTCCATCTCGACCAGCAAGCGCGCGGCGCGGTCGGGCTGCTCGCGGTCCATAGCCAACCTGCGGGACGTCATCCACGGCAGCAAGCGCCACCCGGGCCAGCCGCCCAGCTGCAGCCCGCGCTCCATCGGCAGCAGCGAGTTCCTCAACCCCATCGCGCACGAGGTCGTGCTCAGCACCAACTCACGCTGCGAGCTCAAGATCACAGGCTTCGGCGGCCTCGCGACACCCGGCGCGCTCGCGCACCACGACGCCGCCGAGGACGGCGTCGTGTCGTCGTCCTTCGTGGGCACGCTCCGCCCGGGCACGCCGGGGCCGGCCTGGAACCACGGCGGCGGGCTGCAGTACAGCGGCTCCTGCCGGGGCCCCGGCAGCATGCGCTGCACGCCGCCCAGGTCGCCCAACCCGCTGCTCGACAGGGACGGCGCCGCACCGGCCGGTGCGCACCGCGCGTCCTGCGAGGTCGACGCCGCCAAGGGATCCGGCGGCAAGGGCTCCGGCGGCCTGAGCTGCCACAGGTGCAGCGAGCAGTTCGGCAAATGGGAGGCGCTGGAGGCGCACCACCTATCCAAACACGCAGGTGAGGATGCCATTTCACCCATTGCATCTCTTTTGTTGCTGCTACTGGTACAGATCGACCCGGCTGGTTGGCACATCTTCCCGAATGTTTTACTCCCATCGTTTTCGCATTTCGGTAGCCGGTTAAAATCAATACTTTCTGCAATCAATATGCAGAAAGATACACATGGCATAGGTTTCAGTTTCCAACTCTCACGGTTTCACCGCTGTAGGTTCCTCCAAATATCTGCCTTTTGCTCTTTTATTACGCGATATCCGTGCTTTCAGCTTTCACAATAACTGCGACCGACCCTGTGGCATGAGATTCTGCAGATCTTTCATTTTGTTCTAGCCTATAATTACTTTACTCCCATGTTTTCTGCATCCATTATGATGTATGGCGCCAATGCAACATTTGCAGTGGAGTAGGACTAGTAGACATCAAATTATTGTGTGAATCAAGTTCACTAGGCTTAGGCTATTCATAACATGCTTGCATTCCAAACATCATTCACTGAACACTGAACAGTATATACCCATAATCATGTTTACAATCCTGCAATGTCTGTTTCTTCATACAAGTTCCAGCTAGTACATGAACATTGGCTGGAGTAGTATCTAAGTAAAGAGGTGGGTGGATGTTTTTGTGGTGGCAGTGACAGAGCTTGTAGAGGGCGACTCGTCCCGTAAGATCGTGGAGATCATCTGCCGGACGAGCCTGCTCAAGTCGGAGAGCAGCTGCGTGCGGATCGAGCGCGTGTTCAAGGTGCACAACACGCAGCGCACGCTGTCCCGGTTCGAGGAGTACCGCGAGGCGGTGAAGCTCAAGGCGAGCAAGCTGCCCAAGAAGCACCCGCGCTGCCTCGCCGACGGCAACGAGCTGCTGCGCTTCCACGGCGCCACGCTCTCCTGCGCACTCGGCTCCAGCTCCGGCTCCTCCAGCAGCAGCCTCTGCGCCTCCGACAGGTGCGCCGTCTGCCGCATCATCCGCCACGGCTTCTCCTCCTCCTCCTACAACTCCAAGGACGGCAACAAGGCAGCAGGCGCCGGCGTCGGCGTCTTCACCACGTCCACCAGCGGCCGGGCCTTCGAGTCCGTCCTCCTCGACGACGCGGCCGGCTCCGGCGCCGGCAACGCCGCCGCCGCCGACTCATCGACGACCACCACGTCACGCAAGGCGCTGCTGGTATGCAGGGTCATCGCCGGCAGGGTGCACAAGCCGCTGGACAACCTCAAGGAGTTCGTGGGGCAGACGGGGTTCGACTCGCTGGCCGGCAAGGTCGGGCCCTACGCCAACATCGAGGAGCTCTACCTGCTCAACCCGAGGGCGCTGCTCCCGTGCTTCGTGGTCATCTGCAAGCCTTGATCGAATTCCTCCACGCTACTACTCCGTACTAGCTAATCTGGAGTAAATTAACCATTCTTTTTTTCGGTGGTGCGCGTCTCGGTTGCCACTCTGTTAACGCTTGCACGAGCTACATAACACGCACGTCGCGGCTAGCATCGGTCGGATGCGTTTGTCCATATTTCTGTGAATGTACTACTACCTTCACGTGTAACTGTGTAAGCGCTAGAGCTGGTTGCTTCACCATTTTCCGAGTGGTCAGTGTGGGTACTGCTCGATCAGTATTCACTACACGACAATTGGTGGAAACCGACGATTACTCTTGGTACGTTGCTCCATCTATTTTTTGCAGTTACTTGGTACTCCTACTTACTAACAAGCGTGCTCATCGAGAGGGAAAAGTGCGTATGCTTGTGTAGGGTTTATGCATCAACGAATTTAAAAGCAGAAACATATCCAGCATGCTTAGAGCATCTCCACTTGTTGGCAGAAATTTTCGCCGACGATTGGCCTGGGATCCGCCAACTTGCAGGGACGATCTTGGCTATACATCCCTAGGACCAGAGAATTTTTTTGGTCAAAATTTGACATTGTTCGGTCATTTTTAGCGACAAAGGCAGCCTAGGATGCCAGCACCTGTTGATCAAGCTCTGCAAGAGGATCCTGTCTGAAATATGGTTGCGCCGGCTAGCTCTCATCAACCACCGGATCGTCATGTTCGCTCTCAATGATCATGTTGTGTAAGATCACAAATGCATTCATCACAACCCATACCTGTTATTGCGACCAGGTGAGAGCGGGGAACCGGACAACTGCAAATTGAGCTTGGATAATACAAATTGCTAGCTCGACACCTTCCTGTAAGCTTCTTGTTCCTTGGCAAAGTTGGATTGCTTGTCGATCAGAGGGCTTGAGAAAGTCTTCACAAATATTTACCATCTTGGATAGATGGCATCTGCCATATAGTATTCCTTGTTGTAGTGGTGGCTATTTATCACATAGTTCACCAGAGGAGCATGACCCTCAACAAGCTTGGAGAAGACAAGCGAGCATGACATTGATGTCGTTGTTGGATCCTGCCATACCAAAGAAGGAGTGCCAAATCCAAAGATCCTTTGCAGCCACTACCTCAAGTATCACATTGCAACCTCTTTTGTGGTCTTTGTACATTTCTTGCCAAGCAAACGGCGGTTCTTTCATTTTCAATGCATGTAGTCGATACTTCCAAGCATCCCAAAAATTCCTCTGGCTTCATTGATTACTAGGGTCCGAGCAGTATCTTCAGCAGTAGGTGATCTCAGATATAATGGTACAAACATTGCAATTACTGCCCTGCAGAACCCGTGCAAACAATCAATGATGATGGGCTCGTCCATGTGGAGATAGTCATCTTGCGTGTCACCGGGAGCTCCGTATGCAAGCATTCCTATAGTCATCATGCACTAATGGAGCGAGCAAAATCCAACCATACCGGTGCAGTCCTTCTTGCATATGATGTAGGTGTCGAAGTCCTGGATGGCATACACAATATTGAGGAAGAGCTTCCGCTCCGTCCTGAATCGACGCTGAAACATGGTCTTGTCGTGCAACGGATCGTCGACGAAGTAGTCGGCGTACAACATGCAGTAGCCCTCCATGCGCTGCCTCGACTTGCACTTCCGGCGTCCTGGCCACCGAGCCGTCGCGTCGTGGCTTTGTCTCCCGCGCGTACTGGCCGGCCAGGAAGGCAAGGATCATTACGTGTTACTCATCATCGGTGGCGACGGCCTTCTCTTGCTCCATTAGCACGACGAACATCTGCTCCTCATCGTCGGAGTCCATGGTCGAGCTAGGCGAAACGTCGAACACCTACTAGGCGTGTTGGGCGTGCAGCTGGATGCGGAACACCAGGCGGTGAATCACTGCGCCAGAAACTCGGGCGAGGATGGACGACGGCTGGTTCTTTTTTGTGGAGGCATGTTTGCGATGGAGCGAAGAGGGCTGGTGCCAATGACGAAAAGATGGCGATGGGGAAGAAGAGTGAGCAAAGCTCTAGACAGGCGAATCTGCAAGTGAAATACGGCTTTTGTCACCGATTTTGTCATCCTGATAGAAAAATTGGACCGGGGGTTTCGAGGGTGTGGGTGGAGATGCTATTAAGTGGAGTAGCACATGCAATCAAAAACATCCTTCTTGATTTTTGTACTGCTTCTGGGCAAACCCCTAACTGGTCTAAATCTGGCATTATTTTTAGCAAAAGGGTTGACCCAACCACTGTTAGTAATATTACCTAGATCTTTCCTGTTCCAACCATTGATGAAAACTTTACCCACCTAGGACACCCTCTCATCCTGCCTGCCAGAACTAGAAGTGAAGCCTACAACTTCATAATCTAGAAATTCAAATCCAAACTTTCCACTTACAAGGCAAATTCACTTTCCCATGCTGCTAGGTTAGAACTAATTAAATCTGTTTTATCTTCTATCCCTGTCTATTATATGTCTAACCTTCTGTTTTCTAAAAAGCTCCTCAAAAAACTTCAGGCTATTATGAGAATTTTCTGGTGGAATGGCTCTTCCTCTGAGCCTATCACAAAGGCCCTTTGTCTAACTGCTTGGAATAACATTTGTGCTCCCAAATCTGACGGGGGCCTGGGAGTAAGAAATCTACAAGCCACTAATATGGGCCTCATCCTTTCAGCTGCCTCGAGAATAGCTGAAAACCCGAACTCCTTCATGCAAAGTGTGCTCAAAGCGAAATACTTTCCAAATTCGTCCATCTGGAGAGCAAACAAGAATACACCAAAATCTGCTTTCTGGTCCTCAATTTTAAAAGTCAGGCATCTTCTTAGTAATAACTCCTATTATCAAATCTGCAGAGGCAACTCATCTATTTGGAGCACTCCTTGGTTTTCTGGTTGGGAAACTATTTATGATAACCTTACTATTCAACAACAAGGCTTCAACTATCCTTCCAGAATTAACCAACTTTGGTTACCCAATACTCGGACCTGGAATATCAATCTTATTGAGAACTTGTTCAGTAGCAGTGTGGCCCAAGCTATTAAGAATACTAATGTTATTCCATCTGAAGAAGAAGACATTCTTTGTTGGAAACCAACCCCAAATGGGAAATGCAACCCCAAATCTACATACAAAACTTCCTTGTCTTGGCTTTTTGATACAGGTACTCCTAGGCCAGAACAAGTCCATGACTCAACAAAGGAAATCCTAAAGGGCGTTTGGAAGTGCAACAAAATGATTTCCAGAGTGAAGACATTTGCTTGGAGATTACTGAGGGGTGCGCTTACCACTTGTGCTAGAGGCTCTCAGTTCTCTACTCATATTGAGAAGGACTGCTGCAGGTGTAATATTCCTGAAACTGAAACTCACCTGTTCTTTCTCTGTCCTTTTGCAAAAGTTGTCTGGCTGCTTCCCCCTTGTTTCCTAAAAAGTGAAAGCTTAACAAGCAATACTTTGGATATCTCTCAAATCATTATGAACTTGATCAACCAGAAACACCCAACTATCAATCTAAATTATCTTTTTTACTTTCCTATGGTGCATCTGGAAGGCCAGAAACGACCATTTGTTTTGCAGGAAAAAGAACTCCCCTTAACAGGTGCCAATACATACTGCAGCCCTACTAAAGGATTTAGACTAAAGATCTAATACAATCCACTCATACTCCAAAGAGAACTTTGGGAATATCAGTTCCTACAAATTTCTATTTTGCAGGTCCAAAGATTTACATTGATGCAGCCTGGAGGAAGCAACCTGGATCTTCAACTGCTACGGCTGGTGTTGGCATTTACTTTGCTCAATCCTTGCAGGATGAAGAAAGAACAGATGTCTTTATTATGGCGTCAAAAAAAGATGTGTCAACTCCTTTGCAGGTTGAAGTGAAAGCTGGAGTAAACCGATTGTAGGGTAAGTATTGGGATCATAGCTCTCAGGCCTACGTCCGTGTCATATATATATCAGGTTAGGAGACAATACAAGGTAAGCTAACTATGGTTGGTTATAGAGTCCAAACCGTGTACATGTAGAGTTAGTCTAGCTATACAATATGTAGTTTATCACCCTCCCTCAATCTCAACAGGGGTACAAAGATTGAGATTGCTCCTACATAACTGAAATAGTGGAAGCGGTAGAGGTTTAGTGAAGATATCTGCTAGCTGATCCTTGGAAGATATGAACCGAATCTGCAACAACTTCTGGGCAACTCTTTCTCGAACGAAATGAAAATCCACCTCAATGTGTTTAGTACGAGCATGAAATACTGGATTCGAAGAAAGAAACGTCGCTCCAATGTTGTCACACCATAACACAGGTGGACTTCTCTGAGAAACACCAAGTTCAGCTAGGAGAGCTTGTATCCAAATCAACTCTGTGGTAGCATTAGCAAGTGCTTTATATTCAGACTCCGTACTGGAACGGGATACGGTAGCCTGTTTTCTAGCACTCCATGAAATTATGTTACCTCCATAAAATATAGCATATCCCCCCGTTGATCGCCGATCATCAGAGTTGCCAGTCCAATCCGCATCAGAAAAAGCTGAGAGTAGATCAGGAGACGAGACAGGTTGCCTTAACAATAGACCATGTGACAAAGTACCATGGACATACCGAAGAATCCGTTTGACCGCAGCCCAGTGAGTAGATCGTGGGGCAGACAAATACTGACAAACCTTATTCACTGCAAATGCAAGATCAGGCCTAGTCATGGTAAGGTATTGCAAACCTCCAACAATACTGCGATAACGAGTAGAATCCTCTGCGGAAAGAAGGGTGTCGTCCGTAGAGCACAACTTGTCAGTAGAAGACAAGGGCGTAGTAACCGGAGCACACTTCAATAGACTAGCACGTCTCAAAAGCTCAGAAGCATACTTATGCTGACTCAGATGAAGGCAACCAGGAGAGCGCTTCACCTCTATACCAAGGAAAAAATGCAACTCTCCAAGATCTTTAAGCGCAAAGGAGAAGCCAAGCTGATGAAGAAGACGATCGGTAGCTGTGGTGGAGGAGCTCACCACAATAATATCGTCGACATAGACCAACAAGTATATAGTGATTTCAGGTCTCTGTAATATGAAGAGTGATGTATCAGCAGTAGACGCAGCAAACCCAAGACCATGAAGAACAGAACTTAAACATGCATGCCAGGCACGGGGAGCCTGTTTCAATCCATAAAGAGCCTTGTCAAGACGACAGATGTACTCAGGACAAGAGGAATCCTCAAAGCTAGGAGGCTGTCGCATGTATACCTCCTCTTCAAGAATCCCATGCAAGAATGCATTCTGAATATCCAGCTGTCTGAGACACCATCCGTGAGTAAGAGCCATGGATAGTAGAAGACGAATCATAGTGGGCTTGACTACAGGACTGAATGTATCCTCATAGTCAAGTCCGTAGCGTTGCTTAAAGCCTTTTGCAACTAAACGAGCCTTGTATCTCTCAATAGTACCATCTGACTTCTGTTTAATTTTAAAGACCCACTTACAGTCAATGATGTTAATGCCAGACCGGGGAGGAACAAGCCGCCATGTCTTGTTTGCTTGCAGTGCAGAAAATTCAGTCTCCATGGTCGTACGCGAGTGTGGACTTGTCATGGCCTCTTGATGATTACGAGGCTCAGTGCGAACAAGATCAGTCACGCGAGATGTAGCCCAGGCCACCGTACCATCTGTTCGTTGCTTGGGTTGTCGCACACCACGCATCAGGCGAGTGGTGACACCAGGAGCCGGAGCAGGAGGTGGCGTCGGAGTAGGGGACACGGTAGGCCCTGGCACCATGGATGATGATGACGTCCCTGGCGACGTGAATGGGCCAGCAAGGCGCGGCCCAGCCGGAGGAGAACCAGGTGGATATGGGCTGGGGCTAGGGTCGCCGAGGCCAGCCTGGGATGCATGGCCAGCGCCACCGCCATGCATGGAGGTAGTGTGATCGACGTGATCACGTTCCACACGATCCGGCTCGTCATCGTCGAGTAGTTCAAGACGAGCACCTCTTCCGATAACTGCACCATGGTTAGGCAATAGAGACGGGGTATATGCAGCATCAACAAATTGGTCAAAAGATGGAGGATTATCGGAAGTGGGCGGTATGGTGGAGTGTTGGGCTAAGTGAGAGAAGGGAAACACTGTTTCGTCAAACACGACGTCACGAGAGATGTAGACTCTATTGGTAGGAATATGTAAGCATTTGTATCCTTTGTGAGCGGAGCTGTAACCAAGAAACACACACTGCTTGGAGCGAAATTCGAGTTTGCGTTTGTTGTAGGGTCGGAGGTGAGGCCAACAAGCACAACCGAACACTTTAAAGAAGGTATAATCGGGTACCTCGCCAAGAAGACTCTCAAGCGGTGTTTCCATGTTAATAACACGACTAGGAAGACGATTAATGAGAAAGCAAGCCGTGGAAAAAGCATCACTCCAAAACCTATATGGGGCAGAAGCATGCGCTAAGAGAGTCAAGCCAGTTTCGACGATATGTCTATGCTTACGTTCAGCGGTGCCATTTTGTTGATGTGTATGTGGACAAGAAATTCTATGAGAGATGCCTAGGTCAGTAAAAAATTTGTTTAGCCGGTGGTACTCGCCACCCCAATCCGACTGAACATGGAGAATTTTCTTATTTAGGAGATGTTCAACATGCTTTTGAAACTGAATAAAGACATGAAACACATCAGATTTTCATTTGAGCAAGTAGAGCCAAGTAAAGCGACTGTAGGCATCAACAAAGCTAACATAATACTCATGTCCACTTGTAGAAATAGGAGCAGGACCCCAAACATCTGAATATATAATCTCCAAAGGAGAAGTAGTAACACGAGTGGACAAAGAAAAAGGTAATTGATGACTTTTGCCTTGCTGACAGGCATCACACACTACAGCTTTATTAACTGACACTGAAGGAAGCTCATGACGATGGAGCACATGCTGAACTATGGGGGTGGCTGGATGACCTAGGCGTGAGTGCCACTGCTCACGGGAAACTCTGACACCACTGAAAACTTGTTTGGCTGAAGACTCATGGACGTTGTAGAGGCCACCACGGGTACCTCCACTAAGAAGAACGTTTCTCGAATCCCGATCCTTAATAAGAAAATACCAAGGGTGAAATTCAAAGAAAACGTTATTATCACGTGTGAATCTGTTAACTGATAGGAGGTTACGAGTAACAGATGGAACATGTAGGATGTTTTTAAGATGGAGTGGATGTGATGATGACGGAATAGTAGAATGACCAATATGTGTAATGCGCATACCTGTACCGTTTGCGGCCTGAGCCTGGTCCTTGCCGTAGTAGGGTTCCTGAACGTTGATCTTGGCGAGGTCATTGGTGAAGTGGTCCGTGGCCGCTGTATCCGCATACCAAGTAGGATCGATCGGGTAGGACGGTGTAGTGCCGTACTGAACGTTGTTGACGTAGCGGGAGTTGTTGTTGGTGACGTTGTTGGCGGTGCGAGTAGTGAACGCAGCTAGCTGGCGTTCCTTGTACCTGCCATTATTGCCAGCTCCGAGAAAATCAGGGGCATAGCGCTTGAAGCAGCAGGAGGCCACGTGTCCGACCTTGGAGCAGATCTGGCACACGGGCCGACTTCCACCGCCACCAGAAGAACCGCCACCAGAGGAGTTCCCACCGCCTCTTGAAGATCCACCGTCGCTGCGCTGGTTGGAGGGCAGACTAGGTGGTGTGTAGGAAGGCGGCGGAGGTGGCGGGAAGACACCACCGCGTGTTCTGAAGTTGATGTTCGCCATGTGCATGTCTGCACCGATCTCATCACGCCGCGCGTTCATGCGCTGCTCGGTGGCAAGGAGCTGTGCATAAACGTCTCGGACATGCATAGGGTCGCTGAGAGCCCGAGCCGAGACCATCTGGACGAGCGCATCGTAGTCACCATCGAGCCCTGCACACAAGTAACCGGTGAATTCATCGGGGCGCAGGGGTTGGCCTATGGAGGCTAGGACGTCAGCCATCGACTTGATCTCGTTGAAGAACACCGAGGCCGACTTGTCAAGCTTCTTGGCCTTGTTGAGCTCGCCACGGATCTGCATCGCTCGAGCAGTAGACTGCGAGGCGAAGCTGCAACCTAGGGTTTCCCACGCTTCCCTGGACGTGGAGACCAGCGTCACCATCCCGAGAACGCTCTCATGAAGGGAGCAGACAAAGGCAGAGAGGATTGCCTGGTCCTAGACTGCGGGTTGGGGATGGTAGGAGGAGTGCCGGCCGTTGCAGCCGCAGGGTTGGGGATCGTGCTCGACAGGCATGGGAGAGATCCATCAACGAAACCAAAAAGGAGATTGCTCCGGAGTATGGGGACGACCCGCGTCCTCCAGTAGATGTAATTGTTGGGGGTGAGCCTGACGGTAATCTGGTTCGTCAGGTTGATTGGTGAGGATGGGATCACCGAGGCGTGAGGCGCACCCGTCGAGGTCGTGGGCTGTGAAACAGAACCGGGAAGGCTGAGGCGCCGGAGACGCCAGTAAGGCCAGTAGTCACGCCAAGGCTGCAAGGGAAGCAATGGCGAGAGGAGGTAGGGTAGGCGGAAGCGGAAGCGATCTAGGTCAAGCCGTCAAAGTTGGCTCTGATACCATGAAAGCTGGAGTAAACTGATTGTAGGGTAAGTATTGGGATCGTAGCTCTCAGGCCTACGTCCGTGTCATATATATATCAGGTTAGGAGACAATACAAGGTAAGCTAACTATGGTTGGTTATAGAGTCCAAACCGTGTACATGTAGAGTTAGTCTAGCTATACAATATGTAGTTTATCATGAAGCTCACGCCCTGGTTCTTGCTGCAAACTTTGCGGATGCAATGAAATTAGTAACACCAATATTCTTCACTGATAACTTAACTTTGGCAAAGGCGGCGGTGGCTCAAGGGGCTTCAGATAACAATATGATTTGGAAAATTAGAAGGCAAGCAATTGAATATCAAAAGGTTATTCACCCTCTGCTGGGCTCCATCTTCCACATTTCAAGAGAAATTAATGGAGTCGTCCATAATTGTGCACAACAGGCAAGAAAATCATTAGGATTTGAGCCTATTTGTTCTTGCAGGAACTCGGCTCACAACAACCTCTCATGCTCAGTGATTGCTGGTATCGAAAAGATAAGACAACTTGGATTTGTAATACATGATGTACAATGTTTCTGAGCTGAAATATATTATGGTGCGTCAGCACCCAGTCTCTGTTCAAAAAAAAAGTGGAGTAGCTAGTAGTATAAAAAACACGTTTCTCTGACTTCTTCATAGTCGTCTTTGAATGGATTCGATTCCATCTTTGTGTTTCAAATCTGCTCGGCGGCGCTCCCTTGAATGCATCTGACTTTCACACCGCAATAGAATACTTCAAATCCGTAGTAGTAGTCTGAATGGGCTCAAGGCTATTTCTTATTTCAAAATTTTGTTCCGCGGCGCCGGCTCTGACTGACCTCTCCGGTTTTCAAAATCGTGCTGGCTTTGCCTGCGAACCTCAGGCAGGCTCTGAAGCAAATCTCATCATTTGCCAAGGCGCAGCGACGGGAGTCATTCTCGCGTGTAGTACTGGAGTACCAGCCATCAGAACCGGCCATTAATGCACCTTTTGTCAAGGCGTCTGTAGTAGCCACAGTATATATCAGAGCGATGCGATGGACCAGCTGGGGGGATCCTGGAGCAGCCTGTACCATGGAGCACGTCACTTTTCGGTTACTATTTAGGGTTGGTTTGCTTTCATCACAAACTAACAAGAATATTTGCTCATTTGTGAAGTTGGACTGGATAATCGGCCGTGGAAATCTGTCAAACGGGATAAGAGGCGAGACAAGCTCTATGGTTCAATTGCTCTCCCACTCGCGTATTCTTTTATTTTTTAAAATAAGGTCTTTTCAATTCGCAACTCCTCAATGCGTAGGGACAAAGAAAATAAAATGCGTCTTTAGCCATCAAACTCGTCAAGGAGGTTAAGCATAGTCCATAAACTTAGAAACTGCTGTGACTATCACTCTATAATAACTTACTAAAGGGGCCCACGACATCGGTGACACAGTCTGGGCCATATGGCTGGTGTCACCCCGAGCCCCAACTAGTAGCACCGTGACCATCGTATGGAACTCCTTCAGGTCTCGCCTTGTGTGTCGTCGCTAAAGTTTAATCCCTATTAGAGCAAGTACAATAAGCTTATGTAAGCAGGCTATAAGACTTTAAATAATATATTTGAGATGAGGTAGAGGAGAGAGAAGAGGAGAGAGAATCTTGGTGTCTTTCGCACGAGGCCAGTATAAGACGCGTCTTTCACAAGTGACTTTGTGGATGTAAGGTGGCCATTAACTAAATAAAGTAGTAGTTACTTATAACTAACTGTATGTGTTACGGCTATTTGTTGTTATAGATGATGTGGTGATGACATAGGCTTTACTATTGAACTTGCTCTTAACCATCCCAAGGATTCTCCAGATCACCGTTCCTCCTTGTGCCAAGCGCCATACTACTAGCTACTGGACAGGCTCTAACTTCCTGGCATGGCACTAATCTCTGTTCCTTTGACCATGAACTCGGCATTCAAACGCATTGACTGCGCGCACACACGCACGCACGGACGCCCGCCCGCCTACAAAGAAATTCTGTGCGCCGCCCTTCCTTTTCCGCGTCGCGCGCTAATCATGTCGGTGTCTAGTTTGGCACGCCTTGACAAACTACTACTGGGGTTGTTAGCGATTGGATCCTTGTTTACTCGCTTCTCGTCAGCCCTGTCTAACTGCAATGAGCATTGGTTGGTTCGGCACGTGTTCTGTGACCCGGGAAAGAGAAACTTTGTTGTAGGTAAGGATGTGTTGCAGGCAAGTCTCGTCGTGTGTCGTGGTCTCGTGGACTCTTAGCTACTTTCTGCGTTTAGAAACATAATAAGACAGTTTAGCATTGTGAAATAAATAGATCTAGACGTTTTTTTAGGGCATAGGTAATACAGTAAAGACGAGTCTAGATATATTCGATTTATAAAGCTAAGATGTCTTATACTCCCTTCATCCAATATATATATCTAGGTCATCCGCATGAGCTATATAATATGAATTATATAATAAAAAATTATACCATTAAAAATATAATATTTAAAGTTTTTAATAATATATATTTTTATCATATATATATACCTCATGCTAAGTTGGTTAATTTGTTGATCTAGGAATACGTGTAAGTCTTATAAACCGAGACAGACGGGGTATTTCTGAAAGGAGGGAGAGTACATATTTCTGAACGGTGGTGTGTCCTGGTCTCGTGGACTCTTAGCTACGTATGGTTGCAGGCAAGTCTCAAGTACAGAGCCTGGATTCTGCAGTCTGAAACTACATATCACTGCATTCATTGGCATGCAAACCGCACCTCTGAAATGTTCATTCAGAGGCAGGGCAAACCAACAGTGGAGCAGCTCAGCGCTTGCACCGAGCAAGCCAAGTGACCAATGTGTAAGCCAACATCAGCGTTCCTTCTCCTTTCCTAACATCAGTAGATACAATTATAGCATCAAAAAACATGTGTACTACTCCCTGTGTCTCAAATGGTAACACGTGCTTGCACTTAGCAAAAAAAGCGGCCAATGTCTGCCAAGCGGCGCTAACATTTGTTTGCTCTGAAATCCAGACGTACTCCTTTTCTAACATTATTAGTAGCTACAGTTAGAAACTAATAAAAGATCTAAAAAACAACTAGCAACTAAAGAACATGTGCACTATGTAAGCAAGAGAAGCGACCAGATCTCCAGACACCTAATAATGACTTAAAATGTCTCTAGTTAGATGCAAAAGAAGCTTGCGTGCCAAATCTGGTCCTTGAGATCGAATAGCTAAATGGATATAGATTGGTTAAGGGCCACTTATCCTGGGGGTGAAGCTAAATGGACGCAAGGCCCATGACGGGCACTACCATTCTTTCATGCAGACTCGCAATCAACCTACCAGACGGCAGAGCATAACACCGTCGTCACTGCAACTCTAACAGGGAACAAAAGATTCATGTACTACTATCAGGTTATGTTCTGGCCTACTATCAGGTTATGTTCTGGCCGTTGTTAAGACTTTCTGGAGGATGTCAGGTGGGATCCCGCCTAAATCCCAATTCTAGTTCATTTCTTAAAATCTAGTGTATTTTTTGCTTAAAAAATACACTAGATTTTAAGAAATGAACTAGAAGTGGGATTTAGGTGGGATCCCACTTGACAGCCTAACTTTCTGGATATAACAGTGGCGTTGGGTTCCGATGCGTTAAGTTGACACATTCAACAATGAAACTGAGAGAGCGATAAGTTCCCAAAACGAACCGAAAACGTACAGTTTATATATGACAGCAACTAGATATGATTAACTACCAGAGATAGGGAAACTGTTAAAGCACAAGCTTTGGGCATTGTAGGTCAGGACTCAGGAACTTGCCTCTGAATGGCATCAAGGACAAAATGTTTGGTTTCTAATAGCTACCAAAGATGCTTCAGTAAGCAGTAAGCTTTGTACATCAAGATTAGGAAAAATAACCTGCGGAAGGACTGAACAAGAAGATCGCTGGTATATTCTCATAGTTCACAATGATCTTACACGAATGATAAAGCCAGATGACAAAAGGGAAAACAAAAAAAATCTGCACTCCAGAATATCTGGACAAAGACACACCTCATTAGGTATAGAGGAATTGAAAAAACACTTCCATTGCACGGCTACGTAGATCATTGCCAATGCTCAAATAATAAATGATGGCCAACTGCCTGAACAACACGCAGAAATGAGAGTTCTGTCCCATCTAGTCGTTTCTCCTGAACAACACACAGAAAGTAACCATCTGCGACCAGACATACCAAGTTTGACATGCCGATGAGGCGTGGCGTCAACTGGTCCACCCACCAAGCCTGGGGTGGCTCACTCCCTCCAACAGAAATGCACAGAGTAACATTAACTAAGTTGTTCAGGTAATAATCCATACGTGATTTTAATACTAACATTTCACAAAACCATTTGTATTTTAGTATAACCTCAGAAGAATTGGTTATCTAACTCCATACTTAATTACATAGTCTGAACTCTTAGAAGAATTTCAGGGATCGTGTCAAAACCTGGCGGTGTCATACTATCCTAATTCATATGGTCAGTTCTTGTTTGGTTTACAACTCTAATGGCTCGTTATCTGGTCAAATATGAAGATCGGTCATAAAAGGGAGAAACAAAAGACAAAGCTCAACTACAGCAAATGAAAATGGCACTTGACGGTGCCGTGAATCCATTCTGGGATGGAGCTACAACTAATCTACCTCTACTTAGCAAACTAGTAACCTAACAAACCTCTATCAAAGCTGATCATTGATCAATGGCCTGTAAACTTCATAGATGCTTCAAAGAGAAAATACTAAATCAACAACAAGAATGAACAAACTGGGAGGCATTGGATTATCTTCATTCAAGAGTTACCAGATGAATTATTAAGGGCCAAAAATGAAAATAATCATAAAATACAAAGTCTTTGGAAGAATACTTCAGAACAAACAATGCTAGATTCATAAAATCATTTTTTCCATTCAAAGAGGAAAACAAGCACCAAGCTAGATATTGTGCTAACAATAAAGAGTTCCTGTGGATCTGATCTAAAATAGATAGAAATGTTTCAATAGGTATTACAGCACAGGGCAAGATAAAGCAATACCTTATTAATCTAGCGTAACCACTACTTCAACTTGCATTTTTTTGGGGTTCTATCAGGAAAACAGAAGAAATTGAGTGACAGACTAGGATGAAATTTCGCTCGCATCAGCGACAGATCAAAGCCTGGCAAATGAAGGATCATCCCCGTCAAAAATTTATTTTTCAGTCTCGTCTTCCACTTCACGCTCCTTTTCTTCAGATATTGATTCTTCCTCGTCAATTTCAGCTCCTAATTGATGTGGCATCTTCAAACCACTTCGAGGATAGTACTTCTTCCGCCCCATCGTAACAAGTTTGGTAGCATCTTCCACCCTCGATGCCTCTACCAATGCATCCACCACATCCTGCAGCAGACCAACAACTACTCTACAACTCTTTTTGCCACTCAACAATTCATGGCAGTATCGGAGTGCACAATCTAGCTCTCCAGCCTGCAGAAGCCTCGGCACAAGAGTTTCATATGTCCCCTTATTTGGGGTATACTCATTTTTTATCAAATGATCATACAGCTTCTTGGCATCCTGTAACCTCCCTGCTTTGCAATAGCCTCGAATCAGCTCATTGTAGGACACTGTATCAGGCTTTGGCCCATCCTTCTCCAACCTCTCAACCACAGCAACTGCATCCTCAATCCTCTCTTCCGCAACCAAACCCCGCAGCTTCGCATTGTAGCACACTGCGTTTGGCTCCAGATTCCTCTCCTTCATCATATCCCATACTTTCTCGGCGTCATCCATGCGGCCATTGTTGTAATACCCATTCAAAAGCGTGTTGAAAGTGATAACGTCAGGCGAAACACCATGCTTCTCCATGAGTAAGACAGCTTCAAGAGCAGCTGAGAGGTCGGGCTTCTGGCACAGTGAGTGGATGAGTATGTTGTAAGAGTATACGCTGGGGACAACCGAGGGGTGGGAGGCTGGGATCTCCTGGAATGCAACGACGAGGCCGTCAAAATCTCGGGCTCCGGTGTACGCGGCAAGGACAGCATTGAACGTCATGGTGGACTTATGCTTTGCGGGAAGTTCATGGAAGACTGCGGCAGCGTGCGATGGCATGGAGGCACGGCCGTAGAGGCGGATGAGGCGCGTGGCGAATCCCTCGGTGGAGGTCTCGAGGAAAGGCTTCTGCGCTTCGATGATGGCCTCGATACAGTCTTGGCGGTCGAAGGAGGCGAGGCGGCTGACGGCTACCTCGTACACGCGGTGCCGGTCGCGGAAGCGCGACACGGTCGACGCTTCCACGAACTCGGAGACCAGCTTGTCAGGGTCGCGCTGCCGGAGGAGGCCCTTGAGGATCGCCTCAAGGGGCTTCGAGTTCTTGTGGTCCGCGCCGGACACAGGAGCATCGGCGGCCGGCTGTGCGCCGAGGGGTTTCGCGGGCTTCTTGTCGGCGATGGAGTCAGCGTCGGCGGCGGGCGGTTTCGGGGTCGGCGAGGGCTTGATCTTTGTTTTGTGCTTGGGTGGTGGTCTTACGGTCGGCGTGGAGGAGGCAAAGATGCGAGAGAGGCTGTTCGCCCGGGTCGACACGGCGGCGGCGGCCGCCGCCGCGGTGTGGGAGGCCATGGGGGAAACGGGGGATGGGGTTTGGGTCGAGAGGAGTAATGGGAGGAGGGTTTTGCCCGACGCTCCTCACTGCTTCTTAATCTGCCCGTGGAAATATTAGCCCAGCCCAACAAAACACAACCCAACAACTAAAAACGCGTCCGGCGCACAGCCCGGTCCACCTGCCTGGCCAGTCGGTATTTTTTCCTTTTTATTACAAATCTGATTCTTTCGCAAAAACTAATATTCCATATTTCCATGTGACCCAGCGAAATTATTTTCAAACCTGTCCCCGACGCTAACACGGTTAGAGCCGAAGTTGTGCATATGAGAAGTAAATTTAGCACGAGATTGACTAATTTTGGCGTCGTCCTTGCTCCCGGGGCTTGGTGTTCCTTAGCACTGGAATAGTGCTTCAGCTTTATTTTCTTTGGCACCGAACTAGGCGGTTAAGTTTCAAAATAGTTTTGTCGGAGGGGTTAGATACACATTAGTTTTGTCAAAGGTCAGATTTGGCAAGAAATTCAACACTCGACGACGGACGGTCTAGAAATAGGATTTTCTCCAATGGGAGATTCTAGCGCTCCGAGGTTCTATTCATCGCTTGTCGCGGCACTCAGGAGCTGGTTGTTATGCCCACACAAGGGTTCCTCTCAATTTCTCTCTTGGTTCGGTACAATACTCGGAATCGAATCCAGATACAGGAAATCGAAAAGAGGAACAATGTTCTATCTTGTTCGCCTAGAGAAGAAGACGACAGTTCCTTAAGTATCTGCCGACGCCTAATGCCTCTTCCCTGCCTTGGTCCTGGGCCACGTGATCTCTTGGGCCGTGGGCTTGGTGTCTCCCTCCCGCTGGGTCGTGACATTCCTTCCCGCTTGCGAAATGGCTTGCCCCCAAGCCATTGATGAAGGGAAACGATGAAGGAGAGCAGCTTCATCCTCCTAGGTGGTAGAAGTTAGTGGCAGCCCGAGCCAACGAACCAGCACCCGCGCCACAGCTATGCCGCCTCGCTGAATCGCCCGACGAACGAGGACCTCTGAAGGCTCTAGAACTGCAAAGTCAGCGATCGAAAGCAAGGCCAAATCATCACTCACCAATTGTTTCTCTGGGAGCCGCTGTTTCAGTTAGGAAACGTGGACCACGTTGTGCATCTTGCTGCTAGCAGGTAAGTCCAACTTGTAGGCCACCTCGCCTACCTTGGCAAGCACCTTGTAAGGACCGAAGAACTTTAAGACCAGCTTTTGACTGCTGTGTGGAGCGAGAGAGGTTTGCACATAGGGTTGGAGCTTCAGAAAAACCTCATCACCGACTGCGAAACTGTGTTCTTGGCGATGCTTGTCCGCTTGTTTCTTCATATGATCATGAGCACGAAGCAGGTGTTGACGTAGTAGCGAGGTAATAGCCTCCCTCTCCTGAAGCCAGTAATCCAGGTCAGGCACTGAGCAGGCAGCATCCGGCGAGATCCTAAAATGTCTTGGAGGCTGGCCATAAAGCGCCTCAAAGGGAGATCGCCCCAACGCTGAATGGTAAGCTGTATTGTACCAGAATTCTGCGAGAGCGAGCTAGCGGAACCATTTGGCGGGGCAGGCATGAACTGTGCAGCGGAGGAAGTTTTCGAAACATTGATTCAGCCTCTCCGTCTTCCCATCCGTTTGTGGATGGTAGGCTGAGCTCATGAGCAACTTTGTATCTGTTAACTTAAACAACTCCTGCCACAGATGGCTCGTGAAGATCTTATCACGGTCCGAGATGATGCATTTGGGCTGTCTGTGTAACTTGTAGATGTTGTTGACAAACACCTCTATGATGACCCACAAGGGTGTATCGCAGTACTTTCAATAAATAGGAGTGTCAATCCCAACGAGGAGCAGAAGGTGTTGACTAGTGGTATGGAGCAGAAAATCTCTGTAAATACTTAGCAAACGGATTTTTAGTGGTTTTCTGATAAGTCAACAAAACAAAGAGCAAGTAATAAAGAACAAACGCAACAAGTGGCCCAATCCTTTCTTAGCAAAGGACAAGCCGGTGGAAATACTTATAAAGACCAAATGTTCTCGAGGACACATGGGAATTCTGTCAAGTGCTTTCGCTTCAAATAGCTAAGTACTCTTCTTTGGTGTTGTAAGTGTTGTGTGGGTGAACCTGTGCTAATGTACCGACCTTACTTGGATTAATACATACTTGTGATTAAACCCCCTGCAAATATCGGTAACTACTGGAAAGTAATTAAGATATAAATCTAACCACAGCCTTAAACTCTGAGATCCTACGCTCCCTTATGCAATGTTGTCCTAACGGGGGTTCAGGTTTCTGTCACTCCGGCAACCCCACAATTAGTAGCCAAATACACAATGCATTCCCCTAGGCCCATAAATGGTGAAGTGTCATGTAGTCGACATTCACATGACACCACTAGAAGAATATCACCACAACTTAAATACTAAACCATTGAATAATAACTCAACACAAATCCACTAATAACAACATGACTTCTCCCATGTCCTCAAGAACTATACGAACTACTCACAAGACATCATATGGATCAAGATCAAAGATGATATGATAATGGATAACAATCTGAACATAAACAATAATCTAATGGTTCCACTCATAAGCATCAACTACAATAGTAATTAACACCGAGAAAGTTTCCCCTAAGAACTAAAGCAATATCCAACACAATTGTTACAACGGGACGGAGTGGTGATGATGGTGCTGGTGGAGAGATGGTGTGGATGATGATAATGATCCCGATGAAGCCTAGCTTGATGAAGGTATTGATGGCGACAATATCCCCTCTTCGGGAAGGAATTCCCTCGGCATAAATCTATCTGTCGGAGAGATCTTTTTCTCTCGGTGTTTTCCGCCCTGCAGAGGCGGCAGAAATCTATCTGTGGTCGCCCCCCTCGTATTAGGGTTCCATAGGGAAGATATAGGCGAAGGGGCGGAGTCGGGAGCCGGGCAGGTGGGCCACACCTGCCCTAGGCGCGGGTTAGGTGGGCCCGCGCCTAGGGGGTGTGGGGCCCCTGCGGCCCTTCTTCGCTCCTCCTTCTGGCTTCCTCAATCTTCTAGAAAAATAATATTTTCCCATATTTTTCTGATCTTCGCGAAATTGCATCAAAATGCCTTCTTTTCCATCAGAATCCAGACTCCGGCAGTTCATCCTCCAAGAATCATCCAACATGCATAAATAGTGGAAAAGACATAAGTAATACCTCATAATAAGACAAATATCAATGAATAGAGGTAAATTATGGTATAGGAAGGTGATGCAAATTGGACGTATCAACTCCCCCAAGCTTAGACCTTCGCTTGTCCCCAAGCGAAAACTGAGCTCAGTAAACATGTCCACAGGTTTATGGAGTGAAGTGTCGATAAAAGAATACAGACAAGAAGCATCACACTTACCATTACACAACTTATAGAAGCAAGCAACTCACCATTATATAACTTATCTTGCAACAAGTACAGGAGTCACAATAGAGATGCATAAAGATAAATCATAATTGGAATTGGCAAACTCTTGCTCCTAGTCAGAGAACATCTGGCAAATGGTTTCACAAAAAGCTTTTTGTAGAAGTTTTATAACAGGAGCACTCTTTGCTCAAAAAGGTTTTTCAATGGAGGCTTTCAAAGTAATACTCAAGACATAAGAGTTTTGTGCAAATAAGGAAGATAAAGGACATGATTGAATAAATCACCATATTAATGCTTGAAACACAACAACTCAAATGCTTGCTGTTGAGATAGAGAGGAGGTAGGTTTATTGACTCAACTTGGTAGATATGAGAAAGGTCCCTTTATAGAGGGTAGCAGGGATTACAAGTCATAAAGAGCTTCCAAAAGATTATGGTACTTACTGAAGGGTTTCGCAATATAGTAAATCAAAATTTTCTACGGATGCGAACAGGAAAAGCCAAGATCTAATCTAGGAGATGCAAACAACGAGAGGGATAGATGAGATCTTCATACCCTTGAAGAAATCGCACAGCGGAACGTTCAACGGAACGTGGTTGATGTAGTCGTACTAGCCTTCTCCTCCTCGCAATCCGATCCGATCCAACGCCTCAAGTGGCGACGTCTCCGAGAGATGCACACGTATGGCACCTCGACGTATCCTCCTTCCTCTGTCCAGCAAGTGGGGTGGATAGATAGATTGGATCTACAACACGACGGCGTGGTGCAAAGGTGGAGAGTTTCTGCGGCAGGGCTTTGCCTACGCGCAGTCGGGAGAGAGAGAGAGAGATATCTGGAGGGCAGCAGTATGGCGGCTAGGGCTGAAGGAGTGGGGGAGGAGGGCTGCGCCCCTGCCCTCTATATATATGGGGCTGGCCGTCCCCCTTGGCCCCTCCTCCAAGCCCTAGGGCGGCGGCCCCAAGGGTTGGAGTGGGGGCCAAGTTTTTCCCCCTCCTTCTAGAAGGTTTCCCTAGTTGGACGGCTGGGCCTATGGGGCCTTATGCCCCTGGCCCAATGCGTCCAGGGCACTCCCTCGTAGGCCCACGCCCCCTCCCGACAAGTGGGGCTACGTTGGTCCCACTCCAGAAGGTTCTAGAAGCTTCCGGTACAATACCGAACAATCCGAAACAATTCCGAAATCCAAAAAACTACTTTGTTATATGAATCTTATTCTCCGGACCATTCCGGAACCTCTCGTGACGTCCTGGATCTCATCCGAGACTCCGAACAAAAACTCATAAACCAATTATCCATTATATCCTAGCGTCAAGACACGTTAAGTATGTGACCCTACGGGTTCGAGAATATGCAGACATGATCTTCTATCAATAATCAACGGTAAGTGCGAAACCCATATTGACTCCCACACATTCATCGATGATCATATCAGATGAACCACGATGCCAGGATTCAATTAATCCCATATATATATTCCCTTCGTCATGCGATATTTTACTTGCCCGAGATTCGATCGTTGGCATCGGAATACCTAGTTCAATCTCGTTCACAGCAAGTACTTTACTCGTTCCGTAATCCGATATCACTTTGGGATTAACTCCTTAACCACATGCTTGCAAGCGGTGTTGATATCGATTACCGAGTGGGCCCAAAGTATATCTCTTCGACTTGGGAGGGACAAATCCCATCTCGATACATACAACCCAACAAGTACTTTCCGATCACCTGAGAGACACCTTTATGATCACCCTCTCATAGGATGACGTTTGATGACCTCAAAGCTTTCTTCCGATACCATGGAGTTGCATTATCTCATGGTCTAAGGAATACAATATTTGACATAAGAAATAGCTTCGCAAAGATGAACACGATGACACGATCTAATTGCTCTGCTTGATTTGGGTCTGTCCATCATATCATTCTCCCAATGATATGATCTCATTATTAATCGATAACTCATGTCCATGGTTAGGAAACCTTAACCATCATTAATCAATGAGCTAGTCCATAGAGGCATACTAGGGACACAGTGTTGTTCATAAACCACACAAGTATCAAAGTTTCCGTTTAATACAATTCTAGCATGGAATATAAACTTTATCATGAACAAGAATTATAATAATAACATCTTTATTATTGCCTCTAGGGCATAATTCCAACACTTACTAGCTTTGAGCCCTCATTGCCCCTATCATAGGCATCTTGAGATTATTAAGTTTAAAGTGCACAAAGATGCGTATCATAGAGAACCACCAACGGGATACCCCTTGCACATGGTACAGGAGCTTTCCCATAACCAAAATGACAAGGCAAGCAGACAATGAGCATCTCAGCGATATTTTTATTTACCATGTGGATAGCTTTTTATTGAGGATGCTTCATAGGTAACTCACTATGGTGTTGCTGCAAGTTTCCACCATGATTAGGCATGGCTTAGGCTAGTGGCCCAGGCGTTTCTCTAACACAAAATACAGACTCCATGGACTTACAAGTTCCATCTTTATTTCACACCGTTGACATCCATAGACAAAAAAGCACGATATCAACTGTGTACAGAGTACAAGTGCAATGTTGAAAACGTTCCCCATGACAGCACAGTTCTGCTAATTCCAAAGTATAAATGCAAGCATATACAACTTCGATGGCACAATGGTTCAAGTCTATTAGGGGCAAGAAAATAAGGTGTGCCATCAAGTTTGTGAGAGCTTTACTAACTAGTTTTCACATAACAAAATACTTTTTAATTCGAAAGGTAGATGAAGCTTGAGAATTTGCTTGGAATAGCAAAAGATACTAGGTAGATATGGTGGACACAAATGGAAAAGGTTTTGGTTAAAGTGATTGGAAACATGAGAAGTATGCCTTCTCAAAACAGGTTTTTTGGCTAGCAAGGCTGGGTAGCAAGCAAGAGAGTTGAAAGAAACAAGCAAACATACAAGTAATAAAGGCAAACATGCAATCTTCCTTGAAGACACAAAAGATCTTAAATAAAGAATACTAAGCTTATGAGCCAACAAGAAAGAAAACAAATGATACAAAATACCTGTAAGCTTTTCTCTTTTTTCTTTCAAACCTCAAAAAGTATTGCTAGTGACCAAAACTTGGTTTGCCAAAACCAATTTAGATCCACTTGATGCTCCCAAAGTGATGCCAATACTGATCAACAAGATCCATCATATAATAGAGATTGCAAACTAAAATAAGAAGTGTAAAAAGTAAAAGATGAAACTTCTCATTAATATTCCAATAAAGGCACTCACACCAAGGGATACATAGATAACCAACTAAAGGAGAGATACTTCCACATGCAAACCAAACTATAAGATAACTTCTCTACCAAAGATATGCGTCCACTAAAAAGGTAAAAGATAAAAGATAATGGTGGTGATACCGCGGCACTCCCCTTAAGCTTGGAACAAGCCAAGGGGATACCAAACCTGATACGAATTACTCCTTCGGTGGTGGCATTCTCTTGTCATCATAAAACTTCCAAGGCAAAGTTTCTCCATCCAAAAAGGATGTCCTTGTCTCTGCAATCCTGACACTAGCAGCAGAGCTTATGCGATCAAATCTAGCCTCATACTCACAGTTTTGATTTTGTATGTCGTAGAGCTGTGCTTAGAATTGGTTGGTGGTCTGGCAAAGCGAGAAGATTTCTTCTCGGAGCTCAGCCACCTCCTCCTCATGTTTGGCGATGAGTTCTGAACTTATCTTGTGAATAACATCCACTTCGCGTTCCGCCATCTTCTTGTACCTAAAAACCTCCTGCTCTAATGCTTCCATCCTGTCTTCCAGACTTCCTTCTCCCTCGGGGCCTTGAACTTCTTTCATCTGTACCTTCCCAACTTTGAGAATTAGCTCCTTGGGATGGATATTCAACTCATACATGTATGGGTTAAGGACATCCGCAGAGGAATCCTCCATGGGTGATCCAGAGGAAGACATTGTAGCTCCAAAACTGAGAATTTGCCTGACAGAAACAGATTGAAACAAGAACACGACAAGAACTCGATGCAAGAACCTCGGGGAATCCGGGGGTTATTATTATGAAGTTTCAAAGCATAAGGAAGGTTTGGCACGGAAACAAGGCGGAGCCAGAGTTCGGGGATGGCACACCCCCTCCAGGCACAGCCAGGCAGGGGCCCGCGCCTGGGGTGGGTTTGTCCACCCCGGACTCCGTCTCCTCCTCTGTTCCGTCTCGTAACTTCCCTTATGTATTAAAAACATCAAAAATATAAAAAAGATTGGGGTTTCACGAACCTTCTGTTTTCACCACTTTTACCTATTCAAAGACGAACTCTGTAGACTCCTTTTCTCCTTCCCCTGGAAATTCCTTTTCTCTCAAGGCAATACACAAACTTCAATGACAACATTAGTGTAAGCAAAAACAATTAACCTTTAGGTACACACTTCAACTGAAATCCATCAAAATAAAGGCTTCTATAAGAGGCAAATGCAAATGATAACAGAAATCTGTCAAAATAGACCAGCAAGTAAAGATTGATTTTTTCGAAAACCTTATGTTGCTCAAATAAAAAAGTGCAGAACTAATGAAAGTTGGATAACAACTTGGAGAACAAGCTCAGAAAATACAGATCCATCCGACGTACTGAGCTTCCTCGTGAATTTTTACGGTGCAACACAAAAATCTGTCCCAGGACAGCTACTTTTCACAACTCCTCCACTTCTCAAAAGTAGTTGAACTTGACACAAAAACCAAAACAAAAAGGATAAGGAGCGGTTATTACAGAGGTAATAAATTCCAAGACTCTAAAAAACTCTTGGGTTATCTCCCAACAAGTACTTTTCTTTATTGCCTTTAAGTTAGGCTTGAAAGTCTCAAAGATGCTCACAAAGGAGATATAACTCTGGAGTGAAAAAGAGCATCAAGAAGCAAATAACCAACACACTTGAGTCTAACCCACTTCCTATGCATGGGAATGTCATGAGAAAACAAATTGTTGAAACAAAAATCCAATAGCATAGGAAGACAAAACAGATGCAACTTCAAAGCTTTCAACATAAAACAGGGAAACTTAACATTATTGAGAAGCATAAAACCATGTTTCCCTCTCTCATAATAACTTTCAGTAACACTTTGAATAAAGTTGACGATATAACCATCAAAGGAATCAATTTTATCACAAGGATGAGCATACTTACAGTCACCAAAAATAGGCCCAAGGTTATAAACTGGATCAATAGAAGCAAGTTGTTCCATCCTGAAATCTTTATCAGGTAAGCTATTTTCACAAGGAGCTTTAGCAAATTTGGAAAAGTTAAACTCATAAGAATCTCCATCAAACTTACTTAAAACTTTCTCCTTCTTAAAATCTATAATAGCTCCACAAGTGTTCAAGAAAGGTCTACCAAAAATGATAGGACGGGTTTTGCTAGCTGTAGAATTAAGTACTAGAAAATCAGCAGGATACTTAATCTTACCACAAAGAACCTCCACATATCTTAAAATAAAAATTGGGCAAATGGTTTCCTTATTTGCAAGGTGAATAACCACATCAATGTCCTCAAGCTCACAAGGACCAATTTCATGCATAATTTTCCTATAAAGCTCATAAGGAATAGCACTAGAACTAGCACCAATATCACATAAACCATAGTAGCAATGATCACCAATTTTAATAGAAAGCACAGGAACACTAGCTTTTCTAGCTTTACTAGGATGAGAGATAATATTAGAAGTGTCTTCACAGAAGACAATGTGGTCATCCTCTATATTTCTAGCGTCAAGATCTTTCACAATAGCTACCACAGGTTCAATATTCAATTGCTCAACAGGCTCCACAGTTTTCATTGTACCTTTATTATTTGCACTAATAATCTTTGAATACTCCTTTACCTTAGCTGGGAAAGGAACTTTCTCAACATAAGGTTCAGGCACAATATGATTGGTAGTACAAACTTCAGTACTTATAACACGAACATGACTAACAACATCTTTATAAGGTGCATGGTACTTGTTCCACTTCTTTTTGAGAATTTCTATGTAAGAGGCAAAGTCCTTAAAATAGTTGGCAATACTTTGGGAATCGATACTGAACTCATTGCTAATATCACGGAAGTCATCAGTTCCCGTAAAAGATTTAATGCATTTATAATCATAGTTTATACCTGACTTTCTTCCTTTGTCATTCTCCCAAGCTTCAGTGATTTCTTGAATACGGTCCAGTAGATCCCATTTATCTTCTTCCTTCATACGTGTGAATGATCCAGCACAATAAGCATCTAGTAAATCTTTATCATGAAGAGAAAGCCTAGCATAAAAGTTATTGATGATAATATTGTTAGGGAGTCCATGAATAGGACATTTAAGCATTAGTAACTTCATTCTCCCCCAAGCTTGAGCTGTACTCTCTCCATCACGAGGCCAAAAGTTATATAGCATATTTCTATCCTTATGAATCTCACTAGGAGGATAGAATTTAGAATAAAAGAGAGATGTCATTTCCTCCCATTCCATTGATTGTCCATTATTCGGCAGCTTATACCATTCTTCATCTCTCCCTTTCAAGGATATGGAGAGTAACTTCTTCTTCACCTGTTCAGTTGTGATACCTACACACTTAAACAACACGCATAATTCATGGATAAAAAGCAAGTGATCACCAGGATGGACAGTTCCATCCCCAAAATAATATTTATCCATAACACGATCAACAATACTTGTAGGTATATTAAAAGGATCTACCTCAACAGGTGGTGGTTCATCTACTACCCTAGCAACGGTAGTAGTTTTCCCAAACAGAAAACCAAGTGGGTTATCCATATTGGAAACAAAGTAACAAGCAGTAACAAAAAGCAATACTCACAGTAGAAGTTTCCTTTACTAGTTCCACTCTTCAATAGCGCTTCACTTCCAGGCAACAGTGCTAGAAAATAGTCTTTATGACCCACAAGTATATGGGGGTGTATCGCAGTACTTCCGATAAATAGGAGTATCGATCCCAACGAGGAGCAGAAGGTGCTGACTAGTGGTATGGAGAAGGAAATCTCTGTAAATACTTAGCAAATGGATTTTTAGTGGTTTTCTGATAAGGCAACAAAACAAAGAGCAAGTAACAAAGAACAAACGCAGCAAGTGGCCCAATCCTTTCTTAGCAAAGGACAAGCCGGTGGAAATACTTATAAAGACCAAATGTTCTCGAGGACACATGGGAATTCTGTCAAGTGCTTTCGCTTCAAATAGCTAAGTACTCTTCTTTGGTGTTGTAAGTGTTGTGTGGGTGAAGCTGTGCTAATGTACCGACCTTACTTGGATTAATACATACTTGTGATTGACCCCCCTGCAAATATCGGTAACTACTGGAAAGTAATTAAGATATAAATCTAACCATAGCCTTAAACTCTGAGATCCTACGCTCCCTTATGCAATGGTGTCCTAACGGGGGTTCATGTTTCTGTCACTCCGGCAACCCCACAATTAGTAGCCAAATACACAATGCATTCCCCTAGGCCCATAAATGGTGAAGTGTCATGTAGTCGACATTCACATGACACCACTAGAAGAATAGCACCACAACTTAAATACTAAAGCATTGAATAATAACTCAACGCTGATCCACTAATAACAACATGACTTCTCCCATGTCCTCAAGAACTAGATGAACTACTCACAAGACATCATATGGATCAAGATCAAAGATGATATGATAATGGATAACAATCTGAACATAAACAATAATCCAATGGTTCCACTCACAAGTATCCACTACAATAGTAATTAACACCGGGAAAGTTTCCCCTAAGAACTAAAGCAATATCCAACACAATTGTTACAACGGGACGAAGTGGTGATGATGGTGCTGGTGGAGATGATGGTGTGGATGATGATGATGATCCCGATGAAGCCTAGCTTGATGACGGTGTTGATGGCGACGATCTCCCCTCTCCGGGAAGGAATTCCCCCGGCATAAATCTGTCTGCCAGAGAGATCTTTCTCTCTCGGTGTTTTCCGCCCCGCAGAGGCGGCGTAAATCTATCTGTGGTCGCCCCCTCGTATTAGGGTTCCATAGTGAAGATATAGGCGAAGGGACGGAGTCGGGAGCCGGGCAGGTGGGCCTCACCTGCCCTATGTGCGGGTTAGGTGGGCCCGCACCTAGGGGCATGGGCCCCCTGGGGCCCTTCTTCGCTCCTCCTTTTGGCTTCCTCAATCTTCTAGAAAAATAATATTTTCCCATATTTTTCTGGTATTTTTCCGATCTTCGCGAAATTGCATCAAAACACCTTCTTTTCCATCAGAATCTAGACTCCGACAGTTCATCCTCCAAGAATCATTCAACATGCATAAACAGTAGAAAAGACATAAGTAATACCTCATAATAAGACAGATATCAATGAATAGAGGTAAATTATGATATAGAAAGGTGATGCAAATTGGACGTATCACTCTGCCACTTGCAACGCCGTGAATGGATGCTCCAGAGGAAGAAAATGGCAATACTTTGTCAATTTATCGATGACCACTAGAATCACATCGTGTCCATTCGATTTTGGAAATCCCTCGATGAAGTCAAGGATGACCGTGTGCCAAGCCTCGGGAGGCACTGGTAATGGCTGCAACAGGCCCGGCAGCTTGGAGTGCTCAGCTTTGGCACGCTGACAAATATCACACCTGCGCACAAACTCTTGGACTGATTGTTTCAACTGAGGCCACGAGAACATCTTCTTGATGCGCTGGTAAGTGGCCAGAGTTCCCGAGTGGCCACCGATACCACTATCATGTAGTGCCTGGAGAATGTGTTGTTGTGCCATTGGATTTCCACCTACCCAGACTTTGCCATGCTTCCGAATCACACCCTGTTCCAGCGAAAAACCATCTGCATTGCTGCCAGTGACACTGAGTTTAGTCTAGAGTTTTAGTCGCTGCATCATCAGTGTAACGAGCTATCAATTTGTCCAGCCACGAAGGAACGACAGAGGAGATAGCCATGAAATCAAAATCTGGTTGGCGACGAGACAAAGCATCAGCCGCTGCATTTGTGACTCCCTTCTTGTACTGGATAGTGTAACGAAGCCCCATGAGTTTGACGAATGCCTTATGCTGAATTCCCGTGCCCAGTCGTTGCTCAGTGAGGTGGAGCAAACTTTTCTGATCAGTACGGATGACGAATTCTTGGTGTTGCAGGTACGAGCACCATTTGTACACCGCCATGAGGATGGCCAAGCATTATTTCTCACAGGTGGAAAGTGCATGGTTGCAAGGAATGAGTGCTTTGCTGAGATAGGAAATGGGGTGCCCCTGTTGCATCAGTACTGCTCCAACTCCATATTGGCATGCATCAGTCTCGACAACAAAAGGTGCACTAAAGTCTGGCAAGGACAAGACATGTGCTTGGATAAGAGATTTCTTTAGTGTTTGAAATGCTTCTTCGGTTATTGGTGTCCACTGAAATGTCTCTCCTTTTTTCAATAACTGAGTCAATGGGCGACTGATCATGCCATACTGCTTGATGAATTTGCGATAGTATCCTGTGAGTCCTAGAAATCCACGGAGTTCTTTGTGAGAAGTGGGTCGTGGCCAGGCTTAGACAGCTGAAATCTTCGAACTTTCCGTGGCCACACCAGCAGTACCAATCACATCCCCCATATAGTCCAAATTCTGCTTGGCAAAAGTGCACTTGGATCACTTAAGTGTCAACTGATTCGCCCGGAGGATGGTGAGGACTTCATGCAGAAGTTGTTGGTGATGTTGCAAGGAATGACTGTTGATGAGAATGTCATCCATGAACGCAAGGACGCCTTTGCGCAGCAATCGCTCGAAAATATTGTTCATGACTCCTTGAAATGTTGTTGGCGCATTGGTCAGGCCAAAAGGCATAACTAAGAACTTATATAGTCCTTGGTGAGTCTGGAATGCCGTTTTGTACTCATCTCCTTCAGCCACATGCAATTGGTGGTAGCCCGAGGACAAATCTAGCTTGGTAAACCACTTGGCACCCGCCAACTCGTCCAGTAGTTCATCCACCACAGGCATGGGATGTTTGTGCTTCACTGTAATCGAGTTGAGTTGCCGATAGTTGATGGAAAAACGCTAGGTTCCATCCTTCTTACGCACCAAAAGAACTGGCGACACGAACGGGCTAGAACTGTGCCGAATGATCCCTTGTCGTAGCATCTGATGAATCTGACGTTCAATCTCATCCTTTTGGTGCGGCGCATAGCGATAGGGTCGCACATTTACCGGTTGTGCTCCTGCAATCAGAGGGATCTGGTGATCATGACTGCGTCGAGGTGGCAAGGAGTCGCTGGAAGTGAACAGATTAGTGAATTCTTCCAGTAGTGGTTACAACAACGGTGGCATTTGATCTGGCGCGATAGCGTCGACACTGGCCAGACTGTCAGGTTGATGTACTGGCTGCACTCTAACACATTCTGTCACAGCACCGCGACGGAGGAGGCCCTGCAATTTCTTGGCACTGATGGGACGTCCTGGTGATCCATCATCCTGAATGCCATGCAGGGTGATGCGGCGACCTTTGTGATCGAAGCGCATCCTGCGTTGGCGCCAATGCACCCACATTGGACTATGCATCTCTAGCCGGTCACCGCCCAATATGAGGTCGTAGCAGGTAAGAGGAAGAACTTCCATGTCATGGGCAAAAGAGTGCCCCTGAGTGTGCCATTCCAACTACAGAACATAACTGTTGCTGCTCATAGTGTCGCCATTTGTGACAACAAATTTGGCCGCGGTGCACGGCTGTGTGCGCACTTGCATTTTCTCCACCAATTCGACATAAACGAAGGATGCACCACTGCCAGAATCCACCAGAATCAGCATAGGATGATCACCCACACGACCACCGAGGCAAATGGTACGCCGTCGAAGAGTGGTCTGGCCTGAATCAATTGCCGGTGTAGCACACATGAGCTCATCCTCAGAACTGGTGTCGCCTGAATTGTCACTAGGGGATTCTTGATCTAGTGGGAGTACATCCAGAATCTCTTCAAGAACATGGAGCAGAACTTGTGCTGGACATTTGTGCGTCCTGCTCCAGCGGTCACCACAGGTGAAACACAGTCCCTTCGACTTGCGGAAGGAACGAAGCGCTTACAGTTTCTCATCCCACTTTGGCGCATCATGTTTCTTCGTGTCCTCAGAACGAGCTACTGACTTGGCCTTATCAATCATGCTCGAATGCTTGTAACTGTAGCGAGAGGACTGCCGATGAGAGTGTTGGCAAATATTGTGTAACACCCTCAGAATCGGACCTATGCAAGTTTTAGCGAAACCCGCCAAACCCGCATAGACACGATTCAAAGGTGCCCACCAGGCACTTGCGTGCGGGTGGAAAACGAATTAATAACATTACACAACAGTCCTCGATGGGACCCACAGAACAGATATATATACAACAGCGACTCAAAGAGTCAAGAATACAGATATAATATACAAAGATCCAAATCACCTTGAAAAATGATAGAGCGTCCGACTACGGACAAGATGCAAATGGGGTTAAGAGCCCTGAAGAATAACCAATGGCGTCCATAGCCCTGCCCAGGCCAAGCCGGAAGGGTAACCCTGCTAACAACGTCGATCTCAAAACCTGCTTAAACAAAAGGGGTGCCGACAAAGGGCAAAGGAAAAAGAGAGAGCGGTCAAGATCTTGAGGCTAGTACAGCGAGACTAGAATTGGCGGTCCTCGCCTACATAGGTATGGTGGATCAAGGCAAGCAAGCATGCACTAAACAACCTATAGAGACTCGATACAACTGTCGGCTATCAAAGAGGGATAAGAAAGAGCTATTCGGATCCAACCTGAATCTTACACCAAACAATCCCATCCTGGTATTTCCCCCTCGAGACCAAACGAGGAAGTCCACCGAGGAACTCACACGGTTGGCAGTTTTATTTGTTCAGTTATCGTTGCAGCAATTACTAGTCAGGTATAGATAGTCATCCTGATAAAATAAGCAGTGGGCACTTTTAGTTAACCATTCCGTTGTAGTGGCAACACTTACTAGTCAGATACAATTAGCATGAGATAACCCAAAACCCAGCAGTTTTTGGTACTTTTATTCAACCATTCCGTTGTAGTTGCAATACTTACTAGTCAGATACAATCGTCGCAAGCGACAAACCAAACAAGCAATTGTGGGCAGTTTTGTGTAGCCATTCCATTATAGTGAAGCTGATTACTAGTCATTATAAAGTCAAATTGATAGCACTAATTTAGTTATAGTTGTCTATGATCAAGATACTGTGCTCCAAGTCGTCCATAACCGCAGACACGGCTTTCAGAAAGTTTTACCCGGCCGGGGTGCACAAATAGCAACACACACTCGATCAACCTCGGAAAAACCAAATCAAAACCCAACGAGGCCTTCACGACAAAGCAATCACAGGATTCAGAAATATTTCAGGGGGCCACCCCATTGAGTACACCAAGAACGGTTAGCCGACCGAGACGGACTCAAGGTTTGCGTCGATGGTAGAAACGATCGGGAACCCAAACTGGGATTGTCGATACCGCGAAAACACTCCGCTTACCTAAACAGTACAGGTGCTATCCATCGCACAATTTAAATAAAGCAGTAAAGCATGGCATAAGTACATGATCGTAAATAAAACCTCAAACTAGTTTGTGGCTCTAAGAAATAAGAATGAATCAAGCTCTGGCTCAGGGGGGTCCCATAATCCTCCCGGATGTGGATAGCGCGAAAAATCAAGGAACATGTATCAAGTACTCGGGGTCCTACGGGACACAAGTGGACAGTTAACAACCAAATAACATCTATTGCCCACCTGTGCCTCTGCTTACTTACTTCAATTTTAGTTGTTAAACAGGAATTAAAGTGAACGATAAGTAAAGCCATGACCATCTCCAACATCAAACAGGCGGCAATACTCCAACAACTGTGGTACTGGACGACACGCAACAACACTTGAGCAAGCGATCACGACGCCATAAGTCCAACTATCTACCAAACAACAGGTAATAGGATGTGTCCAAGGCAATATAAGGCTGCAAGGGATATCACGGGTACGAAAACTAGAGCAACGCAACACAGATAGCAATAGATCAACAGGAGGTAATAAATACTATAAAAGTAAGATAGGTAGAAAGGGGGAGATGCTCGCCTGAAAAACATTGTCGAAGGTTCAACCGAAGATCGGGTCGACACTCGCATCAACTCAACGGCCTTATCCGCGAAGAAGCAAAACACTAGAAGAAACACCGGATGCACTATTTAATACTACGGCAAAAGATCGGGCATGATGCATGCATGATGTATGACATGGCAAAGGTGCGGTGCAATTAGGCAATATTAAGCGGAACCGGGGTCCCGACAATTAATTGAACGGTTCAAGTTGTTTAGGTACCCCGCAATTTAAATGTTGTATTAACATGGCAAAAGATAGCACCGGTTCGCTACACAAATTTAAATGAGGCCAATATACGACTGGATTTGCCCGCATATGGGCCCCATATTTAATTATGAAGTGAATCGGCATAAGGCCCCCAAACCACATGATATGCATGCGAGATGAACAATTTTTTATGCAACAGGTTTTATATTTAGCTTTTATAAAAATAGGGTCTCGAGGAAAAGGTTCACACATTAGGGTTCGGCGATCTTGGTCCGGGGGGTTCGGGGTCGGTCTTAGGGTTCCGGGTTCAACGGGATCGGTTACAAGATGGAGAACTTGTTGTCCAGGGTCTCGGTGTCCGAGGTGAAGTACTCGGCGTCCTCGAGGGAGTACTTGGCGTTCCGGGTGGGCGACCTTGGCGTTCGGCAACCTACGAAGTAGACCTTGGAGTTCCGCGATGATCTTGTCGATTCCCTGTCGGAGGCCTTCGGTTACGGGGGCTCGACGAACTTTGCGTGTCGAGGTTCGGTTTTTCTGGTTCCGGCGCCGTGGTATTGCATAGTTCCCCGGTTCTCGACTCGTGTCGGTCTTGTCGATGAGAAGAGCTTGGCATATTGCGGCACACACGGCTAGACGGAGATCTTGGAGTTCCAGGGCGAAGTTCTCGAAATTCGACGCTGGAGGTTGAAGACGGACTTGGGTTGTCACTATGGTGCTCGGACGTTGACTTGGTACAACACACAAGCACTTAACACATACACACATGGACAAGGACGTGCTGCCCCTTGGCTCACTCGCTAGAGGCGCATTTGAGGAGACGGAGTTCGCAAAGCAGAGGCGACGCGACAAGAGGTTGCAGGGCGTCGTTCTTGGCAGCAATGGATGAGGGCGCCGGGCAGCAAAACGGCGCGCCGGAGGAGCCACGTGGCACGGGGTGCTCGGGCGGCTTATGAGGGTGGCACAAGGCAGTGGTGGGCTCATGCGACTGAGGCGAGGCATTTAGCGGCGAGGAGAGGAGCGCGAGGAGGAGCAGTCGTGGCGGGCTGGCGACGGAGGAAGAAGCGGAGGAGCGAGCGAGGGGCTCACGGCCAGCAGTGGCGGGGCGGAGAGGAGGAGAAGGGGCGTGTTGGGTGGCGTGGGGAGCGGTGAGGGAGCACGGGGACGCGTGGGGGCTACGGGTCTGTGGTGGGGCCAGGTGGGGTGAGGGAGAGAGAGAGAGTGGGTAGGTGGGACTGGGGTGAGAAGAGAGAGAGAGGGGATGGGGGATTGATGAGGTGGCGGGGTGGGTAGGGATTGGGGCCAGGGGTGAGGTGGCGAGCTGTGAGTGGTGGGTAGAATAGGATTGGGTAGGTATAGGATTTAGAGTTTAGGTTTTATTAGTTTTGTAAATATGTGTTTGTTTTGTTTTGTTTATTTTAAAACAAGGCTACTTTGCAATTAGTTTATAGGTAAATAAAATATCCGATACGATCGGGGTTTTGCATTTGAAATAAAGAGGGGTATTTGTATAAAGCAAAACTAGGCTTTTCGAAATAGTTTCAGACAAACAATGCATGATGATGACGATGCAATGCACAAAAACAACGCGATTTTCTAGTAGTGGAATTGCGGGATGCCACATATTGTCATGCTCCGCTTCCTGCAAAAAGCCAGCATACTCGTAGTATCCATGTTCTCAGGTAAACTTAACAAAACAGCAGAACGAATCTCATCAGCCAACCCTGCTATGTATCGCTCAACAAAGAAAACCGCACGGGTGTTAGGATCATGGAGCAGGATTTGGTGGCGTAGGTTGTTGAACTTATCGGTGTAGGCTGCTACTGTGTCAGTTTGTTTGAGGTGCAGGATTTGGCGCATGAACAAGTTAAACTTATTCTTGCCCTGGTAGGTTTCTATAGCTTTGTATAAATCCTCCCAGTATATGATGTACTGTTTGGATTGCAGAGCTTTAACCACAAGGCAACATTACCCACAAAATTGAGCATGGAAAACTTGACTTTCATCGTGTCTGAAATACCATAGATCTCGAAATATATCTCACAATTGTCTTTCCAAATGGTAGGATCAGTGCCATTAAATTTTGGAAAATCCATTTTAGGGGTGGAGTGGTAGCGTGAGTGACTAGCAGAACGCTCATAATGATCTTCCTCCTTGTAACGGCGATTGTAAGCAAGGGGAATCATCATACCAGTAGCCGGGGGTAACCGCTGAGATCCAGGGATCTCATGGGTATGCCCCCGTGGAGTCGAATCCCCGCCGTGCCCTTCAGGCCGTCGCGTGCCAAATCCTATCGGCGATGCTGCTGGGAGCACCCCTGGCGAGGGAGGTTGTGGAGGCGGACGCGACTCGATGGTGCGCAACCGCGCCACCGTATCCTCAGCGTGGAGTTGAAGGGCGGCCGCAGTCGTGGAGAGAGTCGAGACTGACACATCCATGTTCTTCATCCATGTGGCGAGTCCCGCGAATTGGGTCGCGAGCGCGTCGAGCTTGTCGTTGGTGGCCTGGGTTTTCTCAGTCGCGGTGGCGAGTGCCTTCGACATCTGCCTCTGCACCGCCGTGGGTCTCTTGGGTGCCAGCTCGTCGCCTAATTCTCCGATCGAACCGTTGTTCGGATATGTGGCAGCACATCGAGATCCGCCGCCGTCCTCACGTCGGAATTACCAAACGGAAGAAATCGGTGTGGCGTCTGATACCAGGTGTTATGCCCACACAAGGTTTCCTCTCAATTTCTCTTTTGGTTCGGTACAATACTCGGAATCAAATCCGGATACAGGAAATTGAAAAGGGGAACAGTGTTCTATCTTGTTCACATGGAGAAGAAGATGGCAGTTCCTTAAGGGTGTGTTTGGTAGCCTGGGGCAGCCCAGAAATTCCCATCCCAACCAAGATTTTTAGCAATTTAGATGTTTGGTAGCCCGTGTTTCCCATCTCAGCACTGCCCGTCTCATACGAAAAGCCCTCTCAACCGCCTGACATGAGCTGAAATCGAAGCCATACTCGGCAGTGAGCTCGCCAAAAACAGCCTGCGTGTCGCACTGACCGAAAAATAGGGGTCAAGCGCCCCACCCTCATTCCCCTCCCCAACCGGCTCTCTCCTATCTCTCACGCATGCTCTATCCATCTCTCCTCGACGCAAGCTCCTCCTCGACGCCGACTCCGCTGCTAGCCCGCCCAGATCGCTCGCCTCGTCTGCCGGACTCACTGCCCGCCCAGATCTGCTCTGCCTTGTCTCGCCGGACTCCGGCGCTGGCCCGCTAGCCACGAGCATCGTCAATCTCCGCTTCTACGAGCATGCACCTCCTCACGCCTCCACGGCCGCCAGCCAGGGCCTCCGCCGCCCTCCTCCATGGCACCAAGCTCCGCCGCCCTCCTCCATGGCACCAAGCTCCGCCGCCCACGACACCAAGGCACGTCGACCTCCTCACGCATCCACGACGTCAAGCTCCGCTGCCAAGCGCCTGCACACGCCGCCTCCAGCACGATGCGGTGGTCGGGATCTTGAGGACCCACTTTCTTTTTGGACCTCCTTGTAATTTTATTTTTTGGACATTTGCCTCAGCATCTTTGGACAGAAAATAACCCATCAAACAACATCTTACCTCAACAGGTATCAACACACAAGTGCTACCAAACACATGCAAGAATCTCAGTTTAACTAGGCTAGACTCAACATGTATGAGGAGAGATAGAGATTCTGGGTAGACCCGGGCTACCAAACACACCCTAAGTATCTGCCGACGCCTGATGCCTCTTCTCTGCCTTGGTCCTAGGTGAAATGGATCGTATGGGCACCTAGAGGGGGGGGTGAATAGGTGCTAACCAATTTTATAATACTTTTTCAATTTTAGGCTTGACACAAAGTAAATTCTCTAGATATGCAACTACGAGAATTTCCCTATATGTAACCCTAACTACTAAGCACGTAAAAGAGGAGCGAGGAAACCGTAGTGGAGCACGCGGAGACACAGGGATTTGTTTTACCGCAGTTCCTTCCTTGTTAAGGGAAGTACATCTGCGTTGGAGGGGTGGGCGGTTCTAAGACCACCACGCCACAATAGGCCTCACCCTATTCTCCGATGGATCTCGCCACGAGAGGCCTGATCCACCTTCTCCACTATTGGATCCCTTCGAGGCGGGAACCGGTGCCTTTTACAACACTATCGGGGCACACACCCACAACCGAATTGGGGGCTCCGGGATGACAACAAGCTGTCACAAAAACAAGGTTTATCAATATAAACAAAAACAAGGATCTAGATCTTTGCAAGAAATACTAGATCGGAGGTTCTCCAAATGAATGGAGAGGAGATGAAGCGCTTGATTGCTGATGATGAAGGTCGAGTTCTCCTCCTTCGATTCCCAAAGGGATGGGGCCTTTGGATGGATCTAGGTGGAGCACTCTTGTATGAAGTTTTGAGATCTGATCTGTTCTTTTTCGAGATGAATCAAGAGTTCTGGCAGGAGGGGGATTGCTGGCTTAAATACCCCTCCCCAGATCTGGCCGTTGCACAACTTTGGGGGCGGATTATCCGCCTCCCACTTGGGGCGGATTATCCGCCCCCAAGGAAAACTCCGCCCCCTCTCTGGGGCTTGCGCCTTGGTGAAACTTGGAGAAGATCTTGGGGGGCGGATTATCCGCCCCCCCTGTGGGGCGGATTATCCGGCGTAGCCGGAAAGTCCGGCCAAAACTCCGCCCCCTCTCTGGGGCTTGCGCCTTGGCGAAGAGCAGGAGGGGTGGATTATCCGCCCCCCTGAGGGGCAGATTATCCGGCCTGGCCGGAAAGTCCGGCCAAAGTTCTGCCCCCCCTTCTGGGGCTTGCGCTTGCTTGGGCAGAGGGAGGGGCGGATTATCCGCCCCTGGTGGGGCCGGATTATCCGCCCCCAAAGGCAGAGTTCTGAGCTGCAACACTTCAACACACATTAAATGATCCTTGGTATTGTTATCTAACACACAAAACACTAGGGATTAAGAAATGTTCTTTCAATCTCCCCCTTTTTGGTGTTAGATGACAATACTAGGATTTGCAATGAAACCGGCAAGTGCCACCTTAGATAAAGAAAGACGCTCCCCCTAGATGTGTGCATATTTAAGATTTGCATTTGAATACAAATACACACACTAGGTAGAACACTACTTTAAGGTTTGGAAAAAAAAATCATACCACCGGAATATATAGCCAAGTCATACATAGAAAATCCCATGAATCCATATGTCATCAAATATGCTCCATAATTCCAGAATTCCATGGGGTCCATGATAGATAAATCCAGAAATCCATGAATACCAAACATAGTACCAAACTGTGGAGTACGACATAGTCTTACACAAACAACCACAAATAGCAAACAAGTTCACGCTAGAAAAGGCACAAGCAAGCAAATGAAAAACGACTAAAATCGAAAAGCTTGTGCCTGACCCTTGCAAATCCATGAGACCTAATAGAACTACTTCTCCCCCTTTGGCATCGAAACGCCAAAAAGGAAGAAGAGCGATGCTAACATCCCTGGAGATCACTCCTCCTCATCCTCGTCGTAGTCATTCCCGTCCCCTTCCTCTTCATCATACTCATCCTCATCGTCATCAGCTGGAGGAGAGGGTGCCCTCGGTGGAGGAGGAAAGAGACAACTCTCGAGCTCGCCATAGTTGATCCCTGAAGTGTTCCACTGAGCGTACGGATCCGGAGCAGTGGGAGGAGGTGGATTGCCAGTGGCACCTGAGACATGGTGGAGGATAAGCTGTTGCGTGTGATCCCTCTCATGATCCCTGCGGTACGCCTCATATTGGCCCTTGTGAAAGAATCAAATCAATCAAAAGCCAAATTTGAGTGTGTTTTCCATAAGAACAAAAGGTATGCAAGAAAATCCAACGAGACCCATGAAAAACCAACTCTTCTCGAGGAAGAGGGCGGTGGCCGAAGCCACCATGTTGGAGCGCATGGCATGACACCGCGAAGATGTATCTTGAGTTCAAAACCAATGCTCATCGATGACCCACATATCACAAAATGATATTAAGGGAAATGATTTTACTTGCTTTCGACATGATGTGGGGAGGGTTGGCCCAATCAATTAGGACCACACTCCCCCTATGTCTATGCCCGCATCTAAACCAAATACATGAATAAGAGCAAGTGAGTGTGCAAGAATAGTCAAGCCAAGCTCCTTGAATCTACGATATTTAGCTCATTCATAAATAACAAAATCTTGCTTCATCGAGGGGCTTCGTGAAAATATCAGCAAGTTGGTTCTTCGTGCTCACAAAGGACAGAGCAATATCTCCACGAGCAACATGAGCCCGAATAAAGTGGTTGCGAATCTCTATATGTTTTGTTCTTGTATGTCGCATGTGATTGTAAGCAATTTTGATAGCACTTTCATTGTCGCATAAAGAGGCACTTTGTCACAATTGACACCATATTCCTTTAAAGTTTGCCTCATCCATAACAATTGAGTACAATCACTTGCAGCAACATATTCAGCTTCACGGTTGAGAGTGAAATACAATTGCTTTCTTTGATGACCAACACACTAGAGACCTGCCCAAGAATTGGCATGCACCAGAGGTGGATTTCCTATCATCTTTGTCACCAGCCCAATCTGAATCGGTGTAACCACAGAGAGAAACTTGAACCCTTGGGATACCATAACCCAAAATTTGGGGAATGAACCAAATATCGGAAGATTAAACTGACCGCCACTAAGTGGCTTTCTTTAGGAGCGGCTTGGTACCTTGCACACACTCCTACACTTAACACGATATCGGGCCTAGATGCGCAGAGGTAAAGGAGAGAGCCGATCATGGATCGGTATACCTTTTGATCCACATCTTTACCCTTGGGATTGAGCTCAAGATGACACTTTGTTTGCATTGGCGTAGCAACGCCATTGAGATCCGTCATCTTGAACCTTTTGAGCATGTCTTGGATGTATTTAGCTTGATTAATAAAGGTTCCCTATCTAAGTTGTTTGATTTCAAATCCAAGAAAGAACCTGAGCTCACCCATCATGGACATCTCAAACCTGTCAGTCATAAGCTTTGAAAATTCATCGTTAAAAGCTTGGTTAGTAGAGCCAAAAATAATGTCATCTACATAGAGTTGGCATACAAAAAGCTCCCCATTGACCTTCTTAGTAAAAAGAGTGGGATCGATTTGCCCAACTTCGAATCCATGGTCTAGCAAAAGCTCTTTAAGGTGCTCATACCATGCACGTGGGGCTTGTTTAAGGCCATATAGCGCCTTATCGAGTTTGTAGACATGGTTCGGAAATTTGGGGTCCTCAAACCCCGGGGGCTGCTTGACGTATACTAACTCATGTAGAGGACCATTAAGGAAAGCGCTCTTAACATCCATTTGTTGTAATTTAAAATTATGATGAGCTGCATATGCAAGAAGGATACGGATGGACTCAAGGCGAGCCACAGGAGCGTAGGTCTCGCCAAAATCAATCCCTTCTACTTGAGAGAATCCTTGAGCCACGAGTCGTGCTTTATTCCTCACAACAATGCCATTTTCATCCTGTTTGTTCTTGAAGATCCACTTGGTGCCGATAACATTGCGGCAATCCTTTGGCTTTTCTACGAGCTTCCACACTTTGTTGCGTTCGAAGTTGTTTAATTCTTCATGCATTGCAACAACCCAATCGGGGTCTTCAAGAGCATCAAAAACCTTCTTTGGTTCAACCATGGAAATGTGAGCTTGATGATCACAGAAGCTAGCAAGCTCTCTTCGAGTGGATACTCTTCGTCGTAGATCACCAACTACCTTGTCAAGAGTGTGACCTCTTAGTTCAAGGTTGCGATCAGCACGAGCCTTGCGACGAGCCTCAATATCCTTATTGTTTCTTGAAGGAGTGGATTCAATTGTTGTATCCTTGTCTTGATTACTGCCTTGACCTTGATCTTGGTCACCGGTACTGTCAGAAGATTGTTGCTGAACATTTTCTTCAGGCCCGGATAATCCGCCCCTTGGAGGGGCCGGACTATCCGGCCTGGGCGGTGAAGTACCAGAACCATCTTCCTGAGAAAGTCTGACTAGCGTTGGAGACCCAGGGCCGGATAATCCGCCCTCGTGGGGCGGAGAATCTGGCCTGGGAGCTTCAGAGTTGTTGACTTCTCATTTGGATCCTCTGGAACGAGTTGGAGTGCTGGGGATTGTCCGCCTTGAGGCGGATAGTCCGCCTGGGACTACCATTGTCCAGGGATGATGGTCTTCAGCAGATTGTGGTGTTGGTGCAGATTGTCTCCAACAGGGAGCTTGTTGATCTTGTGTAGATGAGGGTTCCACATGTGTGGAGCATTTTCCTTCCCGATCCGCCACAAGGGGTTCCTCAATGGGGCGGAAAAATCCCACGCCCATTCTTCTTATGGCATCTTGGGGTATTTCAACATCTGCATCACAAACATCAACTTGCCCTACAAAGGAGCCGTTATTTTCATCGAAATCCACACTACAAGATTCTACAACAATCCCAGTGAGCTTGTTGTAGACTCTATAAGTGTGGGATTCGGCACCGTAACCAACAAATATACCTTCTAAAGCCTTGGATTCAAATTTTGACAAACGGACACCTTTAATAAGAAAGAAACACTTACACCCGAATACCCTGAAGTATGAAATGTTGGGTTTGTTGCCGGTAAGTATTTCATATGGGGTCTTGTCCAAGATCTTCCGAAGGTAAAGCCGATTAGATGAGTGACAAGCAGTGGATATGGCTTCAGCCCAAAAATTATAAGGAGACTTAAATTCAGCTAGCATAGATCTTGCCATATCCATCAAGGTCCGGTTCTTCCTCTCGGCAACACCATTTTGTTGAGGGGTGTACGCTTGGAATATTGGTGTCTAATCCTCTTCGCTAAGAAACTGCTTTAAAGTGTAGTTCTTGAATTACGTCGTTGTCACTTCTAATTGCCAAGATGGGAACATTGTGTTGACGTTGAAATTCATTGGCAAAGTCGATGACAGTTTGTTGAGTCTCACTTTTCAGCTTGAAGAAATATACCCATGTATATCTTGAGTAATCATCGACGATGACCAAGCAATATTTCTTCCCACCAAGATTTGCATGAGAAGGAGGTCCAAATAAATCCACATGGAGTAATTCCAAGATCCTCTTCGATGACACAATAGTCTTCCTCTTGTGGGGAGAATCATGCATTTTTCCTTCAACACAGCCCCAAACACGATCTTTGGCAAAAGAGACATTGTCTTTAGTCCAAGAATGTGGCCACCCTTTTGGAGACTTTGCAAAGTTCTCATGTTGACATGGGCTAAACGGCGATGCCATAGCAGCCCACGCCGGCCTTTTCCGAATAGACACATCGGACCCGAAGTGGTTTTCCCCGAGAAGTCCACCACATACAGGTCATTTCGACGTATCCAACGAAAGCGACCTTTAGAGACTTGCTCCATAAGAGTACCACCAAATCATCATCGATAAAAACAGCAAAACCCATCTTGCCAAGGGCACGAACAGAAAGAAGATTATAGCCAAGGGTCTCAACAAGCATGACGTCCACGAGAGAGATATCGTGGGCAACCACAACCTTGCCAAGACCCAATACCTGAGATTTAGACTTATCACCATAGGAGACTGTGATATTATCAAGATTTGGACGCATCTCCGTGATGATCTCCTTGCTTCCGGTCATATGACTAGTGCAGCCACTATCAGAGCACCCATTTCGACCCACCGGAAGCATAGCCCTGCAAGAAAATTACTTCTTGGTTTTAGGTACCCATTTTTCAATGGGTCCTTTCATGTTAGTAACAAGGGTCTTTGGGACCCAAATAGACCAAGCAATAAATTCATCAAAAGGACCAACATAATAAGCATAAACATCGCCATAATCATCACAAAAGAGTTCATAATTCGGATTGTGAGACCCTGCAAAACCAATATTATTAGTCTTGTTTTTTGTGATAACCTTCTCAGCCGTGCTTGTCTTTAATTGCACATTCTTGGTCTTGTTCTTCTTGGTTTTCTTCTTCTTGGACTTGGTGACATACCCAAGTCCCTCTCTACCATGATTTGACCTTTGCTTGTCAAGGACTTCATCAAGCACACCTTTGTCCTTTGTAGTGATGTCCTTGATCACTCCTTTTTCCACATTAGCATTTTTCTTGTTACTATATGTTGAGTTGGACGAGCTAGGAGTATCATATTTGGCCAATCGACTTTGAAGCTGATCATGTGACTCATTGAGGATAGAGAACTCGTTTTTCAATGCCTTGTGAGCATTGTCAAGTTTCTCCAATTCCTCGGAGAGTCTATCATGAGCAGCCCCAAAGTCAATCCTTTCCTTCTTTAACTTCTTTGCCTTGGTGACCGCATTGTCACGTTCCTTAACGAGTTTAGTCACAATTTCTTCATGTGACTCTTCCATAGACTCAAGCCTCTCTTCAAGAGAGACCCGAGCTTCTTCTTCTTCTTCAAGAGCATTTTTAGGGATGCAATTTCCATTGCATCCTCCCTTTCAATTCTGCCCTTTTCTTCGAGGAGTGCTTCGCTTTTGGGCCAATCTGATCCATAAGAGCCTCAAAACGAACTTTGTGCTCACCTTGCAAGTTAGTATAGAAATAATCCAAGGCAATAATCTCTTCTTTAACCTTAAGACTAGCAGGATCATCCATGTCTATCATAGCCTTGGGAAAGGAAGAGTTAGAAGAAGTTACCTCGAGCTTCTTGCCATGAGACAAGTAGGATTCTTGTTGATGATGTTTTCGTTTGGAGAGTCAAGAGTGATGTTGATGTAGATGTGGTGGCTATAGCAGCCACCTCTTGAGAGTTATCGTCATCGTCCTCATCTTCACTCCCCGATGAATATTCTTCTTGAGCTACTAGAACAATCTTTGGTTGCTTCTTGAAAGGAGCATTTTTCTTTACAAACTGCTTTACGTGGATCTTTTGATTTGTCCTTGAAAATGAGTCTTCCTCCATTATCCTCTCTACTTTGATATGGACACTCGGCTACGAAGTGCAACCGGTCACCACAATTAAAGCATGTTCTCAGCTTGGGACCATTTTCTTTTCTTCCATAGGCTCCACTTTTGCGATCTAGTTCAGCTTTAGCCTTGGCTGGATCTTTCCAAAAGTTTCTTGCATAAAGAGCCAAGTATTGTCCGTGGATCCTTTTTATATCTTCGGGATAGTCCAGGCCTTCTACCGCATATTCATCATGATCAATCACACTAGTCTTCAAAGCCATGTTGACCCCCTTTTGCATCCCCATAGCTCGAGCACGAGCATCTTCGGCATTCTTGGCAGCCACTTTGAATGCGGCCATTTCTTGCATTACCTCATTGGATGACATGAGGTGATAATTATGCCTACCTTGGAGACTTTTCAAATCTGTGGGCTCAAATGGCATAAGAGCACTGACATACTTGCGCTTGATCCAAGCATCATCAACATGAGCTACCGTGGTTTACGAAGGTAGTAGCTATTGCCTTGAGCCTCCTATACATGTCCTCGTGGTCTTCTCCATCCAAAGATATAAAATCCTTGACTTCATTGCTCAAGGCATCATATCTATTCCTTCTCATACTTTCATTTCCGATGAAGAGCTCGGTGAGAGCATCCCAAGCTTCTTTAGCTGCTAAGATCTGAATGTGTGGCATGTCTTTATCTCCCACACCAAGTTGTATCATGTGTAGCGCCGTAGCATTGAGTTGGCTATCGACCACTTCTCCCCTTGTGAGATTGTTAGGATTTCCAACGTGAAGACCATTTTCGATGATCTTCCACAACTCTATGGAGGAACTGCACATGAGATTTCATCAAAAATGCCATTGAGAGAAAGTAGAAGGCAGGTTTGGGTGGATCACCCCTATTATGTATATGTGGGTGAGGAATAGGCGGATCAGGGGAATACACATGAGAAACCTCATTGTATCCATCCTTACCGCTATCCTTTTTCGAGGAGGAGATCTTACTTGTATCATCACCTACCACTTCGTTATCTTTGGAAACAGTTTTACCCGTTTCCTTGGATTGCGGAGTGGTATCCTCAGAGTTAGATGGAGGTGATCTTTGCGGATGTGGAGAGACGCATTATCAATTGACGATCTCTTCCATCTTAGCCTCCATAGAACTCACCAAGGTTTTTCCAACGTCTTGAGATCGCTTCATGGTGACTACCTCCGAGCATCACTCCCATCTCCTTGGAACCCATACTTCTCTTAGGTCGTTATTCGAAATAAGAGCCGAGGCTCTGATACCAATTGAAATGGATCGTATGGGCACCTAGAGGGGGGTGAATAGGTGCTAACCAATTTTTAATACTTTTTCAATTTTAGGCTTGACACAAAGTAAATTCTCTAGATATGCAACTACGAGAATTTCCCTATATGTAACCCTAACTACTAAGCACGTAAAAGAGGAGCGAGGAAACCGTAGTGGAGCACGCGAAGACACATGGATTTGTTTTACCGCAGTTCCTTCCTTGTTAAGGGAAGTACATCTGCGTTGGAGGGGTGGGCGGTTCTAAGACCACCACGCCACAATAGGCCTCACCCTATTCTCCGATGGATCTCGCCACGAGAGGCCTGATCCACCTTCTCCACTATTGGATCCCTTCGAGGCAGGAACCGGTGCCTTTTACAACACTATCGGGGCACACACCCACAACCGAATTGGGGCTCCGGGATGACAACAAGCTGTCACAAAAACAAGGTTTATCAATATAAAAAAACAAGGATCTAGATCTTTGCAAGAAATACTAGATCGGAGGTTCTCCAAATGAATGGAGAGGAGATGAAGCGCTTGATTCGATGATGAAGGTCGAGTTCTCCTCCTTCGATTCCCAAAGGGATGGGGCCTTTGGATGGATCTAGGTGGAGCACTCTTGTATGAAGTTTTGAGATCCGATATGTTCTTTTCGAGATGAATCAAGAGTTACGGCAGGAGGGGATTGGCTTAAATACCCTCCCGGATCTGCCGTCACACAACTTTGGGGCGGATTATCCGCTCACTTGGGCGATTATCCGCCTCAAGGAAAACTCCGCCCAAGGCGGAATCTCGGGAAACTCCGCCCCTCTATGGGGCTTGCCTTGGTGAAACTTGGAGAAGATCTTGGGCGGATTATCCGGCGAGCGAAAGTCCGCCAAACTCCGCCTCTAGGGCTTGCGCCTTGGCGAAGAGCAGGAGGGGCGGATTATCCGCCCCCCTGAGGGGCGGATTATCCGGCCTGGCCGGAAAGTCCGGCCAAAGTTCCGCCCCCCCTTCTGGGGCTTGCGCTTGCTTGGGCAGAGGGAGGTGCGGATTATCCGCCCCTGGTGGGGCCGGATTATCCGCCCCCAAAGGCAGATTTCAAAGCTGCAACACTTCAACACACATTAAATGATCCTTGGTATTGTTATCTAACACACAAAACACTAGGGATTAAGAAATGTTCTTTCACTAGGCCGCGTGATCTCTTGGGCCATGTACTTGGTGTCTCCCTCCCGCTGGGTCGTGACACTGCTATATGCAGGCCCGACCCATATGTGATGGGAAATTGTCTTTCCAGTTATACTACTTCAACCTCACAATTGATTGGGTGTTGCATCTCAGTGCAAATTTTCACGCCCGTGAAAGTTCTTTTCTGTTTTTTTTTGCGGTTTTTCTTTCTATTTTCATTTTATTTTGTTTTTATTAAAAAAAGGAATATTTAAATCATGATTTTTAAAGCCGAAGCTTTTTTAAAATCGTGAACATTTGTCAAATCAGAAACAAACATTCCAAACAATGAAAATAAATTCTAAATCATGAACCTTTTTTAAAAAATATGAATAATTTTCCAAACCACAAAGAATGTTTTGAACAATGTTTAAGAAATTTTAAAAATCATGAACACATTTTTAAAAGCCTTGAACAATATTTAATTGTCACGATTTTTAAATGTCATGAACAACATTTCTAAACCTTGAACAATTTTTCAAAATTATGAACACATATTGAATGTCATGAACAACTTTTGAAAACCATGAACAATTTTCTGAAATAATTGAACAAATTTTCAAAATTAAGAACAATGCTTATGCAAATAGAAAAAATAAGAACTTAAAAATAACATAGATTAAAAAATAAATAATAAGAGTCTGGCAATGGTAATGCAAGAAAAATTGTACGTACTAATAGTCATACATCCAGTTTTGGAGTTTTGTCATTGTAGACTTGATGAGCGTACTGCTAAGCCATATTGATATTGCTGAAAAGGCAAGAGAAATCAGATCCATCCATTAGCAACAAATACACGAAAATTAGCTACCTCGAGTCCCAAGTGAAAGATCCGTGGCAATCAAACACATCCACATTCAGATACAAAAATATATGCAGAGTAATTTAAGTTGCGTATTGAACTAAAGTTAGAAAAGGAAATGATCAAATAGGCTCTAGTGGAATCCAAATCCAAAAAAAGCACGAGCCTTTGGTTACCTATGGGCTTGTACTCAATCACCGTGAAACAGACTCGAGAGTAAGCTTTAAATGTAGGAGTTGTGTGTGCGTGTGTATGGTGTTCGGTCAAACAATTGGCTCTTTGGTCTTGTTGTATGTGTGTTGCAGCCTAACACATGGCATTCACCATTGGTCCACACCATGCTACATCAACCACACCCTCAAAGGTGAACTCATTCCATACCCCACCCTCCTTTGGCTATCATGTGAATGGAATCCTAGTTGAGACACGTGCCAATGCTATGACCAGGACCATGACCATGACACCAAGAGGAGATGACAAGAGGACCCCAGTGATCAAGACCCTCAAGCAAGAGGCCTGGAAGAGAAGACGCAAGAAGCTGCTGAAGCTTGACCGGAGTCTTCGGTCTACCACACCGGAGTCTACGGTCCACCTCCGGACCGACCCCCAAACCAGCGCCCAGGACAGTCAGAAGGCCCCTCCGGAGACGACACCGGAGATTGACCGGAGTCTCCGGCCATCACACCGGAGTCTCCGGACCACGTGTATCAGGCCTGCGCGCCTCGGGTTGGGCCTGGCCCATGTAACGCCCAGAACTTCCTAGTTATGCCTATTTTACCCCTAGCTCGTGGATGGCCTATATATAAGCCCCCACCCCCTCCTTGAAACCCTGGAGTTGATGATGAATGAAGGCTTGTGCCTAACCCTAGATGGGAACCCCTCTCTATAGTTAATCTATGAGTTGTACAAGGCCTTGGAGTTCGGTTGTTCGTCTCCAAGTCATCAAGACCCTCCTCAAGTGTTTGGTCTCTCCTCATCAAGGATTCTAGTAGTGCTAGGTCTCTCCCTTTGGGATTCTACTTGGTTGCTACTCTCTCCTTTGATTTGGATTCTATCATCCGCTTGCCGATCTCTCCTTTGGTGATTCTACCTAACGGTCTCTCGCCGAGGATTCTATTGGATTGGTTGTTCGAGCCAACGGGAGCAAATCGAATCGGGTTGTGTTTGCGTGTGTTTGTATCTTTACCTTGCATTTGTGTTGCGTTCATCGTGTTCATCGGGTTTCCCCTCACTCCCCGCATCAGATCCGTGAAGATCGGGCCACCCTAGGGTCAATCCCACAAGGGATCCCATATCAACTGGTATCAGCAGCTTTTGGTTGCCACGAATTTGATTTCGTTCCCCCATATCCACCATAAATTCGAAAATACCAAAAAATTTAGCCCCAATTTGCTTTTGGACCGATCTCTTGATTTGGTGAGTTGATTGTGGTTTTGATCCATTAGAAACTTGTCCTTGGATTTGGTATACCTTTGCCCTGCGTTTCCTAGCCCAATTTGGTCGAAATTTTCTGGATTTGAGGGTTAAAGGGCCGAATTTTCGCTCACGAACTCGAGCTGTTCGTCGTGCTGGAACCAGACCGGAGTCTTCGGTCATCACACCGGAGTCTCCGGACCACGGAATCTCCGGCCCCAACACACTGGAATCTCCGGCCCTGAACAAAAATTTGACCCCTTTTCCTTTTTCGACTAATTTCCTTTGTGCGTTTGTGTTTCACCTGAGTGTCTATCAACTAACAAGCTTCCGCAACGCCAACAACACCTCGTGCTCAACATCGACACCGCAGAACTCGAACCACCCCTTCACCAACGATTGCAAGTTCAACATCACCAAAAGGTATAACTTGCACAACCATTGTTAACCCCCTTCTTCCTGTGTGTGTTACCTAACCTATCGAGAGTAGCCCTCCTATGTTTGCCGAAGCATTGTGCGCTTGCTCTTCAATAGTCATGATATAGAGGCAGTAACAAAATTGACTCCATAGTGTACAAAAAAAAAGCTCCTAAGCAAAAGAAACAAAAAAAAGGATACCAATAGCTAAAGAGAGTCTAAAGCTTCTAAGCAAGAGTGCGAGCAAGAGCAAGGCAAGCGTACAAATCCATTGCTTCTCAATCTTGTGCGAACGGGCTACGGTCTCTCCTAGCGTTGGCATGACACCGAGCATTAGTCTTCGTTAGGTCCAATTTTGTTCTTTGCTCATTTTTCATAGTCGAGCTAGCCACATTAATCTCCACCGTGTGTGTCTAGTCGTAGGTTCTCGTCACCATTTTTGACCTTTTCCTCTGACTTTGTTTTTGTTGGATTTTACCCACTTTTGACAATATCCTTTTCTTTTGATTGTTCCATTTGATTTCCACCGTTCTAACCTACCACCATAGGCCTTTGTGTGTGTGTGTGTGTGTGTGTGTGTGTGTGTCTTGTGTACTCGCTATTCGCTTTGCTCTCGGCAACAACAATCTTTACAATCGTTGACTCCGGTGTGACAAGGTAGCAATTACCATTCCACCAATCTCACCATATCTATCAAGTGTGTTTGTGCACCATGTCTAGGGCAAGTGGAGCTAGTGGAGATATCAATTTCAACAACCAAGATGGCTTTGCCACGCGCCACAACTTATGGGCGCAACGCCAAGAATTCAACAATCAATTTGAGCGACTTGAGCACCGTCTTGATGATACTTTTCGAGAATTTGAGTACCGTGAGCGGCAACGTCAAGAGGAGCACCATGCTCAATTCCAAGCTCTTCACCAGGCTATTGCCAACCTTGGCAGCCGACACGGTCATCGCTCAAGCTCGTCAAGTTCCTCCCGCACGCGCTCCTCAAGTCGACATGGCGAGTCTTCAAGGTCACACTCCCGCCGCGGAGAACCCCACCACCATAATGGGAACCGACAAGCTCGTCATCGTCGCCCTCAAGCGGTGGACCCAAATGCTCCCCAACCTCAACAACAACGACAAGAGCATGGTCCACCACCACACCAAGCAATCATCGACATGCACCAACCTCAAGAACGCCAAGAGGAAGCTAACCATAATGATCGGCGTCGTCATCCTCCTCATGACCACCACGAGCAACGTCAACAAAATCAAGAACCCGTATGGGACACAAGTGATGATGATGGGGATGCACGCCAAGCTCGACGCAATAACCGACATGCACAACACCACCACCGACACCGTCAAGCTATGAACGTCAATGATGCCGACCAACGGCGAAGAAGAGACTTCGAGCATCATCAAGCTCACCCTCCACAACAAACTCAAGGCAATCAAGAGCCTCCTCCTCCGCCTCCACGCCCTCCAAGTGACGAAAGTATGCACCAAGAACATCGCAACAACCACCATGAGCGTGATGATGGCAAGTTTGGGAAGCTCAAGTTCGTTATGCCCAAGTTCAAAGGAGAAGAAAATGCCGATGCATACCTTGAATGGGAGCTCAAAGTCGACAAGATCTTCCGAGTCCACAACTTTTCCGAAGAGAAGAAAGTGGCAATGGCATCCCTTGAGTTTGAGTACTACGCCAATGTTTGGTGGGAATACTACCAAAGCAATCGTGAGAAGCAAGAAGAGCCACCGGTCACCACTTGGACCGAGATGAAGAATGTGATGTATGCAAGATTTGTCCCCGAGCACTATCGCCAAGACCTCTTCGACAAGCTACAAAACTTGAAGCAAGGCACAAAGACAATTGAAGAGTTCTATAAGGAGATGGAGATGACTATGATGAGAGCCGATGTGAAGGAACTCGAGGAACAAACAATAGCATGGTTCCTCAACGGTTTGAGCCGCCCAATACGCAAGATAGTCGATTTCCAACCTTACAAGACTCTCGTGAACCTTCTTCACCACGCAACCAAGGCCGAGCGCCACTTGCAAAAGGAACATGCTTATGAGAAGCAAAGAGCGTACTACGCTTCACTCAACTCGAGTAGCCCCTCCAAGCCAACAAACCAAACAACAAGCTCCTCCAAGCAATCCAAGACACCTATGGCATCCACCTCCAACACAACAACGGAAAGCCAAGTAGTTTGCTACAAGTGTGGAGGAAAGGGCCACAAGTCTTATGAGTGCATCAACACAAGAGTCATGCTAACGGATGAGAAAGGCGCAACATACTCCATGAGCGAAGATGAATTTGAAGCTATGACCCAAGCCGCTATCACAAAGGATGCCGCAATGCAAGATGAGGACACACTTCTTTGTGAACATGATCCAAGCCCCTCACTTGTCATCGCCCAAGTTTTGACGACCAACTCCATCCCTAGAGAGGATCAACGCCTCAACATCTTCCAAACCCGAGCCGGAATTGATGGCAAGTCCATAAAAGTTATCATTGATGGAGGAAGTTGTCACAACCTTGCGAGCATCGACCTTTGTGAGAAACTCAAGTTACCATACATGGATCACCCTCAACCCTATCATGTCAAATGGCTTGATGACAATGGCACCATTCAAATCAAACACAAGGTCAACATCTCCTTCAAGATTGGTCCATATCAAGACACCGTCGAGTGTGATGTCGTGCCTATGACCGTGTGTCACATGCTCCTTGGAAGACCGTGGCAATACGACAAGGGTGCCCTACACGATGGTACCTCCAACCAATACTCCTTTAAGTGGAATGACAAGACATTGGTGCTACAACCTATGACGCCAAGCCAAATTATCACTTCTAACATGACGTCGCTGCCCAAGATAAGGCAAGCTAAGGACCCTTGTGAGATGAGTGGTGAGAGAGTGATTCACCAACACGTGAGTGAGAGCTACAAGCCCCACATGAGTGGAAAAATCATGAGTGCCACGTCGCAAGCCACCACACGTGAGAAGAGTGATTTGAGCGTACCCAATACTAACAATCCTTCAGAAAACTCTTTCTCCTTGTTGTCGGTTTTGCAGGATACACAACCTCACCTACCACCTACAAGGAACACGCTACAAGATCTCCAACCACACCTTGATGACAAGCTCAACTTCAAGATCTTCGACCAATTTGAACAAGGCTACGACACCCGAGATCCCACAACATACAAGTTCAAGACCTTGCACACACCTTCCTCCCTATATGATGATGGAACTTCGTCGAGGACGACTCGTTTTGAAGCGGGGGGAGATGTTGCAGCCCAACACATGGCATTCACCATTGGTCCACACCATGCTACATCAACCACACCCTCAAAGGTGAACTCATTCCATACCCCACCCTCCTTTGGCTATCATGTGAATGGAATCCTACTTGAGACACGTGCCAATGCTATGACCAGGACCATGACCATGACACCAAGAGGAGATGACAAGAGGACCCCAGTGATCAAGACCCCCAAGCAAGAGGCCTGGAAGATAAGACGCAAGAAGCTGCTGAAGCTTTACCGGAGTCTCCGGTCCAGACTGGAGTCTCCGGTCTACCACACCGGAGTCTCCGGTCCACCTCCGGACCGACCCCCAAACCAGCGCCCAGGACAGTCAGAAGGCCCCTCCGGAGACGACACCGGAGATTGACCGGAGTCTCCGGACCAGACCGAAGTCTCCGGCCATCACACCGGAGTCTCCGGACCACGTGTATCAGGCCTGCGCGCCTCGGGTTGGGTCTGGCCCATGTAACGCCCAGAACTTCCTAGTTATGCCTATTTTACCCCTAGCTCGTGGCTGGCCTATATATAAGCCCCCACCCCCTCCTTGAAACCTTGGAGTTCATGATGAATGAAGGCTTGTGCCTAACCCTAGATGGGAACCCCTCTCTATAGTTAATCTATGAGTTGTACAAGGCCTTGGAGTTCGGTTGATCGTCTCCAAGTCGTCAAGACCCTCCTCAAGTGTTTGGTCTCTCCTCATCAAGGATTCTAGTAGTGCTAGGTCTCTCCCTTTGGGATTCTACTTGGTTGCTACTCTCTCCTTTGATTTGGATTCTATCATCCGCTTGCCGATCTCTCCTTTGGTGATTCTACCTAACGGTCTCTCGCCGAGGATTCTATTGGATTGGTTGTTCGAGCCAACGGGAGCAAATCGAATCGGCTTGTGTTTGCATGTGTTTGTATCTTTACCTTGCATTTGTGTTGCGTTCATCGTGTTCATCGGGTTTCCCCTCACTCCCCGCATCAGATCCGTGAAGATCGGGCCACCCTAGGGTCAATCCCACAAGGGATCCCATATCAATGTGAGTTTCTATCTTTTATGAAGATGAGGCACGTTTTTTACGTGCTCTTGAAAAAAAGGACTTCTGTGAAGCATAGCATATTCATACAATTTTTTCTCCTCGGATGTCGGGGGGTTGACCTCGGGTAGGTCAAAGACGGGGAAAGACAGAGGTACAATCCCCGTCTGGTTTCCGAGTTACAGTCTAGGTCGGCCGAATCACGAATAAGTCGGCCGACATACGGAGGCGAGAGGCCCGTATAGGTATATTAAGGCGTTACCCGGCCGAGTTACTGCGTGGGACGGCCGGGTTAACCTGAGTGATCTTGATGCAGGTAAAGGACAATCCGAGCTATGCAGGGGAGGGACGAATAATATGAAGCTTGCAGGAGAAGTAGAGGCCTGAAGTCAAATCCTAGCTGAAAGCTAAGGAGAATCTAAGCAGTGACAAGCACTACGGACAAAGGCGCAGAGCGACAGAGAGGCAGGAGGAGGTCACGGAGGTGACAGTCCAGAAGACCGAGGCGTACAAGAGGGGCCCTCTGGAACCTTGCCGTCGTTAGAGGGGCGACAGGGAAAGAGGGGCGCCAAACTACTATATTGGGATAGGCATATTCCTCGAATATGCTGGCCACGTCAGCCCTAAAGGAACCCAGGGCTCTCCTTTATAAGGAGAGACTTGGACTCAGGGAAGGGCATCGGCTCATTTTGGTACCGTTAGGTTGGTGAGGTTCATCTTTTCTCCCTGTATACAGCTCAAGGAGCACTTGTAGCCCAAGAGAAGAGAAATAAAGATCTTTGCCCTAATCTCTTGTGTGTAGAATTAGTTGCATCTTCCCTCTCCAGATCCCACTAGCATCCATTGGCCCCATACTTTAGCCTACCCATGGCATCTGCCGTGCCACCACCACGACAGTTGGCGCCATCAGGGGCCAGCGGTGCTAGCTGGAGTTATGATCCGGACGGAAAACTTCATCAACACGGGCGAGCGCGTTGTTTCTGGCTTGGTCCAGAGATTTGGTCTCTGCGACTATGTCAGCGACAATGCAGGGAGCTTCAAGGGGAAAGCTCTCCCGCGTAATGGTGTCTTCATCAGCCTGGGCGAGCACAAGGTCTACGTCGGCGTCGACATCACCTGCATTTACCCTCACCAAGTTGTTGTTGCAGGAAAGCCACCTCCTAACGCAGCAAGCCGTCCGTCCAGAGAACGTCCTGCAGGAGGTGTCGAGGTGATGGTCGCTGCCGGAGCGCAAGCTGGAGCAGCAGTAGCCGGATCAAGCAGAGAACCCGCAACAGGCGTACAAGGCGCACTCAGGCAGACCGCGCCACAACCCACAGAGGTAATCCCGCCAGTGACCAACCCGACCGAGCTACAGGACACCACCCCAAAGGCACCAAGAGTAAGAGGGCCACCTCTGGAAAGGCCAGAGAACATTCTTCAGGCAACCATAGAAAACTTGACTACACCTGTAGCACCGATACATGATCCGGCAAATGCTCAGGCAGAGTTGGAAGAAACCAGGCAAAAGGTGCTGGTAGAGGCCAAGAAAGTATCGGCCTTGCGGGAGTCCTTGAACAGGACCCTGAGAGAGTATGCCAAAGCTAATAAGCTTGATATCGCACCCGAGCGGGTGGACGAATTAAGATTAAGGGGGAAGAACCTCATGGATGATATTAACAAAGAGCATGAAGCTCACAGGGCAGAATCAGGTGATTTGGGCTTGCCGAGGTACAGTACCCCGGCGAACAACGTGAGAGCGGCAAACGCCGCAGCATTGGAATTAGAGGGGTTGACCGGGGAAGCCCGGCAGAAACAGCAAGAAAGAGTGAATGAGCTGGTGCGCATCGCAAACCAGCAAAACGAGGAAATACTCAGAACAAACCCGGCGAGGCCAGGGGCCTCGCGGATGGTTCACTCGGCAGGGGCAGCACCTGCCTTATCCGCGGCAGCAGCATCTTCACCCGGAAATAATGCGCGAAGGGACAAAGCAGTAACCTCAGGAAAGAGGAACAAGCAAATTGTTCCATATGATCCGGCAATGGCTGGAAAGGCAAATGAGAACAGAGGCAATGCAAGCCGAGGTAATAGTAGGGAGAGAAACCACGGCCGTGTGGAAAAAAACGGCGGAAGCCGAGGCAATGGAGATCTCGGCAGAAGAGAACCCGCGAGAGGTAATCATGAAAACGAGACCCCTGCCGAAGTAAGGAGAGAGCTACCGCTCAACCCACAGCCAAGGCATGAACCTCGGCAGGAAAGAGAAGCGAGACCAGCTCGCCATAATCAAGTGAATGAGAGGTACAATGATGGTTATTCCGAGATGGAATATGCGATCCATGGTGGAAATAACCACTATGGGATGCAGATGAATCAGATGTAGAGATTTGCCATCAAATGATGCAAGAGTGAAGCTGGACCGGCTATACCGGTCAGAGTTGTTGGAAGAACAGGGTCCACCAGGTCCGACTTGTTTTGGACCACGGATCATGAGAGAACCACCCGTGCCGAACTTTCAGCTAGCGAGAGGCACAAAAACATACAATGGGAGTACCAAGCCACAAGACTGGTTGATTGACTATGCCACTGCTGTGAAGATAGCGGTGGGAACTTAAGATGGCAAGACGGTATGTCCCACAAATGTTGGAAGGACCGGCTAGGGTATGGCTGAATAATCTACCGGCAAGATCAACTGTTGGTTAGATTTTGAAGAAATGTTCACAACTTTACCAAGACATACAAGAGGCCAAACAGCCGCAAGGCTAGCCATGTGCAAGCAGAGGCCGAATGAAACAGATAGAGAGTTTTTAACTCGATGGTGCAATCTGAGAAACTCATGTGAAGGGGTAATAGAATCGCAAGAAATAGCTTGGTTCGCGCAAGGCTGCCGTTATGGCAGCGTGTTGTGGCAACGCCTGCAAAGAGATATGCCGACCACACTGGCAGAAACTATCAGAATAGCAGACTCCTATGCATTAGGGGACCCAACGCAACCGGAATTAATGTTGGCAGATCATCGCGAGCAACAGGACCATTATGCAAGAGAATTGGCCGGGTCATCCAGGCGCAGTGATTTCAGAGGAAGGAGAAGAGAGGAAAGGTCGGATTATAGATATAATTCGGCCCAAGTGGCAGCGGTAGCACAAGATCAGCCGAGTCATGGAGCAACTCAACGGCAGAAGAATGGACCTCAACAGTGGACACCAAAGAATGAAGGAAAAAGGCAGTGGACCCCAGAACAAAAGAAGCAGTGGCAGGAGAGGCCGAAATACACGTTCGAATCCATGTTAGATCAGTCGTGCAAATTTCACACATCAAACCCATCCAGACCAGCCAATCATACGACCCGCCAATGTGCATGGATGAAAAATGCAATGGGGAACCCCGCAGGAGTACAGGCGCCCCATCAAGTACATCAGTAGCATCAACCGCAATTGACTGGAGCAAATACACAGCAACTGATGTTACCGCCTCCTCCCCCGAGGTACGATAACTCGGATCGGAGGGATGCAGTACATCAAGTAATGAACCAAGTCCAGGATGGAAGGACGAATCCGGCAAATACTAGACGCAATGATTACAGAGAACATCATCAGTCTTATTGCGTGTTCACAACGGAATAGCAAGACAAGCAGAGTGTGCAGCGCCGGCATATGGAAGTAAATGCAGTTATGCCAGCAGTACCAAGATATGTGCCATGGTATGATCAGGAGGTGACCTGGAGCATAAAGGACCACCCCAAAATAATGCCGAGTCCAGGATCATATGCACTCGTGTTGGATCCGACATTCGTTGGACCAAGCATCAATGTGAAATTTTCAAAAGTACTCATTGACAATGGAAGCAGTATCAACATCATGTACAAAGATACCATGCATAAACTCGGAATATCGCAGAACATGCTGCAATCCACGAGAACCACTTTCCATGGGATAGTGCCGGGGCTTTCATGCGAGCCCATCGGTAAAGTCCGAGTGGACGTGTTATTCGGTACGAGAGATAACTGCAGAGCAGAGAACTTAGAATTTGAAGTGGTAGATCTGGAAAGTTGTTATCATGCTCTACTCGGACGGCCAAGACTGCCAAATTCATGAGCAGTTGTCATGTAAGTTATCTCGAAGATGAAGCTACCGGACCACAGGAGTAATATGATTCAGTGGGATTACAAGAAGTCAATGGAGTGTGCTTCACGGGTCAAATTTGGCGAATCATTGGTTATAGAAAGAGAAAAGAGAAGGATTCAAGTAGCAGCCCTCGCTCGACAATTTGAACATGCCGGTGGCCAACCCACATGGCGTGTCTCTTTTCACCGACTAAAGAAACGAAGAAATTTCGGATCGATGAGCAATTCCGAGCGCATCGTTACTATTGGTGCAGCGACGCTAAATAGGAAAGCGAGCTCACCAACTTCCTCCGTGAGAATCGGGACATATTTGCATGGTCAACTCAAGATCTGCAAGGTGTTCCGAGGGAGTTGGCTGAGCACTCTTTGAACGTAAGGCCAGGAGCAAGACCGGTGAAGCAACCTCTCCGCCGCTTCGCCGAAGACAGGAGAAAAATAATAGGATATGAAATAGCTCGGCTCCTCGCGTCCGGGTTCATCATGGAGGTGCTATACCCGGATTGGTTATCGAATCCGGTGCTAGTAGAAAAGAAGAAAGATGATCCCAATGTAGCCATTGTATGGCGAATGTGTATCGATTACACCAACCTGAACAAGGCGTGTCCAAAAGATCCTTTTCCGTTACCTAGAATAGACCAAGTCATTGACTCGACCGCTGGTTGTGAGCTATTATCATTTGTAGACGCCTATTCTGGTTTCCACCAGATACCGTTAAATCCGGCCGATCAAATAAAGACTGCATTTATTACCCCGTACGGGGCTTATTGTTATCGCACAATGCCATTCGGCCTGCGAAATGCAGGAGCGACATATCAGAGATGCATGCAAAAATGCCTGCATGATCAGATAGGAAAAAAATGTACAAGTATATGTAGATGACGTGGTCATCACAACCAAGGAAAGCAAAACATTACTAGAAGATATACGGCAGACTTTTGCGAACCTGAGAAGGTTCCGAATGAAGCTTAATCCAGAAAAATGCACATTTGGCGTGTCGGCAGGAAAATTACTCGGTTTTCTTGTATCTAGCCGAGGTATCGAGGCTAATCCAACAAAGATAAAAGCAGTAGAAAGAATGGAATTGCCAAAATGTTTAAATGATGTACAAAAATTCACGGGCTGTCTGGCCTCGCTTAGTCGATTTGTATGTCAGCTAGGAGAGAAGGCACTACCGCTCTATCAGCTGATGAAGAAATCAGATAAATTCATTTGGACTCCACAAGCAGACATCGCATTTCGTGAGTTGAAAAAGATGTTGGTTACAACACCCATTTTGGCTTCTCCATTATCAAAAGAGCCTATGTTACTCTATGTAGCGGCTACCAACAGAGTAGTGAGTACTGTAGTCGTAGTGGAACGACTTGAAGATGGTAAGTCGATTCAGAGGCCGGTGTATTATCTAAGTAAGGTGTTATCCACTTCAAAGCAGAATTACCCGCATTATCAGAAGATGGCTTATGGAGTATATATGTCGGCGAAAAAGCTTAAACATTACTTCAAAGAGCATCCCATCAAAATAATCTGTGAGGCACCCATAGTCGACATATTGAGCAACAAAGACGCAAGTGGCCGAATAGCAAAATGGGCAATCGAGTTATCACCATACGCTCCACAATTTGATAGAAGAGATGCAATCAAATCTCAGGCGGTCGCCGACTTTCTCGTGGACTGGGCCGAGGTGCAGTATGAGCCACCATTGCCAGATCCAAATTACTGGACTATGCATTTCGATGGTTACAAACTAAGGAATGGTTTGGGGCGGGAATAGTGTTAACCTCGCCTAAAAGAGACCAACTGAAATATGTATTACAAATACATTTTGCTGCGTCCAACAATGTAGCCGAATATGAAGCGCTAGTCCATGGATTGAAAGTAGCAAAAGAAATTGGCATACGCCGAATCTTATGCTATGGTGACTCGGATCTAGTAGTACAGCAAGTATCAGGCAGTTGGGACGCATTAGATGCTAATATGGCTTTATACAGGTTTCACGTGCAAAAGATCAGTGGATACTTTGAAGTATGTGAATTTCACCACATACCTCGGGCAGAAAATGATGCCGCAGACACATTGTCAAAATTAGGATCAACCCGGCAATCAATTCCTCCGGGTATTGCCCTGGAGCACCTCAGGAAACCATCAATAATCCCATCACCAGAATCCGAATCTATCTTTATCCCGGCAAATTCCGCAGAAGATCACACGCCAATGGAGGTAGATCCGCAGTATAAATCGGAACCCCCCAAGAGGAGGACAGCCGAGGTAAGTGCAATCATGGGAAAAGCCGAGATATGTATGTCGGCAGAAAACATGGAGATAGACAATGAGATCACATCAGAAAAAGTCACACCGTTATGGACGCAACCCATATTTTCTTACCTAAAAGACGCGATGTTTCCGAGTAATGAGGTATTAGCTAGACAAACTGTAAGGAGAGCAAAAGCTTATACAATCATAAACAATGAGCTATATAAAAGGAGCGTCACAAACGTGTTGCAGAAGTGTGTAAGTTCGGCAGAAGGTCAGGAGATCCTTCTAGACATACACCAAGGAGAATGTGGGCACCATGCCTCATCTCGTGCCTTAGTAGCCAAAGCATTCAGGCATGGATTTTATTGGCCGACGGCATTGAAAGAAGCAAAAGAATTAGTTAAGAAATGCAATGGATGTCAGAGATACGCAACCAAAATACACATGCCATCGGCCGAGTTAAAAACAATACCCATCACTTGGCCATTTTCTGTATGGGGTTTAGATATGGTGGGACCATTCAAGCCGGCACGAGGAGGAATGACCCACATATTGGTTATGGTGGACAAGTTCACAAAATGGATTGAAGTGAAACCAATAAAAAAGTGCGATGGGTCCACAAAGTTGAAATTTCTCAAGGATATTATCTTAAGATATGGGTATCCGCACGATATTACGTATAATGGCACAAACTTTGCGTATGAGCTTTCGCCAGATTTTGCCGAGAGAAGCACATAAGACTAGATATTGCCTCTGTGGCTCACCCAGCATCCAATGGGCAAGTGGAAAGGTCTAATGGACTGGTGTTAACAGGAATAAAACCACGACTTGTCGAACCATTGCAAAGGTCGGCAAGATGTTGGATTGAGGAACTCCCAGCCGTACTGTGGAGCCTCAGGACTACTCCAAATAGATCAACATGTTATACACCATTCTTCTTGGTATACGGGGCAAAGGCCGTACTTCCAGCCGACATAATATATGACTCGCCAAGAGTTACTCAGTATACAACCTCGGAGATAAACGAGATAGCTTCAAGAAGATGTCAGACTGCTAGAAGAAGGAGAGTTGACATTGTCACGATCACTATTTATCGCCAGAACTGCGACGATATCACAATAAGAAGGTGAATCCAAGAGTATTCAAAGAAGGAGATTTAGTCCTCCGACTGGTGCAACGTACGGCCGGCATGCACAAGTTGTCACCTCCATGGGAGGGACCATTTATTGTGAGCAAAGCGTTGCACAACGACGCCTATTATCTAGTCGACGCTCAGTCCCCCGGAAAGAACAAGGCAGACAAAGCCGGCGAAGAAACGAAGCGTCCATGGAATGTAGCTTTACTTCGACCATTTTACTCATAGCATTGTATCTCAAGGTCAAGATCCAATGATGTATTTGAACCTCGGCACCCAGAGCAGTGACTCGGGGACTGCCATATGTTATCTCAATTTCATATTATGTATTTGAACCTCGGCTCCCAGAGCAGTGACTCGGGGACTGCTGTATGTTATCTCAATTTCATGTTATGTATTTCAACCTCGGCGCCCAGAGCAGTGACTCGGGGACTGCCATATGTTATCTCAATTTCATGTTATGTATTTGAACGTCGGCCAGAAAGCGTTGACTGGGACTGCCATATGTTATCTCAATTTCATGTTATGTATTTGAACCTCGGCGCCCAGAGCAGTGACTCGGGGACTGCTGTATGTTATCTCAATTTCATGTTATGTATTTGAACCTAGGCGCCCAGAGCAGTGACTCGGGGACTGCCATATGTTATCTCAATTTCATGTTATGTATTTAAACCTCGGCGCCCAGAGCAGTGACTCGGGGACTGCCGTATGTTATCTCAATTTCATGTTAGGTATTTAAAACCTCGGCACCCAGAGCAGCGACTCGGGAACTGCCACATGCTGCTTCAGTTTTATGTTGAGCGCACCCGTATTAGTTTTATAATTTCTGAAATTTAGTTTACATATTGAAGTTCGGTACGATAAACAATGATTCAGGGATTGCCATATATTCTCCCAAGGTAGTAGTCAACCGTCGTTCAGAACACCACTCATGAAAAAACGGAGGCAAGGATAAATCCTAAAATCAGGAAATCGCAGGCCACCAAAGCAAGAATTCGGACAAACACCAACTTAACCAAATGGTAACAGCTACAAGCATATATGTCACAACGGTACACCGCAAAATAAATTCGAGTCATACAGACAGTGGACAAATGTTTCGCGTACATCATACGCCCGGCATGCCAGGGGTAAGAAATAACTCAAGCGTTGTTCGCAGGGGAGGCGGCGACTTGGTTAAGCGCTGGGCACTCCGACGTAGGAGGAACTTCAACCGAGGTTGCCTCACACTCCGTAGAACCAAGTGCAACTTCAGCGGAAGCTCGAGGCTGCTCAGGAGCATCCGTCTGTGCAGTTGAGTGCCCAGTACCTTTGGAGGAGGACCGCGCATCGCCGCCGCTATCCGAGCTTGAACTAGAGCTTTCAGATGTGGCCGAATTATCCTCACCCTCTCCTTGCTCAGCCGAATTGTCATCCGAGGCATCTTCAACTATGACCTCCTCATCTGGGTTTGGAAGAAAACTCGGCCCTTCATTCCAGGTATGTATGTCGGCATACTCGACGAGTTGGAAGGCGCGAGCTTGCCGAAGAGCGAAGAAGGTGGGGTCTTCAACCCAGCGAGAACCAGTGCGCAGATTTCTCAGGATGTCTAGAGAAATGTCTTCGTACCATGACATGATGAGAGTAAGGGCCATATCAGCGCCAGCACGCCCGGCTGATTCCCTCCAGAGACTCAGTTGCCTCTCAGATGCCATGAGTCTTTTTACTAGTAATTCGACCTTGTTAATATCAGGAGTACCAGATGTATTCGGCCAAAGAACGTGGTAAGCTCGGATGGCTGCTTGCACCAAGTCCCGACCCATAATTTTCATTGGGCCAACTGCAGCACCAACAAAGAACTGTGAAATCCTCCATTGAATACTCCGAGTCGGCACAGAAACACCTCAAGACGCGAGCTGCAAGAACCGCTTTAGAACTCATGGCTTGGCCGGAAAATGATCTGCGCAAAGCATGAACGTGTCGTGGTAGCGGAACAAAAAGAACAATGTAATTCGGCGGTGTTAAGTAGCTTACGATGAATGTAACTCATCATTATCCAAGGTCTTTGGCCCAATCAACCTTGCTCTTCTCAAACGAGCAATTTCCTCGCAACCCCACGAGTTTTAGTTCGGCCTCGAGGAGTTCTTTGTTCTTCTGCAGCTCCAAAGCTAGCCGATTCTTCTCCTCGGAAAATTCTTGGTCGACCTTTTCCAGTTCGGATTTCTGAGAGAGCTTAAGGGTATCCACCTCGGCTCGCAGGCGAGTTATTTCATCATCTTTTTCTTGTAATTGCGCCGAATGAATAGCGTTTTGCTCTAAAAAATGCAGCATCACGTCAGGCATGGGCATGCAATCTTGATGCGACGCTGCAAAGGTTTGCAGCTCGTCTTTACCAGAGCCAAACGCAATAAGGAAACTTAGCATACATGTTAAAAGGGAAAGGGTGTAAAATAAAAGGGAAGCTAACCTTCCAAGCTCTTAACTTTCTTCTCAAGGCGAATGTTGAGATTATTAATGTTACCTGTTTACCAAGAAAGTAAGCCGGTATCTCGCGGACAAATAAATAAGAACGTTGAAAATAATGAAAAGGAACCATCGACGTACCAGCCTTCTTTACCACTGGAAGGATTTTCTCATACTTTTCTTCCAGCTTACGGTGCGAAAAAAGCAACCTCTGGAATTCAGCAGTCCTCCGATCATGTGCAACCTGAGCAATGGGGAAAAACGATAAGTCGATATTCAAAGCTAAAATCAGGTCCGAGTCAAGCAAACTTAACTCGGATCTAGGTGGCTGGATATTCAAAGCTAAATCAGATCCGAATCAAGCAGAACTTAATTCGGATCTAGATGGCTGGATATTCAAAGCTAAAGCAAATCCGAATCAAGCAAAACTTAACTCGGATCTAGATGGCCGGATTTCCGAACCCTAGAAATAAATTTAAATTAAGTCAAAGATCATTAAACTTCTAAGCATATAACAAGTTATTTCCTTGCAAGTTTCGGGGACTAGAACATATAGTAACATCTGGGGACTAATTTAAAACTCAGAGAAACAGCGATTACCTCATTCATCTTGTTAGTATCAAGGATGAACTTGGCAGCATGGTCAAAACGGCCGCTGTCGAAAAAGTCGAAGGGCTGGTTGATAGGATTACCCTCAAACTGATCAGCGGCGTTCCAATTATTGGCGTACTCCACCAGCGCACCGAGGTTGTTCCCACTAGCTGTCCGAGTTAAGACCTTACCCCGGACAGGTTGTGCAACCACTGCGGCCGCAGGGCTCTTATGAAGAGCAAGATGGGTGCTGGCAGTCGAGGCAACGGAGGCTTTGGTAGGCGCAGTTCCCTTACGCAGCACGTCGCCGATATTCGGCTGAGAAGAGCCGACAAGACCTTTCTGAGAAGAAGAAGTCTTGGCGGCAACAACTTTTCTCGCCTTAGAGGAGGCATCAGCAGGAAGTGACACCTCGGAAGTGGGGACGGCGTCTTTAGGAGCAGCAGGGGTTACGGTCACAAAAGGCGCCGAGATAACGACCTCTTCGGCCGAGGCTGGAGTGGCTGTAGAAACTGCCGGGGTAGATAGAGGCTCAGTAGCGGCGCTAGGACCCATAGAAGGGGCAACGGATTCGACGAAAACCTCGGAGGGCCGAGTGGAATCAATGTCAACAGAAGAGGTTTCAGGCACGTCACGACGAGGAGGCGACGGATTCGGAGCTGGAGGAGAGGCAGCACGAGTGGGACTGGGAATCCTGGTATCATCGACGGGCGGAGGAGACGGCTGCCGAATCAGGTGGTTAGTCATGCTAGGACCGCCGGGCTTAACAGAAAGCGGAGCACTGCAAAAATAAGAAAGAAAAAAGTGTCGATGAAAATGTAAAGAGAGAAACAAGAAATACAAGTAAAAGGAGCTTACGGCAACCCTGGGCATAATCTTGCGCTGGGAGGATTCGAGCGGATTTCTTCGCTCGTTTCTTGGGGACCGCTCGAGGCACTAGCAGAGCCCCACGCTTTCCCGAGGTAACAGGGGTCGAGAAGCAATAGGCTCGGGCCGTGAACTGAACGCCGGATTAGCTAGGAAAGTAGAAGCGAAATGCATAAGAAATAGGCATTGCAACTACCTCAAGAATTTGGACCTCGTCCGAATCACCTTCCTCCTCGTAGGCGAAGTCTTGCCACGAGCTCGAGCCGGGCAGATCCGATAGCGACGAACTCCTCGAGTCCGCTCACCAAGATCCGGGTGCTCCGGTCCGCGGGCCACGGAAGCAACAAAACTTCGGCGTCCTCGTTCTTCTGCTCTGCGAACCTCTGCAAGACGAGGACAAAGAAAGTTAGCAGAATCCGTTACGAAAACAATGGAATAGCAGAGCGTTATTGATTAAGCTTACCTCGGGAGGCGGGTGATCGCGGGCGAACGGTTTCAATCCCCAAGCCCAATCCTCAGGCATCTCCGTCTTGAAGATAGCTCGGACGCGCTTGTGGATAAGGTAATTGTCCAGCTCCACAGTCGAGACTCGGTTAGGGTCGAGGGGACCACTCATGTAGCACAGCTTGTGAGTCCGCTTCTGGAATGGGCAGATCCGGCTACTAATGAAAGTAGCCATCAGGTCTTCGCCGCATAACCCGGCGCGGATCAGCTCTTTAAGCCGAATCTCAAAAGCCTCGGCCAAGGCATGAGTTTTCCTCGGGTTGTAGAGCCAGTTCACTTTAGAAGGCGGACCAATTGAGAAGGCAGGGAGCCGAATCTTGTCCTCTGTCCCTCTATTCTTGACGTAAAAGAAGGATTTGTGCCACTTCTTACATGACTCTAACCCGGTGACACGAGGAAATACGGATTTCCTCCGAGGTGTAATGGACGCTGCCCCACACTGAGTAAGCGATTTCTCGGAGGGGTGCAGAGATTTGTCAGGGATTACATTAGAACGAATCTGGAAGAACTTCGACCAGACGTGCACTAACGGCCATAGGCCGAAGTATCCCTCCGAAGCGGAGATAAAAGCAGAAATAGAAGCAATGGCGTTCGCAGGAAGATGATGCGGCTGAAGGACGAAGTAGTCGAGAAACTCTCTAGCAAAATCGCTAAGAGGGAGACCGAACCCACACGCGAAGTGCGACATAAAAACCACATACTCACCCTCCCTAACATCCGGAGAAGACTCGCTGCCGGGTAAACGACATGAGACCTCGGCGGGAATCCTCTGAGTTCGGATAAGCCACTCAATCTCGCGGCGCGTAACGGAAGAACCTTGCCACGAGCCTCGCTCGGGCCCAGAGCCAGCGTCATCGTCCTCAACCAGAGCACCACTAAAGGAGCTAGACATGGGTGGTTCGCCGGAGAGATCGACGGAAGAAGAGCTGGCGGCGGAGGGGACTTTAGAGCTACGAGGCCCCGTCGTGATTTTACATGGAAGCGGCGGCGGAGGAGCAGAGGAACCGCCGCACAAACACGAGATCGAAACGGAGAAATCTACGGTAAAACCTAGGCAATGCGGCCAGAAAGGACTCACCGGCGACGGCCCCGAAGCTGGTAAGCGCAGGCGAGGCGAGCAGAACGGCGCGGCGGAGTCCTCGCCGTCGGAAGCTCTGGTGAGCGCAGGGCGGCAGAGCTGCGAGAAGGCGCGCAGGCGAGAGGAAGGAGGAGGGCAGAGACGAACGAGAAGGGGAAAAGTAAATCCCCAAACACCGTGCCCCTCTTTATAGTCGAGCCACGAATGAGGTAGTGGGATCGTGGCTGTAGCAGTTGACCGTGTAGATCGTGGGTGCGGCACGAACGCACGACGATAAGTGGAGACACACCAACGGCCACACGGGAACGAAGAAGGTTGAGATCCCCAGGAAACGCAAGACGCGTCGCGGCGCGGCAGTATAGGGTTAATCAGCCTTTGTCAAGAACACTGTAGAGGGACCAAAAAACTATAAAAACTATGATGGGAGTGACATGTAGGACGAGGCGTACGAGAGAAGGAACAAGGATACCCCGGACGAGAAAAGGGTAACTCGGAAACAATACTGAAGAATATGATGAAGCTGATACGACCCGGCCGAAGCTATCGACAGGGCCACACCAGCTTCGGGGACTAATGTCGGGGGGTTGACCTCGGGTAGGTCAAAGACGGGGAAGACAGAGGTACGATCCCCGTCTGGTTTCCGAGTTACAGTCTAGGTCGGCCGAATCACGAATAAGTCGGCCGACATACGGAGGCGAGAGGCCCGTATATGTATATTAAGGCGTTACCGAAGTTATGCGTGGGACGGCCGGGTTAACCTGAGTGATCTTGATGCGTAAAGGACAATCCGAGCTATGCAGGGAGGGCGAATAATATGAAGCTTGCAGAGAAGTAGAGGCTCAAGTCAAACCCTAGATGCAAGCTAAGGAGAATCTAAGCAGTGCCAAGCACTACGGACAAAGGCGCAGAGCGACAGAGAGGCAGGAGGAGGTCACGGAGGTGACAGTCCAGAAGACCGAGGCGTACAAGGGGGCCCTCTGGAACCTTGCCGTCGTTAGAGGGGCGACAGGGAAAGAGGGGCGCCGAACTACTATATTGGGATAGGCATATTCCTCGAATATGCTGGCCACGTCAGCCCTAAAGGAACCCAGGGCTCTCCTTTATAAGGAGAGACTTGGACTCAGGGAAGGGCATCGGCTCATTTTGGTACCGTTAGGTTGGTGAGGTTCATCTTTTCTCCCTGTATACAGCTCAAGGAGCACTTGTAGCCCAAGAGAAGAGAAATAAAGATCTTTGCCCTAATCTCTTGTGTGTAGAATTAGTTGCATCTTCCCTCTCCAGATCCCACTAGCATCCATTGGCCCCATACTTTAGCCTACCCATGGCATCTGCCGTGCCACCACCACGACATCGGGTCGCACCCGGGAGAGAACAACAAGGTAAACCCCTCTTTCTCTCGTTTAATCACCTATAGTACTATTTTCACCAATCTTCTAGAAAATATGAAGTAGATCGAGGGTGACAGTGTGAGCCACCTGCCGGGGTGAGAATGGGCATATGTTGATGATTTGAGGTACCTCCCGGGGCTAGCGCTACATCACAACTCATGCCAGTGGCCATGGAGATGCCTGGACGACGGACAAATCAACGATAATGTCATGAAAACTATTACGGAAAACTCCATGAGCAGGCGCGTGGATCAGGGAGGCGCCGACACCCAGGGCGTACTGTTCGCAGAAGGACAGACGGATACTTCAGAAAAAACATCATAGAGAGAAGATGGGATACAGTCATAGGTCAATAGGTGTAGGCGGGTGGTGTCCTGGAGAAGGAAAGCAAAGGGTGAGAGAAGGGACAGAGGAACATTGCAGGCAATGAACGCTTGATGAAGGAGGCAAGGAGACAATGGTGCTTATAATGACGATTTAGTTGCAATTAGTGAAACTACTAGGAAACATGTCTCTGCGTTGCAACGGGAGAGAAAAACAAAATTTGAATGAAAAAATTTGATGCTTGTGTTGCAATGGAGTTTTTTTTTTTTTTGCCCTATCTGAAAATACTACCAGCTTTTTTTCTCTATCTAAAAATATTATTGCAAGCAGGTTATGCTTCATCGAGATTTTGATTTCATACCATTGCTTAGCTTTATATTTCCTTCAATCTTGGTCCACCTGCTACTTCATAAAGTTTAACTGACCTTAAACGGTTGATAAAACTATATTAACTTGAACAGTCATAAAATTCATCCATTACGCCACTCTATTTCACGTGTAGAGCAAATGATGTAGGCTATAGATAAAGCGAAGTCAAACGGAGACATCAGTACAGAGAGAAAGAATGAGTTTCACATTAAAAAAAAACTGGAGGAAATGATTATAAGTTTATAATAACCAGTGTTCAAAGCCTCAGATCCATAGTTCAAAGCCTTCATGTGCTTTGCAAGGTGGAAAGTAGGAAGAAAGGTAGATAGATAATGCCATGGTGAACTATCTTCGATAATAATTAAGTCATAGCAAAAGAATAGTTCACATCACAGCCTTGCAAAGGGTTCTATAAAATTTCAGGACTTGTGCAAGACGTACAATCAGAATCAAGGATTCCAGATCAATAATTATCAAATCAACAAATAACTAAGAGGTGATTCTTTTCCTCTATAATTTATACCGGAAGGGATGATATCCCTAGGGAAATTCTTTACAAGAAGCTAGACTGGAGGAAGGTCCTATTATACCAGTTAAAGCTACAGCATCATCGGTCCTTCTTCACCCTTCAGTTTATGTTCACCTGCTGCTCCTTTGTTTTGTTGGCCTCCAGTGTCTTGCCTGCTGCATCGATCAAAAGAGATGAGAAAGAAAAGCTCGCAGTTCAGAACCAAAAGCGTAATTAGCACATAGATTAAACCACACTCTGTACATGGATTAAATTCACAGATGCTGAAACAGTGTCGAATTTGTGTTCCTCGAATCACAATTTCTAGTCGCAGACATCGCCACAAACAGTCGAGGTGCAGAAATCCCTAGCGTAGAATTCACAGCTAATTCTGTTTTTTTTCTAATCGTGAGCAAATGGAATTCTCAATCTTTGGACAAATAGCTTCAAATAATGAAACCTCAAATTCTCAATCGTTGGACAAATAGCACATAGAATCACATGTGGGAGCAGCAGAGGGCGTGGTGCTTACTTTTTTGCATTCCTTCGATGCGAGCACATCAGGATGTAGCTCGAGTTTTGCCATCTGTGGCACTGGGTCATCCAAGAGCAACGCCTGCTCCTGCTCATCAGTCTCCAAGCTGCCTCGAACCCGTATCCTCACGCTCCTGCTCCAGAGGCAATTTCAAGGCGGTAGCAGAGGAGACCCCAATTGAGCGCCAAGAACAAAAAAGTGCATAGTTTTCTTCGATTTTTTTCATTGCACCAACTCGACACCACTGCTGTATTGCATCATGAACTGCCGTGCACTTCATCGCCCAACCAAGATAGTCCCTTTTAGATCCAATTGCTAGAAATCATCCGAGAGTTTGGCGACTACAATCTGATGAGAGGAACAAAAGGAGAAAATACGTTAAAATAGAATTAGTGATGAGGCTGCATATAAACAGAGGACGACATTGGCTGAACACAAATATTGGATTCAGGTGTATTCGTTCTTCCAACAACTGAAGCAAAATCGGGTAAGAAAGGTACACAAATCACAATTTAACTGACAGAGCAGAGTGCGACTCAAGTTTAATATCCAGTTCATAGTCAGCACATGACCACACCCGCGCATCAGAATCGCGCGTGCCGCCACTGTCTCGGGCTCCTCACTCGGCCGTGTCTCAGTTCATTGTGCCGCCGCCTCAGGTCTGTGCCCGCACCTTAGCTCCGCCCGCCACCATGCATTAGCTCCGCACGCCGGCCCTCAGCACCACAATCCACATCACAGTCAAGAGGCTGTGTCTCATTTAAAGTAGCGACGCCATCTTCACTAAAAGCAGAAGCCTTGCCAGTAACTCCTTGATCTACAGCATCTTCCTTAGCAATAGAAACTTCCCCTGTAATTTCCATATCAGTAGATTCAATTAGCTGTTCTTGGGTGACAGCAATGATAAAAACTATTACGATCCAGGGCTCAAGCGCAACAGGACAACAATGCACTGTTGCATCTAGAATGCCTAGAAACACAACTGGAATATCACAGTAACAACATATTGCAATAAAAGGAGAGCAATCGGCCATTCAGATAGAATTTGATGCCACTCTGCACGAATGCAGTAATGCAGAATAAACAACAGGTATCATATACAGTTCAGCAACTGAAATTAATCTGATGATGTGGCTTAAGGAGATTGACTTGAGGAGATGAGATGAAGATGAAGCTCAACCAACAGCAGGAATAAAGGGTAGCAGATCGCCCATAATTTCAAGCGTCGCTTGAAAAATTGAAACTGATATAGCGCTGTTAAAATTAAATTGTGGAAAACACATGATGGCGTGACAGATTTGCTCAGGTAGAAGGCTCGGATTGCTCATGAATGCTTGATGAGGTGGACGACACCTTGCATGTTGAGCTAAATATCTTTAGTGGGTTGCTCCTAGGTGTCAATTGGGATCCCGTCAAGGTTCCACTTCTAGTTCATTTGCCAAATTCTAGTTCAAATTTTTGCTCAAAATTTAAACTAGAATTTGGCAAATGAACTAGAAGTGGGACTTTGGTGGGATCCCACTTGACACCTTAGTTGCTCCTATTTAGTTATTATTATTATAGATTTCTACATTTTTGACCATTTATATTTATTATAAAATCTTAAAAAATACCAAGTTTAGACTTTACTTATCAAGTTAACCAATAAAACGGAAAAAATATTTTTCAAACATGAACAATTTTTAGACTCCGGCGAACAGTTTTTGAACCACGTGACTATTTTTTAACTCTGTAAACATTTTTTTTCAAATCTAGTGAAATTTTTTGTTGCTATGAACCATTTTTTGAACCCTGTGAACAATTTCTGAATCTACTGGACATCTTTTACAATGAACAATTCTTTTAAAAACATGATCATTTAAAAAAACATGAACATTTTTCTTACACATGGACACTTTCTAGAAAAGCAGAAAATGGAAAAGAAACAAAAAATAAAGGTGATAAAAAAGAAACAAAAAAGAATAGAAAAAAAAGAAAGAAAAACACCATGTCAATGCGTTTGGATGCGAGTTCAGGGCCAAAGGAATAGAGTAGTGCCATGCCAAGAAGTTAGCGCCTGTCCTGAACAACCAATATATGAGGGAATAAAAAGTCCTTGTGATTTGGAGATTGTACTAACAGGTTATGTTCTGGGCACTATTAAGTCTTTGGGTTCCGACGTGTTAAGTTGACACCTTCAACAATGAAACTGTGAGAGCAACAAGTTCCCAAATTGAACCAAAAGGTACAGTTTATATATGACAGCAACTAGATATGATGGGAAACTGTTAAATCACAAACTTTGGACATTGTATCCTTGTACGTCAGAGAACTTACCTCGAATGGCCTTAAGGACAAATGTTTGATAGGAGTATGTTCTCATAGTTACAAAAGATGTTTCAGTAAGCAGTAAGCTTTGCACATCAGGATTACTGACTTGTGGAAGGCATTAACAACAAGATGGCTGAAATATTCTCCTAGTTCACAATGATCTTACATTAATGATAAGATGAGAAAAGGAAAAATGAAAATAACCTGCAGTCAATAATATCTGGACAAAGAGCAGACCTCATTAGGTATTAGAGGAACTGAGAAACCACTTCCACTGCTCAGATAGATAGACAAGTGCCACTGCCCAAATAAATAAGTGATAAATGATGACCACCTACCTGAACAACACAGAAAGTAACCATCTGCTACCAAAAATACTAAGTTTGACATGAACAAGTGGACAGCACCAAGCACTGCTCGGCCCATGAGGTGTGGCGTCAACAGGTCCACGCACCAAGCCTCGAACCTAGTGTGGCTCACTCCCTCTATAAGATATGCACAAAGAGTAACATTAACTAAGTTGTTCAGGTAATAATCCATATGTGATTTTAATACTAACATTTCACAAAACCATTTGTATTTTAACATAACCTCAGAAAATCAGTTATTTGACATCATACTTAATTTCATAGTTTGAATCTTGGACGAAGAGTATCATTTCAAAACCTACCGAAGGTCAAATTCGTCACAAAAACAAAGCCTTTCCTCAAACGAGTAGATAGATAAATGCTACAGTGCACTCTGTACATATTCCCACAGTTAAAGAAGGTCCAGTCCTACCATCTTTGTAGGAAGCAAGAATCTGAATGTGAGAAAAAAGGTAGTTCACCTACTATCCTAATCCATATGGCTCATGATTGTTTGGTTTACAACTCTAGTGACTCGTTATCTGATCAAATATGAAGAACAGTTCATACAAGGAAAGAAACATAGCTCACTACAGCAAATAAAGATAGTACTTGACAGTGCAATGGATTCATTCTGGGATGTAGCTACAACTAATCCACCTCTAGCTTAGCAAGCTAGTAACACATGAAACTGATCATTGATCAATGGCCTTTAACTTCATAACATTTGCATTGCCCATTCTTCAAAGAGAAAATAGTAAATCAACAACAAGAATGGACAAATTGAGAAGATAAACATGGAATCACAGAGCACACGGTTGAATTATCGAAGGCCGAAAATGAAATTAATAATAAAGTACACAACCCTTGAAGAATTTTATGAGTACAAAATACTAGAGTCATATAATTAATTTTGATGCAATGAGAAAATCAGCACTGGCTAGATATGTAGATAAGAATAAAGACATCCTGTTGATCTCTTCTCGAATGGATAGAAAGACTTTAGGTACTACATCACAGGGCAAGATAAAGCAATGTCTTATTTAACCAGTGTAAGCACTATATTAACTTGCACTTGTTTCTATCAAAACAAGATGAGAAAATGGATAAAACAGGTCATGATGTGATTTGGCTTACATCAGTGTGACAGATCAAAGCCTGGCCAATGAAGGAACATCCTCGTCAAATATTATTATTTTTCAGTCTCAGTCTTGCACTTCAAGCACCTTTTCTTCTGATATTGATTCTTCCCCATCAGTTTAAGCTATTGATTTATTGTCTTCCGCAGTATGTGGCATCCTCAAACCCGTTCGGGGGTAGTAGTACTTCTTGTGCCCGAGCTCGACAAGCTTAGTAGCCTCTTCCACCCTCGATGCCTCTACCAATGCATCCACTACATCCTGCAGCAGATCAACCGCTGTTCTACAGATCCCTTTGGCACTTAGCATATTATGGCAGTATATCAGCGCACAATCTAGCTCTCCAGCCTGAAGAAGCCTCGGCACGAGAGTTTCATATGTCCCCTTATTTGGGGTATACTCATTTTTTCTCAAATGATCATACAGCTTCTTGGCATCCTGTAACCTCCCTGCTTTGCAATATCCTCGAATCAGCTCATTGTAGGACACAGTATCAGGCTTTGGCCCATCCTTCTCCAACTTCTCAACCACAGCAACTGCATCCTCAATCCTCCCTTCCGCGGCCAAACCCCGCAGCTTCGCATTGTAGCACACTCTGTTTGGCTCCAGATTCCTCTCCTTCATCATATCCCATACTTTCTCGGCGTCATCCGTGCGGCCATTGTTGTAATACCCATTCAAAAGCGTGTTGAAAGTAACAACGTCAGGCGAAACACCATGCTTCTCCATGAGTAAGACAGCTTCAAGAGCAGCTGAGAGGTCGGGCTTCTGGCACAGTGAGTGGATGAGTATGTTGTAAGAGTATACGCTGGGGACAACCGAGGGGTGGGAGGCTGGGATCTCCTGGAATGCAACGACGAGGCCGTCAAAATCTCGGGCTCCGGTGTACGCGGCAAGGACAGCATTGAACGTCATGGTGGACTTATGCTTTGCGGGAAGTTCATGGAAGACTGCGGCAGCGTGCGATGGCATGGAGGCACGGCCGTAGAGGCGGATGAGGCGCGTGGCGAATCCCTCGGTGGAGGTCTCGAGGAAAGGCTTCTGCGCTTCGATGATGGCCTCGATACAGTCTTGGCGGTCGAAGGAGGCGAGGCGTCTGACGGCTACCTCGTACACGCGGTGCCGGTCGCGGAAGCGCGACACGGTCGACGCTTCCACGAACTCGGAGACCAGCTTGTCAGGGTCGCGCTGCCGGAAGAGGCCCTTGAGGATCGCCTCAAGGGGCTTCGAGTTCTTGTGGTCCGCGCCGGACACAGGAGCATCGGCGGCCGGCTGTGCGCCGAGGGGTTTCGCGGGCTTCTTGTCGGCGATGGAGTCAGCGTCGGCGGCGGGCGGTTTCGGGGTCGGCGAGGGCTTGATCTTTGTTTTGTGCTTGGGTGGTGGTCTTACGGTCGGCGTGGAGGAGGCAAAGATGCGAGAGAGGCTGTTCGCCCGGGTCGAGGCGGCGGCGGCGGCGGCGGCGGCCGCCGCGGTGTGGGAGGCCATGGGGGGAACGGCGGATGGGGTTTGGGTCGAGAGGAGAATGGGAGGAGGGTTTGCCCGACGCACCTCACTGCTTCTTAATCTGGCCGTGGAAAATATTAGCCCGGCCCAACAAAACACAACCCAACCAATAAAAACGCGTCCGGCGCACAGCCCGGTCCACTTGCCTGGCCAGCCGGTATTTTTTCTTTTTTACAAATCTGATCCTTTCGAAAAAACAAATGCTCCATGTGACCCAGCGAAACTATTTTCAAATATGTTCCCCAGCGCTAACACGGTTGAAGCCGAAGTTGTGCATATCACTAGTAAATTTAACACGAGATTCTCTAATTTTGGCGTCGACCTGCGCCAGCTAGCTTGGCGCCGTCCTTGCTTGGCTCCGAAATAGTGTTTTGGCTTTATTTTGTTGGCACCAAACTAGGAGCTTAAGTTTCAAAATAGTTTCGCCGGAGGAGTTAGATACACATTAGTTTTGTCAAAGGTAAGATTTGGCAAGAAGTTCAGCACCCGGCGAAGGACGAGTCTCGAAATAGGATTTTCTCCGACCGGAGATTCTAGCGTCCCGAGGTCTATTCATTGCTTGTCGCGGCACTGGAACTGCTATATGCGACGTTCAGCGGCAAATCGGCGCATCACCGCGTACCCAACCCCATCAAATAATGAACCTAGCCCTTATGTGATGGGATATTATTTTTCCTGTTATACTACTTCAACTTTACTTTTGATTGCGTGATGCATCTCGGCTTTGCGCAAATTTTCACGCATGCGAAACTTTTTACTGTTTTTTTTGCATTTTTCATTTTATTTTTATTTTGTTTTGTTTATTTAAAAATAGAATATTTAAATCATGATTTTTAAATCCAAACCTTTCTATAAATCGTGATTTTTTTAATATCATGAACATTTGTCAAATCGGGAACAAATATTCCAAACAATGAACATAAATTCTAAATCAGGAACATTTTAAAAAATTATGAGCAAAATTTCCAAACCATAAAGAATTCTTTGAACAATGACTAAGAAATTTTTAAAATCATAAACTATTTAAAAAACTTGAAAAAAAATTCAATGTCATGAATTTTTTTTCAAAAAATCATGAGCAAATTTTGAATGTCATGAACACCATTTCTAAACCTTGAACAATTTTTCAAAATCATGAACAAATATTGAATGTCATGAACAGTTTTTGAAAATAATTGAACAAAATTTCAAAATTAAGAACAATGCTTATGCAAAATAGAAAAAAAAGAACTTAAAAAGAACATAAATTGAAAGAAAAAGGAAAAGAAATAATAAGAGTCTGGCAATGGCAATGCAAGAAAAATTATACTAATAGTCATACATCCAGTTTTGGAGTTTTGTCATTGTAGACTTGATGAGCGTACTGCTAAGCCATATTGATATGGGCACTACTAGAAATCGGTTGCCGATATAAGCTTCCCGTCGAACCACTGTTCATCCGTTGGATCAGTAGTTGTCGGACCGTACGATCTTAAACAGAGTTTCGCGTCTAATTCGAGGAATTTGTGGAGAATTGATTGCTTTGCTTAATTGTTCTGATTGCATGCTTCCGCATGTAGTGTTTCTGTAATGCATGTCCACTGATTTTGTTCTCTTCTTTATTCTTGTATTCATCCGCGTAGGTGCTTTCGGTAGCCTCTATGAGTTGCTGTTTTTTAGGAAAAAATTGCAGATATTAAGGAAGCAGTTTTTTAGGCAACTTTCTAATCTTGTTTCCAGTGTTTGTCCAATTTGCTTCCATGTTTATAAAATGGTTCCAAAGTACGTTCATTGAAATATGGAAAAATCACGACGTGCCGGCACAGGAGAACCTATAGATATGTGAATCGGTCGTAAAATTTGGAAGCATGGATATTTTGCTTCCAACGTAATTGATGTTTGCTTCTAGCGCAACAAATTTATGCTTCTATTGCTTCAGTTAGCAAAAATATTTTTGCCCTGATGAATCACATTTTCCCCCAATGTTACTCCCCTTTGCTTCCTATGACATTGGAGTAATTCTATCTATCCACACCAAAATTATGTTTCCTTAATCTAAAGAATCAGCTTTCATGTAAAATAAATTTCCTTAAATTTAGCACAAATATTCATATAGCTTGCTTCTTTATGGAGTACATTTTGTCTCCAGTGTTACCATACTTTGCTTCCTACACATCTAGAGTTTGTTTCTATAAACAATTATTTAATAGGCAATAGCGACATATATTACATTGTTCATGCTACTTGCTTCCTACATAAGGGAATAGAGTTTCCCAAACATAATTGTACACTGCATACACAAGCCAGAGCTCGGTGTGGTATGATCCGCCGGCTAGGCCACACGAAGCCTATATCTTGATGGTTGCTTGCATTGTCATGGACATCACCAATAACAATGTCGTCGTTTGTGTTGAGGGCTACAACTTTTTCAGGACCGGGATCATTAGCACAACAGACGGTGACTCGTACCGGTCCATTGATTCCACCTTCAAACTTGATGTCTATGTCGAAGATTGTCTATTATATAATAGAAAATTATAAGAAAAACTCACACACATTGGACCATGTTCAGCATTGTATGAAGGAAAACTTATGATTAGTAGAAGCATTGTGAGAAGCAAATATGTACATGGTACTGAGCATGTAATATGCAAGCGGGAAGCAACTTATACACCGAGCTTCCATATAACAAAAGTTTATTCCAAACTGTATTGAAGTTTGCTTCCGCTACAAATGATATTATTCAGTGCGGCCAAGAGAGCATATGGACATGAAAAAGGGAGGATGGGAAACTAGATTCACACTACGAAATTGGAAAAATGAGCAGGTGATGCAATATATGACCATACATTGAACACATGATTCGGATGGAAAATTTGATTCACAATACCAAATAGTAAATGACTACAATGATTTAATGTCAAAAAATTCAGAAATATTCATGGCGACCTAGGTCTAGCTACTACCTTCTACTTGGATAGCGTGGCCCTATTGAAGGTGAAAGAACATTTCTTAATCCCTAGTGTTTTGTGTGTTAGATAACAATACCAAGGATCATTTAATGTGTGTTGAAGTGTTGCAGCTCTATTTGAGAATAAAGGGAAAAGAACTCTGCCTTTGGGGGCGGATAATCCGGCCCCACCAGGGGCGGATAATCCGCCCCTCCCTTTGCCAAGCAGCGAAGCGAGAGGCGGAATTTTGGCGGATTTTCGGCCCGCCGATAATCCGCCTCGGGGGCGGATAATCCGCCCCCCTGCTCATCGCCAAGGCGCAAGCCCTAGAGAGGGGGCGGAGTTTTGGCCGGACTTTCCGGCCTGGCCAGATAATCCGCCCCTCAGGGGGGCCGGATTATCCGCCCCCAAGATCTTCACCAAGCTTCACCAAGGCGCAAGCCCTAGAGAGGGGGCGGAGTTTCCTCCGGAGAATCCGCCCTTGGGGCGGAGTTTTCCCAGGGGGCAGATAATCCGCCCCAAGTGGGGGGCGGATAATCCGCCCCCAATGTTGTGCAACGGCCAGATCTGGGGAGGGGGTATTTAAGCCAGCCATCCCCCTCCTGCCAGAACTCTTGATTCATCTCGAAAAAGACCAGATCAGATCTGAAAGCTTCATCCAAGAGTGCTCCACCCAAAGGCCCCATACCTTGGGAAATCGAAGGAGGAGAACTCGATCTTCAACATCAGCAATCAAGCGCTTCATCTCCTCTCCATTCATTTGGAGAACCTCCGATCTAGTATTTCTTGCAAATATCTAGATCCTCGTTTTTGTTTATATTGATAAACCTTGTTCTTGTGGCAGCTTGTTGTCATCTCGGGAGCCCCCAATTCGGTTGTGGGTGTGTGCCCCGATAGTGTTGTAAAAGGCACCGGTTCCCGCCTCGAAGGGATCCAATAGTGGAGAAGGTGGATCAGGCCTCTCGTGGCGAGATCCATCGGAGAATAGGGTGAGGCCTATTGTGGCGTGGTGGTCTTAGAACCGCCCACCCCTCCAACGCAGATGTACTTCCCTTAACAAGGAAGGAACTGCGGTAAAACAAATCCCTGTGTCTCCGCGTGCTCCACTACGGTTTCCTCGCTCCTCTTTTACGTGCTTAGTAGTTAGGGTTACATATAGGGAAATTCTTGTAGTTGCATATCTAGAGAATTTACTTTGTGTCAAGCCTAAAATTAAAAAAGTATTAAAAATTGGTTAGCACCTATTCACCCCCTCTAGGTGCCCATACGATCCATTTCAATTGGTATCAGAGCCTCGGCTCTTATTTCGGGCTTAACCGCTGTGGCATCCCGCAAAAACCACTACTAAAAAAATCGCGTTGTTTTTGTGCATTGCATCATCATGACCGCATGCTCATGTCATCATGCCACATTGCATTTGCGCATCATCATGTCATCATGCATGTGTTTGTCTGAAACTATTTTCGTGAAGCCTGATTTTGTTTTCTAAACGCCCCGTCTTGATTTCAAACTAAAACCCGGGTCTCCGGATATTTTATTTGTCTACAATATAGTTGCAACTGTTTTAATTTGAACAAAGCAAAATAAATATATTATAATATAAAAACCCTATTTTTATAAACCCCGGAGGAGACCGCCGCCCGCCAGGCCCAACGGCCCAGCTAGTAGCAGTCTACAACTACGACAGGCCCAAAAACCCAACCCTAGACCCTTTTTCTACCCAAACCTAGTCTACCCAACCCCCTCCACCTCACCCCGACCAACCATAGCTTGCCACCTCACCTTTCCCTCCACCTCATCACACCCACAGTGTGGCATCCCGCAAAACCACTACTAGAAAATCGCGTTGATTTGTACATTGCATCGTCATCGTCATGTGTTGTTGTCTAAAACTATTTTCGCAAAGCCCGTTTTGTTTTATAAAACGCCCCATCTTTAATCAAATATCAAACCCCGGGTCTCCGGATGATTTTTGTTTGTCTGCTGTCGGTTTGCAAACGGTGTTTGTAAAACAAATAAAAATATTTATTATTTTAGCGGCGTCGAGCAGGCCGTTCAACGACCACCCCAGGATTTACAAGCGGTCCACCCTAATTCCTAAACCTACCGGGTAACCTACCCAACCCTTCCTCCACATCACCCCATCCTATCACAGCTGCCACGTCACCACCGCTCTCCCTCTACCAATCCCACCATGCAACATCACCCCAACCTCCCTCTCTCCCTGGACAACCCCCTCTTTTCCCTGGTCTCACACGCCCCCCCCCAACCCACTCTCTCTCCCTCCCACTGCCGGACTCCCCACAGGCCCACCACCCACCTTTTCCCCACTCACCTCCCGGATCCCACCTCCCCGCACTCCCTCCAACCGTGACCCCCTCCCACAGGCAGTCCCACTGGACCGGTCCACCCACCCGCGTCTCCCGCAGCCCTCCTCTCTGCCTCTCCTCCCAGAGCTAACCCGGCGCCTTGCCTGTCTTCCCGTCGCCACCTTCCTCCCCTTCTCCCACCGCCTCGCCTCAACCCGCTCCCCATCTTCCCACCGAGGCTCACCCTCCTACCTCCTCTCCGTCCCCCCATGACTCCATCCCGCCACCGTCCTCTTCTTCTGTCCGTCTCCACCGCCTCCCTTGCAGCCTGCTCGCTTCGCCATGGCTCCTCTCGCGCCACTGCAACCTCGCCAGCGCCCGCTCGGTCACCATGAGCTCCGCTTCGTCTTGAGCCCAGCGTCGTCGTCGCCCGCATCCACCCGCGTTTCGAGCCACGCGCAGCCCGCCTAGCGCCCGCGACCCGGCCCCGACCAGCTCCGCCCGAGCCTCCCGTCAGCCTCGCTCGCCCTCAGCGCGCCCGCGTTCTCCACCTCCATGGTCGCCTCCTCCTGCACCTCTGCCGCCAGGCCCGACGCCCGCCTCTGCGCCCCTCCGTCGGCCGACCTCGCCATCGCTGCTCGGTAGCGAGCCGTGGCGCCCTCGCCGTCCACCGTGACCCGTCGACCCGTCCTGCGCGCCTCGGCGCGGCCGCCCTCGGCTCCTCCCGCCGGCGACCTCCGAGCTGCCACCGCCTCTACCCGACCTTTGTGGACCCGCGTCCCGAGCCGCGATGCCGACCTCATTGCGCAACCACGGCGCCATCGGCCTCCTCCTCGGGATCCGCGTCCCCATGCCCCGCTGGTCCACCTCGCCTCGAGCTCGTCCCACGGAGATGCACCGTCGACACGCCAAGAACGTCCACCAAGACGCACAAATCGAACCGATGACCGGAGAACCATCTCGAACGCCATGAGCTACTACCACGACCAAGGCGGAACTCCGTCGCGCTTTTCGGACACGAGACCCGCGAGCCGAACCGGATGTCGATACCCGAAGGCCGATCTCGCCGAACCGAGAACTCCGCGGTGCCGGAGTCTCCTACGGAACCATCGACGCCACACGAGCTCGACACCGACAAACGAGTGGAACCCGAGTGCCGTCATGGAAATTAGGGGCGATGACGCCGAATCGACAAGCTCTCCTTCACGGAATTCGAGAAGCCTGTTCGGGTGCCTGAAGACCAAAATCCGTCGAACCCTAACCAAGTACGTCGAGACCCTGAAGACCCCGAAGCCGAAGGTCAACTACAAGGAACGTCAAGCTCGTCGAGATTGCGGAACGACAAGCACTTCACCCCGGATGTCGAGATCGACCCGACCCGCGAATGCGACAAGATCCGCATGCGACAAGAACGACAGCGATCGGGAGAATCCGATGCGCCCCAACAGCGAACCAAGTCCTGCTTTCCGGACGCGACAAGGTCTACCTCCGATGTTTGAAAACGAGCCCGCCGGGAACGCTTCCGTCGAACCCCAGATCCGAGCCCTGAGACCGACCCCGAACCCCGGAACCCCAAGATCTGCCGAACCCTAATGTGTGAACCCCTTATCCGAACCCCTATTTTTATAAATGTCAAACATAAAACTTGTTGCATATTGAATTGTCATACTCGCATGCATAGTATCATGTGGTTTGGGGGCCTTATGCCGATTCACCTAATAATTAAATATGGGGCCCATATGCGGGCAAATCTAGTCTCATATTGGCCTCATTTAAATTTGTGTAGCGAACCGGTGCTATCTTTTGCCATGCTAAAACCACATTCAAAATGCGGGGTTTCTAAATAACATGAACCACCTAACTAATTGTCGGGACCCCGGTTCCGCTTAATATGACCTAATTGCATCGCCTCTTTGCCATGCCATGCATCATACATGCATCATGCCGATCTTCTGCCTTAGTATTAAATATTGCATCCGGTGTTTCTTCTAGTGTTTTGCTTCTAAGCGGATAAGGCCGTTGAGTTGATGTGAGCTTCGCCCCGATCTTCGGTTGAACCCTTCGACAATGTTTTCAGGCGAGCATCTCCCCCCCTTTCTACCTATCTTATTTTTATAGTATTTATTCCCTCCTGTTGATCTATTGCTATCTGTGTTGCGATGCTCTAGTTTCCGTACCTGTGATACCCCCGCAGCCTTATATTGCCTTGGACACATCCTATTACCTGTTGTTTGGTAGATAGTTGGACTTGCGTGTCGTAGTCGCTTGCTCAAGTGATGTTACGTGTTGTCAAATGCCACAGTTGTTGGAGTAATGCCGCATGCTTGATGTTGGAGATGGTCCTAGTTTTACTTATCGTTCACTTTAATTTCTGTTTAACAACTAAAATTGAAATAAGCAGAGGCATCGGTGGGTGATAGATAATATTTGGTTTCCGAACGCCCACTTGTGTCCCGTAAGACCCCGAGTACTTGATACCTGTTCCTTGATTTATCGCGCTATCCACATCCGGGAGGTATATGGGACCCCCCTGAGCGAGAGCTTGATTCAGTCTTATTTCTTGGGGCCACAAACTAGTTTGAGGTTTTATTTACTATCCTGTACTTATGCCATGCTACTTATGTATTTACGTTTGTGCGAGGAGCACACTATCGCTTAGAATCGGGACACGTTACGCGGTGTCGACAAGCCCGATTTTGGGTTCCCGATCGCTCTGACCGTCCACCCAAACCTTGAGTCCGTCTCGAGCTTGCTTACCGTTGCGGGTAGACTCCAAGGGTGGCCTGAAATATTTCAATCCTGTGATTGTTCATCGTGAAAGCCTCGTTGGGTTTCGAGTTGGTTTTCCGAGGTTGATCGGCGTGTGTTGCTATTGGTGCACCCGGCCGTAAAACTTTCTGAAAGCCGTGTCCGCGGATATGGACGACTTGGAGCACAGTATCTCGATCATAGACAAGCATAACTAAAGTTTATTGCTATAAATTTGACTTTATAATGACTAGTAATCAGCTTCACTATAATGGAATGGCTAATTAATACTGCCCACCATTGCTTGATTGGAGGGTCGCTTGCGACCTTTGTACCTGACTAGTAAGTAATGCAACTACAACGGAATGGCTGAATAAAAGTACCAACAACTGTTGGGTTTTGGGATATCTCATGCTACCTGTATCTGATTAGTAAGTGTTGCAACTATAACGGAATGGTTAACTAAAAGTGCCCACTGCTCATTTTATCAGGATGATTATCTAAACCTGACTAGTAATTGCTGCAACGATAACTGAATAAGTAAAACTGCCAACTGTGTGAGTCCCTCGGCTGACTTCCTCGTTTGGTCTCGAGGGGGAAACGCCAGGAGGGGTTTGTTTGATGGTAGCATCAGGTTGGTTCCGAATAGGTCTTTCTTACCCCCTCTGTTTGCCGCCAGTGGTTTCGAGTCTCTATAGGTTGTTTAGAGCATGCTGCCGCTACCGCTTCAGTCCACCATACCTATGTAGGCGAGGACCGCCGAATTCTAGCCTCGCTGGCCTCGATCTTGACGCTCCTTCTTTTCCTTTGCCCTTTGTCGGCACCTTTTGTTTAAGCGGTTTGAGATCGGCGTCGTTAGCAGGGTTACCCTTCCGGCTTGGCGGGGTTATGGGCGCCATTGGTTATTCTTGAGGCTCTTAGCTCCATTTGCATCTTGTCCGTAGCTGGACGCGTTCTATCGTTTTCAAGGTGACTTGGATCTTTGTATATTATATGTATTCTTGACTCTTGGAGTCGTCATATATATATATCGTTACGTGGGTCCCATCGAGGACTGATCGTAATGTTATTACCGTTTTCCACCCGTCGAAAGTGCACGGTGGGCACCTTTGAATCGTTTCTATGCGGGTTTGGCGAATTTTGCTCAAACTTGCATAGGTCCGATTCTGAGGTGTTCTGAGTGGTATCGAGCTCGCGGTTGCGATACCCCACAAGTCCAGCCTGTAGGATAACCTAGCTAACGGCCGAAGTAGAGTGTCAAAACTATTTTGCAAAATCGGTTGGATAGTTCTGATTAGGTCTGATTTATTCCTTACCCCTCTGCTATTCTCCTCTTACCTCTACGTGTTTTGAATCCACTCTTTTCTCTTTCTTCGAGTCCAGGAATTCTCGTGGTTGGGTTTCCGTCGTACCTTCAGGGTTTCGCTTTCTCCCTTTTGTAACGGAGGTGCTACGATCATCAAATCTGCAACTTGTCTGTTGTACCCTTCATCCGATCTTTTGTTCTTAAGCTCTTCATCCATATGTGTTCCTTGCCGGATATCAGTGTCGTTGAAAAAGATATGAGAAGGACGAGCATTGGTGAAGTTGGAGTTGACCTTGAGCATGTGTTGTTCATGCCAATGAAACCATCGCGGGACCTAATCATTGTGTCTTTCATATGATTTCTGCTGGCATCATCCCTTTGTTAGGATACACTATGAAGATCTTGATCTAAATCTCGAGAGTTGAGTTGCTGATTCTCCTACCCATGTATAGAGTTGATAGTTGGGTCGGGATGGGTGATCACCCTACCCGACTCTTCTTGTTCGATTACGTACATCGAACTGGTGGATCAATGTAACTTTTCCCTCTTCTAATGGAAGTTAGAGGTGGCCTTATCGTTTGATACCTCTACCTTCGTCCTTTGTTTCTCCGGAGTGTTTCCTCGACGATCAGGAACAACGACCCTTTGTTGGTGGTGTCGCCGAATTCCAGATGAAGAAGGAACCATCGTTAGTGGTGTCGCGAGGATCTACACGAAGCGAGAGGATCAGACCGCCGACCTTCTTTCCGGTACCATGAGGCGGATCTCGAGGGCGAGATCCTTTGTTAGTGGTGTCGAATTGTGGCATCCCGCAAAACCACTACTAGAAAATCGCGTTGATTTGTACATTGCATCGTCATCATCATGTGTTGTTGTCTAAAACTATTTTCGCAAAGCCCGTTTTGTTTTATAAAACGCCCCATCTTTAATCCAATATCAAACCCCGGGTCTCCGGATGATTTTTGTTTGTCTGCTGTCGGTTTGCAAACGGTGTTTGTAAAACAAATAAAAATATTTATTATTTTAGCGGGGCGTCGAGCGTTCAGGCGACCACCCCCAGGATTTTACAAACGGTCCACCCTAATTCCTAAACCTACCAGGTAACCTACCCAACCCTTCCCTCCACATCACCCCATCCTATCACAGGCTGCCACGTCACCCTGCCTCTCCCCTCTACCAATCCCACCATGCAACATCACCCCAACCCTCCCCCTCTCTCTCCCTGGACAACCCCCTCTTTTCCCTGGTCTCACACGCCACCCCCTGACCCACTCTCTCTCTCCCTCCCTGCCAGCCGGACTCCCCCTGGGCCCCGCCGGCCACACCCCACCTTTTCCCCCACTCACCTCCCCGGATCCCACCTCCCCCGCACACTCCCTCCAACCGCGTGACCACCTCCCCTGGCCGTCCCACCTGGACGGTCCCACCCACATGCTGTCTCCCGCAGCCTCCTCTGCCTCTCCCTCCCAGAGCTAACCCGACGCCTTGCCCGTCTTCCCGTCATGGCCACCTTCCTTCCCTTCTCCCCATGGCTCAACCCCGCCTCCCCATCTTCCCGTGAGCTCCTACCTCCTCCCCCCCCTCGCGACTCCATCCCGCCACCGTCCTCTGCTTCTTCCTGGCCGTCTCCACCGCCTCCCTTGCAGCCTGCTCGCCGCCCCTCGCCTCGCCTCCGCACCCAACCGCGCCGCGCCTGGCTCAGTCTGTGAGCTCCGCTCGTCCGCTGAGCCGCCCAGCGTCGTCCGCGCATCCACCCGCGTTTCGAGCGCGAGCCGCTGCCCGCCATGACTTCGGCCCCGACCCCTCATGGCCTCCCCGTCGCCTCGCGCTCGCCCTCCGTCCTCCATTCTCCAGGCGCCTCCTCCTCCTGCACCTCTGCCGCCTTGAGCCGGCCCGGCCTTGCCTGCGCGCCCTCCGTCGGCCGACCTCGCGGCGCCTCCCCGTATTGCTCCGGCCCGAGCAGCGCCCTCGCCGTCGCCGTGACCCCGTCGACCCGCCCTGCGCGCCTCGGCCGACCTCCGCCTAGGCTCCTCCCGCGGTGACCTCCGAGCACGCCACCCTCTACCCGACCTTTGTGGACCCGCGTCAAGCCGCGCGATGCCCGACCTCATTGCGCCGCGACGCCATCGGCCTCCTCTCGGGATCCGCGTCCCCATTCCCTTTGGTCCACCTCGCCTCGAGCTCGTCCTTCGAGATGCACCGTCGACACGCCAAGAACGTCCACCAAGGCGCACAAATCGAACCGATGACCGGAGGAACCATCTCGAACGCCATGAGCTACTACCACGACCACAAGACGGAACTCCGTCGCCTTTTCGGACACGAGACCCGCGAACCGAACCGGATGTCGATACCGAAGGCCGATCTCGGAACCGAGAACTCCGCCGCGGTACCGGTCTCTCCTACGGAACCATCGACGCCACACACGATCTCGACACCGACAAACGAGTGGAACCCCGAGTACTTCGTCGTGGAAATTAGGGGCGATGACGCCGAATCGACAAGCTCTCCTTCACGGAATTTGAGAAGCCTGTTCGGGTGCCTGAAGACCAAAATCCGTCGAACCCTAACCAAGTACGTCGAGACCCTGAAGACCACGAAGCCGAAGGTCAACTACAAGGAACGTCAAGCTCGTCGAGATTGCGGAACGACAAGCACTTCACCCCGGATGTCGAGATCGACCCGACCCGCGAATGCGACAAGATCCGCATGCGACAAGAACGACAGCGACCGGGAGAATCCGATGCGCCCCGACAGCGAACCAAGTCCTGCTTTCCGGACGCGACAAGGTCTACCTCCGATGTTTGAAAACGAGCCCGCCGGGAACGCTTTCGTCGAACCCCAGATCCGAGCCCTGAGACCGACCCCGAACCCCGGAACCCCAAGATCTGCCGAACCCTAATGTGTGAACCCCTTATCCGAACCCCTATTTTTATAAATGTCAAACATAAAACTTGTTGCATATTGAATTGTCATACTCGCATGCATAGTATCATGTGGTTTGGGGGCCTTATGCCGATTCACCTAATAATTAAATATGGGGCCCATATGCGGGCAAATCTAGTCTCATATTGGCCTCATTTAAATTTGTGTAGCGAACCGGTGCTATCTTTTGCCATGCTAAAACCACATTCAAAATGCGGGGTTTCTAAATAACATGAACCACCTAACTAATTGTCGGGACCCCGGTTCCGCTTAATATGACCTAATTGCATCGCCTCTTTGCCATGCCATGCATCATACATGCATCATGCCGATCTTCTGCCTTAGTATTAAATATTGCATCCGGTGTTTCTTCTAGTGTTTTGCTTCTAAGCGGATAAGGCCGTTGAGTTGATGTGAGCTTCGCCCCGATCTTCGGTTGAACCCTTCGACAATGTTTTCAGGCGAGCATCTCCCCCCCTTTCTACCTATCTTATTTTTATAGTATTTATTCCCTCCTGTTGATCTATTGCTATCTGTGTTGCGATGCTCTAGTTTCCGTACTGATACCCCTGAGCCTTATATTGCCTTGGACACATCCTATTACATTGTTTGGTAGATAGTTGGACTTGCGTGTCGTAGTCGCTTGCTCAAGTGATGTTACGTGTTGTCAAATGCCACATTGTTGGAGTAATGCGCATGCTTGATGTTGGAGATGGTCCTAGTTTTACTTATCGTTCACTTTAATTTCTATTTAACAACTAAAATTGAAATAAGCGAGAGGCATCGGTGGGTGATAGATAATATTTGGTTTCGAGCACTTGTGTCCGTAAGACCCCGAGTACTTGATACTGTTCCTTGATTTATCGCGCTATCCACATCCGGGAGGTATATGGGACCCCCGAGCGAGCTTGATTCAGTCTTATTTCTTGGGGCCACAAACTAGTTTGAGGTTTTATTTACTATCCTGTACTTATGCCATGCTACTTATGTATTTACCTTTGTGCGAGGAGCACACTGTACTGTTTAGGATCGGGACACGTTTACGCGGTGTCGACAAGCCCGATTTTGGGTTCCCGATCGCTCACCGTCCACCCAAACCTTGAGTCCGTCTCGAGCTTGCTTGCCGTTGCGGGTAGACTCCAAGGGTGGCCCCTGAAATATTTCTGAATCTGTGATTGTTCGGTCGTGAAAGCCTCGTTGGGTTTGAGTTGGTTTTTCCGAGGTTGATCGGCGTGTGTTGCTATTGGTCCACCCGGCGGGTAAAACTTTCTGAAAGCCGTGTCGCGGATATGGACGACTTGGAGCCGATATCTCGATCATAGACAAGCATAACTAAAGTTTATTGCTATAAATTTGACTTTATAATGACTAGTAATCAGCTTCACTATAATGGAATGGCTAATTAATACGCCCACCATTGCTTGATTGGAGGGTCGCCATGACCTTTGTACTGACTAGTAAGTAATGCAACTACAACGGAATGGTGAATAAAAGTACCAACAAGCTGTTGGGTTTTGGGATATCTCATGCTACCTGTATCTGATTAGTAAGTGTTGCAACTATAACGGAATGGTTAACTAAAAGTGCCCACTGCTCATTTTATCAGGATGATTATCTAAACCTGACTAGTAATTGCTGCAACGATAACTGAATAAGTAAAGCGCTTAGCTGTGAGTCCTCGGCTGACTTCCTCGTTTGGTCTCGAGGGGGAAACGCGAGGATGGGTTTGTTTGATGGTAGCATCAGGTTGGTTCCGAATAGGTCTTTCTTACCCCCTCTGTTTGCCGCCAGTGGTTTCGAGTCTCTATAGGTTGTTTAGAGCATGCTGCCGCTTGATCCACCATACCTATGTAGGCGAGGACCGAATTCTAGCCTCGTAGTGTCTTGGCCTCGATCGACGCTCCTTCTTTTTCCTTTGCCCTTTGTCGGCACCCCTTTTGTTTAAGCAGGTTTGAGATCGACGTCGTTAGCAGGGTTACCCTTCCGGCTTGGCCTGGGCAGGGTTATGGACGCCATTGGTTATTCTTCAGGGCTCTTAGCTCCATTTGCATCTTGTCCGTAGCTGGACGTTCTATCGTTTTCAAGGTGACTTGGATCTTTGTATATTATATCTGTATTCTTGACTCTTGGAGTCGCCGTCATATATATATCTGTTCTGTGGGTCCCATCGAGGACTATTGTGTAATGTTATTACTTCGTTTTCCACCCGTACGAAAGTGCCTGGTGGGCACCTTTGAATCGTTTCTATGCGGGTTTGGCGAATTTTGCTCAAACTTGCATAGGTCCGATTCTGAGGGTGTTACACACAGCCACCTCACCAATCCCTGACCCCGCGCCGGGCCCACCTGCCAGCCCCTCCCCACTCCCCCAGCAGCCCCTCACATCGCCACTCAGACCGAGTCCACCCTCCCCTGGACCGACCCCACTCTCCCTGGGCCCCACCTCGCACTCACCACCCCGCACGCGCCCCTGTTCCCCTTCCTCTCTCTGTCGCGAGCGGCCCACCTAGCCTCGATTCCCCCCCACCCGACGCGCTCTCCCCGCCTCCATCTCCCTCCCTCCTCTGGCCTCCTCGCCGCCGGCCACCTCTGCAGCGAACCGCCGTCGGTCCTTTCCCCTCGAGACCACCGACGCGCTGGCCCGGCGCCCTTCGACGACGCCCGCCCGCCCGGAATCCTGGCGCGTCGCCCGCGTCCGCACTGCGTCGCCTCGACCCTCTCGCGTGCTCCTCCGGCCCGCGCCCTCCGTCGCAGCCGGGGCACCTGCGCCCGCGACGCCTCCCCACCTCGTCGAGCTCTTGCAGACCCGCCGCCGCGCGCCCGACCCGCGCCTCCATGCTCGCCGTCGCGCCTTGCAGGTCCTCCCTATGGCGCCGTCCATCCCGCCAGCGAGCCTGCGGCCGCCACCACCCGGCCCCCGCATCGCCGACCTCACCGCCGTCCGCCTCCTAGGGTTGAGCTCGCCAGGAGCCGCCGTTCAGCGCCCTGGCCCTCTTCCCTTCGGCCTCGCCTTTCCGTCCGACCTCCTCGTTCCTGGCGCCCACCTCCTAGAGCATCATCTCGTCGTCGCATGCCTTCCACCGTCAGTGTTGTTGTATCCTTGCCGCACGACAACAATAGTAGTGTTGTTTTTGTCTTTGGCCCAGCAGTCGTCAGTTGCAGAAGAGATAGCAGCAGCCGTTTTACCTAGCATCATGTCTCCGATGCAGATATCCGCGCTAAGGGTATTCATGTTGCTTCCTGGCATTGCGCACATGTTTGTACCTGCTGTGAACCTTACTCGTCTCGCACCTGCGCCAATCCAAGATCGAAAACAACACTCGTAAGCGAAACTTCAAGACTTCCATCGTGGAACGCCAAGGTCTTCTCCACGGTCGCCGAATACCCCTAAACCCGAACCCGGGCGCGCCAAGTTCTTCGACCCGAGACCCCGATGCACCAATCCGAAGACCGATCCCGGTGTTTGAAGACAGAACCTGAACCCCTCCGAAGCCGCCAAGATCGCCATGGAACGACAAGCACTTCACCCCGGACGCCAAGTCCGACCCGTTCCGCGGACCCGACAAGATCTTCGCGACGACCAGATCGACCCTGACCAGGGCGAGTCCGATGCGCCCCCGAGCCAACCAAGTCCTTCTTCGCGGAACGCCAAGATCTACTCTGTTATCCGAGAACCCTCCCGCCGAGACCGGACCCTGAGACCGAACCCCGAACCCCGGAACCCCAAGATCTCCCGAACCCATGTGTGAACCTTTTTTCCGAGCCCCTATTTTTATAAATGCCATCTATATAAATTGTTGCATATTAAATTGTCATACTCGCATGAATATTGTCATGTGGTTTGGGGGCCTTATGCCGATTCACCTAAATTAAATATGGGGTCCATATGCGGACAAATCTAGTCTTATATTGGCCCCATTTAAATTTGCCTAGCGAACCGGAGCTATCTCTTGCCATATTAGAACAACATTCAAATTGCAGGGTATCTAAACAACATGAACCATCTAAATAAATATCGGGACCCCGGTTCCGTTTAATATTGCCTAAATTGCATCGCACCTTGCCATGTCATACATCATACATGCATCATGCCCGATATTTTGCCGTAGTATTAAACATTGCATCCGGTGTTTATTCTAGTGTTTTGTTTCTTCGCGGATAAGGCCGTTGAGTTGATGTGAGCTTCGCCCCGATCTTCGGTTGAACCTTCGACAATGTTTATCAGGCGAGCACCTCCCCTTTCTACCTATCTTACTTTTATAGTATTTATTCCCTCCTGTTGATCTATTGCTATCTGTGTTGCGATGCTCTAGTTTTCGTACCTGTGATATCCCTTGCAGCCTTATATTGCCTTGGACACCTCCTATTACCTGTTGCTTGGTAGATAGTTGGACCTGCGCGTCGTAGTCGCTTGCTCAAGTGCTGTTGCGTGTCTTTAAGTACCACAGTTGTTGGAGTATTGCCGTGTGTTTAATGTTGGAGTTGATCATAACTTTACTTACTGTTTAACAACTAAAATTGAAGTAGGTAAGTAGAGGCACAGGTGGGCAATAGATGTTATTTGGTTGTTAACCGTCCACTTGTGTCCCGTAGGACCCCGAGTACTTGATACCTGTTCCTTGAATATTCGCTATCCACATCGGGAGGATTATGGGACCCCAGCTAGAGCTTGATTCATTCTTATTTCTTGGGGCCACAAACTAGTTTGAGGTTTTATTTACTATCCTGTACTTATGCCATGCTTCTTTGCTTTATTTACGATTGTGCGAGGAGCACTGTCTTTATTTAGGATCGGGACACGATTTGCGGTATCGACAAGCCCGAGTTTTGGGTTCCCGATCGTTCTGACCGTCCACCCAAACCTTGGGTCCGTCTCGAGTCGGCTAACCGTTCTTGGTGTACTCAATGGGGTGGCCCTGAAATATTCTGAATCTGTGATTGCTTTGTCGTGAAAGCCTCGTTGGGTTTTGATTTGTTTTTCGAGGTTGATCGAGTGTGTTTTGCTATTTGTGCACCCTGCAGGTAAAACTTTCAAAGCCGTGTCCGCGGTTATGGACGACTTGGAGCATATCTCGATCATAGACAACTATAACTAAAGTAGTGCTATAAATTTGACTTTATAATGACTAGTAATCAGTTTCACTACAATGGAATGGCTAAATAAAACTGCCAACAATTGCTTGTTTGGGTTGTCGCTATGACCATTGTATCGACTAGTAAGTATTGCAACCTTCTAGCGGAATGGCTAAATAAAAGTACCAACAACTGCTGGGTTTTGGGTTATCTCATGCTAATTGTATCTGACTAGTAAGTGTCGCAACTACAACGGAATGATCAACTAAAAGTGCCCACTGCTTCTTTTATCAGGATGACTATCTATACCTGACTAGTAATTCTTGCAGCGATAATGAATAAGTAAAGCGCCAATGTGTGAGTTCCTCGGTGGACTTCCTCGTTTGGTCTCGAGGAAATACCGGGATGGGATTGTTTGGTGTTAGATTCGAGTTGGATCGAATAGCTCTTTCTTATCCCTCTCGATAGCCGTCGGTTGTATCGAGTCTCTATAGGTTGTTTAGTGCATGTTCTTGCCGCTGCGATCCACCATACCTATGTGGCGAGGACCGCGAATTCTAGTCTCGCCGTGTCTTGGCCTCAGATCTTGACCGCTCTCTTTTTCCTTTGCCCTTTGCCGGCACCCCTTTGTTTAAGCAGGTTTTGAGATCGACGTCGTTAGCAAGGTTACCCTTCCGGCTTGGCCTGGGCAGGGTTATGGACGCCATTGGTTATTCTTCAGAGCTCTTAGCTCAATTTGCATCTTGTCCGTAGTCGGACGCTCCATCGTTTTCAAGGTGATTTGGATCTTTGTACCGTATATCTGTATTATTGACTCATGGAGTCGTGTTGTATATATATCTGTTCTGTGGGTCCCATCGAGAACAGTTGTGTAATGTTATTACTTCGTTTTCCACCCGCACGAAAGTGCCTGGTGGGCACCTTTGAATCGTTTCTATGCGGGTTTGGAGGGAATCGCTGAAACTTGCATAGGGTCGATTCTGAGGGTGTTACAACCGCCTAAGAGAAGTATGGGTTCCAAGGGAGATGGGAGTGATGCTCCGGAGGTAGTCACCATGAACGATCTCAAGACATTGGAAACAACCTTGGTGAGTTCGATGGAGGCTAATATGGAAGAGATGCGTCAATTGATAATGCGTTTCTCCACATCCGCAACATCACCTCCATCTAACTCTGAGGATACCACTCCGCAATCCAAGGAAACGGGTAAAACTGTTTCCAAAGATAACGAAGTGGTAGGTGATGATACTAGCAAGAGCTCCTCCTCGAAAAAGGATAGCGGTAAGGATGGATACAATGAGGTTTCTCATGTGTATTCCCCTGATCCGCCTATTCCTCACCCACATATACATAATAGGGGTGATCCACCCAAACTTTCAGCATGTACTTTATCTCAATGGCAATTTTTGATGAAATCTCGTGTGTGCAGTTCCTCCATAGAGTTGTGGAAGATCATCGAAAATGGTCTTCACGTTGGAAATCCTAACAATCTCACAAGAAGAGAAGTGGTCGATAGCCAACTCAATGCTACAGCTCTACACATGATACAACTTGGTGTGGGTGACAAAGACATGCCACACATTCAGCATCTTAGCACAGCCAAAGAAGCTTGGGATGCTCTCACCGAGCTCTTCATCGGAAATGAAAGTATGAGAAGGAATAGATATGATGCCTTGAGCAATGAAGCTGAAGGATTTTATATGCTGGATGGAGAAGACCACGAGGACATGTATAGGAGGCTCAAGGCAATAGCCACAACCTTGAAACCACGTGCAGCTCATGTTGATGATGCTTGGATCAAGCGCAAGTATGTCGGTGCTCTTATGCCATTTGAGCCTGATTTGAAAAGTCTCTAAGGTAGGCATAACTATCACCTCATGTCATCCAATGAGGTAATGCAAGAAATGGTCGCCTTCAAAGTGGCTGCCAAGAATCTTGTCAAGATGCTCGTGCTTTCGAGCTATGGGGATGCAAAGGGGTCAACATGGCCTTGAAGACTAGTGTGATTGATCATGATGAATATGCGGTAGAAGGTGCGGACTGTCGAAGATATAAAAGGATCCACGGACAATACTTGGCTCTTTATGCAAGAAACTTTTGGAAAGATCCAGCCAAGGCTAAAGCTGAACTAGACCGCAAGAGTGGAGCCTATGGAAGAAAAGAAAATGGTCCCAAGTGAGAAAATGCTTTAATTGTGGTGACCGTGCACTTGCGCCGTGAAAGTGTCCATATCAAAGTAGAGAGGATAATGGAGGAAGACTCATTTTCAAGGACAAATCAAAAGCTCCACGTAAGAAACAGTTTGTAAAGAAGAATGCTCCTTTCAAGAAGCAACCAAAGATTGTTCTAGTGGCTCAAGAAGAATATTCATCGGGGAGTGAAGATGAGGACGAGGACGATAGATCTCAAGAGGTGGCTGCTATAGCCAGCACATCTACATCAACATCTCTCTTAGACTCTCCGAACGAAAACATCATCAACAAGAATGCTACTTGCCTCATGGCAAGAAGCTCCGAGGTAACTTCTTCTAACTCTTGTTTTCCCAAGGCTATGATAGACATGGATGATCCTGCTAGTCTTAAGGTTAAATAAGAGATTATTGATTTGGATTATTTCTATACTAACTTGCAAGGTGAGCACAAAGTTCGTTTTGAGGCTCTTATGGATCAGCTGGCCCAAAACAAAGCACTCCTCGAAGAAAAGGGCAGAATTGAAAGGGAGGATGCAATGGAAATTGCATCCCTAAAAAATGCTCTTGAAGAAGAAGAAGCTCGGGTCTCTCTTGAAGAGAGGCTTGAGTCTATGGAAGAGTCACATGAAGAAATTGTGACTAAACTCGTTAAGGAACGTGACAATGTTGTCACCAAGGCAAAGAAGTTAAAGAAGGAAAGGATTGACTTTGGGGCTGCTCATGATAGACTCTCCGAGGAATTGGAGAAACTTGACAATGCTCACAAGGCGTTGAAAAACGAGTTCTCTATTCTCAATGAGTCACATGATCAGCTTCAAAGTTGATTGGACAAATATGATACTCCTAGCTCGTCCAACTCAACATATAGTAACAAGAAAAATGCTAGTGTGGAAAAAGAAGTGATCAAGGACATCACTACAATGGACAAAGGTGTGCTTGATGAAGTCCTTGGCAAGCAAAGGTCAAATCATGGTAAAGAGGGACTTGGGTATGTCACCAAGTCCAAGAAGAAGAAAACCAAGAAGAACAAGACCAAGAATGTGCAATTAAAGACAAGCACGGCTGAGAAGGTTATCACAAAAAACAAGACTAATAATATTGGTTTTGCAGGGTCTCACAATCCGAATTATGAACTCTTTTGTGATGACTATGGCGATGTTTATGCTTATTATGTTGGTCCTTTTGATGAATATATTGCTTGGTCTATTTGGGTCCCAAAGACCCTTGTTACTAACATGAAAGGACCCATTGAAAAATGGGTACCTAAAACCAAGAAGTAATTTTCTTGCGGCTATGCTTAGGTGGGTCGAAATGGGTCTTTGGATAGTGGCTGCACTAGTCATATGACCGGAAGCAAGGAGATCATCACGGAGATGCGTCCAAATCTTGATAATATCACGTCTCCTATGGTGATAAGTCTAAATCTCGGTATTGGGTCTTGGCAGGTTGTGGTTGCCCACGATATCTCTCTCGTGGACGTCATGCTTGTTGAGACCCTTGGCTACAATCTTCTTCTGTTCGTGCCCTTGGCAAGATGGGTTTCTGTTTTTATCGATGATTATTTGGTGGTACTCTTATGGAGCAAGTCTCTAAAGGTCGCTTTCGTTGGATACGTCGAAAATGACCTGTATGTGGTGGACTTCTCGGAAAACCACTTGGTCCGATGTGTCTATTCGGAAAGGCGACGGCTGGCTATGGCATCGCCGTTTAGCCCATGTCAACATGAGAACTTTGCAAAGTCTCCAAAAGGGTGGCCACATCCTTGGACTAAAAGACAATGTCTCTTTTGCCAATGATCGTGTTTGCAGGGCTTGTGTTGAAGGAAAAATGCATGATTCTCCCCACAAGAGGAAGACTATTGTGTCATCAAAGAGGATCTTGGAATTACTTCATGTGGATTTATTTGGTCCTCCTTCTCATGCAAGTCTTGGTGGGAAGAAATATTGCTTGGTCATCGTCGATGATTACTCAAGATATACATGGGTATATTTTTTCAAGCTGAAAAGTGAGACTACAAACTGTCATCGACTTTGCCAATGAAGTTCAACGTCAACACAATGTTCCCATCTTGGCAATTAGAAGTGACAACGGCTCAGAATTCAAGAACTACATTTTAAACGAGTTTCTTAGCGAAGAGGAGATTAGACACCAATATTCCGCTGCGTACACCCCTCAACAAAATGGTGTAGCCGAGAGGAAGAACCGGACTTTGATGGATATGGCAAGATCTATGCTAGCTGAATTCAAGTCTCCTTATAATTTTTGGGCTGAAGCCATATCCACTGCTTGTCACTCATCAAACCGGCTCTACCTTCGGAAGATCTTGGACAAGACCCCATATGAAATACTTACCGGTAACAAACCCAACATCTCATACTTCAGGGTATTCGGGTGTAAGTGTTTCTTTCTTATTAAAGGTGTCCGTTTGTCAAAATTTGATTCCAAGGCTTTAGAAGGTATTTTTGTTGGTTACGGTGCCGAATCCCACACTTATAGAGTCTACAACAAGCTCACTGGGATTGTTGTAGAATCTTGTAGTGTGGAGTTCGATGAAAATAACGGCTCCTTTGTAGGGCAAGTTGATGTTTGTGATGCAGATGTTGAAATACCCCAAGATGCCATAAGAAGAATGGGCATTGGATTTTTCCGCCCCATTGAGGAACCCCTTGTGGCAGATCGGGAAGGACAATGCTCCACACATGTGGAGCCCTCATCTTCACAAGATCAACAAGCTCCTACTGTTGGAGACAATCCTGCACCAACACCACAATCTGCTGAAGACCATCTGTCCCCTGGACAAGCTGGTAGTCCCAGGCCGGACTATCCGCCCCCTCCAAGGGGCGGACTATCCGCCCCTGGCACTCCAACTCGTTCCAGAGGATCCGAAGGAGAAGTCAACAACTCTGAAGCTCCCAGGTCGGATTCTCCGGCCCCCAGGGGCGGAGTATCCGGCCCTGGGTCTCCAACTCCAGTCAGGCTTTCTCAGGAAGATGGTTCTGGTACTTCACCTCCCAGGAAGGATAGTCCGGCCCCTCCAAGGGGCGGATTATCTGGGCCTGAAGAAAATGTTCAGCAACAATCTTCTAGCAGTAACGGTGACCAAGATCAAGGGCAGGGCAGTAATCAAGACAAGGATACAACTATTGAATCCACTCCTCCTAGAAACAATAAGGACATTGAGGCTCGTCGCAAGGCTCGTGCTGATCGGAACCTTGAACTAAGAGGTCACACTCTTGACAAGATTGTGGGTGATCTACGACGAAGGGTATCCACTAGAAGAGAGCTTGCAAGCTTCTGTGATCATCAAGCTCACATTTCCATGGTTGAACCGAAGAAGGTTTTTGATGCTCTTGAAGACCCCGATTGGGTTGTCGCAATGCATGAAGAATTAAATAACTTCGAACGCAACAAAGTTTGGAAGCTCGTAGAAAAACCAAAGGATTGCCGCAATGTTATCGGCACCAAGTGGATCTTCAAGAACAAACAGGATGAAAATGGCATTGTTGTGAGGAATAAAGCACGACTTGTGGCTCAAGTATTCTCTCAAGTGGAAGGAATTGATTTTGGAGAAAACTACGCTCCTGTGGCTCGCCCTGAGTCCATCCGTATCCTTCTTGCATATGCAGCCCATCATAATTTTAAATTACAACAAATGGATGTTAAGAGCGCTTTCCTTAATGGTCCTCTACATGAGTTAGTATACGTCAAGCAGCCCCCGGAGTTTGAGGACCCCAAATTTCCGAACCATGTCTACAAACTCGATAAGGCGCTCTATGGCCTTAAACAAGCCCCACGTGCGTGGTATGAGCACCTTAAAGAGATTTTGCTAGACCGTGGATTCGAAGTTTGGCAAATCGATCCCACTCTTTTTACTAATAAGGTTAATGGGGAGCTTTTTGTATGCCAACTTTATGTAGATGACATTATTTTTGGCTCTACTAACCAAGCTTTTAACGATGAATTTTCGAAGCTTATGGTGATGTGTTTGAGATGTCCATGATGGGTGAGCTCAGGTTCTTTCTTGGATTTGAGATCAAACAACTTAGAGAGGGAACCTTTATTAATCAAGCTAAGTACATCCAAGACATGCTCAAAAGGTTCAAGATGACGGATCTCAATGGCGTTGCTACCCCTATGCAAACAAAGTATCATCTTGAGCTCAATCCCAAGGGTAAATACATGGATCAAAAGGTATACCGATCCATGATCGGCTCTCTCCTTTACCTTTGCACATGTAGGCCCGATATCGTGTTAAGTGTAGGAGTGTGTGCAAGGTACCAAGCCGCTCCTAAAGAAAGCCACTTAGTGGCAGTCAAGCAAATCTTCCGATATTTGGTTCATTCCCCAAATTATGGGTTATGGTATCCCAAGGGTTCAAGTTTCTCTCTATGTGGTTACACTGATTCAGACTGGGCTGGTGATAAAGATGATAGGAAATCAACCTCTGGTGCATGCCAATTCTTGGGCAGGTCTCTAGTGTGTTGGTCATCAAAGAAACAGAATTGTATTTCACTCTCAACCAAAATTTGAATATGTTGTTCTTTGCAAGTGCGTGTAATCAATTGTTATGGATGAGGCAAACTTTAAAGGAATATGGTGTCAATTGTGACAAAGTGCCTCTTTTATGCGACAATGAAAGTGCTATCAAAATTGCTTACAATCCCGTGCAGCATACAAGAACAAAACATATAGAGATTCGCAACCACTTTATTCGGGATCATGTTGCTCGTGGAGATATTGCTCTATCCTTTGTGAGCACGAAGAACCAACTTGCTGATATTTTCACGAAGCCCCTTGATGAAGCAAGATTTTGTTATTTGAGGAATGAGCTAAATATCATAGATTCAAGGAGCTTGGCTTGACTACCCTTGAACACTCACTTGCTCTTTTTCATGTATTTGGTTTAGATGCGAGCATAGACATAGGGGGAGTGTGGTCCTAATTTTTTGGGCCAACCCTCCCCCCATAATGCCGAAAGCAAGTCAAATCATTTCCCTTAATATCATTTTGTGATATGTGGGTCATCGAAGAGCATTGGTTTTGAACTCAAGATACATCTTCGCGGTGTCATGCCATGCGCTCCAACATGGTGGCTTCGGCCACCGTCCTCTTCCTTGAGAAGAGTTGGTTTTTCATGGGTCCCGTTGGATTTTCTTGCATATCTCTTGTTCTTATGGAAAACACACTCAAATTTGGCTTTTGATTGATTTGATTCTTGCAAATTTGGGTGTGAATTCTGAGTGATCTCCAGGGGCGTTAGCATCGCTCTTCTTCCTTTTTAGCGTTTCGATGCCAAAGGGGGAGAAGTAGTTCTATTAGGTCTCGTGGATTTGCAAGGGTTGGGCACAAGCTTTTCGATTTTAGTCACTTTTATTTGCTTGCTTGTGCCTTTTCTAGCGTGAACTCTTTTGCTATTTGTGTCTGTTTGTGTAAGACTATGTCGTACTCCACTATGTTTGGTATTCTTGGAATTCTGGATTTATCTATTATGGACCTCATGGATTTCTGGAATTGTGGAGCATATTTGATGGCATATGGATTCATGGGATTATCTATGTATGCTTTGGCTATATTCTCATCCCGGTGGTATGACCTTATTTCCCAAACCTTAAAGTAGTGTTCTCCCTAGTGTGTGTATTTGTATTCAAATGCAAATCTTAAATATGCACATATCTAGGGGGAGCGTCTTTCATTATTTAAGGTGGCATTTGCTGGTTTTATTGCAAATCCTAGTATTGTCATCTAACACCAAAAAGGGGGAGATTGAAAGAACATTTCTTAATCCCTAGTGTTTTGTGTGTTAGATAACAATACTAAGGATCATTTAATGTGTGTTGAAGTGTTGCAGCTCTATTTGAGAATAAAGGGAAAAGAACTCTGCCTTTGGGGGCGGATAATCCGCCCCTCCCTTGCCTGCAGCGCAAGCCCGGAAGGGGCGGAATTTTGGCGGATTTTCCGGCCACGGATAATCTGCCTCGAGGCGGATAATCCGCCCCTCAGGATCGCCAAGGCGCAAGCCCCAGAGAGGGGGCGGAGTTTTGGCCGGACCTTCCGGCCTGGCCGGATAATCCGCCCCTCAGGGGGGGCGGATTATCCGCCCCCCAAGATCTTCACCAAGCTTCACCAAGGCGCAAGCCCCAGAGAGGGGGCAAAGTTTCCCCCGGAGAATCCGCCCTTGGGGCGGAGTTTTCCCAGGGGGCGGATAATCCGCCCCAAGTGAAGCGGTTGTGCAACGGCGGATCTGGGAGGGGGTAAGCCAGCCATCCCCCTCCTGCCAGAACTCTTGATTCATCTCGAAAAAGACCAGATCAGATCTGAAAGCTTCATCCAAGAGTGCTCCACCTAGATCCACCCAAAGGCCCCATACCTTGGGGAATCGAAGGAGGAGAACTCGATCTTCAACATCAGCAATCAAGCGCTTCATCTCCTCTCCATTCATTTGGAGAACCTCCGATCTAGTATTTCTTGCAAATATCTAGATCCTCGTTTTTGTTTATATTGATAAACCTTGTTCTGGTGGCAGCTTGTTGTCATCTCGGAGCCCCAATTCGGTTGTGGGTGTGTGCCCGATAGTGTTGTAGAAGGCACGGTTCCGCCTCGAAGGGATCCAATAGTGGAGAAGGTGGATCAGCCTCGTGGCGAGATCCATCGGAGAATAGGGTGAGGCCTATTGTGGCGTGGTGGTCTTAGAACCCCACCCTCCAACGCAGATGTACTTCCCTTAACAAGGAAGGAACTGCGGTAAAACAAATCCACTGTCTCCAAGTGCTCCACTACGGTTTCCTCGCTCCTCTTTTACGTGCTTAGTAGTTAGGGTTACATATAGGGAAATTCTCGTAGTTGCATATCTAGAGAATTTACTTTGTGTCAAGCCTAAAATTGAAAAAGTATTAAAAATTGGTTAGAACCTATTCACCCCCCTCTAGGTGCCCATACGATCCATTTCAGAAGGTACCGAGCCGGTGACCATGAGGGGGTGGAAGCGGCCTCTGGCCCTTGCTTCGACTGGATTGAGCCGTGCACCACTACTGTGTCGGCCACCGGTCAATGATGCGGACAGAGCGTCATTTGTGTCGCCGGCGCAGTGAGAGAAACCTGTCGCCACTGCCATTGCTCTACCTGGATTAAGAAGCGTGGTGGGAGAATGGGGGCGATAGGAGAGGAGAAGAGGTCGACGGGGAGCAGTGCGACGCGGGGGGGAGTGTCGCTTGGGGGCAGGGATCATTTTAGAGGCGTTGATCACGGATACGTTACCATGGGAAGTTAAAGCGAATAAATAGGCTCAGGAGTCGTGCGATTGGAAACTTGATGGACGTCCCGCGAGTGGTACGACAAAATTGGCTTTCATCGGCCTCCGTTACATAGTGTTTACCTATTGATATTGCTGAAAAGGCGGGTGGTGTCCTGGAGAAGGAAAGCAAGGGTGAGAGAAGGGACAGAGGAACATTGCAGGCAATGAACGCTTGATGAAAGGGGCAAGGAGACAATGGTGTCGTATAATGAAGATTTTATTGCAATTACTAAACTAGGAAACATGCTCTTGCGTTTCAACGGGAGAGAAAAATAAAATTTAAATGAAAAAATTTGATGCTTATGTTGCAAGGGAGTATATTTTTTGCCCTATCTAAAAATACTATTAGCTCTTTTCTCCATCTATTTTTTTACGAAAACACAAAAAAAAAATTACGCTTTGATTTATTGATAGAAAAAGAGAGTTATGTATAACATATACACATGCTCAAGCAAGCCAACACCCCATACAACTCAATCCCTAGGCCTACTAGGATGCCGGCAACAAGGCACGAATGCCAGACGCGCCAGCAGTAGCCCAATCGCGAGCCTCAGATCGAATCGTACCGAGAAGAGTACCCATGTTTGGTGACGCGTTGTTAAAGACGACAGCGTTACGCTGCTTCCAAATCCACAAGACCGTCAACATGATCAACGATGATATCCCCTTGAGCATAGCGCGTCAACATGATAAGCAATGATATCCCCTTGAGCATAGCGTGAGGTGTAGAAGACGAAGCCTGCAGCCACCAGTCCCTTCTCCATCCGGTGGTGTGACCGTGGATCGGATCGGATCTAAAAATATTATTGTAAACAGGTTATGCTTCATCAAGATTTTGATTTCATACCATTGAAAGTATCTTAGCTTTATATTTCCTTCAATCTTGATTCACCTGCTACTTCATGAAGTTTAATTGACCTTAAACAGTTGATAAACTATATTAACTTGAACAGTCATAAAATTCATCCATTACGCCACTCTATTTCATGTATAGAGCAAATGTTGTAGGCTATAGATAAAGCGAAGTCAAATGGAGACATCAGTACAGAGAGAAAGAATGAGTTTCACATTAAAAAAAAACTGGAGGAAATGATTATAAGTTTATAATAACCAGTGTAAAAAGGACAACAGTAAATATCATCACTGGGTGGAGGAGTGGATGTACAATCTCAAAACCTGGTGCATGTCCCTCATGTAAACGAATTCTCATTGTTGGGCCTCCCTTAGAGTTTTGTTTCAAAACAAAAAATATATACATCACCTCATATCCATAGTTCAAAGCCTTCATGTGCTTTGCAAGGTGGAAAGTAAGAAGAAAGGTAGATAGATAATGCCATGGTGAACTATCTTCGATAATAATTAAGTCATAGCAAAAGAATAATTCACATCACAGCCTTGAAAAGGGTTCTATAAAATTTTCATTACAATCAGAATCAAGGATTCCATATCAATAATTATCAAAAAGAACATCAACAAATAACTAACAGGTGATGCAAGGTATTCATCTATAATTTGTACCGGAAGGGTTAATATCCCTAGGAAAATTCTTTACAAGAAGCTAGACTGGAGGAAGGTCCTATTATACCAGTTAAAGCTACAGCATCATCGGTCCATCTTCACCCTTCAGTTTATGTTCCCCTGCTGCTCCTTTGTTTTGTTGGCCTCCAGTGTCTTGCCTGCTGCATCGATCAAAAGAGATGAGAAAGAAAAGCTCGCAGTTCAGAACCACAAGCATAATTACCACATAGATTAAACCAGTCTGTACATGGATAAAATTCTCAGATGATGAAACAGTGTTGAATTTGTGTTCCTCGAATCACAATTTCTACTCGCAGACATCGCCACAAACAGCCGACGTGCCGGAATCCCTACCGTCTAATTCACAGCTTATTCTGTTTTTTTTTCTAATCAAGAGCGCATGGAATTTTCAATTGGACAAATAGCTTCAAATAATGAAACCTCAAATTCTCAATCGTTGAACAAATAGCACATAGAATCACATGTGGGAGCAGCAGAGGGCGTGATGCTTACTTTTTTGCATTCCTTCGATGCGAGCACATCAGGATGTAGCTTGAGTTTTGCCATCTGTGGCACTGGGTCATCCGAGAGCAACGCCTGCTCCTGCTCATCAGTCTCCAAGCTGCCTCGAACCCGTATCCTCACGCTCCTGCTCCAGAGGCAATTTCAAGGCGGTAGTAGAGGAGACCCCAATTGAGCGCCAAGAACAAAAAAGTGCATAGTTTTCTTCGATTTTTTTCATTGCACCAACTCGACACCACTGCTGTATTGCATCATGAACTGCCGTGCACTTCATCGCCCAACCAAGATAGTCCCTTTTAGATCCAATTGCTAGAAATCATCCGAGAGTTTGGCGACTACAATCTGATGAGAGGAACAAAAGGAGAAAATACGTTAAAATAGAATTAGTGATGAGGCTGCATATAAACAGAGGACGACATTGGCTGAACACAAATATTGGATTCAGGTGTATTCGTTCTTCCAACAACTGAAGCAAAATCGGGTAAGAAAGGTACACAAATCACAATTTAACTGACAGAGCAGAGTGCGACTCAAGTTTAATATCCAGTTCATAGTCAGCACATGACCACACCCGCGCATCAGAATCGCGCGTGCCGCCACTGTCTCGGGCTCCTCACTCGGCCGTGTCTCAGTTCATTGTGCCGCCGCCTCAGGTCTGTGCCCGCACCTTAGCTCCGCCCGCCACCATGCATTAGCTCCGCACGCCGGCCCTCAGCACCACAATCCACATCACAGTCAAGAGGCTGTGTCTCATTTAAAGTAGCGACGCCATCTTCACTAAAAGCAGAAGCCTTGCCAGTAACTCCTTGATCTACAGCATCTTCCTTAGCAATAGAAACTTCCCCTGTAATTTCCATATCAGTAGATTCAATTAGCTGTTCTTGGGTGACAGCAATGATAAAAACTATTACGATCCAGGGCTCAAGCGCAACAGGACAACAATGCACTGTTGCATCTAGAATGCCTAGAAACACAACTGGAATATCACAGTAACAACATATTGCAATAAAAGGAGAGCAATCGGCCATTCAGATAGAATTTGATGCCACTCTGCACGAATGCAGTAATGCAGAATAAACAACAGGTATCATATACAGTTCAGCAACTGAAATTAATCTGATGATGTGGCTTAAGGAGATTGACTTGAGGAGATGAGAGGAAGATGAAGCTCAACCAACAGCAGGAATAAAGGGTAGCAGATCGCCCATAATTTCAAGCGTCGCTTGAAAAATTGAAACTGATATAGCGCTGTTAAAATTAAATTGTGGAAAACACATGATGGCGTGACAGATTTGCTCAGGTAGAAGGCTCGGATTGCTCATGAATGCTTGATGAGGTGGACGACACCTTGCATGTTGAGCTAAATATCTTTAGTGGGTTGCTCCTAGGTGTCAATTGGGATCCCGTCAAGGTTCCACTTCTAGTTCATTTGCCAAATTCTAGTTCAAATTTTTGCTCAAAATTTAAACTAGAATTTGGCAAATGAACTAGAAGTGGGACTTTGGTGGGATCCCACTTGACACCTTAGTTGCTCCTATTTAGTTATTATTATTATAGATTTCTACATTTTTGACCATTTATATTTATTATAAAATCTTAAAAAATACCAAGTTTAGACTTTACTTATCAAGTTAACCAATAAAACGGAAAAAATATTTTTCAAACATGAACAATTTTTAGACTCCGGCGAACAGTTTTTGAACCACGTGACTATTTTTTAACTCTGTAAACATTTTTTTTCAAATCTAGTGAAATTTTTTGTTGCTATGAACCATTTTTTGAACCCTGTGAACAATTTCTGAACCTACTGGACATCTTTTACAATGAACAATTCTTTTAAAAACATGATCATTTAAAAAAACATGAACATTTTTCTTACACATGGACACTTTCTAGAAAAGCAGAAAATGGAAAAGAAACAAAAAATAAAGGTGATAAAAAAGAAACAAAAAAGAATAGAAAAAAAAGAAAGAAAAACACCATGTCAATGCGTTTGGATGCGAGTTCAGGGCCAAAGGAATAGAGTAGTGCCATGCCAAGAAGTTAGCGCCTGTCCTGAACAACCAATATATGAGGGAATAAAAAGTCCTTGTGATTTGGAGATTGTACTAACAGGTTATGTTCTGGGCACTATTAAGTCTTTGGGTTCCGACGTGTTAAGTTGACACCTTCAACAATGAAACTGTGAGAGCAACAAGTTCCCAAATTGAACCAAAAAGGTACAGTTTATATATGACAGCAACTAGATATGATGGGAAACTGTTAAATCACAAACTTTGGACATTGTATCCTTGTACGTCAGAGAACTTACCTCCGAATGGCCTTAAGGACAAATGTTTGATAGGAGTATGTTCTCATAGTTACAAAAGATGTTTCAGTAAGCAGTAAGCTTTGCACATCAGGATTACTGACTTGTGGAAGGCATTAACAACAAGATGGCTGAAATATTCTCCTAGTTCACAATGATCTTACATTAATGATAAGATGAGAAAAGGAAAAATGAAAATAACCTGCAGTCAATAATATCTGGACAAAGAGCAGACCTCATTAGGTATTAGAGGAACTGAGAAACCACTTCCACTGCTCAGATAGATAGACAAGTGCCACTGCCCAAATAAATAAGTGATAAATGATGACCACCTACCTGAACAACACAGAAAGTAACCATCTGCTACCAAAAATACTAAGTTTGACATGAACAAGTGGACAGCACCAAGCACTGCTCGGCCCATGAGGTGTGGCGTCAACAGGTCCACACACCAAGCCTCGAACCTAGTGTGGCTCACTCCCTCTATAAGATATGCACAAAGAGTAACATTAACTAAGTTGTTCAGGTAATAATCCATATGTGATTTTAATACTAACATTTCACAAAACCATTTGTATTTTAACATAACCTCAGAAAATCAGTTATTTGACATCATACTTAATTTCATAGTTTGAATCTTGGACGAAGAGTATCATTTCAAAACCTACCGAAGGTCAAATTCGTCACAAAAACAAAGCCTTTCCTCAAACGAGTAGATAGATAAATGCTACAGTGCACTCTGTACATATTCCCACAGTTAAAGAAGGTCCAGTCCTACCATCTTTGTAGGAAGCAAGAATCTGAATGTGAGAAAAAAGGTAGTTCACCTACTATCCTAATCCATATGGCTCATGATTGTTTGGTTTACAACTCTAGTGGCTCGTTATCTGATCAAATATGAAGAACAGTTCATACAAGGAAAGAAACATAGCTCACTACAGCAAATAAAGATAGTACTTGACAGTGCAATGGATTCATTCTGGGATGTAGCTACAACTAATCCACCTCTAGCTTAGCAAGCTAGTAACACATGAAACTGATCATTGATCAATGGCCTTTAACTTCATAACATTTGCATTGCCCATTCTTCAAAGAGAAAATAGTAAATCAACAACAAGAATGGACAAATTGAGAAGATAAACATGGAATCACAGAGCACACGGTTGAATTATCGAAGGCCGAAAATGAAATTAATAATAAAGTACACAACCCTTGAAGAATTTTTATGAGTACAAAATACTAGAGTCATATAATTAATTTTGATGCAATGAGAAAATCAGCACTGGCTAGATATGTAGATAAGAATAAAGACATCCTGTTGATCTCTTCTCGAATGGATAGAAAGACTTTAGGTACTACATCACAGGGCAAGATAAAGCAATGTCTTATTTAACCAGTGTAAGCACTATATTAACTTGCACTTGTTTCTATCAAAACAAGATGAGAAAATGGGTAAAACAGGTCATGATGTGATTTGGCTTACATCAGTGTGACAGATCAAAGCCTGGCCAATGAAGGAACATCCTCGTCAAATATTATTATTTTTCAGTCTCAGTCTTGCACTTCAAGCACCTTTTCTTCTGATATTGATTCTTCCCCATCAGTTTAAGCTATTGATTTATTGTCTTCCGCAGTATGTGGCATCCTCAAACCCGTTCGGGGGTAGTAGTACTTCTTGTGCCCGAGCTCGACAAGCTTAGTAGCCTCTTCCACCCTCGATGCCTCTACCAATGCATCCACTACATCCTGCAGCAGATCAACCGCTGTTCTACAGATCCCTTTGGCACTTAGCATATTATGGCAGTATATCAGCGCACAATCTAGCTCTCCAGCCTGAAGAAGCCTCGGCACGAGAGTTTCATATGTCCCCTTATTTGGGGTATACTCATTTTTTCTCAAATGATCATACAGCTTCTTGGCATCCTGTAACCTCCCTGCTTTGCAATATCCTCGAATGAGCTCATTGTAGGACACTGTATCAGGCTTTGGCCCATCCTTCTCCAACCTCTCAACCACAGAAACTGCTTCCTCAATCCTCCCTTCCGCAACCAAGCCCCGCAGCTTGGCATTGTAGCACTTTGCGTCTGGCTCCAAATTCCTCTCCTTGATCATCTCCCATACCGTCTCCGCGCCATCCATGCGGCCACAGTTGTAAAAGCCATTCAAAAGCGTGTTGAAAGAAATAATGTCAGGCGCAAAACCATGCTTCTCCATGAGTGAGACAGCTTCAAGAGCAGCAGAAAGGTCGGGCTTCTGGCACAGCGCGCGGATGAGTATGTTGTAAGAGTATAAGCTGGGGGCAACGGAGGGGTGGGAGGCTGGGACCTCCTGGAATGCAACGACGAGGCCGTCAAAATCTCCGGCTCGGGCGTATGCGGCAAGGACGGAGTTGAATGTCATGGTGGACTTATGCTTTGCGGGAAGTTGGTGGAAGGCCGCGAGAGCGTGGGATGGCATGGAGGCACGGCCGTAGAGGCGGATGAGACGCGCGGCGAAGGCCTCGGTGGAGGCCTCGAGGAAGCTCTTCTGCGCATCGAGGACGGCCTGGATACCGTCTTGGCGGCCGAAGGAGGCGAGTCGGCTCACGACTAAATCGTACACGCGGTGCTTCTCGCGGAAGCGCGGCGATGCGGAGGACGCTTCGATGAACTCGGAGACCAGCTTATCAGGGTCGCTCTGCTGGAGGAGGTCCTTGTAGATCGCCCGATAGGACTTGGGGAGCTCGTGGCCCGCGTCGGATTCAGGAGCGTCGGCGGCCGGCTGTGCGCCGAGGTGTTTAGGGGGTTTCTTGTCGGCGTCGGCGGCGGGCGGTTTCGGGGTCGGCGCGCGCTTGATCTTGGCATTGTGCTTGCGTGGTGGTGTAGGTCTGGAGGAGGCGAAGATGCGGCAGAGGCTGTTCGCCCGGGTGGAGGCGGCGGCGGCGGCTGCCGCTGCGTGGGAGGCCATCGGGGGGAAACCGGGGATTGGGGGTTTGGGGCGAGAGGGGAATGGGAGAAGGAGGTTTTGCCCGACGCACCTCACTGCCTCTTAATCAGGCCATGGAAATGTTAGCCCAGCACAGCCCAACACAACCCAACCACAAAAAAAAGCCTCCGACGTACAGACCCGCTCCATTTACCCGGTCACCACGGCCATGGACGGGCACGTCCGGCGGCTGCTGAACCGCGTGGCGATCGCCCTGGCGGCCGTGGCCACCGCCGCCCTGATGCACCTGTTCCGCCACTCATCCGCCTCCTGCTTCACCAGCTCGCCCGCGTACTCGTCCCTCTCGCTGGCGCCCTTCCCCCGCACCTCCTGCGACGCCGCATCGCGCCGCGTCGTCGACCCGGACGTCCGCCTGGCCAAGCTCCAGTCCTCCCCGCGCTGGCGACGTCACAGTGCGGCCCTCTCCGCCTCGGTGTTCGACCCGCTCCGGAGCCTGCGCCTCCTAGGCAACTCCTCCCGCGTCCTCTGCCTCGCCGCCGGAGCGGGGCGGGCAGTCGACGCGCTCCGCGTGGCAGGCGTGGGGGACGTCACCGGCGTCGATCTCGTCGACTTCCCTCCCCTCGTGCGCCGCGCGGACCCGCACAGCCTGCCCTTCTTCGACGACGCCTTCGACCTCGTGCTCTCCGACGACCCGGCGGCACTCACCGGCGCGCTCTTCCCGTCCCGGTTCGCGGCTGAGGTCGAGCGCACCGTCCGCCGCGGTGGTGCGATTGCGCTAGCCGTCGATCGGCACATCAATCTCTCCGCCGTCGCCTCCCTCTTCAGAAAGTCACGCGTCGTCCATGTGAGGAATGCTACCTTCGATGGCACCGCGGCCAGCATAGTAATCCTGAGCACCAACGCAGAGCGTCACTGAATGATTCCATTTCGTCATTATGTATTTAATATGTTCATGCAGTGTTAACAGTATTACTCCTCCGATAGTTTTGTTTGATTCGTTCGACTTTTGGACAGTGAGTAGAGATATCGAAGGGGAAGCATAGTGAACTTCATAGTCTGGATGATTGATGCTTTGGTAGTGAAACACAATTCGTGCTCTGCAGTTTTGTCAAAATCAATATTTTTTTCGGTTAAAAAGGCAGTCGTTCTACTATCTTTAGATTATAGAAAGATTGTTATGTACACGAGGTTTCAAAAACCAGGACCAAACACAAGGAATAGAGGCCACAATCAGAACCAAATAGGTTCCATCTGCCCTACCATGTCTACACGGCAACCACGTCTCCAAGGTCCTGGGTGTAAAATCAATCTTATCCAAACGAGAAAATGACAAAAAACCACTACATTTAAGGACGCGGGGACACGAAACTACCACGTTACGTTTTTTTGACACATAAATACCATTTTACAGGACGGGCTGTGACGCGGGGCACTGATTCCTCGTGGTTAACCCTCTAACCAAGTTTCTGGCAAGTGGGGCCCACTGTCATTGCACACGTGGCGGGGTGGCGGACGGACCGACCAGACGACCGTTAACGACCGCGTTAGGGCACGGTTTTAACCGTTGCGCCGCCGCATCTGAGCTTATTCCCCTCGCTCTGTTCTTGGTCTGCTCGCGCCTGCCATTGTCGCGTTGTTGCCTCCCGACGCCGGTGAAGAAGCAGGGTGCGCCGCCCTTTTCGCCATGGTGTCGTGGTCCGATGGAGACGAATCGCCTCTTGATGTGAGCTCTGACGGCGAGAGTGTAAGTTCTTGCCACTGGATTTGGGGATTTTCGGGCTCATATTGTTGATTTCTAGGGTTTGTGATGAAATTGTTATTTAGGTCAAGCCTAGTCTAATTTGCTATTCCATCTGCACTTGTTAGAGCATGAATGTCATATATGATTCGGATTGGTGCGGTTTAGCCGACAATGGGGCTGAGCCCATTCTCTGTAAATGTGGATTTGTGGCGGCTAAATTTGTTGGATTTAAGGGCTACAACACTGGTAGAAGGTTTCTAAGCTGTGAAGGGCAGGTGTGTGATCAAATGTTTGTGCCATTTTATCTCATATTCATAGTTAGTTCTTCTTTTAACTGAAATGTCACTGAATTTTAGGAGGAATTGAAGTGTGACTTTCTGCAATGGGTTGATCCAGTTCCTACTGATGCTATGATGAAAGCAGTAGGCAAGCTATGGGATATGTATGGAGAAGTTAAGCAAGCCAAGATCACTGATGCCCTGAATTTCATGGAGCAGAAGTTTGATTATCAAGATAAAATAAACAAGCTCCACACTGATCTGAGGAATTCACAGGATGAGCTAGCTAAACAAGTGGAAGAAAAGCAGGTGACTTTAGCCCACAAGGCTATAGCTGAACAAGGGTTGGTGGATGCTAGGGCTGCATTAGAGGGGAAAAGGATCACTGATGAAACAACCTGTAAGATGCACAAATGCTTGCTGAAAAAAGCAGAGAATGATAGGGACAAGTACAAAGAAGATAAGAGGAAGTTGGAGTCCATCATTTCTGACTTGTTGAAGCAGAAAGAAGCTTACAAGAGAAGGTTCAAGAAGATAAAAGATCTTTGTGATGTGTAATTTTATCTTCATTAAGTAATGTTCAATTAGGATGTGTTGTTGAACTGTGATGGGTGCTCTCAGAGCTGAATTCTTAAGTGTTTGTGAGTTGTAATAAGTACAATTATTGTCTGACTGATGCTTTGTTTGTTGAACTATGAGATGAGCTTTGGTTTAAATTCTTAAGTATCTGTGAGCTGCCAGAATTTATATGTGAATAACTATTGTCTGAATGATGTGTTTTGGTCTGAAATATATGTGTTTTGGCCTGGATCAGCTGCCAGAATTATGGTGAAATTACACACATCATGTAAGAAAATAAATGACAACAAAAGCATTTGAATGAACTGGTGGAACAATAGTGACATAGGTAGCTAAATAATGGTTCAACATGACTGACATACTGGTTCAACAAGACTGACATAGGTAGGTACATACTGGTTCACCAATTTGCCACAGCAAAATAACAAGTTTACATCAGAAACTTTGCTCCAAGCAAATAACAGAAACTAAAGGACCACTACTTTGCTTCAACCATCTAAAGGACCACTACTTGAGTCCCTACCAGCAGATGCATTTGCCCCAGCTGTAAAGTAGGACATGAATCCTCTCCCTTGCCTTGGAGCTGAACCAGTAGGAGGTTGTGCATCAGTAGTTGATCTTGGAGGAACAAAAGAGAATCTTGGTGGCCTGCGAGTTTGTTCTGGCATAGAAGATGAGGATGGTGCCCTGGAAGTTGAGCCTTCTCCATCAACTCTAGGGCCTGCCCCAGCAGGAATGGTCCTGTTTGACTGCAAATAACAGAGTTATTAACTAAAATATAAATACAATGCAGAAATCCTTTGTGCAATAATTTAGTTACCTTGTGCTGGCTTTTCCTAAGTGCAAGATCAGGTCTGAGTGGTTGTGCACAGCTTGTGTACTTGTGTCCTTGTAATTTGCAGTTGCTACATGTGATAGTGGCCATCCTAGATGATTTTTTGGGTTTAGGGACCTCAAATTTCCCTTTTCTCCTCTTTTCCTGCCTCCTTCCCTTTGGTGATCTTTAAAAGCGGTGGCATTATGTCTTCGATTCTGTTCTTGTCCGACCATCTTTGTGGCATTGGATATAACACAGGCCTATAGGATTTGAGGTAGTAGGGTTTCTTGTAGAAATCTGAGACATAATCTTCTGGATATTTTCCTGCTTTATAGATGGCTGAGATTGCATGATTGCATGACAACCCAGTTAAATCCCACTTTCTGCAAGAACAAGTTCTACTATCTAGATTTAACTCATATGTGTGATCACCACTTGCTACCTGCCATAGTCCTTCATCTGCTCTTTGTGGGATGCAATGTCTAGCATATTTTTTTCATCATTTCAAGCTTCTCAGCATAATGTGGTGTGATTTCCCACCTAGCTTTTCTACCACCATCTCTCTTGTCATCAAACCTGACCATTTGCTTGTCATAGATCCCTACCAACATTGTCACTATTGGTTTGTTTCTTTCATCCAAGATATATCTATTGAACACTTCACTGAGATTATTGTTCACCAAATCTGTCTTGCAGTTTGAGTCAAAAGCCCACCTTGCCCATGTGTGCACTGGAATTTTTTAAAGCCACTGCCAAGCTTGCTCACACTGTTTTTTCATTTCATCCATTGCCTTGTCAAATCCATGCTTGGTGTAAGAATATGTTGCCCTATCCATGCACTTCTTCAGGTCTTCTCCTCTGAATCCTGCAGTCTGGAAGTTGGCATAAATGTGTCTAAGACAGAATCTCTGGGGTGAGTTTGGGAAGACAGTGGTCACAACTTTTATTAGCCCTTTCTGCCTGTCAGACATGATGGTGTACTCTCCAAACTGGCCTTCCTCTCCACCAAGTGTTTCCTTCAACTGCTCTAGAAACCACTGCCAATTCTCAGTATCTTCTTTTGCTATAATGGCCCAAGCTATTGGATAAATGTTGTTATTTCCATCTCTGCCTGTAGCTGCAAGGATTTGAGCACCAGTGGTCAGCTTTATGAAACAACCATCCAACCCTATGAAGGGCCTACATCCCTCAAGAAATCCAAGCCTAGCAACATTGACACAAAAGAAAAGCCCATGGAATCTTGGCTTGTCACTAATGAAAACCTTCTGCCCTCTTTTGATAGCTTCCTTCTCTTCCTCTGTTGGGCCAGTCTCAGTGGTGACAATGCATCTAGATCCTGGATTTTTGTCAATAACAGTCTGCAGGTAATCCCTTATTCTATAATACTGCTTCTTGTGATCTCCCATAACAATCTCTCTTGCCTTTGTCTTTGCCCTGTATGCCATCCTTTTTGGCACATCAACACCAAAGTCCTTTCTAGCTTTGTCAACTAAAGATCTAATACCTGTGTTTGGGTCTGATCTGAATTTGTCAACATAAGCACTGCTCAGCCACTTACTGTTAACTCTGGTGCTTGATGGTTCAGTAGGACAATAGTGCTCCAAGTGCATCTTCTTTATGCAGAAGGTAGTTTCATGCTTTATCTTTGAAGCAGAAATGAAGAACTGGCAATTGTACTTCTCCTTTTTCTCTGGCCTGCACCACACAATGATCCTATCTGGGCAATTTCTGTGGTAATGGAAATTCCTAACCTGCACAATATGTAGTCTACACCGATTACTCGACGATACATCCTTAAAACAAAGTTTTAACCTGAATTGTTGCTCTGGATTTTCCCTTGTCTCATCATACCACACCCTCTCTGTCTGCTTCTTTGCTCTGATCTTCCTCCCATTTGGCAACACAAATGGCAAAGGCTTAAACCCATCATCATCCTCTTCTCCAAGGAAACCAAACTCCTCTTCATCATCAGAAGGAGCCCAATCTGTCATAACTGTCACTTCTGCATGAGAGTGTGATCTGGTTGTTGGGCCCTGCCTCTTAACTGTCTTCTTCACTGGCTCCTCTAGAATATAAGAGTCAAAAATATCTTCTAGCTCTGACTCATCCTCATACAAATCCTCATCTACCCTTCTCTTCCTCTTACCAATTCTTTTCTGCATTTCATCAACCTCCTTCCTCCTCAACTTCTCTATCTGAACTGAATCATACTTGGAAGGATGCATCCAACTGTCATCTTCATCTGCATCTCCTTCTTCCTCTGCATCTTCTTCTTCCTCTGTATCTTCTCCCTCCTCTGCTGATTTCTGCATATTTTCATTAATCTGTGTGCACAGAGGCTCAAAATTGCCACTATTCTGAGTCTGCAACATGTTGTTGTCACAATGCTCTTCCTCATCCAGATCAACTGCAATGTGGCTAGGATATGGCCTAGCATACAACTTTTGTTTTCCCTTCTTTCTCTTCACAGGGGACAACACAATGGCTTGCTTAGCCTTGTCCCTCATCACTGTCAACACAAGCTTTCTTGACCTTTCATACTTTCTCAGCATTTCTTCCACCTTAATGTTGTTGTCCACTAATTCTAGGCCATTCAACCCCTCTCCTTCATTTTCACATAATAAATTGAATCACACATCCCATACCCTTCCTTCTCCATCAGTCCCAACAAGTTTAGAAACCTAATATCAGACCGACGCATGGTTGTTAACACAAATTTGGCCCCATCAAATTGAATAAACAGTTCTCACATCTCTGAATGTTCCCTAATATGAAATAAAACAACATATTGCCCTGATGTTCTGAACATTCCAAAAAATTTAGTACAGAGAATAGGGGAAGGGACTTTTTCCTTACCCGTAGTCGGAACGGTAGTGGCTGAGCGGGTCGTTGCTACACTGGCTCGCCGGCTCCAGCTGCGACGACGCCTCCTCCGGTGCACCATACTGCTCTAGCTGCAGCAACATCTCCATCGACTCGCGGTCGTCATCGCTGTCCAAATCGACGGCGCCCATGTTGAAGCCTGGCCAGCAAAGACTCGCTTCACGTATCTGCCGCCACCGCCTCCAATCGCCCGGCGAGCCGCCGCCTCCTCCTGTCGCCATGGCACTCGCGGGAGCTAACTGGCGAGAGTAAGCGATCCGGACAGCTCAGATGCGGCTCAGACCGTGCCCTAACGCGGTCGTTAACGGCCGTCTGGTCGGTCCGTCCGCCACACCGCCACGTGTGCACTGACAGTGGGCCCCACTTGCCAGAAACTTGGTTAGAGGGTTAACCACGAGGAATCAGTGCCCCGCGTCACAGCCCGTCCTGTAAAATGGTATTTATGTGTCAAAAAACCGTAACGTGGTAGTTTCGTGTCCCCGCGTCCTTAAATGTGGTGGTTTTTTTGTCATTTTCTCTATCCAAACAGAAATTCCACTACAGGTGCTCCTATTGAATCTTGGAGTTTGCGATCCACTTCATTTTCATCACGCGCACCCCACTTCCCTCCATTCAGAATAAATTGACGCATCTTTGTGTGTAGATAGACAGATCCGTGTCATTTAATTTACAAATGAGGGAGTGTGATTTAGTCTGTAGCGCACCCTCTTCCTCTCTCATATAAATCTACCATGAAGGTAATCAAAATAAGTGTTATCGTTCTCTTCTTAGGTTTAGGTTTGCCCTTAAGTTTATCGAGCTTTATAACAAAGTTTTAACATTGTTGTTGTTCTCTTCTTAGGTTTAGGTTTGCCCTTAAGTTTATCGAGCTTTATAACAAACTTTTAACATCCAATTCCCTGTTCCAAAATAATTGAAGATTTATGTTTGTGTTAAATCGATTACCTTAAGTTTGTAGAAATATATGTTAAAAACTATAACACTAATTTGTTCAATTAGATTTATCATAATAAATATTTTTATACTATATAGATTTGACATTGAATATATCAACACATCTTTATTTAAATATGTCATACTTGGAAAAGTTTGACTCATTAGAAACTTAGAACATTAATTATTTTGGGATGGATGGAGTAATAGTATGATAGACCGAGCAATTTCTTCACTGATCCTTCCTTTACCCTTCCACTTCTGCATTCTCATGGCACACTTCGAGGTCTCTTTCTCCTCCAATCCCTTCGTCGCGACCTCCAAACCAAGCTTTATCCCAACCAGTTCTCTATCATTCTCGAGATAATGCCTCTTAACTGCATCACATGGAGCACATTCTTTAGTGTGATGTTCCGGAAGTGTGACATTCATGATCATATTGACAATACGGTCATCGCGTATATCCATCCGGACGACATCGAGCGGACGTCGATCGACTTTTGTCGGAGATTTTAATTTCTATAGGTCGACTGAAAACCGTAACAAAGATGGAGCCAATCTAAATGACATTTTCACTTTTAATGGTGTGACCAGTCATCTTGGCCTAATTGAATTGCCAATCAAAGGGCGTGCCTTTACACGGAGTAACATGCAGACAACACTGCTATTAGAACAACTCGACTAGTTTTTTACAACACCAAATACCCAAGTTCATCCCCTGGCTTAGCCGTTTTTTGACCATATACCGTGTGTTGTCAAGATAGATTCCAAAGTACCAAGGGCAGAGATTTTTCGCTTAAAAAATTATTGGGTGAGAAGGCCTGGATTCTTTGAAGTTGTGGAAAATATTTGGTCCCTAAATAGCCATGGAAACAGTGCCAAAATTATATCACATAAGTTTCAATTGCTGAGGAAAGCTCTAAAAGTTTGGAAACGCAATATCTCCAACATGGATACTATTATTGCTAATTACAACGCAGTCATATTCATGATGGATGAATTAGAAGAGAAAAGGCCTTTGCACATTACTGAATGGAATTTTTAGAAATATTATAAAAAGAAAATTGAATCATATTTTGTTGTGCAAGAAAGATTTGTGGAAGAATAGATGCACTATTCGTTGGGCCCAACTGAGTGATGAAAATACTTTTTTTTTCATGCAATGGCCACTGTGCGGTATAGGCAAAATAATATTGCCAGATTTACGTTGGATGATGGCACTGAAATAGTGGACCATGCTGAGAAAGCCGCAGTCTTGTGGCATTCTTTTAAAGATAGGCTTGGAAAATCGTTGGAGACACGAATGAAAGAGGAAATTTTGAATTTGGCTCAACCTTGCAGTGATCTAGAGAATCTCTCTGCACCATTCACGGAGGAAGAAATAGACAAAGTCGTGGTCCATCTACCAATAGACAAGGCACCAGGACCTCATGGTTTTAATGGTAAATTCATGAAAAGCTGTTGGCACATTATTAAACAAGATTTCTATCTGCTATGTCACGAGTTCCATGAGAACAACATCTCTCTACAATGTCTGAATGATTCTCTAATCACTCTCGTTCCCAAGAAAACTTCGCATGAAACTCCAAATTATTTTAGGACGATCTCTTTGCTTAACTCAACTCTTAAGCTTTTGACCAAGTTGTTAGCTAATCGCCTGCAAAAGAAAATCACTAGTATTGTGCATAAAAACCTGTACGGTTTCATCAAAACAAGAACCATACAAGATTGCCTTGCATGGTCGATCGAGTATTTGCACCACTATAAGCATTCAAAGAAAGGGACTATTATTATGCAACTGAATTTTGATAAGGCATTTGATATGATTGAGCACACAGTTATCTTACAGATTCTAAAGAGAAAAGGATTCAATGCAAAATGGTTAGTATGGATTGAGAATAGTTTATTAACTGCTACCTCAGCCATTCTTTTAAATGGATGATACGTCCAAAACGTATCTAATTTTTCGAACACTTTTGCTATTGTTTCTCCTCTAAACTTGTGTGATTGGATACAACTAACACGGACTGACGCTGTTTTCAACAGAATTACCTCGGTGTCTAGTTTTTGTGCAAAAAATCAACTATCAGGAAAAATCTCGGAAAATATGCCAAAAATCCTACTTCGCCAGAAGATCCACGGAGCCAGAAGACGAGACGGAGTGGAGGCCTGGGGGCCCACACCCCTGCCAGGCGCGGGTGGGCCCAGCCCGCACCTAGGGGTTGCGGCCACCCCAGGCACCCCCTCGGACTCCCTCTTCGCCTATAAGTTACCCCTAGACCTAAAAACCGAGGGGGGGGGGGACGTTTTTCTAGAAAGAGTTCCGCTGCGCCGCCACCACCAGAAGCCGCGATTCGGAACCAGAAACTCCGTTCTGGTACCCTGCCGGGACGGGGAATTTGGGGAGAATCATCGCCATCGTCATCACCAACGCCTCTCCATCAACCATCAATGTTTCCCTCATCCATGAGTGAGTAAACCCTCGCTGTAGACTATGGGGATGGTAGGGAATGGATGATTTCTATCTTGTAATCGAATAAGATTGTTAGGGCATAGTGCCTAGTATCTCTATTAGTACTATTTGACTTTGTTGCAACTTGTTGTGCTTAATGCTTGTCACTAGGATCCGAGTGCCATGATCTCAAATCTGAACTTATTATTGAATCATTATGATAGTATTGTTTGTGATCTTATCTACAAGTTGTGTACACATATCATTGTCTAGATCCAAAGGCCCCGAAGTGACAGAAATTGGGATAACCGGAGGGGATGGCTGTGGTGTGAGGATCACATGTGTTCACGGAGTGTTAATGCTTTGCTACGGTGCTCTATTAAAAGGAGCACCTTAATTTCCAGTAGTTTCCTAGAGGCCCCGTTGCCAGCCCGTGGCAGGACAAAAGATGTTGTGCAAGTTCTCATTGCGAGCACGCATGACTATATATGGAGCACATGCCTAGGATTGTTTAGTACTTGGATGCTTATTCTTATTTATCTGCAATGCCCTAGATCTTGAAGTTACATGTTTAGACTCGTCCATGCAACGCCCATCCATCCATCCCTATGCCTACCGCGCTCATATCCTACTGTTACCGTTACTGTTACTGTTGCTCATGTTTCACTGCTGCTATTGCTACTACAAATTGTTGCTACTGATAAACTTCTGTGAGCAAGAACTATTTCCAGGTGCAGTTGAATTGACAACTCAGTTGTTAAGGCTTGCAAGTATTGTTTGGCTCCTCTTGTGTTGAATCAATAAATTGGGTAATACTACCCGGAAGACTGTTGCGATCCCCTATACTTGTGGGTCATCAAGACTATTTGCTGGCGCCGTTGCCAGGGAGCATAGCTTTATTTGTAAGTTCACATGGATCTACTATTGTTCGTTGCTATTCCTTTCATCATGGGGAAGTCTCGTGATGGAAAGTTTCCTATTTTACCATCCACTACAAGAAGAGGTACAGTCCTAAACACCTCTGTTGCTCTTGATTCACCGTCTGTTATAAGCAAGCTTGTTACACCACCACCACATACTCATGCTACACAAACTGCTACAACTGCTGAATCTGAAACTGCTTTTGATACTCATGATGTTACTTCTATTGTGCTTGATGCGAGTGGTTCATTAGGTCCTTTCCTAGATGCTACTATGGCTGGTCTAGGAAATACTGAAACTCCTAGTGAAGACACTGTTACACCTGTTAGCTCACCTAAGTCTAGAGAAAGTTATGATATAAATGATGGTTACATTGAGTTCACTGATGAATTTGTTGAAGAGTGCCGAAACACACATGGTACTAGTGCTATTAAGAGTCTCCTTGCAAGACGTACTATTATTCCTAAGTTGTCCTCTGATCCTAAGTTTGCCACCTCTCCCATAGATATTAAAGATAAAGATTATGATTTCTCTCTTGATTTATCCTATTTAGACATTGTTGAGAAACAACCTTTTTGTGGGACTGAAAATGAGAGTGCTATAGCTCATATGAATGAGCTTTCCACTATGAGTGCTTTATTCTCCGATGATTTTAAGATGTGCAAGTACTTTTTTATAAAGATCTTCCCTTTTCACTAAAAGGAGAAGCTAGGGCTTGGTTTAATAGATTGCCTCCTGGTTCCATTGATAGCCCTGATTGCTTGATTGCTTCTTTCTTTCAGAAATATTTTCCTCCCAGTGCTAGACATGCTGCTTTGCAGAGACTTTTTGTTTTTAAACAGGGAGAAGAAGAGAAATTGTCTTAGTCATGGACAAGGTTTTATGCCTTGATTCATGCACATCCGGGATGTCCATTGCCTAAGAATGAGCTTCTTGATATTTATTATAATGGACTAACTGATGATTCTAGGACATACCTAGATAGTTTGCTGATTGTGTTTTCAGGAAAAGAACTTCTACAAATGCTGAAGAATTAATGGCTAAAATAAGCAAGAATTATGATGATTGGACTTCAACTAAGATAAATACACCTGAGCCTATTACTCCTGAACCATTTGTGCCTGAACCAGTTCCAACACCAACACCAAAGAAGAGGGGAGTTATTGCATTAAATGATGAAGTGATGAAGGAAGCGAAGAAGTGTCTAAAGGAGAAAGGTATTAGAGCTGAAGATGTGAAGAATCTACCTCCTATAGAAGAACTATGTAAGCCAATTCCCCACTCACCCACTATTGAGGTACACTCTCTCCAACACTTTAATGAAGGTGATATTCCTTATGGTAAGCCTCCTGATAAATGCTTAGAGGAACTTGACAAATTTATTATTAAGCAAGGTAATTTTAATAAACAAGTTCATAATCATTTATTGGAAAACTCTAGAGCTATTAAAGAGTTGAAAGATATTGTGGAAGAACTTCTAATGATATTAAAATGCTTTGTAAACACTTTCAAATGGTTCAAACCCAACTTGATCAACTTGCTAAGGTACAAAAGGATATCCTAGTTAATGCCTCAGGATGTAAACATGCTTATGGAATTAGAACTAGGAGTGGTATAGCTACTCAAGATCCTTTATTATCCTGAAGGACACCCTAAAATAATTGAGCAGGATTCTCAACAATGTGAAAGTAGTGGTAGTCCTCGTAAGAGAAAGAAAAAGAAACATAAAATAGTTGAGGAACCACTTGAACCTGCTGTAGATCCTAATAGTATATATGTCTCTGATGCTGAAACTAGGAGTGGTAATGATAAAAATGATGCTCCTGATAAGGAGGAAGTTGAGGAAGAACCCGAGAAGCACACTAAGAACACTAGGTACACTAAGGAAGATTTTATTGCTAAAAAACATGGTAGTGAGAGAGAACCTTGGGTGCAGAAACCTATGCCTTTTCCAGGTAAGAAACACAAGTCCAATGAGGAGGAACACTACAACAAGTTTTGTGAGTGGATGAAGCCTTTATTTTTGCAAATTCCTTCGACCGATGCTATTAAGTTGCCTCCTTATTCAAAGTATATGAAGGATATTGTCTCTAATAAAAGGAAGATCCCTAATGAGGAGATTTCTACTTTGATTGCTAATTATTCCTTCAATGGTAAGGTTCCAAAGAAACTTGGTGATCCAGGTATACGAACTATTCCTTGCTCTATTAAGAATAATTATGTTAGAACTGCTTTATGTGATTTAGGAGCTGGAGTTAGTGTTATGACTTTTTCTCTCTACAAGAGACTCCAGCTAGAAAAGTTGATACCAACTGATATATCTTTGCAAATGGCTAATAAGTCAACTACTATTATTGTTGTTATATGTGAGGATGTTCCTGTTCAAGTGGCTCACAATTGCTTTGTTTTAACTAATTTTGTTATGCTTGAGATGCCTGAATATGATAATATGTCTATTATTCTTGGGAGACCTTTTCTTAATACTGCAGGTGCTGTCATCAATTGCAATCAAGGAAAAGTAACATTCAATATTAATGACAAAGAGCATACTGTTTATTTCCCAAGAAGGTTGCTAAGAGCTATTGCCTGAATTTCATTGAAAATATTGAGAGCATCAAGGTTGGAGAAATATATTGTCCCATTCCACAAGAAAATTTTGAAACTATTATGATTGGGACCATTGCTATCAAGTATGAGGTAACATAATCACCTTGTGGAATGCAAGGTTTTGTTTCATATAAGATTGTTTTGGTAACAAGACTTGATCAACCTTGTTAACAAAAGGATTTTAATGAATAAAATAATGTTTTCACTATGGTTATACTTGCTTTCTTTTACTTTTCTCCTTCCTAGTCTTTGCCTTTTCCTTTGCTAGCTTTGGTTTTGTTAGTTGTTTGCTTGTTAGAGTGTCTTAGAACTTCTGTAGTTTGTTTTTTGGTTTCCTTTTGCTTCTTCTAAAAAAACTGTTTCTGCGAGAAAATCAATTTCCATACCCTGAAAATTGGCCAAAAATAAAGTTTTCTGAAAAATACTAGAAAATTCAAAATAAAATTTTCCTCGAAAAAAGGGGCAAAGGGACACTGAGTGACCTGGGGCCACCCTGTGCACCCACACCCGGTAGGCGACCTTCCTAGGTGGCGCTGGTGGTGGCCCACCTGGGCCCCTCCAAAGTGTCTCCTCCCAGCCATCTTCTTTCTCTCTCCCGAAAAACACCAGAAAACTTGCTCAAGCTCAAGTTCCCGCTGTTCTTGCTCGCGACTTTTGATCTCCTTGCCCAGCCCATCTTTGCTGTTGATTTTTTGGAGGGATTGCTCCTTGGTATATGCATCCTCCACTTGTCCAATTAGATCTGTGATTGATAGATTGTATCTTGAGTATTTTGCTGCTATAGGTGACAGGTTGTGTGAGCTTGCATGCTTGTTCTATGCTTAGATATTTCATTTTGATGCGTGTGTAGCCCTCTAGCAAGTTCCTATATTAGTTTCTCATCATTTATCAACTTGGAAATCACTTGGTTTGATGTTTGTCTAAAAAATTTAGAAAGAAGATGAGTGCATACCCACTGAATCAATATAACTTGATGGTACCTGAACCAATGAAAATTCATCGTGAGGAAGGAGTCTTCCCTTCCATATATCCATGCTAGGAATTTATGAGATCCACGGGAATCCTCCGGGATTTCCAAACTATGATTACCAATGCAGGGTTGGAACACTTTGTTGAAGGTGAACCACTTCAATGTGTTAAGCTAACCATGACTATTGTGCAGGACTTCCGGTTTTACTTGGTCTTCATCTAATCCCATGGTCCATTATAAGATATACAATATAGTTGTCGACCTGCCTTTTACTGATTTCTATGCAGCAATTAGAGTACCTCAGTGGGGATATTGTGAGAAGATCAAGGAGAGGCCCAAGTCACTTATGGATTTATATGCTGAGATTTGCCAAGGTTTCGACTTCTCAAAGGAAAGTGGTAGAATTCGGAACATTCAGTTCCCAGCCATTAGATATTTTGCCTATTTCATTACCAAGTGTGCTCTTGCTAGAAAGATTGCTAGGAAATTATCTTCTTTTGATATAGCTTTTATTGTAGCCGCTTTGAATAGGAATAGATCTTATAACCTGGGGTGCTTAGATAGCTTACCATCTCACCACCAACTGCGAGAAGGGTGGAATTTGTCGAGGTCTTATTGCTTCTAGGTTGCTAGCTTTCCATGGTTTAGAGCCTCACCATTCAGACTATCGGTTCCCCATAGAGAGGCTTGATCTTGAATCCATGATTCAGCATGGTATTGTTTCCTTGGGGGCTACTGTGAGAAGTTTACCGTATGATCTATCTTTTGCCAAGCGTGGTTGGAGAGGGGTAGGACTGAGAAAATAGTTTATTTGCCTGCACCTGCTTTGTTTAATTTTGATAATAGGCAAGGATGGTCGCTCATGGAGGAGTTTGACACATACGTGGCAGAGCTCTCTCAGCAAGAGGAGAATGTTGGAGAGGATGCCGAAGATGATTCGGTTCAGCCCTCCAACTTGGGAGAGCCTTCATACCAGCAACCCTCCTATGATTTGGGCGCGTCTTCTTCTTCATCGCAAGCGCCTGACTATGATCATTCCTATGATGACCCACCAGCTTGGGGTTACTACCCACGCTATTGATCCCCACTTAGGCCAAAATCCTAAGCTTGGGAGGGAGGTATACCGACATCACACTCATCTATATATCATGTTTGGTCGGTTCTTTGTATATCCATTGTTCGCTTTCTTTTTGGTTTTTGTTTCTGCTTTCTCAAAACACAAAAATACAAAAAATATTTTCATTGTTTCTCTTGGTTTGTTTCTTTGATTTTTAGCTTTGGTTTGCCTTAAAGAAAAATCCAAAAAGATTTTGCTTTGTTTGGTTTGTTTTTGCTTTGTTGGCTTGTTTGAAAAATCGAAAACACAAAAAATATTTGTTCTTGTTCTTTGGTTTTGTGAGTTATTTGCAGGGTTCAGCCGTCCTCAATGGATTTTGGTTTCATGTTATTATTCAAGTCACACAAGTGAAGGAAAATAATGAAGATTAAGACAACTTGAGGTGTGGTAAGAGGCTGGTAACGAACTCTATTTATTTTCCATTTTGTACATATACTCATCATTGTGAGCATGATTAGTCTGTTCATTGCAAGGAATATGTTACTGATGGATGCTTAGTAGTTTTTACTTGTCTGTGATTAGCTCCAGCTGGCTAATAGTTTGCAGCATATAATATGAATGTTTGCTTGCATTGTTTTATTCATATTTTGGTATGATATTGTGGTACCCTCCTCTGAATGTTTCATGTGAATCGACTTGGCACATATTCACGCATGCATATGGCTAAACAATAGTCAGTAAGCCTCGATGATTTATTTTTCCTCAGAGTTCTTGTATCACTTTCATGTCATAATTAGTCCTGTTTTGTTGCAAGCATGATTATGACAATTATTGCTCTCTCGTTTGTCGCTCCCTCTCTTTTGCTAGACTTCACTTGCACCGAGTATGAGCTCTACTTGTGTTTCCAACTCTCCAAAACCATTATTGCCAACTGTGTCCACCATACCTACCTATTAACGTCATTTGCTATTTCAGTGCAAATTCTATATGCCTTGTTTTCTTTCAAATAAAATGTTTGACTGTTTTGAGAAAGTTAGTTAGTAAAGCTCTCATGAACTTTATGGCATACTTTATTTCTTGCACTTAATAATCTTGAACCATTGTGACCTGTCCATGAAAGTTATATGCTTTTAAATTATATGCTGGGAGTTAGCAGAACTGTGCTATCACGGGGAACGCTTTCAACACTTATGGATACCTATCCAGTTGATACCTTGCTATTTTGTTTGAGGATGTCACCGATGTGAAATAAAAGGGGAGCCTGTGAGTTCATGGAGTATATATGTGTTAGAGAAACGCCTGGGCCGCTAGCCTAAGCCATGCCTAATCATGGTGGAAACTTGCAACATCACCATAATGAGCATCTATGAAGCATCCTTAATAAAAAGTTATGCACATAGTACATAAAAAGATTGCTGAGATGTTCATTGTCTGCCAGCCTTGTCATTTTGATCACGGGATAGCTCATGTATCATGTGCAAGGGATACCCCGTTGGCGGTTCTCTATGATATGCATGTATGTACAATGACAAGAACTTGCGGGTAACCAAAGTTGAGTAGCATGCGGAGCGGACCTCATACTCAAGGGACTTGGGATTTCCAGTTTATGATATGTCAAGCATATTAAAACAACATATGTGCCCCCATGTGTGGTTTTGGTAATTAATGGCAATCTTTATGGACTAATGTGTGTATTAAGTTATACTTGTAGGATTTGTCCATTGACATCGCTTGGAGCATGTGTTGGCTTCAAGGTCGATGAAATGAGAAGAAGATGTGATGTGCAAGCTCAAAATGCGCCATCTATAGAAGATCTCATGTTTGATGCTTGCCATCCCCGGTGATCATGGATCGATGATGAGAAATCAAGAAAGGCGTTCCATCTTGAGAAGGTCAAGTTCGTCTACATCAAGCTCAAGTGGAACGCTCAAGGCAAAGGTATAGTCTTGATAGGTTTTCCCTTTTGCCGGTCTCATGTTGTGTGTGGGAGACCGGGTTTAGGATAGATAACCGTACTATCAAGAGGGGCTCTCGAATGAGTAACTTAGTCACATCGTTCAGAGAGAGCTCAATCCTTTGCATATTTGCATCATCATATTTGGTTGTTATTTGGTCTTATCCATGTGAGGATATAGAGCTTGTGGTAATCTCCATAACAAGCTCTTGTTCATCAAAATCAGATCTTCCGTTTGTATCTTGTTGCGATTTTGATCTTGGCGGCTTTTCGGTTTCTCACCAAGTGAGGTATCTCACATTATTATACATGATACATTCTCACTTGGTGATAACCAATATTTTCACCTCTTATAGGGTAGCTCATGTCGTCCTCTTTCCAACGCAATTGGAATCGGGTCGATCGGAGTTACCAATCAAAAGTTATAGCGGTTTGAATTTTCCTAGGTACCCAAATGCGGTAGTACCGCATTTTAATACCTAGCGCGGCAGTAGGTTTTGACAAGTTGCCAAAAGCCACTGCCGGGCAGTACCGGATTTTAGTACCTAGCGTGGCAGAAGGTTTTTGACTTCGTCATTTGGATCTATCCTCCCTTGCTGTAATATGATGTTTCTTCGCATGATATTGTAGAGGTTGTTGTCCTCTTCGAAACGAGCCCAAGATCATCGAAATTGGAGTCCGGATGCAAAAGTTATGGCTATTTTCGTTCTGTGATGACCGGTAGTACCGGACCAGGATCCGATAGTACCGGGGTCTGGCAGTACCGCATTTTGGTACCGGGGAGCATAGAGAAAAATGCGCCTGCAGAAATCGAGGGAATGTCCAGAGTTGTGAAAGTCCGGTAGTACCGGGAATCGCGTTTTTGGGCTGCAACGGTTGGATTTTGGAGGGACATATATAAGGGGCCTTCTTCCCCAATGGTTCCTTAACCATTCTTGCAAGTTTTCCCCTCCATTGTTGACCTTCTTGAGCTTGCTTTGTCTCAATCCCTCCGATGATTCTTGCATATTCTTGAGGGATTTGAAATAGTAGATCTAGATCTACAATCCCACCAATCAATATCTCCTCTAAGTGAGGGGAACATATTGGGATCTAGATCTTGGAGTCTTTTGTGGATTTCCTCCATTGTTCTTCCTCTCTTATTCCCCCATAAGCTTTTGTAGCTTTGGTGGAATTTGGGAGAGAAGTATTTGAACACCTTTGTGGTGGTCTTGCCATTTGCATTTGGTGCATCGGTTTGAGTTCTCCTCGGAGGATTTGGTTCGTGTGACTCATTGGAGTTTGTCCCTCTTGGGTTGTTGGAACCCTAGACGGTTTTGTGGTCTTGGTGGCATTGTGGCCTTTTGTGGCATTTGTTGGGAGCCTCCAATTAAGTTGTGGAGAAGTGCCCCAACCTTGTGAGAGGTTTCGGTTGTCACCGACAAGTGCACCGATATTGGAATCGTGGATCGATCCCGTTGGGGTGAGATTCACCGGAGAATAAGGGAGGCCTTTTGTGGCATTGGTGGTTTGGTACCACCCCCTCTCCAAACGAGACGTACTCCATGTTGAGAGGAACTCGGTAAAATATCGGTGTCCCCGCGTGCCTCGGTTATCTCTATACCCAAGCTCTTTACTTATGCACTTTACATTGTGATAGCCTTTGTGCTAGAAGTAATATATATCTTGCTATCACTTTGTTGCTTGTATTGCTTAGCATAAGTTGTTGGTGCACATAGGTGAACCTTAGTTGTTCTAGGTTGTGCTTAACAAAGTAAACACTAGTTTTATTCCGCCTTTGTCGAGACACTCTAGGAAAAGTTTTAATCGCCTATTCACCCCCCTCTAGGCGACATTTGTATCCTTTCAATTGGTATCAGAGAACGGTCTCTCATTTTAGGCTTCACCGCCTTGAGAGTAAAGATGCCGGCTAGAGGATTAGTGCACAATGACATGTTCATATTCGATGGCACAAATTATGATATATGGAAAAATCGCATGCTCATTCATTTTCGGGACATGGACCCAAATTTGGAGTGTATTGTAGATATAGGTTTTTCTCCTCCTATGGATTTCAAAAATCTATCTTGTGAGGATGAGAAAAACTTATATCTCGATGCTCAAGCTTCTAATGTGCTTGTTAATGCTTTGAGCTATGTAGTTACCTCTTCAATCATTCCTTTTTGGAGCGCTCATGAGTTATGGACAAAACTTCAAGATAAATATGTTGTGTCCAACATTATTGAGGATGATTGTGTTGCTTCCACTTCCGGTCGAGATGAGTTCTCATCCTCTACCACTTCACCAATATGTGACTTTTCACAAGGTAATGATATGGTGAGTGGTTATAGAAATTGCAATTTGGATAGTGTGCTTACTATTTGTACTCCCTCATCTCTATCTAGTTGCAATGATCTATCTTTGGACTTTAACACTTCTAGAACTACCAACTTCTTACATGCTTGTGTTAATAGTCCTTGCATATCATGTAGAAATGACTTGAATAAATCTCTTGATGATATGCTTGTGTTGTCTTGTTGCCATGATAAAAATGCTTCCATTTCCTCTAGTGCTTGTGTTGCTAACCATGTAGAGGAAACCGAAGATTCTATGGGCCAAGCCATGGTTTTGAATGAAGCCACAAATGCAATCTCATCTTCGCCTTATTTCGGTACCCACCTATGCCTTATGGCTAGGGATTCTAAGGTAACCCCTACTTTGGAACCCATTACCTCTTGTGATGAGGAGGATGTGGATAATGTGGAAGAAGAGCTTGATATTGATGATTTATATGAAAAGGGTGAGATTGTTTATTGTGCCCTTGTTAAAAAGGATATCGTTTGCTCTAACTTTGTTGAAGTCTTGGACTTTGCTATTAAGAGCAAATAACATATTGATAAGTTAGAAACACAAATTAAGGTGCATGATAACAACGTTGATAAAATGTGTAGTCTTGAGCGTGAGTATGCTAATATAATTGCAAACCTAAATAAAGCTCTTGAAGAGGAACAAACCACTAAGGAATCTCTCGAGGAGACCTTTGCTTTAGAGCTATCTAGAGTAAAGGAATCTCATGATAGAGATCTTGAGGTGGCAAGTGATCTCAAAAGTAAAAATGATGAGACTCAAGTTGCTTATGCTAAACTCCTTGAGGATTTTGAGCACCTCAAAAATGGCTCTAGGGTCATAAAGGATGAGCTCATCAAACTCACCGAGTCACATGAGCAACTTAAAGCTTCATATTCAAAAGATCTTGCCAAGTTGCCCTCACCTCTTGCTAATAATGATGATGCTTGTGCTACTAACTCTATTTCTTGTGAAGCATCTATTTTGAAGGAGAATGTTGAGCTAAAGGCTCAACTTGCTTTGCTAACTAACAAATATGGGAAATTAGAAGAAAGTCATGTTAAGCTCTCAAGCTCGCATGAGGATCTTCTAGTCTCCCATGGTAGGCTAAAGTTAGCTCATGAGGCCATCGTGTCAAAGGTAACATCTAGTGGGCCTCATGTGGACATTAGCACTATATCTACTCCAAATGTTATATTGTCATGTGCTAGTCCTTGTAATTCATCCTCTCACAACCATGCTATATCTCGTTATGAATTACATTCCGCGCCTTGTTGCTCTAATAATATGGCATCTACTTCCTCTAGTACTTTTGTTGAAACTAACCATGTAGAGGAAATCAAAGAGCTCAAGGCTCAAGTCACTTCTTTGAAGAATGACTTGAAAAGGGGTCATCAAGGGAAGGCCGCACTCAACAAAATCTTGAGTGTGCAAAAATCTCCCAATGACAAGAGTGGGCTTGGATTCAACTCCAATGTCAAGAACAAGTCCACTATCAAGTTGAAGCACAAGGACAACAAGAAGAATGGCCAAGATCAAGTCAAGAATCCGGCCAACATTATTTGCTTGAAGTGCAAGGAAGAAGGGCATCATGTTAGATCTTGCCCATTGAAGAAAAAGCATCTTAGTGTGAAGCAACAAGGGAAGCGGCCTCAAGCTCCACCTCAAGTCATCGACGGTCCTCTTCCTAAGAGGACTACTCGAGCTCTTCCTCGAGTTGTGACTTCACCTAAGAAGAAAGATGGAAAGAGTAGAACTTGCTACATATGCCATGAGAAGGGGCACATTTCTTCCTCATGCACTATTGGTATCTCCTCATCCAACCCTATCATTATTGATGATGCTTATTCTCTTTGTAAGGATGAGGTTGGCAATGTGTTTGCCAAATTTGTTGGTGCTCAATGTGGGTTCAAGAAAAGAACCATTTGGGTTGCCAAGCCTATTGTGACTAACTTATTAGGACCCAACTTGGTTGGGGACCAACAAGTCAAAACTTGATCAATATGTGTGTTTTGGAGGGCATTGGATACTTGGTTACATTATAAAGAATTGAGGGATCTTCATCAATTATTATTGTCAAGCCAAGCCATTTGGATTATCATGATTATATTATATTTCCAATGTTCCTCCTTGCGGTAACATATTCTAAACTCTTTACATTAAAAGTTACACGCCCCCTTATGCACATGTTGGTTTTGTATCTTCCATGCTTTTGTACATGTTGTGCTTTCCACTTAATTATCTTGAGGTATCAATCATATTTGTGTATGATTAGGTGGCACAACATGTATGTGTGTTTCTTGGGTTTGAGCCTTTCTTGATTATATTTGATATCGTATTTGGCTCTTGTGAGAGATTAGTGGATTATCCCATTTTGGGAGAGTGTTATGCTTGGGCATTCCATAATCCTAAAATTGTGTGTACATGGGAATACCACCTAGTATTTATATTGGATTATTGTATAGTCTCTATGTGGTACAATTCTCATGAGAAATTTAAGTTTTATAATGTCCATTAATTATCTCTATATGTATGATTTTGCCTCGTGTTGGTTTTATGGTAGTATCACGTTATGGGGGAGTCATATGCTTAGTGCATATTACAAATCCTAGAAAATGTGAATGTTCGAGGTTGTGTCACTTAGAATTGATATTGATTATTATCTAGCTCCTATGTGACACATTTTCTCATACAAGTTCCAATTTGCTTGAATGCCTTTATTGATCTTATTTTGGATCTTGTATATGAGAATGTTTCTTGGTATGTGTTTCCTCATATTTAGATATATATATCCTCATGGAAACCATTTGCTTCAAGTTACTCTAATCACTAGTGATTGTGTGACTATTGGAAGCTACCAAGAATCTTGTTCGAAGTATCATGCTTAATTTCCTATATTTAGTTATATGCTTCTTGTTATGACTATGATCTTGGATATCCATGCAATATACCTTGGGAAAATTATTTCCAATATTTCTTGTCCTTGGACAATGAGTACCCAACTTATGGTAGAATTTATTGATCATATTCACTTTGTCCCTTGCTTAATTTTATCCTATCTTTGGCCAAGAAAATGTTTTGTGTTGTCTCCCAAGCCTTCCTTGCTTCTTGTGGATCTTTTTATTTTATTGATATCCTCTTGTGTTTTACTTATTGTAGGTACTAGTGATAATCCCATTTGTGTGCATTTTGCATTTAAAAGGAAAATCCTACATAATGCACTATCTATGGGGGAGCTCTCCTATATTATTTAGAACACTCATATTTATGCTTCTTTGTTTGGTCCATATCGGGTTTTATGTGCTTGGAACCTCAATCTTTTCGTTTTGGTATTTTGTGCCATCATGAGAAGTTTGGGGAGTTTGGTTTCTTGTTGGAACCTTGCTCTTCTTGGGAGTTTGTTTTGTCTCATTCCTTGTTTCACATTTTGACCATCTTAGAATGAGATAAATCATTGAGCATTTTTATTTCTATCTATCTTTTTCTCTTTTGGTTTTAGCCTAGTTCATTTGTTGAACTTGTGATGTTTCATGTGTTGAATTGGTTCTTTGATACAATTTGGACATCGTTTGTCATGTCACCCTCTTGCGTGTTCAATCTCGATTTACTTGGTGTTTTTGTTTAAATTGTATCTCCCTTTGGTTCTTGAAAGATTTATGCATGCATATTTACTATATGTTTAATTATGGCATGCTTGCTTTCTTTGATCCAATATATAGGGGAAACTTCACCAAATCCCATCGGCTAAGTTGTGCATGAAATTCAATTTCATATCAATATGCACATATTTATGTGGAGTCTCTTCTATGTATTGTAGTTGCGCTAACTACTTTGGACCCAATAAGTTTGGGCACCATTTTGTACTTAAATGTGTTTTAGGTACATTGGAGATATATTGGATGCTTGTCTCTCAATCTTGAAGAAGTGGTGCGTTAATGAAAATTGGAGGCAAGCTATAGGATGTTCATTGAATTCATATCCTCTACATCCTACCAATTATATCTCGGTAACGAGTATCTCTTTATCATGCTCATATATCTTGATTCCAACCGTTTGTCGGTTGCCTTCTAGCATGAATTCATGTATTTGTAATTGTTGTAGTTCTAGCCATGTTTTTAAGAGAACTCTCTATTGTAAATGTGTATAAGGTGAGATGAGTACATATAATTGGGACTATACAAAATGTAACACCCTCGGAATCGGCCCTATGCAAGTTTCAACGATCCCGCCAAACCCGCATAGAAACGATTCAAAGGTGCCCACCAGGCACTTTCGTGCAGGTGGAAAACAAAGTAATATCATTACACAATAGTCCACGATGGAACCCACAGAACATATATACAACAGCGACTCAAAGAGTCAAGAATATAGATATACAATACAAAGATCAAAATCACCTTGAAAACGATACAACGTCTGACTACGGACAAGATGCAAATGGGGCTAAGAGCCCTGAAGAATAACCAATGACGTCCATAACCCTGCCCAGGCCAAGCTAGAAGGGTAACCCTGCTAACGACGTCGATCTCAAAACCTGCTTAAACAAAAGGGGTGCCAACAAAGAGCAAAGGAAAAAGAGAGCGGTCAGTACTGAGGCCAGTACACGGCGAGACTAGAATTCGGCGGTCCTCGCCTACATAGATATGGTGGACTGAAGCGGCAGCGGAGCATGCACTAAACAACCTATAGAGACTCGATACAACTAACGGCTATCAGAGAGGGGTAAGAAAGACCTATCCGGATCCAACCTGATTCTAACACCAAACATACCCATCCTGGTATTCCCCCTTGATACCAACCGAGGAAGTCATACCAAGGAAACTCACACATTTGGCATTTTTATTCATTCCATTATAGTTGCAACAATTACTAGTCAGATATAGATAGCATGAGTCATCCTGATATAATAAGCAGTTGACAGTTTTAGTTAACCATTCCGTTGTAGTTCTAGTACTTACTAGTCAGATACATATAGCATGAGGCATCCCAAAACCCAGCAGATGTTGATACTTTTATTTAGCCATTCCGTTGTAGTTGCAATACTTACTAGTCAGATACAATGGTAATAGGTGACAACCCAAACCAGCAATTGTTGGCACTTTTATTTAGCCATTCCATTATAGTGAAGCTGATTACTAGTCATTATAAAGTCAAATTTATAGCACTACTTTAGTTATAGTTGTCTATGATCGAGATACTGTGCTCCAAGTCGTCCATAACCGCGAACACGGATTTCAGAAAGTTTTACCGTGCAGGGGGGCACAAATAGCAACAAACGCACGATCAACCCCGAGAAAAACCAAATGAAAACCCAACGAGGCATCACGACAGAACATTCGCAAGATTCATATTTGATTTCAGGGGCCCACCCTACTAAGCAACCCGCGACGAAGTTGGCCGGCTCCGAGACGGACCCAGAGGTTTGTGTCAATGGTTGTAAACGACTGGGAACCCGAAAGTGTGACTGGGTTTGTCGATACCGCGGAAACATTCCACATTTGTTCCTAAACAGTACAGGCGCTCCACGCGCAATCGTAAATAAAGCAGTAAAACATGGCATAAGTACAGGATAGTAATAAAGCCCCAAACTAGTTTGTGGCCCCAGGAATTAAATATGACTCAAGCTAGGGTCTTTAGCACCCCGGGTAAAACTACTACTAGAAAATTGTTGTTGTTTATACTTTGTGCATCGTCATGACATCAGCATGCATCTTTTTTGCCTAAAACTATTTTGCGAAAACCCTATTTTTGTTTAACATTACTTTCCGCCATCATTTCAAATTTAAAACCCCAGACTCTCTGGATATTTTATATGACCAAAACTATATACAAATCTTTTATTAAAACTAAAACAAACAAATATTAAATAAAAATATTTTATTAAATCGGGAAGGCAGCCGGCTAGGCCCAAAGGCCCAACCAGCCAGCCTACCACCCCGCAGCAAACCCTAACCCTAGCTACCCAACACCCCGCCGGTGCACCATCTGGTCAACCAACACCACACGCTCACCCCGTACCCCTGCTCCTCTCTCCACTCTTCTGCTTGGCCCCACCCAGAACCACCCTGTTGGCCACCTCTCACACACCCGCTCGGTCAACAAATCCCTGGCGCATCGCCCCACCCACCCCGTCGAAGACGACCCCACCTGTCCACCGCCCCGCTCCCCACCTCGCCACCTACCTCGCGTATTCCCGCATGCCTCCCCACCTCGCCACCTACCTCGCGTATTCCCGCATGCCTCCCCACCTCGCCACCTACCTCGCGTATTCCTGCTCGCCCGCTTCCTCCCCTCGCTCGTAGATAGTTGTACTTGTGTGGCGTAGTCGCTTGCTCAAGTGCTTTTGCGTGTTGTCAAGTACCACAGTTGTTGGAGGAATGCCTTATGCTTTATGTTGGAGATGATCATGGCTTTAATTATCGTTTAATAACTAAAATTGAAGTGGGTAAATAATGCAGAGGCACAGGTGAACAATAGATGTTATTTGGTTTTTAACCGTCCACTTGTGTCCCGTAGGACCCAGAGGTTTGTGTCAATGGCTGTAAACAACTGGGAACCCGAAAGTGTGACTGGGCTTGTCGATACCGCGGAAACATTCCACATTTGTTCCTAAACAGTACAGGCGCTCCACGCGCAATCATAAATAAAGCAGTAAAACATGGCATAAGTACATGATAGTAATAAAGCCCCAAACTAGTTTGTGGCCCCCGGGAATTAAATATGACTCAAGCTAGGGTTAGGGGGATTCATGGTCCCACATGCGGATAGTGCGAATATTCAAAGAACAGGTATCAAGTACTCGGGGTCCTACGGGACACAAGTGGACGGTTAAAACCAAATAACATCTATTGTCCACCTGTGCCTCTACTTACCTACTTCAATTTTAGTTGTTAAACGATAATTAAAGCCATGATCATCTCCAACATAAAGCATAAGGCATTCCTCCAACAACTGTGGTACTTGACAACACGCAAAAGCGCTTGAGCAAGCGACTACGACACGCAAGTCCAACTATCTACCAAACAACAGGTAATAGGATGTGTCCAAGGCAATATAAGGCTGCAAGGGATACCACGGGTACGGAAACTAGAGCATCGCAACACAGATAGCAATAGATCAACAGGAGGAAATAAAGACTATAAAAGTAAAATAGGTAGAAAGGGGGAGAATGCTCGCCTAAAAACATTGCCGAAGGTTCATCCGAAGATCGGGGCGAAGCTCACATCAACTCATCGATCTTATCCGCGAAGAAGCAAAACACTAGAAGAAACATCGGATGCACTATTTAATACTACGACAGAAGATCGGACATGATGCATGCATGATGTATGACATGGCAAAGGTGCGATGCAATTAGGCAAGATTAAGCGGAACCGGGGTCCCGACATTTATTTAGATGGTTCAAGTTATTTACATACCCACAATTTAAATGTTGTCTTATCAAGGCAAAAATATATCATCGGTTCGCTATACAAATTTAAATGGAGACAAACTAAGACTAGATTTGCCCGCATATGGCCTCCATATTTAATTATTAGGTGAATCGACATAAAGCCCCCAAAACCACATGATGTGTATGCAATTATGAACAATTTGATATGCAACAATTTATATATGACAATTTATAAAATAAGGCCGGGTTAGGTAGAGGTCAGACATGAGCGTTTGGCGATCTTGGGGTCTCGGGGTTCGACGAGGTTCGGTCTTAGGACTCCGGGGATCGGGCTTTGGATCTTCGAGGTTCCTCCTTCAAATCCGGGAAGGAGAGCTTTGGGGTCACGATCATCAGATCCATGCTAGAGATGGTCATGGCGTCTGAGAAGGCGATGTTGGTTCGGTGCTTTGGATCCTCGCAACCGGGGTCTTGTCAGAGTTTTTGCATTCGTGTGCCAAGATGCAGCACGAGCAGATAAGATTTCCCTAGCTCCATGAGCAACCATCCAGAGGGTAGAGGAGCCACACATGTTGCATACATAAGAGAAATCAGCATAGATCACTGTTGAGTATGGACCAACCGGAAATATGCTCTGAGGACAAAGAAGAGACAACCTGGGTAGCTCACAACACACAAGCAGAGATATTGCTCGGCTACAACATCTAATAGGGACATCATCAGGAGTCGTCCGCACAGCCGAGCGAGGTTACCGCGGTGCGGGGTCGAAGACGATATTCTGGCCAGCAGGCGGACTCGGACGCGCGGGCGGAGCATTGTGACGCGCGCGGTTCGACCAGAGAGTACGATGCGGGGCCACTAGCAACCGAACAAACGTGTAGAAGTAAGCCCTCGCGTGGGTAACACCAAGGCAGACCAAAACTGCAGAGGGGAGGCGCTTGCTAGCTTGCAAAGGGAGAGGCCGGTGGCAGGAAGTTGGCATCCAGACGGAAGGACGAGGTGGAGAGGGGCGACCATGACGGATCTCTAGCAACAGCGCGTCGAGCTTGGTGAGGCCGGCTCGGGAGGAGAGGCAAGGCACGCGGGCGGCGACCTCTGTGGGGATTTGGGGCGGCGACCTTGTAGCAGAGGAGGTGCCGGCGGCCGGGCGTGCAAGGCAGCGACTGGTGGTGATGCAGCGGCCTGGGAAGGAAGCAGCGACACCAAAGCACACGACAGCGTCGGCCACGGGCCCGGTCCCTGGCAGCGAGGTCGAGGGAGGCCGAGAAGGGCTGCGGTGAAGGTCGACGAAGGGGAAGGCCGCGGGTGGACGCGGACGGGCAGGAGACGTAGCGGCGAGGTCGAGGGAGCTCGCTGGGCGGTGGCATCCAGCGCGGAGGTGAAGGCGTAGGGCTGCTCTGCTGGCGGGGGGGAGGGGGTATAGCAGAGGAAAGAGGGCGGTGGTCGCGAGAGGAGAGGCGCCGAGGCGGTGGCGCCATGGTCGGGGTGAGCTCGAGGGGGAGGGGTCCCTAGCGGCGGGCGAGGGGAGGAAGCGGGCGAGCGGGAATACGCGAGGTAGGTGGCAAGGTGGGGAACGGGGCGGTGGACAGGTGGGGTCGGCTTCGACGGGGTGGGTGGGGCGATGCGCCAGGGATTTGTTGACCGAGTGGGTGCGTGAGAGGTGGCCAACATGGTGGTTCTGGGTGGGGAAAAGCAGAAGAGTGGAGAGAGGAGCAGGGGTACGGGGCGAGCGTGTGGTGTTGGTTGACCAGATGGTGCGGCGGCGGGGTGTTGGGTAGCTAGGGTTAGGGTTTGCTGCGGGGTGGTAGGCTGGCTGGTTGGGCCTTTGGGCCTGGCCGGCTGCCTCCCCGATTTAATAAAATATTTTTATTTAATATTTGTTTGTTTTAGTTTTAATAAAAGATTTGTAGATAGTTTTGGACATATAAAATATCCAGAGAGTCTGGGATTTTAAATTTGAAATGATGGTGGAAACTAATGTTAAACAAAAATAGGGTTTTCGCAAAATAGTTTTAGGCAAAAAGATGCATGCTGATGTCATGAAGATGCACAAAGTATAAACAACAACAATTTTCTAGTAGTAGTTTTACCCGGGGTGCTACACAAAATCATGCATATGATCCACCAATCCCAAATATTTCAATCTAGCAATTTATTGTCTACCTTGTCCTCAACTTCTCTCATGTGCAATAGTGAGATTTTGCTAGTTGTTTATTCTTTGTGATACTTGTTGCCTTTCTCCATATATTCCAACTCTCTCCTTTTCCCTTGGTGATAGTTGTAATATATGTAGTGTGTTGGTGTTTGAAGCCCATTAATGTACAATAAGATATATATGAGCCTTTGGCCATGCTTTGAAGCAAAAATCTTATTGGTATATGTTGTGACTTCATTTTTGCTTTCATGTGCTTTATTGTATATCTTCTTTGTGCGTGCTTGTTTCTTTATGGGCCTATGTATTTGTGATATTATCCACTTAGAAACATATACACATATGAGAAGATAACTTTAGTTGAGATTTTATTCCTTGGATACCACCTTTTATTCCTTTTGTTTTTTTGGTGGCTTCCAAATTTATTTGCCTCATACTTGTTCTCTCATGCCTTGTATTGTAAATTAATTTGGATGAGTGAGGATTCCATGATTATGCACCTTGTTCCCAATTACAATTATCATAATTGGTGCATTATCTTTGGAGATCTCATCTAATAATTCATTTAATAATGCTCATTTGTCTCCTTTCTCATTTATTGTGCCTTAAATGTTTATGGAGGAGTGAGGATTCCATCTTTGTGCACTTTTGTATTGAAATACAACATTCTAAAGTGTGCACAAATCTTGGGGAGCTTCTCTATTTTATTTAAGCATTTGTTTGATCTTTCATTTAGTGGGTTTTAAATGCTTATGGGGGAGCGAGGATTCCATATTTGTGCACTATGTATTCTAATGCATTTATTTTTAATTATGCACAAATCTTGGGGAGCTTATCTATTTGTTATTTCAAACACTCTTTTGCTCATATCATAACATCTTGTTGTTCTCATTTGGACTCATTTGTTGTTTTCAAATTGGATTGTCGGACCTTGTAATTGCTTGCATCATTTGGCTTTATTTTGGCAATCTTTGGGTCCTCGATATAGTCCTACTCCCTCCCAAGTATTCATCATTGGATATTGTAACACCCTCAAATCGGCCCTATGCAAGTTTTAGCGCTTCCCGCCAAACCCGCATAGAAACGATTCAAGGACGCCCACCAGGCACTTTCGTGCGGGTGGAAAACGAAGTAATATCATTACATAACAGTCCTCGATGGGACCCACAGAACAGATATATATACAAATGACTCAATGAGTCAAGAATAGATATAATATACAAAGATCCAAATCACCTTAAAATGATAGAGTCCGACTACGGACAAGATGCAAATGGGGCTAAGAGCCACGGAGAATAATCAATGGCGTCCATAACCCCTGAGGCCAAGCGGAAGGGTAACCTCGCTAACGACGCCGAAACCTGCTAAAACAAAAGGTGCCGACAAAGGGCAAAGGAAAAAGAGGAGCGGTCAAGATCGAGGCCAAGACACGGCGAGACTAGAATTCGCGGTCCTCACCTACATAGGTATGGTGGATGGCGGCAAGGGCATGCACTAAACAACCTATAGAGACTCGAGATAACCGCCGCCATCGAGAGGGATAAGAAAGACCTATTCGAACCACGATACTACCACTAAACATACCCATCTGGTATTTCCCTCGAGACCAAACGAGGAAGTCAACCGAGGAACTCACGGTTGGCGTTTTATTCATTCCGTTATAGTGGCGGCAATTACTAGTCAAATATAGATAGCATGAGTCATCCGATATAATAAGCGGTGGCGTTTTAGTTAACCATTCCGCTAGAAGTTGCAACACTTACTAGTCCGATACAATTAGCATGAGATATCCCAAACCCAGCGCTTGTTGGTACTTTTATTTAGCCATTCCGTGGTAGTGGAGCTGATTACTAGTCATATCGGATACCGGTCAAATTATAACAAAGAAATTTAGTTATGGTTGTCTATGATCAAGAACTGTGCTCCAAGTCGTCCATAACCGCGACACGGCTTTTCGAAAAGATTTAACCGCAGGATGCACCAAAGTATCCACACGCACTGACCCTTTTGCCGATCGTTAACATAAACCCATCGGTATGTCGGGCCTAAGTCATGACGCTTCCTGACCCAAAGCAAGTACATGGGGCCACCCACTAAGCTAGCCGCAACGGTCGGGTCTCGAGACGGACTCGGGGTTTGTGTAGACGGCAGAAACGATCGGGAACCCGAAAGTGTGATCGGGCTTGTCGATCAAAAAACGTGTCACGGTCCTAACAAGACAGTGCTCCTCGCACAATCGTAAATAAAGCAGTAAAGCATGGCATAAGTACAGGATAGTAATAAAGCCCCAAACTACTTGTGGCCCCCATTACAATACTTTGAAATCAGTACTAATCGATGGGGTGCCCACACACCCCAATTGGTTAGCGCTCGATCTCTAACAGTGTCAAGAACTCGGGGTCCTACGGGACACAAGTGGACGGTTAACAACCAAATAACATCTATTGCCCACCTGTGCCTCTGCATTATTTACCTACTTCAATTTTAGTTATTAAACAATAATTAAAGCCATGATCATCTCCAACATTAAACATCTGCCAGCATTCCAACAACTGTGGTACTCAACAACCCGAGATCGCACCTGAGCACGCATCTACGACTCGCAAGGCCATCTATCTAACAAACACAGGTAATGGGAGGTGTCCAAGGCAATATAGAGGCTGCACGGGATATAACTGGTGCACGGGAACTAAAGCATCGCGACACGGATAACAGTAGATCAACAGGAGGAAATAAAGACTAAGAATGCAAAATAGGTAGAAGGGGAAGGGATGCTCGCCTGGGAAACACTGCCGAAGATTCATATCCGGAGAACTTATCGATACTCGCATCCACTCATCGTCCTAATCCGCAAAGAAGCAAAGCACTAGAAGAAACACCAGATGCAATATTTAATACGATGGCAAAAGATCCGGCATGATTATGATATGATGCAGATGCGGTGCAATTAGGCAATATTAAGCGGAACCGGGGTCCTGACAACTAATTAATAGATTCATGTTATTTAGATACCCTGCAATTTGAATGTTGTCTTAACAAGGCAAAATTATATCACCGGTTCGCTACACAAATTTAAATGGAACCCATATGAGACTAGAAATGTCCGCATATGGTATCCATATTTAATTACGAGGTGAATCGGCATAATGCCCCCAAACCACACTGTATATATGCAAACATGTTCATTTAATATGCAACAAGATCAATATCATATATTATAAAAAAATATGAGGGGTCTCGGATAGGGATCACACATTGGCGGATTGAAGATCTTGGGGTCGGAGGGGTTCGGGTTTGGTCTCGGTTGGATCGGTCTTGAGGTTCCCTCTAGTCCGCGAAGGAGATCTTGAGGTCTTTAGCTTCGACTATCGGGTCGACTCGTCTCGGCCATGAGACCTTGGTGTTCCATGTCGATGACTTTCGGTTTCGTCCGTAGATCTTCAGATCAGGGACATCACGAGCGCACGGTAGAACTTGTTGCAGCGGCAGAGCTTGACATAGGGTTTTTGGGCCTGAACAAACAAAACAGGGGATCCTGCATCTGCACATATGGCCAACACTGGAACATGTGGACAACGCCAGGATTACAACAGGGAACACCCTGTGAAGACGAACGACGACAGCTTCTAAGTGCCGCGGGGCTTCCTGTGAGGACGCGCTCAGGTAAAAGCTTCCTCACGAGCCGAAGAGGAGCTGCCTTGGAGGTGCTCGGGGACGTGGGACAGAGAGGCGGAGACGGTCCGGTAGAGGCGAGGTGGATACGTCGGGCGGAGAGGACCGATAGAAGAGGAGGCCTGGCTATGGTCGCACGGCCAGGGGCGACACGGGTCGGGGCCTGGAGCACTCGGGAAGATGGGGGCGCCGGAGGGCTTGATGCGGCCGGTGGCAGCGGCACACATGACCAGGGAGGAAGGAGACCCAAGAGGAGGGTCGGGCACCGCGCGGCTGGTGAAGGGAACCGTGTGGAGGGTGGACAAAGGAAGATGGGGTGAGGCGCCACGGGAGAGACGCTGGAGTGGGCAAGGAGAGAAGCGGCGGGATCAAGGGGAGCGGGTGTGGGGTTTGGGACCGGAAGGAGGCGGGTTGGAGGAAGGGAGGCGGCGGTGTAGGCGAGAGGAGAGGACGGGAGGCGCCAGCCCGGAGGTCGAGATGCGCCGGTGGCTCTCATGGACGAGCGATGCAGAGTCGCGAGCAGAGGCAGGCTGCTCTGGGCGGGACGGGGATGGGGTAAGCGGGCGAGGTGGTTCACGAGGGAGAGAGAGGGAGGCGGTCGACGGTGACGATGGGTCGAGGCCGGGGCCGGCGGTGACCTTGCTCGCGGGTGGAGGCAGAGACGGAGGTCGGGATGCAGGGGGGGGGGGGGGGGACGTGCAGGAGGAGAGAGAGAGCGGGAGGCGCTACTGGGCTACTGGGTGGGCCCGGAGCAGGTGGGGGGTCGTGAGGGGTGGCGGCTGGGATTGGTGAGTGGGGTGAGGTGGCGCGATGTGAGTGGGTGGGGGGATTGGGCCATGTGATGTGGAGGGTGGTGGTTGGTTGAAGTGAGGTGGAGGGGGGCTGGGTAGGTTAGGGTTAGGTAGGAAAAGTTTAGGACTAGATATTTTTAGACTAGGGTTTGGAGGTGGCCGGCCGGGCCCTCGGGCCTAGCTGGCTGCCTCCCAAAAATAAATAAATATTTTATTTATAACAAAACGAGGCCTTTGCAAACCGTTGGCAGACAAAACAAAATATTCCGGAGACCCGGGTTTTGTGTTTGAATAAAGACGGAGCGTTTAGAAAACAAAAACAGACTTTTCGAAAATAGTTTTTAAACAAACCATGCAAGATGATGACGATGCTCAAATGCAATGTGGCATGATGACATGAGCATGGGGTCATGATGATGCAATGCACAAAAATAACGCGATTTTCTAGTAGTGGTTTTTGCGGGGCGCCACAGATATGTGCGAAGGCACACCTTTGGAGGAAGTATTACTATATTTGCCTTCTAGAACTTGTCACCCATTTCGGCAATCGATGCCAATGGGGGAGAAGTTTTAGAGGGTTTAAGGGAAGTTGGTTGATGCATTGAGTTTTTTCTTAAGCATTTGCCTTTCATGCTCTTGCATCTTTGTTGTTGCTTAGCATGTGGTATATATAGAGGAGAAACTCCACCAATGATAATGATTGGCAATATATGCAATGAAATTCAAGTTCATCACACAAGCATAGATTGTGGGGGAGTTTGCTCTATATATGGTGGTGGTACCAATATCACATACTTATGTAGTATTTAATATTGGTAGTACCAGTTTATTCTTTAATATTACTTATATAAACCCTCTTAAAGGGATTGTCATCAATTACCAAAATGCGGGGCATTGAAAGAACATATGTGCCCCCATGTGTGGTTTTGGTAATTAATGACAATCTTTATGGACTAATGTGTGTATTAAGTTATACTTGTAGGATTGGTCCATTGACATCGCTTGGAGCATGTGTTGGCTTCAAGGTCGATGAAATGAGAAGAAGATGTGATGTGCAAGCTCAAAATGCGCCATCTATAGAAGATCTCATGTTTGATGCTTGCCATCCCCGGTGATCATGGATCGATGATGAGAAATCAAGAAAGGCATTCCATCTTGAGAAGGTCAAGTTCGTCTACATCGAGCTCAAGTGGAACTCTCAAGGCAAAGGTATAGTCTTGATAGGTTTTCCCTTTTGCCGGTCTCATGTTGTGTGTGGGAGACCGGGTTTAGGATAGATAACCGTACTATCAAGAGGGGCTCTCGAATGAGTAACTCAGTCACATCGTTCGGATAGAGCTCAATCCTTTGCATATTTGCATCATCATATTTGGTTGTTATTTGGTCTTATCCATGTGAGGATATAGAGCTTGTGGTAATCTCCATAACAAGCTCTTGTTCATCAAAATCGGATCTTCCGTTTGTATCTTGTTGCGATTTTGATCTTGGCGGCTTTTCGGTTTCTCACCAAGTGAGGTATCTCACATTATTATACATGATACATTATCACTTGGTGATAACCAATATTTTCACCTCTTATAGGGTAGATCATGTCGTCCTCTTTCCAACGCAATTGGAATCAGGTCGATCGGAGTTACCAATCAAAAGTTATAGCGGTTTGAATTTTCCTAGGTACCCAAATGCGGTAGTACCGCATTATAATACCTAGCGCGGCAGTAGGTTTTGACAAGTTGCCAAAAGCCACTACCGGGCTAGGTACCAAAAAGCGGTAGTACCGCATTTTAGTACCTAGCGCGGCAGAAGGTTTTTGACTTCGTCATTTGGATCTATCCTCCCTTGCTGGAATATGATGTTTCTTTGCATGATATTGTAGAGGTTGTTGTCCTCTTCGAAACAAGCCCAAGATCATCGAAATCGGAGTCCGGATGCAAAAGTTATGGCTATTTTCGTTCTGTGATGACCGGTAGTACCGGACCAGGATCCGATAGTACCGGGGTCCGGTAGTACCGCATTTTGGTACCGGGGAGCATAGAGAAAAATGCGTCTGGCGCCCTAGAAATCCCAGGGAATGTCCTTAGTGCCGGGAAAGTCCGATAGTACCGGGAAAAAGTCCGGTAGTACCGGGAATCGCGTTTTTGGGCTGCAACGGTTGGATTTTGGAGGGACATATATAAGGGGCCTTCTTCCCCAATGGTTCCTTAACCATTCTTGCAAGTTTTCCCCTCCATTGTTGACCTTCTTGAGCTTGCTTTGTCTCAATCCCTCCGATGATTCTTGCATATTCTTGAGGGATTTGAAATAGTAGATCTAGATCTACAATCCCACCAATCAATCTCTCCTCTAAGTGAGGGGAACATATTGGGATCTAGATCTTGGAGTCTTTTGTGGATTTCCTCCATTGTTCTTCCTCTCTTATTCCCCCATAAACTTTTGTATCTTTGGTGGAATTTGGGAGAGAAGGATTTGAACACCTTTGTGGTGGTCTTGCCATTTGCATTTGGTGCATTGGTTTGAGTTCTCCTCGGAGGATTTGGTTCGTGTGACTCATTGGAGCTTGTCCCTCTTGGGTTCTTGGAACCCTAGACGGTTTTGTGGCCTTGGTGGCATTGTGGACTTTTGTGGCATTTGTTGGGAGCCTCCAATTAAGTTGTGGAGAAGTGCCCCAACCTTGTGAGAGGTTTCGGTTGCCACCGACAAGTGCACCGATAGTGGAATCGTGGATCGATCCCGTTGGGGTGAGATTAACCGGAGAATAAGGGAGGCCTTTTGTGGCGTTGGTGGTTTGGTACCACCCCCTCTCCAAACGATATGTACTCCATGTTGGGAGGAACTCGGTAAAATATCGGTGTCCCCGCGTGCCTCGGTTATCTCTATACCGAGCTCTTTACTTATGCACTTTACATTGTGATAGCCTTCGTTCTAGAAGTAATATATATCTTCTATCACTTTGTTGCTTGTATTGCTTAGCATAAGTTGTTGGTGCACATAGGTGAACCTTAGTTGTTCTAGGTTGTGCTTAACAAAGTAAACACTAGTTTTATTCCACCTTTGTTGAGCCACTCTAGGAAATGTTTTAATCGCCTATTCACCCCCCCTCTAGGCGACATCTGTATCCTTTCATATATAACTCAGATTGGACCTCACTTTCACCTTAACCATATAAAGATGCCTATGATAGGGGTAATGAGAGCTCAAAGCTAATGAGTACCTTCCTTTCAGCATTAGGAAGTCTTTCAAACTTTTCAAAACCTTTTCACTTCCATGTTGAGTCACCACTTATTCTACGAGCACCTTCTTGAGAGCATAGTTGTCATTCTTGTGTTTGTCTCAAAACTTGGTTAATTATGTCATGACTTTGATGCTTGTATCTCTGATATTTTTACTTCTAGTCTTCATGTGAACTTCAGAGGTGCCTTGGCATTTATATTGTGCTCTACAAACAAAGGCAAGTGAGATACCACTCTATCATACCTTACTATGAGCATTATAATGTTGCTTATGTTTGTGTTCCATGCTACTTATTATTATTGAGTTGGTTTCTCTTCATATCTTGCAATGACTATTGAGTAGACTTGGTTGCTTACTTATTATTATGAATTGTTTAAGTATCTACTCCCGTGCTAAGAATATATACATCATATGAAGCAAACGTGTTCGTGAAAGTTCTTTTACCGCACCCAGTTTTCAACTGAATTGCTTGAGGACAAGCAAAGCTAAGCTTGGGGGGAGTTGATACGTCCAAAACGTATCTACTTTCCTGAACACTTTTGCTATTGTTTCTCCTCTAAACTTGTGTGATTTGGATACAACTAACACGGACTGACGCTGTTTTCAGCAGAATTACCTTGGTGTTCTAGTTTTTGTGCAGAAAATGAACTATCAGGAAAAATCCTGGAAAATATGCCAAAAATCCTATTTCGCCAGAAGATCCACGGAGCCAGAAGACGAGATGGAGTGGAGTCCTGGGGGGCCCATGCCTAGTGGGTGCGGCCACCCCAGGAACCCCTCGGGCTCCCTCTTCGCCTATAAGTTACCCCTTGACCTAAAAACCGAGGGGGTTCGACGTTTTTCCAGAAAGAGTTCCGCTGCGCCGCCACCACCACCAGAAGCCGTGATTCGGAACCAGAAACTCCGTTCTGGCACCCTGTCGGGACAGGGAATTTGGGGAGGATCATCGTCATCGTCATCACCAACGCCTCTCCATCAACCATCAATGTTTCCCTCATCCATGAGTGAGTAATACCCCGCTGTAGGATATGGGAATGGTAGGGATTGGATGAGTTCTATCTTGTAATCGAATAAGATTATTAGGGCATAGTGCCTAGTATCTCTATTAGTGCTATTTGACTTTGTTGCAACTTGTTGTGCTTAATGCTTGTCACTAGGGCCCGAGTGTCATGATCTCAGATCTGAACTTATTATTGAATCATTATGATAGTATTGTTTGTGATCTTATCTGCAAGTTGTGTACACATATCATTGTCCGGATCCAAAGGCCCCGAAGTGACAAAAATTGGGACAACCGGAGGGGATGGATGTGGTGTGAGGATCACATGTGTTCACAGAGTGTTAATGCTTTGCTCCGGTGCTCTATTAAAAGGAGCAACTTAATTGCCAGTAGTTCCCTAGAGGCTCCGCTGCCATGGGCTGGCAGGACAAAAGATGTTGTGCAAATTCTCATTGCGAGCACGCATGACTATATATGGATCACATGCCTAGGATTGTTTAGTACTTGGATGCTTATTCTTATTTATCTGTAATGCCCTAGATCTTGAAGTTACATGTTTAGACTCGTCCATGCAACGCCCGTCCATCCATCCCTATGCCTATCGCGCTCATATCCTACTGTTCGCTGCTACTATTACTATTGCTCATGTTTCACTGCTGCTGTTGCTTTGCTGTTGCTACTACAAACTGTTGCTACTGATAAACTTCTGTGAGCAAGAACTATTTCCAGGTGCAGCTGAATTGACAACTCAGTTGTTAAGGCTTGCAAGTATTCTTTGGCTCTCCTTATGTAAATCAATAAATTGGGTAATACTACCCGCGAAGACAGTTGCGATCCCCTATACTTGTGTGTCATCAATGGGGTCCCAGGAAAAAATTCTTCTACAAATGTGGGGTTCGCCAAGGTGATCCTTTATCGCCTTTGTTGTTTGTGGAAGGAGCTGAACTGCTACAAGATATGATTGATACGTTGGAAACGTATCTATAATTTTTGATGCTCCATGCTTGTTTAGTATCTACTTTGCTTTATTTGTCTACACTTTGAGGTGCTTTTTACATGTTTTCTGGTACTAACCTATTAACAAGTTGCAACAGTGCCAGATGCCTGTTTTTTGCTGTTTTTGGTTTCAGAAAAGTTAGTAAAGAAATATTCTCGGAATTGGACGAGACAAACGTCAAAGTCAATTACTTTCCATGGGGAACAAGAAGTCCAGAGGAGAGCCGGAGGGGCCAGCCAGGGGGCCAGACCTACCCCAGGCGCGGGGGTAGGTGGGCCCACGCCTGGCTAGGGTTTGGTGGCCCTGGCCTCCTCCCGGTCTCGCCCCTTCGCCTATAAGAAGCCCCCGATGCAGAAACCCCGAGGACCCGATCAGAAATCCATGAAACCGTCTATAGCCGCCGCCATCATCGTCCCTAGATCGGGGGGATCTGAAGATCTTCCCGGCACCTTGCCGGAGGGGAGATCATCCCGGAGGCCTTCTCTCTGGTATGATTCATGAGTAGTTCCACCTTGGACCATGGGTCCATGTAGTAGCTAGATGGTTGTATCTCCTGCTTTCATGTATAGATCTTGTGAGCTCCGTTCATGATCAAGATCTAATCTATTTGTAATCATGCATGTTGTGTTTGCGGGGATCCGATGGATATTGAGATTATTATATTGGTTTGATTAATGGTTTTATCATTATGATTCTATCATGTCTGTGTTGTTTGTGATCTTGCATGCTCTCTGTTGCTAGTGGTTATCTTGGCCAAGTAGTTGCTAGTGACTCCAAGAGGGGGTATTTATGCTCGATAGTGGGTTCATGCCTCTAGTTTCCAAGGGAAGTGACAGAATTCTCTTCGGTTGTAGATGTGTTTTTGCTACTAGGGAGAAAACAACGGTCTCTTGTTCATGGAACATGTGGACTGTTTACCTTACACACTTTGCTTAAAGCAGTTGTCTATTGCTTGCAACTTAATACTAGAGGGGGTTCAGATGATAACCTGAAGGTGGACTTCTAGTCATAGATGCAGTTGGATGACAGTCTATGTATATTGTTGTATTGCCCAATCAACCTCATAGGATCTTTCTGGCTAGTAATTGTATTGTTATGCCTTGCTCAGTTCCTGTCAATTGCCCCGCTATAATTTTTTTACCCTTCATGCCATGTTGTTTATCTAAGGAGAGCACCTCTAGTGAACTATGGAGCCCGATCCAATCTTTACCATTGATACATCTTCCACGGTTACCTGTTTACTTGCTGCGAACCATTACCTTCCACACCATACGTTTAATCCTTTGTTACAGCAAACCGGTGAGCTTGACAACCTCACTGATTCGTTGGGGCAAAGTCTTGAGTTTGTGTTGTGCAGGTCTCCGCGTTGCTTGCAACACCTGTGTGACGTTTCCTTCCTCCTACTGTTTCGATAACCTCGGTCTCAACTGAGGGAAGACTTGCTGCTGTACTCTTCACACCTTGCTCTTGGGGTTCCCAACAAGACTCCACGTCAAGCACCAAGTTCTCTTGCGCCATCAAGGAGTCATCAATGATCAATTATCTTAGCTCTCAAGGGAAGCTTGTGGCTCCAGTTATTTTTGAAGGTAAAGTGTTTCCTATAGTACAATACGCAGACGACACACTTTTCTTTATGGAAGCTATCTTTGAGCATCCGGAAATTCTTAGGATGGCCCTTCTCTCTTTTCAGGATGCCACTAGTCTAAAATTGAACTTCATAAATCATGCCTAGTTCCTATTAATATTGGCCCATTATATGCAAATTGCCTTGCGGAATTTTTTGGATGTGTCCTCGGCAAGATGCCCTTCACATACCTTGGATTGTTGTTAGGAACTACCCGGCCTACTATAGTGGATCTAGCTCCCCTAGTAGACAGTGTGGAAAGGAGATTGAATGCATGTTCTAGGTTTCTCAACTATGGTGGAAGGCTCACCTTTGTTAACTCGGTGCTCTCTTCTTTACCCACATTTTTCATGTGCATACTGAAACTAAACAAAACTATAATTAAAGTGGTGAACCGAGCCATGAGCCATTGCTTGTGGGAAAAAATGATAGAGAGAAGCATAATGCTTTAGCTACTTGGGATATGGTGTATAAACTAAAGGACAAAGGGGGGGCTAAGAATAATCAATTTGGAGTTTCAAAATGATGCGCTTCTAATGAAACATTTGTTTAAATTATTTGGGCATCATGATGCACCATGGGTTAGTATGGTCTAACAAGCGTACTATCAACACTCTGTTCCACATGCTACAAGTCCAGTTGGATCATTTTGGTGGCGGGATGTGTGCAAGTTACTTAACACTTTTAGAAGTGTTACTCACATTACTCCTGGAAATGATGGGTCTATACTCTTTTGGAAAGATGGATGGCGCAACAGTATTCTAGCGACTTCTTTCCCCCGGATTTTCTCCTTTGCAGTTGATACAGATATATCCCTAAAAGCCAGCTTGCTTTGCATTTTGCTCTGCCAATCTCCACGCAAGCAATGGAGGAACTAAAGAAGATTGCTGCCATTATGGTCTCGATGAAGCAAATGGTTCATGACAGATAACAATCTGATGTTTGGGCATTTTTCTTGCAGAATGGATGCTATAGTTCATTAGTACTATACAAGTTCATGTTCTTTGTTCTGCAAGTTTCCCCATTCTTTGGAAAGATATGAAAAAGCAGAATACTACACAAACAAAAAAATTGTTTGGCTTCCCTTGGTCGATAGACTAAATACAAGGGATTTAGTGGAGAGGCGCCATTGGCACCTAGTCTGGTGTGAACTATGTGTTATGCAGATACAATGAGAGAGAGACTAGAGAACACCTATTTTTCAATTGCCAATTTGCTATCAAAATATGGAAGAAGCTGGGTATTGGTTGGTCATCTGATTTGGATATCGTGGTCATGTTTGAAGCTGCAAAACAAACCTTCCAGGGCCAAATTTCATAGAAGTGGTGTCTTGCGCCTTGTGGGGGATTTGGAAGAGCAGAAATGGGAAAATCTTTGAGAGCACAGTCCCTTCTTTCCAAGCTTGGAAGGCTGTTTCAAGCACGACCTTGAACTTGTCAAGCATAGGGTTAAGCCCTCTCATAAAACTCCTCTATCCATTTGGATAAACTCGCTGTAATTTTCCCTTGGTGTTCCTTTGTTTCTTCTTATAGTTTGCAAGCCTATGTAATATACCTCTAAGGGTCCCACTCTCAGGTACATTTCCTTTACATTCATATATATATAAAATAACACCGTAGGGCTTTCCCCATGATTTCATGGTAAAAAAAACTTGTTGTAAACCACCATGTCCGGTGAGATCCTCGGCTTAGCCTTGCAATCCAACAACATGATATACTTATAGTTGGATAGATCGCAATAGTCTTCCTCTATAACCTTAACCAATTGCCATCATGCCTTGGAAGAATTCCACGACCTTTTATGATGAGACATGGCGATCATTGTCTACTAAAATTGGTGTCCTCACCGACACTGCGACATTGTGACCTAACAGTGATCTAGGGGCTTAGAACAAGTTAAGCTATGGCATCTCCGACCTTATCGATGACTAACGAGTTAGGAAACGTTCCACGTGATTGATGACAATATTTTATCTTGACCAAATAGACGGGATTGTTAGGATTGGCTCAGGGAGGGATACCTACCAAGTATAACTGAAGACATTTTATGGTGTGGGGTTGAGATTAATTCCCAACCAAGAAGATCAATAGGGATTGACCAGGATTAGATTGCAACCCTAACGGAGAAGTGACTAACCAAACAATCCTTAAAGGAAAATGATTGAAGGACAATCTTCCGAAACAGGATTTCGCCCCGCTTTATAAATAAAGCCAAATCCAGGAACAACATACCGACAAGCCAAAGAACCGGCCGAAGCCAAAACAGAAAGAAAAAGGTTCGAGCATCTGCTGGGGCCTCTCATGTTGCATAGTATCATGACCTAGTGCATAATACTGATTTAGTTATCACCTCCTCAATCCATATTATCATACACCAGTATGGTATGGTACTGTTGATTTTATTTTATATGTACAATACCAACACTAATGTGTGGATATGATCTACACCAGTATTTCTTTTTAATTTTCTCGTTTGAAGTGATACATTACTTTTAGATTTGAACAACGAGAGATTAGGGGTGCCTCAAACAATGTGTTCATGTGAGCTAGTCATTATTGTAATGGAGAAATGGTAAAGTAGGGGTATCTCAATCAATGTGGTTGTTGAGAACGTTGTATCTAGTGGGGGTGTATGACCTCTTTATTAGCGAATGTCCTCGTAACCTAAGTGACAATTGACAATGTTTTAAATAGATCCAGTCGCCTTGTCAGATAAGACTTAGTCCTATGTTAGGAGAGGATCGTAATAAGTGGCCCTATATACGTAACTCGGACCCTCGTGAACCTCCCAAGTGTCAGTGTGAGCTTTTTAGGCACCCTCTCACCGATGTTGGCTCGAGTCGTCATGAACTACATGGGTCCAACACTAGATATGCCCTTCATGAACTTGGAGCTCTAGCCCTCTCTACCCTTGAGTTGTATTCAAGTGTGAGAGTAAATGGTTACACACCCCATGTGGCTATTTATAGGCCAGTGAGGCTTGCCAAATGACTGGAGAATGCCCTTCCGCTTCCCATGCGCTAGGGTACGTAGTTATGTGCACCTGTGTTCCACTAGTCCGGACTAGGGATGAGGGGTGGTGCATGTCCCATGGTGCACTGGCCCACAAATCACTCTATCTTCCTAGGCTTCAGTTGTAACTTCTTTCATTTTAGTCATTTATTTGACTTGTTGACCATAACTTGAGGTTGTGACCTTGCTGACTGGCAGGAGATGATCTAACATTGTGTTTCTTTTCCAAAGTGACATATGGCTTTATATGAAGAGAAAGTTCGCCCTAGATTGAAGCTAAAAATTCAAAAGGATTGCTGGCAATTTCTATCCTTCACTCAGTGCGGGAGCTATACGGTCCTGCCTGAAGCGATATGAGGATGGTACATGCCTATTTAGAGGTTGGATTATTTTTTCTATTTTCTTTTCTATTTTTTACTTTTTTTGGTTTCTTTCTTTCTATTTTATTTTCAGTTTACTTTTCTATTTTATTTTATTTTTTATTTTTTTATTTTGTATTTTTATTGAACATATATTTATGTTGTGGAAAAAATATTATTAGTTTTCTTGTTCAAGATAAATATTGTTACGGAGTATTATTTTCTAAATAATTTAAATTTTATATAGAAAACTGTTTAAATAATATAAATTTTGTTTTGGAAAATCATTCAAGTGAGAGAAATGTCCTTATACAAAATCATTCAAATATCATAAATGTTCACATTTAAAAAATCGTTCAAATAAGATAAATGTTCTTACTGAAAAACTCTTCAAATGATATACATATTCTTATTAAAAAACATTCAAGCGGGTTAAAGAAATGATTTCTATAACTTTTTGATAATAATAATAATAATACTTCCTCTGATCTGTATTAACTGTCACTGGATTGGATGTATCTAGCACTAAAACATGTCTAGATACATTAATTTCTACAAGTAATATGGATCGGAGTGAGTAATATTGATGAGAAAAAATATATTTCATATGTACATTTTCTAAATCTCGTGAACAATTATTTTAAACTCTATGGGCTTTGGTTACGACTTTCTGTGATTTGTCTAAGAAAAATCTAATATTTTTCCCTGTAAAACATAAAACAAAAAAAATGAAAAGAAGAAATAAAAATAGAAAAAAAATACTACTACCTCTATTCCCAAATATAAGGAAAACGGTAGTACCTATTATTGGGCCGTGGCTCATTAAGTTAGGCTCATGTAACTGATGTTAGGACCAGGTAATGCTACTGGCATTGTTCCGTGGGCCTTCGTATGTCACTTGTCTTATTTGTTTGAACTTCAAAAGAACCCAAAGAGCTATTAAGCTACTTTGATCAACGAAATTTCCATATTCTCGAAAAAAAATGACCCAATTCTCAGGTTATTATTTAGTTTACGCAGGACCATGCTTAAATTTACACGGCTCCAGTTCTAGTTTGTCCATCCAAGTTACAGAGCGTGCCTCGATTCAAAGGAGTGGGACATGGTGGCCATCTCCTGCGATGATCGATCAGGACGGGCACTGCTGGGCCTCGTGCACATGCGGCTCCCGGAACAGTGCAAGACGTCGACGTCTCGATCGAGAGGAGCGTGTTGAACTCCTCACAGTTGCCCTAGGCAGGCACCGCACCAACAGCAGCGCGGATGGCGACCAGACCAGATGGGAGCTAAACCCGGCCCGTAGACGGGGAATGTCCCCCGGCCGCCGTCGCTGTCCCACGAATGGCTCGCGCTGCCGAGTGCCGATGCAGGTAGAGTAGCCACTGTCGCTGAAAGCGTCGCCGGCCGCGCTAAGCCTCAGACGACGACGACGACGTCGCCGCGCGCGTTCTGATCCGCCGCACAGTGGCATGCGGTACAGCTACCAGCTAGCTACTACTGGTTCTTAATTAATGGTTCCAGCGCGAGCGGCGAGCCACCGCCTGCTGCTGCATGCGATGCGAGTGCGATTGAGCGACTGAAGGCAAGCAACCAGATTTTATGCCAGTAGTGTCCAACTCTGATTATGGCCACTAATGCTGTTTTGGCCCGTACCGCGCGGCCTGGAATCGGAAAGGAAGCTGGGGCGTCCAACAGCGGAGTAAATGGTGGCTTGACTTCCTGCCTCCTAATACGCTCGCCGGCCGGCACTGCATGAATGCGCGTCGGAGGGATGGGCCGCCATGGGGCCTTCTCTGTCGCTGCAGGAGGCATGCGATATCATACTAGCCTGTTTCTCCGGCGCTGAAACGGTGAGGCGCCGGAGCCATGCATGTGTGGGGGGATCGCGGAGTCACGTCGAGAGGGAGGGCGGCAAGCGACAAGACAGCATCCACCAGCTAGCCCTAGCTATCACCCCCCACCACCCTGCATTAACCCGGAGGTATGGGGAGAGGCGACCTACATGTCCCCTGCTACACGTGTGCTACCTCACCGACCTCTTATGCTATCTGTAAGATCCAATCCACGTAGTCTGTGATACACCCAAAGACTACTGTTTCTTATTCCCAAGGTTCTTGTCAAAATTTTCTTTAGATGTGCGTGGTAGTATGGAGTTGATTGGAATGGCATGCATATGGTTGTTGACTTGGTCTTTCGGAATAGATAGACTAGATTCGGTGAACAATGGCGGGGAACAATGGCAGGTCACAGCAGGGGCTGCACCGCATTTTCGGCACGTAGCAGTAGCACTGGCCCAGTCCCCAGACAACTGATCAGATCGCATGGCGGTCTTGCTGTGGACATCACCTGACAAGAGGACCTGGGGTGGAAGCAGATCGTCGGAGGGCACACAGGCACAGCAGCTACGTCCGTGCGCGCGCTCCTCATACTCGTACACCGGTTCGCTGCTCTGCTCCGTACGTCCGTGCGCGCTCATGCCGGCTCACTCCCGCCCGGCAGCGGCCTCCAGTCCAGGCTACGTGGTGAGCACGGACGCGCGCAGCGGCGCACGTTGGTAGTCACATGCGGTGCCGGCACGCGCGGCCCCAGCGGCGTCCGTGCGCGCGGCGGGAGTCGGGGATTCCAGAAACCGCCAAGCCGCGCCACCGCGGCGGCCGGGCCCCGATGTCCGCTTTGTACCGTGCCGTCGGCATGCATAGCTCAGCTTTTCTGCTTGTTTGCTTCTGCCCGCCCTCCGGTGCGCTATGCATGCATGTTCCACTGTAATGGCCTGGCATGGCCGGTGGTTGCCCCTCTCTCTCCAGACTATGGCCCCTTTGTAGCCCTTGCGCAACCTGCACACACCGTGCGTTCCGCTCTCGCCGGCCGGCAGGCCTCCAGCTGCACCGGAAAGGGCGCATCTCGTTCTCTCCGGTAGTTTCAGCGTATAATGCTAGCGCATGTTAGGCCATCTTCAGCGGCACGACCGACCGGTCCGAGCCAACCCGTCCATGTGGAACAGGTCGAGCACGCTCCAACGGGCAATATGAATAGACTCAGGGAGGGACACGTACTCCCTCGCTCACGTTAGGGCATCGTCAACAATCCAACGACCTCCGTGTGCTTGACGCCTATGATGCTGCTGGCCGCTAGCCTTTAGAAGGCTGACCGGTGCTAACAACCATGGCCATCAATGCTGGTGCTGACCGCTGCGATGCACCCGTCTAAACTCATACACTGACAATGATGGCCACGGCTTCTTATACTGGCCTTGTGTCCGTCTCTCCCCACACACCTCGTGTGCACCATTTCACTTCTAGCCTAGGCTTCCCCCTCGCCCTAGCCATCGCCATGAAGATGCCTACTTGGCTGAAAAAGACGGCCAATGACCATGAGGCCGACTCATTCTCGAGTTGGCGTCTCCGTCAACGATCGCCAACACCACCGCCTCCACCACGCACAAGAGTGGATTCCCCCAGACGCCGCCGCCGAAATATGCCGCCACCTCCAATGGAGCAAGATTTCGTGGGTCCACTGGCACCTACGCCCGCGGTGCGGACCGAATAACGGGAGCGCAACCGCATGTACGTGTCGGTGCAGGACCGCCTGCGACGGTGGGACGAGAGGGATCTATGCGACCACCACGACGTCTCCCTCCCTACTAACTGGCACCTCAATGCCATCAATGTGCCACCTCCGCTGGAAGCGAAGATGCACCGCCGCACCGTGCTTCTCTCGCCGGTGCTACGGTGCGACAGCGCGTACCACCGGAAGGACTTCAGACGAAAGTTCCTTGCCTGGGAGCATGACGCGCGACGAACGTGCTCGTTCCAGTCAGGGCAAGATTACGATAATACGTCCACACACTTCAATGACGAGGACTCCGACGATGAAGAGGAGCGCGACAACAGCGATGGGACGGGCATCATCGTAAAGCAGGAGGGCGAGGCCACCCTGCAGCTAGACTACGATGAGGACGCTGCCTACGCACACATCGTCAAGCTCTTCTGGCTGGATGAGGAGAGAAAATGGACCTGACAAAGCTAGACGAGGCCATCCAACTCACTGCGATAGTGGTGGCGCATGAGATGGAGCTTCTACCGCCACCACCACTAGAGCCCATTGAAGATATATTGTCAAAACTAAATCTTCTTTGCCATGGAAATATTTTACTTGCAGCATGGAGTATTTGTGTAGTGATCCGGCAGACCACGACATGTTATAGTGTGAAGTCGTTAGCATAACACTCACTGAATTATGTTCCATGAATCTTACATCCAACAGAGTAGTACAACAGAAACATCGCCGGTCTAAGGTATAATTATATTATTCATATTCAGATCTATACCAAAGGTCCCTGGAAGCTCCTTCGCATAATGAGGCAGCTATGGCTTTACCTCCTTAATAGGCGCTTGGAGGACGGATCGGTGTTTATGGAGTCCTCTAAAAGAACATTTCATGATCCCTAGTATTTTATGTGTTAGATAATAATATCAAGGATTATTTAATGTGTGTTCAATGTTGTAGATTATTGTTCACTCAAAAAGCAGCTAAACCAGAGTTTTTTGGGGGGGGGGGGGGATTATCCGCCCCTGCAAAGGGCCGGATTATCCGCCCTGGCTCGGTCGACAAAGGTGGACAAGGTGCATCACGCAGAAAGGGTGGATTTTCCCTCGGATTGTCCAGCTAGGGCCGGAGTTTTATCCCGGGCCAAATATCCTCCCTACCAGGGGCTGGATAATCCGCTCTAGGGTTTTTTCAAAGGCAGCCAAGGCGCGACTCCTAGAGAGGGGGCGGACATTTTGCCAGGATTGTCCGACTCCGGGCCGAATGTTTGTCCGGGTGGGATAATCTGGCCCCCACTTGGGCCGGATAATCCGGCCCCTCTTTTCTCCAACGGCTGGCTTTTGGTAGGGGTTATAAATACCCCAGTTGATCCTCCTGTCAGAACTCTTGAGTTATTCAAAAAAGTACTGTGTTGTTCATCCTAATACTTGAGAGATCTCCACGTTTAACCACCCGAAGACTCTGATCTTTGGGCAATCGAAGGAGGAGGCTTTGATCTACATCGGCACCAATCAAGCTCTTCAATTCCCCTCCATTCACTTGGAGGATTCTTGATCTAGTATTTCTTGCATATATCTAGATCTTCATTTTGGTTATTTATTAGTAACTTGTTCTTGTGAAAGCTTGTTGTCATCACGGGAGCCTCTAATTCAGTTGTGGATGTGTGTCCCGCTAGTGTTGTAAAGGCACCGGTTCCCGCCTTGGAGGGTACCAAATAGTGCAAAGGTGGATCAGGCCTTTGGTGGCGAGATCCATCGAAGAACAGGGTGAGGCGTATTGTGGCGTGGTGGTCTTAGTACCGCCCACACCTCCAATACATACATACTTCTCTTAACAAGGAAGGAACCGTGGTCAAACAAATCATGTGTCTCTTCGTGCTCCAGTATGGTTACCTCGTTCCTTGCCTTTACTCACTTAGTAGATAGGTTTGCATATAGGGAAATTCTCCATAGTTGCACATCTAGAGAATTTACCATTGTGTCAAGCCTAAAATCTGAAAACTAATTAAAATTTGGAGTAGAACCTATTCACCCTCCTCTAGGTGCCCATACGATCCATTTTAATTGGTATTCGAGCCTCAACTCTTTATTCGGGATTTACCGCCTATAAGAGTATTTGTACTAAGGGATATGGTAGTGAGGCTGTGGAAAAGGTCACCATGAATGATCTTAAGACGTTGGAAACAACCTTGATTAAATCCATGGAGACCAAAATGGAAAAGATGCATGAAATGATAGCGTCTCTCTCTCTATCTCTCTCTACTTACAAACTCTCCTCCATCTTCCTCTGAGGCCTCCACTCCTATTTCAAAGGAGAAAGCTAATGCTAACTCCAAGGAAGAAGAGTTGGAGGGTGACGATAAAAGTAAAAATTCCTCCTTGAAAAAGGAAAGTGGTAAGGAGGACTATAGTGAGGCCTCTCCCTTATACTCACATGATACACCAATCCCCCACCCTCATATAAATAAGGGATTTCTATTTTTGTGCCCTTGATTCGTTAGTTGTACTCACTTTTCCCCAGCCGCTTAGCTTTTCCTCAGTTTTGCCCATCTCCTATTATGGAACTCTCACACGATCTGAAACTCGCTGTCCATCAACCTTGCCGTTAGATGCTTAGAAGTGGGGCCACATTCAGTCGGGTCCCGTAGTGGACCCTCGCCGTTACGTGCTGACAAGTAGGGTTGTGGTCTGTCAGGTCCCATAGTGGACAACATGTTGACAAGTGAGGCCGCGTTTAGTTGGTTCCCGTAGTGGACACCTCTCTCCACTTATTCGGATCAGCATGGGACCCACAGCTTATCCATGTGAGCGTCGGACCCATAGCTTATCCACGTGAGCCAGCCCCGTGCCCGCGCCCATGTCATTGCAACCCCTTTCTTCTTCTTCTTCTTCTCTGGCGACAGTGGCCATTTGTTGAGCTTCGCTTTGGCCTCCCGTTCGTCCTGGCCGTAGTATGGTGCCGTCCCGTTGACCTCTACGAAGGATGACAATGGCAACCGTGCGCAGAGAAGGTTAAATCTCGCAGCAGAATGCACCAAAATCTCGCACCAAAATGGCAATCGGGGCGCTTGCTATGGAGAATGCGGCCGGCGAGCCATTCCGATGATTTAATTGGTTTATCGAGTTAATGTCTCGGCTGCAATCAAGTGAAAGAGTGTTTATAATTAAAAATCAGGGACATGGATGTATAATAAATAAGAAAATGACACAACTCTTGAACACTTTCAAATAAAAAACTTATACAACTCTTAATGTACAAGAGTGTTTATAAATGACATAGCTCTTGAACACTTTCAAATTAAAAAAAGTATACAACTCTTAATATAAAAGAGTGTTTATAATTGACACAACTCTTGAACACTTTCAAATTAAAAAAATTATACAAGTCTTGAACACTTTCAAATTGAAAAAAGTTATACAATTCTTAATGTAAAAGAGTGTTTATAATTGACACAACTCTTGAACACTTTCAAATTAAAAAAAATTATACAACTCTTAATGTAAAAGAATGTTTACCATATTTAGAGCGTGAAAAGTGATCCCTAAACTTGCGTATATGAAAATTATAAACCTTTGAACACTGTGAAATCACACTTAATACGTGATAATGATGTGCTAAGAAAATCTTAAGAAATTATCATTTTCATAGAATATAATGGATAAACTTACATATGGCAAAAATTATACACCTTTGAACTCTTTGAAATCGCACTTAGGACATGATAATGATGTTCTAACAAAATCCCGATCATTTGTGCTAACGTTGATTTATCATTTTCATGGAGTGAAATATAATGCAAAACTTATACACCTTTGAACACTTGCCCTTCAAATTATATTCAAAATCATTTGTTTATGGAGTTAAAGCATCGGTAGCAAACTCGTTATTTTGCATGGATAGAGGGTGCCCCCCGACAGATACAGGGGTTATCCTGTCCGATAGATCACAGAGGATCAATCAGAGGATCAACCGTTGGTGGGTATGATCCGCGTGACAACTGTCTTGACCAATCAGAGTGTAGCAGCCAAGATGAGCGCAGGTGTGAGAGTTTGTAACTAAGAGAGAGGGGAAAACTGAGTAGAACTTAAAAACCAAAGACAAAACTGAGTAGAACTTAAAAACCAAGGGAAAAACTGACAAGGGGTTTCAAATAGAAAACATAAAGAGCTTTAGAAAAATGGAAAATGCTTCTTTTATACAATAAAATACATATTGTCAGACATCAAACTATTTGCAATTTTAATAATTTGACAATTATTGCCTCATTCAGACAAATTATGTTTTGGGGAGGGATGTTTTGGGAAGAGGCTTGAGTAGAAAGCCATGAACCTTTATAGATAGTAGGTGATTTGAGAAGTGGTGATTTAGGTTAAAAATTGATTTATATACATTTCTTATGGTGGCAGGTCACATAATAATACTCCCTGAGTAGATGCCACTATGTTTTGATCTTTTTGAATTTGTTGTGCATAAAATGACTCAATTAGCTAGCTAAAACCCATTCGTAGACTCTATGTTGACCAGCCACCGGAGGGTAAAAGTGAGTATATTGCACACGGCCATGTTAGTACTGGAGGAAAAAACTGAGTACAACCAAACTGCCAGTTCTACACTCGAGGGTATAACTGAGCACAACTAAGTGGCCAAGGTTAGACACGAGGGGGAAACACATGACGCACGGTACGCGTTTCGCGGTGCACGAGGCGGTAGCGGACGCACGTGGTCGTGCATGGTGCAGTAGCGTACGCTGTTATGCGATGCATGGTGGTGCAACGGAACATATCCTCCATTCACCTTTATAGAGGCCTCCTCACTCTCACTCATCACTCACTCGCTCACTCACTCACGCAACCATCTCCACTGTCCCATCACCTTCTGCAAACCCCCAAGAAAACCTCAACCACGCCGACGATGGAGAAGAACGGCTTTGTGGCCATCGTCGCCTCCAAGGTGGCCGACAAGGATGCCCCCGTCCCCGTACATGCCCCCATCAAGGCATTGAAGGCAACCACCATCCCCGTACATACCACCATATCTACTTCCGCCGTAGCCGCCGGCGAGGAGGCCCTCGTCCCCGTACAGGCCCCCACCGTTCTCCTGCATATCTCGCATGGCTGGGACCCCTACAGGGACAACGATTACATGAGGCCGGAGAACCACTTCGACACCAGCTTAGCCGACCCATGGTCGGAGGTAACTAGGGTTTTCCCCCTTCCTTTGTTCTTCCCCCATTCCCATCGTTGGATGCTAGATGGTGTGTTATTATGGATCGCCTGTTCATATTTTCAATCGTTGGATGCTAGGTATTTTTACAGTAGCTAATACTCTTGTGTTAGATCTCGTATTTCGATGAATGCCCCTAGTTGGGATCAGTACTAGCACCGATCTATAGTTGAGATCTGTACTAGCACCGATCTGTAGTTAGGATCAGTACTAGCACCGATCTGTAGTTGGGTTCAGTACTAGCACCGATCTGTAGTTGGGATCAGTATTCAATTTGGTTTGAGATTTGGGGATAGGGGAATAATCAGGGGATGTCAATCGTTTAATTTATGCAATTAATCAATCCTGATAATCACGGTATCTCAATCATGTCCTTATTGCACGCTACTATTTTTTGTAATAGGTGGATAGAAGCGACGTCTACAGCGACGACGAGTCCATGGACACCAAGACTCGTCAGGTGCTGAGGAAACTGAAGTCCGGCCAGTTCAACGGCTTCTTCGCTGGTGACGTCTACAAGTGCCCCTTCTGCACCAGGGGCCTCGCCACCGACTTCAACTCCCTCGTGAGGCATGCTGAGGACGTGAAGACCTGCCGCCAGAAGGAGGAGGCGGAGGCCCTCCTAGCGGAGGTCATGAGGGGCCACTGATATTGTGCTGATGCTGCTACTATAAATCAGCTTCTTTTGTTTTGTTGTCTGTGTTGAACTTGTAAGCTGCTACTACTGAGCAGCCTAATTGTCGAGCCTGGTTTAAGTACCATACTATATAATCCTTCATTAGCTACTTTATCTATATATGCTCTGTTTATCTACATATTTATGGTGCTGGTTAGATTTGTTGCCAGATTGGGAAAATACAAGGGCCAAAAGGAACCATGAATGAAGAGAGAAGCTGCTCTAGATTCGCTGCCTTTTTAGGCAAAAATAACAAATGTTAGCGACATAAAGGAGAAAAGACGCTCTTAAAAAGGCCAATCATAAAAATAACAAAAAATAAATCTTCCAATTTAGACGACAGGGCGCACGTAACTACCAAACACGCCCACATGGTCCCACACCACATCCCCCAAAACACGTTCCCAACAAACCGGCCCCATGCAGTCTAACATGGGGGGTCGTACTACGGGACCCGACTGAACGTGGACCCACCTGTCAGCACGTAACGGGGAGGGGGGTCCTACTTGTCAGCACGTAATGGCGAGGGTACACTATGGGACCCACCTGAATGCGGCCCACTTGTCGGCACGTAATGACGAGGGTCCACTAACGGGACCCGACAGAGAGCGAGTTTCAGACCGATGTGAGAGTTTCGGACAAGGAGGTGGGCAAAAGTGAGAAAAAGTTAAGCGGCTGGGAAAAAGTGAGTACATCTAACAAACCAGGGGCACGAAAATACAAATCCCTATAAATAATAGGGGCGATCCACCCAATCTTACTACATCTCCTTTTAATCAATGGCAATTTTTACTATAGTCTCATGTGTGCAGCTCGTCCATTGAGTTATGGAAGATCATCGAGAATGGTATTTATATTGGGGACCCAAAAAATTTGACAAGAAGAGAAGTTGTCGATAGACAACTCAATGCAACAGCTTTACACATGATTCAGCTCGGTGTGGGTCCCAAGGACATGCCACATATAGAATATCTCAGCACCCCTAAGGAAGCTTGGGATGTCCTCACCGAGTTATTCATTGGAAATGAGAGCATGAGAAGAAATAGGTATGATGCTCTAAGCAACCAAGCGGAAGGATTCTATATGATGGATGGTGAGAATCATGAAGACATGTATAGAAGACTCAAGTCCATTGCCACTATATTTAGAAACCATGGTACAACACATGTTGATGATGCTTGGATCAAGAGAAAATATGTAAGTGCTCTTATGCCATTTGAACTCACATATTTGAAGAGCCTTCAAGGAAGACACAACTATCATCAAATAACTTCCAACAAAGTCATGCAAGAAATGTTTGCATTCAAAGTCACCTCCAAGAACACTGAAGATGCTTGTGCATGTGCTATTGGAATGCAAAAGGGGGTAAATGTGGCTTCGAAGGCAAATACTCTTAAGCAAGAAGATGATGACATTGTTGCTATGAACTGCCTCGAGGAGGTCAAACAGGCACATGGCAAGTTGATACGTTGGAAACGTATCTATAATTTTTGATGCTCCATGCTTGTTTAGTATCTACTTTGCTTTACTTGTCCACACTTTGAGGTGCTTTTTACATATTTTCTGGTACTAACCTATTAACAAGTTGCAACAGTGCTAGATGCCTGTTTTCTGCTGTTTTTGGTTTCAGAAAATTTAGTAAAGAAATATTCTCGGAATTGGACGGGACAAACGCCAAAGTCAATTACTTTCCGTGGGGAAAAAGAAGTCTAGAGGAGAACCGGAGGGGCCGGCCGGGGGGGCCAGACCCATCCCAAGCGCGGGGGCAGGTGGGCCCGTGCCTGGCTAGGGTTTGGCGGCCCTGGCCGCCTCCCGGTCTTGTCCCTTCACCTATAAGAAGCCCATGATGTAGAAACCCTGAATACCCGATTAGAAATCCACGAAACCGTCTGTAGCCGCCGCCACCATCGTCCCTAGATCGGGGGGATCTGAAGCTCTTCCCGGCACCCTGCCGGAGGGGAGATCATCCCGAAGGCCTTCTCTCCGTGTATGATTCGTGAGTAGTTCCACCTTGGACTATGGGTCCATGTAGTAGCTAGATGGTTGTATCTCCTCCTTTGTGCTTTCATGTATAGATCTTGTGATCTCCGTTCATGACCAAGATCTAATCTATTTGTAGTCATGCATGTTGTGTTTGCGGGGATCCGATGGATATTGAGATTATTATGTTGGTTTGATTAATGGTTTTATCTTTATGGTTCTATCATGTCTGTGTTGTTTGTGATCTTGCATGCTCTCCGTTGCTAGTGGTTATCTTGGCCAAGTAGTTGCTAGTGACTCCAAGAGGGGGTATTTATGCTCGATAGTGGGTTCATGCCTCTAGTTTCCAAGGGAAGTGACAGAAATCTCTTCGGTTGTAGATGTGTTTTTGCTACTAGGAGAAAACAACGGTCTCTTGTTCATGGAACATGTGGACTATTTACCTTACACACTTTGTTTAAAGCAGTTGTCTGTTGCTTGCAACTTAATACTGGAGGGGGTTCAGATGATAACCTGAAGGTGGACTTCTAGTCATAGATGCAGTTGGATGATGGTCTATGTATATTGTTGTATTGCCCAATCAACTTCATAGGATCTTTCTGGCTAGTAATTGCATTGTTATGCCTAGCTCTGTTCCTGTCAATTGCCCCGCTGTAATTTGTTTACCCTTCATGCCAAGTTGTTTATCTAAGGAGAGCACCTCTAGTGAACTATGGACCCCGGTCGAATCTTTACAATTGATACATCTTCCATCACTGCTTTGCTGCAAACCATTACCTTCCACACCATACGTTTAATCCTTTGTTACAGCAAACCGGTGAGCTTGACAACCTCACTGATTCGTTGTGGCAAAGTCTTGAGTTTGTGTTGTGCAGGTCTCCGCGTTGCTTGCAACACCTGTGTGACGTTTCCTTCCTCCTACTGGTTCGATAACCTCGGTTTCTTAATGAGGTAAACTTGCTGTTGTGCTGCTTCATACCTTGCTCTTGGGGTTTCCAACGAAGTGTTCCACGACAAGTATTGGGCGCCATCAAGCTAATTTCTAGCGCTGTTGCCGGGGAGGCTACGTCTTCACTAGGGGAGTCCTTCACTTCCTTTCTCTTTACTTTGTTTCTTTTGCTTGGTTTTGTTTGCCTCTTTTCAAAAAACACAAAAAAATAGTTCCTACTCTAGTTGGTGGTCTATTATTGCCTTACTTGGTCATGCTTTCTATCAATGGATGGTTTCTTTGAAACTAGTTCTTATTGGCAAGGTGGGTTCACGGAAGAACAAAAGTATTACTATAAGGAACACCGTTTTTCACAAAAAGGGAAACACTTATGGGAACAAATTGATAGGTTGAATACTATTGCTAGAGACATGTGATCTACTTATAATGTTACTTATTGCTTTGATAAAGCTTGTTGCTGTAGGAGGTATAAACACCTACCCTTTCAATGTGAGTATAATGATAATGTTACCATATCCTATTATGTTAAGGGAAATTATGACTTTTATGATGTGGAAAAAATTGAAGAATTTATTGCTTTCAAGGGTGCATTTGAACTTGCTAGTTTGCTTGAAAATACTCATGATGCACCTTATGAACATGAGGTTTATGAGATACTTAAATTTTGCTTTGACAATTATAAGGAAGAAAATGGATATATTCTTGAATATTTTAATAGGTTCTTTCCATATTTGGAAGAGAATAATGCCTTGCAGGAACCTATGGAAGAAGAAATTGTTGAAATTGAAAGCTCATTAGATGAAAAAAGAGGAGGAGAGTGATGAACAAAATGAGGAAGAATGGATCTACCCATGCCTACCTTCTAATGGGAGTAACTCTTTACCTCTTATATTATTTGATTGTCCCCCATGCTTACCAAAGAAGGATGAATGCTATGTTCCTGTGGATTTTTTTGAAATATCTACTTTGGATAAAACCTGTGAAGGTTTTAATCCCACTATTTTTGAGCTTGATAGAAATTATGTGTTTGTAGCTCATGAAAAGCCTAATTTATGTGATAGATATATTGTTGAGTTTATTCATGAGGCTAATGAAAATTATTATGAGAGAGGAAAATATGTTTGTAGAAGTTTTCATGGTACTAAAACACCTCTCTATGTGCTTAAAGTTTTGAAGTTACTCTTGTTTTATCTTCCTATATAAAACATAGGAAGTGGGTTACTTTGTTCTTTGTGAATTTATTTGTGTATAAGATTCCTATGCATAGAAAGTGGGTTAGACTTAAATGTGTTTTGAATTTGCCTCTTGATGCTATCTTTGACTTCAATTGATAATTCTTATGTGAGCATCTTCTCAAGCTATTGTGCCTAACTTAAAGGCGTTAAATAAAAGTACTTGTTGAGAGATAAACCAAGAGTTTCCTTGAGTCTTGGAAGTTATTACTTCAGTAATGACCTCTCCTTATCCTTTTCGTTTGCTTTTTGTGCCAAGAATGACCTCTAATGAGAGGGAAATAAGATTTGGGGAGTTGTTGTCCCGAAACAGATTTCTGTCCTCCACCAAAAAAATTAGTGAGGAGGCTCTGTAACTCAGATTGAGCTAAATTGTTTTGAATAAATCCCCCAGTATGTTGGCTAACTTTTGTTAGTTCAACACTTTTTGATTTGAGTAACAGAAGATGTTCTAAATAAATCGTTTCTACCTGCTGATCTGTTTTGACAGATTTCTGTCATTATTTGCATTTGCTTCTTATTGATTCCTTTTTGATCTCTCTTCAGGTAAATTGAGTTTCTTTGAAAGGAGTTACTACATTAGCTTGTGTTTTTAGTGAAAATCCTTGTTGTTACAAAGCTTTGCCAGCGGTCTAATATCTTTTGAATACAGTAATGTTGCTAATGAAGATTGTGTGTAGTTTTGTATGAAGGAAAAATTTCAGGTGTAGAGAGAGAATGATGCAATGAGATGAAGAATGGACAAAAGCTAAAGCTTGGGTTGCCACCATGGTGTCCCCCCAAGAAATATCCAAGAGGTACAAGCGTCAAAGCTTGGGGATGCTCAAGGCATCCCCTTATTCATCAATAAAAATCTCAGGTCTGTCTAGACACTTCGTTTTTATTGTTTCATGCACAGTTGTGTTGTTCTTGGAGCGTCTTATTTTTCGTTTGCTTTCCTTAGTTTGCTTTAGTAGTTTGGACCTCTGTTCTCGCTATGTTGTTTTGCAAATAAGTTTTCTTGGTGTTTGGAAAGGAGTAGTAAGTTCTTGCTTGAAGTACAAGAGGAGCTTGCATTGACTATGACTTAGACTTTAGCATGACATGCTAGGTGTTGTTTTAGCATTATGCTTAGTGATTATTGCTGTAGAATGTCTTGTTCCAAATAATTAGGATTGCTTAGTGTGCCTTGAAGAAATTATGCGTTGTTTTAGCATGCAAAAGCATTGTATTGTGGTATTCTCCTTTGATGTTTTGCTTGGGTTGACTTGGCACATGCTCACACCATGTTATGACTATGACAAGTCACCATTAGCCTCTATGATCATGTAGTCCTTGACTTGTAGTACCACTCTTTGCTTTGATTAGTTTGCTTTGTTGCATTGCATAATTATGGCCATTATTGCTCTCTTAGTTGGTTGCTCCCAGTCTTTTTATAGCCTCCACTTGTATGAGTAAGCTCTACTCATGCCTCCAACTCCCAAGAAACCAAGTTATTCCAAAGTGTCCACTATAAATTCCTATGCATGGTGTGCTACACCATTCCAAGTATATTCTTGTTTTCATCTACTTCCAATTAAAAACTATTTTGTTATGTGAAAACTTAGTGATTAAAGCCCTCACGAACTTGATGGCACACTTTATTATTTGCCCCTAATAAACTTAAACCATTGTGATAACTTTGTTGTATATGCTTGCACTTATAAGTTGGAATTAGCAGAACCGTGTTGTCACGAGGAACGTTTTCAACATTGCACTTGTACCTTGTTATACTCAGTTGATATCATGTTCTTTTGTCTATGGGTTTCACCGGTGTGAAATAAAGAGGGAACTTGTAAGTCCATGGAGTTTGTATCCCGTGTTAAAGAAACGCCTGGGCCACTAGCCTAAGCCATGCCTAATCATGGTGGAAACTTGCAGCATCACCATAGTGACATCTATGAAGCATTATTCTTATAAAAAGGACACATTGAGAAAAGAGGAAAGAGAGAAAAAAGCACCATATTCCCATGGTACATAAGAAGAATTTCTGAGATGCTCATTGTCTGCTTGCCTTGTCATTTTGGTTATGGAAAAGCTCATGTACCATGTGCAAGGGTTACCCCGTTGGCAGTTCTCAATGATATGCAAATACTTACAGTGATAAGAACTTACCTGGATCCAAAGTTGAGTATGCATGAGGTGTGGCCCTCGTATTCAAGGGGCATGAGATTGCCAACTTATACTTCGTCAAGCATATACTCCAGCTTTGCCACTTTAACCTTAAACACTTCAAGATGCTTATGATAGGGGCAATGAGGGATGAAAGCTAACAAGTACCATAATTTTTGGAATCTCCTTTTGAAACTTGTAATCACTGCTTCCTTTACAAAAAAGGCCTTTCTTTCACCATTATTGAGTCTCCACCTTCTACCTTGAGGAACCATTAAGAGAGCATAGTTGTCATTCTGTGTGCAATGTTCCAAAGCTTATTAATTGATGCATATTGTGTTATTACTTGTTCTTGTGCTACTTGTTTCTAGTCATGTCACGTGTCATGGGAATGACCACGGTAGTAGTAGAACGAAGGGCAAGGGCGGCCAGCCATCTGCGGTGCGAGATGAGGGCGGAGACATAGGGGTTTACCCAGGTTCGGCCCCCCGGAGGGTAAAGACCTACTCCTGCTAGATTGTATTATGATGAAGGTACAATGGGGCAAGATCGACAGCTAGGCGGCGAGTCGCTTTGGTGGATGGTGGAACGTATCCTCTACACGCCCTGTAGGGAGGTTTATATAGACTCCCCCCTAGGGTTTACATATCTCAACCGAATCAGTTAAGGTTTCAGTACTCGTTTAACCTAATCCGACTGGGCCTATCTACTCGCCTGGGCCTTCAACTTCCAGTCGCTTGGATCCACGCCAGGACTTGATCCAATCGCCGTCATGCAGGCCCACTCGCCAGTTCCTAGGCCGGTCGGAAACGTCCTGCTGGGTATACCCCGGTAGGCATATCCCCATCAGTAGTCCCCGAGGCCGTCGTTGATTGGGCGCAGGTGGTTGCTAGCAGTCGGAGCATTCGGGTCCAATGCGGACATCCAGTCGAATCGGCGGCGGGCTCCTGAATAAAGGAAAAAACAAGTCATTCTGGTCGCAGCTCGGCGAATAGGTCGGCGAAATATTTAGCCACTGTTGTAGTGGTAGGTCGGCGAGCCGAGTGGCTGAAGTTGGACCATAAAACGCAGTCAAAACTAGCCGTTGGGGTAATCCAACGGTAACTTTTGGCATAATCATCGCGTAGTAACGGTTTCCTGATTTGGCGGGTAACAACTGCTATATAAAGGGAATGGTAGGCGATCAGAGAGCCATCTCCTCGTCATTTCCTCCGATGGCGCGCACCTCCGTTTTTCTTCGCATCGCGATTTTAGCCGATCCAAAATCCTCCGACCTCCACGAACCCTTCCGCCAATGGCCCCCTCCACCGAACCATGGGGCAGGTCCAAGTGTACGAGAGCGTTACTGGCGTCCTTCGAGGAGGCCGGGATCCTGCGCGCTGGCAGGTGGCGCATCCCCGCGGCCGGAGAGGTGACTCCGGACCCACGCGAGGGAGAATTCGTCTGCTTCACCAGCCACCTGGAACGGGGGTTGAGATTCCCCACATCCCTCTTCTTCTGGCGCTTCTGCGCCTTCTATGGGATCCAGCCATCGGACCTGGGCCCGCACAACATCGAGCAGCTCGCCATTTTCGTGGCGTTCTGCGAGTGCTACCTGGGCTGCAGGCCCTACTTTCCCCTGTGGCAAGATCTGTTCCACGGGAGGATCAGTCGCGAAGAAGCAGGCGACCCAATGCTCGCTACGGGCGGCCTGACGTTTCAGTTGAAGTCGAAGGCCTCCTTTTTTGACCTGATGCTACCTGCCAAAGCAGCGAGCGAGTGGAAGAAGTCTTGGTTTTACGTTAGCGAGGCGACTCCAGACGACGAGGTAGCGATTCCGAGATGGTCGTGGATGAGATGCTTCAAACCATCCGCAGCCTGAAGAAGAAGGGTCTTCAGACCATCAACTTGTACAACTGCTGGCTCGGGCGACGACTCGTTCCCCTGCCCGCCGTGACCATTACATGTACGAGTACATGGGCCGGGAGGACTCGACGAAATCCTGCCTCACCGAGTGGCAACTCGAGGACTACCTCCCGGCGCTGAAGAAGATCACCCAGGCGGTGTACCTGGAAGTGAAGGCTGGGGTCGCCCCTACACCGCGAAGCATCCAGCCCCGATGGTAAGTCATTTTTCTATCATTCGCAATCGCAGTTGATGCTGTCGCGGTTATACTGATACTGTCTCATGCCTATTGCAGTTATTTCAAGTGGTGGAAGGGTGGCTTCCACCCGCGGACGACGAGAATTCGAGCTCGTCCGTCCAGGACGGGGGCGAATCGCCTCCTGCGAGGGGCGGCGTCGAGAGTGACAGGAGCGGCGACGACGACGAGTCCGAGGAAGAGGTCGCCCCGCTGGTCCGCAAAACTCGCGGACAACGTCAGCGTGAGCTCGAAGCGAGCAAAAGCCTCGAACGTCATGACGATGACGACGACGATCTCCCCGATCACACCTCGCGTCGCGAGGCTACTCCATCGAAAAATAATAAGAAGAAAGAAGTGAAGGCCCCTCCGAAGAGGAATACGAAGCCGGCGAAACAAGCATCTCCGCCTCGTTCTGCGAGTAGCTCCAACGGCATCAGCCCAGACAGGGACGAAGCGCTACAGACGACGGCAACACCGGATGCCACCGCCGTCCTGAGTGAGGTGCCTCTGGCCTCGATTACTCCCCCATTCGCCCAGCTCGGGTCGGTCGCTCACCGCGGCAGCTTCGCCTCCCAGGAAAGTTCCTGCCGAAGACGTTGTGGAGTCTCCTGTCGCGGCCTCATCGACAAAGAGGCCGTCTGTGTCTTGGGCGCATGATGTCCTGGATATGGGCCTGAGTCGACGACTGGGCCCCGAACTGGAGAAGCCGGCTGGCATCCGCACGGGGCTGCGGTTCATTCCAGTCGCCAAGTGAGTTTTATTCACCTGCTTTATTTTTCATTGTAGTCGAACCACTTTGCTCATATACTCAATTTGCAGGACTGGGGTTAAAAATATAGGCCATCCGTCCGTGGCCAAGGTGCCGCCAGTCGTCGCCGAGGAGGCCCCCTCTTGGAAGAGGAAGGCTGATGAGGTCACTATCCCCGCAGACAGTGCCAAGAAGGCCAAGAGCGACGAAGTCATCACGGTGTCTGATGACACGACGATTGCTCCGAGTGATCCTGCGGCGGGGGCGACCTCGGCGACCAAGGAGGGTGCTTCCTCGCCTGGGATGGCCGAGCCGGCCTCTTTTGTTGCCGGTGCATCCATCGCGACCTTCCCCCGCTTCATGGCCAGAGCGGCCACGGCGAGTGGTACCACGCCATCGAGCCGCGCACCTGGAGTCGCCGAGACGGAGGTCGGGCAGCGTCGCGGGCACACTCCGGCTCTTCTCACATCCGTGGATGCACTACAACTTCATGGAATGCTGGGCACAGCCATCCAGGTATGTCCAGTCCCCGAGGATCGGGCCACTGAATTGCAGTGGTCAGATTCTTTTGGTGTTGTGCTTTTATTTCTTGCGCCCAGTCCCCGAGTGCGCATTCGCTGAGTTTCAGCGGGTGGGCGCTCAGGATTTTTGATCGCCAGTCCCTGAGTGTCTAGTCGCTGAATTTCAGCGGGCAGGCACTTAGGATTTTTGATCTCCAGTCCCCGAGTGTCCACTCGCTGAATTTCAGCGAGTGGGCACTTTAGGATTTCGTTTTTGCTAACTGTTTGACTTTTGCACAGGGTTTGCAGCGTGAATCAGCCGACCGGCTTGCTACAAAGTGTCGCGCGGAGAAGGAACTTGTCGCCGTTCAAGAGGCGAACAAGGGACTCCAAGCGATTGCTGCGAAGGTAGAAGAGGTTCGCCAGGGCCTTGTCCCGGCGAGTGAGCTGACGGCGGCGCAATCGGCGTTGAGTTTGGCGGAGAAGCGGATCGCCGACCTTGAGCGCGAGCTTGCGGACGCGAAGGAGGAAGCAAGCTCGGCGGATGGGCGAGACAAGGTTCATTCTGCCGCGGCGAGAGGCGTAAGGTCTCCGACGCCCTTGTTGCTGGGCTTCAAGACGATTACTCCTCTCTTCAAAACTTCATCACGGAGCTCTCCCGCCCTTTGATTGGTATGTGTGCCGCCTTTGCCTATAATGTTTCCATTGTGTGATATTTGATGTGCTCACTACCCCTCCTATCCACAGGTCGGATTATTGATAGCGCGGAAGAGGCGCAGTGATTCGATGCGCGGTAGTGTGTGGCCACTCTGGTCGACTCGGCCACGATGTCCGCGACCTGTATTCGGGCGTATCTTCAAGAGATGTCGCCCACGGAAGTGATTCCCAGCGACCTCGTCGAAGTGTGGCGGTACTTGGAGAAGGCGCCATCAGTCGTCGAGTTCATGACGCGGTCGGCGTTCTGGCGCGGGGCAGCGACGGCGCTGAGCCTTGGGCTCGCCCACTTCCCGGAAGATTTCGATCTGGACGACGTGATGAGTGGCTACCCGTCGTCGACGGGCTCGGTGGAGATCGCTGAGGTGCTGAAGCTGACGGACCGCGCCGCGGTGTACTCCGATCACGTCTGGGCGATGGGAGATCTCCTTCCTTATCAGGAGACGATCGTCGCACCCAACGACCCCGAGCCGCAGCACCGGGATTTCAAGATCGAGCAGCCCTTCCGTGCGGCGATGGCGGGTGAGCTGACGACGTACCCGTCAAACCCGTACACTCCCTTCATTCGCAACCGCAAGGGTGGTGGCGATTCGTCGTCGAAGCCTGCGGAGTAAAATATTGTGCCCTGGGGCGTTAGTAGCAGTTCTGCCATTGGGCATACTTTGTATTTTGTGACATTTCTGATATGCTATAATGAGATATCGTTTTATTTCCTGGATTGTCTTGTGTTGGTGATTGAGGGTTGAACGAGTCCCCGAGCGCGTCCGCCCTTTTTATGGGGTTTACCTCGTTTGTTATGTGTTTGCGGTTTTCAATGTTTTGTTATTGAGGTTGACTCGCCCGAACTTGGAAAGCCAGTCGCAAGGCGACTCCCATGAGTGCTCTGTACTTCACCGTTTCCCCTTGCGCGAACGAGGTCGGGTAGCCGAGTCCCCGAGCGTGGTACTTGGTTGTTCTAGGCGTGACTCTAGGGTGGGTGAGGACTTGGCGCGTTAGAGTGAGCGCATCACTCCTGCCTAGCCCGTCGGGTCAGTCGCATGGCGAGTCCTTTGCATGCTCTCATACTTGGTGTTTTCCCTAGCCGCTCGCGCTGAACTGGTCGTCAGTCCCCGAGCGTGGTACTTGGCCATTCGAGCCGCTGTGTCGAGGATGCGGAGGATCATGGTCGCTGTGAGGAGCGAAGGCAGTTGTCTTGGCTCGTTAAGCCAATCGAGCTAGGCGACTCCAATGGGGCTCCGGGTAGGCGTTTTTTGTGGACGTTACAAGACCTGGGGTAACCCAGTGCCCTTGTAGCGCACTACTTGGCCGTGCCGATCGCTGTACCAGAGGTTGACTCCTGCAGTTAGCTTGGTGCTGTTACTATGAGTGCGAGTGGCACAAGACACGGAGAGTAGACGCAATTTGCGGTAACCAATATTTTTATTTCATAGCAACTGGAGGATACATGTGTGGAGTTCTAGGAATAGAACTTCTGTAGGAGGTTTACATTCCACGGTCGCTGGACATCGAGCTTGCCGTCCCCGGCGGACGTCGATGAGGTAGTAGGCGTCGTTGCCGAGTACCCGCCCGATGGCGAATGGTCCCTCCCACAGGGGGAGAGCTTGTGCATGCCCTTCTTGTCCTGGATGAGGCGCAGCACCAGGTCGCCTTCTTGGAAGGTGCGAGTTTTCACCCGCCAGCTGTGATAGCGGCGGAGTCCTTGCTGGTAGATGGCAGTGCGTGAGCGAGCCAGGTCGCGCGCCTCGTCGAGTTGATCGACTCCGTCCTGACGTGCGAGTTCGTTCACAGCCTCCATGTAGTGTACGACCCTTGGCGAGTCGTGCTCGAGGTCGGTGGGCATGACTGCCTCGGCGCCATATACCATGAAGAAGGGGGTGAACCCTGTCGACCTGTTGACCGAGGTGCGGATACCCCAGATGAAGGAGGGTAGCTCCTCGACCCAGCACCCGGCGGTGCGCTCGAGTGGTACTTGGAGCCGCGGCTTCAGGCCGTGGAGGATGCTCTGGTTGGCCCGTTTCGCCTAGCCGTTGGACTCCGGGTGGGCGACTGACGCGAGGTCGAGTCGGATGTGATGTTCCTCGCAGAACTCGGCCATGGCTCCTTTGGCGAAGTTGGTGCCGTTGTCCGTGATGATGCTGTTTGGGAACCCGTAGCGATATATGAGCTCGCGTAGGAATTTTGTGGCGGTCTTCCCGTCGCATTTCGGGCTTGGCCTCCACCCACTTGGTGAATTTGTCGACGCGACCGGAGGTGGGTGAAGCGGAGGGCCTTTTGAAGGGGCCTACCATGTCCATGCCCCATACGGCGAATGGCCAGGTGATGGGGATGGTCTTGAGCGCTGAGCTCGGCACATGTGTTTGGTTGGCGTACTTCTGGCACCCGGCGCACCGCTGGACGATGTCGACGGCGTCGATGTGTGCGGTGGGCCAGTAAAAGCCGTGTCGCATAGCCTTTGCGACTAGAGAGCGGGCTCCGGCATGGTGGTCGCAGTCGCCGGAGTGGATGTCGTGGAGGATCTTGCGTCCTTCGGCGGGTTGGACGCAGCGTTGGAACACGCCGGTCACGCTGCGCTTGTGTAGCTCGCCGTCGATGATGACGAAGGATTTGCAGCGTCGCGTTATCATCCGGGCGTCTGTTTCGTCTGCCGGAAAGGTGCCTCCCTCCAGGTAGGCCATGTATGGCCTAGTCCAGTCTTCCGGCTCGGCGATGAGTGCGACCAAGGCTGCCTCTGGTTGCAGCGGGACTCCAATGTCGATCTCCCTTGGGGTAGAGACGATGGCTTAGTGATCGTGTCGAGGAAGACGCCGGCGGGTGATGCGAGTCGAGCCGACCCGATGCGAGAGAGTGCGTCGGCCTCCTCGTTCTTTCGCCTGTCGATCCACTCGACGGAGTAGCCTACGAAGTGTCCGCCCAGCTTGTCCACTTCTTGGCGGTACGCCGCCATGGTGGGAGGCGGTGTCGCGGTGCGGACTTGCCCGGACGGTCGGAGTCTCCGTAGCAGCGTAGGCGGTTGACGTTCATCTCCTTGGCAGCCCGCATGCCGTGGAGTAGTGCCTCGTACTCGGCCATGTTGTTGGTGCAGGGGGTGAAGTCGAGGCACAGGACGTAGCGGAGCTTGTCGCCCTTTGGGGACGTCAGCACGATCCCTGCTCCTGCGCCGTCCGCGTTCTTGGAGCCGTCGAAGTGCAGGCTCCAGTAATGGAGGTACGGCAGCTGGGCCTCTTCCCAGTCGGCGATGAAGTCCGCGAGAGCCTGCGACTTGATCGCTTTCCGTGGCTCATACTTGATGTTGTGGACGCCTATTTCGAAAGCCCACTTGGCGACTCGCCCGGTCGCCTCACGGTTGCGGATGATGTCACCGGTGTCTTGAGGAGACGACCGTGATCGGTGCTCACGGAAGTAGTCGAAGTCGCCGGCGTGCTCAAGCTGCGTACACGGTTTACGGTATTGTGGGTACCGTGGCGCGACTCGGTGAGGACCTCGCTGATATAATACACGTCGTTGTCTGGGCGCTCCTTTCCTTCCTCTCGCTCGGCGACCATGGCGGCGACAGCGGCTTCGGAAGCATGCGTGAGACCAACATGGGTTCTTTGTCGACGGGGGCGGCGAGTAGCGGTGCTACGAGTAGCACCTTCTTGAGGTCGCGGAGTGCGTCGTCCACCTCCTTGTCCCACTGGAAGGTGGGGTTCTTCCGCATCAGGCGGTATAGGGGCATCGCCTTTTCGCCCAATCGGGGGATGAAGCGGCTGAGAGCCGCGACTCGCCTGACCAGCTTCTAGATGTCGCGCAGGCACTCGGGTTTGCCGAGTCGAGCGATTGTGTCGATCTTGGTGGGGTTCGCTTCGATCCCACGCTTGGAGACGACGTACCCCAGTAGTTGCCCTGCTGGTACACCAAAGGTGCATTTGCCTGGGTTTAGCTTTATCTTGTATTTCCGTAGGTTGGCGAATGTTTTCGCCAAGTCGGCAAGTAGATCGCCCTGGCGAGCGGACTTTACTACCACGTCGTCGATGTAGACGTGGATATTGCGGCCAATTTGGCTCGCAAGGCATTCCTGCATGCACCGCTGGTAGGTCGCCCCGACGTTCTTGAGGCAAAAGGTCATGGCGGTGTAGCAGAAGGCTCCGAATGGCATGATGAACGCCGTCTTTTCCTCGTCCTCGACAACCATTTTGATCTGGTTTTACCCAGAGTAGGCGTCGAGGAAACACAACGATTCCGAACCCGCGGTGGAATCGATTATTTGGTCGATCCGCGGGAGGACAAATTGCTCCTTAGGGCAGGCGCTGTTTAAGTTTCTGTAGTCGATACACATCCTCCAGGTCCCATTCTTCTTCTCGACCAGGACTGGTTTTGCCAGCCACTTGGAGTATTTTATTGGCCGGATGAAGCCTGCAGCGAGTAGACGCTGCACCTCCTCGGCGATGGCTCGGCGGCGCTCTTCATTGAAGGGCCGCAACGACTGCTTGACAGGTCGCACTTTGGGGTCGGCGTTAAGTTTGTGCTCGTGAGTTCCCTTAGGAGGACCGGGCATGTCAGAGGGCTTCCATGCGAAAATGTCCCTGTTCTCACGGAGGAACTCGATGAGCGCGCCTTCCTATGCTGGGCTCATGCCCGTCCCAATCGTCACCGTCTGGCTGGAGTCGCCTAGGACTAGCTCGACGGTGCGGGTGTGCGTCGTCGCGTCGAAGGCGGAGGTGTTGACGCCCTCCGAATTGGGCCTCTTGAGTATGGTGGGGTCGTCGTTGTTGACCCCGCTCGCGTATTTGGCGAGCTCGTCGGTGTGGTTGGTCTCTGCCGCGATGACGGCGTCGGCGAGTTTGGCTCCTTTGGCCTCGCACTCGGCGGCCATGTCGGGGTCGCCGTTGATGGTGATGACGCCGCACGTCCTGGGGAGCTTCATCGCGTTGTACGCGTAGTGGGGCGCTGCCATGAACTTGGCGAATGCCTGGCGCCCCAGGACGCAGTGGTAGGGGCTGTCGAAGGGTACCAGCTCAAAGACGATCCGCTCGGTGCGGAAGTTTGTTGGTGTGCCGAAGGTGACTGGAAGCGTGACCTTGCCGATCGTGTACGCCTTCTGACCAGGGACGATGCCGTGGAACGTGGTGTAGGTCATCTCGACCATCGACTGCGGGAGCCGCAGTCGCCTGAAGGTGTCCAGGTATAGGATGTTGATGGAGCTGCCGCCGTCCATCAGTGTGTTCGGGAGCCAGTAGTCTCCCACCTTGGGCTTGAGCACCAGGGCGACTCGGCCTGGGTACTCGATGCGTGGCGAGTGGTCCTGGCGGCTCCAGGTGATGGGCTGCTCCGACCAGTTGAGGAACTGGGGAACGTCCACCTGGGCCACCGCGTTGACGGCGACGACGCGGGCGATGACCTTCTTTTCGCGCTTCGTGTTGAAGCCTGTGAAGGCGTGGAGCGAGCCGGCCACACTGACGAATTTTCTGCCGTTTGGCGGGTTGTTGTCGGGGTCCTCCCGCGCTCGCCGTGCGTTCTCGATCTCCTTGAGAGAGTGGCAGTCGGCGGTCGTGTGCGTGGCGGGCTTCCCTTCCCTGCTGTGGAACGCACAAGGTTGGTTAAGGAGGGTTGCGGGGTCGAACCTTGGTTTCGCCTTGTAATTGCCGCCGTCGCGGCGTTGCCCTCCGTCACGGCGGAAGCTCTTGGGCCCGCGCTGCGCGTGCCCAGCGTTGGCGACGAAGTCGACTCGCCCGTCGCTGCGGCGCTTGCCGGTGAGGCGAGTGTTGCTGTAGCGTAGGTCGGACCGTCGCCCGTTGTCGGTGGCGTTTGTGCGGCGTTGGCTGCCCAACTCGTCGTCGGTTGCCTGGTTCGGGTCTTCCTCCGCGTATCTCTTGGCGATCTTGAGGAGATCCGGTATGTTGTCGAGTGTGCGGGAGTGTCGTTTGAGCTTGGCGACCAGGGGATCGTAGCGACACGAGGTCTTGAAGCAGTGAATCGCGGTGTCTGGGTGGATGCCGACCGCGTTGTACCATAGTTCTTGCCACCACTGGACCCAGCTGCGGGTCGACTCACGGGGTCCCTGGACGCATCGTTCCAGGTCCTCGATGGTGGTGGCGCGGGTGTAGGAGCACTCAAAGTGCCTGACAAAGGCATCGCGCATCTCTTCCCAGGAGTCGATGCTATCCGGGGGAAGATTGTTGATCCACTGCCTGCACGTTCCCTCCATCATCAGGGGGAGGTAACGGGCGGCTAGCAGGTCGGTGTGGCCAGCGATCCCCATCGCCATGAGGTAGGTGTCCAGCCATACGGAGGGATCGTACGAAGGGTCGTACTTCTCTATTTCCTTCGGCACTTTGAAGTTCGCCGGGTATTTTTTGCCTCGGATCATCGGTCCGAAGCACCGGGGCCCGAGTCGGCTTAGCGACCCCATTGGCTCGTCGTCGCGGCGATTGGTTAGGGTGTGTCGCAGGTCGTCGGGCTGGCGTGCGCGCCAGCTTTGGTTGTTGATGATGTGGGTGCGGGCGTCGACGGGCTGACCATTGGCGGCGATGAAGTTGGTCGCTGGCCTGGGGTCGTTGGTGGAGAGTGCCACGTTCGCGGGTCGGTGTTGGAGTTGCAGTGGCTCGGGTGGCGGGCAATTGAGGGTGTTTGCCGCCAATGGACGGCCACTTGAAGCCGCTCTGCTGCCCGAAGAGCGCGAGTACACCCGACCCTGTGAGTCGGCGCCTGCGTTTTGCTGCTCGACCGCCTTTGCAAGCAGGGCCCTGACGTATTGGATCTGTAGGGCGCCGTCACCGGTTGCCGTGATGTTGTCGGCCGCTGCTCGGCCCGCCACGAGGTTGTCCATTGGGGTGGAGAACAGTGGTAGGCCGTTCGCGTCTCGCTCCCGCGAAGAGACCACGATCCGAGTCTGGTCCCTCGGGGGAGTGCGGTTGGGTGGAGGTGGGGCGCCGTTCGCCGTCGACCCTGGTGGGGGCCGGGCGCTTCCTCCGGGTGGCGCGTTCTCGCAGATCGCGCGCTCGGCCACGCGGGCCGGGTCGTTCTCGTCGTCGAAGTTCTGGGCACGCCCCTGGACGGTGGGGTCAGGCGCGACCTGATTCGCCGCTGGTGGTAGCGTGACAGCTCCTGCGCCGTCACCTGCTCGAGGCGAAATTTTTCGCGCTCGGCTTGTTCCTTGCGGACTGCCTCCGCCAGCTTCAGGCAGAGCTCCTCGACCTCCGTTGCCGTGGTGTTAGGAGTGATCGGGGTGGAGAAGGGGTCCTCCGGCGGATCGGTGCCAGTCGCCATGTAAGTCGCGGCGTGGCGACCGGTCCCGTCGCGGAGATCGGCGGAGTTTTTCGACCCGGAGTCAAAGTCGAAGATCCCAAGGATGGAGGGATCCTCGAAGTCTCCCTCGTTGGAGACTTGAGTGATGGAACCCGCGGGTGAAGCCGCGGTGATGGATCCGGAGAGTGACGCCGGAGTCGCCGAGTCGGCGTCGTCGTTGAGGGCCGCGTCTTCTGCGGCTGCGGTGTTTTCGGCCACGTCGCTGTGGGCCGAGTTGTACTCGGAGGCGAGGCGATGGATCGTGCGGACCTGGCTCTCGGAGAGCCGATCGCGTGGCGACTTCGCGGATCTGAGCGAGTCCTCGAGGCGATGGCGTCGGTGAGGCCAACGAAGGCGATCTGCCCGGTGGCAAGATCATCTTTGTCGCGTGAGTCACGCCCGGCGGGGCGTAGCTACTCGGCAAGATCTGGAGCATCTCGCCGATTGCTATCATGCGGCCGGTGGCGACCGTCTCGTTGATGGGCAGATTGGATCTCACCGCAGAACACCGGCCAAACCGGCCAGGCCCCACGGTGGGCGCCACTGTCGTGGGAATGACCACGGCGAGCCGCTGTCGGCGAGTAGTAGAACGAAGGGCAAGGGCGGCCAGCCATCTGCGGTGCGAGATGAGGGCGGAGACACAGGGGTTTACCCAGGTTCGCCCCCCGGAGGGTAAAGGCCTACTCCTGCTAGATTGTATTATGATGAAGGTACAATGGGGCGAGCTCGACGGCTAGGCGGCAAGTCGCTTTGGTGGATGGTGGAACGTATCCTCTACACGCCCTGGAGGGAGGTTTATATAGAATCCCCCCCTAGGGTTTACATATCTCAACCGAATCAGTTAAGGTTTCGGTACTCGTTTAACCTAATCCAACTGGGCCTATCTACTGCTTTGGGCCTTGATTTCGATCGCTTGGATCCACGCCAGCCTTGATCGATCGCCGTCCTGCCCACTCGCGATCTGGGCGATCGGAAACGTCCTGCTGGGTATACCCCGGTAGGCATATCCCCATCATCACGCCCCGAGACCGGCCCCGGGAGAAATGACAGCCGCCGCGCGCATATAGACCGGGAGGTCTATATACCCGCACGGCTAAAAATATAGCTATAAGCTGGCACATTGGATCAAGAGAAGCTCAAAAACTAACTTTATTACAAGATTATTTTACATTTACACAAGAATACAACTATGTTATCTAATTCGCTTTCCGCCCACCGATCCAGCCCATTCCTCGAAACGATGACAATTCCCTCATGTTAGTCTCGACTGCATCCAAAAACATTAGGAAGCAAGGGTGAGTACGACAAGTACTCAGCAAACTAATCATACACACAATCATATAAATTGTAAAATAGACTTTGCTTTTCAAAAACAGATGAATGAACTTGTTAAGCAAATTAAAAAAAAACGCATGGTGTCACACATGAAAGTAAGCATTCCCAAACCAGGGAGTCACAGGGGTTAATATTAACACTTTTGCACTCTGCAGAGGGGTACCCGACATCGATAGCCTCATCTAGAACCACACATGACTCTAGAAGAGCAGGGATCTTTTACCCACTATAACCCGGACACCTGAATTTACTGATGTCGGTCGCTCCTACGGATCCATCACCGACATGTTCCGTTTCAGGGCCGTCCCTAGCAGAGAACTCAGCCAGTCCCATACCTGGACTATGACCGGTACAATTCACTTACCTTCGTAGCACCAAGTTTTACTTACGAAAACATTTGTTTAATTCTCATGTTATTCTCCAAATCCATACTCATGACAAATACCCGGTTCGCATCGGTGGCTCCAAACGGATCCATCACCGTATTCCAACACCGGCGTATTAGCCCACGAATATTTCAAGGAATATTCATATATCTCAACTATCAAATAATGCACCATAATTTAACCAAAAACATACTTTACAAAGTATATGAAAGAGATATGAAAAGCTTGCCTTGAAAATAAATACCCATCAGCTCTATAATTCAGCAGTACCTCCTTATATAAATTCTACTTCCTCCAAGCAACATATCATGCAGCATAGCATATATTCTCCCAAAGTGTGCATCGGCTCTCTTCTACAATTATCAACCTAAGATACATATACCCAAAGTACACTCCGGTAGACCACCTCCCTTCTACGATGGATCAATACTTCAGCAGCACCTCCCCTTTTCTATAGTTTCATCGCACTAGTAGAAAACGGACCTTTGGTCCAGAGCATTAGTCCCGGTTCTGGTACAAACCGGGACGAATGCCCTGGTCCCAACGGCTATAAACGGCCGCAGGGACCAGAAGACATTAGCCCCAGTTCGTATGTGAACTTTAGCCCCGGTTCGTTTAACAAACCGGAGCTAAAGGGTCTGGCGCTGGAAAAGAGCAGATGTGTGGACCTTTATCCCCGGTTTGTTTCTCAAACCGGTACTAAAGTCCCCGACTATATCTTATTCCCCTTCACAACCCGAGCCATTTCAAGCTCACACAATCATCCCTCTCAAATTTCTCCCCTCAATCTCGAGTTCTTCCCCATTTTTCTCAAGATTTGTGAAGATTTTTTTGTCTCCACATCTATCAAGGGTCCTAAGAGGTTAGCAACTTCATCATTTCATCTCTCATTGCTTGTTTTAGCTCATTTCATGCTCTAGAAATGGATAGATTTTGTGTGGGTTCTATCTCTATATATCTGGTTAATTTGGCACATATAGTTCTCGAAATTCATTTGATTCATCGAAGCACATAGATACATGAGTTCATCCTATATACATATCTTGGTTTGACACGTTGTCTTGAAATCCGGTCATTTCACAGTGCATCATGTCACTGTCGAGCAACAAAATATTCTTCTTTCTTCTACCTGTCGTCACAAAATCCATTGAAACAAAAATAAGTACCAAAACTATGAAGACACACATATATATAGTGGCTCCCTAGCATTTTAGTTAATCATCGGCCAGTTAAGCAAGAAATTAAGAACAAAAACATGAACACGCCAAGGAGCTACCAAATTAAATTAGGGAGTGCCTCTATGTCGAGCTCCTCGAAGATGTCTGAGGACGAGGCATCCTAAGACATCTTCGAGAAGCTCTGCCATAGTGGTGTCCCTACTCTCGCACACCATCTTTCAGTTCATATCTTTTCTAGCAAAATTAGTATGCTGGTGGAGCTAACTAATTTCACATATTAGGGAGTTCCTCTATGGCGAGATCCTCGAAGATGTCTGAGGACGAGGTCCTAAGATCCTCAGACATCTTCGAGAAGCTCCGCCATAGTGGTGTCCCTGGTCTCGCACACGATCTTCCTTGCAGTTGATAGTTCACAAGGAAGCCTATTTATAGATTAAGCAGTACAACATAGTGTCGACACTCATGAATAATGTTGACACTCACCCCTGTCATATTGTCGCCACCCACTGAAACAGTGTCGCCACTCACTGGCATAGTGTCCACTCACGACATATAGTGTCGTCACCCACTTTTAGTCCCGATTGGAGACACCATTCGGGACTAAACGGCTTATCGGCCCTAACTGCGCAACCTTTAGTCCTGGTTGGTGTGTCCAACCGGGACTAAAGATATAGTAGAAAGTTTTTTAAATCAGTGCTTGTTTGATCTATACGATGTGTTCTTTTATTTTTAGACTAGTAATACTCTTAGCATCGTGATTTTGTTTGATGAACTTATAAAATGCAGATGAGACGACAATGGATGTACGCTGACCGAATCTCTGACGAGTTCATTAAAGGCGTGCGTTCTTTTCTCGTTGTGGCAGAGGCAAACAAGCGGAATGGTTTTATCTGTTGTCCATGTGGTGAGTGTCGGAATCAGAAGGAATACTCTTCCTCAAGAGTCCTTCATGGCCACTTGTTTCGGTTCGGTTTCATGTCTGGCTATAATTGTTGGACCAAACACGGAGAAAGAGGGGTTATGATGGAAGACAACGAAGATGAAGAGAATGATGACAGCTATCCTATGTCCCCTGAATACGGTGGTACTACAATGGAAGACAATGATGAAGAAGAAGCATAAGAACATGCATCATATGAGCCAGATGATGATCTTGGTCGGGCCATTGCTGATGCAAAGGGAGAATGTGATAGCGAAAGGGAGAGGTTGAAATTTGAGCAGATGTTAGATGATCACAACAAATTGTTGTACCCCAATTGCGAAGATGGCCACAAAGCTAGGCGACTGCTGGAATTGCTGAAATGGAAGGCGAGGTCGGTGTCCGACAAGGGATTTGAAAAGTTGTTGAAGATAATGAAGAAGCTGCCAAAGGATAACGAATCGCCTCCAAGATTTGAAGCAAAGAAGGTTGTCTGCCCTCTAGGATTAGAGGTATAGATGATACATGCATGCATTAATGACTGCATCCTCTATCGCGGTGAGCAGTACGAGAATTTGGATGCATGCTCGGTATGCACTGCATTGCGGTATAAGATCCGATGAGATGACCCTGGTGATGTTTAGGGGGAGCGCACGAGGAAGAGGGTTCATGCGAAGGTAATGTGGTATGCTCCTATAATACCACGGCTGAAACGTTTGTCCAGAAACGAAGAGCATGCCAAATTGTTGCGATGGCACAAAGAAGACCGTAAGAAGGACGAGATGTTGAGACACCCCGTTGATGGGTCGCAGTGGAGAAAAATTGAGAGAAAGTACCCGGACTTTGCAGGTGACGCGAGAAACTTATGGTTTGGTCTAAGTACGGATGGCATGAATCCCTTTGGGGAGAAGAGCTGCAGTCATAGCACATGGCCTGTGACTTTGTGTATGTATAACCTTCCTCCTTGGTTGTGCATGAAGCGTAAGTTCATTATGATGCCAATGCTCATCCAAGGCCCAAAGCAACCCGGCAACGACATTGATGTATACCTAAGGCCATTAGTTCAAGATCTTTTACAGCTATGGCACAGACAAGGTGTACGTGTGTGGGATGAGCACAAACATGAAGAATTTAACCTACGGGCATTGTTGTTCGTAACCATCAATGATTGGCCTGCTCTTAGTAACATTTCAGGACAGACAAACAAGGGATACAATGCATGCACACACTGTTTAGATGACACTGAAAGTATTTATTTGGATAAGTGCAAGAAGAATGTGTACCTAGGGAATCTTCATTTTCTTCTGCCCACGCATTCCCTAAGAAGGAAAGGCAAGCATTTCAATGGTGAAGAAGATCACCGGAGTAAGCCTGTCCGTCGTACTGGTGATTATGTATTTGATATGGTGAAGGATTTAAAAGTAATCTTTGGAAAGGGTCTGGGACAGATTCTGGCGAAGTCAAGGACACGCACCCATGTGGAAGAAGAAATCTATATTTTGGGAGCTACCCTATTGGAAAGTCTTAGAGGTCTGCTCTGCAATCGACGTGATGCACCTGACGAAGAATGTTTGCGTGATACTGCTAGGCTTCTTGGGCGTGTATGGAAAGAATAAAGATACACCAGAAGCACGACATGACCAACAACGTATGAAAGACCGAGAAGGCAGGCATCCAGAGTTGTTTCAAGGTACTGCCAGCTACGCTCTTACCAAAGAAGAGAAGGAAATCTTTTTTGAATGCCTGAGTAGTATTGTAACATCCCAAAAATACTAAACTTAAATCATCAAACCCTAATCATCAAAATTAGGGTTAACAAAAACTTTTCTAATTAAAAATATGAAGGCATGCATCTGTGTATGCATTTAATTTGAAATTCTTTTGAACCACCTGGTTTGTATGTTTCCTTGCTTGTAAAATGTTTATTAGGTGAAATAAACATCATCTAAAACATTTCCCACACTTGTCCCAAAGACAAATAAAGCAAAACAAATACAATAAAGGAATGGTCATTTTGACCAATTTAACACCCATGCCTACTTTGGCTGTCTCAAACTTTCAGAACCTAATGGAAACTTTTCTGGATCTTTGCACCCCTTGAATGTACTCATAACAAAGTATCAAGGCCCACTTTGTGATCATCCAGAAACTTTCAAATGCATAGTTTAAATGACAATTCAAAATTGAATCTTTATCATATGGGAAGATCCCACTTTTTCAAAAACCACTCAAACAAGCTCAACTTTCAAAACCCAAGCATCTGCTGACTCACCAACACCAATCTAGCAAACCCACCAAAAATATTTTCAAAATTCCAAACTTGATTTCATGCGGCCATTTCATCAAACAGGTTGCAGACACAAATCATCAAAAACCTAAACACTATAGTGAGCAGTGATTGAAGCCTAACTTGTTCCCTCTCTGGGCACCCCTAGCCTTGGTAAATCATCTAACAACCTAAACTAACCCTTAGCATCACTGTAAGCTTGGCATTTCCATCAATGGTGAACAGCTGAGCACACCCATGTCACCCACATGTCGACAGCAAGCTAGGAAGAGAAGCAAGCCTAGCCAGCATGTCTGGGAGGCAGCCCACCGTCCACCGCCACTCACTGTCCCAGCCACGAGCGTTGCCAAGCCCTGGACCACACGCACGAACCATGCCAACCTCGCCAGCAACCATGCCGAGCGTGCGCCAGAGCGCCACCCTCGACCGAAGCCCACAGACCGCGCGCCACCCTCGCCGCGTGCAGACACAATCCGCACCGTCCCAGCAACCCCGCAGACACGCTCGTTCGCCGCCGCCCGGACCACGTGAGCTGTGCGGCCTTAAATTTTCCGTCGGGCACGCGTAGAGCACCGTCGCGTTCCGACCAAGCCGCACCGCCCCACGCCTCGAAACCATGTCATTGAGCATCGCCAGGAAACACCGCACCGTCCCCTACGTTCGCCCATGCCAATAGCCGCCTGTAACATCGCCCCCGACGAGCTCACCGTGCGCCCCGTCGGTCCCCTCGCTCGACTATAAATAGAGGCCACCCCAGTCGATTTCTTCACACCATCTCACTCCCCTCTCCTCACTGATCGTGCCACACCATTCCCGGAGCAAGGCGAGCACCACCTCGCCGGAATTTCACCGGAGCCCGCCGCGTCTGGAGAAGAAGGGCGCCATCGATTTCGTCCACCCCAGGAGGTGCCGCGACCACCCCTGAGTTCGCCGTCGTCGACTTCGTCGTTCGCCCGCCTCACCGACCCTCGCCTGCACCCCGGTGAGCCCCCAGCAACCCCTACTAGCCGCGCTAGGTTCTTTCTTGCCGGCGTTACTCAACGTCGACGATGACTCTCAGCCGTTGGATTAGAATCAGATCGAACGCACCACGTTGCCCCGTACCGCTTCGCCCCTCCCTGTCTCACTGACGAGTGGGGACACCCACTTAAGCAGCCCGCGGGAGTACTGCGCTTAGCAGGCCGGCCCGTTAACATTTCCCGCGCAGCCCAGTTATTTGAATTAAACCTTTTTCATTTTGTTTCAAACTCACTTCTGTACTCAACTTCAAAAATCAACCTAGATCGATTCAGTGCATCAAATTGAATGAAACTAATTTTTTTAGAAAGGTCTGGGAATGCTGAATCAAAGCCCGTTGGATTCAAGTCATTTGGATCTATAGATCACCCATGGTAAAAATAACAAGGCAGAAGCTTTTATGCATTCAAACATTTTTCAAATTTAAACCAGAATAGCTTTTGAGTTGATTCCAACTCTCAAAAATCGCATTTAACCATACCTTTCAGAATATATAAAAATATATAGGTTTACTTGCAGAAATAATGTTCAAGTAATAAAAGAATGCTACATAGGCATTTCTAGTCATTTTATTTAATTAAAATAAAAGGGTAAAACCTTATTAAATTGTGACACCACTTTAAATCACATTCCCATGGACTAAAATATGTGGTGATGACATGTGTCAACATGATCCCATGTTTGGTTTGGAGAATATTAAATCTTAAGTAGTTTTTCAATGAGTAGAAATTACTTTTCTAAAAATAAAAGGAATTAAACCAAGCTTTAATCTTGTAATGTTAGAGATGATGCTAGATCATCTATAGGACCCTTGTGTGTGATGATTGCAAGTAGTTAAGCATTGTTTGGTGATTGTGTACCTCGTATTTATTTATAGACGCTAGTACCACCAAGGATACGAGGAGAGGAAGGAGGATACTACAACAAGAAGCCGAGGAGAACTTCAACCTTGCTTCGCACAAGGCAAGCTGATACTATACCTATGCAAGGCTAATGCTACTAGTGAATGTGCAAGCTATTAACCTTGGAAGCTAACACTTGAAATTTAGCAAGCTTATACTGATATTGTGCAAGCTTTATTAACTAAGTGGACCAATGCAAGCTAACCCTTGCAAGATACCCTACTGATGCCACAAACCACTACTTGTTGCTATGCCTACTATATGCCTTAGGCATATGTGATCATATCCACTTGACAAACCAATCCTAGTTTTTTTCCTGCAAGCCTTATACTTTATTTCTTTATCAAAGCTATTACTTAGAGTTTACTTAAGTGAATTAGTACTAGAAAGATATTTGAAGGTTGCATAAAGAGCATAAAATTTGGCCTAAGCTAGATAATATTGATGTCATATGAAGGCATGAGATGGAACTTAGTTAGAACTCCACTAGTTTACCACCCCTCATTATTGCTTACCCCCACCTGTAGATGCTAGTGCTAAGCATAAAACTTGATCAACTTTAGATGGGAATACTTGGTGGAAAAATGGTTATGAAAACCTTGGAATGATGGATCATTCTATTGAATTGTTTTGGACATGTGTTTCCAAACACCTGATGATTTTGGTGATGAAAACGATGAGGCATGAGCCTTAGCCCTTTATAAAACTGATGGTTGTCTGGATGCGATACCATTCCAATTTTATCGTACAACCACAATACCCGAAGATTGGGTAGGGCTTGACTGGAAACTTATATACCTTAGTATTAGTTCCCTCACGACCAAGGTCTGAGCTGAGGCTACCTTGTGAAGATTGTCCACATGCGGTACCCAAGATGACAGTTGGTCATGGTTGGGAGGCCAAACTCACGTGGGAGGTGCTTATACTAGGGCGTGTAATTGAAAGGTTAGGATTGATTATCCGCATCTTGAGTATGGTGAATTCAGGATTTGTTCTGACGGATGTATCGAATGTTGTGGTGAAAGTGTACAATCTCCGTAGAGTGTCAAACTATTGAATAGCATCCGTTATGATTATGGACAGATGGCCATCTGTTCCCCGCCGACTTTTCATAATGACTTGTGAAATGATTTGAGACTTTGACTTGACCACAACAGAGCTGTGATACGAAATACAAGTTCCCACTTAGGAGTTATAAAATTGTGACTAGCATTCATTTGCTTCTAGACTTAGTAGAGATAAAAATCTGGCTTTTGCAAAATAACCCTAGAGCCTAGTGTCCTATTACCAAAAACCCCTTTACCTGTTAGTATTAGTTTGCGAGTACTTAAAGAGTACTCATGGCTTTGTCCCCGCTATTCCATGGCGACTATGAAGAGGAGTACCTTGAGGTTGGACCCGGAAGGTTATGACAACTAGGATCATCTCCCATCGTCGGCATTGCCTGTGACCTCAAGATGGAGCTTCACGCCACCGTTATTATTATGTATTCATTTGCTTGATGTTGTATTAAGAACTGGATCATGAGATCCCTATTTGTGTAAGAACTTATGTATCGTTTGTAATGGATGATGTACTATGGTATCCAATTACTATGTCTCGCAAAAATGGTAATCCTGGGATTGCGATGTATGGCATAACAGGCATCTGGGATTAAAAATCCGGGTGTTGACAAGTTGGTATCAGAGCCATCCTGACCATAGGAGACCCTAGTTAGACTGGACGTTGTATCAAAAACTTAGTTTCAAAACTAAAGAAAACAAATATTTACAAAAACTTATTCTCATTCTTATCCCTTTTATTCTTTCATGAAAATTCATGTTCCTCCAAAAACTCTTGCAAAATACATCAAATTTTGACACACTTAATCACTCTACTAACTTACTCATCCTATATTCTTATAGATGGACGTGAAGTACATCAAGTTTTACCAACTAGGGAATGGAGGAGACCTGATCTTTGAGAGGGATTTGGACCAGCTTTCGGAACTTCTGGAGCGTCTGCACCCCGAGTTCTTCGAAGCTCAGCTCAATGATCAAGGAGGAGAAGATATGCAGTGGCTAATTGTTGCAAGTATCTGAGGAAAGGTTGAACCTCCCACTGCGGAGGGAATTCAGTTTACCTTGAGGGAAAACAACTGGCTCGATGGACTTGCCAGAGCCATGCAGGAAGCTCTTTCTCGTCTGTGTGGGCAGAGCATCAATCAGATCAAGGGTACTCACTTTGAGTTTTGCCCAAGGCGTGATGCTAATGGACAACCACTGGAAGCCCCATACCACCCTGAGCCGAAGACCCAATTGGACCAACTTAGCTTCATGATGTACGATCGTCAGCAGGAGTTGGACAACTGCCGTGACTATTGCAACCACAAGTCTGCCATCATCAAGACGAAGGACCAGACCATCGCCCTGCTAGCAAAGGATTGCAAGTCTCGCCGCCGTCAGCTTGACAAGAAGGAGCGCATCATTGCCCGTCTTCGCCACCGCATCTCATCTCTGGAGGAGACCATCCACGAGAGAGACATGCAGTTGGAGGAAAGGGAGAATGCCGGAGAGGATCTTCGTGGAGACCCCTATTCCTATCTCAGCGATAACGACGATTTTCTGGAGGATCAGGCTATGGATTTCTTCACCGATGAAGATGATTTCGCCTTCATCGATGATGATGAGGATGATGAGGCCACAGATTCTAAGGAGTAGTAGCACTTGAGCACAAACGTAGTGAGTAGTATTCGGTCCCACTGTATCGTAGTTCTCAGAATGGTTCTTAAAACCATCTTCTTTCCTTTAATGTGGTGTGTGTTGTATCGTGTGAATGAATGAATGAATGAATGAAAAAGCAAGTTGCTAGAAAATCTGAGTCAGACTTTATTTTTTTTTCAAAGACCCAAAACTTTAGAAATTTCCCTCTTTTCTCATGATCTACCTCAATCTTCAGATGCCACGTGGAGGAAGTTGTTCATCCCCGGACCCGATGTTGCAGATACTGCAAATGTTGACTTCTGACCGTGAAGCTGAAAGAGCGGAACGTCAATCCAACCTATCCACCCTTCAGCAGATAGCCCAGCTAGACCACAACAACCAAGGCCACGGAAATCAGGACAACCATGGATCTAAGCTCAAGAATTTCCAGAATACCAACCCACCTATTTTCACTAAGTCCGAAGAGCCCCAAGACGCCGATGATTGGCTGCAAACCATGGAAAATAACTTAGAAGTAGCCGGAGTGGAAGCCAACGAGAAAGTCCTGTTCGCCACCCACTATCTAGCCGGAGATGCCAGAGCATGGTGGAACAGTGTTTGCGCAATGAACGGAGGCCAGATGATGACCTGGGAGGAATTCAAGGTCAAGTTTAGCAGAACCCATGTGCCACCGGGTTTGATCAAGAGAATGAGAGACGAGTTCAGAGAGCTGAAGCAAGGAAGGATGACTGTAGTGGAATACCATGAAAAATTCTTGTCATTAGCCAGGTATGCCCCGGATGAGATCGACACCGAAGCCAATAAGAAAGAAAGATTCCTGAATGGTCTGCATGATGAGATGCGAACGGTGTTAGTCAATATCCCCTTTGCGGATATTGAAGCCCTTGTCGACTCTGCTATCCAGATGGAAGGAAAGATCAACCAAGCCAATGAGAACCGCAAGCGTCGTATGATGCATCAGCCAGGAACCCATCAGACCCCAAAGTATCGCCCTAACCCATCTCCAGGATTTGCCCCAAGGACCAACAGACCCCCGATGAACCGTCCGACCTATCCCAACCGTGGAAACCCTAGACCCGGAGGAAATCACAACAACCCCGGCAACTCTAGCAATTTCAATCGTGCCCCACCCAAGTTCAACAACAACAATGTTACCGCCAACACCAACACTGCCCCGAGGACTGGAAGCAATGTTGTGTCTGTAGCAGCCAAGGACAAGTCGCAAGTGACCTGTTATGACTATGGAAATAAAGGCCACTATTCCAACGAGTGCCCCAACAAGAAGAATGCTACAACCCCCAACGCCAATGTCCCAGCTCAGTAGCAGCGTCGTGTTCAGCCGGGAAGAAGATTTGCCCCAGGGAATTCACTCAACCGCAACGGCCGTCTTTTTCTCATGCATGCTGAAGAAGCTCAGGAAGCGCCAGACGTTGTGCTGGGTATGTTTTTTGTTAATTCAGTACTTGCAAGAGTGTTGTTTGATTCTGGTGCATCGCATTCATTTGTCACCAAAGAATTTGCATGCACTAGTAAAATTCAACCAACCAAACTGAAGCACGTTATGATTGTTCAAATTCCCGGATCAACCACCAAGGCTAGGCAAATTTGCAAAGCCGTCCCTATCCAAATCCATGGCATAGATTTTTATGCAAACCTGATAGTACTCGGAACTAAAGGTTTGGAAGTAGTACTAGGAATGGATTGGATGTCCAAACATAAATGATTAATTGACTGTGCCAAGAAAGCCATAACTATGACCAGTACAGCCGGAGTATCAGTCGAGCATATATCTGAAACCTTACCCCGCCAATTCAAGTGTAACAAGAGTATAGCCCAACCTACCATTGACCAAGTCCGGATAGTCTGTGAATACCCCGATGTATTTCCAGATGTTTTGCCTGGTATGCCCCCAGATCGGGACATCGAGTTTGTCATCGAACTAATTCCCGGAACTGGACCCATAACCCAGAGACCATATAGTATGAACCCGTCAGAGCTCGCAGAACTGAAGAAGCAATTGGATTCCATGCTGGAAATTGGACTGATTCAACCAAGTGCGTCGCCTTGGAGATCACCTGTCTTGTTTGTGGACAAGAAGGATGGAGGTAACCGTTTGTGTACGGATTATCGGAAATTGAATGATGTCACCATCAAGAACAAGTACCCCTTGCCCAAGATAGAAGATTTGTTTGATCAGTTGACCGGTGCCAAAGTGTTTTCTAAGATTGATCTTAGGACTGGCTATCATCAACTCAAAATTCGTGCAAAGGATATTCCAAAGACTGCCTTTACCACCAGATATGGATTGTATGAGTATACGGTCATGTCTTTCGGATTAACCAATGCCCCCGCTTATTTCATGAATCTCATGAATAAGATTTTTATGGACTTCCTGGATAACTTTGTCGTTGTTTTCATTGATGACATTCTGATTTATTCCAAATTAGAAGAATAACATGAGCTACACCTAAGGACCATTCTTGGAACCCTTAGAGAGCATCAGCTGTATGCAAAGTTTAGCAAATGTGAATTCTGGTTACAGGAGGTAGGATTCCTCGGTCACATTGTATCAGCCGGAGGAATTGCCGTTGACCCTGCCAAAGTGAAAGATGTAGAAGATTGGCAAGCCCCAACCAATCAAACCCAAGTTCGTGCATTTCTCGGATTGGCGGGATATTACCGCAAATTCGTAGAAGGATTCTCTAGTATCGCCAGACCCATGACCCAATTGCTGAAGAAGGACAAGAAGTTTGAATGGACCGACAAATGTGAAGCGAGTTTTCAAGAACTCAAGAAGAGATTGATTTCAGCCCCAATCTTGATCATGCCGGATATCACGAAGCCCTTCGATGTGTATTGTGATGCATCCAAGATTGGTCTCGGATGTGTGCTAATGCAAGAAGGCAAAGTTATATCTTATCTATCGGGACAACTGAAGCAACATGAGCAAAACTACCCAACCCATGACCTCGAACTCGCAGCCGTAGTTCTAGCCCTGAAAACATGGAGACATTACCTGATGGGAAACCGTTGTGAGATTTATTCGGATCACAAGAGCCTAAAGTATATATTCACTCAGAAGGAGCTGAATATGAGGCAGAGAAGATGGATTGAGCTAATCAAGGATTACGATCTGGACATTCACTATCACCCTGGTAAAGCCAACATAGTAGCCGATGCCCTTAGCAGATTGTCGTGCCGCTTGAACTCCATGATTTTGAAGGAGCAACCAAGTCTGCACAAAGAGCTAGAAGATTTTCGGATGGAATTAGTAAATGAAGGATTTCTGGCTAGCATAGAACTCCAGCCCACTTTGATCAGTCAGATTAAAGAGGCGCAGAAGGGAAATGCCAGTATTGACGGAATCAAGCATCGTATCGGTACATGCAAATTACCCGGATTCACCGAAGACGAAGAAGGAGTTTTGTGGTACAAAGGACGCCTTTGTGTACCAGAAGATTCTGAGTTGAAAGAAGTTATTTTGAAGGAGGCTCATGATACTCTTTATTCTATCCACCCGGAGGAACTAAAATGTATCAAGATTTAAAAGAGCAATTTTGGTGGCATAAGATGAAGAGAGAAATCGGAAGCTATATCGCCAAGTGTGATATATGTCAGCGAGTCAAGGCAGTACATCAAAGACCCGCTGGATTGTTGCAACCCTTGCAGATTCCGGAATAGAAATGGGATTCTGTAGGAATGGACTTTATCACTGGACTACCTACTTCTAGTAGGGGAAATGACTCTATCTGGGTCATAGTGGACAGATTGTCCAAAGTCGCCCATTTCTTGCCCGTCAAGACCACATATCAGAGTTCGAAACTAGCGGAGTTATACATCGCTAGAATCGTCAGTTTGCACAGAGTCCCCAAGAACATAGTATCGGATCGAGGAACTCAGTTTACCTCGAGATTTTGGAAGAAAGTTCAAGAAGGTTTAGGAACCCTCCTAGATTTCAGTACCGTGTATCACCCTCAGACCGATGGACAAACAGAGCGAGTAAATCAAATACTCGAAGATATGCTGAGAGCATGTGTGTTAGAATACGGATCCAAGTGGGAAGACTGTCTGCCGTTTGCAGAATTTTCATACAACAATAGTTATCAAGCCAGTTTGCAAATGGCCCCATTTGAATTCATGTACGGAAGGAAGTGTCGCACCCCTTTGAACTGGTCGGAAGTAGGAGAGAGTCAGATCTTCGGACCCGACATCCTACGAGAAGCAGAAGAGAAGGTTCACAAGATTTGTGAGCACCTCAAGACCGCCCAATCCCGATAGAAGAGTTACGCTGACAAGAGACGTAGAGACCTCGCCTTCAACATAGGAGATTTTGTTTATCTGAAAGTGTCGCCATTGAAGGGAATGCAGCGTTTCCAACTCAAAGGAAAGTTAGCCCCCAGATATATCGAACCTTTCAAGATTCTGAACCGTCGAGGAGAAGTGTCATATCAATTGGAACTACCTGAAGAGATGTCAGCCGTGCACAATGTGTTCCATATCTCGTTACTTTGAAAGTGTCTCGAAGTCCCCGAGAAGACCGAAGTGTTCAAGAATAGCGATCATCGGACCATAGAGATCAACGATGACCTGACCTATCCCGAAGTACCCATCCGTATTTTGGAAGAAGCTTTTCGAACTACCCGAACCCGAAGCATCAAGTTTCTCAAGATTCAGTGGAGCAACCACATAGAAGAGGAAGCTACCTGGGAACGTGAAGATCACATCAGGACGGAGTTTCCCGATCTCTTCATATCCTAGGTAATCTTTTCGTCCTTTTTCAAATCTCGGGACGAGATTTTGGTTAAGGGGGGAAGGTTTTTAACATCCCAAAAATACTAAACTTAAATCATCAAACTCTAATCATCAAAATTAGGGTTAACAAAAACTTTTCTAATTAAAAATATGAAGGCATGCATATGTGTATGCATTTAATTTGAAATTCTTTTGAACCACCTGGTTTGTATGTTTCCTTGCTTGTAAAATTTTTCTTAGGTGAAATAAACATCATCTAAAACATTTCCCACACTTGTCCCAAAGACAAATAAAGCAAAACACATACAATAAAGGAATGGTCATTTTGACCAATTTAACTCCCATGCCTACTTTGGCTGTCTCAAACTTTCAGAACCTAATGGAAACTTTTCTGGATCTTTGCACCCCTTGAATGTACTCATAACAAAGTATCAAGTCCCACTTTGTGATCATCCAGAAACTTTCAAATGCATAGTTTAAATGACAATTCAAAATTGAATCTTTATCATATGGGAAGATCCCACTATTTCAAAAACCACTCAAACAAGATCAACTTTCAAAACCCAAGCATCTGCTGACTCACAAGCACCAATCTAGAAAACCCACCAAAAATCTTTTCAAAATTCCAAACTTGATTTCATGCGGCCATTTCATCAAACAGGTTACAGACACAAATCATCAAAATCCTAAACACTATAGTGAGCAGTGTTTGAAGCCTAACTTGTTCCCTCTCTGGGCACCACTAGCCTTAGTAGATCATCTAACAACCTAAACTAACCCTTAGCATCACTGTAAGCTTGGCATTGCCATCAATGGTGAACAGCCGAGAACACCCATGTTACCCCCATGTTGACAACAAGCTAGGAAGAGAAGCAAGCCTAGCCAGTATGTCTGGGAGGCAGCTCACCGTCCACCGCCACTCACTGTCCCAGCCGCGAGCGTTGCCAAGCCCTGGACCACACGCACGAACCATGCCAACCTCGCCAGCAAACATGCCGAGCGTGCGCCAGAGCGCCACACTCGACCGAAGCCCACATACCGCGCGCCGCCCTCGCCGCATGCAGACACAATCCCCACCGTCCCGGCAACCCTGCAGACACGCTCGTTCGCCGCCGCGCGGACCACGCGAGCTGTGCGGCCTTAAATTTTCTGTCGGGCACGCGCAGAGCACCGTCGCGTTCCGACCAAGGCGCACCGCCCCACGCCTCGAAACCATGTCGTTGAGCATCACCAGGGAACACCGCACCGTCCCCTACCTTCGCCCATGCCAATAGCCGTCTGTAACATCGCCCCCGACGAGCTCACCGTGCGCCCCGTCGGTCCCCTCGCTCGACTATAAATAGAGGCCACCCCCGGTCGATTTCTTCACACCATCTCACTCCCCTCTCCTCACTGATCGTGCCACACCGTTCCCGGAGCAAGGCGAGCACCACCTCACCGGAATTTCACCAGAGCCCGCCGCCTCTGGAGAAGAAGGGCGCCATCGATTTCGTCCACCCCAGGAGCTGCCGCGACCACCCCTGAGTTCGCCTCGTCGACTTCGTCGTTCGCCCGCCTCACCGACCCTCGCCTGCACCCCGGTGAGCCCCCAGCAACCCCCACTGGCCGCACTAGGTTCTTTCTCGCCGGCGTTGCTCAACGTCGACGATGACTCTCAGCCATTGGATTAGAATCAGATCGAACGCACCACGTAGCCTCGTACCGCTTCGCCCCTCCCTGTCTCACTGACGAGTGGGGACACCCACTTAAGCATCCCGCAGGAGCACTACACTTAGCAGGCCGGCCCGTTAACTTTTCCCGCGCAGCCTAGTTATTTAAATTAAACCTTTTTCATTTTGTTTCAAACTCACTTCTGTACTCAACTTCAAAAATCAACCTAGATTGATTCAGTGCATCAAATGGAATGAAACTAATTTTGTTGGAAAGGTCTGGGAATGCTGAATCCAAGCCCGTTGGATTCAAGTCATTTGGATCTATAGATCACCCATGGTAAGAATAACAAGGCAGAAGCTTTTCTGGATTCAAACATTTTTCAAATTTAAACCATAATAGCTTTTGAGTTGATTCCAACTCTCAAAAATCGCATTTAACCATACCTTTCAGAATATATAAAAATATATAGGTTTACTTGCAGAAATAATGTTCAAGTAATAAAAGAATGCTACATAGGCATTTCTAGTCATTTTATTTAATTAAAATAAAAGGGTAAAACCTTATTAAATTGTGACACCACTTTAAATCACATTCCCATGGACTAAAATATGTGGTGATGACATGTGTCAACATGATCCCATGTTTGGTTTGGAGAATATTAAATCTTAAGTAGTTTTTCAATGAGTCCAAATTACTTTTCTAAAAATAAAAGGAATTAAACCAAGCTTTAATCTTGTAATGTTAGAGATGATGCTAGATCATCTATAGGACCCTTGTGTGTGATGATTGCAAGTAGTTAAGCATTGTTTGGTGATTGTGTACCTCGTATTTATTTATAGACGCTAGTACCGACCAAGGATACGAGGAGGAAGGAGGATACTACGAAGAAGAAGCCGAGGAGAACTTCAACCACTGCTCTGCACAAGGCAAGCTGATACTATACCTATGCAAGCCTAATGCTACTAGTGAATGTGCAAGCTATTAACCTTGGAAGCTAACACTTGAAATTTAGCAAGCTTATACTGATATTGTGCAAGCTTTATTAACTAAGTGGACCAATGCAAGATAACCCTTGCAAGATACCCTACTGATGCCACAAACCACTACTTGTTGCTATGCCTACTATATGCCTTAGGCATATGTGATCATATCCACTTGACAAACCAATCCTAGTTTTTTTCCTGCAAGCCTTATACTTTATTTCTTTATCAAAGCTATTACTTAGAGTTTACTTAAGTGAATTAGTACTAGAAAGATATTTGAAGGTTGCATAAAGAGCATAAAATTTGGCCTAAGCTAGATAATATTGATGTCATATGAAGGCATGAGATGGAACTTAGTTAGAACTCCACTAGTTTACCACCCCTCATTATTGCTTACCCCCACCTGTAGATGCTAGTGCTAAGCATAAAACTTGATCAACTTTAGATGGGAATACTTGGTGGAAAAATGGTTATGAAAACCTTGGAATGATGGATCATTCTATTGAATTATTTTGGACATGTGTTTCCAAACACCTGATGATTTTGGTGATGAAAACGATGAGGCATGAGCCTTAGCCCTTTATAAAACTGATGGTTTTCTGGATGCGATACCATTCCAATTTTATCGTACAACCACAATACCCGAAGATTGGGTAGGGCTTGACTGGAAACTTATATACCTTAGTATTAGTTCCCTCATGGCCAAGGTCTGAGCTGAGGCTACCTTGTGAAGATTGTCCACCTGTGCAGTACCCAAGATGACAGTTGGTCATGGTTGGGAGGCCAAACTCACAGGGGAGGTGCTTATACTAGGGCGTGTAATTGAAAGGTTAGGATTGATTATCCGCATACTGAGTATGGTGAATTCAGGATTTGTTCCTAACGGATGTATCGAATGTTGTGGTGAAAGTGTACAATCTCTGTAGAGTGTCAAACTATTAGAATAGCTGCGTCCGCGGTTATGGACAGCTGGAGTGGCCATACTGTTCCCCCGCCAGACTTTTCAAAATGACTTGTGAAATGATTTGAGACTTTGACTTGACCACAACAAAGTTGTGATACGAAATACAAGTTCCCACTTAGGAGTTATAAAATTGTGACTAGCATTCATTTGCTTCTAGACTTAGTAGAGATAAATCTGGCTTTTGCAAAATAACCCTAGAGCCTAGTGTCCTATTACCAAAAACCCCTTTACCTGTTAGTATTAGTTTGCGAGTACTTAAAGAGTACTCATGGCTTTGTCCCTGGCTATTCCCATGGCCAGACTATGAAGAGGAGTACCTTGAGGATGGACCCCATGAAGGTTACGACAACTAGGATCATCTCCCATCGTCAGCATTGCCTGTGACCCCGAAGATGGAGCTTCGCCTACGCTACCGTTATTATTACGTATTCACCGCTTGATGTTGTATTAAGAACTGGATCATGAGATCCCTATTTGTGTAAGAACTTATGTATCGTTTGTAATGGATGATGTACTATGGTATCCAATTTTGTTATGTCTCGCAAAAATGGTAATCCTAGGATTGCGATGTATGGCATAACATGCATCTGGGATTAAAAATCCGGGTGTTGACAAGTATCAAGGTTCCTTATGGATTCTCGTCCAATATAAAGGGAATAATAAATATGGCAGAGAAAAAATTCCAGAACCTGAAGTATCATGACTGCCACGTGCTTATGACGCAGTTGCTTCCGGTTGCTTTGAGGGGTCTTCTGCCGGAAAATGTTAGAGTACCCATTGTGAATCTATGTTCGTTCCTCAATGCAATTTCTCAGAAGGTAATCGATCCAGAAAGTCTACCAGGGTTACAGAAAGATGTGGTCCAGTGTCTTGTCAGTTTTGAGTTGGTGTTCCCACCATCCTTCTTCAACATAATGACGCACCTTCTAGTTCACCTAGTCGAAGAGATTACCATTCTCGGTCCTGTATTTCTACACAATATGTTCCCCTTTGAGAGATTCATGGGAGTCTTAAAGAAATATGTCCATAACCATGCGAGGCTAGAAGGAAGCATCTCCAAGGGATATGGAACAGAGGAGGTCATTGAGTTTTGTGTTGACTTTATTCCTGACCTTAAGCCGATCGGTGTACCTGAATCACGGCATGAAGGGAGACTTAGTGGAAAAGGCACGCTAGGAAAGAAAAGCAAAGATATGTATGGATGGACATTCTTTCACTAAAGCACACTATACAATTCTGCAAAGTTCCACCTTGGTGGCTCCATATATCGAGGTACACAAGAATATTGTACGCTCGAACTACCCGGGGCAGTCTGACAGGTTTATTAGAGATGAACACGTGAAGACTTTCGGCGGTTGGTTGTAGACACATCTCATGAATGACACTGTAGCACCCCAGTAAAACCACTACTAGAAAATCGCTGTTGTTTTTATTTTGTGCATCATCATGACATCATCATGCATATTATTAATTTTGCCTCAAACTATTTTGCAAAGTCTATTTTTGTTTTCCTTGATACCTGCGTCTTATTTCAAATCAAACCCCCAAACCCTTCCGGATATTTTGTTTGCCTAAATCTATTATAAAAATAAAACAATAAAAATATATATATTTTTTTTATATAAACCTAGGGGAGGCAGACAATCGGTCAGGCCCAAAGGCCCAACCAAAGTCCACCTACAACCCAGAAAATAAAACCCTAAACCTACCCTAGACCTAACCCTAACCCCTACTTGTCCTATCCAATTCCCCACCCCACACTCCCCAGCAGCCGCCGCCACTACCCGGTCCGCCCCGTCAACGCGCCCTCCCTCACGATCGTGGCCCACCTCCCCATCGCTCCACCCCCACTCCCGTGTCTCTCCTAGAGACTCCCGCGTCCCCACCGCCCATCCTCCCTAGAAAAACCGTCGCCGCCAACGACCTTGTCATCAGGGCTGCTCTCCCTCCCGTCGCCCTCCCTCTCCCCGATCGAGCACGTTGCCAGGAGCTCGCCCTTCCCCAAGCTCTGCCCTACAGGCGTCGCTCCTTCCTTCCATCTACCCCATCGCCCCGGACCCCCGCGCCTCCTGAGGTCTATCTCGCCAGCGCCGCAGGCCCCCCACTCCTCGCCTCCCGTGCTCGTGCGCACCCCATCGGCGTGGCCGACCCCTATCACTGCCTCCCTCCCCCTTTGCAACGGTGCTACTCGCCGGCATCGATCTCCGTCATCATGCGCCTGACCCTCGTCGTCTTTTCGCGCAGCCGTCTCGTCGGACAGCGTCTCCCTTGGGCCCACCACTGTCAGGCTGCACCGACATCCCTGCTTCCACCTTGTCGTCATGTCGCCCAGGACCGAACTTCGGTTGTTGTCGCGCGTCGCATCCTCCCTCTGCAACCAGCCGCCGCCGTCCTCACCTCCGCTCTGCAGCGGCCCCCTGCCTCGGCGGCCTTCTCTCAGTGACCGCCCATGCTCCAGCTGCCCCACCAGCCTGCCCCTCCCTCACCGGACGTAGCTGCTCCTCTCCGCCTCGGACCCCGCTGCTGGCCGCCGATGCCTAGGTCCTCGCCGTCCCACCATGAGCAGGAGCTTGTCGGCCTCTCGGTGTTCCTGGTAGCCTCACGTTGCCCTCGGATCTACTCCCTCTAACGGACGAGGCCTCCTGCAGCCCTCGCGGGCCTCTGTTCCAATCAATGTATGAAACTTGTCTATCTTCAGCTTCGTGGTATGTGCCATTGTTCTGTTTTGGTTAATTCCTTTTGGATCCTACATGTGTACCCGAGAAGAATGATGAGGAGATGTGGTGATCTATTCTAGGTGTGCCGATCCCCGAGTAAATTTGGGCAAGATCTTCGAGTCTACAAGGCCAACCCAAGGTCGACATCTTCAAAGGTCGGACAAGGCATGACTCAAGACTACCGACGCTAATCCAAGATCGACAACAACACTCGTAACCGGAACCCGAAGGCGAAGGCGATGCCCCCAAGATCTGCTTCACGAAACCCCGAAGCCCGATCCTGGAATCCGAGACCGAACCCGAACCCTCGGCGAACCCAAGATCGTCGAACCACCATGTGTGACCCCTTTTTTTGAGACCTATTTTATAAATGATATATTAATTGTTGCATATTAAATTGTTCATGCTTGCACTCATATCATGGGGTTTGGGAGCATCATGCCGATTCACCTAATAATTAATATGGAGTCCATATGCGGGCGAATCTAGTCTAATATTGGTCCATTTAAAATTGTGTAGCGAACCGATGATATATTTGGCCATGTTCAAACAACATTTAAATTGAGGGATATCTAAACAATATGAACTTAATAAATAATTGTCGGGACCCCGGTTCCACTTAATATGGCCTAATTGCATCGCACCTTTGACATGCCATACATCACACATGCATCATGCCCATCTTCTCCCGTAGTATTAAATAGTGCATCCGGTGTTTCTTCTAGTGCTTTGCTTCTTGACGGATTAGGCCGATGAGTTGATGCGAGTGATGCCCGTTCTTCGGATGAACTTTCGGCAATGTTTTCAGGCGAGCATTCTCCCCCTTTCTACCTATCTTACTTTTATAGTCTTTATTTCCTTATGTTGATCTATTGCTATTTGTGTTGCGATGCTCTAGTTTTCGTACCCGTGATATCCCTTGCAGCCTTATATTGCCTTGGACACATCCTATTACCTGTTGTTTGGTAGATAGTTGGACTTGCGTGTCCTAGTCGCTTGCTCAAGTGCTGTTGCGTGTCGTCAAGTACCACAGTTGTTGGAGTAATGCCGCATGTTTAATGTTGGAGATGATCATGGATTTAATTACCGTTTAATAACTAAAATTGAAAGTAGGAAAATGCAGAGGCACCAGTGGGTAATAGACAATATTTGGTTTTTAACCGCTCACTGGTGTCCCGTAGGACCCCGAGTTCTTGACACCTGTTCCGAGATCGAGCGTGCTAACCACAGGTGGGGTGTGTGGGCACCCCCATCGATTAGTACCTGATTTCAAAGTACTGTACCGGGGGCCACAAAGTAGTTTGGGGCTTTATTACTATCTTGTACTTATGCCATGATTTACTGCTTATTTATGATTGCGCGTGGAGCGCCTGTACTGTTTAGGAACAAATGTGGAATGTTTTCGCGGTATCGATAAGCCAAGTCACATTTTCGGGTTCCCCGTCGTTTACAGCCATTGGCACAAACCTCTGGGTCCGTCTCGGAGCCGGCCGACTTTGTTGCGGGTAGCTTAGTGGGGTGGCCCCCATGTGCTTGCTTTGGGTCTGGGAAACGTCGTGTCCGAAACCCCGTCGACACACCGTTGGGTGTATGTTTTGTGATCTTGTACCTACCTGATCTGACAACAAGGGTGTAGGTGCGTGTGGAAACTTTGGTGCACCCCTGCAGGGTTAAATCTTTTCGAGAAGCCGTGTCCGCGGTTATGGACGACTTGGAGCACAGTTCTCGATCATAGATAACCATAACTAAAGTTTACTGTTATAATTTGAATTGTATCCGATATGACTAGTAATCAGCTTCACTACAACAGAATGGCTAAATAAAAGTACCAACAACTGCTGGGTTTGTGTAGCATCCCAGTTGTCTAACACCTGTAATGCTACTGGATCTAGTAATAAAAGGGCCACTTCCTACATATAATTGTTGCATCATCATCATATCATGCTCATGTCATCATGCCACCTTGCATTTGAGCATCATACAAAACCCTCGAGCTTTGGTTCTTATCTCATATGCATTAATATTTGTATTTGTCTCTTGATATTGTATTGGTTCTTGATATATTGTTAAATGCCCAAGTTGAGTTGGGGGCATATCTCTTATTGACTCCACCACCTTGTCTTCACCACCTTATAATTCCACCACCCAATTAATATGAGCTGGCATTTATTTGAGTTTACCTAGCTCATGTGGGTTGGGTGGATCCTTTACCAATCCTTTTGCTTGGCCCTTACTCCAACTTTGGAGGATGTAAATAAATAGATGCCATGAGATGTTGTTTTGTTTTCACAAGAATCATCGGGGCAATAAATATTTCTGCATGGTCCATGCAAGTACCACCTTTTTGCTTGTCATTTGGATTTTATTTGTTTTGAGTGGATCATCTCTATCTATATCCCTTCCTTTTGGGCTTGATCTAGTTGATCTTGTTTACATCATACCACATCCCTCTCTCTCCCTCTTTTCCTCTTGATCTTGCTTGATCTATGTTTGGAGCATGCATGCTTCTAAAACCCTAGCTCTCACCCCTCTCTCTCTAATCCTCTATCTAAGTTCCCTCTATCACCTACTCCATCATCACCATACCCCCCCATACCCCATCCTAGCTAAACCCTAATCTACACCTAATCTAAACCAAACCCTAAGTACCCCCTCTTTCTCTCCTCTCTAGCCGAGCCACCCCTCTAAACCTACCCTAGCTTGGCCCCACTTGGTCACCCATGCCACCTAGCTACCCCACCCAAACAAACCCTAAACCGAGCCTACCACCTACCCCCAAACCCTAGCTCTCTTCTAACCGAGCCTCCCCCCTCCTTCTCTCTCTGCCGTACAAGGCCCCACCCGAGCCTCCCCTTCTCCTCTCCCTGGCCCCACCTGGAAGCCCCTACCTGCCCTGGTCCTGCTCGCTGCACGTGAGCAGGAGGAAAAAGGTGGCACCCGAGGCCACCTTTTCCCATCTACCCAGCCCACGGCACCACCTCCCTCTCGTCCCTATCTACCACCACACGGCACCTCCCGCCCCAGACCGCCGAGGCGCTGACCATCCTCCCTTCCTCTCCACCGCCTACCCCTCAAACGCCGGTCACCTCGGCCTCCACCGGCCCACCGATCCAGCCGAGCAGACGTCCATGGAGTGGCTCAGGAGATCAGCGCCTCCGCTTCACCTCGAGCCGGCGACGAGGAGGAGACGGACCGAGCCACTGTAACCGCGCATTCGACGCAAACCCTAGCCGCCAAGACGCTCGCCTCGACGCCAACCATCGCTTCCTCTGCTCGATCCGTCCACGCCAACACCACCTCGGTGAGCTCCCTGACCTCCTGGACACGGACCGCCTCGCCGTGCCACCCTATATCCGCCGGACGTTTCGTCGTGCACGCTCAGGCGCTTCGGTCCGCTACAGAAGGCCCCGAAACCTTAGCTAGGCCTGCACCACCTCTCACACCTAGCCCAACCCACCGCACCGTTCGCCACCCGGCCAGCAGTCCTCGGTTCGAATCCCGCCAGCGCTGAAGCACCGATCGTCGCCGGCCGGAAGAAGCACAAGACGGGCGGTCGTTTGCCGATACCCTCCGCTTTGTTTCGCTAACTCATGGTCCAACCGAGGCCCACAAGTCGCTGGCTATTGCTTTACAAAGAGCACCCTGCCTTGTTACCTCAACCCGCAATCCCCCGCGCCACGTGGTCACTGAAGATCTCTCCGCCAGTAGGCTGTGAGACCGATGGTCCCACCTGTCTCTCCGTGGCTAGGAAGCGAAGGTGTAAAAGTTTTTCAGCTCGCTTGGCCAATACCTGGCCCACCCGACAGTGACTCGGCTAGGTCCGGCTGGGTGAGAAAAGCTTCTATTCTGTTTAAATCAAATCTTTTCAAATTAAATTAATTCAAATTTCAAATCTGTTTTTAAATATCTTTTAAAATATAGATCCAAATTTAACAAATAATATATGTTTTGAATCAGAAAAATGTGAGGAATTCAATTATGCCATCCACATTTTCAATTGAGCATGTTATTTTTCTAAGTTGGATAAAATTACATAAAATGCCCCTAAACTTAAATAATTAATAACTTTTGATTTATAACTCCGAATTTGACAAATGATATGTCTAAAATGATCAGCTCGACGAGACCTTTCTGTTTATGCTATCCATGGCTTCAATTGCAGCATGAATAATATAAATATATAGTATAAAGCAACTAATATGACAATAAAATGTGGCCAAACCTTAATAAAATGACTTATTCTTGTATACCACACCTCACCCATGCCATGCTACGTTATTGCCATGCAACTTGTGCATCATTCATCATGGCATGATTGTTTGCTTGTCGCATTTTATTCAGATGCTTGCGCTCTTTATTTATGTTGGCCCTTGTTTGTTTGGTTCTTTTCGAATAGACACCGAGGTGGGATATATCAAGAGAACCAGGAGCACTACCCAGATCCGTCTCTCGCTTCAACTGAGTTGCCAGGCAAGCACTACCACATGCTTGCATACATACAGTACCTATTGCCTCTATCTTATTCTTGCATCATTGAGTCGCGATTGCATTAAATTGAATCCTAGGTATTGCATAGCCTTTACTTTTAAACCCCACCAAGCTCCCCATGAGCCATTACTACAGGAGTTGTTTGAGCCATGCGAGTCGTAGAACAGCATGTGTAGGGTATGTGAGAGTCGGATGGATAACGAGGTACCTAAACAACTTAACCTGAGTAGTAATGGGATAACTAATGAAAGTGGCACCGGTGAGCAACATCTGCTATTTGGTTTTTCCTGCTCACTTGTGTCCCGTAAGACCCCGAGTACTTGATTCCTGTTCCAAGAATATTCGCTATCCACATCCGGAGGCTTATGGGACCCCGAGCCGAGCTTGATTCATCTTATTTCTTGGGGCCACAAACTAGTTTGAGGTTTTATTTACTATCCTGTACTTATGCCATGCTATCGCTTTATTTACGATTGTGCGAGGAGCACACTGCATCGCTTAGGAATTGTGACCCGTTACGCTGTATCGACAAGCCAGCTTTTGGGTTCCCGCTTACATGTACCCCACAAACCTCGGGTCCGTCTCAAGTCGGCTAGCTTCTATGGTGTACTCAAGGGTGGCCTGAAATATTTCTGAATCCTGTGATTGCTTTATCGTGAAGGCCTCGTTGGGTTTTGATTTGGTTTTTCCGAGGTTGATCAAATGTGTGTTGCTATTTGTGCACCCCTGCAGGGTAAAACTTTCTGAAAGCCGTGTCCGCGGTTATGGACGACTTGGAGCACAGTTTCTCGATCATAGACAAGCATAACTAAAGTACCGCTTTAATCTGACTAAGTAATTTGACTAGTAAATAGTGCAACACTCATGGAATGGTTAATAAAATTGCCAACAGATGGGGGGGTCGTTCGTCCGCTTCCTCGTTGGTAAGCGAGGAGGAGGATGGATCCGATGAAATTACTGTAATAACTGTTGCCATTAATTCACGGACATCCGTCTATCATTGGTTAGGCGGATGGTTAGCGTTTATCTATAGAACTGTTAGGGTTTATTTTTCGCTGCAATTGCGTCCCCCCAGGTTGTGTCCCCTTTAGAGGCATTAAGACTTGCTGAGTACCCCTAGGGTCTCACACGATAAATTATTGGTTCAGATGAACAGGTACACTCGCAGGACGGATACTGGGTGGAAGAGGCTGATGATGTGGGTAACGATCGTTCAGTGTAGAGATTCCGGGAACGGGGATCCGTGAGATCTGTGGGCGGGATGTGCTTACTTCTGTGGCATCTTATGCCGATTTGCTTCTTATCCGTACTCGGACTTGTTTTGCCGCTTCCGCTTGATACTCTGATGTGTGATGTATGGGGAATTATCCTAAAATATTATATCTATCTAGGTCATTTGAATCTTGCCGTATGCTATATATTCCTTTCTTTCTAGATGGAATGGCTCGATGTACTTTTGTATGGTGGCTTGCATACATACTCATTTTTGTATGTAGTTGATCCCTTCGCCGACACGCGCTGTACAGTCCCGATGAATTGGAAGTGGTTGGGACGGCCGAAAGGTCTACCCGTGAGTGGCTTTTGGGGCCCCACTGCATTATTTCAACCACTACCGCTCATCCAGGCTTGTATCTAGGAGCAATTCACCGAGGTAGTTACAATTGGTATCGAGCCATCCCGACCTTCGTGGTCTCAGCCAAACGTCGTTGTCGATCTAGCAAATATTTTTGGTAGTTATGTATACTAGGAAAACAAAACGCGAGAGTAGGACTGCTTCCACTTTCTTCTTACCCACCCACCCACCCTTTTCTAGTAAGGAAGTGCAACGCTTTCAATCCTCTTCTTAAAATTCAAACTAGGATTCACGTGTTCGGGTTTCGTAGTACCATAGGTTGTGTGTGTGTGTGTGTAATCCCTTGTCTATCTGTTGCATCCAAGTTGTTATCTAATCAGCCTTGGTTATCAACTGGTACATTCCATACCGATGTGCTTTTGCAAACCGACGTAACTGTCTTACTCTTTGTATCCGACGTTATCTTGTTTGGGGTGTTCGTTCCGTAGTTACCAATCTTAGGTTCAACGTGAGAAGAAGGGGTTAGGATATGTGTTCCACTTGTTCATGTGCGGAGTAATGATTTGAGTGCGGGATGGAGTCGCGACCATACCACTACTCTTATCATTCGCTTTTGTATATTGAATCGGTAGAGTCACTAATCTTGATTCGTTAAGTGATTTTTGCGCATCTATTGGTATTTTAATGCCGAAATTTGTGGAAAATTTTTCTTGATATATTTGTGTACCACACTCCTTTTCAGTCGTGTGCGATATGCTTAATATCTTTTAGGTGCTTTGAACTTTGTTGATATTTTAATATCATCTTAGTAAATTGTATCCTTTAATCTTGGTTAATTCCATCTTGGTACTATTTTGGATTATTATCATTCTCCATTATAGTACTGACTTGTGTTTTATATCAATGACAGGATGGCTCCACCACGCCTGCTCGATGAGGACATACCACTGAATCGGCTCCGCTGTCAAACATCGCCAATGCTTTGGCAGCAATGCAGCAGAACCAACATCGCTTTGAGGAAAGTGTTCGGAGGAACGAGTTTGATCCACTACCTCCACCTCCCAAGCGAGGAGACATCAAAAGCTTCCTGAAATTCAACCCTCGCCAGTTTGATGTTTCTGATCGACCACTGGACGCGGATGATTGGTTACGTGAGATGTCAAGGTTGCTCGAGGCTGATGTTCCCGAAAGGGAGGGTGAAGTGTGCTACTCACCTTCAAGGGAGATGCAGCTCTCGGTGGGAGAATTACTTGAAGGCAAGCTGACCGGTTTTCACCTACTTGGGAAAGGTTCCTCGAGCGTTCAAAGAGCAGTTTCACGTAAATTGTTATGGAAAGGATGAAGGAAGCTTTTCTCAACCTTAAGGTGGAAATGATAACGCCAACACCTACATCAGAACTTCATGAATCTTTCTCGTTATGGTGGCGATGAGGTATCTGATGACAAGAAGAAGCAAAAGAGGTTCAGGCAAGGGCTCAATGCATCGATCAAGTATGCAATCACACATGCAAGGCCGGCATATTTCCTGGAACTACAGCACACAGCTTTGCAAGAGGAAGCAAGTCGGCAAGTGTTTGAGGTGTTCAAGAAACACAACCGTGATGCATCAAGATCTTGACTATGGCAGCTCCTTCTAAGCGGCGTCCGGGTTCCTAACACCCCACCGTCGCCCCGCTCCACCAAGACCTGCAAGTTACGTCAAGGCCACTAAACTCCATCACCGCTGCTCCTGTGGGCTACAACCACCACTACCTCGAGCGCTCGGAGTCCCAGCTACGTTGCTCCACGTCCACCGGTGCACGCTTCACGTGTGGAGATCTGGACATCTCAATCGAATCGTCTGTTGAAGAACAAAGCTCTTCCTCCACCCCGCCAAGATCTGCAGCAAGCTCTCCTTTGGTTCGTGCACCACCACCTCGGGCTCTCAACATCAACACCAAGCCCGGTCACGGTTGCTTTCGTGCTAATCAGGTCAACGCTCAAGGCGAGCATGCACTGAGTTGTGATGGGTATGCTTCCGTTAACTCGGTCCCCGCACGAGTTTTGTTTGATTCGTGCATCGCATTCTTTTGATTCGCATAAGTTTGCACAAGAGCATGACCGGATAAGGTTCCTTTATCACGTAAATGCGGTGGTGCTATCTCCTGGTTCAAACATGAGGGCTGCTCATATCAGCCATGGCAATCAAATTGAGATTGGTGGCTCTTCGTTCTCGGCGTCCTTAATTCTTCTGGGCAATTCTGACATTGATGTCATCTTGGGCATGGATTGGTTAACAGCAAATGTAGCTGTGATTGATTGTGCTGAACGCTCAGTTTCTTTGAAGATTCCTGAGGGCCATATAGTCTTTTCTCCAAGTCTGACTCCTGCTGTCCAGCTTTTCTCTTTGGCGGCTCTGAATGATGATGCTATGGAAGCTATTCAGAGTGTACCGATGGTTTTTGAATTCCCAGATGTCTTTCCTGAAGAGTTGCCGGGTATGCCTCCGGATCGTGAGGTTGAGTTTGTAATTGAGCTTGAACCTGGAACGGCTCCTATCTCCAAGCGGCCTTATAAAATGGGTCCTTCTGAGTTTGCTGAACTCAAACGACAACTTGATGAACAAGAGAAGTTGGGTTTCATTCAACACAGTACTTCTTCTTGGGGTAGCCCAACAATCTTTGTGAAGAAGCGTGACAGGACTGATAGACTTTGTGTTGACTATCGGGCTCTCAATGCTAAAACCATCAAGAACAAATATCCTCTCCCGCGGATTAATGATCTCTTCGATCAGCTAGCTAGAGCTGTGGTGTTCTCTAAGCTGGACTTGAGAAGTGGTTATCACCAAATCAAGATTCGCAAGGAAGATGTGCCCAAAACAGCTTTCACCACCCGCTATGGACTGTATGAGTACACGGTCATGTCTTTCGGTCTCACCAACGCACCTGCTACCTTCTCGAGGCTTATGAACTCGGTTTTCATGGAGTACCTTGATAAGTTCATTGTGGTCTATCTGGATGACATCCTGGTCTATTCTAAGTCCAAGGAAGAGCATGAAGAACACCTGCGGTGTGTCCTAAACAAGCTTCGTGAGAACCGCTTGTATGCAAAGTTCTCAAAGTGTGAGTTTTGGCTCAAGTAACTTATCTTGGCCATGTCATCTCTGCCAAGGGCATTGCAACAACCCGAAACTGTGAAGACAATTGTTGAATGGCTTCCTCCGTTAATGTCAAAGAAGTGCGGAGTTTCCTTGGTTTGGCTAGTTATTGCCGCTGCTCGTCAGAACTTCTCGAAGATAGCGAAGCCTCTTACCGATCTCCTCAAGAAAGGCAAGAAATACCTGTGGACTCCTGCATGTCAAGCAAGTTTTGAGACACTCAAAGAGAAGCTCACTTCCACACCAGTCTTGGTTCCTCCGGATACATCTAAGCCTTTCCAGATATTCTGTGACGCCTCTTTGCAAGGATTGGGTGCGGTCCTTATGCAAGAGAAACAGGTGGTTGCTTATGCCTCTCGTCAGTTGAAGACGCATGAGATCAACTATCCCACACATGACCTCGAGCTCGCAGCAGTTGTCTTTGCTTTGAAGCTATGGAGGCACTACTTGCTTGGTAACCGTTGTGAGATCTTTTCTGACCACAAAAGTTTGAAGTATATCTTCACTCAGCCTGATCTCAACCTTCGGCAGAGGAGATGGATTGAAGCAATCAATGACTTTGATTTGACCATCAACTACACTCCGGGCAAAGCTAATGTCATGGCCGATGCTCTTAGCCTCAAAGCTTATGTCAACAACCTCATGATGGAAGAACAACAGCCTCTCTTGTGCGAGGAATTCCGTCAGCTCAACCTGGAAGTTGTGGAACAAGGGCATCTCCTGAACCTTCTGGCTACTCCTCTCTTGGAAGAAAAGATTCGCTCTCGTCAGCTTGGTGATCCGCACACCTAAAAGATCATCTCTAAACTTGAGCTTCCGAAATACGAGTCCTTCCACGTTGATGATCAAGGCACGCTTTTCTTTGAACACCGGATGTTTGTTCCGAACTACCCGGGTTTGAGAGAGCAAGTTCTCAAGGAGGCGCACGATTCTGTTCTTTCTATCCATCCTGGCAGCACAAAGATGTACATGGACTTGAAAACACAATATTGGTGGCCTGGTTTGAAATGATATTGTGCCAAGTATGTCTCAGAATGTGATGTCTGCCGCAGAGTGAAAGCTGTCCATCAGAAACCTTTCGGTCTTCTACAGCCATTGAAACCCCCGGAATGGAAATGGGAGAAAGTAGAGATGGACTTCATCACTGGCTTTCCAAGGTCGCAGAAGGGCAACAATGCAATCTTTGTTGTCATCGACAGGCTTTCTAAAGTGGCTCATTTCTTCCCCAAAGGAAACAATTTCTGGAATTCAGTTGGTGAGCTCTATATCAATGTAATTGTCTCTCTGTATGGGGTTCCGCTTGAGATCGCCTGCACCGTGGAAGCATCTTCACGCCCAAGTTCGGGAAAGTTTCCAAAATGCTTTGGGAACAAAGTTGAACTTCAGATCGCTTACCACCCTCACCGCAAGGACAAGTGGAAAGGATCAATCGATTCGGAGGATATGCTTCGGCTTGCGTCATCTCTTTTGGCATGAAGTGGGAGGAATGTCTTCCTTATGCTGAATTCTCTTACAACAATAGCTTCGAAAAGTCTCAAGATGGCACCATTTGAGGCTCTCTATGGTCGCAAGTGCGAACTCCGATTGGTTGGTCAGTGCGAGAAAGAATTTGGTTTGGCCACGACATTGTAACTCAAGCGGAGGAGAAGGTGCATATCATTCTTGAGAACACAAGATTGCTCAAAGTCGTCAAAAGAGCAATTATGACAGAAGCACACGGACATGGTGTATGCCTGGTGATCTCGTGTACCTTCGTGTCACTCCCATGAGAGGCACACCGCTTTGGTATCAAAGGAAAGCTGGCTCCTAGATACATCGGTCCATTCAAGATTCGTGGAAGGAGAGGAGAAGTTGCTTATGCCTGGAGCTCCGGAAAACTCAAGGTTCATGATGTTTTCCACATCTCTCAGCTCAAGAAGTGCTTCAAAGATCCCGCAGACCGTGGATCATGAGCTAATCGATCTCAAAGAAGACCTGTTATCAAGAACACCCCACCAAAATCCTTGAGACCGCAGAAGAAGGACTGCAACAAGTCCATCAAGTTCTGCAAGGTGCAGTGGTCACACCATTCTGTTGATGAAGCCACTTGGGAACGTGAAGATGAACTCCGTGCCAACTATCCTACCCTCTTTGTGTCTTCTTCTTCTTCCTAGAATCTCGGGGCGAGATTCCTGTTTAGTGGGGGAGAGTTGTAGCATCCCGGTTGTCTAACACCTGTAATGCTACTGGATCTAGTAATAAAAGGGCCACTTCCTACATATAATTGTTGCATCATCATCATATCATGCTCATGTCATCATGCCACCTTGCATTTGAGCATCATACAAAACCCTCGAGCTTTGGTTCTTATCTCATATGCATTAATATTTGTATTTGTCTCTTGATATTGTATTGGTTCTTGATATATTGTTAAGTGCCCAAGTTGAGTTGGGGGCATATCTCTTATTGACTCCACCACCTTGTCTTCACCACCTTATAATTCCACCACCCAATTAATATGAGCTGGCATTTATTTGAGTTTACCTAGCTCATGTGGGTTGGGTGGATCCTTTACCAATCCTTTTGCTTGGCCCTTACTCCAACTTTGGAGGATGTAAATAAATAGATGCCATGAGATATTGTTTTGTTTTCACAAGAATCATCAGGGCAATAAATATTTCTGCATGGGCCATGCAAGTACCACCTTTTTGCTTGTCATTTGGATTTTATTTGTTTTGAGTGGATCATCTCTATCTATATCCCTTCCTTTTGGCCTTGATCTTGTTTACATCATACCACATCCCTCTCTCTCCCTCTTTTCCTCTTGATCTTGCTTGATCTATGTTTGGAGCATGCATGCTTCTAAAACCCTAGCTCTCACCCCTCTCTCTCTAATCCTCTATCTAAGTTCCCTCTATCACCTACTCCATCATCACCATACCCCCCCATACCCCATCCTAGCTAAACCCTAATCTACACCTAATCTAAACCAAACCCTAAGTACCCCCTCTTTCTCTCCTCTCTAGCCGAGCCACCCCTCTAAACCTACCCTAGCTTGGCCCCACTTGGTCACCCATGCCACCTAGCTACCCCACCCAAACAAACCCTAAACCGAGCCTACCACCTACCCCCAAACCCTAGCTCTCTTCTAACCGAGCCTCCCCCTCCTTCTCTCTTTGTCGTACAAGGCCCCACCCGAGCCTCCCCTTCTCCTCTCCCTGGCCCCACCTGGAAGCCCCTACCTGCCCTGGTCCTGCCCTGCCGTGCACGTGAGCAAGGAGGAGGAAAGGTGGCACCCGAGGCCACCTTTTCCCATCTACCCCGCGCCCACGGCACCACCTCCCTCTCCCGTCCCTATCTACCACCACACGGCACCCTCGCCCCAGATCCGCCGAGGCGCCTGGCCATCCTCCCTTCCTCTCCACCGTCTACCCCCCCCCTCAAACGCCGGTCACCCTCGGCCTCCACCGCGTCCAGCCGATCCAGCCGAGCAGCACGTCCGTGGAGTGGCCTGGGAGATCAACGGCGCTCCTCTGCTTCACCCTGAGCCCGGCGACGAGGAGGAGACGGACCGGAGCCACCAGAACCAGCGCCGCTCCGACGCAAACCCTAGCCGCCAGTACGTCTGCCTCGACGCCGAACCACTGCTCCTCTGCTCGATCCGTCCACGCCAACACCACCTCGGTGAGCTCCCTGACCTCCTGGACACGGACCGCCTCGCCGTGCCACCCTATATCCGCCGGACGTTTCGTCGTGCACGCTCTGTGCGCCGGCGTCGCGCTCGGTCCGCCTCGCTGTAGCGTCCCAGAAACCTTAGCTAGGCCCCAGACCACCTCTCTGTCACCTAGCCCAACCCACCGCACCGGTTCGCCACCCAGGCGCGCCGCAGTCCGATCGCCGCCAGCGGAAGAAGCAAGACGGGCAATCGCTGCCGATACCCCCTCCGTTTTGTTTCTGCTTAACCCGCGGTCCAACCGAGGCCCACCAGTCAGTGGCTGTTGCCGTTTTACAAAGAGCACCCTGTACCTTGTTACCCTCAACCCGCAATCCCCCCCTGCGCCACGTGGTCAGCCCGCAGCATCTCTCCGCCAAGTGGGCCTGTGAGACCGATGGTCCCACCTGTCTGTCTCCGTGGCTAGGAAGCGTAGCGGTGTAAAAAGTTTTTCGCGCGCAGTTCTGCCCAGTCAGCGCCTGGCCCACCCGACAGTGACTCTGGCTAGGTCCGGGCTGGGTGAGAAAAGCTTCTGTGTATTTCTGTTTAAATCAAATCTTTTCAAATTAAATTAATTCAAATTTCAAATCTGTTTTTAAATATCTTTTAAAATATAGATCCAAATTAAACAAATAATATATGTTTTGAATCAGAAAAATGTGAGGAATTCAATTATGCCATCCACATTTTCAATTGAGCATGTTATTTTTCTAAGTTGGATAAAATTACATAAAATGCCCCTAAACTTAAATAATTAATAACTTTTGATTTATAACTCCGAATTTGACAAATGATATGTCTAAAATGATCAGCTCGACGAGACCTTTCTGTTTATGCTATCCATGGCTTCAATTGCAGCATGAATAATATAAATATATAGTATACAGCAACTAATATGACAATAAAATGTGGCCAAACCTTAATAAAATGACTTATTCTTGTATACCACACCTCACCCATGCCATGCTACGTTATTGCCATGCAACTTGTGCATAATTCATCATGGCATGATTGTTTGCTTGTCGCATTTTATTCAGATGCTTGCTCTCTTTATTTATGTTGGCCCTTGTTTGTTTGGTTCTTTTCGAATAGACACTAAGCAGGGGATATATCAAGAGAACCAGGAGCACTACCCAGATCCGTCTCTCGCTTCAACTGAGTTGCCAGGCAAGCACTACCACATGCTTGCATACATACAGTACCTATTGCCTCTATCTTATTCTGGCATCATTGAGTCACGATTGCATTAAATTGAATCCCAGGTATTGCATAGCCTTTACTTTTAAACCCCACCAAGCTCCCCATGAGCCATTACTACAGGAGTTGTTTGAGCCATGCGAGTCGTAGAACAGCATGTGTAGGGTATGTGAGAGTCGGATGGATAACGAGGTACCTAAACAACTTAACCTGAGTAGTAATGGGATAACTAATGAAAGTGGCACCGGTGAGCAACATCTGCTATTTGGTTTTTCCTGCTCACTTGTGTCCCGTAAGACCCCGAGTACTTGATTCCTGTTCCAAGAATATTCGCGCTATCCACATCCGGGAGGCTTATGGGACCCCCCTGAGCCAGAGCTTGATTCAGTCTTATTTCTTGGGGCCACAAACTAGTTTGAGGTTTTATTTACTATCCTGTACTTATGCCATGCTACTGCTTTATTTACGATTGTGCGAGGAGCACACTGTACTGTTTAGGAATTGTGACCCGTTTACGCGGTATCGACAAGCCCAGTTTTGGGTTCCCAGTCGCCATGGCCCCACAAACCTCGGTCTGTCTCAAGTCACTAGCTTCGCTATGGTGTACTCAAGGGTGGCCCCCTGAAATATTTCTGAATCCTGTGATTGCTTTGTCGTGAAGGCCTCGTTGGGTTTTGATTTGGTTTTTCCGAGGTTGATCGAGTGTGTGTTGCTATTGTTGGAGATATGCCCTAGAGGCAATAATAAATGTAGTTATTATTATATCTTTGTGTTTATGATAAATGTTTACATTCATGCTATAATAGTATTAACAAGGAAACCATTAATACTTGTGTGATTTGTAAACTTAATTTGAAGTCCCTAGTATAGCCTCTATACTTCACTAGCTTGTTGGTTGATTAATGATTGTGGTTTCCCTATCATGAACATTGAGATGTTATCAACAACAAGATCATATCGTTAGGAGAATGATATGGTGGACATACTCCTATAGATAAGCGTAGCATAAAGATCAAGTCATTTCAATAGTTCAATTGCTATATGCTTTCTGATACATAGTAACCTAATTCCTTCGACCATGAGATCATGCATATCACCTTTACCGGATGGATGCTTTGATGAAATCAAACACCACACCGTAACTGGGTGGCTATAAAGGTGGCATTAAGTGTTCGGAAAGTATTGGTTGAAACACATGGATCAAGAGTGGGATTTGTCCATCCACATGACGGATAGATATACTCTGGGCCCTCTCGGTGGAATGTCATCCAATTGGCTTGCAAGCATGTGACTTGTTCACAAGGGATCACATATCACGGGAACGAGAAAAGAGTACTTATCGGTAACGAGGTTGAACTAGGTATGCAGAGATACCGACGATCATAACCTCGGATAAGTAAACTATCGTGAGACAAAGGGAAATTGGTATCGTATGTAAGTGGTTCATTCGATCGCAAAGTAATCGTAGAAATATGTGGGAGCCATATGAATTTCCAGATTCCTCTATTGGTTATTGTTCGGAGAAGTGTATCGATCATGTCCGCATAATTCACGAACCGTAGGGAGACACACTTAAGGATTCGACGTTGTTTGGGTAGTTATGGTATTATGAGAAAGAGACCGAATGTTGTTCGGAGTCTCGATGGGATCCGGATATCACGAGGTGATCCGGAATGGTCCGGAGAATAAGATTCATATAAGGAAAGTCCCGTTTCGGAGTTCGGGAATGATTCCGTGTTTTCATCGAATGTTCTAGAAGGTTCCGGATTGTCCCAAGACTCCGGGGAGGGTACATGAGTGTGTCATTGAATGATTGCATCATGTACTAAGTGTTTTGCTGTTCCAAAACATGAAAGTCAAATTGCCGCTTTGAAAGTCAAACGGCTAAAACAGAAACTGTGGGAAACAGAAACTGGGAAACAAGCAAGAGGAGTTGGAACCAACTCGGAGGAGGAGTTGGACTCCTCCAGCCGGCGCCAGCCCTAGGCCGAGTTGGGGAGGGACTCCTCCCTCCTGGCGCGCCAAGGCCCTCCACCTATATAAGGAAGGGCAGGGCTCCTAGAAACACAACTTTCTACCTCTAAATCTCCGGTTTAGAGCCGCTTTTGGTTTAGAGCTTCTAATTGCTTTAGCCAGGTTTAGAGCCTTCTAATTGGTTTAGAGCCTTCTAATTGGTGTGTCTAATTACTAGACCACTAATAGCCTCTCTCATAAGCTCCACCATACTGCACTTGGCCAAGAAGCCTCATGATTTCCCTCTACTTCCTGTACCACGCCAGGTTGCCGGAATCGCGAGGAGAGTGCTACAACCTCCGCTTTGGAACAAGGAGAGGAAGGTCTTCCGAGTACCGAACGATGACCGATCAAGGAGCGCTAGGAACGTGGCCGGAAGGATCGTCTACACGATCTTGAGATCGGAAGAGTACGACTACATCACCCACGAGAATCCGCCTCGTTAAACGCTTTGGAATCTTCGAGGGTAAGTTATACCATCGACTCGTTGCTACAATCTAGTAGATAGATCTTGGCTTGTTTGTTTGTATGCGATAGAAAATTTTGTTTTCCATGCTACGAACCCCAACAGGGTATCGAGCCGTGTCTATATGTAGATACATTGCAGAGTAGAACACAATGGTCATTGTGGGCGTTGATGCTTTTATTGTCGATTGCTTCTTGTGTACTTTGCATCTTGCGGTATGTTGGGATGAAGCGGCCGGCTAACCTTACATGACATCGTTCATGAGACTTGCTCCACGCTTGACATGCAACTTGTATTGCATAAGTGGCTTTATGGTGCTGCTTTCCTAGCATAGTTAAGATCCAATTTACAACGGTGATCAATAATGCTAGTATCAATGTTGTGGTTCTTGTTCATAAGTTAGAACGACATTTATTGAAAGCCCCAAACCACGTAAAATATGCAAAGAAAGTAGAGGCGTCTAACTTTGTTTTGCGGTGTCTGATGATGTGATATGGCCATGATTGTGATTATATTTGATGTATGCAATGTTCCTTATTGTAAGTCGGCAACCGCAGGAGCCATATGGTTGTCTTTAATTTATGTTAAGACCCGTGTCTATTCAAAGTAGTTGTAATAGTTGAAGCCGTGGGCGACAACCATGGAGAAGCGTCATTGACCTTGATGCAATGCCGTGATGATGGAGATCATGTTCGTTCTTGAAGATGGAGATCGGAGGCACAAAGAAGAAAGGCCATATCATATCACATATATATTGAATTGCATGTGATGTTAATCCTTTATGCATCTTGTATTGCTTAGTAGGCTACGGTAGCATTATAAGATGATCCCTCATGCACATCAATTTCAAATCATAAAGTGTTCACCCTTAGTTAGCACCGTTTCTAAAGCTTGTTGTTTCAAGCACCACGTGATGATCGGGTGTTAGATTACGCAAGTGTATACAACGTGAGCAAGCCAGATTTGCTCATGCGAAACTAAGGTTTGATCTTGACGAGCCTATCATGTACAGACATGGTCTCGGAACACGGATCACCGAAAGGTAAAGCATGAATCATATAGTAGATATGATGAACATGACGATTGTTCGCCATTGAAACTATGTCAACTCTCGTGATGATCGGTGTTGATATGGTGGATTTGGTTCATGTGATCACTAAAACAATGTGAGGGATATTGTTTTGAGTGGGAGTTCACCTAGTTTAATTTTATTATTAATTTGAACTCAATTTGTCATAAACTTAGTCTAAACTATTGCAAATATGTTGTAGATCAATGGCAGCCCTACCATCAATTTTAATGCGTTCCTAGAGAAAGAAAAGTTGAAAACAATGGAAGCAACTTGGCGGATTGGTTCCAATTTGAGGATTGTCCTCACATTTGGTAATTTGACCTATGTCTTTGGATGCATTGGGTGACCCACTGCGACCAATGCTTCCGATGAAGTAAAGAATGTTTACCTCGCTCGGAAAATCAGTACTCCATAGTTCGGTGTGCTATCTTGTATGGTTTAGAATCGGAGCTTGAGAAAAGGTTTGAGGATTCAGACCCATATGATATTGTCGAAGATCTCAAATTGATTTTGAGACTCATGCGGCAATTGAAAGCTATGAGGCTTCGAAAAGTTCTTTAAGCGCAAGATGGAAGAGGGCAGCTCCGTCGGTGAGCATGTGCTTAAGATGTGCAGGCATAAACAAACTTCAAAGCTTGGGTATAGTGATTCCTAATGCTTTGGGGATTTACCGTGTCCTCCAATCACTACCACCAAGTTACAAGAACTTTGTGATGAACTACAACATCAGAACATGAACAAGACGTTGCGAACTCTTTGCCATGTTGAAATCTGCAAGTGGAGATCAAGAAAGAGCACCAAGTGTTGTTGGTCAATAAGACCACCAAATTCAAGAAAGGCAAGTCTAAGAAGGGACACTTCAAGAAGGGTGGTAAGAAAGCTACCATGCCGAAGAAGACCAGGCTGGACCTAAGCACGATCTTGAGTGCTTTTCTTGCAAGGGAGAAGGTCCTTTGAGCGGAATTGCCCAAAGTACTTGGCGGATTTGAAGAACGGCAACATCAAGAAGAAAGGTATATCGATATACATGTTATTGATGTGTATCTCACTAGTACTCGTAGTAGTGCACGGTATTTGATCTTGGTTCGGTTGCTCATATTTGTAACTCGAAGCAGGTCTTTGCGAATAAACGGAAGCTAGCGAAGAACGAGGTGACGATGCGGCGTGGGAAAGCGGATCAAAGGTTGATGTGATCGGTCGGCACGCTACCCCTTCATCTACCATCGGGATTAGTTTTATACTTAAATAATTGTTATTTGGTGCTGCGTTGAGCATGAACATTATATCGGGATCTTGTTTATTGCGAGGCGGTTACTTGTTTAAATCTGAGAATAATGGTTGTTCTATTTATATGAGTAATATGTTTTATGCACATGCACCTTTGATAGATGGTCTATTCTTATTGAATCTCGATAGTGGAAATACACATATTAACAACATTGAGGCTAAACGTTTGAAATCAAGCGATAATTCGACCTATATGTGGCACTGTCGTCTTGGTCACATCGGAGTGAAACGTATGAAGAAACTCCATTCCGATGGACTTCTTGAATCACTTGATTTTGAATCACTTGAAAGATGCGAAGCATGTCTGATGGGAAAAATGACTAAGACTCCATTTTCTGGTATGATGGAGCGAGCTACGGACTTATTAGAAATCATACATACCGATGTGTGTGGTCCAATGAGTGTAGCATCGCGCGGTGGTTATCGTTATGTTCTTACCTTCACAGATGACTTAAGTAGATATGGGTATATCTATTTCATGAAACATAAGTCCGAAACTTTCGAGAAGTTTAAGGAGTTTCAAAGTGAGGTAGAGAATCAACGTAACAAGAAGATTAAATTTCTACGTTCTGTTCGTGGAGGTGAATATCTAAGTTACGAGTTTGGCGAGCATTTAAAGAAGTGCGGAATACTTTCACAATTGACACCGCCGGGAACACCACAGCGTAATGGTGTGTCCGAACGTCGTAATCGAACTCTCTTAGATATGGTTCGTTCTATGATGTCACTTACAGATTTACCGCTATCATTTTGGGGTTATGCATTAGAAATAGCCGCATTCACTTTAAATAGGGCACCGTCTAAATCCGTTGAAACGACACCATATGAATTATGGTTTGGGACGAAACCTAAATTGTCGTTCCTTAAAGTTTGGGGATGTGAAGCCTATGTAAAGAAGTTACAGCCGGACAAGCTTGAACCCAAAGCGGAAAAATGCGTCTTCATAGGATACCCGAAGGAAACTATTGGGTATACCTTCTATCATAGATCCGAAGGCAAAATCTTCGTTGCCAAGAATGGATCTTTTCTAGAGAAGGAATTTCTCTCGAAAGAAGTGACTGGAAGGAAAGTAGAACTCGACGAGGTTGTCGAACCTTCTCTCGAAATTGCGAGTAGCGCGACCGGAAGAAGTTCTGTGGTGCTGCACCAATTAGAGGAAGCTAATGATAATGATCATGAAACTTGGTTGAAGTTACTCTGAGCCTCGGAGGTCAGCGAGAACTCGTACCACTCCATTGGTATGATTCCGTTATGAATGTCATGGTGGTGGACAACACCGATGACCCCGAGACATATGAGGAAGCGATGATGAGCCAGATTCCAATAAATGGCAAGAAGCCATGAAATCCGAGATTGGATCCATGTACGAAAACCAAGTATGGACTTTGGTGGACTTACTGGGATGGCGGAAGGCTGTCGAGAACAAATGGATTTTCAAGAAGAAAGCAGTCTTGATGGTAATTTCTGTCTATAAAGCTCGACTTGTCGCAAAAGGGTTTCGACAAATTCAAGGAGTTGACTACGATGAGACTTTCTCACCGATGGCGAAGCTAAAGTCTGTGAGGATTATGTTAGCAATCGCTGCATATTATGATTATGAGATATGGCGGATGGATGTCAAAACAGCATTCCTCAATGGAGACATTGATGAAGAGTTGTATATGATGCAACCCAAAGGTTTTGTCGATCCTAAAGATGCTAACAAGGTATGCAAACTTCAACGGTCCATCTATGGATTGAAGCAGGCATCCAGTTGGAATCAACGTTTTGATAAGGTAATCAAAAGTTTTGGTTTATACAAACTTATGGAGAAGCTTGTATTTACAAGAAAGTGAGTGGGAGCTCAGTAGCATTCTTAATCTTGTATGTGGATGACATATTGTTGATTGGGAATGATGTAGACCTTCTTAATAGTGTCAAGGAATATTTGAATAATAGTTTTTCAATGAAGGATCTTGGCGAAGCTTACATATTAGGCATAAAGATTTATAGAGATAGATCAAAACGCCAAATATCATTGTCACAGAGTACATATTTGGACAAAGTTCTAAAGAGATTTGGAATGGAAGAAAGCAAGAAAGGGTTCTTGCCCATGTTGCCCAATACGACCTTGAGTAAAACTCAAAGTCCGACATCGGCAGAAGATAGAGAAAGGATGAGTAAGACTCCCTATGCCTCAGCCATAGGATCTCTAATGTATGCCATGCTATGTACTAGACCCGACATTGCATATCTTTGCCGTTAGTTTAACTAGCAGATATCAAAGTGATCCAGAGTGGATCATTGGACAATGATCAAAACATCCTTAAGTACTTGAGAAGAACTAAGGATATGGTTCTTTCTTATGGAGGTGATGAGCGACTCGTTGTTAATGGTTACACCGATGCTAGTTGGAACACCGATCCGATGATTCTAAATCACAACTGGATAATGATTTATTTTGAATGGTGCAGCGATTGGAGGAGTGCAAAGCAAAGCGTTGTGGCGAGATCTTCAAGCGAATCGGAATACATGGTCATTTTGGAGGCTTCACAAGAAGCGATATGGATGAAAGAGTTCATTACAGAGCTGGTGTGGTTCCAAGTGCGCTGGACCCAATGTCTATCTACTGTGATAACATGGGCGCCATAGCCAATGCGCAAGAACCAAGGTCACACAAGAAGCTGAAGCATATCAAGCTGCGTTTTCACGCTATTCGAGAACATATCCAGGATGGGGATATAAAGATTTGCAAAGTACACACAGATCTGAATGTGGCGGATCCATTGACTAAACCTCTCCCGAGGGCAAAACATGACCAACACCAAACTGCCATGGGTGTTCGGTATATTACCATGTAATCTAGATTAGATGACTCTAGTGCAAGTGGGAGACTGTTGGAGATATGCCCTAGAGGCAATAATAAATGTAGTTATTATTATATCTTTGTGTTTATGATAAATGTTTACATTCATGCTATAATAGTATTAACAAGGAAACCATTAATACTTGTGTGATTTGTAAACTTAATTTGAAGTCCCTAGTATAGCCTCTATACTTCACTAGCTTGTTGGTTGATTAATGATTGTGGTTTCCCTATCATGAACATTGAGATGTTATCAACAACAAGATCATATCGTTAGGAGAATGATATGGTGGACATACTCCTATAGATAAGCGTAGCATAAAGATCAAGTCATTTCAATAGTTCAATTGCTATATGCTTTCGATACATAGTAACCTAATTCCTTCGACCATGAGATCATGCATATCACCTTTACCGGATGGATGCTTTGATGACATCAAACACCACACCGTAATCGGGTGGCTATAAAGGTGGCATTAAGTGTTCGGAAAGTATTGGTTGAAACACATGGATCAAGAGGGATTTGTCCATCCACATGACGGATAGATATACTGGGCCCTCTCGGTGGAATGTCATCCAATTGGCTTGCAAGCATGTGACTTGGTCACAAGGGATCACATATCACGAACGAGAAAAGAGTACTTATCGAACGAGGTTGAACTAGGTATGCAGAGATACCGACGATCATAACCTCGGATAAGTAAACTATCGTGAGACAAAGGGAAATTGGTATCGTATGTAAGTGGTTCATTCGATCGCAAAGTAATCGTAGAAATATGTGGGAGCCATATGAATTTCATTCCTCTATTGGTTATTGTGGAGAAGTGTCTCGATCATGTCCGCATAATTCACGAACCGTAGGGAGACACACTTAAGGATTCGACGTTGTTTGAGTAGTTATGGTATTATGAGAAAGAGACCGAATGTTGTTCGAGTCTCGGATGGGATCCGGATATCACGAGGTGATCCGAATGGTCCGAGAATAATATTCATATAAGGAAAGTCCCGTTTGAGTTCGGGAATGATTAGGTGTTTTCATGAATGTTCTAGAAGGTTCGGATTGTCCCAAGACCGGGAGGGTACATGAGTGTGTCATTGAATGATTGCATCATGTACTAAGTGTTTCTTGATGTTCCAAAACATGAAAGTCAAATTGCCGCTTTGAAAGTCAAACGGCTAAAACAGAAACTGTGGGAAACAGAACTGTGGGAAACAAGCAAGAGGAGTTGGAACCAACGGAGGAGGAGTTGGACTCCTCCGGGGCGCCCAGCCCTAGGCGAGTTGGGGAGGGACTCCTCCTCCTCGGGCCAAGGCCCCTCCACCTATATAAGGAGGGGCAGGGCCTCCTAGAAACACAACTTTCTACCTCTAAATCTCCGGTTAGAGCCGTTTTGGTTTAGAGCTTCTAATTGCTTTAGCCAGTTTAGAGCCTTCTAATTGGTTTAGAGCCTTCTAATTGGTGTGTCTAATTACTAGACCACTAATAGCCTCTCATAAGCTCCACCATACTCGCACCCGGCTTAAGGCGAAGCCTGCGGGATTTCCCTCTACTTGGTACACGCCACAGTTGCCGGAATCGCGAGGAGAGTGCTACAACCTCCGCTGCTGCTGGAACAAGGGTGAGGAAGGTCTTCGAGTACCGAACGTATGACCGATCATGGAGCGCCGCTTTAACGGGCGCCGGAAGGATCGTCTACACGATCTTGAGATCGGAAAGAGTACGACTACATCACCCACGAGAATCCGCTCTCGTTAAACGCTTTGGAATCTTCGAGGGTAAGTTATACCATCGACTCGTTGCTACAATCTAGTAGATAGATCTTGGCTTGTTTGTTTGTATGCGATAGAAAATTTTTGTTTTCCATGCTACGAACCCCAACAGCTATTTGTGCACCCCTGCACGGTAAAACTTTCTGAAAGCCGTGTCCGCGGTTATGGACGACTTGGAGCACAGTTTCTCGATCATAGACAAGCATAACTAAAGTACCGCTTTAATCTGACTAAGTAATTTGACTAGTAAATAGTGCAACACTCATGGAATGGTTAATAAAATTGCCAACAGATGGGGGGTCGTTCGTCCGCTTCCTCGTTGGTAAGCGAGGAGGAGGATGGATCCGATGAAATTACTGTAATAACTGTTGCCATTAATTCACGGACATCCGTCTATCATTGGTTAGGCGGATGGTTAGCGTTTATCTATAGAACTGTTAGGGTTTATTTTTCGCTGCAATTGCGTCCCCCAGGTTGTGTCCCCTTTAGAGGCATTAAGACTTCGAAAATTACCCTAGGTCTCACGATATAAATTATTGGTTCATGAACAGGTACACTCGCAGACGGATCTTTGGGTGGAAGAGGTGATGATGTGGGTAACGATCGCTCGTGTAGAGATTCCGGAACGGGATCCGTGAGATCCGTGGGCGGATGTGCTTACTCGTGGCATCTTATGCCGATTTGCTTCTTATCCGTACTCGGACTTGTTTTGCCGCTTCCGCTTGATACTCTGATGTGTGATGTATGGGGAATTATCCTAAAATATTATATCTATCTAGGTCATTTGAATCTTGCCGTATGGCGTTGCTATATTTCCTTTCTTTCTAGATGGAATGGCTCTGATGTACTTTTGTATGGTGGCTTGCATACATACTCATTTGTGTATGTAGTTGATCCCTTCGCCTGCCGATTACGCCGCCCGTACAGGTCCCGATGAATTGGAAGTGGTTGGGACGGCCGGAAGGTCTACCCGTGAGTGGCTTTTGGCCCCCCCCCGTACTATTTCAACCACTACCGTTCATCCAGGCTTGTATCTAGGAGCGTAATTCACCGAGGTAGTTACAGTTTGGGATATCCCATGCTAATTGTATCTGACTAGTAAGTGTCGCAACTACAACGGAATGGTTAATTAAAAGTGCCCACTGCTTATTATATCAGGACGACTATCTATACCTGACTAGTAGTTGTTGCAACGATAACAGAATAAATAAAACTGCCAACTGTGTGAGTTCCTCGGTTGACTTCCTCGTTTGGTCTCGAGGGGGAAATACCAGGATGGGTATGTTTGGTGGTAGTATCAGGCTGGTTTCGAATAGGTCCTTCTTATCTCTCTCTGATAGCCGACAGTTGTATCGAGTCTCTATAGGTTGTCTAGTGCATGCTGCGTGTTTTACTCCTTAGGTCTGATTAGGTCTGCTTTTACTCCTTACCCCTCTGCTATTCTCTTCTTACCTCTGCGTGTTTTGAATCTACTCTCTTATCTTTCTTCGAGTCCAGGATTTCTCGCGGTTGGGTTTCCGTCGTACCTTCAGGGTTTCGCTTTCTCCCTTTAATAACGGTGGTGCTACGATCATCAAATCTGCATCTTGTCTGTTGTACCCTTCATCCAATCTTTTGTTCTTGAACTCTTTATCTATATGTGTACCTTGCTGGATATCCGTATCGTTGAAAAACATATGAGAAGGACGAGCATTGGTGAAGTTGGAGTATACCTTGAGCATGTGTTGTTCATGCCAATGGAACCATTGCGAAACCTAATCGTTATGTATTTTCATAAAAATTTCTTTTGTATCTTCCGATGTTTTCCAACGTGATGACCTCATATACATCAGATCCAATGCAGAGATTGCATCATCCCTTTGTTACGAATACCGCTTATGAAGATCTTCCTTCTAAATTTCGAGAGTTGTGTTGCATGATTTTCCTATTCATGTATAGAGTTAATAGTTTGGGTACGAGATGGACTGATCACCCTACCCGACTCTTACTGTTCACTCTTGTACATCGAACTGGTGGATCAATGTAACTTTTCCTCTTCTCATGGAAGTTAGAGGTGGCCTTATCTTTTGATACCTCTACCTTCGTCCTTTGTTTCTCCGGAGTGTTCTCTCGACGAACGTGAGCAACGACCCTTGTTGGTGGTGTCGCCGATTTCAAGATGGAGAAGGAATCATTGTTAGTGGTGTAGCAATGAGCTACACGAAGCAAGAAGATTCAGGCTGTTGGCCTTCTTCCCCGTACCAGGAGGCGGATCTCGAGGGCGAGATCCATTGTTAGTGGTGTCGAATTGTAGCACCCCGGTAAAACCATTACTAGAAAATCGCTGTTGTTTTTATTTTGTGCATCATCATGCATATTATTAATTTTGCCTCAAACTATTTTGCAAAGTCTATTTTTGTTTTCCTTGATACCTGCGTCTTATTTCAAATCAAACCCCCAAACCCTTCCAGATATTTTGTTTGCCTAAATCTATTATAAAAATAAAACAATAAAAATATATATATATATATTTTTTATATAAACCTAGGGGAGGCAGACAATCGGTCAGGCCCAAAGGCCCAACCAAAGTCCACCTACAACCCAGAAAATAAAACCCTAAACCTACCCTAGACCTAACCCTAATCCCTACCTGCCCTATCCAATTCCCCACCCCACACTCCCCAGCAGCCGCCGCCACTACCCGGTCCGCCCCGTCAACGCGCCCTCCCTCGCGATCGTGGCCCACCTCCCCATCGCTCCACCCCCACTCCCGTGTCTCTCCTCGAGACTCCCGCATCCCCTCCGCCCATCCTCCCTAGAAAAACCGTCGCCGCCAACGACCCTGCGCCGTGGCTGCCCTCCTCGCCGCCCTCTCCCGGCCGAGCACGTTGCAGTGAGCTCGCCTTCCCAAGCTCGCCTACGGCCGCTCCTTCCTTCCATCGACCCCATCGCCCCGGACCCCCGCGCCTCCTGAGGTCTATCTCGCCAGCTCCGCAGGCCCCCCACTCCTCGCCTCCCGTGCTCGTGCGCACCCCATCGGCGTGGCTGACCCCTATCACCGCCTCCCTCCCCCTTTGCAACGGTGCTACTCGCCGACATCGATCTCCGTCATCATGCGCCTGACCCTTGTCGTCTTTTCGCGCAGCCGTCTCGTCGGCCAGCGTCTCCCTTGGGCCCACCGCTGTCAGGCCGCGCCGACATCCCTGCTTCCACCTTGTCGCCGTGTCGCCCAGGACCGAACTTCGGTTGTTGTCGTGCATCGCATCCTCCCTCTGCAACCAGCAGCCGCCGTCCTCACCTCCGCTCCGCAGCGGCCCCCTGCCTCGGCGGCCTTCTCTCAGTGACCGCCCATGCTCCAGCTGCCCCACCAGCCCGCCCCTCCCTCACCGGACGTAGCTGCTCCTCTCCGCCTCGGACCCTGCTGCTGCCGCCGATGCCTAGGTCCTCGCCGTCCCACCATGGGCAGGAGCTTGTCGGCCTCTCGGTGTTCCTGGTAGCCTCACGTTGCCCTCGGATCTACTCCCTCTAACGGACGAGGCCTCCTGCAGCCCTCGCGGGCCTCTGTTCCAATCAATGTATGAAACTTGTCTATCTTCAGCTTCGTGGTATGTGCCATTGTTCTGTTTTGGTTAATTCCTTTTGGATCCTACATGTGTACCCGAGAAGAATGATGCGGAGATGTGGTGATAAATGTGTGGCTATCTATTCTAGGTGTGCTGATCCCCCAGTAAATTTGGGCAAGATCTTCGAGTCTACGAGGCCAACCCAAGGTCGAAATCTTCAAAGGTCGAACAAGGCATGACTCAAGAATACCGACGCTAATCCAAGATCGACAATGACACTCGTAACCAGAACCCGAAGGCGAAGGCGATGCCCCCCAAGATCTGCTTCACGAAACCCCGAAGCCCGATCCTGGAATCCGAGACCGAACCCGAACCCTCGGCGAACCCAAGATCGTCGAACCACCATGTGTGACCCCTTTTTCCGAGACCTATTTTATAAATGATATATTAATTGTTGCATATTAAATTGTTCATGCTTGCACTCATATCATGGGGTTTGGGAGCATCATGCCGATTCACCTAATAATTAATATGGAGTCCATATGCGGGCGAATCTAGTCTAATATTGGTCCATTTAAAATTGTGTAGCGAACCGATGATATATTTGGCCATGTTCAAACAACATTTAAATTGAGGGATATCTAAACAATATGAACTTAATAAATAATTGTCGGGACCCCGGTTCCACTTAATATGGCCTAATTGCATCGCACCTTTGACATGTCATACATCACACATGCATCGTGCCCGATCTTCTGCCGTAGTATTAAATAGTGCATCCGGTGTTTCTTCTAGTGCTTTGCTTCTTCACGGATTAGGCCGATGACTTGATGCGAGTGACGCCCGTTCTTCGGATGAACCTTCGGCAATGTTTTCAGGCGAGCATTCTCCCCCTTTCTACCTATCTTACTTTTATAGTCTTTATTTCCTTCTGTTGATCTATTGCTATCTGGGTTGCGATGCTCTAGTTTTTGTACCCGTGATATCCCTTGCAGCCTTATATTGCCTTGGACACATCCTATTACCTGTTGTTTGGTAGATAGTTGGACTTGCGTGTCATAGTCGCTTGCTCAAGTGGTGTTGCGTGTCGTCAAGTACCACAATTGTTGGAGTAATGCCGCATGTTTAATGTTGGAGATGATCATGGATTTAATTACCGTTTAATAACTAAAATTGAAAGTAGGTAAATGCAGAGGCACCGATGGGTAATAGACAATATTAGGTTTTTAACCACTCACTGGTGTCCCGTAGGACCCCGAGTTCTTGACACCTGTTCCGAGACCGAGCTCGCTAACCACAGGTGGGGTGTGTGGGCACCCCCATCGATTAGTACCTGATTTCAAAGTACTATACCGGGGGCCACAAAGTAGTTTGGGGCTTTATTACTATCTTGTACTTATGCCATGCTGCGCTTGTACTGTTTAGGAACAAATGTGGAATGTTTTCGGGTTCCCCGTCGTTTACAGCCATTGGCACAAACCTCTGGGTCCGTCTCGGAGCCGGCCGACTTTGTTGCGGGTAGCTTAGTGGGGTGGCCCCCTTGTGCTTGCTTTGGGTCTGGGAAACGTCGTGTCCGAAACCCCGTCGACATACCGTTGGGTGTATGTTTTGTGATCTTGTACCTACCTGATCTGACAACAAGGGTGTAGGTGCGTGTGGAAACTTTGGTGCACCCTTAGGTTAAATCTTTTCGAGAAGCCGTGTCCGCGGTTATGGACGACTTGGAGCACAGTTCTCGATCATAGATAACTATAACTAAAGTTTACTGTTATAATTTGACTTGTATCCGATATGACTAGTAATCAGCTTCACTACAACGGAATGGCTAAATAAAAGTACCAACAACTGCTGGGTTTGGGATATCCCATGCTAATTGTATCTGACTAGTAAGTGTCGCAACTACAACGGAATGGTTAATTAAAAGTGCCCACTGCTTATTATATCAGGACGACTATCTATACCTGACTAGTAATTGCTGCAACGATCACGGAATAAATAAAACTGCCAACTGTGTGAGTTCCTCGGTTGACTTCCTCGTTTGGTCTCGAGGGGGAAATACCAGGATGGGTATGTTTGGTGGTAGTATCAGGCTGGTTTCGAATAGGTCCTTCTTATCTCTCTCTGATAGCCGACAGTTGTATCGAGTCTCTATAGGTTGTCTAGTGCATGCTGCGCTGCCGCTTCAGTCCACCATACCTATGTAGGCGAGGACCGCCGAATTCTAGTCTCGCCGTGTACTGGCCTCGATCGACCGCTTCTCTTTTTCCTTTGCCCTTTGTCGGCACCCCTTTTGTTTAAGCAGGTTTTGAGATCGACGTCGTTAGCAGGGTTACCCTTCCGGCTTGGCCTCGGCAGGGTTATGGACGCCATTGGTTATTCTTCAGGGCTCTTAGCTCAATTTGCATCTTGTTCGTACTCGGACGTTGTATCGTTTTAAAGGTGATTTGGATCCTTGTATTGTATATCTGTATTCTTGACTCTTTGAGTCGTTGTTGTATATATCTGTTTTGTGGGTTCCATCATGGACTATTGTGTAATGGTATTACTTCGTTTTCCACCCGCACGAAAGTGCCTGGTGGGCACCTTTGAATCGTTTCTATGCGGGTTTGGCGGGAATCGCTGAAACTTGCATAGGGTCGATTCTGAGGGTGTTATAGACACCAATGTTGGAGATCAGTTGTACTTGTTGGCCAGGTCTCCATCTTCAACTATATTGACTTTCCAAGGTTACGAGATCAATGGGAATATATTTTACACGCACGCCCAAGATAAAAAGAGCACCAACCAAAAAAGTGGTGTCCGATTTGATGCAACGGACGAGAATGGGAAAAATGACACATATTATGGTTACATAGAGGACATATGGGAACTTGACTATGGTCCTAATTTCAAGGTCCCATTGTTTTGATGCAAATGGGTCAAGATGACAGGAGGTGGGGTAACGGTAGACCAGCTGTACGGAATGACAACAGTGGATCTCAATAATCTTTCATACGGAGACGAACCATTTGTCCTTGCCAATGATGTGGCTCAAGTTTTCTATGTGAAGGACATGTCTACTATACCGAGAAAAAGGAAAGATAAGCAAAAGAATATAATATCATACGATGAGCCAAAGCGCCACATAGTTCTTTCAGGAAAAAGAAACATGGTGGGAGTTGAGGATGTGATGGCATGTCGGGAAGATTATGATAAATTTCATGAAATTCCGCCATTCAAAGTGAAAACTGACCCAAGCATATCGCTAAATAAGGAAGATGCTCCATGGTTACGAACAAGAAGAGAACCAAAACACTAGATGTGGATGTTGGTGATGTAATGTATTAAATCTTTTGTGAATTAATCCTATTTTTCATTTATTAAAGGAAGATGCTCCATGGTTAATAAAGGAATTTCCGAGATTGTCAGAGGTACCAAAACTATAGACTAGGTAACACTTAGACATTTATTAATATTAAAAACCGGGACAAACCGGGACTAGCTAACACTGAGGACTAAAGCCACCCCCTTTAGTCATAATCATGCCTAGTCCTATGGTACACAACTTCAGGGTCTTTTTCGTCATCGTCATCATCATCGTCATCGTCACCTGCCACTCCAGAGATCCTCAGCCCAGCCATGGCATATACCGGGGGCACCTGCCACTCCGGCCTCGGATTCATGGCGGGCGAGGGAGGAGTCTCTGAAGACGATGCGCCATCACCGCCGTGGAGGGCCTTCTTGTGGCTCTGTGGCGGGTATACTTGTGGGCACCGCAGGCGAGGATGGTCTCCCCCGGCGATGTAGCGCATCACGCCAATGATAGTACAGTTCGCCAACCATAGACGCCGACTGACTTCATTGTGGTTCATCGGGGGCGGGCCATCACCCTCGTACCTGGCGAGCTCCCTTTCCCGTCGGTTAGCAAAGAAGGCATTCCAGGAGTGATAGTTGTCGGGATCCCACTGGGGATCCATCCGCTGCTCCGGCGTGAGCTCGTGGTAGAAGTGGTTCGTGATGGCCTCCTGTCTGGCAGAGCCTTTAGGCACAGGAGGGACAGGAACCCTCCGGCCGAGAATCTGGGCCGACGGCCGGTGAGCAAGCAGTAGGTAGTTGGAGGCCCACAACGCCTGGGTCTCCTCGAGGGTCAGAATGGCCCAGTAGGCAATGGGAATAGTTGTGGGAGAGGAAGGTGCAGATGTATGGATAGCCATGGCGTGGTCGGCCTATATATAGATGGAAAGTGCTGGAAAACATGGCGGGAAACGGTGGGATATGGCGGGAAATATCTTTATTCCCGGTTAGTGGCTACAACCGGGACTAAAAGCACCGTTCAGAGGGAAAGGGCGGGAAAACATGGCAGGAAGCGGTGGGATATGGCGGGAAATATCTTTAGTCCCGGTTAGTGGCTACAACCGGGACTAAAAGCACCGTTCAGAGGGGAACGACGGGAAAACATGGCGGGAAGCGGTGGGATATGGCGGAAAATATCTTTAGTCCCGGTTTCATGGCTTTCGGTCCAAGAGACGGATGTTATGTGTTGAATCGCGGCATAGTTTGTGATACGGTGTCCATATTGTGCATGCATGTGTATATTGGGATGTAGAACAATGTTGCAGGAGGAAGTTTTCCTTTTCGTCGCTCGGAAAAGCCATTTTCCATTTTCCGAGCGCAAAAAGACGGGTGGTTTTGTGAAGCAGCCACCAAAATGCAGTTACAGAATGCTACCATCCCATTTTTCTAAAATAGTAGACCATGTTACGTGAACTATATCCCAACCGGGGGATATCAAACCTTTCTGTCCTTCCCGGGAAAAAGACAAATGTCTGCCGAATCGGTAGGAAGTGGGTCCGGTTTGAACTACAGGTACATGATCTAACGTCCGTGATTTTTTGAAAAAAAATCATTTTTAGACTCAAAATATGTCGTTTTTTCAGAGATCCAATGCAAGTTCTAACATTCTCATCCCCTATCTTCACGCACGCCGTTTTGACCTAAGTTCGAAACGACAAAAAATTCAAAACGGGCATAACAAATTCAAAAAAGGTCCGAACAATGTAAATCCTTCGCGTGGTGTGATATTATGTGACATAGTTGCAAGGAAAATATCAAACTTGGTATACTGATTATGTCTCCAAAAAACCTTCACAAAATGACCTATCATGTTCGAGGTTTCATGGCTTTCGGTCCAAGAGATGGATGTTATGTGTTGAATCACAGCATAGTTTGTGATACGGTGCCCATATTGTGCATGCATGTGTATATTGGGATGCAGAACAATGTTGCAGGAGGAAGTTTTCCTTTTCGTCGCTCGAAAAAGCCATTTTCCATTTTCCGAGCGCAAAAAGACGGGTCGTTTTGTGAAGCAGCCACCAAAATGCAGTTACAGAATGCTACCATCCCATTTTTCTAAAATAGTATACCACGTTACGTGAACTATATCCTAACCGGGGGATCTCAAACCTTTCTGTCCTTCCCGGGTGAAAAAGACAAATGTTTGCCGAATCGGTAGGAAGTGGGTCCGGTTTGAACTACATGTACATGATCTAACGTCCGTGATTTTTTGAAAAAATCATTTTTAGACTCACAATATGTCGTTTTTTCAGACATCCAATGCAAGTTCTAACATTCTCATCCCCTATCTTCACGCACGCCGTTTTGACCTAAGTTCGAAACGACAAAAAATTCAAAACGGGCATAAAAAATTCAAAAAAGATCCGAACAATGTAAATCCTTCGCGTGGTGTGATATTATGTGACATAGTTGCAAGGAAAAATATCAAACTTGGTATACTGACTATGTCTCCAAAAAACCTTCACAAAATGACCTATCATGTTCGAGGTTTCATGGCTTTCGGTCCAAGAGACGGATGTTATGTGTTGAATCGCGGCATAGTTTGTGATACGGTGTCCATATTGTGCATGCATGTGTATATTGGGATGTAGAACAATGTTGCAGGAGGAAGTTTTCCTTTTCGTCGCTCGGAAAAGCCATTTTCCATTTTCCGAGCGCAAAAAGACGGGTCGTTTTGTGAAGCAGCCACCAAAATGCAGTTACAGAATGCTACCATCCCATTTTTCTAAAATAGTAGACCACGTTACGTGAACTATATCCCAACCGGGGGATATCAAACCTTTCTGTCCTTCCCGGGAAAAAGACAAATGTCTGCCGAATCGGTAGGAAGTGGGTCCGGTTTGAACTACAGGTACATGATCTAACATCCGTGATTTTTTGAAAAAATCATTTTTAGACTCACAATATGTCATTTTTTAGAGATCCAATGCAAGTTCTAACATTCTCATCCCCTATCTGCACGCACGCCGTTTTGACCTAAGTTCGAAACGGCAAAAAATTCAAAACGGGCATAAAAAATTCAAAAAGGTTTTAAAAAAGATTTTTAAAGAAGGTTTTTAAAAAAGGTTTTTAAAAAGGTTTTTATAAAAGGTTTTGAAAAAGGTTTTGAAAAAGGTTTTTTGTTTCTAAAAAGGTTTTAAACAGACATATAATAATTAATTTTAAAAAAGTTTTTAAAAAAGGTTTTGAAAAAGTTTTTAAAAAAGGACCTTTAGCCCCGGTTTGACCTATAAACCGGGGCTAAAGCGGTGTGGGGCTGCGCGCAAAACGCGGCGCCCCGAAAATCCTTTAGCCTCGGTTTGTTCTACAGCTAAAGGACCAAAAGGTATAAATACCCACCCGCTTCGTAATCGAACCGAGCACATAGAGCCCTCGCCGCCGCCTTGCCGCACACCAAACCGGGGCTAAAGGTGGCGTGGGTATAAATACCCATCCGTCGCCGCGCCGCCACGCCGCCGATCCTCGCTGCCCCCGCCATCCGCCCCGTCGCCGAGCCGTCCGCCTCGCGCCGCCCGAGCTGCCTGCCCCCGCACTGCTCTGCCCCAAGGCCGCCGAGCTGGCCCATCCCAGGCTGCCGAGCCCGACTGCGCCCACTGGCCCAAAGACACCACCAGAGCGACTCCTGCGGTGAGTTAGTGTTATTTAGTTAAATTTTGTTGTTAAATTTTTTAGTATTAATTAGTTAGTGTAATTTTATTGTATTTTAGGATTAATTAGTTAGGGTTATTTTAGGTTAATTAGTTAGTGTAATTTTGTTATTTTGTTGTTAAATTATTTAGTGGTAATTAGTTAGTGTAATTTTAGTGTATTTTAGGATTTTAGTTAGTGATTTTAGGATTTTTCTTAGTTACTGAATTTTAGGATTTTAGTTAGTGAATTTAGTTAGTGAATTTTAGTGTAATTTTTCTTAGTTAGTGAATTTTAGGATTTTAGTTAGTGAATTTTAGTGTAATTTTTCTTAGTTAGTGAATTTAGTTAGTGAATTTTAGTGTAATTTTTCTTAGTTAGTGAATTTTAGGATTTTAGTTAGTGAATTTTAGTGTAATTTTTTCTAGTTAGTGAATTTTAGGATTTTAGTTAGTGTTTAATATAGTTTATTTTAGTTAGTGAATTTAGTTAGTGTTTAATATAGTTTATTTTAGTTGATACTATTTATTTTCATCATGTTTAAAGTATATAGGTTTAATTTAGTGTTTAGGAATATACCGATTCCTCATCCTCGTTCACTCGGCGTGACCCCCGGAGCGCTACTAGACAGTGTCGCTGGGCATCCACGGGGCTGGGCTCCGCCGGGCTCGCACTGGGAGGTGCTACCAGCTGGGGGACGTCGTCTCGTGAGGAATCCGGGTGTCGTCGTCGACCTGGATCTATGGTGGTGGCCGAGTGGTCCAGGTGCAATGTAGAGGGAGCCGGCCCCGACGAGGTGGTACAGCGTCGTGTCAGGGAGGAGGACGAGCACGTCCGGCGCTACATGCACATTTTAGGAGTCCGGGACGCCAATACCTGGAAGCTTCTTCAGGCACCTTACCCGAGATATTCTCCGGTGATGGTTCCTACACTTTGGGTGCACACCTCCCGCGGCTCAGTAGCCGGGGTTCGACATCTTCGCTGAGCTAGCTAGATGTGTAATAGGGTTGTATTGTTGTTTAATTGGTACTTTATTGTTATACTAGCTGGATTATTCGAGATGTATTGTTGTTTAACTGGTACTTTATCTTTCTTTATCGCATTGTTTAAGCTGGATTACTTTATATTCCTTTATTTTATCGCATTAAGCAAAATGGTTTTATCTTTCTTCTGTATTAGTTAAGTTATGTACGGTAGAGACTACGAAGAGCACATCATGTACAACATGATAGATGAGGGTACAGGAGGTTACAATTATGATGGAGCAGACGATGATGGAGATGATGATGACTCCCAATACCTCAACTTGGAATAAGCCGACAGAAGAGATGACTATGACGAATTCTTTGGTGGAGACGACGGTGGAACTGACGGTGGAGACACCACCATAGCAAAGACCGACGAGGTATATAAAGCCTCTGCTGATCACGAGCTAGTAGATGCATTAGTTGATTCATATATATATATATGTACTAACGACTGTTTATTCTCTTAGACCTCCGCATCGGGCGAATCTTCTGCAAGGAAATGAGGCCCGACCAAAAAGTTGGCTGACGGTATGCGTTTCACCATTGATATAGTGTCTGAGTTCGACGAACCTTTGGAGACGAAAGAGGCCGCAAGTGTATTTGTATACCAATGCGGAGCGATAGTCAGGGACGCCATCCCGATCACTACTCAGAAGTAAAATAAGCCAGGAAAGAAAAGTGATCGAGTTGGAGAAACTTTTGTCGATGACAGAGCCAAAGACGGTATTTGGAATTCACTCATGGCACACTTCTCTCTGCCTGAATTGGACACTCCTGAACTCACTGAGGCATTGAGGTTGCAAGTCAGAAAGTGGGCCCTTAAGAATATGGGCGGACAGTTCAAGGACTGGAAGAAAAGATTGTACAACAACTTTGCCAAGAAGGGGCTGACTCCGCCATTCAATCGCACCGGAGAAGCAGCGGGATAACTGGGCCCCATTTGTGACATATAAGGAATCAGAAGCAGCTATGGCCAAGTCAGAAAAGAATAAGTTAAATGCGGCCAAAAAGAAATATCACCATACTATGGGGACAGGTGGCTACAAGACGGTCGTGCCTAAGTGGACAAAAACCGAGAAAGAAATGCGTCTAAAAGGGGGTCACGCCAGCTACACATCAGTGGCCCGTGAGGTCAAAAGATTGGCTCCTTGGGCATGGGGGGTCTTATGACACTGAAACCGGGGAGATTATTGTTACAAAGGAGTCCATTACTAAACCCAAAGATGAACTTGTTAAAGTGATACAACTGAGAAAAGATGGAAAGTTCATTCCCGACAGAGAGAACGATGAGCTGACATATGCCCTCGGGAATCCTGAAAAAGTCGGACGAACACGAGGCTTTTGCCCATCTGTTCCATGGAAGACAGGGTTTCCCGCTGACATCGACACTTATAGAAGTCGATCCAGAAAAACGAACCGGCAGAAGGCGGAGGAGGCAGCGCGGTTGGAGGCGGTTGGAAAAAGGAACGAGGAATTTCAAGCCATGTTCAAGCTGCAACAGGAGTAGATTAATGAACTTATAGAACTGGCCCGACAACAAGATCCTGCGTTAGACAGTCCGGTGGGCCCATCTCAGCAGAGAAGCAGCGTGGCTTCCACGGAGGTACAAGCTAATAATCCAATGATGATGGAAAATAATGCAACGATGGTTCGCTACCCCGTGGATGAAGTCGAGGCAAGGACATCTTGTGAGCTACATGTCACAGAGAAGAACATTTCTATGAAGGTGGCGCTCGGCTTTGCTTTACCTTGTCCACCGGAAGCGACCTACCATGGAAGTCAGATTCCAGCTGGCTATGCTCGTGTCGGTGTGGATGAAGTTTAACTGACATGTTGATCACTTGAGCTTGACGTCCCTGCAGGCGAAGGGGAGAAAACACTTGGAGAAGTGGAGGGTGGGATCATTCTTTGGAAAAAACAACACATCGTGTTTCCAGGCTGGGCGCTAAGGAAATCTTCTCCTCCGAGAAGCAATCCATCACCTCCAAGGCCACCATCACCTCCGAGTCCACCGTCTCCACCAAGAAACAATAGTCCACCCCTTCCTGAGTGGGATCGCAGCGTGACTGCATCTCCATCTCCGGCGCCTCCACCTCCGCCCACTGAATCAAAGGGAAGAAAGCGGAAGAATAACACCGCTACATCGATGGAGACCCGACGCCGAAAACGACAAGATCCCCTACCAAGAGTACCGCTGTCTCCTCCCAAGTTAGCTTATCACCGGACTGATGAGGAAAGCGCGGTGATCTCCCGGGCCGAAGTGAAGGCCCATTTTGCACCAAAACAACCCGAGCCACAGGTGCTAATTGATCCAAAAGTCAAGAAGCACTTCAAGGCATTCCTTGAGCAACCACTCCAACATGTGTTAAATAGGAAAGATGACTATACACGCTGTCTTATGAATACACTAAAAGAGAAGTCATCAAGCAGTACTGCAAGTGGGAGAAATCAAAAGAAGTTGCCCAGCTCGGCAAACAGGCAAAACAATCCATTGCCCCGCTTAAGGTGTTACCTCAGCCCACACAAAGGTGGAATAGATATGGAAATAGCTATTAAATTAGCCAAGGAGTGTAACGTGCCGGTCGAAGCACTTCTAGCCGGCAGAGATAATGTCGCCAAGGGACCAATAGCACGAAAATTTGTCTACGGGGAGCCTCTGGTCAGCGATGAGGTATTCGATGATCTGCCAACACATATGCGACTGTTGCATATCTGGTACTTGAAAGTCACAAAGGAAGGGCGACAATTTCTCCTATGTAAAGTTGGAGAGGAGTACTTCCGTTCAGACGAGATCTCCATTGAACTTTGTGAACTATTTCAGTTATTCAGCCTAGACGCCCTCGACAAGTCCCTCCTCATCATATATTTTCTGTAAGTAATTAAGTCACTAACTCAGCTCGTTCAATTCATTTCCTGTCGTTATCCTCACTATATCTCCTTCTATAAGCTATTATATATGCAGAATGAAGATTCAAGAATGTAGAAGAAAGTCAATCTACAACACTGGGTTCGTTGACCCAAACAGAGTAAATGGACATACGCTAGTAAATAACCTCGAGGAAACAGAGGATAACTTGCTAATGTTTTTAATGGAGCAACATTACAAGACACAAATACTATTTCCTTACAACTATGGGTAAGAGTCTTACTGTCCTGTACACATTCAATTTTTGTTTACTCGATGTTAAGTGTATATAAACGATTGCAGCTTCCACTGGATTCTTATAAACATTGACGTTGACCGTGCAAAAGTTGAAATCTCAGACTCGTTAAAGAAGCTGATGGAAGACTACCGCAGCATAATTGATTGCCTCCAAAAGTAATTTCAATCGCTATATCTCTATCTTTCGTTCATTCTCTGAGATGTAAACTAATTAATAACTCATTCATTTCTTTTTTGCCGGACAGGGTTTGGAAAAGGTTCACGAAGGAGGTTCAGGGTGAATGGCATGAGGAGCTCACTTTTCGTACGGTCCCGGTAAGTAGTACGAGATCTAGGGGACTAATTTATATGGATATTACAATTATCATTCTTACAATTATCATGCTTGATTATTATCTGATTGAATTATATTCTCGATGGAAAAGTGTGCGACGCAGCCACAGGGGACTAATTTATGTGGATATTATGTATGTGAGTTCATTCGTGGGTGTATGGAGCAGGGCACAGACTTTCTTCAAGTACGTAAACAATATATTCGCAATTTATTCTATACCATAGTTTTTGTTGAGTTCCATTCATAATGATCTACTTCTTTATATATAGTTGGATGCGATGCGGGATAAGCTCCTACCACATGAACGCCTACTAGCAATTCAAGAGGAGTTGTCGGGATTTTTGCTCAGGGACGTCATAAACTCAAAAGGAGAGTACAAAGTAGATAGACCTTCTTGTAATCGTGGATAGACACAAAAGGACGATTCATTGTAATGATGATCTTGGTGTAAATCAATTAGACGAGCTCTAGTCTCGGTTGTGTATATATTTATATGTATTTATGTTATCATGAGTGAAATTATATTATATATGAATCAATGTATACAGCATGTAGTAGCGTAGAATAATATGTATATGAAAACACAAAATGAAAAATAATCAAACACAAAAAAACAAAACCCTAAAACCCCACCTCTACATGCAGCGATTTGGTGCAAAATCTTTGTGGCGGTAAACCGACTAAATATCCTCCAGCCCAACACGCACAGAGCGACCACGTGGAGATAATCTAGTCCCGGTTTGTAACAGAACCGGGACTAAAGGCCTAACCTTTAGTCCCGATACTTTAGTCCCGGATTGCAATCCGGGACTAAAGCCTCTTACAAACCGGGACTAGTGTCCTATTTTCTACTAGTGTCGCCTCCAATAATATAGACAAGTGTGGTAGTAACCTCTCTCTAACTCTCACTCTCTTGATTTGGTCTAGCTCTCTCGATGGATCAATGTGATGTTGTGTAGTTGGGGCAGATGTGTGAGTGTCTATTTATACCGGAGGCAACGTCGATTTGTTTCAAAATATCTAGCCTAGCCGCTCAAGGGAAACGTCTAGGTGCTATTGCTTAGATGAGTCAAAGCATACGTGTCAAAGCTTTACATGTTTTCTGCCATGCACTATTCCACGTAAGAGAACATGGGCTTCCTAACTACTTGGTTTGCTGCCAAACAAGACATGTATGTCCACTACCAAGATGCCACGTTGTCACTCCATGCAGAATATCTCATGCATGTAACAGCCGACAAGAGTCCAAGTCCTAGCTCCACTACTTCTAGTATTCTTCTCTCACGTTAATACAACTTGTATATTAGCTAGCAAATTCTAACAAGTTCCATCGATGGATGCACTAGAAACACTAGTGACCATGCAGATTAACTCCTTAATATTTATTCATGCAGATATTATCATCCAACTTAATATTATAGGTTAGCCAAATCAAAATGATCATGGGTAAATTCTCATTTAACTAAATTTAATAAATAGGTTGAAAATCCAAGTTATTACAAGTCACCCTTGTGAACTTCGCAGGTTTCCTATGCATTATATTGCTATTTTATGAGGGACAAACTGATTGCCACTATGCTATGTTTTCTGCATATGAACAAACAAACGTTTTTCAATGCATGTTATTCATAATCTTTGTTTGTAGTTTGCCATGTTGCATGTATAGTTACTATGTCCTATTGTTAGAACTCCATCTTTCATGCACATGTTTAGAGTTCTTTGATACCAGCCTTCAATGCTTGCAAATGGTTGGATCTTTATTGTGAGGGTGCATGTCACCTTAAAAATTATTCTTTTTATCACTTACCTACTCGAGGACGAGCAGGAGTTAAGCTTGGGGATGCTGATACGTTAGAAACGTATCTATATTTTTTGATGCTCCATGCTTGTTTAGTATCTGCTTTGCTTTACTTGTCCACACTTTGAGGTGTTTTTTACATGTTTTCTGGTACTTAGCTATTAACAAGTTGCAACAGTGCCAGATGCATGTTTTCTGTTGTTTTTGGTTTCAAAAAAGTTAGTAAAGAAATATTCTCGGAATTGGACGGGACAAACAACAAAGTCAATTACTTTCCGTGGGGAACAAGAAGTCTAGAGGAGAGCCAAAGGGGCCGGCCAGGGGGGCCAGACCCACCCCAGACACGGGGGTAGGTGGGCCCATGCCTGGCTAGGGTTTGGCGGCCCTGTCCACCTCCCGGTCTCGCCCCTTCGCCTGTAAGAAGCCCCCGATGCAGAAACCCTGAGTACCCGATTAGAAATCCACGAAACTGTCTGTAGCCGCCGCCACTATCGTCCCTAGATCGGGGGGATCTGAAGCTCTTCCCGGCACCCTGCCGGAGGGGAGATCATCCCAGAGGCCTTCTCTCCGGTATGATTCGTGAGTAGTTCCACCTTGGACTATGGGTCCATGTAGTAGCTAGATGGTTGTATCTCCTCCTTTGTGCTTTCATGTATAGATCTTGTGAGCTCCGTTCATGATCAAGATCTAATCTATTTGTAATCATGCATGTTGTGTTTGTGGGGATCCGATGGATATTGAGATTATTATGTTGGTTTGATTAATGGTTTTATCTTTATGATTCTATCATGTCTGTGTTGTTTTTGATCTTGCATGCTCTCCGTTGCTAGTGGTTATCTTGGCCAAGTAGTTGCTAGTGACTCCAAGAGGGGGTATTTATGCTCGATAATGGTTTCATGCCTCTAGTTTCCAAGGGAAGTGGTAGAAATCTCTTCGGTTGTAGATGTGCTATTGCTACTAGGGAGAAAACAACGGTCTCTTGTTCATGGAACATGTGGACGTTTACCTTACACACTTTGTTTAAAGCAGTTGTCTGTTGCTTGCAACTTAATACTGGAGGGGGTTCGGATGATAACCTGAAGGTGGACTTATAGTCATAGATGCAGTTGGATGACGTCTATGTATATTTTTGTATTGCTCAATCAACTTCATAAGATCTTTCTGGCTAGTAATTGCATTGTTATGCCTTGCTCAGTTCATGCCAATTGCCTCGCTGTAATTTGTTTACCCTTCATGCCATGTTGTTTATCTAAGTAGAGCACCTCTAGTGAACTATGGACCCCAGTCCAATCTTTACCATTGATAAATCTTCCAGTGTTACCTGTTTACTTGCTGCAAACCATTACCTTCCACACCATACGTTTAATCCTTTGATACAGCAAACCGGTGAGCTTGACAACCTCACTGATTCGTTGGGGCAAAGTCTTAAGTTTGTGTTGTGCAGGTCTCCGCGTTGCTTGCAACACCTTTGTGACGTTTCCTTCCTCCTACTGGTTCGATAACCTCGGTTTCTTACTGAGGGAAACTTGCTGTTGTGCTGCTTCATACCTTGATCTTGGGCTTTCCAACGAAGTGTTCCACGACAAGTATTGGGCGCCATCACAAGTACATTGCCTTCTATGCAAGAAACTTTTGGAAGGACCCTGCCAAAGCTAAATTTAAACTTGAATGCAAGAACGGGTCAAATGGAAGGAAAGAAAATGGTCAAAAACTAAGATCTTGCTACAATTGTGGAAACCATTTGCATTTTGTAGATGAGTGCCCCTATCAAAGTCGATAAAATCATGGGGGTATGCTGGTTCTCAAGGAGAAGTCAAAGGCAACTCGTAAGAAGCCATCTATCAAGAAGAATTCTCCTTACAAGAAGCAACGAACATTGTGTTGGTAGCTCAAGAGGAATATTGGTACGCAAGTGAAGACAAAGAGGGTGATGATTGCTCACAAGAGGTGGCTGCCATATCCACCACACGTACACCTACCACTTCACTCTTTGACTCTCCAAATGAGAACGTCATCAACAAGAATACCACTTGTCTTATGGCAAGAGGTTCCGAGGTATCACCTTCCATCACTTCATTTCCTAAGACTAATATGAATGATGATATGGATGGTTCCACTAGTCTTAAGGTTAAGGAATAAGTTATTGATTTGGACCATTTTATTACTAACCTGCAAGGTGAGCACAAGATGCACTTCGAGGCCCTTATGGGCCAACTTGTTCACTCATAAGAGCTCCTTGAAGAAAAGGGCAAAATTGAGAGAGGATGCAATGGATATAGCATCCTCGAAGAATGCTCTTGAAGAAGAAGAAGAGATTTAGGCTTCTCTTGAGGAGAGGCTTTAGTCTATTGAGGAGTCACATGATGAAATTGTGGCCAAACTTGTAAAGGAACGTGAGTATGTCATTGCAAAGGCAAAGAAACTAAATAAGGAGAAAGTTGAATTTGGGGCTGCTCATGCTAGACTCTCCGAGAAATTAGAGAAACTTGACATTGTTCACAAGACATTGATATATGAGATTGGAACCTATATCATGTACCCCGTTCTTAAGTACTTGTTCTGATCCAACTTGTATGCAAGAGCATGTGTGGGGAGAAGTGTGTATTAGATGGAGTAGCATTAATTGTGGTAGTGAATGAACAGTGACAACAAATTCAAGATATACTATGGTATTTACCTTTTTTTACCTCACTAGGGATAAAGTGAATTCATGTGCTATAATTATCTTGTGATATCTAAGATAATCTTGTTTGGTCAAGGTAGCATATTTATGCTTTAAACATCATCTCAAATTACTTAAGGCTATACTATGTTGATTCTTAATTCAAGATTGCTTGGAGTTTTCCCTTTCTTGAGGAGTATAAGAGAGATGTGTTGCATCATCTCTATGTTATGGCGTAATGCCCACATGAATGCTTATCAAACACATGTTGAATTTCCACCAGTATTATGTCTCTGATGAATTGTTTGTGTCCATTACAACCCAAAAAACAGAGAAGACAAGTGAACCCATGAACCCTGGTCCATTTTAAACCATAATAAACACCTTTCCAACACATTTACCACACTTAATTTTTTTGCAATTTATGATTTCGAAAATACAAAAATACTTTCTTCACTTTCAAACACACACAAAAGCCCAAAACAACTACTCCCTTCGATCCATATTCGCAGAAATAGATATATCTAGACATGTTTTAGTGCTAGATACATCCAATCTAGTTACAATTAATATGGATTGGAGGGAATATCTTTTATTTCTTTTATCTTGCTTGCCAAGTTTTTACTTGTTTTACTTCACTTTATTTATTTTGTTATTTCGTATTACTAATATGAAACCTTGTGCTTGACAACCACACGGTGGAGTTGGGGACACAAGTCAAAACTTTGCTTTGTAGGTTGCTTGAAGAGGAGAAGAAGAATAACCTCTAAGCCAATTCCCTGAGAGTTAGATATAAACCCCCAAGTCATCCTTATGGGTAAAATACTCTTGCTACAACACTCCACACTTACAGTCCCAATGAGTTGGTACACACGGGGTTGTTGCCATCAAGAACATTTTCTGGCGCTGTTGGCAGGGAGTTGCAAGAGGGACATCACAAGTGAATATTCATCAAGTTGGAGTGAGCACATCTTCTGGCACCGCCAACACCAACTTCATGCAAACACTTAAGCTTGGGGATGTTGCACCACTGTGAGATTTCCTTCTCCTTTAGATTTTCAAAGTAATTTTCTTTGTTCTTGTTTTTAGTCATTTTATTTTTAGTTTTTATTTGAAACATAAAAACACATAAAAATTAGTGTAAACCTTGAAAAAATGGATAAAAGAACTTATTGGCCTTTTAGTGTGAGAAACTTTCCACAAAAATATGAAATACCCATTGAACTCTTTGAAGTCGAACTATCAATAACAAAAGAAATTTATGAAACCTCTTTCATGGAAAACCAAAGGAGGATCCTATGATACACCTAAGAAAATTTAATGAGAAATGCAAATATAAGCAATATCAATAACAACATAATCAAAGTTAAACTTTTTCCATATTCACTTGCTGGAAAGGCACTAGATTGTATATTAAAATGGCCACCTGGAAACTTTAGCTCTTGGTTCAATTTTAAAGCTGCCTTTGTTGAAAGATTTGGAACTTCTAAAATCATAAGTCACCTTAGGTAAATAATTATCTCCCTTAAACAAAATGAAGATGCACAACTAGTAAAACCTTGGGAAAGATTTAGGGGACTTGCTTATGGAACAGAACATGGCCTTAGGGATTGGATGTTAATGCATATATTTTACAAAGGGTTAACTAAAACTCCTCAATGGATTATTTGGATAATGAATGTAGAGGTGCTTTCATGAACATAAATGCCTCAAATGCTTATGTGTTATTAGATGGCCTGCTTTTAGAAGTCAAAATTATGGAAAGTTTGGAAAAAGCTTAAGTGCCTGAAGAAGTATTTGATCATAGATACGAAATCTTTAACCTACATAGTAGAGAAAATATAATAGAGAAAGTTAAAATGTTAAGTGAAACAAAAGAACCTCTACTTGACCTTGACAAATGCAGCTTGTATGAACTTATCAATGTCTTGCAAAAGTTTTCTAATTACCCATCTATTAAGGTTCATCAGGCAGGTTTTGGCTCCTATTTAGCAAACTATGTCATCAAAGAAAAGATAAAAAGATACAATCATGAAGCCATGATACCACCAAATCTTGGGGATGCCTGGCTACCTAAGATATTAATCACTATTGGCAAAGAGACTCATCATGCTATTCTAGATCTAGGATCTAGTGTCTCTGTATTATCAAAAGAACTATATGATCTACTAGAACTCAAAACCATGGAAAAAATCAATAGATCTTTTGCTTGCTGATGAATAAATTAAACATGCCTTAGAAAAAGTAAATGATATAATGGTTGAGTTAGATGTGACTTTTTTGCCTGTTGATTTTGTTGTAGTGGACATGGGGAGTAAAACCTCTAGTCTTATAATTTATGGAAGACATTTTTTGAGAACTACAGGTGCAATCATTGATTCAAAGGAAAGGATTGCGAAGTTTCAGTTCCCACATAAGAAATGCATGGAACACTTACCAAGGAAGGAGGTAGCACCAAGGTATAAGCTACCACATGATCTCCACATCACTTGAAACAAGTAAGCCTAGCTATATGGATATAAAGAAAGCGCTTGCGGGAGACAACCTGGTTATTTATTTTTATACATGCTTAATGTAGTAAAAGAGTCATTTTTGTGTCTTTTCTATAGGTTAGAAATAAAGTACCAAGTATAATCCATTTTGGATGCTAGAGAGTTGTTAGAACACATGGAGTAGCAAATTCCTACACGTACGTTGTTTACTAAACAAATTCCCTAGACTGTTATGTAACTTCGATTCCTCTCATATTTACATTATAGTTAAAAATTCTCATCCTATATATGAAAAAAATTGGCCAAAATTCCTAACATGACTAGGTGGTCGAGATAATAAATTCGTTTTGCTGTTGCTAAAAACCTGGATAGATTCTACCCACTAGCGTTTGAGTCATTCCTTTGGGTCCCAAAATGAGTTGACATGCGTCTTTTGATATGCTAGGAATGTGTAGGGCACTATATGCTTGCTAGAATACTAGGAAATTTTTGGTCTTTAATTTATATGGCAGCTATTATCATAATCTTGTACCACTAATGTCACCCCATAGAAAAATAAAATGGGAGAGAGTTTTGTGTTGAAGTTTTTTTATATGGATTGGAGGAATACCACGCCAAGAGCTATCCAAGAATGGTGAAAACCATAAGCTTGGGGATGCCCAAGGCATCCCACTGGAACTGTCAAACTCTCGGTTTGCAAAACTCTAAACTTTGTTTCCTATATAAATTATAAGTTTGTTTTGATAAAGGAGGTACCACCGCTAAGATGAGGGCAAAAACCCTCCAAATATTTATAGGCATTTTTATTTTTGTGCCCCTGGTTTGTTAATTGTAGTTAGTTTTTCCTAGCCCCTTAACTTTTCCTTACTTTTTCCCTCCCTCTATTATGAAACCCTCGCAGGCGTTCGTAGGCGGTCAGACGGAGGGATGCCGTCGGGCCAAATGCTTGATCGTTATATGCTGACTGGTGGGACCGCGTTGGGGTGGGTTGTGCGTTGAGTGTTATGTTACGTGGCCTCGACCGTTACATGCTGACTGGTGGGGCCATGTTGGGACATGTCCTGTATACATGGTGAAGGGTGGGGCCGCGTTGGGACGGGTCTTGCATACATGGTCAAGGGTGGGGCCGCATGGAGACATGTCGGACCGACCATTCTCGCTCACCCAAAGCATTTGCCTCCCCCCGAGACTAGAACAGCTCCCACACCGCCCCTCTGTTGCCCCGCCATCGTGCCCTCCTACCTTATTGTCACAAAAAAAAAATTCCAAATTTTGAAATGTGAAAAATAAACATACAAAAGAATCAAATGTTGAAATTTAGAGGGAAATGAAACTTTTGCTTCTAAATGGAAATATCAAAACCTTACTTGAACAAAATTTGAATGAAAAAGCAACAAACAAATTTTCAAATAGATCAAATGCATCCATTCATGGAATGTATCTTGATTTTAAACACTTGGAAAAGTTAAACCAAAAAAACTAAACCCTAATGAAAGAAATCATCTTCAAGTTCACTCCAAGACTAAGGCTTTGTTCCGTATAAAAATTTAGCAACAAACATTTCGAAATGATTAGAAATGGTAAACAAAAATATTATAAAACCATGGGAATTGATTTCACTCTATTTGGAGCCATGGATAAAACTTATGATTTTTATAAGATAAAAGAAAATATTCCAAAACTAATAAAGCTCCTAGCTAAAATCAATACCAAATTGTGCATAAAGTAATCCTAAAAGGATTTAAAAATATAAATAAATATTAAATAAAATTATACAAATTGAAATCACGATTTTTGGAGCTATAAATAAAAAGATATAAATTTTACAAGGCAAAGAAAGAAATAGGAATAATTGCCAAGACAATTTAAACCATGGCCAAATCCATAAGTAAATGGAATAAAAGTAATTTAAATAAAATAAAGGGATAAAAGTTTATCTAAATAAAATTATATGGGCTTATGAACCATATTCAAATTTTATTTAAATAAATACCATTATGCCCCACTCAAATGAATATTAAATCAGAAGACAAATATTTGAAATATTCCAAAGTGGACTATTTAATCAACTCATAATAGGTCTAAAACCTAGTGAAAAGGTTGGAAAAGTTTTGAATTCAAATTGAAGTTTGAATCAAATGTTTTGAATAAAAACAAAAAATAGAAAAAGAAAAGGAAAAAGACAAAGGAAGAAAAAAATAGAACCTGCCAGCTGCCCAACCCAGCACAGCAACGCGGCCCAACCATCCCACCTGGGCCACCTCTCTCTCGCCGTGCTGTCTTTCTCACCCGCGCACACCGCACCCTCTCGCTGACCCTCTGGACCCACCCGCCACGTCGTCCTCGTCATCAACCTCACGCGTAGGAACCGCTCCTCCCCTCTACCGTTACTGGTAGTTTGAATCCGAGTAAATACGCGCGTTAGCTGGAGTAATTTCCTCCCCCGACCATGCCTTCTTATTCCCCTCTCCCTCCTCTTTGTTCCCCTCAATCCCCACACCCGGAGAGCCCCCAGGCTGCCCTGAATTGAACCCGCGTTGCTGCAGCTCCGACGAGCTTGTCGACAAATCCCGGTGAGCCTCGTGCACCCCTTGACCTCTGGCTCATGATTTCGTGTTCGCCATCCTCGTGCGCTCCTCCTGACACTCGTCGTTTGCTTCCTCATGCACTAGAGCCTCGACTCCGTCTTCACCTGCAAGCAACCGACGACTGCCTAGACTCTGGTGACGCATTCTGGTGAGTCTAGTGTCCCCCTTGGCCTTTGATTCAAACGAGCTTGCTCGCTGTCGTCTTGCACACTTCTTGATGCATGCCAATCATCTTCCCGTGCCCTGGAGTGTTTCCCTCGTTGCTGATTGAGAGCTCCCGACGGTGGCAGCAACTTCGGCGAGGAATTACCGCCGCACCCGTGCTCCCGGGCCTCGCCCACGACCACGTTGAGCATCTCCATGTACCCGCGACCACGGTAACATCCTCGCATCTCTCCCTTGCCCCCTGGCCTCGCCGGAACATCGCCATCAGACGCGCCACCGCCGCGCGGAGAGAGCAGCGCTGCCAGTTCTTGGCTAGAGCAATCTGGTCCGCTAGATGCAGATCTGAGGGTTAAGATAGATCCACTTACCGAAGAGGTACCATTTGATCTAGTCCATGCGATGTTACTTAGATCTAATGGCTCGCATCACTCGATCCAACCGAAACGGTACCAACCAATAGGAACATGCCACGCGTCTGTGAGTTTGATTTAAAAACCAGATTTGATCTATTAGATGTTTGAACTTGTAAAATCAATAACTTTTGTTCTACAAATCCAAAATTTACAAATTTGGTGTCTATGGATTCCGAAAAATGAGATATTTGCACCTATGTCCTTACTTTGGTCATTTGCTTCTGAAAAATTAGAGTTTTATGCAGAGACTTGTTTATGACTATTTTGAGTATAAAAATTGTTTTAAAAATTATTTTTGAGTAAAAACTTTTGCAAATGGTTTTTTTTTAACCCTCTGACCATAAACATTAACATTGGAAATTAAAAATATATTTTTTTGACACTAGAAATTATTCCTTTGAATAAAATCTTTTCTAACCAAAGAAAATGTTTTAAATGACTTAATTTCACTAACTTGGTTTCAAATGAAAATTCTACTTTTATAAAAGACCAGTAGGTGTTTTGAAATATTTAGAACCTTGTTAGAAATCACTTTTTTAATAAAATAACCTATTTGCATGCTTGCATGCTTTTCCTTGTTTATCTTGTTTTGTTTTGTTATATGTTTGTGTGCTAGTTTTGAATGTGTGTTTTGCTTGAATTATGATGTAGTGAACTTTGAGGAGTGTGACATCTGCAAGATCAAGGAGAGTACTTAGATTTTCTACTAAAAAGGCAAGTGATACTTTGGTCGTCAAAAGTCCTATCTCTTCAATATTGCATTAGTGATATTTTTGTAGTATGCATGATAGGACTATTTTGTATATTGCTATGCTATAGTAGATCCTATAGAATATATCTTGGTAGAAATTTTCAAAAGATAAGAGACATGTTATGCTAGTATGCTTATCCTAGCTATTAGAATTCAAGGGTGGGAATTCATGTTATGATATTACGGAAAAGTTATGCCTATGTGTTTTTGACTAAGAAAATAACTTGTTAATGAAACACCTGGGTGGAATTGGTAATTGCATGGATGGATTTTTATTGAGTGGTTACCCAGGGCCCATTTCTATGATTTACCCTGGTGTATCTCACTTGTGGATGTCCACTCAGGAACAAAGAGATTTGAGATGTTTAGTGTTGAGAAGCTTCCAATGCAACCACATGGCATATGGGCTCTTCCTTGACCAACTAGGTTGCAAGAACTCATCCAGATGGAAAGAAGGTGGTAGTGATGATAGGATAGAATGCATCCATGGTGTTCTGAGGGATTGCTTCTGAAAAGTCTCGTCTCGATGCATGTCGAGTCTTGTAACACCCTCAGAATCGGCCCTTTGCAAGTTTTAGCGAAACTCGCCAAACCCGCATAGGAACGATTCAAAGGTGCCCACCAGGCATTTTCGTGCGGGTGGAAAAACAAAGTAATAACATTACACAGCAGTCCTCGATGGGACCCACAGAACAGATATATATATACATCAGCGACTCAAAGAGTCAAGAATACAAATATAATGTACAAAGATCCAAATCACCTTGGAAACGATAGAGCGTCCCGCTACGGACAAGATGCAAATGGGGCTAAGAGCCCTGAAGAATAACCAATGGCGTCCATAACCCTGCCCAGGCCAAGCCGGAAGGGTAACCCTGCTAACGGCGTCGATCTCAAAACCTGCTTAACAAAAGGGGTGCCGACAAAGGGCAAGGAAAAAGAGGAGCGTCGATCGAGGCCAAGACAGCGAGGCTAGAATTGGCGGTCCTCGCCTACATAGGTATGGTGGATCAAGCGGCAAAAGATGCACTAAACAACCTATAGAGACTCGATACAATGGCGGCTATCGAGAGGGAAAGGAGACCTATTCGGATCCAACTGATACTATCACCAAACAAACCCATCCCGGTGTTTCCTCGAGACCAAACGAGGAAGTCAACCGAGGAACTCACACTGGCGCTTTTACTTATCGGTTGTAGTTGCGGCACTTTACTAGTCGTTTAGATAATCATCCGATAAAGATAAGCAGTGGGCACTTTTAGTTAACCATTCCGTTATAGTGGCAGCACTTACTAGTCGGTACAATGATCATGAGATAACCACAAAACCCAAAGCTTGTTGGTACTTTTACTTAGCCATTCCGTTGTAGTGAAGCTGATTACTAATCATATCGGAAACAAGTCAATTTAAAACAATAAACTTTAGTTATAGTTGTCTATGATCAAGCACTGTGCTCCAAGTCGTCCATAACAACGGACACGGCTTCTCGAAAAGATTTAACCCTGCAGGGGTGCACCAAAGTATCCACAGGCACTTCGACCCTTTTTGCCAGATCAATTAACATACACCCATCGGTATGTCGGCGGGGCCTAAGTCACGACGTTCCCAGACCCAAAGCAAGCACGGGGGGCCACCCCACTAAGTCTACCCGCAACGAAGTCGGCCGGTCTCCGAGACGGACTTAGGGTTTGGGTGGACGGCTGTGAACGACAGCAGATCCCCAATCGGGGACTGTCGACACCGCGAAAACGTGTCCCGATCCTAAACAGTACAGTGTGCTCCTCGCACAAACGTAAATAAAGCGGTAAACATGGCATAAGTACAGGATAGTAAATAAATCCTCAAACTAGTTGTGGCCCCCAGTACAATACTTTGAAATCAGGTAATAATCAATGGGGGGCCCATATCTCCCCACCTGTGGTTAGCGCGCTCGATCTCGGAACAGGTGTCAAGAACTCGGTCCCACGGACACAAGTGGGCGGTCGGAAACCAAATATTACCTATCACCCACCGATGCCTCTGCTTAATTCAATTTTAGTTGTTAAACAGGAATTTAAAGTGAACAATAATTAGAGCCAGGATCCTCTCCAACAGCAACATGCGGCAATCCTCCAACAAAAGTGGTACTGGACGACAAGCAAAACACTTGAGCAAGCGACTACGACACGCGGGTCCAACTATCTACCAAACAACAGGTAATAGGATGTGTCCAAGGCTATATATGGCTGCAAGGAATATCACGGTTACGAAACTAGAGCAACGCAACACAGATAGCAATAGATCAACAGGAGGGAAGTAAATACTATAAAAGTAAGATAGGTAGAAAGGGGGAGATGCTCGCCTGAAAACATTGTTGAAGGGTTCATCCGAGGATCGGGGCGAAGCTCACATCAACTCAACGGCCTTATCCGCGAAGAAGCAAAACACTAGAAGAAACACCGGATGCAATATTTAATACAACGGCAGAAGATCGGCATGATGCATGTATGATGCATGGCATGGCAAAGGTGCGATGCAATTAGGTCATATTAAGCCGAACCGGGGTCCCGACAATTAGTTAGATGGTTCCAGTTATTTATCTACCCCGCAATTTAAATGTTGTATTAACAAGGCAGAAGATAGCACCGGTTCGCTACACAAGTTTAGATGAGGCCAATATGAGACTTGATTTGCCCGCATATGGGCCCCATATTTAATTAGAGGCAAATAGGCATAAGGCCCCCAAACCACAGATATGCATGCGAGATGAATGATTTAATGCCACAAGTTGGTATCATTTATAAAAATAGGGTATCGAGGAAAAGGGTCACACGTTTAGGGTTCGGCAGATCTTGGTTCCGGGGTTGGGGCTTGGTCTCGGGGTCCACGGTTCGACGGGTCGGTCTCGACGGGATCGTTCTCGGATGTCGGGGGTAGATCTTGGCGCACCCGCGGTGGTCGGGGCGCGTCGGATTCTTCCGGGTCGATGCCGTTCTTGTCGCATTCGCAGTCTTCGGGTCATGTCGACGGTCATGGCGTTCGGAAGACGATCTTGGCGATCCGGGAGAAGATCTTGGGGTCCCGTGTCGGCGGCCGTCGGGTACGGAGGTCTCGGCGACCTTGGCGGTATCGGGTTCGGACTCCGGATCCGGCACGTCTCGGCCTTCGTCTTGATGTCGTTGGCGAACTCGGGCTCGATACCGGGGTCCTTCGGATCCCTGAGGCGATCTTGGCGTTCCGGGCAGCTTCGGTTCGTGGTGCGTCCGTGATGTAGATCTTGTGCTACCGGCGCCATCGGGTTCCACGAGGTAGTGCTTGATGTTCCATGATGAAGATCTTGCTATCCCGACGGCCACATCGGGGATTCTGCGGACCGCTTTGCTGCTGTCCGGTCTTGGGGTGGCCTTATGCACGACACCGTTCTTTGGCAACACCAACCGCACGAGTGTACTAGCCAACGGAGGCAGCAGAACATAGGGGCGGCTACCGTGGCGTAGTCCAACTCGGTCGTCCGGGCACCGGGGACGCAGGACTGGCAGAGGCAGGGTCGTCCGACAAGGAGGGATCGCGCCGGCGGACGCAGACGAGGTCGCCAGGAACGGCGGGCGGCGAGGCGGGCTCAGCGGAGGGGGGCCGCGACGGAAGGGGAGGACGGCGAGGCGGCGGCCTCTGCCGAGACGGGCGGGGACGGCCAGGCGAGGGGCGGCTCGGAGCCGGAGGCGAGCTTCGCTTGCTGGGGAAGCCGCGGGCTGACGGGTCGGGGAGGCGCGGGCGCATGGGCGGCGGAGAGGAGGGGCTGCGACGGGAGCAGGAGGCGGGCTTGGGCGACGGTGAGGGAGCTGGTCGGCGAGATGGAGAGGCGATGAGCGGCGGGCGACGGGCGGCCGGGGCGGCTGGGAGCAGAGGGGCGAAGGTGGGGGCGAGCGGATGCGGGGCGGGCGAGGGAGCGACAGCGGCGGGCGAGAGAGGGAGACTGGCGGGGGCTGGGCGCGCGGTCAGGGCGCTGGGCGAGCGGAGGCGAGGGGAACTTCGCGGGCGGGCGAGCGAGACGGATGCTGCGGAGGCGGGCGGAGGCCGGGCCGAGCGGGCGCGGGGTTGAGGGCGCGCCGGGCGAGCCCGCTGGCCGAGGCGGGAAGAAGGAGGCAGGGGAGAGGAAGAGGGCGAGCGAGGCGAAGGGAGAAGAAAGCGGGGCGCGGGGCGCAGCGTGGCGTGGGGCCTGTGGCGGTTCGGTGGGTCTGGGGTGGGAGGTGGGGCCTGAGAGAGAGAGGGCAGGGGAGGGTGCTGGCGGTGTGCGTGCGTGTTGGGTGGGTGGTTGGCTGTCCAGGTGGAGAGAGAGGTGGGGGAGAGGCTGGGGTGAGGTGGCGGCATCTGAGTGGCTAGGGGGAGGGGAGAGAAGACGTGGCAAGCTGCCATAGGCTGGGGTGAGGTGGCCAGAGGGTGGGTAGAAATAGGTTGAGTAGGTCTAGGTTTAATGGGTGGGTCAGGTGGACCGATTTAAAACCTGGGGCGGTCGTTCGGGTCATTCGGCCCGTTCGACTGCCCCGAACAAATAATTTACTATTTTTATTTATTTTCAACTATCTTTTGTAACTAGTTTTAGACAAACAAAATATCCGGAACATCCGGGGGTTTGGCGTTTGAATAAAAGTCGGGGCGTTTTAGAAACCAAAACGGGCTTTGCGAACATAGTTTTATGCAAACAATGCATGATGATGACGATGCAATGCGCAAATTCAACGCGATTTTCTAATAGTGGTTTTGCGGGATGCCACAATTCGACACCACTAACAAAGGATCTCGCCCTCGAGATCCGCCTCATGGTACCGGAAGGAAGGTCGGCGATCTGCATCTTCTCACTGCGTGTAGATCCTCGCGACACCACTAACAAGAGGCCGTTGTCCTTGTTCGTCAAGAGAACACTCCGGATAAACAACGGACAAAGTTAAAGGTAGGGCCACCTCTAACTTTCCTGGAAGGAGTAAAATTGCATCGGTCCACCATTCAATATACAAAGCAAATGATAAGAGTAGTGGTATGGTCGCGACTCCATCCCGCACTCAAAGCATTACTCTGTACATGAACAGATAGATCATGCAACCAACCCTCAAGATTCAGACTGAAGATCTCGACAAACGAGGTTCGGAAACAAAGGAGTGATGCAGACTCTGCATCGGATCTGGCGTAGAGGATGTCGTTGCGGCGGAAAACATCGGAAGGAACAAACAAGGAACAAAGAATGGTACCACAGAAGGCGGATTACTCAGGCAGCTTGAACACCGGATGATAGAACACCGTTGACAAAGGAGGGAGCGAAACCCTGAAGGTACGACGGAAAACCCACCACGAGAAATCCTGGACTCAAAGAAAAGATAAGAGAGCAGGTTCAAAACACGTCGAGATAAGAGGAGAATAGCAGAGGGGTAAGGAGTAAAATCAGACCTAATTAGAACTATCCAACCGTTTTTCAAAAATAGTTTTGACACTCTACTTCGGCCGTTAGCTAGGTTATCCTACAGGCTGGACTTGTGGGGTATCGCAACTGCTGAGCTCTGATACCACTCTGTAACACCCTCAGAATCGGCCCTATGCAAGTTTTAGCGAAACTCGCCAAACCCGCATAGGAACGATTCAAAGGTGCCCACCAGGCATTTTCGTGCGGGTGGAAAAACAAAGTAATAACATTACACAGCAGTCCTCGATGGGACCCACAGAATAGATATATATACATCAGCGACTCAAAGAGTCAAGAATACAGATATAATGTACAAAGATCCAAATCACCTTGGAAACGATAGAGCGTCCCGCTACGGACAAGATGCAAATGGGGCTAAGAGCCCTGAAGAATAACCAATGGCGTCCATAACCCTGCCCAGGCCAAGCCGGAAGGGTAACCCTGCTAACGGCGTCGATCTCAAAACCTGCTTAACAAAAGGGGTGCCGACAAAGGGCAAGGAAAAAGAGGAGCTTCAGTACTGAGGCCAGTACACGGCGAGGCTAGAATTCGGCGGTCCTCGCCTACATAGGTATGGTGGACTGAAGCGGCAGCGGCAGCATGCACTAAACAACCTATAGAGACTCGATACAACTGGCGGCTATCAGAGAGGGGAAAGGGAGACCTATTCGGATCCAACCTGATACTATCACCAAACAAACCCATCCTGGTGTTTCCCCCTCGAGACCAAACGAGGAAGTCAACCGAGGAACTCACACAGTTGGCAGTTTTACTTATTCGGTTGTAGTTGCGGCACTTTACTAGTCAGGTTTAGATAATCATCCTGATAAAGATAAGCAGTGGGCACTTTTAGTTAACCATTCCGTTATAGTGGCAGCACTTACTAGTCAGGTACAATGATCATGAGATAACCACAAAACCCAGCAGTTGTTGGTACTTTTACTTAGCCATTCCGTTGTAGTGAAGCTGATTACTAATCATATCGGAAACAAGTCAATTTAAAACAATAAACTTTAGTTATAGTTGTCTATGATCAAGCATCGTCCAAGTCGTCCATAACCATGACACGGCTTCTCGAAAAGATTTAACCTAGGGTGCACCAAAGTATCCACAGGCACTTCGACCCTTTTTGCCAGATCAATTAACATACACCCATCGGTATGTCGGCGGGGCCTAAGTCACGATGTTCCCAGACCCAAAGCAAGCACGGGGGGCCACCCCACTAAGTCTACCCGCAACGAAGTCGGACGGTCTCCGAGACGGACTTAGGGTTTGGGTGGACGGCTGTGAACGATAGCAGATCCCCAATCGGGGACTGTCGACACCGCGAAAACGTGTCCCGATCCTAAATAGTACAGTGTGCTCCTCGCACAAACGTAAATAAAGCGGTAAACATGGCATAAGTACAGGATAGTAAATAAATCCTCAAACTAGTTGTGGCCCCCAGTACAATACTTTGAAATCAGGTAATAATCAATGGGGGGCCCATATCTCCCCACATGTGGTTAGCGCGCTCGATCTCGGAACAGGTGTCAAGAACTCGGGTCCTATGGGACACAAGTGGTGATCGAAACCAAATATTACCTATCACCCACCGATGCCTCTGCTTAATTCAATTTTAGTTGTTAAACAGGAATTTAAAGTGAACAATAATTAGAGCCAGGATCCTCTCCAACAGCAACATGCGGCAATCCTCCAACAAAAGTGGTACTGGACGACAAGCAAAACACTTGAGCAAGCGACTACGACACGCGGGTCCAACTATCTACCAAACAACAGGTAATAGGATGTGTCCAAGGCTATATATGGCTGCAAGGAATATCACGGTTACGAAACTAGAGCAACGCAACACAGATAGCAATAGATCAACAGGAGGGAAGTAAATACTATAAAAGTAAGATAGGTAGAAAGGGGGAGATGCTCGCCTGAAAACATTGTTGAAGGGTTCATCCGAGGATCGGGGCGAAGCTCACATCAACTCAACGGCCTTATCCGCGAAGAAGCAAAACACTAGAAGAAACACCGGATGCAATATTTAATACAACGGCAGAAGATCGGCATGATGCATGTATGATGCATGGCATGGCAAAGGTGCGATGCAATTAGGTCATATTAAGCGGAACCGGGGTCCCGACAATTAGTTAGATGGTTCCAGTTATTTATCTACCCCGCAATTTAAATGTTGTATTAACAAGGCAGAAGATAGCACCGGTTCGCTACACAAGTTTAGATGAGGCCAATATGAGACTAGATTTGCCCGCATATGGGCCCCATATTTAATTAGAGGCGAATCGGCATAAGGCCCCCAAACCACAGATATGCATGCGAGATGAATGATTTAATGCCACAAGTTGGTATCATTTATAAAAATAGGGTATCGAGGAAAAGGGTCACACGTTTAGGGTTCGGCAGATCTTGGTTCCGGGGTTGGGGGTTGGTCTCGGGGTCCACGGTTCGACGGGTCGGTCTCGACGGGATCGTTCTCGGATGTCGGGGGTAGATCTTGGCGCACCCGCGGTGGTCGGGGCGCGTCGGATTCTTCCGGGTCGATGCCGTTCTTGTCGCATTCGCGGTCTTCGGGTCATGTCGACGGTCATGGCGTTCGGAAGACGATCTTGGCGATCCGGGAGAAGATCTTGGGGTCCCGTGTCGGCGGCCGTCGGGTACGGAGGTCTCGGCGACCTTGGCGGTATCGGGTTCGGACTCCGGATCCGGGCACGGTCTCAGCCACGTCTTGATGTCGTTGGCGAACTCGGGCTCGACATCGGGGTCCTTGATCCTCGAGGCGATCTTATGCCCGGCAGCCGGTTCGTGGTGCGTCCGTGATGTAGATCTTGTGCTACGGCGCGCCATCGGGTTCCACGAGGTAGTGCTTGATGTTCCATGATGAAGATCTTGCTATCCCGACGGCCACATCGGGGATTCTGCGGACCGCTTTGCTGCTGTCCGGTCTTGGGGTGGCCTTATGCACGACACCGTTCTTTGGCAACACCAACCGCACGAGTGTACTAGCCAACGGAGGCAGCAGAACATAGGGGCGGCTACCGTGGCGTAGTCCAACTCGTCCGCACCGGGACGCAGGATCGGCAGAGGCGGTCGTCAAACAAGGAGGGATCAGCCGGGCCGGGTTTCCGGGACGCAGACGAGGTCGCCAGGAACGGCGTCAGCGCAGGCGGGCTCGGCCGGAGGGGCCGCTGCGGAAGGAGAGGGCGACGGCGAGCGGCAGTGCCTCGCCGGAGACGGGCGGCCAGCCAGGCGAGGGCGGTTCTGGCGGCTCCGGGAGCCGGCTTCAGAAGCCTGAGTCTGGGAAGCTGCAAGGGCGCGGCCGCGGCTGGGCGGCCGGAGGGCCGCGACGGGAGCAGGAGGCGGGCTTGGGGCGACGGTGAGGGAGCTGGTCGGCGAGATGGAGAGCGACGCAATGAAGCGGGCGGGCGATGCCGGCGCAGGAGCAGCGAGGAGGCGGAGAAGGTGGAGGCGGAGCGGATGCGGGCGGGCGAGCGAAGCGGCAGCGAGAGAGAGAGACCGGGCGGCGCGCGCCAGGCGTCGCCGTGGCGAGCTGGAGGCGGAGGGAACTTCATGGGCGGGGTTGGCGAGCAGGATGCTGCCAGGCGGAGGCGGCCGAGGCAGCGCCGGAGGCGGCGAGCCGGGCGAGCCTGGCCGAGGCGGGAAGAAGGAGGCAGGAGAGGAAGAGGCGAGCGAAGGGAGAAGAAAGGGGCGCGCGCCATGGCGTCTGGCCCAGGCGGTTGTGGGGTCAGTGGGGCCTGTAGGTGGGGCCACGCGGGGCTGAGAGAGAGAGGGCAGGGGAGGGTGCTGGCGGTGTGCGTGCGTGTTGGGTGGGTGGTTGGCTGTCCAGGTGGAGAGAGAGAGGTGGGGGAGAGGCTGGGGTGAGGTGGCGGCATCTGAGTGGCTAGGGGGAGGGGAGAGAAGACGTGGCAAGCTGCCATAGGCTGGGGTGAGGTGGCCAGAGGGTGGGTAGAAATAGGTTGAGTAGGTCTAGGTTTAATGGGTGGGTCAGGTGGACCGATTTAAAACCTGGGGCGGTCGTTCGGGTCATTCGGCCCGTTCGACTGCCCCGAACAAATAATTTAATATTTTATTTATTTTCAACTATCTTTTGTAACTAGTTTTAGACAAACAAAATATCCGGAACATCCGGGGGTTTGGCGTTTGAATAAAAGTCGGGGCGTTTTAGAAACCAAAACGGGCTTTGCGAACATAGTTTTATGCAAACAATGCATGATGATGACGATGCAATGCGCAAATTCAACGCGATTTTCTAGTAGTGGTTTTGCGGGATGCCACAAGTCTTGTGGGGAAAGTGCACCACCTCTCGAGAGGGTAAAACCTAAGTACTTAGCCGTGTCCCCGGTAATGGACATTTTGATCATCAAAGACATTGAAATGATCAAGGATCTCCTCATCCCAATTTCTCTAAGTAAAACTTGTTGGGTGAACAAGGGTAGCACCTGGTGTGCATCCAGTGTGCCATGTGTCATGAAATGTTTTGAAAAAGAGAAAAACTATTTTCAAAGGATAGGGAAAACTTATTTTATGAAAAGGCCAGCCAAAACTCCACTTAGCCATATATTCATGTAGATGTTAGATTCTCCATATCAATATAATATCACTTTCCAATACAATTCAAATGTATTGACCCTTGTGGTTGTAACTTATCATGTTTCAGGTTTGTTTGATGTTAGTGAAGTGTGCTGAGTAGGGATTACAAGTCTACAACCAACATTTTTGCTTGTGGCATATGAAGATGGACTCCATGCTTTAGTTATATCTACTTCTTGGTAATAAGATAGCCATATGAGCTATGTAAGTTGTAATGAACTATTTTATTCCTGGTTATGATTTGTAATATTACCTTCGTTTCTTGATATTATATCTTAAATTGTGGGTGCTAGATATTCGATCCAGGGACTAACACTATAAACACAGGGACTTGTACCTTATTGGGTTCATGCCTTTACACTTATGTCGTCCTCGGCCCCAGAGTCGCCGCCCCTAGCCGCGGAGCCCACTCCACCTCCGGCTCCGCTCCTGCCCCCACTAGATCTACCCCTTTCGCGGAATAGTATGCAACGCCGGCTGCTGTACCGGCCAGCCTCATTGAGAACAAATAAGATTGGGTGGAATCGGAGGGTTCTAACGCATGGATTCCATCTGGGTAAGCATCGTTTCCCTTTGTGGATTGATTATAGGCAGTATTTGAGCGTGAATTGCTAGTGCTCAACTAACTGCCTTGCTTTTTGAATAGAATTGATCCAGTGTTGGCATTTCGACTGGCGGTTAGACTGGATACTAGAGTAATTCGTGGTTGTGAACAATTTCTCTCTGGATTTTACTTCCTAGCGGTGGTTTCAACCTCCATAAATCTTAGAGATTTGAAAGATAAAATCTATTCTAAATTCCCCTGGAGGAGTGGCGATTCAGTTGATTTGCAATATTTTAACATTAGCGAGCAAATATTGCTCCTACTAACTAGCGACGATGATATGGTAATGCTTTTCTCTTTGAATGCTACCGGACATTTTGGTCGAATTTATCTCCATGTGCAACCTAAAGTTGAGCACATGGGAAAGAGGGTTAAATCATCCTCTAGTGGTCAAGCATCATCAGGTGGTCGGGCATCATGTGTCTCTGCAATCTCTTCTAATAGTGTGCGCCCCGGCGCTTCTTGTAGGTCCATAGAAGTACCATCTGTTTGCACTACGAGTGTAAGCCAAATCGCTCGTGTGGCCGATGTGGCTGGCGTGGGAGCGCCTCCACTTGATGATGAGGATGAGTTGATGTTTCCTAAATTGGTAGATAGATACAGTAAACATGCACTAGAGGATCAATACATGGAGGAAATTGCTCATGGTGCCAAATTTGATGACACTGATGACGAAGAGAACAAGGATAACAATGACAGCCTCGTTTTAGCTGAGTAAGATGGTGAGGACTTGCCAGTAATTGAGTGGGATAGGGATGATCCTAAGATTTCAGAAGGCACCGTATTTGAAACGATGCGGGACTATCGTAATGCCCTTACTACATATTGCATTCACACCAATAATTATTATGATGTTATTAAGAGTGAGCCAACAAGGTTCATAGTGAAGTGCTCATACAAGAGGTGTAGGTGGAGGATGCATGCATCCACTATGCTCAGGAGCAGTTTGGTTCAGGTATTACAACCAGTTTGTATTTTAGATCATTGTGTAGAGTTTGTTATCTGTACCTGGCATTTTCATTATGTTTTAGATAAAAATTAATCGTTTCGAACATTCTTGTCCACCTCAAGAGGGACAGCCAAAGGACAAAACAAAACTAGCAAAGACTAGGTGGTTGGCAGATCCTGATGGCGCCTGAGAGTGCTTTGTCAGGAAACCCCAAGAGTAAGGTGTGAAGAGCACAACAACAAGTCTTCCCTCAGTAAGAAACCGAGGTTATCAAACCAGTAGGAGGAAGGAAACGTCTCAAAAGTGTTGCAAGCAACTTGGAGACCTGCACAACACAAACTCAAGACTTTTCCCCAACGAACAGTGAGGTTGTCAATCTCACCGGTTGCTGTAACAAAGGATTAACTGTATGGTGTGGAAGGTGATAGTGGTTTGCAAAAAGTAAACAGTTGTCACATCCAAAAAATTTCCAAATATTGAAATGTGAAAAAAATAAACAAAAGAATTAAATGTTGAAATTTAGGGTGAAAAGAAAATTTTTGATTCTAAATGGAAACATCAAAACCCTTCCTGAACAAAATTTGAATAAAAGTGAACCCAACAAAATTTCAATCAAGTGAAATGCATTCATCAATGAAAGTATCTTGGAATTTAAACACCTTGAAAAGATAAACTAAAACCCTAAAACCCTAATGGAAGAAAATCATTTCCAAGATCTCTCTAAGACTATGGATTTGATCCATATAAAAATTCAGCAAAAAACATTTATAGATGATCAAAAATGATAAATAAAAATATTATAAAATCATAAAATTTGGTTTCATTTAATTTGGAGCCATAGATAAGAACTTATGAATTTAATAAGATAAATGGAAATAAATTTTCCAAAACTAATAAAGCTCCTAACTAAAATCCATACAAAATTGTGAGCAAATTAATCCTAAAAGGATTTAAAAAGATAAACAAATATCAAATAAAAATATACAAATTGGAATCACCAATTTTGGATCTATAAATAAAAAGATATGGATTTTATAAGGCAGAGAAATAAATAAATAAATAAATAAATAAATAAGGAATATTTAAAAGCCAAATTAAATCTTGGCCAAAGCTATAAACAAATGGAAGATATTGAATAATAAAAATGAGTAAAAGGTTATTTAAATAAAATCATAAGGATTGAACAATGTCCAAATTTTATTTAAATAAAGACAAATTGCCTAAATAATAAATTCCAAGAAAATTATTTTTAAAACTTGAATTAAAATACATAAGCAAATGGAATAAAGATAATACAAATAAAATAAAGGGATAAAGAATATCCAAATAAAATTATATGGCGTTAACCAAATCCAATTCTATTTAAATGGAGACAAAATCCCTAAACTAAATGATTAATTAAATCATGAGTAAATAATAATTGATAATGGTCAAAGTGGATTAAAAAGTTATCTAATTGACTTAAAAGGAATAAGAGAATTATTTGAATAAAATTTATATAGGTTAAAACCATATTTGACTTTATTTGAATAAAGACAAATACCCACTTTAAATGACTAATAAATCATATTAAAATATTTTAAATAATTCAAAGTGAATTATTTAACACACTATTGGATAAATAAAACCTACTGAAAAAGGTTTGATAAACATTTGAATTTAAAATAGAAGGTTAAATCATTTGAATAAATAATATGAATTGGAACCATATTTAAAATCCTATTTAATAAAGACAAAATATCTATTTAAAATAAATAATAAACCCTAAGGGAATAAAAGAAATTATTGTAAAATGGACTTTATAATACATAAATAAACAGATTAAAAACCTACTAAATATTTGGAAAATATTTGAAAAATAAATCTGAAATCAAAAGAGTGTTTGAATTTTAAAACAGAAAAACACAAAAGAAAAAGGAAAAAGAATTAGAAAGAAAAAAATAAGAAAAGAATCAGTCGAGGACCCAACCCACTAACCAGGCCCAACTAACATCCCAGCAACCCACCCGGCACCTCTCTCCCCGCGAGCTCCTTTTCTTACTCACTCGCTTACCCACTCATCTCACTGACTGGCGGGCCAGCATCCACCTCAGCATCATCTTCTTCACCCACCCCCGCGGACCCATACATCCCCAAATTTCGTCGCCGTTTACTGCCTTGATTTTGCGTCGTTAATTCGCAATAACGTCGCGCTAATTCTGCCCTGCGACCACACATACTTACTCCTATTTGCCCCCTCTCCGTTTCTCCTCAAACACCATGCCACGAACGCCACCAGGCTGCCTCGAATTGCGCTTGCGCCACCACTGCCTCTGACGAGGATATCGGCGAATTTCGGCGACACCCGACCCCGTCCTACCTCTTAGCTCACCCGAACTTGACCAGCAGCCTCATACGCATCCGCCCGTACAACTCACTTGGCCACGCATACCCCAGAGCATCGGCAACAACATCGACAAAACGCCGCCGCTGTCTGTCTCCACTCCAACGAGCTCCCTTGGTATATTCTGACCTCCCCTCTCCCTCGCGATGATGCTCAGATATTCCCTATTACCACGCGCTTCTAATGCTCCCTTACATTTGCCTTCTCGTGGGTTGTAGCCTCGCTCCCGATGACGAACAGAAGCGCCCGATGTCGACGACAACTACGGCGAGGAATCACCACCAGCTCTATGCGCCCCTCCATCTGCAACGACCACGTCGAGCTTCTCCACTCTCCTGCGAACCTGGTGAGCCTCTCCTCCATCTACCTCTCTTCCTATTTCATCGACAACGCCACTGCCAGAGCGTCGGCGCTGCACATTAGACGCCAGCGCCGCCAGTTCCTGGTCGCTGTGCTCCAGTCCGTTAGATTTTAATCGTGTGGTTCAGATTAGATCTAATCGAATCGGTATCGTGCATTGTGTGCCATACGATTTAAATCATAACCAACGCACCGCATCAGTCAATCCCAGCGAAGCGGTATCGTCTAATAAGATTAAGACGCGTGGCACAGGTTTCGTTTTAAAAACAGAAACTTTTCTACTAGATGTTAGATTTTGTAAAATTCATAACTTTTGATCCACACGTCCAAAATTTGCAAATTTTATATCATTGGAATCAGGAAAAAGAAACCTTTGTAACCATGCCCTTACTTTAGTATTTTTATTCTGTAAAATTTGTTGTTTTTGCAGAAACATGTTTAGGTCTATTTTGGTTATAAATTTTATTCTAAAAATGTTTTTAGGGTAAAATCTTTTGAAAATGGTTTGTTTTTAACCTACTGACCATAAAAACCAACTTATGGATTTAAAAGTATATTTTGTGACACTAAGGGATTATTCCTTGAATAAAAGCATTTCTAGTAGAATAAAATTATTGATTATGTTTTAAAAATAGTTTTTGAGTAAAACCTTTTGCAAATGGATTGAATTAAAATCTCTGACCCTAAACACTAAGTTTTGGATTTAAAAGTGTATTTGATTAAACCCTAGAAAATTATTACTTTGATTAAAGGCATTTCTAGAAAAATAAAATGTTGCTTTGATTTAAAAATGATTTTGGGTGAAAACTTTTGTAAATAGATTTGTTTTAAAACACTTTGACCATAAAATTTAATATTGATGTTTAAAAACATTTTGTCTAACACTAGAAATTATTCCTTTGATTAAAATCATTGCTAGGAAAACAAGAATGATTTAAATGGCCATTTTCACTAACTTGAAATTAAATTGTTTTGCCACTTTTATAAATGACCAATAGGTATTTTAAAATGTTTATACTCTTAGTAGAAAACACTTTCCAAATAAAACAATCTTTTGCATGCTTGCATGCATTACTTTGTTTTTATTATTTTATGAGATGAATTGTTTGAATGCTAGTTTGAATTTGTGCCTTGATTGAATTGTAGTGAAAATTGAAGAGTGTGACTATTGCAAGATCAAGGAGTGACTCTATATTATCTACTAAAAAGGCAAGTGGTGCTTCATACATTTTGTCCCATTATTTTCACTAAGAATTAGTGATATTTTGAGTAGGACTTGCATGGTATTTTCTAAGTATAATCTATGCCTTGGGAAATCCTAGTAGATGATACCTTAGTAGAATTTTCCCTAAGTTAAGATTCCTGCTACTATTGTGCTTAGCCTAGCTAGTAGAAAACAAGGGTGGATTATATTCATGCTATGAAATATTTCTAAGTCAATGACTTGTGTTTTGTGTAATAAAACAACTTCGTGAATGAATCACCTGGGTGGAATGGTGTGAATGGCTTATGTTGAGTGGTTACACAGGGCCCATATTTATGGCCCACCCAAGTGTATCTCACTTGTGAAAAGCCACCCAGGAAAAAAGAGATTTGAGATGTCAAATGTTGAGAAGCTTCAAGTGCAGCCACATGTCAATATGGGCTCTGCCTAGATCATATAGGTTGCAATAACTTAGCCATATGGACAGAAGGTGGTAGGGGTGACAGGTTTGGGAACGCGTCCATTTTGTCCTAAGGGAAGGCTTCTGAAATATCTTGTCTCGATGCATGTCGAGTCTTGTGGGGAAAGTGCACCACCTCTCGAGAGAGTAAAATCTAAGTACTTAGCCGTGTCCCCGACAATGGACAATTTGAGCGTCAAGACATGGAAGCTATCAAGGATCTCCTCATCCCAATTTCTAAGTTAAAAGCTTGTGGTTGAACAAGGGTAAAGGTTAACCAATATTCATTGGTTGTTCCTTGGGTGATTTTGACAAAACAAAAACTTAGTGTTTTCAAATGATAAGGAAAATATATTTTGAGCAAAGCAAGCCGAAGCTCCACTTAGCGAAATGCATATAGATGATAGATACCACTATTCTACCATAGTATCACTTGCCAATACAATTCAAATGTATTGACCCTTATGGCTATAACTTATTATGTTGTAGGGTTTGATGTTAGTGAAGTGTGTTGAATAGGATTAGAATTCTACAACCAACATGATTGCCTGTGGCACTTTGAAGATGAAGGACTCCATGCTATATAGTTATTTCTGCTGCATTGTAACGAGATAGCCAAATGAGCTATGTAAGATGTAATGAATTATTTCATTCCTGGTTAGAAAGTTGTATTATGACCTTTGTTTCTTGATATTACATCTTAAACTGTGGATGCTAGCTGTTGATCCAGGGACTAGCATTGTAAACACAGGGATCTCTACCTTATCAGGTTGGGACCTCTACAGATGGTATCAGAGCACTTTGTTGCCTGTAGGATTGTAACCCTAGGATTGGACAAAACCCCTTATAAGAATAGGAGTTGTATTTTGTTCAAAAATTATTTACAAACAATCTTGTAAACTCTTCCCTCAACCTTTTGTTTTGATTCTACATCTCTTCCTTTTCAACTTGTTGGACAAAAACCTCAACATGAGCAAAGACTTCAACAAGAGCTAAGACATCAACTTGACCAATGACTTTAACATCACCAATGACTTCAACTTTAGTTTCATCAAGGACTTCAACTTGGACAACACTAAGGACTTCAAGTGAGACAAGAATGTTACTCAAGACTTGAAGACTAAGGAAACACAACCAAGAAGGAACCATCATCACCTTTGAAGCTTTGAGACCAAGATGCAAGAATTTTTCCAAGGATACCATGATCTTGTTCATGAAGGAAACAACTAAGAAGAATGGAATGATCCCAAGTGATAACCATAGTTGGACCACCATACTAGTGTTTACTTTAGATCATATATTGATCACACCAACTTAAGTGGTGTAGCAAAAATATTTTGTTGCCTAAAAATATGCTTGAATCTTGTTGTTTGAGTGGATTGCATGTTTTTTATTGCTTGCACATTGCTTTGTGTGAATTGTTGTGTGTGAGTAGAATTCTATCTCTAGAAATCATTTGCCTATTCTAATCCCAATCCAACCCAAACAGATGACTTCTCCAAGAAACTCTAACATCAAGGATGGTTACCATAATAACCAAGAGATGCACATGAGAGAACAACTTCTAGCAACCCAAGCCCAGTTGAATCAAATGACAACTTAGTTTTTAGCCAACAACAATGAACTAGACCCAACCATGCAAAAGTTTTTGGAAACCCAATCCCAATTGTTGCAAAGGATGACCAATCAAACGATCAACATGAGAGACAACCTTCCCCAAGGAGATTGTGACAACAATGATATCAAGGATGATATTATAGAAGGAACTCAAGCTTGCAATATTTGTGGAGACATAGGACACACTTACAAAGAGCATGTGGACCAATGCCCTAATTGTGAAGAGAAACATCCAACTAAACAATGTCCCACATCCCAAGTGACTTGTTTCCTATGTGAAGGAAATGATCATGTCCCTATCCAATGCCCCACCTATCCAATAGTTCAACAAATGAAACAAGATGAAATGCATCAAATGTTTGGAAAACTCCATAAGGGATCAACTTCTACCAAGAAGGATGAAGGAAAAGTCAAAACCATGCCTCATAAGGCCACATCCAAAGTGACCACAAAGTGTTGCTACTCTTGTGGAGAAGAAGGTCATATCTCCAGTGACTGCCCCAAGAAGAGAGAAAGATTTCTCACCTTTGTGGTGAAATATGAAGAACATGAACTAGAAGAACTCCTAGCTTTGGAGAGACCCAAGAAGAAGAAGAAGAAGAAGAAGAAGAAGAAGAAATGCACCAACCCAGCAAGAAGGACAATAGCCAAGTGCAATGTTACAATTTCAAAGATATGGGACACTATGCATCACATTGTACAGAAAAGGAGAAAAACAAGACAAATAAACCTATGAGAGACATCAACATTGTCACATGTTTCAAATGCAAAGAGCTAGGCCATTATGCCAACAACTGTCCAGAGAAGTTACATCAAGGGTGGTAGTACCCTAGTTGTCTTGAAGCCAACTTGTAACCTCTAGCCTTCCCAAATCTCGGGACAATATTTCTTTTAAGGGTGGTAGCCTGTCACATCCCAAAATTTTCCAAATTTTGAAATGCGAAAAAAATAAACAAAAGAATTAAATGTTGAAATTTAGGGTGAAAAGAAACTTTTTGATTATAAATGGAAACATCAAAACCCTTCTTGAACAAAATTTGAATAAAACGGAACCCAACAAAATATCAATCAAGTGAAATTCATTCATCAATGAATGTATCTTGGAATTTAAACACCTGTAAAAGATAAACCAAAACCCTAAAACCCTAATGGAAGAAAATCATTTCCAAGATCTCTCTAATACTATGGATTTGATCCATATAAAAATTCAGCAAAAAACATTTATAGATGATCAAAAATGATAAATAAAAATATTATAAAACCATAGAAATTGGTTTCATTTAATTTGGAACCATAGATAAGAACTTATGAATTTAATAAGAAAAAAGGAAATAAAATTTCCAAAACTAATAAAGCTCCTAACTAAAATCCATACCAAATTGTGAGCAAATTAATTCTAAAAGGATTTAAAAAAATAAAAAAATATCAAATAAAAATATATAAATTGGAATCACCAATTTTGGATCTATAAATAAAAAGATATGGATTTTATAAGGCAGAGAAAGAAATAAATAAATAAATAAGGAATATTTAAAAGCCAAATTAAATCTTGGCCAAATCTATAAACAAATGGAAGATATTGAATAATAAAAAGTAGTAAAAGGTTATTTAAATAAAATCATAAGGATTGAACAATGTCCAAATTTTATTTAAATAAAGACAAATTGCCTAAATAATAAATTCCAAGAAAAGTATTTTTAAAACTTGAATTAAAATACATAAGCAAATGGAATAAAGATAATCCAAATAAAATAAAGGGATAAAGAATATCCAAATAAAATTATATGGCGTTAACCAAATTCAATTCTATTTAAATGGAGACAAAATCCCTAAACTAAATGATTAATTAAATCATGAGTAAATAATAATTGATAATGGTCAAAGTGGATTAAAAAGTTATCTAATTGACTTAAAAGGAATAAGAGAATTATTTGAATAAAATTTATATGGGTTAAAACCATCTTTGACTTTATTTGAATAAAGACAAATGCCTAATTTAAATGACTAATAAATCATATTAAAATATTTTAAATAATTCAAAGTGAATTATTTAACACACTATTGGATAAATAAAACCTACTGAAAAAGGTTTGATAAACATTTGAATTTAAAATAGAAGGTTAAATCATTTGAATAAATAATATGAATTGGAAACATATTTAAAATCCTATTTAATAAAGACAAAATTTCTATTTAAAATAAATAATAAACCCTAAGGGAATAAAAGAAATTATTCTAAAATTGACTTTATAATACATAAATAAACAGATTAAAAACCTACTAAATATTTGGAAAAGATTTGTAAAACAAATCTGAAATCAAAAGAGTGTTTGAATTTGAAAACAGAAAAACACAAAAGAAAAAGGAAAAGAATTAGAAAGAAAAAAATAAGAAAAGAAACAGTGCAGGACCCAACCCACTAACTAGGCCCAACTAACAGCCCAGCAACCCACCCGACACCTCTCTCCCCGCGATCTCCTTTTCTCACTCACTCCCTTACCCACTCATCTCACTGACTGGCGGGCCAGCATCCACCTCAGCATCATCGTCTTCACCCACCCCCGCGGACCCGTTCATCCCCAAATTTCGTCGTCGTTTCCTGCCTTGATTTTGCATTGTTAATTCGCAATAATGTCGCGCTAATCTGCCCTGCGACCATGCCTACTTACTCCTCTCTGCCCCCTCTCCATTTCTCCTCAGACACCATGCCACGAACGCCACCTGGCTGCCTCGAATTGCGCTTGCGCCACAACTGCCTCCGACGAGGATATCGGCGAATTCTGGCGACACCCGACCCCGTCCTACCTCTTAGCTCACCTGAACTTGACCAACAGCCTCATACGCATCCGCTAGTACCACTCACTTGGACACGCATACCCCAGAGCGTCGGCAACAACATCGACAAAACGCCGCCGCTGTTTGTCTCCACTCCAACGAGCTCCCCTGGTATATTCTGACCTCCCCTCTCCCTCGTGATGACGCTCACATATTCTCTATTCCCACGCGCTTCCAACGCTCCCTTGCATTTGCCTTCTCGTGGGCTATAGCCTCGCCCTCGATGACGAATATAAGCGCCCGACGCCGACGACAACTACGGCGAGGAATCGCCATCAGCTCTGTGCGCCCCTCCATCTGCAACGACCACGTCGAGCTTCTCCACTCTCCTGCGAACCTGGTGATCTTCTACTCCCTCTCCCGCACTTCCTATTTCATCGGCAATGCCACCGCCAGAGCGCCACCACCGCGCATCCGACGCCAGCGCCGCCAGTTCCTGGTCAGTGCTCCAGCCCGTTAGATTTTAATAGCGTGGTTTAGATTAGATCTGATCGAATTAGTACCGTGCATTGTGTGTCGTGCGATTTAAGTCAGATCCAATGCAATGCATCAGTCAATCCCAGCGAAGCGGTATCGTCCAATACGATTAAGACGCGTGGCACAGGTTTCGTTTTAAAAACAGAAACTTTTCTATTAGATGTTAGATTTTGTAAAATTCATAACTTTTGATCCACACGTCCAAAATTTGCAAATGTTATATCATTGTAATCATGAAAAAGAAACCTTTGCAACCATTCCCTTACTTTAGTATTTTTCTTCTGTAAAATTTGTTGTTTTTGCAGAAACATGTTTAGGTCTATTTGGGTTATAAAATTTATTCTAAAAATGTTTTTAGGGTAAAATCTTTTGCAAATGGTTTGTTTTGAACCAACTGACCATAAAAACCAACTTATGGATTTAAAAGTATATTTTTTGACACTAAGGGATTATTCCTTGAATAAAAGCATTTATAGTAGAATAAAATTATTGATTATGTTTTAAAAATAGTTTTTGAGTAAAACCTTTTGCAAATGGATTGAATTAAAATCTCTGACCCTAAACACTAAGTTTTGGATTTAAAAGTGTATTTGATTAAACCCTAGAAAATTATTACTTTGATTAAAGGCATTTCTAGAAAAATAAAATGTTGCTTTGATTTAAAAATGATTTTGGGTGAAAACTTTTGTAAATAGATTTGTTTTAAAACACTTTGACCATAAAATTTAATATTGATGTTTAAAAACATTTTGTCTAACACTAGAAATTATTCCTTTGATTAAAATCATTGCTAGGAAAACAAGAATGATTTAAATGGCCATTTTCACTAACTTGAAATTAAATTGGTTTGCCACTTTTATAAATGACCAATAGGTATTTTAAAATGTTTATACTCTTAGTAGAAAACACTTTCCAAATAAAACAATCTTTTGCATGCTTGCATGCATTACTTTGTTTTTATTATTTTATGAGATGAATTGTTTGAATGCTAGTTTGAATTTGTGCCTTGATTGAATTGTAGTGAAAATTGAAGAGTGTGACTATTGCAAGATCAAGGAGTGACTCTATATTATCTACTAAAAAGGCAAGTGGTGCTTCATACATTTTGTCCCATTATTTTCACTAAGAATTAGTGATATTTTGAGTAGGACTTGCATGGTATTTTCTAAGTATAATCTATGCCTTGGGAAATCCTAGTAGATGATACCTTAGTAGAATTTTCCCTAAGTTAAGATTCCTGCTACTATTATGCTTAGCCTAGCTAGTAGAAAACAAGGGTGGATTATATTCACGCTATGAAATATTTCTAAGTCAATGACTTGTGTTTTGTGTAATAAAACAACTTCGTGAATGAATCACCTGGGTGGAATGGTGTGAATGGCTTATGTTGAGTGGTTACACAGGGCCCATATTTATGGCCTACCCTAGTGTATCTCACTTGTGGAAATCCACCCAGGAACAAAGAGATTTGAGATGTCAAATGTTGAGAAGCTTCAAGTGCAGCCACATGGCAATATGGGCTCTGCCTAGATCATATAGGTTGCAATAACTTAGCCAGATGGACAGAAGGTGGTAGGGGGTGACAGGTTTGGGAACACGTCCATTTTGGTCTAAGGGGAGGCTTATGAAATATCTTGTCTCAATGCATGTCGAGTCTTGTGGGGAAAGTGCACCACCTCTCAAGAGAGTAAAATCTAAGTACTTAGCCGTGTCCCCGACAATGGACAATTTGAGCATCAAGACATGGAATCTATCAAGGATCTCCTCATCCCAATTTCTATGTTAAAAGCTTGTGGTTGAACAAGGGTAAAGGTTAACCAATATTCATTGGTTGTTCCTTGGGTGATTTTGACAAAACAAAAATTTAGTGTTTTCAAATGATAAGGAAAATCTATTTTGAGCAAAGCAAGCAGAAGCTCCACTTAGCCAAATGCATATAGATGATAGATACCACTATTCTACCATAGTATCACTTGCCAATACAATTCAAATGTATTGACCCTTGTGGCTGTAACTTATTATGTTGCAGGTTTGTTTGATGTTAGTGAAGTGTGTTGAATAGGATTAAAAGTCTACAACCAACATGATTGCATGTGGCACTTTGAAGATGAAGGACTCCATGCTATATAGTTATTTCTACTGCATTGTAATGAGATAGCCAAATGAGCTATGTAAGATGTAATGAATTATTTTATTCCTAGTTATAAAGTTGTATTATGACCTTTGTTTCTTGATATTACATCTTAAACTATGGATGCTATCTATTGATCCAGGTACTAGCATTGTAAACACATGGATCTCTACCTTATCAGGTTGGGACCTCTACAACAGTAACAGTGGAAGATGTATCAATCGTAAAGATTGGACCGGGGTCCATAGTTCACTAGAGGTGCTCTCCTTAGATAAACAAACATGGCATGCTGGGTAAACAAATTACAGCAGGGCAATTGATAGGACTGAGCAAGGCATAACAATGCAATACTAGACATCATGATCCTATGAGATTCGATTGGGCAATACAACAAGATACATAGACCGCCATCAAACTGCATCTATTACTAGAAGTCCACCTTTGGGTTATCATCCGAACCCCCTCCAGTATTAAGTTGCAAGCAACAGACAACTACTTTAAGCAAAGTGTGTAAGGTAAACAATCCACTTGTTCCATGAACAAGAGACAATTGTTTTCTCCCTAGTGGCAACAGAACATCTACAACCTTAGATATTTCTGTCACTTCCCTTAGATTAAATAGAGGCATGAATCCACTATCGAGAAAATACCCCCTCTTGGAGTCACTAGCAACTACTTGGCCAAGATAGCTACTAACAACGGAGAGGATGAAAGATCACAAACAACATATACATGATAGAATCAATAAGACAAAACCATTAATCAATCTCTTGGAGTCACTTTCAGGTTTAGCAGCCATTTTATTAATAAGACACAAAGCATAAATACCCCCTCTTGGAGTCATTTTCAGGTTTAGCAGCCATTTTATTAATCAAAGAGGACTGTGCTTCAGACAAAGAGGAAATATTTTTCTCTACATTCAAAAGCTTTTCCTCCACAGTCTTGTTGAAAGTGGTTTGTTTACTAATAAATTCTTTGAACATGACTTCAAGTTCACACTAGGCACTTCTAGTATTGTTGTAGGAGTTTCCATAGGTATTGCCATTATTAGGAGGATAAGGCCTATAATTGTTGTTGCTACCAAAATTATTCCTATAGGCATTGTTGTTGAAATTGTTGTTTCTAATGAAGTTCACATTAACTTGCTCTTCTTGAGCAACCAAAGAGGCTAAGCGAACATTATTTGGATCTAAAGGAGCTTTCTCATTAACAAGCATAGCCATGATAACATCAATCTTATCACTCAACGAGGAGGTCTCTTCACCAGAATTTACCTTTTACCATGTGGAGCTCTCTTAGTGTGCCATTCAGAATAATTAACCATCATATTATCAAGGAGTTTTGTTGCAGCACCCAAGGTGATGGTCATAAAGGTACCTCTAGCAGCTGAATCCAACAGGTTTCTTGAAGAGAAGTTCAAACCTGCATAAAAAGTCTGGATAATCATCCAAGAAGTAAGTCCATGAGTGGGACAATTCTTAACCAAAGACTTATTTCTTTCCCAATCTTGAGCAACATGTTCATTATCAAGTTGTTTAAATTTCATAATATCACTTCTCATAGATATAATCTTAGCAGGCGGGTAGTACTTTCCAATAAAAGCATCTTAACACTTAATCCAAGAATCAATACTATTTCTAGGCAATGATAGCAAGCATTCTTTAGCTTTTCCTCTCAAGGAGAAAGGAAACAACTTGAGGCTAATAATATCCCCATCTACATCCTTATATTTTTGCATCTCATAAAGTTCAATAAAGTTATTGAGATGGGCAGCAACATCATCAGAACTAGCACCAGGAAATTGCTCTCTCATCACAAGATTCAACAAAGCAGGCTTAATTTCATAAAAGGTAGCATCAGGAGCAGGTGGAGCAATAGGAATGCTTAGGAAATCATTGTTGTTTGTGCTAGTGAAGTCACACAACTTGGTGTTCTCAGCAGAGTTCATTTTTGCAAAAGTGGAGCAAGCCAACAGCAACAACAACTAGAGCACGAACTAATTTTTTTGTGTTTTTTATAAGAGAAAGCAAAGCAAACTAAACTATTTTTTTGGAGTTTTTGATAAAAAGAGGCAAACAAAACCAACCAAAAGAAACTAAGCAAAACAAAAACAAAGTAAAGAGAAAGTTTGAGAAGGACTCCCCTTGTGAAGACGTCCTTAGCCTTCCCGGCAACGGCGTCAGAAATCTTGTTGATGGCGCCTGAGAGCGCTTCGTCGGGAAACCCCAAGAGCAAGGTGTGAGGAGCACAATAGCAAGTCTTCCCTCAGTAAGAAACCGAGGTTATCAAACTAGTAGGAGGAAGGAAATGTCTCAAAGGTGGTGCAAGCAAATTGGAGACTTGCACAACATAAACTCAAGACTTTGCCCCAACGAACAGTGAGGTTGTCAATCTCACCGGTTGCTGTAACAAAGGATTAAATGTATGGTGTGGAACGTGATCGTGTTTTGCAGAAAGTAAACAATAACAGTGGAAGATGTATCAATGGTAAAGATTGGACCGGGGTCCATAGTTCCCTAGAGGTTATCTCCTTAGATAAACAAACATGGCATGCTGAGTAAACAAATTACAGCAGGGCAATTGACAGGACTGAGCAAGGCATAACAATGCAATACTAGACATCATGATCCTATGAGATTCGGTTGGGCAATACAACAAGATACATAGACCGCCATCCAACTTCATCTATTACTAGAAGTCCACCTTTGGTTTATCATCCGAGCCCCCTCCAGTATTAAGTTGCAAGCAACAAACAACTGCTTTAAGAAAAGTGTGTAAGGTAAACAATCCACTTGTTCCATGAACAAGAGACCGTTGTTTTCTCCCTAGTGGCAACAAAACATCTACAACCTTAGAGATTTCTGTCACTTCCCTTAGATTAAATAGAGGCATGAATCCACTATCGAGCATAAATACCCCCTCTTGGAGTCACTAGCAACTACTTGGCCAAGATAGCTACTAACAACGGAGAGCACGCAAGATCACAAACAACACAGACATGATAGAATCAACAAGACAAAACCATTAATCAATCTCTTGGAGTCACTTTCAGGTTTAGCAGCCATTTTATTAATAAGACATAGAGCATAAATACCCCCCTCTTGGAGTCACTTTCAGGTTTAACATCCATTTGATTAATCAAAGAGGACTGTGCTTCAGACAAAGAGGAAATATTTTTCTCTACATTCAACAGCTTTTCCTCCAAAATCTTGTTGAAAGTGGTTGTTTACTAATAAAGTCTTTGAGCATGACTTCAAGTTCAGAGGGGGCACTTCTAGTATTGTTGTAGGAGTTTCCATATGTATTGCCATTATTAGGAGGATAAGGCCTATAATTGTTGTTGCTACCAAAATTATTCCTATAGGCATTATTGTTGAAATTACTGTTTCTAATGAAGTTCACATCAACTTTCTCTTCTTGAGAATCCAAAGTGGCTAAGGGAACATTATTTGGATCTAAAGGAGCTTTCCTATTAACAAGCATAGCCATGATAACATCAATCTTATCACTCAAAGAGGAGGTCTGTAACAGAATTTACCATCTTACCATGTGGAGCTCTCTCAGTGTGCCATTCAGAATAATTAACCATCATATTATCAAGGAGTTTTGTTGCAGCACCCAAGGTGATGGTCATAAAGGTACCTCCAGCATCTGAATCCAACAGGTTTCTTGAAGAGAAGTTCAAACCTGCATAAAAATTCTAGATAATCATCCAAGCGGTAAGTCCATGAGTGGGACAATTCTTAACCAAAGATTTCATTCTTTCCCAAGCTTGAGCAACAAGTTCATTATCAAGTTGTTTAAATTTCATAATATCACTTTGCATAGATATAATCTTAGCAGGAGGGTAGTACTTTCCAATAAAATCATCTTTGCACTTAATCCAAGAATCAATACTATTTCTAGGCAAGGATAGCAACCATTCTTTAGCTTTTCCTCTAAAGGAGAAATGAAACAACTTGATCTTAATAATATCCCCATCTACATCCTTATATTTTTGCATCTCACAAAGTTCAACAAAGTTATTGAGATGGGCAGCAACATCATCAGAACTAGCACCAGTAAATTGCTCTCTCATCACAAGATTCAACAAAGCAGCCTTAATTTCATAAAAGGTAGCATCAAGAGCAGGTGGAGCAATAGGAGTGCTTAGGAAATCATTGTTGTTTGTGCTAGTGAAGTCACACAACTTGGCGTTCTTAGCAGATTTCATTTTGGCAAAAGTGGAGCAAGCCAACAACAACAACAACAACAACAACAACAACAGCAACTAGAGTAGGAACTAATTTTTTTGTGTTTTTGATAGGAGAAAGCAAACCAAACTAAACTATTTTTTGGAGTTTTTGATAAAAAGGGGCAAACAAAACAAAGAAAAATTAACTAAGCAAAACAAAAACAAAGTAAAGAGAAAGTTTGAGAAGGACTCCCCTTGTGAATACGTCCTTAGCCTCCACGGCAACGCCGACAGAAAACTTGTTGGTGGCGCCTGAGAGCGCTTCGTCGGGAAACCCTAAGAGCAAGGTGTGAAGATCATAGCAGCAAGTCTTCCCTCAGTAAGAAACCGAGGTTAAATAACCACTAGGAGTAAGGAAACGTCTCAAAGGTGTTGCAAGCAACTTGGAGACATGCACAACACAAACTCGAGACTTTGCCCTAACGAAAAGTGAGGTTGTCAATCTCACCGGTTGCTATAACAAAGGATTTACTGTATGGTGTGGAAGGTGATAGTGGTTTGTAGAAAGTAAACAATAACAGTGGTAGATGTATCAATGGTAAAGATTGGACCGGGGTCCATAGTTCACTAGAGGTTCTCTTCTTAGATAAACAAATATGGCATGCTGGGTAAATAAATTACAGCAGGTCAATTGAGAGGAACTGAGCAAGGCATAACAAAATACTAGACATCATGATCCTATGAGATTCGATTGGGCAATACAACAATATACATAGTCTGCCATCCAACTGCATCTATTACTAAAATTCCACCTTTGGGTTATCATCCGAACCCCCTCCAGTATTAAGTTGCAAGCAATAGACAACTGCTTTAAGAAAAGTGTGTAGGGTAAACAATCCACTTGTTCCATGAACAAGAGACCGTTGTTTTCTCCCTAGTGGCAACAGCACATCTACAACCTTAGAGATTTCTGTCACTTGCCTTAGATTAAATAGAGGCATCAACCCACTATCGAGCATAAATACCCCCTCTTGGAGTCACTAGCAACTACTTGGCCAATATATCTACTAATAACCGAGAGCATGCAAGATCACAAATAACACAGACATGATAGAATTAATAAGACAAAACCATTAATCAATCTGACATAGTAATCTCAATACCCATTGGATCCCCGCAAACACAACATGCATGATTACAAATATATGAGATATTGATCATGAACGGAGCTCACAAGACCTAGACATGAAAGCACAAAGGAGGAGATACAACCATCTAGCTACTACATGGACCCGTAGTCCAAGGTGGAACTACTCACGCTTCATACCGAAGGCTGGCATGATGAAGAAGAAAGCCTCCGGGATGATCTCCGCTCCGGCAAGGTGCCGGGAAGAGCTTCAGATCCCCCCGATCTAGGGACGATGGTCGCGGAGGCTACAGATATTTTCTGGAATATTGATCGGGTACTTAGGGTTTAGGTATCAGGGGCTTCTTATAGGCGAAGAGAGAGGCCGAGGGGGTGCCCGAGGCGGCTGCACCCTCCCAGGCGCGGGGTGGGCCCACCCGCGCGGCCAGGGGGTGTGGCCCCCTCGATGCCCTCCTCCGTCTCGTCTTCTAGCTCCGCGTTCCCCACGGTAAAATATTGACTTTGGCTTTTATCCCGTCCAATTCCGAGAATATTGATTTTCTGCCTTTCTGGAACCAAAAACAGAAGAAAACAGGCAACCAACACCGTGGCATCTTGTGAATAGGTTAGTACCAGAAAACATATAAAAACACCTCAAAGTGTAGATAAAGCAAAGCAAAGTAGATACTAAACAAGCATGGAACATAAAAATTTATAGATACATTTCCGACGTATCAAGCATCCCCAAGCTTAACTCCTGCTCGTCCTCGAGTAGGTAAGTGATAAAAGAATAATTTTTAGGTGACATGCACCATCAAAATCAAGATCAAACCATTTGCAAGCATTGAAAGCAGGGATCAAAGAACTCTAAACATGAGCATGAAAGATGGAGTTCTAACAATAAGACAAAGTAACTATGCATGCAACATGAAAGGCTACAAACAAAGATCATGAATAACATGCATTGAAAAACGTTTCTTTGTTTCATATACAAAAAACATGGCATAGTGGCAATCATCTTGTCCCTCATAGAGTAGCAAATAGATGCATAGGACACCTTCAAAGTTTATAAGAGTGACTATATACAAATAGCACAAGAACAAGCAATATCAACAATATGCATCAATCAATAAGTTTTGGGACAATGCACATAGAACTAAGAATGACAACTATGCTCTCTTATCTGGTGCCTAAAGGTAGAAGGTGGAGACTCAATATAATAGCGGAAGAAAGGCCCTTCATAAAGGGAAGCAGGGATTTCAATTTTCAAAAAGAGCTTCCAAAAATTATGGTACTTGTTAGCTTTCAGCCCTCATTGCCCCTATCATAAGCATCTTGAAGTGATTAAGTTTAAAGTGAACAAACTATGGAGTATATGCTTGACAAAGTATAAGTTGGCAATCTGATGTCCCTTGAATACGAGGGCCGCTCCTCATGCTACTCAACTTCAGTCACCTATAAGTTCTTTTCATAGTAAATACATGTGTATCATAGAGAACCGCCAATGGGGTACCCCTTGCACATGGTACAAGAGCTATCCCATAACCAAAATGACAAGGCAAGCAGACAATGAGCATCTCAGCAATCTTCTTATTTACCATGGGAATATGGTGCTTTTTCTCTCTTTCCTCTTCTATTAATTTGTCTCTTTTTTTATAAGAAGAAAGCTCCATAGATGTCATTATGGTGATGCTGCAAGTTTCCACAATGATTAGGCATGGCTTAGGCTAGCGGCCCAGGCGTTTCTCTGAAACACATATATAACTCCATGGACTTACAAGCTCACCTTTCATTTCACACCCACGACATACATAGACAAAAGAGCATGATATCAACTGTGTACAAAGTACAAGTGCAATGTTGAAAGCGTTCCCCATGACAACATGGTTCTGCTAATTCCAACGTATAAGTGCAAGCATATATGCATATACAACATATATGACACAATGGTTCAATTTTATTAGGGGCAAGAAAAATAAAGTGTGCCATCAAGTTTGTAAGAGCTTTAATCACTAAGTTTTGACATAACAAAATACTTTTTAATTGGAAGATAGATGAAAACAGGAATATACTTGGAACGGTGTAACACACCATGCATAGGAATTTATAGTGGACACTTTGGAATAACTTGGTTTCTTGGGAGTTAGAAGCATGGGTAGAGCTTACTCATACGAGTGGAGGCTAGCAAAAGACTAGGAGCAACCAACTAAGAGAGCAATAATGGCCATAATCATGCAAAGCGACAAAACATTACTAATCAAAGCATAGAGTGGTACTACAAGTCAAGGAATAAATTATCATAGAGGCTATGGTGACTTTTTCATAGTCATAACATGGTGTGAGGGTGTGCCAAGTCAACCCAAACAAAACATCAAAGGAGAATACCATAATACTATGCTTTTGCATGCTAAAACAACGCATGATTCTTTCAAGGCACACTAAGCAATCCCAGTTGTTTGAAGCAAGTCATGCTACAACAATAATCACTAAGCATAAGTTCAAAACAACACCTAGCATGACATGCTAAAGTCTAAGTCACAGTCAAAGCAATCTCCTCTTGCACTATTTCAAGCAAGAACTTTCTCCTACTTTCCAACACCAATCAACTTATTTGAAACAACACAGTGAGAACGGGGGTCCAAACTACTTTATTCAAGCAAACTAAGCAAAGCAAACGAAAACTAAGACGCTCCAAGAACAACACAACTGTGCATGAAACAATAAAAACAGTGTCTAGAAAGACCTGAGTTTTTTATTGATGAAGAGGGGATGCCTTGGGCATCCCCAAGCTTTAACGCTTGTAACTCTTGAATATTTCTTGGGGTGACACGGGGTGGCATCCCCAAGATTGAGCTTTTGTCCATTCTTCATCTCATTACATCATTCTCTCTCTACGCCTGAAATTTTTCCTTCATACAAAACTTCACACAATCTTCATTAGCAACATTAGTGTATTCAAAAGATAATAGACCCTTGGGTTTTAGTTTTAGAACAGCAAAACTTTCACTAAAAACACAAGCTATTGTAGCAATTCCCTCAAAATGCAACTTCTCTCTTCTCATAGGGAAGTGTTCAACACCTTTCTTGAATGAAAATTGATATTTAATGGTGCCTTCTTTCATATCAATGATGACACCAACAGTTCTAAGAAAAGGTCTTCCCAAAGTAATAGGACAAGAAGCAATGTATTCAACATCCAAAACATATAAATCAATAGGAACATAAGCATTTTTAACCATAATAAGAACATCATTAACACTCCCCATGAGTTTCTTTTTAGCATTATCATTAAGTGGGACATCCAAATAGCAATCTTCCAAAGGTGGCAAATCAAGCATTTCATAAAACTTCCTAGGCATAATAGAGACACTAGAACCAAGGTCACATGAAGCTTTGAAATCAAAGTCATTCACTTGCATATTAATAATGGGTTCCCAACTATCTTCTACTTTCCTAGGGATAGAAGCTTTGTGTTTCAACTTCTCTTCCTTAATTTTGACAAGAGAATTTGTAATGTGTTTGGTGAAAGCAACATGCATATCACTAGCATCAGGACTTCTAGCAAGCTTTTGTAGGAACATAATCACTTCAGAAATATTGCAACCATCAAGATCAAAATCAAACTTAGCATCACTAGTAGTAGACTTATCGGGCTTAGGCATTGTAGGAGGAGGAATAGGACTTCTTGTGGTTTAGTGGCATCCATATTGGTGGTGGTGATGGTGCACACACTATTGTTTCTAGCAATTTCAGCTTCCCTTTCCCACTTAGCATGAAGTTGGGCTAACAGTCTAACATTTTCATCAATAGTAACTTGTATGGCATGAGTAGCAGCAAAGGTACTTTCCATGGTTCTAGGTTTAGCAGCCATTTTATTAATCAAAGAGGACCGTGCTTCAGACAAAGAGGAAATATTTTTCTCTACATTCAAAAGATTTTCCTCCACAGTCTTGTTGAAAGTGGTTTGTTTACTAATAAAGTCTTTGAGCATGACTTCAAGTTCAGAGGGGGCACTTCTAGTATTGTTGTAGGAGTTTCCATAGGTATTGCCATTATTAGGAGGATAAGGCCTATAATTGTTATTGCTACCAAAATTATTCCTACAGGCATTGTTGTTGAAATTGTTGTTTCTAATGAAGTTCACATCAACTTGCTCTTCTTGAGCAACCAAAGAGGCTAAGGGAACATTATTTGGATCTAAAGGAGCTTTCCCATTAACAAGTATAGCCATGATAACATCAATCTTATCACTCAAAGAGGAGGTCGCTTCAACAGAATTTACCTTCTTACATTGTGAAGCTCTCTCAGTGTGCCATTCAGAATAATTAACCATCATATTATCAAGGAGTTTTGTTGCAGCACCCAAGGTGATGGTCATAAGGTACCTCCAGCAGCTGAATCCAACAGGTTTCTTGAAGAGAAGTTCAAACCTGCATAAAAAGTCTGGATAATCATCCAAGCAATAAGTCCATGAGTGGGACAATTCTTAACCAAAGATTTCATTCTTTCCCAAGATTGAGCAACTGTTATCACCGTATTTTGGCCAAAGACGGAGATGGGCCGTGATCAAGATGGGCTTGGAAGATACATATATTCAACGTGTTGTTGGATCGGCCTAGTGCGTGGATTTGGGCTAAATTGCCCGTGTATCTTGTATCATAGTAGGTTTCGTGTTTGTTTAGGTTCCGTTTATGTTTAGGTAGAGATAGAGTTGTAGAGTTATTCCAAAAAGTAGAGAGTCTCCGGACTATAAATATGTACCTAGGGTTATCGAAAGAAGAGGAAAACCACGTTCACAACAAACACAATCTCGGCATCGCCACCCCTTGTTTCTAGGGTTTTCTTCGTAAGTGCCATCTTGCCTAGATCGCATCTTGCGATCTAGGCGATATCTATCGTTACACCGGTTTTACTGCATCAAGCGTTGTTGATGGCGAGTAATACCATTATCATAGATTGTTTGAGGCTAGCATCGGTGCTTTTCATTACTATCGTCAAGGGTTATGCTACCTCTAGCTATCTCGCTACCCTTGCACCTTTTTCCAAAGTGCAAGGGTAGCACCTTGCTTGATCTTTATTTAGTCGATTCGATCTGTTATAGTTGTGCCTTGTTCACCAAGGTTTAGTTTAATATCTACGTAATCAGGCCTTACAAACGGGTTGAACGATCCAGTAATGCATAAGGACGTGGCTTATTCGTTCTAGAGAAGATGTTCCGGTAATTGGCTTTACGTTGGTTATTAGGCCTACTATAGGGTTAATATTCTTCATCTTTTGTACGTACCAGGCTCAATCACGCGTAGGACGTTCCAGTTACGTGGTGAAAACATTAGACTGTCGTAGATCGATTTAACTTGTAGTGATCAAGCAAAACCCCATGTTATCATAAATCTAATGCGGAACCATGGGGCAATCGGCTTTAGGAGCCGATTTACAGGGAAACCTGGGAGCCGATTATGGCTCGAATTTTACGTATACTTGTTTACCATGCAGGAAATCAATCGGAGCAATCCTTCACCTTCCTGACCAGGTATAGGTCGGTGCACGCCTCGAACCAAGCCGGGCGTGTCGGAGCTTTTGCGCCGTCGCCCGAGGGACCAGGGCCCACGGCGATCTGGAGCCTCCGGCTCTCTCCGTGTTGCTCGTCGCTGCTCGCCGGTGGGTTTTGGCAGGCAACACATTCTGGCACGCCCGGTGGGACCTTCAACAACGTCTACATCAACATCCGACGCTGCAATGGAGAACAGACCAGTCACTTACGACGATCTACCTGACGAGCACAAGGCCAAGTACGACGAGATCAAGGCTCTCTTCAAGGAAGACCTCATCGACTCTTTTGAGAGGACCCGTAAGCATGGCATCAGGTGGAAGGGGTTCTCCCCCGAGGGCGCTCTCAATGAGGTGGATCTGTCTCTTCCTTCGGAGGAGCGCACCAGAGCTCTACGACAGGAAGTCAACTACATGGTGGCTCATTCTCTGCCGCCATTCGAGAGCCCGTGAACGCTTTCGGGTCGCGGTTCGCGTAGTTCAGAGATCATGAAGCATCGATTACTCTCCGTCGGGACCTACTTTAGGGACTCACCAGGAGAAAGACCGCTCAGACCAGGCCACAGCTCCGTTCGCACTTGCCAGAGCCGCCAGGAGCGGCTTACGTCGTCTACAAGTCCGAGGCGACCCAGCGATTGCCAATTCCTGTTTGAGCCACGAGGAGATCCCACACGGATATATATGCCTACGTGCGGATCGCAATAACCCGACACGCACAAACAGATTGCGGCCAGGAGTTTCTGGCAGGAGTTCTTGGGCAGGATCTTGAGGCGGCGTGTCGAGCAGCGATGCTGGGATGGACGCCGACAAACAGCGTGGCTAGCCAAGTATGCCACGAACAAGTCATGAGAATCTAGCCCCTACAGCTCAAACAGTGGAGCAAATCGGTACCATCCGAGGGACCGGTTAACCGTCAAGAGGAGGACAATCGGCTATTCAAAGACGTACTAACGAGTTTGATCTAATTCCGCCACCCAAGTATAAGCTCCACGAGTTCTCAAGGTTCGGTCAAAGGGTCGAGCTCGATCGAGCACATAAGCCGATACCGCACAACTAGGCATGATTTCGGCATCGGATCGGATCGCGTAAGATTTTTGCGCAATCTCGACAGACCAGCCTTTGGGTGGTACACCTCACCACCGATTCAATTCATACCGGAAGCAACTAGAAGAGTTCCACATCCGGTACCATTGTGAGGCTATCGAGGCTGGCATTGCGGACTGGCGCAGTCTGGCGAAGCGAGGCGAGTACATCCGGTAACCAGACTGTCAAGAACCGATGTTACTCGGCTCGTTTAATCGAGAAGGAAGCGGTCGGCTGGCGATATTGGGTCTCGGCACCATCAAGGATCGCTTTCGGTAGAGTACAACTCATTGGCGCATGGCCCGAACGGCGATGTATGAACAGCGCCACCACGAGTTGTACCAAGACAAATTCAAACGTCCGATAGGCCTGGTCGATGCGAAGAAGAAGATCCTACGCAGGACCGGAGGTGGCCGTGGCTGAATGGGCTCGGGGCAGATCCTGAGCCGCAAATGGGTGAAACAAAGAAGCCTGCGAAAGGGTTCGACTTGATGTGAGCAAAGCTGAGCAGATATTCGATCTGCTTTGAAGGAGAAGCGGTGAGGTTACCCGAAGGCCACAAAATCCCTCGGCTCGAGAAATGAACGGAGACCATCGCAAGTGGCATCATTCGTTCACTCACACCACCAACGAGTGCAAGAGCTTCGCCAAATCCAAATGGCGATAGAACAAGGCCGTCTGATCCTTGGGCAGTTCGCCATGAAAGTGGACACAAACCCATTTCCCGGCGTCAACATGGTAGAACTCAGTCGCTCCACGAGGCGTAAGCTGGATTTCTCGTTCGGCGTTAATATGGCAGGGTCTGGGTACCACCATGACACGTACAAGGAGGACGGTGGTCGCTCTCGGGGCAAGGAAAGAAAGGAGGCTAGTCCATGCGACCGGCCCAGCCACAATGACAGGCGGTACTTAACAGAGGAACAAGTGAGGAGAGTGCGATATCAGAAGCCACATTCTACGCATCTCCTTAACAAGTATGAGCGCCAGTATGACCAACGTCGCTGGCGCGACAGAGACGACGAAAGATATGAGCACCTTGCTAGGGGACCGTCGAAAGAGAAGGAAGGCGCAGACAGGCATTGGGATTGTCCTTTCTTCAAGTATTGCTGGGGCGCGGGAATGAGCCGATTGCCTACAATCGACAACTGCCCAGAATGCGGTCAGCAAAAGGAAGACACGAGGCCAGTGTCAGTATTCAAACGTCTAGGGCCTCTTCCGCCTGTGGCCGCCAAGGAGTCCGCTCGAGCAGAAGACCTCGAGAAGCCAAAGGATGACAAGGCCGAAGACAGGTATCACCGTCCAAGGTGGTGCCCCGACGGACTCAGACACACCCAGAAGCGTAGAGTGCAGCGGCTGCGTAACTTGGAGGAAGCTGAAGCGCAGTATCTCCGCGCTTTAAAGAAAGCACGGCCTGATCTGGCCGTCAAAGTGAGGCAAACTTTGGAAACGGAAGACCGCCCGACCAGGAAAGAGTGGCGCCCCAAACCGGTAAAAGCCGATGCAAAGACATCGGCTGGCACAAACATGGTGTTTGTACTCCCGTCAGAATTCTGCGCGCCAAGAACCGATGAGCTACCCGTGGCACAGTTTGACTGCGGCCCACGGCCGGTTATCTTTGAGAAGCCACGTGAGAAGGGTTACAAACATCTGAAAGCCCTGTACCTGCGAGGTTACATCAATGGGCAACCTGTCAGCAAGATGTTGGTGGACACCGAGCGGCGATCAATATCATGCCATACTCCATGCTACGACGTTTGGGACGCTCCACCGCAGATCGATCAAAACCAACGCCACGTTGAGTGACTTCAGTCGATCTTCGGAACGCAAGGCGTCGAACGTGGACTTGCGGTGGGCGGAAAACCGTACCACGTCATTCTTCGTCGTGAGAGACAAAGAGCACTTACATCGTCTTGATAGGAAGGGATTGGATTCACGCTAATTGCTGCATCCGTCCACAATGCACCGTGTTCGATCCAATGGGATGGAGACGAAGTGGAGGTCATCCACGCAGATGATTCTATCGAGATCTCCATAGCTGGCATGAACGTCTGGGAAGCAGAAGACCAAGAGCCGATCTCTGGAATCAATCTAGACGGCTGCGAGCGTATTGAAGCTACAAAAAACGGGGTGAGGCTGGTCTTATCCACTGGCCTTGCAGAGTAGAAAAGCCCACGATCATCCGTGGTACGGCCGATCCCTGCGATCGGCCACAAAAAATAAAAAGCAGCGATCATACGACAAGCAGCTCATGTAGTCGTCGCAGAGAGAGGCTCTGCCACTGTAAAATAATAATGTGTAAACCGTCCTTGACTGATGCAAGCAAAAAGGGGGCCGATTCAAGCAATCGGCCCAAATTATTTTTGTTGTCCTCACCTACCGTTTGCCCTGTGTTTAGCGTCGATTTGACAGGTGACGGAAAGCTAGGGTATGGGTTTACATCCGCTGATGAGCTAGAAGAGATCGACATTGGTCCTGGGGATAAGCCACGACCAACATTTATCAGCAGAAAGTTAGATCCGAGTCTACGGGGCCCGATGATAGCCCTGTTGAAACAATATCCAGACTGCTTCGCCTGGGACTACACAGAAATGCCTGGGTTGGACAGGAGCATCATCGAGCATCGACTCCCACTCAAAAAAGGATTTCGCCGCTTTCAGCGAAACACGACAAATGAAGGCGAATTCGAAGAAGTCAAGAAGGAGGTCGAGAAAATGTTGATGACCAAGTTGATCAGCCATGCGGTATCTTGAGTGGATTTCTAGTATCGCACTGTAGAGAAGAAGGGTGGCCAATGGCGTGTTGCTATAGATTTTCGGATCTCAAGAGCTACCCCAAAGGATGAGTATCCGATGCCGTGGCGTAACATTAATCAATGCAAGCTGGTCATAAAATTTTGAGCTTCATGGACGGCAATGCGGTTACAACCAGATCTTCATGGCTCCGGAAGACATACACAAGACGCATTGAGTCCTGTGGTCCGTGGGGTTATTCGAATATGTAGTCATGACGTTTGGACTGAAAAATGTCGGCGCCACGTACCAAAGGGCCATGAATTATATTTTCATGATCGATCGGCAACCGGTGGAGATTTACATCGACGTGGTGGTCAAGTCTGCTTCAGCAGACGGGCACTTGGACGATCTGGCAACGTCTGGACCGAACAAGAAAATTCGCCTCTGGATGAATCCAAAGAAGTGTGCTTTCGGGTGACGGCGGTCGGTTCTTGGGTTTTTGGTCCATGAACGGAATTGAGATCGGCCTGAAAAGTCGAGGAGGCGGCGGACAATGAAGCCACCCACCACGAAGAAAGAACTGCAGTCCCTTATCGGCAAGATCAACTTCGTCCGACGATTCATCTCCAATCTGTCAGGAAGGATTGAGCCGTTCATGGGACTAGTAAAAATCAAATCTGACGAGGAATTCCGCTGGGGGGCAGAACAACAATGAGCCTTTGACGAGATCAAAGAATATCTGACAAAGCCGCCAGTGTTAATTCCACCTCAGCCTGACAGGCCGTTCTACATTTACTTGTCAGTGGCTGACACGTCCATCGCCTCGGTAGTGGTGCAAGTTTATGATGGGCTGGAGCGAGTCGTCTTTTACATAAGCAGGAGGATCTTTGGACGCAAAGACAAGGTACCCGATATCGATAAGTTGTGCCTCACTTTTTCACCGCACCAAGTTGCGCCACATTTTGCTATCAGCAGAGATCATCATCATATGCAAATCAGACGTCATAAAGCACATGCTGTCGGCTCCTATGTTAAAAGGCCGACTGGGCAAATGGATGTTTGCATTATCAGAGTTTGACATCCGGTATCAACCCGCGAAAGCAGTTAAGGGACAGGCGCTGGCCGATCTTATCGCTGAAAGGATCAACACTAACATAGCCGCACTGTCCATAAGAGCGTGGGCTATGTTTTTCGACGGATCAGTTTGTGACGATGGCTGCGGCATCGGCATTTTACTCGTGTCGCCCCGGGGGGCAACATTTTCCTTCTCCATCAGATTGTCTACCTCTCGCACCAACAATGTAGCCGAGTACGAGGCGATATGCAAGGGGATGGAGTTACTCCTCGAAGCCGGAGCAGAAGCAGTGGAAATTTTTGGAGACTCCAAGTTGGTGATTTCCCAGCTCACGGAGGACTACAAGTGCGAGAGCGAGTCCCTCTTCCCATTATGGCTGCACTGCCGCGAGCTGATGACGCAATTCCGGTACATAAACTTCACTTGGATCCCACGATCGCAGAATACCGAGGCGAACGATCTTGCGCAGATGGCTTCAGGATACAAGGACGTGGTAGAAGGAGCCGACGTTCAGGTACAGTTCCTGGAAGCGGACGACTGGAGAGCCGATATCTTCAATTACTTGAAGGATTCGGGGCACCTAAACGGATAAGGTACAAAGCCATGAAGTACGTGCTTATTGGGGATGACATGTTTTACAGGACTGGAAGGACTATTGCTCAAATGCTCGGGACGGCCGAGGCCAAGCAGCTCCTACGAGGTACGAAGGCGCTGTGGAACTCACCAATCGGCTCATAAGATGAAATGGTTGATCGCGATCGGGGTTTTATTGGCCCACCATGCTTGAGGACTGTTTCAACTACTACAAAGGGTGTCAAGCATGTCAGAAATTTGGAAAAATCCAGATGGTACCCGCGTCAGCAATGAACCCCATCATCAAGCCTTGGCCATTCCGAGGTTGGGGCATGGACATGATCGGCAAAATCAATCCTCCATCAAGCAAAGGCCACATGTGGATTCTGGCTATCACTGACTACTTCACAAAATGGGTGGAGGCTGTCCCGATGGAGTCGAGAAACTCAAGGATGTTATCAATTTTGTGAAAGAACATGTCATCCATAGATTCGGGATTCCCCAAACTATCACGACCGATGGAGGTTCGGTCTTTATTTCTCAGGAGTTTAGAAAATTCTGCGAGGACATGGGGATCAAGCTGATTAGATCATCTCCATACTATGCTCAAGCAAATGGGCAAGCTGAAGCGTCCAACCAGAGCCTCATCAAGCTGATCAAGAGAAAAGTCGATGAGCACCCAAGGCGTTGGCACGAGGTTTTGTCAGAGGCGTTATGGGCTTATCGCATGTCATGCCATGGAGCAATAAAAACCTCACCATACCATCTATTATATGGACAAGAAGCCGTCCTACCCTGGGAAATTACGGCTGGATCGAGACGCGTCACTTTTCAGGACGATCTAACAACTGAAGAATACGCAACCCTGATGAGTGACAGTGTGGAGGATTTAACCGAGCTCAGGCTATGGTCACTGGAGAAAATCAAAGAGAACAAGGCCAAAGTAGATCGTGCATACAACAAGAAAGTGAAGCCAAAGGAGTTCCACGTTGGTGATCTGGTGTGGGAAGCTGTGTTGCCCTTGGGGACTAAGGATGCAACATATGGTAAATGGTCTCCAAATTGGCACAGTGGTCGACCAAGTTTTAAGAGGAACATACATGCTCGAGCAGTTGGATGGCGTAAAGTTCCCAGTGGCAGTCAACGGTCAACATCTCAAGAAATATTTCCCAAGCATGTGGGATGTTGGACAGTAAAACTTGAGGGGCCGATACATGAAATCGGCTAAGTAAAGGCACGTGAGACGATGGACAGTAAAAATATGGGGATGCTGAAAATCGGCGAATAAAACAAAATATATAGCCGATGCAGTTATCGACTCTCTGAGTTCACACGTGTTACAAACAGGTGCTAGTTCGCGCATACAAGCTGCTGAAGAAATGCTTCGAGGGCGTGGAGGGCGCCAGCATGGACACGATCCACCTCGGCAATCTCAGCTTCGTCATCTCCATCTTTACTTGTCACTGGTCGTTTGTGCAGGGCACGTTTTTCGATGGGCAATTGGAGATGTGGGTCGCCCGTTTTGAGAAAGGTCGCAGGTCATCGTTTGAAATCAAGAAGTGGCCGTTTTAATGTGCCTAAAGATGCGACCAAAGTTTGACCCTGTCAACGTTTTTTGGGAGAAGCCGATGGATAGTCATCGGCTCTTTGCGATTTGACTTGTTTAACTATATGCGGTATATGTTGAGAGCCGATGCAAGATCATCGACTTCTAGGACATCGACCTATCGTGGCTATCGGCAAGATCAGGCGCTAACAAGGCAATCTTGAAATAGATTTTCATTCATTCAAAAGATGATTGCTTATAAAGGACGATCGATTACAAAGGGAGCCTACTACTACATCGCCATCGGTTCCTAATCTAAAGGCGAGATCATCGCCATTGCCGCCGTCCTCTTATTTGTCTTCGCTGCTTGCCGCATCATCCTATTCGCCTTCTTGAAGAAACCAGCGGGACCTCTTCGTCCTCCTCGTCATCTTGATTGTCTTCATTTGGACCCGGCGGAAGCGCTTGGCGGATACTGTCGGAGGTGTCCTCCTCGATTCCTCTTCCGTCGGAGGACTCGACGCCCCACGACCAGCGTTGCCTGCTCTTCCTCGGTTCCCGTCAACGAGGCAGAGGCTCTCTTCACCGTCGTCGGGACGATCGTCCTTTGACCAGACGGCGAAATCGATCCCTTCGTCCCACCATCGTGGGCGAAAATCAGACGCCGTGGGCGGAGTGCTCTGGCGTCGGCTCTGGTCGCTAATCGAGTTGGGCGTGGGAAGACACCGGAGGAAGCGAGAGAGGCCATGGCAATAAAGAGGGTTTTTTCGGCGAAGAGGGTTTTCCGCAACCGGAGGAAGATGGGGATTGTGAACTGTTCAGCGAATTTAAATAAGGGAATAGTGGAGAGACGGTTCAATGCCATAGGTTCCCAGTTGCACCGCCAAAATCGTCAAATCATGCCTTCGAGGAGTTGAGAAGACAGGCATCATGATGAAGGGGTAGCGTGGCGGTTACGTTACGCCACGCATACGTCGCGGCGACCCGATAAAAAAAAAGGGAGGAAGAAGAAAAAACACGTAGTGGTTTTGGAATTATCATTGCCAAAACCAGGGGGGCATGTGTTATCACCGTATTTTGGCCAAAGACGGAGATGGGCCGTGATCAAGATGGGCTTGGAAGATACATATATTCAACGTGTTGTTGGATCGGCCTAGTGCGTGGATTTGGGCTAAATTGCCCGTGTATCTTGTATCATAGTAGGTTTCGTGTTTGTTTAGGTTCCGTTTATGTTTAGGTAGAGATAGAGTTGTAGAGTTATTCCAAAAAGTAGAGAGTCTCCGGACTATAAATATGTACCTAGGGTTATCGAAAGAAGAGGACAACCACGTTCACAACAAACACAATCTCGGCGCATCGCCACCCCTTGTTTCTAGGGTTTTCTTTCGGGTAAGTGCCATGCTGCCTAGATCGCATCTTGCGATCTAGGCAGTATCTATCGTTACCTGGTTTTACTCGTACTGAAGCGTTGTTGATGGCGAGTAATACCATTATCATAGATTGTTTGAGGCTAGCATCGATGCTTTTTCATTACTATCGTCAAAGTTATGCTACCTCTAGCTATCTCGCTACCCTTGCACCTTTTCCCAAAGTGCAAGGGTAGCACCTTGCTTGATCTTTATTTAGTCGATTCGATCTGTTATAGTTGTGCCTTGTTCACCAAGGTTTAGTTTAATATCTACGTAATCAGGCCTTACAAACGGGTTGAACGATCCAGTAATGCATAAGGACGTGGCTTATTCGTTCTAGAGAAGATGTTCCGGTAATTGGCTTTACGTTGGTTATTAGGCCTCCTCTAGGGTTAATATTCTTCATCTTTTATGCGTACCAGCTCAATCACGCCAGAGGCGTTCGATTACGTGGTGAAAACATTAGACTATCGTAGATCGATTTAACTTGTAGTGATCAAGCAAAACCCCATGTTATCATAAATCTAACGCAGAACCATGGGGCAATCGGCTTTAGGAGCCGATTTACAGGGAAACCTGGGAGCCGATTACGGCTCGAATTTTACGATACTTGTTTACCATGCAGAAATCAATCGAGCAATCCTTCACCTTCTGACCAGGTATAGGTCGGTGGCATCTCGAACCAAGCCGGGCGTGTGCGGAGCTTTTTGCGTCGCCCGAGGACCAGGCCCACCGAGTCCCGGAGCCTCCGGCTCTCCGTGTTGCTCGTCGCTGCTCGCCGGTGGGTTTTGGCAGGCAACAGCAACATGTTCATTATCAAGTTGTTTAAATTTCATAATATCACTTCGCATAGATATAATCTTAGCAGGAGGGTAGTACTTTCCAATAAAAGCATCTTTGCACTTAATCCAAGAATCAATAGTATTTCTAGGCAAGGATAGCAACCATTCTTTAGATTTTCCTCTCAAGGAGAAAGGAAATAACTTGAGATTAATAATATCCCCATTTACATCCTTATATTTTTGCACCTCACAAATTTCAACAAAGTTATTGAGATGGGCAGCAGTATCATCAGAACTAGCACTAGGAAATTGCTCTCTCATCACAAGATTCAACAAAGCAGGCTTAATTTCATAAAAGGTAGCATTAGGAGCAGGTGGAGCAATAGGAGTGCTTAGGAAATCATTGTTGTTTGTGCTAGTGAAGTCACACAACTTGGTGTTCTCAACAGAGTTCATTTTGGCAAAAGTGGAGCAAGGCAACAACAACAACAACTAGAACAGGAACTAATTTTTTTGTGTTTTTAATAAGAGAAAGCAAACCAAACTAAATTATTTTTTTGGAGTTTTTGATAAAAGGAGGCAAACAAAACCAAGCAAAATAAACTAAGAAAAACAAAAACAAAGTAAAGAGAAAGTTTGAGAAGGACTCCCTTGTGAAGACATCCTTAGCCTCCCTGGCAACGGCGCGAGAAAACTTGTTGATGGTGCCTGAGAGCGCTTCGTTGGGAAACCCCAAGATCAAGGTGTGAAGAGCACAGCAGCAAGTCTTCCCTCAGTAAGAAACCGAGGTTATCGAACCAGTAGGAGGAAGGAAACGTCTCAAAGGTGTTGCAAGCAACTTGGAGACATGCACAACACAAACTCAAGACTTTGCCCCAACGAACAGCGAGGTTGTCAATCTCACCGGTTGTTGTAACAAAGGATTAACTATATGGTGTGGAAGGTGATAGTGGATTACAGAAAGTTAACAGTAATTGTGGAAGATGTAACAATGGTAAAGATTGGACCGGGGTCCATAATTCACTAGAGGTGCTCTCTTTAGATAAACAAACATGGCATGCTGGGTAAACAAATTATAGTAGGGCAATTGACAGGACTGAGCAAGGCATAAAAATGCAATACTAGACATCATTATCCTATGAGATTCGATTGGGCAATACAACAAGATACATAGACCGCCATCCAAATGCATCTATTACTAGAAGTCCACCTTTAGGTTATCATCTGAAACCCCTCCAGTATTAAGTTGCAAGCAACAGACAACTGCTTTAAGCAAAGTGTGTAAGGTAAACAATCCACTTGTTCCATGAACAAGAGACCGTTGTTTTCTCCCTAGTGGCAACATCACATCTACAACCTTAGATATTTCTGTCACTTCCCTTAGATTAAATAGAGGCATGAAACCACTATCGAGCATAAATACCCCCTCATGGAGTCACTAGCAACTACTTGGCCAAGATAGCTACTAACAACGGAGAGCATGCAAGATCACAAACAATGCAGACATGATAGAATCAATAAGACAAAACCATTAATCAATCTGACATAGTAATCTCAATATCCATCAGATCCCCGCAAACACAACATGCATGATTACAAATAGATGAGATCTTGATCATGAACGGATCTCACAAGATCTAGACATGAAGGCACAAAGGAGGAGATACAACCATCTAGCTACTACATGGACCCGTAGTCCATGGTGGAACTACTCACGCTTCATACCAGAGGCTGGCATGATGAAGAAGAAAGCCTCCAGGATGATCTCTCCTCTGGCAAGGTGCCAGGAAGAGCTTCTGATCCCCCCGATCTAGGGACGATGGTGGCGGATGCTATAGACGGTTTTGTGGAATATTGATCAGGTACTTAGGATTTAGGTATCAGGGGCTTCTTATAGGAGAAGAGGGAGGCTGAGGGGATGCCCGAGGTGGCTGCACCCCCCTCCCTAGGCGCAGGGTGGGCCCACCCGCACGGCCAGAGGGTGTGGCCCCCTTGAGGCCCTCCTCCATCTCGTCTTCTGGCTCCGTGTTCCCCACGGTAAAATATTGACTTTGGCTTTTGTCCCGTCCAATTCCGATAATATTGATTTTCTGCCTTTCTAGAACCAAAAACGGAAGAAAATAGGCAACTAACACTATGGCATCTTGTTAATACGTTAGTACCAAAAACATATAAAAACACCTCAAATTGTAGACAAAGCAAAGTAGATACTAAACAAGCATGGAACATCAAAAATTATAGATACGTTTTCGACGTATCAGATGCAATCATGGATTGGATGAGAGAGAACCCATCACTTGGTGCAACAACGCTCATAAAATATTATTCTAAAAAGTTTAATGATACGCCCAATTTGCATCACCTTTCTATATCATAATTTACCTCTATTCATTGATATATGTCTTATTATGAGGTATTACTTATGTCTTTTCCACTGTTTATGCATGTTGGATGATTCTTGGAGGATGGACTGCTGGAGTCTAGATTCTGATGGAAAAGAAGGCGTTTCGGTGCAATTTCGCGAAGATAAGAAAAATACCAGAAAAATATGGGAAAATATTATTTTTCTAGAAGATTGAGGAAGCCATAAGGAGGAGCGAAGAAGGGCTACAGGGGGCCCACACCCCTAGGCGCGGGCCCACCCTAGGCCATGCCTAGGGCAGGTGTGGCCCACCTGCCCGGCTCCTGACTCTTCCCCTTCGCCTATATCTTCCCTACGAAACCCTAAGGCCAGGGGGCGACCAGAGATAGATTTCCACCGCCTATATGGGGCGGAAAACACCGAGAGAGAAATATCTCTCCGGCAGATAGATTTCTATTGGGGTAATTCATTCCCGAAGAGGGGAGACCGTCGCCATCAACACCATCATCAAGCTAGGCTTCATCGGGATCATCATCATCCACACGATCATATCCACCAGCACCATCATCACCACTCCGTCCCGCTGTAACAATTGTGTTGGATATTGCTTTAGTTCTTAGGGGAAACTTTCCCGGTGTTGATTACTATTGTAGTTGATGCTTGTGAGTGGAACCATTGGATTATTGTTTATGTTCAGATTGTTATCCATCACCATATCATCTTTGATCTTGATCCATATGATGTCTTGTGAGTAGTTCGTTGTGTTCTTGAGGACATGGGAGAAGTCATGTTGTTATTAGTGGATTTGTGTTGAGTTAATATTCAATGGTTTAGTATTTAAGTTGTGGTGCTATTCTTCTAGTGGTGTCATGTGAACGTCGACTACATGATACTTCACCATTTATGGGCCTAGGAGAATGCATTGTGTATTTCGCTACTAATTGTGGGGTTGCCGGAGTGACAGAAACTTGAACCCCCATTAGGACACCTTTGCACAAGGGAGCGTAGGATCTCAGAGTTTAAGGCTGTGGTTAGATTTATATCTTAATTACTTTCCTATAGTTACGGATGTTTGCAGGGGGTTTAATCACAAGTATGTATTAGTCCAAGTAAGGTCGGTACATTAGCACAGGTTCACCCACACAACACTTACAACACCAAAGAAGAGTACTCAGCTATTTGAAGCGAAAGCACTTGACAGAATTCCATTGTGTCCTCGAGAACGTTTGGTCCTTATAAGTATTTCCATCGGCTTGTCCTTTGCTAAGAAAGGATTGGGCCACTTGCTGTGTTTGTTCTTTGTTACTTGCACTTTGTTTTGTTGCCTTATCAGAAAACCACTAAAAATCCGTTTGCTAAGTATTTGTAGAAAGTTCCTGCTCCATACCACTGTTCAACATCTTCTGCTCCTCGTTGGGATTGACACTCCTATTTATCGAAAGTACTATGATACACCCCCTATACTTGTGGGTCATCAAGACTATTTTCTGGCACCGTTGCCGGAGAGTGAAGCGATATTGAAGAGTGGAACTGGTAAAGGAAACTTCTACTATGAGTATTTATTTTGTTACTGCTTGTTACTTTGTTTCCAATACGGATAACCCACTTGGTTTTCTGTTTGGGAAAACTACTACCACCGCTAGGGTAGTAGATGACCCACCACCTGTTGAGATAGATCCTTTTAAGATACCTACAAGTATTGTTAATCGTGTTATGGATAATTATTATTTAGGGGATGGAACTGTCCATCCCGGTGATCACTTGCTTTTTATCCATGAATTATGGGGGTTGTTTAAGTGTGCAGGTATCACAACTGAACAGGTAAAGAAGAAGTTACTCTCCATATCTTTAAAAGGGAGAGATGAAGAATGGTATAAGCTGTTGAAGAATGGACAATCCACGGAATGGGAGGAGATGGCATCTCTCTTTTACTCTAAATTTTATCCTCCCAGTGAGATTCATAAGGATAGAAATCTTATATATAACTTTTGGCCTCTTAATGGAGAAAGTACAGCTCAAGCTTGGGGGAGATTGAAGTTACTAATGCTTAAATGTCCTATTCATGAACTCCCTAACAATATTATTCTCAATAACTTTTATGCTAGGCTTCCTCTTCATGATAAAGATTTACTAGATGCTTCTTGTGCTGGATCATTCACATGTATGAAGGAAGAAGCTAAATGGGATCACCTAGAACGTATTCAAGATAACGCTGAAGCTTGGGAGAATGACAAAGGAAGAAAGTCAGGTATAAACTATGATTATGAATGCATTAAATCTTTTATGGGAACTGATGACTTCCGTGATATTAGCAATGAGTTTGGTCTTGATTCTCAATGTATTGCCAACTGTTTTAAGGCCTTTGCCTCTTACATAGAAATTCCCAAGAAGAAGTGGAATAAGTACCATGCTCCTTATAAAGATGTTGTAAGTCATGTTCCAGTTATAAGTACTGAAGTTTGTACTAATAATCATATTGTGCCTGAACCTTATGTTGAGAAAGTTCCTTTCCCAGCTAAGGTAAAGGAGTATTCTATGATTATTAGTGCAAATAACAAAGGTACTAAGAAAACTGTGGAGCCTGATGAACTTATTGATACTGAGCCTGTGGTAGCCATTGTGAAAGACTCTGTCACTAGAAATATAGAGGATGAGCACATTGTCTTCTGTGAAGACAACACTAATATTGTTTCTCGTCCTAAGAAAGTTAGAAAAGCTAGTGTCCATGTGCTTTCTGTTAGAATTGGTAGTCATAGCTATTATGGTTTATGTGATATTGGTGCTAGTTCTAGTGCTATTCCTTATGAGCTTTACAGGGAAATTATGCATGAGATTGGTCCTTGTGAGCTTGAGGACATTGATGTGGTTATCCACCTTGCTAATAAGGAAACCATTTGCCCCATTGGCATTGTAAGAGATGTGAAGGTTCTTTGTGGTAATATTAAGTATCCTGCTGATTTTCTAGTGCTTAATTCAGCAGCTAGATTAACTTGTCCTATCATTTTTGGTAGACCTTTCTTGAACACTTGTGGAGCTATTATTGATTGTAAGAAGGAAAAAGTTTTAACTAAGTTTGATGGAGATTCTTATGAGTTTAACTTTTCCAAATTTGCTAAAGCTCCTTTGAAAACAGCTTGCCTAATAAAGATTTCAGGATGGAACAACTTGCTTCTGTTGACCCGATTTATGACCTTGGACCTCTCTTTGGTGATTGTAAGTATGCTCATTCTAATGATAAAGTTGTTGCCAGTGACAGTTATATTGTCAACTTTATTCAAAGTGCTACTGGAAGTTATTTTGAACGAGGGAAACATGGTTTTATGCATCTCAATAATGTTAAGTTTCCCTGTTTTATGTTGAAAGTTTTGAAGTTGCATCTGTTTTGTCTTCCTATGCTTGTGGCTTTTTTTTCAAAAATTTGTTTTATCATGATACCCCCATGCATAGGAAGTGGGTTAGACTCAAGTGTGTTGGTTATTTGCTTCTTGATGCACTTTTTCACTCTAGATTTATATCTCCTTTGTGAGCATCTTTGAAAGTTTCAAGCCTAACTTAAAGGCATTAAAGAAAAGTACTTGTTGGGAGATAACCCAAGAGTTTTGTCGAGTCTTGGAATTTATTACTTCAGTAATAACCGCTCCTTATCCTTTTTGTTTTGGTTTTTGTGTCAAGTTCAACTACTTTTGTGAAGTAGAGGAGTTGTGAAAAGTGGTTGTCCTGGAACAGATTTTTGTGCCGTATTGTAAAAATTCGTGAGGAAGCTCAGTACTTCGGATGGAGCTGAATTTTTCTGATATTGTTCTCCAAGTTGTTACCCAACTTTCATCAGTTCTGAACTTTTTGATTTGATCAATAGAAGGTTTTCGAAAAAATCAATCTTTACCTGCTGGTCTGTTTTGACAGATTTCTGTTATCATTTGCATTTGCCTCTTATAGAAGCCTTTGTTTTGATAGATTTCAGTTGAAGTGTGAACCTAAAGGTTATTGTTTTTGCTGATACTAATGTTGCCATTGAAGTTTGTGTATTGCCTTGTGAGGAAAGGAAACTTCTAGGAGAAGGAGAAAAGGAGTCTGCAGAGTTCGTCTTTGAATAGGTAAAAGTGGTGAAAACAGAAGGTTCGTGAAACCCCAATCTTTTTATATTTTTGATGTTTTTAATACATAAGAGAAATTACGAGATGGAATAGAAGAGGAAATGGAGTCCGAGGTGGACAAACCCACCCCAGGCGTGGGCCCCTGCTTGGTCGCGCCTGGAGGGGGTGTGCCACCCTCGAACTCCATCTCATCCTCGTTTCCGTGTCAAAATCTTCCTTATGCTTTGAAACTTTATAATATATAACCCCTCGGATCCCCTGAGGTTCGTGCATCGTGTTCTCGTCGTGTTTTTGTTTCGATCTGTTTCTGTCAGGAAATCTTCTCAAGTTTAGAGCACCATGATCTCCGCCAATGGCAAAGGCAAGAAGCCCATGGAAGAGTTAAAGTTGGAAGAACAAACCGCCACAGGGACAAGGGCAAGGAAACCTACATTTGTAGGAGCAATTAACACTGGGGATGCTTTTTCTCGCAACATGCAGGGAATCATAGCCTTCAGGCCAGACTTCAGATACTGCCCTGAGGTAGTGGAAGCCCTTCGAACCGCTGATGAGTTTTTTGATAAGTACCGTTCTTTAAGGATGAAGGTGGATATGCTTCAAGAGGAAAATAACAAACTTTGTACGATGCTGGAGGATTTTATGACCCTAAACAAAAGAACACCACCACCACCGAAGGAGTAATTCATCATCAGGTTTGGCATCCCCTTGGCTTGTTCCAAGCTTGGGGGAGTGCCGCGGTATCACCACCATTATCTTCTATCTTTTACCTTTTTAGTGGATTCATATATGTGGCAGAGAGGTTATCTTATAGTTTGGTTTGCATGTGGAAGTATCTCTCCTTTAGTTGATTATCTTTGTATCCCTTGGTGTGAGTACCTTTATTGTAATATTAATGAGAAGTCTCATCTTTTACTTTTTGCACTTCTTATTTTAGTTTGCAATCTCTATTATATGATGGATCTTGTTGATCAGTATTGGCATCACTTTGGGAGCATCAAGTGGATCAAAATTGGTTTTGGCAAACCGAGTTCTGGTCAGTAGCAATACTTTTTGAAGTTTGAAAGAAAAGGAGAAAAAAAGCTTACAGGTATTTTGTATCATTTGTTTTCTTTCTTGTTGTCTCATAAGCTTAGTATTATTTATTTAAGATCTTTTGTGTCTTCAAGGAAGATTGCATGTTTGGATTTATTACTTGTATCTTTGCTTGTTTCTTTCAATTCTCTTGCTTGCTACCCAGCTTTGCTAGCCAAAAACCTGTTTTGAGAAGGCATACTTCTCATGTTTCCAATCCCTTTGAACCAAAACCTTTGCCACTTGTGTCCACCATATCTACCTAGTAGCTTTTGCTATTCCAAGCAAATTCTCAAGCTTCATCTACCTTTCAAATATAAAAGTATTTTGTTATGAGAAAACTAGTTAGTAAAGATCTCACGAACTTGACGGCACACCTTATTTTCTTGCCCCTAATAGACTTGAATCATTGTGCCATCGAAGTTGTATATGCTTGCATCTATACGTTGGAATTACCATAACCGTGCTGTCATGAGGAACATTTTCAACATTGCACCTGTACTTTATACTTAGTTGATATCGTGCTCTTTTGTCTATGGATGTCAACGGTGTGAAATAAAGAGGGAACTTGTAAGTCCATGGAGTCTGTATTTTGTGTTAGAGAAACGCCTGGACCGCTAGCCTAAGCCATGCCTAATCATGGTGGAAACTTGCAGCATCACCATAGTGATCTATCTATGAAGCATCCTCAATAAAAAGCTATGCACATAGTAAATAAAAAGATCATTGATATGCTCATTGTCTGCTTGCCTTGTCATTTTGGTTATGGGATAGCTCCTGTACCATGTGCAAGGGGTATCCCGTTGGCGGTTCTCTATGATATGCATGTACTTACAATGATAAGAACTTACCGGTAACTAAAGTTGAGTAGCATGAGGAGTGGCCCTCATATTCAAGGGACATGAGATTGCCAACTTATATTTCGTCAAGCATATACTCCATCTTTGTGCACTTTAACCTTAATCATCTCAAGATGCCTATGATAGGGGCAATGAGGGCTCAAAGCTAGTAAGTACCATAATCTTTTGGAAGCTCTTTATGACTTGTAATCCCTGCTTCCCTCTATAAAGGGACCTTTCTCCCATTTCCATGTTGAGTCAGTAAACCTACTTCCTCTCTATCTCCAACAAGCAATTGAGTTGTTGTGTTTCAAGAATTCATATGGTGATTTATTCAATCATGTTCTTTATTCCTTGTTTGCACAAAAATCTTATCTATTGAGTATTAATTTGAAAGCCTTCACTTGTGAAAAACCTTTTTGGGCAAAGAATGCTCCTATTGGAAAACTTGTACAAAGCTTTATTTGTGAAACTGTTTGCCAGTTGTTCTCTGGCCAGGAACAAAGTTTGCCAATTCCAATTATGATGTATCTTTATTCATCTCTATTGTGACTATTGTACTTGGTTGCAAGCTAAGTTATATAATGGTGAGTTGCTTTCTTCTATGAGTTGTGTAATGGTAAGTGTGATGCTTCTTGTTCGTATTCTTTTATCGACACTTCACTCCATAAACCAGTGGACAGGTTACTGAGCTCAATTTTCGCTTGGGGACAAGCGAAGGTCTAATCTTGGGGGAGTTGATACGCCCAATTTGCATCACCTTTCTATATCATAATTTACCTCTATTCATTGATATATGTCTTATTATGAGGTATTACTTATATCTTTTCCACTGTTTATGCATGTTGGATGATTCTTGGAGGATGGACTGTCGGAGTCTGGATTCTGATGGAAAAGAAGGCGTTTCAGTGCAATTTTGCGAAGATAAGAAAAATACCAAAAAAATATGGGAAAATATTATTTTTCCAGAAGATTGAGGAAGCCAGAAGGAGGAGCGAAGAAGGGCCACAAGGGGCGCAGACCCCCCTAGGCGCGGCCCAGGGTGGGCCCGTGCCTAGGGCAGGTGTGGCCCACCTGCCCGGCTCCTGACTCTGCCCCTTCGCCTATATCTTCCCTACGAAACCCTAAGGCCAATGGGTGACCACAGATAGATTTTTGCCGCCTCTGGGGCCAGAAAACACTGATAGAGAAAGATCTCTCCGGCAGACAGATTTCTACTGGGGGAATTCCTTCCCGGAGAGGGGAGACCGTCGCCATCAACACCATAATCAAGCTAGGATTCATCGGGATCATCATCATCCACACCATCATCTCCACCAGCACCATCATCACCACTCCGTCCCGCTGTAACAATTGTGTTGGATATTGCTTTAGTTCTTAGGGGAAACTTTCCCGGTGTTGATTACTGATTGATGTGATGTGCCTATGAGACTTCACCTTGCACCGATATATAAACAATGTCCTTGAACTGATTGATGTGATGTGCCTATGAGACTTTGTGGGGATTGTTGGAATTTGGTTGTGGGCTTTGGCCCATGGACTAATACAAATTCTGAAATTTTCATGGCCCATTCATGCCTAGCAAGGGATGGCACCAAAGTTTAGTCACACCTTACTAGTTTGGAGGGGGTTGTACCAATATATATAGTGGAGTGTTTTACTACCTCCTAAAGAGAGTGAAGAGGAGTGCCATACACGTGCGCTCCTCCTCCGCCGCCCGCCTTGCCACGCCTCGTCACGACGCGCGCGCGTGTGGTTTGCGGAATTGTGCCTCTGTGCTGATCTTATATTTTTGCTGCTCGAGAAAATTATTGTGCGAGTTATTCTCTATCAGCCATTTCTGGTCTTTCTGGAACGTGGGTTGCGCCCCACGTCTTAGCCGACTGGCGCTATATAAGCGGCTCAGGCGTAAACCCTAATACGTGTTACACGCATCCTCTCTCTGCCTCTAGAGCCTTGCGTCGCCGCTACACCTTCTCCATCCCCTCTTCCGGCATGCACCGGACGACAACACGGTAGGCCTCCGGAACCACCGCCTCTCGTAAACATGTACGGGTGAGGGACGATCAGGTTTTTGGGGAGCGTGTCTGCGCGAACTACTGATGGCATCACGTCGACCGACCACTCCTTCCTCGACGAGGACTTTTTCCCAGACATCAGCAGCCTCTACATCGACGACATGGCTGATGACGCTGGTGTCAACGCGAGCCTCAACGCCAACTTGAACGCGAACCCGAATCTTCCTCCAGCACCAGCACCGTATGCAATCTGCTCCTATCTAGTTCAGTTTCTGTTGCAGTTTCTTATACTAGCTTTTGGAATAGATTCGATCTGCTTATTCTGGTTAACTGTGATCTGTTCGTCTATTCTGCTAGTATACATGATTAGGTTAATTCCTGCAATTATAGTCATATTTTATTATTGCTTATTTTGGACTAAATATTATGATAATTTGCTTATATATTCAATGGGTAGTCCTTGCCAAAAGGAAAAATATAGTGCATTGAACGCACATATAGATCTTGGCTCCAATATTTGCATACACCGATCAGTTGATTCGAAAGCATGAGTTGAAGGATAATGAAGATTATAAGATAGTAGAACCAGGCATGCGATCATATATAAGATTATAAAATACTAAAGGGACACACTTTTGCCAGTCGACCTCTACACCAAAGGCCAAACTTGCTTGTATCTTTATAGAGGAGTAATCCTCATGAAAGACAACCTTGTAAAACGCAATTATTATGGAAGTACAAAGCATATTATGCACTATGATAAAATAATCAAACATTTATTCTTCGGTTCAAATTTGTCTGATCTATATTGTCAGTCATCCAAATAGCTTCTAGCTTGTATCCACCACATAGTTTTACTAATGTATTTGGCAACTGATCACATTATATAGATTATAGGTTTAGAATTCTTATTAGGAGGGGAGTGTTTATCATTATTTTGTCACTTTGGCTATGTAGAAATTATAAGGTTTTCAATGATAAAAAATAACTCTTATAGTTTTTATCTGCCGGTGCACCAATTGCTATGTTCGTGATCTTGTCTAGAACATGTGGAGAATCGAGACCTATTTACGGAGATGTTTACACGGTTGAACGACACATAACTGATATTATTATGCAGTATGGACGGTAGCTTGATCTACGGATTAACCCTCCATCACCATATGCATTAGTTTTCTTGCTGATTACCTGCATGTATTTCATCTTTTCATTTTTTTTCCTTTTGATGGGCTTGTTGCTGCTACGTGCATCTTAGTTGCTGGGTAAACTTTTTAAGCAGTAATAATAAATTTCCCTTTATTGAAATTGATGGTCGCCCGTTAAGAGCGACAACTAGAGTCAGTCCATTCCATATCGGTGGCACATCAACTTTTTTGTGTTCTTTTTTCCTTTGTACTGAATAGTTCAACACTTTTGAGTATCCTATAGATAATTGAGATTCTTTCTTATGAGAAGTCCACTCCATATCTTTTTGGATGAAGAACCAGTCTATTCCATATCGATCGGTGGTAGATTATCTTAGGGACGCATGCAGCTAGATAGGATATACTACATTGGTACTTAGTGGTCTAATAAACGTAATCGACATGTACTTCTGCTTCCACATTACATACGATCAAAAAAGAGAAAATTACAAATATAAATGTAGACATACTCGTAGGTACCCTAGCTAATTAATTAAGTCATAGTTTCTTAACTTCCTCACTGGCTCGATCGGAAGTTCAAATACGAAATATTAATTTAATTTAAGCCCCTACAGGAACCCCAACATCGATCACGAATTCACGATGATGCATATTCCTCCAACCCATGAATGAGCTGCTAGCTAGGCCTAGCCCCTAGGCGCCTCCGTTGCTGCTCACCATGTCCTTGGAGTTGTTATTCCATTGCTTGTTTCCGGGGCTCCACTTCGGGCACTTGGGGCTCAGGTAGTTGGCCTGCACCCTGGCGTCAAGCAGCTCGACGACCGGCCCGGAGCGCACGCAGCGCGGCGCCTTGTACTGGTTGATGGAGGCGCCGCGGCTGAGCGCGTAGTCCATGAGCTTGTCGAAGGTGCCCTCCGAGACGACCCGTATCTCCAGGGGTCCGATGGACTTGTCGCAGGCGCGGCACTGCCGGTACACGCTGTTCAGGGCCTCCTCCACGGACAGGCAGCACTCCTCGAACACGGACGCCGGCACCGCCGTGCTGCCCGCCCGCAGCTCCCAGAACAGCACGTAGTGGCCCGGGATGGCCGCCGTGTCCGCGTAGCTGGTGTACTCCACCAGCGACGCGCCGAAAGGCGCCAGGTGCTGCACCGCGCTGCTCACCGCCGTGTGCAGCTCCGTCTCGTCCGTCTTGTCGGAGTCGATGCTCAGCGCCACGTTCCGCCGCCGCATGAAGCTGAACATCGGCGCGTTGTTCTTGAACCCTGCCACCCTCAGAACGTCGCCCACGCGATACCGACACAGACCTGTCAAAATCGCACGCACATATATAGATAGCCCACCATGTTAGTGTAGTCTTCGATGGAAATATATATGCACAAGAGGAAATCTCTATGTTAGATGATAGTCATTGCTTACCAGAGAAGGTGGTTACGACGAGCTCGTAGTCGTGGCCGAGCTTCACGTCCACAAGATCGACGAGGTCGCGGTGGCTTGGCTCGGCATTGGCGTTGCCGTTGCTGCAATGGCCGACGGGGAGGAACTCGAAGTAGCACATGGTGGGGATGAGGGTGTACGCGACCTCGCCGGGCGTGCACATGGGGTTGAGGTTGAGGCCGAAGTAGCACTCGGAAGAAGCGTACATGGTGCACGTCAGCGGCAGCCCGCCGCCGTAGAACTCCAGCGTCGGGATGTACTGCGACATGGCGCCGGTCACGATCACGTCGATGTACTTGGTGCGCGGCCACAGGCGCCGGATGATTCCCTCCCACGACGGCTTCATGCACTCGGCCTCGACCTCCTCCGCAAGGGCTGGGTCGGCGCGGAGCAGCCTCCCGACGGCGTCGCGCACGGAGCGGTCGGTGATCTCCGGGTCGACCTCGCCGGTGCGGATGTCGTGGCACAGGCGCCGCCAGTGCTTCTCGAGGAAGCGGATGGCGCGGAGGAACCCGGAGGCGAACACGGCGCCCACGCGCAGCACGTCGGCGCGGTGCACGAGGCCGCAGAGCAGCTGGGCGTACATGCTCTGGTAGGAGTCCACGCACAGGATGGCCTCGTTGGGGCTCGTGTAGGCCGTGTACGGGTCGTGCGGCCGGTCGAGGAACTGCCGGCTCCGGTAGTAGCTGGTCAGCACCGGCCGCGCGGCGAGCCCGCCCGGCGTGCGCGACTCCGCCTTCACGAAGAGCAGGTACATCGCCTTGCCCTTGTCGAGCCCGGGCAAGGACTGGCTCATCACCGGCATCAGTAGGCTGTATAGCAGAGAGCGCCTGTCCAGCTCGTCGGCGATGGTCGGCATGAGCTTCCTCTCCCCTCCAGACGTGCCCGAGCTGGTGCACATGAATGAACTCCCATTGCGTCAGTGCATACTCCACGATCGAACAAATTTTGCACCATAAGCGTATGCACACACGTTCATGTGCTTGTCATTCATACCTTGTGAGGAACTCGGAGATGGGCTTGCCGGAGAGGATAGGGGAGGTGTCGCCGTTGGCGATGCGCAGTATGTCAGGCTGGAGGTCCTCGTAGGTCACGAGAGGGACACTGCGGCGGAAGACGTCTACGGCGTCGAGGGAGCTGCAGGGGACGCCGTATCGGCGCAGGTACTCGGCCGGCGCGTTCTGCGCCAGGATCTCGGCGAGGACGCGCCGCTGCACCTTCCCGGCGTTGGCCGTGACATGCTCGATGAATTCGAGCGCCTCACGGTGCGCCCCGGGGGCGTAGCCGGAGGCAGGAACTGGCTGCTGGGCGCTCGGTGCTTCCGGCATGGCACTGCACTGTGAACCCAGCAGTGCGTACGACTGTGTGCTGGCGCCGCTCTGTGATCCCTGGCTCGTCAGATTGCAGTAGTAGTAAGTATGAGCTCGGCTAGCTCTGTCTAACCAAGCTAGCTAGGCAGGCCGTGTTTGTGTGAGCGAGAAGTACGAGTGGGAGGAGTTTTATAGAGGAGGATGGGACATGTGAGGCTTTACTGGCCTGTCAGGTTGTGTCACTATGCCATCCGGGCCTACTACCCGCAGAAAAAAAACATTACACCGATGCTGTAAAATACCATACTTTGAATTTCCTAATGGTTCACTCGCAAGAGATTTTGATTTCAGTCTTCTGATCAGCATAGGTATTCGTATGTAAAAGCCTCTAGCAGCTTTCTTTTAATTTGTTGGTTTTTGTATTACTTTTTACTGTCACATAGAGACCAAATTTCAGAACTGAGCTGTAGCTGGACCCTGGAAGATAAATGCCAATCGTCTTGCATGCAATGTGTTTTAGACTTTTAGTGCACGTATGATGATTCTAGTTGTGCATAAAATATTGCAAATATGCATTATCCTAACATGTCCTACAAGCCAAATCGGCCCCAATTAATCCTTTGGCACGGCTCGTTGTAGCACGATTAGGTCCAGTGCATTAGGCCCCTAATTCAATATTTCAGTCCCTAAAATATTGTGAAATAGTTTAACATCATACAAAATGCGTATATAGCATGCCATTTACTTTTTATATTCAAATGTGGCACACAACTCGGAGAAACAAAATGGATAAGGGTTTTCCAGAGCTGAGATTTTCTTAAGTCTGAGACAATTTAGAAAATTGCAACTCTCGTCTACTGAAAAGTGCAAGTTACACTTTTCGGTAAAAATTTTGGTACATCACAAGCATCTAGAATTTGTGCAAACTATAGCCGATTCGATCCTATGTTGTGTGTTTGTGTCGCTCCTATCTCTCCCAGGCGACCGACCTTAGCCAGAAACGATGACAATGCAGCCGACCATGGAGGCAAAGACATGATTGGACCAAGCCAAAGAATCAAAGATGACACTCAACATAGATACGCTGCACCGACAAAGGCGAGGAATAAACTTAGAAGGGTTGCGGCTGGTGGCCAAATCGGCAATGGAGAAAATCACTCCACCCTGCTTAAACGGAGGGCTCGGGTGGCGACAGAGCATTAGTGTGGGCGGCTTGTTTATGGTGGGGTGGTGACGCATGCACAATTGCGCCATCGGCAGCGGGTGGCGGGAATGGCGGGTTGACAAGATCTTCACGAAGGAGCCGGAAGTGGCACTAGGTCTAGAGAATGAGGGGTGCGACTTGGGGTAGAAGTGTATGGACTATGGATGGAGATGATTGTAGGATGCGACGATGAAGATCCATTGTTGAAGAACAAATAGATTTCAATTTCTATAATTCACTGACGATTGTGGTATAACTAAAACCTTGAGTAAACTTGAGTTGCACTTCTCTAAATTGATTAGGATAAAATCTCAATCCATTTTAGGCATATAGGGCACTAAGGATAAAACCTTTGACGATTGTGCTAGAAAGATATTATTCGGGTGCTTAATCTTTGGTACTATTATAAACCCTAATTTTTCATTTTTTTTAAATTCATTAAAGAATTTGTATTTAAAATTTATGATACCATAGATGTGCAGAATCATATCTCTACACCACAAAATAATTTAGATTTTTTTGGACGTTGATGGGTTTTATGGGAGTTTTTATGGCCTAGTGCACTAGTATATTACTACACCTATTCCATAAAGTAAGGCGTATAAATTTTACCAAAAGTCAAACAATATGAAGTTTGACAGAACTATTTGTTGAGAACTATGATACGACATAGATTTTTTTTAGATAACAATATGACATATAGATATAATATGAAACCTTAGGTGTGATGGTGCGAATGACATTGATTTGGTATGTTAGACATCGATGACCTTTTCTGAAAAATTGATCAAAATTTACATAGTTTAACTTTTGAAAAAAAGTATGTCTTTTATTCTACCTTACGGAGGCAATGCTAGTGCATTAGTACTCCCTTGTCTCAGCTATTAGCCGAGATTGATACTCCCTTTGCGTGGCAAGTTCACTGTTTCGTTAACTCTCCTAGCCATCCAAAACATAAATATCTGCTACACGCAAAGTGTGGGCTCTAGGCTGATCCATTACGTATCTGATCGTGTACACATGCACTATATATTGAAAAGAAAAACAGGATCGTTGAGCGCAATTCAGCGAAGCAAACTCCGCCGAGCTGAATCTTGCGTTCTTGCTTCCTCCGGCGGTAACAAAAAGCTCCCGCGGTTTATCTATTGGATTCGATCGGGACCACTGGCATCGCGGGATCTGTTCCCGGCCTCTCTCTTCGCCCGAGAAATAGCGTACTGTACGCGCTCGCCGAGGGCAACTACAAGGGAGCGAGCTACGGATCGGACAAGCTGGAAGCAGCACGGGAAAGCGTCTTCGATGGAAGCGCGCGGCCGACACGGCGCGTGGGCGAGTTGCTTCTCATGGCGGACGTGCCGCTGGAAAGGCCGGCAGCTGCATCGCTTCCCGGCGACGATCGATCGATCGAACGACCTTGCCCAAAGCGCACGGCCCAAAGCTAGCGCCAGTCGATCGGACGCTAGCTAGCTCCCATTTGATCTGCTGATTTAGTCCACTCTTCTTGATCGGCGGGACTAACCGAACGATCGAGTGTTATCTTCTCTGTCCAAAGATATGAACGGAGACAGCCAGCCGACCCACAACACAGGGCGGGTAACAACCAAGAACAAAGATATTGCTGCTTCGGACTCCGGGATATGCATGTCGCCAGTCGTCACCTCGCCACTGATTTACTAGTTAACAGCAATCTGCATAAAATGATTGATCCGAGACATTGTTTTTTGTTGTTTAACTCTCTGCAGTAATTCCAGTTGGTTCAGATATTGCATGCGATTAGTTAGGGATTGATGGACAACGAATCACATTAGTAGGTCGGCGGAACATTCGCCTGACTTAGTATGATCATCATAGTGTGAGTATCATATTACTAGTATCATATATATATATATGATGTGTATGATTCTATATTTATAGTGCATGGTATCATCTAATCATATCATAACCATATTGTATTTAATTATATTTATTAAAATCTCAATGTAAACTTTTGTACAAGATGTATTTACCATTAAAATTTCTAGTTTAATGTTATAATACCACTATCATCTCTCGCTTTATTAAATGATGTGCCACGTTAGCTTTTTGCATGCATGATACCGCCACTATAGCCAGCCTCAACGTGCTCCAATCAAATCCCAACTGTGCCACAAAATTGGCGAGATAGATTGCATTTGAGTGCCAAGTCTACCTAGCTCTCCGATTGGTCGAATGGGTGGTCCGTACATTGGGGAGGGAGGGGGAGGGGGGCTAGGGCTACAAGGCATTAAAGACCTTTTGTTCAACGTGGAAGATCTTCCCTAGAGTTAAAGGGGGGAGGGCAATGGCCCCCCTATAAGATAGTTTTAATATTTAATATGTTAAAAAATAAAATTACTCTATGATTAAGCAAGATTAGAGTTCTTGGGCGTCTCAATAATGTCTCTCAAGCTTTGCTACTTGTTCACACATAGAAGACTTGAAAACTATCAGTATTTCACAAGAGAAATATTAGTGTAATGCAATAGCAAGTTAAATAATATTTACATTTAATAGATCCATAGTCTTTAAAATCTCGGTGAAAAAATTCAAAACTAATTATTTATATTTATTGAGCGAACTATATACCATGATACTTATTTCTACCAGTTTCTCCCTGTGTACACATGTATATAGATATGTACCACTAGAATTAATCACATAACAACATTAAGTGAGTAATAGATCCATATAACTATGCAAAAAGTGAGTAGAAAAGTGGACATATTAGACATAAGATTAATATCAAGATGGAATAGTCTTGAACATATGTGATGAGACAAGAGGAATCATCGGAATCGGAAGGGAGCCATTTGCGAAATGCTATGATTATGTGATTGCATATTTAGTCGCCACTACCCACAACCATGTAAATGTAAATGAGGGACGGTGTTGATCTATCAATTTGAAGACGCTAGAGAAATACGATATCGATAAACATATTCAGAAATGATAAAGTATCTTTTGGGAAAAAAATAGTGGGAGTAAAGAAATTATACACTACATCTTTAACTATCTATATTTTCTATAATTATTCTACACGGCTAGATATTAAAAGTAAAAGCTACCACGGAAACAAGCCTTTTGCCGGGGGCCCTACCTCGCCCCTCTGCCCCTATGGTCCGGCCCTACACCTCATGTGCCTCCCTATTCAGCAAAGGAGAAAAGACGTGTGCACTCTACTCCATCGGAATACAGGTAGGCGTCGATCAGAGTGGTTGGTTGTACCGCAAGCCGGGCATTTATCTCGGTGTTGGGCCTGAATCGAGAAAGAACAAGGGGGGAACAGAAAGAGCAAAACAAACCATGCAAGCTCAGCAGCAGAAAAGGTGTCCTGTCGCAGCATGTATGTCCTCAGCTTGCGATCCACGTCCGTGTCCACGGCTCTCCGTAGCTAGCTAGCGACATAGCAGAGCGCGCGGCAGATGCTGGTGAGCAAGGCTAGCTTGTGGGTTTTGCAATGCTGATAGATGGCCAAGCAAACTTGGGTACATTCAAAAGATCTTCAGTTGGTTTTCCTAGGAAGTACATTTACCTATATGGTCCAACATTAAGTTCATGATTGGACAGACAGGCGGTCTCTTAAGGCTAATGCAGAACTTGAGCTGATAGTTCAGGCCGATCGATCCATGCATGCTTTGTTTTGCTGCACAAATGGTGAGTGCTGGGAGTAGCACATAGGAGATCAACAGCGGCTGGCTAGCTAGCTAGTGTAGTGGTGCGTGCCTGCAATCATGTGATCGAGGGCCAATAGAGATTTAAATCACACACACACACATATATATACATATCGATGGTATCGTCTAGAAACTACAATCATTGCATATTCTTTTTGCGCCCTATAATTGAGAGCAAACTCGAGATGGATTCGGACCCATATAATTGAAGGCACCAGCTAGCAGCAGCGCTCCCTGGCAGCAGAGCCATGCACTACCTTTATTGAGGCCTTTCTGAACCTGCAAAATTGATGGATCCAGTTGATCCATCCACGGCTGCACACCCATACTCACAGATCGATGCCGCTCTTTTTCTGAAAACTGCAAATTGATCTTCTTCAAAAAATAATAATAAACTGAGAATTAAGAAAAACCTCAGTCTGTCTGAGTTAGCAAAACTATCTGTGCTGTGAACAAAACGACATTTTCTATTTCCGTTCAGAGATTTGCCGGCTACTGGGCGCGCGAACTTGACGGGCTGAGCTTTTGGTAGTTCAGTGGTCTGCGATGCAAGTGGGTGATCACTTAGTTCAGCCAAGTAAACTAAAATTGGTAAATTACACCACTTTTTAAAAGAAGTACTCTAATACTAACCCACTTGAATCTATACCCCTTGCACCCATAGCCCCAGGAAGAAATGAAAGGGTCTATGCAGGATCTGGTATCAATTTGTTCTTCAACATAATTTCTACGAGTATAAAGGGATAATAAGTTCTTCACCGGATGACTGAATATCGACCGAATAAATGTTTCTGAATCTATTGATAACTAATCACTCTCTAAACATAAAATCCTAGTTCTTATTAAATAATCATATACTAGTCTATCCATGTGTTTTCTTCCAAGTAATCCAAATTATTGCATATTTAATTTCATCATTATTGGAAGTTGTTGCATCATATCATCCATCCTACATAAGTACTAATAACATGATGCCAAAAGCAATCAAGAAGCCAGGAAGGGAATTGACCCCAAAACATATTCAGTTCACTTTAGTTGTGAGGGAAATATAATACACATCTTATTTAAGAAAGAGTCCAATAGTAGTATTCACTCTTGAATTAAGCATATTCCCTTTGCATAAATTTATCCGGTACATTTCCCTGATATAATTATATATTAGTAAGTAGTCATGAAAAGCATTTATTAGTTAGTTTGAGCATTAAACGCTACAGGGTCATGACTATGGGCGCATGGAGGACTCCACGAACATCACGATTTCAAGCTCATCGTGATGTGGTCAGATTGGTCCAATGATAAGAGCATGTGCTAGATCTTTACAAGATGGGGGTATTCCTTAACAAATGATCCCTTTAGTGATAATACTTGATTACTATCTAGTGTTTGGATCCTTTAAGTTCTTAATTAGGTATCAGGAAAAGAATGAAAAACACAAGGGGAAGCGAAGATCCAAGAAGGATAAGGGAACACAAATGGATGGAATAAAGGTGAGACTCCATGGAAGATTCTGGAAAATTTGGGCCGGGTGCCGAGAGCATACTTGGAGGTACGCATTGATGAACCTCCAAACACAACGTACCAAAGCCGCTTGGAGGGGCCGGATCACTATGATAACCTGGGTCGAGGTCGAGCGCACCTGGACAATCACATAGATAGTCCTGGTACCCGGAAGTTAGGTTGTTCCCTCGGAGTTTCCAAACTAACTTGATGCAGAAAAAGAAAAGAATACACATGTAAGACATTTTTGGCACTCGGAAAAAATAATGATTTCGAGATTGGTGGTAATAAATAGTCGTGACTCGCCTTTTCCTAATTTGAATCATGACAATGAGATTATGAGAGCTTTGCTCTCTTACATGACCAAAATAACATTCCTTGTGGAATCTAAGGTATTAGATTGTCTTATCTTTCCTTTAGGATTGTATTGGAGCGATAAACTGGTTGAATGGGAATCATTTTCATTTTGAGAATTAAGTTGACTTGGGTTCTTATCAATCTAAAGGTTCAGAAATTTAGTATTTGGTGTTGGATGATTCCTCTTGTACAATAAACATCGGGAGCCTATCATATCTGGTGCTTCTCTTGTTCAAATTCCACTTAGTATAATCGATGACAAGTCCAATGAGGCTATCAGTGCACCTTGACTACCGTGGCATGGATGATTTATTCAGAGTTGTCAAAGCGTATCGAGTGTCCTCTTGTGTCTATCCTACCAACTTTATGTAGTATATTTTTGCTACCATGTAAATGATGCATGTAAAATGCATACATGAACTTTGTAGTTTATTGACACATATTCTCATATATCTATAATATTTATAATGTAATAACCATGTTTTATATAGATTTTTGGGGATTTACCAATGATCCCATTTATTTTGGTTATGACTTCGGGACAAGAAAACCCTATTTTATGTATTTTGATCTTTCAAGGACCTAAACGAAGTCCAACGGAGCTAAGATTCTGGGAAAGCCAATATTTTCGGAAAGACGGTGATCTGGACTGCTTAGACCTCACGAGGGAGGCCCGGAGGCTCGAAAGAGGTGTGGTGGCATGACCTACCCTACTGCACGTGCCCGCCACCCTCTTTTGGTCCTTGGCCGTCCATTCGCTTTAATCTTTCGCCCACCGACTTGGTTTTACCTCAAAACTGTTATAAAAAGGGTCCCCCGGGGCATCCTTGAGGAGAGCGTCGCAGAAACACAGAAACACCAAAAAGGAGTCAGAACCAGCGAAGATTGAAGGTGGAAACTCCGTCGAAGACACCGCCAGAGGGATCTCTACCTTCTCCAACATCTCTAACTTCATCACCATGATGAAGTGGGAGTAGTCAACCTCTGTACTATGTATTTGTGGCGGTAGCTTTATCTTTCTCTCTATCTATCTATCTATCTATCTATCTATCTATCTCTCTTGTTCTTCATAGATCTAGTATCATATGAGATGTCCAACATGATTATAATCATAGATGTAATTCCTATGTGGTGGATCTTTATTCAATGATTTGGTATATGAGATTGTAACCTATCTATATGTAAGATGTATTAGTAGATGCATATGATGTCCCCTATTCTTAATTGCTTTTTTGATCCAACCTATAAGCAAGAACGTGTGTGGGAGAAAGTGTGTATTAGATGAAGTAACATGGTGGTGGTGATTGAATAGTGATAAAAAATTCAAGATCTACTATGGTTTTTACCTTTCTTTTGTTATCCCACTTGCGATTAAGTGAATTCATGTGCTATAATTATCTTGTGATGGCTAGATAATCTTGTTTCATCAATATATCATATTTTTTATGCAAATATCATGTAAAAGTACTTAAGTCTATGCTATGTTAATTCTTGATTCTAGATTGCTTGGAGTTTTCCCTTTCTAGAGGAGTATAAGAGAGTTGTTTTGCATCATCTCTATGTTAGGACGTGATGCCCATATGAATGCTTACCAAACACATATTGAAGTTCCACAAATATTATATTGATGATGAATTTTTTATGTCCACTGCAACTTAAAAGAGAGTAGACAAGTGAACCCATGAATCCTGGTCCCACTTTTACCATAAGAAACAACCTTCAACCACCACTAATACCATTTTCCTTTACTGCAATTTAATATCTAAAAACAAAAAATACTTTATTTCTTGCAAAAATAAACAAAACATAAAAAGACGGTTTTTACTATTGCATTTACTTTGCTTGCCTAGTTATAAACTATTTTACTTGCATACTTTATTACTGTTTTTACTTTATTGTTCTTATTATTATGTCATGTTACTAATACGAAACCTTGTGCTTGACAACCACACGGTAGAGTTGGGGACACAAGACAAAAATTTTATTTTGTAGATTGCTTGAGAGGATAAGAAAATATACTCTTTGCCAATTCTCCAAGAGTTCGATACAAATCCTCGAGTCGCCCTTGTGGGGAAAAGATGCTTTCTATAACACTCTGCACTTGAAGTCCCAATGAGTTGGTACACACATACTTGTTGCATCACTAATCCATTTTATATAGCAGGTCTAGGTTACATGTGTTCAAGATCAACACTTAGCCCCTCCCTCTCGTGTATTACAAGTCCAACCCCTATTCCTATACACACATTTTCCACAAACCTCAACATTATTGCTATGTATTGAGCCTTGTGCATTTACATTAAATAGACCATAGTACATGTTGTAGCAAACATATTCATATATTTTTGGGGCCTCTTACTTTTCCATGGAACACTGGTTTCTAGTGCCGAGATACATAAAAGGAAAAGGACAAAGAGAAAGTCAAGAATGTCAATGGACAAAGTCAAAATGGTCCCAATGAAACAAAAGGTTTCATAAAATATAAGGAAGCTCACAAATCCTATTAGGTATCATCCTTCATTGAAAAAAGGCATCCCCTTTTGCATGGACCAAGTGCATGGACTAAATAAGACCACTAGTACAACCGAGACTATTAATGGGAGAATGCCTCCTTCGTCCTGATATTTTCACTAGTGTGAAATCTTGATGGAAATAGTTTGTTACATACTTCTCTATGTTACATGGAAACACTTAAAAAACTAAGACATTCGCCTAATTTAGCAACACTAGTTATCAACTAATAAAAGAACAACCATTTTTATTTATTATTTACACAACAACGATGAAATTGGCAACATCGGCTTCACCTTCACTGCACCGTAGACAAAGCCCCTCTCCTACTTGTTATGCATCGCCGCCAGATAATTTTCGTTCCATATTTTCTAATATACAAAGAAACCCAGCGATGCCGACTTCACCACGACATAGCCCCTCTCGTACATCTTCACAGGCACCCATCCTCGCTGGTTTCTGTCTTCCACCACGAACTCACATAAGCATGCATTAGATAGCAAATATATAAAATCAACTCTATCTTAAATTAAAAGGATAAACCTATACATAGTTTGTAACTGGTATTTTTAAAGTTTAAAACTAAACTAGTCCTAACATGCAAGATTATACAATTAAAATGAAGAACAAATAAGTAAACAACAGAAACTAACATAGTAACATGCAAGCATATACAATTAAGTAGAAGAACAAATAACTAAAATAATATGCTAACATGCAAGCATATATAGTCAAACATAAGATAAAAAAGCTAAAGTAACATACTAACATGCAAGCATATACAATCAGAATAACAAAGAACTAGACTAAAACAACACAAAAAATAACATACTAACATGGATGCATATATGATCAAACTAAAGAACTTAAAAGAGTTTGTACCTTAGGTAAGTCGGGCTCGCTTGATGCCGCAAGTCCTAGTACCACTGCTAACGTCCTCCTTTGTTGCTTCCATCACTGACCCTTTTTTCCCTCGTCGTGCGCCAAGAAGCAGGCCATGTTGGTCCAAATGTCCACTTGGTACAACACATCATTAGTGGCGTCCATCTCAGTGAGATGAGGATGGTTGGTTTCATGTTGCGTCATGCTCGGACTAGGCAGGAGAGAGGAGCAACCCCACCTCCAGATACAAGCCGTCCTCCTCTACCTTAGACAAGAATGGTTGAATAAGCACAGGTGAAATGGATCGTATGGGCACCTAGAGGGGGTGAATAGATGCTACTCAATTTTTAGTTCGTTTCAATTTTAGGCTTGACACAAAGTAAATTCTCTAGATATGTAACTACGAGAATTTCCCTATATACAAACCTATCTACTAAGCACGTAAAGCGAGGAAACTGTAGTGGAGCACGCGGAGACACATGAATTTGTTTTACCGCAGTTCCTTCCTTGTTAAGGGAAGTACATCTGCGTTGGAGGGGTGGGCGGTTCTAAGACCACCACGCCATAATAGGCGTCACCCTATTCACCGATGGATCTCGCCACGAAAGGCCTGATCCACCTTCTTCACTATTCTTACCCTTCGAGGCGGGAACTGGTGCCTTTACAACTCTAGCAGGGCACACATCCACAACCGAATTAGAGGCTCCCGTAATGACAACAAGATGTAACAAGAAGAATGATTATCAATATAATCAACATAAGGATCTATATATGCAAGAAATACTAGATCGAAGATTCTCCAAATGAATGGAGAGGAGATGAAGCGCTTGATTGCAATTGATGAAGATCGAGCCCTCCTCCTTCGATTCCCCAAGGAACAGGGCCTTTGGGTGGATGAAGGTGGAGATCTCTTGGATGGAACTTGAGGAGGAGATCTTGTCTTTTTCGAATGAACCAAGAGTTCTGGCAGGAGGGGGATGATGGGTTTTGATGGCGCCTGAGAGCGCTACGTGAGGAAACCCCAAGAGCAAAGTGTGATGCAGCACAACAGCAAGTCTTCCCTTAGTAAGAAACCAAGGTTATCGAACCAGTAGGAGGAAGGAAAACATCTCAAAGGTGTTGCAAGCAACGTGGAAACCTACACAACACAAACTCAAGACTTTCCCCAACGAACAGTGAGGTTGTCAATCTCACCGGTTGCTATAACAAAGGATTAACTGTATGGTGTGGAAGGTGATGATGGTTTGCAACAAGTAAACAATTATAGTGGAAGATGTATCAATGGTAAAGATTGGACCGGGGTCCATAGTTCACTAGAGGTGTTCTCCTTAGATAAACAAACATGGCATGCTGGATAAACAAATTACAGCAGGGCAATTGACAGGACTGAGCAAGGAATGACAATGCAATACCAGACAAAAAGATCCTATGAGATTCGATTGGGCAATACAACAATATACATAGACCGCCATCCAACTGCATCTATGACTAGAATTCCACCTTCAGGTTATCATCCGAACCCCCTCCTGTATTAAGTTGCAAGCAACATACAATTGCTTTAAGCAAAGTGTGTAAGGTAAACAATCCACTTGCTCCATGAACAAGAGACCGTTGTTTTCTCCCTAGTGGCAACAACACATCTACAACCGTAGAGATTTCTGTCACTTCCCTTGATTAAGTAGAGGCATGAACCCACTATCGAGCATAAATACCCCCTCTTGGAGTCACTAGCAACTACTTGGCCAAGATAGAACTAAAACCGGAGAGCATGCAAGATCACAAACAACACTGGCATGATAGAATCAAATAGACAAAACCATTAATCAATCTGACATAGTAATCTCAATATCCATCGGATCCCCGCAAACACAACATGCATGATTACAAATAGATTAGATCTTGATCATGAACGGAGCTCACAAGATCTAGACATGAAAGCACAAGGAGGATATACAACCATCTAGCTACTACATGGACCCGTAGTCCAATGTGGAACTACTCACGCTTCATATCGGAGGTTGTCATGATGAAGAAGAAGGCCTCCGGGATGATCTCCCCTCGGCCAGGGTGCCAGGAAGAGCTTTAGACCCCCCCCCCACCGAGATCTAGGGACGATGGTGGCGGCGGCTACATACGGTTTCGTGGAATATTGATCGGGTGCCTAGGGTTTCTGCATCGGGGGCTTCTTATAGGCGAAGAGGCGAGGCAGGGGGGCCACCAGGGCGGCTACACCCTCCAGGCACAGGGTGGGACCACCCGCGCGGCCATAGGGTGTGGCCCCTGGTGGGTCTCCTCCGTCTTGTACTCTAGATTTATGTTCCCCACGGTAAAATATTGGCTTTGGCTTTTGTCCCGTCCAATTCCGAGCATATTGATTTTCTGCCTTTCTGGAACCAAAAACAGAAGAAAACAGGCAATTGACACTGTGGCAACTTGTTAATAGGTTAGTACCAGAAAACATATAAAAACACCTCAAAGTGTGGACAAAGAAAAGCAAAGTAGATAGTAAACAAGCATGGATCATCAAAAATTATAGATACATTTCCGAGGTATCAAGCATCCCCAAGCTTAACTCCTGCTCGTCCTCGAGTAGGTAAGTGATAAAAGAATAATTTTTGAGGTGACATGCTCCATCAAAACCAAGATCAAACCATTTGCAAGCTGGGAACAAAGAACTCTAAACATGTGCATGAAAGATGGAGTTCTAATAATAATACAAAGCAACTATGCATGCAACATGAAAGGCTACAAACAAAGATCATGAATAACGTGCATTGAAAAAACGTTTGTTTGTTTCACATACAAAAAACATGGCATAGTGGCACTCACCTTGTCTCTCATAGAGTAGCAAATATATGCATAGGACACCTTCAAAGTTCATAAGAGTGACTAGATACAAATAGCACAAGAACAAGCAATATCAACAATATGCATCAATCAATAAGTTTTGGGACACTGCACATAGAACTAAGAATGGCAACTATGCTTTCTTAACTGGTGCCTAAAGGTAGAAGGTGGAGACTAAATATAACAGTGTAAGAAAGGCCCTTCATAAAGGGAAGCCGGGATTTCAAGTTTCAAAAGAGCTTCCAAAAATTATGGTACTTGTTAGATTTCAGCCCTCATTGCCCCTATCATAAGAATCTTGAAGTGATTAAGGTAAAGTGAACAAGATGGAGTATATGCTTGACAAAGTATAAGTTTTCAATATCATGTCCCTTGAATACGAGGGCCGCACAACATGCTACTCAACTTTGGTCACATGTAAGTTCTTGTCATAGTAAGTACATATGTATCATAGAGAACCGCCAACAGGGTGCCCCTTACACATGGTACAGGAGATATCCCATAACCAAAATGACAAGGCAAGCACACAATGAGCATCTCAGCGATCTTTTTATTTACTATTTGCATAGATTATTATTGAGGATGCTTCACAGATTTCTCATTATTGTGATGCTGCAAGTTCCCACCAAGATTAGGCATGGCTTAGGCTAGTGGCCCAAGCGTTTCTCTAACACAAAATACATAACTCCACGGACATACAAGCTCCCTCTTTATTTCACACCGGCGACATCCTTAGACAAAAGAGCATGATATCAATTGTTTACAAAGTACAAGTGCAATGTTGAAAACGTTCCCCATGACAGCATGGTTCTGCTAATTCCAACATATAAGTGCAAGCATATACAACATATATGGCACAATGGTCCAAATTTATTAGGGGCAAGGAATATAAAGTGTGCCATCAAGTTTGTGAGGGCTTTAATCACTAAGTTTTCACATAACAAAATACATTTTAATTGGAAGATAGATGAAAACAAGAATATACTTGGAATGGTGTAACACACCATACATAGGAGTTTATAGTGGACACTTTGGAATAACTTGGTTTTTTGGGAGTTGGAAGCATGAGTAGAGCTTACTCATACAAGTGGAGGCTAGCAAAAAACTGGGAGCAACCAACTAAGAGAGCAATAATGGCCATAATCATGTAGAGCGACAAAACATTACTAATCAAAGCATAGAGTGGTACTACAAGTCAAGGACTAAATGATCATAGAGGCTATGGTGACTTGTTAATAGTCATAACATGGTGTGAGCATGTGCCAAGTCAACCCAAACAAAGCATCTAAGGAGAATACCACAATACAATGCTTTTGTATGCTAAAACAACGCATGATTCTTTAAGGCACACTAAGAAATCCCAATTGTTTGGAAAAAGTCATGGTGTGGCAATAATCACTAAGCATAAGGTCAAAACAACACCTAGAATGTCATGCTAAATTCTAAGTCACAGTCAATGCAAGCTCATCTTGCACTTTCAAGCAAGAACTTTCTACTCCTTTCCAACACCAATCGACTTATTTGAAACAACACAGCGAGAACGGGGTCCAAACTACTTTATTCAAGCAAACTAAACAAACTAAGCAAAGTAAATGAAAACTAAGACGCTTCAAGAACAACACAACAGTGCATGAAACAATAAAAACGAAGTGTCTAGAAAGACCTGGGCTTTTTATTGATGAAGAAGGGGATGCCTTGCGCATACCCAAGCTTTGACGCTTGTACCTCTTGGGTATTTATTGGGGTAACACCGGGGTGGAATCCCCAAGCTTGAGCTTTTGTCCATTCTTCATCTCATTACATCATTCTCTCTATATACCTGAATTTTTTCCTTCATACAAAACTTCACACAATCTTCATTAGCAACATTAGTGTATTCAAAAGATAATAGACCTTTGGGTTTAGCTTTAGAACATCAAAACTTTTCACTAAAAACACAAGCTACTGTATCAACTCCTTCAAAAAGCTCAATTTCCCCAAAAAGAACCCCAAAAGCAATCAATAAGAAGCAAATGCAAATAATGGCAGAAATCTATCAAAACAGAACAGCAGGTAGAAACCAATTTTTTCGAAAATCTTCTGTTGCTCAAATCAAAAAGTGTTGAAATAACGAAAGTTAGATTATATACTGGGGGAATTATTCATAAATTTTCAGTTTAATCCTACTTACAGAGACTCCTCACGAATTTTTATGGTGGAGGACAGAAATCTTTTTCGGGACAGCAACTCCCCAAATTGTACTTGCCTCTCATTAGAGGTCATTCTTGGCACAAAAAGCAAACAAAAAGGATAAGGAGAGGTCATTAATGAAGTGATAACTTCCAAGACTCAAGGAAACTCTTGGGTTATCTTCCAACAAGTACTTTTCTTTAACACCTTTAAGTTAGGCACAAGAAGCAAGAAATTAAGTATTTTCAAATGAGGAAGCATTAACATCAAACCTTGCTTTCAAAGGAGGAGAAAAAAGCAACTTCTCTCTCCTCATAGGGAAGTGTTCAACACCTTTCTTTAATGGAAATTGATATTTAATGGTGCCTTCTTTCATATCAATGATGGCACCAACAGTTGTAAGAAAAGGTCTTGCCAAAGTAATAGGACAAGAAGCACTCTATTCAACATCCAAAACATAGAAATAAACAGGGACATAAGCATTGTTAACCATAATGAGAACATCATTAATACTCCCCATGAGTTTCTTCTTAGCATTATCATTAAGTGGGACATCCAAATAACAATCTTCTAAATGTGGCAAATCAAGTATTTCATAAATCTTCCTAGGCATAATAGAGATACTAGAACCAAGATCACATGAGTCTTTGAGATCAAAGTCATTCACTTGCATATTAATAATGGGTTTCCAACTATCTTCTACTTTCCTAGGAATAGAAGCTTTGTGTTTTAACTTCTCTTCCTTAATCTTAACAAGAGCATTTGCAATGTGTTTGGTGAAAGCAACATGCATATCACTAGCATCAGGACTTCTAGCAAGCTTTTGCAGGAACAAAATCACTTCATAAATATTGCAACCATCAAGATCAAAATCAAACTTAGCATTACTAGTAGTAGACTCATTAGGCTTAGGCATTGTAGGAGGAGGAATAGGGACTTCTTGTGGTTTAGTGATATCCATTTTAGTGATGGTGCACACACTATTGTTTCTATCAATTTCAGCTTCCCTTTCCCACTTAGCATGAAGTTGAGCTAACAGTCTAACATTTTCATCAATAGTAACTTGTATGGCATGAGTAGTAGCAAAGGTACTTTTCATGGTTTTAGGTTTAGCGGCCATTTTATTAATCAAGGAGGACTGTGCTTCAGACAAAGAGGAAATATTTTTCTCAACAGTTAAAAGCTTTTCCTCCACAGTCTTGTTGAAAGCGGTTTGTTTACTAATAAAGTCTTTGAGCATAACTTCAAGTTCAGAGGGGGAACTTCTAGCATTGTTGTAGGAGTTTCTATAGGAATTGCCATTATTAGGAGGATAAGGCCTATAATTATTACCATAAGTATTGTTGCCAAAATTGTTGTTTCTAATGAAGTTCACATCAACTTGCTCTTCTTGAGAAACCAAAGAGGCTAGGGGAACATTATTTGGATCTAAAGGAGCTTCCCCACTAACAAGCATAGCCATAATAACATCAATCTTATCGCTCAAAGAGGAGGTTTCTTCAACGGAATTTACCTTCTTACCATGTGGAGCTCTCTAAGTGTGCCATTTAGAGTAATTAACCATCATATTATCAAGGAGTTTTTTTGCAGCACCCAAAGTGATGCTCATAAAGGTACCTCCAGCAGCTGCATCCAATAGGTTTCTTGAAGAGAAGTTCGAACCTGCATAAAAAGTCTGGATAATCATCCAAGAAGTAAGTCCATGAGTGGGACAATTCTTAACCAAAGATTTCATTCTTTCCCAAGCTTGAGCAACATGTTCATTTTCAAGTTGTTTAAATTTCACAATATCACTTCTCATAGATATAATCTTAGCAGGAGGTTAGTACTTTCCAATAAAAGCATCCTTGCACTTAATCCAAGAATCAATACTATTTCTAGGCAAAGATAGCAACCATTCTTTAGCTTTTCCTCTCAAGGAGAAATTAAACAGCTTGAGATTAATAATATCTCCATCTACATCCTTATACTTTTGCATCTCGCAAAGTTCAACAAAGCTATTGAGATGGGCAGCAGCATCATCAGAACTAGCACCAGAAAATTGCTCTCTCATCACAAGATTCAACAAAGCAGGATTAATTTCATAAAAGGTAGCATCAGGAGCAGTGGAACAATAGGAGTGCTAAGGAAATCATTGTTGTTTGTGCTAGTGAAGTCACACAACTTGGTGTTCTCAGCATAGTTCATTTTGGCAAAAATGGGGCGAGCCAAAAACAACAGCATCTAGAGCAGGAGCTAATTGTTTTTTGTATTTTTATAAGAGAAAGCAAACCAAACTAGACTAATATTTTTGGAGTTTTTTGATAAAAAGAGGCAAACAAATCCAAGCAAAAGAAACTAAGCAAACTAAAAACAAAGCAAAGAGAAAGGTTGAGAAGGACTCCCCTTGTGAAGACGTCCTTAGCCTCCCCAGCAACGGCGCCAGAAAACTTGTTGATGGCGCCTGAGAGCGCTACGTCGGGAAACCCCAAGATCAAGGTGTGATGCATCACAACGACAAGCCTTCCCTTAGTAAGAAACCAAGGTTATCGAACCAGTAGGAGAAAGGAAACGTCTCAAATGTGTTGCAAGCAACGTGGAAACCTGCACAACACAAACTCAAGACTTTGACCCAACAAACAGTGAGGTTGTCAATCTCACCGGTTGTTGTAACAAAGAATTAACTGTATGGTGTCGAAGGTGATGATGATTTGCAGCAAGTAAACAGTAATAGTGGAAGATGTATCAATGGTAAAGATTGGACTTGGGTCCATAGTTCACTAGAGCTGTTCTCCTTAGATATACAAACATGGCATGCTGGGTAATCAAATTATAGCAGGGCAATTGACATGACTGAACAAGTCATAACAATGCAATACCAGACAAAAAGATCCTATGAGATTCGATTGGGCAATACAACAATATACATAGACCGCCAACCAACTGCATCTATGACTATAAGTCCACCTTCAGGTTATCATCTGAACCCTCTCCAGTATTAAGTTGCAAGCAACAGACAACTGCTTTAAGCAAAGTGTGTAAGGTAAACAATCCACTTGCTCCATGAACAAGATACCGTTGTTTTATCCCTAGTGGCAACAACACATCTACAACCATAGAGATTTCTTTCATTTCCCTTGATTAAGTAGAGGCATGAACCCACTATCGAGCATAAATACCCCCTCTTGGAGTCACTAGCAACTACTTGGCCAAGATATCTACTAACAATGAAGAGCATGCAAGATCACAAACAACATAGACATGATAGAATCAAATAGACAAAACCATTAATCAATCTGACAAAGTAATCTCAATATCCATCGGATCCCCGCAAACACAACATGCATGATTACAAATAGATTAGATCTTGATCATGAACGGAGCTCACAAGATCTAGACATGAAAGCACAAGGAGGAGATACAACCATCTAGCTACTACATGGACCCGTAGTCCAAGGTGGAACTACTCACGCTTCATACCGGAGGCTGTCATGATGAAGAAGAAGGCCTCCGGGATGATCTCCCCTCCGGTAGGGTGCCAGCAAGAGCTTTAGATCCCCCCGATCTAGGGACGATGGTGGCAGCGGCTACAGACGGTTTCGTGGAATATTGATCAGGTGCCTAGGGTTTCTGCATCGGGGGCTTCTTATAGGTGAAGAGGAGAGGCAGAGGGCTACCGGGGTGGCTGAACCCCCCCTAGGTGCGGGGTGGGCCCACCCGCGTGTCCAGGCGGTGTGGCCCCCTGGTGGGTCTCCTCCGTCTCATACTCCGGCTTCGTGTTCCCCACGGTAAAATATTGACTTTGGCTTTTGTCCCGTCCAATTCTGAGAATATTGATTTTCCGCCTTTCTAGAACCAAAAACAGAAGAAAATATGCAACTGATACTGTGGCAACTTGTTAATAGGTTAGTACCAGAAAACATATAAAAACACCTCAAAGTGTGTACAAAGCAAATCAAAGTAGATAGTAAACAAGCATGTAGCATAAAAAATTATAGATATGTTTCCGACATATCAGGTTTAAATACCCCCTGCCCAAAACTGGCTGTTGGAGAAGTTTGGGGGCGGATTATCCACCCCCCACTAGGGGCGAACTATCCACCCTGGGAAAAAATACGCCCCAGACAGAAATTCCAGGCGAAAATCTGCCCCCCACACAGTGGGTCACGCCGAGCTTGACTTGGTGAAAATCCTCGAGGGGAAAGATTATCCGCCCCCACAAGGGGAGGACTATCCGTCCCTAGGGAAAATCCTCCCCAGAGACGGAAAGTTCGGGGTAAAATCCGCCTCCCACATAGTGGGTCGTGCCGGGCTTGACTTGGAAAAAATCCTAGGAGGGCGGACTATCCGGCCCCCTTGAGGTGCGGATTATCCGGCCTGGGCAAAAGCTATGGCCCTTGCCGGAAAATCCGGGAGATATTCCGCCCCCCATACAGTGGATCACGCCCTTGCGCCCTTTTGATATTGGAGAGGGGCGGATTATCCGCCCCCCAAAACCACTTTGAAGCTCATTTTTAAGGTAAAGATCTGCAACACTTCAACACACATTAAATAATCCTTGGTATTGTTATCTAACACACAAAACCTTAGGGATCATGAAATGTTCTTTCAACAGGTCGGAGATCGACGCAAGTAGGGTAGTGTCTTCTAGCGTTCCATGAAGGTGCGGGCACCATCGCGAGTGACACCAGTGTGTCGCGGAGGCTCAGGTCATTCGAAGAGGATGCAACATCCTAGCTACGGCCTGCAGAGGGGAGCACCACTCCAACAACAAAGTAGCGATGGTCCATTGGGCCATATAACTTTTCTATCACCCTCGATTATCCTAATTAGCATCAACCAGAATGCATCTAAAGAGGTGGAGCTTTTGGTCGATAAATAGTATCTTTATTAATCTTTAAAAATTACATCAAGACGACACAAGAAAGTAGAGTTTACATCCAACCTTTGCATATGCAGGACGAACAAATCCGCAAAAAGGGGAAATGTTTTTACAAATAGAGAAGAAGATGCGGAGTTGGGTCCCAAAAGCAAAGGAACATACCCAAGCCAACCACTTCAAAGCTCTACATATTAGCAAATTCAAATCCCTTTTCCATTTGGCGTGTTCTTAGCTTAAAACCACCACTTTCCTGCAGAATTTTCGATTTACCACCACTTTGATATCTCGCGACAAAATGTGATCATTTTTCTACAAGTTCTTAGGAACCTATACTAAAAACATTGACGATGCAATGATAGATTTGTGACATGTGGGATCCATTTGTCAGAGCAAATTTGATGAGGTGGACAGAGCCCCACTCATTATTCCCAATTAAAATATTCTAGATATTCTAAAACAATATAAAAATTTTTAAAAAGAATTGGAAGGTCGTATCCCTCGTGCACGGTGGGGTTAACCTCGAGCCCCAAACTCGAGCCTCTCCATGGTGATCAAGGGCACAATCGCTCGGCCGCAAGCAGGAGGGGCGGCAACGCTCGTCGCGATCTCTTCGTCGAGAAGGAGGTGCGGCGGTGCTTGGCTGCGAGCTTGCCCGCATAAGTGCGCAGTGGCGCAAAGAATGGGCGCAGTGGCACAGACCAGGAGCAGATGCAGAGAAGGGTGGGGCGGCGCAAAGCAGGAGCAGGGCAGGGTAGCGCTCCCTTCATGGTCGTTCCTGCCCGCACCCACACGAAGTCATCGCCTCATGCAAACCCGTCGATGTGGTGGAGCAGGGGCCTGCCGGCAGCGCGCCGGTGGAGCTGGGCATCGGCGTTGGATCCTTGCCTTGCTGGAGTAAAGTGGCGGGGCCTCACATTTTTTCATTGTATTCATATATTCTGATTTTCGTAATTGGGACTAACAAGTGGGGCTCTATCCACCTTATCAAATTGGCTCACACAAATGGATCCCACATATTAGAAAAGTTATCAATTCATCGTCAGTTTCGTTTTAGTGCAAATTGTAAAAAGTTACAGAAAAGTGATCATATTTTGTCGTGAGACATCAAAGTGGTGGTAAATCAATTTTTGTGCAGAAAATCTATCACTACGGGAATAAATGTATACGCCGACGGCCACATTCTATGCCGACGGCGAAATGCTAGGGCCGTTGGTGCAGATTGACGGGTTCGGCAGCCGGGCTGCACGACCATCGGCTTAGTTTTGCCATCGGCGTAAGATGGATAGGCCGACGGCAGCCATCGGCATAGAAAGGGACGTCGGCGTAGGTGATTAGGCTAACGGCAAAGCGAGGCCTCAAGTCCGGCGTAGCTATTTTTCTTTTTTGCCATATTAATCTTAGAAAAATCATAACTAAATCATTTCAATTCAGAAAAATACATATAATATATCAAAATTAGCAAAAAAAATAAGATCTATCTCTATAAACTAAAATATTATATTTATTTAAACCAATATATAAAAAATACAAATACTTTCGTATAATATATTTTCCATTTTTCTAGTACCCAAAATGGGGTGTTTTGTGAAATAACCACCAAATGAAAGTTTAAAAATGGTATCATCCCATTTTTAAAAAATAGTAGGCCCATATTTCGATATCCAATACAAGTTTAGCGAGGCTTATTTCCGAGCTAAGAATCTTCATGCCCGCCGATTTAGAAAGTTTGATGATAGTTTGAAACAAGTATAAGAAATTTAAAAACGATCGAAACAATGCAAAACCTCCACGTGGTGTCATATTATGTGATATAGTTGCAAATAAAAATACCAAACTTGGTATATTGATTTTGTCTCAAAAACCTTCATAAAATGACCTATCTCAATCGAGGTTTCTCGCCTTTCAGGTCAAATGACCAATATTATGGCCAAAATCGTGGTATAGTTTAGGATAATATACCCATATGGCCATATTACGCACACATGTGTATCATGGGATGACGCACAATGTTGTAGGAGGAAGTTTTTCTTTTCATCGCACCAAAAAGGCATTTTTTATTTTCCGAGTACAAAAAACAGGGTGTTTTATGAAGCAACCACCAAATGAATTTTTCAAAATGATACCACTCCATTTTTCAAAAATAGTAGACCACCTTGAATGGACAATGTCCCAACCGGGGTATCTCAAACCTTTCCGTCCTCCCCTCATAAAAAAGAAAAAATCCTGTCGAATCGGTAGGAAGTGAGTCATATTTGAACTACAGGTACATGATCTGATGCTAATGATTTTTTGCAAAAATCATTTTTAGGTTCACAATATGCTATTTCATCATAGATTCAATGCTAGGTTTCTTTTTCATCGCACCAAAAAGCCATTTTTTTATTTTTCGAGTGCCAAAAACAGGGTGTTTCATGAATCCTCACATAGTTTCGATTGGTCTAGTGTTAAAAATATACAGTAAATAATTAAATAAATGATATGGATATCATATTTGGATTCCTCTCATTTTTCTAATCGATTTGGATATATTATTTTTCAAATTACGATTTACGGATTTATAGATATGAATTATTTAATATTAAATGAAAAAAGGCAAAATTAATAAAATTTATTTAATTTTTATTTGAATTCAAGATTATTATTTTTATTCATTGTTGTTTACTTAAATAATTGTATGGAATATAAAAAAGACGTATAACATTATAGTCCAATGGTTAATAAGATTGATATGATAGTATTCATAATAGGTTTTAATTTTTTTGTCGGAAGCTCATGTGGAAAAAATGGAGAAATTAAGCGTGCTGAAGCTGGAGTAGTGTTAGGATAAGTGACCGATCGAGAAGTTTGACTACAAGTACAATTTAACTTGAGATTAAGTGTACTTGGAATTAAAAATATTCATGTGAGATTAACGAAGTAAACAATTCAAAAAGTTTTTAAAAAATGGAAATTTTTTTTTTGGAAAAATCTAGGCTGACGGCAAAGCCGACGGCGTGGCCAAATGGCAGTTAGTCATCTAGGTGGAACCCATATGTTCTATGCCGACGGCTTGCCGGTGGCGTAGCTATATACACCTACGGGTAAAGGGGCGACGCCTAGGGGCTAGTGCAGCCTACGTCGGTGGGATTTTGGGGCTATGCCGACGGGACACGGCTGTCGGTGTATCAGTCTTCTCCTGTAAATGTTGTTTTTTAAGTAAAGAAAAGCTATGGTTTATACTAAGAACTTTTCAGTTTTGCAGTTCCCTATGACATATTTGTACTAGTAGTAGTACTTGTACATCTAGCAGAGTATGTTGGAGATTCAGCTCCCTCGGAAGAAACATGAAAAAGCTACGTATCGAGTTAGTATTTCCCAGTTGCTCTCCATTTAACTCCTTTATCTGCGCGGTCCCTTGATTGCGCATCACTGCGTGTGTGCCTTGTGCTTCCATGTGCACGACCACCTCAAGAGGTTCTGATTGGAGGAGGATCCACGAGACCACGTACAGGCGTTTGATTTAGGCCGTCGAAAGCCGCACAAGCAGGAGTTGACTACGACCATGACCACTTTGGAAGGTTAGCACTAATAGCATCCGTTAAACAATGCTCCACTGGCTTCTAGTTTTGCGTTTGTCCTACATAACCTTGCCACTTTTGCGATACTGTTGGTACGGAGTAATGATATCATAAGATTTTCAAAGCAGCTTGCATATCGATCGAGAAGTCCCTCGATTTTGAGAACTTTTGCCTGCAATCGCAGTGTCATGTACAGTAAAGATTGCATTTAGAGTTAAGCAACTTGGGTTTTGTCTCCCTTAGGGCAGGCATCTAAAAGTATGTAAGAAGCTTGAAGTGTTAACAACTTTGAGAATCTCAGAGCATCTCCACCAGCGGCCCCATCACGGCCGCCAACGAGCTTGGGGGTGTCGGGGCGCCAGCGCCCCTCAGAGGCCGCTTGAAGATTGGGCCACTCGGGAATCCGTCCGGTACTTGCTTGTCGTCCTTGACACATAGAGGGTGAGCTGGGCCTGTCGGCAATGCGCGCCATGTTGGATTGGCTGCGTTGGCCCTTGGCAGTGGCACAACGCGCGTCCCCGGGATGGCTTGCCTCCTGACACAAGAGTAATGGCGTCGTGTCGCCTCTGTCATCTAATACCTTCCCGTCGCTCGTTGTTTTCGCAAGCCAGTTCCCGCCACTAGCAATGAGTTCCTACTCGCTTTCTACTGCCGTCTATAAAAGAAGGACCGTCGTGGTGGAGACGGTTCACCACGCCGTTAACCATGTCTCTCTGCATTCCCACCACATGTGTTCATCTCTCAGCAGTCGCTCGAGCTCGCTACCCATCACCAGAGGAGCCACAACAGGAGCATCCCGTGAATGAAGAGGCAGAGGACGTCGACCTCGCCGAAGTCGCCAATCGAAGACTTCGACTTCAGTGACTACTACGAGCAGGCTAAGGAGATAATCGACGAGCGGGTGCTCCTCGAAGTCACCCAATAGGCGCGCACGGAGCATGCGCGAACCATCAAGGAGAGGCAGGTGCGGGTGCTCCTCGCTGTCATCCAATAGGCGCGCACAGACCATCCGCGAGCCATCGAGGAGAGGTGGGTGTGGGTGCTCTCCCGCCAATCATCAAGGATGAAGAACCACATCCGCCAGCTTTATATCGAGAAGGGTGAGGCGTTGTCCGAGCTGCGGGTGATGTTGAAGAAGGTGAGGGACGAGGCGGAGTCCTCGCCGGCAGCTGCGGAGGGAGTAGAGAGGGCGGAGAGGAACTGTCGTAACATCGCATCGGCATAGGAAAGAGAGTGGATATCCATGGCAAGGCTCCAGTGGCGTCGGACAACTGCGCACCATGGGGCCGTAGAGGCAAGGATGGCGGCGGCGAGAACGAGGGATCAAGCCAACTTTGACGCCAGAAAGCCTATGTGGTTTTTAATTTCATATGCAAGATGTATTATTCGTGACCAATCTATCTATAAAAATCAATTATTATTGTCTAAAGTTGTTTGGAGGCGACGGTGTAGACGGTCCACCCAAAACTGCTAACGATTTGGAATGGTGCTCTGACAGACTTGCCGGCGCACTTGTCGTTCATCTTTTAGGGGGCGTCGATGGAGATGCTCTTAGAGAGTTTTCAATCACTACAGGACGCACGCGATATGTAGGCTCTCTGAGTTTTCAATCATCAAAAAACCCTCGGCGTATGCTACGCTGATGGCTGCCCTCGGCGTAGGCTCCTCGGTAAAGATCTCCGGAGCACTCGGAGGTCGTTGGCGTACACTATGCCGACGGTTGCCCTCGGTGTAGCGGTTGTCGGCACAGCCTACCGGCCGGTTGCAAAAAAAATAATTTATTATTATTATTATTATTATTATTATTTGTTTTTCAATTTTTTCTCAGTTTTTTTAATCTTTAAATTGTTTGACTCGTTAATCTCTCACTTTGAACATTTTTAACACTAATTATATTTAATCTTTGATCAAATTGCAGTCTTGATCAAACTTCCCGATCAGTCACTCATCCTCACTACTTCAGCTCCATCACGCTTAACTTCCTCGTTCCTTCAGAATATGTTTCCGTAAAACAATTTATACATTGTTATTAATACTATGGTATCAATCCTATTAACTCTTATATCATCATGTCACATGTTTGTATTTTTTGAAATTACAAACAATTATTTAAGTAACAATAATGAATAAGTAAAAATATAATTGAATTCAAACAAAAATATAATGATTTTATTTTTTTTATTTTTCTATTTAATATGAAATAATTAATATCTTTAAATCTGTAAATAGGAATTCGACAAATAATATGTCTAAATTGATCAGAAAAATGATAGGAATCCAAATATGATATCAGTATCAACTTATCACAAACTATGCCGTTATTCTAGCCATAATTTTATTTGCCCGTTTAAAATGAAAAATGGCTTTTTCGCAACCTCGAATGAGATAGGTCATTTTGTGAAGGGTTTTTTGAGACATAATAAATATACTAAGTTTGATATTTTTCCTTCTAACTATGTCACACACTATGACACCACGCGAAGAGTTCGCATTGTTTGGATCGTTTTTGAATTTTTTTATGTCTGTTTTAAACTATCGTCAAACTTTGTCGAACGACAGGCATAAAAATTCTTAGCTCGGGGCTAAGCATCGATAAACTTGAAGTGGATCTCTGATGAAATAGCATATTGTGAACCTAAAATGATTTTTTAAAAAAATCATGAGCATCGGATCATGTACATATACTTCATATATGACCCACTTCCTACCGATTTGGCAGGAATTTGTCTTTTTACTAGAGATAGACGAAAAGGTTTGAGATTCCCCTTGTTAGGATATTGTCCATGTAAGGTGATATAGTATTTTGGAAAAATGTGGTGGCAGAATTTTGAATTAGGCATTTGGTGGTTGCTTCACAAAACCGCCTGTTTTTTGCACTCAGAAAATAGAAAATAGTTTTTTGGTGCGACAAAAAGGAAAACTTCCTCCTACAATATTATTCTTCATCCCATGATGCACATGTATGCACAATATGGACACATTATCAGAAACTATTCCTTAATTCTAGCCATAACATTGGTTATTTGACCCGAAAGCCAAGAAACCTCGAATGAGATAGGTCATTTTGTGAAGGTTTTTTTGAGACATAATCAATATATTAAGTTTGATATTTTTCCTTCTAACTATGTCACATAATAAGACACCACGCAAAGGTTTCACATTGTTTGAATCGTTTTTGAATTTATTATGCCCGTTTTAAACTATCGTCAAACTTTATCGAACGACGGGCATGAAGATTCTTAGCTCGGGGCTGAGCCTCGATAAACTTGAAGTGGATCTCTGATAAAATAGCATATTGTGAACCTAAAATGATTTTAAAAAAATCATGAGCATCAGATCATGTACCTATAGTTCATATCTGACCCACTTCCTACCGATTCGATAGGAATTTATCTTTTTCATCTGGGATAGACGGAAAGGTTTGAGATCCTTCTGTTAGTAAATTGTTCATGTAAGGTGGTATAGTATTTTGGAAAAATGTGGTGGTAGAATTTTGAATTAGGCATTTGGTGGTTGCTTCACAGAACCGTCTGTTTTTTGCACTCAGAAAATATAAAATGGTTTTTTGGTGTGACAAAAAGGAAAACTTCCTCATGCAATATTGTTCGCCATCCCATGATGCACATGTATGCACAATATGGACACATTATCATAAAATATTCCTCGATTCTATCCATAACATTGGTCGTTTGACCCAAAAGCCAAGAAACCTCGAATGAGATAGGTCATTTTGTAAAGGGTTTTTTAAGACTCAATCAATATACTAAGTTTGATATTTTTCCTTCTAACTATATCACATAATATGACACCACGCGAAGGTTTCGCATTGTTTGTTTCGTTTTTAAATTTCTTATGCCTGTTTTAAACTATCGTCAAACTTTGTCGAACGACGGGCATGAAGATTCTTAGCTCGGGCTTGAGCCCCGATAAACTTGAAGTGGATCTCTGATCAAATAGCATATTTTGAACCTAAAAATGTTTTTTTTAATCATGAGCATCAGATCATATACCTATAGTTCATATCTGACCCACTTCCTACCGAATTTGTCTTTTTCATCTGGGATAGACGGAAAGGTTTGAGATCCTTCTATTAGGACATTTTCCATGTAAGATGGTATAGTATGTTGGAAAAATGTGGTGGTAGTATTTTGAATTAGGCATTTGGTGGGTGCTTCACAAAACCGCCCGTTTTTTGCATTCGAAAAATGGAAAATGGTTTTTTGGTGCGGCAAAAAGGAAAACTTCCTCCCTCAACGTTGTTCGTCATCCCATGATGCACATGTATGCACAATATGGACACATTATCACAAACTATGCTTTTATTCTAGCCATAACATTGGTCATTTGACCCGAAAGCCAGGAAACCTTGAATGAGATAGGTTATTTTGTAAAGGTTTTTGAGACATAATCAATATATTAAGTTTGATATTTTTTTCTTCTAACTATGTCACATAATATGACACCACGCGAAGGTTTCACATTGTTTGGATCGTTTTTAAATTTCTTATGCCCGTTTTAAACTATATATAATTTTTTATGTTTCACTTAATTTTTATTTACAAATGTGTTATATTTGAGGGTAGATAGATAGATCTTATTTTTTGCAAATTTTGATATATTATTTGTATTTTTTTGAATTAGAATGATTTAGTTATGATTTTTCAAAGTTTAATGAGGTAAAAGGAAAAATAACTACGCCAAGGGCAGCCGTCACCGCGTCATTCCTTTTTTCTTTCTTTGGTAAGGAAGGGACGGCTATTCCCACAGGTTGATCTTGATAAAATATGCAGCGTAGCATATGCTACGCCGAGGGAAATTCTACGCCGACAGATGTTTTAGCGGGCTGGCCTGGTCACGGTCTATGACGTCGGTCTAGTATCCAACCGTCGGCCTATCCATCCATTTGTGTAGTGAATGGCCTCCTCCATCAATTGTTGAAAGATGGCACCTGATGACGACTGGACTTTTCTTTTCTAGAAATACAGCATTCTTTTTGTGCCAAGGAACTGCGCTTCACGACTAGGCGTCTCTTGACCCCCCCCAGTCTTTTTTTGACTCTGTAATGCGCTCTTTATTAATAAGATAAAAACAAGTTACAAGGTATGAACGAGACGTCTTTACAGAACTGAAAAGATAGGATGCACCTATGTAAAAAACCAGCGCCTATCCTCCTCCTTCGGCACCACCGAAGCGACCACCAAAGGGGCGAAAGGCAGATCACCACAACACCCGAGCTTGACACGGCTCCATCGCTGATCAGCAGCTTTTTAGACCTCCAAAGTAGCTTGTCAAAGACAAAACCATTATCGTTGAAAGAATCAGACCGGGGCAACATGTCCTCGGACACGCGATCAAACTCCAGACCTGACACCCCCGCACGACTACAACGTCGGGGGAGGAAATCAGAACTGCCATCTTCCATCCACAAACCCAGCATAGGATAAACCATCTTCAATCTGACACATACGCAGTCAACCATCTGCGCGAACTCCTGGACAAAACATCCTCCCTACTCCACCATGACGTCGGAGCAAACGCCGTAGTAACGGGGACAGAGCAGAAGGAGGGACACACCTGATGGGATCGCCGCCTCCGCCTCGTCGACACCATCCAAGAACTCTAAAGCCGCCAATTCGAGGAAACGGCACACACACGATGCCATCAACTCCGAGACGCCGCTACGAGGAACGTCGTCGGTGTGAGAGTGAAGTTGAGGCAGATTTATTCGCCTGGGCGCTGCTCCCACCACCCCAACGGCGCTCCACGATCTGCAAAACCAAACCCTAACTACAAAGCGAAGAGACCGGATCCCCCCTCCCTCCCGCCGCCGGAGCAGCAGGCAGAGGGAGAGGGGACCAGCAAGAACGCCGGTGAAGATCGGGCGGTAAAAAAGTCGCCTCCCTGGAGCCTGGCGGCTAGGTCAGGAGCGAAAACGAGAAAAAGTTGACCCCCCAGTCCAACCACCAGCTATAGCACCGCACATCATTGCGACCCCTCTTAGCCGGAACGTGCTACACCGCGCCGCGTCGACACTGAAACCATCTGTGCAAATTGCGCTGGCTGCTTTAGATACACACATGGAATACGGAATAATTAAAAAGTGGAATAGTATAGTCAAACACGATCGGACAGGCCCTAAAAGTATAGTATAATCAAGGTGGACACAGTCACGGCCATGCGGCGATGTCGTCTATCCTGAAAGGAAAAGGTGGCCTTCAGGCTTCATCAGCTATAACCAGCCAATTCGCTCGGCAACAATTCCGTCAACTCCGTCGTGAGCTAGCGCATCCTGTTGATTGCCATGGTGGCGCTGCATGCGTAGCTACAGCACTATCGCACGTCCTGTTGATTTGGAGCATCTAAAAAGCGCAGGCGCCAGGACCAGACGTGTATTGTTCCTGATAATATAGTCCGGAGGGGCGTTGGTTACTCCTTCGCTGACACAAGTTCTGCGCTTTGACGGAATGTCATGTTGCGGCCAAATTGATTGCACATGTCGACGGAACCAGCTCAGCTACCATGCCATGCATGATGGGTTCTTGGCGCGGTGTTGCCTTGCTCACTGTTCGTCCTCCCAAAAAGTATGGCCGTATTCTGTTTTCGAACGAGACTCGTCCGTTTTATAAATAAAACAGAAAACAGGATTATAAAGTCCGATATACAACTCCACTGGCCAAAGCAAAATCGAAAAGAGAAAACAAATGCACGTCCGCTAGAGCCACAACACAGCAAAGCCCAAAAAAACAAAAAAGGTGGGACAGAGACAACACTTAAGTCGCCGCAGAGATCAAGGGGAAGCCGGAGCCGAGAAGGGAGGCATCGCCATCCTCAAGGCCCGAAGAGTGTCGTCGAAGGACACCCGGCCATGCTGTCTCACCAACGGGGACCACTGCTGTAGGAAGGTAAGCAGAGTAGAAAATAGAGTCAGACACACACGGGAAGGGTAAATCTTCTCAATCGTCATCTTGTTTCTCACGTTCCACAAGGTCTAGGCGATGACCGCAAACACTAGCCAAAAGAGGAGGCGTCTCCCTTCGGCCCAGTTTGTCTGAGCCTGCAAGGACTCCCCGAGCTCATGTGCCTGCCAAGCAGGCCCCAACGCCTCCCAAACAAAACTCCACAGAAACTGAGCTGCCATGCAGGAGAACATAATATAGATACAGGTCCCCGGTGTCCCAAATAGGGGACAGAGGCCATTGCGCTTGGCCACCTCCACCCCCGATGGCAAGCGGTCACGGAGTAGCTGCCATTCAAAAATGCGAAGACTAAGGGGAAGGGCGAGGTCCAACGCAGCTCCAGGCCCTGAAAGAGGGCCCTGTACGCCGAAATCACCGAGAATTTCCTTGACGGAGTCAAAGGACAAGTCCTGTTCCTCTGACAAGGAAACAGGAAGGATAGCCATCAAACGCTGAAAATCATCTGCCTCGGTCGTACTAAAGGTTCGGCAGAACTAGATGTTCCAGCGACCCTCTTGAAAGGCCTCAGCAACGAGGTTCGACGGGGAGGCGATGATGGAGAAAATCATGGGGAACTTCTCGCCCAAGGGGGCAAGCAGGAGCCAAGGGTCCAGCCACAAACACACCCTCTGGCCACTGCCAATGGCAATGGAGATGCCCAAACCAATGTAGTGGTTAATATCTTGGATGGATTGCCATAATTCACTAGAGGAAAAAGGGCTATCCGTTCGCGACCCCTCGGAGCATTAGTCCCGGTTGCGCCACCAACCGGGACTAATGCTGGCACGCGTCCCGGTTGGAGCGGGCACGGGGCCAGGGGCATGCGTCCCGGTTGGTAAGGGGGCATGCGTCTTCCAACCGGGACTAAAGGTTTGGCCACAGCCACGTGGCGTGGCACGCACCTTTAGTCCCGGTTGCTGGCTCCAACCGGGACTAAAGACCCCTGCCCTCTATAAATGCAACGCCCCAGCCCCCTCTGCCTCCACTCTGTTTTTTCGAATGGTGGAAGGTGTGAGGGGGTGTGTGCTAGTTTTTTCTCATGCATGCATTGAAGGTGTTTGATGAAATGTTTGAGTGAATAATTCCGTTGAATTTCTCATAGAACAAAAATATAGAAGGTGTCCGAGACGCACTTGAGATTTCTCCTCTTTATTTTCCTCGATCGAGGTTAGCAATCTTATCCTTTCTAGGTCATTGATACAATTCATGTGTCGGTGTGAATTGGTTATTTCACTATTTATGATGTCCTGTTTTTTGATAAACTTACTTATATGATGCAGATGAACGGTCGGGAATGGATGTACGGTGACCGGCGCGTAGCCGGGTATATCAAAGGCGTGGATAAATTTATCGATGTGGCTACGGCAAACAAAGAGAATGGATTTATACGTTGTCCATGTGTTCAATGTCGGAACAACAAGGAGTACTCTTCCTCGAAAATCATTCGCGCCACCGATTATGAAAGGTTTCATGCCCAACTATAATTGCTGGACCAAGCACGGGAAAGAGGGGTTATGATGGAAGATGGTGAATAAGAAGATGATGATAACAACTATCATCATATGTTTCTGAATACGTGATACCGCAATGGAAGACAATTAATGGAGAGGAAAGAGGTGAAGAACGGGCATCGATGAGCCGGTGATGAACTTGGTAGGGTCATTTCGATGCAAAGCGAGACTGTGAAACAGAAAATGAGAAGTTGAAGTTAGAGGGCATGTTAGAAGATCACAAGAAATTGTTGTACCCAAATTGTGAAGATGGCAGCACAAAGCTCGGTACCACACTGGAATTGTTGCGATGGAAGGCAGAGTGTGGTCTAACTGACTCCTCATTTGAAAAGATGCTGAAAATAATGAAGCCGAAGTTTCCAAAACATAACGAACTTCCCGAGAGTACCTACGAAGCAAAGAAGACTCTCTGTCCTCTAGGATTAGATGTGCAAAAGATACATGCATGCATTAATGACTACATCCTCTACCGCGGTAAGGAGTATGAGAATTTAGATAAATGCCCGGTATGCAACGCGTTGCGGTATAAGTTCAGACGAGATGACCCCTGTGATGTTGAGGGAGAGCCCCTCCGGAAGAGGGTTCCTGCTAAGGTTATGTGGTATGCTCCTATAATACCAAGGTTGAAACCCATGTTCAGAAACAAAGAGCATGCCAGGTTGTTGCGATGGCACAAAGAAGACCGTAAGAAAGACGGGAAGTTGAGACATCCTGCTGATGGGTCACAGTGGAGAAAAATCGAGAGAGACTTCCCAGACTTTGCAGGTGACGCAAGGAACTTATGGTTTGGTCTAAGTACGGATGGCATGAATCCTTTTGGGGAGCAGATCTGCATCAAAGACTTGGCCCGTGACTCTATGTATCTACAACCTGCCTCCTTGGTTGTGCATGAAGCGTAAGTTCATTATGATGCCAGTGCTCATCCAAGGCCTGAAGCAACCGGGCAACGACATTGATGTGTACCTTAGGCCATTAGTTGAAGAACTCTTATAGTTGTGGGGCAAACCAGGTGTACGTGCGTGGGATGAGAACAAACAGGAGCCATTTAATCTACGAGGGTTGTTATTCGTAACCATCAATGATTGACCTACTCTTAGTAACCTTTCAGGACAGACAAACAAAGGATATAAGGCATGCACCCACTGTTTAGATAAGACCGAAGGTACATATTTGCATAAATGCAAGAAGGTTGTGTACCTGGCAAATCGACGATTTCTTCCGACCAATCCTCCCGTAAGAAACAAAGGAAAGCATTTCAAAGGTGAGGCAGATCACCGGAAGAAGCGTGAACTCCCTGCTGGTGATGATGTATTTGGTATGGTCAAGGACATAGAAGTAATCTTTGAAAGGGTCCCGGCGGTCAATCAGTTCCGAACGACGTCGCTACAGGACACGCACCCATGTGGAAGAAGAAATCTATATTTTGGGAGCTGCCATATTGGAAAGTCCTGCGTGTCCGCTCTTCAATCGACGTGATGCACGTGACGAAGAATCTCTGCTTGAACCTGCTAGGATTCCTAGGCGTGTATGGGAAGACAAAAGATACACACAAGCACGGAGGACCAACAAATTATGAAAGACCCAAAGAACATGCATACAGATAACAAGAAGGCGGATAAAGGGCGTCACTTAAGTCGTGGCTATGCTCTTACCAAAGCAGAAGGAAATCTTTTTGAAGTCCTTTACAAGATCAAGGTGCCAGGGCTTCTCATCTAATATAAAGGGGATAATAAATATGGCAGAGAAAAAGTTCCAAAACCTGAATTCTCATGACTGTCACGTGATTATGACGTAGTTGCTTCCGATTGCATTGAGGGGGCTTCTACCGGAAATTGTTCGAGTACCCATTGTGAAGCTGTGTGCATTCCTCAATGCAATATCTCAGAAGGTAATCAATCCAGATATTCTGCCAAGGTTACAGAAGGATGTGGTACATGTCTTGTTAGTTTTGAGTTGGTGTTCCCACCATCCTTCTTCAATATTATGACGCATCTCCTGGTTCACCTAGTGGAAGAGATTGCCATTCTTGGTCCGGTATTTCTGCACAATATGTTCCCCTTTGAGAGGTTCATGGGAGTCTTAAAGAAATATGTTCATAACCGTGCTAGACCAGAAGGAAGCATCTCCAAGGGATATGGAACAGAGGAGGTCATTGAGTTTTGTGTTGACTTTATTCCTGACCTTAAGCCGATTGGTGTTTCGACTCATGGCATGAGGGAAGACTAAGTGGAAAAGGCACCTGGGAAAGAAAGCAATGATATGTAGGGACGGGATTCTTTCACTAAAGCACACTACAGTTCTACATAATTCCACCTTGGCAGCTCCGTATATCGAGGAACACAAGAATATTGTACGCCCAAAAACCCGGGAAGCATGAATCATGGATTACGATGAACACATGAAGTCTTTCGGTGGTTGGATGCGGACACATCTCTTGAATTACACCACTGTTGGAGATCAGCTATACTTGTTGGTCGCGTCACCATCTTCTCTGTATTGAATTTCCAAGGGTATAAATAAATGGGAATACATTCTACACGATTGCCCAAGATAAAAGAGCACCAACCAAAATAGTGGTGTCCGCTTTGATGCAATAGGCGAGAATGGACAAAAGGACACATATTATGGTTACATAGAGGAGATATGGGAACTAGACTATGGAGTCTCTTTTAAGGTCCCTTTGTTTCACGCAAATGGGTCAACTGAATGGGGAGGGTAAAGATAGACCAGTTGTGCGGAATGACAACAGTGGATCTCAACAATCTTGGTTATAGAGATGAACCATTCGTCCTAGCCAATGATGTGTCTCGTTTTCTATGTGAAGGACATGTCCTCCGATCGAAAAAAGAAAAATATGCAAACGAATACATCATATGATGAGCCAAAGCGTCACATAGTTCTTTCAGGGAAAAGCAACATCGTGGGAATCGAGGACAAGACATGTCGGAAGATTATAATAAGTTTGATGAAATTCGCCCTTCACGGTGAAAACTGACCCAAGCATTCTGTTAAGTAAAGAAGATGCTCCATGATTACGTCAAGCGGTCATAAGGAATGACATATGCCAAGAAGTTCATGCTCATATTATGTAACTCTAGTTCATGTCTTCGCGGTTTGTGGCTTGACCAAGGATATCTTTTGCGGTTTGTGGCTTTTAGTCCCGGTTTTGTAGTCTCGCTTTTAATATTAATAAATGTCTTGAGTGTTAGTCCCGTTTGTGGCTGGACCGAGTGCCTCTATGACCAGTTTCTTGAGATGCCGAGGATGGGCTCCGTCGGCATCTCCCCGAAACTCGTAGTGGTGTCCCCGCTTTCGAAAACCATCTTGCAGCTTGTAACTTCACTAACTAGATCAATACGCCTCGGAGCTAACTAATTTCACATATTAGGGAGTGCCTCTATGACCAGTTTCTCGGAGATGCCGGAGGACTGGGCTCCGTCGGCATCTCCCTGAAACTGGCCACAGTGGTGTCCCTGCTCTCGAAAACCATCTCGCAGCTTGTAACTTCACTAAGTGGTTCAATACGCCTCGGAGCTAACTAATTTCACATATTAGGGAGTGCCTCTATGACCAGTTTCTCGGAGATGCCGGAGGACTGGGCTCCGTCGGCATCTCCCTGAAACTGGCCGCAGTGGTGTCCCTTCTCTCGAAAACCATCTTGCGGCTTGTAACTTCACTAACTAGATCAATACGCCTCGGAGCTAACTAATTTCACATATTAGGGAGTGCCTCTATGACGTTTCGGAGATGCCGGAGGACTGGGCTCACGGCATCTCCTCAAATCGGGCTGCAGTGGTGTCCCTTCTCTCGAAAACCATCTTGCTGCTTGTAACTTCACTAACTAGATCAATACGCCTGAGCTAACTAATTTCACATATTAGAGTGCCTCTATGACCAGTTTCTCGGAGATGCGGAGGACTGGGCTCGTCAACATCTCCTGAAATCGCCGTAGTGGTGTCCCTGCTCTCTAAAACCATCTTGGAGATGCCTCAAACTGGCTGGAGGACTGGACTCACAAGGATGCATATTTATAGTACAAGCAGCTCGGCATAATGTCGACACTCACGACATAATGTCGACACTCACCCCTATTATTAGTGCTGACTCATCTTTAGTCCCTGTTGGTGTCTTTAGTCCCGGTTGGTGACACCATCCGGGACAAGGTACAAGCCGCACGACATAATGTCGACACTCACCCCTATTATTAGTGTTGTCCGCCCACTGCCATAATCCCTTCATGCGGTTGGTTTCTCCAACCGGGACTAAATATGAACCCTCTCTTTATATAGGCATTTCCCTCTATTTATTAGGTAACTGTCGTGGGAATGACCACGGCAGATGCTGCAATCGGCAGCGAGTAGTAGAACGAAGGGCAAGGGCGGCCAGCCATCTGCGGTGCGAGATGAGGGCAAAGACACAGGGTTTTACCCAGGTTCGCCCGAGGGTAAAGACCTACCTGCTAGATTGTATTATGGAGGTGTTTACAGTGGCGAACTCGGCGACTAGGCGGCGAGTTGCTTGGGTGTATGAGGAACGTGTCTCTACTCACCCCTTAGGGAGGTTTATATAGGCTTACCTCCCTAGGGTTTACATATCTCAACCGATTCGGTTACAACTTTGCCAATCGTTTAACTTTCGACCGGGCCTATCTACCGCTGGCCTTGACCTCCAAATCCGGGTACCTTGATGGGCTTTGATCCACTCCGCTCGCAGGCCCACTCGCCACCCTTGGGCTGGAACGCCCACCGAGGATACCCCAAAGAGGCATATCCCCATCGCAGTCCCCGAGGCCGTCGTTGATTAGGCGGGTGGCCGGCGATCGGAGTATACGCTTCAAGTTGGCATCCCGAATCGTCGGGCTCTCGCACGAAGGAAAAAATCCGGCAAACCGAGTTGCGTCTTGGGTGAATCGAACCAACGGGTCGCGGCCTCGGCGAGTAACTTAGCGAGCCGGGTGGCAGGAGGCGGACCGTCGGGCGTGGTCAAACTAGCCGTTAAGGTAACTTAACGGTAACTTTCGGCGTAATCATCGCTGTAACGGCCCCCTAATTCGGCGGGCAGCTTCCGCTATATAAGAGGAATGGTAGGCTATCGGAAAGCCAACCGCCCACCATTTCTTCCGAGCACGCACATCTTTCGCCCGTTGATCCCGCGATCTGATCGACTCGCAATCCTCCGACCTCCAAGCAAATCTCACCCATGGCCCTTCCACCGAACCTTGGGCAGATCCAAGTGTACAGTATGGCGGCCTTCGAGGAGGCCGGAATCTGCGGCCGTGTTGGCGAATCCTCGCAGCGGAGAAACGACCAACCCGCGAGAGAGAGTTCATCTGCTTCACTAGTCACCTCGAGCGGGGTTTAGGGTTTCCCACCTCTCTGTTCTTCCGGCGCTTCTGCGCCTACTACGGGATCCAGCCCTCAGATCTGGGTCCCCATAGCATCGAGCAGCTCGCCATCTTCGTATGCTCGCGAGTGCTACTTGGGCTGCCGGCCCTATTTTCCCTTGTGGCAAGATCTGCTCCATGGACGGATCACCGCGAGGAGGCGGCGCCCAATGCTAGCCGCGGCGGCTTAACCTTCCAACGAAATCCAAAGCCTCCTTCTTGACTTGATGTCGCCGCCAAAGCGAGCGATCGAAAAGTCTTGGTTTTATGTGACCGAGGCGACCCCGGAGGACGAGGCGGCGATCCCACGGTACTCGGCCGACCGTTCCGAGCCGCGCAATCTCCAGGTCGTCAAGCTCCCCGACGACCAGCGGATGGTCGTCGACGAGATGCTCCAGACCATTCGCGGTCTGAAGAAGAAGGGGCTCCAGACGGTGAACCTGTACAACTGTTGGCTTGGGCGGCGACTCGTTCCGCTCGCCCAACGCGAGCATTACATGTACCAGTACACGGGCCGAGAAGATTCGACGAAGGCCTGCCTCGCCGAGTGGAAGCTGGAGGACTATCTCCTGGCGCTGAAGAGGATCACCCAGGCGGCATACACGGATGCACAGGCCGGGGTCCCTCCATACACCGCGAAGCGTCCGGCTCCAACGGTAATCATTTTATCTTGTTCGCAGTCGCAGCATGTGCAGTCGCGGTAATTCTAACTTTACTTCGTGTTTAACGCAGCTATTCCAAGTGGTGGAAGGGTGGCTACCACCCGCCGATGACGAGAGCTCCGGGCCATCCGCCCAGGACACAAGCGAGTCGCCTCCCACCAAGGGTAACGAGGACGATGAGGACGAATCCGAAGAGGAGATCGCCCCACTGGTCCGAAGACCCATGGCAACGCGTCAGTAGCGAACTTGAGGCGAGGGAGCCTCGGCGTCATGGCGACGAGGAACTCCGGAGACCACCGCCCGCTGTGCCACTCTTGAAGAAGAAGAAGGAGAAAGAGGCGAGGGCCCCTTGAGGAGGAGGACGGCCGCCAAGATGGCCTCACCGCTGGCCAGCGAGCAGCTCGATGCCACAGCTCGGCCGGTGACGGGCGCCCGCAACAACCGCGCTAGATGCGCCATCCATGGAGGCACCGCTGGCCTCGATGCCCCCGCCAGCACCGGTCTCCGGCTAGGGAAGGCTCCATGAGGCGATTTCGCCCGCAAGGTCCCGAGCATGGCGGTCTCGCCGCAAGGAGGCTCCGGTTGCAGCTCGCAAGGAAACCTCCATGGCGCCGAGGCGCCAACCGCTACCTCAACATCAAAGAAACCGTCCGTATCTGGGCCCTGCGCCTGGAGCTGGGCTCGATCGCCGCTTGGCCCGAGCTGGAGAAACCGGCCGCCTTCGCAGGCTGCGTTTCATTCCATCGCCAAGTGAGTGTACTCGGCTTCGCCTTTCTCTCTTAGTATTTTGAATGTTTTTCCTGAATTGTCTCGATGCGTAGGACCGGAGTGAAGAAGATGGGCCACCCGACGGTGGTCAAGGTGCCCTCCTCCACTAGCGGGGAAGACCCTTCCCGTAAGAGGAAGGTGGACGAGGTCGCCGCTTCCACGGAAGGCAGCAAGAAGGCCAAGGGCGATGACATCGCCGCTCGACGACACGGCAATCGCGGCCGGCCGGCCCGCTGTGGAAGCGATCGTCCGCGAAGGAGGCATTTCGTTGACCGAGGAAGCGAGCTCCTTTGGGGCGTCAATCGCTACCTTCCCCCGCTTCATGACCAAGGCGGCCACGGCGAGTGAGGCTGCGACTCCGAACCCCGCTCCAGAGACCGCCGACGCTGAGATTGACCAACGTCGCGGGCACACACCGGCGCTGCTTGCGTCCGTGGACGCGGCGCAACTGCACGGCATGCTTGGCGCGGCCATCCAGGTACCTCCAGTCCCCGAGGATCAGGTCGGTGCTTTGCAGCGGCCTGATTCTTTATAGTTACTTGTTTGGTGCATTCGAGTACAGTCCCCGAGTGCGCACTCGCTAAATTGTAGCGGGTGGGCACTGAGTAATTTTCGAGCCGCCAGTCCCCGAGTGCGCACCCGCTAAATTGTAGCGGGTGGGCAGTTAGTAATTTTCGAACCGCCAGTCCCCGAGTGCGCACCCGCTAAATTGTAGCGGGTGGGCACTGAGTTGTTTTCGTGTGTACTGACTTTGAAAATTTGCAGGGCTTACAACTGGAGTCGGCAGAGCGATTGCGCGGCAACAGGCCGAGAAGGAGTTGGGCGCTCTCCAAGAAGTAAACAAGGAGCTTCAGGCAATTGCTGCGCAGGCAGAGGTGGCTTGCCAGGAGCTTGTCCCTGCTGGCGAGATGATGGCGGCGAGATCTGCGTTAAGCACTGCTGAGCAAAGGATCGCCGACCTCGAGCGCGAATCGCGGAGGCGAAGAAGAAGCGAGCTCGTGAGCAGGCGAGCTAAGGCCGCCCGTTGCGCCGCGAAGAAGACCGGAAGGTGTCGGAAGCCCTCATCGTTGGGCTTCGTGACGATAAAACGCTTCAAAGCTTCATCACGGGCTCGCCCGCCCGTTGCTCGGTGAGCGTCTTCCGCCTTGTAGTTATATTGTTTGTGGTTTCCGTGGTGCTCACAACTGGCTTCCGTCTAGCAGGCCATGTGATTGGTAGCCATAAAGAAGCGAGTTCTCTTGATGCGAGGGAGTGCGTGAGCATGCTCCGACTCGGGCGACGCTGTCGGCGACTTGCATCCGCGCCTACCTTCAAGAGATGTCGCCCACGGAGGTTATTCGGTGACCTCGTTGAGGTGTGGGAGTACTTGGAGAAGGCGCCCGCGGTCGTGGAGTTCATGACGCGGTCGGCGTTTCGACGTGGAGCGTAGACGGCTCTTAGCCTGGGACTCGCCCACTTCCCCGAAGACTTCGACCTCGACGATGTGACGAGTGGGTACCCTTCATCGTCTGGCGCGGTGGATCTGTCTGAAGTTCTTAAGCTGCAGGAACGTGCCGCCGCGTACTCGGAGCGTGTTTGGGCGATGGGCGACCTCCTTCCGCAGTACAGAAACGCCGTCGCTACCGAACGACCCGAGCCGCCGATCGCGACTTCAAGGTCGAAAGCAGCCCTTCCGCAGCGGCGATGGCGGGCGAGCTGACGACTTATCCATCAAACCCGTAATCGCGTTCATCCGAAGCGCCGGACGGTGCATCATCGCCGGCTCGCGGAATAGTGTTAGTAGCAGTTCTGCCGAACAGGCATAGTTTGTAATATAAGACATTGCGATGTGCGGTTGAATTGGATGTTGTGTCCGTTTTGCTAATATTTGTCGTGTTATGGATTTGATTTTAGGATGAGTCCCCGAGCGCGTCCGCCCTTTTGTGGGGTTCACCTTAGATATGATGTTTTGTTGTTTATCATGTGTGTTGTTGGTTGAGTCGACTCGCCCGAGCTCGGAGAGCCAGTCGCAAGGCGACTCCCTTGAGTGCTATGTACTTTACCGTTTTCCCGTACGCGAACGGGGCCGGGTGGCCGATTCCCCGAGCGTGGTACTTGGTAGTTCAAGGAGCGACTCGAGGGTGGTTGAGGACTGAGCGTTGGTGTGGCGTCACTCCGCCTGCCCGGTGGGTCACCGTGGCGTGCAGTCCTGGCACGCTCTTACTTGGCGTTTTCCTGTCCGATCGAGACGAACTGGTATCCAGCCCCGAGCGTGGTACTCAGCCGCTCGAGTCGCTATGCCGAGGATGCGGAGGACCAGGGTCGGTGGGAAGCGAGGACAGATGTCTTGGTTCAGAAACCAGTCGAGCTAGGCGACTCGATGGGGCTCGGATTGGCGTTTTTCGTGGACGATGCACGACCTGAAATGACTCGGTTTTACATCGCACTACTTAGCCGCCGGTCGCTGTACCAAGGGTTGACTTCAGACGTTAGCATGATGTTATTACGAAACGAGTGGCACAAGGTGCGGAGAGTAGACGCAATTTGCGTAATCGCTTTTTTATTTCATAGCGACTCGAGAGTACATATGGGGTTCTAGGAATAGAACTTTCGAGGAGATTTACATTCCATGGCCGCTGACGCCGAGCTCGCCGTCCCCGCGGACGTCGATGAGGTAGTAGGCGTCGTTGTTTAGTACACGCTGATGGCGAACGGGCCTTCCCACGGAGGAGAGCTTGTGCATGCCCTTCTTGTCTGGATGAGGCGTAACACCAAGTCGCCTTCTGGAAGGTGCGGTTTTCACCGTCGGCCGTGGTAGCGACGGAGCCCTTGCCGATAGATAGCGGTGCGCGATCGGGCGAGGTCGCGTGCTTCGCCGAGTTGGTCGAGCCCATCTTGGTGGGCCAGTTCGCTTATGACCTCCGATAGTGGACGACCAGCGGCGTCGTGTTCGAGGTCGGTGGGCATGACGCTTCGCGCCGTAGACCATGAAGAAGGAGTGAATCCGTCGACCTGTTGACCGAGGTGCGGATTCCCGGATGACGGAGGGAGCTCGTCAACCCAGCATCCAGTGCGCCGAGTGGTACTTGGAGTCGCGGCCGTGGAGGATGCTTTGGTTGGCCCGCTCGGCTGGCCATTGATTCGGATGTGCGACCGATGCGAGGTCGAGCCGGATGTGGTGCTCTTCGCAAAATTCGGCCATTGCTCCCTTGGCGAAGTTTGTGCCGTTGTCCGTGATGATGCTGTTGGGGAACCCGTAGCGGTATATGAGCTCGCGTAGGAACTTGGTGGCGGTCTTCCCGTCGCATTTCCGGACTGGCTTGGCCTCTATCCACTTTGTGAACTTGTCGACGGCGACCAGCAGGTGGGTGTAACCAGAGGGGGCCTTCTTGAAGGGGCCGACCATGTCCATGCCCCACACAGCGAATGGCCAGGTGATGGGGATTGTTTTGAGCGCCGAGCTCGGTACGTGCGTCTGATTGGCGTACTTCTGGCATCCGGCGCATCGCTGGACGATGTCGACAGCATCGGCGTGTGCGGTGGGCCAGTAGAAGCCGTGTCGCATGGCCTTGGCGACCAGGGAGCGAGCGGCGGCGTGATGGCCGCAGTCGCCTGAGTGGATGTCGTGGAGGATTTTGCGTCCTTCAGCTGGTTGGACGCAACGTTGAACACTCGATGACGCCGCGCTTGTGTAGCTCGCCGTCGATGATGGTATAAGACTTGCATCGGCGACGATCATTCGAGCATTTGTTTGTCACTGGCAGGGTGCCGCCTGTGTAGGCGATGTAGGGCTTGGTCCAATCGTCGGGCTCGGTTATGAGTGCGACCAAGGCTGCCTCGGTTGAGCGGGACTCGATGTCGATCTCTTCGGGAGAGACCGATGGCGTGAAGATGGTGTCGAGGAACACGCCGGTGGTGCGAGTCGAGCCGACCCGATGCGAGAGGGCGCCTCCTCGTTTTTCCTCCTGTCGATCCACTCGACAGAGTAGCCGGTGAAGTGGCCGCCCACCTTGTCCACCTCTTGGCGGTACGCCGCCATGGTAGGGGAGACGGCGTCGCAGGTGCCGGCGACTTGACCCGCAACGAGGTCGGAGTCTCCGTAGCATCGAAGGCGATTGACGCTCATCTCCTTTGCGGCTCGCATGCCGTGGAGTAGGGCCTCGTATTCGGCCATGTTGTTGGTGCAGGGCGTGAATTCGAGGCGGAGGATGTAGCGGAGCTTGTCGCCTTTTGGTGAGGTCAGCACTATCCCCGCTCCTGCGCCGTCCGCGTTCTTGGACCCGTCGAAGTGCAGGCTCCAGTAATGTAGGTACGGCGGCTTCTCTGGCTGCTGGGCCTCCTCCCAGTCGGCGAGGAAGTCGGCCAGTGCCTGCGACTTAATCGCCCTGCGTGGCTCGTATTTAATGTTGTGGACGCCGATCTCGACGGCCCACTTGGCGACTCGCCCGGTCGCCTCGCGATTGCGGATGATATCTTGTAGTGGTGCTGAGGAGACGACCGTGATCGGGTGCTCCTGGAAGTAGTGCGGCAGGCGCCGCTGAGCCCTGAAGACCGCGTATACCAGTTTTTGGTACTGTGGGTATCGCTGGCGCGACTCGGTGAGGACCTCGCTGGACCGGGCGCTCCTTTCCTTCCTCTGGTCGTTCGACGACCATTACAGCGCTGACGACGCGCTTGGACGCCGCGACGTAAACCAGCATGGGCTCTTTGTCAGCTGGTGCAGCGAGTAGTGGTGCGGCGAGTAGCACCTTTTTGAGGTCGCGGAGCGCCTCGTCCGCCTCCTTGTCCCACTGGAAGGTGGGGTTCTTGCGCATCAGGCGGTATAGGGGCATCGCCTTTTCGCCAAGGCGGGGGATGAAACGACTGAGAGCCGCTACTCGCCCGGCCAGCTTCTGGACGTCGCGCAGGCACTCGGGTTTGCCGAGCCGGGCGATCGTGTCGATCTTCGTTGGGTTCGCCTCGATCCCTCGTTTGGAGACGACGTATCCCAGTAGTTGCCCGGCGGGTACACCGAAGGTGCACTTGCTTGGATTGAGCTTTATTTTGTACGTTCGCAGATTGGCGAAGGTCTCTGCGAGGTCGGCGAGTAGGTCGCCTTGGCGAGCGGATTTGACGACCACGTCGTCGATGTAGATGTGGATGTTGCGGCCAATTTGGCTCGCGAGGCATTCTTGCATGCACCGCTGGTAGGTTGCTCCGGCGTTCTTGAGGCCGAAGGTCATGGCGGTGTAGCAGAAGGCTCCGAATGGCGTGATGAACGCCGTCTTCTCCTCGTCCTCGACAGCCATTTTGATCTGGTTATACCCGAGTAGGCGCCGAGGAAACAGCGACTTCGAGCCCGCGGTGGAGTCGATTATCTGATCGATCCGCGGAGGACGAATCGCCCTTTGGGCAAGCGCTGTCAGGTTTGTGTAGTCGATACACATTCTCCAGGTCCCGTTCTTCTTCTCGACCAAGACTGGGTTTGCCAGCCACTTGGAGTATTTAATTGGCCGGATGAAGCCGGCAGCGAGTAGACGCTGCACTTCCTCGGCGATTGCCCGACGGCGTTCTTCGTTGAAGGGCCGTAGCGACTGCTTGACTGGTCGCGCTTTGGGGTCAGGGTTAATTTGTGCTCAGCGAGCTCCCTAGGGACACCAGGCATGTCGGAGGGTTTCCATGCGAAGATGTCCCTGTTCTCACGGAGGAACTCGATGAGCGCGCCTTCCTATGCTGGGCTCATGCCTGTCCCCGTCACCGTCTGGCCGAGTCGCCTGGGATCAGCTCAACGGTGCGAGTGTGTGTCGTAGCCTCGAACGTTGAGGTGTTTGCGCCCTCTGAGTTTGGCTTCTTGAGTATCGTGGGGTCGTCGTTGTTAACCCCGCTCGCGTATTTGGCGAGCTCGTTGGCGTGATTGGTTTCCGCCGCGATGACGGGCGTCGGCGAAGTTCGGCTCCTTTGGCTCGATTCGGCGGCCATGTCGGGTCGCCGTTGATGGTGATGACTCCGCATGGCCCGGAGCTTCATCGCGTTGTCACAGAGTGGGCGCCGCCATGAATTTGGCGAACGCTGGCGCCCTAGGACGCAGTGGTAAGGGTGTCGAATGGCACCAGCTCAAGACGATCCGCCGTGCGGAAGTTCGCTGGAGTACCGAAGGTGACAGGTAGCGTGACCTTGCCGATCGGGTACGCCTTCGACCGGGACGGCGTGCGGAACGTGGTGTGGGTGGTTCGATCATCGATCGCGAGCCGCAGCCGCTGAAAGGTGTCGAGGTAGAGGATGTTGATGGAGCTGCCGCCGTCCATCTGTCTTGGGAGCCGCAGTCGCCGACCTTGGGCTTGACCACCAAGGCGACTCGCCCCGGGTACTGATGCGTGGCGAGTGGTCTTGTCGGCTCGGTGATGGGCTGTTCACCAGTTCAGGAACCGGGGACGTATGTTTGGGCCACCGCGTTGACGGCGACGCGCTGGCGATGACCTTCTTCGCGCTTCGTTGAAGCCTGTGAAGGTATGGAGCGAGCCGCTACTTTGCGAATTTTCCGCCGTCGCGGTCGTTGTCGGTGTCTTCCCGCGTGCCGCGTGCCTTCTCGATCTCCCCGAGGGTGTGGCGTCGGCGGTGGTGCGTGGCTGGCTTTCCTTCCTGCGGAAACGCATGGTTGGTTAAGGAGGGCCGCGGATCGAACCTTGGCTTGTTCTTGTAGTTCCCGCCGCCGCTGTTGCCTCCGCCACGGTGGTAGCTCTTGGGGTCGCGTTATGCGTGCTCAGCGTTGGCAAGTCGACTTCGCCCGTCGCTGGCGCTTTGCTCGTGAGGCGAAGTGCCGCCAGAAGCGTGAGGTCGGTTCGGCCACCATCGCTGCCGCCCGCGGGCGTTGCCTCCGGACTCGTCGTCGACGTCTTGGTTGGGATCCTCCTCGGCGATCGTTTGGCGATCTCGAGGAGGTCGGGATGTTGTCGAGCGGGCGTGTCGCTGAGCTTGGCGACTAGAGGCTCGAGCGGCACGAGGTCTTGAAGCAATGGATCGCGTGTCCGGTGGATGCCGACCGTTGTACCAGAGCTCTTGCCACCGTTGGACCCGATTGCGGGTCGACTCGGGTCCCCGGACGCATCGTTCAGGTCCTCGATGGTGGTGGCGGGTGTAGGAGCACTGGAAGTGCCCGACGGCGTCTCGCATTTCCTCCTGTGAGTCGACATCGTCCGGGGAGCGTGTTGATCCATTGCCCGCACGCCCTCCATCATCGGGGAGGTAACGGGCAGTAGTAGGTCGGTGACCCGCGATCCCCATTGCCATGAGGTATGTGTCGAGCTGCCGCGGGTCGACGAGGAGTCGATTTTTCGATCTCCTTGGCGCCTTGAAGTTGGGTGGTACTTTTCGCCTCGGATCATTGGTCCGGCACTTAGGCCCTAGTCGATCGAGCGACCCCATAGGCTCGCCATCGCGCGAGTAGTTAGGTGTGCCGCAGTCGTCGGGCTGGCGCGCCATTTTGGTTGTTGATGATGTGAGTGCGGGCGTCGATGGGCTCTCCATTAGCGGCGACGAGGTTGGTCGCCGGCCTGGGGTCGTTGGTGGAGAGTGCCGCATTCGCGGGTCGTCGTTGGAGCTGCAGTGGCTCTGGTGGCGGGCAATTGAGGTGTGTTTGCCACCGACGGCCGCTGAAGCCGCCCGCTTCCCGAGGAGCGCGAGTACACTCGCCTGCGAGTCGGCGCCGCTTTGCTGTTCCACGCTTCGCAGTAGGGCCCCGACGTCTTGGATTTGTAAGGCCGCCGTGGCCGTGATGCTATCGGCTGCCGCTCGCCACGAGGTTATCCATCGGGTGGAGAATGGTGGGAGGCCGTTAGCGTCTCGCCCCGTGAGGAGACGACTATCCGAGGCTGGTCCTCGAGGTGTGGTTGGGTGGTGGTGGGGCACCCATCGCCGTCGATCTGGCGAGGGCGGTTGCTTCCTCCTGGTGGCGCGTTCGCAGATCGCGCGCTCGCGCGCCCGGGTCGCTTTCATCGTCGGTTCAGGGCACACCGAACGGTGGGGTTCAGCGTGACCTGATCCGCGCTGGTGGTAGCGTGGCAGTTCTCGCTGTCACCCGCCGAGGCGAAATTTTTCGCGCCGCCGCTCTTACGCATCGCCCGCCAACTTCAGCGGAGTTCTCACCTCCATCGCCGTGGCGTTAGGAGGGATCGGGTGGAGAAAGGGTCCTCCGGCGGATCGGTGCCGGTGGCCATGTAGGTCGCGGCATGGCGATCGCACCGTCGTGGAGGTCGGCGAATTTTCCGACCGAGTCGAATTCAAGATCCCGAGGATGGAGGGTCTCAAATCTCCCGCTGGAGACCTGATGGGAGCCCGCGGACGAGGCCGGTGATGGATCCGGCGAGTGACGCCGGGTCGCCGAATCGGCGTCGCCGGTGAGGGCCGCCTTCCGCCGCTGAGTTCTCGCCACGTTGCTGGGCCGAGTTGTACGGAGGCGAGGCGGTGGATCGTGGCGGATCTGGCTCTCGGAGAGCCGATCGCGTGGTGGCGACTTCGCGGATGCGAGCCGAGTCCTCCGAGGTGATGACGTCGGTGAAGCCGACGAAGAGGCCGATCGCCGACCGCAGGATCACGCAGGTGACGGGTCGCGCCGGACGTAGCTGCTCGGCAAGATCCGGAGCATCTCGCCGATCGCTATCATGCGGCGGTGGCGACTGCCTCGTTGATGGGCAGATTGATCTCGCGCAGAACACCGCCAGACCGCCAGCCCCACGGGCGCCACTGCCGTGGGAATGACCACGGCAGATGCCGCAATCGGCAGTGAGTAGTAGAACGAAGGGCAAGGGCGGCCAGCCATCTGCGGCGAGATGAGGGCAAAGACACGAGGTTTTACCTGGTTCGGCCCCCCGGAGGGTAAAGACCTACTCCTGCTAGATTGTATTATGGAAGTGTTTACAGTGGGCGAACTCGGCGACTAGGCGGCGAGTTGCTTGGGTGTATGAGGGAACGTGACTCTACTCACCCTTAGGGAGGTTTATATAGGCTTACCTCCCTAGGGTTTACATATCTCAACCGATTCGGTTACAACTTTGCCAATCGTTTAACTCAGACCGACTGGGCCTATCTACTCGCCTGGGCCTTCGACCTCCAGTCGCCTGGTACCTTGATGGGCTTTGATCCACTCGCCGTTCTGCAGGCCCACTCGCCAGCCCTTGGGCCAGTCGGAAACGTCCCGCTGAGGATACCCCAGTAGGCATATCCCCATCAGTAACACTTAAGACATTTATTAATATTAAAAACCGGGACAAACCGGGACTATCTAACACTCAGGACTAAAGCCGTCCCATTTAGTCATAATCATGCCTGGTCCTATAGTACGCAGCTTCAGGGTCTTCATCGTCGTCGTCATCATCATCGTCATCGTCACCTGCCACTCCGGGGATCCTCATCCCATCCATGGCATATACCAGGGGCCATTCCAGCCTCGGATTCACGGCGGGTGGGAGAGGGGTCTCCTAGAAGAAGATGCCGCTACCGTCGGGACAGTGTGGGGCCTGTGTCGGGTGGACTCGTGGGCACCGTAGGCGAGGATGGTCTCCCCCGGCGATGTAGCGCATCACTTCGATGATAGTACGGTTCACCCACCACAGACGACGGCCGGCTTCGTTGTGGTTCACCGGTGGCGGGCCATCACCCTCGTACCTGGCGAGCTCCCTTTCCCGCCTATTAGCGAAGAAGGCATTCCAGGTGTCGTAGTTGTCGGGATCCCACTGGGGATCCATCCGCTGCTCCGGCGTGAGCTTGTGGTAGAAGTGGTTTGTGATGGCCGTCTGGCGTGCGGAACCTTGAGGGACAGAGCCCTCCGGCCAAAGATCCAGCAAGGGCAGAGTGGCCGCGGACAAGGGTAGTTGAGGCGCATAGCCGGTCTCCTCGAGGGTCGAATGGCCCAAAGATGGCGTTGTCCATTGTTCTAAGAGAGGAAGGTGTGGATGTGTGGATAGCCATGACACGATCACCCTAAATATAGAGGAAAGGGGGAAAACTTGGCGTGAAGCTTTGGGAAATGGCGGGAAATATCTTTAGTCCCGGTTAGTGACTACATCCGGGACTAAAAGCTCTAGTAGAAAGGAAAGGGCGGGAAAACTTGGCGGGAAGAGGTGGGAAATGGCGGAAAATATTTTTAGTCTCGGTTTGTGACTACATCCGGGACTAAATGTGTGCCGAACAATGATCATGTTTCGAAAAAACCGTCACAAAATAACCTATGATGTTCGAGGTTTCATGGCTTTTTCGGTCCAAATGACCGATGTTATGTGCTGAATCACGGCATAGTTTGTGATGTTGTGCCCATATTATGCATGTGTGTGTACATTGGTATGGAGAACAATGTTGCAGGAGGAAGTTTTCCTTTTTGTCGCACGGAAAAGCCCTTTTCCATTTTCCGAGCGCAAAAAACGGGTCGTTTTGTGAAGTAACCACCAAAATGCCGTTTCACAATGCTACCGTCCCATTTTCCTAAAATACTAGACCACCTTACATGGACTATCTCCCAACCGGTACATCTCAAACATTTTCGTCCATCCCGGGTAAAAAGGACAAATGTCTGCCGAATCGACAGGAAGTGGGTCCGGTTTGTACTACAAGTACATTGATCTATCGCCCGTGATTTTTTGAAAAAATCATTTTTAGACTCGCAATATGTGGTTTCTTCAGATATCCAATGCAAGTTCTAACGATGCTTGTCCCCTATCTTCATGCACACCGGTTCAACCATAGTTAGAAATTCAGATAATTCAAAACGGGCATAATAAATTCAAAAAAATCCGAACAATGAATATCCTTCGCTTGGTGTCATATTTTGTTACATATTTGAAAGGAAAAATACCAGACTTGGTATATTGATCATGTTTCGAAAAAACCTTCACAAAATGACCTATCATGTTCGAGGTTTCATGGCTTTCGGTCCAAATGACCGATGTTATGTGCTGAATCACGGCATAGTTTGTGATGTTGTGCCCATATTATGCATGTGTGTGGAAATTGGTATGGAGAAGAATGTTGCAGGAGGAAGTTTTCCTTTTTTGTCGCAAGGAAAAGCCCTTTTCCATTTTCCGAGCACAAAAAACGGGTCGTTTTGTGAAGTAACCACCAAAATGCCGTTTCACGATGCTACCGTCCCATTTTCCTAAAATACTAGACCACCTTCATGGACTATCTCCCAACCGGTACATCTCAAACCTTTTCGTCCATCCCGGGTAAAAAGGACAAATGTCTGCCGAATCGGCAGGAAGTGGGTCCGGTTTGTACTACAGGTACATGATCTATCGCCCGTTATTTTTTGAAAAAATCATTTTTAGACTCGCAATATGTGGTTTCTTCAGAGATCCAATGCAAGTTCTAACGATGCTCGTCCCCTATCTTCATGCACACCGGTTCAACCATAGTTAGAAATTCAGATAATTCAAAACGGGCATAATAAATTCAAAAAAAATCCGAACAATGAAAATCCTTCGCTTGGTGTCATATTTTGTTACATAGTTGAAAGGAAAATACGGACTTGGTATATTGATCATGTTTGAAAAAACCTTCACAAATGACCTATCATGTTCGAGGTTTCATGGCTTTCGGTCCAAATGACCGATGTTATGTCTTGAATCACGGCATAGTTTGTGATGTTGTGCCCATATTATGCATGTGTGTGGACATTGGTATGGAGAACAATGTTGCGGAGGAAGTTTTCCTTTTTCGCACGGAAAAGCCCTTTTCCATTTTCCGAGCACAAAAGCGGGTCGTTTTGTGAAGTAACCACCAAAATGCCGTTTCACAATGCTACCGTCCCATTTTCCTAAAATACTAGACCACCTTACATGGACTATCTCCCAAGTACATCTCAAACCTTTTCGTCCACCCGGGTAAAAGGACAAATGTCTGTAGAATCGGTAGGAAGTGGGTCCGGTTTGTACTATAGGTACATGATCTATCGCCTGTGATTTTTGAAAAATCATTTTTAGACTACAATATGTGGTTTCTTTAGATATCCAATGCAAGTTCTAACGATGCTCGTCCCTATCTTCATGCACAGGTTCTACCATAGTTAGAAATTCAGATAATTCAAAACGGGCATAATAAATTCAAAAAAATTGAATAATGAAAATCCTTCTTGGTGTCATATTTTGTTACATAGTTGAAAGGAAAAATACCAGACTTGGTATATTGATCATGTTTCGAAAAAAAATAGAAAATGGTTTTGGATTATTTATTCAAATCCATACACTTCTTATGTTTAAAGTTTTTCTAAATTCCAAATTAATATTCAAAAATATAAGTTAATTCATTTTAAAAGGTTACATTAATTATTTTTTAGAAATAGAAAATGGTTTTGGATTATTTATTCAAATCCATACAATTCTTATGTTTAAAGTTTTTCTAAATTCCAAATTAATATTCAAAAATATAAGTTAATTCATTTTAAAAGGTTACATTAATTATTTTTTAGAAATAGAAAATGGTTTTGGATTATTTATTCAAATCCATACACTTCTTATGTTTAAAATTTTTCTAAATTCCAAATTGATATTAAAAAAATATAAGTTAATTCATTTTTAATTGTAAATGGTTCATATTTTAAATGGTTACATTAATTGTTTTTTAAAACAGAAAATGGTTTTGAATTATTTATTCAAATCCAAACACTTTTTATGCTTAAAGTTTTTCTAAATTCCAAATTAATTATCATTTAAAAAAAATACAAATTTAAACCCCAAAATAAAAAATAAGGCGAGAACAGAGAGAAAATACATGAAATTTTTTGAAAACAGGGGGAAATGTCCCGGTTGGAGCCACCAACCGGGACTAAAGACCCCTGTGCGCGCCCCTTGGGCTAATAAAAAAATTGAACTATACGTCCCGGTTGGTGGCTCCAACTGGAACGTATGACCCTTTAGTCCCGGTTGGAGCCACCAACCGGGACAAAAGGTCCTTTGGTTATAACTGGGTGCCCCTCCTCTTCTTCTTCCCTATCTCCCCTCCTCTTCTCTTCTCGCGCACGACGCCGTCAGGCTGCCCCGCCGCCGTGCACGCCCTACCGGCCGCCCCTCGCCCAGCCAAGCGTGCAGGAAGCTTCGCCTCATCGCCCCGAGGCTTCTCCCTGAAGGAATCGGCCCCGCTCGCTCCCAATCGTCGCCAACGACCCTCGAGCCCGACGATCGCCGCCGTCGATTCGCCGGCTCCCGACCTCGCCTCCCCGACACCACCACCGCACACCTGGTGAGCTGCTGGTCCTCGTGGACCCTCTCTCTCTCACCCCCTCTCGCTCTAGTTCCTCCTCCCCGTCGACCACCTGCCACCACTGCCGCTCACCGTCGTCGTGCTCCCCTCTCCGGTGAACTTTGAGGCAGCGCTACTCTTTGGCTCGCCTCAACCTCCTCTCTCTAACGCGCGCACGCACGCGCCCTAGATCGCCCCTAACGTCGTTCCCCATCACCGTCCTGCAAGCCACCGCCGGCGTGACGTCACCCGTGCATCAGCGACCCGCCAGGAGCCACTTTGCCGAATGGCTTTCCTATGTGGCCTCGGCCCCACAGTCGACATCTCCAGCTAGCCCGGCCCGAGTGAAAAATGCCCCCCTGAACCACTTTTGCTTGTGTGGCTGCTGAGGTGGCTCCGGGCCCCTCTATCAGTCATTGTGGCTAGATATGCCTGCGGTGTAAAAAGTTTAACCAGCTTTTAATAATTTTAGAAATAATTATAATCTTATAAATTCAATAACTTTTAATCTATAAGTCATAAAAATATGAATAATATATCAAAATGTTCAGAAAAATGAAACCTAGCTATCTAAGCTATAATCATGCATTGTTCAACAACTTAAATTACAAGTTTAATTAGAAGAACAAATCCACCCCTCTCATGTGTTCCGGAGTTTCTCCGAGTTAGGGTTTTCACCCCTCAGAACCCCTATTAAATCGTCGAGCATTTCTTAGGGTTACATTCCAATGCAAATTAACTTGTAATATCATCATACTTGCTTGAGCATTGCATCGATGCCATGTGTTGATTGTTTCCCTTTCTTTTTGGTGTTTGGATTATTAGGTTTATTATTAGTTAGGTATTATTAGGTTTATTAATTAGTTTGGTATTATTGGTCTTTGGCCCCACTGGTCAGTCACTGTGGGTAGCCCCAGACCCGATTCACATTTTCAAGCAACTTAGGTGCATGTGGGTTCGACGATGTGCCTATCTACTACACGGTTTCCCTTTCTCTTCATTTTTATTATTGTGTATGTATATATTAGGGTTTCTCTGAATTAGGGTTTATATCTCTCAACACCGTACTTAACTTTCTCCTTTAGCCGCTTTGACTTATTCGTTTTTCCACCTATGCAGAAAATATGGACCCACACGTCAGAGATGAAGAAAAGGAAGATTTGATCCAAGGTGTGATCCGTGGGGAAGATAATTTAGACGTATCAACGTTTCTGAACAACTCCGGTGAGGGTGATCCTCTTTTTACCGGAGTAGACAACTTGTTTGAGGTTGAAGGTGTTGCCTTCCGCGAGGGAGAAGGCGATGCCTTGTGTAATCGAGAAGACGACCGCTCCGGCGAGGTGCATGTAATAGAAATCAATTCATTAATTAATCATCTGCTATCTATATAGAAATAGTAACGACGATCTTTCTTCTTTTAGCCCTCCGGATCGAAGGAATCTACTGAAAAGAGCAGACGAGGCCCAACCAAAAAGTTGCAAGACCATGAGAGGTTCAGGATCAAAGATGTCGCTGAAGACGGCAGACCGACAGCTCCCGAAGTTGTCGCAACCAAATTTGTGGCACAATGCGGAGTAATCGTTAGGGACTTAATCCCGATCACCATTAGAAATTGGAATAGGCCTGCTAATGCGGATGAAGAGGGAACATGTTTATTTGTCCCTAACCACGCCAAAGATTTACTGTGGAAGAGGCTCATGGTTAATTTCAAACTACCGAAGATAGAGCTGGATCCAAATGCGGAGGATCCAGTTGAGGACGCCTTACAACATGGGAGAGCCATGGGGGCTAAGGTCAGGGAGTGGGCTTTGAAGAAGATGGCCCAGTGTTTCACCAACTGGAAGAAAAGATTGCACCTTGACTATGTCGTGAAAAAGAAGACTCCCGATTTCAAGAATATTCAGTTTGAGAAGATAAAACCATTCTGGGATGAGTTTGTGGAATACAAGAAATCAGAAAAAGCTAAGAAAATGTCTAAAACGAATAAGTGAATCTGCTAAGAAGAAGTATCACCATACTATGGGGCAAGGTGGCTCTGAGGTTGGCATTCCTAAGTGGGAGATACTTGAGCTGGAACTGCGTGATAAAAAGATCACCCAGCAGAGCACGATTGGGTAGAACGTGCAAGGAATTGGTTTTACGGGCATGGGGCACGTTGGACTCGGAAGGAGGTGTATATATAACATACGACATAAAGAAGACCCTTGCCAATCGAGAGGATCGGAAAAGCGGTAAAGGTTAAAGATGGGGACTTCATTCCCGATAGAGAATGATGAGCTCACACTCACCCTTGGAAATAAGGAACATGATGGACGAACACGAGGCACAATAGGCTCCCAATCATGGAGGACTGGGTTTCAAGAGAGGAAGAAATATCTGATAGAATCTCGAGGAGTAAGGACGGTGGCGGTTGAAGCAGAAAGTCAGAAAGAGCGAATGCGTTTAATTGAAGAACGATTAAAAGCAACAACAAGATGAAATTAACACACTTAAAGAGCAAAGTACTACCGGCCCATCTCAGCAGCACACTGCATTCGATGCTACCGGCCTATCGAATAATCGAAAAGCGATGTGGCTTCCACCGAGGTCCCGGGTGATGACAATGGCGATGCCGATGATGCACCGACGATGGCTCCTGTTGGATACCCAATGGATGATATCACAGAGATGACACACTGCGAGCTACATGTCAAAGTTGTGAACATATCAATGAAGGTGGCGGTCGGCTATGCCTTACCAATTGGACCACACCAACTTACCACCGCCGTCCGGTTCCGGAGGGCTACTGTTGTTGTCGTGGATGAAATCATGCCCACCTTTGAGGTTTTGGATCTTCACTACCCCTTTGGTGAAGGGATGTGATCTTGGGTGACGCAAAAGCGTCACCATTCTATGGCCGAAGGATTGTATCGTGCTTGAAATCACACGCCAAGGCCATCTTCGCCGCCTCACCCGTCTCTAGCGAGGTCATCGCCGCCGCGGCAGCCGTCTTCGTCGCCTCACCCGGCTCCGTCGCCTCACCAATCTCCGGTGCAGCCATCGCCGGCGCCTCAGGATAAAAAGCGTAAGCGTACCGCTACTGTGCGACATAAGCGATCGCCGAAACGTAAACAAGAGCCTCTTCCAAAAGTACCAACGGTTCCTCCCAAGAGAGCTTATGAATGTACTGAAGAGGAGATCGGCGATCGTTGATGCGGAAGCAGCAGTGTTTTTCGCTAATGAGGCGGCGAAAGAGCGAGTTCCCAGACCAAAGAAGAAAAAGCCAAAGTGTTGAAAATGCTAAAGAATCTTCATCAACCCGAGCCAAAGCTGTCATCAGACTATGAGCGTTCTATTCTCAAGTCACATGCGGCACAAAAAGCCTCGAAGAGCAGTACTGATGCAAGCAGGAAATCTGTTGCCCAGCTCGAGAACAAGCAAAAGCAGACTTGCGCCCCTCTCAAGGTGATTTCTCAAACCAATGTGGGGTCGAGCAAATATGGGGCGAAGAGCGGTATGATCCAGAGGTAGTTACTGTCTGGAGAAGCTGCCGCTGCTCAAGGTATGAGTATTGCCCAGTACTTATCCTAGTTAGAGTTCTTCCCCTTGAGTGAAGTAGCATACAAATACCAGTACGGCAAACCTCTCGTCAAACCTGAGGAGGTAAACAATCTTCCAACAAAAATGCGAAGATTGCATAACTGGTACTTGCATGCCACAAAGGCCGGGGCTAACTGGATAGTGCTGAGGGTTACAAAAAAGCATCATGGGAAAGAAAGGGATGACATGATATCCATTGAATTTGATGAACTATTTCAATTATTCAATCAAGACGCCTTAGACAAATCGATCATCAGTGCCTATTGTCTGTAAGTACTAATTCTGTAATTAATTTAGTCTCCAGCTATATTATTTTGTTTATTGCATGTATATAATCATACTGTAATATGTAGAATGAAGATTCTCGAATGCATCAGAGGACAAATCTATGACAATGGCTTCATTGACCCATATTGGGTTCACGAAGCTAATCTCAAAATAAGCCCCCAGGATACGGAGGATAATATAGTACACGCGTTAAGGTTTCAAGAAACCAAAAGGGAAATACTATTTCCTTACAACTTCGAGTGAGTGTTATTGTCTTGTATACACTTTCTATTTCGCTTACTCGATGTTAAGTATATAATTGATTAGTTATGCATTTGCAGCTTCCACTATATTCTGTTAATCATTCAACTTGACAAAGGGCGTGTACTAGTCATGGAATCGAAACATAAACCCCTTGAGACGTGGAAGGACATGCAGATACTTCTCCAGCAGTAATTCTAATCATTACGACACTATATCGGCAACGTTCGTAAATTTTATGATATCAAGTACTTAATAACTTCTTTTATTCGTTTTCTTTGCCGGGAAGCGCTTGGAAACGGTTCACCAACAAGGCTAGGGGTGTTTGGAAAGAGGAGCTTACATTTCAACCACTAGATGTAAGCACCACTAGCTATATCCGCGCATCTCTTTGATTCTAGTTTTGATACAGTATTATCATTCTTGATTATTATTTTGATTGAACTATGTTCTCATAAAGTGCCTGACGCAGGGACCAGGTAACAATCTACGTGGATACTATGTATGAGAGTTCATCCGGCAGACGTGCGATGAGAAGGGCAAAAATTTAGAGCAACTCCACGTACGTAAACAATTTCTATAGTTTTTAATTTCAAACAAATTGTGTTTAGTTTCATTCATATAGGCTGACTCCTTTTTAAAATCAGATCGAACGTCTACGGGACGGTCTTCTGCCAAAGGATCGCGTTCGAGCAATTTAGGAGGAATTGGCGGGATTCTTGGATGCAGAAGTCCTAGACCCGAAAGGGGAATACTATTCTGCTATGTATAGACAATAGGGATTGTAAAAATAGCAACTTTGAAGGAATTGGCCGGTAGCATCGAATAGCAACTTTTGTATGCAGTGCATGAACTCGATCCGTGTATTGAATGTAATATTGTCATGATGATCTTGTGTAATATAAGGTTCCTTCATTGATAAGTGCAAAACACTAAATAAACAATAAAACAACCTAAATGAATTCTCTGCCGCGGCACAAAAAGTGGCGAAAATGCTGTCGCGGCAAAAAAATGTGCCAAAATGAATTCTCTGCCGCGGCAGCAGGTTATTAGTCATGGTTCGTGTTACGAACCGGGACTAATACTCCACCCCCCTCGCGCTCTGATGCCGCCACGTGTGCCCCATTTGTCCCGGTTGGTGGGGCAACCGGGACTAATGGTTAGAGCTTTAGTCCCGATTGCCCCGTCCCGGTTGGGCAACCGGGACTAATTTCCCTTACCAACCGGGACGCATGGGCCCTTTTCTACCAGTGATTGAGAGACCTCCCGACGCTCGCAAGCTAAAAGGGGATGGCCCCGGAAGTACTTGGCCTTGATGAGCTGAAGCCAAATACCCCCATCGTCCCTAAGGATGCGCCAGACCGATTTCAGCATCAAGGCCACGTTAAAGCGGCACGAGTTAAGAATCCATATGCCCCCAAGACTTTTGGGGTCGCAAACGTCCGCCCATTTAACCATATGGTAACGCTGATGGCCATCCCTAGCCACACAAAAGAATCTAGATCTGGTACATGGGCAGGCTCGAGAGGCAAGAGTTGATCAAGACCGCCTTGCTCCCCTTAGTCATGAGCCGCGCTCTCCCATGGTTCAGCTTTTGACCGGACCCTCGTGACCATGGGGCAAGGTCTTTGATCAAGACCCTAGTCTCTTGGATGGCCGTATTCTGTTGAGCTAATTCATTTGGTCTTAGCCGCCGAGTGTATGATCGATCTGGATATCCGTGGTTGTAAATCACTGATTTTATGAAGAAATATGTCCGCTTGGATCCTTAGTGTTAAGTCCTCGAAATAGGCATACTTCCAACTATATAAATATAGCAACCACAGATGAGACCACTGCTGGCCCAGATAGCACAACGCCCAAAGAAAAAACAACACAGAAAACAAGAACAAAAAGAGAAAACAAAGCAGACAACAGTGGCTCGACAAAAATGGGGACGACCCGCGACCGTTGTGCCCCCCCCCCCCCCAGCTAAGTACTACCACAATCCTAGCACTCTGAAGCGGCATGCACCAAGCAACACCTCCAAGAAGGGTGATACGTACAAAACCTATCTACTTTCCCGAAAACTTTTGCTATTGTTTCTCCTCTAAACTTGTGTGATTTGGATACAACTAACACCGACTGACGCTGTTTTCAGCAGAATTACCTTGGTGTCTTGTTTTTGTGCAGAAAATCAACTATTAGGAAAAATCTCGGAAAATATGCCAAAAATTATATTTCACCAAAAGACCCATAGAGCCAGAAGACGAGACGGAGAAGGGGCCTAGGGGGGCCACACCCCTGCCAGGCGCAGGCCCACCACTGGTCGCGCCTAGGGGGGTGCAGCCACCCCAGGCACCCCCTCGTCCTCCCTCTGCGCCTATAAGTTGCCTTTCGACCTAAAAACTGAGGGGGGGTTGATAGTTTTCCAAAAAAGAGTTCCGCTCTGCCGGCGCCACCAGAAACCAAGATTCGGATCCAGAAACTCCGTTCTGGCACCCTGCCGGGATGGGGAATTTGGAGAGGATCATCGCCATCGTCATCACCAACGCCTCTCCATCAACCATCGATGTTTCCCTCATCCATGAATGAGTAATCCCCCGTTGTAGGCTTGGGGATGGTAGGGATTGGATGATTTCTATCATGTAATCGAATAAGATCTGTTAGGGCATAGTGCCTAGTATCTTTATTAGTGCTATTTGACTTTGTTGCAACGTGTTGTGCTTAATGCTTGTCACTAGGGCCCGAGTGCCATGATCTCAGATCTGAACTTATTATTAAATCATTATGATAGTATTGTTTGTGGTCTTATCTACAAGTTGTGTACACATATCATTGTCTGGATCCAAAGGCCCCAAAGTGATTATAATTTGGACAACCGGAGGGTATGGCTGTGGTGTGAGGATCACATGTGTTCAAGGAGTGTTAATGCTTTGCTCCGGTGCTCTATTAAAAGGAGCACCTTAATTGTCAGTAGTTCCCTAGAGGCCCACTGCTGCGGCTGTCGAAGATGTTGTGCAAGTTCTCATTGCGAGCACGTATGACTATATATGGAGCACATGCCTAGGATTGTTTAGTACTTGGATGCTTGTTATTATTTATCTGTAATGCCCTAAATCTTGAAGTTACATGTTTATACTCGTCCATGCAACGCCCGTCCATCCATCTATATGCCTACCGCACTCGAATCCTACTATGACCGTTATTGTTACTATTGCTCCTGTTTTACTGTTGTTGTTGCTTTGCTGTTGCTACTACTAAACTGTTGCTACTGATAAACTTCTGTGAGCAAGAACTATTTCCAGATGCAGCTGAATTGACAACTCAGTTGTTAAGACTTGCAAGTATTCTTTGGCTCCCCTTGTGTCGAATCAACAAATTGGGTAATACTACCCGTGAAGACTGTTGCGATTCCCTATACTTGTGGGTCATTAAGACTATTTTCTGCGTCGTTGCCGGGGAGCATAGCTTTATTTGTAAGTTCACTTGGATCTACTATTGTTCACTGCCACTCCTTTCATCATAGGGAAGTCTCGTGATGGAAAGTTTCCTATTTTACCATCCACTACAAGAAGAGGTATAGTTCTAAACACCTCTGTTGCTCTTGATTCACTATCTGTTATAAGTAAGCTTGTTACATCACCACCACATACTCATGCTACACACACTACTACTACTGCTGAATCTGAAACTGCTTTTGAGCTCATGATGTTACTTCTACTGTGCTTGATGCGAGTGGTTCATTAGGTCCTTTTCTAGATGCTACTATGGCTAGTCTAGGAAATACCGAAACTCCTAGTGAAGACACTGTTACACCTGTTAGCTCACCTAAGTATAGTGAGATTTATGATATTAATGATGGTTACATTGAGTTCACTGATGAATTTTTTGAAGAGTGCCGAAACACACATGGTACTAGTGCTATTAAGAGTCTCCTTGCTACACGTACTATTATGCCTAAAATGTCCTCTGATCCTAAGTTTGCCACCTCTCCTATAGGTATTAAAGATAAAGATTATGATTTCTCTCTTGATTTATCTTATTTGGACGTTGTTGAGAAAGAACCTTTCTGTGGGACTGAAAATGAGAATGTTGTGGCTCATATGAATGATCTTTATACTATGAGTGCTTTATTCTCTGATGATTTTAAGATGCGCAAGTACTTTGTTACTAAGATCTTCCCTTTTTCACTAAAAGGAGAAGCTAGAGCTTGGTTTAATAGATTACCTCCTGATTCCATTGATAGCCCTAATTGCTTGATTGCTTCTTTCTTCCAGAAATATTTTCCTTTCAGTGCTAGACATGCTGCTTTGCAGAGACTTTTTGATTTTAAACAGGGAGAAGAAGAGAAATTACAGGAGTCATGGACAAAGTTTTGTGCCTTGATTCATGCACATCCTGGATGTCCATTACCTAAGAATGAGCTTCTTGATATTTATTATAATGGACTAACTGATGGTTCTGGGACATACCTAGATAGCTTTGCTGATTGTGTTTTTAGGAAAAGAACTCCTACAGATGTTGAAGAATTAATGGCTAAGATAAGCAAGAATTATGATGATTGGACTTCAATTGAGCTAAATACACCTGAGCCTATTACTCCTGAACCAATTGTGCCTGATCTAGTTCCAACACCAACACCAAAGAAGAGGGGAGTTATTGGATTAAATGATGAAGTGATGAAGGAAGCTAAGAATTGTCTAAAGGAGAAAGGTATTAGAGCTGAAGATGTGAAGAATCTACCTCCTATAGAAGAATTATGTAAGCCAATTCCCCACTCATATACTATTGAGGTACACTCTCTCCAACACTTTGATGAAGGTGATATTTCTTATGGTAAGCCTCCTGATCAATGTTTAGAGGAACTTGACATTTTTATTGTTAAACAAGGTAATTTTAATAAACAAGTTCAGAATCATTTATTGGAAAACTCTAGAGCTATCCATGAGTTGAAATATATTGTGGAATGTCGTGGGAATAGTCACGGCAGATGCTGCAATCGGCAGCGAGTAGTAGAACAAGGGGCAAGGGCGGCCAGCCATCTGCGGTGCGAGATGAGGGCAAAGACACAGGGTTTTACCCAGGTTCGCCCCCCCGGAGGGTAAAGACCTACTCCTGCTAGATTGTATTATGGAGGTGTTACAATGGGCGAGCTCGGCGGCTAGGCAGCGAGTCGCTTGGGTGTATGATGGAACGTATATCTACTCGCCCTATAGGGAGGTTTATATAGGCTCACCTCCCCTAGGGTTTACATATCTCAACCGATTCAGTTAAAGCTTCGGTAGTCGTTTAACCTAATCCGACTGGGCCTATTACTCGCCTGGGCCTTCAACTTCCAATCGCTCGGTACCTTGCTGGGCTTTAATCCACTCGTCGTTATGCAGGCCCACTCGCCAGCTCACGGGCCAGTCGGAAACGTCCTGCTGGGTATACCCTAGTAGGCACATCCCCATCAGTAGTCCCCGAGGCCGTCGTCGATTAGGCGTAGGTGGCTGCTAGCAGTCGGAGTACGCGGCTTCAGAGTAGGCATCCAGTCGAATCGTCGGCGGGCTCCTGTACTAAGGAGAAACAACCCGCGTCGCGCTTTTGGCGAGTCGAGCCGTGAATCACCGTCATAGTGATTGGGTCGGCGATGCAGTGGCCGGAGTTGGACCGTCAGCGTGGTCAAACTAGCGTGGGGGTAATCCAACGGTAACTTTTGGCGTAATCATCGCGCGTAACGGCTTCACGATTTGGCGGGTAACACCCACTATAGAAGGGAATGGCGGCGATTGTAAAGCCAACTTCGCCACTTCTTCCGATCAGCGCATTTTCCTTCCCTCGCGATCCATCCGACCGAAATCCTCCGACCCCAACCAACCCTCGGCCATGGCCTCTCCACGAAGTGGGGTAGATCCAAATGCACGGGCGCTGGCCTCTTTCGAGGAGGCCAGGATCCTGCGAGCAGTTGGCGCATTCATGAGCCGAGAACGACCCAAACCCGCGAGAGAGGCAATTCATCTGTTCACCAGTCATCTCGGCGGGGGCTAGGGTTCCTATGTCCCTGTTCTTGGCGCCTGCGCCTACCACGGATCCAGCTTCAGATCTGGGTCCCCCAAGATCAGCAGCTCGCCATTTTCGTGGCGTTCTGCGAATGCTACTTTGCGGCCCTACTTCCTCTTGTGGCAAGATCTTCCACGGATCGGCCAGGAAGTAGGCGACCCAATGCTAGCCGCGGCGGCTGACATTCCAACTCAAGTCCAAAGCCGCATTGTTTGATCTAATGCTGCCCGCCAAGGCAGCGAGCGACTGGAAGAAGTCGTGGTTCTACGTGGCCGAGGCGACTCCGGAGGACGAGTCGGCGATCCCGCGGTACTCCGCCAATCGGTCCGAGCCGCGCCATCTCCAAGTCGGCAAGCTTCCCACGACCAGCGGATGGTCGCCGACGAGATGCTCCACCATCCGTGGTCTAAAAAAGGGCCTCGACGATAAATCTGTACAACTGCTAGCTCGGGCGGCGGTCGTCCCGCGCCCGGCGTGACCACTACATGTACCACATCGGCCGGGAGACTCGGAAGGCCTGCCTCGGCGAATGGAAACGGAGGACTACCTCCGCGCTGAAGAAGATTACCCAGGCGGTGTACGGGCCAGCGGGTCGCCTATATCGCTGGCGTCCAGCTCAACGGTAACCACCTTACTTTGCTCGCATGATGCGATCTGCAGTGCGGTAATTCTGATTCATTCTGTATTCGTTGCAGCTATTCCAAGTGGTGGAAGGGTGGCTCCCTCCTTCGGACGACGAGAGCTCGGGCTCATCCGCCTAGGACGTGGGCGAGTCGCCGCCCTCCAAGGGCGACGAGGACGACAACGACGAGTCCGAGGAGGAGGTCGCCCCGCTGGTCCGAAAGACCCGGGGACAACGACAGCGCGAGATCGAGGCAAGCAGAAGCCTCGAGCATCACGATGACGACGACGAGCTCCCAGAGACCACCTCGCGCCATCAAGCCACTCGGTCGAAGAAGAAGAAGAAGGAAAGGGAGGCGAGGGCTCCCCCGAAGAAGAAGACGAAGCCATCCAAGCCGGCCTCGCCGCCGCACTCGGCGAGCAGCTCCGATGCTCCCAGCCCGGCCAGTGAGGACGCGCCGCCAATGGCAGCCGAACTGGACGCGGCGACCGAGGAAGTGCCGCTGGCTTCAATGCCTCCTCCATTCGCCCCAGTCTCTGGGCTGGGGGAGGGTCCAGCTGCAGCGGCTTCGCCTCGCAAGGAGGCTCTTGCCGAGGATGTCCCAGAGGCTCTGGCTGCGGCCTCAACGACGAAGAAGCCGTCCGTGTCTTGGGCACGCGACGTCCTGGAGATGGGGCTCAGTCGCCCGAATCTGAAAAACCGGCCGCCTCCGCAACGGGCTACGTTTCATCCCAGTCGCCAAATGAGTGCACTCACCCTTCCTTGCCTTCCATAACTATCTCGCTTGTTTTTGCTTATTCGATTGATGCACAGGACTGGAGTGAAGAGGATGGGCCATCCAACCGTGGCTAAGGTGCCACCCGTCGTTAGCGAGGAGGACCCCTCCCGCAAGAGGAAGGCGGACGAGGTCGTCGCCTCGGCGGATGGCAGGAAGAAGGCCAAGGGTGATGACGTCATCACGATTTCGGACGATACGGCAGTCGCGCCGGCCGGGCCCGCGGCGGAGGCAGCCGCGTCTACGAAGGAGGGCGCTTCCTTGCCTGGAACGGCGGTGAAATGTGGTGTGGGTCGTCTCGATCATCGATTGCGGGAGCCGCAGCCGCCTGAAGGTGTCGAGGTATAGGATGTTGATGGAGCTGTCGCCGTCCATCAGTGTCTTGGGGAGCCAGTAATCGCCGACCTTGGGCTTGACCACCAGGGCGACTCGTCCTGGGTACTCGATGCGTGGCGAGTGATCTTGGCGGCTCCAGGTGATGGGCTGCTCCGACCAGTTTAGGAACTGGGGAACGTCTATCTGGGCCACCGCGTTGACGGAGACAGCGCGGGCGATAACCTTCTTCTCGCGCTTCGTGTTGAAGCCTGTGAAGGTGTGGAGCGAGCTGGCTACTTTGCCGAATTTTCCGCCGTTTGGCGGGTCATTGTCGGGGTCCTCCCGCGCTTTCCGTGCCTTCTCGATTTCCCTGAGGGTGTGGCAGTCGGCGGTGGTGTGCGTTGCGGGCTTCCCTTCCCTGCTATGGAACGCACATGGTTGGTTAAGGAGGGCCGCGGGGTCGAACCTTGGTTTGTTCTTGTAGTTGCCGCTGTCGCGGTGTTGTCCTCCGTCATGGAAGCTCTTGGGCTCAGCTGCTGCGTGCCAGCGTTGGCGATGAAGTCGACTCGCCCGTCGCGGCGCTTGCCGGTGATGCGAAAGCCTTAGAAGCGTAGGGTCGGCGTCCGCCGTCGCTGCGCTTCGTCTGGCGTTGACCTCTGACTCGTCGTAAGTTTCCTGGTTTGGATCTTCCTCGGCACTGTTTGGCGATCTTGAGGAGGTCGGGGATGTTGTCGAGTGTGGGAGTGTCGCTTGAGCTTGGCGACTAGGGGCTCAGAGCGGCAAGGTCTTGAAGCAATGGATCTGTGTCCGGGTGGATGACGATCGTTGTACCAAAGCTCTTGCCACCGTTGGACCCGATTCTTGGTCGACTTCATGGGTCCTCGGACGCACCGCTCCAGGTCCTCGATAGTGGTGGCGCGGGTGTAGGAGCACTCGAAGTGCCTGAAGAAGGCGTCGCGCATTTCCTCCCATGAGTCGATACTGTCCTGGGGGAGGGTGTTGATCCAATGTCTGCACGTCCCCTCCATCATCAGGGGGAGGTAACGGGCGGCGAGCAGGTCAGTGTGGCTCGCGATCCCCATAGCCATGAGGTATGTGTCGAGCCATACGGCGGGGTTGTATGAGGAGTCGTACTTTTCTATTTCTTTTGGCGCCTTGAAGTTTGGCGGATACTTCTCGCCTCGGATCATTGGTCCGAAGCACTTGGGCCCGAGTCGACTGAGCGACCCCATGGGCTCGCCGTCGCGTCGATTGGTTAGGGTATGTCGTAGGTCGTCGGGCTGGCGTGCACGCCAGCTTTGGTTGTTGATGATTGTGGCATCCCGCAAAACCACTACTAGAAAATCGCGTTGAATTTGTGCATTGCATCGTCATCATCATATGTTGTTTGTCTAAAACTATTTTCGCAACACCCGTTTTGTTTTCTAAAACGCCCCCTCTTGATTCAAACATCAAAATCCGGGTCGCCGGAATATTTTGTTTTGCCCGACATCGGTTTGCAAAAGCTTTGTTTGAAATAAATAAAATTTATTTTTATTTTAGTGGGGGCAGTCGAACGGGCCAGATCGACCCGAACGACCACCCCCAGGATTTTAAATTGGTCCAACTAGTCTGCCCCTCTAATTCCTAAAGCTACCCAGAAAGCTACCCAACCCATCCCTCCACCTCACTCCCTCCAACCAGTGCTCGCCACGTCAGCCTATCCTAAACCCCCACCAATCGTGGGCTGCCACTTGGCTCTCCCTCTCCCCTCCCTCACATGCGCTCACGCACACACCCAGCAAAGCCGCCGTCCCCACCTGCTTTCCCGCCCAGCGCCACCTCGGGATCCCACCCCCCACCTGCCCCGGTCCCACCCACCTACCCGCTCAGCCCCCTCTCTCCCTTTTTCCCGCGGTACACCCTGCCTGTCACGCTACACACGCACGCTCACCACACCGACGCGCCTGGCCCCGGGCCCCACCTCGCTTCCCATGTTCCTCTTCCCCGCTCTCCATCCCCACCCAACGCGCCGTTCTCCGCGTCCTCTCCCGCTCGGGCCGCCCCGCAGCCCCGTCAAGCGCCACCGCCTCCGCCGTCGGGCCCCCACCTGCGCCTCCTCGCCGGCCTGCCTCACCCGCCGCGCCTCAAGGCTCGCCCGCCTCCGTCATCCTCCGCGCTCGCGCCACTGCCCACCTCTCCGCGCGCCCGGCCCGCCCGCCATCCTCGCCTCGGCGCGCCTCCTGCCTCGCCTCCGGCCTTCGCCTCCGTCGCCTGGCACCTCCGCCCCTCAAGGCTGCCGAGCTCGCTCCGCTGAGACCCCGACGACCCAGCCGCCTCAACCTCTCCTCCTCGCCACGCTCGATGAAGCGCCCGCCGGCCGCCCGCCTCCCTCCGCTGCTGCGGCGTGCCCGTCGCGCCCGACCTCGCGGACATCCTCCCCGGCCCACCTCGTCTCAGCGCGCCCGCCCGTCTCCTCCGGCGCCTCCGCTCGCCCGGCGTCTCAACCTCCTCCAAGGCGTCGCCTCCCCGCAAGCAGCCCGGCCGCGCCTCACTGCCGCCCGCCCTTCCACGCACCGCGCCAAGGCCTCTTCCCGCCCGCCCTGGCGCGCCTCCCCGTGGCCGCTCGACGCCGACCCCCTCTCGCCCGGCCTCCTCGAGCCTGCCCCGGCCAGTAGTGTACGCCTCGCCGTCTCTGCTTTCGCCGCGTTTGTTGAGGAGAGAGGCAGCTTGCCATCGCCTTTTCTTTTTGTCTCGGCTAGGATATGAGGCCCAGGTGCTGCTATTGTGGTTCTGTTCGACCGATCTAGTGTCGATCGATGAAGTGGCAAATATGTGGCGCTATGAACTCTCAAGATCGACTTCTGAACGCCAAGATCACCATGGACCAACAAGATCTACCTCCTGGAAGACCGGGACCTACCCTGGAACTCGACGCCGAGGACCCGGATACCCAAGATCGTCCGACACCGAACCCAGAACTGCTCCGAGACCCCGAGATCGTCATCCGCCACGTGAATGTGGAAACGGCAAGACCTTCGACTTGTACACGATGGTCGAGGCGCAAAGTGGAGACATCGCCGAGACTTTCCATGACCCGAACCGTCGACGAGGAACCGCGAACCGAACCCGGAGTTCTCCGTCACGGAACCACAAGATCTTCGGGGTGGAACCGACAAGATCTTCCTCGCGGAGCACCAAGAACTCCTTCCGGCACCGAAGGACGACCCCACCGAGACCTCGACACGCCAAGATCTACCCTCGGACGCCAAGGCCGCACCGGGAGGACGCAAGATCGCCACGAGCGCGACAAGTACTCCCCCGAATGCCAAGACCGACTCGATGGCGCGGACCCAACAAGACCCGCGCAACGACAAGAACGACCCCGTGGGACCCGGCAAGATCTGGCCGACGACAAGAACGACACCGACCCGGAAGCACCCGTTTCGCCCCTGACACCAAACCAAGTCCGGCTTACCGGATTCGACAAGACCTACCCCGATATTCGAGAACGATCCCGCCGAGCCGAACCGTCGAACCCTGGACCCCGAGACCGACCCCGAACCCCGGAACCCCAAGTTCGTCGAACCCTAACAAGATCTGCCGAACCCTAATGTGTGAACCCTTTCCCGAAACCCTATTTCATAACATAATAACAACTTGTCGCATCTTAAACATTCATCTTGCATGCATATCATGTGGTTTGGGGGCCTTATGCCGATTCACCTTATAATTAAATATGGGGCCCATATGCGGGCACATCTAGCCTTATATTGGCCTCATTTAAACTTGTGTAGCGAACCAATACTATAATCTTGCCTTGTTAAAACAACATTTAATTTGCGGGTAGCTAAATAACTTGCACCATCTAATTAAATATCGGGACCCCGGTTCCACCCAATATGACCTAATTGCATCGCACCTTTGCCATGCCATCCATCATACATGCATCATGCCGATCTTCTGCCGTTTTATTAAATATTGCATCCGGTGTTTCTTCTAGTGTTTTGCTTCTTCGCGGATAAGGCCGTTGAGTTGATGTGAGCTTCGCCCCGATCTTCGGTTGAACCCTTCGACAATGTTTTCAAAGAGCATCTCCCTCTTTCTACCTATCTTACTTTTATAGTCTTTATTCCCTCCTGTTGATCTATTGCTATCTGTGTTGCGATGCTTTAGTTTCCGTACCTGTGATATACCGTGCAGCCCTATATTGCCTTGGACACACCCTATTACCTGTTGTTTGGTAGATAGTCGGACTTGCGCGTCGTAGTTGCTTGCTCAAGTGCTGATGTGTGTCGTCATATGCCACAGTTGCTGATGTATTGCCGCATGTTGATGTTGGAATGATTCTAGTTTTACTTATCGTCACTTTAATTTCTGTTTAACAACTAAAATTGAAATAAGCAGAGGCATCGGTGGGTGATAGAAAATATTTGGTTTCCGAACGCCCACTTGTGTCCCGTAAGACCCCGAGTACTTGATACCTGTTCCTTGATTTATCGCTATCCACATCCGGAGGTATATGGGACCCCGAGCGAGCTTGATTCAGTCTTATTTCTTGGGGCCACAAACTAGTTTGAGGTTTTATTTACGATCCTGTACTTATGCCATGCTACTTTCTACGTATTTAAATTGTGCGAGGAGCACCTTTGTCTATTTAGGTAAGCGGAGTGTTTCGGTATCGACAAGCCCAGCCACACTTTCGGGTTCCCGATCGTTTCTGCAGACGCGAAACCTTGAGTCCGTCTCGAGTCACTAGCTCCGCTATGGTCTACTCAATGGGGTGGCCCCTGAAATAATTCTGAATCTGTGATTGTTCAATCGTGAAAGCCTCGTTGGGTTTTGATTTGGTTTTCGAGGTTGATCGGCGTGTGTTGCTATTGGTGCACCGGCGGGTAAAACTTTCTCAAAGCCGTGTCCGCGGATATGGACGACTTGGAGCCTGATATCTCGATCATAGACAAGCATAACTAAAGTTTATTGTTATAAATTTGACTTTATAATGACTAGTAATCAGCTTCACTATAACGGAATGACTAATAATACTGCCCACAATTGCTTGTTTGGTTGTCGCTTGCGACAATTGTACCTGACTAGTAAATCTTGCAACTACAACGAAATGGCTGAATAAAAGTACCAACAACTGCTGGGTTTTGGGGTTTATCTCATGTTATATGTATCTGATTAGTAATTGCTGCCACTATAACGGAATGGTCAACTAAAAGTGCCCACTGCTTATTTTTATCAGGATGATTAACTAAACCTGACTAGTAAAGTGCCGCAACTATAACTGAATAAGTAAAACTGCCAACCGTGTGAGTTCCTCGGTTGACTTCCTCGTTCGGTCTCGAGGGGGAAACGCCAGGATGGGTTTGTTTGATGATAGTGTCAGGTTGGTTCCGGATAGGTCCTTCTTACCCCTTTCTGATAACCGCCAGTTGTATCGAGTCTCTATAGGTTGTTTAGTGCATGCTGCGCTGCGCGATCCACCATACCTATGTAGGCGAGGGGCCGAATTCTAGCCTCGCTGCATCGGCCTCGATCGACGCTCCTTCTTTTTCCTTTGCCCTTTGTCGGCACCTTTTGTTTAAGCAGGTTTGAGATCGACGTCGTTAGCGTGGTTACCCTTCCTTGGCCTGGGCAGGGTTATGGGCGCCATTGGTTATTCTTCGCTCTTAGCCCCATTTGCTTCTTGTCCGTAGTCGGACGCTCTACCGCTTTCAAGGTGATTTGGATCTTTGTATATTATATCGTATTCTTGACTCTTTGAGTCTGGTATATATATCTGCTCATGGGTCCCATCGAGGACTGTTGTGTAATGTTATTACGTTTTCTACCATGAAAGTGCTGGTGGGCACCTTTGAATCGTTTCTATGCGGGTTTGGTGAATTTTGCCCAAATTTGCATAGGTCCGATTCTCGAGGGTGTTACAGTGGTATCGAGCCCGGTTGCGATACCCCACAAGTCCAGCATGTAGGATAACCTAGCTAACGGCCGAAGTAGAGTGTCCAAACTATTTATTAAAAATCGGTTGGATAGTTCTGATTAGGTCTGATTTTTATTTCTTACCCCTCTGCTATTCTCCTCTTACCTCGACGTGTTTTTGAATCCGCTCTCGTCTCTTTCTTCGAGTCCAGGAATTCTCGCGGTTGGGATTCCGTCGTACCTTCAGGGTTTCGCTTCCTTCTTGATAAACGGTGTTCTGCCATCCGGTGTTCCAGCTGCCTGATGAATCCGTCTGCGGTGGTATCATTCTTTGTTCCTTGTTTGTGCTATCCGGTGTTTTTCCGACGCGACGACATCATCTACGCCAGATCCGATGCAGAGTCTGCATCACTCCTTTGTTTCCGAACCTCGCTTGTCGAGATCTTGATCGATTCGAGAATGGTTGCACTCTTTTTCACGATTGTGCAGAGTAATAGTTTGGGTGCGTGATGGATTGGCCCCCATGCCGACTACCCCTTCTATTCGCTTTGTACATTGAAGTGGATGAGAATGCATCGGTTCTCCTTTCCACCGAAGTTAGAGGTGGCTCTATTTGTTGATACCTCTACCTTCGACCTTTTGTCCCCGGAGTGTTCCCTCGACGATCAGGGACAACGACCCTTTGTTGGTGGTGTCGCTGATTTCAAGGTGGAAGATGAACCCTCGTTAGTGGTGTCGCGAGGATTTACACGAAGCGTGAAGGATCAGAGCGTCGACCTCCCTTCCGGTACCATGAGGCGGATCTCGAGGGCGAGATCCATTGTTAGTGGTGTCGAATTGTGGCATCCCGCAAAACCACTACTAGAAAATCGCGTTGAATTTGTGCATTGCATCGTCATCATCATATGTTGTTTGTCTAAAACTATTTTCGCAACACCCGTTTTGTTTTCTAAAACGCCCCCTCTTGATTCAAACATCAAAATCCGGGTCGCCGGAATATTTTGTTTTGCCCGACATCGGTTTGCAAAAGCTTTGTTTGAAATAAATAAAATTTATTTTTATTTTAGTGGGGGCAGTCGAACGGGCCAGATCGACCCGAACGACCACCCCCAGGATTTTAAATCGGTCCAACTAGTCTGCCCCTCTAATTCCTAAAGCTACCCAGAAAGCTACCCAACCCATCCCTCCACCTCACTCCCTCCAACCAGTGCTCGCCACGTCACTATCCTAAACCCCACCAACCGTGGCTGCCACTTGGCTCTCCTCTCCTCCCTCACATGCGCCACGCACATCCAGCAAAGCCGTCCCCACCTGCTTTCCCGCGCCACCTCGGGATCCCACCCCACCTGCCCGTCCCACCCACCTACCCGCCACCTCTCTCTCCCCGCAGTACACCTCGTCACGCTACACACGCACGCTCACCACACCGACGCTGGCCCCGGCCCCACCTCGCTCATGTTCCTCTTCCCGCTCCATCCCCACCCAACGCGCTGCCTCCGCGTCCTCTCCCGCCGGCCGCCCTCAGCCCGCTGCGCCACCGCCCGCCGGCCTCCACCCGCGCCTCGCCGCTCACCTCGCCCGCCTCTCGCCGCCTCGCCTGCCTCCTCCGCGCTCCGCCACTGCCCACCCTCGCGCCCTGCCCGACGCCGCCATCCTCCGCCCGGCTCCGCCGCTGCGCCTCGATCCGCCTGCCTTCTCGCCTGGGCTCAGCCTCGAGCTCCGCCCGGCTGCCCGAGGACCCGACGACCTCAAGGCCGCCTCAACCTTCTCCTCCGCCACGCTGAGCGCTGCCTGGCCGCAAGGTTCCCGCGCTTGGCCGCGCCGACGACCTGGCATCCTCCCCGCCCACCTCGTCTCAGCGCGGCCTCCCGCCTGCCTCCCGGCGGCCTCCGCTCGCATGCGCCTCAACCTCCTCCGTGCGTCCTCGCAGCAGCCGCGCCTCACTGCGCACAAGGCCTTCCACGCACCCGCTGGCCAAGGCTCTTCCCCGCCGATCAAGGGCGCCGGCCTCGCTGACGGCCGCCGAGCCCGACCTCGCCGGACCGCCTCCTCGAGCCTGCCCGACCGCCAGAGTGTCGCCTCGCCCTCTGTGCTTCGCCGCGTTTGTTGAGGAGAGAGGCAGCAGCTATGCGCCTTTTCTTTTGTCTCAAGGCTAGGATATGTGAGGCCCAGTGCTATTATGCTGTTCGACCGATCTAGTGTCGATCTGATGAAGTGGCAAATATGTGGCGCTATGAACTCTCGAAGATCGACTTCCTGGAACGCCAAGATCACCATGGACCAACAAGATCTACCTCCTGGAAGACCGGGACCTACCCTGGAACTCGACGCCGAGGACCCGGATACCCAAGATCGTCCGACACCGAACCCAGAACTGCTCCGAGACCCCGAGATCGTCATCTGCCGCGTGAACAGGGAAACGGCAAGACCTTCGACTTGTACCTGATGGTCGAGACTGCAAAGTGGAGACATCGCCGAGACTTTCCATGACCCGAACCGTCGACGAGGAACCGCGAACCGAACCCGGAGTTCTCCGTCACGGAACCACAAGATCTTCGGGGTGGAACCGACAAGATCTTCCTCGCGGAGCACCAAGAACTCCTTCCGGCACCGAAGGACGACCCCACCGAGACCTCGACACGCCAAGATCTACCCTCGGACGCCAAGGCCGCACCGGGAGGACGCAAGATCGCCACGAGCGCGACAAGTACTCCCCCGAATGCCAAGACCGACTCGATGGCGCGGACCCAACAAGACCCGCGCAACGACAAGAACGACCCCGTGGGACCCGGCAAGATCTGGCCGACAAGAACGACACCGAAGCACCTGCTTCGCCACGACACCAAACCAAGTCCGCTTACCGGATTCGACAAGACCTACCCGATATTCGAGAACGATCCCGCCGAGCCGAACCGTCAACTCGGACCCCGAGACCCCCGAACCGGAACCCCAAGTTCGTCGAACCCTAACAAGATCTGCCGAACCCTAATGTGTGAACCCTTTCCCGAAACCCTATTTCATAACATAATAACAACTTGTCGCATCTTAAACATTCATCTTGCATGCATATCATGTGGTTTGGGGCCTTATGCCGATTCACCTTATAATTAAATATGGGGCCCATATGCGGCACATCTAGCCTTATATTGGCCTCATTTAAACTTGTGTAGCGAACCAATACTATAATCTTGCCTTGTTAAAACAACATTTAATTTATGGGTAGCTAAATAACTTGCACCATCTAATTAAATATCGGGACCCGTTCCACCCAATATGACCTAATTGCATCGCACCTTTGCCATGCCATCCATCATACATGCATCATGCCGATCTTCCGCCGTTTTATTAAATATTGCATCCGTGTTTCTTCTAGTGTTTTGCTTCTTCATGATAAGGCCGTTGAGTTGATGTGAGTCGCCGATCTTCGGTTGAACCCTTCGACAATGTTTTCAAAGCAGCATCTCCTCTTTCTACCTATCTTACTTTTATAGTCTTTATTCCCTCCTGTTGATCTATTGCTATCTGTTGCGATGCTTTAGTTTCCGTACTGTGATATACCGCAGCCCTATATTGCCTTGGACACACCCTATTACCGTTGTTTGGTAGATAGTCGGACTTGCGCGTCAGTTGCTTGCTCAAGTCTTGATGTGTCGTCATATGCCACGATTCTTGATGTATTGCCGCATGTTGATGTTGGAATGATTCTAGTTTTACTTATCGTCACTTTAATTTCTGTTTAACAACTAAAATTGAAATAAGCGAGGCATCGGGTGATAGAAAATATTTGGTTTCAACGCCCACTTGTGTCCCGAAGACCCCGAGTACTTGATAATTCCTTGATTTATCGCGCTATCCACATCCGGAGGTATATGGGACCCCACGAGCGAGCTTGATTCATCTTATTTCTTGGGGCCACAAACTAGTTTGAGGTTTTATTTACGATCCTGTACTTATGCCATGCTACTTTCAGTATTTAAATTGTGCGAGGAGCACACTGCATCGCTTAGGTAAGCGGAGTGTTTTCGGTATCGACAAGCCCAGCCACACTTTCGGTTCCCAGTCATGTACCATCGACGCAAACCTTGAGTCCGTCTCGAGTCAGCTAGCTGCTATGGTCTACTCAATGGGTGGCCCCTGAAATAATTCTGAATCTCGTGATTGTTCACCGTGAAAGCCTCGTTGGGTTTTGATTTGGTTTTTCCGAGGTTGATCGAGCGTGTGTTGCTATTGGTGCACCCGGCCGGTAAAACTTTCTCAAAGCCGTCCGCGGATATGGACGACTTGGAGCACAGTATCTCGATCATAGACAAGCATAACTAAAGTTTATTGTTATAAATTTGACTTTATAATGACTAGTAATCAGCTTCACTATAACGGAATGACTAATAATACTGCCCACAATTGCTTGTTTGGTTGTCGCTTGCGACAATTGTACCTGACTAGTAAATCTTGCAACTACAACGAAATGGCTGAATAAAAGTACCAACAACTGCTGGGTTTTGGGGTTTATCTCATGTTATATGTATCTGATTAGTAATTGCTGCCACTATAACGGAATGGTCAACTAAAAGTGCCCACTGCTTATTTTTGTCAGGATGGTTAACTAAACCTGACTAGTAAAGTGCCGCAACTATAACCGAATAAGTAAAACTGCCAACCGTGTGAGTTCCTCGGTTGACTTCCTCGTTCGGTCTCGAGGGGGAAACGCCAGGATGGGTTTGTTTGATGATAGTGTCAGGTTGGTTCCGGATAGGTCCTTCTTACCCCTTTCTGATAACCGCCAGTTGTATCGAGTCTCTATAGGTTGTTTAGTGCATGCTGCCGCTGCCGCTTCAGTCCACCATACCTATGTAGGCGAGGACCGCCGAATTCTAGCCTCGCCGTGCATCGCCTCGATCGACGCCCTTCTTTTTCCTTTGCCCTTTGTCGGCACCCCTTTGGTTCAGCAGGTTTGAGTTCGACGTCGTTAGCAGGTTACCCTTCCGGCTTGGCCTCAGGTGGTTATGGACGCCATTGGTTATTCCTCAGGGCTCTTAGCCCCATTTGCTTCTTGTCCGTAGTCGGACGCTCTACCGTTTCAAGGTGATTTGGATCTTTGTATATTATATCTGTATTCTTGACTCTTTGAGTCGGGGTATATATATCTGCCTGTGGGTCCCATCGAGGACTGTTGTAATGTTATTACTTCGCTTTCCACCCGCACGAAAGTGCTGGCACCTTTTGAATCGCTTTGGCGGGTTTGGTGAATTTTGCCCAAATTTGCATAGGTCCGATTCTGAGGGTGTTACAATGATGTGGGTGCGGGCGTCGATGGGTTGCCCGTTGGTGGCGACAAGGTTGGTTGCCGCCCGGGTCACAGTGGAGAGTGCGCATTCGCTGGTCGGTATTGGAGCTGCAGTGGCTCGTGGCGGCGCTGAGGGTGTTTGCCGCTGTCACGGCCGGAGGCCGCCCGCTTCCCGAGGAACGCGAGTATACTCGACCGCCGAGTCGGCGCTCTTTTTTGCCGCCGACGGCTTCGCGAGCAGGCCCCGACGTATTGGATCTGTAGGGCGCCGCCGGTGGCTGGATGTCGCCGGCCGCCGCCCGCCACGAGGTTGTCCATTAGGGTGGAGAACAGTGGGAGGCCGTTTGCATCTCGCTCCCGTAAGGAGACTACTATCCGCGGCTGGTCCCTGGGAGGGGTGCGGTTGGGTGGAGGTGGGGTGCCCCTCGCCGTTGATCCTGGCGGGGGCCGGGCGCTTCCTCCTGGTGGCGCGTTCTCGCAGATCGCGCGCTCGGCCATTCTGGCCGGGTCGTTTTCGTCGTCGGTTCAGCGCGCTCGAACGGTGGGGTTCGGCGTGACTGATCCGCTGCTGGTGGTAGCGTTAGCTCTGCGCGATCACACCTCGGCGAAATTTTTCGCGCTCGGCTTGCTCTTTGCGTACCGCATCCGCCAGTTTCAGGCGGAGTTCCTCGACCTCCGTTGCCGTGGCATTAGGAGGGATTGGGGTGGAGAACGGGTCCTCCGACGGATCGGTGCCGGTCGCCATGTAGGTCGCGGTGTGGCGACCGGTTCCATCGCGGGGGTCGCCGCAGTTCTCCGATCCGGAGTCAAACTCGAAGATCCCGAGGATGGAGGGATCCTCTAAGTCTCCCGCGTTGGAGACCTGGGCGATGGAGCCCGCGGACGAAGCCGCGGTGATGGATCCGGCGAGTGACTCCGGGGTTGCCGAGTCGGCGTCGTCGGTGAGGGCTGCATCCTCTACGGCCGCTGAATTCCCGGCCACGTTGCTGTGGGCCGAGTTGTACTCGGAGGCGAGGCGATGGATCGTGCGGATCTGGCTCTCGGAGATCCGATCGCGCGGCGACTCGCGGATGCGAGCCGAATCCTCCGAGACGATGACGTCGGTGAGACCGACGAAGAGGCTGATCGTGCCGATCGGCAGGATCACGCTGTGCGTGACGGGTCGCGCCGCCGGGACGTAGCTGCTCGGCAGGATTTGGAGCATCTCGCCGATCGCTATCATGCGGCCGGTAGCGACCGTCTCCTTGATGGGCAGATTGGATCTCGCCGCAGAACACCGGCCGGCCAGGCCCACGGTGGGCGCCACTGCCGTGGGAATAGTCACGGCAGATCTGCAATCGGCGCAGTAGTAGAAACGAGGGCAAGGGCGGCCAGCCATCTGCGGTGCGAGATGAGGGCAAAGACACAGGGTTTTACCCAGGTTCGGCCCCCCGGAGGGTAAAGACCTACTCCTGCTAGATTGTATTATGGAGGTGTTACAATGGGCGAGCTCGGCGGCTAGGCAGCGAGTCGCTTGGGTGTATGATGGAACGTATCTCTACTCGCCCTATAGGGAGGTTTATATAGGCTCACCTCCCCTAGGGTTTACATATCTCAACCGATTCAGTTAAAGCTTCGGTAGTCGTTTAACCTAATACGACTGGGCCTATTACTCGCCTGGGCCTTTAGCTTCCAGTCGCTACACTTTCGGGCTGGCTTTAATCCACTCGCCGTTATGCAGGCCCACTCGCCAGCTCACGGGCCAGTCGGAAACGTCCTGCTGGGTATACCCCAGTAGGCACATCCCCATCATGGAAAAAACTTCTAATGATATTAAAATGCTTTGTAAACACTTTCAAATGGTTCAAACCCAACTTGATCAACTTGCTAAGGTATAAAAGGATATGCTAGTCAATGCTTCAGGAGATAAACATGCTTATGGAATCTGAACTAGGAGTGGTATAGCTACTCAAGATCCTTTATATCCTGAACGACACCCTAAAAGAATTGAGCAGGACTCTCAACAAGGTGAGAGTAGTGGTCGTCCTTGTAAGAGAAAGAAAAAGAAACATAAGATAGTTGAGGAATCACTTGAACTTGCTGTAGATCCTAATAGTATATTTGTCTCTGATGCTGAAACTGAGAGTGGCAATGATAAAAATGATGCTCCTGATAAGGAGAAAGTTGAGAAAGAACCTGAGAAGCACACTAAGAACACTAGGTACACAAAGGAAGATTTTATTGCTAATAAGCATGGTAAAGAGAGAGAACCTTGGGTGCAGAAACCTATGCCTTTTCCAGGTAAGAAACACAAGTCAAAGGAGTAAGAACACTACAACAAGTTTTGTGAGTGGATGAAACCTTTATTTTTGCAAATTCCTTTGACTGATGCTATTAAATTGCCTCCTTATTCAAAGTATATGAAGGATATTGTCTCTAATAAAAGGAAGATTCCTAATGAGGAGATTTCTACTTTCCTTGCTAATTATTCCTTCAATGGTAAGGTTCCAAACAAACTTGGTGATCCAGGTATACCAACTATTCCTTGATCTATTAAGAATAATTATGTTATAACTGTTTTATGTGATTTGGGAGCTGGAGTTAGTGTTATGCCTTTTTCTCTCTACAAGAGACTCCGGCTAGAAAAGTTGATACCAACTGATATATCATTGCAAATGGCTGATAAGTCAACTACTATTCCTATTGTTATATGTGAGGATATTCCTGTTCAAGTGGCTCACAATTGCTTGGTTTTGACTGATTTTGTGGTGCTTAAAATGTCTGAAGATGATAATATGTCTATTATTCTTGGGAGACCTTTTCTTAATACTGCAGGTGCTGTCATTAATTGTAATCAAGGAAAAGTAACATTCAATATTGATGACAAAGAGAATGCTGTCTATTTCCCCAAGAAGGTTGCTAAGAGCTATTGCCTGAACTCCATTGAAAATATTGAGAGCATCAAGGTTGGAGAAATATATTGTCCCATTCCACAAGAAAATTTTGAAACTATTATGATTCGGACCATTGCTATCAAGTATGAGGTAACATAATCGCCTAGTGGAATGCAAAGTTTTGTTTCATATAAGATTGCTTTGGTAACAAGACTTGATCAACCTTGTTAACAAAAGGATTTTAATGAACAAAATATTGTTTCCACTGTGGTTATACTTGCTATCTTTTACTTTTCTCCTTCCTATTCTTTGCCTTTCTTTTGCTAGCTTTGGTATTGTTAGTTGTTTGCTTGTTAGTTTTTCTTAGAGATTCTGTAGTTTGGCTTTTGGTTTGCTTTTGCTTCTTCTGAGAAAACTGTTTCTGCGAGAAAATCAATTTTCATACCCTGGAAATTGGCAAAAAATAAAGTTTCCCGAAAAATCCCAGAAAATTCAAAATAAATTTTTCCTCGAGAAAAGGGGCAGAGAGACACCGGAAGTGACCCAGGGAGCCACCCCAGGCCACCACACCCATGGTAGGCGCGGCCTACCTATGGGTGGCGCCTAGGGGGGTCTGGCCCACCTGGGCCCCTTCAAGGTGCCCCCTCACAGCCATCTTCTTTCTCTCTCCCGAAAAACACCGGAAAACTTGCTCAAGCTCGAGTTATTGCTGTTCTTGCTCGCGATTTTCTTTCTCCTTACTCAGCCCATCTTTGCTGCTGATTTTTGGAGAGATTGCTCCTTGGTATGTGCCTCCTCCACTTGTCCAATTATATTTGTGATTGGTAAATTGTACCTTGAGTATTTTGCTGCTATAGGTGACAGGATGTTTGAGCTTGCATGCTTGTTCTATGCTTTGAAAATTTATTTTGATGCATGTGTAGTCCTCTAGCAAGTTCCTATAGTAGTTGCTCATCATTTATCAACTTAGAAATCACTTGGTTTGATGCTTATCTAAAATTTCAGAAAAGAGAGGTCATGGACCACCAAACATTTGGTGAAATATTTGAGGGTGATGCACCTAGAAGGGCAAGGATTCCAAGATCATCCACCAGTGCCAGGCCCTCATACAATGAGGATCTCATCACTCCGTGATTTGGTGACGAGGGATATGAGGGGGATGCGCATCCCTCTGCCTTTCCTTGCCAAACCTTCTTGCGGGATGCTGGAATTCTTGATGATTTTATGACCTTGGTTCGGAGGGCTGGTCTAACAAGTCTTATGCAGGATGAGAGCATGAAATATGCTACGCTCACTAAAACATTTGTGGAGAGCTTCTCCTTCACTAACATCTTGTTCCATCCAGATGTTTCTTTCAAAGTTTATGGCAGGTCTTACCATATGACTCTGAAGAAATTTTGTGAGGCTCTTGGACATGGTGCATCTGGGTCAGCAAAGAAGATTCCAGCTCAACACGCTGATTTTTTGGAGCTCTATCGCGGAATAATCAATGATGATAACCGTAGAGCTCAACGGGGAAAGATAAGAAACATTTAGCTTCCAACCATCAGGTACTTCACTTATTATCTTGCCACTAGTGTTCCTTGTAGGGAGAACACTAGTAATATTTCCAGCTATTATTTGGCTTTCTTAGCTGTTGTTCTCAACAATGATACCAAGTATAATCTTGGTTCTCTCATTGCTCGTCGCTTAACACTTAAGGGACCCATTTATGGGGGAATTATTGCTACGCGTGTTGCTGCTGCCTTGGATATGGCTGTTGATCCAAATGATACAGTTTTGGATCCTCAGAGGCTTGATCTTGCTGCCATGAAGGCGCACCACTTTGTCACTAATGGCTCTACCCTTGAGAACTTGATCTATAAAATGTTGTTTATTGACAGGGAAGAGAGAGAGAGAGAGAGAGAGAGAGAGAGAGATCCCTCTCCCCCAAAACACTTTGTTCAGTATTTCTCAGGGCCCTTTATCACGCTCCAAGGAGGAGATGGATGAGATGCTGCGCTATCTTGTCTTCCATGGGCACTATCAGGAGGAAGCGCCCTCTTACGACCCCGCTATACACTACACAGGGGAGTCCTTGAGCTCGTACCAGGACGAGGGAGCCTCCTCGTCATACTACGGAAGTGCATCTACTTGGGCACCATGGGATTGAGCCCCACTTAGGCCAAAAGCCTAAGCTTGGGGGGAGGTATACCGACATCACACTCATATATATATCATGTTCGGTCGGTTCTTTGTATATCCATTGTTTCGCTTTCTTTTTGGTTCTTGTTGTTTCTTTCTCAAAAATACCAAAAATATTTTTGTTGTTTCTCTTGGTTTGTTTTTTTGTTTCTTTGCTTTGGTTTGCCTTAAATGAAAAATCCAAAAAGATTTTGCTTTGTTTGGTTTGTTTTTTGCTTTGCTTGTTTTTGCTTTGTTGGCTTGTTTCTAAAAAAATCGAAAACACCAAAAATATTTGTTGTTCTTGTTTGGTTTTGTGAGTTCTTTGCAGGGTTCAGCCATCCTTAGTGGATTTTGGTTTTCATGTTATTATTCAAGTCACACAAGTGAAGGGCAATAATGAAGATTAAGACAACTCGAGGAGTGGTAAGAGGCTAGTAACAAACTCTATTTGTTTCATTTTTGTACATATACTCATCATTGTGAGCATGCTTAGCCTGTTTGTGTAAGGTGTATGTCATTATGGATGCTTAGTAGTTATTGCGTGTCTATGATTAGCTCCAGCTTGCTAATAATTTGTAGCATGTCATATGAATGTTTGCTTACATTGTTGTATTCATATTTTGGTATGATATTGTGGTATACTCCTTTGGAAGCTTCATGTGAATAGACTTGGCACATGCTCACGCATGCATATGACTAAACAATAGTCAGTAAGCCTTGATGACTTATTTTGCCTCAGAGTTCTTGTATCATTTTCATGCCATAATTAGTCATGTTTTGTTGCAAGCATGGTTATGACAGTTATTGCTCTCTCGTTTGTTGCTCCCTCTCTTTTGCTAGCCTTCACTTGCACTGAGTATGAGCTTTACCTGTGCTTCCAACTCCCCAAAACCAATATTGCCAGTTGTGTCCACCATACCTACCTATTAGCATCGTTTGCTATTTTAGCGCATATTCAATATGCCTTATTTTCTTCCAAATAAAATGTTTGTCTGTTTGAGAAAGTTAGTTAGTAAAGCTCTCACGAACTTGATGACACACTTTATTCCTTGTAATTAATAATCCTGAACCATTGTGACATGTCCATGAAAGTTATATGCTTGCAAATTATATGCTGGGAGTCAGCAGAACCGTGCTACCACGGGGAACACTTTCAACACTTTTTGGATATCCTATCCATTTGATACTTTGCTCTTTTGTTTGCGGATGTCGACGGTGTGAAATAAAAGGGGATCTTGTGAGTTCATGAAGTTTATACATTGTGTTAGAGAAACTCCTGGGCCGCTATCCTAAGCCATGCATAATCATGGTGGAAACTTGTAACATCACCATAATGAGCATTTATGAAGCATCCTCAATAAAAAGCTATGCACATAGTAAATAAAAAGATCGCTGAGATTATCATTGTCTACTTGCCTTGTCATTTTGATCATGGGATAGCTCCTATATCATGTGCAAGGATTACCCCGTTGGTGGTTCTCTATGATATGCATGTATGTACAATGACAAGAACTTGCAAGTGACCAAAGTTGAGTAGCATGCGGAGCGGCCCTCGTACTCAAGGGACTTGGGATTTTCAGTCTATGGTCTGTCAAGCATATGATTCAGAGTGGACCTCAATTTCACCTTAACCACATGAAGATGCCTATGATAGGGGAAATGAGAGCTCAAAGCTAATGAGTACCGTCCTTTCAGCATTAGAAAGCCTTTCAAACTTTTCAAAACCGTTTTCACTTTCTTGTTGAGTCACCACTTATTCTATGAGCACCTTCTTGAGAGCATAGTTGTTATTCTTGTGTTTGTTCCAAAACTTGGTTAATTATGTCATGACTTTGATGCTTGTATCTCTGATATCTTTACTTCTAGTCTTCACTTGAACTTCAGAGCTGCATTGGCATTTATATTGTGCTCTACAAACAAAGGCAAGCGAGATACCACTCTATCATACCTTACTATGAGCATTGCAATGTTGCTTATGTTTATGTTTCATGCTACTTATTATTATTGAGTTGGTTTCTCTTCATAGCTTGCAATGACTATTGAGTATACTTAATTGCATACTTCTTATTATGAATGGATTAAGCATCAACTCCTATACTGAGAATATATACATCATATGAAGCAAATGTGTTCATGAAAATTCTTTTATCGCACTCAGTTTTCAACTGAATTGCTTGAGGACAAACAATAAGCTAAGCTTGGGGGGAGTTGATATGTCCAAAACGTATCTACTTTCCCGAACACTTTTGCTATTGTTTCTCCTCTAAACTTGTGTGATTTGGATACAACTAACACAGACTGACGCTGTTTTCAGCAGAATTACCTTGGTGTCATGTTTTTGTGCAGAAAATCAACTATCAGGAAAAATCCCAGAAAATATGCCAAAATTTATATTTCACCAGAAGACCCATGGAGCCAGTAGACGAGACGGAGAAGGGGCCTAGGGGGACCACACCCCTTCCAGGCACGGGCCCACCACTGGCCACGCCTAGGGGGGAGCAGCCACCCCAGGCACAACCTCGGCCTCCCTCTGCGCCTATAAGTTGCCTTTCGGCCTAAAAACCAAGGGGGGGTCGATAGTTTTCTAGAAAGAGTTCCGCTCCGCCGCCGCCACCAGAAACCAATATTCGGATCCAGAAACTCCGTTCTGGCACCCTGCCGGGATGGGGAATTTGGAGAGGATCATCGCCATCGTCATCACCAACGCCTCTCCATCAACCATCGATGTTTCCCTCATCCATGAATGAGTAATCCCTCGCTGTAGGCTTGGGGATGGTAGGGATTGGATGAGTTCTATCATGTAATCGAATAAGACCTGTTAGGGCATAGTGCCTAGTATCTTTATTAGTGCTATTTGACTTTGTTGCAACTTGTTGTGATTAATGCTTGTCACTAGGGCCCGAGTGCCATGATCTCAGATCTGAACTTATTATTGAATCATTATGATAGTATTGTTTGTGGTCTTATCTGCAAGTTGTGTACACATATCATTGTCCGGATCCAGAGGCCCCAAAATGACAATAATTGGGACAACCGGAGGGGATGGCTGTGGTGTGAGGATCACATGTGTTCATGGAGTGTTAATGCTTTGCTCCGATGCTCTATTAAAAGGAGCACCTTAATTGTCAGTAGTTCCCTAGAGGCCCCGCTGCCACGGGCTGGCTGGACAGAAAATGTTGTGCAAATTCTCATTGCGAGCACGTATGACTATATATGGAGCAAATGCCTAGGATTGTTTAGTACTTGGATGCTTGTTATTATTTATCTGCAATGCCCTATATCTTGAAGTTATATGTTTAGACTCATCCATGCAACGTATGTCCATCCATCCCTATGCCTACCGCACTCAAATCCTACTGTTACCGTTACGGTTACTATTGCTCTTGTTTTACTGTTGTTGTTGCTTTGCTGTTGCTACTATCAAACTGTTGCTATTGATAAACTTCTATGAGCAAGAACTATTTCCAGGTGCAGCTAAATTGACAACTCGGTTGTTAAGGCTTGCAAGTATTCTTTAGCTCCCCTTGTGTCGAATCAATAAATTGGGTAATACTACACGCGAGGACTGTTGCGATCTCCTATACTTGTGGGTCATCAAAGGGGACGACGATGACGGCGTTGCTGCCCGGACTAGTCCTAAGGTTTTCCTCGGTGCGCTCTGAGAGGTGGGGAAGATGTACACCCGACACCATTCAGGAAGGACGATGGCACCCGCAGGTGTCACCGCTTTGGTGTCACGAAGACAGAGATTTCTCTCAACCCCTAAAAAACACCCTCAGACGCTTCATAGTGCTCCACCATGCTCGCCGCCCGCCAACGCATGCCACCACGGTCTTGCATCTGCCATCGTTGTCTCACCGTGATACCCAAATCAGGGCCAGTAAGATAGAGAAAAGGAACTTCAGTCGGGGTTGCCGGAACAACGACGCGCGGGAGGGAACAACCTCCACCACTAGAAGGCGGCAGCCAATCGGATACGGCCGCAGAGGCAAACCAGGCCCTCCTGGCCCGTCCGAACCCCCAAGGGTCTGTGAAGCCCCGCCGCCGAACTACAGCAGGAGAACTGTCGTCTAAAGCAACCCTTACACTAGCCCCTACTTCTCAGTCCGCCATGGGATGAACCGCCACCGTCGATCCTTGCCGCCAAGTAGCCGCACCGCCACCTCCGGGAGAACCGGCTCATTGTTAGTCTGAGAAACTCCACCTGGACCCGCAAGGGCGCAAAGGGACGATCCTGGCAAGCATAGGGCCTCCGTGCCGCCCGCAGGGCCCCCGATCAATATTGTCAAACGAGTACCAGATCTAGGCCTGCCCGGCGCAGATCCAGTACCCCGGCCGCAGGGCAAGCAGGGGGAGGTGCCCACCCGAGGTGAGGAAGGGCCCTGATCGGTGCCCGCCAGGCCCAAATCCGGCCCTGCAGGCGCCGCTGGCTAGAACCTTGCACCTCCCGTCGCCGTCCTTGGTGGCAGCCGCCGCTGCAGAGAAGACGCCATGCTCGCTAGGGCCACACCCCGCCGCCCCCCGGCGGCCCCGAGGTGTGCTGCCGCCAGCGTGAGGAGCCCACGCCTCAACCACCGTTGCCGGGAGAAACGGGCTCCGGCGGCGGCGACACTGTCGGGGCTTAGCTCGGCGACAGGCCCCAACGACGGCGGGAGGGAGAGGGGGAGTGGAGGGGGCTAGAGGCAGCAGCGGCACGTGCCTGCCTCGTCGCGCGGGGGGAGCGAGACAGGGGAGACGGGGGCGTCTGGGTCGATGGCTATAGCTCGCTGAATCGTCAAATCCCCAGGCCATCCTTAGTGTTAACTGAACTGTAGGCTATAAGCGTTAACTGCAACCAAAGTGTAAACCGAATAATGGAACGGCGCGGTGCCTGCCAAAACATAACCCCTACGGCTGTTATCCAAGCTGTTCGGAGTCTACTTTTTATCACATTGGGATCTTGCAAAATCTTGTGCATGGGGTGCCTTTTTTGGATTAGGTCTTGGAACGGTATGACGGTAGGGCCGTACTGGTTGTCTAATGTGAAGCATGCATGGCAAAGCTTGACCCCGCGATTAATGTTAACAACGGGGTACTAAAATAAATAAGATAATCACACAAATTAAATCATAATGTTTTGTTAAAATATGTTGTGGAGTGGTATCACATCGTGGTCACATCGCAGAAAAATGAATAATGCAGGGAAGCTGCAGGAATTAAATCCAACCCCGCGCGCGGTGCCGATCGAGAGAACACTTGCGATGTGAGATCCCGGTTGGCGCCACACGCAAGCAAACAAAACATCAGATCGCGATCAGGAGGCGAAAGAACCATCGGTGTCAGGACGTATCAGTATCAGTACGTACGTACTGTATAAGTAGCTCACGGTGCGTACGTACGTGCGTGTGGATACTCCTGGGTAGGGCGAGGCAAAAACGATGGGTGCGCCGGGAGCATACTACAAGGTTATTACAACAGGTGGACAGTCTCCGCCCGTCGCCGGCTGCCGGCTGTTGCAGCCGCGAGACAAATTAAAGCTGGGTCCGCCGGTGTCCCCGCGCGAAACTCTTCTGCAGCGGCCGTGGCGTACGTACGTAGTACGCGCTCTCTGTGCCGCGCGCGCCCGGCGCGGGCTCCCTGCCACGGCCGCATTAATAACTCCCAGGCGCGGTGGACTAGTCTCGCGCGCGCGCGGCGCGTCCCATCGTGGATCGTGCCTGCCCCTCCTACCGGTCCGTGTGGCCAACACGCCGCTGCCTGCGGTCCAGTACGTCCAGCGATCGAAGGCTACAAGAGGAATGTCGTTAAACGTACTACTGCCCGTGCGGTCCCTTTTGATGGAGATGTCCCCGTGCCGCGCGCCTCCGATCCGGCACCGAACGTGTGCGTACGTGCACGCACGGTGGCTTCGCCCTGCTGCGCGGGTGTCGTCGATCGCCACCGCCGGACGTGGACGTACGTGTGACGACACGGCAGGCTGCACGCTTCGTGCCGTGTCGCGTCGCTGTCCCGCCGCGCTAAACACCAATGCCGGAGTACTGGTGGCCTCGACGTACGCGAGGAGGACCATGCCGGCACGTTTCGTCGTCGTCGCGGTGCATGGCCCATGTCCCGCCCGGCCCCGGCCGTCTGCCGACAGCCAGGGGTCGGCGTCGAACGTGTGGTCCGTCCGGCCAGCCGATGGAGAAAAGGCAGCGTACTCTACTCCCTGCGTTGGTGCGTGCATGCACACCGCGACACCGGCCCGACGTGACGCCATCAATGCCCGGCTCAATATGCCAATTGCCTGTTCAGTGTTTACGTAGGCGGGCACCGCTATCGATCGGTCGGTCGCAGATCACGTCCGCTCTGCAGCTACGGACGCTCGTGTCGCGGGGGTTTCGGGCCATCTGCCGACAGAGAGCTTCGCATGGTGGGCACGCCACGTCCGGACTCGATCGTATCATGATGGTGCCGCGAGCTAGTTAATTACTAGCAACGAACTGTCCATTCTGCTTCCACCCCATCAATTAATTAATAGGTCTGGCGCAGAGCTGCAGACTAATGCGTACGTACGTGTACATCTTCATTTTCATGTCATCCGACCATGCATCGGAATGCGACGTATCATCATGAGATGTATGCGCGTATGCCGAGCTCAACGTGCAAGTGAGAAACGCGTGTACACCAGTTGTTCCGAAAAGAACAGGACGACGGTCAATAATGTACTAGATCGTGCAAGACTTTTCATCGGAAGCCAAGTCAATGCCACTGTTAATACTAGTATAGCGCACTTGACAGCTCAACCAGGGGCTCGACTGTACCCTGGTAAAACCGGCACCGAACAACAGGACAAACATTATACTAGCACTATAGATAGCTCCACTGTTGCTTATTAGGGCGTATCAACAAAAAGGCTGCACGGATAGATACAGGAGCAAGGCTTGACTTTTTTTTTTCCTGATACTATATACTGCTGTAGTTGTAATCGAACTATATCGCTTATATTCCGACCTGTACGTGTTTAGTGTTCACGCCACCTCGTTCGTATGCGTATATTTCCCCGTTAATTAATGCGAGCTAGCGCATACCGCATGCGTACCTTCCCTAGCAAGGGCGAGGCCGGGAGGGATCGATAGAATATGATACTACCCCCGTCTCAAATATATATGTCGTGAATTTGTTAAAATTTTAATAAACAGAATCACTATTTAGTACGACTCTATGGACCCTGGAACAGAGAGAGTAGTACGGTATATAATAAATACACTCTAAATTTTAATAAATATATGACACATCTATTTTAAGACGAAGAAAATATTATTGACTGATTTAGTCTTTTAGCAGCAGGCTAGTACATCAGCTACGTATGCTGAGTACTGACTTCTTTGTTGTAGCGACTACTTCACTAACTATAATAGCGATCCCGTGGCATAGCAGGTGACTTAAATCCTGTACAGTAATTAAGCCATGGGTCTCTGACATCCGGACCAAGTACTACAGCCCGCAGGAATATATATATATATATATATGATGATCCTGTGGTGCGACCCATCTTGGCAACAGGCCAGCTATCGCTCCGCCGATACCTTGGCCACATGTCGAAACAAGAAATATCACGCGGAGGCGATGCAAAGTGCTACTATCGGGCCATGCATGCATAGCATCTTGCTTGACTTTATTATCCTCGACAGTGCCTGGGTGCTTCAAGTCATGGTCATGACATGCATGCACGAGCAGAAAAGGATGGTGCATGCCTAAAGCTGTGTCGGGGGTGATCTGACAACTCGCAATTGGTCCAACCTCTGTTCGGATCATATTACTATATTTTTTTCCTGGAGTAAATAAACGAGATTGTATTAAATAATTAATGAGTCATTACAATCGCGTGGCATACGGCCAAGAACGAACCTAACCATACTTGAGTTTTTTGCTATACCATGCCAAATCAAGCTAAATCATGACTAACAACTTACTTCCCCGAGAATTTTAGGTACCGATGGAATACGACAAGTCGACAAGAGGCAAGGAGAAGCCGTAGATAATCCACCAAATGTCCCAAGCATGATCCATCCCGTATCTTGCTTGTCGATCGCCATGCATCCTTACAAGCTTCACACAATCAGTTTCCACCATAACGTGAGCATCATCCTGACTCAGATCAAGGGCAAAGCGGACTCCCTCTATGCATGATACTAGCAATTTCTCTTCAAGAGCCGAGGAGTTAGCAGAGCTCGACATGCCGAGAACACCGCCGATTCATCCCAACACCTCTTGAGCCTGATTGGATGAGAAAGGCCCTTTAGACCATAGTACTTCGAGTATAAAAAGATAAGAAACAGATGGCACACAAATCCGGAGGTGGTGTTTTGGCATGCGGATGAAAATGAATCTATTATAGAAATACATAAAGAAAATTAAGATGTCAAAAAATTCTGGAAGATAATCTGGCGTGTACATTCGGACATTTTGTGTTCTCACCAATATTTTCTAGAAAAAAAGAAAATTCTATTTGACTTGCGTAAAAAAACATTCTAAGAATAATCATGTTGAAACGGGTTATACTTATTTTTAACGGCGCGACATGTAAGGGCATGTTTGATTCAAAGGATTTTCAAAGGAATTCTATAGGATTCCTATTTATAGGAATTTTTCCAATAGGGTGTGTTTGTTTTAAAGGAATAAATCCTTTAAAATTCCTATGCATGGCTTTCCTACACTACAATCCTATAGGATTTCTAACAAGAGGTGAGACATCTTGGAAAATTTCCTTTATGTCTATGACAGCTATGACATGTACCTAAACCCTATAAAATTTCCTATGTTTTTTCTACGGTGCAATCAAACAGCTTATCTTACCGATTCCTGCATTTTTTCATTCATATGGGATTCTAAGTGTCGTGCCATTCTATTCCTATACTTTTTCTATTTCTGCGTCTTACAAATCCTTTGAATCAAACAAGCCCTAAACCACGAGAAATCCTATACCCGGCGAAACGTAAAAAAAAATGGACGATAATATGGCACCATCAGCATAAAGGCTGAGCAAAAAGGTGGCATGCGTCAAAAGCTCAGGTCCTTTTGGAGAGGTCACCTCGATCGGCATGGGAATGGGCACCGGTGCGCCCAGCAATCTGGTCGATGGATGCCCGCCGGCCGGGCCTGGCCCTGTCCGGCTCTGCGCCTACGAGCACCCTGCAGAGTGCGGCGTGCGTCGTGCGCAGCAGCGAGCACCATTGTCGTCACAGCTTTACCACGGTCACGTCGAGCGAGGCCGACCGTCGACGGATCGGAAAGGGAGAATAAAACGTGGCCTGCTGCGTGAGAGAGATACGGATAAGGTCATGTTTCCCGAACAGCAAATAAAGCTAGGGCTAAAATAGGGCGTTCTAGCTGCTAGTGCTGGCTCCGACACCAAAGGGAGATCGATATATATGATGATATGCGAGTTAGAACAGGACATAAACTGGGCGTACTGTGGCGGTACGTGCGTGCGTGGGGGTGGGGCTGGCCTTCTTTGCGGAGGACACGGGCTTATGGCCGGGCGTGTGCCGTCGGCGTCAGTCAATCACGGTTTTCTTGGTGGCTGCAGGTTTCAGTGATCCATATTATGTGCGGCATATGCATATATATACACGTTTTCGTGAGGGATGCTGTCTCCTTTTTTTTATGAAAAGGGAAAAGCCCTACTGCTGCTACTACTAGGATCAACGCAAAAATTGTCAAGTTTTGAAGTAAGCTTTAAACTCTCCCTATCAAATTATAAGATGTTTTATATTTTTTCTTTCTTTCAAAACATAGACACCTATTAGTGTAGGTTGTCACTAAAATGAATTAACCTACACACTAAAAGATGTCTTTTTTTTTGAAAAAAGTATATATTAATATCACAGGGATACCAATTACACACGGCCTCTGCAACAACGCATGCCCTAACGGTTTTACGGATACACACAACCCAGAAAAAAGAAAAAAGAATTAAAAAAAAAGAAAAGTCCTGCTATAGAGAACTAATCCTCAAAGTAACGACAGTGACACCATCAGAACAACACCAGTAGTCCTCCGCTCCAATAACGACGCCTTTAAGAAGGAAATAGTGTCCAAGCACCGTCGTTGCCCGATCAAAGATCATAGGTTTCCACCCTGGAGAAATTACTTGCTCACAAAACAATGCCTTCAACAAGGTCATTGCCAGGCACAACCAGTTAAGGGAAGATAAGACTGGGAACTTCCTTGTGTTGTCTTCTCACACCAACAATCGCTGCAACGAGTCCTAGATCATGCAACCAGTTCTTCGTCGCCACAAGAACCAAAATCACCATCGCTACCCTCATATTTCCGTTTTCCTGATATTCTCCGCATCTGACTTCACCATGGCTCTAAGATGGCACTTGTTGGGAACAAACAACAGAGCTTCGCAACGCTCCCGTTGAAAACAAACGGCCAGAAAACAAGGTGCGCACGACCGAATACCTTCCGATCCAACAATCTCCAGGCATGATACGCCCATGGGAGTTCGCCGGCGGAGCCTTCCGGAACCCGCCTCTCCAGACCGGATCAACGAGGGCAGACATCAAGTAGATCTTCGTCTTCGTGCGAAAGAAACCAAAGGACCACCACCTTTATTCGAGCAGAGCAAATCTAAGAGATGGCAATCCAGAGTGATGTTTCGCCGGTGTGGCCAAGCCAACAACAGTACTCACAGCTCCCTGGATGGACCACTCCGGCACAGATCTTGGCGCAAAATCCCATCTTGACCGACAACCCAGATCCCCACGGATCGGATCCAAGTCCGAACCGGTGGTTCACCACCGTCTCCACGAGGTCGCTTCGCCCATGAGCGCCGGCCAGACCAGCGCCCTGGTCGCGCTGCCCACCACCCGCTCGTGCCGCTAGGAAGACGGCTGGTCTAGGCGGGCCGCCTAGACCCACGACGAACCACCTCCCGAGAAGCCGAAGCCGGGTAAGATTGTCGCCGCCAGGCCGGGGAACGCCGCCCCAACCACCGCCCACGTCCATCCCCGACGACCCAGCCCCAGCCGCACCGATGGGGATGTACGCCGCGCCCACCTCCCCTAGCACCGTTCGGTACCAGGGGCGCCGCCACCGCGGCCGGCGCCGGCGGCAGCGACGGAGAGGAGGGGATCAGGGAGAGGGGAGGTTAGGCGGCGGGAGGGAATCCCCCGGCGGTGCCCTGGGGGTGCGCCACGGCAGGAGGTTAGCGATACGGGAGGAGGTTGACCCAACTAAAAGATGTCAAGATACATTTTTATTAAAAAACTAAAACACCTAATATTTTAGAACAGAGAAAGTACATTGTGCTCATGCATCGTGCATCACAAATCTTATTAATTGTTGGATCGCTATCCATGTTGGCTAAACATCTCGCATTCTATCATGTAGCAAGGGTTGCACCCAAAGTCTAGAGACATTTATTCCTCGGCACGGTTCAGAATAGACCACACATGAGTCCAGCAGGTAGACTTGTGGATAACCTACAAATAAAAGAAGAGATTTCTTGCAGGAACCACTAGTAGAAAAAGAGGCTTCGGTTCGATTTAGAGTCTGACACTAGTCCCGATTCATCACCGGCCGGGACTAGTATGAGCACTAGTCCCGATTCATACCGTTTTTAGTGGCCAGGAGACCGAGAAAACTCTAGTCCTGGGTCATTTCGGACCTTTAGTCCCGGGTCGTGATACGGTCCGGGAATAAAGGTGTGCAGACGCGGACAACACCCTTTAGTCCCGGCCCGGGACTAAAGGGTGACCCTTTAGTGCCCTGGACTAAAGGGGTGTGACGCAGGCAAATTAAAATTGCTATAACTTTTGCGTACGATGTCGAAAAAAATGTACAACCTATCAAAATGTGTGGAATTTTTTTTGAGTTTGATTTTAACAACCTTATTTGGATTCCTCACATTTTTAGATTTTTAAAATTATAAATAATGGATTCCTCACATTTTTCTGATTCTTTTACATTTTTAAAATTTGAAAAGGGAAAAAAGTTATTTTTTTATTTAGCAAGTTTTTATTCCATATTTTGATTCCTCACATTTTTCTGATAATAATTAATATATTATTTGTCGAATTTCGATTTGCAGATTTAAAGATATTATTTATACCATATTAAATGAATAATGGCAAAAAATGAATAAAATATTATTTTATTTAGTTTTTTACTTTCATTATATTAAAATATTATTATTACTTATTTATTGTTGTTTACTAAAATAATTGTTTGTAGTTTCAATAAATAAAGATGTATGACATATTGATATGGACTAATAGGATTGATATGATAGTGTTGACAACAAGATACAAAAGGGCTTCGCGTAAGGACATCCGGATGGAACAGAGAAGTTAAGCGTGCTGAGGGTGGAGTAGTGTGCTAGGATGAGTGACCGAATGGGAAGTTTGATCACAAGTGTAATTTGACCTAAGATTAAATATACTTAGTGCTAAAAATGTTCCAAGTGAGATGATTACGAGTCAAACAATTCAAAAGTTTAAGAAAAAATTCGAAAAAAAAAATTCGAAAAAAAATAAAAAATTCAAAAAAAAATAAAAAAAATCTTTAGTCTAGGGCCGTATTACGATCCGGAAAAAAGGTCCTTCATCCTCCCGTAGCAAAAAACGCCCATGCGGTGGCCTTCTAGTCCCGGGTTGTAACAAACCGGGACTAAAAATAGGGGCCTTTAGTTCCAATTTCACAGTCCCGGGTGCAAAACCGGGAATAAAGGCCCTTCCAAACCAAGACTAGAAGCCCTTTTTCCACTAGTGATCTTATAGCCTTTCGGCTGCCATAGTTGGTATTTTTGTTATTGGTACATTGTATTTAACTCGGCACTCCCTTCACTATATACACGTACAAGACCACATTATCTTGTCTTATGTCAATACTCTTTAAAAGTTTCATCAAATTGATGGAAAATATATCAAGATGTACACGTTATACTTAAAACCAAGTTATATGGCATTGTGTATACAGATGGTGGGAGAACATATACACATATGACGCGAGGGGAAGAGAGCATAGTTTTGGTTCATGAAATTTTCTACTTCTGTGAATGAAACACGAATTTGGTCTGTAGTTGCCATCTAATCATAGTTTTAGTTACTGAAACTAGGTAGGTCAAGAACCACCATCTATGTCTTTTTAATAAATGAACATAAATTGTGCTAGAGTTGCTAAGATTGCACAAGTTTTTTTATTAGATCATAATTTCACAACTTAATACTTATCCTCCGAAGATGGTTATGGGCCAAGAAGCTTGAGCCCATGTGAAGCTCTATCAAACCTTGTGATTTAGGCTCTCTGGTAAACAAAGAAGCCCAAACATATGTCTTGTCTTTCCCATTAGTTAACGGAACAAATTGTGTCTACTACATGTCACTTGTCCAGAGTAAAAGGTCAATGTTGCCCCATATAAGTCCACAAAAAAATTGTCGCCCCATATAACTTCTTTCCATTTTTATGTTTTTTTCTTTTTTTTCTTTTCTTTTCTTTTCTAATTCTTCACTTTGTTTTTTATTCCTTTTTGGGGGTAATTGCATGAATACCTTTTTAATGTATGCATATTTTTTAGATGGACAAGTGTATTTATTTCACTTCTAATTTTTATTTTCTTCTCTTTGTATATTGTTTTTTAAATATATGAGTATTTATGCGAGACTCATGAACACCTTTCTTGTAGCCCGTGAACTTATTTTTTGAGACAGGAACATATTCTAAAAATATATAATTATGTTTTAGGAATAAATGAACATGTATAAGAATGCATGATTTTTTTTGGAGAATACACCAACATTTTTCAAAAGTACATTTTGTTTTTGTTATATGAGCTTTTCTTTGCAATGATATTTCCCATCATACATATTTTTTTGTTAAATTCACATAAATATTTTTTGATATGTTAGAAATTTTATTTGTACGCACGAATTTTTTTCATAATTATTTAAAATGTTTATATAAATTTAAATAAATAAATAAATACTTTAAGATTTACATGAAAATAACTACACCCCTAATGGGTCTAATCAAATGCCGGCCTCTTGAAGTGTTGTTCTTGGAGGGCACTTTGTAAAGGCCGGGACTGCGTCCATGCTTCCAGGCCAATCCTGCCATTTCCCAGACAAGGCCTCCACGCCCAGGTCAATCACGGTACAAGCCATTGTATCCCAAGATAGATTCCAGCCCAAGACGACATAGGCCAGCATAAAATTGCCCCAGCCTTTCTCCGCGGTTGGGCTCTATAGACTGTGAAGTGGTAGTGCCAAAAAAAAACAAATCGGAAGTGATGTTCAGAGCCAGTCCCCTATAAGATGATGTTTGAGAAACTTAAAAAAAAAATAATGGTGATGTTGAGAACTTGAGATCAGACTATGATGCGCGAAGTTACACCTTTGGTAACAAATAACAGGAAGTAATATTACTCATCTTCGTTACATCATCTAGAGTTTTGACGTAGCAAAGTGTTGCATTATCCTCTGCTTGAATTACGTGCTGTTTTAAAAGTGAGGAGCAGGTAAAAATACTTGTAATAGTAATTGTTAACACGTCCAGAGTAAACAGCGCATGGTACAGGCTTAGTAGGTGTATGTCCCTTCCTGGGGCAGAGCCACCTGCGCCAATATAATTGCCACAGGGAGTGTCTTCAAGAATATAAGTAGACGATTCGAATGGACAAGCAAAGCTTTAGTTGATACGCCTGTTCGACGACCGATCTTTACGTTGACAAAATGCAGTCAGTCAGCATCAGCTTCTATCGCGTAGCTAGACCGTGTCCCTAGCTAGGAAATTATAGTCACTAACATCTGCGCAGAGCGGGCCGAATGGTTAGCTCAGCGGAACCCGAGATGACGGGCTCGTTTTATGACGACGACGATCACTGTCGCTGTCAGTTCCGGGGAACTGCGACGGCTACAGTTGCACCGTCAGAGTTAGCTTATGATCGAAGCCTATGTCAGACGCAGCGGATAATCTAAACTAAGCTCCTAATCTGACTTATAGAATCGCCCAAAACGAATGATGATGTAAGAGAAGAAGACCGGTCGGTCTGGATTGTTCCCGTCCACAGGCATCTTCGACGCATGATGCAAGCTAGCTAAGCTAGATATTCTTCCAACTAGTGATCCTAGCGATTCTAACTAACACCATATTAAAAAAATGGCAACGCTTTCCGCAATGCGATCTCTAAGCTTCTAGTGTCCAGCGTCTTCTACAGCTAGGGATATGGCAGGTGGCTTCGCAATTGGTTGCCTCCTGCTCTCTTAACTAACACTGTCCGCTTCCACGGAGTAGCAGGCAGGAACTAGGGAATTCCAGAGTCTCTATCCATCCTCTCCTTTTGTCTTCCTCGACAACGATGCGTTCTTTCTTGCGGCCGGCGGGTCTCCGTACGTAGCCAGCGCCGAAGGAGCTTGCGCTTGGCTTTGCTATTTTAGTTTTAATTCAGCGTAATGAGCTGAAGCCAAAAGGAGATTTGGTAGTAGTAGTAGCGTTTTCGTCAACAGCCGGTTCTGGTGTACAGTAGCTTTTGCCGCCGCTTGCTTTTGGCTCTTCACCGGCTCGCCGAGATGCTGCTGTTTAGTCCTGGCTTAGCTAATAAGTTAGTTTATTATGCTGCGATTAAGCTGGCCGGCGTGTCTGTGGTTGGAAAATCGAGTTCGTTGGATCCACTCCGGCTCGAGAGTCGGGAGTCGGAACCAACCCATCGTCCATGTTTGCAGGGATTGACCTTATTGCTAGCTTGTTTTCTCTTGCTTTCCATACTGACAGGACAGCAAGCTTATGTCGAGGTCAAGACATCATGGTCAACTGGCAACCATACGTACGTGTCAGGATTCAGGAGGGGCGTGCGACGCCTTAGCTTTTGCCTTCTCTGAGCTGCTGTGGTATCACAGACGAGTGCTCTAGCTAGAGCCATGATGGGTAACGAGAAAGTATGACCCGTGCCATTAACAAATCTGTAGATAGAACAGATCAGCCGAAACGGACAGGCATCCAGCATCCCCAAGAAAATCGCACTCTGACAGGCACCGTAAACGTTAAGCTCTTTCCCATTCCATCTCTCTTTTTACTGAGTCACGAGTCGTCTCTCCAAGCCGGAGCAGGAAAAGTGCGTTAAGATCGTACACCGTTGGGGCCCATCTCAACGGCCAGAAAAGATGCCTGGCAAGAGCTAGTGGGCGGCATGGCACGGGACGGGGGGACGGCGCGCGCGAGGCGTACGTACGTGCGCACGCCTCTGATGTTTCCTGTCACGTACGAGTCGATCGGGCTACCATCGCCATCGTATACTGGCGTATCCGCCTCCCTCCGTGGTCGATCGTTGTCGCCACCCCACGTCAACCATCAACCGAAAGCGAGGCGAGCTAGCTAGGAGGGAGAAGGGCGGCAATGGCGCGCGCCCGGCGGAGATATGGCCATGCGTGGTGTACGCGCAGCGGTCGCTTTTGGGCCCCCAGCCCTGCAGGCTGCAGCGCAGGAGACCTCGATGGGACGGCAACCCCGAATCTGGGCGGGCCCAGGTACGCTCCGGGGGCACGCGTGCGCCAGGACGGCCCCACGGCGCAATTCAGCCGGCCGGTGGGCTGGACGTCGGCGTGACAGTGACGTGACGTCGCCGTCCCGGCAGACAGATCGATCGATCGATCGATCGAGCAACGCCGGCCTTGCACAACAAGGGCAGAACGTGATTTCGCGCGTCGTGCATAAGTTAAATGGAAACCAGGTGGATAATTTTAATTTTACAAGATCATCTTCCTTGGCAAACAGCGGTACTACGAGAAACTTGGAAAAACAATGGCAAAGCGCAACGAAAAAAGAACTCCCAATGGCCAATGACCAGCGCCTCGATAACCGCGCAGGGGGTGCACGGCGATGGAGGAGGGAAAAGTCGAGGCGCCGATGCATAAAACTAGATCTTGATTTGAGGCAGCTAGCTCAGCTCGGGAACATCCCTTTTGTTGTTTTCTTGCGTTTGTCTGTAGCTCCGATCCAAGGAGGGGCCGAGCGCGAACAGGATATGGATCCATGCCATGGCCCAAAAAAAACCTCACCCGCCTTTGCGCGCCTCAGGGCTCAGGACAGGGGCCTCAGTTCATGGCCGGCCTCGCTAACATGTCATATCACTCCCCCTCTTTTTGAACAAAATATCAACCCCCTTGCTCGAGCGATAAAGCACATATCATAAGCTTGAGGCACGAAAGCTGCAACTGGTTGCTCAAAGCTAGCATCTGCTCGCCGGCAGGAGTACTATATATAGAGGTAAAGCGTTCCTGGGTTCAGCTCGCTTTGACGATAGAAATATGGGCAGTTATGCTTTGGCTTGAGAGAGAGGGAGGAGCGGAGGGAGTGGATGTAGAAAGATGTATACCCTGCTTTCCTTACATTGCCCAAAGGTGGTATTCCCAATTTATTCTACATCTTTTTCAACTTATATATAGTTTATTTACGTATATTGCTCAAGCTACACTGGCCTTGCCCCACTATGTATAATTTTGTTAGTTTTGTTATCGACAAAGGGAGCAATATTAATATCGCGAAGATATCAATTACACCTATTATGTGCGTACAGTGTACTAAAGAAATATCCAAAAGACATTATGAAGCACATAGCCAAAAAGGAAGAAGATTGATAACAAGAAAAAAATCACACCACGGTTATCAACCACTTGCACACAAACCACCACCATAAGCAACACCCAGACTACAAGAAAATATTCTCAATAAGCGACCCCTCCAAGGACACACTAGTGCACAAGCACAGTCATCGCCCAATCAACATATTTTAGGTTTTAGAAAGTATGAGATCCCAAAATGATATCTTCAACAAGGTCATAAGACTCAGTAATCGAAGAGCACCACCAAAAATTAAGTCCTTCAGTGCTACCGTCGCCGCTTGCCAATGCTGCTACTGCAGTAACCAAACACCATGCTCACATGTATCATGTGTATGCTATAAAGGGGAACTCCGCAAGTCATGACAGTACACAAGCTGTGAAGCAAATACTTCATCACATCCATGACCCCCACCCCCCACCTCCACCATTACTTGTAGCCTCAAACTCAACATGAGCCATGTAAACTCCATCTCCTCGCCTCTAGGGTCATTGTCCATAGTGTTCTTTCTACCATGATTGGCCGGAGTCCCCCACCCCTTTGGGAGCAGGGGCCGGCAACAGTGCCTGAGACGGACGCGCATGGAGTAGTCCTTGATGGTGCTTAGGGTTTCTCCCTTCGTTCCCCCACTCGAGACGCGGAGAAGGAAGCGACACAAGGGTCATTTTTTTCTGTACCACCATGAGCTACTTGCTTTTCATAAAGTATGTATTCCCTTTGTTCCAAATTATTTGTCTTAGTTTTTTTCCAAAATAAGCAACCTACACATGGGAAGGTGTCAAGATAGAAACGTATTTAGACCAGATATGACCAAATTCGCTTCAACTGATTTGGAACAGAGGGAGTACATAGCTAATTCTAGAAAATCTTGATGAAATATTGCACCTAGGTTCCCAAGCCACTCTAAGTAGAGGTGAATCCAGCAATTATACAAAGAGGGGGCAAATGAAGTTCTGCAATGCAATGCAATCTACTTAGTGAGGGGGACAAATATCATAAATGAGACTAAAATTCTCAATACAACTGTAGATATCTCTGTAATATTCCGGAGATGCTAGGGGCTAATTTTTGGAAAACAAGATCGTACCTTGTAGTCCATATAGCCTAGGAGCCGGAGACCAACATCAAAATTTCCTATCTGGACTAATGTCGGACTCAAGAAAAGTAAGGATATTTGACCAAGCTTGTGACATCCTAGTTATGAATTATGCAGATATGTAGTTTCATATTTCTAAACATGTTGGACACAACTTGTAAAATGATATACTATCACATTTTTTATGGATAATTAATTAAATCCTAAGATTGCGTGCATAGAAATAGATCCTGTTATAGTAACAATGTTATTTCATATTTTTTGTGATGTCTATAAAAGGTTCGGATTAAAATCTAAAGCAAGAGGTGAGAACAAACATCTGGTTTGATAGTTAGAAGGATGGTTGTACCTTGAAGACAACAAGGATCAAATCCTGGGTTTGACACCTATATGCCATATTAACACTGAATATTCACAATGGGAGGTGATGTTCCTTTTGATAGCGAGGCACGTGGTGGTATCAGGCGGTGGTTTACGTATGTTTTATATCAGGCTTATCGAAGTTGATCCGTATAGTAGATTCTTAGAATTTTGCAGTAGTTTAATACAAGTTAGATTGTGGGATCTTAAAGCATCAATATTTCATAGATGTTTCATATGCGTCGAGAATATTGAAAAAAAAATCAACATCAAAGCAGTACCGATAGGTAGCGGCTACGCTAAAATTTACCTATTACTGCTATTCCTTTGTATTGAGAATGCCTTTTTGTATGAAGCTAGAAATCGACCTAGATCTCCATATTGGAGGCAACATGACATGCGATATGTTCAAGGTCCCCTCCTTTTCCTTAGCTAGCTAGGTGTGGTCCAATGGAGGTGGCCTCTTGATGAAGCAATACCTGGGGAATATTTTAAAGCACTTTGCCAACAAAATCAAGGCCTCATTTTACAAGGAAGAAATCTTAGTTAAATGAACTATTTTGATTGCACGGGAAGCTGAAGTTAAACATAGAAGTTGGCTCCCTGTCCAGGAGTAGGCTCCCTGTCCTGTGCATTTCGATCCCGTTTGCTCTTTCCACTAGACATGACACATTCTGAACTTTCCTCCAAAGCAACACTGACCTAGGCCTACTTAATTATCTGACCGTCCGCCCGTAACATTTTGACATGACACGGAACGGTCCATCCTTTTTCTTACCGAACTATAGTGTAGGTACGTAGGGCTCTCCTCGTCGACTTGATAAGGAACAATGGACCACATTCTGCTGCCACGTCTATTGAAAGACCAGCCATGAAAAAAGCTCGTTGAGCCTAGTTCTCGGTCGACATAGTAACTTAATTGTTAGGTCAGATGACAGCATTCAATTTCATGTATGTGCAAGAGAGAAAACGATATGCAATTACACACCTATGTGCAATTGCGGACCCATGTGTAGTTCTCGTGAATCACGACAGTGTAAATCTGATGGTTCCAAAGCCGACCTAGAACTAACTTTTTCTAGCTCAGCCTAGAACTACCAAAAGTGTTAAAAATATCAACACAAACTTCATCTCAAAATTAATTTCGAAACTAGTCTCTTCTCGAGCGTCATGCTCTATAGTTTTTCTAACATAATTCTAGACATCATGTTTGACGAAGGATAGATTTCAAATCCCACAACAGTCACACTTTCGAAGATTTAGAGAGAGATAGTTTATTTGTTCACAATCGTCTCGAGTCAGCAGGTTCGGATCATGAAGACAAAAGATGATGATGAAGATATTTCCTCGGGCTTTATTCATAAGATAATCGAAAGATCATACAAGTGTTTACAAGACACTACAGGACCGTCGGCGTAGGCTACGCCGATGGCTGTCTTCTGCGCAGACTCCTCGGCGAAGGTCTCCCTCGGCGGAGCGCACGGAGGCCGTCGGCGTACCAAAAAGTCATCGGCATAGTGGCCGTCGGCATAGGCTAACGGCCAGTTGCAAAAATAATTTCAAAAAAAAATTATTTTTTCTCAACTTTTTTATTCTTTGAATTGTTTGACTTGTTAATCTCTTACTTAGAATATGTTTTAACACTAACTACACTTAATCTTTAATTAACTTGCAGTTTTGGTCAAACTTTCCAGTCGGTCAACCATCCTCACTACTCCACCGCCAGTACGCTTAATTTCCCCATTCCTTCAGAATCTGTTTCCGCAAAGCATTTATACCTTGTTGTCAATACTATGATATCAATCCTATTAACTCTTATTTCATCATGTCACATGTTTGTAGTTTTTGAAATTACAAATAATTATTTAATTAAACAACAATGAATAAGTAAAAAATATTAATGAATTCAATAAAAACATAATGATTTTATTTTTTATATTTTTTATTTAATACTAATAATTAATATCTTTAAATCCGTAAATTGGAATTCGACAAATAATATGTCTAATTTGATCATAAAAATGAGAGAAATCCAAATATGATATCCATATCAACTATCACAAACTATGCCGTGATTCTAGCCATAATATTGGTCATTTGACCCGAAATCTAGGAAAAGTTGAATAAGATAGGTCATTTTGTGAAGTTTTTTGAGACATAATCAATATATCAAGTTTGATATTTTTCCTTATAACTATGTCATATAATCTGACACAACGCGAATGTTTCGCATTGTTTGGATCGTTTTTTTGCATTTTCTTATGCCCATTTTAAACTATTGTTAAACTTTGTCGAACGACGGGCATGAAGATTCTTAGCTCGGGGTTGAGCCTCGCTAAACTTAAAGTGGATTTGTGATAAAATATCATACTGTGAAGCTAAAAATGATTTTTGTAAAAAAACATGAGCATCAGATCATCTACATGTAGTTCATATCTGACCCACTTCCTACCGATTCGGCAGAAACTTGTCTTTTTAACCAAAAATGGATGGAAAGGTTTGAGATCCCCTATTAGGAAATTGTCCATGTAAGGTGGTATAGTATTTTTGAAAATGTGGCGGTAGCATTTTGAATTAGCCATTTGGTGGTTGCTTCACAAAATCGGTCGTTTTTTGCACTCAGAAAATGGAAAATCGCCTTTTGGTGGGACGAAAGGAAAACTTCCTCCGACGACATTGTTCGCCATCCCATAATGAAAATGTATGCATTATATAGACATACTATCACAAAATATACCTTCATTCTAGCCATAACATTGGTCATTTGACTCGAAAGTCAGGTAACCTCGAATGAGATAGGTCATTTTGTGAAGGCTTTTTAAGACATAATCAATATACCAAGTTTGATATTTTTCCTTCCAATTATGTCATATAATAGGACACCACACGGAGGTTTTGAATTGTTTCGATTGTTTTTAAATTTCTTATGCTCGTTTTAAACTATCGTCAAACTTTGTCAAACGACGGGCATGGAGATTTTTAGCTCGGGGCCGGGTCTCGCTAAAATAGATGTGGTTCTCTGGTGAAATATCATATTGTGAATCTAAAAATGATTTTGTAAAAAATCATGAGCATCATATCATGTACATGTAGTTCATATCTGACCCACTTCCTACCGATTCAGCAGGAATTTGACTTTTTCACCAGGGATGGACGGAAAGGTTTGAGATCCCCCTGTTAGGATATTTTCCATATAATGTGCTCTAGTATTTTTTGAAAAATATAGTGGTAGTATTTTAAATTATCCATTTCATGGTTGCTTTACAAAACCGCCCGTTTTTTGCACTCAGGAAATGGAAAATGGCTTTTTGGTGCGACGAAAAGTAAAACTTCCTACTGCAACTTTGTTCGCCATCCCATGATGTACATGTATGAACAATATGAACACATTATCACAAACTATATGCTTTGATTCTATCCATAACATTGGTTATTTAACTCGAAAGCTCGGAAACCTCGAATGAGATAGGTCATTTTATGAAGGTTTTTTGAGACATAATCAATATACCAATTCTGATATTGTTCCTTCCAACTATGTCACATAATATGACACCATGCGAAGATTTCACATTGTCTGAATCGTTTTTGAATTTCTTATGCATGTTTTAAATTATCGTCAAACTTTGTCGAACGGCGGGCATGAAGATTATTAGCTCGGAGATGAGCCTCGCTAAACTTGAAGTGGATCTATGATAAAATATCATACTATGAACGTAAAAATGATATTTGTAAAAAATCATGAGCATTAGACCATGTACCTGTAGTTCATATCTGATACACTTCCTACCGATTCAGCAGAAATTTGTCTTTTTAACCTAGGATGGACGGAAAGGTTTGAGATCCCCATGTTAGAACATTTTACATGTAAGGTGGTCTAGTATTTTTGAAAAATGTGGTGGTAGCATTTTGAATTAGCCATTTGGTGGTTGCTTCATAAAACCGCCCATTTTTTGCACTCGGAAAATAGAAAATAGCTTTTTGGCGCGACAAAAAGGAAAACTTCCTCCTGCAACATTGTTCGTCATCCCATGATGTACATATATACACAATATGGACACATTATCACAAACTATGCCTTAATTCTAGCCATAACATTGGTCATTTGACTCGAAAGCCAAGAAACCTCGAATGAGGTAGGCTATTTTCTGAAGGTTTTTCGGAGACATAATCAATATACCAAGTTTGATATTTTTCCTTCCAACTATGTTACGTAATCAACAATATCACATCATATGACATCTTGCGAAGGTTTTGCATTGTTTGGATCGTTTATGAATTTCTTATGTCCGTTTTAAACTATCGTCAAACTTTGTCGAACGGCGGGCATGAAGATTCCTCGCTCGTTGCTGAGACTCGCTAAACTTGAAGTTGATCTGTGATGAAATATGATACTGTGAACCTAAAAATGATTTTTATAAAAAATCATGAGCATCTGATCATGTACCTATAGTTCATATATGACTCACTTCCTATCGATTCGGCATGAATTTTTCTTTTTAATCAGCGATATATGAAAAGGTTTGAGATCCCCCTGTTAGAAAATTGTCCATGTAAGATGGTCTAGTATTTTTGAAAAATGTGGTGGTAGCATTTTGAATTAGACATTTGGTAGTTGCTTCACAAAACCGTCCGTTTTTTGCACTCGGAAAATGGAGAATGGTTTTTGGTGCGACGAAAAGGAAAACTTCCTCGTGAAACATTGTTAGCCATCCCATAATTCTCATGTATGCATAATATGGACATATTATCACAAACTATGCCTTGATTCTAGGCATAACATTAGTCATTTGACTCAAAAGCCAAGAAACCTTGAATGAGATAGGTCATTTTGTAAAGGTTTTTAGAGACATAATCAATATATCAAGTTTGATATTTTTCCTTCCAACTATGTCACATAATATGACACCATACAAAAGTTTTGTATTGTTTCAACCGTTTTTGAATTTCTTATGCCCGTTTTAAACTATCTTCAAACTTTGTCGAACGGCGGGCATAAAAATTGTTAGCTCGGGGGGCTGAGCCTCGCTAAACTAGAAGTGGATCTCTGATAAAATATCATACTCTAAACCTAAAAATGATTTTTGTAAAAAATCATGAGCATCAGATCATGTTTATGTAGTTCATATCTAACCCACTTCCTACAGATTTGGCACGAAATTGTCTTTTTCACCAGGGATGGATGAAAAGGTTTAAGATCCCCCTGTTTGGACATTGTCCATATAAGGTGGTCTAGTATTGTTGAAAAATGTGGTGGTAGCTGAAAGGATCGTATGGGCACCTAGAGGGGGGGTGTGAATAGGTGCTACTTCAAATTTTCTTCTTTTTCAAATTAAGGTTTGACAATAAGGTAAATTCTCTAGATAATGCAACTACGGTGAATTTACCTATATGACAATCATGCAAGAGCTACCACAACACAAAGTAGGAACACGTAAGTAAAGTGCGGTAAAGGATAGAAGTAACCAAAGTGGTGGACACGGAGACACAAGGATTTGTTTCCCGTAGTTCCTTCCTCTTGAGGGGAAGTACGTCTATGTTTGGAGAGGGGGTGGTTTCAAACCACCAACGCCACGAAAGGCCTCCCTTGTTCTCCGATGAATCTCATCCCAATGGGATCGATTCACCTTCCACTATATCGGCAACCTTCAAGGTGTAAGCCGGCACCTTTACAAGTTTGGGGCACACATCCATAACTTAATTGGAGGCTCCCAAATACAAGCAAGCTGTCAAAGCAATCAAAGACAAGCTTGTAAGAACCAAAACAAGAACTAGGGTTTCCAAGAAAACACTAGAGAAAAGGGGCCCTCAATGAAATGAGGGAGAAATGAAGATCTCTTTTGGTGAAGTAGTAGATCGGGGCCTCCTCCTTCGATTCCCCAAACATCAAAGACTTTGGGTGGTGGAATGAGGAGATCTTGAGATTTGGTGGCTCCAATGGTGGTCTTGACTTTAATGTGAATGAGCAACTTGTCCCAAGGTAGGTGGAGGGGTATTTATACCCCTCCAGGAAATCTGGCAGTTGGAGCCTTTAATGCACCGGTAGTACCGATACTCAAGCGGTAGTATCGCTGGCAAGCAAGATTACCGTCCAAGACGACTGTGCACGGAGGTGTCTTGAATGGTCGAGCCAGCACCAGTAATGCCCGGTATTCCCTTGTGGTAGTACCGGTCGTATGACGTGGTACTACCGGTCTGGGCGGTACTACCGGTCCCAAGTACCGCTTGGAACAGAGCAAAACTGAGAGGGGTGGGTTTTCTTCAGAACGCCCCGGTACTGCCGAGCGGTATGACCGTGTCCAAGCGGTAGTACCGCTTGTCTCAAGCGGTACTACCGGTTGGACCGGTAGTGCCGCTCCGTGGTACCGGGTGGTACTGACTAAAACCCATCCTTATCGCCCAGACGCACCAACCGTAGTACCGGTGTTGCCGGTAGTACCGGTCGTATTTCCGGTACTACTGGTTGATACAGTGGTTTTTCGCAAAGGGAATTGTTAGGCCAATATTTGTGCCACACCCTTATCAAACCTGTGATACACTTAGCACACGATTAAACTGATAAGTGTGTTGTTATCAAACATCAAAATCAGAGGGATAGAAAAATGCTCTTTCAATCTCCCCCTTTTTGGTTTTTGATGACAATACACATTTGCAAGATAATTTTAATAGGAAACACATGAAATTTGTAAAATAGAGACGGGGCTCCCCCTAGATGTGTAGAAACAAACCTCCCCCTCTATTTTACAAACCCAACATGGGTGCACAAATATTGATACTAGCATTTGAAATCATACCTTTGCATAATAACATGTGATGAGAAATATATAGACAATAGATAACGCATATCATCACAAGATGGATCCAATGAAATAAACCACATAGTCTCATAATATGGATCCATGACATAACCACGACATAACCACATAGTCTCACACATAAATAGAGGGAAATTGAAGTTCACAAGCAATAAAAGGATCAAAATAAGAACGAGCTTGTGACTTCCCATGCAACACCAGGTTTGGGTGCAACTTCTCCCCTTTGGCATCAAGACGCCAAAAGGGACAAGTGCAAGACTACCGTCCCGACAGTCAATCCTCCTCCTCCTCCTCAAGGTCCTCCTCAGAGGGGGGCGCGTGCAGGAAGAGACATCATCGTCCCAACGGCTGTGCTGAGAGATCCACTGATCTTCTGGAGTGATGTTGGTCTCGGACCCCTCAGAGACGGTCAAACCCTGGGCAGCCATCATATCCTTCTGCCGAGCACTGGCTTTCTTGGCATACATATGCGCCTCATACATGCGCTTCTGGTTGTCAACCTGGAAGCAGTAGATCTTCTTGAGCTTGGCCTCCATCCTTTTGGCCCAAGAGGGCTTAGCATTCTTGCCACGGGAAACAACATAGTCAGTGTCACGACCACTGTCAGCATCCTCAGAGTCATCCCCTTCCTCCTCATCCGCCACAACGCGGGGTTTAGCATGTGTCTTGATCTTGAGTGCCTTGGGCCTGTGCATAATGAGAGAGCGAGTGGAGAGTGTCCTAGCAATGGTAGAGCACTTTGACACAATGAGGGCCATAATATAAGGAACAAAATGGTGGAACCCTCCGAGTGTGTGCAGCAGCAACCATCTCATTCCATATGAAGTCTGACACATCAAGAGGAGTGCCTGAGTCGCGGTTGAGGAAGGTGTTGAACAACAAGTCTACAGAGAACCCATGTATCTCATCCTTGTTGCCCGCACGAGGAGCAACAGTCTCACAGAAAATGCCATGGAGAATGTCATACGTGGGGAGAAGATCCTTGATCTTGCCAGCAATCCCGCGGCCCTGGATATATAGAGGTGTAAGGACATCCTTCTTGGAGGGGTGATCCCGCATGTGACAGCGAAAACCACAAGGAGTGTCCCAGCCGCGTTCTTCATACCCCAATATTGCAACAAACTCCGCAAGAGTTGCTTCCTTGACTGCACCTTGAGTCATCCAAGTGATCTTCCGAGTACGGCCAGTGTGGAAATGTGCAGTGGCATAAAACTGTGCAATAAGGAGTGGATTGTAACACCCTCAGAATCGGACCTATGCAAGTTTGAGCAAAATTCGCCAAACCCGCATAGAAACGATTCAAAGGTGCCCACCAGGCACTTTCGTGCGGGTGGAAAACGAAGTAATAACATTACACAACAGCCCTCGATGGGACCCACAGAACAGATATATATAACAGCGACTCCATGAGTCAAGAATACAAATATAATATACAAAGATCCAAATCACCTTGGAAACGATAGAGCGTCCAGCTACGGACAAGATGCAAATGGGGCTAAGAGCCCTGAAGAATAACCCATGGCGTCCATAACCCTGCCCAGGCCAAGCCGGAAGGGTAACCCTGCTAACGACGTCGGTCTCAAAACCTGCTCAAACAAAAGGGGTGCCGACAAAGGGCGAAGGAAAAAGAAGGAGCGTCGATCTTGAGGCCAAGACAGCGAGGCTAGACCGCGGTCCTCGCCTACATAGGTGTGGTGGATCAAGCGGCAGCGCAAGATGCACTAAACAACCTATAGAGACTCGATACAATGGCGGTTATCGAGAGGGGAAGAATGACCTATCCGGATCCAACAAGCTAGCACCAAACAAACCCATCCCGTGTTTCCTCGAGACCAAACGAGGAAGTCAACCGAGGAACTCACACGGTTGGCGCTTTACTTATTCTCATATAGTTGTGGCACTTTACTAGTCGATTTAAGTAATCGTCTGTTAAAGTAAGCATGGGCACTTTTAGTTAACCATTCCGTTATAGTTGCAACAATTACTAATCGAATCAGATAGCATGAGATAAACCCAAAACCCAGCAGTTGTTGGTACTTTTATTCAGCCATTCCGCTAGAAGTGATACTTACTAGTCAGATACAATTGTCGCAAGCGACAACCAAGCAAGCAATTGTGGCAGTATTAATTAGCCATTCCATTGTAGTGAAGCTGATTACTAGTCATTATCAGTCAAATTTATAACAATAAACTTTAGTTATGCTTGTCTATGATCGAGATACTGTGCTCCAAGTCGTCCATATCCGCGGACACGGCTTTGAGAAGTTTTACCGGCCGGGTGCACCAATAGCAACACACGCCGATCAACCTCGAAAACCAAATCAAAACCCAACGAGGCTTTCACGAACAATCACAGATTCAGAAATATTTGGGGGCCACCCTTTGAGTAGAACCCGCAACGTAAGCTAGCCGAGACGGCCTCAAGGTTAGCGCCAATGGTCGAAGCATCGGGAACCCGAAAGTGTGGCTGGGCTTGTCGATACCGCGTAATCACTCCGCCTTCCTAACAAAGACACAGGTGCTCTCGCACAATCGTAAATAAAGCAGAAAGCATGGCATAAGTACAGGATCGTAAATAAAACCTCAAACTAGTTTGTGGCCCCAAGAAATAAGATGAATCAAGCTCGCTCGGGGGTCCCATATACCTCCCGGATGTGGATAGCGCAAAATCAAGGAACAGTATCAAGTACTCGGTCTTACGGACACAAGTGGGCTCGAAACCAAATATTTTCTATCACCCACCGATGCCTCTGCTTATTCAATTTTAGTTGTTAAACAGAAATTAAAGTGACGATAAGTAAAACTAGAATCATATCCAACATCAACATGCGGCAATACATCAGCAACTGTGGCATATGACGACACACATCAGCACTTGAGCAAGCAACTACGACGCGCAAGTCCAACTATCTACCAAACAACAGGTAATAGGGGGTGTCCAAGGCAATATATGGCTGCAAGGGATATCAAGGGTACGGAATCTAGAGCATCGCAACACAGATAGCAATAGATCAACAGGAGGGAATAAATACTATAAAAGTAAGATAGGTAGAAAGGGGGAGATGCTCGCCTGAAAACATTGTCGAAGGGTTCATCCGAAGATCGGGGCGAAGCTCACATCAACTCAACGGCCTTATCCGCGAAGAAGCAAAACACTAGAAGAAGCACCGGATGCACTATTTAATACAACGGCAGAAGATCGGCATGATGCATGCATGATGTATGACAGGGCAAAGGGTGCGATGCATTTAGGTCATATTAAGTGGAACCGGGGTCCCGACAATTAATTAGGTGGTGCAAGTTGTTTAAACCCCCGCATATTAAATGTTGTTTAGCCATGGAACAGATGGAGCCGGTTCGCTACACATGTTTAAATGAGGCCAATATGAGTCTAGATTTGCCCGCATATGGGCCCCATATTTAATTATTAGGTGAATCGGCGGAAGGCCCCCAAACCACATGAGATGCATGCGAGATGACAATTTAATATGCAACAAGTTTTATATTAGCGTTTACAAAATAGGGTTTAAGGGAAGGGGTTCACATTGAGGCTCGACGATCTTGGTCCGGGGGTTCGGGGTTCGATAGGGTCCAGGGTTCGACGGTCCTTTCTCGGCTCCGGGGTCGTTCTCGGACTCAGGGGTAGGTCTTGGTGCATCCGTGGTCTTCGTGTCATGTTGTCGGTCTTGGCGTCCGGGGGAGATTCTCGGTGTCCGTGAGGTAGTCCTTGGCGTTCACGAGGGAGGTCGTGGTCCGGCGTCGGAACAGCGGATTCGCCCTGGGTCGGTGCCGTTCTTGTCATCACGACGATCTTGTCGGATCCGGTCTTCGTCTTCGGGAGCGGGTACTCAGGGTATCGACAACTTCGGTTCTCTGTGGCGATCTTGGCACTCGATGTCCGGGAAAAGAACTTGTCGCACCTACCGTCTTCGGGTTCGCTCCAATCGGGCCCATGTCGGAGTACTTGTCGTCCCATGAAGGAGATCTTGCGTCTAGGGTCTCGGCAAACTTGGCGGTCCCGAGGGTTCGGTTCGTGAGGCGGTCTTGATGCTCTGTAACGAGGGCCCACGGGGACAGGGTCACGGTGAACTTGGCGTTCCGTTTAACGACCTTGGCGTCCTTGTCGGAGTTCCCGGGTGACGCTGTCGGTCTTGGTTTAAGGCGCCGGTGGTCCTTGGTGATTCCAGGCGAAAGTCTCGACGTTCCAGATCGGTCTCCGGTTTCCGTGTGGTGGACTTGGTGTGCCGTGATTCCCTTGTCGACCTGCACAAAACCAAACAACAGGAGCAGTCCCTTTGACAGGGACAACTTCGTGCTGTGAGGCGGCTCTGGCGGCGTCCTACGGATCTTGCGTGAGCGAGCACAGGGGCACGTCTTCGGCGACGGACATGGAAACGGGTGGGTCGGCGAGGAAGGGTTCGCGGGCGGCGGCTTCGGGCGGGCGGGCTGCCGGTGGGTCGAGGAAGGCGGGCGGTGACGGCGTGGCGCAGACGAGGAGAGGAGGGGCGGCGCCGTGAGCGCTGGAGGAGCTTGAGGGACGAGGCCGGGAGGGAGGGGCTCGCTACCGAGGCGGCGACGGAGGCGGGCGACGGGAACGCAGGGGCGGCGCCGCGCAGCTGACGCTGCCGGGAGCGGAAGCGGAGAGGCGGCGCTGGGCCGCTTGGGCGCAGGCGTGAGGCGGAGAGGCAGTGACGCCGAGAGGCGGTGCCGCAGCGGGTGGAGGAGCGCCCAGCAGGCGGCGCCGGCTGGAGGGCGGTGAGGCCAGGGACGCGGGCGAGAGGAGGCGGGTGGCGAGGGAGCCGTAGCTTGGGAGAGGAGGCTCACGTGGCAAGGCGTGGGCGAGAGGAGAAGAAGAGGAGGGGAGGAACGGGCACGGGTGAGGATCGAGCGGGAAGGGACGGAAGGGACGCGTTCGCGTGGGGAGGTGGGGCTCAGGGTGGGGCCCGCGGGCACTGGACGGGTGGGGCGTGTCTTGGCCGGTGAGAGAGGGGGGGGTGGTGTGCTGAGAGGGGGACCACGGTGGGGTCAGGCGAGGGTCCTGTGGGTAAGGAGAGGGTGTGTCAAGGTGAGGGAGGCCAGCGGTGGTGGTGTCTGGGAGGCAGGTGAGTGAGGGAGGTTGAGTTAGTCTAGGTGGCGTGGGATGATTGGTTGGGGAGAGGAGGGGTGACGTGGCGGCCCGATAGGTGGGAGTGAGGTGGAGGGTGAGAGAGGTAGATTCTGGTAGCTTTAGGAATATCCGCGGACCGCTTTGTTTTATAAAGGGTGGTCGTCGTCGGGTTGGCCTGCTCGATGCCCTACTAAAATAAATAAATATTTTATTTGATTTAAACGGGCCGTCTGCAACCCGATAGCGGCCAAAACAAAATATTCCGGGGACCCGTTTTGGCGTTTGAATAAAAGACGGGGCGTTTTGAAAAACAACACGGGCTTTGCAAACATATTTTTGGCAAACAATGCATGATGATGACGATGCAATGCACAAATTCAACGCGATTTTCTAGTAGTGGTTTTGCGGGATGCCACAATTCGACACCACTAACAATGGATCTCGCCCTCGAGATCCGCCTCATGCTACCGGAAGGAAGGTCGGCGATCTGCGTCTTCTCACTTCGTGTAGATCTTCGCGACACCACTAACGAGGGTTCCTTCTTCATCTGGGAATCGGCGACACCACCAACAAAGGGTCGTTGTTCCTGATCGTCGACAGACACTCCGGGGCAACAGAGGGCGAAGATAGAGGCATCAACAAATAAAGCCACCTCTAACTTCCGTTAGAAGAGGGAAAAGTTACATCGATCCACCAGTTCGATGTACAGAGCGAACAGTAAGAGTCGGGTAGGGTGATCAGTCCATCCCGGACCCACACTATCACGCTATACATGGTTAGGAGAATCAGGCAACTCAACTCTCGAGATTTAGACTGAAGATCGTCATAGGCGGTATCCGGATCAAAGGGATGCTGCCAGCAGAAATCGTATAAAAGACACACTGATTAGGTTTCGCGATGGTTCCATTGGCATGAACAACACGTGCTCAAGGCCGACTCCAACTTCACCAAAGCTCGTCCTTCTCATATGTTTTTCAACGACACTGATATCCAGCAAGGAACACATATGGATAAAGATCTCAAGAACAAAAGATCGGATGAAGGGTGCAACAGACAAGTTGCAGATTGATGATCGTAGCACCTCCGTTGCAAAAGGGAGAAAGCGAAACCCTGAAGGTACGACAGAAAACCCAACCACGAATTCCGGACTCAAGAGAGAGAAGAGAGCAGATTCAAAACACGTAGAGGTAAGAGGAGAATAGCAGAGGGGTAAGGAGTAAAATCAGACCTAGTCAGAACTATCCAACCGATTTTCAAAAATAGTTTGACACTCTACTTCGGCCGTTAGCTAGGGTATCCTACAGGCTGGACTTGTGGGTATCGCAACCGAGCTCGATACCACTCAGAACACCCTCAGATCGGACCTATGCAAGTTTGAGCAAAATTCGCCAAACCCGCATAGAAACGATTCAAAGGTGCTCACCAGCACTTTCGCGGGTGGAAAACAAGTAATAACATTACACAACAGCCTCGATGGGACCCTAATGATATATATAATAGCGACTCCATGAGTCAAGAATACAAATATAATATACAAAGATCCAAATCACCTTGAAACGATAGAGCGTCCACCACGGACAAGATGCAAATGGGGCTAAGAGCCTCAAGAATAACCCATGGCGCCCATAACCCTGCCCAAGCCGGAAGGGTAACCTCGCTAACGACGCCGGTCTCAAAACCTGCTCAAACAAAAGGTGCCGACAAAGGGCGGAAAAAGAAGGAGCGCCAAGATCGAGGCCAAGACAGCGAGGCTAGAATTCGGCGGTCCTCGCCACATAGGTGTGGTGGATCAAGCGGCGGCAAAGATGCACTAAACAACCTATAGAGACTCGATACAATGGCGGTTATCGAGAGGGGAAGAATGACCTATCCGGATCCAACTGAAGCTAGCACCAAACAAACCCATCCCGGTGTTTCCTCGAGACCAAACGAGGAAGTCAACCGAGGAACTCACACGCTTGGCGCTTTACTTATTCGTTATAGTTGTGGCACTTTACTAGTCGATTTAAGTAATCGTCCGTTAAAGTAAGCGTGGGCACTTTTAGTTAACCATTCCGTATAGTTGCAACAATTACTAATCGACATGAGATATGAGATAAACCCAAAACCCAGCAGTTGTTGGTACTTTTATTCAGCCATTCCGCTAGAAGGCGATACTTACTAGTCGATACAATTGTCGCAAGCGACAACCAAACAAGCAATTGTGGGCAGTATTAATTAGCCATTCCATTATAGTGAAGCTGATTACTAGTCATTATAAGTCAAATTTATAACAATAAACTTTAGTTATGCTTGTCTATGATCGAGATATCGTGCTCCAAGTCGTCCATATCCGCGACACGGCTTTGAGAAAGTTTTACCCGGGTGCACCAATAGCAACACACGCTCGATCAACCTCGGAAAACCAAATCAAAACCCAACGAGGCTTTCACGGTGAACAATCACAGATTCAGAAATATTTCAGGGGCCACCCTTTGAGTAGAACCCAACGAAGTAAGCTAGCCGAGACGGCCTCAAGGTTAGCGCCAATGGTCAGCGAGGGAACCCGAAAGTGTGGCTGGGCTTGTCGATACAGCGTAATCACTCCGCCTTCCTAAAGATGCAAAGTGTGCTCCTCGCACAATCGTAAATAAAGCAGAAAGCATGGCATAAGTACAGATCGTAAATAAAACCTCAAACTAGTTTGTGGCCCCAAGAAATAAGATGAATCAAGCTCGCTCGGGGGGTCCCATATACCTCCCGGATGTGGATAGCGCAAAAATCAAGGAACAGTATCAAGTACTCGGGGTCTTACGGGACACAAGTGCTCGAAACCAAATATTTTCTATCACCCACCGATGCCTCGCTTATTCAATTTTAGTTGTTAAACAGAAATTAAAGTGACGATAAGTAAAACTAGAATCATATCCAACATCAACATGCGGCAATACATCAAGAATCGTGGCATATGACGACACACATCAAGACTTGAGCAAGCAACTACGACGCATAAGTCCAACTATCTACCAAACAACAGTAATAGGGGTGTCCAAGGCAATATATGGCTGCAAGGGATATCAAAGTGGAATCTAGAGCATCGCAACGTATAGCAATAGATCAACGAGGGAATAAATACTATAAAAGTAAGATAGGTAGAAAGGGAGATGCTCACCGAAAACATTGTCAAGGGTTCATCCAAGATCGGGCGAAGCTCACATCAACTCAACGGCCTTATCCATGAAGAAGCAAAACACTAGAAGAAGCACGGATGCACTATTTAATACAACGGCAGAAGATCGGCATGATGCATGCATGATGTATGACAGGCAAAGTGCGATGCATTTAGGTCATATTAAGTGGAACCGGGTCCCACAATTAATTAGGTGGTGCAAGTTGTTTAAACCCCGCATATTAAATGTTGTTTAGCCATGGAACAGATGGAGCCGTTCTACACATGTTTAAATGAGGCCAATATGAGTCTAGATTTGCCCGCATATGGGCCCCATATTTAATTATTAGGTGAATCGGCGGAAGGCCCCCAAACCACATGAGATGCATGCGAGATGACAATTTAATATGCAACAAGTTTTATATTAGCGTTTACAAAAATAGGGTTTGCGGGAAGGGGTTCACACATTGAGGCTCGACGATCTTGGTCCGGGGGTTCGGGGTTCGATAGGGTCCAGGGTTCGACGGTCCTTTCTCGGCTCCGGGGTCGTTCTCGGACTCAGGGGTAGGTCTTGGTGCATCCGTGGTCTTCGTGTCATGTTGTCGGTCTTGGCATCCGGGGGAGATTCTCGGTGTCCGTGAGGTAGTCCTTGGCGTTCACGAGGGAGGTCGTGGTCCGGCGTCGGAACAGCGGATTCGCCCTGGGTCGGTGCCGTTCTTGTCATCACGACGATCTTGTCGGATCCGGTCTTCGTCTTCGAGCGGTACTGTGGTATCGACAACTTCGTTCTCGTGGCGATCTTGGCACTCGATGTCCGGAAAGAACTTGTCGCACCTACCGTCTTCGGGTTCGCTCCAATCGGGCCCATGTCGGAGTACTTGTCGTCCCATGAAGGAGATCTTGCGTCTAGGGTCTCGGCAAACTTGGCGGTCCCGAGGGTTCGGTTCGTGAGGCGGTCTTGATGCTCTGTAACGAGGGCCCACGGGGACAGGGTCACGGTGAACTTGGCGTTCCGTTTAACGACCTTGGCGTCCTTGTCGGAGTTCCCGGTGACGCCGGTCTTGGTTTAAGGCGCCGGTGGTCCTTGGTGATTCCAGGCGAAAGTCTCGACGTTCCAGATCGGTCTCCGGTTTCCGTGTGGTGGACTTGGTGTGCCGTGATTCCCTTGTCGACCTGCACAAAACCAAACACAGGAGCGCCCTTTGATGTGGACAACTTCAGGCGTGAGGCGGCCTCCGTAGCGCCTGGCCCCACGGATCTTGCGTGAGCGAGCACAGGGGCACGTCTTCGGCGACGGACATGGAAACGGGTGGGTCGGCGAGGAAGGGTTCGCGGCGGCGGCTTCCTGGGCGGCGGGGCTCGGGCCTGCCGGTGGGGTCGAGGAAGGCGGGGCGGTAACGGCGGTGGCGCAGACGAGGAGAGGGTAGGGCGCCAGGAGCTGCGGCGCGAGGAGGCTTGAGGACGAGGCCGGGAGGAGGGGCTACCGAGGGGCGGGCGACGAGGCGGGGCGACGGGAATCAGAGGCGCGGCGCAATGACGCTGCCGCTGGAGCGAAGGAGGCGGGCGGCCCGGGCTTGGGCAGGCGGGCGGAGGCGAGAGGCAAAGTGACGGAGAGGCGGCAAGCAGCGGGTGGAGGAGCGCCAGCGAGGCGGCGCTGAGGCGGTGAGGGCGGTGGGGACGCAAGAGAGGAGGCGGGAGGGTGGCGTGGCAGCTTGGGAGAGGAGGCTCGCTGAAGGCGGGCGGCGTGTGAGAGGGAGAAGAGAAGAGGAGGGGAGGAACGGTGGGCACGGTGAGGATCGAGCGGGCAGGACGGAAGGGACGCGTTCGGGTGAGGGTGGGGCCCGGGTACGCGACTGTGGACAGGGGCGTGTCGGCAGTGAGAGAGGGGGTGGCGTGGAAGGCCGAGAGGGGGGACCACGGGTGGGGTCAGGGCGGCGAGGGTCCCAGGGGTAAGGGAGAGGGTGTGTCTGCGTGTGGTGAGGGAGGCCAGGCGCGGTGGTGGGTGCTGGGAGGCAGGGTGAGTGGAGGGAGGTTGAGTTAGTCTAGGTGGCAGGGGATGATTGGTTGGGGGGAGAGGAGTGGGTGACGTGGCGGCTCCTGATAGGTGGGAGTGAGGTGGAGGGTGAGAGAGGTAGATTCCTGGGTAGCTTTAGGAATATCTGGCGGACCGTTTGTTTTATAAAGGGGTGGTCGTTCGGGTCGGGTTGGCCCGTTCGACTGCCCCTACTAAAATAAATAAATATTTTATTTGATTTAAACGGGCCGTCTGCAACCCGATAGCGGCCAAAACAAAATATTCCGGGGACCCGTTTTGGCGTTTGAATAAAAGACGGGGCGTTTTGAAAAACAACACGGGCTTTGCAAACATATTTTTGGCAAACAATGCATGATGATGACGATGCAATGCACAAATTCAACGCGATTTTCTAGTAGTGGTTTTGCGGGATGCCACATGGATCATAGTCATACTGGAACTCCATAATGGGGAATAAGCCTAGGTGAGAGCAGATTTCCTTAGCTTCAGCAAAGTAGTCAAGATTCTTGTTAATGTGCTCCATGTCAATCCACTGCTGAGGCACCACCATCTGGATATTTGTCAAAAGAACCTCATGATAAACACGCTCTTGGAAATCATTGAAGAAAAGACTGTCTTCTCTGGCCTCGCCCCGATTGCGGGAGTATGGATTGTCAATCTGGAGAGCCCGAAACTCCGACTCAGAGATGTCTGAAAGTTTCCTTGGCCTTGAGCTGAGACTCTTGGTACGCCCTGAGGAAGGGGGCGAGAGGGGGGGTGCTGCCACGCCCAGCAGAGCGCTTGGTGACCCCCTCACGACCCCCACGGCCACCTCGAGTGGCAGGCAACTTGGAACGGTGTCTTGGCTATGGCATAACCTCTTCCTCAGACTCCGTCTCTTACTCAACAATCTCATGGCTAGCTTTAGAACGCTTACGCGCACCCCTAGAGCCACCTGCATCTGTGAAAGCACGAGGAAGGATAGTAAGGGGGTAAGGGCACAAGAATCACAAGGAGCAAGGAGAGAATCCAATATTAAACAAAAAAAGTGCGGTCAGTTGGGGCCGGTACTACCGGACCTGACGACCGGTAGTACCGCTTGCAAGCGGTAGTACCGGAAAAAGTTCCGGTACTACCGGTTGAGCGGCACGGGTTCGTAAGATCTGGTAGAAACGGACCAAAGTGACGGCACTAAACTATAAATAAACGATTCTACTTGGTAACAAGGGAAGCATATGGCAGTACAACCTCACAACATGTCAATTTCTTCTCAAATCTATGCCAAAACCTAGATCCGATGAGGAAATTAAACGGAGAGAGAGAAAGGGCGGTTGTACCGGGATCCATGGCGGTGGAAAGGAGTGGGAGCCCGCCAAGAGGCCGAATCCAAGGGGGATCCGAGGAGAGGAGGGAGCGGCAGGGCTCCGGCGGCGTCAAGGGATCCGGCGGCGACGCAGGTATGAGTTGAGCGCGTGGGGAAGAATGAGGCACTGATGGGTGCCTTCCCACGCGCGTCCAATATATACCAGAATATCGGTTCCTGAAGCGGTAGTACCGCTCGCAAGCGGTAGTACCGGTTCAGCAACCGGTAGTACCGGTGGCCGATAGTACCAGGCATGCGGGCGGTAGTACCTCTCCTGGAGCAGCTTCTAGGATGCGTCGTGGGAAATTCCCAGGGGCGGTAGTACCGCTCGTACAGCCGGTAGTACTAGTCCCATCTGATGCCAAAGCCAGGAAACAAAGGAGATTCTTGTGCGGATAGAGAGATGGTTTTTGTGAGGGAGTAAGGAGGCTTGGGTTGAGACAAGTGAGCTGGGAAGCACATGCACTCTAAAAAGCGAGAGATGTCAAAAACCAAACTAGAGTGCATGAGACTAAGAACGGTGATGACAACTTAAAAGATGACAACCATGAGTAAAAAACAATTCAAAGATGACAAGCACAAGTACGCACATCAACCTCTCCATTGAGAGGGGGCGGTGGCCTAGGCCACCATGTTTGAGTATACTCGGCTTGGCACCACGAAGATATATCTTGGGTCCATTACCGAAACTCATCATTAAGCTCACATATCACAAAATGATATTAAGAGGAATGATTTTGTTTTACTTTGCTCATAATGGGGGGAGGGATGGTCCAATCAATTAGGACCGCACTCCCCCTATGTCCATGCCTACACCTAAACCAAATATGGGTCGAGTATTAGGTGAGAGTGCAAGATAATCAAGTCAAGCTCCTTGAATCTACGATATTTAGTTCATTCCTCAAGTAGCAAAACCTTGCTTCATCAAGTGGCTTCATGAAGATATCGGCAAGTTGATCTTTGGTTGATACATAGGATAGATCAATATCACCTCGAGCAACATGATCTCTAATGAAGTTATGACGAATCTCAGTATGCTTTGTCCTTGTGTGATCCACTGGGTTGTATGCAATCTTGATGGCACTTTCATTATCACATAAAAGAGGCACTTTGTCACAATGGACACCATATTCCTTTAAAGTTTGCCTCATCCATAGCAATTGAGTACAAGCACTAGCGGCAGCCACATACTCGGCTTTGGCGGTAGAGAGAGATATACAATTTTGCTTCTTAGAAGACCAACATACCAAGGACCTACCAAGAAATTGGCAAGCCCCGGATGTTGTTTTTCTATCATCCTTATCACCCGCACAATCCGAATCTGTGTATCCACAAAGAGCAAATGTTGAGCCTTGAGGATACCAAAGACCATAAAATGGGGTATGAACTAAATATCGAAAGATTCTCTTGACCGCCATCAAATGGCTTTCTTTAGGAGCCGCTTGATATCTTGCACACACACCTACACTCGACACAATATCGGGCCTAGATGCACAAAGGTAAAGCAAAGAACCAATCATGGACCGGTATACCTTTTGATCCACATCTTTACCATTGGGATTTTGTTCTAGATGAGTCTTTGTAGCCATGGGAGTAGGAGCTCCATTTAAATCTTGCATTTTGAATCTCTTGAGCATATCTTGAGTATACTTGGCTTGATTGAAGAATGTCCCTCCTCTAACTTGCTTGATCTCAAAGCCAAGAAATACTCTCAACTCTCCCATCAAAGACATCCGGAACCAACTAGTCATAAGCTTTGAGAATTCATCATTAAAAGCTTTGTTAGATGAGCCAAAGATAATATCATCAACATATATTTGGCATACAAAAAGCTCCCCATTGACCCTCTTAGTAAAAAGAGTGGGATTGATTTTCCCAACCTCAAAGCCACGGTCAAACAATAACTCTCTAAGGTGCTCATACCACGTGCGTGGAGCTTGCTTGAGCCCATAGAGCGCCTTATCAAGTTTGTAGACATGGTTTGGGAAGTTGGGGTCCTCAAATCCCGGGGGTTGCTTAACATATACCAATTCATTTAATGGACCATAAAGAAATGCACTTTCTACATCCATTTGTTGCAACTTAAAGTTATGATGTGCCGCATAAGCAAGAAGGATACAGATGGACTCAAGGCGAGCCACGGGCGCATAAGTCTCTCCATAATCAATACCTTCAATTTGAGAATACCCTTGTGCAACCAATCTAGCCTTGTTCCTTACTATAATTCCATACTCATCTTGCTTGTTCTTTAATATCCACTTTGTTCCAATAACATTGCGGCAATCCTTTGGCTTCTCAACTAACTTCCATACTTTGTTTCTCTCAAAGTTGTTGAGCTCTTTGTGCATAGCTTCTAACCAATCTGAATCTTCAAGAGCTTCCCACACTTTCTTTGGTTCAATCATGGAGATGTGAGCTTGGTGTTCACTAAACCTCTTCAATTGTGCTCTTGTGGAAATACCTTTCCTTAGATCACCAACTACATTTTGTAGTGTGATATCTTAATTCCAAGATTCTTTCCTTTCTAGCTTCGCGACGAGCGTGGATCTCCGTGTTGTTTCTTGGAGGACCCTCTTCATCATTTTGATCCTTGTATTGACCATCATCTTGACCTTGATCATCATTGGAGTCATCCTCTACATTGGGAGGCAAATATTGACCTTGGTCTTGATCAAGTGCTCTTCTAGCGTCAATTTGAGCTTGTCTCAAAGCAGCTTGTACGGATCTTCCTTGAAAAATTGACTTGGCACCACTTGACAATCCGTCGAATGGACCAAGCTCCCTTTGACTAGAGTTGACACTTTGATCACCATGTTGAGGGTCCACATCTTGTCTTTGGCTTGAGTCAATGCCCTCTTCGGTGGATGGAGCATGTTGAGTTTGTGAAGATGAGGGATCCACTTGAGTGGAGCATAGTTCTTCTCGATCTGCCATCAGGGGTTTCTCAACGGGGCAGATATATCCCACACCCATTCTTCCTATGGCATCCTGAGGCATTTAATCATCTGCATCACAAGCATCAACACGCCCCCCTTGGGGACCATCATATTCTTCGAAGGTCACAGTACAAGATTCTATGACGGCTCCGGAGAGCTTATCATAGATTCTATAAGTGTGAGATTCGAGACCATAGCCAACAAAAATACCCTCTAATGCTTTAGACTCGAATTTAGACAAACGAACACCTTTTATGAGATATAAACACTTACAACCGAACACCCGGAAGTAAGATATGTTGGGCTTGTTACCGGTAAGAATTTCATATGGAGTCTTGTTGATTTCTTTGCGGAGGTAGAGCCGGTTTGAATCATGGCAAGCAGTGGAAATGGCTTCGGCCCAAAAGTTGTATGGAGATTTAAACTCCGCCAACATGGTCCTAGCCATCTCAATAAGAGTCATGTTCTTCCTTTCGGCCACGCCATTTTGTTGAGGGGTGTATGCAGTGGAATATTGATGTTTAATCCCCTCATCACTAAGGAAATCATTCAAGGTGTAGTTCTTGAACTCGGTGCCGTTGTCACTTCTAATGATCAACACGGGAACATTGTATTGCCTTTGGACCAAATTGATGAAGTCGATGAAGGTCTTTTGAGTTTCACTCTTCAATTTGAAGAAGTAAACCCAAGAGTATCTTGAAAAGTCATCAACAATCACCAAGCAATATTTCTTCCCACCAAGACTTGCATGAGCTGGAGGACCAAAGAGGTCCACGTGGAGGAGCTCCAAGATCTTGGTGGACTTGATGCGGTTCTTAGGCTTATGAGGAGCATCATGCATCTTCCCTAGAACACATGCCCTGCAAACACGATCTTTGGCAAAGGAAACATTTTCTTTTAGTCCAACAATATGGCCCTCCTTGTGGAGACTTTGCAAAGTTCTCATATTGACATGGGCCAGTCGGCGGAACCATAACCAACCCACATCGGCCTTTCCGAATAAGCACATCGCACTTGTAGTGGCTTGCCCCGAGAAGTCCACCACATACAAGTCATGTTCGACATACCCAACGAAAGTGACCTTGAGAGACTTGCTCCACATGAGGACCACAAGATCATTATGTATAAAGACGGAAAAACCCATCTTTCCAAGAGCACAGACTGAAAGTAAATTGTACCCAAGGGTCTCAAGAAGCATGACGTTCATGCGTGTAATGTCGCGAGCAACCACAAGTTTGCCAAAACCCAATACCTTAGATTTTGACCTGTCGGCATAAGTCACGGTGATTATATCATCATTTGGCTTTAAGTCCTTGACAATAGATGAGCTTCTGGTCATATGACTTGTGCAAACACTATCAAGCACCCACTTTGACCCTCCGGAAGCACAAGTCTACAAAAAATCAAGCTAATTTTTAGGTACCATTTTTCAATGGGTCCTCTTTTGTTAGCAACAAGGGTCTTGGGAACCCAAATAGACCAAGCAATATAACCATCAAATGGACCAACATATTTTTCATACACATCACCATAATAATCACGCATTAGAACATAGTGAGGGTTAGCACTACCCGCAAAGTCATCATGAGACATAGTTTTACCACTTGTGGTCCTACTACCCACAATGGCCTTGTTAATTTCTTGTGTGGGCTTGGCCTTCTTCTTCTTCTTGTTCTTCTTCTTCTTCTTCTTCTTCTTAGAATTGGAGACAAATCCAATGCTCCCTTTATCACCACTAAGCCTTTTCTTACTCAAAATATCATCAATGGACTTGTTTCCTTGTGGAAATGTGGCCTTAGAAAGCTCCCCCTTCAACCTAGCATTCTCTTCAAGAATAGTTGTACTACTAGATGGAATGCAGTTACTAGGTGAAGGAATATTGGCCAATTGAGTTTGAAGCGTTTCATGGGACTTTGTGAGTGACAAGAGTTCACTCTCCAAAGCCTTGTGGGCCTTGTTAAGCAACCTAAAGTCCTCAGCAAGTTTTTCATGAACCACACCATACTCAATCTTGTCCTTTTTAGCACTTTTGTATTTAGCAATAGCATGATCATGCTCTTTGATGAGTTTGTTAACAATAATGTAATTGGCCTCATCAAGCCCTTCAAGTTTTAATTCAAGTGACAACCTAGTTTCTTGTTCTTCTTCTAGAGCATTGTTTAAAGCCTCTAGCTCAATCATGTGTTCATGTCCAAGTTTACATCTTACATCTAGAAGCTCTTGAGTATGTGAAAGTTGATCTAGGATGTTTCCAAAATGTAACTTAGCATCTACTTCTAGGTTAGTCATAAACTCATCAAAGGCAATTAATTCCTTTTTAACATCAAGAGACATCTCATCATCAATTTCATCATTATCTAAGGGAGTAGAGCGGGATGATGAGGATACCTCTGTTCCTCTTTCCATAAGGCAAGTGACGTTCTTGGTGGGAGAGTTCTCATTTGGAGAATCGAAGAGTGAGAATGTCGGAGTAGAGATGGTGGCTAGAGCAGCCATACCATGAGAAGTTTCCTCTTCCTCATCTTCATCATCTTCATTGTCGGAGGAGTATTCTTCATGAGTGATCAAGACAATTTCTCCCGACTTCCTGTTGATGGGATTCTTCTTGATTAAAGGTTTCTTGTAAGGTGCCTTCAGAGTATTCTTCAACACAAGCTTACCCCCATGATCTTATCTCTTCTCATAGGGACAACTTGCTACAAAGTGATAGCGGTCACCACAATTGAAGCAAGTTCTGAATCTCGTTGTATTTTCTCTTTTCCCATTTGGGTTGCTTTTTCTTTGCATTTCCATCTTGGCCTTGTCGGGGTTCTTCCAAAAGTTCTTTGCATAGAAGGCCATATATTGACTATGAGCAATCTTGACTTCATCGGGGTGGTCCATGGAGAGCCCTTCATCACTATCATCTTCATCCCCATGATCCACAACTTTGGCCTTCAAAGCAACATTGAAAACATTGCTCATACCAAGGGCACGAGCACGGGCATCTTTGGCATTCTTGGTGGCAACCTTGAAAGCGGCCATCTCTTGCATAACTTCATTTGAGGTCATGAGATGGTAGGTGTGTCTTCCTTTTAGACTCTTCAAGTCGGTGGGCTCAAAAGGCATGAGTGCACTCACATATTTCCTTTTTATCCATGCATCATCCACATGTGAGGCACCCACATTTCTAAAAGCGGTGGCGGTTGTCTTGAGCCTTCGGTACATGTCTTCATGATCTTCACCTTCTTTCATGTAGAAGCCTCTGGCTTCATTGCTTAGAGCATCATATCGGTTCCTCCTCATACTCTCATTTCCAACAAACAATGTGGTGAGGGCATCCCAAGCTTCCTTGGCAATGCTAAAGTGCTCAATGTGTGGGTAATCCTTTGTCCCCAATCCTTGTTGAATCATATGCAAAGCAGTGGCATTGAGTTGACTATTGACAATCTCTCTTCTTGTCAAGTTGTTTGGATCCCCAATAAAGAGTCCATGCTCGATGATGTTCCATAGTTCAATGCAAGAGCTGCGCACATGAGTTCTCATTAGTGATTGCCATTGAGCAAAAGTAGCAGACTCTTCAAGCTTAGGTGGGTCACCCCTATTGTACACATGAGGGTGAGGGATGGGAGGATCGGGAGAGTACCAAGAATCACGGTGCTCACCCTTTCCCCCATCAAGTTGTGTGGAGGAATTAGCGTTGTCTAGTTTACCCCCCACCACCATACCCTCGGGGGATACCAAAGTATTCCCTTTAGGTACAACGGATGGTAGATCCTCTTGAGGAGATGGGGGTGATGAGCCATCTTTGTCTTTAAGAAGTTGCTCAAGCATCTTCTTGACTTCGTTGACCAAGGAAGAGCTCAATCTTGTTTCCAAGTTTCTGAGATCTTCCATGGTCACCGGGGTCGGCTCACTACCACCATCCCCTTCTTGGCTACCCATATTCTCTTAGGCGGTAAAGCCCAAATAAAGAGCCGAGGCTCTGATACCAATTGAAAGGATCGTATGGGAAACTAGAGGGGGGGGGGGTGAATAGGTGCTACTTCAATTTTCTTCTTTTTCAAATTAAGGTTTGACAATAAGGTAAATTCTCTCGATAATGCAACTACGGTGAATTTACCTATATGACAATCATGCAAGAGCTACCACAACACAAAGTAGGAACACGTAAGTAAAGTGCGGTAAAGGATAGAAGTAACCAAAGTGGTGGATGCGGAGACACAAGGATTTGTTTCCCGTAGTTCCTTCCTTTTGAGGGGAAGTACGTCTACGTTTGGAGAGGGGGTGGTTTCAAACCACCAACGCCACGAAAGGCCTCCCTTGTTCTCCGATAAATCTCACCCCAACGGGATCGATTCACCTTCCACTATATCGGCAACCTTCAAGGTAGAAGCCGTCACCTTTACAAGTTTGGGGCACACATCCACAACTTAATCGGAGGCTCCCAAATACAAGCAAGTTGTCAAAGCAATCAAAGACAAGCTTGTAAGAACCAAAACAAGAACTAGGGTTTCCAAGAAAACACTAGAGAAAAGGGGCCCTCAATGAAATGATGGGGAAATGAAGATCTCTTTTGGTGAAGTAGTAGATCGGGGCCTCCTCCTTCGATTCCCCAAAGATCAAAGACTTTGGGTGGTGGAATGAGGAGATCTTGAGATTTGGTGGCTCCAATGGTGGTCTTGACTTTAATGTGAATGAGCAACTTGTCCCAAGGTAGGTGGAGGGGTATTTATACCCCTCCAGGAAATCTGGCTGTTGGAGCCTTTAATGCACCGGTAGTAAGATTGCTGTAGTACCGGCAAGCGGTACTACGGTTCAAGATCGACCGTGCACGAGGAGGTGTCTTGAATGGTCGAGCCAGCACCAGAATTCTGGTATTCCTTGTGGTACTACCCCAAGCGGTAGTACGATGACGCAGTACTACCGGTCTGGCGGTAGTAATCCGGCACCGCTTGGAACAGAGCAAACCGAGAGGTGGGTTTTCTTGAACGCCAAGATCGCTGAAGTACTACCGGTCCCAAGTACCGCTTGGAACAGAGCAAAACTGAGAGGGGTGGGTTTTCTTCAGAACGCCCCGGTACTGCCGAGCGGTACGACCGTGTCCAAGCGGTAGTACCGCTTGTCTCAAGCGGTACTACCGGTTGGACCGGTAGTGCCGCTCCGTGGTACCGGGTGGTACTGACTAAAACCCATCCTTATCAGCCTTGCACTGCACCAACCGGTACTAGAACCGGTAGTACCGGTGCCAAGCGGTAGTACCGGTCGTATTTCCGGTACTACCGGTTGACACAGTGGTTTTTCACAAAGGGAATTGTTAGGCCAATATTTGTGCCACACCCTTATCAAACCTGTGATACACTTAGCACACGATTAAACTGATAAGTGTGTTGTTATCAAACATCCAAATCAGAGGGATAGAAAAATGCTCTTCCAGTAGCATTTTGAATTAGTCATTTGGTGGTTGCTTCACAAAACCGCCTGTTTTTTGCACTCGGAAAATGGAAAGTGGCTTTTTGGTGCGACGAAAAGGAAAACTTCCTCCTGCAATATTGTTCGTCATCCCATGATGCACATGAATGCACCATATGGACACATTATCATAAATTATGCCTGGATTCTATCCATAACATTGGTAATTTGACTCGAAAGCCAGGAAACCTCGAATGAGATGGGTTTTTTGTGAAGGTTTTTTGAGACATAATCAATATACCAATTCTGATATTTTTCCTTCCAACTATGTCACATAATATGACACCACGCGAAGATTTCGCATTGTTTGGATCGTTTTTGAATTTCTCATGCCCATTTTAAACTATCGTCAAACTTTGTTGAACGGCGGGCATAAAGTTCTTAGCTCGAGGCTGAGCCTCGCTAAACTTGAATCGGATATGTGATGAAATATCATACCGTGAACCTAAAAATTATTTAAAAAAAATCATGAGCATCTGATCATGTACATGTAGTTCATATCTGACCCACTTCCTATTGATTCGGCGGGAATTTTTCTTTTAACAAGGGAAGTACGGAAAGGTTTGAGATCCCCCTAGGACATTGTCCATGTAAGGTGGTATAGTATTTTTGAAAAACATGGAGGTAGCATTTTGAATTAGCCATTTGGTGGTTGGTTCACACACTACAAGGAATCTGGGATTCTATGACCCACCATTTTCGTCACAGAATCGTCATAGTAGTTTGTTTATGACGATTCTATGACGATTTTGAGATCGTCAAAAGCTGAGCGTCGCAAATGAACTATAACGACGATTTTGGTAAAATCGTCATAATCGTCTATGACGATATTGGATCGTCATAGACGTTGTGACGATCCAATATCGTCATGGACCATCTATCCTGGCCAAGTCATATCCTACGTGGCTGATCCTATGTGGCAAAACTATGACGAAATTAAATCGTCTTAAATCAAAATCGGCCCAATCCGGTTTGTCGCTTATATGGGCTCAAAGCAATTCTAGCATTTTTGTGTTTTTTCCGTTGAAATTCTTGTCGCCTAAATGGGCCAAGCCCAATCATTTTCAACTGATTTATTTTCTAGGCCTCGCCTTTTATAATCCAATTATTTTCTAGTTTTGGCCTTTTATCAAATGAGTTCCAACCGATTCTTGTAGAAAGTGGGCCTGGTTGTTAGATTCTTAATTGCTAATTAATTAATAGCTGATATAGCATCTAACATGAGATATAAAAATATGAAAATATTTAAATAAAAGCCAAAATCAATTCATTACAACAATATGACAACAAACAGATTGAACACGTGAAATTCCACTCTAGTTCACATCCGCAGTTCAAATAACAAATCTTGGACACCTATTCTATAAACAAAACTTGATACTCTGGAACTTCTTTAGGCCCTTCAGCTTGTGGACTTGATCTTCTCGTCGATGTACTCTAGCCTTGATCTTCTCAGCCTCAGTGTTGTGAAGAATAGGGAGCCTTCTCCTGCAACTGAAACAGAAAAGTAGTAAGCAAATGTTTAGGCATATCAATGAATACCATTAGCACAAGAGCAATCCCAACAATATCCGAGACACAAAAGCATATATTAACTATAACAACCATTAGTAGGCACCTAGTTAATCTATAGAACAAAAAAACACATAAGTTATCAAGGAATAAATAATCGTACAAGAATCACTAGCTAGCATAGCATGCATAGATGATAGATCTATCAAAATAAAATAGCTTAAAGTTGGTAACAAAGATCAACCATGGTTCACGAATAACTACTCATACACTGCAAAGTGCAGGGTAACATCGCAAAGAACAAGTTACTTGGTATGCTCTACATGATTGTGGAAGTTCACTAACAAACCTTCTCCAAGGCCAAAGCAAGCTTGACAATTTCTTATATGTTCCTTTTGGATCCAACAAAATCATCGACACAAAAACTAGTATAAGGCTCCTTTAACACCAATGCAACACAAAAATGAAATCATATCACCTTCCTTTCATGAGTAACTGTGTTGCCGACATTAGATCACTATATAGAAATTTTAGAATCGGGCTAAAGGGAAAAATTCATCACCTCACAAAGTCTTTGTAGTGGAAATGGAGGACCTTCTTCAAACCTGAACAGAGCTGAAAAAACGTGCAAACAGATGATCAAAAATCTATTCATGCTCCACATAAAGTACGTCAGAGATCACCACTTATATATATATAATCTCATACGGTAAAATCAACTTAGGATATTTTGGTATTCACACTGTTTTCTTTAGAAAAATCAAGTTATGGATGGAGATATTATTCCATTCAAATAACACGACAAACCAAAGGTGCAAATGTCAAGAATAACTACCTTCTAAACCTAAATCTGATTTGTGGAAGAAGCCTGCTTTACATCATTTTCGACATCAGCTTTGAAAATAAAAACAACACAGTAATACCAAAAAGATTCAAAGTGGCGAGCTGAATAAAGATAAATTTCAACTCTATAATTGTATGAAAAAACGACAAACAATTCAAAACCCACCAAATGCTGCTATCATTTTATGTTTCTAACTGCAGGCTATTCGTCCAAAATGTAAGTAGTACTACAAAGCCATACAAGAGAATTGTGAAACAAACCAACGATTTCAATAACTGAACTTAAAGTTTCCGAGACATGCTCTTATTCATGTTTGTAAAAGCAGATACACAGCTGCATGTTAGTGCCTTGACTTCAATTGCACTAAAGCGGACAGTTCATATTCTCAACAGCCAACATGAGTTATTACAATACACAAACTACACGCCGGGATCAATGGCCGATTGCTAACTATGCCTAAGTTAATAAATCTGCACTTAGCTAGTGAGAAGGTACTAGGAGTCTAGGATCTTGTCAGATTGTAAGGGTCCGAGAAAAACAAATATATCGTACAATAATGTGAATTTTTTTAAAACATTCTCGCAAGGCAAAATATGAAGGCTTGCGAAAAATTGAAGACTTAAAAACAGTACCATCATTGAGCTGGCTAAACAGCTCTGAGTGTGTCTCTGCAGCCAAAGGATTTGGTTGCTGCCCATCTTCCCGGATCACCATTTGAGCCTCAGAATATTCACCCAAGACCTTGATATGTGAAATGATGAAAATCAGTTTAGAAGGCTTAGATCAGAAGCCAATAAAATGATCTACAAACAATGTGAAACCCTTTTCATGGCATACCTCCCCATACCTGCATCAATTGGAGAGGAACTACACGCCGGAACTACATACCATACTGAGCATATACCAGGAACATGAGTATAAGCTCCAAGTGGACAGCAACAAGGTCATGTATTAATTATGTACATTAGACCAACCTAAAACTAAAAAACATTACCAATTTTGAATCATAGTAGCAGGTGAGGTGAGGCGCAATGAAGAAGAGGAAGAGGAGTACCGGACACCGATGGACACCGAAATGATGCAAGCGGAGGAAGCTCGATCGCCTACTAGAAAATAGAAAACAAGGCGGCACCAATCCTCCCTTCTTCCAACTTCAGCTTGGAGCTCATGTAAAAGAGAAATGATGGACACCTAAGTCAAAATGAAAGTATATCTTCTAACAATAACATAGGAATAGAAGATCTCAACTAGAAACACAATAAATAATAGAACTATAAGAAGACAACTCCAAATTAATGATTAAGTACCATAGGAATAGAAGATATCAAACTAATTTCTACTGGAACTTAAATTACACACATGTAGTTCAGAAAATGCACGACTTGGACACTACAACCATTTATATAGATCAAGCCCAAAATTAAATAAGGCTTTCTTTGAATACAAGACAAGGAAAAAATCAAAGCATAATCGCATTGCATAGAATAGTTGAATTAATCATGAAGGCATTAGGCAAATAGGAAGCTCCGCCAAAAAAGGCCAGTAAACAACCATAGAAATACCACCCCATTAAGCACCCTCAATATCCAAGATCAGAAGCACAAGAAAACAGAGTGCGTGTATCGAAACGGCCCTGCGGCAAAACTACGATGCAACGTACTACCCAGAAGCACAATACTACCAAAGTAAGAGCAACTTCAGCTTGTCTCAGCGGTACCATATCATCCTACATGAGATTGGCAACACATCGATGATCGATTCATCTCCGATGAGAGCAAAAGTAGCTCTGTGAAACGTTCCAGCTCAGGATCACCTTTTTCTTCTTGATCAAAATTCAACACTCAACACTCTGTGTGCACAGCTATCATTCCTCCTCGTCCTTGTATCACGGTCGAATTGTCCCGCGACTCCATGCACCAATCAATAAGCTCCTCATAGATTCCACGCAGATCTGTCCCCCCTGCGTTTGGCCACACCATATGCAAGGCAACAGAAACAGCAATTCTATCAGCAAATGCAAACCATGTGCCTCCGATCCATAATAAGTGTCAGGGGTTTAGTTTATTTTAGTCTAAATTTGAACTAAAGCCCCGACACTTATTATGGATCGGAGGGAGTACCAAATATTATGACGTATCAGCAGATGCGCTTTTAGATATACTGTCATGGCAAACAGAAAATAACTGAGGAAATAAGACTCACGTTTTGCAAGTACTGGTGTACAAACTGAACAACCTCTTGAGTTGACTTGACTTGCCTGGAGAAGAAGAAAAACAAGAGGTGTGTAATTTTTTTTCATGGTAATATACAAACGAAATTATAAAATTATGAAAAAGAACAACAAAAATGTCTCTGTGGGTACTAGCGTCCGAACCTATTGGCAGCAGACAGCCGGCTTTTAGCATTCTTCCACGTGAACAGAAAACTTAGCACAATCCATGTTGCTATAAATGTCTCATAAAGCACTAATGTTGTTAAGTAGAGTAATCAAACATACCAAGCTGACATTTCCAAATAGCAAACCAACCTGATATGGAACCATCAAGTTTAATAATTATCTACACACTATAACTTGGACTTGGGAATTGGCGAATGCTGCTCTTTTCAGTAGCTTGGACTCGTGAAAGAACATAATACTCCTCCGTTCGAGAAATAGTACGAAATTGAATTGCACATCGCAATGGAGTAGCTCAAACTCATACTCCATCGCGACAATTGACAAAGTTATCACTATAGAAAGCTTGGATGGTCTAATGCCGTAACATATGAAGCATTAGAATGGACATTTCGACTTAAACATGAAACTATTGTGCTAACTAAACTAACGGTGAATTTAGCAAAGGCTATAACAACATGCAAGCATTACCACAAGCACCTAGCATGCACGAGCTTTGGGACATTCCAGAAGCAGCTCTTGTTCGCCATCGGGTTACACTTGCGCTCACGCCTAAACTGGCGCTTGGACTTCTTCTAAAGGGGATCGGCGCCGCTGGCCCTACTCTCCTCGTTGGTGGGGGTGTCACGGACAGGAGGCAAGGTGGAGGAAGGCGGCCTTGATGGGGGTCTGCAGGCGTTTCTTTGGTGGTGCTGCAGTAGCCGCTTCGGAGGCGAGCGTGACAGTGGAGGCCGGTCTGAGATGGCGAACACGAGAAGGAGGGCTGGCTAGAGCTGGGGTGTAGTATTGGGAAGAAGACAAATCCTCCATCTGGACAAGGGCCTACATCACCAGCAGCACAAACACCACATTACATTCACGAAACAGCAGATCCACCTAACAAGTGAAACTCCCGAACTACTCTACAACAGAACTTGCATTAGAAATACATAAAGGGACCGGGATTTGCTGACCTCGGAGATCTCATGGACGACGTTCTGGATGTGGATCACCCTGGAGGGCAAGGCCATCCTCTCTCCCCGACGACTCTAATCACACGAGACGAACCGCGCAGTGAAGCCAGTCGCCGAGTCTGTTCATCACCACCCGCTGCTAGGGCGCCGCCATCGCCATCGAAGAAACAGCCACCTCTACAGAGATGGTGGCGGTGTTGACGGATGATGATCTCCACCTCCTGGAACTCTCGCTCCGTGCCTGCACCCGAACCCGCCCTCATGACTGCATGAGAACCCGCGATGATCTCGTACAACATTTGCATCGGCGAGATCCTCGAAACCCGTCCTGCAGGCCTTCGTGATGCACGCGAGCTAGGTCGCCATGGGTGGTGTTTGGGAGGAGAGATAGAGGGAGGTTGTGGTCTGGGGGAGCGAGGGGTGAGCGGAGATCGACGATGTGGTTCTCTAGATGGGATCGGGAGTGATGGAGGGGGGTGGCGGCGGAGACGATGGAAGGGTCAGGCGGGCACGACCCGCTTGTGACTAGGGTTTTGCGAGAGCCTGGCTAGGGTTGGATGGGATCCCGGTGGAGGTTGAGTTCTAGAGCGTCGGATTGAGTGAACAACCGGGATTCAATAGATATATGGGTGCGTTGTAGTAGTAAAACAAGAAAGAATGGTTGGCGTGGTGGTAAGGTGCGCTAGGTTAGTTTGGAGGTCCGGGGTTGAATCCCGCCTCAATTCTTTTTGCAAATAACCTATAAGGCAATCTGGCAATTTGCTTTCGGTCCCAATCTTAGTAGATTCGATCAGTAGCCATGTAGGCATATATTAACACATAAATATGACACGTAAGTATATATTAACACACAAATATGACACGTAGTCAAAACTAACACATAGGCAAGTAGATATTAACACACTAATATGACATGTAGTAAAATCGACACATAGACATGACACATAGGCGCAATTGCTGATGTGGCCGACTACCAATTTGAACCTATCTTAATTTGGACGTCATGACGATTTCAAATCGTCGTAGTGAGGTACAAATAACGTCGTAGGCTATATCCGTCAGATTATGACGATTTGAGCTAATGAAACTATGACGTTCCTAGGCAAAATCGTCGTAACTTTGTAAGGTTTTGAACCTCCCGATCGGCTTACGACCATCTGGTGCGAAATCGTCATAACTTTATGACGATTTTGTCCACGGTCACTATGAGAAGGTCATAGAATAACACATTTCTTGTAGTGACAAAACCGCCCGTGTTTTGTACTCGGAAAATAGAAAATGGCTTTTTGGTGCGACGAAAAGTAAAACTTCCTCATGTAACATTATTCTCCATCCCATGATGCACATGTATGCACAACATGGACACATTATCACAAACTATGCCTTGATTCTAGCCACATTTGACTCGAAAGCCAGGAAACGTCGAATGAGATAGGCCATTTTGTGAAGGTTTTTTGAGACATAATCAATATACCAAGTTTGATATTTTTCATTCCAACTATGTCACATAATATGAAACTACACGAAGGTTTCGCATTGTTTGGATCATTTATGAATTTCTTATGCCCGTTTTAAATTATCGTCAAACTTTGTCAAACGGCGGGCATGAAGATTCTTAGCTCGGGGCTGAGCCTCGCTAAACTTGAAGTGAATCTCTGATGAAATATCATATTGTAAACCAAAAACTGATTTTTGTAAAAAATTATGAGCATCAGATCATGTACCTGTAGTTCATATTTGACCCACTTCATGCCGATTCGATAGGAATTTATCTTTTTCACCAGGGATGGACGAAAAAGTTTGAGATCCCCCTGTTAGTACATTGTCCATGTAAGGTGGTCTAGTATCTTTGAAAAATATAGTGGTAGGATTTTGAATTAGCCATTTGGTGCTTGCTTCACAAAACCGTATGTTTTTTGCACTCGGAAAATTGAAAATGGCTTTTGGTGCGACGAAAAGGGAAACTTCCTCCTGCAACATTGTTCGCCATCCCATAATGCACATGTATGCATAATATGGACACATTTTCACAAACTATGCCTTAATTCTAGCCATAACATTGGTTATTTGAGTCGAAAGCCATGAAACCTTGAATGAGATAGGTCATTTTGTGAAGGTATTTTTAGACATAATCAATATACAAAGTTTGATATTTTTCCTTCTAACTTTGTCACATAATATGACACCACGCGAAGGTTTCATATTGTTTGGGTTGTTTTTGAATTTGTTATGCCCATTTTAAACTATATATAATGTTTTATGTTTCACTTAATTTTTATTTACAAATGTGTAATATTTGTGTGTAGATAGTTAGATCTTATTTTTTGCAAATTTTGATATATTATTTGTATTTTTCCGAATTAGAATGATTTAGTTATGATTTTTCAAAGATTAATGAGGTAAAAGGAAAAATAGCTATGCCGAGGTCAGCCGTTGGCGCATCCTATTCTACGTCGAGGGAAATTCTATGCTGATGACTGCTTGGGGGGAGGGGCTGGCCTGTTCACGGTCTACGCCGATGGCCCCGACGTTTGGCCGTCGGCGTCTCCGTCCATTCCTGTAGTGAGATGGATCTTAACAGGTTTATACAAGTACCCACAAAAGTATATGAATCTAGGGCTTAAGACAAAAGGCTAAAAGCTACTGCGCGGTCGTAGATGGCGTGTCCTTTTTAGGTGAATGTCTTTCAGTATATATAGTTGTGGCGGTGCAAAAGTCTTCATTAGCCCATTAGGTTTTCATCTTGTTTTACATGTTAAACTGATTTTCGATCTCCTTCAATGTATGTATGGTGGTGAGGATCCTTCTGAAAATCTTCTTGCAGTATGATAGGTCGGGTCGGTTGAGATCTTTTGGCTATGGCCCTCCAAGTTGTGGGAGTTGAGGTCTTCGTATATAAAAAAAACTGAGTAAAACCTGTGTAATTTATAGGCTATAATCCATTTATCACCGACAAAGATATATAGTTTTCTACGCCGAGAGGGTCAAAGCAACACCGACGATATCGAGTTGTGCCTAGAACCACCTAAGCCGAGGGTCACCCTCGACATTGACTAAAGCCGAGGGTTATCTACGCTACGCCGAGCGTTTTCCTCCTCAGCGTTGAACTTCCTTCTCATAGTGCTAGAGCATCATGATGCATGACCTAAGAAGAGAACGCATAACTTAATGAACCATGGAGCAATGCTATAGAGCATGACTGCTCTGAACTATAGAGCCATGCTACAGAGAATGAAGCCCTGGAAACATGAGTTGTAAAAAGGGCTTCTCCGAGAAGTCGTCCTCCCCCAGCTTCCTGGGGAAGCCGGTCTAAAAAAAATCGAAGATTCCAAAATAGTTAAGGTTAAACAAATTTAGAAGCCTCGCAGATCTTTAAAACCGGCTTCCCCAGGAAGCTGGGATAGGGCAGCTTCTAGAAGAAGTCACCAAAAGAACTGGGTCTTAGTTCTTTTGGCGGCTTCTCTCAGAAGCTATCCTATCCCTAGTTTTCTGGAAAAGCCGGTTCTAAAATTTTGTGAGGCTTCCAAATTAGTGTAGTCTTTCAAATTAGTTTAGCCTTAACCATTTTAGAAGCCTCGTAATATTTTTGAACCGGCTTCCCCAGAAAGCTAAGGGTAGGGCAGCTTTTCAGAGAAGCCGCCAAAAGAACTGGGCCTAAGTTTGATTTTACTTTCGATGATTATTTCATGCTGATTTTTCATTTTTTTAAATACGTTTTGTCTAAAAGCACCGTTCCGGCGCGTGCTTAGCAGATAGGTTAAAATTGTAAGTCCTATTATCGAGCCTGTCCTGCTTCACTAGCTATACTATCTCTACTTCATGACGACGCATCGACGACGACGAAATAATCGAGATTCTCTACTAGCTATGGTTTCTGGTACGCACGAAATGAGGCCATAAGTGAGTTAACCATCTCATTCGTGCTTTTCACAAAGTAGTAGTAGTAACTAAAGCAGCGATATCATGTTCCTTTGTACCCAAGCAAATACGCATCAATCGACTTCGTGCGCTAGCTGGCTAGCTAGGGTCAATGAGTCCAAAAGATAATTCTCTCCAAGTTTTTGGAAATGGAGTATATGTGCCTGAGTTTGGAAGCCGTACCTCTCAGGTTCCTATTCTGTCTGGCAGATCCTAGTCTCTAATGCATATGGGACTCACATGTTGGCACCACGTTATAATATTCGCCATGCATCCCATGCAGAGGCTGCCGGGCCATGTTCCCATTTAAAAAAAAAATGGTGCATAGCCTAGGTTTTTTTGAACAGAGTGCATAGCCTAGGTGATAGGGATGGTGCGAATGTGGCAAGTATGGACGGGCGGATTACCTCGAGATCCGTACAAATATCCACCTACCTTCCTATTCCATCTCCTCGAGATATCGATAGAGAAAATTAGAAATAACTAGAACCTCTTTTCAATTTAATTTTCACAGGTTTAGACAAGGTTTAGGCTAAATATTGCCTAAATTTGCGTCAATTAAATCGGATAAGAGGGAGTACAATAATTAGTAAAACACCTGGGTGAAGAACTATTTCAAAACCGCTTCTGCTAGCTTATTATCATGAGGGTTGAGATTAGGCTTAGGGTGGTCTAAGGTTCGGTTGTTTGAGGCTTTGGAGACTAGGGTGTGTTAGGGTTGGAATTGTAGGAGTCAAGTACATGTGAATTCCAACCGGGCCAAGTTTTTACCCTTAAGTCATGGCTTGTACATCGGTAGGAACTTTGTGGCAATTATCATCAGGTTTAGGGCAAAGCTTTTGTCCCTGTTTTAAAAAATGACTTAAGGGTAAACGTCTGCTGATATCAATGGACCGGAAAAAACCTTAAACCTTCCAACACTACAGAAATGGATGGATACGCCGAGGGACGGGCGCTACGCCGACGGCCAAACGTCGGGATCGTCGGCGTAGGCCGTGACCAGGCCCCTCCCCCCTCCCCCCCCCCCCCAAGCAGCCATCGGCGTTGCTATTTTTCTTTTACCTCATTAAACTTTGAAAAATCATAACTAGATTATTCTAATTCGTAGAAATACAATAATATATCAAAATTTGCAGAAAAATAAGATCTATCTATCTACACTCAAATATTACACATTTATAAATAAAAATTAAGCGAAACATAAAAAATTATATATAGTTTAAAACGGGCATAAGAAATTCAAAAACGATCCAAACAATACGAAACCTTCGCGTGGTGTCATATTATATGACATAGTTACAAGGAAAAATATCAAACTTGGTATATTGATTATGTCTAAAAAACCTTCACAAAATGACCCATCTTATTTGAGGTTTCTTGGCTTTCGGGTCAAATGACCAATGTTATGGCTAGAATCAAGGCATAGTTTATGATAATGTGTCCATATTGTGCATACATGTGCATCATGGGATGACGAACAATGTGTTTTCCTTTTCTTCGCACCAAAAGGCCGTTTTCCATGTTTCGAGTGCAAAAAACAGACGGTTTTATAAAGCAACCACCAAATGGCTATTTCAAAATGCTACCACCATATTTTTACAAAATACTATACCACCTTATATGGACAATGTTCTAACAGGGGGGATCTTAAACATTTCCGTCAATCCTTGGCACTGTTTAAAAAATTGGCCGATATGCCGATTAATCGTCCGATTTATCGCTACTAGAGGGTGGCCGATATGCCGATTAATTGTCCGATTTATCGCTACTGGAGGGTGGCCGATATGCTGATTTTCTTATTTATCGTCCGATTTTCTGATTTATCGCCCGATAAATCGGCCGATTCACTGAAAAATCCCCAATTTTCATCCGGCCGATAAATTACCGATAAGCAATATTCTTAGCATTGATCCCTGGTGAAAAAGACAAATTCCTGCCGAAATCGGCACGAAGTGGGTCAGATATGAACTATAGGTACATCAGATATGAACGGGCATATACTGAGGAAGCCTAATGAGGATTAGATCCGAATTATACCAGCCTTAGGCTACTAATGGGCTACTAATGTAGAAGCCCACTAGGGACGCCTATATAAGAGAGGGTGGGGAGAGTTGACCAGGGTTAGACCATTCCACCTAGTCGCCACACCTCACGCCTGTGTTGCACGCGCGGACCTAGCAGTCCGGCGTCTGACGCTTCCACCCCGCACGTGTGGATACCTCGGAGGTGCTGTATCTATGGCACTTGGACGAGCCGCGCAAGGGGAGCTTCTCGTGGGACGAGGACAAGGAGGAGACGTGGAATGTCTACACTGCCTCGACGCGCTTCATCAATTCCGCAACTGCGCGTCTAGTGGTAATCCTGTGATCTATGACAACAATATTCCTGGTTTACGCGGTAGAAAATTTTGATTTGCGCTAGTGTAGCCTACACATATCCCTTCAGTGGTATCAGAGCCGATGCTGTTCAGTTATAGGTTCGGGATGTTTGCATATGGTGATATGCAGATTGATATGAATGATGTGATCGTTTATATTGTGGTGGTTCAGGATTGATCTATGATATTGCATTCCGTGATTGTGATTCTGAGGTTGTCAAACGACTTACCCCTACCGGTCGGTTTCTGCCATCGGGGTAGATAGTGACACATAAATCTTGTTGAATCACGCGAAGATCAATATGATTGATCAAACTAGAACCTAGATCTAAAATCGATGTATCGTGATCAAAGGAGTTTGATTGAATCAGGACAGGAGTCGGTTTATGGTAAATTTGATTTGCCGATCAAAATCCTTAAAGAAAATTGTGTAGATTCGATCTCTCATTTTTCACAGTTTTTTGGACGCCTGGAGATACCGCGAGGGGCACTGCCCCTTCAGACCCCGCAGGGGGAGACCCCCTAGACCCCCCCTTTAATCATAGCCCCTTTTGTATCTCGCTAAGGTAACTAGGTGCTGTGATGTCACATGATCCGGTAGAATACGATTCTATGCATAACTTGTTTTTGCAAGATGTATGTGATCAGTATGGCCCATATATGTATGTGATGCATGTATAAAATTTTGCATGACCTGCGTGTCGTGAGTAGGGCAACACGGCTGGAGCCATATGTGTTGTCATTTATTGTAATGGCCTGCGTGCCAACTTGTGATGATCCCAATACTATGTAATTTTGATTACTAGCTGTTAGGAGTAATAGCTTGTATTAGTTCGTGGAGGACTCATCACCTGGAAGATGGCTCACATGGAACATGAAGATGGAGATCATCATGGTGGAAAGGTTCTATGGCGATGGAGATCACCATGATAAAATGGGCCATACTGTGTCACATCTATGTGAATGCTATTCTTATGTGTTTTACTACTATGCATGCTTAGATGATAGAAGTAGAACGATCCCTCAGAAAGTTTAAGTTAAACCATGCCCTCCCAACCAAACCTTACACCATCCTATGCCATGTACAATCGTTGGTGGGCCTATGAAATTAGGGTGCCGCGGTTTTCCTTGGCTGGATGGGTTTGTATCGGATACCTACACGCATAAGGGTTGGTGAGCTTGACAAGGTCATCTTAACAGTTAAGGACCTTGGGGCATAAAGGTTGGGCGTCTAGTTTTGACATAGAGATGTCACCCAACAACGAGAGTCATATGGGATATGATTAGCAAGTGTTGCTTGTTGATTTACCTTGTCTTCTAGCAGTGATGCTAAAGCTCACTAGTCGACTTGTTCATTGTGGATCTTGAATCACTTAGTATCAATAGAGGGATATTGATTTAAGTGGGAATATATGCTATTAAATTGTTTAATATGTTTACTCTTTCATGGTTACATGGCTTAGTATTTTGCATGTTTTCTGTTGTAGATCAATGGCACCGAACACTACATCACCTTTTTCTTTGCGTTCGATTCTTGAAAAAGATAAAATTAATGGAACAAACTATAAGGACTGGGTCCGTAACCTGAGAATTGTTCTCAGGTCTGATAAAAAGGAAACGGTTCTGGATACCCCAATCCTCGATGAACCTACTGATAATGCATCTTCTTCCCTAAAGAATGCCTACAAGAGAGCATGTGATGATTCTCTTGAGGTTAGCTGCCTTATGCTTGCATGCATGGAACCTGAACTCCAAAAGAAGTTTGAGGATCAGGATGCGTACGATATGATCGTGGCGCTTAAGGACATGTTCCAAGATTAGGAAAGGACTGAGAGGTACAATGTTGCCAAGTCCTTTGTCGAATGCAAGCTAGCAGAGGGAGCAGCTGTAGGCCCCCATGTGATCAAAATGGTTGGTTACAGTCAGACTTTGGAAAATCTTGGTTTTCCACTAGACCAAGAGTTAGCCACTGACTTCATTTTGGCGTCTCTTGTATCCAGCTATGGGCAGTTCATTTCGAACTACCATATGCATGGGGTGGAGAAGGGCCTTAATGAATTATGTGGGATGCTTAAAACAATAGAAAGTGACATGAAGAAGTGTGCAGGGCATAGCCATGTGATGGATGTGCAGAACAAGACTAGCTTCAAGAAAAACGGTACTTCTTGGAAGAAGAAGGGCAAGGCTAAGGATACGATCCTTAAGCCTGCACCCAAGCAAAAGGCTGGACCTGTAGAAGATACTGAGTGCTTCTTTTGTCATGAACATGGGCACTGGAAGAGAAACTGCAGCAAGTACCAGGCTTATTTGAAGAAGAGTGGAAGTAAGAGTACTTCCCACTTAGGTACGCTTGTTGTAAATGTCGTGGACATTCTTCTCGCTGATTCCTATGTTAACTCTTGGGTATTTGATACCGGTCGGTTGCTCATATTTGCAATTCGATGCAGGGTCTAATAAGGACTAGAGAAGTGCAGAAAGGCGAAGTGGATTTTCGCGTCGGAAATAAATCAAGGGTTGCTGCATTGTTCGTCGGCGTCATGCAACTTCACCTTCCGTCAGGATTTATTATGGATTTGAATAATTGTTATTACATTCCTAGTATGGGTCAAAACATTTTATCACCTTCATGTTTGATGAGGGATGGTTATTCATTCGCGAGTGCAAACAATGGTTGTGTAATCTCTAAGAATGATATGTTTATGTATGATGCTCCCATTGTGAATGGGTTATTTATTTTAAATCTTGATGATGCATATGTTTACAATGTTAGTGCTAAAAGGCTTCGGCCTAATGATTTGAGTCCTACCTATTTATGGCATTGTCGTTTGGGGCATATAAGTGAAAAGCGCATGAAGAAGCTCCATGGTGATGGTCTTCTAACTTTGTTTGATTTTGAGTCATACGAGACATGTCAGGCTTGTTTACTTGGAAAGATGGCCAAATCGCCTTTTTCGGGTTTACCCGAAAGAGCGACAAACTTGTTGGAACTCATACATACTGATGTATGTGGACCAATGAGCACGACAACCAGAGGAGGATATCACTACTTCATTACTTTCACTTATGATTTCAGTAGATATGATTATGTCTACTTGATGAAGCATAAGTTTGAAACTTTTGAAAGGTTCAAGGAGTTCCAGAGTGAGGTAGAGAATCAACGTGGCAAGAAAATAAAGGCCTTGCGATCTGATCGTGGAGGTGAATATTTGATTCATGAGTTTAGCAATCATCTTAAGAGTTGCGGTTGTTCCACAGCTCACGCCGCCTGGAAGACCTCAAAGAAATGGGGTCTCCGAACGGCGCAATCGAACTTTGTTGGACATGGTTCGATCGATGATGAGCCAGTCAGATTTACCATTATCATTTTGGGTTTATGCTCTAGAAACGGCAGCTTTCACACTTAATAGGGTACCATCTAAATCCGTAGTTAAGACACCATATGATATGTGGACTGGAAAGAATCCCAGTTTGTCTTTTCTAAAGATTTGGGGTTGTGATGCATTTGTCAAGCGGCTTCAGTCGGACAAGCTAACACCCAAATCAAATAAGTGCATTTTCGTGGGATGTCCGAGGGAAACCTTAGGGTATTACTTCTACAACCGAGAAGAGGGAAAAGTGTTTGTCGCTCGTAGCGGTGTTTTCCTAGAGAAAGAGTTTCTCACAAAGGGAACAAGTGGAAGGTCGGTGCGACTTGAAGAAGTTCAAGATGAGCCAGTTGGGGATGCTTCTACGAGTGATGCTATTGTAGCAGGACAAGTTGAGGAACCCGTGGCAACAGAAGCACCACAACCACGAAGGTCGGCGAGGCTCCGCGAAACACGAGAATTATTATTGTTAGACAATGATGAGCCTGCGACCTATGCAGAAGCGATGGTGGACCCAGACTCTGTGAAATGGCTGATCGCCATGAGATCCGAGATAGAGTCCATGGGAGACAATCAAGTTTGGAACTTGGTTGACCTGCCTGAAGGTTTTAAAGCCATCGAGTGCAAATGGATCTATAAGAACAAGATTGATATGGATGGAAATGTTCACATCCATAAAGCTCGACTTGTTGCAAAAGGTTTTCGACAAGTTCAAGGAGTTGACTACGACGAGACTTTCTCGCCCGTAGCGATGCTTAAATCTATATGGATAATTCTAGCCATTGCTGCACATTTCGACTATGGAATATGGCAGATGGATGTAAAGACGACTTTCCTAAATGGAATCCTAACTGAGGACGTGTATATGATGCAGCCCGAAGGTTTTGTCGATCCAAACAATGCTGGAAAGGTATGCAAACTTCTAAAGTCTATTTATGGGCTGAAGCAAGCATCTCGAAGTTGGAACATTCGATTTGATAAAGTTGTAAAGGAGTTTGGCTTCATTAAAAACGAACAAGAACCTTGTGTTTACAAGAAGGAAAGTGGGAGAGCGCTGGTATTTCTAATCTTATATGTAGATGACATATTACTGATTGAAAATGACATTCCTATGCTTGATTCTGTTAAGACCTCGTTGAAAAATAGTTTTTCGATGAAGGACTTAGGAGAAGCGGCATATATTCTGGGCATCAAGATCTATAGAGATAGATCAAGAAGGCTAATTGGATTAAGCCAGAGTACATACATTGACAAAGTGTTGAAACGGTTCAGCATGGAAGAGGCTAATAAGGGGTTCTTGCCCATGTCTCACAATATTAAACTCAGCAAGACTCGGTGTCCTTCGACTACTGATGAGCGTGAGCGCATGAGAAGGGTTCCATATGCTTCTGCTATTGGATCCATCATGTATGCAATGATATGTACTCGCCCAGATGTTTCCTATGCTCTAAGTGTTACGAGCAGATACCAGGCTGATCCAGGTAAAGGTCACTGGACATCGGTACATCCTTAAGTACTTGAAAAGGACTAAGGATGTGTTCCTAGTTTATGGAGGTGAGGATGAACTCAGTGTAAAGGGTTACACAGATGCGAGTTACCTTAACGACTCGGATGATTCAAAATCGCAATTAGGTTATGTGTTTGTCATGAATGGTGGTGCAGTGAGCTGGAAAAGTTCCAAGCAAGATACGGTGACCTCCTCTTCAACAGAAGATGAATATATTGTTGCCTCGGAGGCTGTAAAGGAAGCTGTTTGGATTAGGAATTTCCTGATCGCTCTCTGTGTGGTTTAGACGCATCCAATCCCTTGGACGTTTATTGTGACAACAATGGTGCTATTGCACAAGCCAAGGAACCTAGACAACACCAGAAGGATAAACATGTTCGCATGCATTACTATCAGATTCGTGAGTTCGTTGAGGATGGTAGTGTCATGATATGCAAAATACATACAGACTCAAATATTGCTGATGCATTGACTAAGCCTCTCCCGCAGCCCGTGCATGAAGCGCACACAAGAGCAATTGGTATTAGATACATTTTAGATTGACTCTAGTGCAAGTGGGAGACTGAAGGAAATATGCCCTAGAGGCAATCATAGAGATGATTATATTTCATATGTATCCATGAGTTGTTGTAATGTTCCTTGAATATCCATATTAGGCAACTTGTATTGATTGGCAATTATGTGAATTTTTATGAAACTCTTTACTTGTATGGTTATTTAATAGTTGTCCCTAGTCGGAGTTCATGTGAGGACACACGTGAATATTAGACTAGCACATCGTGTTGATGACTATGTTTCGCAAGTCATAGACATGGAGATGTCAAACCAATGATGTGGACACATGTTATGAACATGGGGTTAGACAGACCCAAATTAAGACTGGCAATTAGTTGCAGCTCTCTCTCTACACATCGTGTACGTTTTGTCTTTAGACCTGAGATTGTCGCATGTACTTGAGATGTGGATCGACCTACTTTGGGGCTATCAAACGCTGCACCGTAACTGGGTAGTTATAAAGGTAGCTTTCGGGTTTGTCCTGAAGCATGCTGCAAGGCATGGTCAATCAAGATGGGATTTGCCCCTCTCAACTTGAAAGAGATATATCTAGGCCCCTCGAGTGATCGGATCCAGAAATGCATGGCCATGCTACATAAGGTTAAGAGTTAACCTAGCAAAGGGATTCCGAGTTACGGTATTGAGAAAGATAGGTCAGCTTGGAGATAGACCAAATATCGTGAGGCAAAGGGAAATACATGTACTAAACCTTGTGATGGTTCGTCCAATATGATCTTTGTATGTGTTTAGGAGTTGGCACGTCTTGCTAGAGGCCGCTATCAACTATTGACAGAATAAGTGTATTCGTGGCATGTATACACGTATATGAACCTATAGGGTCACACACTTAAGGGGATGGAAGCCTAATGAGGATTAGATCTGAATTAGACCAGGCTTAGGCTACTAATGGGCTGCTAATGTAGAAGCCTACTAGGGACGCCTATATAAGAGAGGGTGGGGCGAGCTGACCAGGGTTAGACCATTCCACCCAGCCGCCACACCTCACGCCTGTGTTGCACGCGCGGACCTAGCAGTCCGGCGTCTGACGCTTCCACCCCGCACGTGTGGATACCTCGGAGGTGCTGCATCTGTGGCACTTGGACGAGCCGCGCAAGGGGAGCTTCTCGTGGGACGAGGACAAGGAGGAGACGTGGAACGTCTGCACTGCCTCGACGCGCTTCATCAATTCCGCAACTACGCATCTAGTGGTAATCCCGTGATATATGAAAATAGTATTCCTGGTTTACGCGGTAGAAATTTTTTATTTGCGCTAGTGTAGCCTGCCCGTATCCCTTCAATAATGTGTCCATATTGTGCATACATGTGTATCATGGGATGACGAATACTTTTGCAGGAGAAAGTTTTCCCTTTTTCGCACCAAAAAGCCATTTTCCATTTTTCGAGTGCAAAAAACGGACGATTTTGTGAAGCAACCACCAAATGGCTATTTCAAAATGCTACCACCATATTTTATAAAATACTATACCACATTATATAGACAATGTCCTAACAGGGGGATCTTAAACCTTTTCGTCTATCCGTGATAAAAAAGACAAATTCCTGCCGAATCGATAGGAAGTGGGTCAGATATGAACTATAGGTACATGATCTGATGCTCATGATTTTTTTTAAAATCATTTTTAGGTTCACAATATGATATTTTTCTTAGAGATCCACTTCAAGTTTATCGAGGCTCAGCCCCGAGCTAAGAATCTTTATGCCCGTCGTTCGACAAAGTTTGACGAAAGTTTAAAACAGGCATAAAAAATTAAAAAACGATCCAAACAATGTGAAACCTTCGCGTGGTGTCATATTATGTGACATAGTTACAAGGAAAAATATCAAACTAGGTATATTGATTATGTCTAAAAAAAACCTTCATAAAATGATCTATCTCAATCGAGGTTGCCAAAAAGCCGTTTTTCATTTTTAACGGGCAAATAAAATTATGGCTAGAATCACTGCATAGTTTGTGATAAGTTGATATTGATATTCTATTTGGATTCCTCTCATTTTTCTGATCAATTTAGACATATTATTTGTCGAATTCCGATTTACGGATTTAAAGATATTAATTATTCCATATTAAATAGAAAAATACAAAAAAATATATTTTATTTTATTTGAATTCAATAATATTTTTACTTAATCATTATTGTTTGCTTAAATACTTTTTTTTAATTTAAAAAAATACAAACATGTGACATGATGATATAAGGGTTAATAGAATTGATATCATAGTATTGACAACAACGTATGAATTGCTTTGTGGAAACAGAATCTGAATGAACGAAAAAGTTAAGTGTGTTGGAGCTGGAGTAGTGAGGATGGATGACCGATCGGAAAGTTTGACTAAAACTATAATTTAATCAAATATTATGTGTAATTAGTGTTAAAAATGTTTAAAGTGAAAGATTAACGAGTCAAACAATTCAAAGATTAAAAAAATTGAAAAAACATTGAATAAAAAATGAAAATATTTTTTTTTCAACTGACCGACAGGCTATGCCGACGGCCGCTACGTCGAGGGAAGCCGTCGGCGTAGCGTACGCCTCCGTGTGTTCCGCCGAAGGAGACCTTTGCCGAGGAGCCTATGCCGAAGGTAACCGTCGGTGTAGCATACGCCGATGGTTTTTTATCCTCGACGTATCACACGCGTCCTTAGTGCAAACCCATGTTCAACTAGATGGGTATCCATGGATACCAAGACCAAGACCAGTTTGTAGTATTCCCGTTTTCATTCTAAAACACTAGGTTTACGGTAACCATGCATGTTGATCTATAAAACTTGCACGCTACTAAGAATATATACTCCCTCCGATCCATATTACTTATCATTGAAATAGATATATGTAGCACTAAAATATGTCTAAATACATTCATTTTAGTGATAAGTAATATGGATCGGAAGGAATAGTATATTCGATCATTAAAAAATTGTGGACAGTTTAAGTTTAGGGGTGTACTGACTTAAGACATTAATGATCATAGAGAAAACAAAAATCTTGCAATCATATGAAACACAAAGATAAAAGGAGGAGGAGGGGTGTTCTTAAAAAAGATTATTGGAGTGCTTTGAAATATGCCTAACCAAACTTGTACAACTATGGCTATCAATATTTTTTTTTAGAATTATTGCGATTGGATACTGGCTTGATGAATCACGGTCTTAAATTTTCCTTGAAACTTCCATGACATATAATTATTTTGAGTAAGAGAACATGTGTCTATTTTAGCGACGAATGTATCTATAGACTTTGAACCACCCTTCGATCAAGTTCACATAAATATGTAACAAACTATGTAATATGTAGTTTCCAATTTGGTAACATATAAACAAGAGACACATCTCATGATGGTTTGTACACTTTAGTCTTTCCCTTTTCACTAAAAGAGTCAACCTAGATTGAGGTCATCCAAAATGTAAAAGTCGGAAAAGTTTTCAAAAACGAAACAAGATGACTAACCAAGTCTATATCCTAGCCCACAAACGATCAATTCCTAGGTTTCTAGTCCCGTCAAGGCAGAATTAAAATTCTCACAGTGTAGGCGAACATTTCATAAAGCTTTGTGTAAATCTGATGAAAGTTTTGTTAGACTACCTGTTGTGTGACTTAACATAGCTGGTAACATGCATACCACCTAGCCTCAAAATATTACATGACAAGTAATTAAAGAGAAGAGAAACAAATTAGCTAACATAATATGTTACCGTCCATAATGAAAATGACTCTACTAAGTAATAAGTAAAAAAATAGAATCGCCTAACTGATCCATTGACGAAATTCTTCTCAAAACATGAATGGAAGTATGAGAATATAATAAGAAGAAAAAGTAAGACCCTGGTGACTATTAGCGACCCTGTTTTGTCCCCTTCCTATGGTCAGCCTGCCCCAGACAAGTCCACTAGTTTTGATGCTACAGCCCATACCAGAGTGTAACCCTCATATATACCCAGATTCCCCTCCACCTTTCCCTCGTCCAATCCATTCCCAACCTATACTTGTACACCTCAAGCGAAAAAGCAGCACAGCATCACAAAAATACATCGAGATCGACCCGGCCCCTTCGATCTCCATGGCCGACGAGTGGTGGAGCGCTTCTGAGAGGAGCCACGGCACGTCGGCGTGCTCCGCCCCGCCGCTCATGGACACCGCGTGCGCCTGGACGTCCCCCGCCGCGGAGTCCACGAGCTCGATAACCTTCCAGGACCCCCGCAGGAGCGGCAACACCTCTCACCAGCCTTCATCCGATGCCGTTTCCTCCCTTGGCGATCCTCACATGGACTGGACGCACGCCTTCTTGTAAGTTCACTTTCATCTTCCACATGCATCACATACACGGACCTTCCTCTTCTAGCCTTCTAGCCTTGTAGGCTTGTAGCTAGCTATGTCTCTATACTAGGCGCCTGTGCGGATGGCTAAACGGTCCTCCTGCCTTGCATGATCGTGCTTAATTAATTAGGAGCGGGAGAAGCGACGCTAGCTTCCAAGCCGTGCTCCAAGACGACATGGCGGCGTCAACGACGACGAGGCCCTTTTTCCGAGCTCATCAGCCGGCCGCCGTCGAGACCGTGATGAATAACAACCCATTCACGGACATGGGCCACGGCTTGGGCTTGCTCGACCACCAGTTGCCTGCATCGTCATCTCCGTACGGCACGGCGCCGTTGCAAGGCATGTTCGACAACTCCGCGGCGGCGGCCCATAACGTTTCCATGTTCGGGGAGAGCCAGCCGTCGGTGAGTTACGGTACGAGTCCGGCGGCGATGCAGATGCAAGGCGGCGGCGCCCAACTGCAGTGCTTGCCCGGGTCCGGCAGCAGCTACATGCCTTTCGGTGGTGCCGCTCTACCGTCGCAGCTTCTCTTGCAAGCCCTACATCCCAAGACCTGCTACAGCTCCAACTCCAATAATCTCATGGTCAAGGTAAGCGCATGAACGAATATGAGTGTGGTTGACCACTAGCCATACATATGTATGCCTAGGGTTTCATCAAGATATGCATAACCTCAGTTCCTTCTGCAGTCTGCCGAGCACGCCTGCTCACCGGTGGGGAGGAAAACCGAATCGGACTGCCCGGCCGCAGCGAAAAGGCCACGGATCGAGGCGCCATCGCCGTTGCCCACGTTTAAGGTACGCCTTATGATCTTCTTTTTTTTTATCTTTCTGCACTTCAGGGATATCTTTTTGTTGCTTGGATCGATGGCCTCGTGTGTTCTTCTTTTGTGAGCATCGATCGTTCGACGGATGATGACTTTTGGATTGCATAAAATTTTCTTTTGTGTTGTGCTTTTGCGCGCTGCAGGTGAGGAAAGAGAAGCTAGGGGACAGAATCACTGCGCTCCAGCAACTAGTCTCGCCTTTTGGAAAGGTATTAGTTCTTTCTGCTCTGAATCAACTCGCCTACTATCTTTCCTCACCACCGTTCCAATTATCGGAGAGAACAAGTGCTCTTGTACTGAACTCGTCTGAGATCGATAATGACCTAACTTATCGTTGCTATCATCCCCGCGCGCACTTAATTTAGACAGATACCGCATCGGTTCTTCACGAGGCCAACGAATACATCAAGTTCCTCCATGACCAAGTCGCGGTGAGTGCCCAAAATTACACACACGTACGCTTGCGTTGCCTTTTAATAATTTGCTGCAGTGATCGATTGAGATTTTTTGCTCATTCGCCACTGAATTCCCTGCAGTCTCTGACCTATCCGTACTTGAAGAATGCGAACCCATTGCAGCAGTTCCAGCAGAAGGTAGCATATTTAATTTTCCACTAATTTGGCCATCTTATGTTTCTATTATTACTTCATGTGGTTGCATTTGTTCATGGCACATTTCTTCGTCCTATATATGTAGGGTTCTGAGAATGCAAAGAACGACAGCGGCGAACCGAAGAAGAAGGATCTCCGAAGCCGAGGCCTGTGCCTTGTGCCGGTAGCAACGACGTACACGGTTGCGAGCGAGACGGTGCCGGAATTCTGGTACCCAACGTTTGGAGGCACATTTAGGTAGACGTGTTGATGTAGGTACTCCTAGTAGGTTTAATTAGCTTTCTACGTGTACACGTGCTAAGCAATTTGTACATGTCCAGAGTACAAAAAAACAGACACAGCATTGAGGCTAAAGCAAAGCAAAGCCACGTGCTGCTAGAACACTTAGATATGTATGTAAACGGTGATCGTCGAACATGATTTTAGTAGCTAGTCTGTGAAGAAAAGCAAGGGATAATCATCCAAGCAATCAAAAGGTACTAAAAGGGCATGAGAAAAAGGAGAGGTTATAGAGGCTGAACCTTCAAAGACAGGTTAACATGAATATACAAATGTGTAGGGCAGGTGCCAAAGAAAATGATTTGAGGTTGTCGACTATGGAGCATCCATACCCATATACCTATATACAAAGCCAATTGCGGACGAAAAATGCTACTAGTAGTGTTGCATAAACAAGTCTGTCTATGTGGAACTAATGTTTTGGGCAGGTGACACATTTTCAAAAAGGGTGGATTATAGGCATAATTCGGGGTGACAAGGATCAAACTGGAATAAAGCATTCTAACAAAAAAAAAGTCTCACTAAAAGGGGTTGTACGTGAGATGAATAATGTCATTTTTGTCGGAAGAATGAAACTGTTGATCATATCTTGTTCATATGTGCTTCAGCAAAATTTGTTCAGCAGGTCGTCTGCCTTTTGTTCTGACTAGAACATCTGATAATAGTGCCAACACTACAGCACGCGACGGCTACGCCGACGGCAAAAAGCCCTCGGCATAGCCAGCTTTGCCCTCGGCATACTCTACGCCGAGGGCTGCCGTCGGCGTAGCCCCCTCGGCGAAGGTCTTCCTCGGCGGAGCAAAAATGGCCGTCGGCGTACGTTCTGGCCGTCGGTGTAGGCGTAACGGCCGTCGGCGAACGGCGGCGCTGCCGTTACACGGCCGCTAACGGCGCACCACATACGCCGACGGCCTTACCCTCGGCGTACGGTCGCCACGTGGCACCCGCTGGGCCACCCCAGGAGGGGCTACGCCGACGGCCTCGCCCTCGGCGTATGTGGACGCGTGTCCACCGCCTGGGCCTCCCAGGCTGGCGCGAGGCTGGCGCTAGGCCGACGGCCTGCCCTCGGCGTAGGCGCAGGTGCTACGCCGACGGCAGTGCCCTCGGCGTAGCCCTGACCATATGGCACATGGCAAAGGGCTACGCCGAGGGCATTGCCGTTGGCGTATCACATGCACAGTTTTTTTTTGGGATTTTTCACAGCAGCAGCAACAGCACTCACAGCAGCCATACATCATCCATACATCCATGCATACATCCATACATCATCATCCATACAGCCATACATCATCCATACATCCATGCAATATATATTCCACACCAATTGAAACAAGATCACATATGCCATACATGTATCAACATCATCCATACATCAGTCATACAAGACCATCCATACATTAGTCATATAAGATCATCGACATCATCACACATGCCTACAACTCTGGAGGAGAGGGGGTGTACCCGAGATCTCCCCTAGTGAAAAGTGGCGACCTCTGGGGAGGGTTGCGTCCAGTAGAAGCAGCAGAAGAGCCACCTGGCGAGGGAGTAGGAGAAGTGTGAAGCTCGGGAGAACCACCTGCAGAATGGCCAGGAGATGGACCATTGTCATGAAGCGGTGTGATCTGACGCCCATCCGGTGAGGCGTGGCCAAAGTGCCGGTTCCCAGAAGCTCCCGTTCCCTACATGTTGCCTACATGTTAGCAACTTGCGAGGCAAAGTAAAGCGATAACCAGTGGGTTAGCAAAGAACTTACCGGTGTCGATGCGTAGTAGGTCCTAGCGAAGTTGTCCTTCGATTGCAAAAATGGTGCCGGACCTGGCATGGGAGGCACGGGCCCTAAATCTCTATTCTGGCCAGTTTGAATATTCACCATCATGGCCTGCAAGATAGTTTAGAAGTCAGGCCGTAGTACAACAAACGGGGGGGGAAGTGGGACTTGTATCTTTTGCAAAAATAAAGGTTCGGACTTACATTTACGTATTGCATGTAGATCGCATTCACCTCCTGATACTGCTGAAAGGCCACCTGATATTCCTCATGAGCGGCATCGTAGGCCGCGTCTAACTCAGGCTACAATTTCAAATACAAGGAATCTCGTCAGCGATAGCCATGCAGGAACAAAAATCATAAAGATGATGAAAACGAGAAAAACTTACATCCTCGGCGGAGCGACGAGGCTGGCCACGAGGCGGGATAGGGGGGCCGTCGGCGGAGTAGGTAGCCTTGAGACGGCTCGTGGCCGAGGGTAGGCTTGACCTTCTTATTCAGAATCTTGAGGCGTCCATGCTGTAATCCGTGCCCCGACAGGACCAACGACTCCACGTCGATCTCCGCGTGAATGGGGTCATCCACATGGGGGTGACGAGCCTTCACCATCGTGCTGTAGTTCCCCAAGTCGTTCTGGGCAGTGCCGAAGTACACGGGTAACGAGGGTTGAGGCTCCGAGTAATTGGGCTTCTTTCGCCGCATCATCTCATAGACGGCGACGTCATGAATCACCTCCCCGGGTTGTGCCTCGGCCACCTGTATCGTGAAAATAAATATTATGCATATGAAGTACAAACATGACGAGAAATACACGCAGGTCGTTACATGTATATACGTACCACCTTCCCCTTGAAGCGGTCAAAGTTGCGGTTTACCGCGCAGTGCGTTCCACCATCGCCTCGGTTATCCGCGTTCCGCCTCGACAAGGCTGTAAACTCCTCGTCTTCTCTGAGCCACCTCGTCCTAACCAGCTCCTCCCATGCGAGTCGATGCGGCTCGGCCCAATCGGGGATAACCTGAAAATGCAATACTCAACTCCAGACAAAGCAATGGCAACTTAGCAGCAATGTAGAATCTTATTGACATTTTACTCACCGACATGTACTCTTCTGGCGTCATCGAGTACTCAGGATTAGGGTTCCTACCAACAATGTCTTCCTTCCTGACCCTCACGCCCCTGTCAGCCCAGAAGTGGCTAGCGGTCGTGACCTTCTGGTTGTACCACACCTGGGGGGTCAACTTCACACAAGCCCCAACCAAAGTCCTCTACGCCTTCTCCTGGTCCTCCTTGGCCACACGGTAAAAGCACTTCAATCATACATAAGAGTCATGAGTTAGCACGGTGGGGTCATCAAGTATGAACATAACTCGAGAAATATGCCTTACCCAAAACTTGGTGATGACAGCATCAGCAGCTGTCGGAAAGCCCGGGACACGGGTAGTATGGTAGTCCGCCCAAGTAGTAGCTAGCTTCCTGTCACCCTCGTGGGTAATGTGATAGTCCGGCCAGAACTTCCTAATCAGAGCTCCAACGAGGCTGTAAGGAAGGCGAGCCTTGGTCCCCGGAGGAAATGTCCAATTGTTGCAAAATAATAAACATTAGTACACAATAATTATTTATGAGCAACATGAAATAAAATGTTTTAAATTGCCAAATTAGTACACTTACTCAAGGCCATCTGGAATAATAAGGGCTTTCGCCTCCTAAGTCCTAGGCTCAAACTTCTCATCAGGGACTCCCGATTCCCCACGATTTCGCAATTTCTTTGGCCCCACCAACTCGCGGCTGGTGTCCGCCTTCGTATCGGTCCCCGCCTCCCTCTCGGTCCTCGCCTCCCTCTCAGACTCTGCCTCCCTCTCGGCCCTGAAAGGCTGCTCTGTCAGGAACAACTCAGGAGCCACGTCGCCAGAAGCAGAGGGTGGTGGGTCAAAGTCCACGCCTCCTCCCGTGGCACATCGTCCTCGTCCTCCTCGACCCCGTCCTCCGCCAGCAGGAGCAAGATCGGGGTAACGCGGATTGGGATTTGGCTGTCTCACACTCCGTGTAGCTCTTTTCTTGCGCTGCTTCAGCGCATTAAGCAAGGACGAACTGGTTGCCTTGCCGCTGCTCATATTGTTTAATCACCTGCATTAAGTAAGACAAAACAGTTAAGCACAAAGACATAATAAAATGTATACACAAAGAATAAATGCATAATGCAATTAAGAAAACAGTTAAGCACAAAGACAAAATAAAATGCATTAAAAAATAAATACTCACTATCATTTTCATTCTCATTCTCATTCTCATTCTCACTATCACTATCTTTTGAGTAGAAATCTTGATTCTCATCGAAGGGTGTAGGCTCATCATCGTTGTCATTCTCGGTATGGAGCTTCTCGAGCATACTTATGTCATGTAGATTCACCACTGACTCACCCCGAGTTTCTACATCATTCCCAAGATCCTCAAGATCAACCGGTTCTAAATCAAAGTGTCCGAAGTCCTCTTGCTCTTGATAGAAAATTCCCTCATACGTTACAGGGTTAATATTGTTGTAATTGTCCTCAGAGGGAATCAGTAGGTTACCATGTGGCGATACCTGGAACACGACTTCCCAGCCCTGGAGTTCCGCTTTCTGGCATGGGTAGGGCAAATAATAAACTTGGTTGGCTTGGTGAGCAACAACAAAGACGTCGGCTCCGCTATAGGTGGTTGAAGGCCTAACTTCAACTAACCCAATGGAAGGGGTACTTCTCAGTCCACCCCTTGGGTCAAATCAGTGGCACTTGAACACAACAAGATTGAGTTCGATATTCGTACGATTGAAGGTCAGCTCGTATACATTCTCTAACCTTCCGTAGTAATCAAGGGAATCGGCTCCTTTGGTGAACACCCCAGTATTTACCGTTTTTGCATTCGGTCGCCCTTTCTGGTGCGTCTCTGTATGGAAGCGAAACCCATTCACATCATACTTCTCATACTTAATGACGACACTGTTACAACCTTGGGAAACACATTTCAGCTCATCTGACATCTCAACGTTGGGATCAGCTCCCTACGGGTACAAGAGGAATTTGTTGCGTTCAGTAGTTACGTGGAATAAGAGCGACAAGTCACATATTGCAAGGTAAGAGGGATAGGTTAGAAATTACTTTTTCCATTAACCAGGACACAAAGTTTTTTTAATTTCCGGGAGCACCCTCTTTCAGTATAGTGTCCAACTCCATGGGAGAGGGATCCGTCGGTCCCGACCACTGTTCATCCGTGAAATCGCTAAGAAGGAGAAAATAAGCATTAGACAGAGACCGAGTTACTAGCTGCATAGAGAAATAGGGTGTTCACCATTTTACCTAATGAAATCGACCACTTCCTTCATGTTCATAAGCACATAGAGCATTATGCAATCCTTCTCTTCCTTCGGCAACCTATATTTTAGTCCTTTACCGGCCTTGCCACCGGGAAATTTGAATAGTTCGAGATTGGGGTCATTCTTGGGCAGGTCAACATTGTAATGAGAGACCGGGTTATGCATAGTGGGAACATCATCGGACCAGTAGGTTGTCGCGGCGTCTGCCATCTCCCGAAGGCATGTTGCTTCAGCTATGCATGCTTCAATCTTGGCTTTGTTTCCAGTTATCTTTCGAATATACTTAAACTCTCTCTCGATACAAAATTGCCAACTAAATTGCACCCCCCCAAGAGTGCCTCGTTCGCGAGGTGCACAATGAGATGTGCCATCGGAGTAAAGAAGCCTGGCGGAAAGATCATCTCCAAATTGCATAGCAACTCCGGCACCTGAACTTGCAGCTTCTCAATCACCAGAGGACATATCTTCTTAGCACAGAGGGTGCGGAAGAAATGGCTCAACTCCGCAAGCACTCGCCATACTTTCTCGGGGAGATACCCTCGAACCATCACCGGCATCAGCCGCTCAATCCATATATGATAGTCGTGACTCTTGAGCCGTTGACTTATCCCGTCAAAAGATTGACTCGCTTACTTATATTCGAACAATAACCGTCAGGGAACATCACGACGTATTTGAGCCACCTAAATGACTCCTTCTTTTGGACATTATCAAGGCAGTAGTAGGCATGCGACTTGAACCAATTCTTTCGACGGACAGTAGGAGGCTGCATGTGTAATCTCTTCCTATCACAAAGCTTCTCAACATCGACTCTAGCCTTGACATTATCCTTTGACTTCCCAGGAATGTTCAGGACTGTGTGAAAAAGGGACTCCCGACATTTTTTTCGGTGTGCATCACATCGATGTTATGGGGAAGTTCGAGGTCCTTGTAATACACGAGATTCGTTAAGGCTGCCACGTGAGTCCAATTATGCGTTACACCATATCCCGCAAATTGATGGCCAGTTCCCGGTGCTGCGGGCACGAGAGCACGTATCTTGGCATCAACAGCTGCACCCTCGAACTTTGGTACCTCTTTTACTTCATGCACAACTTTGCCCTTCTTAAAGTTCTTTCTATCTTCTCTGAACGATGATTTCTTTTGAGGTACTGTCGATTCGTGTCAAACGCAACATATTTGCGACCCGACTTTAGCCAAAGGAACTCAAGTCGGTGCCTGCACACTGGGCATGGCCACTTACCAGCTGTACACCATCCGCACGTTAGGGCGTACCCGGGCATGTCATGCATAGTATACTGTAACCAAACTTTCATCAAAAAGTTTCTCTTTGATGCTCGGTCGTATGTCAACGTCCCGTGTATCCAAGAGTGGTTCAAATCATCCACAATCGGCTGCATGTAGACACTCAAGTTCTTCCCCGGATACTCAGGTCCTGGAATTATCAGCGACAAAAACATGGTCTTCCATTGCATTAATACTCCGGGAGGGAGATTGAGCGGAATAACATACACCGGCCAGCAGCTGTACAAAGCCGTCGACATACCATATGGGTTGAAGACATCTGTTGCTATCGCAATTCTAACATTCCGAGCCTCTTCTGCCCACCGGGGGTATTTGTCATCGAAGTTCTTCCATGCCTTACCATCAGATGGATGTCCCATCTTCTTCCGTCTGTGCTCGTCCTCGTATCTTTTCCCCTTCTTGTGCCACGTCATCATTTGGTCTCCTCGCTCAAGTAAAGCCGCTGGATTCTTTTTATGAATGGGAGATACCGAAGTATCTTCTTAGCGACCTTCGACTGCCTCACCTGACCATCCTTCCCCTTTATCTCTTCATATCTAGAGGCCTTACAAATGGAGCAGTACTTGTCACCCTCAAACTGTTTCCAAAACAAAAGGCAGCCTTTTGGACTGTAGGGGTTCGTAGCATGGAAAACAAAAATTTTCTATCGCATACAAACAAACAAGCCAAGATCTATCTACTAGATTGTAGCAACGAGTCGATGAAATAACTTACCCTCGAAGATTCCAAAGTGTTTAACGAGAGCGGATTCTCGTGGGTGATGTAGTCGTACTCTTTCCGATCTCAAGATCGTGTAGACGATCCTTCTGGCTGCGTTACGGCAGCTCGCGATCGGTCACACGTTCGATTTCGGCGAAGACCTTCCTCTCCCTTGTTCCAAAGAAAATGGAGGTTGTAGCACTCTCGCGATTCCAAGAAGACAAGCGTGGTACCTAAGTAGAGGAAATCCCAGGGCTTCGCCTTAAGCCGAGCGAGTATGGTGGATTATGAGAGGTCTATTAGTGGTCTAGAGATTAGACACACCAATTAGAAGGCTCTAAACCGCAGGCTAAAGCAATTAGAAGCTCTAAACCAAAACGGCTCTAAACCGAGATTAGAGGTAGAAACTTGTGTGTCTCAAGGAGGAGGCCCCCTCCTTTTATAGGTGGAGGGCTAGGCGGCCAGGAGGGAGGGAGTCCCTCCCAACTCGCCTAGGGCTGGCCGGCTTGGAGGAGAGGAACTCCTCCTCCTCCAAGTTGGTTTCAACCTCCTCTTGCTTGTTTCCCACAGTTCGCTTTTCCACAGTTTCCTGTTTAGCCGTTTGACTTTCAAACTGGCAGTTTGACTTTCAAGTTTTGGAACAGAAAGAACACTTAGTACATGATGCAATCATTCAATGACACATTCATGTACCCTCCCCCCCGGAGTGCCGGACAATCCGGAACCTTCTAGAACATTCCCGATGAAAATACCGGAATCATTCCCGAACTCCGAAACGGGACTTTCCTTATATGAATCTTATTCTCCGGACCATTCCGGATCACCTCGTGATATCCCGGATCCCATCCGAGACTCCGAACAACATTCGGTCTCTTTCTCATAATACCATAACTACTCAAAACAGCGTCGAATCCTTAAGTGTGTCTCCCTACGGTTCGTGAATTATGCGGACATGATCGAGACACTTCTCCGAACAATAACCAATAGAGGAATCTGGAAATTCATATGGCTCCCACATATTTCTACGATTACTTTGCGATCGAATGAACCAATTACATACGATACCAATTTCCCTTTGTCTCACGATAGTTTACTTATCCGAGGTTATGATCGTCGGTATCTCTGCATACCTAGTTCAACCTCGTTACCGATAAGTACTCTTTTCTCGTTCCCGTGATATGTGATCCCTTGTGACCCGGTCACATGCTTGCAAGCTAATTGGATGACATTCCACCGAGAGGGCCTAGAGTATATCTATCCGTCATATGGATGGACAAATCCCACTCTTGATCCATGTGTTTCAACCAATACTTTCTGAACACTCAATGCCACCTTTATAGCCACCCAGTTACGGTGTGGTGTTTGATGTCATCAAAGCATCCATCCGGTAAAGGTGATATGCATGATCTCATGGTCGAAGGAATTAGGTTACTATGTATCAGAAAGCATATAGCAATTGAACTATTGAAATGACTTGATCTTTATGCTACGCTTATCAATAGGAGTATGTCCACCATATCATTCTCCTAACGATATGATCTTGTTGTTGATAACATCTCAATGTTCATGATAGGGAAACCACAATCATTAATCAACCAACAAGCTAGTGAAGTATAGAGGCTATACTAGGTACTTCAAATTAAGTTTACAAATCACACAAGTATCAATGTTTCCTTGTTAATACTATTATAGCATGAATGTAAACATTTATCATAAACACAAAGATATAATAATAATTATATTTATTATTGCCTCTAGGGCATATCTCCAACAGTCTCCCACTTGCACTAGAGTCATCTAATCTAGATTACATGGTAATATACCGAACACCCATGGCAGTTTGGTGTTGGTCATGTTTAGCCCTCGGGAGAGGTTTAGTCAACGGATCCGCCACATTCAGATCTGTGTGTACTTTGCAAATCTTTATATCCCCATCCTGGATATGTTCTCGAATAGCGTGAAAACGCAGCTTGATATGCTTCAGCTTCTTGTGTGACCTTGGTTCTTGCGCATTGGCTATGGCGCCCATGTTATCACAAGAGATAGACATTGGGTCCAGCGACTTGGAACCACACCCACTGTAATGAACTCTTTCATCCATATCGCTTCTTGTGAATCCTCCAGCAGCCATGTATTCCGATTCAGTTGAAGATCTCGCCACAACGCTTTGCTTTGCACCTCCGACTAACTCACGCACCATTCAAAATAAATACGTATCCAGTTTGTGATTTAGAATCATCCGGATCGGTGTTCCAACTAGCATCGGTGTAACCATTAACAACGAGTTGTTCATCACCTCCATAAGAAAGAACCATATCCTTAGTTCTTCTCAAGTACTTAAGGATGTTTTGATCATTGTCAATGATCCACTCTGGATCACTTTGATATCTGCTAGTTAAACTAACAAAGATATGCAATGTCGGGTCTAGTACATAGCATGGCATACATTAGAGATCCTATGGCTGAGGCATAGGAGTCTTACTCATCTTTTCTCTATCTTACCGATGTCGGACTTTGAGTTTTACTCAAGGTCGTATTGGCAACATGGGCAAGAACCCTTTCTTGCTTTCTTCCATTCCAAACCTCTTTAGAACTTTGTCCAAATATGTACTGTGACAATGATATTTGGCGTTTGATCTATCTCTATAAATCTTTATGCCTAATATGTAAGTTGCTTCGCCAAGATCCTTCATTGAAAACTATTATTCAAATATTCCTTGACACTATTAAGAAGGTCTACATCATTCCCAATCAACAATATGTCATCCACATACGTATTAAGAATGCTATAGAGCTCCCACTCACTTTCTTGTAAATACAAGCTTCTCCATAAGTTTGTATAAAACCAAAACTTTTGATTACCTTATCAAACGTTGATTCCAACCGGATGCTTGCTTCAATCCATAGATGGACCTTTGAAGTTTGCATACCTTGTTAGCATCTTTAGGATCGACAAAACCTTTGGGTTGCATCATATACAACTCTTCATCAATATCTCCATTGAGGAATGCTGTTTTGACATCCATCCGCCATATCTCATAATCATAATATGCAGCGATTGCTAACATAATCCTCACAGACTTTAGCTTCACATCGGTGAGAAAGTCTCATCGTAGTCAACTCCTTGAATTTGTCGAAACCCTTTGCGACAAGTCGAGCTTTATAGACGAAGATTACCATCAAGATCTGCTTTCTTCTTAAAAATCCATTTGTTCTCGACAGCCTTCCGCCATCCCAGAAGTCCACCAAAGTCCATACTTGGTTTTCGTACATGGATCCAATCTCGGATTTCATGGCTTCTTGCCATTTATTGGAATCTGGGCTCATCATCGCTTCCTCATATGTCTCGGGGTCATCGGTGTTGTCCACCAACATGACACTCATAACGGGATCATACCAATCAGGAGTGGTACGAGTTCTCGTTGACCTCCGAGGCTCTGTAGCACCTTCAACCGAAGTTTCATGATCATCATCATTAGCTTCCTCTCTAATTGGTGCAGGCACCACAGGAACTTCTTCCGGTGCTGCGCTACTCGCAATTTCGAAAGAAGGTTCGACAACCTCGTCGAGTTCTACTTTCCTTCCAGTCACTTCTTTCGAGAGAAATTCCTTCTCTAGAAAGGATCCATTCTTGGCAACGAAGATTTTGCCTTCGGATCTATGATAGAAGGTATACCCAATAGTTTCCTTCGGGTATCCTATGAAGATGCATTTTTCCGCTTTGGGTTCAATCTTGTCCGGCTGTAACTTCTTTACATAGGCTTCGCATCCCCAAACTTTAAGGAACGACAATTTAGGTTTCTTGCCAAACCATAATTCATACGGTGTCGTTTCAACGGATTTAGATGGTGCCCTATTTAAAGTGAATGCGGCTGTTTCTAATGCATAACCCCAAAATGATAGCGGTAAATCTGTAAGTGACATCATAGAGCGAACCATATATAAAAGAGTTCGATTACGACGTTCGGACACACCATTACACTGTGGTGTTCCCGACGGTGTCAACTGTGAAAGTATTCCGCATTTCTTTAAATGCTCGCCAAACTCGTAACTAAGATATTCACCTCCACGATCAGAACGTAGAAATTTAATCTTCTTGTTACGTTGATTCTCTACCTCACTTTGAAACTCCTTAAACTTCTCTAAAGTTTCGGACTTATGTTTCATAAAATAGATATACCCATATCTACTCAAGTCATCCGTGAAGGTAAGAACATAACGATAACCACCGCGCGATGCTACACTCATTGGACCACACACATCGGTATGTATGATTTCCAATAAGTCCGTAGCTCGCTCCATCATACCAGAAAATGGAGTATTAGTCATTTTCCCATCAAACATGCTTCGCATCTTTCAAGTGATTCAAAATCAAGTGATTCAATAAGTCCATCGGAATGGAGTTTCTTCATACGCTTCACTCCAATGTGACCAAGACGACAGTGCCACATATAGGTCGAATTATCGCTTGATTTCAAACGTTTAGCCTCAATGTTGTTGATATGTGTACTTCCACTATCGAGATTCAATAAGAATAGACCATCTATCAAAGGTGCATGTGCATAAAACATATTACTCATATAAATCGAACAACCATTATTCTCTGATTTAAACAAGTAACCGTCTCGCAATAAACAAGATCCCGATATAATGTTCATGCTCAACACAGGCACTAAATAACAATTATTTAAGTATAAAACTAATCCCGATGGTAGATGAAGGGGTAGCGTCACAACCGCAATGACATCAACCTTTGATCCGCTTTCCCACGCCGCATCACACCTCGTTCTTCGCTAGCTTCCGCTTATTCTGCAAAGACTGCTTCGAGTTATAAATATGAGCAACCGAACCAAGATTAAATACCCGTGCACTACTATAGTACTAGTGAGATACACATCAATAACATGTATATCGATATACCTTTCTTCTTGATGTTGCCATTCTTGAGATCCGCCAAGTACTTTGGGCAATTCCGCCCAAAGGACCTTCTCCCTTGCAGTAAAAGCACTCAGTTTCAGGCTTGGGTCCAGCCTTGGTCTTCTTCGCCGGCGTGGTAACTTTCTTACCACCCTTCTCGAAGTGTCCCTTTTGCTTAGACTTGCCTTTCTTGAATTTGGTGGTCTTATTGACCATCAACACTTGGTGCTCTTTCTTGATCTCCACTTCTGCAGACTTTAACATAGCAAACAGTTCTGGCAACTCTTTGTTCATGTTCTGCATGTTGTAGTTCATCACAAAGTTTCTGTAACTTGGTGGCGGATCGAGGACGCGGTAAATCCCCAAAGCATTAGGAATCACTATACCCAAGCTTTGAAGTTTGTTTGCGTGCCTGCACATCTTAAGCACATGCTCATCGACGAGCTGCCATCTTCCATCTTGCGCTTAAAGAACTTTTCGAAGCCTCATAGCTTTCAATTGCCGCATGAGTCTCAAAAATCAATTTGAGATCCTCGACAATATCATATGGGTCGACTCTTCAAACCTTTTCCAAGCTCCGATTCTAAACCATACAAGATAGCATCGAACTATGGAGTACTGATTCTTCCGAGCGAGGTAAACATTCTTTACTTCATCGGGAGCATCATTGCAGTGGGTCACCCAGCGGTGCATCCAGCATAGGTCAAATTACCAGCTGTGAGGACAATCCTCAAATTGCGGAACCAATCCGCGAAGTTGCTTCCATTGTTTTTCAACTTTTCTTTCTCTAGGAACGCATTAAAATTGATGGTAGGGGCTGCCATTGATCTACAACATATTTGCAATAGTTTAGACTAAGTTTATGACAAATTGAGTTCAAATTAATTAATGAAATTAAACTAGGTGAACTCCCACTCAAAACAACATCCCTCACATTGTTTTAGTGATCACACGAACCAAATCCACTACATCAACACCGATCATCACGAGAGTTGATATAGTTTCAATGGCGAACAGGTGATCCGTGTTCCGAGACCATGTCTGTACATGCTAGGCTCGTCAAGATCAAACCTTAGTTTCTGCATGAGCAAATCTGGCTTGCTCACGTTGTATACACTTGCAGAATCTAACACACCCGATCATCACGTGGTGCTTCGAAACAACAAACTTTAGCAACGGTGCTAACTAAGGGTGAACACTTTATGGTTTGAAATTCATGTGCATGAGGGATCATCTTATAATGCTACCGTCGTCTACTAAGCAATACAAGATGCATAAAGGATTAACATCACATGCAATTCATAATATGTGATATGATATGGCCTTTCTTCTTTGTGCTTCCGATCTCCTATCTTCAAGCACGAACATGATCTCCATCATCACCGGCATTGCATCAAGGTCAATGACGCTTCACCATGGTTGTCGTCCACCGGCTTCAACTATTACAACTACTTTGAATAGACACGCGGGTCTTAACATAAATTAAAGACAACCATATGGCTTCGCCGGCCAACTTACAATAAGAAACATTGCATACATCAAATATAATCACAATCATGGCCATATCACATCATCAGACACCGCAAAACAAAGTTAGACGCCTCTACTTTCTTTGCATATTTTACGTGTTTTGGGGCTTTCAATAAGTGTCATTCTAACTTACGAACAAGAACCACAACATTGATACTAGCATTGTTGATCACCCGTTGTAAATTGGATCTTAACTATGCTAGGAGAAACAGCACCATAAAGCCACTTATGCAATACAAGTTGCATGTTAAGCGTGAAGCAAGTCTCATGAACGATGTCATGTAAGGTTAGCCCGGGCCGCTTCATCCCAACATACCGCAAGATGCAAAGTACACAAAAAGCAATCGACAATAAAAGTATCAACGCCCACAATGACCATTGTGTTCTACTCGTGCAACAGATCTACATATAGACACGGCTCTGATACCACTGTAGGGGTTCGTAGCATGGAAAACAAAAATTTTCTATCGCATACAAACAAACAAGCCAAGATCTATCTACTAGATTGTAGCAACGAGTCGATGAAATAACTTACCCTCGAAGATTCCAAAGTGTTTAACGAGAGCGGATTCTCGTGGGTGATGTAGTCGCATTTCTTCCGATCTCAAGATCGTAGAGCGATCCTTCCGGGCGCCGCTCCATAATCCAATGGGTCACACGTTCGGTACTCGACGAAGACCTTCCTCTCCCTTGTTCCAGCAGGCAGCGGAGGTTGTAGCACTCTCCTCGCGATTCCGGCAGCACAACGGCGTGGTACCGGAAGTAGAGGGGAAATCCCGCAGGGCTTCGCCTTAAGCCGGAGCGAGTATGGTGGATTATGAGAGAGGGCTATTAGTGGTCTAGAGATTAGACACACCAATTAGAAGGCTCTAAACCGCAGGCTAAAGCAATTAGAAGCTCTAAACCAAAACGGCTCTAAACCGGAGATTAGAGGTAGAAACTTGTGTGTCTCAAGGAGGAGGCCTGCCCCTCCGTTTATAGGTGAAGGGGCTAGGCGCACCAGGGAGGGAGGGAGTCACTCCCAAACTCGGCCTAGGGCTGGCCGCCGGCTTGGAGGAGAGGAACTCCTCCTCCAAGTTGGTTTCAACCTCCTCTTGCTTGTTTCCCACAGTTTCCTGTTTCCCACAGTTTCCTGTTTTCCACAGTTTCCTATTTTAGCCGTTTGACTTTCAAACTGGTAGTTTGACTTTCAAGTTTTGGAACAGCAAGAACACTTAGTACATGATGCAATCATTCAATGACACATTCATGTACCCTCCCCCCCGGAGTGTCGGACAATCCGGAACCTTCTAGAACATTCCCGATGAAAACACCGGAATCATTCCCGAACTCCGAAACGGGACTTTCCTTATATGAATCTTATTCTCCGGACCATTCCGGATCACCTCGTGATATCCCGGATCCCATCCGAGACTCCGAACAACATTCGGTCTCTTTCTCATAATACCATAACTACTCAAAACAACGTCGAATCCTTAAGTGTGTCTCCCTACGGTTCGTGAATTATGCGGACATGATCGAGACACTTCTAACAATAACCAATAGAGGAATCGAAATTCATATGGCTCACATATTTCTACGATTACTTTGCGATCGAATGAACCAATTACATACGATACCAATTTCCCTTTGTCTCACGATAGTTTACTTATCCGAGGTTATGATCGTCGGTATCTCGCATACCTAGTTCAACCTCGTATCGATAAGTACTCTTTCTCGTTCCGTGATATGTGATCCCTTGTGACCCAGTCACATGCTTGCAAGCTAATTGGATGACATTCCACCGAGAGGGCCAGAGTATATCTATCCGTCATATGGATGGACAAATCCCACTCTTGATCCATGTGTTTCAACCAATACTTTCGAACACTCAATGCCACCTTTATAGCCACCCGATTACGGTGTGGTGTTTGATGTCATCAAAGCATCCATCCGGTAAAGGTGATATGCATGATCTCATGGTCGAAGGAATTAGGTTACTATGTATCAGAAAGCATATAGCAATTGAACTATTGAAATGACTTGATCTTTATGCTACGCTTATCAATAGGAGTATGTCCACCATATCATTCTCCTAACGATATGATCTTGTTGTTGATAACATCTCAATGTTCATGATAGGGAAACCACAATCATTAATCAACCAACAAGCTAGTGAAGTATAGAGGCTATACTAGGGACTTCAAATTAAGTTTACAAATCACACAAGTATCAATGTTTCCTTGTTAATACTATTATAGCATGAATGTAAACATTTATCATAAACACAAAGATATAATAATAACTATATTTATTATTGCCTCTAGGGCATATCTCCAACATGGACAACAATCTATCTTTTCATAATCCATGTTGAGCTCCTTCATGAGTTTCTTCATTTTGTGAAAGGTTTTAGGCAGACAATGCCCTTCGGGCAACATGTTACAACATGTTCTCAGGTTAGCTTCAAAGTGAGAACGGGTGGCGGAGTACTGGCACTTGTCGGCTAGACACTGAGAGATGGCATCGAGCTGAGAAATCTTTGCACCCTCGTACAGAGGCCTCTTAGCCGCGGCCATCATATCAAGGAAGGCCTTCGCGGTTGTCTCCGGTTCCTCCGGTTCTAGCGGTTCCTCCGGTTCTGGTGATTCCTCCCGTGGAGGTGGCGAATTCGGCTGGTCTGCATCGATAAGATCATCTAGCATGTTTCTAATCCCATCGTGCTCATTGCCATTGAGCCGCTGACGCATCACCTCACCTCTGTCACGTTACCGAGCAAAGTCGACTTGCGTGACATAGTTAGACATGTACCCATATTGCAGAAGGTGTTTGTACATGTCATCCTTTACCTGACGATGACGCTTAGTGCAATGAGCGCAGGGACAAAGTGCCTGAACCATTGCCTTCGAACCACGCGCTAACTCATTCACTAACAAATGAGTGTTCCGTACCCAATCGTCTGCTTTATTAGTCGCACTAATACGGCCACCGTACATCCACCCATTATCGCCATCCTCTTCGCTTTGGAAGACAAACAACAAATATAACATTTTATATCAAACAGAGATTAAATGTTTCATATTTTACACATTCATCAACCTACATGTCCAATAGGAAAAGAGGGTCCTAACCAGCCGGATCCGTAGATTGGTAAGTTCTCCTGGTTCTACCTCGATCCAAGAATTTCAAGACCTCCCCGCTGCTCTCCCGATACACGTCTCGACAAAAAGCCAAGAGGATGTACATCCGGAGAACAACGAGGAGGCGCCACCGAAATCCTGTCTCGAATCGAGGTAGAACCAGGGAGAACCAAACCCAACTACGAATCCGCCGACTGCCCGATAAAAGCCATAAGCGTTATGGTCCAAAATATGCGAGACCACTAATGCATATTAAGTCGCGTAACGCTTACGATCGGGATGAAGCCTAGGTGACGCGACAGACTTGGTGATCTAGACATGAAAATAAACCTAGGTACACGAGAGGCGAACGGATTCTCACCCTCGAAGAGTGATCAAATCTTCGAAGATGATCCGGGACCCGCCGTCGAAACACTCCCGCCACCCTCCCAGAATCGCAAAAACATGAGAAGATGGTTAAATATGCAACATCTATTTAGCAATTTCTAATTCTTATTCTAATTCTATTTCTACTACTATTTCTAGCATTTCTAATTCTACTCCTATTTCTAGCAATTCTAGTTCCATTCCTATTTCTACTCACATACTACAAAGTACTTCTATTTAGGGTTTTCATTCTACTCCTACTTCTTATCCTACATACTACAACTACTCCTACTCCTATTTATCATCACATAAATATGCATACAAAGTAAAAATAAAAAAAATACTAACCTAAATTAACTACATCTACCAATACTAACAATACACCTAACTAACTACACCTAAATTAACAATACTAACCTAATGGGGGAGGGTGTGCTCGGTTGAGGGGTGGGCAGTGGGGGAGGCGATGGGGAGGCGGGTAGTGGGGGTGGCGGGGAGGGGTGGGGCAGGGCATGGAGGGTGGGGCAGTGGGGTGGTGGAGGAGGAGGGAGGTCAACATGGTGGAGGAGGGTGATGGCTTGGGGTAGGGAGGGGGTGCTGGCGGTGGTGGCTCGGGTGAGGAAGCGGTCTTGGCTCGGGAGGCAGCGACGACCCGGAGGCCGAGGGGCGGCGGCTCGGGAGGCCGAGGGGTGGCGGTGGCGGGTTGAGGGGGCAGCGGGGACACGAGCAGAGGACCGGTGGCATGGGTCAAGGCGGCGGGAGGTTGGGGAAAGGATTGATTGGGGAGGAGTGGCCCGGGTGGGCCGCGGGCAGCCCTTAATGGATAGGGCTACGCCGACGGCCAGGCATACGCCGAGGGCAGCCGTCGGCGTAGCTAGGGCAATTTTTTTATTAATATTTTTTTTTACAAGAAACATTATTTGATGTTTACTAATATAACAAATGAAAATATATTATTTGGTGTCTACTATTATAGAAGAAACATGCAGGTTTTCATCTGGTTCTGTTTAACCTAAACGGGGAGATTCCCCCCTTATACAGGTCTGGCACATGCAAGTTTTCATCTGATTCCGATGTTCTCTTGGTCTTCCTCCGGTGAAACCCTGATCTCTGTGCACACTCGGATCGTCTACCCCCCTAGACGTTCCTCTGACAGGGGTAGCCCGGCGTATCTCTCTCTTATTTTGTGTTTGTTTAGGTCATAGGGTGATGTAAAACCATGTTGGTTCACAAGTTGGGGCACTATCCTACCCGGTTTCACCTAAACGGGGAGATTCCCCCTTATACGGGTCTGGAACCTTCGCCTCTAGGTTAGAGCGCATGCATGCGAGGAGGGACACATGCAAGCACCTATACCAACCTCTCACCACACTCACACACATATTCTAGGGACACATGCAAGTTTTCATCTGATTCCGATGTTCTCGTGGTCTTCCTCCGGCGAAACCCTAATCTCTGTGCACACTCGGATCGTCTACCCCCCTAGACGTTCCTCTGACAGGGGTAGCCCGGCGTAGCTCTCTCTTGTTTTGTGTTTGTTTAGGTCATAGGGTGATGTAAAACCATGTTGGTTCACAAGTTGGGGCACTATCCTACCCGGTTTCACCTAAACAGGGAGATTCCCCCCTTATACGGGTAAGAAACCTTCGCCTCTAAGTTAGAGCGCATGCATGCGAGGAGGGACACATGCAAGCACCTATACCAACCTCTCACCACACTCACACACATATGCTAGGGACACATGCAAGTTTTCATCTGATTCCAATGTTATCGTGGTCTTCCTCCGGCGAAACCCTGATCTCTGTGCACACTCGGATCGTCTACCCCCCTAGACGTTCCTCTGACAGGGGTAGCCCGGTGTAGCTCTCTCTTGTTTTGTGTTTGTTTAGGTCATAGGGTGATGTAAAACCATGTTGGTTCACAAGTTGGGGCACTATCCTACCCGGCTTCACCTAACGGGGAGATTCCCCCCCTTATACGGGTACAGAACCTCCGCCTCTAGGTTAGAGCGCATGCATGCGAGGGGGGACACATGCAAGCACCTATACCAACCTCTCACCACACTCACTCACATATGCTAGGGACACATGCAAGTTTTCATCTGATTTCGATGTTCTCGTGGTCTTCCTCCGGCGAAACCCTGGTCTCTGTGCACACTCGGATCGTCTACCCCCCTAGACGTTCCTCTGACAGGGGTAGCCCGATGTAGCTCTCTCTTGTTTTGTGTTTGTTTAGGTCATAGGGTGATTTAAAACCATGTTGGTTCACAAGTTGGGGCACTATCCTACCCGGTTTCACCTAACGGGGAGATTCCCCCCTTATACGGGTACAGAACCTTCACCTCTAGGTTAGAGCGCATGCATGCGAGGAGGGACACATGCAAGCACCTATACCAACCTCTCACCACACTCACATACATATGCTAGGGACACATGCAAGTTTTCATCTGATTCCGATGTTCTCGTGGTCTTCCTCCGGCGAAACCCTGATCTCTGTGCACACTCGGATCGTACCCCTAGACGTTCCTCTGACAGGGGTAGCCCGGCGTAGCTCTCTCTTGTTTTGTGTTTGTTTAGGTCATAGGGTGATGTAAAACCATGTTGGTTCACAAGTTGGGGCACTATCCTACCCGGTTTCACCTAAATGGGGAGATTCCCCCCTTATACGGGTCCGGAACCTTCCTCTAGGTTAGAGCATGCATGCGAGGGACACATGCAAGCACCTATACCAACCTCTCACCACACTCACACACATATTCTAGGGATACATGCAAGTTTTCATCCGATTAGATGTTCTCGTGGTCTTCCTCCCAAGAAACCACGATCTCTGTGCACACTCGGATCGTCACCCCCTAGACGTTCCTCGACAGGTAGCCAGCGTAGCTCTCTTGTTTTGTGTTTGTTTAGGTCATAGGGTGATGTCAAACCATGTTGGTTCACAAGTTGGGGCACTATCCTACCTGGTTTCACCTAAACGGGGAGATTCCCCCCTTATACGGGTACGGAACCTTCGCCTCTAGGTTAGAGCGCATGCATGCGAAGGGGGACACATGCAAGCACCTATACCAACCTCTCACCACACTCACACACATATGCTAGGGACACATGAAAGTTCTCATCTGATTCCGATGTTCTCGTGGTCTTCCTCCGGCGAAACCCTGATCTCTGTGCACACTCGGATCGTCTACCCCCCTAGACGTTCCTCTGACAGGGGTAGCCCGGCGTAGCTCTCTCTTGTTTTGTGTTTTTTTAGGTCATAGGGTGATGTAAAACCATGTTGGTTCACAAGTTGGGGCACTATCCTACCCGGTTTCACCTAAACGGGGAGATTCCCCCTTATACGGGTACAGAACCTTCGCTTCTAGGTTAGAGCGCATGCATGCGAGGGGGACACATGCAAGCACCTATACCAACCTCTCACCACACTCACACACATATGCTAGGGACACATGCTAATGAGTACCTTACTTTCAGCATTTGGAAGCCTTTCAAACTTTTCAAAACCTTTTAACTTCCTTGTCGAGTCACCACTTATTCTATGAGCACCGTCTTGAGAGCATAGTTGTCATTCTTAGTGTAATGTGCTTGTCTCAAAACTTGGTTAATTATGTCATGACTTTGATGCTTGCATCTTTGATATCTCTACTTGTAGTCTTCACTTGAACTTCAGAGGTGCCACGACATTTACATTGTGCTCTCCAAACAAAGGCAAGCGAGATACCACTCTGTCATACCTTCTTATGAGCATTGCAATATTGCTTATGTTTATGTTTCATGCTACTTATTATTATTGACTTGGAATCTTTTCATAGCTTGCAATGAATATTGAGTAGACTTAGTTGCATACTCCTTATTATGAATTGTCTAAGTATCTACTCCTGTGTTGAGAATATTTACATCATATGAAGCAAATGTGTTCGTAAAAGTTCTTTTATCGCACTCAGTTTTCAACTGAATTACTTGAGGACAAGCAATAAGCTAAACTTGGGGGGAGTTGATACGTCCAAAACGTATCTACTTTCCCGAACACTTTTGCTATTGTTTCTCCTCTAAACTTGTGTGATTTGGATACAACTAACACAGACTAATGCTATTTTCAGAAGAATTACCTTGGTTTCTAGTTTTTGTGCAGAAAATCAACTATCAGGAAAAATCCCAAAAAATATGCCAAAAATCCTATTTCACCAGAAGACTCACGGAGCTAGAAGACGAGACGGAGTGGGGCCCTGGGGGGGCCACACCCCCCAGCCACGCGGGCTAGGCCTGGCCGCGCCTAGAGGGGGTGTGGCCGCCCCAGGCACCCCCTCGGCCTACCTCTTCGCCTATAAGTTGCCTCTTGACCTAAAAACCGAGGGGGGTCGATGTTTTTCTAGAAAGAGTTCCGTTGCGCCGCCACCACCAGAAACCGCGATTCGGAACCAGAAACTCCGTTCTGGCACCCTGCCAGGACGGGGAATTTGGAGAGGATCATCACCATCATCATCAGCAACGCCTTTCCATCAACCGTCCATGTTTCCCTCATCCATGAGTGAGTAATCCCCGGTTGTAGGCTATGGGGATGGTAGGGATTGGATGATTTCTATCATGTAATCGAATAAGATTGTTAGGGCATGGTGCCTAGTATCTCTATTAGTGCTATTTGACTTTGTTGCAACTTGTTGTGCTTAATGCTTGTCACTAGGGTCCGAGTACCATGATCTCAGATCTGAACTTATTATTGAATCATTATGATAGTATTTTTGTGATCTTATCTGCAAGTTGTGTACACATATCATTGTCCGTATCCAAAGGCCCCGAAGTGACAGAAATTGGGACAACCTGAGGGGATCGCTGTGATGTGAGGATCACATGTGTTCACAGAGTGTTAATGCTTTGCTCCGGTGCTCTATTAAAAGGAGCACCTTAATTTCCAGTAGTTCCCTTGAGGCCCCGCTGCAACGGGATGGCAGGACAAAAGATGTTGTGCAAGTTCTCATTGCGAGCACGCATGACTATATATGGAGCACATGCCTATGATTATTTAGTACTTGGATGCTTTATCTTATTTATCCGCAATTGTCCTAGATCTTGAAGTTACATGTTTAGACTTGTACATGCAACGCCTGTCCATGCAACGCCTGTTCATCCATCCCTATGCCTACCGCGCTCATATCCTACTGTTTGCTACTACAGTTACTATTGCTCCTATTTTGTTGTTGTTGTTGTTGCTTTGCTGTTGCTACTACAAATCTATTGCTACTGATAAACTTCTGTGAGCAAGAACTATTTCCAGGTGCAGCTGAATTGACAACTCAGTTGTTAAGGCTTGCAAGTATTCTTTGGATCCCCTTGTGTCGAATCAATAAATTGGGAATACTACCCTCGAAGACTGTTGCGATCCCCTATACTTGTGGGTCATCAAGACTATTTTCTGGCATTGTTGCCAGGGAGTATAGCTTTATTTCTAAGTTCAATTGGATCTATTATTGTTCACTGCTATTCCTTTCATCATGGGTAAGTCTCGTGATGGAAAGTTTCCCATTTTACCATCCACTACAAGAAGAGGTACAATCCTAAACAATTGCCCTAGATCTTGAAGTTACATGTTTAGACTTGTCCATGCAACGCCCGTCCATCCATCCCTATGCCTACCGCGCTCATATCCTATTGTTTGATACTACTGTTACTATTGCTCTTATTTTGCTGTTGTTGTTGCTTTGCTGTTGCTACTAAAAATCTGTTGCTACTGATAAACTTCTGTGAGCAAGAACTATTTCTAGGTGCAGCTGAATTGACAACTCAGTTGTTAAGGCCTGCAAGTATTCTTTGGATCCCCTTGTGTCGAATCAATAAATTGGGTAATACTACCCTCGAATATTGTTGCGATCCCCTATACTTGTGGGTCATCACCGCCTAGCGCTGCCGCCGCGTCGCCTCTGCCTTGCGCCACCGCCACACCAAGTCGCCGCCGCCCACCTCATCCTCTCCGGCTTCTAAACCCTGGATCATCGTGGAAACCCTAATACTCCACCATAACCTGCTCTGGCTTAGGCGAAGCCCTGCGGGATCTTCCCTCTACTTCCGACACCACGCTGTCGTGCTACCGGAATCACGACGAGAGAACTACAACCTTCGCTGCTTGCTGGAACAAGGGAGAAGAAGGTTTTCATCGAGTACCAAACGTGTGACCGACTACGGAAGCGCTGCCGAAACATAGTGCCGGAAGGATTGTCTATGCGATCTTGAGATCGGTAGGTGTACGACTACATCACCCACGAGAATCTGCTCTCATTAATCTCTTTGGAATCTTCGAGGGTGAGTACTCTAATCGACTTGTTGCTACAATCTAGTAGATAGATCTTGTCTTGTTTGTGTTCATGCGGTAGAAAATTTTGTTTTCCATGCTACGAACCCCTACAAAAACCGTTCTTTCAGAAAAGGCGATTTGGTTCTCCGACTTGTGCCGAAAAGAAAGAACAACCTTTCCATGATTTGGAAAGGACCTTTTATGATTAGCAGAGTCCTGCATAATGGGTCGTATTATTTAACCGATATGAGACCAGTCAAGGAAAGACCAGATACTCGTAAGAGGAAGAGAGCTGGCGGTAGCACAGACCCGGATGAAATAGACCGTCCATGGAATATTACACAGCTACGTCCCTTATATTTTTAGTTATATTTCCTTATAATCATATATGTACATATTCAAAGTGAAATAAAGTATTGGTTCCCTCATATGTTATTCTTGAGAAGTTTTTTGCCATCTTATTTCCAAAAGAGCATATCATTCTTCAAAAATCCCAGAATGCTTGAAAGTGCTTTATGCTCATGTTCATTCTGGTTACGATTTTTGAATATCTAAAAAAAAATGTTACCTTATGGTAAAAAATTCAATTTATTGTCTATACTTTGGTTTTTTATCTGATTGCTTAGACACGGGTATTTTCCGAGTAATGGGTTGTTGGTACTGGTAGCCGGCTTTGTTTCCGAGTTTAAACTGGTTTAGCAATTACGCTCCGTTGCTCGGCAAAGTTTCCGTGATAAAGGTTGGCCGGCCCATGAAAGGGACGAGGCAGAGAGCTAGGTAAAACAACAAGTATAGGCATAAACTAAAAGTGCTTCAGAAATTTTCAAGCACAAGCATAAAATATATAAACATAAGTGCTACAATAGTAAAAGCATCAGTTTTTACAGACCAGCACAGCCAAAATAATTGTTTCCATCATTACATTGCCAGAAGTTCAGAATAATGCATAAAAATTGTTTATGCTATAGATCCAGGTGGTGGTGATGAAGAAGGTGGAGCGCTGGAGTCGACAATGTTGTCGCCCTGGACCTCAGACTCGGAAGATGCTTCAGCGAGGTTGTCTTCTGGCTCTTGAGGCGAGGGAGGCACGGGGACGGATCCGAAGAACGGCGTCGTATAATTGTTCATCTCTGCCACACGACAAGCATAACCTGCACAGGAATCTTGGGTTGCCTTGATGTCCTGCAGGTTACCCTCATCGTCCTCCTCGGTAATACCTTTGGTGACATGCCAGATTTCCATCTCGCTATGGTGGCTCATCACCATGGTAAGAGCAGTCTGGGTAGCAGTCCGATCGTAGGAGATCATCCAGTCCTTGATAAGCTTCGGAATCTCCTTGGCGTTGTCCCTCACCTCTTGCACTGACATCGTGTGCAAGTCGGAAAGCTTGACCGACTCACCAGCCTATTCAAGAGTCTGGCGGAAGTCGAACAAGATATCTTCGACGAGCTTGATGCGCTCGAGGCGAGGTTCGGAGGTAGGAGAGTAGGAAAGATTCAGGGGGCTGGGAAAGAACCAAAACTCAAAATTCGACTGAGAATAAAGTCAAAAAATCAACGTAAAATGAAGGTCAGAAAGCTTACCTAGCACAGAACGATCCCATTGAGCATGTTCCTCATGGAGGTTGTTCAGTTCATTCTCTAAGGCCTGGGCTAGATCCCTCTGACTATCGAAGTCCTTCTTGAGATCATACCATTGTTTATCTCGGAGGGCTAGCAGCTTCTCAAGCCTCATGATTGCTTGATTCCAGGATAGTAGCTATGGATTTCTCCGACTCAATGGTTAGCTTCTGAATCTTGTCCCGGAGTTCAACATTATCCAGTTCCAAGACCTTGAAGTTCTCGGATTGTTCCACCATCTTGCTGGACTGACACAATAGTTCTGCAAAGGGAAAAAATATCAGTCAGACAGAACAAGTTTGACTATGACAAAAGCTAATTGACAAAGCGGAAGTTGGAAAATTTTACCTTCTGCTTTATCTTTCTCAACTTTTAACTTTGAATTCTCAAGGCGCAAAGCTTTGATATCCTTGCGTTTATTACAAATATTCTTGAGCAATTCCTGTTTGGAAGATGCAATTTTCTGTAAGTTTAGAAGACGGAATACCGTCAGACGTCTACTAAGACTCGGGCTGCAAATTTATCTAAGTAAAAATACAGCACGAGCCTTGGGGGCTACACTACATCTTTCTTTTGCAACCTAAAAGCATCAATTCGGATCCAACGATGTTTATCCGGATTTATGCTTGGGGGCTAGAGGATATGATAATAAAATAAATGCAAATAAGAATCGGAAACTTACAATATGTTCCAAGTGTAACTTCTCAAATCCGAGTTTAGTGCTGTGAAAAACTTTCTCGGCAAGGGAGAGGGAGGGAACATCCGTCGCTGGGAGTTCGCCAGACTCTATCTTAGCATCCCGGGCCAAAATTTGGTCCAGAAGGCTGACCAACTTGACGTCCTCCTGCTCCTGTCTTGTGGCCTCTGTGGTTAAGGTTTGCTTCTCAAGACTGGACTGAGCCAGCTTGAGGATCTCTTCCTTCTTCTTCCTCTTCAGGCCAGAGACAGTAGAGCCGGCCACTTTATCCAACGTTCCTGTAGATATTACCATGGGATCATTACCCTTGACGGGTTCACCCTTGTTATTTGCCTGATCACCAATGGTGACTAGGGCTTGCGAGATGTTGCCAGCATCAGGAGAGGCGGAAGCTTCCTGTGCTGATGGAGTACTGGATGGAGTCGGTGGCAGCATAGCAGGGGAAATAACAAGATTCTTCTGACTCATTTGCTTTCCTGGCTTGCTGTCCGGCTTGGTCTTGCTCTTCAAAGACACTTTAGATCTAGAGCACGAAAATCCAAATATCAGGTGTGCTCTAGAGAGAAAGATAGGTACAAGGTACTGAAATAACAAAAGACAAGGTGCTTAGTTTTTAACTACTGGTAGCACTTGGCTACCAGCAGTGATAACAACTTCCTTCGCCTTACGTTCTTGGAGGCAGAGGTGGAAACTTCTTGCACCTCATCATCCTCTGTCGCTCCGAATCGTTTGAAAGGTGTCCCTCTAGTGCAGCTAGCTCAGACTCGGGGAGTTTCTCGAGCTGACAAAAGTCGAAAAGCATCGGTGAAAATAGAGTCGAAGAAAGAACAGAAAAGAACGACAAAACGCAAAAGCAGAGTCAAAATATTTACCGGATTCAGAGGACGGTTGGACGTAAACATCTTCATGGAGACATCCGGAACTTGTCGTTCCACTCTTTCCTTGATCAAGTACTGCATGAGGGTCTTGTAATCCTTTACCGGAATCCGGTTCAGGCTGACCCCGCATGTTGTCCTTCTTGTCATTGGTGAAGGTGTGCATGAAGCGATCTCCATGATGCTGCAGAGGCTGGATCCGGCGATCCAGCCAGCAGTGGATCAGGTCGGATCCGCGGAGGCCCTTGTGCTTCATCAGAAATTCAATCCGCCTCTTGGCGAGGATCAAAATATCTGACAGTTCCGGCGCTTCCGCGTCCCATGACTTATGTTGGGGGGGGGAACCATCGACGAAGGCCGGAAGACCTTCCGCCTTTCCAGGAGCCAGAATATCCTTATGATAAAATAAGGTTCCGGCCTAGCGTTTGGCGGATTCGCTAGCGTTAATCCTAGGATAAACTCGGTTTCTCCTAAGGACTAAGCTAAGAGTGCCTATGGTGTAAGGCACACCGGCGCTAATGGAGTTCTTCCGAGTACCATAGTAGTATCGGAAAAGTGCGAGACTTGGCCTAATGCCAAGAAACCCCTCGCACAGAGCTGCATGAGTACTAAGCCCGATCAGAGAGTTGGGAGGGAGGTTATGGAGTTGCACACTATAATTATTGAGGACCTCAACGAAGAAGTGTGACAGTGTCAAGCTGAGGCCATGGTCGATGTGCATGCCAAACAGCACCCGTTCGTCGTCGCGCGGGGCGGGAATGGCATGCCCTAAGGCTCTCTGCCACGCGCCGACGACGATGAGTCCTTCGTCCTCCATGACCTAGAGTTCGGCGTCATCCATCTCGCTAGGGATCCAGAGGCCCCGCATCTTCTTTTCATCCGCCGCCGACGAACCCGCCGCCGCTCCTGAGGCCGAGGCAGACGCCATTGCTCTTAGAGAAGAAGGACTGGTGGGGGAGATAGATTTTCTCGCGGCGTGTAGATGGGAATGTCTACAGAGCGCTCTAGGAGTACAAGGAGACAATGGATGAAGCGGTGGATAGATCAATCTGAGAGAAGGGTTTTTCTCCTCTCTTTTATTTACCTCTGCGCCAAGATTCGTGCGTTGATACGCACGATTATTGCCACACGTATAGGAGAGAGGTAGGTAACTTCCTCGCGACTCTTTCGCCCCCTTGATTCTCGTGTGGGCATTGAAATTTCGTTCTGTTACGTAAGGAATGGACCCACCAACAGTCGTGTTGATGGGACGCCTGTCAGTGACAGGACCTGGTCTGAAAAGTTGTCAGCCCGCACGCTGCTGTAAAATCCGGCTCATGTTTCAAACTTAGCAAGGAAAAGACTGAAGTCGGAACAAAACATATCCGACTCAACTAACTTGGAATCCTACACTACTGAAAGAATTTTTCGGGAACCCTTCAAGATTCAGAAGACGAAGAAACCATCAAGCTAGACGATTTATCCGACTTTGGATCTTGGAGACTTCCAAGGGCTACTGTTGGGGATATACTTTCCGGGTATACCCACGGGACTCGCTAACCAGGGTGTCCCACCAACGGGTTAGAGATTTGCTTCATGGGCGGCCCAGTCAGAGAAAGAGGAGGAGCCAGTTCCGGCTATGACAAGGCCTAGAAAAGTTACCAACTTAGGCATGTAGTATTACTTGTAGTCCAAGTTGTATCTAGTTACCGACTTTGTTACATAGCCGAATAGGTCTCTCATGTAACCCTAGGTCTCGGTGACTATATAAACAGGCCCTATGGGAGCCTTTAGGACACAACCAATCATACTACCACAATCACAACTCGCACAGGCGAACCTCTCTTGTAATCCGCTGTAACATCCGGCTTACGCCGATATATTACTGGGTTGCTAGCAGGAGTAGGATACGATCACCGCAGTCGTATCTAAACCTGGGTAAACTTGTGCTCACTGCTCCTGGAACATCCGACGTCTCACACCCCATCTTTCCAATGCCACTAGGACCCCCTATGGCGTACTTGTCGACAATTTGATGATAACTATAGCATTTGCAATAGACTTATATTTAGCCTCAATACTTGAGCGAGACACAGAATCTTGTTTCCGAGTACTCCAAGAATCCAAGTTAGGAAATATAGCAAATCCACCGATCCAACATCTGTCATCAAGACAACCTTCCCAGTTGGCATCTGAGAAGACACTAAGAAGAGTAGATGATGATTTTTGAAACATGATGCCGGTATTAATGGTACCTTTTACATAACGAAGTGTTCTTTTTGTCGATGTCCAATGAACAATAGTGGAGCATGAAGATACTGCAAATTTTATTGATTGAAAAAGCCAAATATGGTTGTGTTAATGTCAAATACCGAAGAGCACCAAAAATACTCCGATAATTGGTATTGTCTTTAGGACCAAGGGGAGATCCATTAGTCAGTGTCAGAGGCTCGGAGGGTGACAATGGTGTAGGGGTAGATGAACAAGCGGTCATATTAACCCGAGCCAATAAATCTTTAGCATACTTGGACTATGTGAGAATGAAACTGTTATTATTTCTCTTCACCTCAATTCCAACAGTGTAAGTCCCACATATCCTTGATAGCAAAATTCTCACCAAGTTGACGAAGTAAAACAGAAACAACTTCATTGGAGGAGTTAGTGAAAATAATATCATTAACATAAATGAGGACAAACATAGTGATACGTGACTGATGATAAATAAACAAGGGTGTGTATGCCAGAGAAGCCATAGACCCAAGTTCAGTCAATTTGCACTGAGCCGAGAATACCAAGCTCAAGGATCCTATTTCAAATCATAGAGAGTTTTGTCTAGTTTGCAAATATAATACGGAAAGCGTGCATCTTCAAAGAAAGAACGCGTTCTTGGCATCTAGCCGTCGAAGACTCCACCCCTTGGAAATAGAGATGGCTAAGACAATCCTTATAGTAGTTGCTTTCACAACATGGCTAAAAGTGTCCTTATAATCATGACCATATCTTGGTTTGAAACCCTTGGCCACAAACCTTACCATCATCACGCCTCTTTGTACGATAGACCCATTTACAGTCAATAATATTTTTATTTGAACTCGGAGGAACCAAACGCCATGTGTTGTTTTGCATAAGGTCTCCAAACTCTTCATCCATAGCATTATTCCAATTATCAATACCAAGAGCCTCATGAAGATTGCTCGGTTCTCCTATAGATGTAAACATACCATACTTGACAGTATCGTCTGTGATTTTTTTTGGATTGTGTATACCTTTTTGAAGTCGGGTACATGGTTCGGGTGCTGGAGGGGGCATGGGAAGACTATCCGCAGATGATCCACTTGCCGGAGATGCAGGAGATCCTGGTGGGCCTAGTGGAGGTGTGCCATGCATAGAAGATCCAGGGGAATCCGGAGCGGTCCTAGCACTATGATCATCAGGCATACTCCCGTAGTTGTCGCTTGGAAGAGGGGGAGCAACCGCACGTGCCGATGTGCAGGAGGCGACAATTCCATAGACCACATGGGCAAGTTGTCAGCCGACAAAGGCGGCATAGGGGCGTCGTGTTAGCCAAAACCATATGGACAACCCGAGAAAGATTGCAACACGGGATCCAAAGTCAAGTTTAGAGCAGTGTGCACAGAATTATTAGTGGAATCTGCATTGGAATCATTGCTAATGATTGAAGAATCATTGGCTAATATTTATTCACTGGAACTTGATATTGCATGCTCAGATTGAGTTGGTTGTTCATATGTTGGGGCCATAACATTTTCATACACCTGTAGAGGGTTAGGAGCAGTAACAATAGGCATAGTATCATTGATATGCACACCCTTAGAACATAAATTTGGTGGTAATAGAATTTCCTCGCAAAGACCACGACCAACATTCGGATGTAGAGTTTAAAATAGAAAAATATTCTCATCGAACACAGCATCACGAGAAATGTAGACACTTCCACTGGATATATCAAGACATTTAACTCCTTTATGGAGAGGACTATACCCCCAAGAAGACATATCATTTGGAATGAAAAGCAAGTTCTTGTTGATTGTAAGGACTAAGGTTGGGCGAAAGATAAAAAATACGAAGGGAGTCATAATTGATTTAGATAAAAAATAATTTGGCGAAAGATAGTTTATATAAAAAGTATTGTTCTAGATATACAATTGATTTCCTCAAATTTGTTTCTATCACAAAGAAAGTTGAAGATTTTCTGAGACTTCATTAATAAATTAAACAACTTTTCTCAATGTCAAGCTCGCGCACAACTATCACAAGCAGTCTAGCTAGTTTCATAGTGTGACGAGATGCATGGGTATTCCAACACTAATTGTAATTTAGATATTTTATTCGTTTGCCTTAGGGTTGCCATATGGAACAAATTATTAATAATAATTATAATCTAGATATTTTTGTGCATCAATGTTGTATTGATACAAAATATCAGTGCAAAATGCAATTGATGACTAGTTACAAACACAATATAATTATTTGTGAATATACACGTCAGTTAAATCACATACATGAGTTCTAGAACTATCCACTGAGATTTTTAGATGTTGTTGATCTATATAGTAGTTCATTTCTCACTATGGTTTTATAATGTTATATCAAAATGTTCTAATGTTTCTACTAAATATATGGTTGTTATATATTGCAGTTGTTAAAATGTGGGCGTAGTCACCGTGAGTTGGTGCAAAATGAAAAGCTATGATCTCCGAATGAAGATAAGTCGAAATAACCATATGTTCTCCATAGAATGGATGACACATATGGTAATCCTTACTAACTTAAGAGGTGAAGCCAAAGATCCATCTCAAATATTAATAGAGTAATTATTTAACATATAACCTAAAAATGTTGTCATCGAGTATGTAGAAGAAATTAGTGCACTAGATATTAATTAAGAAAATGATATGAGCAATTCACACTATTAAATGATGCGAGCAAACAAGAAATAAATCTAATCATAGTAAATTGTAATTTGATATATTGATATAAAATTTGGATACTACAAGTAGGAAAATATTAATATTTATCTTAGTGAAGTAAAATCCATAAATTGAGGATATAGTCAAGCATCCTACACAAAAGATCTAGATAAGAAAAGCTTTAATATTTCTGTTTTAATTTTTCAATCTATAATATTTCTATTTAAGCCATTTAAACATACATGTGGTCTTATGATTATAATAAAACATATATTTAAAACAACATTATATAATCTAGAGTTTTTACCATTTCTGTCTTTTAGTATACTAGAAATATGAGAAAAGAAGATGACACAATTGTGCAACTTTGAGTCTTGTCTATTCTTTCATTTTCATAATCTCACGAATTGCAGAATAACTTGATTTTATTCTTATAATACTTCTTTTAAAACACTTTTTAACCTGATTTTCTATTTACAACTTAAAACATGGATTTCGAAAGTTGAAAAGACTAATAGGTTTGAGCGAGCACCAGGTGGAATCGTGTGGATTTCTGGGACACGGATCTATGACAATGGGGTTGAATGCTAACCGAACTTTGATTTAGTTTTTTTGTGAAAATGTGAAGAACTTTGGGTTTCGATTCATTGATAGAAAGGAAATTGATTTACAATCTAAGAAAAGGCTAGTACAAGCAACACTCAAAACAATACTACGACTAAAGAATGTCGGACACAAGTTACAACGGACACCTCCAAACTAAACATGGTCTAGAATCTAGCCATCCAAGCACAAGAGAGCCAAAACCCACCAAAGCCCTTGAGGTTAAAGAAAGGAGTATAATTTTGCAGAAATGGTAGAACTGGGACACTCCTACTTCAGAAGTTGATCATGCTGTGGACTACATGTCTTGCCACCAACCGCGAATGGCGCTTGAATGCGGGGCCATCGTAAATCACCACATGTGTCTACTTCTGTCAGCCAAAATCAGTCGATTGCTTCCATGTGTCCAAGATGCCATAGCACGGGATCCTCTGCCGCCCGCTACCCATGCCACCCAAAGAAACCATGCTTGTAGGACACCTATGCACATAGGATCTAATAGATAGAATCATGGAACGTGTCGTTGGCTCGCGTTCGAACTCTGGGTCCAACCTCCAAGAACAACATCACCAAGAAGATAGTGATATTGACAATGTCATTGTTGACCGTTCCGACCCCCAGTCAGATCTAGGTTTTCACCCGAAGGATTAGAACATAAAGATGGAGTACATCAGGGATCCTAGACAACACCACTAAGTAGTAAAATGACGCATGTGGGAGCCACCATATCGGTACCAACAAGGTCGACGGGGCCTTAACCACATGTATGTCACAACCTAGCACAGACAGTGCCGCAAAAACCTAGAACCACCGAGGAATCACATTGTCCTGGGAACTTGTTTACCCTGTCATCTCGCCAATAGAGGCCACCACGCGTGAAACATCAAGGTTCGCATGGGGGCTAAAAGGCACACCCTAGTAGGAGATTGTCTGTGTTCAAATGGCTTGTGCATCGAGCAACCCAGGTCTACAGCGAGGATGCTTAGATCCTTCATGACGAGATGCCACCTAAACTAGGGGATGCCTTCAAATAGTGTCGGGGATGTAGCCCCGGATACCCCAGAGTTGATGTATAAAGAGACCGTAAGAGACTAATAAACATCTGTATAAAAGAATATGGAGATATGAAGAGATACATCAAAATATATAAGGCATAAAGAGAGAAATCTTACCTGAAAAGGAGAATAAGACGTACAGGCCGAATTAAATAAAAGTCGGCCTGGTCAAATCCTTCCCAGGCCGAATTAGGCCTTACCAACATAGTTCCGGGCCTCCCTGGCCGAATTGTATCTAAACCCGGCTGGGCCGAGCTCCTCCCGGCCGGCCCACCACCGATGCCAGACTCCTCCAGCCTCCTCGCCGAGTCTTCCCCAGGTCAACCCTGCAAGAGCCCCCGCCAAGCCGCCTCGATGCCAGCTCGCCACCCCGGCGCTCAGCGCCAACACTGCCAAGGTCGCCCGCTAACGGCCAGATCGCAAGACGCCCGGGCCGCAACAGTGATCCGGCCCACCGCGGGACTCCACCACGTCGCCTCGACCGGGCCATGCCGCCAAGCACCCCCGGGTGGGCCGACTAGGAAAACCCTAGCCCACCAGCGGGATCCACCCAGTCCTGGGCGCCCCTTGACCCGGCTGGGCTGCAGTTCGGCCCGATATGGGCCGACTTAGGCTAGGACCCGGCTGGGCTGACTTTTTCTCCATTTGGGTCTTGATCTCCCCCAGGCCGAGTCAACCAGGCTCCAGGCCGAATTGCTAGTCCTTTTGGGGCACTTGGGCCAAGTTATAATGATCCGTATGTCCTATAATTTACCTCCACATGCCTCCACAGTCCCTACAAGCACACGCCAGTGGATCAAGACAAGACCGACAAGTATTGTGCCAGTCTTGGGAGCCCACCAGCTCAGACTGGCACATGATGTATGGAATATGCCTATGGCATCTAGCAAGATGCTAGGGATATGCTCTTGGCATCAAAAAAGATGCTAGAGAATATGCCTGGCATCTCTAAAGATGCCAAGGCATATGCTCAGCATCACTGGAAGATGCCCAAAATATGCCATCTAGATGCTAAGTGTGTAGCACAAGACTTGTCCCCTGGGCTTCCCTTTATAAGGAGCACCAGGGGGATCGTTCCCAGGGAGGCCCCCGAAGGGCTCCTCCCCTCTCTGCTCACTAGGGGCTCTCCTTCTTCCTCTTCCTCCACTCTCATAGAGAGATCTACATAGAAGGATAGGAGCACTCCGGGGAGCATGATTGTAGCCACAAGTATGGCAAGATTATAAGAGATTAGATGTATAGAAGGAGGTGTTATCCCACTTGAGAGCTTCAATCCAATATACATTGTATTTCTCTTTGATCATACGAGTGCGGTCTTCACTGCATCATCCCTCCCCGGATTCCTCCACGTCCATCGGCCCCGACTTTAGCCTACCCATGGCATATGCCGTGATACCACCACGACAAATAGCATCCAAGGCCCGTGTTGCATGATGCTACACATGTCATCTACACCATTAGGTCAAATGTCATTGTCTGTCTCCCGCTAGATGCGGACCACCCACGCACGACCAACCAAGTTGGTCATCACGTGACTGGCACACCTCCCAAAAAACTACTACATTTGGTCTTTCTGTCCACCGCGACCCACACACAACCGACGAAGCCACACCCTTCCCTTAAAGCGGACATCCTAGATGATGCCCAACGACTACGGCACAACATCGCAGACACATCGGAGCCAGGATCGCACCCGCGTGGCAGCTTTCTAATAAATTGTCACGCCGAACCACTAGCCCACGCATGATCGAAATGCCACGGATTTAGCGGCGAATAGCCTCGGGAAGACCCGGGAGGGCAGCTTTTGGTTCGCCATCCGGGTGCTCCAAGAGCTTACCCCCACCATCATCTTCGACAGAGACGACCGCACACCACAGCTCGGTTGGGGAAGGAAGGAAGGGAGGAGAAGGTGGCTGAACACCCCGCCGCAACACCTCGTCGTCCCTCAAGCCCACGACCCACCTGACATGGTTATACCCTGTGGGTACACGATCTCGGCATACCTGGTCCAGCCCAAGGAAGGCCCACGACAAGTATACGCCGGCCCATGAAGACTTTCGGGTGGCCAAGGCCCATGACGCCTTCTGATCCTTGGAGAGCAATACTAGAGTAGATAGGAAATTCAAAGGGGTAAAACCCTAAAACCTGTAACCGACTCGATCTGTGCCTGGGACCTACCTATCTCTATATAAAGGCCAGGAGGGAACAAGGAGGAGGTCTCTTACAATCTCTCGCACACCACCGCATACACACCTCCACGCCAGATTGCATCTGCGCACCCCTGTAATCTTCGGTTCTGCCGTAATCAAGAGCAGACAAGCAGGAGTAGGGTTTTCCCTCCGGGGGCCTGAACCTGGGTAAACCTCGTGTCCCCGTGTTGTTTGTTTGCTAACCGTTCCGCGATCTCCAGCATCCCCATCTTCTCCAACACCCAAGTCCATAACAATGGGCATTGACGAGATTAAACCTCATCAATTGGCGCCGTCTATGAGAACTAGGGACGCTGATTGTGCGATCGTGATGGTCCCAACCCGAGCGATCTACAACTCCGCAGCGACGGAGAGTCATCTCCTCTTCAGCGCCTTCGACTTCACCGCCCACTCACCGGCCACCATGAAGGACTTCAAGCCCGTTGGTGACGGACTCGAGATCCTATTCAGGAGCTTATGCTTCCAGGTGGGGCAGACCGACACTCTCCGCCTCCCAGAGCGGGTGCCCCTACCATCGATCAGACCCGCTTCATGGGGTCCACACCCCCGTGCTACACACCTCATCATCAACATACGAGTCCTATGACAGCAGCAGCTGCAACTCCGATCTGTGCGATCCGCCATCGGACGAAGGGACCTACGGTTCCGGATCTGGAATCTGCGGCAGCAGCAGACCGATCTACGAGCGCTACCAGTGCGCCGCGGTCATCCAGGATTAGGAACACAATACGCCACCCAACCCGCAGGGTATGAACGATGAAAACAGAAGAAGCCAATCCCCCCACCCGACAGGGAAAACAACAACCGGGTCATCCACCTCGACGAGGAGGGATGGGCTCAAGCACGCGAGGCCGTGGCAGGCAACAAGATCCTGCCCGCCGACGCCTCACGAGATCTACTGATGGCATACCGCATGCTCCTCATCGAGGAGCACAAGAAGCAGATCAAGATGCAGGAAGTGCTCGACAACCGCAAGCAAGCAGCTTCAGAGTCCAGTGTGCGACGAGCTACGCTCTTCGCCATGGGCATTGGCTCCAGCTCGCACGACAACAACGGCAACAAGCACCGTTCTCGGATGGAGAACATGGACCCCAAAGAGCGTCGCGAGGTGACCTAAGCCCTCAACGCGTCCTTCATGGAGATGGACGCCGACGACAACGTCATCCCAAAAACGCCGCAAGCTGCGATCATGGCGACACAGCACTCGTGATCCCACCCACCTCCGGAGGGGGACCCGAAGAGGGCCATGCACAAGTCCGCGCTTACCGGAATCGGACTTGTTGGAGCTGCGCTCCACGGAGAAGATCCTGCGGAGCCAAAAAAGAAGGCTGCAGTCAGATTCAACCGCAGCCCCACCCTCATCCGAGGATGAAGAGCATGACCTTCCTCGAAGGCATAAGAGCTCACGTCATCGCAGTCACGACTATGACGCTCGAAACGAGCTAACGCAGCGCAAAATCGACAAGGGACGCGCCAAGCGCGTATGCTCGTCTGAATCCGAGATGGATGAAGACGAAGGAGAACTCTGCGGAGCTCTATGCTTCAGCAGATCTATCCGACGGACAAGGATGCCGAGAAACTTCAAGCTCCCTTCGGACACTCCGAAATTCGACGGCACACAGGACCCCAAGGCGTGGCTTAGCGACCACTTGTCGTCCGTCAAACTGCACGGTGGAAGCATGGAAACCGCCATGCAATGCCTTCAGCTGCAGCTGACAGGCACGGCTCGGATCTGACTAAGCAGCCTATCCTCAGGATCCATCCGAAGTTGGGAGGAGCTGGCGTATAGTTTCGTCCGAAACTTCAAAGGCACCAGCAAGAGGCCTGCCTCGATCGAGGAGTTGCGAGCCTACACTCAACGAACGGGCAAATCCATTCGCTCGTACATACTGCGCTGGTCCAACACCAAGAACTCCGCGGCGCACATCTCCGAAGAAAGGGTTATCGACGCCAGGACTTCAAGGAAGAACTTGGGCGCGTCAAGCCCAAGACACTCGACCACCTCATGGACATCGCCAACAGGTGGGCCGACGGCGAGGACTCCGTCCACCGAGCGCACTCGGAGGAATAGGACGAATACGGCCGACGACGAGAACACCGTAGCAAGAGGAGATCACGCGTTTACGACGATCGCGATGGACCTGACATGGTCGCGGCTGGCTACGCCGACCACCACAGCGACGCCAACCGCAACAGCGACGGATACCGCGGAGGCAATTTCCACGATGGAGGACACCCAACACAGTCGTGGCAGCGCCGCGGTCGCGACGACGGACCCTCAGCATACGAAAAATTGTCGGGTCCATGCACCATCCACTTCTACATCGACAAGCAGGATGGTAATAAGAAGGCAAGCGACATGCTCAAGGACTGCTGCGAGTTTCAGAAACTCAGCGAAAGCATGGCTCAGATGAGGCAGCAAGCCCCAAACCCTGGATTCGGGAACGCACCCGCACCAGGCGAGATAGCGCATGGAGCTCCTCCACCGCCACCTGTAGGAGGCCTGAACCACCCAATCGCACCAGCACAGAATAATGGTGGGCACGGGCATCCCTCGCCAAAAGGAGCGCTGATGATCCAAAAAGGGCGCCCAACGAATAGGATGCAGAAGAAAATCACTCGTCAGATTAACCTGGACTGACAGCTCCACCCGCCATCCCTGAGTACCTCAGCGGATCGGAGTCCTGATCACGTTCAGCCGTTCGGATCACCCTTGCCAGGTCCCTCGCCCAGGTCATGCTGCCCTGGTGCTTGAGGCGCAGATCGGAGGTTTCGAGATGAGTCGCGTCTTCATGGACGGTGGCAGCAGCATCAACCTGATGTTCGCAAGCACCCTAGCAGCAATGCGGATCCCGCTGTGCAGCCTGGAATAGTCAGACACAACGTTCCATGGCATCGTTCCAGGAAAGGGCTGTGGCATCCCGCAAAACCACTACTAGAAAATCGCGTTGAATTTGTGCATTGCATCGTCATCATCATGCATTGTTTGTCAAAAACTAATTTCGGAAACCTGTTTTGAATTTCCAAACGCCCCAACTTTTATTCAAACGCCAAACCCCCGGAAGTTCCGGATATTTTGTTTGTCGAAAGCTATTTATAAAAGTTATTTGAAAACCAATAAAAATATTAAATTATTTTAGTGGGGCAGTCGAACGGGCCGATTGACCCGAACGACCGCCCCAGAAATATAAACGGTCCACCCCAACTGCCCCTCTAAATCCTAAACCCACCAACTATCCTACCCAGCCCCAACCCTCCACCTCACCCTGTCCAATCAGACGCTGCCACCTCATTTTTTTTCCTCCCCCTAGCCAACCCCAAACCGCCACATGGCAACCCCATCTCCCTCCCAACCCACTCAGCACACACCCTCCACACAAAACGCCACACACGCACACACGCCTGCAGCACACACACACCGTGCCACACTCACCCACATACCCCCCGCGCCCACCGACCGCCGGGTCCCACCCCACCTGCCGCATGCCGCTGCCTCCCTCTGGCCCCGGTCCACGCCCCTGGGCCCTCCTCCCTGGGACCCACCACGACCCGTCCCGTCCGCCGCTCCCCTGTGCTTCTTCTACCTCGCGCCCGCCCGCCGCCAGCCCTCCTCTCCTAGCGCCACAGCGCCCGCCTAACGCCCTCCAGAAGGCCCGCCGCTGCGCCATGAGCGCGCGCCCGAGCCCCGCCCCGCTGCCGCTGGCTCCGGCCCTCAGGCCATGCGCCCCTGAAGCCGGCCGAGCCTGCCTCGGCCCGCTTCCACCGGCCGGCGAGCCGCGCCTGCGTTTTCCCGCCCGTTCCACCTCCTGCCGCCCGCCGCTGCCAGCTTCGCCGCGCCGCCTCGTCGCCGCCTCGCCTCGCCCGGCGACCTCTGCATGGCCGCCCCACCTCTGCAGCGGCGCCGTCCTTCCGCCGGCAAGGTCGCCTCGCGCCCGCTTCCCTCGCCGGGCGCCCGCCGTCGCTGAGCCTCTGCCGCCGGACCCGCCACCGCACCACCTCCGTCGCCGGACGCCGGATACGCCAGCGACCCGCCCTCGCCCGGCTCGGCCACCAGCCACTCGCCGCCTCGCGTGCCTGCCCGAGCCCGCCTCCTGCAGCCGTCGCGCGGACCGCTTAACCTGCGCTCGCTGCGTCGCCGTCGGAGCTCGCGCCATGGCCCCGTCGACCTCACCTCAGGCCCGCTGCCCCGCGCCGCCTCGCCGTCTCCCCAGGGCCGCACCCACCCGTCGTCGACCCCGCGCCGCGACCCTCCACCCCGAGCCCTGCCTGGCACCGCCGGCCCCGCCTCGTCGGTCGCCAGCCGTGTCCGTGTGCACGAGTGAGGAACACCAAGATGTGCAAGAACCACGCCTCCCACAAATACGGACGAACAAGTACTTCGACATGGTACGTCACGAACCCCGGACACGGATGCCAAGATCATCGGCATGAGATCGAGACCCCGACCTCGAAACGATAAGATCGCCGTCATGGAACCGAACGCCAGGACGCCGATGCGAAATACGCCAAGGCCTACGTCACGGATCCGCAGCCCGAGTCATGGTCGCCTTCCCGGAACGCCAAGACCATCTACATGGGACCGAAGACCGATCACGGCACACCCGAACCCCATCAAACACAAGACCTCGAATCCGCCAAGTTTGCCTCAAGGATCCCGAAGCCGAATTCCGCGGACCCGACAAGATCTTCTCGAAGCGGAACAACAAGAACCCTCTCGGAACCCGAAGACCGCGGAGCCCCAAGACCTTCGACAGGGAACCGTAGGCCGAGCCTCGACACGGCAAGCTCGACCCCGTGGAACCCGACAAGATCTGCATGCGACAAGAACGACACCAAACCAAGATCTACCCTTTTCCGAGAACGTTCCCGTGAGACCGTTCCGTCGACCCCTGGACCCCGAACCCCGGAACCCTAACAAGATCGTCGAGACCCTCAATGTGTGCCCCTTTTCCGAAACCCTATTTTATGACATAATAACAACTGATGCATATTAATCATTCACCTTGCATGCATGCTTTCATGTGGTTTGGGGGCCTTATGCCAATTCACCTAATAATTAAATATGGGGCCCATATGCGGGCAAATCTAGCCTTATAATGGCCTCATTTAAACTTGTGTAGCGAACCGGTACCATATCTGGCCATGTTAAACCACATTTAAACTGCGGGGGCTTAAACAACTTGAACCATCTAATTAATTGTCGGGACCCCGGTTTCGCTTAATCTCGACCTAATTGCATCGCATCTTTGCCATGCCATGCATCATACATGCATCATGCCGATCTTCTGCCGTTGTATTAAATATTGCATCCGGTGTGTCTTCTAGTGTTTTGCTTCTTCGCGGATAAGGCCGTTGAGTTGATGTGAGCTTCGCCCCGATCTTCGGTTGAACCCTTCGACAATGTTTTCAGGCGAGCATCTCCCTCTTTCTACCTATCTTACTTTTACAGTATTTACTTCCCTCCTGTTGATCTATTGCTATCTGTGTTGCGATGCTTTAGTTTCGCATTCGTGATATTCCCTGCAGCCCTATATTGCCTTGGACACATCCTATTACCCGTTGTTTGGTAGATAGATGGACTTGCGCGTCGTAGTTGCTTGCTCAAGTGCTTGATGTGTCGTCATATGCCGATTCTTGATGTATTGCCGCATGTTGATGTTGGAGATGATCCTAGTTTTACTTATTGTTCACTTTACTTCTGTTTAACAACTAAAATTGAATAAGCAGAGGCATCGGTGGGTGATAGATAATATTTGGTTTCCGAACGCCCACTTGTGTCCCGTAAGACCCCGAGTACTTGATACCTGTTCCTTGATTTTGCGCGCTATCCACATCCGGAGGTATATGGGACCCCCGAGCGAGCTTGATTCATTCTTATTTCTTGGGGCCACAAACTAGTTTGAGGTTTTATTTACGATCTGTACTTATGCCATGCTTTCTCGCTTTATTTACGATTGTGCGAGGGCACCTTGTCTGTTTAGGAATTGTGACCCGCTTACGTGGTATCGACAAGCCCAGCCACACTTCGGGTTCCCGATCGTTCACGGCCCCACAAACCTTGAGGCCGTCTCGAGTCGGCTAACCGTTCGCGGAATCTACTTGAGGTGGCCCCTGAAATATTTCTGAATCCTGTGATTGTTCAGTCGTGAAAGCCTCGTTGGGTTTTGATTTGGTTTTTCCGAGGTTGATCGAGCGTGTGTTGCTATTGGTGCACCCCGGCCGGGTAAAACTTTCTGAAAGCCGTGTCCGCGGATATGGACGACTTGGAGCACAGTATCTCGATCATAGACAAGCATAACTAAAGTTTACTGCTATAAATTGACTTATCATGACTAGTAATCAGCTTCACTATAATGGAATGGCTAATTAATACTGCCCACAATTGCTTGTTTGGTTGTCGCTTGCGACAATTGTACCTGACTAGTAAGTATTGCAACTACAACGAAATGGTTGAATAAAAGTACCAACACCTGCTGGGTTTTGGGTTTATCTCATGCTATCTGTACCTGATTAGTAATTGTTGCAACTATCACGGAATGGTTAATTAAAAGTGCCCATTGCTTATTTTATCAGAACGATTATCTAAACCTGATTAGTAAAGTACCGCAACTATAACTGAATAAGTAAAACTGCCAACTGTGTGAGTTCCTCGGTTGACTTCCTCGTTTGGTCTCGAGGGGGAGACACCAGGATGGGTTTGTTTGGTGTTAGCTACAGGTTGGATCCGGTTAGGTCATTCTCATCCCTCTCTGATATCCGCCAGTTGTATCGAGTCTCTATAGGTTGTTTAGTGCGTCTTTGCCGCCGCTGATCCACCATACCTATGTAGGCGAGGACCGCGAATTCTAGCCTCGCTGTCTTCGGCCTCGATCGACGCTCCTTCTTTTCCTTTGCCCTTTGCCGGCACCCTTTGTTTTAAGCAGGTTTTGAGATCGGCGTCGTTAGCGGGTTACCCTTCCGGCTGGGCAGGGTTATGGACGCCATTGGTTATTCTTCGGGCTCTTAGCCCCATTTGCATCTTGTCCGTGGACGCTCTATCGCTTTTCAAGGTGATTTGGATCTTTGTATATTATATTCGTATTCTTGACTCTTGAGTCGCTTATATATATATATCTGCTCGTGGGTCCCATCGAGGACCTTGTGTAATGTTATTACTTCGCTTTTCCACCCGCACGAAAGTGCTGGTGAGCACCTTTGAATCGCTTTCTGCGGGTTTGGCGAATTTTGCTCAAACTTGCATAGGTCCGATTCGAGGGTGTTACAGTGGTATCGAGCTCAGCCATTCGACCCCACAAGTCCAAATGTAGGATAACCTAGCTAACGGCCGAAGTAGAAGTGTCAAAACTATTTTGCAAAATCGGTTGGATAGTTCTGATTAGGTCTGATTTTATTCCTTACCCCTTTGCTATTCTTCTCTTACCCCTGAGTGTGTTGAACCTACTCTCTTATCTTTTCTTCGAGTCCAGGATTTCTCGTGGTTGGGTTTTCCGTCGTACCTTCAGGGTTTCGCTTTCTCTCTCTTGTAACGGAGTGCTACGATCATCAATCTGCAGCTGGACTGTTGTGCCCTTCATCCGATCTTTCGTTCTTGAGCTCTTTTATCCATATGTGTTCCTTGCTGGGCATCCGTGTCGTTGAAAAACATATGAGAAGGACGAGCATTGGTGAAGTTGGAGTATACCTTGAGCATGTGTTGTTCATGCCAATGGAACCATCGCGAAACCTAACCATTGTGTCTTCCATACGATTCCTGTGGTATCTCCCGGTGTTTCCCGACGCGACGACATCCTCTACGCCAGATCCGGCGCAGTCGCATCCTCCTTTGTTTCGAACCTCGCTTGTCGAGATCTTGATCTAATTCGAGAGTTGGATGCTTAATCCGCTTATTCGTGTGCGAGTAATGGTTTGAGTGCGGTATGGGTAGCTACCCTACCACTGCTCTTATCATTCGCTCGGTATGTCGAATCGGATCCACAATTTACTCCGTCCACGGAAGTTAGGGTGGCCTTATCGTTTGATACCTCTACCTTCGTCCTTTGTTTCTCGAGCGTTCTCTCGGCGATCGTGAACAACGACCCTTTGTTGGTGGTGTCGCCGATTCCCGATGAAGAAGGAACCCTCGTTAGTGGTGTCGCAGGATCTACACGGCGCCAAGGATCGGGCCGACCTTCCTTCCGGTACCATGAGGCGGATCTCGAGGGCGAGATCCCTTGTTAGTGGTGTCGAATTGTGGCATCCCGCAAAACCACTACTAGAAAATCGCGTTGAATTTGTGCATTGCATCGTCATCATCATGCATTGTTTGTCAAAAACTAATTTCGGAAACCTGTTTTGAATTTCCAAACGCCCCAACTTTTATTCAAACGCCAAACCCCCGGAAGTTCCGGATATTTTGTTTGTCGAAAGCTATTTATAAAAGTTATTTGAAAACCAATAAAAATATTAAATTATTTTAGTGGGGCAGTCGAACGGGCCGATTGACCCGAACGACCGCCTGTAAATATAAACGGTCCACCCCAACTGCCCCTCTAAATCCTAAACCCACCAACTATCCTACCCAGCCCCAACCCTCCACCTCACCCTGTCCAATCAGACGCTGCCACCTCATTTTTTTTTCCTCCCCCTAGCCAACCCCAAACCGCCACATGGCAACCCCATCTCCCTCCCAACCCACTCAGCACACACCCTCCACACAAAACGCCACACACGCACACACGCCTGCAGCACACACACACCGTGCCACACTCACCATACCCCAGCGCCACCACCGGTCCCACCCCACCCGCCAGATGCCGCTCCTCCTCGCCCCGGTCCACTGGCCCTCCTCGGGACCCACCACGACCCGTCCCGCGCTCCCTGTGCTTCTTCTACCTCGCCTCGCCAGCTCCTCAGCCCGACCTCCTAGCGCCCGCCGCCTCCACACCGCGCGAGGCCCCACCGCCGCCCGGTGGCTCGACGCCGCCCGCCTCCGCCGCCTGAACCTCCTCGCACGCAGCACCATAGGCGCCCGCCCAACGTCCTCAGCGCCAAGACGCGCGCATGAGCCGCGCGCCCCGAGCCCCGCCCGCCGCTGCCGCTGCGCCCGCGCCTGCAGGCTTCGGCTGAGCCGCCGGCGGCGCCCGGCGCCACTGCCGCGGGCGAGCCGCGCCTGCCCTGCGTTTCGCCCGTTCCACCTCCGGCCGCCGCCGCAGTCGCCGCTGCCCGCCTCGCCGCCGCCTCGCCGCCGGCGACCTTGCCGCGCCGCCACCTGCGCGTAGCGCCGTCCTTCCGCGCGGTAAGGTCGCCTCGTCGCTTCTTCCTCCGCTGGCGCCCGCCGCCTGGGCCTCTCGCCGGACCCGCTCGCCACGCACCACCTCCGTCGCCGGACGCCCGGAGACGCCTGCGACCCACTCGCCCGGCTCGGCCGCTCAGCCACCAGCCTCGCCGCCTCGCGTGCCTGCCCGAGCCCGCCTCCTGCGGACCGCGCGGACCTGGCCCTTCGCTGCGTCCCGTCGAGCTCCGCCGCATGGTCCCCGTCGACCTCACCTCAGGCCAGCCCGCGGCCCCGACGCCGCTGCCTCCCTGTGGCCGCACCCACCGTCGTCGACCAGCGCGACCCTCCACCCCGAGCCCTGCCTGGCACCGCCGGCCCCGCCTCGTCTGTCGCCAGCCGTGCCCGTGTGCACGAGTGAGGAACACCAAGATGTGCAAGAACCACGCCTCCCACAAATACGGACGAACAAGTACTTCGACATGGTACGTCAAGAACCCCGGACACGGATGCCAAGATCATCGGCATGAGATCGAGACCCCGACCTCGAAACGATAAGATCGCCGTCATGGAACCGAACGCCAGGACGCCGATGCGAAATACGCCAAGGCCTACGTCACGGATCCGCAGCCCGAGTCATGGTCGCCTTCCCGGAACGCCAAGACCATCTACATGGGACCGAAGACCGATCACGGCACACCCGAACCCCATCAAACACAAGACCTCGAATCCGCCAAGTTTGCCTCAAGGATCCCGGTCAATTCGCGGACCCGACAAGATCTTCTCGGCGGAACAACAAGAACCCTCTCGGAACCCAAGACCGCGGAGCCCCAAGACCTTCGACAGGGAACCGTAGGCCGGGCCTCGACACGGCAAGCTCGACCCCGTGGAACCCGACAAGATCTGCATGCGACAAGAACGACACCAAACCAAGATCTACCCTTTTCCGAGAACGTTCCCGTGAGACCGTTCCGTCGACCCCTGGACCCCGAACCCCGGAACCCTAACAAGATCGTCGAGACCCTCAATGTGTGCCCCTTTTACGAAACCCTATTTTATGACATAATAACAACTGATGCATATTAATCATTCACCTTGCATGCATGCTTTCATGTGGTTTGGGGGCCTTATGCCAATTCACCTAATAATTAAATATGGGGCCCATATGCGGGCAAATCTAGCCTTATAATGGCCTCATTTAAACTTGTGTAGCGAACCGGTACCATATCTGGCCATGTTAAACCACATTTAAACTGCGGGGGCTTAAACAACTTGAACCATCTAATTAATTGTCGGGACCCCGGTTTCGCTTAATCTCGACCTAATCAGATCGCATCTTTGCCATGCCATGCATCATACATGCATCATGCCGATCTTCGCCGTTGTATTAAATATTGCATCCGGTGTGTCTTCTAGTGTTTTGCTTCTTCATGGATAAGGCCGTTGAGTTGATGTGAGCTCGCCCGATCTTGGTTGAACCCTTCGACAATGTTTTCAAAGAGCATCTCCTCTTTCTACCTATCTTACTTTTACAGATTTACTTCCCTCCTGTTGATCTATTGCTATCGTGTTGCGATGCTTTAGTTTCGTGCATGATATTCCTGCAGCCCTATATTGCCTTGGACACATCCTATTACCCGTTGTTTGGTAGATAGATGGACTTGCGTCGTAGTTGCTTGCTCAAGCGTTGATGTGTGTCGTCATATGCCACGATTGATGTATTGCCGCATGTTGATGTTGGAGATGATCCTAGTTTTACTTATTGTTCACTTTACTTTCTGCTTAACAACTAAAATTGAATAAGCGAGGCATCGGTGGGTGATAGATAATATTTGGTTTCGAACGCCCACTTGTGTCCCGTAAGACCCCGAGTACTTGATAACTGTTCCTTGATTTTGCGCGCTATCCACATCCGGGAGGTATATGGGACCCCCCTGAGCCAGAGCTTGATTCATTCTTATTTCTTGGGGCCACAAACTAGTTTGAGGTTTTATTTACGATCCTGTACTTATGCCATGCTTTACTGCTTTATTTACGATTGTGCGAGGGCACACTGCTTGTTTAGGAATTGTGACCCGTTTACGTGGTATCGACAAGCCCAGCCACACTTTCGGGTTCGATCGTTACCGCCCCCACAAACCTTGAGGCCGTCTCGAGTCACTAGCCGTTGCAGAATCTACTTGAGGGTGCCCCCAAATATTTCTGAATCCTGTGATTGTTCACCGTGAAAGCCTCGTGGGTTTTGATTTGGTTTTTCCGAGGTTGATCGAGCGTGTTGCTATTGGTGCACCCCGCCGTAAAACTTTCAAAGCCGTGTCCGCGGATATGGACGACTTGGAGCATGATCTCGATCATAGACAAGCATAACTAAAGTTTATCGCTATAAATTGACTTATCATGACTAGTAATCAGCTTCACTATAATGGAATGGCTAATTAATACGCCCACAATTGCTTGTTTGGTTGTCGCCATGCAATTGTACTGACTAGTAAGTATTGCAACTACAACGAAATGGTTGAATAAAAGTACCAACACCTGCTGGGTTTTGGGTTTATCTCATGCTATCTGTACCTGATTAGTAATTGTTGCAACTATCACGGAATGGTTAATTAAAAGTGCCCATTGCTTATTTTATCAGAACGATTATCTAAACCTGATTAGTAAAGTACCGCAACTATAACTGAATAAGTAAAACTGCCAACTGTGTGAGTTCCTCGGTTGACTTCCTCGTTTGGTCTCGAGGGGGAGACACCAGGATGGGTTTGTTTGGTGTTAGCTACAGGTTGGATCCGGTTAGGTCATTCTCATCCCTCTCTGATATCCGCCAGTTGTATCGAGTCTCTATAGGTTGTTTAGTGCGTCTTTGCACGCCGCTTGATCCACCATACCTATGTAGGCGAGGACCGCCAATTCTAGCCTCGCTGTAATCGGCCTCATCGACGCTCCTTCTTTTCCTTTGCCCTTTGTCGGCACCCCTTTGTTTTAAGCAGGTTTTGAGATCGGCGTCGTTAGCGGTTACCCTTCCGCTTGGCTCGGCAGGGTTATGGACGCCATTGGTTATTCTTCGTGGCTCTTAGCCCCATTTGCATCTTGTCCGTGGACGCTCTATCGCTTTTCAAGGTGATTTGGATCTTTGTATATTATATCGTATTCTTGACTCTTGAGTCGCTTATATATATCTGCTTGGGTCCCATCGAGGACTGTTGTGTAATGTTATTACTTCGTTTTCCACCCGCACGAAAGTGCCTGGTGGGCACCTTTGAATCGTTTCTATGCGGGTTTGGCGAATTTTGCTCAAACTTGCATAGGTCCGATTCTGAGGGTGTTACAAGGGCATATTCCCCCTGGGAAAGATATGGCTCGACGTCATCTTCGGCAAGCCGGATAACTTCCGATGCGAGCGGATCGAGTTCGAAGTGGTGGACTGGCCATCACAATACCACGCCATCCTCGGGCGTGTAGCATTCGCAAGGTTCCTGGCAGTACCACACTAAGCGTACCTGCTACTCAAGATGCCAGGACCCAGGGGCGCCATCACGGTCCACGGGAGCTTTACCCGATCGGACCACTGCGATAGGGACTTCAACAGAATCTCCCAGTCATTTGACATGCAAGAGGAGCTCGTAAGACTCCGCGAGGTGACAGACAATGGGGCACCCTAGTCGCATGGCAAAACGCACCTGATATGTCTTTCGACTCCACCGTCAATACAAAGAAGGTGCAGGTCCACCCGACGGATGCCTCCAAGACGGCGCTGATCGCCAACGATCTCATCCCCGCATAGGAAAGCGCGCTCGTCGAATTCCTCCGTGAGTCCTGGGAAATCTTCGCTTGGTGTCCTGCGGACATGCCAGGAGTTCCCAGGGAATTCGCTGAGCACGCACTCAACGTCTTTCCAGACGCCAAGCCCGTCAAGCAGTCCATCCGGAGACTGTCCGAACCCCGGGCCGAAGCCATAGGGATTGAAGTCAACAGACTACTCGCTGCAAACTTCATCAGAGAGATTAAAGAAAGCGAGTGGCTCGCCAATATAGTGATGGTCCCCAAAAAGGACACGGACATCCTGCGGATGTGCGTGAACTTCATGTTGCTGAACAAGCACTGCCCGAAGGACCATTTCCCTCTCCCTCGGATCGATCAGATCATCGATTCGACTGCAGGATGCGAGAAACTCTCCTTCCTCGACGCCTACTCAGGCTACAACCAGATTCGACTCAAAGTCGAAGATCAAGAGAAAACGGCGTTCATCACGCCATTCAGAGTGTTCTGCTACAACACAATGCCCTTCGGGCTAAAGAACGCAGGTGCCACATACCAGCGGTGCATGCAGGCATGCCTAAAGGACCAGATCGGTCGCAATATCCACGTCTATGTCGACGACATAGTCATCAAAACCAGGGAGGCGAGAACGCTAATCGACGATCTCCGCACAACCGAGAACCGCAACCTCCATACCTCTTCCACCCTTCACGGAATGTCTCGGCCTGTGAGATCCAAGCGGACAGCAGCATAGCTTCCATAGCCCTGTGTTGCAGATCGGGCCGCCCTACCGGGATGCGCCTAGATTTGGGTTACGCCGACGCCTCTAGGGCCACCCGCGATAGCTCCATCGCAACACATTGCCGCTACCGAGAGCCAACACGAGCAACACCTTTACCATGCCACCATCTCTGGCTCCTAGGCCCGGTTATAGGCCCACACCGCTGCATATCCCGTGTCGTCGCCATGCGAGCGACCATCTCTAGGGCCATGTGTACGCGGTGTGCCTCCTGACGTGCTTTGCCGCTCTGTGGATTCTTCCCGCCGCGTGTCGCCGCTCCTCTAGCAGCCGGGCTCATCTCCCTCTCGACCACCAGGCACTGGTCGTGAGACGGCGAACCCCACTTCCCCCTTCACCGATGTCGTGTGCAACATTCTAGCAGTCGCCTCCGGGGACGGCGAGGGGAGATGGAAGGGGGGGTTGCTGTGGTGGGCTAGGGTTTGGCTCCCGCTCGTCGCCCTGGAGGAGGCGACACGAGGGAGCCGTGTTTCCACATAATAGGTTTTCAATTTTGATTCAATTGAAGTATGTTGTGTTGACTTGAGGCAGAACAGTACTTCTGTGCTCACGTGTGAAAGTTCACAATAACCTCTCATTATTAATATATATATATATACCTATATATATATATATATATATTAATAATGAGATATATATATAAACGAGTTATGTCAGTGTTTCACATAATAGGTTTTCAACTTTGATTCAATTGAAGCGTACGTTGACTTAAGACAGAACAGCTGTGCTCACATAGCATGTATTAATTGATGTCAAATGACACCAATGGAGTTCACTATTCCCCCTGTAAATGAAACAATGCTCTTAGAAAGACAAAATGACACCGGTAAAATTAGAAGAATGACACCAATGATCTTCTTTTCTGACATCGCCCCTCAGGTGTGGAAGTTCACAATAACCTTTCATTATCAATACATACAAGAGATACGCAATCCAACTCCAACTTACAACCTTGTTTTCAGACATCGCCCCTCGGGTGTGGAAGTTCATAATAACCTTTCATTATCAACACATACAAGAGATACACAATCCAACTCCAACTTACAACCAATTCATCATCAAAGCACACAAATCAGCACACGGTATCAGAAGTTCCACAAATCCACACACTAAACACCACAAAAGAACAGACCAAGCTACTGACAATACGCTGGAACCGTAAATATTTATCTACGCTATGTGCAGACGGCAGAGACCAACGGAGGCCCAATGCGTCGACAAGATCAAGCAGCGCGCTTGAGCTTCTTGGTGATGCCCGCAAAGTACTGACCTTGGTGGAAGGCGTGCTCCAGCTCCATCTCAGATGGCCACCTTGAACCATCGGCAGCAAATGTTCCCGCGCCGTAGGGGCTGCCACCCTGAACTTTTTCCATGTCAAACAGCTTGGCACCAAAAGTGTACCCGACAGGAACAAATATCATGCCATGATGAGTCAACTGGGTTACAGTTGTCAACCTGAGGAGAGTAGCCCAAAAGAATTTGCATGAAGGTCAATCTCTGATGAATTTTCAGTAACAGGTTTAGTTAACACAGACGACCGGGATCGCACTTACGCTGTAGTTTCCTGCCCACCACCCTGCGTTCCAGTGCTGAAGAAGATGCCGGCAGGTTTCCCTGCAAGGCTCTGCTCCCTCCACAGGCCACCGGTTGCGTCGAAAAATGCCTTCATTTGCGCCGCCATCATGCCAAACCTTGTAGGAAACCCGAAGAGGATCCCATCTGCCTCCGCAAGTTCTTGTGGTGTGATGATTGGGGCATCAAGCTTAGGAGGTGCGCCCATCTTTCCAAGTACTTCTTCAGGGAGAGTTTCAGGGACCTTTCAGATGGTCAGAATAGTCATGTATTGATCATTATTAATTTTCTAAATTTGTTTTCGAATGATTGGTCTAAATACAATCTATACAGTGGTGAAGTTATGACGGAGACGAATGGGACCAACCTGCCATATTTTTGCCTCTGCACCTTCAACTGAGGAGACACCTTTCTTGATCTCGTGAGCTAGTTTAGCAACATGTCCGTACATGGAGTAGTACCTGTGGAAGAATCAATAGTGCATTTTACAAATTTGGCCTATGGAACAAGGAATGACTTGACATTGTTATTTATTTGTGATTCAAGAATTGTGTAGTCCATACTGCATATGTGAGGGGTCATTATGCTTATCTTTAAGGACAAAAATATAGATAGCGTTTTGTAGACTGTGTGGTGATAAATCTGTACTGTTCTTGGTTGTGAATATTTAAAAGTGCATATGTTCATATAATCACATCATACTGACATAAAATTCAGATACTTGGTTTGACTGTAAAGGATTCTCTTGTACAAACGCTGTTTTGATAGTAAAATATACAGAAGGACAGAGGATATTGCTTCATTCTGAAACATCATCCTCTCCAAGTTTTTCGGACTATTTCAAAATTCAGTTCATCATGCAACTGAAGCACTGAACTTAGAAGTGCTGAAAAACTCGCAAATATCAGAAGATTACATAACTTCCTGCTCTTCTAATTTGGTACTGTGTATCAGTTGGCGTTTACCTCAAACAGAAACAGGGTAGCATACATGAATGCACTACGCGATAAAATAGTGGATTTCCGTAGGAAACCCACAACACAAAAATTAAATATCCACATAAATCAAAATTTAAATTTTACTCAAAGACACAAGAATTCTGTTTCCCTTGATGTGAAAGAATGAAATGTTGCGGATCAACAGAATCAGAAAGACATCCAGTTCAGTAACCCCAGACAGTAAACCTAATCAGGTGATAAATGAACACTATAGCTAAACGGGATAGAAATTTTCACAATGGGTAGGGTGAAAAAGGAGGAAATGTTTTATCTGTCAGATGACACCGCGATCATTTCACTAAGAGTTACAAAATCCACTTTCCTTTGTACGATTTCATTGAAAATATTCTGGATTTATAGAACTGTATAATAGAATTTTTTTTCTGTTTATTGTAATAGAAACATGTGTGCATGATATTCTCTTAAAACTTAAAATTGTTGTATACCAGTTTATCCCTATGCGCCGCATCCAAGTGGATCAGAACTTGAAAGTGAACAAACACCCTCAGTCCCACTGATAGTACATAGGCCCATCCTTCGCCGAGGGCAAAGTTTTTTTTTGAGTTATTTCGCCGAGGGCAAAGTTGATACAGACATCTCACAAAAAAAACTCTTTTTCAATATCTGAATCCAGAATTAAAAATGCAAAGAACTGCACCAATGATACAGAACACGAGGGTCTAATCTAATCTAACAGTGTCGTGTCACTGATTCCATTTGCGAGCCAATCAGCGGGGCTGAAAATTTGGGGGCAGAATCGCCCGGTGCGCATAAAAAAGGCAAGAAAAGGGGGCAGCACAATTAGCGCCGGAGCCCACCACTTAATAACGCATCAATCCCATCAGGAACCGAAACCTACCGCATTATCGAGACCCTGAGAGCGGAAATCAACACTGCAGAATTATTAGAACTCCAATTTTTACTCCGACGCAAGTTACCTCCTCTCGCGATCAAAACATCTCGATGCCTACTGACGAAATCACATGTGCCCAATCTGCTGATCTTACCTGCGAACAAAGCGATGCAAAACCGGAGCCATGCGGCATCTAACGGACTAAAAGTGATAATTAATGTCGAGGATTGTCCCCAATGCGTAATTTTAGAAAGGATTTTGGGGTTGTCGAAATATCTTGACCCATAGGAAAAAACTACTACAATATCAGTTGTTGCATCAGACCAACCTTAGGATTGGGGTTGGGGATACACAGAAGAAGGACAGGAAAACGAGTTAATTCAGGAAGATGGTAGGGCGGATGCTTACACGACGTAGACCTTGACCGCCATTGGAGAGGCTTCGGAGCTCCTGGGCCTGGAGATCTGACAATTGGATAGGAAGGAGGCGAGTGTCCTGAACTGGTGCCTCTGTCAGTTGTTGGAGTGGCGAGGATTTATAGGCCGTGCGGCGTGCTGCTTTCGTTTGACCTCCAGTACTGGTCAAGTTTTTCCTCTGTGTCAGCTTTTTTTTTCTTTTCTTTTGCCTCTCCTTTTTACTCAGGCACACTCTCCGAATGTTTGCTTCTTTTATGCTGGCTTGGGGCAGTGGCAACAACCAAAGCAGGATTTTTGTTGATCTAAGAAAAAGTAGTTTTTTCGTCACGAATCTGCCGAAAAATTCTCCTTTCACACAAGCAGTTTATTTAAAAATTGAATATTATGTACGTGCATACAGTTTTTTTTCAATGTATGTATCCCTAATGTTGGTACAAGTCTTAGTGTCTCAACTCTAAAACAAGATAATCTTGACTATTGCCTAACAATACCGGACAAAATTTAAGGCTCTATTAGTAATTTTTATTACTTTTATTAAGGTTTTTCTGTATTATGTTGATGATTCTTATAGATCGGTTGTTGTTGTTTTTTGCAAAATCTTTCGTCCTCACACTGACTTAAAACAACTTGATGGACAAGGTAGCTATAATTCTGTACGCTTGTCCACTTAGTCAAAACAAAATGGGGAGAATTAAATGGATCAAGTAATATGAAAAGGTATTTCTGAAATAGATGAAAACATTTAAAACTAGAAACAAATAGACAAAAACAGTTTAGTATCATTCATGGATGTATTCCCTTTCTTCCTGTTATACATTTATTTTCGTTATTTAATTTAAAATTTTCCATTTCTAGATTCCTTTTTTGCAATGTTTTATTGGTTTTAAAATGGATTTCTATATTTATGTTATTTAAATGGTTGAAAAGGTATTTCTTAATTATTAAAAAACTTTAGACTTGTCGGAATACAATTTCTATTTTTTATTAAATAACTTCTTAGAATATTGTTGATTGGGTTGCCGTGACATCATCACTCAAAGCTCTTTATTTGGTGGTGAGCGATTAAATACCTCGATTTGAAAATTTAAAGTAAAATTGTCATGTTTCGTAGTTTGGAGATAAAGTTAAACTTTATTGGTAGTTGAGATAATAAAATAGACCTGTTCTAGTACTACTCCCTCTATTTCAAAATATAAGATGTTTTATGTTTGTAAAAAATTTATCTAGACTTCTTTTAGTGTGTAGATTTATTTCAAATCTAAGTGAACTTACTCCCTCCGTTTCAAAATATAGGACGTTTTAGGTTTGTAAAGAAAATGAATCTAGACTTATTTTAGTGTGTAAATTCATCCTAAAGTTGAGTGAATTTACGTACTAAAACAAGTCTATATTCATTTTTTCACAAATCTAAAACATCTTATATTTGGAAACGGAGGAAGTACTTATTAAAATTAGTCTAGATACATTTGCTTTACAAAACTAAAACATTTTATATTTTAAAACGGAGTGAGTACAAAGGAGAGTCGAAGTATCATGGTGTCACGCACATCTAGTTACCTACCGCATGGCATCTCCTAACATCGGAGCACCACCGAGAAGGCAGACGATTTCAGTCAAAGGATCGAAGCAGACAGTAACAGGAATTTTCAGGGTCTATGTCTATGGTCGTGCCAACACATGCGGCAGAGAGTGGCTGTGTCTATCCTTGAGCTGAATGTGCCAAGCTACATCTAGAAGCTAGGAAACGATGGGGCTGGAAGAGCACGGAAACTTCAGGGTCTATCATCGCGGCGATGTTTTCTGAACGTCACGTCACGTTTGCCTGAAATTGCTGGTAATTCGAAAGTTATTGACCTGATAGATCACCTTTAATTTGCTCCCGGTCCTCCTCTCGTGATGCGAAACCGATACATCTGTCCGCAAATGCTCGAGAGATCGCGGTTAAGTAAGGACATGTATAACGCGATCATGTAAGTTTTTTCTTAGGCATCTTCACCGGGCCGCCCATATACAGTTATCCTAAACGGTCTATTTCTGTCCGTTTAGATCGTGCCTTGGTCGATTTAGGTAGGGTTCGGTCTGTCCGGCCAGCCGCGCCAGCGACGCCATCCATTTATCCTCGCTAGGCGAGGCAACTTTTTTTTCAAATTCAAACACAAACGGTTTGCGCTAAAACAGACACAATTCGTACTTAATTGACATTCAAAATATAAAAAATAGAATTTAACCTAATCCTAGCCCTAACTACCGATCTTGCGCCGACGCCGTCTCGTCCATCTACGGATCGAGGTCGATGTACTACGGCATCCAGAGGTTGGGCGGCGGCAGGACCGGAGCGGGAGCGGGCGCAGGCGGGTTGATCGCCCGCACAGGCCACGGCTCCCATTGCTGGAGGTGCGCCAGTTTCATCCCCACCTCCGGCGCGATCGGAGGCACCCAAACCGACAGCGGCGGAGGCGGAGGCAGCTGGGCGTTTGTCTCCAGCCACCATGCGGGTGAGCACGAGGGCCTCGTCGTAGCCGCGCCACTGGGCTTCTTCCTCCTGCGCGCTGGCCGCGATGGCCTGCTCGGTGAAGATGTCCTCGTCGTAGCCCCGCGCCAGTATCTCGCGGTACTCCGGGGGCAGGTTCGCGGCGACGTCGTCCACCGCCTCCTACTTGACGATGATGTCGTCGTCGTCGTCCTCGTCGTTGCCGTCCTCGGCGTCGGAGTGGCTGACGGCGCCCTCCTCGTCCGATTCGATGTCGGGGACGGTGTAGACCTTCCCCGGCTGCAGGTCGCGGCGGATGGTGGTGGCGCGGTGCACCTTGTGCTCCCAGTCGAGGAACTCCTTCAAGTAGGCCTCGGACTGAAAGGCGTCGTCCCACCGTTGGGTCAGTGTGCCATCGCGTCGCCATTGATGGCGCAGGATGCCGCCGGTCAGCCTTCCTCCAGCCCTCTGAATCGGTGCCACAGTTGCGTCTGAATCAGTGCCGCTGATCGCATCTGAAATCAATGCTGCGTGTGGCTGATGGGTGGGCCAGTGGCACGCGCGGGCACGACATCCGCGTTGTCCGCACGCGTCCGTGCCGACGCAACTGAGCCCCAGATTACATGCATGGATGGGTCGAGTCGGACGCGTTTCGCCGGATGGGTCGCCCGCTGGGTCGTCGCGCACATCCGCGCGGACAGTTTCGGACACGCGCGTACTGGATGGGTCGGTCCGGTGGAGATGCCCTTATGCTTGCCACGTTAAATATTTTCTTAGTTCGAAGAGGGAGAAATAAGAAAAAGAAGTTTATCTTCTCTTAGCTAAGAGACGATCTTTTAAAAATAAGAGAAGACTATATTCTTGATTATGTCATATGTCTTCTCTTAGCCAACCATTTTTTACTAAAAATAGTTAATTTCCATTTATTGTTAGAGATAGTAATAAGAGATAATGCATTATATAAATTATACATTGTGTCTTCTCTAAATGATGTGAAGATCTAAGAGAAGACATATCCTTCCTAGCATTGTACATGCCCTAAGAGCATCTTTACTCCTTCCTTCCCCTACGCCGCCATCTGGCACGGCCTGATTTTTGTGTCGTATTGGGGATCCGGTTTGGTTTAGGAATTGGGAAGGTGCTGGCTCCCACTCGTACGCCCATAACAATTGTGAAATTTATTATTTAGTGATTTTTTACATGTTTGAAAAATAAACCTAGTCATAATCATATCTAGTCTTAAAGTACACGGCTTCAGGGGCGTCGTCATCGTCTCTTGGCGCACGCGGATGGAACTTGTGTCTTTATACGGTTTGATGCGGGTAGCGGAGACCGTCGATCAGCGCAGACTGCGGAAACCGATGGCCACAGCTGCTACAGCAGCCCACCATGTCGTCCTCTGCGTGGTACAAAGAGGCGTGCATGCCCGCGTGCAGCCCCAGGAACTCCTCTGGGTCGCCGGTGCATCTAATATGGCGCGCGGATATATCGTATTTCGGAGACACACGCCACTTCGGCCTCAAAGGTAGGACGCCCGGAGGTGGTGCGTCTCCTTTGGCGACAAAGCTGCGCCTGCGGCCACTGCTGCCCTAGCTTAGGCTCCGCGGTGGCTGAAACTGCGGGTACTGCAGGTGACGGTGATTTCCTTCGGCGATGTGGCGCATCACACCGGCGAGTGTTCGATTTGCCTACCACAGCCGTCGGCCGGCTTCGTTGTGGTTGATCAGAGGAGGGTTGTCGTCCTCATACCTGGCGAGCTCTTTTTCCTGCCGATTGGTGAAGAAGGCGGTCCAGGTCGCGGTGTTGTCGGGGCACCAATTGGGATCCATCCGCTGCTCCGGCATGAGCTCGAGAAAGTAGTGTCTCGTGATGGCCGCCCGACGGAACCACGAGGCACGAGAGGGACAAGGACCCTCCGGCGCTCAGCATCTAGTACAGGGGGGCAACCGATAGGCCGACGGACATGGGTAGTTGGAGGCGCACCTCCTCAAGGGTGAGATAGGGCCAATATGGGGTGTCCATGGTGAGAGATGACGGTGTGAATCTGTGGATGAAATTGTTGGCCGCTGATACGTCGGGAACGTATCTATAATTTTTGATGCTACATGCTTGTTTAGTATCTACTTTGCTTTGCTTTGTCTACACTTTGAGGTGTTTTTATATATTTTATGGAACTAACCTATTAACATGTTGCCACAGTGCCAATTGCCTGTTTTCTTCTGTTTTTTGGTTCCAGAAAGGCAGAAAATCAATATTCTCGGAATTGGACGGGACAAAAGCCAAAGTCAATATTTTACCGTGGGGGACACGAATCCAGAAGACGAGACAGAGACGCGAACCAGGGCGTCCAGACCCCCCTAGGCACGGGTGGGCCCTGCCCCACGCCTGGGTAGGGTGTGGGGCCCCTGGCCACCTCACAGCCTCGCCTCTTCGCCTATAAGAAGCCCCCGATGCAGAAACCCTAAGGACCCGATCAATATTCCACGAATCCTTCTGTAGCCGCCGCCACCATCGTCCCTAGATCGGGGAGGGGGGGGGGAGCTAAAGTTCTTCTCGGCACCCTGCCGGGGGGAGATCATCCCGGAGGACTTCTCTCCGGTATGATGCGTGAGTAGTTCCACCTTGGACTATGGGTCCATGTAGTAGCTAGATGGTTGTATCTCCTCCTTTGTGCTTTCATGTATAAATCTTGTGAGCTCCGTTCATGATCAAGATCTAATCTATTTGTAATCATGCATGTTGTGTTTGTAGGGATCCGATGGATATTGAGATTATTATGTCAGATTGATTAATAGTTTTGTCTTTATGATTCTATCATGTCTGTGTTGTTTGTGATCTTGCATGCTCTCCGTTGTTAGTAGCTATCTTGGCCAAGTAGTTGCTAGTGACTCCAAGAGGGGTATTTATGCTCGAGAGTGGGTTCATGCCTCTAGTTTCCAAGGGAAGTGACATAAATCTCTTCGGTTGTAGATGTGATGTTGCTACTAGGGAGAAAACAATGGTCTCTTGTTCATGGAACGAGTAGATTGTTTACCTTACACACTTTGTTTAAAGTAGTGATGACCCACAAGTATAAGGGGTGTATCGTAGTATTTTCGATAAATAGGAGTGTCGATCCCAACGAGGAGCAGAAGGTGTTGACTAGTGGTATGGAGCAGGAAATCTCTGTAAATACTTAACAAACGGATTTTTAGTGGTTTTCTGATAAGGCAACAAAACAAAGAACAAGTAACAAAGAAAAAACACAGCAAGTGGCCCAATCCTTTCTTAGCAAAGGACAAGCCGGTGGAAATACTTATAAGGACCAAACGTTCTCGAGGACACATGGGAATTCTATCAAGTGCTTTCGCTTCATATAACTGAGTACTCTTCTTTGGTGTTGTAAGTGTTGTGTGGGTGAACCTGTGCTAATGTACCGACCTTACTTGGACCAATACATATTTGTGATTAAACCCCCTACAAACATCTGTAACTACAAGTAAGTAATTAAGATATAAATCTAACCACAACCTTAAACTCTGAGATCCTACGCTCCCTTGTGCAAAGGTGTCCTAACGGGTGACGAGGTTTAATCTCGTCAATGCCCATTGTTATGGACTTGGGTTTTGGAGAAGATGGGGATGCTGGAGATCGCGGAACAGTTAGAAAACAAGCAACACAGGGACACGAGGTTTACCCAGGTTCAGGCCCTCGGAGGTAAAACCCTACTGCTACTTGTCTGCTCTTGATTACGGCGGAACCGAAGGTTACAGGGGTGCACAGATGCAATCTGGCGTGGAGGTGTGTATGCGGTGGTATGAGGTGCCCTTCTCGTCGTTCCCTCCTAGCCTTTATATAGAGTTAGGCAGGTCCCAGGCACAGATCGAGTCGGTTACAGGTTCTAGGGTTTACCCCTTTGAATTTCCTACCTACCCTAGTCTTGCTCTCCAAGGATCCGAAGGCGTCATGGGACCTGGCCACCCGAAAGTCTTCATGGGCCGACGTATATTTGTCGTGGGCCTTCCTTGGGCTGGACTAGGTATGCTAAGATCGTGTACCCGCAGGGTATAACCATGTCAGTAGCCCCCGAGTGTTCAGTCGAATCGTAGATTCGGCTGAAGACTCTTTAGTACTTCGGGTGCAGCTATCTCTGTCTTTTAAGAGAAATGTTTTGAGTGTGTAGGGATTGTTGATGCGTGTGCCTGACTCTCCCGATGGATCAGGGTCAGTTAACTGTCTTAGGACAAAACAACATGATCTTCTTCATATTCGATTCCCTCGACTCGAATACGGAACATATGCTGGCGTAATTCGACTCAGGCCGCGGAGGACTTACAGGAGTGGAATTCCAGTGAATTTAAACGATGTACCCAACGCGTCCGTCAGGATTTTTCATCGCGCCTGCTGGCACAGATTCTTACTAGCAGAGCGCAGTCGTGTGCGTTACGAGGCCATCAGATGGTATCTGTAGGTCTTATCTTTGCGTCACAGACACAACATCCGAACGTTTATCACCGCGCGTTTCTCACTTAGCGTCAATTAGGGCAGAGTTGCCGAAAAGTTTTGCATGCTGATCTGAAGGATCGCACTCGAAGAATTCATAGGGTGCGCGACCAGCGCTCCCTATGGGAGTAGCCCCCGAGTGTCTTTTCGAGTCGTAGACTCGATCGGAGACTTTAATTCAGCCATTATTCGGCTTCCGGTCCGTAGGACACAAATTTTTCGGATGCTTGAATCCATCCTCCCTATGGGAGTAGCCCCCGAGTCTGTAGTGGAGTCGCAGACTCGACGTAGGACTCGAAGAAATAGTTCAGTACTGTAGTGTTTTGTTCATTTTCGGGTGCGCGACCAGCGCTCCTGATAGGAGTAGCCCCAGAGTAGTTAGTCGAATCGTAGATTCGAGTGAGTACTCTTAGCTGTGTAGCCAAAGAATTGTAACCGTTGCTAGTATAGCTTTTGATGACGTCAGTGCTGACGATCGGTGACCTCAAGCATCCGATGTGCCAGAGATGACGTGACCGGACGAACATGGGACCCACCTTCTGACTTTGAGTTGACCGGTCATGCACGGCGTGGAGATAATTATGGCGTTGCCTCGATTTCCGCGCGTAGTGGACGGCGTGTTAGCGACGGTTTGCTGCTGTACTGACACGTGGACGGCCAGATCTTCATGTTGTCTCTAGGTCTTCCCGATGGACGGTCGTCGTGCATCATCCTCGTCCTTATAATCATTGGGGAAAAGGTATTTTGTTTTCACCGCAGCCATTCTTGTGTCACTGCTCCCATCTTCTCCGAGCTTTATCATTGCGCATTGGGATTTCCCCGAGTTTTTTCTTCCTTGATCCTGCGTGCTTTCCGCCGGCGCCGCCGCACTGCGATGGGGAAGCCGAAGAAGTCCTCCTCTGCAGTTGGCACCAGTGCTGGTGGTTGCAAGAAGGGTCCCGCTGTCGCCCGTGTCACCGATGCTGGCTGGCGGCGATCGGAGACGCGTGAAAGTGATCTCCGCAAGCTCCATGAGCGGGGCCTAATCCCGCAGGATAGGGAGGCCGTCAAACTCCCCGGTAACGAGGTGATTCCCCATCCCCCTGCTGGGTTTCGGGTTATGTTTATTGCCTTTGTCCTTCGGGGCTTTTCCTTCCCAGTCCACGATTTCCTTCTTGGATTGCTTTTCCTTTATGGTATCCAGCTGCATCATCTTTCACCCAACTCTCTTCTTCATGTCGCCTGTTTAATCACTTTTTGCGAGTGCTGGCTCGGTATCGAGCTGCATTTTGGCCTCTTCTGGAAACTCTATTCCGTGAAGAGGCAATCTGGTTCTGATTGTGTTTATCCTATTGGGGGTTGCATCATCTCCCTCATATCCAATCTTCTTTTCTTCTACTTTTCCATGTCTGAATCTGTCCAGTACTGGCGGAGGCGGTGGTTTTACATCCGCTACTCCACGGTTGCTGGGCAGGATTTTGGACTTGTTCCTTTTGACCCCTCCCAGAAAATTGAGCCGAAGAGGTCCTGGAAGAACCAGATCTTGGATGTCGAGGTGGCGGAGATAGAGGCTCTCTACCGTCGAGTGGAGTATCTGCAGCTGACTCCGGATAAAGAGGTGAACGGTGTGGATATCATCCGCACTTTTCTCAAATGTCGGGTGCAGCCGCTCCAGGCTAGGGCGCACCCGATGTTTCTTTATTCTGGGATCCGACTAGGGTTTCGGCTGAGGAATTCTCCAAGGGAGATCTCGACGGGGTCCTTCGTCCGCTGCTGAAGTTCAAGGATGGAGAGGATATCCCGGGGAAGTCGCTAACTTCTCCGTTCTCCGCTTCTCGTCCGGTTCCCCAGTTGTAGATCTGGGACGTGCGCGTGGCGCTATTTTCGACTGCGTTTTACTTGTATTTATTTGTCTGCTGACAAATTTGCTTCTTTTGTGCAGGAGTTCAAGGTGCCGGGCATGTCGCTGCCGCTTCCCGAATTGTTTCTGGATGCGCCAGACAATGAGGTGGTGGACTCCATGTCTGAGCTTCCATCAGCGCGGTCGCCGGCCGAAGAGGCCATCGAGTCGAGCAAGGATCACAATCGCAAGAGGACACGGAGCTCCAGCGAGTCGTAATATGCTTCGACTCCGCCAACACCGAGGAACCCGGTGTGCCTTGAACGTCACAGTGGGAATCATGGGGGCTCTTCTTCTCCAATTACTGCCATTCCCGTGCGAGCTGTGGCACCGCACCCGCCGGCGAAGCGTAAGAAGGAAGAGAAGAAGGAGGAGAAGAAGGGCAGGAAAACTCCGCCAGTCTTCGACTTGAGCGAGCTCGACTCGTAAGTGTACTTTGGTTGCTCTTTGCTTGCTCTTGTTTTTTTGTTTTGATTGCTCTTGTCTAATGTTTTTCCTTTGCAGCCACTCTTCCGACGGCTCCTCCAGCGATGGCGCTCGGGAGATGGTGGGGGAGTAGAAGGTTATTTCTCCTCCTCCTCATACGGTGGCCACCTCTGAGGGTGCTTCTCCGAACCCTCCTCCGCAGGAGGATTGAGTGGTTATCCCTCAGGAGACTGCGGGAGAACCTTCGAAGTCGCCGTCTAACCACGTAAGTAATTTTGTTTTCTGCTGCAGGAGGAGCCCCCGAGCCTTTTCAGATGATCTGCTGATCATTGTTTTTGCTTCTTGTCTCGGGGGGAGCCCCCGTGTATTTGTAGGAAGATTTGCTGATCGTTTTTCTTTGAGTCTCGGGGGGAGCCCTCGAGCGTTTTTTGTATGTGTAACTTTCTTCTGCTTGTTCTTTTGGGCGTAGCCCCCGAGCCGTTCTTTTGACGAGTAGTTCCGTTTGCAGCCTTTTGTGCAAGGCGCCAACCAGCTGGTGCAGCAACACCTGGCACTGGAGGCCAACTTCAAACGGCTTCTGTCAACACCCGGATTTTTAATCCTAGATGCCTGTTATGCCATACATCGCAATCCCAGGATTACCATTTTTGCGAGACATAACAGAATTGGATACCACAGTACATCATCCATTACAAACCATACATAAGGTCTTACACAAATAGGGATCTCATGATCCAGTTCTTAATACAACTCAAGCAGCGGAAATACGTAATAATAACAGAGCGAGGCGTAAGCTCCATCTTCGGGTCACAGTGCACCGACGATGGGAGATGATCCTAGTTGTCGTAACCTCCCTGGGGTCCATTCTCCAGGTACTCCTCTTCATAGTCTGGCCACGGGAATAGCCAGGGACAAAGCCATGAGTACTCTTTAAGTACTCACAAACTAATACTAACAAGTGAAGGTTTTTTTTTGTAATAGGACACTAAGATCTAGGGTTGTTTTGCAAAAGCCAGATTTACCTCTACTAAGTTCAGAAGCAAGAGAAGCTAGTCACAATTTTATAACTCCTAAGTGGGAACTTGTATTTCGTGCCATAACTCTGTTGTGGTTAAGTCAAATTCTCAACTCATTTCACAAGTCATTTTGAAAACATCTGACGGGGGAACAGTATGGCCACTCCAACTGTCCATAACCGCGAACGCGGCTATTCGAATAGTTTGACACTCTGCAGAGATTGTACACTTTCACCACAACATTCGATACATCCGTCAGGAACAAATCCTGAATTCACCATACTCGATCACGGATAATCAATCTTAACCTTTCAATTACACGCCCTAGTATAAGCACGCCTCCGTGAGTTTGGCCTCCCAACCATGACCAACTCATCTTGGGTACCGCAGTGGACAATCTTCACAAGGTAGCCTCAGCTCAGACCTTGGCCGTGAGGGAACCAATACTAAGGTATATAAGTTTCCAGTCAAGCCCTACCCAATCTTCGGGTATTGTGGTTGTACGATAAAATTGGAATGGTATCGCATCTAGACAACCATCAGTTTTATAAAGGGCTAAGGCTCATGCCTCAACATTTTCATCACCATAAATCATCTGGTGTTCGTAAACACATGTCCAAAGCATTTCAATAGAATGATCCATCATTCCAAGGTTTTCATAACCATTTTCACCAAGTATTCCCATCTAATGTTGATCAAGTTTTATGCTTAGCACTAGCATCTACAAGTGGGAGTAAGCAATAAATGAGGGTGGTAAACTAGTGGAGTTCTAACTAAGTTCCATCTCATGCCTTAGGGTGACATCAAGATTATCTAGCTTAGGCCAAATTTTATGCTCTTTATGCAACCTTCAATGATCTTTCTAGATTCTACAAGTCACTTGAGTACACTCTAAGGAAGTAGCTTTGATAAAGAAATAAAATAGAAAGCTTGCAAATAAAACTAGGATTGGGTACCAATTGGGTATGATCACATATGCTTAAGGCATATAGTTGGCATGGTAATAAGTCATTATTTGTTTGCATCAGTAGAATATCTTGCAAGTGTTAGCTTGCCCAATCAACTAGTAGTATTAGGCTTGCCTTGTGCAGAGGAGTGGTTGAAGTTCTCCTTGGCTTCTTCTTCGTAGTATCCTCCTTCCTCCTCGTATCCTTGGTCGGTACTAGCGTCTATAAATAGATATGAGGTACACAATCACCAAACAATACTTAACTACTTGCAATCATCACACAAAAGGGTCCTATAGATGATCTAGCATCATCACTAACATTACAATATTAAAGCTTGGTTTAATTCCTTTTATTTTTAGAAAAGTAATTTCTACTCATTGAAAAACTACTTAAGATTTAATATTCTCCAAACCAAACATGGGATCATGTTGACACATGTCATCACCACATATTTTAGTCCATGGGAATGTGATTTAAAGTGGTGTCACAATTTAATAAGGTTTAACCCTTTTATTTTAATAAAATAAAGTGACTAGAAATGCCTATGTGGCATTCTTTTATTACTTGGTCATTAATTCTGTAAGTAAACCAATATATTTTTATATATTCTAAAAGGTATGGTTAAATGTGATTTTTGAGAGTTGGAATCAACTCAAAATCTATTATTGTTTAAATTTTAAAAATGTTTGAATGCAGAAAAGCTTCTGCCTTGTTATTTTTACCAAGGATGATCTACAGATCCAAATGCTTTAAATCCAACAGGCTTGGATTCATCATTTCAAGACCTTTCTAACAAAATTGGTTTCATTCAATTTGGTTCGCTGAATTTATCTAGGTTGATTTTTGAAACTAGGTGCAGAAGTGTGTTTGAAATAAAATGGAAAAGGTTAAATTGAAATGACCGGTCATGGGAAGCGACATCGGGCCGAGCACAACGCCACGCTGGCTGGTTAAGTTGTCCCCATGTGTCGTTGAGACGAGGGGTGCGTTAAGACGGGCAATGTGAGCCGTGGGATATTGTTCTAATATAACGGCTGAGGGTCGTCGTCCACGTCGGGCAACGCCGGCGAGACAGAAACCTAACGCGGCAGGTGGGGGTCGTCGGGGGCTCACCGGGGCTCAGGCGAGGATCGGCGACGCGGGCTAACGACGAAGTCGACGGCGGAGAACCTCCTGGTACCGGTATCTTCTCCTGGGGCGGCTCCAATCGTTGGCCCCCTTCTTCTCCAGCAGCGGCGGGCTCCGGTGAAATTCCGGCGATGCGCTGCTCGCCTTGCTCTGGGAACGGGGTGGAACGATCAGTGAGGAGAGGGGAGTAGAATGGTGTGAAGAGTTTGAGATGGGGTGGCCTCTATTTATAGTCTCGACGACGAGACCGAACGGGATGGGCAGGCGACGGTGGCGACATGGCTACGGGCTGCTAGAGGCATGGCCAGCGGTGGCGATCGATCAGTGGTCTCCTGGCGATGCTCTATGGCTTTAATGCGCGTGTAGGGGCGGTGGCAAATGGTCTGGAACGTGCGATGCTCTACGCGGCAGAGGTGTCGTCTTCGACGACGAGCGGTGGCTGTGAGGCATGTGGCGGCGAACGGGGATGTCTGGCGGTCTCCTAGGTCGGTGGTGATCGCGTATGCACGCGGAGAGGGTGGCACGCGGTCTATGGGCGTGTGTCGAGGGCGGCGCTCTGGCGCATGCTCGGCATGGTTGCTGGCGAGCTAGGCACGATCTGTGGGTGTGGTCCAGGCGTTGTCAACACTTGCGGCTGGGACAGGGAGTAGCGATGGACGGTGGGCTGCCTCCTAGACAAGGTTGGCACGGCTAAATCTCCTCCTAGCTTGCTATCCACACTGGGTGACATGGTGAGCTTCGGCTGTTCACCATTGATGGCATTGCCAAGCTTACAGTGGGGCTAGTGCTTGGTTTAGATTTCTAGATGATCTACTGAGGTTGCTGTGAGCTAGAGAGGGAACAAGTTAGGCTCCAATCACTGCTCACAATAGTGTTTAGGATTTGGATGATTTGTATCTGCAAGGTGTTTGATGAAATGGCCGCAAGAATTCAAGTTTTGAATTTTGAAAAGATTTTTGGTGGGTGTGCTAGGTTGGTGCTGGTGAGTCTGCAGATACTTGGGTTTTGAAAGTTGAGCTTGTTTGAGTGGTTTTTGAAAAAGTGGGATCTTCCCATATGATAAAGATTCAATTTTGAACTGTCCTTTAAACTATGCATTTCAAAGTTTCTGGATGATCACAAAGTGGGCCTTGATACTTTGTTAGGAGTACTATCAAGGGGTGCAAAGATCCAAACAAGTTTATGTTAAGTTCTGAAAGTTTGGGACAGCCAAAGTAGGCATGGGAGTTAAATTGGTCAAAATGACCATTCACTCATTTTGGTTTGTTTTGATTTATTTGTCTTTGGGAAAAGTTTGGGAATTGTTTAGATGATGTTTATTTCACCTAAGAATCATTTTACAAGCAAATAAACATATAAACAATGCAATTCAAAAGAATTCAAAATGGGATGCATACACACATGAATGCTTTCTCATTTTATTTTAGAAAAGTTTTTGTTAACCCTAAATTTGATGATTAGAGTTTGATGATCCAAGTTTAGTATTTTTGGGATGTTACAGCTTCAATGTCCATATATGTGTTGATCTTTTTCTTCCTCTTGAATTTCTTGTCCTGCGATCTGATGAGTTTTTTGCAGAGGACAACAATGACACTCTCCGTGAGCTTGATGCTCTCAAAAAGAGTCTCGGGCAAGCGGAGAAGAAGGCCGAGGACGCCGTTGCTGCGAAAGGGCGCCTCGAGCAGGAGCTGGTGAATGCATCTGCGACCAAGGAGCGCCTGCAGCAGGAAGCGACGGACCGCGAGGAGCAGCTCGCCACCGCCACGGCTTCGCGTGAGAGAGAGGTAGCCAGCAAGCTGATGGCGGCTGCCAAGGCTGTTTTGGGTGAGTTTCTTCGTCTTTACTTTTTCGGCTTCTTCGTCTTTCTTTGCAGTGCTTTTATTCATGCTACTTCCTTTATTTCTTTAGCTGCCGTGGGCATTGAGTTTGATCGCGGTGCTCTGGAGCACGGGAGTGCTTTGGATGATGCTGCTGCAGTGGTCGAAGACCGCTGCAGTACCGTTGTCAGCTCCCTTGCCAAGGCCAAGGAGGTCCTTGGGAGCTTCTACAAGGAGCTCGTCCCCAAGGGCGTGGCCCTCGAGCACTACAAGGAATCTGGCTATATATGACCCTCAATTTTCGTCACAGAATCGTCATAGTAGTCCGTTTATGAAGATTCTATGACGATTTTGAGATCGTCAAAAGCTGGGCGTCGCAAATGAACTATAACGACGTTTTTGATAAAATCGTCATAAACGTCTATGACGATATTGAATCGTCATAACGTCTATGACGATCCAATATCGTCATGGACCTTCTAGCCGTGCCATTTCGGATCCTACGTGGTCGATCCTACGTGGAAAAATTGTGACGAAATGAAATCGTCTTAAATCAAAATCAGCCCACCATTTTAGTTGCTTACTTGGGCTAAGCCCAATAATCGCTTTTCTTTTCTAGTCGTCGCCTTTTATGGTGTGTCTCTCAGGCCTTAGCCTTTTATGGCCTCTTTTCTATTTTGGACCTCGGCCTTTTTACGATACATTTACATTTGGGATAGGCCCTCTTTCAGTTTCAATTTTCATACATAATCGTAATCGAGTACATCAATTATTTTTGATAATCAAGAATATAACGATATTTTCATTGTTTAAATCAAAGATCTTGATATACAAAATAATAATCCAGGTTTGAAAATACAACAAAAATGAATATGCATAACTCTATTACAATATTTCCGATGTTCAAATGGCGATAATCGATATACAAAATAATAATCCGTATAAAATACAACACAAATTGAACCTTCCATCATAATACAAGGTCGCAATGTAATGTAAAACCACTACAGGACCATATCCCTTGAACAGTAACATCCATCGACGGTCGAGAACGAGGAAACAAAGCATATCCTTCCACCAACCAAACTCGACTCCAAAGCTAGATGCCCTTGCTATTGCATTATCGGGACCTCTCCCTACACAAACAACACATCAAGTTGCTAACGCTTATGGTATATCAAATAACACAAGATGCATGCTTCCAAAAAATTATAATCGACCATAACTATAAAATAGAACTTTACCATGCTATGAAACAAGATGTATCTATCCCGCAAGAACAACATTCAAAACATAAATGCACCAGATAGCCTATGAGCACTAATGACTAATAGTCCTAATTTAGGTATCATATCGCATAATGATACATACATGAATTCAACTCAAATTTATAATGCATGAATACTAAGATATTATCTCAAGGTTTTCAAAAATATCAAGATGATGCATTACTCTAGCATAACCAAAATAGAAGCATCAGATTACATAGATACAACAGAAGAGAGCCAATAAACATCCCAGTTCAGACATCTCTTTCTCCACAGAAGCTATCGTGTGGTCAGAGAGGTTATAAAAATTTAATATGGGCACTATAGAGACTATTGAGACATGCATCAGGATATACACAGATACACAATAAGTATTGAGACATGCATCAGGATATATACTAGTACTTCAACTGCAATGAGATATGTTAGTCGAATCACCGAGTATGGGACTGGTGGAATCAAATTTAAAGCAGCAAATGAGCACCTAGTCACTGACACAAATCCAATGAACTCGAAATTTTAGTTATCTGAGACTATAATGCTACTGCGAAACTGATCTGGATACTAACTTGGTGAGCGTGCAGCGGCTAGTGAGATCGAACATGAACAAGATCGCCACGGCGTCCTTGCAGGCGATCGGGACATGGTCGGTGATCGCTACCTCCTGCATCGAACATTCATTTGTGAGTGCTTAAAGGATCGATTAATTTCAGGAAATACCCATGGAGCCGAGACTTTTAAATGGGCAAGATATGCTAAAACCCCAAGGAGGAATGCGCCACTTACCACAAAAAGTTTTCTGCATTCTCGTGCCTCCGAGCAACCTTGATTGCTGCAGCAATAGCCGGAAGATATTCCAACCTAAACACAATTAGATTGTCAATAGTCGAGGCAAATAGATGATTCGCATGTAGTGTTAGTGACTTATCAATGAGCAAAAGTAAATGGGTGCACGAGAATCGATTAGCATGCTACCAAACCTAGTTCTGCGAGGGAAGATAGAGCAAGACACACGTAATATCTGCTAAATGGTGACGATATTTTTTGCATGGGGCTTGTGCTTCTTCAAACTTCGCTGAAGCTCTTGTAAGAGATAAAACAACCCTCAATATCTGCTAACAACAACAGAACACGTGAGAGCTATGATGATCTCTAGGCAGCATTTTATGTAACTAACACTACATGTACTCGACAGTCCAACACAAACAACATCAGGAAAAGAGAAATGAGGACTCGATCTCATCGCTGACATTAATTTTAAGTTGAACACAAACAGCAGTAGAAAAACTTCAATAAACAAAATGGTCTAATATGAACCGTTTTCTGACTTTTATTCTACTTGGCACATGATACTTCTTGTTGCACACTATCAGTGCATAGAAATCTGGCAGTGCCACAAACATTCACTACATGAAGTTGCTCATCTACCAATGACTCTTGATATTAACCTGTCATGACATTACATGATAAGAATGAACTATGAGACAGAAAAAATACAGGTGTCTCTTAAGATCTATAACTATTGATAGTGATCAAGAAAAAAGTCACAAAAATAGTTAAGTATCATATAATTCTTATCACAATCATGCATTGAATTCAGGAAAGGCTACAGATTAATCTCTTGACATATCATTGGACAATCACAAGAACAACAATAGTAATAATTCACGTTAGCACACACAAACTCTATCAGCAAAGCCATTTACAAAGTAGCATTTACACAACAAATCTTATGATCTGAGAGAAAGGTGAAAGAGAGGGGAGACCTCAATGGGCAAGTGGAGACGGCGGATCTGAAACCACTACTAGCTGCACTGAATGAGGTAGGTGCATGTCCAAATCGCCCACCACCGCCTCCGAATGTTTATTCACAGAGACCAGGATATCAAAAGTTCTGGATGTTCAAACTAAAACCAGATCTCATGGTCCAAAGAAAATTTGACTCAGTGCATATACAATCTAGAAGAGGTAAAATAAGCTAGGTTATAGCACATGGCATGGCAAAACATGGGGTGGGAAAGGAGGAGTACCTTTTTGCGGCGACATCAAGGTCGGAATCGAGGACGCCTCCCTCGAGTAGGGGCGGACGAGCTCCACCCGACCATGTCCATCTAGTCCACCTCCTCCTCTTCTGCGAGAACACGCACCAAAATATATACCATACACTCGGGATGATATAAAATGATATAAAATCTCAAGTTACAGAACAAGCATGTATTAACCATCCTGCTAGCAGCAAGGAATAAAAATTATTACTTAACAAGCAAAGACTAACATGACTCTTAAAAGCCACAACATTGAGGCCATGTGACATAACTACTATAGGCGCCATTCACATTCACCGTGTTCACTAACTATGTTTCTTCCATCATCAAACAATAGTAGTTGTGTGACTTTATTCAGATTTGGCATAAGAATATGATTATTAGTTTATTACCAGTCATTATCCACAAAAAATTGTAGTATGACTAAAGGCCTAGTTTCCAATACATATCGCTGGAATTATCTTGACTAACAACTTGTAATTAACATTGTATGGGATACAATAGGCAATCATTCACATGGAATTGAATCAGTATAAAATGTTAATCATGAGATGGAATCAATTAATAATCATAATATGATCCAAATATAGTAGTATCCTATGATGGTAGTTATGTTAGATATATGAAATCACAAAACATAATCAAGATGGGAACCACATGGTATATTGTATACGATGATGCAAAATATGATTGATGGAGCCACACAAATATCATAAATTGGTATGCATAGATTATGATTGAAACCTTGCCAGCAAGCAGTCAAGAATTACTCTTTTGAATGGTAGGATACAAGTTTTATAAACAAGCATTTGCATTATAACATTGTGCATATATCTGCAACTAAATTAAATTTCCTATCGTCCTATTAGCATATCACCAAATTAAACATGCTACTACCAAATTAAACCATGTATTAGTCAGAACTTGTGCACAAGCAATACTAACATAGGACCAGGGAAAAGAATCCAACGACCTAGAGCTAGGACCAGAGAAGAAACCTGAGATCTGGCGAGCTCTGACGGAAGAGGCTGTTGTCGACATCGTGAGAGTGCCTGCAGAGAATACAAATGGACCGAGAGAAACCAAGATAGGGAGTGGGAGAGAAGGGACATAGATCCGCCTTCTGCTACATCCGGCGACCGATGACCAATCTGGCGGCCCGTGGATTCATCCACCCAGATCTCACAAGGCTACGACATGCAAAGACCACGAGTGGGCTCCAGCCGAGCACCTCCGCTGGCCTTCTTGTTGTAGTGGTAGATCTCGTCCAGTGTTTGAGTCGATGTTGTTCGTCGGGATGTTGTTCTTCAGCTCCACATCTACATCACCACCTCGGGATGGCAAAGAAGTCAACGACGCCCACCTACACGAGCCACCACGAGGCGGTGGATTCACGATGGTGCAAGGATTCGAGGAGGGTCTGGCAGCTGGTGGTTGGATGAGAGAGGAGAAAGCATGCAGATGGAGAGGCGGCAGCAAGAGGAGCAGGCATCGGGTGGAGGATGGAGTTGATCATGGGAGGGGAGGAGGCGTGGATTGGATCCGGGAGGACGGGAGGTAGAGGTGGGCGGCAGGAGATGGTTAGGGTTTGAGGGGGCTGGGTCAGATCCCACGTGAGCGGCGGTGGTGTCTGCGTTGGGGAGTGGAGGCCAAGATGCGTCACCGATCCACAACAAGTTTCCACACTTCACCATCCTAGCCGTTTATTATGTTTACATCCTACGGCTGATATTGACCCTCTCTAATATCTCAACCTGTCTAAAAATTATGACGATTTTGTCCATAGAAATTACGACGTTTTTCACGAAATCGTCATAGTTTCATAAGGATTTGGCCCTCCCAAATAGCTTACGACCATCTAGTGTAGAATCGTCATAAATTTATGACGATTTCATTCAGGGTCACTACCAAAACGTCATAGTTTGACACATTCCTTGTAGTGGAGGATGTCGATGCCTTGGTGGATGCGCTATCAAACGAAGCGCCTGCAGCGTACAAGCGCAAGTAGAAGGGCATTGGTGCGTCCGTCGGGCTAGCCATGGCCTTGGCGTCTGGAGCTGATCTGGATCTTCCTCAGGTCACCTCCCGGATGCCGACAGCTGCTGACGGATCCGAGGTATCCTTCGCCATCTATGCTGCTCGCTGTAAGCGTTATGGGCCGAAGTTGATTGACCTGCTGGCCGAGTACGCGCTGAGGCAGCAGGGGAAGGCCAAGGCGAGGCAGTCCGGCTCTGAGGCTACTCAGGATGCAGCTTCTTAGGCTTTGTAGTTGTAGGATAGTTTTAGTTTATTTTGTTGTAATTATTTCGATGAACGATCCTTGTGCCACGTAGTGTCTTTTGCTGCACATTATGAATTTCCGAGTTTTGTGCTCTTTCGTCTGCTTGTTCATATCCTTGTCTTCTGTTACTCTAGGGTCCTTCGGATGATGATTCCGTTGACACTTAGTCTGCGCCGCAGCTGCGGCCATCCCTGGATGGTGCGTCGCAGCTTGTGTTTCTTCGAGACCGCATCCGTGGCCTCGAGAAGGAATTGCTTGGGGTGCGTGTCCACGCCGATGTTTGGAAATCCAAAGCGGATTGAGGCGCTGCCAGAGAGGAGTACTTGATAGCGGAGTTGCTTCGTTTGTCCGAACAGCTTCAGTGTGAGTTTTTCGAGCTGTTGCTCATTACTTCGGATGCTCCTGTTGGCCTTTCATCTTACTCTTTGCAAGTATTGCAGGTGGTAACATTGCTCCAAGGAGGGAGGAGGAGCGTGTTGCTGTTCGGATCAACTGCTTGACTCAGCAGGACATGGAGGCCGGCGGGTTCTTCTGGATGGACCGTGACCGTATCATGGTCCTTGCGATAGTGCAGGATCGTGTCCACCAGGTATCGCGGGTGTTGCACCAGGTGAAGTCTTCGTTTGCGTTGGTTCTACATGTAATGTTCCCGCTGGATGATGCGCCGTTGATGCTTTCTGGCCTGAAGTTTCAGAATGTGCATCATGTCAGGGAACTGGCGCGGCACCAGCTTGTCACGGGGGTGAAGGCCGCGCTCTCCCTTGTGCGGTTACATCGTCCTGATGTAGATCTGTCTGTTGTAGCGGCTGGGTCACCTCTTCGGCAAGATGGTGGCGAGTGGGATATGCGTCCACATTATACAACTGTGAGGCAGTATGCAGAACAAATCGTAGATCTTTTTGAGCAGCGTGATCAGGTTGTTATTCAGAATAGGTAGGACCTGTAAAAAAGATAGATGTAAAATTTGTATATATTTGACTGGGCGTGTTCTGCCCTTTGTTGTAAAGGTTATGTTGTTGTCTGGCACGTAGTGCTTTGTTTGTATACGTTCCCTTTTTGTTAGCCTGACGTGGTCAACTACTCAGGTGTACACGTGTTGTCCTCAGTCGACGAAGTCGTGAGGTTGGGGGAGCCCCCGAGTGCGTTGTAGCATGGAGTAAAATGCGAACAGTAAACAAAATTTTTGGGGCGAGATACTTAGCTTTATTCATATCGTAATGGAGGAGGTACATTGTTCGGCTGAGCAGCCTTGGCTGAATAGCCTTATTGAAAGTAAAAGAGGGAGGTAGCTAGGGGTAGAACCGTTGCAGCTGTGGGACGTTCCATGGGTTGGAGTATGCGACTCCAGACTCCACGTGCTTGAGGCGATAGGCGCCACCTAGGATGACTTCAGTGACGACATAGGGTCCTTCCCATGGTGACTCGAATTTCTTCGGTCGCTCTTTCCTGAGTCGCAAGACGAGGTCTCCTTCGATGAAGGACCTTGGGGGCAGCCGTCGGCTGTGGTAGTGCGAGACTCATGGTACACCGATCGAGCCGCTGCTATGTCACGTGCTTGTCGAGTGTGTCGACGGCTTCGAAAGTGCCGTCCGATTTCCGCTGTAAGCGACGACCCGTGGGGCCTTGTGGCGTACCTCTGCTGGTAGCACGGCTTCGGCTCCGTGCACCTTGAAGAACGGCGTGTAGCCGGTTGAGCTGTTTGGCGTTGTACGCAGGCTCCACAGGACGGAGGGCAGCTCTTTTGTCCAAGCTCCGGCGAGCCGCTCGAGTGGGCTCATTAGGCGCTTCTTGATGCCAGCGCCGACGAGGCCGTTGGCCTTCTCGACCTGCACGTTCGTTTGCAGGTGCGCCACTGAGGCGTATGTGATGTTGATTCTGAGGCCTTCACAGAAGTCCTGGAATTCTTTGGAGATGAAGTTCGATCCATTGTCGGTGATGATGCTATGCAGCACGCCGAACCTGTAGAAAATGGATTCAAAAAACTTGAAGTCAGTTTTGCCATTTTGGTTAGTGACCGGCATGGCCTCAATCCACTTGGTGAATTTGTCGACTGCGACCAGGAGGTAGACGTGACCCCCTTTCGAGGACCTTGGCAGTTTGACGATCATGTCGAGGCCCCATTGGGCGAAGGGCCAGGACAAAGTTATGGGCCTGAGCTCTGATCCGGGTGCGTGTGGTTTGTCAGCGAACCTTTGGCACCCGTTGCATCTTCGGACGATGTCCTTGGCGTCGTTCATGGCCGTTGGCCAGTAGAATCCAGCTCGTAGAGCTATGGCGACAAGGGAGCGGCTGCCTGCATGATGGCCGCAGATACCCTCGTGGATGTCTTGGAGGATGGTTTTTTCGTCGCCGATGGTGACGCACCTTTGTAGTACACCCGAAATGCTGCGCTTGTACAGCTCGCCTTTGATGATGGTGAAGTCCTTGGACCGGCGAGATATGCGTCGGGCATCTGTCGGGCTATCAGGCAGCTCTCCGTCTATCAGGTATTGGAGGTATGGTTGCGTCCAGGTTTCTTCGACTGCCATGACCTGCATCAGGTTGACCACAGCGACTTCTGTGTCGAGCTTTTCGGGTCCTTCCTGTCCTTCGGGTAGCGCAGCCCCCGAGTGTTCTGCTTCTTCGGGTGATCCCTTTAGGAATTTCCGTTTGATGGATGGCACACAAATATGTTCGAGGAACACACCTGGTGGCACCCGTGCGCAGGTGGAGCCGATATTGGCGAGTCTGTCGGCTTCTTCGTTGCTTTCTCTCCGAACGTGCCGGAGCTCGCGGTCGTCGAAGCCTCCTTCGAGTACGTTGTAGAGTGCGCGGTACGCGATCATGTTGGCAGCGTGTGTGTCACACTCATTCATCGTCTGCTGGACGACGAGGTTGGAGTCATCGTAGATGAAGAGGCATGTTGCACCGCAGATCTTGGCCATTCTCATGCTGTGGATGAGGGCCTCGTATTCGGCTTCATTGTTGGAGGCTCGAAACTTCATCCGGAGGACATACTTCATCTTCTCGCCCTGCGGGGAGGTCAGTATGACCCCGGCTCTTGCTCCGGCCTCACGCTTGGAGCCGTCGAAGTGCATTGTCCATGACTGCGTCATGTCTGGGGTGTCTGGCAGCTGCAGCTCCATCCAATGTACGAGGAAGTCAGGGAGGACCTGAGACTTGATCGTGTGGCGTTTCTCATAGACGATGTCTAGAGGTGACAACTCGATGCCCCACAGGGCCACGCGTCCTGTGGCCTCCGGATTGTTCAGGATGCTGTTCAGGGGTGTCTCGTTGAAGACCATCACTTGGTGCTCCTGGAAGTAGTGGCTCAGATGACGAGCCGTCATGAACACGCAGTAGGCGAGTTTCTGGTAGTGAGGGTACCTCTTCTTTGTCGGCGTCAATACCTCGCTGAGGTAGTAGATTGGGCGTTGGACCCCATGGATCTTGCCCTCTTCGGGTCGCTCGACCACCAGTACGGTGCTTACTACCTGGTGTTTGGCTGCTATGTACAGCAGCAGAGGCTCGCGTTCCTTTGGCGTGACCAGGACCGGCGAGGTAGAGAGTAGCCGCTTTAGATCTTCGAATGCATCGTCCGCCTCAGGCGTCCACTCGAATTTGTCTGCTTTGCATAGCAGCTAGTAGAACGGCAGAGCCTTTTCGCCCATGCGGCTGATGAACCTGCTCAATGCCGCGATTCGTCTGGCAAGCTACTGGACGCCCTTGAGGTTCTTCGGTTTTTCCATGGCCATGATGGCCCGAATTTTCTTCGGGTTCGCCTCAATCCCTCGCTAGGAGATGAAGTAGCCGAGCAGCTGGCCAGATGGGACGCCGAAGGCACACTTTTCAAGGTTGAGCTTGATCCTGTAGCGGTCGAGATTATCGAACATCTCGTGGAGATCGTCGATGAGTGTCTCGCCTCCCTTGTTTTGATGACTATGTCGTCGTCATAGACTTGTATATTGAAGCCGATCTGGTCCTTCAGGCATGCCTGCATGCACCGTTGGTACGTGGCGCCCGCGTTCTTTAGCCCGAAGGGCATTGTGTTGTAGCAGAACACTCCGAACCGCGTGATGAACGCCGTGTTCTCCTGATCTTCGACCTTCAGTCGAATCTGGTTGTAGCCTAAGTAGGCGTCGAGGAAGGAGAGTTTCTCGCATCCTATAGTTGAATCGATGATCTCATCGATCCGGGGGAGAGGGAAGTGGTCCTTCGGGCAGTGCTTGTTCAGCGACGTGAAGTCCACGCACATCCACAGGATGTCCGTGTCCTTTCTAGGGACCATCACTGTATTGGCAAGCCACTCTCTCTCCTTGATCTCCCTGATGAAGTTTGCAGAGAGTAGTCTGTTGACTTCGAATCCTATGGCTTCGGCCCGGGGTTCGGACAGTCATCAAATGGACTGCTTGACGGGCTTGGCGTCTGGAAAGACGTTGAGTGCATGCTCGGCGAATTCCCTGGGAACTCCTGGCATGTCCGCAGGACACCAGGCGAAGATTTCCCAGCGCTCACGGAGGAATTCGACGAGCGCGCTTTCCTATGCGGGACTGAGGTCGTTGGCGATCAGCGCTGTCTTGGAGGCATCCGTCGGGTGGACTTGCACCTTCTTTGTGTTGATGGTGGAGTCGAAGGACATGTCAGGTGCGTTCTGTCTTGCGACTGGGGGTGCCCAGTTGTCCGTCACCTCGCGGAGCCTTACGAGCTCCTCTTGCATGCCGAATGACTGGGAGATTCTGTTGAAGTCCCTGTCGCAGTGGTCCGATCGGGTGAAGCTCCCGTGGACCGTGATGACGCCCCTGGGTCCTGGCATCTTGAGTAGCAGGTACGCGTAGTGCGGTACTGCCAGGAATCATGCGAATGCCACGCGCCTGAGGATGGCATGGTATTGTGATGGCCAGTCCAACACTTCGAACTCGAGTCGCTCGCATCGGAAGTTATCCGACATGCCGAAGATGATGTCGAGCCATATCTTTCCCAGTGGGAATATTCCCTTTCCTGGGACGATGCCATGGAACATTGTGTCTGACTGTTCCAGGCTGCACAGCGGGATCCGCATTGCTGCTAGGGTGCTAGCGAACATCATGTTGATGCCGCTGCCGCCGTCCATGAAGACGCGACTCATCTCGAACCCTCCAGTCTGTGCCTCAAGCACCAGGGCAGGATGAACTGGGCGAGGGACCTGGCTAGGGTGATCCGAACGGCTGAACGTGATGCAAGATTTCGATCCGCTTAGGTACTCAGGGATGGCGGGTGGTGCTGTCACGACCAGGTTGATCTGACGGGTGATTTTATTTTGCACCCTGTTAGTTGGGCGCCCTTTTTGGATCCTCAGTGTTGGGGATATGATATATGGGTATCCTTATAGCCCGTCTCTTATCCGTCTAACCCGGGTAGCCCATAGTCGGTAGCATGGTCTCTATGGCCTGCTGGGCAGCCCAGTTAGATGGATCCAGAAGGGAGGCCCATGCCGGATAAAGGAAGGCTACGGTGGAGTCACCAGCTTACCCGGAGCCTTGGAGTGCAAGATACACAAGACTAGTAATAGACAGTGTAGGACTATGTAACATGTTCGGCTAGGACTTTTCCCTGTAACCCTAGGACCTGACAACTATATAAGTTGGGCCTATGGGAGCCTTTAGGGTACAATCTCATACGATCATAGACAACTTCATACAACCTCGCACAGCGAACCTATCTCTGTAACTCGGCGTATCGCCCTTATAGTGATTTATAGCAGGAGTAGGATTCCGCCACCGTTGTGGGATCTGAACTTGAGTAAGCTGTGTTACCTCGTACGCGTCAACCGTCCGCCTTACCCCACGTCTCTAAACACGCACTGTGAGGACCCCTCCATGGTGTACTCGTCGGCAATACCACGACAGTTGGCGCCCACCGTGGGGCAAGAGGCGCTTCAGGCTCTTCAGCGGGCAAGGACCAAGATCTTCGTGGGAATCGGCGAAACCGTAGCCATTGGTCGCGTTCTCTTCTCCGGCAACGTTCCGATCGTCCCTCCTGACGAGTTCTGGATCCCGGCGAAGACGAACCCTATGCGGTGTTCGATCGTTCCTATCGGAGACATCCACCTCTTCATCGGCGAAACTGACTCGGGCACTAGTTCCCTTGGAGTCGGAGGAGCACCAAGGCCCGCACGGACCGCCTACGGGCAGGATACGTTTGCGGAAGGATCGATGTCGGATCTCTCTTTGGAGTTTGCCGGCAAAGATCGGAAAGCGCCAAGGCCTGCGCGGACCGCCTACGGGCAGGATACGTTTGTGGGAGGATCGATGTTGGATCTCTCCTCAGAGTTGGCCGACAGAGATCGGAAAAATTCAAGGCCCACCCAAACCGCCCCTGTGCAGGATATAAAGGTGGCAGATCACTACAAATCCACCGGCTTCGTCCGTGCGTCTGGACAGCAGAGATCAAAGTTCATCGGCATGGTTACCATCTTCGATCTGGCGCGTTGCGTTCAGAGAGAGGGCGAAAACCCCCGCGATTACCTGGCCAGGTGGCTCCGCATACGAGTCGATCTGATGATAACGCTCTGTATCACTTCGTGGAAGGACTGGACCGTGGCAACCTTCTCCGGCATTCTTTAAGAAGGAAGCAGGCAACATGGTGCCTTACCCTCAAAGAGATGGTGAGCACCATCAAAAACTATGCGCAGGCCGAAGCGGCAGCTCAGACATCGCTTGCGCTCATTGACGGAGCCCCTCCGATTCAGCCACCGCCACCACCGCCTCCGGCCGCCATTGTCGCAGCAGCACCACCACCTCTAGTCATCGTTGAGGTCGTTGCACCTCCACCGCCCGTCATCGAGGAAGTCCTGGCACCCTCCGACTCTGTCATTGACGCGCTTTATGCTGATTTTAGTGCAGATTTAGAGGAGATAGACTTCAGTCCAGAAGAGCTAGACTCCACTATGCAGGAGATGGAGGAGTACTCACGCGAAGATCAAGCCAACAGCACCGTCACATCCCGAGGGGTGTTCGTCACCATTGGGACGACGATGGATGAAGATCAACCCGGACAAGCTCCGCCTACAGCGCTGGACAAGGGGAAGGGGCCACTTATTGCTGCTGACGTTGATCACACAAAAGTTATGCCTCCTCCGCCTAACCCAGTACAACAGCCGCAGGAACTCGACACCGGCCCGAGCAACAATAACACCGCAAACTTGACGCCTCCAGAATCTACGTCTGCAGCAGCCCAAGTTACTCCAGCTGATAGAGTGATGTATGGCAATCTCCTCGTCGAGCCACTAACCGTTGCTCATATCCGGAACGTGACCCATCTTGACGAGAAGCGCCAGCAGCTGCTGGAGGAGGCGTAGGCCATTGCGGAGCAAGGCGCTAAACTAGATCGAGATCTGGTCAACGCGCAGAAGCCCATAGAGAAAGATAGAGCAATGGAGGCCGAGTACAAGACTTTACTACAGCAGCAGAAGGCTAAGAAAGCTCGGTCTCGCGTCATCAACGATCCTAGTGTACGGCGCAACCTAGGATGGGCTCCCTCGAAGCCGGCACAGGCCAAGCCATACATTGACAGTGAAGGCAAGCAGGTGATCCCATCCCACTCCTTAACCTCGCCGTCGCCAAAACCCTTCTGGAGCTGGATAGATCGCCTGAGGCAGTAGAACAGGTCTATGACCTAGTGGCCAAGGCGGTGAAGCAGCAGGAAAAGGCCACCTCTCAGAGGCTTGAGTCTGACCCAGCGCTCTGCCGATCTAGCCAGTACAAGCCGCCAAGGCACAAATCTCCTCATGATGTCGGGTCCCAGACGGGTTCATCAGAACGAAGACGGAGGGATGCGCGCAACAGGAAGGATGCTATACCCATATCCTTCGACCACGGAGAAAAGGCCCGACCTCGTCGCCCATCGCCACCACCCCGATCTCCCCGACATCGCGAAGATCACAAGGCTCACCATCGTACGGATATGCCCCCACCAAAGCAGTGTGGCATCGTCATCCGCGACAACACGGAGCAGACCCGTCATGACGGAGAGCGTAACCAAGGACACAAGAGCAGGTCACGCCATGACCCTCCACGTCCGACAAGCAACCATGACAGGCGTGAGGCGTCGCGGGAGGGTAACAGCAAGAAAGCTAACCCGCCGCCACCTCCGCCTCCATCACCGCCAAGCAGTCACCATGCCGGAAGAGGCCCGCGTCGTTCATGCAGCCCATCCCCTGTTGACAAAAAGAAGAACCCAGAGCCGTACGATGCATGTTCGCGGATTGACAAGATCCAGGAGGCCCGGGAAGGACCATACCTGGGACCACGTTGTTTTGGACCTGCAATAAGGTCCGCAACTTACCCCAAAGGTTTCCGGATTGACAAGACCATCAAGCCCTATGACGGCACCGCCAAGCCAGCCACATGGTTGCAGGACTACGGCAACGCGGTGGAGATTGCCGGAGGCAACCCCAACGTCTCCGTCAAGTACCTCCCGTTAATATTGGCGAGCACGTCCTGTCAATGGATCGACGACTTGCCGGAGAAATCTATCTACAACTGGCTAGACATGCAAGAAGCGTTCACCAAGAACTTTGAGGGTACATACAAGCGTCCCTGCACTGTGGGCGATCTACAGCGGTGTGTGCAAGAAAAAGACGAGACATCTCGCGCCTACCTCTCCCGATGGCTGGATATGAAGAATTCCTGCGCAGGAGTGCACGCTCAGACTGCCATGGCCTCCTTCATCGATGGGTTGGAAAGGGGCATGCTGCTCCGACATAAGCTGAAGCGCTTGCAGGACAATCACCAGCTTGACTTGAATCAGATGATTCAGTTGGCTAGTGAGTTCGCAGCTGCCGACGATGATGCTGGTGGCTCTTTGCCGGCAACGTCCGTTCCAACTCAAGCTCGGAGGAACAGCAGTACAAAGCAGAAAACAGCTCCAGAAGAAAAGCAATCTACCGACATGGTCGCTATGACTTTTGCAGGACGAGGAGAAGGCGGACAACGTGGCCGAGGAAGGGGAACTGGTCGTGGGCAGCAACGGGGAAGTGAAACCACCTCGGCTCCGCTCCGCGCTCCACAAACCTAAGAATAGTACCGCGATATGCCGTGCCTCGTACACCTCGATGCCAACGGAAGGCCACCCATAATAATCGACACTGCAAGTTCGTCAACGACCTCAAGGAAGACCCGGAGTCCAGCTACAAGTGAAGTCGGAAGAACAGACCACGAGGCAAGGGCAAAGGGAATAAGAAGGAGGAGGAGTCCAAGGATTCAAGTGACATGGACGAAGACGTTGACCCCAAGCACGCCGCCAAGAGCGACGACAAGGGCAAGAACCCCTTCGCAAAGAAGGCTCCAGTCTACCACACTTCCCTTGGCACCCCCACCGTCCGACAACAAAAGACCTCTCTAAGGATCCTAATGGCCACTCTCCCCCCAGTCCCCCAGTACCTGCGCTGGTCGGAGGTTCCAATAACTTGGGACAGGACGAACCACCCAGACCTTGTGCCCACGGAGAACCAGTACGCCATGGTCATCAACCCCTTGATTGACGGAGTGGAGTTCACCAAGTGTATGGTGGATAGTGGAAGCAGCATCAACATCATGTACCTGGATACACTGCATAAGATGAACCTGACGGAGGCAAACCTAAGGCGGACCAACACCATCTTCCACGGCATAGTCCCTGGTCGGGAGGCTCGGTCCCTTTGGTGTATCACACTTCAGGTTGCCTTTGGCGATGTTAACAATTACCGCCAAGAGCGCATGACCTTCGAGGTGGTCCCCTTCAAGAGCGTGTACCACGTCACATTCGGCCGTGACATATTCCACACATTCATGGCCAATCCATGCTTCGTCTACAACAAACTTAAGATACCCGGACCAAACGGTGTCATCACCGTATCCGGAAGCTTTACCAAGGCAAGGGACTGCGAGATCAATGAAGAAACCGTTGCAGAAGTTGTCCTCTACAGCGAAGAATTCAAAGAGATCCAGAGCAAGGTCAATGACTCAGAGATGCCTGCGTCGAAGAAGCAGATCTCCGACTCCGCTCCTGCATTCAAGGCCACCATCGAGACCAAGCCGGTGGAAGTTGTGGTAGGCGATGCCTCCAAGACCGTCGTCATTGGGACAAACCTGGATCCCAAATAGGAAAGCGCGCTCGTCGAGTTCCTCCGTGAGAATAGGGACATTTTTGCTTAGCAACCTGCCGACATGAAAGGTGTACCTAGGGAACTTGCCGAGCACAGCTTAAACATTGATCCAAAATGCAAACCAGTGAAACAACCACTACGACGCTTTGGAGATGAGAAGAGACGCGCCATTGGCAAAGAGATAGCTAGGTTACTTAAGGCTAGATTTATCCGAGAAGTCCTTCACACCCAATGGGTTTCCAATCCTGTACTTGTCCCCAAAAAGGGAACCAATGAATTAAGAATGTGCGTTGATTACACTGGCTTGAACAAAGCATGTCCCAAAGATCCGTTTGCTTTGCCTCGCATTGACCAAGTCATTGACTCGACGGCTGGCTCGGAGCATTTGTGTTTTCTCGATGTATAATCAGGATACCACCAGATCAAGATGAGGAAGTCGGACCAATTGGCCACTTCGTTCACTACCCCGTACGGCACGTTTTGCTATGTCACGATGCCCTTTGGGCTGAAAAACGCAGGCGCTACGTACCAGCGGACAATGCAACGTTGCCTACATGACCAAATTGGTCGGAACGTTCACGCCTATGTGGACGATATCGCGGTGATGTCTAAAGAGTCAAACGACTTAATCTCTGAATTAAAAGAAACCTTTGATAATCTCCAGAAATACAACATGACGCTCAAGCCTAAGAAGTGCGTCTTCGGGGTTCCAGCCGGCAAATTGTTGGGCTTCATTGTTTCCCAACATGGAATCGAGGTCAACCCGGAGAAAATCAAGGCCATCTTAAACATAAACTGTCCGACATGCCTAAAGGACATTCAACGACTAACAGGTTGTGTTGTAGCAGTTAGTCGGTTCATCAGCCGACTTGGAGAGAAGGCCCTGCCGCTGTACAAGTTGCTGAAGAAGGCGGACAAATTCACATGGATGAAAGAAGCAGATGCAGCATTGAAGCAGCTCAAGGAGATTCTCTCCTCAACGCCTCTCCTTGCAGCACCCGAGCCTAGAGAGCCCCTGTTAATTTACATGGCGGCAACCAACCAGGTTATCAGCATCGTCGTCGTGGTAGAGCGGAAGGAACTAGGCTATGAGCACGGAGTTCAACGACCAGTTTACTATGTGAGCGAGGTCTTGACAGAGTCCAAGCAGCGTTACCCGCACTATCAAAAGATAGCTTATGGAGTATTTCTTGCTTCTCGGAAGCTGAGGCATTACTTCCAGGAGCACCCAATTACAGTGGTGAGCAAGACTCCACTGTCCGACATTATCAATAACAGCGACGCTACAGGAAGGGTTGCGAAGTGGGGCATTGAACTTGCCGCCTTCGAGATCACCTACAAGAGATGCGACGCTATCAAGTCACAAGCCTTGGCGGATTTTGTTGCAGATTGGACGGAGGCGCCAGATGTTACTCCGTTGCCGGAACCAGAGTATTGGGTGATGCACTTTGACGGATCAAAGCTGCTCAACGGCTCGGGGGCTGGTGTATTGCTACAGTCACCAACAGGAGACAAGCTACACTACGTTCTGCAGATCCACTTCGAGGCTACAAACAACATGGAGGAGTATGAAGCACTCATTCACGGACTAATTGTAGCCAAAGATATTGGCATCAAGCGCATAGTTTGCTGTGGAGATTCCGACTTGGTTGCCCAAACAGTGGTCACACTGGAATGCGGAACCCTATGATGGCGACATATCGAGACGAAGTGGACGAGATAGCCAAGAGCTTCTTCGGCTATGAAGTCAAGTATGTACCTGGGGAACAAAACGAGGAGGCTGATCTGCTGTCTAAGCTTGGATCAGGGCGCAAACGAATTCCGCCAGGGGTTTTCCTAGAGCACCTGCGCACACCATCCGTGAAGGGAGCCGACATCGACAACCCGGATAGAGCAGACTCTTTCATCAACATGGTGACCAAGGTCCCTCCAGCTTGGACAAAACCATTCATGGAATATATCGAACACGGAACTTTGCCCGACGACGAAGTCGAAAGACGGCAAATAGTACGACGAGCAAAGGGTTATACCATAATCAATGGGCAACTCTATAAAAGAAGCACTACTGGTGTATACCTAAGGTTTGTTTCCCAGCTGGAAGGTATGGAAATCCTGCGCAAAATCCATCTCGGAGATTGCGGGCATCATGCCGCTCCTCGATCGTTGGTCGCGAAAGCCTTCCGGCAAGGATTATACTGGCTGACCGCAAAGGCGGACGCCGACAAGCTGGTTGAGACATGTATGGGATGCCAATATTATGCCCGACAACCACATGTTCCTGCTGAAGAATTGCGAACAATACCAATAACTTGGCCGTTTGCAGTCTGGGGGCTGGACATGGTGGGGCTGTTACAGACGGCACCTTGTGTGTTTACGCATCTGCTTGTAGAAGTTGACAAATTAACCAAATGGATAGAAGCTAAACCCATTAGAAAGCTTGATGGGGCAACTGCCCTAAGGTTTGTCCGAGATCTAGTGGTGAGATTTGGTCTCCCACATAGCATTATCACCGACAACGGAAGAAATTTGTCAGTCGGAGAAGTGGAGGCTTATTGCTGGGAGAAAGGCATCCGACTTGACCTTGCATCTGTGGCACACCCACAATCCAATGGTCAAGTTGAGCGAGCGAATGGATTAATTCTGCAGGGAATCAAGCCACGTCTTGAGGCACCGCTACATAGAGCAGCTGGAGCCTGGGCGGAAGAATTGCCATCTGTGCTGTGGAGTTTACGAACTACACCCAACATATCCACCGGCTACACCCCCTACTTCATGGTATATGGAGCAGAAGCCATCTTGACTTCTGACATCCTCCACGATGCACCAAGAGTTGCCGCCTACGACGAGGATGACGCTGAAGAATCTAGACGCCTAGATGTGGACCTTCTCGAGGAGGAGCGCGTTTTGGCATGCCAAAGATCCGCCATCTACCAGCAGAAGCTACGCAGCTACCATAGTCGCCGCGTTCGGCATCGCTCGTTTAAAGAGGGGGATTTGGTGCTCCGACTTAAGCAGAAGAAGTCACACAAATTATCCCCGCCATGGGAAGGACCGTTCATCATAAGCAAGGCGCTGCTCAATGGGTCTTCCTACCTTGTTGACAATCGTGAACTAAAGGATAGACCCAACAAGGATCATAAGCATAAGCGACGTGACCCGGATGATGACTACCCGGAGCTTGATCGGCCATGGAACATAGCACATCTACGTCCTTTTTACACTTAGCATTTTTTATCTAATTGTATATCTCTTATATGATCAATGAAATAAAGCTCTCTGGTTCACTCATATTTCTGAGTCTTTTACCTACTTTAGTGTTCATTTTTGGATCATGTAAAACCTTTATGCACAAGTATTGCGTTTGCACTTGTGAAAATTCTGGCTACGGGCGTTAGCTTATGTTTTCTGGTCTATACGTTCTTTGTTGTTTTTATGTGGATTCTGGAGTAGTGACTTTCGGCACTTATTGTCAGCGATTTTGTGCTCAGGTTATTGACGGTGCCATTGAGCATCATCACCTAAGCGCATGGTTCCGACAACGAGTCTTCCGACTCACGAAAAGTCAAGCATAAGAACCAAAGTAATGGATAAGCCAGCACTTGCTAAAAAATATATACATACTGGAAATAAGTTCTTAAGTAGCAGGACATAACAACCATTGTTTTCCTCCTGAAGTTACATCACCAAGTTTTTTCCGCGCATACACCAAAGGTGAAACAAATATTACAAAGTTATTTTTTCACTCCTTTGGCGTAGGAGACTTGGAAGCAGCATCATCACCAGCCGGAGAATCACCATCAACGTCGGCACTATGGTGAGACTCAGATGAATCTTGGTTGATGCTGTCAATGGTGTTCATGGGCACGAAGACGTCGATGTCCACCAACTCGGCAACTCTGGTGTCATAACCAGCGAGTGACAACAGGATGGCTTCATGATCAATCTCTTTGCCGTCATCGTCAATGTCGGGGATACCAGAGGTCATCGTGTCGATGTCGGCACCTTCGTAGTGTGCCTTCACCATTGACAGTGCCATCCTTGCGCCAGCCCGTGCACATGAAGTTGTCCAACTTGTGACACGCTCGGGGGCTCGACGCAGAATCTCCGAGTACTTCGCCACGGAGTCCGAGGCCTTGATGTATATCTGGAGGGGCTTGGCAATCTCTTTGGCCTGGGTGATGGCAGTGTTGATGAAATTGTCGGCAAGAACCATGCATTCCTTGTCCGAAGGAGGCGAGCGGGTTAAACCCATAGGAGCTGCAAATTCCGACAAGGAGCACATGAGTTCAATAAATCCAAAGTATCCAGACTGCAGAAATACAAGGTGGAGGAAACTTACTGAAGATGCTGGCCTTAGCCTGCCAGAGGGTGTCCGCCAGGGATTCTTTCTCTTGTTGGAGGAGCTTAAACGCCTCGCTGTGGCGTTGGTTTTGCTCATTAGCAGCTTTCTTCTGATCTTTTAAGATCGCAAGCTCCTCCTTGAAGCGATTGATTTCTGCAGAGGCGGAGTCCTGCAGGGCCTTCATGGAATCCTCACACATTTTCAGCATTTCCTTCCTCTCCTCCTTAAGGATCTTGTTCTCGCTGTCCAGCTGCTGGATGTGCTTGGACTGCTCGACAATGTCCTTGGCCTTGGCGACATGTTCTGCAAGTCAGAGAAAACAAAGTACACAGTGAGTACTCGGAGAATGAAGGCACAGAAACAAGACGGAATGCGCAAAAAGAAAACAGACTCTTGTTTTTGATGATCTGTTCCTTCAAGAAGGCGGTTTTACCCTTTTCAGCTTCAAGATCTGCACGCATCTTCTGGTACTTATCATTGGCCATGCCCCTCCGAGCATTCTCGTTCTGTGAAAAAAAGAAAAAAAGTTAAACCGTTGTTTAGTCTGCTTGGAGCATCTAGTCGAAAACTTTCCACCTAGACGCTCGGGGGCTACATCGAGAGTTTTTTAACTTAGCAATATGCTTAGCTTTCCTTTAAGCATCTAGTCGGAACTAATCCAGTTCTCGATTAGAAACTTGGGGGCTACAATATAAAGTTTTTAACTCGGAATCTGCTTAGCTTTTATTTAAGCTTCTAGTCGGAACTAATTCAGTTACAACTAGAAGCTTGGGGGATACAGTATTGAAAATTATAAACACTGCGTATGCTACTATTAAAGCATCTAGTCAGAGTAGTTCATTCCATCTAAATGCTTGGGGGCTACAGTGAGAGTTTTTTTTCTAACTTAGTCACTCTTAGAGCATATAGATGCAAAACCTATGGTTTTCCGTCTACATCCTCGGGGGCTACAGTGGGATACTCATAGGAAATGCAAAAGGCAAAGTAAAACTTACAAGTGCAATGATCTTGAGGTTTGTAGCACTCTCGGCTAGCAGCTTGCCAAAGGAGATACTATTTCCTTGCAATATGTCCGCTTGTTGAAGGAGCTCCTCAAGACCGCACGTCGGAGATGCCGGTACTCCTCCAGGAACCAGAGTCGTGTTACTCGGCGTGATCGCCGAGTAGACTATCTTTGGGAACTCAAAGGGTTTGTGGGGAGCAAGGGCGCCGCCTTCGACAGAGGTACCATCTTCCACCACCCCCTTGCCGCCACCGATGGCATCCTTAGCCGGAGCTTCAGCCATTTGTTGAGCGGTGCTCTCCTGCGTCGCCTGCTCACCGACAACAGCGAGTTCGGTAGAGGCCCCAGAATCCACTTCCATGACGGAAGGGCCTGGTGCCTCCTTAGCTTGTGAACTTGTCAGAGCAGACGAGGTCTTGACGGCAGGGGTAGCAGGGGCGATGGAGGGGGAGGCGTCGTGATGCATCATGTCTTTGATATTTAGAGAAGCCCCCAAAGTTTTGGAGGTCTTCTTGAGGCTGGTCGTGGCTTTCTTCCTGAAACGTGCAAAATGCATAAGTACAGGAACAAGACAGACAAATAGACAATGTCCGAGAATGAGAATCTTACACTAGGGGGGGGCGCTTTAGCAAAGATCCCGATGGCTTTTCTCTTTTCCGCCTCCAGGGCGGCGGTAGTCTTCTTGGAGGCTCCACCCTCTGTCTTCTTCTTCTTGCCTCCGTCGGCAGCGTCAGAGGTGGAGCTCTTCCGCTTTTGCGCCAACGGGACATCGTCGTCGGACACGACCATGACTTCCTTCATCTTTGGATCGTAGATTTGGGCAGCCAGGTTGCCCTCATCTAGATCGCTAAGCTGATAAGTAAGAAATCACCGTGTTAGATAAGATGGTAGTCGCAAGACGGAAAAACTGGAGCATATGTCGTATACGGAAAATAAATATCTACCTTTGGGCACTTGCCTTCTACGAAAATGTCGTAGGTGATGGTGAAGCCATGATTCTTATCCTTCACCTTGACGATGTCCTTAAGGCGGAGCTTGACGGAGTCGCTCGAGAAGTTATCCACAGAGATGCGGAGGGTATCCCTTCGGTCGCTGGTATACTCGTGCATATACTTCGCGCGGTGCTACAGAGGTTGGATTCGCCTGATGAACCAACACATGGCTAGGTCCAAGCCGGTCAAACCCGTCTCTACAAACCATTCGATCTACCTTATGGCGCGAGAAGCGTCGAGGTCGGAGGGAAGGGAGGCTTGGGATCTCCACGTGGAAACTTCAGCGGTGGCTCCATCCATGAAGTCCGGGTACGTTACTTCTCGGCCCGCCAGAGGAATGTCGGGGCCGTAAAAGTATGTCCGTTGCCAGTTCTTGCAGGACTCGTGGCCGACGATGTCGGGGAACCGCCGACCAGGTCGAATCTTGAAGCTGATGGTGCCGCAGTTCCTAAGCTCCTCCTTACTATGTCCGGCTTCACGTTTGACGGTGAAGAAGTACACGAAAAGGTCTAACCTAGGTCTTATCCCTAGATATCCCTCGCATAGTGCCGCGAAGTTGCTAAGCACTAGGATACTATTGTGGGAAAGGTTATGGGGCTGGACCCTATAGTGGTTTAAGACGGAGAGGAAGAAGTGGGAGATGGGCAGGGAAACGCCGTGTACCAGCTGAGCTTTGAGGTACACCTTTTCTCCGACTTGGGGAGAAGGTGTCACCTCGCCAGCCGGCGCCGCTCGCCAGGCGAGCCCCTCCGTCGCAGGGAGATAGCCTTCGGCGACCATCTCTTGGATGTCGCGGTCGGTGATGTCCGAGCCGCGCCAATCGCCCTTGTGCGAGTCTGTCTCTTCCTCCAGTGGCTCTAGCGCCGCCAAATTTTGGTCGCTGCCGGTGGACTCGATCACCGCTGATGCGGGGAGACCAAACCCTCTAGGGGCACGACGATGGAGCTCGCCGGCTTCGCTCGACGCCGCCATCGATGGGGAGGTGTTGCTGCTAGCCATGGAGTGAAGGGTGGATGCGACTGGTGCAGAGGAGGGCTAGGGTTTTCTCGAGGTTTCTCGCGGAGAGCTCGAGGAGACGCGCGGCTGGAGGAAGAAGACGACGCGAGAATAATGAGGTAAAAATTGGAAACTTCCCCACGGTTACTATTTATCATCCTCGGTGTCAAGATTCGTGCAGCTTAATCGGACGGTTGCCGCGTAGACGACGTGTTCACGAACGTGTGCGGAAATTTCGCCACGTCTCCAACCGTCGCCGCCAACGGTTCGTATCGCTCGCGCGGGAAAATCGGATATGATCGCGTTCTTTGCATGTGTGAGTTACAAGGCGTCGCTGACCTAAGCCTACGTCGTCCTAGCTGACATGGGTAGACTAGCCGTCACATCGAAGATTCCGAAATGGACGGATTCAATCTGACTTGGGAAGAGTACGATGGAAGATTCAGCATTTCTCCGGCTTACAAGTCGAAGATGGAGAAAGCCTTGTAGGGTTCTTTGGGAGGACTACAAGATGTTTCTTGACGATTTGCCAACATCCATCTAGACGGAGCATTCCATGTGAGGAGGCAAGACGGCGCAAGATCTTGGAGTTCTCCAGGGGCTACTGTTGGGGATATGCTATATGGGTATCCTTATATCATGTCTCTTATTCGGATAACCCGGGTGGCCCATAGTCGGTAGCATGGTCTATGGTCTGCTGGGCGGCCTAGTTAGATGGATCTAGAAGGGAGGCCCATGCTGGATAAAGGAAGGCTACGGTGGAGTCACCAGCGTACCCGGAGCCTTGGAGTGCAAGATACACAAGACTAGTAATAGAAAGTGTAGGACTCTGTAACCTGTCCGGCTAGGACTTTTACCTGTAACCCTAGGACCTGGCAACTATATAAGTCGGGCCTATGGGAGCCTTTAGGGCACAATCTCATACGATCATAGACAACTTCATACAACCTCGCACAGCGAACCTATCTCTGTAACTCGGCGTATCGCCCTTATAGTGATTTATAGCACGAGTAGGATTCCACCACCGTTGTGGGATCTGAACCTGGGTAAAGGAGTAGGATTTACCTCGTACCCGTCAACCGTCCATCTTACCCCACGTCTCTAAACACGCACTGTGAGGACCCCTCCATGGTGTACTCGTCGGCAATACCACGACAATCAGCGCGCCTTTCGGCGGGGGATACCCGTGCCCGCTGTTATTCTGCGCAGGTGCGACAGGGTGGTTCAGGCCTCCCGCAGGTGGTGGTGGAGGGGCTCCATGTGCGATCTCGCTAGGTGCGGGTGCGTTCCCGTATCCAGTGTTCGGGGCTTGGTGCCTCATCTGAGCCATGCTCTCGCTGAGTTTCTAGAACTCGTGGCAGTCCTTAAGCATGTGGCTTGACTTCTTCTTACCATCCTTCTTGTCGATGTAGAAGTGGATGGTGCACGGACCCGACAGTTTTTCTTATGCCGACGGTTCGTCGTCGCGGCCGCGGTGCTGCCACGACTATGTTAGGCGTCCTCCGTCGCGGAAGTTGCTTCCACGGTATCCGCTATTGTTGCGGTTGCCGTCGCTGTGGCGGTCGGCGTAGCCAGCCGCGACCATGTCGTGTCCATCGCGGTCGTCGTAGACGCTCTTGCTACGGTGTTCACATCACCGGCCGTAGTCGTCTTCTTCCTCCGAGTGCGCTCGGTGGATGGAGTCCTCGCCATCGGCCCACCCGTTGGCGATGTCCATGAGGTGGTCAAGTGTCTTGGGCTTGACGCGCCCAAGTTCTTCTTTGAAGTCTTGGCGTTTGACGCCGTCCTTGAAGGCGTCGATAGCCCTCTCCTTAGAGATGTGCGCCGCAGAATTCTTGGTGTTGGACCAGCGCAGTATGTACGAGCGAATGGATTCGCCCGTTCATTGTGTGCAGGCCCGCAACTCCTTGATCGAAGCAGGCCTCTTGCTGGTGCCCTTGAAGTTTCAGACAAAACTATATGCCAACTCCTCCCAGCTTCGGATGGATCCTGAGGATAGGCTGCTAAGCCAGATCCGAGCTGCGCCTGTCAGCTGCAGCTGAAGGCATTGCATGGCGGTTTCCTTGTTTCCGCCGTGCAGCTTGATGGACGACAAGTGGTCGCTGGGCCACGCTTTGGGGTCCTGTGTGCCATCAAAATTTGGAGTGTCCGAAGGAAGCTTGAAATTTCACGGCATCCTTGTCCGTCTAACAGATTTGCTGAAGCATCAGGCTCCGCAGAGTTCTCCTTCGTCTTCATCCATCTCGGATTCAGACGAGCATGCGCGCTTGGCGCGCGCTTTGTCGATTTTGCGCTGGGTGAGCTCGCTTCGGGCGTCGTAATCGCGGCTGCGATGGCGCGAGCTCTTGTGCCTTCGAGGAAGGTCGTGCTCTTCGTCTTCGGATGAAGGTGTGGGGCTACGGTTGAACTTGACCGTAGCCTTCTTCTTTGGCTCCGCAGGAGCTTCTTCGTGGAGCGCAGCTCCGACGAGTCCGAGTCCGGTAAGCGCGGACTTATGCATGGCCCTTTTTGGGTCCCCTCCGGAGGTGGGTCAGATGAGAGGTACGCGGTGGCCGCCATGATTGCATCCTGGGGCGTCTTTGGGATGACGTTGTCGTCGGCATCCATCTCCATGAAGGACGCGTTGAGGGCCCGAGTCACCTCGCGACGCTCCTTGGGGTCCATGTTCTCCATCCGAGAATGGTGCTTGTTGCTGTTGTTGCCATGCGAGCTGAAGCCAATGCCAATGGCGGAAAGCGCAGCTCGTCGTGCACTAGACTCCGAGGCTGCTTGCTTGCGCTTGTCAAGCACTTCCTGCATCTTGATCTGCTTCTTGTGCTCCTCGATGAGGAGCATGTGGTATGCCATCAGCAGGTCCCGTGAGGCATCGGCAGGACGGATCTTGTTGCCTGCTACGGCCTCGCGTGCTTGGGCCCATCCCTCCTCGCTGAGGTGGATGACCCGGTTATTGTTGTCCCCGTTGGGTGAGAGGATTGGCTTCTTCTGTTTCCACCGTTTCTACCCTGCGGGTTGGGTGGCGGATTGTGTTCCTGATCCTGGATGACCGTGGCGCACTGGTAGCATTCGTAGATTGGTTTGCTGCTGCCGTAGCTTTCGCATCCGGAACCGTAGGTCCCTTCATCCGATGGTGGATCGCACAGATCAGAGTTGTAGCAGCTGCTGTCATAGGACTTATCTGTCGATGATGATGTGCGTAGCACAGGGTGTGGATCCCATGAAGCGGGCCTGATCGATGGCAGGGGCACCCGCTCTGGAAGGCGGAGAGTGCCGGTCTGCCCCACCTGGAAGCAGAAGCTCCTGAACAGGATCTCGAGTCCGTCGCCAACAGGATCGAAGTCCTTCATGGTGGCCGGTGAGTGGGCGGTGAAGTCAAAGGCGCCGAAGAGGAGATGACTCTCCGTCGCCGCGGAGTTGCAGATCTCTCGGGTTGGGACCGTCACGATCGCACAATCAGCGTCCCCAGTTCTCTCAGACGGCGCCAATTGACGAGGTTTGATCTCGTCAATGCCCATTGTTATGGACTTGGGTTTTGGAGAAGATGGGGATGCTGGAGATCGCGGAACAGTTAGCAAACAAGCAACACGGGGACACGAGGTTTACCCAGGTTCAGGCCCCCGGAGGGAAAACCCTACCCCTGCTTGTCTGCTCTTGATTACGGCGGAACCGAAGGTTACAGGGGTGCACAGATGCAATCTGGCGTGGAGGTGTGTATGCGGTGGTATGAGGTGCCCTTCTTGTCGTGCCCTCCTAGCCTTTATATAGAGTTAGTCAGGTCCCAGGCATAGATCGAGTCGGTTACAGGTTCTAGGGTTTACCCCTTTGAATTTCCTACCTACCCTAGTCTTGCTCTCCAAGGATCCGAAGGCTTCATGGGCTCTAGCCACCCGAAAGTCTTCATGGGCCGACGTATATTTGTCGTGGGCCTTCCTTGGGCTGGACTAGGAATGCTGAGATCGTGTACCTGCAGGGTATAACCATGTCAACGAGGGTTCAGGTTTCTGTCACTTCGGCAACCCCACAATTAGTAGCCAAATACACAATGCATTCCCCTAGGACCATAAATGGTGAATTATCATGTAGTCGACGTTCACATGACACCACTATAAGAATAGCACCACAACTTAAATACTAAACCATTTAATAATAACTCAACACAAATCCACTAATAGCAACATGACTTCTCCCATGTCCTCAAGAACTAAACGAACTACTCATGAGACATCATATGGATCAAGATCAAAGATGATATGGTAATGGATAACAATCTTAACATAAACAATACTCCAATGGTTCCACTCACAAGCATCAACTACAATAGTAATTAACACCAGGAAAGTTTCTCCTAAGAACTAAAGCAATATCCAACACAATTGTTACAGCGGGATGGAGTGGTGATGATGGTGATGGTGGACATGATGGTGTGGATGATGATGATGATGATCCAGATGAAGCCTAGATTGATGATGGTGTTGATGGCGACGATCTCCCCTCTCTGGGAAGGAATTCCCCTGGCAGAAATCTGTCTGCCGGAGAGATATTTCTCTCTCGGTGTTTTCCGCCCCGTAGAGGCGGCGGAAATCTATCTGTGGTCGCTCCCATCGTATTAGGGTTCCATAGGGAAGATATAGGCGAAGGGGCGGAGTCGGGAGCCGGGCAGGTGGGCCACACCTGCCCTAGGCGCGTGATACGTTGGAAACGTATCTATAATTTTTTATGCTCCATGCTTGTTTAGTATCTACTTTGCTTTACTTGTCCACACTTTGAGGTGCTTTTTACATGTTTTCTGGTACTAACCTATTAACAAGTTGCAACAGTGCATATGCCTGTTTTCTGCTGTTTTTGGTTTCATAAAAGTTAGTAAAGTAATATTCTCGGAATTGGATAGGACGAAGGACAAAGTCAATAACTTTCCTTGGGGAACAAGAAGTCCAGAGGAGAGCCGGAGGGGCCGGCCAGAGGGGCCAACCCCCTCCCCCCCCCAGGCGCGGCCACAGGTGGGCCTGCGCCTGGCTAGGGTTTGGCGGCCCTAGCCGCCTCCCGGTATCGCCCCTTCGCTTATAAGAAACCCCCGATACAGAAACTCTGAGTACCCGATCAGAAATCCACGAAACCATCTATAGCCGCCGCCACCATCGTCCCTAGATCGGGGGGATCTGAAGTTCTTCCCAGCACCCTACCAGAGGGGAGATCATCCCGGAGGCCTTCTCTCCGGTATGATTCGTGAGTAGTTCCACCTTGGAATATGGGTCCATGTAGTAGCTAGATGGTTGTATCTCCTCCTTTGTGCTTTCATGTATAGATCTTGTGAGCTCCGTTCATGATCAAGATCTAATCTACTTGTAATTATGCATGTTGTGTTTGCGGGGATCCGATGAATATTGAGATTATTATGTTGGTTTGATTAATGGTTTTGTCTTTATGATTCTATCATGTTTGTGTTGTTTGTGATCTTGCATGCTCTCCGTTGCTAGTGGTTATCTTGGCCAAGTAGTTGCTAGTGACTCCAAGAGGGAGTATTTATGCTCGATAGTGGGTTCATGCCTCTAGTTTCTAAAGGAAGTGACAATAATCTCTTCGGTTGTAGATGTGTTTTTGCTACTAGGGAGAAAACAACGGTCTCTTGTTCATGGAACATGTGGACTGTTTACCTTACACACTTTGCTTAAAGCAGTTGTCTGTTGCTTGCAACTTAATACTAGAGGGGGTTCGGATGATAACCTGAAGGTGGAATTCTAGTCATAGATGCAGTTGGATGATGGTCTATGTATATTGTTTTATTGCCCAATCAACTTCATAAGATCTTTCTGGCTAGTAATTGCATTGTTATGCCTTGCTCAGTTCCTGTCAATTGCCCCGCTGTTATTTGTTTACCCTTCATGCCATGTTGTTTAAATAAGGAGAGCACCTCTAGTGAACTATGGAACCCGGTCCAATCTTTACCATTGATACATCTTCCACTATTACCTGTTTACTTGCTGCAAACCATTACCTTCCACACCATACGTTTAATCCTATGTTACAGCAAACCGGTGAGCTTGACAACCTCACTGATTCGTTGGGGCAAACTCTTGAGTTTGTGTTGTGCAGGTCTCCGCGTTGCTAGCAACACATGTGTGCCGTTTCCTTCCTCCTACTGGTTCGATAACCTCAGTTTCTTACTGAGGGAAACTTGCTGATGTGCTTCTTCGTACCTTGCTCTTGGGGTTTCCAACAAAGCGTTCCACGACAAGTACTGGGCGCCATCAGCGCGGCCCAGGGTGGGCCCGTTCCTAGGGGGCGTGGGCCTCCTGAGGCCCTTCTTCGCTCCTCCTTCTGGCTTCCTCAATCTTCTGGAAAAATAATATTTTCCCATATTTTTATGGTATTTTTCTGATCTTCGCGAAATTGCATCAAAACGCCTTCTTTTCCATCAGAATCCAGACTCCGGCAGTTGATCCTCCAAGAATCATCCAACATGCATAAACAGTGGAAAAGACATTAGTAATACCTCATAATAAGATAAATATAAATGAATAGAGGTAGATTATGATATATAATGGTGATGCAAATTGGACGTATCAACTCCCCCCAAGCTTAGACCTTCGCTTGTACCTAAGAGAAAACTAAGCTCAGTAAACATGTCCATAGGTGTAACTACCTCGGTAAATTACGCTCCTAGTTACAAGCCTGGATGAGCGGAAATGGTTGAAATAGTACGGTGGGGCCCAAATGCCACTCACAGGTAGACCTTTCGGCCGTCCCAACCATTTCCAAACATCGGGACAAGAACGGGCGGCGTAATCGGCAGGCGAAGGGATCAACTACATACACAAATGGGTATGTATGCAAGCCACCATACAACAGTACATCAGAGCCATTCCATCTAAAAGAAATAGAAATATTGCAATGCCATACGGCAAGATCCAAATGTCCTAGATAGATATAATAGTTTAGGATATCTCCTCATACATCAAACATCAGAGTATCAGGCGGAAGCGGCAACAAGATCCGAGTACGGATAAGAAGCAAATTGGCATAAGATTCCCCATAAAATAAACACATCCCGCCCACAGATCTCACGGATCCCCGTTCCCGGAATCTCTACACCGAATGATCGTTGCCCACATCGTCCGTCTCCTCCACCCAGTATCCATCTTGCGAGTTTACCTGTTCATCTGAATCAAACAATTAATCGTGTGAGACCCTAAGGGTACTCAGCCAGTCTTTATGCCTCTAAAGGGGACACAACCTGGGGTGACGCAATTGCAGCAAAAGATAATACCTAGCAATTCTATAGATACTCGCTAACCATCCGCCTAACCAAAGATAGACGGATGTCCGTGAATTGATGACAACAGTTATAACAGTAATATCAACAGATCCATCCTCCTCCTCGCTTACCAACGAGGAAGCGGACGAACACCCCCATCCATTGGCAGTTTTATTATCCATTCCATGAGTGTTGCACTATTTACTAGTCAGTTACTTAGTCAAATTAAAGCGGTACTTTAGTTATGCTTGTCTATGATCGAGAAACTGTGCTCCAAGTCGTCCATAAACGTGGACACGGCTTTCAGAAAGTTTTACCCTGCAGGGGTGCACAAATAGCAACACACACTCGATCAACCTCGGAAAAACCAAATCAAAACCCAACGAGGCATTCACGACAAAGCAATCACCAGATTCAGAAATATTTCAGGGGGCCACCCCATTAAGCTACCCGCAACGAAGTTAGCCGACTCCGAGACGGACTCAAGGTTTGCGTCGATGGTCAGTAACGATCGGGAACCCGAAAATGTGGTGGGCTTGTCGATACTGCTAAAACACTTCGCTTCCCTAACAAGACGGTGCAGACCTGACAATTTAAATAAAGCAGTAAAGCATGGCATAAGTACAGGATAGTAAATAAAACCTCAAACTAGTTTGTGGCCCCAAGAAATAAGAATGAATCAAGCTCTGGCTCAGGGGGGTCCCATAAGACTCCCGGATGTGGATAGCGCGAATATTCAAGGAACAGGAATCAAGTACTCGGGGTCCTACGGGACACAAGTGAGCAGGAAAAACCAAATAGCAGATATTGCTCACCGGTGCCACTTTCATTAGTTATCCCATTACTACTCAGGTTAAGTTGTATAGGTACCTCGTTATCCATCAGACACTCACATACCCTACACCTGCTGTTCTACGACTCGCATGGCTGAAACAACTCCTGTAGTAATGGCTCATGGGATGGATGAACAAGCTTCGGTGGGGTTTAAAAGTAAAGGCTATGCAATACTTGGGATTTAGTTTAATGCAATCGCGGCTCAATGATGCAAGAATAAGATAGAGGCAATAGGTACTATATGTATGCAAGCATGTGGTAGTGCTTGCCTGGCAGCTCAGTTGAAGCGAGAGAAGGATCTGGGTAGTGCTCCTGGGTTTCTTGATATATCCCACCTTTCGGCCTATTCGAAGAAGAACCAAACAAATAAGGGCCAACATAAATAAAGTGCACAAGCATAGGAATAAAATGCGACAAGCAAACAATCATGCCATGATGAATGATGCACAATTTGCATGGCAGTAAAGTAGCATGGCATGGGTGAGATGTGGAATACAAGATTAAAGCCTTTTATTGAGTTTTGGTCACATTTTATTCTCGAATAAGTTTTTGTATGCTTTATAATTACATGATGCATGCTGCAATTCAGAACATGGAATGCATAAACAGAAAGGTCTCGTCGAGCTGATCGATTTAGACATATTATTTGTCGAATTCGGAATTACGGAATTAAAGTTATGCAATATTTAAGAAAAGACATTTATTAAGAACTAAATTATTTCGAAATTTTAAATTGTTCAAATGATATCATAAATATCATAAACATATTTCTCACATTTTTATGATTCAAAAACATATATTATTTACATTATTTAAATTTATGAATTTAAATCAATATGAAAGTTAAAATTGGTCAAAAGGGGTCAAGGTCAAAGGTTTGAATAGTTTGAGTTAGATTTGAAAAGATTTGAATCAATGGTTGAATTCTTTTTTAAAAACTAAACACTTTTCATGGTAAAATTTTATCCAAATTCGAATTTATTTAAAAGTTATGAATGAATTTGATATATATCATACTTCTGGATTTTATTTGAATTTAGATAACAAACAAAACTTTTGTTACTGGGAGGTGAGCTACCCGCAGTCAATGATGAGTGGGCCAGAGGGCGAGAAGGGGCCACCGCGCGCGAGACTGAGCGATGCCTTGACACGTGTGCACGGAGGGGATTGCGGGTTAAGGATGAAATTCCCCGAGGGCCTTTTTATAAAATGTTCCAGGGGGTGGGCTTGGTTATGGATCAGACGAACTGAAGTTTACTCGCAAAATCAGCTAGCTGATCCCAACTTCGATTGAATATGGCGAGAGAACCACTGGGAATCTCGTGTTTCCGCAAGAATAAAAATTGGAGAGGGAACTACAGGGAGTAAAATTGGTGTTTGGAGGTTCTCCGTAGAAGGTCCAGAACGATAGGAAAACGGAGGGGAACAGAGGCTGATAGAGTGTGGGAAAACTGAATTTTATCGACAAAGAAACCGCGAAGTTTTCTGAACTTTAGAGGACGATGGCGAAGAAACCTTTGAATCTGAGCAAACCACAAGAACTAAAGTTGACGAGGGGTATACAGGCTACAAATTCCGTGTTCGGAGTTTCATCATAGGAGGCGCAATCGCGGGCTTTCGTTGACGAAAGAGGGGAAAAGCTGCGGCGGCTCTGCAGACACGCACGCTGCCTTCTTGCGACGGTGTGATGTGGCAAACCTGGAACACACGCAGGCGCTCGATGAGCAATGGCGTCTGAAAGACAGGAGGTGAAGAGCATGTCTAGTGAGTAGAGGGCTCACCAGGAGTGCGTCGGTGACGTTGATGGAGCTAGAGGTGGAGCAGATCGGGGCAGAGGCAGAGGTCCTGGTAGCTCCTGCTTCTCGGGTCCATGGCGGCGCTGGTGAGGTTCCGGCGAGATCCGGCGACGTGTACTAGTACTAGGCGAAGCAGAGGAGGCAAAGGAAGATGCTGGACATCCTGGGCATGCTGCAACTCACCCGATTGACAAGGACATGGTGTAGACGGGCTAAGGTTTGGGTTTTGGGCATGGAGATGGCCATGGCCTCCTTGATGAGGAAGAGAGAGGGAGGCTAGCTTCAGATCTCGATCTGGAGATGGAAGGGGATGGGTGGTGCTTGGTTAGCAGATAAAGATCAGTGAGGAAAGGGGGAGCACATGGGTGGTTGTTTCACCTTTTTGGCAAAGTAGAGGAAGGCCTCGGGTGATCTCTCTCCTCTCTCTCCTGTTGCTTTGCTAAGAGAGGAAGGGAGGGGACCAGGGTAGCTCGGGCTAGGGTAGATGGGGATCGGGTTATGTTTGGCTTAGGGTTAGAGAGAGGTGGTCTCGGTTTTAGCTAGGTAGGGTGGATGGTGATAGATTGTAACACCCTCAGAATCGGACCTATGCAAGTTTGAGCAAAATTCGCCAAACCCGCATAGAAACGATTCAAAGGTGCCCACCAGGCACTTTCGTGCGGGTGGAAAACGAAGTAATAACATTACACAACAGTCCTCGATGGGACCCACAGAACAGATATATATAACAGCAACTCCATGAGCCCAGAATACAAATATAATATACAAAGATCCAAATCACCTTGAAAACGATAGAGCGTCCAGCTACGGACAAGATGCAAATGGGGCTAAGAGCCCTGAAGAATAACCAATGGCGTCCATAACCCTGCCCAGGCCAAGCCGGAAGGGTAACCCTGCTAACGGCGTCGATCTCAAACCTGCTTAAACAAAAGGGGTGCCGACAAAGGGCAAAGGAAAAGAGGAGCGTCGATCGAGGCCAAGACAGCGAGGCTAGAATTTGGTGGTCCTCGCCTACATAGGTATGGTGGACTGAAGCGGCAGCGGCAGCATGCACTAAACAACCTATAGAGACTCGATACAACTGGCGGTTATCAGAGAGGGTAAGAATGACCTATCCGGATCCAACCTGAAGCTAACACCAAACAAACCCATCCTGGTGTTTCCCCCTCGATACCAAACGAGGAGGTCAACCGAGAACTCACAGTTGGCGCTTTACTTATTCTTATCGTTGCGATTACTAGTCAGATATAGATATTCATCCTGATAAAATAAGCAGTGGGCACTTTTAGTTAACCATTCCGTTATAGTGGCAACACTTACTAGTCAGATACAAGTATCATGAGATAACCCATAAACCCGACAGTTGTTGATACTTTTAATCAGCCATTCCATTGTAGTTGCGATACTTACTAGTCAGGTACAATGGTCGCAAGCGACACTCCAAACAAGCAATTGTGGGCAGTATTAATTAGCCATTCCATTGTAGTGAAGCTGATTACTAGTCATTATAAGTCAAATTTATAGCGATAAACTTTAGTTATGCTTGTCTATGATCAAGCTGCTCCAAGTCGTCCATATCCATGGACACGGCTTTCGAAAGTTTTACCGGGGTGCACCAATAGCAACACACGCCGATCAACCTCGGAAAAACCAAATCAAAACCCAACGAGGCTTTCACGGTGAACAATCACAGATTCAGAATTATTTGGGGCCACCCTTGAAGTACACCATAGCAGTAAGCAAGCTTCGAGACGGACCCAAGGTTTGCGACAATGGTCATGACAGCAGGTCCCCAATCGGGGACGTCGATCTGTGCGAAAACATTACGCTTACCTAAGCAGACAGTGTGCTCCTCACAATTTAAATACGAAAGTAGCATGGCATAAGTACAGGATAGTAAAAACACCTCAAACTAGTTTGTGGCCCCAAGAAATAAGAATGAATCAAGCTCGCTCGGGGGTCCCATATACCTCCGGATGTGGATAGCGATAAATCAAGGAAACAGTATCAAGTACTCGGGGTCTTACGGGACACAAGTGGGCGTTCGGAAACCAAATATTATCTATCACCCACCGATGCCTCTGCTTATTCAATTTTAGTTGTTAAACAGAAATTAAAGTGAACAGTAAGTAAAGCTAGGATCATCTCCAACATCCACATGCGGCAATACATCGACAACTGTGGCATATGACGACACACATCAGCACCTGAGCAAGCAACTACGACGCGCAAGTCCAACTATCTACCAAACAACAGGTAATAGGGTGTGTCCAAGGCAATATGAGGATGCAGGGAAAATCACGGGTACGGAAACTAAAGCATCGCAACACAGATAGCAATAGATCAACAGGAGGGAATAAAACACTATAAAAGTAAGATAGGTAGAAAGGGGAAGATGCTCGCCTGGAAAACAATGCCGAAGGGTCCAACCGAAGATCGGGGCGAAGCTCACATCAACTCAACGGCCTTATCCGCGAAGAAGCAAAACACTAGAACAACACCGGATGCAATATTTAATACAACGGCAGAAGATCGGCATGATGCATGTATGATGTATGGCATGGCAAAAGTGCGATGCAATTAGGTCATATTAAGCGGAACCGGGGTCCCGACAATTAATTGGATGGTTCAAGTCGTTTAGATCCCCCGCAAATTAAATGTTGTATAGCAATGCAACAGATGGAACCGGTTCGCTACACATGTTTAAATGAGGCCAATATGAGACTAGATTTGCCCGCATATGGGCCCCATATTTAATTATTAGGTGAATCGGCATAAGGCCCCCAACCACATGAAAGCATGCGTGCAAGGTGAATGATTAGTATGCAACAGTTGTTATTGTGTTATAAAATAGGGTTCGAGGAAAAGGGTCACACGTTAGGGTTCTCGACGGTCTTGGGGTTCCGGGGTTCGGGGTCGGTCTCTGGGTCCAGGGTTCGACGGATTGGTCTCGGCGGGAACGTTCTCGGTAGCGGGGAGGGTAGTTCTTGTTGTTCGGGATGAAGCACTTGTCGCACCAGGGCCTCGGTGTCCGGGATGAAGTACTTGGCGTCTCCGCGTCGGTGGCCTTGGCGGTGTCGGGTTCGGATTCCGGATCCGGGCACGGTCTTAGCGCTCCGTCTTCAGAGTCGTTGGCGAACTCGGGCTCGATACCGAGTGTCCTTCGGATCCTTGAGGAGATCTTGGCGTTCCGGGCATCTTCGGGTCGTGTTGCCGGTCTTGTCGTTCCACGGCGGAGATCGTGGCGTTCCGGGGAAGTACTTGACGCGCCGGGGTCGCGGTGCCTTAGGGTACCGATTGTAGTTCTCGGCGTCCGAGGCGAAGGCCGTGTCGTTCCGAGACGGTGATCTTGGTTGGGGCTTCGGATCCGGGAAGGAGCTCCTGGGGGTCCGGTGTCAGCGATTCTCGGAGTAGTCCTTCATGTAGGGTCCAAACGCCGGACTTGGTGTCTCATGCGGCAACGGAGATCTTCAGATGGCGCGGTTCTCGAGCGTCAGATGGTCTCGTGGGCGAACTTGGCAAGCCGGTCTTTGGACGCGAACTCGATCAGGACAGCACCTGATTAAACCACACTACCGACAGGTCCCAAGAGGGCATTTTACCAAACACCTTGCGGATGACATACTGGGCGAGAGGAGGACCGAAAGCGCTGCGGGAGGTCGCGACGGGCGGCGCGATGTGCTTTCGGGAGGTCGCCGGCGAAGCTCGTCTGGGGCGAAGCGACGCAGGCGTCTGGCGGCGAAGCGACGAGCTGAGGCGGCGGGTCGCGGACGAGGTCGGGCCGGCGGCTTGAGGCCAGGCGGCGTGAGCGAGGTTACTATGGCAGCTGGCGTCGAGAGGCAGGCGGGGCGCGCATGGTCGGAGCGAGGTGGAGGACGCGCTGGCGGTGAGGGGCCGGGCTGAGCCGGTGGCCTTGCGCGGAGGCGAGGCAGCGCGGCCGGGAGGCGAAGATGGCGGGCAGCTCGGCCGAGACGGCACGCACGGAGGCGAGGCGGCGGAGCTCACGAGGCCGCATGGTGGCGGAGGCGAGCGGCGCGCTGGCCAGCGCGCGGCAGCAGTGGAGCGGCGGTTGGCGAGGTGGGCGCGGCCTGGCATGGAGAAGGATGCGGGCAGCGGCGAGCCTTGGCGGCAGCGGTGAAGCGAGGCCGACGGCAGGAGGGCGGGACGCCGCATGGAAGGAGGGAGGCTGAGGAGGCCACGAGACGGGCTCGGGGAGGGGAGAGCGGGGCTCTGGCGAGAGGAGGAAGGAAGAAGGTGAGGGAGAGAGAGAGGGCGTGGGGGGTCTGAGGGAGAGAGATGGGGTGGGGCCGGGTGAGGTGGGACACAGGGGACAGGAGAGATGGCTGGTGGGTTGGGGCGTCTTTGGGAGGCGTGCACAGGGGCGGTGAGAGAGGAGAGGTGGGACCTAGGGCGCAGTGAGCCAGGGGTGGTCCAGGCGTGGGGACAGGGGAGGCAGGGGGGGTTGGCTGAGACGTGGGGTGAGTGGGTCCCGCGCGTGGGCCACGTCGGTGGTGGGTTTGGTGAGGGAGGAAGGTGAGAGAGAGAGGAGGGGTGAGGGAGTGACGTGGCGGCGCGTGGGTGGTTGAGGGAGAGGGAGGAGGTGAGGTGGCAGGATGCTATAGGAGGGAGTGAGGTGGAGGGATGGTTTGGGTAGGTTAGTGGGTAGCTTTAGGAATTAGAGGGGCAGACTAGCTGGACCGATTTAAAAATCTGGGGCGGTCGTTCGGGTCGGGTTGGCCCGTTCGACTGCCCCTACTAAAATAAATAAATATTTTATTTATTTTTAATTGGACCGTTTGCAAAACGGTAGCAACAAAACAAAATAATCCGGAGACCCGGGCTTTGGGGTTTGAATCAAGAGGGGCGTTTTAGAAATCAAAACGGGTGTTGCGAAAGTAGTTTTAGCAAACAATGCATGATGCTGACGATGCAATGCACAAATTCAACGCGATTTTCTAGTAGTGGTTTTGCGGGATGCCACAATTCGACACCACTAACAATGGATCTCGCCCTCGAGATCCGCCTCATGGTACCGGAAGGAAGGTCGGCGTCTGATCCTTCGCGCTTCGTGTAGATCCTCGCGACACCACGAACAAGAGTTCATCCTCCATCTTGAAATTGGCGACACCACCAACAAAGGGTCGTTGTTCCTGATCGTCGAGAGAGCACTCCGGAAACAAAAGGTCGAAGGTAGAGGTATCCACAAATAAAGCCACCCCTAACTTCCGTTAGAAGAGGGAAAAGTTACATTGATCCACCAGTTCGATGTACAGAGCGAACAGTAAGAGTCGGGTAGGGTGATCAGTCCATCCCGTACACAAACTATCAACTCTATACATGGGTAGGAGAATCAGGCAACTCAACTCTCGAGATTTAGACTGAAGATCTTCATAGGCGGTATCCGGAACAAAGGGATGATGCCAGCAGGAATCGTATGAAAGACACAATGATTTGGTTCCGCGATGGTTCCATTGGCATGAACAACACATGCTCAAGGTATACTCCAACTTCACCAATGCTCGTCCTTCTCATATGTTTTTCAACGACACTGATATCCAGCAAGGAACACATAGGGATAAAGAGCTCAAGAACAAAAGATTGGATGAAGGGCACAACAGTCCAGCTGCAGATTGATGATCGTAGCACCTCCGTTGCAAAAGGGAGAAAGCGAAACCCTGAAGGTACGACGGAAACCCAACCACGAGAAATCCTGGACTCGAAGAGAGAGATGAGAGCGGATTCAAAACGCGTAGATGTGAGAGGAGAATAGCAGAGGGGTAAGGAGTAAAATCAGACCTAACCAGAACTATCCAACCGACTTTGCAAAAATAGTTTTGGACACTCTACTTCGGCCGTTAGCTAGGTTATCCTACAGGCTGGACTTGTGGGGTATCGCAACTGCTGAGCTCTAATACCACTCTGTAACACCCTCAGAATCGGACCTATGCAAGTTTGAGCAAAATTCGCCAAACCCGCATAGAAACGATTCAAAGGTGCACCAGCACTTGTGCGGGTGGAAAACGGTAATAACATTACACAAGTCCCTCGATGGGACCCATGTAGCAGATATATATAACAGCGACTCCATGAGCCCAGAATACAAATATAATATACAAAGATCCAAATCACCTTGAAAACGATAGAGCGTCCAGCTACGGACAAGATGCAAATGGGGCTAAGAGCCCTGAAGAATAACCAATGGCGTCCATAACCCTGCCGCCAAGCCGGAAGGGTAACGCTAACGGCGTCGATCTCAAACCTGCTTAAACAAAAGGTGCCGACAAAGGGCAAAGGAAAGAGGAGCCAAAGATCGAGGCCAAGACACCTGCGAGGCTAGAATTGGCGGTCCTCGCCACATAGGTATGGTGGATCAAGCGCAGCAAAGATGCACTAAACAACCTATAGAGACTCGATACAACTGGCGGTTATCAGAGAGGGTAAGAATGACCTATCCGGATCCAACCTGAAGCTAACACCAAACAAACCCATCCTGGTGTTTCCCCCTCGATACCAAACGAGGAGGTCAACCGAGGAACTCACACAGTTGGCAGTTTTACTTATTCAGTTATCGTTGCAGTAATTACTAGTCAGATATAGATATTCATCCTGATAAAATAAGCAGTGGGCACTTTTAGTTAACCATTCCGTTATAGTGGCAACACTTACTAGTCAGATACAAGTAGCATGAGATAACCCATAAACCCGACAGTTGTTGATACTTTTAATCAGCCATTCCGTTGTAGTTGCGATACTTACTAGTCAGGTACAATGGTCGCAAGCGACACTCCAAACAAGCAATTGTGGGCAGTATTAATTAGCCATTCCATTGTAGTGAAGCTGATTACTAGTCATTATAAGTCAAATTTATAGCGATAAACTTTAGTTATGCTTGTCTATGATCAAGAAACTGTGCTCCAAGTCGTCCATATCCGCGGACACGGCTTTCAGAAAGTTTTACCCGGCCGGGGTGCACCAATAGCAACACACGCTCGATCAACCTCGAAAACCAAATCAAAACCCAACGAGGCTTTCACGATGAACAATCACAGATTCAGAATTATTTCAGGGGCCACCCTTGAAGTACACCCCAAGAACGGCAAGCTTCGAGACGGACCAAGGTTTGCGATAATGGTCAGAACGCGCAGGTCCCCAATCGGGATGCCGATACACAAAACATTACGCTTACCTAAACAGTACAGTGTGCTCCTCGCACAATTTAAATACATAAAGTAGCATGGCATAAGTACAGGATAGTAAAAACACCTCAAACTAGTTTGTGGCCCCAAGAAATAAGAATGAATCAAGCTCTGGCTCAGGGGGGTCCCATATACCTCCCGGATGTGGATAGCGCGATAAATCAAGGAACAGGTATCAAGTACTCGGGGTCTTACGGGACACAAGTGGGCGTTCGAAAAACAAATATTATCTATCACCCACCGATGCCTCTGCTTATTCAATTTTAATTGTTAAACAGAAATTAAAGTGAACAGTAAGTAAAGCTAGGATCATCTCCAACATCCACATGCGGCAATACATCGACAACTGTGGCATATGACGACACACATCAGCACCTGAGCAAGCAACTACGACGCGCAAGTCCAACTATCTACCAAACAACAGGTAATAGGGTGTGTCCAAGGCAATATGAGGCTGCAGGGAAAATCACGGGTACGGAAACTAAAGCAATACAACACAGATAGCAATAGATCAACAGGAGGGAATAAAACACTATAAAAGTAAGATAGGTAGAAAGGGGAAGATGCTCGCCTGGAAAACAATGCCGAAGGGTCCAACCGAAGATCGGGGCGAAGCTCACATCAACTCAACGGCCTTATCCGCGAAGAAGCAAAACACTAGAACAACACCGGATGCAATATTTAATACAACGGCAGAAGATCGGCATGATACATGTATGATGTATGGCATGGCAAAAGTGCGATGCAATTAGGTCATATTAAGCGAAACCGGGGTCCCGACAATTAATTGGATGGTTCAAGTCGTTTAGATCCCCCGCAAATTAAATGTTGTATAGCAATGCAACAGATGGAACCGGTTCGCTACACATGTTTAAATGAGGCCAATATGAGACTAGATTTGCCCGCATATGGGCCCCATATTTAATTATTAGGTGAATCGGCATAAGGCCCCCAACCACATGAAAGCATGCGTGCAAGGTGAATGATTAGTATGCAACAGTTGTTATTGTGTTATAAAATAGGGTTCGAGGAAAAGGGTCACACGTTAGGGTTCTCGACGGTCTTGGGGTTCCGGGTTCGGGTCGGTCTCCGGTTCGTGGTTCGATTGGTCTCGGCGGGAACGTTCTCAGAGCGGGAGGTAGTTCTTGTTGTTCGGGATGAAGCACTTGTCGCACTGTGGCCTCGGTGTCCGGATGAAGTATTGGCCTCCGCGTCGGTGGCCTTGGCGGTGTCGGGTTCGGATTCCGGATCCGGGCACGGTCTTAGCGCTCCGTCTTCAGAGTCGTTGGCGAACTCGGGCTCGATACCGAGGGTCCTTCGGATCCTTGAGGCGATCTTGGCGTTCCGGGCATCTTCGGGTCGTGTTGCCGGTCTTGTCGTTCCACGGCGGAGATCGTGGCGTTCCGGGGAAGTACTTGACGCGCCGGGGTCGCGGTGCCTTAGGGTACCGATTGTAGTTCTCGGCGTCCGAGGCGAAGGTCGTGTCGTTCCGAGACGGTGATCTTGGTTGGGGCTTCGGATCCGGGAAGGAGCTCCTGGGGGTCCGGTGTCAGCGATTCTCGGAGTAGTCCTTCATGTAGGGTCCAAACGCCGGACTTGGTGTCTCATGCGGCAACGGAGATCTTCAGATGGCGCGGTTCTCGAGCGTCAGATGGTCTCGTGGGCGAACTTGGCAAGCCGGTCTTTGGACGCGAACTCGATCAGGACAGCACCTGATTAAACCACACTACCGACAGGTCCCAAGAGGGCATTTTACCAAACACCTTGCGGGACAGATACCGCTGGGCAGAGGAGGACCGAGCGGCGCTGCAGGAGGGTCGTTGCCAGGCGACGGCGGCGATGTGCTCTGGGGAGGTCGCCGGCGAGCTCGTCCTGGGGGCGAGCGGCGACGCGGGCGTGGCGCGGCAGTGGCGACGAGTGGAGGCGGCGGGTCGCGACGAGGTCGGGGCAGCTTGAGGCAGGCGGCGGCGAGCGGAGGTTACCGCGGCGCGCCGCTGGCGAGGTCGGGGCGACGGAGGCGGGGCCGCATGGTCGGAGCGAGGTGGAGGACGCGGCGCCGGGCGAGGGGGCCGAGCCGGGTGGCCTGGCGATGGGGCGCGCGCCGAGGCGAGGCAGATGCCGGCCGGAGGCGGAGGATGGCGGGCGGCGCTTTCGGCCGAGGCGGCAGCCGAGGGAGGCGAGGCAGGGGCGGCGAGGCCGGTGGCAGGAGGTGGCGCCTGAGGCGGCGGGCGGGGCACGGGCGGCAGGGTGAGCGGTTGGCGAGAGTGGGAAGGCCACGCAGCGAGAAGGGATGCGGCGGCGACGAGCGGGAGGCGCGGGCGACGGTGGAAGCGAGAGGCCGACGGGAGGCGAGGGCCGGGAAGGGAGGTGGCAGAGGGGAGGCCACGGAGACGGGCTCGGGAGGGGAGAGCGGGGCTCAAGAGAGGAGGAAGAAGGTGAGGGAGAGAGCCACGTGGGGACGCGGGGTCTCATGGGGAGAGAGATGGGGGCCGGGGTGAGGTGGGACCTGGGGACAGGAGAGATGGCTGGTGGGTGGGGCGAGGCGTGAGGAGGCGTGCAGGCGGATGCAGAGAGGAGGTGGGACCTAGGGCGCAGTGAGCCAGGGGTGGTCCAGGCGTGGGGACAGGGGAGGCAGGGGGTTCACGAGACGGGTGAGTGGGTCCAGCGTGGGCCACGCTTGGTGGGTTTGGTGAGGAGGAAGGAGAGAGAGAGGAGGGTGAGGGAGTGACGTGGCGTGGGTGGTTGAGGGGAGAGGGAGGAGGTGGCAGGATGCTATAGGAGGGAGTGAGGTGGAGGGATGGTTTGGGTAGGTTAGTGGGTAGCTTTAGGAATTAGAGGGGCAGACTAGCTGGATCGATTTAAAAATCTGGGGCGGTCGTTCGGGTCGGGTTGGCTGCTCGATCGCCTACTAAAATAAATAAATATTTTATTTATTTTTAATTGGACCGCTTGCAAAAGCAGTAACAAAACAAAATAATCCGGAGACCCGGGCTTTGGGGTTTGAATCAAGAGGGGCGTTTTAGAAATCAAAACGGGTGTTGCGAAAGTAGTTTTAGCAAACAATGCATGATGCTGACGATGCAATGCACAAATTCAACGCGATTTTCTAGTAGTGGTTTTGCGGGATGCCACATAGATGGTAGGTGATTAGGGTTAGGGTTTTGGATAGAGGGGGTGAGATGAGGTTTGGTGTGAGGGTGGATTAGAACTAGGGTTAGCTAGAGAGGGGATTTAGGGTTAGAGATGGTTTGGTTTATCCCAACCAAAGAGGTAGGTTTATGATATGGTTAAAGAGATTCAAAAACAAGGAGACATGTAGTTTGAATTTAAAAGTAAAGCTCAAACCCAAAATAAAACAAAACAAAGAGAAGAAGGCCAAGGGTTATGATTGCATGGCCCATGCATAATAATTAATGCTAGGTTTTATCTTGTGAAAACAAAATAAATATCCATGGCATTTATACCTATGCATTCCAAAATATGGAATAAAGCCAAGCTAAAAGAATTAAAGGAATGTTCCATGTGGAGTAGAAGGGAATGACCCTATTTGAATAAAAATGGGACATGCTAGTGTGTATATTCCACTAGATGTTTAATAGTCCCACAAATATCCCCACATGAGCATAAATCCATAATAATCCATATGGAAGCTAGGAAAAGGGTTCCACTCACAAGGCATGCAAAGGTGGCCATGTGGCTCTCATAAACCAATAATGTGGAAACAATATAGTGTATATATGAGAGCAGGTGGGGTTAGAAGTAGATCCATCCCAACCCATATGAGCTAGAGATGAAAACAAAATGAATTGCAAAGCTCACATGTAGTAGGGTGGTGGAATTATGGGGTGGTGACAAGAAAGGTGGTGGAGTGGAATAAAAGATATGCCCCCAACTCAACTTGGGCATTTAAACAATATATCAAGAACCAAATACAATATCAAGAGGCAAATACAATTAACAATGCATAAGAGAGAAGAACCAACACAAAAAGGGTTTTATATGATGCTCAAATGCAAGGTGGCATGATGACATGAGCATGATATAATGATGATGCAACAATTATATATATGAAGTAGCCATTATGTTACTAGACCAAGTAGCATTACAATTGTTAGACAATTGGGATGCTACAACTCTCCCCCACTAAACAAGAATCTCGTCCCGAGATTCCTAGGAAAAAGAAAACAACACAAGGAGAGGCGGGTGTTCGAACGAAGGTGACCCTCACGTTCCCAAGTTGATGAACAACGGAATGGTGCGACCACTACACCTTGCAAAACTTGCTAGACTTGTTGCGAGTCTTGCATTTTGCTTGAGAAACAACGGGTTAGAAGAGTTGAAGGATTGTCGTGAGACAAGAAGGATAGGATGGGCATAGCTCCGGTTTTCTCAAGAAACATGATAAAAGAATAGAACCACTTGTGAAAGAAAAGGAGAAGATGATGTATCATGGATAAAGAAAGACACACCATTAAGATTAAAGATTTACCGATACGAGAGAGGATGAATCTTTGTCTCGCCGGAAGAAAAAGAGCTAGATTGGAGAGGTTTGAACCACTATGACAATAGCATCGTATCTTCTCTCGGATTTGAGAAAAGAAGTTCGGAGACAATATTGCCTTCAAACAATAGAGTCCCTTGATAACAACAGAAAGATTTAGTTAGACATCCTCGGATTAGATTCTTGTTGCAACGGTAAGAACCAAGGATCACGCAATTTAGGTGCGCAGATATAACTTCCAGAGATGGATGTGAAGGCAGATCATGGTGGAATCCCGAGAAGCAAAGAATATGCAGGACCTGGAATTTATTGTAGATATACTTATTGCTTTCTTTAGCCTTGAGGCTAACGCAATAGATTTGCGGCTGATGGCATCAACCATAATTGGCTTTACCACAGAAAAAGAATTGATGAAACAAAGAGAGAGATAGTTTCCTTTCATCTTGTTTGTGGATGTCGAGCATCGGTAGCATGACGAGGACAGAAAAGAGTTTGCTTGTTTCACCAGATAATTGAGGATTTTGCTCCGTGTAGAAAGGGTGAGATCACCAACAAGAGATTATTGAGTACTTTCTTCAAACAAAGACTCGGAAAAACAAGGACGAAGTAAAAGTATCGAGGGATAAAGGCCACTTCTAAATTCTGTGGAATGAGTGAAATCACATTAATTCACCAATCCAATGTACAAGAGCGAATGATAAGAGTAGTGGTATGGTAGCTACTCCATCCCGCACTCAAAGCATTACTCCGCACATGAATAAGAAAATCATGCAACCCAACTACCGAAACAGACTGAAGGTGTTGGCAAAAACTCATAGAACTCCGTTAGAAAACAAGGATAGATGCAAACGATTCGCCGGATTCATAGATAGATAAAGATGATGATGTTGTCGTCATGTCGGAAATACCAAGCCACTAGAAAGATATGAAGGAAGGTTACGGAGAAGAACTGCAAGATTCCACAGATATAGAAAAAGATAGCACCACTTGAACAGAAGGAATACAAGATCTGGAAGGTCTTCATGGCCTCCGGTGGATTGAGCATAGACGATAGAGCGAGAGGGTTTCAAGAGATTACTTAACGAGATTAAGGTGAAAGAACTCCATGTTCTTCTTGAAATGATTGAGAGAGATTTAGCAGCCTTGAGGAAATCTTCAGCGGAACGACGATGATAACTTGCCAACAAGGAACAACTCCGGATTGGTTGAAGATGGAGGATGGAATTAACAATGGACTTGCTGATTCCAGAGTTGAAGTGATGTATTTAGCAGAAGGACGTGGTCAAGATATGTGACTTCAAAAAGTCAGAATTCTCACTTTGAGACTTTGCACACAGCAAAGGTTTCACGAAGCTCGAGAGAAAGAGACACAGATGATCTTCCATGTCCTTCCATAGATATCGAATAGGCAAGCATATTATCAACATATACCACCATGGATTAACAAGATATTCCCAGAATACCAAGTTCAAGAGGCGGGAGAACAAACAAATGCTCGAAACACTTTCTGAGCTCAACGCTCTTTGAAAGATCAACGTTACGAGTAAGGATTCCTGTTGAAGAAGATGCGCTGACAGAATAGGTTAACTGGTCCTTCGGAAGAAAAAGAGATGTCACCTAGTTCACATTGTCGATCGGATCACCGGTTACAAAGATAAAGAGGTCTTGGATAATAACCGATGATAGCTCATACCTTAAGCAAAGCTATCAGAGACGAAAAGATGAAATTCCCTCGTATCCAGGAGAATTGTGAGATATGGGGTTCAAAAGGATGTGCAGCATGATGGACAGATGATAGACCGCCGTAGTTCTTGGAGAAACTCTGGATTGCCAAAAATGCTTGAATATGCATAGATATGATCGCGGTGTACTCAAAATCACAGGAGTTAACCGTCATCATTTGTAGGATAGAGTTGATAGCATTTTCCATATTCCACTCAAGATAAGTGTCATATAGCTATGCCGAGAACCAAATTACAATCACCAGCATCGGATCAACACATGTTATGTAATTAGCCCAAGAGAATTGGAGATGAAATGAAACTCTAGGATTAAGCGCCGGTGACAAAAGAATGAGTTAGCATGGACATGATGATAAAAGGGAGATAGATAATGTTTCACACACGACTGAAAAGGAGTGTGGAAGCACAGATGTAACAAAGAAAATTTTTCCGCATTTTCGGCATTAAAATACCAATAGATGCGCAAAAATCACTTATCAGGTAAAGATTAGCAACTGATGCTTACACTTTGCTTAAAGCAGTTGTCTGTTGCTTGCAACTTAATACTAGAGGGGGTTCGGATGATAACCTGAAGGTGGACTTCTAGTCATAGATGCAGTTGGATGATGGTCTATGTATATTGTTTTATTGCCCAATCAACTTCATAAGATCTTTCTGGCTAGTAATTGCATTGTTATGCCTTGCTCGCCTCACCGCAATTGCCCATTATTTGTTTACCCTTCATGCCATGTTGTTTAAATAAGGAGAGCACCTCTAGTGAACTATGGAACCCGGTCCAATCTTTACCATTGATACATCTTCCACTATTACCTGTTTACTTGCTGCAAACCATTACCTTCCACACCATACGTTTAATCCTATGTTACAGCAAACCGGTGAGCTTGACAACCTCACTGATTCGTTGGGGCAAACTCTTGAGTTTGTGTTGTGCAGGTCTCCGCGTTGCTAGCAACACATGTGTGACGTTTCCTTCCTCCTACTGGTTCGATAACCTCAGTTTCTTACTGAGGGAAACTTGCTGATGTGCTTCTTCGTACCTTGCTCTTGGGGTTTCCAACAAAGCGTTCCACGACAAGTACTGGGCGCCATCAGCGCGGCCCAGGGTGGGCCCGTTCCTAGGGGGCGTGGGCCTCCTGAGGCCCTTCTTCGCTCCTCCTTCTGGCTTCCTCAATCTTCTGGAAAAATAATATTTTCCCATATTTTTATGGTATTTTTCTGATCTTCGCGAAATTGCATCAAAACGCCTTCTTTTCCATCAGAATCCAGACTCCGGCAGTTGATCCTCCAAGAATCATCCAACATGCATAAACAGTGGAAAATACATTAGTAATACCTCATAATAAGATAAATATAAATGAATAGAGGTAGATTATGATATAGAATGGTGATGCAAATTGGACGTATCAACTCCCCCCAAGCTTAGACCTTCGCTTGTACCTAAGAGAAAACTAAGCTCAGTAAACATGTCCATAGGTGTAACTACCTCGGTAAATTACGCTCCTAGTTACAAGCCTGGATGAGCGGAAATGGTTGAAATAGTACGGTGGGGCCCAAATGCCACTCACAGGTAGACCTTTCGGCCGTCCCAACCATTTCCAAACATCGGGACAAGAACGGGCGACGTAATCGGCAGGCGAAGGGATCAACTACATACACAAATGGGTATGTATGCAAGCCACCATACAACAGTACATCAGAGCCATTCCATCTAAAAGAAATAGAAATATTGCAATGCCAAACGGCAAGATCCAAATGTCCTAGATAGATATAATAGTTTAGGATATCTCCTCATACATCAAACATCAAACATCAGAGTATCAGGCGGAAGCGGCAACAAGATCCGAGTACGGATAAGAAGCAAATTGGCATAATATTCCCCATAAAATAAACACATCCCGCCCACAGATCTCACGGATCCCCGTTCCCGGAATCTCTACACCGAATGATCGTTGCCCACATCGTCCGTCTCCTCCACCCAGTATCCATCTTGCGAGTTTACCTGTTCATCTGAATCAAACAATTAATCGTGTGAGACCCTAAGGGTACTACCCGATCTTTATGCCTCTAAAGGGGACACAACCTGGGGTGACGCAATTGCAGCAAAAGATAATACCTAGCAATTCTATAGATACTCGCTAACCATCCGCCTAACCAAAGATAGACGGATGTCCGTGAATTAATGACAACAGTTATAACAGTAATATCAACAGATCCATCCTCCTCCTCGCTTACCAACGAGGAAGCGGACGAACACCCCCATCCGTTGGCAGTTTTATTATCCATTCCATGAGTGTTGCACTATTTACTAGTCAGTTACTTAGTCAAATTAAAGCGGTACTTTAGTTATGCTTGTCTATGATCGAGAAACTGTGCTCCAAGTCGTCCATAACCGCGGACACGGCTTTCAGAAAGTTTTACCCTGCAGGGGTGCACAAATAGCAACACACACTCGATCAACCTCGGAAAAACCAAATCAAAACCCAACGAGGCATTCACGACAAAGCAATCACCAGATTCAGAAATATTTCAGGGGGCCACCCCATTAAGCTACCCGCAACGAAGTTAGCCGACTCCGAGACGGACTCAAGGTTTGTCGCTGGTATGTAAACGATCGGGAACCCGAAAATGTGGTGGGCTTGTCGACATCGAAAACACTCCGCTTCCCTAAAAAGAGTGCGATTACCGCACAATTTAAATAAAGCGATAAAGCATGGCATAAGTACAGATAGTAAATAAAACCTCAAACTAGTTTGTGGCCCCAAGAAATAAGAATGAATCAAGCTCGCTCGGGGGTCCCATAAGACTCCGGATGTGGATAGCGAATATTCAAGGAACAGAATCAAGTACTCGGGGTCCCACGACACAAGTGAGCAGGAAAAACCAAATAGCAGATATTGCTCACGGTGCCACTTTCATTAGTTATCCCATTACTACTCGGGTTAAGTTGTATAGGTACCTCGTTATCCATCGGACACTCACATACCCTACACTGTTTCTCGACTCGCATGGTGAAACAACTCCTGTAGTAATGGCTCATGGGATGGATGAACAAGCTTTGGGGTTTAAAAGTAAAGGCTATGCAATACTTGGGATTTAGTTTAATGCAATCATGCTCAATGATGCAAGAATAAGATAGAGGCAATAGGTACTATATGTATGCAAGCATGTGGTAGTGCTTGCACAGCACTCATTAGCGAGAGAAGGATCCGGTAGTGCTCACGGTTTCTTGATATATCCCCTGCTCAGCGTCTATTCGAAGAAGAACCAAACAAACAAGGGCCAACATAAATAAAGTGCACAAGCATAGGAATAAAATGCGACAAGCAAACAATCATGCCATGATGAATGATGCACAATTTGCATGGCAGTAAAGTAGCATGGCATGGGTGAGATGTGGAATACAAGATTAAAGCCTTTTATTGAGTTTTGGTCACATTTTATTCTCGAATAAGTTGTTGTATGCTTTATAATTACATGATGCATGCTGCAATTCAGAACATGGAATGCATAAACAGAAAGGTCTCGTCGAGCTGATCGATTTAGACATATTATTTGTCGAATTCGGAATTACGGAATTAAAGTTATGCAATATTTAAGAAAAGACATTTATTAAGAACTAAATTATTTCGAAATTTTAAATTGTTCAAATGATATCATAAATAGCATAAACATATTTCTCACATTTTTATGATTCAAAAACATATAATATTTACATTATTTAAATTTATGAATTTAAATCAATATGAAAGTTAAAATTGGTCAAAAGGGGTCAAGGTCAAAGGTTTGACTAGTTTGAGTTAGATTTGAAAAGATTTGAATCAATGGTTGAATTCTTTTTTAAAAACTAAACACTTTTCATGGTAAAATTTTATCCAAATTCGAATTTATTTAAAAGTTATGAATGAATTTGATATATATCATACTTCTGGATTTTATTTGAATTTAGATAACAAACAAAACTTTTGTTACTGGGAGGTGAGCTACATGATCGCAATAATGATGAGTGGGCGTGAGAAGGGGCCACTCATGTAGACGAAGCGATGCCTTGACACGTGTGCACGGAGGGGATTGCGGGTTAAGGATGAAATTCCCCGAGGGCCTTTTTATAAAATGTTCCAGGGGGTGGGCTTGGTTATGGATCAGACGAACTGAAGTTTACTCGCAAAATCAGCTAGCTGATCCCAACTTCGATTGAATATGGCGAGAGAACCACTGGGAATCTCGTGTTTCCGCAAGAATAAAAATTGGAGAGGGAACTACAGGGAGTAAAATTGGTGTTTGGAGGTTCTCCGTAGAAGGTCCAGAACGATAGGAAAACGGAGGGGAACAGAGGCTGATAGAGTGTGGGAAAACTGAATTTTTATCGACAGCAAAACCGCGAGTTTTCCTGAACTTTAGAGGACGATGGCGAAGAAACCTTTGCGAATCTGAGCAAACCACAAGAACTAAAGTTGACGAGGGGTATACAGGCTACAAATTCCGTGTTCGGAGTTTCATCATAGGAGGCGTGCAACTGCGGGCTTTCGTTGACGAAAAGAGGGGGAAAACTGTTTGCGGCGGCTCTGCAGATACGCACGGCTGCTGCTCTGTCTTGACGGTGGCATGTAACGCAGGAGCCGATGAGCTCGATGAGCAATGGCGCAGAAAGACAGGGAGGTGAAGAGCATGTCTAGTGAGTAGAGGGGCTCACCAGGAGTGCGTCGGTGACGTTGATGGAGCTAGAGGTGGAGCAGATCGGGGCAGAGGCAGAGGTCCTGGTAGCTCCTGCTTCTCGGGTCCATGGCGGCGCTGGTGAGGTTCCGGCGAGATCCGGCGACGTGTACTAGTACTAGGCGAAGCAGAGGAGGCAAAGGAAGATGCTGGACATCCTGGGCATGCTGCAACTCACCCGATTGACAAGGACATGGTGTAGACGGGCTAAGGTTTGGGTTTTGGGCATGGAGATGGCCATGGCCTCCTTGATGAGGAAGAGAGAGGGCGGCTAGCTTCAGATCTCGATCTGGAGATGGAAGGGGATGGGTGGTGCTTGGTTAGCAGATAAAGATCAGGGAGGAAAGGGGGAGCACATGGGTGGTTGTTTCACCTTTTTGGCAAAGTAGAGGAAGGCCTCGGGTGATCTCTCTCCTCTCTCTCTTGTTGCTTTGCTAAGAGAGGAAGGGAGGGGACCAGGGTAGCTCGGGCTAGGGTAGATGGGGCTCGGGTTAGGTTTGGCTTAGGGTTAGAGAGAGGTGGTCTCGGTTTTAGCTAGGTAGGGTGGATGGTGATAGAGGGTAGGTGATTAGGGTTAGGGTTTTGGATAGAGGGGGTGAGATGAGGTTTGGTGTGAGGGTGGATTAGAACTAGGGTTAGCTAGAGAGGGGATTTAGGGTTAGAGATGGTTTGGTTTAGCCCAACCAAAGAGGTAGGTTTATGATATGGTTAAAGAGATTCAAAAACAAGGAGACATGTAGTTTGAATTTAAAAGTAAAGCTCAAAACCAAAATAAAACAAAACAAAGAGAAGAAGGCCAAGGGTTATGATTGCATGGCCCATGCATAATAATTAATGCTAGGTTTTATCTTGTGAAAACAAAATAAATATCCATGGCATTTATACCTATGCATTCCAAAATATGGAATAAAGCCAAGCTAAAAGAATTAAAGGAATGTTCCATGTGGAGTAGAAGGGAATGACCATATTTGAATAAAAATGGGACATGCTAGTGTGTATATTCCACTAGATGTTTAATAGTCCCACAAATATCCCCACATGAGCATAAATCCATAATAATCCATATGGAAGCTAGGAAAAGGGTTCCACTCACAAGGCATGCAAAGGTGGCCATGTGGCTCTCATAAACCAATAATGTGGAAACAATATGGTGCATATATGAGAGCAGGTGGGGTTAGAAGTAGATCCATCCCAACCCATATGAGCTAGAGATGAAAACAAAATGAATTGCAAAGCTCACATGTAGTAGGGTGGTGGAATTATGGGGTGGTGACAAGAAAGGTGGTGGAGTGGAATAAAAGATATGCCCCCAACTCAACTTGGGCATTTAAACAATATATCAAGAACCAAATACAATATCAAGAGGCAAATACAATTAACAATGCATAAGAGAGAAGAACCAACACAAAAAGGGTTTTATATGATGCTCAAATGCAAGGTGGCATGATGACATGAGCATGATATAATGATGATGCAACAATTATATATATGAAGTAGCCATTATGTTACTAGACCAAGTAGCATTACAATTGTTAGACAATTGGGATGCTACAATAGGTTTATGGAGTGAAGTGTCGATAAAGTAATACGGACAAGAAGCATCACACTTACCATTACATAACTCATAGAAGAAAGGCACTCACCATTATATAACTTAGCTTGCAACCAAGTACAACAGTCACAATAGATATGCATAAAGATAAATCATAATTGGAATCGGCAAACTCTTGTTCCTGGTCAGAGAACAGCAGGCTAATGGTTTCACAAAAAATCTTTTTGTAGAAGTTTTGTAACAGGAGCACTCTTTGCTCAAAAAGGTTTTTCAATGAAGGCTTTCAAAGTAATACTCAATAGATAAGAGTCTTGTGCAAACAAGGAAGATAAAGAACATGATTGAATAAATCACCATATGAATGCTTGAAACACAACAACTCAAATGCTTGCTGGAGGTAGAGAGGAAGTAGGTTTACTGACTCAACCTGGCTACTAAGAGAAAGGTCCCTTCATAGAGGGTAGCAGGGATTACAAGTCATAAAGAGCTTCCAAAAGATTATGGTAGTTACTAGCTTTGAGCCCTCATTGTCCCTATGATAGGCATCTTGAGGTGATTAAGGTTAAAGGGCACAAAAATGGAGTATATGCTTGACGAAATATAAGTTGGCAATCTCATGTCCCTTGAATATGAGGGCCACTCCTCATGCTACTCACTAGTAAGTTCTTGTCATTGTAAGTACATGCGTATCATAGAGAACCGCCAACGGGGTACCCCTTGCACATGGCACAGGAGCTTTCCCATAACCAAAATGACAAGGCAAGCAGACAGTGAGCATCTCAGCGATCTTTTTATTTACTATGTGCATAGATTTTTATTGAGGATGCTTCATAGATAGCTCACTATGGTGATGATGCAAGTTTCCACCATGATTAGGCATAGCTTAGGCTAGCGGCCCAGGCGTTTTTCTAAAACAAAATACAAACTCCATGGACTTACAAGTTCCCTCTTTATTTCACACCGTTGACATCCATAGACAAAAGAGCACAATATCAACTGAGTACAAAGTACAAGTGCAATGTTGAAAACGTTCCCCATGATAGCATAGTTCTGCTAATTCCAACGTATAGATGCAGGCATATACAACTTCGATGGCACAATGGTTCAAGTCTATTAGGGGCAAGAAAATAAGGTGTGCCATCAAGTTCGTGGGAGCTTTACTAACTAGTTTTCACATAACAAAATACTTTTTAATTCGCAAGGTAGATGAAGTTTGAGAATTTTCTTGGAATAGCAAAAGCTACTAGGTAGATATGGTGGACACAAATGGCAAAGGTTTTGGGTCAAAGGGTTTGGAAACATGAGAAGTATGCCTCCTCAAAACAGGTTTTTGGCTAGCAAGGCTGGGTAGCAAGCAAGAGAGTTGAAAGAAACAAGCAAACATACAAGTAATAAAGCCAAACATGCAATCTTCCTTGAAGACACAAAAGATCTTAAATAAATAATACTAAGCTTATGAGCCAACAAGAAAGAAAAATAAATGATACAAAATACCTGTAAGCTTTTTCTCTTTTTCTTTAAAACCTCAAAAAGTATTGCTACTGACCAGAACTCGGTTTGCTAAAACCAATTAAGATACACTTGATAATCCCAAAGTGATGCCAATAATGATCAACAAGATCCATCATATAATAGAGATTTCAAACTAAAATAAGAAGTGTAAAAAGTAAAAGATGAAGCTTCTCATTAATATTCCAATAAAGGCACTCACACCAAGGGATACATAGATAATCAACTAAAGGAGAGATACTTCCACATGCAAACCAAACTATAAAATAACCTCTCTACCAAAGATATGAATCCACTAAAAATGTAAAAGATAAAAGATAATGGTGGTGATACCGCGGCACTCCACCAAGCTTGGGACAAGCCAAGGGGATGCCAAACCTGATGATGAATTACTCCTTCAGTGGTGGTGGTGTTCTCTTGTCAAGGATCAGAAAATCCTCCAGCATCTTACGAAGTCTGTTATTCTCCTTTTGAAGCATATCCACCTTCATCCTCAAAGCACGGTACTTATCACAAAACTCGTCAGTGGTTCGAAGGGCTTCTGCTTCCTCATGGCAGTATCTGAAGTCTGGACCGAAGGCTATGATTCCCTGCATGTTACGAGAAAAAGAATCCCCAGTGTTAATTGCTCCTACCGAAGTAGGTTTCCTTGCCGTGGAGGTTTGTCCTTCCAACTTTATATCCTCCATGGGCTTCTTGCCTTTGTCATTGGCGAAGACCATGGTGCTCTAAACTTGAGAAGTTTTCCTGACAGAAACAGATCGAAACAAAAACACGACAAGAACACGATGCACGATCCTCGGGGGATCTGGGGGGTTATATATTACGAAGGTTCAAAGAATAAGGAAGGTGTTGGCATGGAAACGAGGCGGAGTCGGAGTTTGGGGGTGGCACACCCCCTCCAGGCGCGACCAGGCAGGGGCCCGCGCCTGGGGTGGGTTTGTCCACCCAGGACTCCGTCTCCTCCTCTGTTCCGTCTCGTAACTTCCCTTATGTATTAAAAACATCAAAAATATAAAAAGATTAGGGTTTTACAAACCTTCTGTTTTCACCACTTTTACCTATTCAAAGACGAACTCTGTAGATTCCTCTTCTCCTTCTCCTGGAATTTCCTTTCCTATAGGGTCTCTGTTGGGGGGTGACCCCGGATAGGGCAAGGATGGGGAAAGACAAAAGGAAGCTCCCCGTCCATTTTCCGAGTTACAATCTAAATCAGCCGAATCCTGTAAAGGTCGGCTGAGGTAAGCAAGAGCCGGACCCATATGAGAAAAGCAAGGCGTTACCCGGCCGACATACTGTGTAAGTCGGCCGGGTCAGCCCGAATAATCTGAATGCAGGTGAAGGCCAAGCCGAGTTAAGCGAGGCAGGGCCGAGTGATATGAAGCTTGCAGGAGAAGAAGATGCCTATAGTTAAACCCTAGTCACGGGCTAGGAAGAATCTGAGCAGAGCCAAGCACAAAGGACAAGGCGCAGAGCGACGGAAGGGCAGAAGGAGGTCACGGAGGTGACAGTCCTGAAGCCCGAGGCGTGCAGGCGGGGTCCTCTGGAACCTTGTCGTCGTTAGAAGGGACACACGGAAAGGAGGCCGCCGAGTTACTATATTGGGACAAGCATATTCTCCGAATATGCTTGCCACGTCAGCCCTAGAGGAGCCCAGGGATCCCCTTTATAACGAGCGGCTTGGACTCTGAGAAGGGTATCGACTCATTTGGTACCGTTAGGCTAGTAAAGTTCTTCCTCTCCACTTGTATACAGCTCAAGGAGCACTTGTAGCCCAAGAAAGGAGAAATAAAGATCTTTACGTTAGTCTTCTGAGTGTAGAATCAACTACATCTTCCCTCCCCAGATCCCTCTAGCATCCATTGGCCCCATACTTTAGCCTACCCATGGCATCTACCGTGCCACCACCACGACAGTTGGCGCCCATCGTGGGGCCAGCAGCGGTGCTAGCTGGAGTCATGATCCGGACGGGAAACTTCATCCACACAGGCGAGTGCATTGTCTCTGGCTTAGTCCGGAGATTCGATCTCTGTGACTACGTCAGCGACAACGCAGGAAGCTTCAAGGGAAAAACTCCACCGCGCAACGGCGTCTTCATCAACTTGGGCATGCACTAGATCTACGTCAGCGTCGACACCTCCGACGTTTATCCTCACCAAATTGTTGTTGCAGGAGAGCCTCCCCTTAGCGCCGCAAATGGTCCGCGTGGAGTGCGCCCCGTCAGCAGCGTCGAGGTGATGGTCGCAGCCGGGGTGCAGGCGGGAACAGCAGGCGCTGGATCAAGCAAAGATCTGACGACGGGAGTGTAGGTGGCCACCAAGCAGGCAGCTCCATAGCCCACCGAGGTAATTCCTTCAGCGGCAAACCCAGCCGAGGTGCAGGATACGACCCCAAAAGCACCAAGGGTAAGAGGGCAACCTCTCGAAAGACCAGAAAACATTCTACAGGCAACTATAGATAATCTGACCACACCAGTAGCGCCAATACTTGATCCGGCTAATGCTCAGGCAGAGTTAGAAGAGACCAGGCAAAAAGTGCTGGTAGAGGCAAAAAAGGTGTCAGCATTGCGGGAGTCCTTAAACAGGACCCTGCGAGAATATGCTAGGGCAAACAAGCTTTACGTCACCCCCGAGCGGGTCGACGAATTGAGATTAAGAGGGAAGAACCTCATAGATGATATCAACAAAGAGCATGATGCTCATAAGGCAGAATCATTTGATCTAGGCTTGCCGAGGTACAGTACCCCGTCAAAGAACCTGAGGGTGGCAAATGCCGCTGCACTAGAGTTAGAAGGATTGACCGGCGAAGCCTGGCAAAAACAGCAAGAAAGAGTGAATGAACTGGTAAGCATTGTGAACCAGCAGAATGAAGAAATGCTATGGGCAGACCCGGCAAGGCCTGGTGCCTCGCGAATGGTTCATTCGGCTGGGGAAACACCTGCCTTATCTGTGGCAGCAGCATCCTCGCCGGGAACAATGCGCGGAAAGACAGAGCGGTAACTCCGGGAAAAAGAAATAAGCAAATTGTTCCATATGATCCGGCGATAGCCGGAAAGGCAAACGAAAATAGAGGTAATGGAAGCCAAGGTAACAGTGGCGAGAGAAACCCCGGCCGTGCCGAGAAAGGCAACGGAAGCCGAGGTATTGGAGATCACGGAAGAGGAGATTTCGGAAGAGGAAATCACGAGAATAATATCCCAACTGAAGGAAGGAGAGAACCGCCACCCAATCCACAACCAAGATATGAACCTCGGCAGGAAAGAGAAGTGAGACCAACTCGCCACAATCAGGTGAATGAGAGGTACAATGATGGTTATTCTGAGATGGAATATGCGGTTCATGGTGGAAATAACCACTATGGAATGCAGGAAAGAATTCTGTACAGAGATTTGTCGTCAAGTGATGCGAGAGTAAAGCTGGACCGGCCGGTCCGAGCTGTTAGAAGAACAAGGTCCACTAGGCCCGGCATGCTTCGGACCTCGGATCATGGGCGAGCCGCCAGTGCCGAACTTTCAGCTGGCAAGAGGCACAAAAACGTATAATGGGAGCACCAAACCGCATGATTGGTTGATTGATTATGCCACCGCAGTAAAAATAGCTGGCGGAAACTTGCGATGGGCGGTACGATATGTCCCGCAAATGTTGGAAGTACCAGCTAGGGTATGGCTGAATAACCTGCCAGCAGGCAGTATCAATTGTTGGTTGGATTTTGAAGAAATGTTTGTTAGCAACTTCACCAGTACTTACAAAAGGACAAACAGGCCGCGGCAGCTAGCCATGTGCAAGCAAAGGCCGAATGAGACAGACAGAGAATTCTTGACTCGGTGGTGTAACCTCAGGAATTCATGCGAGGGAGTTATAGAATCACAGGCGATAGCTTGGTTCGCTCAAGGATGCCACTATGCCAGTGTACTATGGCAGAGATTGCAAAGATATATGCCAACCACTTTGGCAGAAACCATCAGGATAGCGGATTCCTATGCATTGGGATATCCGACACAACCAGAATTAATGTCAACAGATCATCGGGAACTTCAAGATCAATATGCAAGAGATGCGGCCGGGTCATCAAGGCACAATGAGTTCAGAGGGAGAAGAAGAGAAGAAAGATCGGATTATAGATATGGCTCAAATCAGGTGGCAGCGATAGTGCAAGATCAGCCGAGTCACGGAAACAATCAGCGGCAAAAGAATGGTCCTCAGCAATGGACACCGAGGAATGAAGGGAAAAGACAATGGACACCAGAACAAAAGAAGCAATGGCAGGAAAGGCCAAAGTACATGTTTGAGTCTATGTTAGATCAACCGTGTAAATTTCACACTTCAAACCCGGCCAAGCCAGCCAATCATACAACTCGGCAGTGTGCCTGGATGAAAAATTCAAGTGGTAACCCGGTAGGCATGCAAGCAACATCCCACCAGGCACATCAGCAGCATCTGCCACAGTTGACTGGAGAAAATGCACAGCAAATAATGTTACCACCTCCTCCCCCGAGGTATGATAACTCGGACCGGAGGGATGCTGTGCATCAAGTGATAAATCAGGGTCCGGATGGAAGGACGAACCCAGGAAGTAGTGGACGCAATGATTACAGAGAACATCATCAATCATATTGCGTGTTCACAACAGAACAACAAGACAGGCAAAGTGTGCAATGCCGGCATATGGAAGTAAATGCAGTTATGCCGGCAGTACCAAGATATGTGCCTTGGTCAGATCAGGAAATAACTTGGAGCATAAAGGATCACCCCAAAATAATTCCGAATCCGGGGTCGTACGCACTCGTACTAGATCCGACATTTGTCGGACCGAGCATTAATGTGAAATTTTCAAAAGTACTCATTGACAACGGAAGAAGTATCAATGTCATGTACAAAGATACAATGCATAAACTCGGAATATCGCAGAATATGCTGCAATCCACGAGGACCACATTCCATGGGATAGTACCAGGCCTTTCATGCGAACCCATTGGAAAGGTTCGAGTGGATGTGTTATTCGGCACAAGAGATAACTGCAGAGCATAAAATTTGGAGTTTGAAGTGGTGGACCTAGAGAGTTCTTATCATGCGCTACTCGGACGGCCGGCATTGGCCAAATTCATGGGCAGCTGCCACATAACTTACTTGAAAATGAAATTACCCGGACCACAAGGGGTGATAACAGTAGCAGGAGATTACATGAAGTCGATGGAATGTGCTTCAGCCGGATCAAATCTGGCCGAGTCATTGGTAATAGCAAGAGAAAAAAGAAGGATTCAGGAGGTAGCGGCCCTCGCTCAATCGGCATAACTGAATATGCCGGCATTGGCCAATCCGCATGGAAGTGTCTCTTTCCAGCCGACTAAAGAAACAAAAAGTTCCAGATAGATGAGCAGTTCCCAGAGCGCACTGTCACCATTGGTGTCGGCCTAGATGCTAAATAGGAAAGCGAGCTCACCAACTTCCTCCGTGAGAATCGGGATATCTTTGCATGGTCAACTCAGGATCTGCAGGGTGTGTCGAGGGAGTTGGCTAAGCACTCTCTGAATGTGAGGCCAGGAGCAAGGCCGGTGAAGAAACCTCTCCGTCGCTTTGCCGAAGACACGAGAAAAATAATAGGGGATGAAATAGCTCGGCTCCTTGCGGCCGGGTTCATCATGGAGGTGTTGTATCCGGATTGGTTATCGAACCCGGTGCTAGTGGAGAAGAAGAAGGATGATCCGAATGTAGCCATTGTATGGCGAATGTGTATTGATTACACAAACCTGAACAAGGCGTGTCCAAAAGATCCTTTTCCTTTACCTAGAATAGACCAAGTCATTGATTCGACCGCTGGTTGTGAACTATTATCATTTGTAGACGCGTATTCTGGTTTTCACCAGATACCGTTAAATCCGGCCGATCAAATAAAGACTGCGTTTATTACCCCGTACGGGGCTTATTGCTATCGCACCATGCCATTCGGCCTGCGTAATGCAGTGGCAACATATCAGAGATGTATGCAAAAATGTCTGCATGACCAGATAGGAAAGAATGTACAAGTGTATGTAGATGATGTGGTTATCAAAACCAACGAAAGCAAAACGCTACTGGATTATATCCGGCAAACTTTCACGAACCTGAGAAGGTTCCGAATGAAGCTTAACCCGGAAAAATGCACTTTCGGTGTGCCGGTTGGAAAACTACTCGGTTTTCTCGTAACTAGACGAGGCATAGAGGCCAACCCAACTAAGATAAGAGCAGTAGAAAGGATGGAGTTGCCGAGATGTCTAAATGACGTACAGAAGTTCACAGGTTGCTTGGCCTCGCTTAGCCGATTTGTATGTCGGCTGGGAGAGAAAGCATTACCACTTTATCAACTGATGAAAAAATCTGATAAGTTCATTTGGACACCACAAGCAGACAATGCGTTTCATGAATTGAAAAAGATGTTGGTCACAGCGCCAATCCTGGCTTCTCCATTGTCGAAAGAGCCTATGTTACTTTACATAGCCACCACGAACAGAGTAGTAAGCGCTGTGGTCATGGTGGAACGAATTCAAGATGATAAATCAGTACAAAGGCCGGTGTATTACCTAAGCGAGGTACTATCAGCCTCAAAACAAAATTACCCTCATTATCAGAAGATGGCATATGGGGAATACATGTCATCAAAGAAACTTAAACATTACTTCGAAGAGCACCCCATCAAAGTGATCTGTGAAGCACCCATAGCCGACATATTGAGCAACAAAGATGCAAGTGGCAGAATAGCAAAATGGGCAATTGAATTATCACCTTATGCTCCGCAATTCGATAGGCGAGATGCGATCAAATCTCAGGTTGTGGCCGACTTCTTCATATATTGGGCCGAGGTACAGTATGATCCACCACTACCAGATCCGAATTATTGGATGATGCACTTTGACGGTTCCAAACTAAGAAATGGTTTGGGGGCAGGAATAGTATTAACCTCGCCAAAGAGAGATCAGCTGAGATATGTGTTGCAAATACATTTCGCCGCATCAAACAATGTAGCCGAATATGAAGCACTGGTCCATGGATTGAAGGTGGCAAAAGAGATTGGCATACGTCGAATCTTATGCTACGGAGATTCAGATCTAGTAGTACAACAAGTCTCAGGCAATTGGGATGTGTTAGATGCCAATATGGCCTTATATAGTTTCATGTGCAACAACTCAGTGGATACTTCGATGGATGTGAATTTCATCATATACCTCGGGCAGAAAACGACGCCGCAGACACATTGTCAAAACTCGGATCAACCAGACAATCAATTCCCCCAGGTATCGCCCTAGAGCACCTGAGGAAACCATCAATAACACCATCACCAGAGTCCGAATCCATCTTTATTCCGGCAAAATCAAGAGAGGATAGTGTGCCGATGGAAATTGACAAGGAATGTAACCCGGAATTTCCAAAAATGAACCCGGCCGATGCAAGGATGGATATGGGGAAATCCGGGGTAGTTATGTCGGCGGAAAATATGGAAATAGATAGTGAGATTACCCCAGAAAAAATCATACCAACATGGGCGCAACCCATATTTTCTTTCCTTAAAGATGCGATTTTGCTGAATGACGAAGTATTGGCAAGACAAACACTGAGAAGAGCTAAATCTTATACAATCATAAACAATGAGCTGTATAAAAGGAGCGTCACAAGCGTGTTGCAAAGATGTGTGAACTCGGCGGAAGGCCAGGAGATCCTCCTAGATATACATCAAGGAGAATGCGGGCATCACGCCTCATCCAGAGCTTTAGTGGCCAAAGCATTCAGGCATGGGTTTTATTGGCCAACAGCGTTGAAAGAGGCCAAAGAACTGGTTGAAAAATGTAATGGTTGCCAGAGATATGCCAGCAAGATACATATGCCATCGTCCGAGTTAAAAACGATACCAATTACTTGGCCATTTTCTGTATGGTGCTTAGATATGGTGGGACCATTCAAGCCGGCCCGAGGCGGGATGACCCACATCTTAGTCATGGTCGACAAATTCACAAAATGGATCGAAGTAAAACCAATAAAGAAATGTGATGGGTCAACAGCGGTAAAATTCCTCAAAGATATTATCTTGAGATATGGCTACCCACACAGTGTTATTACAGACAATGATACGAACTTTGCTGAAGGAGCCTTCGCTAGATTCTGTCAAAAAAGCACATAAGACTAGATGTCGCCTCGGTGGCTCACCCAGCATCTAATGGGCAAGTAGAAAGATCTAATGGACTAGTACTGTCCGGAATAAAACCATGACTCGTCGAACCACTGCAAAGGTTGGCAGGGTGTTGGATTGAGGAACTACCAGCAGTACTATGGAGCCTCAGAACTACCCCAAACAGATCAACAGGGTATACACCATTTTTTCTTGTATATGGGGCAGAAGTTGTGCTTCCAACCGACATAATACATGACTCGCCAAGGGTTACCCAGTATACAACCGCTGAGGTAAATGAAATAGCTCGGCAAGATGATGTCGATCTGCTAGAGGAAGCCAGGGAGTTGCACTATCAAGATCAACTATTTATCAGCACGACTTGCGGCGATATCACAGCAAGAAAGTAAATCCAAGAGTGTTTAAAGAAGGAGATTTGGTTCTTCGGTTAGTGCAACGTACGGCCGGCATGCACAAACTATCGCCCCCGTGGGAAGGACCGTTCATCGTGAGCAAAGCATTGCACAATGATGTGTATTACCTGATTGATGCTCAGTCACCATAAAAGAACAAGGCAGACAAAGCCGGCGAAGAATCGAAAAGACCATGGAATGTAGCTTTACTTCGTCCATTTTACTTGTAGGAGTCATCTAAGACACGTTGTAAAGAAACGCTCCAGGACAAAGTATCAACTATGTATCAAACATCGGCATCTTGAGCAGTGGCTCGGGAACTGCCCTATATTGTTTTTTGAGTTTGGGTTATGTATTAAACCTTGGCCCTTGAGCAGTGGCTCGGGGACTGCCCTATATTATTTTTGAGTTTGGGTTATGTATTAAACCTTGGCACCTTGAGCAGGGGCTCGGGGACTGCCTTATGTTGTTTTTGAATTTGGGTTATGTATTAAACCTCGGCACCTTGAGCAGTGGCTCGGGGACTGCCTTATGTTGTTTTTGAGTTTGGGTTATGTATCAAACCTCGGCACCTTGAGCAGTGGCTCGGGGACTGTCCTATATTGCTTCTGAGATTGGGGTATGTATTAAACCTCGGCACCTTGAGCAGTGGCTCGGGGACTGCCCTATATTGCTTCTGAGTTTTGGGTATGAATTAAACCTCGGCACCTTGAGCAATGACTCGGGGACTGCCATATTTTGTTTTTAAGTTTGGGTTACCTAAGCACCTCCAGCAATGGCTCAAAGACTGGCCAATATTATTTCGCACTTTTAGTGATGTGTTGAGTCTCCATTTTTAGAACAGTGATTAGAGGATTGCCCCACACTTGTCCTTCGTTACAGAAATGGGTATCAAACTTCGGCATCCAGAGCGATATTATTTCGTTCTCCCCAGATATAGGCTTCGAGATTGACAACTTGGATAAAATTCAAGAACACAATGGTTGAAGTATCAAATTCATCAGGGTCAGGAAATATTAGACGCCGGACTACCGTACGACAAAGGCAAAACACACAATTCGAACTTAAGAAATTAAAGGCCACCAAAGCAAAGATTTAAACAAATAGGATTAGTTTAAACAGAATAATAAAGATCACAAACATGTGTGCCTCAGCGGCAAAAGGCAAAAAGTTCATACCACACAGAAATTCCGACAAGTATCTGACACACATCATACGCCCGGCATACCGAGGATAAGAAACGACTTAGATATTTTTTAAGGGGCAGCAACTTGAATAGTAACTGGGCGCTCCGAAGTAGATGACACCTTGGCCGAAGTTGCTTCGCCCTCCACAGAACCAGGAGCGACTTCGGGGGAGGCCCGGGGCTGTTGAGAAACGTCAGCTTGAGCTGTGGAATGCCCAGTACCTTTGGAGGAGGATCGTGCGTCGCCATTGCCATCCGAGCTCGAGCTGGAATCACCAGAAGTATCCGAGTCGCCATCAGCCTCGTCTCGGTTGGATGAATCATCCTCAGAGGCATCTTCTACTTCGACCTCATCCGTCGGGTTAGGAAGTAAACTCGGCCCTTCAATCCAGTTATGCACGTCCACATACTCAACGAGCTGGAAGGAACGAGCTTGTCGGAGAGCGACGAATTCTGGATCCTCAACCCAACGGGAGCCAGTGCACAAATTTATCAGGGTATCGAGGGAAATATCCTCGTACCATGACATAATGAATGTGAGCGCCATATCAGCACCAGCTCGTCCATCGGATTCCCTCCAAAGATTCAACTGGTTTTGGGATGCCATCAATCTTTCCACTAGTATCTTGATCTCATCAATATCAGGAGTCCCAGAAGTATTCGGCCAGAGAACATGGTAGGACCGAATGGCTGCTTGCACCAAGTCCCTGCCCATAATCTTCATCGGACCAACGACAGCGCCAATGGCAACTAAGAAATCTTCCATCGAGTATTCTGGGCTTGCACCGGCAGGAACACCTCGGCGCACACGAGCATTAATCACCGCTTTAGATCTCACGTGCTTAGCTTATGGAAAATGGTCTGCGCAAAACAAAAAGAGCGTCGGTCAACAGTAAGAAAGGGAAATAGATAACTCGGTCGCAGTCAGAAGCTTACGGTGAATATAACTCAGCATTATCTGAAGATATTTAGCCCAGTCACCCTTGGTTTTCTCAAAGCGAGTGATCTCCTCGCTCATCCCCCGTGTCTTCAGTTCGGCAGCCTCGAGGAGCTCTTTATTTTTCTGCAATTGCAGAGCTAGCCGATTCTTCTCCTCGGAGAACTCCTGATCGACTTTTTCTAACTCATATTTCTGAGAAAGCTTGAGGGACTCCACCTCGGCGCGCAAGCGAGTTATCTCGTCATATTTATCTTTCAGCTGCGCCGGATGAGTGGCGTCTTGTTCTAAAAAATGCAGCATCATATCAGGCATGGGTATGCATTCTTGGTGTGACGCTGCAAAAGTTTGTAACTCGGCTATACCGAAGCCAAAAGGGTTAAAAGAAACCCGATGCACATTTCAAATAGATATCTGTAAAAGAAAAAAGAGTAACTAACCTTCCAGGGCCTTGACTTTCTTTTCAAGACGGATATTAAGATTGTTGATATTACCTATTCACCAGCAAATCAGCTAACACCTCACTTCCAAAGCAATAAGAACTTTAGGGATAAGGTGAAAGCTTGTTAACTTACCAGCTTTCTTCACCACGGGAATGACCTTCTCGTACTTATCCTGCAAATTTTTATGAGCAAAGAGCATCCTTTGGAATTCGGCGGTCCACCGATCATGCGCAACCTAAGCAACAAAACAAATAGCAATAAGATATTCGAACATAAGACAAATCCGAATCAAGCAAAGCTTAATTCGGATCTAGGTGGCTGGATAATCGAAGCTTAGACAGATCCGAGTGAAGCAAAACTTAACTCGGATCTAGGTGGCTGGATAATCGAAACTAAGACAGATTCGAGTCAAGCAAAACTTAACTCAGATCTAGGTGGCTGGATATTCGAAACTAAGACAGATCCGAGTCAAGCAAAACTTAACTCGGATCTAGGTGGCTGGATATTCGAAACTAAGACAGATTCGAGTCAAGCAGAACTTAACTCGGATCTAGGTGGCTGGATATTCGAAACTAAGACAGATCCAAGTCAAGCAAAACTTAACTCGGATCTAGGTGGCTGGATATTCAAAACTCAGACAGATCAAAATCAAGCAAAACTTAATTCGGATCTAGGTAGATAGATATTCAAACATTAAGACAAAAATGAACCAGGCAAAGCCTAATAAAACTTCCAAACGAATAACAAATTATTCGATTGCAAGCTTCGGGGACTAGAGTATATACAATATCATTCGAATGATTAATCAAACCTCGATAAAAACAATTACCTCATTCATCTTGTCGCTGTCAAGAACGATCTTGGCAGCCAGATGTAAGCGGCTGCTGATGTCGGAGAGTTGAAAGGGCTGGCTGCTTGGATTGCCCTCGAGCTGATCAGCAGCATTCCAATTGTTGGCATACTCAACCAATGAGCCAAGGTTGTTCCCACTCTCTGTACGAGTCGGGACTTTACCTCGGACGTGTTGTGTAGCCACCGCCGCCGCGGGACTCTTATGAAGAGCCAGCTGTGTATCAGCAGCTGGGGTAACAATACTCTTGGCAGATCAAACCCCCTTGCGCAGCGCATCAGCAATTGTAGGCTGAGAAGAGCTGGTAGGTCCTTTCTGAGATGAGGAAGGTTTGGTGACAACGACCTTTCTTGCCTTAGAAGAGGCGGCGGCAGGAGCCGTTACCTCGGCACTTGGAATGGCATCTTTGGGGGCCGGAGGAATTATGGTTTCTGAGGGCGCCGAGACATTGGTATCCTAGGCTGGAATTGGAGTCGCAGTAAATATTGGGGGGGTCAAAGGGATCTCAGGGGAAGCTTCGGGATTCACGAAGGAGGCAGCAAGCTCAGTGGAAATATCTATGGGCCGAGTTGTATCGGCATCAACAGGGGAGACCTCAGGTGCATCCTGGCGAGATGGCATCTGATTCGGAGCGGGAGGAAAGTCAACACGAGCAGGACTAGGAACTATAGTATCTTCAGGAGGCGGAGGAGAAGGTGGCCGAGTCGTGTGACTCGTCATGCTAGGACCACTAGGCTTAACAGAAAGAGGAGCCCTGCAAAGGCAAGAAAGATTTGGTCAAAAAGCAGAAAGAGAGAAACAAGAAATACAAATAAAAAGCAACTCACCGAGTAACCCCGGGCATAGTTTTACGCTTAGGAGGGTGCGGGGCTGACTTCTTCATCCGTTTCTTGGGAACGGCTTCCGAGGCACCAGCTGGAGCACTACGTTTCCCCGAGGTAACAGGAGGACAGGAGGCGAGAGGCTCGGCGTTGTGAACCTGACCGGCCGGATTAGCTGAGAAAGTAGAAGCCGGAAATGCATAAGAAATTGGCATTGCGGCAACTACCTCAAGAACTTGGACCTCATCTGAATCACCTTCCTCCTCGTGGGCCGGGGTCTTGCCACGAGCACGAGCCGGAGCAAGGTCCGACTTGGGAACGAACTCCTCCGAGTCCGACTCTCCGCTGTCCGGAGTGTTCTGATCCACGGGCCACGGGAGAGACAAAACCTCGGCATCCTCGATCTTCTGCTCCTCGAACCTCTACAGGAAAAGAAAGAGAGAAATTAACAAGGGAAATCACAGATGCGATTAAAAGGCAAAACACAACTGCGAGAACTTACTCTGGGAGGGGGATGCTCGCGGGTGAACGGCTTCAATCCCCAGGCCCAGTCCTCCGGCATCTCCGTCTTGAAGATATCCCGAACGCGCTTGAAGATAAGATAATTATCGAGCTCCACCGTGGAGACTCGATTGGGATCAAAGGGACCGCTCATATAGCAGAGCTTATGCGTGCGTTTCTGGAATGGGCAGATTCGGCTGCTGACGAAAGTGGTCATCAGATCCTTACCGCGTAGCCCGGAGCGAATCAGTTCCTTCAGCGAATCTCAAAGGCCTCGGCCAGAGCATGACTCTTCTTTGGATTATAAGTCCAGTTCTTCTTGGAGGGGGGCAATGGAAAAAGCAGGGAGCCCAATCATGTCCTCCTTCCCAGAATTCTTGACATAAAAGAACGATTTGTGCCATTTCTTGCACAACTCTAGGCCAGCGACGCGAGGAAACTCCGACTTCCTCCGAGGTGTGATTGAAGCAGCTCCGCACTGGGTGAGAAGTTTCTCGGAAGGTTGAAGGGATTTGTCTGGGACAACGTTGGAACGAATCTGAAAGAACTTCGACCAAACATGCACAGACGGCCATAGGCCGAAGTATCCTTCCGAAGCAGAGATAAATGCGGAAAGAGAAGCAATGGCATTAGCCGGAAGATGATGCGGCTACAGGCCGAAGTAATCAAGGAACTCCCTAGCAAAATCGCTAAGGGGAAGGCCAAACCCGCGAGCGAAGTGTGACATAAAGACAACGTACTCGCCCTCGTTGAGAACGGGAGAAGATTCGCTGCCGGGTAAGCGACAGGCTACCTCGGCAGGAATCCGGCGAGTACGGATTAGCCACTCAACCTCTCGGCGGGTGACGGAAGAGCCCTGCCAGGAGCCCCGCTTGGGCCCAGACGCTGCATCATCGTCCTCAATAAGCGCACCGCTAACGGAGCTCGACATGGGGTCGCTGGAGGAATCTACAGAGGATAAACTAGCGGCGGAGCGAAGCCTAGAACTGCAAGGCCTCGTCATGATCCTACGCGAAAACGGCGGTGGAGCAAAGAGGAAACTGCCGCAGGAAATCTAGAGAGAAGCAGATGCGCCTAGAGGATAAACAAGGCAATGAGATCGGATAAACTCACCGGCGACGGCGCCGGAGCAAGCATGAGGGGACAAGGTCGACGGAGCAGACCGGTGGGAGCCTCGCCGTCGAAGATTCCAATGGGCGCACAGCGGTGGGAGCACGAACAGGCAAAAAAAAGGCCAGAGGAGGAAGAAGGGCAACGCTAAGCGGAGGATAAGAGTAAATCCCCTGGCCCCGTGCCCCTCTTTATAACCACGAGGCCTGCGTGGTAGTGGGATCGCACGTGTGAAGGTTACCTGTGTAGATCGTGTGTGCGACACAACCGCACGCCGCTGAGTGGAGCCACACCAACGACCACACGATGCAAGAAAGGATCACGATCCTTGCGAAGCGGTCTTGAGGCGTTGCAGCGCCGACGCAGTAGCGATAATTCGTAACTGTCAATGTGCATTGTAGAGGAACAAAAAACTAGAGAAACAATGATGAGTGTGACACGTAGGACGAGGCATGCACGAGAAGATACGCAGATACCTCGGACGAAGGAAAAGTAACTCGGAAACAAAGAGAAACGAATATTGTGAAACTGATACGGCCTGGCCAAGGTTATAGGCAGGACCATACCAGCTTCGAGGACTAATGTTGTGGGGTGACCCCGAATAGGTCAAGGACGGGGAAAGACAAAAGGAAGCTCCCCGTCCAGTTTCTGAGTTACAATCTAAATCAGCCGAATCCTGTAAAGGTCGGCCGAGGTAAGCAAGAGCCAGACCCTTATGAGAAAAGCAAGGCGTTACCCGGCCGACATACTGTGTAAGTCGGCCGGGTCAGCCTGAATAATCTGAATGCAGGTGAAGGCCAAGCCAAGTTAAGCGAGGCAGGGCCGAGTGATATGAAGCTTGCAGGAGAAGGAGATGCCTATAGTCAAACCCTAGTCACGGGCTAGGAAGAATCTGAGCAGAGCCAAGCACAAAGGACAAGGCGCGAGGCAGCGAAGGCGAAGGAGGTCACGGAGGTGGCAGTCCCAAGCCGAGGCGTCTTGACGGGTCCTCTGGAACCTTGCCGTCGTTAGAAGGGCGACACGGAAAGGAGTCCACCGAGTTACTATATTGGGACAAGCATATTCTCCGAATATGCTTGCCACGTCATCCCTAGAGGAGCCCAGGGCTCCCCTTTATAAGGAGAGGCTTGGACTCTGAGAAGGGCATCGACTAATTTGGTACCGTTAGGCTGGTAAAGTTCTTCCTCTCCACTTGTATACAGCTCAAGGAGCACTTGTAGCCCAAGAAAGGAGAAATAAAGATCTTTACGTTAGTCTTCTGAGTGTAGAATCAACTACATCTTCCCTCCCCAGATCTCTCTAGCATCCATTGGCCCCATACTTTAGCCTACCCATGGCATCTGCCGTGCCACCACCACGATAGTCTCACACAAAACTCAATGGCAACATTAGTGTAAGCAAAACCAATTAACCTTTAGGTTCACACTTCAACTGAAATCCATCAAAGCAAAGGCTTCTATAGGAGGCAAATGCAAATGATAATGTAAATCTGTCAAAACAGACCAGCAGGTAAAGATTGATTTTTTCGAAAACCTTCTGTTGCTCAAATCAAAAAGTGCAGAACTAATGAAAGTTAGGTAACAACTTGGAGAACAATATCAAAACAATACAGCTCCATCTGACGTACTAAGCTCCCTCACGAATTTTTACAATGCTGCACAAAAATCTGTCCCAGGACAGCCACTTTTCACAACTCCTCCACTTCTCAAAAGTAGTTGAACTTGACACAAAAACCAAAACAAAAAGGATAAGGAGCGGTTATTACTGAGGTAATAACTTCCAAGACTCAACCAAACTCTTGGTTTATCTACCAACAAGTACTTTTCTTTATATGCCTTTAAGTTAGGCTTGAAACTCTTAAAGATGCTCACATAGGAGATATATATCTGCAGTGAAAAAGAGCATCAAGAAACAAATAACCAACACATTTGAGTCTAACCCACTTCCTATGCATGGGGGTATCATGAGAAAATGAATTGTTGAAACAAAAAGCCACCAGCATGGGAAGACAAAACAAATGTAACTTCAAAGCTTTCAACATAGAACGAGGAAACTTAACATTATTGAGATGCATAAAACCGTGTTTCCCTCTCTCATAATTACTTTTAGTAGCACTTTGAATAAAGTTGACAATATAACCATCACTGGCAACCACTTTATCATCAGAATGAGCATACTTACAGTCACCAAAAAGAGGTCCAAGGTCATAAACTGGATCAATAGAAGCAAGTTGTTCCATCCTGAAATCTTTATTACGCAAGATATTTTCACAAGGAGCTTTAGCAAATTTGGAAAAGTAAAACTCATAAGAATCTCCATTAAACTTAGTTAAAACTTTTTCCTTCTTACAATCTATAATAGCTCCACAAGTGGTCAAGAAAGGTCGACCAAAAATGATAGGACAAGTTTTGCTAGCTGCTGAATTAAGCACTAAAAAATCAGCAGGATACTTAATCTTACCACAAAGGACCTCCACATCTCTTACAATACCAATTGGGAAAATGGTTTCCTTATTAGCAATGTGAATAACCACATCAATGTCCTCAACCTCACAAGGACCAATTTCATGCATAATTTCCCTGTAAATCTCATAAGGAATAGCACTAGAACTAGCACCAATATCACATAAACCATAGTAGCAATGATCACCAATTTTAACAGAAAGCACAGGAACACTAGCTTTTCTAGCTTTACTAGGATGAGAGAAAATATTAGAAGCGTCTTCAAGAAGACAATGTGCTCATCCTCTACATTTCTAGCGTCAAGATCTTTAACAATAGCTACCACAGGTTCAATATTTAATTGCTCATCAGGTTCCACAGTTTTCATTGTACCTTTGTTATCTGCATTAATAATCATAGAATACTCCTTTACCTTAGCTGGGAAAGGCATTTTCTCAACATGAGATTCAAGCACAATATGATTAGTAGTACAAACTTTAGTTCTTCTAACAGGAACATGACTAACAACATATTTATAAGGAGCATGGTACTTATTCCACTTCTTCTTGGAAATTTCTATGTAAGAGGCAAGGGCCTTAAAACAGTTGGCAATACTTTGGGAATAAAGACCAAACTCATTGCTAATATCACGAAAGTCATCATTTCCCATAAAAGATTTAATGCATTCATAATCATAGTTTATACCTGACTTTCTTCCTTTGTCATTCTCCCAAGCTTTAGTGTTCTCTTGAATACGGTCTAAAAGATCCCATTTAGCTTCTTCCTTCATACGTGTGAATGATCCAACACAAGAAGCATCTAGTAAATCTTTATCATGAAGAGAAATCCTAGAATAGAAGTTATTGATAATGATATTGTTAGGGAGTTCATGAATAGGACATTTAAGCATTAGTAACTTCAATATCCCCCAAGCTTGAGATGTACTCTCTCCATCACGATGACAAAAGTTATATATCAGATTTCTATCCTTATGAATCTCACTAGGAGGATAGAATTTAGAATAAAAGAGAGATGCCATCTCCTCCCATTCCATGGATTGTCCATTATTCAGCAGCTTATACCATTCGTCAGCTCTCCCTTTCAAGGATATAGAAAGTAACTTCTTCTTCACCTATTCAATTGTGATACCTACACACTTAAACAACCCTCATAATTCATGGATAAAAAGCAAGTGATCACCAGGATGGACAGTTCCACCCCCAAAATAATAATTATCCATAACATGATCAACAATACTTGTAGGTATCTTAAAAGGATCTATCTCAACAGGTGGTGGTTCATCTACTATCCTAGCAGTGGTAGTAGTTTTCCCAAACAGAAAACCAAGTGGGTTATCCATATTGGAAACAAAGTAACAAGCAGTAACAAAAGCAATACTCACAGTAGAAGTTTCATTTACCAGTTTCACTCATTAATAGCGCTTCACTCCCCGGCAACGGCGCCAGAAAATAGTCTTGATGACCCACAAGTATAGGGGGTGTATCGTAGTACTTTTGATAAATAGGAGTGTCGATCCCAACAAGGAGCAGAAGGTGTTGACTAGTGGTATGGAGCAGGAAATATCTGTAAATACTTAGAAAACGAATTTTTAGGGGTTTTCTGATAAAGCAACAAAACAAAGTACAAGTAATAAAGACAACGAACAACTGCAGCAAGTGGCCCAATCCTTGCTTAGCAAAGGACAAGCCGGTGGAAATACTTATAAGGACCAAACGTTCTCGAGGACACATGGGAATTCTGTCAAGTGCTTTCTCTTCAAATAGTCGAGTACCCTTCTTTGGTGTTGTAAGTGTTATGTGGGTGAACCTGTGCTAATGTACCAACCTTACTTGGACTAATACATACTTGTGATTAAACCCCCTGCAAGCATCCACAACTATAGGAAAGTAATTAAGATATAAACCTAACCACAGCCTTAAACTCTGAGATTCTACACTCCCTTATGCAAAGGTGTCCTAACGGGGGTTCAGGTTTCTGTCACTCCGGCAACCCCACAATTAGTAGCCAAATACACAATGCATTCCCCTAGGCCCATAAATGGTGAAGTATCATGTAGTCGATGTTCACATGACACCACTAGAAGAATAGCACCACAACTTAAATACTAAACCATTGAATAATAACTCAACACAAATCCACTACTAACAACATGACTTCTCCCATGTCCTCAAGAACTAGACAAACTACTCACAAGACATCATATGGATCAAGATCAAGGATGATATGGTAATGGATAACAATCTAAAGATAAACAATAATCCAATAGTTCCACTCACAAGCATCAACTACAATAGTAATTAACATCGGAAAAGTTTCCCTCAGAACTAATGCAAGATCCAACACAATTGTTATAGCGGTATGAAGTGGTGATGATGGTGCTGGTGGAGATGATGGTATGGATGATGATGATGATGATGATCCCTATGAAGTCTAGCTTGATGACAGTGTTGATGGCGACGATCTCCCCTCTCCGCGAAGGAATTTCCCCGGCAGAAATCTGGCTAGATTCGCCCACATATGGTCTCTATATTTAGTTATGAGGTGAATCGGCATAATGCCCCCAAACCACATAATGCGTGTAAGTATGAACAATTTAATATGCAACAATTTATATAGATTACATTTATAAAAAATACAGGTCTCGGATAGGGGTCACACTTCTCGGATCGAAGATCTTGGGGTTCACCGACGGTTCGGGTTTGGGATCTCCGGGATCGGTCTTCGGATCTAGGGTCGGATAACTTGATGTTCGTGTAGCCGATCTTGTTGGAACCATATCGAAGGCACTGACGTCGGGAAGATCTTGGCGTTCCACGTTCTTCGGCTTCGTGTGGCAGATCTTGTTAATTCAAGTTGGAGACCTTGGGTGGTCGACTACGTTGCTTCATGTCGATCTTGCATTTGGACACATCTTCCAAAGATCTTAAGATGTCTGAACGAGAGCCACCCGAAAGCCACATCGGCGAAACATAGACGAGGCAGCGAAACATGTTTGATTAATCAGGCCGTGGAAGTCACTGTGCTAGCAGGAACAACACAGCACATGACCAAGCACTGTTCCACAGGGGACACAAAGCGAGCTTGCACTTGTCGACTGCTGATGGGAACAAGCCCCAAAATTGGGCTCCTGTAGAGGCTTGGCGGTGGACTCACGCGAAGGAGAGGCGTCTGCATGAGATTGTAGGGCTTGCATGGAGGGCCCTAAGCGGACAGCGGAGGATTCCAGCAGGCGGCTCGCAGCAGGCGGCGCTTCGCGAGGGGTGCACAGCCACGGGAGGGCAGGTGGCTCCACAGCGCGGCAGCGCGAGCGCCACGCGAAGCAGGCGGGGCGGCGTGCGTGATCGCGAACTCCGCTCGAGGACGCAACAGCGGTGGTTCCCAGAGCAGCGGATGGCAGCGCGATCTGAGGAGCTTGAAAGCGCAGGGTCAGGCGGCGGGCTCCGGCGAGTCGGGAGAAGCGGCGGCCTGGGTGGAGCAGAGGGAGGGGCGCCGGGTGTCGCGCACGGGGCAGCGAGATGCGGCCAAGGCGAGGAGGTGGTGCCTGACGAGCTGGCAGCGGGCATCGCCGGAGGGTGGGCGGTGGCTCCGTCGAAAAGGAGGCCGGAGAGGCGTCGGTGGAGAGGCGAGGCCAGGATCTGGTGGCGCTCAAGGGACGGAGGGAGCTCGGTTAGTGGAAAGGCGACCGAGGCGGTCGACGGGGAGGTTGGAGACGAAGGCCTCGGGGGAGAGACGGGGTGTAGGGGAAAACGAGGGGAGCGGGCTGGGCGTCTCGTGGGGTGGGGCCAGGAGCGTTCGGGGTGGGGCCGGGAGAGAGATGAGTGGGGGTCGTGTGCGTCGTTGGGTTCCTGGCGGCGGCGGGTGGGGTGGAAGTATGTGGTAGGTTCTGGTTAGGGTTAGGCTAGGGTTTGGTCTAGTGGGGTAGTAGGTGGCCTGTTGGCTGGGCCTTTGGGCCTGGCTGACTGGGCTGCCTCCCCCACTAACAAAATATTTTATATTTATTATTTTTCTTTTAGAACAAAACATTTACAAAAAGGTTTTAGATAATAAAAGATCTGGATGGATCTAGGGTTTCGATTTTAACAAAGAGGGGAAATCTCTAGAAAACAAAATAGGCTTTTGGGAAACTGTTTTAGGCGAATAAATGCATGATGATGCCATAATAACAACAACAGCGATTTTCTAGTAGTGGTTTTAACCGGGATGCTACAATTCGACACCACTAACAATGGATATCGCCCTCGAGATCCGCCTCATGATACAGGGAAGTAGGGCATAGATCTGAATATTCCCGCTTCATGTAGATCCTCACGACACCACTAACAAAGATTCTTTCTCCGCCTTGAAATTGGAAACACCACCAACAAAGGGTGTGGCTTACATCCGTTGCGAGAACACGCCGGAAAACAAGGGACAAAGGTAGAGGTCTCAGAAGATAAGGCCACCGCTAACTTCCAAGGAACGAGTATAGTTGCATTGATCCACCGATCCAATGTACTAGAGCGAATGATAAGAGTAGTCGGATGGTGATCGGTCCATCGCGCACCCAAAGCATTAGTCTTCACATGAATAGGAGAATTATGCAACCAACTCTCAGAATTTAGACTGGAGATCTCGACAAGCGAGGTTCGGAAACAAAGGAGGGATGGATATTTTCATCAGATCTGATGTAGATGACTTCGTCGTATCGGAAAACACTGGAGGATAGAAAGAAAAATTTTAGTGAATCTTTGGTCCACTGAAAAGGTACAACAGATGAAAGATCCATCAGTTAGCATGAAGACCAGTTGCCGAAGCACCATTAACAAAGGATGGAAGTGAAACCCTGAAGGTACGACGGAAACCCAACCACGAGAATTCCTGGACTCGAAGAAAAGATAAGAGAGAAGATTCAGAACACGTAGTGGTAAGAGGAGAATAGCAAAGGGGTAAGGAGTAAAAGAAGAACTAATCAGATCTATCCAACCGATTTTTCCAAAATAGTTTTGACACTCTACAACGACCGTTAGCTAGGTTATCCTACAGGCTGGACTAGTGGGGTATCGTAACTGCTGAGCTCTGATATCACTCTGTAGCACCCTCAGAATCGGCCCTATGCAAGTTTCAGCGATTCCCGCCAAACCCGCATAGAAACGATTCAAAGGTGCCCACCAGGCACTTTCGTGCGGGTGGAAAACGAAGTAATACCATTACACAATAGTCCACGAGGGAACCCACAGAACAGATACATACAACAATGACTCAAAGAGTCAAGAATACAGATATACAATACAAAGATCCAAATCACCTTTAAAATGATACAGCGTCCGAGTACGGACAAGATGCAAATTGAGCTAAGAGCCCTGAAGAATAACCAATGGCGTCCATAACCCTACCCAGGCCAAGCCAGAAGGGTAACCCTGCTAACGACGTCGATCTCAAAACCTGCTAAAAACAAAAGGGGTGCCGGCAAAGGGCAAAGGAAAAATGAGAGCGGTTAATACTGAGGCCAGTACACGGCGAGACTAGAATTCGGCGGTCCTCGCCTACATAGGTATGGTGGACTGAAGCGGCAGCGCAGCATGCACTAAACAACCTATAGAGACTCGATATAACCGACGGCTAACAGAGAGGGATAAGAAAGACCTATTCGGAACCAACCTGATACTACCACCAAACATACCCATCTTGGTATTTCCCCCTCGAGACCAAACGAGGAAGTCAACCGAGAAACTCACACAGTTGGCAGTTTTATTTATTCAGTTATCGTTGCAGCAATTACTAGTCAGGTATAGATAGTCATCCTGATATAATAAGCAGTGGTCACTTTTAGTTAACCATTCCGTTGTAGTTGCGACACTTACTAGTCAGATACAATTAGCATGAGATATCCCAAACCTAGCAGTTGTTGGTACTTTTATTTAGCCATTCCGTTGTAGTGAAGCTGATTACTAGTCATATCGGATACAAGTCAAATTATAGCAGTAAACTTTAGTTATAGTTGTCTATGATCGAGAACTGTGCTCCAAGTCGTCCATAACCGCGGACACGACTTCTCAAAAAGATTTAACCCTGCAGGGGTGCACCAAAGTTTCCAGACGCACCTACACCCTTGTTGTTAGATCAGGTAGGTACAAGATCACAAAACATACACCCAACAGTATGTCGACGGGGTTTCGGACCACGCTTTGGACAAAAGCAAGCACATGGGGCCACCCACTAAGCTACCCGTGAAGTCGGCCGGTCTCGAGACGGACCTAGGGTTTGTGACAGTTGTATTTACGTTGGGAATCGAAAGTGTGGCTGGGCTTGTCGATACCACAACGTGTACGGGTTCCAAAACAGTACAAGCGCTCCACGCGCAATAGTAAATAAAGCAGTAAATCATGGCATAAGTACAGGATAGTAATAAAGCCCCAAACTACTTTGTGGCCCCCGGTACAGTACTTTGAAATCAGGTACTAATCGATGGGGGTGCCCACACACCCCACCTGTGGTTAGCGCGCTCAATATCGGAACAGGTGTCAAGAACTCAGGGTCCTACGGGACACCAGTGAGCGGTTAAAAACCAAATATTGTCTATTACCCACCAGTGCCTCTGCATTTACCTACTTCAATTTTAGTTATTAAAAGATAATTAAAGTCTTGATCATCTCCAACATTAAACATGCGGCAATACTCCAACAACTGTGGTACTTGATGACACGCAACAGCACATGAGCAAGCGACTATGACACGCAAGTCCAACTATCTACCAAACAACAGGTAATAGGATGTGTCCAAGGCAATATAAGGCTGCAAGGGATATCACGGGTACGAAAACTAGAGCATCGCAACACAGATAGCAATAGGTCAACAGGAAGAAATAAAGACTAGAAAGGTAAAATAGGTAGAAAGGGGGAGAATGCTCGCCTGAAAAACATTGCCGGAGACTCATCCAAAGATCGGGTCGACACTCGCATCAACTCATCGGCCTAATCCGTGAAGAAGCAAAGCACTAGAAGAAATATCGGATGCACTATTTAATTTTATGACATAAGAACGGGCATGATGCATGTATGATATATGACATGGCAAAGATGCGATGCAATTAGGAAAAATTAAGTGGAACCGGGGTCCCGACAATTAAATAGATGGTTCGTGTTGTTTAGATACCCCGCAATTTAAATGTTGTCTTAACATGGCAAAATATATCACCGGTTCGCTACACAAATTTAAATAGGGCCAAAATAAGGCTATATTCACCCACATATGGTCTCTATATTTAGTTATGAGGTGAATCGGCATAATGCCCCCAAACCACATAATGCATGCAAGTATGAACAATTTAATATGCAACAATTTATATAGATTACATTTATAAAAAATAGAGGTCTCGGATAGGGGTCACACTTCTCGGATCGAAGATCTTGGGGTTCACCAACGGTTCGGGTTTGGGCTCTTCGGGATCGGTCTTCAGATCTAGGGTTGGATAACTTGATGTCCGTGTAGGCGATCTTGTTGGAACCATATCGAAGGCACTGACGTCGGGAAGATCTTGGCGTTCCATGGTCTTCGGCTCCGTGTGGCAGATCTTGTTGATTCAAGTTGGAGACCTTGGGTGGTCGACTACGTTGCTTCATGCAAATCTTGCATTTGTACACATCTTCCAAAGATCTTAAGATGTCTGAACGAGAGCCACCCGAAAGCCACATCGGCGAAACACAGACGAGGCAGCGAAACATGTTTGATTAATCAGGCCGTGGGAGTCACTGTGCTAGCAGGAACAACACAGCACATGACCAAGCACTGTTCCACAGGGGACACAAAGAGAGCTTGCACTTGTCGACTGCTGATGGGAACAAGCCCCAAAATTGGGCTCCTGCAGAGGCTTGGTGGTGGACTCACGCGAGAGGGGAGGGCGACGCCGCGACGGGATTGTAGGGCTTGCGCGGAGGGGCCCTAGAAGCGGACAGCAGAGGATTCTGACAAGGCCGGCTCGCAGCAGGAGGCGTCGCTCGCGAGGGGTGCACAGGCCACGGGGAGGACGGGCGGCTCCCTGGCGCAGCGATGGCCGCCCAGGAGGCGCCGAAAGCAGGCGCGGGCGGCGTGCGGTCATGACTCCGCTCGAGGACGGCACGGTAGCGGTGGTTCCCGAGCATGGCGAGGGATGGCTTGGCACGATGCGAGGAGCTTGAAGGGCGAGGGTCAGGCCGAGGCGGCTCCGCGAGTCGAGAGAAGGGCGATGCATCGGTGGAAGCGAGGAGGGCGCTGCCATGGCAAGGCAGTGAGATGTGTCCAAGGCGAGGAGGTGGTGCCTGGCGAGCTGGCAGCGGGCGTCGCCGGAGGGTGGGCGGTGGCTCCGTTGAAAAAGGAGGACGGAGAGGCGTCGGTGGAGAGGCGAGGCCAGGATCTGGTGGCGCTCAAGGGGCGGAGGGAGCTCGGTTAGTGGAAGGGCGACCGAGGCGGTCGACAGGGAGGTTGGAGACGAAGGCCTCGGGGGAGAGACGGGGTGTAGGGGAAAACGAGGGGAGCGGGATGGGCTTCTCGCGGGGTGGGGCCAGGAGCGTTCGGGGTGGGGCTGGGAGAGAGATGAGTGGGGGTCGTGTGCGTCATTGGGTTCCTGGCGGCGGCAGGTGGGGTGGAAGTATGTGGTAGGTTCTGGTTAGGGTTAGGCTAGGGTTTGGTCTAGTGGGGTAGTAGGTGGCCTGTTTGCTGGGCCTTTGGGCCTGGCTGACTGGGCTGCCTCCCCCACTAACAAAATATTTTATATTTATTATTTTTCTTTTAAAACAAAACATTTACAAAAATGTTTTAGATAATAAAAGATCTGGATGGATCTAGGGTTTCGATTTGAACAAAGAGGGGAAATCTCTAGAAAACAAAATAGGCTTTTGGGAAACTGTTTTAGGCGAATAAATGCATGATGATGCCATAATAACAACAACAGCAATTTTCTAGTAGTGGTTTTAACCGGGATGCTACACATGTCTAGGGTGTTCTTTTTTACCGATGGCTCGTGTGAGCTGGTCATTCTCTCTATCGGGATGGAAGGTCCTGGCGGTTGTTTCCTCGTATGTCGTGATGAGTTCAGTGACGGGTTTGGCAAGGAGGGTTGGGAAGATACACAATCATGTTTCTGGGTCCAACCTTTCCCCGATTCCGTAAAACCAAGTCTTTGCACGTAGGTCCCACCCATGCATGGGTGTGATCCTCTAGCCTTGAGGCCTTCTCAGCTTCCTCCCACTTAGGCCTCTGAGATATGTAGCCACCTGACCCCGTCCTCTGGTGATATTCCTTCTTCTGGCCATTTAGCGTATTGGTTTCTGACCTCTTTTTAGCTATAGCACCTTTTTTATATGCCACAAATTCGGGCCAGTGAGGTCATATCTTCGCATAATATGCGTCTTCGAAATTTGGAGTCTCGCGAGCTTTGACAAATTTGTTCAATTTTGTCTTCTAGTTGCGGAAAGCGTCAGCCATCTTCTTTAGAGTCCACTCTTTGACCTTTTCCTTTATAACCGGTTTGTTTTCATCCTCCTCTGGCGGAAGGGTGAAATTTACCAACAACAAATTCCAAAGCGTTTCTTTGGATCTTTCATCGACAAAGGTATCGTCGCTCTCCTTTGGCTTATTCCAATATTCAATTATGATTGGGATTTGGTCCCTAACAAGAACTCCAGCCTGCCGTACAAATTTGTCTACGGCCTTCTTGGGCTCCATCGGCCTGCCATCAACACGGACTACTTTGATCTTTCAACTGATGGCTCGCGCCTCGCTTGCTCTTTTTCATAGAAGAAGATTGTTGCTGGCTGGTCGATCCAGAGGGCTAAAAGAAGAAAGAAGTGTTAATTAATACATGTAGAAGAAGATTGTTGGTGGAAGTCAGCAGAGGCTTAATCAATACATATACCTCGCCGGACTTTGTAATCACTAAATTGCGTTCACCGGAGTCTTCATATTCTCCATGACTACTTGAGCTGTCATCATGTCCCTCCAAGTTTAGATATTGTGAGGTGTCCTCATGGATAATGTTCTCCATTATTTCTTATTCTTCAAGGTATCTACTAAGTGGATCCATAGTTTCTAAAACAATAATATTATCTAGAGTAAGAGAGTAAACATTCAAGTGGACTTGGATTCATAATAAATATTCTAGAGTAAGATCATGGTAGAGATTTATAATTTTAAACCCTAACTTCTATGCAAGTTATAACAAACTATTTATCTTGATATCACTTAAGCTCATGGGAATAATATTAACCATCTTAATTCCTCAGAAATTTATGTGTCATATAATAATGAAGGATCACCATAAAAATTTCTTTAATATTATAAGTTATTAATTAAGAATCAAATCTCATGAATTAATACTAATACATCCTTTAATAAGTTATGGTTTATATAGGTAAATCAAATTCATAACAAGAGCCTCTACAAAATATTAATAGGAAAAGGACCTATATAAAGAAAATAAAGAAACTATAATACATACACTTTCTTAATAATCCTTTCTTTTCTTCATACAAAAAAATATACATACCCTTTATTTTTATTCATACGCAACAATATATATACATATACTTTCTTATATATACATATACATACACTTTCCTAATAATCTTTTTTTGTTCATACACACAAATAAAATTATTCAATCCAATATATATTAGGATATTTATATGCAACAATATATATACATATATGCATATATGCAACATTTATATACATATTAGGATAAAATTACACACAAATAAAATTATTCATACACAATAATATATATACATATATGCAACATTTATCCAATATACACACAAATAACATTTATCCAATATCCAATATCCAATATCCCATATTCATATCCAATAACAGAGATCTCGTTCTCAAAAAAAAATAACAGAGAGCTCACCGCCGGTGGCGGCAAACTCGAACAGGGTCCGAGCGGCGGTGGATGGGGTTGGCGGCGATGGGGGTGGCGGTCGGCCAGCGACTCTGGCGGTGGATCCGAGCGGCGACAGGGGTGGCGGCTTGGCGAAGCAGTGATGGCGGGCCGTCTTTGGCAGTGGCGGCGGATCCCGGCGCGACGGCGGCGAGTGGGCGGCGGCGAGGCTGACGGCGGCAGCGGGCGAGGCGGGCGGTGGCAGCGGCTCTCCTCTGCTCCTCTGCGCGCGCGATTTTCGACCTCGCTGGAGGGAAGAAGGAAGAGAGGAAGGCGTGCGTTATAAATACCCCCTTTAACACCGGTTCGTGGCACGAACCGGTGTTAAAGGGTGGCGCATTTATTTCATGCATTAAAGCGGTGGGGGCATTTTTAACTCAAAAAAATAGGATATGAATTTAGAAAATTCATATCTTTTTCATTTCAACTCAGAAAAATATGAATAATATATCATAATTTTCAGAAAAATAATATCTATCCATTCATGTAAAAACATTTTATATTTACTTTAGATGAAAATTTTCAAAATAATTAAAACACTTACATATAAATTTTGATTATTCAATTCAAACAAAAATAAAATAGACAAACCCTAAAACTTTGAACATAAGAAATATTAAGCATCTAAAAAGGAATCTAACCCGATCTTTTTTTATTTTTTTATCCCTGTTTTAAACTATCGTCAAACTTTGTCGAACAATGGGCATGAAGATTCTTAGCTCGGGGCCAAGCCTCGCTCAACTTGCATTGGATTTTTGATAAAATAGCATGTTGTGAACCTAAAAATGATTTTTGTAAAAAATCATGAGCATCGTATCATGTACCTATAGTTCATATCTGACCCACTTCCTACCGATTCCGCAGGAATTTGTCTTTTTCACCAGAGGTGGACGGAAAGGTTTCAGATCCCCCTGTTGGTACATTGTCCATATAAGGTGGTCTAGTATTTTTGTAAAATGTGGTGGTGGTTTTTTGAATTAGCCATTTGGTGGTTGCTTCACAAAACCGTCCGTTTTTTATGCTGGGAAAATGCAAAATGCCTTTTTGGTGCGATAAAAAGGAAAACTTCCTCTTGCAACATTGTTTGCCATGCCATGATTCACATGTATGCACAATATGACCATATTATCACAAACTATGCCTTGATTCTAGCCATAACATTGGTCATTTGACCCGAAAGCCAAGAAACCTCGAATGAGATAGGTTATTTTGTGAAGGTTTTTTTGAGACATAATCAATATACCAAGTTTGAGATTTTTCCTTCTAACTATATCACATAATATAACACCACGCGAAGGTTTCGCACTGTTTGGATTTTTTTTATTTTTTTATCCCCGTTTTAAACTATCGTCAAACTTTGTCGAACAACGGGCATGAAGATTCTTAGCTCGGGGCCAAGCCTCGCTCAACTTGCATTGGATTTTTGATAAAATAGCATGTTGAGAACCTAAAAATGATTTTTGTAAAAAATCATGAGCATCGTATCATGTACCTATAGTTCATATCTGACCCACTTCCTACCGATTCGGCAGGAATTTGTCTTTTTCACCAGAGGTGGACGGAAAGGTTTCAGATCCCCCTGTTGGTACATTGTCCATATAAGGTGGTCTAGTATTTTTGTAAAATGTGGTGGTGGTTTTTTGAATTAGCCATTTGGTGGTTGCTTCACAAAACCGTCCGTTTTTTATGCTCAGAAAATGCAAAATGCCTTTTTGGTGCGATAAAAAGGAAAACTTCCTCTTACAACATTGTTTGCCATAGCATGATGCACATGTATGCACAATATGGCCATATTATCACAAACTATGCCTTGATTCTAGCCATAACATTGGTAATTTGACCCGAAAGCCAAGAAACCTCGAATGAGATAGGTCATTTTGTGAAGGTTATACCAAGTTTGAGATTTTTCCTTCTAACTATGTCACATAATATAACACCACGCGAAGGTTTCGCACTGTTTCGATCTTTTTTATTTTTTTATCCCTGTTTTAAACTATCGTCAAACTTTGTCGAACAACGGGCATGAAGATTCTTAGCTCGGGGCCAAGCCTCGCTCAACTTGCATTGGATTTTTGATAAAATAGCATATTGTGAACCTAAAAATGATTTTTGTAAAAAATCATAAGCATCGTATCATGTACCTGTAATTCATATCTCACCCACTTCCTACCGATTCGGCAGAAATTTGTCTTTTTCACCAGAGGTGGACGGAAAGGTTTCAGATCCCCCTGTTGGTACATTGTCCATATAACGTGGTCTAGTATTTTTGTAAAATGTAGTGGTGGTTTTTTGAATTAGCCATTTGGTGGTTGCTTCACAAAACCGTCCGTTTTTTATGCTCGGAAAATGGAAAATGCCTTTTTGGTGCGATAAAAAGGAAAACTTCCTCTTGCAACATTGTTTGCCATGCCATGATGCATATGTATGCACAATATGGCCATATTATCACAAACTATGCCTTGATTCTAGCCATAACATTGGTCATTTGACCCGAAAGCCAAGAAACCTCGAATGAGATAGGTCATTTTGTGAAGGTTTTTTTGAGACATAATCAATATACCAAGTTTGAGATTTTTCCTTCTAACTATGTCACATAATATAACACCACGTGAAGGTTTCGCACTGTTCCATCTTTTTTTATTTTTTTATCCCCGTTTTAAACTATCGTCAAACTTTGTTGAATAACGGGCATGAAGATTCTTAGCTCGGGGCCAAGCCTCGCTCAACTTGCATTGGATTTTTGATAAAATAGCATGTTGTGAACCTAAAAATGATTTTTGTAAAAAATCATGAGCATCGTATCATGTACCTGTAGTTCATATCTGACCCACTTCCTGCCGATTCGGTAGGAATTTGTCTTTTGACCCGAAAGCCAAGAAACCTTGAATGAGATAGGTCATTTTGTGAAGGAGATAGAACTGGAATTAAAATACAGAATGCAACTAATAGTAAGTTACATAAAGCACGACTGAAAATTAAGATACATAAAAGAACTGAAAATTAAGATACATGGCCAGATTAAGTAACAATCGGCCGAACTTATTTCGGAATGTTGGAGTGATTCAGTCATGCTCCTACACTGTAATACTGCCCTTTGTAGTCGGCGTACTGCGCCGCCATCGTCGTCAATGGTCGCCGTCATTGAACCTTGAAGGCTGAGTACGCGTGGGTTGGACTTGAGGGTAGCGCAGACGAGGGTTAGAGTCGGCGGCAGTGTCATAGGACATGACGCTCTAGAGAGTCCGACCGCGCCACCATAGCCGACGGCTGGCCTCGTTGAAGTTCGGAGGAGGTGGGCCGTCCTCCTCGTGCCTAGCGAGCGCCCTCTCACGCCGATCCACGAAGAAGGCTTCCCAAGAAGGTGGAAGCCATGGGAAAGAGTGATGAGGTTGCAGATATGAGTCTAGAAATGTGCAATGACAATGGAGGCCAACCCTACATATATATATTGAAGAAATGGTGGGAAGAACTGGAGGAAAGAACTGGCGGGAAGAACTGGCAGGAAAAAATGGCGGGAAGAAAAATGGCGGGAAAAAATGGCGGGAAGAAAAATGGAGGGAAGAAGTAGATGGAAGAAAAATGGCTCATTTAATACATATACTGTTAACAGAAGAAATATGATATTTATTTCCATGTTGAGATACATATGTGTGCCAAAAATGGCTCAATTAATACATATAGTCAACCTTATGATCGCGTCGGCCGTAACCATGGAGTATCAACACCGTTTAACAGGATGGTTGGGTCAGTCTTCACTCTGAAGGGCGGAATTTCATCAAACTTATTATAATCTTCTGACATGTCTGTCTTGTCCTCCACTCCCACGATGTTTCTTTTCCCTGAAAGAACTATGTGACGCTTTGGCTCCTCGTGTGATGTATCTGTTTGCTTTTTTTTTCTTTTTTTCGGTTTGGTAGACATGTCCTTCACATAGAAAACCTGAGACACATCATTGGCTAAGACGAATGGTTCGTCTAAGTTCTTATCTACCTTCATAAGATTGTTGAGATCCACCGTTGTCATTCCTTACTTCTTGTCTACCTCAACCCCTCCTCCTGTTAGCTTGACCCGTTTGCATCGAAACAAGGGGACCTTAAAATTAGGTCCATAGTCAAGTTCCCATATCTCCTCTATGAACCCATAATACGTGGTCTTTTGCCCATTGTCTTCTGCTGCATCGAAGCGGACACCACTATTTTGGTTGGTGCTCTTTTTATCTTGACCTATCGTGTAAAATGTATTCCCATTTATCTCGTACCCTTGGAAAGTACATACAGTCGAAGATGGTGTCCTGGCCAACAAGTACAGCTGATCCCCAACAGTGGTGTTATTCGTGAGAAGTCTTTGCAGCCAGCCGCCAAAACTCGCCATGTGTTCACTTATAATCCATTCATTAGACTGTCCCGGGTGTTTGAGACGTATTAAATTCTTGTGTTCGTTGATATACGGGGCAACCAAGATAGATCTTTGTAAAACCGTGTAGTGTGCTTGATTTAGAGAATGCCTGTCCCTACATATCATTGCTTTACATCCTAGGGTGCCTTTTCCACGCAGTTTCCCCTCATGTCGTGATTCTGGAACATCAATCGCCTTAAGGTCAGGAATAAAATCAACACAGAACTCAATGACCTCCTCTGTTGTATAGCCCTTGGAGATGCTTCCTTCTGGCCTAGCACGGTTATGAACATATTTCTTTAAGACTCCCATGTACCTCTCAAAGGGGAATATATTGTGTAGAAATACAGGACCGAGAATGGCAATCACTTCTACTAGGTGAACTAGGAGATGCGTCATAATATTGAACAAGGATGGTGGAAACACCAACTCAAAGCTGACAAGACATTGGGCCACATCTGCATCAGAACCACGGTAGGCTTTACGGATCGATTACCTTCGAGATATTGCATTGAGGAATGCACATAGCTTCACAATGGGTACTCGAACATTTTCGGTAGAAGACCCTCAATGCAATCGGAAGCAATTGTGTCATAATCATGTGGATCATGAGACTTGAGGTTTTGGAATTTTTTCTACGCCATATTTATTATTCCCTTTATATTCGACGCCGGGGACCTTGATCTTTTCGGGCATTCAAAAAGATTTCCTTCTCTGCTTTGGTAAGAGCGTAGTGGCGGGAGTTAAGTGGCATCATTTACCCTTCTCGTTCTCGGGATGCATAGGCTCTTGAGGTCTTCAGGGCGTTGCTGATTCTCAGTGCTTCGGTGTATCTTTTGTCTTCCCATACACTCCTAGGAAGCCTAGCAGGTTCACGCAAACATTTTTAAATCACGTGCATCACGTCGATTGAAGCGGACCTCTAAGACTTTCCAATAGGGTAGGTCCCAAAATATAGATTGCTTCTTCCACATGGGCGTGTCCGGCATCGTCATTCGAACAGATAGACCGGGACCTTTTCCAAAGATTACTTCTAGGTCCTTGACCATACCAAATACCTCCTCACCGGTACGGAGGACAGGCTTCCTCCAGGGTTCTGCCAGACGTTTGAAATGCTTGCCTTTCTTTCTTACTGGATGCAAGTTCGGAAGAAATCGACGATACCCTAGGTACACAACCTTCTTACATTTATCCAAATATACACTTTCAGTCTCATCTAAACAGTGTGTGCATGCATTGTATCCCTTGTTTATGCTACTGAAATGTTACTAAGAGCAGGCCAATCATTGATGGTTACGAAAAGCAATGCTTGTAGGTCAAATGGCTCCCCTTTGTGCTCATCCCACATACGTACACCTGGTTTGGCCCACAACTGTAAAAGTTCTTCAACTAATGGCCTTAGGTACGCATCAATGTCGTTGCCGGGTTGCCTCGGGCCTTGGATGAGCACTGGCATCATAATGAACTTCCTCTTCATACACAACCAAGGAGAAAGGTTATAGATACATAGAGTCACATGTCAGGTGTTGTGACTGCAGCTCTGCTCACCAAAAGGATTCATGCCATCTGTACTTAGACCAAACCTTAAGTCCTTGCGTCACGTGCGAAGTCCGGGTACTCTCGCTCGACTTTTCTTCACTGTGACCCATCAGCGGGGTGTCTCAACATCGCGTCTTTCTTACGGTCTTCCATGTGCCATCACAACAACTTGGCATGCTCTTTATTTCTAAAGAGACGTTTTAACCGTGGTATTATAGGAGCATACCACATAACCTTGGCAGGAACCTTCTTCCTAGGGGCCTCGCCCTCAACATCGCCAGGATCGTCTCGTCTGATCTTATACTGTGATGCGGTGCATACCGGGCATGCATCCAAATTCTCATACTTCTCACCGCGGTAGAGGATGCAGTCATTAATGCAGGCATGTATCTTCTGCACGTCTAATCCTAGAGGGAAGACAACCTTCTTTGCTTGGTATGTACTGTCGGGCAACTCATTATTTCTTGGAAGAAGATTCTTCATTTTTACCAACAACTTTGAAAATGTGCTGTCAGTCACACCGTTCTCTGCCTTCCATTGCAGCAAATCCAGTGTGGTACCTAGCTTTTTGTGGTCATCTTCGCAAGTTGGGTACAACAATGTTTTGTGATCCTTTAACATCTGCTCCAGCTTCTCCTTCTCCTTTTCAGTTTCACATTCTTCCTTTGCATCAGTAATGGCCCGACCAAGATCGTCATCAGCGGGCCCATCTGCTGCCTCTTGATCTTCATTATCTACCCACGTTGCAGTATCATCATATTCAGGATACATATTGTGATAGTTGTCATCATCCTCTTCTTCTTCGTTGTCTTCCATCACAACCCCTTTTTCTCCGTGCTTGGTCCAACAATTATAGTTGGGCATGAAACCGATTCGAAGCAGGTGGGCGTGAATGGTTCTGATATTTGAGTAGTCTTTCTTGTTCTGACAGTAAACACACGGACAGCACATAAAACCATTGTGACCACGGTTTGCATTAGCCACAACGATGAAATTTTGGAGGCCCGTAATGTACTCGGAAGTGCGGCGGTCACCGTACATCCATTGCCGGTTCATCTGTATTAATATATAGTATATATCAAAAAATAATAGGGAAATGACCATTTATATATATAGTACATCAATGACACATGAAAGGATAGTTGCCGACCTCGACCGAGAAGGAAAGAGCAACGAGAAAACTCATTTTAGGCTCTCGGGAATTTCACCGAACACCTCTTGTGCATACGAAAAAAACACAAACTAGCACACTTCACATCCTCTTGCTAGGCTCCAAAATGAGATAGTGAAAAAATGAAAGAGTGGGGTGTGGACTGCGGTGTCTTATATAGCCTCCCCCTCCCCCCCTTTAACACCGGTTCAAGCCACGAACCGGTGTTAAAGGGGGGCTGCGCGGGCCACTGGTGCAGGGGTCTTTAACACCGGTTCGTGCCACGAACCGGTGTTAAAGGGGGCCTCCTTTTTGCTGCACGGGTCACGCTGGTACAGACCCCCCTTTAACATCGGTCGCCCATTTTCAGGCTCAACCAAAGGCCTCGTTTTCACTAGTGATTGATTATGTCCAGAATTATTTTTAGATATTTTTAAGACCTATATAAATTATGATTTTATCTTTTTTTAAATATAGAGAGCACTAGTACTCATGAGCAAAAAAAGACACCACTTACTCTTTTTTTGTGGAAAAAGGAAGGTGATATTAATGTCCCGTTCTTATAGAAAGATCTAGCACAAGGAAAAATTACAACAAAGTCCATTAGATCCCGATGTTGAAGACGGTCCAGATGCCGCCGGTGGCGCACCGCCGCCTCTGCGCTCCTTGATGGCTTGAATCAAGCACGGACCCTCCGCAGACGGAAAGACAGCACTTACTCACACAGACAGAAATAAGGAAATAACTCAGTTTCGTTGCAGGCTGCTAGATGCTTTTGGACCGTGTACTGCTGAGCAGGTAGATTACATTTTTTGTTTTTGCGGGATCAGGTGGATCACGGTACGGGCTTCGCACAATCGCATGCCTAACCAGGCTGCTCTATGCCTTCCTTCTTGGGCTACCCGCACTAAATTGAGGCCAAAATCACGTTAATTACTCGGGGTCGGGGAGATGTTCTCTACTCTAGACACGCGAAGCGATGTGTCTTTAGAGCATCTCTAAGAGCTTACACATATATAGGTAAGATTGACAATAACCGCTTTTTTAGGTAAGATGACTCAAAACCATTGCTCCAACAGCTTACTAAAAGTGGTCCCCTACTAAAGTGTTTTGGGTGATCACCCATATTTTGCCTCTTTCTACCCATATATGGGTAGACAGACACAATTTTTGGGTAAGACCAAAACGACGCGGGAGGGCACCAACCGCTCATGCTGAAAAATCAGGCCGACCCGCCCGACGCCGTCGTTGGTCAACGCCGCCATGTTGCTCGCCGGCGACCTCCCCGTGTGCCGCCACTCCTCCTCCCTGCCGCCCGCCTGCCTCCTCCATGACTACATGGCCTGAATTTGGTCGGGAGCAAGCGCAGTGACCCGAGCGTCGGCCGGCACGACGATTTGCTGCGACGGGTGACCTGGCGGTCGCGCGTGAACCTCCGGCGACGCCCACAACCCCTCCTGCGAGCTCCAAGACCATGCCCGCGAGCTTCACGACCCCGCCTACGCCCCCACCTGCAAGCTTCCGAACCGCCCCGACCTCGCTCCCCACCACACACCGGGGTCGATTTTGCTGAGCACAGGCTCCAAGCACCTCGCCGGAGGACCTCCAGCTTCACGCGCAGCAGGCCTCCATCTGCTACCTCGTCATGGTGGTGGTGCGCTGGAACCACCGCCGCTGCCTGCAAGGTGCTCGGGCTGTGTCCTGCAAGGTACTTTTATTTGTATTGCTTTTCTTTATGTATTGTGCTGAAGAGAACAAGGACAAGGATGGCTTCCTGTACATGTCTTTGGCGAGAACGTTGTTTGATTTTGCCTAATTCATCTGGTTTTAAGACGAGGACACTTCCATGCGTCAGCAGCAGCGTTCTGTTTTCTTAACTATGACTTCAAACTGTGTTACATGTTAATTGATCCAGGCTCAACAAGGACAAGGACGGCTTGTAATTTCTCATGATGGTTGCCTGATCTCTACTCGATATCTTGTGTTCATTTCATTAAAACTATATAAAATAGTTTTGGATAACAAATATAGGTAAGATTATCTCCAACAGCTTACCCATATTTTGGGTAAGAAAAAAAATAGGTAAGCTAGAAAAGCAAATCAAAACCTCCTTACCTATACCTTAACTCTCCTCTTACCCAAATGCATTTTGCTTACCCATATATGGGTAAGCTGTTGGAGTTGCTCTTAGGGGAAGTTTTTCTTTGAGCGGTCTAAAGCGGAAATTAAAAAGTTACAGGAGAGATAACTTTTTTTATGTACTATAGTTCGTTACAAATAAAATTCTTCTAATAAAAGATAAGAGTGCTAAAAATATTTTTTAGATCTAAATGTATTTTTTTTTTGACTCAGTGGAGTCAGTTGAACTATCATGTGCGCTTGCGTATTATTTGCATATGGTTATCTTCACTTATAGACATAGTCATAGGGGGATCCAATTCGGCTTGCCGGCCGTTTGGTCTAAAAGCATTAGCCTTGAAAATATATTGTTTGTCTGAACTTTAATAATTCTTAGATCCATCGCTGTCTATCTCTTATCTATCTATCTTTTACTCCCTCTGTTTCAAAATATAAGATGTTTTAGGTTTGTAAAGAGAATGTATCTAGACTATTTTTAGTACGTAGGTTCATTGAGGTTCAGTGAACCTACGTACTAAAAGTAGTCTAGATACATTCTCTTTACAAACCTAAAACATCTTATATTTTGAAACGGGGAGAAAGTATCTTCTGCTGTATAATTTATGTTGAGGCCCTTCTTGCTTCGTCCGTCGCGTGGGTGCATGAGAGCACAGTCCGGATCGAAATCTTGCTCAATCACTTACCAAAAACGGTCCTCAATGTTCCTTATTTGTTATATGTACTGTTCCCGCTTTTCTATTCATCCGCTGGAGAGCATCACGTCGATCGATCTGGCCTGCAGCAAGTTCCCCGATCGCCGCCTCCTCTCCGGTGACCGGCGTGCCTCCCCGCGATCTCCTCCATCGCCGCCTCCTCTCCGGTGACATGCGTGCCTCCCCGCGATCTCCTCCCTCCCTAGCCGACGAACCCCTTCCCCACCTCCTCTCCCGTGACGTGTGCGCCTCCCCTTGGTTCTGCTCCGCTGCTGGTCGCTCGTGCAACCTCGCCGCTTGTGCCAGCGAGCTCCACTGCAGGATCCGCCTCGTCCCGTGCACCGGGCCATCCTCGCCATGGCTGCTGATCTTCCCTAGGTGTATGGGTTGTTGGTGCTACAGGAGAAAAACAATTGATCGGGTGGAAAAGATGTTTACGGAAGTGAGGATTAAATCCGTGGAATGGAACCGTGGGTCGGTGGGGAGTAAGTTTCGTGTTTAATAAGCATTTAGATATCTAAAATAGATGGAATTTTAAGGACAAGGTTTGTTCATGGCTGTAGTTCACATTACACTTTGTTTATGAAGGTGTTATGGAAGAGGAAGATGACCGGTTATGAGTTGGGCTGATGGGCCTTTCTTTTGGTTTGGTTTAAAAAAAAATTATTTTCCTTTCTCTTTTTCTATCTTCATTTCTATACTAGGGATTTGCTATTTGACACAAGTTTAGAAATTATTTAAACAAGAAACCAGCAATTTCAATAAAACAATATAGTCATATTGGACTCTTAGTAATATATTTTCATATCCAATTGTTTTCTATAAAATCATTTTATTTGTGGTAAATCCATTATGAACTTTATAAATTCCCTAAATATTTTTTTATTGTAAATATTTGTATAGATCCAAAATGAATATGCAATACATTTAAATAATTTCCAAATATATTATGAGAATGTCATATTATTCTCTCCTCTTTTATTGCATTCTCTATTAGAAAATTAATTTAAATATGTTTAAAATCCAAAATGAAACAAAATATCCAAAATGGAATATTTATCCAATATGCTTATTAATAATGGGGAAGTCATATTATTCAGAATTGATGCAGTATGTGCTAATATGGTTCTGCTATTGTTTTGCATGAAACTAACACCACGGTGGTTGTTTCTTTTGGCATATCAAGTCCTGGCTATATATTTGTGAATTTTCACAAATCATATTTACATATGAAATAAGAAACAAAAATTTAGTAAACTGTGGCAGCGTACGGGCATTCAGCTAGTAAACTATAACTCACACTACCCAATATTACCAATATGTTTAGAAGTTGCTAAATGAGATTAATAAGAGAAATAAATCTAGATACCCATCAGAGTTTTAACTTTATGTTGGTCCATGTGGACTGTCTAGATATGGCATTATCCCGAAGTCTAAAGCCGCCTCCGGCCGAGATCCATGAGCTTCCTGGTCCGCCTGACCGTGCGCAAAGTGGTACGGGTCGTTGGAGACCTCATAGATCCGACGGTCTCGACTTTCGAGCGTCATTACGGTAGATCCGATCTGCATGACGCGAGATCCCCCTACCTGCCATATGACGACTGATATTTTTCATGATCCCTCTGCGGTCTTATTTTTGAGGAAAGGTCTTATTTTTGAGGAAAGGACGAGAGTTTATTTGTTCTGCAATCGGCTTGGATCAACAGGTTTGGATCTCAAAGACGAAAAATTGTGTGCAATTGGAGGATTCTCTCAGACTTTATTCATAAGGTGATCAAAATATCATACAATGTGTCTACAAAATGATCTTGGTGGGTTTATAATGATACCTAACGAGAGATGAATCTAGAGCTATGACTAAGGCTGATGGCGAAGACCTAAGCGATTATGGCGTGTCCTCTTGGGGTGAATGTCTTTGAGTACTTATAGGCGTCGATGGTAACCGTGTATTCCTTAGTCATGTCAGGTGTTCATCTTGTCTTGCATGTAATCCTGATCTCTGATCTCCCTTGCACATACGTCTAGTCTTCGGGGTATCCAGAGAGCCATCTTCTCTCAGCCCTGATGTCTACGCATTTCTATTCTTGTAGACAGTTGTTGGGCCTCCAAGTGCAGAGGTTTGTAGAACAGCAGCAAGTTTCCCTTAAGCGGATTACCCAAGGTTTATCGAACTCGAGGAGGAAGTGGTCAAAAGGTATTCCCTCTCAAGCAATACTGCAATGGAGATACAAGAAGTCTCTTGTGTCTCCAACACACCCAATACACTTGTCAGGTGTATAGGTACACTAGTTTGGCGAAGAGATAGTGAAATACAGGTGGTAACGGTGTTAGAAAATAGCTTCTGACGTGTTTTTGACGTGGGGGAACGTGTGTGAGTGCCAGAAAATAGCTTGACGGTAAGGTAAAGACTAAAGGCAAAAGGATGGAAGCAAGCAAACATGCAATAGATCTAGATGCAAACGGTGTTTTAATGTTTAGAAACAAGGCCTAGGGATCATACTTTCACTAGTGAACACTCTCTCGTATAAATATCTTCTCTTAATGATACTACTCTTAACTAATCTCTGGTTGGACACTCTAATCCATGGTAGGGCTATAACAACACTCCTCAAAGTCCACCTTCCCCATCTAGATAACCCCACACTGTCACCTTGAGCGCTAGATGGTTCCAACAAACACCACAATTTCATAGAGACAATCAACTCAAAATATAACTCATGAATATATATGTAATATAGCTTAAGTGCCACACACGGCGCGCACGCTGTCACTGTCACACACGTGGGGAAAAGCATAGATTTATTAAAGCACGATGAGTATTTATGTAGACTCTAGCCTAAGTGCCACCATGGCGTGCACGCTGTCACTTTCACACACATGGGGAGAGCAAAGATCTATTGAAGCACTTGAGTAGCAAGATAGATCTACTTGATTACAAAGCTCATGACCACAACATGATCATGCATAGAGAGAGATGAACACAAAGCTACCGGTAGAGCCCTTAGCCTCGAGGAAGAACTACTCCCTCCTCATCATGGGAATCAGCAACGGTGATGGAGATGATGGTGAATATCAATGGAGATGGCTCCGGGGGAACTTCCCTGTCCCGGCAGGGTGCCAGAACAGAGACTTTCTGTTGGAGATATGCTCAAGAGGCAATAATAAAGTGGTTATTATCATATGTTCATATTTATGATAAATGTTTACATACCATGCTATAATTGTATTAACAGGAAACATTAATACTTGTGTGATTTGTAAACATAAAAGAGTTCCTAGTAAAGCCTCTTGTTAAACTAGCTTGTTGGTTAATATATGATCATGGTTTCCTAATCATGAACATAGAGATGTTATTAACAACAGGGTCATATCATTAGGAGAATGATGTGATGGACATACTCCTATAGTTAAGCGTAGCATAAAGATCAAGTCATTTAATATAGTTCATTTTCTATAAGCTTTCTGATACATAGTAACCTAATTCCTTTGACCATGAGATCATGTTAATCACCATCACCGAAAGGATGCTTTGATGACATCAAACACCACACCGTAACTGTGTGGCTATAAAGGTGGCATTGAGTGTTCGGAAAGTATGGGTTGAGGCACATGGATCAAGAGTGGGATTTTTCCATCCATATGACAGATAGATATACTCTGGACCCTCTCGGTGGAATGTCATCCAATTATCTTGCAAGCATGTGACTGGCTCACAAGGGATCACATATCGCGGGAACAAGAAAAGAGTACTTATCGGTAACGAGGTTGAACTAGGTATGCAGAGATACCGACGATCAAAACCTCGGATAAGTAAACTATCGTGAGACAAAGGGAAATTGGTATCGTATGTATGTGGTTCATTCGATCGCAAAGTAATCGTAGAAATATGTGGGAGCTATATGAATTTGCAGATTCCTCTGTTGGTTATTGATCGGAGAAGTGTCTCGATCATGTCCGCATAATTCACGAACCGTAGGGAGACACACTTAAGGATTCGATGTTGTTGAGTAGTTATGGAATGATGAGTAAGAGACCGAATGTTGTTCGGAGTCTCGAATGGGATCCGGGATATCACGAGGAGATCCGGAATGGTCTGGAGAATAAGATTCATATAAGGAAAGTCTTGTTTCGGAGTTCGGGAATGATTCCGGTGTTTTCACCAGGAATGTTCTAGAAGGGTCTGGAAGGTCTGGCACTCCGGAGGGGAAGGGTACATTGATGTGTCATGACAATGTGGAATGGTTGCATCATGTACTAGGTCAATTGGCTGGGCAAAATAAAGAGAGAATTCAAATCGAAGTTTGGAAGTCAAACGCCAATTTGAAAAGTCAAATCTGAAGTTTGCTTGGTGGAGGGAGAGTAGGAAACCTACTTGGGGAGGAAGTCCCACTCCCTCCACCCGCCGGCCATGAAGGGGAGTAGGAGGAGGACTTCCTCCTCCCAAGTCGCCCCCTCCCACCTATATAAGGAGGGGTAGGGCGCCCCTTACCCCTCACACTCAAACCCTAGCTCCTAGGCGCCACCACCCTCCAAGTGCTGCCGCCAACTAGAGCTCCTCCAAGTCGCCGAGTTGGGGCTTCTCCAAGCCCTAGCCGCTGGCTATACCAGCCCCCCTTGGTGCCTCTAATCCGTAGACCCCCAAGGCCCTCTCTTATTCCACCATACTCGCTCCGGCTTAAGGCGAATCCCTGCGAGATCTTTCCTCTACTTACGACACCACGCCGTCGTGCTGCCGGAATCACGAGGAGAGTGCTACAACCTCCGCTGTCTGCTGGAACAAGGGAGAGGAAGGTCTTAATCAAGTCACGAGCGATGTGATGAGCGGGGCCCGGTTCTGGCACGGAAGGATCATCTACGCGATCTTGAGATCGGCAAGTGTACGACTACATCACCCACGAGAATCTGCTCTCGTTAACCGCTTTGGAATCTTCGAGGGTGAGTGCTTCTATCAACTCGTTGCTACAATCTAGTAGATAGATCTTGGCTTGTTTGTGTGCATGCGATAGATTTTTTTGTTTTCCATGATACGAACCCCTACAGTGGTATCAGAGTCGTGTCTGTATGTAGATCTGTTGCACGAGTAGAACACAATGGTCATTGTGGGCGGTGGTGCTTTTATTATCAATTGCTTATTGTGTACTTTGCATCTTGCAGTATGGTGGGATGAAGCGGCCCGGGCTAACCGTACATGACATCGTTCATGAGACTTGCTCCACGCTCAACATGCAACTTGTATTGCATAAGTGGCTTTGCGGGTGTCTGTCTCTCCCATCATAGTAAAGATTCAATTTACAACGGGCACTTGATAGTTCAAGCATCAACGTTGTGGTTCTTGTTCGTAAGTTAGAACGACACTTATTGAAAGCCCCAAACCACGTAAAACATGCAAAGAAAATTAGAGGCATCTAACTTTGTTTTGCAGGGGTGTGCTGTGATGTGATATGGCCATGATTATGATTATATATGATGTATGCAATGTTCCTTATTGTAAGTTGGCAACCGGCAGGAGCCATATGGTTGTATTTTAAATTCCGTTAAGACCCGCGTGTCTATTATTCAAAGTAGTTGTAATAGTTGATGCTGGTGGACGACAACCATGAAGCGGCGCCATTGACCTTGACGCCATGCCGGTGATGATGGATATCATGACTGTGCTTGAAGATGGAGATTGGAAGCACAACAAGAAAGGCCATATCATATCACATATTATGAATTGCATGTGATGTTAATCCTTTTATGCATCTTGTATTGCTTAGTTAACGACGGTAGCATTATAAGATGATCCCTCAAGCACACAATTTCAAGTATTAAAGTGTTCATCCTTAGTAAGCACCGTTGCTAAAGCTCGTTCTTTCGAAGCACCACGTGATGATCGGGTGTGTTAAATTCTGCGAGTGTATACAACGTGAGCAAGCTAGATTTGCTCATGCGGAAGCTAGGGTTTGATCTTGACGAGCCTAGCATGTAAAGACATGGTCTTGGAACACGGATCACCGAAAGGTAAAGCATGAGTCATATAGTAGATATGATAAACATGTTGATTGCTCGCCATTGAAGCTACATCAACTCTCGTGATGATCGGTTTTGATGTGGTGGATTTGGTTCATGTGATCACTAAAACAATGTGAGGGATATTGTTTTAAGTGGGAGTTCAACGGCAATATGATTAAAAGTTGAACACTATTTATCATAAATTAAATCAAAGTGAATTTGCATAATTGTTGTAGTCATTGGCATCTGTTTACCATCTTGTGATTAGTTATAATTGAGATGATAGAACTATAGAATTCTGGTTAGTTACTTTACGGACTGATATCGTATTGTTTTAAAGTGTTAATCTAAAGTTTAAAAAGTTCTATTGCAAACTTTCAGTAAGTTCCGGTTACTCCATGAAGTTTAATAATTGGTATTAAATCAAGAGTGACAATTCCAGTGTTAGCGTATAAGTATCATGTTTGTCTCCATGATTCTTGATATTCGAAAGATAGTTTCAATATCAAGGTAATCTAGGAGTTGAAAGAGTTGTTTCAGAAACCATGATGTGTGGAAGATATTGTGATATCTGAAACAAAGTTTTGGTTGTAACATGATAGAGTATAATATGGCAAAAGTCATGTTCTCATATTTGATGAGAATTTGCAAAAGGTTGGAGATGTTGGTCGTCTTAATTCTCCAAAAGGTTTTGGAGAGCAACATTATACTCGCGATTCACCGTTATAAGCTAAAGTAGCTTGATCATGAATAATTCCATGAGAAGGGTGAATATTTGATGTAGGTAAAATGTTTACTACACTGAGAGATTACTAAAGAAAGGAATTTGAAAGAACACCAAACATTTGATGATAGTAATCTACTTCAAAGTGCAAGTCCAAAGACATTGGTATTTAACTATACATGCTTTGTACTATGTGTCATATGTATGACTTCACTATTGATGTTGATAGATTCTTTCAAACAGGAAAAGAAATACTGAAAGAGAATCTCATAAATATATGACAGAAAAGAAAAGACTAGAATTGTTCAGTTTAGGTATATAAAGGATATACGTGTTATGCTGTATTCTTTGCTTGTTAAATAATGTGGTTCTTAAGTATTGGATACTGAATTTGTTGGTATGAATCGTCATACGAAACAACGGAATTCATGAACTACAATGGCCTAAGTAACTAGAAAAAGAATATGTGATGATGTTCATCGAGAACAAATAAATTATGTTGCTCGTTAAACATCAAAGCTTGCCTTCAAGATTTGTTTTATCAGGTATTATGAAAACAAAAGGGTTGTTCAAATAATTTCCGTAAACCATAAAAGATGGATGATTTACAAATCTCGTTGGAGAAATCACATCCATAAAACTAGTGCTAAAAATATCGAAATACAAATTGATTAAAAGATCACTTAGGAAGTGACATCGCCATTTAAATTATATTGGAAAGAAAACATGAAGAAACTCCATGTGGATAGAATTTTGGAGTCTTTTGATTTTGATCAAATGATGCTTGTGAAACTTTCCTAAAGATAATTAAAACTTTGTTCATAGGCCAAAAGGGAACGAATGACTAGCTTATTGGAACTTATACATATTGTTGTATGAAGGCCATTATGTGTAGTCAAGAGCGATGGATTTCAACTTCATATGCTTTCTCCAAAAATTTAAGTGAATATATGAATATTTACTTAATAAGGATGAAGTATGAAACATTTGAAAAGTTCAAAGACTTTCAAGATGAAGTGCAAAATCATTGTAACAAGAATATAAATAGTTTATGATAAGATCATAAAGTAAGATATTTGAGTTACAAGTTTAGCACAAAAATACCTAAGATTTAAGGAATCGTTCCGTGGATTTGCATTTCCCAAACACCATAAGAGCATGGAACGTTCGAGATATGTAACTGAACCTTGTTTGACATGGTAAGATCAAAGGTGTAATTCATAAAACTGTCATTATATTTTAAAGATTAAAAGCTTTAGAGACTACCGTTTTTCCACTAAAAAAAGCTCCATCATAATCCGTTGAATTGACACCATATAAAGTTATGGTTTGGGATAAAACCCAAGTTGTCTTTTCTTAAACATTGGTATGCTATGCATAAGAAAGATGTTTGCGACCAAAATCGGATGAACACTTTGTATGTTATTTTGAATAATCGTTGAGTATTCCTCCATAACACCAAAGACAAAAATGTTTGTCGCTTAGAACGTCAAGTTTCTTTGAGAAAGAAATTTTCCGTGAAAAGTTAAGTGGGAGGACAATAGAACTTTGATAAGGCTAAAAGAACCTTAGCTGTATGTGGAAAGTTGCGCAGCGCCGAAAAGTGTTCCGTAGGCAGCAACAATTCTCATGGCTCACGTGCCTCAAAAGGTTGTGGTCACAGAGATCTAAGTTCCTATTGAAACAAGTAGGTCGGGTAAACAATCAAATACCAAGATTTAAGAGTTAAATCATTATTTGAAAATAATGATTCGACTACATGCAAAGAAGCGATGATGGGCCCTGACTGCGTCAAATGGCTTGAAGCCATAAAATTCGTGATAGTTCCATATACGAGAGATCAAGCTTTGAACTTGAAAGACCCTCTGGAAAGGTACAAGACCTTACAGTCATATTTGGATCTATAAAGAAATAGACATAGATGTTTCACATCTATGAAATTATCGACATGTCGGGAAAGATTTCACGACAATACTCAAATATTTGACTATGACAAGATCCGATCTTTCATTAAGCGACATTTAGTCTAGACGGATTAATGTAGCAACCACTACATATAATTTTGTTATGTGGTAGTTAAATAAATAAAACAAGTTCTTCTAATAGAATGATTACCTAGGACGTGTGCATGACGCAGTCCAAAGGGTTTTGTTAATTCAAAGGATGCTAAAAGCATATGCAAACTTCAATGGTTGAAGTAAGCATCACGGAGTTGGAATCTTCACTATGATGAAACTGTTAAAAGAGTTTAATTTCATTGGAGACGATGAAGATGCTTGCATATGCAAGAAATTAAGTGGGAGCGCTAAGACATATTTCTAATACATTATGTGGAAGAAGTATTGTTGATTGTAAATGATGTATCTTTTTATTAACATAGGATAAGAATTTCATCTCGATGAAAGGCTTAGGCAGAACCCGAATATTTGGCATCAATGTCTATATGGATAAATTGTGACGCCAATATGGTTGTGCCAGAAGTACATAGATGAGATATTGAATGAGTTCAATATAGAAACTACAAGAAAGGTTCTTGTTGCACAGGAATGATTGAATAAAGATTTAAGTATTTTTGATACTTAATAGATAAAATCACAAAAGAGTATTTTATCAATCATGTTGTGATATGTACAAATCCAGATATGTCCTATGCTCTAAATGTTATGAGCGTATACCAGAATGATTCATAAGATGATTATTGGACGATGGTAAAGATATTCTTATGATCTTTTAAAAAGAACTAAGAATATATTATTTTGTAGAAGTGACAAATAGAAGGTTAGTTCATTGTAAAAGTATTACATTGAAACTAGTTTTGTCACAAAATACAAATTAAGTTTATCTCAATCTAAACTAACGGTGGAACAATATGATGGAAAGTAAGTTCCATAATGAATTTGGATGTATTCCAAAGTTAAGACATTATGACAGATACTACAACAAAAGGCTAAGTATATAACTGCTATTATAGCAGCAAAAGAGGGCATTTGTGTCAAGTAGTTTGTTATCAAACTAGGTGTAGTTCATAGTGGGATAGTACTATGAAGATATATTGTATGACAATATTATCAACATGTTTTAAACCCCAAAGAACTAAAGGTCTCACCAAAGGACCAAATTTATACAAAGCCATCTCATTAGAGAATGAGTGATGCGTAGAGACGCAAAGACATGCAATTACACACGGACCTGGAAGTGTCAGATCCGGAGATCAGTTGACCACTAGCAATCGTGTATATACAACACCGGAAAGCCATAGGTGTTGCATACACAAAGGTTTGAAACTAGATTATTGACTCTAGTGCAAGTGGGAGACTGTTGGAGATATGCCCAAGAGGCAATAATAAAGTGGTTATTATCATATCTTCATACTTATGATAAATGTTTACATACCATGCTATAATTGTATTAACAGGAAACATTAATACTTGTGTGATTTGTAAACATAAAAGAGTCCCTAGTAAAGCCGCTGGTTAAACTAGCTTGTTGGTTAATATATGATCATGGTTTCCTGATCATGAACATAGAGATGTTATTAACAACAGGCTCATATCATTAGGAGAATGATGTGATGGACATACTCCTATAGTTAAGTGTAGCATAAAGATCAAGTAATTTAATATAGTTCATTTGCTATAAGCTTTCTGATACATAGTAACCTAATTCCTTCGACCATGAGATCATGTTAATCACCATCACCAGAAGGATGCTTTGATGACATCAAACACCACACCATAACTGGGTGGCTATAAAGGTGGCATTGAGTGTTCGGGAAGTATGGGTTGAGGCACATGGATCAAGAGTGGGATTTGTCCATCCATATGACAGATAGATATACTCTAGGCCCTCTCGGTGGAATGTCATCCAATTATCTTGCAAGCATGTGACTGGATCACAAGGGATCACATATCACGGGAACGAGAAAAGAGAACTTATCGGTAACGAGGTTGAACTAGGTATGCAGAGATACCGACGATCAAAACCTCGGATAAGTAAACTATAGTGAGACAAAGGGAAATTGGTATCATATGTATGTGGTTCATTCGATCGCAAAGTAATCGTAGAAATATATGGGATCCATATGAATTTCCAGATTCCTCTGTTGGTTATTGATCAGAGAAGTGTCTCGGTCATGTCCGCATAATTCACGAACCGTAGGGAGACACACTTAAGGATTCGATGTTGTTGAGTAGTTATGGAATGATGAGTAAGAGACCGAATGTTGTTCGGAGTCTTGGATGGGATCCGGGATATCACGAGGAGATCCGGAATGGTCCGGAGAATAAGATTCATATAAGGAAAGTCCTGTTTTGGAGTTCGGGAATGATTCCGGTGTTTTCACCAGGAATGTTCTAGAAGGGTCTGGAAGGTCCGGCACTCTGGAGGGGAAGGGTACATTGATGTGTCATGACAATGTGGAATGGTTGCATCATGTACTAGATCAATTGGCTGGGCAAAATAAAGAGAGAATTCAAATCTAAGTTTGGAAGTCAAACGCCAATTTGAAAAGTCAAATTTGAAGTTTGCTTGGTGGAGGGAGAGTAGGAAACCTACTTGGGGAGGAAGTCCCACTCCCTCCACCCACCGGCCATGAAGGGGAGTAGGAGGAGGACTCCCTCCTCCCAAGTCGCCCCCTCCCACCTATATAAGGAGGGTAGGCGCCTCCCCTCACACTCAAACCCTAGCTCCTAGGCGCCACCACCCTCCAAGTGCTGCCGCCAACTAGAGCTCCTCCAAGTCGCCGAGTTGGGGCTTCTCCAAGCCCTAGCCGTCGGCTATACCATCCCCCTTGGTGCTTCTAATCCGTAGCTCCCCAAGGCCCTCTCTTATTCCACCATACTCGCTCTGGCTTAAGGCGAAGCCCTGCGAGATCTTTCCTCTACTTCCGACACCACGCCGTCGTGCTGCCGGAATCACGAGGAGAGTGCTACAACCTCCGCTGCCTGCTGGAACAAGGGAGAGGAAGGTCTTCATCGAGTAATCGAACGATGTGTGACCGATTTGGGGCGCTGCTGTAACGCAGCGCCGGAAGGATCGTCTACGCGATCTTGAGATCGACAAGTGTACGACTACATCACCCACGAGAATCTGCTCTCGTTAACCGCTTTGGAATCTTCGAGGGTGAGTGCTTCTATCGACTCGTTGCTACAATCTAGTAGATAGATCTTGGCTTGTTTGTGTGCATGCGGTATAAATTTTTTGTTTCCATGCTACGAACCCCTACACTTTCTGTCCCCCGAATCTCCCCTTCGGTGGCGGTGGCGCAACGAAACTTTTCGTGGCTTTTTGATGGATGATTTAGGGTTTTCGGGTCGGAGGCTTCTTATAGGCGAAGGAGGCAAGGTCGGTGGAGGGCCAGGGAGCCCACACCCCCTATGGTCTCCACCAGGGCTGGCTCGCGCCTAGGGGGTGCAGCCACCCTGGTGTCCTCCTCCAACTCTGCTTCGTGGTTCCGTGTTGCTCCGGGAAAAATAGGAAGATTGGCTTTTGTCCCGTCCAATTCCGAGAATACTGATTTTCTGTCTTTCTGGAACCAAAAACAGAAGAAAACAGGCAAGTGACACTGTGGCATCTTGTTAATAGGTTAATACCAGAAAACATATAAAAACACCTCAAAGTGTAGACAAAGCATAATACAAATGATACAAAACAAGCATGGAACATCATAAATTATAGATATGTTTCCGACATATCAAGCATCCCCAACCTTAACTCCTACTCGTCCTCGAGTAGGTAAGTGATAAAAAGAATAATTTTTTAGGTGACATGCACCATCACAATCAATATCAAACCATTTGCAAACATTGAAAGTTGGGATCAAAGTACTCTAAACATGAGCATGAAAGATGAAGTTCTAACAATAAAACAAAATAACTATGCATGCAACATGAAAGGCTGCAAACAAAGATCATGAATACCATGCATTGAAAAATGTTTGTTTGTTTCACATATAGAAAACATGGCATAGTGGCATTTAGCTTGTCCCTCATGGAGTAGAAAATAGATGCATAGGACACGTTCAAAGTTCATAAGAGTGACTAGATACAAATAGCACAAGAACAAGTACTATCAACAATATGCATCAATCAATAAGTTTTGGGACAATGCACATAGAACTAAGAATGGTAACTATGCTCTCTTAACTGGTGCCTAAAGGTAGAAGGTGGAGACTCAATATAATGGTGGAAGAAAGGCCCTTCATAAAGGGAAGCAGGGATTTCAAGTTTCAAAAAGAGCTTCCAAAAATTATGGTACTGGTTAGCTTTCAGCCCTCATTGCCCTATCATAAGCATCTTGAAGTGATTAAGGTTAAAGTGAACAAACTAAGGAGTATATACTTGACAAATTATAAGTTGGCAATCTCATGTCCCTTGAATACAAGGGCCGCACCTCATGCTATTCAACTTTAGTCACCTATAAGTTCTTGTCATAGTAAGTACATGTGTATCATAGAGAACCGCCAACTGGGTACCCCTTGCACATGGTACAGGAGCTATCCCATAACCAAAATGACAAGGCAAGAAGACAATGAGCATATCAGCGATCTTTTTATTTGCTATTTGCATAGGTTTTTATTGAGGATGCTTCACAGATTGCTCATTATGGTGATGCTGCAAGTTTCCACCATGATTAGGCATGGCTTAGGCTAGAGGCCCAGGCGTTTCTCTAACACAAAATACATAACTCCATGGACTTACAAGCTCCCTTTTTATTTCACACCGGCGACATCCATAGACAAAAGAGCATGATATCAACTGTGTACAAAGTACAAGTGCAATGTTGAAAACGTTACCCATGACAGCATGGTTCTGCTAATTCCAACGTATAAGTGCAAGCATATACAACATAGATGACACAATGGTTCAAGTTTATTAGGGGCAAAGAATATAAAGTGTGTCATCAAGTTCGTGAGAGATTTAATCACTAAGTTTTCACATAACAAAATACTTTTTTAATTGGAAGATAGATGAAAACAAGAATATACTTGGAATGGTGTAACACACCATGCATAACAATTTATAATGGACACTTTGGAATAACTTGGTTTCTTGGGAGTTGGATGCATGAGTAGAGCTTACTCAATACAAGTGGAGGCTAGAAAAATACTGGGAGCGACCAACTAAGAGAGCAATGATGGTCATAATCATGCAGAGCGACAAAACATTATCAATCAAAGCATAGAGTGGTACTGCAAGTCAAGGACTAAATGATCATAGAGGCTATGGTGACTTGTTCATAGTCATAACATGGTGTGAGCATGTGCCAAGTCAACCCAAACAAAGCATCAAAGGAGAATACCACAATACTATACTTTTGTATGCTAAAACAACACATGATTATTTCAAGGCACATTAAGCAATCCTAATTGTTTGGAACAAGTCATTCTACAACAATAATCACTAAGAATAAGGTCAAAGAAACATCTAGCATGACATGATAAAGTCTAAGCCACAGTCAAAACAAGCTCCCTTTGTACCACTTAAGCATGAAACTTTCTACTCTTTTCCAACACCAATCAACTTATTTGAAACAACTCACAAAGATAATAATCAATAAAGACCAGTGAGCTTGTCTCACAAATCCACAAAGAAGAACTAAAAAGTTCTAAGCTGAAAGCACAAGAAAACTAAGGCTAAACACAGTGCTAGCACAATAAGAATGAAAACTAGAGTGTTCTAGGCAATGAAAACAGAGTGTGTCTCTCTCCAAAAGAAGTGTGCTGGGATCAACCAACTTTATTCAAGCAAACTAAGCAAACAAAACGAAAACTAAGACGCTCCAAGAACAACACAATAGTGCATGAAACAATAAAAACGAAGTGTCTAGAAAGACCTGAGATTTATATTGATGAAGAAGGGGATGCCTTGGGCATACCCAAGCTTTGAAGCTTGTACCTTTTGAATATTTCTTGGAGTGACACGGGGTGGCATCCCCAAGCTTGAGCTTTTTTCCATTCTTCATCTCATTACATTATTCTTTCTCTACACCTAAAATTTTTCCTTCATATAAAACTTCACACAATCTTCATTAGCAACATTAGTGTATTCAAAAGATAATAGACCCTTGGGTTTAGCTTTAGAACAGCAAAACTTTCACTAAAAACACAATATACTATAGCAATTCCCTCAAAAATCTTAATTTCCCAAAAAGAACCCAAAAAGGAATCAATAAGAAGCAAATGCGAAAAATGGCAGAAATCTGTCAAAACAGACCAGCAGGTAGAAACCGATTTTTTCGAAGATCTGCTGTTGCTCAAATCAAAAAGTGTTGAACTAACGAAAGTTATCTAACATACTGGGGGATTTGTTTGTAAATTTTCAGATCAATCCAACTTACATAGACTCGTCACGATTTTTTATGGTGGAGGACAGAAATCTGTTTCGGGACAGCAACTCCCCAAATCTTACTTCCCTCTTATTAGAGGTCATTCTTGGCACAAAAAGCAAACAAAAAGGATAAGGAGAGGTTATTACTGAAGTTATAGTAATAACTTCCAAGACTCAAGAAAACTCTTGGGTTATCTCCCAACAGGTACTTTTCTTTAATGCCTTTAAGTTAGGCTTGATAGCTTGAGAAGATGCTCACATAAGAAATATGAATTAAAGCAAAAGAGAGCATCAAGAAGAAAATTCAAAACACATTTAAGTATAACCCACTTCCTATGCATAGGAATCTTGTAAATAAACAAGTCATGAAAGCACAAAGCAACAAGCATAGGAAAGCAAAACAAGTGCAACTTCAAGATTTTCAACATAAAGAGGGGAAACTTAATACTGTTGAGATGCATAAGACCATGTTTCGCTCTCTCATAATAACTTTCAGTAGAAACATAAATAAAATTAACAATATAACTATCACATAAAACATTCTTATCATGAGCCACATGCATATAATAATTATTACTCTCCACATAAGCATAGTCATTCTTATTAACCGTAGTGGGAGAAAATTTCAACAAAATAGCTATCATTATTATTCTCATCACCATAATCATCAAATATAGGAGGCATATTGTAATCATAATTAACTTTCTCCTCAATAGTAGGTGGACTGAAAATATCATACTCATCATTGTAATCATCATATATTGGAGGTTTGGTATCATCATGAGCAATACAATAGCTATCTTACAAAGCTGGGGGACTAAAAAGATCATTTTCATAAGAAATAGCTTCCCCAAGCTAAGACGTTTCCACGGCATTAGCAATAATGGTGTCCGCATAATTCATACTAATAACATTGTTATTAGCATTCAAATAAATCTCCATAGGTTTTTTATTTTTCTCTTCAAACACTTCATGTCCTAACTCAAGAGAAACACTATAAAGCTCTCTATTTTTTTTTTGTTTTCCATTAAGCCTAACTAGTGAAAACAAGAAACAAAAAGACAAAATTGCAGGATCTAAAAGAAATAACTTCGAGCACTCACACCGGAGGATGTGAGTACCTTTTACCTTACCTCCCCGGCAACAGCGCCATAAAATAGCTTTGATGGAGCTTGACGTGGAGGAAAGGTAAAAGGCCTAAAACCTCCCCGGCAACGGTGCCAGAAAATAGCTTGATGTCTACGTATTTCTATTCTTATAGACAGTTGTTGGGCCTCCAAGTGCAGAGGTTTATAGAACGGCAACAAGTTTCCCTTAAGTGGATTACCCAAGGTTTATCGAACTCAGGGAGGAAATGGTCAAAGATATCCCCTCTCAAGCAATCCTGCAATCAAGATACAAGAAGTCTCTTGTATCCCCAACACACCCAATACACTTGTCATGTGTATAGGTGCACTAGTTCGGTGAAGAGATAGTGAAATACAAGTGGTAACGGTTCTAGAAAATAGATTCTGACTTGTTATTGACGTGGGGGAACGTGTGTGAGTGCCAGAAAATAGCTTGACGGTGAGGTAAAGACTAAAGGCAAAAGGATAGAAGCAAGCAAACATGCAACAGATCTAGATGCAAACGGTGTTTCAATATTTAGAAACAAGGCCTAGGATTATACTTTCACTAGTGAACACTCTCTCATTTAAATATCTTCTCTTAATGATACTACTCTTAACTACTCTCTGGTTGGACACTCTAATCCATGGTAGGGCTATAACAGCACTCCTCAAAGTCCGCCTTCCCCATCTAGATAACCCCACACAGTCACCTTGAGCGCTAGATGGTTCCAACAAATACCACAATTTTATAGACACAACCAACTCAAAATATAAGTCATGAATATATATATATAATCTAGCTTAAGTGACACACACGGCGCGCATGCTGTCACTGTCACACACGTGGGTAAAAGCATAGATCTATTAAAGCACGATGAGTATTTATGTAGACTCTAGCCTAAGTGCCATCATGGCGTGCACGCTGTCACTTTCACACATATGGGGAGAGCAGAGATCCATTGAAGCACTTGAGTAGCAAGGTAAATATACTTGATTAGAAAGCTCATGACCACAACATGATCATGCATAGAGAGAGAGGAACACATAGCTACCGTAGAGCCCTTAGCCTCGAGGAAGAACTACTCCCTCCTCATCATGGGAATCAGCAACGGTGATGGAGATGGTGGTTAAGATCAATGGAGATGGCTCCGGGGGCACTTCCCTATGCCGGAACAGAGACTTTCTGTCACCCCGAATCTCCTCTTTGGTGGCGGCGGCGCAACGGAATTTTCCGTGGCTTTTTGATGGATGATTTAGGGTTTTCGGGTCGGAGGCTTCTTATAGGCGAAGGAGGCAAGGTCGGTGGAGGGACCCCCTGTGGGCGCCACCAGGGCTGGACCGCGCCTAGGGGGTGCGGCCACCCTAGTTTCCTCCTCCAACTCTGCTTCGTGGTTCCGTGTTGCTCCGGGAAAAATAGGAAGTTTGGCTTTTGTCCCGTCCAATTCCGAGAATATTGATTTTCTGCTTTTCTGGAACCAAAAATAAAAGAAAATAGGCAACTGAAAGTATGGCATCTTGTTAATAGGTTAGTACCAGAAAACATATAAAAACACCTCAAAGTGTAGACAAAGCATAAGACAAATGATACAAAACAAGCATGAACCATCAAAAATTATAGATACGTTTCCAACGTATCAAGCCCCACATGTCAGGTCGGTTGAGGTTAGGTTGGTTGAGAGCTTCTGGATGCAGGCCTTTGATGCGGCTCAGTTAACTGTAGAGCCTTGTTGGGAAACCCCAAGAGGAAGGTATGATGAGTGCAGCATCAAATTTTCCCTCAGTTAGAAAACCAAGGTTATCGAACCAGTAGGAGTAAGGAAACAACTTGGAACCTGTACAACACAAACTCAATACTTTGCCCCAACTTACAGTGAGGTTGTCAATTGGTTTGCTGAAAATAAAGGATTAAACGTATAGTGTGGAAGATAATAGTTACTTGTAGAAAGTAAACGGTAACAGTAGATGATGTATCAATGATAAAGATTGAACCGGGGTCCACAATTCACTAGAGGTGTTCTCCTTAAGATAGATAACATGCTGGGTGAAAAAATTACAGCGGGGCAATTGACATATTGAGAAAGCATAACAATGTATATACTATACATCTTGACTCCTATGAGATTTGATTGGGCATTACAACATAATACATAGACCGTAATCCAACTATATATATGACTAATAATCCACCTTCAGGTTATCATTTGAAACCCTTCCAGTATTAAGTTGCAAGCAACAGATAATTATATTAAGCTATGTGTGTAAAGTAAACAATACAATTGCTCCATGAACAAAGAATTGTTGTTTTCTCCCTAGTAGCAATATCACATCTACAACCTTAGAGATTTCTGTCACTTACCCATATACTAGAGGCAAGAACCTACTATCGAGCATAAATACTCCCTCTTGTAGTTGCAAGCATCTACTTGGCCAAGATAGCTACTAACAACGGCGAGCATGCAAGATCACAAATAACACAGACATGATAGAATCAATAATCAATCTGACATAGTATCTCAATATCCATCGGATCCCCGCAAACACAACATGTATGATTACAAATAGATTATCTTGATCATGAACGGAGCTCACAATATCTAAACATGATAGCACAACGGAGGAGAAACAACCATCTAGCTACTGTATGGAACCATAGTCCAAGGGTGAACTACTCACGCATCACCCCGGAGGCTGGCATGGTGATGAAGAAGGCCTCCGGGATGATCTCTCCCCTCCGGCAGAGTGCCAGGAAGAGCTTCAAATCCCCCCGATCTAGGGACGATGGTGGCGGCGTCTACGGACTGTTTCGTGGAGATTTGATCGGTCCTTAGGGTTTCTGCATCGAGGTGCTTTTATAGGCGAAAGGGCAAGGTCGGTGGGCGCCCGAGGGGCCCACACCTGGTAGCGGCGCCTCCTGGGCCGCGTGGTCCTAGGGTGTGGCCACCTCGTGGCCCCCCTTCGGCTGCCCTTTTGACTCCGTCTTCGCTCCGATAAAATATTGACTTTGGCTTTTGTCCCGTCCAATTCCGAGAATATTTCCTTACTAGCTTTTCTGAAACCAAAACAAACAGAAAACAGGAACTAGCACTGCGGCATCTTGTTAATAGGTTAGTCCTAGAAAATGTATAAAAATACCTCAAAGTATAGACAAAATATAACAAAGTTGATACTAAACAAGCATGGAGCATCAAAAAATATAAATATGTTTACGACGTATCAGCCTTCAGGTTCTTGATCGTTAGAGATCTTCATGGGCAGGAATCATGGGTTAAGGCCCATGTATAGTACAAGCATGAATCCACCCATCACCGATAATCCCCTGATCAGTACCTTTAATACGATGTCCTTCCTTTCAACATAGTTGTTGTAGCCGTGCTCAACCTTCGCCTGTTGATCTCGATGACTTCTTCTTGGTGTTGAGGCGCGAGGTCCTGGTAAATGCTCGAGGTATTGGCATAAGGTCTCTCGCATGTGCAGACCTCTCAATCGCACAGACCTTCCTTCGTGCCCATTCTCAGAGAAGGTCTGATGAGCCTTCCCATCTTAGGTATTCTAGGGTAATGGGCTTACAACGAGGTCCTGCAAAAGGGTTAATAACAAAAGCGGAAAAATTATCCCTTCGTGTAGATGTGTAGATACCTTTAATGACCAGAGGAGGAATGAGGGAGAGGTCCCTTATATGACATGGAGTACTGAATCGAGAGGTCGATAAGGTATTCGCAAGTTCATCTCTTATCATGTTGGAAACCTTGCCTATTGATCCATTTGACGTAGTGAGGTCGTAGCGGTGTTTAGGTCTAGTCCGGGATGACATAATCAGTGACATTGACAGCTGCTTTAACTTCTCCTATGACCTGAGGAGGTCTGCCGAGAGAATATTTTCCGTGTCCGTGAGGACCTCAATCTAAACCGATTGGAGAGGTATTTTCAATAAATGCTTCCTCTCAGAGCTATTCTGTCGCGTGGGAATTTGTTCCGTCCATCGAAATTGAAGGTGGCGATCTTAATGAGATTCGTGATCACGATGTTGACTAATGGGACTTGTCGTTGTATCCCGATGTTCACTTACATGAAGTACGCTACTCACTGTTGGAGAAGTGCAGGTTACCATGAAGGATCCCCAGATGCTACAAAATCTCACCTTCTTCTCCAAGTCCCCTCACGAAGATAAGAGCTCTTCTCTTATGCCTAGCATTTTCTCCATTACACAGATGACAAGCTCCAAAACAACTTCAGAAGCTCCGCGGAGGAGAAGCTCGTGGTCGGCCATGACAGCAACATGTTGGGTATTCTGGCGCCCCTACACATGGCGAAAACTCAATGGCAAGAGGCCTGGACGGTGATAGGTACGAGCTGAGATAAATGGGTCCTGATGACCAATCTGGCACATGTGGAGGCGTGGAGGCTATGCGGGTGTGGGAGGGGGTGGGAGGACAGGGTAGAAGGGAGAAAATTGAGATGTGCAAGCGATTGACGGGCCCCGATGGGTTGTCCGTTCCACCACAAACCCGACAAAATTTAGATCCGAAATGTGCTGAAATGAACCGGTTCGGATGCGTGCTCCGTTTGCGGGTCGATGTTGGACCATGTCTTCGATCTGGTCGGACGTGGTCGGTCCGGCTGCTATTGTCATGTACTTGTGGAGGCTTATCACGAGAGCGGATTTACCACACATAAGTTGGGCCGTCAACATCTTCTGTGCCCCACGATTGTTGGAGATTAATGCAGAGTCCACGAAGTCAACAACCGCCATACATTTGCACTTAAGCCCCTAGAAAGATGGAAACAACCCGAGTTCCGGTTGACGGTGAAACTTGTACGTTTCTTGACTAGATATGCTAAAAAAATTATGTATCTTTAAACCCGAGTTCCGCTTGACGGTGAAACTTGTATGTTTCTTGACTCGATCCGTCCTCCAGGAACCGACCGGCGGTGTGGGGATCGCTGTGTCGGATCTAATAAAGGTGGTGGTCCTTTGATTTCTTTCGCACGAAGACGACGATCTGATTGATGTCTGTCCTCCTTGATCTGGTCTAGAGAGGCGGGTTCCGAGAGGCTCCGCCGGCGAACTCCCATGGACGTATCATGACTGAAGATTGCTGGATCGGAAGGTATTCGGTCGCGCGCACCTTGTTTTTCTAGCCGATTGGTTTCAGCGGGAGCGTTGCGAAGCTCTGTTGTTTGTTCCCACCAAGTGCCATGCTTTGAGCCATGGTGATATCAGATGCGGAGAATGTCAGGAAAGCAGAAATTTGAGGGTAGCGATGGTGATTTTTGTTCTTGTGGTGACGAAGATCTGGCTGCGTGATCTGGGACTCGTTGCAGCGACTGTTGATGCGGGAAGACAACACAGGGGAGTTTCCCGTCTTATCTTGTAGGGTGAAAATCCAAGGTCTGGCCTTAGCTGGTTGTGCTTGGCAATGACCTTGTTGAAGACATTGTTTTGTGAGTAAGAACTTTCTCCAGGGTGAAAACCTATGACCTTTCGTCTGGCAATGACGGCGCTTGGACACTGTTTCTTTCTTAAAGGCGTTGTTATTGGAGTGGAGGACTACTGATGTTGTTCTGATGGTGTTACTGTCGTTTTTTTTTTAGGACTAGTTCTCTGTAGCGGAACTTTTCTTTTTTTATAATTTCTCTTTCTTTTTTTCGTGTAAGATCCGTAGGTAGAGCAAGAATGAACGTAGCAGAGGTGTAATTGGTGTCCTTGAGATATTTGCTCTTTTTCAAAAAAAAAATCTAGACTAAGATGGATGGAAGGGTCTTTTTGTAAAATAGTTTATACGATTTTCCAACAAATAAAGATAATGATGATGTCGGGACCAACATATGTGTGGTGGTGTGGTGTTGCATTTCCGGGCTTGTCACCCCTAGATCCACCACGCACACGCGCACGTTTCAATTAGCTGGTGTGTAGGGTTCCGCTGGACCTGCGTCCATACTATGATTCTCGCTGACTCCCTGCAAAACTCAATGAGCTCCTACGAATAAGTAACGAACTTTGTGGCAGAAATTGGAAGGCGTGGAGAGAGCTCTCGTTCCCATAAAAACGAGACCTGTCCAGGTTTCAGAGTGAGCAGCCAGTGTCCACTCCACGACATGCAACAATCCTCCACCACCACCCTATCCTGCAGCTCCCGTCCAGACCGCTAGCGTACAACCCACAGTGACGTGGTAGCACCACTCGTTCAGAGCAATGGCGCCGTTCGCTTCCTACATCCTCCTCTCCCTCGTTCTCGTTCTCGCGGCGTCCACAGCATGCCATGCCAGGGACACCGTCACGCCGGGCCACCCGCTGTTCGCGAACGAGACGCTGCTCTCGGGGCCCGACGCCAAGTTCGTGCTCGGCTTCTTCACCCCGCCGGGCGCCAACAACACCTACCTCGGAGTCTGGTACAGCAAGGTCTCCGTCCGCACGGTCGTCTGGGTGGCCAACCGCGAGCACCCCGTCCCGGGCGACGTCGCGGCCAACCGGGGCGCCACGCTCTCCGTGTCCGCCACCGGCACGCTCGCCATTGCCACGGGTAACTCCACGGTCGTGTGGTCGGTCAAGCCGGCATCCGCGCTGGCGAGCCCCGCGGCGCGGATCCTGGACAACGGCAACCTGGTGCTCGCGGACGCGGGCGGCCGCGTGGTGGCGTGGCAGGGGTTCGACTACCCGACCGACACGCTGCTCCCGGACATGAAGCTCGGGGTCGACTTCGTGACGGGGCGGAACAGGAATCTGACGGCGTGGAAGAGCCCGTCCGACCCCTCGCCGGGCCCCGTGGTGATGGGCATGGTCGCGTCCGGCGACCCCCAGATCTTCATCTGGAACGGCGCCGACACGGTCTACCGCTCCGGCCCCTGGGACGGCGTCCAGTTCGCGGGCGTGCCGGACATCGTCGCCTACAATGACTACACCTACAGCTTGATCAACAACGCCCAGGAAGTCACATACAGCTTCCATGTACGTACTACTTGTTCCGACTTCTCAGAACTCACATGTACTGTACTAGAAGTATAGTAGAATTTACAGCCGGTTGCTCACTCTACCGAGTTCACAAACTGGCAGGTGCACAACGAGGCGATCATATCGCGGCTGGGGCTGAACAGCACGGGGAACACGGGGCTGATCCAGCGGTGGACGTGGGTGGAGGCGGCCGGGACGTGGAACCTGTACTGGTACGCGCCCAAGGACCAGTGCGACGCGGTGTCGCCGTGCGGGCCCAACGGCGTCTGCGACACCAACAACCTGCCGGCCTGCTCCTGCCTGCGCGGCTTCGTCCCCAAGTCGCCGGCCGCGTGGGCGCTGCGGGACGGCCGGGACGGCTGCGTGCGCTCGACGCCGCTCGCCTGCGGCACCGACGGCTTCGTCACGGTCAGGCACGCCAAGGTGCCCGACACGGCGCGCAGCGTGCTGGACATGGGCCTCAGCCTGGACCAGTGCCGGCAGGCGTGCCTCAGGAACTGCTCCTGCACGGCGTACGCCAGCGGCAATGTCAGCGCGGACCGCCGCGAGAACGGCTGGGGATGCATCATGTGGACATCGGGGCTCGCCGACCTGCGCGTCTACCTGGACTTCGGACAGGAACTCTACGTCCGCCTCGCCGCCGCCGATCTGGGTAAGTACGCCGATCTATTTTACTCTTCAGTCTGTCCTATCCTTTTCATTTCTGTGCGTCATGAGATCGATTTTGCTTTCTCTAATCGAAAATTGCTAGAGAGAAAGGAAGTGACAAAGAGCTTTTTAAGCTCGACCGTGACCACATCCATTGGTCCCAAGTTCTTTACTCCCGAAAGCAGGGCCATGCACTTATTCGAAAAAGGACCAAACTTTGATTTTGCACAGTGCTACAAAGCTCAATCATGCAATGTATGGTAGAACAGTCACTGCCACGGAGTGAGAACCCCACGCCTTCACCGTGCATCACTCAATCTCACCAGATACACACCATACACGGTCTAGAAGGTAGGGGGGAAATATCAAGGAAATTTCCAAAATGTAGGGTGCACGTGGGTACATCAATCTATCAAGAGTCATCCGCGTCCCCCCCTAGGAGGGCCGCTCGAGCGAAATCCTAGGGCCGCCCCTCTCTTCCTCTCCCCTATTCATCCCGCCCATGTCTTCCTCTTCCCGGTTCACCCCACAGTCGTCGAAGGAAGCAAAGGGGTAAATCCTCGGCGACAGGCTCTCGTCCCTCCCGCCACAGGGACCTCCGGCCTAGCTTTGTGTTTGGCCCAAGACAACGACACACTTGGCGAAGCTTAGAAATCGGGTGGTGGCTCTGGAACTCTTTGGTGGGGGCATGATAGCAGTGGTTGCGGCACAAATACAATGGTGGCAAGAGGATTGAAGGCAGAGTCACCAGCCATGACGAAGAGGTGACTCTCGGCATTGTTGTGCCCTGATCAGAGGCAAGGCACAATGGCTTCATGTCGTTTCAACCCGTAGATTAGGGTTCGTGTGTGGTCACGATTGTGCTTGGACAACAAATCGAATTTTTGAAGGGGAACCGTCCTTTTCCAAGTTCGTTGTCTGCCGATGATGAGTATGTCATGGGTCTACCAAAGGTGCTATTATCGCGGGCTTTGGCGGTGCCTGCCAATCTCGTCGTCGCCCGTCAACAAGCTCACTGAGGGACGGTTTTTGGTCATCACAACCCGTTTGTGTGAGCATCGGTTGGAAGATCAAACATTCGGACTCATGACATTCTACTGTGCCATGCTCTATGGATCTCGTGCGTGAGTCTTATGCACATTCGTTGTCGAGGTATGGGACACGATGCACATAATGCAGGAGTATGGGTATCTTAACGTGGTTCAGTAGTGTCAAAGATATAAGGAATGAAGGTGGTGGTCAAGTGGATGCGACGTCACATCGTGGTTGAGGTTTGGTGGTGCTTCTTCAGTACCAGGACCAGAGCTCCAGATCCGGGTTGAAAACCCTAGGTCTAATCTTCTTCGGTCATACCTGGTAATGGTGCCGCATCGTAAGGCATTGCATGGGAAATTGCTCACTTGTGCTCTCTAGGGCTAAAACTCATGATCTAGTTTTTGACTCGATCCCAGCAACGACAACACTTGTGTGTCATTACCCTTTCTAAAGATGTTGCTTTTGGATAACTCAGCATATGTGTTGTCAGGACAGTGGTTGATGTCGCGCCTTAGATCTTGGTTTCACTTTTCCTTTTTTTGCTTTTGCTTTTTAATAATTTTGGTTGTGCATTCTCGATGTCTCGAATTGCTCACGAACATTAAGTTGTTGCAAAGGCTAGGTGTATTTGATATGTCCTAAAATGTTAAGCTATTACATTTTATCAGAAAAAAAACGCGCACACATTATTATCCTCGTGGCCTATAAAAGATCATGGGCCAATCATCACTTACCGCAAAATGTGAGACCATTCGTTTTCCGCATGCTTGGCTAGTTTCCCACCTGAAGCAAGAGCCAGGGGTATACGGACCGTAGAGCACACGATCAGTGGCCGACAAGGTTGTCCGTTTCTAGTCAATACGCAGAGGCAGCGCCGTGTGAATGCTTGCATGCTTGGCGACGCAACTGTTCCAAGAAGGGCAACTGGTCTTGTGAGTGAGGTTCCTGTCGAGCTTCTACGTGCGCCCTCCACAACCAATGCTTCGGCATGTTTTAGTCCACCAATTGGAATGGCCAGAAAGGAGACATGGGGAATGCGACGAGATTTCCCCTTCCCTGGCTGGAGGAATCAAACGCGTTTTGGCGTGGGGGTGGCATATGCCTGATGTGGATTAGACTTGGCGCCGCACGACCGACCTTGGATGATGCTGTCACGTGAGGGCATCGTATCAAATTTGGAGGATAATAAAGCGGAAAGATCCTGGACATCTCTGATGCTAAGATGCTCATTGTTAATTGACAGATCGATGGGCAGAATTTGTGCGACCTTCCAAAGTTCAAACCTTTTATTAGTGTTTCTTTGAGGTTTTCTTTCGTTTCAAAATGTATTTATTGATGCAAGAAGAATGTTGGATGGTAGAAACTCTTTCCCCGTGGAGGCAGTTCCAAGTCCAAGGTACTCCTTCCGTTTAAAAATATAAGATGTTTTAGCTTTGTGAATCAAATGTATCTAGACTATTTTTAGTATATAGGTTCACTCAGGTTTAGAGTGAATCTACATATTAAAAGAAGTTTAGATATATTTTTTTCACAAACCTCGAACTTCTTATTTTGAAAAGAGAGGGAGTACACCACCACAACGGACGGGTGGTGCTTTGCCATGCAGCCACCAGACAGTGCCCGTGTGAATCGCACCCAGCCAAGCCAGCGCTGGCTTTCGACCTTTCCAGCGCAGACCACGTACGGCTCGCCAGACCCACGTCGTCGGGCGCGCAGCCCCCGCCGGCCGAGCCAACCACAACCAAGGGCACAGTCTCCAGCTAGCCACTGGCCCAGTATCGCCTGCTCTCGTGCATGTTCAGTCGCAGCAAATCTCGTGGGAATCGCCCGCAGACCCACTAGTCGCCCGGCCCGGCACCACACTACGGTGTGCCAAAGCTTCTTCTTTTCTTCATATATATCAGCAGTGCGCCGAGCCTAATAATAGGGGGTATCAGATGCTCAATTACTCCCATGCATTTGCTTAGCCAGCAAGCCAGGCAACAACAACAGCACTCACCAAATAGCAGCGGCATCAGGCCGCCAAAGCAGGGACCTCTGTACGTACCCTGACCCCATAGAACAGTGCAAATGCTAGACCCCAATCGAACTTTAGGAGCCTTTGGCAAGAAAGAAGTGAACTTTATATCACAAAGGCAAACCTGATTCGATGTGTTGCCACCAATTCACCATGGTTCCTGGGAGTATCCTGAAGCTCATCCTCAGCACGCACGCAGCTGTCGAAAGCTTCGACTGTCTCTCGCAAGAGCATCATGTTCACGAGTCATGAGTGAATAAACTTGTCCCTCCAGATGAATGTCAAGGCACGTGCACCATCAATCAAACTAACCCGTTACAAGATCCTGCACAGGTTCGACAAGCAAATCTAAGAAGGCAGGCGCAGTAATCGCAGTTGTTGCCAGCATCTCCGCGCTGGCATTTCTCCTAGCACTCGCTGGGTTTCTCTTCTGGTCAAGAAAGAAGAAGCGAGCGAGGAAAACAGGTATAGCATCCAGTACACCTTTGTGGCTTCAATATAAAAACACATGATTAGTTGTATTCTAAAAAAAAAAATACTAGATGAGTAACATGACATTCCATCAAGTGTACCTGAACAAAAAAAGTGAAGTGGTATTCCTGAATGTTATTCTGACTTGTATGCCTGCAGGATCAAGCAAATGGAGCGGCGGTTCACGCAGCACCAACCCCCGCCGCTACGATGGGAGTAGCCACGATGATGAATTGGAGCTGCCGATTTTTGATCTGGGGACTATTGCGGCTGCCACCGATGGTTTCTCCATCGATAATAAGCTTGGCGAGGGTGGCTTTGGACCAGTATACAAGGTACATCACTCTAATGGACGAACTTCAACCCGTACAAACACAGATATATCATATATATCATGCATATGGATGACAATAAGCAACATCAGGAACACTGATTAATCTAATCTGAATGGATGCTCATGCATTTTAAATGAACAAACAGCTAAAATTACAGTAATTTGAACACCCTGATGTACTGCTACCGTATATCTATGTTTAAATCTATTTCCTTCAAACTTACAGGGCAAGCTTGAGGATGGGCAAGAAATAGCTGTAAAAACTCTTTCAAAAACATCCATGCAGGGTCTCGATGAGTTCAAGAATGAGGTTTTATTAATAGCTAAACTCCAGCACCGGAACCTTGTTCGGCTTCTTGGCTGCAGCATTAGTGGACAAGAAAGGATACTTGTATACGAATATATGGCGAATAAGAGCTTGGACCACTTCCTATTTGGTAACCTCCCAACCTTTTTCTTTTCTGACCCCGAATACTGGCTGATAATACCCGCAGAAGAAAACATGTATTTGCATATGTGAACAGAAAAATCCAACAGTATCCTACTTGATTGGCAAGTGCGATACAGTATCATAGAAGGCATTGCTCGAGGATTGCTGTATCTCCACCAGGACTCAAGATACAGAATCATACATAGAGATATGAAGGCAAGCAATGTTCTTCTAGACAAGGAGATGATCCCCAAAATTTCTGACTTCGGTTTGGCAAGAATGTTTGACAGTGAAGAGACAGAAATCAATACACGGAAAGTGGTTGGCACATAGTAAGTATGGTAACATGGAAAACAATATTTGATTATATAAATGAGTTCCAAAAAACTATTACTCTTACTGATGTGGCTTTTCTGTAGTGGCTATATGTCTCCCGAGTATGCGATGGATGGGGTCTTCTCAGTCAAATCAGATGTATTTAGTTTTGGAGTATTACTGCTGGAAATAATTAGTGGTAGGAGAAACAGAGGGGTGTATTCCAACTCAAATCACCTAAATCTTTTAGGACATGTGAGAACATACCTCATTTCAATACATACAAGTTGTGTTTGTCGGTTTAATTCCAAAACAACTTGGTCACGTTTTTATTCTGCAGACATGGAGCTTATGGAACGAAGGGAAAGGCATAGAGTTAGCAGATGAATCCATGAATGGCTCATTCAACTCAGATGAAGTACTCAAATGCACCAGAGTAGGGCTCCTGTGTGTGCAAGAGAACCCAGATGACCGTCCATTGATGTCTCAAGTGCTTATGATGTTAGCTGCTACAGATACTGCCACATTGCCAACTCCTAAGCAGCCTGGCTTTGCAGCTAGAAGAACTCTAATGCAAACAGACACGTCATCAAGCAAACCAGACAGCATATTCGACAGCGCGACAGTTAGTATAATTGAAGGTCGGTAGAAGGCTAAGTTGCATATTGAAATTACTTGTGGGGTGTGTATTATCAGTTTGTGCATCTGAGAAAAGGAAGCACATAATTTGAATAATACCACAAACTAGAATGAAGATTGCTTCTTCTCAGTAGCCACTTTGACCTGTAGTACTCATCGTTGACAAGTAACAACAGAAGCTAAGAAAGTTTTGCTATCTGGCAATATTTTCAAGTGACAAACTAGAACGAAGTTTGCTTCAGCTCAGCAGTGATTTTAAATTGTTTCACCTCCAGTTCACGAAAAAACAACGTTTGCACATGTCTTATGTCAAACTTTGGCCAACGATATTGCTTCAAATATTTACATTGGGAACTTGAATCATATACACAGATTTTTCTTGAGAAGTATTTTCAGAATATTATAACTATTAGTCAAAATTACATATTGAAGACTGTCAATATCTTAAACATCATTTTTTTCATGAACCAGAGGGAGTAGTGGTCACCGGTGAAAAGTAAAAGAAAAATAAAGTTCTGTTATCAGGTAATATTTCAAATCTCCACATACACCATAAATAGTCCATGTCCTGAAGGTGGTCTCAAACTCTCAATTCCTTAGGATAATTTTCCTATTTTGACTTTTTTTTAAATGAGAGGGATTTTCTAATTCTCAAACAAATCATGACTAAAGCAGAATTAGGCATGAGCAGCTGTGCAAGGACGAATTAAGAATCCTTACGGGATATCACGTCTGACACAAAATGAATAATGAAGCACTCAAACAACTTTAAACAGTTCTTACGTAATTCGCAATGTACTGAGCAGTCATAACGGTATCGTTTGTCATCCTATGTTCTGAAATTATGAACATCTGATATGCCACAATAAATGAACTAGCTTAGATCATTATGTCATCTCTTATTGGACTACGTTTCCCTATGTATCAGTTATAACCATCAAAATATTATTTTCTACCAGTTGCCTAAACTTAGCCGTAAAATAGTCACGAAATAATGAAGTGATACCAAAGACAAGATGTAATCATCATCCATTTATATACACTCTGTACTAAGTGAAGAGGATTGAGAAGTGTAAAGATGATCACAACTTTGTATGATACTCCCTCCGTCTTATATTATGGGACGGAGGGAGTAGCTATAAATTTAATCAGCTAAAATATATATATGTCAGCGTAACCTGAAAATAAATGAGCCCCTTGTATTAGCATATGATGGAAAAAAGTGCCAACTCTGACTACTCTGCTAGCTAAAGCAGGGGGAAAGGAGGGGCCAAAAAAAGGAGAACCCACTACAACATTATTTACACCTTTAGCTAATTTGGTCACCTTCGGCCGTTCAAGAAGCTCTCATACTGAGTGCCATTCAAAGTATTATAAACATCAATCCAATTATCAATGTGATCACGCAACCGTTTAGTATGGATTTTCACATGCCGACTGGATAGCTTTGCCTTTGGCAATTTCAGAAAATCCAGCACATCTGTGAGCTTCTGAAGAAATAAGGAAAAAACAGACGTTATCTAGAGAAATAAAGATTGATTAATTCCCTTACAAGGATATAATGCAAGATGCTCACAGTGTGATTGCTGACCACATCCTCGTAGTACAGCACAATATTCCGTATCTTCTTGAAACTCACTAAACCGTCAGCTGCCAACTTATCAGCTCTCTTCAGTTCAGCAATCAACGATTTTGTGTCGATTGTTGGCTTATACTGAGCAAGGACATCTGCCTGCAGTGAAAAAAAAAAGATTTTCTTTTATTCTGCATGCACATCTACAAAACTATAGCAGATAAAGTAGTTAAATGAGAAGATCAAGGGTTGATCATCGCTTTGCGATACCAAAAGTTGCAGACACGAGATGAAAAATTATCACACTCTGGACTCTTAGTAAGATCAAAGAAAGAAATGTGAACCTGGTCTCTTTGATGAACGTGAGCTAGGTGAGTTCCATTTAGTTGCTTGGCGATTCTATCATGATCATTTGCCAATATAGAGACATAACGCTGGAGAAGATTTCTTCTTAAAAGGAAAATTGCAGACACGCCTCTTTGGTTGAAGTATTGAACTATCTCTTGATGATGTTTCACTAGACCCTGTGATTTCACATAATAAGTAAAAAAGGTAGCCTAAGATTACTGGAAGAGATGCACCACACTAAGTAACTGCAGTACGGAAAATAATTCTTACAAACAAATTAAAAACAAAATGTTTTACAACATATCTTATCAATCCTCAAAGCTAAAACTATAAATCAGGGTTCCCAAAAACTGGCAGTAGCAGGCAAGTCCTTGTTGCACGCACACGCGCACACACACACACAAAATTCCTTTGTTCATCATATACATTTACTTTTTTTAGGGTGCAAGGGAAGCAATCGCCAACCTGAATGCGTTCTCATAATACGAAATAGAAGGTACATATACAGCTATGTAAAAAATGTAATGACACATTGTACAGTAGAAAACGTATACTTCAGTCATAAAATGGTATTCTGCTATCTGGCAAGCAAAAGTTTTTTCCACCTTCTGTTGAATAATCAAATAGTACTCTAATTACAAAAGGTACCTGATTGAGCATCCATTTCAACCCCACAGCAGCCGTGCACTCATTTTTAGCAGCACTGCTGACCCAGTCCAGATTGTACAATTTATCCAGTGTTTTCTTGATGGCCGTGATATTACTACGCCTTTCCTTGACAGAGAAAATCTCCCCGTTGGAGCTAACATTCTCATGGCTATTCAACAGAGTTTCGAACCATCCACTTCCCGACCTCTGCATCGACAAGATAGCAAAGAATCTAACCGGTGTGCACGCACATTCTTTCCTAACAAGCAAAAGAACAAGTTACACACCATCCTAAAAATGTGAACTTAAGATTGCCCAAGAATAGTTTATCTCCATACCTGCTGTAAGTATCCGGCGAAGGATAGTGCACATAAGGCATCTCAGCCTCGGGAACGCTGGAGTTATGACAAGGTTGCTCCCTCTCTTTCTCTAACATGTTTGTCTGCTTGAGTCCAAAGAGCATCCCATTTTGCTTCAGAGACAGCGAGAATATGTATACCCCCACAAGCGTGATCAAGGCCAGTATAGCGACCAACGAGGCGAGCGGGTATCTCCTTGTAGGCTTTGCGCTGACGTTCGGTGTATCCTGCGTTTGGAAGTGTTGGGCTACCGATGGTTAGTGACGTGAAATTGAGGGTGAATGTCAAATTAATCGTGATCCACTGCAGATAAAATAATCAAGCCGTAGAAAAGGTCATTCCGATTTGGGGATATGGCCACAACAATCATGACCAATCGATGGCGCAAAAAGAGAGAGGGGGGAAAGAGACAAGTGGATTGGCCTGACCTTGGCTGCGCTGAAATCCTCCACGGCCGCCGCCGCCGCCGGCACGGAGCTATCATGCTCCTTCCCTACCTCCTCCATCTGATAATCTCGTCAAACATCAAAGCGCCGCCGGTGGTTCGAAAAAATGAACCAAGAATCCAAATCCGGGGCGGAGTTTCTCCGGGCCAACCAAAGCCAGAGATGGCCCCCTTGCTTGAAGGAGGAGATAGGGAGCCAAAAAAAGGGCGGAGAAGATGAGGCGGCGGGGTGGTCGCGGGTGGGTTGCGAGGGGGAGGCAGCGGGATGGCACAGGAATGTCGCATCTAGTAGCGGAGAAAAAGGAGGAGGAGGAGAGGTTAGTCCAGTCGTCGGTGGAGGAGAAGTGCGGGCACCTACTCTGTGTCCTTTCTGCTCGGAGCCGATGGTTCGGGTTTGTTTTGTCTAATCTCGTCTCGCGGCTCAACGCGTCTGGGGCGCTAAAATAGCTCGGCCCCTCCACCGCTAGGCCAGTGGGGAACCACATACAGTATCACATTTTCCCGTTGCGTCCCGCCGCCGCCGTGCCATGCGGCAACCCCGGCCACTTCGTACACCGGAGGAGCCCAGCTCGGGCGCCATCCTGACCGCACCCGCCCTCTGCCCGCCGCGGCACAACGGCTGGGCCGCGTTCCGGTTACCCTGTCGTGGCGCCCTACGGCCACTCGTCGGGTTCCGCTCCAGCGAGCAAGACCGAGCCCTGCCCGCTGGGGCTAGGAAGGCCCACCTGATCCAGTAAACGTTGACCTTTTTTAATCTATTGATCAGTTTTGGTAGGGGAACAAAAGCAATGATGATTTCTAGTTCCGATTATTGCTGTCACGATGTGCTGGATGGACAGTTTTGGTCAGACTCAGACATAATGGTGATCTGGTGTGGGATCCTGAAACTATCGATGAAATCTCTGAATTGTGTGTGCAGTCTCGGCGCTTTGGGTACTGAGAAGAAGAGGAGGAGCCGGCAGATCTAACACGATTGCAGGTAAACTGCTGTTTGCGATTTGATGACTATAAAGTGGAGTGGTGTGAGCTTTTTTATCCTTGTACTAGTTGATTCTGGAGCTGAAACTTGGTAAATAGCCAGCAGTTGTAGTACTATACTTGATTCTGTCTGCCAAAGTGTGAAGTGCTAAAAAAACTGAAATTTTGTTTCAATTTAGTTAAGAGTTACTACCTCCGTTAATATAAGACGTTTTGGCAATTCATCTTTATATTTGGGAACGGAGGCGCGTATATTACTGTGATTTGTGCTCTGTTTGTCAAAGCTCTGAAGCGAGAACAAACGCCGTATGTTACCAGGTACAAACAAGTACTACTTCACTTAGAACACACGGCTTTGATGTTGTACTCCGTAGCTTTTGGATGCAATACTTACAGGTTTTGATTTATGCATGTTGTAAGTAAACTTCACAAGCGATTGTAACAAGTGTTGAAATGAATTTGATTTCGCTGTACAACTATTAAACTAGAGTTGCTACCTCAGTTCCTTAATAATATAATACATTTTGGTAGTGAATCTTATAGTATTTGGGAACGGATGGAATATTATTACTGTGATTTGTGCTCTGTTTGTCAAAACTCTGAAGGGGCACAAACAAGTACTCGGTACTTCACATAGAGTGTATAGGTTTTTATTTATTTATTTATTTAATGTATAATAGCTTTTGGATGTAATACCTACCAATTTTGATTTATGAATGTTGCAAGCACACTTTACAAGAGTTCGTGACAAGCATTGAAATAAAATTGATTTGGCTGTACAACTTTCCACTGGAGGAAGAAAGTGACAATAATTCTACCGCAGACTACGTAGCATCTATTGCAGTTCCTGTAAAACTGGTATCAGTATGGGTTTGAGAGTAATCCGTGTCTGACGTGCTCTTCCCAATGTTTACGCCAGGCTCATTTGGCTCTGGCAATTTGCATTCTCACTGCTCAGTATTATGACAACTGAAGACATCAGTGGCCTGATCCTAGGATGCAATCCAACACACAGAAGAGCAACCTGTATGCATCTGAGCACCAGGCTGTGCTCAATGCTGCTGCTTATTGCTTCGTCCAGTAAATCCACACCCTGACCTTCTTTCCACAACTTCCATGACTAAAAGTTATCAATATGTTGTTATATTAGTATCATAAATAATCAAAGAAAGATCAATCACTTTTGACAATTAAACATGCTGGTAGTTACATAGCCGAGGAGGTTCAGATGAAACTCTTCGTCGTAAAAGCCTTGATCCTTCTTTCCAGTGATGATCTCCAGTACCAGGATACCGAAGCTGTAGATGTCAGATTTCATAGAGAACACGCCATCCATTGCATATTCCGAAGACCACGATCTCACTAGTCAGCGTGAAAGCGCGTCTTCAAAAGGTATTACATGTACATATCTATCAAGAGATAATTACTCACTATGTCCCAATGACCTTCGCGGTATATGCAGTTGTCTGATCACCTCCAAACATCCTTGCGATTCCAAAGTCTGAGATTTTGGGGATCATATTTCTGTCTAATAACACATTGCTTGCCTTCAGATCCCTGTGGATGATCCTGACCCTTGAATCCTCATGGAGATATAGCAGACCCTGTGCAATCCCCAGAATGTCAGAATGATCTCAAAACGGTTCTTCCATCCTAGTAACTTGCACTTTTCTTCATCTGCACAACATTTCACTGAAGTAAACACATTGTACATGCAGTGCTAGCAGAAGTAGTTAGAACTTTAGATGCTGCTTCTCCGAAATTAATAAATGAACTGACCAAATATGAATGTGTCTAGGCTGTAGTTGTGAATGAACTCGTACACTAGCACCCTCACAAGGTTCCTATGTTGAAGCTTTGCTATCAGTTTTACCTCGTTCTTGAATTCCACAACCCCCTGTACTGATTTCTTGGATAACCTTTTCACAGCTACTTCTTGCCCATCTTCAAGTTTTGCCTGTTGATCACCAGTTTGCAGGTCCGTTAAAATCTACATTAGTAAAAAGTAAGTTGTTCTACTGTTACTTGACTTTAATCGTACCATATAAACAGGTCCAAATCCACCTTGTTCTATCTTGCTGTCAGCAGTGAAGTTGTCTGTTGCAGCTAGAACCGCTTCCAGATCAAATAACGGAAGCTCTGCTCATCCCGCTGTCATTCATCCGTCGATCCTGTGCTGTTCTCAGAACTGAATGCTTCCTGGCTGCAGCAGGAACGTCGGCCCTACTACTTGGTGCCATTTCGGGCTAACGCTTCGTGCTCACCTTGTTCCTCCAGAAACAGCAGTAGACAACCGCCCCAGAAGAAGCATTCTGGAAATAGCGGCAACGACGCCGATCACCACATGTCCGCACTCCTGTTTGGACGATCATGGTTAGCTGAAATCAAGAAGCGGTGAACCTGAGGTGAGCCAATCTAACACTGCAGCGTGAAGCAAGTTTCAGTAGTTATAAACCTGTGTGAATTATTAACATTTTTAGTTCAAATATCATGCTTGGTCTAAATCTATCACATCCAGCCTTTTTTAATTAACGTTTCTTACTCCAAAGTTTCTTAGCGGTGCACTTTGATCGTTGATTGGTTGATGGTTATTGCAGTGAATGTGAATATATGATACAGACATACAAGGCTCTCAGTAGAAAAATCCTTATTGCAATTTTACTCAAGGACTGGCCGAACCATGGTCCATTGACTTGTATGCCGCTAATGAAATCACAGATTACCTCTGTTTCTAATATAAGATGTTTTGGTTTTGGGAGTTCAATTTGAACTAGCAATACCTCTGTTTCTAAATATATTAGTTGCCTTATATTTAGGAAACGGAGGGAGTATCATTTTCGACTATTTCTCTTCTTGATATTAATAGACCAAGTTTTTCCTCGATTTTTATCCTTTTCAAAGAAGGCGGATACAAGAATTTAGAAGAATTTAGCAGTGATATAATCATGTATCTGTAATTATCTAAGATAACAGAAAAGTGCAGAGCAACTCCAGAAAGCTTTAAAAACCAGTCAAAGTACACAAACGCCCTGCACTTGGCGTAGCTGTCGCACGGGTCGGATGGGCAGTACCAGTAGATGCTCCACACGCCGTTTCCCCACAGATAGCTCTGCAACAGGCCTGACGTGCTGTCCACCATGAACCGCGACAGCAACGACGGGTCCTTCATGTAGTAGATCGTGTTCTGTGGGAAACTAGAAGTAGGATAGGCAGATGTGGTCAGACAGATACATCAAGGTGTTTCTGTGGACAGTCTTAATTGTGCCGGCTACCGAGTGCAATCTTAATACTATCTTATCTTAGCTCTTTAAAGACGTGAACAAGCAATTGCTGGTAAGCTTTTGTTTTTAGTTTGATGATGGCTTGTAGGTGTGGACCTTTTTTTTTCTTATCCATATAGTCGATCTGGAAACTGAAACTTGGTAAGTTCATTAAGTTGCCACTCGATGTGCTTGTATTATGTCTGGTGGTGCGTTAACTGCTAAAAAGCAGAATATTATTTCAATAAGTCTTTTAGGCTAGAATATATTTAGATGGAATTCAACACAGTATTCGTGCTTGGTCAGTTTTGACAGTTGGTGCTCAAGACTAAGCGAACACAAACTCAGTACATAGCACTTGGAAAGCAAAGGTTTTGTATGGGTAATACTAACGAGCTTTCCTTTGCCTGCCATGATTAAACTTTCAAGAGACTGTGACACGCGGTGAAGTAAAAAAAAAATGCCTCTGCTTTACAAACTATTCCACTAGGACAAGAAACCTGTACAACAATCACTACCCAAAGCTACCTAGCATCTAATGCAGTTTCTGTGAAACTGGTTCCTGTCTGGGTTAGAGATGAGTCTGTATCTGACGTGTTCTTCCCCATTTTTACCCCAGGCTCATTTGGCTCTGGCATCGTTGCGTTCTCGCTGCTCAGCATCATAACAACCGAAGACATCAGCGGCCTGCTCCGAGGATGCACTTGAACACACAGGAGAGCAACCTGTATGCACCTGAGCACCACGCTGTAGTCTAAGGTACCGCCCATGGCTTCATCCAGGAGATCCACACCCCGGCCTTCTTTCCACAGCGTCCATGCCTGAAAATGGATCGATATGATCTCTATATTAGTAGCAGAAACAAACAAAAAGATGCGTCACTTTTGACCATTAATATCATGCTCGTGTCGTGCTTACGTAAGAAAGGAGGTTGAGATCAAGCTCATCATTGTAAAAGCCCCGGTTCCTCTTGCCGGTGATGATCTCTATCACCAGGACACCGAAGCTGTAGATATCGGACTTCATAGAGAAAACGCCATCCATTGCATATTCGGGAGACATGTAGCCGCTGAAGACCACAATCTCACTAGTCAGTACTGAAGCCCATATCTTCAAAGTTATTATAGTGTGCATATTAATTGAGAGATAATAGTACTCACTATGTCCCGATGACCTTCATGGTATGCTCAGTTGTCTGATCGCCTCCGAACATTCTGGCGATACCGAAGTCGGAGATCTTGGGTACCATATTTCTGTCTAGTAACACATTGCTTGCCTTCATATCTCTATGTATGATCCTGACCCTTGAATCCTCGTGGAGATATAGCAGACCACGTGCGATGCCCAGAATGATCTCAAAACGGTTCTTCCATCCTAGTAGCTTCCGCTTTCCTTCATCTGCAACACATTTCAGCGAGGTGTTTAAGCACATTGTATCCCTGCAAGAGTAGTTCGAAGCTGTTTCTGAAGATAGAAGGAAATGAACTGACCAAATATGAATGTGTCTAGGCTGTTGTTGTGCATGAACTCGTAGACGAGCATTCTCTCGTCGCCGTCGATGCAGCAGCCCAGCAGCCTCACGAGGTTACGGTGCTGAAGCTTCGCTATCAGCTTCACCTCGTTCTTGAACTCCCCGATCCCTTGTACCGATTTCTTAGACAGCCTCTTTACCGCCACTTCCTGTCCATTCTCCAGTTTTGCCTGTTCACCAAATTTGCATTTTCCGTTAAAATCTACTGTGTACAAAAAAAATAAGTTTTTCATACTGTTGCTAAATTGTTATTATATCCTACCATATAAACGGAGCCAAATCCACCTTGCCCAATCTTGCTCTCCTCGGCGAAGTTGTCTGTCGCAGCCAGAATGACATCGAGGTCGAACAGGGGAAGGTCGAGATCTTTTCCGCTACCCATCTGGTCCTCTTCTAGCCGTTGATTCCGCGGGGGCCAAGCGACCCTGAGCGGAAGCACGTCGTCGTTCCGGCCGGCTGGTGCCGTTTTAGACTGACGTTTCCTCCTTGCCCTGTTCCTCCAGAACCAGCAGCAGCCAATGGCCGCCAGGAGGAGCACGCCGGCGGCGGTGGCCACGCTGGCGATCAGCACTTTCCTGCTTGGACCCTGGCTGTTGGCTGAAATCAAGCGGCGGTGGAGGAGGGTGAGGTGAGCGAATCTAGCACTGGACCATCAGAGCACATGTTTTTGAAAGACTTGTCTGAACTAATATTAGATTTTTCTACTAGTCCAATTGGTTTCTCTTAATTTATCATATCCACCGTTCCACGCAACATCTTCTAAGTATAACTTTGTGTCACTTTCAGGTTGGGTGGTATTGCACATTTGAAAGTTGAGAGATCTTTCGTGCGGACTGCACTGCACACCTAACCTATAGCAATGTTGGTAGGCTCACGGTACTGTCAGAAGAAAAATTAGTATGCAATTTCACCAAACTAATGGCGGCTATTGATCCCATGTGCTAATTTACTTACTCCTATATTCGTAGGTAACCGTCGACTTGTCCGCGGATAACAGAAGTATAAACTGCGAATGGTTCATCGCTTGCGACTAGTTCACGGTGGCCAGCGATCTTGCTGAGCCTGTTGAGTAATGGAATCATGTGTTCCAAGTCAAAAAAAGAACTCTGACGGGGCCAAGGAAGGTGCATTCAAACTGAATCTGAACAAGTGCAGGAGGAAGTGGCGCCAATGTGTCCACGTGCACACACGGCGCATCCGAAGTCCAAACTGTTGGCCAAGGGAACACGGTTTACTAGCTGTCAGAGGGCTACATGGAATGGAATAATAGAGAATACGTTGTTAACCTTGGGACTACGACAGATAGATTTGGATTTGTGCTCAGCTAAACCAGTAAAATATTCTTCAGAGTGACGCTGGTTTCTGTAAATGGAATTGAGGGGACGCGCCCAGTCCTTACAGGCGAACAATCTACTTCTAGAAACCAATACTGGCTAACACGGTCAATTTTCAACATCGAATGCCAAATTTGTCCCCAAACTTCGCTTTCTTTGAAGAACAGTCAGATGAAAGATTTCGCAGTGATGTGATCGTGTAGGTGGTTTAAACTAAGATAAACTAAAACTGCTTGAATATGGGAAAATGTGTACTAGTACTAGTTTTCAACTGCAGAGAATAAGTAAAGAGCATCTGAAGAATATAAATGTAAGATTTTGCAGATAATTGACAACTGCTTAATAAATATGGGGAAAATGTGTGCTGCTACTAGTAGCTAGATTTCAACTGTAGAGAAGGAACAAGTAATAAACATAATAATGTGAAGGAGACCGCTAGAGAAGAGTCGTCAGAAGTAGTAGTACAAACCTGCGGCTGTGAGGGCATCCACCTCAGACTGCGGGAGGCGGATGTAGAGGTCCTGCACGACCCCTGGATACTGCCTCATGTCGAGCAGATCGACGTCCCAGATGACGCATCCGCGGCCGACATCCCCGCTCATGTTGGCGGCGGAGTAGGCCCTGCAGCTGCAGTCGGCCAGGCACACCTGCCTGCACTGGTCCAGCGCCATGTCGGCGTACACCGTGGCGTTGGTGGCCCTCGGCAGCTTCATCCTGTTCATCCGCCAGAAGCCGTCTCCGGCGGCGGTGCAGGTGAGGTTGGTGGTCCTGACGCAGCCGCCGGTGTTGGAGTTGAGATCCCACTGCTGCTGCGAGCGTGGCTGGAAGCCCGGCAGGCAGCTGCAGAGCGGTGACTCGTTGAGGTCGCAGTAGCCGAATGGCCCGCACTTTGCGTAGTTGTCGCAGGGGTCTGTCGGGTAGTACCAGAAGCTTGTCCAGTTCCAGTTGCCGTCGGTGTCGGTCCACACGAAGCGCTGCACCCGGCCCAGCACGCCGTCCACGACGAACCGCGAGCGCAGCCCCTTGTCGGTGACGCCGTAGCTGTAGTAGGTCTGGTCGGCGGTGGCGACGACCGCGAAGACGAAGTCCCGGGAGCTGAGGTTGGGCACGCCCGTGAGGCCGGCCCCGTTGAAGGGCCCGCTCGCGTACACGGGCCCCGCGCCGCCGTCGATGAGGAAGAACTCCGGGAGCCCGCCCGGGAGCAGCTTGAAGGTGTAGGCCCCTGGGGAGGGGTCAGTCTTGCTGTTCCAGGAGGTGATGTTCCAGGCGATGCCCCGCTTGAGGTCCCTCCCGAGCTTCATGCCCGGGAGGAGCGTGTCGGTCGGGTAGTCGAAGCTCTGCCACGCCACGCTGTCGGCGGAGCCGCTGCCGTCCGCGCTGAGGAGGAAGTTGCCGTCGTCGCCGAGCCGGGCGGTGGCGGCGCTCGTGGTCAGGTTGGCCGCGGTGGCGGGCGGCGGCGGGGATGACCAGACGGTGGAGTTGCGGGCGTCGAGGATGGCGAGCCGGCCGTCCGGGGTGAGCTTGAGGACGCCGGGGGTGCTGTCGAGCGGGTTGTTCCGGTTGGCCACCCACACGATGGTCTGGCCCGGAATGCCCGCGTACCAAATGCCGAGGTAGGTCTTGCCGCTGGACGGGCTGAAGAAGCCGAGGGTGAAGACGCCGCCCGCGGAGAGGAGCGTCTCGTCGCCGGTGAGGGTCGTGGTCAGGTTGATGGTGTCGGTGGCGGCGACGACGGAGTGGGAGGAGAAGCTGGCGGCGGCGACGAAGAGGGCGACGAAGAGGAGGGGAGAGAGCTCGGTAATCCTCATGCTCTCTCTCCGGAGTTGGGCGCCAGTCCGAGCTCTTCTCTCTCAGGACATGGGCACCGATGATGGAGCTAGCTCGCGAATTAGGGAGGTTGGTGATCGATCGTGGTGCGTGCGCGGCACTAATTATTCCTCGGCCAGATCCGCGGCCGCGCGCGCTCGCTCGCTCATGAATGGGTCGTGGTCGCGGAAAAGAAACACGATCCTATTCTTTTTTGGACTGGGAGAGACTGCAGGTGAGAGAGGTTGGGAGCCGAGCGCATTTCATAGATTTCCATTTCCCCTCGTGTATGAGCATGAGCGGAAGAGCTGGCGAAGGTGGCAGGGTCAACGATGGGCTGTCGACCAGAACAGCTGGTCTTTCTCCCCGCGCGCGCGAGCTGGTGGTCAGAGACGGATATGAGTCCCGAGTCCAACCCAACTCCCTCTCTCCACCAAACCGCCGCCACTTGTGGGTCCGCACGTGAACGTTCCCCGGCCGGTTGCGTGGTGGTCGATCCGACTCTTCGGGGCCCGGTGCACATGCACTGTTTAGTTTCCAGGGCGCACATCCAGAATTAAGAGGAAAAATACTCCTGTTTCAAAAAAAAAGAGAGGAAAAATACTCCAGGAAGATACGTACGTACTGCACCACACAGATGGATGCTGACTCTGATTGGTTAACTAACCATACGTGTTTACACGACATGCTCACGGCCTCCTCCATCTGTATGGGCTTCGACGGATCGGGCTTATTTCCCGAAATTCCGAAAGAATACAGAAAGCGATACGCCCATACTGACTCAATGCCAGTATGTGTCGGGGTCCTCCACACATTGGCCGAACTCGCGAGTTCTGACAAGTCGACGTCCGATGCAGCATTGAAAAGGTCTGACTTTGTTCACCGCGAAATTAGTTTGGCCTAACATGAACGTTCAAACAAGGCCCACCACCATGATACAATTCAATGAGGCGTGACACGATGTCTCGGCGTCGTTATCATGTACTAGCGCGCAGTTTTTCTTCAGTTCCGGAACAAACAGATTGTCCAGTTATAGGCCGTGAGGTTGACAATGTGTTGGGCTTAATTTTAACGTCATCTACGGTTTATGTGAGCAAAGGGTGTATGTCAACACCCATTATTAACTTGGGGTTAGAGCATCTCCACCGGTATCTTCGATAGGGCGTCGGTAATACCAACGGATAGGGCGCAAGGATCTTTGCTGGCGCATTGCGGCAAGCTGCTCTTAGCGGTTTTTTAATAGGGTGGTCCAACAACCTTATAACTAATACACCGTATAATATCGATGCATGTATCAACCATCGCAGACTGGTCCTAGTGCTAGTATCATAAGAGCAAGAACGATGGTATAGCCAACTGCTGATTATAAGGTAGTGCTGTGTCATCTATAGTCAACTAAATAGCCAATATGTACACTAGCAAGCTATAGAAATGTACCTCTTTATCAATAATTGGCCCACCATTCACTCTCACAAAGTGCCTAGGAGCACGTGCTAAAGCTGACTCTTGCATGAGAGCCCACTCTCCTTCTCTCTCCTCCTCTCTCTTTCAACTCAGCACAAATATACTATTTAATGTCTTATAGCCAGCTGATGTCACCTTATTGTACTTGCTCTAAGGTGTATCATGCATGCCAAGTTGGTAAAAATCTGATGTGGCATCACAATTAATAAAGAGAGAGGTGGTTAGAGTATCATAGGTAGATACCATATCATATCACGTAAAACTAGAAATCATAATGGCAAGTAAATCGTGTACATACATTTTACATAGAGATTCTATAAATCAATAAACATATCACTACTATGATACTACTACATGATAGAATGCACTAGAGACATAGTATCATATACTAATGGGTTAATTAGATAGATGCCACTCCAATTTCTGGCTATTTGAGAAACGCCATTGCAACTTTCATTCTTAGAAAAACGCCATTGCAATTATATGTACATTTGGTAGATGCCATTACATGCATTTAACCCCATATACTGACCAATATACACAAGTATTTCTTTGATTTGTACATCTAGATAGTAGGGTCCATCAGAATCAGGGGAGTACTGGACTGACACAATCAATTAAAAAACATCATTCTTCCTCCTTGCTCCCAGAGTACTAGTCCAACCTTTTTTTTTCAAGTGAGTACTAGCCCAACCTAGATAGAAAATCACCTTTCTTCCTCCTCTCTACCGTAATTAGATTTATGATTTATATATGGAAATTATTTTGTGATGGACATTTGATGTTCCTGTATGCATGTCTCGTATGTGTTTATTGGCAAATTAGCTTGGAGCTATGTGAGCTTTATTTTTACTTCTCAGGTTATAATTAGTTATATTTTATTGCATGGTTTCTCCCGCCTAAGTCTAATTTTGGTGGACCCCAACATGTATACGTATATACGATGTAAATATGTGTGTATATTGGCCCATATATGGGCTTAAATGTATGTAATGGCATCTACTGAATGTACACAAAATTGTAGTGGCGTTTTTCTAAAGATGAAAATTATAGTGGCGTTTCTCAAATAGCTAGAAATTGGAGTGGTATCTATCTAATTAACCCTATACTAATATCATATGCATGATACTAGTATTATGATACTCCCAATATGACCAGCCTAAGGAAAGCTAGAAGCAAACATCTCTAGTGCATCAACATGATAACTTATTATCAAAACGTCAACCACACTGGTTAAATAATTTCCAAGACATGGTTGCCTATGTCCTCTGGCCGCAGAAAGGACCTTGTATGGATCCAATACCTGCCCAACAGAACAATATGCATAAATAATAACTCTGATGCTTTGTTAAACACAAAATCAGAAAATCCACCCGGCGAAGATGAACCCTACGCGATGCTAGATCGTCCCCATCGGAGACATCCACCTCTTCATCGGCGAAACCGACTCGGGCACTAGTTCCCTGGGAGTCGGAGGAGCATCAATACCCGCACGGACCGCCTACGGGAAGGATACGTTCGCGGAAGGATCGATGTCGGATCTCTCCTCGGAGTTTTCCGGCAAAGATCAGAAAAATACAAGGCCCACCCAAACCACCCCTGTGCAGGATATAACGGTGGAGATCACTGCAAGTCCGCCGGCTTCGTCCGTGCGTTTGGACAACAGAGATCCAAGTTCGTCGGCGTGGTTACCATCTTCGATCTGGCGCGTTGCGTTCAGAGAGAGGGTGAAAACCCCCGCGATTACCTCGCCAGGTGGCTCCGTATACGGGCCGATCTGGAGCACTACCCCAATGATGATGCTATGTATCACTTTGTGGAAGGATTGGACCAGGGAACGCTTCTCCGACATTCTCTAAGGCGGCAACAGGCTTCAGGACGCCTCACCTTCGAAAGCATGGTAAACACCGTCAACAGCTACGCGGAGGCAGAGGGAACGGCTCAGGCGCTCATTGACGGAGCGCCACCGATCCAACCACCGCCACCACCGCCTCCGGCCGCCATCGCTGTAGCTGCGCCACCACCTCCAGTCATTGTCGCGCCCGTTGCACCTCCTCCCCCCGTCATCGAGGAAGCCCTGGCCCCCTCTGACTCTGTGATTGACGCGCTCTACGCCGACTTCAGTGCAGATTCAGAGGAGATAGATTTCATCCCGGAAGAGCTAGACTCTGCTATGCAGGAGATGGAGGAAGATTACCAGCGTGACGAGCAGGCCAATAATGCCGTCGCGTCCCGAGAAGTGTTCGTCACCATCGGGACGGCGATGGATGAAGATCAACCCGGAAGAGCTCTGCCTACAACGTTGGAAAAGGGGAAGGGACCACTTCTTGCTGCCGACAATGATCACGCAAGGGACATGCCCCCTCCACCTAACCCAATGCAAAAGCCGCAGGAACTCGGCACCGGCCCGAGCAACAACAACACCGCTGATAGAGTGATGTACGGAAATCTCCGGCATCTACGTCTGTTGCTGCCCAAGTTACTCCAGCTGATAGAGCGATGTACGGAAATCTCCTCGTCGAGCCCTTGACCATAGCTCATATCCGGAACGTGACCCAGCTTGACGAGAAGCGCCAGCAGCTGCTGGAGGAAGCGCATGCCATCGTGGAGCAAGGCGCAAAGCTAGATCGAGATCTGGCCAACGCGCAGAAGTCAATAGAGAAAGCTAGAGCAATGGAGGCCGAGTACAAGACTCTGCTGCAGTAGAAGAAGGCCAAGAAAGCTCTATCTCACGTCATCGACGATCCTGGTGTGCGGCGAAACCTAGGATAGGCACCCCCAAAGCCGACACAAGCCAAGCCATACATTGACAGTGAAGGCAGGCAGGAGATGCCCACTCCTCTTCTCAACCTCGCCGTCGCCAAGACCCTTCTGGAGCAGGATAGATCACCTGAGGCGGTGGACCAGGTCTATGACCTAGTGGCCAAGGCGGTGAAACAGCAAGAAAAGTCCACCTCTCAGAGGCTCGAGTCTGACCCAGCGTTTTGCCAGTATAGCCAGCATAAGCCTCCAAGGGACAGATCTCCTCTTGATGCCGGGTCCCAGACGGGTTCATCAGAACAAAGTCGAAGGGATGCACGCAACAGGAAGGATGCTATCCCCATATCCTCCGACCACGGAGGCAAATCCCAACCTCGTCGCCCATCGCCACCGCCCCGCTCCCCCCGACATCGCGAAGAAACCAAAGCTCACCGTCGTACGAATATGCCTCCGCCAAGGCAGAGCGTCATCGTCATCCGCGACAACGCGGAGCAGACCCGTCATGATGGAGAGCGCAACCAAGGACACAAGAGCAGGTCACGCCATGACCCTCCACGTTCGACAAGCAACCGCGACAAGCGTGAGGCGTCGCATGAGGGTAACAGCAAGAAGGCTAACCCACCGCCACCTCTGCCTCCGTCGCCACTTAGCAGCCACCATGGCGGAGGAGGTCCGTGTCGTTCACATAGCCCATCCCCTGATGGCAAGAAGAAAAGAAGCCCGGAGCCATACGATGCACGTTCGCGGATTGACAAGATCCACGAGGCCCGGGAAGGACCATACCTGGGACCAGGTTTTCGGATTGACAAGACCATCAAGCCCTATGACGGTACTGCCAAGCCATCTACATGGTTGCAGGACTACGGTAACGCGGTGGAGATCGTCGGGGGTAGCCCCAACGTCGCCGTCAAGTACCTCCCATTAATGTTGGCGGGCACAGCCCGTCAATGGATTGATGACTTGCCGGAGAAATCCATCTGCAATTGGTTGGCCATGCAAGAAGCGTTCACCAAGAATTTCGAGGGTACGTATAAGCGTCCCTGCACTATCGGCGATCTACAGCGGCGCGTGCAAGAGAAAGACGAGACATATCGCGCCTACCTCTCCCGCTGGCTGGATATGAAGAATTCCTGCGCAGGAGTGCACGCTCAGACCGCCATGGCCGCCTTCATCGATGGGTTGGAAAGGGGCACGTTGCTCTGACATAAGTTGAAGCGCTTGCAGGACAATCACCAGCTTGACTTGAACCAAATGATTCAGTTAGCTAGTGAGTTCGCAGCTGCCAACGATGATGCTCGCGGCTCTCTTCCGGCAACGGCCGTTCCAACTCAAGCTCGAAGGAATAGCAGCACAAAGCGGAAAACCGCACCAGAATAAAAGCAAACTCCTGACATGGTCGCCATGACTTTCGCATGACGAGGTGATGGCAGACAACATGGCCGAGGACGGGGAGCAGGTCGTGGGGAGCAGCGAGGAAGTGAAACTACCTCGGCAGCGCTCCGCGTTCCCCAAACCTACGAAGAGTACCGCGATATGCCGTGCCTCGTACACCTCGATGCCAATGACAAGGCCACCCACACCAATCGCCACTGCAAGTTCGTCAACGACCTCAAGGAAGACCCGGAGTCCAGCTACAAGCGAAGTCGGAAGAATATACCGCAAGGCAAGGGCAAGGGGAATAAGGAGGAGGAGTCCAAGGATTCAAGTGACATGGACGAGGACATTGACCCCAAGCACGCCGCCAAGAGCGACGGCAAAGGCAAGAACCCCTTCGAGAAGGTGTCAGTTTTCCACACTTTCCTTGGCACCCCCACCGTCCGACAACAGAAGACCTCCATGAGGATACTGATGGCTACTCTACCCCCAGTTCCCTAGTTCCTACGCTGGTCGTAGATTCCAATTACTTGGGACAGGAAGTATCACCGAGACCTCATCCCTACAGAGAACCAATACGCCATGGTCATCAACCCCTTGATTGACGACAATGAGTTCACCAAATGTATGGTGGATAGTGGAAGCAACATCAACATTATGTACCTGGATACACTGCAGAAGATGAACTTGACGGAGGCAAACTTAAGGCGGACTAACACCATCTTCCTTGGTGTAGTTCCTGGTCGGGAGGCTCGGTCCCTTGGGTGCATCACACTTCAGGTCGCCTTTGGTAATGTTAATAATTACCGCCAAGAGTGCATGACCTTCGAGGTGGTCCCCTTCAAGAGAGTGTACCACGTCATATTCGGCCGCGACATATTCCACCCCTTCATGGCCAAGCTATGCTTCGTCTATAAAAAACGCAAGATACCCAGACCAAACGGTGTCATCACCGTATCCGGAAGCTTTACCAAAGCAAGGGACTGCAAGATTGGAGAAGCAGCCTACACGGAAGCTGTCCTCTACAATGAAGAATTCAAGGAAATCCAGAGTAAGGTCGATGCCTCGGAGATGCCCGCGTCAAAGAAACAGATTTCTGACTCCGCTCCAGCATTCAAGGCCGCCATCGAGACCAAGCCAGTGGAACTTGTGGTAGGCGATGCCTCCAAGATCACCACCATTGGGACGAACCTGGATCCTAAATAGGAAAGCGCGCTCGTTGAGTTCCTTCGTGAGAATAGGGACATCTTTTCCTGGCAACCTGCCGACATGAAAGGTGTACCTAGGGAACTTGTCGAGCACATCTTGAACATTGATCCAAAATGCAAACCAGTGAAACAACCTCTACGATGCTTTGGAGATGAGAAGAGACGCGCCATAGGCAAAGAGATAGCTAGGTTACTTAAGGCTAGTTTTATTCGAGAAGTCCTTCACACCCAATGGGTGGCCAATCCTGTACTTGTCCCCAAAAAGGGAACCAAAGAATTAAGAATGTGTGTTGATTACACCGGTTTGAACAAAGCATGTCCCAAAGATCCGTTTGCTTTGCCTCGCATTGACCAAGTCATTGACTCGATGGCTGGCTCGGAACTTTTGTGTTTTCTCGATGCATACTCAGGATACCACCAGATCAAGATGAGGAAGTCGGACCAATTGGCCACTTAGTTCACTACACCCTACGACACGTTTTGCTATGTCACGATGCCCTTTGGGCTGAAAACGCAGGTTCTACGTACCAGCAGACAATGCAGCGTTGCCTACACGATCAAATTGGTCAAAACGTTCACGCCTATGTGGACGATATATCGTTGATGTCTAAAAAATCAAATGACTTAATCTCCGACTTAAAAGAAACCTTTGATAATCTCTGGAAATACAACATGATGCTTAACCCTAAGAAGTGCGTCTTCGGGGTTCCAGCCGGAAAATTGTTGGGCTTCATCGTTTCCCAGCATGGAATCGAGGTCAACCCGGAGAAAATCAAGGCCATCTTAAACATAAACCGTCCGACATGCCTAAAGGACATACAGCGACTAACAGGTTGTGTTGCAGCAGTTAGTCGGTTCGTCAGCCGACTTGGAGAGAAGGCCCTGCCGCTGTACAAGTTGCTAAAGAAGGCGGACAAATTCACATGGACGGACGAAGCAGATGCAACATTGAAGCATCTCAAGGATATTCTTTCCTCAGCGCCTATCCTTGCAGCACCCGAGCCTGGAGAGCCCATGTTAATTTACATGGCGGCCACCAACCGGGTAATCAGCATCATCGTCGTGGTAGAGCGGGAGGAACCAGGCTATGAGCACGGAGTTCAACGACCAGTTTACTATGTAAGCGAAGTCTTGACGGAGTCCAAGCAGCGTACTGTTGGAGATATGCGCTAAAGGCAATAATAAATATAGTTATTATTATATCTTTGTGTTTATGATAAATGTTTACATTCATGCTATAATAGTATTAACAAGGAAACATTAATACTTGTGTGATTTTTAAACTAAAATAGAGTCCCTAGTAAAGCCTCTTTATAATACTAGCTTGTTGGTTAATAAATGATTGTGGTTTCCCTATCATGAACATTGAGATGTTATTAACAACAAGATCATATCGTTAGGAGAATGATATGGTGGACATACTCCTATAGATAAGCGTAGCATAAAGATCAAGTCATTTTAATAGTTCAATTGCTATATGCTTTCTGATACATAGTAACCTAATTCCTTCGACCATGAGATCATGCATATCACCTTCACCGGAAGGATGCTTTGATGACATCAAATACCACACCGTAACTGGGTGGCTATAAAGGTGGCATTGAGTGTTCGGAAAGTATTGGTTGAGACACATGGATCAAGAGTGGGATTTGTCCATCCATATGACGGATATATATACTCTGGGCCCTCTCGGTAGAATGTCATCCAATTAGCTTGCAAGCATGTGACTGGCTCACAAGGGATCACATATCACAGGAACGAGAAAAGAGTACTTATCGGTAACGAGGTTGAACTAGGTATGTAGAGATACAGACGATCATAACCTCGGATAAGTAAACTATCGTGAGACAAAGGGAAATTGGTATCGTATGTAAGTGGTTCATTCGATCGTAAAATAATCGTAAAAATATGTGGGGTCCATATGAATTTCCAGATTCCTCTATTGGTTATTGTTCGGAGAAGTGTCTCGATCATGTCCGCATAATTCACGAACCGTAGGGAGACACACTTAAGGATTCGACGTTGTTTGAGTAGTTATGGAATGATGAGTGAGAGACCGAATGTTGTTCGGAGTCTCGCATGAGATCCGGGATATCACGAGGAGATCCGGAATGGTCCGGAGAATAAGATTCATATAAGGAAAGTCATGTTTCGGGGTTGGAGAATGGTTCCGGTGTTTTCATCGGGAATGTTCTAGAAGGTTCCGGAATGTCCGACACTCCATAGGGGAAGGGTACATGAATGTTTCATAACAAGTTGGAATGATTGCATCATGTACTAGGTGTCATCGTTGAACAAAATAAAGGGTTAAATCAAATCCTAGTTTGAAAAAGTCAAACACCAATTTGAAAAGTCAAACGGCTATTTTCTGAGGTGGAGGGAGAGTAGGAAACCTACTTGGGGAGGAGTTCCCTCCCTCCACCGCCGGCCCACTTGGATACCGAGTTGGGGAGGGACTCCCCTCCCCTTGGCGCGCCCCTCCACCTATATAAGGAGGGACAGGGCTGCCCCTCCAAACACACAACACCACGCCCGGCAAACCCTAGCCGCCGGCGCCGCCACCTCCCGCCACCGCCGCCTAGGGCAAGCCGCCGCCGCTGCCTAGGCAAACCCTAGCCACCGGCCATGCTCCTCCTTGGTGCGTCTAAACCCTAGATCGCCGAGGCTCTCTCTCATAGTCCACCATACTCGCTTCGGCTTAAGGCGAAGCCCTGCGAGATCTCCCCTCTACTTCCGGTACCACGCTGTTGTGCTGCCGGAATCACGAGGAGAGTGCAACAACCTCCGCTGCCTGCTGGAACAAGGGAGAGGAAGGTCTTCGTCGAGTACCGAACATGTGACCGATCATGAAGCGCTATTGAACGCAGGAAGGATCGTCACGCGATCTTGAGATCGGAAGAGTACGACTACATCACCCACGAGAATCCGCCTCGTTAAACACTTTGGAATATTCGAGGTGAGTTATTCCATCGACTCGTTGCTACAATCTAGTAGATAGATCTTGGCTTGTTTGTTTGTATGCGGTAGAATTTTTGTTTTCCATACTACGAAACCCTACGGGTATCGAGCCGTGTCTATATGTAGATCATTGTACGCAGTAGAACACAATGGTCATTATGGGCGTTGATGCTTTTGTTGTCGATTGCTTCTTGTGTACTTTGCATCTTCGGGATGGTGGGATGAAGGCCGGGCTAACCTTACATGAGATCATTCATGAGACTTGCTCCACGCTTGACATGCAACTTGTATTGCATAAGTGGCTTTATGGTGCCTGTGTTTCTCCCAACATAGTTAAGATTCAATTTACAACGGGTAATTGACAATACTAGTATCAATGTTGTGGTTCTTGTTCGTAAGTTAGAACGACACTTATTGAAAGCCCCAAACCACGTAAAACATGCAAAGAAAGTAGAGGCGTCTAACTTTGTTTTGCGGTGTGTGTGATGTGATATGGCCATGATTGTGATTATATTTGATGTATGCAATGTTCCTTATTGTAAGTTGGCAACCGGCAGGAGCCATATGGTTGTCTTTAATTTATGTTAAGACCCGCGTGTCTATTCAAAGTAGTTGTAATAGTTGAAGTGGTGGACGACAACCATGGAGCAGTGTCATTGACCTTGATACAATGCCGGTGATGATGGAGATCATGTTCGTGCTTGAAAATGGAGATCGGAAGCACAAAGAAGAAAGGCCATATCATATCACATATTATGAATTGCATGTGATGTTAATCCTTTATGCATCTTGTATTGCTTAGTTAACGATGGTAGCATTATAAGATGATCCCTCATGCACATGAATTTCAAGTTCTAAAGTGTTCACCCTTAGTAAGCACCGTTGCTAAAGCTTGTTGTTTCGAAGCACCACGTGATGATCGGGTGTGTTAGATTCCGCAAGTGTATACAACGTGAGCAAGCCAGATTTGCTCATGCGGAAGCTAAGGTTTGATCTTGACGAGCCTAGCATGTACAGACATGGTCTCGGAACACGGATCACCGAAAGGTAAAGCATGAATCATATAGTAGATATGATGAACATGTCGATTGTTCACCATTGAAGCTACATCAACTCTCGTGATGATCGGTGTTGATGTGGTGGATTTGGTTCATGTGATCACTAAAACAATGTGAGGGATATTGTTTTGAGTGGGGGTTCACCTAGATTAATTTAACTATTAATTAGAACTCAATTTGTCATAAACTTAGTATAAACTATTGCAAATATGTTGTAGATCAATGGCGGCCCCTACCATCAATTTTAATGCGTTCCTAGAGAAATAAAAGTTAAAACACAATGTAAGCAACTTCGCGGATTGGTTCCGCAATTTGAGGATTGTCCTCACTGCTGGTAATTTGACCTATGTCTTTGGATGCACCATTGGTGACCCACTACCATGCTACCGATGAAGTAAAGAATGTTTACCTCGCCTAAGACTAAGACTCCACGATTCAAAGGTGCTATCTTGTATGGTTTAGAATCGAGCTTCAAAAGGTTTAAGAATTGACCCACATGATATTGTCCGTGATCTCAAATTGATCTTTGAGACTCACGCGAAATTGAGAGCTATGAGGCTTCAAAAAGTTCTTTAACGCAAGATGGAAGAGGGCATTCACAAGGTGAGCATGTGCTTAAGATGTATGGGCACGCAAACAAACTTCAAAGCTTGGGTATAGTGATTCCTAATGCTTTGGGGATTTATCGTGTCCTCCAATCACTACCACCAAGTTACAAGAACTTTGTGATGAACTACAATATGCAAAACATGAACAAGCAGTTGCCAGAACTCTTTGCCATGTTAAAATCTGCAGAAGTGGAGATCAAGAAAGAGCACCAAGTGTTGATGGTCAATAAGACCACCAAATTCAAGAAAGACAAGTCTAAGCAAAAGGGACACTTCAAGAAGGGTGGTAAGAAAGTTACCGCGCCGACGAAGAAAACCAAGGCTGGACCTAAGCTCGACGATCGAGTGCTTTTACCGCAAGGAGAAGGTCCTCGAAGCGAATCCCAAAGTACTTGGCGGATTTGAAGAACGGCAACATCAAGAAGAAAGGTATATCCAATATACATGTTATTGATGTGTATCTCACTATTACTCATAGTAGTGCCTGGGTATTTGATACTGGTTCGGTTGCTCATATTTGTAACTCGAAACAGGTGCTGCAGAATAAACGGAAGCTAGCGAAGAACGAGGTGACGATGCGCGCGGGAAATGGATCAAAGGTTGATGTGATCGCGGTAGGCACGCTACCTCTTCATCTACCACCGGGATTAGTTTTATACTTAAATAATTGTTATTTGGTGCTTGTGGTAAGCATGAACATTATATCGGGATCTTGTTTATTGCGAGGCGGTTACTTGTTTAAGTCCGAGAATAATGGTTGTTCGATTTATATGAGTAATATGTTTTATGCACATGCACCTTTGATAGATGGTTTATTCTTATTGAATCTCGATAGTGGAAATACACATATTAATAACATTGAGGCTAAACGTTTGAAATCAAGTGATAACTCGACCTATATGTGGCACTGTCGTCTTGGTCACATTGGAGTGAAGCGTATGAAGAAACTCCATTCCGATGGACTTCTTGAATCACTTGATTTCGAATCACTTGAAAGATGCGAAGCATGTCTGATGGGTAAAATGACTAAGACTCCATTTTCTGGTATAATGGAGCGAGCTACGGACTTATTGGAAATCATACATACCGATGTGTGTGGTCCAATGAGTGTAGCATCGCGCGGTGGTTATCGTTATGTTCTTACCTTCACGGATGACTTGAGTAGATATGGGTATATCTATTTCATGAAACATAAGTCCGAGACTTTTGAGAAGTTTAAGGAATTTCAAAGTGAGGTAGAGAATCAACGTAACAAGAAGATTAAATTTCTACGTTCTGATCGTGGAGGTGAATATCTAAGTTACGAGTTTGGCGAGCATTTGAAGAAATGCGGAATACTTTCACAATTGACACCGCCGGGAACACCACAACGTAATGGTGTGTCCGAACGTTGTAATCGAACTCTCTTAGATAAGGTTCGTTCTATGATGTCACTTAAAGATTTACCGCTATCATTTTGGGGTTATGCATTAGAAACAGCCGCATTCACTTTAAATAGGGCACCATCTAAATTCGTTGAAACGACACCGTATGAATTATGGTTTGGGAAGAAACCTAAGTTGTCGTTCCTTAAAGTTTGGGGTTGCGAAGCCTATGTAAAGAAGTTACAGCCGGACAAGCTTGAACCCAAAGCGGAAAAATGCGTCTTCATAGGATACCCGAAGGAAACTATTGGGTATACCTTCTATCATAGATCCGAAGGCAAAATCTTCGTTGCCAAGAATGGATCCTTTCTAGAGAAGGAATTTATCTCGAAAGAAGTGACTGGAAGGAAAGTAGAACTCGTCGAGGTTGTCGAACCTTCTCTCGAAATTGCAAGTAGCGCAGCACCGGAAGAAGTTCCTGTGGTGCCTGCACCAATAAGAGAGGAAGCTAATGATGATGATCATGAAACTTCGGTTGTAGTTGCTACAGAGCCTCGTAGGTCAACGAGAACTCGTACCACTCCTGATTGGTATGATCCCGTTATGAATGTCATGTTGGTGGACAACACCGATGACCCTGCGACATATGAGGAAGCGATGATGAGCCCAGATTCCAATAAATGGCAAGAAGCCATGAAATTCGAGATTGGATCCATGTACGAAAACCAAGTATGGACTTTGGTGGACTTACCGGATGGCCGGAAGGCTGTCGAGAAGAAATGGATTTTCAAGAAGAAAACAGATGCTGATGGTAATGTTAGTGTCTATAAAGCTCGACTTGTCGCAAAAGGGTTTCGACAAACTCAAGGAGTTGACTACGATGAGACTTTCTCACCTGTAGAGAAGCTAAAGTCTGTGAGGATTATGTTAGCAATCGCTGCATATTATGATTATGAGATATGGCAGATGGATGTCAAAACAACATTTCTCAATGGAGACATTGATGAATAGTTGTATATGATGCAACCCAAAGGTTTTGTCGATCCTAAAGATGCTAACAAGGTATGCAAACTTCAACGGTCCATCTATGGATTGAAGCAAGCATCCCGAAGTTGGAATCAACGTTTTGATAAAGTAATCAAAAGTTTTGGTTTTATACAAAGTTATGGAGAAGCTTGTATTTACAAGAAAGTGAGTGGGAGCTCTGTAGCATTCTTAATACTATATGTAGATGACATATTATTGATTGGGAATGATGTAGACCTTCTTAATAGTGTCAAGGAATATTTGAATAATAGTTTTTCAATGAAGGATCTTGGCGAAGCAGCTTATATATTAGGCATAAAGATTTATAGAGATAGATCGAGACGCCTAATATCATTGTCACAAAGTACATATTTGGACAAATTTCTAAAGAGGTTTGGAATGGAAGATAACAAGAAAGGGTTCTTGCCCATGTTGCCCAATACGACATTGAGTAGAACTCAAAGTCCGACAACGGCAGAAGATAGAGAAAGGATGAGTAAAACTCCCTATGCCTCAGCCATAGGATCTCTAATGTATGCCATGCTATGTACTAGACCGGACATTGCATATGCTGTTAGTTTAACTAGCAGATATCAAAGTGATCCAGGAGTGGATCATTGGACAGCGGTCAAAAACATCCTTAAGTACTTGAGAAGAACTAAGGATATGGTTCTTTCTTATGGAGGTGATGAACAACTCGTTGTTAATGGTTACACCGATGCTAGTTGGAACACCGATCCGGATGATTCTAAATCACAATCTGGATACATATTTACTTTGAATGGTGCAGCGATTAATGGAGGAGTGCAAAGCAAAGCGTTGTGGCGAGATCTTCAACTGAATCGGAATACATGGCTGCTTCGGAGGCTTCACAAGAAGCGATATGGATGAAAGAGTTCATTACAGAGCTCGGTGTGGTTCCTAGTGCGCTGGACCCAATGTCTATCTACTGTGATAACATGTGCGCCATAGCCAATGCGCAAGAACCAAGGTCACACAAGAAGCTGAAGCACATCAAGCTATGTTTTCACGCTATTCGAGAACATGTCCAAGATGGGGACATAAAGATTTACAAAGTACACACAGATCTGAATGTGGCGGATCCGTTGACTAAACCTCTCCCGAGGGCAAAACATGACCAGCACCAAACTGCCATGGGTGTTCGGTATATTACCATGTAATCTAGATTAGATGACTCTAGTGCAAGTGGGAGACTGTTGGAGATATGCCCTAGAGGCAATAATAAATATAGTTATTATTATATCTTTGTGTTTATGATAAATGTTTACATTCATGCTATAATAGTATTAACAAGGAAACATTAATACTTGTGTGATTTGTAAAATAAAATAGAGTCCCTAGTAAAGCCTCTTTATAATACTAGCTTGTTGGTAAATAAATGATTGTGGTTTCCCTATCATGAACATTGAGATGTTATTAACAACAAGATCATATCGTTAGGAGAATGATATGGTGGACATACTCCTATAGATAAGCGTAGCATAAAGATCAAGTCATGAGATCATGCATATCACCTTCACCGGAAGGATGCTTTGATGACATCAAACACCACACCGTAACTGGGTGGCTATAAAGGTGGCATTGAGTGTTCGGAAAGTATTGGTTGAGACACATGGATCAAGAGTGGGATTTGTCCATCCATATGACGGATAGATATACTCTGGGCCCTCTCGGTGGAATGTCATCCAATTAGCTTGCAAGCATGTGACTGGCTCACAAGGGATCACATATCATGGGAACGAGAAAAGAGTACTTATCGGTAACGAGGTTGAACTAGGTATGCAGAGATCGGATAAGTAAACTATCGTGAGACAAAGGGAAATTGGTATCGTATGTAAGTGGTTCATTAGATCGCAAAGTAATCATAGAAATATGTGGGAGCCATATGAATTTACATATTCCTCTATTGGTTATTGTTCGGAGAAGTGTCTCGATCATGTCCGCATAATTCACGAACCGTAGGGAGACACACTTAAGGATTCGACGTTGTTTGAGTAGTTATGGAATGATGAGTGAGAGACCGAATGTTGTTCAGAGTCTCGGATGAGATCCGGGATATCACGAGGAGATCCGGAATGGTCCGGAGAATAAGATTCATATAAGGAAAGACCTATTTCGGGGTTGGAGAATGGTTCTGGTGTTTTCATCGGGAATGTTCTAGAAGGTTCCAGAATATCCGGCACTCTGGAGGGGAAGGGTACATGAATGTGTCATAACAAGTTGGAATGATTTCATCATGTACTAGGTGTCATCGCTGAACAAAATAAAGGGTTAAATCAAATCCTAGTTTGAAAAATTCAAACGCCAACTTGAAAAGTCAAACGACTATTTTGTGAGGTGGAGGGAGAGTAGGAAACCTACTTGGGGAGGAGTTCCCTCCCTCCACCGCCGGCCCACTTGGAGACCGAGTTGGGGAGGGACTCCCCTCCCCTTGGTGCGCCCCCTCCACCTATATAAGGAGGGGCAGGGCTGCCCCTCCAAACACACAATACCACGCCCAGCAAAACCTAGCCGCCGGCGCCGCCACCTCCCGCCGCCGCCGCCTAGGGCAAGCCGCCGGCCTTGCTCCTCCTTGGTGCGTCTAAACCCTAGATCGTCGAGTCTCTCTCCCATAGTCCACCATACTCGCTCCGGCTTAAGTCGAAGCCCTGCGAGATCTCCCCTCTACTTCCAGTACCACGCCGTTGTGCTGCCGGAATCGCGAGGAGAGTGCTACTATGGATGGCAATGGAGCGGGTTTGGACGGATATAGCAAAACCAAATCCAAATCCAAATCCATGAAACTTACTCTAGCCCGCCCACGAAGATATCCATGGGCATGGATGTCGCTCCAGATCCAAACCCGCCGGATATCCAGTATCCATGGATATCCATTGGTTTACACACTATATACAATAATCATAATAACATTCAGCATAACTACGATATAATAGTAATTTCCAACAGCATTTCAAGAGCACTTCAGCAGCATTTCAGCAAATATTATATGGATATCACATAGGAATATCAAAGCAATAATATTTTAACCACATAGTACTTAAAATATCACACGGTAACATCACAAAGTACATAGATGTCTCATAACAGTCTTAGAGAATGCTTTTTATTACAAGTTTCCAGTACAACATCTCATATATTCAATAGATATAGCAATACATAGTAGAAATATTGAGTTTAAACTTGGATGATTAGAGCCTCATCATTCCTCGGTGACAATGGATTCATTGGCATCCTACAATTGAATAAACCCTAAAGCTTATCAAAGGTACACATCACAAGAATAAAAAATGGAAGTAAGTAAATGACTACAGAAATAGTACCATTTCTTCTTGTTCATCTTCAAGAACATTTTGTACAGCAAGGAGATTACCATGAATATCACCTAATGCAATTTCCAAAAATAGGAACAACTTAGATTTCATATTTCATAAGAGAAGTTAGAAACAAAGATGGAAATGTATAAATGAATTACCTAACATATCCGCTCGAGACCATGATTGCATACACATGAGAGCTTCTGATATTTTTGGTGCAAGTCGACTACGATGTGGACTAATTATTCTCCCGCTAGCACTAAAGACACACTCCGATGCTACGGATGTAACAGGAATAGGTAATATATCATGAGCAATCATTTGCAAAGTAGGGTACTTAATACCTCCATACTTCCACCAACCAATGATGTCTAGCTCTTGTGTTCGAGGGAGAAGATCCTCTTCCAAGTATAAATCCAACTCTGTGCGTACTTGAGAAGAGGAGGCAACAAGCTTTGAATTCATATGTTCATCAAATATCTCATAAATTTCATCCACACCACCATCAGTATTAGGAGTATTTTCAATATTTGATGTCCCGTCACCATTGGAGGGTTGTTGATATTCAACCAATAAAGAGAACATTAGTTGCCTTATCTTTCCAACTTCTTTGGCCGCATGCTCATATCCATACAAGGTTTGAAATAAAGCCTACAACATGAACATAAAAACATAAGAAACTAAAAAGAACATGCACAAATATGAACAAATGAAACCGTGTACCTTACCTGCACCATGTGGAGCTTAAACCGTGGATCAAGGACGGTTGCAATAGCCATGAGACCATGAACATCTGACCAATACTTCTCAAATTTATCCTTCATTTCCTCGGACATAGATTTTATAAGTTTGTTCTCACTTGAACGCCATTTACGTATTGCCAAACGAATACCACAGATTTTGGGGAAAAATATGTTTGCTGTAATATACTTAGAGCCCGACAATAATTCTGTTATATCAAAGAACACTTTCAGCCTCTCACAAACCTCCTTTGCAAACTCCCAATCTTCACTAGTTGGACAAGTAAATTTTTTTCACGTATACTAAGTCTTGCAAAAACATCTTTGTATTGCAATGCACCACTTAGCATTATGTAGGTAGAATTCCATCTTGTTTTACAATCAAGAGATAGCCTACATGTGTATTCAATGTTCATAAGACGAGCCATTTTTTCAAATTTCTCATGCCTTTTAGGTGTAGCTGACCAAAATCCAACACTACCACGTACCCTCTCAACCCCAGGCTCCATGACAGCCAAACCATCTTTTACTACCAGATTTAATATATGTGCAACTCAACGCATATGCACATATTTACCACTGTGCTACAACTTCCGCTGCCTGCTGGAACAAGGGAGAGGAAGGTCTTCGTCGAGTACCGAACGTGTGACCGACTGCGGAAGCGCTGCCGGACGCAGCGCCGGAAGGATCGTCTACGCGATCTTGAGATCGGGAAGAGTATGACTACATCACCCACGAGAATCCGCTCTCATTAAACACTTTGGAATCTTCGAGGGTGAGTTATTCCATTGACTCGTTGCTACAATCTAGTAGATAGATCTTGGCTTGTTTGTTTGTATGCGGTAGAAATTTTTTGTTTTCCATGCTACGAAACTCTACAGCCCGCACTACCAAAAGATAGCTTATAGAGTATTCCTTGCTTCTCGGAAGCTGAGGCACTATTTCTAGGAGCACCCCATCACAGTGGTGAGCAAGACTCCACTGTCCGACATCATCAACAACAACGACGCTACAGGAAGGGTCGCGAAGTGGGGCATTGAACTTGCCGCCTTCGAGATTACCTACAAGTGACGCGACGCTATCAAGTCACAAGCCTTGGCAGATTTTATTGCAGATTGGACGGAGATGCCAAATACTACCCCATTGCCGGAGCCAGAATACTGGGTGATGCACTTGACGGATCAAAGCTGCTCAACGGCTCAGGGGCTGGTGTACTGCTATAGTCACCAACTGGGGACAAGCTACACTACGTTCTGCAGATCCACTTCGAGGCTACAAACAACATGGCGGAGTATGAAGCACTCATTCACGGATTACGCGTAGCCAAGGATATTGGCATCAAGCGCATAGTTTGCTGTGGAGATTCCGACTTGGTTACCTAGCAGGTGGCTGGCACCTAGAATGCGCGAAACCCTATGATGGCGGCATATCAAGATGAAGTGGACGAGATAGCCAAGAGCTTCTTGGGCTATGAGGTCAAGTATGTACCTAGGGAGCAAAACGAGGCAGCTGATCTGCTGTCTAAGCTTGGATCAGGGCGCAAACGAATTCCGTCTGGAGTTTTCCTGGAGCATCTACGGACACCATCCGTGAAGGGAGCAGACATCGACAACCCAGACAGAGTAGACTCTTTCGTCCACATGGTGGCAAAGGTCCCTCCGGCTTGGACAAAACCGTTCATGGAGTATCTCGAACACGGAACTTTGTCTGACGAAGAGGTCGAAAGACGGCAAATAGTACGTCGAGCGAAGGGCTATACCATAATCAATGGACAACTCTACAAAAGAAGCACTACTGGTGTATACCTTTAGTGTGTTTCCCATCAAGAAGGTATTGAAATCCTCCGTGAAATCCATCTCGACGATTGCGGGCATCACGCTGCTCCCCGATATTTGGTTGCTAAAGCCTTCCGGCAAGGATTCTACTGGCTGACCGCGAAGGCGGACGCCGACAAGCTGGTTGAGACATGCATGGGATGCCAGTATTATGCCCGACAACCACATGTTCTTGCTGAAGAATTGCGAACAATACCAATAACTTGGCCGTTTGCAATCTGGGGGCTGGACATGGTGGGTCCGCTACAAACGTCAAAATGTGGATTTATGCATCTACTAGTAGCAGTTGATAAATTCACCAAATGGATAGAAGCTAAACCCATTAGAAAGCTTGATGGGGCAACTACCCTTAGGTTTGTCCGGGATCTAGTGGTGAGATATGGTCTCCCACATAGCATAATCACTGACAACGGCAACAACTTGTCGCTCGGAGAAGTGGAGGCTTATTGTTGGGACAAACGCATTGTCGTGGTATGGAACACGGTAGTTCCATCTGGGATGGCAAAGAAGGGACACACATATGCATTCGGTGGCTCGCACAATGGGTTGGGCACAATGAACTGCAAACGCAGGGACGTACCCAGGTCCGGGGCCCTCTTGCCGAGGTAACACCCCTACTCCTGCAAGATGAACTATATGTGGGAGCTGATGCTCAGTACATATGCTCCTTGAACTGTTTCCTTAGCCACTATTGAGAGCTAGAGGAAGATGGTAACTTGATGCTAGCACTTCTATCCTTGTATTTTTGCCTTCCTAGAACCCTAGCTCTGCCCTACCTTATATACTGGTCTGGGGGGCAGATTACAGATCGGGTCATAGGGTTTACTGTTTGGATATGGGTTTACAGGACAGGGTTGGCTACAAGCCCCAGCCGGTGGGCCAGGACCCAGTCCGCCCTTTTTTTAGCGTCATCCTTCTCTTTAGTGGTCACCCGGGCTTCCTTTGGGGCGTCATCCTTGCTTCAACTGTCACCCGGACTGCTTTCGCCAGTCCAGCCGACCACCTTGCTTTAGCTTCATTGGGTAGCGCTGGCCATGACGGCATGCGAGCAAGCTCCTGGGCTTTGTCCGTCTTCTTCATCAGCTGGTACAGGGGAAGGGCCTTCTCTCCCAGCCGGCTGAGGGAAGCGAGGCATCCGGTGAATTTCTGCACGTCGCTCAGGTTATTTGGAAACTCCATGCGTTCGATGGCTCCGATCTTCTCCGGGTTCGCCTTGATTCCTCGCTCGGAGACGAGAAAGCCTAGGAGCTTGCCGGTTGGGACGCCGAACACGCACTTCTCCGGGTTCAGCTTGATCTGGAAACGGCGAAGGTTGCCGAACATTTCCTTTAGATCCTCAAGGAGTGTGTGCCGCTCCTTGGTCTTGATGACGACGTCGTCAACATAGGCGTGCACGTTTTTTCCAATCTGCGTCTACAGGCATTTCTGCATGCAGCGCTGATAGGTTGCGCCTGCATTCTTCAACCCGAAGGGCATGGTGGTGTAGCAGTATGCTCCATACGGGGTTATGAATGATGTATTTATTTGATCGGTTACATTGAGCTTGATCTGATGGTAGCCTGAGTAAGCGTCCATAAAAGACAAAAAATCGCACCCGGCAGTGGAGTCGATGACTTGATCAATCCGCGGCAGAGCGAAAGGATCTTTGGGGCAAGATTTGTTGAGAATGGTATAGTCGACGCACATGCCCATCTTGTTCTTCTTCAGCACCAGCACCGGGTTGGCAAGCCATTCCGGGTGGAAAACTTCCATGATGAAGCCGGCTGCGAGCAGCCGTGTGATCTCCTCACCAATGGTTCCTCTTTTTTCTTCTGCGAAGCAGCGTAAAGATTGCTTGACCGGCTTCACGTCTGGTCAAACATGAAGGGAGTTCTCGGCGAGTTCCCTCGGGACACCTGGCATGTCTTTGGGGCACCATGCAAAAATGTCCCAATTCTCACAGAGGAAATCGACCAGCGCGCTTTCCTATTTGCTGTCCAGGCCGTCTTCGACCAGGACGAACTTGCTTGGGTCTTCCTTGTTCAGCAGGATCTTCCTTGTTCCTTGCGAGGTCTTGAACTGTGATTCTCCAGCCGGTTTGGGCTCTCCAGCCGGCATATCCTTCTGCAGAGCCGCCACATTCTGCATTATGACGCGCTTCTCTTCAGCGATGATCATCGCTTCGGCTAGCTTGGAGCCGTCTGAAGCGCACTCGATCGAACGCTTGTAGCATCCATCGACACTGATCACTCCCTTTAGGCCCGACAGCTTCATCTTGAGGTATGCATAGTGTGGTACTCCCATGAACTTGGTCAGAGCTGGGCACCCTAGTATGGTGTGGTAGGCACTGGAGAGGTTCACGACCTCGAACCAAATTGGCTCGCGGCGGAAGTTGTTCTCGCTGCCGAAGATGACGTCCAGCCGGATCTTGCCGATTGGGGAGTGCGATGGTCCTGGTACTTCTCCATGGAACGAAGTGCTCGAGGGTTGCAGCTGGGACTCGCTGATGCCTAGCCTCTCGAGGATGCTCTGGTAGAGGAGGTTGATGTTGCTTCCTCCATCGATCAGTACCCGAGAGAAGTGGCACGAGTGCTTCTTGGAGATGATGATGGGGTCGAGGACCAACGCGTAGCTACTAGGGCTTGGCAACACGGCCGGCTGATCCTCCTTGCTCCAGGTGATCGCCTGGTCGGACCAGTGTAGGTACTGGGGAACGGGGGGACAATTGCGTTCACCTCTGCCTCGTGTATCCTCTTGGCGTGCTTCGTTTCCGGCTCCACCAGGAATATGTGGTAATTACCCACCTTCCGTGGGTAACCGTCTTCTTCATCCTCGCGGCGGTTTTGGCGTTCCCTATTATCCGGTGGGCCTCCGGCTGGTGGTGGAGGTGGTGTTGGGAGTCCACCGACTTCGGCCATTTTCTTTGTCCAGCTGCATTGGCGCGTCGTGTGATTCGCGGGCTTGTTGCCGCCACTGTGGAACTTGCATGGCCCGTCGAGCATGGACTCCATGGTGTACTTAGGCCGAGGCGGCCTATCGTCCGGCCTCTGCCTCTGGCTGCCTCCTGCAGCCGGAACTTAATGCACAGCGGCTACTTGCTTGGTGCCGTACCAGCTATCCGGCTGGTCGTCTTTCCTCTTGCCGTGGCGGTTGTCGTGACCGTGCTGCCTCGGATGAAGGTCACCTGGCAGGCGTCGCTCTGCCTGCTCGTCCGTGATGATTTGGCCTTGGTCGTCCACCATGATGGGTTTCTTCATTGCTGCATCAGTGGTGGCGTACTTGTCCGCGATGGCCATGACCTGGTCCATGGTTTGCGGGTCTGCCCGGCTGAGCTTATGCTTCAGCATGGTGCTGTCTCGACATCTGTTGGTGAAGAAGTCTATCGCTTGGTGCTCACGCACCACTTTGCACGAATTGTGCATGCTGGTCCACCTGGTGAGGTAGGAACGATCCGAATCGTCCTTGCCATGTACGCAGAGGGCGAGCTCGCTAGGCCGACCCGGTCGCTTGTATGTTCCGGTGAAGTTACGGATGAACGCTTCTTAGAAGTGCAACTAGGCGTTGATGCTGTTCTCGGGGAGGCTATTGAGCCATGTCCTTTCCGAGTCAATGAGCATGAGGGGGACGTAGCGGACGGCCAGGCGGAGGTTGCCATTGGCAATTCCCACCGCGGTGGTGTAATCGACCAACCAATCCTCAGGCTTGACGGTTTCGTTATACTTTGGTGTGTCCCTTGGGAGCGAAAATCCCTTCGGAAACGGCTCGCTTCGGATGCGCGGGCCGAAACACTTCGGGCCAGCCGGACTTTCCTCCTCCAGAGTGCGTGACTGCACCAGGAGGTCGATGCGCTCCCGCGCGTCAGCCGGTTCTCGGGGACCGAGCCGGCCCTTCAGGCATGACGCAGGCGGGTCCTTGTTCGCGTCTGCTCCCTCCTCCGGTGCTCGCGTCTTTTCCCTTGGGAAGCTCTGGCTGCCGGAGCGCGGCTTACGCTAGAGGCAGCGGCGTCCCAGTTGTGGCGACCGCGATTGTCGGATTCGCCATGCGGGCGACTATTTTTCCCAACCCCTCCTGGATAAGAGGCCTGTTGATGCTTGCTTCCTCCGTGCGCTGTCTGGTCCGCGCCTTTGCGGACGGCGATGTCGGGGAGTTGCCCACCTGGCTAGGGACACCCTCGGCTTGCTGCTTGTTCGCAGTGGCCACGAGGAGCTGCACACGCTCCTGCTGGTGACGAAGTTCCTCGCCCTCAAGGTGTTCTAGCTCCGCAGCTGCCGCCTCGGCTGCCCTCATGTTCTTGGTGGGAGTGCTGTAAACAGGCTGCGCCACACCTGCATGCGAATCGGTGGCGCGGTCTAGTTTCGACGCCAGGTCGCGCCCCCGGTGCTGGATCTTCCTGGAAAAACCGTGATCCGCGTTGTATTCGCGCATGGTGGCGTTCAGGCGATGCTGGTTAGCCGCGACCTTGGTGGCTTCCTCCAGGAGTTTTTGGCGCGTAGCTTCGAGCGCTGCCGCTGCAGTCGCTGGATCCGTCTCGACGATGACCGGAGCGCGCAAGTGCTGGATGGAGGCGGTGAGCGGGTCTTGCTCTTGCTCGGGCGCGGAGTTTTCTCCTCCTGCCCGACGTTCTTGAGGTGGTCGGTGGTTTTCGCGAGCGTTTACCACCATGACTTCGACGCATCCACTCCATACGGGTGGGCCGCGGGTGAGGGGCACGTCGAGGACGGGGGTGACCATGCTGGGGAAAACCTCAGTGACAGTGGCGACGTAGACGTGGATGTCTCCAAAATGCATGATGGAGCCATCGGCGGGGAAGGTGTTACGGGCAAAGCACGCTGTATTGTCGATGACGCAGTCGAAGGCACCCAGCGTGAGAACGAGGCCAGAGGCCATGCGTTCGCCGGGGACGAGCGGAAGTCTCGTGTGGAAGATGATCCTAGCCGAAGCGTTGTGCCCCATGGTGGGCGCCAACTGTCGTGGTGTGGAACATGGCAGTGCCATCGGGGATGGCAAATAAGGGACACACGGATGCATTCGGTGGCTCGCGCAACGGGTTGGGAACGGTGAACTGCAAACACAGGGACATACCCAGGTTCGGGGCCCTCTTGGCGAGGTAACGCTCCTACTCCTGCAAGATGAACTATATGTGGGAGCTGATGCTCAGTACAGATGCTCCTTGAGCTGTTTTCTTAGACACTATTGAGAGCTAGAGGAAGATGGGAACTTGATTCTAGCACTTCTATCCTTCTATTGTTGCCTCCCTAGAACCTTAGCTCTGCCCTCCCTTATATACTGGTCTGTGGGGCAAATTATAGATCGGGTCCTAGGGTTTATTGTTTGAATATGGTTTTATAGGACAGGGCCGGCTGCAGGGCCCAGCCGGTGGGTCAAGACCCAGTCCGCCCTTATTTTAGCATCATCCTTCTCTTTAGTGGTCACCCGGGCTTCCTTTGGGGCGTCATCCTTGCTTTAACGGTCACCCAGACTGCTTTCACCAGTCCAGCCGACCACCTTGCTTTATCTTCATCGGGTAGCGCTGGCCATGACAGCATGCCAGCTAGCCCGATGACGAGGGAGAGCCAGAGGTTTACCCCGCATGGAGTGTCAGACCTTCCGTGCTCTCCATCAAATCCGAGGTGAGCCGGATTGAAACGGCCACCCGGCCGGTTCTTCTGGACACCGCCTAGATTGGCCAGCTAGGAAGGTTATAAGCCTAGTCGGGTGTGTTCGCCAGTTAGCTAGAGTTGTCCTTCCTAGAGGCCAGGCGGCCTGCATCTTCTGGAGCCGGCCTACTTGTGCCTGGATTTCCCCACCCGGGGGTTATCCCCCCGATAGGCATTCGACTTGACCTTGCATCTGTGGCACACCCACAGTCCAATGGTCAGGTTGAGCGAGCCAATGGATTAATTATGTAGTGCCTCAAGCCACGTCTTGAGGCACCGCTACATAGAGCAGCTGGAGCCTGGGTGGAATAATTGTCGTCTGTTGCTGTGGAGTTTACGAACTACACCCAACGGATCCACCGGTTACACCCCTTACTTCATGGTATATGGAGCAGAAGCCATCCTGCCTTCCGACATCCTTCACGATGTACCAAGAGTTGCCGCCTACGACGAAGATGACGCTGAAGAATCCAGACGCCTAGATGTGGACCTTCTTGAGGAGGAGCGCGTTTTGGCATGCCAAAGATCCGCCATCTACCAGCAGAAGCTACGCTGCTACCATAGTCGCTGTGTCCGACATCGCTCGTTTAAAGAGGGGGATGTGGTGCTCCGACTTAAGCAGAAGAAGTCACACAAATTATCCCCGCCATGGGAAGGACTGTTCATCATAATCAAGGCACTGCTCAATGGGTCTTACTACCTCATTGACAATCGTGAACTGAAGGATAGACCCAATGAGGATCATAAGCGTAAGAGACGTGACCCGGATGATGACTATCCGGAGCTTGATCGGCCATGGAACATAGCACATCTACGTCCTTTCTACACTTAGCATTTTTTATCTATTGTGTACCTCTTATATGATCAATGAAATAAAGCTCTCTGGTTCACTCATATTTCTGAGTCTTTTACCTCCTTTAGTTTTCATTTTTGGATCATATAAAACCTTTATGCACAAACTTTGCAATTGCACTTGTGAAAATTCCGCCTATGGGTGTTAGCTTAAGTTTTCTAATCTACACGTTCTTTATTGTTTTTATGTGGATTCTGGAGTAGTGACTTTTTGCACTTATTGTCGGCGATTTTGTGCTTAGGTTATTGACGGTGCCATTGGGCATCATCACTTGAGCGCATGGTTCCGACATCGAGTCTTCCGACTCACGAAAAGTCAAGCATAAAAACCAAAGTAATGGATAAGCCAACACTTGCTTAAAAAATATATACATGCTGGAATAAATTCTTGAGTAGCAGGAAATCACAAGCATTGTTTTCCGCCTTAAGTTAACACATAGTTTTTCCACATAGACATTACAAAGGAAACAAATATTACAAATTGTTTTTTATTCCTCTGGCGTAGGCGACTTGGAAGCAACATCGTCGGTAGCAGGAGAGCCACCTTCCTCGAAGTCGGCAGTGTTGAGGGACTCGGAGGATCTTTGGTTGCCACCGTCAATGGTTTTCATGGGCACAAAGACGTTAGTGTCGACTAACTCGACGACTCCGGTGTCAAAACCCGTGAGCTACGCCAAGATAGCTTCGTGATTTATCTTTTGGCTTTCGTCGTCTACGTCGGGGATACCAGAGGTCACCATGTCGATGTCGGCATTCTCGTAATGCGCCTTAACCATTGGCAGTGCCATCCTGGCGCCAGCCCGTGCACATGAAGCTTTCTAGCTTGAGATACGCTCGGGGGATCGACGCAGGATCTCCGAGAACTTTGCCACAGAATCCACTGCCTTGATGTTAATTTGGAGGGGCTTAGCAATCTCTTTGGTCTGGATGATGGCGGTGTTGATAAAGTTGCCGGCAAGGACCATACATTCTTTTGGCGGAGGAGACGACCAGGTTAAACCCATAGGAGCTGCAAATTTCCGATAAAGGAGCGCATGGGTTCAATAACACAAAAATTCAGAGTATCTATCTTACAGAAGTCCAAGTCGGAGAATCACTTACTGAAGATGCTAATTTCAGCTTGCTGGAGAATCTCCGCCATGGAGTCCCGTTCTTGTTGGAGGATCTTGTACGCTTCATGATGGTGTTGATTTTTCTCATCAGCAGCTTTCTTCTGCTCTTTCAAGATCGTGATTTCCTCCTTCAAGCAGTTCATCTCCTCACTGGCGGAGTCTTGCATAGCTTTCATGGAGTCCTCGTGCATCTTCAACATGTCCTTCCTCTCCTGCTTAAGGATCTTGTTTTCGCTATCCAGCTGCTGAATATTCCTGGATTGCTCAACAATATCCTTAGCCTTGGAAATGGTTTCTGCAAGTCGGAGAAAGAACAGTACACAGTGAGTACTCGGAGAATGTTGGCACACGACCAAGTCGGAATACGAAAAAGAAAGGAAAAACAGACGCTTGCTCTTGGTATTTGTTTCTTCAAGAAGGCAGTTTTACCCTTTTCAGCTTCCAAGTCCGCGTGCATCTTCTGGTACTTTTCATTGGTGACGCCCCTCCGAGCATTCTCATTCTGTGGAAAGAAGAAAGTTAAACGTTGTTTGGTCTAATTGGAGCATCTAGCCGGAAATTTTCCACCTACAAGCTCGGGGGATACATCGAGAGTTTTTAACTTAACAAAATGCTTAGTCTTTCTTTAAGCATCTAGTCGGAACTAATTCAGTTTTCTATTAGAAGCTTGGGGGCTAAAGTATATAAAGTTTTTTTAACTCAGACATATGCTTAGTTTCTCTTTAAAGCATCTAGTCGAAACTAATTTAGTTACAACTAGAGGCTTGGGGGCTACAGTATTGAAATCTATAAACACTGCGTATGCTACTCTGAAAGCATCTAGTCGGAATAATTCATTCAAACTATATGCTTGGGAGCTACAGTGAGAAGTTTTCTAGCTTAGTCACTCTTAGAGCATTTAGATGCAAAGACCTATGGTTTTCCGTCTAAATCCTCGGGGGCTACAGTAGGATACTCATATGAAATGCAAAAGGCAAGCAAAACTTACAAGTGCGATGATCTTGATGTTTGTAGCACTCTCAGCAAGATTTCTGCTTGCCGGAGAAGCTCCTCAAGGCCGCATGTTGGAGATGTCGGCGCCGCACCAGGAACCAGAGCAGCGCTACCCAGCGTAAGTACCGGATAGACTATCTTCGGGAACTCTATGGTCTTCTTGGGTGCGGAGGCGTCACCTTCGGCAGACGTACCACCTTCCACCACCGCCTTACCGCTACCAATGGCATCCTTAGCCGGAGCTTCAGCCATTTGGTTTGCGGCACTTTCCTGCGTCGCCTGTGCACCGACAACAGCAAGCTTTGTGGAGGCACCTGAGTCCACTTCCATGGCAGAAGGGTCAGATGCTTCTTTGACCTATGAGCTTGTTGGAGCGGATGTGGGCTAGACGCTGGGAGTGACAGGGGCGATGGCGGGAGATGCGTGGGAAGACACGTCACGATGCAACATATCCTTAATGTTTTTAGAAGCCCCCAAGGTGTCGGAGGTCTTCTTCAAACTGGTTGTGGCTTTCTTCCTGAAATGTGCAAAAAGTATAAGTACAGGAATAAAGACAAATGATGGACAATGTCAGAGAGAAAGAAGCTTACACAAGAGGGGGTGCTTTGGCAAAGGGGATCCCAGTAATCTTTCTTTTCTCTGCCTCTAGGGTGGCGGTAGTCTTCTTGGAGGCTCCACCCTCCATCTTTTTCTTCTTGCCTCCGTCGGCAGCGTCAGAGGTGGAGCTCTTCCGCTTTCGCGCCAACGGAGCATCGTCGTCGGACACGACGGTGACTTCCTTCATCTTTGGATCATAGATTTGGGGAGCCATGCTATCCTCATCTATGTCGCTAAGCTGTTAAGTGAAAAACCACCGTATTAGATGAGATGTTAATGGCTAGACGTAAGAACTGGAGTATATGTCATACACGGAAAATAAACAGGTACCTTTGGGCACTTGCTCTCTACGAACATGTCGTAGGTGATGGTGAAGCCACGCTTCCTATACTTCACCTTGATGATGTCCTTGAGGCGGAGCTTGACGGAGTCGCTCGAGAAGTTGTCCTCGGAGATGCGGAGGCTATCCTTCCTCTCGTTGGTATACTCTTGCATCAACTTCAAGCGATGTTGTAGAGGCTGGATCCGCCTGACGAACCAGCACATGGCCAGGTCCAATTCGGTCAGACCCGTATCTACGAACCACTCTATCCGCCTTATAGTGCGGGAAGCGTCGATGTCGGAGGGAAGGGAGGCCTGGGATCTCCATGTCGAGGCTTTGGCGGCAGCTCCATCGACGAAGTCCGGATACGTCACTTCTCGGCCGGCCAGAGGGATATCTGGGCCGTAGAAGTACGTCTGTTGCCAGTTCTTGCAGGACTCGTGGCCAACAATGTCGGGGAAGCACCGGCCAGGCCAGATCTTAAAACTAATGGTGCCACAATTCCTGAGCTCGTAGTTGCCGGCTCCGGCTTCGCGCTTGACAGGTAAAAAGTATATAAAGAGATCTAGCCTAGGCCTAATCCCTAAATAACCCTCGCAAAGCGCCGCGTAGTTGCTGAGTGCTAAGATGCTATTGGGGGAGAGGTTCTGAGGCTGTACTTGGTAATGGTTGAGGACATCAAGGAAAAAGTTGGAGATGGGCAGGGAGACGCCGCGTACCAGTTGGGATTTGAGGTACACCTTTTCTCCGGCTTGGGGAGAAGGTGTGACCTCGCCGGCCGGCGCCGCCCGCCAGGCGAGCCCCTCCGTCCCCGGGAGGTAGCCCTTGATGATAAATTCCTTGATGTTGCGGTCCGTGATATCCGAACTGCGCCAGTCGCCCTTGTAGGAGTCGTACTCCTCCTCTAGCAGCTCCATCGCCGCTGAGTTATGGTCACCAACGGTGGCTTCGACCACCACGGATTTGGGGATCACCAGACCCACTGGGGGCGCAACGACGGAGCTTGCCGGCTTCGTCGCGGCATCGCCTGACACCGACATGGAGGGGGCGGAACTGCTACTGGCCATTGGAGGGATTACAGTGGTGACTGGGGAAGGTCGAGGGGATAGGGTTTTTTGCACTGTGCGCGGAGAGCTCGAGGAGGCGCTCGCTGGAGGAAGAAGACGATGAAGAGGAGAATGAGGTGAAAAGTAAAATTTCCACCGCTGTTACTATTTATAACCTCTGGCATCAAGATTCGTGCAGCATGATCGAACGGTTGCCGCGTAGGCGACGTGTGCGGGGGCGTGCGCGGAAATTTGCCACATTGCCAACCGTCGCCGCCAACGGTTCGTATCGCTTGCGCGGGAAAATCGGACATGATTGCGTTTCCTTTATGTGTGAGTTACGAGGTGTTGCTGACCTATGTCTACGTCGCCCTAGCTGTCACTAGCAGGTGAACCATCACATCAGAAGATTCCGGCATAGACGGATCTAATCCGTCTACAGAAGAGTACGATAGAAGATTCAGCAATTCTCCGACTTACAAGTTGAAGACGGAGAAAACCTTGCAAGGTTCTTTGGGAGGACTACGAGATGTTGCTTGACGATTTGTCGACATCCATCTAGACGGAGCATTCAACGTGAAGAGGCAAGACGACGCAAGATCTCGGAGTTCTCCGGAGGCTACTGTAGGGGATATGCTATATGGGTATCCTCATAGCATGTCTCTTATCCGGATAACTCGGGTGGCCCACAGTTGGTAGCATGGCCTATGGCCTGCTGGGCGGCCCAGTTAGATGGATGCAGAAGGGAGGCCCATGCCGGATAAAGGAAGACTACGGAGGAGTCACCGACGTACCCGAAGCCTTGGAGTGCAAGACACGTTAGACTAGTCATAAACAATGTAGGACTCTGTTACCTATCCGGCTAAGACTTTTCCCTGTAACCCTAGGACCCGGCGACTATATAAGTCGGGCCTATGGGAGCCTTTAAGGCACCAATCAACTCATACCTCGCACATCAAATAGATCCCTGTAACTCGGCGTATTGCCATTATAGTGATTTATAGCAGGAGTAGGATTCCGCCACCGTCGTGGGATCTGAACCTGGGTAAGCTGTGTTACCTCGTACCCGTCAACCGTCCGCCTTCCCTCACATCTCTAAACACGCACTGTGAGGACCCCTTCATGGTGTACTCGTCGGCAATACCATGACAAGCAGCGATGACAGAATGAGCACCAACGTTGTTTCAAGATCCATCTAGTTTTAGTAGTATTCTTGTTGTTTCGAAAGAAATGTAATGAATCCTTTTGTCTTAATGAAATTTGTCTTAATGTTAATCTTATATTTCAGTGGACGAATTGCCACAATTTTTGCCCGTGTGGTTTTAAAATGGATCGACGTGTATCGGATTGCGGCAGCGTTGCCCTTGCCCATCGTTGTCACATTTATAGGTGGCGTGCTGCACCTATGCTGACGATTTGCACAATACTCGTGGCATGGCAATGCAATGCTACCGATACAAGTTATCCATATCGCTCACACCAACTCCACTACTCTCGTTCGCCGCCGTCGCACCAGGCGAGCTCGCCACCGACCACTGGATCTATGGTGCGCGCTTCCCTCATCCACGAGTCGCACCAGGTTCTCACAATGCCGACGTGCGCACCAGGTCCCCTCCGCCGCGAGCTCTCCGTCGCCCCGCACCACGCCCTGCGCCCCCGCCCCGCATCGCGCCCTTCAGCGCCACTCTGGTCCGACGCGACCGCACCCTGCGCCACCTCCCCACGTCGCGAGCTCGCCGTCGCCCCGCACCACTCCCTCTGATGCCACCGCCCGCCGATGCGACCGTGCCCTGAGCCACTGCACCGCACCGCGAGCTCGCCGTCGCCCCGCATCGCGTCCTGCACCACCGCCCCCCACCGTGCCCTCCGGCGCCACTGCCCTGAGCTCGCTGTCATCTTCTCTGGCCACGCGAGCGACGTCCCGTCATCTTCTCCAGCGACGGCGATGGCACCGATTCTTTTGGTCCATATGCGGGAGAAGCCCCGTTGGGGACGTGTCAAATTGGGCCGGACACCCGTCTGAATTTTGCCGACCCACCCTACAAACGGATCAAATCGGATAAATCTAATGTCCGATTTGTGGTATGTGGTTGACCTAAGGCGGCGCAGACGGAACGGAACGGTGGACAACCATGTCCACATGCATCCTAACTACGGACAGCTTTGGGGGCATCGTCAGTGGAGTTGCAATTCCACCGACAAGCCATCGTTGATGGGGTTATGGGGCGTCCAGTTAGACGTTCCTAAACACAGACTTTGCTGAAACAATGGTAATTTGGACATTGCCGCATTATACGCAACACACGAACAAAATTAAAGAACTAAGGTTACCGTCTAAAAAACCCTTAAATAAAACACAGAAGATCGGGCGTGGAGCTTGGCGGGCGGCGCCTGGTGGGTGGCGCGTGGACGGAGTTCTCATCGTGGCGGCGCGGGTTTGTCCGAGGCTCAATCTAGGCCGCAAGGAGGTGTTATGATGGTGGTGATTTTCTGGCCCTTTAGTAGTGGCGGCTGTCCGGGTTCGCTCTGGTTGTTTCGACAACTAACTCGCGTGCAGTGGTAATGATCCATACGACGGCTTTCGTCGCGGCGACGGGGAGCCTAGGCGTGGCGGCGGAAGTGTTTGCTTGTTCATCATCGGGAGCGTGAGGTGGGAGAGGAGGTGTGGTGGTTGTGTCGGTCCTTGTTGGGCGGGCATGAGGTATGGGACTCTCTGCTGGGCGAAAGTCTTGTCCTGGCGGCTGGCCGGGACCGACGTTGGTGACGCTTGTGGGCGCCACATCCTTCTTGAAGTCGTCGTCGAAGCGGGTGTTTCTTGTTCCTCCGCCCGGGCTCTCCGGGAGAAACCCTAGATCCCTCGCGGGATCGGGCGTGGGCGGCGCTCTTATGTCGCTTTGCCTCTTGAGGCCTCGCTTTGGACGTCCACCGGACAGAGGGTTTTGTGGAGTGTTTTGGTGGTTTTGGCGGAGGCGGTTCGTCTTCAGCCAGGCGGGGTGCGGCCCTGGGGCCGGCGTGGTAGTTTGGAGCGGTGGCTCCGGTCTTTCGCCTCCGCCTGTTGTGTTGAGCTGTGGTGTCGACCTAGTTGGTCGTCGACCCGTGTGGAGCGCAGCCTCGCGGCTGGCGTGCAGTGTTGTGTTGTAACGGTTTTTTGGTCAGTTTTGCTTATAAACGGTCCAACTCCTTTCTAGTAAAGCAAAGCTTTTGCCTCGTTTTAAAAAAAAACACAGAAGAGAAGAACACTGAATCAAGCAAAACCAACTGGAACAACTTTCATTCAAGCCAAAGCAGCTACAAAGACAGACACGATCGGACTATACTAGACAAAACACAAAGCACCTCTTTTGCGAGGGAAGTACAAATATATAGTGCGTGGAGGCATCCCTCCTTATTTATAGTCGTATTCAGCAACGATCGATGCAATCGTGCAGGTAAGTCAGGCTGCGTAGTTGCAGGTAAGGCAGGTAAGCCTACGCCGTAGCGGGACCTGCATGGTTAGGCAGAGGAGGCGTCGAGGCAGACCCACTGGCCGATGAACACCTTGGCGCAGTTGATGTTCGGGTTGAAGCCGAGGAACTGCTCCTGGGTCAAGCCGGCGCCCTCCGCGACGTCGAAGCAGGTGTCGCCCGCCTGGAACCCCTGCACCTTGTTGCACGTCAGCGCCGGCACCGACTTCGCGAACGTCGACATCGCTGCGTTGCCTTCCTTCATGCTGCCGGCCTCCACCTGCAAGGTGATCCTGGCGTCGGCGAGGGTCACCGCCACGAGAAGCGACGCGATCAGGAGAGCGGCGGCTCCGTGGTTCGCCATTGCAGATGCTCTCGGCTGACGCGAAGGAAGAATAAGCAAGCGGCTTACGAGGCTCGATCTGCTTTGGTGAGTGCGATGCTGATGATGAGAGTTACCGCTTAGCTATCGCCTTTTTATAGCGTGATGACCAGTGTAAAACAAAAATTCGATCGACGAGATGGAAATGTGACGAAAAGAATCCGGCCTAGGCCTTGGAAACGGCGTGTGTGCTATGTATGGGCGGTATTGCTTATGCTGAGGATAGTGTAGTTAGTATGGACATGACGTTCAGAACATTTACGTCCCAGGTAATCTGATCTGTGATCCCTATGAGACTAGCTTGGAATAACCTGTGCTGTGTAATTTTCTTTTGTTTTGGCTTAGCGATTTTACGTTTCGCTTGCTCCATAATTTTGTTTTATGTTTGGTCTTGTTTCATATAGATCGTGGGCCACCGTGATATGACAGAAACAATAAATTGCTCGCGAAAAGAACGTCCTATGGAAAACAGAACCTTTCGGTTTACTCTGACCATCAAACTCAATGTGAATAATCCTGCTCGTAGGTCACTTTCCTAGATCCCATCCATTTAAGGGACATGAATCCACTGAACTCAAGCAGTTAGCTTATCATCGATTTTGATGTCTTCGAGTTTACGCTCTATTGTGATTTCCATCTAGATCTAGATTTTTGTTAGCGCATGTCCCTTCACATGGAGGTGTGTTGGTAGCATCGTGAAATCCAACATGTATCAACCGTTGATCGAAATTCGCATCTAATGACTGAGGTTTTCCTTGAGAGAGAAAGTGAGTGTGTGAGATCCCGACGCATGGTTTAATAGGGTTGATAGGATACCCATACCAACAAGTTGTAACTTCTTTTCTAAAATCTCATCTTAAAAAAACCTCTAGGTTAAACGTGCTTGGGCTAGAGCAATATAAGGATAGGTAACCGGCAGGAAACTTGTTTTCGGGTGCGTTGGGTGCGCACGAGTGAAGAAAAAGTGCGCAGAAAAGACTAGTGTTGATAGGCGAGGCCAGTCTAGAAATCCTAGAGAGCTGCAAGAGGTGACAGCTGCCGGTCCGAACAGGCCAGGATGTTACAGAGTGTGAGCAAGCAAGCCATCGTGGCTGACATTGTGAGAGAGTGAGAGAACATACAAAAACACCAAAACCTAGTTAGAAGAGAGGAAGAGGAAGGAGAGGTGATTTCTGTTCAGATTTATGAGTTCTTTTGACCTGTCTGTCTTCAAACTTTTGTTTGGAAGCTCTAACATGTTGGATTGGCTCCAACTTAGTGAGCCTGCTCCTTACTTTGAGTACTTTGTCATGGTTAGTTTGTTTTGATTTTTGGGTCAGTGTAGCACAATATTTAGAAGTGGTTTAGTCAGTTCGGACTAATGCAGTTTAATCAGAGAGAAATTTTGGTAGACGAACATACTTGGCACGCAAATGGTGTTCGAATGAGCTGGATTTTGGTGTGTATGTTGGAAACATACATGTCTGCTTGTCTACCAAGTTTGGTGCTGATTAGATTTGTGGTTTAAGAGTAGTTTGCTGATTACGATGACATAAACTATGATGTACCATTGCATTTGCATTTACTAGTAGTTTTCACTTTACTTTTGTTTATTTTGACAACCACTATGGTGGAATTAGGGACACAAGATAAGTTAACTTTATTTTTTTGGTCGATAAAAGAGGAAGAGAAAAGGGTTTTACAACTTATCGAAGAGTTCAATATTAAACCAGACATCATCCTTGTAGGGTAAAGACGCTTGCTAGAATATTCTGTGCTTAGAGTCCCCACGAATTGGTATACACATAGTTTGTTGCCATCAATACTGACTTTGAACCGGCGGCGGAGCAACGACTGTGATGAGGCGAAAGGAGCGACCTTGAACCAACGGTAGATCCGTGATTGCCAGCGACGACGAACGATGACCTTGAACCAGCAACAGAGCCATGCTATGAGAGGGGGGCGACAACAACCTTGAACCAAGGGCGAACATTGACAGTGAAGTGGCGACGGACGTCGGCCTGGAGCAACAAACCATCGGGCAATTGCTACTGAAGCAGTTTGGCAACAACATTTAAGAGGATTGGGATTAAATTGGGAAGCATACCAGGCAAGCGCCTGGCTCAAGGTCTGACATGAAGAACCATCGGCCACCAGGGTAGGAAGAGCAGGTGGCAGCAGGGGGAAGAGCAATTGACAACCAGGGGTGGAAGAAGACGACGGCTGACAGGGCAAATGCAACACATTGATTTGCGAGCATCAGTTACTAGTAGGCGAGGAAAAAGATTATAACCTAACCTCTTGATACCATGTTAGTGGCTTAGGACATCTCCAACCGATCCCCTAACATTTAGAGGAGTAAACCTCCGGAGAAAATTTAGAGGAGTAAAAATACTCTTCTAACCGATAGCCATTTCTAACCAAGTATAAAACTTAGAGGACTAAATCATATGATCACCACAAAATTCGATCAAATTTGACCGAATTTTGGTCGATTTTAACCGAATTTGAAACCTACTTTTTCATTTACTTTAATTTAGCCATATTACACCCAAAAGTCGATCGAATTTTGCTAAATTCAACCGGATTTCAACTAAACCTAACATAATCCTCATCCCACTCGAAGGAAGAGTCGCTGTCGAGCTCGATGACCGCCGGCGCCATCGACGGGCCAGCAGAGCTGCCGACGTCCTCCTCCCACACATTGGCCAGCGGCGGAGCTGTCGACGGCCTCACAGCATCGGCGACCCTCTTCTTCTTTGCCGCATACACCTTTCACTTGGCCTCGGCGAATTCCTCGAGCCGTTGCCGCTCCTCCTCGACGATCTACGGGTTGATCCTGGCGAGCGTTGCCACCATCACTGCGTCACGGAGCTCCGCCTCGAGGCGCTCGCGGGCCTCCCTGTCCTCCCGCCGCTCGCGGTCGGAGATGAGTCGGAGGCCGGTCGGCTCCAAGTCCAGCATAGTGCAGCACCCTAGCGGCGGGGGGATGCGCCGGCGGCATGCACTAGGGATGGGGGCGGGGATGGCCGGGAGAGGATCTGGCCATCGGTGGTCTCTGGTGGTGGCTAGGGTGGCGGTGGTCGCCGGAGGTGGAGGAGAGGGCGAGACGGAGTAGGTGTGAACACAGAATCACCGAAGGAATCTTTTACTCATCCACCACTCGGATGAGTAATTTTTTTATTTCACTAAAGCATTTTGGGATTCGGTTAGGTCCGATTAGAGGAGTAAAAAGGCATATTTTACTCCTCTAACCGATTTTAGGGATCGATTGGAGATGCCCTTAGTACACAACAACATAAATTTCCAGTATGGCAAGTGCCTGTGTTTCATTTTGCTAAATGATGCCAATTAACTGGTGCATCAATTCCATAAATTGGAGATTGTATGTGCATGTATAATGGGGAGGCCAAAGACCAATATCCAGGAGACCAAAGGGCATCATAAATATAACACATACTAGTACTTACAAGTTTTTCTTTGCCTGTTATGATTAAACTTCTAAGAGATTGACAATCGGTGTAATAAAAATGCATGCCTCTGCTATACAAACTGTTCCACTAGATCAAGAAACCTAAAAAAATTATATTACTACCCGAAAACTACCGAGCATCTACAGCTGTGAAATTTGTTCCTGTATGGATTGGATATAAATCTGTGTCTAACGTGTTCTTCCCCATGTTTACCCCAGGCTCATTTGGCTCTGGCATCGTTGCATTCTCACTGCTCAGCATCATAACAACTGAAGACATCAGTGGCCTGCTCCGAGGGTGCACCTGAACACACAGGAGAGCAACCTGTATGCACCTGAGCACCACGCTGTAGTCATAGGTGCCGGCCATCGCTTCATCCAGTAGATCTATAGCCCGACCTTCTTTCCAAAGAGTCCATGCCTGGAAAAAGAACGACATGATTGTATCAGTAACAGAAACAATCAAAGATCGATCACTTTCGGCAATTAATCAAGCTGGTACTTACATAGCAAAGGAGGTTGAGATCAAGCTCGTCGACGTAAAATCCTCGGTTTCGCCTGCCGGTGATGATCTCTATCACCAGGACACCGAAGCTGTAGACATCGGATTTCATAGAGAAAATTCCATCCAGTGCATATTCCGGCGACATGTAGCCGCTGAAGACCACCAGCTCACTTTTGTCAGCAGGAAAGCTCATATATATTCTGGAAGATATTTTCCCTCCAAAAAAATGTGTATATTAATCGAGAGATGTTACGAGTACTCACTATGTCCCGATGATCTTCATGGTGTATTCAGTTGTCTGATCACCTCCGAACATTCGAGCGATACCAAAGTCGGAGATCTTGGGGATCATATTTCTGTCTAGTAACACATTGCTTGCCTTCATATCTCTATGTATGATCCTGACCCTTGAATCCTCATGGAGATACAACAGACCCCGTGCAATCCCCAAGATGATGTCAAAACGGTTCTTCCATCCTAGTAGCTCGCGCTTTCCTTCATCTGCACAACATTTCACTTGAGATAAACACATTGTAGATCTAACCAGACCACAAGTAGTACAGAGCTGTCCCCCGCAAAAAAAAAAAAAGTTAAGCGAAGCTGTTTCTGTTTGATGAAAAAAAAAAGAGCTGACCAAATATGAAGGTGTCTAGGCTGTTGTTGTGCATGAACTCGTACACGAGCATTCTCTCGTCGCCATCGATGCAGCAGCCTAGTAGCTTCACGAGGTTCTTATGCTGGACCTTTGCTATCAGTTTTACCTCGTTCTTGAACTCCCCAATCCCCTGTAATGATTTCTGAGATAGCCTCTTTATCGCTACCTCTTGTCCATCCTCAAGCTGTGCCTGCTCGTCAAATTTGCAGTTCAGTTAATATCTACACTCTCCGCTCCAAAATAAGTGTCGTGGTTTCAGTTTAAATTTGCACTAAAACCACGACACTTATTTTGAAACGGAGGAAAAACTACATTAGGAGAGAAAAAAGGGTTGCCATAGTACTGTTATTGGATTGTTATCTTACCATATAAACGGAGCCAAATCCACCTTGTCCGATCATATAGTCGGCGGCGAAGTTGTCTGTCGCGGCCAGAAGCACATCCAGGTCGAACAGCGGAAGGTCGAGATCTTCCTCGCTATGCATCGGGTCATCTGTCTGCCGTTGACCCCGGCTGCTTGTGCTTGGTGCCGTTTTATTAGCCTGGAGTTTCTTCCTTTTCATGTTCCTCCAGAAACAGCAGCAGCCAATCGCCGCCAGAAGAAGCACGCCGGCGACAGTGGCGACGACGGCAATCAGCAGCTTCCTGTTTGGACGCCGGCGGGCAGCAGCTGAAATCAAGTAGCGGTGAACGTGGGGTGAGCCATCTAACAGTCGTTACACGTGTTTTTATAGTTATCTAAACCAAGTGCTTGCTCTTAATCTATCGTAGATCCACGTACGTAACACCTTTTATAGCTTGTGTCGCTTTCGATTGGGTGGTACTGCACATTAGTTCGTCAGTGATCGATCTTTCTTGCGGACTACGCTGCACGTAATCCAGCATATTTGGTAGGCTAACGGTATCATGTGGAGTATGATATCATGTGATACTTTGTTATCGTCAGTAGCAAAATTATTGCAGTTTCACCCAATGACCGACGGCTATTAATTGGACGGCACGCTACTCTGCTTCTATTCGTAGGTAACCGTGGACTTGCATCCGGATAATGCGACCGGTTCATCGATTGACCAACTCCACGGTGCACCCGAAGTCAAAATTCAGTGTAAAAGAACACAGTGTACTACGACAGATAGATTTGGACGCATGTTAAACTAGAACACCAAAATGTTCTTCACATGTGACGCTAGTTTTTGTAAATGGAACCGAGGAGGGATACCCGAGAACACTCGGTGGTCTACTGTAGAGGACTCAAGCGTACCATATTTCTCTTGTCAAGCTCTTAGTCTAATAAGTATCAGATTTTTTTTCATAAAAAGCATATATTAATATCACAGAGATATCAATTACACCCAACCTTTATAACAACGTATGAACCAGAAAAAAAGAAGAAAATTATAAAAAAGAAAGTCCCGCTACAACGAACGATTTCTTGTAACAACGACACTAATACAACCAGAACAATACCAGTAGTCCAGACACTCCAATAACGACGCCTTCAAAAAGAAAATAGTGCAAAAGCACCGGCGTCGCCCTTCAAAGTCGAAGATGTCAGTCGTTGACGCATGTGGCCGATTGTTGGCTTGGGTCGACATAGGTTCTACCATGTTTGAGGCGAGGCTTGGTTTGGTTCATCGAAGGTGAAGACAGGAGTCGCTATCTCGTGGAGGAGTGATGGTGATGATACTTGATAGCAATCTCAACAGCAATCACAACGGTGGTATTTATTCTTCGTGGTGCGTGTGTGTGCATCATGTGGGTGGTCAGATGGTGGTGTCTAAAGTGGTCGTGTTCTATAACGATATTGGTGCATTTGTAGTGATTTTTGGTCGTTTTCCGCTAAAGAAACTGGTCAATTCTCTTCTGCTTTTTAAAGTAATAAATGAGACAAAAATGTATGGTTTGTTCAAGAAAAAATTAGAAAGTACTGGGTAACACGGTTAGTTTTCAGCTCGAATACAAAATTTTCCCCCAACTTCTCCATCTTTCGAAAATATGGTAGATATACGAATGAAAATAAAATGAAATATTTTACGGTGATTTAATCATGTATATAGGTACGTTCAACCAAGATAACTGAAAACTTCTTGATCAGGGGGAAAATGTGTGCTAGTTTTGAGCTGCTGAACAAGTAAAGAAGACCAGCCAAGAAGTACAAACCTGCGGCACTCAAGGCATCCACCTCAGACTGCGCGAGCCGGATGTACACGTCCTGCACGACCCCTGAATACTGCCTCATGTCAAGCAGGTCGATGCCCCAGATGACGCACCCTCGGCTGACACCGCCGCTCATGTTGGCGGCGGAGTAGGCCCTGCAGCTGCAGTTCGCCAGGCACACCTGCCTGCACCGGTCTAGCGTCATGTCGGCGTACATCGTCGCGTTGGTCGCCTTCGGCAGCTTCATCCGGTTCATCGGCCAGAACCCGTCTCCGGCGCCGGCACAGGTCAGTTTGGTGCTCCTGACGCAGCCGCCGGTCGCGTCCCTGAGATCCCACCGCTGCTGCGACTGGGGCTGGAACCCCGGCAGGCAGCTGCAGAGCGGGGTCGCGGTCATGTCGCAGTACCCGAACGGCCCGCACATGGCGTAGCTGTCGCAGGGATCGGTCGGGTAGTACCAGAAGCTGCTCCAGTTGCCGTTGGTCCACACGTACCGCTGCACCCGCCCGGCCTCGCCGTTCACGGCGAACCGCGACAGCAGCGATGGGTCCGTGACGGCGTAGCTGTAGTACGTCTCGTCGCGGGTGGACACGACCTTGAAGACGAAGCTCGGGGACCTGAGGTTCGGCACGCCCGTGAGCCCGGCCCCGTTGAACGGCCCGCTCGCGTAGATCACCTCCGGGCCACGGAAGAGGAAGAACTCCGGCAGCCCGCCCAGGATCAGCTTGAAGGTGTAGATCCCCGACGAGGGGTCCGTGGAGCTGCTCCAGGACGTGATGTTCCAGCTGAGGCGCTTCTTGAGGTCCATCCCGAGCTTCATGCCCGGGAGCAGCGTGTCCGTCGGGTAGTCGAAGCTCTGCCACGCCACGCTCTCCGGGGAACCGCTGCCGTCCGAGCTCAGGAGGAAGTTGCCATTGTCGCGTAGCTGGGCGGCGGCGCGCGCGGTTATTTGGTTCTCGGTGGTGGGCGCCGGCGAAGACCACACGGTGGAGTTGCGGCGGTCGAAGATGACCAGCCGGCCGTCGGAGGTGAGATTCAGGACGCCGGGGGTGCGGACGAGCGGGTTGTTGCGGTTGGCGACCCACACGATGGTCTTGTTCGGGATGCTGGCGTACCAGATGCCGAGGTAGGTTCTGGCGCCGGTCGGGCTGAAGAAGCCCAGCTGGAAGACACCGCCGGCTGAGAGGAGCGTCTGGTTGCCGGTGATGGACGTGGTCAGGTCGATGGTGTCGGTGATGGCGACGGAGGGGGAGAAGAAGCTGGCGGCGAGGGCGAGAGCGAAGGTGAGAAGGAGAGGCAGAGCACGCGTCCTCATGCTCTCTCCGGGGTTGCGCGCCAAGTTGAGCTCTTCTCTCAAGATTCAAGAGTCACGACATCTCGATATGGTTCTCTGTCCTCTGTTGACCACAGGGAGGTGAACTGGTGATCAATCGCGTGCGCGCCGTGATGATCAGCTAAAGCCATCACCAACGGCCACGGCGAACGGACAGTCCGTTTTCGTGCGTTTGACGAACCGGTCGTAGAAGAGCGCTCGAGAACTTCGTGTGTATCAGTCACCTCTCAGATTTATCTCACCGAGTTTGGGCAAAATACGAGTTACACTAACTAGGTTGCAACTAAAAATTAATATAGATTTAATAAGTTGTAATCAGATTATAACTAAGAATTAGCACATATAGTAAGATTGACGTCACCCGAATTAGATATAAGAAGTTTTCGGACGCCTTATATCTAGGCGCTCCATTTTATTATATTGAAATAGTGTCTCTAACAAGTGATTTATAACGTGAAAAGTGATGTAAAAACTACACCCTCATTTTAAAATATAAGATGTTTTACTTTTTGTAAAGCGAATGTATCTAGACATTTTTTGATGTGTAGCTTTGGTGTAAATCTACACAATAAAGACGACTAGATATATCCATTTTATAAAAGCTAAAACATCTTATATTTTAAAACGGGGAGTGTAACTTTTATCTACCACGTTGTCCAAAAAAATACCACTCCAACAGGTGATAGTGATATATATTTTGGTCCCATGTGATGCAAATATAAATCTCCCTCCCTCGGTGATACATATCAAAGACGGCACCATGAGAAAGGCCAACCGCTACGCTGAAGGCCGCCCGTTCCCTCACAGTTGCCCTGCAGCATCGTCACTGACTCCAACCGTTCCCGCAATCGCCCACCTCAAAATCACCTGATTTGTAGCCATCGAGCCTCGCTCGCCATTCCTCCGCTGTCTCCGAGCGAATTTCCACTGAATCGCGTTTGCGCTGCTTCAATATGTCGTCGATCCGCCGCCCCAAACCGTTCACCGACTTCCGAAGCGTGCAGTTGCGGTCGTCTGGCCGCTACATGGTGGAGATCACCATCAATGAATGCGTTGGTGGCTCGGCATGTTCGAGACGGCTAACCTCGTTACATGTGTACAACATGGAGTTCCGGACAAACGTGGTTGGATATTAACTTCCATCAGGTGCCAAACCGCGCGAAGGCTAAGTTCCTCATGTCGGAGCTGCACATCGTCACCTGTGAGCAGGAGAGGGAGAACCGCCACGCATTTCTGCAACTTCGGGCTGCATAGAGTGACGGCGAGACATGGAGAGGCTCTATCATGAGCGGTTGAACCTCCTGCAGGCATAGGTGGATTTTTACATCTCTACGGAGGCAGGCTACAAGGAAGAGTAGTTAAGGAGGCTAGTCCCTCCATTGTTGTCGTGACATCGGATTCCTTAGAGTTGGATTCCGATATCTGGAATGACCTCGGAGCCTCCTCCGACAATGACGATGGTTATGATCGGGATGATTGGGATGTGTCAGAGTCGAGCTGATTGAATGTATCGAATTTAAGGATGAAAGTTTCGAAGTTTAAGGTCAAAGTGTCAAAGTGTAGGGTCAAAATGTTGAATTTCAGGGTCGAAGATTAGGTTCTATGTACCATCGAAGTCGAGTTGAGTATATTGAGCCGTTGAAACTAATTAGAAGTATTTGATTTAAGCTTGAGTTATTCAATTCAAATTTTAAACTATCAAAGATGAACAATTTAGTGGTGCTAGGTGACCTATTACACATAACATAGTGTGGCACAAGTATCCTAAAATACATCACCTAGAAAATCAAAAAATGTATTGATGATGTAAAACCTCTTTTTAGTGATGTATAATTACATGTTTTAACTTATAAATTACAAGATACTCGCATCCTCCTCCAAAAATCCCTAGCCGCTGCCTTCTTCCCCGTCGGCGATCGATGGGTCCTCGCCTCCTCCGCTTCCGCTCACGCGGGCGGGAGGGGGTGGGGACCTAGGACCTACACTCGTCATTCATCAAGGTCCCTAAAGTTAGCATTTCTGTGGTGTCGTGGTGGGTCAACTCAGATGGTGATGGATGCGCTACATTGAATAATGGTACCCCGGCTTCAACCCCATCCCGACAAATTTTACGGTGTCGAGAAGCCTGTGAATTATGGTCTTCAACGGGCATGTGCTCTGGCTCTTGTGGTGTTGATCTCATCGTCGATCTGGTCCTCATGGCCTTGGAGTGCGATGGTGCGAATTGCTGCTAGTTTGTGGTGGATGGTGGAGGTTTCAGCCGCTTGATAGGCATGATGGCGTTGGCCCTGGATCCGTTGAAGATGATCAAAGGGCTCCTTTGGCTGATGTTCCATGGCAGCAGGCTAGATCCAGTGCGACTCATTAACGACTCATGGCTAGGGTTTCTTCAGTGCCAAAGTGTGGTCCAACTCTTGAAATAGGCTTTCTCCCTGCTTTATAAATAAAGCCAAATCCAGGTTCATACAAACATCCCAACAACACCAAGGCCGAGGCCAAGCGAAAAAGAAAAGGTGGTAATAGTCCGCTGGGGCCACAGCAAAACAAATCCCAAGACATAAAAGAGAAAAGATGGGGACGCGACGACACTCAGGCCCCCACCTGGGATGAGGGAGCCGGAGCCGAGAAGGGGGACGCCGCCGTCCTCAAGGCTCGAAGAGTGTCGTCCAGAGCCTCCCGATCGCGCTGGCTCACCAAGGGGGACCACTGCTGCAGGAAAGCAATAAAGAAAAAAATCAAGTCAGAGGCCAACTACTGATGATTTTCTTCTTCTCCAGCGACGACGAAGGATTTGGGTTCTGAGTAGTTGCGACGAGGACAGTTTGTAGTTGTCCAACCGTTTGCTTTCTCTTTGTTTTTTTTTTGCTTATATGCGTACCCTATTTGTATTGTTACAGCAATAGATACTAGTAATGTATGGCCACAGGTCGTGTGTAGTAAAAAAAAACTTATAAATTACAATACATCACCTATTATTAGAGTTGCTCTAACGATTATTTGGCGAGACACAGAGGCCGAGAGCACAGAGCATTTCCTAATCCATCTGCCACGTTGGCTGGCGAACGAGAAGGTGGCGACAGGGTCAACGTTAGCTGTCCCCGGAAAGTCAGCCTGCCTAGCTGGTCTTCACGGAAGCTGACTGAGTCCCAAGTCAACTACTCTCTACCAGACGGCCTGCCGAATTGTGCACATGAACGAACGAGGCGGTCGTCCGGTGCTCGATCCGACTCTTCAGGCCGGCGCACATGCACTGCCTAATTTAATAGATGGTGTGTTTCCAAGTACTACTCCACAAATGGATGCTGACTTTTTTTTTTTTGACTTTAATGGATGCTGACTTTGATGGGCTAATAACCAACGGCTATTTGTTTACACGACATGCGCACGGCTATGGTTGAAAACGGAAAGAAAACGTTTGGTTTGGTTTCGAAGAAAAATAAAATGAAGAGCTAAAAACAAAAAACGAAGCCTCTGAAATTGGTTTCGAAGGAATGCGACGTGGACGACATTGTTGCATGGAATAGCCGACCCAACATAGCATAAGGGGCACAGCCCCATAAAGCTGCCATAGCCACACTGCAGCAGGTGCGCCGCTGGCGTCGCCTCCAGTCCGAGTAGTCCCTTCTCCAACCAGCTGGAAGCATCGCTGGAGCTAGACCCGACACTACAGGAATGAAAAGCTATGCCGACGGCCGGTCGCTACGTCGACGGCCAAACGTCGGGCCCGTCGACGTAGCCATCGTCTAGGCCACTCCGCCGGCGGCACCGCATGGCACGCGTCGGCAAAAACGGAGGACCAGGCGGGGGTGGGTGGGGGACGGGGAGGAGGGTTGAGGGAGGGGTGAAGGCAAGGAGGGCGGCGGGCTGCTCACGGGAGCAACGCGGTAGCGCGAGATGTCAAAAGGCTCACAGCAAAGTCACCCCCCGCCCACCTCCGTGTCTTACAGTTACAGTAGTTGTCGCTTGTCGAAGTTATGGCTATGTTTTGTCTTGTTGTCTACATTCTATATATGTGAATTCATGTTTTCATCCATTTTCGTCCTGTTTTCAACACTACTCACGCCTCAGTCTGTGTGGGCAGGCCCGTCCAAGGGCCCGTGCGAGCTGGGCGACTGCACGGGGCCCCAAAAAACTAAAGGCCCCATGTCCCAGTGCACAGCCCAGCCCAGCACGCCTTGCTGCCCATTTTCTGGCGAGCTAGAAGCCTATGGTCGAGGCCCGATCGCTAGTGTCCCTATCGATTTTAGCTGCCCCCAAATTAGCGATGGCATTGTGCAAGGAGGTTTTCATTTTATGGATCGGATCGATCAGTCCTGATCAACGTTCATACGTTCTGACTGCTCGACATGCTCATACGTTCTCCCAATCCCACCATTAGTCTGTTCGACGTGCTCGTGCGTTCTGACTGCTGAGGACGCCTGGTCTCATCGAGAACCACGGAACGGCGGGACAGAGAATATGAGATCTCCACAAGCCCCATGCCAATCTGCCAGGCGCATGTTCGCCAAGTGCGCCTGCGGCCGTTCGCCGCGTCCGATTCTATCAGTTGATCTCGATTAACCTCGAACTCCAAGGCCGGTCAAGGTTTGCACGATTTTCAAAAGTTAACTTATCTTGAGACGTCTAAAATTTGGTCCATGTAGTTTTTGAACTTAATCTTAGTATTCTTCTCGGTTTGCAAAACATGAAGAATCAGGTCTTCTCAAAATAGAAGCTACGTCTCTGACTTTTCAGTTTAGTGTTGTTCTAGTATAGAATTAATGTTTGGTTATATTTTTGTTTACTAAAAATACTATGCATTGACTTTATATATACTATAAAGTGGAAGTGTGTTCTAGTTACTATTATTATGTGATTTTTTCAAAATTTAGGGCCTCATTTTGTGTTCCGCACAGGGGCCCCGATTTTCTGGAGACGGCCCTGTGTGTGGGGGTTAGGCAGATCGATCGAGCGTGTTTCTTCTGACTTACAACGCCGTCGGAAACTCCATATAAATACAGAAAGGGGTATATATATACGCCCTATGCAGAATGCCACTGGTCGTCGGACGTCCATCCATTGCCCCAACTTCGACCTCAGTTCTGATAAGTCCACTAGCTTAATGAAAGCTCTGACTTTGTTCACCGTGATATTAATTAATGGCCTAACGTGAACGATCGAGAAAAAGTCATACGAGTAGTATTATTTTGTAATGCAACAGGGTACTACAAGTTAAAGAGGCGTGACACACCTCGGCGTCATTATCTTGTAGACTAACACGGAGTCTCGCAACGGTCAGATTATACATATACAGGCTGTGAGTTTGACAATATGTTCGATTCCTCGTCAGCTGGGGTTTGCGTGGACACATACTACGGGTGAATCACCTTTGTGAGGTGTGGTTAATTTGCTTACGCGTGCTCGGATCCTCTCTGTCATCTTGATATAGTTTGTGCGCAATTAAAATAGATGGGGATTTTCTGCATATGGTTGCACTTCTTATATTTTAGAAAGAATTGAAAAAAAAACATAAAAAATGAGATATAGAGCATTAAATATTGCAAAAAAAGTTGCAGCAACACAACTAATATGTACTTACTCAACATGATCCACATGCACACAAAAAATAGATATATAAACTTGCAAGGACAGCTAGTCTATGCAATCTGCATGGCACGTCCAACAACGATAGCCGTTCTCTCGGACGCACATCTTGAGTGTGTCAATTATTGCCATATAGCATTATCCACGTTATAACTGTGCACATGAGCGACTTTCCATGCGTAGGATGGGGTTGAAGTTTTCAGATCCTCAGTCAATGACATGTGCTCTCAAACTTGTGATCTACTCCTACAACACAAACTTATTCCCCTTGCTACTTCACTCGGCGCCGTTTTAGCCATGTCATTCCCGAGATTATTTTTCTAAGCAGGCGGGATTTCAAACTCCGATGATCCTTTAAGGCGCTTAATCAAGTGTATGGGTGTTTGGTGCGTATTTGACATTGTTTAGGCTGCGAGGCTTATGGCTATATATTATCTCCTAATTGTCCCTCCGTGGCAAGGCGAGTAATCAAGTGGTTATTTTCTTTGTGTTTCACATTGTCAAGGCTATAATGGATGGTGATATTAGCTTGGACAGTGGCGGTGAGAGCAGAGGGTGACGTCCGTTTTATGGTGCTCTTTGAGCATCGGTCTTGAGCTCTAGGGTGAAACTATAGGTCTCACCTTCATTGGTTGTAACTAAAGGATCAATGATGTTGAATAGACGGTGGGTGAATAGCAAGTTGGCAACCACAATTTTTATATTTTTGTTAAGTTTAGGATAACCGTGGAATTTAAATGTTCTACGAAATGTAACTAGGGGATACAATCCTATATGGTAAAGAGATAACACTAGCAAAGAGATATACACCAACAAAGCTAGATATTATCAGTAAGAAAAGGAGTAACAATATAAGGAAACCAAGCTAAAGACAAAGATAGAAAATTTATCCCATACTAAAGAAAAAAGAAGAAGATTTATCCCGAAGTTCAAGTTCCTTGGGGAATCTCTAATATTCTATGGAGATGCCATGGTCAAGAACACTACACTATCTCACGGATCAAGACTTCTTATCACTTGAGATAGTCCTAAAAATTCTTTTGCCCGCTTTACTATCCGAGAAAGTTGACGCACCCTACAACTCACCGGTGGAAAAGAGGCCTATAGCCCCGGGTCGTATGGGCCATTAGCCCCGGTTCTGGACCCGGGGCTAGCCAGGCGGGGCAATTGCTAGCCCCGGTTCTGTCCCGAACCGCGGCTAATGGTGCTTCACGTGGGCAGCTGGCGAGCGAGGGGCCTAGCAGGCAAATGTCTTGGTTTTTAATAGGAACCGGGGCTATTGCTCCCCTGACGCGGCAGGAAAACGGCGCGTTTTTGTGCCGCGACAGAATCCGTTTCCTGCTATTTTTCATTTATTTGTTTTGGGCATTTTTTAATTTGTGTTTTGCGCTAAATTGGATGGCATAATTAATACTACATACAACAATGAAGGAACAACTATATAGTGCACATCATCGTCGCGAATATATTACACCATCTCATCCAATGTGCGTTGTCGAACATATTACAAAATGTACGCACCACGAGTTATTACATGCACATTACAAAACATATGTAACTACCTCGGTGAACTACGCTCCTAGATACAAGCCTGGATGAGCGGTAGTGGTTGAAATAGTACGGTGGGGCCCCAAAAGCCACTCACTGGTAGTCCTTTCAGACGTCCCAACCACTACCCTCTCAACGGGACCTGTACGGGCGGCGTAGTCGGCGAAGGATCAACTACATTACACAAGTGGGTATGTCAAGCCACCATACAAGAGTACATCAAAGCCATACCATCTAGAAAGAAAGGAAATATACCAACGCCATACGGCAAGATTCAAATGACCTAGATAGATCTATATTTTAGGATAACTCCTCATACAACACACATCAGAGTATCATGCGGAAGCGGCAAACAGAATCCGAGTACGGATAAGAAGCAAATCGGCATAAGATGCCATAGAAATAAGCACATCCCAACTACAGGTCTCACGGATCCCCGTTCCCGGAATCTCTACACCATACGATCGTTGCCCACATCTTCGGCTTCTTCCACCCAGTATCCGTCCTGAGAAGGTACCTGTTCATCTGAATCAAGAATTTATCGTGTGAGACCCTAAGGGTACTCAGCAAGACTTAATGCCTCTAAAGGGGACACAACCTGGGGTGACGCAATTGCAGCGAAAGGTAAACCCTAGCAATTCTACAGATAAACGCTAACCATCCGCCTAACCAATGATAGACGGATGTCCGTGAATTTAAGTACAACAGTTATGATGGTAATCTCATCCGATCCATCCTCCTCCCTGCTTACCAACAAGGAAGCGGACGAACAACCCCCCATCCGTTGGCAATTTTATTAACCATTCCATGAGCGTTGCGCTATTTACTAATCAAGTTACTTAGTCAAATTAAGGCGGTACTTTAGTTATGCTTGTCTATGATCAAGAAACTGTGCTCCAAGTCGTCCATATCCGCGGACACGGCTTTCAGAAAGTTTTACCGCGGTGCACCAATAGCAACACACGCCGATCAACCTCGGAAAAACCAAATCAAGACCCAACGAGGCTTTCACATGAACAATCACAGATTGAGAAATATTTCAGGGGCCACCCTTGAAGTACACCATAGCAGTAAGCAAGCTTCGAGACGGACTCAAGGTTTGCGACAATGGCTGTAAACGACAGCAGGTCCCCAAATCGGGGACTGTCGATACCGCGAAAACATTACGCTTACCTAAACAGTACAGTGTGCTCCTCGCACAAATTAAATGCAGAAAGTAGCATGGCATAAGTACAGGATAGTGAATAAAACCTCAAACTAGTTTGTGGCCCCAAGAAATAAGTCGGAATCAAGCTCTGGCCCAGGGGGGTCCCATATACCTCCCGGATGTGGATAGCGCGATAAATCAAGGAACAGGAATCAAGTACTCGGGGTCTTACGGGACACAAGTGAGCAGGAAAAACCAAATAGCAGATGTTGCTCACCGGTGCCACTTTCTTTAGTTATCCCAGAACTACTCAGGTTTAGTTGTTTAGGTACCTCATTATCCAACAGACACTCACATACCCTACACATGCTGTTCTACGACTCGCATGGCTCAAACAACTCCTATAGTAAAGGCTCATGGGATGGAGGAACAAGCTTGGTGGGGTTTAAAAGTAAAGGCTATGCATACTTGGGATTCAATTTAATGCATTCGCGACTCAATGATGCAAGAATAAGATAGAGGCAATAGGTACTGTATGTATGCAAGCATGTGGTAGTGCTTGCATGGTATCTCAGTTGAAGCAAGGGACGGATCTGGGTAGTGCTCCTGGTTCTCTTGATACAACCCCTGCTCAGTGTCTATCCGAGAAAAACCAAACAAACAAGGCCAACATGAATATAGAGCACAAGCATATGAATAAGATGCGTCAGACAACAATCATGCCATGATGAATGATGCACAATTTACATGGCAAGAAAGGTAGCATGGCATGGTGAGGTGTGGAGAACAAGAAAGTAACATTTAATTGGGTTTTAGTCACATTTTGTTGTCATAACAGTTGTTGTTCACTATATTTTTATATGATGCATGCTGCAATTGAAGTCATGGATAGAATAAACAGAAAGGTCTCGTCGAGCTGATCAATTTAGACATATCATTTGCTAAATTTGGAGTTTTAAAACAAAAGTTATTAAATTATTAAATTCTAGTGGCAATTGATGTAATTTAAATAAACTTGGAATTTTAGTTGTGCAAAAGTCAAATTGGATGGCATATTTGAATTCCTCTCATTTTCCTGATATTCAAACATATATCATTTGTCAAATTTGGATTTACCATTGCAAAGTTATTCAAATCTGAAATTTTATTTGAATTTTAAATATCCAGAAAAAGATTTGAATGAAAAAGAACAGACCCATACAACTTTTCCCACTCAGAGAAAACAAACCCAGCCGCTTCCAGGTGGACCCGAGCGTACCCAGGCCCACGCTGCCAGAAAACAAGTGGCACCGCTGGTGACCCTAGCCAGCAGTGGGGCCGACTATGGAACATGCACACGTCGCTCGAGGATACGCGACGCTGGCGATCCGGGACCGCGGGTTTATACGCAAATAATCGGGAGCCTCTTTGCAAGTTTCAATGACTGGCGGGGGGGCCGAGGACTGGGTTTAAGGGGAAAAAGGTGGGGTTCTAAGCGCAAAAGCGCCCTTGTTGTCGGCCGTGGCCTGTGTTCTTGGCAGCGTCTGGCGGACTTTGGCCGTCGTTGGCGACGCCTTGATGCACCAAACCGTACGGTCAAAACAAAACTCGCAGAGGAAGCCACGGCCGCAACAATGGTTCGTGGTTCTAACGCGAAGAAGGGCCGCAAGGCGGCTCGAACTTGCTCGGATCGGCCGCTGGCTGCTGTACCGTAGCGAGGCACGCCTGTGGTGTTCGACGGAGCGGCGAGGCTACTGACGCGAGAGAGAGGAGCTTGTGCGGGAGCAGAGGACTCACCCGGCTCGGCGTGGTTGGCGAGGATCGGGGGTCCGGATCCGGGCGGCTCGGGTCGAGAAGAGGCGATCGCTCGCCCGCACGGCGATGGCGCTGTTGCTCGGGCGAGGCTCGTGGGGTCTCGTGTCTGGGGCGGGGAAGGTCGTCGATGCTCTGGTACTGGGCCGTGGCCTTTCGGGATCGAAGGGCTGCAGAGGTGGCCTTGAGCTAGGGTTGGGGGACATGGTTGAGGAGGTAGCTCGTCTGGGGAGGAAGAAGAAAGGCGGGGGCAGAGGCTGGGGCTACAGGGGATCTGGGAGGAAGCTAGGGCGAAGGGAGCAGATAAGATCGAGGAGGGGTGGTAGATGGCGTGGGGAGGGGTGGTGTTGCACCTCACGTGCATGGTGTCCGGGTGGCTCGAGTGGCCGGCTGCCAGGTGGGGAGGGGCGTGGGGCGGAGTGGGCCGGTCGAGGACAGGTGGGATCGGAGGGGCGGTGGCGAGAGAGAGAGGAAGAGAGGAAAGTGAAGAGAGGGAGAGGGTGAATGGTCTAGGTTAGATGGGGGTTTTCTTTGTTGATGAGAGGGAGTAGATAGGACATGGGGTATGGGGCCAACTAGAGATGGGAGAGGGGCATTCTCGGGCTAGGCTAGGGTTCCTAGGGCGTGTGGGGTGGAGCTAGGGTAGGGAGGAAGGAGGGGCACTTAGGGTTTAGCTAAAAGAAGGTGTGGATTAGAGGGAAAAAGGGTGGCTTAGGGTTAGATTTAGCTAAGAGGGTAGATGGCAAGGGTTGGTTTTAGAGTTGCTAAGAGGGGTGAGAAAAGAGATGGTACTAAACTTGGTCATGCAAGCTTCAATCAAGGCTTAAGCAAGATCAAGCAAGCAAGAGAGGGGAAGGGAGAGGTTCCTTGATCCATGCATGCTCCAACAAAGAACAAGCAAGCTCAAAGAAAGAGGGGGTTTAAGGGTTGGGATTTAGCTAAAGGATGTAGAGAGAGAGAAGATAAGGAGAAGCAAACTACAAGCCAACACCTGATTTAAACAAAGGAAGATGATCCAACTAGAATTCAAATAAAACCAAATAGAATAGGTGGCACTTGCATGGCCCATGCAACATAATTAATGCCCAATGGTTATATTGTGAAAACAACATTATTTCATGTGGCTTTAATCCTTGCATTCCCAAAAAGTGGGCAAAGGCCAAGCAAAAGATGATGGGTGGATCCAACCAACAACATGAGCTAGAGATAAATCAACAAAGCCAAGCTCAGATTAGTTGGGTGGTGGAATTATAAGGTGGTGAAAGGAAAGGTGGTGGAGTCAACAAGAGAGATGCCCCCAACTCAACTTGGGCATTTAGCAATTTATTAAGACCCAAATACAATATCAAGAGGCAAATACAATTAATCATGCACATGAGATAAGAACCAAACAAGAAAGGGTTTTGTATGATGCTCAAATGCAAGGGAACATGATGACATGAGCATGATATGATGATGATGCAACAATTATATGTTGGAAGTGGCCCATTTTATTATTACGACATGTAGCATTACAGGGGTTAGACAACTGGGATGCTACAACTCTCCCTAAACTAAGGAATCTCGCCGAGATTCTAGGAAGAAGAAGAAGACACAAAGAGAGAAGGATGGTTGTACGGAGTTCATCTTCACGCTCCCATGTTGCTTCATCAACGAATGGTGTGACCACCGCACCTTGCAAAACTTGATGGACTTGTTGCGTCCCTTCTGCGGTCTCAAGGATTTTGGTGGGGTGTTCCTGATAGGACAGATCTTCTTGGAGGTCGATTAGCTCATGATCCACGGTCTTGCCGGGATCTTTGAAGCACTTCTTGAGCTGAGAGATGTGGAAAACATCATGGACTTTGAGTTTTTCCGGAAGCTCTAGTGCATAAGCAACTTCTCCTCTTCTACCACGTATCTTGAAAGGACCGATGTATCTAGGAGCCAACTTTCCTTTGATACCGAAGCGGTGTGTTCCTCTCATGGGAGTGACACGAAGGTAGACGAGATCACCAGGGGCATATACCATATCTGTGTGCTTCCTGTCATAGTTGCTCTTCTGACGACTCTGAGCAATCTTCAGGTTCTCCAGAATGATATGCACCTTCTCCTCTGCTTGGGTTACAATGTCAGGGCCAAACCAGATTCTTTCTCCTGCACCTGACCAACCAATCGGAGTTCTGCACTTACGACCATAGAGTGCCTCGAATGGTGCCATCTTCAGACTCTTCTGGAAGCTGTTGTTGTAGGAGAATTCAGCATATGGAAGACACTCCTCCCATTTCATGCCAAAAGAGATGACGCAAGCTCTAAGCATATCCTCCAGAATCTGATTGATTCTCTCCACTTGTCCTTGCGACTGAGGGTGGTAAGCAGTGCTGAAGTTCAACTTTGTTCCCAAAGCTTTTTGGAAACTCTCCCAGAACTTTGAGGTGAAGATGCTCCCATGGTCTGAACTGATTTCAAGTGGAACCCCATACAAAGAGACAATCCTGTTGATATAGAGCTCAGCCAACTGAATTCCAAAAATTGTTTCTTTGACTGGGAAGAAGTGTGCCACTTTAGAAAGCCTGTCGATGACAACAAAGATTGCATTGTTGCCCTTCTGCGATCTTGGGAAACCAGTGATGAAGTCCATCTCTACTTTCTCCCATTTCCATTCCGGAGGTTTCAATGGCTGTAGAAGACCAAATGGTTTCTGATGGACAGCCTTGACTCTGCGGCAGACATCACATTCTGAGACATACTTGGCACAATACCTTTTCAACCCAGGCCACCAGTATTGTGTTTTCAAGTCCATGTACATCTTTGTGCTGCCAGGATGGATAGAAAGAACCGAATCATGTGCCTCCTTGAGAACTTGGTCTCTCAGACCCGGGTAGTTTGGAACAAACATCCGGTGATCAAAGAAGAGCGAGCCTTGATCATCGACATGAAAGGACTCATACTTTGGAAGACCAAGCTTAGAGATGAGCTTTCTGGTGTGTGGATCACCCAGCTGACGAGAACGAATCTGTTCTTCCAAGAGAGGAGTAGCCAGAAGGTTCAGGAGATGCCCTTGTTCCACAATTTCCAGGTTCAGCTGACGGAATTCCTCGCACAAGAGAGGCTGCTGCTCTTCTACCATGAGGTTGTTGACATAAGCTTCTGACTAAGCGCATACGCCATGACGTTTGCTTTGCACAGGGTGTAATTGATGGTCACATCGAGTCATTGATTGCTTCAATCCATCTCCTCTGCCAAGGTTGAGATCCGGTTGAGTGAAGATATACTTCAAACTCTTGTGGTCCGAGAAGATCTCTAGCGGTTACCCAAGCAAGTAGTGCCTCCATAGCTTCAAAGCAAAGACCACTGCTGCTAGCTCAAGGTCATGTGTGGGATAGTTGACCTCATGCGTCTTCAATTGACGAGGCATAAGCAACCACTGTCTCTCTTGCATAAGGACCGCACCCAATCCTTGCAAAGAGGCATCGCAGAAGATCCGGAAAGGCTTAGATGTATCCGGAGGAACCAAGACGGCGTGGAAGTGAGCTTCTCTTTGAGTGTCTCAAAACTTTCTTGACAAGCAGGAGTCCACGGTACTTCTTGCCTTTCTTGAGGAGATCGGTAAGAGGCTTTGCTATCTTGAGAAGTTACACAAGCGGCGACAATAGCTAGCCAAGAAAACTCCGCACTTCCTTGACATTAGCGGAGGAAGCCATTCAACTATTGTCTTCACGGTTTCGGGTTGACTGCAATGCCCTTGGCGAGAGATAACGTGACCGGATATGTTACTTGAGGCAACAGAACTCACACTTTGAGAACTTTGCATACAAGCGGTTCTCACGAAGCTTGTTCAGACACCGCAGTGTTCTTCGTGCTCCTCCTTGGACTTGGAATAAACGAGAATGTCATCCGGATATACCACAACAAACTTGTCCGGTACTCCATGAAAGCGGAGTTCATCAGCCTCGAGAAGGTAGCGAGTGCGTTGGTGAGGCGAAAGACATGACCGTGTACTCATACAGGCCATAGCGAGTGGTGAAAGCTGTCTTGGGCACATCCTCTTTGCGAATTTTGATTTGGTGATAACCACTTCTCAAGTCCACTTAGAACACCACCTCTGCCGGTGATCAAACAGATCATTTATCCGAGGGAGAGGATATTTGTTCTTGATGGTTTTAGCATTTAGAGCCCGGTAGTCAACACATAGCCTATCGGTTCTGTCACACTTCTTCACAAAGATTGTTGGGCTACCCCAAGAAGAAGTGATGTGTTGAATGAAACCCAATTTCTCTTGTTCATCAAGTTGTCGTTTGAGTTCAGCCAACTCAGAAGGACCCATTTTATATGGCCTCTTGGAGATAGGAGCCGTTCCAGGTTCAAGCTCAATCACGAATTCAACCTCGCGATCCGGAGGCATACCTGGCAACTCTTCAGGAAAGACATCCAGGAACTCACAGACCACTGTTACCCTCTGAATAGCTTCCATAGCATCATCATTAAGAGCAGCCAAGGAATAGAGTGGGACAGGAGTCGAGACTTGGAGAAAAGACTATGTGGCCTTGAGGAATCTTGAGACACCGGCGTTCAGCACAATCAATCACAGCTGCATTTGCTGTCAACCAATCCATGCCCAAAATGACATCAATGTCAGAATTGCCCAGAACAATCAAAGAAGCCAAGAATGAAGAGCCACCAATCTCAACTTTATTGCCATGACTGATCTTAGATGCTACCATATTTGCTCCAGGAGAAAGAACCATTAGCCGCTTGGGAAGAGGATCTGACGCTAACCCATTCTCACTCGCAAACTTCATCGAAACAAACGAATGCGATGCACCAGAATCAAAGAGAACTTGTGCAGGAACTGAGTTAACTGAAAGCATACCCATGACAACTCCAGGTGCGAGCTCAGCTTGAGAGGCGTTGACGCAGTTAGCTCGAACAACCGCAGACCCGGGCTTAGTGTTGATGTTGAGAGCCCGAGGCGGTGGTGCACGAACCGAAGGAGAACTTGTTGCAGATCTTGGCGGGGGTTGAGGGAGAGCTTTGTTCTTCAATTGACAGTTCCAGTTCCGATGTCCAGGATCTCCACACACGAAGCAGGCACTAGCTGGACGTGGAAGCGAGTAGCGAGGACTCCACCAGAGCTCGAGGTAAGGGTTGTTGTAGCCCACAGGGAGCATGATGGTGAAGTTTGATGGCCTTGGCGTAACTTGCAGGTCTTGGTGGGCCGGGAGCGGCGGTGGGGTGTTAGGAACCCGCACGCTTAGAAGGAGCTGCCATTCTTCGAGCTTGATGCATCCCTGTTGTGTTTCTTGGACTCTTCAAACATTTGCCTGCTTGCCTCCTCTTGCAGTGCCATATGCTGCAGTTCCAGGAAGGTTGCCGGTCTTGCATGTGTGATTGCATACTTGATCGACGCATTGAGCCCTTGCCTGAACCTTTTCTGCTCCTTCTTGTCATCAGATACCTCATCACCACCATAGCGACAGTTCATGAAGTTCCGATGTAGGTGTTGGCGTTATCATTTCCTGCTTGAGTTGAGGAAGGACTCCTTCATCCTTTCCATCACAATCTCTGAGAGAAACTGTTCTTTGAAAGCTGCAGTGAACCTCTCCCAAGTAGGCTGGAACCCAGTGCGACTTGCCTTCAAGTAGTTCTCCCACCAAAGAGCGCATCTCCCTTGAGAAGGTGGGTAGCACACTTGACCCACTCGCTCGGAACATCGGCGTCTCGAGCAACCTTGAGATCTCACGCAGCCAATCATCCGCGTCAGGTCGGTCGGACACATCAAACGGCGAGGTTGAACTTGAGGAAGCTCTTGATGTCACCACGCTTGGTAGGTGGAGGAAGTGGAGCAAACTCGTTCCTTCCGACTCTCCTCAAAGCGGCTGGTTCTCTTGCATTGCCGCCAAAGCATTAGCTATGCTTGACAATACTGAGCCCGATTCGGAGGATGTCCTCTTCATCCGGCGTGGGGAGCCATCTGTCATTGATATAAAACTCAAGTCAGTACTATAATGGAGAATGATAATAATCCAAAATAGTACCAAGATGGAATTAACCAAGATTAAAGGATACAATTTACTGAGATGATATTAAAATATCAACAAAGTTCATAGCACCTAAAAGATATTAAGCATATCGCACACGACTGAAAAGGAGTGTGGTACACAAACATATCAAAGAAAAAAAAAATTCCACAAATTTCGGCATTACAATACCAATAGATGCGCAAAATTACTTAACGAATCAAGATTAGTGACTCTACCGATCCAATATACAGAAGCGAATGATACAAGTAGTGGTATGGTCGCGACTCCATCCCGCACTCAAATCATTACTCCGCACATGAACAAGTGGAACACATATCCTAACCCCTTCTTCTCACGATGAAACCTAAGATTGGTAACTACGGAACGAACACCCCAAACAAGATAGCGTCGGATACAAAGAGGAAGATAGATTGCGTCGGTTTGCAAAAGCCTGTCGGTATGGAATGTACCAACAGTTGATAACCAAAGGCAGATAAGATAACAACTTGGATGCAACAGATAGACAAGGGATTACACACACATACACACCACAACCTATGGTACTACGGAAACCCAGAACACGTGAATCCTAGTTTGAACTTTGAGACGAGAATTGAAAACGTTGCACTTCCTTACCAGAAAAGGGTGGGTGGGAGGGTAAGAATAAAAATGGAAGCAGTCCTACTCTCGCGTTTTGTTTTTTCCTATATACATAACTACCAAAATATTTGCTAGACTGACAACGACCGTTTGGCTGAAACCCTGAAGGTCGGGATGGCTCTGATACCAATTGTAACTACCTCGATGAACTACGCTCCTAGATACAAGCCTGGATGAGCGGTAGTGGTTGAAATAGTACGGTGGGGCCCCAAAAGCCACTCACTGGTAGTCCTTTCAGACGTTCCAACCACTACCCTCTCAACGGGACTCAGGCGTAGTCGGCAGGCGAAGGGATCAACTACGTACACAAGTGGGTATGTACGCAAGCCACCATACAAGAGTACATCAAAGCCATACCATCTAGAAAGAAAGGAAATATACCAACGCCATACGGCAAGATTCAAATGACCTAGATAGATCTATATTTTAGGATAACTCCTCATACAACACACATCAGAGTATCATGCGTAAGCGGCAAACAGAATCCGAGTACGGATAAGAAGCAAATCGGCACAAGATGCCATAGAAATAAGCACATCCCAACTACAGGTCTCACGGATCCCCGTTCCCGGAATCTCTACACCATACGATCGTTGCCCACATCTTCGGCTTCTTCCACCCAGTATCCGTCCTAAGAAGGTACCTGTTCATCTGAATCAAGAATTTATCGTGTGAGACCCTAAGGGTACTCAGCAAGACTTAATGCCTCTAAAGGGGACACAACCTGGGGTGACGCAATTGCAGCGAAAGGTAAACCCTAGCAATTCTACAGATAAACGCTAACCATCCGCTTAACCAATGATAGACGGATGTCCGTGAATTTAAGTACAACAGTTATGATGGTAATCTCATCCGATCCATCCTCCTCCTTGCTTACCAACAAGGAAGCGGACGAACAACCCCCCATCCGTTGGCAATTTTATTAACCATTCCATGAGCGTTGCGCTATTTACTAATCAAGTTACTTAGTCAAATTAAGGCGGTACTTTAGTTATGCTTGTCTATGATCAAGAAACTGTGCTCCAAGTCGTCCATATCCGCGGACACGGCTTTCAGAAAGTTTTACCCGGCCGGGGTGCACCAATAGCAACACACGCTCGATCAACCTCGGAAAAACCAAATCAAGACCCAACGAGGCTTTCACGACTGAACAATCACAGGATTCAGAAATATTTCAGGGGGCCACCCCTTGAAGTACACCCGCAACGAAGTAAGCAAGCTTCGAGACGGACTCAAGGTTTGCGACAATGGTCAGAACGACAGGTCCCCAAATCGGGATCGACATGAAAACATTACGCTTACCTAAATAAGACAAAGGTGCTCCTCGCACAAATTAAATGCGTAGAAAGTAGCATGGCATAAGTACAGATAGTGAATAAAACCTCAAACTAGTTTGTGGCCCCAAGAAATAAGTCGGAATCAAGCTCGCCGGGGGTCCCATACCTCCCGGATGTGGATAGCGCGATAAATCAAGGAACAGGAATCAAGTACTCGGGGTCTTACGGGACACAAGTGAGCAGGAAAAACCAAATAGCAGATGTTGCTCACCGGTGCCACTTTCTTTAGTTATCCCAGAACTACTCAGGTTTAGTTGTTTAGGTACCTCATTATCCAACAGACACTCACATACCCTACACATGCTGTTCTACGACTCGCATGGCTCAAACAACTCCTATAGTAAAGGCTCATGGGATGGAGGAACAAGCTTGGTGGGGTTTAAAGGTAAAGGCTATGCATACTTGGGATTCAATTTAATGCATTCGCGACTCAATGATGCAAGAATAAGATAGAGGCAATAGGTACTGTATGTATGCAAGCATGTGGTAGTGCTTGCCTGGTATCTCAGTTGAAGCAAGGGACGGATCTGGGTAGTGCTCCTGGTTCTCTTGATACAACCCCTGCTCAGTGTCTATCCGAGAAAAACCAAACAAACAAGGCCAACATGAATATAGAGCACAAGCATATGAATAAGATGCGTCAAACAACAATCATGCCATGATGAATGATGCACAATTTACATGGCAAGAAAGGTAGCATGGCATGGTGAGGTGTGGAGAACAAGAAAGTAACATTTAATTGGGTTTTAGTCACATTTTGTTGTCATAACAGTTGTTGTTCACTATATTTTTATATGATGCATGCTGCAATTGAAGTCATGGATAGCATAAACATAAAGGTCTCGTCGAGCTGATCAATTTAGACATATCATTTGCTAAATTTGGAGTTTTAAAACAAAAGTTATTAAATTATTAAATTCTAGTGGCAATTGATGTAATTTAAACAAACTTGGAATTTTAGTTGTGCAAAAGTCAAATTGGATGGCATATTTGAATTCCTCTCATTTTCCTGATATTCAAACATATATCATTTGTCAAATTTGGATTTACCATTGCAAAGTTATTCAAATCTGAAATTTTATTTGAATTTTAAATATCCAGAAAAAGATTTGAATGAAAAAGAACAGACCTGCACAACTTTTCCCACTCAGAGAAAACAAACCCAGCCGCTTCTGTGGACCCGAGCGTACCCACGCCACGCAGAAAACAGTGGCACCGCTGGTGACCCTAGCCATCGACGCCGACAGTAAATACTGTGGAACATGCACACGCGCCGCCAGAGGATACGCGACATCTTTGGCGATCCGGGACCGCGGGTTTATACGCAAATAATCGGGAGCCTCTTTGCAAGTTTCAGTGACGGCAGGTGGGGCCGAGGATCGCGGGTTTTAGCGGAAAAGGTGGGGTTCTGTGCAAATCGCCACGCTATTGGCTCGACGGCAGCGCATTCAAGGCTGCGTCTGCCGGACTTTTGGCCGTCGTTAACGCCATTGATGCACCAAACCGTACGGTCCAAAACAAAAAGCAGAGGAAGCCACGGCTGCAACAATGGTTCAAGGTTCTAACGAAGAAGGGTCAGAGCGCGGCTCTGAACTTGCTCGGATCGGCCATTGCTGCTGTTGTTGGCATGATGCGCCAGCAGAGGTGTTGACGGAGCTGGCGAGGCTACTGGCGAGAGGAGAGAGGAGCTTGTCTGGGAGCGAGGGACTCACCAGCCTGACGGCGTGGTTGGCGAGGATCGGGGTCCGGATCCGCCGGCGGCGGGTCGAGCGAGAAGAGGCGATCGCCCGGCACGGGCGATGGCGCGGTTGCTCCGGCGAGGCTCCGGCGGGGTCCTCGTGTCCTGGGCGAAGCAGGGAAGGTCGTCGATGCTCCTGGTACTCTGGGCTGCCCTGGCGCGCTCGGGATCGAAGGGGATGCAGAGGTGGACGCCGAGCTAGGGTTGGGGAGACATGGTTGAGGAGGTAGCTCGTCTGGGGGAGGAAGAAGAAAGGCAAGGAGAGGCTACACACCTGGGATCTGGGAGGAAGCTAGGGCGAAGGGGAACATATAAGATCGAGGGAGGGGTAGATGGCGTGGGGGGGGGGTGGTGTTGCACCTCACGTGCATGGTGTGCTGGCAGGTGGCTCGAGCTGGCCGGCTGCCAGGGCGTGGGACGGAGTAGGCTGGGGGTCGAGGGCAGGTGGGATCAGAGGGGGTGAGGCGAGAGAGAGAGGAAGAGAGGAAAGTGAAGAGGGGGAGAGGGGGTGGTACGGTCTAGGTTAGATGGGGGTTTTCTTTGTTGATGAGAGGGAGTAGATAGGACATGGGGTATGGGGCCAACTAGAGATGGGAGAGGGCATTCTCGGGCTAGGGTTCCTAGGGCGTGTGGGGTGGAGCTAGGGTAGGGAGGAAGGAGGGCACTTAGGGTTTAGCTAAAAGAAGGTGTGGATTAGAGGGAAAAAGGGTGGCTTAGGGTTAGATTTAGCTAAGAGGGTAGATGGCAAGGGTTGGTTTTAGAGTTGCTAAGAGGGGTGAGAAAAGAGATGGTACTAAACTTGGTCATGCAAGCTTCAATCAAGGCTTAAGCAAGATCAAGCAAGCAAGAGAGGGGAAGGGAGAGGTTCCTTGATCCATGCATGCTCCAACAAAGAACAAGCAAGCTCAAAGAAAGAGGGGGTTTAAGGGTTGGGATTTAGCTAAAGGATGTAGAGAGAGAGAAGATAAGGAGAAGCAAACTACAAGCCAACACCTGATTTAAACAAAGGAAGATGATCCAACTAGAATTCAAATAAAACCAAATACTAGAATAGGTGGCACTTGCATGGCCCATGCAACATAATTAATGCCCAATGGTTATATTGTGAAAACAACATTATTTCATGTGGCTTTAATCCTTGCATTCCCAAAAAGTGGGCAAAGGCCAAGCAAAAGATGATGGGTGGATCCAACCAACAACATGAGCTAGAGATAAATCAACAAAGCCAAGCTCAGATTAGTTGGGTGGTGGAATTATAAGGTGGTGAAAGGAAAGGCGGTGGAGTCAACAAGAGAGATGCCCCCAACTCAACTTGGGCATTTAGCAATTTATTAAGACCCAAATACAATATCAAGAGGCAAATACAATTAATCATGCACATGAGATAAGAACCAAACAAGAAAGGGTTTTGTATGATGCTCAAATGCAAGGGAACATGATGACATGAGCATGATATGATGATGATGCAACAATTATATGTTGGAAGTGGCCCATTTTATTATTATGACATGTAGCATTACAGGGGTTAGACAACTGGGATGCTACAACATATCACACTTGCATATCTACCGGCGGGGAATAGTATTCTCCATTCGGATCTAGGACCTCGGCATCTATGAATCCGAAAATTTCCTCTTGAATTGCTCATATGCGTTCTTGTAGTAGAAGACTGTCCCGCAACTATTCAACCTAATTTAAAGAAGGGGTCAATATATATGAATTAATGAAAATGAACACAATTGATGGTAATAAACTAAAGTTGTGAATATTGTTTATCGTACTTCAATTTTTTTAAGTCCCTCTTTGCGGCAGTATATTTGGTCGTCTGGGAATGAACTCACATACATAGTAGCCACATAAGTTATTTCGGGTTCCTGCCTCAAGCACTTTACAAGAACATATATAGTTCAATCAAAATAATAATCAAGCATGATAATGGTATTAAAACTAGAATCAAAGAGATACGCGGATCTAGCTAGTACTACTTACATTAAGTTGTTGAAATGTAAGCTCTGGCTTCCAAACGCCAACAGCCTTGGCGGTGAACCGTTTCCAAGCCCTGCCCGACAAAGAAGATGAATAACGGAGTTCTATATTAATCACTTGCTATCAGCGAGGAAATAGTGCCGATATAGTAACATAATGATTGAAATTACCTCTGGAGGCATGCTTGCATGTACACCCACTCATCGAGGTCTTTGCGTTTCGAGTCCATGTCTTTTACTATTCCATCGTCGGGCTTAATGATTAGTAGGATATAGTGGAAGGTGCGCATGCATAACGAGTCAATTATACACTTAACATCGAGTAAGCAAAATATAATGTGTACAAGACAGTAACACTCACTCGTAGTGGTAAGGAAATAGTATTTCCCTTTTGGTCTCGTGAAACCTTAACACTTGTACCAAGTTGTTCTCTGTCACCTCGGGTCTCAGGTGGAGAACTTTTTTATAAATGATATTTGGGTCAATGAACCCAAAGTCATAGAGTTGTCCTCTTTTATATTGGAGAATCTTCATTCTGCAAATAAATATAGTGATGAGTAAGATTATACATGCAATGAACGATAACTGAGTTAGAAAGACTTAATTACATAAATTAATAATACTTACAAATAATAGGCACTCATGATAGATTTGTCGATGGCGTCTTGTTGGTATAACTGAAATAATTCTTCAAATTCAATCATTACCACGTCATCTCCATGCCCATAATGCTCGTTTCTATGTGCAATGTTGATCCAGTTTTCATTAGCAGCAGATTGTCGCATGTACCAGATATGCAATCTTCGAATTTTTGTTGGTAGCTCTTTGACTAACTCAGGTTTGATGAGAGGGTGCCCATGCCGATACTTTTATGCTATGCCAGAGAATTAATTTATATGGTTTAAGTACCTAGGAATAGACATGCCTTGAGCCGCTACCGCTTCTTCGTATAACTCTACTAACTCCGGATCAGTTTCCGGATCATACCTCTGCTCGGCCGCAACTCTCCTCGACCGCACCTCAGCATCGGAATACACTTGTAGCGGGGGGCACGATTGATTTTTCTGTTCTCCGAGCCGGGCAACTGATTTCTCGCTTGATTTTCCACTAGAGCTGATACTCTGCAACCGTTGTTCTTTTGCCTCAGCCGACTTGCGAATAGAGCGGTCATAGTCTTCTGGTAGCGGCGGCGGGTACACGTCCATGAGCTTCACCTGGGCTATTGCCTGTGCTACATCTTTTTCGGTGCACGAAAAGATTGGCTCTATCGGCTTCTTCTTGTTAGCTATGTCAATATTCCACTTTTGATAACTGGCTTCTGAGGCCACATCAAGTTGCTCGTTTGTCATCTCCCCAGGTCGGGGGATACTGAAATCTATATTTGCATGGGGTACTTTTGGGAGGGGCGATATGTTACGTTTCGGTGATATGAACCTGTTGCTGCTGTTGTTGCCCCTCGTAGTCGTACGACCCCTTTTCCGCTTGGGAGATGGCGGTGGTGGAGACGGCTGCGACGGCGATGGAGACGGCTGCGCTGGAGAATGGTAATGTGGCGGCGAAGGTGAAGGCTGCGCTGGAGAATGGTCATGTGGCGGCGAAGGTGGATTGTTGCTGATCTGAGGAGTGGGTGGCCTTAGCGGCACATAATTTGGAAGATGGATGTGCTCCTTTGGTCAAACAGCAGCCCCCCTTTTTACTTCTCCTTGTTCAGTTAGCTCCCCATCTTCACCTGCGGGATAGTCCAGCTTCAGCTCCTCATAATTTGGCATGACTTGATCCACCGTGACGACAGCGTACCCTTTTGGAACCGGTTTGCAATGCCAAGTTGGTTTAGGTCCAATTGGTAGGGCCATGCCGAGCGCCGCCATCAACCTTAAGTTAGCAACTCTCACCTTTAACTCACAAGGTGTGCTCTGTGTGATATCATCCACTGGGTAACGATGTTCCGGAGCCGTCAGTGCATCATCATCACCATCATCCTGGAGCTGCGTGGAAGCGATGCTGCTTTTCTTATTCGATGGGGCACCGGTAGCATCGAATGCAGGTTCTATCAGGTACCGCTGAGATTGTCCGCTACCTTGCTGGCTAAGTCTTTCGATTTGATCCTGATGTCGCTTTAATACCTCTTCTACATTACACAGCCGTTCTGCAGCAGCAGCTTTCTCAGCCTCAGCAACCGCTTTGTCAGCTGCCTCCCTTTCCTTCATCCTCTAATGGCTTCTATCAGGAAATCTCTTCCTTTCCTCGGGAAACGCAACTGTCCACGGCTTGGATCCTTCGGTGCCCCGTGATCATCCTTTGTGTTCATCATTTTTAAGGGTGCGTGTCAGCTCTTCCTTCTCTCTATCAGGAACGAACCGTCCCGCACTTCTAATGTCGTCGATGGGTAGCAGGGGATTATCTTTGTGTCTTTGGTTATACACTGCCTTCCCTTCTTTGTTCAACGTGCCCCCATGCCCGTAAAACCAATTTCTTTCCCATTTGATCCATGTTAAGGGCTCTGGCATGATCCCCTTGGACAGAAATGGTGCCTCAAGTGCCTCCCACTTATGCTTGCTACCGGCGTAGCCAGCAGGCCCCATAGTATGGTGGTACTTCTTCTTAGCAGCATTCGCCTTATTTACTGCAGACTTTTGCAACGCGTCCGGATTCTTCGTCTTGTACTCCACAAATTCGGCCCAGTAGTCTCTTATCTTCTCATAGCCCTTATCGAAATACGGAGTCTTATCGAGCTCTATATAGTTCTGGCATAATTTTTTCTTCCATTCCATGAATAGTTCGCCCATCTTCGAAAGAGCCCACTCCTTGACTTTTTTCTCTAGGGCCTCTTTTCGCCTCCTCATTTTCGCCTCATTTGGCACCTCTTCGTCTGGATCCACCTCTGGCGCCGGCAGGGTGAAATTAAGCATGAGCTTTGTCCAAAGGTTTTCTTTGGCTGCTTGGCCGACATATGACATGGTTTTCATCTTTGTCTGCCTCCACTCTCGAGTGGTGATAGGGATGTGGTCCCTAACGACAACTCCGCATGCCTTCACAAATTTCTTTGCAACATTATCAGGTTCAATTGGTTTCTCGACTTGATCGACCTTTTCGATTCTATACCAGACACCATCATCCATCTTCTTGTTTGGGCCTCGTTTAGTCTGTACTGACAATTTCCTCGATCCAGAGGGCTAAAAGAAGAAAGAGCTAGCACGTTAATATATGTATTTCATATGGTCACTTGTTAATACATTAGTGCACATCACATATAGATATACACCTCGCCGGAGCCGTCGACTTCTTGCTCGTCGTCTTCTCCCTCATCGGAGCCGCCGAGTCCTCCCTCGCCCGAGGTGTCGGCGTCTACCTCACCGGAGCATCTACCTCCTCGGCTGAGAGACTCATCTCCCTCTCCGGAGTCATTCATAAACTGCTTGGTGACATCGCCAACAATAACTTCATCCCCGCGGATGAAACCCTCCATGATATTCTCCTGATAACCGTCTTTGCCGAGTCCCGGATCCATAGTATCTGCAAACAAAAGAATACAATCAACACAAGTATTATGATGCAACAATCATGATGCATGACAGTTCCCAAAACTCACTGCAAGTTTCATAAAAAGGAGGGTTTTGATAGTTGACTGTTATAGGAAAACTCCAGGACACATTTTAGTTAACAGATACTGCTTTTGTTTTGAGCATGGAGTCAAAAATACACATAATTGGAGTTTGTGCCAATGTACAGAGTTGTAGATCTGGTTTGGATATATAACTTTGCTCTTGTTCAAAATTTTCCAAAATGTCCTGGAATACATTTCAAATTGTTGTTGAAGTTAGTTTCACATATTTTCAGACTTAGCAGTTTTAGGAGCTGCCGGGACTGACAGACTGAAACTGTTAAATTCAGAGGCTTGAATCTTGCAAACTGTTAAGATTTTGAACAAACTTTATGAACGAAGGTTGTAGAGGGTGGTTTAGTCTACAACATTGGTTCAGAGAGTTTTCGCAAAAGATCTACAGGTTAGGAGATTGGGGGTGTCAAAGTTAGCAGCAAATTAAGCTTTGCATCACCACGAGTTTGTCCAGGACGCGACGCGGAGAGGTTTCGCAGGCGGCGCGGCGAGGCACAGCAGGGCATCGACACAAGTACTAGGATGGCAGAGAGCGATGCGTGCGCACGGCGGCAGCTTGGGCTCGTGCACGCAAGAGGAGAAAAAGGACAGGGAGTAGCGCTCACCTTGCGCTCGTGTGCTATCCCAGCTAGCCCGAGCGTGGAGCGGAGACCGGCGGCGGTGCTTGGGAGGCGCGGGCCGGCAGGGACGCACACGGAGGCCGGGGGCGGAGCGAGCGTGGAGGCGCGGGCCGGCGGGGAGGACGACTCGATGGAGAACTTGCTATAGCGGGAGGACACGGCGACAACGACAGGAAGGCACGCGGAGGCGCGGGCCGGCGGGGACACACGCGGAGGCGCATGACGGCAGCGGAGTTGGGCAGCCTGACGGCACTCTTCTTCTCCTCGCGTGCGTGAATAGGGAGGAAGGAGGGCGCCAATCTAGAAGTAGGAGGAGCATCGGCCCTGGTTCCTCCCTAGAATCGGAGCTATTTCCCTATTATCCCCGGGTCAATGCCCGGCCCGTGGCTATTGGCCCCGAAATTTCAGCTGGCGTGCATCGTGGGCTATTAGCCCCGGTTCTTGGGCCGAACCGGGGCTAATAAGCCTTTTTCGAAAAAGATTGAGTTTTCTAGAGGTTCCCGCATTTTTTTCTAGATTTAGGAGCATTATTACATATGTATTTTTCACAGCAAATTTATTTTGAATTAAAAAAATCTTTCAACATGGAAAGTGTTTCAATTTGTATAAAAAATTCAAAACCATTTTCTGTTTTCAAAAATATTTGTTCTCACTATACAAACAATTAATCATTTTGCTTTTTTCAATTAAAAATGCATTAACAAATATGTATTCCATATTTTTGAATTAAATATGCATTAACAAATTCAAAACCATTTGCTTTTTTCAACAAAATCATTTCTAGGTTCACAGTATGCTATTTCTTCAGAGATCCACTACAAGTTTAGCAAGGCTCAGCCCTGGGCTAAGAAGCTTCATGTCCACCGTTTTGAATATAGTTTGAAACGGGTATAAATAATTCAAAAATGATCAAAACAAAACCTTCGCGTGGTGTAATATTATGTGTCAAAGTTGCAAGGAAAAATATTAAACTTGGAAAATTGAAAACATCACGAAATATCCTTCACAAAATGGCCTATCATGTTCGAGGTTTCATGAGATTTAGGTCAAACCACCGATGTTATGGCTAGAATTAGGGCATAGTTTGTGATAATGTGCTCATATTATGCACACATGTGCATCTTGGGATGGTTTACGATGTTGCATGAGGAATTTTTCCTTTTTATCGCACGAAAAATCCAATTTTTACTTTTGAGGTGCCAAAATCGGGGTGTTCTGTGAAGCAACCACCAAATTAAAGTTTGGCATTGGTACCAAACCATTTTTTTAAAATACTAGATCACCTTACTTGGACAATTTCCCAACCGGTGTATCTGGAACCTTTCCGTCCACCCGCCATGAAAAATACAAATTCCTGTCGAATCGGTTGGAGGGTGCCTAGATTTGAACTATAGGTACATGATATAATGCTTCTATTTTTTTTATAAAATCATTTCTAGGTTCACAATATGCTATTTCTTAAGAGATCCACTACAAGTTTAGTGAGGCTCGGCCTCGGGCTAAGAAGCTTCATGTCCACCGTTTTGAATATAGTTTGAAACGGGCATAAATAATTCAAAAATGATCGAAACAATGTGAAACCTTCGCGTGGTGTCATATTATGTGTCAAAGTTGCAAGGAAAAATATTAAACTTGGAAAATTGAAAACATCACAAAAAATCCTTCACAAAATGGCCTATCATGTTCGAGGTTTCATGGGATTTAGGTCAAACCACCGATGTTATGGCTAGAATCAGGGCATAGTTTATGATAATGTGCCCATATTATGCACATATGTGCATCTTGGGATGGCTTACTATGTTGCAGGAGGAAGTTTTCCTGTTTATCGCACAAAAAATCCAATTTTCATTTTTGAGGTGCCGAAATCGGGGTGTTCTGTGAAGCAAGCACCAAATTAAAGTTTGGCATTGGTACCAAACCATTTTTAAAAAATACTAGACCACCTTACTTGGACAATTTCCCAACTGGTGTATCTGGAACCTTTTCGTCCACCCGCCATGAAAAAGACAAATTCCTGCCGAATCGGTTGGAGGGTGCCTAGATTTGAACTACAAGTATATGATATAATGCTTCTAATTTTTTTCTAAAATCATTTCTAGGTTTACAATATGCTATTTCTTCAGAGATCCACTACAAGTTTAGCGAGGCTCAGCCCCGGGCTAAGAAGCTTCATGTCCACCGTTTTGAATATAGTTTGAAATGGGCATAAATAATTCAAAAATGATTGAAACAATGTGAAACCTTCGCGTGGTGTCATATTATGTGTAAAAGTTGCAAGGAAAAGTATTAAACTTGGAAAATTGAAAAAATCAAAAAAATCCTTCACAAAATGGCCTATCATGTTCGAGGTTTCATGGGATTTAGGTCAAACCACCGATGTTATGGCTAGAATCAGGACATAGTTTGTGATAATGTGCCCATATTGTGCACACATGTGCATCTTGGGATGGCTTACGATGTTGCAGGAGGAAGTTTTCCTTTTTATCGCACGAAAAATCCAATTTCCATTTTTGAGGCGCTGAAATCGGGGTGTTCTGTGAAGCAACCACCATATTAAAGTTTGGCATTGGTACCAAACCATTTTTTAAAAATACTAGACCACCTTACTTGGACAATTTCCCAACCTGTGTATATGGAACCTTTTCCGTCCACGCGCCATGAAAAAGACAAATTCCTGCCGAATCGGCTAGAGTGTGCCCTGATTTGAACTACAGGTACATGATATAATGCTTCTAATTTTTTTCTAAAATCATTTCTAGGTTCATAATATGCTATTTCTTCAGAGATCCACTACAAGTTTAGCGAGGCTCAGCCCCGGGCTAAGAAGCTTCATGTCCACCGTTTTGAATATAGTTTGAAACGGTCATAAATAATTCAAAAATGATCGAAACAATGTGAAACCTTCGCGTGGTGTCATATTATGTGTCAAAGTTTCAAGGAAAAATATTAAACTTTGCAAATTGAAAACATCACATAAGTTTTAATACATGAGGGCACACATAAGTTTTACATGAAAGTCATGAATCCTTCTTCGCGTATGTCGATCCCTTGCCTATGATCGCTTCTTAGGCGGTAACCATGGAGCATCTTCATTGTTTAACATGATGCTTGGGTCAGTTTTCACGGTGAAGGGCAGAATTTCATCAAACTTATCATAATCTACTGACATGTTTGTCTTGTCCTCGATTCCCACGATGTTTCTTTTCCCTGAAAGAACTATGTGACGCCTGGGCTCATTGTCTGATGTATTCGTTTGCTTATTTTTTCTTTTTTTTCGGTCCATAGGACATGTCTTTCACATAGAAAACCTGAGCCACATTGTTGGCTAGGACAAATGGCTCGTCTCTATAACCAAGATTTTTGAGATCCACTGATGTTATTCCGTACAGTTGGTCTACCTTTACCCCATTCATGTTGACCCTACTGCACCGAAACAAAGGGACCTTAAAAGTAGGTCCATAGTCAGGATCCCATATCTCCTCTATGTAACCATAGTATGTGTCCTTTTTCCCATTCTCGCCTATTGCATCAAAGCGGACACGACTGTTTTGGTTGGTGCTCTTTTTATCTTGGCCGATCGTGTAAATGTAATCCCATTTATCTCATACCCTTGAAAAGTCAATACAGTCGAAGATGGTGACACAGCCAACAAGTAGAGCTGATCTCCAATAGTGTTGTCATTCAGGAGACGTGCTCGCAACCAACTTCCGAAAGTCTCCATGTGTTTTTCTTTGATCCATGAGTCAGCATTCCCCGGGAACTTGGAGCATACAACATTAATGTGTTCCTCGATATACAGAGCCACGAAGGTGGAATTTCGTAGAACTGTATAGTGTGCTTGAGTGAACAAACGCCCGTCCCCACATATCACTGCTTTCTTTACTAGCGTGCCTTTTCCACTCAGCCTCCCCTCATGTCGCGATTCAGGAACACCAAGCGGCTTAAGGCCAGGAAGAAAGTCAACGCAGAACCCAATGACCTCCTATGTTCCATAGCCCTTGGAGATGCTTCCTTCTGGCCTAGCACGGTTACGCACATATTTATTTAAGACTACCATGAACCTCTCGAAGGGGAACATATTGTGTAAAAATACAGGACCGAGAATGGAAATCTCGTCGACTAGGTGAACCAGGAGATGCGTCATATTATTGAAGAAGGACGGGGGAACACCAACTCAAAACTGACAAGACATTGGACCACATCCCTCTGTAGCCTTTCCAGACTTTCTCGATCGATTACCTTCTGAGATATTGCATTGAGGAATGCACATAGCTTCACAATGGGTACTCGAAAATTTTCTGGTAGAAGCCCCCTCAATGCAACCGGAAGCAACTGCGTCATAATCACGTGGCAGTCATGAGACTTCAGGTTCTGAATTTTTTTCTTTGCCATATTTATTATTCCCTTTATATTTGACGAGAAGCCAGCCGGGACCTTGATACTGCTCAGACATTCAAAAAAGATTTCCTTCTCTGCTTTCGTAAGAGCATAGCTGCTTAAGTATTAACGCCCTTTATCACTATGCTTGTTGTATGGGTCTTTCATATGTTGCTGGTCCTCCCGTGCTTCTGATGTGTCTTTTGACTTCCCATACATTCTCAGGAAGCCTAGCAGGTTCACGCAAAGATTCTTCGTCACGTGCATCACGTCGATTGAAGACCGGACCTCTAGGCATTCCCAATAGGGTAGCTCGTAAAATATTGATTTGTTCTTCCACATGGCCGCGTGTCCAGTAATGTTGTCTTTCGAAACAGATTGACCGCCAGGACCCTTTCCAAAGATTACTTCTAGGTCCCTCACCATACCAAATACATCAGCACCTTTAGGGAGCTTAGGCTTCTTCCGGTGATCTGCCTCACCGTTGAAATGCTTCCCTTTCTTTCTCACTTGATGATTGGTCGGAAGAAATTGACGACACTCCAGGTACACAACCTTCCTACATTTCTCCAAATATATAACTTTAGTCTTATCTAAAAAGTGTGTGCATGCATTGTATCCATATTTTGATTGTCCTGAAATGTTACTAAGAGCTGGCCAATCATTGATGGTTACGAACAACAACGCTCGTAGGTGAAATTCCCGCTGTTTATGCTCATCCCACACACATACACCTGGTTCGGCCCGCAACTGCAAAAGTTCATCGACTAATGGCCTTAGGTACACATCAATGTCATTGCCGGGTTGCTTAGGTCCTTGGATGAGCACTGGCATCATAATGAACTTCCGCTTCATGCACAACCAAGGTAGAAGGTTGTAGATACATAGAGTCATGGGCTAGGTGCTGTGTCTGCAGCTCTGCTCCCCAAAAGGATTCATGCCATCTGTACTTAGACCAAACCATAAGTTTCTCGCGTCACCTGCAAAGTCCGGGTACTCTCTCTCGATTTTTCTCCACTGCGACCCATCGGCGGGGTGTCTCAACTTCGACCCGTCTTTCTTACGCTCTTCTTTGTGCCATCGCAACAATCTGGCATGCTCTTTGTTTCTGAACAGACGTTTCAGCCGTGGTATTATAGGAGCATACCACATAACCTTAGCAGGAACCCTCTTCCTGGGGGGATCGTCATCGCCCTTAACATCACCAGGGTCATCTTGTCCGATCTTGTACCGAGATGCAGTGCATACCGGGCATTTATTCATATTCTCATACTCCTTACCGCGATACAGGATGCAATCATTAATGCATGCATGTATCTTCTGCACATCTAATCCTAGAGGACAGATAGTCTTCTTTGCTTCATATGTTGTCTCAGGCAGCTCGTTATCCTTTGGAAGCTTTGGCTTCATTATTTTCAGTAACTTCTCAAATCTCTTGTCAGACAAACCAGCCTCAGCCTTCCATTGCAGCAGTTCCAGTGTTGTATCGGGCTTTGTGCTGCCATCTTCGCAATTTGGGTACAACAGCTTTTTGTGATCCTTTAGCATGGCCTCCAACTTCAGCTCCTCCCTTTCTGTATCGCATTGTTGTTTTGCATCAGAAATGACCTGACCAAGACCATCAATGGGCTCATCCGATGCCCCGTGTTCTTCTTCATTGTCGCCTCCTTCTTCTTCATTGTTGCGTCCTTCTTCTTCATTGTCTTCCATTGCAGTATCCTCGTTTTCTTCATGGAACATACGATAGTTGTCATCATCCTCCTCTTCTTCATTGTCTTCCATCGTAACCCCTCTTTCTCCGTGCAAGGACCAACAATAATATCCGAGCATGAAACCTTGGCGAAGCACCTGGAATTGAATGGTTCTCGAGTTGGTGTACTCCTTGACATTCCGACAGTCAACACATGGATAAGGCATAAAATTATCCACCTTGTTATCCTCAGCCACATTGATAAATTTATGCAGGCCTGCAATGAAGTCGAAATCGCGTCGGTCGCGTACATCCATCCCTTCCGTGCATTGATCTGCATCATAAATATATAGTCAAATGACTATCTTACATGCACAGATGCACTATTTTTGAATCAATTACAAATGAAAAGGACAAGGTTGCTAACCTCGGACAAGGATACCATTTTTTCAACTTAAGTGTGGCTCAGGCATTTCACCGAACACCTTGTGTGCATAGCAACGACAAAAATTCCTAGCACCCACCCCTCTCACAAATCCAGCCAGAAAAAAACTGGGTTGTGGGGGTGTATATATAGGCAGGGAGGGGCAAAAATCGGTGCTAAAGCTCCACGGCACGACACGTGTCGCGCGCGCGAGAGTTAGCCTCGGTTTTTGCCCCGAACCGGGGCTATTTCCCACAACCGAACCGGGGCTATTGCTCCTGGACGCCGGCGCAAACCAAACCGAGGCCAATGCGGGGAATTGGTCTCTTTTTTTTGTATAGAACCGGGGCTAATGGGAACATGGGCGCTGGGTCATTGCCCTCTTTTCTACTAGTGACTCTCACGAACTTTCTTAGAGAAAATACACAACTTGGAAGATTCCAAGCAACCCTAACCACGTAGGGTTTTCAATCAAATCCATGAGTAACAAGCAACATAATGAACTTAAGAGGTCACAAGTTTTGCTTAGTGAAATTGAAGATATAGGTTTCCTCTTTTCCCCTTAGAGAGGGGTGTAGTCATTTTGTATTTAACACCAATAAACAAGCAGAGGCATGGTTGTACTTTTGGTATCTTATAATGGTTGTGTTATCATGCTCCCTTTTGATGGCATTGCCAGGAATATTTCTTAGACTTGCTATTTATGATGAAAACCCATGATCCGAGCTCAGTCATTCGATCAAGTGGCATGGTTCTCGTGCATCCTCCTCTTCACAGAGGCATCACTTTTGCAGGTTGTTCAGGGTGGGTCAATGGAGATGGATGATGTTGATTGCTACTAAGGTCATCTATCACGTTGCATAGAGTCGTGTACTTTATTTTCATTGTAGTAATTTTGGTATGTGCATCCTTGATGTCTTGACCAGCTCTTTGCATCGTGTTGTTGGCATCGGACGGGTGTACTCGGTACAAATTTGATATTAACATATGAGCTTTTCTATCATATAACTGGGAGGTGGTCGTACTTCCTTAGTAAAAAAGGGACCACTTTGATATCTTCCACTAGTTGAAGTATAGGTAGGACCTTGACATTCGTCAAGGTTCCTTGTTCTTCGCGGGCATCAACATGGTCACTCATCAAAGGCGAAAGGAAGGCATCACACTGTGGGCAGTGCATTAGTCACATGCATCGATGTCGATTTGTTGTATAGTGAAGCTATTGATGTTGTTGTTCGTCTGAAGTGATTGAAAGGTTTATAACTTTGGAGTCAACAATCTAATATGACCGAAACTTCTTTACTAAGCTCTACGATATTTGACATCTTTCCCTTCTATGGAAGGCAATGTTGCGAAGTTGTCTTCGAGTTAAACATCACTGCAAATTCGCATGATGTCTGAGCTGATAAGAAACTTTCATGGTGGCTCATATGGAAGTTGATAATCTCGTTACCATTATGTTTAGGGAAGTTACACTTCCACTGGAGTGGGTGTCCACCACTTCATTTGACTATGAGAGGAACTAGATTTTCTATAGCTCATCACATGTGTCATTCCAGCGCTAGAGCTAAGGGACTTGGGGATGGAATTATGGGGTTCTCTTATTACTTGGTACATCTACTCGCTATATCAAGATAGAAAAAGCGGTACCAGCAGGTACCATCCATCGTGATCCATTTGATGAACCTACAAGATAAGACCAAAAACATCTCAAGTAGAGGAGGAACATTCTTAATGTGTTGCTCTTTATCGAAAAAACACATCACGATTCATTTCTTCAAGTTTTGTGTTCCTATAAAATGTTGTCATGAGGATATGTTTCACTTACATATGTGTCTTGATTGTTCCGTTGTCATGTGCAATTTCATATGTTCCATGAAGTCACTGCTATAGTTCAGTGTTCGTTCTTTTATGTTGTCTTGTGTTATTTTGCATGTTTCACCAAAATCCTACATTATAGAGTCTACTTGGTTTTGCCTCACGAACGATCTTCTCGTGAGGTTAACAAGCTAGGAGCGGACATGCTCTTGTCATGGTTTCCTTGATGGCACAGAGAAGCGACACTGAGGTAGTTATGGCGGTGCACAGCGAGGTGTGAGTTTGATCCAACGGTTGCTAGGGCATCCAATCTATATATGCGTCAGATGGAAGCGTCTGACCCTTAGTAGAAAAAAGACTTAACGTGGAACCATGCATTGGTAATTTGGAGATCGCCGCAGTAATAACCAACGGCACATGAAAGAAATTGAGGAAAACACGCGGAGAGAAACAAGCATCATCAAGCACAACGACTGAAACAAACTTTCAAGGGAAAAGCTGGTACAAATCAAGACAGACTCAGACAACTCCACACAACACGCGATTAAGCACCTCTTTTTGCGAGGGTAGTACAAATACATATAGTGGAGGCATACGGCAGATCACCTCCTTAATTATTTATAGTCGTACGTATTCAGCAGCGGTAGGCAGGCTGCACTGCGTACAGTGCAGCACAGCTCGCGCGACTTGCGCGGCTATCAGGCGGAGGAAGCGTCGAGGCAGACCCACTGGCCAAGGAAGACCCTGAGGCAGTTGAGGTTGGGGTTGAAGCTGAGGAACTCGGCCTGGGTCAAGCCGACGCTCTGCGCGAGGTCGAAGCAGGTGTCGCCCTTCTGGAACCCGTGCACCTTGTTGCACGTCAGCGCCGGCACCGTCTTCGCGAACGTCGTCATGGCAGCGTTACCTTCCTGCACGCCGATCCTGGCGTCGGCGAGGGTCACCGCCACGAGGAGCGACGCGACCAAGAGAGCGGCGGCTGCGTGGTTTGCCATTGTAGATGCTACGACGACGAGGCGAAAAGGAAGGAAGGATAGTGGTGCAGTAGGAGAGGCTTGTGCTTTGGCGAGAGTGCGATGCTGATGAGAGTTACCGCTTAGCTCTCGCCGTTTTATAGCGTGATGACGAGTGTAAATTCAGTCGATGAGATGGTTGTGGCGTGAAGAATCAGGCCAACACCTTGGAAAGGTCGTGTGCTATGCACGGGCGATACGACTTATGTTGACTATATGTAGTTAGTATGGACATGGCGTTCAGAGCATTTACACCGCAGTAATCTGATCTGTGATTCCAATGAGATTTACTTTGGACTACTCTATGCTGTGTAGTATTTTTTTTTTTTTTGGTTTGGCTCTGCACCGGTTTTGACTGAACAGGGCTTTCTTACATTTCACTTCCTCCATATATAATGTGGGGATTTTGCATGAACAGTACGGGTCGACATGGCATGGCAGCATCTTTTGTATTTCAAAAATAAGTGGGTAAAAATATAGATGAAGTGATACGAAATTAATGTATTTGCAAAAGTTATTGCAAATACATAACAACTATATTACGTTGCAGACAAACACATGATAATTTTTGATATGTAACAACATGATATGCACATTCTTATGTATTTGTGCTAACTTTCTTGCGGATTTACCCTTTTTCCTAACCGTGCGCATCTATGATTCCTTTCTTAACATTTTTCTTTTCTCAAAAACTAGTCTGACTCCATGTTCTAATTGTGCCGAATATCTGTATAGGCGACAGTTGGACCTGGATTGCACTGAAGGTTAGGTGTTTGAGCCGGACATGATATTGGCTAAGAATCTAAGTAATACATACAGTACATGATACATGAACATGGTAGACTGGGTTGCTGACATGAATTAAGGAGTCAGATGAGAAAATCAAGGAGATGATTGCGGATTATTGAGGAATTGAGGCATCAAAGGGATGATATATTGGCATTTACTAGGCCCTGGTATTTGCTATTTCGTACTACTAGTAGGAATCACTCGGCTGTGAGCCTATGGATAGTTGGACTGGGCCTATGGGCTGTTTTGGTCATTTTAAATTTGGCACTTAGATATGCTCTAAATAAACCTTAACGAGCTACTCGCGAGGCTCGCCGGCTCGCTCGTTTAGCTCGTTAAGGATAGCGAGGTAAAATCGTTGTTTGGCTATGTTCGTTTACTACACTGAGCCAAGCTAAACGAGTTGATGAGACGAGCATTCAATGCTTTGAGCTTTATGTCCAGCCCGAGAGCACTTGTACAACATGCCCCCGCAGACATGACCTACATTATCAAACACCATATCCCATCTTCTTTCTGCATTGATTTAATCATGTATTTTGTTAACAAGTGGTATTGTTCTGTCAGAGCAGGCCGAAGCGAGCGAGGTTCCTTAATCTCTTGTAATTGCTGCTCTCCTATAGAAACCGTCATTACACAGTAAAACAAGGAAATATTTGACCAGGTTATTTCCTTTACTTATTATAGCTTTTATCTCGAAACAGTCTTTCGCCCCGCTATATTAATACAGCAACCCACCCAATACAACTGACATGTTGGGACCGCAGCACAAGCAAGCCCAAAATAAAAAAGAAGAGAAAACAAAACGAACAAATGCCAACAACGGCAGTTCGACTAAAACGAAGACGATCCAGAACCGATGCGCCCTCCGGATTAGACCCACCACTCTCCTAGCGTATCAACTCAGCGCGTATCAAGCAAGCCCTTCAAGAAGGAAAGTGACGATGACGACGCTGCTGCCCAGACTAGTCCTAGGGTTTCCCCCGATACGCGGAGGGCAGTGGGAAGGGGTACATCCGACGCCCTTCGGGAAGGATGGCGACGCCCACAGGCGTAACCGCGTTGGTGCCAGCTGCGCCGACATGAATTTCTCCCAAGCACCAAACCACACCCCCGATGAACTGTAGCGCTCTACCCGTCTTCCGCACACCAGCGCACGCCACCACGGTTTTGCAAGCACCAACGTCGTCTCACTGAAGCTAACACAACGCGACCGGAGGAACTGAGACGAAAAGTCAGGAACTAGAGGCGATAGTACCGCATCGGCGCGGGAGGGAACGACCCCCACCACCATCAGTGGTAGCCGACCGGGCGTAGCAGCGGGAGCACACCAGGCCCATAGGAGGGCCCAGCCGGGCCCGGGGTGGGCCCGTGAAGCTCCTGCCGCCGCGCTGCAGCAAGCGCGCTGCCATAACCGCCACCCCCAAGTCCAACCCTCCTCCCAGTCCGCCGAAAGTAGCACCGCTGAGCCCTAGCGAGCCCAGCCCGCCCAAACCTAGATTGGGTCCAGAGGGCCCAGATCTGGGCCGAGGAGTTGCCGCCAGCCATGGCCAGCTGCTGTGCCACCCCGCAGCCAAGAGGGAGCGGCGACGTTGTCCAGCCACCTGGCGCCGCACCGTACCACTGCAGGCCGAGGAGCACCGCCGCCGGACCGACGCGCCTCCCGTGCGCGTGGGGAAAGGCCGAGCCGCCACAGCCGGCCGCCCGGCACCGCACGGGCAACACCCGGCAGCACCCGCTGATGATGGCGGGAGGAGAGGAGCGTGGGGGAGTTGCTGGAGGGAGAAAGGCGGCGGGCCGCCCCGGCCGCCTCGCGAGGGGAGGCGACGCGGGGGGTCAATTTACCACCATCGGTGTTTTTCGCTGGCAGCTTGATAGAAGCCTCACATCTATTATAGCTTTCCAAGTTTAGCAAAAATGATGTTTGATTCCTTTATTTACTTTACCTATAGGAAGGATTTAATAAAAACAAATATTGATTTGAAAATACGATTGCTTTCCTTGATTGCTCCCCGCGTGAAATGATAGGCAAAAGGTCGTTGGAAAGTGCATGTGAATCAAATGCTTGGTTCGTGATTTTTTTTTATTTTCCGTGGTGGTGGTTTTTATCTAGACTCATGATTGTGAGTTTCCATGTTTAGTAGATGGAGGGGACATATGATATTAATTGGAAGTTTGATGTCTGCGATTTGGCGGCTAAGATTGGTCCAATGTTTGATATTTGTATTTTGATGGCTAAGATTGCTCTAATTACTATTAAATTAAAGATAAATTTGACATCATTTGTTCTAGTATCCTATTATAGACCCGTTAGAGTTGCTCTTAAGCGCATGAATAGAGGTCAGTTCTGGGGTAGTGGCGGTGCTCAGTAGCGTTAGGGTCGCATGATCCTTCGTTGTTAGGGCGTCCAATCAGGCGCTCCTAGAAACAAATGGTAATTTTGAGATCGCCCCATCACTATAGGACGCGCACTACCCCCGAGGACAAAAAGCCGTCGGCGTAGGCTAAAATGCCCTCGGCGTATGGTACGCCGACGGCTGCCCTCGGCGTAGCCTCCTCGGCATAGGGCTCCCTCGGCGGAACACATAGAGGCCGTTGGCGTATCAAAATACCGTCGGCATATGCTACGCCGAGGGCAATTCCTTCGGCGTAGCGGCCGTCGGCATAGCTTGTCGACAGGTTGCAAAAACATTATTTTTTAAAAAAATATTTTTTTTATTTTTTTTCTCAATTTTTGAATCTTTGAATTGTTTGACTCGTTAATCTCTCACTTTAAACATTTTTAACACTAATTACACTTAATATTTAATTAAATTGCAGTCTTGGTCGAACTTTCTGGCCGGTCACTCATCCTAACACTACTCCAGCTCCAGCACACTTAACTTCCTCGTTCCTTCAGAATCTGTTTCCGCAAAGTAATTCATACATTGTTGTCAATACTATGATATCAATCCTATTAACCATTATATCAACATGTCACATGTTTGTATTTTTTGAAATTACAAACAATTATTTAAGTAAATATTAATGAACAAGTAAAAATATTATTCAAATAAAAATATAATAATTTTACTTTTTTGTATTTTTTCTATTTAATATGGAATAATTAATATCTTTAAATCCGTAAATCAGAATTTAACAAATAATATGTCTAAATTGATCATAAAAATGAGAGGAGTCCAAATATGATATCCATATCAACTAATTACAAACCCTCCGTTTTTGAATTATCTATTTGGTGGTTGCTTTAGAAAATTCCCTTTTTGCGATTGGATAATAAAAAATGGCTTTTTGGTGCGATGAAAAAGAAAACTTGCATTGAATCTTTGATAAAATAGCATATTGTAAACCTAAAAATGATTTTTGTAAAAAAACATGAGCATCGGATCATGTACATGTAGTTCATATCTGACCCACTTCCTACCGTTTCGGCAGAAATTTGTCTTTTTCACCAGAGGTGGACGGAAAGGTTTCGGATCCCCCTATTGGGATATTGTCAATATAAGGTGGTATAGTATTTTTGTAAAATATGGTGATAGCATTTTGAATTAGCCATTTGGTGGTTGCTTCACAAAATCATCCGTTTTTTGTGCTCGGAAAATGGGAAATGGCTTTTTGGTGCGACGAAAAGGAAAACTTCCTCCTGCAACATTGTTCTCCATCCAATGATGCATGTGTATGCACAATATAATCACATTATCACAAACTATGCCTTAATTATATCCATAACATTGGTCATTTCACCCGAAAGCCAAGAAACCTCGAATGAGATAGGTCATTTTGTGAAGGGTTTTTTGAGACATAATCAATATATCAAGTTTAATATTTTTACTTATAACTATGTCACATAATATGACACCACGCAAAGGTTTTGCATTATTTCGATCGTTTTTGAATTTTTTATGCCCGTTTTAAACTATCGTCAAACTTCGTTGACCGGCGTTGGATCTTTGATAAAATAGAATATTGTGAACCTAAAAATTATTTTTGTAAAAAAACATGAGCATCGGATCATGTACCTGTAGTTCATATCTGACCCACTTCCTACCAATTCGGCAGGAATTTGTCTTTTTCACCAAAGGTGGACGGAAAGATTTCGGATACCCTAATTGGAACATTGTCCATATAAGGTGGTATTGTATTTTTGTAAAATGTGGTGGTAGCACTTTGATTTAGCCATTTGGTGGTTGCTTTACAAAATCGTCCGTTTTTTGTGCTCGAAAAATGGGAAATGGCTTTTTGGTGCGACGAAAAGGAAAACTTCCTCCTGAAACATTGTTCGCCATCCCATGATGCATGTGTATGCACAATATGAGCATATTATCACAAATTATTCCTTAATTCTAGCCATAACATTGGTCATTTGACCCGAAAGCCAAGAAACCTCGGATGAGATAGGTCATTTTGTGAAAGTTTTTTTGAGACATAATCAATACTAGATGAAAAGGCGGGCTTCGCCCCGCCGCCTGCATGGAATCTTGTCACTGTGTGGCCGGCATGGTAGACATGCGCCTATAATCATCAGCTGCTAATACATGTTCTTCCAACAAACCTACATTTTGGTCATCCACTGTCCACACAAGTCGTATTATGAGAAAAGATAAGTGAATTGGGTTCCATGGAGTTGCCGGTCACTGATGGCTCATCCGCGCAACCGTCCTGGAGGTCCAGGACTACAAACAAAGCATCAACCGTAATGACATTAGCTTTACTTGATCATCCAGGGAAAGATGCCAGTAGTGATTACGTTCGTTGGCATCTTTACACTATAGAAGAACCCTTGTTGTGGTGTCCAGTGGATCTTTCCAAACAAACGCCATCAACCTAAAATTGTAAATGAATATTTGTGTCAACATGACAATAGACATTCAGTGGGCATGCTATTTGTTCAAAAGATAATATACTTATGTTGAATTAAATAACACTTATAAAAATTTCATAAAATTTTCTTTAAAGTTGTCAAGCTTAATAACCCTTTGGGTTTTTACATGAACCTAAAACCAGTAGTCAAGTTAGATGTGCTGCCACAATACAATAAATCAAAAATACTCTTCTGAAAAATTCTCATCCTAAACCTGACATCTACATGGCATAAGGTACTTTGGAACTCCAGACTGATTCCATCCACGGCCTATCCAACTAAGCTCTTTTGGAATGTTCGTATCAACTAACTGAATTAGACACTGAATTCCGCAGAAAATGAACATCTGGAAGAGAGAAAAGAAAGACTTACCTTGTCAGCTCAGCATTAGTATCCTGTAACTTCTATTATCTCTCCATTAAGCTTTGTGTTTTGCAATCCTTCCATATTTTTTTATCTTTCCTCTTCTCGGCTTTAAGGGTTGCCATTGTTGCTCAATTGTTATAATATTTATATTTCCTAAAACACAGCTAAAGCCGAACAAAGGAAGAAATTTATGATTGTACGGTCACAAATAAGTGGAATATTCATTCACAACGTGATTTCCATCACGCACTTCAAATAAAATAATTTTCTATGAGCACTCAAAAAATATTGCGGCCCAGAGTTAACTTTATTATAATTTTGTTCTAGACAGCGCAATATTGTTCTAGAAAGGAAAGCAAGACAGTACCTAATCAGCATTATCCACAGAAATTTTAGTATCTTCCCATCATGAGAAATTTCAAGTTCAGGTTACAAAACTCTAGATGCATTATCTGATGGTTGGTCGAGCATAAACCTATCCAACAGAGGGAAATATTGACTATTTTAAGTATTTTTAGGCACAAGATCGATTAAGACTTTTGTGTCCTCTTGCTCTATTGTCCATTGTACCCTCTGAAGGAAATGAGATTATCATCTTCACTATAATTGTTGTACACTAAATTCATGTCCTGGAAAATAACAGATGTGAAATATTATCAAACAGAAGAGAATCATGCCAACGAACATATTGCTCAAGAGGAATGTATCCTTTAGTGCAACATAATGTGCATCATTGTCACCAATCAGAAAATCCAACTACCATCGTCGTTGCACATAGATTGGCAGATACAACAATATGTGTTTTTACTATTTTTATGTAAACTTAAAAGAAACATTAGATACTTCACAACATAAAATGAAAGGGAGAAGAAGAACATAAGAGAAATTTTTGGTTTGAAATGCAAATTTATAATTAAAGGACCATTTCGTTCTGCTCTGCATGTGCACTGCAAACATGAAGAACACAAAAGGGGACCTTACCTATATGAAGGAACGTTCCTATTCTAATTTGAAGAGCTTCCTATGATGAACATGAAGATCCCCGCCACTTCTCCTATGCAGTCTCGTGGTTTTCCCGACCATGCTAACCCCATCCCCTTCCTCTTTTAGTTGCATGAGTATTGAGTAATTATGTAGAATGAATAACTCTAGAAAAATTAATTCCAAAAAGTCATCTCTAAGCAACCACTTGCATGGATTATTCCAAATCGAAGAAAAGAAGCTTACTGTACTACTACACTTCTCTTAAAAACATAAGATTAATACCATTGCACTAAAGGAAGCAATCTTAGAGTTCTCTAAGATTCACCAACTGAACTATACTAAAAATACAAAAAAAGATAACGCATTACTAATTATTTACTATATAAAACTCATCCTAAATCATAGGCTAAACCTAAAAAAATACTATATATGGACATCTTCATCAAGGTTTTTGAGTCGAGACTCAAAATTGAGTCGCCAAGCCCATGACTCAGTGAATAGTTGATGAAAAATGCAGTATAGTTGCCATAAGTCCATGCTTAGCCGCAAATCGACATGATTTTTAGAAAAAAACTCAGCGATTATACAACGACTCAAAAACATCGATCTACATAACAATAGTTCGGACAATAACAAAAAACACATACCTTTACTGGCACTTGCCTGCAGAACACTCGGTGATTAACTTCATATGCATGCTAGCAAATCTCCATGAACCCCTGAGTCAGAGCACGGCGCATCACCTGTTGAGTCAGGGCCTTGGCAACAGCAGCTATTCACAACCTCGGGTACCTCACACGCAGCTGGCCAGTGGCTCGTCGATGTCCACCTTGAGTCGTATCATGGGCACCATGTCTGGTGGCCTCCCATCCTGCAACATTGTGCCATTCAGAAGAGGTACAACATGGAAGAGCTATGCAACCGAGGACCCATTGTTGAGATGGAGCGGTAGCGTGGACCTAGGTGCAGGCGGCTCATCCGTGGAAGTCACACATGACATCTTGATGGGGATAATCGGCTTAGAAGATGGGAGCAATGTCGTCGCTGAGCGAAGGGAGTTAAACAGAATAATTTTTTGGTTCAATTCTTACATTATGTCAAGAAGAAAGACCTAGTTGTCGTATGTCATTCCTAAACTGAAAGGATAGTAGAAGCACATAGAGCACAAATACACCAAAAGAGGCAATAAAAATATGTAACAAATAAAATGTGGTGCAGGCAAAATTAAATGTAGGTACCATTTTCAAAAATAGACGATGCAGTGTGACAATTACATCTACTAACGACATTCATTCTTTAATATCTCATAACATTGTTATATAGATTGTCAACTCAAAACAGTACAGTGGAAAGGTAATGCATATGTTAGTCACATAAAAAACTTGTTATATGGGGTTAAGTTATGTCAGCAATATACAATTCCTTATTTAAGGGAAAATAATTCCTTATTTAAGGGAAAATAATATGTATTACTGGTCATCACCAAGCTAATTATATATAAAAAATCATACTGAAGTTCATAGATACGCTCAGAAGGAAGAAAACGAACATGCGATCTCTATCCTCATGGAAGTTGCCTCCGGCAAAAGTCCGAACTGATGATCCCTATCCAACCAATCTGTGTATACAGAGCAAAAAAGCAAACATAATAACAGAACATAATCGATCCACCAATTAGACTATACATGCTGCCAAAGATGAATATCCAAGTCATCTCTCAGTTAATCTTTGTTATGTTCATTAAACGCACAAATGAAATCCAAGTTCCCAAGTGATTAAACATCAAAACGTGACCAAGAACTTACCTGCACAGCGAGCAACAGACACACTCACAATTTTCAGACACCAAATCTGAATCCTAAGAACAGGGACAACACTAAGCGTGTGTGGTGCTGAGGTTCTAAGAGGTTGAGGATTGCTCCGTTGACCTGAACTTCCAATTCCACATAGAGTAATTAACCCCATTATTATCACTGCCTTCTACTCTACAACCCAGAAGATAGAACTGTAGGATAGAGGGGGAATCAGAGCAGCGCACTCGAACGTGTGGAGGCACAATTTCCTTAGGACAGAGGGGGAATCCGAGCAATGCATAGGACCGGCTGGCGTCACGGGACAGCTCGGAATGGCCGGAGACTTGGAGAGGCGGAGCAGTAGGTGCAGCGGAATCGCGCGGTAGCTCGGAATGGCCGGGGGGATCTCCCGTCCCGCCACCGTAGCTCCATATGAAAGGGAGGAGAAACCTGGAAAATAGGGACAGAAGGAGCGCTTGTGCGGCCTTGCTGCAGGGCGCTCGCCCGGCAGCCTCTATTTGGGCGGGAACGTGGCCCCAACTGCTGCAGACTTGACGGAGATAAGGCCATGAGGGGAAGGAGAAGGAGAAGCGTTGCTAGGGAGAAGGCGGCGCGAGAGGATGGAAGGAGAGGCGGATCGGATTTATCTTCTTGACTTGACTGAGAACAGACATATAATTAAAGAAGAGGAAGGTGGACCCATATGGCAGCGTCCCGGCAACGGCAGATGGTCTCAGAAGAGCCGCAGACCACCAGGCTTAAGCCTATAGATAATTTCCTGGAATAGTATTTGATAATTATAAGCTGGATTCTACACCTGAGTACTCGTGCTGGAAAAAACAGAATGGATTGTGTAACTGTCGCAGAGAGGCTGAATTATAGAATTCAGCTGCTAATCATAGAGTATGAACCGATTGTTTAAAAAAACAAAATACTCTTGCATGTTTTCCGTCTCTTTTCTTCTCAAATATTTTATCAAAGACTTAAATAGTAATTTATGGAAGGAATGGAAAAATTGTAAGCATGCAAGCTAACAATATATCTCTAATCGAAGTTGATCTAGATAAGGTACATAAGGATATTCTCCTTTTTATAACATGCAAACTGAACATCGAATCATATAGTATGAAAAGGAATCTCGAACCATTCCTCGAAAAAGAGAAATGCTAACCTTCTTTTTGAGAATATGCAAAGGTGAATACAATTTTTGAACCTATTTGATTTATGTAGTTTTCATCCAAAACAAAAAATCACAGCATGCACATACTGTATGTGCATTCAAACTAAGAGGGTCTAGGAAAATATCTCATATAGCTGCCTTCAAGAACTTGAGTAAGGAAAGGAAGTTCAAATAATCAGTTAAGCAATGAGGGGGTATAGTTGACGATTCATTTTCTCGATGATTTATGCTTTTTTTAAATTACTTGCAGTAGCAAATATTTAGTTTTTGTTTGACAAATATGTAGAAAATACTTCGTAGTTTGCATGCATGGACAAACGAATACTTGTATGTGAGAGTAGTCTATATAAGGAAAGCATGGTGGAAGCTAGCCATATGAGTATGAACGAAACCAACTATAAATCCTTTGTCATGCAAATGTAGGTACATCTATTTATGAAAGGTTAAATACAAAGCAGGAGCACCAATAACTGATATAGAATTGATACTTCTATTTTTTTTTGAGAGTTGAGAATTATAGCGTCGACACATCTGACTTTTCAGAGATTTATCTGGTCTGTCGACAAACCTGTGCATTAATTGGTCACTAAACACATTTGACTATTTTCAGCGGGAGTTGGTAAGTGAACACACATGTATCCATTTTGCTAACACCTTACCACTTGGTTTATCAGGAAGTACATATATATATCGTAAACTCTATTTCCTAGTATTCTATTTATTAAGAAAAGAGTAAGACCATGGATGAACAACCTTGGTTGATTCATACACAAATAAAATATAGCAGCTAATTTTTTGAGCTAATAATGTGCCAAAATGAAATAACCAAACTGAAAAGTAAGCCTCATGGACCTTTCATAAAATATAAAAACACAAATCGATAAACTCATGAACAATCAAAATATAAAAAGATCACCTCGGATCAGCTCTGGCCAAAGAATATGAAATCATCAACTGAAGACTTGTTGGCCGGCCAAACCAAATACTCCCTCCGATCCATATTACTTGTCGTTAAAATAGATGTATCTAGCACTAAAACATGTCTAGATGTATGCATTTTAGTGACAAGTAATATGGATCGGAGGGAGTAATATAACAGGATATTTCCATGCCAAATAAGAAAGGATACCTTCGTTAGTCGGGAGAGTGGAGGAGCCTGTCGCATGATAAAAGACTCATTCAACAATACATAATGTATAGTTACTTGGAAAGAAAATATGCTTAAAGTTATTAACCAAAACATTGCTGATTAAGAACAATGGTTTTCTTTTCAACTTCAAACTCCAAATTAGTGGAATCATAACATCTGAAATTACCCATGGTAATTTTCTGTTGTGAAGTTCCAAAGGATGAAGAGAAATAATACAAATTTTCATTTATGGCATTGTGGGGGATAATCAACATGGTTAAGCACTTCCCTAAGAAAACATTAAATTAAGTACCATGTTGGGTACTAAGAATCTATTACAGTCAATCTGAAGAAAAAAAACACCAACACTGGATATATTAGATGAGCTACAGCCAACCTGAAATACAAAAGGCAGAGCACCAACGGTGTTGCAGATCCTACGGTATCCTCCATAGTTGGTCCCCTGCAAAGCCTCTTGTGAGAGAATGGAGCAGCACGTTAGCACCCATATAGCTGAGCAAGTAAGGGGAATGTCGATAAAAAGGGGAATAAGAGGCAGCAAAAGAAAACCAGAAAAGAGGTAAAGTGATTCTCTAGATACGGGACGACGACCACATATAGGATCCAGTAGCGACCGTTGCGATGGTATCAATACCTGCGGGCCTTGCAGGGGCTATCAAAGCAGGCGTGCCCCTCTTCTTCCCAGATGGGGTCATGGCTATCCATCCATGCCCATGTCTACCTTGATTTTGGTCGCCGGCGCACCTTGTAGACGAATCCCGGCGCGACCGCCTCAGAGATTGGGATGCCATGGTCGTCCACGAGGCCCATCGTGCCTGCGTTGCCGGCATGAACGGCACACCCTTGTCGTCCTCCTTGTTGGCGGAAAGACGGCCGGCGACGGAGCCGCGCGGCCTTGGTGGAGTTTATGGGCAGCGTCCAGCCAATCTGAGAGCTACCCGCGACGGCGGCCGTGGTGGGTCCCGGCATCGGTGCGTGCGACAACAAGCGGCGTGAGGCGAGCGAGCCGAGAAAAGGGATGGCAAAGTAGCAACTGCGCACACCTAGAAGTCCCTGGAAAGAATGCGTGGCCCTGCCGAATCATCTTCCATCGCCCATCCACCGTCCACGCCAGCAGAACGCGATGCAGCGCCGAACCAATGCCTCCACAGGCCCACATCCAGCTACGGGAACAAAACAGACCCACGGTCAGAGACACCGGAACTGCAATGCGGACAACAGATGCCCTAAAAAGCCTCCCTATTGCTCAGGCTTAAGCAATTAGATAATATCCAGTTTAATATTTTTACTTATAACTATGTCACATAATATGACACCACGCGAAGGTTTCGCATTGTTTCGATCGTTTTTAAATTTTTTATGGCCCTTTTAAAATATCGTCAAACTTTGTCGAACGGCGGGCATGAAGATTCTTAGCTCGGGGCCGAGCCTCGCTAAAATTGCATTAGATCTTTGATAAAATAGCATATTGTGAACCTAAAAATGATTTTTGTAAAAAAACATGAGCATCGGATCATGTACCAGTAGTTCATATCTGACCCACTTCCTGCCGCTTCGGCAGGAATTTGTCTTTTTCACCAAAGATGGACGGAAAGTTTTCGGATACCCCTGTTGGGACATTGTCCATATAAGGTGGTATAGTATTTTTTTTTAAAATATGGTGGTAGCATTTTGAATTAGCCATTTGGTGGTTGCTTCACAAAATCATCCGTTTTTTGTGATCGGAAAATGGGAAATGGCTTTTTGGTGCGACGAAAAGGAAAACTTCCTCCTGCAATATTGTTTGCCATCCCATGATGCATGTGTATGCATAATATGGGCACATTATCACAAACTATGACTTGATTCTAGCCATAACATTGGTCATTTGACCCGAAAGCCAAGAAACCTCGAATGAGATAGGTCATTTTGTGAAGGTTCTTTTGAGACATAATCAATATATCAAGTTTAATATTTTTACTTGTAACTATGTCACATAATATGACACCACGTGAAGGTTTCGCGTTGTTTCGATCGTTTTTGAATTTTTTATGCCCGTTTTAAACTATCGTCAAACTTTGTCGAACAGCGGGCATGAAGATTCTTAGCTCGGGGCCGAGCCTCGCTAAACATGCATTGGATCTTTGATAAAATAGCATATTGTGAACCTAAAAATGATTTTTGTAAAAAAACATGAGCATCAGATCGTACCTGTAGTTCATATCTGACCCACTTCCTGCCGATTCGGCAGGAATTTGTCTTTTTACCAAAGGTGGACGGAAAGGTTTCGGATCCCCCTGTTGGGACATTGTCCATATAAGGTGCTCTATTATTTTTTTAAAATGTGGTGGTAGTATTTTGAATTAGCCATTTGGTGGTTGCTTCATAAAACCGTCTGTTTTTTATGCTCGGAAAATGGAAAATGCCTTTTTGGTGCGGCAAAAAGGAAAGCTTCCTCCTGCAACATTGTTCGCCATCCTATGATGCACATGTATGCACAATATGGGCACATTATCACAAACTATGCCTTGATTATAGCCATAACATTGGTCATTTGACCCTAAAGCCAAGAAACCTCGAATGAGATAGGTCATTTTGTAAAGGTTTTTTGAGACATAATCAATATACCAAGTTTGATATTTTTACTTCTAACTATGTCACATAATATAACACCACGCGAAGGTTTCGCATTGTTTCGATCATTTTTGAATTTTTTATGCCTGTTTTAAACTATATATAATGTTTTATGTTTTACTTAATTTTTATTTACAAATGTGTAATATTTGAGTGTACATAGATAGGTCTTATTTTTCTGCAAATTTTGATATATTATTTATATTTTTCCGAATTAGAATGATTTAGTTATGATTTTTCAAAGTTTAATTAGATAAAATAAAAATTAGCTACGCCGACGGGCCGTCGGCGTAGCATAGATATCTTAGAAATTCTACGGCTGCTTGGCGGAGCTGGCCTAGACGATGGCTACGCCGACGGCCCCGACGTTTGGCCGTCGGCGTAGCGACCGGCTGTCGGCGTAGGTTTCCATTCCTGTAGTGCATTATCCACAACACACAACACACAACACACGAACAAAGTTCAAGAAAACATTGCAGAGAACACTGAGTCAAGCACATCCAACTGAAACAACTTTCAAGCCGAAGCTGGTAAAAAAGACAGACTCGATCGGACTAGTCCAGACGTACAACACGAAACCACCTCTTATTGCGAGGGAAGTACAAATATATAGTGGAGGCATACGGCAGATCGCCTCCTTATTTATAGTCGTACTACTAGTATTTAGCAACGATCCAGGAAGGGCAGGTCAGGCTGCGTAGGTTGCAGCTAGCTAGCGCCGTAGCGCGACCTGCGTGGTTAGGCAGAGGAAGCGTCGAGGCAGACCCACTGGCCGATGAACACCTTGGCGCAGTTGATGTTGGGGTTGAAGCCGAGGAACTGCTCCTGGGTCAAGCCGGCGCCCTCCGCGACGTCGAAGCAGGTGTCGCCCGCCTGGAACCCCTGCACCTTGTTGCACGTCAGCTTCGGCACCGACTTCACGAACGTCATCACAGTACCTTCCTTCAGGCTGCCGCTCTGCACCTGCAAGGTGATCCTGGCGTCGGCGAGGGTCACCGCCACGAGGAGAGACGCGATCAGGAGAGCGGCGGCGGCTCCGTAGTTCGCCATTGCAGATGCTACGCCGACGCGAAAAGGAAGGATATGCGGCAGATAGGTGCAGTAGAAGCTTTATGCTTAGGTGAGTGCGATGCTGCTGATGAGAGTTACCGCTGAGCTCTCGCCCTTTTATAGCGTCACAAGTGTAAATTCAGTCGAAAAAAAGGCCTTGGAAACGGCGCGGGCGATATTACTTATGTTGAGGATTGTTAGTATGGACATGGCCGATCAGAAAATTTACATTCCCAGGTAATCTGATCTGTGATTCCTATGAGAGTAATTTGGAATATTCTGTGCTGTGTAATTTATTTGGGTTTGGCTCTACACCGATTTTGACTGAACAAGGCTTTTACATTTCGCTTTCTCCATGCTCCATATCGATTGTGCCACCGTGACATATGACAGAAACAATAAATTGCTCGCCAAAGAGAACGTCCCTAGGGGAAAAGAGAAGGCCTGCTGTTTTGAATCGGATGACGGCATGAATCTCCTGAGTCCTGTGCAGCCTGTATACAAACGTGAGAGATTATTTTTTTGCGTGAAAATTTCAGGGCTTTATTGAGTAACTATAGCTCCTGCACTATCAGCTTGACAGCGCGTAGTGAGGAAGTCCGGGATCGAGTCCAGCTAACTTGGTACACAGATGAGTGAGTAAAATCCACCTGTAGTACCTTAACTTGATATCCAAAATTAATACGGTCATCCATCTTAAGAATATGTGATATACGGTAATTGAATACGACTTGGAGTTCATCTAGGTCACTCCTCACAATACAGAGACGTATTTTGCCAACGTGGCACTACATGGCCCAGTTTTTAGTGATGATTTTTTTGCAAAAGAACCCCTTTACTAAAAATCATTTGGCAGGTGTCTTGGCAGCCCCTAAACAACGCACGCGGCTGCTCCCGGTAATGCGGCGCCATCCTCCTCGCCTCCCGCAGCCGCGCCAGCGCGCACTGGCATGCGCGTTCGTGGCCGCACTCGAGATGCAGGTGCGCTCCATGACCAGGGAGGTTATAGCTTGTGCCACTCGCTGGTCGACGAATGAACGTTGCCTACTCATCCGGCGCACGAGCTTGCAAGCCGTGCGTGTGCTCGCGTACAAGAATGCTAGGAAGCTGCGCATGGATTAGCACACATTAGGCATGAGTAATCTAAATTAGACCCGGCCCATCAAATCGTATGCGATTCATATTGCAATGCTTGTGCAAACAAAACTCTAAATTAGAAAATTTATATAAATTATTTATCATAGCTGCTTTCTATACTTTAGATCTGTCTGAACTTGAAGCAAACAATGTGTCTGCAATACTTTAATCAAGCAATGCAATTGCAGTTTATAGCTTGACTGAATATTGAAGCAGCGGCAGCAACTTCAAGAGGAGCTGGACAAGGTTGTAGGGGAGAGCGCGAGTACCAGAGGAGATCGCTGGCGTGAGAGGCTGTCAGGGAAGAGGCGCAGCAAGACCTCATGTGCGCGACGGGCGAGATCGACGACCCGTGGCTCAGCGTCAAGCGAGTACAGATCACGGAGGAGCAGGACGGAGAAGCGCGACGCGGCGAGAGCGGAGCTGGAGGGCGCTAAGGAAAGATCGGTTTTCCGTCGGGGAGGAGGCTGGCACGGTGCCCGCGCGGGTGCGGGAGACGGTGGCAGGGGGACAAGGTGCAGACCGAGCTAGTGCAGAGTGAGCACGAGGCGAGGAGGCAGGGCCTCTGGTTGAGCTCGCGGCAGGCGGAGAGGACGCAGCGACCTCGGGGATCCTTGCCGCTCGCGGTGAGATGGGACGGGAGGAAGGTGGGTGGGGAAACCGTATCTCTTTCTCAGTTTTTCATTTTGGCCAGGTTTCTTTTATTATTTGAAAATGGTTGATGTGGATGTTAAGGTGCTGACGTAAGGGGTCCATGTAGTGCCACGTCAGCAAAATACAACTCTGTACGGTGAGGAGTGACCTAGACGAACACAAAGTCGTATTTAATTACCGTATATCATGTATTCTTAAGGTGAGTGACCGTATCGATTTTGAGTGTCAAGTTAAGGCACCGTGGATGAATTTTACTCCAGATGAGTCGGCACATTGGCTGCTCTCTACGTATGTTGAATACAAAAGTATAAAAAAGATGAAGATAACCTTCGACTTTAGAAAGAATTGATAGAGAGAAAACATGTGGATCAAATGAAGCTGTATAATTGCTCTGTACTATCCCTGCTCCCTAAAAGAAGACATATAATTTTATTTCCTAAAGTCCAATGATATGAACTCTAACCAAACTTACAAAAAAAATATTGAAAACTATAACATAATATTATATAGATATAATATGAAAATGTAAGTTATGATATATCTAATAAAATTGATTTAGCATGGTAGATGTTGATGATTTATTAAAAAACTTAGTCCGATATAAAATATTATATGGCTTATTTTTTGGAACGTAGGTAGCATGTTTTACTGTATCCGGTAGGTGCAGCTAGAGCAAGTACAATATGATATAGTTAACTGACTATAAGAGATAAAATATTGTAATTTTGATGACTTGGAGGAGAGATAAAAGAAGAAAGAATGCAAGCGGGCTGTAAGTTAACAGCCGGCTTTAACATGTGCTTCTAGGCAGTTTGTGAGAATGAAATATGGGTCACATATTAATTAGGTAGTAGTCTTTTGTAGCTAACTATTGTACAAGTGAACTATAAGGCTGACTATAGATGACATGGCATTTTCTTATAGCTAACAGCCGGCTATATTATTGAACTTGTTCTAAGATGTCGGGCTAGTTAAACTGGAAATGCCTTGGACTCTGCAATCTCTGGGTCATGGCTTAAGCATGAGAAGAATCTCGTAAATTTGACATCATACTGTATTTGACAAAAGTGCACAGAGCAATAATAAGCAAAAAAAACCATCCAAGGCAACATCCTAGCTTTTGTTTTGATTCAAGGGGTAGCCCCAGCTTCATTGATAAAATAGAAGAGATTTGCATCATAGATGCCAGCATATCAGCAGAACATAACGCGCCTAAAAACCTACAAAGATTGTTGGCTGACATGTGAATTAACACCTAGATTGAGTCGTTCTTAATGAAAGATGTGCAACGTAGATTCTTGGACATGTTGGCGCCCACCATTCTACTGAGATCTCCATTGTCGATATATTGAGCTTCTTAGTTCCTCCCTGAAGCTCTATCTGCATATTTTTCTTCGGCAAGTCACTCTAATAATCAATTTAATAACAAATATGGAAGATAATATCACTTGGATCCCCACATATTATATAATCAAAGCAAGTTTTGTTCCTCATTTCCATAATCTCCAGAATATGGCAGCTAAGCAAATTTTATCATTTTCTTCCTATCCTAAAACGTAAGAACCCACTCTCCCAGTTTTGCAACCAAATTTGGAGGAGCAAGGATATCAAAACCACATTGGAACACACCAAGGTATATCTAGAAACCATGCATTTGTAGAATATAAGTGATATACACTCTCATCGATAGCATATGCCATACATTGTGTAGCCCCTTCCCATCCCTTCTTCTTTAGTTTATCCGTAGTCATAATTCTCCCACACTTGACCCGCTAGAGATAATAATAATATTGCCTAGCAATTTGAGGGACTAAAGATGTTTAAAGTTCCTAGCTGGTGGCTTGGTCTATAAGGCATTATACAGGGTTGACAGAAAAATCTTCTTGTCCGAGTTTCCATCTCACATTGTCATCTGTTTTCTTCAACCCTAACATGTTAATAATCTCCAAAAGTTCTTTCCAGCCACTAGCCAGATCACCCCCACAAATATGTCCCAGACTTAAGACAAACTCCCTTAGATAAAACAAACTTTTCCACCTTTGCATTTTTTGCTAAAAGGGCAGGTTGTATAATATAGGAAATCATCAGGTAGAGATTTATTCAAATGGGATATACCCTCCTAGAATCTGGTTTTTTTCCTAAAAACTAGAATTGTATCACAAAAGGCATATAAATTGTGTTTCATGGGAAATTTACAAATTGTAGGTGTCCTATGACGACGTTTCTTTTTGAGGATATTTGTCTTCAAAATATATTTCCAAACCACATCTTCATTCTCCAGTTTCCAAGGCCATTTGCACAAAACACTAACGTTCATTAAATCAAGATTAGGGAAGAACACCCAATTTCTAGTTCATCATGTGGTACTTCCTAATGCCCCAATCTTCCTTCCATAAAATCCTACCCATGAAAACATCAAACATTTTCCTAACTCCAACCGGTACTCTATAAAAAGACAACACAAAAAATGGCACTCATACAAACATTGAGCAAGGTAATTCTTAAACCAATATGCAACCACTTTCCTTGTACCCATCGAAGTATCTTTTCCATATAATATTCTGTAGGTTTCTAGTGTTTGTTGAGAATCATATTTTTACCAATAGGTAAACCCAAATATTCAATAGGTAAAGACCCATACTTACATGTGAAAAGCTCCTCATAAACCTTACTATGTTCTAAACACTTGCCAAGACAAAAAAAAAACTTCAATCTTGAAAAATTTATGCAAGTCATTACATATGTTCAAACGGGCATAGCAAGAACTTGTGATTCGTAGCATTTTCAAAAAAAATATCTAAAAGAAATACTTTTTTGTATCGGAGAATGGTAGTTCCATGCTATTGTAAGTGAGGTAACATTCCAATGATTAAATTATTCTCTTACACCTTTTTTATCATAACACTCCTGGAATCAACAACATTAAAAAGAATAGGAGATGCGGGTCTCCCCGTCTCACCCTCTTGGGCAAAAACACCCAACTGGTCATTTATTTTAATATCTGCTTTACTTATAATACTAAAAATCATACTATTCCATTTGTAATAAAAATTTTTTTACACCATCAAATTATAAAAAAAGGATCAATTCACATCGACTTAAGTCTTTGAAAAGGACCCCAGACATTTTTCCTTTAAACCTTATGTAGCACCTCATGTAAAATTACGACTACTTTGGTAAGTGTTTTATCAATAAATTTATCAGCAATTTCAGAAATTTTATTGTTTACTCATTTTCTAATTAATTTTAGACTATCATTCATGAGATAAATTAACATCACTTTTAGGGATAGTAGTGATAGTCCAAAAATTCATCTCCCGGTTACTAAATTTCCTGCAGTAAAATCATCAAACAAACACTTCAAAGAAATCACATGGTGTTTCAAAAAAATTGGTAAAATTATCCAGGAACACCATCGGGTCCTAGAGCTTTGTTATGAGGGACCTAAGCACCTAACACTTCTTACATCCCCATACACATGCTTGTAAAGTGATAAAATAGAGTCTAGCGGGATTAAGCGACATCAGAAAATGTTGAAACTATACTAATATTGAGCATGCTGAATTTTTATTCACAAGGCGACATGATCATATGATCTAAATTACTAGAACTAACAATTCATTAACATATAATCTACAAGAATTCCTCACCAACATAGTGAACCACACCATGTTCATGCTTGGGTCCAGTGAGATATGGAATGAGCTGAACGCAATAGTGTTTAAGAATTTCTCGTAGATGCTAGCAATCTTCTTGTGTAAGGTAAATGAGGAGGTCGCGTTTTGGTTAAAGGTTGGTTGGCACTAAACATTTGGGGTCCCTAATGCCAGGAGAGTAGGTTTATATTTTTGTGGCATGGTTGTGACTATGCCAAGTTTCATAAGAACTTTATTTTGTAAAACTCTCTTCTTAATTAATAGATTGAGGCATAACTTTTGCCTCCATTTCGGAAAAATAAACCCGCACCAACAATGGACATATGGTTTGTGGGTGGAGATTATGCAATAGTTCTAGAACCTACAAATTGATATAAAATGTGATTAATTTTTTCATATAAACATACCAAAATTGATATACGTGTTTATGTACAAAGGCGAATAAGTTCCCCGTTTAAGTGTAAGCAGGGAAAACCCGCATGGCTATACATGTTCCACCACATCGTTATTGTGACATTTTAGTATGTTACACACACATTTTAGTTAAGAGTGTTTTATATGTTGTGACCAAAATGTCACAAAGGCATTATATTTCAGGTATATTGTTCAAAAAATCTAGACACATGGCCAGTCGAATAGCAAGATATGTAGTCTCTCAAGACACCCTTCTCTTCAAAGAATGAGATGTGTTGATATGACATTGCCACTGGGGTAATGAAGTAACCATGAAATGTATTGTTTTTTGTTCATTTACGACTTTGAATTCTAGACATTTTTCACCGAGATATTATGTATTGAGGGTAGTAGACATCTCTTTATATATTTGGTGACATAGTGATTGAAATGCGCAACTATGAAATTGTGTATGTGGTGTTGTGTATATTATGATTGAAATTGATGATGTCGACATATTTCTTGTCTTGTGCAATGTGTAAATATACTATGAAATTTTTAAATGTGGTTAGTATAAGTAGAATCAATGCATATTGCAAATGATAAAAGCCATAAATATGTTACTGATGAGACAATCACACAAACGATGCTTTATAATCATTTATTGTTGATGAACTACTAACGCTGGCAACGAACATATATGCATGTCCATTTGTGTTGAGTGGCATCAATAGACAAATACACAACCTAGTTGCTGATAAGCCCTTCACATCAGTGATAGGATTTCAGAGGGTGAGCCTTTCTCCATCGCCAAAGAGGGTTTTCACCCGTGTTGGTTGCTCTGCACTAGTGGATTAATGCTTGAGAATTATTATTATCTTGTAGTTTTCATTTATTTATTGAGCCTAACTATACAATGCTAACACATCTATAACACTCAAAGATGACACAAACAGAACTCCAGGGAACCTTATCTGATCCTAATTAAAAAAATTCTATGCAAATTCTTATATGGTTATGGTGGACACTAGGTGATCGAAGTTGTCGGCCATCGAGTTATGGAATTAGGATAAGTTTTTCTTTTGGCACATTAGTTAGAAAAACATAAATAAGTAGGTTGTGGGCATGTATTGTGGCATTAGATGTGAATGGCCTAGTTAAGTGGTCGCGGATCCACGGATACGCGAAGCTAGCGGGATTCATAGGATATAATACCAATGTGAAGAGAACGCTAGATTATTGATCCTGGATCCTAATTTATAAGCGATAGGGATGGAAACACACTTAAATTGTTAGACTATGGCTAAGTGCTCCATGGTGATCTTATTTTGTTATCTGCAATAAGAAATAGACACAAAACTAGGTACAAGTTTGTTATAAAAAACATAATAGACAAAACTAGTTGGAAAATCTGGATTATCATAATTCATATCAATGCTAAATAACAACTAAACTACACTTCAAATTTTAATTTGACAATGAATAATCCTTAATATATAGCATGGGAAATCAATGGATTTAATCCAAACTATTAACCCACTAGTAGTGAAAGATATTGTAAAAATGTTGTATATGCACTACTAATATATGGAATATTTGATTAATCATACATTGATGTTACTCGATGTTTTATTCCATATATTATCATATATTTTTAGTTCCAACTATTGTCGTTTATGACATGGAAGATAATAGCTAAGCAAATTTTAGCTCCATTTTTCTTCCTACCCTGAAGATTAAGATCCCACTCTCCTAATTTTGCAAAAGAATCTAGAGGATCAAGGATATCAAAACCACATTGGAACACACCAAGGTATATCTAGCAACTAGGCCATTTATAGAAAAAGTGATATATGCTCTCATGGACAGCACGTGACATACATTGTGTAGCCCCTTCCCATACCTTCTTCTTTAGTTTATGCATAGTCATAATTCTCCCATACGTGACCTGCTAGAGAAAACAATAATATTCCCTATCAATTTGAGGGACTAAAGTTGTTTAAAGTTCCTAGTTGGTGGCTTGGTCTGTAAGGCATTATACAAGGTGTTGGTATTTAGACCTAATTAGATAGGTCTTCAAGGTCTAAAAGGTAAAAAGGGAGCTGATATTATAGAGAATCGATGGAGAAGGATATGGAGTCATCTATAAAACTCCTCTGACCTCCTCTTCTGCTCCCTTTCACGATGTACTCTATGAACCACCAAATTAGACCATGCATTTGATGATTCCTGAGTGAGATTCTTCATGGTATCAGAGCAGGGTGATTCTGATTTGTCCCGCCTGAGCTCGTGAGCTAATCTGGTCGCCGGAGAGGTGTTGTGTCGCTGCTGTGCCGTCGCCATCAACTTGCAGCAGAAGGGGTGTCTCAGCCTGCACAGATCCTGTGAGATCTGTTAAGTCTGGTAGCCACAACTTCATCCCGGTGGTCGCCGTCAACCTGTCGTCGAGCTGTCGCTGCCAATCTCTGCATGGTCCGCACCAGACAACAGCGGCTTTGAACTGTGCTCCGTGGTTGGAAAAAAAGAGGTATACTAGTACAGACTGTATCTCTTCCTAATTGAGATTAGTGTTGCCTGTGTGCATTTGAGAACAACTCGTACTAGTACATCGGCTTGGCATCAATAGTAGTACTTGTTTGTTGCTCCAAAATACAAGTTCAGTGAGGCTATTTGACATGTCGTGATTCAACAATAGTGACTAGAAGCAACTGCTATTTTCTTCTTTACTCCCGAGTACAACTAGCATCTCAGAGCATACTTGTTCTTTGGTGTATTCCGGAGCTGTGAATAATGTCAGAAACGAACAAGGACAAGCTAGATGACTTGTATGAGATCTTCAGTAAGCTGCTAGAGAGGCAACCGTCAAAAATTGGTCCTGAGATGGAAAAATATGCACTTGAACCGAATCCAGTTAAGTTATCAGGTCCAGCCAATTATGTCAGTTAGGCACGCCATGCCCAATTGATCTTGAGTTCTCATGGTTATGAGGACTTGCTTACTGAAGATGAAAAGAAAATGAGTGGCGGTCCTCAGGCAAAGCAGACAAATGACATGGTACTCGTGTGGCTGCTGGGAAGTATGGAACCAATTGTTCGGTAACAAGTAGAGATCATGCCAACGGTGCATGAAGTTTGGGCAGCATTAGAGAAACAGTTTGCTAGAAAATCAAATAAAATGCAGGCCACCCGTATCATGGATGAGCTTACTCATTTGAAGCAAGGCACAAAATCAGTAACAGAGTATGCCGGAGAGGTGAAACGGTTGTATAGAGACTTGCATTACTTTCATCCATTTCAACCAGTTGATAAGCAAGATTTAGCAGTCCATCACAAATGGTTCGAGTCACTAGTAGCCAAGCTGTTCCTTGATGGATTAAATGAAGAATTTAATTTGAGGCGACAACTTATATTTTCTCAGCCTGAATGGCCGGCCTAGTCTTGATGAGATAGTTTCAAGTGTGCTGGAAGAAGAAACTCGCTTGGCTCAGCCAAAGGAGGACATCATGATTTGTGGAGATGATCGTACAGCCTTGACAATGCAATCTCGTCGACCACCTCGCCAATTTGGAAAAACAGACAAGAGAAGATCCTTATGCGACTACTGCAAAAGGAGTGGACATACAAAGGAGGGATGCTTCCAACTACATGGTTATCCACCTTGGTGGGAAAAAGGAAAATTTTGGCCAGGGGGAGCAAACAAGAAGCAAGCATGCCACATTGCATCTCTACAAGAGCCACCAGGGTTAGATGTTCGATCTCTTGAAGAGTTCGCTTCCAAGCTTAAACTCTCTGAAGGAGCTTCATCCCATCAGAGATCCCCTATGGAAATAGCAAACAAAAGGCAAGCAGGCCACATTGCATCTCTATGGGAGCCACCAGCGTTAGATGTTCGAGCTCTTGAAGAGTTCACTTCCAAGCTTAAACTCTGAAGGATCGTCATCCCATCAGAGTTCCTCTATGGCTTACTGCAGTCTGATTGCCACTTCTAATCAAGGTATAAAATTCGATCACAATACCACTACCCAATCAAGGTCCTGGATCATCGATACATGAGCCACAAACCATATGACAGGAGCATCTGATTTGTTTACTTCTTATACGCCTTTCCCAGGTAAAGACAAGGTTCGTGTAGCTGATGGTTCCATGGCACCAATAGTTGGGCGTGGATCCATCCGTTGCACAAAATCACTGTCATTATCTCCGGTTTTACATGTTCCAAAATTCCCAGTCAATCTCCTATCAGTTATCTCTATAGGAAAATCTCTTAATTGTGGAGGGTGGTTTGAACCTACTTGTTGTGTTTTTCAGGAGCTAAAGACAGGGAGAATTTTAGGGACAGGGATAGGGACCGAGCATGACGGACTCTACTACCTTGATGATGGAAGTGATGAAGTGGCTCTCGCATCCTGCTTGTCGCCATGTCAAGAGTTAGTGTTACATCACTATAGGCTAGGTCATCTTTCATTGCAGCTTTGTCACGTGTTTATCCTACCTTGTTTAAGTTGTGTCCTAAGGATGCCCTTGGATGTGATGCTTGTGAACTAGCTAAACATACCAGAGACTCCTACCCAAGCATCGGTCTAAAAAGTAAGAGACCATTTGAAGTAATTCATTCCGATGTTTGGGGACCCTATGATGTTGTTTCTGTTTCTAGACATAGATGGTTCGTAACCTTTATAGATTGCTTTAGTCGTTATACGTGGCTTTATCTCCTAAAGTATAAGAGTGATGTTTTGTCTGTCTTTAAAGAACTGTGTGCTCTTATTAAAAATCAACATGGAGCTACTGTTAAAATATTGCGCACAGATAATGGAACAGAATATGTTAATCATGACCTTGATCAGTTTCTTACCTCTAATTACATGTGTTAACACGCCAGAACAAAATGGTGTGGCAGAGCAAAAAAATAGTCGCTTACTTGAGGTTGCAAGGTCTTTGATGTTTACAATGAATGTTCCAAAATTTTTATGGGGAGAAGCAATTAAAATTGCAACTTATTTAATCAATCGCATGCTCCTTCGTGTCTTAGCTCATAAAACTCCTGCGGAGTGTCTTCTAAATTCAAATGAGTTTGTTATCCCTCCAAAGGTATTTGGGTGTGTTTGCTTTGTACATGATTATAGAAATTCGGTTGGGAAATTAGATCCACGAGCACTTAAATGTTTGTTCATGGGCTACTCCCCCTCAAAAAAAGGATATAGATGTTGGTGTCCTTCATAGCATCAATTCTTTGTAAGCATGGATGTAACATTTAGTGAAAATGAACCTTATTATGGTTTGTCTAGTGAATCTGGTATTTATTTATCTCCACCTGAAGAGAAGCAAGAAAGGGGGAGTGTTTATGATGAAGTCCCTACGGTTGTTCCTGTTCTTGCTCCTACTTCAGGTGAATCTCAAATTAGTAATAACATTCTTAGTCAGGGGGAGGACTATACTGCTAGCCATAATGATAATGTTTGTCATGAAGGTGAGGAGGACGCGCCAAGGGATTCATCACTTCCATCACAAGGTGTGGAATCTACAATGCATGGAGTCCTAGGTACCAATAGTAACTATTTTAATTATGTAGCTCCTATTAACACTACAGGGCAGAGTGATAACCAATAATCTACTTCTTCAGACAATTTGCCTATAGCTGTACGAAAATCTATTAGAGCTCGAAACCCCCTGAATATCTCAAGAACTTTGTTGGACATAAATATGATATACCGAATTATATTACCTATAAGTATTGTAACCCATCTTTCCAAAGTTTCATTGCTTCTTTGGATTCTATATCTATACCACATGACTGGAAAGAAACCTTAGAGGACTCGAAGTTGAGGGATGCAATGCTTGATGAGATGAGAGATCTAGAAAAAAAACAAAACTTGGCAGCTCGTAGATCTACCGCATGGTAAGCAGCCTGTAGGGTGCAAGTGGGTCTTTACTGTTAAACACACCCCGGAAGAAAAGGTTGAGAGATATAAGGCTCGTCTGGTGGCGAAAGGCTATACACAAACTTACGGTATAGATTATGAAGAGACCTTTGCCCCAGTTGCAAAGATGAACTCAATTAGAACAATCATATCATGTGCTACAAACTTTGACTGGAATATCTGCCAGTTGGATGTTAAAAATGCCTTCCTACATGGTGATCTACATGAGGAAGTGTATATGCATATTCCATATGGTTTCGAGTCTAGTCAAACTGAAGGAAATGTTTTACGTTTCTGCAGGTCACTATATGGTCTAAAGCAATCACCGCGAGCATGGTTTGATAGATTTAGACAAGCTATGCTAAAAAGGGGATATTATCAAAGCAATGCCGATCATACACTATTTTACAAACACAATTGTGATCCGGTCGCGATTCTAATAGTGTATGTTGATGACATTGTGATTACAGGAGACGATTCAAAGGAAATCCTAAACCTGAAGCAATACCTAGCACATGAATTTGAAGTGAAGGACCTGGGATTTCTGAGGTACTTTCTTGGCATAGAGGTCTCACGGGGACCAAAAGGTATATTTTTATCGCAAAGAAAATATATTCTTGACCTGCTTAGAGAGACGGCTATGTGTGGATCACGTCCTGCTGCAACACCTATTGAACAAAACAATCGGTTGAGTAGCAATGACTGGAGATCCGTGGATCATGAATGTTATCAAAGATTAGTAGGCAAATTAATATATCTTTCTCATACCTGTCCTGATATTTCTTTTGCCCTAAGTGTTGTGAGCCAATTCATGCATGACCCGAGAACAATACATTTGGAGGTTGTCAATAGGATTCTAAGATATCTAAAAGGATGTCCAGGGAGAAGCTTATTGTATACAAAACAAGGAAATTTGCAAGTTGAATGTTATACAGATGCTGATTGGGCGGGTTCCTTGGACGATAGGAGGTCTACTTCTGGTTATTGTACTTTTGTCGGAGGAGATTTAGTCTCCTGGCGAAGCAAAAAGCAAAGTGTAGTTGCTAGGTCAACAGCTGAAGCTGAATTCAGGGCAATGGCTCAAGGTTTATGTGAACTTCTATGGTTACATATTCTTCTATCCGAACTGAAGTTATATAAACATACAACTTTAATGCTTTATTGTGATAACAAGGCTGCCATTGATATTGCTAACAATCCAGTTCAGCATGATCGTACAAAGCACATTGAAATAGACAGCCATTTCATAAAAGAGAAGCTTGATAGTGGTATGGTTTTTTTGCCATATGTAACTTCAGCTAGTGAAGTTGCTGATGTTCTTACAAAGGGACTTCTAGAAAGGTTGTTATCTACCTTTTGTAGCAAGATGGGGCTTTATAATTGATGGTGCTGACGTGGAGCACTTGTTGGAAACCCCAAGAGCAAGGTGTGAGGTAGCAAGCACCAAGTCTTCCCTCAGTTCAGACCGAGGTTATCGAACCAGAAGGAGGAAGGAAACGTCACACAGGTGTTGCAAGCAACGCGGAGACCTGCACAACACAAACTCAAGACTTTGCCCCAACAAATCAGTGAGGTTGTCAAGCTCACCGGTTTGCTGTAACAAAGGATTAAACATATGGTGTGGAAGGTAATGGTTTGCAGTAAGTAAACAAGTAACAGTGGAAGATGTATCAATGGTAAAGATTGGATTGGGGTCCATAGTTCACTAGAGGTGATCTCCTCAGATAAACAACATGGCATGAAGGGTAAACAAATTACAGCGGGGCAATCGACAGGAACTGAGCAAGGCATAACAATGCAATTAATAGCCAAAAAGATCCTATGAGGTTGATTGGGAAATACAAAAATATACATAGACCGTAATACAACTGCATCTATGACTAGAAGTCCACCTTCAGGTTATCATCTGAACCCCCTCCAGTATTAAGTTGCAAGCAACAGACAAATGCTTTAAGCAAAGTGTGTAAGGTAAACATTCCACATGTTCCATGAACAAGAGACCGTTGTTTTCTCCCTAGTAGCAACAACACATCTACAACCGAAGATATTATTGTCACTTCCCTTGGAAACTAGAGGCATGAACCCACTATCGAGCATAAATACTCCCTATTGGAGTCACTAGCAACTACTTGGCCAAGATAACCACTAGCAACGGAGAGCATGCAAGATCACAAACAACACAGACATGATAGAATCATAAAGATAAAACCATTAATCAAACCAGCATAATAATCTCAATATGCATCGAATCCCCGCAAACACAACATGCATAATTACAAATAGATTAGATCTTGATCATGAACGGAGCTCACAAGATCTATACATGAAAGCACAAGGAGGAGATACAACCATCTAGCTACTATATGGACCCATAGTCCAAGGTGGAACTACTCACGAATCATACCGGAGAGAAGTCCTCCAGGATGATCTCCCCTCCGGCAGGGTGCCGAGAAGAGCTTTACATCCCCCCACCGATCTAGGGACGATGGTGGCAGCGGCTACAGACGGTTTCATGGATTTCTGATTGGGTGCTGAGATTTTCTGTATCGGGGGCTTCTTATAGGCGAAGGGGCGAGACCGGGAGGCGGCCAGGAGGGGCAAACCCTACCCAGGCACGGGGTAGGGCCTACCCACGCCTAGGGGGGTTTGGCCTCCCTGGCCCGCTTCTGCTTCTCCCCTCTGGGCTTCTTGTTTCCCACGGAAAGTTATTGACTTTGTCCTTCATCCTGTCCAATTCCGAGAATATTTCTTTACTAACTTTTAAGAAACCAAAAACAGCAGAAAACAGGCATCTGCCACTGTTGCAACTTGTTAATAGGTTAGTACCAGAAAACATGTAAAAAGCACCTCAAAGTGTAGACAAGTAAAGCAAAGTAGATACTAAACAAGCATGGAGCATCAAAAATTATAGATACGTTTCCAACGTATCAGCATCCCCAAGCTTAGCTTCTGCTCGTCCTCGAGTAGGTAAGTGATAAAAGAATAATTTTTTAGGTGACATGCATCCTCACAATAAAGATCTAACCATTTGCAAGCATTGAAAGCTGAGATCAAAGAGCTCTAAACATGTGCATGAAAGATGGAGTTCTAACAATAGGACATAGTAATTATGCATGCAACATGACAAGCTACAAACAAAGATCATGAATAATATGCATTGAAAAACGTTTGTTTGTTTCACATGTAGAAAACATAGCATAGTGGCAATCAGCTTGTCCCTCATAGAGTAGCAATATAATGCATAGGACACCTGCAAAGTTCACAAGGGTGACTAGAAACAAATAGCACAAGAGCAAGTAATAACACAATATGCATCAATTAGTAAGCTTTGGAACATTGCATACAGAATGACAACTATGCTCTATTAATGGTTCCTAAAGGTAGAAGGTGGATACTCAAATAATGGTGGAAGAAAGGCCTTTTTGTAAAGGAAGCAGGGATTACAAGTTTCAAAAGGAGCTACCAAAAATTATGGTACTTATTAGCTTTCAGCCCTCATTGCCCCTATCATAAGCATCTTGAAGTGGTTAAGGTTAAAGTGGCAAAGCTGGAGTATATGCTTGACAAAGTATAAGTTAGTAATCTCAAGTCCCTTGACTATCAGGGCTACACCTCATGGATACTCAACTTAGGGCCCATGTAAGTTCTTGTCACTGCAAATATTTGCATATCATTGAGAACCGCCAACGGGGTACCCCTTGCACATGGTACATGAGCTTTCCCATAACCAAAATGACAAGGCAAGCAGACAATGAGCATCTCAGCAATCTTTTTATTTACCATATGCATAGCTTTTTATTGAGCATGCTTTATAGATAGCTCACTATGGTGATGCTGCAAGTTTCCACCATGATTAGGCATGGCTTAGGCTAGCGGCCCAGGCGTTTCTCTAACACAGAATACAAAATCCATGGACTTACAAGTTCCCACTTCATTTCCACCGGTAACATCCATAGACAAAAGAGCATGATATCAACGGAGTACAAAAAGTACAAGTGCAATGTTGAAAACGTTCCCTGTGATAGCACGGTTCTGCTAATCCCAACTTATAAGTGCAAGCATATATGAAAAATTTTCCTCAATGGTACAAGTTTATTAGGGGCAAAGAATATAAAGTATGCCATCAAGTTCGTGAGGTCTTTAATCACTAAGTTTTCACATAACAAAATAGTTTTTAATTGGAAGATAGATGAACACAAGAATATACTTGGAATGGTGTAACACACCATGCATAGGAGTTTATAGTGGACACTTTGAAATAACTTGGTTTCTTGGGAGTTGGAAGCATGAGTAGAACTTGCTCATACAAGTGGAGGCTAGCAAAAGACCGGGAGCAACCAATTAAGAGAGCAATAATGGCCAAAATTATGCAATGCAACAAAGCAAACTAATCAAAGCAAAGAGTGGTACTACAAGTCAAGGACTAAATGATCATAGAGGCTAATGGTGACTTGTCATAGTCATAACATGGTGTAATCATGTGCCAAGTCAACCCAAACAAAACATCAAAGGAGAATACCACAATACTATGCTTTTGCATGCTAAAACAACGCATAATTTCTTCAAGGCACACTAGGCAATCCCAAATGTTTGGAACAAGACATGCTACATCAATAATCACTAAGCATAATGCTAAAACAACACCTAGCATGTGATGCTAAAGTCTAAGTCACAGTCAATGCAAGATCTTCTTGCACTTCAAGCAAGAACTTACTACTCCTTTCCAAACACCAAGCAAACTTATTTGCAAAACAACACAGCGAGAACGGGGGTCCAAACTATTTTATTCAAGCAAACTAAATAAACTAAGAAAAGCAAACGAAAACTAAGACGCTCCAAGAACAACAGAACTGTGCATGAAACAATAAAAGTGAAGTGTCTAGACAGATCTGAGCTTTTTATTGATGAAGAAGGGGATGCCTTGGGCATCCCCAAGTTTTGACGCTTGTACCTCTTGGATATTTCTTGGGGTGACACCATGGTGGCATCCCCAAGCTTGAGCTTTTGTCCATTCTTCATCTCATTGCATCATTCTCTCTCTACACCTAAAAAAATTTCTTCATACAAAACTTCACACAATCTTCATTAGCAACATTAGCTTATTCAAAAGATATTAGACCACTGGCAAAGCTTTGGAACAGCAAGGCTTTTCACTAAAAACACAATATACTAAAATAACTCCTTCAAAGAAACTCAATTTACCTGAAGAGAGCTCAAAAAGGAATCAATAAGAAGCAAATGCAAATAATGGCAGAAATCTGTCAAAACAGACCAGCAGGTAGAAACGAATTTTTTCGAACATCTTCTGCTGCTCAAATCAAAAAGTGTTGAACTAACGAAAGTTAGCCAACATACTAGGGGATTTATTAGTAAATTGTGAGCTCAATCCGAGTTACAGATCCTCCTCACGAATATTTTTGGTGGAGGACAGAAATATGTTTCGGGACACCAACTCCCCAAATCTTAGTTCCCTCTCATTAGAGGTCATTCTTGGCACAAAAAGCAAACAAAAAGGATAAGGAGATGTCATTACAGTATTAATAACTTCCAAGACTCAAGGAAACTCTTGGTTTATCTCCCAAAAGGTACTTTTCTTTAATGCCTTTAAGTTAGGCACAAGAAGCAAGAAGAATCAAGTATTTTCAAATGAGGAAGCATTAACATCAAACCTTGATTTCAAAGGAGGAGCAAAAAGCAACTTCTCTCTCCTCATAGGGAAGTGTTCAATACCTTTCTTGAATGTAAAATGATATTTAATGGTGCCTTATTTCATATCAATGATGGCACCAACTGTTCTAAGAAAAGGTCTTCCCAAATAATAGGACAAGAAGCATCGTATTCAACATCAAACATAGAAATCAACAGGGACATAAGCATTGTTAACCATAATGAGAACATCATTAATACTCCCCATTAGTTTCTTCTTAGCATTATCATTGAGTGGGACATTTAAATAACAATCTTCTAATGGTGGTAAATCAAGCATTTCATAAATCTTCCTAGGCATAATAGAGATACTAGAACCAAGATCACATGAAGCTTTGAGATCAAAGTCATTCACTTGCATATTAATAATGGGTTCCCAACTATCTTCTACTTTCCTAGGAATATAAGCTTTGTGTTTTAGCTTCTCTTCGTTAATCTTAACAAGAGCATCTGTAATGTGTTTGGTAAAGGCAACATGCATATCACTAGTATCAGGACTTATAGCAAGCTTTTTTAGGAACATAATCACTTCAAAAATATTGCAGCCATCAATATCAAAATCAAACTTAGCATCAGGCTCAGGAATAGTAGTAGGAGGAATAGGAGCTACTTGTGGTTTAGTGGTGATAGTGCACACACTATTGTTTCTATCAATTTCAGCTTCCCTTTCCCACCTAGCATGAAGTTGAGCTAAAAGCCTAACATTTTTATCAATAGTAACTTGTATGGCATGAGCAGAAGCAAAGGTGCTTTCCATATTTTCAGGTTTAGCAGCCATTTTATTAACTAAGGAAGTTTGAGCTTCAGACAAAGAGGATATATTTTTCTCAACACTCAAAATTTTTGACTGTAAACTAGGAATTTCTCTATTCATATTCTCAAGCTGAAGACTAATATTTTTCAAGATAATAGATTGTTCCTCCATAGTTTTAGTGAAAATCTTGTTTTGCTCATATTGCATTTGCATAAAAAATTTAGTGGATCTCTCAACTTCTAGAATCCTCTCTTCACTAGGCATTCCAGATCTATCCTGATAAGCATTTCCACTAGGAGGATAAGCCCTATAATTGTTGTTGATACCAAAATTATTCTTGTAGGCATTGTTGTTGAAATTATTGTTTATAATGAAGTTCACATCAACTTGCTCTTGTTGAGAAACCAAAGAGGCTAAGGGAACACTATTAGGATCTAGAGGAGCTTTCCCATTAACAAGCATAGCCATAATAACATCAATCTTTTCACTCAAAGAGGAAGTTTCCTCAACAGAATTTACCTTCTTACCATGTGGAGTTCTCTCAACATGCCATTCAGAATAGTTAACCATCATATTATCAAGGAGCCTTGTTGCAGCACCCAAGGTGAGTCCCATAAAAGTACTTCCAGCAGCAGAATCCAACAGGTTTCTTGAGGAGAAGTTCAAACCTGCATAAAAAGTTTGGATAATCATCCAAGCAGTGAGTCCATGAGTAGGGCAATTTTTAACCAAAGATTTCATTCTTTCCCAAGAAGGAGCAACATGTTCACTATCAAGCTGTTTAAATTTCACAATGTCACTTATCATAGCAATAATCTTAGCAGGAGGATATTACTTTCCAATAAAAGCATCTTTGCACTTAGTCCAAGAATCAATACTATTTTTAGGCAAAGAAAGCAACCATTCTTTAGATTTACCCTCAAGGAGAAAGGAAAAAGGCTGAGCTGAATAATATCTCCTTCTACATCCTTATACTTTTGCATCTCACAAAGTTCAACAAAGCTATTAAGATGGGCAGCAGGATTATCAGAACCAGCACTAGAAAATTGCTCTCTCATCACAAGATTCAACAAAGCGGGCTTAATTTCATAAAAGATAGCATCAGGAGCAGGTGGAGCAATAGGTGTGCTTAGGAAATCATTGTTGTTGGTGCTAGTGAAGTCACACAACTTAGTGTTCTCAGCAGAGTTCAATTTGGCAAAGGTGGGCAAGCCAAAAACAGCAGCAGCAACTAGAGCAGGAACTAATTTTTTTGTGTTTTTGAATAAAGAAAACAAACCAAGCTAGACTAGATTTTTTTGGGTTTTTTTGAAAAGAGGCAAACAAAACCAAGCAAAAGAAACAAAGCAAACTAAAAACAAAGTAAAGAGAAAGGAAGTGAAGGACTCCCCTAGTGAAGACGTCCTTAGCCTCCCCGGCAACGGCACCAGAAAACTTGTTGATGGTGCTGACATGGAGCACTTCATTGGAAACCCCAAGAGCAAGGTGTGAGGCAGCAAGAAGCAAGTCTTCCCTCAGTTGAGACCGAGGTTATGGAACCAGAAGGAGGAAGGAAACGTCACACAGGTGTTGCAAGCAACGCGGAGACCTACACAACACAAACTCAAGACTTTGCCCCAACGAATCAGTGAGGTTGTCAAGCTCACCGGTTTGCTGTAACAAAGGATTAAACGTATGGTGTGGAAGGTAATGGTTTGCAGTAAGTAAACAAGTAACAGTGGAAGATGTATCAATGGTAAAGATTGGACCGGGGTCCATAGTTCACTAGAGGTGCTCTCCTTAGATAAACAACATGGCATGAAGGGTAAACAAATTACAGCGAGGCAATTGACAAGAACTAAGCAATGCATAACAATGCAATTACTAGCCAGAAAGATCCTATGAGGTTGATTGGGAAATACAACAATATACATAGACAGTAATCCAGCTGCATCTATGAATAGAAGTCCACCTTCAGGTTATCATCCGAACCCCCTGTAGTATTAAGTTGCAAACAACAGATAACTGCTTTAAGCAAAGTGTGTAAGGTAAATAGTCCACATGTTCCATGAACAAGAGACCGTTGTTTTCTCCCTAGTAGCAACAGCACATCTACAACCAAAGAGATTATTGTCACTTTTCTTGGAAACTAGAGGCATGAACCCACTATCGTGCATAAATACTCCCTCTTGGAGTCACTAGCAACTACTTGGCCAAGATAACCACTAGCAACGGAGAGCATGCAAGATCACAAACAACACAGACATGATAGAATCATAAAGATAAAACCATTAATCAAACCAACATAATAATCTCAATATCCATCGGATCCCCTCAGACACAACATGCATGATTACAAATATATTAGATCTTGATCATGAATGGAGCTCACAAGATCTATACATGAAAGCACAAGGAGGAGATACAACCATCTAGCTACTACATGGAACCATAGTCCAAGGTGGAACTACTCACAAATCATACCGGAGAGAAGGCCTCCGCGATGATCTCCCCTCTGGCAGGGTGCCGGGAAGAGCTTCAGATCTCCCCCGATCTAGGGACGATGGTGGCGGCAGCTATAGACGGTTTCGTGGATTTCTGATCGGGTGTTGAGAGTTTCTGTATCGGGGGCTTCTTATAGGCGAAGGGGCGAGACCGGGAGGCGGCCCGGAGGGGCAAACCCTACCCAGGCGCGGGGTAGGGCCCACCCGCTCCTAGGGGGGTTTGGCCTCCCTGGCCCGCTTCTCCGTCTCCCCTCTGGACTTCTTGTTCCCCATGGAAAGTTATTGACTTTGTCCTTCGTCCCGTCCAATTCCGAGAATATTTCTTTACTAACTTTTCTGAAACCAAAAACAGGAGAAAACAGGCATCTAGAACTATTGCAACTTGTTAATAGGTTAGTACCAGAAAACATGTAAAAAGCACCTCAAAGTGTAGACAAGTAAAGCAAAGTAGATACTAAACAAGCATGGAGTATCAAAAATTATAGATATGTTTCCAACATATCAATAATGTGTTTGCCCCATCTTGAGGGGGAGTGTTGGTAGTTAGAAGTAATTAGATAGGTCTTCAAGGTCTAAAAGGTAAAAAGGGAGCTGATATTATAGAGGATCAATGGAGAAGGATATGGAGTCATCTAGAAAACTCCTCTGAGCTCCTCTTCTGCTCCCTTTCATGATGTACTCTATGAACCACCAAATTAGACCATGCATTTGATGATTCCTGAGTGAGATCCTTCACAAGGTTTTGACAAAAACCTTCTTGCCCGAGTTTACATCTCACCTTGTCATCTCTTTTCTTCAACTCTAACCCATCAATAATTTCAAAAATTTCGTTCCAATCAATAGCCAGATCAATCCCACAGACACCTCCCAAACTGAAGACATACTACCTTAGATAAAACAAACTTGTCCTCAATTGTATTTTTTTCTAAAGGGAAGGTTGTATAATCGAGGAAATCATCAGATAGAGATCTATTCACATGCCAGATACCCCTTCTAGAATATCCAGGTATCGGAGAGGTGAAGGAAAACCGCTTCACGTATCGCGTCGCTCCCGTGTGGGCGACGGAGACGCGCCCAACACGAGCGCCGCCACATACCTCCCCTTTCCCCCTCCTTCCCCGCCGCCACTAGAGAGCTCCACCGAGCGAAGCCCGCTCAAGCGGCCCGGCCCAGGATCTTATTTTCCCGTCAGGGCGGCCTCGCCGGCTACAAGAACTGCGCAATGCGGCATAGGCGGCGTGGGGCTCGGCCCGGCGGCAGCGACTCCAGGAGCGGGCGACAAATGGCGTGGCGACTCTGTGTCCTGGGCGACGGTAGGTGGTTGCTAGCAGCGCGACCAGATCTTGGGCGGGCCGATCCGGCATACGGCCTCGTCTTGGGCGGCAAAGGGCTCAGAGAGGTCAACTCCGCGACCTCTGAGGCGGTTGTGGCTCGAGCTCGCAGTTGCACCGCCGTGGTCGCTTGCCGGGGCGCTGGGCCCAGATCCGGCAGACCTGGCTGCAGGCTATGGAGCTTCCTTCATTGTCCCAGTCTGGATCGATGCGTTCCCACTGTTGGTTGTCATGGTATAGACGGCTCTGCCTGACAACCGTGTGATGTCGGTGGCGCGGCATACCTGGGCATCGATGAGCCGATTTCTGCCTGTTACGGGTACAAGAGCATGGATGCCGGGGAGGCGGCCCCGGATGGTGGTCGGCGCGAACGACCTTCTGACGGAGGAGGCTTGTCACATCCCAAAATTTTCCAAATTTTGAAATGTGAAAAATAAATAAACAAAATAAATAATTATTGAAATTTAGGGTGAAAAGAAACTTTTTTGTTTCTAAATGGAAACATTAAAACCCATCTTGAACAAACTTTGAATAAAAGGGAATCCAACAAATTTCAATCAACTGAAATGCATTCATTAAAGAATGTATCTTGAAATTCAAACTTGGGAAAAATAAACCAAAACCCAAAACCTTAATGGAAGAAAATCATTTCCAAGATATCTCAAAGATTATGGATTTTATCCATATAAAAAAATTGGTCAACAAACATTTATAAATGATCAAGAATGATAAATAAAAATATTATAAAATCATAGAAATTGGTTTCATTCAATTTGGAGCCATGGATAAAATCTTATGAATTTAATAAGATAAGGAAATTAAAATTTAAAGCTAATAGAGCTTCTATCTAAAATCCAAACCAAATGGTGAGCAAAATAATCCTAAAAGGATTTAAAAGGATAAACAAGTATTAAATAAAATTTTACAAATTGGAATCACCAAGTTTGGATCTATAAATAAAAAGAAATGGATTTTATAAGATAATGAAGGAATAAATAAATGAGGAATATTTAAAAGCCAAATTAAATCTTGACCAAATCCATAAACAAATAAAATGAAAGATTATTAATAATAAATAAAGGGATAAATATTATTCCAATAAAATTATATGGCATTAAACCTATTCTATTATATTTTAATAAAGACAAAATCCCTAATAGAAATGATTAACTAAATCATGAGAAAATAATGAAATGGAAATTTGCCAAAGTGGATTAAAAAGTTATCTAATTAACTTAAAAGAATTATTTGAATAAAATTTATATGGAATAAAAACCATATATGATTTAAATAAAGACATTTGCCCAATTTAAATGATTGATAAATCATATTAAAAATATTTCAAATAATTCAAAGTGAAGTATTTAAACATCCTATTAAATAGATAAAACCTGCTGAAAAGGTTTGGTGAAAAATTGGAATTCAAATAAGGGTTTGAAAATATAATTAAATCTTATTTAAATAAAGGAAAGTGCCCATTTTAAATAAAATATAAACCATCAATGAATAAAGGAATTATTCCTAAAAAGGACTTTACATACATGTTTAAAACAAATTAAAAACTTACTGAAAAGTTTGGAAGGTTCTGAATTTCAAATGTTTGTTTGAATTGTTTGAACAAATTCAAAACAGAATAAAAGAAATAGAAAAATAAAAATAAACAGGAAAGAAAAAAAATAAAGAAAACGGCCCAGCCCAACCTAGCCCAGCAAGCCCATTTTCCCTCTCCCCGTAGAAAACGGTTCACACCACAACATGAACCCGCGCAGTCGATGACGATTGGACCCCACCTGAAACATCTCTCTCTCGCTGACAGAATGACCCCACATGTCAGTCATCGTTTTCACCCGCGCGACCAGTTCTTCCTCTCTCTCTCTCCCGTTTCTTCTTGATTCCCGCAGCTTAAATTTGTCATAATTCCGCGAGTAAATCGCTGCTGCAACTACGCTCGTTAACTCGCCTCGCTCCCCTCTATCTTTCCCCCAGACGCTCCGCACTCACTGCCCATAGGCTGCTCGGAATTCTTGCAGCAAGCACCACTGTTCCGACGAGCCCAGCCACCACCTTGCCCCCTCGACCACACGAGCGTGATCCCTACCTCCCTACGCATCTGCCCATATCCTCCACTCGCCCGCGCATGCCCCGTAGCCTCGGCAACTTCATCGACAGAACACCTCCGCCGTCTGCCTCGACTCCGGTGACTCCACACGGTGAGACCCAACCGTCCCCTCCTCTCTAGTTGATGCCCCAACGATCTACTCTCTCGCACGCATCTAACTACAGCACTGGCTTGTCTTAGCGCACACAACAGCCTCGCCAATGGCGTCGCCAAGCTCGCCCATCGACAGAGACGACTCCGGCGAGCGATTCAGATCAACTCTGAGCGCCCCCCGCCTCCCCACAAACACGTTGAGCATCGGCAACGCACGGAGAACTCGGTGAGCTTCCCCACTCCACCTCTCGCTTCAGCCGGCGACGCCATCGCTGCATCGCCCACGCCACGCCGCCCGTTTTTGGTTATTCGATTTGGGCCGTTAGATTAGAACTAACCCGAAGAGGTACGAATCCATCTGAGCCGGACATCTCTAATTATATCCAATGCTCCACGTAGCGCGATCCTCACGAACCGGTACCAGCCAATGAGGTTGTGACGCGTGGCCTGTAGTTTGATTTAAAAACAGAATCATGTCTATTAGATGTTTGAATTTGTAAATTCCATAAGTTTAAATCTACACGTCTAAATTTTACAAATTTTATATAAATGGAATCAGCAAAAGTAGTACTTTCCAACCATGCACTTTTGTTTAATGAATTGCTTCTGTAAAATTGGTTGTTTTTACAGAAACTTGTTTAGGCTTATTTTGTGTATAAAATTTATTATAAAAATGATTTTAGGATAAAATCTTTTGTAAATGGATTGTTTTGAACCTACTGACCTTATAAACCAACTTGTAGATTTAAAAGTGTATTTTGTGAAGCTAAAGAATAAATCCTTGAATAAAAGCATTCCTAGTTAAATAAAAATGTTGTTTATGTTTTTAAAATTATTTTTGAGTAAAACCTTTGGAAAATGATTTGAATTAAAATCTCTGACCCTAAACACCAAGTTTTCGGATTTAAAAATATATTTGGTGAACCCTAGAAAATTATTACTTTGTTTAAAGGCATTTCCAACAAAATAAAATATTGCTTTGATTTAAAAATGGTTTATAGGTAAAACCTTTTGCAAATGGTTTTAATATTAAACACTTGACCTTAGAACACTAACATGTGTTTTTAAAAATATATTTGTCAAACACTAGAAATTATTACTTTGATTTAAATCATTTCTAACAAAACAAGAATGATTCAAATGGCCATTTTTCACTAACTCAATATCAAATGGTTTTGCCACTTTTATACATGACCAATAGGTGTTTTGAAATGTTTATAACCTATTAGAAACCATTTTTCCAAATAAAACAATCTTTGGCATGCTTGCATGCATTGCTTTGTTTTTATTATTCTATGTGATGAATAGCTCGAATGGTAGATTGAATTTGTGCCTTGATTGAATTGTAGTGAAATTTGAAGAGTGTGACTATTGCAAGATCAAGTAGTGAACTTATATTCTCTACCAAAAAGGCAAGTGATGCTTCATACTTTTGTCCCATTATTTTCACTATGCATTAGTGATATTTCAAAAGTAGGACTTGCATGGAATTTTCTAAGTATAAGTTATGCCATGGGAAAACCTAGTAGATGATGCCATAGTGGAATTTTCCCTAAGTTAAGATCCCTAATACTATCATGCTTAGCTTATCTAGTAGAAAACAAGGGTGGATTATATTCATGCTATGAGATATTTCTAAGTCTGTGACTTGTGTTTTGTTTAATAAAATAACTATGTGAATGAATCACCTGGGTGGAATGGAAAGGATGGATTTATGTTGAGTGGTTACACAAGGCCAGGGGACTGGTGAACCTTGTGTATCACACTTGTGGAATGCCACCCAGGAACAAAGATATTTGAGATGTCAAATGTTGAGAAGCTTCAAGTGCAGCCACTTGGCATTATGGGCTCTGTCTGGATCATATAGGTTGCAATAACTTAGCCAAATGGACAGTTGGTGGTAGGGGATGATAGGTTTGGGAACGCGTCCATTCTGGTCTAAGGGAAGGCTTGTGAAAGATCTTGTCTCGATGCATGTCGAGTCTTGTGGGGAAAGTGCACCACCTCTCAAGAGAGTAAAATCTAAGTACTTAGTCGTGTCCCCGGAAATGGACAATTTGAGCATCAAGACATGGAAGCTATCAAGGATATCATCATACAAATTTCTAAGTTAAAAACTTGTGGTTGAACAAGGGTTAAAGGATCTTCAATCAATGATTGGTAGATGCCTTGGGTGATTTTTGACAAACAAAAACTTAGTGTTTTCAAATGATAAGGAAAATCTATTTTGAGCAAAGCAAACCTAAGCTCCACTTAGCCAAATGTATATAGCTGATAGATACTACTACTATTCTACCATAGTATCACTTGCCAATACAATTCAAATGTATTGACCCTTGTGGCTGTAACTTATTATGTTGCAGGTTTGTTTGATGTTAGTGCAGTGTGTTGAGTAGGATTACAAGTCTACAACCAACATGATTGGATGTGGAACTTTGAAGATGAAGGACTCCATGCTATATAGTTATTTCTGCTGCATTGTAATGAGATAGCCTAATGAGTTATGTAAGATGTAATGAATTATTTTATTCCTGGTTATAAAGTTGTACTATGACCTTTGTTTCTTGATATTGATATTACATCTGCTACGATGGATGCTATTGATCCAGGGACTAGCATTGTAAATAGAGGGATCTCTACCTTATTAAAGGTTGGGACCTCTATAGATGGTATCAGAGCACTGTGTTGCCTGTAGGATTGTAACCCTAGGATTGGACAAAACCCCTTAGAAAAAAATAGGAGTTGTATTTGTTCCAAAACTTATTTACAAACAATCTTGGAAACTCTTTCCTCAACCCTTTGGTTTTAAATTCTACATCTCTTCCTTCTGAAACTTGAGGGACAAAGCCTCCACCATGAGCAAAGACTTCAACAAGAACAAAGACATCAACTTGAGGAAAGGACTTCACCAACTCAAATGACTTCAACTTTAGTTTCATCAAAGACTTCAACTTGGACATCACTAAGGACTACAAGTGAGACAAGAATGATACTCAAGACTTTAAGACTAAGGAAACACAACTTAGAAGGAACCATCATCACCTTTGAAGCTTAGTGACCAAGATAGAAGAATTTTTCCCAAAGATACAATGATCTTATTCATGAAGAAACAACTAAGAAGAATGGAATGATCTCAAGAAAACCATATAGTTGGACCACCATACTAATGTTTAGATCAAACACACCAATTTATGTGGTGTAGGAAAAATATTTTGTTGCCTAATAAAAATGTGCTTGAACTTGTTGTTTGAGTGGAATGTTTGTTTGTGATTGCTTGCACATTGCTTGTGTCAATTGTTGTGTGAGATATACTTCTTCCTTAGAAATCTTTTGCCTATTCTAATCCCAATCCAATCCAAACAGATGACTTCTCCAAGAAACTCCAACATCAAGAATGGTAACAACAACAACCAAAAGATGCACATGAGAGAACAACTACTAGCAAACCAAACCCAGTTGAGTCAAGTGACAACTCAGTTCTTAGCCAACAACAATAAGTTAGACCCAACCTTACAAAAGATTTTGGAAATCCAATCCCAATTGTTGCAAGGGATGACCAATCAAATGGTCAACATGAGAGACAACATTTCCCAAGGAGATTGTGACAACAATGATGTCAAGGATGATATTATAGAAGGAACTCAAGCTTGCAATATTTGTGGAGACATGGAACACACTTCTAAACAGCATAAGGATCAATGCCCTAATTGTGAAGAGAAACATCCAACTAAACAATGCCCACATCTCAAGTGACTTGTTTCCTATGTGAAGGAAATGATCATTTCCCTATCCAATGCCCCATCTATCTTATAGTTCAACAAATTAAACAAGGTGGAATGCATCAAAAGTTTGGGAACCCCATGAGGAAACAACTTCTATCAAGAAGGATGAAGACAAAGGCAAACCTCAGATTGCACCTCCATACATTGGGAATCACCTTGATGGACAAAAGAGGAAACATAGGTATTATCCAAGGAATCGTTTAAGGAACCGAGGAAGCTTTCCCACCTTTGAGGTGATATATGAAGAGCATGAACTAGAAGAACTCCTAGATTTGGAGAAACCCAAAAAGAAGAAGAATAAGGGAATTAACCAAATGTGGTGCAACAACTGCAAAAAGCTAGGCCATTATATATCAATTTGTCTAGAGAAGATACGTGAAGAACTCAATCTTGTCACATGTTACAAGTGTGGTGACCAAGGACATTATGCAAGCAATTGTCCAGAAAATATGAAGTACAAGACAAGCAATCCTATGAAGGATTCAGCCTTGTCACATGTTTCAAGTGTGGAAACAAAGGACACTATGCAGATGTCTGTCCAAAAAAGTTTCTTCAAGATCCCAAGTAAGCTAAGATGTAATCTAGTTGGAAATTTTTAAGGGTGGTAGTACCCTAGTTGCATTGAAGCCAATGTGTAACCTTTAGCCTCCCCAAATCTCGGGACGAGATTTCTTTTAAGGGTGGTAGCCTGTCACATCCCAAAATTTTCCAAATTTTGAAATGTGAAAAATAAATAATTGTTGAAATTTAGGGTGAAAAGAAACTTTTTTGTTTCTAAATGGACACATTAAAACCCATCTTGAACAAACTTTGAATAAAAGGGAATCCAACATATTTCAATCAAGTGAAATGCATTCATCAAAGAATGTATCTTGAAATTCAAACTTGGGAAAAATAAACCAAAACCCAAAACCTTAATGGAAGAAAATCATTTCCAAGATATCTCAAAGACTATGGATTTGATCCATATAAAAAAATTGGTCAACAAACATTTATAAATGATCAATAATGATAAATAAAAATATTATAAAACCATAGAAATTGGTTTCATTCAATTTGGAGCCATGGATAAAATTCAAAGTTAATAGAGCTTCTATCTAAAATCCATACCAAATGGTGAGCAAAATAATCCTAAAAGTATTTAAAAGGATAAAAAAGTATTAAATAAAATTTTACAAATTGGAATCACCAAGTTTGGATCTATAAATAAAAAGATATGGATTTTATAAGATAAACAAGGAATAAATAAATGAGTAATATTTAAAAGCCAAATTAAATCTTGACCAAATACATAAACAAATAAAATGAAATATTATTAATAATAAATAAAGAGATAAATATTATTCCAATAAAATTATATAGCATTAAACCCATTCTATTATATTTTAATAAAGACAAAATCCCTAATAGAAATGATTAATTAAATCATGAGAAAACAATAAAATGGAAATTTGCCAAAGTGGATTAAAAAGTTATCTAATTAACTTAAAAGAATTATTTGAATAAAATTTATATGGAATAAAAACCATATTTGATTTAAATAAAGATATTTTCCCAATTTAAATGATTAATAAATCATATTAAAAATATTTCAAATAATTCAAAGTGAAGTATTTAAACACCCTATTAAATAGATAAAATCTACTAAAAAGGTTTCGTGAGAAATTGGAATTCAAATAAGGGTTTGAAAATATAATTAAATCTTATTTAAATAAAGGAAAGTGCCATTTTAAATAAAATATAAATCATAAATGAATAAAGGAATTATTCCTAAAAAGGACTTTACATACATGTTTAAAACAAATTAAAAACTTACTGAAAAGTTTGGAAGGTTCTGAATTCAAATGTTTGTTGGAATTGTTTGAACAAATTCAAAACAGAATAAAAGAAACAGAAAAATAAAAATAAACAGGAAAAAAATAAAGAAAACGGCCCAGCCCAACCTAGCCCATCTAGCCCAGCAAGCTCATTTTCCCTCTCCCCGCAGAAAACGGTTCACACCACAGCATGAACCCGCGCAGTCGATGATGATTGGACCCCACGTGACACATCTCTCTCTTCCTGACAGAATGACCCCACATGTCAGTCATCGTTTTCACCTGCGAGACCAGTTCTTCCTCCCTCTCTCTCCCATTTCTGCTTGATTCCCGCAGCTTAAATTCATCATAATTCTGCGAGTAAATCGCCGCTGCAACTACGTTCGCTAACTCGCCTCGCTCCCCTCTATCTTTCCCCCAGACGCCCCGCACTCACTGCCCATAGGCTGCTCGGAATTCTCACAGCAAGCACCACTGTTCTGACGAGCCACCGTGCAAATTCCGGCGAGCCCAGCCACCGCCTTTCCCCCTCGACCACACGAGCGTGATCCCCACCTCCCTACGCATCTGCCCGTAGCCTCCACTCGCCCGCGCATGCCCCGTAGCCTCGGCAACTTCATTGACAGAACACCTCCGCCGTCTGCCTCGACTCCGGCGACTCCACACAGTGAGACCCGACCGTCCCCTCCTCTCTGGTTGATGCCCCAACGATCTACTCTCTCGCACGCATCTAACTACACCACTGGATTGACTTAGCGCGCACCACATCCTCGCCAACAACGTCGCCAAGCTTGCCCGTCGACAGAGACGACTCCGGCGAGCGATTCAGATCAACTCCGAGCGCCCCTGCCTCCCCACGAACACGTTGAGCATCGGCAACGCAAGGAGAACTCGGTGAGCTTCCCTACTCCACCTCTCGCTTCCTATATCTCCGGCGACGCCACTGCCAGATCGCTCCGCCGCCAGCCACCGCCACCAACGCCGCCCGTTTTTGGTTATTCGATTTGGGCCGTTAGATCTAGATCGGATGCGCGATATTAGAACTAACCCGAAGAGGTACGAATCCATCTGAGCCGCACATATCTAATTAGATCCAACGCTCCACGTAGCGCGGTCAATGAGGTTGTGACGCGTGGCCTGTAGTTTGATTTAAAAACAGAATCATGTCTATTAGATGTTTGAATTTGTAAATTCCATAAGTTTAAATCTACACGTCCAAATTTTACAAATTTTATATAAATGGAATCAGCAAAAGGAGTACTTTCCAACCATGCACTTTTGTTTAATGAATTGCTTCTGTAAAATTGGTTGTTTTTACAGAAACTTGTTTAGGCTTATTTTGTGTATAAAATTTATTATAAAAATGATTTTAGGATAAAATCTTTTGTAAATGGATTGTTTTGAACCTAGTGACCTTAGAAACCAACTTGTAGATTTAAAAGTGTATTTTGTGAAGCTAAAGAATAAATCCTTGAATAAAAGCATTCCTAGTTAAATAAAAATGTTGTTTATGTTTCTAAAATTATTTTTGAGTAAAACCTTTGGAAAATGATTTGAATTAAAATCTCGGACCCTAAACACCAAGTTTTAGGATTTAAAAATATATTTGGTGAACCCTAGAAAATTATTACTTTGTTTAAAGGCATTTCCAATAAAATAAAATATTACTTTGATTTAAAAATGGTTTATAGGTAAAACCTTTTGCAAATGGTTTTAATATTAAACACTTGACCTTATAACACTAACATGTGTGTTTAAAAATATATTTGTCAAATACTAGAAATTATTACTTTGATTTAAATCATTTCTAACAAAACAAGAATGATTCAAATGGCCATTTTTCACTAACTTAATATCAAATGGTTTTGCCACTTTTATACATGACCAATAGGTGTTTTCAAATGTTTATAACCTATTAGAAACCATTTTTCCAAATAAAACAATCTTTGGCATGCTTGCATGCATTGCTTTGTTTTTATTATTCTATGTGATGAATTGCTTGAATGGTAGATTGAATTTGTGCCTTGATTGAATTGTAGTGAAATTTGAAGAGTGTGACTATTGCAAGATCAAGGAGTGAACTTATATTCTCTACCAAAAAGGAAAGTGATGCTTCATACTTTTGTCCCATTATTTTCACTATGCATTAGTGATATTTCAAAAGTAGGACTTGCATGGAATTTTCTAAGTATAAGTTATGCCATGGGAAATCCTAGTAGATGATGCCATAGTGGAATTTTCCCTAAGTTAAGATCCCTACTACTATCATGCTTAGCGTAGCTAGTAGAAAACAAGGGTGGGTTATATTCATGCTATGAGATATTTCTAAGTCTATGACTTGTGTTTTGTTTAATAAAACAACTATGTGAATGAATCACCTGGGTGGAATGGAAAGGATGGATTTATGTTGAGTGGTTACACAAGACCAGGGGACTGGTGAACCTTGTGTATCACACTTGTGGAATGCCACCTAGGAACAAAGAGATTTGAGATGTAAAATGTTGAGAAGCTTCAAGTGCAGCCACTTGGCATTATGGGCTCTGCCTGGATCATATAAGTTGCAATAACTTAGCCAAATGGACAGTTGGTGGTAGGGGATGATAGGTTTGGGAACGCTTCCATTCTGGTCTAAGGGAAGGCTTCTGAAAGATCTTGTCTCGATGCATGTCGATTCTTGTGGGGAAAGTGCACCACCTCTCAAGAGAGTAAAATCTAAGTACTTAGTCGTGTCCCCGGAAATGGACAATTTGAGCATCAAGACATGGAAGCTATCAAGGATCTCATCATCCAAATTTCTAAGTTAAAAACTTGTGGTTGAACAAGGGTTAAAGGATCTTCAATCAATGACTGGTAGATGCCTTCGGTGATTTTTGACAAACAAAAAGTTAGTGTTTTCAAATGATAAGGAAAATCTATTTTGAGCAAAGCAAACCTAAGCTCCACTTAGCCAAATGCATATAGATGATAGATACTACTATTCTACCATAGTATCACTTGCCAATACCATTCAAATGTATTGACCCTTGTTGCTGTAACTTATTATGTTTCAAGTTTGTTTGATGTTAGTGAAGTGTGTTGATTAGGATTACAAGTCTACAACCAAAATGATTGCCTGTGGCACTTTGAAGATAAAGGACTCCATGCTATATAGTTATTTCTGCTGCATTGTAATTAGATAGCCAAATGAGCTATGTAAGATGTAATGAATTTTTTTATTCCTGGTTATAAAGTTGTACTATGACCTTTGTTTCTTGATATTACATCTTAACTATGGATGCTAGCTATTGATCCAAGGACTAGCATTGTAAACATAGGGATCTCTACCTTATTAAAGGTTGGGACCTCTACAAGGCTCCGGGAGGTGGTTTATGATGGTGTGTCTCAGTCCGGTGGCGGTCCGGTTGGTCCGGGTGAGCATGATGGCGACGAAGCTGCTGGTTGGCGGTGGGGATCTGCAGTGGCTGTGGATCCTCCGGTGGATGGGGGAGGTGAGGCTAGAGCTAAGGTTGGTGTTGGTAGCGGCACCCTTGCGGCAGCGGGGCTTCACGGGTCCATTCTGGCTCGGCCAGGCCAGCGAGGGCCTGGTCTGCCCATGTTCCTGCATCCGGTCGGTTACCGTCTTCCGACGGTGGAGGCAGTTCCCTCCCACGTGCTTCTGTAGCGTCGGCCCTCGCCGAAGTCCCCTCCTTTCTGTCTGTCCGGTCTCGCATCATGGGTCACAGTGAGATGACGGGGGTGTCTGCTCGTCCATGGTGGCGCGTGCTGGTGGGCGGCGAGTGTGGTGGAGCAATCCGAAGCATCCGGGAAGGTGGTTTTTTCTTGAGGGGTCAGGAGAAATCCTTTTGTCGTTTTGACACCGACGTGGTAACGTCTGCGGGTGTTGCCGTCCTTCCTGAAGGGCGTCGGGTGTACCTCTTCTCCACCTCCCGCCGCGTATCGGGGGAAACCCTAGGATTTGTCCGGGCAGCAGCGTCGGTGTCGTCGCTTTCCTTCTTGAAGGTGTTGCTTGATACGCGTCGTTTTGGAGCGCTAGGTTAGTGGTGGGCATTCTCCGGAGGGCGCGATGGCGGGCCAACCCTGTTTTCGTCGAGCCACTGTTATCGGCCTTGTTTTCTCTTCTTTTCTTTTTCGTCTTCTCTTCTTTTTTGAGTACAACGGTCTCATGGTTGGTTGTTATATTAATATAGCTGGGCGAAAGCCTGTTTCGAGGAGGATACCCTTGCAGAATCTGGTTTTATTCCTGAAAATTAGAATTCGATCACGAAAGGCATATAAAATGTGTTTAATGGGAAATTTCCAAATTGTATGTGGCCTATGACGAAGTTTCTTTTCGAAGATATTTTTTCTTCAAAATATATTGCTAAACCCCATCTTTAATCCCACTGGTAGTGAAAGATATTGTAAAAAAAGTTGTATATAGTACACTAATTATATGGAATATCTGATTAATCATACAATGATGTAACTCGACGTTTTATTCCATATATTATATCGTATATTTTCAGTTCCACGTATTATCGTTTATAACATAACATGGAAGCTACATACAGTCCATTACATGATGGTGCATGCATCTGGGTTCTCATCGCTGAGAGTCTGCGGTGGATAGTAGTGCGGACACGGCCGATACATTGCTGCAGGATGGCCAGCATATGGTGGGTACTGATACTGCTGATACGCATACTGCGGGTACGCATAAGGATAGGTCGGGTGGTAGTAGTATTCGTAGAGGCTGTTCACGTCCATCTTTCCAGTCTCCGGCGCCACCGCAACAACTCCGGCCTGCACAGGCAGTCTGAACTGGTGACCCTTCGTCTGGTTCTTCTCCTCTATAACTCCATCGATCGCATCATCATTTGCCATATGCTCTTGGGTTTTCTCCTCCTCGACTCCTTCTCCATCCCCTTTATTTTTCTTCTCCGGTTTGGTTTTCTCGTCCACATTTTTCTCTTCGTCTCCACCTTCTTCTTCGCCGTTATCCTCTTGTTTGGTCTCTTTTTCTACCCCTTCATCATTTTTCTCTTCCAGATTGTCAGGTGGTTCTTGCTGCTTTACATTGGCATCCGCTGGTTTTTCGTCGCCCATCATCGGCGGTGGATCCAGAGGCTCTGCCCTCATAATGGCAGCTTTCCTTCCCGTGCACTTGTGGATGAATCCTACTAGCGTTGCTGGCTCAACTACCCCTTTCACCATCAGCTGCGAAGATTTCATGTGCGGCACGGCTTCATCAACTCCTGATTAACAATTTGCAACAAACAAATTTAAGCAAGGATGACGTAGATGAGTTCTTCAGCTATATATAAACATCAATACCTTTTATCTTAAGTATCCTCTTCTTCATCTCCTCACAGCAAGCTTCACAGTGCATTTCTATCTTGAGCACTACAGCCATATTCTGCAACACAATCATATAAATTCGTGTAACAAAATTTTGGTTTAGAAGTAACAACGGTAGCAAGTTAAGAGAACAGAACGGTAAGTGAAGTATGAAGGATATTAATATGAACTAGCAACAAGCCAACAAAGTGTACTAGTAGTAAAATAAATAAAAGGAAATTAGTTCATAGTAAATACCATATCCAGCTCCGCCACATCGTTTTTCATGTCCGCCGTTGCAGCGGCCTCTTTCTTCGTGTCCTTACTTTTCACCGCTGACGACGGCGGCAATTTCGCCGGCGACGATGGGCTCAGCAGCAGCACCTTCTTCCCGGTTTTCCTCTCGACCATCCCCACCACCATCATCGGGTCCTCCAGCGCCTTCTGGCCCGTCACGACGACCGTGTTGGTCGAGCAATCGACGATCACCTCCTCAAACCCTTCATTCCAGCCCGAACTTATTACTAGTCTAGATGAAAGATTCAGCAGAAGTCATAATACGGTGCTGGATAAGGATGAGTCCCCTTCATATTAATTACCGTCGGTGCGCAGCAGGGACCGTCGCAGCTTCCTGGCGCAGCCCGCGCAGTGCACCGGCACGCTCACCACCACCTCGTTTGCCGGCACATCGCCGCCGTCCTTCGCCGGCGCCATGCCGTCTGCCGCCGTCTTCCTTGTCCTCCCCTGCCACGACGGAGTGAGAAAATACCATAAGAATTACGAGGAACTCAAGACAAATCACTCGGACGGAAGAGAAGATCAGGTGCTTCGAGAATTCTATTCTGTACCTTGGCCATACGCACTCTGTTGTGCTTAGGTTCCTCAGGATAGAGCTGGGCTCGGAGTGTGCGCGCATTCAGTCAGTCGTCTTATGGAGGCGGGTCCTGGTGTCGTGGAGAGAGCGCGGGGTGCCACGTTGGGGGCTTGGGGCAGTGCATGTAGCTCTGGGATGCGCGGTGCGGTCGTTTGTGCGCTGCTTCGCTGGAAACCAATTTGCAGGTTTTGCGCCGGATCCATGCAATCTAGGGATATGCCAGATGCTGATGCGCGAAAAACAATGGACACATTTAATGGGACTTGTCTCTGTAGTGTGCGTATTCGGTGCCGCCCCGGGTGTCCAGCCTTATTACTGGACAAAAGGAAAACGTGTATACCTATATGTTTTTCTAAAGACACCGTGGAAATTTATGTACAGTATCACTTTCAAAAAAAAGTGAAATTCCACATATCTATTAAAAATCATCAAGAGCACTGGCTCAAAAGTAACAAAATTCCAAATAGGTCTTTGGACCCGCTAGCGACGACTATAATCACTAGAATGAGCCGAAGTCACGCCGCCATCCTCACTCCTCCATTACCGGAGCCGGACAAAACTTGTCGTAATATATTAATATTACGAAGATGCCAATTATACCCGGTCTCTACAACGTTGAATGTCCTAAAAACATTATGGGTGGACACAGGCTTAGAACAAAATGAAGAAGAAGAAATAAACAAAAGATACTATTACTATGATCAAAACATTATAGCTGCAACACAAACCACCACCAAAACTGCGCCTAGAGTCCAAATTCTCCAAAAGCAACACCTCCAAGAAAGAAATTGTGCACAATCATCGTCGTCGTTTGATCGTAGATCTTAAGTTTTCATCCTACAGAAAGTTCGCGCTCTCAAAACACAATGCCACCAACATGTTCATGCCAGGCACAACTAATTAAGGCCACACCTTTGATTTTCACGCTGAAAGATAAGACTTTGTAATCCTTCCGTGTTGCCGCTCCTGCTTTCTGATGCCGTTGTTACAAGTCAAGAAACACCAAGCAAAGTCCTGATGTAGCCCGACCTACACATCAAGGTCTCCAACTTACGACAAGTTGTCATGGACTTCAAAGGTGAATCTGTTCCTCTATGTGAGCCCACTTCCTACCCTATTAAATGGTATGCTACTTTATACTCCGCCACATATGCATCATAGGTTCACACCGACAAGTACGGAGGCAAGGGAGGAAGCCCGGAACATCAAGCCCGACAAGACGGAGGCTTGGAAGAGGAGACGGAAGAAGCAGCGGCTGAATCACCGGAGTCTCCGACCCTGAAGACCGAAGTCTCCGGCCTGCTACACCGGAGTCTCCGGACCGACGCACTGGAGTCTCCGGCCGACCTCCGGACCGACACCAGAACCCGACCCGGGGACAGTCTGTATGCCCCTCTAGAGATGGATTAGAGACTGACCGGAATCTCCAGACCACACCGGAGTCTCCGGCCCATTACACAAGAGTCTCCGGCCTATGATATGGGCATGTACGCCGCCAGCTGGGCCTTTGGCCCATTGATGACCCACAAGTATAGGGGATCGCAACAGTCTTCGCGGGCAGTATTACCCAATTTACTGATTTGACACAAGGGGAGCCAAAGAATACTTGCAAGCCTTAACAACTGAGTTGTTAGTTTAGCTGCACCTGGAAATAGTTCTTGATCACAGAAGTTTATCAGTAGCAACATTTTGGTAGTAGCAACAGCAAAAAACAACATCAACAGTGAAATAGTAGCAATAGTAACAGTAACGGTAATAGTGGGATTCGAGTGCGGTAGGCATAGGGGATGGATGGACAGGCGTTGCATGAACGAGTCTAAACATGTAACTTCAAGATATAGGGCATTGTAGATAAATAATAACAAGCATCCAAGTACTAAACAATCCTAGGCATGTGCTCCAAATATAGTCATACGTGCTCGCAATGAGAACTTGCACAACATCTTCTGTCCAGTCAGCCCGTGGCAGCGGGGCCTCAAGGGAACTACTAGCAATTAAGGTGCTCCTTTTAATAGAGCACCGGAGCAAAGCATTAACACTCCGTAAACACATGTAATCCTCACACCACAGCCATCCCCTCCGGTTGTCCCAATTATTGTCACTTTGGGGCCTTTGGATCCGAACAATGATATGTGTACACAACTTGCAGATAAGATCACAAACAATACTATCATAACGATTCAATAATAAGTTCAGATATGAGATCATGGCACTCGGGCCCTAGTGACAAGCATTAAGCACAACAAGTTGCAACAAAGTCAAATAGCACTAATAGAAATACTAGGCACTATTCCCTAATAGATCTTATTCAATTACATGATAGAACTCATCCAATCCCTACCATCCCCAATCCTACAGCGGGGGATTACTCACTCATGGATGAGAGAAACATCGGTGGTTGATGGAGATGCGTTGGTGATGACGATGGCGATGATCCTCTCCAAATTCCCCGTCTCGGCAGGCTGCCAGAACGGAGTTTCTGGATCCGAATCTTGGTTTCTGGTGGTAGCGGCGGCGGAGCGGAACTCTTTCTGGAAAACTATCGAACCCCCCTCGGTTTTAAGGTCAAAAGGCAACTTATAGGCGCAGAGGGAGGCCGAGGGGGTGCCTGGGGTGGCTGCACCTTGCGGTGACCCAGCATACCACTGCATGTGTAGTACACTATAGTCGTTGACATGACATCCACAGAACACCGTTCCGTAAATATCACATCCCTCAGAGTGGTACAACAGAAACATTGCGGGTCCATATTACAAATGTACACTCATTATTATTATTACAATACCGGAAGTTCAAGACTTCCAAAAGATCCAACTTACAAACCAAAATATAAAGTGTTTAGCGGAATTTAAAAGTAGCAACTCGGTCTAGGAGTTGAGCTCAACAGCTTATTCTATAGAGTTCATGCTGCTCGGCTCCGTTGGTTACTATTAACTAGGGATACTTAGTTGGACTCATTATCATCGACACCATAGAGGATTTCGTAATCCATTCCTTCAACTCCTTCGGACATATCAGGTTCCTCGTAGAACACATCTCCTTGGCATTCAGCTGCATATATTGGCACGTCTTCGGAATCCTCGGAGTCTAAGCAAGGCATCAAAGGAAAGAATGAGTAACAACGTTACCCAACAAGTTCATTATATGCAAGGTGGGAAGTATGATGCTCTAACTACCACCTCGGATTGTAAATCCTTGGCACTATGCAATTTTTGTAATCTTTCTTCAATGATTGATTTTATTCTGAAAAACTATGACAATCAGCCTTCACATGTTGACCATAACTTTCATGGAGTTCCTTTCCTGCCGCGTTCGTAGCTCCTTCCCGGAATAGGGAGTAACAAGTTATAGTTCTCACACTCTACAGAGGTGGGTTACTTTACCCATGAGAGATCAACTCCTTGTTGCACAACCGGGCGTACTTTCTCGTCCACAATTCCATGATGTGGGGACCAGTAGTTGGTCCAAGCCAATCATTTCCCCCTTCGCGACCCTGTATGCCTCCTTGGTGTACACCATGCCCACATAATGAATTACGGCAATGGTTTGTACAAACCGTTAGATGCTAGAACTATCATGGGACGATGAGGGTTCCCACCCATATGCTGCATATACTCTACGAATTACAATTAATATGCACGCTATGAGGATAACAGCCACGACCTGCACATCCGGCTTCATGCGAGAGGAAGAAGATACAACTGACTTCTCTGTCCCATTCCAAATCTCATGGCTAACGCGTAATATACGGCGCTAGAATCACTGTTGTCAGGGATTATTAAGTCCCTACTTGATCATCATTGTTGCAAATAGAATCCTAAGTTCTATTGCTCCATTATATCACCACTTAGGATGATATCTATGATTTCGTTATTTGTGAAAATAATATTTTCTTTCTTTTATAGCATATATGATAACACACAATTTGCAAATACTTTGATAAAGACTCTTCAAAGGACATGAGCAAGTGATGATCTTGCCTTGTGATGGCAAGGTAGTGAAGTGTGATGCTTGCACTAGACCTTGAGCTTCTAGTTCTACAAAAACATCATTATTGCCCGGTAAGGACAATATTTAAAGAAGCAAAAATGATTATGCAAGTAATGTAATGCATTATTTAATTTTATATGCATTTACCCCAAAAAGTTCCTTTTTAGTAATAAAGGATTTATAAATATTACTTTTTAATATTTATAACATAGATTGAGTTATTTTATTTTATTTCCTTTTTATTTGACTTTTATTGATTTAATAATTCTTTTAGGAATTATTGATTATACATTAAAAATGGTGATTAAATATTTATTTAGTATTTTTCTAAAATACTACAATATTTATACATAATTAAAGTGAATTTTAATTAATTTTATCATTCTTCAATAATTTTTTAAAGTTCCATAAGGAATATATAATTTACAAAATTCCTAATAAAATTTAAACGGCTAAAATTTAATATTTTAATTTATTTGAGTAGTTTGGATTTTTGTGAATCCAAAGATATTCTATTTATAATTTTTGGACTTTTATTTTATTTTCTAGAATTTTATTAAGTCCAAGGGTATTTTGGTCTTTTCTTTTTATTGAAACAGGCCTGGAAATGTTTCTGGCTGATTATTCTTATTGGGCCCTAGTGGCCCATTTATTTTTAGACAAAAGGACCACCCCGAAGGGTTTGGCCCACCTCGGCCCACTCCTCACTGCCTCTCTCTCTCCCTCGAGCTTATCCTTCCTCCTCTGACCCCGTGGCCAGCGATGCCGCCACCGTCGATTCTCGTCGCCGTTGGCTGTTTCGGCCGCTGCCGTGGTGCATTAGGGGGTTATTGACGATGCTCGTTCGTCCTATCCAATTGGATTTGAGTTTGGGGCTTCTCTGTGGCCAGGTTCACCCTGTTCCTGAACCCTAGGGTTAGGAAAAAGTGTTGCCACCGTCGCCGTGTTCCCGTCTGTGGTGGTGTGGTGGATGTGTATGTTGTGGTGGTCGCTGCCGTGGCCGGTGCAGGTTGCAACGCCCCCTGGGTGCTCCCTGTGCCGCCGCGGGTTCGTCGGCTAATCTGCTTCCTCTTCAATTTCTTCAGCGAGGACCTACGGTGAGTTTGATTCCTTTCCCCTGGTGCGTTCTATGCTTATTGATTTGATGCTAGAGGCTGGCAGTGTCCTCTCTCTCTATTGTCTGATTCAGTTTAGGATGATTATCCGTTTTAGGGTTCCTGTTGTGATTTATCATGTACTGGATGATTTGATTCATGTCTGGATGGCCTGTACACATGCTAAATGTTTATTGGCCTGAGGCTTGTTTGCTAAGAATGATATATGATGTTTCTGGTGACATACTAGATGATTTGATGCTTGGAATTGCATCTGATTTAGATGATGTGGTTGTATGGGAAAGCCTGCTTGGTAAAGCTAATGACTTGATAGTTTTCCACTGTTTATTGGATTCATGGTCATGATTATGATAAGATACAGCTACTGTCTTAGTGCTGTTAGCTTGGGAATTAACATGTGGTTTGAGATCATTATGATCTCAAACAGTGAAGTGTATCATATGAATATTCTAGTTATGATTCCTGTTACTGAAAATGATTAATTAGTTGATTGTCTGAATCTATGGTGATTTACTGTCTTTCCTGATTCATATTGGATTGTTCTTGTGACACCATCATGTATGACACACAAGTTTGATTCTAAACCATGGATTTGGTTAGTTTATGCTTAAGACAATCTTGGTTTTGAAAGATAAATATAGATGCTCTTATCTTGAATTCCCTAAGACCAATGACGTTGGTCTGAGGCTTAGGGATTCAAATCTTATCTAATTGGTTCATCTAGATAGTCCTGGTAGTGGTACCAGCTATTCTTTATTGAATCAAAGCTTGGAAAAATGATAGTGAGCTAGATCATGTTATGGGTCCTAAGGATTTGTTCCTAAGGTGCTACCCTTCCTTTAGGGATGTGCCTAGAAATAGATCATAGGTATATGCATGATTGAATGGTAAAATATAGTTGGACAACTAGAGAAAGGATGTTGCTCTGAGCTCTGGTTGGACCTTGGTACTTTGTTGTTTGCCTTTAGAGTTTCAGAAATCCCTATGATGGATTCACCCCTCTTGGGCGCTTTCTGAGGTTTTTTTTATAAAACAACACATGTTTATCTCTGAATAAGATGATTAGATCATGTGAAGGTTTTATGAAACTCACCACAAAATCTGATGATGATGTAGTAGGTTGGTGATGATAATCTTGATCAGGTTTTGCTGGACTGCTTTGCTTTCTCTTGAGCTAGCCTGCTCCTCCTAGCTCCTGGGATTGATCTTGATGTCCACCTGATCTACCCCCCTCCTTATGTCACCATCCTGGTGATGTTTGGTTGATCCTTAGTTGGTATGGTTGCTGGCTATGGTGCTTGGTTTAGCTGCTTTCTACACGTGTTGTTCTTGTGTGATGTAAAGTGGAGTAATGCACTTGTGCCTCCCACGGCTGTGTTGTGGTTTTGGTGAGATTGGGTTGCTCTCTGAGCTTGACAACACACCACATGCATGCTGGTGTGTGTCCTGCCTGTGTGCTTGATATGCACTTGTGGATATGTTAAGAATTTTTGAACTTACTCTTACCAGATTACTTTCACCTGGCTGGTGAATTTGTCCCTCTTAGCTGTCATTTGCCTTCTGGCTTTGAATTTATGAAAGATGAATTCTTTCATATTGGTGAAACTTGCCCCTTTTTTAAATGTCTCAATGATGAATTTGTCAAGTGCATTTCACTGACATGTCTGAGAGAAATAATACTAACACTAATCTTCTTTTGTTTTTATTTAGTCTTTGTTTTATAGGTACAAAGATAAAGATGAAGATTTAGTTTAGATTTAGATATAGGATAGTTAGTAAATATTCCAATGTAATTTTCTTATTCTTTTGTAATCTTCTTTTATTATTCTTGTAATATTTATTTTATTCAATTGTAGTAAAGATTATATTATTATTAATAAATATTATTCCTATTCTTTGTATATTTACTTCTGTAAGTTGTGTGGATGATTCAAATAAGTTATAGTTTTATAACTTGATTATCTATATTGATGATAAGAAATAAACTTTATATTCATTATTTTTTCTTTAGACAGAATTCAAATTGTAATATTTATCTCTTAATTGAATTAAGATTCAAAACTTATATCTAATTCATTTGAATTATAATTCAAACACTCAAGTCTAATATTTCAAATTCATTTGAAAACACATAGCTCCTTAAGATCATCTCAAAATTTATAACGATCATCCTTTAAGACGAAACCTAATCTCAAAGTATGAAAGAAACATTGATCACTTAGGTTTTTATTTGGTGAAAATTTTATCCACATTTTCACAAATGAATGCATGTAACAATCCATATTCCTAAATCTACCCTTTGTTAGGTCCTAAATGCTGGGATGTTACAGACTTCCCCCCTTAAATTAAACTTTGCCTCGAAGTTTGTGGAGATGTACCTGAATAGTTCTGGATAAGCTTTTCTTAAATCCTCTTCTCTCTCCCATGTGGCTTCCCTTTCAGGGTGATGTTCCCACTGTACCTTGCAATATTTGATTGCTCTATTCCTTAATCTTTTCCAGTTTTCTTCCAGAATCTTACAGGGCTTTTCAATATAAGTCAGTTCTGCTTGTAGTTCTATCTCTTGATGTGTGATTGCATCATCTGGAACTTTCAAACATTTACGAAGTTGTGATACATGGAAAACATTATGCACTTGAGCCAATCTTGATGGTAACTCTAAAGTATAAGCTATAGTTCTGTTTTGACTCAGTATCTTGAATGGTCTGATATATCTTGGACTCAATTTCCCTTTAACTCCGAACCTTTTCACTCCTTTCATTGGACTTACTTTCAGATAGACCATATATCCTACTTCTGGATGCCATGATCTTTGACTTTGATCCGCATAACTTTTCTGCCTGGTCTGGGCTATTTTTAGTTTATCCCTGATCTTATCAATGATGTCTTGTCTCTCCTTGATATAATCTAGCGCAAATTCTTTGTTGCTTCTAGGTTCATACCAACATATTGGTGATCTACACTTCCTTCCATATAGAACCTCATATGGAGCTGCCTTCAGACTACTCTGATAGCTATTATTATAAGAAAATTCTGCCAATGGTAAGTGATCTTCCCATGTTCCGCCAAAATCTAGTGCACAAGATCTCAACATGTCTTCTAATATTTGATTTGTTCTTTCAGTTTGACCTCCTATCTCTGGATGATATGCAGTGCTGAAATCTAATTTTGAACCAAGTGCTTCATGCAATTGCTTCCACGATGCTGAAGTAAACACTGATCCCCTATCAGTTACGATCTTTTTGGGTACTCCATGCTTACTTACTATCTCTTTGACATATACTTCAACTAACTTCTCTGCGTTATCCTTCTGATTCACTGGAATAAAATGTGCACTCTTAGTGAGTCTGTCCACAATTACCCATATCATATCATTCCTTTTTGGTGTCATAGGCAATCCTGTAATAAAGTCCATACCTATTTCCTCCCATTTCCATTCAGGAGTTTGTAAGGGTTGTAATGGTCCTGCTGTACTTTTATGTTCAGCTTTCACCCTTTGACAAGTATGACATTCAGATACATATTTAGCAATATCTCTTTTCATGTTATTCCACCAGAATAGTTCCTTTAAATCCATATACATCTTAGTACTCCCTGGATGTATAGAATAAGGTGTATCATGTGCTTCTTTGAGTATGACATTTCTAATCTCAGTCACATCTGGAACACATAGACGGTCTTTAAACCATAAAGACCCATAATATCCAAGGCGAAAAACTGATTTTTGCCCTTGAGATATCCTCCGAATTTCCTCAGTAATAAAAGGATCTTCTTCTTGATGTCTAAATTTTTTTTGCTTAAGATCACTGTCCTGCTCTGCAACTACCTGCATAGTAGCTAATCCTCCAAGAACCTCTATTCTGATGAATTGAAGTTCTAATCTTTCCAAGTACATTTGTAACTCTTTTGGTAGCTCCTTGTTGCTAGGTTGAGTATCTGCACTCTTTCTGCTTAAAGAGTCTACCACAACATTTGCTTTCCCTGGAGTGTAGTTGATTGTTAAATCATAATCCTTGATTAGTTCCAACTAACGCTTCTGTCTCATAGTTAATTCCTTTTGAGTGAAGAAATATTTGAGACTTTTATGGTCAGTGTATAACTCACATCTGGCTCCATAAAGAAAATGCCTCCATCCTTTCAGTGCAAAAACTACTGCTGCTAACTCTAAATCATGAGTTGGATAATTGAGTTCATGTGGTTTCAATTGTCTTGAACCATAAGCAATCACTTTCCGATCTTGCATTAGTACACAACCCAAACCTTCTTTAGATGCATCACAGTAAACGGTGAAATCCTTCCCTATTTCAGGAACTGCTAAAATTGGAGCTGTGGTTAATCTAGTCTTCAACTCTTGGAAACTTGCTTCACATTTCTCATCCCACTTGAATGGTGTATTCTTCCTTAATAATTTGGTCATTGGTCCGGCTATTTTGAAGAAACCTTCAATGAATCTCCGATAATAACCAGCCATTCCTAAGAAACCTCGAATTTTCTTCGCATTGGTCGGTGCAGTCCCCTCTAGTACCGACTGAACTTTGGATGGATTCACAACAATCCCATCCTTACTGATCACATGACCGAGGAATTCTACCTCATCTAACCAGAACTCACACTTACCGAACTTAGCATAAAGCTTATGTTCTCTTAAAGTCTACAATGCTATTCTCAAATGGTCAGCATGTTCTTCCTTATCCCTTGAATATATCAGAATATCATCAATAAAGACGATGACAAACTTATCCAAATATGGCATGAAGATCTTGTTCATCAGATTCATGAATATTGTCGGTGCATTGGTCAAACTAAATGGTACTACCAGATACTCATGGTGTCCATATCTTGAGACAAATGCTGTTTTGGAACATCTTCTGGCTTGATTTTTATTTGATGGTATCCAGATCTTAAATCGATCTTCAAAAATACTCCAGCTCCTTTCACTTGATCAAACAAATCTTGAATTCTTGGTAAAGGATACTTATTCTTGATAGTCACGTTGTTTAGATTTCTATAATCACCACACATCCGTCTTCCACCATCTCTCTTATCCACAAAGATTACTGGTGTTCCCCATGGACATACACTTTCCTGTATAAATCCTTTTCTCGCTAACTCATCAATTTGCTCTTTGAGTTCTTTCAACTCTTTGGGTCCCATTTTATATGGTGCTTGAGCTATTGGTGCTGTACCAGGTATTAGGTCAATGGTGAACTCTATCTCTCGGTCTGGTGGCATTCCCGGTAGCTCTGTTGGAAAAACATCTTGGAATTCATTAACTATAGGAATCTCTTCTAATTTAACTTATTTCATTGAATTCAACTGCAGATCCACCATGATATGACTGTGCTTATCTTCTTGATAAACTATCCTTGCTCCACTTGGAGTTTTGATTGAGACAGTTTTCTCCTCACAATTTATCTGAGCTCCGTGTTCCATCATCCACCCCAGGACTACTGCAATTCCCTTCAAAGAAATCACATAAAGGTCTGTGAAATATGTACAACCACAGATCGAGATAACCTGATCTTGTTTTATGTGGCGTACAATCACATTCCCTCATGCCGTAACTACGGTCATAGGACTTTCTAACGTTGCCCTTCTAATCCCGAACTTATCACAAAATTCTTCAGAAATGAATGAAGTAGTTGCACCAGTATCAAATAGAACTTTGCCGGGATTGGTAAGGATATTGAGCGTCCCTATCACTGCATGCTTTGAATTATCCACCTCCTCGAGGGTTGCACAGTTCAGTTTCCCAGTAGGTCGGTTCCTCTTGCCATTGTTGTTCTTGCCATTATTTCCTCCTTTATTGGGATGTCCATTTCCTCCACTGGCTTATCCTCCTCCCTTGGTAGGCCATCCTCCAGGTGGTTTGCTCGGACAATCTAGCTTGATATGCCCCTTTTGACCACAACCGTAACAAATCACTACAGGATTTTTGCATTCCCTCTGGAAATGCCCTGGAATTCCACAATTGTTACAAATAACATTCCTTCTCGGATTAGATTGATTTCCACCATTTCCCTTGTTATTGTTATTGTTATTGTTGTTTCTATTGTTGCCATAATTCCTATTCCGAGGTTTGAACTCCAGGTTGGGTTTTGGTTTGCTTGCCTGAATTCTCTTAGTTTCCTTCTTGGCTCTCTTCCTCCGGTCCTCTTGGACATTATTGTAGTCATCCTTAAAAGTAATGGCTGCATCCAACAACTGCTGATAGGTTTGCTTATTGGATAACCTTAGCTACATCTTCACAAATGGATTTAATCCACGCAAGAAACGCTTCTTCCGCTTCTCTTCAGTGTTAACATCCTCCTCAGCATAACGAGACAGTTGACTAAATTCCCGGATGTACTTCATGACACTAGTATATCCTTGCTGAAGCTCCTCAAATTCTCTCCGCTTCAACTCCATAACACTTTCCGGAACATGATATTCATGGAATATCTGCTTGAATTCTTCCCAGGTAAACTCCCTTCCTGGTTGTTGCATGGCCAACTGATTCTCCCACCATGATGATGCAGGTCCAGTCAGAAGATGAGTTGCATACCTCAATTTCTCCTCACCATTGCAACCTATAGTTTTCAGCTTCCTTTCAGTATTCGCTAGCCAGTCTTCTGCATCCATTGGTTCAGGAGCTGATGCAAAAGGTAACGGTCTTGCATTCTAGAAATCAGATAGACTCACTCCTCCACCTTCAGGTGCCCTCTGATTTGCTCGTCCCAGCAGCTCTTCCATGAACTTGTTCTGGGTCTCTTGCATCATTTGCATGCATCGCATAAAGTTCTGCTCCATTAACGGACTCATTGGTGGTGGTGTTAATGCTTCTTGGTTTGCTGCATCTGCATTGGCCTTTTCCTTCGCCTCTCGCTCCATCCGCTGCTGCTCAGTTTCCAGTCCTACACCCGTATCCATGACCCTATAGTCCTGAAACATAAAGAGAATACTCATAATTACATCATGCACATGTGCTCTGAGTTCGAATTTACGCACAGAACTAGTCACACAATGAAAATCCAAAGAAAATCTAAATATGAATTTCACATATTTACATAATAGCATAATGATACAAAATCATTACAACATATACCATATTGGTATTATTACAAAACTACCTTATTACTTGGGTACAATACACAACACTTGATACTATTGACTAATTGTCTCCTTCTAATAGTAACCACGTTCATCGTACATGCTTGATGTCCAACCATGATGACGTTTTGTTCGTCGCATAGTTTGTGGAACATATGGCCTTCCAGAAGGAACATACTATGTATCTAAAGTGTCAGGACTTGAGTCATTACTCAACCTGAGCGCATTGACTCCCTCCAGCTCAGCTGAAAAGTCTTCAGAAACATATTCAACATTATCTCCAGCCTGCATCTCCTGAACTTCATTTCTTGAGTTGTCAACAGGATACGCAGATCCTGCTGCTCCCCAGGTGCTCTCGTGGGCAAGATAGTTAAACACTGGATAATGTATATTCCCTGGGTTTTGAGAAGATGTTGATGATTCAAACACTCTCTATAGCACCACGGGTAAACCCTAATTATAATATTGCCATTTGTTTTACTTTTGTTGCATCATCATGACATCATGCATCTTTATCCCTCAAAATATTTCAATTTAAAACTATTTTTTTGCTACAATATCTCTTGTCTTATTTCAAAACAAATCTTTTACTTGTCTGCTAAACTATTTGCCTAAAAACTTTTTGCTAAAAAGTTTTAAAACAAAACAGAATAATTAAACTATTCTATAAAATTGTAAACCTAAATCTACACCCAAATCAGCCAGGCCCAAAGGCACAGACCATGGCCAAACCCTAACCTACCAGCTAACCCTAGCAGCCATCCTACCCGCCGCCGCCACCCTCTGGGCAGACACGCACGCACCCCACCTCCTCCCGCGTCTGGCCCCACTCCCGCTCACGTCGCCCACCAACCCCCAGGCCTCAAGCGACCCTCGCTCGCTCCCCACGTTCCCCGCTCCCTCTCTGCTCGCATCCATCGCCGCTGGCCCCTACCCGCGGCAAGCCCGCCTGTCCCCGACGTCGTCGCCCTCCTCTCTGCTTCCCGACCCTGTCACCTCCCTCTCGCCTCTCTGGCCCGCCTCTCGCGAGCAAGGTCCCGACGCTGCCCTCTGCAAGCTCCCCGCCGCCAATCAACACCACTGCCGCCAGCTACCACCGATCCCGCCATCGACCCCGTCACCCTCCCGAGCCCAAGCTCACCACCAGGATGCCCCCCCGCCGACGGGCTCTCCCCAACCCCGTGACCACCCCCTCGTCGTCAGCCGGTGCTTCCCAGCCCATGCAGGTTTCGCCTACGTCGGCCTCCTCCCTGGTACCCTGCCACAGCAACCTTCGGCCACCGTGGCGCCTCCATCTCCCGAGCCTCCACCCGACGGTCTTCTGCCCCTGCGTCGTTGTCCGCCACCTCGACCTCCTGGCCGCCTCCGACGCGGACGCCAGCGCTCCTCCGCGAGTCCGCCTCCCTCTGGCCGCAGCCCCGCCACCTCCGATCCTTGCTCTTGAGGCCGCCAAGTGCCGCCAACCGGCTCCCTCTCATGCGCATCTCCTCGCGCCTACTATCTTCATTCGGTCTGCCAGCGACCAGTACGTGCGTGCGCATCCTGTGTACCCGTTTGTGTGTGTTTCTTGCTGAGCTCAACAAGTGGCCAGGCCTCTGGTCTGGTGATGTTCCTTGTGGTAACATGCTGGCATGTGTGTATAAATTTGGAAATGAATGGAGTATCGACGAGAAGATCGCAGGTCTAGGAGTTGATAGTACCGGGACAACATCCTCGATGCTCAAGATGGACGCGAGAACCCACGGGAAAATCAAGATCTTCAACACGGCAGCTCACCAACAAGACCGGATCGATGCCGATGGTTGCGATTTGCAAAGGATGTACATGGTGCCACCCAAGACCTTCGTCACGGATAAGATGTCCGAAGACCGAACCCTCGGAACCCCAAGACCATCGATGGTGACCCCTAATGTGGCCCCTTTTGCCGAGACCACTATTTCTATAATATATAACATATCATGTTGCATATATTTGTACATGCTTGAACACATACCTTGTGGTTTGGGGGGGGGGGGGGGCTTATGCCGATTCACCTCATAATTAAATATGGGGTCCATATGCGGGCGAATTTAGTTTAATATTGGCCCATTTAAAATTGTGTAGCGTACCGGTGATATAATTTTGCCTTGTTAAGACAACATTTAAGTTGGGGTATCTAAACAACATGAACCTAATAATTAATTGTCGGGACCCTGGTTCCGCTTAATATTGCCCAATTGCATCGCATCCTTGCCATGCCATACATCATACATGCATCATGCCCGATCTTCTATCGTAGTATTAAATAGTGCATCCGGTGTTTCTCATAGTGCTTTGCTTCTTCACGGATTAGGCCGACGAGTTGATGCGAGTGTCGACCCGATCTTCGGATGAACCTCCAGCAATGTTTTCAGGCGCGCATTCTCCCCCTTTCTACCTATTTTACTTTTATAGTCTTTATTTCCTCCTGTTGATCTATTCCTATCTGTGTTGCGATGCTCTAGTTTTCGTACCCGTGATATCCCTTGCAGCCTTATATTGCCTTGGACACATCCTATTACCTGTTGTTTGGTACATAGTTGGACTTGTGCGGCGTAGTCGCTTGCTCAAGTGTTGTTGCGTGTCGTCCAGTACCACAGTTGTTGGAAGGCTGCCATATGCTTTATGTTGGAGATGATCATGGCTTAAATTATTGTTTAATAACTAAAATTGAAGTAGGTAAATAATGCAGAGGCACATGTGGGCAATAGATGTTATTTGGTTTTTAACCGTCCACTTGTGTCCCGTAGGACCCCAAGTTCTTGACACCTGTTCCGAGATCGAGGGCGCTAACCACAGGTGGGGTGTGTGGGCACCCCCATCGATTAGTACCTGATTTCAAAGTACTGTACAGGGGGCCACAAAGTATTTTGGGGATTTATTACTATCTTGTACTTATGCCATGTTTTACTGCTTTATTTACGATTGCGCGTGGAGCGCCTGTACTGTTTTGGAACCAATGTGGAATGTTTTCCCGGTATCGACAAGCCCAGTCACACTTTCGGGTTCCCAGTCGTTTACAGCCATTATCACAAACCTCTGGGTCCGTCTCGGAGACCGGCCGACTTCGTTGCGGGTAGCTTAGTGGGGTGGCCCCCTGTGCTTGCTTTGGGTTTGGGAAACGTCGTGTCCGAAACCCCGTTGACATACCGTTGGGTGTATGTTTTGTGATCTTGTACCTACCTGATCTGACAACAAGGGTGTAGGTGCGTGTGGAAACTTTGGTGCACCCCTGCAGGGTTAAATCTTTTCGATAAGCCGTGTCCGCGATTATGGATGACTTGGAGCACAGTTCTCGATCATAGACAACTATAACTAAAGTTTACTGTTATAATTTTGACTTGTATCCGATATGACTAGTAATCAGCTTCACTACAACGGAATGGCTAAATAAAAGTACCAACAACTGCTGGGTTTGGGATATCTCATGCTAATTGTATCTGACTAGTAAGTGTCACAACTACAACGAAATGGTTAACTAAAAGTGCTCACTGCTTATTATATCAGGATGACTATCTATACCTGACTAGTAATTGCTGCAACGATAACTGAATAAATAAAACTGCCAACTGTGTGAGTTACTCGGTTGACTTCCTCGTTTGGTCTCGAGGGGGAAATACCAGGATGGGTATGTTTGGTGATAGTATCGGGTTGGTTCCGAATAGGTCTTTATTATCCCTCTGTGATAGCCGACAGTTATATCGAGTCTCTATAGGTTGTTTAGTGCATGCCGCGCTGCCGCTTCAGTCCACCATACCTATGTAGGCGAGGACCTCCAAATTCTAGTCTCGCCGTGTACTGGCCTCAGTACTGAAAGCTCTCTTTTTCGTTTTCCCTTTGTCGGCACCCCTTTTGTTTAAGCAGGTTTTGAGATCGACGTCGTTAGCAGGGTTACCCTTCCGGCTTGGCCTGGGCAGGGTTATGGACGCCATTGGTTATTCTTCAGGGCTCTTAGCCCCATTTGCATCTTGTCCGTAGTCGGACGCTGTATCATTTTCAAGTTGATTTGGATCTTTGTATTGTTTATCTGTATTCTTGAATCATGGAGTCGTTGTTGTATATATCTGTTCTATGGGTTCCATCGTGGACTATTGTGTAATGATATTACTTCGTTTTCCACCCGCACGCAAGTGCCTGGTGGGCACCTTTGAATTGTTTCTATGCGGGTTTGGCGGGAATCGCTAAAACTTGCATAGGGCCGATTCTGAGGGTGGTACAGAGTGGTATCAGAGCTCAGCAGTTACGATACCCCACTGGTCCAGCCTGTAGGATAAACTAGCTAACGGACGTCGTAGAGTGTCAAAACTATTTTGGAAGATCGGTTGGATAGATCTGATTAGGTCTGCTTTTACTTCTTACCCCTCTGCTAATCTCCTCTTATCTCCACGTTTTTTGAATCTGCTCTCTTATCTTTTCTTCGAGTCCAGGATTCCTTGTGGTTGGGTTTCCGTCGTACCTTCAGGGTTTCGCTTCCATCCTCTTGTAACGGTGCTTCAACATCCGGCATTCATGCTATCTGATAAATATTTCATTTGTTGTACCTTTCAGTGGACCGAAAGTTCACTAAAAAAATTCTTTCTATCCTCCCGTGTTTTCTGAAACGACGAAGTCATCTACATCAGATCTGATGAGAATCTCCATCCCTCCTTTTTGAACCTCGCTTGTCCAGATCTTCAGTCTAAATTCTGGGAGTTGGTTGCATAATTCTCCTATTCATGTGTAGAGTAATGCTTTGGGTGCACGATGGACTGATCACCATCCGACTACTCTTACCATTCGCTCTTGTATATCGAATCGGCGGATCAAGAAATTTTACTCCTTCCACAGAATTTAGAGGTGGCCTTATCTTGTGAGACCTCGACCTTCATCTTTGTTTCTCCGGAGTGTTCTCTCGACAAACGGGAGCATCGACCCTTGTTGGTGGTGTCGCCGATTTCAAGACGAAGAAAGAGTCCTTGTTAATGGTGTTGCGAGGATCTACACGAAGCGAGAAGATTCAGAACGTCAGCCTTCTTCCCCGTACCATGAGGCGAATCTCGAGGGCGAGATCCATTGTTAGTGGTGTCGAATTGTAGCACCCCGGGTAAACCCGAATTATAATATTGCCATTTGTTTTACTTTCGTTGCATCATCATGACATCATGCATCTTTATCTCTCAAAATATTTCAATTAAAAACTATTTTTTTGCTACAATATATCTTGTCTTATTTCAAAAAAAATCTTTTACTTGTCTGCTAAACTATTTGCCTAAAAACTTTTTGCTAAAAAGTTTTAAAACAAAACAGAAAAATAAACTATTATATAAAATTGTAAACCTAAATCTACACCCAAATCGGCCAGGCCCAAAGGCCCAGACCATGGACAAACCCTAAACTACCAGCTAACCCTAGCAGCCATCCTACCCGCCGCCGCCACCCTCTGGGCAAACAAACACGCACCCCACCTCCTCTCGCGCCTGGCCCCACTCCTGCTCACGTCGCCCACCAACCCCCAGGCCTCACGCACCCTCGCTCGCTCCCCATGTTCCCTGCTCCCTCTATGCTCGCATCCATCGCCGCTAGCCCCTACCCGCGGCAAGCCCGCCCGTCCCCGACGTTGTCGCCCTCCTCTCTGCTTCCCGACCCTGTCACCTCCCTCTCGCCTCTCTGGCCCGCCTGTCGCGAGCAAGGTCCCGACGCCGCCCTCTGCAAGCTTCCAGCCGCCAATCGACACCACTGCCTCCAGCTACCACCGATCCTGCCATCGACCCCGTCACCCTCCCGAGCCCAAGCTCACCACCAGGATGCCCTCCCCCGCCGACGGGCTATCCCCCAACCCCACGACCACCCCCTCGTCGTATGCTGGTGCTTCCCAGCCCATGCAGGTTTGGCCTCCGTCGGCCTCCTCCCTGGTACCCCGCCATAGCAACCTTTGGCCACCGTGGCGCCTCCATCTCCCGAGCCTCGACCCGACGGTCTTCTGCCCCTGCGCCGTTGTCCGCCACCTCGACCTCCTGGCCGCCTCCGATGCGGACGCCAGCGCTCCCCCGCGAGTCCGCCTCCCTCTGGCCACAGCCCCGCCGCCACCTCCGATCCTCGCTCTCGGGGCCGCCGAGTGCCGCCAACCGGCTCCCTCTCATGCGCCTCTCCTCGCGCCTCCTATCGTCGTTCGGTCTGCCAGCGACCAGTACGTGCGCGCATCCTGTGTACCCATTTGTGCGTGTTTCTTGCCGAGCTCAACAAGTGGCCAGGCCTCTGGTCTGGGGTAAATTAAATAAAAATAACCTAAAGACGTAATAAATTCAAAGATTAACCGTATTCGAAAACAAATTCAAACGGAATAACCCTTTTTTGCCACTCCCGCATGCCTGAGCCTCCTATGCAGCGCCAGATCTGACGCCGCATGATATCATTGGCGGCTGGGCCAGCCAGGCTACCACTGGCTCGCGTATCTGAGGCCACCTAACTGGCGCCGCGCATAAACTTCTGCGGCAGGCTGGCTGGCACACCATCACGCTGTTGGCTCCAAGCTCCAGCACCTTAGGCTAGCGCCATGGTGGCTGGCGCCGCACACCTGGAGCCCTTAAGCTGGCGCCGGGTCATCCCAGCCCGACCCTCTTCTCTCTTTCCTTCCTTTTCTCTCCCCTCACCACTTAGAACGGCGGTGGGGGCAGCTAGGGCTCACTCTTCCCCAATCTCCACTCAAAACCCCAAGATTTGAAGAAAAACTTAGGGGATTTCTTCCCCAATAGCCTCACCAAGGTATTTTCCTCTTCTCCCCTCAATTTCATCCGCAAATTTTAAGTTATTTGTCCCTAGATTGAGAAATTCCTCCAAATGTTAGGCCACCAATTGGATATGTAAATTTGTATGGAGCAATGAGGTCTTTGGTTGATATATAGAGTTAGAATTGGTATATTAAACCTTCATGTATATAAATAAGATTGTTAGGGTTAGGGTTAGGGTTAGAGTTAGGGTTAGGGTTAGGGTATTGTTGTATGAGCTTGTTGTTAGTGTAAATTTCAGCATAGATACTTATTTACTTTATGTACCGTTTGTAGGGTTCGCAGCATAGAAAACAAAAATTTTCCTACAATGGGAACTATGTACCAAGATCTATCTACTAGATACAAACAACGGGCGGATGTATATCCGTAGAGAACATACCCTTGAAGACCGTCAAAGCTTAACGAGTTCAACTCGTGGTTGATGTAGACGATCTCTTGCCGATCTCAAGATCGAGAGGAAGTCCTAGCGCCGCAAAGCAGCAGCGCATCCGTGCTCGCACACACGTACAAGACACCGGGCAACCTCCGCCTCCTCGCTCTAGCGATGCAGCGGAAGCACAACCCTTTCTTGCCGAATAGCCACCGGGAACATGTATCTCGCTAGTCCGAGACGATGGGGGATAAATTCTAGAGGGGGAGAGAGATCCTTCACGAGGAGGTGTCAGCGACAAGTGAGAGGAGGGGATCCTTTTATAGGAGGAAGGGGGGCACCCAAGGGGTGGCCGCCCCCTCCCCTCCTTCATTCATGTGGGTGGACACTCCACTCACAAAATTTCCCTTCAATTTTCTCCACTCAAAAGTCCACTCAAATTCCCATTAAATTTCCACCAAATTTAATGCAAACTCTCATTAAATAAAACTCTTTTATTTTATTCAGAATTTTGTCAATTACTTTAATGACAAACATTCACAAATAACCCCTTGGTAGAATTCCATTTCACATGCATAACCACTTTATGCAATTTCACCCGAAAACCTGTTTCGGTATCTAGTGAAATAAATTCCTGCGCTTGTTTATTCTTTCGGCATGAAACATTTGCTCCAACTGGATGCCAGTGTCCCTTAAGTGTGTCACCCTACGGTTCGCGAATAATGCGTACATGATCGAGACCCTTCTCCGATAAATAATCAGTAGCGGGACCTGGAGATCCATACTTACTCCCACACATTCAACGATGACTTTTCCTGTGATCGTCGGAACCTTTTACGCTTGTATCTTAATCCCTTTGTTTCATGATGTATTACATGTCCGAGATTCGATCATCGGTATCTCCATACCTAGTTTGATCTCGTTACTGACATGCACTCTTTTCTCGTTCCCGTGATATAACATTCTAGTGATCAAATCACTTGCTTGCAAGCTAACCAATGTGATATCACCGAGAGGGCCCAGAGCATATCTATCCGTCATCGGGATGAACAAATTCCACTCTTGATCCATGATTCTCAACATAACACTTTAGTAGTTTTGAAGCCATCTTTATAATCACCCAGTTACGGAGTGACGTTTGATGTCAACAAGAAACTCTTCCGGTGTTAGTGATTGGCATGATCTCATGGCCTAAGGATTAGGATTACTTCGTAGTTTGTTTATAGCAATATAAACTCAATGACTTTGATCGTAATGCTATACTTCAGATGAATGTTCATGACACCATTACACTAATGTTGTGATCTCGTTATTAACAACATCCAATGTCTATGATCAGGAAACCGTGATCATCTTGTTAATCGACGAACTAGTTTATGAGAGAGGCATAACTAGTAACTTTCTGTTTGTTTATTAAACACACATGTATTAACGTTTCCATATTAATACAATTATAGCATGCAAAATAAACATCTACCATATACTTGGAATACACATAATAAAAAATTTATTATTGCCTCTCAGGGCATATTCCCTTCACTGTTATGTTCTTATATTTATTTTAGGGATGGCTAGAATTGTCCATGTTCATCATATGGAAAAGGAAGCTTTCTTGAGAGGCAATATTGAGCCAGAACCGGATGAGATTGACTTGGTGTTTGATCGTAGTCCAAACTATGCGGAGGTGTTTCAACAAGTTCGGGTAGATTTGAATTGGATGGATCCTAGTGATGTTTTTGAGTTGGAGGGTAGCCACAATGTGGGATTTGGGATGCACAACCGTTGGAAGACAATGCGTATCAGCTCGGAGCAACGTTGGTTTGCATACAAGGAAGTGGTGGCCGAATCACAAGACAAAGATCTTGAGTTATTTTCCACGAAAAAGGTTGATGGTAATATGCAAAGGAGTATCATATCGATTGCCTCCCCATATGAAGCTCGGAGTCCTCCACCCATGAACCAAGAGGAATTGACTGAGCCTCCTTTGACACAGCAAGATGAATTGAGTACATCTCTGAGCCCCATTTCAAAGAATCAAGATGAAGCATTGGAAGGGGAGAATGATGAGTATGAGGATAGTGAGAGGGAGGTTGAGCTCTGTGACAATACTATTGGAAATTTAGACTTATATCATACACAAGAGAACATTGATCATGACATCCCATTTTCTCGAATGTATGTATCCGACTCGGATGAGGATGGTCCCGATGAAGAAGTTGATGAGGAGGGGTTCACTAAGGATGAGGCCGAAGTGCATGAGAAGGTATTGGGCAGGGATCATCGGGTACCCTTGTTTCGTGATCTTAGTCTAGCGGATGAAGCCACGGTTGATGGCGGCAATGAAGGGAATATGCTCTGAGAGGCAATAATAAAGTGTTTATTATGTGTATTCCAAGTATATGATAGATGTTTATTTTGCATGCTATAATTGTATTGATACGGAAACATTAATACATGTGTGTTTAATAAACAAACAGAAAGTTCCTAGTTATGCCTCTCTCATAAACTAGCTCGTTGATTAACAAGATGATCAAGGTTTCCTGATCATGGACATTGGATGTTGTTAATAACGGGATCACAACATTAGTGTAATGGTGTGATGAACATTCATCCGAAGTATAGCATTACGATCAAAGTCATTGAGTTTATATTGCTATAACAACTTACGAAGTGATCCTAATCCTTAGACCATGAGATCATGTAAATCACTAACACCGGAAGAGTTTCTTGATAACATCAAATGTCACACCGTAATGTGGTGATTATAAAGATGGATTCAGAACTAATAAAGTGTTATGTTGAGGCTCATGGATCGAGAGTGTAATTTGTTCATCCCGATGACGGATAGATATACTCTGGGCCCTCTCGGTGATATCACATTGATTAGCTTGCAAGCAAGTGATTTGATCACTAGAATGTTATATCACAGGAACGAGAAAAGAGTGCATGTCGGTAACAAGATCAAACTAGGTATGGAGATACCGATGATCGAATCTCGGACATGTAATCTATCGTGAAACAAAGGGATTAATATACTAGCATAAAAGGTTCCGACGATCACAAGAAAGTCATCGTTGAATGTGTGGGAGTCAGTATGGGTCTCCAGATCCCGCTTCTGATTATTGATCCGAGAGGGGTCTCGATCATGTCCGCATTATTCACGAACCGTAGGGTGACACACTTAAGAGACACCGACATCCAATTGGAGCAAATGTTTCATGCCGAAAGAATGAACAAGCACAGGAATTAATTTCACTAGATACCGAAACAGGTTTTCGGGTGAAATTGCATAAAGTGGTTATGCATGTGAAATAGAATTCTAGCAAGGGGTTATTTGTGAATGTTTGTCATTGAAGTAATTGAAAAAATTCTTAATAAAATAAAAGAGTTTTATTTAATGAGAGTTTGCATTAAATTTGGTGGAAATTTAATGGGAATTTGAGTGGACTTTTGAGTGGAGGGAATTTAAAGGAGATTTGTGAGTGGAGTTTCCACCCACATGAAGAGGGGAGGGCAAGGGGTAAGCCCCCATGCGCCGGCCAAAACCTAGGGGTTCCCCCCTCCTCCTATAAAAGGAGCCCCCCTCCTCACTTGTCTCTTACACCTCCTCGTGAAGGATCTCTCTCCCCCTCTAGAATTTATCCCCCATGGTCTCGGACTAGCGAAATACATGTTCCCGGTGGCTATTCGGCAAGAAAGGGTCGTGCTTCCGCTGCATCGCTGGAGCGAGGAGGCGGAGGTTGCTCGGTGCCTCGAACGTGTGTGCGAGCACGGATGCGCTGCTGATTTGCGGCGCTAGGACTTCCTCTCGATCTTGAGATCGGCAAGAGATCGTCTACATCAACCACGAGTTGAACTCGTTAAGCTTTGTCGGTCTTCAAGGGTCTGCTCTCTAGGATATACATCTGCCCGTTGTTTGTATCTAGTAGATATATCTTGGTATATAGTTCACATCGTAGGAAAATTTTTGTTTTCTATGCTGCGAACCCTACAGTGGTATCAGAGCCGGATCTATGCGTAGATACTTTACACGGGTAGTACACATATGAGTATGTGGGCGATGATGATCATGTTGTTGCTCCTTTGTTGTAATTTTGGATATTGGTGGCATAGTGGGATGAAGCGGCTCGGACAAACTTTACATGTCCTCGCACATGAGACCTGTTCCACGCTTGACATGCAACTAGTTTGCATAAGTGGCTAGCGGGTGTCTGTCTCTCCTACTATAGTCAATATCTATTTTGCAAGCGAGTTGTTAACAATTTGATTATCCTCGTTGTGGTTCATGTTCGTAGGTAAGAACGGTTCTATCTCGAAAGCCCTAAGCCACGTAAACTTGCAATGGATAAATTAGAGGCGTCTAGTTTAGATTGTTCCTGGGCTAGTGTTATGATATGGTAGTGTTGTAAGTAGAAGTATGATATGATACTCTTACAACACACATAGCGTGTAAAATCCATAGACCTTGGATTTACACATATAGGTATGATAGTGATCATACCACGATGCACATGATAGAGATCATCTGCGGGAACCATATCATTTCACTAATAAACATATGATGTTTGATAGCATCTTATATTGCTTGTTTAGCGCTTTGTTAGCATAATAAGATGATCCCTCATTTAAATATCAAGATAAGAATGTGTTCTTCCTTTAGTATGCACCGATTATGTTTCGTCGCTCCAAGACATCACGTGATGATCGGGTGTTCTTGGATCCACGACCATATTTCGGGTGTAAAACAGTTACACACGCGAATACTAAGGTTCTAACTTGGCGAGCCTAGCATGTACAGACATGGCCTCGGAACACGGACGAAAGGTTAAGCATGAGTCATATAGTTGATATGATGCCCATTTGATGCTCGCCTTTGAAGCTATCCGACTCACGTGATGATCGGACTTGGTGTAGTGGATTTGGTTCATGTAGTCACCAAAAGGCACGAGGGATGTCGTTTTGAGTGGGAGTTCATTCATAATATGGATTATTTGAACTCAATCTATCATACACTTAGTCTAAACTTTACAAATTCTGTTGTAGATGGCACCACCTTTTAATTTCAATGTGTTCATGGAGAAAGAGAAACTAGCAACGAACGGTAGCAACTTTACCGAATGGGCCATGAATTTGAGGATTCTCCTCTCTGCTGCACAAAAGCAATATGTGCTAGAAGCGCCGTTAGGCCCCCCACCTTTTGATGATGCCCCTGACGAGGAGAAGAATGTCTATCAGACTCGTCAGGAGGACCACAACTTAGTTCATTGCGGCATATTGTATGGGCTAGAGCCGGAACTTCGAAAGCGTTTCGAAAACGGCAATGCATTTGATACAATGGGTGAGTTTAAAATGATTTTAGACACACATGTTGCTGTAGAGAGCTACAACGCTTCAGAAAAGTTCTTTAGTTGCATGATGGAAGAGCACAGCTCCGTTAGTGAGTGTACTCAAGATGTCGGGTTACGCCGATAAGCTTGCATGACTTAGGCATCCATCGTGTTCTGCAGTCTCTGCCACCTAGCTATAAAAGCTTCGTGATGAACTATAATATGCAAGGCATGAAGAAGTCTCTCCCCGAGCTTACCAAATGCTTAAAAGCTGCAGTGGAGATCAAAAGGAACATCAAGTGTTGATGATCAATAGGAACACTTGGTTTCAAGAAAGACAAGAAGGGAAAAGCGGAAGGAAGTAAGGCGGCAATCTTGTTGCGCTTTGAAAAAACCCGAGTTGGACCTAAGTCGATTCGAGTGCTACTATTGTAAGGGGCAGCCCTTTGGAAGCCTTGCCCCAAGTATCTGGCGGAACAAGAAGGCCGGCAAGGCAAACAAAGGTATATATGATATACATGTTATTGATGTGTACTTGACTAGTGCTCGCAGTAGCACACGGGTATTTGATACGGTTCGATTGCTAATATTTGTAACTCGAATCAGGGGCTGCGGAACAAGCGACCGCTAGCAAGGGGTGAGGTTAAGATGCGTGTCGGCAATGGATCAAGCGTTGATGTGATCGCCGTCGGAACGCTGCCTCTCCACTTGCCGTCGGGATTAGTTATAAACTTGAATAAATGTTATCTGGTGCCTGCACTGAGCATGAACATTGTATCTGGATCGTGTTTGATGCGAAGTGGTTATTCATTTAAATCCGAGAACAATGGTTATTCCATTTATATGAATGAAATCTTTTATGGTCATGCACCGATGATGAATGGTTTATTTCTACTAGATCTTGATGATAATGTTACACATATTCATAATGTTGATGCTAAAAGGATTAAACTTAATGATGATATATCCGCATATATGTGGTAATCGCCTAGGTCATATTGGCGTTAAACGCATGAAGAAGCTCCATTCGGATGGACTTTTGGAATCACTTGATTATGAATCATTTGATACATGTGAGCCATGCCTTATGGGCAAGATGACTAGAACGCCGTTTTCCGGTTCAATGGAGCAGCGATGATTTATTGGAAGTCATACATTCGATGTATGTGGTCCAATGAGTGTGTCAAGACGAGGTGGATATCGTTATTTTGTTACTTTCACGGATGATTTGAGTAGATACGGTTATATCTACTTGATGAAACACAAGTCTGAAACCTTTGAAAAGTTCAAGGAATTTCAGAATGAAGTGGAAAATCATCGTAATAGAAAGATAAAATTTCTACGGTCCGACCGTGGAGGTGAGTATCTAAGTTACGAGTTTAGCACTCACATGAAAGAATGTGGAATTGTTTCACAACTCACACCTGCCGGAACACCACAGCGAAATGGTGTGTCGGAACATCGTAATCGTAGTTTATTAGATATGGTTCGATCTATGATGTCTCTGACGGACTTGCCGTTGTCATTTTGGGGTTATGCACTAGAAACTGTTGCATTCACTTTAAATCGGGCACCATCTAAATCCGTTGAAAAGACACCGTATGAACTGTGGTTTGGAAACAAACCTAAGCTGTCATTTCTTAATGTTTGGGGATGCGATGTTTATGTGAAGAAACTTCAACCGGATAAACTCGAACCCAAAGCGGAAAAATGCGTCTTCATAGGATACCGTAAAGAAACTATTGGGTATTCCTTCTATCACAGATCCGAGGGCAAGGTTTTTGTTGCCAAGAATGGATCCTTTCAAGAGAAAGAGTTTCTCGCGAAAGGTGTGAGTAGTCGGAAGGTAGAACTCGAAGAGGTTGTGGAACCTTCTCTTCAAAGTATGGCGGGTAGCGCAGCGCTGGAAGTTGTTCCGGAGTTGGCTCCACCTGTTGAAGAGGGAACTAATGATAATGATCATGAAACTCCGAAAGAGCGTACTACCGAACCTCGCAGGTCAAACAGGACGCGTGCAGCTCCCGAGCTGTACGGAAATCATGTCATGAATTTCATGGTTGATGAAAATGATGACCCTGCGACGTATGAAGAAGCGATGATGAGCCCGGATTCCAACAAATGGTTAGAAGCCATGAAATCCGAGATGGAATCCATGTATGAAAATCAAGTTTGGAACTTGGTGGAATTACCTCACCAGAAAGGCCGTGGAGAACAAATGGGTTGTCAAAAGGAAAACTAATGCTGATGGTAATGTGACCGTCTATAAAGCTCGACTTGTCGCAAAGGGGTTTCTACAAATTCAAGGAGTTGACTACGATGAGACTTTCTCTCCGTAGCGATGCTAAAGTCGATTAGGATTATGTTAGCAATTGCTGCATATTTCGATTATGAGATATGGCGATGGATGTCAAAACCGCGTTTCTCAATGGTAATATTGAAGAAGAGTTGTATATGATACAACCAAAGGGTTTTGTCGATCCTAAGGATGCTAACAAGGTGTGCAAGCTTCACGATCCATCTATGGATTGAAGCAAGCATCACGAAGTTGGAATCTCCACTTTGATGAGGTGATCAAAGAGTTTGGATTTGTCCAAACTTATGGAGAAGCTTGTATTTACAAGAAAGTGAGGGAGCAATGTGGCATTTCGATATTATATGTGGATGACATATTATTGATCGGAAATGATATAGATCTTTTAAACAGTGTTAAAAGTTATCTAAACAGCAAATTTTCAATGAAGGAACTAGGTGAAGCGTCATACATATTAGGCATAAAGATCTATAGAGATAGATCTAGGCGCCTAATAGGGCTATCGCAAAGTACATACCTTGATAAGATTTTAAAGAAGTTTAAAATGGACGGAAGTAAGAAGGGGTTCTTACCTATGTTGCAAGGCAAGACATTGAGTAAGACTCAAAGTTCGGCTTCGGCGGAAGAAAGAGAGATAATGGACAAAGTCCTCTATGCTTCAGCCATAGGCTCTATAATGTACGCCATGCTATGTACAAGACCGGATGTGGCACATGCTATTAGTTTGACTAGTAGGTACCAATCGGATCCATGTTGAACATCGGATAGCGATCAAGAATATCCTTAAGTACTTACGAAGAACTAAGGATATGTTTCTTGTATACGGAGGTGAAGAAGAGCTCGTCGCTAAGTGTTATGTTGACGCTAGCTTTGACACCGATCCGGATGACTCTAAGTCTCAATCCGGATACGTATTTCTCATGAATGGCGGATGGTTAGTTGGAGGAGCTCCAAACAACCTGGTAGCGGATCAACAACGAGGCGAATATGTTCTCGCTTGAAGAGGCTCGAAGCGGTTTGGATGAAGGAGTTCATATCCGAACTAGGAGTGGTGGCAAACGTTGGACCCAATGGTGATCTATTGTGACAACAATGGTGCCATTGCCAATGCCAAAGAGCCAAGGTCTCACAAGCATTCCAAGCATATTAAGCGGTTTCACTCCATCCGCGAGCATGTCAAGGATGGAGATATAAAGATTTAGAAGTACATACGGATCTCAATGTAGCATCCGTTGACTAAAACTCTCCCTAGAGAAAAACATGATCAACACCGAACTCAATGGGTGTTAGATTTATCACTATGTAACTAGATTATTGTCTCTAGTGCAAGTGGAGATCAAGGGAATATGCCCTGAGAGGCAATAATAAAGTGTTTATTATGTGTATTCCAAGTATATGATAGATGTTTATTTTGCATGCTATAATTGTATTGATACGGAAACGTTAATACATGTGTGTTTAATAAACAAACAGAAAGTTCCTAGTTATGCCTCTCTCATAAACTAGCTCGTTGATTAACAAGATGATCAAGGTTTCCTGATCATGGACATCTGATGTTGTTAATAACGGGATCACAACATTAGTGTAATGGTGTGATGAACATTCATCCGAAGTATAGCATTACGATCAAAGTCATTGAGTTTATATTGCTATAACAACTTACGAAGTGATCATAGTCCTTAGACCATGAGATCATGTCAATCACTAACACCGGAAGAGTTTCTTGATAACATCAAATGTCACACCGTAACAGGGTGATTATAAAGATGGATTCAGAACTAATAAAGTGTTATGTTGAGGCTCATGGATCGAGAGTGGAATTTGTTCATCCCGATGACGGATAGATATACTCTGGGCCCTCTCGGTGATATCACATTGATTAGCTTGCAAGCAAGTGATTTGATCACTAGAATGTTATTTCACAGGAACGAGAAAAGAGTGCATGTCGGTAACGAGATCAAACTAGGTATGGAGATACCGATAATCGAATCTCGGACATGTAATATATCGTGAAACAAAGGGATTAAGATACTAGCATAAAAGGTTCCGACGATCACAAGAAAGTCATCGTTGAATGTGTGGGAGTCAGTATGGGTCTCGGATCCGCTTCGATTATTGATCCGAGAGGGTCTCGATCATGTCCGCATTATTCACGAACCATAGGGTGACACACTTAAGAGACACCGACATCCAATTGGAGCAAATGTTTCATGCCGAAAAGAATGAACAAGCGAGGAATTAATTTCACTAGATACCAAACAGGTTTTGGTGAAATTGCATAAAGTGGTTATGCATGTGAAATAGAATTCTAGCAAGGGTTATTTGTGAATGTTTGTCATTAAAGTAATTGACAAAATTCTGAATAAAATAAAATAGTTTTATTTAATGAGAGTTTGCATTAAATTTGGTGGAAATTTAATGGGAATTTGAGTGGATGGAATTGAAAGGAGATTTGTGAGTGGAGTGTCCACCCACATGAAGAGGGGAGGGCAGCCCCATGCCGGACACCCCTTGGGGTTCCCCTCCTCCTATAAAAGGAGCCCCTCCTCACTTGTCTCTTACACCTCCTCGTGAAGGATCTCTCTCCCTCTAGAATTTATCCCCATGGTCTCGGACTAGCGAGATACATGTTCCCGGTGGCTATTCGGCAAGAAAGAGTTGTGCTTCCGCTGCATCGCTGGAGCGAGGAGGTGGAGGTTGCTCGGTGCCTCGAACGTGTGTGCGAGCACGGATGCGCTGCTGATTTGCGGCGCTAGGACTTCCTCTCGATCTTGAGATCGGCAAGAGATCGTCTACATCAACCACGAGTTGAACTCGTTAAGCTTTGTCGGTCTTCAAGGGTATGTTCTCTACGGATATACATCCGCCCGTTGTTTGTATCTAGTAGATAGATCTTGGTATATAGTTCACATCGTAGGAAATTTTTTGTTTTCTATGCTGTGAACCCTACAGGCAAGGGTGTAGTGCTTGGAGCAAGGCCAACTACCTATCGGGATGTTAGTCACGAGAAGAATGGGATTTCAAAAGGACAGAGGTTTACCACATTGTTGGAACTTAAGCAATGGATCAAGGACTTCTCTATTAGGTATCATCGCCCTTTCACGGTGGTTCACTCGGACGTGAAGAAGCGTTGCACGATTAAATGCGAAGATGATGGTTGTCCTTGGATACTGCGGGCAAGACCATACAAAGGGGGGGGCTGATTGGCGCTTTTCAAGTTGCGTGTCAACGCACATGTGCCATGGAAAAAGGGTGGATGGAAAATATGTGAAGCACGAGCACTGACAACTGACCTCTGAGTTTCTCGCCTTTAGGCTTTCAAACCAAATTTCTTCACTTCCGACAATGACTATCAAGATGGTCATGGAGTTCGTGGAAGCAATCTTTCACTATGAGGTGAAGTATGGGAAGGCATGGAAGACGACGCAAGCCGCATTCAGGATGGTGTACGGTGGTTGGGAAGAATCATACAGCCGAATCCCTAGGTTGTTGCTAGCAATGGCCGATGCTAACTCGGGCATGGTTCATGTGGTTGAGCCATATGGCACCAAAACAATGGTTCGTAATGAAAGAAATGTTCGAATATTTGGGCATGCTTTTTGGTCATTCGAGCAATGTGTGAGGGGCTTCGAACATTGTAGGCCGGTAATCTCCGTGGATGGCACCTTCTTGACCGGGCAGTTCCGTGGCACTCTCTTGATTGCAATAGCAAATGATGCAAACAACCGGTTGCTTCCCTTGGCTTTTGCTTTGGTAGAGGCGGAGAACAATGTTAATTAGGAGTGGTTCTTCCATCTTTTGAGAACGAAGGTGTTGGGGAGGTGACCCCGGATAGGGTAAGGACGGGGGAAAGACGAAAGGAGATTCCCCGTCCAGTTTCTGAGTTACACTCTAATTCGGCCGAATCCTATAAAGGTCGGCCGAGGTGTGAATGAGTAGGACCCATATGATAATGGCAAGGCATTACCCGGCCGGGATACTGCGTAAGTCGGCCGGGTCAGCCCGAATAATCTTAATGCAGGTGAAGGCCAAGCCGAGTTATGCGAGACAGGGCCGAATGATATGAAGCTTGCAGGAGAAGGAGATGCCAATAGTCAAACTCTAGTCACAGGCTAGGGAGAATCTGAGCAGAGCCAAGCACAAAGGACAAGGCGCAGAGAGACAGAGGGGCAAAAGGAGGTCACGGAGGTGACAGTCCTGAAGCTCGAGGCATGCAGGTGGGGTCCTCTAGAACCTTGCCATCGTTAGAGGGGCGACACGGAAAGGAGGCCGCCGAGTTACTATATTAGGACAAGAATATTCCTAGAATATGCTTGCCACGTCATCCCTAGAGGAGCCCTAGGTTCTCCTTTATAAGGAGAGGCTTGGATTCTGAGAAGGGCATCGGCTCATTTAGTACCGTTAGGCTAGTAAAGTTCTCCCTATCTACTTGTACACAGCTCAAGGAGCGCTTATAGCCCAAGGAAGGAGGAATAAAGATCTTTACCTTAGTATTTTGTGTGTAGAATCAACTACATCTTCCCTCCCCACATCCCTCTAGCATCCATTGGCCCCATACTTTAGCCTACCCATGGCATCTGCCGTGCCACCACCACGACAGTTGAAGAGGAGCCCTAGGTTCTCCTTTATAAGGAGAGGCTTGGATTCTGAGAAGGGCATCGGCTCATTTAGTACCGTTAGGCCGGTAAAGTTCTCCCTCTCTACTTGTACACAGCTCAAGGAGCGCTTGTAGCCCAAGGAAGGAGGAATAAAGATCTTTACCTTAGTATTTTGTGTGTAGAATCAACTACATCTTCCCTCCCCAGATCCCTCTAGCATCCATTGGCCCCATACTTTAGCCTACCCATGGCATCTGCCGTGCCACCACCACGACAGTTGGCGCCCACCGTGGGGCCAGCAGCGGTGCTAGCTAGAATTATGATCCGGACGGGAAACTTCATCAACACTGGCAAGCGCATTGTCTCTGGCTTAGTCCGGAGACTTGATCTCTGTGACTACATCAGCGACAATGCAGGCAGCTTCAAGGGAAAAACTCTTCCGCGAAACGGCGTCTTCATCAACTTGGGCATGCACCAGATCTACGTCGGTGTCGACGTCTCCGGTGTTTATCCTCACCAGGTTGTTGTTGCAGGAGAACCTCCCCTTAGCGCCATAAACAGTCCGCGTGGAGTGCGCCCTGTCAGCAGCGTCGAGGTGATGGTCACAGCCGGGGTGTAGGCAGGAGCAGCGGGCGCCGGATCAAGCAGGGATCCGACGACGGGTGTGCAGGTGGCTCCCAAGCAGATAGCTCCATAGCCCACCGAGGTAATTCCTTCAGCGGCCAACCAGGCCGGGACACAGGAGACAACCCCAAAGGCACCAAGGGTAAGAGGGCCACCTCTGGAAAAACCCGAAAACATTATCCAGGCAACTAAAGATAATATGACTACACCTGTAGCGCCGATACTTGATCCGGCTAATGCTCAGGCAGAGTTAGAAGAGACCAGGCAGAAAGTGCTGGTAGAGGCAAAAAAGGTGTCGGCCTTGCGGGAGTCCTTAAACAGGACCCTGCGAGAATATGTCAGGGCAAACAAGCTTGGCGTCGCCCCCGAGCAGGTTGACAAGTTGAGATTAAGAGGAAAGAACCTCATAGATGATATCAACAAGGAGCATGATGCTCATAAGGCAGAATCAGTTGACCTAGGCTTGCCGAGGTACAGTACCCCGGCAAAGAACCTGATGGCAGTTGTAGAGGTCCCAACCTTTAAGTAAGGTAGAGATCCCTGTGTTTATAATGCTAGTCCTTGGATCAATAGATAACATCCACAGTTAAGATGCAATATCAAGAAACAAAGGTCATAATACAACTTTATAACCAGGAATAACATAGTTTTATTACATCTTACATAGCTCATTTGGCTATTACATTACATTGCAGCAGAATATCTATAGGCATGGGGTCCTTCATCTTCAAAGTGCCACAGGCAAACATGTTGGTTGTAGACTTTGTAATCCTAATCAATCAACTTCACTAATATCAATCAAACCTGCAACATAACAAGTTACAGCCACAAGGGTCAATACATTTGAATTGTATTGGCAAGTTTCACTACTATGTTGAATATAAGTGGATCCTATCATTACATGCATATTTGGCTAAGTAGGGTTTTAGGCTCATTTGCAGAAAGCAATAATTTATCCTATCTTTTCAAAATAGTTTTGATCTTTTGTCAAATCTTTCTTAACTCCTTGGTAAATCCCCAAGTGTTTCAAGTTTTTATCAAAATCTCTTGAGCTCCTTGGTACACCCCAAGTACTTCAAGTTTTTATCAAAATCTCTTGAGCTCCTTGGTAAATCCCCAAGTACTTCAAGTTTTTATCAAAATCTCTTGAGCTCCTTGGTAAATCCCCAAGTGCTTCAAGTTCTCATCAAAATCTCTTGAGCTCCTTGGTACACCCCAAGTGCTTCAAGCCTTTTGTTGTCACTTTAAAGTTTTTATTTTTGAAATTGGAATGTCGAGATTTCCCATAGCTTCAGGCCTTTAGTTGCTCAGTATTGTCCATAACCGGGGACACGACTAAGTACTGAGAATTTTATTATCTTCTACAGAAGTTGTACACTTTACCCACATGACACACTCTCATCTTGTTGCCACCAGTGGCCGCTGGATTAGTACTCACCAAGATGGAGTACTGGCAGATTGAGAATGTGACGAAGTCTTTCCATAGGGTCCTCCCATACACCATGCTAGCTTGTCTTCAGGCACCCATGTAGGGTTCCGAGTTCTCTCATTTTCAGTTAACCTGAAGACCAATGCATGGGTCTTCCCAATGTAGTTGACTAAGCCAGAGCCATAATAGCATGTGGTCGCATACGGAAGCCACTGTTGGAGAAACATGTTCAATCTCTAAGTCCCTGGGTGGTTTTCATCTGGTGCACAACAAAAAGAGATTGCCATATAAACATGGTTCCTCTTGTTGCCACCTTGTCCAACACTTGTGTAACCTTGTCCACCCAGGTGGTTCATTGAGTACTTGTTTTATTATATAAAACATAAGTCTTTTCTCAACTTCATAAAATCTCAACATGTATCTCTTCTCAAAATATTTAGCATGGCTAAGCATTTTACAACTACATTGTTTCCACTAAGGAATGTATAAGGGTATCCTATTAGGATTTAGCATAGCATATAGTATATAATTCCTTTTCATGCATGTTTCAAAATCCACTAAGTATAATGAAAATAGTAGGACTTTGGATGATAGTGTAACTTGCCTTTTGGTAGGGAATGTTGGTTTACTTCTTGATCTTGCTAATCTCACACTCTTCTAGCTTCACTACAATTCAATCAAGCAAACACAAATTCAACTAGCATTCCAACCAATATTCAAACAATCAACACACATAAAATAATAGAAACTAAGTCATGCATGCAAGCATGCAAAAGTTAGTTTTATTTGTAAAAGTGGTCTCTACTAGGCTCTAAACTTTGTAAGGTTCAAAGTGGTCATTTTCTAAATTAGCAAAGTCATTTGCAAAAGGGTTTTATCTATAAACCATTTTTAAATCCAAACATCATTTCATGTGGTGGGAAATGTTTTTAGCAAAGCAACAATTTTATATTGTTTACCAAATAAGTTGTTAGTTCACAAAACTTAGCGTTTAGGGTCAGTAGCTTTGAATCAAAAGATTTTCCAAAGGTTTTTGCTCAAAATCAATTCCATAACAAAATCAATATTTTTATTTGACTAGAAATGAGTTAAATCAATTATTCAATCCTAATCTTTACAAAATACATATTTAAATCCATAAGTTGGTTCATAAGGTCATTAGGTTCACCACAAACCAATTTGCAAAGATTTCAACCTCAAAAACAATTTGGAATAATTTTTATAACCTAAACAAGCATACAAATGTTTCTGCAAAAACAAACAATCTAACAGAAACTTTTTACTAAACAAATGGCATGGTTGGCTAGGGCTTTCTTCACTGATTCCATTCATATAAAGTTTTTAATTTTTGGACGTGTGGATCAAAAGTTACAAGGTTTTCAAATTTGTATCTAAATCAGATTTCAAATTCTGTTTTAAACAGAACTGGTGCCACGCGGCGCAATACTATTGGACGGTACTGGTTCGCACGGATCGGGTTCTGTGGTTCGTTGGTTCTAATTAGATCGCACGGCGCTGAGATGCTACTTACCCCTTCGTCTAGCTTCTATCGTGTTCGTCCGATCTAGATCCTACGGACACTACTGCTTGGTCAACAACGGGCGGCGCTGTGCGGCGGCTGGCGGCGGCGACGCTCAGACGGTGGCGGTACTGGTGATGCAGGAAGCAAAGAGAAAGGGGGAGGTGCTCACCGTGCTCAGGGGATCGTGGCGATGCTCAACGTGGTTGCGAGGAGGCGAGGGGCGCTCAGGATCCGTCGGGATTCCTCGCCGGAGTTGCGTCTGACGAGGGTCACGTCCTGTCGTCGTCGGGGACGGCGCTACAGGTCACGTGGAGTTCATGGTCAGACGCGCAAAGACACGGCGATGATGCGTGCGTGATTGAGAGGGATCGGGGCAGTTGGTGCTTACGGAAACCTGGGTCACCGAAGTGTGGTCAGTGGATGCGCAAAGTGATGGAGATCCAGTGAGCATGAACTAGAGAGGATGGGGCGGCCCGGAATTGTTCATGGAACTTCATGGGAGGCGATGGCGTCTGGCGAAATTGTCGAGACAGAGGAGAGAGAGGCATGCAGGAGGAAAGAGAGAGGTAAGACGCGGTTAAATGGGCGTGGTCGCGGGTGGAGTAATGCGGTCTTTAACGAATTAATCGCCATTCTTGGCAACGGCAGGCGACGTCTGCGAGGAAGAAGAGAGTGGTGGGGTCGCCTCGTCGAGAGAGAAAAGGCGATGGGGTCCAACTGCGATGACACTGCGGGTGAGTGTTTGAGTGAGAAAACGTTTTGCGAGAGAGAGTGGGGTGGGCTTGCTGTTGGGCTTGTTGGGCTGGCCGGCTGGGCTGTGGCCTTTGCATATATTTTTTTTGTTCTGAATCTTTTCTCTTTTTCTGTTTGAATTTCCTGATTGAATTTCAAACAAACAAATCAAACATTCAAAACAATCCAAACTTCCACCACACTTTGCAATTGAATTTGGTTTTGTTTAACAACATAAACCAAAAAAAATTATATTCTTTTTAGGACCCATTAATAATTAAATAAAATGGACCTTAGTTATTTAATTCAAATAGAATTTTTTATAATAAAATCTTTAAAAACTCCATTTGAAAAATAAAAACACTTCAGTAGGTTTTATTTGAGAATATAATATATTTGGAAAACTTGTTTAAAATAAATTAACAAGTTTTGATGTTTAATTAAAATAGTAAAACCTTTATTTCTAATAAAATTGGATATTAAATCCTTATTATTTTATCTAAATAAACCTTTACTATTTTTGTCAAATAGAAATATTTTATTTCAAAGGCTTGGCCAAGGTTTAATTTGGCTCTATAAAATAATCTTTATTTATACTTTTACTTTTCATTTGAAACCAAATCTTTTTATTTTAAAAGATCCAAAAATAGTAATTTTAAATATTTTTAAGTTTATTGTTTATTTATCTTTTTTAAATCCCTTTAGGATTTTATTTGATCCAAATAGGTTTTGAAAGTTTCCAATTGGATTCAAAAGGTTTCTTCTCACCCTGAAAAATCAACAAAGTTTTATTTTATTCATTTATTTTTCACATAACAAGATTTAGAAAATCTTGGGATGTGACAGGCTACCACCCTTAAAATAAATCTCGTCCCGAGATTTGGGAAAGCTAGGGTTACAAGTAGGCTCAAAGCATCTAGGGTACTACCACCCTTAAAAATTTTCCAACTAAATTACATATTGGCTTGTTTGGGGTCTTGGGGAAACTTCTCTGGGCAAACATCTGCATTGTGTCCTTTGTTTCCACACTTGACACATGTGACAAGGCTGAGATCCTTCATAGGCTTGTTTATCTTGTTCTTCATCTTTTATGGACAATTGATTGCATAATGTCCCGGTTCTTTGCAATTGAAACATGTGATAAGTTTGAGTTCTTTACGTGTCTCTTGTGGACAAGTTTCTGCATAATGGCCTAACTCTTTGCAGTTGTTGCACCATACTTGACCAATCTCCTTATACTTCTGTTTCTCTGGACATTCACTGGAATAGTGTCCCATTTCTTTACAATGATGACATTGCACATGGCTTTTATCCTTCTTTTTCTTGGGTTTCTCCAATCTAGGAGTGCATCTAGTTCATGTTGTTCATATGTTATCTTATAGGTAGGAATGTCTACTTGTTTCTTGGACCTTCTATTGCTCCTTGGATAATTCATATGTCTCTTCTTTGGTCCTTTAAATTGGGTTGTATTGCATGGGGGTATAAGTGGAGCTTTTCCTTTGTCCTCATTCTTCTTGGTAGACTTAGATCCCTCTTGATAGTTTGCAATCATTTGTTGCACTCCACCTTGTTTCCTTTGTTCAACTATGGAATAGATGGGGCATTGGATAGGGACATGGTTGTTTCCTTCACATAGGTAGCAAGTAGCTTGAGAGGTGGGACATTGGCCAACTAGATGTTTCTCTTCACAATTGGGGCATTGATTTTGTAGTGGCCTCGGATCAAGTAAGATCCTAAGTCCCTGTGAATAACATGCTAGTCCCTGGATCAATAGCTAGCACTCATAGTCGATGAAATATCATGTAAAACACAAATCTTTATTACATGAATCGAATAATCCAGAGTTTACATTATTAAAACAGAAGCGATATAAATACAACTTGAAGTCCCATCAATGCCACAGGCAGGTTGAGTGAAGACCCGTGATCCTAGCGCACCTTTCAAAGATCTCCGAAATTCTGCACATGAAACGTGCAGCCAACAAGTTGGGTCAATACTTTGAATGTATTGGAAAATTACACCAAGGAAGGAAAGACTAACTCTACATGCAAGGCTAGTTTAGGTTTTGGAGTTCATTTGCATAAAGCTAGTTTTCTTAAGTAGAGAGAAGAGAAGATTGTCCTACTTTGTAAACATTTGCTTAGATAAAATAAGGTCGAGTGGCACACGAGGATATTACGCACCAAGTGTCCAAACAACCAAACACTTGGATATTACGCACCAAGCGTCACTTGGATATTACACACCAAGTTCCCAAATTCCCACCCATTAGCGATATTACGCACGCCATGGGGTTTCAAAACTTTGTTTTAGAAAAGAGAGAGGAAGATCCTTCAGAGGCTCCATCCTTCAGACGCTCATTGTTGTTCTGTTACCGTGAACACGGCTGATCGATCAAATTGCAATACTCTCGAGAATTTGTGCACTTTACCCACAATCCACGATCAAGTCCATTTACATACAAGACCATGGCGAGGCTTTCCCTTAGTAGCCCCTCTACCTTCTGGATCCAACCGTGCCAAGAAACTCCAAATGTTGGTACCCAGGTGAGGTTTCCCACTAAGTACTAGGCCAAGACAGAACCCATAATGTATCGTGGTTGCACTGGAAGCTTCTGAATTCTGAAACATGGCAGACTTATTTGATTCCTGGGCGGCCGTCTTCCACCAAAATCTCACTCGTTGACCCGACAACCATTCCGCCTAGAAGAAAACTTAGTTTTATTTTGAAGTGGATTTGAGAAGAAAAGTTTGCTCTAGAGAGCCTTTATACTTAGAAAAATTCTTTGTCTTTCGAACCCCCCAACGGTACTTTGTATATATAGCATAGCAAGCAATACTTAGCAAAAACAGGGGTAACCTATTATGATGGGAAATCCTAAGTATAGAGCTACTCATGGCATACTACAAAATCATCGCACTTGAAAAATAATACTAAGGGGAAAATCTACTAGAACATCCTACACATGCCTACTACAGAATTTTGAAGATCACATGCATAGAATCAAAACTGGGACAAAATTATGAACAAGTGGTGTAACTTGCCTTATGTTGATAATATGGGTGTTGATTGTATTTCTCCGCAGCAATCGCACTCTCCGAACAATCTAATACGAGGACAAGGTAGTTCCAATCAAAACAATTGCAAACATAGCAAACACAACAAGGATGATCGAAAACATGCATGATGATTTAACATTACACAATGGGTACAATTATTTTTATGAATATTAATATATCACATGATGCATGTATGAGTTCATTTAATGCAATAGGGTACTTGTTATTAATAATTACTTGCCAATATAAGGGTTTTGATATTTCTGTTGTAACGCCTGTTCTAACTATAGAATTAAATTTGTTTCTTGGGTTTACTGGATAGAGGACATTAATACGAACCAGTAGGCGTTGGATTCACCCTAATCGTAGTTATAGATCTTTTTGTATGATTTAAATAGGGTTTAATGGGTTTTAAATGATTCATATAGTTTCTGTTGCCTAAAAATCAAACTAAAATTATATCTGTAATCTCCACGGAATTGTGATTTCAGGGAGATATTATTTGTAATTTTCTGAATAGTATTTATTTTCTTATGAATTTATTACTCTAAATAAGCCATTAAACCATTTATTTAATTGCTACGAAACCTTATAATATTTTACTGAACCATTTGCAGATTGATGATCTACATGGAACCAGCTTTCTATCGGTATATTATTTATATTTTTGTGATATGCAAATAATTTTCTACGAATTTAATGATTTCTAAAGCCATTAAAACTAATTAAATTGCTACGGGGTAAATATTCCGCAAAGGCTAGATCCAACTAGATATTATTTAATTACATTACAATAGCTTCAATTTGATATATTATTCATATTTTTCGGAGTTACAGATAATTTCTTATGAATTTATTAACCTAAAATACCATTAAAACTAATTAAATTACTGCAGTAACCACATACAGTAAAAGTTAGATCTATTCTGATAAGATGATTCTACGTGAAATTATCTTCAATTTGATATATTATACGCAATTTTTGGACGTGGTATGAATTTCTAATGAATTTTACAAGTTAGATCTATAATGTGCAATTTTAAATTCGAACGGAATATTCCAGGGAATATTCCGCTGACTGGACATGTTGACTTTGCATGCTGACTGGGACTAGATGTTGTCCTTACGTTGACGTGGCTTTGATGAGGAAGATGACCGGAATAACGACATGGCACACACCGGTTTGATTGGATCTCGACCGTCTGGATAGGATCCGGTGGCTAGAAGAAGAGATTGACCCGATTTTGGCTCAGAATAGACAAGAAATAGATCTGTGTTAGATATACAAATACGTAGGTCAAATCATTATTCCTACCTTCTCACCAAAGGAATTTGGATTTGAAGAAACGAGCGCGAGTAGATCTTGGATTTACACCGTAAGATCTGAAATATTGCGATACGAAATTCTCCGGCTGTGGTGGATGAAAAGAGGTGAGGTTTGTCGGTAATGAAAGATTTCGATGATTCCTACAACTTTCGTTTTTTGACCGAAGGCAAACGACGAAGTCTAGATGGGTTAAAAAGCGAAATAAGATTCGGGAATATGTAGATTCGGGATTTCGAGAATAGAAACTCGTACAGCCGTGGCTCCACGAGTTTATATGGAGATTTAGGATGGTGTAGAGATAGGCCTTGGAGTAGGAAACAAGTAGAAACAAACGGAAGTCGATTCGGAGTTGTAGATAAAAAGTTATAAGAGTTTGAGTAGAGATTGGTCTAGAAAACAGATTTTTGCACGGAAATTAAAGCACTAGGATCGATCGTTCTCTGTACGCGGTTGCTCTGGCTGGTTCGGTCGGTCCTTGCTGGGCCGGCCCGTTAGATTTTCTTTTTCTTTTTCTTTTTACTTGTTTCCCTCATATCTTTTGCATACGAACTCCAAATAATATGATTCTTGTTTCTAAATTTTTCTAAAATCGAATAGGTCAATATAGGATCAAAATTTTAATCTTTTTACTAGTTTGGAAGTAGTGGGTTTATAAATTCTTGTATATTTCATTTTATTTATATCTTTATGTGTTTGTATTTATTCCATAACTTTTTCATACTAGCTCCAAATGAGCTCAATTTTGTTCTAAAATTTTGTAGTATTAATTGGATCTCTTTAGGCTAAGATTTAGCAATAATCGTTGTCTTAGCAATAGTGGGTTTTATAAATTCAATTTAATTTCCTTTAGGAACATTTGGGCAATCAACTATAGGATTTTAGATACCAGGATTTGGATTCAGTTTGTGAGAACTTTGCATGGATAAAATGCTTATGAATGCTTCATGATTTTCATTTTGATATCTTGCACACCAATTCTACAATCCATAATCAATCCATGCCCTTTTGCCTATATGGCTACTTAGGTCTTAACAAAAGAATATAAGATTTTGAATTCATGGTTGAGAGGATTTTCTATTCAAAAAGTTTCTTCTCTTTGAGAATTTTCAACATAGTCAAACAATCAATCAAACTTATTTATTTATTTCACATTCCAAAAATTAGGAGAATTTTGGGATGTGACAGACTACCACCCTTAAAAGAAATCTCGTCCCGAGATTTGGGAAGGCTAGAAAGAAAGAGAGGTTCGGGATCCATTAGGATGCTACCACCCTTAAAAGAAAATTGACTAGGTCACTTCTCGAGGATTCACTTAGCTCAGATTGGTTCTCCTTTAGACTTTTATTGGCACAATGTCTCTAGCACATTCTAAACATCATGATTGATAGTTTCCGAGAAAGCACTTCTTAAACTAGCAAAACTCTCATGGTAGGCAAATAGGTAATGTTTACTTCACGGTGCCCATAATTCACGGTTGGGATTCATCTCACTGACATCCTATGCTTAGCAATGGATGCTTTTAGAAGGGTGTAACAATATACCATTCTAGGGTTTAGGCTCAACGTCGACTCTCTTCTAAGGTTGAAAAGGGCACTCAAGATTCGCAAAGCCAACAGTACAAGAGCAAATAATAAGAGTAGTAGGAATGGTGATCAATCCATCCTGCACCCAAATCATTACCCTGTATGAGGATAGGTGAATCACGTTTTTCTATCACTCGGGCAATCTTACTTGCCTTGAAGAATGTTTCCATGGGCACGAACTAATGCTCTATGTATACTCCCATGTATTCAATCAACAAAGCTACTACTAAAACTAAGCTATCGATACTTCAACTTTCAGGTTGGGTAATCTACTACATAACATCATGTGCAACACTTCATACTTCCACATCCTTTTTTCTATTAGGTGGAGCATTCCCTTCCTAAATTAATTGTGTTGTCAAACATTCCACTTAACACATCATTATTTCTCCAAGGGTTCAAGATAGGAAAGGATAGATTCTATAGGAAAGAAACGACTAAGAAAATAATCCTACCCATAACTATATGAAGCAATCAATGTCACAAACAAGGAAACAATCATAAGAAATCAACACACAAGCAAGCACCTATATAATAACATTACATGTGTATAAACTTAGTAGTATATAACCACAAAATAGTTTGAAAGCATTGGGAACAATACTAGAGTAAAATAGAGCAACATATAAGCAATAAACAAAATCTGTCAAAACGGTACAGCAGACTTCACGAATTTTTCTGACCGACTTAAACTCGTCACGAATTTTAGCCAATTTTTGTGCATGTACTACAGGTAATTACGCTCCAGATCCTATTTTTGTAGATTTTTCTGAGTTACCAATAAAATATGTAAAATCGCGCGGTACAACAGGTCAGGCAGAAAACTGCAGCAGTAATCCACGAATTTCAATCAATTCACACCATTAAAATAATTTTAAAACCACACGAAAGTTCCAGCAACTTTAGAGTTTCAAAACAACAGATCCTAAACAAGGCATCACATGATATGATTCATTACAAACCAGCAAGCAACCTATATTGTCATACCACATAAGTTGGTAAAAACAATATGTTAACACGATAGCGATGATCTCCTAAAGAGATAAAATATGGTGGTCCAGACCTAACCAAACTTGATGAGATGTTTACTTATGTCATACTATTTGCTCTTTTACTTAGCTAACTCTCATTTAGGTATCATAAGAATGGACAACTACAAATTTGAACAAGAAGAGGTTATAGAAAAGATAGACAAGAAATATAAGAACATCTAATAAGTTTAAAATATGATAGTTCTCCTAATAGAGGTCTTCTATTGCTATTACCATCGTCATTTTTATCCTTTCCATCTACATTCACATGTTTTGTACAATTATCAGCGTAATGCCCAGGATTGTGACATTGGAAGCATAGGACTTTTGCTTAGATCCTTCCTCCATTTTGGCAAGGACATCCCGTCTTGTGGTTCTTCATGCTCTACCTAAACATTTGGAAGCCTTGATCGTTTCCTTGAGCCAGTTTGGGGAAAATGGGCATTCCTTTCATATGTCGAGTATTGCGAAGTGATGACTTTGGGTGCGGTGTCTAGAGTCTTGAATCCATCCCTTGTATTTGTCGTGTCCTCGCGGAGCTTCATGAGGTCTTGGCATTAGTCTCTCACTTGTTGATTCGTTGATGTACTACCGGGTAGAGGTGCATTGAGCGGGTTGTGATTGGTCGCTCATAGGAAGAATGTAACTTGAGAGGTGGGACATTCTTCCGATGGGTGCCTTCCTTCATGAGGGGCCGATCATGATGCTCCTTGGTGATATGCCCTATTTCTCCATAGATCGTGCAAGCTAAATGTTTTGGGACTTCAACTTCTTGGATTTTTGGTATACGAGACGAGATTGAAGTAGAACCACTTTAAATTCTTCCTAAGATATCACCCCTTGATGATCATCAATGGTGTGTTGCATCTCCCGCCAAGTTGGAGCGTCGTCCTTTAGGAATTGGGTGGCATAATGAAGCATTCTGTTGACTTCAATGTTGGCATCCTTCATTCTTTCTTCAACCTGGAGCATCCACTTCTTTGCATCGGCGTGGCTCTTACGCTTGGTGGAGTTGAGTTCCTTGTCCTCCTTATTGATATGGTCCATCCGTCGAGTTGACCAAGGTTTAGAGTAGGAACGAATGGAGTATGGAAGAAGAAGAATAACCCATACAAGAAATTTTATTTAGAAAACAGGTTTTCATTAGCTAAGGTAATAAACCATACAAGATAGCAAACAATTTGTCGCATCTATATTTAGCGAAATCTTATTCGGGTTTGGTTCCTAATAGGTCACTTGGAATCTTCGAGGCTTCGAGTCTCCAAAAGTCTTCGTTCTCTTGATAGTCTTCATGTTCTTCATAATCTTCAATCTTTCGAGTTCTTTAGTTAATAACATTGACTTAAGGCCTTTGAAGTCTTTAATCTTGTATCATCAGTATTGGAACATCTTTCATGGAGGTCTTCAAGTACCAACTTAATCGAAACATTGAGATGATCTTCTTTGAAAAGGTAATCTTGAGAAAAGTTTCTTCTTGAAGTGTGTAGTGGTCATTTTCTAATGTTGAAAAGATGAGACTTAAATTTTAAAACCCCAAAGGTAGATGATGAGAAGTATGAGAGTTTTCTGAAATAACTTAGAAAATATTTGTCCTAAGGTTTTTCCATGTCTAGGGTCACGATCTACAGTCAACTTATGCTCTGATACCATCTGTAGTGGCCTCGGATCAAGTAAGATCCTAAGTCCCTGTGAATAACATGCTAGTCCCTGAATCAATAGCTAGCACCCATAGTCGATAAAATATCATGTAAAACACAAGTCTTTATTACATGAATCGAATAATCCAGAGTTTACATTATTACAACAGAAGCGATATAAATACAACTTGAAGTCCCATCAATGCCATAGGCAGGTTGAGTGAAGACCCGCGATCCTAGCGCACCTTTCAAAGATCTCCGAAATTCTGCACATGAAACGTGCAGCCAACAAATTGGGTCAATACTTTGAATGTATTGGCAAATTACACCAAGGAAGTAAAGACTAACTCTACATGCAAGGCTAGTTTAGGCTTTGGAGTTCATTTGCATAAAGCTAGTTTTCTTAAGTAGAGAGAAGAGAAGATTGTCCTACTTTGTAAACATTTGCTTAGATAAAATAAGGTCGAGTGGCACACGAGGATATTACGCACCAAGTGTCCAAACAACCAAACACTTGGATATTACGCACCAAGCGTCACTTGGATATTACACACCAAGTTCCCAAATTCCCACCAATTAGCGATATTACGCACGCCATGGGGTTTCAAAACTTTATTTTAGAAAAGAGAGAGGAAGATCCTTCAGAGGCTCCATCCTTCAGATGCTCATTGTTGTTACATCGTGAACACTACCGATCGATCAGATTGCAATACTCTCGAGAGTTTGTGCACTTTACCCATAATCCACGATCAAGTCCTTTTACAGACAAGACCATGGTGAGGCTTTCCATTAGTAGCCCCTCTACCATCTGGATCCAACCGTGCCAAGAACCTCCAAATGTTGGTACCCAGGTGAGGTTTCCCACTAAGTACTAGGCCAAGACAGAGCCCATAATGTATCGTGGTTGCACTGGAAGCTTCTGAATTCTGAAACATGGCAGACTTCTTTGATTCCTCAAGGCCTCCACCAAAATCTCACTCGTTGACCCGACAACCATTCCGCCCAGAAGAAAACTTAGTTTTATTTTAAAGTGGATTTGAGAAGAAAAGTTTGCTCTAGAGAGCCTTTATACTTAGAAAAATTCTTTGTCTTTCGAACCCCCCAACGGTACTTTGTATATATAGCATAGCAAGCAATACTTAGCAAAAACAGGGGTAACCTATTAGGATGGAAAATCCTAAGTATAGAGCTACTCATGGCATACTACAAAATCATCGCACTTGAAAAATAATACTAAGGGGAAAATCTACTAGAATATCCTACACATGCATACTACAGAATTTTGAAGATCACATGCATAGAATCAAAACTGGGACAAAATTATGAACAAGTGGTGTAACTTGCCTTATGTTGATAATATGGGTGTTGATTGTATTTCTTCGCAGCAATCGCACTCTCCGAACAATCTAATACGAGGACAAGGTAGTTCCAATCAAAACAATTGCAAACATAGTAAAAACAACAAGGATGATCGAAAACATGCATGATGATTTAACATCACACAATGGGTATAATTATTTTTATGAATATTAATATATCACATGATGCATGTATGAGTTCATTTAATGCAATAGGGTACTTGTTATTAATAATTACTTGCCAATATAAGGGTTTTGATAGTTCTGTTGTAACGCATGTTCTAACTGTAGAATTAAATTTGTTTCTTGGGTTTACTGGATAGAGGACATTAATACGAACCAGTAGGCGTTGGATTCACCCTAATCGGAGTTATAGATCTTTTTGTATGATTTAAATAATGTTTAATGGGTTTTAAATGATTCCTACAGTTTCGGTTGCCTAAAAATCAAACTAAGATTATATCTGTAATCTCCACGGAATTGTGATTTCAGGGAGATATTATTTGTAATTTTCTGAATAGTATTTATTTTCTTATGAATTTATTACTCTAAATAAGCCATTAAACCATTTATTTAATTGCTGCGAAACCTTATAGTATTTTACTGAACCATTTGCAGATTGATGATCCACATGGAACCAGCTTTCTATCGGTTCATTATTTATATTTTTGTGATATGCAAATAAATTTCTACGAATTTAATGATTTCTAAAGCCATTAAAACTAATTAAATTGCTACGGGGTAAATATTCCGCAAAGTCTATATCCAACCAGATATTATTAAAGTACATTACAGTAGCTTCAATTTGATATATTATTCATATTTTTCGGAGTTACAGATAATTTCTTATGAATTTATTAACCTAAAAGACCATTAAAACTAATTAAATTACTGCAGTAACCATGTACAGTAAAATTTGGATCTATTCTGATAAGATGATTCTACGGGAAATTATCTTCAATTTGATATATTATACGCAATTTTTGGACGTGGTATGAATTTCTAATAAATTTTACAAGTTAGATCTATAATGTGCAATTTTAAATTCGAACGGAATATTCCAGGGAATATTCCGCTGACTGGACATGTTGACTTTGCATGCTGACTGGGACTAGATGTTGTCCTTAAGTTGACGTGGTGTTTATGAGGAAGATGACCGGAATGACGACATGGCACGCACCGGTTTGATTGGATCTCGACCGTCTGGATAGGATCCGGTGGCTAGAAGAAGAGATTGACCCGATTTTGGCTCAGAATAGACAAGAAATAGATCTGTGTTAGAGAGACAAATCCGTAGGTCAAATCAAAAAACTCAGAACATGAAAGTTGTGGAGAATCATTATTCCTACCTTCTCACCAAAGGAATTTGGATTTGAAAAAACGAGCGCGAGTAGATCTTGGATTTACACCGTAAGATCTGAAATATTGTGATACGAAATTCTCCGGCTGTGGTGGATGAAAAGAGGTGAGCTTTGTCGGGATTAAAAGATTTCAACGATTTCTACAACTTTCGTTTTTTGACCGAAGGCAAACGACGAAGTCTAGATGGGTTAAAAAGCGAAATAAGATTCGGGAATATGTAGATTTGGGATTTCGAGAATAGAAACTCGTGCAGCCGTGGCTCCACGAGTTTATATGGAGATTTAGGATGGTGTAGAGATAGGCCTTGGAGTAGGGAACAAGTAGAAACAAACGGAAGTCGATTTGGAGTTATAGATAAAAAGTTATAAGAGTTTGAGTAGAGATAGGTCTAGAAAACAGATTTTTGCACGGAAATTAAAGCACTAGGATCGATCGTTCTCTGTACGCGGTTGCTCTGGCTGGTTCGGTCGGTCCTTGCTGGGCCGGCCCGTTAGATTTTCTTTTTCTTTTTCTTTTTACTTGTTTCCCTCATATCTTTTGCATACGAACTCTAAATAATATGATTCTTGTTTCTAAATTTTTCTAAAATCGAATAGGTCATTTTAGGATCAAATTTTTAATCTTTTTACTAGTTTGGAAGTAGTGGGTTTATAAATTCTTGTATATTTCATTTTATTTATATCTTTATGTGTTTGTATTTATTCCATAACTTTTTCATACTAGCTCCAAATGAGCTCAATTTTGTTTCTAAAATTTTGTAGTATTAATTGGATCTATTTAATCGCTGTCTTAGCAATAGTGGGTTTTATAAAGTCAATTTAATTTCCTTTAGGAACATTTGGGCAATCAACTATAGGATTTTAGATACCAGGATTTGGATTCAGTTTGTGAGAACTTTGCATGGATGAAATGCTTATGAATGCTTCATGATTTTCATTTTGAAATCTTGCACACCAATTCTACAATCCATAATCAATCCATGCCCTTTTGCCTATATGGCTACCTAGGTCTTAACAAAAGAATATAAGATTTTGAATTCATGGTTGAGAGGATTTTCTATTCAAAAAGTTTCTTCTCTTTGAGAATTTTCAACATAGTCAAACAATCAATCAAACTTATTTATTTATTTCACATTCCAAAAATTAGGAGAATTTTGGGATGTGACAGATTTCCATGCTCCTTAGAAGTGTGATCCTTGTCTCCACAAATGTTGCAAGCTTTGGTTCCTTCAAGAATGACATCTTTGCCATCCTTGTTGTCACCAACTACTTTGGAAAAGTTGCTTTCCATGTTGAGCATTTGGTCTATCACCTTATGCAACATTTGGGATTGGTTTTCCAAAAATCCTTGCAGGGTTGGATCTTCCCCACTGGTGTTGGCTATGAATTGAGCTGTCATTTGGTTCAACTGGTTTTGGGTTGATATGAGTTCTTTCATGTTGTCCTCTTGGTTGGTGTTGGTGTCATCAACCTTGATGTTGGATTCTCTTGGAGTAGTCATCTTTTTAGGTTGAATTGAGATTAGAATAGGCAAAATAGTTCTAAGGAATCAATTCTAATCACACACATCACAATTCACTCAAGCAATGTGCAAGCAATCTCAACAAACATTTCACTCAAACAACAAGGTTCAAGCACATTTTTGGGCAACAAAATACTTTTGTTACACCACATAAGTTTGTGTGTTTGACTTAACTAAATATGGTAGTCCATCTATATGGTTCACTTGTGATCTTTCCATCCTTCTTGGTTGATTCTTCTTGCATGAGATCATGGTTTCCTTGGGAAAACTCTTGGTCACAAAAAAAACTTTAAGTGATGTGGGATCCTTCTAACTTGTGTTTCCTTAGTCTCCAAATCTTGAGCAAGATTTCTTGTCTCACTTGTCCTTAGTGATATCCAAGGTTGATGTCCTTGGTGAATATACTGAAGATGTTGAAGTCATTAGAGTTGAAGATGTTGAAGTCATTGAAGATGTTGAAGTCATAAGAGTTGATGAAATCCTTAGCTCATGGTGAAGTCTTTGGCCATGGGGTATATTTTTCCATCAAGTTTGAAATAGAAGAGGTGTAGAATCAAAAACCAAAATGTTTGAGGAAAGAGTTTACAAGATTGTTTGTAAATAAGTTTTGGAACAAATATAACTCCTATTTTTCTAAGGGTTTTTGTCCAATCCTAGGTTTACAAATCCTACAGGCAACACAATGCTCTGATACCATCTGTAGAGGTCCCAACCTTTAAGTAAGGTAGAGATCCCTGTGTTTATAATGCTAGTCCCTGGATCAATAGCTAGCATCCACAGTTAAGATGTAATATCAAGAAACAAAGGTCATAATACAACTTTATAACCAGGAATAACATAGTTTTATTACATCTTACATAGCTCATTTGGCTATTACATTACATTGCAGCAGAATATCTATAGGCATGGGGTCCTTCATCTTCAAAGTGCCACAGGCAAACATGTTGGTTGTAGACTTTGTAATACTAATCAATCAACTTCACTAATATCAATCAAACCTGCAACATAACAAGTTACAGCCACAAGGGTCAATACATTTGAATTGTATTGGCAAGTTTCACTACTATGTTGAATATAAGTGGATCTTATCATTACATGCATATTTGGCTAAGTAGGGTTTTAGGCTCATTTGCAGAAAGCAATAATTTATCCTATCTTTTCAAAATAGTTTTGATCTTTTGTCAAATCTTTCTTAACTCCTTGGTAAATCCCCAAGTGTTTCAAGTTTTTATCAAAATCTCTTGAGCTCCTTGGTACACCCCAAGTACTTCAAGTTTTTATCAAAATCTCTTGAGCTCCTTGGTAAATCCCCAAGTACTTCAAGTTTTTATCAAAATCTCTTGAACTCCTTGGTAAATCCCCAAGTGCTTCAAGTTCTCATCAAAATCTCTTGAGCTCCTTGGTACACCCCAAGTGCTTCAAGCCTTTTGTTGTCACTTTAAAGTTTTTATTTTTGAAATTGGAATGTAGAGATTTCCCATAGCTTCAGGCCTTTAGTTGCTCAGTATTGTCCATAACCGGGGACACGGCTAAGTACTGAGAATTTTATTATCTTCTACAGAAGTTGTACACTTTACCCACATGACACACTCTCATCTTGTTGCCACCAGTGGCCGATGGATTAGTACTCACCAATATGGAGTACTGGCAGATTGAGAATGTGACGAAGTCTTTCCATAGGGTCCTCCCATACACCATGCTAGCTTGTCTTCAGGCACCCATGTAGGGTTCCGAGTTCCCTCATTTTCAGTTAACCTGAAGACCAATGCATGGGTCTTCCCAATGTAGTTGACTAAGCCAGAGCCATAATAGCATGTGGCTGTACACGGAAGCCACTGTTGGAGATACATGTTCAATCTCTAAGTCCCTGGGTGGTTTTCATCTGGTGCACAACAAAAATAGATTGCCATATAAACATGTTTCCTCTTGTTGCCACCTTGTCCAACACTTGTGTAAGCTTGTCCACCCAGGTGGTTCATTGAGTACTTGTTTTATTATATAAAACATAAGTCTTTTCTCAACTTCATAAAATCTCAACTTGTATCTCTTCTCAAAATATTTAGCATGGCTAAGCATTTTACAACTACATTGTTTCCACTAAGGAATGTATAAGGGTATCCTATTAGGATTTAGCATAGCATATAGTATAGAATTCATTTTCATGCATGTTTCAAAATCCACTAAGTATAATGAAAATAGTAGGACTTTGGATGATAGTGTAACTTGCCTTTTGGTAGGGAATGTTGGTTTACTTCTTGATCTTGCTAATCTCACACTCTTCTAGCTTCACTACAATTCAATCAAGCAAACACAAATTCAACTAGCATTCCAACCAATATTCAAACAATCAACACACATAAAATAATAGAAACTAAGTCATGCATGCAAGCATGCAAAAGTTAGTTTTATTTGTAAAAGTGGTCTCTACTAGGCTCTAAACTTTGTAAGGTTCAAAGTGGTCATTTTATAAAGTAGCAAAGTCATTTGCAAAAGGGTTTTATCTATAAACCATTTTTAAATCCAAACATCATTTCATGTGGTGGGAAATGTTTTTAGCAAAGCAACAATTTTATATTGTTTACCAAATAAGTTGTTAGTTCACAAAACTTGGAGTTTAGGGTCAGTAGCTTTGAATCAAAACATTTTCCAAAGGTTTTTGCTCAAAATCAATTCCATAACAAAATCAATATTTTTATTTGACTAGAAATGAGTTAAATCAATTATTCAATCCTAATCTTTACAAAATACATTTTTAAATCCATAAGTTGGTTCCTAAGGTCATTAGGTTCACCACAAACCAATTTTCAAAGATTTCAACCTCAAAAACAATTTGGAATAATTTTTATAACCTAAACAAGCATACAAATGTTTCTGCAAAAACAAACAATCTAATAGAAACTTTTTACTAAAAAAATGGCATGTTTGGCTAGGGCTTGCTTCACTGATTCCATTGATATAAAGTTTGTAATTTTTTGACGTGTGGATCAAAAGTTACAAGGTTTTCAAATTTGTATCTAAATCAGATTTCAAATTATGTTTTAAACAGAATTGGTGCCACGCGGCGCAATACTATTGGGCGGTACCGGTTCGCACGGATCGGGTTCTGTGGTTCGTTGGTTCTAAACAGATCGCACGGCGCTGAGATGCTACTTACCCCTTCGTCTAGCTTCTATCGTGTTCGTCCGATCTAGATCATACGGACACTACTGCTTGGTCAACAACGGGCGGCGTGGCGGCAGCGCGATGCTCGACGGTGTGATGCGGTGATCCAGGAAGCAAAGAGAAAGGGGGAGGTGCTCACCGTGCTCAGGCGATCGTGGCGATTCTCAACGTGGTTGCGAGGAGGCGAGGGGCGCTCAGGATCCGTCGGGATTCCTCGCCGGAGTTGCGTCTAACGACGGTCACGTCCTGTCGTCGTCGGGGACGGCGCTACGGGTCACGAGGAAGCAAACGGAGTGCATGGTCAGACGCGCAAAGACACGGCGATGATGCGTGCGTGATTGAGAGGGCTCGGGGCGGTTGGTGCTTACCAGGAAACTTCGCCGGAGTAAGAAGTAGACGCGGCGGCGCTCAGTCGAGGTGGTTGCCGACGCTCTGGGTCACCAGAGGAAGTGTGGCTGGGGTCAGTGGAAGCGCAAAGTGATGGAGATCCAGTGAGCGTGAACTAGAGAGGAGGGGGCGGCGTTTACTCACCGGAATTGTTCGCGGAACTCGCCGGAGGCAGTGGCGATGCGAGGCGAAATTGTCGCAGCCTGGAGGCAGAGGGAGAGAGTTGTCTGGGGGAAAGAGAGGTAAGACGTGGGCGGTTAAATGGGCGTGGTCGCGGGGTGGAGTAATGCGGTCTTTAACGTGAATTGATCGCCGTTATCGATCGCAACGGGCAGGCGACGAGGGAAGAAGAGAGTGAGCTGGTGGTGGGGTCGCCTCGTCAGCGAGAGAGGAAAAGGTGCGGTGGGGTCCAACTGTCTGTGACACTGCGGGTGAGTGTTTGAGTGAGAAAACATTTCGCGCAGGAGAGTGGAGTGGGCTTGCTGTTGGGCTTGTTGGGCTGGCCGGCTGGGCTGTGTGCTTTGCATATTTTTTTTGTTCTGAATCTTTTCTCTTTTTCTGTTTGAATTTCCCGATTGAATTTCAAACAAACAAATCAAACATTCAAGACAATCCAAACTTCCACCACACTTTGCAATTGAATTTGGTTCTGTTTAACAACATAAACCAAAAAAAAATTATATTCTTTTTAGGACCCATTAATAATTAAATAAAATGGACCTTAGTTATTTAATTCAAATAGAATTTTTTTTAATAAAATCTTTAAAAACTCCATTTGAAAAATAAAAACACTTCAGTAGGTTTTATTTGAGAATATAATATATTTGGAAAACTTGTTTAAAATAAATTAACAAGTTTTGATGTTTAATTAAAATAGTAAAACCTTTATTTCTAATAAAATTGGATATTAAATCCTTATTATTTTATCTAAATAAACCTTTACTATTTTTGTCAAATAGAAATATTTTATTTCAAAGGCTTGGCCAAGGTTTAATTTGGCTCTATAAAATAATCTTTATTTATACTTTTACTTTTTTATTTGAAACCAAATCTTTTTATTTTAAAAGATCCAAAAATAGTAATTTTAAATATTTTTAAGTTTATTGTTTATTTATCTTTTTTAAATCCCTTTAGGATTTTATTTGATCCAAATAGGTTTTGAAAGTTTCCAATTGGATTCAAAAGGTTTTTGCTCACCCTGAAAAATCAACAAAGTTTTATTTTATTCATTTATTTTTCACATAAAAAGATTTAGAAAATCTTGGGATGTGACAGCAGCAAATGCCGCTGCATTAGAGTTAGAAGGATTGACCGGCGAAGCCCGGCAGAAACAGCAAGAAAGAGTGAATCAGTTGGTACGCATTGCGAACCAGCAGAATGAAGAAATGCTCAGAGGCATCCAAGAAGGCTGTGCCTCATGAATGGTTCACTTTACGGTGCAAAGACCGCTGCCTTATCTGTGGCAGCAGCATCTTCGCCCGGAAACAATGGACGAAAAGACAAAGCGGTAACTTCGGGAAAGAGAAATAAGCAAATTGTTCCATATGATCCGGCGATAGCCAGAAAAGCAAATGAGAACAGAGGCTATGGAAGCCGAGGTAATAGTGGCGAGAGAAACCCCGGCCGTGTCGAGAAAGGCAGCGGAAGCTGAGGCAATGGAGATCTCGGAAGAGGAGAACTTGGAAGAGGGAATCACGAGAACAATATCCCGGTCGAAGGAAGGAGAGAACGCCACCCAACCCGCAGCCGGGACATGAACCTCGGAAGGAAAGAGAAGTGAGACCAGTTTGCCACAATCAGGTGAATGAGAGGTATAATGATGGTTATTCCGAGATGGAGTATGCGATTCATGGTGGAAATAACCACTATGGAATGCAGGAAAGAGTTATGTACAGAGATTTGCCGTCAACTGACGCCAGACTGAAGCTGGACCGGCTATACCGGTCCGAACTGCTAGAAGAACAGGGTCCACCAGGTCCGGCATGCTTCGGACCTCGGATCATGGGCGAGCCGCCTGTGCCAAACTTTCAGCTGGCAAGAGGCACAAAAACATATAATGGGAGCACCAAACCACAGGATTGGCTGATCGATTATGCCACTGCTGTAAAAATAGCTGGTGGAAACTTACGATGGGCAGTACGATATGTCCCGCAAATGTTGGAAGGACCAGCTAGAGTATGGCTAAATAACCTCCCAGCAGGCAGCATCAACTTTTGGTTGGATTTTGAAGAAATGTTCATTAGCAACTTCACCAGTACTTACAAGAGGCCAAACAGGCCGCAGCAGCTAGCCATGTGCAAGCAAAGGCCGAATGAGACAGACAGAGAATTCTTGACTCGGTGGTGTAACCTGAGAAATTCGTGTGAGGGAGTTATAGAATCACAGGCAGTAGCTTGGTTCGCTCAAGGATGTCGCTATGCCAGTGTATTATGGCAGCGATTGCAAAGAGATATGCCAACCACTTTGGCAGAAACCATCAGGATAGCGGATTCCTATGCATTGGAAGATCCGACGCAACCAGAATTAATGTCAGAAGATCATCGGGAACATCAAGATCAATATGCAAGAGATGTGGTCGGGTCATCCAGGCGCAATGATTTCAGAGGAAGAAGAAGATAAGAAAGACCGGATTATAGATATGGTTTAACTCGTGTGGCAGAGGTGCAAGATCACCGGCCAGTCACGGAAACAATCAGCGGCAAAAGAATGGTCCTCAGCAATGGACACCAAGGAATGAAGGGAAAAGACAGTGGACACCAGAGCAAAATAAGCAATGGCAGGAGAGGCCGAAGCACACGTTTGAGTCTATGTTAGATCAGCCGTGTAAATTTCACACGTCAAACCCGCCAGCCGCCAATCATACATTCGCCAAAGGTGTATCGGATGAAAATGCAATGGTAACCCAGCAGCATGCAAGCAACGCCTCCAGTGTATCAAGAAGATCAGCCACTGTTGACTGGAGCAAATGCACATCAACTGATGTTACCGCCTCCTCCCCCGAGGTATGAAAACTCGGACCGGAGAGACGCAGTGCATCAAGTGATAAACCAGGGTCCGGATGAAAGGACAAATCCAGGAAGTAATGGACGCAACGATTATAGAGAACATCATCAATCATATTGCGCGTTCACAACAGAACAGCAAGACATGCAAAGTGTACAAAGTCGGCATATGGAAGTGAATGCGGTTATGCCGGTAGTACCAAGATATGTGCCTTGGTCAGACCAAGAAATAACGTGGAGCATAAAGGATCACCCCAAAATAATGCCGAGTCCAGGATCGTATGCACTCGTGCTAGATCCGACATTCGTCGGACCAAGCATTAATGTGAAATTTTCAAAAGTACTCATTGACAATTGGAGCAGTATCAATATCATGTACAAAGATACAATGCATAAACTCGGAATATCGCAGAACATGATGCAATCCACGAGGACCACATTTCATGGGATAGTACCAGGGCTTTCATGCGAACCCATTGGAAAGGTTCGAGTGGATGTGCTATTCGGCACAAGAGATAACGGCAGAGCAGAAAATTTAGAGTTTGAAGTGGTGGATCTAGAGAGTTGCTATCATACTACTCTCTAGATCCACGGACAATCCTGGCCTCTCCATTGTCAAAAGAGCCTATGTTACTTTACATAGCCGCCACGAACAGAGTAGTGAGCGTTGTGATCGTGGTGGAGCGAATTGAAGATGATAAATCAGTACAACGGCCGGTGTATTACCTAAGCAAGGTACTATCAGCCTCAAAAAAAATTACCCACATTACCAGAAGATGGCATATGGGGTGTACATGTCAGCAAAGAAACTTAAACATTACTTCGAAGAGCACCCCATCAAAGTGATCTGTGAAGCACCCATAGCCGACATATTGAGCAACAAAGATGCAAGTGGCCGAATAGGAAAATGGGCAATTGAATTGTCACCTTATGCTCCACAATTCGATAGGCGAGATGCAATCAAATCTCAGGCTGTGGCCGACTTCTTCGTAGATTGGGCCGAGGTACAATATGAGCCACCATTTCCAGATCCGAATTATTGGACGATACACTTCGACGGCTCCAAACTAAGAAATGGTTTGGGGGCAGGGATAGTGTTAACCTCGCCAAAAAGAGATCAATTGAGATATGTGTTGCAAATACATTTTGCCGCATCAAACAATGTAGCCGAATATGAAGCACTCTTTCATGGATTGAAGGTGGCGAAAGAGATTGGCATACGCCGAATCTTGTGTTATGGAGATTCAGATCTAATAGTACAGCAAGTCTTAGGAAATTGGGATGCATTAGATGACAATATGGCCTTGTATAGGTTTCATGTGCAAAAACTCAGTGGATACTTTGATGGATGTGAATTTCATCATATACCTCGGAAAACGCAGTATTACATTGTCAAAACTCGGATCAACCAGACAGTCAATTCCCCCAGGTATCGCCCTAGAGCACCTAAGGAAGGCATCAATAACACCGTCCCCAGAGTCCGAATCCATCTTTATTCCGGCAATATCAAGAGAAGATAATGTGCCGATGGAAGTTGACAAGGAATGTAACCCGGAATTTCCGAAAATGAAGCCGGCAGATGCAAGGATGAATATGGAGAACTCCGAGGTAGTTATGTCGGCAGAAAATATGGAAATAGATAGTGAGATTACACCAGAAAAAATCACACCAGCATGGGCACAACCAATATTCTCTTTCCTTAAAGATACGATTTTGCCGAATAATGAGATATTGGCAAGACAGACAGTAAGAAGAGCTAAATCCTACACAATCATAAACAATGAGCTATATAAAAGGAGCGTCACAAGCGTGTTGCAAAGATGTGTGAGCTCGGCGGAAGGCCAGGAGATCCTCCTAGATATACATCAAGGAGAATGCGGTCATCACGCCTCGTCTAGAGCTTTAGTGGCCAAAGCATTCAGGAATGGGTTTTATTGGCCAACAACGTTGAAAGAGGCCAAAGAACTGGTCGAAAAATGTAATGGTTGCCAGAGATATGCCAGCAAAATACATATGCCATCGTCCGAGTTAAAAACGATACCAATTACTTGGCCATTTCCTGTATGGTGCTTAGATATGGTAGGACCATTTAAGCCGGCCCGAGGCGGGATGACCCACATCTTAGTCATGGTGGACAAATTCACAAAATGGATTGAGGTAAAACCAATAAAGAAGTGTGATGGGCCCACAGCAGTGAAATTCCTCAAAGATATTATCTTAAGATATGGTTACCCACACAGTGTTATTACAGACAACGGTACAAACTTTGCCGAAGGAGATTTCGCTAGATTCTGTCAAGAGAAGCACATAAGACTAGATGTCGCATAGGTGGCTCACCCAGCATCTAACAGGCAAGTAGAAAGATCTAATGGACTAGTATTGTCTGGAATAAAACCACGACTCGTCGAGCCACTGCAAAGGTCGGCAGGGTGTTGGATCGAGGAACTACCAGCAGTATTATGGAGCCTTAGGACTACCCCAAACAGATCAACAGGCTATACACCATTTTTTCTGGTATATGGAGCAGAAGTTGTGCTTCCAGCCGACATAATACATGACTCGCCAAGGGTTAACCAATATACAACCATTGAGGTAAATGAAGTAGCTCGGCAGGATGATGCCGATCTGCTAGAAGAAGCCAGGGAGCTAGCGCTATCAAGGTCAACTATTTATCAGCAGGACTTGCGACGATATCACAGCAAGAAGGTAAATCCGAGAGTGTTTAAAGAAGGAGATTTAGTTCTCCGACTGGTGCAACGCACGGCCGGCATGCACAAACTGTCGCCCCCATGGGAAGGACCATTCATCGTGAGCAAAGCATTGCACAATGATGCGTATTACCTAATCGATGCTCAGTCACCAGGAAAGAACAAGGCAGACAAAGCCGGACCATGGAACGTAGCTTTGCTTCGTCCATTCTACTCATAGGAGTCATCTATGATAAATCGTAAAGTGACGCTTCAGAACGGAGCATCAGCTATGTATTAAACCTCGGCGCCATGAGCAGTGGCTCGGGGACTGCCATATGTTGTTTTTGACTTTGTGTTATGTGTTAAACCTCGGCACCTTGAGCAGTGGCTCGGGGACTGCCCTATATTGTTTCTAATTTTGGTTTATGTATTGAACCTCGGTGCCTTGAGCAGTGTCTCGGGGACTGCCATATGTTGTTTTTGATTTTATGCTATGTATCAAACCTCGGCACCTTGAGCAGTGACTCGGGGACTGCCCCATATTGTTTCTAAGTTTGGTTTATGTATTGAACCTCGGCGCCCAGAGCAGTGGCTCGGGGACTGCCATATGTTGTGTTTTGATTTTGTGTTATGTGTTAAACCTCGACACCTTGAACAGTGACTCGGGGACTGCTCTATATTGTTTCTAAGTTTGGTTTATGTATTAAACCTCGTTGCCTTGAGCAGTGGCTCGGGAACTACCCTATATTATTTCTATGTATGGGTTATCCCTTGTTACAAGACTGGGTATCAAACCTCGGCACCCAGAGTGATATTATTCCGCTCTCCCCAAACACGGCCTTCGAGATTTACGCCCAGATTAACAGTCCAAACCACAATGGTCAAGTTGTGAAGATTATCAAAGTCAGGCAATATTGGACGCCGAACCACGGTAGGGCAAAGGCAAACATACACTCCAAACTCAAGAAATTGAAGGATATGAAAGCAAATATTCGGACAAACAAGGATCGGTTTAAACAAAATGATAACAATTACAACCGCGTGCACCTCAGCGGCGGCAGGCAAAAGAGGTTCATACCACACAAAAAGACGGACAAATGTTTGACACACATCATACGCCCGGCATACCAGGGATAGGAAATGACTTAGAGTTTTTTTAACTGGAGAGGCAACGACTTGATCAGGAGCTGGGCACTCCGAGGTAGGTGGAACTTCGGCCGAAGTTGCCTCGCCCTCCACAGACTCAGGAGCGACTTCGGAGGAAACCCGAGGCTGTTGAGAAACATCAGCTTGAGCCGTGGAATGCCCAGTACCTTTGGAGAAGGATCGCGCGTCGCCATTTCCACCTGAGCTCGAGCTGGAATCACCAGAAATAGCCGAGTTACCCTCATATTCGCCCTGTTCGGCTGAGATATCGTTAGAGGCATCCTCAACTTCGACCTCGTCTGCCGGGTCAGGAAGAAAACTCGACCCCTCATTCCAGTTATGCACGTATGCATACTCAACAAGTTGGAAGGCACGAGCTTGCCGGAGAGCGACAAATTCTGGGTCCTCAACCCAACGGGAACCAGTGCGCAAATTTATCAAGGTATCAAGGGAAATATCCTCATACCATGACATAATGACTGTGAGAGCCATATCAAGCACCGTCTGGCGGATTCCCTCCAAAGACTTAGCTGTTTTTCAGATGCCATTAATCTTTCCACCAATACTTTGACCTCATCAATATCAGGAGTCCCAGAAGTATTCGGCCAGAGAACATGGTAGGCCCGGATAGCTGCCTGCACCAAATCCCTGCCCATAATCTTCATCGGACCAACAGCAGCGCCAACATCAACCAAGAAATCTTCCATCGAGTACTCTGAGTTCGTATCAGCAGGAACGCCTCGGCGCACACGAGCATTAATCACCGCTTTAGAGCTCACGGGCTTAGCTTCTGGAAAATGGTCTGTGCAAAACAAAAGTATGTCGGTCAATAGTAAGAAAGGGAAAAGATAACTCGGCCGCGGTCAGAAGATTACGGTGAATATAGCTCAGAATTATCCGAAGATCTTTAGCCCAGTCACTCTTTCTTTTTTCAAAGCGAGTGATCTCCTCGCTCATCCCCGTGTCTTCGGTTCGGCAGCCTCGAGGAGCTCTTTATTTTTCTGCAATTGCAGAGCTAGACGATTCTTCTCCTCGGAGAACTCCTGGTCGACTTTTTCTAACTCAGACTTCTGAGAAAGCTTGAGGGACTCCACCTCGGCGCGCAAGCGGGTTATCTCGTCATCTTTATCTTTCTGCTGCGCCGAGTGAGTGGCAACTTGTTCTAAAAAAATGCAGCATCATATCAGGCATGGGTATGCATTCTTGGTGTGACGCTGCAAAAGTTTGTAACTCGGCTATACCGAAGCCAGAAGGGTTAAGAGAAACCCGATGCATATTTCACATAGATATGCGTAAAATAAAAAGAGTAACTAACCTTCCAGGGCCTTGACTTTCTTTTCAAGACGGATATTAAGATTGTTGATATTACCTATTCACCAGCAAAGTCAGCTAACACCTCACTTCCAAAGTAATAAGAATTTCAAGAATAATGCGAAAGCTCGTTAACTTACCAGCTTTCTTCACCACGGGAATGACCTTCTCGTACTTATCTTGCAACTTTTTATGGGCAAAGAGCAGCCGTTGGAATTCGGCAGTACGCCGATCATGCGCAACCTAAGCAACAAAACAAATAGCAATAAGATATTTGAAGCTCAGACAGATCCGAATCAAGCAAAGCTTAATTCGGATCTAGGTGGCTGGATATTCGAAGCTCAGACAGATCCGAATCAAGCAAAGCTTAATTCGGATCTACGTGGCTAGATATTCAAAGCTCAGACAGATCCGAATCAAGAAAATCTCAATTCAGATCTAGGTGGCTGGATATTCGAACATAAGAGAGATCCGAATCAAGCAAAGCTTAATTCGGATCTAGGTGGCTGGATATTCGAAGCTCAGACAGATCCGAATCAAGCAAAGCTTAATTAGGGTCTAGGTGGCTGGATATTCAAAGCTCAGACATATCCGAATCAAGCAAAGCTCAATTCGGATCTAAGTGGCTGGATATTCGAACCTCAGGCAGATCCGAATCAAGCAAAGCTTAATTCGGATCTAAGTGGCTGGATATTCGAACTCTAACAAAAAACTGAACTAAGTAAAGCATCATAAAACTTCCAAACGAATAACAAGTTATTCGGTTGCAAGCTTCGGGGACTAGAGTATATATAATAGCATCCGGAGGACTAATCAAAACTCCATAAAAAAATTACCTCATTCATCTTGTCACTGTCAAGAACGATCTTGGCAGCCAGATGTAGGCGGCTGCTGATGTCGGAGAGTTGGAACGGCTGGCTGCTTGGATTACCCTCGAGTTGATCGGCAGCGTTCCAATTGTTGGCATACTCGACCAACGAGCCGAGACTGTTCCCACTTTCCGTGCGAGTCAGAACTTTACCTCGGACATGTTGGGTAGCCACCGCCGCCGCGGGACACTTGTGGAGAGCAAGCTGTGTATCAGCAGTCAGGGTAACAGTGCTCTTGGCAGAGGAAGCCCCCTTGCGTAGCGCATCATCAATTGTAGGCTGATATTAGCTGGCAAGTCCTTTCTGAGAGGACGGAGGCTTGGTAACAACGATCTTTCTTGCCTTAGGAGAGGCGTCAGCAGGAGCCGTTACCTCGGCACTTGGAATGACGTCTTTAGGAGCCGGAGGGATTACGGTGTCTGAGGGCGCCGAGATATTGGTATCCTCGGCTGAAATCGGAGTAACAGCAAGGGTTGTGGGGGTCAAAGGGACCTCGTGAAACTTCGTGGTTCACGGAGGAGGCGTGGGCTCAGAGAAATATCACCGTCGAGTTGTATCGGCATCAACAACAGAAATCTCAGGCGCATCCTGGCGAAGTGGCGTCTGATTCGGAGCAGGAGGAGAACCAGCGCGAGCAGGACTCGGAACTCTGGTATCCTCAGGAGGCAGAGGAGAAGGCGGCCGAGTCGTACGACTCGTCATGCTAGGACCGTTGGGCTTAACAGAAAGAGGAGCCATGCAAAGACAAGAAGATCAGGTCAAAAAGCAGAAAGAGAGAAACAAGAAATACAAGCAAAAGCAACTCACCCAGTAACCCCGGGCATAGTTTTGCGCTTCGGAGGGTGCTGGGCTGACTTCTTTATTCGTTTCTTGGGAGCCACTTCTGAGGCACCGGCTGGAGCGCTACATTTCCCCGAGGTAACAGGAGGCCGGGAGGCAAGAGGCTCGGCGTTGTGAACCTGACCGGCCGGATTAGCTGAGAAAGTAGAAGCCGGAAATGCATAAAAAATTGGCATTGCGGCAACTACCTCTAGAACTTGGACCTCGTCCGAATCACCTTCCTCCTCGTGGGCCATGGTCTTTCCGCGGGCGCGAGCCGGAGCAAGATCCGACTTGGGGACGAACTCCTCCGAGTCCGGCTCCCCGCTGTCCGGAGTGTTCCGGTCCGTGGGCCATGAAAGGGACAAAACCTAGGCATCCTCAACCTTCTGCTCCTCAAACCTCTGCAGGACAAGAAAGAGAAAAATTAACAAGAGAAAACACGGATGCGATTAAAAGATAAAACATGACTGCGAGAACTTACTCTGGGAGGGGGGTTCTCGCGGATGAACGGCTTCAATCCCAGTGGCCCTCCGCATCTCCATCTTAAAGATAGCCCGGACGCGCTTGAAGATAAGGTAATTGTCCAGCTCCACCGTCGAGACTCGGTTGGTATCAAGAGGACCGGTCATGTAGTAGAGCTTGTGTGTGCTCGAATGGGCGTATCTACCGCTAACGAGTAGTCATCGATCCTCGCCAGAGTCGGAGCGGATCAGTTCCTTTAGCCGAATCTCAAAAGCTTCGGCCAGAGCATGACTCTTCCTCGGATTATAGGTCCAGTTCGTCTTGGAAGGAGGGCCAATGGTAAAAGCAGGGAGCCGAATCTTATCCTCATTCCCAGAGTTCTTGACATAAAAGAACGACTTATGCCACTTCTTGCATGATTCTAAACCTGCAACGCGAGGAAATTCGGATTTCCTCCGAGGTGTGATTGACGCGGCACCACATTGGATAAGTAGATTCTCGGAGGGTTGAAGAGATTTATCTGGGATGATGTTGGATCGAATCTGGAAAAACTTTGACCAAACATGCACAGACGGCCATAGGCCAAAGTATCCCTCCGAGGCAGAGATAAAGGCAGAAAGAGAGGCAATGGCATTAGCAGGCAGATGATGTGGCTGCAGGCCGAAGTAACAAGGAATTCCCTAGCGAAATCGCTGAGGGGGAGACCAAACCCGCGAGCGAAATGTGACATGAAGACGACATACTCTCCCTCCCTAAGAACTGGAGACGATTCGTTGCCGGGTAAGCGACAGGCTACCTCGGCAGGAATCCGGCAAGTTCGGATTAGCCACTCAACCTCACGGCGGGTGACGGAAGAGCCCTGCCACGAGCCCCACTCGGGCCCAGACGCAGCATCGTTGTCCTCAATGACCGCACCACTGACGGAGCTCGACATGAGGTTGCTGGAGGAACTTATGGAGGAAGAAATAGCGGCGGAGGGAAACCTAGAACTGCAAGGCCCCGTCGTGGTTCTACGCGAAAACGGCGGCGGAGCAGAGAAGGAAACACCGCGCCAAAACTAAATAAAAGCAGAGGTGTGTAGAGGAAATCCTAGGCGTTAAGACCGGATGAACTCACCGACGACGACGCCGGAGCAAGCGAACGGGGATGAGGTCGATGGAGCAGTGTGGCAGAAGCCTTGCCGTCGAAGACCCAGAGGGGCGCACGGCGGCGGAAGCACGAACGGGCGCGGAGGCAAGAGGAAGAAGAAGGGCAGCAGTAAGAGGAGGGTGAAGGTGAATCCCCTAGCCCCGAGCCCCTCTTTATAACCGCGCCGCCTGAGAAGTAGTGGGATCGTGGGTGTGGCAGTTATCTGTGTAGATCGTGTACGCAGCACGATCGCACGCCGCTAAGTGGAACCGCACCAACGACCACACGATGATAGAAAAGGTTAAGATCCCCGGCGTAACGGTGACGTGAGGCGTCAAGAAGCGACGACAAAGCGCAGAATTATCGTAGCTCGCCGGGACACTGTAGAGGAACGAAAAACTAGAGAAACAATGATGAGTATGACACGTAGGACGAGGCATACGCAACAAGATACGCAGATACCTCGAACGAGAAAAAGATAACTCGAAAACAATGGGAAACGAACATCATGAAACTGATACAGCCCGACCGAAATTATAGGCAGGACTGTACCAGCTTCAGGGACTAATGTTGGGGAGGTGACCCCGGATAGGGTAAGGACGGGGGAAAGACGAAAGGAGATTCCCCGTCCAGTTTCCGAGTTACACTCTAAATCGGCCAAATCCTGTAAAGGTCGGCCGAGGTGTGAATGAGTAGTACCCATATGATAATAGCAAGGCATTACCCGATCGGGATACTGCGTAAGTCGGCCGGGTCAGCCCGAATAATCTTAATGCAGGTGAAGGCCAAGCCGAGTTATGCGAGACAGGGCCGAATGATATGAAGCTTGCAGGAGAAGGAGATGCCAATAGTCAAACTCTAGTTGCAGGCTAGGGAGAATCTGAGCAGAGCCAAGCACAAAGGACAAGGCACAGAGCGATAGAGGGGCAAAAGGAGGTCACGGAGGTGACAGTCCTGAAGCCCGAGGCATGCAGGTGGGGTCCTTTGGAACCTTGCCATTGTTAGAGGGGCGACACGGAAAGGAGTCCGTCGAGTTACTATATTGGGACAAGCATATTCCTCGAATATGCTTGCCACGTCAGCCCTAGAGGAGCCCTAGGTTCTCCTTTACAAGGAGAGGCTTGTATTCTGAGAAGGGCATCGGCTCATTTAGTACCATTAGGCTGGTAAAGTTCTCCCTCTATACTTGTACACAGCTCAAGGAGCGCTTGTAGCTCAAGGAAGGAGGAATAAAGATCTTTACCTTAGTCTTTTGTGTGTAGAATCAACTACATCTTCCCTCCCCAGATCCCTCTAGCATCCATTGGCCCCATACTTTAGCCTACCCATGGCATCTGCCGTGCCACCACCACGACAAAAGGTTTTACCTCTTAATAGGGAAATATGTGTCATCTCGGATCGCCATCAAGGAATTCTCAACGTGGTGACGATTGACATTCCCGGGCATCCTCCTTTACACCACCGATGGTGCATGAGACATTTTTGTTCCAACTTCTATAGGGCATGTAAGAGCAAGGAGTTGGTTGATGATCTTCAAGATTGTTGTCTTGCTTTCACGGACCGACGTTTCACAAATCTATATCTCAGATTGTGGAACAACAAAAAACTCGATTCCAAGGGTCAAGAGTTTCTCAATAAGCACATTCAGCTCCGTGACAAGTGGGCACGGGCTTATGATGAGGATGGCCGGAGGTATGGTCAAATGACAAGCAACATGGCAGAGGCCTTCAACAAGGTCCTTAAAGGTGTCCGTGCATTGCCCGTCACAGCAATAGTTCGATACACATTTGACAAGTTAAATGGATATTTTCTGAACTACTCACTTGAAACCGATAAGCAAATTGCGGGACAAAACAAGAAGGAGTACAAGTATGAGTTCCCACCTAGGGTTGATGATTGGAGGACATTTCAGTCAAGGAAAGCGGACTCCCAAGTTGCCACTGTTTTTGATAACGACGAGCTCATTTACCAGGTGGTTGAGCCTGGAGGAACCACTTCGGATGGTGTCCAACACGGAGGCCGAGCCTTTAAGGTCTCACTAAGGTATTGTGATTGCACATGCGGAAGGCGGTTGTTGCTCCATCTAGCTTATTCTCACTTGCTATGTGCGTTTCGAAAACGCCATGTGGATTATAATCACGAGCGCACCGTTAGAGAGTCCGAGTTCTCTATAATGAAGACAAAAGATACATGGGCTCCTAGATTTCATCCATACCTTGCCAATCACAATGGTCGGACTACCATGGAATCCAACTATGGCCCCATCCGGAATGGAAGGTTGTTAAACGTGGTAGACGCAAGACAAAGCGTTTTAGAAGTGACATGGACGGATGGGGACGTGTCGGTGCGCGGGAATCAGGAAACGACCAATTTCAAGAACCCCGTGAGAGATCTCGTTGTGGGAAGTGTAGTGGTGAATGACACAATGCACGGAGTTGTGCAACACAAGGGAAGAGGGCAAAGGGAAATGAAGCAAGCACAAGTGGTCCAAGCCAACAAATTCCAAGCCAACAAATTCCAAGCTAACCAAGAACTAGCCAACAAGTCCCAAGCCAACCAAGAACTAGCCAACAAGTCCCAAGCCAACCAAGAAGTAGCCAACAAGTCCCAAGCCAACCAAGAACTAGCCAACAAGTACCAAACCAACCAAGAACTAGCCAACAAGTACCAAGCCAACCAAGAACTAGCCAACAAGTCCCTAGACAACAAGCTCCTAGACAACAATCTCCTAGATAACAAAGAGGCCGATCATTAGGGCTTAGACGAGGAAGAGGGCGTGGCGGTTTTAACCCGGCTAGTATGTTAGGTTACTTGGCAGGACCAAATCCTTATGTTAATAGGTACGGATGAAATATTCATACTTGCATGCTTATGTTAATCCTTATGTTAATTCTCCATTGAATCAATTATTGTTCACATTCATGCATCCTTTACTAACTTGTAGCTTTTATTCTTATAATAGGTATGGCGACTCAACCCAACAAGGGCAATGATGGGGATGGTGTGAACTACTCAGCGATCTGGGCGAATGCTATGGAGGTGGTGGAGAAGAGGAAGGAAGCCAAGGAAGAGAGGAAGCTGAGGAAGAGAGGAAGAGGAAGGAGGCTGATGAAGAGAAGAAGAGGAAGGCATTTGACGAGGTAGTTCAACTTGCTCGAGATGTGGTGAAGAAGAAGTACGAAGAGGAAGAGAGGAAGAAGAAAAAGGAAGAGGAAGAGAGGAAGAAGAAAAGGGAAGAGGAAGAGAGGAAGAAGAAAAAGGAAGAGGAAGAGAAGAATAAGAAAAGGGAGAAGGAAGAGGAAGAGAGGAAGAGGCAAAAGGAGAAGGAAGAGGAATAGATAAATATGAGGGCCAACGCTAGGCCACCTTGTGCCGACCAAGAGGAAAGGCCACGGAAGGCGTATCGTACTTCTGATGCTCATGGGAAGGAGGTTCCTATTTGTTGGTGTGGAACCGATTGCACTGTCAAGAAATCTGAAGACTACTTTTCCGATAGTTGGGGAAAGAAGTTCTTCATGTGTGCCAACTACAATCGCTCTCCCGAGCATAGCCGCGACCCATACGACACTCCACGGGTATGCTCAAAGCTTTTTAGTTCTTCATGTGTCCCAAACTATTCCATATCATATCCTCTAACATGCACTATTTTCTTGTAGTCTCCCCCTCCGGTATGCAGGTACTACACTTGGATAGATCTTGAGCAACCTCAATCCAACAAGGCTATCCAAGAGATCGATTTTGCCATAAGAAGGCGGCGCTACCACGAAGCTGTGTGTGACGAGGAGATGGAGAAGAAGCGCAAGGAACGTAATGACGAGATCCGCAGGAAAGAGGAGGAAGAGGAGCGCCTCGCTAAGGAGGCTCGTGCTATGGAGAGGGAAAGGCTTCGTCAAGCGGCGTGGCGTTCCATGGAGGAAGAGGAAGAGAAGAAGAGGAAGTGCAAAGGACCTATGCTTTAGATTATGTAACCGGGAGCTCGCGTATGAACTATGGATGATGTGTGTGAACTTAGTGTGATGTCGAACTACGGATGATGATGTGTGTGAAGAGGCAGGCCTGGGAGGTTGCGGTGCCTGGCCTGCCGGCGCCGCATGCACTCTTGCTGCGCCGCCTGACATGGCACCGCCTGCCTGGAGGTGCATAATTTCCTACTTTCTACCATGAAATTTCTAACTTTCCAACTTTCTAACTTTCTAACATGTTTGACTCAAGCATTTCTAACATGCAATTTCTAAATTTCTAACATGACACAAACATTTCTAACATGTTTGACTCAAGCATCTCTAACATTGTCTCAAACATAGAACAATTTGACTCAAACATAGAACATTGTCTCAAACATTGTCATAGGATTAACATCACAGTACCTCAAACAACATAGTCTCACACAACATTGAACCAACATAGTCTCACACAACATTGAAACAACATAGAACTCTCCTTTCTAGCAACTACTTTCTAGCACGCTTGCTCTTGCCTCCTCTCCTCGGAGCAATCTTCTTCTGCCGCGGCTCGTCCTCGGGATCGGACTCGACAATAGGACGATTTCTTGGCCTTAGCTTTATTGCGGACCGTACCTTTCATTGATACTTCTCCAATGACATGTCATCCGGCACCTCTTCGTCTTCGGCCTTTACAATAAGAGCAATGATCTCATTAGAGTGATACATGGAAATTCAAGAAAGATGTCATCGGTTCAAATTTATCTCTTACCATGGAAGATTGCTCATCGTCGGGGCTGCTTTCCTCTCGTGAAGTGGACTTTGCCGGTTCCTTGGACGACGTCGCAACAAACTCGGGATCCCGACAACCAAGCAAGTTCGCGAAGCGTCGTATCCTTTGTGCCTGCTTACTAACGAAATCCCTTAACTTGCTATTGCCCTCCTCATCCCTCGGGAACTCCAAAGCGCCCTCCAACTGATCCGCCTGCTTCTGGACCTCCATGCGCTGCATTGCAAGCAAATCAATGACACATTACACAAATCCGACTAAGATAGTAACGGGAACATGAACTACCGACTTACCACAAAGTTCATCACGGGGGAAAAGGAGGTTTTGCGCCCTTCTCTAACATCTTGGTTGTACTCAAGGTTCCTCAGCTCATCCCACGCAGGCAGCAGCTCTTCCAATATATCTTCCGGATATGCATCCGGTAGGAGCTTCACACGAGTGTTCTCTAGAAACAAATGGAGGTACTCGCTGAAAGCGTCCTCACAATGGGGTTTTGCAGCCATTCTTTTCGATTTCTTAGCTTCTCTCACACATAAAAGAAATCTAGCTACTTGTTTCTAGTGAATCTTGCCCCAGTCAGTCTTCTTGCTCTTGAGCCTGTCCAACCTGTATGTGAATAAAGTGCAACTTTTGAAGCACACACAACTATCATACTTGTCTTCAAAAACATGTATAGAACCAATTCTTACCGATGAAGAGCTTCGTCGGTGTCCTGGTAATCCGGAGGGGTAGCTTGATAGAGACCAAACTGTCTCATAACCCGTTGCGGCATATAATGCTCAACAACCCACATGCATATCATGGGGCACTCCATATACCATAGATTGCGTCAAGACTTTGTGGGTTAAGACGGAACTCCTCACAACCAAAATTGTCCCTAGGACCATATACCTCCCATACAACCTTAATCGCAAACAAGATAGTTCAATGAGAAGAGCACTTGAAAGGAATGCTAAACGGTGTATGTTCAGAAATTCTTACTTGCTCCGGGAGAAGGTTGTCAAACTCATTGGTGTATCTCAGGTACGCGTTTTGTAGGTCGGTTGGAGGCTTTGAGACCACGTCCCAATTGTAAGCCCATGTGGGCCACTTCAACCTTTCCCCGCCATCACTATAGGGTTTGGAAGGCATATGTTTTGGCCTACCAACTGGAAAGCGTTCCCACATCCACACCGAGAGGAGTAGCAACGGACCACCGATATAATCCTCAGCCCCAGTCCTTCAACAAGCCTCGTCCAGCTACGCAAGAAAGCAAACAAACTTAGTCATGCATAAGTTGGAAGAACATATGTAAAGAGGGGAACAATATAAACACCCCATTACCTGCCGGTAGAAGAAGGCTAATGCCGCCGAACCCCAGCTCCATTTTTTGCCATCATAGTTAAGGCCTTCAGCCAGTGCCAGTGAGCCATGTTGCCCTTACCATCAGCAAATATAGTCTTCGTTATGACATACCACACATACACACGAACATATATAATAATCTCATCCTCACTAGCATTCTCAGGACATGTACTAAAGTTTTGTGCTATCCACTTGAAAGTAGCCCCGGATGTGACTCTTAATTTCTCCCCCTTTGAGTTTATAGTGTCACCAGGACACTTACCACCGGTAAGGCCACACATACGCTCACGCCAGCCGTCGGAGCCTGTGTTAATACACAGAGGATCCCCTTGGATAGGGAGTGCAAGGATCATGGACATGTCCTACAGAGTGACGGTCATCTCACCGGTACGGAGGTGAAAACTATGCGTCTCCGGCCTCCACGAGCGGTGATAGCAGCAGGGTTCATGTGCGGTGAACCACGATTGACCATATGGATGAATGGGAGCAATCCTAGCGCTTTGATGTGCACCATGTACCGATCATCGTACCACATCATCTCTTGGAAATGCCCGTGATACCTAAGTCGTAGGGGAACAAGAGGCTTATAACATGTCCATCCAACTTGAGAAACATATAATGATTTCGAGGTTTTTTTTTCTTACCTTGATCCCCTTGGCAAGAATGCGGCCACGGTGAACCTTGTCATACGACGGCTCAAGAAGCGACATGCCTTCTACGAACCCGGGTTGTACATGGGGTGGTGTACGGGCTTATTCCGATTCCGACATCCTAGTTAATTAAAAAAAGTAGAACTATATATGTGAACATCTATGAGATCAAAATATATAAACAATTCTTTCTATATGAGCATCTCTATGTGACAAAGGTTCCAATAGTTATGAAAAAAATTTACAACTAACAAGTACATGGAGAATTCGTAGTATGGAAGTTTCCTAGTATGAAACTAACAAGTATATGAAGGATTATTATATCAACAAACTCTATTATTAACGTTTATTACAACAACAAATTATAACTAAAATGTACATAAGAAATTCTTACCAATTACTACTAACAATAATTTTCAGTCTATAACAAAAACATACTATCCCACATTATTATCCACAAAAATTACTACTAACAATTCCTACTACTTACTACTAACAATTACCAATTGCTAAGAAGCAAGAATATTGCCAAACTAGGGTTTCCCTAAACCATCAACATTAGGGCAAAATGAGAGATTTCTTGGACAAATACCTGGGGGATGTGGTGAAGAACAAGATCCACGGAGAGATTCTTCAAGATCTGAGCAATTGGGGGAGGGATTAGAGGAGGGGAGCATCAACCCTAGCCGCCGCCCATGTCAGTGTTCACTGAGGGGAGAGGAAAGTAAGGAAAGAGAGAAGAGGGCCGGGCTGGGCCGACCCGACACCAGCTTAAGGGCTCCAGGTGTGCGGAGCCAGCCACCATGGAGCGGCAGGGGTGGGTGCGGCGCCTCCCCGACTGGCGCCGCACTTAAGGTGCTGGGGGCCGAGGAGCCAGCGTGGCATGGTGTGTCGCGCACCGAAAGGCGAAGAAGCTTATGCGGTGTTGCGTTAGGTGGCGCCAGACACGCTGAGCCAGTGGCAGCTATGCGGGCGCTCGCCCTAGCCGGCCAACGTGGCGGCGCCGTTCTATCTGGCGCCGCATGAGGTCGGCACCGTAAGCTGGAGTGGCAGAAAAGGGTTATTCCATTTGAATTTGTTTTCGAATAGTAACATCTTTGAATTTCATACGACTTTAGGTTATTTTTATTTAATTTACCCTGGTCTGGTGATGTTCCTTGTGGTAACATGCTGGCATGTGTGTATAAAGTTGGGAATGAATGGAGTATCGACGAGAAGATCGCAGCTCTAGGAGCTGATAGTACCAGGACAACATCCTCGATGCTCAAGATGGACGCCAGACCGGATCGATGCCGATGGTTGCGATTTGCGAAGGATGTACATGGTGCCACCCAAGACCTGCATCGCGGATAAGATGTCCGAAGACCGAACCCTCGGAACCCCAAGACCATCGATGGTGACCCCTTTTGCCGAGACCTCTATTTCTATAATATATAACATATCATGTTGCATATATTTGTACATGCTTGCACACATACCTTGTGGTTTGGGGGGCCTTATGACGATTCACCTCATAATTAAATATGGGGTCCATATGCGGGCTAATTTAGTTTAATATTGGCCCATTTAAAATTGTGTAGCGAACCGGTGATATAATTTTGCCTTGTTAAGACAACATTTAAGTTGGGGTATCTAAACAACATGAACCTAATAATTAATTGTCGGGACCCCGGTTTCGCTTAATATTGCCCAATTGCATCGCATCCTTGCCATGCCATACATCATACATGCATCATGCCCGATCTTCTATCGTAGTATTAAATAGTGCATCCGGTGTTTCTTCTAGTGCTTTGCTTCTTCACGAATTAGGCCGACGAGTTGATGCGAGTGTCAACCCGATCTTCGGATGAACCTCCAGCAATGTTTTCAGGCGAGCATTCTCCCCCTTTATACCTATTTTACTTTTATAGTCTTTATTTCCACCTGTTGATCTATTCCATCTGTGTTGCGATGCTCTAGTTTTCGTACCCGTGATATCCCTTGCATCCTTATATTGCCTTGGACACATCATATTACCTGTTGTTTGGTAGATAGTTGGACTTGCGCGTCGTAGTAGCTTGCTCAAGTGTTGTTGTGTGTCGTCCAGTACCACAGTTGTTGGAAGGCTACCATATGCTTTATGTTGGAGATGATCATGGCTTAAATTATTGTTTAATAACTAAAATTGAAGTAGGTAAATAATGCAGAGGCATAGGTGGGAAATAGATGTTATTTGGTTTTTAACCGTCCACTTGTGTCCCGTAGGACCCCGACTTCTTGACACCTGTTTCGAGATCGAGCGCGCTAACCACAGGTGGGGTGTGTGGGCACCCCCATCGATTAGTACCTGATTTCAAAGTACTGTACCGGGGTCCACAAAGTAGTTTGGGGCTTTATTACTATCATGTACTTATGCCATGTTTTATTGCTTTATTTACGATTGCGTGTGGAGCGCATGTACTGTTTTGGAACCAATGTGGAATATTTTCGTGGTATCGACAAGCCCAGTCATACTTTCAGGTTCCCAGTCGTTTACAGCCATTGTCACAAACCTCTGGGTCCGTCTCGGAGACCGGCCGACTTCGTTGTGGGTAGCTTAGTAGGGTGGCCCCCTGTGCTTGCTTTGGGTCTAGGAAACATCGTGTCCGAAACCCCGTCGACATACCGTTGGGTGTATGTTTTGTGATCTTGTACCTACCTGATCTGACAACAAGGGTGTAGGTGCGTGTGGAAACTTTGGTGCACCCCTGCAGGGTTAAATATTTTCGATAAGTCATGTCCGCGGTTATGGACGACTTGGACCATAGTTCTCGATCATAGACAACTATAACTAAAGTTTACTGTTATAATTTTGACTTGTATCCGATATGACTAGTAATCAGCTTCACTACAATGGAATGGCTAAATAAAAGTACCAACAACTGCTGAGTTTGGGATATCGCATGCTAATTGTATCTGATTAGTAAGTGTCGCAACTACAACGAAATGGTTAACTAAAAGTACTCACTGCTTATTATATCAGGATGACTATCTATACCTGACTAGTAATTGCTGCAACAATAACTGAATAAATAAAACTACCAACTGTGTGAGTTACTCGGTTGACTTCCTCGTTTGGTCTCGAGGGGGAAATACCAAGATGGGTATGTTTGGTGATAGTATCGGGTTGGTTCCGAATAGGTCTTTCTTATCCCTCTCTGATAGCGACAGTTATATCGAGTCTCTATAGGTTGTTTAGTGCATGATGCGCTGCCGCTTCAGTCCACCATACCTATGTAGGCGAGGACCACCAAATTCTAGTCTCGCTGAATCGCCTCAAGATCGACCGCTTCTCTTTTCCTTTGCCCTTTGTCGGCACCCCTTTTGTTTAAGTAGGTTTTGAGATCGACGTCGTTAGCAGGGTTACCCTTCCGGCTTGGCCTGGTGTCGTGGGAATAGTCACGGCAGATGCTGCAATCGGCAGCGAGTAGTAGAACGAGGGGCAAGGGCGGCCAGCCATCTGCGGTGCGAGATGAGGGCAGGGACACAGGGTTTTACCCAGGTTCGGCCCCCCGGAGGGTAAAGACCTACTCCTGCTAGATTGTATTATGGAGGTGGTACAATGGGCGAGCTCGGCGGCTAGGCGGCGAGTCGCTTGGGTGTATGATGGAACGTCTCTCTGCTCTCCCTATGGGGAGGTTTATATAGGCTCACCTCCCCTAGGGTTTACATATCTCAACCGATTCAGTTAAAGCTTCGGCACTCGTTTAACCTAATCTGACTGGGCCTATCTACCCGCCTGGACCTTCGGCTTCCAATCGCTTGGTTCCTTGCTGGGCTTCAATCCAGTCGCCGTTTTGCAGGCCCACTCGCCAGTTCTTGGGCCAGTAGGAAACGTCCTGCTGGGTATACCCCGGTAGGCATATCCCCATCAGTAGTCCCCGAGGCCGCCTTCGATTAGGCGCAGGTGACTGCTGGCAGTCGGATTATACGGCTTCTGAGTGGACATCCAGTCGAATCGGCGGCGGGCTCCTGTATAAAGGAAAAACTGATCATACTGCTCGCAGATTTGGCGAGTCGAGTCGGCGAATCACTGTCATAGTGGTTGGGTCGGCGAGCCGAGTGGCTGAAGTTAGACCGTTAAACATGGTCAAACTAGCCGTTGGAGTAATCCAATGGTAACTTTTGGCGTAATCATCGCGCGGTAACTGTTCCCTGATTTGGCGGGTAACAACCGCTATATAAGAGGAATGGCAGGCGATCAGGGAACCACCTCCTCGCCATTTCCTCCAACTGCGCGCACCTTTCGTCTCCCTTCGCATCGCGATCAGTCGACCCGAAATACCCCAACCCCAGCAAATCTCTCCGCCATGGCCCTCTCCACCGAGCCATGGGGTAGATCTAAGTGCACAAGGGCGCAGCTGACTTCCTTCGAGGAGGCCGGGATTTTGCGAGCCGGCTGCTGGTGCATTCCCGCAGCCGGAGAGACAACCCCGACTCCGCGAGAGAGGGAGTTCATCTGCTTCACCAGCCATCTTGAACGGGGGCTAGGGTTCCCCACGTCCCTGTTCTTCCGGCGCTTCTGCGCCTATTACGGGATCCAGCCTTTGGATTTGGGTCCCCACAGCATCGAGCAGCTCGCCATCTTCGTGGCGTTTTGTGAATGCTACTTGGGCTGTCGGCCCTACTTCCCCTTGTGGCAAGATCCGTTCCACGGACGGATCAGCCGCGAGGAAGCGGGCAGCCCAATGCTAGCCGCGGGCGGCCTAACCTTCCAGCTCAAGTCGAAGGCTTCATTCTTCGACCTGATGCTGCCCGCCAAAGCAGCGAGCGACTAGAAGAAGACGTGGTTTTACGTAGCCGAGGCGACCCCGGAGGGCGAGGTGGCGATCCCGTGGTACTCCGCCGATCGGTCCGAGCCGCGCCGTCTCCAAGTCGGCAAACTTCCCAACGACCAGCGGATGGTCGTCGACGAGATGCTCCAGACCATCCGCAATCTGAAGAAGAAGGGCCTTCAGACGATAAACCTGTACAACTGCTGGCTCGGGCGGCGGCTCGTCCCGCTCGCTTGGCGCGAGCACTATATGTATCAGTACACGGGCCGGGAGGACTCGACGAAGGCTTGCCTCGACGAGTGGAAGCTAGAGGACTACATCCCAGCACTGAAGAAAATCACCCAGGCGGTGTACCTGGACGCACAGGCTGGGGTCGACCCCTATACCGCAAAGCGTCCAGCCCCAACGGTAATCACTTCACTTTGCTCGCAGTCGCAGTTTATGCAGTCGCGGTAATTCTAACTTCATCTTGTGTTTATTGCAGCTATTCCATGTGGTGGAAGGATGGCTCCCACCGTCGGACGACGAGAACTCGAGCTCGTCCATGCAGGACGTGGGCGAGTCGCCTCCCGCCAAGGGCGATACCGGGAGTGACGAGGGTGACAGCGACGATGAATTCGAAGAGGAAGTCGCCCCGCTGCTCCACAAAACCCGTGGGCAGCGTCAACGCGAGCTCGAGGCAAGCAAAAGCCTCGAGCTCCATGACAACGACGACGACGACGAGCTCCCAGAAACTACCTCGCACCGCCAGGACACTCCATCGAAAAAGAAGAAGAAAGAGAAGGAGGCGAAGGCACCTCCGAGGAAGACGAAGACGAAGCCGACGAGGCCGGCTTCGCCACCGCATTCAGCGAGCAGTTCCGACGCCCCCAGCCCAGCCAAGGATGAGGCACCGCCGACGACGGCCGCGCTGGATACGGCCACCATCGAGGTGCCCCTGGCGTCGATGCCTCCGCCATCCGCCCCAGTTTCGGGGCTGGGGGATGCTCCGGCCGTAGTGACTTCGCCTCGCAGGGGAGCTCCTGCCGAAGAGGTTACAGAGGCCCCAGTCGCAGCTTCGACGACGAAGAGGCCGTCCGTGTCTTGGGCACGCGACGTCCTGGACATGGGGCTCGACCGGGCCTCGAATCGAGAAACCAGCCGGCCTCCGTACGGGGCTGCGCTTCATTCCGGTCGCCAAGTGAGTGCACTCGCCTTCCTTTATCTCCCATAATCGCTCATATTATCTTGCTTACATGACTTATGTACAGGACCGGAGTGAAGAGGATGGGCCACCCAACCGTGGCTAAGGTGCCACCCGTCGTCAGCGAGGAAGATTCTTCCCGCAAGAGGAAGGCGGACGAAGTCGTCGCCCCCGCGGATGGCGGCAAGAAGGCCAGGAATGACACCGTCGTCACGATTTCTAACGATACGGTGGCCGCGCCGGCTGGACCTGCGACGGAGGCAGCCGCGTCCACGAAGGAGGGCGCTTCCTTGCTTGGAACGGCCGAGCCGACCTCCTTTGGGGCGGGTGCCTCTATCGCCACCTTTCCGCGCTTCATGACCAAGGCGGCCGCGGCGAGTGGAACTTCACCCTCGAACCACGCTCCTGGGGTCGCCGATGCCGAAGTCGACCAATGTCGTGGGCACACGCCGGCTCTCCTCGCGTCCGTGGACGCGATACAACTCCACGGCATGCTTGGCGCAGCCATCCAGGTACATCCAGTCCCCGAGGATCAGGTCGGGGCTTTGCAGCGGCCTGATTCTTTTAATGTCTTCGCATCCAGTCCCCGAGTGCACACGCGCTGAATTTGAGCGGGTGGGCACTTAGGAATTTCTTTGATTGCCAGTCCCCGAGTGCGTACTCGCTGAATTTCAGCAGGTGTGCACTTAGGAATTTCTTTGATTGACCTTTTTGGTGATCTGCAGGGTCTGCAGCTTGAATCTGCTGACCGATTGGTGGCGAAGCAACGCGCGGAGAAGGAACTGGCCATCGTCCAGGAGGCGAACAAAGGGCTTCAGGCTGTTGCCGCGAAAGCAGAGGAAGCCCACCAGGGGCTTGTCCCCGCTGGTGAATTGGCAGCGGCGTAGTCGGCTTTAAGTTCGGCTGAACAGCGGATCGCCGACCTCGAGCGCCAGCTGCAGGAAGCGAAGGAAGCAGCGAGCTCGGCTGATGGGCGAGCCAAGGCCGCTGTTGCAGCCGCCGAAGAGGATCGCAAAGTGTCGGAAGTCCTTATTGCTGGGCTTCAGGACGACCATACGTCGCTTCAGTGCTTCATCACGGAACTCGCCCGCCCGTTGATTGGTGAGTACGTCTGCCTCTCTAAGTAGTTGTGCCTTTTATGGTGTCCGTCGTATTCATTATTGTCTTCTACCCGCAGGTCGCATCATCGACAGCGCAGAAGAAGCAAGCACGTTCGACGCGTGGCAGTGTGTGAGCACGCTTGTCGATTCGGCAACGTTGTCGGCGACGTGCATCCGTGCCTATCTCCAGGAGATATCGCCCACGGAAGTGATTCCCAGCGACCTCGTTGAGCTGTGGAGGTATTTGGAGAAGGCGCCCGCGGTCGTTGAGTTCATGACGCGGTCGGCGTTTCGGCGCGGGGCGGCTATGGTGCTTAGTCTTGGGCTTGCCCATTTCCCTGAAGACTTCGACATCGATGATGTGACGAGTGGCTACCCGTCGTCGACTGGCGCGGTGGAGCTTTCTGAGGTCCTCAAGTTGCAGGACCGCGCCGCCAAGTACTCGGAGCGTGTCTTGGCGATGGGCGACCTCCTTCCGTACCAGGAGACGGTCATCGTGTCTGGCGACCCCGAGCCGCCGCATCGTGATCTCAAGGTTGAGCAACCCTTCCGCACGGCGATGGCGGGTGAACTGACGACGTATCCGTCGAACCCGTACACGCCGTTCATCCGCAATCGTCGGGGTGTTGGCGAGTCGTCGTCTAAGCCTTCAGAATAGGGTAGTATGCCTTGTGGCGTTAGCAGCAGTTCTGCCATGCGGGCATATTTTGTAATGCGAGACAGTGCAACATGCTATCGAATGAGACATCGTGTATATTTTGGTATTTGTCATGTGTTTGTGATTGATGTTTGAACGAGTCCCCGAGCGCGTCCGCCCTTTTGTGGGGTTTACCTCGTATGTGTTATGTTTGTTGTTTTTGTGTTAGTGATTGTGGTCGACTCGCCGAGGCTCGAGGAGCCAGTCGCTAGGAGACTCCCTTGAACGCTCTGTACTTCGCCGTTTTCCCTTGCGCGAACGAGGTCGGGTGGCCGAGTCCCCGAGCGTGGTACTTGGCTGTTCTAGTCGCGACTCGAGGGTGAGTGAGGACTTGGCGCGTTAGTTCGAGCGCATCACTCCTGCCTGACCCGTGGGGTCAGTCGCGTGGCGAGTCCTGGGCATGCTCTCTTACTTGGCGTTTTCCCGGACCGCTCGCGGTGAACTGGTCTGCAATCCCCGAGTGTGGTACTTAGCCGTTCGAGTCGCTATGTCAAGGATGCGGAGGACCATGGTCGCTGTAAGAAGCGTAGGCAGTTTTCTTGGTTCGTAAAACCAGTCGGGCTAGGAGACTCCAATGGGGCTCCGGGTAGGCGTTTTTCGTGGACGGTGCAAGACCTGAGGTGAGTCAGTGCCCTTGCACCGCACTACTTAGCCGTGCCGATCGCTGTACCAAAGGTTGACTTCTGCGGTTAGCGTAACGCTGTTATTACGAGTGCGAGTGGCACAAGACATGGAGAGTAGGCTGCAATTTTGCAGTAACCGTTTATTTCATGGCGACTGGAGAGTACATGTGTGGGGTTCTAGGAGTAGAACTTCCGTAGGAGGTTTACATTCCATGGTCGCTTGACGTCGAGTTCGCCGTCCCCGCGGACGTCGAGTTCGCCGTCCCCGCGGACGTCGATGAGGTAGTAGGCGTCGTTGCCGAGTACGCGCCCGATGGCAAATGGCCCTTCCCACGGAGGGGAGAGCTTGTGCATGCCCTTCTTGTCCTGGATGAGGCGTAACACCAGGTCGCCTTCTTGGAAGGTGCGAGTTTTCACCCACCGGCTGTGATAGCGGCGGAGTCCCTGCTGGTAGATGGCGGTGCGTGACCGAGCGAGGTCACGTGCTTCGTCGAGTTGGTCGACCCCGTCTTGGCGGGCGAGCTCGTTTGCCGCCTCCGTGTAGTGGACGACCCGCGGCGAGTCGTGCTCGAGGTCGGTGGGCATGACTGCCTCGGCGTCGTAGACCATGAAGAAGGGGGTGAACCCCGTCGACCTGTTGACTGAGGTGCGGATCCCCCAGATGACAGAGGGCAACTCTTCGACCCAGCACCCGGCGGTGCGCTCGAGTGGTACTTGGAGTCGCGGCTTCAGGCCGTGGAGGATGCTTTGGTTGGCCCGTTCTGCCTGGCCGTTGGATTCCGGGTGGGCGACCGACGCGAGGTCGGGCCGGATGTGGTGCTCTTCGCAGAATTCAGCCATGGTCCTTTGGCGAAGTTGGTGCCATTGTCCGTGATGATGCTGTTTGGGAACCCGTAGCGATATATGAGCTCGCGTAGAAATTTGGTGGCGGTCTTCCCGTCGCATTTCCGAACTGGCTTGGCCTCCACCCACTTTGTGAATTTGTCGACTGCGACTAGCAGGTGGGTGTAGCCGGAGGGGGCCTTCTTGAAGGGGCCTACCATGTACATGCCCCACATAGCGAATGGCCAGGTGATGGGGATTGTTTTGAGCGCTGAGCTCGGCACGTGCGTCTGGTTGGCGTACTTCTGGCACCCAGCGCACCGCTGGACGATGTCCACAGCATCGGCGTGGGCGGTGGGCCAGTAGAAGCCATGTCGCATAGCCTTGGCGACCAGAGAGCGAGCGCCGGCGTGGTGGCCGCAGTCGCCAGAGTGGATGTCGTGGAGAATCTTGCGTCCTTCGGCGGGTTGGATGCAGCGTTGGAACATGCCAGTGACACTGCGTTTGTGGAGCTCGCCGTCGATGATGGCGTAGGACTTGCATCGACGGGCGACCATCTGAGCTTCTGTCACGTCTGCCGCCAAGGTGCCGTCTTCCAGGTAGGCGATGTAGGGCTTGGTCCAGTCGTCTGGCTCGTTGACGAGTGCGACCAGGGATGCCTCTGGTTGGAGCAGGACTCCGATGTCGATCTCTCTCGGGGGAGAGACTGGCGGCTTGGTGATCGTGTCGAGGAAGACGCCGGCAGGTGGTGCGAGTCGAGCCGACCCGATGCGAGAGAGTGCGTCGGCCTCCTCGTTCTTCCGCCTGTCGATCCACTCGACGGAGTAGCCGGTGAAGTGTCCGCCCAACTTGTCCACTGCTTGGCGGTATGTCGCCATGGTGGGGGAGACGGCATCGCAGGTGCCAGCGACTTGCCCTGCGAAGAGGTCGGAGTCGCCGTAGCAGCGTAAGCGATTGACATTCATCTCTTTGGCTGCTCGCATGCCGTGGAGTAAGGCCTCGTACTCGGCCATGTTGTTGGTGCAGGGTGTGAAGTCGAGGCAGAGGACGTAGCGGAGCTTTTCGCCTTTTGGTGAAGTTAGCACGATCCCTGCGCCTGCGCCGTCCGCGTTCTTTGAACCGTCGAAGTGCAGGCTCCAGTAATGGAGGTATGGCATTTTTCTGGCTGCTGGGCCTCTTCCCAGTCGGCGATGAAGTCCGCTAGGGCCTGCGACTTGATCGCTTTTCACGGCTCGTATTTGATGTTGTGGACACCGATCTCGATGGCCCACTTGGCGACCCGCCCGGTCGCCTCGCGGTTGCGGATGATGTCCTGCAGTGGTGCTGAGGAGACGACCATGATCGGGTGCTCCTGGAAGTAGTGTGGCAGGCGCCGCTGAGCTCAAGACCGTGATACCAGCTTTTGGTATCAGGTACTGGCGCGACTCGGTGAGGACCTCGCTGATGTAGTACACCGGCCGCTGTACTGGGCGCTCCTTTCCTTCCTCCGGTCGCTCGACGACCATCACCGTGCTGACGACGCGCTCGGAAGCCGCGACGTAAACCAGCATGGGTTCTTTGTCGGCAGGGGCAGCGAGTAGCGGCGCGGCGAGTAGCACCTTTTTGAGGTCGCGGAGCGCGTCGTCCGCCTCCTTGTCCCACTGGAAGGTGGGGTTCTTGCGCATCAGGCGGTATAGGGGCATCGCCTTTTCGCCCAGGCGGGGGATGAAGCGATCGAGAGCCGCTACTCGCCCGCTTTACGGGCGCCGCAGGCATTCGGGTTTGCCGAGCCGGGAGATCGTGTCGATATTCGTGAGGTTCGCCTCGATCCCTTGTTTGGAGACGACGTACCCCAGTAGTTGTCCGGCAGGTACACCGAAGGTGCATTTGCCTGGGTTGAGCTTGATCTTGTATTTTCGCAGGTTGGCGAATGTTTCCGCCAGGTCGGCGAGTAGGTCGCCCTGGCGAGCGGACTTTACGACCATGTCGTCGATGTAGACGTGGATGTTGCGGCCAACCTGGCTCGCGAGGCATTCTTGCATGCACCACTGGTAGGTCGCCCCGGCGTTCTTGAGGCCGAAGGTCATGGCGGTGTAGCAGAAGGCTCCGAATGGCGTGATGAACGCTGTCTTCTCCTCGTCTTCGACAGCCATTTTGATCTGGTTATACCCAGAGTAGGCGTCGAGGAAACATAGTGACTCCGAGCCCGCGGTAGAATCGATTATCTAGTCGATCCGCGGGAGGACGAACTGCTCCTTTGGGCAGGCGATGTTTAGGTTTGTGTAGTCGATACACATCCTCCAGGTCCCATTCTTCTTCTCGACCAGGACTGGGTTTGCCAGCCACTTGGAGTATTTGATTGGCCGGATGAAGCCTGCAGCGAGTAGACGCTGCACCTCCTCGGCGATTGCTCGGCGGCGCTCTTCATTGAAGGGCCGCAGCGACTGCTTGACGGGTCGTACTTTGGGGTCGGCATTTAGCTTATGCTCAGCGAGCTCCCTAGGGACACCAGGCATGTCAGAGGGCTTCCATGCGAACATTTCCCTGTTCTCACGGAGGAACTCGATGAGCGCGCCTTCCTATGCTGGGCTCATGCCCGTCCCGATCGTCACCGTCTGGCTGGAGTCGCCTGGGACCAGCTCGACGGTGCGGGTGTGCGTCGTGGCCTCAAAGGTTGAGGTGTTTGCGCCCTCTGAGTTGGGCTTCTTGAGTATGGTGGGGTCGTCGTTGTTGACCCCGCTCGCGTACTTGGCGAGCTCGTCAGCGTGGTTGGTCTCCGCCGCGATGACGGCGTCAGCGAGCTCGGCCCCTTTGGCCTCGCACTCGGCGGCCATGTCGGGGTCGCCGTTGATGGTGATGACGCCGCACGGCCCGGGGAGCTTCATCGCGTTGTACGCGTAGTGGGGCGATGCCATGAACTTGGCGAACGCCTGGCGCCCCAGGACGCAATGGTAGGGGCTGTCGAAGGGCACCAGCTCGAAGACGATCCGCTCGGTGTGGAAGTTTGCTGGTGTGCCGAAGGTGACGGCAGCGTGACCTTACCGATCGGGTACGCCTTCCGACCGGGGACGATGCCGTGGAACATGGTGTGGGTTGTCTCGATCATCATTGCGGAGCCGCGCGCTGAAGGTGTCAGTACGGGATGTTGATGGAGCTGCCGCCGTCCATCAATGTCTTGGGGAGCCAGTAGTCGCCGACCTTGGGCTTGACCACTAGGGCGACTCGACCTGGGTACTCGATGCGTGGCGAGTGGTCTTGACGACTCCAGGTGATGGGCTTCTCCGACCAGTTGAGGAACTGGGGAACGTCCACCTGGGCCACCGCGTTAACGGCGACGGCGCGGGCGATGACCTTCTTCTCGCGCTTCGTGTTGAAGCCTGTGAAGGTATGGAGCGAGCCGGCCACTTTGCCGAATTTTCCGCCGTTTGGCGGGTCGTTGTCGGGGTCCTCCCGCGCTCGCCGTGCCTTCTCGATCTCCCTGAGGGTGTGGCAGTCGGTGGTGGTGTGTGTTGCGGGCTTCCCTGCTATGAAACGCACATGGTTGGTTAAGGAGAGCCGCGGGGTCGAACCTTGGCTTAGCCTTGTAGTTGCCGCCGTCGCGGCGTTGTCCTTCGTCGCGGCGAAAGCTCTTGGGCTCGTGTTGTGCGTGCCCAGCGTTGGCGGCGAAGTCGACTCGCCCGTCACTGCGGCGCTTGCCGGTGAGGTGTTGCTGTAGCGTAGGTCGGACCGTCGTCCGCTGTCGTTGCCGCTCGTGCGGCGTTGACCTCCTGACTCGTTGTCAGTTTCCTGGTTTGGATCTTCCTCCGCGTACCTTTTGGCGATCTCGAGGAGGTCCGGGATGTTGTCGAGTGTGCGAGAGTGTCGCTTGAGCTTGGCGACCAGGGGCTCGTAGCGGCACGAGGTCTTGAAGCAATGGATCGCGATGTCCGGGTGGATGCCTACCGCGTTGTACCAGAGTTCTTGCCACCGTTGGACCCGATTCGGGTCGACTCTGGGTCCCTAACGCGCTCGCCTGTGTCCTCGATAGTGGTGGCGCGGGTGTAGGAGCACTCGAAGTGCCTGACGAAAGCGTCGCGCATATCCTCCCAGGAGCCTATACTGTCCTAAGGGAGGGTGTTGATCCACTGCCTGCACGTCCCCTCCATCATCAAGGGGAGGTAACGGGCGGCTAGCAGGTTGGTGTGGCCCGCGATCCCCATTGCCATGAGGTATGTGTCGAGCCAGACAGCGGGGTCGTACGATGGGTCGTACTTTTCTATCTCCTTCGGCGCCTTAAAGTTTGGCGGGTACTTCTCGCCTCGTATCATTGGTCCGAAGCACTTGGGGCCGAGTCGACTGAGCGACCCCATGGGCTCGCCGTCGCGTCGATTGGTTAGGGTGTGTCGCAGGTCGTCGGGCTGGCGTGCGCGCCAGCTTTGGTTGTTGATGATGTGGGTGCGGGCGTTGATGGGTTGACCGTTGGCGGCGACGAGGTTGGTCGCCGGCCTGGGGTCGTTAATTGGAGAGTGCAGCGTCAAGGGTCGGTGTTGGAGCTGCAGTGGCTCCGGTGGTGGGCAGTTGAGTGTGTTTGCCACCATTGGGCGGCCGCTCGAGGCCGCCCTTCTTCCCGAGGAACGCGAGTATACTCGACCTTGCGAGTCGTCGCCCGCTCTTTGCTGCTCGACGGCCTTTGCGAGCAGGGCCCTAACGTATTGGATCTGTAGGGCGCCGTCTTCGGTGGCCGTGATGCTATCAGCTGCTGCTCGGCCTGCCATGAGGTTGTCCATCGGGGTGGAGAACAGTGGGAGGCCGTTTGCGTCTCGCTCCCGTGAGGAGACTACTATCCGCGGCTGGTCCTCAGGGGTGCGGTTGGGTGGGTGGGCGCCCATCGCCGCTGACACCGGTGGGGTCGGCGCTTCCTCCGGTGGCGCGTTCTCGCAGATCGCGCCGCGTCCACCGGGCCGGGTCGTTGCGTCGCCGAAGTTCAGGCGCTCTGAACGGTGGGGTTCAGGCGCGACCTGATCCGCTGTTGGTGGTAGCGCGATAGCTCCTGCGCCGTCACCTGCTCGAGGCGGAATTTTTCGCGCTCGGCTTGTTCCTTGCGCACCGCCTCCGCCAGTTTCAGGCGGAGTTCTTCGACCTCCGTTGCCGTGGCGTTGGGAGGGATTGGGGTGGAGAATGGATCCTCCGGTGGATCGGTGCCGGTCGCCATGTAGGTCGCGGCATGGCGACCGGTTCCGTCATGAGGTCGTGAATTCTCCGACCCGGAGTCAAATTCGAAGATCCCGAGGATGGAGGGGTCCTCGAAGTCTCCCACGTTGGAGACCTGAGTGATGGAGCCCGCGGGTGAAGCCGCGGTGATGGACCCGGCGAGTGACGCCGGGGTCGCCGAGTCGGCGTCGTCGTCGAGGGCCGCGTCTCCTGCGGCCGCTGAGTTTTTGGCCACGTCGCTGTGGGCCGAGTTGTACTCGGAGGCGAGGCGATGGATCATGCGGATCTGGATCTCGGAGAGCCGATCGCATGGCGGCGACTCGCGGATGCGAGCCGAATCCTCCGAGACGATGACGTCGGTGAGGCCGATCGTCGTCGATCGGCAGGATCACGCTGTGCGTGACGGGCCGCGCCGCCGGGACGTAGCTGCTCGGCAAGATTTGGAGCATCTCGTCGATCGCTATCATGCGGCCGGTGGCGACCGTCTCGTTGATGGGCAGATTGGATCTCGTCGCAGAACACCGGCCAGACCGGCCAGGCCCCACGGTGGGCGCCACTGTCATGGGAATAGTCACGACAGATGCTGCAATCCGCAGCGAGTAGTAGAACGAGGGGCAAGGGCGGCCAGCCATCTGCGGTGTGAGATGAGGGCAGGGACACAGGGTTTTACCCAGGTTCGGCCCCACGGAGGGTAAATACCTACTCCTGCTAGATTGTATTATGGAGGTGGTACAATGGGCGAGCTCGGCGTGGGCAGGGTTATGGACGCCATTGGTTATTCTTTAGGGCTCTTAGCCCCATTTCCATCTTGTCCGTAGTTGGACACTGTATCATTTTCAAGTTGATTTGGATCTTTGTATTGTGTACCTGTATTCTTGACTCATGGAGTCATTGTTGTATATATCTGTTCCGTGGGTTCCATTGTGGACTATTGTGTAATGATATTACTTCGTTTTCCACCCGCACGCAAGTGCCTGGTGGGCACCTTTGAATTGTTTCTATGCGGGTTTGGCGGGAATCGCTAAAACTTGCATAGGGCCGATTCTGAGGGTGTTACACTCTCTCCTCAGGATCTTCTTCTTCATCCTGGTTATCTATTGACATGGTATTTCTACTACTATTATTAGGGTTCATCCTTGCAACCATCAAACTAGATTCTCCAACATTCCTGTCGGAACCATCTGTGGACATCTGGTGTTCATGAGATCCATTATATGATCCCATTCTCCAACCATCTGAATTCTCAATAGGAAGTTCGGAGTCAGAACCATCCTCAGAGCCCTGTGGTACTACATACCGCATATCCATAGTAGGATCATGTGTAGGTTCAGGTCTTGGTGAATAAGGATATGGTATAAAAGATTCCGGATCTATAGGTATATCCTTAAAGATAGGTTTGCACTACTACTTGCTTCCTTCTCTAACTGGAATGATAACTGCTTCCTCCGTTCCGGATCAGTTAGATCCTCTAACATGTCATTTTTGTCTTCAACAATCACTTGATGAGTCTTATAGAAAGACGCAACGAGTGTCCGATATCTATCCATAAACTTGGAAGCTAACTTAGGATGCTTCTTAACCAAAGTAAGATGATCCGGTATAGGCTCCGACTCTATAGAGTCATGAGGTATCACAGAGAATGTCCTACCTTCTAGCTCCTTGGTTTTCTGCTCCCGGATATTAGTTATCGCCTCCACAACAGCAACATGATAGACTGCTAAATGACTCCTACCTTCTCCTATAGGTAGATCGTGATATAATCCAAGCTTCTCTGGAAGTTGGATACTCACACGATACTTGGATAACATTCGACCATCGAGGTAAGTGATAGTGTTTACTAGAATTCTAGTGGGACAACTAAAGAGCTTTAAAAGTTGACGAAGTTGGTCTGTGAATGATCCTTTATAATCATCAAGAGTCTCCTCTTTCCTTCCATAAGTCTGTTTTGGAAACTTTGGTGCCATATCTCTTTATATCAGAAAAATAATTTTGATTAGTATCCAATGATATATTGCATCATAACAAAGAGTTATCGCACTAAAATATATAACGGAATATTCTCATTGGAATACCCATTATATTACTTTTAGAGAATTCTTTATCGTTGCTAAATTTTCCTACAGGTAATACCCTTTACAAGGTTTCCAACCTAAGGTCAAAGAAATTTGCTCTGATACCAACTGCGGTGACCCAAAGATACCGCATGTGCATGTAGTACACTATAGTCGTTGACTTGACATCCACAGAACACCGTTCCGTAAATATCACATCCCTCAGAGTGGTACAACAGAAACATTGCGGGTCCATATTACAAATGTACACTCATTATTATTATTACAATACCGGCAGTTCAAGACTTCCAAAAGATCCAACTTACAAACCAAAATATAAAGTGTTTAGTCGAATTTAAAAGTAGCAACTCCGTCTAGGAGTTAAGCTCAACAGCTTATTCTATAGAGTTCATGCTGCTCGGCTCCGTTGGTTACTATTAACTAGGGATACTTAGTTGGACTCATTATCATCGACACCATAGTGGATTTCGTAATCCATTCCTTCAAATCCCCCGGACAGATCAGGTTCCTCGTAGAACACATCTTCTTGGCATTCGGCTGCATACATTGGCACGTCTTCAAAATCCTTAGAGTCCAAGCAAGGAACCAAAGGAAAGAATGAGTAATAGCGTTACCCATCAAGTTCATTATATGCAAGGTGGGAAGTTTGATGCTCTAATTACCACCTCGGATTGTAAATCCTTGGCACTATGCAATTTTTGTAATCTTTCTTCAATGATTGATTTTATTCTAAAAAACTATGACAATCAGCCTTCACAGGTTGACCAGAACTTTCATGGAGTTCCTTTCCTGCCGTGTTCGTAGCTCCTTCCCGGAACAGGGAGTAACAAGTTACAGTTCTTACACTCTGTAGAGGTGCGTTACTTTACCCATGAGAGATCAACTCCTTTTTGCACAACCAGGCGTACTTTCCCGTCCATAATTCCATGATGTGGGGCCCAGTAGTTGGTCCAAGCCAATCATCGACCCTCAAGATGCCTCCTTGGTGTACACCATGCCCACATAATGAATTACGGCAATGGTTTGTACAAACCGTTAGATGCCAGAACTATTGTGGGACGATGAGATTTCCCACCCATATGCTGCATATCCTCTACGAATTACCAATTAATATGCATGCTATGAGGATAACAGCCACTACCTACACATCCGGCTTCATGCGAGAGGTAGAAGATACAGTTGACTTCTCTGTCCCATTCCAAATCTCATGGCTAACGCGTAATATACGACGCTAGAATCACTGTTGTCACGGGTTATTAAGTCCCTACTTGATCATCATTGTTGCAAATAGAACCCTAAGTTCTATTGCTCCATTATATCACCACTTAGGATGATATCTATGATTTCGTTATTTGTGAAAATAATATTTTCTTTCTTTTATAGCGTATATGATAACACACAATTTGCAAATACTTTGATAAAGACTCTTCAAAGGACATGAGCAAGTGATGAAATTGCCTTGTGATGGCAAGGTAGTGAAGTGTGATGCTTGCACTGGACCTTGAGCTTCTACTTCTACAAAAACATCATTAGCCCGGTAAGGACAATATTTAAAGAAGCAAAAATGATTATGCAAGTAATGTAATGCATTATTTAATTTATATGCATTTACCCCAAAAAGTTCCTTTTTAGTAATAAAGGATTTATAAATATTACTCTTTAATATTTATAACATAGATTGAGTTATTTTATTTTATTTCCTTTTTATTTGACTTTTATTGATTTAATAATTCTTTTAGGAATTATTAATTATACATTAAAAATGATGATTAAATATTTATTTAGTATTTTCTAAAATACTACAATATTCATACATAATGAAAGTGAATTTTAATTAATTTTATCATTCTTCAATAATTTTGTGAAATTCCATAAGGAATATATAATTTACAAAATTCCTAATAAAATTTAAACAGCTAAAATTTTATATTTTAATTTATTTGAGTAGTTTGTATTTTTGTGAATCCAAAAATATTCTATTATAATTTTTGGACTTTTATTTTATTTTCTAGAATTTTATTAAGTCCAAGGGTATTTTGGTCTTTTCTTTTTATTGAAACAGGCCTAGAAATGTTTATGGCTGATTATTCTTATTGGGCCCTTGTGGCCCATTTATTTTTAGACAAAAGGACCACCCCGAAGGGTTTGGCCCAGCTCGGCCCACTCCTCACTGCCTCTCTCTCTCCCTCGAGCTTATCATTCCTCCTCTGACCCCGACCCCGTGGCCGGCGATGCCGCCACCGTCGATTCTCACCGCTGTAGGCTATTTCGGCCGCCGCCATGGTGCATTAGGGGGTTATTGACGATGCTCGTTCGTTCTATCCAATTGGATTTGAGTTCGGGGCTTATGTGTGGCTAGGTTCACCATGTTCCCGAACCCTGGGGTTAGGAAAAAAGTGATGTCGCCGTCGCCGTGGCCGGTGCAGGTTGCAGCGCCCCCTGGGTGCTCCCTGTGTCGCCGCGGGTTCATCGGCTAATCTGCTTCCTCTTTAATTTCTTCAGCGAGGACCTACGGTGAGTTTGATTCCTTTCCCCTGGTGCGTTCTGTGCGTGTTGATTCGATGCTAGAGGCTGGCAGTGTCCTCTCTGTCTATTATCTGATTCAGTTTAGGATGATTATCCATTTTAGGGTTCCTGTTATGTGATTGATCATGTACTGGATGATTTGATTCATGTCTGGATGGCCTGTACACATGCTAAATGTTTATTGGCCTGAGGCTTGTTTGCTAAGAATGATATATGATGTTTCTGGTGACATACTAGATGATTTGATGCTTGGAATTGCATCTGATTCAGATGATGTGGTTGTATGGGAAAGCCTGCTTGGTAAAGCTAATGACTTGATAGTTTTCCACTGTTTATTGGATTCATGGTCATGATTATGATAAGATACAGCTACTGTCTTAGTGCTGTTAGCTTGGGAATTAACATGTGGTTTGAGATCATTATGATCTCAAACAGTGAAGTGTATCATATGAATATTCTAGTTATGATTCCTGTTTTACAGGAAAATGATTAATTAGTTGATTGTCTGAATCTATGGTGATTTACTGTCTTTCCTGATTCATATTGGATTGTTCTTGTGACACCATCATGTATGACACACAAGTTTGATTCTAAACCATGGATTTGGTTAGTTTATGCTTAAGACAATCTTGGCTTTGAAAGATAAATATAGATGCTCTTATCTTGAATTCCCTAAGACCAATGATGTTGGTCTGAGGCTTAGGGATTCAAATCTTATCTAATTGGTTCATCTAGATAGTCCTGGTAGTGGTACCCGCTATTCTTTATTGAATCAAAGCTTGGAAAATGATAGTGATCTAGATCATGTTATGGATCCTAAGGATTTTTTTCCTAAGGTGCTACCCTTCCTTTAGGTATGTGCCTAGAAATAGATCATAGGTATATGCATGATTTAATGGTAAAATATAGTTGGACAACCAGAGCAAGGATGTTGCTCTGAGCTCTGGTTGGACCTTGGTACTTTATTGTTTGCCTTTAGAGTTTCAAAAATCCCTATGATGGATTCACCCCTCTTGGGTGCTTTCTAAGGTTTTGTTTTATAAAACAACACATGTTTATCTCTGAATAAGATGATTAGATCATGTGAAGGTTTTATGAAACTCACCACAAAATCTAATGATGATGTAGTAGGTTGGTGATGATAATCTTGATCTGGTTTTGTTGGACTGCTTTGCTTGCTCTTGAGCTAGCCTGCTCCTCCTAGCTCCTGGGATTTATCTTGATGTCCACCTGATCCATCCCCCTCCTTATGTCACCATCCCGGTGATGTTTGGTTGATCCTTAGTTGGTGTGGTTGCTGGCTATGGTGCTTGGTTTAGCTGCTTTCTACACTTGTTGTTCTTGTATGTTGTGTAGTGGAGTAATGCACTTGTGCCTCCCACAGTTGTGCTGTGGTTTTGGTGAGATTGGGTTGCTCTGTGAGCTTGACAACACACCACATGCATGCTGGTGTGTGTCATGCCTGTGTGCTTGCTATGCACTTGTGGATATGTTAAGAATTTTTGAACTTATTCTTACCAGATTACTTTCACCTGGCTGGTGAATTTGTCCCTCTTGGCTATCATTTGCCTTCTGGCTTTGAATTTATGAAAGATGAATTTTTTCATATTGGTGAAACTTGCCCCTTTTTTAAATGTCTCAATGATGAATTTTTCAAGTGCATTTCACTGACATGTTTGAGAGAAATAATACTAACACTAATCTTCTTTTGTTTTTATTTAGTCTTTGTTTTACAGGTACGAAGATAAATATGAAGATTTAGTTTAGATTTAGATATAGGATAGTTAGTAAATATTCCAATGTAATTTTCTTATTCTTTTGTAATCTTCTTTTATTATTCTTGTAATCTTTATTTTATTCAATTGTAATAAAGATTATATTATTATTAATAAAGAATATTCCTATTCTTTGTATATTTACTTCTGTAAGTTGTGTGGATGATTCAAATAAGTTATAATTTTATAACTTGATTATCTATATTGATGATAAGAAATAAACTTTATATTCATTATTGTTTTTCTTTGGATAGAATTCAAATTGTAATATTTATCTCTTAATTGAATTAAGATTCAAAACTTATATCTAATTCATTTGAATTATAATTCAAACACTCAAGTCTAATATTTCAAATTCATTTGAAAACACATAGCTCCTTAAGATCATCTCAAAATTTATAACAATCATCCTTTAAGACTAAACCTAATCTCAAAGTATGAAAGAAACATTGATCACTTAGGTTTTTAGTTGGCGAAAATTTTACCCACATTTTCACAGATGAATGCATGTAACAATCCATATTCCTAAATCTACCCTTCGTTAGGTCCTAAATGCTGGGATGTTATACACCTCCAAAGCGCTGGTGGGCCCACGCCTGGGTGGTGTGGACCCCGTGCCTCCTCCGCCTCGCCTTCCTGCCCGTGGATCTTCTGGTGAAATATAATGTTTGGCATATTTTCCGGGATTTTTTCTGATAGTTTATTTTCTACACAAAAACAAGACACCAAGGTAATTCTGCTGAAAACAGTGTCAGTATGTGTTAGTTATATCCAAATCACACAAGTTTAGAGGAAAAACAATAGCAAAGTGTTCGAGAAAGTAGATACGTTTTGGACGTATCACCCATGTACCCCTCTAGCTCGTCCAAACCCTAGTTTTAACCCCCAAACTACCCCTTGTTTAGTGGTTGGCCTATAAATATAGCCCCCACCCCTTCATGTATCCCTTAGACATAGATGATAGACTAGAAACCCTAATATGGATCACTTCTAGTTATGTCTCCTTCCCTTCATGAGGGAACCCTATCATCATCCACCTATATGGATTGTGCCTAGTGTGTCCATCGTTGTACAAGGCCTTGGAGTCGGTGTCTCTTCTCCAAGCTATCAAGACCCTTCCCAAGGTGTTCTTCCCTCTTCGATGTGGATTTGAGGGAGCATGTTGACTGATATTTCCTTGTGAGGATTCTAGCGGACCGGTGGCCGCCGTTCGGGAGCAATCGGCCTTGTATCGTGTGAATTTTGCGTTTTTTAATCGTGTTCTTTGCAAGGTGTGTGTTAGTTTCCGCTACATTCTCCCTTTCCCCTCGCTTTCCCATCAATTTCCATGGAGATTCGTGAAAGATCAGGCAACCCTAAGGGGTCACCCCTAACAAGTCATCAACGCCTTGAAGACTTAGTTCTCCATTACTAGACCACAGACCTCAACCGACATGACATTCACTGCCACTGTCTTCATCATAAAAATATAAAGACCGACATATCCCATGATGACAACAAATAATGGCTTCACGTCAAACCCTCCTAAAGCCACACAACCAGAAATAGTGGAGAGAAAACCAAGTTGTTTTGGGCAGAGAATGTCATGGCACGGGGGGCCTCTAGTGGGAGGGTGGATACCACAGTTTATTGCAAAGCTCACGGTATTTTTTTGAACTGAGGCAAAAGCTTTGCCTCATTCTATTAAATAAAGAGAAATAAAGTTTGTTCGATTTACAAGCACCGCAAGTTTTTCCACATGCGGATTACTCTCCCAATATTACAAAACTCAAAGATTTAGCTCTCGCTAGTACCCAAATCCTAGCCTCTCCTTTCATTATACATAGTAGAACATGCGGCGGCACAAATTTATTGTTAAACACCCTTGCATTTATTTCTTTCCAAATCTTCCAACTTATGAGCATGGTGATGGATGCCATAGACTTGGCCTTGCAAGCGAGCTTTGTCCACCAATCTTGCATAGAAAGATCCTCCGTCCAATCATCCACATTGAAGTTTGGTAACCTGACCATGTCTTGACCAATATCCAAAGCCTTTTAGTGAATCTGCAATGTGAGAACAGATGCGTCGTCGTCTCTTGGATTTGCTTGCATAGAGGACAAAGTCCACAATTTGTCCATCCTCGTTTTTCCAATCTATGAGTCGTCCAAAGTCTATTTTGGATCGCCAACCAAGCGAAGAATTTAATCTTTGATGGTGCCTAATCTTTCCAAACTAGCTTGTTCATGTTTGTAAGTGTCGATCCAAAGAACAGGGCATTGTAGGCCAAGCTTGTATAATATTCACCATTGCTTGTGAGGTTCCAAACTATTTGGTCGTCCTCCTTCCCAAGCTCCACATCACGTAGTGTAACACCCTTAGAATCGGCCCTATGCAAGTTTTAGCGAAACTCGCCAAACCCGCATAGAAACGATTCGAAGGTGCCCACCAGGCACTTTCGTGCGGGTGGAAAGCAAAGTAATAACATTACACAACAGTCCTCGATGGGACCCACAGAACAGATATATATACAACAGCGACTCAAAGAGTCAAGAATACAAATATAATATACAAAGATCCAAATCACCTTGAAAACGATATAGCGTCCAGCTACGGACAAGATGCAAATGGGGCTAAGAGCCCTGAAGAATAACCAATGGCGTCCATAACCCCCGGGCCAAGCCGGAAGGGTAACCACGCTAACGACGGCGATCTCAAAACCTGCTTAAACAAAAGGGTGCCGACAAAGGGCAAAGGAAAAGAGGAGCGTCAAGATCGAGGCCAAGACACAGCGAGGCTAGAATTCGGTCCTCGCCACATAGGTATGGTGGATCGAGCGGCAAAGATGCACTAAACAACCTATAGAGACTCGATACAACTGGCGGCTATCAGAGAGGGGTAAGAATGACCTAACCGGATCCAACCTGATACTATCATCAAACAAACCCATCCTGGTGTTTCCCCCCTCGAGACCATCGAGGAAGTCAACCGAGGAACTCACACAGTTGGCAGTTTTTACTTATTCGGTTTTAGTTGCGGCACTTTACTAGTCAGGTTTAGATAATCGTCCTGATAAAGTAAGCAGTGGGTACTTTTAGTTAACCATTCCGTGACAGTTGCAGCACTTACTAGTCAGATACATTTAGCATGAGATAAACCCAAAACCCAGCAGTTGTTGGTACTTTTATTTAGCCATTCCGTTGTAGTGAAGCTGATTACTAATCATATCGGGAACAAATCAATTTAAAACAATAAACTTTAGTTATAGTTGTCTATGATCAAGCACTGTGCTCCAAGTCGTCCATAACCGCGGACACGGCTTCTCGAAAAGATTAAACCCTGCAGGGGTGCACCAAAGTATCCACAGCACTTGACCCTTTTGCCGATCGGTTAACATACACCCATCGATGTCGGCGGGGCCTAAGTCACGACGTTCCTGCACCCAAAGCAAGCACGGGGCCACCCACCGAGTCGACACCAAGAACGGAGTCCGGTCTCGAGAGACGGACTCGGGTTTGCGTCGGTGGCGATATGCATCGCCTCAAACGGGGACTGTCGATACCGCGAAATCACTCCGCTTTCCTAAACAGTACAGTGTGCTCCTCGCACAATTTAAATACATAAGTAGCATGGCATAAGTACAGAATAGTAAAACACCTCAAACTGGTTGTGGCCCCCAGTACAATACTTTGAAATCAGGTAATTATCAATGGGGGGCCCATATCTCCCCACCTGTGGTTAGCGCGCTCGATCTCGGAACATGTGTCAAGAACTCGGGTCCTACGGGACACAAGTGGGCGGTCGGAAACCAAATCTTACCTATCACCCACCGATGCCTCTGCTTAATTCAATTTTAGTTGTTAAACAGGAATTAAAATGAACGATAAGTAAAACCATGATCATCTCCAACGTCAACATGCGGCAAGACTCCAACATTGGTGGTACTTGACGACAAGCAAAACACTTGAGAAAGCGACTACGACACGCGGGTCCAACTATCTACCAAACAACAGGTAATAGGATGTGTCCAAGGCTATATCTGGCTGCAAGGGATATCACGGGTACGAAACTAGAGCATCGCAACACAGATAGCAAAGATCAGCAGGAGGGAGTAAATACTAGAAAGTAAGATAGGTAGAAAGGGGGAGATGCTCGCCTGAAAACATTGTTGAAGGGTTCATCCGAAGATCGGGGCGAAGCTCACATCAACTCAACGGCCTTATCCGCGAAGAAGCAAAACACTAGAAGAAACACCGGGTGCAGCATTTAATACGACGGTAGAAGATCGGCATGATGCATGTATGCTGCATGGCATGGCAAGGTGCGATGCATTTAGGTCATATTAAGCGGAACCGGGGTCCGACAATTAATTAGATGGTTCAAGTTGTTTAGCTACCCCGCAATTTAAATGTTGTTTAACAAGGCAGAAAGTATCACCGGTTCGCTACACAAGTTTAAATGAGGCCAATATAAGGCTAGATTTGCCCGCATATGGGCCCCATATTTAATTATTAGGTGAATCGGCATAAGGCCCCCAAACCACAGATATGCATGCGAGATGACAATTAAATATGCAACCAGTTGTTATGTTATAAAATAGGGTTCGAGGAAAAGGGGTCACACATCAGAGGGGGGCTCGACGATCTTGGGTTCCGGGTTCGGGGTCGGTCTCAGGGTTCAGGGTTCGGCGAGGTCGTTCTTGGACTCAGGGTAGGTCTTGGCGCATCCGGGGTCTTCGGGTCACGTTGTCGGGTCCCACGGGGTCGATCTTGTCTTCGGGGTGAAGCGCTTGTCGGTCTCGTGGCGATCTTTGCGTCCTTCCGGTTCGGGTTTTGGCGTCCGAGGGTAGATCTGGGCGTCCGAGGGTCACTCCGCGGCCGTGTTGCAGATCTTGTCGGTTCCACCTCGAAGACCTTGTTGTGCTGCAGTGGGGATCGTGGTGCATCGGGGTTCGGGTCTTGGGGTTGTCCTTCTGCGCCATGTCGGAGATCTTGAGGGTTCGATGTCCGGGAGGCAGATCTTGGAGTACAGGCCGGAGATCTTCGGGGACGGTTCCTGGTACAACACACACAAGCACCAACGCATACACGCAGGAGCACCACGCAGGGGCTGGACGGGGCGATGAACACGCAGGGGCGGCGGGCCCACGCGCTGGAGGCGGGACGCGGGACGGTGCAGGGACTCAGGCGAGGTCAGACGTCGACGGCGGGGGAGGCCTTGGCGGGGCGCTGGGGTCGCCGAGGCTGGTCATGGCGTGGAGGCGGGCGCGGCGGGCGCGGGCGGCGGCTAGGAGGCGGCCGACGCTGGCGAGCGGCGCGCCACGGACGGGAGGCCGGGCGGCGGAGGCGGCCGCGCGCGGCAGAGCTGGCCACACGGCGCTGAGGCGGCGGGCGAAGCGAGGGCAGGCGACAACATGGGACGGCCCGACGCGGCAGCGGGAGCGAAGGAGCGAACAGGCGGCGGGAGAGAGAGAGGCCGAGCGACGGGGAGAGAGAGGAGAGACGCGGGGCTGGAGGTAGGAGACGGGGTAGCGCAGGTGGGTCTGGGAGCAGGGGAGAAGAACAGGAGGAGGAGGTGGGCGCAGCGTGGGAGACGGGTCCCGTGGGGGCCGGGTGGGACCAGCAGGGCGGTTGGTGGTGGGGTGACCAGCGGGGTGAGGGTTGGGGTTCACTGCAAGGCCTGTGTGCGTGCGTGTGTTGTGTGGTGGAGGGTGGGAAGAGAGAGAGAGGGGGCTGCTGAGGTGGCAGGGTGTGGTTGGTTGAGGGAGTGAGGGAGGTGAGGTGTCACTAGGGGATTGGAGGGGGTGAGGTGGCCAGGGGTGTGGGTAGGTTAGTGGGTAGCTCTAGGATTTTTTTTACAGGGCGGTTAGGTGGACCGTTTTAAAAACAGGGGTGGTCGTTCGGGTCTACTCGGCCCGTTCGACTGCCCCACTAAAAATGAAATAAATTTTATTTGTTTTAATAACACCGTTTGCAAACCGAAAGCGGCCAAAACAAAATAATCCGGAGACCCGGGGTTTTGCATTTGAATTAAGATGGGGCGTTTGGAAAATAAACCGGGGTTTGCGAAATAGTTTTGGCAAACAATGCATGATGATGACGATGCAATGCACAAATTCAACGCGATTTTCTAGTAGTGGTTTTGCGGGATGCCACACGTAGCTCCACCCAAAGACGAATGTACTCATGGATATGGTGGATGGTAAAATTTGCGTCAAGCTTTATCTTGGAAATCCAAGCATTGTTGTGCAAATCTTGCTTGATGGTCTATTTCTTTCTCATGGAGATTTGGAAGATGGGTGGAGCTATGTATTTTGTTTTCTTTCCATTTCGCCAAGGTGAGCCCAAAAAGGCACTATGCTCCTGTTGCCAATATTGATGGTTGTTGCGGCATAAAAAAGCTCATGTCCATCTCTCTACAAGGGTTCCCCATTCCAATCAAAATTTTCTTGCGATCCCTCCATTCAAGCCAAGGCCACCTCAACCTTAGGGTCATAGCAAACTTCTCGGGATTTAGGATTCCTAGACCTCCAAGATGAGTGGGTCTACAAACCGTTTCCCAATTTATTTTGCGTTTGCCACCGAAGATCTCTCTAGTTCCCGCCCAAAGAAAGGCATGCTCAATCTTTTTTTAAGCTATCGAAGCAACTCGGAGGAATGTTGAGAGGTGTTAGGTGGAAGATGGCTTGCGAGGTGAGGACGGATTTGACAAGTGCACTCATATGTACAATTTGCATCACCATTCTATATTATAATTTGCCTCTATTCATTGATATATTTCATATTAAGATGTGTTACTTATGTCTTTTCATCTGTTTTTGCATGTTGGATGATTCTTGGACGATGAACTTCCGGAGTCAGGATTCTGATCGAAAAAGAGGTGTTTTGATTCAATTTCGCGAAGATCAGAAAAATACCATAAAAACTACGGAAAATCATATTTTCCCAGAAGACGAAGAAAGCCAGAAGGGGAGGCGGAGATGGTCCACAGGGGGACCCCCCAGGCGCGGGCCACCCCTAGGTCGCGCCTACAAGGGGTGTGGCCCACTTGGCCCACCTCTAGCGTCGTCCTCTCGCCCATATCTTCTCCTCAAAACCCTAAAACACGGGTAGCGACCACAGAAATATTTCGCCGCCTCTGCGGGGCGGAAAACACCGAGAGAGAAAGATCTCTCCGGCAGACAAATTTCTGCCGGGGAAATTCCTTCCCGAAGTGGGGAGATCGTCGCCATCAACACCATCGTCAAGCTAGACTTCATCGGGATCATCATCATCCACACCATCATCTCCACCAGCACCATCATCACCACTCCATCCCGCTATAACAATTGTGTTGAATACTTGCATAGTTCGTAGGGGAAACTTTCTCGGTGTTGATTACTATTGTAGTTGATGCTTGTGAGTGGAACCATTGGATTATTGTTTATGTTCAGATTGTTATCCATCACCATATCATCTTTGATCTTGATCCATATTATGTCTTGTGAGTAGTTCGTTTAGTTCTTGAGGACATGGAGAAGTCATGTTGTTAGTAGTGGATTTGTGTTGAGATATTATTCAATGGTTTAGTATTTAAGTTATGGTGTTATTCTTCTAGTGGTGTCATGTGAACGTCGACTACATGATACTTCACCATTTATGGGCCTAGGAGAATGCATTGTGTATTTGGATACTAATTGTAGGGTTGCCGGAGTGACAGAAACATGAACCCCCGTTAGGACACCATTGCACTAGGGAGCGTAGGATCTCAGATTTTAAGGTTGTGGTTAGGTTTATACCTTAATTGCTTTCCAGTAGTTGCGGATGCTTGCAGGGGGTTTAATCACACGTATGTATTTAGTCCAAGTAAGGTCGGTATATTAGCACAGGTTCACCCACACAACACTTACAACACCAAAGAAGGGTACTTAGCTATATAAACCGAAAGCACTTGACAGAATTTCCATGTGTCCTCGAGAACGTTTGGTCCTTATAAGTATTTCCACCGGCTTGTCCTTTGCTAAGAAAGGATTGGGCCACTTGCTGCAATTGTTCGTTGTCTTTATTACTTGCACTTTATTTCTTTGCTTTATTAGAAAACCCCTAAAATCTGTTTGCTAAGTATTTACAGAGATTTCCTGCTCCAAACCACTAGTCAACACCTTCTGCTCCTCGTTGGGATTGACACTCCTATTTATCGAAAGTAATATGATACATCCCCTATACTTGTGGGTCATCATGCACCATGCCAAATGGAGAGTGGGAGGCCCAAGTATTTGATAGGGAAAGACGTGTGTATCACTAGTAAGTTGCCAAGCACTCCTTCAAGGTCAATGTTTTGACACCTTATGGGAACCACCAAGCTCTTTTGGAAGTTTATTTCTAGCCCAGTCACATTGACAAACTTTGAGAGAATAAGTTGTAGGTGTTGGATTTCCTCTTTCTTAGGAGCAATGAAAATGGCCGCATCATCCGCATAAATGCAGGTTCTCAAAATAGCCCCTCTCCTTCTTATCTTACTTAGAAGTTCGTATTGTGTAGCCAATTCAAGGATTTGTTGGAGGGTATCGATGGCTAGGACAAAGAGGAGTGGAGAGAGAGGGTCTCCTTGCCAAAGGCCCCACCCATGCTTGATTGGAAGGTCGTCCACTCCATTTAGGAGGACCCTCGAAGTAGAAGTGCAAAGAAGTGCGGAAATCCAATCACGGAATTTGGAGGAAAGCCATGTCTTCTTAGTAGCTCAATGATATACTCTCATCTCACGGAGTTGAAGGCTTTAAGAATATCAAGCTTGAATATTAGGGTCGAAAATTTGCTCTTGTGTAGTCTTCGTGCAAGGTTTGTCACATACAAGAAGTTATCATGGATGCTTTTTTTCTTCACGAAGACACTTTGGGCATTTGAGACAAGGTCGTTCAAGATGGGGGCAAGGCGTAGGGCAATCATCTTAGCAATGATTTTGGCAATGGCATGGATCAAGCTAATAGGCCTATAGTCGGTCACCTCCTCTGCTCCCTCTTTTTTTGGAAGTAGAACAATGCTTTTTTGGAAGTAGAACAATGTTGGCCGAGTTTATCCATTGAAGGTGTGCCATTTGGAGGTTATTGAATTGATTGATGACGCCCATGATATCTTCCTTTATCGTCATCCAACACTTCTTGAATAAAGCCTCGGTGAAACCATCGGGGCCGGGCGCCTTATCGGAAGGCATTTTTTAATGGCGTTGTGAACCTCCTCCTCCTCCGAAAAAGGCTCATATATCGCTCCCAAGTCGGTCTCCCCGAGCTTTAAGGTTTCCCAATTGAAATCAAGCTCACTTGTCTCTCCCCTTCCCATAACCTTGGAAAAGTGGTCATGGATAATTTGCTCTTTGTGAACATCCTCGGTTACCCAACCGTTATTAAATTTTAGACGTTGTATGTGATTCTTTCTTCTTCTTCCATTGAATCTTGAGTGAAAGAACTTGGTGTTTGCATCCCCTTCCTTGATGTTTGATATTGTTGCACTCTGTTTTTTCTTGTACAATCGATGATGGTGATGCTACCCACTCTTCTTTTGAGGGAGGTTCTAAGGTCTCTCTGATGGGTTTCGCAGCATAGTAAATCAAAAAATTTCCTACGGATGCGAACAAGAAAGCCAAGATCTAATCTAGGACATGTATTCAACGAGAGAGATTGATGAGATCTTCATACCCTTGAAGAAATCGCACAGCGGAAACGTTCAACAGAACGTGGTTGACATAGTCGTACTTGCCGTCTCCTCCTCGCGATCCGATCCGATCCTACGGCGCAAGTGGCGGCGCCTCCAAGAGATGCACACATACGGTGCAGCGACGTCTCCTCCTTTCCTTGGTCCAGCAAGTATGGTGGAGAGATAGATTGGATCTGCAGCACGACGGCGTGGTGCTTATGGTGGAGAGTTTCTGCAGCAGGGCTTCGCCTACGCACGGTCGGGAGAGAGAGAGGTGGAGGGGAAGAAGTTGGACGGTGGCTAGGGTTGAAGTGGGGGGAGGCTGCGCCCCTTCCCTCCTTATATAGGGGGCTGGCCGGCCCCTTGACCCCTCCTCCAAGCCCTAGGGAGGCGGCCCAACGGGTGGAGTGGGGGGCAAGTCATCCGCCCCTCTTCTGGAAGGTTCCCTTAGGGTTTCCCCTAAGGGCTGGCCGGCTGGGCCTTAGGGGCCTTGTGCCCCTGGCCCGAAGTGGCCAGGGCACTTCCCCTTAGGCCCACGCAGGCCTCCGACAAGTGGGTCCACTTTGGTCCCACTCCGAAACCTTCTAGAACCTTCTTGTACAATACCGATAAACTCCGAAACGATTCCGAAATCCAAAAACTGCTTTCCTTTATATGAATCTTATTCTCTGGATCATTTCGGAACCTCTCGTGATGTCCTGGGTCTCATCCGAGACTCCGAACAAAAAACTCATAAACCAATTATCCATTCTATCCTAGCGTCGATGCACGTTAAGTGTGTGACCCTACGGGTTCGAGAATATGCAGACATGATCTTCTATCAATAATCAACAACGGGATCTGGAAACCCATATTGACTCCCACATATTCATCGATTATCATATCGGATGAACCATGATGCCAGGATTCAATTAATCCCATATATGTATTCCCTTCATCACACGATATTTTACTTGCCCGAGATTCGATCGTTGGTATCGGCATACCTAGTTCAATCTCGTTCACAGCAAGTACTTTACTCGTTCCGTAATCCGATATCACTTTGTGATTAACTCCTTAACCACGTGCTTGCAAGCGGTGTTGATATCGATTACCGAGTGGGCCCGAAGTATATCTCTCCGACTCGGGAGGGACAAATTCCATCTTGATACATACAACCCAACAAGTACTTTCCGATCACCTGAGAGACACATTTATGATCACCCTCACATAGGATGACGTTTGATGACCTCAAAGCTTTCTTCCGATACCAGGGAGTTTTATTATCTCATGGTCTAAGGAATACAATACTTGACATAGGAAAAAAGTTTCGCAAAGATGAACACGATGACATGATCTAATTGCTCTACTTAATTTGGGTATGTCCATCATATCATTCTCCTAATGACATGATCTCATTATTAATCGACAACTCATGTCTATGGTTAGGAAACCTTAACCATCATTAATCAATGAGCTAGTCCATAGAGGCGTACTAGGGACACGGTGTTGTTCATAAACCACACAAGTATCAAAGTTTCCTCTTAATACAATTCTAGCATGGAATATAAACTTTATCATGAACAAGAAATATAATAATAACATCTTTATTATTGCCTCTAGGGCATAATTCCAACAGTCTCCCACTTGCACTAGAGTCAATAATCCAGTTTACATCTGGCAACAATCTAACACCCATGGCATTAAGGTGTTGATCATGTTTTTCTCGTGGAAGAGGTTTAGTCAATGGATCTGCGACATTCAGATCCGTATCTACTTTGCTAATCTTCAAATATCCATCTGCTATATAATCTCGAATTATATGAAAATGGCGGTTGATGTGCTTGGTCTTTGGATGATATCTTGGTTCCTTAGCCAGTGCTATGGCGCCAGTGTTGTCGCACAATATCTACAGTGGGTCCAAGGCACTTGGAACCACACCAAGCTCAGTGATGAAGTTCCTGATCCAAACTCCTTCACTTGACGCTTCTGAAGCAGCCATGTATTCCGCTTCTGTTGTAGATCCCGCGATCACGCTTTGCTTGCAGCTTCTCCAGCTCACAGCTCCACCATTCAAAATATAAACGTATTGTCTGAGATTTAGAATCATCCGGGTCGGTGTCGAAACTAGCGTCGACATAACCTTTTACGACGAGCTGCTCATCACCTCCATATACCAAGAACATTTCTTTAGTCCTATTTAAATACTTTAGGATGTTCTTTACGGTTGTCTAGTGTTCCACTCCTGGGTCACTTTGGTATCTGCTCGCCAAACTAAGAGCATTGGACACATCCGGTCTAGTACATAGCATGGCATACATGATAGAACCTATGGCCGAGGCATATGGCACTTTGCTTATAGTATCTCTATCTTTTACCGTAGCTGGACACTGAGCCTTGCTCAATATCTTACCTGACAACATGGGCAATGAACCTTTCTTTGCTTTATCCATTCCGAACCTTTTCAGAACTTTGTCTAGATATGTACTTTGGCTTAAAGCTATTAGGCGTCTTTGTCTATCTCTATAGATTTTGATGCCTAATATATAAGCAGCTTCTCCTAGATCTTTCATTGAAAAACATTTATTCAAATAACTCTTCACATCGTTAAGCATACCAATGTCATTTCCAATAATCAATATGTCATCCACATATAGTACTAAAAATGTCATCGAGCTCCCACTCACTTTCTTGTAGATACAAGCTTCGTAGAAATTTGGAACAAATCCAAAACTCTTGATCACTTCATCAAAACAAAGGTTCCAACTCCGAGATGCTTGCTTCAGTCCATAAATGGAACGCTGAAGTTTGCACACCTTATTAGCATCCTTAGGATCGACAAAACCTTCGGGATGCATCATATACAACTCTTCATCAATGTCTCCAACTCGAGAGAAGGTTCAATAACCTCGTCTAGCTCTACCTTCCTCCCACTCACTTCTTTCGAGAGAAACTCCTTCTCAATAAAGGATCCGTTCTTTGCAACAAACACTTTGCCTTCGGATCTCTGGTAGAAGGTATACCCAATCGTTTCCTTAGGGTATCCTATGAAGACACATTTCTCCGCTTTGGGTTCGAGCTTGTCCGGCATCAACTTCTTGACGTAATCTTCGCATCCCCAAACTTTAAGAAACGACAACTTAGGTTTAGCACCAAACCATAGTTCATATGGTGTCGTCTCAACAGATTTAGATGGTGCCCTATTTAAAGTGAATGCAGCGGTTTCTAATGCATAACCCCAAAATGATAACGGCAAATCTATAAGAGACATCATTGATCGCACCATATCTAATAGAGTTCAATTCCAGCGTTCAGACACACCATTGCGCTGTGGTGTTCCGGGTGGAGTGAGTTGCGAAATGATTCTGCTTGCTTTAAGATGCGTGAGAAAATCATAACTCAAATATTCACCTCCATGGTCGGATCGTAGAAATTTAATTTTCCTATTACGATGGTTTTCCACTTCGTTCTGAAATTCTTTGAATTTTTCAAACGTTTCAGATTTATGTTTCATTAAATAGATATACCCATATCTACTTAAGTCATCAGTAAAAGTGAGAAAATAGCGATATCCACCGCGCGTCGAAACACTCATTCGTCTGCATACATCGGTATGTATGATTTCCAATAAGTCTGTTGCTCACTCCATTATTCCGGAGAACGGGTTTTTGATCATCTTGCCCATGAGGCACGGCTCGCATGTGTCAAATGATTCAAAATCAAGAGACTCCAAAAGTCCATCAGAATGGAGTTTCTTCATGCGTTTTACACCAATATGACCTAGACGGCAGTGCAATAAATAAGTTAGATTATCACTATCTACTTTGCATCTCTTAGCCTCAATGTTATGGATGTGCGTTTCATTGCTTTCGAGATTCAGAAGAAATAAACCATTCACAACAGGTGCATGACCATAAAAGATGTTATATATAAATAGAACAACCATTATTCTCTGATTTAAATGAATAACCGTCTTGCAATAAACACGATCCAGATATAATGTTCATGCTCAACGCAGGCACATAATAACACTTACTAAGGTTTAAAAATAATCCCGAAGGTAAAACTAAGGAGAGCATGCCGACGGCCATCACATCAACTTTTGATCCATTGCCAACGCGCATCGTCACCTCATCCCTTGCTAGCCGCCGTCTATTCTGTAGCTCCTGTTTCAAGTTACAAATATTAGCAACTGAACCAATATCATATACCTGGGCACTACAACGAGCGCTAGTAAGGTAAACATCAATAACATGTATATCAAATATACCTTTAATGGTGCCAGCCTTCTTGTTCGCTAAGTACTTCGGACAGTTGCGCTTCCAGTGACCCTTGTCCTTGCAATAGAAGCACTCAGTGTCCGGCTTAGGTCCAGACTTGAGCTTCTTCTCATTAGGGGCAACGCGCTTGCCGCTGCCTTTCTTGAAGGATTTCTTTGCACCCTTAGCTTTCTTAAAGCTAGTGGTCTTGTTGACCATCAACACATGATTATCTTTCTTGATATCCACCTCCGCAGCTTTCAGCTTAGCGAAGAGCTCAATGATCGTATCAGTGGAACCAATTTGATTGTGAGTAACTACAAAACCTTTGTAGCTAGGAGGGAGTGATTGCAGAACTCTGTCAATCTTGAGCTCTTCTGGAATCTTGCAGTCCAGTTGCTTAAGACGTTGAGTGTAGCCCGACATCTTAATGGCGTGCTCACTAACGGAACTCCCTTTTCCTCCATCTTGCAGTTAAAGAACTTCTCAGAGATCTCATATCTCTCAGAACGGGCCTGAGTCTGAAACATGGTTTTCAGTTCCTCAAGTATCTCAAAGGGCCCGTCGAACTCCTCAAAACGATTTTGAAGTTCTGGTTCCATAGCAAACAACATGGTACTCTTAATCACTCCATAATCATCTTTATGGATCGATAAACAGCTTTTTCATTAGCCGCGATCAAGAGTGTGGGCGTCACCTAGCGCTTTCTCAAGTACATAGGCTTTTTGTCTGCCAGCGAGAATGATTCTCAGATTGCGGAACCAGTTGGTGAAGTTAGACCCATTGTTCTTAAGCTTTTCTTTCTCAGCAAAAACGTTGAAGTTGAAGTTGGACTTAGCCATTTGATCTACAAAATTTGCAAATACAATTTAGACTATGTTCATGATAACTAGTTCAACTTAATCAATTTACTAGATGAACTCCCACTAAATTCAACATCCCTCAAGTTGTTTAGTGAACACGATCCAAATTCACCACACCTAATCCGATCTTCACGAGAAGAGATGTGGTTTAAATGGTGGACAACAAAGTGTCGATCATATCATTCATATGACTCATGTTTAACCTTTCAGTTCGTGTGTTCCGAGGCCATGTCTATACATGCTAGGCTCGTCAAGTCAAACCCAAGTATTTCCGCGTGTGCAAAACTGGCTTGCACCCATTGTATGTAAACGTAGAGTTTATAGCACCCGATCATCACGAGGTGCTTGAAAACGACGAACTTTTGCAATGGTGCATACATGAGGAGAACACAATTTTATCTTGATCTTTAAGTGAGGAATCATCTTATAATGCTACCATCGCGATCTAAGCATAATAAGATACATAAAAGGATAAACATCACATGCATATAATTTTATGTGACATGGTATAGCCAATCTCCGCGCAATGATCTCCATATTGTGCGCGCCAGCATGATCTCCATCACTCCACCATGATTGCCTCCACCACGAATAGCAACTACAACTATTGCTAACTACTTAGCGATAAAGTAAAGCTATTACATGGCGTATAAGAAGTTGACACGCGGGTCATATACAATTATAAAGACAACCATACGGCTCCTGCCGGTTGTGAACTCATCGACATGCAAGTCGTGAAATATTACAAAACATGATCATTGCATACATCTCAATTCATACACATCATGTCTTGGGCCATACCATATCACAAAACACTCCCTGCAAAAACAAGTTAGACGCCTCTACTTTGTTGTTGCATGTTTTACGTGGCTTATGGGAGTAACAAGCTAAGAACGATTCTTACCTACGAAAAGCCACAACGGTGATATTATGGTTGCTAACATCCGTTGTAAATCTCATTACTACTATAGTGATAGAAACTGGCATCCACCAGCCGCATGCGTGGAACAAGCCACACGTCAAGTGCGGAGCCGGTCTCGCGAACGAGGTCGCGTAAAGTTGGCATGGACCGCTTCGGTCTCACTATGTCGCGCCATAATAAATACACAACAAGAGGTTTGCAACAGAAAACATCAACGCCCACAACAAGCATGTTGCGTTCTACTCATGAAACACATCTACGCATAGATCTAGCTCTGATACCACCGATGGGTTTCGCAGCATAGTAAATCAAAAAAATTCCTACGGATGTGAACAAGAAAGCCAATATCTAATCTAGGAGATGTAATCAATGAGAGAGATTGATGAGATCTTCATACCCTTGAAGAAATCGCACAGCGGAAACGTTCAACATAACGTGGTTGACGTAGTCGTACTCGTCGTCTCCTCCTCGCGATCCGATCCGATCCTACGCCGCAAATGGCGGCGCCTTCGAGAGATGCACACGTACGGTGCAGCCACGTCTCCTCCTTTCCTTGGTCCAGCAAGTATGGTGGAGAGATAGATTGGATCTGCAGCACGACGGCGTGGTGCTTATGGTGGAGAGTTTCACAGGCAGGCCACGCCTCTGGGAGAGAGAGAGAGAGAGAGAGAGAGAGAGAGAGAGAGAGAGAGAGAGAGAGGGAGGAAGCTGGACGGCTAGGGTTGGAGGGGGAGGCTGCCCTCCTTATATAGGGGGCTGGCCGGCCCCTTGACCCCTCCTCCAAGCCCTAGGGAGGCGGCCCAAGGGGTGGAGTGGGGGGCAAGTCATCCCCCCTCCCTCTTCTGGAAGGTTCCCTTAGGGTTTCCCCTAAGGGTTGGCCGGCTGGGCCTTAGGGGCCTTGTGCCCCTGGCCCAAAGTGGCCAGGGCACTTCCCCTTAGGCCCACGCAGGCCTCCGACAAGTGGGTCCACGTTGGTCCCACTCTGAAACATTCTAGAACCTTCTGGTACAATACCGATAAACTCCGAAACGATTTCGAAATACAAAAACTGCTTTCCTTTATATGAATCTTATTCTCCGGACCATTCCGGAACCTCTCATGATGTCCTGGATCTCATCCGAGACTCCGAACAAAAAACTCATAAACCAATTATCCATTCTATCCTAGCGTCGTTGCACGTTAAGTGTATGACCCTACGGGTTCGAGAATATGCAGACATGATCTTCTATCAATAATCAACAGCGGGATCTGGAAACCCATATTGACTCCCACATATTCATCGATGATCATATCGGATGAACCACGATGCCAGGATTCAATTAATCCCATATATGTATTCCCTTCATCACGCGATATTTTACTTGTCCGAGATTCGATCGTTGGTATCGGCATACCTAGTTCAATCTCGTTCACAGCAAGTACTTTACTCGTTCCGTAATCTGATATCACTTTGTGATTAACTCCTTAACCATGTGCTTGCAGGCGGTGTTGATATCGATTACCGAGTGGGCCCGAAGTATATCTCTCCGACTCGGGAGGGACAAATTCCATCTCGATACATACAACCCAACAAGTACTTTCTGATCACCTGAGAGACACACCTTTATGATCACCCTCACATAGGATGACGTTTGATGACCTTAAAGCTTTCTTCTGATACCAGGGAGTTTTATTATCTCATGGTCTAAGGAATACAATACTTGACATAGGAAAAAAGCTTCGCAAAGATGAACACGATGACACGATCTAATTGCTCTACTTAATTTGGGTATGTCCATCATATCATTCTCCTAATGACATGATCTCATTATTAATCGACAACTCATGTCTATGGTTAGGAAATCTTAACCATCATTAATCAATGAGCTAGTCCATAGAGGCGTACTAGGGACATGGTGTTGTTCATAAACCACACAAGTATCAAAGTTTCCGCTTAATACAATTCTAGCATGGAATATAAACTTTATTATGAACAAGAATTATAATAATAACATCTTTATTATTGCCTCTAGGGCATAATTCCAACACTCTCTCCTCTAGGGATAGTGATCGGTTTTCTTGAGCGATGTCAAGTTTTAGGATTACAAGGAGAGCTGCGTGAAGGAGTACTTTAGTGTTGGAGAACAAAGTTCTACTCCATTTTGAGAGAACCTTGGTCGTGGCCTTCAGTTTGTGGAAAAGCTTTTGATAGGGTTCCATATGGTTGGAAGGAAGGCTCCACGCTTGGGCGACCACCCCCTCAAACCCCGGCATGATGGTCCAAAAGTTTTCAAACTTGAAGCTTCTTGGTTTGGTTGGGCCACTATCATCGGCAAGTAGGAGGAGGCAATGGTCCGAGAGTGCGGAAGAGAGAGCATTCAGGACATGGTTTCCAAAGTGGAGGTCCCAATCAGAGTTGCAAAAGAAAGCGTCAAGCTTGCACATGGTTGGGATGTTCCTTTCATTACTCCAAGTAAAGCGTCTATTTTGAAGATGAACCTCTTTTAGCTTACGGTGTTGTAACGTCCTCCGGAATCTATTGATGCGGCTTCGGTTCACATTTCTGTTATTCTTGTCTCTAGCTCTATATGTTTGATTGAAATCGCTGAGGGCTAGCCATTTCACTCTTTGTTGGCGGGTTTTCGAGCGACTAACTCGGCAAAAAATCGTCTTTCCTTGTGCTTGTCGTAGGCCAATAGACCAAGGTGATCTTGAAAACAGCCCCGGACTCTCTAATTAGGATCATTATGGAAAGGCAAAATTCGGAGCTGACTATATTGGTTACTTGGATGAAACTACCGTCCCATAGCATGAGTATTCCACCTCTAATGCCGTTTGTCGGGCGATGCGCAAAGCTTTTGAGACGGTGTCCTCCAAGATAGCTTGCAGTGAAATGGCTGATATCCTCGAGTTTGGTTTCTTGGAGGCAGACCAAGTGGTAAGAAGACGCTGCAATGATCCCGTGCACTGTTGTCTGCATGTCAGTGCCATTTAGGCCTCTCACATTCCAACTTAGTATGAAAATGTTGTCACCTATTGGGTAAACTGAAGAACTCTTGGTCGTACGGTTTGGGCATGCAAACAGCAGGGCATCTCGAAGTGGCCAGCTGAAGCTGATAGTAATCAGACTGAGCAAGCGAGTTAAGCTGGACGGTTCAAAACAAATAAATCAAGGTCTCGCACACCACAAGAACTACAGGAAGACAGTGCTGCCATAGCAGTTTTGAAAAGGCTAAAACATCAAGCCACACACGGCTTGGACTCACTTCTCAGGTTTTGTTAACATGATAACACTTGCAAACTCAATACTGATTGTCAAACTGAGCAGATCAAACATTTCCTGTGATTGTCTCGGCATCAGGTGCAAACTGTTCGAGAGAAGCATTGCTCCTCCACAACTGCTTCCTTTTCTTGATCGAGCTTGAATAAGCTGCGCAGGACACGTATACGATCTGCAGAGTTTTCATCTTTGAACGAGCTAGCGAAGATCTCTAATGCTTGTTCTGTCACTTCTTCTCCATCCTTGACGATGTCCAGATGTTGGCAGAGGAAAGCCACAGCTGCTTGAGCGACAGGCCGTGCACGATGCGCTCTTGCTCCTAGAGCGCCTCCCTGGGAATCCAGACAAGTGGATGGCCAGCATCTTCCTTCGTGCCGCTGGCCGCACAGGCGGCGACGAGACAGGAGCCCTGGACAGCAAAGGTGGCTTCACTGACGTGAATAGCTTGTCCAACGCATCCTTGCTTGATGGGGAGCCTATGGCAGAGCGGATGGGCGATGTCGGAGCTCCGCTGGCGGAGAGGTCAGGAGTGCGCGTGCCAGGGGACGACGGGACGAAGGTCGGAGTGACCGCCGTGGGTGACGTGCAGGGCGGCGTGTCGAAGCCCGATGGCTTGGGCGAGGTGTGGAGAAGCATCAAGGTTGGCGAGCAGAGACTGCGCGCCGCAGCGCAGAGGCCTTCCTGGATGGAGGCACCCGTCTTCCTAGAGGCCCCGCCGACGGGGGCAGCACGGACACCGGGGACACGGGCGACGATGGCGGAGTCAGGTTCTCTCTGGAGAGGCGACGGACAGCGTGCGGCGACGAGTCGCGTCCCCTGGCCCGGCCACGACGCGTGATGGAGGGTGCGATGATGTCTTCATCAGCGTCGTCCTAGTTCTCTTCCTCAGCATGCACGAAGGAGCCGCCCATAGAAGGCTCACCAGTCACCACGCCTGGCAAGCAACGCCACGAGGGAGGACTCCCTCGAGTTCACGGACGCAGCCTGGCGCAGGGCTGGCTCGATCTCGGTCAGGACGGGCTCCACCAGCTCATTTTCATAGATGAAGTAGTGTGACGTAAATCGATGAAGAGATGATCATTCATGTTAAGCAACCGAGGGGGGTCACCGAATTTTGGGTTGCTTGAAGATATCGGACTGCCAATCATAGCTTCACATGAACATTCAGTACAAATAATCTTGGTAATAAATATCTTGACATCAAGAACTTTTCAAAGTTCCAGGGATCACTTCAAAAGCGCCTTTGAATTTGGGTTCATGTGATATAGTAGTAGCTTGCAGTATAACACGCTTATCCTTCTGAACATATATTCAAAAGAGGACACATCTAATGCAGACAGCACTACCTACCATTCAGGACAGTGATTGACAAATCATTCAGGGATAAGGTTCCTTCAGGGACATCAGCTTCAACGGGAAGCAGCATGGAGAGAAAACCAGGTTGTTTTGGGTCAGGTAAGGTGGCATTTTCGTTCGTAATCATAGAGATGACTTCAGACATGGAGGGCCGATCAGCGGCAGCCTCCTGAACGCACAACAGGCCGGCGTGAATGCATCGTAGCACCATATTCTCAGGGCATGCACCGAGCAATGTTTTGTCAATGAGCTCGTGCCATCTGCCTTCTTTCCACAGCTCCCATGCCTGCAAAGTTCAGTTCTAACCATCAAATTAAAAAAAAAGTTCATCTACAACAGTTATTGAACAATTTAAGCCTGTTGGAATTTCGACCTACATGACCAAGGAGGTTAAGAGAGTTGCCACACCCGTGAGGTCCTGCATTTCTTAGTCCACTGACGATCTCTAGAAGCAATACCCCATAGCTAAAAACATCGGACTTGACAGAGAAAATACCTGCCATAGCATACTCAGGAGCCATATAGCCACTGAAAGAACAAATATCTAGTAAATTCAATGTCCATTTTCAACCTATGTCAAATACAGATAGAAGCACTTACTATGTTCCAACGACTCTTTTCGTGTTGGCTAGTCCTCCTTTGGGATCAAATATTCTTGCCATCCCGAAGTCTGAGATCTTAGGGTTCATATCCGAGTCCAACAGAATGTTGCTGGGTTTCAGGTCCCTATGAATAATTCTCAGCCGAGAATGCTTATGGAGATAAATAAGACCTTGTGCAATCCCTTCAATTATGTTAAGACGCATTGCCCAGACCAAAAAGGCCCTTCTCGATTGTTCTTGCGAAAATAAACAACTTGATCGGTTCATGAAGGCATGCAAGGAAAAGAACAGCTACGAAGTAGGGGACATCTGTATTAAAAGTGAACATACCAAATAGGAAGAAATCCAAGCTTTTGTTTGGCATGTACTCATAGATTAGTACCATTTCATCCCCATCAATGCAGCAACCTAAGAGTCCAACTAAATTTCTATGTTGAAGCTTGGCTATCAATAAGATTTCATTCTTAAACTCAGGTAGTCCTTGCCCTGAATTCGCTGCTAGTCTCTTAACAGCAACATCCTCCCCATTTGGTAAGTTTCCCTGGAGCATTCAGCATTATGTCAGATTTTCAACATAGTATGACATTAGATAATACAACTATACAAGTGTAGAAACAGATTCAGCTCCAAAAAAATAAAAAGGAAATAAGACTGATTTGATGTATATTTGAATTTGCCCATCGAACAACACAACTTGTTTGCCACGCATGAATAATAAGTGGAGGATGTTGTAACGACGAACAATTTACAGGGCCACTAGACAAATATATGCAAAACATATCTATGTTTTTTAGCATATATATAGTTGTATAACTACATGGGTGCTGTAGTCTATATATTGTGTCATGTGTCCTTTCTCTAGCCCATACTTTCTCTTTCTCCTTTCAATATAGTATACATTTCGTATTTATTACAATCAAAGCCTATAAACACAAAGTTATACACGCTGGCTACACGCTTCAGAATAAAACTATTATAATCAGTACCATTCTTGTCTTGAAATGCCATCAAGCATATTAAAAAACACTAGTAAGTCGCATGTGCTAAGCACATAGAAACGAATTTCTTAATAAACTAAAAAAACGGTGTTGTGAATATATGACTCACAATTAGCACTCACAATTAGCTGTGTCATTTTTTCAGGGTTTTGTTTTGCAAATTTTCAGGATAATATTTTACTTTTTGTAAGAATTGGATTAGTACAAATGTTCTAGGTGTAAAGTACGGTTGGCACAGCCCAAAATGCTAGCATGAATACTCAGCCAAGCATAATGCAGCGCTATACACACCAAGCAGACTGCTCCAATGCATCTCAGCTGACTGACACATGGGATTGATCCCTTTTATTTTAGCTATTAGCCATGGAGTGCAGTTCGCGCGAGGTGTTATAGGCTTGTGAATCAAATAGCTTCTAGTTCCCCTGCCTGTCAGCCTGCAAGGTGGAGCCCACTGCTTCGTTCTAACGCAAGCCATTGGATATAATAAAAAAAGGCTCAAGTTGCACGGATTCGCTCATGTTTTCACCATCTGATTCATTCAATCAATGGTCAAATTTCTCAGACCTTAGCAGGAACAATGTAGATGCAGAGGGTAAATCCAGATTCAAAAACTGATGTACTATATAGTGGTATAGAAAACTAAAGAACACAATTAACCTTGTACACAGGGCCAAACCCCCCTTCTCCAAGCTTGTTTTCAGTAGAGAAGTTATCTGTAGCATTTTTTATTTGTGTAAACGAAAGTGTTGTAAAGTGAGAGCATGTGTCTTCAGTCTCCCAAAGTTTCATTACATCTGAAGCCATGGCGAGGGAGTGATCATGCTGTTTTCCTTTCCCTGGTTCATAAAAAGAGAATTCACATGTTTTTATGTGCTGCATACTAAGACATGCCATGTTCTTTAACCATGAATCATATTTTCGAACTCAGAATGGATACCTTTTTTCCATCTCCTAATCCAAATCAAAGAAGCGAGACAAAATATTAGGAACGCAACTGGAGGAAGTATATATGCTAACAAGATCATTTTGTGACCTGAAAAGAACAGAACTTGTCACTTGACTTAATAGCACTCTCAGAGATATTTTTCTTTCCTTCAAAGACCAAATCATCACATACTAATCACCCCAGTGGCACGAATACTTTACCATGTGATATGTTTCTTACCTGAGCTACTGTTAGATTCGAACTCTGATGCAGCTAAACGAAGATGAACAGTCCCTACTCCACTCCCATCAAATTCATCCTGCATGTTTGTTAGATTGCCACGCCATAAGCTGCATCCATCAGATGGCGTATGAGCATATGCCGTACAAGAGCAATCATCCATGCAGGCAGATTCACATTGACTTTCTTCCACAATTGAAAGCTTCTGTCTGTTGTCACTGTCAGGAAGTCGCATACGAGGCATATCAGTAAACATATCACCATTGCACTGCAGTGTGGTGTTTCTAGTGCATCCTTTCCTATAATTTGATGTGTCTTGTTGTGCAAAGCCTTTTGGACATTGACAAAGGGATAGAGATCCTGATGCTGATGCTGACGCTGATACTGATAACCTACTGTTATTGCATACACCATAAACTCCACATAAATTAGACACATCGCAACTTTCTGGCTGTCTCCATAACAGTTTCCAGGATTTGGCATCTGGATCAAACTGTGTTAAATTCAACGACCCAGTTCGATCCAAAACAATCTTAGTCATTTTGTCACTAGGGTTGGGAGTGTACATGCACGTAAGGTTGTCACATTGAAATGAAACAGGGATGATGCCAATAGATGTCAGATCTGGAATGAGAGAATTCGTGTCACCAGTCCATCGTGCGCTGGTCCAAAATATATTCCCATTCCACCAAATAATTAACTGTGATGCATTAGCTATGCCTGGTCCAAAGGTGTAATCCCCCATTGCTGGGTCATCATTTCTCCTCCATGACGTCAACAAATTTCCAACTGTAATATCCATTCCAGGTAGCCATGTATCAGTAGGAGAGGCAAAGCTCTGCCATACGATATTTGAATGGTTGGTCATGCTCCTCAGCACAAAGTTGCCAGAATCCAGAATTACAGCCTCAACATCTGCCACTCCCACCCCAGAAGCAACTGTGAACGAACTACCTTTGCCATCTAGAAGTATCAGATTACCGCCATTATCAAACTTAAGTATGCCCGACTTATCCTGTACTGGATTATTCCTGTTAGCAACCCACACAGCCGTTCCATTTGGAACACTGTTGTACCATATACCGATATATCGGTTGCTTGAAGCTCCAGGGCTAAAGAATCCGAGCACAAAGTGGTTATTAACAGAAACCAGGTTCTGCCCATCAGCAATCGATTCATTCAGAGTGATGCTGTCTATTGCTGATAAACACCTTGTTGCGAATACAGGCAGAATCAGCAGAACAAGAACGGTGCACTTCTTCAAGTAGCTTAGTTCTACAAACATGGCTTTCTCCAAGCATAAACTGGGAAAATTGCAAAAAAAATAGTTGAGAGGTTGAGACTGAGAGACATTAAAAGGAGGACATAAGCATATCTTCATACCTCTTTGAGTTTGTCGAAATTGTGAATCATGGGCGAAGCAACTTAAGCAGATACTTGTAATCCCTGCAAGATGGTATGGACCTTTTTCCAGCGGATATCTCCAAAAATCATGAGCATCCGGGGTTGCAAGCTTTGAAGTTTCCATGGGACGAATTTTCCAATTTCCAGTCAATCGTGGAAGATGGTTGCAGTCAATGCTGGGATGTGACTCTTATGTCTGTAGCGCTAGCAGATAATCGCGCTACCACACACTGAAAGCAAATAATTAGAGGCATCTGTTCAGAGGGTTCCACCTGAGGTAGTGAATTTTGACCGGAGACCGACTGGTTGACTTGGAAAATAATATGAGATCTAAAGCCCACAAAGCTCCAACGGACTTTTACAAGAAGAAATGAACTAGTTGCCATTGTGCAACAAAGATGACAATCTTCACTGATTTTGCATAATTGTGCAACTGTGCACGACGCATCTGATGGTATGCTGCATGACCAAGGAACGGTTGGTATGCTGCATGACAATCTTCACTGATTTTGACATGCTAAAGTGTTGTTGTGGCCTACAGGTTTCCAGCGTTTACAGGGGAACATAAGAGGCGGAGGCCTCGCACCTTTCTCTTCCACCGACTCCTTTTTTTGCACAATCCATTCCTGCATTCTCTTCCATCATTGAGATACAACAAGCAAGACTAAGGCAAGCTAAACTTAATGGGGAAAAAAGGTGAAACCACGACTAGAATTGCAAAAATCAAATGGCGCACCAGTTCGAACAGTACACAAGACGAAGCTCCGGAGTTAGGTGAGGGAACTGGGCACCCCACCTGCTAGGGTCTACCAAGCGGGAATCGACTCGCCGCCGCCACCACCGCCGCGGGCAACCACTCGCGGCGGAGCCGGTGCCGACGAGGAAGCCGAGGCCTTCTGCAGGATTTGTTTCGTCGGAAACCCATCTAGGCCGCCCGCCGAATGGAAGCATGGGCTGGTTCGACTTTTTCTTTCTGTGTATTGAGCATATGGGCTGGTTCGACCTAGTCAGCTCATCCACTGGATATCTAGACTTCACAGATGGGTCGAGTCAAATGCTTGAAACTTGAAAGCATTAGGCCATAAATAAGTGGGCCGTCGACGACAATTCGGTAAAAGAACAGGCCACATAAAGTGTTTCCCGGAATTCGTGCGAAACTCTCAAAAACAAAGTATCCTGTACGATACTAGTAAACTGCGCGTGCTTTGCACGCTAGTATCTTACCTTATTATGGTATAATAATAAAACACTGCAATTAAGTTGGATAAAACACTTGGTCGACCTGCAAATAAATATTTCTCAGGAACTTAGAATAGTAACTACTCCCTTCATTTAGAAATATAAGACGTTTTAGCTTTGTGAATTAAATTTATTAAGACGTCTTTTCATGTATAGGTTCGTAGAGGTTTGAAGTGAACCTATACACGAAAAAAGTTTACATTCATTTCACAAAGCTAAAATGTCTTATATTTCTAAACGGAGGAAGTACTTTGAAAAACTTTGACTTTGCATGACTGTTGAACTTTACAATTTTTCTTTTGTATAATTCACAATTGTTATGAGATAATGAGCATATGATCTCCATGAACATTGGTTTGAGCCTCCATTCGTCAATATGTATAAGTTTCATCTATTCTTTTTTCTACTTCCCAAATTTATGTTTATCTATCATAATTTATAGTTGTGTATGAAACGACCGGAAAGAGTTGTTCTCTTAACATGTTATCTATTAATACTATTTACCATCTCACGGAATATCGTATGACACAAAAGTGTTTTCACCGGCCGGGAGAATGTTCCCATCATGCGATTACACAATGCCTCCATCGGCAAGAATCTATTACACAAGAAATGGTTTGCATCGCCAATAACGTTATACATGGACCTAATATTTGATTCGTAGTGATAACCTAATCTGCAATGTGACTGTCATGTAATGAACATGTTTCTTGAATTTGCAATAGTTAGTTGTAATTTATGAATCCATAAATGTATTGCCCCTCTGTCTTAAAATACATGTCTAGATTTTGTTTAAATTTGGATATTATTATATACTAAATAGTGTAGATACATCTAAATTTGGACAAATCTATGACATCTATTTTTAAACACAGGGTACATATATTCGTACCAAACCAGATGATAATGGTCTTGTGTTAGGAGGCACATGATAAAAAAACTTGTAGAAATTAACCTTGTAGAATTTCAATGTTATCATGAAAGAATTATATTGTTAGTATATTCCATGAAAGAACCCCGGTTTCATATTTTCACAATTATACATCTTTAGGGGATTTTTAGCCTAAAAATAGCTCCACATATTTTACTAAAGTATTCGTTCAAAATACAATGATTGAAGTTAGTTACGTGTTGGAGACTACAGATTTCCAATACGTTGTACTCCATATTTATATATGGGGCGAGTACTTTATGCTAAAAATAATATTTTGTTCGTCTCAAAGTAGATATCGTAAATTTAGTATGTATATACATCCAAATATAGACAAATTTCTGACATCTATTTTGACGGTTAAAATAATTAAAGTTAGTTAAATGTTAGAGACTGCATATTACCGATGTATTTTATTTATATATAGATCAGACGTTAGGTCCTGGTATAATGCAAAATTTACATGTTAGAGACTACTCCCTCCATCTCATATTATGTTGCGCATAATTTTACGTGTAAGTCAAACTTTATAAAGTTTGACCAAGAATATACAAAATAATATGAATATGTATGATATAAAATATATATATTATGAAAGTACATTTTAAGACAATTATAATAATATTAATTTAGCTCATATAAGTTTATAGTTGAATCAAACTACTTGGTTAAATATTGTATAGTTTGACTCTAATAAAATTTTATATGCAACCTAAATTGGGACGGAGGGAGTACAAATTTTGGATATGTTCTACTCCCTCTGTTTTTGAGTGAACCTACACATTAAAAGAAGTCTAGATACACTCATGTCACAAAACTAAAACAACTTATATTTTAAACGGAGTGAGTACTATTTAAATTTCCTCTCTTCCTCTTTCTAAGGATTTTTTCTAATCGGCATCGGGAGAATTATTTGTCACGCAAGTGGACTTGAACACGTTGATTATACAACATCTGTTGAGATGAATGAATGATCTAGTGTATAGGCTCACTGTAGACTTGTTAAAATGGAGGCGGTATTTTAATGATTTAGTGCATAGGCTCACCGTCGATTGAATTTGAGTACAAACCTGACTACCATATGACAGATGGTGCAGGTGGAGCTTTTCTGTGATGCAGTGGACTCTTCCCGATGTCTCGAGACCCCATACTCTCGCGAGTACGAAGGGTGGCGAATCCACAGGCTCACAACCGTTAGATCAAATGAGATCTGGTGTGATGAACGACAGATAGAAGGTTCAACATACAAATCAACGGCTTAGATTTCTATAAAGGTGCATTGGCGGGAACACTGTAGAACTAAGTGGTAAATCCAAATTTGAAAACTCGTGTACTATACAGTGGTATAGATAAGTAGGGTTGCAAAGCGGCACCTGTTCCATCCCGCTTCGTAGTTAAAACTGTTTTGTTTAGTTCTGTTTTTTTTTTTTCAGAAAATTTAGTTTAGTTTAAACTAAATTTTATCTAGGCCACGGCTCGTTAGTGTGGCATGGCAGCAGCGTTTTTTTGCCCTGGTTTGGTCCTTTTTGACTGTTTTTTCTATTTCTTTCTCTTTCATGTTTTTTCAAATTCGGGTATTTTTTAAAATTTGGACATTTTAAAATCTCCATTTCCTCTTTCTTCGATGGTACTTGGCTCTCCGAGTGAAAACTCTAGCTCCAGATTTTCTGGACTGGGCGACGCCAAAGTCTACGTCATGACCTCCTTGGAGGCGTCGCTTTGAAGAGCATTTTTACGAATCTTGGATGGTACTTTTTTGCAGTCAGGGGTGGTGGATGCATAGCATGACTTAGATGGCGACCCTGAGCGACAAGGGTTGTAGGTTCATCGGCTCGGTCGACGCATCCTATCGGGAACGGTTGGACGGTGTGTCGGGGCGGTGGCCCCATATGTGGTGCAACGGCCATGGTTTGCGGGTGGTTGCTCTATATAGCTTGGGTTGTGGGCAACCATGTCGTGTGGCGTCGCAGCTCATGGGTAAGCAGTGGTATGTCGAAGTGGAGGCACCGGAAGGTGGTGTGTGGCGGGCTGCGCGGGACGTTGCTGGGTAGAGGAGTGTTGGGGCGGCAGCCTCGAGTGTTCAACGAGTCTTCTTCACCTTTTGTCGAAGTGTCCCGGATCTGCTCCTCTCATAGCAGTCACGACTCCGTTGCCTTGCTTTCAGCCCAGTTTCTCGTTAATTAAGCGAGCAACTCTCTTCTTAATTAATTGAAAGGCGAAAGCTCTTTCTCGTTTCAAAAAAAATGGATTGTTCACTAAAAGAAAACGAACAACGATCCCTGATAAAGTAAAACTTGCATGAAGACCTTCGAGTTCTTTGCCTCCAGGGAGGATATTTCCTGAGGATTATTTAACATGACAAAGTCAAAATGCCGTCGCGTCCTTTCATACTATATACTACTCCAGAGAACAGAAGGCGATACTGTCGGACAGCCAAGAACAATAATAAGAAATAAAGACGCCACCTTCCTCGAGGTCACTTGTGTCTATTGTTATTATCAGACACGTTGACCTAGCTAAACGCACCGTTCATCCACGAACTTTCGATCACCAGACCTAGTATCAATTTTCTTAATGACACCCAGAGAAAACGTACTGACGAAGGAGGCAGATGACACCTGCAAGCAACCGGCGCTGGAGAAGCATCCTCCCTCCCTACGTACATCTTTGCTGGCTACTTCGCAGAAACCTAGCAAGAACCGCCAGGGGCAGCAACCGCCTGAAGATAGATAGCTAGCTACGACGCCTGCAATTGCCTGTACTTTGGTTGGCATTCATGGAGAGACTGTTTCCCAGAACCTCATGAACTCCTTCCTTCCTTCGTCTCCCCACGCCATCCCCTCCTTATTTAAGCACCCATCATTCTCCTCTCAATCCCATCATCCATTTACCACAGTTGCAAACAGGGCTGGCTACTTGATTCTCCGGCCTTCTTCCTCGTCGAGCCGGATCAGGTGCGGTATGGGCGCCGACACGGGCTCCTCCGTGCAGTTTGAGGACTTCCTGCCATCGATGGCGAGGAAGCTCGGCGTGGAGGGGCTGATCCAGGAGCTCTGCAAGGGGTTCCAGCTGCTCATGGACCCCAGGGCCGGCAAGATCACCTTCCAGAGCCTGAAGAGGAACGCGTCCAAGCTGGGCCTCGGCGAGCTCCCCGATGACGAGCTCCAGGAGATGATGAGGGAGGGGGACGTAGACGGTGACGGCGCCCTGGATCAGATGGAGTTCTGCATTCTCATGGTCAGATTAAGCCCTGAGCTGATGCAGGAAGAGTCGTATAGGGTGTTCGAATGTTGATGTAGTTTGATACTTGCATACAGTAGAACATAGTGATTGCCATCAATACATAGATCCATAGTGTAGTGTTTGTGCACTCCTCTCCCCATGAAGTCTTAATAAGAGTCTGGCTGATCATCATACTAATTACGGAAGTACCAACATACAATTTCTTTACATCACACTTACAAAGCACATATCACTTCAAGCAAACGGTTGATTAAAACATGGACATATCAGATGCTTATGTTGCCACCGACAAAAGGGCAGAGACTTATTAAGAACACGTATAAGTACACAACGCAAAAAATATGCAGTACAACAATTCTTTTGGTTTACTCCACATGATCAACATATTAAAAGGTATAATCATCTCGTTCACATATAGCTGAAATGTTGCGTTGACCTGTCGAACTCAGATATGTGGCATTCTCCTTTCGTCCTATGAAAGATCTACTGGAGTGCCGCAGAGCTCACCGATCTCCTTCTCTAGAAGTCGCATGAGATTTACTCCAGTCCGCCTATAAACCCAGCTGTGTGTTGCTGCATCCCAGTCAAACCTAGCAGGCCCACTGCAGACATGATATTGACAGCCCTTTCAGATAAGAATCAACACGTACCAGACCAAGATTGAAGAGCTTATGGACAATGGAGGCGATGATATATCTAAGCAAATCTTTTATGAGTGGGATCTCTTGAAGAAAACTTATAGCCGTATTAAAAAGCACAAGGCCATATAGTAGGATAAGTATCAAAATAATGGAATGCAAATATACTCTTCTTAAATTTTAAAAGGTACTGATGCCAATGAACTATCCTTGACAGTTATTGGTGTCACATAATAGCAAGCCTAACTTATACATAAGGAAGGTACATCATGATAATATGCTCACATTTGGGTACTTAGTACACACAAACTGACCAGCAAATAAGATAACACAACCTTACCTCACAGGTGAAGATAGCCAGATTTGTCTGTTTGGTGTTTGCTTGTTTACAACATAGGTCCCCAAATCTCCTAGCCTCAACGTTAGAACTTGATTCTTAAATTTCAGGGAAATGAGCAAAACCATATTAGTGATCCAATGCAGACAAAAAATGCAAAATAGTGAAACGGACATTACTAAAGCACATTTTACTATAACTAACCCCGTAATCTATGTCGAAGCCATCCATCTGCTGGGAATCACCATATTCCTGAAACAGGCCAAATAGAAAAATGTTAGCCAAAGATAGAGGCTGAACCGATATATATTTTTTTAGTGAAGCTTCTCATGAAGTAGTAAGGTACGAAGAGTTTATAGACGAATCTATTACCTCAAGTTTTTCAAGTAAATCATGTATCGTATCATCTGCTAATTTATGGAACTTATCCTCTGGCATTATCGACCTGTTCCATGTACACAGACGCAATAGACAGTTATCCAATGTGGCATAAAAATGGATCACCAAGGAAAACAGATTTTGCTGCTCTAAACTTGGCAATCATTTTTCTAGCAGAACTTTTCACATTATACTATTTTCATGCACATGAATTCACTGCAGTCACGGCAGTCGCTTCTCAAATACAGTACCCACTATTGCTAACTGCTAAGCCCTTGCAACTGTAATGACGAAATAACTAGTGTCTGAGGCTTCGAGGTTCAGTTTGGGGGTTCGCAGCAGAGCAGGGCAGCAATGGCCACAACATCGCAAGGCAAACTGTGACATAAATTTTCCCTGAGATGTATGATTATCCCCATTTTTTCCAAGCGACAAATTAAGCAGAAACTATACAGAAAGCAAACACTGAAGATACGAACGCAACAAGGAGCTCATAAGGACGAGAAACAAACTTGTGGTCCACAGCGGATGGGACGGGCGCATCTCCGGCGGGCTTCTGCGCTGGGCGCGTCGACGAGAAGGCCCTAGAGGAGAAGAGCGGCGCCCACGGCGATCCACCACACAGCTTCGTCGCGGTGGCGGCGGCGGCGTGGCAGGCAGAAGTGGAGGTCTCCGGGAGGGGTGAGGCTGAGAGGAGCACGGGGGCGCGAGACCTGATTCGCCTTGCCGCCGTGAGGCTGAAGAGGAGCTTCCGCGACGCCATCGCCGCCGGGGCGCCGTCGAAGGAGAAGATGCGTGAGCGTGCTGTGGGTTGGATCTCTAGATGGGCACTTGGTAGGCCGAAAACGGCAGGACCGTATTTGCGACTCCAACAGCCCAGGCCCAGGCGCGCCGTCGGTCGAACAGGAACAAGCCTGAGTACTCGCTAGACTAGAGCTCCTCTCATCAAAAATAAAAAAGAGTACTCCTTCGACCCACAGCCAACGGAATTTTTGTTCCACTAACTAATCCGATGGATGGTTGCCCGGTCTCGTCCCGTCGTGGTAGCTGGGTGGTACTAGTTGTGTTGAGTTTGTTTCAAATTGTGTTTCTCAATGCTCATCCTAGTGTCTTGATCTTCTTTCATAGTAGTTCAACGAACGGTTGGCGGAGCTTGGCAAAGGATATTCAGGCTAGTCATAGTGGAGGTAACTTCACTAGTAACTAAGAGGCAAAGTCAGCATTTTTGCTTATCTGGTAATGATTTAATGAAGAGAGAGATAGATTGAGTAACTAGCTATGTTACTGTAACATCACACATATTAAGATAAATTATGTCTACAAATCAGAAAAATAACCGTCACTATTCGATTTCGCGTGCTAAAACCCGGAACAAACGTCCTAAAACCGTCCGAACTGAAAAAAATTAGGCCCTCCGAGAAAACACCCCGTGGAACCACAAATCTCCAGGTTTCGAGTCCGACCCGGAGCCGACCTGGGAACCACGAGATGCTTAGCGGGACGAAAGTTTCAACACGTTCCCCTCCCTTCCACGTCCATCTATCGCCGTCGCCGCCGTAGACTCAGGCCCCGGCAGATAAATTTCGCCCGTCGACAAGGCCTCCGCCACTCGACGGTCACGTTCCCAACCCTCGCTGTGACAGAAATTGATGCGGGAGGGAGATCTAAAACTCGAGGTGGAAACATAGTTGTTGTTCATTGATTCAACCACGATTTCACACTCTACTAAATCTAGTTCATTGATTCAACCACTGGTAAACAATTTCACTTCCGCTGCCGTTGTCTTCCGCGCCGCCCTTCTCCTCCTTCGAGTTGTCGGCTTCCCCCTCGTTGTCGAACGGAACCTCCACGATTTCCGCATTGTACGCGAGACGGAGGAGCTCTTCGCGACGAGCGGCAGCGATGACGGTGTACTTGGTCCGTCCAAGAACAGACCAAAACCTCTCCCGCCCTTCTCGGTTGCGGAGATCTGGGTGCACCACGCGCCCGTAAACGATGTGGTTGCCTATCTTGGCCTTTCGCTCCTTCTTGAACAACGCCGGCCAGTACGGGCTGGCCGCCGCGTACCAGGGCAGCGCCCTCTTCCACGCGGGAATCTGGCGACGGCGCGCCGCGATGTTGCTCTCCATCTCGCCTCGGCCCGGGAGCGGAGCCACCGGCATCCCCACATAGCTGATGCGCCATCCGTGGGGCACCATCGCGGCCGACGGCGCGACGATGTCGAAGTACGCGAACATCACCGCCTTGTAGAAGTTCAGCGTGGGCACCTCCATGGCGGCACGGTGGAGATTGGAGAGGGAGGGGATGAATGGGGATGAACGCGTCGGCGCCTCCTATTTTGTACACGAAGACGACAAAGCGACGAGCGGAATCTAAATTGAATATTCCCTTTTCCGGTTTGGGTTTCTGGTTTCTGTTCCACCACGCCGTTCGCGACTTAAAAAAACCGCAAAACGCGACTTGAAAACGTGTTTTCTGATTCGGTCTTTTACGATGTACGCTAGAGATGCTCTTAACCATGCTTTGTTTGACGATAGTTGGTTCTCACTCTTGGGCCCACAACTCATATGGCTTCTTCGCCTAATTTCGTTTGGTTTGGGTTGCTTACCAATACCACGGATACCATCGTGTTTTGTTACCACATCCAAATTTTAAAAAATCAGCCACATCTATTTTAAGATAGAGGGAGTATATGATTTCTGTTGGTCAACTCTATAACAACAAGTATATTTTCAATTCTCTGGATAATCTGTTTACAGTGTGTATACCTTTGAACATGCTCGTTCTTTGACCTTTTAGCATAAGTGAAGCGGCAGAATTATTCCAGACAAATCGGGCGCAACGAGAAGTACTGTACGTACCATTGGTTGTTGTATCCGGAGATTTTATTCCTTCTTGGTGAAAATGGCTTCTCCTACCAATGGCTATCGATGGGCCAATAGGCCGTCGTAGCACCTCCACTCGCATGAAACGGGGGCAAGGCAAAAGTTATGTATATAGTCTCCTATAGAACCGTTCTCGCCCCTTCTTCTCCCTTCTCTAGTTCCTCTTCCTCCGGGCCGGCAGGCCCCTCCCCCCTCCTCTTCGGTGGTGGCCGGTGTTGAGATTGGGTGAGGGACCCTTCCCCCTGTACAACAGTAGCTAGAGTAGGTTAGTTTGATGTGTGCCCTAGTGCCGTCTGGCGTCATGCCATTTGGGATCTCGTCGTTGAGGTTCGGGAGCGACCTGCGGCGACGGGTGCTGGGGGTCTGCTTGCTCGTGGTGCTCCATTGGTGGGAGCCGGAGGCGAGCAGTGGTGCTACAACCAGATTCCCCTCAATAAAGCTCCCTTTGATCTTCCCAGATCGAGACTTTGCGGTTGGGATTCTTCCTCCAGGCCATCGAGGTGATGGAATTGAGGAAGATTCTCAATCCGTTGCGGCCCTTTGCCGATCTGAGGAGCGGGGTGATGGGAATACTACGGCGATCTTCTGGAGCGGATCCTCGGTGGCTCTTCGTTGGCGTCGCGCTGGCCCACCACCGACTCGTATGGCCGAATGGCGGCTGCTCCGAGCTCTGGTGCCGGCCGCTGCCCGGTGCCATCTCACCTTCATCCTCCTGGCCGATGTGCCATGTCGGAGGCCCTTCATCTGCTTCGTCGTCGGGAACCCCGTTTGCACCTTACCAAGTGGTCTAGTCCCAGGTGGTGGCGTGGACGCCGACGATCTGAAGCTCAAGTTCGCATCCGGTGGAGAGGGACCCGATCGCTTTTCTCTCTTTAGTTTTGAGGTCATGTATGCATTATGGGAGGACTATTGAAAGAATATGTGGGCCCCTATGTGTGGTTTTCGTAATTAATGACAATCTCTATAGACTAATGCTTATATCAAGTTGTACTTGTAGGAATTATCCATAGGCAATGCTTGAACCATATGCTGGCTTCAAGGTTTGGAGAAGAAGAGAGTAAAGATGATCAAGTGGTGACCAAGATGTTCAAAGAGTGATCCACAGATTGGTCATGTGAGAGTTGAACCTATTGTAAGGGTTTCTTAAAGAAGAAGATGGTGTTCATCATATGCATCTTCAAGACATAATCCAAACGACGCTAGATGTAATGATTGTGCAAGCTAAAGATGTGCCATATCTAGAAGATATCATGCTTGAAGCTTGCCATCCTGGTGATCATGGATCGATGAAGACAAGGTCAAAGTAAAGGTTTCCCCATGTTGTATGGGGTAGCAACTTGCAAGTCTTCATCAAGCGAGTGCGTGCAAGAGCAATTAAGAAAGGTGTTCCATCTTGAGAAGGACAAGATCATATACATCAAGATCAAGTGGAATATGCGCAAGACAAAGGTATTATCTTGATAGGGTTTCTTTCTTACTGGTCTCATGGTGTTAATTGGGGAGACCGGTTTATAGGATAGACAACCGTACTATCAGGAGGGGCTCTTAAGTGAGTAACTCGATCATATCTTTCAGAGAGAGCTCAAACCTTTGCATACTTAGCATCATCATTTCTTGGTTATTATTAGGATCTTATTCATGTGAGGTTCTAGAGCTTGTGGTAATATTCATAACAAGCTCTAGTTTATCAAAAACGGATTTTCCTTTTATATCATATTGCGTTTTTGATCTTTGATGTTTTTCCGGTTTCTCACCAAGAGAGGTATATCATATTATAATACATGATGTTCTCTCTTGGTGGTATCCAATATTTTCACTTTTTGTTAACTCCCGTTGTCCTCTTTCCAACAAAATTGGTTTTGGGTCAATCGGAGTTTCCAAACTCTAGATATCGCCATTTGAAGTTTGCCTCTTTTTGTGGTCCAGACCGGAGTCTCCGGTCTGCATGGACCGGAGTCTCCGGTATGGTCCGGAGTGTGATAGGGCAAAGGTGTCCGATCTTTCGATGAGATGGCGATGATCGATTTGGTGGAGTTCGGGCTTGACGATCCGACTACACGTGCGAGCACGAGCGCCAATGCAATCGCTAGGCCAATCTCCTAGAGGTTACCGATCCTGCGTGAACACGATCAGCCTGACCAACGAGGGTCTTAATTCCTACCTGAAATCGAGAACAAGTAAGAACCAATATTGCAATCAAGATATTGCGGATTAAGAGGAAAGCTTTATTGAAGAAGTGGGATCCTGAATAGGTGTGAAGTACAAGAGGCCTCTGCGACGCTCGAGCCTTGCTGAAGTTGCGACTACGGCTAACTTAATGTCTAAACAAAATCCGAGTCTAGAGGTTCGGCTATGGGCGATTAGAGGCGAAAAGGTGGGGTTTCGCCAGCCATGGAAGTGGTGGCCGAATCCAACCCTAAAAGTCCTTTTCCCTCAAATACGGACTCTAAAAGTGGCTAATTAAAATCTGCGAAAATTACATGGGCTGGCCCAAAATAAAGGTGTCGCATGACCATATTATGCTATGGACGAATTCAGAAGTATTGATCTTGAATATTTCGCCCAAGCCTTCTTTCTTCATTATGGTGGCCTCAAAGTTCGAAATCTTCATCCGTGGCCTTCTCTTGGATCATCATATGCTTGTCGCCATATCCATGCATGGCCATGCTCCAATGCTTGTCCCTCTCATCCATGCTTGGTCCATCATTCCTAAGAGTAAGAAATATATCCGATTTAGGCAGCATCATATTCTCGTATGTAAGGAATAGTTCCAAGAAACGAAAGTACCGATAGTTAAGTTGTTTGGCACGAGATCTTGTGATGGGTCCTTGTATGTGTGTCAGAGGTACAACGGTTGTATCAATAGTAGGGATGTCCACATCATGCTCCCCCTCTTGAATTGAAGTCGTCCTCGACGCAATCTCATGTTCCTCACCAAAGTAAGGCTTCAAATCTGCAATGTTAAACGTAGGACTAACCGTACCAAAGTCCGCAGGAACTCAAGTTTATATGCATTATCATTGATTTTCTCTAACACCTTAAAGGGACCAGCAACACGTGGCATTAACTTAGACTTGCGTAAATCAGGAAAACGATCTTTACGCAAATGTAACCAAACAAGATCGCCAACATCAAACACAACATGCTTTCTCCCTTTATCCCCAGCAAGTTTATACTTAGCATTCATGTGTTCAATGTTAACTTTAGTAGTCTTATGCAAGTTTAATATCATTTCAGCGCGTTGTGTAGCATCCAAATTATGTTGCACCGAAGAAGGTAAAGGCAATAAATCAATAGGTGCACGAGGAACAAAACCATACACAATCTAAAATGGGCACATCTTTGTGGTAGAATGCAAGGAACGATTATAAGCAAATTCTATATGAGGTAAACACTCTTCCCACAATTTTAAGTTCTTCTTTAAAACAGCCCGTAACATAGTAGACAAAGTTCTATTTACTACTTCAGTTTGACCATCAGTTTGGGGATGACATGTAGTACTAAAGAGCAATTTAGTCCCCAACTTAGCCCATAAACATCTCCAAAAGTGGCTAAGAAATTTAGTATCACGATCAGAGACAATAGTATTTGGCGCACCATGCAAACGAACAATTTCACGAAAGAACAAATCAGCAATATGCGCAGCATCATCCGTTTTATGACAAGGAATAAAGTGTGCCATCTTAGAAAACCGATCCACAACAACAAAAATACTATCCCTCCCCTTCTGTGTTCGGGGCAAGCCCAAAACAAAGTCCATAGAAATATCCTCCCAAGGAACACTAGGAACATGAAGAGGCATATATGAACCATGTGGATTAAGGCGAGACTTAGCTTTTTGACAAGTAGTGCAGCGTGCCACAAATCTCTCAACATCTCGACGCATACGTGGCCGAAAGAAGTGTGCAGCAAGAACTTCCTCCGTCTTCTTGACACCAAAGTGTCCCATCAATCCTCCTCCATGCGCCTCCTGTAACAACAAAAGACGAACAGAGCTATCTGGAATGCATAGTTTGTTAGCATGGAACACAAATCCATCATTGAAGAACTTGTTCCAAGTTCTACCATCTCTACAATTCTGCAACACATCTTTAAATTCATCATCATGCACATATTGTTCCTTAATAGTTTCCAATCCAAATATTTTGAAGTCAAGTTGAGATAACAAAGCATAACGGCGTGACAAAGCATCAGCAATAATATTATCTTTACCCTTTTTATGTTTGATAACATAAGGAAAAGACTCAATAAATTCAACCCACTTTGCATGACGACGATTCAACTTAGCTTGACTACGAATATGCTTCAAAGATTCATGATCAGAATGAATAACAAACTCTTTAGGCCATAGATAATGTTGCCAAGTTTCTAATGTCCGAACCAACGCATATAATTCTTTATCATAAGTAGAATAGTTCAGACTAGCCCCACTCAATTTCTCACTAAAATATGCAACAGGTTTTTCCTCTTGTAATAACACCCCTCCCAAACCAATTCCACTAGCATCACATTCAAGCTCAAAAGTCTTAGTAAAATCAGGAAGTTGGAGTAAGGGAGCATGTGTTAGCTTATCTTTCAATATGACGAAGGCCTGTTGTTGTGCATCGCCCCAAACAAAGGGCACATCCTTCTTGGTAAGCTCATTCGGTAGCGGCAATTGATCCAAAGTCTTTGACAAAGCGCCTATAAAAACCAGCGAGGCCAAGAAAACTCCTCACTTGTGTGACCGTCTTGGGTTGCGGCCAATTCTCAATAGCTTCAATCTTGGCTGGATCCACTTCAACACCCTGTGATGTAACAACATAGCCAAGAAACGCAACTCGATTGGTGCAAAAGGTGCACTTCTCAAGGTTACCAAACAAACGTGCATCACGTAAAGCATTAAAACAAAGCATAAATGGTCCAAATGATCCTCTAAAGATTTGCTATAAATCAGAATATCATCAAAGTAGACTACCACAAAACATCCAATGAAAGCACGTAAAACTTCGTTCATTAATCTCATGAAAGTGCTAGGTACATTAGTTAAACCAAAAGGCATTACTAACCACTCATATAAACCGAACTTAGTTGTAAATGCTATTTTCCATTCATCTCCTAATTTCATATGAATCTGGTGGTAACCACTACGCAAATCAACTTTAGAAAACATGGTAGAGCCACTCAATTCATCAAGCATGTCATCTAAACGTGGAATAGGATGACGATATCGAATAGTAATATTATTGATAGCTCTACAATCAGTACACATGCGCGAAGAACCATCTTTCTTAGGTACCAAAATAATAGGAACAGCGCAAGGGCTAAGGGACTCACGAATATGATCTCTGTCGAGTAGTTCCTGAATTTGGCGTTGTATCTCCTTTGTCTCCTCTGGATTGGTTCTATATGGCGCGCGGTTGGGCAACGTGGCACCAGGAATTAGATCAATTTGGTGCTCAATTCCTCTAATAGGAGGTAGTCCTGGTGGCACTCAAGGGAAAGACGTCCTCATATTCCTGCAAAAGGTTAGCAATAGCGGGTGGCAAAGAAGGAGGCATATCCTCAAATGAAAACAAAACCTCTTTGCAGACAATTGCATAACATTGAGTATTGGTTACATCTAGTTCAGCAATATCAATTTTATTTGCAAGCATACATGGACTCTTCAAATGAATTTCAGTAGCATGTGTAGAATCAGATTTAGTGTTCTTTGGTGGTATAAAATTTGCAGCAACAATCTGATTCTCACTTTTATTTTTCTCCTCAGTTTTAGCTCTACTAGCTCTAGCAAGATCATCTTTTAAAATCTGTTCGGGAGTCATAGGTTTTAGACCAATTTTCTTTCCATCATGCATAAGAGAATAGTGATTAGTTTTGCCATTATGAACAGATTCTCTATCAAATTGCCATGGTCTACCAAGTAACAAAGAACAAGCTTGCATAGGTACAACATCACAATCAACAAAATCAGAATATGTACCAATAGTAAAATGCACGCGTACCGTTCTTGTTACCTTGATCTTGCGAGAACTCTCAAACCATTGGATGTAATATGAATGTGGGCGTTGTCTTGTTGGAAGCGCAAGCTTCTCTACCATGTCAACACTGGCCAGGTTATTACAACTCCCTCCATCAATGATGATCCGTATAGCTCTTTCCTTGACAACACCACGTGTTTGGAACAGGTTGTGGCGTTGATCTTGCTCAGATTTGCTCAATTGCACACTCAACACACGTTGTGTAATTAAACTCCTGTATTGATCAGCAGCTTCAGCTCCCATTACCTCTGTCTCTTCATCAGCATCCGAATTGTCTCCATCTCGAGCAGAAATAAGGGCAAGTGTATCTTCATCGAAGTCACTTGCTGAATCGTACTGACCATCTTCTCGCACCATCATCACACGTTGTGTTGTGCACTGTCTCTCAATATGACCAAAACCCCAGCACTTGCGGCATTGTATATCCTTTGTCTTACCCGTGGAAGCCATAGAAGATGCACTACGAGCAGGAGCATTGGATGATGGTGGAGGAGCAGCTGGAAATCTTGTGGTGGCCTTGGATGTGGTAGTAGCCGGAGGCGAATCACGAGGAGGCGCTGATTGTCGGGATGTCCAAGTGGATGTGCGACCTGCAAAATTATTAGTCCTCCTCCATGGTGTTTGGCGATCCTGCACTTCACGTTCAGCTTTGCAAGCAAGATGAAACAAACGAGTGATATAATTATATTTCTAAGATGTGCTGAATGTCCTTGTTTAATCCACCAAAGAAACGTGCAAGCATTTGTTCATTAGATTCAACAAGACCACACCGAACCATCCCCGTTTGCAATTCCTGATAATACTCTTCTACAGAATTTTTCCCTTGCTCTAAACGTGTCAGATTCTTTAGTAAATCACGTTGATAAGTAGGAGGTACAAAACAAACACGCATAGCAGTTTTTAAAGCAGTCCAAGTACTAGGAATAGTAGTAGGATTTAAACGACAATACTCAGACCACCAAAGGGAAGCAAATTTAGTAAATTCACATGTAGCAGCACTAACACGCATATTCTCAGGATATTTTAAGCATGCAAAGCGTTGTTCTACTTCCATATCCCATGTAATATCTGCATCAGGATTATATTTACCCTCAAAAGATGGAATATTTAATTTAAGCTTTGCAACATGATCATCATCACGTACCGGTGGTCGAGCGTTGCGGTAGTAATGTCGGGACGGCCAGTACTGTGGAGGTTGTTCAACCTCCTCGTCAAACAGATCGTCGTCACGGGTCGTAGTAGTACCCGTCGTCTCCCCAATGTCGCAGCAGCAGCCTTGGCGGAGGTCCGAGGCGTCGGCAAGCGGCTTGGCCGCGTGATGCGGCGAACCAGCAGCAGTCCGACCGTGATCGGAATGCGCCAGGCGCCATGTGCGGGTGCGGGAGCGGGCAATCTGTTCAAAAGCTCCTTGAACCGAACGTCAAGCTTGGCGTTGAAGGGTTTCTCGAGTCCATCGATCTTGTCCACGGCGTTGGTGAGCTTGGTGTCAAACTCCCCTAGGCGCGTATCCACGTCTTCAGCGCGACTGACCAAGAGCACGGAGAAGTGGCCATGTAGTTCTTCGTTCGTCATGGTGGCAGGGTTCCGCGAAGTATCTGTCATGGTTAGTCCTTAAAAAGCACAGGTATATACTACGGAATATGGTGGAAGTCACGCGTAATCCGTCAAGCAATATACGAAGCTCTTACAAGTTCTTACCAAACAACAGGAAAAAGGCGATGTGCAACTGCGAGGATCAGTGGGTCCAGAGATTGAACCAAGCGATTACCAGGAGTCGAGACACCGCACGTGGAGAATATCTGTGAAGCTCTGGGAAGGCTTAGCAAAGGGGGCTAGCAATTATCAAAACAGCAATGCAAAAGTTGAAAGAATGCTCAACGACGGTACTGTGCTGGTCCTAGGCTAGACCGTACTAGAGACGCGAGCCTAAAGCACCAACGATGTCACGACGCGACACAACAAGCACTGGATGATGATATGGCCCCCTGAAAAGCGAACCGAGATGCAGAAAATCACTATGATGGCGAGTGTCTAGAACTGATCTACGGGGTCTAAAAAGAGGTTAGCCACAAAAAAAATTCGAATTTTTTTATTTTGCTCCGGAAAGCGCGCAGGCGCCAAAAAAATATCGCTATAACGGCCGATGGAGAAAAATGATCCCCAAAGCCGAAAACTAGTATAGCCAGAAAAAAAATTCGGAGGCGGTTCCAGACTTTTTTTTTTTGCTCTCCTTCTGGACTTACGACCGGACTTGGAGCGTGACACGGACTTTAGCTTAACACGGAAACAACAAAGAAGGAGAGTAAAAAGAAATAACTAGGAAACAATAACTCTACTCGGACTCGTACCACAGCACGAAACTGATCGGATCTGTGTCGCGGTAGGAAGGCGGTGGCGGAGTATTAGGGTTTATGGTGGCAGGGTATATGGCGGCGGAATATGGTGGCGGAATATGGTGGCGGTGATCGGCGAGTGTGGCGGTGACTATTATGATCAGAACTCGAAACTCTAAGGGACGAGACACTAAGACCAGCAACTCGACGCGACGATGTAGACACAAATTCAACAATGCAAAAACTGAAAAGATAATGCGAGGCGTAGATTGGTTATGGGATGGATCTAAACTATAACTGTGTTTTTGGCTTTTTCGTGGGTTATAGGTAAAAACAGATCTAATCTATGAAAGCAGTAAAATCTCACCGAGCAACCTGAAATCTGATACCACTTGATAGGGCAAAGGTGTCCGATCTTTCGATGAGATGGCGATGATCGATTTGGTGGAGTTCGGGCTTGACGATCCGACTACACGTGCGAGCACGAGCGCCAATGCAATCGCTAGGCCAATCTCCTGGAGGTTACCGATCCTGCGTGAACACGATCGGCGACCAACGAGGGTCTTAATTCCTACACGAAATCGAGAACAAGTAAGAACCAATATTGCAATCAAGATATTGCGGATTAAGAGGAAAGCTTTATTGAAGAAGTGGGATCACGAATAGGTGTGAAGTACAAGAGGCCTCTGACGCCGAGCCTTGGCGAAGTTGCGACTATGGCTAACTTAATGTCTAAACAAAATCCGAGTCTAGAGGTTCGGCTATGGGGCGTATTAGAGGCGAAAAGGTGGGGTTTCGGCCAGCCATGGAAGTGGTGGCCGAATCCAACCCTAAAAGTCCTTTTCCCCTCAAATACGGACTCTAAAAAGTGGCTAATTAAAATCCTGCGAAAATTACATGGGCCTAGCCCAAAATAAAGGTGTCGCAGCACCATATTATGCTATGGACGAATTCGTAAAGTATTGATCTTGAATATTTCGTCCAAGCCTTCTTTCTTCATTATGGTGGCCTCAAAGTTCTGAAATCTTCATCCATGGCCTTCTCTTGGATCATCATATGCTTGCTGCCATCTCCATGCATGGCCATGCTCCAATGTTTGTCCCTCTCATCCATGCTTGGTCCATCATTCCTAAGAGTAAGAAATATATCTGATTTAGGCAGCATCATATTCTCATGTATGTAAGGAATAGTTCCAAGAAACGAAAGTACCTGATAGTTAAGTTGTTTGGCACGAGATCTTGTGATGGGTCCTTGTATGTGTGTTGTTGTAGGTACAACTGTTGTATCAATAGTAGGGATGTCCACATCAGAGTGTCCCCTGGAGTCCCCGTAAATTCAGCCTGGGACAGTCTGATAGGTGGTCCGGAGGCTAGTCCGGATGTTGGGCCGGAATCTCCGGTGTAGACCGGAGTCTCCGGTCTGACTTTTCCCCAACGGGCAAAAAATGGTCAGAAATTTGTGGGCCTATAAAAAGGGGCCCTTCTTCCCCAATGTCCCTGCTCGAGTTTTACAGGCTTTCTCCTCCATTCTTGACCCTCTTAAGCTTGCTCCCCCTTCAATCCCTCCCTTGATTCTTGCATATACTTTAGGGATTTGAAAGAGAAGATCTAGATCTACAATCCCACCAATCCATCTCTCCTCTAAGTGAGGGGAACATCTTGGGATCTAGTCTTGGAGTCTTTTGTGGATTTCCTCCATTGTTCTTCCTCTCTTATTCCCCCACAAGCTTTTGTAGCTTTGGTGGAATTTGGGAGAGAAGGATTTGAGCACTACTTGTGTTCTTGCCATTGCATTTGGTGCATCGGTTTGAGTTCTCCCCGGAGGATTTGGTGAGTGAAAGTTGAGAAGCTTTTTACTCTTGGGTTCTTGGAACCCTAGACGGTTTGTTGGTGTTGCAGTTTGTGGCCTTGGTGGCGTTTGTTGGGAGCCTCCAATTGAGTTGTGGAGAAGTTCTCCAACCTTGTGAGAGGTTCCGGTTTGCCACCGACAAGTGCACCGATAGTGCAAGTGTGGATTGATCCCGTTGGGGTAAGATTCACCGGAGAATAAGGAAGGTCTTTTTATGGCATTGGTGGTTTGATACCACCCCTCTCTAAACGAGACGTACTCCATGTTGGGAGGAACTCGGTAAAATATCGTCGTCCCCGCGTGTCTCGGTTATCTCTATACCCGAGGTGTTACTTATGCACTTACTTTGTGATAGCCTTCGTGCTTGAAGTATATATCTTGTTATCACATAGTTGTTTGATATGCTTAGCATAAGTTGTTTGTGCACACAGGTGAACCCTAGATAGTTCTAGGTTTTGTGCTTACCAAAGTAAACACTAGTTTAATTTCGTCTTTGTTGAGCCACTCTCGAAAAAGTTTTAACCGCCTATTCAGGCCCCCCCCCCCCCGTCTCCTCTAGACGGCATCTCTATCCTTTCAACTATATTGTACTCTCTCCGTTTCAAAATATAAGATGTTTTAGGTTTGTGAAGCAAATGTATCTAGACTACTTTTAGTGTGTAGGTTCATTCTAAACTTTAGTGAACCTACACACTAAAAATAGTCTAGATACATTTTCTTCACAAACCTAAAACATCTTATATTTTAAACGGAGAGAGTAATTTCTATTTTCTTTGAGGTTCTCCATGTACCTTGTAAGCCCACCGATGAGGATTAATGCAGTGTTTTGGGCCGTTCGGGGCTCTACCCGTGTTTCAAAAAAAAAAGGCAAAAGTTCCGTCTTCCGTGGAAGAATCACCGGGCTGTTCGCATTTTCTGGACGATGACCCTGAAGGTACCGAGACCAAGTCCACTGAAGTTACAGGCAGCATATTCGTTTCTCAGAAAATTCCCTGACCTTTACGCCCATCGTTAATTGCGATCTGATCAAGGTGGAAAGCTTTCGCTTTGTTCCCATATTCCAGCTACCCGATACGCTCGGTTTCCTAGCCTGTTCTTCAATTAGCAGCTACAGAAAAGGGATGCAATGGGTAGTGCGAGCGAGCCCGTCTCTGCAAGCTATACCATGTTTGGGCTACGCGTCATCTTTGCCGTGCCCTGCCAATTTGGCTGTTGAATTTACTCTTTCATTGAGATATGCTGACCTCATACAAACTGAACTGAGATACCGTGGTTGTTTGATAGCCCGTATGTGTTAAGACAAGCTGAACTAATACTTTGTTTGGTGGCATGCATGGGCTAAGATTGACCCAAAAATAAAGTAATTACAGAGCGGTCCAAACTCTTACATAAAACCGGCTAAACAAAACAAAACAAAAAAGCAATCGGACCCTTCTTCTCCACCTCGCCGTGCTGGGAGCTCCTCGTCGGCGGTGGCAAACCGTGGGGTGTTGGACGCGATGGTGACGGTGGAGTGATGCGGCAAAGGGCGGTGGCGCGCTGGTGCGACCTGCCGCCTCTGCTCGTCACGGGAGGAGGGCAGCCTGCGGGAGAGGAGGAGGACGACTATTGGGAGATTGGGAGGGCGCCGGCGGGAGACGACGAGGGCGGCCAACGGTTCGAAGGTGAGGAGGACGCCGCCGCAAATCGAAAGATAGGGGGACGCGGCGGCCAGTGGAGGGCCCCCTTGTTCATCCGAGGGCAAGGACGGTGCTTGGTCCATGGCGGCACGAGGAGGCGGTGTTGCTTGCGTAAGAGAGATCAGTTTTGGGGGGAGGGAATGAGGAGCAGGGGTTGTGACCCCTGTTGGTCTCAAGTCCGAACGCGGGGGAGATTTCCAAACGACTCCAGCCCTGCCAAGGAGCGAAACTCGATTTAAGCTTCTCTATCAGACAAGGCTAAAAGCCATTTTTCGTGTGAGGTGGACACTGCGCGAGCACGTGAACCGGCCTATCAAACCTATGAATTAAGTTAAAAATCTTGATTGAGATAGGAATATTTTGACCGGACTGCCGAAGACGCCCTTAGTTTCACTAGCTAGTTTTTCTGACATGCGGAAAAAATAATCAACCGAAAACCTCCCTCGAGGAAGCCGCTCGGAATCAACGATACGACACGACAGCGCAGCAAACGGCGGGACAAGTGATGTGAATGTGATGTCCCGGATCGAGCCCTCGGTCGTTATCTTCCGCGGAGAGGTGGCAGCCAGTCAACGGCCCCATCTGAATGTTATCCAGCTCACTGAACGCGTCCAGGGATGTAGGTTCATGAACTGGCAGCAACTAGAAATGATGGGAAATCCAGCTAAAGAAAATGATGGGAAAAGTCTGTGCCCTCGTTGACTAAAATCAGCATATGCCTTTTCTTTTGACAATCAAAATCAGCGTATACTTGATCGGGCTGACATCCCACTGTGATCATCGGGCGCATAAACCGGTTCACAGGAAAACAAATTCAGCCCACAAGCTCTAATTTTTTTTGTGTGTCGCGAGACAAGTGATCTGATTTATATTCTTAAAAAGTCCGCCAATCAATTTATAATCATCAACGACAGTAAAAAAACACAAAGTAACAAAAACAGGTCCCTAGACCATCTGGCGACGAATACCAGCCCTCTAATGGGCCGAAGACGTATCGTCTCCAACCAACCCATAATGGATTTGGACAAAGATTATCGTAGTAGAGTTGTTTTATTAGACATACATGATGTCGTAATGCTAAGATCCCCAAAGATCGGCGCACGAGAGCAACAACCGTCGCCGATAAAGAGAAATGTAGATAAAAAAAAAGAACAACGACCAAATCCAGCGAGATCCACCGAACACACCTCCAAACGCCCTGCGACGATGGTAGATGCACGATTGAAACAAGGGCTAGACAACGATGACTTTATTTTAACTTCAGGGAGTCGTGTCCACCATGCCTTTGCAAGTATTTGTTGGGCATCCTCCGCATGTGGGTTATAAGGAGATGACCTATTAAAATTCTTTCAGGCGGCCTAAACAGGTGCAAGACCCAATCAAACTTTAAGATTATGACAAAGGTTATTTTGGACTGTGCACACAAGGGAAGGGGATGATAAGGCTCCTATCCATTCACCACTAGATGGAGTGAATAAAATTCATGATAGCCTCCATTGGAGAAAAAAACCAAGAGAGGAAGAAGCTGAATCAAGCGTCGGGCTCTCTCCACGTGACATCCAAATCCACTATCTTGTCTTCTTCAAGACATGGTTAAATCATATTTAGTGATATTTTCCATTCCCTGGTTCTTGTGCCCTAAATCTTGTTGTTGTCATCCATGATCCGTGTGTATCTTTACTGAAGGGTTTCGCGGCATAGTAAATCAAAATTTTCTACGGATGCGAACAGAGAAAAAGCCAAGATCTAATCTAGGAGATGCAAACAACGAGAGAGATTGGATTAGATCTTCATACCCTTGAAGATTCAAGACAAATGAGCGTTAAATCGGAACGTGGGTGATGTAATTGTACTCGCTTCTCCTCCTCGCGATCCGATCCGATCTAGCACCACAAGTGGCGATGCCTCCGTGAGATGCACACGTGCGGCACCTCGACGCATCCTCCTTCCTTGGTCCAGCAAGTATGGTGGAGAGATGGGTTGGATCTACAACGCGATGGCGCGGTGCAATTGGTGGAGAATTTGCAAGACGGCCCGCCTGGCGGTCGGGAGAGGAGGCGAGGCGGCTAGGGTTGGAGGGGAAAGTGTGGGGGGTTGTGCGCTCCTAGCCCTCTTTATATAGAGGGGTGGGGCGCAGCCCTAGCCCCTCCCCCAAGCCCAAACCGGCGGCCCCAAAGGAGGAGGAGTGGGGGGCAAGGAAACCCCCCCTTCTAGAAGCTCTATCTAGGGTTTAAACCCTCTTTGGCCGGATGGGCCCTATGGGGCCTTGTGCCCAATGCCGTGGCACTCCCTCATAGGCCCATGCCCCCTCCCGGAAGGTGGGGCTACGTTGGTCCCCTTCCGGAAGGTTCTAGAAGCTTCCGGTACAATACCGATTAACCGGAACAATTCCGAACTCCAAAAACTGCACTGCCTTATATGAATCTTATTCTTCGGACCACTCCGGAACCTCTCGTGATGTCCCGGACGAGACTTTGAACAAAAACTCATAAACCAATTATCCAACCTATCCCAGCGTCGAGACACGTTAAGTGTGTGACCCTGCGGGTTCGAGAATATGCAGACATGATCTTCTATCAATAATCAACAGAGGGGTCTGGAAACCCATATTGACTCCCACACATTCATCGATGATCATATCGGATGAACCACGATGCCAGGATTCAATCAATCCCATATATATATTCCCTTCGTCTCGCGATATTTTACTTGCCCGAGATTTGATCGTCGGTACCGTCATACCTAGTTCAATCTCGTTCACATCAAGTACTTTACTCGTTCCGTAATCCGATATCACTTTGTGATTAACTCTTTAACCACATGCTTGCAAGCGGTGTTGATATCGATTACCGAGTGGGCCCGAAGTATATCTCTCCGACTTGGGAGGGACAAATCCCATCTCGATACATACAACCCAACAGATACTTTCCGAACACCTGAGAGACACCTTTATGATCACCCTCTAATAGGATGACGTTTGATGACCTCAAAGCTTTCTTCCGATACCAGGGAGTTGTATTATCTCATGGTCTAAGGAATACAATATTTGACATGAGAAAAGCTTCGCAAAGACGAACACGATGACACGATCTAATTGCTTCGCTTAGTTTGGGTATGTCCATCATATCATTCTCCCAATGATGTGATCTCATTATTAATCGACAACTCATGTCCATGGTTAGAAAACCTTAACCATCATTAATCAATGAGCTAGTCCATAGAGGCGTACTAGGGACACGGTGTTGTTCACAAACCACACAAGTATTAAAGTTTCCGCTTAATACAATTCTAGCATGGAATATAAACATTATCATGAACAAGAATTATAATAATAACATCTTTATTATTGCCTCTAGGGCATAATTCCAACAGTCTCCCACTTGCACTAGAGTCAATAATCTAGTTTACATTTGGCAACAATCTCACACCCATGGCAATCGAGGTCTTGATCATGTTTACGTGGAAGAGGTTTAGTCAATGGATCTACGACATTCAGATCTGTATGTACTTTGCTAATCTTGGATCTCCATCCGCTATATAATCTCGGATTATATGAAACTTGCGGTTGATATGCTTGGTCTTTGGATGATATCTTGGTTCCTTAGCGAGTGCTATGGCGCGGTGTTGTCACACAATATCTCCAGTGGGTCCAATGCACTTGGAACCACGCCAAGCTTCGATGATGAAGTTTCTTATCCAAACTCCTTCACTTGACGCTTGCGGCAACCATGTATTCCTCTTCTCTTGTAGATCCCGCGATCACGCTTTGCTTGCAGCTTCTCCACTCACTCCTCCATTCAAAATATACGTATCCCGTGCGAGATTTGGAATCATCCTTGTCGGTGTCGAAACTAGCGTCGACGTAACCTTTACGACGAAATGCTCATCACCCCCATAGACTAAGAACATTTCTTTAGTCCTATTTAGGTACTTTAGGATGTTCTTCACGGCTGTCCAGTGTTTCACTCCTGGATCACTTTGATACCTGCTCGTCAAACTAAGAGCATTGGACACATCCGGTCTAGTACATAGCATGGCATACATGATAGAACCTATGGCCGAGGCATAAGGCACTTTGCTCATAGCTTCCCTATCATTTACCGTAGCTGGACACCGAGCCTTGCTCAATATCTTACCTGACAACATAGGCACTGGGCCTTTCTTTGCCTTATCCATTCTGAACCTTTTCAGAACTTTGTCTAGGTATGTACTCTGGCTTAAAGCTATCAGGCGTCTTTGTCTATCTCTATAGATTTTGATGCCCAATATATAAGCAGCTTCACCTAGGTCTTTCATTGAAAAACACTTGTTCAAATAACTCTTCACATTGTTAAGCATGTTAATGTCATTTCCAATAATCAATATGTCATCCACATATAGTACCAGAAATGTCACCGAGATCCCACTCACTTTCTTGTAGATACAAGCTCCGTAGCAATTTGGAACAAATCCAAAGCTCTTGATCACTTGATCAAAACGAAGGTTCCAACTCCGAGATGCTTGCTTTAGTCCATAAATGGAACGCTCAAGCTTGCATACTTTATCAGCATCCTTAGAATCGACAAAACCTTCAGGTTGCATCATATACAACTCTTCATCAATGTTGCCATTGAGGAACGCAGTCTTGACATCCATCTGCCATATTTCATAATCATGAAACGCAGCAATTGCTAATAAAATCCGAATGGACTTAAACATCGCTACGGGAGAGAAAGTCTCATCGTAGTCAACACCTTGAACTTGTCGAAAACCTTTCGCGACAAGCCGTGCTTTATAGACGGTAACATTACCATCCGCGTCTGTTTTCTTCTTGAAGATCCATTTGCACTCAACGGCCTTTCGGTCGCTAGGAGGGTCCACCAAAGTCCATACTTGGTTTTCGCTCATGGATCCCAATTCAGATTTCAAGGCCTCTAGCCATTTCTCAGAGTCTGGGCTCATCATTGCTTCCTCATAGTTCGCAGGTTCACTGTTGTCTACTAACAAGATAGTTAAGACAGGGTTGCCGTACCACTTAGGAGGGGCACGTGACCTTGTCGACCTGCGACGTTCAGCAGTAGCATCGTCCGAAGTTTCATGATCCTCATCATTAGCTTCCTCTCCTGTTGGTGCAGACGGCACTGGAACAATTTCAGGTGCTACGCTACTCTCCAACTCAAGAGAAGGTTCAACAACCTCGTCTTGCTCTACTTTCCTCCCACTCACTTCTTTCGAGAGAAACTCCTTCTCAAGAAAGGAACCGTTCTTTGCGACAAACACTTTGCCTTCGGTTCTGTGATAGAAGGTATACCCAATAGTATCCTTAGGGTATGCTATGAAGACGCATTTCTCCGCTTTGGGTTCGAGCTTGTCCGGCATCAACTTCTTGACGTAAGCTTCGCATCCCCAAACTTTAAGAAACGACAACTTAGGTTTAGCACCAAACCACAGTTCATACGGTGTCGTCTCAACGGATTTAGATGGAGCCCTATTTAAAGTGAATGCAGAGGTTTCTAATACATAACCCCAAAATGATAACGGCAAATCAGTAAGAGACATCATTGATCGGACCATATCTAATAGGGTTCGATTCCGGCTCGAACACACCATTGCTGTGGTGTTCCGTGGCGTGAGTTGTAAACGATTCCGCTTGCTTTAAGATGCGTGAGAAAATCATAACTCAAATATTCACCTCCACGATCGGATCGTAAAAACTTAAGCTTTCATTACGATGGTTCTCCACTTCATTACGAAATTCTTTGAACTTTTCAAACGTTTCAGATTTATGTTTCATTAAATAGATATACCCATATCTACTTAAGTCATCGAAAAGTAAGAAAATAGCGATATCCACCGCGTGAAACACTCATCGTCCGCATACATCGGTATGTATGATTTCCAACAAGTCCGTTGCTCGCTCCATCATACCGGAGAACGGGGTTTTGATCATCTTGCCCATGAGGCATGGTTCGCATGTGTCAAATGATTCAAAATCAAGAGACTCCAAAAGTCCATCAGAATGGAGTTTCTTCATGCGCTTTACACCAATATGACCTAGACGACAGTGCCACAAATAAGTAGTATTATCACTATCTACTTTGCATCTCTTACCCTCAATGTTATGGATGTGTGTTTCATCCCTTTCGAGATTTAGAAGAAATAAACCATTCACAATAGGTGCATGACCATAAAAGATGTTACTCATATAAATAGAACAACCATTATTCTCCGATTTAAATGAATAATCGTCTTGCAATAAACACGATCCGAAATAATGTTCATGCTCAACGCAGTACATAATAACACTTATTAAGGTTTAAAGCTAATCCGAAGGTAAAACTAAGGAGAGCGTCGACGGCCATCACATCAACTCTTGATCCATTGCCAACGCCAAGATCGTCACCTCATCCCTCAAGTCGCCGCTCATTCCATAGCTCCTGCTTCGAGTTACAAATATTAGCAACTGAACCAGTATCAAATACACAGGCACTACAACGAGCGCTAGTAAGGTAAACATCAATAACATGTATATCAAATATACCTTTGATGGTGCCAGCCTTCTTGTCCGCTAAGTACTTGGACGATTATGCCCAAAGGACCCTTGTCCTTGCAATAGAAGTACTCAAGGTCCGGCTTAGGACCAGACTTGAGCTTCTTCTCAGGGCAAGGCTGTCACGCCCTTCTTGAAGGGCTTCTTTGCTCCCTTACCTTTCTTAAAGGTGGGCTTGTTGACCATCAACACATGATTATCCTTTTTGATGTCCACTCGCGGCCTTCGCCATGAAGAGCTCGGTGATCGATCAGTGGAACCAATCTGATTATGAGTCACTACAAAACTTTTGTAGCCGGGAGGAGTGATTGCAGAACCTCAATCTTGAGCTCCTCCGAATCGCATTCCAGTTGCTCAATGCTGAGTGTAGCCCGTCATCTTAATGGCGTGCTCACTAACGGAACTCCCTTCCTCCATCTTGTAGTTAAAGAACTTCTCAGAGATCTCATATCTCTCAGAACGGGCCTGAGTCCGAAACATGGTTTTCAGCTTTTCAGAATCTCAAAGGGCCCGGGATAGTGTTCAAAACGATTTTGAAGTTCCGGTTCCATAGCAAACAACATGGTGCTCTTAATGACACCATAATCATCTTTGCACGACTGATAGACAACTTTCTCATCAACCGGCGCAGTTGCAGCAGGGGGGTCACCTAACGCTTTCCCAAGGACATAGTCCTTTTGACCGCCAGAGAGAATGATTCTTATATTGCGGAACCAATTGGTGAAGTTAGACCCATCGCTTCTAAGCTTTTCCTTCTCAGCGAAAACGTTGAAGTTGAAGTTGGACTTAGCCATTTGATCTACAGTATTTGCAAGTACAAATTATACTATGTTCATGATAACTAGTTCAACTTAATCAAATTACCAGATGAACTTCCACTAAATTCAACATCCCTCAAGTTGTTTAGTGAACATGATCCAAATTCACCACACCTAATCCGATCATCACGAGAAGAGATGTGGCTTCAATGGTGGACAACGAAGTGTCGATCATATCATTCATATGACTCATGCTTAACCTTTCGGTTCATGTGTTCCGAGGCCATGTCTGTACATGCTAGGCTCATCAAGTTAGACCCAAGTATTTCCGCGTGTGCAAAACTGGCTTGCACCCGTTGTATGTGAGCGTAGAGTCTATAGCACCCGATCATCACGTGATGCTTGGACACGACGAACTTTTGCAATGGTGCATACTTGGGGAGAACACAGTTTTTATCTTGATCTTTAAGTGAGGAATCATCTTATAATGCTACCGTCGCGATCTAAGCATAATAAGATACATAAAAGGATAAACATCACATGCATATAACTTTATGTGACATGGTATAGCCAATCTTCGCGCAATGATCTCCATCGTGTGCATTCCGGCATGATCTCCATCACTCCACCATGATTGCCTCCACCACGAATAGCAACTACAACTATTGCTAACTACTTAGCGATAAAGTGAAACTATTACATGGCGCATAAGAAGTTGACACACAGGTCATACACAATTATAAAGACAACCATATGGCTCCTGCCGGTTGTGTACTCATCGACATGCAAGTCGTGAAATTACAAAACATGATCATCGCATACATTATAGACATTACATCTTGGGCCATACCATATCACGGAAAACACTCCCTGCAAAAACAAGTTAGACGCCTCTACTTTGTTGTTGCATGTTTTACGTGGCTTATGGGAGTAGATGCTAAGAACGATTCTTACCTACGGAAAGCCACAACAGTGATATTATGGTTGCCAAACTCCGGTGTTAATCCCATGACAACTATAGCGAGAGAAACTGACATCCACCAGCCGCATGTGTGGAACAAGCCACACGTTAAGTGCGGAGCCGGTCTCGCGAACGACGTCGCGTAAGGTTGGCCTGGACCGCTTCAATCTCACTATCCCGCATCATAAGAAGAACACAAACAAGAGGCTTGCAACAGAAAACATCAACGCCCGCAACAACCATGTTGCGTTCTACTCGTGAAACACATATACGCATAGATCTAGCTCTGATACCACTGAAGGGTTTCGCGGCATAGTAAATCAAAATTTTCTACGGATGCGAACAAAGGGAAAGCCAAGATCTAATCTAGGAGATGCAAAAAAACGAGAGAGATTGGATTAGATCTTCATACCCTTGAAGATTCGCACAGCGGAACGTTCGTCGGAACGTGGGTGATGTGAAGGGTTTCGCGGCATAGTAAATCAAAATTTTCTACGGATGCGAACAGAGGGGAAGCCAAGATCTAATCTAGGAGATGCAAACAACGAGAGAGATTGGATTAGATCTTCATACCCTTGAAGATTCGCACATGAACGTTAATTCGGAACGTGGGTGATGTAGTCGTACTCGCTTCCTCCTCGCGATCCGATCCGATCTAGCACCACAAGTGGCGGTGCCTCCGTGAGATGCACACGCAAAGACTCGACGTCTCCTCCTTCCTCGGACCAGCGATTATGGTGGAGAGATAGATTGGATCTACAACACGACGGCGTGGTGTATATGGTGGAGAATTTCTGTTGCAGGGCTTCGCCTACAAACAGTCGGGAGGGAGAGAGGAAGGTCGCAAGGCTGCTAGGGCTTGGAGGAAGGTGTGTGTGGGGGAAGGGGGCGCACCACCCCTCTATATATAGAGGGGGGGGGCGGCCAGCCCTTGCCCCTCCTCCAAGCCTATCTCTAGTTTAAACAATTTAAACTCTCCCTTATCTAGAAATCCTATCTCTAGTTTAAACGATTTAAACTCTCCCTTATCTAGAAATTCTATCCCGAGATTTAAACGAGTCAAACCTCTCTAGAATTGGATGGGACCTATGGGGCCTTGTGCCCCTGGCCCAATGCGGCCAGGACACTCCCTCATAGGCCCATGCCCCCTCCCGGAAGGTGGGGCCACGTTGGTCCCCTTCCGGAAGGTTCTAGAAGCTTCGCATAATACCGATTAACCCGGAACAATTCGAACTCCAAAAACTGCTTTGCCTTATATGAATCTTATTCTCCGGACCATTAGGAACCTCGTGATATCCGGATCCCATCCGAGAATCCGAACAAAAATTCATAAACCAATTATCCAATCTATCCTAGCGTCGAGATACGTTAAGTGTGTGACCTGCGGGTTCGAGAATATGCGCACATGATCTTCTATCAATAATCAACAGTGGGTGCAGGCACCCATATTGACTCCCACATTCATCGATGATCATATCGGATGAACCACGATGCCAGATTCAATCAATCCCATATATATATTCCCTTCGTCTCGCGATATTTTACTTGCGAGATTCGATCGCTTGCACCGTCATACCTAGTTCAATCTCGTTCACGGCAAGTACTTTACTGTTCGTAATCCGATATCACTTTGTGATTAACTCCTTAACCACATGCTTGCAAGCGGTGTTGATATTGATTACCGAGTGGGCCCGAAGTATATCTCTTCGACTTGGGAGGGACAAATTCCATCTCGATACATACAACCCAACAGATACTTTCCGATCACCTGAGAGACACCTTTATGATCACCCTCTCATAGGATGACGTTTGATGACCTCAAAGCTTTCTTCCGATACCAGGGAGTTGCATTATCTCATGGTCTAAGGAATACAATATTTGACATAGGAAAAGCTTCGCAAAGACGAACACGATGACACGATCTAATTGCTCTGCTTTGTTTGGGTATATCCACCATATCATTCTCCCAATGATATGATCTCATTATCAATTGACAACTCATGTCTATGGTTAGGAAACCTTAACCATCATTGATCAATGAGCTAGTCCATAGAGGCGTACTAGGGACACGGTGTTGTTTACAAACCACACAAGTATTAAAGTTTCCGCTTAATACAATTCTAGCATGAAACATAAACTTTATCATGAACAAGAATTATAATAATAACATCTTTATTATTGCCTCTAGGGCATAATTCCAACATGATGTAGTCGTACTCGCTTCTCCTACTCGCGATCCGATCCGATCTAGCACCACAAGTGGCGATGCCTCCGTGAGATGCACACGTGCGGCACCTCGACGTATCCTCCTTCCTTGGTCCAGCAAGTATGGTGGAGAGATGGGTTGGATCTACAACGCGACGATGCGGTGCAATTGGTGGAGAATTTCTGCAGCACGGCTTCGCCTACAAGCAGTCGGGAGGGAGAGAGGAGGGCAGCAGGGCGGCTAGGGTTGGAGGGGAAGGTGTGGGGAGGTTGTGCGCCCCCAGACCTCTTTATATAGAGGGTGGGGCGCAGCCGTAGCCCCTCCCCCAAGCCCAAACCGGCGGCCCCAAAGGATGAGGAGTGGGGGGCAAGGAAACCCCCTTCTAGAAGCTCTATCTAGGGTTTAAACCCTCTTTGGCCGGCTGGGCCCTATGGGGCCTTGTTCCCCTGGCCCAATGCGGCCAGGGCACTCCCTCATAGGTCCATGCCCCCTCCCGGAAGGTGGGGCCACGTTGGTCCCCTTCCGGAAGGTTCTAGAAGCTTCCGGTACAATACCGATTAACCGGAACAATTCTGAACTCTAAAAACTGCACTGCATTATATAAATCTTATTCTCCGGAACCTCTCGTGATGTACCAGATCCCATCCGAGACTCCGAACAAAAACTCATAAACCAATTATCCAACCTATCCTAGCGTCGAGACACGTTAAGTGTGTGACCCTGCAGGTTCGAGAATATGCAGACATGATCTTCTATCAATAATCAACAAAGGGGTCTGGAAACCCATATTGACTCCCACACATTCATCTATGATCATATCGGATGAACCACGATGCCAGGATTCAATCAATCCCATATATATATTCCCTTCGTCTCGCGATATTTTACTTGTCCGAGATTTGATCGTCGGTACCGTCATACCTAGTTCAATCTCGTTCACAGCAAGTACTTTACTCGTTCCGTAATCCGATATCACTTTGTGATTAACTCTTTAACCACATGCTTGCAAGCGGTGTTGATATCGATTACCGAGTGGGCCCGATGTATATCTCTCCGACTTGGGAGGGACAAATCCCATCTCGATACATACAACCCAGCAGATACTTTCCGAACACCTGAGAGACACCTTTATGATCACCCTCTCATAGGATGACGTTTGATGACCTCAAAGCTTTCTTCCAATACCAGGGAGTTGTATTATCTCATGGTCTAAGGAATACAATATTTGACATGAGAAAAGCTTCGCAAAGACGAACACGATGACACGATCTAATTGCTTCGCTTAGTTTGGGTCTGTCCATCATATCATTCTCCCAATGATGTGATCTCATTATTAATCGACAACTCATGTTCATGGTTAGGAAACCTTAACCATCATTAATCAATGAGCTAGTCCATAGAGGCGTACTAGGGACACGGTGTTGTTCATAAACCACACAAGTATTAAAGTTTCCGCTTAATACAATTCTAGCATGGAATATAAACATTATCATGAACAAGAATTATAATAATAACATCTTTATTATTGCCTGTAGGGCATAATTCCAACATTTACGTGCAAGACCCTCTAGTGCTCTGTAAATAAGAATAAGTTGTATCCATATTTGATTATAGTGGACAGAGATTTGGATAGCTTAGGCTCATGGTTTTCCTCTCGAATTGAGAGGTTTTTCACGTAAAATCTGGTGTCTCCAGGGTGATGCTTGTTGTTGCACCTTTTGGATGGGAGCTACTAGTACTTGTACTATATGTTGTATGTTTTTAACTAGTACTTGTACTACCTGGTTGTTGTTTGCACCCAAGACTTGTTTTAGAATCCGGTTGGACCTAGTTTCTCCGCGTATGTTTGATGCATATGTTTACTTTCGTGATTGAGTATGTGTGGGTTCAATACATGAGTGATGTTGAAGTTTACACTTATTCCGCTGTGTATTTTAGATCACGTTTAAGTGTCCTAATTTCCCAGTACAGTTCCAAATTTATAGGACATTTTCAAAGTCCAACCATATTATAAGATGTTTTGGAAGGCTTAGCCATCTAAAACATGTTATAATTTGAAATAGCGGTAGTAAGACACAAACCCTAAGAAACCAAAAAGATCTAAAAATTATGGTAGTAGGACACAAACACTCGCTGGTTCCAAATTTTAGCCTTCCAAAATGTATTATAATTTGAAACTACGATATTATGAAAGAAACGCTAAAAAGAGCGAAGAAAACCGAGCCATCCCAACGACAAGCAACGAGATCCACTGGCCTCCATGACCCTTGAGTCAGATCATCTACAATGTCTTGATGGAGACACACGCATGAACCCTAATCAGGTCTCTCTCTCTAGAATGAAGGGCATGCCATGATTACAAACTAACACATGGTGTGAACTGGAGTAGCTTGTGATCAAATAAAACTAGCACTTGCAATCTTCTGAGTTTGGATATACTCCTCCCAAGCATGGGCAGATACAGAGGGTGGGCCAGGTGCGCGTCGTGGCCCACCTAGAATTCTTGGGATAAACTTAAGTACCCCTAATCAATTGTGACCCATCTTGTCATTTGGCACATAGTTTTTCAGGCTCCCTATCATGCATGAGGATGCGACCGAGTTTTCTCAACTCAGTGCTTGATTCCATGGACGGAATTCACGGGATGGGGGAAATCCAGACCTAAATATGGCGGCTATCTCCTCCGGTCTTTGTTCTAGCCGCCCAAATCGAGCTCACCGGCATGCTAGCAAGATGAAGGGGAGATTAAGGGGTTGAAAACATTGATCATGCAAGAGTCTCCGTCTTATTATTATATCCATTGCTTTGCACATCAAATTCAACTGGTTTTTATTGTCGTGGCAAAGGAAAATGAAGCATGCATGTGGTTCTTTGATCATGTTTCTTACTTGTTCAATATATTTGGAGTTGTCGCGGCCTTTGAATCATATGAATTTGCTTTCAATCTTTACCCGATGCTTGTTATTCTTGGCTACACAAATGACTTGTCTCAATATTTCCAAAAGAGGGATCAAGATATTCTTAATGCAATGACACATGTTGGATTGACAAAGGATCAAATGGAATGTATGCGATCTCATAGATGGGAGGGATTTCTTGCAAATGTGACATTGTTTTGTCACAAACATGGCATTGCAGTTCCTTCGCCCACGGATAACTATGTGGCTCATTAAAGATCACATTCGTATTATGAAATACAAATAAATGATGACTGTTATAGAAGATAAATGTCTTGGTGTTGTTGGTCAAATTATTCAAGAGGTTGACAATCAGTTTGATGATTTACATGAAGTTGATTATTTGCATGTCGGATTTGAATCTCTTGGATTCATTTGCTTCTTGTGATACAAAAGGCAATGAGACTTGCCAAATCTTATCCCGATGACATATCAAAGCATGAGTTTGATAAGAGTTGAATTCCAACTTGAAACTTATATCGAAGACACGAGAAGAGATGATAGGTTCAAAAGTGTAAATCATCTTGGTGCGATCTCTATTAAGCTTGTTTAAACATAAAAGCATCATGTGTATGATTTAGTCTACTTGCTTCTCAAATTGATATTGCTCTTACTGGTGACAACGACTAGTGTTTAAAGACTATTTCCTACAATGAGTCTAGTGAAAAATAAGTTGAGAAATAGGATGGGCGATGACCTCTTGAATCTTTGCTTAGTGGCATTTATTGAACAAGATGTGTTCTTGAAAGCAAGTAAAGATGATAGAGTTAAAACTTTCATGGGAATGCAACAATGTACAATTATCAAGAGATCCGGAGTTATCAAGTCCTATTGATGTAGTTTCTATTTACGTTATATTTTGTGATGTAAGACTTTGTTGATGTTTTGTATTATCCGTATAGGAACATCCACATTTGAAAGATATGTATTGAACTAGTTGTGTGCAATGTTGTGAATCAATTGGGTACTCCTATTAATTGTTTGTTTGGCAATTTTTTATCGTACTCAGGCTTGTGCAAAAAAAAATTATATGTGCCCACCACGATTCTTTTTATGCGTCCACCACTGCCCCAAGTAGGATGGAGTTTAAGGTTTTGAGGTGGTTTAGGCCAACAAGCAAACTGTTTAGGGAAGGATGGTCAATGGTATATGGGTAGCCAACGTGAGGAGCACCAGATGGAAGATTAGGAAAAGCTCTAGAAGGATTATTAAGAAAAGCGAAACAAAAGGCGACCCCATTGGGCAGCACTACGTGTCCAAGTACGACAAGGGAGCCCATCCCATTTCTCCCCAAATCACGCAGCTCAAGTTGCAGTTCGCGAAGCAGGAGAAAAAGGCGAAGAAGAGGCTGCTGCTCTCGATTCCATTCCTCCCTCTCCCTCTCCCTCTCCCTCCATTTCAAACCGCAACCCACAATCACCATCACCTCGCCTCGGATCAAGCAACCCACCGGATAATTCCAAAAATAAACGCGGAGAAAAACTCTTGAGCAAAAACCCTAGCTCGCCCATGGCGGCCAACTCCTCCCCGTCGGCCGGCTGCGGCGGCGAGATGCCGTCCCCGGCGCTGTCTCCCGTGCGCCTCGCGGCGGCGCAGGCGGCCACGATCCAGCCCTCCTCCCCGCGCTACTTCTTCTCCTCGCTCGCCGGCGCCAACAACGCCTCCTCCCAGCGCCGCATCGGCATCGCCGTCGACCTCTCCGACGAGTCCGCCTACGCCGTCAGCTGGGCCGTGCAGAACTACCTCCGCCCCGGCGACGCCGTCGTGCTCCTCCACGTGCGCCCCACCTCCGTCCTCTACGGCGCCGACTGGGGCTCCATCCCCGTCTCCGTCTCCGACGACGACGGAGAGGAGGCGGCCCCCTCCGCGGAGGAGCTGCAGAAGAAGCGGGAGGAGGACTTCGACACCTTCACCTCCACCAAGTCGGAGGACCTGGCGCAGCCGCTCGTCGCCGCGCAGATCCCCTTCAAGATCCACGTCGTCAAGGACCACGACATGAAGGAGCGCCTCTGCCTCGAGGCAGAGCGCCTTGGCCTGTGCGCCATGATCATGGGGAGCCGCGGCTTTGGCGCCTCGCGCAAGGGCGGGAAGGGGAGGCTCGGGAGTGTCAGTGATTATTGCGTGCATCACTGTGTCTGCCCGGTTGTGGTCGTTCGCTACCCGGATGATGCTGCAGGTGTCGCCGGGGAGGCAGCACCAGCAGCAACAGATGAGCTGCACACTGTGCCTGAGGATGAGCCCGTGTATCATGATGCGCCTGACGCTCACAAAGGTCTGCCACTTCGCTCTGCTCAACTCCACAATTTTGACCCCGTATGCTGATTGATTAGTTCTCCATGATGTGTTCGATCAAGTGATTTACTACCGAAATATATGGCATAGAACAAAACTAGACATGCCTTAATTAGTAACTAATCCATTAAGATATTTCATTCACTCAGGAGTAGTAGAACTGCTAAAAACTGTAATGGTGCTGACAAGCTTGATGTCCTAGTCTTGTTGACTCAGGTCTGGTCATGTTTTGACTAGCAACTATAGTTTGTGCTGAATTAATTAACTTGCATGACTGCTGTGACTGTGAGCTGCTCTAGGAAATGCCGAAATTGTAATATTGCTGATAGTCTCTTACGAAACAAATTTGCGGATGGAAATGGTTTGCCAGTGCTCTTAGAGTTGCGGATGGAAAATAAAATGTATTGAGATGTGAGAAGGACACATACATATATGAAAGTATGAAACGAATCAAATTTCTTAGTTCTCAAAAATAAGAAAATTATAAATGAACCAAATTCATCTGCTGTGCACTTCAGCCATATTTGTTGATGATGTCTATAGTTGTTCCTACTTCCTCAGTTAGGAGTACATTAGGAACTGTTTTCATAACGTAAAATTTTTTAAACAACAAATTTTCAAAGAAATCAATGGTCAAAATATCATGTTGGAGACTCTGAATGTCCTAAACGACATGACACAAAGGCAGTACATTTCAGTTTTTATGCTTGTGCAAGCAGTTGTATAAGGAGATTATTTATTGATGTTTTATACGGTGAAGAAACATTAGGGTAATGACCAACTTTTTCCAGTTAGTATTTGGAGTTGTCTAGAATTAGCTCATGAGTTAAACAGTGCATTTACAAAAATTAGCTGGCTATTAAGAAAAACAAGGATGCAATTAAAAGAAGTTGTAATGTCAATATACATATTATGGTTATATATTTATTCGTGAGACTTTCCTTGTATGGTTCATTTTGTCCTCTGGTGATGTGTTTCTATCAGATAGCTGAATATGAAACAATTATGAATATTTAAAAAATTAAGTTTTGGTACTCCCTCCGATCCAAATTAATGGACTCAGATTTGTCTAGATTCGGATGTATCTAGCCATGTTTTAGTGCTAAATACATCTGAGTCCATTAATTTGGATCGGAGGGAGTAGTATCTCTTATGCAACCGTAGCATTTTTCATACCTGATTAATTTGTGCCATTGATAAGACTGTTGTATTCTATCTATAGTAGTATATAAGTACTTGCATTTTTTTTCTCCGGTTTTATATGGGAGAGCCTCTCAGAGCAGGTGCTGGAGCTCCTATTATTTATTTTAAACCATGATAACATTATGTTCTAAAATTTCCTCTAGTGCTAGATTCAAGTCGCTATGCTATTTTTTACCCAAATAGATGCTTAATATCAAGGAGAATTTTGCAACTTGGGACATTTTTAGCTTCCTGTATTGTTTAGCTGTGGTTAAAAGTAGCACAAAGTTACTTCACAATTTGTGCCAAAAAAGTGTATAAAATTAACATCTCTTACGGAAGGTCTAATTTATCTCACTTAAAAAATATTGTAAGCTTATCACCTGCAATCCTGCATGGAATGTATTTTTCAGATAAGAGTTGGTCCTGTTTGGAAGATTGTGTCCACAATAGTTAGAATTACTTCATGCTTTTAAAATTCGAAGCGATATTTTCCTGCATAAATACCTGCACTAATTGTTTCCAGTTCTGGTGCAATGTTTAGTTGACCTATTTATTTCGTAGCACTCTAACCATTTCTAAAGTATAATGCATAATCTGAATTGAATTAAGAAGTTCATAAAGTCAAGAGAAGGACAATAGAACATATGACCATGCTATTGATGTCTTTGCTTAGATACCCTGGAGACAGGAGAATGAGTAGTTATAGCATTACTTGTAAATGCAATAGAGAAGATGTAATAAATAAATGCAAAGAAGAAAATCATCAACAAATTCAAATGCATGCCTTATATGTATTGTGAGCAAGATGGATAAACTATACACCTTTTGAAATGAAATGGAGGAGGGAGCATTAGTGCAGTTCTCTCTCCCGTTTTCTCTAATGTCACAACGGTATACTATCACCCTTTTGTGATTGCCTTTCGGGCATCTGTTACTTCCTTCGTATCCCATGACACTTACCCCTTGCTGCATTGTGTATCAATTTTCTCTTGCTTCACACCACACTCCATCATCCTTTGATTATCCATTGGAATGCTGTAGTTGAATTCCTTCGTACCTCATGTCTAGGGGACCCCTCATAGTTAGCCATCTGTAGGATGTCCAGTTCATAGCTTTATACATGTGTTGGTTTTCAATATATGCATTCAGTTGTTGGAACAAATGACATAATACCAGGGGCCTGTTTAGTTTATGACCACACTTTTTTCACAATTATAGTTTGCAACAGTCACAAAAAATTACTTATCAATGTGGGCTGGCAAGGGAGACAACCTCTGACATTAGCTACAGGGTGTATAGCATCTGGCATACCACACTTGGTTGCAGCAAAATATTCTAGTGTAGTGAACCAATAAGGCCCTATAGAAATTCTCTCTAATAAACAGCAAAATTTGTAGGATGTGTAATTTCTAAGTACTAAGGTTTAACCAGAATCTGCCTAAGGTCTTCAGAAGTTCATAGTTTTGGCAACATATCGGGGAGGGTGGGAAAATGATCTGGTCCTTGTGATCATTTGTCTGTCATTCATATGTCATATTCAATTATCTACTGGAGCGAAACAAGCTTACTGGTTTTCTTGTCGCAGTAGTTCACACGGGTGCCTTTAATAAGGTCCTTTGAATATGCTCCCCTTTTGGTGTTATTATGTTTGTCACTCATATTAAAGAACTTACTAGCTCCCTTGTGGGCCGAATGCACCTATTTCGTACACATATTTCAGTTATGATTCTCGCTACCAACCTGTTGAAGAAGTTGGCCTGCCAGCATATGTTGCCATTGGATCTTACTCATCTGTTGCTCCACTGCAGACAATTGAGGCAATGGCATGCAACATGAAGCGCAAGGAAAACATGAGGCTTGTACCTAGGCGATCCCTGATCCCTGTGTATCTGAGCAACGCAACTTCTGTATCCACTGCATGAGTCCTGATTGCACATCATAACTGGCTTGGCCAGCAGGCTTTGCTTTTCGAGTTACTACCAGACTCCTCAGTTGCAGGAGTCTTTGTTGAATTGCGTTGTGAGACCTTTATTGTCGACTGCATGTAGACTGAATTATTCCTGTGTGCGCCAACTGTATGTTTATGCCGGGCTCCTGAATCTCTCTTGCTTTGTAACTTCAGGCTTCCCAATGTGGTGCGTGTTGTATTATCCCCTAGTTTTCTGCATGGATACATGGATGTACACTGTTTAGTTTCCTGCACATGTTTGTAATGTTTGTAAGACAGACAGGTTTGTGTCAGAATAAATATCATGTTGATATACTTCCATGATTTCTAGAGGTGCCCACGGTCATTTGAATTGCACACATACATCGTTACATATGACCATCACAGAAGATAACATACTACTCTCTCCGTTTGGAAATATAAGATGTTTTAGATTTATGAAGAAGATGTATCTAGACATACTGTCTAAATTCATTTGAACTTATATACTAAAAGGTGTCTAGATACATCTCCTTCACAACCCTAAAACATCTTACATTTCTAAACGGAGAGAGTACTTGTTTGCAACCAGTAAATAAACTATATCACCATTTGCCATGAACTAGTTACTAAAATCTGGACAAAGATACAATAGATCATAGGAAAAAGATAGATTCCACTCAACATCATGTTTGCCAAAAGATTACGATGGGCGTCATGTTTGTCAAGAGATTACAACAGGAGGATGGAGAGGATGAAGGCGGTGTTGCTGTGGATGTTCATGATGACCACGCCGGAGGGGCTGGAGCCACCCGGAGGCGATTTTGACAGTGATTCCCCCCCCCCCCCCTTCGATCTTCACCGGTGGTCTTTCTTTATGTATTTTCGACCGCCGCCTTTGTTTGTCTAGAGATCACGATGGGGGCCATTTATATAGATGTTTTGGGTCAAGACGACTCCGTATGCACGAGATTGAGGTCTAATAAGGTTGAGGCGCCGGGGCCAAACGCGCAAATGGCCCTCTCACCGAGCCGTTGACCTCCCTGTTAGAAATAATGGGCTAAATCATTAGACCCATGTGATTTCAGAATTTTCCTAAATCTCAAAGCCCATGCATGTGGAAGCCCATATGTGATTTGGCCCAAGTTGGTGGCGGCTCACATGTGTGTGGCAAGAGATGTGGGAGTTAAAGTTTAGTCTCACATGTAAAGTTGAAGGAGAATTGCACCACCTTATAAGGTGGAGTGTTGCACCACTTTGTAAGTGAGTGACAATAAGAGAGCTACACGCGCGCTCCTCCGACAACGACGTCGCCGCTCGCACGCTCGCCTCGTCACGACGCGCGCGCCGCGGATTGCGGGTTGCGGGAATCTCGCCGAGCCGAGATTTATTTTGTTGTTTAGGAAAATGTGTGCGGTTAGACAGACGTGTCAACAGTTAGCGGATTCGGGTCGCTCCCGGATCGTGAGCTATCTGTAACCGACCCGAACGTGACGTGGGCTTGGTCCACTTCGTGTCCTGTACGGGATTTCCGAGCTGCTCTATATAAACGCATGTGCGGCTTCCACAACGAACGACACCAAACCAATCTAGGGTTTTGTCATTCTCTCTGCTTACGCCGCCACCATAGTCTACTCCATCCCGCTTGCCGGCGTGCACCGGCTGTCGGGATAGCAGGTCTCCGGAATCACTCGCCTTTGCGATCCTGTACGGGAGAGGGCAAATAAGGTTTTTGGGAAGCGCTCCGCGCGACTGCTCAAGTTCGTCATCACGGCGCGTCTTCCCGGTCGTCAAGCCGGACCTCGTGCACGTCATCTTCAACGCCGACTTTTTCGACATGCTACTGCAGCAACGGCGACTACATCGACAACCGATCAGTACGTACACCGTCTCTATTGTTTTACTATGGCTGTTAGCGCGTATAGTCTGCTACTGTTCATGTTAATCAATACATCTATTATGTTAGAGGTTCACGTGATTGTAGCTGTTGTTGTCATGATTTATATTCTGGAATTAATCATGAAAATTATGCCTAATATTCCAACAATCCAAAAAACTTATTATATGCAATTTCCTGAATTAAACATGGGACACTTGGCCGATGCTATGAAGCCGGAAAAGTTTACCTGTGTTTATTTTAAGAGGTGGCAGTATAAGACCACTATGTGGCTGCAAGATCTGAAAGTATTCGATGCTAGTGAGGGTTTACCTAAAGGAACTACATCTGACGAGGTTCAGAACAAGTTTAAGGAAACCAATCTTGCCTTTGTGGGATGCGTTCTGAGTATTATTGACAACAAGCTATTTGATGTGTATATGCACATCAAAGATGGAAAACAACTCTAGGAGACACTGAACGCTAAGTTCGGTGTAGCAGATGCTGACAGTAAACTGTACATCATGGAGAACTTTCATGATTACAAGATGGTTAACAACCGTTCTGTAGTTGAGCAAGCTCATGAGATACAGTGCTTTGCCAAGGAGCTTGAAATCCTCAAGTGTATCTTACCCGACAAGTTTTTGGCTGGGTGCATTATTGCAAAGTTGCCTTCTTCGTGGAGGAACTTCGCCACAACTCTCAAACACAAGAGACAGGAGATATCGGTTGAAAACTTGATAGCATCTCTTGATGTTGAGGAGAAGGCTCGGGCTAAGGACACTGCTGAGAGAGGAGGCGAGGGTCATACTAGCGCCTACATGGCACAGAAGAAGACCTTCCGCAAGAACAAAGGGAACTATAAGCCCTCGTTCAACAAGTGTGGTGGACTGAAGCGGCAGCGCGGCATGCACTAAACAATCTATAGAGACTCGATATAACTGTCGGCTATCAGAGAGGGATAAGAAAGACCTATTCAAAACCAATCTGATACTACCACCAAACATACCCATCCTGGTATTTCCCCCTCGAGACCAAACGAGGAAGTCAACCGAGGAACTCACGCAGTTGGCAATTTTATTTATTCAGTTATCGTTGCAGCAATTACTAGTCAGGTATAGATAGTCATCCTGATATAATAAGCAGTGGGCACTTTTAGTTAACCATTCCGTTGTAGTTGCAACACTTACTAGTCAGATACAATTAGCATGAGATATCCCAAACCCAGCAGTTGTTGGTACTTTTATTTAGCCATTCCGTTGTAGTGAAGCTGATTACTAGTCATATCGGATACAAGTCAAATTATAACAGTAAACTTTAGTTATAGTTGTCTATGATCGAGAACTATGCTCCAAGTCGTCCATAACCGCGGACACGGCTTCTCGAAAAGATTTAACCCTGCAGGGGTGCACCAAAGTTTCCACACACACCTACAACCTTGTTGTCAGATCAGATAGGTACAAGATCACAAAACATACACCCAACGGTATGTCGACGGGGTTTCGGACACGACGTTTCCCAGACCCAAAGCAAGCACATGGGGGGCCACCCCACTAAGCTACCATGAAGTCGGCCGGTCTCGAGACGCACCTGTGGTTTGCGAGCAGTACGATCGGGAACCCGAAAGTGTGACTGGGCTTGTCGATACCGCGAAATCGTGTCGCGGTACTAAACAGTACAGGCGCTCCACGCGCAATAGTAAATAAAGCAGTAAAACATGGCATAAGTACATGATAGTAATAAAGCCCCAAACTACTTTGTAGCCCCCGGTACAGTACTTTGAAATCATGTACTAATCGATGGGGGTGCCCACACACCTCACCTGTGGTTAGCGCGCTCGATCTCGGAACAGGTGTCAAGAACTCAGGGTCCTACGGGACACCAGTGAGCGGTTAAAAACCAAATATTGTCTATTACCCACCGGTGCCTCTGCATTTACCTACTTCAATTTTAGTTATTAAACGATAACTAAAGCCATGATCATCTCCAACATAAAGCATATGGCAGCCTTCCAACAAGCAGTCTTGGGCGACACGCAACAGCACTTGAGCAAGCGACTACGACGCGCAAGTCCAACTATCTACCAAACAACAGGTAATAGGATGTGTCCAAGGCAATATAAGGCTGCAAGGGATATCACGGGTACGAAAACTAGAGCATCGCAACACATATAGCAATAGATCAACAGGAGGGAATAAATACTATAAAAGTAAGATAGGTAGAAAGGGGGAGATGCACCTGAAAAACATTGCCGAAGGTTCATCCGAAGATCGGGCCGACTCTCGCATCAACTCATCGGCCTAATCCGTGAAGAAGCAAAACACTAGAAGAAACACCGGATGCACTATTTAATACTACGGCAAAAGATCGGGCATGATGCATGTATGATATATGGCATGGCAAGGATACGATGCAATTAGACAATATTAAGCGGAATCGGGGTCCCGACAAATATTAAGTGGTTCAAGTTATTTAGATACCTGGAATTTAAATGTTGTCTTAACAAGGGAGAATTATATCATCGGTTCGCTACACAAATTTAAATAGGGGCAATATAAAACTAGAATCGCCTGCATATGGCCTCCATATTTAATTAGTAGATGAATCGACAAAATGCCCCAAAACCACAAAAATATATATGCAACATGAATGATTTAATGCAACAAGATATATCATTCATTAAAATAGGATCTCAAGAAAAGGGATCACACATGGGGGCTCGGCGATCTTGGGTAGGGTTCGACGGGGTTCGGTCTTCGGATAGGGCTTCGAATCCATGACGAAGGTCATGGCATCCGGGAAGGCGGTCTTGACATGCCGAGGGTTCAGTCTTCGGGGAACTTTTCGATCCATCACATGGTCTCCGGTCTTGATAGGAGGAAGGTCTTGTCCAGATCCTCGGGTTCATGCGGCCTCTAACTGCGAACTTGTCGATGCGGTCCTGTTAGGTGGTCGCGAGCGTCTTGGTGGTACTTGGGTCTATGGAAGGTCTTGGCGATGCAAAACTTGTGTCGAACATGCTACAGACGAGCACTGCACTGCCAAAGAGCAACCATACATTGCAAGTATCAAACGGAGGAAGCCTCCCAACGACCAAAGCGAGATGGAAACTAGCAAAGCACGGCTAGCGGATACCAGAGAACCCGTAGAGACGATGCTGGCGTCGGTGCCTTGCATACTACGGTGGCGGCGGAAGCCAGAGGACGGAGGCGCTCAGGCCGGCGAGGGAGCTCGGGGAGCGGGGACGGTTGGCGGCTCCCTGGCGCAACGGACGAAACGCTCGCGAGGATGCGCGCGGGACAGAGGTGGGGCCGACAGAGGCCAAGGTGGCGTTGCCCTGGCGGCGGCCAGCGGCGGTTGGAAGCAGAGGAGAGCGGGCGGAGAAGAGCGGGCTGGCGAGAGATCTGAAGAGCGAGCAACAGGGCCTTGAGGCCGGGCATGGCGGCGGTGGTCGAGCTGGGGAGAGGGAGGTTCTGGCGGCAGAGGAAGACGCAGAGGCAACGGGGACGACGACCTGCGGCGGGGCCCTGGCGAAGAGGTGGCGGCTGCCTGGGAGGTCATAGGACGGCTCGGGAAGTGGAGAAGGGGGTGCCGTCGGGCGGAGAGGAGCCTCCAGCGGTGGCGGCTTGGCGGCTGAGGGACGAGGCGGAGGAGCGAGGCGGAGGGAGAGCGAGGCGAGCGGCGCGACGAGGATGCAGGAAGGAAGGTGTAGGCGGCCATGGCGTAGAGAGGGACGACGGTGCGCTGACTCTGCAAGGCCGCGAGAAACGAGGTGGAAAGGGAGAGGATCGGGGCAAGGGCCAGGGCGCTGGGAGTTTTGTCGGTAGCGGGGTAGGTTCTGGATCGATCGAGAGGTGGGGTTCCAAGCATTACGGCGTGGTGGCACCAGGGGTGGGGTGGTCGCTAACGAGGTGGGAGGGCAGGTGGTGTGCGGGTGCAGCGAGAGGAAGCATCCGCGCGTGTGTTGGCGATTTGCGGCAGAGGGTGGGTGGGTTCCTGGCGGCGGCGAGTGGGGTGGAAGGTGTGGAGAGGTAGGGTTGGGGTTTGGGTGTTTAGAATTAGGGTTTGGGGGTAGGACTAGGTTTTGATTTGGGTAGTAGATGGTCTGGTCGGTTGGGCCTTTGGGCTGGCCGACTAGACTGCCTCGTCGATAAAACATTTGTTTATATTTTTATTTAGCTTCAAGATTTTATTTGTAAATAGTTTTAGAAAACCGAGGATTTGATTTGAAATAAAGAGGGGAGTTTACGGAAAACAAAATAGGTTTTTGGAGAATTATTGTAGGCGAATAAATGCATGATGATGTCATGATGATGCACAAAGATAAAATCAGCAAGCGATTTTCTAGTAGTGGTTTTACCCGGGGTGCTACAATTCGACACCACTAACAATGGATCTCGCCCTCGAGATCCGCCTCCTGGTATGGGGAAGAAAGCCGACGCTCTAAATCTTCTCGCTTAATGTAGATCTTCGCGACACCTCTAACAAAGATTATTTCTCCATCTTGAAATTGGCGACACCACCAACGAGCGGTCGTTGATCATGTGCGTCGAGGGAGTACTCCGGATAAACAAAAGACGAAAATAGAGGCATCAAAAGATAAGGCCACCTCTAACTTCGACAGAAGGAGAGAAAAGGTGCACTCTAATCCACTTCAATGTACAAGAGCGAATAGATTGAGTAGTCGACATGGGGGCCAATCCACCACGCACCCAAACTATTACTTTGCACATGCAGTAGAAAATCACGCAACCCATTCTCGGAATTAGACTGAAGATCTCGACAAGCGACGTTTGGAATCAAAGGAGGGGTGCAGATTCTCATCAGATCTGATGTAGATGAGTTCATCGTATCGGAAAACATCGGAGGATAGAAAGAAATTTTTTAGTGAATTTTCGGTCCACTGTAAGGTACAACAGATGAAAGATTCATCAGATAGCGTGAAGGTCGGATGTCGACGCACCGTTACAAGAGGAGGGAGTGAAATCCTGAAGGTACGACGGAAACCCAACCACGAGAATTCCTAGATTCGAAGAAAAGATAAGAGAGCAAATTCAAAACACGTCGAGGTAAGAGAAGAATAGCAAAGGGATAAGGAGTAAAAGCAGACCTAATCAGATCTATCCAACCGATTTTTTTCAAAATAGTTTTGACACTCTACACGTCCGTTAGCTAGGTTATCCTACATTTGGACCAAGAGGGTATCAGAATCGCCGAGCTCGATACCACTCAGTAACACCCTCGAATCGGCCCTATGCAAGTTTCAGGCTTCCCGCCAAAACCCGCATAGAAACGATTCAAAGGTGCCCACCAGTAATCAAGGCGTGGAAAACGAAGTAATATCATTACACAATAGTCTTCGATGGAACCCACAAAACAGATATATACAACAACGACTCCATGAATCAAGAATACAGATATACAGTACAAAGATCCAAATCACCTTGAAAACGATACAGCGTCCGACTACGGACAAGATGCAAATGGGGCTAAGAGCCCTGAAGAATAACCAATGGCATCCATAACCCTGCCTAGGCCAAGCCGGAAGGGTAACCCTGCTAACGACGTCGATTTCAAAACCTGCTTAAACAAAAGGGGTGCCGACAAAGGGCAAAGGAAAAAGAGAGCGGTCGATCTTGAGGCGATTACGGCGAGACTAGAATTCGGCGGTCCTCGCCTACATAGGTATGGTGGACTGAAGCGGCAGCGCGGCATGCACTAAACAATCTATAGAGACTCGATATAACTGTCGGCTCTCAGAGAGGGATAAGAAAGACCTATTCCAAACCAATCTGATACTACCACCAAACATACCCATCCTGATATTTCCCCCTCGAGACCAAACGAGGAAGTCAACCGAGGAACTCACACAGTTGGCAGTTTTATTTATTCATTTATCGTTGCAGCAATTACTAGTCAGGTATAGATAGTCATCCTGATATAATAAGCAGTGGGCACTTTTAGTTAACCATTCCGTTGTAGTTGTGACACTTACTAGTCAGATACAATTAGCATGAGATATCCCAAACCCAACAGTTGTTGGTACTTTTATTTAGCCATTCCGTTGTAGTGAAGCTGATTACTAGTCATATCGGATACAAGTCAAATTATAACAGTAAACTTTAGTTATAGTTGTCTATGATCGAGAACTGTGCTCCAAGTCGTCCATAACCGCGGACACGGCTTCTCGTAAAGATTTAACCCTGCAGGGGTGCACCAAAGTTTCCACACGCACCTACACCCTTGTTGTCAGATCAGGTAGGTACAAGATCACAAAACATACACCCAACGGTATTGTAGGGGTTCGTAGCATGGAAAACAAAAATTTTCTATCGCATACAAACAAACAAGCCAAGATCTATCTACTAGATTGTGGCAACGAGTCGATAGAGGAACTCACCCTCGAAGATTCCAAAGCGGTTAACGAGAGCAGATTCTCGTGGGTGATGTAGTCGTACACTTCCGATCTCAAGATCGCGTAGACGATCCTTCCGGCGCCACGTTCCGGCAGCGCTCCCGCAGTCGGTCACACGTTCGGTACTCGACGAAGACCTTCCTCTCCTTGTTCCAGTGAGCGGAGGTTGTAGCACTCTCCTCGCGATTCCTAAAGACAACAGTGGTACAGGAAGTAGAGGAGATCCATGAGGCTTCGCTTAAGCGGTGCGTAGTATGGTGGAGCTTATGAGAGAGGCTATTAGTGGTCTAGTAATTAGACACACCAATTAGAAGGCTCTAAACCAATTAGAAGGCTCTAAACCTGGCTAAAGCAATTAGAAGCTCTAAACCAAAACGGCTCTAAACGGAGATCTAGAGTAGAAAGTTATGTGTCCATGGAGGAGCCCTGCCCTCCTTATATGGGAGGGAGGTCCTTGGCGGCCAGGAGGGAGGAGTCCCTCCCAACTCGGCCTAGGGCTTGGCGCCGGCCTGGAGGAGTCCAACTCCTCCTCCAGTTGGTTCCAACTCCTCTTGCTTGTTTCCACAGCTTGTTTTGGCGGTTTGACTTTCAAAGGACATTTGACTTTTCTGTTTTAGGATTCAATTTAATCCTTTATTTGGGACAGCAAGAACACTTAGTACATGATGCAATCATTCAATGAGCAATGACACATTCATGTACCCTTCCCCGGTCTTGGGACAATCCGGAACCTTCTAGAACATTCCCGATGAAAACAGGAATCATTCCCGAACTCAAACGGGACTTTCCTTATATGAATCTTATTCTCCGGACCATTCCGGATCACCTCGTGATATCCCGGATCCCATCCGAGACTCAACAACATTCGGTCTCTTTCTCATAATACCATAACTACTCAAAACAACGTCGAATCCTTAAGTGTGTCTCCCTACGGTTCGTGAATTATGCGGACATGATCGAGACACTTCTCGAACAATAACCAATAGAGGAATCTGGAAATTCATATGGCTCCCACATATTTCTACGATTACTTTGCGATCGAATGAACCACTTACATACGATACCAATTTCCCTTTGTCTCACGATAGTTTACTTATCCGAGGTTATGATCGTCGGTATCTCGCATACCTAGTTCAACCTCGTTCGATAAGTACTCTTTTCTCGTTCCGTGATATGTGATCCCTTGTGACCAAGTCACATGCTTGCAAGCTAATTGGATGACATTCCACCGAGAGGGCCCAGTATATCTATCCGTCATGAGGATGGACAAATCCCACTCTTGATCCATGTGTTTCAACCAATACTTTCCGAACACTTAATGCCACCTTTATAACCACCCGATTACGGTGTGGTGTTTGATGTCATCAAAGCATCCATCCGTAAAGGTGATATGCATGATCTCATGGTCGAAGGAATTAGGTTACTATGTATCGAAAGCATATAGCAATTGAACTATTGAAATGACTTGATCTTTATGCTACGCTTATCTATAGGAGTATGTCCATCACATCATTCTCCTAATGATATGATCCTGTTGTTAATAACATCTCTATGTTCATGATCAGGAAACCATGATCATATATTAACCAACAAGCTAGTTTAACAAGAGGCTTTACTAGGGACTCTTATTTTAGTTTACAAATCACACAAGTATTAATGTTCCTTGTTAATACAATTATAGCATGGTATGTAAACATTTATCATAAGTATGAAGATATGATAATAACTCACTTTATTATTGCCTCTTGGGCATATCTCCAACAGTCTCCCACTTGCACTAGAGTCAATAATCTAGTTTCAAACCTTTGTGTATATAACACCTATGGCTTTCGGTGTATGTACACGATTGCTAGTGGTCAATCGATCTCCGGATCGACACTTCCGTGTCCGTGTGTAATTGCATGTCTTTGCGTCTCACGCATCACTCATTCTCTAATGAGATGGCTTTGTATAAATTTGGTCTTTCGGTGTGACCTTTAGTTCTTTGGGGTTAAAACATGTTGATAATATTGTCGCACAATATATCTTCATAGTATTATCCCTCGTGAACTACACCTAGTTTGATAACAAACTACTTGACACAAATGCCCTCTTTGTCGCTAAAATAGCGCTTATATACTTGGCCTTTTGTTGTAGTATCTCACAATGTCTTAACTTTGGAACTCATCCAAATCCATTATGGAACTCACCTTCCATTATATTGTGCCACCCTTAGTTTAGATTGAGATAAACTTAATTTGTACTTTGTGACAAAGCTAGTATCAATGTAGTACTTTTACAATGAACTAACCATCTATTTGTCACTTCTACAAATATTATACTCTTAGTTCTTCCAAAAGATCATAAGAATATCCTTACTATTGTCCAATGATCATCTTACGAATCATTCGGTATATGCTCACAACATTTAGAGCATAGGACATATCTGGATTTGTACATATCACAAAGATGATTGATATAAATACTCTTTGTGATTTTATACATCAAGTATCAATCTATACTTGATTATTTGTTTCACTTTACCAAATGTCAATACACTTGAATATATCATCAACATTGAACTTATTCAATCCTTTCTGTGCGACAAGAACCTCTCTTGTAGTTTCTATATTGAACTCATTCAATATCTTGTCTATGTACTTCTGGCACAACCATATTAGCGTCTATTGATGCCAAATATTTAGGTTTTGCCTTAAGTCTTTCATCGGGATGAAATTCTTAATATGTGTTAATAAAAGATACATTATTTCCAATCAACAATATGTCTTCCACATAATGTATTAGAAACATGTCTTAGCGCTCCCACTTAATTTCTTGCAAATGCAAGCATCTTCATTGTCTCTGATGAAATTAAACTCTTTTAATAGTTTCATCATAGTGAAGATTCCAACTCCGCTATGCTCACTTTAATCATTGAAGTTTGCATATGCTTTTAGCATCCTTTGAATTAACAAAACCCTATGAACCATGTTATGCACATGTCCTAGGTAACGATTCTATTAGAAGAACTTGTTTTGTTTATTCAACTACCATACAACAAATTATATGTAGTGGTTGCTACATTAATCCGTCTAGACTAAATATCGCTATGAAAGATCAGATCTTGTCATAGTCAACTTTTGAACATTGTTGTGAACTCTTTCCCAACATGTCGACTATTTCATAGATGTGAAAACATCCATGTCTATTTCTTTATAGATCCAAATAAAATTGTAAGGTATTGTACCTTCCTGAGGGTCTTTCAAGTTCAAATCTTGATCTCTCGTGTATGGAACTATCACGGATTTTATGGCTTCAAGCCATTTGAGTCGAGGGCCCATCATCGCTTCTTTGCATGTAGTCGGTTCATTATTCTCAAATAATGATTCAACCCTCAAATCTTGGTATTTGATTGTTTATCCGACCTACTTGTTTCAATAGGAACTTGGATCTTCGTGACCACAACCTTTGAGGTACGTGAGCCATGAGCATTATTCTTGCCTCCTAACACTTTTCTGTCACAAGAACTGCACATATAGCTAAGGTTCTTTAACCTTATCAAAATTCTATTTTCCTCCTACTTAACTTTTCACGAAAAATTCCTTCTCAAAGAAACTTGACGCTTTATGACAAACACTTTTGTCTCCGATGTTATGGAGGATTACTTATGCTTATTCAAAATAACATACAAAGACAGGTTCATCCTACTTTGGTTGCACACATCTTTCTTATGCATAGCATACCAATGTTTAAGAAAGGACAACTTGGGTTTAATCCCAAACCATAACCTTATATGGTGTCATTTCAACGGATTATGATGGAGCTCTTTTCAGTGGAAAAACGGTAATCTCTAAAGCTTTTAATCTTTAAAATATAATGGCAGTTTTATAAATTATACCTTTGATCTTACCATGTCAAACAAGGTTTAATTACATATCTCGAACGCTCCATACTCTTATGGTGTTTCGGGAAATGCAAATCCATGGAACGATTCCTTAAATCTTAGGTATTATGCTAAACTCTGTAACTCAAATATCTACCTTTATGATCATTATCATAAACTGTTTATATTTTTGTTACAATGATTTTGCACTTCATCTTGAAAGTCTTTGAACTTTTCAAATGTTTCATACTTCATCCTTATTAAGTAAATATTCATATATTCACTCAAATTTTCGGAGAAAGCATATGAAGTTGAAATCCATCGCTCTTGACTACACATAATGGACTTCGTACAACAATATGTACAAATTCCAATAAGCTAGTCTTTCGTTCCCTTTTGGCCTATGAACGAAGTTTTAATTATCTCTAGGAAAGTTTCACAAGCGTCATTTGATCAAAATCAAATAGACTCCAAAATTCCATACATATGGACTTTCTTCATGTTTTCTTTCCAATATAATTTAAACGGCGATGTCACTTCCTAAGTGATCTTTTCAATCAATTTGTCTTTCGACATTTTTAGCACTAGTTTTATGGATGTGATTCCTCCAACGAGATTTGTGAATCATCCATCTTTTATGGATTACGGCAATTATTTGAACAACCCTTTTGTTCTCATAATACCTGATAAAACAAATCTTTGAAGGCAAACTTTGATGTTTAACGAGCAACACAATAACCCTTTATTTTGTTCTCGATGAACATCATCACATATTCTTTTGCTAGTTACTTAGGCCATTGTAGTTCATGAATTGTGTTGTTTCGTATGACGATTCACACCAACAAATTCAGTATCAAATACTTAAGAACCACATTGTTTAACAAGCAAAGAATATAGCCATAACATGTATATCATCTATATACTTAAACTGAACAATTCTAGTCTTTTCTTTTCTGCCATATATTTATGAGATTCTCTTTCAGTATTTCATTTTCTGTTTGAAAGAATCTATCAACATCAATAGTGGAGTCATACATATGACACATAGTCCAAAGCGTGTATAGTTAAATACCAATGTCTTTGGACTTGCACTTTGAAGTAGATCACCATCATCAAATGTTTGGTGTTCTTTCAAATTCCTTTCTTTAGTAATCTCTTGGTGTAGTAAACATTTTACCTACATCAAATATTCACCCTTATCATGGATTTATCCATGATCAAGTTACTTTTAGCTTGTAACGGTGAATCATGAGTATAATGTTGCTCTCCAAAACCTTTTGGAGGATTAGGACAACTAGTGTCTACAACCCTTTGCAAATTCTCATCAAAATATGAGAACATGAACTTTTGCCATATTATACTCTATCATGTTGCAACCAAAACTTCGTTTCAGATATCACAATATCTTTCACACATCATGGTTTCTGAAACAACTCTTTCAGATCCTAGATAACCTTGATATTTAGACAATCCTTTGAATATCAAGAATCATGGAGACAAACATGATACTCATATACTAACACTTTGGAATTGTCACTCTTGATTTAATACCAATTATTAAACTTCATGGAGTAACCGGAACTTACTGAAAGTTTGCAATAGGACTTTTAAACTTTAGATTAACACTTCAAAACAATACGATACCAGTTCGAAGTAACCAACCAGAATTCTATAGCTCTATCATCTCAATTATAACTAAGCGCAAGGTGGTAAACGGATGCCAATGACTACAACAACTATGCAAATTCACTTTGATTTAGTTTATGATAAATTGAGTTCTAATTAATAATTAAATTAATCTAGGTGAACTCCCACTCAAAACAATATCCCTCACATTGTTTTAGTGATCACACGAACCAAATCCACCACATCAAAACCGATCATCACGAGAGTTGATGTAGCTTCAATGGCGAACAATCAACATGTTCATCATATCTACTATATGACTCATGCTCTACCTTTCGGTAATCCGTGTTCCTGAGGCCATGTCTCGTACATGCTAGGCTCACAAGATCAAACCTTAGTTTACGCATGAGCAAATCTGCTTGCTCACGTTGTATACACTTGCAGAATCTAGCACACCGATCATCACGTGGTGTTTCAAACAACAAGCTTTAGCAACGGTGCTAACTAAGGGTGAACACTTTATGATTTGAAATTCATGTGCATGAGGGATCATCTTATAATGCTACCGCTGCCTACTAAGCAATACAAGATGCATAAAGGATTAACATCACATGCAATTCATAATATGTGATATGATATGGCCTTTTCTTCTTTGTGCTTCCGATCTCCATCTTCTAGCACGAACATGATCTCCATCATCACCGCATTGCATCAAGGTCAATGACGCTACTCCATGGTTGTCCCACCGCTTCAACTATTACAACTACTTTGAGCAGACACGCTGGTCTTAACATAAATTAAAGACAACCATATGGCTCTCGCCGGTTGTCGACTTACAATAAGGAACATTGCATACATCAAATACAATCACAATCATGGCCATATCACATCATCAAGACACCCCTGCAAAACAAAGTTAGACGCTTCTACTTTCTTTGCATATTTTACGTGGTTTGGGGCTTTCAATAAGTGTCGTTCTAACTACGAACAAGAACCACAACATTGATACTAGTATTGTTGATCACCCGTTGTAAATTGGATCTTAACTATGCTAGGAGAAACATGCACCCGCAAAGCCACTTATGCAATACAAGTTACATGTCAAGCGTGGAGCAAGTCTCATGAACGATGTCATGTAAGGTTAGCCCGGGCCGCTTCATCCCAACATACCGCAAGATACAAAGTACACAAGAAGCAATCGACAATAAAAGCATCAACGCCCACAATGACCATTGTGTTCTACTCGCAACAGATCTACATATAGACACGGCTCGATACCCTTGTAGGGGTTCGTAGCATGGAAAACAAAAATTTTCTATCGCATACAAACAAACAAGCCAAGATCTATCTACTAGATTGTGGCAACGAGTCGATAGAGGAACTCACCTCAAGATTCCAAAGCGTTAACGAGAGCAGATTCTCGTGGGTGATGTAGTCGACACTTCCGATCTCAAGATCGCAGAGACGATCCTTCCGGCCACGCCCGCAGGCCCCTTGATCGGTCACACGCTCGGTACTGACGAAGACCTTCCTCTCCCTTGTTCCAAAGAAAGGAGGTTGTAGCACTCTCCTCGCGATTCCCAAAAGACAACAGTGGTACCGGAAGTAGAGGGGAGATCCCGCAGGGCTTCGCCTTAAGCCGGTGCGAGTATGGTGGAGCTTATGAGAGAGGCTATTAGTGGTCTAGTAATTAGACACACCAATTAGAAGGCTCTAAACCAATTAGAAGGCTCTAAACCATTGGCTAAAGCAATTAGAAGCTCTAAACCAAAACGGCTCTAAACCGGAGATCTAGAGTAGAAAGTTATGTGTCTATGGGAGGAGCCCTGCCCCTCCTTATATGGGAGGGGGGTCCTTGGCGCGCCAGGGAGGGAGGGAGTCCCTCCCAACTCGGCCTAGGGCTTGGCGCCCGAGGAGTCCAACTCCTCCTCCAGTTGGTTCCAACTCCTCTTGCTTGTTTCCCACGTTTCTTGTTTTGGCGCTTGACTTTCAAACTGACATTTGACTTTTCTGCTTTTAGGATTCAATTTAATCCTTTATTTGGGACAGCAAGAACACTTAGTACATGATGCAATCATTCAATGAGCAATGACACATTCATGTACCCTTCCCCGGAGTGCGGACAATCCGAACCTTCTAGAACATTCGATGAAAACACCTAATCATTCCCGAACTCAAACGGGACTTTCCTTATATGAATCTTATTCTCCGACCATTCCGGATCACCTCGTGATATCCCGGATCCCATCCGAGACTCAACAACATTCGGTCTCTTTCTCATAATACCATAACTACTCAAAACAACGTCGAATCCTTAAGTGTGTCTCCCTACGGTTCGTGAATTATGCGGACATGATCGAGACACTTCTCCTAACAATAACCAATAGAGGAATCTGGAAATTCATATGGCTCCACATATTTCTACGATTACTTTGCATCGAATGAACCACTTACATACGATACCAATTTCCCTTTGTCTCACGATAGTTTACTTATCCGAGGTTATGATCGTCGGTATCTCGCATACCTAGTTCAACCTCACATCGATAAGTACTCTTTTCTCGTTCCGTGATATGTGATCCCTTGTGACCAAGTCACATGCTTGCAAGCTAATTGGATGACATTCCACCGAGAGGGCCCAGAGTATATCTATCCGTCATGAGGATGGACAAATCCCACTCTTGATCCATGTGTTTCAACCAATACTTTCCGAACACTTAATGCCACCTTTATAACCACCCAGTTACGGTGTGGTGTTTGATGTCATCAAAGCATCCATCCGGTAAAGGTGATATGCATGATCTCATGGTCGAAGGAATTAGGTTACTATGTATCAGAAAGCATATAGCAATTGAACTATTGAAATGACTTGATCTTTATGCTACGCTTATCTATAGGAGTATGTCCATCACATCATTCTCCTAATGATATGATCCTGTTGTTAATAACATCTCTATGTTCATGATCAGGAAACCATGATCATATATTAACCAACAAGCTAGTTTAACAAGAGGCTTTACTAGGGACTCTTATTTTAGTTTACAAATCACACAAGTATTAATGTTCCCGGTTAATACAATTATAGCATGGTATGTAAACATTTATCATAAGTATGAAGATATGATAATAACTCACTTTATTATTGCCTCTTGGGCATATCTCCAACAGGTATGTCTACGGGGTTTCGGACACGACGTTTCCCAGACCCAAAGCAAGCACTTGGGGGGCCACCCCACTAAGCTACCCGTAACAAAGTCGGCTGGTCTCCGAGACGGACCCAGGGTTTGCGGGAATGGTTGTAAACGACTGGGAACCCGAAAGTGTGACTGGGCTTGTCGATACCGCGAAATCGTGTCGCGGTCCAAAACAGTACAGGCGCTCCACGCGCAATAGTAAATAAAGCAGTAAAACATGGCATAAGTACAGGATAGTAATAAAGCCCCAAACTACTTTGTGTCCCCCGGTACAGTACTTTGAAATCAGGTACTAATCGATGGGGGTGCCCACACACCTCACCTGTGGTTAGCGCACTCGATCTCGGAACAGGTGTCAAGAACTCGGGGTCCTACGGGACACCAAAGGAGTGTTAAAACCAAATATTGTCTATTACCCACCGGTGCTCTGCATTTACCTACTTCAATTTTAGTTATTAAACGATAATTAAAGCCATGATCATCTCCAACATAAAGCATATGGCAGCCTTCCAACAAATTGTGGTAATCGACGACACGCAACAGCATTGAGCGTTTACGACGCCATAAGTCCAACTATCTACCAAACAACAGGTAATAGGATGTGTCCAAGGCAATATAAGGCTGCGAGGGATATCACGGGTACGAAAACTAGAGCATCGCAACACATATAGCAATAGATCAACAGGAGGGAATAAATACTATAAAAGTAAGATAGGTAGAAAGGGGGAGATGCACCTGAAAAACATTGCCGAAGGTTCATCCGAAGATCGGGCCGACTCTCGCATCAACTCATCGGCCTAATCCGTGAAGAAGCAAAACACTAGAAGAAACACCGGATGCACTATTTAATACTACGGCAAAAGATCGGGCATGATGCATGTATGATATATGGCATGGCAAGGATACGATGCAATTAGACAATATTAAGCGGAATCGGGTCCCACAAATATTAAGTGGTTCAAGTTATTTAGATACCGGAATTTAAATGTTGTCTTAACAAGGAGAATTATATCATCGGTTCGCTACACAAATTTAAATAGGGCAATATAAAACTAGAATCGCCTGCATATGGCCTCCATATTTAATTAGTAGATGAATCGACAAAATGCCCCAAAACCACAAAAATATATATGCAACATGAATGATTTAATGCAACAAGATATATCATTCATTAAAATAGGATCTCAAGAAAAGGGATCACACATGGGGGCTCGGAGATCTTGGGTAGGGTTCGACGGGGTTCGGTCTTCGGATAGGGCTTCGAATCCATGACGAAGGTCATGGCATCCGGGAAGGCGGTCTTGACATGCCGAGGGTTCAGTCTTCGGGGAACTTTTCGATCCATCACATGGTCTCCGGTCTTGATAGGAGGAAGGTCTTGTCCAGATCCTCGGGTTCATGTGGCCTCTAACTGCGAACTTGTCGATGCGGTCCTGTTAGGTGGTCGCGAGCGTCTTGGTGGTACTTGGGTCTATGAAAGGTCTTGGCGATGCAAAACTTGTGTCGAACATGCTACAGACGAGCACTGCACTGCCAAAGAGCAACCATACATTGCAAGGATCAAACGGAGGAAGCCTCCCAACGACCAAAGCGAGATGGAAACTAGCAGAGCACGGCTAGCGGATACCAGAGAACCCGTAGAGACGATGCTGGCGTCGGTGCCTTGCATACTACGGTGGCGGCGGAAGCCAGAGGACGGAGGCGCTCAGGCCGGCGAGGGAGCTCGGGGAGCGGGGACGGTTGGCGGCCTCAAGCTAACGATTTAAACGCCATGAGCGAGGATGTAGGTGGGGCCGACAGAGGCAGAGCAGGTGGCGTTCTGGGCGGCAGGCGGTTGGAAGCAGAGGAGAGCGGGCGGAGAAGAGCGGGCTGGCGAGAGATACAGAGGAAGTGCGGAGCAACAGGGGCGCGAGGGAGGCCGGGCATGACGGCGGTGGTCGACCTCGGGAGAGGGAGGTTCTGGCGGCGGAGGGAGACGCAGAGGCAACGTGGACGACGACCTGCGGCGGGGCCCTGGCGAAGAGGTGGCGGCTGCCTGGGAGGTCATAGGACGGCTCGGGCAGTGGAGAAGGGGGTGCCGTCGGGCGGAGAGGAGCCTCCAGCGGTGGCGGCTTGGGCTGGACGGGAGGCGACGAGGGCCAGAGGAAGCAGGAGCGAGGACGGGGGGAGAGCGAGGCGAGCGGCGCGACGAGGATGCAGGAAGGAAGGTGTAGGCGGCCATGGCGTAGAGAGGGACGACGGTGCGCTGATTCTGCAAGGCCGCGAGAAACGAGGTGGAAAGGGAGAGGATCGGGGCGAGGGCCAGAGCGCTGGGAGTTTTGTCGGTAGCGGGGTAGGTTCTGGATCGATCGAGAGGTGGGGTTCCAAGAATTACGGCGTGGTGGGACCAGGGGTGGGGTGGTCGCTAACGAGGTGGGAGGGCAGGTGGTGTGCGGGTGCAGCGAGAGGAAGCATCCGCGCGTGTGTTGGCGATTTGCGGCAGAGGGTTGGTGGGTTCCTGGCGGCGGCGGGTGGGGTGGAAGGTGTGGAGAGGTAGGGTTGGGGTTTGGGTGTTTATAATTAGGGTTTGGGGGTAGGACTAGGTTTTGATTTGGGTAGTAGATGGTCTGGTCGGTTGGGCCTTTGGGCTGGCCAACTAGACTGCCTCGTCGATAAAACATTTGTTTATATTTTTATTTAGCTTCAAGATTTTATTTGTAAATAGTTTTAGAAAACCGAGGATTTGATTTGAAATAAAGAGGGGAGTTTACGGAAAACAAAATAGGTTTTTGGAGAATTATTTTAGGCGAATAAATTCATGATGATGTCATGATGGTGCACAAAGATAAAATCAGCAAGCGATTTTCTAGTAGTGGTTTTACCCGGGGTGCTACAATTCGACACCACTAACAATGGATCTCGCCCTCGAGATCCGCCTCCTGGTATGAGGAAGAAAGCCGACGCTCTGAATCTTCTCGCTTAATGTAGATCTTCGCGACACCACTGACAAAGATTATTTCTCCATCTTGAAATCGGCGACACCACCAACGAGCGGTCGTTGATCATGTGCGTCGAGGGAGTACTCCGGATAAACAAAAGACGAAAATAGAGGCATCAAAAGATAAGGCCACCTCTAACTTCGACGGAAGGAGAGAAAAGGTGCACTCTAATCCACTTCAATGTACAAGAGGGAATAGATTGAGTAGTCGGCATGGGGGCCAATCCATCACGCACCCAAACTATTACTTCGCACATGCAGTAGAAAATCACGCAACCCATTCTCGGAATTAGACTGAAGATCTCGACAAGCGACGTTTGGAATCAAAGGAGGGGTGCATATTCTCATCAGATCTGATGTAGATGACTTCATCGTATCGGAAAACATCGGAGGATAGAAAGAAAAATTTTAGTGAATTTTCGGTCCACTGAAAGGTACAACCGATGAAAGATTCATCATATAGCGTGAAGGTCGGATGTTGACGCACCGTTACAAGAGGAGGGAGTGAAATCCTAAAGGTACGACGGAAACCCAACCACGAGAATTCCTAGATTCGAAGAAAAGATAAGAGAGCAGATTCAAAAAACGTCGAGGTAAGAGAAGAATAACAAAGGGATAAGGAGTAAAAGCAGACCTAATCAGATCTATCCAACCGATTTTTTTCAAAATAGTTTTGACACTCTACACGTCCGTTAGCTAGGTTATCCTACAGGCTGGACGACCAAGAGGGTATCGAATCGCCGAGCTCGATACCACTCAGTAACACCCTCGAATCGCCCTATGAAAGTTTCAGCTTCCGCCAAAACCCATAGAAACGATTCAAGGTGCCCACCAGTAATCGGCGTGGGTGGAAAACGAAGTAATATCATTACACAATAGTCTTGATGGAACCCACAAAACAGATATATACAACAACGACTCCATGAGTCAAGAATACATACAAAGACAAAGATCCAAATCACCTTGAAAACGATACAAGATCCGACTACGGACAATATGCAAATGGGGCTAAGAGCCACGAAGAATAACCAATGGCGCCCATAACCCCGCCTGTGCCAAGCCGGAAGGGTAACCCGCTAACGACGCCGATCTCAAAACCCGCTTAAACAAAAGGTGCCGACAAAGGGCAAAGGAAAAGAGAGCGGTCATCGAGTCCAAGACACGGCGAGACTAGAATTCAAGGTCCTCGCCACATAGGTATGGTGGATCAAGCAACGCGGCATGCACTAAACAATCTATAGAGACTCGATAACCTGGCTATCGAGAGGGATAAGAAAGACCTATTCAAACCAACTGATACTACCACCAAACATACCCATCCCGGTATTTCCCCGAGACCAAACGAGGAAGTCAACCGAGGAACTCACACGGTTGGCGTTTATTTATTCATTTATCATTGCAGCAATTACTAGTCGGTATAGATAGTCATCCCGATATAATAAGCACTTTTAGTTAACCATTCCGTTGTAGTTGCGACACTTACTAGTCAGATATAATTAGCATGAGATATCCCAAACCCAGCAGTTGTTGGTACTTTTATTTAGCCATTCCGTTGTAGTGAAGCTGATTACTAGTCATATCGGATACAAGTCAAATTATAACAGTAAACTTTACTTATAGTTGTCTATGATCGAGAACTGTGCTCCAAGTCGTCCATAACCGCGGACACGGCTTCTCAAAAATATTTAACCCTGCAGGTGTGCACCAAAGTTTCCACACGCACCTACACCCTTGTTGTCAGATGAGGTAGGTACAAGATCACAAAACATACACCCAACGGTATGTCGATGGGGTTTCGGACACGATGTTTCCCAGACCCAAAGCAAGCACATGGGGGGCCACCCCACTAAGCTACCCGTAACAAAGTCGGCCGGTCTCCGAGACGGACCCAGGGTTTGCGAGAACGGCTGTAAACGACTCGGAACCCAAAAGTGTGACTGGGCTTGTCGATACCGCGAAATCGTGTCGCGGTCCAAAACAGTACAGGCGCTCCACGCGCAATAGTAAATAAAGCAGTAAAACATGGCATAAGTACAGGATAGTAATAAAGCCCCAAACTACTTTGTGGCCCCGGGTACAGTACTTTGAAATCAGGTACTAATCGATGGGGGTGCCCACACACCTCACATGTGGTTAGCGCGCTCGATCTCGGAACAGGTGTCAAGAACTCGGGGTCCTACGGGACACCAGTAAGCGGTTAAAAACTAAATATTGTCTATTACCCACCGGTGCCTCTGCATTTACCTACTTAAATTTTAGTTATTAAACGATAATTAAAGCCATGATCATATCCAACATAAAGCATATGGCAGTCTTCCAACAGCTGTGGTACTGGACGACACACAACAACACTTGAGCAAGCGACTACGACGCGCAAGTCCAACTATCTACCAAACAACAGGTAATAGGATGTGTCCAAGGAAATATAAGGCTGCAAGGGATATCACGGGTACGAAAACTAGAGCATCGCAACACATATAGCAATAGATCAACAGAAGGGAATAAATACTATAAAAGTAAGATAGGTAGAAAGGGGGAGATGCTCGCCTGAAAAACATTGCCGAAGGTTCATCCGAAGATCGGGCCGACTCTCGCATCAACTCATCGGCCTAATCTGTGAAGAAGCAAAACACTAGAAGAAACACCGGATGCACTATTTAATACTACGGCAAAAGATCGGGCATGATGCATGTATGATATATGGCATGGCAAGGATGCGATGCAATTAGACAATATTAAGCGGAATCGGGGTCCCGACAAATATTAAGTGGTTCAAGTTATTTAGATACCTGGAATTTAAATGTTGTCTTAACAAGGGAGAATTATATCATCGGTTCGCTACACAAATTTAAATAGGGGCAATATAAAACTAGAATCGCCTGCATATGGCCTCCATATTTAATTATTAGATGAATCGACAAAATGCCCCAAACCCACAAAAATATATATGCAACATGAATGATTTAATGCAACAAGATATATCATTCATTAAAATAGGATCTCAAGAAAAGGGATCACACATGGGGGATCGGCGATCTTGGGTAGGGTTTGACGGGGTTCGGTCTTCGGATAGGGCTTCGAATCCATGACGAAGGTCATGGCATCCGGGAAGGCGGTCTTGACATGCCGAGGGTTCAGTCTTCGGGGAACTTTTCGATCCATCACATGGTCTCCGGTCTTGATAGGAGGAAGGTATTGTCCATATCCTCGGGTTCATGCGGCATCTAACTGCGAACTTGTCGATGCGGTCCTGTTAGGTGGTCGCGAGCGTCTTGGTGGTACTTGGGTCTATGGAAGGTCTTGGCGATGCAAAACTTGTGTCGATCATGCTACAGACGAGCACTGCACTGCCAAAGAGAAACCATACATTGCAAGGTTCAAACGGAGGAAGCCTTCCAACGACCAAAGCGAGATGGAAACTAGCAGAGCACGGCTAGCGGATACCAGAGAACCCGTAGAGACGATGATGGCGTTGGTGCCTTGCATACTGCGGTGGCGGCGGAAGCCAGAGGACGGAGGCGCTCAGGCCGGCGAGGGAGCTCGGGGAGCGGGGACGGTGGGCGGCTCCCTGGCGCAGCGGATGAAACGCTCGCGAGGATACGCGCGGGACAGAGGTGGGGCCGACGGAGGCCGAGGTGGCGTTGCCCTGGCGGCGGCCAGCGGCGGTTGGAAGCAGAGAAGAGCGGGCGGAGAAGAGCGGGCTGGCGAGAGATACAGAGGAAGCGCGGAGCAACAGGGGCGCGAGGGAGGCCGGACATGGTGGCGGTGGTCGAGCTCGGGAGAGTGAGGTTCTGGAGGCGGAGGCAGACGCAGAGGCGACGGGGACGACGACCTGCGGCGTGGCCCTGACGAAGAAGTGGCGGCTGCCTGGGAGGTCATAGGACGGGCAAAGGAGAAGGGGTGCTTGGCGAGAGGAGCCTCCAGGTGGCGCTTAATGAACGGAGGCGACGAGGGCCAGAGGAAGGTGAGCGGGAGGGGGAGAGCGAGGCGAGCGGGGCGACGAGGATGCAGGAAGGAAGGTGGAGGCGGCCATGGCGTAGAGAGGGACGACGGTGCGCTGATTCTGCAAGGCTGCGAGAAATGAGGTGGAAAGGGAGAGGATCGGGGCGAGGGCTGTGGCTGGGAGTTTTGTCAGAAGGGTAGGTTCTGGATCGATCGAGAGGTGGGGTTCCAAGCATTACGGCGTGGTGGGACCAGGGGTGGGGTGGTCGCTAACGAGGTGGGAGGGCAGGTGGTGTGCGGGTGCGGCGAGAGGAAGCATCCGCGCGTGTGTTGGCGATTTGCGGCAGAGGGTGGGTTCTCAAGGCAAGCGGGGTGGAAGGTGTGGAGAGGTAGGGTTGGGGTTTGGGTGTTTAGAATTAGGGTTTGGGGGTAGGACTAGGTTTTGATTTGGGTAGTAGATGGTCTGGTCGGTTGGGCCTTTGGGCTGGCCGACTAGACTGCCTCGTCGATAAAACATTTGTTTATATTTTTATTTAGCTTCAAGATTTTATTTGTAAATAGTTTTAGAAAACCGAGGATTTGATTTGAAATAAAGAGGGGAGTTTACGGAAAACAACATAGGTTTTGGAGAATTATTTTCGGCGAATAAATGCATGATGATGCACAAAGATAAAATCAGCAAGCGATTTTCTAGTAGTGGTTTTACCCGGGGTGCTACAACAAGCCTGAAAAGACTACAACCTTCAAGAAGATGAACAAGCTGAACAAGGCCGAGCTACATTGTTATTCATGTGGAGAGCTCGGGCACTTTTCTAAGGACTGCCCAGATCATGCAGATCGCAGAGGGAAAGGTGGGAAGACTGTCAACGTCGTTACCGCTAGCAACACTGATGGGTACGATAATTTATTTACTGTTCTTTCAGTATTTCAATCACCATGTTGGTGGATTGATACGGGTGCTAATGTTCATGTGTGTGCTAACATCTCTATTTTCACTTCTTATCAGTTCGCTCGGGATTCAGCCGTCCTAATGGCGAATGGATCACATGCTTCTGTTCGTGGTGTTGGCACGGTGGATCTGAAGTTTACTTCCGGAAAGATCGTGCAACTGAGGAACGTGCGGCATGTCCCTACTATGAACAAGAATCTCGTTAGTGGCTCCCTTCTATGTAGAGATGGGTTTAAGGTTATGTTAGAGTCTAATAAAGTCATTGTTTCGAAACATGGACAATTTATTGGTAAAGGTTATGAGTTCGGAGGCTTGTTCCGGTTTTCACTTTCAGATTTTTGTAATAAATTCGTGAATCATATTTGTGGTGATGTTAATGTCGATACCAGTGTTTGGCATTCTCGTTTATGTCACATTAATTTTGGTTTGATGTCTCGGATGTCCAGTATGAGTTTAATTGTGAATTTCACTATTGCCAAAGGTTCTAAGTGCCATAGTTGTGTGCAATCAAAGCAACCTCGAAAGCCTCACAAGGCTGCCGAGGAGAGAAACTTAGCACCTCTAGAACTCATACATTCTGATCTATGTGAGATGAATGGTGTGTTGACAAAAGGTGAAAAGAGATATTTCATGATGTTGATAGATGATGCTACTAAATTATGCTAAGTTTACTTGTTGCAAACTAAAGATGAGGCTTTAGACTACTTTAAAATCTATAAGTCCGAAGTTGAAAATCAACTAGAGAGAAAGATCAAGCGTCTTAGGTCGGATCATGGTGGTGAGTATTTTACCAAAATATTTGATGAATTCTGTCAGGAACACGAAATTATTCATGGGAGGACGCCTCCCTACTCGCCCCAATCGAACGGGGTTGCCGAGAGGAAAACCCGCACGCTGACTGACTTGGTGAATTCCATGTTAGCCACTACTGGTTTATCAAAGGCATGGTGGGGGAAGGCTTTGTTGACTTCATGTCATGTCCTGAATAGAGTTCCTAACAAGAATAAAGAAAAGACCCCTTGTGAGGAGTGGGCTGGGAGAAAACCATCACTTTCGTATTTGCGCACTTGGGGGTGTTTGGCAAAGTTCAACATACCGATTCCCAAGAAACGCAAGCTCGGACCCAATACAGTGGATTGTATCTTTCTAGGATATGCTCCACGGAGTGTATGATATAGATTTCTAGTGGTTAAATCTGAGTTACCTGATATGCATGTTGATACTATAATGGAATCTCGTGATGCAACATTCTTTGAGAATATTTTTCCTATGAAATATATGCATAGCATTGGTAGAATTTGTTCTGAAATACTTCCTGAATCTAGTGCATCTATTGAGAATTATGAACAACCACATGAGGAAGTCCTTGAGAAGGATGACGATGAACCTCTCACGAGGAGTAAGAGACAGAGGATTGCAAAATCCTTTGGTAATGATTTCATCGTGTACCTTGTGGACGATATTCCCATATCCATTGTAGAGGCATATGCATCTCCTGATGCAGATGATTGGAAAGAAGCTGTCCAAAATGAGATGGACTCGATTCTTTCTAATGGAACTTGGGAATTATCAGAACGACCCTATGGTTGTAAACCTGTGGGTTGTAAATGGGTGTTCAAGAAGAAGCTAAGGCCTGATGGTACTATTGAGAAGTACAAGGCGCGACTTGTAGATAAGGGCTACACACAGAAATAAGTCGAAGATTACTTTGACACATATTCACCTGTCGCTAGACTGACCACCATTCGAGTACTACTGTCCCTGGCTGCCTCTTATGGTCTTCTCGTTCATCAAATGGACGTGAAGACAACTTTTCTTAATGGAGAGTTGGAAGAGGAGATCTACATGGATCAACCGGATGGGTTTGTGGTAAAAGGTGAAGAGACAAAGGTGTGCAAGTTATTAAAATCTTTATATGGCCTGAAACAAGCACCTAAGCAATGACATGAGAAGTTTGACAGAACTCTACTTTCTGCTGGCTTTGTCATTAATGAGGCTGATAGGTGTGTTTACTATCGCCATGGTGGGGGCGATAGCGTTATATTATGTTTGTACGTGGATGATATTTTGATCTTTGGTACAAACATGAAAGTGATAAATGAAGTCAAGTCTTTCCTGTCAAAGAGTTTTGATATGAAAGATCTAGGAGAGGCTGATGTGATTATGAACATCAAGCTTATTAAGAATGAGAATGGGATTACTTTAACGCAATCTCATTATGTTGAGAAGGTATTGAGCCGATTTGGCTTTAATGATGACAAGACTTCTCCAACACCTTATGATCCCAGTTTGACATTGCGAAAGAATAAGAAGGAACCAACAGATTGGCTGAAATATTCACAAGTTGTTGGTTCTCTCATGTACTTAGCAAGCACTACAAGATCCGATATCTCTTTTGCTGTGAGCAAGTTGAGTAGGTTCATGTCTATCCCTGGTATTGATCATTGACATGCACTTTAAAAGGTCATGCGCTATCTATGTGGTACAATGAGCTATGGGATTCACTATTCAGGGACCCCTGCTGTGCTTGAAGGATATAGTGATTCGAACTGGATCTATGACGTTGATGAACTCTACGCCACGAGCGGGTATGTGTTTACCCTTGGAGGTGGCGCAGTGTCATGGAGGTCTCGTAGACAAACCATATTGACGAGGTCAACTATGGAAGCAGAGCTTACTGCTTTAGACACAGCCACTGTTGAGTCATAATGGCTGCATGAGCTCTTGATGGACTTGCCTGTGGTTGAGAAACCTGTGCCGGGAATCCTTTTGAATTGTGACAACCAAACTGTTATTGTCAAAGTGAACAATTCTAAGGATAACGCGAAGTCATCAAGACACGTGAAGAGACGTTTGAAGTCCATCAGGAAATTAAGAAACTTCGGAGTAATAACTGTTACGTATATTCAAATGTATAAAACCTCGACAGTCCTTTACAAAGGGACTATCACGAAATGTGATAGAAAGTGCATCGAGGGAGATGGGGTTGAGACCCATGGATGTCACACCTAGTGGTAACCCAACCTATGTGATCGTAGATCCCGTGAATTAGGACCTGTGAAGAACAAGCTAGTGGGTGGACTAAGGAGAGTATTTTGTAACCCTCTCTATGTGAAGATGCACAACTCTCATAATTTGTAAGACAGGTTAGCAACATGCCTTAATGTGTTTATGTTGGCTTTAACTAGCAAAGATGTCGTCCTACAGGGCATTTTTGAAAGAACACACCTATATGAGCTCGACTATTAACGTCGTGGTGTATGAGACTTGGGTGATCTCTAGTAAACTCATGAAGAGACCAGGGAGTATGATGAAGGGAATATGCCCTGAGAGGCAATAATAAAGTGTTTATTATGTGTATTCCAAGTATATGATAGATGTTTATTTTGCATGCTATAATTGTATTAATACGGAAACGTTAATACATGTGTGTTTAATAAACAAACAGAAAGTTCCTAGTTATGCCTCTCTCATAAACTAGCTCGTTGATTAACAAGATGATCAAGGTTTCCTGATCATGGACATTGGATGTTGTTAATAACGGGATCACAACATTAGTGTAATGGTGTGATGAACATTCATCCGAAGTATAGCATTACGATCAAAGTCATTAAGTTTATATTGCTATAACAACTTACGAAGTGATCCTAATCCTTAGACCATGAGATCATGTCAATCACTAACACCGGAAGAGTTTCTTGATAACATCAAACGTCACACCATAATAGGGTGATTATAAAGATGGATTCAGAACTAATAAAGTGTTATGTTGAGGCTCATGGATCGAGAGTGGAATTTGTTCATCCCGATGACGGATAGATATACTCTGGGCCCTCTCGGTGATATCACATTGATTAGCTTGCAAGCAAGTGATTTGATCACTAGAATGTTATATCACAGGAACAAGAAAAGAGTGCATGTCGGTAACGAGATCAAACTAGGTATGGAGATACCGATGATCGAATCTCGGACATGTAATATATCGTGAAACAAAGGGATTAAGATACTAGCGTAAAAGGTTCCGACGATCACAAGAAAGTCATCGTTGAATGTGTGGGAGTCAGTATGGGTCTCCAGATCCCGCTTCTGATTATTGATTCGAGAGGAGTCTCGATCATGTCCGCATTATTCACGAACCGTAGGGTGAAACACTTAAGAGACACCGACATCCAATTGGAGCAAATGTTTCATGCCGAAAGAATGAACAAGCGCAGGAATTTATTTCACTAGATACCGAAACAGGTTTTCGGGTGAAATTGCATAAAGTGGTTATGCATGTGAAATAGAATTCTAGCAAGGGGTTATTTGTGAATGTTTGTCATTAAATTAATCGACAAAATTCTGAATAAAATAAACGAGTTTTATTTAATGAGAGTTTGCATTAAATTTGGTGGAAATTTAATGGGAATTTGAGTGGACTTTTGAGTGGAGGGATTTTAAAGGGCATTTTGTGAGTGGAGTGTCCACCCACATGAATGAAGGAGGGAGGGCAGCCCATGGCCGGCCACCCCTTGGGTGCCCTCCTCCTATAAAAGGAGCCCCCTCCTCACTTGTCTCTCACACCTCCTCGTGAAGGATCTCTCCCTCTAGAATTTATCCCCATGGTCTCGGACTAGCGAGATACATGTTCCCGTGGCTATTCGGCAAGAAAGAGTCGTGCTTCCGCTGCATCGCTGGATCGAGGAGGCGGAGGTTGCTCGTGCCTCGAACGCGTGTGCGAGCACGGATGCGCCGATTTGCGGCGCTAGGACTTCCTCTCGATCTTGAGATCGGCAAGAGATCGTCTAAATCAACCACGAGTTGAACTCATTAAGCTTTGTCGGTCTTCAAGGGTATGTTCTCTACGGATATACATCCGCCCGTTGTTTGTATCTAGTAGATAGATCTTGGTATATAGTTCACATCGTAGGAAATTTTTTGTTTTCTATGCTGCGAACCCTACAGTGGTATCAGAGTCGGATCTATGCGTAGATACTTTACACGGGTAGTACACATATGAGTATGTGGGCGATGATGATCATGTTGTTGCTCCTTTGTTGTAATTTTGGATATTGGTGGCATAGTGGGATGAAGCGGCCCGGACAAACTTTACATGTCCTCACACATGAGACCTGTTCCACGCTTGACATGCAACTAGTTTGCATAAGTGGCTAGCGGGTGTCTGTCTCTCCTACTATAGTCAATATATATTTTGCAAGCGAGTTGTCAACAATTTGATTATCCTCGTAGGTTCATGTTCGTAGGTAAGAACGGTTCTATCTCGAAAGCCCTAAGCCACGTAAAACTTGCAATGGATAAATTAGAGGCGTCTAGTTTAGATTGTTGCTAGGCTAGTGTTATGATATGGTAGTGTTGTAAGTAGAAGTATGAGATGATACTCTTACAACACATAGCGTAAAATCCATAGACCTTGATTTACACATATAGGTATGATAGTGATCATACCACGATGCACATGATAGAGATCATCTGCGGGAACCATATAATTTCACTAATAAACATATGATGTTTGATAGCATCTTATATTGCTTGTTTAGCGCTTTGTTAGCATAATAAGATGATCCTCATTTAAATATCAAGATAAGAATGTGTTCTTCCTTTAGTATGCACCGATTATGTTTTCGCGCTCCAAGACATCACGTGATGATCGGTGTTCTTGGATCCACGACCATATATTTCGGTGTAAAACAGCTACACACGCCAATACTAAGGTTCTAACTTGGCGAGCCTAGAATGTACAGACATGGCCTCAGACACGTAATCGAAAAGGTTAAGCATGAGTCATATAGTTGATATGATGCCCATTTGATGCTCGCCTTTGAAGCTATACCGACTCACGTGATGATCGGACTTGGTTTAGTGGATTTGGTTCATGTAATCACCAAAAAGGCACGAGGGATGTCGTTTTTGAGTGGGAGTTCATTCATAATATAGATTAGTTGAACTCAATCTATCATACACTTAGTCTAAACTTTACAAATTTTGTTGTAGATGGCACCACCTGCTTTTAATTTCAATGTGTTCATGGAGAAAGAGAAACTAGCAACGAACGGTAGCAACTTTACCGAATGGGCCATGAATTTGAGGATTCTCCTCTCACGCACAAAAGCAATATGTGCTAGAAGCTGCGTTAGGCCCCCACCTTTAGATGATGCCCCGACGAGGAGAAGAATGTCTATCGACTCGTCGGAGGACCACAACTTAGTTCATTGCATATTGTATGGGCTAGAGCCGGAACTTGAAAGAGTTTCAAACGGCAATGCATTTGATACAATGGGTGAGTTGAAAATGATTTTCGACACACATGTCTGTCAGAGAGCTACAACGCTCGTAAAAGTTCTTTAGTCGATGATGGAAGAGCACAGCTCAGTGAGCATGTACTCAAGATGTTGGGTTACGCCGATAAGCTTGTGTCCTTGGGAATATCGATTCCCATTGACTTAGGCATCCATCGTGTTCTAGCCTCGCCACCTAGCTATAAGAGCTGCGTGATGAACTATAATATGCAAGGCATGAAGAAGTCTTCCCGAGCTTCACAATGCTTAAACCGAAGTGGAGATCAAAAGGAACATCAAGTGTTGATGATCAATAGGAACACCGGTTTCAAGAAAGACAAGAAGGGAAAACGGAAGGAAGTAAGGCGGCGGTTGCCGCTACCGAAAAGAAACCCCGAGTTGGACCTAAGTCCGATTCCGAGTGCTACTATTGTAAGGGACGCCATCGAAGCGCAATTGCCCCAAGTATCCGGCATAAGAAGGCCGGCAAGGCAAACAAAGGTATATATGATATACATGTTATTGATGTGTACTTGACTAGTGCTCGCAGTAGCACCGGGTATTTGATACCGGTTGCTAATATTTGTAACTCGAATCGTGGGTCATGAACAAGCGACCGCTAGCAAGGGGTGAGGTCAAGATGCGTGTCGGCAATGGATCAAGTGTTGATGTGATCGCCGTCGGAACGCTGCCTCTCCATTTACCATCGGGATTAGTTATAAACTTGAATAAATGTTATCTGGTGCCTGCACTGAGCATGAACATTGTATCTGGATCGTGTTTGATGCGAAGTGGTTATTCATTTAAATCCGAGAACAATGGTTGTTCCATTTATATGAATGAAATCTTTTATGGTCATGCACCGATGATGAATGGTTTATTTCTTTTAGATCTCGATGATAATGTTACACATATTCATAATGTTGATGCTAAAAGGATTAAACTTAATGATGATATATCCGCATATATGTGGCAATCGCCGTCTGTGTCATATTGGCGTTAAACGCATGAAGAAGCTCCATTCGGATGGACTTTTGGAATCACTTGATTATGAATCATTTGATACATGTGAGCCATGCCTTATGGGCAAGATGACTAAAACGCCGTTTTCCGGTTCAATGGAACGGGCGACAGATTTATTGGAAATCATACATTCGATGTATGTGGTCCAATGAGTGTGTCGGCCGAGGTGGATATCGTTATTTTGTTACTTTCACGGATGATTTGAGTAGATACGGTTATATCTACTTGATGAAACACAAGTCCGAAACCTTTGAAAAGTTCAAGGAATTTCGTAATGAAGTGGAAAATCATCGTAATAGAAAGATCAAATTTCTCGGTCCGACCGTGGAGGTGAGTATCTAAGTTACGAGTTTAGCACTCACATGAAAGAGTGTGGAATTGTTTCACAACTCACACCGCCGAACACCACAAATAAATGGTGTGCTCGGAACGTCGTAATCGCATTTTATTAGATATGGTTCGATCTATGATGTCTCCGACGGACTTGCCGTTGTCATTTTGGGGTTATGCACTAGAAACCGCTGCATTCACTTTAAATCGGGCACCATCTAAATCCGCTGAAAAGACACCGTATGAATTGTGGTGTGGAAACAAACCTAAGTCATCATTTCTTAAAGTTTGGGGATGCGATGTTTATGTGAAGAAACTTCAACCGGATAAACTCGAACCCAAAGCGAAAAATGCGCCTTCATAGGATACCCTAAAGAAACTATTGGGTATTCCTTCTATCACAGATCCGAGGGCAAGGTTTTGTTGTTAAGAATGGATCCTTTCTAGAGAAAGAATTTCTCGCGAAAGGTGTGAGTAGTCGGAAGGTAGAACTCAAGAGGTTGTGGAACCTTCTTCAAAGTATGGCGAGTAGCGCATGGCCGGAAGTTGTTCGAGTTGGCTCCACCTGCTGAAGAGGGAACTAATGATAATGATCATGAAACTCCGAAGAGAGTACTACCAAACCTCGCAGGTCAAACAGACGCTGCAGCTCCCGAGTCAGACGGAAATCTGTCATGAATTTCATGGTTGATGAAAATGATGACCTGCGATGTATGAAGAAGCGATCTCGAGCCCGGATTCCAACAGATGGTTAGAAGCCATGAAATCCGAGATGGAATCCATGTATGAAAATCAAGTTTGGAACTTGGTGGAATTACCTCAAGACCGAAAGGCCGTGGAGAAAAATGGATTTTCAAAAGGAAAACTGATGTCGATGGTAATGTGACTCTATAAAGCTCGACTGCCGCAAAGGGGTTTCGACAAATTCAAGGAGTTGACTACGATGAGACTTTCTCTCGTAGCGATGCTAAAGTCGCTTAGGATTATGTTAGCAATTGCTGCATATTTCGATTATGAGATATGGCGATGGATGTCAAAACCGCTTCTCAATGGTAATATTGAAGAAGAGTTGTATATGATACAACCAAAGGGTTTTGTCGATCCTAAGGATGCTAACAAGGTGTGCAAGCTTCACGATCCATCTATGGATTGAAGCAAGCATCACGGTTGGAATCTCCGCTTTGATGAGGTGATCAAAGAGTTTGGATTTGTCCAAACTTATGGAGAAGCTTGTATTTACAAGAAAGTGAGTGGGAGCAATGTGGCATTTCGATATTATATGTGGATGACATATTATTGATCGGAAATAATATAGATCTTTAAACAGTGTTAAAAGTTATCTAAACAAAGAAATTTTCAATGAAGGACCTAGGTGAAGCGTCATACATATTAGGCATAAAGATCTATAGAGATAGATCTAGGCGCCTAATAGGGCTATCGCAAAGTACATACCTTGATAAGATTTTAAAGAAGTTTAAAATGGACGGAAGTAAGAAGGGGTTCTTACCTATGTTGCAAGGCAAGACATTGAGTAAGACTCAAAGTCCGGCCTCGGCGGAAGAAAGAGAGATAATGGACAAAGTCCCCTATGCTTCAGCCATAGGCTCTATAATGTACGCCATGCTATGTACAAGACCGGATGTGGCACATGCTATTAGTTTGACTAGTAGGTACCAATCGGATCCGTGTTCTAACGCTGGATAGCGGTCAAGAATATCCTTAAGTACTTACGAAGAACTAAGGATATGTTTCTTGTATACGGAGGTGAAGAAGAGCTCGTCGCTAAGTGTTATGTCGACGCTTAGCTTTGACACGATCCGGATGACTCTAAGTCTCAATCCGGATACGTATTTCTCATGAATGGCGAGGTTAGTTGGAGGATCTCCAAACAACCCGTGGTAGCGGATCAACAACGGAATCGAATATGTTGCCGCTTGAAGCGGCAGAAGCGCTTTGATGAAGGAGTTCATATCCGAACTAGGAGTGGTGGCAAACGCGTTGGACCCAATGGTGATATATTGTGACAACAATGGTGCCATTGCCAATGCCAAAGAGCCAAGGTCTCACAAGCATTCCAAGCATATTAAGCGCCGGTTTCACTCCATCCGCGAGCATGTCAAGGATGGAGATATAAAGATTTGTAAAGTACATACGGATCTCAATGTAGCAGATCCGTTGACTAAAACTCTCCCTAGAGCAAAACATGATCAACACCAGAACTCAATGGGTGTTAGTTTATCACTATGTAACTAGACTATTGTCTCTAGTGCAAGTGGGAGACTAAAGGGAATATGCCCTGAGAGGCAATAATAAAGTGTTTATTATGTGTATTCCAAGTATATGATAGATGTTTATTTTGCATGCTATAATTGTATTAATACGGAAACGTTAATACATGTGTGTTTAATAAACAAACAGAAAGTTCCTAGTTATGCCTCTCTCATAAACTAACTCGTTGATTAACAAGATGATCAAGGTTTCCTGATCATGGACATTGGATGTTGTTAATAACGGGATCACAACATTAGTGTAATGGTGTGATGAACATTCATCCGAAGTATAGCATTACGATCAAAGTCATTGAGTTTATATTGCTATAACAACTTACGAAGTGATCCTAATCCTTAGACCATGAGATCATGTCAATCACTAACACCGGAAGAGTTTCTTGATAACATCAAACGTCACACCGTAATGTGGTGATTATAAAGATGGATTTAACTAATAAAGTGTTATGTTGAGGCTCATGGATCGAGAGTGGAATTTGTTCATCCCGATGACGGATAGATATACTATGGGCCCTCTCGGTGATATCACATTGATTAGCTTGCAAGCAAGTGATTTGATCACTAGAATGTTATATCACAGGAACGAAAAAAAGAGTGCATGTCGAATCTAGATCAAACTAGGTATGGAGATACCGATGATCGAATCTCGGACATGTAATATATCGTGAAACAAAGGGATTAAGATACTAGCGTAAAGGTTGACGATCACAAGAAAGTCATCGTTGAATGTGTGGGAGTCAATATGGGTCTCGGATCCCGCTTCGATTATTGATCCGAGAGGGTCTCGATCATGTCCGCATTATTCATGAACCGTAGGGTGACACACTTAAGAGACACCGACATCCAATTGGATCAAATGTTTCATGCCGAAAAGAATGAACAAGCAGGAATTTATTTCACTAGATACCAAACAGGTTTTCGTGAAATTGCATAAAGTGGTTATACATGTGAAATAGAATTCTAGCAAGGGGTTATTTGTGAATGTTTGTCATTAAAGTAATTGACAAAATTCTGAATAAAATAAAAGAGTTTTATTTAATGAGAGTTTGCATTAAATTTGGTGGAAATTTAATGGGAATTTGAGTGGACTTTTGAGTGGAGGGATTTTAAAGGGCATTTTGTGAGTGGAGTGTCCACCCACATGAATGAAGGAGGGGAGGTGGCAGCCCCCATGGCCGGCGTCCACCCCCTTGGGTGCCCCCCCTTCCTCCTATAAAAGGAGCCCCTCCTCACTTCTCTCTCACACCTCCTCGTGAAGGATCTCTCTCCCTCTAGAATTTATCCCCATGGTCTCGGACTAGCGAGATACATGTTCCCGTGGCTATTCGGCAAGAAAGAGTTGTGCTTCCGCTGCATCGCTGGAGCGAGGAGGCGGAGGTTGCTCGGTGCCTCGAACGTGTGTGCGAGCACGGATGCGCTGCTGATTTGCGGCGCTAGGACTTCCTCTCGATCTTTAGATCGGCAAGAGATCGTCTACATCAACCACGAGTTGAACTCGTTAAGCTTTGTCGGTCTTCAAGGGTATGTTCTCTACGGATATACATCCGCCCGTTGTTTGTATCTAGTATATAGATCTTGGTATATAGTTCACATCGTAGGAAATTTTTTGTTTTCTATGCTGCGAACCCTACATATGACGCATATGCTCCAACCCGCGGGGTAGGCTACTGGCAGCCAGGTACTAGTTATGATTTTGAGTGAAATCTATTGGCACCAAACTTGCAATTCAAGGTTCGTCCATTGTTCAAGTTGTTGATAGACGTAGTTCAAGATTCTAGGCGGAAGTTCAACTTAACAGTCTCTGCTTATGTTTTGGGTCAAGACGACTCCGTATGCACGAGATTGAGGTCGAATAAGGTTGAGGCGCCGGGGCCAAACGCGCAAATGGCCCTCTCACCGAGCCGTTGACCTCCCTGTTAGAAATAATGGGCTAAATCATTAGACCCATGTGATTTTAGATTTTCCCTAAATCTCAAAGCCCATGCATGTGGAAGCCCATATGTGATTTGGCCAAAGTTGATGGCAGCTCACATGTGTGTGGAAAGAGTTGTAGGAGCTAAAGTTTAGTCCCACATGAAAAGTTGAAGGAGAGTTGCACCACCTTATAAAGTGGAGTGTTGCACCACTTTGTAAGTGAGTGACAATAAGAGAGCTACACGCGCGCTCCTCCTCCGACGCCGCCGCTCGCCTCGTCACGACGCGCGTGCGCCGCGGGTTGCGGGTTGCGGAAATCTCGCCGAGCCGAGCTTTATTTTGCTGCTCAGGAAAATGTGTGCGGTTAGACAGACGTGTCAACAGTTAGCGGATTCGGGTCGCTCCCGGATCGTGGGCTATCTGTAATCGACCCGAATGTGCGCGACGTGGGCTTGGTCCACTTCATGTCATGTACGGGATTTCCGAGCTGCTCTATATAAACGCATGTGTGGCTTTCACAACGAACGACACCAAACCAATCTAGGATTTTGCCATCATCTCTGCTTGCGCCGCCATCATAGTCTATTCCATCCCGCTTGCCGGCGTGCACCGGCGGTCGGGAGAGCAGGTCTCCGGAATCACTCGCCTTTACGATCGTGTACGGGAGAGGGCAAATAAGGTTTTTGGGAAACGCTCCACGCGACTGCTCAAGTTCGTCATCACGGCGTGTCTTCCTGGTCGTCAAGCCGGACCTCATGCGCGTCGTGTTCAACGCCGACTTCTTCGACAGGCTACTGCACCAACAACGACTATATCGACAACCGATCAATACGTACACCGTCATCAGATCTGTTATTTTACTATGGCTGTTAGTGCGTATAGTCTGCTACTGTTCATGTTGATCAATACATCTAGTATGTTAGAGGTTCACGTGATTGTAGCTGTTGTTGTCATGATTTATATTCTAGAATTAATCGTGAAAATTATGTCTAATATTTCAACACTCCCTAGCTCACTTTAGCGATCCGTCTTGAAATTTCTGAAGCGTGATCATTGGCCTTGCTTTTTTTTGAGTCTCGTAGCTCGTGAATAAAAAATACTAAGAGAATGTGTTTTCTTCCTGATAGAGTTAGAACAAAAAAAAATCAAAAGTTCCATTTAGGAAATCCCTGAAATCAATATAAAACATGATCCTAAAAATAGATTAAGTGCAAATATGTTGGAACATATCATAATAAACTACAAAGTTCATATATGCATTTTACATACATCATCCACTCAGCGGCTAGAACAAGAATGGAGGAGGAAGAAGGAGAAGGGTGGCGGCAGAAAGAAGAGGAAGATATATTGTTGAAGGAGGCGAGGAGAGGAACAAGCGCTGGAGTAGAGAGGAGAGAAAGAAACATGATGATTATTTAGAGGAACCAAATGAGAGAATTAAGATCTCTTAAATATTTAATTAGGGCAATTACACCGGCACATTTTGAAATGGTACTAGCGCATAATAGCATCTCCACTCGCCTACCCAGGACATCGATCCGGACGCCGAAATTAGGTCCGGACGCCGAAAATCGGCCCAATCGCGTACCCAGGGACTTGTTTTCGTCCGGATTTCGGCGTGTTTTGATCCGGCCTACCCAGGCTATACCCAGGATCCCGGGTACGCCCTGGGAACGTCGGACTCAGCGAAAATGGGCGTGGGCCAGCTCTGTCGGCGAGAGAAGGCGCCACTCCCGCCACTTCGCCGAGCTCCCGCCCTTTTCTTCCCCCTCCCGCCTTTCTTTCCCATTCCCCCACTCCCGCCATTCCACCGAGCCCGACGCCTGACATGCCGCCCAAGAGCTTCGTCCAACCCAGATCGATCCTAGGCGAGGGTCCGGCGGAGAAGAAGGCGAGGAAGCCAAGAGCGTCGCTGATGAAGCCGGAGGGCATGTCCTTGGCCGAGTGGGAGAAGAGGGAGCTCGCCAGGAAGATCTTGTCGGCCGAGCGGAAGGACAGGAAGGAGAGGACGAAGCTCCGGCAACAACAGGAGGCGAAAGAGTAGGCAATGGTGTAGGCAGCGGCGGAGGAGCAGGCGATGGTGAAGGCGAAGCAGGCGGCGGCGACACGTTCGGTGTTGATGGCGGCGCCGTACCCACCACACTGGGGAAGCCAGGCGAGCGTGGGCTCATCCGCCGGATTCTCGCCGATCTCTCCGGCAGGCTTCCAGGAGAGCCAGGCGACTGCTCGGCAGAGGTACTCCTCGCCGGCCGAGTTCGACGGCGGGTTCAACCCCAACGTGATCTTCCCCTTCCCGACGTCGCACCGTGCTTCGGCCTTCGACGTGGACATCAACCTCCCCTACTCCACCTCTCCGGCGTATGCAAGCCCGCTCTGCGTCGCGGACCGCTGCCTTTCGGTGGAAGCTCAGCGCCCTTTGGCGAGGCCGACGCGCGCAACCTGTTCGGCGGAATGCCGGGCGCACTTCCGGTCGGCATGACGACCGAGACATATATGGAGGACTTGATCGCAATAGGCTCGGCCTCCAACCACCCCTCCTTCTTCACGGAAGAGCAGACCCGGGCCGACACCGAGCACGACATCGAGTCCCAGGACCTCGCCGACATGGATGCCGAGGAGACGTAGGTCGAGCAGATGCAGCTAGAGGACGCCGAGGCTGAGGCGAAAGGCAAGAAGGGGAAGAAGAAGCCAAACACTTCGGCGGACGCTCGGCTCAAATGGATCGTGGCCGAGGACACCTGCCTCGCCTAAGCTTGGAAAACGGTGAGCATGGATCCGATCACCGGTGCGAACCAAAATTCCGACAATTATTGGCGGCGCGTGAAGGTAGCATTCGACGAGCGTAGCATGTGCGACCCAAAGTATCGCAAAATTCACATGGAGCGGGGGGGAAAGGCTATTACCAATCATTGAGCGATCATCCAGACTGCCTGTAGCAAGTGGCACAACTGCGTGGAAGAGGTCGACCGCACACAAGCCAGTGGAGAGAACATGGACAACAAGGTACTAGCGAACACTATCTTTGTTGTGCACTCTCTTCCATTTTGACAAACTTGACACACTTTTATTTTGAAGCTGCGTCGTGCACTTGCTCTGTTTCGAGAGGACATGAAGATGGAGTTCAAGTTCCATCATGTCTTCGAGCAAATCGAGCATTGCGAGAAGTGGCAGGACACTCGCCTGAGTCTCTCCAAGAGAAAGGACAGCGTCTACACCCCCGAGGCCCGACACGCCGCCAGTGAAGGAATACCGAGATCGCATGTAAGAAGGCGAAGATGCTCAAGGCCGCCGGACCTCCCGCCGAGCGTCTCCAGGCTTCTATCGAGAAATGCATCGCCGACACGAGGGCGCAGGCCGAGAAGAGGGCTGAGAAGAGCAAGGAGCGCTGGAAGCAACTGATCGAGACACAAGGGGAAAAGGTGGCCCTCATCAAGGCCAACCTCGCCGAGAAGAAAGCCAATCTCGCCGAGAAGAAGGCCAACTACGCCGTCAAGAAGCGCAACATGGACCTCAAGTTCCTGATGGGGGCGAGGACACATCGAAGATGAGCTCGCCGGTCAAGGCCTGGTACATGGCGCAACGTCAGACCATCCTGCAGGGCGTGATCACGGCTTCCCCTTCCTCTGCGCCGAATGCTCCCACGCCGAGCTCTGCTTCTACTTCCTCCAACCCGGCGGCCATCAATGGCGAGACAGACGATAATCGGCCACGTCGTAGGATCCCATCCCCATTGACGACTAAAAGTCATTTCCCCTGTTTTGTAATAAAAATCAGTCGCCGAATTTGTGGACGTACCTGTCGAACACTTTGTGGCCGAGCACTCGCCGACGGAAACGATAAAGATTCAAATATATCGTCGTTTCGTGTTCGCCTAGATACTCAGCCTAGGTACGCGAGTGGAAAACTGGCGTACCCAGGCCAAAATCAGATTTCGTCCGGCCAAAAAAAGTCCAGATTTTGGCAAAAGAGTTCTTCCAACATGTGGAGATGCTCTAAACTATGCGTCCGAAAATACACGTTTATAATTGCGGAATTATAGAAGGCGCGGAAGGTTGTCATTTTCATTTTCATTTTCGTTTTGGCGCGCGTCTCCTCCTCCCTTTCGCCAGTTCCCCTCCCCCCGCTCTCCGCGAAAAGGTGGAAAAGCGCCCAAATCCGCGAGGGGAAGGCGGCGCAAATCGGCAAAGCCACCATGGACGAAGGGTTGGTGTCCGTGGACAAGTTCAGCGGCGGCACCCGGGTCTACTTCCTGACGCACCTCCACCAGGACCACACCCGCGGCCTCGGCGCGGCGGGCGGGTGGCGCCACGGCCCGCTCTACTGCTCCCCCGTCACGGCGCGCCTCCTCCCCACCCGCTTCCCGGGGGTCGACGCCTCCCTCCTCCGCCCCATCGCCCCCGGCGACTCCGTCTCCCTCTCCCTCTCCTCCCCCGCCTCCGGCCGCCTCATCTCCCTCCACGTCACCGCCATCCCCGCCCTCCACTGCCCCGGTACGTACCCATCCCTCCCAAACCCTCAGTGAAAGCTGCTGATCCGAATCCGACCCGTGCCTGTGCGTCGTGTATGTAGGTTCGCTCATGTACCTCTTCCGCGGCGACCTCGGATGCAAGCTGTACACCGGGGATTTCCGGTGGGAGCTGGGGTGCGAGGAGGCGCGGTCCGCGAAGAAGGTGCTTATCGACGCGCTTGCAGGGGATAGCGTGGATGTGCTCTACATGGACAACACCTTCTGCCACCCCTCGCTCAACTTCCCTCCGCGTCCTGTCGTCGCTGAGCAGGTCAGATTTGCTTTGACCGACCGTGCCAGTTTCTGCCCTGTGTATGTAACGTTGTCACTTCAGTCAACCGTAGTCCATGCGAAGAAAGGTGCTGTATGCACTTATTATGCAGAATAGGCACAATGGTGGTACTAATCTGAAATGTTCTTGAGAGCAGTGCACTCTTACCTTCTAAGACGAGTAACTTGTTAGTAAAATTGTGTTGTGGATCCCTATTCCACACAACTCGTTGCCTTAGGCGGCTGATCTCATTCTTGCAGCGGAGTCTCCAGAATGAGCAAATGCACTTCTATATATGCAGTTTTTGGTGCCCATTCTTAGATTCAATTGCAACTGTTACATCCCTAGTTTAATTCTGTTGCTTCTAAGTACATCATTATATTCGGCGCTTCACATGAAGCAACTGATAGAATTTCAGTAAGAAATTTGGTATAGCTTGCTGATACTACTCAAATCAAAATGTCACCGTGAAAGGTAAACACCATTGGCATACATTGTCTTCTACAGCTGCATCTCCAAGGGCCCAGAGACTAACTGAGCATGGATTTGGTTAGAAAGCTATTGTACTCCCTCATGTTCAGCATTTGCTGTCCTGCCTTTCACACTATTTAGTTAGAATAGGGTGTGGATGCTCTGACTGATAGACTAGAGTTCTAGTGCTAACTGATTTACCTGCAATAAGATGTCATTCACAACCTGTAAGCAGCCTATGCTTAACTTTGTGCCCTGGATGTACTGTATGTGACCATTGTATTATCCATCATGCTACGTCGGATGTTCTATATTAATATTTTCTTAGTGTTGGGTGCAGATTGTTAATGTTATTCAGGCTCATCCTGATCATGAAGTTATTATTGGTGTTGACACTCTTGGAAAAGAAGATCTCTTGCTTCATATATCCAGAGCACTACAAACAAAGGTACTAAGAGCTTTTTTCCTTGACATGCTCAATGTTCTACTCGTCTACATACTCTGATGTCATTTACTTTCCTAATGCCGTTCTATTACTTAACATAAACTTGCTTCAGTATCAGACTATCAGTGTTAAGCTTGCTTCCTCTCCATCTAGTCTAAAGTTCAGTTTAGCGGTCATAACTTTGATACACACGCTGCCACTGTATCTGCTTTATAAGCACTACACATTGATCTTCTGGAGGCTAAATATTTCCCCCCTCACTTTCCTTGTCAGATTTGGGTCTGGCCCCAGCGCCTACTGACAGTACACCTTCTAGGCATTGATGACAATCATGAGATCTTCACCACTCAGACCAGCTTGACCAGGATCCGTGCTGTTCCAAGATATAGCCTGACCATTGGTAATCTCGAAGCTCTGAACACAGTGTGTCCAACCATAGGGATCATGCCTTCAGGCATCCCTTGGCTATTGAAAAGCGGTGAAGGAAAGACCAGGTCCAGTGGTGAATCACCAGCAAAGTCTATCGGATGCAGAGGGCCAGGGTGGGGCGTAGGCACAATAGAAATGGACTACGATCCCTCGTCACCACCGAAGCTATTCGAGAAGGACTCTTATACCCTGCCATATTCCGACCACGCCTGTTTCCCGGAGCTAGAGGATCTCATGCAGACAGTGCGTCCGTCAACGGTGGTAGGAATTGTGAGCTCATCGTTCTATAATCTGAACCCTCGCGTTCACTTCAGTCATCTTTGCGGGGACGAGGCGTGTGCTGACAAGACACCTGGGGAGAACAGTGGACATACCAGAAGCCTGGCACCTAGGAGCAGACCTAGTAGTTCGAAGGCCCCGAAAAGGAGGAGGATCAAGATTTCCAGCTCAACGCTGTACAGGAGCAAAGCTATCATGCAGAGGAAGGGTGCCTGTGGCGCAAGGATTACGGAGCCTGAAGAACCTATCAGTGTCGCTTGAGTTACCTCCACGAGTAAAGTTTATTTGGTCCTGTAAAGAGGTTGACAGCTTGGATGAAGAACCTGTTCGTGCCCATTGAGTTACCTCCATGAGTAAAGTTTATTTGGTCCTGTGAAGAGATTGGCAACTTGGATGACGAACCTGTTAGTGCCCCTTGAGTTATCTCCCGTAGTAGATTATTTCTGCTCTTTGTAAAGTTTGGAAGTAGTGGGGTGGGAAGTGTTCTGACCAAACTAAACCAGTTTTTGCTTGTTTGAATGTTACGGTTGCCTTGTGTTTCTCAGGACTCTCGTGTTGGCAAGATCCATTTCAGGCTCGGTTATGCTGTGTAGAGTAGTTTAGCTGTCACTGTTCCTCCTAATGCAATTTTCTTTGCAACAGTAAAGCGCTGCACCTTCTTTGAGTCTGAGTAGTACTTGGAGTTGGATGAAATAAGTTCGTACAAGTAGACATTAAGCAGCACTTACTCCAACTCCAACTTTCAGTTTCAGGCGGTACCATCTGACGAGAAAGCTCAGGTGGATACCTCCAAAAGTTGAGAAGATCGGGTAGCTAGTTAGTTCGGTTGCATCCTCCGTGTGTACGAGAAACTCCCCTCGATCTCCTGCTCCTGACGCCACCTGCCGCACCACCGAGCATACTGTTGGACAGACGCACCTGTGGCAGGAAGCGATACGCCGCCGACGGCGCCACACTGTCGGCATGAGCTTTCGGCACCGACTTTCAGCTAACATGATCGGTAGTACTTTGGACATTCCGAAAGAACTAAAGCTCCTTTGCACCCAACCCTGGTCAGCAGGTGGCGCGCGAAAAAGGAGGATACGGAGACGTTTCGGTCGCAGCAGGGATATGAGGAATCCCGTCCTTGCTTGCGACCGCCGGAACAAATTTCGTATGGTGACGCTGTGCGCTCATGCTTGTCACTTGTCAGACGTCGAAAGCGCTACAAGCTTACTAATCTGCGACTAGACGTCGGTTTGTTATTCGGTGGGTTTTTTTTGTGGAGCAAATCGTCTATCATCTCGTTTGCATGCCTGTTGACAGTTTCTTAACGCTCACACTTTAGTTGTCAAATCTCCATGGGAGTTTTCACTGTTCAGCGTACGAGTTGTTGACAGTTTCTTAAGGCTCACACTTTAGTTGTCAAATCTCCATGGGTTTTTTCAATGTTCAGCGTACGAGTTTGATAGGATACACATGAGTTATTGAAATGGTTTCCTCCCGCGACTAAGGAGGAGACGATCTAGGGTTCCACCCCAGCCGTCACCACCATCGGTCTTGTTTTTGTTGTCTCCGATTGCAATCCGTCTCGTTTTCATCGTCTCAGATCCTGAATCGATGGATCCCCGCCTCTCATGTTTATCGCTTTGGTGACTGGATGGGGTGGGTCACCTCAAAATTGCGCTCAAGGCTATTAAGATCCCTAAATTTATTGTTTGGTGAACTTGCGTCGACGTTATGATCGCTGTATATCAAAGCATTGTGCAGGACAAGTATAAGGTATACCTGCCTCCTCGACGAGGCACATCGTTGGTGAAGATCTCGTCAATGGCGTTGTCGAGGGTGGGAAAGCTTTTGGTCGCCGCACTCATGGAGGGGTGGATCTTGTTCAATCTTCGTGTGTTACATGTTTGATGACAGAAGATTTAGATCAATTCAAGAGTTCGATGACGACGATTTTGACTGCCTTGGGGCGCTTGTTCTTAGGGGCATATGCATGAAAAATTTCTGGTTGTCATCAACAACATCGGACCGTATTCGGTAGGAAAGTGGCGGCATCGACTCGCTCTAGCGGTGGTAGTGGTTGTTAGGCGATCGGAAGACCTCGATGTATCGTACCTTTGTCATTCCACTTATGATCGCTAGAGAGGTTTTTGGTTAACGATGCTTGGAACTCGCTTCGATTGCATGTTAATATAGGACCGTATTGGACAGATAAGAACATAGTTTTGTTACATGAGAAGAGGGGATAGGAGGATGTCGATCTTATCTTTAGAAAGCAGATAGATCGACTACAACTCGGTTACAACAACCCGACAACTCCTATCGTGACAAGCTACTGCACAATACCTTGTACATTAACACCCCTCCTCAATCACAACCTTCTGAAGTTGAGATTGTTGTTGAATTCTTCAAGTTGTTGACTTGGCAATGCTTTAATTAAGCCGTCAGCCACCTGATCCTTTGAAAGAATAAATCTGATCTCAAGTTGTTAGCTTGACACTCGTTCTCTTACAAAATAAAAATCTATTTCAATATGTTTTGTTCTAGCATGAAAAATGGGATTTGCAGAAAGGTATGTTGCTCCCATATTGTCACACCATAAACATGAGGTTTGATCTCGTTGGATTCCAAGTTCTCCTAGCAGGAACTCAATCAAAATAATTTCAGCTGTTGCATTTGCCACATATTTGTATTCAGCCTCTGTGCTTGACCTTGATACTATTGCATGTTTTATAGCACTCCAGAAAATCACATTAGGTCCAAAATATACAACAAAACCTCCTGTAGATCTACTATCATCCACACATCCCTCCCAATCAGCATCTGAAAATGCACTCACCAAAGTAGAGGAAGACCTTCTAAAGGTTAGTCCAAGTCCCACAGTTCCACTGGCATACCTTAGTATTCTTTTGACGACTGTCCAGTGTGCAGTAGTGGGTGCATGGAGAAATTGAAATACTTTGTTCACTGAAAAGCAATATCTGGCCTGGTGAGTGTCAGGTATTGAAGGGATCCAACTATACTACCTTGTACTATCTATGACTAAAAGTTTTTCTGATGCTAACAATGGTGTTGGCAATGCCTTAATAACTTTAACCCAACTCTGTCAAGCAAATCTCGAGCATATTTTTCTTGGGTTAGCGCAATACCTTGACTAAATGATTTTACTTCAATTCCCAAAGAATAATGCAAGTCACTAAGATCCTTTTTAGTGCAAAAGATGAACTAAGGTCTTGAAGAAGAGAACTAACTACCTTGTTGGAGGAGCTAGTAACAATGATGTCATCAATATATACTATCACAAACATAGTGATACCTGACTTGCTGTATATGAATAGTGATGTGTCTGCCTTGGACACAAGGAAATCGAACCCCTGCAACCTGGAGCTTAGTTTAGAGAACCACGCTCTTTGCGCTTGTTTTAGCCCATAGAGTGATTTGTCAAGCTTGCACACAAGGTGAGATGTGATACGTCGGAAATGTATCTATAATTTTTGATGTTCCATGCTTGTTTAGTATTTGCTTTGCTTTGCTTTGTCTTTCTTTGAGGTGTTTTTATATCTTTTTGTAGAACTAACATATTAACAAGTTGTCACAGTGTCAGTTGCCTGTTTTCTTCTGTTTTTGGTTCCAGAAAGGCAGAAAATCAATATTCTCGGAATTGGATGGGACAAAAGCCAAAGTCAATAACTTTCCGTGGGGAACACGAAGTCTAGAGGGGAGACGGAGAGGCAAGACAGGGTGGCCACACCCCCCTAGGCGCGGCTAGGGGTGGGCCCATGCCTAGGCAGGGTGTGGTCCCCCTGGTCGCCTCCTCGGCCTCCCCCTTCGCCTATAAGAAGCTCCCGATGCCTAAACCCTAAATATCCGATCAAATCTCCATGAAACCGTTTGTAGCCGCCGCCACCATCGTCCCTAGATCGGGTGGATCTGAAGTTCTTTCCGGCACCCTGCCAGAGGGTAGATCATCCCGGAGGCTTCTTCTCCGGTATGATGCGTGAGTAGTTCCACCTTGGACTATGGGTCCATGTAGTAGCTAGATGGTTGTATCTCCTCCTTTGTGCTTTCATGTATAGATCTTGTGAGCTCCGCTCATGATCAATATCTAATCTATTTGTAATCATGCATGTTGTGTTTGTGGGGATTCGATGGATATTGAGATTATTATGTTGGATTGATTAATGGTTTTGTCTTTATGATTCTATCATGTCTGTGTTGGTTGTGATCTTGCATGCTCTCTGTTATTAGTATCTATGTTGGCCAAGTAGTTGCTAGTGACTCCAAGAGGGAGTATTTATGCTCGATAGTGGGTTCATGCCTCTAGTTTCCAAGGGAAGTGACAGAAATCTCTTCGGTTGTAGATGTGCTAGTGCTACTAGGGAGAAAACAACGGTCTCTTGTTCATGGAACATGTGGACTGTTTACCTTACACACTTTGCTTAAAGCAGTTGTCTGTTGCTTGCAACTTAATACTAGAGGGGGTTCAGATGATAACCTGAAGGTGGACTTCTAGTCATAGATGAAGTTGGATGGCGGTCTATGTATCTTGTTGTATTGCCCAATCGAATCTCATAAGAAATTTCTGACTAGTATTGCATTGTTATGCCTTGCTTAGTTCCTGTCAATTGCCCTGCTGTAATTTGTTTACCATTCATGCCATATTGTTTATCTAAGGAGAGCACCTCTAGTGAACTATGGACCCCGGTCCAATCTTTACCATTGATACGTCTTCCACTGTTACCTGTTTACTTGCTGCAAACCACCATTACCTTCCACACCGTATGTTTAATCCTTTGTTATAGCAAACCGGTGAGCTTGACAACCTCACTGTCTAGTTGGAGCAAAGTCTTGAGTTTGTGTTGTGCAGGTCTCAACGTTGCTTGCAATACCTCTGTGATGTTTCCTTCCTCCTAATGGTTCGATAACCTTGGTTTCTTACAGAGGGAAAATGTAGCACCCCGGATAAAACCACTACTAGAAAATCGTCTGTTTGTATCGTTGTGCATCATCATGTATTCCTTTGCCTAAAAACATTTTGCTAAAACCCTATCTTTGTTTTGACATTACCCCCTCTTAATTTCAAAATACAAACCCCAGATCTTCCTGAATATTTTATATGTCTAAAAAAAGTTTACAAAAATCTTATAAGATAATAATAAATCTTTTATATTATTTTTAGGAGGCAGTCAACCAAGCCCAAAAGCCCAGTCGGCCACCTCCAAATCCTATCTACCTGAAACCCTAATCCCTAGTCCCACCCCACTCCCTCTCCCAGCCGCCGCCACCCCAATCCACTCCAGCGCGCGGCCAACTGCACACGCCTCACGCACACGCGCGCTCCTCTCCCCGTCATGATTCCCTTGCCCCGCAAATCCCGGCCTCACCTCGGTCCCACCGATGCTCCCCACCTACCGTTCCTTCCTCCCTCCCCGACGCCTCTCCCCGCTCATCTCATCGATCTACCCCACCACCAGGGCCTCGGCCGCGCCAGCACATTGAACCCGCCTCCCTCTGTCTCCTCCCAGTGCAGCGCCGCCGCCCACCTCTTCCTCCACGACAATCGCCATTGCCACCCCCTCTTACTCCCGCGGGCAGAGCCGCTTCGACCGATTCCACCGCCGCCCGAGCACCTCCTCTGCACCGCCCGTCTCCATGTCCCCGCCTCCTGTGGCCTCTGCGACGTGCGCGTGTTGTGACCTCCCCCTCCGCCCTCGCCTGGTCCATGTCTCGTAAATGCCCGCGTCGCCGTTCGGACTCACCCGAAGGCTGCCCTCCTGCCGCAGCGCGACCCTGAAGCAGCTCGCCACTCGCTTCCCCGAGCGTCGCCTCGTCGTCCGCCTCCCCGTGCACCGGTCGCGCCCTCCCCGTTGTTTTCCTCTCCTCGCCGGCAAGCCTCCCTGGAGTCCTCGCAAGCTCTCGACAGCACAGCCCCAAGGTCGCGTCCGTCGTCCTCCCGCTGCAGTCTTCACCACCACTCCACAAGTGCCCTTCCGCCTGTGCTGGCTCCGGTGCCGCCACGCGCGCCTGCGACCTCTACTCTTGGTCGGTTGACCATGCGTCTGCCGTGTTGTTGTATGTTGGACGGTGGATAATGTGATGGTACTCGTGACCCTGCTCAGGTGAAGTTGTGTGGCTGTTGTTTCAGAGCCCGAACGCCACTCGATGATCCGTCCAGACAAACCCGCAACTCTGGTTTCACCAAGATCGCCACTCGGATTTGAAGCCAATCCTGCCAAGACCTTCCAAAGGCCCTGACATCAAACCAAGTTCACCATCGACATACGAAGTCGAAACCTCAAGGTCGTCGATAAGGTACCGAAGACCTCGGAGCATCGAGCTCTCCGGACCCAAAGACCACCAATCCCTTCGTCATGGATCCGATGTCCGAGACCCCGAAGCCCGAACCCTCGGAGACCAAAATCGCCGAGACCCCTAAGTGTGACCCCTTTCCGAGCCTCTATTTTATAAATGCTATATACCTTGATGCATATTATATATCATGCTTGCATACATATAGTGTGGTTTGGGGGCATTATGCCGATTCACCTCATAATTAAATATGGACACCATATGCGGGCGAATCTAGTCTAATATTGGTCCCATTTAAATTTGTGCATCGAATCGGTGATATAATTTTGCCTTGTTAAGACAACATTTAAATTGCGAGACATCTAAACAACATGAACCATCCAATAAATTGTCGGGACTCCGGTTTCGCTTAATATTGCCTAATTGCATCTCATCCTTGCCATGCCATAAATCATACATGCATCATGCCCGATCTTCTGCCGTAGTATTAAATAGTGCATCCGGTTTTTCTTCTAGTGCTTTGCTTCTTCATGGATTAGGCCGATGAGTTGATGCGAGTGTCGAACCGATCTTAGGATGAACCTTCGGCAATGTTTTCAGACGAGCATTCTCCCTCCTTTCTACCTATTTTACATTTATAGTCTTTATTTCCTCCTGTTGATCTATTTCTACCGGTGTTGCGATGCTATAGACCCCGTATCCCATTATACTTCCCTGTAGCCCAGATATTTCCATGGACACATCCTATTACCTGTTGTTTGGTAGATAGTAGGCCTTGCGAGTCGTAGTTGCTTGCGCAGGTGCTGTGTCGCGCCGTCGATCTTCCATAGTTGTTGGATTAATGCCGCATGTTCAATGTTGGAGATGATCATGGCTTTAATTATCGTTTAATAACTAAAATTGAAGTAGGTAAATAATGCAGAGGCACAGGTGGGAAATAGATGTTATTTGGTTTTTAACCGTCCACTTGTGTCCCGTAGGACCCCGAGTACTCGATACCTGTTCTTTGAAAATTCGCACTATCCGCATGTGGGACCATAATGTTGGAGATATGCCCAAGAGGCAATAATAAAGTGGGTTATTATCATATCTTCATACTTATGATAAATGTTTACATTCATGCTATAATAGTATTAACAAGGAAACATTGATACTTGTGTGATTTGTAAACTTAATTTGAAGTCCCTAGTATAGCCTCTATACATCACTAGCTTGTTGGTTGATAAATGATTGTGGTTTCCCTATCATGAACATTGAGATGTTATCAACAACAAGATCATATCGTTAGGAGAATGATATGGTGGAATACTCCTATAGATAAGCGTAGCATAAAGATCAAGTCATTTCAATAGTTCAATTGCTATATGCTTTCTGATACATAGTAACCTAATTCCTTCGACCATGAGATCATGCATATCACCTTTGCCGGATGGATGCTTTGATGACATCAAACACCACACCGTGGCTATAAAGGTGGCATTGAGTGTTCGGAAAGTATTGGTTGAAACACATGGATCAAGAGTGGGATTTGTCCATCCATATGACGGATAGATATACTCTGGGCCCTCTCGGTGGAATGTCATCCAATTAGCTTGCAAGCATGTGACTGGCTCACAAGGGATCACATATCACGGGAACGAGAAAAGAGTACTTATCGGTAACGAGGTTGAACTAGGTATGCAGAGATACCGGCGATCATAACCTCGGATAAGTAAACTATCGTGAGACAAAGGGAAATTGGTATCGTATGTAAGTGGTTCATTCGATCGCAAAGTAATCATAGAAATATGTGGGAGCCATATGAATTTCCAGATTCCTCTATTGGTTATTGTTCGGAGAAGTGTCTCGATCATGTCCGCATAATTCACGAACCGTAGGGAGACACACTTAAGGATTCGACGTTGTTTGAGTAGTTATGGAATGAATGAGAAAGAGACCGAATGTTGTTTGGAGTCTCGGATGGGATCCGGGATATCACGAGGAGATCCGGAATGGTCCGGAGAATAAGATTCATATAAGGAAAGTCCCGTTTCGGAGTTGGGGAATGATTCCGGTGTTTTCATCGGGAATGTTCTAGAATGTTCCGGAATGTCCGGCACTCCGGAGGGGAAGGGTACATGAATGTGTTGTATCAAGTTGGTATGATTGCATCATGTACTAAGTGTCATCGCTGTTCCAAATAAAGGATTAATCGAATCCTAGTTTGAAAAGTCAAATAGCTAAATTGAAAAGTCAAACGGCTAAATTTGGAAAGTGGAAAAGAGGAGGAGGAGGTGAAAGCCGGCGCACCACCCAAGACGAGTTGGGGAGGGACTCCCCTCCCTCCCCTTGGCCGCCGGCCCCTCCACCTATATAAGGAGGGGCAGGGCTCCCTCCTAGGACACACAAGTACCTCTCCTCAAACCCTAGCTTAGCGCCTACCAACATAGCCGCCGCCGCCCCCTAGGGTTTTTGCCCTAGCCGCCAACTTGGGGTCCCCGGAACCCTAGCCGCCGGCTCTAGCACCTCCTCCTTGGTGTGTCTAAAACCTAGATCGCCGAGGAGCTCTCTCATACTCCACCATACTCGCTCCGGCTTAAGGCGAAGCCCTGCGAGATCTCCCTACTTAGGTACCACGCCCGTTGTCTCTTAGGAATCGCGAGGAGAGTGCTACAACCTCCGCTGCCTGCTGGAACAAGGGAGAGGAAGGTCTTTGTCGAGTACCGAACATGTGACCGACTGCGGGAGCGCTGCCGGAACACAGCGCCGGAAGGATCGTCTACGCGATCTTGAGATTGAGAAGAGTACGACTACATCACCCACGAGAATCCGCTCTCGTTAAACACTTTGGAATCTTTGAGGGTAAGTTATTCCATCGACTCGTTGCTACAATCTAGTAGATAGATCTTGGCTTGTTTGTTTGTATGCGATAGAATTTTTTTGTTTTCCATGCTGCGAAACCCTACAGTGGTATCAGAGCCGTGTCTATATGTAGATCTGTTGCACGAGTAGAACACAATGGTCATTGTAGGCGTTGATGCTTTTATTGTCGATTGCTTCTTGTGTACTTTGCATCTTGCGGTATGTTGGGATGAAGCGGCCCGGGCTAACCTTACATGACATCGTTCATGAGACTTGCTCCACGCTTGACATGCAACTTGTATTGCATAAGTGGCTTTATGGTGCTGTTTCTCCTAGCATAGTTAAGATCCAATTTACAACGGGTGATTAACAATACTAGTATCAATGTTGTGGTTCTTGTTCGTAAGTTAGAACGACACTTATTGAAAGCCCCAAACCACGTAAAATATGCAAAGAAAGTAGAGGCGTCTAACTTTGTTTTGCAGGGGTGTGCAGTGATGTGATATGGCCATGATTGTGATTATATATGATGTATGCAATGTTCCTTATTGTAAGTCGACAACCGGCAGGAGCCATATGGTTGTCTTTAATTTCTGTTAAGACCCGCGTGTCTATTCAAAGTAGTTGTAATAGTTGAAGCCGGTGGACGACAACCATGGAGAAGCGTCATTGACCTTGATGCAATGCCGGTGATGATGGAGATCATGTTCGTGCTAGAAGATGGAGATCGGAAGCACAAAGAAGAAAGGCCATATCATATCACATATTATGAATTGCATGTGATGTTAATCCTTTATGCATCTTGTATTGCTTAGTAGACGACGGTAGCATTATAAGATGATCCCTCATGCACATGAATTTCAAGTCATAAAGTGTTCACCCTTAGTTAGCACCGTTGCTAAAGCTTGTTGTTTCGAAGCACCACGTGATGATCGGGTGTGTTAGATTCTGCAAGTGTATACAACGTGAGCAAGCCAGATTTGCTCATGCGGAAACTAAGGTTTGATCTTGACGAGCCTAGCATGTACAGACATGGTCTCAGGAACACGGATCACCGAAAGGTAAAGCATGAGTCATATAGTATATATGATGAACATGTTGATTGTTCGCCATTGAAGCTATATCAACTCTCGTGATGATCGGTTTTGATGTGGTGGATTTGGTTCGTGTGATCACTAAAACAATGTGAGGGATATTGTTTTGAGTGGGAGTTCACCTAGATTAATTTAATTATTAATTAGAACTCAATTTATCATAAACTAAATCAAAGTGAATTTGCATAGTTGTTGTAGTCATTGGCATCCGTTTACCACCTTGCGCTTAGTTATAATTGAGATGATAGAACTATAGAATTACGGTTAGTTACTTTTAACTGGTATCGTATTGTTTTGAAGTGTTAATCTAAAGTTTAAAAGTCCTATTGCAAACTTTCAGTAAAGTTCCGGTTACTCCATGAAGTTTAATAATTGGTATTAAAACAAGAGTGACAATTCCAAGAGTTAGTGTATGAGTATCATGTTTGTATCCATGATTCTTGATATTCAAAGGATTGTCTTAATATCAAGGTTATCTAGGATCTGAAAGAGTTGTTTCAGAAACCATGATGTGTGGAAGATATTGTGATATCTGAAACGAAGTTTTGGTTGCAACATGATAGAGTATAATATGGCAAAAGTCATGTTCTCATGTTTGATGAGAATTTGCAAAAGGTTGGAGACACTAGTTGTCCTAATCCACCAAAAGGTTTTAGAGAGCAACATTATACTTGCGATTCATCTTTATAAGCTAAAAGTAGCTTGATCATGAATAATTCCATGATAAGGGTGAATATTTGATGTAGGTAAAATATTTACCACACCAAGAGATTACTAAAGAATGGAATTTGAAAGCACACCAAACATTTGATGATGGTGATCTACTTCAAAGTGCAAGTCCAAAGACATTGATATTTAATTATACACGCTTTGGACTATGTGTCATATGTATGACTCCACTATTGATGTTGATAGATTCTTTCAAACAGAAAAGGAAATACTGAAAGAGAATCTCATAAATATATGGCAGAAAAGAAAAGACTAGAATTGTTCAGTTTAAGTATATAGATGATATACATGTTATGGCTATATTCTTTGCTTATTAAACAATGTGGTTCTTAAGTATTTGATACTGAATTTGTTGGTGTGAATCGTCACACGAAACAACAGATTTCATGAACTACAATGGCCTAAGTAACTAGCAAAAGAATATGTGATGATGTTCATCGAGAAAAAATAAAGGGTTATTGTGTTTCTCGTTAAACATCAAAGCTTGCCTTCAAGATTTGTTTTATCAGGTATTATGAGAACAAAAGGGTTGTTCAAATAATTGCCGTAATCCATAAAAGATGGATGATTCACAAATCTCGTTGGAGAAATCACATCCATAAAACTAGTGCTAAAAATGTCGAAAGACAAATTGATTGATAGATCACTTAGGAAGTGACATCGCTTTTTAAATTATATTTGAAAGAAAACATGAAGAAACTCCATGTGGATGGAATTTTGGAGTCTTTTGATTTTTGATCAAATGACGCTTGTGAAAACTTTCCTAGAGATAATTAAAATTTCGTTCATAGGCCAAAGGGGAACGATAGACTAGCTTATTGGAACTTGTACATATTGTTGTACGAAGTCCATTATGTGTAGTCAAGAGCGATGGATTTCAACTTCATATGCTTTCTCCGAAAATTTGAGTGAATATATGAATATTTACTTAATAAGGATGAAGTATGAAACATTTGAAAAGTTCAAAGACTTTCAAGATGAAGTGCAAAATCATTGTAACAAGAATATAAACAGTTTATGATAAAGATCATAAAGGAAGATATTTGAGTTACAAAGTTTAGCATAATACCTAAGATTTATGGAATCGTTCCGTGGATTTGCATGTCCCAAAACACCATAAGAGTATGGAGCATTCGAGATATGTAATTAAACCTTGTTTGACATGGTGAGATCAAAGGTGTAATTCATACAATGCCATTATATTTTAAAGATTAAAAGCTTGAGAGACTACCGTTTTTCCACTGAAAAGAGCTTCATCATAATCCGTTGAAATGACACCATATAAAGTTATGGTTTGGGATAAAACCCAAGTTGTCCTTTCTTAAAACATTGGTATGCTTTGCATAAGAAAGATGTTTGCAACCAAAGTCGGATGAACCTATCTTTGTATGTTATTTCGAATAACTGTTAAGTATTCCTCCATAACACCAGAGACAAAAGTGCTTGTCGCTTAGAATGTCAAGTTTCTTTGAGAAGGAATTTTTCGTGAAAATTAAAGTGGGAGGACAATAGAACTTTGATAAGGTTAAAAGAACCTTAGCTATATGTGCAGAGTTGCACAGCGCCGAAAAGTGTTCCGAAGGCAACAACAATGCTCATGGCTCACGTGCCTCAAAGGTTGTGGTCACGGAGATCTAAGTTCCTATTGAAACAAGTAGGTCGGGTAAACAATCAAATGCCAAGATTTGAGGGTTGAATCATTATTTGAGAATAATGAACCGACTACATGCAAAGAAGTGATGATGGGCCCTGACTCCATCAAATGGCTTGAAGCCATAAAATCCGTGATAGTTCCATACACGAGAAATCAAGTTTTGAACTTGAAGGACCCTCGAGAAAGGTGTAAGACCTTACAGTTGTGTTTGGATCTATAAATAAATAGACATGGATGTTGCACATCTATGAAATAGTCGACATGTTGGGAAAGTATTCACAACAATGTTCAAAGGTTGTATATGACAAGATTTGATCTTTCATAGCGATATTTAGTCTAGACGGATTAATGTAGCAACCACTACATATAATTTTATTATATGGTAGTTGAATAAACAAAACAAGTTCTTCTAATAGAATTGTTACCTAGGACATGTGCATAACAGAGTCCATAGGGTTTTGTTAATTCAAAGGATGCTAAATGCATATGCAAACTTCAATGGTTGAAGTAAGCATCACGGAGTTGGAATCTTCACTATGATAAAACTGTTAAAAGAGTTTAATTTCATCAGAGACAATGAAGATGCTTGCATTTGCAAGAAATTAAGTGGGAGCGCTAAGACATGTTTCTAATACATTATGTGGAAGACACATTGTTGATTGGAAATGATGTATATTTTATTAACACATATTAAGAATTTCATCCTGATGAAAGACTTAGGCAAAACCCAAATATTTGGCATCAATAGACACTAATATGGTTGTGCCGAAAGTACATAGATGATGTATTGAATGAGTTCAATATAGAAACTACAAGAAAGGTTCTTGTCACACAGAAAATATTGAATGAGTTCAATATTGATGATATATTCAAGTGTAATGACACTTGGTAAGTGAAACAAAGATTCAAGTATAGATTGATACTTGATGTATGAAATCACAAAGAGTATTTATATCAATTATGCTGTGATATGTACAAATCCAGATATGTCCTATGCTCTAAATGATGTGAGCATATACCAGAATGATTCATAAGATGATCATTGGACAATAGTAAGGATATTCTTATGATCTTTGGGAAGAACTAAGAATATATTGTTTGTAGAAGTGACAAATAGATGGTTAGTTCATTGTAAAAGTACTACATTGATACTAGTTTTGTCACAAAGTACAAATTAAGTTTATCTCAATCTAAACTAAGGGTGGCACAATATAATGGAAAGTAAGTTCCATAATGGTTTTGGATGAGTTCCAAAGTTAAGACATTGTGACAGATACTACAACAAAAGGCTAAGTATATGACTGCTATTATAGCAGCTAAAGAGGGCATTTGGGTCAAGTAGTTTGTTATCAAACTAGGTGTAGTTCATAGCGGGATAATACTATGAAGATATATTGTACGCCAATATTATCAACATGTTTTAACCCCAAAGAACTAAAGGTCTCACCAAAGGACCAAATTTATACAAAGCCATCTCATTAGAGAATGAGTGATGCGTAGAGACGCAAATACATGCAATTACACACGGACCTGGAAGTGTCAGATCCGGAGATCAGTTGACCACTAGCGAACGTGTACTTACAACACCAGAAAGCCATAGGTGTTGAATACACAAAGGTTTGAAACTATATTATTGACTCTAGTGCAAGTGGGAGACTGTTGGAGATATGCCCAAGAGGCAATAATAAAGTGGGTTATTATCATATCTTCATACTTATGATAAATGTTTACATTCATGCTATAATAGTATTAACAAGGAAACATTGATACTTGTGTGATTTGTAAACTTAATTTGAAGTCCCTAGTATAGCCTCTATACATCACTAGCTTGTTGGTTGATAAATGATTGTGGTTTCCCTATCATGAACATTGAGATGTTATCAACAACAAGATCATATCGTTAGGAGAATGATATGGTGGACATACTCCTATAGATAAGCGTAGCATAAAGATCAAGTCATTTCAATAGTTTAATCGCTATATGCTTTCTGATACATAGTAACCTAATTCCTTCGACCATGAGATCATGCATATCACCTTTGCCGGATGGATGCTTTGATGACATCAAACACCACACCGTAACTGGGTGGCATTGAGTGTTTGGAAAGTATTGGTTGAAACACATGGATCAAGAGTGGGATTTGTCCATCCATATGACGGATAGATATACTCTGGGCCCTCTCGGTGGAATGTCATCCAATTAGCTTGCAAGCATGTGACTGGCTCACAAGGGATCACATATCACAGGAACGAGAAAATAGTACTTATCGGTAACGAGGTTGAACTAGGAATGCAGAGATACCGACGATCATAACCTCGGATAAGTAAACTATCGTGAGACAAAGGGAAATTAGTATCATATGTAAGTGGTTCATTCGATCACAAAGTAATCGTAGAAATATGTGGGAGCCATATGAATTTCCAGATTCCTCTATTGGTTATTGTTCGGAGAAGTGTCTCGATCATGTCCGCATAATTCACGAATCGTAGGGAGACACACTTAAGGATTCGACGTTGTTTGAGTAGTTATGGAATGAATGAGAAAGAGACCGAATGTTGTTCGGAGTCTCGGATGGGATCCGGGATATCACGAGGAGATCTGGAATGGTCCGGAGAATAAGATTCATATAAGGAAAGTCCCGTTTCGGAGTTGGGGAATGATTCCGGTGTTTTCATCGGGAATGTTCTAGAATGTTCCGGAATGTCCGGCACTCCGGAGGGGAAGGGTACATGAATGTGTTGTATCAAGTTGGTATGATTGCATCATGTACTAACTGTCATCGCTGTTCCAAATAAAGGATTAATCGAATCCTAGTTTGAAAAGTCAAATAGCTAAATTGAAAAGTCAAACGGCTAAATTTGGAAAGTGGAAAAGAGGAGGAGGAGGTGAAACCCAGTTGGGGAGGGAGTCCTCCTCCCCAAGCCGACGCACCACCCAAGCCGAGTTGGGGAGGGACTCCCCTCCCTCCCCTTTGCATGCCGGCCCCTCCACCTATATAAGGAGGGGCAGGGCTCCCTCCTAGGACACACAAGTACCTCTCCTCAAACCCTAGCTTGGCGCCTACCACCATAGCCGCCGCCGCCCCCAAGGGTTTTTGCCCTAGCCGCCGACTTGGGGTCCCCGGAACCCTAGCCGCCGGCTCTAGCACCTCCTCCTTGGTGTGTCTAAAACCTAGATCGCCGAGGAGCTCTCTCATACTCCACCATACTCGCTCCGGCTTAAGGTGAAGCCCTGCGAGATCTCCCCTCTACTTAGGTACCACGCCGTTGTCTTTGGGAATCGCGAGGAGAGTGCTACAACCTCCGCTACTGCTGGAACAAGGAGAGGAAGGTCTTTGTCAGTACCGAACATGTGACCATTGCGTGGCGCTAGGAACACTGCTGGGAAGGATCGTCTACGCGATCTTGAGATCGGGAAGAGTACGACTACATCACCCACGAGAATCCGCTTTCGTTAAACACTTTGGAATCTTCGAGGGTAAGTTATTCCATCGACTCGTTGCTACAATCTAGTAGATAGATCTTGGCTTGTTTGTTTGTATGCGATAGAAATTTTTTGTTTTCCATGCTGCGAAACCCTACACATGAATCCCTCTAACCCTAGCTTGAGTCATATTTAATTCCTGGGGGCCACAAACTAGTTTGGGGATTTATTACTATCATGTACTTATGCCATGCTTTACTGCTTTATTTATGATTGCGCGTGGAGCGCCTATACTGTTTAGGAACAAATGTGGAATGTTTCCGCGGTATCGACAAGCCAAATCACACTTTCGGGTTCCCAGTCGTTTACAGCCATTGACACAAACCTCTGGGTCCGTCTCGGAGCCGGCCAACTTCGTCGCGGGTTGCTTAGTGGGGTGGCCCCCTGAAATCAAATATGAATCTTGCGAATGTTCTGTCGTGATGCCTCGTTGGGTTTTCATTTGATTTTTTCCGAGGTTGATCGTGCGTGTGTTGCTATTTGTGCCCCCTGCAGGGTAAAACTTTCTGAAAGCCGTGTCCGCGGTTATGGACGACTTGGAGCATAGTATCTCAATCATAGACAACTATAACTAAAGTAGTGCTATAAATTTGACTTTATAATGACTAGTAATCAGCTTCACTATAATGGAATGGCTAAATAAAAGTGACAACAACTACTGATTTTGGGTTGACACCTGTTACAATTGTATCTAACTAGTAAGTATTGCAACTACAATGGAATGGTTAACTAAAAGTGCCCACTGCTTAATATATCAATAGATGCTATCTATACCTGACTAGTAATTGCTGCAACTCTAATGGAATGAATAAAACTGCCAACTGTGTGAGTTCCTCGGCTTGACTTCCTCGTTTGGTCTCGAGGGGGAAATACCAGGATGGGTATGATTGGTGGTAGTAACAGGCTGGTTCCGAATAGGTCTTTCTCATCTCTCTCTGATAGCCGACAAATGCGTTGAGTCTCTATAGGTTGTTTAGCGCATGCTCCGCTGCCGCTTCAGTCCACCATACCTATGTAGGCGAGGACCGCCGAATTCTAGTCTCGCCGTGTACTGGCCTCAGTACTGACCGATCTCTTTTTCCTTTTTGTCGGCACCCCTTTTGTTTGAGAAAGTTTTGAGATCGACGTCGTTAGCAGGGTTACCCTTCCGTCTTGGCCTGGGCAGGGTTATGGACGCCATTGGTTATTCTTCAGGGCTCTTAGCTCAATTTGCATCTTGTCCGTACTCGGACGCTATATCGTTTTAAATGTGATTTGGATCTTTGTATTGTATATCTGTATTCTTGACTTTTTGATTCATTGTTGTGTATATCTGTTCTATGGGTTCCATCATGGACTATTGTGTAATGGTATTACTTTGTTTTCCACCCGCACGAAAGTGCCTGGTGGGCACCTTTGAATCGTTTCTACGCGGGTTTGGCGGGAATCGCTAAAACTTGCATAGGTTCGATTCTGAGGTTGTTACAGAAAACTGCTGATGTGCTGCTTCACACCTTCCTCTTGGGGTTCCCAACAAAGTGCAAAACCAGCACCCTCAAGCTATTTTCTAGCGCCGTTCTCGGGGAGGCTAAGGACGTCTTCACAAGGGGGGTCCTTCACTTCCTTCCTCTTTACTTTGTTTTTAGTTTTCTTAGTTTCTTTTGCTTGGTTTTGTTTGCCTCTTTTCCAAAAACCCAAAAAAATAGTTTAGTTTGGTTTGCTTTCTTTATTCAAAAACACAAAAAAATTAGTTCCTGCTCTAGCTGCTGCTACTGTTTTTGGCTTGCCCACCTTTGCCAAAATGAACTCTGTTGAGAACACCAAGTTGTGTGACTTCACTAGCACCAACAACAATGATTTCCTAAGCACTCCTATTTCTCCACCTGCTCCTGATGCTACCTTTTATGAAATTAAGCCTGCTTTGTTGAATCTTGTGATAAGAGAGCAATTTTCTGGTGCTAGTTCTGATGATCCTGCTGCCCATCTCAATAGCTTTTTTGAACATTGTGAGATGCAGAAGTATAAGGATGTAGATGGAGATATTATTAAGCTCAAGCGTTTTCCTTTCTCCTTGAGAGGAAAAGCTAAAGAATGGTTGCTATCCTTGCCTAAAAATAGTATTGATTCTTGAACTAAGTGCAAAGATGCTTTTATTGGAAAGTACTATCCTCCTGCTAAGATTATATCTATGAGAAGTGACATTATGAAATTTAAACAACTTGATAATGAACATGTTGCTCAGGCTTGGGAAAGAATGAAATCTTTGGTTAAGAATTGTCCCACTCATGGACTCACTGCTTGGATGATTGTCCAAAATTTCTATGCAGGTTTGAACTTCTCCTCGAGAAACCTGTTGGATTCAGCTGCTGGAGGTACATTTATGAGCCTCACTTTGGGTGCTGCAACAAAGCTCCTTGAGAATATGATGGTTAACTACTCTGAATGGCACACAGAGAGAGCTCCACATGGTAAGAAGGTAAATTCTGTTGAGGAAAATTCCTCTTTGAGTGATAAGATTGATGTTATTATGACTATGCTTGTTAATGGAAAATCTCCTTTAGATCTTAATAGTGTTCCCTTAGCCTCTTTGGTTGCTCAAGAAGAGCAAGTTGATGTGAACTTCATTAGAAACAACAATTTCAACAACAATGCTTATAAGAGTAATTTTGGTAGTAACAACTATAGGCCTTATCCTCCTAATAATGGAAATTCCTATGGAAACTCTTACAATAATGATCGAAGTGCCCCTCTGAACTTGAAGTCATGCTCAAATACTTTATTAGTAAACAAACCACTTTCAATAAGGCTATAGAGGAAAAGCTTTTAAATGTTGAGAAAAATATTTCCTGTTTGTCTGAAGCTCAGTCCTCCTTGATTAATAAAATGGCTGCTAAACCTGAAACCATGGAAAGTACCTTTGCTGCTACTCAAGCCATACAAGTTACTATTGATGAAGATGTTAGGCTGTTAGCTCAACTTCATGCTAGGTGGGAAAGGGAAACTGAAATTAATAGAAACAATAGTGTGTGCACCATCACCACTAAACCACAAGTAGTCCCTGTTCCTCCTCCTATTATGCCTAAGCCTATTGAGCGTACTACTAGTGATGCTAAGTTTAATTTTGATATTGATGGTTGCAATATTTCTGAAGTGATTATGTTCCTACAAAAGCTTGCTAGAAGTCCTAATGCTAGTGATATGCATGTTGCTTTCACCAAACACATTACAGATGCTCTTGTTAAGATTAAGGAAGAGAATCTAAAACACAAAGCTTCTATTCCTAGGAAAGTAGAAGATAGTTGGGAATCCATTATTAATATGCAAGTGAATGACCTCTTGTCCTATTACTTTGGAAAGACCTTTTCTTAGAACTGTTGGTGCCATCATTGATATGAAAGAAGGCACCATTAAATATAATTTTCCATTCAAGAAAGGTATTAAACACTTCCCTATGAGGAGAGAGAAGTTGCTTTTTGCTCCTCCTTTGAAAGCAAGGTTTGATGTTAATGCTTCATCATTTGAAAATACTTGATTCTTCTTGCTTCTTGTGCCTAACTTAAAGGCGTTAAAGAAAAGTAGTTGTTGGGAGATAACCCAAGAGTTTCCTTGAGTCTTGGAAATTATTACTTCAGTAATGACCTCCCCTTATCCTTTTTGTTTGCCTTTTGTGCCAATAATGACCTCTAATGAGAGGGAAGTAAGATTTGGGGAGTTGCTGTCACGAAACAGATTTCTGTCCTCCACCATAAAAATTTGTGAGGAGTCTCTATAGCTCGGATTGGGCTGATAATTTACGAATAAATCCTGAAGTATGTTAGCTAACTTTCGTTAGTTTAATACGTTTTTATTTGAGCAACAGAAGATTTTTGAAAAATCGGTTTCTGCCTGCTGGTCTGTTTTGACAGATTTCTTCCATTATTTGCATTTGCTTCTTATTGATTCCTTTTTGAGTTCTCTTTTGGGGAATTGAGCTTTTTGAAGGAGTTACTACAGTAGCTTGTGTTTTTAGTGAAAAGTCCTGCTGTTCCAAAGCTTTTCCAGAGGTCTAATATCTTTTGAATACACTAGTGTTGCTAATGAAGATTGTGTGAAGTTTTGTATGAAGGAAAAAATTTCAGGTGTAGAGAGAGAATGATGCAATGAGATGAAGAATAGAAAAAAGCTCAAGCTTGGGGATGCCACCATGGTGTCACCCCAAGAAATATCCAAGAGGTACAAGCGTCAAAGCTTGGGGATGCCCAAGGCATCCCCTTCTTCATCAATAAAAAGCTCAGGTCTATCTAGACACTTCATTTTTATTGTTTCATGCACAGTTGTGTTGTTCTTGGAGCGTCTTAGTTTTTCTTTGCTTCTTAGTTGTTTAGTTTTCTTGAGTAGTTTGGACACCCGCTTTCGCTGTGTTTTTTTGCAAATAAGTTGCTTGGTGTTGGAAAGGAGTAGAAAGTTCTTTCTTGGAAGTGCAAGAGGAGCTTGCATTGACTGTGACTTAGACTTTATCATGCCATGCTAGGTGCTGTTTTGACTTTATTGTAGGGGTTCGCAGCATGGAAAACAAAAATTTTCTATCGCATACAAACAAACAAGCCAAGATCTATCTACTAGATTGTAGCAACGAGTCGATAGAGGAACTCACCCTCGAAGATTCCAAAGCGGTTAACGAGAGCAGATTCTCGTGGGTGATGTAGTCGTACTCTTTCCGATCTCAAGATCGCGTAGACGATCCTTCCGGCGCCACGTTCCGGCAGCGCCTTGATCGGTCACACGCGTTCGACGAATACCTTCCTCTCCCTTGTTCCAGCAGGCGATGGAGGTTGTAGCACTCCTCGCGATTCCCAAGAAAAGCGGTACAGGAAGTAGAGGGAGATCCTGAGCTTCGCCTTAAGACGGAGCGAGTATGGTGGAGTATGAGAGAGAACTATTAGTGGTCTAGAGATTAGACACACCAATTAGAAGGCTCTAAACCGCAGGCTAAAGCAATTAGAAGCTCTAAACCAAAACGGCTCTAAACCGGAGATTAGAGGATAGGAACTTGTGTGTAGAGGAGGAGGCCCTGCCCCTCCTTTTATAGGTGGAGGGGCTGGCCAGGAAGGGAGGAGTCCCTCCCAACTCGGCCTAGGCTGGCCGCCGGCTTGGAGGAGAGGGACTCCTCCTCCAAGTTGGTTTCAACCTCCTCTTGCTTGTTTCCCACAGTTTCTTGTTTTAGCCGTTTGACTTTCAAACTGGACATTTGACTTTTCTGTTTTAGGATTTAATTTAATCCTTTATTTGGAACAGCAAGAACACTTAGTACATGATGCAATCATTCCAATATGTAATGACACATTCATGTACCCTCCCCGGAGTGTCGGACATTAGGAACCTTCTAGAACATTCCGATGAAAACAGGAATCATTTCCGAACTCAAACAGGACTTTCCTTATATGAATCTTATTCTCCGGACCATTCGGATCACCTCGTGATATCCGGATCCCATCCGAGACTCGAACAACATTGGTCTCTTTCTCATAATACCATAACTACTCAAACAACGTCGAATCCTTAAGTGTGTCTCCCTACGGTTCGTGAATTATGCGGACATGATCGAGACACTTCTCGAACAATAACCAATAGAGGAATCTGGAAATTCATATGGCTCCCACATTTCTCGATTACTTTGCGATCGAATGAACCACTTACATACGATACCAATTTCCCTTTGTCTCACGATAGTTTACTTATCCGAGGTTATGATCGTGTATCTCTGCATACCTAGTTCAACCTCGTTCGATAAGTACTCTTTTCGTCCGTGATATGTGATCCCTTGTGACCCAGTCACATGCTTGCAAGCTAATTGGATGACATTCCACCGAGAGGGCCTAGAGTATATCTATCCGTCATATGGATGGACAAATCCCACTCTTGATCCATGTGTTTCAACCAATACTTTCCGAACACTCAATGCCACCTTTATAGCCACCCAGTTACGGTGTGGTGTTTGATGTCATCAAAGCATCCATCCGGTAAAGGTGATATGCATGATCTCATGGTCGAAGGAATTAGGTTACTATGTATCAGAAAGCATATAGCAATTGGACTATTTAAAATGACTTGATCTTTATGCTACGCTTATCTATAGGAGTATGTCCATCATATCATTCTCCTAATGATATGACCCTGTTGTTAATAACATCTCTATGTTCATGATCAGGAAACCATGATCATATATTAACCAACAAGCTAGTTTAATAAGAGGCTTTACTAGGGACTCTTATTTTAGTTTACAAATCACACAAGTATTAATGTTTCCGGTTAATACAATTATAGCATGGTATGTAAACATTTATCATAAGTATGAAGATATGATAATAACCCACTTTATTATTGCCTCTTGGGCATATCTCCAGATCTCCCACTTGCACTAGAGTCAATAATCTAGTTTCAAACCTTTGTGTATTCAACACCTATGGCTTTCGGTGTTGTATGTACACGATTGCTAGTGGTCATGATCTCGGATCTGACACTTCCAGGTCCGTGTGTAATTGCATGTCTTTGCGTCTCCACGCATCACTCATTCTCTAATGAGATGGCTTTGTATAAATTTGGTCTTTCGGTGTGACCTTTAGCTCTTTGGGGTTAAAACATGTTGATAATATTGTCGCACAATATATCTTCATACTATTATCCCACTGTGAACTACACCTAGTTTGATAACAAACTACTTGACACAAATGCCCTCTTTTGCTGCTATAACAGCAGTCATATACTTAGCCTTTTGTTGTAGTATCTGTCACAATGTCTTAACTTTGGAACTCATCCAAATCCATTATGGAACTTACTTTCCATTATATTGTGCCACCCTTAGTTTAGATTGAGATAAACTTAATTTGTACTTTGTGACAAAACTAGTATCAGTGTAGTACTTTTACAATGAACTAACCATCTATTTGTCACTTCTACAAATATTATACTCTTAGTTCTTCCAAAAGATCATAAGAATATCCTTACTATTGTCCAATGATCATCTTACGAATCATTCTGGTATATGCTCACAACTTTTAGAGCATAGGACATATCTGGATTTGTACATATCACAGTATGATTGATATAAATACCCTTTGTGATTTCATACATCAAGTATCAATCTATACTTGATTATTTGTTTCACTTTACCAAATGTCAATGCACTTGAATATATCATCAACATTGAACTCATTCAATCCTTTCTGTGCGACAAGAACCTTTCTTGTAGTTTCTATATTGAACTCATTCAATATCTTATCTATGTACTTCTGGCACAACCAAATTAGCGTCTATTGATGCCTAATATTTGGGTTTTGCCTAAGTCTTTCATCGAGATGAAATTCTTATCTTGTGTTAATAAAAAGATACATCACTTCCAATCAACAATATGTCTTCTACATAATGTATTAGAAATATGTCTTAGCGCTCCCACTTAATTTCTTGCAAATGCAAGCATCTTCATTGTCTCTGATGAATTTAAACTCTTTTAACAATTTCATCATTGTGAAGATTCCAACTCCGCGATGCTCACTTCAACCATTGAAGTTTGCATATGCTTTTAGCATCCTTTGAATTAACAAAACCCTATGGACCGTGTTATGCACATGTCCTAGGTAACGATTCTATTAGAAGAACTTGTTTTGTTTATTCAACTACCATATAACAAAATTATATGTAGTGGTTGCTACATTTATCCGTCTAGACTAAATATCGCTATGAAAGATCAAATCTTGTCATAGTCAACCCTTTGAACATTGTTGTGAACTCTTTCCCAACATGTCGACCATTTCATAGATGTGCAACATCCATGTCTATTTATTTATAGATCCAAACACAACTGTAAGGTCTTACACCTTTCTCGAGGGTCCTTCAAGTTCAAAACTTGATTTTTCGTGTATGGAACTATCACGGATTTTATGGCTTCAAGCCATTAGACGGAGTCAGGGCCCATCATCGCTTCTTTGCATGTAGTCGGATCATTATCGTCAAATAATGATTTAACTCTTAAATCTTGGTATTTGATTGTTTTACCCGACCTACTTGTCTCAATAGAAACTTTGACTATTGTAACCACAACCTTTGAGGCACGTGAGCCATGAGCATTGTTGCTGCCTCCGGAACACTTTTCGGCGCTGCGCAACTTTGCACATATAGCTAAGGTTCCTTTAACCTTATCAAAGTTCTATTGTCCTCCCACTTAACTTTTCACGAAAAATTCCTTCTCAAAGAAACTTGACGTTCTAAGCGACAAACACTTTTGTCTCCGGTGTTATGGAGGAATACTTAACAAAGACAGGTTCATCCGACTTTGGTTGCAAACATCTTTCTTATGTATAGCATACCAATGTTTAAGAAAGGACTACTTGGGTTTTATCCCAAACCATAACTTTATATGGTGTCATTTCAACGGATTATGATGAAGCTCTTTTCAGTGGAAAAACGGTAATCTCTAAAGCTTTTAATCTTTAAAATACAATGGCAGTTTTATGAATTACACCTTCGATCTTACCTTGTCAAACAAGGTTTAATTACATATCTCGAACGCTCCATACTCTTATGGTGTTTCGGGAAATGCAAATCCACGGAACGATTCCTTAAATCTTAGGTATTATGCTAAACTTGTAATTCAAATATCTTCCTTTATGATCTTATCATAAACTATTTATATTCTTGTTACAATGATTTTGCACTTCATGTTGAAAGTCTTTGAACTTTTCAAATGTTTCATACTTCATCCTTATTAAGTAAATATTCATATATTCACTCAAATTTTCGGAGAAAGCATATGAAGTTGAAATCCATCGCTCTTGACTACACATAATGGACTTCGTACAATAATGTGTACAAGTTCCAATAGGCTAGTCATTCATTCCCTTTTGGCCTATGAACGAAGTTTCAATTATCTCTAGGAAAGTTTCACAAGTGTCATTTGATCAAAATCAAAAGACTCCAAAATTCCATCCACATGGAGTTTCTTCATGTTTTCTTTCCAATATAATTTAAACGGCGATGTCACTTCCTAAGTGATCTTTCAATCAATTTTTCTTTCGACATTTTTAGCACTAGTTTTATGGATGTGATTTCTCCGACGAGACTTGTGAATCATCCATCTTTTATGGATTACGGCAATTATTTGAACAACCCCTTTTGTTCTCATAATACCTGATAAAACAAATCTTGAAGGCAAACTTTGATGTTTAACGAGCAACACAATAACCCTTTATTTGTTCTCGATGAACATCATCACATATTCTTTTGCTAGTTACTTAGGCCATTGTAGTTCATGAATTGTGTTGTTCCGTATGACGATTCATACCAACAAATTCAGTATCAAATACTTAAGAACCACATTGTTTAATAAGCAAAGAATATAGCCATAACATGTATATCATCCATATACTTAAACTGGACAATTCTAGTCTTTTCTTTTCTGCCATATATTTATGAGATTCTCTTTTAGTATTTCCTTTTCTGTTTGAAAGAATCTATCAATATCAATAGTGGAGTCATACATATGACACATAGTCCAAAGCGTGTATAATTAAATACCAATGTCTTTGGACTTGCACTTTGAAGTAGATCACCATCATCAAATGGTTGGTGTTCTTTCAAATTCCTTTCTTTAGTAATCTCTTGGTGTAGTAAACATTTTACCTACATCAAATATTCACCTTTATCATGGAATTATCCAAGATCAAGCTACTTTTAGCTCGTAATGGTGAATCGCGAGTATAATGTTGCTCTCCAAAACCCTTTTGTAGGATTAGGACAACTAGTGTCTCCAACCTTTTGCAAATTCTCATCAAAATATGAGAACATGACTTTTGCCATATTATACTTTATCATGTTGCAACCAAAACTTTGTTTCAGATATCACAATATCTTCCACACTTCATGGTTTCTGAAACAACTCTTTCAGATCCTAGATAACCTTGATATTAAGACAATCCTTTGAATATCAAGAATCATGGAGACAAACATGATACTTATACACTAACACTTGGAATTGTCACTCTTGTTTTAATACCAATTATTAAACTTCATGGAGTAACCAGAACTTACTGAAAGTTTGCAATAGGATTTTTAAACTTTAGATTAACACTTCAAAACAATACGATACCAGTTCGTAAAGTAACTAACCAGAATTCTATAGTTCTATCATCTCAATTATAACTAAGCGTAAGGTGGTAAACGGATGCCAATGACTACAACAACTATGCAAATTCACTTTGATTTAGTTTATGATAAATTGAGTTCTAATTAATAATTAAATTAATCTAGGTGAACTCCCACTCAAAACAATATCCCTCACATTGTTGTAGTGATCACACGAACCAAATCCACCACATCAAAACCGATCATCACGAGAGTTGACATAGCTTCAATGGCGAACAATCAACATGTTCATCATATCTCCTATATGACTCATGCTTTACCTTTCGGTGATCCGTGTTCCTGAGACCATGTCTGTACATGCTAGGCTCGTCAAGATCAAACCTTAGTTTCCGCATGAGCAAATCTGGCTTGCTCACGTTGTATACACTTATAGAATCTAACACACCCGATCATCACGTGGTTCTTCGAAACAACAAGCTTTAGCAACGGTGGTAACTAAGGGTGAACACTCTATGACTTGAAATTCATGTGCATGAGGGATCATCTTATAATGCTACCGTCGTCTACTAAGCAATACAAGATGCATAAAGGATTAACATCACATGCAATTCCTAATATGTGAAATGATATGGCCTTTCTTCTTTGTGCTTCCGATCTCCATCTTCAAGCACGAACATGATCTCCATCATCACCGACATTGCATCAAGGTCAATGATGCTTCTCCATGATTGTCGTCCACCGGCTTCAACTATTACAACTACTTTGAATAGACACGCGGGTCTTAACATAAATTAAAGACAACCATATGGCTCCTGCCGGTTGCCAACTTACAATAAGGAACATTGCATACATCAAATATAATCACAATCATGGCCATATCACATCACTGCACACCCCTGCAAAACAAAGTTAGACGCTTCTACTTTCTTTGCATATTTTACGTGGTTTGGGGATTTTAATAAGTGTCGTTCTAACTTACGAACAAGAACCACAACATTGATACTAGCATTGTCAATCACCCGTTGTAAATTGTATCTTAACTATGCTAGGAGAAATAGGCACCCGCAAAGCCACTTATGCAATACAAGTTGCATGTCAAGCGTGGAGCAAGTCTCATGAACGATGTCATGTAAGGTTAGCCCGGGCCGCTTCATCCCAACATACCGCAAGATGCAAAGTACACAAGAAGCAATCGACAATAAAAGCATCAACGCCCACAATGACCATTGTGTACTACTCGTGCAACAGATCTACATATAGATACGGCTCTGATACCACTGTAGGGGTTCGCAGCATGGAAAACAAAAATTTTCTATCGCATACAAACAAACAAGCCAAGATCTATCTACTAGATTGTAGCAACGAGTCGATAGAGGAACTCACCCTCGAAGATTCCAAAGCGGTTAACGAGAGCAGATTCTCGTGGGTGATGTAGTCGTACTCTTTCCGATCTCAAGATCGCGTAGACGATCCTTCCGGCGCACGTTCGGCAGCTCCGCAATCGGTCACACGTTCGGTACTCGGCGAAGACCTTCCTCTCCCTTGTTCTAGCAGGCGGAGGTTGTAGCACTCCTCGCGATTCCCAAGAAGACAACTGTGGTGGTACCGGAAGTAGAGGGGAGATCCCGCAGGGCTTCGCCTTAAGCCGGAGCGAGTATGGTGGAGTATGAGAGAGAACTATTAGTGGTCTAGAGATTAGACACACCAATTAGAAGGCTCTAAACCGCAGGCTAAAGCAATTAGAATCTCTAAACCAAAACGGCTCTAAACCGGAGATTAGAGGATAGGAACTTGTGTGTAGAGGAGGAGGCCCTGCCCCTCCTTTTATAGGTGGAGGGGCTGGCGCGCCAGGGAAGGGGAGGGGAGTCCCTCCCCAACTCGGCCTAGGCTGGCCGCCGGCTTGGAGGAGAGGGACTCCTCCTCCAAGTTGGTTTCAACCTCCTCTTGCTTGTTTCCCACAGTTTCTTGTTTTAGCCGTTTGACTTTCAAACTGGACATTTGACTTTTCTGTTTTAGGATTCAATTTAATCCTTTATTTGGAACAGCAAGAACACTTAGTACATGATGCAATCATTCCAATATGTAATGACACATTCATGTACCCTCCCCGGAGTCTTGGGACATTGGAACCTTCTAGAACATTCCCGATGAAAACACGGAATCATTTCCGAACTCAAACGGGACTTTCCTTATATGAATCTTATTCTCCGGACCATTCCGGATCACCTCGTGATATCCGGATCCCATCCAAGACTCGAACAACATTCGGTCTCTTTCTCATAATACCATAACTACTCAAACAACGTCGAATCCTTAAGTGTGTCTCCCTACGGTTCGTGAATTATGCGGACATGATCGAGACACTTCTCAACAATAACCAATAGAGGAATCTGGAAATTCATATGGCTCCCACATATTTCTCGATTATTTTGTGATCGAATGAACCACTTACATACGATACCAATTTCCCTTTGTCTCACGATAGTTTACTTATCCGAGGTTATGATCGTCGGTATCTCGCATACCTAGTTCAACCTCTACCGATAAGTACTCTTTTCTCGTTCCGTGATATGTGATCCCTTGTGACCCAGTCACATGCTTGCAAGCTAATTGGATGACATTCCACCGAGAGGGCCCAGAGTATATCTATCCGTCATATGGATGGACAAATCCCTCTTGATCCATGTGTTTCAACCAATACTTTCCGAACACTCAATGCCACCTTTATAGCCACCCGATTACGGTGTGGTGTTTGATGTCATCAAAGCATCCATCCGGTAAAGGTGATATGCATGATCTCATGGTCGAAGGAATTAGGTTACTATGTATCAGAAAGCATATAGCAATTGAACTATTTAAAATGACTTGATCTTTATGCTACGCTTATCTATAGGAGTATGTCCATCATATCATTCTCCTAATGATATGACCCTGTTGTTAATAACATCTCTATGTTCATGATCAGGAAACCATGATCATATATTAACCAACAAGCTAGTTTAACAAGAGGCTTTACTAGGGACTCTTATTTTAGTTTACAAATCACACAAGTATTAATGTTTCCGGTTAATACAATTATAGCATGGTATGTAAACATTTATCATAAGTATGAAGATATGATAATAACCCACTTTATTATTGCCTCTTGGGCATATCTCCAACATTTATGCTTAGTAATTATTGATGTAGCATGGTTTGCTCCAAGTCATTGGGATTGCTTAGTGTGCCTTGAAGAAATTATGCGTTGTTTTAGCATCTAAAAGCATCGTATTGTGGTATTCTCCTTTGAGGTTTGTTTGGGTTGACTTGGCACATGCTCACACCATGTTATGACTATGAACAAGTCACCATAGCCTCTATGATCATTTAGTCCTTGACTTGTAGGACCACTCTATGCTTTGGTTAGTAATGTTTTGTCGCTCTGCATGATTATGACCACTATTGCTCTCTTATTTGGTTGCTCCCAGTCTTTTGCTAGCCTCCACTTGTATGAGTAAGATCTACTCATGCTTCCAACTCCCAAGAAACCAAGTTATTCCAAAGTGTCCACTATAAACTCCTATGCGTGGTGTGTTACACAATTCCAAGTATATTCTTGTTTTCAGCTATCTTCCAATTAAAAACTATTTTGTTATGTGAAAACTTAGTGATTAAAGCCCTCACAAACTTCATGGCACACATATATTATTTTCCCCTAATAAACTTGAACCATTGTGTCGTCTATGTTGTATATGCTTGCACTTATACGTTGGAATTAGCAGAACCGTGTTGTCACGAGGAACGTTTTCAATATTGCACTTGTACTTTTTACTCAGTTGATATCATGCTCTTTCCATGGAGTTTGTATTCTGTGTTAGAGAAACGCATGGGACGCTAGCCTAATTCATGCCTAATCATGGTGGAAACTTGCAGCATCACCATAGTGAGCTATCTATGAAGCATCCTCAATAAAAAAGCTATGCATATAGTAAATAAAAAGATCGCTGAGATTCTCATTGTCTGCTTTCCTTGTCATTTTGGTTATGGGAAAGCTCCTGTACCATGTGCAAGGGGTACCCCGTTGGCGGTTCTCTATGATACGCAAATACTTATAATGACAAGAACTTACAAGTGACTGAAGTTGAGTAGCATGAGGTGTGGCCCTCGTATTCAAGGGACTTGAGATTGACAACTTATACTTTGTCAAGCATATACTCCATAGTTTGTTCACTTTAACCTTAATCACTTCAAGATGCTTATGATAGGGGCAATGAGGGCTAAAAGCTAACAAGTACCATAACTTTTAGAAGCTCTTTTTGAAACATGAAATCCCTGCTTCTGACATGGTTATACCCCATGGGTACACAACATTGGTATATACGGTCCATCCCAAGGAAGGCCCACAACAAGATACGCGGCCCATGGAGTTTTCGGGTGGCCCAAGCCCATGACGACTTCGGATCCTTGGAGAACAAGACTAGAATATATAGAATTTTGAAGGGTGCAAACCCTAATCTGTAACCGACTCGACCTATGCTCGGGACCTGCCTATCTATATAAAGGCCAGGAGGGCACGACGAGAAGGATCTCTCAACTCACCGCATACACACCTCACGCCATATTGCATCTGCGCATCCCTGTAACTTTCGGTTCCGCCGTAATCAAGAGCAGACAAGCAGGAGTAGGGTTTTCCCTCCGGGGGCCTGAACCTGGGTAAACTTTGTGTCATCGTTTTGCTTGTTTGCTAATCATTCCGCGATCTCCAGCATCCCCATCTTCTCCAAAACCCAAGTCCATAACAATGGGCATTGACAAGATCGAACCTCGTCAATTGGCGCCGTTTATGGGAATCGGGGGCGCTGATTGTGCGATCGTGACGGTACCAACCAAAGCGATCTATAACTCCTCGGCGACGGAGAGCCACCTCCTCTTCGGCGCTTTTGACTTCACCGCGCGCTCACCAGCCACCATGAGGGATTTCGAGCCCATAGGAGACGGACTCGAAATTCTGTTTGGGATCTTCTGCTTCCAGGTGGGGCAGACTGGCACCCTCCGCCTCCAAGAGCAGGTGCCGCTACCATACATCAGGCCCGCCTCGTGGGCCTCGCATCCCAACATGCTACGCACGTCGACGCTGATAGAAGATTCATATGACAGCAGCAACTGCAACTCAGATCTGTATGACCCTCCATCAGATGAAGGAACCTACGGTTCTGGATCTGAAAGCTGCGGCGGTAGCGATCCAGCCCGCGAGCGCTATCAGTGCTCCGTGGTCATCCAAGGTGATGTGGAACAACCACCAAGGTCGGGTGCCCACGTACCACCACCCAATCCACCGCCCAACCTGCAGGATGGGAACGGAGGAAACTGGGGACAGCCACTCCTCCAGCCGAATGAAGGTGACGCTAACACCTATCAGAAGATCAACCTCAACGAGGATGGATGGAGCCAGGCACGCGAAGCCATGGCGGGAAACAGGATCTTACCTATGAACGCTTCACGGGACCTGTTGATGGCATATCACCTGCTCCTCATTGGCAAACACAACCGGCAGGTAAAGATGTAGGAAGAACTCGACAAACGCAAGCAGGAGGCTTTAGAGTCTAGCGCGGCGAGTTGCACTCTCTGCCGCTGGCGGCTCCAGCTCACACGACAACCATGCCAACAAGCATCGCTATCACACAGAGCACATGGACCCCACCGCACGTCGCGAGGTCACCAAAACTCTCAACACGTCCTTCATGGCGATGGACGCCAATGACGTCATTACGCCGAAAACGCACCGGCTGCAATCATGGCATCCACCACTTATCTCGCGTCCCATCCGCCTCCAGCGGACGACCCGAAGATGGCCATGCACAAGTCCGCGCTAGCCAGACTTGGGCTCATTGGAGTTGCGCTCCACGATGAGGCTCCTACGGAGCCGAAAAAGAAGGTTATGGTCAGATTCAACCGTAGCCCCACACCCTCATCCGACAAGGACGAGCACGATCTGCCTCGACGTCACAAGAGCCCAAGCCGTCGTAGCAGCGACTATGACACTCGAAGTGACCTCGCCCAGCGCAAGGTCAACAAGGCGTGCGCCAAACGCGCGTGCTCAACCGAATCTGAGGAAGAAGACGACGGAGAACTATGTGGAGACAGATGCTTCAGCAGATCCGTTCGGCGCATGTGGATGCCAAAAAATTTCAAGCTCCCTTCGGAGACTCCGAAGTTCTATAGGACGCAAGACCCAAAGGCCTGGCTCAGCGACCACCTCTCATCCGTCAAACTGCATGGCGGTAATAGGAACACCGCCCTACAATGCCTTCAGCTACAGATGACGGGCGCAACTTGGATCTGGCTCAGCAGCCTGTCCTTAGGCTCCATCCGAAGCTAGGAGGAGCTGGCATACAGTTTCATCCTAAACTTCAAGGGCACCAGCAAGAGGCCAACCTCGATTGAGGAGCTACTGGCCTGCACCCAACGAACGGGTGAATCCATTCGCTCGTACATACTACGATGGTCCAACATCAAGAAATCCGCTGCGCACATCTCCGAGGAGAGGACGATTGACGCCTTCAAGGATGGTGTCAAACGTCCAGACTTCAAGTAAGAACTTGGGCGCATCAAGCCCAAGATGCTCGACCATCTCATGGGCATCGCCAACAGGTGGGCAGATGGCGAGGATTCCCTCCATCGAACACATTCGGATGACGAGGATGACTACGGCCGCAGACGCGAACGCCATAGCAAGCGAAGTTCGCACGTCTACGACGACCGTGACGGACCCGACATGGTTTCGGCTGGCTACGCCGACCGTCGCAACAACAACAACCGCAACATCGGAGGATACCGTGGAGGAAACTTCCGCGACGGAGGACGCCCCGCATAGACGTGGCAACGTCGCAACCGCGACGATGAGCCCTCGGCATATGAAAAATTGTCGGGCCCTTGCACCATCCACTTCTACATCGACAAGCAGGATGGTAAAAAGAAGGCCAGCCACATGCTGAAGGATTGCCGCGAGTTCCAAAAACTTAGCGAAGGCCTCACCCAGATGCGACGCTAGATCATGAACCCTGGGTTTGGACCCGCACCTGCACCAGGTGATATCGCCCATGGAGCTCCTCCACCACCACCCTGGGACCTCCTAATCCAGCAATCGCACCTTCACAAAACAACGACATAAATGGGTACCCAGCGCCAAAAGGGTCCCTGATGATCCAAAAGGGGCACCCAACAAATAGGGTGCAAGAGAAGATCACCCGCCAAGTCATCCTGGCTGTGACCGCTCCGCCTGCCATCCCTGAGTACCTCAGTGGCTCGGAGTCCTGTGTCACATTCAGTCGTTCGGATCACCCCCGCCAGATCCCTTGCCCAGGTCATGCTGCCCTGGTGCTCGAGGCGTAGATCGGAGGATTCGAGATGAGCCGCGTCTTCATAGACGGCGGTAGCGGCATCAACCTGATGTTCGCCAGCACCCTAGCAGCGATGAGAATACCGCTGTGCAGCCTGGAACAATCAGATACAATGTTCCATGGCATAGTCCCAGGGAAGGGCATATACCCCCTGGGAAAGATATGGCTCGATGTCATCTTCAGTAAGCCCAAAAACTTTAGGTGAGAGTGGCTGGAGTTCGAAGTGGTGGACTGGCCATCACAGTACCACGCCATCCTCGGCCGCGTAGCATTCGCAAGATTCCTGGAAGTATCGCACTACGCGTACCTGCTGCTCAAGATGCCAGGGCCTAGGGGCGTCATCACGGTCCAGGGTAGCTTCACCCGATCCGACCACTGTGACAGAGATTTCAACCGAATCTCCCAGTCGTTTGGTATGCAAGAGGAGCTCACAAGGCTCCGAGAAATGGCATACAATGGGGCACCCCCAGTCTCCAGGCAAAACGCACCCGACATGTCGTTCGACTCCACAGTCAACACGAAAAAGGTGCAGGTCCATCCAACGAACGCCTCCAAAACAGCGATGATCGCCAATGACCTTAGCCCCGCATAGGAAAGCGCGCTCGTCGAATTCCTCTATGATCTGGGAAATCTTCGCCTGGTGTCCCGCGGACATGCCAGGAGTTCCCAGGGAATTCGCCGAGCATGCACTCAATGTGTTTCCGGACGCCAAGCCCGTCAAACAGTCCATCCGACAATTGTCCAAACCACCAGCCGAAGCCATCGGAGTCGAAGTCAATAGACTGCTCGATGCCGACTTCATCCGGGAGATCAAGGAGAGCGAGTGGCTAGCCAACACTGTGTTGGTCCCTAAAAAGGATACGGACATCCTGCGGATGTGCATAGACTTCATGTCACTTAACAAACATTGTCCCAAGGACCACTTCCCTCTACCGCAGATCGATCAGATCATCGATTCAAATGCAGGTTGCGAGAAACTCTTCTTCCGCGATGCCTACTCAGGCTACAACCAAATTCAACTGAAGGTCGAAGACCAGGAGAAAACAATGTTCATCACGCCATTCAGAGTATTGTGCTACAACATCATACCCTTCGGGCTGAAGAACGCAGGTGCCACGTATCAGAGGTGCATGCAGGCATGCCTGAAAATCCAGACCGGTCGCAACATCCAGGTCTATGTCGGCGACATAGTCATCAAGACCAGGGAGGACAAGACACTAATCGACGATCTCTGCGAGACGTTCGACAACCTTGATAACTATAAGATCAAGATGAACCCAGAAAAGTGCGCCTTCAGCGTCCCATCTGGACAATTACTTGGCTACTTCATCTTCTAGCGAGGGATCGAGGCGAACCCAAAGAAAATCCGGTCCATACTGACTATGGAGAAGACGAAGAACCTCAAAGGTGTCCAGCAGCTAGCTGGGCGCATCACAACATTGAGAAGATTCATCAGCCGCATGGGTGAGAAGGCCCTGCCTTTCTACCAGCTACTACGCAAAGCAGACAAATTTGAGTGGACACCCGAAGCAGACGCCGCATTCGAAGATCTGAAGCGGCTGCTCTCCACCTCACTAGTTCTGGTCACGCCAAAGGAACGCGAGCCTCTACTGCTATACATCGCAGCCACGCACCAGGTGGTAAGCACCGTACTCATGGTCGAACGACCCTAAGAAGGCAAGACCCATGGGGTCCAACGCCCAATCTACTACCTCAGCGAGGTACTGACCCCAACAAAGCAGAGGTACCCTCACTACCAAAAGCTCGCCTACAGCGTATTCATGACGGCTCGTCGGCCGAGCCACTACTTCCAGGAGCACAAGATAATGGTTATTAACGAAGCACCATTATCCAATATCTCAAACAATCCTGAAGCCACGGGTCGCGTAGCCCTGTGGGGCATCAAGCTATCCCCTCTAGACATAGTATACGAGCGGCACAAGGCGATCAAATCTCAGGTCCTCCCTGACTTCCTAGTTCACTGGATGGAGCTCCAGCTGCCAGACACACCGGACATGACGCAGTCATGGACGATGCACTTCGACGGCTCCAAGCGCGAGGCTGGAGCAGGATCTGGCGTCACACTAACGTCCCCGCAAGGTGACAAGATGAAATACATCCTTCGGATGAAATTTCACGCCTCCAACAACGAGGCCGAATACGAGGCCCTCGTCCACGGCATGAGGATGGCCAAGATCTGCGGCGCAACGCGCCTAGTCATCTATGGTGACTCGAACCTCGTCGTCCAGCAGACGATGAACGAGTGTGACGCCCACGCCGCCAACATGATCACGTACCGCGCACTCTACAACTCCCTCGAACGAGACTTCGACGGATGCGACCTTCGCCACGTTGGAAGGGAAAGCAACAAGGAGGCTGACATACTCGCCAACATCGGATCCACCTGCGCACGGGTGCCAGTAGGTGTGTTCCTCGAACAAATCTGCATACCCTCTATCAAAAGGAAATTCCCCAAGGGATCACCCAAAGAAGCAGAGCACTCGGGGGATGCGCTACCTGAAGGACAGGAAGGGCCCGAAAAGCCCGACACGGAGGTCGAGTTGGTCAGCCTGATGCAGGTCATGGCAATCGAAGAAACATGGACACAGCCGTACCTTCGGTACCTGATAAACAGGGAACTGCCTGACGACCCGACAGATGTCCGGCGCATATATCGTCGATCCAAGGCCTTCACCATAATCAATGGCGACCTGTACAAGCGCAGTGTTTCGGGTGTACTCCAAAGGTGCGTCACCATCGGTGACGGCAAAACCATCCTCCAAGACATCCACGAGGGCATCTGCAGTCATCATGCAGGCAGCCGCGCGCTAGTCGCCAAAGCTTTACGAGCTAGATTCTACTAGCCAACTGCCATGAACGATGCGAAGGACATCGTCCAAAGGTCCAATGGCTGCCAAAGGTTTGCGGATAAGCCACATGCACCAGGGTCGGAGCTCAGTCCCATACCACTGGCCTGGACCTTCGCCCAATGGGGCCTTAACATGATTGGCAAACTGCCCAAATCTTCGAAAGGAGACCACGTCTACCTCCTGGTCGCAGTCGACAAGTTCACCAAGTGGATCGAGGCCATGCCCATCACTAAACAAAAGGGCAAAACGGTCGTCAAGTTCTTCGAGTCCATAGTCTACAGGTTCGGCGTGCCTCACCTTTGGGGTTAACCCGGGTAGGTCGAGACGGGAAAGACAGATATCGTCCCGTCGTTGCCGAGCTACGGCCTAGGTCGGCCGAATCATGGATATGTCGGCCGATGAGCGGAGACAAGAAGCTCATCTACAGGTATCAAGTGGTTATCCGGCCGAGTTAGTGAGAAGCTCGGCCGGGTTACCCAAATGATCTTCATGCAGGTGAGGAACGAGCCGAGTAACGCAAGGTAAGGCCGAGTTATACGAAGCTTGCAGGAGAAGGAGAAGCCCAGGGTCAAACTATAGCTGCAGACTAGAAGGAATCTGAACAGGGCCAAGCACAAGAGACAAGGAGGCGCAGGGTCAGAGGAGCAGACGGAGGTCACGGAGGTGACAGTGCTGGAGCCCGAGGCACGCAGGATGGGGCCGCTGGAGCATTGCCGTCATTAGAAGGACAGCAGGGAAAGGAGTCCGCCGAACTACTATTTTGGGACAAGCATATTCCACGAATATGCTTGCCCCGTCAGCCCTAAGGGCACCCAAGGCACCCCTTTATAAGGGGAGGCTTGGACCCTGAGAAAGGGATCGAGTCTTCTCAGTACCGTTAGGCTGGTAAGATTCATCTGGTCTCCCTGTATACAGCTCGAGGAGCACTTGTAGCCCAGAAGAAGAGAAATAAAGATCTTGATCTTAATCACTTGTGCGTAGAATCAGCTGCATCATCCCTCCCCAGATCCCACTAGCATCCATTGGCCCCATACTTTAGCCTACCCATGGCATCTGCCGTGCAACCACCACGACAGTTGGCGCCCACCGTGGGGCCAGCAGCGGTGCTAGCTGGAGTTGTGATCCGGACGGGAAACTTCATCAACACCGTGTAGCGTTGTTTCTGGCTTGGTCCAGAGATTTGGTCTCTGCGACTATGTCAGAGACAATGCAGGGAGCTTCAGGGGGAAAACTCCCCCGCGCAACGGGATCTTCATCGGCCTGGGCGAGCACAAGGTCTACGTCGGTGTCGACATCACCGACGTTTATCCTCACCAGGTTGTTGTTGCAGGGGAACCACATCGAAGCGCGGCGAGCCGTACATCAGGAGAGCATCTGGCAGGCAGCGTCGAGGTGATGGTCGCAGCAGGAACTCAAGCGGGAGCAGCATTAGCCGGGTCAAGCAGAGAACCCGCTGCAAGCACCCAGGGTCCGCCCAAGCAGATCATACTGCAGGCCAGCGAGGTAATTCCGCCGGTGACAAACCTGGCCGAGCTACATGACACCACCCCAAAAGCACCAAGAGTGAGAGGGCCACCTCTGGAGAGACCGGAGAACATTCTTCAGGCAACTATAGAGAACTTAACCACGCCTGTAGCGCCGATACTTGATCCGGCAAATGCTCAGGCAGAGTTAGAGGAAACCACGCAAAAGGTGCTGGTAGAGGCCAAAAAGGTATCGGCTCTGCGGGAATCCTTGAACAGGACCCTGAGAGAATATGCAAAAGCTAATAAGCTCGATATCGCGCCCGAGCGGGTGGACGAACTGAGATTAAGAGGAAAGAACCTCATGAGTGATATTAACAAAGAGCATGAAGCTCACAGAACCGAATCAGGCGATTTGGGTTTGCCGAGGTATAGTACCCCGGCAAAAAACCTAAGAGCGGCAAATGCCGCAGCTTTGGAACTAGAGGGGTTAACAGGTGAAGCTCGGCAAAAGCAACAAGAAAGAGTGAATGAGCTGGTGCGCATCGCGAACCAGCAAAATGAGGAAATGCTCAAAGCTAACCCGGCAAGGCCAGGGGCTTCGCGGATGGTTCATTCGGCAGGGGCAGCACCTGCTTTATCTGCGGCAGCGGCATCCTCACCCGGAAACAACGCTAGAAAAGAGAAAGCAGTAACCTCAGGGAAGAGGAACAGACAAATTGTTCCATATGACCCGGCAATAGCTGGAAAGGCAAACGAGAACAGAGGCAATGCAAGCCGAGGTAACAGTGGGGAGAGAAACCACGGCCGCATGGAAAATGACGGCGGCGGCCGAGGTAATGTTGAGCATGGCAGCAAAGAGCTTGCACGAGACAACCATGCAAACCAGACCCCAGCCGAAGTAAGAAGAGAAGTGCCGCTCAACCAGCAGCCAAGACGTGAGCCTCGGCAGGAAAGAGAAATGAGGCCAGCTCGCTGCAATCAGATGAATGAAAGGTATAATGATGGATATTCCGAGGTAGAATACGCAAACCAGGGTGGAAACAATCATTATGGGATACAGGATAGAATCCTGTACAGGGATTTGCCGGCAAATGATGCAAGAGTAAAGTTGGATCGGCTGTACCGGTCCGAACTATTGGAAGAACAAGGTCCACCAGGTCCGGCATGTTTCGGACCAAGGATCATGGGCGAACCACCAGTGCCGAATTTCCAGTTGGCAAGGGGCACAAAAACGTACAATGGAAGTACTAAACCACAAGACTGGTTGATCGATTATGCCATCGCTGTGAAGATAGCGGGTGGAAATTTGAGATGGGCGGTACGGTATGTCCCACAGATGTTGGAAGGACCAGCTAGGGTATGGTTGAATAATCAACCAGCAGGCAGTATCAATTGCTGGTTAGATTTCGAAGAGATGTTCGTCAGCAACTTTACTAGCACATACAAGAGACCGAATAGACCACAACAACTAGCCATGTGCAAGCAAAGGCCGAATGAAACAGATAGAGAGTTTTTAACTCGATGGTGTAACCTGAGAAACTCATGTGAAGGAGTCATTGAGTCGCAAGCGATCGCGTGGTTCGCGCAAGGCTGCCGTTACGGCATTGTGTGCAACGCTGCAGAGATATGCGACCACCAATGGCGTAAACTATCGAATAGCAGACTCCTATGCCTTGGGTGACCCAACCCAACCAGAGTTGATGTCGGCGGATCATCGTGAGCAACAAGACGATTACGAGAGAGTTGGCCGGGTCATCTAGGCGTGATTTCAGAGGAAGAAGAAGAGAAGAGAGGCCGGATTATAGGTATAATTCGGCCCAGGTGGCGGCTATAGCGCAAGATCAGCCGAGTCACGGAGCAACTCAACGACAGAAAAATGGACCTCAACAGTGGACCGCGAGGAATGATGGAAAGAGGCAATGGACCCCAGAGCAAAAGAAGCAATGGCAAGAGAAGTCAAGTATACGTTTGAATCCATGTTGGATCACCGTAAATTTCATCGTCAAACCCATCTAGACCAGCCAATCATACAACCCGGCAATGCGCCTGGATGAAAAATGCGATGGGAAACCCGACAGGAGTTCAGGCTCCCCATCAGCGCAACAAAGATCACCGCAGCTTGATCGGAGCAAATGACAAGAATCGATAAGCCCCTCCCCGAGGTACGATAACTCGGATCGGAGGGACGCATGCATCAAGTAATGAACCAAGGCGGGGCGGAAGGTTAAATCCGCAAATGCCGGACGTAATGACTATATGGAACATCACCCTTATTGTTGTGTGTTCACGGCGTAGCAGGACAAGCGAGCGTCAGCCGCATATGGAAGTTAATGCAGTTGTACCAGCAGTGCCAAGATATCAGCCATGGTCTGATCAGGAGATAACTTGGAGCATAAAAGATCACCCCAGAATAATGCCAAGTCCCGGATCATATGCACTTGTGTTGGATCCAACATTTGTGGGACCGAGCATCAATGTGAAATTCTCAAAGGTACTCATCGACAATGGAAGCAGTATTAACATCATGTACAAAGATACCATGCACAAACTCGGTATATCACGAATATCTGCGATCCACGAGGACAACTTTCCATGGATAGTGCGGTGGCTTTCATGTGAGCCCATCGGTAAAGTCCGAGTGGACGTATTATTCGATAAGAGATAATCGCAGCAGAAAAATTTGGAATTTGAGGTGGTCGATCTGGAAAGCTGTTATCATGCTCTACTCGGACGGCCCGCACTGGCCAAATTCATGAGCAGCTGTCACATAGGTTATCTAAAGATGAAGTTACCCGGACCACAAGGGGTGATAACAATCACAGGGGATTACAAGAAGTCAATGGAGTGTGCCTCGGCCGGGTCAAATCTGGCCGAGTCCTTGGTTATAGCAAGAGAAAAGAAAAGGATTCAGGAGGTAGCAGCCCTCGCACAGTCAGCACAATTAAGCATGCCGGCACTGTCTAACCCTCATGGCAGCGTCTCTTTTCAACCAACCAAAGAGACGAAGAAATTTCAGATTGATGAGCAATTCCCAGAGCGTACCGTTACTATTGGTGCAGGTCTTGACGCTAAATAGGAAGGCGAGCTCACCAACTTCCTCCGTGAGAATCGGGACATATTTGCATGGTCAACACAAGATCTGCAAGGTGTCGAGGATTTGGTGAGCACTTTAAACGTCGGGCCAGAGCACGGCCGGTGAAGCAACCTCTCCGCCGCTACCAAGACAGAGAAAAGTAATAGGGGATGAAATAGCTCGGCTTCTCGCCGCCGGGTTCATCATGGAGGTGCTTTACCCGGATTGGCTATCAAATCCGGTGCTAGTAGAAAAGAAAAAAGATGACCCAAATGTAGCCATTGTGTGGCGAATGTGTATTGACTACACTAACTTAAACAAGGCATGTCCGAAAGATCCCTTTCCATTGCCTAGAATAGACCAAGTCATTGACTCGACCGCTGGCTGTGAGCTGTTATCATTTGTAGACGCGTATTCTGGTTTCCACCAGATACCGTTAAATCCGGCCGATCAAATAAAGACTGCATTTATTACCCCGTACGGGGCTTATTGTTATCGCACAATGCCATTCGGCCTGAGAAATGCCGGAGCAACGTACCAAAGGTGCATGCAAAAATGCCTACATGATCAGATAGGAAAAAATGTACAAGTATATGTGGATGACGTAGTCATCAAAACTAAGGAAAGCGGAACCTTGCTAGAAGATATACGGCAAACTTTCGCGAACCTGAGAAGGTTCCGAATGAAACTCAATCCAGAAAAATGCACGTTTGGCGTGCCGGCAGGAAAGCTACTCGGGTTCCTTGTGTCCAACCGAGGTATCGAGGCTAATCCAACTAAGATAAGAGCAATAGAAAGAATGGAATTGCCGAGATGTCTGAACGATGTACAAAAGTTCACGGGCTGCCTGGCTTCGCTTAGTCGATTTGTATGTCGGCTAGGAGAAAAGGCACTGCCACTTTATCAGCTGATGAGAAAGTCGGACAAATTCGGCTGGACTCCCCAGGCCGACCTTGCGTTTCACGAGTTGAAAAAGATGCTAGTTACGGCACCCATTTTAGCTTCTCCATTATCGAAAGAACCTATGCTACTTTATATAGCGGCTACCAATCGAGTAGTTAGTACTGTTGTTGTAGTGGAACGACTCGAAGAGGGTAAGTCAGTTCAGAGGCCAGTATATTATTTAAGTGAAGTATTATCCACTTCAAAGCAGAATTATCCGCACTATCAGAAGATGGCCTATTGAGTATATATGTCGGCAAAAAAGCTTAAGCATTACTTTGAGGAACACCCCATCAAAGTGATATGTGAGGCACCCATAGCCGACATATTGAACAACAAAGATGCGAGTGGCCGAATAGCAAAATGGGCGATCGAGTTATCACCGTATGCTCCACAATTTGATAGAAGAGATGCAATCAAATCTCAGGCTGTCGCCGACTTTCTCGTAGATTGGGCCGAGGTGCAATATGAGCCACCACTGCCAGATCCAAATTACTGGACAATGCATTTTGACGGTTCCAAACTAAGGAACGGTTTGGGCGCAGGAATAGTGCTGACCTCGCCTAAAAAAGATCAATTGAAATATGTACTGCAAATACATTTTGCCGCGTCCAACAATGTAGCTGAATATGAGGCACTAGTCCATGGATTAAAGGTGGCAAAAGAAATTGGAATACGCCGAGTCCTATGTTACGGTGACTCGGATCTAGTAGTACAGCAAGTGTCGGGCACTTGGGACGCATTAGATGCTAATATGGCTTTATACAGATTCCATGTGCAAAAGATCAGTGGATATTTTGAAGGATGTGAATTCCACCACATACCACGAGCAGAGAATGACGCGGCTGACACATTGTCAAAATTAGGATCAACTCGGCAATCTATTCCGCCAGGTATAGCCCTGGAGCACCTCAGGAAACCATCAATAAACCCATCACCAGAGTCCGAATCTATCTTTATCCCAGCAAGTTCTGCAGAAAATCATACGCCAATGGAGGTAGATCCGCAGAAAGATTCGGAACCCCTAAAGAGGGGGCCAGCCGAGGTAATAGCAATCATGGAAAGAGCCGAGGTATGTACGTCGGCAGAAAATATGGAGATAGACAGTGAAATCATTGCAGAAAGAGCAACACCGGGATGGGCACAACCCATATTTTCGTACCTGAAAGACGCGGTACTGCCGAGTAATGAAGTATTAGCCAGACAAACCGTCAGAAGAGCAAAGGCCTATACAATCATAAACAATGAGTTATATAAGAGAAGCGTAACAAACATATTGCAGAAATGCGTGAGTACCACAGTAGGTCAGGAAATCCTTCTGGAAATACACCAAGGAGAATGTGGGCACCATGCCTCATCTCGCGCTTTAGTAGCCAAGGCATTCAGGCATGGATTTTATTGGCCAACGGCGTTAAAAGAGGCAGAAGAATTAGTTAAGAAGTGCAATGGGTGTCAGAGATATGCAACCAGAATACATATGCCGTCGGCCGAGTTAAAAACAATACCCATCACTTGGCCATTTTCTGTATGGGGTTTGGACATGGTAGGACCTTTCAAGCCGGCAAGAGGAGGAATGACCCACATCTTGGTTATGGTAGACAAGTTCACAAAATGGATTGAAGTAAAACCAATAAAAAAGTGTGATGGGCACACAGCAGTGAAATTCCTCAAGGATATCATCTTAAGATACGGATACCCACATAGCATTATTACGGATAATGGCACGAACTTTGCGTATGAGCCTCGCTAGATTTTGCCAAGAGAAGCACATAAGACTAGATGTTGCCTCGGTGGCTCACCCAAAGATCCAATGGACAAGTTGAAAGATCTAATGGACTGGTGTTATCGTGAATAAAACCACGACTTGTTGAACCTTTGCAAAGGTCGGGATGTCGGATCGAAGAAATCCCAGCCGTGTTATGGAGCCTTGAACTACTCCGAATAGGTCAACAGGTTATACTCCATTCTTTACGGTATACGGGCAGAGGCCGATCTCCACCGACATAATATATGACTCGCCAAGAGTCGCCAAGACACAACCTCTCAAACAAATGAAATAGTCGGCAAGATGCCGAGACCTTGGAAGAAGCCGAGAGTTAACATTATCACGATCGGCCATTTATCAGTAACTTACGGCGGTATCATAGCAGGAAAGTGAATCGAGTATTCAAAGAAGGAGATTTAGTCCTCCGCTGGTGCAACAGACGCGCATGCACAAGTTATCACCCCCATGGGAAGGACCATTTATCGTGAGCAAAGCATTGCACAACGATGCATATTATCTGATCGATGCTCAATCTCCTGGAGAAGGCAAGGCAAGCAAAGCTGGTGAAGAAACGAAGCGCCCCTGGAATGTGGCTTTACTTCGGCCATTTTACTCATAGGGTCGTATCTCAAGATCAAAAAACCAGTGATGTATTCGCACCTCGGCACCCAGAGCAGTTACTCGGGGACTGCCATATGTGATGTTACTTCTTATTTGATATTTAAACCTCGGCACCCAGAGCAGTTACTCGGGGACTGCCATATATGATGTTATTTCATATTTGATATTTAAACCTCGGCACCCAGAGCAGTTACTCGGGGACTGCCATATGTGATGTTACTTCATATTTGATATTTGAACCTCGGCACCCAGAGCAGTTACTCGGGGACTGCCATATATGATGTTATTTCATGTTTGATATCCGGACCTCGGCATCCAGAGCAATAGCTCGGGGACTGCCATATGGTATATTTATCTCTTTCGCGTTACATACTTGAACATTGGAGACCAGAGCAGTGACTCGGCGAATACCGTATGTGGTGTTCATTTCATGTTACGAATATGCACCTTGGTGCCCAAAGCCCGGACTCAAGGATTATCATAGGATCTGTCAAGTGCGTAGACACGTAAATTTCGACATCTAAAGCAACGACTCGGAGACTACCGTATGGTACCTCGAACCTACGCTAAACGCAATCATATCCGAAACTTAATTTGTAAAAGGGAGTTCTGGATAGTACACGACGGTCCAGCGATCGTCACTTACTTCCACAACGGAGTAATTATCCTATGTTCAAAACAGGTCAATAACGTAGATATTCAGCGACAATGCATGGATAAGATCATCAAAGTAACGGCAAAAATTGAACCCTGAAAGATGAAGAAATTACGAGCCAACAAGGCAAGAATTCGAACGAGCATCCACTTAACCAAAAATCTCAACAGCACATAGCAAAAGAACCTCAAATCATACGAGTTGACAAATTTTTCGTCTACATTATACGCCCGGCATACCAGGGATCGCGAATAACCAGGGATCATACGAGTTGGAGGGGCAACCACTTGCTCAGGTGCGGGGCACTCCGAAGTAGGAGGAACTTCGACTGAGGTTGCCTCGCCCTCCACCGACCCAGGTGTAACTTCGGCAGTATCACGGGGTTGTTCAGGAGCGTCGGTCAAGCATGTAGAATGCCCGGTGCCTTTGGAGGAAGACCGCGCATCGCCGTTGCTATCCGAGCTTGAGCTGGAGCTATCGGATGTGGCCGAATCATCTTCACTTTCCCCATGCTCAGCTGAATCATCACCCGCGACTTCCTGATCTGGATCTGGGAGAAAACTCGGCCCTTCATTCCAAGTGTGCACATCGGCATACTCGACGAGCTGGAAAGCCCGAGCTTGCCGAAGTGCAACAAAGGTCGGATCTTCAACCCAGCGGGAGCCAGTGCGCAGATTCATCAGAATGTCAAGAGAGATGTCTTCATACCATGACATAATTACAGTAAGGGCCATGTCGGCACCAGCACGCGCAGCGGATTCTCTCCAAAGACTCAACTATTTCTCAGATGCCTTCAGCCTGGTCACCAATAACTTAACCTCGTTGATATTGGGAGTCCCTGAGGTATTCGGCCAGAGTGCATGGTAAGCTTTGATAGCGGCCTCCACCAAGTCCCGGCCCATGGTTTTCATCGGACCAACCGCAGCACCAACGGCAACCAAAAAATCCTCCATTGAATATTCAAAGTCAACAGCATCGGGTTCACCTCGACGAGCGCGAGCAGCAAGAACAGCTTTAGAACTCACGGGTTTGGCCTCGGGGAAGTGATCTGCGCAAAACATGAACAGGTCAAAGGATAGCAGCGAAGACAAAGAAAATTTTTAGCTCGGCCAGGCCAAATAACTTACGATGAATATAGCTCATCATTATCTGAAGGTCTTTGGCCCAAGCATATTTATTCTTCTCGAAACGAGCAATTTCCTCGCTCAAACCGCGAGTTTTAAGTTCGGCAGCTTCGAGGAGTTCTTTGTTCTTCTCTAGATTCAGAGTCAGCCGATTCTTTTCCAAAGAAAATTCTTGGTCGACCTTTTCAAGCTCGGATTTCTGAGAGAGCTTGAGTGTATTCATCTCGGACCTCAGGCGAGCTATCTCATCATCCTTCTCTTGTAGTTGCGCCGAATGAGCTGCGTTTTGTTCTAAAAAGTGAAGCATTACGTCAGGCATGGGCACGCAATCTTGTTGCGACGCTGCAAAGTCTTGCAACTCGGCTTTACCACAACCCAACGCAATAAGGAAACTTAGCATAGATACTAAAAGAAGGAGTAAAGTAGAAAGGAAACTAACCTTCCAAGGTCTTGATATTCTTTTCAAGGTGGATATTGAGGTTGTTGATTTTACCTATTCAGCAAGAAGTAAGCCGGCATTCCACGGACAAGTATATGAGAAGGTGGTGAATAAGGAAAAGAAACTATCGACTTACCGGCCTTCTTTGCCACGGGCAGGACTTTCTCGTATTTCTCTTCCAGTTTGCGATGCGCAAAAAGCAACCTCTGGAACTCGGCAGTTCGCCGGTCATGTGCAACCTGAGTAACGAGGCACAATGATAAGTCAACGAGCAAAACCACACCAGATCCGAGTTAAGCAGAACTTAACTCAGATCTAGGTGGCTGGATATTCAAAACCAACCCAGATCCGAGTTAAGTAGAACTTAACTCAGATCTAGGTGGCTGGATATTCAAAACCAAACCAGATCCGAGTTAAGCAGAACTTAACTCAGATCTAGGTGGCTGGATATTCAAAACCAAACCAGATCCGAGTTAAGCAGAACTTAACTCAGATCTAGGTGGCTGGATATTCAAAACCAAACCAGATCCGAGTTAAGCAGAACTTAACTCAGATCTAGGTGGCTGGATATTCAAAACCAAACCAGATCCGAGTTAAGCAGAACTTAACTCAGATCTAGGTGGCTGGATATTCAAAACCAAACCAGATCCGAGTTAAGCAGAACTTAACTCAGATCTAGGTGGCCGGATATTCAAAACCAAACCAGATCCGAGTTAAGCAGAACTTAACTCAGATCTAGGTGGCTGGATATTCAAAACCAAACCAGATCCGAGTTAAGCAGAACTTAACTCAGATCTAGGTGGCTGGATATTCAAAACCAAACCAGATCCGAGTTAAGCAGAACTAGGTGACTCAGATCTAGGTAACCGGACATTAAACACTAGGCTAGATCCAAATGAAACACGATTAAACTCGAATCTAAACAGCCGAATTACCAAACCTTATAAATAAAATTAGATCAAACTTCCAAGTATAGAACAAGTTATTTCCTTGCAAGTTTCGGGGACTAGAGCATATGGTAACATCGACGGAATAATTCAAGACTCAGAGGAAAAAATTATTACCTCATTCATTTTGTTGGCTTCAATGATGAGCTTAGCACGCAGTCAAAACGTCACCGATATCGAAAAGTCGAAAGGTTGGTTGGGTTACCACGAGCTGATCAAGACGTTCCAATTGTTAGCATATTCAACCAGCGCTCCAAGGCTGTTCCCACTAGCTGTCCGAGTCAAAACTTTACCCGGCAAAGTGACCGACGATGGCGATCAGGGGCTCTTATGAAGAGCAAGTTGGCTGCCGGTCGAGGTAGCGTGACTTTGGCGGATGCGCCTTTGCGCCTCTGCAATACTCGGCTGAGAAGTGCCGGCAAGACCTTTCTGAGAAGAAGTCTTGACGGCAATAACACTTTTCTCCTTAGAAGAGGCACCAGCGAGAAGTTGCGCCTCCGAAATAGGGACGGAGTCCTTAGGATCAGTGGAGGTTAAGCTCGCAGAGGGCGCCGGGGCAACGAATTTCTCGGCAGAAATCGGGATGACCGTAGGAACAGCCGGAGCAGATGGAGGCTCAATGGTAACGCTGGGGCCCATAGAGGGGACAGCTGGCTCGACGAAAACATCGGAGGACCGGATCGGTTCCGGATCAATGGGAGAGATCTCAGGGGCATCACGGCGAACAGGCGAAGTATTCAGAGAAGGGGGAGAAGCAGGACGAATGGGACTAGGAACTCTGGTGTCATCAGCGGGAGGAGGAGATGGCGGCCGAATCGGACGGCTGGTCATACTAGGACCGCCGGGTTTAACAGACAGAGGAGCACTACAAAAATAAGAAAGAGGGCTCGTCGGTATGAGAAACAAAGAGAGAGAAACAAGAAATATAGGCAAAAGAACTTACCCAGCAACCCCGGGCATAATCTTGCGCCTGGGAGGATTCGGAGCGGATCTCTTTACTCGCTTCTTGGGAATTGCCTCTGAGGCACTTGCAGGAGCCCCGCGTTTCCCCGAAGTAACGGGAGGCCGGGAAGAAATAGGTTCGACGTCATGAACCTGGCCGGCCGGATTAGCTGGGAAAGTAGAAGCCGGAAATGCATAAGAAATAGGCATAGCGGCTACTACCTCAAGAATTTGGACCTCGTCCGAATCACCTTCTTCCTCTTGCGTCGAAGCTTTACCGCGAGCTCGAGCAGGAGCGGGATCCGACTTAGGGACGAACTCCTCGGAGTCCGGCTCGCCAGTATCCGGCGTACTCCTATCTGCGGGCCAAGGGAGCTGCAGAACTTCGGCATCCTCGTTCTTCTGCTCCGCGAACCTCTGCACGACAAGGAGGGAAAATCATGTGAACCAGTCTCTAGAAACTGGGGAAAAATAGAGTAACGGAGATTAGGCTTACCTCGGGGGGCGGATTGTCGCGGGTGAATGGTTTTAACCCCCAGGTCCAATCCTCAGGCATCTCAGTCTTAAAGATAGCTCGAACGCGCTTATGAATGAGGTAATTGTCCAACTCCACGGTCGAGACTCGGTTAGGGTCCAGAGGACCACTCATATAGCACAGCTTGTGGGTCCGTTGCTGGAAGGGGCAGATCCGGCTACTGATGAAGGTTGCCATCAGGTCTTCGCCTCACAACCCGGCCCGAATCAACTCTTTCAGCCGAATCTCGAAAGCCTCGGCCAGGGCGTGAGTTTTCTTCGGATTATAGAGCCAATTCACTTTGGAAGGTGGGCCAATTGAGAATGGAGGGAGCCGAATCTTGTCTTCCGCCCCTCTGTTCTTGACGTAGAAGAATGACTTGTGCCATTTCTTGCACGACTCCAACCCGGTGACGCGGGGGAACACGGACTGCCTCCGAGGTGTAATAGATGCCGCCCCACATTGGGTGAGCAACTTCTCGGAAGGATGCAGAGATTTGTCGGGAACAACGTTGGAGCGGATCTGGAAGAACTTCGACCAGACATGTACTGATGGCCACAGTCAAGTAACCCTCCGCTGAGATGAAAGCGGAAAGAGAAGCTATGGCGTCATAGGAAGGTGATGCGTCAAGGTCAAGTAATCAAGAAATTCTCTAGCGAAATCGCTAAGAGGGAGACCGAAGCCGCGGGCGAAGTGAGACATGAAAACCACATACTCACCCTCTCTGAGAACAGGAGAGGATTCGCTGCCGGGTAAACGACAGGAAACCTCGGCAGGAATCCGCCGAGTCCGGACGAGCCATTCAATCTCGCGGCGCGTGACGGAAGAACCCTGCCACGATCCACGCTCGGGCCCGGATCCAGCGTCATCGTCCTCGACCAGAGCACCGCTAAACGAACTAGACATAGTTCCGCCGGAGAGATCGCCGGAGGAAAAACTGGCGGCGGAGGAGAGCTTAGAGCTACAAGGCCCCGTCGGAACTTACTACGAGATTATTGGCGAAAAGAGGAGAAACCGTCGCCTGGGCACGAAAACAGTGCGGATCGATCTAGGGCAAGGACGGGGCAAGATGGGCAGAGAGGACTCACCGGCGGCGGAGCCACAGCCGTAGAGCACGGGCAAGACGGGCCAAGCGACGCGGTGGAATCCTCGCCGGCGGAAGCTCTGGCTGGTGAGCGGCGGCGGAGCGGCAAGGGGACGCACGGGCGAAGGGAAGAAGGAGAACAGACGCGAGCGACAATGGGAAAGATGAACCCCGCGGGCGCGTTTCCCCACTTTATAGGCAAAAAATGAACAAGGGAGTGGGATCGTGGGTGTGGCAGTTACCCGTGTAGATCGTGGGAGAAACACGAACGCACGACGGAGAATGGAGCCACACCGACGGCCACAGGCAAAGAAAAATTGTTACGATCCCGAGGGGAGCGGCACACGAGGCGTCGTGGCAAGCGCAGGCTGTGTGGTTTATTGTAGCTTGTCAAGAAGCCTTTGAGAAAGACCTAAAAACTAGAAAAGCAATGATAGGGTGACACGTAGGACGTAGCGTATGATGGAAGGAACGAGGAAGCCTCGGACCAGGCCATAGCTCGGAGACAGGACTGAAGAAAGTGATGAAGCTGATATAACCCGGCCAAAGTAATTGACAGGGCCACACCAGCTTCGGGGACTAATGTCGGGGGGTTAACCCCGGGTAGGTCAGAGACGGGGAAAGACAGAGATACTGTCCCCGTCTGGTTGCCGAGCTACGGCCTAGGTCGGCCGAATCATGGATATGTCGGCCGATGAGCGGAGACAAGAAGCTCATCTACAGGTATCAAGTGGTTATCCGGCCGAGTTAGTGAGAAGCTCGGCCGGGTTACCCAAATGATCTTCATGCAGGTGAGGAACGAGCCGAGTAACGCAAGGTAAGGCCGAGTTATACGAAGCTTGCAGGAGAAGGAGAAGCCCAGGGTCAAACTATAGCTGCAGACTAGAAGGAATCTGAACAGGGCCAAGCACAAGAGACAAGGAGGCGCAGGGTCAGAGGAGCAGACGGAGGTCACGGAGGTGACAGTGCTGGAGCCCGAGGCACGCAGGATGGGGCCGCTGGAGCATTGCCGTCATTAGAAGGACAGCAGGGAAAGGAGTCCGCCGAACTACTATTTTGGGACAAGCATATTCCACGAATATGCTTGCCCCGTCAGCCCTAAGGGCACCCAAGGCACCCCTTTATAAGGGGAGGCTTGGACCCTGAGAAAGGGATCGAGTCTTCTCAGTACCGTTAGGCTGGTAAGATTCATCTGGTCTCCCTGTATACAGCTCGAGGAGCACTTGTAGCCCAGAAGAAGAGAAATAAAGATCTTGATCTTAATCACTTGTGCGTAGAATCAGCTGCATCATCCCTCCCCAGATCCCACTAGCATCCATTGTCCCCATACTTTAGCCTACCCATGGCATCTGCCGTGCAACCACCACGACACTCACCGCATCATCACAGACAACGGCTCGAACTTCATCTCAAAGGAATTCCAGGACTTCTGCGAGAGCCTTGGAATCAACATATCATATGCCTCCATGGCACATCCACAGACCAACAGACAAGTCGAAAAGGCCAACGGCCTCGTAGGCGGAGGCATCAAGAAACATCTGCTCATCCCACTCGAAAGACTTGCGGGAGCCTGGGCAGAAGAGCTACCCTCCGTCCTCTGGAGCCCGCGTACAACGCCAAACAGCTCAACTGTCTACACACCATTCTTTATGGTACACGGATCCGAAGCCGTGCTACCTGCAGAAGTACGCCATAAGGCCCCACGAGTCGTTTCCTATAGCGAAGCCAAATCATCGGCCACACTCGAAGATGCCGTCGACACACTCGATGAAGCACGTGACATCGCCGCAGCTTGCTCAGCGGTCTACCAGCAGAGCCTTCGCAACTACCACAGCCGCCGGCTGTGCCCAAGGTCCTTCGTCGAAGGAGACCTCGTCCTACGACTCAAGCAAGAGCGGCCGAAGAATATCGAGTCACCCTGGGAGGGACCCTACATCATGACCGAAGTCATCCCAGGTGGCGCCTACCGCCTCAAGGACGTCAAGTCAGGAGTCGCATACTCCAACCAATGGAACGTCGCACAACTGCGACGCTTCTACCCCTATCTATCTCTTTACTTTCAATAAGGTTACTCTGCCAAGGCCACTCAGCCGAATAATGTACCTCCTCGTTACAATATGAAATAAAGCTAAGTCCCTATTCCGAAAATCTTTTTTACCTTGCATTGCTTTTTGTTACAACATGCTCGGGGGCTATGCCTCACCTCATGAGTTGTCGACTGAGAATAACGCATGCAACCTGAGTAGCTGACCACGTCAGGCTAACAAAAAGGACATGCACACAACAAGAGAACTACGTGCTAACACAAATAAACTTTACAAGTAAAGGGTAACAAGCCCACTCGAATATATACAAGTTTTACATCTATCTTTTTACATGGTCTATATATTCTGAAGAATCACGTGCGCCCGATGCTCAAAAGAGATCCACGATCTCTTCGGCATACTTCCTAACAACCGCATAGTGCGGGCGCTTATCCCAGAGACCACCGTCTGGTCGAAGGGGCAGCCCAGTCGCCACAGCCGCGAGGTCGACATCAGGGCGATGCAGTTGAACAAGTGAAAGGGTAGCTTTCACCCCCGCAACCAGCTGGTGCCGAACCAACTCCCTCACACAACCTACATACCGAAATCTCGACAACAACCCCCAAAGAGTGGAAGGAACCTCGTCTAGGGGGAACATGACCATCAGAATCGACGCCAGGGAAGTCTTCACCTGCTTCAACACCCGCGACACCTGGTGCACACGATCCTATACCGTCGCAAGGACGGTGGCCCGGTCATGATCCATCCATAAGAAGCCGCCAGCCTCCAAGTCCTGTTGGGTCAAACAATTGATCCGAACCGCAACGCGCTCCTTCTCCTCGATCGGAATAAGGTTGACACCTGCAGAAAACTCAGAATGAGGTGACATGCAAGCAAGACGCATCCGAAAACGAGCAGCAACTCAAGAAAACTCACATTGCAATTGCTCGCTCAATTGCCGCAGTTCCCCCATCAGATACTCCTCCCTGGCGGTAGCCCGCTCAGTCTTAGACTTCCATACGTCCGCGTGGCCTCTAACGCCAAGGATCTCCTTCTCCAAGCTACAGACGCGGTTCCGAAGAAAAACAAGCTGCAACGCGTCATCCAAGGACGGTCGCGGCTCAGAAAAGCCGAAGTGTCCACGGGAATCTCACCCGAAGGTCCCTAAAGGCAAGCAAGTAAGGATATGAACAACAAACTTCTCTGGCAATAACTCGAAGCATCATTTATATACATCAAAAGCCACTGCATGGCACAAGGAGAAATTGTTCGTCAAAAGATTACAACAACAGAAGAAGAGAAGCTATCCTAGTTACAACAGATTTAGGCGCCCGCATCTGGGGTAGCCTCAGAGCCAGATTGCCTGCTCCTGGCTTCTCCCTGCTGCTTCGCCGCATAGTCCGCCAGCAGGTCGATAAGCTTCGGACCATAATGCTTACAGCGAGAGGCGAAGAGAGCAAAGGCTACCTCAGAGCTGTCTGGAGCTGTTGGCATCTGGGAGGTGATGTGCGGAAGATCCAGCTCCGCTCTAGATGCCATAGCCATGACCAGACCCATGGAGGCGTCGATGCCCTTCTGCTTGCGCTTGTAGTCCACAGGGGCATCCTCTGACAGCGCATCCGCCAGAGCGTCGACATTATCAAGGGCAGCGCCCTTGGGAACGATCTCCTTATAGAAACGCCGGAGCACCTCCTTGTGAAATGGATCGTATGGGCACCTAGAGGGGGGGTGTGAATAGGTGATACTCAATTTTTAATTCTTTTTCAACTTTAGGCTTGGCATAAAGTAAATTCTCTAGATATGCAACTACGAGAATTTCCCTGTATGCAACCCTAGCTACTAAGCACGTAAAGAGAGGGTCGAGGGAACCGTAGTGGAGCACACGGAGACACAGGGATTTGTTTTACCGTAGTTCCTTCCTTGTTAAGGGAAGTACATCTGCATTGGAGGGGTGGGCGGTTCTAAGACCACGACGCCACAATAGGCCTCACCCTATTCTCCGATGGATCTCGCCACAAAAGGCCTGATCCACCTTCTCCACTATTGGTACCTTCGAGGCGGGAACCGGTGCCTTTACAACTCTACCGGGGCACACACCCACAACTGAATTGGGGGCTCCCGTAATGACAACAAGTTGTCATAATAACAAGGATTATCAATATAATCAAAAGAAAGGATCTAGATATTTATAAGAAATACTAGATCAGAGATTCTCCAAACAAATGGAGAGGAGATGAAGCGCTTGATTGCAGTTGTTGAAGATCGAGTCCTCCTCCTTCGATTCCCCAAGGGACGGGGCCTTTGGGTGGATCTAGGTGGAGCTCTCTTGGATGAAGGTTGCATATCAGATCTTGACTTTTTCGAATGAACCAAGAGTTCTGGCAGGAGGGGGAAGGATGGCTTAAATACCCCCTGCCCAGATCTGGCTGTTGAACAAGTTTGGGGGCGGATTATCCGCCCCCCACTAGGGGAAGATTATCCGCCACGGGGAAAACTCCGCCCCCATGGTGGATACTTCGGGGTGAAAATCCGCCCCCTCTTTAGGGATGGCGCCTTGACGAACTTGATGAAGATCTTGGGGGGCGGATTATCCGGGGCTCTCTAGGGGCGGATTATCCGGCGGGGCCGGAAAGTCCGAGGGAAAATCCACCCCCCATACAGAGAGCGACACAGGTCCAGACTTGGCAAAATCCTCGAGGGGCGGATTATCCGGCGGGGCCGGAAAGTCCGGGGGAAAATCCACCCCCTATACAGAGAGCGACGCAGGTCCAGACTTGGCGAAAATCCTCGAGGGGCAGATTATCCGCCCCCCTCAAGGGGCGGACTATCCGCCCTTGCCGGAAAATCCGGCTGATTCTCCGCCCCCTCTCTGGGGGTTGCGCCCTTCTGGGTATGGGGAGGGGCGGATTATCCGCCCCCCAAAAGCAGATTTCATTTTTCTTTTTTAATGTGAAGATCTGCAGCACTTCAACAAACATTAAATAATCCTTGATATTGTTATCTAACACACAAAACACTAGGGATTATGAAATGTTCTTTCAATCTCCCCCTTTTTGGTGTTAGATGAAAATACCAAGATTTGCAAAGAAACCTACTAACGACACCTTAAACCAAATGAAATAGGCTCCCCCTAGATGTGTGCATATTTATAATTTGCATTTGAATACAAATGCACACGCTAGAGAGTACGCAACTTTCATAGCAAAGACAATTAAAACAAGGTGAGTTAGGAAACAAGGTCATACCACCGGGATGTGAATATAGCCAAAAATAATGAGGTTATCAGGCTCCAAGCACATCCCACAATATTGATGCATACACTAGATAATCCCATGATTCCATATGCCATCAAATAGACTACCAGACTCCATAGATAAATCCAGAATTCCATAAGAGTAGATCCACAACATAAATCCAGAAATCCAGAATTCCATACAGAGTAAAGCATGACAGAGTCTTACATAAACCAAGCACATATAACAAATAAGTTCACGCTAAAAGGGCACAAGCAAGCAAATAAATGACTGAAAAAGAGATAAGTGCTTGCGCCTGACCCATGCAAATCCGCGAGACCTAATAGAACTACTTCTCCCCCTTTGGCATCGAAACACCAAAAAGGAAGACGAGCGATGCTAACGCCCCAGAAGATCACGCCTCCTCATCCTCGTCGTAGTCATCCCTATCCCCTTCCTCTTCATCGTACTCATCATCGTCATCATCAGCTGGAGGAGTGGGTGCCCTCGGAGCAGGAGGAAAGATGCAACTCTCGAGCTCTCCATAGTTGAGCCCTGAAGTGTTCCACTGAGCATATGGCTCCGGAGCAGTAGGAGGTGGTGGATTTCCAGTGGCACGTGATACATGGTGAAGAATAAGCAGCTGAGTGTGAGCCATCTCATGGGTCCTCCCATGCAAAGGATATTCCGCTGGAACCAATTGAGTTGCTTGACCTCGCGTGCCATTGGGGACACCACGGAACGACGACCACTAGCCCTTGCATCACTCATGAAGGACTCATGAGTAGTGGATGTGTGATGGGTCTTCTGAGCCTTGTTGTAGATTTTCTTGGGCCTGAACTCCATCCAAATCAGGGCCAAAGTCCTCAAGGGGCAACATATGCTTGATGAGCATCATAATGAAAGGGGCATATGGGATGGAGAGCCTGTTGATCATAGCATCCGTCATCTCATGATATATATAGTCCATGACATCCAGTTTGTAACCTGTAGCTGAACCAGAATTGGTGGCACACTCATGAGCAAATGCGAGGAGAGGAACCAGGTGACCATGGATCTTGTCATTGTTTCCCTAACTAGGAGATATGCTTTCCCAAAAAAGTCCAACAAGGGAGGAATACAAAGGAGAAAGTCCAGCGAAAGTGCCAGCAATACCATCAGATGTCAGACATGGAGCGAGCACAGTGTCCGTGGATGGCTTGAGTGGGGAAATGATGTGGTGCCCAGAAGGAGTGTCACGACCATGGAAATCATACCCAAGAACCTTCCCAAAAATGCGGAAGTCCGACTGAATCATTGTTGCTTCAGTCATCCACTTCATGGTACGACGCTCATCACCGCAAATCACAAGTGTCGAGAAAAACTGCCTCACCACGAAGGAATCATAGTTGCACTGGAGAGTCATAAGGTGATGAAGCCCCATCTTGTTAGTCACATCCAAAGCTTCAGGGATTCTTGCCTTGGATTGGGCCTCAGTCATATTGCCTTGGATTGGGCCTCAGTCATATTGATGGGGTGCCAGACAGTGTGCATTCCAAAACATAGAGTCCTCTGGAGGACCATCACTGTCTGCCTCATCATAGTAATCAGTTTGGCGAATGGAGGCATACTGAATACTGTCCATAGTCTTGTAGTTGGGCCGCGTATGTTTGCCCTTGCGAGATGCTGTCCTCTTGGTTTTCTTTGTTGCCTCTGCCATCCGTTTAGCCTCTCTTGCTGCTCTGCGAACTTCCGTTTCGTCAATGAACGTTCCTTCTGCAGTGGGCTTGAGATAACGGGCACGGGGACGACGAGGGAAGGTCTTAGTAGCCTTGGAACACCCTGTGAAAAGCATGAGAGGGATAGAAAGGAGATAAGCACACACACAAGTCCAGGAGACATGTTAGAAATAGTAGAAAAACAATCCATGAGCCAAGGATGTGCATTGCGGAAATCAGAACCAAACCAGACCAGTTTTCACTCTCCAGGCCGGATTATCCGGCTATGGCAGGGGCGGATAATCTGCCCCCCGTAGAAAAGTTCTGGAACGACCCAGATTTACCAAAGCAAAATAGATCGGGCACACGGGTTGCAATACTACTGATTCTAACAAGCAAGGGACACACATAGTATCTTCTACAACGAGATTTTCACCAAGAATAATGAATCCCATACAAAAGGGGAGAGATGAGGGAGTTACCCTCACTCATTGGAGAAAAATTGCGGAGGAGAAGATACCCGGAGGCATGGTGAAGAAGATCCGGGGAGGGCTCCAAGAATCCAGTGGTCAAATCGACTCCGGGGAGGGGCGGAAGCTCCGGCGGCGGCTAGGGCAGAGCTAGGGTTGGGGAGGGCTGGCTGCTTTGTTTGAGCCTAGCCTCCCCGACCCAGCCCTTGAGAGGCAGCAAACACCCAGGGCGGATAATCCGCCCCCTCTGAATATTTTGTAAAGACAAATTCAGGATGGAGCATCCTTGCAAAACCCCTCGATGGTGTATAGAGGACTTGTGTGCAAGGATATCTAATTCAAGGAGGGAAAAGGCTTGGGTGTAGAGCAGCAAACTGTGATGGTACTACACACCCAAAGTTGCAAGAACAAATCAAACAAAAGCCAAATGTGGGTGTGTTTTCCATAAGAACAAAAGATATGCAAGAAAATCCAAAGAGAGCCATTAGAAACCAACTCTTCTCAAGGAAGAGAGCAATGGCCGAAGCCACCATGTTGGAGCGCATGGCATGACACCGTGAAGATGTATCTTGAGTTGAAAACCAATGCTCATCAATAACTGTGGCATCCCGCAAAACCACTACTAGAAAATCGCGTTGAATTTGTGCATTGCATCGTCATCATCATATGTTGTTTGTCTAAAACCATTTTCGCAAAGCCCGTTTTGTTTTCTAAAAACGCCCCGTCTTGTTTTCAAATTCAAACCCGGGTCGCCGGAATATTTTGTTGTCTATTATTGGTTTGCAACGGTGCGATTAAATTAAATAAAACATTTAATTGTTTTAGCGGGGCAGTCGAACGGGCCGATTGACCCGAACGACCACCCCAGGATTTTTAAATCGGTCCACCTCTAATCCTATATCTACCAATCTTCCTACCCAGCCCTCCCCTCCACATCACCCCAACCAACCCCTTGTGCCACCTCACCTCTCCCTCCCCTAGCCTATCAAAATCTGCCAACTCACCCTCTCTCTCTCCTACTCCTCTCTCCTTTGGCACTCACCAACGCACACCACACCAGCCTCCCACCGATCCCCCCTGCCCTGGGCCCCACCTCCCACCGACACACGCTCCCCACGCGCACGCGCGCGACACCCTCTCCCCTGTCTTCTTCCTCCCTGCGCAGCCCCCCTTCTCCTCTCTTTCCGCCGTGCCTCCCCTTCCCCTATTCTCTCTCTGGCGCCCAGATTCCTGCCTCCGCCGCTCCCTAGTGCCTCCCCCTCCTGCCCTCCTCGCCGTCGCCTCCCCCACCTTCCACCGCCGTTCACCCTTTCCCGCACCTCGCCGGTGTGAGCTTCCGCCTCGGCTACTGCCCGCCCGAGCCTCCGGCTCGCCTCCACCGCCTCCCTCTCTCCGCGCCGCGCGCAGCTCCCCCGACCCGCAGACCCTCCGCGCTCTCCGCCCTCTGCCCCAACTCCGGCGTCCCACCTCTGTCCGCCGCTCCCACCCAGCTGGCCCGGCTCGGCTTCGCCCATGACCCGCCCGCCGCGCTTCCACGCCTCGACAACCGCCTTCCACCTCGCAGCCCTCCGCGACCGCCCGCTCCGGCCCGGCGCGCTCCCGCTGCCCCTCCAGCGCCGCCAGGCCAGCGCTCCGCCGGCCCGTCCCACCGTCCAGCGCATGCCCGCCGCGGCCGCCCGCTGACGCGCGCCATAAGCGCGCCTCCGCCCGCGCGGGCCTGCCGGCCTCGCCCGCGACTCCTCCGTCAGCGGGACCCCCGCCGTCGAGCTCAGACGCCCTCTCCTCGACCACCGCCGCCAGATCCGTCTGCCCGCCCGGTGACTCAACCCGGCGGCCGTCGCCTCCCTCTCGTTGCACGCCGCCCCCGCCCTCCGCTGCCTCGACCGCCGTGTCCATCGTCTGCGCTGGAGCGCCCCTGCAGGCCGCGTCTTCTCGGTCGCTGTCAACCGCCAACCCAGGCCACTGCTTCGCCCCTGTCCTGGCGTTTTTCTGCTGTAGGCATGTTACCTGCGTGTATGTTGGTATGAACAAGTTCTCGAAGGAACACGAAGAATCCCCGATGTGGCCGTCGGGATGTCAAGATCTTCATCGTGGGACATCAAGCACTACCTCTTGGATTCGATGGCGTCGAACCCCTTCATATCGGAACGCTAAGACCGTGCCCGGATCCGGAGTCCGAACCCGATACCGCCGAGGCCGCCGACGCGGAAACGCCAAGTACTTCCCTCGGGCGCCGAGACCCCTGACCCGAAGACCGATCCGTGGCGCGAACCCGTCAAGACCCGAACCCTCTGGATCCGAGGGAAGATGGCGGAACGCCAACACCGACTTCGATGGCGCGGGCCGATAAGACCCTAGCGGCAAGATCGACCCGTGGAACCCGACAAGATGCGCACGATGACAAGAACGACAGCGACCGGAGGACCCGATCGCCCGCCGCGGACCAAGTGCTTCCTCCGGAACGCCAAGATCTATCTCGATTATCAAAACGATACCGCCGAGACCGTCGAACCCCGAACCCCAGATCCGGACCCTGAGACCGACCCCGAACCCCGGAACCCCAAGACCGTCGAGACCCTAATGTGTGAACCCCTTATCCGAGAACCCTAATTTATAAATGTCACCTATATAACTGTTGCATATAAATTGTTCATGCATGCATCCATATCATGTGGTTTGGGGGCCTTATGCCGATTCACCTAATAATTAAATATGGGGCCCATATGCGGGCAAATCTAGTCTCATATTGGCCTCATTTAAACTTGTGTAGCGAACCGGTGCTATCTTTTGTCTTGATAAACAACATTTAAATTGCGGGTTAGCTAAACAACATGAATCACCTAAATATTGTTGGGATCCCGGTTCCGCTTAATATGACCTAATCGCATTGCACCGCACCCTTTCCATGTCATTCATCATACATGCATCATGCCGATCTTCTGCCGTTGTATTAAATAGTGCATCCGGTGTTTCTTCTAGTGTTTTGGTTCTTCGCGGATAAGGCCGTTGAGTTGATGTGAGCTTCGCCCGATCTTGGTTGAACCTTCGACAATGTTTTCAGGCGAGCATCTCCCTCTTTCTACCTATCTTACTTTTATAGTCTTTATTCCCTCCTGTTGATCTATTGCTATCTGTGTTGCGATGCTCTAGTTTCCGTACCCGTGATATCCCTTGCAGCCGTATATTGCCTTGGACACACCCTATTCCCTGTTGTGTGGTAGATAGTTGGACTTGCGCGTTGTAGTCGCTTGCTCAAGTGCTGTTGCGTGTCGTCAAATGCCACAGTTGTTGATGTATCGCCGCATGTTGATGATGGAGATGATCATAGCTTTACTTATTGTTCACTTTAATTCCTGTTGCAACTAAAATTGAAATAAGCAGAGGCATCGGTGGGTGATAGATAACATTTGGTTTCCGAACGCCCACTTGTGTCCCGTAGGACCCCGAGTACTCGATACCTGTTCCTTGATTTATCGCACTATCCACATATGGGGAATTATGGGCCCCCCTTAGCCAGAGCTTGATTCCGTCTTATTTCTTGGGGCCACAAACTAGTTTGAGGTTTTATTTACTATCTTGTACTTATGCCATGCTACTTCTGTATTTACGTTTGTGCGAGGAGCACACTGTACTGTTTAGGATCGGGACACGATTCCGCGGTGTCGACAAGCCCAGCCACACTTTCGGGTTCCCAGTCGTTCACAGCCGTCTACCCAAACCTTGAGTCCGTCTCGGAGCTTGCTTACTTCGTTGCGGTTCTACTCAATGGGGTGGCCCCCTGAAATATTTCTGAATCTTGTGATTGCTCTGTCGTGAAGACCTCGTTGGGTTTTAATTTGGTTTTTTCGAGGCTGATCGTGTGTGTGTTGCTATTTGTGCACCCCGGCCGGGTTAAAACTTTCGAAGCCGTGTCATGGTTATGGACGACTTAGACACTGATATCTACCATAGACAAGAATAACTAAAGTTTATTGCTATAAATTTGACTTTATAATGACTAGTAATCAGCTTCACTTTAATGGAATGGCTAAATAATACTACCCACAATTGCTTGTTTGGAGTGTCGCTTGCGACCATTGTATCTGACTAGTAAATATTGCAACTTCTAGCGGAATGGCTAAATAAAAGTACCAACCACTGTTGGGTTTTGGGTTATCTCATGTTAATTGTATCTGATTAGTAATTGTTGCAACTACAACGGAATGGTTAACTAAAATGGCCCACTGCTTATTTTATCAGGACGATTATCTATACCTGACTAGTAATTGCTGCAACGATAGCGAATAAATAAAGCGCCAAGCGTGAGTTCCTCGACTTTCTCGATTGGTCTCGAGGGATATACGAGGATGGGTTTGTTTGGTGGTAGTATCGGGTTGGTTCGGATAGGTCTTTCTTATCCCTCTCGATTGCCGCCATTGTATCGAGTCTCTATAGGTTATTTAGTGCATCTTTGCCGCCGCTCACCATACCTATGTGGCGAGGACCGCGAATTCTAGTCTCGTCGTGTCTTGGCCTCGATCTTGGCGCTCCTCTTTCCTTTGCCTTTGTCGGCACCTTTTGTTTAAGCAGGTTTTGAGATCGGCGTCGTTAGCGGGTTACCCTTCCGGCACAGGCAGGGTTATGGACGCCATTGGTTATTCTTTAGGGCTCTTAGCCCCATTTGCATCTTGTCCGTAGTCGGACGCTCTACCATTTCAAGGTGATTTGGATCTTGTATATTATATCTGTACTCTTGACTCCTTGAGTCATTATATATATATACATTACGTGGGTCCCATCGAGGACTGTTGTGTAATGTTATTACCGTTTTCCACCCTTGCGAAAGTGCTGGTGGGCACCTTTGAATCGTTTTATGCGGGTTTGGCGGGTTTCGCTAAAACTTGCATAGGTCCGATCGAGGGTGTTCAGTGGTATCGAGCTCGGTTGCGATACCCCACAAGTCCAGTAGGATAACCTAGCTAACGGCAAGTAGAGTGTCAAAACTATTTTCAAAAATCGGTTGGATAGTTACGATTAGGTCTGATTTTACTTCTTACCTCTGCTATTCTCCTCTTATCCCGGCGTGTTTTGAATCCGCTCTTCTCTTTCTTCGAGTCCAGGACTTCTCGTGGTTGTGTTTTCCGTCGTACCTTTAGGGTTTCGCTTCCTCCTCTGATAACGGTGTTCTACCATCCGGTGTTCAAGCTGCCTGATGAATCCGTCTACGGTGTTACCATTCTTTGTTCCTTGCTTGTGCCTTCCGGTGTTTTCCGGCAGCGACATCATCTCGTGAGATCCGATCTGATGCGCATCGCTCCTTTGTTTCCGAACCTCGAGAGTCGAGATCTTCAGTCTGATTCCGAGAATGGTTGCACGCTTTTCCACTGATTGTGCAGAGTAATAGTTTGGGTGCGTGATGGATTGGCCCCCATGCCGACTACCCCTTCTATTCGCTTTTGTACATTGAAGTGGATAAGAATGCATCGGTTCCCTCTTTCCATCGAAGTTAGGGGTGGCTTTATTTGTTGATGCCTCTACCTTCGACCTTTTGTTTCCGGAGTGTTCCCTCGACGATCACGGACAACGACCCTTTGTTGGTGGTGTCGCCGATTTCAAGATGGAGGATGAACTCTTGTTAGTGGTGTCGCGAGGATCTACACGAAGCGAGAAGACGCAGATCGCCGACCTTCCTTCCGGTACCATGAGGCGGATCTCGAGGGCGAGATCCATTGTTAGTGGTGTCGGTGTGGCATCCATAAAACCACTACTAGAAAATCGCGTTGAATTTGTGCATTGCATCGTCATCATCATATGTTGTTTGTCTAAAACCATTTTACGCAAAGCCCGTTTGTTTTCTAAGCGCCCGTCTTGTTTTCAAATTCAAACCCGGGTCGCCGGAATATTTTGTTGTCTATTATTGGTTTGCAACGGTGCGATTAAATTAAATAAAACATTTAATTGTTTTAGCGGGGAAGTCGAACGGGCCGATTGACCCGAACGACCACCCCAGGATTTTTAAATCGGTCCACCTCTAATCCTATATCTACCAATCTTCCTACCCAGCCCTCCCCTCCACATCACCCCAACCAACCCCCTTGTGCCACCTCACCCTCTCCCCTCCCCCTAGCCTATCAAAATCTGCCAACTCACCCCTCCCTCTCTCTCTCCCCTACTCCTCTCTCTCCCCACCAGGCACTCACCAACGCACACCACACCAACCCTCCCACCCCGATCCCCCACCTGGCCCCACCTCCCACCGACACCACGCTCCCCACGCGCCTTGACACCCTCTCCCCTGTCTTCTTCCTCCCTGCGCAGCCCCCCTTCTCCTCTCTTTCCGCCGTGCCTCCCCTTCCCCTATTCTCTCTCTGGCGCCCCACGCCGCCCCGTTCCCTTGCCTCCGCCGCTCCCTAGTGCCTCCCCCTCCTGCTCCCTGCGTCGCCTCCCCACCTTCCACCGTTGCTTCGCCTCCGCCTCGCCCGGTGGCGAGCTCGCCCCGCCTCCGGCTACACTGCCAGCTCGGCAGCTCGCCTCCACCGCCTCCCTCTCTCCGCGCCGCGCGCAGCTCCACCAACCCGCAGACCCTCCGCGCTCTCCGCCCTCTGCCCCAACTCCGGCGTCCCACCTCTGTCCGCCACTCCCCCTGGCGCGGCTCGGCTCGAGCATCGCCGCCGCGCCTTCGCGCGCCTCGACAACGCCTTCCGCCTCGCAGCCCTCTGCGGCCGCCCGCTTCCGGGCGCGCTCACTTGGCCCCCCTCCAGCGCCCGCGCTCCAGGCAAGCCGTTCCGCTCCGCCGTCCAGCGCATGCCCGACGCCGCCAAGCCAGCCGCGCCAGCGCGATCTTGCCGCAATCCACCGCCCTCCTCCGGCGCGCCTCGCCCGCTGCCCGGCCTCCCCGCGACTCCTCCGTCCAGCGGGACCCCAGCCGTCGAGCTCAGACGCCCTCGCCTCCGACCGCCGCCAGAGCCATGATCCGTCTGCCTGGCGAAGCCCGCCCGGCGCTCGCCTCCCTCGTTACGCCGCCCCGCCTCGGCCTCGCCGTGTCCATCGTCTGTTGGGCGCCCTGCAGCGTCTTCTCATTCGCTGTCAACCGCCAACCCTTTGCCGCCCTGTCTGGCGTTTTCTGCTGTAGGCATGTTACTGCGTGTATGTTGGTATGAACAAGTTCTCGAAGAACACGAAGAATCCCCGATGTGGCCGTCGGGATGTCAAGATCTTCATCGTGGGACATCAAGCACTACCTCTTGGATTCGATGGCGTCGAACCCCTTCATATCGGAACGCTAAGACCGTGCCCGGATCCGGAGTCCGAACCCGATACCGCCGAGGCCGAGCCGCTGAAACGCAAATACTTCCCTCGCCGAGACCGACCAAGACCGATCCGGCCCGAACCCATCAAGACCCCGAACCCTCTCGGATCCGGGGACCGAAGATGGCCAGAACGCCAACACCGACTCGATGGCGCGGGCCCGACAAGACCCTCGCAACGGCAGGATCGACCCGTGGAACCCGACAAGATCTGCACGATGACAAGAACGACAGCGACCCGGAGGACCCGATGCGCCCCGCCGCCAGACCAAGTGCTTCCTCCCGGAACGCCAAGATCTATCTCAGTTATCCGAGAACGATACCGCCGAGACCGTCGAACCCCGAACCCCAGATCCGGACCCCGACCCCGAACCCCGGAACCCCAAGACCGTCGAGACCCTAATGTGTGAACCCCTTATCCGAGAACCCTAATTTATAAATGTCACCTATATAACTGTTGCATATAAATTGTTCATGCATGCATCCATATCATGTGGTTTGGGGGCCTTATGCCGATTCACCTAATAATTAAATATGGGGCCCATATGCGGGCAAATCTAGTCTCATATTGGCCTCATTTAAACTTGTGTAGCGAACCGGTGCTATCTTTTGTCTTGATAAACAACATTTAAATTGCGGGTTAGCTAAACAACATGAATCACCTAAATATTGTCGGGATCCCGGTTCCGCTTAATATGACCTAATCGCATTGCACCGCACCCTTGCCATGTCATTCATCATACATGCATCATGCCGATCTTCTGCCGTTGTATTAAATAGTGCATCCGGTGTTTCTTCTAGTGTTTTGGTTCTTCGCGGATAAGGCCGTTGAGTTGATGTGAGCTTCGCCCCGATCTTCGGTTGAACCTTCGACAATGTTTTCAGGCGAGCATCTCCCTCTTTCTACCTATCTTACTTTTATAGTCTTTATTCCCTCCTGTTGATCTATTGCTATCTGTGTTGCGATGCTCTAGTTTCCGTACCCGTGATATCCCTTGCAGCCGTATATTGCCTTGGACACACCCTATTCCCTGTTGTGTGGTAGATAGTTGGACTTGCGCGTCGTAGTCGCTTGCTCAAGTGTTGTTGCGTGTCGTCAAATGCCACAGTTGTTGATGTATCGCCGCATGTTGATGATGGAGATGATCATAGCTTTACTTATTGTTCACTTTAATTCCTGTTTAGCAACTAAAATTGAAATAAGCAGAGGCATCGGTGGGTGATAGATAACATTTGTTTTTTTTTTTCTTGTGTTGTGTCGTGACCCCCCAGTACTCGATACTGTTCCTTGATTTATCGCACTATCCACATATGGGGAATTATGGGCCCCCTTAGCGAGCTTGATTAGTCTTATTTCTTGGGGCCACAAACTAGTTTGAGGTTTTATTTACTATCTTGTACTTATGCCATGCTATACGTATTTACGTTTGCGAGGAGCACACTTTGTCTTTATTTAGGATCGGGACACGATTCCGCGGTGTCGACAAGCCCAGCCACACTTTCGGGTTCCCAGTCGTTCACAACCGTCTACCCAAACCTTGAGTCCGTCTCGGAGCTTGCTTACTTCGTTGCGGTTCTACTCAATGGGGTGGCCCCCTGAAATATTTCTGAATCTTGTGATTGCTCTGTCGTGAAGACCTCGTTGGGTTTTAATTTGGTTTTTTCGAGGCTGATCGTGTGTGTGTTGCTATTTGTGCACCCCGGCCGGGTTAAAACTTTCTGAAAGCCGTGTCCGCGGTTATGGACGACTTGGAGCACAGTATCTCGACCATAGACAAGAATAACTAAAGTTTATTGCTATAAATTTGACTTTATAATGACTAGTAATCAGCTTCACTTTAATGGAATGGCTAAATAATACTACCCACAATTGCTTGTTTGGAGTGTCGCTTGCGACCATTGTATCTGACTAGTAAATATTGCAACTACAACGGAATGGCTAAATAAAAGTACCAACCACTGTTGGGTTTTGGGTTATCTCATGTTAATTGTATCTGATTAGTAATTGTTGCAACTACAACGGAATGGTTAACTAAAACGGCCCACTGCTTATTTTATCAGGACGATTATCTATACCTGACTAGTAATTGCTGCAACGATAACTGAATAAATAAAACTGCCAACTGTGTGAGTTCCTCGCTTGACTTTCTCGATTGGTCTCGAGGGGGATATACCAGGATGGGTTTCTTTGGTGGTAGTATCAGGTTGGTTCCGGATAGGTCTTTCTTATCCCTCTCTGATTGCCGCCAGTTGTATCGAGTCTCTATAGGTTATTTAGTGCATGCTGCCGCTGCCGCTCAGCCCACCATACCTATGTAGGCGAGGACCGCCGAATTCTAGTCTCGTCGTGTCTTGGCCTCGATCGACGCTCCTCTTTCCCTTTGCCTTTGTCGGCACCCTTTTGTTTAAGCAGGTTTTGAGATCGGCGTCGTTAGCGGTTACCCTTCCGGCTTGCTGGGCAGGTTATGGACGCCATTGGTTATTCTTGGGCTCTTAGCCCCATTTGCATCTTGTCCGTAGTGGACGCTCTACCATTCAAGGTGATTTGGATCTTGTATATTATATCTACTCTTGACTCCTTGAGTCATTTATATATATATCTCTGTCATGGGTCCCATCGAGGACTGTTGTGTAATGTTATTACTTCGTTTTCCACCCGCACGAAAGTGCCTGGTGGGCACCTTTGAATCGTTTCTATGCGGGTTTGGCGGGTTTCGCTAAAACTTGCATAGGTCCGATTCTGAGGGTGTTACAATAACCCACATATCACAAAATGATATTAAGGGAAATGATTTTGTCTTGCTTTCGGCATTATGGGAGGAGGGTTAGCCCAATCAATTAGGACACAATCCCCTTATGTCTATGCCCGCATATAAACCAAATACATGAATAAGAGTAGGTGAGTGTGCAAGGGTAGTCAAGCCAAGCTCCTTGAATCTATGATATTTAGCTCATTCCACAAATAACAAAATCTTGCTTCATCAAGAGGCTTTGTGAAAATATCAACAAGTTGATTCTTCGTGCTCACAAAGGATAGTGCAATATCGCCACGAGCAACATGATCCCGAATGAAATGATTGTGAATCTCAATATGTTTTGTTCTTGTATGCTGCACCGGATTGTAAGCAATTTTGATAGCACTTTCATTGTCACATAAAAGAGGCATTTTGTCACAATTGACACCATATTCCTTTAAAGTTTGCCTCATCCATAATAATTGTGTACAAGCACTTGCAGCAGCAACATATTCAATTTCGGCGGTTGAGAGGGATATGCAATTTTGTTTCTTTGAATACCAACATACAAGAGACTTGCCCAAGAATTGACATGCACCAGAAGTTGATTTTCGATCATCTTTGTCACCAGCCCAATCTGAATCAGTGTAACCACATAGAGAGAAACTTGAACCTTTTGGATACCATAAACCAAAATTTGGGGAATGAACCAAATATCTGAAGATTCGTTTGACCGCCACTAAGTGGCTTTCTTTAGGAGCAACTTGGTACCTTGCACACACTCCTACACTTAACACGATATCGAGCCTAGATGCGCGAAGGTAAAGGAGAGAGACGATCATGGATCGGTATACCTTTTGGTCCACGTCTTTACCCTTGGGATTAAGCTCAAGATGACAATTTGTTTACATTGGAGTAGCAACGCCATTGAGATCCGTCATCTTGAACCTCTTGAGCATGTCTTGGATGTACTTAGCTTGATTAATAAAAGTTCCCTCTCTAAGTTGTTTGATCTCGAAACCAAGAAAAAACCTCAATTCTCCCATCATGGACATCTCAAACCTGTCAGTCATAAGCTTTGAAAATTCATCGTTAAAATCTTGGTTAGTAGAGCCAAAAATAATGCCGTCTACATATAGTTGGCATACAAAAAGCTCCCCATTAACCTTCTTAGTAAAAAGAGTGGGATCGATTTGCCCAACTTCGAATCCACGGTCTAACAAAAGCCCTTTAAGGTGCTCATACCACGCACGTGGGGCTTGTTTAAGGCCATAGAGCGCCTTATCGAGTTTGTAGACATGGTTTGGAAATTTGGGATCCTCAAACCCGAGGGTTGCTTGACGTATACCAACTCATTTAGTGGACCATTAATAAACGCACTCTTAACATCCATTTGCTGTAATTTAAAATTATGATGAGCGGCATAGGAAAGAAGGATATAGATGGACTCAAGACGAGCCATAGGAGTATAAGTCTCGCCAAAATCAATTCCTTCCACTTGATAGAATCCTTGAGCCACGAGTCTTACTTTATTCCTCACAACAATGTCATTTTCATCTTGTTTGTTCTTGAAATCCACTTGGTGCCAATAACATTGCGGCATTCTTTGGGTTTCTCTACGAGCTTCCAAACTTTGCTGCGCTCGAAGTTATTTAATTCCTCATGCATTGCAACCACCCAATCGTGATCTTCAAGAGCATCAAAGACCTTATCTGGTTCAACCATAGAAATGTGAGCTTGATGATTACAGAAGCTTGCAAGTTCTCTTCTAGTAGACACCCTTCTTCGTAGATCACCGACAACCTTGTCAAGAGTGTGACCCCTTAGCTCAAGGTTCCGATCAGCACGAGCCTTGCGACGAGCCTCAATGTCCTTATTGTTTCTAGAAGGAGTTGAATCAGCATTTGTATCCTTGTCTTGTCCACTGCCTTGCCCTTGATCTTGATCTTGATCTGAGTTGACAATAGGAACTTGCTGCTGAACATGTTCTTCAGGGCCGCATGATCCGCCCCTTGGTGGGGCCGGACTATCCGGCCTGGGAGATGTGGCTGTAACTTCCTCTTCCTATGACTGCCTGACTGAGCTAGGAGATCCAGGGCCGGATAATCCTCCCCTAGGGCCGGAGAATATGGCCTAGAGTCTTCTTGGCAGTTTTCTTCTTCTTCTGATCCCCTGGGACGAGTTGGAGTGCCAGGGGCGGACTGTCCGCCCCTTGGAGGGGGCGGATAATCCGGCCTGGGACTATCATTTTTCCCAGAGGATTGATGATCTTCAGCAGGTTGCGGTGTTGGTGTAGAGTTTTCTCTAGCAGTAGGGGCTTGTTGATCTTGTGTATATGAGGGCTCCACTTGAGTGGAGCATTGTCCTTCCCGATACGCAACAAGGGTTTTATCAATGGGGCGGAAAAATCCCACGCCCATTCTTCTTATGGCATCTTGGGGTATTTCAACATCTGCATCACAAACATCAACTTGACCCCACATAGGAGCCGTTATTTTCACTGAACTCCACACTACAAGATTCTACAATAGTACCAGTGAGCTTGTTGTAGACTCTATAAGTGTGGGATTCGGCACCGTAACCAACAAAAATACCTTCTAAAGCCTTGGACTCAAATTTATACAGGCGTACACCTTTGATAACAAAGAAACACTTACAACCGAATACCCTGAAGTATGAGATGTTGGACTTGTTACCGGTAAGTATTTCATACGGAGTCTTGTCCAAAATATTTCGGAGGTAGAGCCGGTTAGATGAGTGACAAGCGGTGGATATGGCTTCAGCCCAAAAGTTGTAAGGAGACTTGAATTTAGCCAACATTGATCTTGCTATATCCATTAAAGTTCGTTCTTCCTCTCGGCTTCACCATTTTGTTGAGGGGTGTACGCAGCGGAATGTTGATTTTTTTATCCCCACTTCACTTAGAAACTCATTCAAAGTGTAGTTCTTGAATTCGGAGCCGTTTTCACTTCTTATTGCCAAGATAGGAACATTGTGTTGGCATTGAACTTCATTGGCAAAGTCAATAACCGTTTGTTGAGTCTCACTCTTTAGCTTGAAGAAATAGACCCATGTATATCTTGAGTAATCATCGACAATGACCAAGAAATATCTCTTCCCACCGAGACTGGCATGAGATGGAGGACCAAATAAATCCACATGAAGTAATTCCAAGATTCTCTTTGAAGACACAATAGTCTTCCTTTTGTGGGGAGAGTCATGCATTTTGCCTTCAATAGAAGCCCTGCAAACACGATATTTTAGAGACTTGCTCCACAAAAGTACCACGAAATCATCATCAATAAAAATAGCAAAACCCATCTTGCCAAGGGCACGAACAGAAAGAAGGTTGTAACCGAGGGTCTCAACAAGCATGACGTCCACGAGAGATATATCGTGAGCAACCACAACCTTGCCAAGACCCAATACCTGAGATTTAGACTTATCACCATAGGAGACTGTAATATTATCATGATTGGGACGCATCTCTGTGATGATCTCCTTGCTTCTGGTCATATGACTAGTGCATCCACTATCCAACACCCATTTCGACCCATCGGAAGCATAGCCCTGCAAGAGAATTACTTCTTGGTTTTAGGTACCCATTTTTCAATGGGTCCTCTCATGTTAGTAACAAGGGCCTTTCGGACCCAAATAGACCAAGCAACATATTCATCAAAAGGACTAACATAATAAGCATAAACATCGCCATAATAATCACAAAAGATTTCATAATTTGGATTGTGAGACCCTGCAAAACCAATATTGTTAGTTTTGTCTTTTGTGACAATATTCTCAGCAGTGCTTATCTTTAATTGAACATTCTTGGTCTTCTTCTTCTTGTTCTTCTTCTTCTTGGACTTGGTGACATACCCAAGTCCCTATTTATCCAGATTTGATCTTTGCTTACCAAGCACCTCATCAAGAACTTCCTTGTCTTTGGGAGTAGTGTCATTGACAAGATCTTCTTCCACACAAGCATTTTCTTTGTGACCATATGTTGATTTAGATGTGCTAGGAACATCATACTTGGTCAATCGAGTTTGGAGCAGATCATGTGAATCATTGAGAGTGGAGAATTCACTTTTCAACGCCTTGTGAGCGATGTCAAGTTTCTCCAATTCCTCGGAGAGTCTAGCATGAGCAACCCCAAAGTCAATCTTTTCCTTCTTTAACTTCTTTGCTTTTGCAACTGCATTGTCGCGTTCCTTAACATGCTTTGCCACCATTTATTCATTTGAATATTCAATGGACTCAAGCCTCTCTTCAAGATAAGCCCGAGCCTCTTCTTCCTCTTCTAGAGCATTCTTTGAGGATGCAACCCTTTCAATTCTGCCCTTTTCTTCGAGGAGAACTTCATTTTGGACCAGCTGGTCCATAAGAGCCTCAAAACATATTATGTGCTCACCTTGCAGGTTAGTGAAGAAATAGTCCAAAGCAATAATCTCTTCTTTAACCTTAAGACTAGTAGGATCATCCATGCCAATCATAGCCTTAGGAAAAGAAGAGTTAGAAGTAGTTACCTCGGAACCTCTTGCCATGAGACAAGTAGCATTCTTGTTGATGACATTTTCATTCAGGGAGTCAAAGAGTGATGTTGGTGTAGATGTGGTGACTATAGCAGCCACCTCTCGAGAGCTATCATCCTCGTCCTCATCTTCACTTCCCGAAGAATATTCTCCTTGAGCCACTAGAACAATCTTTGGTTGCTTCTTGAAGGGAGCATTCTTCTTTACAAACTGTTTCTTGCGTGGAGCCTTTGACTTTTCCTTGAAAATAAGTCTACCTCCATTATCTTCCCTACTTTGATATGGACACTCAGCTACAAAGTGCAGCCGGTCTCCATAGTTGAAACATGTTCTCAACTTGGGACCATTTTCCTTTCTTCCATAAGCTCCACTCTTGCGTTCTAGTTCAGCTTTAGCCTTGGCCGGGTCTTTCCAAAATTTTCTAGCATAAAAGGCCAGGTATTGTCCATGGACTCTTTTTACATCCTCCGGACATTCCATACCTTCTATGTCATCTTCATCATGATCAATCACACTAGTCTTCAAGGCCATGTTGACCCCCTTTTGCATCCCCATAGCTCGTGCACGAGCATCTTCGGCATTCTTGGCAGCCACTTTGAAAGCGGCCATTTCTTGCATTACCTCATTGGATGTCATAAGGTGGTAGTTATGCCTGCCTTGGAGACTTTTCAAATCTATGGGCTCAAATGGCATAAGAGCACTGACATACTTGCGCTTGACCCATGCATCATCAACATGAGAGGCACCATGATTCCTGAAAGTGGTGGCTGTTGACTTGAGCCTCCTATACATGTCCTCGTGGTTTTCTCCATCCAACATATAAAATCCGTCAGCTTCATTGCTCAAAACATCATATCTATTCCTTCTCGTACTTTCATTTCCGACGAAGAGCTCGGTGAGAGCATCCCAAGCTTCCTTAGCTGTACTAAGATGCTGAATGTGTGGCATGTATTTGTCACCCACACCAAGCTGGATCATGTGTAGAGCTGTAGCATTGAGTTGACTATCAACAACCTCTCTTCTTGTTAGATTGTTGGGATCTCCAACATGAATACCATTCTCAATGATTTTCCACAGCTTAATGGAGGAACTGCACACATGAGACTTCATCAAAAATTACCATTGAATGAAAGTAGATGCTAAAAGTTTGGGTGGATCACCCCTATTATGTATATGTGGGTGTGGGATAGGTGGATCAAGATAATACACATGGGAAACCTCATTGTATCCTTCCTTACCACTATGCTTTTTCGAGGAGGAGCTCTTGCTAGTGCCATCACCAACCACTTCGTTATCTTTGGAATCGGCTTTACCCATTTCCTTGGATTACGGAGTGGTAGCCTCAGAGTTAGATGGAGCTGATGCTATGGATGTGGAGAGACACATTATCAATTGACGCATCTCTTCCATCTTAGCCTCCATTGAACTAACCAAGGTTGTTTCCAACGTCTTAAGATCGTTCATGGCGAGTACCTCCGGAGCATCACTCCCATCTCCCTTGGAACCCATACTTCTCTTAGGCGGTTAAGCCTGAATTAAGAGCCGGGGCTCTGATACGAATTGAAATGGATCGTATGGGCATCTAGAGGGGGGGTGAATAGGTGCTACTCAATTTTTAATTCTTTTTCAACTTTAGGCTTCGCATAAAGTAAATTCTCTAGATATGCAACTACGAGAATTTCCCTGTATGCAACCCTAGCTACTAAGCACGTAAAGAGAGGGTGTAGGGAACCGTAGTGGAGCACGCGGAGACACAGGGATTTGTTTTACCGCAGTTCCTTCCTTGTTAAGGGAAGTACATCTGTGTTGGAGGGGTGGGCGGTTCTAAGACCACCACGCCATAATAGGCCTCACCCTATTCTCTGATGGATCTCGCCATGAAAGGCCTGATCCACCTTCTCCACTATTGGTACCCTTCAAGGCGGGAACCAGTGCCTTTACAACTCTACCGGGGCACACACCCACAACTGAATTGGGGGCTCCCGTAATGACAACAAGCTGTCACAAGAACAAGGATTATCAATATAATCAAAAGCAAGGATCTAGATATTTGTAAGAAATACTAGATCGGAGATTCTCCAAACGAATGGAGAGGAGATGAAGCGCTTGATTTCAGTTTTGAAGATCGAGTCCTCCTCCTTCGATTCCCCAAGGGACGGGGCCTTTGGGTGGATCTAGGTGGAGCTCTCTTGGATTAAGGTTGCAGATCAGATCTTGACTTTTTCGAATGAACCAAGAGTTCTGGCAGGATGGGGAAGGCTGGCTTAAATACCCCCTGCCCAGATCTGGCAGTTGAACAAGTTTGGGGGCATATTATCTGCCCCCCACAAGGGGCGGACTATCCGCCTCGGGGAAAACTCCGCCCCCATGGCGGATACTCCGGGGGTGAAAATCCGCCCCCTCTCTGGGGATGGCGCCTTGATGAACTTGATGAAGATCTTGGGGGGCGTATTATCCGGTGGGGCCGGAAAGTCCGGGGGAAAATCCTCCCCCCATACAGAGAGCGACACAGGTCTAGACTTGGCGAAAATCCTCGAGGGGCGGATTATCCGCCCCCCTTAGGGAGCGGACTATTCGCCCTTGCCGGAAAAGACGGTTGATTCTCCGCCCCGTGAGGGGGGCGGATAATCCGTCCTATCCGCCCTTGCCGGAAAATCCGGCTGATTCTTCGCCCCCTCTCTGGGGGTTGCGCCCTTCTGGGTATGGGGAGGGGAGGATTATCCGCCCCCCAAAAGCAGATTTACTTTTACTTTTTCAATGTGAAGATCTGCAGCACTTCAACACACATTAAATAATCCTTGATATTGTTATCTAACACACAAAACACTAGGGATTATGAAATGTTCTTTCACCTTGGACTTAGCAAGGGAGCCAGCAGCAGTGCCGCGACGATCTTCGACCACTGCGGTGGCATCATCCAGAGCGCTCCCATGCTCCAAGAAACTGCGATCAAACGCGATGCCCGAGGCATCTAGCGCAAAGAAGAATAGGCAGGAGTCGAATAAGAACATGAAGAAGAGCAGTCGAAAATCCAAAAGACCAAGTTGCATGCAAGACACTTACCGGAGAAAGCCTTGGCTGCAGCCATTAGCCTACCGGCCACCTCCTTCTCACGCGCAGCTGCAACCATGGCGAGCTGCTCCTCGCGATCCGAGGCCTCCCGCTGCAGGCGCTCCTTGGGCTCGGCAGCATCCGCCAACTCCTTCTGCAGACGCTCCTTCGCCTCCACAACATCTGTAGCTTTTTTCTCCGCTCGACCAAGGCTCTTTTTGAGAGCGTCCAGTCGGCGAAGAGCAACAATATTTTCATCTGTGTATTAAAAGAACACACATGAGCAACACGAAATTGTTGATGTGACAAGCACAACAAAGCAGAAACAAACAAGACAAGTACCTCGCAGCTGTTGTTGGATGAGAAGGTTTGCGCCACGAACAAAGGACCGAGAGTAAAGGAAAAAACATGCAATCAAGGAAAGCATCAGGAAAATGCTCGGGGGGCTCCCCCCAGCAGAACAGAAGAAAAACAACTTACGTGCTCAGATGGAGACTCCGAAGGTCCGCAAGGGGTCTTTTGAGTAACAACCACCCGAGCCTCCCGCGGGGAAGGATTCAGGGCATCATCCTCAGAGTTGGCCACCATCTGAGCAGGGGGAGCCCTGGGATTTGATTCCCCTATAAGCTCTTGGGTGCTCTTACTGGGAGACCCCTCGGAGGAGTGGCTGCAAAAAAATCTTCGATTAGGCAACAATCTATATCACCCAAGGAAAGCAATGACTAACTAAAACAACAGATAGAAGTACTTACGAATCGATGTTAGACAAATCGAAGACGGGCAACGCCTTCTCCTACTTCTTCTTCTTCTTCTTCTTCTTCTTCTTCTTGGCCGGCGGCTAAGGCGCCATTGCCCGAAGGGGCACAACCGAGAATGGTGCGGAGGAAGCGCCGCTGTCCTCGCCGTGGCGCTCAAGGAAGGATGGGCCCCTAGGCGTTGGTGGGGTCGAGGCATCCGAAGATTCACTCTGACTCCATGCGCGCTTTCGGGTCCGCCCCTCGCTCGGCTCGGGGGCTTCATGAGTTAGCGACTGCGCCGGCGGAAGTTCGGACTAGGAGTCCACAACCTCGTTGTTCGGCGCAACCGGAAACTTTTCGGGCAGCGGGGGCACCATGCCAGCCACCTTGATCTCCTGCACAAATATGAAATCAAAGATCAGTACAAGCAATCATAAGGAAAAGCACTCGAAAAAGGCGCAACACGCATGTCACAAATCTACACCTGCGGAATTGGTTTCGTGGCACTGAAGGGGGGCGTCAACGACTTCCCCAGAAGGTCCTCCTCGGACTTGTACTTCAGAAGCGACCGAAGAACTCTATCGAGGTTGCCTCGGGACAACTCCTCGGCCGAGACCCTCGTCGGGTCGTTGCGGCCAGTGTAAAGGAACATCGGATGCGCCCTCGCCTGGAGCAGCTGCACCCGATGTTTGAGGAAGGTACAGATGATATCCACACCATTGACCTCCTTGCCCACATCCATTTGGAGCGCCTCCACCCGACGGTAGAGCTCCTCCACCTCCGCCACCTCGCCCTCTAGGATGTGGTTCTTCCAGGAACGCTTCGAGACAATCTCCTGAGAGGAGTCAAAGGGAGCAAGGCCAAAGTCTTGCCCGTACACTATGGAGTCCGGATATAAAACCACTTCTTCCGCCAGTATTGGACAAACTCAGACATAGAAAAGGAAAATAAAAGAATAGTAGATCGGATGGAAATGATGCAGCCGCCAAGCGGGTAGACCCTGCTGGTGCCGGACTGCCTCTTCACGGAATAGAGGTTCCGGAAGAGGCCAAAGTGTGGCTCGATACCGAGCCAACACTTTCAAAAGGTAATGAAGCAGGCGATGTGGAGAAGAAAATTGGGCGAAAGATGGTGGAGTTGGATGCCATAGAAGAAAAAGAGTCCACGAACAAAGTCGTGGACATGGAGCGACAAACCGCGAAGAATGAAAGCGACAAACATCACCCGAAACCCCGCGGGTGGACAGGGAATTACCTCATCGCCTAGAAGCATCATCGCCTCCTTGTCCTGCAGGATTAATCCCGCATCACGCATTTTGCGCAGGTCAGCCGTGCGCGCCTCCGTGCGCCTCCAGTTGCCATTGGTGATGCGCGAAGCACCGGCAACCTTCTTGCCGCCGGCGGCGGCGCTCGAACCCGCTCCGACGGACGTCTTCTTCAACTTCACCATTGTGGAGCGTCGACGACGGCAGTGCGCGCGCAGAAAGGAGGAGGGAAAAGATCGGGGAACGTCCAGTGCGCGTGAAGGAGGCAAAGCTCACGAAAATGGAACGCAATGGTGAAAGAAAATGGCAAAGGGGTGAAAACGAATCACTGTTTTCCCCAAGGTTATAAGGATGAGGACGACGAACATGAACCGTTCATCCAGAAGCCCTAACACGCAGGAAAAATCTAACCCTACATGTGTCAACACAGCAGCGAACCGTCGCCCGCACACCATCTACTACGCACAGAAACTGAGGAGACGCCGTAATTCTCTCCATGTTGCGCATGACTAGTCAACTCCAAGTCAGGAAGTGGGACCCACGCTCGTCCTATCACGTCACCTCTGGCACCGCAGACGGTTGAGGTCACCGATCGTCAGCACTGACGTCATCAAAAAGCGAGCTAGCAATGGCTGAAAATCTTCGGCTAAAAATCAAGTACTTATTCGAATCTACAATTCAAACAACTACTCAAGGGCTACTCCTATCAGGAGCGCTGACTGCGCACCTGAGAAATGCTAAGAGAATGTCGATTTTCTTCGAGTCCTACGTCGAGTCTACGACTCCACTACGGACTCGGGGGCTACTCCCATAGGGAGGGCTGATGTAACACCCCCGGTCACTCTGGACCGACGGTTGTCACTTCTGGCAGCTCAATAGGATCTCTAGACTAACCCCACAGACCAACACTAGTCTTTTCTACGCACTTTGTCCTCACTCATGCGCACCTGGTACCCACTTCCTGGTCGGTCAACCATCCTAGAATTTCTCTAGGCTAAGCACGCTTAACCTTAGAGTTATTTTCGAATGAGCTTCCGGAAAAGAAGTTGCAACTTGTTGGTATGAGTATCCTATCAATCCTATTAATCCATGTGCTTGGATCTCACAGCTGATCAAGCATCCAAAAAAAATTGTGTCCTACGGACCTGAAGCTCAATCAACTGAACTAAAGTCTCTGCTTGAGTCTACGACACGAATAGACACTCGGGGGCTACTCCCATAGGGAGCGTTGGCCATGCACCCTATGAATTCTTCGATTGCGATCCTTTGGATTAAACACGACAAAATCTTTTCTGGCAACTTTGCCCAAACCAACGCTAAGTGAGAAGCATCCTCCTTGGCCACCCGAAACACCATCGCGGTGATAAAATTTCGGATGTTGTGTCTACGACGCAAAGATAAAGACCTACAAATATCATCTGATGGCCTGGTAACGCACCTAACTGCGCTCTGCTAGTAAAATGCCGTGTTAACATACACGACGAAAATCCTGATGGACGCGTTAGGTATATCACTCAAAATATCACTAGGATTTGACTCCTATAAGACCTCAGCGGCCTGGGTTGAATCACACCAACATCCATTCCAAATTCGAGTCCAGGGACTCGGGTTTGATGAAGATCGTGTTTTTTTCCTATGACATTTAACTGGCCCTGATCCGTCAGGAGAGTCAGGCACACGCATCAACTATCCCTGTGAACTAAACGTTTACTCTTACAAACAGGTCCAACCGCACCCGAAAGATCAAAGAGTCTTCAGCCGAATCTACGATTCGACTGAACACTCGGGGGCTACTAACATGGTTATACCCCACGGGTAAACAACATTGGCATATATGGTCCAGCCCAAGGAAGGCCCACAACAGGATACGCGACCCATGGAGTTTGGATCCTTGGACTTTGGATCCTTGGAGAACAAGAATAAAATAGATAGAATTTTGAAGGGCGCAAACCCTAATCTGTAACCGACTCGACCTATGCCCGGGACCTTCCTATCTATATAAAGCCCAGGAGGTCACGACGACAAGGATCTCTCAACTCACCGCATACACACCTCACGCCAGATTGCATCTGCGCATCCCTGTAACTTTCAGTTTCGCCATAGTCAAGAGCAGACAAGCAGGAGTAGGGTTTTCCCTCCAGGGGCCTGAACGCAGTGTTGCTTGTTTGCTAACCGTTCCGCGATCTCCAGCATCCCCATCTTCTCCAAAACCCAAGTCCATAACAATGGGCATTGACGAGATCGAACCTCGTCAGCTTCCTTTATGTAAGGCCTTTCTCCCACCACTATTGAGTCTCCACCTTCTACCTTTAGGAACCATTAAGAGAGCATAGTTGACATTCTTAGTTCTATGTGCAGTGTTCCAAAACGTATTGATGTTTGTGATATTACTTGTTCTTGTGCTACTTGTTTCTAGTCACCCTTGTGAACTTTGAAGGTGTCCTATGCATCTATTTGCTACTCTATGAGGGACAAGCTGATTGCCACTATGCTATGTTTTCTGTATGTGAAACAAACAAACATTTTTCAATGCATGTTATTTATGATCTTTGTTTGTATCTTGTCATGTTGCAACAATAGTTGCTTTGTCTTATTTTTAGAACTCCATCTTTCATGTTCATGTTTAGAGTTCTTTGATCCCAGCTTTCAATGCTTGCAAATGGTTAGATCTTCATTGTGAAGGTGCATGTCACCTAAAAAATTCTTCTTTTTATCACTTACCTACTCGGGGACGAGCAGGAGTTAAGCTTGGGGATGCTTGATACGTCGGAAACGTATCTATAATTTTTTATGTTCCATGCTTGTTTAGTATCTACTTTGCTTTGCTTTCTCTTTGTTTGAGGTGTTTTTATATCTTTTCTGGAACTAAACTATTAAAAAATTGCCACAGTGCCAGTTGCCTGTTTTCTTCTGTTTTTGGTTCCAGAAAGGCAGAAAATCAATATTCTCGAAATTGGACGGGACAAAAGCCAAAGTCAATAACTTTCTATGGGGAACACGAAGTCTAGAGGGGAGACGGAGATGCAAGCCAGGGCGGTCACACCCCCTAGGCGCGGCCAGGGGTGGGCCCGTGCCTAGGAAGGGTGTGGGCCTCCTGGTCGCCTCTTCGGCCTCCCCCTTAAACTATAAGAATACCCCGATGCCTACACCCTAAGTACTCGATCAAATCTCCACGAAACCGTCTATAGACGCCACCACCATCGTCCCTAGATCAGGGGGGATCTGAAGTTCTTCCCGGCACCCTGCCGGAGGGGATATCATCCCGGAGGCCTTCTTCTCCGGTATGATGCGTGAGTAGTTCCACCTTGGACTATGGGTCCATGTAGTAGCTAGATGGTTGTATCTCCTCCTTTGTGCTTTCATGTATAGATATTGTGAGATCTGTTCATGATCAAGATCTAATCTATTTGTAATCATGCATGTTGTGTTTGCGGGGATCCGATGGATATTGAGATTATTATGTTGGATTGATTAATGGTTTTGTCTTTATGATTCTATCATGTCTGTGTTGTTTGTGATCTTGCATGCTCTCCATTGTTAGTAGCTATCTTGGCCAAGTAGTTGCTAGTGACTCCAAGGGGGAGTATTTATGCTCGATAGTGGGTTCATGCCTCTAGTTTTCAAGGGAAGTGACAGAAATCTCTTCGGTTGTAGATGTGATGTTGCTACTAGGGAGAAAACAACGGTCTCTTGTTCATGGAACATGTGGACTGTTTACCTTACACACTTTGCTTAAAGCAGTTGTCTGTTGCTTGCAACTTAATACTGGAGGGGGTTCGGATGATAACCTGAAGGTGGACTTCTAGTCATAGATGCAGTTGGATGGCGGTCTATGTATATTGTTGTATTGCCCAATCGAATCTCATAGGATCTTTCTGACTAGTATTGCATTGTTATTCCTTGCTCAGTTCCTGTCAATTGCCATGTTGTAATTTGTTTACCCTTCATGCCATGTTGTTTATGTAAGGAGAGCACCTCTAGTGAACTATGGACCCTGGTCCAATCTTTACCATTGACACATCCATTGTTACCTGTTTACTTGCTGCAAACCACCATTATCTTCCACACCATATGTTTAATCCTTTGTTACAGCAAACCGGTAAGCTTGACAACCTCACTGTCTAGTTGGGGCAAAGTCTTGAGTTTGTGTTGTGCAGGTCTCCGTGTTTCTTGCAACACCTGTGTGACGTTTCCTTCCTCCTACTGGTTCGATAACCTTGGTTTCTTACTGAGGGAAAACTGCTGTTGTGCTGCTTCACACCTTCCTCTTGGGGTTCCCAACGAAGTGATAAACCAGCACCATCAAGGTGCCTTTGGATTTTCATAACCAGGTGGCTGCTTCATATAAACATCTTCTTCTAGAACAATATGGAGAAACACATTCTTCACATCGAGTTGCCTCAAACTCCATCCCGTTTGATACTGAAATGGCTAGAACAAGTCTACTAGTAGCAGATTTGACAACAAGACTAAAAGTATCTTCATAGTCTATACCATATCGTTGTTTAAAATCTTTTGATACTAATCTAGCCTTATATCTATTAATAGTTCCATCAGCTTTTCTTTTAATTCTATAGACCCACTTGCAATTTATATGATACTAGGTGCCATGTTTTATTTTCTATTAAGACCCTATACTCATCATCCATTGCCTTTTTTCAATCTGAATTTGCTAAGGCTAATTGCAAAGTTGCAGGTTCATTAGTTGAGCAAGATAAACCATACTATATTGTTCCATCCGTATAAATTTTTGGTTTGGTATTACCAGTTTCGGACCTAGTTTTGTATACCGTTGGTGCAGGCTAGTGCGCAGGAGCAGATGATGCAGAAGATCCCCCTCACTAATCCTCCAGCGAATCCCGTAGCGATCCACAGGGCGATGCTGTCAGAGACAATGGCATGGACAAGGCCTCGTCTTCTGTGTCCTACTGGTCCTGCCGGTCTGGCGTTGCGCGTGGAGGAGATACACTTTGTGAGTCCCGCTGGTCCCACAGGGTGTGTTCACGTTGTGTGTCGTGGTCGGGTTCGCCGAGCGTGGGTGATGCAGAGGCTGATGGCGATGCGTTAACGCAGGTCAGGGATGATGACGATGTGATAGTTCGTGACTGGGGGTTGCCGATCGAGGATGATGACCTCGTAATCCTGAGGCGGATTCCCCCTGCTGTCCGAGGTTCGGTCGACCGAGGCAGATTTTCCTTGTTTGTCGTGCCACCACAAGGTACACGTGATAACACACGGTTTGCTGCTTCGCTCTCGCTAGTCCGGGCACTGTTTGGCACGGGATTTTCTCTTGCGCTGTCCTGGTGCTGCAAGGGACTTAAAGAGACATGCATTATAGAGTCATTAGTCGATAAACCAGTGCAATTGTTGTCCCCTTGAGGTAGATATGTGGAAGGAATTTGGAGATGCTCCGGTAAAAGAAGAATTTCTCATCTGAGTCTAGAGCCATCATTGGGGTGAAGCTGAGAAAGGAAACACTATTTCATTGAAAACTACACCGCGAGAAATATAGACTCTACAAGATGAGACATCAAGGCATTTTACTCCTTTGTGCATGTGACTATAACCGAGGAAGACACATTGCTTAGACTGATATGAAAGTTTATGTTGGTTATATGGTCGAAGGTTTGGCCAGCAGGAATAACATAAAACACGAAGGGATGCATAGTCTAGAGTCGTTTTTAGAAGACGTTCCATGGGTGTATCATTATCAATGATTTTTGAAGGCAATATATTAATGAGATGGGCTACGGTTAAGAAAACTTCATCCCAAAATTTCAAGGGCATGGATGAATTTGCAAGAAGAGCAAGGACAACTTCTACAATGCGGGGATGCTTGCGCTCAGCTGAGCCATTTTGCTAATGTGTGTGTTGGCAAGAAATATGATGCTCAATGCCAAATTTTTGAAAGAAAGAGTTGACTTTTTCATACTCGCCTCTCCAATTAGATTGCAGTGCCAAAATTTTGGTGCCAAATTGTCGTTCAACAAGTTGTTGATAATTATGGAATATTTGGAATACATCAGACTTCTTTTTGAGAAGATAAATCCAATTTTTTTTTGCTATAGTCATCAATAAATCTTACATAATAAGTGTATTTACCTATTGAACTAGGAGCATGTCCGCAAACATGAGAGAACATAAGTTGTAAGGGAGCAGTGGATACACTAGAAGATCTCTCATATGGTAATTGATACTTTTGGCTTTTTTACACGAATCACAAATAGACTCTATGCTACACTTCTCAGAATAAGGAAGCTCATGCTTGCTAAGAATTTGTTGAACAATGCGAAAACATGGATGTCTGATGACCCACAAGTATAGGGGATCACAACAGTCTTCGCGGTTAGTATTACCCAATTTATTGATTCGACACAAGGGGAGCCAAAGAATACTTGCATGCCTTAACAACTGAGTTTTCAATTCAGCTGCACCTGGAAATAGTTCTTGCTCACAGAAGTTTATCAGTAGCAACAACAAAGCAACAAAAACAGTAGAACAAGAGCAATAGTAGCAGTAACGGTAACCGTGGGATTCGAGTGCGGTAGGCATAGGGATGGATGGATGGGCGTTACATGAACGAGTCTAAACATGTAACTTCAAGATCTAGGGCATTGCAGATAAATAAGAATAAGCATCCAAGTACTAAACAATCATAGGCATGTCCGCCATATATAGTCATGCGTGCTCGCAATGAGAACTTGCACAACATCTTCTATCCAGCCAACCCGTTGCAACGGGGCCGCTAGGGAACTACTGACAATTAAGGTGCTCCTTTTAATAGAGCACCGGAGCAAACCATTAACACTTCATGAACACATGTGATCCTCACACCACAACCATCCCCTTCGGTCGTACCAATTTCTGTCACTTCGGGGCCTTTGGATCCGGACAATGATATGTGTACATAACTTGCAGATAAGATCACAAACAATACTATCATAATGATTCAATAATAAGTTCAGATCTGAGATCATGGCACTCGGGCCCTAGTGACAAGCATTAAGCACAACAAGTTGCAACAAAGTCAAATAGCACTAATAGAGATACTAGGCACTATGCCCTAACAATCTTATTCGATTACATGATAGCATCCAATCCCTACCTTCCCTATAGCCTACAACAGGGGATTACTCACTCATGGATGAGGGAAACATGGATGGTTGATGGAGAGGCGTTGGTGATGACGATGTCGATGATCCTCCCCAAATTCCCCGTCCCGGCAGGGTGCCAGAGCGGAGTTTCTGGTTTCGAATCACGGCTTCTGGTGGTGGTGGCGCAGCAGACCTCTTTCTGGAAAAACATCGACCCCCCTGAGTTTTTAGGTCAGAAGGCATCTTATAGGCGAAGAGGGAGGCCTAGGGGTGCCTGAGGTGGTTGCACCCAGGCGGCCGCTGGCCAGCGCTGGCAGGGTGTGGCCCCTAGGCCTCCACTGCTCTCGTACTCGCAAGTGGATCTTTTGGTGAAAAAGGATTTTTGGCATATTTTCCGGATTTTTCCTGATAGTTGATTTTCTGCACAAAAACTAGACACCAAGGTAATTCTGCTGAAAACAGCGTCAGTCCGTGTTAGTTGTATCCAAATCACACAAGTTTAGAAGAGAAAAAATAACAAAAATGTTCGGGAAAGTATATATGCTTTGGACGTATCAATGTCCTAAACAACTGTGCCACAACGAAGCTGAAGGCTTGATAGAACTGAAGACTTGTTTATTCTTGTTCCGTGAAGATGAGGAAATCAATGGGTAGAGACCTCAGACGCATCTACCTTTAAGAAGTACTCTCCCCGTTGCCTGATCCTTAACATACAAGAACCTCAGACGCATCTACCTTTTTGTGGCATGTGGTACATGAAGGACATTTTTGAGATGCAATGATTTTGAAGGGGTATTAACAATTTCATGACCAATGTGAATAATGCTCATACCTTCTCCATTGGCCATATGAATCTGATCACGGCCGTTGGAGTTCGATACGTCAGAAACGTATCTATAATTTTTGATGTTCCATGCTTGTTTAGTATCCACTTTGCTATGTTTTGTCTACACTTTGAGGTATTTTTATACACTTTCTGGAACTAACCTATTGACAAGATGCCACAGTGCCAGTTGCCTGTTTTCTGCTATTTTTGGTTTTAGAAAGCTAAAAATGAATATTCTCGAAATTGGACGGGACAAAAGCCAAAGTTCATATTTTTCCCGAAGCGATACGGAAAATCGAAGACGTGACGGAGGAGGACACCAGGGTGGCCACACCCTAGGTGGGCGTGGGCCCACCATAGGCCGCGCCCACAGGGGGTGTGGGCCTCCTGTCCCTCCACCGACCTTGCCTCCTTCGCCTATAAGAAGCCTCCGACCCAAAAACCCTAAATCATCTGGCGAAAATCCACAAAAACCTCCACAGTGCCGCCACCGAAGGGGTGATTCGGGGGATAGAAAGTCTTTGTTCCGGCACCCTGCCGGGACGGGGAAGTGCCCCCGGAGCCATCTCCATCGATCTCCACCACCATCTCCATTGTCATTGCTGATTCCCATGATGAGGAGGGAGTAGTTCTTCCTCAAGGGTAAGGCTCTACCGGTAGCTATGTGTTCATCTCTCTTTCTATGCATGATCTTGTTGTGGTCATGAGCTTTGTAATCTAGTAGATCTACCTTGCTACTCAAGTGCTTCAATAGATCTCAGCTCTCCCCATGTGTGTGAAAGTGATAGTGTGCACGACATGGCGGCACTTAGGCTAGAGTCTACATAAATACTCATTATGCTTTAATAGATCTATATTTTTCCCACGCGTGTGAAAGTGACAGCGTGCACGCCGTGTGTGGCACTTAAGCTAGATTATATATATATTTGTTATGAGTTATATTTGGATTTGGATGTCTTTATAAAATTGTGGTGTTTGTTGGAACCATCTAGCACTCAAGGTGACAGTGTGGGGTTATCTAGATTGGGGAAGGCCCTACCGTGGATTAGAGTGTCCAACCGGAGAGTAGTTAAGAGTAGTATCATTAAGAGAGGATATTTATATTGAGAGAGTGTTCACTAGTGAAAGTATGATCCATAGGCCTTGTTTCTAAACATTGAAACACCGTTTGCATCTAGATCTGTTGCATGTTTGCTTGCTGCTTTCTTTATTTCAGTTTGCCACACGTTACCCCACGACAACAACAAGTCAGAAGCTATTTTCTAGCACCGTTACCACTTGTATTTCACTATCTCTTCGCTGAACTAGTGCACCTATACACCTGACAAGTGTATTGGTTGTGCTAGGGACACAAGAGACTTCTTGTATCTTGATTGCAGAGTTGCTTGAGAGAGGATACCTTTGACCACTTCCTCCCTGAGTTCGATAAACCTTGGATAATCCATTTAAGGGAAACTTGCTGCTGTTCTACAAACCTTTGCACTTGGAGTCCCAACAACTGTCTACAAAAATAGAAGTGCGTAAACATCAGACTTCTCATTCTTGGCGAGCTTGTTGAGCTCACCAGTGATGTGGTCGGTGGCACCAGTATTGCCATACCAGTTGGTGTCCACTCCATAGGACTCCGCATTGGCGCCCTTTTCCTCCTCTTCTTCATCATCAGAGTAGTGGTGCCAGCACTTCCACGCTTCATGCCCCATCTTGCTGCAGATCTGGCAGGTGATGCTGTCACGGTCTCTGTTTTCGCCGCCCCTGCCGCCTCCACAACGGCCATTGCCGCTGCCGCCGCCACACTACTGGTGACGTCCACCGCCACCACGTCCGCCGTTGCCATGGCCTCCTCCACGACGGCCACCACCATAAGGACTTGCGACTGCCAGACGAGGTAATTGACCCTCGTCAACTTCTCACTCACGGCGATGCCAGCGAGCGGTTCGTCACGGTGGCGCTTGAAGAGGATGAAGAGGCGAGGCAACAACCCGACAACTCCTATCATGACAAGTTACGGTACAATATTTTGTACTCCCTCCGTCTCAAAATATAAGATATTTTAGTTTGAAAAGAAAATGTATCTAGACTTATTTTAGTATAGATTCATTCTAAACATGGGTGAACCTACATATTAAAAAAAGTCTAAATACATTTGCTTTATAAAGCTAAAACATCTTATATTTTAAAATGGGGGAAGTACTCCTTAACACTACTTGCAAAAAAAAATACACACGAGCATTTTGTTTTTGTGAAAACGGAGAGCACGCATTTGGATTCTTTTTCTCTTTTCGAGGGGAACGCACTTTGTATAGTAAATTGAATACGTACCTACCACAGACACGCAGCACCTGTGCAGAACATAGGACAGCGCGCGGCTAAAAGATCGAACCACGTAGTAGCAAGCAGATGCAGAATATTGGCACCCCGGGTATCGGATCGGATCATCCTGGTCACGTCACGTGGTGGAACTGCGGCTGCCGGCAAAGACCTGCTGCTAGTGCTAGTGCTAGTGCTCGGCTAGGCTGCCAAGATTCTGACGCCCATCGAGACGGCCGACACCGCTCCATTTTTGTGACCTGTCAGCCCGGCCCGATCAGCGACGCACCCACCAGGGCCACCACGCCGCCGCCGCCCGCCGCGCTCGCGGAAAACGTACGGCACGCACTCTCGTGCCGGACCGCAGTCGCGCGGAATCTGGTCCCTTTGGGAAAACCGAGCGGCCGCGCCAGGCCGCTGCCTGCCTGCCTGCATGCGCCGGATTCCCTTCCCTCCTCCGCACGGGATCCCTCCCAGCCCTCCCGACGGCTTCCCCCGGAATCCAGCCATGGCCATGGGTACCACCACCATGGAAGCTCAAACTAATCCACCAGATGAGATGACATGGGCAGGGTAGAGCGTCCCGTGAGAGATTCCACCCACCCCCAACGAGACCATGGCACGACAGCACGCGTGCGACCGACCGACCGTGTCACCCTTGCCTGCGAGCCTCCTCCTCCCTCGGAGTAGATTCCGCCGGGCCCGCCCGCCTGCCTGCCCGTAAATAGGAAGGAGCCACGCCGCGGGACCGCACGTGGGCCCACCCCGGCCGCTTTATAACACGCGTCCGCACGCCCCGCCGGAACCACTGCCATTTCAATTCCACCCTCCTCCTCCTCCGTCCCCCCTGCTCGCTCGCTCGCCGCACGGCAGCTTCGTGCTGCCGCTCGCTCGCAGCCTCGCAGCCTCGCAGGGAGGGGAAGGGGAGGGGAGGGGAGGAATCATATTCCTTCTCCCCGCACGTTCGAGGCTAGCCAGCCTCCTCCGATCCGGCCTGCATACGGCCGCGCCGCGCCACGCACCGTCCTCCTTTCGGTCGGCGCCGTCCACTGCAACGCCACCAAACCTTCGCACAGGCCCCAGGTGCGTGTGATCCTTGACATGCTCATCCCCTCTCTCTGTGAATCATCAATCTGGCGTCATGATCTCGTTTTGGGAGGCGCCATGGTTTTTTATTACGCGGAGATTCCGGGCGTTTCCTGGGATTCGGCCACGTAAAACCGGCATGTTTTTTCTTTTTTTTTTTTTGGTATGGGTCTTGAATGGCTTGGCAAAAATGCGGCGCTTCTGATCTGGCGGAGGACGGACCAGGCGTTTTGTAGATTGATTCGCTGCTCCGGAATCTTTCGTATCAGGTCTGTGGGCCTGGATTAAAACCAAAATCAATTTCGAGCTTCTTAGTTCTTACCAATAATAGCCAGTGTTTCCATGCATTATCCGTCGGTGGAACCGATCTGCTGCTTCAGTTCTTCCCAGCCCCGGACGTCCAGATTGGCCGGATTGAGAATCTTTGATTTCTTCTTGCTGTCCAAACTTTCGGTATTATTTAGCGACTCTGCTTGAGATCTCTGCCTGCAACTAGCGTCAGGTTTAAAGTTCATCTCAACAAAAAAAAAAAGCGGCAGGTTTACAGTTTGTTTGACCAGGTCGAGAATCTTTGATTGCTCTTATTACGGTTCAAACTTACCATTACTATTTAGCACTCTCTGTTTGTATATAGTTTAAAATCACGGCCTGCACTGCACCTGGCGTTAGCTTACAGTTTTTTTTTTGACCAGGTTGAGAATTTTTCATTTGTTCTTAGTACTACTACTATTCAAACTTACTATTTAGCACCTCTCTGTTTGTTTAGCTTAAAAAAAATCGCTGCCTGCACCTCGCGTCACCTTGACAGTTTCTCAACCAAGGCATTACACGACTTGATTTGGGATCATTGATGGCTCTTGATTGTTCCAGACCGCCAATTTTAGGGTGACTTAATTTTGGCCAGCAGTTAACAATGACATTAATTGATAATTAATACTGCAATGATTCTTCCTTCAAGGATGACAGTGACCTAAAAAATCTAGCTCCTTCGTTGGAACGGATGTCCTTGTCATACAGTGATGTTTGAATTGCTAACGGAGATAAGTAAATGCCATTTTTAAGCAGCTGAAAGTATACGGATTTTGTCCACTCTTCAGTTCTTCAGTGACGTACTGGCATAGTTTTTTCCCCTTAATACTCAAATGTCAAAATTGTGCCGAAATTACAACAACTAGACTAAAACAGAACAAAACAAAAAACAGGGAAAAAAAGTAACAACAGGAAGCTATGATGATAAGAATAAGGACCAAAAAACAGAGGAAGGGCGAAACTGTACAGGCCGGCTACCTGTTCAAGAGCCGTTTGATCCGGTAGCCTGGTGTGCTCTGCACCGGCCACCATGCAAATGTTTGCTCCATCCATGATTGTGTCAACCAGCGCTTGGCAGTTGGGCGAAGGCACGAAGCCCCTTCGAAGAGGCGTCATTTACGCAGCCACCAGATTCTTCGCATGGTAAGGATGATGAGGGACCGTGCCCCCTTCAACCTGTCTGTGTTGCTGCACTCTGAAACCAGGCATTGGAATCTTCATCTGGCGACGGGATGATTGATTGCAGCACAACTTAGCCAACAGCGCATCTGTACAGAAGAAACTTCCTCTACTAGTCCATTTCTAGTGTTCACAAATCCAGATAAATTTAACAAAGAAATCTGCTTGAAAAACCATACCAGGGCCAAGTCAACATAAGTGATGCAGGAGGCTAGTATCACATTTTCATGCAGATGTTGCATGGTCTTATATAACATTGATGCATGAACATTGCAGGTAGCAAGCTCAAATGGAGACCATCGAGAAATATTACATGCTGAAAGAATTCTACATCCCGACCTATATTTTCATGCCAGAGTCCTCAGTGGAGCAAGTTTCTCAGATACCGACCTGTCCAGTGATTGTTTTTATCAACACCAGAAGTGGTGGGCAACTGGGGAAAGATTTAATTGTCACATACCGTAAGCTTCTTAATCACGCTCAGGTACATATTTTCAAGGTCACCAGATATACTTGTTCAGTATTGCAGTACCACGTGCATCTTTACCGCAGAAAAAAAAAATGGATTTAGGGGTATTCCTGAACTTTTGAATTGCAGGTATTTGATCTACGCGATGAAGCTCCAGACAAAGTCTTGCACAGACTATATAGCAACTTGGAAACACTCAAGCGTGATGGAGATACTCTTGCTCCTGAAATCCATAGAAGATTAAGGCTAATAGTGAGTGCAGCTATGCATTGTTCTCCGGATATCTTGCTAATGTTCCTACTCCCGTACCTTATTTGAACAGGCTGAATTTACATACTATTTTCATGAAATTTAATTAGGTTGCTGGAGGCGATGGAACAGCAGGTTGGTTGCTTGGAGTTGTATCTGATCTCAAGCTAGTTCATCCACCTCCTGTTGCTACAGTTCCCCTGGGAACCGGAAATAACCTGCCATATTCGTTTGGATGGGTATGTATGTCAGAAGTAGTTGATCAATACAATCTTGTTCCTGTTTGATCTTCTCACACTCGTGCAGTGTGTTATACTTGCATGAGCCATTTTTGTTAGCTGTTTTTAGTTGACAATATGACCTAAAATGTTGGATTCAAATTATTTTTCCTTTTGCTGTGCATGGAAGAACTTAATATCTTCGGGGTAAAAAGATACATGTCTTGTCATCTTGAACTTAAGTAGCTATCGATATTAGTGCCATAAATCTGTTGAATTTTCTGTCCAGAAGTTAGATAAGCAACTCTTTCCTCCGGTGTGTGGGTTAAGATATTCCTCGACCCTCGTTAACTTGTCTCCCGTGATGTCATTTACTATATGTCTTAATTGCTATACAATATAATACATTATAAAATGGTCTGTAAACTCAATAGTAGCACATAATTGCTGTGCAGGGTAAGAGAAATCCTGGCACGGATAGTGAGTCTGTCATATCATTCCTACAGTCAGTAAAAGAAGCAAGAGAGATGCATATTGATAGGTGGGTTTATTGTGTACAGTTTTCACGGTCCTTCTGTATTGATCTTCCTATGGATGTTATCTTACATTGTTATCACTACAATGTTCCAGCTGGCATACTGTCATGAGAATGAAGTGCCCAAAACGTTCTCCTTGTGATCCAATTGCTCCTTCTGATTTGCCACATTCTCTACATGCATTTCACCGTGTGCCAAAGACAGATCCAGAAGATATGGTAACTATTGTTGAAGTGGACTAATTTTTTGCACTACTCACCGAATTTAGATTTTTTTGCTTTAACTTAGTCACTGTTTTTTTCTTTCAAATAATTTTGCTTTCTGGGATGTTGTCATGATTGAAAAGAGCACTATCACCAGTTCATGACCATCATTATACATATTAGTTATGAGAATTTGTCATAGTTTAGACAAATATCTGAAAACAGCTGATATCTAATGTATATCATGCACCAAGGACTACAGCGTTACTGAAAGTACACTTTCTTGCTTGCGGTCTTACGCTTTTCTATACTTAGTCGTCTAAGTTTTCATGAATGTGGCTTGGTTATAATTTTTCTGGCAGTAACGCTAAAAACCGAAGTCTTCTTGGTTTTGCACTACGTTTCTCCATCTATAGATTGAATTGCAAATGTCGAAAAGAGAATGATTTTTTTTGAATTATGTGAGTCCCATAGCATCTGTATAACCATATTTTTTAAAATGTCCCAGGAATATTCTTACACATATCGTGGGGGATTTTGGAATTATTTCAGTATGGGTGAGTTATTTTTTCAGTGTACTTTATGTGTTGGTGATAGATTTTTAATTGATTCTTGCTATTTAACGAAATTGAACAGAAAGAAAAGAACAGACCTTTTTGCTTAGCTAAAAAGACAAAGGCTGAAAGACACTTTGATTATATCACAGGAATGGATGCCCAAGTGTCCTACGCATTTCATTCTGAGAGAAAATTGCACCCAGAGAAATTCAGGAACCAGCTGTCTAATCAGGTTAACTAATCAGATGTGCATTTATCTTATTTGTTTATTTATGTATTAATTACTTAGTTTTAATTTCTCTATTAACATAGTACACAAACCAACCTCTTTTTTTATCTGTACTGCAGAAAACATACTTGAAGCTGGCATGCACACAAGGATGGTTCTGTGCCTCTTTAAGTCATCCTATGTCACGGTAATTCATTTTTTGCACTAACTTGAGTATAGGACCCCTTTTTCACAAAAATGTTAGTCACAAACTCAATATCGTTTTCTTGCATTCAAAAAATAGTCAAGGTTTATTAATAACATTGCATTCAGCTCACATAATTCAATGCCTTTCACTGGACAACAGGAATATTGCACACCTTGCAAAAGTAAAGATAATGAAGAAATCTGGAAAATGGGAAAACTTGGAAATTCCACAAAGGTAATTCTAATGTGCTCTCCCTTTTTTCCGACTGAAAGTGTCTGTGTCAGTGTTTGGGAGATTGCATTCTCATCCTTGAGCAGAGATGGAAATTTGAAGTTTCAGTTATAGCATAAGCATTTTGGTAAAAGAAAGGTTAAACCAGGCCACCTAGAAGCTTAAAGGCAGGAGGGTTTCACTAATAAGGTCTATGCATTTTATAGGTGGATCCAACTTACAAACCTCGTACAATTCTCCCCTAATTTATTATTCTGTTTCTAAATACTTGTCCTGTTTGACTTTGAACAGTCAATACCCGGGAAACTTTAACTATGGTATTTTTCAATTTTTAGTTTGACACATTTTAACAAACATTTTCGTTACCGTGCACTTCCATAACTTCTGATAAATGCTAGTACAAAATGGGTGGTCAAAATTAACTTGAAAGATTCGTGCAAAGTCAAAAACAGGGCCAAGTATTTGGAGATGGTGTATGATTAAGTTGACTTCCCTTGTGATATGTTGTCAGAATTCTTCTTCAAAATTTGGTACCACTTTGTCATGTTCTTAACAAGTTTTTTCCATACAAATGCAGTATCCGGTCTGTTGTTTGTCTCAATTTACCCAGCTTCTCTGGCGGACTAAATCCCTGGGGAGCACCAAGTAAGAGGAAGCAAAGAAAAGTGAGTATAATAGATCACGTTAACATCGCTCCTAAAATAGCAAAATCTCTGGTGCTATTGTACTTAATTTGAACATTTCTGTCTTAATGATACCCCAAATCTTAAATTCTACTATTGCAGAGAGACTTGGTAATGCCTCCACTTGTGGACGATGGACTTCTGGAGATTGTGGGTTTCAAAGATGCTTGGCACGGCCTTGTGTTGTTATCTCCAAAAGGCCATGGCACTCGTCTTGCTCAGGTAAACAGAATGCATGTTGTATTATTACCTGGCTACCTATTTACTACTACTCTGTTCTAAGATCTAAGGTGCCACACATCTCGAAAATTTAAGTTTTGACAAAAAATTATAGCAAAAGAAATGAGACTTATGTGACACAAAAGTGAAACCGACAGAAAATGCTTTTCAATACCACTCCAATGATATGATATTCATGTCACATAAACAGCATCTTGTAATCTAATTATTGATGAAACTTAAATATTGAGATGCATGGACGCCTTACATTGTTACATTTCAGAACGGAGGGAGTAGTAATTACCACCACCCCTCCTTATTCGTGTGGCCTCATCAGTTATTTTAGTCAACGGAGGCAGGCTGCGGACTCTTCAGGATAGAATGCCCGTTTACATTTTTGAACGGCATAAGTGGCATAACTCAATAAGTGAAACTCTACAAAATATAAATTAGCTTCAACATATTTTGCACTCAGTTTAAACTTTCCTGGACACTGAAACTCTATTCCTTCACAGGCCCATGGTGTTCGATTCAAATTTCACAGGGGTGCAGCTGACCATGCTTACATGAGACTTGATGGGGAGCCCTGGAAGCAACCTCTTCCACAGGATGATGGCAAGGTTGTGGTGGAGATATCCCATGCCGGACAGGTCAAGATGCTTGCCACCAAAGACTGTATAGCTAAAGGCATCCACGAGTCCCCAGTTATGTCAACAGTCCATACAGATTCAAGCTCCAGCGAAGACTCAGACGATGACTTCACAGAAGAGCGGAGGAACTTCGGTGCTGCCTTGTCATTCCGCTATATGAGTGATGTGAAAAAACAGTAGAAACTTGCATCCTAAAATGGGCCTTGTACAGTTTGTCTCGTAGGAGATAGCTTGTTGCACTAATTTTGTGAAACAGTGGACGTTGCCCCTGTAAGATCCTTTTGCTGGCAAGGTTGTTTGTGTATGACACAGTTGGTGAGCCGTGCAGTCTAGTGGGTTACTGACTATATTGCACCATTAGCATTTGCAAATCCACTTTCGCAAGCCAGTAAGTTGGCAACACATACACTGAGAAACAAAATGATCATAAAGGTATTTAACCTTTGATAAACTGGAACCAGTCATGCCAGTATACCCACAAGGTCGATCATCCAGCACAGCAATGCTTGTACGAAGTATAATCGCATGAACTTCCAAGGGCACAGTGGGTAATTATTGAGATGCCATGACAATCCTGAATCCTACAATTTGCAAACATGGCTCGTTGGATGCTCCACACGAACTCTTGCTAGGATTCCTAAAGAATTGGGCAGTAAAAGAAAGATCCATATGAATTTTGGTTTTATCATTCATTTGATCCGAAGAGCCTTCATAAAATTCTCTTATAGATTGAAATCCTAAATTCTATTTAAAAAGTTGCATATTGATTAGTTCCAACCTCCAAGCAAACAACAGAATGAGACTCTGAACCTTTACCTGTTGCTGCGGACAACGAAAGGTATAGGAGATCAAACAACAGCGAGAGCACAAGTAAATCACACCTGTGACTGTGAATGTAATATTGCATCAACGCCCAATGTTATAACCTGCAGATATATAAAGAACAATATGAGAATCTGACACCCAACTTGAGGATAAATCATGTGATAGACTCTGATTTCGCAGGATTAAGTTACATGCTGCAACCATACACCAGTGAACAGAAGCTAAAAGGCTTACCAAGATGCAGATTCTTGATGATGAAGTTAGTACGGTACAATAGCACGTTGTGAGCAAAATAAGATCCAGCTGACGTTATAATTTAACTTGCAATACTCTTTGGTATGCGAATGCTCACTTAGGGAAACCTAGGCAGAAACATGATACAGCGAGGATCATTTAGTCCATAATTAAATTAGACAAAAGTAGTAGACGATACTCAGAATGTTCAAGAAAATCAAGGTTAATAAGGCCCTGGAGGGAAAAGCAATTGTTAACATACCATTGCTAATGGCAGACAAACCAAAATGTTTATAAAGATGAAGAAGTGTAGTCAAATAATTCAATTCGTCAGTCTGAAACTGCTGAAACTCAGAAGTGTTTAAAAAAAACTTTGTTGGGCCTATGTTATTTAATTTTTACTAGGCCGATATAACTATGAACACTCATTTCTTCGCTGATGTCTCCTCAAGATTGTCCTCTTGATTTCCTTGGTCTTCACACTTCAAAGACCTGAACAAGATAACTATCGTTAGTGAGATTTTTACAACCCAAGACTATTCGAATATATCGAATGTAAAACCTTTTGAGTAACTAAGTATACTATAGTGTAAAATGAGATGTTTTGATATCTAACATAGTAACATAAATCTAAGTGCTAACAGAATAATATGACAGTGTACAAGTAATTAAGCACCAAATATTTGGGACAAGTATTTTTGAAAGATGGCTCAAAGTATATAGGAATAGGGTAACACTTTTAGTGTACCAGGAAAGAAAAGGTTTCAAGAACCTAATATATCTCTATTATGCAATCCTGCGGTTAAAAAGAAAAGACATCTGGGAGAAAGTTACATCCTCCTGATGTGTTCATACTATGAATTGAATCCTCACCTATGTATACTTTGTACAAAACTCTCTTTTTTTCTATCAATGAATCGAAACGCAAGGCTTTTGTGTTTTCGCGAAAAAAAAAATCCTCACCTAGCCCATCTTCATGGATCATTGTAGCTTGATGCACACACATGAAGCGTTCCACCTGATTCCACATTGCCGTGAATGAGGAATAGGCTCCATAGAGACTCGGTAGAATTAGAAAGCACTAAGGCATCAGATTCATCATCGACTCAAGGCATATGCACAACTTTCGTTCTCTTTGTTTTTCAGTCATAAGGCATATGCACAGTGTGAACCACAATCTTAGTGCCGGTCTTCAATTAAACTCTTGTTTAGAACCCCTCTTGAGTACAAATCACTCAGTACATATCTTGCTTCCTTCAGCAGACCCTCGTGGGCAAGGCCTTCAATCAGTATAATGTAGGTCGACTCATTAGGTGTGCAACCGTTAGACACCATGTAAGCTAAAAAATCAATAGCATGATCTGTTTCGGATCTTCTACAGAGGGCGAACAGTATCTTGTTATACATCACAGCCTTTGGTCTCATCCCCATATCTTGCACGGCATGCAAAATCTGAATGGCTTCTTCGATTCTATCTTCTCTTGAGAGGACATCAACGACTGAAGAGTAGGTTATTGTATCAAGGGATATTCCCTTACTGACCAGACCATGCAACAGCTCCAGGGCTTCTTCTGAGTTGCAGTCCTTGGTAATCCCATCGAGTAAAGTATTAAATGTAATCAGGTTAGGGGTGCAACCATGCTCCATCATTTGATATGCAAGCTCGATTGCTTCCTCGACAAACCCTTGTTGACAGAAGAAACTCACAAGTACATTGAAAGTCACCACATTTAGAGGGCAGTCTTTCTGAATCATCTCAGCTAAGAGCTCTGCAGCAGCATCCAGCCGCTCGGCATGGCACAAGCCTGTCAACAAGGTAGTGTATGTAATTGTGTTGGGCTCACAAGGCAGATTATTAAACAACTCAAGAGCACTATCAACACGCCCTTGCACGCAGAAGCCATTGACAAGAGCGTTGTATGTGACAATACCCACTGAACATCCATACTCTGGCATTTGTTCAATAAGCAAAGTAGCTTGCTCGATCAATCCTTTTTGGCACAGGATACAGATGAATGTATTGAATGTGACCTCATTTGGGGGACAGTTCCTCCTGACCATCTCGTTCAATAGCTCCTTGGCATCCTCCCATCGGCCAGCACGGCACAAGCCCTTTAGCACGGTAGTATAGCTGATGGTATCCGGATTGCACCCATACAAGCCCATATTGTTCAAGAACTCAAAGGCATCATCCACACGACCTTGTTTACAAATAGCGTTGATGACAATGTTGCACAAGGTAGTGTTGGCTGTGCACCCATGCTCTGACATTTGCTGAAGAACTTCAATGGCCCCCTCCACCCTACCTCCGCGACAGAAGAATCTGACTAACATGTCGAAAGTAACCTCATTGGGCACGCACTTCTTCTCCACCATCTCCGCAAAGAGCACCTTGACGTCCTCCCATCGCTTCGCGGCGCACAAGCCCTTGAGCACAGTGGTGTAACTGACGGTGTCGGGCTGGAACCCATAAGCCGACAGCCTATTCAAGATCTCCCTAGCATCGTCGACACGGCCCTCCCTGCACATGCCGTTGATGATGACATTGTAGGTGACGATGTTGGGCGTGCAGCCCTTTGCACGCATCTCGTCGAGAACGTTCATTGCCTCCCCAAACCCGCTGCTCTTGCACACGGCCTCGAGGAGGACCGTGTAGGTGACCACGCTGGGCTGGCACTCGCGTTGGAGCATATCGTCGAGCAGGGTGAGCGCGTCGCCGACCCTGCCGCGGTCGCAGAGGCCCCGGATGAGGGGCGTGTACGTGTAGGCGTCGGGCGGGACGGGCATGGAGGCGATGAGGCGACGCGCGGCGTCGAGGCGGCCGTACCGGCAGTAGCCGGCCACGAGGGTGTTGTAGGCGAAGACATCGACCGGGGCGCCGGATGCCTCGGCGGTGCGGAGGACGCGCGCGGCATCGGAGGTGCGGCCGCGGCGGCAGAAGTTGCGGATGAGCTTGGTGCAGAGGTAGACGTCGGGGGCCTCGCCGCGGGAGGTGGAGTGCTCGACAAGGCGCGCGGCCTCTGCGAGGTCGTCGCGGGCGATGAGGCGGCGGAGGCGGGAGCTGGCGGGGTTCGGGGCGGCGTTGGGGGCCTCGGGCCTGGTGGAGGCAGCGGCGACGTGGGAGCGGTGGAGATGTCGCGGCTTGGAGAGGGCGTGCGGAAACGAAGGGAGCAGCGTGGCCATGGTCGAGGCTGGCCGAGTGGCGGTGGTAGCGTCGCGGCCTCACGCTCGCTCTCGCGGTCGCGGACGTGTGGTGTGGGGGACATCGCTTCGGCTACAGTTCAGGGTGGAGATTGGGCGCGCGGTGCGGTACCGGTCTACCGGATCAGAATTCAGATCAGATCAGATCAGATCGTCATGAAACTCAAGAAATTCTTCTGTTTTCCAAATGTCCGGAAATCATTCTACGTGCCAGCACCAAATGGAACGAGCATCTCAGAGAGAAAAAATTAAACGAGGCAAAGACAACCGCTTCTGCCGAGACGAACTAAAGTTCTTTAAATCACGGAAGATCTCCGACCTCGTGATTTGTGCTCTCCGAGGTGGAGACAACAATGACGTGGAAAGGTGGTGACGGCTAGGATGGAAATGGACCTGGAATGGCGATGGCGAAGGCGGTGACAAGCAAAGGACGGAGGTTTGCACTATGATGTAGCCGTGGGGCACCAACGCAACATAAGAAAATCATCGCCCTGGCTAGAGGGTTAGCGGGGCCAACATCAGGATTGGGGGTTGGGTGAAGAAAAGGTGGTGAGTGGACGGGTATCATCACCTATTGCAGGATATGGATCACAGTCGTGGTCATGATGGATGCATGTGTGCATCATGGTTGAATAAGTCTAGGAGCATGCCATCAAGTGAATAATTCATTGCATCTCTCAAGAGATTGTGATAGAGCATGGAGATGATCAATTGATAACTAATGTGGTGTTCAAGGTGTGATCCGAAGAATGACCATGAGAGAGTTGAGTCTATGGCGTCCATGTCTTCAAAAATATTGTGTGAGAATTCACATTTACCTTCAACACATCACCACAAAGAAGAGTTAAAAAGATACGAGGTTGATCGAGATAAAGTGCAAAGATTGGATTCTAGTTTATCAACACAAAAAGTATACATGATGTACCAAGTGAGATCAAATGATCTTGTGGCATGTTCAGCAGTTGTCATTGTACTTTGGGAACTAACACATGGTCTCAACGGCGAAGCTTGGAAAGAAACGATGGGAAGGGCAAAACACAAAACTTCATTGTTTGGGGGGTGGGATACTCTAATTTTCCAATTCTAGGCATTCTAGAATTTTTTCTTCAGTAAGTCTCAAAACCCCCCGGGGGGGGCGAGGGGGAGGGGCGGTGGGCCCCTGGCTCCTTCATAGCTCCGCTAGTGCATGGTCTACACGTTTGATGTTTCTATACATGGTTGTTACCTATATTTCCATGGGATCACATTAAAAGAAAGATTTTATATAGCCCATGAGAGAATGCCATCAAGTGTTGACGCTAATCAGGTTGAGAAGAGCGATTTTATGATGACCATCTCGAAGAAATTATACACTTGAAGATTTTCGTCCATTTAGAGGTAATGTACATGTGAATATATTCCTAATCAAGCTTTCTCATAGTGATTATGGGGAGCAATTTGCGACTCTTCACTAAGCGAGTGCAATCAAGAAAGATGTTCCAACTTAGGGTGGAATAATTGTCATCATATAGCTCAAGTGGAACATGCAGGATAGAGGTATGACCTTGTGTTTTCCATTTTAATGATATCAAGGTGGTTATTGGGACACCAGGTTGTTACAGGTTCAATAGTGTACTATCAAAGGGGGCTCTCCGGTGAGTAGCTTGATCACATCATTTATAAAGTTCTCAAACATTTTCATTGTTGGGATCATCTTTCTTGATTGTTATTTATACATGAGAGTATTTAAAGTTTGGTTTTATCTTCAAAGGAACAAAAACTTTATTAAGAATGGATTTCCTATACAAAATTAGTGTTTTTGGTGGTGAAGCTTATGCATAACTTTTTTTTCATATCAAGATAAACCTTTCTGATATTTGGAACCTGTCCTATTTTTTAATATTTTTTTATCTATGTGACATGGTAGAGTATTGTTATTATCTTTAAATGAAGCAAAGTCCATCGAAAACTGACCCCCAATGCAAAAGTTATCGTGCTTTTTGTAAGAAGGTTTTTGTGATTGAAAAGGATACAGATGCCGCCTAGAGGGGGGGTGAATAGGCGGTTTAAAACTTTGACGAGATGGGCTTAACAAAGGCGGAATAAAACTAGCGTTTACTTGTCAAGCACAAAACCTATATAAACTACGGTTCACCTATGTGCACCAACGACTTATGCTAAGCAAAACAGGTAACTATGTGATAGTTAGATATAAGAAATCAAGCACGAAGGCTATCACAAAGTAAAGTGCATAAGTAAATAGCTTGGGTATGGAGATAACCGAGGCACGCGGAGACGATGATTTATTACCGAGTTCCTCCCATAAAGAGAGTACGTCTCGTTGGAGAGGGGGTGGTATCAAACCACCTACGCCACAAAAGGCCTCCCTTATTCTCCGGTGAATCTCACCCCAACGGGATCGATCCACACTTCCACTATCGGTGCACTTGTCTGTGGCAACCTCTCACAAGGTTGGGGAACTTCTCCACAACTTAATCGGAGGCTCCCAACAAACGCCACCAGGGCCACAACCTGCAACACCAACAAATCGTCTAGGGTTCCAAGAACCCAAGAGTAAAAAGCTTCTCAACTTTCACTCACCAAATCCTCCGAGGAGAACTCAAACCTATGCACCAAATGCAATGGCAAGAACACAGGAAGTGCTCAAGTCCTTCTCTCCCAAATTCCACAAAAGCTACAAAAGCTAGTGGGAGAATAAGAGAGGAAGAACACACGAGGAAATCTACAAAAGAAACCCAAAGATCTAGATCCCAATATGTTCCCCTCACATAGAGGAGAGATGGATTGGTGGATTTGTAGATCTAGATCTCCCCTTTCAAACCCCCCAAAAACATTCAAGAAATATTGGAGGGATTGAGAGTATTTGCAAGCTCTTGAAGGTCAAAACAATGGAGGAGAGAGAGAATGCAAGCAACCAGCCTAAGGCGGAAGAAGGGGTCTATTTATACCACTACCCAATGAAATATGACCGTTTGGGACCTTCCAGGCCGGATAATCCGCCCCTCCCCCGGATATTCCGGGTTCCCCGGGCCAAAAAATGGCTAAGGACTTCGCGGCGCGACTCTCAGTATAGGGGCGGATATTTGGGGCGGATAATCCGCCCCCGAAGGACCAGAAAATCCGCCCCCATTACTGGGAGCCACGCCTCAAAGTCCTTAGCCGTTTTCCAAAAATTGGGCCGGATAATCCGCCCCCATGGCTGGATAATCCGCCCCCCTGAAAACTGGCAGGAACAACAAAACTGAAACCATCATAACTTTTTCATTCGGACTCCGATTTTGACGATCTTGGGCTCGTTTCGAAGATAGTAACGAGTTATACAAGATCATGCAGGGAACCATCATAGTACAGAAAGGGAGGATAGAACCAAATGATGAAAGGTTTAAACTATCTATAAAAGACAAACCGGTAAAACCTCCAATATCGAAAACACAATATAGAATGCATATGAAATCCGTTTTCGATGAACTTAAGCTTGTCATAGAGATTGACACAATATCTAAATCCTCTCATGGATAAGAACCAAATAAGAACCAAGAAATATGATGCCAAGTATGCAAAGGTTTGAGCTCTCACCGAGGGATATGATCAAGTTACTCACTTGAGAGCCCCTCTTGATAAATCGGTTATCTATAAACCGGTCTCTCCAACTAACACCGAGACAGTGAGAAAGAAACCCTATCAATATCAAACCTTTGCCTTGTATATTCCACACCTCAGGATGGAGCACCTTTCTTGATTGCACTAGCTTGGTGAAGATACTCCCCCATACTCCACTATGGAAGAGCCTCTCTTTTAGGCATATCTTCACATATCCATGATCACCATAAGGATGGAACGATACACTTGAGATCATCTTAAGAAACCTTGATCAACACTTGATCTTCTTCACTTTATTCTTATTCCAACCTTGAAGCCACCATATGGTTCAAGCATTGTCTATGGACAAATCCTACAAGTAAAACTCAATGCAAACATAAGTCCATAAAACATTGTCATTAATTACCAAAACCACACATGGGGGCACACATGTTCTTTCAATCTCCCCCATTTTGGTAATTGATGACAATCCTTTGAGAGGGTTTATATAATCAACTTAACGAAAAAATGGTTCCGCCAACATCAAATACTACACAAGTATGTGATGTTGGTACGCCCATAATATATAGAGCAAGCTCCCCCACAATATATGCGTGTGTGATGAACCATTACCGTTGGTGGAGTTTCCTCTATATATTCAACATGCAAAGCAACAACAAAGATGCAAGAGCATGAGAGGCAAATTATGAAGAACAAACTTTCCTTAAACCCTCCAAAACATCTCCCCCATTGGCATCGATTGCCAAAATGGGTGAATAGTTCTAGACGACCAATATAGTAATAATTCCTCCAAAGGTGTGTCTTCGCACATATACAATGATGAATACTTGGGAGGGAGTAGAACTATATCGAGGACCCGAAGATTGCCAAAGGAATAAAATAAAAGACGCAAGAAATCACAAGATCCGACAAACCAATTTGAAAAAATGAGTCCAAATGGAAACTACAAGATATTATAATATGAGCAAAAGAGTGTTTTAAATAACAAATAGAGAAGCTCCCCAATATTTGTGCACAATTTTAAAACAAATGCATTGGAATACATAATGCACAAATATGGAATCCTCACTCCCCCATAAACATTTAAGGCACAATAAATGAGATAGAAGATAAATGAGCATTATTAAATGAATTAGATGAGCTCCCCAAAGATAATGCACCAATTATGATAATTGCATTTGGGAACAAGGTGCATAATCATGGAATCCTCACTCATCCAAGTTCATTGGATAATACAAGGCATGACAGAACAAATATGAGTGCCCAAAGATGCAAACAATAGGAACAAGCACCCATAGGCAATTAAATTTGGAAGCCACCAAAGAATCAAAAGGAATAGAAAGGTGGTCTCCAAGGATTAAAAATCAACTAACATTATCTTCATATATGTGTGTATGTTTCTAAATGGATAACATCACAAAGACATATGCCCATAACGAAACAAGCACACACAAGGAAGATATACAATAAATCACATAAATGGACAAAACTAACTCCCAAAAAGAGTAAGGTTCCAACAAGTAAACCAAACTCTCCAAACTTTTCATGATGGCACAAAATACCAAAACGAATAGATCAAACTTTCAAGCACATAAAACCCGATATGGATCAAACAAGGAAGCATAAAAAGATTGTTCTAGATAATATAGGAGAGCTTACCCATAAGTAGTACATTATATAGAATTTTATTTTGAATGCAAAATGCACACAGATGGGATCATCACTACTACCGCAAGGAGGAACATTGGATATATAGTAGAGGCAATATAATCCACATGACTTGACTTGACAATTACACTAGATGAAGATCCCTCAATTCTTCATAGTGTAACCAAGTCTCCAATGCCCACCAACCAACACCTATTGATCAAGTTTTAGCTAGATGGTCCCCAACCAAGTTGGGTCCTAAGAAGTTAGTAACAATAGGCTTGGCCACCCAAATGGTTCTTTTCTTGACACCACATTGGGCACCAAAAAATTTGGCAAACACATTGCCAACCTCATCCTTATAAAGAGAATAAGCATCATCAATAATGATAGGATTGGATGAGGAGATACCAATAGTGCATGAGGAAGAAATGTTCCCCTTCTCATGGCATATGTAGCAAGTTCTTACCTTGCCATCTTTCTTCTTAGGTGAAGCCACAACTCGAGGAAGAGCTCGAGTAGTCCTCTTAGGAAGAGGCCCGTCAATGACTTGAGGTGGGGTTTGAGGTCGCTTCCCTTGTTGCTTCAAACTAAGAGGCTTTTTCTTCAATGGGCAAGATCTAACATGGTGCCCTTCTTCCTTGCACTTGAAGCAAACAATGTTGGCCGGATTCTTGACTTGAACTTGGCCATTTTTCTTGTTTCCCTTATGCTTCAACTTGATAGTGGACTTGTTCTTGACATTGGAGTTGAATCCAAGCCCACTATTGTCATTGGGGGATTTTTGCACACTCAAGATTTTGTCGAGTGCGGCCTTCCCTTGATGACCCTTTTTCAAGTCATTCTTCAAAGAAGTGACTTGATCCTTGAGCTCTTTGATTTCCTCTACATGGTTAGTTTCAACAAAAGTACTAGAGGAAGTAGATGCTATATTGTTAGAGCAACAAGGCGCGGAATGTAATTCATCACGAGATATAGCATGGTTGTGAGAGGATGAATTACAAGGTCTAGCACATGACAATATAACATTTGGAGTAGATATAGTGCTAATGTCCACATGATGTCCACTAGATGTTACCTTTGACACGATGGCCTCATGATCTAACTTTAGCCTACCATGGGAGACTAGAAGATCCTCATGCGAGATCGAGAGCTTAACATGACTTTCTTCTAATTTCCCATAGTTTCTAGTTAGCAACGCAAGTTGATCCTTTAGCTCAACATTCTCCTTCAAAATAGATGCTTCACAAGAAATAGAGTTAGTAGCACAAGCATCATCACTATTAGCAAGAGGTGAGGGCAACTTGGCAAGCTCTTTTGAGTATTAAGCTTTAAGTTGCTCATGCGACTCGGTGAGTTTGATGAGCTCCCTCTTAACGACCCGAGAGCCATTTTCGAGGTGCTTAAAATCCTCAACAATTTTAGCATAAGCAACGTCAAGTTCATCATTTTTAATCTTGAAGGAGTTTGCCACCGCAAGTTCTCTATCATGGTATTCCTTTACTCTAGATAATTCTAGAGTAAAAGTCTCCTCAAGAGATTCTTTGGTGGTTTTTTCTTCTTTAACGGAGTCCTTTAGTTGAGCAATTTCATTAGCATACTCACGCTCAAGCGCAAACTTTTCATCAATTATGTTTTCTTGCTCCTCAATTTGTGCTTCTAACTTATCAATATGTTCTTTGCTTTTAATAGCAAAGTCCAAGATTTCAACAAAGTTAGAGCAAGAAATATTATTCTTAACAAGGGCACGATAAACAATCTCACCCTTTTCATATAAATCATCAATATCAAGCTCTTCTTCCACATTATCCACATCCTCCTCATCACAAGAGGTAATGGGTTCCAAAGTAGGAGTTATCTTTGAATCACTAGCCATAAGGCATAGGTGGGTACCGGAAGAAGGTGAAGATGAGATTGCATTTGTGGCTTCATTCAAAACCTTGTCTTGGCCCATAGAATCTTCGGTTTCCTCTACATGGTTAGCAACACAAGCACTAGAGGAAATGGAAGAATTTTTATCATGGCAACAAGAAAACACAAGCATATCATCATGAGATTTATTCAAGTAATTTCTACATGATATGCAAGGACTATTAACACAAGCATGTATGAAGTTTGTAGTGCTAGAAGTGTTAAAGTCCAAAGATAGATCATTGCAACTAGATAGAGATGATGGATTATAAATAGTAAGCACACTATCCAAATTGTAATTTATATCACCACTCACCATATCATTACCTTGTGAAAATTCACATGTTGGTGAAGTGGTAGAAGACGAGAACTCATCTTGACCGGAAGTGGAAGCAACACAGTCATCCTCAACAATATTGGACACAACATATTTATCTTGAAGTTTTGACCATAACTCATGAGCGCTCCAAAAAGGAATGATTGAAGAGGTAACTACATAGCTCAAAGCATCAACAAGCACATTAGAAGCTTGAGCATCGAGATATAAGTTTTTCTCATCCTCACAAGATAGATTTTTGAAATCCATAGGAGGATAAAAACCTATATCTACAATACACTCCAAATTTGGGTCCATGTCCCAAAAATGAATAAGCATACGAGTTTTCCATATATCATAATTTGTGCCATCGAATAAGAACATGTCATTGTGCACTAATCCCCTAGCTGACATCTTTACTCTCAAGGCGGTGAAGCCTAAAATGAGAGACCGGACTCTGATACCAATTGAAAAGGATACAGATGCCGCCTAGAGGGGGGAGGGTGAATAGGCGGTTTAAAACTTTTACGAGATGGGCTTAACAAAGGCGGAATAAAACTAGCGTTTACTTTGTCAAGCACAAAACCTATATAAACTACGGTTCACCTATGTGCACCAACGACTTATGCTAAGCAAAACAGGTAACTATGTGATAGTTAGATATAAGAAATCAAGCACGAAGGCTATCACAAAGTAAAGTGCATAAGTAAATAGCTTGGGTATGGAGATAACCGAGGCACACGGAGACGATGATTTATTACCGAGTTCCTCCCATAAAGAGAGTACGTCTCGTTGGAGAGGGGGTGGTATCAAACCACCTACGCCACAAAAGGCCTCCCTTATTCTCTGGTGAATCTCACCCCAACGGGATCGATCCACACTTCCACTATCGGTGCACTTGTCGGTGGCAAGCGGAACCTCTCACAAGGTTGGGGCACTTCTCCACAACTTAATCGGAGGATCCCAACAAACACCACCAGGGCCACAACCTGCAACACCAACAAACCGTCTAGGGTTCCAAGAACCCAAGAGCAAAAAGTGAAGGGTTTCGCGGCATAGTAAATCAAAATTTTCTACGGAGCGAACAGAGGGAAAGCCAAGATCTAATCTAGGAGATGCAAACAACGAGAGAGATTGGATTAGATCTTCATACCCTTGAAGATTCGCTGTGGGCGCTCGTCGGGCGTGGGTGATGTAGTCGTACTCGCTTCTCCTCCTCGCGATCCGATCCGATCTAGCACCACAAGTGGCGGTGCCTCCGTGAGATGCACACGTGCAGCACCTCGACGTCTCCTCCTTCCTCGGACCAGCGAGTATGGTGGAGAGATAGATTGGATCTACAACACGACGGCGTGGTGTATATGGTGGAGAATTTCTGCTGCAGGGCTTCGCCTACAAACAGTCGGGAGGGAGAGAGGAAGGTAGCAAGGCTGCTAGGGCTTGAAAGAAGGCGTGTGTAGGGGGGAGGGGGCGCACCACCCCTTTATATATAGAGGGGGGCGGCCAGCCCTTGCCCCTCCTCCAAGCCTATCTCTAGTTTAAACAATTTAAACTCTCCCTTATCTAGAAATCCTATCTCTAGTTTAAACGATTTAAACTCTCCCTTATCTAGAAATCCTATCTCTAGTTTAAACGAGTTTAAACTTATCTAGGATCGGCTGGGCCCTATGGGGCCTTGTGCCCCTGGCCCAATGCGGCCAGGACACTCCCTCATAGGCCCATGCCCCCTCCCGGAAGGTGGGGCCACGTTGGTCCCCTTCGGAAGGTTCTAGAAGCTTCCGGTACAATACCGATTAACTTAACAATTCGAACTCCAAAAACCTTTGCCTTATATGAATCTTATTCTCAGGACCATTCGGAACCTCGTGGATATCCGGATCCCATCCGAGACTCGAACAAAAATTCATAAACCAATTATCCAATCTATCCTAGCGTCGAGATACTTTATGTGTGACCTGCGGGTTCGAGAATATGCGAGACATGATCTTCTATCAATAATCAACAGCGGGTGCAGGCACCCATATTGACTCCCACATTCATCGATGATCATATCGGATGAACCACGATTCCAGATTCAATCAATCCCATATATATATTCCCTTCGTCTCGCGATATTTTACTTGCCCGAGATTCGATCGCTTGCACCGTCATACCTAGTTCAATCTCGCTCACGAAGTACTTTAATCGTTCCGTAATCCGATATCACTTTGTGATTAACTCCTTAACCACATGCTTGCAAGCGGTGTTGATATCGATTACGAGTGGGCCCAAGTATATCTCTCCGACTGGAGGGACAAATTCCATCTCGATACATACAACCCAATGATACTTTCCGATCACCGAGACACCTTTATGATCACCCTCTCATAGGATGACGTTTGATGACCTCAAAGCTTTCTTCCGATACCGGGGAGTTGTATTATCTCATGGTCTAAGGAATACAATATTTGACATAGGAAAAGCTTCGCAAAGATGAACACGATGAACGATCTAATTGCTTCGCTTAGTTTGGGTCATCCATCATATCATTCTCCCAATGATATGATCTCATTATCAATTGACAACTCATGTCTATGGTTAGGAAACCTTAACCATCATTGATCAATGAGCTAGTCCTTAGAGGCGCATCAGGGACACGGTGTTGTTCACAAACCACACAATTATTAATGTTTCCGCTTAATACAATTCTAGCATGGAATATAAACTTTATCATGAACACGAATTATAATAATAACATCTTTATTATTGCCTCTAGGGCATAATTCCAGATCTCCCACTTGCACTAGAGTCAATAATCTAGTTTACATTTGGCAACAATCTCACACCCATGGCAATCGAGGTGTTGATCATGTTTTATATGTGGAAGAGGTTTAGTCAATGGATCTGCGACATTCAGATCCGTATGTACTTTGCTTATCTTCAGATCTCCATCTGCTATATAATCTCGGATTATATGAAACTTGCAGTTGATATGCTTGGTCTTTGGATGATATCTTGGTTCCTTAGCGAGTGCTATGGCGCTAGTATTGTCACACAATATCTCCAGTGGGTCCAATGCACTTGGAACCACGCCAAGCTCAGTGATGAAGTTTCTGATCCAAACTCCTTCACTTGACGCTGCGGCAGACCATGTATTCCGCTTCTCAGTAGATCCCGCGATCACGCTTTGCTTGCGCTTCTCTAGCTCACAGCTCCTCCATTCAAAATATAAACGTATCCGTCTTCGAGATTTGGAATCATCCTTGTCGGTGTCGAAACTAGCATCGACGTAACCTTTACGACAAGTCGCTCATCACCCCATAGACTAAGAACATTTCTTTAGTTCTATTTAGGTACTTTAGGATGTTCTTCACGGCTGTCCAATGTTCCACTCGGATCACTTTGATATCTCGTCAAACTAAGAGCATTGGACACATCCGGTCTAGTACAAAGCATGGCATACATGATGGAACCTATGGCGAGGCATAAGGCACTTTGCTCATAGCTTCCTATCATTTAGTAGTCGGACCTTTGAGCCTTGCTCAATATCTTACGACAACATAGGCCTTTGAACCTTTCTTTGCCTTATCCATTACGAACCTTTTGAACTTTGTCTAGGTATGTACTCGGCTTAAAGCTATCGAGCGTCTTTGTCTATCTCTATAGATATGGATGCCCAATATATAAGCACTTCACCTAGGTCTTTCATTGAAAAACACTTGTTCAAATAACTCTTCACATCGTTAAGCATGTTGATGTCATTTCCGATAATCAATATGTCATCCACATAGTACTGTAAACGCCACCGAGCTCCCACTCACTTTCTTGTAGATGCAAGCTTCAGAGCAATTTGGAACAAATCCAAAGCTCTTGATCACTTGATCAAAACGAAGGTTCCAACTCGAGATGCTTGCTTGATCCATAAATGGAACGTGAAGTTTGCATACTTTACTAGCATCCTTAGGATCGACAAAACCTTGGTTGCATCATATACAACTCTTCATCAATGTTGCCATTGAGGAAAGCAGTCTTGACATCCATCTGCCATATTTCATAATCATGAAACGCAGCAATTGCTAATAAAATCCGAATGGACTTAAACATCGCTACGGGAGAGAAAGTCTCATCGTAGTCAACACCTTGAACTTGTCAAAAACCTTTTGCGACAAGCCGTGCTTTATAGACGGTAACATTACCATCCGCGTCCGCTTTTCTTACGAATATCCATTTGCACTCAACGTCCTTTCGGCCGCTAGGAGGATCCACCAAAGTCCATACTTGGTTTTCGCTCATGGATCCCAATTGGTTCATGGCTTCCAGCCATTTCTCAGAGTCTGGGCTCATCATCGCTTCCTCATAGTTCGTAGGTTCACTGTCTTCTACCAACAAGACAGTCAAGACAGAGTTGCCGTACCACTCAGGAGGGGCACGTGACCTTGTCGACCTGCGACGCTCAAGATGTGACATCGTCCAAGCTTCATGATCCTTGTCATTAGCTTCCTCTATTGTTGTGCGGTGACCGGAACAATTTCAGGTGCTGCGCTACTCTCCAATTCAAGAGAAGGTTCAATAACCTCGTCTAGCTCTACTTTCCTCCCACTCACTTCTTTCGAGAGAAAGTCCTTCTCAAGAAAGGAACCGTTCTTTGCGACAAACACTTTGCCTTCGGTTATGTGATAGAAGGTATACCCAATAGTTTCCTTAGGGTATCCTATGAAGACGCATTTCTCCGCTTTGGGTTCGAGCTTGTCTGGCATCAACTTCTTGACGTAAGCTTCGCATCCCCAAACTTTAAGAAACGACAACTTAGGTTTAGCACCAAACCACAGTTCATACGGTGTCGTCTCAACGGATTTAGATGGAGCCCTATTTAAAGTGAATGCAGCGGTTTCTAATGCATAACCCCAAAATGATAACGGCAAATCAGTAAGAGACATCATTGATCGGACCATATCTAATAGGGTTCGATTCCGGCGTTCAGACACACCATTGCGCTGTGGTGTTCCGGGTGGCGTGAGTTGTGAGACGATTCCACTTGCTTTAAGATGCGTGAGAAAATCATAACTCAAATATTCTCCCCCACGATCGGATCGTAGAAACTTAATCTTTCTGTTACGATGGCTCTCCACTTCATTCTGAAATTCCTTGAACTTTTCAAATGTTTCAGATTTATGTTTCATTAAATAGATATACCCATATCTACTTAAGTCATCGGTAAAAGTGAGGAAATAGCGATATCCACCGCGCGTCGAAACACTCATCGGTCCGCATACATCGGTATGTATGATTTCCAACAAGTCCGTTGCTCGCTCCATCATACCGGAGAACGGGGTTTTGATCATCTTGCCCATGAGGCATGGTTCGCATGTGTCAAATGATTCAAAATCAAGAGACTCCAAAGTCCATCAGAATGGAGTTTCTTCATGCGCTTTACACCAATATGACCTAGACAACAGTGCCACAAATAAGTAGTATTATCACTATCTACTTTGCATCTCTTAGCCTCAATGTTATGGATGTGTGTTTCATCCCTTTTGAGATTTAGAAGAAATAAACCATTCACAAGAGGTGCATGACCATAAAAGATGTTACTCATATAAATAGAACAACCATTATTCTCCGATTTAAATGAATAACCGTCTTGCAATAAACATGATCCGGAAATAATGTTCATGCTCAACGCAGCACATAATAACATTTATTAAGGTTTAAAACTAATCCGAAGGTAAAACTAAGGAGAGCGTCTTGCGGCCATCACATCAACTCTTGATCCGTTGCCAACGCGCATCGTCACCTCATCCTCGCAAGCCGCCGTCTATTCCGTAGGTCTGTTTGAGTTACAAATATTAGCAGTGAACCGTATCAAATACCCGTGCACTACAACGAGGATAGTAAGGAAAACATCAATAACATGTATATCCAATATACCTTTGATGGTGCCAGCCTTCTTGTCCGCTAAGTACTTGCAGATTGCTTCTAGTGACCCTTGTCCTTGCAATAGAAGCACTCAAAGGTCCGCTTGGGACCGGACACGAGCTTCTTATCGCCAGGGCATTGCGCTTGCCGCCTTCTTGAAGGGCTTCTTTGCTCCTTACCTTTCTTAAAGGAGGGCTTGTTGACCATCAACACATGATTATCCTTCTTGATGTCCACTCCGCAGCCTTGACTTTGCGAAGAGCTCGGTGATCAATGGAACCAATCTGATTATGAGTCACTACAAAACTTTTGTAGCTGGGAGGGAGTGATTGCAGAACCCTGTCAATCTTGAGCTCCTCTGGAATCGTGCATTCCAGTTGCTCAAGGCGTTGAGTGTAGCCCGACATCTTTATGGCGTGCTCACTAACGGAACTCCCTTCCTCCATCTTGCAGTTAAAGAACTTCTCAGAGATCTCATATCTCTCAGAACGGGCTTGAGTCTGAAACATGGTTTTCAGCTCCTCGAGAATCTCAAAGGGCCCGGGATACTCTTCAAAACGATTTTGAAGCTCCGGTTCCATAGCAAACAACATGGTGCTCTTAATCACACCATAATCATCTTTCTTGATCGAAGACAACTTTCTCATCAGCCGGCGCAGTTGCAGCAGGGGGGTCACCTAACGCTTTACCAAGGACATAGTCCTTTTGTCCGCCAGATAGTATGATTCTTAGATTGCGGAACCAATTGGTGAAGTTATACCCATTGTTTCTAAGCTTTTCCTTCTCAGCAAAAACGTTGAAGTTGAAGTTGGACTTGGCCATGTGATCTACAGTATTGGCAAGTACAATTTAGACTATGTTCATGATAAATAGTTCAACTTAATCAAATTACTAGATGAACTCCCACTAAATTCAACATCCCTCAAGTTGTTTAGTGAACACGATCCAAATTCACCACACCTAATCCGATCATCACGAGAAGAGATGTGGTTTCAATGGTGGACAACAAAGTGTCGATCATATCATTCATATGAATCATGCTTAACATTTCGGTTCTTGTGTTCCGAGGCCATGTCTGTACATGCTAGGCTCGTCAAGCTAGACCCAAGTATTTCAAGTGTGCAAAATGGCTTGCACCCTGTATGTGAGCGTAGAGTCTATAGCACCCGATCATCACGTGATGCTTGGACACGACGAACTTTCTAACGGTGCATACTTGGGGAGAACACGCTTTTATCTTGATCTTTAAGTGAGGAATCATCTTATAATGCTACCGTCGCGATCTAAGCATGATAAGATACATAAAAGGGATAAACATCACATGCATATAACTTTATGTGACATGGTAGCCAATCTTCAAGAATGATCTCCATCTTGTGCGTTTGCATGATCTCCATCACTCCACCATGATTGCCTCCACCACGAATAGTAACTACAACTATTGCTAACTACTTAGCGATAAAGTAAAGCTATTACATGGCGTATAAGAAGTTGACTCAGGTCATACACAATTATAAAGACAACCATATGGCTCCCGCGGTTGTGTACTCATCGACATGCAAGTCGTGAAACATTACAAAACATGATCATCGCATACATTATACACATCACATCTTGGGCCATACCATATCACGAAAACACTCCTGTAAAACAAGTTAGACGCCTCTACTTTGTTGTTGCATGTTTTACGTGGCTTATGTGAGTAGATGCTAAGAACGATTCTTACCTACGGAAAGCCACAATGGTGATATTATGGTTGCCAAACTCCGTGTTAATCCCATGACAACTATAGTGAGAGAACGACATCCACCACCGCATGTGTGGTACAAGCCACACGTCAAGTGCGGAGCCGGTCTCGCGAACGACGTCGCGTAAGGTTGGCCTGGACCGCTTCAATCTCACTATCCCGCGTCATAAGAAGAACACAAACAAGAGGCTTGCAACAGAAAACATCAACGCCCGCAACAACCATGTTGTGTTCTACTCGTGAATCACATCTAAGCATAGATCTAGCTCTGATACCACTGAAGGGTTTCGCGTCATAGTAAATAAAATTTTCTACGGAGCGAACAGAGGGAAAGCCAAGGTCTAATCTAGGAGATGCAAACAACGAGAGAGATTGGATTAGATCTTCATACCCTTGAAGATTACGCGATGAACGTTCGTCGAACGTGGGTGATGTAGTCGCACTCGCTTCTCCACCTTGCGATCCGATCCGATCTAGCACCACAAGTGGCGGTGCCTCCGTGAGATGCACACGCAAAGACTCGACGCCTCCTCCTTCCTGACCAGCGAGTATGGTGGAGAGATAGATTGGATCTACAACACGACGGCGTGGTGTATATGGTGGAGAATTTCACGCAGGCTTCGCCTACAAACAGTCGGGAGGAGAGAGGAAGGTAGCAAGGCGCTAGGGCTTGGAAGAAGGTGTGTGTAGGGGAGGCGCACCACCCTTTATATATATAGAGGGGCGGCCAGCCCTGCCCCTCCTCCAAGCCTATCTCTAGTTTAAACAATTTAAACTCTCCCTTATCTAGAAATCCTATCTCTAGTTTAAACGATTTAAACTCTCCTTATCTAGAAATCCTATCTCTAGTTTAAACGAGTTTAAACTTATCTAGGATCATTGGTGGGCCCTATGGGGCCTTGTGCCCTGGCCCAATGCGTCCAGGACACTCCCTCATAGGCCCATGCCCCTCCCGGAAGGTGGGGCCACGTTGGTCCCTTCCGAAGGTTCTAGAAGCTTCGGTACAATACCGATTAACCGGGAACAATTTGAACTCCAAAACTGCACCGCTTATATGAATCTTATTCTCCGGACCATTCCTAACCTCTCGTGATATCCCGGATCCCATCCGAGACTCAACAAAAATTCATAAACCAATTATCCAATCTATCCTAGCGTCGAGATACGTTATGTGTGACCGCGGTTCGAGAATATGCGTACATGATCTTCTATCAATAATCAACCGGGTGCAGGCACCCATATTGACTCACACATTCATCGATGATCATATCGGATGAACCACGATTCTAGGATTCAATCAATCCCATATATATATTCCCTTCGTCTCGCGATATTTTACTTGCCCGAGATTCGATCGTCGGTACCGTCATACCTAGTTCAATCTCGTTCACGGCAAGTACTTTACTCGTTCCGTAATCCGATATCACTTTGTGATTAACTCCTTAACCACATGCTTGCAAGCTGTTGATATCGACACGAGTGGGCCCAAGTATATCTCTCCGGCACAGGAGGGACAAATTCCATCTCGATACATACAACCCAATGATACTTTCCGATCACCGAGAGACACCTTTATGATCACCCTCTCATAGGATGACGTTTGATGACCTCAAAGATTTCTTCCGATAGTGGAGTTGTATTATCTCATGGTCTAAGGAATACAATATTTGACATAGAAAAGCTTCGCAAAGATGAACACGATGAAACGATCTAATTGCTTCGCTTAGTTTGGGTTTGTCCATCATATCATTCTCCCAATGATATGATCTCATTATCAATTGACAACTCATGTCTATGGTTAGGAAACCTTAACCATCATTGATCAATGAGCTAGTCCTTAGAGGCGCATCAGGACACGGTTGTTCACAAACCACACAAGTATTAATGTTTCCGCTTAATACAATTCTAGCATGGAATATAAACTTTATCATGAACAAGAATTATAATAATAACATCTTTATTATTGCCTCTAGGGCATAATTCCAACAAAAAGCTTCTCAACTTTCACTCACCAAATCCTCCGAGGAGAACTCAAACCTATGCACTAAATGCAATGGCAAGAACACAGGAAGTGATCAAGTCCTTCTCTCCCAAATTCCACAAAAGCTACAAAAGCTAGTGGGAGAATAAGAGAGGAAGAACACACGAGGAAATCTACAAAAGAAACCCAAAGATATAGATCCCAATATGTTCCCCTCACATAGAGGAGAGATGGATTGGTGGATTTGTAGATATAGATCTCCCCTTTCAAACCCCCCAAAAACATTCAAGAAATATTGGAGGGATTGAGAGTATTTGCAAGCTCTTGAAGGTTAAAACAATGGAGGAGAGAGAGAATGCAAGCAACCAGCCTAAGGCGGAAGAAGGGGTCTATTTATACCACTCCCCAACGAAATATGACCGTTTGGGACCTTCCAGGCCGGATAATCCGCCCCTCCCCCGGATATTCCGGGTTCCCCGGGCCAAAAAAATGGCTAAGGACTTCGCGGCACGACTCTCAGTATAGGGGCGGATATTTGGGGCGGATAATCCGCCCCCGAAGGACCAGAAAATCCGCCCCCATTACTGGGAGCCACGCCTCAAAGTCCTTAGCCGTTTTCCAAAAATTGGGCCGGATAATCCGCCCCCATGGCCGGATAATCCGCCCCGAAAACCGGGCAGAACAAAGAAACTGAAACCATCATAACTTTTTCATTCGGACTCCGATTTTGACGATCTTGGGCTCGTTTCGAAGATAGTAACGAGCTATACAAGATCATGCAGGGAACCATCATAGTCCAGAAAGGGAGGATAGAACCAAATGATGAAAGGTTTAACCTATCTATAAAAGACAAACCGGTAAAACCTCCAATATCGAAAACACAATATAGAATGCATATGAAATCCGTTTTCGATGAACTTAAGCTTGTCATAGAGATTGACACAATATCTAAATCCTCTCATGGATAAGAACCAAATAAGAACCAAGAAATATGATGCCAAGTATGCAAAGGTTTGAGCTCTCACCGAGGGATATGATCAAGTTACTCACTTGAGAGCCCCTCTTGATAGTACGGTTATCTATCCTATAAACCGGTCTCTCCAACTAACACCGCGAGACCAGTGAGAAAGAAACCCTATCAATATCAAACCTTTGCCTTGTATATTCCACACCTCAGGATGGAGCACCTTTCTTGATTGCACTATCTTGGTGAAGATACTCCCCAATACTCCACTATGGAAGAGCCTCTTTTTTAGGCATATCTTCACATATCCATGATCACCATAGGGATGGAACGATTCACTTGAGATCATCTTAAGAAACCTTGATCAACACTTGATCTTCTTCACTTTATTCTTATTCCAACCTTCAAGCCACCATATTGGGTCAAGCATTGTCTATGGACAAATCTTACAAGTAAAACTCAATGCAAACGTAAGTCCATAAAACATTGTCATTAATTACCAAAACCACACATGGGGGCACACATGTTCTTTCAGTGATACACAAGGTCGAAGCCTTCGGGAGCTCTTTGTTGTAGTCCAAACACTCTATAAATAGGGTTGGAGCCTCGGAGGCCGTTATTTTAGCACATAAATGGTACATTTCCTTTTTCCCTATAAACCTAGTCGTCTTCAAATGAACTATGCTTTTGAGCATGAATTTCTTCACCATTAATGACGTCTAAAAGATTGATAACTCTCTATCCCTCCAATGATCTTGCATAATTTTTAGGCATTTGAGATAGAAGATCTATATCTACAATCTCACTTATACCTTGATCCAGATTACGTATGTGTACAACTTGCTTTCTTTTCTAGTAGACCTTGGTTTATCAAATCCTTGGGAAGTTTTTGCTTGATGTAAAAGGTTACTTATGATAATACCTAAAGAACTCGTATAATCTTCATTTACTGGACTAGAGCATTGTTATTATTAGGGTTTGATCGATGGATGAAAATAGGTCGTGGGCTCGAGATTTCACATGTAGTTGTGCACACATATACGCAATACAAAAGATGATAAGAGCATATATGTATTAGAACATAATAATAACTCAAATATAGAAGTGAATGATGCATCCTGGCAATGCCATAGTCTACTGCCGCGACACTATGGATTTATTTTCCAATTATCTATTCATTTCCCGGGCATTATCGGTTACGAAGATAATCAAACCAAAACATTACACTCTATAACGTCACCATTATTTCAGAGAGAATCTCTTCTCTCCATTGTACTCCCTTTACTATCACCAGGTTTCACGTCAGTAGTTTAGATCAAATCTACTATAACCTTTATACCTTTACCGATTTCGAGGTCTTGGGATACCTGACAAGTTGTAGGATTGATGCAAAAGAAAAAAATACAAACACACGTGTAGATAGATTACTTCAGAAATACTATTATCACATACTAAAATATGCACATATAGCTTCGAGGTTTTACAATGCTGCTAATCGCGAGGGAATCAAGACTGCAAGTAGAGGACTATGGCTATAAGGTGGAAATGGTGTCGGCGGTGGCAACATGACGACGTGATGAAGATGATGGTGGCAGTCTTGCGGCTCCTTCTCCCCCCTTCTTTATATAGTACGTACCGCGGACGTGATTAGGTTTTTAAAGGCTTTCTGATGCAAATTCACCATGGGCCCCTTCACGAATGTTGGTCGATTTGATGATTATGAGGATCTAACTTACGTATAGTTATAGTTAGATGGTATGGTGTCCCTGACCGTACCGTAGATCGTTAAAGGTGTGGACCTTCTATAAGTGACCCTCTTGGCTTGGCACAATCCCCAAATCGTGATTCTTCATTAATTAGCCCGGATTTCATCTTAAAAGCGGTCATATCTGTAGGGAAACAAATAACAAAGGAGAATTGCACATTTATTCAATAATTAGTGATTATTGATAGGTTTAGAGAGATAATTTCATAAATTAATGATTATATCCGGTTTAAAAGAAGATAAAAATGGGTGTGTTTTCTACTCATCAACACTCCCAAGTTTAAACCTTGATCGTTCTTGAGTAAGAAATCAAAAATCATAAGAACTCCAAGTTTAAACCAAAACAACGAGAATGTGAGTCCACTTATAATTTGTACTCCTAGATAGCACGCCAATTGGTTGTACAGACTGGTAATGTATTCTTATTATGGCATATGTTTCTTTAGAGGCACATCTGAAAGTGATCCAAATGGTTCACTATTTGAGGCACTTTGAAATGTGCCTCAAATACTCTTCTATTTGAGGAAAAATTAAAAATGCCTCAAATGGCATTTAAAACTACCCACAAATGGCAAATTTTTTGTGGCACTTTTTAATGTGTCTAAAAATACTCTTCTTTTTAGGCATTTTTCCAAAATGCCTTTAATACATTGTTCTTTTGAGGCACTATTCAAAGTACAACAAATGGTAAACTATTGGAGACACTCAAAAATGCCTCAAACGGTGAACTTTCTGTGGCACCTTAAATATGTGCCACAAATGGTGAATTTTTTGTTGCATTCAAAAATGCCTCAAATTGCTTAACCATTTGAGGCATTATTTTTTGAAGTGACTCAAAAGTCTTATAGTTAAAGGCAGTTGCAAAAAGTTCCTCTAGGAAAGTGCCTCTAGGAAAGCGGCAAATCATTGATCCACCAAGTATGCCTCCTTGATTGGGTCTTCGTCGAGTTTCCATCTTCCTCTCATAGATTCTCGCAGTTTGGCACATGATGCTACTGGGTATCTAGAGCAGAATCCATGCGGTCGTGCACACTCTTTTTGGACGAGAAACGAAGCTTCGTCTTCAGGTTGGTACCATGTGACATGTCTTCACATGAAACTTACAGATATGGAGAAAGTTATGGTGGCTACGATCGGAGGTTGGGTTTGGTAGAGAGAGTTTTGGTTGTATTGAAGACAATGCGGCACAGGTTCTCCCCGTATGTCGGGTGTTTGGCGACTTGCAACAACATTCTTGGAAAGCGGGGGTGGCAACATAGGTGTACTACATCTTTGGTGGTGCTCCTCGAGTATTGAACCATGATTTTCAGGGTGGAAACTAAGGATGGCAGTGGGTACATGGTACCCTTTACCCTACTTAGCACAAAACAATGAACTAAGTTTTGGCAAAACACCACTTTTTGAGAAATCTAGTTCATTTGTTTGAACTAGGCTAAACTAGAGAGTACTCTAAAGGTTCCAAAGTTTCAACTCTAGTGAAAACCTAAGGTATGACCTTCATTGGTTGTATCTGGCAATAGCTTTGTTAAAGGTATTGTTTTGGAAAATCGAATTTTCTCCGGAATGAAAACCCAAGCTTTTTGGTCGGGTGGAGGCGTTGCTTTTGGAGAGCTTAGTTTATAGTACGGTGTTGTATTTGGTGGTGGTTATAGTGCTTCTATTGTGAGTGATTGTACACCGTGACGGGGTCTTTGCTTTTTTTATTTTGTTTTTGGCTGTGTACAACACTGATGTGTTTGAACATCTTGTTGGTACAGATGCTGGGTGTAATTGATATTTTTATGGTATTTAATATATTTTTTTGTAGAAAAAGGAAAGTGACTCTAATTCTAGATCGTGACAGTAGGGATGTAAGTGGCGTCCCGTATATTGCTGTTTATTTTTGGTTAGTTGTAATAAACTCTGAGAATTGAAACAACCCGGAAGAAAACACGTAGATAACAAACTATGTGGCGATAAACAGGCTGGCGGCGCGTCGTTTTGATATCCCTACATTGCAGTCCATCTCTTAGTTGAATGTTCTTTTTTTGTAAAACTTGAGAACTGAGAGTTGTAAATTTTCCTTAGCCGTCCTTGTGTAATCTGTAATCACGCAGCACTAATGGTCATTCGGGACCTTCTTCCTTATAAAAAAACAGAGACAACAAGACGAAACTCACCGTGTATTTTTTTTGTAGTTGTTGAGAAAATAGTCACCTGCGGGAGCAGACATCGCAAATATAGAACCCTTGCTCAGTCAAACGACACATGAAAATGTCGCGATCATATTTCCAAACTGGCTTCATAGGAACCACAAGCCCTTCCTCTGTTTCACCTGACCATGGACCATTTCTCGAGACGACTGGCCGGCTTACAAATGGTTTCAACGACAATTCCATGCTATCCACACTCATCTGGACGCAGTTTCCGAGGCCCAGTGTCCGATTCTTTTTGCTGCATGCATCCCTACGCTATATATAAAACGGCGAGCGCTAGTCAGCCACCAAAGCAAGCTTCACTGCATCTATCTGCCTGCTTATCCTTCCTTGGCGTCGATCGATCGGCACCACAAGCACCTGCAATGGCGAACCACGCAGCCGCCGCTCTCCTGATCGCGTCTCTCCTCGCGGCGGTCGTCCTCGCCGACGCCAGGATCGGCGTGCAGGTGCAGCACGGCATTACAGGAGGTACGTACCCAACGTCCACGCCGCCATCTATGTCGATCAACTCCACCCAGTCTGTATGAGAATGGGCAACGACCAGTTGTCGAAGATTCGAAGTGGTAGTTGATAACGTAGTACACATCCTTCTAGTATTCTGACCCTAATTGGGACGTATGTGGCCGCGATCGAGTTGCAGGTTTCGCGGTGAAGGCGGTGCCGGCGCTGGAGTGCAACGAGGTGCACCAGGTGCAGACCGGCGACACTTGCTCCTCCGTCGCGGCGAGCGCCGGACTGAGCGACGACCAGTTCCTGGGCTTCAACCCCAACATCAACTGCCTCAAGGTCTTCCTTGGCCAGTGGGTCTGCCTCGACGCGTCCGCTGCTTAATTAAGCACGCAGCTGTGTACGCACGCACCCCTGCAATGTTGCTAGTAGTACTATATATGAATAAGGATTGAGGAGGTGTTATCCGCCCGCATAGGTTTACTCCACGCGCGCGCGAGCTAAAGTTTGGCTGTGTTGTGACATTTCGTATTGAGTTGAGCTCTTGGTACTAGCCTTAACTCGTGTTTGAGTATGTTTCAATTGGTTCTTCCTTTTCGCAATAGCTAATATACAAACTTCAGAAATTTTATTTGTGAATTCTATCTTTTTCCCGGTGGTGGTGCATTTGTGATGCATGATACCGTACTTAGTGAAAATTCTACCAGAATAGAATAGCCTATACAACGATCTTTGAACCCGGTTTTGCCTCATGTTGACATTATGCCTATTCTGTTTGATAGCACCGGCGTGTTAGCTCCATGCAGGCCCGTCAAAGGCCCAGTGCGAGCTGGGCGACCGCACTGGGCCCCAAAATCTAAGTGCTCCCATTTTTCCAGCGCATAGCGAGTAGTGGAGTGGATTTTTTGGTCCAGACTAACGGCTCCACTCTCCGGATGAGTGTCCGGCCGAACGATTATTTTATGGGCCCAAAGTCAGCCCAGCTGCATGCTCTAGACTCGCATGACAGTGTTGCTTGTACCTATCGTTCTGATCGATCAGGGTTCGAGTCAAATTCGGATCGGCCTTCGGCCATAGATCACCTTCTTAAAAAAGCCAATGGAGAGAGATCAATCTGCTCTGCAAACGCCACTTCACGGAGACGTAATCGACCAATATTTTCGTGCCAATCTCCGGTCTTTTTCCCCCACAATTCGACTGCAAATCAAAAGCTTTATCTAGGTCTCCCGACACGATCGAGGTCTACAGAATCTTATTCTATTAAGTATTAACTTATCTGGGCGACTGATACTTACAATGTTAAATCCATGTACTATTTGATTTTTTCAAATTAACAACTTGTTCTTTTATAAAAATTGGAGAATCATGTCTTGTAGAGGAGATTAACTATGAAGATATAATTAAAGATATTATTTCAGAAAATACCATAAGGATGATGCTTTTTGGTAGAAATTGAGGTTACTTTATTGCATCAGTGGTTTATTGATCTTGTGGTATGATTTAGTACAATATTTGTTATCTCTATATATTCTAGAAATTACGAAATAGTAACACATATTGTTGTTATATAATAAAGTGAAAGTGTGTTTCAGTTATTACTTCTATGTAATTTTTCTAAATTCAAGGTCCTATTTTTCATTTCGCACAGAGGCCCCGAATTCCAGGAGACGGCCCTGGCTCCATGGCATGACAACAATGTATAAATCTCGAAGTGAGGTATTTTTTCTTCGGTAAAGTACGCTTTATTATTTAAAAGATTTAGTTATTATACCAGTCTTTGCACAACTAAGAAGTACATAGCCGCGACAAGTCTAAACTCAAATAATAAACAAAACAAAATTCAAGTAATTTGAAAGAAGTTGCATATCGCCTAAGGTGATGGAGGTCCAAGTGACAGAGGTCCAATCCGTAGATCACGCCGGCATCCATGCAGGATAAAAATAACCCTCGTCGTATCCTCTAAAAGTTTAGACACCTTCATAAACAGATGGTGATTCTCCACATATTATAGAGACAATCATAAACCAAGTGTATTGGGTGCACCGGTACATAACCCGCATAAGAGAAAAAAAATATTGTTACAAACCTTGTCATTTATATATAACCAAAACTATCAAATAACGGCAAGTGTTTGCATCCTAATAAGATTTTTAACCCTATGATCGATCTCACGTAGCCAGTTGCCAAAAACATTAGCAACATTACATGGATAATACAAGCCAGAAGCTACTTAGATGACTGGCCATATAGAGCAATCAAATTTGCAATGGAAGAACAAATGTTTATTATCTCATTCTGGTGACAAAAAACACAACTCATACTTCCGTGCCAGTTCCCCTTAACAAGGTTGTATTTGGTAAAAATGACTCCTCGATGAAGATACCACACAAAGATTTTATTCTTGAGAGGCATCTTCATTGTTCATATCTTCTTGTTATTATGAACTGACATGTCTGGCTGGACCAAAGCTCTATACATGGAATCCATAGAGAATTTACCACTCGCGTGTAGGTTTCAGCGAAATTTATAGGCCCCTTGTGAAAATTTCACTATAGCCAAACGTTATAACAAAGCGGTTCCATGATGCAAGTCTGGGACCAATTAAATCTCTTCTGAACCTCACATTTAGTGGAGATGATTCCAAAACTATGGCGACATTATCACCTTTGTGACACACATATAGAGATGATTATTGTTCTAGGAATGTAGCATTTCCCTGTCACTTTTCGTTCTAGAAATGAATTTCCAGCCATTCTTAATAGAAAAATATCCAAGGCAGAAGAAAGATTTCTTTGTAGCCATTAGACCATCCCAAAAGTGCGAGTCCATAGGCTTCCAGTAAACTTGGGAAATTGCATTGAGCCTATATATTTTCTTCATGGAAGGGTTGGTGTACCCCATGTTTTATAAGTAGCTTGAAAGCCATTTACTAAGGGGAGAGGTATTTTTAACCTTAAGTTCATGAATAACTATCCAACATTGGTATTTAGGACGATAAACCACGGTCCATTTAGCCAATCCATATTTCCTTTTCTTGCTATCTCCTTGCCAAAATAATATCGATCGGACTATGTAAGACTCTTGTAGGACGCTGGGAGAATTTAATCATATGCAATACCATATTACTCGGTACTGAATTTATGAGAACCAATCTTCCATCCATAGATAGGAATTTTTCTTTCCAACATCTTAAACCTTTTTTGTAGTCTCTCCTCGACGTGTTTCTATTCAACATTTGTAAGTGTATTGGAGTCCCCCAAATAGCTAATCAGAAATTGGCCTTTCCCACAACCAAATAGTTTATCATACTGGTGGACCTCGTCCCGAGCCTCGCTGAAACAAAAAAATCACTCTTACAGAAGTTTAAGACCCAAAAGTTGTTTGAAAGCTGACATATTATTTTCAGATTTATCACTCCTTCGATGTCATTTTCTATGTTGAATGACTTGGTGAATTTTATGTTAGACATTGATGATTTATCAAAGGCATGGTGGGATAGACTTTGTGGACTTCATGCCATATCCTGAATAGAGTTCCTAACAATAATAAAGATAAGACCCCTTATGAGAAGTGGGCTGGGAGAAAACTATCGCTTTCTTATTTGTGCATTTGACAGTGTTTGGAGAAGGTCGAGATACCAATTCCCAAGAAACACAAGCTCAGACAAAAGACAGTGGATTTTATCTTTCTAGGATATGTTTCGTGGAGTGTTAGATATAGATTTTTAGTAATTAAATCTGAGGAAATAATATGCAGGTTGATACTATAATTGGATCTCGTGATGCAACATTATTTTTAGAATATGTTCCTATGAAATATATGCATAACACTGCTAGAATTTCCTCTAAAAATATTTCCTAAATCTAGTGCATCTATTGTGATTTTTGAATAACCACATGACTAAGTCCTTGAGAAGGATGATGATGAACATCTCACAAGGAGTAAGAGACAAAGGATTGCAAAATCCTTTGGTAATGATTTCATCTGTACCTTGTGGATGATATTTCTAGATCCATTGACGAGGCATATTCATCTCCTGATGCAAATGATTAAATATAGGTTGTCCAAAATAAAATGAAATCAGTTCTTTCTAATGGAACTTGAGAATTATCGAAATGTTGTCCTATAGTTGTAAATCTGTGGGTTGTAAGTGAGTGTTCAAAAAATAGCTAAGGCCTAATGGTACTATTGAGAAGTACAAGGAACAACTTGTAGGAAAGGCTACACCTAGAAAGTAATTAAATATTACTTTGACACATATTCACCTTGTTGCTAAACTGACCATCATTCGAGCACTACTTTTACTGGTTGCTATGATCTTATCGTTCATCAAATGGACGCGAAGACAACTTTCCTCAATTGAGATTTGGAATAGGAAATCCATATGTATCAGTCAGATGGGTTTGTGGTAAAGGGTGAAGATACAAAGATGTGAAAGTTTTTAAAATCTTTATATGGCCCAAAACAATTACTTAAGCAATGGCATGAGAAGTTTGGAAAACTCTAATTTCTGCTGGCATTGTCATTAATGAGGCTTGGTATTTTTACTACAACCATGGTGGGGGCGAAGATGTTATATTATGTTTGTATATGGATGGAATTTTGTTCTCTAGTACAAACATGACCGTGATAAACAAAGCCAAGTCTTTCTTGTTAAAGAGTTTTGATATGAAAGATCTAGAAGAAGCTAATGCGATCATAAACGTCAAGCTAATTAAGAACGGGAGTGTGATTAATTTAACACAATCTCATTATGTTGAGAAGATCTTGAGTTTTTTTGGATTTATTGATAGCAAGTATTCTCCAACACCTTATGAATAAGAAAGAACCAACTAATAGTTGAGATACTCTCAAATTATTGGTTCTCTCGGTACTTAGCAAGCGTTAACAGACTAGAGATCTCTTCTGATGTGAGAAAGTTGAGTAGGTTCATGTCTAACCCGGTTATTGATCATTGGCATAAACTTTAAACAGTCATGTGCTATCTATGTGGTATAATGAGCTATGGGGTTTACTATTCAGGGCATCCTGATGTGCTTGAAAGATATAATGATTTCAACTGGATATCTGATGTCGATGAACTCTACGGCACAAGTGGGTATTTGTTTACCCATGGAGGTGGCACATTGTCATGTAGGTCTCGTAGACAAACCATACTAACGAGGTAAACCATGGAAGCATAACTTGTTGCTTTATACACATCCATTGTTGAGTCAGAATGACCGGGTGAGCTCTTGACGGAGTTGCATATGGTTTAAAAACATGTTTCGATAATCCTTTTGAATTGTGACAACCAAATTGTTATTGTTAAGGTGAACAATTCTAAGCATAATGCCAAGTCATCGAGACACATGAAGAAACATTTGAAATCTGTCAGAGAAACTCCAAAGTAATAACTGTTACATATATTCAAACAGACAAAACCTAGAAGTTCCCTTTACAAAGGGATTATCACAAAGTGTGATAGAAAGTGCATCGAGGTAGATGGGGTTGAGACTCATGGATGTTACACCATAGTGTTGGAGATATGCCCTAGAGGAAATAATAAAAGTGGTTATTATTATATCTTTGTGTTTATGATAAATGTTTACATTCATGCTATAACAGTATTAACCGGAAACATTAATACTTGTGTGATTTGTAAGCTAAATTAGAGTCCCTAGTAAAGCCTCTTTATAATACTAGCTTTTTGGTTAATAGATGATCGTGGTTTCTCGATCATGAACATTGATATGTTATTAACAACAAGATCATATCATTAGGAGAATGGTATGATGGACATACTCCTATAGATAAGCGTAGCATAAAGATCAAGTCATTTCAATAGTTCGTTTGCTATAAGCTTTCTGATACATAGTAACCTAATTCCTTTGACCATGAGATCATGCTAATCACCATCGCCGGAAGGATGCTTTGATGACATCAAACACCACACCATAACTGGGTGGCTATAAAGGTGGCATTGAGTGTTCGAAAAGTATGGGTTGAGGCACATGGATCAAGAGTGGGATTTGTCCATCCATATGACGGATAGATATACTCTGGGCCCTCTCGGTGGAATGTCATCCAATTAGCTTCCAAACATGTGATTGACTCACAAGGGATCACATATCACGGGAACGAGAAAAGAGTACTTATCGATAACGAGGTTAAACTAGGTATGCAGAGATACCGACGATCAAAACCTCGGATAAGTAAACTATCGTGAGACAAAGGGAAATTGGTATCGTATGTAAGTGGTTCATTCGATCGCAAAGTAATCATAGAAATAAGTGGGAGCCATATGAATTTCTAGATTCCTATATTGGTTATTGATCGGAGAAGTGTCTCGTTCATGTCCGCATAATTCACGAACCGTAGGGAGACACACTTAAGGATTCAATGTTGTTTAGTAGATATGGAATGTTAGTAGGGATACCGAATGTTGTTCGGAGTCTCGGATGGGATCCGGGATATCACGAGGAGATCCGGAATGGTCCGAAGAATAAAATTCATATAAGGAAAGTCCGATTCCGGAGTTCGGGAAAGATTCGGATGTTTTCACAGGAGAGGTTCTAGAAGGTTCACCGAACCGGAAGGGGAATGATCCATAAATGTGTCATGAGTAAGTGGAATGATTGGATCATATCCTAGGTCACTTGGTGTGAGCATTTGTGAGAGATAATTAAATCTCTAAATTGAAAGTCAAACGGGAGTTTGAAAAGTCAAAATGGAACAATGGTTTCCTAGTGGAAGAAGGAACAAGTCCTTCTCTCAATCCAACTTGGGTTTGGGTTTGGATTCAAACCCACCACTCCCAAGGCTGCCCCTCTCATAAATAGAGGGGGGGCTGCCCCAAAACACCAAGCCCTAGCCCCTCTACACCCGCGTCGCCACCGCCGCGCCGCCGGCCCTTCGCCGTCGCCCTAGCCGCTGACACCTCCTCCTCCTCCTCCCGGTCTTCTATGTTGGAGATATGCCCTAGAGGCAATAATGAAAGTGGTTATTATTATATCTTTGTGTTTATGATAAATGTTTACATTTAGGCTATAATAGTATTAACCAGAAACATTAATACTTGTGTGATTTGTAAACTAAACTAGAGTCCCTGGTAAAGCCTCTTTATAATACTAGCTTGTTGATTAATAGATGATCGTGGTTTCTCGATCATGAACATTGAGATGTTATTAATAACAATATCATATCATTAGGAGAATGGTATGATGGACATACTCCTATAGATAAGCGTAGCATTAAGATCAAACCATTTCAATAGTTTGTTTGCTATAAGCTTTCCGATACATAGTAACCTAATTCCTTTGACCATGAGATCATGTTAATCACCATCACCGGAAGGATGCTTTGATGACATCAAACACCACACCGCAACTGGGTGGCTATAAAGGTGGCATTGAGTGTTCGGAAAGTATGGGTTGAGGCACATGGATCAAGAGTGGGATTTGTCCATCCATATGACGGATAGATATACTCTGGGCCCTCTCGGTGGAATGTCATCCAATTAGCTTGCAAGCATGTGACTGGTTCACAAGGGATCACATATCACGGGAACGAGAAAAGAGTACTTATCGGTAATGAGGTTGAGCTGGGTATGCAGAGATACCGACGATCAAAACCTCGGATAAGTAAACTATCGTCAGACAAAGGAAAATTGGTATCGTATGTAAGTGGTTCATTCGATCGCAAAGTAATCGTAGAAATATGTGGGAGACATAAGAATTTCTAGATTCCTCTATTGGTTATTGATTGGAGAAGTGTCTCGATCATGTCCGCATAATTCACGAACCGTAGGGAGACACACTTAAGGATTCAATGTTGTTTAGTAGATATGGAATTTTAATAGGGATACCGGATGTTGTTCGGAGTCTCGGATGGGATCCGGGATATCACGAGGAGATCCGGAATGGTCCGGATAATAAGATTCATCTAAGGAAAGTCCGATTCCGGAGTTCGGGAAAGTTTCCGATGTTTTCATCGGAGAAGTTCTAGAAAGGTCTAGAAGGTTCACCGGTCCGGAAGGGGAATGGTCCATGAATATGTCATGGATATGTGGAATGATTGGATCACATCCTAGGTCACTTGGTGTTGACATTTTCAAGAGAGAAATAAATCTCTAAATTAAAAGTCAAACATGAAGTTTGAAAAGTCAAACTAGAACAATGGTTTCCTAGTGGGAGAAGAAACAAGTTCTTCTCTCAAACCAACTTGGGTTTGGGTTTGGATTCAAACCCACCACTCCCAAGGCTTCCCCTCCCTCTCATAAATAGAGGGGGAGGGCTGCCCCAACACCACAAGAGCCAAGCCCTCCCCACACACCCGTCGCCGCTGTCAAGCCGCCGCCGCCGCCACGCCGCTTGTCGCCGTAGCCCTAGCCACCGCCGACACCTCCTCCGGTCATCTAAACCCTAGATCTCCGGAAACCCTAATCCACCATAACTCGATCCGCTTAGGCGAAGCCTGCGGATATTCCTCTACTTCCGACCACGCCGTGCGGCCGCCGGAATCACGAGGGAGAACTACAACCTCCGCTGCGAGGAACAAGGGAGAGGAAGGTCTTCATCGAGTACCGAATGTGTGACCGACTGCGGAAGCGCTGCCGGAACGCAGCGCCAGAAGGATCGTCTACGCGATCTTGAGATTGGCAAGTGTACGACTACATCACCCACAAGAATATGCTCTCGTTAACCGCTTTGGAATCTTCGAGGGTGAGTGCTTCTATCGACTCGTTGCTACAATCTAGTAGATAGATCTTGGCTTGTTTGTGCGCATGCGGTAGAAATTTTTTGTTTTCCATGCTACGGATCCCTTCATTCTAAACCCTAGATCACCGGGAAACCCTAGATCCACCATAACTCGCACCGTCTTAGGCGAAGCCCTGCGGGATCTTCCCTCCACTTCCGACACCACGCCGTCGTGCTACCGGAATCGCGAGGGGAGAACTACAACCTCCTTTTCCTGCTGGAACAAGGAATAGGAAGGTCTTCATCGAGTACCGAACGTGTGACCGACTACGGAAGCGCTGCCGAAATGCAGCGCCGGAAGGATCGTCTACGCGATCTTGAGATCGACAAGTGTACGACTACATCACCCATGAGAATCTGCTCTCCTTAACCGCTTTGGAATCTTTGAGGGTGACTGCTTCTATCAACTCGTTGCTACAATCTAGTAGATAGATCTTGGCTTGTTTGTGTGCATGCGGTAGAATTTTTTTGTTTTCCATGCTACGAACCCCTATAGTGGTATCAGAGCCGTGTCTATATGTAGATCTGTTGCACGAGTAGAACACAATGGTCATTGTGGGAGGTGGTGCTTTTATTATCAATTGCTTTTTGTGTACTTTGCATCTTGCGGTATGATGGGATGAAGCGGCCCGGGCTAACCTTACATGACATCGTTCATGAGACTTGCTCCACGCTCAACATGCAACTTGTGTTGCATAAGTGGCTTTGCGGGTGTCTGTCTCTCCCATCATAGTATAGATTCAATTTACAACGGGCACTTGATAGTTCAAACATCAACGTTGTGGTTCTTGTTCGTAAGTTAGAACAACACTTATTGAAAGCCCCAAACCACGTAAAATATGCAAAGAAAATTAGAGGCGTCTAACTTTGTTTTGCAGGGGTGTGTTGTGATGTGATATGGCCATTATTGTCATTATATATGATGTATGCAATGTTCCTTATTGTATAGTTGGCAACCGGCAGGAGACATATGGTTGTCTTTTAAATTCTGTTAAGACCTGCGTGTCTATCCAAAGTAGTTGTAATAGTTGATGCTGGTGGACGACAGTCATGAAGCGGCGCCATTGACCTTGACGCCATACCGGTGATGATGGAGATCATGTTCGTTCTTGAAGATGGAGATCAGAAGCACAAGAAGAAAGGCCATATCATATCACATATTATGAATTTCATGTGATGTTAATCCTTTTATGCATCTTGTATTGCTTAGTTCACGACGGTAGCATTATAATATGATCCATCAAGCACACAATTTCAAGTTTTAAAGTGTTCATCCTTAGTAAGCATTGTTGCTAAAGCTCGTTGTTTCGAAGCACCACGTGATGATCAGGTGTGTTAGATTCTTCGAGTGTATACAATGTGAGCAAGCCAGATTTTCTCATGCGGAAGCTAAGGTTAGATCTTGACGAGCCTAGCATGTACAGACATGGTATCGGAACACGGACCACCGAAAGGTAAATCATGAGTCATATAGTAGATATGATGAACATATTGACTGTTCGCCATTGAAGCTACATCAACTCTCGTGATGATCGGTTTTGATGTGGTGAATTTGGTTTGTGTGATCACTAAAACAATGTGAGGGATATAGTTTTGAGTGGGAGTTCACCTAGATTAATTTAACTATTAATTAAAACTCAATTTGTCATAAACTTAGTCTAAACTATTGTAAATATGTTGTAGATCAATGGCGGCCCCTACCATCAATTTTAATGCGTTCCTAGAGAAAGAAAAGTTGAAAAACAATGGAAGCAACTTCGCGGATTGGTTCCGCAATTTGAGGATTGTCCTCAATGCTGGCAATTTGACCTATGTGCTGGATGCACCGCTAGGTGACCCGCCTGCAGCTGATGCTACCAATGAGGTAAAGAATGTTTTCCTTGCTCGGAAGAATCAGTACTCCACAGTTCAATGTGCTATCTTGTATGGTTTGGAATCGGAGCTTCAGAAAAGGTTTGAGAACCATGACCCACATGATATTTTCCGTGAACTCAAAATGATATTTGCGGCTCATGCGACAGTTGAGAGTTATGAGGCTTTTGAAAAGTTATTTAACTGCAAGATGGAAGAGGGCAACTCCGTTAGTGAGCATGTGCTTAAGATGTCTGGGCACGCAAGCAAGCTTCAAAGCTTAGGTATAGTAATTCCTAATGCTTTGGGGATTCACCGTGTCCTCCAATCACTACCACCAAGGTACAAGAACTTTGTGATGAACTACAATATGCAAAATTTGGACAGGTCGTTGCCCGAACTCTTCTCCATGTTAAAGTCTGCAGAATCGGAGATCAAGAAAGAGCACCAAGTGTTGTTGGTCAATAAGACCACCAAATTCAAGAAGCAAGGCAAGTATAAGAAAAAGGGAAACTTCAAGAAGGGCGGTAAGAAAGTTACCGCGTCGATGAAGAAGACCAAGGTTGGGTCTAAGCCTGATACTGAGTGCTTTTACTACAAGGGAGAAGGTCACTGGAAGCTGCATTTCCCTAAGTACTTGGCGGATTTGAAGAACGGCAACATCAAGAAGAAAGGTATATCCGATATACATGTTATTGATGTGTATCTCACTAGTACTCGTAGTAATGCCAGGGTATTTGATACTGGTTCGGTTGCTCATATTTGTAACTCAAGCAGTGCTTTGAATAAACGGAAGCTAGCGAAGAACGAGGTGTGACGCGCTGTCGAAATGGATCAAAGGTTGATGCGATCGCGGTCGGCACGCTACCTCTTCATCTACCATTGGGATTAGTTTTATACTTAAATAATTGTTATTTGGTGCCTGCGTTGAGCATGAACATTATATCCGGATCATGTTTATTGCGATACGGTTACTTGTTTAAGTCCTAGAATAATGATTGTTCGATTTATATGAGTAATATGTTTTATGCACATGCACCTTTGATAGATGGTCTATTCTTATTGAATATCGATTGTGGTAATACACACATTAATAACATTGAAGCTAAACCGTTGAAATTGAGTGATAACTCGACCTATATGTGGCACTGTCGTCTTGGTCATATTGGAGTGAAGCGTATGAAGAAACTCCATTCTGATGGACTTCTTGAATCACTTGAAAGATGCAAAGCATGTCTGATGGGTAAAATGACCAAGACTCCATTTTCTGGTATGATGGAGCGAGATATGGACTTATTAGAAATCATACATACCGATGTGTGTGGTCCAATGAGTTTAGCATCACACGGTGGTTATCGCTATGTTCTTACCTTCACGGATGACTTGAGTAGATATGGGTATATCTATTTCATGAAACATAAGTCTGAAACATTCGAGAAGGTTAAGGAATTTCAAAGTGAGGTAGAGAATCAACGTAACAAGAAGATTAAATTTCTACGATCTGATCGTGGAGCTGAATATCTAAGTTACGAGTTTGGCGAGCATTTTAAGAAATGCAGAATACTTTCAGAATTGACACCACCGGAAACACCACAACGTAATGGTGTGTCCGAACGTCGTAATCGAACTCTCTTAGATATGGTTCGTTCTATGATGTCACTTACAGATTTACCGCTATCATTTTGGGGTTATGCATTAGAAACAGCCGCATTCACTTTAAATAGGGCACCATCTAAATCCGTTGAAACGACACCGTATGAATTATGGTTTGGGAAGAAACCTAAATTGTCGTTCCTTAAAGTTTGGGGTTGCGAATCTTATGTAAAGAAGTTACAGCCCGACAAGCTTGAACCCAAAGCGGTAAAATGCGTCTTCATAGGATACCCGAATGAAACTATTGGGTATACCTTCTATCATAGATCCGAGGGCAAAATCTTCGTTGCCAAGAATGGATCCTTTCTAGAGAAGGAATTTCTCTCGAAAGAAGTGACTGGAAGGAAAGTAGAACTCGACGAGGTTGTTGAACCTTCTCTCGAACTTGCGAGTAGCGCACCACCAGAAGTAGTTCCTGTGGCGCCTACACCAATAAGAGAGGAAGCTAATGATGTTGATCATGAAACTTCGGTTGAAGTTACTATGGAACCTCGCAGATCAACGAGAACTCGTACCACTCCTGATTGGTATGATCCCGTTATGAGTGTCATGTTGGTGGACAACACCGATGACCCTGTGACATATGACGAAGCGATGATGAGCCCAGATTCCAATAAATGGCAAGAATCCATGAAATCCGAGATTGGATCCATGTACAAAAACCAAGTATGGACTTTGGTGGACTTAACGGATGGCCGGAAGGCTGTCGTGAACAAATGGATTTTCAAGAAGAAAACGGATCCTGATGGTAATATTACTATCTATAAAGCTCGACTTGTCGCAAAAGGGTTTCGACAAATTCAAGGTGTTGACTACGATGAGACTTTCTCACCAGTAGCGAAGCTAAAGTCTGTGAGGATTATGTTAGCAATCGCTGCATATTATGATTATGAGCTATGGTAGATGGATGTCAAAACAGCGTTCCTCAATGGAGACATTGATGAAGAGTTGTATATGATGCAACCCAAAGGTTTTGTCGATCCTAAAGATGCTAACAAGGTATGCAAACTTCAAAGGTCCATATATGGATTGAAGCAAGCATCCCGAAGTTGGAATCAACGTTTTGATAAGGTAATCAAAAGTTTTGGTTTTATACAAACTTATTGAGAAGCTTGTATTTACAAGAAAGTGAGTGGGAGCCCTGTAGAATTCTTAATACTATATTTAGATGACATATTGTTGATTGGGAATGATGTAAACCTTATAAATAGTGTCAAAGATTATTTGAATAATAGTTTTTCAATGAAAGATCTTGGCGAAGCATCTTATATATTAGGCATAAAGATTTATAGAGATAGATCAAGGCGTCTAATATCATTGTCACAGAGTACATATTTGGACAAAGTTCTAAAGAGGTTTGGAATGGAAGATAGCAAGAAAGGGTTCTTGCCCATGTTGCCCAATACGACCTTGAGTAAAACTCAAAGTCCTGCAACGACAGAAGATAGAGAAAGGATGAGTAAGACTCCCTATGCCTCAGCCATAGGATCTCTTATGTATGCCATGCTATGTACTAGACCCGACATTGCATATGTTGTTAGTTTGACTAGCAGATATCAAAGTGATCCATGAGTGGATCATTGGACAGTGGTCAAAAACATCCTTAAGTACTTGAGAAGAACTAAGGATATGGTTCTTTCTTATGGAGGTGATGAACAACTCGCTGTTAATGGTTAAACCGATGCTAGTTGGAACACCGATCCGGATGATTCTAAATCTCAATCTGGATACGTATTTACTTTGAATGGTGCAGCAGTTAGCTGGAGGAGTGCAAAGCCAAGCGTTGTGGCGAGACCTTCAACTGAATCGGAGTAGATAGCTACTTCAGAGGCTTCACAAGAGGCGATATGGATGAAGGAGTTCATTACAGAGGTCGGTGTGGTTCCAAGTGCGCTGGACACAATGTCTATCTACTGTGATAACATGGGCGCCATAGCCAATGCGCAAGAACCAAGGTCACACAAGAAGCTGAAGCATATCAAGCTACGTTTTCACGCTATTCGAGAGCATGTCCAAGATGGTGACATAAAGATTTGCAAAGTACACACAAATCTGAATGTGGCGGATCCGTTGACTAAACCTCTCCCGAGGGCAAAACATGACCAGCACCAAACCGTCATGGGTGTTCGGTATATTACCATGTAATCTAGATTAGTTGACTCTAGTGCAAGTGGGAGACTGTTAGAGATATGCCCTAGAGGCAATAATAAAAGTGGTTATTATTATATCTTTGTGTTTATGATAAATGTTTACATTCATGCTATAATAGTATTAACCGGAAACATTAATACTTGTGTGATTTGTAAACTAAATTAGAGTCCCTGGTAAAGCCTCTTTATAATACTAGCTTGTTGGTTAATAGATGATCGTGGTTTCTCGATCATGAACATTGAGATGTTATTAATAACAAGATCATATCATTAGGAGAATGGTATGATGGACATACTCCTATAGATAAGCGTAGCATTAAGATCAAGTCATTTCAATAGTTCATTTGCTATAAGCTTTCTGATACATAGTAACCTAATTCCTCCGACCATGAGATCATGTTAATCACCATCACCGGAAGGATGCTTTGATGACATCAAACACCACACCGTAACTGGGTGGCTATAAAGGTGGCATTGAGTGTTCAGAAAGTATGGGTTGAGGCACATGGATCAAGAGTGGGATTTGTCCATCCATATGACGGATAGATATACTCTGGGCCCTCTCGGTGGAATGTCATCCAATTAGCTTGCAAGCATGTGACTGGTTCACAAGGGATCACATATCACGGGAACGAGAAAAGAGTACTTATCGGTAATGAGGTTGAACTGGGTATGCAGAGATACCGACGATCAAAACCTCGGATAAGTAAACTATCGTGAGACAAAGGAAAATTGGTATCGTATGTATGTGGTTCATTCGATCACAAAGTAATCGTAGATATGTGGGAGACATAAGAATTTCTAGATTCCTCGATTGGTTATTGATTGGAGAAGTGTCTCGATCATGTCCGCATAATTCACGAACCGTAGGGAGACACACTTAAGGATTCGATGTTGTTTAGTAGATATGGAATTTTAATAGGGATACCGGATGTTGTTCGGAGTCTCGGATGGGATCCGGGATATCACGAGGAGATCCGGAATGGTCTGGATAATAAGATTCATCTAAGGAAAGTCCGATTCCGGAGTTCGGGAAAGTTTCCGATGTTTTCATTGGAGAAGTTCTAGAAAGGTCTAGAAGGTTCACCGGTCCGGAAGGGGAATGGTCCATGAATATGTCATGGATATGTGGAATGATTGGATCACATCCTAGGTCACTTGGTGTTGACATTTGCAAGAGAGAAATAAAACTCTAAATTAAAAGTCAAACATGAAGTTTGAAAAGTCAAACTAGAACAATGGTTTCCTAGTGGGAGAAGAAACAAGTTCTTCTCTCAAACCAACTTGGGTTTGGGTTTGGGTTTGGATTCAAACCCACCCCTCCCAAGGCTTCCCCTCCCTCTCATAAATAGAGGGGGAGGGCTGCCCCAACACCACAAGAGCCAAGCCCTCCCCACACACCCGCGTCGCCGCCGCCGTCGCGCCCAAGCCGCCGCCGCCGGTTCGTCGCCGTAGCCCTAGCCACCGCCGACACCTCCTCCTAGTCATCTAAACCCTAGATCTCCGGGAAACCCTAATCCACCATAACTCGCATCCGGCTTAGGCGAAGCCCCGCGGGATATTCCCTCTACTTCCGACACCACGCCGTCGTGCTGCCGGAATCACGAGGGGAGAACTACAACCTCCGCTGCCTGCAGGAACAAGGGAGAGGAAGGTCTTCATCGAGTACCGAATGTGTGACCGACTGCGGAAGCGCTGCCGGAACGCAGCGCCAGAAGGATCGTCTACGCGATCTTGAGATTGGCAAGTGTACGACTACATCACCCACGAGAATATGCTCTCGTTAACCGCTTTGGAATCTTCGAGGGTGAGTGCTTCTATCGACTCGTTGCTACAATCTAGTAGATAGATCTTGGCTTGTTTGTGCGCATGCGGTAGAAATTTTTTGTTTTCCATGCTACGGATCCCTTCATTCTAAACCCTAGATCACCGGGAAACCCTAGATCCACCATAACTCGCACCGTCTTAGGCGAAGCCCTGCGGGATCTTCCCTCCACTTCCGACACCACGCCGTCGTGCTACCGGAATCGCGAGGGGAGAACTACAACCTCCTTTTCCTGCTGGAACAAGGAAGAGAAAGGTCTTCATCGAGTACCGAACGTGTGACCGACTACGGAAGCGCTGCCGAAATGCAGCGCCAGAAGGATCGTCTACGCGATCTTGAGATCGGCAAGTGTACGACTACATCACCCATGAGAATCTGCTCTCCTTAACCGCTTTGGAATCTTCGAGGGTGAGTGCTTCTATCGACTCGTTGCTACAATCTAGTAGATAGATCTTGGCTTGTTTGTGTGCATGCGGTAGAATTTTTTGTTTTCCATGCTACGAAACCCTATAGTGGTATCAGAGCCGTGTCTATATGTAGATCTGTTGCACGAGTAGAACACAATGGTCATTGTGGGCGGTGGTGCTTTTATTATTAATTGCTTTTTGTGTACTTTGCATCTTGCGGTATGATGGGATGAAGCGGCCCGGGCTAACCTTACATGACATCGTTCATGAGACTTGCTCCACGCTCAACATGCAACTTGTATTGCATAAGTGGCTTTGCGGGTGTCTGTCTCTCCCATCATAGTATAGATTCAATTTACAACGGGCACTTGATAGTTCAAACATCAACGTTGTGGTTCTTGTTCGTAAGTTAGAACAACACTTATTGAAAGCCCCAAACCACGTAAAATATGCAAAGAAAATTAGAGGCGTCTAACTTTGTTTTGCAGGGGTGTGTTGTGATGTGATATGGCCATGATTGTGATTATATATGATGTATGCAATGTTCCTTATTGTAAGTTGGCAACCGGCAGGAGACATATGGTTGTCTTTTAAATTATGTTAAGACCTGCGTGTCTATCCAAAGTAGTTGTAATAGTTGATGCTGGTGGACGACAGTCATGAAGCGGCGCCATTGACCTTGACTCCATACCGGTGATGATGGAGATCATGTTCGTGCTTGAATATGGAGATCAGAAGCACAAGAAGAAAGGCCATATCATATCACATATTATGAATTTCATGTGATGTTAATCCTTTTATGCATCTTGTATTGCTTAGTTCACGACGGTAGCATTATAAGATGATCCATCAAGCACACAATTTCAAGTTTTAAAGTGTTCATCCTTAGTAAGTACTGTTGCTAAAGCTCATTGTTTCGAAGCACCACGTGATGATCGGGTGTGTTAGATTCTGCGAGTGTATACAATGTGAGCAAGCCAGATTTTCTCATGCGGAAGCTAATGTTAGATCTTGACGAGCCTAGCATGTACAAACATGGTATCGGAACACGGACCACCGAAAGGTAAATCATGAGTCATATAGTAGATATGATGACCATATTGACTGTTTGCCATTGAAGCTACATCAACTCTCGTGATGATCGGTTTTGATGTGGTGAATTTGGTTTGTGTGATCACTAAAACAATGTGAGGGATATAGTTTTGAGTGGGAGTTCACCTAGATTAATTTAACTATTAATTAGAACTCAATTTTTCATAAACTTAAGTCTAAACTATTGCAAATATGTTGTAGATCAATGGCGGCCCCTACCATCAATTTTAATGCGTTCCTAGAGAAAGAAAAGTTGAAAAACAACGGAAACAACTTCGCGGATTGGTTCCGCAATTTGAGGATTGTCCTCAATGCTGGCAATTTGACCTATGTGCTGGATGCACCGCTAGGTGACCCGCCTGCAGCTGATGCTACCAATGAGGTAAAGAATGTTTTCCTTGCTCGGAAGAATCAGTACTCCACAGTTCAGTGTGCTATCTTGTATGGTTTGGAATCGGAGCTTCAGAAAAGGTTTGAGAAACATGACCCACATGATATTTTTCGTGAACTCAAAATGATATTTGTGGCTCACGCGACAGTTGAGAGTTATGAGGCTTTTGAAAAGTTATTTAACTGCAAGATGGAAGAGGGCAACTCCGTTAGTGAGCATGTGCTTAAGATGTCTAGGCACGCAAGCAAGCTTCAAAGCTTAGGTATAGTAATTCCTAATGCTTTGGGGATTCACCATGTCCTCCAATCACTACCACCAAGGTACAAGAACTTTGTGATGAACTACAATATGCAAAATTTGGACAGGTCGTTGCCCGAACTCTTCTCCATGTTAAAGTCTGCAGAATTGGAGATCAAGAAAGAGCACCAAGTGTTGTTGGTCAATAAGACCACCAAATTCAAGAAGCAAGGCAAGTATAAGAAAAAGGGAAAATTCAAGAAGGGCGGTAAGAAAGTTACCGCGTCGGTGAAGAAGACCAAGGTTGGGTCTAAGCCTGATACTGAGTGCTTTTACTACAAGGGAGAAGGTCACTGGAAGCGGAATTTCCCTAAGTACTTGGCGGATTTGAAGAACGACAACATCAAGAAGAAAGGTATATCCGATATACATGTTATTGATGTGTATCTCACTAGTACTCGTAGTAATGCCAGGGTATTTGATACTGGTTCGGTTGCTCATATTTGTAACTCGAAACAGGTACTGCTGAATAAACGGAAGCTAGCGAAGAACGAGGTGACGATGCGCGTTGGAAATGGATCAAAGGTTGATGTGATCACGGTCGGCACGCTACCTCTTCATCTACCATTGGGATTAGTTTTATACTTAAATAATTGTTATTTGGTGCCTGCGTTGAGCATGAACATTATATCCGGATCATGTTTATTGCGATACGGTTACTTGTTTAAGTCCTAGAATAATGGTTGTTCGATTTATATGAGTAATATGTTTTATGCACATGCACCTTTGATAGATGGTCTATTCTTATTGAATATCGATTGTGGTAATACACACATTAATAACATTGAAGCTAAACGGTTGAAATTGAGTGATAACTCGACCTATATGTGGCACTGTCGCCTTGGTCATATTGGAGTGAAGCGTATGAAGAAACTCCATTCTGATGGACTTCTTGAATCACTTGAAAGATGCAAAGCATGTCTGATGGGTAAAATGACCAAGACTCCATTTTCTGGGATGATGGAGCGAGCTACGGAGTTATTAGAAATCATACATACCGATGTGTGTGGTCCAATGAGTTTAGCATCACGCGGTGGTTATCGCTATGTTCTTACCTTCACGGATGACTTGAGTAGATATGGGTATATCTATTTCATGAAACATAAGTCTGAAACATTCGAGAAGGTTAAGGAATTTCAAAGTGAGGTAGAGAATCAACGTAACAAGAAGATTAAATTTCTACGATCTGATCGTGGAGCTGAATATCTAAGTTACGAGTTTGGCGAGCATTTTAAGAAATGCAGAATACTTTCAGAATTGACACCACCGGAAACACCACAACGTAATGGTGTGTCCGAACGTCGTAATCAAACTCTCTTAGATATGGTTCGTTCTATGATGTCACTTACAGATTTACCGCTAGGGTTATGCATTAGAAACAGCCGCATTCACTTTAAATAGGGCACCATCTAAATCCGTTGAAACGACACCATATGAATTATGGTTTGGGAAGAAACCTAAATTGTCGTTCCTTAAAGTTTGGGGTTGCGAATCTTATGTAAAGAAGTTACAGCCTGACAAGCTTGAACCCAAAGCGGTAAAATGCGTGTTCATAGGATACCCGAATGAAACTATTGGGTATACCTTCTATCATAGATCCGAGGGCAAAATCTTCGTTGCCAAGAATGGATCCTTTCTAGAGAAGGAATTTCTCTCGAAAGAAGTGACTGGAAGGAAAGTAGAACTCGACGAGGTTGTTGAACCTTCTCTCGAACTTGCGAGTAGTGCAACACCAGAAGTAGTTCCTGTGGCGCCTACACCAATAAGAGAGGAAGCTAATGATGTTGATCATGAAACTTCGGTTGAAGTTACTACGGAACCTCGCAGATCAACGAGAACTCGTACCACTCCTGATTGGTATGATCCCGTTATGAGTGTCATGTTGGTGGACAACACCGATGACCCTGTGACATATGACAAAGCGATGATGAGCCCAGATTACAATAAATGGCAACAATCCATGAAATCCGAGATTGGATCCATGTACAAAAACCAAGTATGGACTTTGGTGGACTTACCGGATGGCCGGAAGGCTATCGTGAACAAATGGATTTTCAAGAAGAAAACGGATCCTGATGGTAATATTACTGTCTATAAAGCCCGACTTGTTGCAAAAGGGTTTCGACAAATTCAAGGTGTTGACTACGATGAGACTTTCTCACCAGTAGCGAAGCTAAAGTCTGTGAGGATTATGTTAGCAATCGCTGCATATTATGATTATGAGCTATGGTAGATGGATGTCAAAACAGCGTTCCTCAATGGAGACATTGATGAAGAGTTGTATATGATGCAACCCAAAGGTTTTGTCGATCCTAAAGATGCTAACAAGGTATGCAAACTTCAAAGGTCCATATATGGATTGAAGCAAGCATCCCGAAGTTGGAATCAACGTTTTGATAAGGTTATCAAAAGTTTTGGTTTTATACAAACTTATTGAGAAGCTTGTATTTACAAGAAAGTGAGTGGGAGCCCTGTAGCATTCTTAATACTATATCTAGATGACATATTGTTGATTGGGAATGATGTAAACCTTATAAATAGTGTCAAAGATTATTTGAATAATAGTTTTTCAATGAAAGATCTTGGCGAAGCAGCTTATATATTAGGCATAAAGATTTATAGAGATAGATAAAGGCGCCTAATATCATTGTCACAGAGTACATATTTGGACAAAGTTCTAAAGAGGTTTGGAATGGAAGATATCAAGAAAGGGTTCTTGCCCATGTTGCCCAATACGACCTTGAGTAAAACTCAAAGTCCTGCAACGACAGAAGATAGAGAAAGGATGAGTAAGACTCCCTATGCCTCAGCCATAGGATCTCTTATGTATGCCATGCTATGTACTAGACCCGACATTGCATATGCTGTTAGTTTGACTAGCAGATATCAAAGTGATCCATGAGTGGATCATTGGACAACGGTCAAAAACATCCTTAAGTACTTGAGAAGAACTAAGGATATGGTTCTTTCTTATGGAGGTGATGAACAACTCGTTGTTAATGGTTACACCGATGCTAGTTGGAACACCGATCCGGATGATTATAAATCTCAATCTGGATATGTTTTACTTTGAATGGTGCAGCAGTTAGCTGGAGGAGTGCAAAGCAAAGCGTTGTGGCGAGATCTTCAACTGAATCGGAGTAGATAACTGTTTCAGAGGCTTCACAAGAGGCGATATGGATGAAGGAGTTCATTACAGAGCTCGGTGTGGTTCCAAGTGCGCTGGACACAATGTCTATCTATTGTGATAACATGGGCGCCATAGCCAATGCGCAAGAACCAAGGTCACACAAGAAGCGGAAGCATATCAAGCTACGTTTTCACGCTATTCGAGAGCATGTCCAAGATGGTGACATAAAGATTTGCAAAGTACACACAAATCTGAATGTGGCGGATCCGTTGACTAAACCTCTCTCGAGGGCAAAACATGACCAGCACCAAACCGTCATGGGTGTTCGGTATATTACCATGTAATCGAGATTAGTTGACTCTAGTGCAAGTGGGAGACTGTTAGAGATATGCCCTAGAGGCAATAATAAAAGTGGTTATTATTATATCTTTGTGTTTATGATAAATGTTTACATTCATGCTATAACAGTATTAACTGGAAACATTAATACTTGTGTGATTTGTAAGCTAAATTAGAGTCCCTAGTAAAGCCTCTTTATAATACTAGATTGTTGGTTAATAGATGATCATGGTTTCTCGATCATGAACATTGAGATGTTATTAACAGCAAGATCATATCATTAGGAGAATGGTATGATGGACATACTCCTATAGATAAGCGTAGCATAAAGATCAAGTCATTTCAATAGTTCCTTTGCTATAAGATTTCTGATACATAGTAACCTAATTCCTTCGACCATGATATCATGCTAATCACCATCGCCGGAAGGATGCTTTGATGACATCAAACACCACACCGTAACTGGGTGGCTATAAAGGTGGCATTGAGTGTTCAGAAAGTATGTGCTGAGGCACATGGATCAAGAGTGGGATTTGTTCATCCATATGATGGATAGATATACTCTAGGCCCTCTCGGTGGAATGTCATCCAATTAGCTTGCAAGCATGTGACTGGTTCACAAGGGATCACATATCATGGGAACGAGAAAAGAGTACTTATCGGTAACGAGGTTGAACTAGGTATGCAGAGATACCGACGATCAAAACCTTGGATAAGTAAACTATCGTGAGACAAAGGGAAATTGGTATCATTTGTAAGTGGTTCATTCGATCGCAAAGTAATCGTAGAAATATGTGGGAGCCATATGAATTTCCAGATTCCTCTATTGGTTATTGATCGGAGAAGTGTCTCATTCATGTCCGCATAATTCACGAACCGTAGGGAGACACACTTAAGGATTCGATGTTGTTTAGTAGATATGGAATGTTAGTAGGGATACTGAATGTTGTTCGGAGTCTCGGATGGGATACGAGATATCACGAGTAGATCCAGAATGGTCTTGAGAATAAGATTCATATAAGGAAAGTCCGATTCCGGAGTTCGGGAAAGATTCCAATGTTTTCACCGGAGTGGTTCTAGAAGGTTCAGCGAATCGGAAGGGGAATGGTCCATGAATGTGTCATGGGTAAGTGGAATGATTGGATCATATCCTAGGTCACTTGGTGTGTGCATTTGCAAGAGAGAATTAAAGCTCTAAATTGAAAGTCAAACGGGAGTTTGAATAGTCAAACTGGAACAATGGTTTCCTAGTGAAAGAAGGAACAAGTCCTTCTCTCAATCCAACTTGGGTTTGGGTTTGGATTCAAACCCAACCCTCCCAAGGCTGCCCCCCTCTCATAAATAGAGGTGGAGGGCTGCCCCAAAACACCAAGCCCTATCCCCTCTACACCCGCCACCGCCGCCTTACATCGCCGCCGGCCCGTCGCCGTCGCCCTAGCTGCCACCGACACATCCTCCTCCCGGTCTTCTAAACCCTAGATCCACCATAACTCGCACCGGCTTAGGCGAAGCCCTGCGGGATCTTCCCTCTACTTCCGACACCACGCCGTCGTGCTGCCGGAATCGCGAGGGGAGAAGTACAACCTCCGCTGCCTGCTGGAACAAGGAAGAGGAAGGTCTTCATCGAGTACCGAACATGTGACCAACTGCGGAAGCGCTGCCGGAACGCAGCGCCGGAAGGATCGTCTACGTGATCTTGAGATCGGCAAGTGTACGACTACATCACCCACGAGAATCTGATCTCGTTAACCGCTTTGGAATCTTTGAGGGTGGGTGCTTCTATCGACTCGATGCTACAATCTAGTAGATAGATCTTGGCTTGTTTGTGTGCATGCGGTAGATTTTTTATTTTCCATGCTACGAACCCCTACACATAGTGGTAAGCCGACCTTTGTGATCGGAGATCCCATGAATTAGGACTTGGGTAGAACAAACCAGTGGTTTGACCGATGAGAGTATTCTCTAACCTTTTTTATGTGAAGATGCATAACTCTCAAATCCATAAGGCATGTTGGTGACATGCCTTAATGTGTTTTTGTTGACTATAAATAAAAAACATGTTGTCATCCATGACATTATTGAAAAACATACATATATGAGCCCGACTTTTAGACGTCTATGAGAGTTGAATGATCTCTACGTAAAATCATGAAGAGACCAGGGAGTACAACGCATATGCTCCACCCGCTGGGTAGGCTATTGAAAGCCATGTATTGGTTATGAATTTGAGTAAAATTTGTTCACGCAAAATTGTCAATTCAAGGCATAGTCCATTGTTCAAGTGTGAATGGATGTAAATTAAAGCTTTAGGAGGAAGTTTAACTTAAGAGTCTCTGCTAAAATGCTGCTATATAAATAAGTAGCAAGAATTGATAAATCTTTAAATGGGCATTTGAGATCTGTAGGGGATTGTTATAAATAGTGGGCTAAATCCTTTTGACCCATGTAAGATTTCAGATTTTTCCTAAATCTCAAAGCCTATATATGTGAAAGCCCATACGTGTGACAACCCATGTTGGTGGCTACTCACATATGTATGATAAAAGGAGCGAGAACTAAGTTTAGTCTCACATAAAAAGTTAGAGGAGAGTTACACTAACTTAAAAGGTGAAGTCTTTCACCACTTGGTAAGTGAGTGAGAAGAGAAATAATACACGCACACATGCTCGTCCTCCTCCTTTGCCGTCTGCACGCTCGTCTCATCACGACGTGCGCGTCATTATTTGGGGAATGAGTCTCGAACCCACGTTGTACCCCTTAGGGTTTTTCCCGGGAGGTTCTATATAAAGTCCCGTAGAACATACGGTATGTTTGCGCTGCCAGTCTACTTCATCCTGAGCGTCCTCGTGTACTAGCGAACGGGAGAGAAGGGCCTTTTCAACCATTCGCCTGTAGAGAGAGGGCGAATAAGGTTTTTGAAAAACGTTCCGCGCGATTGCATGTGATCTTCATCACGGCTCATCTATCCAAGGCGGCTGCAGCTAGGCTTCACCTTTAATGTCGACTCTGTACTGCATGCATGACCGCTTTATCTGCAACCGGTCAGTAGTACACAGTGATCCCCATTATTATACTATGTTTGTTTTGCGTACGCACAACTACTGTCGATGTTGATTAATATATTTAGTATGCTCGAATTTTACGGTGATCATAACTGTTGTGTCATGTTTTGTATTTTAAAATCAATCATGAAAATATTTCCTTATTATTGAACAGCTACATAGATATCACAGGCCCTTCCTGTGTTTCACCTGACCATGGACCAATTCTCAAGACGACTGGCCGGCTTACAGATGGTTTCAACGACACGTCCATGTTATCCCACACTTTGGACGCAGTTTCCAAGGCCCAGTGTCCGATTCTTTTCGCTGCACGCATCTGATCGACTTCGCACCCGCCACACGCTATAAAAACGCGAAAGCCAGGCGGTAATTCTCGTCGCCATCAAAGCAGAGCCTCGTAAGCTTCACCGCACCTACCTGCGGCTTATCCTTCCTTCGCGTCGATCTATCGATCGGCAATGGCGAACCACGCAGCCGCAGCTCTCCTGATCGCGTCTCTCCTCGTGGCGGTGACCCTCGCCGACGCCAGGATCGGCGTGCAGGTGCCGCACGGCATTGTAGGAGGTACGTACGTCCACGCCGTATTATGTCGATGGTCATGATCTCTTGGCAGTTGTCATGGCCGTGACTGATTCGGACGTTCCTGGCTGGCTGCGATCGAGTTGCAGGTTTCGCGGTGAAGGCGGTGCCGGCGCTGAAGTGCAACGAGGTGCACCAGGTGCAGTCCGGCGACACCTGCTCCTCCGTCGCGGCGGGCGCCGCCCTGAGCGACGACCAGTTCCTCGGCTTCAACCCCAACATCAACTGCCTCAAGATCTTCCTTGGCCAGTGGGTCTGCCTCGACGCTTCCTCTGCTTAACCCACCTATGCAATGTTGCTAGCTAAGGCTTATTGGTACCACTACTATGAATAAGGAGGCGTTCTCCGCCCGTATACGTTTCATCCACGCGTGAGCCAAAGTTTTGGCTGTGTTGTGCCATTGCTTATTGAGTTGAGCTATATGTACTTTCCTTTTTGATGTTGTTGTTGTCCAACCTCTTGTTACTAGCCTGTTCCCGTGGTTGAGATCAATACAAAGTTCAAGCCGTTCGTCGTCTTTTTCTTCGCAGTCGCTACCTCCGTTTTACAATATGAGTCTTTTTAAAAAGCTAAAACAGTTTATTAAAAAGGTTTATATTGTGGAACAGAGGGGGTAGATGTCTGTATTTTTATAGTTTGCTTCAGAAAAAGTAGAACTTACCCAATTTATGTTGTATTTTTATAGTTTTGCTAATTCTCGATCGACTGCAGCTCAATCAAATACTGATCTATTGGATTTGCATCACGACCGGTGCGTCTATGTTGCAAGTGAAGTTGCAACTACTTATATTTACAAGTGGGATTGCAACTGACATGGAAACATCACTTAACCGAGAACTTATTTTTATTACTACAATATTATTAACCTCTATGTTTCTAGTCTTCTAGAAAAAGACCGGATTACAATATTATTACACTCTATGTTGTAAGATGTAAGTTGGGGAAAAACTTAGGGTTTTTGTGTCGCTCTCATGGGCAACCGGGAGCCCTCTTCCAGCCGCCGCCGAAGGTCATCCGTCTCTCATCCCTTCCCTTCCTCGCCGTCGCCGAAGAGCATCGCTAGGCAAAGCCTGTGTGGCATCGGCGGCGGCGAGACTTCCTCTCCTCCTCGCTCGGTGGATGGCGGTGCGGGACGCTTCTATGGTGGGGGCGCGTCGCTCGGCAAGGGGCACGTCTGTGTGGTTCTATGATGGCGGCGCTCCGAGGGGCGTGGCCTCGCATCGGCGACATGCATATGACCCTGCATCGCTGGCGTGCTCAGGTTCGTGGTGCCCTCGGATGCTGACTAAGCGCGTGTCGTCGTCTCCTGGAGCGGTTTGGGCCTCTTGGATCCAAGTCCAGCGGGACGGATTGGGACGGTCTGGTCTCCTACGACGAACAACGTGGAGGCACTGGCGAGCCACCGGCGGTCGTGCTTCTCTGGTCCGTTCAGGGTCAGTTCGGTGGTGTGGGGATGCTGAAAGGGCATGTATGCCCTCATGTGTGGTTTTTGGTAATTAATGACAATCTCTATGGACTAATGTGTAAATTGAGTTTCACTTGTAGGTTTGTCCATTGGCATCGCTTGGGCCATGTGTTGGTCTCAAGGTTGAAAGATGAAGAAATGTTCAAGGGATTTGTGCTTGTTGGAATCATGAAGAAAGAAGGATCTTGAAGGTTGATCAAGGCATGTGCAACGAGTTGCATCAAGATGGATTGATACGTTGGAAACGTATCTATAATTTTTGATGCTTCATGCTTGTTTAGGATCTACTTTGCTTTACTTGTCCACACTTTGAGGTGTTTTTTACATGTTTTCTGGTACTAACCTACTAACAAGTTGCAACAGTGCTAGATGCATGTTTTCTGCTGTTTTTGGTTTCAGAAAAGTTAGTAAAGAAATATTCTCGGAATTGGACGGGACAAACGTCAAAGTCAATTACTTTCCGTGGGGAACAAGAAGTCTAGAGGGGAGACGAGGAGGCGTGCCAGGGCGGCTAAACCCCTCCTAGGCGTGGGTGGGCCCTACCCCATGCCTGGGTAGGGTTTGCCCCTCTGGTCGCCGCCTCGGCCTCCCCCTTCGCCTATAAGAAGCCCCCGATGCAGAAACCCTAAGCACCCGATAAAATCTCCACAAAACCGTCTGTAGCCGCCACCACCATCGTCCCTAGATCGGGGGGTCTGAAGTTCTTTCCGGTACCCTGTTGGAGGGGAGATCATCCCGGAGGCCTTCTCTCCGGTATGATGCGTGAGTAGTTCTACCTTGGACTATGGGTCCATGTAGTATCTAGATGGTTGTATCTCCTCCCTTGTGCTTTCATGTATATATCTTGTGAGCTCCGTTCATGATCAAAATCTAATCTATTTGTAATCATGCATGTTGTGTTTGCGGGGATCCAATGGATATTGAGATTATTATGTTGGTTTGATTAATGGTTTTGTCTTTATGATTCTATCATGTCTGTGTTGTTTGTGATCTTGCATGCTCTCCGTTGTTAGTAGCTATCTTGGCCAAGTAGTTGCTAGTGTCTCCAAGAGGGGGTATTTATGCTCGATAGTGGATTCATGCCTCTAGTTTCCAAGGGAAGTGACAGAAATCTCTTCGGTTGTAGATATGATGTTGCCACTAGGGAGAAAACAACAGTCTCTTGTTTATGGAACATGTGGACTATTTACCTTACACACTTTGCTTAAAGCAGTTGTCTGTTGCTTGCAACTTAATACTGGAGGGGGTTCGGATGATAACCTGAAGGTGGACTTCTAGTCATAGATGCAGTTGGATGGCGATCTATGTATCTTTTTGTATTGCCTAATCGAATCTCATAGGATCTTTCTGACTAGTAATTGCATTTTTATGTCTTGCTCAGTTCCTGTCAATTGCCCTGCTGTAATTTGTTTACCCTTCATGCCATGTTGTTTATCTAAGGAGAGCACCTCTAGTGAACTATGGACCTCGGTCCAATATTTACCATTGATACATCTTACATTGTTACATGTTTACTTGCTGCAAACCATTACCTTCCAAACCATACGTTTAATCTTTTGTTACAGCAACCGGTGAGATTGACAACCTCATTGTTAGTTGGGGCAAAGTATTGAGTTTGTGTTGTGCAGGTATCTGCGTTGCTTGCAACACCCGTGTGATGTTTCCTTCCTCCTACTGGTTCGATAACCTCGGTTTCTTACTGAGGGAAGACTTGCTGATGTACTGCTTCACACCCTGCTCTTGGGGTTCCCAACAGGCTCCACATAAGTTGTGGAGTCCATCAAGCTTTTCTGGCGCCGTTGCCGGGGAGGCTAAGGACGTCTTCACTAGGGGAGTCCTTCACTTCCTTTCTCTTTACTTTGTTTTTAGTTTGCTTTGTTTCTTTTGCTTGGTTTTGTTTGCCTCTTTCCAAAAAAACCCAAAAAATTAGTCTAGTTTGCTTTGCTTGCTTTATTCAAAAACACAAAAAAAATTAGTTCCTGCTCTAGTTGCCACCTTGCCCTAGCTCACCATGTTTCTCCCCAAGTTCGTCCTGAAAGATCTTGCAATAGGTAGTGGCTCCATAATTGGGAAAGATAATATTGAAGAATTCTTTAATTATGTTAGCAAGCATGAGGATATTGAGGATAAATCTATAGCAGAGTTTGCTCCTAATTATGAGATTGCTGCAGCTTCTTTAGTTCATATGTTGGAGGCTAGGTTTGTTAGCCTTAACACCTTCATACAATTTTTGTTCCTAAAACTAAAGGAAGAGAAGAATGTTGAAAAGAGGGAATTCATCCTTGAAACTTTATCAAAAGAATTCCATGATGTTGCTAGGGAAGCCAAAAAGGTGTTTGAGCATTTCAATATGCTAGGCTCAAGTGTAGATGTTGTGGGTATTTCTGATCAAACTAAGCCTAGATAAGAATTTAAGATACCCGTACCTTTAAACCTTGTTGGAATGCATGAAGCCTTTGAAAAGAATTTTGATTGGATTGCTCCTGATTTTTTTTTATGAAAGTAGTAGACCAAACAGAGATGAGAAGGGATCCTCCAAAACCCATTTGGATGAGATACCTTTCATAGTTGAATACTTTGCAAGTATGGATGATAATGCTTCTTCATTAGAAAATACTTGATTCTTCTTGCTTCTTATGCCTAACTTAAAGGCGTTAAAGAAAAGTACTTGTTGGGAGATAACCCAAGAATTTCCTTGAGTATTGGAAGTTATTACTTCTGTAATGTCCTATCCTTATCCTTTTTGTTTGCTTTTTGTGCCAATAATGACCTCTAATAAGAGGGAAGTAAGATTTGGGGAGTTGTTGTCCCAAAACAGATTTCTGTCCTCCACCAAAAATTTTTGTGAGGAGTCTCTGTAACTCGTATTGAGCTCAAAATTTATGAATAAATCCCCCAGTATGTTAGCTAACATTCTTTAGTTCAACACCTTTTGAGTTGAGCTACAGAAGATGTTCGAAAAAATCAGTTTCTACCTGCTGGTCTGTTTTGACAGATTTCTGCCATTATTTGCATTTGCTTCTTATTGATTCCTTTTTTAGTTCTCTTTAGGTGAATTGAGCTTTTTTAAGGAGTTACTATAGTAGCTTGTGTTTTTAGTAAAAATCCTTGCTATTCCAAAGCTCTTCTAGAGGTCTAATATCTTTTGAATACACTAATGTTGCTAATGAAGATTGTGTGAAGTTTTATACGAAGGAAAATTTTCAGGTGTAAAGAGAGAATGATGCAATAAGATGAAGAATGGACAAAAGCTCAAGCTTGGGGATGCCATCATGGTGTAACCCAAGAAATATCCAAGAGGTACAAGCGTCAAAGTTTGGGGATGCCCAAGGCATCCCCTTCTTCATCAATAAAAAGCTCAGGTATGTCTAGACACTTCGTTTTTATTGTTTCATGCATAGTTGTGTTGTTCTTGGAGCGTCTTAGTTTTCGTTTGCTTTGATTAGGTTGTTTAGTTTTCTTGAATAAAGTAGTTTGGACCCCCGTTATCACTGTGTTGTTTTACAAATAAGTTGCTTGGTGTTGGAAAGGAGTAGTAAGTTCTTGCTTGAAGTGCAAGAGGAGCTTGCATTGACTGTGACTTAGACTTTAGCATGACATGCTAGGTGTTATTTTAGCATTATGCTTAGTGATTATTGATGTAGCATGTATTGTTCCAAACAATTGGGATTGCTTAGTGTGACTTAAATAAATTATGCGTTGTTTTAGCATGCAAAAGCATAGTATTGTGGTATTCTCCTTTGATGCTTTGCTTGGGTTGACTTGGCACATGCTCACACCATGTTATGACTATGACAAGTCACCATTAGCCTCTATGATCATTTAGTCCTTGACTTGTAGTACCACTCTTTGCTTTGATTAGTATGATTTGTTGCACTGCATGATTATGGCCATTATTGCTCTCTTAGTTGGTTGCTCCCAGTCTTTTGCTAGCCTCCACTTGTATGAGTAAGTTCTATTCATGCTTCCAACTCCCAAAAAAACAAGTTATTACAAAATATCCACTATAAACTCCTATGTATGGTGTGTTACACCATTCCAAGTATATTCTTGTTTTTATCTATCTTCCAATTTAAAACTGTTTGGTTATGTGAAAACTTAGTGATTAAATCCCTCACGAACTTGATGGCACACTTTATATTCTTTTCCCCTAATAAACTTGAACCATTGTGACAACTTTGTTGTATATGCTTGCGCTTATAAGTTGGAATTAGCAGAACCGTGCTGTCACGGGGAACGTTTTCAACATTGCACTTGTACTTTGTACTCAGTTGATATCATGTTCTTTTTTCTATGGATGTCACCGGTGTGAAATAAAGAGGGAACTTGTAAGCCCATGGAGTTTGTATCCTATGTTAGAGAAACGCCTGGGCCGCTAGCCTAAGCCATGCCTAATCATGGTGGAAACTTGCAGCATCACCATAATGAGCTATCTATGAAGCATCCTCAATAAAAATCTATGCATATTGTAAATAAAAAGATTGTTGAGATGCTCATTGTCTGCTTGTCTTGTCATTTTGGTTATGGGGAAGCTCATGTGTCATGTGCAAGGGGTACCCCGTTGGCGGTTCTCAATGATATGCAAATACTTACAATGACAAGAACTTACCTGGACCCAAAGTTGAGTATGCATGAGGTGTGGCCCTCATATTCAAGGGACTTGAGATTGCCAACTTATACTTCGTCAAGCATATACTCCACCTTTGCCACTTTAACCTTAACCACTTCAAGATGCTTATGATAGGGGCAATGAGGGATGAAAGCTAACAAGTACCATAATTTTTGGAATCTCTTTTTGAAACTTTTAATCCCTGCTTCCTTTACAAAAGGCCTTTCTTCCACCATTATTTGAGTCTCCACCTTCTACCTTTAGGCACCATTAAGAGAGCATAGTTGTCATTCTGTGTGCAGTGTTCCAAAGCTTATTAATTGATGCATATTGTGATATTACTTGTTCTTGTGCTACTTGTTTCTAGTCACCCTTGTGTACTTTGAAGGTGTCCTTTGCATCTATATTGCTACTCTATGAGGAACAAGCTGATTGCCACTATGCTATGTTTTCTGTATGTGAAACAAACAAACATTTTTCAATGCATGTTATTCATGATCTTTGTAACCCTTCATGTTGCATGCATAGTTACTATGTCCTATTGTTAGAACTCCATCTTTCATGCACATGTTTAGAGTTCTTTGATCCCAGCTTTCAATGCTTGCAAATGGTTGGATCTTTATTGTGAGGGTGCATGTCACCTCAAAAATTATTCTTTTTTATCACTTACCTACTCGAGGACGAGCAGGAGTTAAGCTTGAGGATGTTGATACGTTGGAAACGTATCTATAATTTTTGATGCTCCATGCTTGTTTAGTATCTACTTTGCTTTACTTGTCCACACTTTGAGGTGCTTTTTACATGTTTTTTGGTACTAACCTACTAACAAGTTGCAATAGTGCCAGATGCTTGTTTTCTGCTGTTTTTGGTTTTAGAAAAGTTAGTAAAGAAATATTGTCGGAATTGGACGGGACAAACATCAAATTCAATTACTTTCCGTGGGGAACAAGAAGTCCAGAGGGGAGACGAGGAGGCATGCCAGGGCGGCTAAACCCCCCTAGGCGCGGGTAGGCCTTAACCCACGCATGTGTAGGGTTTGCCTCCTCTGGCCACCGCATCGGGCTCCCCCTTCTCCTATAAGAAGCCCCCGATGCAGCAACCCTAAGCAGCCGATAAAATCTCCATGAAACCGTCTGTAGCCGCCGCCACCATCTCCCTAGATCGGTGGGATCCGAAGTTCTTTCTGGCACCCTGCCGGAGGGGAGATCATCCCGGAGGCCTTCTCTCCGGTATGATGTGTGAGTAGTTCCACCTTGGACTATGGGTCCATGTAGTAGCTAGATGGTTGTATCTCCTCCTTTGTGCTTTCATGTATAGATCTTGTGAGCTCCATTCATGATCAAGATCTAATCTATTTGTAATCATGCATGTTGTGTTTGCAGGGATCCGATGGATATTGAGATTATTATGTTGGTTTGATTAATGGTTTTGTCTTTATGATTCTATCATGTATATGTTGTTTGTGACCTTGCATGCTCTCCGTTGTTAGTATCTATCTTGGCCAAGTAGTTGCTAGTGACTCCAAGAGGGGGTATTTATGCTCGATAGTGGGTTCATGCTTCTAGTTTCCAAGGGAAGTGACAGAAATCTCTTCGGTTGTAGATGTGCCGTTGCCACTAGGGAGAAAACAACGGTCTCTTGTTCATGGAACATGTGGACTGTTTACCTTACTCTAACATCCCAGCATTAGAGCTTAGAAATAAGTTGAACACATATGTGTGCATTGCATTCATGCATAGAAAATTTGAATAATTTTCGCGCTTTTAAATAAAAACTTGTCAAAGTGATTGAAGCTTCTCTTAACTTGATGGAATTGAAGTAGATCACCAAGTTGACTGCGATAAGTTTCAATATGACCTTTGCTAAAACCTTATTTTGGGTAAACATGATTTGATCTAAGGGTATATCAAATGGAATAAAATAAAACCCTAATACATTACTTAATGATTTAGATTTGATCCTTAGGCGATCATATCATAGTATTCATTATAATCACTCATGAATACCAAATTATAAATATAACACAATAATAAGAATGTAACAACTATATCTTAATCTCATCTACTTATACCATGAGTATCATGGAAATACCTAACTTTAACTCTCTAGTGAGATTGAGTAGAAAAGAAACCAAAGTTAAGATCATTCACCATATATCTTTCTTTCTATATCAATCTTTATCATCTCTATTGAATCCTATCCTTATATTTGTTGCTCATCAATATTGAGAAATCAACTATTGATTCACCAATTCTTAACCTATCAATTCTTGACCTATCAACTCTTGTACATATTATAGCATTCACTTAAGGCTTATAAAGAAAGCAGTCAGAAGAGGTAAATAGTGATGCTAGTTTTAGATGTTATCTATAGGATGGGAGTGATTGGAGGAAATCAAATCAATATGGTAACAAAGAAGATTACAAGGATGAAGTCTGAAGATAGTTACCAGGAGTAGTCCTATTGGATCAAGTAGGTATAATCAATGAATTATATCTCTTAATCCAATAGAGCTAAACAGAAGATAATTATAATACAACTGTAATTTTGTATTGATGAAGCATTGTTTAGCCAACTGGAAACCTGAATCATAAAGGATCAAAGGATTATAATGATCATGCCTTATTAACCAATATTGAATGCTTATACCATGTATAAGTGGCATTGGTGGATAAAACATGATTGAACCATAGTATATATATATTATCCTAGATTAGTCATTACAAGTCACATTAATATAATGTGAGGTTGGAATGTTAGATATTGGAGTCAAGTAGAGACAAGATAGTATGATTAAAATGATGTTAGAGCAACATTGGACTAAAGAAGTAGTATTTTCCTCTTTGGAAATACTAAGAACTTGAGGTGAAGTAGGATTCGATGTATACATCTATTGAAGTGATATTAGTGAAGGATGATTAAGGAAGAGTATGATTGGAGTTAGAAGTAACCACTTGTTGGATTGAGGATTATCAGCAATAGAGTAGTTAATATAGCCAAGTATAGATATAAATGATTATGAAAGGCTTTAATGACAAGCTCATTGGATTTATAAATGGCTTTAGAAGAATAAAAGGTGGATAAGAATATTCTGTAAAGCAAAGCTCATCATGTTAGCACATGATGATGGACATAGAGAAGTAATATATCTAGGAAAGGAATTCCTTAATTAGAAGTTCAGAATTATGAAGTATGGAATATAGGAATCCTTGTTAAACACTAAACCCTAAATCTAAGACCAAACCTAGTACCCACTTACAATGGTTGATCTATCATCTTGTTTACACAGTGCTTTATAGGAATATTTTCCCATAACAAATCAATTAAGCACATCTTTATCATTTCTAATTATCATAACCATATGTGCTTAGGAGTTATCTTTATCAAATCCTTTTCATGAGACATTCCAGATAACATCATTCTGATCTCAAACATAAAGACAATATGATTAACCATTAATCTTTATTCACATCAACAAAAGAAAATAAGTATAGTAAGTACCTTAAACCCTAGGATGAGTAATTACAATTCAGAACTCTAAACTTACTATTAAGTTTTCTCATCAACATCCCATAAATATTCTATCTATAATCATAAGACAAAGTCTTTAATTCATTTCTCTAACCACTCATCCCATATGAGCATGGAATAAGTGGGGATCCAATATTATAAATCATCCTATCCCATACTATGTGATTAAATACATATAAATAAACCCTATGAATATTATTAAACATTTTAATACTTAATTACTCCAAATAAAAGTGAAAACAATGTTATAGAAAAGACTATATATAAAGGAAATAAATAAAATATCACAATACATAATAAAAGTTCACAAATGGATTCTTAATAACTTTATTGTTGCTACAAGTAATCAACAAATAAAATTCCAAAAAGAAAAGTTCAAACCAAATATAAAATACAAACCTGAAAACAAAACAGAAAATGAAAAAGGAATAAAACCAGGAAAAAACAGAGGAAACACCAAATCTGGCCCACGGCCCATTTCCTCTTCTCTATTCGTCGCCCGCAAGTCATGGCCAAACTTTTCCGCTCACTCCGCTGCAGCCCACTCTGGCCCAACAGCAGCCCGCGTACCCTTTCGTCCTTTTCTTTTCTTCTTCCTCGCGACCGGCGACAAGCAGCTACGTGGAGGTGCTCTCGCCGTTGATCTCCTGGCGCCGTGATGCTCGCCCCGGCCCTGGCCGAAGATAAGAACCCCGCAACATTGTTCTCTCCTCTAAATCCCTCATCCTTATCCTCACTTTCTTCCTCCCCTTTTCGTCGGCAACCGAAAACCTAGCCACAAGCAACGGAGCACACCAGCATGTGGAGTTCGTCCCGGAGTCCGTGGAGTAGTCGAGGAGATGCGCTAGTGTGCGTAGATCGTCTGTGAGGAGCACCGCATCAGGAGGAGCTTAGATGGAGGCAAATTTCTCAAATCCTTTTCCACGGTGGTCATCGAAATCCGCAGGATTGCGCTCATCTTCGGTCACCATCGTCGACAATAATCAGGCGGCTACACTCAAGGTACACTCACGCATCTCTGGCCCTATTATCGTTTCCTAGTTTATCCTCTAGCAAGAGTTCGTCGTGAGACCGACGAGCGCCGCCGTATTTCAACTCGCCGGAGTAGCCACCATGGTTCTGAGCGTCGGGATAGCACCCTATTCTACTCACCGCATCCAGCCGCTTCGAACGCACCCTTTCAGTTGAATCCTTGTGCCATATTTTGGCGGCGCCGCCGTGTTCTGGCGTGACGACGTCAAACTCCGACGAGGTGACGTCACCATTGACCAGGTCCAGAGTTTTGAATCAGTCTTCGCCCAGGTGGCATCTGACGTGGCTATGGCCCATCTGTCATTGGCTAGTGGTAGGAATAAAAACGGTAACAAATGCATTTACTACTTTGGGGTATGCCATGTGGCAACTGGGCCACTGGTCAGGGACCCTGGGTAAGTTTAGCTCAGGTGTGAAACGTATAGTATTTGTTTAGTAAATTGGTAAAAACAATATAAATTCAAATATAAATATTCTAAAAATGTAATAAAATAATTAAATCTTGTAAACTTAATATCTTTTGATTTATAATTCAGAAATTATGTGTAATATTTGAATTTTTTTAGAAAAACAAAATCTACAACTTAAAACTATTCTCAAATATTATTATGATGATTATTTAAATAAATATTATTTAATAAAGGCTTTATAAGTAATAAAACTTTGATAATTAATATTTTAATAACGGTAAAGGTTAAAAATATAAATAAAATACCAAAAATCTTAGAAAAATAAGAATTAGAGTTAAAAACTATAATCATGCATTATTATTCCTCTTAATTAAATATTTATTATTTATTAAGTATTTTTTTAAGTAATAAACCTTATTAAAATCATATCTTATTATTTATAAATCACAAAAATAAATGTAATATACCAAATAATCACAAAAATAATAACTACATGTTAAAAATGTGTTATTCCACTTTTGAGTTAAATAAAAAGTTAAACCACTTTAATAACTTAAGTATAAACTTATTTCCTTAATAGAGAATTCATATAAAGGTAAATAAAATTTGTTAATATTCCTAAAATTACCAATTTAAATCTAATAAGTAATACTAGTCTTAAATATTTATAATATACAGTCAAAATGGTTAAAACCACATTAATACAATTTTATTAAATTATCTCTCAACTATAAATGCAGATTATTTTATAAAAGGATTCTTATTTAATATAAAATCTCAAAGAATAATTTGTAGTGAAATAAAACCTATTCCTTTACTTTAACCACAAGTTTATAAACAAATCAAAACACCATAGTGAGTTCATAAGTAGTAAATAATATTGTTTACTTATTCATAAACCTTAACCACACCCTTATAGGGAGATAAATCCCTTTATACCATTATAATGTAAATAAATCACTACTCCAATAGAAGTAATGCCATTCTTAAGTAACTCTAAGGAAACAATATAAAGTGAAAAAAATACAAATATCATAAGTAATACACCCTAAGTCTATCTACATTCTTAAAGTTACTTATAGTTACCAAACTTTAAGTATAATGCTAAAAACTTTATTATCTACTTTATAGTTATCTTTGGTCTGTTATAATTAAATTGTAAAGCATCTCAAATCCAAACTATTCAAGCAAGCACAAACAACATCAACCACATCTGATTAATCACAAAGATTTTTTAAACCTTAATAAAGGAATCTTTTCTTCAAATGTTATTCTTTTTGCCACTTCAAACATCAAATGACAATAACATTACATACCTAGGATTGTTAACACTTCAGTTCCTTATAAATATCATCACTTGCAAGGTAAAACTTGAAGATAAGATAATTCACATATAAGCAGTCCTTGAGTAGCACATCTCATTAGTATATCTTATTGTTGTATGCCATTATGTTTACATGTTTTTTCACACACATTCACCAGCCTTAATAAGAAGCACATGCATGAAACTTAATCTCAAAGGGCAACACATTCCAAGGAAAAACCCTTTCTAGTATCCAAACCCTAGATCAACGTTATCCTCGGGATTCGCGTTTATCAACTTGCATTACATTACTTATGCATAAAATCATCTTGCTTCTTTAAACATTAGTCCTTACCGGACCAATGATGCAGATTTCCGCAATTGGATCTTTTATAATGTCTTGCAGACCGTGAGTGCATAATCTTGCAATCACAAAAGGCAAGTTCACACTTGCTCATTTCCTTTGATTATTTTCTGTAAAGTATTTTGCAAATCCAGTGTTGTCATCACCTGCATTTGAAAAAGGACAGAAAACACTATTTTCATAATAATGTGATTATAGGTTATTTACCATGAGGTAATAACCTACTATAAGAGTTCCGGTGGTAAAGGAACATATTATCTAGGACTTAACAACCAATGTCGCCAGTGATTCTTGCGCCGTATATTACGCGTTGACCATGAGATTTGGAATGGGATGAAGAAGTCAGCTGTATCTTTTCCCTCTCGCGTGGAGCTGGATGTGCGGGCCGTGGCTGTTATCACTCATATCATGCATATTATTTATGGTAATTCGTAGAGGATATGCAACATATGGGTGGGAGCCCTCAACGTCCCACGATAGTTCCGGCATATGAACGGTCTGTACTGCCATTGCCGTAATTCAACAGGTGGGCTGGCGTACACCAAGGAGACATGCGGGGTCGTGGAGAAGGCAGTGATTGGCTTGGATATTAGTCTGGGCCTCACACCAAGGAAGTGTGAACGAACCTGCAATTCGGATGTGCAACAAAGCTAAGATCTCTCATGGGTAAAGTGACGCACCTCTGCAGAGTGTAAGAATCAGAATTTGTTACTCCTGTTCCAGAAGGAGCTGAATCATGGAAAGGAACTCCATGAAAGTTCTGGTAAAACCGTGAAGGCTGACGGACATAGTTTTTCAGAATAAAAGCAACCTTTGTAGAAATGTTTACGAAAACCTGCATTGCCTACGACCTATGGTCTATGGCTGTAGCTATAGTGCGTCAAACACTCCTTTTCTAGTGAACTTGCTGAGTACGCTCGTACTCAAAGTATCTTCAGGAATCATCACCAGAAGCTAAGGTTCTAAAGCCAGATTAGACGACGTCAGTTATGCTCCAGGAATCATCACCAGAAGCTAAGGTTCTACAATGAAGTCAAGAAAGTCAACATATACATCAACTCAAGTGAAGACGAAATTACTGATTAGATAAGAATAGAATCTCTAGCCATAGAACCTACTTCTGTAGAGTACTGTAATAGCACAATACAAGCCAAATAATTAGATGCTAATTTTATTAGCATAATAGTTATGAGTTGCTTATTTCTAATTCTTCTTTGTAAGAAGTTTCTTTCTCTCTCTTTAACCTAGAGTGTTCCTTGGATCTTGTGTAAAGAGTTGAGTTGTAACCTATAGTCATGTCTTGGACCTGATATGTTTCTGTTGTACTACTCTGAGGAATGTAATACTAGTGAACGATGTTTCATTGGTGTTATGTCAACGACTATAGTGTACTACATCATGCAGTGGTATGCTGGGTCACCGCACTTACACACTTTGCTTAAAGCAGTTGTTTGTTCCTTGCAATTTAATACTGGAGGGGGTTCGGATGATAACCTAAAGGTGGAATTCTAGTCATATATGCAGTTGGATGGCGGTCTATGTATCTTGTTATATTGCCCAATCGAATCTCATAGGATCTTTCTGACTAGTAATTGCATTGTTATGCCTTGCTCAGTTCTCGCCAATTGCCTACTTTGTAATTTGTTTACCCTTCATGCCATGTTGTTTATCTAAGGAGAGCACCTCTAGTGAACTATGGACCCCGGTCCAATCTTTACCATTGATACATCTTCAACTGTTACTTATTTACTTGCTGCAAACCATTACCTTCCACACCATACGTTTAATCCTTTGTTACAGCAATCAATGAGATTGACAACCTCACTGTTAGTTGGGGCAAAGTCTTGAGTTTGTGTTGTGCAGGTCTCTGTGTTGCTTGCAACACCTGTGTGTCATTTCCTTCCTCCTACTGGTTCGATAACCTCGGTTTCTTACTGAGGGAAGACTTGCTGCTGTACTGCTTCACACCCTGCTCTTGGGGTTCCCAACAGGCTCCACATAAGTTGTGCAGTCCATCATGGATCAACCTAAAGAAGGGATGAAGAAGGGCGAGATCAAGACGCGCCATCTCTAGAAGATCTCATGCTTGAAGCTTGCCATCCTCGTGATCATGGAGTGATGAAGACAATATCAAAGAAGAGGTTTCCCCATGGAGTATGGGGGAGCAATTTGCAAGTCTTCATCTTTATCAAGCAAGAGCATCTAAGAAAGGTGTTCCCACTATAGAAGAACAAGACGGTCTACATCAAGTTCAAGTGGGATGCCCAAGGCAAAGGTATGTTCTTGATAGGGCTTTTCTTTTGCCGGTCTCATGTTGTTAGTTGGGAGACCGGGTTTGGGATAGATAGCCGTTCTATCAAGAGGGGCTCTCGAGCGGGTGTCTCGTTTGCATCGTTCGGAGAGAGCTCAAACATTTGCACTCATAGCATCATCTTTCTTGGTTGTTATTTTTTTCTTGTCCATGAGAGGATCTAGAGCTTGTGGTCATCATCATAACAAGCTCTAGTTCATCATATAAGGATTTCACTTGCATATCTTATTGCGGTTTTTGATCTTGCGAGTTTTCTGGCTCCACACCTTGGGGATACTTCACATATATATTCATGGTATTTTCTCCCACACCTTGTAGGTTTTGTTGGATTCTATTCGTCATTATTTTTCCAACAAAATTGGTTTCATCCCGTTTGGAGTTCGGATGCAAAAGTTATTGCATTTCTGGTTTTTCTGATTTCTGGAATTTCCCTGACCGAAAGTTCCAGCTTCTCACCGGAAGTTCCGCTAGGCATTTTGCCGTCGGAAGTTCTGGTGGAAGTTTCGGTTCTTCTTTCCCTCACGATCAGTAACTTCTGTTTTGAAAATGTTTTTTTCACGGAACTTCAGTCAGACTTTCCACCGGAATTTCCACTCCCAACGGAAGCTCTGGCCAGGGACCGAAAGTTTCACTCGGGCCTAGTTGCCACCAAAAGTTCCGGTTGAATTTCCGGCTCTCATTCCACTCATGTTCAGTAACCTCTCTGTTTTTGTTTGCTCTATTTGACGAAACTTCTGTCGGAACTTTCACCAGAAGTTCCGCTCCCACCGGAAGTTCCGGTAAACCAGCGGAAGTTCCGACCAGGATTCACGTTTTTAGTTTCTCGCTTCGCAGTTTTTGACCGTTGGCTGTGTGCCACCGGAAGTTCCGGCCATGGTCACGAATGCCCATAACGGGCATATCTAGGAGCCCTTTAAAAGGGGCTCCTCTTCCCGTTCGTTGGCACTAGCTTTTCTTCTTGGTTCTTGGCTTTCTCTCTCTCCTCCATTGTTGACCTTGAAGAAGCTTGCCTCTCCCCTTTCCCTTCCTATGATTCTTGCATCTTTTTGAGGGATTTGAGAGAGGGGATCTAGATCTACAATCACCCCAAGCTAAATCCCTTCTTTGTGAAGGAATCATTAGGATCTAGATCTTGGAGTGTTTTGTGTTCTCCTCTTGTGTTCTTCCTCCCTTATTCACCCAATAGCTTTTGTAGCTTTGTTGGAATTTGGGAGTGAAGGACTTGCCCTTGCATTTGTTTCATAGGTTTGAGTTCTCCTCGGAGATTTGGCGAGTACAAGCTTGAAGGCTTGTTACTCTTGGGGTTGCTTGGAACCCTAGACGGTTGTGTGGTTGGATTGTTGACCTTTTGTGGTCTTGTTGACCTTTTATGGTCTTGTAGCCTTTTGTGGATTTGTTGGCCTTTTACGGCATTGTATCCTTTTGTGGCTTTGTTGTTGGGAGCCTCCAATTGAGTTGTGGAGTTAGCCCCAATCTTGTACGGGTTCGGTGACCGCCCTCAAGCGTCCCATAGTGGAGCGAGTGCCCGCCTTTTGTGGTGCACACTCGGGAGGACAGGGTGAGCCTTTTGTGGCGTCGGTGAGTTGCGTGCTTCCGTATCTGGGGTGAGGCCTTGTGTGGCGTTGGGTGAGCATCGAGCCACCACACCTCGAGATGAGCCATTTGTGGCGTTCGGAGAGCATTGCGCCATCGCACCTCTCCAACGGAGACGTAGCTTCTTTGGAAGTGAACTTCGGAAACAAATCTTCGTCTTCGCGTCCATCGGTTATCTCTCAACAGAGCCCTTTACTTATGCACTTTACATTGTGATAGCCATCGTGCTTGAAGTATTTATATCTTGCTATCACCTTGTTGCTTGTATTGCTTAGTATAGGTTGTTGGTTCACTTAGGTGAACTTAGTGGCTAGATTTTGTGCTCAATAAATTAAACGTTAGTTTTATTACGCATTTACTTGAGCCTAAACCGTAATAATTTTAAAAGCCTATTCACCCCCCTCTAGGCGACGTCCATTGCACTTTCAGATGCCTTGCTCTATAACTAGTCCGACACGGAGATGAGTGACTAGGGGACCTGCGGGTCTTGTGAATAAAGGTTGTTTAGCCTTGTTGATCTTAGAGCACCATTGGTGTCGATCTGCTTCATGTTGGCCTCCTCGATCTGGCATTGATGTGTTCTGGTCTTACTCTTGGATATTTCTGCAGTTTGGCGTAGAGCGCTACTGGTTTTTTAGAGCAGAATTGTTGCGGTCATGTGCGTCCCTATATTCAGCCATAGTGGCTTCGTTTGGGTGAGGTGCGAAGCTTTGCCTTCTTGTCGGTTCCATGAGAAATGTCTTAATATAGATTTTCATGAAACTAAAAGAGCTGGAGAAAGTCATTATGGCTGTGATAGAAGGTAAGTAATGGCGGAGTGGGTCCTAGTTACGATGAAGACTATGCGACACGAATTCTTTCGCTATGTCGGGTGTTTAGCAACTTGCAGAAGCAACCTTGGTAACTAAGGGTGGCGGTACAAGTGGATTGCATTCTTGATGGTGCTTTTCGAGTATCGAGCCATGATTTTCGGTAAAAACCTAAGGTGTAAACTTATTGGTATACCTGGCAATAGCCTTGCTAAAAGCATTATTTTAGAATTTTGATCTTTCTCCAAGGTAAGAACACAAGATTTTCAATCAGACGATGATAACGTATGTATTGTTTACTTCATGCAGGCGTTGCTTTTAGAGAATCTCGTTTGTAGGCCGTATTTTGTCTTTGGAGGTGGTTAGAGTATTAATGATGCAAGTGGTTCATCACCGCAATGGGTCTTTATTTTCTTCTTCTCTCTTTTCTATTTTTGTTCTTGGATGTGTGCATCTATGATGTTTTTGGATGTCTTATTGGTGTAGAGGTTGGGTGTATTGAGAGAAAATTGCAAAAACTATGACAATTGGTGTAGGGCTTTAAAAAACTATGACAATTGGTCTAGGGCTTTAAAAAACTACGACAATTGGGGATCGCTGAAAAAATACTATGAACTTTGGGGCACCAACTACGAAGAACTACCACAACACACTAACCAACTGTGTTAAGTTATTTGACATCGTTTCTAACAACGCGGCCCATTGGCAACATGGCACGAGGGAGTTGGTGTTTTTTTGCAAAAAACACCTCAATATATTATATGTTTCAATCTTGTGTTTTATTTTTATTTTTATTTTATAAAAGGGCAGTTTAATTTTTTATTTTCTTTGTATCTATTATTTTCTTTTCTTTTCCTTATCCATGCATGCACGCGCGCGCGATGCAATTCTTTGCTAGCTTCCTCACTGCACGCGCGCGAGGCACTCCAGCGAGCTCCGGCCGGCGCTCGCCTCCTCGCCTCTGCAGCTTGCCGCCAAGCGCTCGCCGGTGGCCGCCCCTCATAGCTCTTCACGCTGCTCGCGGCCCCGCCTCTGTAGCTCGCCGCTACGCAAGTGAGCAGCAGGCAGCAGCTCGCCGGCCGCCACGCTCGCGGCCACGCGCGCGCCGCTCGCCGCCCCTTGCCCGATGCTCGTCGCGCCGCGTCCGCAGCTCACCGGCGCCACGCTCGCGGCCCCGCGCGCGAAGCTCGCCGGTCACCGCTCGCCGCCCCGCATCCGCAGCTCACCGGCCACCACGCTCGCGGCCCCCGGCGCAGCTCGCCGGCCACAACGCTCGCCGCCCCGCGCGCGCAGCTCGCCGACCGCCGCTCGTCGCCCCGTGCTCGCAACTCGCTGAGCGTCTGCCAAACTCAGATTTATGCAGAGAGAAAGGAGAGGAGAGGAATCTGACAAGTGCGTTCCCGACCATTTTGCAAAAAAAAAAACTAAATTTTATAATCTTTTAAAATATTCTTTCGTCCAGCTTTATAAATAAAGTCATACGGTCAAACTAATACAAAATTATAAAAAATTCCTAATACAAGCAGATCAAAGATAAACTACTACAAAGCCTAAAAAGCAGAAGACGACGAGACTAAGAAGACCGAAGCTCCACGGCAACGCCTCCAAGAAAGTAACGACGCCACAAGCGTCGCTGCCGCCGAGACCACCAGGGTCTAGGGTTTTCACTCGGAGCTCTAATGGGGTGAAAGTAGCCACGACAACGCCCCCAAGAGGGTCACGACACCCATAGGTACCGCCGTTGCCGACGTCGAAGCACTAGGTTTTCGTCTGCAAAACTCTCGCCACATTCGTATCTCAGACACCACCAAGCCGAGCTTCCAAACACAATCTGTGTGCTGCCACCTCCAGGAGCTCCTAATGTCCACTCCTTTCCACCCTCATGGTCTACAGGGATGAGCCATTACCGTCGCAATGCCGCCCCGCCGTCGAGACGCTCGCGCAGTCCACCTTTTAGGGACGGCGCCCAAGACCTCGATCCCGCGACATGGCACCCCACAGCCACAGGACTTCCCGAACTAGTGTGGAAGGTCGATTGAACCAACCAGGTCCCAGACAACAGGAAACCGAATCCACGACAGTCATTGGATCTAGGCCGGACTAGCCCGGATCCAGCACCTCATCCACTCCCTGGCCAAGGGATGGGCTCCTAGACATGCTGCAAGCCCCTGAAACCATGTGGACAGTAGGGCCCGCTGTCGATGGTCAGCTCCGCCTGATGTCATCCCGAGTCCTGGTTAACCAGCACAACACCTCCGACGGTCTGGGGATTCACCGTCGTTGCAGGTCCATGTCGTCGGGGACGGTCTCCTGTAGGAGCAGGACCGAAACTGCCATGGCCACCGTCACAACAACAACTACCATTGCCGCCTACCGCCGCCTCTAGACGTGAGCAGCCACCCATAGCGTAGCTCGCCGGCCGCAGCCATGCCAGGCCATGTCGACTGCCACCTATCAGCACCGCCGCCAAGGAGAAGCCTACCCCGCATGAAGCTCCCTGCACCGTCTCATCTCCCCGCCGCCGGCACCGCGCGGGCTTTGCGGGGGCGGGGGCACGGGGTATTTAGGTTTTGTGCCCTGATCGCGCGGGGACGACCCAAGAGCGCCTCGAGACTTTTTCCTCCATGCACATGCTAGCCTTCGCAGTTTACCTACACACCCTAGATTTTATAATCAGTTTATTGTTTATCTCTCTAACCACCGTTAAATACTGCTACGTCAGCCTGATAGTGGGTCTACCCGTATCGAAAATAGACAAGCTAATTTCCCAATTACATAAAGTTGGTAGTTCTTTGTAGTTAGTATCCCCAAAGTTTGATTATCGTAGTTTTTTAAAACCCTAGCCCCTGCGGTCGTAGTTTTCTGTATTTTTTTTGTATATTTGATATCTTTGTGATATTAATACATTCACTTTATCAAAAAAAACTGTTAATATGGATAGAAGAGACTAGGCTGAGTTTAATTTGAAACGAAAGAAGTCGAAAATAAAAGGTTGGTTTTTCCTCCATGCACATGCTAGCCTTCGCAGTTTACCTACACACCCTAGATTTTATAATCGGTTTATTGTTTATCTCTCTAACCACCGTTAAATACTGCTACGTCAGCCTGATAGTGGGTCCACCCGTATCGAAAATAGACAAGCTAATTTCCCAATTACATAAAGTTGGTAGTTCTTTGTAGTTAGTATCCCCAAAGTTTGATTATCGTAGTTTTTTAAAACCCTAGCCCCTGCGGTCGTAGTTTTCTGTAATTTTTTTGTATATTTGATATCTTTGTGATATTAATACATTCACTTTATCAAAAAAAAAACTGTTAATATGGATAGAAGAGACTAGGCTGAGTTTAATTTGAAACGAAAGAAGTCGAAAATAAAAGGTTGGTTTTTGTAATTCAAAAAGCTTTATAGCGCATGTCGCACTAATTATATCATCAACAATCAAATCCAATAAATACCGGGCTAGCGTGTACATTCCGTACAACGGTTCTCCATTGTGTGTCCTACGTTGGGTAACAGAAAGGTTAGGTGCCTCGTGGAAACCACGGAGGCGAACATCTGTTTCGCTCAAGCCCTTTTAAGAAGCAACAGACCGTTTATATCTAGCGATGTGGGACTAAATAATAAACCTGCTCACATAGCACGGACAACTTCTGTTGGGCCGAAATCTTGGCAGGTTCTATAAACTCAACCTATTTAGCACGGACAACTAAATAATAAACCTGCTCACATATAGCACGGACAACTTTTGTTGGGCCAAAATCGTGGCCGCACGCGCTCGGCCCCGTGTAGTCACACGATGTGCTCCTAAGCGAGCCTCCCTCACCCCCGTGTTATCCCGTTAAACTTTCTCAAAAAAAAAAAATCTATATAATCAACAAAGTCATAGGTCGTAATAAATTCAAGAAAGGAAATCATGGGTTGATCCCACAAGTAAATTTCAGTGACCACCGACCGCTTCTCCTTTGTCCTTCTGTCTGGAACATAACAAAACTCTCATTCATTCTTTGGTGCCGCTATGGCGTATGTACCCAATTTTTTGTAAGTTTTGGTCACTTTTGCACCCCACAGTGACCGTCCAAAAATTTTGACCCGGAGAATGCTATTATGAAATTAGCCATCTTGCGAGTACTTTTTTTATAACATGCACTTTAAACTAATAAAGCCAAAACGTGTTATCCCGTTAAACTTTCTAAAAAAAAATCTATATAATCAACAAAGTCATATATCGTAATAAATTCAAAAAAGGAAATCATGGTTTTTTTTGAAATTTCACTGATCTATTAATAATCATTAATAGTAGTACACAGAGGCATAAAAATATTAAAAATTATAAATAGGTCGATGGACCACGGACTACAAACACTAGCACAACCCAAAGGCGTGCCACCGTCCTCGCCCCTCCATCATCGGAGCCGGACAAAACTTGCCGTAGTAGAGCTTGTTATAGTAGACAGACAGAAAGTCGTTGTGCTAAGACCCAAAAAACTAACCACATTAGAACAGTAACCGTCACTAATAATAAAATCCAATGATTGGAAAAAACTGAGCTGAAATCATGGGTTGATCCCACAAGTAATTTCAATGACCACTAACCGCCTCTCCTTTGTCCTTCTGTCTGGAACATAACAAAACTTCCATTCATTCTTTGTTGCCGCTATGGCGTAGGTACCCAAAATTTTGTAAGTTTTGGTCACTTCTGCACCCCACGGTGACCGTCCAAATTTGTTGACATGGAGAATGCTATTATGAAATCACCTGTATCGCAAAGTACTTTTTTGATAACATGCACAGAGTGCACGGCTTTAAACTAATAAAGCCAAAACGGTTAAAAAATAAATTGACACCGTATTTTATTATTTTTAGCTTTATTTATACTATTGTTGATAATTATTAATAGATTGGTGAAATTTTCAGAAAAAAGAATAACTTGCATCACATGGCACAACCCAAACACACAAGGAAAAGAAAGCTAAGCATAGCTTGAATATGACGGAGAGGACGCAAACAAGCAAGGATCTACCAACCAACTTGAGAATGGTACCAACTCACCGATGAGTATGAACGCATGTTGGACAAGCAAAGTTGTCAGGCCTGATCGAGCTCCGTCTAGAGCTCGGGTGCACCCAACAATGCTGCCGTTCGCCGTCACCTCCGCCGCCTCCATGAATTCCCATGTTACCCTCCCGCCTAGTCCTCCTTAAGAACATCCTCCATGCCACCTATGACCACCTACCATACCTCATAGATATCGTGCGACATAGGGTTGCCACCGCCACACCGGTAGCGGTTGTTTGTTCTGTCGTTGCCGGTTCCGGCGTGTCCAAGGAGATGGCTGAGGTCGAAGGAACGCTAGAACCGTCGGTTTGGCATGCCATGTCACCTTGCTGGCCTCTACGCGACCTCGCCTCTAGGGCCACAAGGAGAGCTCGTCTGCAGTGTGCAAGTAGCTTGAGAGTATCAAAACTGACCTCCCTATCCTCCTCGAGCATCAACCTAGTGGCGGTGCCATCCTTCCCTTCTTCTCCGCAGGGCGCACCTATGGCATTCAGCACATTGCCAACAAGGCTATTTTTTGCCCCTTTTATTTTTATGAATGAGGTATGAGCATATATGTCGATGTGTTGTTTCATTGATTTCGTTTGAACTTTGAAGTTTCGATGAGGCCTTTGTAATTATGTGAAATAGCAAAATGAGAGGCCTCAAATGGTCTGACGATGAGGATGATGCATTGCATTTCACATGGGATGATCAAATTGTTCTTGAATAAAGTTGTGGAGTTAAGCAAATGCATGCGATATTTTGGCAACAAATCCGTGGACGGTTTAACAAGTCCGATAAAAGTGGAGAAGCTAGAATACAAGCATCACTCTTATAAAGGTGGCACACTCTTGTTGGCCGGTGTTCAAAATGACCTGAGCATTCCAACAAAGATGACGACAACGTCTGCTGGGTGGTTTGATATTTTGTTTCCATAAACTATGAACCATGCTATCGGTTTGTTTGAACCGTGATAAATGCTATCGGTTTGTGTGAACTATTTCCATGCCATCTGTTGGGGATATCTATATGGGTATCCTTATAGAATGTCTCTTATCCGACTAACCTGGGTGGCCCATAGTCGGTAGCATGGCCTATGGCTTTCTGGGCGGCCCAGTTAGGTGGATCCAGAAGGGAGGCCCATGCCGGATAAAGGAAGGCTACGGTGGAGTCACCAGCGTACCCGGAGCCTTGGAGTGCAAGATACACAAGACTAGTAATAGACGGTGTAGGACTCTGTGACCTGTCCGGCTAGGACTTTTCCCTGTAACCCTAGGACCTGGTGACTATATAAGTCGGGCCTATGGGAGCCTTTAGGGCACGTTCATAAACAATCTCAGACAACCTCGCACAGCGAACCTATCTCTGTAACTTCGTGTGCCATTATAGTGATTTATAGCAGAGTAGGATTCCGCCACCGTCGTGGGATCTGAACACAGGTAAGCCGTGTTACCTCGTGCCGTCAACCGCCTTACCCCACGTCTCTAAACACGCACTGTGAGGACCCCTCCATGGCGTACTCGTCGGCAATACCACGACAGTTGGCGCCCACCATGGGGCAAGAGGCGCTTCAGGCTCTTCAGCGGACGAGGACCAAAATCTTCGCGGGAATCCGCCAAACTGTAGCCATCGGTCGCGTTCTTTTCTCCGGCAACGTTTCGATCGTCCCTCCCAACGAATTCTGGATCCCGGCGAAGACGAACCCTACGCGGTGTTCAATCGTTCCTATCGGAGACATCCACCTCTTCATCGGCGAAACTGACTCATGCACTAGTTCCCTGGGAGTCGGAGGAGCATCAAGACCTGCACGGACCGCCTACAGGCAGGATATGTTCGTGGAAGGATCAATGTTGGATCTCTCTTCGGAGTTTGCCGGCAAAGATCGGAAAGCATCAAGACCCGCACGGACCGCCTACAGTCAGGATACGTTCGCGGAAGGATCAATGTCGGATCTCTCTTTGGAGTTTGCCGACAAAGATCGCAAAAATTCAAGGCCCACCCAAACTGCCCCTGTGCAGGATATAAAGGTGGAAGATCACTGCAAACCCGCCGGCTTAGTCCGTGCGTCTGGACAGTAGAGATCCAAATTCGTCGGCGTGGTTACCATCTTCGATCTGGCGCACTGCGTTCAGAGAGAGGGCGAAAACCCCCGTGATTACCTGGCCAGGTGGCTCTGTATACGAGCCGACCTAGCCCACTACCCCGATGATAACGCTCTGTATCACTTCGTGGAAGGACTGGACCGAGGCACGCTTCTCCACATTCTTTAAGACGGCAGCAGGCAACAGGACGCCTTACCCTCGAAGAGATGGTGAGCACCGTCAATAGCTACGCGACAGCCCAGATGGAGCTCGCACTCAGAGACGGAGAACCTCCGGCTCAACAGCCACCGCCACCGCCTCCCGCCGCCATTGTCGTAGCAGTACCACCACCTCCAGTCATCGTCGAGCCCGTTGCACCTCCACCGCCCGTCATCGAGGAAGTCCTAGCACCCTCCGACTCTGTCATTGACGCGCTTTATGCTGATTTCAGTGCAGATTCAGAGGAGATAGGTTTCAGTCCAGAAGAGCTAGACTCTGCTATGCAGGAGATGGAGGAGTACTCGCGCGACGAGCAAGCCAACAACGCTGTTGCGTCCCGAGGGGTATTCGTCACCATTGGGACGGCAATGGATGAAGATCATCCCGGACGAGCTCCGCCTACGGCGCTGGAAAAGGGGAAGGGGTCACTTATTGCTGCTGACGATGATCGCGCAAAAGTCATGCCTCCTCCGCCCAACCCAAAGGCAGCAGGAAGACCAAGACCGCCCGAGCAACAACAACACCGCAAACTTGCGCCTCCGCATCCACGTCTACGAGCCCAAGTTACTCCGGTGATAGAGTGATGTACGGCAATCTCCTCGTCGAGCCACCGACCGCTGCTCATATCCTAACGTGACCCACTGATGAGAAGCGCCAACATTTGTTGGAGGCGCAAGCCATCGCGAGCAAGGCGCTAAGCTAGATCGAGATCTGGTCAACGCTGTAAGTCCATAGAAAAAGCTAGAGCAATGGAGGCCGAGTACAAGACTGCCTACAGCAAAGAAGGCTAAGAAAGCTCCGGCTCCCGTCATCAACGATCCTGGTGTACGGCGCAACCTAGGATGGGCTCCCTCTAAGCCGGCACAGGCCAAGCCATACATTGACAGTGAAGGCAAGCAGGTGATGCCCACCCCACTCCTTAACCTCGTCGTCGCCAAGACCCTTTTGGAGCAGGATAGATCGCCTAAAGCAGTGGAACAGGTCTACAACCTAGTGGCCAAGGCGGTGAAGCAGCAGGAAAATGCCACCTCTCAGAGGCTTGAGTCTAACCCAGCGCTCTGCCAGTCTAGCCAGTACAAACCGCCAAGGGACAGATCTCCTCTTGATGTCGGGTCCCAGACGGGTTCATCAGAACGAAGACGGAGGGATGCACGCAACAGGAAGGATGCTATCCCAATATCCTCCGACCACGAAGAAAAGGCCCGACCTCGTCGCCCATCGCCACCACCCCAATCTCCCCGACATCGCGAAGATTTCAAAGCTCACCATCGTACGGATATTCCCCCACCAAGGCAGTGTGGCATCGTCATCCGCGATAACGCGGAGCAGACCCGTCATGATGGAGAGCGCAACCAAGGACATAAGAGCAGGTCGCGCCATGACCCTCCATGTCCGACAAGCAACCGTGACAGGTGTGAGGCGTCGCAGGAGGGTAACATCAAGAAGGCTAACCCACCGCCACCTCCGCCTCCGTCACCACCAAGCAGTCACCACGGCGGAGGAGGCCCGCGTCGTTCACGCAGCCCATCCCCTGTTGACAAGAAGAAGAAGAACCCGGAGCCATACGATGCGCGTTCGCGGATCGATAAGATCCACGAGGCCCGGGAAGGACCATACCTGGTACCACGTTGCTTTGGACCTGCAATACGGTCCACAACTTACCCCAAAGGTTTCCGGATTGACAATACCATCAAGCCCTATGACGGCACCGCCAAGCCAGCCACATGGTTGCAGGACTACGGCAACACGGTGGAGATTTCCGGAGGCAACCCCAATGTCGCCGTCAAGTACCTCCCACTAATGTTGGTAGGTACGACCCGTCAATGGATCGACGACTTGTCGGAGAAAACTATCTACAACTGGTTGGACATGCAAGAAGCGTTCACCAAGAACTTTAAGGGTACGTACAAGCATCCCTGCACTGTGGGCGATCTACAGCGGTGCGTGCAAGAAAAAGACGAGACATCTCGCGCCTACCTCTCCCGCTGGCTGGACATGAAGAATTCCTGCGCAGGAGTGCACACTCAGACCGCCATGGCCGCCTTCATCGATGGGTTGGAAAGGGGCACGTTGCTGCGACATAAACTGAAGCGCTTGTAGGACAATCACCAGCTTGACTTGAACCAGATGATTCAGTTGGCTAGTGAGTTCGTAGCTGCCGACGACGACGCTCGTGGCTCCTTGAAGGCAACGTCCGTTCCAACTCAAGCTCGGAGGAACAACAGTACAAAGCGGAAGACCGCTCCAGAAGAAAAGCAATCTACCGACATGGTCGCTATGACTTTTGCAGGAAGAGGAGAGGGCGGACAACATGGCCGAGGAAGGGGAGCTGGTCGTGGATAGCAACGAGGAAGTGAGACCACCTCGGCGCCACTCCGTGTTCCCCAAACCTACGAGGAGTACCACGATATGCCATGCCTCGTACACCTCAACATCAACGGCAAAGCCACCCATACCAATCGACACTTCAAGTTCGTCAACGACCTCAAGGAAGACCCGGAGTCCGGCTACAAGTGAAGTCTGAAGAACAGACCGCGCGACAAGGGCAAGGGGAAGAAGAAGGAGGAGGAGTCCAAGGATTCAAGTGACATGGACGAGGACGTTGACCCCAAGCACGCCGCCAAGAGCGACGACAAAGGCAATAACCCCTTCGTGAAGAAGGCCCCAGTCTACCACACTTTCCTTGGCACCCCCACCGTCCGACAATAGAAGACCTCTCTGAGGATCTGATGGCAACTCTCCCCCCAGTCCCCCAGTACCTACGCTGGTCGGAGGTTCCAATAACTTGGGACAGGACGGACCACCCAGACCTTATACCCACGGAGAACCAGTACGCCATGGTCATCAACCCCTTGATTGACGGCGTGGAGTTCACCAAGTGTATGGTGGATAGTGGAAGTAGCATCAACATCATGTACTTGGATACACTGCAAAAGATGAACTTGACGGAGGCAAACCTAAGGCGAACCAACACCATCTTCCACGGCGTAGTTCCTGGTCGGGAGGCTCGGTCCCTTGGGTGCATTACACTTCAGGTTGCCTTTGGCGATGTTAATAATTACCGTCAAGAGCGCATGACCTTCGAGGTGGTCCCCTTCAAGAGCGTGTACCACGTCATATTCGGCCGCGACATATTCCACACGTTCATGGCCAAGCCATGCTTCGTCTAAAACAAGCTCAAGATACTCGGACCAAACGACATCATCACCGTATCCGGAAGCTTTACCAAGGCAAGGGACTGCGAGATCAACAAAGCAGACGTTGCAGAAGTTGTCCTCTACAGCGAAGAATTCAAAGAGATCCAGAGCAAGGTCGATGACTTAGAGATTCCCGTGTCAAAGAAGCAGATCTCCGACTACGCTCCTGTGTTCAAGGCCGCCATCGAGACCAAGCCGGTGGAACTTGTGGTAGGCGATGCCTCCAAGTTCACCGCCATTGGGACGAACCTAGATCCCAAATAGATGAGAAGAGACACGCCATTGGCAAGGAGATAGCTAGGTTACTTAAGGCTAGATTTATCCGAGAAGTCCTTCACACCCAATGGGTGGCCAATCCTGTACTTGTCCCCAAAAAGGGAACCGATGAATTAAGAATGTGCATTGATTACACCGGCTTGAACAAAGCATGTCCCAAAGATCCGTTCGCTTTGCCTCTCATTGACCAAGTCATTGACTCGACGACTGGCTCGGAAATTTTGTGTTTTCTCGATGCATACTCAGGATACCACCAGATCAAGATGAGGAAGTTGGACCAATTGACCACTTCGTTCACTACCTCATACGACACGTTTTGCTATGTCACGATGCCCTTTGGGCTAAAAAACGCAGGCGCTACCTACCAGAGGACAATGCAACGTTGCCTTCATGACCAAATTGGTCGAAACGTTCACGCCTACATGGACGATATCGTGATGATGTCTAAAAAGTCAAACGACTTAATCTCCGACTTAAAAGAAACCTTTGATAATCTCCGGAAATACAACATGATGCTTAACCCTAAGAAGTGCGTCTTCGGGGTTCCAGCCAGCAAATTTTTGGGCTTCATCGTTTCCCAGCGTGGAATCAAAGTGAACCCGGAGAAAATCAAGGCCATCTTGAACATAAACCGTCCGACATGCCTAAAGGACATTCAACGACTAACATGTTGTGTTGCAGCAGTCAGTCGGTTCGTCAGCCGACTTGGAGAGAAGGCTCTGCCGCTTTACAAGTTGCGGAAGAAGGCGGACAAATTCACGTGGACAGACGAAGCAGATGCAGCATTGAAGCAGCTCAAGGAGATTCTTTCCTCAGCGCCCATCCTTGTAGCACCCGATCCTGGAGAGCCCCTGTTAATTTACATGGCGGCAACCAACCGGGTTATCAGCATCGTCGTCGTGGTAGAGCGGAAGGAACCAGGATATGAGAACGGAGTTCAATGACCAGTTTACTATGTGAGCGAGGTCTTGACGGAGTCTAAGCAGCATTACCCGCACTACCAAAAGATAGCTTATGGAGTATTCCTTGCTTCTCGGAAGCTGAGGCATTACTTTCAGGAGCACCCAATAACAGTGGTGAGCAAGACTCCACTGTCCGACATAATCAATAACAGTGACGCTACAGGAAGGGTCGCGAAGTGGGGAATTGAACTTTCCGCCTTCGAGATCACCTACAAAAGACGCGACGCTATCAAGTCACAAGCTTTGGCGGATTTTGTTACAGATTGGACGGAGATGCCAGATGCTACTCCGTTGCCAGAACCAGAGTACTGGGTGATGCACTTTGACGGATCAATGCTGCTCAACGGCTCGGGGGCTGGTGTATTGCTACAGTCACCAACAGGAGACAAGCTACACTACGTTCTGCATATCCACTTCGAGGCTACAAATAACATGGCGGAGTATGAAGCACTCATTCACGGACTACGTGTAGCCAAGGATATTGGCATCAAGCACATAGTTTGCTGTGGAGATTCCGACTTGGTTGCCCAGAAGGTGGCTGGCACCTGGAATGCGCGGAACCCTATGATGGCGGCATATCGAGACGAAGTGGACGAGATAGCCAAGAGCTCTTGGGATACGAAGTCAAGTATGTGCCTAGGGAGCAAAACGAGGCGGCCGATCTGCTATCTAAGCTAGGATCAGGGCGCAAGAGAATTCCGCCGAGAGTTTTCCTAGAGCACCTGCTCACACCATCCGTGAAGGGAGCCGACATCGACAACCCGGATAGAGCTGACTCTTTCATCAACATGGTGACTAAGGTCCCTCCGGTTGGACAAAACCGTTCATGGAATATCTCGAACACGGAATTTTGCCCGACGATGAAGTCGAAAGACGGCAAATAGTACGACGAGCAAAGGGTTATACCATAATCAATGGGCAACTCTACAAAAGGAGCACTACTGGTGTATACCTAAAATGTGTTTCCCAGCTAGAAGGTATGGAAATCCTACGAATCCATCTCGGAGATTGCGGGCACCACGCCGCTCCTCGATCGTTGGTCGCGAAAGCCTTCCGGCAAGGATTCTCTTGGTGACATGACAAGGCACGACAAGCTGGTTGAGACATGCATGGGATGACAGTATTATGCCCGACAACCACATGTTCCTGCTGAATAACTGCGAACAATACCAATAACTTGGCCATTTGCAGTCTGGGGGCTAGACATGGTGGGACCGTTACAGACGACACCTTGTGGGTTTACGCATATGCTTGTAGCAGTTGATAAATTCACTAAATGGATAGAAGCTAAACCCATTAGAAAGCTTGATGGGGCAACTACCCTCAGGTTCGTCCGAGATCTAGTGGTGAGATTTGGTCTCCCACATAGCATTATCACCGACAATGGCAGCAATTTATCACTCGGAGAAGTGGAGGCATATTGCTGGGAGAAAGTCATCCGACTTGACCTTGCATCTGTGGCACACCCACAATCCAACGGTCAGGTCGAGCGAGCCAATGGATTAATTCTGCAGGGAGTCAAGCCACGTCTCGAGGCACCGCTACATAGAGCAGCTGGAGCCTGGGCGGAAGAATTGTCATCTGTGTTGTGGAGTTTACGAACTACACCCAACAGATCTACCGGCTACAACCCTTACTTCATGGTATATGGAGCAGAAGCCATCCTGCCCTCCGACATCCTCCATGATGCACCACGAGTTGCCGCCTACGACGAGGATGACGCTGAAGAATACAGACGCCTAGATGTGGACCTTCTCGAGGAGGAGCGTGTTTTTGCATGCCAAAGATCCGCCATCTACCAGCAGAAGCTACGCAGGTACCATAGTCGCCGCGTTCGGCATCGCTCGTTTAAAGAGGGGGATTTGGTGCTCCGACTTAAGCAGAAGAAGTCACACAAATTGTCCCCGCCATGGGAAGGACCGTTCATCATAAGCAAGGCGCTACTCAATGGGTCTTACTACCTTGTTGACAATCGTGAACTAAAGGACAGACCCAACGAGGATCATAAGCGTAAGCGACGTGACCCGGATGATGACTACCTGGAGCTTGATCGGCCATGGAACATAGCACAGCTACGTCCTTTTTACACTTAGCATTTTTTATCTAATTGTGTATCTCTTACATGATCAATGAAATAAAGCTGTTTGGTTCACTCATATTTTTGAGTCTTTTACCTCCTTTAGTGTTCATTTTTGGATCATGTAAAACCTTTATGCACAAGTTTTGCATTTGCACTTGTGAAAATTCCGTCTACGGGCGTTAGCTTAAGTTTTCCGGTCTACACATTCTTTGTCGTTTTTATGTGGATTCTGGAGTAGTGACTTTCGGCACTTATTGTCGGCGATTTTGTGCTCAGGTTATTGACGGTGCCATTGGGCATCATCACCTAAACGCATGGTTCCGACAACGAGTCTTCCGACTCACGAAAGGTCAAGCATACGAACCAAAGTAATGGATAAGCCAGCACTTGCTTAAAAATATATACATGCTGGGAACTAAGTTCTTAAGTGGCAGGAAATAACAACCATTGTTTTCCGCCTTAAGTTACATCATCAAGTTTTTCCGCGCATACACCAAAGGCAAAACAAATATTACATAGTGTTTTTCACTCTTTGGGCGTAGGAGACTTGGAAGCAGCATCGTCCCCAGCCGGAGAATCACCCTCAACGTCGACGCTATGATGAGACTTGGAAGAATCTTGGTTGACGCTGTCGATGGTGTTCATGGGCACGAAGACATCAATGTCCACTAACTCGGCAACTCTGGTGTCATAACCCGCGAGTGATGACAAGATGGCTTCGTGATCAATCTCTTTGTCGTCATCATCAACGTCGGGGATACCAGAGGTCACCGTGTCGATGTCGGCATCTTCGTAGTGTGCCTTCACCATTGAGTGCACCATTCTTGCGCAGAATCTCCGAGTACTTCGTCGGGGATACATGAAGCTTTCCAGCTCGTAACACGCTCGGGGGCTCGGCGTAGAATCTCCGAGTACTTCGTCACGGAGTCCGAGACCTTGATATATATCTGAAGGGGCTTGGAAATCTCCTTGTCTTGGGTGATGGCGGTGTTGATAAAGTTGCCGGCAAGAACCATGCATTCCTTGTCTGAAGGAGGCGAGCGGGTTAAACCCATAGGAGCTAAAAATTCCGACAATGAGCGCATGAGTTCAATAAACTCTAAGTATCCAGACTACAGAAATACAAGGCGGAGGAAACTTACTGAAGATGCTATCCTTGGACTGCTAGAGGGTGTCCGTCAAGGATTCCTTCTCTTGTTGGAGGAGCTTAAACGCCTCGCTGTGGCGTTGGTTTTGCTCATCAGCAGCTTGCCTCTGATCTTTTAAGATCGCAAGCTCCTCCTTCAAGCGATTGATTTCCGCGGAGGCGTAATCCTGCAGGGCTTTCATGGAATCCTCGTGCATCTTCATCATCTCTTCCCTCTCCTTCTTAAGGATTATGTTCTCGCTGTCCAGCTGCTGGATGTGCTTGGACTGCTCGACAATATCCTTGGCCTTGGTGACATGTTCTGCAAAGTCGGAGAAAACAAAGTACACAATGAGTACTCGGAGAATGAAGGCATAAAACCAAGACGGAATATGCAAAAAATAAAACAGACTCTTGTTTTTGATGATCTGTTCCTTCAAGATGGCAGTTTTACCCTTTTCGGCTTCAAGATCTGCGTGCATCTTTTGGTACTTGTCGTTGGCCATGCCCCTCCGAGCATTCTCATTCTATGGAAAAAAGGAAAAAGTTAAACTGTTGTTTAGTCTGCTTGGAGCACCTAGTCGGAAACTTTCCATCTAAGCGCTCGGGGGCTACAGCGAGAGTTTTTCAACTTAGCAATATGCTTAACTTTTCTTTAAGCATCTAGTCGGAGCTACTTCAGTTCTCGATTAGAAGCTTGGGGGCTACAGTCTAAAGTTTTAACTCGGAAAATGCTTAGCTTTTCTTTAAGCATCTAGTAGGAACTGATTCAGTTACAACTAGAGGCTTGGGGGCTACAGTATTGAAAATTATAAACACTGCGTATGCTACTCTTAAAGCATCTAGTCGGAATAGTTTCGTCCATCTAAATGCTTGGGGGGCTACAGTGAGAGTTCTTTCTAACTTAGTCACTCTTAGAGCATATAGATGCAAAACCCATGGTTTTCCGTCTACATCCTCGGGGGCCACGCTTCTTATCCTTCACCTTGACGATGTCCTTCAGGCGGAGCTTGACGGAGTCGCTCAAGAAGTTATCCACGGAGATACGGAGGGTATCCCTTCGATCACTGGTATACTCGTGCATGAAATTCGCCCGGTGCTGCAGAGGTTGGATTCGCCTGATGAACCAGCACATGGCCAGGTCCAAGCCGGTCAAACCCGTCTCTACGAACCATTCGATCCGCCTTATTGCGCGAGAAGCATCGAGGTCAGAGGGAAGGGAGGCATGGGACCTCCATGTGGAAACTTCAGCGGCGGCTCCATCCGCTGGTCCAGATGCATTTACTCGGCCCGCCAAAGGAATGTCGGGCCGAGAAATCACGTCCGCCGCTTTTGCAGGACTCGTGGCCGACGATGTCGGGGAACCGCCGGCCAGGTCGAATCTTGAAGCTTATGGTGCCACAGTTCCTAAGCTCCTCCCTACTATGTCCGTCTTCATGTTTGACGGTGAAGAAGTACACGAACAAGTCTAACCTAGGCCTAATCCCTAGGTAACCCTCACAAAGTTCCGCGAAGTTGCTAAGCACTAAGATGCTATTGGGGGAGAGGTTACGAGGTTGGACCTTGTAGTGGTTCAAGACGAAGAGGAAGAAGTGGGAGATGGGCAGGGAAACGCCGCGTACCAGTTGAGCCTTGAGGTACACCTTTTCTCCGGCTTGGGGAGAAGGTGTCACCTCACCGGCCGGCGCCGCCCGCCAGGCGAGCCCTCCGTCACGGGGAGGTAGCCTTCGGCGACCATCTCTTGGATGTCCGGTCGGTGATGTCCGAGCCGCACCAGTCACCCTTATGCGAGTCTGGCTCTTCTTCCAGTGGCTCCAGCGCCGCCAGATTATGGTCGCTGCCGGTGGTTTCGATCACCGCCGATGCGGGGATGACCAGGCCCTCTAGGGGCGCGACGACGGAGCTCGCCTGCTTCGCGCGGCTTCGCTCGACGCCGCCATCGATGGGGAGGAGCTGCTACTGGCCATGGAGTGTTGGAAGGATGCGACTGACATAGAGGGAGGCTAGGGTTTTCGAGGTTTCTCGCAGAGAGCTCGAGGAGGCATGCGGCTGGAGGAAGAAGACGATGACGCGAGAGGAATGAGGTAAAAAGTGGAAAGTGTCCCACAGTTACTATTTATCATGCTCTGCGTCAAGATTCGTGCAGCTAATCAGACGGTTGTCGCGTAGACGACGTGTTCGTTAACGTGTGCGGTAATTTCGCCACGTCTCCAACCGCCGCCGCCAACGGTTCGTATCGCTCGCGCGGGAAAATCGGATATGATTGCATTGTCTGCATGTGTGAGTTACGAGGCATCGCTGACCTAAGCCTACGTCGTCCTAGCTGACACGGGTAGATGAGCCGTCACATCGAAGATTCCGGCATGGACGGATTTAATCCGACTACGGGAGAGTACGATGGAAGATTCAGCATATCTCCGACTTACCATTCGAAGACGGAGAAAACCTTGCAGGGTTCTTTGGGAGGACTACAAGATGTTGCTTGACAATCTGCCGACATCCATCTAGACGGAGCATTCTATGTGAAGAGGCAAGACGGCACAAGATCTCGGAGTTCTCCGAGGGCTACTGTTGGGGATATGCTATATGGGTATCCTTATAGCATTTCTCTTATCCGACTAACCCGGGTGGCCCATAGTCGGTAGCATGGCCTATGGCCTCGGGCGGCTTGATTAGGTGGATCCAGAAGGGAGGCCCATGCCGGATAAAGGAAGGATACGGTGGAGACACCAGCGTACCCGGAGCCTTGGAGTGCAAGATACACAAGACTAGTAATAGACGGTGTAGGACTCTGTGACCTGTCCGGTTAGGACTTTTCCCTGTAACCCTAGGACCTGGTGACTATATAAGTCGGGCCTATGGGAGCCTTTAGGGCACGTTCATAGACAATCTCGCATAACCTCGCAAATGAACCTATCTCTGTAACTCGGCGTATTGCCATTATAGTGATTTATAGTAGGAGTAGGATTCCGCCACCATCGTGGGATCTGAACCTGGGTAAGCTGTGTTACCTCGTACCCGTCAACCGTCCGCCTTACCCCACATCTCTAAACACGCACTATGAGGACCCCTCCATGGCGTACTCGTCGGCAATACCACGACACTATCGGTTTGTATGAATTATTCACTACTTTGTTTTATGCTCACGGTAGACATGATGTTGTGTATTTGTAATAGTTTTTGTTCTCATATAGAGCATATAATAGGTGGCTGTGGCCCCCCTGTCCCCCCCAAAGCTGGCGTGATGGAACAGACCCCTCCCTGTTGGCAATTCAAAATGGCAGCGGGCGGGATTTCTCTCGCATGGAGGAGGGCTCTTCTTCAATACATTTTGGGGATGACGTTGGGCCTGACAAGGGGGCCCCTCTCTTCCCTGCGGGCCACTTCTCCCCCATTCACTTTATCTTATGGATTGTGGTCCTCTAGGGAGGAGGATGGTGTGGTGATGAGGGGTGCGCCGAGTCAGTCAGCGGAGCCAGTGTTCTCGGTCCATCTTTCTACTGGATCGGTTGGCTCCAAGGGGGACAGCCCAAGAGTGGCGCAGGAGCACTTGGCGCAGCTGGAGCGGTAGGGCACGGTCAGTTCGAGGAAGACTTCGTCGTGTGGATCGCCGGAGGGCCCCGAGGCGGCGCAGAGAGGCGCTGGCCCACTAGGGGAAAACATCTTGGCCCGGGAGCAACCATCTATTTCCTGTGTTGTGGAGGAGGCTGACGGCCTGAGGATGCCACGGTCGCCACCGTGGTCACTGTCGCGGACGAACATGGCCATGTTGCGGCCTGCAGATGGCTCGGTGGACGCAACGGTCTCCATGGACATGGATCTTCGGCTCCCCAGTTTCAGGAGGAGGTGTCGCTACAGGAAGGCTACTCTTCTGTTGGAGATATGCCCTAGAGGCAATAATAAATATAGCTATTATTATATCTTTGTGTTTATGATAAAGGTTTACATTCATGCTATAACAGTATTAACCGGAAACATTAATACTTGCATGATTTGTAAACTAAATTAGAGTCCCTAGTAAAGCCTCTTCATAATAGTAGCTTGTTGGTTAATAGATGATTGTGGTTTCCCTATCATGAACATTGAGATGTTGTTAACAACAAGATCATATCATTAGGAGAATGGTATGATGGACATACTCCTATAGATAAGCGTAGCATAAAGATCAAGTCATTTCATAGTTCAATTGTTATAAGCTTTCTGATACATAGTAACCTAATTCCTTCGACCATGAGATCATGCTAATCACCATCACCGGAAGGATGCTTTGATGACATCAAACACCACACCGTAACTGGGTGGCTATAAAGGTGGCATTGAGTGTTCGGAAAGTATGGGTTGAGGCACATGGATCAAGAGTGGGATTTCTCCATCCATATGACAGATAGATATACTCTGGGCCCTCTCGGTGGAATGTCATCCAATTGGCTTGCAAGCATGTGACTGGCTCACAAGGGATCACATACCACGGGAACGAGAAAAGAGTACTTATCAGTAACGAGGTTGAACTAGGTATGCAGAGATACCGACGATCAAAACCTCGGATAAGTAAACTATCATGAGACAAAGGGAAATTGGTATCGTATGTAAGTGGTTCATTCGATCGCAAAGTAATCGTAGAAATATGTGGGAACCATATGAATTTCCAGATTCCTCTATTGGTTATTGATCGGAGAAGTTTCTCGGTCATGTCCGCATAATTCACGAACCGTAGGGAGACACACTTAAGGATTCGATGTTGTTGAGTAGTTATGGAATGATGAGTAAGAGACTGAATGTTGTTCAGAGTCTCGGATGGGATCCGGGATATCACGAGGAGATCCCGAATGGTCCGGAGAATAAGATTCATATCAGGAAAGTCCTGTTTCGGAGTTGGGGAATGATTCCGGTGTGTTCACCAGGAATGTTCTAGAAGGGTCCGGAAGGTCCGGCACTCCGGAGGAGAAGGGTACATGAATGTGTCATGACAATATGGAATGGTTGAATCATGTACTAGGTCACTTGGCTGGACAATATGGAGAGAGAAATCAAATACAAGTTTGAAAGTCAAACGCCAATTTGAAAAAGTCAAACGCCAAGTTTGCTTGGTGGAGGGAGAGTAGGAAACCTACTTGGGGAGGAACTCTCCTCCCTCCACCCGCCGGCCAAGGAGGCCGAGTTGGAGGAGGACTCCCTCCTCCCAACCGGCCACCCTCCACCTATATAAGGAGGGGTAGGGCGCCCCTGCCCCTCACACCGAAAACCCTAGCCTCCAAGTCGTCGGCCACCTCCAAGCCACCGCCGCCTAGGGCCTCCTCTAACTCGGCAAGTTAGGGTTTCCCCAAACCCTAGCCGCCGGACAATCCCTCCCCTTGGTGTACTCTAAACCCTAGATCACCAAGGCCTCTCTCATACTCCACCATACTCGCTCCGGCTTAAGGCGAAGCCCTGCGAGATCTCCCCTTTACTTCCGACACCACGCCATCGTGCTGCCGGAATCACGAGGAGAGTGCTGCAACCTCCGCTGCCTGCTGGAACAAGGGATAGGAAGGTATTCATCGAGTACCGAACGTGTGACCGACTGCGGAAGCGCTGACGGAACGCATCGCCGGAAGGATCGTCTACGCGATCTTGAGATTGGCAAGAGTACGACTACATCACCCATGAGAATCTGTTCTCGTTAACCGCTTTGGAATCTTCGAGGGTGAGTTCCTCTATCGACTCGTTGCTACAATCTAGTAGATAGATCTTGGCTTGTTTGTTTGCATGCGATAGAATTTTTTTGTTTTCCATGCTACGAACCCCTACAGTGGTATCAAATCCGTGTCTATATGTAGATCTGTTGCACGAGTAGAACACAATGGTCATTGTGGGCGGTGGTGCTTTTATTATCAATTGCTTTTTGTGTACTTTGCATCTTGCGGTATGATGGGATGAAGCGGCCTGGGATAACCTTACATGACATCGTTCATGAGACTTGCTCCACGCTCAACATGCAACTTGTATTGCATAAGTGGCTTTGCGGGTGTCTGTCTATCCCATCATAGTATAGATTCAATTTACAACGGGCACTTGATAGTTCAAACATCAACGTTGTGGTTCTTGTTCGTAAGTTAGAACGACACTTATTGAAAGCCCCAAACCACGTAAAATATGCAAAGAAAATCAGAGGCGTCTAACTTTGTTTTGCAGTGGTGTGCTGTGATGTGATATGGCCATGATTGTGATTATATATGATGTATGCAATGTTCCTTATTGTAAGTTGGCAACCGGCTGGAGCCATATGGTTATTTTTTTAATTCCGTTAAGACCAGCGTGTCTATTCAAAGTAGTTGTAATAGTTGAAGCTGGTGGACGACAACCATGAAACGGCGCCATTGACCTTGACGCCATACTGGTGATGATGGAGATCATGTTCGTGCTTGAAGATGGAGATCGGAAGCACAAGAAGAAAGGCCATATCATATCACATATTATGAATTGCATGTGATGTTAATCCTTTATGCATCTTTTATTGCTTAGTTTACGATGGTAGCATTATAAGATGATCCCTCAAGCACAAAAATTTCAAGTTTTAAAGTGTTCATCCATAGTAAGCACCGTTGCTAAAGCTCGTTGTTTCGAAGCACCACATGATGATCGGATGTGTTAGATTCTGCGAGTGTATACAACATGGGCAAGTCAGATTTGCTCGTGCGGAAGCTAAGGTTTAATCTTGACGAGCCTAGCATGTACAGACATGGTCTCGGAACACGAATCAGCGAAAGGTAAAGCATGAGTCATATAGTAGATATGATGAACATGTTGATTGTTTGCCATTTAAGCTACATCAACTCTCGTGATGATCGGTTTTGATGTGGTGGATTTGGTTCGTGTGATCACTAAAACAATGTGAGGGATATTGTTTTGAGTGGGAGTTCACCTAGATTAATTTAATTATTAATTAGAACTTAATTTGTCATAAAACTTAGTCTAAACTATTGCAAATATGTTGTAGATCAATGGCGGCCCCCACCATCAATTTTAATGCGTTCCTAGAGAAAGAAAAGTTGAAAAACAATGGAAGCAACTTCGCGGATTGGTTCCGCAATTTGAGGATTGTCCTCAATGCTGGTAATTTGACCTATGTGCTGGATGCACCGCTGGGTGACCCGCCTGCAGCTACTGCTACCGATGAAGTAAAGAATGTTTACCTCACTCGGAAGAATCAGTACTCCACATTTCAGTGTGCTATCTTGTATGGTTTGGAATCGGAACTTCAGAAAAGATTTGAGAACCATGACCCACATGATATTGTCCGTGAACTCAAAATGATATTTGAGGCTCACGCGGCAGTTGAGAGTTATGAGGCTTCTGAAAAGTTCTTTAGCTGCAAGATGGAAGAGGGCAGATCCGTCAGTGAGCATGTGCTTAAGATGTCTGGGCACGCAAACAAACTCCAAAGTTTGGGTATAGTGATTCCTAATTCTTTGGGGATTCATCGTGTCCTCCAATCACTACCACCAAGTTACAAGAACTTTGTGATGAACTACAATATGCAAAACATGGACAAGACGTTGCCAGAACTCTTCTCCATGTTGAAATCTGCAGAAGTGGAGATCAAGAAAGAGCACCAAGTGTTGTTGGTCAATAAGACCACCAAATTCAATAAAGGCAAGTCTAAGCAAAATGGAAACTTCAAGAATGGCGGTAAGAAAGTTGTCGCGCCGGCGAAGAAGACCAAGGATGGGCCTAAGCCTGATACTGAGTGATTTTACTGCAAGGGAGAGGGTCACTGGAAGTGGAATTGCCCAAAGTACTTGGCGGATTTGAAGAACGGCAACATCAAGAAGAAAGGTATATCCGATATACATGTTATTGATGTATATCTCACTAGTACTCGTAGTAGTGCCTGGGTATTTGATACTGGTTCGGTTGCTCATATTTGTAACTCGAAACAGGTGCTGCAGAATAAACGGAAGCTAGAGAAGAACAAGGTGATGATGTGCGTTGGAAATGGATCAAAGGTTGATGTGATCGCGGTCGGCACGCTACCTCTTCATCTACCATTGGGATTAGTTTTATACTTAAATAATTGTTATTTGGTGCCTTCGTTGAGCATGAACATTATATCTGGATCATGTTTATTGCGATACGGTTACTTGTTTAAGTCCGAGAATAATGGTTGTTCGATTTATATGAGTAATATGTTTTATGCACATGCACCTTTGATAGATGGTCTATTCTTATTGAATCTCGATTATGGAAATACACATATTAATAACATTGAAGCTAAACGTTTGAAATTGAGCGATAACTCGACCTATATGTGGCACTGTCGTCTTGGTCACATTGGAGTGAAGCGTATGAAGAAACTCCATTCCGATGGACTTCTTGAATCACTTGATTTTGAATGACTTGAAAGATGTGAAGCATGTCTAATGGGTAAAATGACTAAGACTCCATTTTCTGGTATGATGGAGCGAGCTACGGACTTATTGGAAATCATACATACCGATGTGTGTGGTCCAATGAGTGTAGCATCACGCGGTGGTTATCGTTATGTTCTTACCTTCACGGATGACTTGAGTAGACATGGGTATATCTATTTCATAAAACATAAGTCCGAAATTTTCGAGAAGTTTAAGGAATTTCAAAGTGAGGTTGATAATCAACGTAACAAGAAGATTAAATTTCTACGATCTGATCGTGGAGGTGAATATCTAAGTTACGAGTTTGGCGAGCATTTAAAGAAATGTGGAACACTTACACAATTGACACCGCCGGGAACACCACAGCGTAATGGTGTGTCCGAACATCGTAATCAAACTCTCTTAGATATGGTTCGTTCTATGATGTCACTTACATATTTACCGCTATCGTTTTGGGTTTATGCATTAGAAACAACCGCATTCACTTTAAATAGGGTACCATCTAAATCCGTTGAAACGACACCGTATGGATTATGGTTTGGGAAGAAACCCAAATTGTCGTTCCTTAAAGTTTGGGGTTGCGAAGCCTATGTAAAAAAGTTACAGCCGGACAAGCTTGAACCCAAAGCGGAAAAATGCGTCTTCATAGGATACCCGAAGGAAACTATTGGGTATACCTTCTATCATAGATCCGAGGGCAAAATCTTCGTTGCTAAGAATGGATCCTTTCTAGAGAAGGAATTTCTCTCGAAAGAAGTGACTGGAAGGAAAGTAGAACTCGACGAGGTTGTTGAACCTTCTCTCGAACTTGCGACTAGCGCAGGACCGGAAGTAGTTCCTGTGGCGTCTACACCAATAAGAGAGGAAGCTAATGATGATGATCATGAAACTTCGGTTGAAGTTGCTACAGAGCCTCGCAGCTCGCCGGCCACCGCTCGCCACCCGACGCAGCTCGTCGCCCGCATCCGCAGCTCACCGGCCACCACGCTGCCCCTGCAGCTCGCCGCCTGTGGCGCTCACCGATCCGCCGTCGCCTCGCGTCCATAGCTCGCCTCCTCGTGCCCGAAAAACTCGCTGAGCGTCTGGCAAACCCAGATTTTTGCAGAGAGAAAGGAGAGGAGAGGGATCTGACAAGTGGGTTCCCGACATTTTTGCAAAAAGAACATAGATTTTATAATCCTTTTTAAAATAATATTTCTCCAGCTTTATAAATAAAGCCACATGGCCAAACCAATACATAGTGATAAAAATTTCCTCTTACAAGCAGATTAAAGATAAATAAATACGAAGCCTAAAAGAATCGAGCTTGCCACCAAAAACGACGAGACTAAGAAGACCGAAGCTTTACGACATCGCCTCCAAGAAAGTAATGATGCCATAAGCGTCGCTGCCGCCGAGACCACCAGGGTCTAGGGTTTTCACCCGGAGCTCTAATGGGGTGAGAGTAGACACAACAACGCCCCAAAAGAGGGTCACGGCACCCATAGGTGTCGTCGTTGCCGACGTCGAAGTGCTAGGTTTTCGCCTGGAAAAACTCTTGCCACATTCGGTATCCCAGAAACCACCAATCCCCGAGCCGAGCTTCCAAACACGATCTGGGCGCTGCCACCGCCAGGAGATCCTTATGCCCACTCATTTCTACCCTCATGGTCTAGAGGGATGAGCCATCACCATTGCAATGTCGCCCAGCCGCCGAGACGCTCGCGCAGTCCACCTTTAGGGGCCACCGCCCCGACGCCCAAGATCTTGCTCCCGCGACATGGCACCCCACCGCCACAGGACTACCCAAACTAGTGTGGAAGGTCGAGTGAACCAACCAGGTCTCAGACAACATGGAACCTAATCCACGGCGGTCACTGGATCTAGGCTAGACTGGCCTGGATCCAGCACCTCAACCACTCCCTGGCCAAGGGATGGGCTCCCAGACCTGCTGGAAGCCCCTAAAACCATGTGGACAGCAGGGCATGCCGTTAATGGCTAGCTTCGCCTGATGTCACCCCGAGTCCTGGTTGACCAGCCCAACACCTCTGACGGTCTGGGGATTCACTGTCGCTCCAGGTCCATGTCATCGGGGCGGTCTCCTGTAGGAGCAGGACCGAAACCGCCACGACCACTATCACAGCAGCAACTACCAGCGCCACCTAACGCGGCATCTAGACGCGAGCAGTCACCCATAGCGCAACTCGCCGGCCGCAGCCATGCCAGTCCATGTCGACTGCCGCCTATCAGCATTGCCGCCAAGGAGAAGCCCGCCCCGCACGAAGCTCCCTGCGTCGTGTCATCTCCTCGCTGCCGGCACCACGCGGGCTTTGCCCGGCGATAGCCGGGAGAGAAGGAGAATTGAGGCGGGGCAGGGGATTTAGGTTTTGCGCCCTGGTCGCGCGGGGGCGACTCAGGAGTGCCTCGAGACTTTTTCCTCGGTGCACATGCTAGCTTTTGCAGTTTACCTACACACCCTAGATGTTATAATCAGTTTATGGTTGGTCTCTCTAACCGTTATAATTCCACTTCAGCCTGACAGTGGGGTCACCTGTGTCGGAAACATACGAGCTAATTGTCTGATTACACGAAGTTGGTAGTTTTTTGTAGTTGGTATCCTCAAAGTTTGTAATTTTTTCAGCGATCCCTAATTATCGTAGTTTTTTAAAACCCTAGCCCAGTGGTCATAGTTTTCTGTAATTTTTGTCAAAAATAAAAGGTTTGTTTTTGTAATTCAAAAAGCAACAATCAATCAATTCCAATAAATACTGGTCGCGCGGGGGCGACCCAGGAGGGCCTCGAGACTCCTTCCTCGGTGCACGTGCTAGCTTTTGCAGTTTACCTACACACCCTATATGTTATAATCGGTTTATGGCTGGTCTCTCTAACCGTTATAATTTCACTTCAGCCTGACAGTGGGGCAATCCGTGTCGGAAACATACGAGCTAATTGTCCGATTACATGAAGTTGGTAGTTTTTTGTAGTTGGTATCCTCAAAATTTGTAGTTTTCTGCAGCGATCCCTAATTATCGTAGTTTTTTAAAACCCTAGCCTAGTGGTCGTAGTTTTTTGTAGTTGGTATCCTCAAAGTTTATAGTTTTTTCAGCGATCCCTAATTATCGTAGTTTTTTAAAACCCTAGCCTAGTGGTCGTAGTTTTCTGTAATTTTCGTCAAAAATAAAAGGTTTGTTTTTTAATTCAAAAAGCAACAATCAATCAATTCCAATAAATACTGGGTCGCCCGCCCGGGGGCGACCCAGGAGGGCCTCGAGACTTCTTCCTCGGTGCACGTGCTAGCTTTTGCAGTTTACCTACATACCCTAGATGTTATAATCGGTTTCTGGTTGGTCTCTCTAACCGTTATAATTTCACTTCAGCCTGACAGTGGGGCCATCCGTGTCGAAAACATACTAGCTGATTGTCCGATTACATGAAGTTGGTAGTTTTTTGTAGTTGGTATCCTTAAAGTTTGTAGTTTTCTGAAGCGATCCCTAATTATCGTAGTTTTTTAAAACCCTAGCCTAGTGGTAGTAGTTTTCTGTAATTTTTGTCAAAAATAAAAGGTTGTTTTTTTTAATTCAAAAAGCTTTATAGCGCATGTCGCACTAATTATATCATCAACGATCAATCAATTCCAATAAATACTAGGCTAGCGTGCACATTCCGTACACCGGTTCTCCATTGTACTCCCTCTGTTCGGGATTATAGGTCCTACGCGCATATCTAGGTTGTTAATTTAACCAATAAAAATTTTATGTTATAATATTTATATTTTGTTATTCAAAATAGCAACCTAGTTATCCGAAAATATAACCTCTAAAGTTTCTAATGGTATAAACTTTATGTTATAATATTTATATTTTGTTATTCAAAATAGCAACCTAGTTATTCACGCGAGACTTATAATCCCAAACAAAGAGAGTATGTCCTACATTGGGTAACACGAAGGTTAGGTGCCTCGTGTAAACCACGGAGGCGAACACTCGTTTCGCTCGAGCCCTTTTAAGAAGCAACAAACCGTTTAGATCTAGCGGTGTGGGACTAAATAATAAACCTGCTCACAGTCACATAGCACGGACAACTTCTTTGGGCCGAAATCTTGGCAGCTTCTACAAACTCAACCTATTTAGCACGGACAACTAAATAATAAACCTGCTCACATATAGCACAGATAACTTTTGTTGGGCCAACATCGTGGCCGCACGTGCTGGGCCCCGTGTGGTCACACGATGTGCTCCTAAGCGAGCCTCCCTCACCGCCATGTTATCCCGTAAAATCTATATAATCAACAAAGTCATATAATAGATGTCTTAGGGTTTTCAAAATTTTGGATGAATCTATATACTAAATAGTGTCTAGATTCATTCAAATTTTAACAAATTTGAGACATCTATTTGGAGACGGAGGGAGTAATAAATTCAAAAAAGGAAGTCATGATTTTTTTTTGAAATTCCACTGATCTATTAATAAACATTAATAATAGTACACATAGGCATAAAAATAATAAAAATTATAAATAGGTCGACGGACCACCTAGTGACGACTACAAACACTAGTACGACCTAAAAACGTGCCGCCGTCCTCGCCCCTCCCTCACCGGAGCCAGACAAAACTTGTCGTAGTAGAGCTTGTTGTAGTAGACAGACAGGAAGTTGTGCTAAGACTCAAAAAACTAACCGCGTTAGAACAGTAACCGTCACTAATAATAACATCCGTAGATTGGCAAAAACTAAGCTGAAATCATGGGTTGATCCCACAAGTAAATTTCAATGACCACTAACCGCCTCTCATTTGTACTTCTGTCTGGAACATAACAAAACTCCCATTCATTCTTTGTTGCCGCTATGGCGTAGGTACCCAAATTTTTGTAAGTTTTGGTCACTTCTGCACCCCACGCTGACTGTCCAAATTTTTTGACATGGAGAATGCTATTATGAAATCACCCGTATCGCAAAGTACTTTTTTGATAACATGCACAGAGTGCACGACTTTAAACTAATAAAGCCAAAATAGTTAAAAAATAAATTGACACCGTATTTTATTATTTTTAGTTTTATTTATACTGTTGTTGATAATTATTAATAGACTGGTGAAATTTTCGGAAAAAGAATAACTTGCGCCACATGGCACAACCCAAACACACATAAAGAATACATATGATCTAAATAGCGATCCAGTTAGTGAGATCACCCTATGCCCAATATTCCTAATAGTAAGCTTATAGGCGGAAAGAATGGAAGAGGATTGAGTAGGCCGGTATTGAATTTGCAAATAGGTTGCCTTCAGTAATCCGAGTAGGCAAGTAGGGTGTCAGTGATTATGCTAGAAGGGCCAAGTGGAGATGCTAGTGTTGAATCTCTTCCTATGCTGAGTTTTCATATAGCTTCTGCGGCAAACACCTTCCATGGTCGATCAGGCGTAATCTCCATAACCTACAGTTGTCACGTCTGAGAGGTAGAAGCTATCTATCCAATCCAATCCTTCTCCAAAATGCACCATGACCGATCCAATTACTATAGAGCCAGCAACATCCCCTAAAGCCAATGCCACTCTCATCCTTTTTCCAATTCAGATTTGGTAGCATGTTGAAGCTGTGGAATGGTAAGGAAAAGAAAGCTAAGCATAGCTTGAATATGACGGTCTCCTTCGTGCCTGAAAGTCGGAGAGGACGCAAACAAGCAATCATCTACCAACTGACTTGAGAATGGTACCAACTCACCGATGAGTATGAACGCATGTTGGACGAGCAAAGTTGTCAGGCCTGATCGAGCTCCGTCTAGAGCTCGGGTGCACCCAACAACGCTGCCGTTCGCCGTCACCTCCGCCGCCTCCATGAATTCCCCTGTTACCCTCCTGCCCCGTCCTCCTTAAGAACATCCTCCATGCCACCTACGACCACCTACCAGACCTCATAGAAATGGTGCGACATAGGGTTGCCACCGCCGCACTGGTAGCGGTTGTTTGTTCTGTCGTTGCCGGTTCCGGCGTGTCCAAGGAGATGGTTGAGGTTGAAGGAACGCTAGAACCGTCGGTTTGGCATGCCATGTCACCTTGCTGGCCTCTACGCGACCCTGCCTCTAGGGCCACAAAGAGAGCTCGTCCGCAGTGTGCAAGTAGCTTGAGAGTATCAAAACTGACCTCCCTATCCTCCTCGAGCATCAACCTAGTGGCGGTGCCATCCTTCCCTTCTTCTCCGCAGGGCGCACCCATGGCGTTCCGCACATTGCCAACAAGGCTATTTTTTGCCCCTTTTATTTTTATGAATGAGGTATGAGCATATATGTCGATGTGTTGTTTCATTGATTTCGTTTGAACTTTGAAGTTTCGATGAGGCCTTTGTAATTATGTGAAAGAGCAAAATGAGAGGCCTCAAATGGTCTGAGGATGAGGATGATGCATTGCATTTCACATGGGATGATCAAATTGTTCTTGAATAAATTTGTGGAGTTAAGCAAATGCATGAGATATTTTGGCAACAAATCCGTGGGCGGTTTAACAAGTCCAATAAAAGTGGAGAAGCTAGAATACAAGCATCACTCTTATAAAGGTGGCACACTCTTGTTGGCCAGTGTTCAAATGACCTGAGCAAAGATGATGACAACGTCGGCTGGGTGGTTTGCTATTTTGTTTCCATAAACTATGAACCATGCTATCGGTTTGTTTGAACCGTGATAAATTCTATCGGTTTGTGTGAACTATTTCCATGCTATCGGTTTGTATGAATTATTCATTACTTTGTTTTATGCTCACGGTAGACATGATTTTGTGTATTTGTAACAGTTTTTGCTCTCATATACTCCCTCCATTTCAAAATATAAGATGTTTTAGGTTTGTGAAGAAAATGAATCTAGACTTCTTTTAGTGTATAGATTCACCCCAAAGTTGAGTGAACCTATATACTAAAACAAGTCTAGATACATTTGCTTCACAAAGCTAAAACATCTTATATTTTGAAACGGAGGGAGTAGAGCATATAATAGGTGGCTCTGGGCCCCCTGTCCCCCCAAAGCCGGCGCGGTGGAACAGACCCCTCCCTGTTGGCGATTCAAAATGGCAGCGGGCGGGATTCCTCCCGCATGGAGGAGGGCTCTTCTTCAATACATTTTGGGGATGACGTTGGGCCCGACAAGGGGGCCCCTCTCTCCCATACGGACCACTTCTCCCCATTCACTTTCTGTTCTGGATTGTGGTCCTCTAGGGAGGAGGATGGTGTGGTGATGAGAGGTGCGCCGAGTCAGTTAGTGGAGCCGGTGTTCTCGGTCCATCTTTCTACTGGATCGGTTGGCTCCAAGGGGGACATCCCAGGAGCGACACGGGAGCACTTGGCGTAGTTGGAGCGGTAGGGCACGGTCAGTTCGAGGAAGACTTCGTCGTGTGGATCGCCGGAGGGCCCCGAGGCGGTGTAGAGAGGCGCTGGCCCACTAGGGGAAAACGTCTTGGCCCGGGATCAACCATCTATTTCCTGCATTGTGGAGGAGCCCAACGGCCTGAGGATGCCACGGTCTCCACCGTGGTCACTGTCGCAGGCGAACATGGCCATGTTGCGGCCTGCAGATGTCTCGGTGGACGCAACGGTCTCCATGGACATGGATCTTCGGCTCGCCAGTTTCAGGGAGAGGTGTCGCTACAGGAAGGCTACTCTTCTGCCTCGACTGGCTACGAGGAGGCCACACCACAAGAGGACACCGCCGTCCACACTACGCAGGAGTAGGGGGTGGCGGGAAGGTTTGCCCCGGGCACGCCGGTGACCCAGCAGCAAAAGACGCTCATGATGCAGTTCGAGATTGCGCGCGAGGGGGGAGGTGATCAGGGAGGAGACCCTTCAGGCCTACCTCAAGTTTTTCACCAAGCCTATGATGCCGAAGAGTCTGTCAGCGTGCCTAGCCTTGTTTGGATGGACCCTCGTGGTGTTGCCATGCGAAGACGGTGTTGAGATCATGGTGTTTTAGACCACTGATTATGTTGCGTGTTAATGGTCGAGGCTAGCTATGTCAGACCTTCTTTCTTTCCTTGTGTGGAATTTGCGGGGCCTGAACCAATTGGCTCATTGTGATGCGGTTTATCAAGTTGTGTTGCTCTCGGGTGTGAGTGTGGTATGTCTCCAGGAGACTAAGATCCAAGTGGTTACTCGCACCATGGTGGACTGCTGTTTGGATCGATAGTGCAATGAGTTCTTCTTCCACCCCGCGGATGGGACGTGTGGTGGTATACTTCTGGCCTGGAAGACAGCTGTGGTGGTGTTTTCTAGCCCCATGTTTCCAACAAAATTGTTATTGCGCGGGTCGAGGCGCCAGGCTCGGATGGGTGGTGGTTCACTGAAGTGTATGGACCGCAAACGGATGCTGATAAGGTGTTATTCCTCCAGGAACTAGCAGATGTCAGAGATCTGCACCCATGCCCATGGATAGTGGCTGCTGATTTCAACCTCATTGTGGATGCCGCCGATAAGAACAATTCCAACCTTAACTGCCGCATGATGGCAAAGTCCAGGAGGACCCTGGTTGCGCTTGAGCTTAAGTATTTGTACCTAAATGGACGTTGCTACATGTGGTCCAATGAGCGCGAGCGTGGAACGCTCGAGCGTATCTATAGGATCTTTGTGACTGTGGATTGGGAGGTGAGATTTTCATCTTCCTTCCTCTAAGCCTTGAGTTCCTTGATGTCGGACCACTGCCTGTTGCTGCTCAACCTCAACGCGCAGCTGGTGGCTAGTAAGCGCTTTCAGTTTGAGGCGTTCTGGCCAAAGGTGGATGGTTTCATGCAGAGACTGTGGAGGTGGCTTGGACGTCCATGCCATTGATCGCCACTCCTTTCAAATGGTTGGCCGCCAAGTTGGCCGCGACAGCTAGGGCACTAGCGAGTTGGAGCGACCACATCATTGGCGATAATAGGATGCAAATACTACTTGCGAATGAGTTGATTTTGAGGCTCTACGTGGCTATGGAGACTCGAGAGCTATATCCCGGGGAGTAATCCTGTGCATGGTTTGGTCTCAAACTGTGCAAACCACCGAACCAAACTGGTGAAAACCGTGTAGCCGGTTTCGACGGATTCCGGTTTCCGTGCGGGTTCAAACTGTTAGAACCGTTCCAATCCTTTTTCTCATCCATGGTGTATAGAGACCACGCCGAGCATGGAGGTTTCAGGGAAGACTAGAAGGAAAACATTATATAGTTGCAGGCAAGCAATCAACAGCCAGCAACAGTCTTTACAGATAATCAGGCCTGGTTTTTCCACTCACGGTCGGCGTTCTTGCTGCTCTGCTCTGCCGGTGTCGATGTCGATGTCGACAAGGACGTGCGACCGCCGCGGGAACTACGAGTACGAACCCCATAGCCTCGGTGAGCCTGCCACAGGATCCCCACGCAACCGCTCTTCAGCCATGGCGCACGTGACGATGATGTGGCAGGAGCCTGGGGACACCACCACTAGTAGCACCATGGAGGAAGTGCAGGATGGCAGAAGGCGGTGCACGGTGGCGAAAAGTGCTCTTCATCCATGGCGCATGCGACGATGATGTGGCAAGATCCTGGGGACACCACCGCTAGTAGCACCATGGACGACATGAGGTGGTGCACGGTGGCGAAAAGTGCTCTTCGGCCATGGCGCACGCAACAACGGGATGAGGTAGGAGCCTGGGGACACCACCGCTAGTAGCACCATGGAGGAAGTACAGGGCGGCAGGAGGTGGTGCACAGTGGAGAAAAGTGCTCTTCGGCCATGGCGCATGCGACGACGATGAGGCAAGAGCCTGGGGACACCACTGTTAGTAGCACCATGAAGGAAGTGTAGGGCGGCAGGAGGTGGTGCACGGTGGCGAAAAGTGCTCTTAGGCCATGGCGCACGCGACGGTGATGAGGCAGGAGCCTAGGGACTCCACAGCTAGTAGCACCATGGAGGAAGTGTTAGGCGGCAGGAGGTGGTGCACGGGAACGTCCGACACTTTGTTTATGAAACCGTATAAACCATCTAAATCAAACCGGTTGAAACCGCTGTTTATTTGTTGGGTTTGATAAACCGTCCAAACCCAGTTAAACCAGGTATGCCCAAGCTTACCGGGGAGCGGTCTTTTATCAAACTCCTCCAGAAAAATTTGTTGGGGTGCTGGACTCGTTGGAACGCACGATAGCGACACAGAAATCATGTATCCTTTGGCTGAGTGAAGGTGAGGCTTGCACTAAGTTCTTCCACCTGCATCCCTCCCATCGACATAGAAAGAACTACATTGCCTACCTCAAGGTTGATGGGGTTTTGGTGGCAGATCGGCAAGGAAAAACTACAACAGTGGTCGCCTTCTATGATAGGCTATTGGGCTCGTGTCCTGAGCGGTATTTTCCCCTGGATCTGGATTTCCTTGGTTCACAAGGGCACGATCTGTCAAATCTTGAGCTTCCTTTCTCAGAATAGGAAGTGTGTGTGTGGGGGGGTGATCAAGTCCCAAGAGTTGGATAAGGCATCTGGGCCTGATGGGTTAACTGGTAGATTCTATACGTCCTGCTGGCAGATTATCAAGGTTGATGTGATGGAGGCTTTCTAGTCTCTTTGGTAGGGAGACTGCCGAGGTTTTCACTCGGTTAACAAGTCCCTCATTGCCCTGCTCCTCAAGAGCACATATGCCATGGAGGTCAAGTATTTTCGACCAATCAACTTGATACATAGCGTGGCAAAGCTAGTGGCTAAGGTGCTCTCGGTCTGTTTAGAACCCAAGATGTCCCAGCTGGTAGGGCCACATTAGAGTGCCTTCACTCGTGGTCGCTGCAACCATGACAACTTTCAGTTGGTTCAGATCACTGCGAGAAAGCTGCATTGACTCAAGATTGACACCATCATGCTCAAACTGGATATCACCAAGGCCTTCGATGCGGTGGATTGGGCCTTCTTGCTGGAGGTGTTGGCTAGGCTAGGCTTTGGCGAGAATTGGATCACAATGATCTATGGAATCCTAAGTGTCTCTTCGATGTGTGTGCTTGTGAATGGAGTGACGAGGTCCTTGATCTACAACCAGCGGGGCATGCGGCAGGGGGATCAACTCTCCTCCCCCTGCTTTTCGACGTGGCCATGGACGTTCTGCACCTGCTCTTCATGAAGGAGTATGATGAGGGGCTTCTCCAGAGCCTGGCTGCCAGGGGGTTATGGCACCGCACCTCCATGCATGCGAATGATGTCATCACCTTTGTTTTCCCTAACCCCTGGATCTACACACATGTTCGGCGATTGTGGCTGACTTTGGGGGAGCGTCCAGACTATGCACAAACATGGCGAAGTGCTTGATTCACCCGGTGCGGTGCACTCCAGAGCAAGTTGAGTTGGCACGCGAAATTCTAGGCTGCGCGATGGGCAGCTTCCCGTGCAAGTACTTGGGCCTCCTGCTAGGGTTGCGCAAGACAACTCCAACACAGCTTCAGTACATTGTGGACAACGCAACCAACAAGATGTAGTCGTGGTGTGCCAGGCGGGCCATACGACCCTTGTGACGACGACTCTGGTGGCAATCCCGATAAATGTTATCGCTGGACGTCCCGCCTGAGATGCTTGTGGCCTTTCGCAAGATTCTACGGGCCTTCCACTAGAAGGGAAGGACAGGGCCAACATCGGCCACTGTTTGGTCGTCTGAGAGAAGGTCTGTTCTCCTAAGACATACGGGGGTCTAGGCATTCACATCCTTCGCCTCATGAACTTTGTGTTGAGGTGTCGATGGGCTTGGCTACAGAGAGTAGATCTGGATAAGTCATGGGTGGAGTTTGACCTTGGCATGTCACGCCAGTCATGGCAGCTCTTCCATGCTGCCACATGTTCCATTTGGGGAATGGCGAGCGGGCGCGGTTCTGGCAGGACCATTGGATCCGGGGCTGGAGGGTCAAGGAGATTGCTCCGCATATCCTGGCGCTGGTACCTCCGTGTAAAGTTAGAGAACGTACGGTTAAATATGGCCTGAGTGGGACTTGGTTGCTGGATTGCGTGCCGGACCTCGGTGACGAGGCGGTGCCTGAGTTCTTTCTACTATGGCATGCGCTGTTGAGGATACAACTAGACCCTGAGTGTGAGGACATGTTGAGATGGCGATGGTCCAGTGATGGGTGCTATTCGGCGAAGTTAGCCTATATGGCTTTGTTTTAGGCACAACCCTTGCACCGGTGGCCAGTCAGATCTGGAGGTGTAGGGCGCTGCACAGGTGTAAGTTCTTTGCCTGGTTGGTCTCTCATAACCGCTACTAGATGGCAGATCGGCTAGAGCGCCGAGGTTTAGCAAGGCCGAGCAAATTCCCCTTATGTGATCAGGAGCCGGAGAGCATCCAACACTTTCTCCTTGGTTGCGTGGTGGCAAGGAAGGTGTGGACATTGACACTGATTAGGTGGGGTAGGTTGGAGTGGGCACCATCGGCTGACACTGACCTCCTCCACTGGTGGACGATGAGACGTTGTCCCTAGGTCCACATATGGGACCTCTGAACGGCGATCATCCTGGTCTTCTGGTGCCTGTGGCGGCATCGGAACGATGTGGTGTTTAACAGCGTGAGACTGTCGGTGGACAACATCAAGTTTTGGATCAAGCGTGACTACGAGTAGTGGCGCACAACTAGACTTTTTCATTCTAACTTTTTGGCTTTCCGGAGTTGTCGCCTTTGTTGTTGATAGACAGAGATTAGGCTTAGGCTTAGGGAGTGATACGTCATAAACGTATCTATAATTTTTCATATCCCATGCTTGTTTAGTATCAATTTTGTTATGTTTTGTCTACACTTTGAGGTATTTTTATACATTTTCTGGGACTAACCTATTAACAAGATGCTGAAGTGCCAGTTGCCTATTTTCTGTTGTTTTTTGGTTTTAGAAAAGCCAGAAAATAATATTCTCGGAATTGGACGGAACAAAATCCAAAGTCGATATTTTACCCGACACGACACGGAGCGTGAAGGAGAGATGGAGGAGGGCACCAGGGCGGCCACACCTACGATGGCGTGGGCCCCTGGCCGCGTGGCCACATGGTGTGGACCCCCTAGCCCTCCACCGACCTTTCCCTTTCGCCTACTTATACGTCTCCCCGAGAGGTAAACCCTAACGCGGGAAGAAATCCACAAAAAGTTCCGCAGCGCCGCCACCACCGAAGGGGCAATTCAGGGGGACAGAAGTCTCTGTTCCGGAACCCTATCGGGACAGGTAATTGCCCCCAGAGCCATCTCCATCGACTCCAATGCCATATCCATCGTCGTTGCTAACTCCCATGATGAGGAGGGAGTAGTTCTCTTTCGAGGCTAAGGGCTCTACCGGTAGCTATGTGTTCATCTCTCTCTATGCGTTATCATATTGTGGTCATGAGCTTTGTAATCAAGTAGATCTACTCTTCTACTCAAGTGCTTTAATTAATCTCCGACTATCCCCACGTGTGTGAAGGTGATAGTGTGCACACCGTGTGGCACTTAGTCTAAAGATTACATAAATACTTGTCATGAGTTATATTGTTGAGTTGGGTGTCTCTATAAAATTGTGGTGTTTGTTGGAACCATCTAGCGCTCAAGGTGACAGTGTGGGGTTATCTAGATGGGGAATGCGAACTTTGAGGTGTGTTGTTATAGCCCTACCGTGGATTAGAGTTGTCCAACCGGAGAGTAGTTCAGAGTAGTATCATGAAGAGAAGATATTTATATGAGAGTGTCCACTAGTGAAAGTATGATCCCTAGGACTATCCCCGTGGACTGTAGGGCCTTTAGTCTCTTCCTCCCCGTCAAGCTCTTTTCTGGCGCCATTGCTTTCTACCATCTTTATTTCAGATTGCAATTACCACTTATAATCATCCATATTATCTCTTCGTCAAACTAGTGCACCTATACACCTGACAAGTGTATTGGGTGTGTTGGGAACACAAGAGACTTCTTGTATCTTGATTGCAGGGTTGCTTGAGAGGGATACCTTTGACCACTTCCTCCCTAAGTTCGATAAACCTTGGGTGATCCACTTAAGGGAAACTTGCTGCTGTTCTACAAACCTCTGCACTTGGAGGCTCAACACTGTCTACAAGAATAGAAGCATGCGTCGACATCAGGGAGCTTTCACCCCTGTTGATAGCGTACAATGGTTGCTTTGTGGTGTTGTAACTGCCGTCGGGAGCTCTTCTATGTGTTTGGTACACCTCCTAGGGTGTATCCTAGAAAAATATCTATTTAAAACAATATGAAGATTTTTGGATTCACTTGTTTGAAGTCTGCTAGAGCTGAGAGATTTTCACTTTCAAAAATCTTCTCCCTCCTCTCCCAATATGTTTATGATCCATTATTATCATTCTTTTGGAGATGCGCTCAACTCCCTTAATTAGGGAGACCCAACTCCACCCTAAACCCGCCTACACATATGTAGGAGAATTGAAAGATACCCTCGATCCTACAAAAGAAAAGACAAACCTCTATGAATGTACCCTCATTCCACTGAGATAAGGCAAACCCCAATGACAGACATCAAAGACCACTATTGACGGTCGCTGGAACAATAATGCTACACTTATGGGCACTATGTTACGGATTGCAACCTACGGAATGACATGCATGCAGCTGGGTGGTTGAAATCCATTTGCTCGCCGTGATTTGGGGCGTGTTTGGTTGCTCGTGGCTTTTAGTCGCACTTGGGAATCATGGCTCTACGAAATCTATGCACGGCGATGCAACCTCTCATGCCAAAAGGGCCATATGTTTGGTCCTTGTATTCTCATTTCCCTAGAGGTTGAGAATCCAAACCCCGGTCATTTGGTTCCATGCGTTCTAGGTTTTCAGCAAATTGGTACTTGTTTGGCTAGCTGTATTGTCCCTGATAGCCTTACCTCCTGGCTGATGAGGTGAGCTTACCCAACATCAGCAAGGCAGAAAACATAGTTCATACATTACAATTTACAAAACTACTAGATTATATTAACACTGATTCTACATAATCAGTACGAGTTCACGAGCAACTTCCCGTGATGCGGCACTAGTTCATCACATATGGAGGGGTTATAACTGAATACCATCTTCCAAAATATACAAATGAAAGTTCAGGGGTCACCGCAACCATATTTCACTAGCCTAGCTACTCCAAAATACACATCACATCCATCATCATCAACACCACTACTAGCACCTCCTCGAACAGCTCAGACCGCTACTCAGAGGTAGGGCCTATTCAGGAAGGCCGTGAACCAGCTCAACCTGCGCTCAGGGGTCATGGCGAGATACCTGGTCGCATGTCCGTTGTTCTCCATCAGGTGGCTCAGAGAACGATGTATCACGGTCATAGAGATGGGCGCAATGGGAATGCAAGGACCGTAAATGATCTTAGGCTTGTTGATCAACCCGGTGTCCGATGGCTGAGCCTACATGAGAATCACAGTTAGTTCAAGACATGTAGTTCATATGTGAGTGTTACAAGTACTAATGCAAGTTTAAATATATCATACCTTGATGTGCACATAGTAATCATCGTGATCCATCATGATAGCAGGGGTCTCATCAATCCAATGAACGTTCTGAAGCCTCTTGATCCTCAGCAGCCGAACCCAGCGCACTCTCCATTGCTCATGTGGTTGTACGTCTGGTTTAGAGTGACTGTCCGACCACTAAACTGGAAGATATCCTCTACAATCAAGTGCATGTCCGCCTGTCAAAATCCCCGAACTACCTAACCCCATTTCTCAATCAACTGGACGACCCAACTCAGGACGAAGGTGGACAGAGATGCTAGCCATGACATGGCCAACTTCCTCCTGGCCACCGCATGATGCATCGGCACATACCGCAGAGGAAACATAGAGGTCGCGGACAGATCAGGGGACGTAACCTTCTCCTAAGACACCAGAGATAATGTGTTCGAATCTAGGGGAAAAACTATACTTATAACACTAAGAGAAAGACTAGCGGTCCCCTTAAAATGCCGGTCCATAAAGTGAGTAAGGGGCACGGTATTCTCGTTTTATGGGTTGAAGAGTGCTGGCGTATAACAGTTCCCATAAACTCAACCCGCAAAACAGATTTATTTTCTTCCGGTCATCTTCTTCCTGGTACGTATCTGTTGGAGATATGCCCAAGAGGCAATAATAAAGTGGTTATTGTCATATCTTCATACTTATGATAAATGTTTACATACCATGCTATAATTGTATTAACCGGAAACATTAATACTTGTGTGATTTGTAAACATAAAAGAGTCCCTAGTAAAGCCTCTTGTTAAACTAGCTTATTGGTTAATATATGATCATGGTTTCCTGATCATGAACATAGAGATGTTATTAACAACAGGGTCATATCATTAGGAGAATGATGTGATGGACATACTCCTATAGTTAAGCTAGCATAAAGATCAAGTCATTTAATATAGTTCATTTGCTATAAGCTTTCTGATACATAGTAACCTAATTCCTTCGACCATGAGATCATGTTAATCACCATCACCGGAAGGATGCTTTGATGACATCAAACACCACACCGAATCGGGTGGCTATAAAGGTGGCATTGAGTGTTCGGAAAGTATGGGTTGAGGCACATGGATCAAGAGTGGATTTGTCCATCCATATGAGATAGATATACTCTGGGCCCTCCTGGAATGTCATCCAATTAGCTTGCAAGCATGTGACTGGTTCACAAGGGATCACATACCACGGGAACGAGAAAAGAGTACTTATCAGTAACGAGGTTGAACTAGGTATGCAGAGATACCGACGATCAAAACCTCGGATAAGTAAACTATCGTGAGACAAAGGGAAATTGGTATCGTATGTAAGTTGTTCATTCGATCGCAAAGTAATCGTAGAAATATGTGGGAGCCATATGAATTTCCAGATTCCTCTATTGGTTATTGATCGGAGAAGTGTTTCGGTCATGTCTGCATAATTCACGAACCGTAGGGAGACACGCTTAAGGATTCAATATTGTTGAGTAGTTATGGAATGATGAGTAAGAGACCAAATGTTGTTCGGAGTCTCGGATGGGATCCTGGATATCACGAGGAGATCCGGAATGGTCCGGAGAATAAGATTCATATAAGGAAAGTCCTGTTTCGAAGTTGGGGAATGATTCCGGTGTTTTCATCGGGAATGTTCTAGAAGGGTCCCAAGGTCCCAAGACTGGAGGGAAGGGTACATGAATGTGTCATAACAAGTTGGAATGGTTGCATCATGTACTAGGTGTCATCGCTGAGCAAAATAAAGGGATAAATCAAATCCTAGTTTGAAAAGTCAAACGCCAATTTGAAAAGTCAAACGGCTATTTTGCTTGGTGGAGGGAGAGTAGGAAACCTACTTGGGGAGGAAGTCCCTCTCCCTCCACCGCCGGCCTTGGAAGCAGAGTTGGGGAGGGACTCCCCTCCCCTTGGCCGGCCCCCTCCACCTATATAAGGAGGGGCAGGGGTGCCCCTCTAGGCACACACCTTGCACCCCTCTAAACCCTAACCCTAGCCGCCGACCACCAAACCGTCGCCGCCGCCCTAGGGTTTCTCCCAAGCCACCGAGTTGGGGCTTCTACTTGCCCTAGCCGCCGGCCTAGCTCCCCCTCCTTTGTGCGTCTAAACCCTAGATCACCGAGGCCTCTCTCATAGTCCACCATACTCGCTCCGGCTTAAGGCGAAGCCCTGCGAGATCTCCCCTCTACTTCCGGTACCACGCCGTCGTGCTACCGGAATCGCGAGGAGAGTGCTACAACCTCCACTACCTGCTGGAACAAGGGAGAGGAAGGTCTTCATCGAGTACCGAACGTGTGACCGATCATGAAGGGTTGCTTAACGCAATACGGAAGGATCGTCTACGCGATCTTGAGATCGGCAAGAGTATGACTACATCACCCACGAGAATCTGCTCTCGTTAACCGCTTTGGAATCTTCGAGGGTGAGTTCCTCTATCGACTCGTTGCTACAATCTAGTAGATAGATCTTGGCTTGTTTGTTTGCATGCGGTAGAAATTTTTTGTTTTCTATGCTACGAACCCCTGTAGTGGTATCAGAGCCGTGTCTATATGTAGATCTGTTGCACGAGTAGAACACAATGGTCACTGTGGGCATTGATGTTTTTGTTGTCGATTGCTTCTTGTGTACTTTGCATCTTGCGGGATGGTGGGATGAAGCGTCCCGGGCTAACCTTACATGACATGACATCGTTCATGAGACTTGCTCCACGCTTGACATGCAACTTGTATTGCATAAGTGGCTTTGCGGGTGCCTGTTTCTCCCAACATAGTTAAGATTCAATTTACAACGGGTGATTGACAATACTAGTATCAATGTTGTGGTTCTTGTTCGTAAGTTAGAACGACACTTATTGAAAGCCCCAAACCACGTAAAACATGCAAATAAAATTAGAGGCGTCTAAATTTATTTTGTAGGGGTGTGCTGTGATGTGATATGGCCATGATTGTGATTATATATGATGTATGCAATGTTCCTTATTGTAAGTTGGCAACCGGCAGGAGCCATATGGTTGTTTCCATTAAGTCATGCGTGTCTATTATTCAAAGTAGTTGTAATAGTTGATGCTGGTGGAAGACAACCATGAAGCGACGCCATTGACCTTGACGCCACACCGGTGATCATGGAGATCATGTTCGTGCTTGAAGATGGAGATCGGAAGCACCAGAAGAAAGGCCATATCATATCACATATTATGAATTGCATGTGATGTTAATCCTTTTATGCATCTTGTATTGCTTAGTTCACGACGGTAGCATTATAAGATGATCCCTCAAGCACACAATTTCAAGTTTTAAAGTGTTCATCCTTAGTAAGAACCGTTGCTAAAGCTCGTTGTTTCGAAGCACCACGTGATGATCGGGTGTGTTAGATTCTGCGAGTGTATACAACGTGAGCAGGCCAGATTTGCTCATGCGGAAGCTAAGGTTTGATCTTGACGAGCCTAGCATGTACAAACATGGTTTTGGAACACGGATCACCGAAAGGTAAAGCATGAGTCATATAGTAGATATGATGAACATGTTGATTGTTCGCCATTGAAGCTACATCAACTCTCGTGATGATCGGTTTTGATGTGGTGGATTTGGTTCATGTGATCACTAAAACAATGTGAGGGATATTGTTTTGAGTGGGAGTTCAACAGCAATATGATTAAAAGTTGAACACTATTTATCATAAATTAAATCAAAGTGAATTTGCATAGTTGTTGTAGTCATTGGCATCCGTTTACCACCTTGCGCTTAGTTTTAATTGAGATGATAGAACTCTAGAATTCTGGTTAGTTACTTTACAAACTGGTATCGTATTGTTTTGAAGTGTTAATCTAAAGTTTAAAAGTCCTATTGCAAACTTTTAGTAAGTTATGGTTACTCCATGAAGTTTAATAATTGGTATTAACACAAGAGTGACAATTCCAGTGTTAGTGTATAAGTATCATGTTTGTCTCCATGATTCTTGATATTCGAAAGATAGTTTCAATATCAAGGTAATCTAGGAGTTGAAAGAGTTGTTTCAGAAACCATGATGTGTGAAAGATATTGTGATATCTAAAACGAAGTTTTGGTTGTAACATGATAGAGTATAATATGGCAAAAGCCATGTTCTAATATTTGATGAGAATTTGCAAAAGGTTGGAGACGCTGGTCGTCTTAATTCTCCAAAAAAGGTTTTGGAGAGCAACATTATACTCACGATTCAACGTTATAAGCTAAAAGTAGCTTGATCATGGATAATTCCATGATAAGGGTGAATATCTGATGTAGGTAAAATGTTTACTACACCAAGAGATCACTAAAGAAAGGAATTTGAAAAAACACCAAACATTTGATGATGGTAATCTGCTTCAAAGTGCCAGTCCAAAGACATTGGTATTTAACTATACACGCTTTGGATTATGTGTCATGTGTATGGCTCCACTATTGATGTTGATAGATTCTTTCAAACAGAAAAAAGGGAAATACTGAAAGAGAATCTCATAAATATATGGCAGAAAAGAAAAGACTAGAATTGTTCAGTTTAGGTATATAAAGGATATACGTGTTATGGCTATATTTTTTGCTTGTTAAATAATGTGGTTCTTAAGTATTGGATACTGAATTTGTTGGTATGAATCGTCATATGAAACAACAAAATTCATGAACTACAATGGCCTAAGTAACTAGCAAAAGAATATGTGATGATGTTCATCGAGAACAAATAAAGGGTTATTGTGTTGCTCGTTAAACATCAAAGCTTGCCTTCAAGATTTGTTTTATCAGGTATTATGAGAACAAAAGGGTTGTTCAAATAATTGCCGTAATCCATAAAAGATGGATGATTTACAAATCTCGTTGGAGAAATCACATCCATAAAACTAGTGCTAAAAAAATGTCGAAAGACAAATTGATTGCAAGATCACTTAGGAAGTGACATCGCCGTTTAAATTATATTGGAAAGAAAACATGAAGAAACTCCATGTGGATGGAATTTTGGAGTCTTTTGATTTTTGATCAAATGATGCTTGTGAAACTTTCCTAGAGATAATTAAAAATTCGTTCATAGGTTGAAAGGGAACGAATGACTAGCTTATTGGAACTTGTACATATTGTTGTATAAAGTCCATTGTGTGTAGTCAAGAGCGATGGATTTCAACTTCATATGCTTTCTCCGAAAATTTGAGTGAATATATGAATATTTACTTAATAAGGATGAAGTATGAAACATTTGAAAAGTTCAAAGACTTTCAAAATGAAGTGCAAAATCATTGTAACAAGAATATAAATAGTTTATGATAAGATCATAAAGGAAGATATTTGAGTTACAAGTTTAGCATAATACCTAAGATTTAAGGAATTGTTCCGTGGATTTACATTTCCCGAAACACCATAAGAGTATGGAGCATTCGAGATATGAAATTAAAACCTTGTTTGACATGGTAAAATCAAAGGTGTAATTCATAAAACTGCCATTATATTTTAAAGATTAAAAGCTTTAGAGACTACCGTTTTCCACTGAAAAGAGCTTCATCATAATCCGCTGAAATGACACCATATAAAGTTATGGTTTGGGATTCAACCCAAGTTGTCCTTTTCTTAAACATTGGCATGCTATGCATAAGAATGATGTTTGCAACCAAAGTCGGATGAACCTGTCTTTGTATGTTATTTCGAATAACTGTTCCTCCATAACATCGGATACAAAAGTGTTTGTCGCTTAGAACGTCAAGTTTCTTTGAGAAGAAATTTTTTGTGAAAAGATAAGTGGAAGGACAATAGAACTTTGATAAGGTTAAAAGAACCTTAGCTATATGTGCAAAGTTGCGCAACGCCGAAAAGTGTTCCGGAGGCATCAACAATGCTCATGGCTCACATGCCTCAAAGGTTGTGGTTACGAAGGTCAAAGTTTCTATTGAACCAAGTAGGTTGGATAAACAATCAAATACCAAGATTTGAGGGTTGAATCATTATTTGAGAATAATGAACGGACTACATGCAAAGAAGCGATGATGGGCCCTGACTCCGTAAAAAGGCTTGAAGCCATAAAATCCGTGATATTTCTATACACGAGAAATCAAGTTTTGAACTTGAAGGACCCTCGACAAAGGTGTAAGACCTTACAGTTGTGTTTCGATCTATAAAGAAATAGACATGGATGTTTCACATCTATGAAATAGTCGACATTTTGGGAAAGAGTTCACAACAATGTTCAAAGGTTGACTATGACAAGATTTGATCTTTCATAGCGATATTTAGTCTAGACAGATTAATGTAGCAACCACTACATATAATTTTGTTATGTGGTAGTTGAATAAACAAAACAAATTCTTCTAATAGAATTGTTACCTAGGACATGTGCATAACACGGTCCATAGGGTTTTGTTAATTCAAAGGATGCTAAAAGCATATGCAAACTTCAATGGTTGAAGTAAGCATTGCCGAGTTGGAATCTTCACTATGATGAAATTGTTAAAGGAGTTTCAATTCGTCGGAGACGATGAAGATGCTTGCATTTGCAAGAAATTAAGTGGGAGCGCTAAGACATGTTTCTAATACATTATGTGGAAGACATATTGTTGATTAGAAATGATGTATCTTTCATTAACACATATTAAGAATTTCATCCCGATGAAAGACTTAGGAAAAACCCAAATATTTGGCATCAATAGACGCTAATATGGTTGTGCCGAAAGTACATAGATGATGTATTGAATGAGTTCAATATAGAAACTATAAGAAAGGTTCTTGTCGCACAGAAAGGATTGAATGAGTTCAATATTGATGATATATTCAAGTGTATTGACACTTGGTAAGTGAAACAAAGATTCAAGTATAGATTGATACTTGATGTATGAAATCACAAAGAGTATTTATATCAATCATACTGTGTTATGTACAAATCCAGATATGTCCTATACTCTAAATGTTATGAGCATATACCAGAATGATTCATAAGATGATCATTGGATAATAGTAAGGATATTCTTATGATCTTTTGGAAGAACTAAAAGTATATTATTTGTAGAAGTGACAAATAGATGGTTAGTTCATTGTAAAAGTACTACATTGATACTAGTTTTGTCACAAAGTACAAATTAAGTTTATCTCAATCTAAACTAAGGGTGGCACAATATAATGGAAAGTAAGTTCCATAATGGATTTGGATGAGTTCCAAAGTTAAGACATTGTGACAGATACTACAACAAAAGGGCTAAGTATATAACTGCTATTATAGCAGCTAAAGAGGGCATTTGTGTTAATTAGTTTGTTATCAAACTAGGTGTAGTTCACAGCGGGATAATACTATGAAGATATATTGTACGACAATGTTATCAACATGTTTTAACCCCAAAGAACTAAAGGTCTCACCAAAGAACCAAATTTATACAAATCCATCTCATTAGAGAATGAGTGATGCGTAGAGACGCAAAGACATGCAATTACACACGGACCTGGAAGTGTCAGACCCGGAGATTAGTTGACCACTAGCAATCATGTACATACGACACCAGAAAGCCATAGGTGTTAAATACACAAAGGTTTGAAACTATATTATTGACTCTAGTGCAAGTGGGAGACTGTTGGAGATATGCCCAAGAGGCAATAATAAAGTGGTTATTATCATATCTTCATACTTATGATAAATGTTTACAAATCATGATATAATTGTATTAACCGGAAACATTAATACTTGTGTGATTTGTAAACATAAAAGAGTCCCTAGTAAAGCCTCTTGTTAAACTAGCTTGTTGGTTAATATATGATCATGGTTTCCTGATCATGAACATAGAGATGTTATTAACAACAGGGTCATATCATTAGGAGAATGATGTGATGGACATACTCCTATAGTTAAGCTAGCATAAAGATCAAGTCATTTAATATAGTTCTTTTGCTATAAGCTTTCTGATACATAGTAACCTAATTCCTTCGACCATGAGATCCAGGGCCGGCCCTGACAATTTGGGGCCCCGGTGCATGATAAAAATATAGGCTCTATACACAATTAGCTATAGAGTTTTTTTTTTAATATTTTGTGCTGGTGACCACCTTGTCAGACCCACGGAGCTGCTGCGCTTGAAAACCGAACAACGCATTTGACATACTACGTGGAAATTTTGCTTGTGATTTCCTAAGTCTGGCATACTATGGTACTAGGCTCAGACGTAATAATCGGGGCCCTGTACCAAGACTGCATGCAGCTCGGGCGGGCCTGATGAGATCATGTTAATCACCATCACCAGAAGGATGCTTTGATGACATCAAACACCACACCGTAACTGGGTGGCTATAAAGGTGGCATTGAGTGTTCGGAAAGTATGGGTTGAGGCACATGGATCAAGAGTGAGATTTGTCCATCCATATGACGGATATATATACTTTGGGCCCTCTCGATGGAATTTCATCCAATTATCTTGCAAGCATGTGACTGGTTCACAAGGGATCACATACCACGGGAACGAGAAAAGAGTACTTATCGGTAACGAGGTTGAACTAGGTATGCAGAGATACCGACGATCAAAACCTCGGATAAGTAAACTATCGTGAGACAAAGGGAAATTGGTATCGTATGTAAGTGGTTCATTCGATTGTAAAGTAATCGTAGAAATATGTGGGAGACATATGAATTTCCAGATTCCTCTATTGGTTATTGATCGGAGAAGTGTTTCGGTCATGTCCGCATAATTCACGAACCGTAGGGAGACACACTTAAGGATTCGATGTTATTGAGTAGTTATGAAATGATGAGTAAGATACCGAATGTTGTTCGGAGTCTCGGATGGGATCCGGGATATCACGAGGAGATACGGAATGGTCTGGAGAATAAGATTCATATAAGGAAAGTCCTGTTTCGGAGTTGGGGAATGATTCCGGTGTTTTCATCGGGAATGTTCTAGAAGGGTCCGGAAGGTCCCAAGACTCGGAGGAAGGGTACATGAATGTGTCATAACAAGTTGGAATGGTTGCATCATGTACTAGGTGTCATCGCTGAGCAAAATAAAGGGATAAATCAAATCCTAGTTTGAAAAGTCAAACGCCAATTTGAAAAGTCAAACGACTATTTTGCTTGGTGGAGGAGTAGAAACCTACTTGGGAGGAAGTCCCTCCTCCACCGACTTGAAGCGAGTTGGGAGGACTCCTCCCTGGCCGCCTCCACCTATATAAGGAGGGACAAGGCTGCCCCTCCAGGCACACACCTTGCACCCCTCTAAACCCTAACCCTAGCCGCCGGCCACCAAACTGCCGCCGCCGCCCTAGGGTTTCTCCCAAGCCGCCGAGTTGGGGCTTCTACTTGCCTTAGCCGCCGGCCTAGCTCCCCCTCCTTGGTGCGTCTAAACCCTAGATCACCGAGGCCTCTCTCATAGTCCAGCATACTCGCTCCGGCTTAATGTGGCATCCCGCAAAACCACTACTAGAAAATCGCGTTGAATTTGTGCATTGCATCGTCATCATCATGCATTGTTTGCTTAAAACTATTTTTGCAAAGCCCGATTTGTTTTCCAAATGCCTCGTCTTTATTCAAACGCCAAAAACCCCGGATGCTGCCGGACATTTTGTTTGTCAAAAACTATTTACAAAGTTCGTCGCAATCAATTAAAAATATTAAATTATTTTGGGCGGGGCAGTCGAACGGGCCGATTGACCCGAACGACCGCCCCAGAAAATATAAACGGTCCACCAGACAATCCTAAAGCTACCCGAAAACCCACCCACACCCGCTGGCCACATCACCCCATCCAATGGTTAGTCGCCACCTCGCCCTCTCCCACTCCTCCACCACTCCCTAGCTGCCACGTGGCCTAGCTCTCTCACCCAACCCACACCAATCAGCCCCACAAGCCACAGACACACACAGCACACGACGCACTCACCCAGCCCCACCCCACGCGCCCCTGGGACCCACCCGTCACACCCCCACTCCCCTGCCACCGTCTCAGCCCCACCCCTTCCTCCCGGGCCCACTCCCTGTCCTGCTCCTCTTCCTGCTCTTCTTCCTCCCCGAGCCCAGGCGCCTCCTGCCCCCGGCGGCGACAGCCTGGCTCCTCCACTGCAGCGTCCTCCCTCTCTCAAGGCGCCCTCCTCGCTAGCCTGGCCCCACCCCAGCACCCATGGGACCACCCCCTCCTCGCCTCGGCTCGGCCCCACACCGCCTTCTCCCAAGACTCGTCGGCCCACCTGCCCGGCCAAGGCCACGCGAGCCACCTCGACGAACCTCTCTCCGAGCCTCACCTCACCTGGCGCCGCCAAGCCCTCGCCGCCCATCGCCTCCGCCGCTTCCTCCAGGTCCGGCGCCAAGTCGCCGCTCATGCCGCCTCCTCCGCTTAGCTCGCCGGGACCAGCGCCAGACCCACGGCGAAGCCCGCCCGTGGTCGTGCCCGGCTCGGCTGCCTCGTCGCACTGCCCGGGCGCCGCCCGGCCTCCCTCGAAGCTTCTCCCAGCCCGCCGCTGCTCGGCCTTCGCGCCGCCAGCTTGTCGCTTCCTCGGCGTCGCCGCTGCCGCCGTCTGTCAGGACCCTGCCGACCTTCAGGCCTGCTCGGCCGACCTCGCCAGCCTATCGCTGCCGGCGCGAGCTCGTGACGCCCGCTGCCCCGCGAGCCTCCGCGCTTGACGGACCGCCGCCGCCCTGGCGTCGCCGCTTCGCTGCCCGGCCTCGCGCCGCCGCCTCAGCCTCCCGCCGGCGACCTCCGAGCTGCCACCGCCTCTACCCGATCATTGTGGACTCAAGGCCCCGAGCCGCAGAAGATTCGACTGCAAGAATCGCCGACGCCATCGGCCTCCTCCGGGATCCTGGCCTCGTGCCCCGCTGGTCCACTCGCCGAGCTCGTCCCTTCTGGAGATGCACCGTCGACACGCCAAGATCGTCCACCAAGACGCACAAATCCCGAACCGATGACCGAAGGGAACCATCTCGGAACGCCATGAGCTACTACCCTGGCCACCGAAGACGGAACTCCAAGCACGCCTTTTCGGACACCGAGACCCGCGAAGACCGAACCCGGATGTCGATACCCCAAAGGCCGATCTCGCCGAACCCGAGGACTCCGCCGCGGTACCCGGGAGTCTCCTACACGGAAACCATCGACGCCACACACGAGCTCGACACCGACAAACGAGAGGAACCCCGAGTACTTCGTCATGGAACCTAGGGGCGATGACGCCGAATCGACAAGCTCTCCTTCACGGAATTCGAGAAGCCTGTTCGGGTGCCTGAAGACCAAACTCCGTCGAACCCTAACCAAGTACGTCGAGACCCTGAAGACCCCGAAGCGAAGGTCAACTTCAAGGGACGTCAAGCTCGTCGAGATTGCGGAACGACAAGCACTTCACCCCGGATGACGAGATCGACCCGACCCGCGAATGCGACAAGATCCGCATGCGACAAGAACGACGGCGACCGGGAGAATCCGATGCGCCCCGACACCGACCCAAGTCCTGCTTCCCGGATGCCGAGGTCACCGACATAGCACGACAAGAACTACCCCGACATCCGATAACGATCCCGGAGTCCGAGAACGTTGCCGTCGAACCCTGGACCCCGAGACCCGACCCCGAACCCCAGAACCCAAGATCTGCCGGATCCCTATGTGTGACCCCTTTTCCTCGAACCCTATTTTATAACATAACAACTTGTTGCATATTTAATTGTCATCTCGCATGCACATGTGGTTTGGGGGCCTTATGCCGATTCACCTTATAATTAAATATGGGGCCCATATGCGGACAAATCTAGTCTCATATCGGCCTCATTTAAACTTGTGTAGCGAACTGGTATCGTATCTTGCCTTGTTAAAACAACATTTAAATTGCGGGGGATCTAAACAACATGAACCTATTAATTAATTGTCGGGACCCGGTTCCGCTTAATATGACCTAATTGCATCGCACCTTGCCATGCCATACATCATACATGCATCATGCCGATCTTCTGCCGTGTATTAAATATTGCATCTGGTGTTTCTTCTAGTGTTTTGCTTCTTCGCGGATAAGACCGTTGAGTTGATGTGAGCTTCGCCCCGATCTTCGGTTGAACCTTCGACAATGTTTTCAGGCGAGCATCTCCCCCTTTCTACCTATCTTACTTTTATAGTATTTATTCCCTCCTGTTGATCTATTGCTATCTGTGTTGCGATGCTTTAGCTTCCGTATCTGTGATATCCCCTGCAGCCTTATATTGCCATGGCCACCTCCTATTACCTGTTGTTTGGTAGATAGCTGGACTCGCGCGTCGTAGTCGCTTGCGCAAGTGCTGTTGCGTGTCGTCAAGTGCCACAGTTGTTGATGTATTGCCGCATGTTGTTGCTGTTGGAGATGATCATAGTTCTACTTATCGTTCACTTTAATTCCTGTTTAACAACTAAAATTGAAATAAGCAGAGGCATCGGTGGGTGATAGATAATATTTGGTTTCCGAACGCCCACTTGTGTCCCGTAAGACCCCGAGTACTTGATACCTGTTCCTTGATTTATCGCGCTATCCACATCCGGGAGGTATATGGGACCCCCCTGAGCCAGAGCTTGATTCAGTCTTATTTCTTGGGGCCACAAACTAGTTTGAGGTTTTATTTACGATCCTGTACTTATGCCATGCTACTTATGTATTTAAATTGTGCGAGGAGCACATTTGATCATTTAGGAATTGTGACCCGTGATGGTATCGATACCCCGCTTGGGGATCTGCTGTCGCCATCACGCCCCACAAACCTTGAGTCCGTCTCAAGCTTGCTTACTTGCTATGGTGTACTCCAAGGGTGGCCTGAAATATTTCTCAACTCGTGATTGTTCAAATGTGAAAACCTCGTTGGGTTTTGATTTGGTTTTTCCGAGGTTGATCGAGCGTGTGTTGCTATTGGTGCACCCCGGCCGGGTAAAACTTTCTGAAAGCCGTGTCCGCGGATATGGACGACTTGGAGCACAGTATCTCGATCATAGACAAGCATAACTAAAGTTTACTGCTATAAATTTGACTTTATAATGACTAGTAAACAGTTTTACTATAATGGAATGGCTAATAATACTGCCCACAATTGCTTGTTTGGATGGTCGCTTGCGACCATTGTACCTGACTAGTAAGTATCGCAAATACAACGGAATGGCTGAATAAAAGTACCAACAACTGCTGAGTTTGGGTTATCTCATGCTAATTGTATCTGATTAGTAAGTGTTGCAACTATAACGGAATGGTTAACTAAAAGTGCCCACTGCTTATTTTATCAGGATGATTATCTAAACCTGACTAGTAAAGTGTCGCAACTATAACTGAATAAATAAAACTGCCAACTGTGTGAGTTCCTCGGTTGACTTCCTCGTTTGGTCCCGAGGGGGAAACACCGGGATGGGTTTGTTTGGTGTTAGCTTCAGGTTGGATCCGGATAGGTCACTCTTATCCCTCTCTGATACCGCCAGTTGTATCGAGTCTCTATAGGTTGTTTAGTGCATCTTTGCACCGCCGCCATCCACCATACCTATGTAGGCGAGGACCGCCGAATTCTAGCCTCGCCGTGCATCGCCTCGATCGACGCTCCTTCTTTTCCTTTGCCCTTTCGGCACCCTTTTGTTTAAGCAGGTTGAGATCGACGTCGTTAGGTGGTTACCCTTCCGCTTTGGGCAGGGTTATGGACGCCATTGGTTATTCTTCAGGGCTCTTAGCCCCATTTGCATCTTGTCCGTAGCTGGACGCTCTATCGTTTTCAAGGTGATTTGGATCTTTGTATATTATATCTGTATTCTTGACTCATTGAGTCGCTGTTGTATATATCTGTTCTGTGGGTCCCATCGAGGACTGTTGTGTAATGTTATTACTTCGTTTTCCACCCGCACGAAAGTGCCTGGTGGGCACCTTTGAATCGTTTCTATGCGGGTTTGGCGAATTTTGCTCCAACTTGCATAGGTCCGATTCTGAGGGTGTTACACTTAAGGCGAAGCCCTGCGAGATCTCCCCTCTACTTCCGGTACCACGCCGTCGTGCTGCCGGAATCGCGAGGAGAGTGCTACAACCTCCGCTGCCTGCTGGAACAAGGGAGAGGAAGGTCTTCATCGAGTAACGCAATGACCGATCGCGAAGCGTTGCGTAACGCAGCCGGAAGGATCGTCTACGTGATCTTGAGATCGGCAAGAGTACGACTACATCACCCACGAGAATCTGCTCTCATTAACCGCTTTGGAATCTTCGAGGGTGAGTTCCTCTATCGACTCGTTGCTACAATCTAGTAGATAGATCTTGAATTGTTTGTTTTTATGCGGTAGAATTTTTTTGTTTTCCATGCTACGAACCCTTGCAGTATCCTCACCGACCCCTCCCGCCCGAGGCTGCCCGCTCCCACCCGAGGTCATGCCGAACACCACTGCTCTTTGCCTGAGGCCGCACGTGACCTCGACATGGACTGTAATGTTGGAGACGGCGGAGGAGGGCCCCAAGGACGGCTGCGGTACAAAAATCGAGAGGGCAAAGTAGGGGAATTGGGCCAGGAGCTCACGGGAGGTATATGTGTGTGATCGGAGACAGAGGAGGAGGCATGAATGCAATGAATTTTGCCGGATCCCAGCGAGTACGACGCACCTCCGAAAACATTTGGCCTAAAAAGCGTGTGTTGACCGAGTACATGCCAACCCTTAAAACGGCCCCAAGCCTCTACTTGTAAAGGTCACATGCGCGAGTATAGGCTAGCCTGTAAAAAGTTTTACAGGTTGGCGAGGTTTATAGGCACTGATCTGCACCGAGTTTTTGTTCGAGACTATAAAAGGCTCATTTTTTACGGGTTTGACCGCTTTTACAGGAACTGTTAGTCATGCTCTAATCCTACCTATATCACATGGAAATACTCACAACATGAATACTGACCGCCAAAATGCTCATTCATATCTAGAATAGCAGCTCACAGCTTAATTCTGTGAGGTAGAACATGGCAACAAATTTAAGATGCAAGAGCTAGGGTTAGGTGTTTCTTATCACGATCTCAATCTCGACCGACGAGGACGACATGTCGAACATAGCCGAGGAGGAAGACTTGCAGGAGATGAGCTAGACCCACCGGAGTAGGAGGCGCCGCTTACCCGCTCGTCGGTAGGAAGAGGATTTGGAGGTAGAGCTAGAAATTGGAGGAAATGGTGGCGGGGATTTTGAAGCTGGTGGAGGGGCGGTGTAAATAGCCGCCGCGAATCGGTGGGTGGTAACCCCAATTTCTTCCACAGGATTTTGCAAGCTCCCGCCATCTCTCCCTTGCACGAGCGCGGGCACCTTTTTCCCCGCGAACGCGAGAAGAACTTGGCTCCGTGAAAACTCCCGATTTGGGTGTTCCTCAAGGGCCAGGCCGATGGGCGCTTTAAAACTCGTGTGGTGCAAAGATTTTTCCAGCTACGTGGAACCAAACGCCCTTATTTATTTTTATCCCATGAGAGAAACGGGGAACGAGCAATCAAACACGCTCTTGAGAAACGTCGGTTGTTTGAAGTCTCCACGGCTGCCCATAAGCGATTTCCGTAAGAAAGATCCCGTAAGTGTAGCATTACTGGTTCTTTGGACCTCGCCCACTATTTCAATTGTTTTTTCTCGCTCTTTGGAAGTTTAATGTAACCTAATTAAAATATAGCACTAGACAAAGTAAAAAAAAAAGGTTTGTCTTCAGTTTTGTAGGAGATCGTCTGGTTTCGGCAGAAACAGCGGCGATAGGCCCTTTGATGACCAATTATAATTACATGAGCAACCACAAGATATTACGAATCACCTAAATGGGTTGATGTCCTTAGTAATTTGGCAGTGGTGTGTTTAATTGGCAAAGCAGGTTGCAGCAGGCAGCCGCACAGGACCACGCTGCCAGGCGATGGATCGACGGCCAAACATTCATGAAGACCGACGACATGATTGACACATGGAGGATGCCGCTGAGTCGCTGATGTGTGGCCACCTTGTAGCCTTCCCGCACTGTCGCAACGCTACAACTAATTTTTGCTACCGCTAGCATGCTAACGCCCACGTTCTCGCGCCGTTTGCAACAGTCGCGCGCGCTACATGCAAAAAGCTGCAAACTGACCGTCGATAGCTCGTCGCGCACCGGCCTCATACAGGCGAGCAGGCGCAACCGGACAAGCGCGCGCAGGGTGAGAGCTGCGAGGTGACGTATCGGTGCCATGGCTAGTCCTACTCCTAGTCCTAGCTATATATCGGTCCTCTCTACTTCGTCGCTACTCGCAGCTGTGCACTGAGTGGCACTACCGTCTCGACCATGCCGACCGCGGCGCGCTCCGCCGCGTCATCCTCGTCGTCTTCCGCCGCCATGTCCCCTCAGGGCGGCAGGCCAGCAGATCAACGAGCGAAGAGGGCGTCACCGCAGGCACAGAGCCTCGGCCGGCGCCGGCTGGGTGCGTGGGCAGCGATCGATCCCCGGGCGAGGTGGGCGCGGGAGTGGGACCGCGCCTACCTCCTGGCCTGCGCGGCGGGGCTCATGGTGGACCCGCTGTTCCTGTACGCCGTGTCCCTGAGCGGCCCGCTGATGTGCGTCTTCCTCGACGGCTGGTTCGTCGCCTTGGTCACCGCGCTCCGCTGCATGGTGGACGCCGTGCACGCCTGGAACCTGCTGATGCGGCTCCGGATGGCGTTCGGGCCGGATCAGGACGAGGAGACGGAGGAGGACGCGGACGAGCAGGAGGCGACGAAGCTGCAGGGGAGCAGTGACGCCGTGGGCGGCGCCGCCGCGGTACCGGCTCAGCTGCCGAGGTCAAAGAGAGGAGGGCTCTTCTTGGACCTCTTCGTCGTCCTTCCGGTGATGCAGGTGCGTCTCATTACTCAATTCGCATGCATCTGTTGTTTCTTCCAAATATTTCATCTGTTTGTTTGGTAAGAATCATCTTTCACATACAAACAACTCTGCTATGGCCCACGCATATGTTGCCGGATCAGATTAGAAAGCTTGTCAAAAGCATCCGGAAGAACGGAGATTTCGGATTTTGGAACAGTCGACGATCATCCATTATTGCCTTCCCTTCCGTAGCATCACAGCTCCCCCAGAACTGCATTCTGGCAAATGGTGCATGTGATCCACTGTTCTCCCATCTCCGACCAGCATACCACACAGATCCTGCTGACTCTGCTCTGCACTCAGCAACGTGCTGTAGCGCATTAGCTGTATGTATCCTGGGCCTGTGATCAAGCAAACAGTACATTCGTTTTGCACGGCCCTCACACGTGCAGCATTCTGTAGAACGCATACATGACCCATCATGCATGCTGGCACAGTTCCGTTCATGTAGTACGTAGTGCTAATAATCTCACGCCATGGCAAGGGTATAATTTCGGACGGAGCGATCGATTTGGGCCCCTTCCGAGTCGTCCTTTAATTTTACCATGTTTGAGCCAGGTACGTATTCAATGCAGACTCAGCAAAGTTTGTTGCGGAATGAATTGCACCGGCCGGTAAGGTCCCCCTGTGGCCTGTGGGGGGCTATGGCTGACTGGCCGATACTATCCCCAACTCTGCTTATACACACTGTCAGTCAATCAGTGCGTCTAGCTTACTATTTGCGGTACACGTCCGGCAGGGCGAAACCTTGGCATCTCGATCTATTTTTGTACTCAATCATGCATGTCGCGTAGTACGTCTCATTGGTACTAGTAGTACACACGAATAAGTACATGATTATTGAGCAGGTGGTGACGTGGGTGGGCATCCCGGCGATGATCCGCGCCGGGTCGACGACGTCGGTGATGACGGTGCTCATGGTGGCCTTCCTCTTCGAGTACCTGCCCAAGATCTACCACTCCTTCCGCTTCCTCCGCCGGATGCAGAACGTCTCCGGCTACGTCTTCGGCACCATCTGGTGGGGCATCGCGCTCAACCTCATGGCATACTTCGTCGCAGCCCACGTACGTACGCTCACGCGAGCTTTATTCCTTCATGGCACGCGAGTTTTATTGCTGACGCCGTCAACTGTTGGCTTGTTGCTGCAGGCGGTGGGCGCGTGCTGGTACCTGCTCGGGGCGCAGCGGGCCACCAAGTGCCTGAGGGAGCAGCTCTGCGCCGGGCTCAACGGGTGCGAGGCCACGGCGCTGGCGTGCGCTCGGCCGCTCTACTACTACGGCGCCGGCACCGCCGGGGCCGTGGCCGGCGCGGTGGGCGCGGACAGGCTCGACTGGGCCGGCAACGCCAGCGCCAGGGCGACGTGCCTCGACAGCGCCGATAACTACGAGTACGGGGCGTACAAGTGGACGGTGATGCTCGTGGCCAACCCCAGCTGGGTCGAGAAGATTCTCCTCCCGATCTTCTGGGGCCTCATGACCCTCAGGTGACCCGCCCGTGCTCCCTGACTAATTAATAGGGAGGTCGATTCAATTAGACAGATGCTGATTGTTCCTTGTTTGTGATGTGACCGTCTGTTGCTGTCGCTGATCAGTACCTTCGGCAACCTGGCGAGCACGACGGAGTGGTCGGAGATCGTGTTCAACATCGTCACCATCACCGGCGGACTCATACTCGTCACCATGCTCATAGGAAACATCAAGGTACGTAGGTCATCTGATGTTCGTCATGGCTGACATGCACGTTGGTGATCGATGTGCACGGCATGCGCAGGTGTTCCTGAACGCGACGACGTCGAAGAAGCAGGCGATGCACACGCGGCTGCGGAGCGTGGAGTGGTGGATGAAGCGCAAGAACCTGCCGCAGAGCTTCCGGCACCGGGTGCGGCAGTACGAGCGGCAGCGGTGGGCGGCCACCCGCGGCGTCGACGAGTGCCGCATCGTGCGCGACCTCCCGGAGGGCCTCCGCCGGGACATCAAGTACCACCTCTGCCTCGACCTCGTCCGCCAGGTGCCGCTGTTCCAGCACATGGACGACCTGGTCCTCGAGAACATCTGCGACAGGGTCAAGTCCCTCGTCTTCCCCAAAGGAGAAGTGGTAACTAATTCTTCCTACAAGTTAAGAGACACGCTACGATCAATGGCGCTAATCATGCATAACAATAACATAACATGCTCTCGCAGATCGTCAGGGAAGGCGACCCCGTGCAGAGGATGCTGTTCATCGTGCGGGGGCACCTGCAGAGCAGCCAGGCGCTGCGGAACGGCGCGACGAGCTGCTGCACGCTGGGCCCGGGCAACTTCAGCGGGGACGAGCTGCTATCCTGGTGCCTACGGCGGCCCTTCCTGGAGCGGCTGCCGGCGTCGTCGTCCACGCTGCTCACGCTCGAGAGCACGGAGGCGTTCGGGCTGGAGGCGGCCGACGTCAAGTACGTCACGCAGCACTTCCGCTACACCTTCGCCAACGACAAGGTGCGCCGGAGCGCGCGCTACTACTCGCACGGCTGGCGCACCTGGGCCGCCGTCGCGGTGCAGCTCGCGTGGCGACGGTACAAGCACCGCAAGACGCTCACGTCGCTGTCGTTTATCCGGCCGCGCAGGCCGCTGTCCCGGTGCTCGTCGCTGGGGGAGGAGAAGCTGCGGCTCTACACCGCGCTGCTCACCTCGCCCAAGCCCGACCAGGACGAGTTGCTCTAGTACTACAGGGGGAACCCGCCCCGGCGATTCAAGCGTGCTTAGGGCATTTACTATGGTAGACGTTTGTAGGGACGTTTAAGTACAAAAAATTAATACCAGAGAAATGAATTATGGGCTAAGCGTCTTGGCCTGTCATTTGCCGCCTGTAGTTTCGTGCAGCGAAGTTTCGTCGAGTAGTGAGTGTTGCATTTCAGAAATCTGTGCCCAGTTGCATGGTAGAGTTGCATTTCTCTCCCATTGTCATTGGTTTGGTGGTATGAAGCACTGAATTTTTAACATTGTCAGAACGAAGTAAAAGGGAACCTACATGGTTCCCCGCTTCCAAGCCGATCTTGGGGGTTTAATGAGAGAAAAAAAAGAACTAATTCAACCCGCACGGCCATTCATAACATAGAAAAAGTGTGAGCAATTAGCTATAGCAGAAGGTGGTGTAGCATTGCAAAAGAGGATAAATCGGTCACTTTTTACCCCCTCTTGGGAGGTTTGTTGAGCATCCCAAAAGTGCTTAGCAACAGTTGGACAAGTTGTAACGTTCGAATCCACATAAGAAATCTATTATATAGATACAATTAGATTTAGCACTTCATAGATGAACTTGGGGTTTGTGAGTCAAGCTTCTTCCAAAACATACGACTTTCTAGATGTACACAGAGAATCTCTATACAGATGTATGAATCATATGCTGTTATGATCTTCTACATCCTAGGTCTTCACATTCTGTCGTCGAGATTAGAAGCTGTGTTCAACTTCTCATGTACTATTATGGCATGAAAACCAAACAGAAGATCATAACTTTGATTTGAACAGGAGAACCAAACAGAAGATCATATCTTTGATTTGCAAGAACAGTAAATATGTAAGCGATAAGATGAAAAACAGCCCATCAAACTTTGTCATAAACAAATTCAGTGCGTAGTACTTCGATCCTCCTCATAACTAGAGACACCCGAATGTTGCAGGTGTATTAAGACAAGACATATAAAGTTTATTGTACCGAAAGAATTATCTGGCAATGCCAAAATTTGGCAAACAGAAGCTTGCTAGGCTATAGGGTAATAGAGCTTTCAAAATTGTGGAACATCACGAATGATGTTGTATGCTGAAAGTAGCACCAGTCTAATAGTCTTCCAGGTCTGGAGTTGAATTTATAGGCTGCTGGAGTCCCTTCCGAAGATGAACCGCCTTCCCCAGTCAGTTACGACTAGCATCCTTGTGCGCCAGCTGAACTGTTTGCTGTATTCAGCAAGAGAAAACAACCATTAGAACCAATACCAAATCAGACATAACCTTCACTGATTGAAATGGAGAAAGAACAAAGTGTACTGGAGAGGTGGATCAATACCTTGCATAGACAGAATACCACAGCCACTGAGTGCTGTGGCCTACATGTACCCAATCACCAGGCAGTTGGGCAGCTGTTTGCTCTCCACCAAGTGGAGCAAATTGGCCAAGATGCCTGTACCTGTACATGCGCAATTTAAGATGATCAATAGTAGCTACGTAAACATAAGTGTTTTATTTCAGTGACAAAAGTCTGTGACTCTTTGATGACATGCAAACAGGAGTCTTCTACATCTATCTAACACCTTTACTAGAATTTTTAATGGTAATTTTGTTGTCAGATTCACTACATATCTGCATTGCACTCCATAGAGTTATTGATGAAAGTGACTCTTTGATTGGGATGATCAATTATAGACATGCAAAGGGAAGTTTTACATTGCCGTGACTGAACATGGTATTTTTTTTTGTTAGATTTACTTCTTATCAACATTGTACAAGCATGTGGATGAGATTTTCACTAGTCCCACTTATAAAAGCATGGCCTTTGATAACAGACCTGAAAGGTTTGAACCGATGACGCCCTGCACCCCTGATCCTTAGAGGGCCTTCAGGATTGTCTTCACAAGTATTCATCCTATTGAAGCAGTCTGCCAGATAAGCTCCCTCTTGTGCAGCGACCTGAAGCATGGAACAAACATTAATAAAAAATTAGCAATATTAGCAACACTTAGGTTGTGCCACTCTATGCATGGCAGATAATATTGAGTTGTTAGATCATATATACGCGTGAATCACCTGAGCTGTTGCTGGGAGCATCTTGACTTGCGAGTCCACTTGAGCAAGGGCTTTTTTGAATTCTTCAATGTTCAGTTCTTCTGACTCCTTATCTTTCAGTAGGTCATGGAAGTTCTTCATTTGGTTGGTTTTGAGATACAATTCCACCTGTGGGTACCTTTGGTAGATGTCACCAAGAACATTTTTGATTTTCTTTACAGTTAGAGTTCCGGAATTATCCTTGTCTGCTACCCGGAATATTGCATCAACATCTTCCTGTATGTACGCCAACAAAGATTACATGAGCTGCGGAGATGTCCGAAAACTATAACATGTGCTAGTTGACACTGCAAGGTAGCATTCTTAAAGGGGTGCAAACAAGCAAAACCTCTCCATCTCAAGAGAGAAAGAAAGGAAAGAAGGATGCTCCTCTGACTCAAGCATCATACCAACAGAAAGTATTATCCAACACAGAACGTGTATTACTCCTACGTAAAACTTCCAAACCCATCTCATCTCAATTGTTGAAAAAACTTTACATCGTAAAGTTGAAAGGAAAAAATGACTTCCTAAAAAGTTGTCAGGTTGCAACTTCAGCTCAGTATTTTGTTAAACATATCATATGGAAATTGTACAAAACGGAACAACTTAGCATCTTCACAGGCCAAATGTAAATCCTAGTTCAATACTCACTCTGTCCCTAAGCTTTGAGAAAAAAATCAATATGTGAAATAATAAAGTAAAATATAAAAATACATTTGGTAGAATCTATCGATACTTTGGTATTGTAAGTGATAATGTTATTTTCGAAAAACATGGTCAAAGTAGTCACATCTGTCTTTTCCAAAAGCTACACCTTATATCAAGGAACAGAGGGACTAGTATATATTGATAGTCACTTGTTAATCAAAGGAAAGCTTGATGTGAAAAGCACCAGCTTTGGTGATATGGTTAGATCAACAGTTAACCAGAGACCGAAAAAATAGTACCCCCTCTGATCCATACTAAGTGTTGCTATTTTAGTACAAAGTTGTACTATATCAGCGGCACTTATTATGGATCGGAGGGAGTACGTTTGACCGCCTGTGATCCAGGGGAGCTAGTGTGCAAATCATAGAGTATAGAACTTCATGGATTTTGTGAAGTTGAAAAATAAATTCTACAATTTGTAACTTGCAAGGTAAGCACAACAGTTTTTTTAGAACAAGGTAGACACATGTTGAAAGCAAACAAGGTATATAACAGTGTTTTTACAGTAGGCTACACGCACATGTTACAACAAATTCAGAAAGGAGATGGTCACAAGACATGACATTCTGGTAGCAGAATGATACCACGAGTTATATGACTGTTGAAATTGAGTAGCACACACATACCATCACTTTTCTCTGAGTTATAGTTGCACAATCACCAAGAGCATATACATTGTCACATCCATTAACCCGAAGCCACTCATCGGTTGCTAGCACACGACGGTTTGCCTACAAAAAATGTATTTAAATGTTAAATGTGAATAGTGGAATATGATTTTATTATCAATGCAGAACAAGATATACCTGCCCAACTTGCTTCATGAAATCCATAATTATCGGACGTGTCCCAATTCCAGTGGACCAAACAGCCAGGCCATAAGGAACGGCAATCTCTCCAGTTGCAGGATTAGTCATGGTGATAGTCTTATCAGACACCTTAACGACCTTGAAATTTGTCTTCAGATCTATACCTTCCCTCTTGAACTTGTCCTCAGCAAAATGGGTGATTCTTTTGTCAAACCTGCAGGAAACATAAAAACTATTATATGAAATTACTGATCTAAGGTATAATTATTGTATTTGCTACCAAGAAGTTACTAATCAGTCAAATATCAATAGTTGACAAATAAGCATTAATAAGGATCTTACATTGTAAGGATATGGTCTCCAGCTTCAATTACTGAAATATTCACATACTTCTTTACATCAGGATACAACTTTGCCAAGTCCTCATTGACAAAGTCATGCAACTCTGCAGCGAATTCTACCCCTGTTGGGCCACCGCCAATAACAACAAAATGAACATTCTTCTTCCGCTCTTCCTCGGTAAGGTTAGGAAGTGAGGCTTTTTCAAAACATTTCATGACACTCTTCCTGATCTTTTGAGCATCTTCTACTTCCTACATAATGACGACTGTCAAATAACGTCCCATTGTACAAAATGTATAGCTGCTTTGCAATAGAAATACAACATTAGCAGTCAAAGACACACACTACACCTAGTTGGATATGCACAACAGCAGCAGAAGCTACATAGTTATCATGATCAAAGAACACAATAAAGTAAATGTCAGCTGATATTCTACTGCAGGACTAAGGACATACCGACATACTAAAAGTCAGTTGGACTCTACCACGTTTAGTTCATCAACAGAAATATGCTAAACAAAGAAGCACACACATAGTTAAATGATCAAAGCAATTTTGGCATAAATAAAAAAAGTGGACTATATTTTTGTTTATTAAGATCAGATTAATTCATCCATCTAATGCAGATGATGCAGGTACTCACCTTTAGGAAATGGCAATTTTCAATAACACCTGGGGTGTTGAAAGTATTTGGTTTAGCTCCAACAGTCACAACAAGATAATCATAGTCCACAACAAATTCCCCATTGCCATCAACATTGGTCCCATCGCCTGCTCTGCAGTGGATCTTCTTGCTTGTTGGATCAATCTTGAAGCACTCTGCTTCCCAGAATCTGAATGCACCACCTCTCTGCAAGATTGAACACACATTAACTGTGCTAATTCTTGCAGCATATCAGATATATCAATGGTATTGCTCAAAATGGTGCATCTTTGCTGACATGGAATGAACAAACTACTAGAAGGTACAAAATGATGCATAATAGAGATAAGAGTTACTGATGCACTTTACTATTAAAAAATTACCTTTCTCACAATATTGCGAATTGGCTCCACAATACTACGTGGTTCAACAGTGCCACATGTCACACTCGGCAACAAAGGAGTGAACATGAAATAGTTGCGAGGCGATACCACATGGACATCATACAAAGAAGTGTCGATATTTCTCAAGAAACTTGCGCCTGCCCAACCAGTTCCAAGTATAACCACTTTTTTCTTGCCTGTTTTTCCATCACTGATTTGAAGAACCTGATTATCCTGACAAGCGTAAGTTACAGTGCCAAGTCTGCAGTGAGGTCGAAACTGTATTAGAATTCTGAAATAAAATTCTTATTTCAAAACAAATGTGAACGAATAAATGCTGCTTCAGCATAGCCCTGACTTACAAGCTGAAGTTTTGGTGTATTTACCGACTTGTAACTTCCTCAAGATATTACAGATATCTTTTACTATAATTAATAAAAATATTATTTGTTTGAGTAAGAGGATTCCGTGGTGATCCTGGTTTGCAGGTAAAAAATGATAAGGATTATCTTACTAACTAGATTACTGGTCAAGTGGATCAAGACCATAGTTTACTGTAGTAAATAGTAGTTGGTGTACTCATAACTGAAATCAAGTTTCACGGTATATGGAAAACATTGTCTTGTACCATCTCACAAAATCTAACTGGGCAACAATATTTAATACAGTATAATTATAGCTAATATCCCGTCCATATCTTACGAACAACCATTTTGCCATACATATACAGATAATACAGGATGTGTTTAGCCCGTGTTAATGCCTGAAATTTTGAGGCGCATCAAGCGCAGTGCAAAATTGATTTTAAAATACGGATACAAGATATCATCATATCGATATATTATCTGCGTTGGCCTCAGCTCCTTCAGCGCAACACAGGTAATCTGCTCTAGCTAAGATTTCTACTTTAAAACCACAGAATTCTCAGATGACAAAACGACTTAAGCCTGAAATTACAGGCCGTAGATTGAACGGAGGGATGTTGCAAGTTGCCCATAATCCCTGGCGAATACAATACGGGCCAGATGAGTACGTAGATCCCTACACTAACTCTTACCAAGAAGATGAGCAGACTTTGAATCGAGTTATTCTGTATTGATTTCAACAACGGAAGCGATTCCTTTGCAGTATCAACAAAGTACAGCCTTATTCAAATGGATCTACGGGTAATACTGAGAACTCCCGAGGGCAAAAGAGAAAATCAAAGATACAGTAACGAAGTTGCAGATCATCACCGACCGAAGCAGTTCTTAAACAAAACAAACAATTGGCCAGCGTAACTCTGCGGCGCGGAACTGAACTAGAAAAACTAACTAACAAAAATCTCAGGGAGTGCCAAAAGGTGGCAAATTTCATCGAACCACAATGAGGGCGCGGCCGTACAGAGCAATGCACAGCGCCGAGGCGGCGCACGTACGGATCGACCGACGCGCGACGGCGAGCACGGATCAAAACATGAAACATAAAAGGGATCGAAGGGGGAAGGGAGAGGAGACGGCGCACGCACCCTACGGTGAAGACGACGAGCCTCTTCTGCCAGCGCGGCGTGCGGCGCACGGCGTCGACGGCGCGGCGCACGAGCGACAATCCCCCCGACGACGCCATTGAGCTCGGCTTCGATCTGCTTGTGAGAGCGGGCGTCGGTGGGGGGTGGATACTAAGGGGAGAGAGGGGGGCGGGGTTCGCTCGCTTCCGAACACGCGGCGGCGGACGAGGGTGAGAGACGAGACGTGCCCTCTCGGTGCCTAATTATAGCGGAGACCAACCAATGGTTCGTGCCCGGCGCTTTTGCGTTTCAACCCTCTGACAAAGGGATAAATTCTAATCACCCGCTGCCAGTGGTGAATACTCTGGGTCTCGGGGGTATTGTTTAAAAATTAAAACACCATGGGTTCGAATCAGCGAAAAGACCAGGGTACAGCTCCCGCGGGGTTCGCTTTCCTTTTTGTTTGGTCGAGGTTAAACGCGTTCGCGCACCCCTGCACAGCGGCCCGGGTTTCCCTCGCGCTTGGGATCCGACGGTGCGGCGCAGTCGGACCGCGCAGGTGGACGGCTCGATGTTCGCGAGACCGATGTCGGGTGGAGGTGTTTTGGCTTGCAACACAAGAAAGAAAGAAGTACAGGCGAGCAGCGGGGAGATATTTTCGGAGGAGGGGTCTTGCGACGGCCCAGCTGTACACAGTACACAGCGCCTAGGTTTTTTTTTCCTCTACTACTGCGTTGGCTTGGCGTCTTGGGAACATGTGTTGTTGTTTTTTTGCTTTTATTAAGGCAACTTTCGATCGCAGAATATTATTATTGTACCATAAATGAGTTGTTGACTGCCAAAAATGAACTTTTTGGAATGTATCGTCTTGCTAAAATATTTTTTACCAAACGAACCCTTCCTTGTCGATTTCATATGAAAAACTGCACAGTTTTAAGTGCATCAACAAACAAAATAAAGCAAAGGAAGCACAAAAAAGGAAGTCACTAAAAGTAGTCTAGATATATTCTTTTAAAAATCTAAAACATCTTATATTTTAAAACGAAGAGAGTACAAGCCAACATTTCTCCGAACAAAACATTCTCCTCATTTCCTAGATGCATAAAGCATGTATGATCAATTCGTCAAACGATCAGTTGTGGAAGCCTAGCCATGAGATCTGAATTACACATCTTGGACCATCATCTTGATCATTTCTGTAAATTTGATTAACAACTCTAAAACACACTCTAACAAATCAAAACCGACTCAACGCTGTCTAGTCTAACATCCCCCGCAGCTCTCATCGGCAAGCTCAACGACGTTGAGACCGGATCGTATGTCAATGAATGGTGCGAGCAAGCCCTTGGTGAAGATGTCGACAAATTGCGCCGTGGTTGGAACATGAAGAACACAAACTTGTCCAAAAGCAACCTTCTCGAACAAAATGTATGTCGATCTCAATATGTTTTGTCCTCCGATCTTTGAATCGGATTGTCCGCCATATAAACCGCAGAGATATTATCACAATGCACAATGGTAGCTCTTGAATTGGGCGATGAAGCTCGCAAGAAGTTGACGCAACCACACTTTTGCAACCGCATGAGCAATCACGCGGTACTCAAATTTCGGCAGATTTAACGAGAAACCGTTAGCGACGCTTAGAAGACCAAGAAATCAAATTATTGCCAAGAAAACACACGGTAACAAGATGTGTACCGAGTCTCGGGACATCGCACGATGCATCGAATATCTTGTCACAAAGTTGTTGGGGAAGAAGAATTAATATGAAGACAATGATCAAGAGTTCCTTTGAGATATCGAAGAATTCTTTTGACTAGATTATAATGAGGAAGGCATGGATCATGCATGAAAAGACACGCTTGTTGAACAACATAGGAAATTTTGGGATGTGTAAGAGTGAGATATTGAAGTGCTCCTGCGAGACTTCGATGTAGAGTGGGATCAGAGAATGATTCTCCTGTAGAAGAAAATTTAGAGGTGGTGTCGATGGGGGTGGGGGATGGTTGGCAGTCCAACATGCCAGCACAAGAGAGAAGATCAAGAGTATATTGTCGTTGAGAAAGAAAAAGGCCAGAAGAATCACGAGTGACAGCAATACCCAAGAAATGATGAAGCACACCTAGATCAGTCATAGAGAATTCATGTTGAAGCCTAGAGATGATAGAGTTGAGAAAGGTTTGGGTGGAGGCTGTGAGAATAATGTCATCAATGTAAAGGAGGAGATAGGCAATGTTATTATTTGATTGATAGACAAAAAGAGATGTGTTAGAGAGAGAAAATAAACCATATAGTCTGGATGAATGTAGAAAAGCGTTGAAACCACGCATGAGGTGCTTGCTTCAGGCCGTAGAGAGATTTTTTGAGAAAACATACATGATTGGGTGAACTAGGATCTTCGAAACCTAAAGGTTGTTGACAATAGACAGTTTCTTGAAGAGAACCACGAAGAAAGGCGCTTTTGACATCGAGTTGATGAATAGGCCAAGAAGAGGAAACGATAATGCTAAGAACGGTGTGAATTGTGCTTGGTTTGACAACAGGAGAAAAAGTTTCATCATAGTCAATTCCTTGTTGTTGAGAATAGCCACGGCATACCCACGGGCTTTGTAGTGAGAGAGAGAGAGAGTACCATCAGAGTGAAAATTTTGACGAAAGACTCATTTACTAGAAATAATGTTTGAATTAGAAGGACGAGGAACTAGCTGCCATGTATCTCTGGTGACCAAAGCATGGTATTCTTCATTCATAGCAGCAGACCAGTTAGGATTGAGAAGAGCGGATTTGTAGGATTTTGGGATGGGAGAAAGGTTGGGTTGCGCTAAAAAATTAAGACGTTTGGAGGGTAGACGAAAACCAGATTTGCCGCGGATACGCATAGTATGATCATTGGTGGGTGCTGGAATAGGAATAGCATAGGAGGGTAATTGTGGGGAAGGAGACGGATCATGCTCAGAAGTGGGTGCCGAAGAGGAAGGCGTGACAGTGGGGTTAGGTGATGCATCAGATGAGGTTTGTGACGCGGCAGGAGAATGTGCCGTGGGTGGAGAGGGTGGTGCGGCGGCAGGCTGTCGTGAGGGCTCGGTAGAGTGCACGATAGAGCTCGCGGCAGGAGAAGTGAGCGAAGCGCCCGGCGCAACGGATGTAGGTTTGGGCATAGGGGGTTGTGTAGGGAATATTGGGATGTGTAGGGGATTAGATGGTGTAGCTGAACGAGTCGAGGGAGAGGGATCGATAGAGACCGAATCATGGGGAGATGTACGTGTGGCGAAAGGAAAAGAGTTTTCGATGAAAGTAACATGACGAGAGACATGAACACGACTAGAAACTGGGTCAAAACATTGTGCTCATCGGAATAACCTAGAAAAACGCAGGATAGAGATCTAGGGGCTAGTTTATGAGGTCAAGTAACATAGGTATTTGGAAAACAGAGACAACCGAATACTCGAAGTTCAGGATAATTGGGATGACATAGAAAAAGAGAGTAGTATGGCGTGGTTTGTGGGTTAAGTTGGAAGGGACGAATGTTGAGGAGATATGTGACTGTGCGGAGAGCTTCGGCCCAAAAACGTGAGGGCAAAGAAGCTTGGATAAGAAGGGTTCTAATTATGTCGTTTATAGTGCGGAGAGATCTCTCAGCTTTGCTGTTTTGAGGGGAAGTGTAGGGGTAGAAAAACGGAGGAGAATGCCATGGTGGAGAAAGAAATTACGATTTTTTTTGTTGTCAAATTCTTTGCCATTATCACATAGGATGAACCGAATGGAGAGAAAGAAGTGAGTTGCAACATAGCGTTGAAAATTGAGAAAGATGGTGTGCACATCAGATTTTCTGCATAAAGGAAAAGTCCATACATAATGAGTGAAATCATCTAAGATCATAAGATAGTACTTAAAACCAGAAATACTCTCAATAGGTGACGTCCATAAATCACAATATAATAATTTAAAGGGAAAAGTACTAGAAGAAGTAGAAGAATTGAACGGAAGACGCACATGTTTTCCTTGTTGACAAGATTCACAAACTAGAAAATTATGACTATCACGATTACAAGGAATAGAGAAATCACTAAGGAGAGAATCTAAGACGATTTTATTGGGGTGGCCTAGACGTTGATGCCAAATCTCGACCGAAGCAACCATGGATGAGGGTTGAGCAGCCGTGGGAACACCATGGAGGGAGTAGAGATCTCCATCACTATCAAAGCGAGCGATCTCCGCCTTGGTCAGAAAATCCTTCATAGAAACGCCAAAGGAGTCAAATTCAAGAGAAACAGGATTGTCACGAGTGAATTGTCGAACGGAGATTAAATTTCTAATGAGATCAGGTGCAACAAGAATATTGCAAAGGAGGAGAGGTTTTGTAGGTGAGAGAATGTGGCATCCCGCAAAACCACTACTAGAAAATCGCGTTGTTTTTGTGCATTGCATCGTCATCATCATGCATTGTTTGACTGAAAACTATTTTCGAAACGCCTAGTTTCATTTTCTAAATAACCCCCGTATTTATTTTAAATTAAAACATCGGTCTGTTCAGATCTTTTATTTGTCTAAAAACTATTTACAAAAGGTTATTTTAAATTAAATAAAAATTTATAATATTTTTGGGAGGCAGCTAGGCTCGAAGCCTGGCCACCTCCAGTTAAAAATCCTGGCTACCCCAAATCTTTCCTACCTACACCTAGTCTACCCACCCTACCTCCACCTCACCCCACCCAATAGTCTGCCGCCACCTCACCCCTCTCTTCCCCTCTAACCTATCCTATGTCGCCACCTCACCAACTCCACCCCACTCCCTCTCTCACCCCACCCACTCCCACACCTGGCCAACACACACCCACTCACGCACCCCACACCCTACACGCTACCCACCCCGCAGTACACAAACACACACACGCAAACACCACACCCACCGCCCCAGTCCTGTCTCTTTCCCCCTGGACCCGCTCCCCCTGGCCCACCCTGGACCCGTCCTCCCGCCGCCTCCTCTCCTCTGTCCTCTTACCCACCCGCGCCCCGCTCCTCTCTCTCCTTCTCTCTCTACTTGACGACCGCCCCTTCTTCCTTCCTCTCCTCTCCCTCCTTTCCTCGCAAAGGCCGAGCCGCCGCCAAGACGACCCCCCGCATAACTTCCCTCCGCCTCGACTCCGGCCTCTCCCTCGAGTTCGCCTCTCCCGGCCGGCCTTGCCCCTCGTCGCCCGTGCTCACGCCACCTCGCCTAAATCGCACCACCAACCTCTTCCTCCTCTCTCTCCGTGGCCCTCCTCCGTCTCGGGCCGTCGTCGCCCGTCGCCGTCTGCCTGTCAGACGCCTCCGCTCCGGCCCGCCTTCTCTCCCGTCCTCCTCCGCCGCATGTCGCCCCGGCCGCCATCACCCTCGTCCCCTTCCCCCGCCTCCAAGCTCTGCTTCAAAGCTCTCTGCCTCCAGCGTGCCTTCCGCCTTGGGTCTTTGCCGTTTTTCTGCCGGTCGAAACCGCGCTCACCCGGTGCCCGTTCGCACCACCCAGCGAGCCGGTGACCTCGCGTCCGCCGCAGCACAAGCGCATGCACCCCCGAGAACCCTCTCCATCGACCGCTGCCTGTCTACGCGAGCCGCCTTTGGCCCGTGTGCGTATCCCCGTCGGCATCGATCGTGCCCACCTGCTACACCATGCTCCTGTTGGTTTCCTGTCGGCATCGTTTTTCGTTTGCTGCCACCTGCCGAAGTCCTTCGAGAGACCGAGACCGACCGAGACGAGAACCCGAAGATCCGCACAAGGTCGATGCCTAATTCAAGTTCGCCGTCGACAACGGAACCGTGATACCTCGAGATCTCCTTCATGGACACCAAAGCCGGAACATCAAGGCCGCCTACATGGAACATCAAGACCCCGATCCCTCTCGGATCCGAGGACCGAAGATGCCCGGAATGCCAAGTACTTCACCCCGAAGGCCAAGACCAACCCGGAACGCGGACCCGACAAGATCTTCGCGACGGCAAGATCGACCGCTTGGACCCAAGTTCTCCGTCACGACACAAAAAGTTCTCCATCTCGAACCTGGACCTCGATCCCGTCGAACCCTGAACCCTGAGACCGAACCCTGAACCCTGTCGAACCCCGAACCCCCGGAACCAAGATCTTCCGAACCCAGATGTGTGAACCTTTTCCCGAGCCCCTATTTTATAAATGCCATCTATATAAATGGTTGCATATTAAATTATCATGCTTGCACGCATATCATGTGGGTTTGGGGGCCTTATGCCGATTCACCTTATAATTAAATATGGGGCCCATATGCGGGCAAATCTAGCTAATATTGGCTCCATTTAAATTGGTGTAGCGAACCGGTGCTATATTTTGCCATGTTCAAACAACATTTAAATTGCGGGTTATCTAAATAACTTGAACCACCTAATTAATTGTCGGGACCCCGGTTCCACTTAATACTGCCTAATTGCATCGCATCTTGCCATGTCATACATCATACATGCATCATGCCCGATCTTCTGCCGTTGTATTAAATAGTGCATCCGGTGTTTATTCTAGTGTTTTGGTTCTTCGCGGATACGGCCGTTGAGTTGATGCGAGTGTCGACCCGATCTTCGGTTGAACCTTCGGAAATGTTTTCAGGCGAGCATCTCCCCCTTTCTACCTATCTTACTTTTATAGTATTTATTCCCTCCTGTTGATCTATTGCTATCTGTGTTGCGATGCTCTAGTTTCCGTATCCGTGATATCCCTTGCAGCCTTATATTGCCTTGGACACATCCTATTACCTGTTGGTTGGTAGATAGTTGGACTTGCGCATCATAGTCGCTTGCTCAAGTGATGTTGCGTGTCGTCCAGTACCACAGTTGTTGGAGTATTGCCGCATGTTTAATGTTGGAGATGATCATGGCTTTCATTATCGTTTACTTTAATTACTGTTTAACAACTAAAATTGAAGTAGGTAAGCAGAGGCACAGGTGGGCAATAGATGTTATTTGGTTGTTAACCGTCCACTTGTGTCCCGTAGGACCCCGAGTACTTGATACCTTTTCCTTGAATACTCGCGCTATCCACATCCGGGAGGATTATGGGACCCCCCTGAGCCAGAGCTTGATTCATTCTTATTTCTTGGGGCCACAAACTAGTTTGAGGTTTTATTTACTATCCTGTACTTATTGTTGGAGATATTCCCAAGAGGCAATAATAAAGTGGTTATTATCATATCTTCATACTTATGATAAATGTTTACATACCATGCTATAATTGTATTAACCGGAAACATTAATACTTGTGTGATTTGTAAACATAAAGAGTCCCTAGTAAAGCCTCTTGTTAAACTAGCTTGTTGGTTAATATATGATCATGGTTTCCTGATCATGAACATAGAGATGTTATTAACAACAGGGTCATATCATTAGCAGAATGATGTGATGGACATACTCCTATAGATAAGCGTAGCATAAAGATCAAGTCATTTCAATAGTTCAATTGCTATATGCTTTCTGATACATAGTAACCTAATTCCTTCGACCATGAGATCATGCATATCACCTTTACGGATGGATGCTTTGATGACATCAAACACCACACCGTAATCGGGTGGCTATAAAGGTGGCATTGAGTGTTCGGAAAGTATTGGTTGAGACACATGGATCAAGAGTGGATTTGTCCATCCATATGACGGATAGATATACTCTGGGCCCTCTTGGTGGAATGTCATCCAATTAGCTTGCAAGCATGTGACCGGCTCACAAGGGATCACATATCACGGAACGAGAAAAGAGTACTTATCAAGAACGAGGTTGAACTAGGTATGCAGAGATACCGACGATCATAACCTCGGATAAGTAAACTATCGTGAGACAAAGGGAAATTGGTATCGTGTAAGTGGTTCATTCGATCGCAAAGTAATCGTGAGAAATATGTGGGAGCCATATGAATTTCCAGATTCCTCTATTGGTTATTGATCGGAGAAGTGTCTCGATCATGTCCGCATAATTCACGAACCGTAGGGAGACACACTTAAGGATTGACGTTGTTTGAGTAGTTATGGTATTATGAGAAAGAGACCGAATGTTGTTCGAGTCTCGGATGGGATCCGGATATTACGAGGAGATCCGAATTGTCCGGAGAATAAGATTCATATAAGGAAAGTCCTGCCGGAGTTCGGAAATGATTAGGTGTTTTCAGGGAATGTTCTAGAAGGTTCCTAATGTCCCAAGACCGGGGAAGGGTACATGAATGTGTTATATCAAGTTGGTATGATTTCATCATGTACTAAGTGTCATTCTTGTACCAAATAGAGGATTTAATCAAATCCTAGTTTGAAAATTCAAGCGGCTAGTTTGAAAGTCAAACGGCTATTTTGGGAAGTGGGAAAGAGGAGAAGAAAGTTTGAAGCCGACTTGGGGAGGAGTTCCTCCCACCTTGGCCCTCCTTGAGGCCGAGTTGGGAGGGACTCCTCCCAGCGCCTCCCTCCACCTATAAAAGGAGGCAGGGCTCTCCTCCTAGACACACAAGTTCCTATCCTCTAAATCTAAACCCTAGCCACGACCTCCGGTTTAGAGCCGTTTGGTTTAGAGCTTCTAATTGCCCTAGCCTTGGTTTAGATCCTTATAATTGGTGTGTCTAATCCTAGACCACTAAAGCCTCTCTCATACTCCACCATACTCGCTCCGGCTTAAGCCTGCGAGATCTCCCTCTACTTAGGTACCACGCTTGTCATGCCGAATCGCGAGAGTGCTACAACCTCCATTTTCTTTGGAACAAGGAGAGGAAGGTCTTCGTCGAAAATTTAACGATGTAACAACTACTTAGAGCTGTCAAACGCAGCCGTAAGGATCGTCTACGCGATCTTGAGATCGGCAAGTGTACGACTACATCACCCACGAGAATCTGCTCTCGTTAACCGCTTTGGAATCTTCGAGGGTGAGTTCCTCTATCGACTCGTTGCTACAATCTAGTATATAGATCTTGGCTTGTTTGTGTGCATGCGGTAGAAATTTTTTGTTTTCCATGCTACGAACCCCTACAGTGGTATCAGAGCCGTGTCTATATGTAGATCTGTTGCACGAGTAGAACATAATGGTCATTGTGGGCATTGATGCTTTTATTGTCGATTGCTTCTTGTGTACTTTGCATCTTGCGGTATGTTGGGATGAAGCGGCCCGGGCTAACCTTACATGACATCGTTCATGAGACTTGCTCCACGCTTGACATGCAACTTGTATTGCATAAGTGGCTTTATGGGTGCTGCTTTCTCCTAGCATAGTTAAGATCCAATTTACAACGGGTGATTAACAATACTAGTATCAATGTTGTGGTTCTTGTTCGTAAGTTAGAACGACACTTATTGAAAGCCCCAAAACCACGTAAAATATGCAAAGAAAGTAGAGGCGTCTAACTTTGTTTTGCAGGGGTGTGCAGTGATGTGATATGGCATGATTGTGATTATATATGATGTATGCAATGTTCCTTATTGTAAGTCGGCAACCGGCAGGAGCCATATGGTTGTCTTTAATTTCTGTTAAGACCCGCGTGTCTATTCAAAGTAGTTGTAATAGTTGAAGCCGGTGGAAGACAATCATGGAGCAGCGTCATTGACCTTGATGCAATGCCGGTAATGATGAAGATCATGTTCGTGCTTGAAGATGGAGATCGGAAGCACAAAGAAGAAAGGCCATATCATATCACATATTATGAATTGCATGTGATGTTAATCCTTTATGCATCTTGTATTGCTTAGTAGACGACGGTAGCATTATAAGATGATCCCTCAAGCACACAATTTCAAGTTCTTAAGTGTTCACCCTTAGTTAGCACCGTTGCTAAAGCTTGTTGTTTCGAAGCACCACGTGATGATCGGGTGTGTTAGATTCTGCGAGTGTATACAACGTAAGCAAGCCAGATTTGCTTATGTGGAAGCTAAGGTTGATCTTGACGAGCCTAGCATGTACAGACATGGTCTCGGAACACGGATCACCGAAAGTTAAAGCATGAGTCATATAGTAGATATGATGAACATGTTGATTGTTCGCCATTGAAGTTGCATCAACTCTCGTGATGATCGGTTTTGATGTGGTGGATTTGGTTCGTGTGATCACTAAAACAATGTGAGGGATATTGTTTTGAGTGGGAGTTCACCTAGATTAATTTAATTATTAATTAGAACTCAATTTATCATAAACTAAATCAAAGTGAATTTGCATAGTTGTTGTAGTCATTGGCATCCGTTTACCACCTTGCGCTTAGTTTTAATTGAGATGATAGAACTATAGAATTCTGGTTAGTTACTTTACGAACTGGTATCGTATTGTTTTGAAGTGTTAATCTAAAGTTTAAAAGTCCTATTGCAAACTTTTAGTAAGTTCCGGTTACTCCATGAAGTTTAATAATTAGTATTAAATCAAGAGTAACAATTCCAAGTGTTAGTATATAAGTATCATGTTTGTCTCCATGATTCTTGATATTCAAAGGATTCTCTTAATATCAAGGTTATCTAGGATCTGAAAGAGTTGTTTCAGAAACCATGATGTCTGGAAGATATTGTGATATCTGAAACGAAGTATTGGTTACAACATGATAGAGTATAATATGGCAAAAGTCATGTTCTCATATTTGATGAGAATTTGCAAAAGGTTGGAGACACTAGTTGTCATAATCCTCCAAAAGGTTTTGAAGAGCAACATTATACTCGCGATTCACCGTTACAAGCTAAAAGTAGCTTGATCATGGATAAATCCATGATAAGGGTGAATATTTGATGTAGGTAAAATGTTTACTACACCAAGAGATTACTAAAGAAAGGAATTTGAAAGAACACCAAACATTTGATAATGGTGATCTACTTCAAAGTGCAAGTCCAAAGACATTGGTATTTAACTATACACGCTTTGGACTATGTGTCATATGTATGACTCCACGTTTGATGTTGATAGATTCTTTCAAACAGAAAAGGAAATACTGAAAGAGAATCTCATAAATATATGGCAGAAAAGAAAAGACTAGAATTGTTCAGTTTAAGTATATAGATGATATACATGTTATGGCTATATTCTTTGCTTATTAAACAATGTGGTTCTTAAGTATTTAATACTGAATTTGTTGGTATGAATCGTCATACCAAACAACAGAATTCATGAACTACAGTGGCCTAAGTAATTAGCAAAAGAATATGTGATGATGTTCATCGAGAACAAATAAAGGGTTATTGTGTTGCTCGTTAAACATCAAAGCTTGCCTTCAAGATTTGTTTTATCAGGTATTATAAGAACAAAAGGGTTGTTCAAATAATTGCCGTAATCCATAAAAGATGGATGATTCACAAATCTCATTGGAGAAATCACATCCATAAAACTAGTGCTAAAAATGTCGAAAGACAAATTGATTGAAAGATCACTTCGGAAGTGACATTGCCGTTTAAATTATATTGGAAAGAAAACATGAAGAAACTCCATGTGGATGGAATTTTGGAGTCTTTTGATTTTTGATCAAATGACGCTTGTGAAACTTTCCTAGAGATAATTAAAACTTCGTTCATAGGCCAAAAGGGAACGAATGACTAGCTTATTGGAACCTGTACATATTGTTGTACGAAATCCATTATGTGTAGTCAAGAGCGATGGATTTCAACTTCATGTGCTTTCTCCGAAAATTTGAGTGAATATATGAATATTTACTTAGTAAGGATGAAGTGTGAAATATTTGAAAAGTTCAAAGATTTTCAAGATGAAGTGCAAAATCATTGTAACAAGAATATAAATAGTTTATGATAAGATTATAAAGGAAGATATTTGAGTTACAAGTTTAGCATAATACCTAAGATTTAAGGAATCGTTCCGTGGATTTGCATTTTCCCGAAACACCATAAGAGTATGGAGCGTTCGAGATATGTAATTAAACCTTGTTTGACATGGTAAGATCGAAGGTGTAATTCATAAAACTGCCATTGTATTTTAAATATTAAAAGCTTTAGAGATTACCGTTTTTCCAGTGAAAAGAGCTTCATCATAATCCGTTGAAATGACACCATATAAAGTTATGGTTTGGGATAAAACCCAAGTTGTCCTTTCTTAAACATTGGCATGCTATGCATAGAAAGTATGTTTGCAACCAAAGTCGGATGAACCTGTCTTTGTATGTTATTTGAATAAGCATTAAGTATTCCTCCATAAAACACCGGAGACAAAAGTGTTTGTCGCTTAGAACGTCAAGTTTCTTTGAGAAGGAATTTTTCGTGAAAAGATAAGTGGGAGGACAATAGAACGTTGGTAAGGTTAAAGGAACCTTAGCTATATGTGCAAAGGCGCCCGAAAAGTGTTAGGAGGCAAAGAACAATGCTCATGGCTGACGTGCCTCAAAGGTTGTGGTTACGAAGGTCAAAGTTTCTATTGAACCAAGTAGGTCGAGTAAACAATCAAATACCAAGATTTGAGGGTTGAATCATTATTTGAGAATAATGAACGGACTACATGCAAAGAAGCGATGATGGGCCCTGACTCCGTCAAATGGCTTGAAGCCATAAAATCCGTGATAGTTCCATACACGAGAAATCAAGTTTTGAACTTGAAGGACCCTTGATGAAGATGCTTGCATTTGCAAGAAATTAAGTGGGAGCGCTAAGACATGTTTCTAATACATTATGTGGAAGACATATTGTTGATTGGAAATAATGTATCTTTTATTAACACATATTAAGAATTTCATCCCGATGAAAGGCTTAGGCAAAACCCAAATATTTGGCATCAATAGACGCTAATATGGTTGTGCCGAAAGTACATAGATGATGTATTGAATGAGTTCAATATAGAAACTACAAGAAAGGTTCTTGTCACACAGAAAAGATTGAATGAGTTCAATATTGATGATATATTCAAGTGTAATGACACTGGGTAAGTGAAACAAAGATTCAAGTATAGATTGATACTTGATGTATGAAATCACAAAGAATATTTATATCAATCATACTGTGATATGTACAAATCCAGATATGTCCTATGCTCTAAATGTTATGAGCATATACCAGAATGATTCATAAGATGATCATTGGACAATAGTAAGGATATTCTTAAGATCTTTTGAAGAACTAAGAGTATATTATTTGTAGAAGTGACAAATAGATGGTTAGTTCATTGTAAAAGTACTGCATTAATACTAGTTTTGTCACAAAGTACAAATTAAGTTTATCTCAATCTAAACTAAGGGTGGCACAATATAATGGAAAGTAAGTTCCATAATGGATTTGGATGAGTTCCAAAGTGAAGACATTGTGACAGATACTACAACAAAAGGCTAAGTATATGACTGCTATAATAGCAGCTAAAGAGGGCATTTGTGTCAAGTAGTTTGTTAGCAAACTAGGTGTAGTTCACAGCGGGATAATACTATGAAGATATATTGTACGACAATATTATCAACATGTTTTAACCCCAAAGAACTAAAGGTCACATCAAAGGACCAAATTTGTACGAAGCCATCTCATTAGAGAATGAGTGATGCGTAGGGACGCAAAGACATGCAATTACACACGGACCTGGAAGTGTCAGATCCGGAGATCAGTTGACCGCTAGCAATCGTGTACATACAACACCGGAAAGCCATAGGTGTTGAAAACACAAAAGATTTGAAACTAGATTATTGACTCTAGTGCAAGTGGGAGACTGTTGGAGATATGCCCAAGAGGCAATAATAAAGTGGTTATTATCATATCTTCATACTTATGATAAATGTTTACATACCATGCTATAATTGTATTAACCGGAAACATTAATACTTGTGTGATTTGTAAACATAAAGAGTCCCTAGTAAAGCCTCTTGTTAAACTAGCTTGTTGGTTAATATATGATCATGGTTTCCTGATCATGAACATAGAGATGTTATTAACAACAGGGTCATATCATTAGTAGAATGATGTGATGGACATACTCCTATAGATAAGCGTAGCATAAAGATCAAGTCATTTCAATAGTTCAATTGCTATATGCTTTCTGATACATAGTAACCTAATTCCTTCGACCATGAGATCATGCATATCACCTTTATCGGATGGATGCTTTGATGACATCAAACACCACACCGTAAATGGGTGGCTATAAAGGTGGCATTGAGTGTTCGGAAAGTATTGGTTGAGACACATGGATCAAGAGTGGGATTTGTCCATCCATATGACGGATAGATATACTCTGGGCCCTCTCGGTGGAATGTCATCCAATTAGCTTGCAAGCATGTGACCAGTCACAAGGGATCACATATAACGGGCAAACGAAAAGAGTACTTATCGGTAACGAGGTTGAACTAGGTATGCAGAGATACCGACGATCATAACCTCGGATAAGTAAACTATCGTGAGACAAAGGGAAATTGGTATCGTATGTAAGTGGTTCATTCGATCGCAAAGTAATCGTAGAAATATGTGGGAGCCATATGAATTTCCAGATTCCTCTATTGGTTATTGATCGGAGAAGTGTCTCGATCATGTCCGCATAATTCACGAACCGTAGGGAGACACACTTAAGGATTCGACGTTGTTTGAGTAGTTATGGTATTATGAGAAAGAGACCGAATGTTGTTCGGAGTCTCGGATGGGATCCGGGATATCACGAGGAGATCCGGAATAGTCCGGAGAATAAGATTCATATAAGGAAAGTCCCGTTTCGGAGTTCGGAAATGATTCCGGTGTTTTCATCGGGAATGTTCTAGAAGGTTCCAGAATGTTCGGCACTCCGGGGGGGAAGGGGTACATGAATGTGTTATATCAAGTTGGTATGATTGCATCATGTACTAAGTGTCATTGCTGTACCAAATAGAGGATTTAATCAAATCCTAGTTTGAAAAGTCAAACGGCTAGTTTGAAAATCAAACGGCTATTTTGGGAAGTGGGAAAGAGGAGAAGGAAGTTTGAAGCGACTTGGGGAGGAGTTCCTCCTCCACCGCCGCCCTCCTTGAGGCCGAGTTGGGGAGGACTCCTCCCAGAGCGCCTCCCTCCACCTATAAAAGGAGGGGAAGTGCTCCCCTCCTAGACACACAAGTTCCTATCCTCTAAATCTAAACCTTAGCCACAACCTCCGGTTTAGAGCCGTTTTGGTTTAGAGCTTCTAATTGCCCTAGCCTTGGTTTAGAGCCTTCTAATTGGTGTGTCTAATCCTAGACCACTAAAGCCTCTCTCATACTCCACCATACTCGCCCGGCTTAAGGCGAAGCTGCGAGATCTCCCTCTACTTCGGTACCACGCCGTTGTCTTTAGGAATCGCGAGGAGAGTGCTACAACCTCCATTCTGCTGGAACAAGGGAGAGGAAGGTCTTCGTCGAGTTAACGCAGTGTGACCGACTACGGAAGCGCTCGAACGCAGCGCCGGAAGGATCGTCTACGCGATCTTGAGATCGACAAGTGTACGACTACATCACCCACGAGAATCTGCTCTCGTTAACCACTTTGGAATCTTCGAGGGTGAGTTCCTCTATCGACTCGTTGCTACAATCTAGTAGATAGATCTTGGCTTGTTTGTGTGCATGCGGTAGAAATTTTTTGTTTTCCATGCTACGAACCCCTACACTTATGCCATGCTTTATTGCTTTATTTACGATTGTGCGAGGAGCACCTGTACTGTTTAGGATCGGGACACGATTTCGCGGTATCGACAAGCCCAGTTTTGGGTTCCCAGTCGTTTACAGCCGTCCACCCAAACCTTGGGTCCGTCTCGAGTCACTAACTTCGCTATGGTGTACTCAATGGGGTGGCCCTGAAATATTTCTGAATCGTGATTGCTTTGTCGTGAAAGCCTCGTTGGGTTTTGATTTGGTTTTTCCGAGGTTGATCGAGTGTGTGTTGCTATTTGTGCACCCCTGCAGGGTAAAACTTTCTGAAAGCCGTGTCCGCGGTTATGAACGACTTGGAGCACAGTATCTCGATCATAGACAACTATAACTAAAGTAGTGTTATAAATTTGACTTTATAATGACTAGTAATTAGCTTCACTATAATGGAATGGCTAAATAAGATTGCCAACAATTGCTTGTTTGGATTGTCGCTTGCGACCATTGTATCTGACTAGTAAGTACTGCAACTATAACAGAATGGCTAAATAAAAGTACCAACAACTGCTGGGTTTTGGGATATCTCATGCTAATTGTATCTGACTAGTAAGTGTTGCAACTACAACGGAATGTTTAACTAAAAGTGCCCACTGCTTATTTTATCAGGATGACTATCTATACCTGACTAGTAATTGCTGCAACGATAACTGAATAAATAAAACTGCCAACTGGGTGAGTTCCTCGGTTGACTTCCTCGTCTGGTCTCGAGGGGAAAATACCAGGATGGGTTTGTTTGGTGTTAGAATCAGGATGGATCCGAATAGGTCTTTCTTATCCCTCTCGATGGCCAAGCTTATATCGAGTCTCTATAGGTTGTTTAGTGCATCTTACCGCTATTGCTGGAACCACCATACCTATGTAGGCGAGGACCGCCAATTCTAGTCTCGCCGTGTCTTGGCCTCGATCTTGACCGCTCTCTTTTTCCTTTGCCCTTTGTCGGCACCCCTTTTGTTAAGCAGGTTTTGAGATCGACGTCGTTAGCAGGGTTACCCTTCCGGCTTGTCCTGGGCAGGGTTATGGACGCCATTGGTTATTCTTCAGGGCTCTTAGCTCAATTTGCATCTTGTCCGTAGTCGGACGCTCTATCATTTTCAAGGTGATTTGGATCTTTGTACATTATATCTGTATTCTTGACTCTTTGAGTCGCTGTTGTATATATCTGTTCTATGGGTCCCATCGAGGACTGTTGTGTAATGTTATTACTTCGTTTTCCACCCGCACGAAAGTGCCTGGTGGGCACCTTTGAATCGTTTCTATGCGGGTTTTGGCGGGAAGCGCTAAAACTTGCGTAGGGTCGATTCTGAGGGTGTTACAGAGAAGTTGTGCATTACCAACACCGGAGATAGGGATAGTAGAACCATTGCCAAGAGTTATAGAGGAAAAAGGCGATGAGGAAAAATTTGACAGCATATTATTCGAAGAAGACATGTGACTAGAAGCACCAGAATCGAAAATCCAATCGGTACCTGAGTTTCCTTGAGCAGCAAAGTGATCCATGGCCCGGATAAACGCCACTTGGTCCCATCTCAGTGACGAGGAAGAGGACATCGACGGTGTAGGTAGCGAAGCAGGCGGTGATGGCGCGTAGATCGGCATGTAGGCACCAGCAGGTGTCGAAGGAGGGGCTGGAGCACTGTACTGCTGGTAATATGTGGGACCAGGCATGTAGGTCGGTGCAGTCATGTAGGCTTGGTGCGGAGGGCGAGTGCCGAGGAGGCCCGGAGAGCCGGCGTGGGGGTGCATGCCCAGCGTCCAGGCGCCGGAGTACGCCGGGGGAGCACCAATCGGAGAGGACGCGGTCCAGGCCTGGACAATCCCTGTCCATGGGTCGTGCATCGGACGCCAGCTAGGAGACGCAGGAGGTGCCGGGGCTGGAGGCGTCGAGCCACTAGGAGGAGCCGTGGGTGGTCGAGGCGGCCAGAAGATAGGGTTTTTGCCCTTGTAGTTCGGACTAGGGAGACACCCCGAAGGTGGCTGCACCGGTGACGGAGGAGGCGGCGCAAGAGCAGTAGGAGCAGGAGGTCGCTGGATCGCGGCGAAGACTTGGTGGCACGCCTCTTTATTTGCGAGGGCACGGTCGGCCCACTGCAGCATAGATCGGACCTCGGCAAAGGTAGGACGGGGCCGCATCATGGGAATAAAGGAGGCCTGCCTTTTGAAGCGATCACTAAGCCCGACTAGGAGGATGTTGATTAGTTGACGATCGTCGACGGGGTCACCGAGCTCTTGGAGTTCATCGGCGATCGTCTTGAGCTTTTGACAGTAGACGCCAACGAGAGAGTCAACTTGGACGGTGTTGCGGAGCTCGGTGTGGAGGGTGTTGACGCGGGCGTCGACATTGTCTTGGAAGAGCTGTCGAAGGGCCACCCAGAGGGCGGCTACGCTAGTGGCGTCGCGAAACACGAGATTGAAGATCTCAGTGGACACCCATTGGTAGATCCATTGGATGATGGCGAGATTGTCCTTGACCCAGCGAGGATCGGTAGGCCGAGGAACAGCGTTGTCGGCGACGTGGTCGAGAAGATTGCACCGACCGAGATGAACCTCGAAGAGATGACGCCAATGGTAGTAATTATGCTTCGGTAGATCTAAAGTGATTGGAATAAAGGGGCTCTCGGCATAGTGGATAGTTGGGAGGGTAGGAGAGGGTAGAGCAAGGGAGGTGTTGGAGGTTTGGCCGGCGTCACCCAGGGAAGCAGCGGCGGCGGCGACCTTTTTGGTGAAGTAGTCGGGAGGGGGAGAAGGGGGCGGCGTCGGTGGCTGCGCCATGCCCTAGGATCTAATTGTCTGATACCATGTAAATTTGATTGACTTGCATAATAATATTGTTTGAGAGGTACAGAGTATATATGGGGTTACAAAACTTGTCGGCCAAGATGACTTAAATCGACTCTAAAACAAACTCTAACAAATCAAAACCGACTCAACGTTGTCTAGTCTAACAATTTCCACCCCCTCTTCAAGACTTCATAGTCCTTGACTTTCTAAAATATCGCCCAAGATTTCAACATGCTACAAAGCCTATATGTATTACACTAGAGGGATCATCGGGGGATTTGTGTTTCAGCCATGTGGTTTTTAAATTTGTTTTCCCCAAACGACCCAACAAGGGATCGGATTTCATTACCCAGACAGATAACAGAATACAACGACCTAGCATCCATGTGCAAACGAAAAAGGAAAAGAAATAGCAGCGTTTTCTGCCAGCGTTAGTGATCCTAGAAGATCAAGGTGGTTTTGTACAAATATATACAAGACGACAACCACAAAGGGCTGCCATTAGAAGTAACAACAGAATATCATAAAACCATTAGGCATGGATCATCAACATCGATTTAGTTTCTCTTTTTCTCATCCACTTGTTTTAGCATCCTCATCTCCATCTTCATTTCTCTTTTCACGGGATCCATCTCCCATGCGAAGTTGTTAAGACGAAGGCCAGTCATCCCTCACGTTCATTGCCAACTCCAAGAGGGTATCATCACCTGCTCTCAACCTGTCACGGTCTACAATGTTGTGAAGACCTGCCCAATATTTCATAAACACAACTGAGTAATACATTATCTGATAGGAGATTTGATTAATTTTCCTTCAAAACAAGCTATGTTGCGAAGTTTTCCAATCACCTTATATATGGAGGCAACGCTACCGATCTAGACACTACGACTTGCATGGACATGTTAGGGAAACCACCAAAAAATGAGAGAATGAGCCAGGTCTAGTGTGAGCATCAATGGTCTGCACATCGCACTTCACACATACTTGGCGGTGGAACAATCAAAGAAAAGGTGATGGATTGTCTCCTTCTAGTTCTTCGGATTGTTCAGCACATAGTTGCTCCCCCACTAAGCACTAGATTTCCCTAGACTCTTGTAAATGTTGGTGGACATGGGTGCACATAAACCCTTTCCGAAGAATAAAATCAGAAGAAAAATGCTAAATATAATTTAAAAGTATGACATAAATTATGTGTGTAGTTAATATATGCAGGTATTGTGCATATCTAGTTTTAAAATAAAATAGAAAAGTATGCAACTTGTGCAAAAAACACGAAGTGTTCAAGTAACAATACAAGGACCGGATTTTTACCATGCCAAAAATACAAGGTTCTATTTCCTGTTTCTTGAAAGGCCACATATAATCGTATAAAATAAACGAGTAAGTATCAAGGTAATATCTACCTGCGCGATTTATTATAAGTTTTTCTGAAACTTTGAAATGTTATTTTTAAGATTCTTTGGAAATCATATGCCCACCTTGACCCATGTTCTCCTAGGTATTTTTGTTACCAAGACAATTTCTAGCCAGTTTAGTTGCACTCTCAGCATGTCTAACCAGACCTAGAGCACATAAGTTCACTTACCATTATAAGGTTTTTCACATTATAACGACTCTTCTTAATCACATTTTAACAATTGAATTATTAGGCCATAGTTGTATTCTTTTTTCCGTTCCAAAAAGGCCATGACTATGCCTAGGTCGGTTGGGCGCGAGATATCGGATCAGCTAAGATGATTGGCAACATTTTACAAGATTCATTTCAGACCTATTCTCTGGTGTTTTGGCTCTCCTGCACGTTTCTTGTACGTAACTTTCTAGATGGAAGTCACGCCTCCTTCCCTTGCGTCTCATCCATCTACATATTCCCATGCTGCTTTGGCCATCTATGATGCGCATCTCCAACAAACTTTGCATCAGATCAATGATGTGACGAGGAGAATCGGATGTAGCACGCAAAATCAAATAGCGGACGATTGAAGCGAGAAAAAAGAAGGACACAATCATTTGATGTATGCAGCAAAGTTATTTGTAAACTGTTTGTAACAAAAAGAGATGTGTGCAACAAAAACAATAGAAAGTGGACTCCAATCGTGGGGATCAGTGGTAGCGCCAATGCAAAAATTGAAAGTTGCCATCCGATCGTCATTGCAATAATCGGCGGTCGCCTTTGCGTCACGCCGTGGCACACGCGATATAATATTCATAAAAACTTATGCAACATACATTTTAACTTAATGAAACAAGAAAGATATATACACCATATTCTTTTTCTTAAGTAGTAGCATGTAAAACCAATGAAAAGAAAACACTACAAGGAATCTGGCAATATATGACCCTCTATTTTCGTCACAGAATCGTCATAATAGTCTGTTTATGACGATTTTATGACGATTTTGAGATCGTCGAAAGCTGGGCGTCGCAAATGAACTATAACGACGTTTTTGATAAAATCGTCATAACCTTCTATGACGATATTGGATCATCATAACGTATGTGACGATCCAATATCGTCACGGGCCATCTAGCATGCCAAGTCAGATCCTACGTGGCTGATCCTACGTGGCAAAATTGTGACGAAATTAAATCGTCTTAAATCAAAATCAGCCCAGTCCATTTCTGGATTCCACATGGGCTTAGCCCAACTATCCTGGATTGATTTTCTCATCAAATCTGGTTAGCTACATGGGCCAAGCCCATCATTCAAGCATTTTTTTTGTTTCGTTGCATTGGCCTTTTCTTTGGACAGATTTTTACTTTGGGCCTTCTTATTTTGGGCCGGTCACACCTGGTGTTACATAATTCATACGGTCCCAGTTGCCAGTATATATTTTCTCAGTAATTAAAGTCTGACAATTTAATCAAGACCAACAGAATATACAAAATCATTTTGATTCAAACAGAGCACGTTATGATCGGCACATTACAATCATACACAGTTCTACATAGAGATCAGCACATTACAATCATACACAGTTCTACATAGTTCACATCAGTGGAGCTACCAAAATACAATAAAAAATTTATAGAAAGAATAAAATCCAAACTTCTTCACGCTTTCTCTTCCTGGAACTTCTTCATGCTTCCTCTTCCTGGAACTCTCTGAACAAGACACTCGAACAAAGCTTGAGTGGATATACACTCAAAGTCGTAATCTGTACTTCCCAAAACAATCGAAAGCAGTAAAAATACTAACACGGGGATGAAATCTTATAATTTGTGTATGAAGTCATAGCATATAAGCTATTCTTATCCATTACTTAGCCATTGTAGTTACGCATACAGATTTTTAAGAAACAAGAAACTATTACCAAAGGAAGAATGGTTAGTTGGTTAGTTTGCTCTCGAAATGAATAGTGTGTTGCCTTGTTAAAAGTTCATCATTGAGCTAAACTTTAGAAAGGGCAAGTTTCACCAAAAAAGTAGCATATGTTCATATCAAGATATTTTGCCTCAAGATTACAACATCATAGGTCGGAGAGGGCAAGTTTCACCATGACAACTAAGGTAATAAGATAAAGATTCCACAAAATATCAAGTTTTCACTTGATCTCATCCACACCAAAGAGTCCCACTTGCAAGCAGCTTAGCATCAACATGCAAGTAGTCATTGCCAACACCACAGACTCAGAAACCAGATAAGAAGGAACAACCGTAGCTAACAATTACCTGGCCACACTCCACAGCACATCCACACAAAGTTACCATCAGAGTGTTATACCTCACCCTCAACCAACTCTGGTTGCTCCTTGGAGCCATCCAGGAGCTAGAAGTAGAGGGATTCACAGGAAAGGCAACATGGTTGCAAGGTAGGAGGAGGCAAGAAGCACTAGTAGTCCAAAGAAGAACTAGCCAGCATATCAAGTATCAGTATTTACATAGAGATGCTATGTATGTTCCTCATAGAGAAATAAAAAGATACACCATAATCTCATTCTTATTTAGAGTTGGCCTCACCTTTGCATCCTAGGCAGGGGCTATAGCACACTTCTACTAATCATACCAAGGCCATAAAAGCATACAAATCATCTTTGCACAAACCAAGCATGAGGGATTCAAGCACAAATCCAAAAGAATTGGAATTGCACCTCAGGCACAATCCCAAACTCACTCCCACCAAACTCTCATTCTAGTCTCTAAAACTAGAACATCAGCCCTTCAACAAGTTTGATAATAAATCCTTTTCTTAGATATTCAAAAATATCTAAAAATCATTTTATATTTTAAAACAAAGGTAACTGAATTACACACTGCTCATCTTCACAGTTCGATTCAAGGAAACTAGAACTCATATAGCTCCAGCAATTGAACAAAAATACATGCCATAGGGGATTTGCAACATCACAAAACATGCTCTTTAAATGAAATCATCAATTAGATTTCCAACAATAATTTCAAGCCAATATGATTTCCAGATCATTTTCCTAACCAATTCAACTAGGAATCAGTGTCAATAGTTCTTAACTATCAACATGAACTAGCAAATGTTCAGACCAGCAAGTATCCCAAACAGATAAAATCCAAACCAATGGTTTGAATTTTCATGTCTACTATAATCATCCAGAAGGGTTTCTCAGATCATCTACCCAGATTAAGCGTAGCATAAACCTGAAGGGTTTCGCGACATAGTAAATCAAAATTTTCTACGGATGCGAACAGAGGGAAAGCCAAGATCTAATCTAGGAGATGCAATCAACGAGAGAGATTGGATTAGATCTTCATACCCTTGAAGATTCGCACAGCGGAACGTTCGTCGGAACGTGGGTGATGTAGTCGTACTCGCTTCTCCTCCTCGCGATCCGATCCGATCTAGCACCACAAGTGGCGGTGCCTCCGTGAGATGCACACGTGCAACACCTCGACGTCTCCTCCTTCCTCGGACCAGCAAGTATGGTGGAGAGATAGATTGGATCTACAACACGACGGCGTGGTGTATATGGTGGAGAATTTCACTGCAGGCTTCGCCTACAAACAATGGGAGGGAGAGAGGAAGGTAGCAAGGCTGCTAGGGCTTGGAGGAAGGTGTGTGGGGGAGGCGCACACCCCTCTATATAGAGGCGGCAGCCCTTGCCCCTCCTCCAAGCCTATCTCTAGTTTAAACAATTTAAACTCTCCCTTATCTAGAAATCCTATCTCTAGTTTAAACGATTTAAACTGTCCCTTATCTAGAAATCATATCTCTAGTTTAAACGAGTTTAAACTTATCTAGGATCGGCTGGGCCCTATGGGGCCTTGTGCCCCTGGCCCAATGCGGCCAGACACTCCCTCATAGGCCCATGCCCCTCCCCGGAAGGTGGGGCCACGTTGGTCCCCTTAGGAAGGTTCTAGAAGCTTCCGTACAATACCGATTAACCAAACAATTCAACTCCAAAACTGCCCGCCTTATATGAATCTTATTCTCGGACCATTAGGAACCTCTCGTGATATCCCGGATCCCATCCGAGACTCAACAAAAATTCATAAACCAATTATCCAATCTATCCTAGCGTCGAGATACGTTAAGTGTGTGACCTGCGGTTCGAGAATATGCGTATGATCTTCTATCAATAATCAACAACGGGTGCAGGCACCCATATTGACTCACACATTCATCGATGATCATATCGGATGAACCACGATGCCAGATTCAATCAATCCCATATATATATTCCTTCGTCTCGCGATATTTTACTTGCCGAGATTCGATCGCTTGCATGCCATACCTAGTTCAATCTCGTTCACGTTAGTACTTTACTCGTTCCGTAATCCGATATCACTTTGTGATTAACTCCTTAACCACATGCTTGCAAGCGGTGTTGATATCGACACGAAAGGGGCCCAAGTATATCTCTCCGACTTGGGAGGGACAAATTCCATCTCGATACATACAACCCAACAGATACTTTCCGATCACCTGAGAGACACCTTTATAATCACCCTCTCATAGGATGACGTTTGATGACCTCAAAGCTTTCTTCATCAGTGGAGTTGCATTATCTCATGGTCTAAGGAATACAATATTTGACATAGGAAAAGCTTCGCAAAGACGAACACGATGACACGATCTAATTGCTTTGCTTTGTTTGGGTCTATCCACCATATCATTCTCCCAATGACATGATCTCATTATCAATTGACAACTCATGTCTATGGTTAGGAAACCTTAACCATCATTGATCAATGAGCTAGTCCATAGAGGCGTACTAGGGACATGGTGTTGTTTACAAACCACACAAGTATTAAAGTTTCCGCTTAATACAATTCTAGCATGGAATATAAACTTTATCATGAACAAGAATTATAATAATAACATCTTTATTATTGCCTCTAGGGCATAATTCCAACAGTCTCCCACTTGCACTAGAGTCAATAATCTAGTTTACATTTGGCAACAATCTCACACCCATGGCACTGAGGTGTTGATCATGTTTTACACGTGGAAGAGGTTTAGTCAATGGATCTGCGACATTCAGATCCGTATGTACTTTGCTAATCTTCAGATCTCCATCTGCTATATAATATCGGATTATATGAAACTTGCGGTTGATATGCTTGGTCTTTGGATGATATCTTGGTTCCTTAGCGAGTGCTATGGCGCCAGTGTTGTCACACAATATCTCCAGTGGGTCCAATGCACTTGGAACCACGCCAAGCTCAGTGATGAAGTTTCTGATCCAAACTCCTTCACTTGACGCTTCGCAGAGCCATGTATTCCGCTTCTCTGTAGATCCCGCGATCACGCTTTGCTTGCAGCTTCTCCACTCACAGCCTCCATTCAAAATATAAACGTATCCCGTCCGAGATTTGGAATCATCCTTGTCGGTGTCGAAACTAGCATCGACGTAACCTTTACGACAAGTCGCTCATCACCCCCATAGACTAAGAACATTTCTTTAGTTCTATTTAGGTACTTTAGGATGTTCTTCACGGTCCAAAGTGTTCCACTCGGATCACTTTGATATCTTTCGTCAAACTAAGAGCATTGGACACATCCGGTCTAGTACACAAGATGGCATACATGATGGAACCTATGGCCGAGGCATAAGGCACTTTGCTCATAGCTTCCTATCATTTACCGTAGTGGACACCGAGCCTTTCTCAATATCTTACCGACAACATAGGCCTTTGAACCTTTCTTTGCCTTATCCATTCGAACCTTTTCGAACTTTGTCTAGGTATGTACTACGGTTTAAAGCTATCAGCGCCTTTTGTCTATATCTATAGATTTTGATGCCCAATATATAAGCAGCTTCACCTAGGTCTTTCATTGAAAACACTTGTTCAAATAACTCTTCACATCGTTAAGCATGTTGATGTCATTTCCGATAATCAATATGTCATCCACATATAGTACCGTAAACGCCACCGAGCTCCCACTCACTTTCTTGTAGATACAAGTCAGAGCAATTTGGAACAAATCCAAAGCTCTTGATCACTTGATCAAAACGAAGGTTCCAACTCCGAGATGCTTGCTTCAGTCCATAAATGGAACGCTGAAGTTTGCATACTTTATCAGCATCCTTAGGATCGACAAAACCTTCGGGTTGCATCATATACAACTCTTCATCAATGTTCCCGTTGAGGAAAGCAGTCTTGACATCCATCTGCCATATTTCATAATCATGAAACGTAGTAATTGCTAATAAAATCCGAATGGACTTAAACATCGCTACGGGAGAGAAAGTCTCATCGTAGTCAACACCTTGAACTTGTCGAAAACCTTTCGCGACAAGCCGTGCTTTATAGACGGTAACATTACCATCCGCGTCCGTTTTCTTTTTGAAGATCCATTTGCACTCAACGGCCTTTCGGTCGCTAGGAGGGTCCACCAAAGTCCATACTTGGTTTTCGCTCATGGATCCCAATTCGGATTTCATGGCTTCTAGCCATTTCTCAGAGTCTGGGCTCATCATCGCTTCCTCATAGTTCGAGGTTCACCGCCTTCTACTAACAAGACATTCAAGACAGGTTGCCTGTACCACTCGGGAGGGCACGCGACCTTGTCAACTGCGACGTTCAAGAGCGGCATCGTCCAAGCTTCATGATCCTTGTCATTAGCTTCCTCTATTGTTGGTGCAGCGGCACCGAACAATTTCAGGTGCCGCGCTACTCTCCAATTCAAGAGAAGGTTCAATAACCTCGCCTAGCTCTACTTTCCTCCCACTCACTTCTTTCGAGAGAAACTCCTTCTCAAGAAAGGAACCATTCTTCGACAAACACTTTGCCTTAGGTTACGTGATAGAAGGTATACCCAATAGTTTCCTTAGGGTATCCTATGAAGACGCATTTCTCCGCTTTGGGTTCGAGGTTGTCCAAGCATCAACTTCTTGACGAAGCTTCGCATCCCCAAACTTTAAGAAACGACAACTTAGGTTTAGCACCAAACCACAGTTCATACGGTGTCGTCTCAACGGATTTAGATGGAGCCCTATTTAAAGTGAATGCACGGTTTCTAATGCATAACCCCAAAATGATAACGGCAAATCAAGAAGAGACATCATTGATCGGACCATATCTAATAGGGTTCGATTCCTGCTCGACACACCATTGCTTGTGGTGTTCCGGTGGCGTGAGTTGTGAAACGATTCCACTTGCTTTAAGATGCGTGAGAAAATCATAACTCAAATATTCGCTTCACGATCGGATCGTAGAAACTTAATCTTTACATTACGATGGTTCTCCACTTCATTCGAAATTCCTTGAACTTTTCAAATGTTTCAGATTTATGTTTCATTAAATAGATATACCCATATCTACTTAAGTCATCGGTAAAAGTGAGGAAATAGCGATATCCACCGTGGCCGAAAACACTCATCGGTCCGCATACATCGGTATGTATGATTTCCAACAAGTCCGTTGCTCGCTCCATCATACCGGAGAACGGGGTTTTGATCATCTTGCCCATGAGGCATGGTTCGCATGTGTCAAATGATTCAAAATCAAGAGACTCCAAAAGTCCATCAGAATGGAGTTTCTTCATGCGTTTTACACCAATATGACCTAGACGACGGTGCCACAAATAAGTAGTATTATCACTATCTACTTTGCATCTCTTAGCCTCAATGTTATGGATGCGTGTTTCATCCCTTTCGAGATTTAGAAGAAATAAACCATTCACAATAGGTGCATGACCATAAAAGATGTTACTCATATAAATAGAACAACCATTATTCTCTGATTTAAATGAATAACCGACTTGCAATAAACAAGATCCAGAAATAATGTTCATGCTCAACGCAGGCACATAATAACATTTATCAAGGTTTAAAACTAACTCAAGGTAAAACTAAGGAGAGCGTCGACGGCCATCACATCAACTCTTGATCCGTTGCCAACGCGCATCGTCACCTCATCCCTCGAAGTCAGCCGTCTATTCCGTAGCTCTGCTTCGAGTTACAAATATTAGCAACTGAACCGGTATCAAATACCCGTGCACTACAACGAGGGCTAGTAAGGAAAACATCAATAACATGTATATCAAATATACCTTTGATGGTGCCACCTTCTTGTCCGCTAAGTACTTGGACGTTGCGCTTCTAGTGACCCCTGTCCTTGCAATAGAAGCACTCAAAGGTCCGCTTAGGACCAGACTGAGCTTCTTCTCGCCAGGGCATTGCTTGCCGCCCTTCTTGAAGGGCTTCTTTGCTCCCTTACCTTTCTTAAAGGAGGGCTTGTTGACCATCAACACATGATTATCCTTCTTGATGTCCACTTCCGCAGCCTTCAGCTTTGCGAAGAGCTCGGTGATCGTATCAGTGGAACCAATCCGATTATGAGTCACTACAAAACTTTTGTAGCTGGGAGGGAGTGATTGCAGAACCCTGTCAATCTTGAGCTCCTCTGGAATAGTGCATTCCAGTTGCTCAACGCGTTGAGTGTAGCCCGACATCTTTATGGCGTGCTCACTAACGGAACTCCCTTCCTCCATCTTGCAGTTAAAGAACTTCTCAGAGATCTCATATATCTCAGAACGGGCTTGAGTCTGAAACATGGTTTTCAGCTCCTCGAGAATCTCAAAGGGCCCGGGATAGGTTTCAAAACGATTTTGAAGCTCCGGTTCCATAGCAAACAACATGGTTGTAACTACCTCGGTGAACTACGCTCCTAGATACAAGCCTGGATGAGTGATAGTGGTTGAAATAGTACGGTGGGGCCCCAAAAGCCACTCACTGGTAGTCCTTTCAGACGTCCCAACCACTACCCTCTCAACGGGCTCAGACGGCGCGTGGTCGGCGAAGGATCAACTACGACACAAGTGGGTATGTACGCAAGCCACCATACAAGAGTACATCGAGAGCCACACCATCTAGAAAGAAAGGAAATATACCAACGCCATACGAAGATTCAAATGACCTAGATACATCTATAATTTAGGATAACTCCTCATACAACACACATCGAGTATCATGCGAAGCGGCAAACAAGATCCGAGTGCGGATAAGAAGCAAATCGGCATAAGATGCGGAGAAAATAAGCACATCCCAACTACAGGTCTCACGGATCCCGTTCGGAATCTCTACACCGAACGATCGTTGCCCACATCATCGGCTTCTTCCACCCAAAGATCCGTCCCGAGAAGGTACTGCTCATCCGAATCAAGAATTTATCGTGTGAGACCCTAAGGGTACTCAAAGAAGACTTAATGCCTCTAAAGGGGACACAACTGGGTGACGCAATTGCAGCAAAAGATAAACCCTAGCAATTCTACAGATAGACGCTAACCATCCGCCTAACCAATGATAGGCGGATGTCCGTGAATTTAAGTACAAGCTTATAATGGTAATCTCATCCGATCCATCCTCCTCCCTGCTTACCAACAAGGAAGCGGACGAACAACCCCCATCCGTTGGCAATTTTATTAACCATTCCATGAGTGTTGCACTATTTACTAGTCAAGTTGCTTTAGTCAGATTAAAAGCGGTACTTTAGTTATGCTTGTCTATGATCAAGAAACTGTGCTCCAAGTCGTCCATATCCGCGGACACGGCTTTCAGAAAGTTTTACCCGGCCGGGGTGCACCAATAGCAACACACGCTCGATCAGCCTCGGAAAAACCAAATCAAAACCCAACGAGGCTTTCACGACTGAACAATCACAGGATTCAGAAATATTTCAGGGGGCCACCCCTTAAGTAGAATCCGAACGGAGTAAGCAAGCTCGAGACGGCCTCAAGGTTTATGGACGGTGTGAACGATCGGGAACCCCAAACGGGGCTTGTCGACACCGCGGAATCGTGGTCCGATCCTAAGCAAGATAAAGCGGTGCAGACTCGCACAATCGTAAATAAAGCGAAACATGGCATAAGTACAGGATCGTAAATAAAACCTCAAACTAGTTTGTGGCCCCGAAATAAGACGGAATCAAGCTCGGTCCAGGGGGGTCCCATATACCTCCCAGATGTGGATAGCGATAAATCAAGGAACAGGAATCAAGTACTCGGGTCTTACGGACACAAGTGAGCAGGAAAACCAAATAGCAGATATTGCTCACGGTGCCACTTTCTTTAGTTATCCCGAACTACTCGGTTAAGTTGTTTAAGTACCTCGTTATTCATCGACTCTCACAAACCCTACACATGTCGTTCTACGACTGCATGGCTCAAACAACTCCTATCGTAGTGGCTCATGGGATGGAGGAAACAAGCTTGGTGGGGTTTAAAAGTAAAGGCTATGCATACTTGGGATTCAATTTAATGCAATCGCGACTCAATGATGCAAGAATAAGATAGAGGCAATAGGTACTGTATGTATGCAAGCATGTGGTAGTGCTTGCCTGGTGTCTCTGTTGAAGCAAAGGACGGTTCGGTAGTGCTCTCGGTTCTCTTGATACAACCCCCGCCAAAGGTCTATCCGAAAAACCAAACAAACAAGGCCAACATGAATATAGAGCACAAGCATATGAATAAGATGCGTCAAGCAAACAATCATGCCATGATGAATGATGCACAATTTACATGGCAAGTAAAGTAGCATGGCATGGGTGAGGTGTGGGGAACAAGAAAATAACATTTAGTTGGTTTTTAGAGACACATTTGTTGCCATAACATTTGTTGTTCAACATATATTTATATGATGCATGCTGCAATTGAAGTCATGGATAGCATAAACAGAAAGGTCTCGTCGAGCTGATCATTTTAGACTACTTATTTGCTTAATTTGGATTTACCAAACAAAAGTTATTTAATTATTAAATTCTAGTGGCAATTGATGTAATTTAAACAAACTTGGAGTTTTAATTGGGCAAAAGTCAAAGTAGATGGCATATTTGAATTCCTCTCATCTTGCTGATATCCAAACATATATTATTTGTCTAATTTGGATAAAGTATGAAAAAGTTATTAATAATCTGAATAGAATTTTGAATTTTGAATTTATTTAAACAGGTTTGAATTTGAAAACAGATCTGAAACGTTTTCCACTTTTTCTACTCATTCCTGAGTCGCTTACAGGTGGGGACAGGGGGTGCCACGGCCCACGCATCAGTGCCTGGAACAAACGGGATCTGGTGGATTAAGTAACAACAGAACCTTTTATAAAACTCCGAGACACCGACAACGGGCTGGAAGGACCATGGTTGATGAACCAAAGCGGCCAGGGGCTAAAAGCGAAAGGACACGCGGACGGCTACGGGCGAACGAGGCAGTGGCGGCGAGGAGGACCGCGGGTTGATTAACCCAAACCGCAGAGTTTTTCGCAAGATCCCCACAGACTGGCGGGTGGGGGCTGGGCGCAGGCGTGAGGCGGAAAACGTAAGGACCTAAACGCTAAACGATCGCCTTGTTGCCGGCGGTTAGCTGGCGGCTGGCGGCGGACTTTGGCGTCGTTGGCGACGCCTTGCCGCTTCCAAACGCCACGGACCCAAAACGAAAAAAGAGGAAACCTAGACCTACAACTTTGCTGAGGATACTAGCGGAGGCGGGCGTGGCGTCGGGCATGGCTCGAACTTGAGCAGATTGATCTGCCGCCATTGGGCTTTGTTGCCAGCGCGGCAAGCTGTGAGCGTTCAGCAGGCCTTGGCGAGGCTACGGCCTTGAGGAAGCTTATGCAGGAAGCGGAGGAACTCACCGGCTTCGCCCGGCGTGGTCGGCGAGGATCGGGGTCCGGATCCGCCCGGGCTCGGGTCGAGAAGCGGCAGATCGCTTGCACGCAGCGGCAGCGGTTGCTCGGGCGAGGCTCGTGGGTCCTCGTGTCTGGACGGGGAAGGTCGCCGATGCTCTGGTACACTGCCTTTCTGGCGTGCTCGGGATCGAAGAGCTGCAGAGGTGGACGCCGATCTAGGTTTAGGGTGACATGGTTGAGGAGTAGCTCGCCTGGGGGAGGAAGAAGGAAGGCAGGGGGAAGCAGAGAGGCCTGGGGGCGGATCTGGGGATCTGGGAGAGGCAGGGGGAGGCTGGGGACAGATAAGAACGAGGGAGGGTGGTAGATGGCGTGGGGGAGGGGGTGGTACGGTTTAGGTTAGGTGAGGGTTTTCTTTGTTGATGAAAGGGAGTAGCTGGGACATGGGGTATGGGCCAGACTAGAGAGGGGAGATAGGGTGGCGAGTTGGGTAGGGTGTGGTGAGGTAGGAAGCTAGAAAGAGAGAGGAGGAGGGTACTTAGGGTTGGTTTAGGGAAAGGTGTAGACTAGGGTTTTGTTTTGTTTAGGTAGGAGGGGGAGATGGAATGGGGTAGGTTTTAGGGTTTTGCCAAGAGAGGTTAAGATAGAGGGAGATGGCACTTAGATGATCATGCATGCTTCAAGCAAGCACTAAGCAAGAAAAACAAGAAAAGAGGGAGAAGGGAGAGAGATGGCCAAAGGGTGGTGAGGTACTTCTTTAGTTCATGCATGATCCAATTTAATGGCCAAGCAAGAACCAAGGGAGAGGGTTTAACACTACCAGAACAAGATCAAGCAAGGAAGGAGTGGTTTATTTAGAAACAAGCAAAAACCAAATACTAGGAAAAAGGTGGCTATTGCATGGCCCATGCAAGATAATTAATGCCACAAGTATCCTTGTGAGAACAAGGGTATTAATATGGCACTATTCATCTCCATTCCAAAAAAATGTGGACAAGGCCAAGCAAAGATTAGGGTGGATCCAACCAACAACATGGGCTAGGGATAACTCAATAAATGCCAAGCCCATATTATTGGATGGTGGAATTATAAGGTGGTGAAAGATAAGGTGGTGGAGTCAAAAGAGAGATGCCCCCAACTCAACTTGGGCATATAACAATGTATCAAGAGCCAAATACAATATCAAGAGGCAAATACAATTAATCATGCACATGAGATAAGAACCAAACAAGAAAGGGTTTTATATGATGCTCAAATGCAAGGTGGTATGATGACATGAGCATGATATGATGATGATGCAACAATTATATGTTGGAAGTGGCCCATTTTATTATTATGACATGTAGCATTACAGGGGTTAGACAACTGGGATGCTACAACTCTCCCCCACTAAACAGGAATCTCGCCCCGAGATTCTAGGAAGAAGAAGAAGATACAAAGAGAGAAGGATGGTTGACACGGAGTTCATCTTCACGCTCCCAAGTTGCTTCATCAACAGAATGGTGTGACCACTGCACCTTGCAGAACATGATGGACTTGTTGCGAGTCCTTCGTTCTGCGGTCTCAAGGATTTTGGTGGGGTGTTCCTTATAAGAGAGATCTTCTTGGAGGTCGATTAGCTCATGATCCACGGTCTTGCCGGGGTCTTTGAAGCACTTCTTGAGCTGAGAGATGTGGAAAACATCATGGACTTTGAGTTTTTCCGGAAGCTCGAGTGCATAAGCAACTTCTCCTCTTCTACCACGTATCTTGAAAGGACCGATGTATCTAGGGGCCAACTTTCCTTTGATACCGAAGCGGTGTGTTCCTCTCATGGGAGTGACACGAAGGTAGACGAGATCACCAGGGGCATATACCATATCTGTGTGCTTCCTGTCATAGTTGCTCTTCTGACGGCTTTGAGCAATCTTCAGGTTCTCCAGAATGATATGCACCTTCTCCTCTGCCTGAGTCACTATGTCAGGGCCAAACCAGATTCTTTCTCCTGCACCTGACCAACCAATAGGAGTTCTGCACTTGCGACCATAGAGAGCCTCGAATGGTGCCATCTTCAGACTCTTCTGGAAGCTGTTGTTGTAGGAGAATTCAGCATATGGAAGACACTCTTCCCACTTCATGCCAAACGAGATGACACAAGCTCTAAGCATGTCCTCGAGAATCTGATTGATCCTCTCCACTTGTCCTTGAGACTGAGGGTGGTAAGCAGTGCTGAAGTTCAACTTTGTTCCCAAAGCTTTTTGGAAACTCTCCCAGAACTTTGAGGTGAAGATGCTCCCACGATCTGAACTGATTTCAAGTGGAACCCCATACAAAGAGACAATCCTGTTGATATAGAGCTCAGCCAACTGAAGTCCAGAAATTGTTTCTTTGACTGGGAAGAAGTGTGCCACTTTGGAAAGCCTGTCGATGACAACAAAAATTGCATTGTTGCCCTTCTGCGACCTCGGAAAACCAGTGATGAAGTCCATCTCAACTTTCTCCCATTTCCATTCCGGAGGCTTCAATGGCTGTAGAAGACCAAATGGTTTCTGATGAACAGCCTTGACTCTGCGGCAGACATCACATTCTGAGACATACTTGGCACAATACCTTTTCAACCCAGGCCACCAGTATTGTGTTTTCAAGTCCATATACATCTTTGTGCTTCCAGGATGGATAGAAAGAACCGAATCATGTGCCTCCTTGAGAACTTGGTCTCTCAGACCCGGGTAGTTTGGAACAAACATCCGGTGATCAAAGAAGAGCGTGCCTTGATCATCGACATGAAAGGACTCATACTTCGGAGTGCCAAGCTTAGAGATGAGCTTTCTAGTGTGCGGATCACCAAGCTGACGAGAACGAATCTGTTCTTCCAAGAGAGGAGTAGCCAGAAGGTTCAGGAGATGCCCTTGTTCCACAAATTCCAGGTTCAGCTGACGGAATTCCTCGCACAAGAGAGGCTGCTGCTCTTCCACCATGAGGTTGTTGACATAAGCTTTACGACTAAGCGCATCTGCCATGACATTTGCTTTGCCTGGGGTGTAGTTGATGGTCACATCGAAGTCATTGATTGCTTCAATCCATCTCCTTTGCCGAAGATTGAGATCCGGTTGAGTGAAGATATACTTCAAACTCTTGTGGTCCGAGAAGATCTCACAACGGTTACCAAGCAAGTAGTGCCTCCATAGCTTCAAAGCAAAGACCACTGCTGCTAGCTCAAGGTCATGTGTGGGATAGTTGACCTCATGCGTCTTCAACTGACGAGAAGCATAAGCAACCACCTGTCTCTCTTGCATAAGGACCGCACCCAATCCTTGCAAAGAGGCATCGCAGAATATCTGGAAAGGCTTGGATGTATCCGGAGGAACCAAGACTGGGCGTGGAAGTGAGCTTCTCTTTGAGTGTCTCAAAACTTTCTTGGCAAGCGGTGTCCACAGTACTTCTTGCCTTTCTTGAGGAGGTCGGTAAGAGGCTTTGCTATCTTCGAGAAGTTACGAACAAAACGCGGCAATAGCTAGCCAAGCCGAGAAAACTCCGCACTTCCTTGACATTAGCGGAGGAAGCCATTCAACTATTGTCTTCACGGTTTCGGGTTCTTTGCAATGCCCTTGGCAGAGATGACATGTCCCAGATATGTTACTTCAGGTAACCAGAACTCACACTTGGAGAACTTTGCATACAAGCGGTTCTCACGAAGCTTGTTCAGGACACACCGCAGGTGCTCTTCATGCTCCTCCTTGGACTTGGAATAGACGAGAATATCATCCAGATATACCACCACAAACTTGTCCAGGTACTCCATGAAAACGGAGTTCATCAGCCTCGAGAAGGTAGCAGGTGCGTTGGTGAGACCGAAAGACATGACCGTGTACTCATACAAGCCATAGCGAGTGGTGAAAGCTGTCTTGGGCACATCCTCTTTGCGAATTTTGATTTGGTGATAACCACTCCTCAAATCCAGCTTAGAGAACACCACAGCTCCTGCTAGCTGGTCAAACAGATCATTTATCCGAGGGAGAGGATATTTGTTCTTGATGGTTTTAGCATTTAGAGCCCGGTAGTCAACACATAGCCTATCGGTTCTGTCACGCTTCTTCACGAAGATTGTCGGACTACCCCAAGAAGAAGTGCTGTGTTGAATGAAACCCAACTTCTCTTGTTCATCAAGTTGTCGTTTGAGTTCAGCCAGCTCAGAAGGACCCATTTTGTATGGTCTCTTGGAGATAGGAGCCGTTCCAGGTTCAAGCTCAATCACGAATTCAACCTCGCGATCCGGAGGCATACAGCAACAACTCTTGGGAAAGACATCCGGAACTCAGACCATCGGTACCTTCCGAATAGCTTCCATAGCATCATCATTGAGCAGCCAAGGAATAGAGCTGGACATCGAGTCGACTTGGAGAAAAGACTAGATGGCCTTGAGGATCTTCAGAGACACCGAGCGTTCAAAGACAATCAATCACAGCTGCATTTGCTGTCAACCAATCCATGCCCAAGATGACATCAATGTCAGAGTCGCCCAGAACAATCAAAGAAGCCAAGAAGGAAGAACCACCAATCTCGATCTGATTGCCATGAATGATATACTCAGCCCTCATGTTTGCCCCAGGAGAAAGAACCATTAACCGCTTTTTGAGAGGAACCATGGCTAACTCACTCTCACATGCAAACTTGCGAGACACAAACGAATGCGATGCACCAGAATCAAAGAGAACTCGTGCAGGGGTGAGTTAACGAAAGCATACCCATGACAACTCAGTGCGAGCTCGGCTTTAGGCGTTAGCTGATTAGCGCGAACAACCGCATGAACCGGGCTTGGTGTTGATGTTGAGAGCCCGAGGTGGCGCATTTAACCGAAGGAGAGCTTGATGCAGATCTTGGAGGGGGTTGAGGGAGAGCTTTGTTCTTCATTGGACAGTTCCAGTGGGGATGTCCAGGATCTCCACATGTGTAACAAGCACCGTGAGCACGTGGAGCAGAGAAGCCAGGGACTCCGCTCGAGTAAGGGTTGTTGTAGCCCACAGGAGCCGCGGTGGTGAAGTTTGATGGCCTTGGCGTGAAACTCGCAGGTCTTGGTGGAGCCGGGCGGCGGTGGGGTGTTAGGAACCCGGACACGCCGCTTAGAAGGAGTTGCCATTGTCGCCGAGCTTGATGCATCCTGCTGTGTTTCTTGGACTCCTCGAACATCCGCCTACTAGCCTCCTCTTGTAGTGCCATATGCTGCAGTTCAGGAAGGTTGCCGGTCTTGCATGCGTGAGTGCATACTTGATCGGCATTGAGCCCTTGCACGAATCTTTTACTTCTTTTGTCATCGATACCTCATCACCACCATAGCGAGACAAGTTCATGAAGTTCTGATGTAGGTGTTGGCGTTATCATTCCCTGCTTGAAGTTGAGGAAAGCATCCTTCATCCTTTCCATCACAATCTCCGAGAGCTGTTCTTTGAAAGCTGCGGTGAACCTCTCCCAAGTAGGCTGGAACCCAGTGCAGCTAGCCTTCAAGTAGTTTTCCCACCATAGAGCTGCGTCTCCCTTGAGAAGGTGAGTAGCACACTTTACCCATTCCTGTTCTGGAACATCAGCGGTCTCGAGCAACCTTGAGATCTCGCGCAGCCAATCATCCGCATCAAGAGGTCGGTCAGACACGTCGAACTGGCGAGGGTTGAACTTGAGGAAGCTCTTGATGTCACCACGCTTGGGAGGTGGAGGAAGTGGAGTGAACTCGTTCCTTCGGACGCTCTCCTCAAAGCGCAGCTGGTTCTCTTGCATGGCTGCCAGAGCATTTGCAATGCTTGACAGCCGAGCCCGATTCGAGGAATATCCTCCTCGATCCGTGGGGAGCCATCCTGTCATTGATGTAAAACTCAAGTCAGTACTATAATGGAGAATGATAATAATCCAAAATAGTACCAAGATGGAATTAACCAAGATTAAAGGATACAATTTACTGAGATGATATATAAAAATATCAACAAAGTTCATAGCACCTCAAAGATATTAAGCATATCGCACACGACTGAAAAGAAGTGTGGTACACAAACATATCAAAGAAAAATTTTCCACAAATTTTGGCATTAAAATACCAATAGATGCGCAAAATTACTTAACGAATCAAGATTAGTGACTCTACCGATCCAATATACAAAAGCGAATGATACAAGTAGTGGTATGGTCGCGACTCCATCCCGCACTCAAATCATTACTCCGCACATGAACAAGTGGAACACATATCCTAACCCTTCTTCTCACGACGAAACCTAAAGATTGGTACTACGGAAACGAACACCCCAAACAAGATAGCGTCGGATACAAAGCGGAAGATAGATTGCGTCGGTTTACAAAAGCCTGTTGGTATGGAATGTACCAACAGTGGATAACCAAAGGCAGATAAGATAACAACTTGGATGCAACAGATAGACAATGGATTACACACATACACACACACACACACAACCTATGGTACTACGGAAACCCAGAACACGTGAATCCTAGTTTGAACTTTGAGAAGAGGATTGAAAACGTTACACTTCCTTACCAGAAAAGGGTGGGTGGGCGGGTAAGAAAATGAAGCAGTCCTACTCTCGCGTTTTGTTTTCCCTAATATACATAACTACTCAAAATATTTGCTAGACGACAACGACTGTTTGGCTGAAACCACGAAGGTCGGGATGGCTCGATACCAATTGTAACTACCTCGGTGAACTACGCTCCTAGATACAAGCCTGGATGAGTGATAGTGGTTGAAATAGTGCAGTGGGGCCCCAAAAGCCACTCACGGTAGTCCTTTCAGACGTCCCAACCACTACCCTCTCAACGGGCTGTCTGAGAGGCGTGGTCGGCGAAGGATCAACTACGACACAAGTGGGTATGTACGCAAGCCACCATACAAGAGTACATCGAGCCACACCATCTAGAAAGAAAGGAAATATACCAACGCCATACGGCAAGATTCAAATGACCTAGATACATCTATAATTTAGGATAACTCCTCATACAACACACATCGAGTATCATGCGAGCGGCAAACAAGATCCGATGCGGATAAGAAGCAAATCGGCATAAGATGCCGGAGAAAATAAGCACATCCCAACTACAGGTCTCACGGATCCCGTTCCGGAATCTCTACACCGAGCGATCGTTGCCCACATCATCGGCTTCTTCCACCCATGTCATCACGAGAAGGTACTGCTCATCCGAATCAAGAATTTATCGTGTGAGACCCTAAGGGTACTCAAGAAGACTTAATGCCTCTAAAGGGGACACAACACTGGGTGACGAATTGCAGCAAAAGATAAACCCTAGCAATTCTACAGATAGACGCTAACCATCCGCCTAACCAATGATGAGCGGATGTCCGTGAATTTAAGTACAACGATTATAATGGTAATCTCATCCGATCCATCCTCCTCCTCGCTACCAACAAGGAAGCGGACGAACAACCCCCATCCGTTGGCAATTTTATTAACCATTCCATGAGTGTTGCACTATTTACTAGTCAAGTTGCTTTAGTCAGATTAAAAGCGGTACTTTAGTTATGCTTGTATATGATCAAGAAACTGCTCCAAGTCGCCCATATCCGCGGACACACGGCTTTGAAAGTTTTACCCGTCCGGTGCACCAATAGCAACACACGCCGATCAACCTCGGAAAAACCAAATCAAAACCCACGAGGCTTTCACGCGAACAATCACAAGATTCAGAAATATTTCAGGCCACCTTAAGTAGAATCCGCGGAGTAAGCAAGCTCGAGACGCCTCAAGGTTTGGGGGCCGGTGTGAACATCGGGAACCCCAAGCGGGCTTGTCGACACCGGAATCGTGGTCCGATCCTAAGCAAGATGCAAGGTGCTACCTCGCAATCGTAAATAAAGCGATAAACATGGCATAAGTACAGGATCGTAAATAAAACCTCAAACTAGTTTGTGGCCCCGAAATAAGACGGAATCAAGCTCTGGTCCGGGGTCCCATATACCTCCGGATGTGGATAGCGATAAATCAAGGAACAGGAATCAAGTACTCGGGGTCTTCGGGACACAAGTGAGCAGAAAAACCAAATAGCAGATATTGCTCACCGGTGCCACTTTCTTTAGTTATCCCAGAACTACTCAGGTTAAGTTGTTTAAGTACCTCGTTATTCATCAGACTCTCACAAACCCTACACATGCTGTTCTACGACTCGCATGGCTCAAACAACTCCTATCGTAGTGGCTCATGGGATGGAGGAAACAAGCTTGGTGGGGTTTAAAAGTAAAGGCTATGCATACTTGGGATTCAATTTAATGCAATCGCGACTCAATGATGCAAGAATAAGATAGAGGCAATAGGTACTGTATGTATGCAAGCATGTGGTAGTTCTTGCACGGTGTCTCTGTTGAAGCAAAGGACGGTTAGGTAGTGCTCTGGTTCTCTTGATACAACCCACCTTTCGGTGTCTATCAGAAAAACCAAACAAACAAGGCCAACATGAATATAGAGCACAAGCATATGAATAAGATGCGTCAAGCAAACAATCATGCCATGATGAATGATGCACAATTTACATGGCAAGTAAAGTAGCATGGCATGGGTGAGGTGTGGGGAACAAGAAAATAACATTTAGTTGGTTTTTAGAGACACATTTGTTGCCATAACATTTGTTGTTCAACATATATTTATATGATGCATGCTGCAATTGAAGTCATGGATAGCATAAACAGAAAGGTCTCGTCGAGCTGATCATTTTAGACTACTTATTTGCTTAATTTGGATTTACCAAACAAAAGTTATTTAATTATTAAATTCTAGTGGCAATTGATGTAATTTAAACAAACTTGGAGTTTTAATTGGGCAAAAGTCAAAGTAGATGGCATATTTGAATTCCTCTCATCTTGCTGATATCCAAACATATATTATTTGTCTAATTTGGATAAAGTATGAAAAAGTTATTAATAATCTGAATAGAATTTTGAATTTTGAATTTATTTAAACAGGTTTGAATTTGAAAACAGATCTGAAACGTTTTCCACTTTTTCTACTCATTCCTGAGTCGCTTACAGGTGGGGACAGGGGGTGCCACGGCCCACGCATCAGTGCCTGGAACAAACGGGACTGCGGGTGGATTAAACAGAACAACAGGAACCTTTTTATAAAACTCCCAGAGACACTGACAACGGGCCTGGAAGGACCGCGGGTTGATGAACCAAAACGGCCAGGGGGCTAAAAGCGAAAGGGACACGCGGACGCGCTGGCGAACGAGGCGGCGACAGGTGGCAGCGAGGAGGGACCGCGGGTTGATTAACCCAAACCGCAGAGTTCTTTCGCAAGATCCCCACGGACTGGCGGGTGGTGGGCGGGCTGCAGGCGTGAGGCGAAAAACGTAAAGGACCTAACGCTAAACGACATGGCATTGCCGTCGGCAATGGCGCTATTGGCGGCGTCTGGCCGGACTTTGGCCGTCGTTGGCGGCCGCTTGCTCAAACGCCACGGACCCAAAACGAAAACGAAGAGGAAACCTAGACCTACAACTTTGCTACAGGATACTAGCGCAGATTGTGGCGTCAGGGGCATGGCTCGAACTTGAGCAGATTGCCGCCGCCGCTGTGCCACGCCAAGGTAGCCAAGGCGTTCGACGGATGGCGAGGCTCTGACGCGAGAGGAGGAAGCTTGTGCAGGAAGCAGAGGACTCACCGGCCGGCCAGCGTGGTCGGCGAGGATCGGGGTCCGGATCCGCCCGGGCTCGGGTCGGCGCGATCGCGGGCAGCAGGCCTGGCGACGGGTTGCTCCGGGCGAGGCTCTGAGGTCCTCGTGTCTGACGAAGCAGGAAGGTCGCCGATGCTCTGGTACCTGTCTGCCTCTGGCGTGCTCGGGATCGAAGAGCTGCAGAGGTGGGCCGATCTAGGTTTAGGGTGACATGGTTGAGGAGTAGCTCACTGGAGGAAGAAGGAAGGCAGGAAGCAGAGAGGCTGGGGCGGATCTGGGGATCTGGAGAGGCGGGGGAGGCCGGGGAGGATAATAAGAACGAGGGAGGTGGTAGATGGGTGGGGAGGGTGGCAGTTTAGGTTAGGTGAGGGTTTTCTTTGTTGATGAAAGGGAGTAGCTGGGACATGGGGTATGGGCCAGACTAGAGAGGGGAGATAGGGTGGCGAGTTGGGTAGGGTGTGGTGAGGTAGGAAGCTAGAAAGAGAGAGGAGGAGGGTACTTAGGGTTGGTTTAGGGAAAGGTGTAGACTAGGGTTTTGTTTTGTTTAGGTAGGAGGGGGAGATGGAATGGGGTAGGTTTTAGGGTTTTGCCAAGAGAGGTTAAGATAGAGGGAGATGGCACTTAGATGATCATGCATGCTTCAAGCAAGCACTAAGCAAGAAAAACAAGAAAAGAGGGAGAAGGGAGAGAGATGGCCAAAGGGTGGTGAGGTACTTCTTTAGTTCATGCATGATCCAATTTAATGGCCAAGCAAGAACCAAGGGAGAGGGTTTAACACTACCAGAACAAGATCAAGCAAGGAAGGAGTGGTTTATTTAGAAACAAGCAAAAACCAAATACTAGGAAAAAGGTGGCTATTGCATGGCCCATGCAAGATAATTAATGCCACAAGTATCCTTGTGAGAACAAGGGTATTAATATGGCACTATTCATCTCCATTCCAAAAAAATGTGGACAAGGCCAAGCAAAGATTAGGGTGGATCCAACCAACAACATGGGCTAGGGATAACTCAATAAATGCCAAGCCCATATTATTGGATGGTGGAATTATAAGGTGGTGAAAGATAAGGTGGTGGAGTCAAAAGAGAGATGCCCCCAACTCAACTTGGGCATATAACAATGTATCAAGAGCCAAATACAATATCAAGAGGCAAATACAATTAATCATGCACATGAGATAAGAACCAAACAAGAAAGGGTTTTATATGATGCTCAAATGCAAGGTGGTATGATGACATGAGCATGATATGATGATGATGCAACAATTATATGTTGGAAGTGGCCCATTTTATTATTATGACATGTAGCATTACAGGGGTTAGACAACTGGGATGCTACAATGGTGCTCTTAATCACACCATAATCATCTTTGCGCGACTGATAGACAGCTTTCTCTTCAAAGCCTTGATTCTTGCGAGGGTCACCTAACGCTTTACCAAGGACATAGTCCTTTTGTCATGCACGTAATGATTCTTAGATTGCGGAACCAGTTGGTGAAGTTAGACCCATTGTTTCTAAGCTTTTCTTTCTCAGCAAAAACGTTGAAGTTGAAGTTGGACTTGGCCATTGGATCTACAGTATTTGCAAGTACAATTTAGACTATGTTCATGATAAATAGTTCAACTTAATCAAATTACTAGATGAACTCCCACTAAATTCAACATCCCTCAAGTTGTTTAGTGAACACGATCCAAATTCACCACACCTAATCCGATCATCATGAGAAGAGATGTGGTTTCAATGGTGGACAACGAAGTGTTGATCATATCATTCATATGACTCATGCTTAACCTTTCGGTTCTTGTGTTCCGAGGCCATGTCTGTACATGCTAGGCTCGTCAAGCTAGACCCAAGTATTTCTGCGTGTGCAAAACTGGCTTGCACCCGTTGTATGTGAACATAGAGTCTATAGCACCCGATCATCACGTGATGCTTGGAAACGACGAACTTTTGCAACGGTGCATACTTGGGGAGAACACAGTTTTTATCTTGATCTTTAAGTGAGGAATCATCTTATAATGCTACCGTCGCGATCTAAGCATGATAAGATACATAAAAGGGATAAACATCACATGCATATAACTTTATGTGACATGGTATAGCCAATCCTCGCGCAATGATCTCCATCTTGTGCGTTCCGGCATGATCTCCATCACTCCACCATGATTGCCTCCACCACGAATAGCAACTACAACTATTGCTAACTACTTAGCGATAAAGTAAAGCTATTACATGGCGTATAAGAAGTTGAATCGGAGGTCATACACAATTATAAAGACAACCATATGGCTCCTGCCGGTTGTGTACTCATCGACATGCAAGTCGTGAAACATTACAAAACATGACCATCGCATACATTATACACATCACATCTTGGGCCATACCATATCACAGAAAACACTCCCTGCAAAAACAAGTTAGACGCCTCTACTTTGTTGTTGCATGTTTTACGTGGATTATGGGAGTAGATGCTAAGAACGATTCTTACCTACGAAAAGCCACAACGGTGATATTATGGTTGCCAAACTCCGGTGTTAATCCCATGACAACTATAGTGAGAGAAACTGACATCCACCAGCCGCATATGTGGTACAAGCCACACGTCAAGTGCGGAGCCGGTCTCGCGAACGACGTCGCGTAAGGTTGGCCTGGACCGCTTCAATCTCACTATCCCGCGTCATAAGAAGAACACAAACAAGAGGCTTGCAACAGAAAACATCAACGCCTGCAAAAACCATGTTGCGTTCTACTCGTGAAACACATCTACGCATAGATCTAGCTCTGACACCATCAAGGGTTTAGCGACATAGTAAATCAAAATTTTCTACGGATGCGAACAGAGGAAAGCCAAGATCTAATCTAGGAGATGCAATCAACGAGAGATTGGATTAGATATTCATACCCTTGAAGATTCGCGGTGAGCGTTCGTCGGAACGTGGGTGATGTAGTCGCATGCTCGCTCCTCCTCGCGATCCGATCCGATCTAGCACCACAAGTGGCGGTGCCTCCGTGAGATGCACACGCAGCACCTCGACGTCTCCTCCTTCCTCGGACCAGAAAGTATGGTGGAGAGATAGATTGGATCTATAACACGGCGTGGTGTATATGGTGGAGAATTTCTGCAGGGCTTCGCCTACAAGCGATCGGGAGGAGAGAGGAAGGTAGCAAGGCTAGGGCTTGGAGGAAGGTGTGTGGGGGAGGGCGCACCACCCTCTATATATAGAGGCGGCCAGCCTTGCCCCTCCTCCAAGCCTATCTCTAGTTTAAACAATTTAAACTCTCCCTTATCTAGAAATCCTATCTCTAGTTTAAACGATTTAAACGTCCCTTATCTAGAAATCATATCTCTAGTTTAAACGAGTTTAAACTTATCTAGGATCGGCTGGGCCCTATGGGGCCTTGTGCCCGGCCCAATGCGCCGTGACACTCCCTCATAGGCCCATGCCCCTCCCGGAAGGTGGGGCCACGTTGGTCCCCTTAGGAAGGTTCTAGAAGCTTCGGTACAATACCGATTAACCCGGAACAATTCCGAACTCCAAAACTGCTGCCTTATATGAATCTTATTCTCGGACCATTCCGAACCTCGTGATATCCGGATCCCATCCGAGACTCGAACAAAAATTCATAAACCAATTATCCAATCTATCCTAGCGCCAAGATACGTTAAGTGTGTGACCTGCGGGTTCGAGAATATGCGAGACATGATCTTCTATCAATAATCAACTGGGTGCAGGCACCCATATTGACTCCCACATTCATCGATGATCATATCGGATGAACCACGATGCCGTGATTCAATCAATCCCATATATATATTCCCTTTCTCGCGATATTTTACTTGCCCGAGATTCGATCGTCGTCATACCTAGTTCAATCTCGTTCACAGCAAGTACTTTACTCGTTCTGTAATCCGATATCACTTTGTGATTAACTCCTTAACCACATGCTTGCAAGCGGTGTTGATATCGATTACCGAGTGGGCCTGAAGTATATCTCTCCGACTTGGGAGGGACAAATTCCATCTCGATACATACAACCCAACAGATACTTTCCAATCACCTGAGAGACACCTTTATGATCACACTCTCATAGGATGACGTTTGATGACCTCAAAGCTTTCTTCCGGTACCAGGGAGTTGCATTATCTCATGGTCTAAGGAATACAATATTTGACATAGGAAAAGCTTCGCAAAGACGAACACGATGACACGATCTAATTGCTTTGCTTTGTTTGGGTCTATCCACCATATCATTCTCCCAATGACATGATCTCATTATCAATTGACAACTCATGTCTATGGTTAGGAAACCTTAACCATCATTGATCAATGAGCTAGTCCATAGAGGCGTACTAGGGACATGGTGTTGTTTACAAACCACACAAGTATTAAAGTTTCCGCTTAATACAATTCTAGCATGGAATATAAACTTTATCATGAACAAGAATTATAATAATAACATCTTTATTATTGCCTCTAGGGCATAATTCCAACAAAACCTACCCTTACCATAGTACCTCATCATTTAATCACAGGGTACTGAATTAAAACAGGGCCTTGAGACCATCACAAGTAAACCAAGCATGTCAATTGAGCATCAAACCAGAGCTAAGATATCTCCACCGCATACGCTTATTCACCGATGTGAACCCTAGGTTCAGATATGAAATCTAGACATGGGGAATCACAGAAAACACTTAACATGGCAAGGTAGATAAAGCACGGAGGGAAGCATAGAAGGAGCACCTACAGGGCGAGTTCTATCTCACGGGAGAGGCGTATGAGTATCGACGGCAACGGCAACACAGAACACCACGGGAAAGGCTTCACCATACTCCACCACCTAGCCCAGCATCAATCTCACCACCAAGGCGGCACAGGGAGCAGCCCTTAGGGCCACAACATCCTACACCGGCCTAGAATACCAACTTCAGTGAGTGGCGGCGCCAGAAGTGAACTAGTGCAAGAATAACACAAATCAGTAACACCGTCAACCAAGGCATGCCAGGACAAACACAAGTGCAAGAAGTATACATCAGTAATTAACCACCAGAAAAGATACAAAAGCTTAGAGAGCAAAGCATACAAAGGGTACACTATTTGACTAGTAGTCAGCACCACATATCGACCTATACTTTAACAGAAAAACAAACTGGACAGTCAAATATAAAAATGGCATATAGTATGATTTGTTACTCCAAGAATTAAAAGTATGACAAACTAGCTAGTAAAGTAACATGTAAACAGTTATCATGTAAGCAGTTAATTTCAAGAACTGAATACAAACTCTATGCATATTGATACTACTTGATAATACTCAAGAGAATATTTTAAGGGAAAAAATCAAGATTGATATGGTCTGACTAAACTAATGCAAGCATGGTCTGATCAAACATCTAGAGTGGATGCATTATTTATTCTAGCATAAACACAACTGTAACAAACAAATTAATGCCTTCATGCAAAGAAAAACAGATAATAACAACACTTTTGCACCAAAGGATATAAAACATGTGCGATTATTTCACACTTATCACAGTTATCACCCCTTCTTTCTAGCTACAACCATGCATACATGGACCTGATATGAAAAACAACATTAAAGCACTAGATGCATTAAGAAAGATAACTGGTTCATAATATCATGAGCTACACCCCTTGTTCACCAAATTTTTGACACCACTGGAACACCTCGGGAGGGCACCAACACCACCAGAACACCATTGGAGGGCACCACCAACACTGGAACAGCAAGGTGTCATGGGAAAAACCGAATGTCAATAAGCATTCAACATAGATCAGTTCCTAGAATAGGTGTATGCATAAGAGAATCGATGCATATACATATTTTATACCTATATGGCTATACATGAACTAGTAAAATTGGCACCATGGCTAAATTATAAACACCCATTGCAGAAGCACATCAGCGGAAGCACAACAATCAAAAGGTAACAAACTAAGCAACCTAAAACCCTACCACGGGATCGAGAAAATAGGACTAGGAAAATTTAATATGAGAACAGAGACAACTGGGACATGCATGAATCAATACTTAATAGGGGATGTCTCTTTTATTATTCTATTAATTCTCTAAATTCTAATCTAGAAAACAATGATTAACAGTAGTATCAAATCATATGAGTTTTTTGACAATCACAGATCCACAATAAGTAAAACAAGAACATGATTGCCTGTATTCCCTTTCTACCTGTTTCATCATGGATACCCCATTCCCAAACATTCAGCAAGAACTAATCTAATAACATAGAGCATCACCATACTAGTAAAATAGACAGGGCCTCAAATTTCCGATGAGACGGCCATGTTTGGGACTAACGCACACTATTTACACTAGAATCCTGTCCTCACGCAATTCGAAAACCTCCTGAGTTTTGGACTCTGAATCCCCAGGACCCAACTAGTGGGAGCGAGAAGCGAGAAGGGTCGGGGAGTGAGGGAGGGAGGAAGAGGAGAGGGGACATAACGCACGTAGGTGTTGAGCTGACGAAGGATGAGAAGTTGTGCTTGAAGTACTTGGGAGGAGGTCCTTGCGAACTCGGCGTGCTCGGACGACAAGCTGTTGTTCCCTTGCCCGGAGACTCTGCCGTCCGTCCCGGTCGTCCACCATCTCGTCGTCTTGGCGAGCAGACGGTCGCAAGCAGACGCCGCCGCCCCAGGTACGCCAGCTCCGTTGCTCGGCGGACCCGGTGGAGCCACCGCCGTGGTCACTGAAGAAGAAGCCGCCGCCGCCGCCGTAGCCGCCGTAGCGGCGACAGCAGCCACCCCGCCCTCCATCTCCCTCCTGACCAAGCCGACGCAATCGATCCGTACAGACCACCGGATCTTGGTCGCCATGGGTGAGGAAATCGGAGAGGGAGATAGGTTGCGGTGCTGGGGGAGTGATAGGGGTGGCGGTGGAGAGATGAGGGAGGGAGGGGTGGATCGATGAGAGGGGAGAACCGGCCGCAGGGTGAGCTTCTGCGACATGGAGAGCCCCTCCCCATATTCTCCTCCCCTTCTTCCTCTCCACCTCCCGCCGGAACCACCGCTCCTGCCGGAACCACTGCTCCCACCGGAACCACCGCTCCCAGATCCCATGTTGTCGCCGTCCAATCCACCACCGCCGAGCTCGGTCTCCTTGGCCCCTTGACCGCCCGACGAATGGTCTTTGGGGTACCAGGCGAGCAAGAGGAGGGTTGGAGCGGGGAGGCGGCGACGTCGCGGATCTCATTGGAGAAGGAGGCGATGATAGGATTAGGGTTGGGAGTAGGTTTATTTGGAGGCGGGGACGTGGCGATTTTGGATTGACATGTGAAAATATTTGGGGTCTGCGCGCGGGATGGGTATGCCATGTCATCGATCCGTGTAAGTTCCCGCGCGGGATGGGATCTGCCTACTTATTATGACGATTTCATTCAAAAAATTACGACGTTTTGAGCAAGATCGTCATAGTTTACTAAGGCTTTGGCCCTCCCAAGACCACCCAGTGCGGAATCTTCATAAATCTAAGACGATTTTGTAGATGGTCACTACCAAAACGTCATAAGTTGACACATTTCTTGTAGTAAAATCAAGATATAGGAGGCATAGCTCTCTCTCTTTTTGCAGCAAAAGGAAAACACATTAGGCACAATGGAAAATCTTAAACACGTGCAACATAACCTAATTAATATCACAACTATAGCGAGGAAGCCGTATGCGATAGTAATCTATGTATGCATCTTTGTGTTCTTTTAAAAAACAATACGGAGGCAAAATATTTGACTCGGTTTATTAATTAAGGGGAAGAGTCCTGACAAGATATTTTAAAAAAGATAACTTGAGGGACTACTCTGGGCTTTTGGTATGTTCCTCCAAAAACATGGTTCACCATGTGTAACTATTACTTCAGTTTGTCTTACTGAAAAGGTAACGGTTCTCTTCGCTCCCTCAAAGAGTTTGTTTTGCGCAAAAAGGTGTATTGCCAGAGAAATTTATTTTCTTGCATAATAGTAGGTTTTCTCTCTTTACAAAAGGTACTTACTTTACCTTTTATGCATGCTGGGATTCTGGACATATATAGTTCGTCAGTGCATGCAGAACTTCAGAAAGGCTCTTATATCTCAATACGCTGTGGCCTGAGATGCTTACAAACTAATACTATGTTCTTCTAAATTCTCCTTCTAACCTTGGCACCGAGCTAAGAATTCTGTCTATCTGCCGAGCTCGGTTGGAGACCTGCTATTTTACCTGTTCGATCTTTTCAACTTCTGTTGTAGACATCCCAACCAAGTCGTTGTAGTATAGTGGTAAGTATTCCCGCCTGTCACGCGGGTGACCCGGGTTCGATCCCCGGCAACGGCGATTTTTTTTGTTTTCACTCTTTTATTTAAGATCGAACGTGTAGACTGTAGATATGATAGCCTGATACGGTCTCCCTGGACGGCACGCCGAAACTATTGTATTGCACTCATCCATCGTTTTTGCTCCCAATCGAGCCGATTGATTATCCACCGGCGCATCCATCTGCACTGCTTCACGCTCCCGCTCCAATCCCACACGTTCTTTCTTTCTCCTACCACCATGGAAGAAAACCACCACGCCACCGGCGGCGCAGAGGCGATGGTCCGCGTGGACGGCGCGCCGGCCGAGGCGACGCTGTCCACTGGCGATGGCGGCACAGAGCTCCGGTGGCGCTACTGCGCTGGCGCCGCGGTGGAGAGGATCCTCTCGCTTGAGGCCGACGTGCTCGGCGTCGAGGCGAACGGGAAGGAGGTCGTCGTCAGGGCCTTCGTGGCGGACGACGCTGCGACGTCGAAACCGAAGTCGTGCTGCGCGGCCGGTAAGGCGAGAGGGAAGAGGCGCAGGAGGAGGAGGGACTTCGTGTTCGAGATGGCCGGCGGCGAAGGCGCGGCCGCGGCCGTGGCGTGGGGCGAGAGGCTCCGCGGCTGCTTGGACTCGTTCGGTACGTACGTGGCGTGTCTTTGCTGCCTCCGCCCGCCGATGCTGATCTGTATGCGATCAGTCCGGATATGCTCTGACGGAGATTGCTGGATCAACCTAGATGGGAACGCGCTGTTCCTCTGTTTCCGTCAGCTGTTAGGTTTAATATTAACAAAAGATTATGACGCAAATAATTTGATTTTTTTTATGAACATGTTGTAGGCCGGCCGAAGAGATTGTTCGTCCTCGTCAACCCATTCGGAGGCAAGAGATGCGCGAACAAGATATACGAGGCAGAGATCAAGCCCATGCTGGAAGCCGCCGGCGTCGAGATCACAATGCAAGGTGTCTCCCCACGCAAACGCGCAAGCTTTTTTCCCCTACTACAATCCTGGTCGTTGCAGTTATATTGATCCGTTTGGGCCGTGTTTTCCCGTTTTAGAGACCCAGTACCAGGGGCACGCTCGGGAGGTGGTGTCTTCTCTTGACCTGGCCAGATACGACGGGATCGTCTGCGTCAGCGGTGACGGTGTCCTCGTCGAGGTTGCTGACAGTACCCTGCCTGTGGATATTCTCGAGGTTCTAACTCGACCTTCTCTGCCATGACAACAGGTGGTGAACGGAATTCTGCAGCGAACGGACTGGGAGGACGCAATAAAAATGCCGATCGGGATAGTTCCAGCTGGTAATGAACAATTCATCTTGTGCAGTAAGTAAGATACATGTACAGAAGATAATTTGGAAACACTTAAAACAGATATCTGGGCTTGAAAATCTATGCAGGCACAGGGAATGGCATGGCCAAATCACTTCTGCATGCTGCAAGCGAGACGTGCTCAATCTCGGACGCTTTATTCGCCATCATCAGAGGTCATAAGCAGGCCTTGGATGTCTGCACCATAGTTCAAGGGGAGAAGAGAGTTTTCAGTGTACTCTCGGTTACATGGGGTATGCAAATATAACCATCAAACCAACAAATTTTACTTCCAATGGAATTTTGCCGGATCTGACTCTTTTAGATAAAATTCAGGTTTGGTGGCCGATGTCGACATCGAGTCCGAGAAATACCGGTGGTTGGGGAGCGCGCGCTTCGACTTTTATGTGTGTAATATTCATATTTTCTTCAGAAAACTTGGAATCCATGGAAAGTGAGACCCACATAATTCAATAACAAGTTTGACTTGATTTATTTCAGGCTCTGGTTCGCGTGATGAACCTGCGAAGATACCACGGAAGCATCCATTTCGTGCCTGCTCCAGGCTACGAGGCGTACGGGGAGCCTGTCAAGGAGGTCGGTAGTTCCATCATGGAACATCTGGAGCAGAACGGGGAGTCTCGGGTGTGTTCTTATCAAGGTCCTCCAGCTGATTTTCAAGGTTCAGACTGGAGATCCATCGATGGCCCGTTTGTGGCTGTGTGCATCAACAACGTGCCATGGGCTGCCGAGACTGTCATGGCAGCTCCTGAAGCCAAGGTAAATTTTTTCGAATGGTAACTGCATCCGGCTATATTTTCTTCTGAAAAATCAGCGTGCTGAGTGCTGGTGTACTTTGCTTGACTCTTGCGAAAATGCGCGATGTGGATGTGATGCAGTTCTCAGATGGCTATATGGATGCAGTCGTGATCAGGGACTGCCCAAAGGCTGATCTTGTAGCCCTGCTGCTGAAGATGAGCGATGGGAGCTATGTCAAGTCGCCATATGTTACTTATCTCAAGGTTAGTTCTTTTTTTCTCGGTTAGCGAAAGCACGCCGACCAATTACGGATGTAGCCCGATGAACTTATAATGATTCAGAAAAGTGTACCTCCTTCCGTAACGTAGTTTGTCTGAAGAAAGAAACATCATTAATTCGCCTTTTGCAGGTGAAATCCTTTCGGTTATCGCCAGGACAGCTTGTGGAGAATCCCAGAAGGGGTGGCATCATAGACGTGGACGGCGAGGTGATCTCCAGAGGAGAAGCAACGCATGGCAGAAACCAGCAGCAAGATTTGATGGCTTATGGCCCTTCTCTTCAGCTGACCGTGCACCAAGGCTTGGCCACTGTATATTGTCCCAAATGATCCTTTTGTCCTCCTTTCCTTCTCCGGAGATTTGTCCATTTGTGTAAGTTGCTATATTTTTGTTAGTAACTTCAAAGGAATCGATCCTGCGCGATGAGCATCGGACGTGCCACATCAAAGCAACTTCTCTTGTTTCACTTTTAGTTCCAGAAATCAATGTGAGCCAACCCAAACTGCTGTCGGCCCTACTAACCCAACATTTTGACGAGCCGTGTTTCGACCACCATTGTTGTAAGGCTTTTCACAGGACACCGTAGCATGATGAGAAGCTAGGGCCTGTCGTGGCCTGGTAATCACAATGTCTTCAGACTTTAGGTTATATTCAACGGAGCAAATGACGGGCGGTCTGGCGCTGCCTTCACAGCTGGACAGTGCGGTGGCTATTCTGAACCTCTGCTAATGATTCAGAGGTAATTCACACGATACCATTTTCATTATATGAAGTATATGAAGGGAAAGGAAGAAAAAAAAAGTAAGCCACGATGTATATAAGTATATGAAGTAGAGTTGACACCGTCAATCCAAGAATTTACCTTAAAGAGCAAATTATATGAAGTAGAGTTGACACCGTCAATCCAAGAATTTACCTTAAAGAGCACGTCCGATGGCGGTGACATGCAGTCCGGCATGAAGCCGGTGAGGAAAACCGCGGCGGCGACCTTCTCGGGGAACAGCTCCGCTGCGACCGCGACGCTTAGGCCCCCGAGGCTGTGGCCGACGAGCACTGCCTTCTCACCCTCCGGTAGCGACCGTAGCACGTCGAGTAGTGGCCCGGTGTAGTCACGGAATGTCAACACCTCCGACAGCCGGCGGCCATCGACCCCCGACGCAGCGAGGTCCGGGGCTGCGACGTGGTAGCTGAGCCCTGCCGCCGCGGATCGCAGCCGAGACGCCACCTTGTACCAGCACCAGCCTCCGTGGCACGCGCCATGGACGAGGATGATGTGCTTTGCTCCACTGCCCCGAGCTGCGTCCATGGATGCTTCCATTGCATGAACTTATATTCTATTGATTCTTTGTGAGCTCCCGCACGTCTTGTAAGTGCTCTAGGTCCCATTCAGTCGTATTTATTATGAGTGACTAACTCGACGATCGCGAGTGGCTACTCATAATTTATCCACTAGGGCGGCAATGCCTTTTCAAACTAACATTTCAACTGGCCAATGATACTAGTGACGGCTATATGGAAAGCTCAACTTCCGTGGATCTATCTATCGTATATATAATTTGAGGACAATTTGAAGTGGCCAAGTCTATGACTAGCGGCGGCTATATGGAAAGCTCAACACCCACGGATTTAACTCAAAGATACTTCGTGTCTTGCTACTCTTTCAGACTCATGTGTAGTTCACGACTAGTTTTCTTGATCTTTCCACATGAAGCAAAAACAACTTCATGCTAAAATTACTAACGCCACAACCAGAATTTTCATTCAATGCATTTAAAATATTTAGTTCACTCTAGTAAAATATTTTTTATTCCATATTGTGGACAGATACTGTAGTTTTGTTAGTTCACCGCATTCCTATTTGTTATTCAAAACCACACTTAAACAGTATTTTTCTCATAATAAATCAGTGTATGATACCGAGAGCGGATTTACCACACCTAGGAGGCCCCCCCCCCCCGGCATCATCTCTACCGCAAGTTACTTGGAGATTCGTGCAAAAGTCTTCCAGTCAAAGCCTCAAAGTATTTTGCAAGTTAACCCTTCCTCAATATTGAAATCAACCCACCCAGTCCCACCCACCCCATCCCACCTGCCCCGAGGCCCTGACCTCATCCACCTCGTCTCCCCCCACCTCTCCACCCCGTCCCACCTGCCGCCTCCCCCATCCCTCCTCCACCTCGTCTCCCCAACCTCTCCACCCCATCCCCCACCTCCGACGACGCCACAGATCCCATGGCCACCCCGAGCTCGACCTCCTCCTCTAGATCCGGCCTCCATGGGCCTAGATCTCTTGGTCCTTTTTTTTGGATTGGATCTACACATCTTGATGTTTAGATTCAAGACTTATGATTTAGTTTCTTCAACTAAAGTGTTCTTAGCTCCTGCGGTGAATCTGGATCTTGATTTTTTGTCTGTTTTTCTTGATCTTTCGTTCTCAATCTGGATCTTGAACTTTCGTTCTGTTTGTCTTCCTAGACTCCAATCCTCATCTGCATCTAGTCCATGGATTGATCTTGGAATTTTTTGCAGTGTGGATGTTCTGTGAATTTGTTATCGCCATATTTTGGCCAAAGGAGGAGATGGGCCGTAATCAAGATGGGCTTGGAAGATACGTATATGCAACGTGTTGTTGAATCGGCCTTGTACGTGGATTTGGGCTAAATTGCCCGTGTATCTGTATATTGTAGTAGGTTACGTTTCGGTTTAGGTAAGAGATAGAGTTGTAGAGTTATTCCAAAGATAGAAAGTCTCCGGACTATAAATATGTACCGAAGGTTATTGAGAAAAGGAGGACAATCACGTTCACAACAAACACAATCTCGGCGCATCGCCACCCCTTGTTTCTAGGGTTTCTTTCGGGTAAGTGACATGCTGCCTAGATCGCATCTTGCGATCTAGGCAGTATCTGCTTATGCGTTATTGGGTGTTACTCGTACTGAAGCCTTGTTGATGGCGAGTAATACTATTATCATAGTTTTGTTGAGGCTAGCATCGGTACTTTTCGTTATGATTGTTTAGTTATGCTACCTCTAGTTACCTCGCTACCTTTGCACCTTTTCCCGGGTGTAAGGGTAGCATCTTGCTTGATCTTTATTCACTTGATTTGATCTGTTATAGTTATGCCTTGTTTTCCAAGGTTTAGTTTGATATCCACGTAGTCAGGCCTTGCAAACGGGTTGAACGATCCAGTAGTACGTGAGGATATGGTTTGCCAATTCGAGAGGAGTTGTTCCGGGAATTGACTTTACGTCGGTTGTTAGGCCTTCTCTAGGGTTAGTTTTCTATTATCTTTGTATCTACCGTGCTCAATTACGTGTAGGACGTTCCAATTACGTGGTGAAAACATCAAACTATCGAGATCGATTTAACTTGTAATGATGAAGCAAAACCCCATGTTATCATAGATCTAATGCGAACCATGGGACAATCGGCTCCAGGAGCCGATTTGTGGAAACCGGGAGCCGGTCACGGCTCGAATTTTACGATACTTGTTTACCATGCAGAAACTGATCAAGCAATCCATCACCTTCCCGACCAGGTATAGGTCGGTGGCACGCCTGAACCAAGCCGTGACGTGTCGGAGTTTTGGCCGTTGCCCGAGGGACCAGGCCCACCAGCAGCCTGGAGCCTCCGGCTCTTCGTGTTGCTCGTCGCTGCTCGCCGTGGGTTTTGACAGCAACACATTTTGGCACGCCCGGGGACTTTCAACAAGATCTGCATCAACATCCGACGCCGAGATGGGGGATGACGTCACGCATTTACGATCCGCCCGAGGAGCACAAGGCAAGTATGATGACATCAAAGCTCTCTTGAAGCCGATCTCATCGGCTCTTTTGAGAGGACTCGTAAGCATGGCATCGTGGAAAGGGTTCTCACCCGAGGGTGCTCTTGATGAGGTGGATCTGCATTTCCTTGAGAGGAGCGCACTGAGCTCGCAGAAAGTCAACTACATGGTGGCTCATTCTCTTCACCGCCATTCCGAGAGCCCGTGAACGCCGAGCGGATCGCAGTCAGCGTAGTTCGGAGATCATGAAACATCGATTCTCCGTCGGGGCCTGCTAGGGACTCGCCAGGAGAAAGACCGCCTGCATCAGGCCACAACCGCCATTCACACTTGCAGCCCGGAGCCACCAGGGCAGCGGCGACGTCGCTACAAGGTCGGAGGTGACCCAGGCGATTGTCAGTTCCTGTTTGAACCACCTAAAGAAATCCCACATGGATATGTGTGCACCTACGTGCCGGACTGCAATAATCTGACACGCACGAACCAGATTGCAACCCCAGGGATTTCTGGGGCAGGAGTTCCCGGAGTAGGGGCTTCAGGAGCAGGTGTTTCTGGAGCAGGGATGTCCGGAATGGACGCTGATAAAAGCGTGGCTAGCCAAGTATGCCATCGAACGAGTCATGAGAATCTAGCCTCGCAGCTCAAACGGTGGAGCAAATCCGTACCATCTTGAGAGACAGCCGGCTTCGCGTCAAGAGAAGGACAATCGGCTATTCAAAGCCGCATTCAACGAGTTTGATCGATTCGCCGCTACCCAAGTATCGGATCCCCGAGTTCTCAAGGTTTAGCGGATCGGAAGGTCGAGCTCGATCGAGCACGTGAGCCGATACCGCAGCTTAGGCATGATTTCAAAGATCGGATCGATTCGCGTAAGGTTCTTTGCGCAATCTCGACAGACCATTTTTGGGTGGTACACCGCCGCCACTGATTCAATCTGCACTGAAGCAACCGGAAGAGCGGTTCCACATTCAAGATCATTCGAGGCTACCGAGGTCTGGCATTGCAGACTGCAGTGCGGCAAAAGCGGGAGAAACTATAGCCGAGTACATCCAGCGCCAGATCGCTAAGAACCGATGTTACTCACCTGCTTAATCGAAAAGAAGCAATGAGCGGTGTTGGGTCTCTCAGACCTATCAAAGATCCGGCTTTCAAGTAGAGTACAACTCCTTGGCACATGGCCCGTGGCGACAATGTATGAACAGCGCCACCCCGAGTTGTACCAAGACAAGTTCAAACGTCCGATAGGCCTGGTTGATACCAAGAAGAGGATCCTACACAAGACCGTGAGGTGGCCGTGGTGAATGGGCTCGGGCGATCTGTATCCCGCAAATGGGTAAAGCAAGGGCCTGCAAAAGGGTTCGACTTGATGTGAGCAAAGCTAAGCAGATATTCGATTTATCTTGAAGGAGAAGTACCGGGTTACCCAAGGCCACAAAATCCCTACGGCTCAAGAGATGAACGGAGACCATACGCAAGTGGCATCACTGCTCACCCACACCACCAATGACCGCAAAGAGCTACGCCGCCAAATCCAAACGGCGATAGAATAGGGCCGTCGATCACGGGGCAATTCGCCATGAAAGTAGACACAAACCCATTTCCGGCCAACATGGTAGAACATGACCACTCCACGAGGCGCCGCTTAGATTTCTCTCGATGTCAACATGGCGGGCCTGTACCACCATGACACATATAAGGAGGGAGGCGGTCGCTCTCGGGCCAAAGAAAGAGAGGAGGCCGGTCCACGTGACCGGCCCCGGTACGATGACAGGCGGTATTTAACTGAGGAGCAGGTGAGAAGCGTGCGATATCAGAAGCCACACTCCACGCATCTCCTTAACAAGTATGAGCGTCAGTATGACCGACGTCGCCGGCGCGATAGAGACGATGAAGGATATGAGCACCTCGCTAAGGGAACGTCAAAAGAAAAGGAAGGCGTAGACAAACATTGGGATTGTCCTTTCTTCAAGTATTGCTGGGATGAGGGAATGAGCCGATTGCCTACAATCGATAATCGCCCGAATGTGGACAGCGAAGGAGGACACGGGCCGCCAGTTCAAGCGTCTAGGGCCTCTCCCACCTCAGAGCCGACACAGGGAGTCCGCTCGAGCAAAGGATCCCGAGGAACCAATGGATGACAAAAAAGAAGACAGATATCACCGTCCAAGGTGGTGTCTCGATGGACTCAGACACACCCAAAAGCGTAGAGTTCAGCGGCTGCGTAACTTGGAGGAAGCCGAAGCGCATTACCTCCACGCTTTAAGGAAAGCACGACCCGATTTGGCCGTTAAAATTCGGCAGACCTTGGAAACGGAAGATCGCCCGAAAAGGGAAGAGTGGCGCCCCAAACCGGTAAAAGCCGATGCAAAGACATCGGCTGGCACAAACATGGTGTTCATACTTCCGTCAGAGTTTTGCGCTCCAAGAACCAACGAGCTACCAAAGGGCACGCTTGATCGCGACCCACGGCCGTTATCTTTGAAAAGCCACGTGAGAAGGGCTACAAACATCCGAAAGCCACACCGCGAGGTTACATCAATGGGCAGCCTATCGGCAAGATGTTGGTTGACACCGGAGCGGCGGTTAATATCATGCCATACTCCATGCTACGGCTTTTGGGACGTTCCACTGCAGATCTGATCAAAACCAACGTCACGTTAAGCGACTTCAACGGCCAAACTTCAGAAACGCAAGGCGTACTGAACGTGGATCTGACCGTGGGCAGAAAAACCATCCCTACGTCATTCTTCGTCGTGGACAGCAAAAGCACCTACGCTGTCTTGCTAGGGAGAGATTGGATTCACGCTAACTGCTGCATTCCATCCACGATGCACCAGTGCCTAATACAGTGGGATGGAGATGAAGTAGAGGTCATTCATGCAGATGATTCGATCGAGATCTCCATAGCTGGCATGAACATCTGGGAAGCAGAAGACCAAGAGCCGATCTCTGGAATCAGTCTAGACGGCTGTGAGCGCATTGAAGCTACAAAAAACGGGGTGAGGCTGGTCTTATCCACTGGCCTGACAGAGTAGCAAAGTCCACGATCGTACGTGGTACGGCCGATCCCTGCGATCGGCCACAAAAAATAAAAAGCAGCAATCTTACGACAAGCAGATCATGTAGTCGTAGCAGGGAGATTCCCTGCCATTGTAAAGCACAAATAAGGTGTAAACCGTCCTTGACTAATGCAATCAGGCAATTCTGGCAATCGCCCAAATTATTTTTGTTATCCTCACCAACCGCTTGCCCTGTGTTTAGCATCGATTTAACAGTGACGGAAAGCTAGGGTATGGGTTTACATCCGCCGATGAGTGGAAGAGATTGACATCGGTCCCGGGATAAGCCACCACCAACATTTATCAAGAGGAAGTTAGATCCGAATCTACGGGTCCGATGATAGCCTTGTTGAAAGAATATCCATCGCTTTCGGGACTATCTGAGATGCTCGGGTTAGACAGAGCATCATTGAGCATCGACTCGCTTAAAGGATTTCGGCCATTCCAGCAGCGAGCACGACAGATGAAGGCCGAAATTTTGGAAGAAGTCAAGAAAGAGGTCGAGAAAATGTTGACAGCCAAGTTAATCAGGCCATGCAGGTATGCTGAGTGGATTTCTAGTATCATACCTGTAGAGAAAAAGGATGGCCGCTGGCGTGTTGCCATAGATTTTCGGGATCTAAATAGAGCTACTCCAAAGGATGAGTATCCGATGCTGGTAGCAGAGACGTTAATCAACGCAACGGCTGGTCATAAGATCTTGAGCTTCATGGATGGCAATGCCGGTTACAACCAAATTTTTATGGCTCCGGAAGATATACACAAGACTGCATTCAGAGTCCCAGGTTCGGTGGGGTTGTTTGAATATGTAGTCATGACATTTGGACTGAAGAATGCCGGCGCCACGTACCAAAGAGCCATGAATTACATTTTCCATGATCCGACGGCAGCCGGTGGAAATTTACATCGATGACGTGGTGGTCAAGTCCGCTTCAAGACAAGGACACTTGGACGATCCAGAACGCCCCGGACCGAACAAGAAAATTCGGGCTACGGATGAATCCAAAGAAGTGTGCCTTCGGGGTGACGGCCGGTCAGTTCTTGGGTTTATTGGTCCATGAACGCGGAATTGAGATCGGCCTGAAAAGTCAGGAGGCAGTGCGAACTATGAAGCCACCTACCACGAAGAAAGAACTACAGCCTCTCATCGGCAAGATCAACTTCGCGTAAGATTCATCTCCAACTGTCAGAAGAATAGAGCCGTTCATGGACCGGTGAAAATTAAATCGACGAGGAATTCACTGGGGCGTAACAACAACGAGCCTTCGACGAGATCAAAGAATATCTAACGCAGCCTTGGTGTTGGTTCCGCCACCGGACAGGCCGTTTCTACATTTACTTGTCAAGAGTCGACACGCCCATCGCCTCGTGGTGGTGCAAGTTTATGATGGTCGGGAGCGAGTTGTATTTTACATCAGAAGGATGCCGGATGCGTAGACAAGGTATCCCGAGATCGATAAGTTGTGCCTCCGTTTTTTCACCGCACCAAGCTGCGCCACATCTTGCTCTCAGCGGAGATTATCATCATATGCAAATCAGATGTCATAAAGCACATGCTGTCGGCCCCTATGTTGAAAGGCCGACTCGGCAAATGGATGTTTGCGTTATCGGAATTTGACATCCGGTATCAACCCGCGAAAGTGGTTAAGGGTCAGGCATTGGCCGACCTTATTGCTGAAAGGATCAACACTAATATAGCAGCGCTGTCCATACGAGCGTGGGCTATGTTTTTCGATGGATCGGTTTGTGACGATGGTTGCGGCATCGGCATTCTGCTCGTGTCACCCCGGGGGGCAACATTTTCCTTCTCCATCAGTTATCTACCCTCGCACCAACAACGCCGAGTATGAGGCGATACGCAGGGAATGGAGTTGCTCATCGGCCGGAGCGTAAGTGGAAATTTTTGGAGACTCCAAGTTGGTGATTTCCCAACTCACGGAGGAATACAAGTGTGAGAGCGAGTCACTCTTCCCATTATGGATGCAATGCCGTGAGCTGATGGCATAGTTCCGGTACATAAACTTCACCTGGATCCCGCGATCGCAGAATACCGAGGCGAATGATCTTGCACAAATGGATTCAGGCTACAAGGACATAGCAGAGGGAGCTGATGTTCAGGTACAGTTCCTGGAGGCCAACGACTGGAGAGCCGATATCTTCAATTACTTGAAGGATTCGGCTCGGGGGGCACCTAAACGGATAAGGTACAAGGACATGAAGTATGTGCTTATTGGGGACGACATGTTTTACAGGACTCTGGAGGGGTTACTGCTCAAATGTCTGGGGCCAGCCGAGGCCAATCGGCTCCTACACGAGGTACACGAAGGCGCCTGTGGAACTCACCAATCGGCTCACAAGATGAAATGGTTGATCAGGCGATCAGGGTTTTATTGGCCCACCATGCTTGAGGACTGTTTCAAGTACTACAAAGGGTGTCAAGCATGTCAGAAATTTGGGAAAATTCAGATGGTACCACAAGAATGAACCCCATCATCAAGCCTTGGCCATTCCGAGGTTGGGGCATGGATATGATCGGCAAGATCAATCCTCCATCAAGCAAAGGCCACATGTGGATTTTGGCCATTCGATTATTTCACTAAATGGGTGGAAGCTGTCCCTATGAAGTCAGTGAACTCAAAGGATGTTATCAATTTTGTGAAAGAACATGTCATTCATAGATTCGGGATTCCCCAAACTATCACGACCGATGGAGGTTCGGTCTTCATTTCTCACGAGTTTAGAAAGTTTTGTGAGGACACGGATTGTCGATTCGATCATCTCTATACTATGCTCAAGCAAATGGGCAAGTCAAGGCCCAACCAGAGCCTTATCAAGCTGATCAAGAGGAAAGTCGACGAGCACCCTAGGCGTTGGCACGAGGTTTTGTCAAAGGCTTTATGGGCTTATCGCATGTCATGTCATGGAGCGATAAAGACCTCGCCATACCATCTAGTCTACGGACAAGAAGCCGTATTGCCCTGGGAGATTACGGCTGGATCTAGACGTGTCACTTTTCAGAACGATCTAACAACTGAAGAATATGCGGCCCTGATGAGTGACAGTGTTGAGGATTTAACTGAGCTTAGGCTGTGGTCGCTTGAGAAAATCAAAGAGAACAAGGCCAAGGTAGCTCGTGCATATAATAAGAAGGTGAGACCAAAGGAGTTCCACGTTGGCGATCTGGTATGGGAAGCTGTATTACCATTGGGTACTAAGGATGCAGCATATGGTAAATGGTCTCCAAATTGGCACGGGCCATACAGGGTCGATCAAGTTTTAAGAGGGAACGCGTACATGCTTGAGGAGCTGGACGGCGTAAAATTCCCAGTGGCTGTCAACGGCCAACATCTCAAGAAATATTTCCCAAGCATGTGGGATGATGGACAGTGAGATGTGGGGGCCGATACATGAAATCGTCCAAATAAAAAGTGAGATGTGGGGGCCGATACATGAAATCGGCCAAATAAAAAAACAAAATATATAGCCGATGCACAATCATCGACTCTAGAGGTTCAAACTGTTACAAACAGGTGCCAGTTTACATAAACGAGCTACTGAAGGAATGCCTCGAAGGCGTGGAGGGCGTCAGCACGGACACGATCCACCTCGGCGATCTCGGCTTCGTCATCTTCGTCCTTGCCCGTCACTAGCTGCTTGTTCAGGGCACGTATTTCTGCCAGATCGGTCTTCAGTTGAGCTTTGAGGCCTTCTGCTTCGTCTTGGGAGCGGGCGATGGATGCTTCCTTGTCGCGATTGAGCTGTTTAGTCGCCCGGACCTTCTCTTCAAGATCTTCGAACTCCTTTTTTAAGGATGCGAGTTCGGCGGTAATCGAGAGGTGTCCGGGTTTGGCATCCAGACGCCTTTTTCGTTGAGCTGCCGACATCATCCGCGATATTGGCCTTCGCCGAAGTTGCGCGCAGATTGATCCTTTCACGAGCTAACTTCACCCTTGACCCGTAGAAAGATAGAGTTACAACTGGCCAAAGCTTCACCTGCAATGCTACTGGGAGTTGGTCTTTGATTTCAGCAAGAACGCTCTTCACCTCCTCAGAACCCTCGATCAACTCCTCGATCGGCGAGGACAGCAAGGCTTTAAGACGCTGGAATTGAGGTAGGACAGCCCTGGCTCGTGGTTCATCGTTGGCAACAGAGGGAGTTGGTTCGATGGATTCAGGGTCGAACGTCAGCAAACCTGAAATATCACAACCCTGGCAGCCCGGAAAGGCGTCAGTAGGCGTCAAACATGTAAGGATGAGCCGAGAGAAGCTAACGTACCTCTCCTAAGATCGAGGGGATAGCAGATGACGAGACAATCGGCTTGTGTGTGGTTGCTGGGGGCTTGGCCAAAGTGGTAGCCGTTTCATCTGCACCTTCGGGGATTGCTAGATCCGGCTTGGCTAAAGGCATCGCATCGCCTTTCCCACCGGAAACGCTACCGTCTGCATGGAAGGTGTTTAGCCGATGTAAATAATGATGAATCGGCAGATAAAAAGAAACAAGTGGTAAGAGCATGAAGGGTGATGACTTTCGAAACCTCCTGGCTCGACGAAGAAGTTTGCAGTCCCTTGCGAGCCCTCTTGGGACCCACAGCTGGCCCCGCCTCGACTGGTGCTCGGGGGGCAGTAGGTTCAGGAACCGACCTTTTCCTGGGAGCCGATGGTGGTAAATCTGGCTGGCTCGGTGTAATGGTCCTCTCAGAGTCTGTTGGGCCCAATTCTCCTCGATTGGTTTGAGTGTCCTCGCTGGAGGTGTCTTCGACGGAAGCCTGCAAGAGAGGGAAAGCTGGTAAACACGAGCATGTCTCCAAGAATGGAAGAATGAAAGAGATCAACCAAGGCATGGATCAGCGTACATGCGAGCTTTCTGGAGAGGGGCTCCGGTGCCTCAAGGTCTTCCTTGCAGCTACCTTCCTCACCATCGTTCTTGTTTTAGTTGGAACTCGAGGGGCATCTGACTTAGAAGTTGCTTGGTTCTTGGAAGCCGATTGTGGTGATATCGGCTGGTTCTGCATCATGACCTTTTTCAAAGGTGGCGAGTTTTTGCAGAAAAGAACCACATGAGCTGGCGGAAAGAACTCGAAGGGGGAGCCATCACTGTGCGTAGGTTCAGGACCATCTTGTTGCTGCAAAGAGAGAGAGTGGGTTAGTAGAAGAATCATTTGTGAGCTGCATCAAGAAATTTTACAAGTAATGGTACCTGTTCTACGGGGATATCATATTCAGCATCGAGCTGTTTCAGCAACGGTCCCAGAGCTCTCCTGAAGGCATGAGTCTTCCACATCGACCACCGCCTTCAAAGCCATCGGTTGATGAGGCGAAGGTGAGGTCGTTAGAATTGGGATGGTCGAGTGTCAAAGAAGGAATAACACCTTTGATGGTGAGAGGATCAGCAGTGTCGGCTCGCTCAGTAAGATGGTGGAGAAAGAAATGGGAGGTACTTGTCCAAGGCCAAATTGCCGAGCCACTACGACCGCCGGTAGAATTCATACCTGTGCTTGATTATTCTATTGGATGTACTCATGCCAACCGGAAGGAAACAGGGACGGATCACAGTGGAGAAGAGCCGAGTGCTAGTGTCATCGGCAAAGTTGTCTAGCTGAAGGAGATTGGATTTTAAAAATGTTCCGATTCTTCTATGTAAGGAAAGAAGATAGGATTGTCCAGGCCTTGAAAGAAAGTGTGAACCACTTAGTCGCTTCGAGGAATCGCTTTACTACCGCAGTCTATACAAAGCTTGGCCATAGCCGGTGCATCGACCGCTTCCCTTTGACCCGGAAAGGTGCAACTCGCCAAAAGGGGAAGTTTGGGACGTGGTTTTGAAAATACGCTGAGCCCATAGCTGAATGAACCACCAAGGACCTCTGCTTTGACTGCTATGCCGAGAACAGTTGATGACATCAACTGGAGATATCGATAGACCTCCAAGGAACAGTTTGCGATGCCAAGTTGAGTGCCTTTGGCAAGCTCGAGGCTAAGGAGAGATAATTCTTGGTTGGAGCAAGGGAAGGGCCAGAATATGAAATGTTCCAGGAAGTTGAGAAAGGCTGTGTGTTCTTTCTCCGTGATGTGGCCTTTAGTTTTCATATGGCGTTGGAGGTAGGCACCCTGCAGGCACTGCTTTTGGAAGACACTTGTAGGGGACCTTGGTCACTTAAAAGGAGGGGTGATGTAACATCCAGACAAGAATCATCACCACGCCTAATGAGTTGGTGACATGGGGCCATGACCGAACATGAAGCGTTCAGAGCTGCACTGAAGTAGCCGATGGTTTTAAAAGATTTTCATGTTTCTCAAGGAGACAATGACAAATGCAAGGCATCGCTATTCCGTGGTTTCCCATTGGGATTGGTAAGCTCTAGCTACCTCGCTGAACCAGAGACCCAATGTTCAGGGGATTAGGCCAGCTCAAGCAATGGCCCAAGAGTTCAAATCTAGGTCTTGGCTTACGAAGGGATTCTGCTTGCTTCAAGAGATCGGATGGGCAGGGACTAGATTCTCACGAGGCCAAGACAGAGAGAATTTGGGAGAGAAGGATGCGGCAGTAATGTCCAAACCTAAAAATTTAATGGTGGAATAAAGCATTAATTCGTGTGTTGCCATTAATTCTAGCACCGTGTTCGATCGCGAGGAGTAGGCGACCTTCGCACCGGAGACCTCTGGGTTGGTGTTGATGATTCCGCCATCTAGTTTGCCGCGGAGATGGATCTATGCAGTTGGGGATCGAGGGTTCTTGTCATGTGAGCTCGATCCGGTCGGTGAGCAATTGGAGATCCGGTCGCCTTTTTTGAAGAGGGTCGCAGTACCGCTTGAAATCGGAAGTGGCCAGATTTGTCTAAGTATGCGACCAAATTTGACCTTGTCAACGTTTTTGGGAAAGCCGATGTTTTACCATCGGCTCTTTGAGCTTTGATTTGGTTGACTGTATGAGCGTAGTGTGGTGAAAGCCGATACATTACTATCGGCTTCTGGAACATCGACCTATTTTGACTATCGGCAAAATTGAGTTGGAAAAGCAATCTTCGAGTTGAAAAAAGCAATCTTTGTTCATTCAAAAGACGATTGTTTACAATGGGGCTGATTGCTTACAAAAGGAAATCTACTACTAGTACTACTACTACTAGTTCCTAATCTAGAGGTCGTCGCCGCCGTTCGGCTTGTTCATTGCCGTCGGCCGCCGGGCTGTCTTTCGCCGCCGCTGAAGATGCTGGGGCCTCCTCGCCCTCATCGTCGCCTTCGGTGTCCTCGCTGGACCCGGCGGAAGCGCTTCACCGGCGGTACTGCCGGAGGAGGTGTCCTCCTCGCTTCCTCCTCCTCGTCGGAGGATTCGACACCGCCCCGTGACCAAGCGCCGCCGGTGCCGCCTCGCCTCTGGCCGACGAGGAATCGCAGGCCCTCCTCGCCGTCGTCAGGACTCGCTGCCCCTCCGACCAGCGGCGGTTCAATCCTCTCGTCCCACCATTGTGGGGCGAGAGTCTCGTACGCCACCGTTGGCGGGTGCTCCGGCGTCGGCTCCGGGTCGCTAATCGTGTTGGAAGATTGGGAGGAAAGGGCGGAAGAAGACGAGGCCATGGCGGAGGAAGAGGGTTTTTTCGGCGGAGGAAGAGGGTTTTTTGGCTACTGGAGGAAGATGGGGCTGCGAACTGCTCAGATGAATTTAAATAAGGGGAATAGTGGGAGGTGGTTCAATGCCATAGCGGTTTCCCAGAATGCGGTGCCAAAATTTTCAAATCATGCACTACGGAGAAGTTGAGAAGACAGGGCATCATGATGAGGGGGTGGCGTGACGATTCTGCTCTGCAACGCGTAACCCGATGTAAAAAAAAGGGAGAGGGGGAAGAAAAAACATCAACAGAGTGGTTTTGAAATTATTATTGCCAAAACCAGGGGGGCATGTGTTATCGCCATATTTTGGCCAAAGGAGGAGATGGGCCGTAATCAAGATGGGCTTGGAAGATACGTATATGCAACATGTTGTTGAATCGGCCTTGTACGTGGATTTGGGCTAAATTGCCCGTGTATCTGTATATTGTAGTAGGTTACGTTTCGGTTTAGGTAAGAGATAGAGTTGTAGAGTTATTCCAAAGATAGAAAGTCTCCGGACTATAAATATGTACCGAAGGTTATTGAGAAAAGGAGGACAATCACGTTCACAACAAACACAATCTCGGCGCATCGCCACCCCTTGTTTTTAGGGTTTCTTTCGGGTAAGTGACATGCTGCCTAGATCGCATCTTGCGATCTAGGCAGTATCTGCTTATGCGTTATTGGGTGTTACTCGTACTGAAGCCTTGTTGATGGCGAGTAATACTATTATCATAGTTTTGTTGAGGCTAGCATCGGTACTTTTCGTTATGATTGTTTAGTTATGCTACCTCTAGTTACCTCGCTACCTTTGCACCTTTTCCCGGGTGTAAGGGTAGCATCTTGCTTGATCTTTATTCAGTTGATTTGATCTGTTATAGTTATGCCTTGTTTTCCAAGGTTTAGTTTGATATCCACGTAGTCAGACCTTGCAAACGGGTTGAACGATCCAGTAGTACGTGAGGATATGGTTTGCCAATTCGAGAGGAGTTGTTCCGGGAATTGACTTTACGTCGGTTGTTAGGCCTTCTCTAGGGTTAGTTTTCTATTATCTTTTGTATCTACCAGGCTCAATTACGTGTAGGACGTTCCAATTACGTGGTGAAAACATCAAACTGTCGTAGATCGATTTAACTTGTAATGATAAAGCAAAACCTCATGTTATCATAGATCTAATGCAGAACCATGGGACAATCGGCTCCAGGAGCCGATTCACGTGAAACCCGGGAGCCGTCACGGCTCAATTTTACGATACTTGTTTACCATGCAGAAACTGATCGAAGCAATCCATCACCTTCCCGACCAGGTATAGGTCAGGTGGCACGCCTGAACCAAGCCAGACGTGTGCCGGAGTTTTGCGGGCCGCGTTCGAGGGACCGAGGCCCACCAAATAGCCTGGAGCCTCCCGGCTCTTCGTGTTGCTCGTCGCTGCTCGCCGGTGGGTTTTGACAGGCAACAGAATTAAGTTTTACTGACACATGAAACTTGTAAAAATCTTTGGTGAATTTGATGTTGGAAAGGTGCATCGGAAAAATCCATATCCAAATCGTATGATTTTGTTCTGAATCATGAGTGATTATTGTATGAATCTTCTATGAATTTGTATCAATGTATGTGATGTATAAATCCTATGAAACCTACCAAATTTGATAATCTTTGAAAAAACTATATGAATCATGTATGTTTCTTGGCAAAAACATATGTAGACATTATAACAATATTCTATGAACAAAATATATGAATATCTCTTGAGAATATTATATGAATATCTCATGAATCTTATGTGAAACTGTTCACGGGGTCTCCTCCCATTTCACATCTTTTGTGAATCTTGTGCGAAAAATTATTACATGAAAATTCTGTGAAAAATAATATGTAAGAAAAATTCCGTGAATTTTTTGTTGAAAATATTTTGGTTGCAAATAAAAATCATGGTAGATCTGTTAATGAGAGGAGTGACAGTGAGATAGTGTTAAAAATTTGTTATGAAATCAGATTAGATAGTGTGTGAAATCTCGTGAATTTTGTATGAATCTTATATGAAACATTTTTGGTATTAATCTTGGTTGATGCAGATTTTTGTCGTTAGTGATAAAAAACGTTCTTTCAAAAAATAATAATCAAGTTTGATTGTTGATACTCCCTTTGTTTCGGTTTACAAGTCCTGCACGTAGTTCTATGTCGCTAAATTGAGCAACTTAGTATGATGTATATATTACAAAAAATATATCACCGAAAACTTTAGACTTTGTATTTTCCAGTGATATAATTTTTATATTATATAATTAAAATTATATAGGTCAAATTGATAACCTAGATATACGCGTTGGACTTGTAAACCAAAACGGAGGGAGTAGTAGTTTTAAAAAAGTTCTATTGAAGATTCATTTGAGTTTCGGTGTTGCCCATGTATCTTAAAAAATTATTTTGGAAAAAGTATGAAACTTGTACGGATATTTCTAGGAAAATTCTTAAAAAAATATTCTATGAAATATTGTTGAATATTATTGAAAAAATAATTATGTAAGAAATTGTTGATTAAACTATATGAATATCTCTTGGCGGAAACAAGTTTGTAAAATGTGTGAATCTTGTATGCAACTTCTGAATCTAGGATAAAACAAAGTAAGAGTGTCTAAATATTGTTAAATAAAAAGTACAAAAATAAATATTATCAAATGAGATTGTTGAAAAAACAAATTATGGATATTTCTTCAGAATAAGAAATGTACATAAAAAATGTTGAATATTCCTAAATTTTTACAAGAAAAAATGAGGTGAAAAAGAAACAGACATTATGCAGATTGTTTGAAGAAACATGTTCTCGGTGTAACATGTGTACGATTTCATATAGCAACGAAACATGTATAAAACATGAAAACAGCAGGGGCCAAGAAGCGAAATTGTGATGGACTCAAAAAGTAAGATAGAAGGGGTGTTATGTAAAAATGTTAGCACGATTATCTAATATATGAAGGGCACAGATGATGCCGGGGGCCCCTCCTACGGGGGGATTGCATTGCCCGTATGATACCTCACATACATATTTGTGTTCACTATAATCAAATTATTTGTTCATTCAAAGACCACAAAAACATTGGAGTTACTTTAGTTTGTAATATTCTTCATGGTGAACACAAAAAATTATCATGAACAAAAACTGTTAAAAAGGAAGAAGAAGAAAAAATTAAGCACAAAAAAGGAAATTTAAAGGGAAAAGCATATAATTTAGGAGTAAAGCAACAATAAGAGCTTGTTCACACTTTGAGGGGGTTTGGTAGTGATAATAGGGGTCTCCTGTCAATCCCTCGTTCATGGAAATATCCACCAATCAGAAATTGGGCATAAGAGCATCTCCTGCAGAGTACCTAAAATACCAGTTAACCAAAAAATCTACCAATATAGAGGTTATGAGCAAAAAAACTTTCTTCGGCAAAACACCTAAATGGCATGGAGCACCTAAATTTTTTTAGGTCCCAAGCATAAAACCTACTTCAACTACCTCGAAATAGGTCACGACCACATCCAACTAGGTGGTCAATGAAAACGATGAATCCAACGTGCAAGCGAGCAACAACACCAGATATGAAATATCAGCGTCAACACTAGCATCGATGAACGGACAAAGTCGTCGCATATCGTCTACTACGTTGTACTCCCTTTCTTCCTTGGAACCTTCATCGATAGATCCGCTGTTGGAAATATGCCCTGAATGCAATAATAAAATATTTATTAGTTATATTTATATTTTATAATTAAGTTTATTGCTCTATGCTATAATTGTATTAGTTCCGGATAATAAGTGGAGAAAAACCCTAATAATGTGCGGAATTATAAACACCATATAAGATATTCCTAGTCTCGCCTCTAAGACTAATTCATGTATCATTGGTAGTCTTTGTTCCTTGTCCATAGGAAAAATGCAAGCTGTTGTAGGGTTTGCGATGGCATATGATCGACACTGTTAGTGGAATAATGCCGATGGATAGACGCCAAATGATATATTGTGAAACACGTCGTTAATATTGTCATCGGTAGTTTCTGAACGAAAATGTATTATCGCTATAAGATTGTTCGACCATGAGACTTATGTAGACTTGGATACAATATGGATATAGTGGGATCTTCAGACGTTAACTATAAAGTCAAACTTCGTTCATATTGGATAGTATGCCAATGTTCTGTATGTTGTAGGAATTGCTACTCATGATGATGGAGAGGTACACTCTAAACCCACTCAGGTATTATGATGTCCGTCATCATCTAGTCGGACAAGTCATAAGTTGTTAATCACGGGAACATCAATAATACAGAGTGAGTAAAAGCGTACATATCAGGGTAACGAGGATAATCTAGTATTCCACCTTGGGATAACAAAGTTCGAAACACAACAATTCTAGAATCTTCGGATGCGATTACACACCCATGTATGGATAAATATTGGGTGATCACACGCCGGAGGAAAAAGAAACAATGCGCTACAATCCCATACAACTATCTCCAAAGAGCGCCCAACCCTACAATCGGAGAACTTCCAGATCTCTATTTTGTCGGAGATTCTACTGCAAACAGTTGTGGTCATCTCCACTGCACGCTTGAAGACTCTGGAGTTCCGCTCATTCCACAACATTTATATTGTGAGAAGTACCAGGGAGCCGAAACCTTTTCTGTGATGTTAAGGTATAAGATGCACCAATTTTGTATCAAATCATAAAAAGTTCCACCCGGTGCGGCAAATCGCCACTAAAAAAACTAGTTGTAACTACGAATTGTGTTACTCCCTCCGTTTCGATTTACAAGTCCTGCATGTAGTTCTATGTCGCCAAATTGAGCAACTTAGTATGATGTATTTTTTAATGATATAATTTAACTCAACTGTATCTTTTAGCAATGTCAATGATGCACTTCACAACCTGATCAGGCGTAGAGAGCATTGCCATGTGATCCGCACCGTCGATCTCCATGACCTCATCCACCGGATTGTTCGCCACCATCCATCTCTGGTGCTCCTCGGGAATGGTCTCATCTTGCTTGCAGACAACATAAACCTTACGCACTAATCCATAGTGATCTTTGGAGAATGGCGGCTGGATTTGCAGGTTTTCCAAGAAGAGAGAACCGATTCGCATGAGATATTTCCCAAGTGTGAGGTCCTGCCAAATTAGCGAAGTTCTAAGTCATGAGACCTACTAGTAAAGAAGATTCTCATTTACCAAGATCCAATTGCATTCTTCTCTTTTGAGACCGCAAATGCAGTGCAAAAGTTACCCAGCTTGCGCACATACCTCAGGTGAGCACAGCTGATACAACATTTGTTCCGTAAATTGTGGCCCAAACATGAAGGAAGATGGGAGTTTTCCATCTGCATCTTGGGGTTTCATCTCGTTGTCCAACGGGGTATAATTGCTGCGCGCACCATTCTACATGAAGGGAAAGGAAGGAAAAAAATCTTTAAATATCTATGAAGTAGGGTTGCCACCGTAATTCAAAGAATTTACCTGCAAAACCACATATGATGGTGGTGACACGCAGTCGGGCATGAAGGCGGCGAGGAACACCGCGGTGGCGACCTTCTCGGGGAACAGCTCCGCTGCGAGCGCGACGCTCAGGCCCCCGAGGCTGTGGCCGACGAGCACGGCCTTCTCACCCTCCGGTAGCAAGCGTAGCACGTCGAGCAGCGGCCCCGTGTAGTCGCGGAACGTCGGCACCTCCGACAGCCGGCGGCCATCGATCCCCGACGCAGCGAGGTCCGGGGCTACGATGTGGTAGCTGAGCCCTGTCACCGCCGATCGCAGCCGCGACGCCACCTTGTACCAGCTCCAGCCTCCGTGGCACGCGCCATGGACGAGGATGATGTGCTTGGCTCCGCTGCCCCGAGCTGCCTCCATGGATGCTTCCATTGCATGAACTATTCTGTTACTGCTTTCTTGTGAGCTCCGCCTCCGCGTTCCAAGTTTTAAGGCTTTAAGCTAGTGCGCCGCTGCTGCACCTCCTTGGAAGCCGGCCCCTTTGAGTCGAGTGACCTAGTCAACAATTGCTAGTCTGTTTCCTATATGAATTGCAATGGCATACGACATGGGATGACATCACTGCGCATGTTAGCAATCACTAAATATGTTACCTGCTCCACTTTGCTCAAAAAGAGGGAATTGGTTGATTTCTTTGTAACAGATCTGGAGCTCTGCCCTCAATTTTTATTTGGTACATGAAGACTACAATCTACAATGAAAATTTGACATAGAAAACGACCTGGGTTCTCTTTACATACAGTCGACAAGTAGCTAATGACGTCTTTGGATTAAAAGGTGCTGAGGGTACACGCCAGGCATACTCTGCCACCGGAGAAGATCCTACTAGAAAATGCCACATGTCGCATGTATGTGATCGGCATACGTGTCTGGGAGCTCCTCCGGCCTGCCATTGCTGAGCGTGCCGACGAAGTGGCCCAGCGTCGCGTCGCGGGAGCCTTGACAAACATGCCGACGGCGTCAAATGGCCGACATTGTTTCTTTCTCTTTGGCCTGGCGGGTTGTTTGACGAAGGCCGATCCTGGCGCTCGGCATATAGCTACAGCCGAGTGTTTCTCGATGGCGAGAGTTTTCTGTGTCGCTGCTGGTCGAAAGGTTGCCAATGGGCCAAAGCACAAATGGCACCGATTTTTCTTAGTGATGACTATTAGCAATGAATATGTGTATCACAATTCGGTCAGCGATCCTGCACCGTCTGAGCCAAAACACGACCGTCGAGTAGTCCGTTTGCTTCGCTAAAGGATTTCAGTTTTAAAGATCCATCCAGAACATGAAGTCGACAATACGGAAGGGCCTGTCTATCTCTATAGGGAACAGAAGGGCGGCCCTTTTCTGGCTTGACCCCTGGTTTGGGGGACACCCCCTACGCAACAAGGCTCCCGAGCTATTCACAATCTGTACGGATCCTATGCTTTGGCAAAGGCTTACCAAGGAGGGACATGGCAGTGGCGTTTCGGCGGAACCTTGGGGCCATAGACATGGCTACCTAGGATGGGCTTCTGGACAGCCTCCCAGTGACCCTCTCTCAATCCCCATATAGTATATCATAGCGTCTAGTCCTCTCGGGGACCTATTCGGTTGGTTCGGCGTACATGTCCCTATTTAGTCGGCTATCTCTTCCCAGGACCTCCCACTATGGAAGGCTTCCTTAGCCCTGAAGATCACAATCTTCGCCTGGCAGTTGCTGCGAGACTGGCTTCCCTCGGGCATGGGCCAAGCGGCACGGTCCTAGGAATGTCTTGTGCCTGCTCTGTGCGGTCCTGGAATTGGTCACTCGCATTATGTTCACATGTCCTGCAGCTTGCTTCCTATGGAACTTCACTCATGATGTCTTGGGGCCTGCCTGGAAGGCCTCGGGCCTAGGGGAATTCCTGGAATCCAACGCAAACCAAACTGGTAGGAGGAGGCGTCTCTTTTGGTTAGTGTTTATGGTGATGACCTGGACTCTATGGAATATCCGGAACAAGATGGTCATAGAGTGTGTCTTCCTGCGCCGTTCCTCTCACTCGATCTTTAAATTTCTGGCTTTTTTGCAGCAGTGGTACCCGTTGTGTAGACAACGGGACAAGAAGCAGCTAAACATGATGATGAAGCACCTGATCGTGGCTCCCCGCCAACTAGCTACACCGTCTAGCCGCTGAGGGATCCTCATGGGAGGATAGGCCTCTTGCATCCGTGTGCGTATGTGTTTTTGGCTGTGAGCATATGTGTGTTGTTGGTCGTAGCTCGAGTTTTTCATTATAGTTATGACTTTGTTCGCTAGCTTGTACTAGATATTGTATAGATGTTGTTTTATTTATAAGTCGTTTTATTTATAAGTCTAGGCGGAAGTCTGTTTCGAGAAGGTTTACTTTAGAAACTACAATGGCACACTTCATGGACCGGGCGACATCATTGCTCATGTCAGAGATCAGTGAATATATTTTGTCTGCTTCACTTCGTACTTGCAGATGAAGAGGGAGGCACGTGATTGATCTCTACACTCAATCTTTATTTGGTAAAGGTATGAAATCTGGATCTAGCGTGTGTTCTAACTCTATTAGTAACTTGAGTTTCTGAGACTTATAGCCAATCATAGCGATACACTTATCCACCTAGCAATTTATTAAAGCTTTATCAAGCAAGTAATGAAAGCTACTAGCCACTCCCTCCGTCACGGTTTGGATTGCGTCTTACAAAAGCCACGGCGTGTTAGACTTAATTATATAATTAATGCCCCTATATTTCCTCCCCACTTCCTACTTCATGCAGCAAAGAAATTAATTCTTGCATGTAACTGCACCAATGCATGCGCCTAAACTCCTCATTTTCATTAAGTAATTACGTTTAATAGGGCGCCGAATAATTAATGGTGCATGTTTTTAGCATAAATCTGGCTCCAATCAGTGTCCACCTTGGTTCCAACGATCTCTCTAAAATGCCCTCCAAACCGTGACGGAGAAAGTATATACATTGGTTTCACAGCAGGGTGAAAATTGCAAACCATGCAAGGCAAATAAAGGCACGGGGCAAGCTAAAAACAGCAAGCAACTAGAAACGAACTGAAATGAATGAAACTAACGAAGGAAACACCACATACCCTAGAGCATGCAAAATACATGGAGCCATGGAGATTGCATCTCACCTTCTCAAGTCGTTGGAGCAGAGCCGTCTTAAACTGCCTGACTCTGCGACTGATAGAATTCTTATCCAGCTGGTGTGCCTTCTCGAATGCATAAAATTGACCTATGTTCACAGCAAAAAAATAGAAAAATAACACGAGCAAAATGCTAGAAACATCCTTCTCAAAATAATGACGTAGTTTTAATTAGATACGCCATGTATCACAAGACTCTCACTTATTTTAAAACACAGGAAGCAGATGAAGACCGAAACAAAACGGAGATAGTACAGGAAGACAGAAACAAATCGAGTATGGATATACGGTGACGAAACCCAAGAGAGGCACGACTGGAAGAACACCGAACAAATTGAACGACTTGTCTCGTTCGCCCCCGCGGGCGACGGGAAGGGCGCCTCGGCACTAGCCGCTCCCATCCCTTCCCTTCTTCCCCTCCCGCTGTCACTGGCACATGCCGTCGGGCTAAGCCCGTATGGTGCCGGCGGCGGCATGACCTCTTTCTCCCAGCGGTGGCGGTGGAGGCACGGGGCTCCCCTGCTGGAGGAGGAGCACATGGTGGTCCGGTGTCAACACCCGGATTTTTCAATCCTAGATGCCGATTATGCCATACATCGTAATCTCAGGATTACCATTTTTGCGAGACATAACAGAATTGGATACCATAGTACATCATCCATTATAAACGATACATAAGTTCTTACACAAACAGGGACCTCATGATCCGGTTCTTAATACAACATCAAGCAGCGAAATACGTAATAATAACGGTAGCGTAGACGAAGCTCCATCTTCGGGGTCACAGGCAATGCTGACGATGGGAGATGATCCTAGTTGTCGTAACCTTCCTGGGTTCCATCCTCTAGGTACTCCTCTTCATAGTCTGGCCATGGGAATAGCCAGAGACAAAGCCATGAGTACTCTTTAAGTATTCGCAAACTACTACTAATAGGTAAAGGGGGTTTTCGGATAATAGGACACTAGGTTCTAGGGTTGTTTTGCAAAAGCCAGATTTATCTCTACTAAGTTTTAAAGCTAGTCACAATTTTATAAATCCTAAGCGGGAGCTTGTGTTTCATATCACAACTCTGTTGTGGTCAAGTCAAAGTCTCAATTCATCTCACGGGTCATTTTGAAAAGTCTGACGGGGAACAGATGGCCACTAATCGTCCATAATCATGACGCGGCTATTCGAATAGTTTGACACTCTGCAGAGATTTTACACTTTCACCACAACATTCGATACATCCGTCGGGAACAAATCCTGAATTCACCATACTCAGTATGCGGATAATCAATCCTAACCTTTCGATTACACGGCCTAGTGTAAGCACCTCTCCTGTGAGTTTGGCCTCCCAACCATGACCAACTGTCATCTTGGGTACTGCACAGGTGGACAATCTTCACAAGGTAGCCTTAGCTCAGACCTTGGCCGTGAGGGAACTAATACTAAGGAATATAAGTTTCCAGTCAAGACCTACCCAATATTCGGGTATTGTGGTTGTACGATAAAATTGGAATGGTATGGCATCCAGACAACCATCAGTTTTAAAAAGGGGTAAGGCTCATGCCTCAACATTTTTATTCACCAAAATCATCAGGTGTTCGGAAACACATGTCCAAAACATTTCAATAGAATGATCCATCATTCCAAGGTTTTCATAACCATTTTTCCACCAAGTATTCCCATCTAAAGTTGATCAAGTTTTATGCTTAGCACTAGCATCTACAGGTGGGGGTAGTAACGATGAGGGGTGGTAACTAGTGGAGTTTCAACTAAGTACAACCTCATGTCTTAGGCTGATGTCAAGGTTTCTAACTTAGGCCAAATTTTGTGCTCTTTATGCAACCTTCAGCATCTTTCCAAAATCTACTAGTCACTTAAGTAAACTCTAAGTAAGCTTTGATAAAGAAATAAAGTAAGAAGCTTGCAAGTAAAACTAGGATTGGTTTATCAAGTGGGTGTGATCACATATGCTTAAGGCATATAGTAGGTATAGTAAAAAGTATGGGCTTGCATAGGTATAGTCTCAGCTTGCACAATCAACTAATAGCATTAGGCTTGCATAGTTACTAGCTTGCTAAAGTAGAGTGTCTTGCAAGTTTTAGCTTGCCTTGTGCAGAGCAGTGGTTGAAGTTCTTCTTGGCTTCTTCTTCGTAGTATCCTCCTTCCTCCTCGTATCCTTAGTCGGTACTAGCGTCTATGAATAAATACAAGGTACACAATCACCAAACAATACTTAACTACTTGCAATCATCACACACAAGGGTCCTATGGATGATCTAGCATCATCCCTAATATTACAAGGTTAAGGCTTGATTTAATTCCTTTTATTTTTAGAAAAGTAATTTCTACTCATTGAAAAACTACTTAAGATTTAATATTCTCCAAACCAAACATGGGATCATGTTGACACATGTCATCACCACATATTTTAGTCCATGAGAATGTGATTTAAAGTGGTGTCACAATTTAATAAGGTTTTACCCTTTTATTTTAATTAATTAAAGTGGCTAGAAATGCTTATGTAGCATTCTTTTATTCCTTGAACATTATTTCTGCAAGTAAACCTATATATTTTTATATATTCTGAAAGGTATGGTTAAATGTGATTTTTGAGAGTTGGAATCAACTCAAAAGCTATTATGGTTTAAATTTGAAAAATGTTTGAATGCAGAAAAGATTCTGCCTTGTTATTTTTACCATGGGTGATCTATAGACCCAAATGACTTGAATCCAACGGGCTTGGATTCAGCATTCACGGGCCTTTCCAACAAAATTGGTTTTATTCAATTTGGTGCACTGAATCGATCTGGGTTGATTTTTGAAGTTGGGTACAAAAGTGTGTTTGAATTGAAATAGAAAAAGGTTTAATTTGAATAACTGGGCTCAAGGAAAAGTTATCGGGCCGCCTGCTAAGCGCAGTTCCGCTGGCTGCTTAAGTGGTGTCCCCACTCGCCGCTGACACGGGCTGGGCGGTATGGGGCGACGTGGATCGTTCGATCTAGTTCTAATCTAACGGCAGGGAGTCATCGTCGACGCGAGACAACTCCGGCGAGAACGAAACCTAGCGCGGCCAGTGAGGGTCGCTGGGGGCTCACCGGGGTACTGGCGAGGGTCGGCGAGGCGGGCGAACGACGAAGTCGACGACGGCGAACTCAGGGGTGGTCGCGGCAGCTCCTGGGGCGGCTCCAATCGCTGGCTCCCTTCTTCTCCGGCAGCGGCAGGCTCCAGTGAAATTCCGGCGAGGTGGTGCTCGCCTTGCTCTGAGAATGGTGTGGCACGATCAGTGAGGAGAGGGGAGTGAGATGGTGTGAAGAAATCATGCGGGGGTGGCCTCTATTTATAGTCGAGCGAGGGGACCGTCGGGGCGCACGGTGAGCTCGTCGGGGGCGAGGTTACAGGCGGATAAAGGCATGGGCAAGGGTAGGGGACGGTGCGGTGTCTCCTGGCGATGCTCAACGACATGGTCTCGAGGCATGGGACGGTGTGGTTTGGTCTGGAACGGGCGGTGCTCGCTGGCGTAGGCGTCTTCGACAATGGGCGGTGGTCAGCGGGCCACGGGCGGCAAACGGGATGTCCGCGGTCTCGGTCGGGGGATTGTGTATGCACGCTGCGAGGGCGCGCTGTGGGTGATGGTCGGGTGGCGCTCGCACACGCCGATGGTCTGGGCGCTGCTTGCGCGTGGTCGTGGCTTGGCAACGCCGCTGGGACAAAGGAGTGGCGGTGGACGGTGCCTCCTGGACATGCCGCTAGGCTTGCTGCTGCTCCTAGCTTGCTGTCGACTATGGGGTGGCAAGAGGGTGCTCGGCTATTACCATTGATGACAATGGCAAGCTCACAGTGGTGCTAGTGCATGGCTAATCTTCCTAGATGATCTACTGAGTTGTGTGTGAGCTAAATGGGGAACCATTTAGGCAAGAATCACTGCTCACAATAGTGTTTGATGTTTGTTTGATTTATGTCTGCAACCTGTTTGATGAAATGGCCGCATGAAATCAAGTTTTGAATTTTGAAATGATTTTTGGTGGGTCTTGTTTGAGTAGTTTTTGAAAAAGTGGGATCTTCCCATATGATAAAGATTCAATTTTGAATTTTCATTTAAACTATGCATTTGAAAGTTTCTGGATGATCATAAAGTGGGCCTTGATACCTTGTTATGATTACATTCAAGGGGTGCAAAGATCCAGAAAAGTTTCTGTTATGTTCTGAAAGTTTGAGACAGCCAAAGTAGGCATGTGAGTTAAATTGGCCAAAATGACCATTCATTTCATATATGTGTTTTGATTTACTTGTCTTTAGGAAAAGTGTGGGAAATGTTTTAGATGATGTTTATTTCACCTAAGAAACATTTTACAAGCAATGAAACAAAAAAAACAAGGTGGTTTTAAAGGATTTCAAAATCCATGCATACACATATGCATGCATTCATGATTTCATTTAGAAAAGTTTTTGTTAACCCTAATTTTGATGATTAGAATTTTATGATCCAAGCTTAGTATTTTTGGGATGTTACAAACCTTCCCCCCTTAAACAAAATCTCGTTCCGAGATTTGAAGAAGGACGAAAAGATTACCTAGGATTTGAAGATATCGGAAAACTCCGTCCTGATGTGATCTTCGCGCTCCCAGGTAGCTTCCTCTTCTGTGTGGTTGCTCCACTGAATCTTGAGAAACTTGATGCTTCGGGTTCGGGTAGTTCGAAAAGCTTCTTCCAAAATGCGGATGGGTACTTCGGGATAGGTCAGGTCATCGTTGATCTCTATGGTCTGGTGATCGATATTCTTGAACACTTCGGTCTTCTCGGGTACTTCGAGACATTTGCGAAGTAACGAGATATGGAACACATTGTGCACAGCTAACATCTCTTCAGGTAGTTCCAATTGATACGATACTTCTCCTCGACGGTTCAGAAATTTGAAAGGTCCGATATATCTGGGGGCTAACTTTCCTTTGAGTTGGAAACGTTGCATTCCCTTCAATGGCGACACTTTCAGATAAACAAAATCTCCTATGTTGAAGGTGAGATCTCGACGTCTCTTGTCGGCGTAACTCTTCTGTCGGCATTGGGCGGTCTTGAGGTGCTCACGAATCTTGTGAACCTTCTCTTCTGCTTCTCGGAGGATGTCGGGTCCAAAAATCTGACTCTCTCCTACTTCCGACCAGTTCAAAGGGGTGCGACACTTTCTTCCGTACATGAATTCAAATGGGGCCATTTGCAAACCGCTTGGTAACTATTGTTGTATGAAAATTCTGCAAACGGCATATGCCTTCCCACTTGGATCCATATTCTAGCACACATGCTCTAAGCATATCTTCGAGTATTTGGTTTACTCGCTCGCTTGTCCATCGGTCGAGGGTGATACGCAGATCTTGAAATCTAGGCGGTTCTTAAACCTTCTTGGACTTTCTTCTAGAATCTCGAGGTAAACCGAGTTCCTCGATCCGATACTATATTCTTGGGGACTCCGTAAAACCGATGATTCTAGCGATGTATAACTCGCTAGCTTCAACTCGATAGGTGGTTTTGACGGCAAGAAATGGGCGACTTTGGACAATCTGTCCACTATGACCCAAATAGAGTCATTTCCCTACTAGAAGTAGGTAGTCCATGATAAAGTCCATTCCTACGTAATCCCATTTCCATTCGAATTTGCAAAGGTTGCAACAATCCAGCAGTCTTTGATGTCCGCCTTGACTCACGACATATATCACACTTGGCGATATAGCTTCCGATTTCCCTCTTCATCTTATGCCACCAAAATTGCTCTTTCAAATCTCGATACATCTTAGTTCCTCCGGGATGGATAGAATAAAGAGAATCATGAGCCTCCTTCAAGATAACTTCTTTCAACTCCGAATCATTGGTACACAAAGGCGCCTTTGTACCACGTAACTCCTTCTTCGCCTCGGTGAATCCGCATTTTGCATCGATACGACGCTTGATTCCATTGATACTGGCATTTCCCTTATGCGCCTCTTTAATCTGACTGATCAAAGTGGGCTGAAGTTCTATGCTAGCCAAAAATCCTTCACTTACTAATTCCATTCGAAAATCTTCCATCTCCTTGTGCAGACTTGGTTGCTCCTTCAAAATCATGGAGTTCAAGCGGCACGGCAATCTGCTAAGGGCATCGGCTACCACGTTGGCTTTACCAGGGTGATAGTGAATGTACAGGTCGTAATCTTTGATTAGCTCAATCCATCTTCTCTGCCTCATATTCAACTCCTTCTGAGTGAATATATACTTTAGGCTCTTGTGATCCGAATAAATCTCACAACGGTTTCCCATTAGGTAATGTCTCCATGGCTTCAGGGCTAGAACTACTGCTGCTAGTTCGAGGTCATGGGTTGGATAGTTTTGCTCGTGTTGCTTCAATTGTCTAGATAGATAAGATATAACTTTGCCTTCTTGCATTAGCACACATCCGAGACCAATCTTGGATGCGTCACATCACACATCGAAGGGCTTCGTGATATCCGGCATGATTAAGATTGGGGCTGATATCAATCTCCTCTTGAGTTCTTGAAAACTCGCTTCACACTTGTCGGTCCATTCAAACTTCTTGTCCTTCTTCAGCAATTGGGTCATGGGTCGGGCGATACTCGAGAATCCTTCTACGAATTTGCGGTAATATCCCGCAAATCCGAGAAAAGCACGAACTTGGGTTTGAGTGGTTGGGGCTTGCCAATCTTCTACATCTTTCACTTTGGCAGGGTCAACGGCAATTCCTCCGGCTGATACGATGTGACCGAGGAATCCTACTTCCTGTAACCAGAATTCACATTGCTAAACTTTGCATACAACTAATGCTCTCTAAGGGTTCCAAGAATGGTCCTTAGGTGTAGCTCATGTTCTTCTTCTAATTTGGAATAAATCATAATGTCATCAATTAAAACAACGACAAACTTATCCAGGAAGTCCATAAAAATCTTATTCATGAGGTTCATGAAATAAGCGGGGGCATTGGTTAATCCAAAAGACATGACTGTATACTCATACAATCCATATCTGGTGGTAAAGGCAGTCTTTGGAATATCCTCTCTGCAATTTTGAGTTGATGATAGCCAGTTCTAAGATCAATCTTAGAAAACACCGGCACCGTCAACCGATCAAACAAATCTTCTATCTTGGGCAAGGGGTACTTGTTCTTGATGGTGACATCATTCAACTTCCGATAATCCGTACACAAACGGTTACCTCCATCTTTCTTGTCCACAAATAAGACATGTGATCTCCATGTTGACGCACTTGGTTGAATCAATCCAATTTCTAGCATGGAATCCAGTTGCTTCTTCGCTACGCTAGTTCCGGGTTCATACTATAGGGTCTCTGGGCTATGGGTCCTGTTCCGGGGATTAGTTCGATGATAAACTCGATATCCCGATCTGGGGGCATACCGGGCAAAACATCGGGAAATACATCGGGGTATTCACAGACTATCCGTACTTGGTCAATGGTAGGTTGGGCTAGACTCTTGTTACACTTGAATTGGCGAGGTAAGGTTTCAGAGATATGCTCGACTGATATTCCGGTGGTACTGGTCATGGTGATGGCTTTCTTAGCATAGTCAATCAATCCCTTATGTTTGGACATCCAATCCATTCCTAGTACTACTTCCAAACCTTTAGTTCCGAGTACTATTAGATTAGCATAAAAATCTATGCCATGGATTCGGGTAGGGACGACTTTGCAAATTTTCCTAGCCTTGGTGGTTGATCCGGGAATTTGCACAATCATAACATGCTTCAGTTTGGTTGGTTGAATTTTACTAGTGCAGGCAAATTCTTCTGTGACAAATGAATGCGAGGCACCAGAGTCAAACAACACTCTTGCAAGTACTGAATTAACAGAAAACATACCCAAAGACGACGTCTGGCGCTTCCCGAGCTTCTTCAAGATGCATGAGAAAAAGACGGCCATTGCGTTGAGTGAATTCTGGGCAAATCTTCTCCTGGTCGGACACGGCGCTGTCAGCCGAAATGGGCGTTGGTATTAAAAGCGGTAGCATTCTTCTTGTTGGGGCACTGCTTGAATAGTGGCCTTTATTTCCACATCATAAGGTCACTTGTGACTTGTCCTTGGTCTGACAGCACAACATTGCTTCCATCGGGCAGTGTTGGTGTTGGCGGTAGCATTGTTGGTGTTGAACTTGGGTTGGGCACGGGTGAAATTGCTAGAGTTGTCGGGGTTGTTGTGATTTCCTCCGGGTCTAGGGTTTCCACAGTTGGGGTAGGTCGGACGGGTCATAGGGGGTCTGTTGGTTCTTGGGGCAAATCCTGGAGATGGGTTGGGGCGATACTTTGGGGTCTGATGGGTTCCGGGTTGATGCATCATGCGACGCTTGCGGTTCTCATTGGCTTGGTTGATATTTCCTTCCATCTGGATAGCAGAGTCGACAAGGGCTTCAATATCAGCAAAGGGGATATTGACTAACACCGTCTGCATCTCGTCATGCAGACCATTCAGGAATCCTTCTTTCTTCTTGGCTTCGGTGTCTATCTCGTCCGGGGCATACCTAGCTAATGACATAAATTTGTCACGGTATTCCACTACAGTCATCCTTCCTTGCTTTAGCTCTCTGAACTCGTCTCTCATTCTCTTGATCAAACCTGGTGGCACATGGGTTCTGCTAAACTTGACCTTGAATTCCTCCTGTGTCATCATCCGCCTCCGGTCATTGCACGAACACTGTTCCACCATGCCCTGGCATCTCCGGCTAGATAATGGGTGGCGAACAGGACTTTCTCGTTGGCTTCCACTCCGGCGACTTCTAGGTTGTTTTCCATGGTTTGCAGCCAATCATCGGCATCTAGGGGTTCTTCTGACTTGGTGAAAATGGGTGGGTTAGTATTCTGGAAATTCTTGAGCTTAGATCCATGGTTGTCCTGATTTCCGTGGCCTTGGTTGTTGTGGGCTAGCTGGGCTATCTGTTGCAGAGTGGCTAGGTTGTCTTGATGTTCCGCTCTTTTAGCTTCGTGGTCAGAAGTCAACATTTGCAGGATCTGCAACATCGGGTCCGGGGCTGAACCACTTCCTCCACGTGGCATCTGAAGATTGATATAGATCATGAGAAAATAGGGAAATTTCTAAGGTCTTGGGTCTTTGAAAAGTTTTAAATGTTTGACTCAGATTTTTCTGGCAACTTGATTTTTCATTCATTCACTCATAGCACACAGTACAACACACACCACAAAAAAGAAAAACAGATGGTTTTAAGAACCATTCTGGAAACTACGATACAGTGGGACCGACTACTACTCACTACGCTAGTGCTCAGTGCTACTAATCCTCGGAGTCTGTGGCTTCATCATCTTCAGCATCATCGATGAAGGTGAAATCATCCTCATCGGTGAAGAAGTCCATGGCCTGATCCTCCAGAAAATCATCGTCATCGCTGAGATAAGAGTAAGGGTCTCCACGAAGATCCTCTCCGGCATTCTCCCTTTCCTCCAACTGCATGTCTCTCTCGTGGATGGTCTCCTCCAGAGATGAGATGCGGTGGCGAAGACGGGCAATAATGCGCTCCTTTTTGTCGAGCTGACGGCGGCGAGACTTGCGATACTTTGCTAGCATGGATATGGTCTGATCCTTCGTCTTGATGATGGCAGACTTGTGGTTGCAATAGTCACGGCAGTTGTCCAACTCCTGCTGACGATCATACATCATGAAGCTAAGGTGGTCCAATTGAGTCTTCAGCTCGGGGTGGTATGGGGCTTCCAGTGGTTGTCCATTTGCATCACGCCTTGGGAAAAACTCAAAGCGAGTACCCTTGATCTGATTGATGCCCACCACAGACGGAAAGAGCTTCTGCATTGCTCTGGCAAGTCCATCGAGCCAGTTGTTTTCCCTCAAGGTAAACTGAATTCCCTCCGCAGTGGGAGGTTCAATCTTTCCTCGGAGACTTGCAACAATTAGCCACTGCAGATCTTATCCTCCTTGATCATTGAGCTGAGCTCCAAAGAACTCGGGGTGCAGACGCTCCAGAAGTTCCGAAAGCTGATCCAGATCCCTCTCAAAGATAAGGTCTCCCCCATTCCCAAGTTGGTAAAACTTGCTGTACTTCACATCCATCTATAAAAATAGAGGATGAGTAGATTAGTAGAGTGATCAAGTGTGTCAAAATTTTATGTATTTTGCAAGAGTTTTTGAGGAACATGAATTTTTAGGAAAGAATCAAAGAGATAAGAATGAGAATAGGTTTTTGTAAATATTTGTTTTCTGTGGTTTTGAAACTAAGTTTTTGATTCAAACGTCCAGTCTAACTAGGGTCTCCTATGGTCAGGATGGCTCTAATACCAACTTGCCAACACCCGGATTTTTCAATCCTAGATGCCTATTATGCCATACATCGCAATCCCATGATTACCATTTTTGCGAGACATAACAGAGTTGGATACCATAGTACATCATCCATTACAAACGATACATAAGTTCTTACACAAATAGGGACCTCATGATCCGGTTCTTAATACAACATCAAGCAGCGAAATACGTAATAATAACGGTAGCGTAGGCGAAGCTCCATCTTCGGGGTCACAGGCAATGCTGACGATGGGAGATGATCCTAGTTGCCGTAACCTTCCTGGGTTCCATCCTCCAGGTACTCCTCTTCATAGTCTGGCCATGGGAATAGCCAGGGACAAAGCCATGAGTACTCTTTAAGTACTCACAAACTACTACTAATAGGTAAAGGGGGTTTTCGGATAATAGGACACTAAGTTATAGGGTTGTTTCTCAAAATCCAGATTTATCTCTACTAAGTTCTAAAGCTAGTCAAAATTTTATAAATCCTAAGCGGGAGCTTGTGTTTCATATCACAACTCTGTTGTGGTCAAGTCAAAGTGTCAATTCATCTCACAGGTCATTTTGAAAAGTCTGACGGGGAAAAGATGGCCACTAACTGTCCATAATCATGACGCTATTCGAATAGTTTGACACTGCAGAGATTGTACACTTTCATCACAACATTCGATACATCCGTCGGGAACAAATCCTGAATTCACCATACTCAGTATGCGGATAATCAATCCTAACCTTTCAATTACACGCCCTAGTATAAGCACCTCTCCTGTGAGTTTGGCCTCCCAACCATGACCAACTATCATCTTGCACTGCATGTGTGGACAATCTTCACAAGGTAGCCTCAGCTCGGACCTTGGCCGTGAGGGAACTAATACTAAGGAATATAAGTTTCAACAAGCCCTACCCAATATTCGGTATTGTGGTTGTACGATAAAATTGGAATGGTATCGCATCCGACAACCATCGCTTTTAAAAAGGTAAGGCTCATGCCTCAAAATTTTCATTCACCAAAATCATCAGTGTTCTAAACACATGTCCAAAACATTTCAATAGAATGATCCATCATTCCAAGGTTTTCATAACCATTTTTCCACCAAGTATTCCCATCTAAAGTTGATCAAGTTTTATGCTTAGCACTAGCATCTACTGTGTGGGGTAGTAATGATGAGGGGTGGTAACTAGTGGAGTTTCAACTAAGTACAACCTCATGTCTTAGGCTGATGTCAAGGTTTCTAACTTAGGCCAAATTTTATGCTCTTTATGCAACCTTCAGCATCTTTCCAAAATCTACTAGTCACTTAAGTAAACTCTAAGTAAGATTTGATAAAGAAATAAAGTAAGAAGCTTGCAAGTAAAACTAGGATTGGTTTATCAAGTGGGTGTGATCACATATGCTTAAGGCATATAGTAGGTATAGTAAAAAGTATGGGCTTGCATAGGTATAGTCTCAGCTTGCACAATCAACTAATAGCATTAGGCTTGCATAGTTACTAGCTTGCTAAAGTAGAGTGTCTTGCAAGTTTTAGCTTGCCTTGTGCAGAGCAGTGGTTGAAGTTCTCCTCGGCTTCTTCTTCGTAGTATCCTCCTTCCTCCTCGTATCCTTGGTCGATACTAGCGTCTATGAATAAATACGAGGTACACAATCACCAAACAATACTTAACTACTTGCAATCATCACACACAAGGGTCCTATGGATGATCTAGCATCATCCCTAATATTACAAGGTTAAGGCTTGATTTAATTCCGTTTATTTTTAGAAAAGTAATTTCTACTCATTGAAAAACTACTTAAGATTTAATATTCTCCAAACCAAACATGGGATCATGTTGACACATGTCATCACCACATATTGTAGTCCATGGGAATGTGATTTAAAGTGGTGTCACAATTTAATAAGGTTTTACCCTTTTATTTTAATTAATTAAAGTGGCTAGAAATGCCTATGTAGCATTCTTTTATTCCTTGAACATTATTTCTGCAAGTAAACCTATATATTTTTATATATTCTGAAAGGTATGGTTAAATGTGATTTTTGAGAGTTGGAATCAACTCAAAAGCTATTATGGTTTAAATTTGAAAAATGTTTGAATGCAGAAAAGCTTCTGCCTTGTTATTTTTACCATGGGTGATCTATAGATCCAAATTACTTGAATCCAACGGGCTTGGATTCATCATTCACAGACCTTTCCAACAAAATTGGTTTCATTCAATTTGGTGCACTGAATCGATCTGGGTTGATTTTTGAAGTTGGGTACAGAAGTGTGTTTGAATTGAAATAGAAAAAGGTTTAATTTGAATAACTGGGCTGCGCGGGAAAAGTTACTGGGCCATCCTGCTAAGCGCAGTGCTCCCGCGGGCTGCTTAAGTGGGTGTCCCCACTGCCGCTGACACGGGCTGGGCGGTATGGGCGGCGTGGATCGCTCGATCTAGTTCTAATCTAACTGGTAGTCATCGCCGACGAGACAACTCCGGCGAGAACGAAACCTAGCGCCGCTGAGGGTCGCTGGGGCTCACCGGAATCTTGGCGAGGGTTGGCGGGCGAACGACAAAGTCGACGACGGCGAACTCAGGGGTGGTCGCGGCAGCTCCTGGGGCGGCTCCAATCGCGGGCTCCCTTCTTCTCCGGCAGCGGCAAGCTCCAGTGAAATTCCGGTGAGGTGGTGCTCGCCTTGATCTGAGAATGGTGTGGCACGATCAGTGAGGAGAGGGGAGTGAGATGGTGTGAAGAAATCGTGCGGGGGTGGCCTCTATTTATAGTCGAGCGAGGGGACCGTCGGGGCGCACGGTGAGCTCGTCGGAGGCGAGGTTACAGGCGGATAAAGGCATGGGCACGGGTAGGGGACGGTGCGGTGTCTCCTGGCAATGCTCAACGACATGGTCTCGAGGCATGGGGCGGTGTGGTTTGGTTTGGAACGGGCGGTGCTCTGCACGGCAGAGGCGGCGTCTTCGACGGCGGGCGGTGGCTGTGCGTCACGGGGCGGCAAACGGGGATGTCTGGCGGTCTCCTTGGTCGGTGGGGATTGTGTATGCATGCGGCGAGGGCGGCACGCGGTTTGCGGGTGATGGTCGAGGGTGGCGCTCTGACGCACGCTCGGCATGGTCTGGGCGCGGCTTGTGCGTGTGGTCCAGGGCTTGGCAACGCTCACGGCTGGGATAGTGAGTGGCGGTGGACGGTGGGCTGCCTCCCAGACATGCTGGCTAGGCTTGCTGCTGCTCCTAGCTTGCTGTCGACTATGGGGTGGCAAGAGGGTGCTCGGCTATTCACCATTGATGACAATGGCAAGCTCACAGTGGTGCTAGTGCCTGGCTAATCTTCCTAGATGATCTACTGAGTTGTGTGTGAGCTAAATGGGGAACCAGTTAGGCAAGAATCACTGCTCACAATAGTGTTTGATGTTTGTTTGATTTGTGTCTGCAACCTGTTTGATGAAATGGCCGCATGAAATCAAGTTTTGAATTTTGAAATGATTTTTGGTGGGTTTGCTAGATTGGTGCTGGTGAGTCTGCAGATGCTTGGGTTTTGAAAGTTGAGCTTGTTTGAGTAGTTTTTGAAAAAGTGGGATCTTCCCATATGATAAAGATTCAATTTTGAATTGTCATTTAAACTATGCATTTGAAAGTTTCTGGATGATCACAAAGTGGGCCTTGATACCTTGTTATGAGTACATTCAAGGGGTGCAAAGATCCGTAAAAGTTTCATAGGTTCTGAAAGTTTGAGACAGCCAAAGTAGGCATGTGAGTTAAATTGGCCAAAATGACCATTCATTTCATATATGTGTTTTGATTTACTTGTCTTTAGGAAAAGTGTGGGAAATGTTTTAGATGATGTTTATTTCACCTAAGAAACATTTTACAAGCAATGAAACAAACAAACAAGGTGGTTTTAAAGGATTTCAAAATCCATGCATACACATATGCATGCATTCATGATTTCATTTAGAAAAGTTTTTGTTAACCCTAATTTTGATGATCCAAGCTTAGTATTTTTGGGATGTTACATCCGGCCAGGGGGGGTAGAAGGGTGGTGCACCAGTGGGCCGAATGTCTCTTAGGCAACATGGAGGCAGGCTGATTAGCAAGAGGGACGATGGGAGGAGCTATATGAGCTCCCGACGGCGTCCCCTGCAGAGCCCGATCTAGGCCATGCAGGCACCGTCCGGGGTCCTTTATCATCGGGTGGGTGTTAGGAGCCCCAGGCATGGGCCACCGAGTATCGATCTTGGCCAGGCGGGCTCGGATCCGTAGTCATACCGATCTTGCTCGAGGGACCCATGGGAGGCATGGAGATGCGATGCTCTCCATGCTCGTCCCTCAGCACCCTTGCGGGCCCAGGTTATGAACCTCAGACCGGCGGCGGTCCGATATGTTGGAGATATGCCCTAGAGGCAATAATAAATGTAGTTATTATTATATCTTTGTGTTTATGATAGATGTTTACATTCATGCTATAATAGTATTAACAAGGAAACATTAATACTTGTGTGAAACTTAATTTGAAGTCCCTAGTAAAGCCTCTATACATCACTAGCTTGTTGGTTAATGAATGATTGTGGTTTCCCTGTCATGAACATTGAGATGTTATTAACAACAAGATCATATCGTTAGGAGAATGATATGGTGGACATACTCCTATAGATAAGCGTAGCATAAAGATCAAGTCATTTTAATAGTTCAATTGCTATATGCTTTCTGATACATAGTAACCTAATTCCTTCGACCATGAGATCATGCATATCACCTTTGCCGGATGTATGCTTTGATGACATCAAACACCACACCGTAACTGGGTGGCTATAAACGTGGCATTGAGTGTTCGGAAAGTATTGGTTGAAACACATGGATCAAGAGTGGGATTTGTCCATCCATATGACGGATAGATATACTCTGGGCCCTCTCGGTGGAATGTCATCCAATTAGCTTGCAAGCATGTGACTGGCTCACAAGGGATCACATATCATGGGAACGAGAAAAGAGTACTTATCGGTAACGAGGTTGAACTAGGTATGCAGAGATACCGACGATCATAACCTCGGATAAGTAAACTATCGTGAGACAAAGGGAAATTGGTATCGTATGTAAGTGGTTCATTCGATCGCAAAGTAATCGTAGAAATATGTGGGAGCCATATGAATTTCCAGATTCCTCTATTGGTTATTGTTCGGAGAAGTGTCTCGATCATGTCCGCATAATTCACGAACCGTAGGGAGACACACTTAAGGATTCGACGTTGTTTGAGTAGTTATGAAATGATGAGAAAGAGTCCGAATGTTGTTCGGAGTCTCGAATGGGATTCGGTATATCACGAGGAGATCCGGAATGGTCCGGAGAATAAGATTCATATAAGGAAAGTCCCGTTTCGGAGTTGGAGATGGTTCCGGTGTTTTCATCGGGAATGTTCTAGAAGGTTCCGGAATGTCCGGCACTCCGGAGGGGAAGGGTACAAGGGTACATGAATGTGTTATATCAATTTGGTATGATTGCATCATGTACTCGGTGTCATCGCTGAACAAAATAGAGGGTTTATTCAAATCCTAGTTTGAAAAGTCAAACGCCAAGTTTGAAAGTCAAACGGCTATTTTTGGGAAGTGGAGAGGGAGGTGGAAACCAACTTGGGGGAGGAGTTACTCCTCCCACCGCTGGCGCACCACCAAGCCGAGTTGGGGAGGGACTCCCTTGCCCTTGGCCGGCCCCCTCCACCTATAAAAGGAGCGGCAGGGCTCCCCTCCTAGACACAAGTTCCTACACCTCTAAACCCTATCCCCAAGCCGCCGCCGCCTCCATAGCCGCCGCCGGCCCTAGGGCACTCGCCGCCGCCTAGGTTAAACCCTAGCCGCCGGCCTAGCCCCCTCCTTGGTGTGTTTCCTAGAACACCGAGGACTCTCTCATACTCCACCATACTCGCTCCGGCTTAAGGCGAAGCCCTGCGAGATCTCCCCTCTACTTCCCATTCACGCCAGCCAGTCTGCGGAATCGCGAGGAGAGTGCTACAACCTCCGCTCACCGGAACAAGGGAGAGGAAGGTCTTCGCCGAGTATCGAACGTGTGACGGATCTTGGGAGCGCCGAACGCAATGGAAGGATCGTCTACGCGATCTTGAGATCGGGAAGAGTACGACTACATCACCCACGAGAATCTGCTCTCGTTAAACACTTTGGAATCTTCGAGGGTGAGTTATTCCATCGACTCGTTGCTACAATCTAGTAGATAGATCTTTTCTTTTTTTTTGTATGCGATAGAAATTTTTTGTTTTCCATGCTACGAATCCCTAAAGTGGTATCAGAGCCGTGTCTATATGTAGATCTGTTGCACGAGTAGAACACAATGGTCATTTTGGGCGTTGATGCTTTTATTGTCGATTGCTTCTTGTGTACTTTGCATCTTGCGGTATGTTGGGATGAAGCGGCCCGGGCTAACCTTACATGACATCGTTCATGAGACTTGCTCCACGCTTGACATGCAACTTGTATTGCATAAGTGGCTTTATGGTGCTCGCTTTCCTAGCATAGTTAAGATTCAATTTACAACGGTGATTAACAATGCTAGTATCAATGTTGTGGTTCTGTTCGTAAGTTAGAACGACACTTATTGAAAGCCCCAAACCACGTAAAATATGCAAAGAAAGTAGAGGCGTAACTTTGTTTTGCGGGTGTGATGTGATATGGCCATGATTGTGATTATATTTGATGTATGCAATGTTCCTTATTGTAAGTTGGCAACCGGCACGAGCCATATGGTTGTCTTTAATTTATGTTAAGACCCGCGTGTCTGTTCAAAGTAGTTGTAATAGTTGAAGCCGGTGGACGACAACCATGGAGAAGCGTCATTGACCTTTATGCAATGCCGGTGATGATGGAGATCATGATCGTGCTTGAAGATGAAGATCGGAAGCACAAAGAAGAAAGGCCATATCATATCACATATTATGAATTGCATGTGATGTTAATCCTTTATGCATCTTGTATTGCTTAGTAGATGATGGTAGCATTATAAGATGATCCCTCATGCACATGAATTTCAAGTCATAGAGTGTTCACCCTTAGTTATCACCGTTGCTAAAGCTTGTTGTTTCGAAGCACCACGTGATGATCGGGTGTGCTAGATTCTGCAAGTGCATACAACGTGAGCAAGCCAGATTTGCTCATGCAGAAACTAAGGTTTGATCTTGACGAGCCTAGCATGTACATACATGGTCTCGGAACACGGATCACCGAAAGGTAAAGCATGAATCATATAGTAGATATGATGAACATGTCTATTGTTCGCCATTGAAACTATATCATCTCTCGTGATGATCGGTGTTGATGTGGTGGATTTGGTTCGTGTGATCACTCAAACAATGTGAGGGATATTGTTTTGAGTGGGAGTTCACCTAGATTAATTTTATTATTAATTAGAACTCAATTTGTCATAAACTTAGTCTAAACTATTGCAAATATGTTGTAGATCAATGGCAGCCCCTACCATCAATTTTAATGCGTTCCTAGAGAAAGAAAAGTTGAAAAACAATGGAAGCAACTTCACGGATTGGTTCCGCAATTTGAGGATTGTCCTCACATCTGGTAATTTGACCTATGTCTTTGGATGCACATTTGGGTGACCCACTGCAATGATGCTGCCGATGAAGTAAAGAATGTTTACCTCACTCGGAAGACTCAGTACTCCACAGTTCAGTGTGCTATCTTGTATGGTTTAGAATAGGAGCTTCAGAAAAGGTTTGAGAATTCAGACCCATATGATATTGTCGAGGATCTCAAATTGATCTTTGAGACTCATGCGACAATTTAAAGCTATGAGGCTTCTGAAAAGTTCTTTAACTGCAAGATGGAAGAGGGCAGCTCCGTCAGTGAGCATGTGCTTAAGATGTCTGGGCACGCAAACAAACTTAAAAGCTTGGGTATAGTGATTCCTAATGCTTTGGGGATTTACCGCGTCCTCCAATAACTACCACCAAGTTACAAGAACTTTGTGATGAACTACAACATGCAAAAAATGAACAAGACGTTGCCAGAACTCTTTGCCATGTTGAAATCTGCAGAAGTGGAGATCAAGAAAGAGCACCAAGTGTTGTTGGTCAATAAGACCACCAAATTTAAGAAAGGCAAGTCTAAGCAGAAGGGACACTTCAAGAAGGGTGGTAAGAAAGTTATCACGCCGACGAAGAAGACCAAGGCTGGACCTAAGCCTGATACTGAGTGCTTTTACTGCAAGGGAGAAGGTCACTGGAAGCGGAATTGCCCAAAGTACTTGGCGGATTTGAAGAACGACAACATCAAGAAGAAAGGTATATCCGATATACATGTTATTGATGTGTATCTCACTAGCACTCGTAGTAGTGCCTGGGTATTTGATACTGGTTCGGTTGCTCATATTTGTAACTCGAAACAAAAGGTCTTGAGAATAAACGGAAGCTAGCGAAGAACGAGGTGACGATGCGTGGGAAAAGGATCAAAGGTTGATGTGATCGCGGTCGGCACGCTACCCTTCATCTACCATCGGATTAGTTTTATACTTAAATAATTGTTATTTGGTGCCCCTTTAAGCATGAACATTATATCGGGATCTTGTTTATTATAGACGGTTACTTGTTTAAGTCCGAGAATAATGGTTGTTCGATTTATATGAGTAATATGTTTTATGCACATGCACCTTTGATAGATGGTCTATTCTTATTGAATCTCGATAGTGGAAATACACATATTAATAACATTGAGGCTAAACGTTTGAAATCGAGCGATAACTCGACCTATATGTGGCACGGGCGTCTTGGTCACATTGGAGTGAAGCGTATGAAGAAACTCCATTCCGATGGACTTCTTGAATCACTTGATTTTGAATCACTTGAAAGATGCGAAGCATGTCTGATGGGTAAAATGACTAAGACTCCATTTTCTTGTATGATGGAGCGAGCTACGGACTTATTGGAAATCATACATACCGATGTGTGTGGTCCAATGAGTGTAGCATCGCGCGGTGGTTATCGTTATGTTCTTACCTTCATGGATGACTTGAGTAGATATGGGTATATCTATTTCATGAAACATAAGTCCGAAACTTTCGAGAAGTTTAAGGAATTTCAAAGTGAGGTAGAGAATCAACGTAACAAGAAGATTAAATTTCTACGATCTGATCGTGGAGGTGAATATCTAAGTTACGAGTTTGGCGAGCATTTGAAGAAATGCGGAATATTTTCACAATTGACATCGCCGGGAACACCACAGCGTAATGGTGTGTCCGAACGTCGTAATCGAACTCTCTTAGATATGGTTCGTTCTATGATGTCACTTACAGATTTACCGCTATCATTTTGGGGTTATGCATTAGAAACAACCGCATTCACTTTAAATAGGGCACCATCTAAATCCATTGAAACGACACCGTATGAATTATGGTTTGGGAAGAAACCTAGATTGTCGTTCCTTAAAGTTTGGGGTTGCGAAGCCTATGTAAAGAAGTTACAGCCGGACAAGCTTGGACCCAAAGCGGAAAAATGCGTCTTCATTGGATACCCGAAGGAAACTATTGGGTATACCTTCTATCATAGATCCGAAGGCAAAATCTTCGTTGCCAAGAATGGATCCTTTCTAGAGAAGGAATTTCTCTCGAAAGAAGTGACTGGAAGGAAAGTAGAACTCGACGAGGTTGTCGAACCTTCTCTCGAAATTGCAAGTAGCGCAACACCGGAAGAAGTTCCTGTGGTGCCTGCACCAATAAGAGAGGAAGCTAATGATGATGATCATGAAACTTCGGTTGTAGTTGCTACAGAGCCTCGCAGGTCAACGAGAACTCGTACCACTCAAGATTGGTATGATCCCGTTATGAATGTCATGTTGGTGGACAACACCGATGACCTTGAGACGTATGAGGAAGCGATGATGAGCCCAGATTCCAATAAATGGCAAGAAGCCATGAAATCCGTGAAGGGTTTCGCGGCATAGTAAATCAAAATTTTCTACGGAGCGAACAGAGGGAAAGCCAAGATCTAATCTAGGAGATGAAAACAACGAGAGAGATTGGATTAGATCTTCATACCCTTGAAGATTCGCAGTGAACGCTCGTCGGAACGTGGGTGATGTAGTCGTTCGCTTCTCCTCCTCGCGATCCGATCCGATCTAGCACCACAAGTGGCGGTGCCTCCGTGAGATGCACACGCAAAGCACTCGAAGTCTCCTCCTTCCTCGGACCAGCGAGTATGGTGGAGAGATAGATTGGATCTATAACACGACGGCGTGGTGTATATGGTGGAGAATTTCTGCTGCAGGCTTCGCCACAAACAATGGGAGGGAGAGAGGAAGGTAGCAAGGCGCTAGGGCTTGGAGGAAGGTGTGTGTGTGGGGGAGGCGCCACCCCTCTATATATAGAGGGGGCCAGCCCTTGCCCTCCTCCAAGCCTATCTCTAGTTTAAACAATTTAAACTCTCCCTTATCTAGAAATCCTATCTCTAGTTTAAACGATTTAAACTCTCCCTTATCTAGAAATTCTATCCCGAGATTTAAACGAGTCAAATCTCTAGAATCGGCTGGGCCCTATGGGGCCTTGTGCCCTGGCCCAAAGCGGCCAGACACTCCCTCATAGGCCCATGCCCCTCCCGGAAGGTGGGGCCACGTTGGTCCCCTTCCGAAGGTTCTAGAAGCTTCCAGACAATACCGATTAACCCGAACAATTCAACTCCAAAACTGACCGCCTTATATGAATATTATTCTCCGGACCATTCCGGAACCTCTCGTGATATCCCGGATCCCATCCGAGACTCAACAAAATTCATAAACCAATTATCCAATCTATCCTAGCGCCAAGACACGTTAAGTGTGTGACCTGCGGGTTCGAGAATATGCGACATGATCTTCTATCAATAATCAACGGGTGCAGGCACCCATATTGACTCCCACACATTCATCGATGATCATATCGGATGAACCACGATGCCAGATTCAATCAATCCTATATATTCCCTTCGTCTCGCGATATTTTACTTGCCCGAGATTCGATCGCTTGCATCACATACCTAGTTCAATCTCGCTCACGGCAAGTACTTTACTCGTTCAGTAATCCGATATCACTTTGTGATTAACTCCTTAACCACATGCTTGCAAGAGGTGTTGATATCGACACGAGTGGGCCCAAGTATATCTCTCCGACCAGGAGGGACAAATTCCATCTCGATACATACAACCCAACAGATACTTTCCGATCACCTGAGAGACACCTTTATGATCACCCTCTCATAGGATGACGTTTGATGACCTCAAAGCTTTATTCCGGTACCAGGGAGTTGCATTATCTCATGGTATAAGGAATACAATATTTGACATAAGAAAAGCTTCGCAAAGATGAACACGATGAAATGATCTAATTGCTTCGCTTAGTTTGGGTCTGTCCATCATATCATTCTCCCAATGATATGATCTCATTATCAATTGACAACTCATGTCTATGGTTAGGAAACCTTAACCATCATTGATCAATGAGCTAGTCCATAGAGGCGTACTAGGGACACGGTGTTGTTCACAAACCACACAAGTATTAAAGTTTCCGCTTAATACAATTCTAGCATGGAATATAAACTTTATCATGAACAAGAATTATAATAATAACATCTTTATTATTGCCTCTAGGGCATAATTCCAACAATCCGAGATTGGATCCATGTACGAAAACCAAGTATGGACTTTGGTGGACTTACCGGATGGCCGAAAGGCTGTCGAGAACAAATGGATTTTCAAGAAGAAAACAGATGCTGATGGTAATGTTACTGTCTATAAAGGTCGACTTGTCGCAACGGGGTTTCGAAAAATTCAAGGAGTTGACTACGATGAGACTTTCTCACCAGTAGCAAAGCTAAAGTCTGTGAGGATTATGTTAGCAATCGCTGCATATTATGATTATGAGATATGGCAGATGGATGTCAAAACAACATTCCTCAATGGATACATTGATGAAGAGTTGTATATGATGCAACCCAAAGGTTTTGTCAATCCTAAATATGCTAACAAGGTATGCAAACTTCAACGGTCCATTTATGGATTGAAGCAAGCATCCCGAAGTTGGAATCAACGTTTTGATAAGGTGATCAAAAGTTTTGGTTTTGTACAAACTTATGGAGAAGCTTGTATTTACAAGAAAGTCAGTGGGAGCTCTGTAGCATTCTTAATACTATATGTAGATGACATATTGTTGATTGGGAATGATGTAGACCTTCTTAATAGTATCAAGGAATATTTGAATAATAGTTTTTCAATGAAGGATCTTGGCGAAGGAGCTTACATATTAGGCATAAACATTTATAGAGATAGATAGAGACGCCAAATATCATTGTCACAAAGTACATATTTGGACAAAGTTCTAAAGAGGTTTGGAATGGAAGATAGCAAGAAAGGGTTCTCGCCCATGTTGCCCAATACGACCTTGAGTAAAACTCAAAGTCCGACATCGACAGAAGATAGAGAAAGGATGAGTAAGACTCCCTATGCCTCAGCCATAGGATCTCTAATGTATGCCATGCTATGTACTAGACCCGACATTGCATATGCTATTAGTTTAACTAGCAGATATCAAAGTGATCCAGACATCCTTAAGTACTTGAGAAGAACTAAGGATATGGTTCTTTCTTATGGAGGTGATGAACAGCTCGTTGTTAATGGTTACACCGATGCTAGTTGGAACACCAATCCGGATGATTCTAAATCACAACTGGATACGTATTTATTTTGAATGGTGCAGCGATTAGCTGGAGGAGTGCAAAGCAAAGCGTTGTGGCGAGATCTTCAACTGAATCGGAATATATGGTCGCCGGAGGCTTCACAAGAAGCAATATGGATGAAAGAGTTCATTACAGAGCTGGGTGTGGTTCCTAGTGCTTTGGACCCAATGTCTATCTCGTGATAACATGGGCGCCATAGCCAATGCGCAAGAACCAAGGTCACACAAGAAGTCAAGCACATCAAGCTACGTTTTCACGCTATTCGAGAACATATCCAAGATGGGGATATAAAGATTTGCAAAGTACACACAGATCTGAATGTGGCGGATCCGTTGACTAAACCTCTCCCGAAGGCAAAACATGACCAACACCAAACTGCAATGGGTGTTCGGTATATTACCATGTAATCTAGATTAGATGACTCTAGTGCAAGTGGGAGACTGTTGGAGATATGCCCTAGAGGCAATAATAAATGTAGTTATTATTATATCTTTGTGTTTATGATAAATGTTTACATTCATGCTATAATAGTATTAACAAGGAAACATTAATACTTGTGTGATTTGTAAACTTAATTTGAAGTCCCTAGTAAAGCCTCTATACATCACTAGCTTGTTGGCTAATGAATGATTGTGGTTTCCCTGTCATGAACATTGAGATGTTATTAACAACAAGATCATATCGTTAGGAGAATGATATGGTGGACATACTCCTATAGATAAGCGTAGCATAAAGATCAAGTCATTTAATAGTTCAATTGCTATATGCTTTCTGATACATAGTAACCTAATTCCTTCGACCATGAGATCATGCATATCACCTTTGCCGGATGGATGCTTTGATGACATCAAACACCACACCGTAACTGGGTGGCTATAAAGGTGGCATTGAGTGTTCGGAAAGTATTGGTTGAAACACATGGATCAAGAGTGGGATTTGTCCATCCATATGAGATAGATATACTGGGCCCTCTCGGTGGAATGTCATCCAATTAGCTTGCAAGCATGTGACGGCTCACAGGGATCACATATCATGGGAGCGAGAAAAGAGTACTTATCTAACGAGGTTGAACTAGGTATGCGAGATACCGACGATCATAACCTCGGATAAGTAAACTATCATGAGACAAAGGGAAATTGGTATCGTATGTAAGTGGTTCATTCGATCGCAAAGTAATCGTAGAAATATGTGGGAGCCATATGAATTTCCAGATTCCTCTATTGATTATTGTTCGGAGAAGTGTCTCGATCATGTCCGCATAATTCACGAACCGTAGGGAGACACACTTAAGGATTCGACGTTGTTTGAGTAGTTATGGAATGATGAGAAAGAGTCCGAATGTTGTTCGGAGTCTCGAATGGGATTCGGGATATCACGAGGAGATCCGGAATGGTCCGTATAATAAGATTCATATAAGGAAAGTCCCGTTTCGGAGTTGGAGAATGGTTCCGGTGTTTTCATCAGGAATGTTCTAGAAGGTTCCGGAATGTCCGTCACTCCGGAGGGGAAGGGTACAAGGGTACATGAATGTGTTATATCAAGTTGGTATGATTGCATCATGTACTCGGTGTCATCGCTGAACAAAATAGAGGGTTTATTCAAATCCTAGTTTGAAAAGTCAAACGCCAAGTTTGAAAGCCAAACGACTATTTTTGGGAAGTGGAGAGGGAGGTGGAAACCGACTTGGGGGAGGAGTTCCTCCTCCCACCACCGGCGCACCACCAAGCCGAGTTGGGGAGGGACTCCCCTCCCCTTGGCCGGCCCCCTCCACCTATAAAAGGACGGGCAGGGCTCCCCTCCTAGACACAAGTTCCTACACCTCTAAACCCTATCCCCAAGCCGCCGCCGGCCCTAGGGCACTCGCTGCCGCCTAGGTGAAACCCTATCCGCCGGCCTAGCCCCCTCCTTGGTGTGTCTAAACCCTAGAACACCGAGGACTCTCTCATACTCCACCATACTCGCTCCGGCTTAAGGCGAAACCCTGCGAGATCTCCCCTCTACTTCCGGTACCACGCCGTTGTCTTTGGAATCGCGAGAGTGCTACAACCTCCGCTTTCTTGGAACAAGGGAGAGGAAGGTCTTCCGAAATCCGAACGTGTGACCGATCAAGGAACCTTGCCGTAACGCTTGGGAAGGATCGTCTACGCGATCTTGAGATCGGGAAGAGTACGACTACATCACCCACGAGAATCTGCTCTCGTTAAACACTTTGGAATCTTGGAGGGTGAGTTATTCCATCGACTCGTTGCTACAATCTAGTAGATAGATCTTGGCTTGTTTGTTTGTATGCGATATAAATTTTTTGTTTTCCATGCTATGAATCCCTACACGATACTCCCGGGTGAGCGTGGTGGTGGTGGTGGTGCTACTTGGCGGCAGGGTTTGACGGTGGCGGTTGATCCCCTGGTGTACAGAGAAGTAGGGGATAGTGTGGGGGTGGATTGGACGACGGTTCCCCTGCTGCAGTGCATCGGCGGGGATTCATGGGCCCTTGTGTGCTCGGTCGGGCCAGGAGGGCCTGGTTTGCCTCCGCGACTGTATTCGGTCAGCTACCGCCGTCCGATGGTGGAGGTTGTTCCCTCCCGTGCGCTGTTGTTCGGGCAACCCCAGCCGAAGTTTCCCTCTTTTCTGTCTTACTGGCCCTACTGCGTGTGTCATGGTGAGATAGCGGTGGTGGCTGCGAGACCGTGTTAGCGTGCGTTGGCGGGTGGCAAGCATGGTGGAGCATTGCGAAGCGTCCGGGAGTATGGTTTTTTGAGGGGTCGTGATAAATTCTTGTCATCTTGACACCGACGCGATGACGCCTGCTGGATCGTCACCTCCCCATGTCCTAGGGTGCCATCATAAAGGGCGTCGGGAGTACCACTTCCCCACCTCCTGGATCGTATCGAGGGAAACCCTAGGACCAGTCCGAGCAGCAGCGTTGTCATCATCTCCTTCCTTCTTGGAGGTGTTACTATTGAAAATATAAGCAATAATCCATATGATTTAAGCCGAATAATAAAATAATAAAACATGATCGTACAAACAGTACTAAAACTAATCATGCAGATGAACAAAGTAGATGAACATATTACATCTATACAAGATAAACCTATAACATCTACTCCAAACACTAGAAATAGAAACTCTAGCATAATCTGAAAGAGAGAGAATGAGATCACATATGATGCAGTTGCGGCAGAAGCCGCAGCAGAGGGTGCAGCGGTGGCAATAGCCGCAACAGTAGAGTTGTCGCCCATGTTGAGATCGACTAAGAGGTCGCTGACGTCCGGGAACTCTTCATCGAACGACGTCGTGGTTGCCAGTAGTCGCGTTTGAGCTCTCCCCAAAACCCTGATCGCCCCTCACCTGTACAGGTTCACGAGAGGCAGGGTTCCGGAGGCCTACTGTACGGATCTGCGGTGCACGCCGCAAGCCGGGATGAGGAAGACAAAGACGGCGGCGCAAGGTTCTAGAAATAGGAGGTGATGTCTACCCACTTATATTCTTGTAGACAGTTGTTGGGCCTCCAAGTGCATAGGTTTGTAGAACAGCAGCAAGTTTCCCTTAAGTGGATCACCCAAGGTTTATCGAACTCGGGGAGGAAGTGGTCAAAGGTATTCCCTCTCAAGCAACCCTGCAATCAAGATACAAGAAGTCTCTTGTGTCCCCAACACACCCAATACACTTGTCAGGTGTATAGGTGCACTAGTTTGGCAAAGAGATAGTGAAATACAAGTGGTAACGGTGCCAGAAAATAGCTTGACGGTGAGGTAAATACTAAAGGCAAAAGGAAGGAAGCAAGCAAACATGTAACAGATCTAGATGCAAACGGTGTTTCAATGCTTAGAAATAAGGCCTAGGGATCATACTTTCACTAGTGAACACTCTCTCATATAAATATCTTCTCTTAATGATACTACCATGAACTACTCTCCGGTTGGACACTCTAATCCATGGTAGGGCTATAACAACACTCCTCAAAGTTCGCCTTTCCCAATCTAGATAACCCCACACTGTCACCTTGAGCGCTAGATGGTTCCAACAAACACCACAATTTCATAAATACATCCAACTCCAAATACAAGTCATAACATATATATATGTAATTTAGCCTAAGTGCCACACACGGTGTGCATGCTGTCACTTTCACACTCGTGGGGAAAAGCATAGATCTATTAAAGCACAATGAGTATTATGTAGATTCTAGACTAAGTGCCACCATGGAGTTCATGCTGTTACTTCCACACACATGGGGAGAGTAGAGATCTATTGAAGCACTTGAGTAGCAGAGTATATCTACTTGATTACAAAGCTCATGACCACAACATGATCACGCATAGAGAGAGAGAGAGAGAGAGAGAGAGAGAGAGAGATGGACACATAGCTATCGGTAGAGCCCTTAGCCTCGAGGAAGAACTACTCCCTCCTCATCATGGGAATCAGCAACGGTGATGGAGATGGTGATGGGGATCGATGGAGATGGCTTCGGGGGCACTTCCCCGTCCCGCAGGGTGCCGGAACAGAGACCTTTTGTCCCCCGAATCTCCCTTTTGGTGGCGGCGGCACTATGGAGGTTTTCGTGGATTTCTGGTCGATTCCTTAGGGTTTAGGCATCGGGGGATTCTTATAGGCGAAGAGGCGAGCCTGGGAGGCGGCCAGGGGGCCCACACCCTGCCCAGGCGCGGCTTAGGGTGGGCCCACGCCTGGGGGGTGCGGCCGCCCTATGACTCCCCTCCGTCTCTCCTCTAGACTCCGTGTTCTCCTCGGTGAAATATTGACTTTGGCTTTTGTCCCGTCCAATTCCGAGAATATTTCCTTACTAGCTTTTCTGGAACCAAAAATAGCATAAAACAGGCAACTGGCACTATGGCAACTTGTTAATAGGTTAGTACCAGAAAACATATAAAAACACCTCAAAATATGGACAAAGCAAAGCAAAGTAGATACTAAACAAGCATGGAACATCAAAAATTATAGATACGTTTCCGACGTATCAGGAGGCACATATATGGACGAATAACACATATTCTCATCACATGTATGTATATGGGAGGAGCTCCATATATGGACGAATAGGCAGCAACCACTGCTCATGTCATCCTTCATAACTATAGCTGACAGATAAACGACGTCAATCGTATTATCCCGATATTAAGGGATTTCTCCTGAGGCATGGACATGGCTTAGTAAGTTCTCCTTGCTTCCCCAAGTTAGTACGTAAAGGATGATAACTAATTTATAGTCACAGTAAGTGCTATCCTCCCTCTATCTACCAAAAAGTAATCCCCTTCATCAAGTCCCCATAAGAGGCAATATTAAAGAGGTGCACAACTCTCCACATCAAGATGGAGACAATTAACACATACACATAATTTTGTATAACATAATAATCTCTACCTCATATAAATCATATACTAGGGTTTCTCCATCTCCCCAAAAACTTATGATCTACTCATACATGGAGGCAAACATCATCATGGCAATGGTAATGAAAACAATTATAGATGAATAGTTCTTATATAAATCCACAACTAGTGCTAGAATTACAACAAGATCTAGATGGGATGGATGTAGATGATGGTGATGCATCGGTTGATGAAGATGGAGATCGATGCCTTGGCCTCCTAGATCTGCTTAGGGCGAAGATGGATCCCTAGGGCAAGTTCCCCCTCTAGATCCCTTCCGGAGGTGAGGTTTTCGGTGATTTTTGTGTGTTCTGTATGTCGTTTCTCTGATCTAGTTGCACGGGGTGAAACTATTTGAGGAGGCGATGCCGGCGCCAACTATACGGCTGGAACTATATGACCGGAAAGTTGCTCCTGCTGTATAGTTGGTCGCTAAACCTTCTGTATCCTCCAATCGCTTCGGGTTTTCTTCTGGTGTTATTAATATTTCCCAAATAAGCGATTTATGTTGTGTTGACTCCTTTTCGCTCCAGTATAGTTGGTCCAAGAGTTGTATCCATTGTATCCATCATTTGTCCCGATCCTGGTGAATATAAACATAAAAGGTGCGTGCGAACGCCGTAAAATACCAAGATCTTACCACTACAATGCAAAATAATAATATAAAACATGATGCAAATATGCACTCATCAAGCATTGGCCTGGGAATGAATGAAATTCCAAAATAAAGAAGTATTTGAAAAATCAAAGAAATGAAATAAATATTGCAAAAGTTTATCTTCGCAAAGGCATTGGTGGGACCTTTTACATTCCCCTTTCTTTGTAGCTGCGAATGTGAATCACGGTTCATCTAAATTCCTTTCTGCATATATGCACAATCTTTGGTCAGGTTTCTCTGTCAGGTGCTCGGTAGCTCTCCTTCAAAAGTTCACAATGCTAAACACATACATTCTAGAGATAGGATGTTAAATCTGGTAATCTCAATATGTTGGGGCAGTCATAAATCTCATGTCCTGCTAGACTATAGAAGCACTTAAGATTTCCTTGTAGGGACCTCATTTCACACCTACATAATCTCAGGCACTTGACAGAAGTGAAATTTGCAGATTCTAACGTTCTACCTGTGCATTGTCATTTTATATTTGAATGAACCACAACAAACAAGATGCATACTATCAATGGGTGAATGCAACTTATAATTACTAGGAGCATAAAGATGTCATGTATCGCCTCCTCTTTCATAATTGTTGCATTCACTAGAAGCAAATTTGACAACATAGATATTAGATTGGTGCAACTTTGTGGAATTTTGAACATAAATAGGATCATTGAAATTATCAAGGTCAATAACATGATTTCCTCTCTCAAAATCATTGCAAGAGTTAATATCAATCTTAGCCGGATGATTCCAAGAAGGGTCTTCATAAGGTAATTGCAAACTATGCATATATTTCTCACACAAAGCATATTTCTCATATATGGAGTAGTTACGAGAATTCAAGAATAGTATATGACTTTATTGAGGGAGAGTATCATCACAACCAAAAAATAAATAATTATCAATTGTACCCTCACATATACTAGTAACCATCGTTTCACCTGGAGGATCGCCAAGCATAATAGAATCATCATCTAGAGCACTGTCATATAATGAATCATGTTCAATGGGAATAATAGAACTACTAGAATTATATTCTTTTGTTCCTAAAGTATTTTATACCTAATTATCATATGAATTTCCATAAAAGCATGCACATACTAAATTCATCAAGTATGGAGTCATCATCATATAGATAATCATTACTTACCATTACCTTTTTATCCACCCATGCCATAGGCACGATCTAGCATGGGGGATATTTGATATCTAAATATGGATTTTGTAGGAAGGAGTAAAGTAGAATCATTACTATCTTCACTATCAATTTATTATGTAGGAAGGAGTAAAGTAGAATCATCATAGATCATGTCTAACACATACTCTTCATCGTTTTTAAAACTATTATCAGCAATAATTTCACTAGGCATGTGTTGATATTCATCTTGAGAAGAAGGTCAATATGGATGTTCATGTACCTATTCTTCTTCATCATCCTTATTTTCTTCTCCTGCAAAATATTAGGACTCTCCCTAATAGAAAATAAATCTTCTATAATAATCAATGGCAGAGGCATTATCACAAAAATATTTTGGCAGAGAAGAAGAGGTTCGAAACCTCATACCTCTCAGACATGTCCTAGGGCGCAAAGATGGACTTGAGATTAGTGGTGATCTCAAAAGCACACTTGTTCTCAAAGTGCTTCTCTAGGTCGACCTCCATAACATAGAGCATGCCATTCTAGACGTAGGAGTTATCATATGCCTTCGTCTTATAGACGTTCTTATCAGCTTGGGAGGCGTTGGCATCGGGCGCATCACCTAGCTCGGATTCTGGTATGTAGGAAAGCTTCTGGGAAATGAGGAGAATCCACAAATTATGGGACCAGGTGGTGAAGTTTGACCCGTCAGTTTTGAGCTTTTTTTCTCAAGGAATGGGCCAAGGTTGAAGGTATAGGGAGAGACATCTACAATGTTATTTGCAAAGTCATTAATCTTATGTTCATAATATGAGTTATTATTTAGTTAAAGTAAATTACCAGAACTCCCACTTAAATGAACATCCCTCAATATTCATTTAGTGATTACACGATCCCTTTACACTATATCATCCTCGATCATCACAACCTTTGATACAGCTGCCAGGCTGGACTAAACATGTCGATCATATCATTATGTGACTCGTGCTTACCCTTTTGGTCACCTATGTTCCGAGATCATATCTGTACATGCCAGGCTTGCCAATTTTAACCATAGTGTATTGTAGTGCATACATGGCTTGCACCCACCATATGTGAACACTGATATTGTCTAGCACCCGATCATCACGTCTTGCTTCATAACAATGGACTTTCTTCGTGGTGCACACTAATGGGAGAACACGAACATTGGAATTATGTTTGAGGGATCATCTCATTAGGCTACCATCATAAGTCTAATACTAGCACACCAAGATACACAACAATTAACATCAAATGAAAATAGTTTATGCGATATGTGGTGGTCGTCGCAACTTGATCTCCATCAAGTGCGCCGGATTTGCAGTAGGTTCATGGTGCCACCTTGCCTTTGGATGTTCATCACATACACACTTACCTATACCACACATATCACAAGCCCAAACAACACTTTTCGGTAATGATATTGAATAAGGTATCATGATACCAATTATAAAATCTCGGACAAGCCAAGTATCAATGTAACAAAGGGAATTAGATTCAATGTTTATGGTTCAAACGACATCGAAATCGTGGAATGCAATGGGTTCATTATGGGCATCTGGTCCCGCTGATGATCATTGATTCAAGAAGTGTCTCGATCATGTCTATGATGTTCCTAAACCGTAGGGTAACACACTTAAGGGTTTTATGATGCTTGGAGATCGTTTTGGATTTATCGTAATCATAGGAAGAAAGATATGAGAATAACGGAAGTGTTTCGAGAGATAACCAGAATCATTCCGGGGGGATCCGAAGGAGTTCGGAGTGAATCGAAAGTCTTTTTTGGGTCAAAGATAATTTAATAATATGCATTTTATATTAATTATTGGAATTGATAATAAAATAATATTTAAAATTAAATTTATTAGGCAAACTTCTCTAATGGTCCAAGTCCTAGAGGGAACAATGCCCAAGAGGACATCCACCGGGGGCATAGCGCGGGTGGGGCCTATCCCCGTCGCTGGCCTCCCATGGGTCGTGCGAGGGGCCCACCCAACCTCGACACATGCCTCCACCTCCTCCCTTGGTTTAATCTCACCACGAGACTTTTGATGGGTAGCCTATTTTTCCCTATATATAAAGGTGTATATGGGAGGAATAAGGACACACAATATTCTCTAAGGCAATTCCCTAGGGAATTCTCTCTCTTTTCTCTCGCAAGTCCCAAGTAAGGACAACGCGTGTGGGAGACAGCTCTGTTGCGGTATGCCGTTGTGCTGTAGGGACTCCGGCCATAAGATCTACTTCTACATCACAGATGGATTAGGGAGAATGGGAGTTTTCATCGAACATAGGACGCGTGTGACACCTGGGGGCACTACCACTTGTGGCGCTAGGAGATGTTGTAAAAGGACCAGGAGTGACGAGCGAGGAGCTTCATGACCTTGTGGTCGGTACAAGAACGACTACATCATCCACGTTCCTGCATGACCGCTAAGTGCTTTCGGTCTACAAGTGTATGTTCCCGAAGTGTCTCTCCGTTACAACATTACTCCTAGATAGATCTTGGGCATATTGGTGTTATGCTAGTCAGGAAATTTTTGTTTTCTGCTGCGAACCCCTTCACTTTTGTGGCCCCAACACCTCTCCAACATAGAAATATATTTCTTGAAAGTGAACTACAGGAATTACATCTTCGTGTATCCTCTCTGGTTTACTTGTTCATTGCCTTTACTTCTTGTCTATACCACATTTTTATCTTGTTTTTCTTTGTCCTTTAGGGCTTCTCACCTACTTGCATCTATAGCCAATCTTGTTTACTAAAAAGCCTAAAATTGAAAAAGAAATTAAAAAGTGGTAGTCTCCTATTCACCCCTGCCCCTTAGCCCACCTAGTTGGTCCTTTCAAAGGTAAAGCTATTTATATCTCCTACTAGAGTGTCACAACTTTAGCTGTCTATGCATTAAACAAATCAAAGGAACAATGGATGTTGACTTAATGCAAGGAAATAAAGTGCAATAAAAAATGAATGTGAAACTGTATCAATCTTCTAAATGCAAGAGTACAAGATAGAGTTTTTACTTATGGGGACAATGGACCTGGGCTCATGGGTTCACTTGATCTCTCTCTCTAACAATGGTTGCGATCATGTCACAAATGATAAAGTATACATAATTTTCATGTTTTAATGGCTAACATTTATATGGAATACATGTCCTAGAACATGCCATTGAGAAAGGGAGTTCCAAGAGTGTGATGTCTCATGCAATAGGCTATTCCTTTAACTTGGACACAAGTACTATTTTTTTCTTTTACCCCAAGATGCATGTATCCCAAACGATGTGGTGCTAGTTGCCACATAGTGGTACCGCTTAAGTCACTCGGCTACACCCTCCAATACTACATACATCTAGATAAATTGAACTCCTTTATTTAAGAACACACTACAACAATAATGCAAAGGTTTTATATATGGTGCACATCATGCACCCCTCTCATCTACCTACACTCGGTTGTGTCAAACAACTCGTGATGTGGGCAAACAAGGAATTTCCACGATAACCTTGTGTCATGTAATAAACAAACCAATGCATTCGACATAATAATATATTTTCGGAGTATGAAAAGCTATAAACGTCCCAACACATGATACCTTCGATCCAGATTACGGATATAGTATAGATCTTTTCCCTAGTAGACCTAGGTTTATCGAATCCTCGGGAAGGAGAAAGCAAAGTGAGATTACTTAAATGGACCTTCGAGAGTTTTAGAATTCCTTTTGTGTTTTCACCGGACCAAGAGTTTGCGATCCTTTTGTTGTTGTTGACGATGGAGAGAGAGAGGGCCTAGGGTCTTCGGTTTAACCAGTAGCTGTGCAAAACATCTGATGGGTATAAAATATAATAATAAAGTGTGCATGTAATCGTTAGAGCAAGATAATTATATGTGGGCAGTGCATCCATAATTGTTATCGCCTCCACAACCGCTTATAGCAATAACCTACTAGTTTAATCCATAGAAGAAAGAGAACTAATGATATGCATAGTGATGTCATCATTTAATCCCAAGTAAATCCCTCACATACAACCGTACTACCCCTTCTGTCACTGGGGTTCCCAACCTGCAAATCAGTCATTACTCACACTCCATATACCTGGATCAATCCTCGGGGTATTGGGTACCTGAAAAGTCCTTAGATTGAGGCAAGCGAGGGTACTACAATCATCATGTCATACAAACTAATACATGATCCCATCTATGATAAACAACATGCACACAAAGCTACATGGCTATGCCGAAGCCCTTAGCCTAAGGAGAATTACTCACACATAGAGATGAAATCACCAATCATAAACATTGTAATAGAGATCATATGATTGATAGCAAATAGTCTTATAGTGTCTCCAATTGGAGAAGAGATCTACTATTACAAGTGGTGGAGTATGGCTATGATGGTGGAGAAGGGTTTGGAGATTTAGACCTAGATCCATTCCTCCGGCGTGGCGGCTTCTGGTGGCAGGGAGAGTTGAGGTAAAAAAGAATCCATGTTTCTCGTCACCCGAAGCCTCTTTATATAGGGGTCCCTTCACGAAAGTTGTTTTGTTTGACCTAATGGAGTTGATGCCAACTATATGGCCGTAACTATACGACCGGAATAAATTTCCCACTGTATAGTTCGTCGTTAAGTCTTCTGGATCCACTTCATGGCTCCTAGTTTCTTTGACTTGTTGGAAATCTCGTATCTTTGGAATTTATGTTGTGATTCTCATCATCATAAGTCATTATCTGTGCAGGAAAAAATAGCAGGAAAGGATTGCATGCCCCTTTGATCATTAGGCATTAGTGGCAGGGTTTAGAGAGATATTTCATCAAATATATGAATAATATGTAGTTTAAATGCAGATGTGGATGGCTATATTTCACAGCCATCAACCTCCCCAAGCTTAAACTTGATCGTACTCGAGCAAGAAAACCAAAATCAAAAAGGAACTCGGCATTTAAACTGAAATAACGAGATGATGATCTTACTCATGATTGGTAGTCTCATGTTTCCTACACTTTATTAATCTGAATTTTTTTAGCATAGATAGAGTAATGCCAAGCATATCATACGAGTTTCATGAATCCTTATAGGGCAGAAAAATTATTGTAAGTATGGATGATTCAAAAGAGTAAACTTTATTCCATGCCATATAATCAACCCATAAGCTTGATTTTGGATAATAAAGTATAATCATGTAAAATTGAGAGTGTGAGAGTTCGTCATGGAAAGCATATACACTAAAGTATATCAATTCTCCCACATCAATAAATCAAGACTTTTCAAGCACTACTTTTCTATTCTTTCAGTTCTTAAGTAATTGAGAGCATGCCAAAAAATTCCATTAGTTTATCGGGCTGTGATGAACACTCATGGCATTACTAAGGTTTTTGTTACTTTTGCATAATGATTACTCATATCAGCAAGAGGAGTAATTCCATCATGTTTACAGCTGCCTGAGAGTGCCAAGAATCTTACACATTATAGCATTGCCGCTACATATATTTAATCAACTCATAGCCGAAATCTAGGAGTTTCCTCCATGAAGATCGTCCGTAGGCTAGCGGCGTTGTTGGCATCCCACGAAGTTTGACACGCATAAAGCTATATCATTCTTACGATTCACAAGTTAAACTTTGGCATGCTCAAAAAACCACTAAACATGAATTCAATTGAACAAATCCTTTCAAAGAGAGGTATCAAGTCATTATTTTCTATTGAAGGGAATATGCCCGAGAGGCAATAATAAAGTGGTTATTTTCGTATTCCTTATTTATGATAAATATTTATTTTGCATGCTATAATTGTATTAATACGGAAACGTTAATACATGTGTGTTTAGTAAACAAAAAGGAAGTTCCTAGTTATGCCTCTCTTATAAACTAGCTCGTTGATTAACAAGATGATCAAAGGTTTCCTGATCATGGACATTGGATGTTGTTAATAACGAGGTCACAACATTAGTGTAATGGTGTGATGAACATTCATCTGAAGTATAGCATTACGATCAAGGTCATTGTGTTTATATTGCTATAACATCATACGAAGTAATCTTAGTCCTTAGACCATGAGATCATGTCAATCACTAATACCGGAAGAGTATCTTGATAACATCAAACGTCATACCGTAACAGGGTAACTATAAAGATGGGTTCAATGCTACGAAGGTGTTATGTTGAGGCTCATGGATCAAGAGTTGAATTTGTCCATCCCGATGACGGAGATATATACTCTAGGCCCTCTCGGTGATATCACATTGGTTAGATTGCAAGCAAGTGATTTGATCACTAGAATATTATATCACGGGAACGAGAAAAGCGTACATGTCGGTAACGAGATCAAACTAGGTATGGAGATACCGATGATCGAATCTCGGACATGTAATATATCGCGAGACAAAGGTATTGAGTTACATGTGTATAAGGTTCACACGATCACATAAGTCATCGTTGAATATGTGGGAGTCAGTACGGATCTCCAGGTCCCGCTGCTGATTATTGATCGGAGAGGGGTCTCGATCATGTCTAAATTATTCGCGAACCGTAGGGTGACACACTTAAGGGATACCGACACCATTTGGAGCAAATAATATGCCAGAGAAAGAAAAAGGAAAGCGCAGATATTTATTTCACTAGACACCGAAACTGTTTCAGTTGAAATTGCTGAAACTGGTTCTGCATGTGAAATTGAATACTAGCAAGGGGTTTTATGTGAATGTTTGTTAATTAAAGTAATTAACAAAATTCTGAATAAATAAATAAAAGAGTTTTATTTAATGAGAGATTACATTAAATTTGGTGGAAATTTAATGGAGGTGAGTGGAATTTTGAGTGGGTGGCTATTTATGTGAGTGGGAGCTCCACCCACATGAATGTGGAAGAGGTGGGGGCACCTCCATGGCTGCCATGCCATGGGAGGGGGTTGCCCCCTCTCCCTATAAAATGCACCCCATTCCCTCCTCTCATCTCACACCTCCTCGCGAAGGATCTCTCTCCCCCCTTTAGAATTCCCCCATGGTCTTTGATCAGCGAGATACATGTTCCCGGTGGCTTTTTTCTGGAAGGGTTTGTTGCTTCCGCTGCTTCGCTGGAGCAAGGGCGCGGAGGTTGTCGGGGTACCCGGACATGTGTGCGATCACGGATGCACCACTGCTTTGTGGTGCTGGACCGGCTGGACCAGATGGACTTCATCACGATCTTGAGATCGGCAAGCGTTCGACTACATCATCCACGAGTACAACCTCGTTAACGCTATATGGTCTCGAGGGTATGTATTATATGGATGTATATCCACCCGTTGCTTGTATCTAGTAGATAGATATTGGTACATAGTTGTTCCCATCGTAGGAAATTTTTTGTTTTCTATGTTGCGAACCCTACAGTGGTATCAGAGCCGGATCTATGCGTAGATGATTTGCACGGGTAGTACACATATGAGTATGTGGGCGATGATGATCATTTTATTGCTTCTTAGTTGTACTTTGGATATCGGTGGCATAGTGGGATGAAGCGGCCCGGATAAACTTTACATGTCCTCGCACATGAGACATGTTCCACGCTTGACATGCAACTAGTTTTGCATAAGTGGCTAGCGGGTGTCTGTCTCTCCTACTATAGTTAATATCTAATTTGCAACGAGTTGTCAACAATTTGGTTATCCTCGTTGTGGTTCATGTTCGTAGGTAAGAACGGTTCTATCTTCGAAAGCCCTAAGCCACGTAAAACTTGCAATGATAAATTAGAGGAGTCTAGTTTAGATTGTTGCTAGGCTAGTGTTATGATATGGTGATGTTGTAAGTAGAAGTATGAGATGATACTCTTACAACACACATAACATATAATTTCCATAGACTTTGGCCTTACACATAGAGGTATGATAGTGATCATACCACGGTGCACATGATGGAGATCATATGCGGGAACCATATCATCTCACTTACAAACATGTGATGTTTGATTGCATCTTATATTGCTTGTTTGGTGTTTCATTAGCATAATAAGATGATCCCTCATTTAGATATCAAGATAAAAATGTGTTCTTCCTTAAGTATGCACCGACAATGTTTCGTCGCTTCAAGACATCATATGATGATCGGGTGTACTTGAATCCACGAGCATATCTCGGGTGTAAGACAGTTACACACGAGAATACTAAGGTTCTTACTTGGCGAGCCTAGCATGTATAGACATGGACTCGGAACACGGACCGAAAGGTTAAGAATGAGTCATATGTTTTGATATGATGACCATATGGATGCTCTCCTTTGAAGCTACACCGAATCACGTGATGATCGTACTTGGTGTAGTGGATTTGGTTCATCTAAATACCAAAAAGGCACGAGGGATGTTATTTTTGAGTGGGAGTTCATTTATAATTTGGATTAGTAGAACTTAATTTATCATAAATTAAATCAAAGTGAATTTTCATAATTTATTATAGTCATTGGCATTCGTTCACCACCTTATGCATAGTTGTAATTGAGATAATAGAACTATAGAATTCTGGATATATACTTTACAAACTGGTATCATATTGTGTTGAGTGTCAATCTAAAGTTTAAAGTCCTATTGCAAACTTTCAGCAAACTCTGTTTACTCCGTGAAATTTGATAATTAGTATTAAATCGAGAGTAACAATTCCAGTGTTAGTATCTTAAGTATCATGTTTGCCTCCATAATTATTGATTGTTTTAATATCAAGTTTATCTAGGAGCTAAAAGAATTGTTTCAGAAACCATCATGTGTGGAAGATATAACGATATCTGAAACAATGTTTTGGTTGCAAGATGATAGAGTATAATATATGTTCTCATATTGGATGATAATTTGCGAAGGTTGGAGATGCTAGACATCCTAATCATCCAAAAAGGTTTTGGAAAGTAACGTTGTCGTGGTGGTGGCACGGCAGATGCCATGGGTAGGCTAAAGTATGGGTCCAATGGATTCTAGAGGGATCTGGGGAGGGAAGATGCAGTTGATTCTACACACAGAAGACAAAGGCAAAGATCTTTATTTCTCCTTCCTTGGGCTACAAGTGCTCCTTGAGCTGTATTCAAGGAGAAAGGAAGAACTATACCAGCCTAACGGTAATAAATGAGCTCATGCCCTCCTCAGGGTCCAAGCCTCCCCTTATAAAGGAGAGCCTTGGGTTCCTTTAGGGCTGACGGGGCAAGCATATTTGAGGAATATGCTTGTCCCCAATATAGTAGTTCGGCGGCCTCATTTCCCTGTCGCCCTTCTAATAACGGCAAGGCTCCAGAGGGCCCTTCCTGCGTGCCTCGGGCTTCAGGACTGTCACCACCGTGACCTCCTTATGTCCCTCTGTCACTCTGCGCCCTTGTCCCTTGTGCTTGGCTCTGCTCAGATTCTCCCTAGCCCGCGGCTAGAGTTTGACTTTAGGCTTCTCCTTCTCTTGCAAGATTCGTATCATTCGGCCCTGCCTCGCGTAACTCGGCTTGTCCTTCACCTGCATTAAGATTACTCGGGCTAACCCGGCCGACTTATTCAATATCTCGGCCGGGTAACGCCTTGCCATTATTATGAGGGTCCTGTCCTTCCCTATCTCGGCCGAACTCTACAGGATTCGATCGATTCATACTATAACTCGGAAACTAGACGGGCAACTTCCTTTCATCTTTCCCCGTCTCTACCCTACCCGAGGTCATCTCCCCAACATTAGTCCCCGAAGCTGGTATGGCCCTGCCAATAATTTCGGCCGGGCCATATCAATTTCAAGAGATTTCCTTTGCCTTGTTTCCGAGTTAATTTGCTCGCGGTATGTTAAACCCCTCCTTTATAAAGGATAGGATCCCTGTGATTGCAATGCTAGTCCCTGGATCAATGCTATCATCCACAGTTTAAGATGAAGTACACAGATACAAAGGTCGTTTATTACATTCATTCCAGAGATAAAAACATAGTCTTTTACAACTCAGGGCCATAGGCCTAATACAAGAGTTTAAGGAATAAGTAAATAAACACAAGTCTTCATCTTCATGTGCCATAGGCAAGCATGTTGAGTGTAGACTCATGACTCCTATTCATCATCGGAGTAACCTGCAACATTACAAGTTACAGCCACAGAGGGTCAATACTTTGGAATAGTATTGGCAAGTGATACCTTAATATATTTTAAGTGGACTATAATACTATATGCATTTTGGCTAAGTGTAGCTTGGCTTGCTTTGCTTGAAAATAAGCTTTTCCTATTAGTTGAAATCACTAAGTTTTTCTTTGTCAAAACATTCCCAAGAAACCACCAATAGACATTGGGGTCCTTCACCCATGTTCACCCACAAATTTTTACTTAGAAAATTGGAGTGATGAGATTCTTGTAGCTTCCATGTCTTGATGCTCAAAAGTGTCCATTGCCTTGGACTAGGCTAAGTACTTAGGTTTTCCATCTGCAGAGGTTGTGCACTTTCCCCACCAGACTTGGTTTCCCAAGACATGACCTTTCAGAAGCCTTTCCTTAGTCAAATGGACGCGTTCCATCCTATCATCCCATCTACCACCAACTGTCCAAATGACTAAGTTCTAGCAACCTATATGATCATGGCAGAGCCCATATTGCCAAGTGGTTGCACTGTAAGCTTTCTCAACACTTGGCCTCCAAATCCCTTTGTGCCTGGGTGGCATACCACAAGTGAGATACACAACCCAAGTCCATGGCCTTGTGTAACCACTCAACATAACCCAATCCTTCCATTCCACCCAGGAGGCTTATTTGACTTAGTTGTTTTATTAAGAAAATATAAGTCTCTTGACTTAGAATATTTTTATCATAAACCATATAGATGTTCACCACCCTTGTTTGCTAAGTAGCTAGGCTAAGCAGAATATGATAACTTAACTTAGGAAAATTTCCCTAGCAATTCTACTATTTCTCTCTACTTAGGATTTCCCATCTTAGCACTAGGCAAAATATCATGCAATACTTTAGCAATAATATCTAATGCTAGTACAAAACTTAGGATAGGAGTATTCATGAAAATATCACTTGCCTTGGTAGTGGGGAGAGTAGCACTCTTCACAATCACAATCACTAGCAAAATCTACACAAGAAAATAAAGCATACAATTACACACAATTATATACAATCAAAAATAATATGAATGCATGCATGCAAGAATTTACTAAGTGTTTATTTTTGAAAATTCTACCAAGTATGCTCATGACTACAGAAACTTAACATGTCACAAGTTTGTCAACTATACTTATTTGGCCCAAAATAATAAATCTATATCCAAAATTAGCCTTAAACTTGTTCTACAAATTAAAATCATTTTAACTGTTACTATATGCTAAATAAATTGGATATTCAGAAAGGCCTTGTTTCACTGAATCCAACGGTATAAAGTTTGCAAAAATCTAACGTGGCAATTGAAAGTTATGAGCATTTGAATTTGGATCAAAATTCTGGTTTTTAAATCTGTTTTCAGATCTAACCTAGCCACGCGTCATGTTCTTATTCGCCCATACCGTTCAAGACGGATCGAGCTCCAACCGTAGGATCTAAATGAAATCTGGCGGCTCAGATCGTGGTACCGCTCGGATTAAGTGAATCTATCCTAGCGCCACGATAAGGATCTAACGATCGCTATCGTCTGACCAAGATCCGGCGGCGAGCGGTGGCTACGGCGGCGATCAATGACGGAGGTGCTACAGGGGTAAGTGAGAACGAGGAGTAGCTCACCGTGCTCGGGAGGTCTTGGCGAAGCTTCGTCGACTCGCGTTGGTCAAGGGGCCGGCACGGTTGCGATTGCTCGCCGGAGTGGAGGACGGTTGGCGTGTCGTGGTCGTCGTGGGCGTCGTGAACCACCCCAAGGCAAGACGAGGACACGGTTAGATTCACGAGTCAAGGTTGTGTGTTTGAACTAGAAGTCACGGGCGGTCGGGCTTACCACTAGAGTTCGCGGAGTTCAGATCAAGACGGCGCGCCAACACGATGCCGCCGGAGCTACGGTTCATGCGAGGACAAAAGGAATGTGTCAAAAGAAGCGCAGAGGCTTACTGATTTAGTTTGCAAGAACGAGAGGCAGAGGGAAGCTCAGGACTCACCGTAATTTGCCGGAGTAGTCGCCGGAGTCGGCGGGGTTGCAGAGGGTAATACTCGCAGCCTGGTGGCGCTCTGGGTTCGGGGTTTGGGGAGAAGAGAGAGGGGACAGAGGGGATTCTTATAGCCTGGTCGCGAGCGAGAATCACTCTGCCAATAACTCGAATTGACGCCGCGAATTAAAACCAGAAACGCTCGCGTTGATTTGGGGACGAACGGGTCGTGCGGGTGGAGATGACGCCGACGTGGAGAAGGCCCGCTTGTCAGCGAGGTGCACGGAGTTTAGGTGGGGTCTGCCTGTCAGTGGCTCGGCGCGTGCGCTTGCGCGTGAGAGAAGAAAAAGAAGACCCCGTGTGGGCTTGCTAGGCCAGATTCTGGCCGCGCGGCCTTTTTCTATTGATGAACCCTTTTCTTTTTCTAAATTCATTTTCTGGTATGAATTTGATATGAATTCAAATCCTTTTGAATCCTAACTGCTTTGGGGATTTTTGCAGGGTTTTGTGGATTTAAAAACAGTCATTTTAACTAAGTGGTTTACTTTGCAAGGCTTGGTCAAGCTTGGTTTCAAAGTAAACAGAGATTTGCTCTAGTTTGCAAATATTTGAAAAGGATTTTGAAACCATTTCTAAATTTGGAATCTTGGGTTAAAAGCTTCACCTAATCTTTCCATCAATAGAGGCAAGCAAACAAGTACCTAAACAATCAATTCTTAAAGGGTGATGGCCATTTGAGATAAATTGTTCACATGAAATCATAGTTCAGACTTCTGTTTTTAAATGATTTTTGAGAGAAACCCTAAATGGATGAATGATGCAAAGATGATATGAATGAGTTTGAAACTATGATTTTTGGGATGTTACAAATCTAACCCCCTTAAGATGAATCTCGCCCTCGAGATTCGGGTTGGCTAGCAAATAGGTGAGGGTGGTCTTTCCGAAGATCATCTTCTCTTTCCCATGTTGCTTCTTCTTCGGAGTGATGGTTCCATTGCACTTTACAAAACTTGATAGTCTTGGTCCTGGTAACCCTTTCTGCAGTCTCTAGAATTTTGACAGGCTTTTCCTCATAAGTGAGATTGCTTTCTAGCTGAACTTCTTCCAAAGGTATGGTATCCTTCAAAGAAGACTCTTCCATTTCTGGGTGGCATTTCTTAAGCTGACTCACATGAAATACGTTATGGACTGCTGATAAAGATTCTGGCAATTCAACTTCGTATGCAACTTCTCCTTTGCGACTTAGAATCTTGAATGGCCCATCATATCTTGGTGCCAACTTTCCTTTGACTCCAAATCTTTTCACTCCTCGGAGTGGTGATACTCTGAGATAAGCTCTATCCCCAACTTCGTAGGTGACTTCACTACGCTTAGAATCCGCGTAGCTTTTCTGTCGAGACTGTGCTATCTTCAATCTGTCCTTAACCAATTTGACTTTCTCTTCGGCGTCTTTGATAAGATCAGGTCCAAATAGGCTTCTTTCTCCCACACCATTCCATAACAATGGGGTGGTACACTTCCTTCCGTAGAGTAATTCAAATGGTGCCATTCCAATACTAGCTTGATGACTATTGTTGTAAGAAAACTCACAGAGGGCAAACTTTCATCCCAACTTGCTCCATAATCTAAAGCACATGCTCTCAACATGTCTTCAAGAATTTGGTTGGTCCTCTCTGTTTGACCATCTGTTTGAGGATGAAAGGCAGTACTGAATTCCAATCTTGTTCCTAAGGATTCATGAAGCTGTCTCCAAAAGTGAGAAGTGAACTGAGTTCCTCTATCTGACACAATACTCTTAGGCACACCGTGAAGACATACAATTCTGCTCATGTATATTTTTGCTAACTTGGCACTTGTATAAGTTGTCTTTACAGGTATAAAATGAGCCACTTTAGTTAGGCGATCCACTATTACCCATATGGAATCATACCCTGACCTGGTCCTTGGTAATCCGGTAATGAAATCCATACCAATATTTTCCCACTTCCATTCAGGAATAGGCAGTGGTTGAAGCAAACCTGCTGGTTTTTGGTGTTCCGCTGACTTCTGCACACATCACACAAAGCAATATGTTGGCATGTGATGTCCCTTTTGAGATTGTTCCACCAAAATCTTTCTTTCATGTCCATGTACATCTTGGTGTTTCCCGGGTGAATAGAATACGGAGAGTTGTGAGCCTCTTGTAGGATCAGTTTCCGCAACTCCGGATCTTGTGGAACACAAATACGTTTCCCGTGCCATAAGGTGTCTTGTTCGTCTATATGGAAACTCTTGGCTTTCCCTAGACTTATATTTTCCCTAATCTTTTCAATTTCCTTATCAGTCTTCTGAACTTCTCGGATCTTGTCCAATAGAGTGGGTTGAACATCTAAGGACATGAGATGTCCTTCTGGTACAATCTCCAATCTGAGTTCCTTGAATTGCTTACACAGATCATCTGGCAATTCCCCTTTGGTAAGGCCATTTACAAACGTCTTACGACTTAAAGCATCGGCTACTACATTTGCTTTACCGGGGTGGTATTGCAAACTTAAGTCGTAATCCTTGATAAGTTCTAGCCATCTCCTTTGTCTCATGTTGATCTCCTTCTGGGTGAAGATATACTTCAAGCTCTTATGATCGGTGAACACTTCACACCGCTTACCCAAAAGGTAATGTCTCCATGTTTTGAGTGCATGAACGACAGAGGCTAATTCCAAATCATGAGTAGGATAGTTTACCTCATGAGTTTTGAGTTGTCTCGAAGCATAGGCTACGACTTTACCATCTTGCATAAGTACGACACCCAAACCTTGATGAGAAGCATCACAATACACTTGGAAATCCTTTTCCAAATCTGGCAGACATAGAACTGGTGTTGTCACAAGTCTCTTCTTCAACTCTTGGAAGCTGACTTCGCAACCTTCAGTCCAAGCAAATTTCTTGTCCTTTTTCAGTAATTTTGTCATTGGCTTAGCAACCTTTGAGAAATTTTCAATGAACCTTCTGTAGTAACCTGCTAAGCCAAGGAAACTACGAACTTCCTTCACATTCTTGGGTGATTCCCAATCTGTCACAGCTGAAACTTTAGCAGGATCAACTGCAACACCATCCTTTTTCATAACATGACCAAGAAAACCAACTTTCTCTAACCAGAACTCACACTTGCTGAATTTGGCATAAAGTTTATGTTCTCTTAACTTTTCAAGTATCAAGCGCAAGTGTCTTTCATGTTCTTCCTTGCTCTTGGAGTAGACCAAGATATCATCGATGAAAACAACAACGAACTTGTCAAGAAATTCCATGAACACCTTGTTCATCATATTCATGAAGTATGCTGGAGCGTTGGTTAATCCAAAAGGCATCACAGTATACTCATACAATCCATACCTTGTGGTGAATGCTGTTTTTGGTATGTCTTGTTCTCTTATCTTGAGTTGAAAATAGCCTGACCGAAGATCAATCTTTGAGAACACACATGCTCCTTCTACCTGATCAAACAAGTCGTTGATTCTTGGCAAAGGATATTTGTTCTTGATAGTAACCTCGTTGAGAGAACGGTAGTCAATACATAATCTTTGTGTTCTATCCTTCTTTTCCACGAACAATACTGGGGCTCCCCAAGATGAAGAACTTGGTTGAATAAACCCTTTCAGAATCGTTCCTAGCTGTTTCTTGAGTTCTTTCAGTTCATCAACTGGCATTTTGTACGGTCTCTTAGCTATTGGTCCAGAACCTGGTACCAAATCTATCAAAAACTCCACATCTCTATCTGGTGGCATTCCTGGTAACTCCTCCGGAAATACATCCGGATACTCACACACAATTGGCACACTGTCCATGCTAACCCCCTTAAGAGAATTCAGTCTACTTCCTTTGGATTCAAAGTTTGACTTAAATTTTATTCTTTTTCCTTCTGGGGTTGTGAGTGCAACAGTACGATTAGCACAATCTAGTACTCCTTCATACTTAGCCATCCAATCCATTCCCAAAATCACATCCAATCCTTGAGAATTTAGAATTATTAGGTTCACTGGGAATTTGTGTTTTCCAAACTCTATGACTAAGTCATGACATCCTGAGTTTACTATCATTTCTCCACCCGGAGAACTTACTCTTATAGGACACCCAATGGTTTCTACCGGTAGTTCATTTCTTTCAACGAATGCTTTTGATATGAATGAATGAGATGCACCGGTATCAAAGAGTACAAATGCTGAAATTGAATTGAGTCTGAACTTACCAAAGAACGCATCAGGCTCCTCATAGACCTCCTCCACATTGATGTGGTTAACCTGTCCTTTCTGGAAAGGATTGGGCTTGTTAGGTCCTTCAACTTTCTTCTCAGGACACTCATTAGCATAATGCCCCAGCTTCTTGCATTTGAAGCACTCAACCTGACTGATGTCCTTTTTCACATGCTGACTTCCACTTCCACTACCATTTCCACTGTGGTGGCTCTTATGTCCACTCTTGTGGTTTTTGTACTTATCGTTGTCATGACTACGGTGATGCTTGTTGTCATGACGGTTGTGGTTGTGGTGCTTGTTGAATTTCCCATGTTTATGGGATCCTGAGCTGCCACTGTCATCATAGTGAGATCGTTTGTGAGACGATCCCGAGCTGTGTTTGTCGGAGTGTTTCCTCTTCCTACTCTCGACTTGCTTCATTTTACTTTCCAAAATAGCAGCCTTGTCACACAACGACTGATAAGTTGGAACATATGCCATGCATAACCTGTAGGTTCAGCTCATCATTCAAACCTTCCAAGAATTTTTCCTTTCTCTTGGCATCAGTATCAACCTCATCCGGTGCATAGCGCCATGATTGTTGAACTCTTCTATGTATTCTCGCCACATCGCGGTGCTGCTGTTCAGGTTGTGAAACTCCTTCTTTTTCACTCATCATCCCCGATGAGATATGAGCTGTAAAACCATCTTCAAATATGTCCCAAGTCACTTCATCAATGGGAGTGGTGATTTGGAAGTTATCCCACCATGTGGCGGCTGGTCTCATAATGATGTGCTGCGAACTGACCTTTTCAAAGATCCGTGCAACCCACGGTCACTAAGTCCTTGTTCACGTAACGTAGTCATTGGCTACCATGGGATCAGTTGTTCCCGAAAATTTTGCTGGCCTCAGACGTAGAAATCTGGTGAGCATGTAAAAACCCGGAGGGTTGTTGTTGTTGTTATTATTGTTGTTGTTGTTGTTGTTGTTGTTGTTGTTGTTGTTGTTGTTGTTATTCTGGTTCTGGATGAATGTTGTCATCATTTGCATAAGCTGTGTTTGCGCATTCATCATTTGTTGCATTTCCGGGGTGATGTTGTTGGGGTTGGGGTTTGCGCGACGGGGAGGCATCTGTGGTTTGTTAAAATAGATAAGAATGAGATACCCATAAATGTTTCATGCACAATACATCATAAGCAAACACATAACAAGCAACATAAGAATAAAAGTTCAACAACCACATAACAAACTCATGAAGTAAAACACACAAGTGGCAAGCCATCCACATGTCGGATGGTCCAATAATAAGTTCGCAACAACAAGTACGAATATGAAAGGTAAACGAGTAGTCAAGTCTACTCATCAGCATCTATCTCCTCCTCGACGAAGGTAAGACCTGCGTTCTCCATCGCGGTCTTGTTCTCCTCAATCGTAGTGGTCAAAGAATCAACCTTGGTCTTGAGAGCCCTCTTCTGGGAGCGAAGCCTCTCAATAACCATCTGCTGCTGCTCAAGCTCGAAGTCCTTGGACTTCAGTTCCTCGGTCATGTCCCGGATCTTCTTGTTCCTATCCTGGACGCGTTTCTCTTGACTCTTGAACTTGCGGTCCTGGGCCTCAAACTTTGTCTCCATTTCCTTGATCATCTCATCCTGCTGCGCAAAAAGCTTGTCCTTCTCGCGAAGCTGCACCTGAAGCTCGTCATTACCTAGCATGACATTCGTCCTGTCCGTATCTACGTGCCTGAGAAGAGTCTCTAAGTCCTGGAGATATAGACGTATCGGCTCCGCAGTGCTCCTCGAGTCGTCCTCAAAGTCGATGGACTCTCCATCAACATCACGTCTTCCGAAGACGTGGAAGTGAGTACCCCTAACCTGTCGGGAGTGACGGCCTAGCAAGCGTCCTATCAGGTCCTGCATGACTACCTCCATGCCTCTCTCCCTGTCATCGTGCATCAGCTTGAAGACGATGGCCTCTGTAGTAGGCTCAGTCTGGCGCCCTGGCTGAGTCACCTTGAAGCCCCAGAGGTCCTTCCTCTCGAACTTGGTGAGTGGGTACACCGTGATGGTAGGAAGAGGGAGATCAAGCAGAGTGGTAAGCTCAATGATACGGGGACCAAAACGAGTAACCCGAAACTCCTCAACAGTGCTGATGGCAACAGGCATCTATTTATAAGATTGAAAAGTTAGAACAACGCAATTCAAGATAAATCAAGACAAACATTCATACATATCTATGAAACATAATTGTCACACATGTCATGCATACATAAATCCATTACATCATTCACGGTCCATACTTATTATAATATCTTTCGAAAATAAGGTGATAGGTGGTGGTCCAACTAACGAAGTGACCTTACAATCCAATCTCACGGGATCTATTATTAAACACAATGTTCCTAGAGGCAATCCACCAATCTTTCTCTCTTGACTCTATCACTAAGTCTATAACATCTCCCCTTATTTCTTGGTTGGTGTCTTCCAACTCTTGAGTAAGCTCCTTCTCTTTCTCTAAATCCTTTTGGAGATTGAGCATTCTGCACTTGACTCTAGCACTTAGTTCTTTGATAGTCCTCCAAGCTGCATCCCTGGCTGACTCAAAGAATGTGGTGTGCATTGTAGTGTTGGTGTACATGCAGAATCCCCTTTCTTTGTGGTTGTCTTCCTTGTTTTTGTACAAGTGAAGTTGCACCCACCAATACTCCACTCCTTCATCCATCACTGGAAAGCCCTTGTACACGGCTTCACCATGTGCATCCATTGCCTCCATGAGGTCCTTGAGAATATTGGGAAACTCAGTTTCACATTCCAAGGTCATGGTCATGAGTGGTCCCTTCTTCACGGCTTCGTTGATGGAGTTCATCTACAAAGGAAGTTGAAAGAGATTAGAAAAGTTTTACGAGAAGAATAGACAAGTGTAGAAGTAGTTGAAAAACTTTTTCCTTAGTGGTTTTTCCAGTCCTAGGGTCATAATCCTACAGGCAACACAGTGCTCTGATACCATCTGTTAAACCCCTCCTTTATAAAGGATAGGATCCCTGTGATTGCAATGCTAGTCCCTGGATCAATGCTAGCATCCACAGTTTAACATGAAGAACACAGATACAAAGGTCGTTTATTACATTCATTCCAGAGATAAAAACATAGTCTTTTACAACTCAGGGCCATAGGCCTAATACAAGAGTTTAAGGAATAAGTAAATAAACACAAGTCTTCATCTTCATGTGCCACAGGCAAGCATGTTGAGTGTAGACTCATGACTCCTATTCATCATCGGAGTAACCTGCAACATTACAAGTTACAGCCACAGAGGGTCAATACTTTGGAATAGTATTGGCAAGTGATACCTTAATATATTTTAAGTGGACTATAATACTATATGCATTTTGGCTAAGTGTAGCTTGGCTTGCTTTGCTTGAAAATAAGCTTTTCCTATTAGTTGAAATCACTAAGTTTTTCTTTGTCAAAACATTCCCAAGAAACCACCAATAGACATTGGGGTCCTTCACCCATGTTCACCCACAAATTTTTACTTAGAAAATTGGAGTGATGAGATTCTTGTAGCTTCCATGTCTTGATGCTCAAAAGTGTCCATTGCCTTGGACTAGGCTAAGTACTTAGGTTTTCCATCTGCAGAGGTTGTGCACTTTCCCCACCAGACTTGGTTTCCCAAGACAGGACCTTTCAGAAGCCTTTCCTTCGTCAAATGGACGCGTTCCATCCTATCATCCCATCTACCACCAACTGTCCAAATGACTAAGTTCTAGCAACCTATATGATCATGGCAGAGCCCATATTGCCAAGTGGTTGCACTGTAAGCTTTCTCAACACTTGGCCTCCAAATCCCTTTGTGCCTGGGTGGCATACCACAAGTGAGATACACAACCCAAGTCCATGGCCTTGTGTAACCACTCAACATAACCCAATCCTTCCATTCCACCCAGGAGGCTTATTTGACTTAGTTGTTTTATTAAGAAAATATAAGTCTCTTGACTTAGAATATTTTTATCATAAACCATATAGATGTTCACCACCCTTGTTTGCTAAGTAGCTAGGCTAAGCAGAATATGATAACTTAACTTAGGAAAATTTCCCTAGCAATTCTACTATTTCTCTCTACTTAGGATTTCCCATCTTAGCACTAGGAAAAATATCATGCAATACTTTAGCAATAATATCTAATGCTAGTACAAAACTTAGGATAGGAGTATTCATGAAAATATCACTTGCCTTGGTAGTGGGGAGAGTAGCACTCTTCACAATCACAATCACTAGCAAAATCTACACAAGAAAATAAAGCATACAATTACACACAATTATATACAATCAAAAATAATATGAATGCATGCATGCAAGAATTTACTAAGTGTTGATTTTTCAAAATTCTACCAAGTATGCTCATGACTACAGAAACTTAACATGTCACAAGTTTGTCAACTATACTTATTTGGCCCAAAATAATAAATCTATATCCAAAATTAGCCTTAAACTTGTTCTACAAATTAAAATCATTTTAACTGTTACTATATGCTAAATAAATTAGATATTCAGAAAGGCCTTGTTTCACTGAATCCAACGGTATAAAGTTTGCAAAAATCTAACGTGGCAATTGAAAGTTATGAGCATTTGAATTTGGATCAAAATTCTGGTTTTTAAATCTGTTTTCAGATCTAACCTAGCCACGCGTCATGTTCTTATTCGCCCATACCGTTTCAAGACGGATCGAGCTCCACAGCCGTAGGATCTAAATGAAATCTGGCGGCTCAGATCGTGTACCGCTTCGGATTAAGTGAATCTATCCTAGCGCTACGATAAGGATCTAACGGCTGCTATCGTCCTGACCAAGATCTGGCGGCGGAGCGGTGGCTACCGGCGGCGGAACAGTCAGTCGACGACGGAGGCGGCGCTACAGGGGGTAAGTGAGAACGAGGAGTAGCTCACCGTGCTCAGGAGGTCTTGGCGAAGCTCGTCGTACTCGCGGTTGGTCAAGGGGCGCTCGGGCACGGTTGCGATTGATCGCCGGAGTGGAGGACGGCGTCAAGTGTCGTGGTCGTCAGGACGCTGTGAACCACCCCAAGGCAAGACGAGGACACGGTTAGATTCACAGAGTCAAGGCAGGGTTGTGTGTTTGAACTAGAAGTCACGGGGCGGTCGGGGCTTACCACTAGAGTTCGCCGGAGTTCGTACTGAAGACGGCGGCGCCCAGTTGACGATGCCGCCGGAGCTACGGTTCATGCGAGGACAAAAGGAATGTGTCAAAAGAAGCGCAGAGGCTTACTGATTTAGTTTGCAAGAACGAGAGGCAGAGGGAAGCTCAGGACTCACCGTAATTTGCCGGAGTAGTCGCCGGAGTCGGCAGAGGGTAATACTGCAGCCTGGTGGCGCCTGGGTTCGGGTTTGGGGAGAAGAGAGAGACAGAGGGATTCTTATAGCCTGGTCGCGGCGAGAATCACTCGCCAATAACTCGAATTGACGCTAAATTAAAACCAAACGCCGCGTTGATTTGGGGACGAACGGTCGCGGGTGGAGACGACGCCGACGTGGAGAAGGCCCGCTTGTCAGTGAGGTGCGCGGAGTTTAGGTGGGGTCTGCTCGCTGGCTCGGCGTCTTGCTGCGTGAGAGAAGAAAAGAAGACCCGTGGGCTTCTTGGCTCGCTTTCATTGGGCAGATTCTGGCCAAGGCCTTTTCTATTGATGAACCCTTTTCTTTTTCTAAATTCATTTTCTGGTATGAATTTGATATGAATTCAAATCCTTTTGAATCCTAACTGCTTTGGGGATTTTTGCAGGGTTTTGTGGATTTAAAAACAGTCATTTTAACTAAGTGGTTTACTTTGCAAGGCTTGGTCAAGCTTGGTTTCAAAGTAAACAGAGATTTGCTCTAGTTTGCAAATATTTGAAAAGGATTTTGAAACCATTTCTAAATTTGGAATCTTGGGTTAAAAGCTTCACCTAATCTTTCCATCAATAGAGGCAAGCAAACAAGTACCTAAACAATCAATTCTTAAAGGGTGATGGCCATTTGAGATAAATTGTTCACATGAAATCATAGTTCAGACTTCTCTTTTTAAATGATTTTTGAGAGAAACCCTAAATGGATGAATGATGCAAAGATGATATGAATGAGTTTGAAACTATGATTTTTGGGATGTTACACGGTATCATCCTATCTTCTCGTGTACGCTCGTCCTACATGTCCTACTCATCATTGCATTTCTAGTTTTTTGTTCCTCTACAGTGTTTATTGTCAGTCTACAGCTACCGTCATACTGTCGGCTCGCGACGCCGCTGCGTCGCTTCCATCGGGATCGTGGCTTTCTTTTCCCACTGTGTGGCCGCTGGTGCGGTTCCCCTCATCATCGTGCGTTGGTGCTACATACATGATCTACGTGATCAACTGCCTCACGCACGATCCCACTACCTCGCAGGTTACGCGGTTATAAAGAGGGGCGGTCGGGGATTTACTTTCCTTTTCGTCCGTCTGCCCTTCTTCTTCCCGCCCGCCTCCGCTCACGCTTCCACCGCCGTGGCGCTGTTCGAGTTCTCCACGCAGAGGTTCCGCTGCACCGCCTCGCCTTCACCCTCGCTGTTGCTCCGCCACCGTCGCCGGTGAGTTCTTCCGGTCCCGTTGCCTAGCCTTCCGTCTAGAGATCTCTGTTCCTCCTCTTTACCCGCGCGGCAGTTCTTTATCTGCTCCGCCGCCGTTTTTGGGTGGAACCACGACGGGGCCCTATAGCTCTAGGTTTTCCTCCGCCGCTCTCTCTTCCTCCGCAAGTTTTTCCGGCGATCTCATGTCTAGTTCCGTCAGTGGCACGCTCGTCGAGGACGACGATGTTGGATCTGGGCCCGAGCGGGGCTCATGGCAGGGTTCCTCTGTCACTCGCCGCGAGATTGAGTGGCTTATTCGGACTCGTCGGATTCCCGCTGAGGTATCTTGTCGCTTACCCGCCAACGAGTCCCCTCCAGACCTTAGGGAGGGAGAGTACGTAGTTTTCATGTCGCATTTCGCACGCGACTTTGGTCTTCCTCTTAGCGACTTTGCCATTGAGTTTCTTGATTACTTCGGCCTTCAGCCGCACCATCTCCCTGCCAACGCCATTGCCTCTCTCTCGGACTTCATCTCTGCCTCGGAGGGATACTTCGGCCTGTGGCTGTCCGTGCATGTCTGGTCGAAGTTTTTCCAGATTCGTTCTAACGTTGTCCTAGACAAGTCTCTGCACCCTTCCGAGAAGTTGCTTACCCAATGTGGAGCAGCGTCCATTACACCTTGGAGGAAGTCCGTATTCCTCGTGTCACGGGGCTAGAGTCGTGCAAGAAGTGGCACAAATCCTTCTTCTATGTCAAGAACACGGGAAAGGAGGATAAGATTCGGCTCCCTGCCTTCTCCATCAGCACACCTACCAAGGATAATTGGACTTATAATCCGAGGAAGAGTCACGCTTTGGCCGAGGCTTTTGAGATTCGGCTTAAGGAACTGATCCGCGCCGGGTTACGCGGCGAGGATCTGATGGCTACCTTCGTCAGTAGCCGAATCTGCCCATTCCAGAAGCGCACGCACAAACTCTGCTACATGAGCGGTCCTCTTGACCCCAACCGAGTCTCGACCGTGGAGGTGGACAACTATCTCATCTTTAAGCGTGTCCGAGCTATATTTAAGACGGAGATGCCTGAGGATTGGGCTTGGGGATTGAAGCCGTTCACCCGCGAGCATCCCCCTCCTGAAGTAAGCTTAATCACTAATGCTTTGCTTTCCCATTGCTTTCGTAACCATCTTTTCTAATCTTCTTCTCTCTCGTCTTACAGAGGTTTGCGGAGCAAAAGGATGAGGACGCCGAGGTTTTATCACTTCCGTGGCCTGCGGACCGGAATACCCCGGACAGTGGGGAGCCGGACTCGGAAGAGTTCGTCCCTAAGTCGGACCCCGCTCCGGCCCGTGCTCGTGGCAAGACCTCGGCCCATGAGGAGGAAGGTGATTCGGACGAGGTCCAAGTTCTAGAGGTAGTTGCCGTAATGCCCATTTCTTATGCATTTCCGGCTTCTACTTTCCCATCTAATCCGGCCGGTCAGGTTCACGACGCCGAGCCTATTGCTTCCCGCCCTCCTGTTACCTCGGGGAAACGTGGGGCTCCCGCTGGTGCCTCAGAGGCGGCCCCCAAGAAACGAATGAAGAAATCCGCTCCGAATCATCCTAGGCGAAAGACCATGCCTGGAGTCGCGGGGTGAGTTCCTTTAGCTCGTATTTCTTGTTTCTCTCTTTCTGCTTTTTAACCTGACCCCTTTTTTTATTTTCGCAGTGCTCCACTTTCTGTTAAGCCCGGCGGTCCTAGCATGACGAGTCGTATGACTCGGCAGCTGTCTCCTCCGCCTACTGAAGATACCAGGATTCCCAGTCCTGCTCGCGCTGCATCTCCTCCAGCTCCAAATCGGACGCCACCTCGCCACGATGTCCCCGAGATTCCTCCTGTTGATGTTGATTTCACTCGGCCCACAGATATTTCTGCCGACCCTGCTGCCTTCTCTGTGAACCCTAATGTCTCTATGAGCCTCTTTCTGCCCCCGTGGTTTTCCACAGTGACTCCTTCCCTGGCCGAGGATGTCCATATCTCAGCGCCTTCTGCAACCGTGAATCCTCCGGCTCCTAAAGACGTCGTTCCCATTGCCGAGGTATCAGCTCCTACTGATGCCTCTTCTAAAACAAGAAAAGCCGTTGTCACCAAAGGTTCCTCCTCCCAGAAAGGTCTTGCCGGCTCTTCTCAGCCAAGTATAGCCGATGTGTTGCGCAAAGGAAGTGCCTCCTCCAGAGCCTCCGTTACTCCGGCCGTCGGTACCCAGCTCGCTCTTCATAAAAGCCCAGCGGCAGCGGTGGTTACACAGCACGTCTGAGGTAAAGTCCTAACTCGCACGGTGAGTGGAAACAACCTCGGCTCGCTGGTTGAATACGCCAATAACTGGAATGTTGCCGATCAGTTCGAGGGTAATCCAGCCAGCCAGTCGTTTCAGCTTTCCGACATCAAAAGCCGCCTGCATCAAGCCGCCAAGATCGTTCTTGATAGTAACAAGATGAATGAGGTAATTGCTTTTTATGGAGTTTTGATTAATTCTCCAGATGCTATTATATATATTCTAGTCCCCGAAGCTTGCAAGCGAATAACTTGTTATTCGTTTGGAAGTTTTATGATTCGAACCTCTATCCAGCTAGATCTGCCTTAAATTCTGCTTGATTTGTCTCTATCTGAATTTGGATTATCCAGCCACCTAGGTCCGAGTTAAGTTTTGCTTGACTCGGATCTGTTTTATCTTCGAATATCCAGCCACCTAGATCCGGGTTAAGTTTTGCTTGACACGGATCTATTTTATATTCGAATACCCAGCCACCTAGATCCGGGTTAAGTTTTGCTTGACTCGGATCTGTTTTAGCTTCAAATATCCAGCCACCTAGATCCGGGTTAAGTTTTGCTTGACTCGGATCTGTTTTAGTTTCGAATATCCAGCCATCTAGATCCGGGTTAAGTTGTGGTTGATTCGGATCAGTTTTAGCTTCGAATCTTCAGCCGCCTAGATCCGGGTTAAGTTTTGCTTGACTCGGATCTGTTTAGCTTTGAATATCCATTCATCGTTTGCCCTATTGCTTAGGTTGCACATGACCAGCGGACTGCCGAATTTCAAAGATTGCTTTTTTCGCACAGAAAATTGGAAGAAAAATATGAGAAAGTTATTCCTGTGGTGAAAAAAGCTGGTAAGTCGACAATTCTTTTCGTCATCTCCGACATTCTTACTGTTTTGTATGCGAGATGTCGGCTCACTTTGTTGGTAAACAGGTAACATCAATAATCTTAACATCCGTCTTGAGAAGAAAGTCAAGACCCTGGAAGGTTAGTTGCCCTTTTACTTTATACCTTCCCTCTTTAAAATGTGCGGTAAGTTTCTTTTATCTCTTTTGGCTTTGGTAAAGCCGAGTTACAAACCTTTGCAGCATCTCACCAAGATTGCACGCCCATGCCTGATGTGATGCTGTATTTTTTAGAACAAAGCGCTAATCATTCGGCGCAGGTAAAAGAAAAAGACGATGAAATAGCTCGCCTGCGCGCCGAGGTGGAGGCCCTTAAGCTCTCTCAGAAGTCTGAATTAGAAAAGGTCGACCAGGAGTTCTCCGAGGAGAAAAATCGGCTAGCTCTGCAACTGCAGAAAAATAAAGAGCTCCTCGAGGCTGCCGAACTGAAAACTCGGGGAATGAGCGAGGAGATCGCTCGCTTTGAGAAGAGCAAGATTGACTGGGCTAAAGACCTTCAGATAATGCTGAGTTATATTCATCGTAAGCTTCTTAGCACGGCCGGATTATCTTTTTCTTTTTTCCTACTGCCGACTGACGCATTCGTGTTTTGCGCAGATCATTTTCCAGAAGCTAAGCCCGTGAGCTCTAAAGCGGTTCTTAGTGCTCGTGTGCGCCGAGGTGTTCCTGTTGACGCGGACTCGGAGTACTCGATGGAAGATTTCCTGGTTGCTGTCGGCGCTGCAGTTGGTCCGATGAAGATTATGGGCAGGGATTTGGTGCAGGCAGCTATCCGAGCCTACCATGTTCTCTGGCCGAATACTTCTGGGACTCCTGATATCAATGAGGTCTAATTGCTGGTGGAAATATTAATGGCATCCGAGAGGCAACTAAGTCTTTGGAGGGAATCAGCCGGACGAGCTGGTGCTGATATGGCTCTCACTGTTATCATGTCATGGTATGAAGATATTTCTCTTGATATCTTGAGAAATTTGCGCACTGATTCCCGTTGGGTTGAGGACCCAACCTTTGTCGCTCTTCGGCAAGCTCGCGCCTTCCAGCTCATTGAGTATGCCGAGGTGCATACCTGGAACGAAGGTCCGAGTTTCCTTCCTAACCCGGAAGACGAGGTCGTAGTTCAGGATGCGTCGGATAAAAACTCAGCTGAACAAGGAGAAGATGAGGATGACTCGGCTACTTCTGGTGATTCCAGTTAGAGCTCAGATGGCAATGGCGACGCGCGATCCTCATCCAAAGGTACTGGGCATTCTACTGCACAAACTGACGCTCCTCAGCAGCCTCGGGCTTCCTCCGAAGTCACTCCTGGGTCTGTGGAGGGCGAGGCAACCTCGGCCAAAGTTCCACCTACCTCGGAGTGCCCAGCCCCTGACCAAGTTATTGCCTCTCCAGCTAAAAACCTCTAAGTCATTTCTTATCCCTGGTATGCTGGGCGTATGATGTACGTGGAATATTTGTCCGTCTTCTATATGGTATGAATTTATTTTGCCGTGTGCTGCTAAGACATATATGTTTGTAATTTTTATCACTTTGTTTAAGTGGTCTTGTTCGTCCGAATCCTTGCTTTGGCGGCCTGCAATTTCTTGATTTTGGGATATATATTTGCCTTTGTACTCCTGTGGTTTAGACCATTAATCTGGGTGTGGACTTCAAATATCATACGAGATTGAGCTGTTCTTACTTTGAGTGTCGAAGTTTGATACCTTCCTTGTATCAAAGGCTAACCACTACTTCGAAACAATGTATGGCAGTCCCCGAGTCACTGCCTATGTTGCCGAAGTCTAGTGTGTAAACCAAATTTCAGAAATAATATAAGACGGTTGCTGAGTCGCTGCTCAAGGTGCCGAGGTTTAGTACATAACATAAAATTGAAATAACATACGGCAGTCCCCGAGTCACTGCTCTGGATGCCGAGGTTTAATACATAACATAAAATTGAAATAACATATGGCAGTCCCCGAGTCACTGCTCTGGATGCCGAGGTTTAATACATAACATGAAATTGAAATAACATATGGCAGTCCCCGAGTCACTGCTCTGGATGCCGAGATTTAATACATAACCTAAAATTGAAATAACATATGGCAGTCCCAGTCATCGCTTCCGGATGCCGAGGTTCGAAACATAATTGGTGCTTGATCTTGAGATACTACTTTACAATGTGTCACTGATGACTGCTACGAGTAAAATGGACGAAGTAAAGCTACGTTCCATGGCCTTTTTGTTTCTTCGCCGGCTTTGTCTGCCCTGTTCTTTCCAGGGGATTGAGCATCGATTAGGTAATAGGCATCATTGTGCAGTGCTTTGCTCACGACGAATGGTCCTTCCCATGGAGGCGGCATACCAGCATGCCGTGCGTTGCACCAGTCGGAGAACTAAATCTCCTTCTTTGAACACTCTTGGATTCACCTTGTTGCTGTGATATCGTCGCAAGTTCTGCTGATAAATAGCTGATCTTGATAGCGCCAGCTCTCTGGCTTCTTCTAGCAGATCAACAGTATCTTGCCGAGCTACTTCATTTACTTCTGAAGTTGTATATTGAGTAACTCTTGGCGAGTCATGTAATATGTCGGCTGGAAGCACGGCTTCTGCCCCGTATACCAGAAAGAATGGTGTATAACCTGTTGATCTGTTTGGAGTAGTCCTGAGGCTCCATAATACTGCTGGTAGTTCCTCAATCCAACATCCTGTCGACCTTTGCAGCGGTTCGACGAGTCGTGGTTTTATTCCGGACAATACTAGTCCATTAGACCTTTACACTTGCCCATTGGATGCTGGGTGAGCCACAGAGGCAACATCTAATCTTATGTGCTTCTCTTGGAAAAATCTAGCGAAAGCTCCTTCTGCAAAGTTTGTGCCGTTATCTGCAATAACACTGTGCGGGTATCCATATCTTAAGATAATATCTTTGAGGAATTTCACTGCTGTGGGCCCATCACATTTTTTTATTGGTTTCACTTCAATCCATTTTGTGAACTTGTCCACCATAACCAATATGTGGGTCATCCCCCCTCGGGCCGGCTTAAATGGTCCTACCATATCTAAGCACCACACAGAAAACGGCCAAGTAATGGGTATCATTTTTAACTCGGACGATGGCATGTGTATCTTGGTTGCATATCTCTGACAACCATTGCATTTTTCAACCAGCTCTTTGGCTTCTTTCAACGTCGTTGGCCAATAAAACCCATGCCTGAATGCTTTGGCCACTAAGGCACGAGATGAGGCATGATGTCCACATTCTCCTTGATGTATATCTAGGAGGATCTCCTGGCCTTCTGCCGAACTCACACATTTTTGCAATACGCTTGTGACGCTTCTTTTGTATAGCTCATTATTTATGATCGTATAAGCTTTAGCTCTCCTTGCTATCTGTCTTGCTAACACCTCATTATTCGGCAAAGTCGCATCTCTAAGGAAAGAGAATATGGGTTGCGCCCATACAGGTGTGATTTTCTCTGGTGTGGTCTCACTGTCTATTTCCATGTTTTCTGCCGACATAACTACCTCGGCTTTCTCCATAGTTGTGCTTAGCTCATCTGTCTTTCTCTTGGGGAATTCCGGGTTATATTGCTGGTCAATTTCCATCGGCACGCTATCTTCTGCTGAATTTGCCGGAATAAAGATGGATTCGGACTCTGGTGATGGTGTTATCGATGGTTTCCTTAGGTGCTCTAGGGCGATACCTGGGGGAATTGACTGCCTGGTTGATCCTAGCTTTGACAACGTGTCTGCGGCATCGTTTTCTGCCCGAGGTATGTGGTGAAATTCACACCCTTCAAAGTATCCACTGATCTTTTGCACATGAAATCTATACAAAGCCATATTATCATCCAATGCGTCCCAATTGCCTGAGACTTGCTGTACTACTAGATCTGAGTCCCCATAGCATAAGATTCGGCGTATGCCAATCTCTTTTGCCACCTTCAATCCATGGACCAGTGCTTCATATTCGGCTACGTTGTTTGACGCGGCAAAATGTATTTGCAGCACATATTTCAGCTGATCTCTTTTGGGCGAGGTTAACACTATTCCTGCCCCCAAACCATTTCTTAGTTTGGAACCGTCAAAGTGCATCGTCCAATAATTCAGGTCTGGTAATGGTGGCTCATATTGCACCTCAGCCCAATCTACGAAGAAGTCGGCCACAGCCTGAGATTTGATTACATCTCTCCTATCGAATTGCGGAGCATAAGGTGACAATTCAATTGCCCATTTTGCTATTCGGCCACTTGCATCTTTGTTGCTCAATATGTCGGCTATTGGTGCTTCACAAATCACTTTGATGGGGTGCTCTTCGAAGTAATGTTTAAGTTTCCTTGCCGACATGTACACTCCATAAGCCATCTTCTGATAATGTGGGTAATTTTTCTTTGAAGCGGATAACACCTCGCTCAAATAATACACCGGCCTCTGTACTGACTTATCATTTTCGACTCGTTCTACGACGATTACAGCACTCACTACTCTGTTGGTAGCCGCTATGTAGAGTAACATAGGCTCTTTTGATAATGGAGAAGGTAAAATGGGCGTTGTGACCAACATCCTTTTCAATTCATGAAATGCACTGTCTGCTTGTGGAGTCCAAATGAACTTATCTGATTTCTTCATCAGTTGATAGAGTGGTAATGCCTTCTCCCCCAGCCGACATACAAACCGGCTGAGCGAGGCTAAACAACCCGTGAACTTTTGTACGTCATTTAGACACCTCAGCAACTCCATCCTATCTACTGCCTTTATCTTGGTTGGGTTGGCCTCTATACCTCGGCTAGATACGAGAAAACCGGGTAATTTTCCTGCTGGCACGCCAAATGTGCATTTTTCCGGGTTAAGCTTCATTCGGAACCTTCTCAGGTTCGCGAAGGTCTGCCGTATATCACCCAGTAGTGTTTTGCTTTCTTTGGTTTTGATAACCACATCATCCACATATACTTGTACATTTTTTCCTATCTAGTCATGTAAACATTTTTGCATGCATCTTTGATACGTTGCTCCTGCGTTGCGCAGGCCGAATGGCATTGTGCGATAGCAATAAGCCCCGTACGGGGTAATAAACGCAGTCTTTATTTGATCGTCCGGATTTAACGGTATCTGGTGAAAACCAGAATACGCGTCTACAAATGACAACAGTTCATAACCAGCGGTCGAATCAATGACTTGGTCTATTCTAGGTAAGGGAAAAGGATCTTTTGGACACGCCTTGTTCAGGTTCGTGTAATCGATACACATTCGCCATACAATGGCTACATTCGGATCATCCTTCTTCTTTTCTACGAGCACCGGGTTTGACAACCAATCCGGATACAGCACCTCCATGATGAACCCGGCCGCTAGGAGCCGAGCTATTTCATCCCCTATTATTTTTCTCGTGTCTTTGGCGAAGCGGCGGAGAGGTTGCTTCACAGGTCTTGCTCCTGGCCTTACATTCAGAGAGTGCTCAGCCAACTCCCGCGGAACACCTTGCAGATCCTGAGTTGACCATGCAAAGATATCCCGATTCTCACGGAGGAATTTGGTGAGCTCGTTTTCCTATTTAGCATCTAGGCCTGCACCAATGGTAACAGTACGCTCTAGGAATTGCTCATCTATCTGAACCTTCTTTGTTTCTTTAGTCGGCTGAAAGGAGACACTTCCATGTGGATTGGCTAATGCCGGCATATTCAGCTGTGCCGATTGAGCGAGGACTGCTACCTCCTGAATCCTTCTTTTTTCTCTTGCTATAACCAATGACTCGGCCAAATTTGACCCGGCTGAAGCACATTCCATTGACTTCCTGTAATCCCCTGCTACTGTTATTACTCCTTGTGGCCCAGGTAGCTTCATTTTCAGATAACTCAGATGACAGCTGCCCATGAATTTGGCCAATGCTGGCCGTCCGAGTAAAGCATGATAACAACTCTCTAGATCCACCACTTCAAACTCTAAGTTTTCTGCTCTGCAGTTATCTCTTGTGCCGAATAATACATCCACTCGAACCTTACCAATGGGTTCGCACGAAAGCCCTGGTACTATCCCATGGAAAGTGGTCCTCGTGGATTGCAGCATGTTCTGCGATATTCCGAGTTTATGCATGGTATCTTTGTACATGATGTTGATACTGCTCCCATTGTCAATGAGAACCTTTGAAAATTTCACATTAATGCTTGGTCCAACAAATGTTGGATCCAATACGAGTGCATACGACCCCGGACTCGGCATTATCTTGGGGTGATCCTTTATGCTCCAAGTTACTTCTTGATCTGACCAAGGCACATATCTTGGTACTGCCGGCATAACTGCATTTACTTCCATATGCCGGCGCTGTACACTCTGCTTGTCTTGCTGTTCCGTCGTGAACACGCAATACGACTGATGATGTTCTCTGTAATCATTGCGTCCATTGTTTCCTGGATTTGTCCTTCCATCCTGGCCTTGGTTCATCACTTGATGCACCGCATCTCTCCGGTCCGAGTTATCATATCTCGGGGGAGGAGGTGGTAACATCAGTTGCTGTGCATTTGCTCCAGTCAACTGCGGCTGATGCTGCTGATGTACTTGGAGAGGCGCTGAATACTGCTCGCGGGTTTCCCATTGCATTTTTCATCCATGCACATTGGCGGGTCGTATGGTTGGCTGGCCTGGCTGGGTTTGACGTGTGAAATTTACACGGCTGATCTAACATAGATTCGAACGTGTACTTCGGCCTCTCCTGCCATTGCTTCTTTTGTTCTAGAGTCCACTGTCTTTTTCCTTCATTCCTTGGTGTCCACTATGCTGAGGACCATTCTTTTTCCGTTGAGTCGTTCCGTGGCTCGGCTGATCTTGCGCTACCGCTGCCACTTGGGCCGAATTATATCTATAATCCGGCCTTTCTTCTCTTCTTCTTCCTCTAAAGTCATTGCGCCTGGATGACCCGGCCAAATCTCTAGCATACTGGTCTTGTTGCTCCCGATGATCTGCCGACATTAATTCTGGTTGCGTCGGATCTCCCAATGCGTAGGAGTCCGCTATTCTGATGGTTTCTGCTAATGTGGTTGGCATATCTCTTTGCAGTCGCTGCCATAACACACTGGCATAACGACATCCTTGAGCGAACCAAGCTATTGCTTGTGACTCTATAACTCCTTCACACGAGTTTCTCAGGTTACACCACCGAGTTAAAAACTCTCTGTCCGTTTCATTCGGCCTTTGCTTGCACATGGCTAATTGTTGCGGCCTATTTGGCCTCTTGTATGTACTGGTAAAGTTGCTAAGGAACATTTCTTCAAAATCCAACCAACAGTTGATGCTGCCTGCTGGTAGATTATTCAGCCATACCCTAGCTGGTCCCTCCAACATTTGTGGGACATACCGTACTGCCCATCGTACGTTCCCACCTGCTATTTTCACAGCTGTGGCATAATCAATCAACCAGTCTTGTGGTTTGGTGCTCCCATTATATGTCTTTGTGCCTCTTGCCAGCTGAAAGTTCGGCACAGGTGGTTCGCCCATGATCCGTGGTACGAAGCACGTTGGACCCGGTGGACCCTGTTCTTCCAGCAACTCGGATCGGTATAGCCGGTCTAGCTTTACTCTGGCATCATTTGATGGCAAATCTCTGTACAGAACTCTGTTTTGCATTCCATAGTGGTTATTTCCACCATGGATCGCATATTCCATCTCGGAATAACCATCATTGTACCTTTCATTTACTTGATTGTGGCGAGCTGGTCTTGCTTCTCTTTCCTGCCGAGGTTCATGTCTTGGCTGTGGGTTGAGCGGCGGTTCTCTCCTTACTTCAACAGGGATATTGTTCTCATGATTGCCTCTTCCGAGTTCTCTTCTGTCGAGGTCTCCATTGCCTCGGCTTCCGCCGTCTTTCTCAGCACGGCCGAGATTTCTCTCACCACTGTTACCTCGGCTTCCATTGCCTCTGTTCTCGTTTGCTTTCCCAGCTATCGCCGGATCATACGGAACGATTTGCTTGTTTCTCTTTCCTGAATTTACCGCTTTGTCCCTTCGTGCATTGTTTCCGGGTGAGGACGATGCTGCCACGGACAAAGCAGGTGCTGCTCCAGCCGAGTGAACCATTCGCGAGGCCCCTGGCCTCGCCGGGTCTGCCCTGAGCATTTCTTCGTTTTGCTGGTTCGCGATGCGCACCAGCTCATTCACTCTTTCTTGCTGTTTCTGCCAGGCTTCGCCGGTCAATCCCTCTAACTCTAATGCTGTGGCATTTGCCGCTCTCAGGTTCTTTGCCAGGGTACTGTACCTCGGCAAACCCAAATCCACTGATTCTGCCTTATGAGCATCATGCTCCTTGTTGATATCATCTATGAGGTTCTTCCCTCTTAATCTCAACTCGTCAACCCGTTCGGGAGCGACGTCAAGCTTATTAGCTTTGGCATATTCTCGCAGGGTCTTGTTTAAGGATTCCCGCAAGGCCGACACCTTTTTTGCCTCTACCAGCACCTTTTGCCTGGTTACTTCTAACTCTGCCTGAGCATTAGCCGGATCAAGTATCGGCGCTACAGGTGTAGTCAGGTTTTCTATGGTTTCCTGAAGAATGTTTTCTGGTCTTTCCAAAGGTGGCCCTCTCACTCTTGGTGCCTTTGGGGTTGTGTCCTGTACTTCGGCCTGGTTGGTCACTGGAGGGATTACCTCGGTGGGTGGTGGTGCCGTCTGCCTGGGCGCGACCTGCACGCCTGCGGCGGGGTCTCTGGTTGATCCGGCACCCGCTACTCCCGCCTGCACTCCGGCTGCGACCATCACCTCGACGCTGCTCACCGGATGCGCTCCGCGCGGACGGCTCGCAGCGCTAAGGGGTGGCTCTCCTGCAACAACAACCTGGTGAGGATAAATGTCGGAGATGTCGACGCCGACGTAGACCCTGTGCCCGCCCAAGCTGATGAAGACACCGTTGCACGGGGGAGTTTTTTCCCTAAAGCTGCCTGCATTGTCGCTGACGTAGTCACAGAGATCGAATCTCCGGACCAAGCCAGAAACAACGCGCTTGCCAGTGTTGATGAAGTTTCCCGTCCGGATCATGACTCCAGCTAGCACCGCTACTGGCCCCACGGTGGGCGCTAACTATCGTGGTGGTGGGACGGCAGATGCCATGGGTAGGATAAAGTATGGGGCCAATGGATGCTAGAGGGATCTGGGGAGGGAAGATGCAGTTGATTCTACACATAGAAGACAAAGGCAAAGATCTTTATTTCTCCTTCCTTGGGCTATAAGTGCTCCTTGAGCTGTATTCAAGGAGAAAGGAAGAACTTTACCAGCCTAACGGTACTAAATGAGCTCATGCCCTCCTTAGGGTCCAAGCCTCCCCTTATAAAGGAGAGCCTTGGGTTCCTTTAGGGCTGACGGGGCAAGCATATTCGAGGAATATGCTTGTCCCCAATATAGTAGTTCGGCGGCCTCCTTTCCCTGTCGCCCTTCTAATGACGGCAAGGCTCCAGAGGGCCCTTCCTGCGTGCCTCGGGCTTCAGGACTGTCACCTCCGTGACCTCCTTCTGTCCCTCTGTCACTCTGCGCCCTTGTCCCTTGTGCTTGGCTCTGCTCAGATTCTCCCTAGCCTACGGCTAGAGTTTGACTTTAGGCTTCTCCTTCTCTTGCAAGCTTCGTATCATTCGGCCCTGCCTCGCGTAACTCGGCTTGTCCTTCACCTGCATTAAGATTACTCGGGCTAACCCGGCCGACTTATTCAATATCTCGGCCGGGTAACGCCTTGCCATTATTGTGAGGGTCCTGCCCTTCCCTATCTCGGCCGAACTCTACAGGATTCGGCCGATTCATACTATAACTCGGAAACTAGACGGCAACTTCCTTTCATCTTTCCCCATCTCTACCCTACCCGAGGTCATCTCCCCAACAAACGTTATACTCACAATTCTAATTTATAAGCTACATTAGCTCGATCATGAAAGTCGTCATGATAAGGGTGAATAGAAGATGTATGTAAAGTGTTTACTACACTAAAATATTACTAAAGAATGGATTTTGAAAGAATATCGATCATTTGATGATGGTGATCTACTTCAAAATGCAAGTCCAAAGGTATTATTATTTGAATATACACGCTTTGGACTATGTGTCATGTTTATGGAGCCACTTTGATGTTGATAGATTCTTTTAAAAAGGAAAAGGAAATGTTGAAAGAGAATCTATGAAATATACTTGGCAGAAAAGAAAAGATTGGAAATATCCAATTTAGGTATATAGATGATATGCATGTTATCGTTGTATTCTTTGCTTGTTAGACAATTTGGTTCTTGGGTATTGGATACCGAACTGGTTGGTATAAAATTTCATACGGAACGACGCAATTCATAAACCACAATGGCCTAAGTAACTAGCAAGAGAATATGTGATGATGTTCATCGAAAACAAACAAACTATTGTTTGTATTTCTCGTTGACATCAAAGCTTGACTTCAAGATTTGTTTTAATAATTGTTATTTAAATCAGGTATTATGAGAACAAAGGTTGTTCAAATAATTACCATATTCCATATAAGATGGATGATTTACAAATCTAGTTGGAGAAATCACATTCATAAAGCTAATGCTAAAATGTCGGAAGACAAATGATTGGAAGATCACTTACAAAGTGACATCACCGTTTAAATTATATTGGAAATAAAACATGAAGAAACTACATTTTCATGGATTTTGGGAGTCTTTGATTTGATCAAGTGACGCTTGTGAGACTTTCCTCGGGATAATTAAAACTTCGTTCAAAGGCCAAAGAAGAATGAACGACTAAAATATTGGAATTTATACATATCGATGTATGTAGTCCATTATGTGTAGTCGTAAGCGATGGGTTTCAACTTCATATACTTTCTCCAGAAATTTGAGTGAATATTCAATTAATGAGAAAGAAGTATGAAATATTTGAAAATGTTCAAAGACTTTCAAGATGAAGTGGAAAATTACTGTAACAAGAAAATAAATGATTTATGATTTTATCATAAAGGGATTTATTTGAGTTACAAGTGTAACAAGAAAATAAATGAATTATGATTTTATCATAAAGGGATTTATTTGAGTTGCAAGTTTAGCAAAACACCTAGATTTACATCTCCCAAAACACCATAGGAGTATGGAGTGTTTGAGATTTGTAATGAAACCTTGTTTGACATGGTTGGATCAAACGTATTATTTATAAAACCGCCATTATGTTTTAAAAAGATTAAAGATTTAGAGACTACCGCTTTTACACTGAAAAGAGCTCCATCTTGATCCGTTGAAATGACACCATATGAATTATGGTTTGGGGTAAAACCCAAGTTGTCATTTCTTAAATTTTGGTATGCTAAACATAAGTAAGATGTTTACAACCGAAGTCGGATGAGCATGTCTTTGTAGGTTATTTCGAATAACAATTGGGTATTCCTCCATAACACCAAGGACAAAAGAGTTTGTCGCTTGAAACGTGAAGTTTCTTGAAAAAGAAGTTTCTCATAAAAGGTTAAGTGGGAGGACAATATAACTTTGATAAGGTTAACGAACCTTAGCTAAATGTGCTGAGTTGCGCAGCGCCGGAAATCGTTCCAGAGGCAGCCATAATGCTCATGGCTTATGTGCCTCAAAGGTTGTGGTCACGGAGATCGAAGTTCCTATTGAACCAAGTAGGTCGGTTAAACAATGAAATGCTAAGATTTGAGAGTAAATCATTATTGTTTGACAATGATGAACCGAATACATGCAAAGAAGCAATGGTGGGACTTGACTCTGTCAAATGGCTTGAAGCCATAAAATCCGTGATAGTTCCATATACGAGAAATCAAGTTTTGAACTTGGAAGACCCTCCGGAAAGGTGTAAAAACCTATCGGTCGTATTTGGATCTATAAAGAAACAGACATGGATGTTTCACATCTATGAAATAGTCGACATGTCGTAAAGTATTTTATGACAATGTTCAAGAAGTTGACTATGACAAGATTTGATCTTTCATAGCGATATTTAGTCTAGACGGATTAAAGTAGCAACCACTATATATAATTTGGTATATGGTAGATGAATAAACAAAACAAAGTTCTTCTAATAGAATGGTTACCTAGGACGTGTACATGACACGGTTCAAAGGGTTTTGTTAATTCAAAGGATGCTAAAAGGGCATGCAAACTTCAATGGTTGAAGTAAGCATCGTGGAGTTGGAATCTTCACCGTGATGAAAAGGAGTTTTCATCAGGAGACGATGAAGATGCTTGCATCTGCAAGAAATTAAGTGGGAGCACTGAGACATATTTTTAATACATTATGTGGATGACATCTTGTTGATTAGAAATGATGTATCTTTTATTGACAAAGGTTAATAATTTCATTTCGATGAAAGACTTAGGCAAAACCGAATATTTAGCATGAATGCCTATAGTGGATAGACTATGACGCTAATATGGTTGTGCCAAATGTACATATATGAGATATTTAAGGAGTTCAATATAGAAACGACAAGAAACGGTTCTTGTCGTATGGAAAGGAATTGAATCAAGATTCAAGTGTATCGACACTTGATAAGTGAAACAAGATTCAAGTGCTTTGACACTTGATGAGTGAAATCACAAGGATGTTTTGATCAATCATACCATGATATGTACACATCCATATATGTCCTATGCTCTAAGTTTTATGAGCATATACTAGAATGAATCATAAAATGATCATTGGACGATAGTAAGGATATTCTTATGATCTTCTAGAAGAACTAAGAATATATTTGTGTAGAGGTGACAAACAATTACAAATAGTTCATTGTAAAGCGTTACATTGATAGTAGTTTTGTCAGAAGATACAAATTAAGTTTATCTCAATTTAAACTATGGGTGGAACAATGTAATGGAAAAAAGGTTTCCATGATGGATTTGGATGAATTCCAAAGTTAATACATTGTGACGGATACTACAACAAAAATGCTAAGTATATGACTACTATAGTAGCAGCAAAGGAGGGCATTTGTGTCAAGTAGTTTTTTATCAAACTAAGGTGTATTTCGCAATGGTCTAACACTAAAGATATATTGTATGACAATAATATCGACATGATTTAACCCCAAGGAACTAAATGTCTCACCAAAAGACCAAATTTATACAATGCCATCTCATTGGAGAATGAGTGATGTGTGAAGACGCAAAGACATGCAAATACACACGGACCTGAAATTGTCAGATCCGTAGATTATGTTAACCACTTGCAATCGCGTATATGGAACACCAGAAATCCATAGGTGTTCAATATACAAAGTTTTTAAAACTAGATTATTGTCTTTAGTGCAAGTGGGAGACTGAAGGGAATATGCCCGAGAGGCAATAATAAAGTGGTTATTATCGTATTTCTTATTTATGATAAATGTTTATTTTGCACGCTATAATTGTATTAATACGGAAACGTTAATACATGTGTGTTTAATAAACAAAAAGGAAGTTCCTAGTTATGCCTCTCTTATAAACTAGCTCGTTGATTAACAAGATGATCAAAGGTTTCCTGGTCATGGACATTGGATGTTGTTAATAGCGAGGTCACAACATTAGAGTAATGGTGTGATGAACATTCATTTGAAGAATAGCATTACGATCAAGGTCATTGTGTTTATATTTCTATAACATCATACGAAGTAATCTTAGTCCTTAGACCATGAGATCATGTCAATCACTAATACCGGAAGAGTATCTTGATAACATCAAACGTCACACCGTAACAGGGTGACTATAAAGATGGGTTCAGTGCTACGAAGGTGTTTTGTTGAGGCTCATGGATAAAGAGTGGAATTTGTCCATCCCGATGATGGAGAGATATACTCTGGGCCCTCTCGGTGATATCACATTGGTTAGCTTGCAAGCAAGTGATTTGATCACTAGAATGTTATATCACGGGAACAAGAAAAGAGTACATGTTGGTAACAAGATCAAACTAGGTATGGAGATACCAATGATCGAATCTCGGACATGTAATATATCGTGAGACAAAGGGATTGAGTTACATGCGTATAAGGTTCACACGATCACAGAAGTCATCGTTGAATATGTGGGAGTCAGTACGGATCTCCAGGTCCCGCTGCTAATTATTGATCGGAGAGGGGTCTCGATCATGTCTACATTATTCGTGAACCGTAGGGTGACACACTTAAGGGATACCGACACCATTTGGAGCAAATAATATGCTAGAGAAATAAAAAGGAAAGCGCAGGAATTTATTTCACTAGACATAAAAGCTGTTTGAAATTGTCAAACTGGTTACGCGCATGTGAAATTGAATACTAGCAAGGGGTTTTATGTGAATGTTTGTTAATTAAAGTAATTAACAAAATTCTGAATAAATAAATAAATAAAAGATTTTTATTTAATGAGATATTACATTAAATTTGGTGGAAATTTAATGGAGGTGAGTGGAATTTTGAGTGTGTGGCTATTTATGTGAGTGGGAGCTCCACCCACATGAATGTGGAAGAGGTGGGGGCACCTCCATGGCTGCCACGCCATGGGAGGGGGCTGCCCCCCTCTTCCTATAAAAGGCACCCCATTCCCTCCTCTCATCTCACACCTCCTCGCGAAGGATCTCTCTCCCCCCTTTAGAATTCCCCCATGGTATCGGATCAGCGAGATACATGTTCCCGGTGGCTTTTTTCTGGAAGGATTTGTTGCTTCCGCTGCTTCGCTGGAGCGAGGGCGCGGAGGTTGTCGGGGTACCCGGACGTGTGTGCGATCACGGATGCACCACTGCTTTGCGGTGCTGGACGTGATGGTGCTGGACCGGCTGGACTTCATCACGATCTTGATATCGGCAAGCGTTCGACTACATCATCCACGAGTACAACCGCGTTAACGCTATACGGTCTTCGATGGTATGTATTCTATGGATGTATATCCACTCGTTGCTTGTATCTAGTAGATAGATCTTGGTACATAGTTGTTCCCATCGTAGGAAATTTTTTGTTTTCTATGCTGCGAACCCTACATCTATGGTGTCAAGTGTCTCTAGGAATAAGCTTTCAAGACTAAACACTACAACACCCAAGCCTTCATTTGAGAGGCTTTTTCTTATTTCAGTTGTTTAGCAAATTTTAGGCAATACTTGGTTAACTACTAGAACTAGAACAAAACGTACTCAATTAAATACCCACGCAAACAAAATTTTACTTACAATATAGAGACTCACTCCACCGATATAACATCTTATCAATTACTACTAACTAGCATGGGTTTCTCAAACTTCAAAAGTAAGGCATACCTCTCATGTTTGGTTCCACCTCTCTCTTCCCTTTTGATTTGTTTCTTGGAAACTCGAAGTCGGTCACTCTCCTGCAAATATATGAGAACCTCGAGGCGAAAATAAAATAAAGATAAACAGAGAAATCTTTTTGTGGTTTTTGAGAAGGGGAATATAAATAATAGGAAATTGGTGGCAAAGATCATCTTGAAAATCTCGAAAACAAAATAAAATAACTAAAGATAAAGTGTTGGGGAAACCAACATGAGTGCTTATAAACTCAAATAAAAGCATAACCTCAAAAATAAAGCAAATGAACGCTAAATAAAAATAGATAGAAACCCTCCCCAAGCTTAGGATTTTGCAAGCCCTTCAAATCATTGAGGTGGGGGAAAAGTTGTAAATCCAGTCCACAAATTGAGTCGATAAGTTACTTGTTGTTTCTCGGAGGTTCAGGTCGAGATTATGCATCCCCTCCACAGTCCCTCCAAGTTCTTGGAAATCTTGATATGTAGCAAACTGGTTCGGTGGCTGCTCCTCTTGATAAGGAACCTCTTGCTCCTCCTCTTAGTCTTCATCCTCCTCCGAAATTTCTTCCTCGGGTTGGTGTTGCTGAACCTGCAAGTCATATAGCACGCATCCATCCTCGATAGAGAAAATACCATTAGGTAGAGGAGCGGGGTAGAGACGCCCAGCTCCAGCAATATGCAGGTAATAAACACCACCTCTCCTAGTAAGCATTCCACAGGACTTTAAAGTAGAGAAACCAACACGTCGCTCACCTAGCACTGGTTGCAACTCACCTAGGTCGATGCCCAGGGCATTGGAAAGTATGGTGATGACGCCTCCACATGTGATTGGTCCTTGGCTTTGGGAGGATTGGTACTCCAAGTAGCGCACAAGAATTGCGCCCAAGTGGAGTGACAAGTTGTCGTAGTTGAAAGCAGCTTTTGCGAGGACTGGGATGTCCTCCTCATTGAGTCTTGTAAACTCATTACACGCCTGCAAGGTGTTAGCAATAACATAGAACAAATATCGAATAGCAGGATGTTGAATATTTTTCCCTTTGCTAACTCTAGAAGTGAAGCTCATTCTATTATAGCAGAGTTCAGGGGAAGGTTCCATGCTAGTAAAATATGTGCGTAGAACATTAGGATCATTTTTGGGTAAACCAAAATAATTGCACCATTCATCAAGTGATAAAGAATAATTGTTGTTCATGAGTTGGAAAGAAATCCTATCCTCCCCATGACATGTTTTAGCAGTGCTTTTCAAAGAACTTAAAAATTCAATGGTTAACCAGCGTTAGGTAGGTGCATCATGAAATACAAAGTTTTGCAGGCCAACTCTGTTGCAAAGTAAATTAAAGTCATCAGAAATACCGAGTTGGTTCAATGTGACGGGGCAAGCCTACTTGGTTTCCTTGACTTCTTGATTTTTGATCCTATTGAAACGATCACAGTGGGATTCGTCCTTGAATCGAATCCCCATGCGTTCCTAAGCTACAGCCCGAGAAGAACTAGCAGTGGCAAGAGCACATGTCTGGCTCCTCGTGTTCATCTTCTAAAAATAAGAAAGACAAATATAAAACTTTTTGATGTCTCACCCTAGATTGATAAAGACAATAGATCAGAGATGAATTCGCAAAAAGTAATTGGAGGATCGGATGAGAAACATACCGTAGATCACTTGTGTGCGAGGAAATCGAACGAAATTGAGTAGAGGTGAAGATCCCTTGAGGTTTTGAGAGAGTTTGGAGGTAGAAGATAGAAAAAGGATTAATGTTTTGATGTTTTGGGTACCTCCCCGTGCGTTTAAGTGGTCAGAAACAACTATACGGTCGCAACTATACCGCCGGAACACTTGTTCCCGCCGTATAGTTGGTCTGACGGCAAAATAATAGGGTTTCTAGGGTTTTTTTCCTGGCGGCTATAACTATACGGCCGGAAATTTTGTTCCTGGCGTATAGTTGGTCATCAAACCTTCTGTATCTGGAGAAGAGAAATTGTCGATGGCTCAAATAACTATACGGCCGGAACTATACGGCTAGAATATTTATTCCCGTCGTATAGTTGGTCGTTAAAGGTACTGTATACATCAAAACATTTATATTTCTTCAAGAATTACATTTTAGACTGAAACTTAGTGAAACACCATGTTTTGATAGAAAAATGAGAGACTAAGTTGTCAACCAACTTTGGCATGTATAAAACAGGAATTTTTAGTACCACTAAATATCTCCTTCTCACTCGAGTTTTCTAGCACTCTTTATTCAACATAAGACTTAAAAACTTTACTCAAACATTTATTTCACATGGGTTGCCTCCCATGCAACGCTCTTTTATGGTCAATAGCTTGACCTTGATGTTGCTCACTTAGGCCAGATGAGTGGAACACCCACTCCAAAATAGTTGGTCTTCAAAGTGATGGCCTCCTTCTCATCTCGCTTGGCTTTCTTTTTCCTCGGGAAATGAATAACAAAAGGATCCCGCGAAGGCAATTGGAGCTTCATGTTCCCTTCATGAAAATTAATCAAAGCCTTTATAGTTCTTAAGAAGGGATGGCCTAATATGATAGGAGCAATAGAATCTTCAGGCATGTCAACAATAACAAAATCAATAAGAGCAGGACAGCCTTTAATGTACACTAAGTATAATTTGCTAGATGCAATTTTAACTCAGTGATTTAAAAAGAGCACAGATTTAACTTATTAAAAAGACTCTTTGAAATTGTTGAAACACTTGCACCTAAATCACAAAGTGTAGCTATTTCATTAGTCCCAATTTTAACCTTAATAGTAGGCTCAAATATATCATCAAGCCTAACAGGTAATTTTTCAGCAATTTTCTTATATTCTTCCTCAAGCTCACGTACCTTTATTGCTACATGATTAACAAAGTGCTGATACATGGCTTTCTCATTTACTTCACTTACCGGAATCTTGATATTGATCCTTTTTACAAGGTCTTCAACTGTGTAATTTGGTGAAGGAGCATTGCTATAATCAAGTTCTTCAGGCTCCTCCCTTTGGATTCTTATCATCTTGAGGTCTTCCACTTGATTGGGCTCAGCTTTTGATACGTCGGAAACGTATCTATAATTTTTTATGTTCCATGCTTGTTTAGTATCTACTTTGATTTGTTTTGTCCACACTTTGAGGTTCTTTTCATATGTTTTCTGGCACTAACCTATTAACAAGTTGCCACAGTGCCAGTTGCCTGTTTTCTGCTGTTTTTGGTTCTAGAAAAGCTAGTAAGGAAATATTCTCAGAATTGGACGAGACAAAAGCCAAAGTCAATATTTCACAGAGGAGAACACGGAGTCTAGAGGAGAGACGAACGGGCGCCACAGGGTGGCCACACCCCCCAGGCGTGACCTAGGGTGGGCCCGCACCTGGGCAGGGTGTGGGCCCCCTGGCCGCCTCCCAGTCTCGCCTCTTCGCCTATAAGAAGCCCCCGATGCCTAAACCCTAAGTACCCGATCAATATTCCACGAAACCATCTGTAGCCACCGCAACCATCGTCCCTAGATCAGGGGGATCTGAAGCTCTTCCCGGCACCCTGCCAAAAGGGATATCATCCCGAAGGCCTTCTTCTTCATCATGCCAGCCTCCGGTGTGAAGCGTGAGTAGTTACACCTTGGACTACAGGTCCATGTAGTAGCTAGATGGTTGTATCTCCTCCTTGTGCTTTCATGTCTAGATCTTGTGAGCTCCGTTCATGATCAAGATCTCATCTATTTGTAATCATGCATGTTGTGTTTGCGGGATCCGATGGATATTGAGATTACTATGTCAGATTGATTAATGGTTTTGTCTTATTGATTCTATCATGTCTGTGTTGTTTGTGATCTTGCATGATCTCCGTTGTTAGTAGCTATCTTGGCCAAGTAGTTGCTAGTGACTCCAAGAGGGGGTATTTATGCTCGATAGTGGGTTCATGCCTCTACTTAATCAAGGGACGTGACAGAAATCTCTACGGTTGTAGATGTGCTGTTGCCACTAGGGAGAAAACAACGGCCTCTTGTTCATGGAACATGTGTATTGTTTACCTTACACACTTTGCTTAAAGCAGTTGTCTGTTGCTTGCAACTTAATACTGGAGGGTGTTCAGATAATAACCTGAAGGTGGACTTCTAGTCATAGATGCAGTTGGATGGCGGTCTATGTATATTTTTGTATTTCCCAATCGAATCTCATAGGATCTTTATGTCTAGTATTGCATTGTTATGCCTTGCTCAGTCCTGTCAATTTCCCTGCTGTAATTTTTCCCAGCATGCCATGTTTGTTTATCTAAGGGGAACACCTCTAGTGAACTATGGACCCCCGTCCAATCTTTACCATTGATACATCTTCCACTGTTACTATTTATTTGCTGCAAACCACTTTCACCTTCAACACCATACAGTTAATCCTTTGTTACAGCAACCGGTGAGATTGACAACCTCACTGTTAGTTGGGGCAAAGTCTTGAGTTTATGTTGTGCAGGTTTCCATGTTGCTTGCAACACCTTTGGGATGTTTCCTTCCTCCTACTGGTTCGATAACCTCGGTTTCTTACTAAGGGAAAACTTGTTGATGTGTTGCTTCATACCTTGCTCTTGGGGTTTACCGACGAGGAGTCCAACAGGCATCAAAACTTTCTGGCGCCGTTGCCGGGGAGGCTAAGGACGTCTTCATAAGGGGAGTCCACCTCAACCTTTCTCTTTACTTTTGTTTGGTTTGCTTAGTTTCTTTTTATTGGTTTTGTTTGCCTCTTTTTATCAAAAACTCCAAAAGATTTAGTTTAGTTTGGTTTGGTTTGCTTTCTCTTATCAAAAACACAAAAAATTAGTTCCTGCTCTAGTTGCTGGTCCGTTATTGCCTTGCTTTGTCATGTTTTATATCAATGGATGGTTTCTTTGAAACTAGTTCTTATTGGCAAGGTGGGTTCACAGAAGAAGAAAGGTATTATTATAAGGAGCACCGTTTGTCACAAAAAGGGAAACACTTATGGGAACAAATTGATAAATTGAATACTATTGCTAGAGAGGTGTGCTCTACTTATAATGTTACTTATTGCTTTGATAAATCTTGTTGCTGTAGGAGGTATAAACACCTGCCTTTTTGATGTGAGTATAATGATAATGTTACCATATCTTCTTATGTTAAAGGAAATTATGACTTTTATGACGTGGAACAAATTGAAGAATTTATTGCTTTCAAGGGTGCATTTGTACTTGCCAGTTTGCTTGAAAATACTGATGATGCACCTTATGAATATGAGGTTTATGAGATACTTAAATTTTGCTTTGATAATTACAAGGAAGAAAATGGCTATATTTTTGAATATTTTAATAGGTGCTTTCCACTAATGGAAGAGACTAATGCCTTGTAGGAGCCTATGGAAGAAGAAATTGCTGAAACTGAAAGCTCATTAGATGAAAAAGAGGAGGAGAGTGATGGTAAAGAGGAGGAAGAATGGATCTACCCATGTCTACCTTCTAATGAGAGTAACTCTTTACCTCTTACATTATTTGATTGTCCCCCATGTTTAACAAAGGAGGATGAATGTTATGTTCCTGTGGATTCTTTTGAAATATCTACTATGGGTAAAACTTGTGATAATAGCCATGCTCATGTTATCTATGATAATCCTATATTTGTGCCTAACTTTGAAATGCATGGTATTAAGGAGTTGTGCTTAGAAAATGTTTATGATAAAGCTCTAGATGATGGTCCTATGTTGAATGATCAGTTACCTTATTATAAAATTGCTAAAAGTGGGTTTGAAGGTTTTAATCCCACTATTTTTTAGCTTGATAAAAATTATGAGTTTTTAGGTCATGAAAAGCATGCTTTATGTGATAGTTATATTGTTGAGTTTATTCATGATGCCACTGAAAGTTATTATGAGAGGGAAACATGGTCTTATGTATCTCAACGATATTAAGTTTCCCCTCTTTATGTTGAAAATCTTGAAGTTGCACTTGTTTTGCTTTCCTATGCTTGTTTCTTTGTGCTTCTTTGATTTATTTTCTTACAAGATTACTATGCATAGGAAGTGGGTTAGACTTAAATGTTTTTTGAATTTGCTTCTTGATGCTCTCTTTTACTTCGATTTATATTTCTTATGTGAGCATCTTCTCAAACTATCATGCCTAACTTAAAGGCGTTAAAGAAAAGTACTTGTTGGGAGATAACCCAAGAGTTTTATTGAGTCTTGGAAGTTATTACTTCAGTAATGACCTGTCCTTTTCCTTTTTGTTTGCTTTTTGTGCCAAGAATGACCTCTAATGAGAGGGAAGTAAGATTTAGGGAGTTGTTGTCCAGAAACAGATTTCCTCCACCATAAAAAATCGTGAGGAGTCTCTGTAAGTCGGATTGAGCTGACAATTTATCAATAAATACCCCAGTATGTTATATAACTTTAGTTAGTTCAACACTTTTTGATTTGAGCAACAGAAGGTCTTCGAAAAAATCGGTTTCTACCTGTTGGTCTGTTTTGACTGATTTCTGCCATTATTTGCATTTGCTTATTATTGATTCCTTTTTGGGTTCTTTTTGGAAAATTGAGCTTTTTGAAGGAGTTGCTAAAGTAGCTTGTGTTTTTAGTGAAAAGTTTTGCTGTTCTAAAGCTAAACCCAAAGGTCTATTATCTTTTGAATACACTAATGTTGCTAATGAAGATTGTGTGAAGTTTTGGATGAAGGAAAAATTTCAGGTGTAGAGAGAGAATGATGTAATAAGATGAAGAATGGACAAAAGATAAATCTTGGGGAAGCCACCCCGGTGTCACCCCAAGAAATATCCAAGAGGTACAAGCGTCAAATCTTGGGATGCCCAAGGCATCCCCTTCTTCATCGATAAAAAGCTCAGGTCTTTCTAGACACTTCATTTTTATTGGTTCATGCACTGTTGTGTTGTTCTTGGAGCGTCTTAGTTTTCGTTTGCTTTGCTTAGTTTGCTTAGTTTGCTTGAATAAAGTAGTTTGGACCCCCGTTCTCGCTGTGTTGTTTCAAATAAGTTGATTGGTGTTGGGAAGGAGTAGAAAGTTTTGCTTGAATAGTGCAAGAGGATCTTGATTTGACTGTGATTTAGACTTTAGCATGTCATGCTAGGTGTTGTTTTGCCCTTATTCTTAGTGATTATTGTTGTAGCATGACTTGTTCCAAACAATTGGGATTGCTTGGTGTGCCTTGAAGGAATCATGCGTTGTTTTAGCATACAAAAGCATAGTATTGTGGTATTCTCCTTTGATGCTTTGTTTGGGTTGACTTGGCACATGCTCACACCATGTTATGAGTATGAACAAGTCACCATAGCCTCTATGATCATTTAGTCCTTGACTTGTAGTACCACTCTATGCTTTGATTAGTAATGTTTTGTCGCTCTGCATGATTATGGCCATATTGCTCTCTTAGTTGGTCGCTCCCAGTCTTTTGCTAGCCTCCACTTGTATGAGTAAACTCTACTCATGCTTCCAACTCCCAAGAAACCAAGTTATTCCAAAGTGTCCACTATAAATTCCTATGCATGGTGTGTTACACCATTCCAAGTATATTCTTGTTTACACCATTCCAAGTCACTATATTATTGATTCTATCATGTCTGTGTTGTTTGTGATCTTGCATGCTCTCCGTTTCTAGTAGCTATCTTGGCAAAGTAGATTCTAGTGACTCCAAGAGGGAGTATTTATGCTCGATAGTGGGTTCATGCCTCTATTTAATATGGGGAAGTGGCAGAAATCTCTAAGGTTGCAGATGTGATGTTGCTACTAGGGATATATTGTTTATAGAACAAGTGGATTGCTTACTTTACACACTTTGCTTAAAGCAGTTATCTGTTGCCTGCAACTTAATACTGTAGGGGGTTCGGATGATAACCTGAAGGTGGATTACTAGTCATAGATGCAGTTGGCTGGCGGTCTATGTATCTCATTGTAATGGCCAATCAAATCTCATAGGATCATGAATGATTAGTATTGAATTGTTATGCCTTGCTCTGTCCTGTCAATTTCCCCGCTGTAATTTGTTTACCCAGCATGTTATGTTGTTTATCTTAAGGAGAACACCTCTAGTAAACTATGGACCCTGATCCAATCTTTACCATTGATACATCTTCCACTGCTACTGTTTAGTTTCTGCAAACCACTATTACCTTCCTCACCATACAGTTAATCCTTTGTTTTCAGCAAACCGGTGAGATTGACAACCTCACTGTTCGTTGGGTCAAAGTCTTGAGTTTGTGTTGTGCAAGTTTCCAAGTTGCTAGCAACACCTTTGAGTCGTTTCCTTCCTCCTAATGGTTCGATAACCTTGGTTTCTTTCTAAGGGAAGACTTGCTGCTGTGCTCATCATACCTTCCTCTTGGGGTCTCCCAACAAAGCTCTATAGTGATCTGAGCGCATCAAGCTATTTTCTGGTGTCGTTGCCAGGGAGACTAAGGACGGCTTCACAAGTGGAGTCCTTCACAACCTTTCTCTTTACTTTGTTTTTGTTTTGCTTAGTTTCTTTTGCTTGGTTTTGTTTGCCTCTTTTGCTTGGTATAGTTTCGTTTGGTTTGCTTTCTTTTATAAAAAACACAAAAAAAAATTAGTTCCTACTCTAGTTGGTGTTGATGTTGGTTGCTCCGCTTTTGCAAAAATGAACTCTGCTGATAACTCCAAGTTGTGTGACTTCACTATCATAAACAACAATGATTTCCTGAGTACACCTGCTCCTGATGCTACCTTTTATGAAATTAAGCCTGCTTTGTTGAATCTTGTGATGAAAGAGCAATTTTCTGGTGCTAGTTCTGATGATGATGTTGCCCACCTCAATAACTTTGTTGAACTTTGTGAGATGGAAAAATATACGGATGTAGATGGAGATATTATTAAGCTCAAATTGTTTCCTTTCTCCTTGAGAGGGAAAGCTAAAGAATGGTTGCTATCCTTGCCTAGAAATAGTACTGATTCTTGGATTAAGTGCAAAGATTCTTTTATTGGAAAATACTATCGTCCTGCTAAAATTATATCTATGAGAAGTGAAATAATGAAATTTAAACAACTTGATAATGAACATGTTTCTCAAGATTCAGAAAGAATGAAATCTTTGGTAAAGAATTGTCCCACTCATGGACTGACTACTTGGATGATTATCCCGACTTTTTATGCAGGGTTAAACTTCTCTTCAAGAAATATGTTAGATTCAGCTGCTGGAGGTACCTTTATGACCATTACCTTGGGTGCTGCAACAAATCTCCTTGATAGTATGATGGTTAATTATTCTGAATGGCACACTAAGAGAGCTCCACATGGTAAGAAGGTAAATTCTATTGAAGAAACCTCCCCTTTGAGTGATAAGTTTGATGTTATCATGGCTATGCTTGTTAATGGAAAATCTCATATAGATAAAAATAATGTTCCCTTAGCCTCTTTGGTTTCTTAATAAGAGCAAGTTGATGTGAACTTCATTAGAAACAAAAATTTCAGTAACAATGCCTATAGGAATAATTTTGGTAGTAACAATAATTATAGGCCTTATCCTCCTAATAATGGTAATACTCATGGAAACTCCTAAAACAATACTAGAAGTGCTCCCTCTAAACTTTAAGTCATGCTCAAATACTTTATTAGTAAACAAACTACTTTCAACATGTAAGATCCCACCTTTATAAAGGTAAAGATCCCTGTGATTGCAATGCTAGTCCCTGGATCAATGCTAGCATCCACAGTTTAAGATGAAGTACATAGATACAAAGGTCATTATTACATATCATTCCAGAGAAAAACATAGTCTTTTACAACTCCATGGCCACGGGCCAAATACAAGAGTTCAAATATAGAATAATATAAATAAGTCTTCATCTTCATGTGCCACAGGCAAGCATGTTGAGTGTAGACTCATAACCCATAATCATCATCAGAATAACCTGCAACATCATAAGTTACAGCCACAGTGGGTCAATACATTGGAATAGTATTGGCAAGTGATACCTTAGTAGAATATTAGCATCTAGATACTACATGCATTTGGCTAAGTGTAGCTTAGGCTTTCTTTGCTCAAAATAGGTTTTTCCTATTAGTTGAAAAACACTAAGTTTTTCTTTGACAAAACTTTCCCAAGGAATCACCAACAGAAATTGGTGAATCTTCACCCTTGTTCAACCACAAGTTTTAACTTAGAAATTGGGATGAGGAGATTCTTGATAGCTTCCATGTCTTGATGCTCAAGTTGTCCAATACCAGGGACATGGCTAAGTACTTAGATTCTTCCATCTACAGAGGTTGTGCACTTTCCCCACAAGACTTGATTTTCACCAAGACAGGACCTTTCAGAAGCCTTCCCTTAGACCAAATGGACGCGCTCCAAACCTCTCATCCCACTACCACCAACTGTCCATATGGCTAAGTTATTGCAACCTATATGATCCAGGCAGAGCCCATAATGCCATGTGGCTGCACTAGAAGCTTCTTAACATTTGGCATCTCAAATCCCTTTGTTCCTGGGTGGCCATCCACAAGTGGCATACACAAGGTAAACCATAGAAATGGGCCTTATGTAACCACTCAACACAAACCATTCTTTCCATTCCACCCAGGTGTTTCATTCACTTAGTTGTTTTATTAAGCAAAAACACAAGTCATAGACTTAGCAATATTTCACATAGCATGAATATATAATCCACCCGTGTTTGCTACTAGCTAGGCTAAGCATGGCAATGGTAAGCATCTTATCTTAGAGGAAAATCTAACAATTCTACAAGTACTAGGATTTCCCAAGCATAGCATATAGATACTTAGCAAAATATTCATGCAAGTCCTATACAAAATATTTCTAATGCATAGATGAAAATATAGGGATAAAAGCATGAAGCACCACTTGCCTTGGTAGTTTGGGGAGTAGCAACAATCTTCACAACCACAATCACTATTTGCACCAAAATCTACACATAAAATAATGGCACCAAAATCACATAACAAAATATACAAACAAAAATATATATATGCATGCAAATGCCATGTGATGCTTTTTCTACACCAAACAAGACAAGGGTATAGTACTGAAACAAAAACAAGACCAAGATACTCAAAATAAACTTTGTTTGATTTTTAAATAATTTTTAAAATCATTTCTATACTCAAAATAAGCTTACAAATGTCTCTGCAAAAACAACCATTTTTACAGAGGTAAAACATTACACACATTGCATAAACAGATAGGATTTTATCTCCTGCTTCCAATGATATAAAACTTGCAAAATTTGAACGTGTGGATCAAAAGTTATAAATTTTGCAAGATTGAACATCTAATAGATATAATTCCAGATTTTAAATTTAAATCCTAGCCACGCGGCGCTTCCTGATTGGACAATACCGCTTCACTCAGGATCACGCTTCCGCGCCGTCAGATCAAGTTAGATCCAACGCGCCAGATCTAAAGAAAACGGTTCAATCCAGATCTAATCTAAACCCTTCGATACAGATCTAACAGCGTGCGCTGCTTTGACCAAAGAGTGGCAACGTGAATGGCCAGAGCGGTGGCGACGCTTCTGCCGGCGGTGAACTGGCGGCGCTAGGGGGAAAATGGGGAAGGTGCGAGTCATTACCGAAGCGTGGAGACGAGGTGATGACGATGGTCGACGTGGCGAAGACGCGGGCGTGCGAGACCGTCGTGAATTCCTCGCCGGAGTTGAGGGCGGCTTCGGGTGTGCTCGGGCGTCGTCGTTGGCGGCGCTACAAGGCACAGGAAGGCAAGTGAAAGGTGGCGTTAGACGCGCACTGGAACGGTGTGAGTGCGAGCGTGAACCAGAGAGGTGGGGAAGGGCTAGGTTTACTGTAGTCGCTCGTCGGAGTAGAGCACGTCGTCGGACACGCGCGGTCGTCGACGAAGGCGACGCTGTAAGCCACAAAAAGGAGGTCCGCGAGCAGTGTTAGATGCGCAGGAGTGTGGCAAACATGACAGCAAGGTCGAGAGGGCCAGGGGCGGGGAGTTCTCACCGGAATCGATCGCCGGAGAGCGTCGGGCAGCGGCGTTGCAACTTGAATTGCCGGCAGCCTGGTGGCGGAGATGGTGTGCCGGGTGAGGGGAAATGAGCGGAGAGGGGAGAGGGGAGGGGGTTAAGTAGCCAAAACTGGACGGGGAGTTACTCGACGAATCAACGACATTTTACTCGACGAATCAACGGCAGTGACGGGAGAGGAAACGGCTGGAGCTGATTGTGGCGGGTTGAAGAGACGACTGACATGTGGGGCTGTTTCGTCAGTGTGAGTGAGAGAAGAAGAGTGGGGCCCAATTTTCAACGACGACGTGGGTCAGCAACGTGGTGCGAAACGTTTTTCTACGGGGTGGAAGGTTGTTGGGCTGGATGGGCTAACTGGGCTGGGTTGGGCTAGATTAGCTGGTCTGCTCTATTTTTTTCTCCCTTAATCCTTTTTCTTTTTCTGAATGAATTTCTGGTTTGAATTTAAAAGCTCAAACCAAAACTGTTTCAAATGAAACTTTCTTCAAGCAAAAGTTTGTTGATTCTTGCATCCTGGGGTGTGTAACACATCCGATCATACTCAAAAACAAAATGGGTTTGAAAAAGAAATTTAAAACCAACCTTTGATAAATGTTTATAATTAGTATAGGAATGGTTTATAAATCATAATTTGTTTTTGAAACCTTGACCAAACCTTAGAAACAACACTCAAGCTCAAGCTCAAAACCTTACTGATTAAAATAAGTATCTTTCTTATTAGAAGGTAGCAATATGGCCATGGCCTTTGCTTACATAAAATAATGAGCATTCAGAGGCTCCTGTTTTTGTAATGACTTTGAAAATGAACCCTAAATGATCATGAATGCATGGATGATATGCAAAGCTTTGAAAACATGATTTTTGGGATGTCACACAACAAAACTATGGAGAAAAAGCTTTTGAATGTTGATAAAAATATTTCCTCTTTGTCTGAAGCACAGTCCTCTTTGATTAATAAAATGGCTGCTAAATCTGAAACCTTGGAAAGAACCTTTGCTGCTACTCATTCCATACAAGTTACTATTGATGAAAATGTTAGACTGTTAGGTCAACTATATGCTAAGTGGGAAAGAGAAGCTGAAATTTCTAGAAACAATAGTGTTTGTACTATTACCACCACTAATATGCATGCCACCAAACCATAATAAGTCCCTATTCCTCCTACCACAATGTCTAAACCCAATGAGTCTACTACCAGTGATGCTAAGTTTGATTTTGATCTTGATGGTTGCAATATCTCTGAAGTGATTATGTTCCTAGAAAAGCTTGCTAGAAGTCCTAATTCTAGTGATATGAATGTGGCTTTCACCAAACACATTACAGATTCTCTTATTAAAATTAAGGAAGAAAAGTTGAAACACAAAGCTTATATTCCTAGGAAAGTAGAAGATAGTTGGAAACCCATCATTAATATGCAAGTGAATGACTTTGATCTCAAAGCTTCATGTGACCTTGGTTCTAGTGTCTCTATTATGCCTAGAAAGATTTATGAAATGCTTGATTTGCCACCTTTGGAAGATTGCTATTTGGATGTCCCAGTTGATGATAATGCTAAAAATAAACTCATGGGGAGTGTTAATGATGTCCTTATTATGGTTAACAATGCTTATGTCCCTGTTGATTTCTATGTTCTCGATGTTGAATACAATGCTTCTTGTCCTACTACTTTGGGAAGACCTTTTCTTAGAACTATTGGTGCCATCATTTATATGAAAGAAGGCACCATTAAATATCAATTTCCATTCAAAAAAGGTATGGAACACTTCCCTATGAGGAGAGAGAAGTTGCCTTTTGCTCCTCCTTTAAAAGCAAGGTTTGATGTTAATGCTTCTTCATTTGAAAATACTTGATTCTTACTTCTTGTGTCTAACTTAAAGGCGTTAAAGAAAGTACTTCTTGGGAGATAACCCAATAGTTTTATTGAGTCTTGTAAGTTATTACTTCTGTCATAACCGCTCATTATCCTTTTTATTTGATTTTTGTGCCAAGAATAACCTCTAATGAGAGAGAAGTAAGATTTTTGCGCTCCACTGTAAAAATTCGTGTAAAATCTATGTAACTCAGATTGAGATGTAATTTTCTGAATAAATCCCCCAGGTTGTTAGATAACTTTAGTTAGTTTAACACTTTTTTATTTGAGTAACAGAAGGTCTTCGAAAAAATCGGTTTCTACCTGCTGGTCTGTTTTGACAGATTTCTGCCATTATTTGCATTTGCTTCTTATTGATCCCTTTTTGGGTTCTTTTTGGGAAATTGAGCTTTTTGACAGAATTTCTACAGTAGCTTGTGTCTTTATTGAATTTTTTTCTGTTTTAGAACTAAAATCCCAAGGTCTACTATCTTTTGAATGCACTAATGTTGCTAATGAAGATTATGTGAAGTTTTGTATGAAGGAAAATTTGCAGGTGTAGAGGAAGAATGATGTACTGAAATGAAGAATGGACAAAAACTCAAGCTTGGGGATGCCACCCCGTGTCACCCCAAGAAACATTCAATAGGTACAAGCATCAAAGCTTGGGGATGCCCAAGGCATCCCCTTCGTCGTCAATAAAAATCTCAGGTCTTTCTAGACACTTTGTTTTTATTGTTTCATGCACTGTTGTGTTGTTCTTGGAGCGTCTTAGTTTTTGTTTTTGGTTTATGTTTGCTTAGTTTGCTTGAATAAAGTAGTTGGACCCCCATTTTTGCCGTGTTTTTTCAAATAAGTTGATTGGTGTTGGAAAGGAGTAGGAAGTTCTTGCTTTAATAGTACAAGAGGAGCTTGCTTTGACTGTGACTTAGACTTTATCATGTCATGCTAGATGTTGTTTTGACCTTATGCTTAGTGATTGTTGTTTTAGCATGACTTGTTTCAAACAATTAGGATTGCTTAATGTGCCTTGAAGGAATCATGCTTTGTTTTAGCATACAAAAGCATAGTATTATGGTATTCTCCTTTGATGCTTTGTTTGGGTTGACTTGGCACATGCTCACACCATGTTATGACTATGAACCAGTCACCATAGCCTCTATGATCATTTATTTTTTGACTTGTGGTACCACTTTATGCTTTGATTAGTAATGTTTTGTCGCTCTGCATGATTATGGCCATTATTGCTCTCTTAGTTGGTCGCTCCCAGTCTTTTGCTAGACTCCACTTGTATGAGTAAGCTCTACTCATGCATCCAACTCCCAAGAAACCAAGTTATTACAAAGTGTCCACTATAAATTCCTATGCATGGTGTGTTACACCATTCCAAGTATATTCTTGTTTTATCTATCTTCCAAATTAAACTTGATGTGAAACTTAGTGATTAAAGCTCTCACAAACTTGATGGCACACTTTATTTTTCTTGCCCCTAATAAACTTGAACCATTGTGTCATCTATGTTGTATATGCTTGCACTTATACGTTGGAATTAGCAGAACCATGCTGTCATGGGGAACGCTTTCAACATTGCACTTGTACATTGTACCCAGTTGATATCATGCTCTTTTGTTTGCGAATGTCGTCGGTGTGAAATGAAAGGAGAGCTTGTAAGTCCATGGAGTTATGTATGTGTGTTAGAGAAAGCCTAGTGAAAGTGCAATGGACGTCGCCTAGAGGGGGGGTGAATAAGCTTTTAAAATTATTACGGTTTAGGCTCAATTAAATGCGGAATAAAACTAACGTTTAATTTATTGAGCACAAAACCTAGCCAGTAAGTTCACCTAAGTGCACCAATAACCTGTGCTAAGCAATACAAGCAACAAGGTGATAGCAAGATATAAATACTTCAAGCACGATGGCTATCACAAAGTAAGTGCATAAGTAAAAGGCTCGGTTGAGAGATAACCGATGGACGCGGAGACAAAGATTTGTTTCCCAAAGTTCACTTCCAAGGAAGCTACGTCTCCGTTGGAGAGGTGCGATGGCGCAATGCTCTCTGAACGCCACAAATGGCTCACCTCGAGGTGTGGTAGCTCGATGCTCACCCAACGCTACACAAGGCCTCACCCCGGATGCGGAAGCACGCAACTGTTAGACCCCTCCTTTATAAAGGAAAGGATCCCTGTGATTGCAATGCTAGTCCCTGGATCAATGCTAGCATCCACAGTTTAAGATGAAGTACACAGATACAAAGGTCGTTTATTACATTCATTCCAGAGACAAAACATAGCCTTTTACAACTCATGGCCATAGGCCTAATACAAGAGTTTAAGGAATAAGCAAATAAACACAAGTCTTCATCTTCATGTGCCACAGGCAAGCATGTTGAGTGTAGACTCATGACTCCTATTCATCATCGGAGTAACCTGCAACATCACAAGTTACAGCCACAGAGGGTCAATACTTTGGAATAGTATTGGCAAGTGATACCTTAGTATTTTTAAGTGGACTATATTACTACATGCATTTTGGCTAAGTGTAGCTTGGCTTGCTTTGCTTGAAAATAGGTTTTACCTATTTGTTGAAATCACTAAGTTTTTCTTTGTCAAAACATTCCCAAGGAACCACCAATTGACATTGGGGTCCTTCACCCTTGTTCACCCATAAATTTTTACTTAGAAGTTGGAGTGATGAGATTCTTGTAGCTTCCATGTCTTGATGCTCAAAAGGGTCCATTGCCTTGGACTAGGCTAAGTACTTAGGTTTTCCATCTGCAGAGGTTGTGCACTTTCCCCACCAGACTTGGTTTCCCAAGACAGGACCTTTCAGAAGCCTTTCCTTAGTCAAATGGACGCGCTCCAACCTATCATCCCATCTACCACCAACTGTCCAAATGACTAAGTTCTAGCAACATATATGATCAAGGCAGAGCCCATATTGCCAAGTGGTTGCACTTAAGCTTTCTCAACACTTGGCCTCCAAATCCCTTTGTACCTGGGTGGCATACCACAAGTGAAATACACAACCCAAGTCCATGGCCTTGTGTAACCACTCAACATAACCCAATCATCCATTACACCCAGGAGTTCATTTGACTTAGTTGTTTTATTAGAAAACATAAGTCTCATGACTTAGAAATATTTTCATCATAATAAGTATAGATGTTCACCACCCTTGTTTGCTAAGTAGCTAGGCTAAGCATGTTATGATAACTTAACTTAGGAAAATTCCCTAGCAATTCTACTATTCTACTCTACTTAGGATTTCCCAACTTAGCACTAGGAAAAATAGCATGCAATACTTAGCAAAATATCTAATGCTAGTACAAAACATAGGATAGAAATATTCATGAAAATATCACTTGCCTTGGTAGTGGGGAGAGTAGCACTCTTCACAATCACAATCACTAGCAAAATCTACAAGAAAAATTATAGCATTCAATTTCACACAATTTATTCAATCAAAAAATAATATGAATGCATGCATGCAAGAATTTTACTAAGTGGTGATTTTGGAAATTCTACCAAGCATGTGCATGATACTGAAACATAACAGGACACAAAATTTGCCATAACAAACTTATTTAACATTAAAACTAATTATCAAAACAAATCTATACTCAAAATAGCTTTAAATATGATTCCACAAATAAAGTCATTTTAATGGTTACTATTTGTTAAACAAATTGGACATTCAGAAAGGTCTTGTTTCACTGAATCCAACGGTATAAAATTTGTAAAAATCTAACGTGGCATTCAAAAGTTATAGCAGTTTAAAGTTTGGATCAAAATCTGGTTTTAAATTCTATTTTTGAACTAAACCCTGCCACGCGTCGCAACCTTACTGGTGCGTACCGCTTCGCGCGGATCGGCAGTCTCAGGCCGTAGGATCTAACTTAGATCTAACGATCCAGACGCGCGCGTACCTCTTCGGTCTAGATCTATCCTAGCCCTGCGATGCAGATCCAACAGACCAAACCATCAAGCCACGAACGGGTGGCGCTGGCGGCGTTGACTGGCGGCGGCGCGTCAGACTACGGTGGCACCGGCGTTCTAGATCGTCCGCAAGGGGAAGAAGGGGCTTACCAGGTTCGCCGGAGGCTGCTGAAGCTCGACGTGGTACTGGCTTGTGGAGGGGCGCTCGGAGATGGGCTCTAGATCTCGTCGGAGTTGAGTCTGGCGTCGGGTGGATGTTGTCGGAGTCGTTGCCGAGGTTCTGTGTCGCCCTAACACGAACCAACGGGTTTAGGAGATACGCAGGACACTTTCGAACACGCTTGGGTGAATAAGAAAACAAGGGGCGCTCGGGACTTACTGAGATTGCTCGCCAGAGTTGGGGTGGTCGTCGGGTGCTTACGGCGTCAAGCTTAACACGACACTGGGCAGACAGATGCTCTGTTGTGTTTAGAAGGTGCGCAAGAGGATTGCTAAGTGTCTCGAACAATCCAGAGGGGAAGGGGCGCACGGAGCTCACCTGAATCGATCGCCGGAGTTGGCTCTGTCTGCGGCGGTCTCGAGCGAGTCGTGGGCAGCCTGGTGGCGTGAGTGTGAGATTGACTGGGGGAAAATGATCGTGGGGAGGTGGGGATCTTATAGCCGGTGCCTCGACAGGAAAAGCATGTGTTTAATTGCCCAATTAAGCCGTGCCATCGCCGGCAGTCACTGCAGCTGCGATGTGGTCGCGGGCGGGGTTTGGGGAAGACGATGACAGCGTGTGGCCGCTTGTCGTGATGTGTCTGAAATGGGGTGGGGTCATTTGTCACGACTGGCATGCGTTAAGCGTGAGAAAAGAAAAGGAACTCCCTGGGTGGGCTAGTTGGGCTCGATCCTCTGTTGGGCCAGAAACCTGGCGCTCGGCCCTTTTCCTTTGTCTAGTCCTTTTTCTTTTCTAATTTGATTTTCTGGTTATGTTTTCAAATGGTTTCAAATACAATTTGAATTCAAATTCTCCTGGGGTTTTGCAGGGGTGAATTGGTCTTAGAAATAGGTCAAAACTTGTGGGGCTTCCTTGCAAAGGCTTGGTCAGACTTGGATTTCAAACAAACAGAGATTATGCACCATTTTGCAAATGTTTGAAATAGAGGTTTTGGGAATTATTTCTAATTTGAACATTTTGGTTAAACTTTTACACTCAATCTTTCCAATAGTGGGGCAAGCAAACAAGTTCCTTAACATTTAAGTTTCAAAAAGTGATGGTCTAATGAGTGAAATTTTACTCACATGAAATCATAGCACATGCTTCTGTTTTTGAGAAGAACCCTAAATTATGATGAATGCTTAGATGATATGAATGAGTTTTAGAATATGAATTTAGGGATGTTACAGCAACTCACCGATGCCACAAAAGGCTCACCCTATTCTCCCGAGTGCGCACCACAAAAGGCGGGCACTCGCTCCACTATGGGACTCTTGAGGGCGGTCACCGAACCCGTACAAGATTGTGGCTATCTCCACAACTCAATTGGAGGCTCCCAACAACAAAGCCACAAAAGGCTACAACGCCACAAAAGGCCAACAAATCCACAAAAGGCTACAAGACCACAAAAGGTCAAAAAGACCACAAAAGGTCAACAACCCAACCACACAACCGTCTAGGGTTCCAAGAACCCAAGAGAAACAAGCCCACAAGCTTGAACTCACCAAATCTCCGAGGAGAACTCAAACCTATGAACCAAATGCAAGGGCAAGTCCTTCTCTCCCAAATTCCAACAAAGCTACAAAAGCTATTGGGGAAATAAGGGAGGAAGAACACAAGAGGAGAACACAAAACTCTCCAAGATCTAGATCCCAATGATTCCTTCACAAAGAAGGGATTTGACTTGGGGGGATTGTAGATCTAGATCTCCTCTCACTTTTCCCTCAAAAAGATGTAAGAATTATGGGAGGGAGAGGGAGTAAGAGAGCTCAAATAGGTCAACAATGGTGGGCAAAAACGAGCTCAAAATATGGGGAACCATTGGTGAAGAAGCCCCCCTTAAATAGGACAAGGAAAAACTGATCGTTTGGGCCAGATTCGCGCACCACCGGAACTTCCGGCAAATAGAAACACAAGTTACTGAACCTGGCCGGAACTTGGGACGGAACTTCCGCTCAAGCAAAAATTCAGGATATCTGCGGTGACCCATCATACCACTTCATGTGTAATACACTATAGTTGTTGACATGACATCCACAGAACACCGTTCCGTAAATATCACATCCCTCAGAGTGGTACAACAGAAACATTGCGGGTCCATATTAAAAACATACACACATTATTATTATTACAATAGCGAAAGTTTTAGACTTTCAAAAGATTCAACTTACAAAACAAAATATAAGTGTTTCAGCGGAAGTTTCGAATTTAAAACTTAAACTCCAAATTGAGCTCAACAACTTATTGCTATATATTGTTCATGTTGCTCGGCTCAAGTGGCTACTAGAACTATAGTAATTATTCGGACTCTTGGAACTCTCCTCCGTAAACGATATCGTAGTCCTCCCCTTCTACGGCTCCATACAGGTTGGGCTCTTCATAGAATACCTCCTCCTGGCTTTCAGTTGCATACATTGGAGTATCTTCGGGATTCTCAGAGTCTAAGCAAGGATTCAAAGGAAAGGATGAGTAACAGCGTTACCCAGCAAGTTCATTATATGCAAGGTAGGAAGTTTGGTGCTCTATCTACTACCTCGGACTATCAATCCTTGGCACTATGCAATTTTTGTAAATCTTTCTTCAAAGATTGATTTTATTATGAAAATCTATGACCATCAGACTTCACAGGTTGACCAGAACTTTCATGGAGTTTCTTTCCTGCTTCGTTTGTAGCTCCTTCCCGGACCAGGGAGTAATAGGTTACAGTTCTTACACTCTGCAGAGGTGCGTTACTTTTACCATGAGAGATCAACTTCCTTGTTGCACAACCGGGTGTACTTTCCCGTCCACAATTCCATGATGTGGGGCCCAGTAGTTGGTCCAAGCAATTCACTTCCCTCTCCGCGACCTCATATGTCTACACGATCCTTCGGGGCCGGCTCGCCACCGTTAAGCCACCTTTTGGGTAAGCTAAACCCTGATGAGTTCCCGAAGACTCTATGACCTGATGATGCCCGGAATAGTACCATTTAAATGGACCATTTCCCTAAACACCATTCATAGATAATCTAGACACCAAAATGTGGGGCGTAAGGGTTCCCAGCCATATGTTGGATCCGCACAAGGAATCACAACGTCACGTTAAGGTCGGCTTGCCTCCATACGAGAGGAAAAGGATACAGCTGACTTCTCCGTCTCATTCCAAATCTCATGGTTAACGTGTAATATATGGCACAAGAATCACTGATGTCATGGGTTATTAATCCCTAATGGTTCATCATTATTGCAAATAGAAACCTAAGTTCTATTGCCCCATAATATCATCACTTAGGATGATACCTAAGATTTATTTATTTTGAGAAAATAATATTTTCTTTTTCTGGAATATAGATGATAACACAAAATTTGCAAATATTTGATAAAGACTCTTCAAAGGACACGAGAAAGTGATGAACTTGCCTTGTGATTGCAAGGTAGTGAAGTCGGATGCTTGCACTGGACCTTGAGCTTCTATGTCTACAAAACATCATTATTGCCCGGTAAGGACAATATTTAAAGAAGCAAAATGATTATGCAAAGTAATGTAATGCACTATTTATTTGTATATTCTCCGTCATTATTTAAATTACAAAAATTATTTTTAGTAATAAAGAATTTATAGATATTAATTTTTTTAATATGTATTGAATATTGTATTCTTTTATTTTATTTTATCTTATTTGAATTTTATTTATTTAATAATTCCTTTAAGAATTATCATTTAAATACCAAAAATTGATATTAAATATTTGATTAGTATTTTTATAAAATACTACAATATTAATATATAATAAAAGTGATTTTTATTTATTTATATCATCTTTAAATAATTTTATAAAATTCCATAAGGAATATATATTACAAAATTCTTAATAAAATTTATATGACTAAAATTTTATTTCTTAATTTATTTGGATAGTTTGGATTATTGGGAATCCAAAAATATTTTATTTATAATTTTTGGATTTTTATTTTATTTTCTAGAGATTATTTAAATTCAGGGGCATTTAGGTCTTTTCTTAATTATTAAAAATTGTCTTTAGGTAACTGGGTTGTCTATGTTGGTTTATTGGGACCTTGTGGCCCAATAGAGCAGAACCAAAATGACCCCCCGAAGGGGTCCTGGCCCAACCATCCCACACTCTCTCTGTCACTCATTCTCATCTCTCTTCTCCTCTTTGACCCCGTGGTCGATGGCGCCGCCGTCGCCGCCGTGGTCCTCCCTGGCCGCTGCCGTGGTGCAGGGCGAGGTTGTCGACCATGCTCCACCTTCCTGTCCAACTTGATTTGGACCTAGAGCCCTCCTGTGGCCAGACCGACTCCGTTCCGAACCCTAGGGTTTGGGGTGGTGTTGGTGTTGTCGCCGCCGCTGCTCCCATGTGCTATGGTGGTGTTCCTTGCCTTAAAGCGTGGCTGTGGTCACCGCCTCAGCGTAGTATGGGTCGCAGCGCCCCCTTGGGGTGCTCCCCGTGCCGCCGTGCTCGTCGACACCCTCTACTTCCTCTTCTCGCCCACAACAACAACCGTTAGTAAGTCATCCTTCTCCCCCTTGTGTCCTCTGTGCTATGCCACCCTGTGTTATGTGTTTGTAGTGGCAACTCCTGTCTAGTGGTCATGTCCTGATTAGGGTTGTTTGTTCTGCTTAGGGTTCATATCCCTATGTTGATTAAATATTTGATGATTTGGTTCATGTATTAATGATCCCTAAGCATGATGAGTGATTGTTTGATGTGGATTACTGCTTATGGTTGGCTTTGATGATGCTAGTGGCTTACCAGATTGATTCCATTTGTTAATTTGATATTGTTCAGATGATAATGTTACTCTAGAATCATTAATTGGAGATTCTAGTGGTTTGAGAGCTCATCACTGTCATTACTTAGTTACTAACAGTGATTTTTGAGTGATGAAATCATTGTATCTGTAGTTGTTGGCTTATAATTCATATACAGCTGAGATCAATTGGTCTCTTACATTGATGATATGTATATGGATCTACTTGGAAATGATTCCTGTGATTAGTATCAGGAAAATGATTTATAGTTGGCTATGAGTGTATCTGTGAAAGTTGGATGCTTAACCTGCTTACTTTAGAAACTGTTCTTGTGACATCATTCTAATATGGCACACAAGATTAGGTTCTATTACTTGGCTTGGTTTTGTTCAAGCTTAAGATTAGCTTGGCATCAGAGATAAGTGTCTTTACTTATATCCCTAAAGCCTATGATGTTGGTCTGAGGTTTAGGGTCTAGATCCTTATCTTGTTGTTCCTCATGGATTGGTTATGGTAGTGATACCAGCTACTGATTCTTGAGTCAAAGTTGGGAAAATGATTTGTAGGCTTATTAAGTTATATAGATCTATAAGATGTAGAAATTATAAGGTGCTACTCCTGTTTAAGAGGTGTGCCTAGAAGTTCAGATCTTGGCTATATTCTTTCCTGGAATTTAAAATATAGCTTGATAGCTAGGATCAATGAGGTTGTCCTGAGATCCTAGTTGGATCTAAATAGTTTTCTGATTGCTTTTGGTGTTTGAAAAACTTCAATGATGGATTCACCCCACTTGGGTGTTTTCTGAGAAGTTGAGTATGAGACAACTCATGAATGCTTGTCTAGCTTAGACAGATAAATCATGTGATTGTCTTTTTCTACTCACCACACTTGGGTGTTGTTGGGGTTGCAAGTTGTTGATCTTGTGGCTTGATCTTGCTGGTTGTGTGGCTAGCTTGATCTGGTGATCCTCCTAATACTTCCAGCTCCTAGAATTGTCCTTGATCTAGCTCTCCACCTCCTGGTCCTGGTGGATTGACCTTGTTCTTGCTATGCACCTGATCCACCCCTCCTTATGTCACCATCTTGGTGAGATGATCAAAGTGTGGTTGGTGTGATCTAGTTTGGTTTAGTTTGGCTGATGTGCTTGATGTGTATGAACTAAGGAATGGTGTTGGGGTTGCTTGCCCACGGCTGTGCTGAGCAGTTTTGCTTGTTGGAGCTGTTGATGCTGTATTGACAGCACACACCATGCATTTGGGTGTGTGTGCTGCATGTGTGCCTGCTGCACACCTTGTGGATATGTTCAGGGGTTGAAGGTACCTTTTTATCTGATTACTTTTACTTGTGTGGTGAAACTTTCCCTATCTTGCTATTTATTTGACTTATGGCTTAAAATTATGAAAGATATAGTTCTTTCATATTGGTGAAACTTGCCCCTTTAAAGATTACTCAATGATGAAAAAGTGAACAGTGCAACTCACTATCAATATTGAGAGTAACATATTTTAATCCTTAATTTTCGTTCTTTTACACATTTTGTAACTTATTTATTGAATAAAATTATGGAATAAATACCCTTTTTCTTGATTATGTTATCTATTTAAAGTTTGAGCTACTAATTATCAACTCTTGACTAAATCAAAATACTCAAACACAATTCTAAATCCTTTTGAATTATAAATCCAGCACTCAAGTTTAAATTCAAATTTCATTTCCCAAAACACACTAATCGACAAAAATGATATCAAAGTTTATAATGATCATTCTCCAAGGCTATTCCTAATATTAAAGAATGAAATAAACTTTGATCACTTTAGGTTTTTATTTGGCGAAAAATTTACCCACATTTTTATAGATGAATGCATGCAATTTCACACATTCCTAAATCTAACCTTGTTGGTTCCTAAACTCTGGGATGTTACAGACTTCCCCCCTTAAATTAAACTTCGTCCCGAAGTTTTTTTGAGGTGTACCTGAATAGTTTTGGATAGTTTTTTCTTAAATCCTCTTCTTTCTCCCAAGTGGCTTCCCTTTCGAGGTGATGTCCCACTGTACCTTGCAGTATTTGATTGCCCTGTTCCTCAACCTTTTCTAGTTTTCTTCCAAAATTTTACAGGGTTTCTCCACATAGGTCAAGTCTGCTTGTAACTCTATCACTTGATGTGTGATTGCATCGTCCATAACTTTCAAACATTTACGGAGTTGTGACACATGGAAAACATTATGAACTTGAGCCAATATTGATGGTAACTCTAAAGCGTAAGCTATAGTTCTGTTCTGACTCAGTATCTTGAATGGTCTGATATATCTTGGACTCAATTTTCCTTTAACTCCGAACCTTTTAACCCCTTTCATTGGACTTACTTTCAAATATACCATATCTCCCACTTCTGGATGCCATGATCTTCGACTTTGATCAGCATAACTTTTCTGCCTACTTTGAGCTATTTTCAGTCTATCCTTGATCTTATCAATGATATCTTGTTTTTCCTTGATATAGTCTGGTGCAAATTCCTTGCTGCCTCCAGGCTCATACCAACATATTGGTGATCTACATTTCCTTCCATACAGAACCTGATATGGAGCTGCCCTCAGACTAGTCTGATAGCTATTATTGTAGGAAAATTATGCCAATGGTATATGATCTTCCCATGTACCTCCAAAATCTAATGCACAAGCCCTTAACATGTCTTCTAGTATTTGATTTGTTCTTTCTGTTTGACCCCCTGTCTCTGGATGATAAGCTGTGCTGAAATCTAACTTTGAACCAAGTGCTTCATGTAATTGCTTCCAAAATGCTGAAGTAAACACTGATCCCCTATCAGTAACAATCTTCTTGGGCACCCTATGCTTACTTACTATTTATTTGATGTAAACTTCTACTAACTTCTCGACATTATCCTTCTGATTTACCGAAAAAAATGTGCACTTTTAGTGAGTCTATCCACAATTACTCATATCATATGCTTATGTTTAGGTGTCATGGGCAATCCTGTGATAAAGTCCATATCTATTTCTTCCCACTTCCATTCGGTAATTTCCAAGGGTTGCAATGGTCCTGCTGGACTTTGATGTTTAGCCTTCACCCTTTGGCAAGTATGGCATTTTGATACATATTTATCAATGTCCCTTTTCATGTTATTCCACCAGAATAATTCTTTTAAATTCATATACATCTTAGTACTTCCTGGATGTATAGATATGGTGTTTCATGTGCTTCTCTAAGTATGACATCACGAATCTCAGTCACATCTGGAACACAAAGACGGTCTTGAAACCAGAAGGACTCATAATATCCAAGGCGAAAAACTGATGTTTGTCCTTGAGATATCCTCCGAATTTCCTCAGCAGTGAAAGGATCTTCTGCTTGATGTCTAAAAAATTCGTGCTTAAGATCACTGTCCTGCTCTTCAACTACCTGCATAGTAACCAATCATCCAAGAACCTATGTTCTAATGAATTGAAGCTCTAATCTTTCCAAGTCCATTTGTAACTCTTTTGGTAGCTCCCGATTGCTAGGCTGAATATCTGCACTTTTACGGCTTAAAGCATCTGCTACAACATTTGCTTTTCCTGGAGTATAGTTGATTATTAAATCATAATATTTGATTAGTTCCAACCAACTCTTTTGTCTCGTATTCAATTCCTTTTGAGTAAATAAATATTTGAGACTTTTATGGTCTGTGTATAACTCACATCTGGCTCCATAAAGAAAATGCCTCCATCCTTTCAGTGCAAAGACTACTGCTGCTAACTCTAAATCATGAGTTGGATAGTTGACTTCATGTGGTTTCAGTTGTCTTTAACCATAAGCAATCACTTTCCGATCTTGCATTAACACACAACCCAAACCTTCTTTAGATGCATCACAATATACTGTAAGTCTTTCCTTGTTTCTGGAACTGCTAAATTGGAGCTATGGTTAACCTGGTCTTCAACTCCTGAAAACTTGCTTCACACTTCTCATCCCAATTGAATGGTATATTCTTTCTTAACAATTTGGTCATTGGTCCAGCAATTTTGGAGAAACCTTCAATGAATCTCCGATAACAACCAGCCATCCCCAAAAAACCTCGAATTTATTTCACATTGGTTGGTGCAGTCCACTCTAGTACTGACTGAACTTTAGATGGATTTACAGCAATTCCATCTTTACTGATCACATGGCCGAGGAATTCTACCTCATCTAGCCAAAATTCACACTTACTAAACTTAGCATAAAGTTTATGTTCTCTTAAAGTCTGCAATGCTATTCTCAAATGATCAGCATGCTCTTCCTTATCCTTTGAATATATCTGAATATCATCAATGAAGACTATGAAGAACTTATCCAAATATGGCATGAAGATTTTTTTCATCAAATTCATGAATATTGCTAGTGCATTGGTCAAACCAAATGGTACTACCAGATACTCATGGTGTCCATATCTTGAGACAAATGTTGTCTTTGGAACATCCTCAGGTTTGATTTTTATTTGATGGTATCCAGATCTTAAGTCGATCTTTGAAAATACTCCGCCTCCTTTCACTTGATCAAACAAATCTTGAATCCTTGGTAAAGGATACTTACTTTTTATGGTAACATTGTTCAGATTTCTATAGTCTCCACACATCCTTCTACCAGCATCCCTTTTATCTACAAAGATCATCGGTGTTCCCCATGGGGATACACTTTCCTGAATAAACCCTTTTTGGCTAACTCATCAATTTTCTCTTTGAGTTCTTTTAATTCTTTTGGTCCCATCTTATAGGGTGCTTGAGCTATTGGTGTTGTACCTGGAATTATGTCAATAGTGAACTCTATTTCCCGATATGGTGGCATTCCTGGTAGCTCTGCTGGAAAAACATCTTGAAACTCATTTACTATAGGAATATCTTCCAATTTGACCTCTTTCATTGAGTTCAACTACAGATCCACCATAATATGACTATGCTTATATGCTTGGTAAACTATCCTTGCTCCACTTGGAGTTTTGATTGAGACAGTTTTCTCCTCACAATTTATCTGAGCCCCATGTTCCATCATCCAGTCCATCCCCAGCACTACTGCAATTCCCTTCAAAGGGATCACGTAAAGTTCTGAAAAGTAGGTACAACCACAGATCGATATAACCTGATCTTGTTTAATGTGGAGTACAATCACATTTCCCCCGGCCGTAACTACGGTCATAGGGTTTTCTCACATTGCCCTTCTAATCCCGAACTTATCACAGAATTCTTCAGAAATGAATGAAGTAGTTGCACCAGTATCAAATAGAACTTTGCCAGGATTCGTAAGGATATTGAGCGTACCTATCACTGCATGCTCCGAGTTATCCACCTCCTCTAGGGTTGCACAGTTCAGCTTCCCGGTAGGTCTGTTCCTCTTGCCATTGTTGTTCTTGACATTATTCCCTCCTTTATTGGGTTGTCCATTTCCTCCACTGGCTTGCCTTCCATCTCGAACCGGCCAGCCTCCTTGTGTTTTTCTTGGACAATTTGGCTTTATGTGACCTCTCTGCCCACAAGCATGGCATAAAATTACTGGTTGCGGGTAATCCCTACTCATATGCCCTGGTAGTTTGCAATTGTGGCATATAATATTCTTTACATTTGGATTTGCACTCCGATTGGAATTGTTGCTGTTATAAGGTATATTCCTTGGTTTGAATTCCAGATTGGGCTTGGGCTTACTTGCTTGTATCCTCTTGGTTTCCTTCTTAGCTCTCTTCCTTCTATCCTCTTGGAAATTCTTGTAGTCATCTTCGAAAGTAATAGCTGCATCTAGCACCTGCTGATAAGTTTGTTTATCAGCCAACCTCAACTGCATCCTCACAAATGGATTTAATCCTTGCAGGAAACGCTTCTTCCTATTTTCCTCCGTATTAACTTCTTCCTCCGCATATCGAGACAGTTGACTAAACTCCCGAATATACTTCATAACACTAGTATATCCCTGTTGCAGCTCTTCAAATTCTCTCCGCTTCAACTCCATAACACTCTCCGGAACATGATATTCCCGGAATCTCTGTTTAAACTCTTCCCAGGTGTACTCCCTTCCTGGCTATTGCATGGCTAACTTATTCTCCCACCATGATGTTGCAGGTCCAGTAAGAAGATGAGTTACATACCTCAATTTATCCTCATCATTGCAACCTACAGTCTTCAACTTTCTTTTTGTATCTACTAGCCAATCTTCTGCATCCATTGGTTCAGGTGCTGATGCAAAAGGTAACAGCCTTGCATTCTGGAAGTCAGAAAGACTCACTCCTCCACCTTCAGGTGATCTCAGATTTGCTCGTCCCGACAACTCCTCCATGAACTTGTTCCGGGTCTCTTGCATCATTTGCATACACTACATAAAGTTCTGCTCCATTAATGGCCTCATTGGTGGAGGTAACATTCCCTGATTTGCTGCATCTGCATCGGCCTTCTCCTTGGCCTCACGTTCCATTCGCTGTTGTTCAGCTTTGGTCTCTACACCCGTATCCATGATCCCCTAGTCCTGCACATAAAGCGAATACTCATAATTACACCATGCACATTTGTTCTGAGCTCAAATTTACGCACAGAACTAGTCACACAATGAAAATCCAAATAAAATCCAAATATGCATTTCACATATTATACATTACAATATCATAATAATACAAAGTCATTACAACATATACCATATAGGTATAATCACAACACTACCTTATTTATCTAACTATTTTATTTCTCGGATTACAATACACGATACTCGATACCTCTAAATAGTTGCCTACTTCTAGTAGTAACTACGCTCATCATACATGCCTAATGTCCAACTATGATGACGTGACGTTCATATCACAGTTTGTGGAACAAATGGCCTTCCAGAAGGAACATTCTCAGTATCTGAAGTGTCAGGACTTGAGTCATTACTCAACCTGAGCGCATTGACTCCTTCCAGCTCAGTTGAAAAGTCTTCAGAAACATATTCAACATTATCTCCCACTTGCATCTCCTGAGCTTCATTCCTTGAGTTGTCAACAGAATACGCAGATCATCCTTCTCCCCAGGTGCTCCTTTGGGCAAGAAAGTTAAACACTGGATAATGTATATTCCCTGGGCTTTGAGAATATGTTGATGATTCAAACACTCTCTCCTCAGGATCTTCTTCTTCATCCTGATTATCTATGAACATGGCATTTCTACTACTGTTACTAGGGTTAATTCTTGCACCCATTCAGCTAGATTGTCCAACATTTCTGTCAGGACCATCTATGGACATCTGGTGTTCATGAGATCCTTTAGATGATCCCATTCTCCAGCCATCAGAATTCTCAATAGACAGTTCTGAATCAGAACCATCCTCTAAACCCTGTGGTACTGCATACCTCATATCCATAGTAGGGTCATATATAGGTTCAGGCCTTGGTGAATAAGGATATGGTGTAAAAGATTCAGGATCTATAGGTATATCCTTAAAGTTGGGTTTTGTACTACTACTTGCTTCCTTCTCCAACTGGAATGCTAACTGCTTCCTCCTTTCCGGATCAGTTATATCCTCTAACATGTCATTTTTATATTCGAAAAACACTTGATGTGTCTTATAAAAAGACACAACGAGCGTTCGGTATCTATCCATAAACTTGGAAGCTAACTTAGTATGATTCTTAACTAAAGTAAGATGATCCGGTACAGGCTCCGAGTCTATAGAATCATGAGGTATCACAGAAATTGTGCTACCTTCCAACTTATTGGCTTTATGCTCCCGGATATTAGCTATCGCCTCCACAACAGCAACATTATATGCTGCTAAGTGACTCCTACCTTCACCTATAGGTAAATCATGATACAACCCAAGCTCCTCTGGAAGTTGGATACTCACACGATACTTGGATAACATCTGGCCATCATAATAGGTTATGGTATGCACTGGAATTCTAGTTGGACAACTAAAAATCTTTAAAAGTTGACAAAGTTGGTCTGTGAATGATCCTTGATAATCATCAAGAGTCTCCTCTTTCCTTACCAAAGTCTGTTTTGGAAAGTTTGGTGCCATAGCTCTGTATATAAGAAAAATATTTTTATTAGTAACCAATAATATATTGCATCATAACAAAGAATTATCGCACTAAAACATATAACAGAATATTCTCATTTGAATACCCATTATATTTCTTTTAGAGAATTATTTATCGTTGCTACACCCTCCTACAGGTAATACCCTTTACTAGGTTTCCAACCTAAGGTTAAAGCAATTTGCTCTGATACCAACTACGGTGACCCAGCATACCACTGCATGTGTAGTACACTATAGTCGTTGACATGACATCCACAGAACACCGTTCCGTAAATATCACATCCCTCAGAGTGGTACAACAGAAACATTGCGGGCCCATATTACAAACATACACACATTATTATTATTACAATAGCGGAAGTTCAAGACTTCCAAAAGATTCAACTTACAAACCAAAATATAAGTGTTTCAGCGGAAGTTTCGAATTTAAAACTTAAACTCCAAATTGAGCTCAACAACTTATTGCTATGTATTGTTCATGTTGCTCGGCTCAAGTGGCTACTATAACTATAGTAATTATTCAGACTCTTGGAACTCTCCTCCATAGACGATATCATAGTCCTCCCCTTCTACGGCTCCATATAGGTTGGGCTCTTCATAGAAGACCTCCTCATGGCTTTCAGTTGCATACATTGGAGTATCTTCGGGATTCTCAGAGTCTAAGCAAGGATTCAAAGAAAAGGATGAGTAACAACGTTACCCATCAAGTTCATTATATGCAAGATAGGAAGTTTGATGCTCTATCTACTACCTCGTATTCAATCCTTGGCACTATGCAATTTTCGTAAATCTTTCTTCAAAGATTGATTTTATTATGAAAATCTATGACCATCAGCCTTCACAGGTTGACCAGAACTTTCATGGAGTTCCCTTCCTGCTGTGTTCTTAGCTCCTTCCCGGAACAGGGAGTAATAGGTTACAGTTCTTACACTCTGCAGAGGTGCGTTACTTTTCCCATGAGAGATCACCTTCCTTGTTGCACAACCGGGTGTACTTTCCCGTCCACAATTCCATGATGTGGGGCCCAGTAGTTGGTCCAAGCCAATCACTGCCCTCTCCGCGACCTCATATGTCTACACGATCCTTCGGGGCCGGCTCGCCTCCGTTAAGCCTCCTTTTCGGGTAAGCTAAACCCTGATGAGTTCCCGAAGACTCTATGACCTGATGATGCCCGGAATAGTACCATTTAAATGGACCATTTCCCTAAACACCATTCATAGATAATCTAGACACCAAAAGTGTGGGGCGTAAGGGTGCCCACCCATATGTTTGATCCCCACAAGGAATCACAACGTCACGTTAAGGTCGTCTTGCCTCCATACGAGAGGAAAAGGATACAGCTGACTTCTCCGTCCCATTCCAAATCTCATGGTTAACGCGTAATATACGATGCAAGAATCACTGATGTCATGGGTTATTAATCCCTAATGGTTCATCATTAATGCAAATAGAAACCTAAGTTCTATTGCCCCATCATATCATCACTTAGGATGATACCTAAGATTTATTTATTTTGAGAAAATATTATTTTCTTTTTCTAGAATATAGATGATAACACACAATTTGCAAATATTTGATAAAGACTCTTCAAAGTACATGAGCAAGTGATAAACTTGCCTTGTGATTGCAAGGTAGTGAAGTCGGATGCTTGCACTGGACCTTGAGCTTCTATGTCTACAAAACATCATTATTGCTCGGTAAGGACAATATTTAAAGAAGCAAAATGATTATGCAAAGTAAAGTAATGCACTATTTATTTGTATATTCTCCCTCATTATTTAAATTACAAAAATTCTTTTTAGTAATAAAGAATTTATAAATATTTTTTTTTTAATATTTATTGAATATTGTATTCTTTTATTTTATTTTATCTTATTTGAATTTTATTTATTTAATAATTCCTTTAAGAATTATCATTTAAATAACAAAAATTGATATTAAATATTTGTTTAGTATTTTTATAAAATACTAAAATATTAATATATAATGAAAGTGATTTTTATTTATTTTTATCATCTTTCAATAATTTTATAAAATTCCATAAGGAATATATATTACAAAATTCTTAATAAAATTTATATGCCTAAATTTTATTTCTTAATTTATTTGGATAGTTTGGATTATTGGGAATCCAAAAATATTTTATTTATAATTTTTGGATTTTTATTTTATTTTCTAGAGTTTATTTAAATTTAAGGGCATTTAGGTATTTTCTTAATTATTAAAAACTGTCTTTAGGTAATTGGGCTGTCTGTGTTGGTTTATTGGGCCCTTGTGGCCCAATAGGGCAGAACCAAAACGACTCCCCGAAGGGGTCCTGGCCCAACCAGCCCACACTCTCTTTGTCACTCTCTCGTTCTCATCTCTCTTCTCCTCTTCGACCCCGTGGTCGATGGCGCCACCGCCGTGCGCTGTTTGCCGCCGTGGTCCTCCCTGGCCACTGCCGTGGTGCAGGGAGAGGTTGTCGACCACGCTCCACCTTCCTGTCTAACTCGATTTGGACCTAGAGCCCTCCTATGGCCAGACCGGCTCCGTTCCGAACCCTAGGGTTTAGGGTGGTGCTGGTGTTGTCACCGCCGCTCCTCCCGTGTGCTGTGGTGGTGTTCCTTGCCTTCAAGTGTGGCTGTGGTCACTGCCTCGGCATGGTGCGGGTCACAGCGCCCCCTTGGGGTGCTCCCCGTGCCACTGTGCTCGTCGACACCCTCTGCTTCCTCTTCTCGCCCACAGCAACAACCGTCAGTAAGTCATCCTTCTCCCCCTCGTGTCCTCTGTGCTATGCCACCCTGTGATATGTGTTTGTAGTGGCAACTCCTGGCTAGTGGTCATGTCCTGATTAGGGTTGTTTGTTATGCTTAGGGTTCATATCCCTCTGTTGATTAAATATCTGATGATTTGGATCATGTATTAATGATCCCTAAGCATGATGAGTGATTGTTTGATGTGGATTACTGCTTATGGTTGGCTTTGATGATGCTAGTGGCTTATCAGATTGATTCCATTTGTTAATTTGATATGGTTCAGATGATATTGTTACTCTAGAATCATTACTTTGAGATTCTAGTGGTTTGAGAGCTCATCACTGTCATTACTTAGTTACTGACAGTGATTTTTGAGTGATTAAGTCATTGTATATGTAGTTGTTGGCTTATAATTCATATACATCTGAGATCAATTGGTCTCTTACATTGATGATATGTATATGGATCTACCTGGAAATGATTCCTGTGATTAGTATCAGGAAAATGATTTATAGTCGGCTGTGAGTGTATCTGTGAAAGTTGGATGCTTAACCTACTTAGTTTAGAAACTGTTCTTATGACATCATTCTAATATGGCACACAAGATTAGGTTCTATTACTTGGCTTGGTTTTGTTCAAGCTTAAGATTAGCTTGGCATCAGAGATAAGTGGAAACTTCTTTCCTTGTATCCCTAAAGCCTATGATGTTGGTCTGAGGTTTAGGGTCTAGATCCTTATCTTGTTGTTCCTCATGGATTGGTTCTGGTAGTGATACCAGCTACTGATTCTTGAGTCAAAGTTGGGAAAATTATTTGTAGGCTTATTAAGTTATATAGATCCATAAGATGTAGGAATTCTAAGGTGCTACTCCTATTTAAGAGGTGTGCCTAGAAGTTCATATCTTGGCTATATTCTTTCCTGGAATTTAAAATATAGCTTGATAGGTAGGATCAATGAGGTTGTCCTGAGATCCTAGTTGGATCTATATAGTTTTCTGACTGCTTTTGGTGTTTGAAAAACTTCAATGATGGATTCACCCCACTTGGGTGTTTTTCTGCTTAGTTTAGTATGAGACAACTCATGAATGCTTGTCTAGCTTAGACAGATAAATCTTGTGATGGTCTTTTTCTACTCACCACACTTGGGTGTTGTTGGGGTTGCAAGTTGTTGATCTTGTGGCTTGATCTTGCTGGTTGTGTGGCTAGCTTGATCTGGAGCTCCTCCTGATACTTCCAGCTCCTGGACTTGTCCTTGATCTAGCTCTCCACCTCCTGGTCCTGGTGGCTTAACCTTGTTCTTGCTATCCACCTGATCTACCCCCTCCTTATGTCACCATCTTGGTGAGATGATCAAACTGTGGTTGGTGTGATCTAGTTTGGTTTAGTTTGGCTGTTGTGCTTGATGTGTATGAACCAGGGAATGGTGTTGGGGTTGCTTGCACTACTAGGAAAATGGCTATAGGTAATCAGCACATCCGTGGCTCACATGGTTGAAGTGCCCCACGGCTAAAACAGGCGTGGCTCACCTGTGGGCAGTGCCCTACTAGTAACTAGAACAACCGTGGCGCACATGACTATAGTGCGCCACAGATGTGTGTGGGCCAGGGCCCTGGCGCCGCCAATCATCATGCGCACTATAGTCATGTGCGCCACGGTTGTTAGTGTCAACCGTGCGGCGCATGGGGGTGCGCCACGCCTAAGCGCATGCCCTCTGCCGTGAACGGCCCAAACATCTGTGGCGCACTTTGCCAGTGCGCCACGAGTAGGAACATCCGTGGCGCACATGGCATAGTGCGCCACAGATGTTTCTACTCCCTGTGGCGCACTAGGGCCGTGTGCGCCACGGATGTGTCGATTTTTTGAGGACAGCACTTTATGTGCACATGTGTGACCACATCCACCACCCCACACTTCACTTTCCCCTTCTTCTTCCTCCTTAGATCTAGTCGGGATCTTCTCTTTCCCACCTCAATTTCTCCACCCATTCACCATTTTTAGCATGTAAAACTTGCTTTGGATGTTACATAAGTAATAGAGGAAGGTCTCCGGTCTCTCATCTCCTTCTCCGGTCGACGCGCGCACCTCTCCTTTCCATCTTTCTCGCGATCGGTCTCTCATATCGGTAAGTTGTCCATGTAAGGATGTGTTCATGTGTATATGGATGATGTGCCCATATGTATGTAGATGATCGATGCTCATGATGTGTGTATGGAGAGGATCGATGGTCATATATGTGTGTGTATATGGAGATTATCGATGATGCTCATGCATGTGTGTATGGAGAGGATAATGATATGTTCATGTGTGTATGGATCAGTCTCTCTCTCTCTCTTGTGTTTGTATGTGAACAAGTTGCCATTTGTTTTGCCAAAATGTTGATTCATTTCCATTTTTGCAAGACTTTGGCATTTCGCAAAGGTCCTAATTTTAGGATAGGTCATGCCGAAATTTTCTATCGACCATTGCATGCATGCGTTCATTATGTGGTTCTAATAGACTTCAAAATTGTACCGTGTACACCGTGCATGCAAAAATGGTCCGTATAATGAGCAAAGGCATTGTGGCTAGATTTTTGAAATGTGCGACGGCCGACATGATACGAAATAACAAGACAGATATAAGATGTCCATGCAGAAGATGCAAACTCAACTGGGTGATCGACCCAGATTCCAGGAATCTGCAGGCGCGCCTGCTCCGCCATGGTTTCATGGATGGATACACTCGTTGGATAAGCGATGACATAGACGATGGAGACGGTGAAGGTGGCCAACATGACAATGATCATCATCACGTCGAGAACGGGCGAGATGATGAAGAGTCTCCTGGAGATGGTGAAGGTGCGGAAGCAGACCGGGATGATGATGATCTAGATGCCGGAGGAGCAGACGACGATGGTACAACGTCAGTTTGGGTGCGGGACCCTTATGTGCAAGAGCTGCTTCTCAAGCAGACGAGTAACGCCAGGGATGCCGCTAGAGAGAAAGCCAAGCTTGCGCAACTTGAGAAAGACGCGGTTACTCCATTGTATGAAGGATGCAGGCCCGATGATACCCGGTTGAATGTAACGCTCAAGGATATGGAGATGAAGGCAAAACACAAATTGAGCGACGCAAGCTTCGACGATATGATGGTATTCTGGCACGATCGTCTCCCGGAGGGGAACACATGTCCAACTAGTATCGAGGATGCCAAGAAAATCGTTTGTCCTCTCGATCTACCGCACGTTTGATATCACGTATGCATCAACGATTGCATCATTTATAGGGGCGAGGACGCAGAGAAAACCACATGTCCGGTGTGCGGCGTGAGTCGATACAAGAAAGGGAAGAAAGCACCTCGAAAAGTGGTATGGTACTTTCCTATCACTCCTCGTCTGCAGCGCTATTTCGCGGACCCTAAGGAAGCGAAGCTCATGCGATGGCATGCTGAAAGGAAGAAGCCAGGAGATGATGATGATGACCCCGAAAAGGATGAGCTGCTGACGCACCCTTCAGATGCTAGCCAGTGGAAAGCATTGGACCTCGAATTCCCGAGTCGGTGGAGATTCGAGGAACATCAGCTTGGTGCGAGCAACCGATGGAATCAATCCGTTCGGTAGCTGTGAGCAACACGCACAAAGACTTAGCCCGTGTTTGTATGGATGTACAACCTCCTCCATGGTTGTGCATGAAGAAGTACATACAAATGAGTATGCTAATTCAAGGGCGAAACAACCTGGTACCGACATCAATCTGTATTTCAGTTGCTGAAAGAGGAGCTAGCCACGTTATGGGAATCTGGAGCCAATACTTACGACGCCGTCGCACAAGATTATTTCACTATGAGAGCCGCGTTGGTCACTACGGTGCAAGACTATCCAGGTTGCGGGTATATCTCGGGGCAGGTTATCCAAGGATTCTGCGCATGCGTTAGGTGCATGGATAACACAAGCTATCTCCAACTAGAGAAATATCCAGGGTCATCGAAAACCGTGTTCATGGCGCACTGGAGGTGGCTCGGCAAGAATGATCCATGGAGAAAACGTGGAGACCTGTTCGATGGCAAACCAGAGACCCGAGGAATCCCAGAGCGTAGGAGCAGCGAAGAAGTGGAAGAGTTGCTGAAAAACTGGAAATATTGTCCTAAGCCTGGAAAGAAGCAAAAGAGGCAGCAACAAGACAAGCCGCTGATGAAGGTATGGAAAACAAGGTCTGCTTTACGGGAGTTGCCATCTTGGAAGTTTCTCATACGCCTCATAGCCTCGACATCATGCATATCACGAAAACGTGTGCGAGTCCGGTCGCCACCATAAGCAACATGCCAGATAGGACGAAAGATGGTCCGATTGCAAGGCACGACCTGATATGCTTGGGTATCCGGAAGGAGCTTCACGGAGGATGCACTACTCCTGATGATCAGGAAGATGACGATGATCATGAGTAGGAGACACAAGGTCGTTGGAAGGGTAAAAGTTCAAGAAGAACGAATATTCGCCTCCTTCTTGCTTCAATCTAAGCCAGGATGAGATCAAACAGTTTTCAAGTGCCTTCTAGGAGTCAAATTTCCTTACGGCTACGCGGGCAAGATAAGCGAGATACCTAGGCGAAGCAGAGGTTCAGTGGCATGAAGTCTCACGACTGTGCTGTGCTAATGACGCAGGTACTTCCGGTCGCACTAAGAGGGATAATGGACGAGCACGTCCGTGAAACGTTATTTGGCCTATGCAAGTTTTTCGACGTCATCTCTAGGAAGTCGATTGGCGTGAATCAGCTCGGGAGGCTACAAGAGGAGATCATGGTGATACTATGTGAGCTTGAGGTCTACTTCCCACCCGCATTCTTCGACATTATGGTGCATCTGCTGGTCCATGTCGTGGAGGACATCGTACAACTCGGGCCGATGTTCCTCCACAGCATGATGGCGTTCGAAAGGATGAACGTACACATCAAAGGATACGTTCGCAACAGGTCCCGTCCAGATGGAAGCATAGCCAAGGGCTTTCTGGCCGAAGAGTGCATCTCTTTCTGCACGAATTATCTAGACATCGAGAACCCTGTCGGTCTTCCCGTCAACAGGCACCTTGGCAAGCTCGACGGATCTGGTCACCGAGAGGGTCGTCGCATACTGCATGCAGACTTCGATTTTCGACGCGCGGACTTTGATCGAGCAAACCTTGTCGTGCTACAGCATTTAGAACTGGTCGATCCTTGGGTACAGAAGCACAAAAGATTAATCGAGAAGAAGTACAAAGGGCATACAGAGGACGCAGGAGAAATAATCAAAGAGCACAACTCAGATTTCACGCGTTGGTTTAGCGACGCTCCTTGATAATCCCCGCGATCGCGTTCTTCCGACACGGAAAGATCATATTCACCTTGTCGCAGGGACCGATGCAAAACCTGGTGACCTATCAGCGTATGATATCAACGGCTACACATTACGCACGGAGGAAAAGGACAACAAGTGTGATTATCGAACTCAAAGCGTAACGTCGGAATTCTACCGATGACAACATGAAGGAAAGATTCTACGGAAGAATCGAGGAGATATGGGAGCTCGACTCATGGAGAAAAGGTGCCGATGTTACGTGTCGGATGGGCAAAAGCGCCGAAGAGAAGACCGGTATTTCACAACCATGGTTATACCGCAGCCAAATCCAAGGCCGCGGTGCAAACGTACGCGAAAAAAGTGGACCAATGTTTTTCATTACCGACCCGACAAAGCCTAGCCGTGTTGTCGTGAGGAGAGGAAAAGAAACATCATCGGAATGGATGGAGTCGCCAACGAGCAAGACTTGACCAAGACGGCGATCCAAAGATTGAAGATGACGGCGACTACGATGCAACAACATACATCACAAGAAGAAAAGGACAACCCTACCCAAAAAAGGTAGCCGTTCGAAGAAGAAACATTAAAGTGCCGGGCTAAATTATTCAACCGCGACAAAGAAGGGAAAAAAGATTGTAAAACGCTAGCTCAAAAAATATTGTAAAACGCGTGGTCGAAAAAGATTGTAATATTCATGGACAAATTATTATGAAATTTAGTTATACTTTGAATCATATTTGTAACACTTTTATGACATATATCACCACTTTTGGGCATTTTTGGAATATTTAAAAGTATTTTTAAAACAAAACAAAACTTGTATGGCATATATCACCACTTTTGGGCATTTTTTGGAACATTTAAAAGTATTTTTAAAATAAAAATAAAAAAGTGGAGCACTAGGATTCAAACCTGGGTGCTCATAGTTTAGAATAGAGCTAAGGCGAACCGATTGGGATAAGCGTACTAGTGTTAACTCTTCGTGGCCGCACTCTTATCTGATAGTCCAACACACATAGGCGTAGCGCACCCTGGCCAAGTGCGCTACGGCTATGTGTGTTGGACTAGTCAACCGCGTGTGCCACGTCCGCCTCTCATCCCCGCATCTCACAGACACCGCCACCGCCGCGCTGCGCTCTCGATCCGCCACCGCGCCGCTTCTTTCTCGATCCGCCACCGCCGCGCTGCGCTCTCGAGGAGGAGGAGGCCCGCGCTGCTGCCGATCCATGGAGGAGGAGGAGGCCCGCGCCGCTCGAGGAGGTGGAGGCCGCCGTCCTACGCCCGCCGTCGTCCGCCCGTCAGAGGTGAGCGTCGCCCCTCCCCTGTCTCTCCCTCTCTCCCTCTCTATACCTTTGTATGGTGTCTTAGTTAGATGGTCCAGCGTGCCATGCCTCATGACTGAATCTTGTATGTAATGTGTCTGTTGTTGGAAGAACGATTGTTGTTTCAATCTGAACATCACTGTCACTTGTTCCTAGGTTGTTGGCATGTCCCCTCTGTGTTCCTAGTTCAGTGTTTGGTTCAAGATGCAGGTGCACGCCATAGTCCGATGTTCGAGTTTGTTCTTGTAAGAAATGCTTTCTTGTGGGACTGCAGTGCATTTCGATCTGAAGAAACTGTCCTTTGTTAATGCGATTACTCCTGCCTGTCTGCCTGTCCTCTGTCGTTATTCACTCGCCACCGTCGATTGGCTTTATTATATCATCATCATTCTTTCTCCAACACATTCCATTTGAATTTTTTGCGCAGAGATGAACACAGCACGCTCATCTCCTTATCGCCTAAGCATTCCCACGCCACGTATTTCGACTCGGGGAGTCTAGAAAAGAAGAAAAACTACGACAAGATCAAGGAAGTTCTGGATGATGCTCTCACTGGCTTTGCCTCGACGGAAGGCACCACCTTTGTGCGTACGAAGGTCAAGTTCGGCAGGCACGTCTTCAACCACGTAACGGAGTTCCCCTGCGTGAAGCAACCGGAAAACAGTAAGAAGGAATCCTACTACGCACTCCATCACATGAGGGCGTTCCTACTTGACCAGCAGAATTCTACGCTGCCAGATCATCTCAAACAGTGGGCCGAAGCAAAGGCCAAGATCAATGATTCGGATATTAGACAAGAGATGTATCGCATCCAGCAGTAGTTTGGGGCAATCATCTTTCGTGATGTCATGACTTCGGGGGGATCTTCTACGGAGGAAATATCTCGAATAACCGTGACATAGAAGATCGCCTAGAGATGCAGGGTGACTATAGGAAGTTCATGACGAGACAAGGCGTCCTCCCGTTCCCTAAGTCGGGCCAGAAGGCTTTATGTTGGCCTAGTTGTAGTTACAAACTATAGATGACCTTTGTGTGTGTGTGGACAAGTGTACTTATCTTATTAGGTTTATGAATCATCGCTTACTTATTTTGCTTATTATTATTATATATCAATCAATGCTTGGTTTTTTTGCTTACTCTTTGGTCCTTTGCTCACTTTGGTCCTTCTTTTTTTTTCCTTACTCTTTTTTCGAGAATAATGCCGATGATTGAAATGTCGTGGCACACTATATATGTGAATGTGCTACGATGGGATTGTGAGCCTTGTGATATGCACAAGTCCAGGTCTTGTGCATCCTACTTGGCTCACCGTTCCATCGTAGCATATTCCTGTGTCCAACGACCTATGTATATATATGAGGCATTCTTTTCGAGTTATTTTTGTCTTTTTCGAGAATAATGCCGATGATTGAAATGTCGTGGCACAATATATATGTGAATGTGCTACGACGGGATAGTTAGCCTTGTGATATGCAGAAGTCCAGGAATTGTGCATCCTACTTGGCTGACTGTTCCGTCGTAGCATATTCGTGTGTACAGCGACCTATGTATATATATGAGGCATTCTTTTCGAGTTATTCTTGTCTTTTTCGAGAATATGCCGATGATTGAAATGTCGTGGCACAATATATATGTGAATGTGCTATGACGGGATAGTTAGCCTTGTGATATGCACAAGTCCATGAATTGTGCATCCTACTTGGCTAACCGTTCCGTCATAGCATATTTCTGTGTCCAACGACCTAGCTAGTTATATATGAGGCATTCTTTTCGAGCTACTTTGGTCTTTTTCGAGAATAATGCCGATGATTGAAATGTCGTGGCACACTATATATGTGAATGTGCTACGATGGGATTGTACACCTTGTGCTAGGCACAAGTCCAGGTGTTGTGCATCCTACTTGGCGTACGGTTCCATCGTAGCATATTCCTGTGTCCAACGACTTATGTATATATATGAGGCATGCTTTTTGAGTTACTTTGGTCTTTTTCGAGAATAATACCGATGATTGAAATGTCGTGGCACACTATATGTCAATGTGCTGCGATGGGATTGTTCGCCTTGTGCTATGCACAGGTCCAGGTGTTGTGCATCCTACTTGGCGAACAGTTCCATCATAGCATATTCCTGTGTCGAACAACCTAGTTATATATGAGGCATGCTTTTTGAGTTTGGTCTTTTTGATTTAGGAGTATTTTCTATAAGTGTATCTTCATATGCGACTTTAAATATATATGTTTTTTTCAATCATCGGTTAATTATTATTGTCAACTTATAGATGACGTGGTACGTCGTGTACAAGGGACGGGTTCCCGGAGTCTACGATGATTGGGAAGACTGTCGGAGACAGGTGCACCATTTCAGCGGCAATAGCTACAAAGGGTACAACACTATGGCGGAGGCGGAAGCTAGATACACGCGCTATCTAGCGGGAGTTAGGATAAGGAACCGGATGAAGACCTACACCTTCGTCGAGGCGGTGATCATTCTTATCTTCTTTGGTTATTTATCCCGCGTTTGTGTCTAGCTAGTTTAAATGTCTAGGCGAGCTTCCGAGCTCTAACTTGTTCGATCGACACATGTATCCGCATGTCACCAACTACTACTTTGTAACTTGATCGAAACAATGTAACTTATACTATGTATTCATGTATGAGACTTATCTATATGTATTTGTTTCAATCTTGTTTTTCATATTGTGTATTTATATATATAATTATATATCTTGTATCTGTGTGTATATCTGCTGTAATATTGTATATAATCTGTATTGTATATAATCTGGCTCGGAAATTAAAAAAACAAAAAATACATCTGTGGCGCACATGGTCTACCATATGTGGCGCACTACACCTAAAGCGCACTATAGAGCTTAGTGGCGCACTTGATAGTGCGCCACAGAATATCCTAGGGGTAGCGCACCTGCTCAAACATCTGTGGCGCACTAGTAGGTGCGCTACGCCTGTCTCTACACAACCGTGGCGCACTAGGCAGTGCGCCACGGCTGAGAGATAGCCGTAGCGCAAGGCCCGTGGCGCACTACAGGTGCGCCACAGATGATGGTTTCAGGTGCGCCACTAAAGGCCGTTTTCCTAGTAGTGTTGCCCACGGCTGTGCTGAGCAGTTTTTTTTTATGGAGTTGTTGATGTTGTCCTAACAGCACACACCATGCATTTAGGTGTGTGTGCTGCTTGTGTGCCTACTGCACACCTTGTGGATATGTTCAGGGGCTGAAGGTTACCTTTTTATCTGATTACTTTTACTTGTCTGGTGAAACTTGCCCCTTCTTGCTGTTTATTTGACTTATGGCTTAAAATTTAGTTTTTTCATATTGGTGAAACTTGCCCCTTTAAATATTACTCAATGATGAAAAAGTGAACAGTGCAACCAACTGTCAATATTGAGAGTAACATATTTTAATCCTTAATTTTCATTCTTTTAGTTTGTGTTTTGTTTTGCAGGTACAAGACTTGAAGATTCAAGACTTTAGATTAGGTCTTCTTTTTCTTTATAGAATAGTCACTTGTAATATTTCTTTTATTCTTTTGTAATCTTTATTTTATTCTTTTGTAATAAAGATTATACTATTACTCAATATATAAAGGTTCTTCTTTTATTTATTTACTATTGTAAAGATTCTTGATCATTTTCATAAGTTACATTTTGTAACTTTATTGAATAAAATTATGGAATAAATACCCTTTTTCTTGATTATGTTATCTATTTAAAGTTTGAGCTACTAATTATCAACTCTTGACTAAATCAAAATACTCAAATATAATTCTAAATCCTTTTGAATTATAAATCCAACACTCAAGTTTAAATTCAAATTTCATTTCCCAAAACACACTAATCCACAAAGATCATATCAAAGTTTATAATGATCATTCTCCAAGGCTATTCCTAATCTTAAAGAATGAAACAAACTTTGATCACTTTAGGTTTTTATTTGGCGAAAAATTTACCCACATTTTTACAGATGAATGCATGCAATTTCACAGATTCCTAAATCTACCCTTCGTTGGTTCCTAAATGCTAGGATGTTACAATAGCATTGCACGAAAACTTCAATAACTTTTGATTCCGGACTCTGTTTTTGATGATCTTGGGCTTGTTTTAAAGAGAATGAAAAGCTCTATAAGATTATGCAAAGAAACATCATAGTCCAGCATGGAAGGATATAACCAAATTGAGAAACGTATGACCTCTCTAGAAGCGATAAACCGGTAAAACCTCCAAAACCCAAAACATAAGAAGTTAAGCTTGGAAACTCCGATTGGGATGAAACCAATTTTGTTGGGAAGATAAAACCAAGAGAACCCAACAAATTGTTAAATATTGGATACCACCAAGGGAGAAAATATCAAGTATATATATATGTGAAGTATCCCCGAAGGTGTGGAGCCAAAAAACTCGCAAGATCAAAAACCGCAATAAGAAATGCAAGGGAAATCCTTGGACGATGAACTAGAACTTGTTATGATGATGACCACAAGCTCTAGATCCTCTCATGGACAAGAACCAAATAAAAACCAAGAAATATAATGCTATGAATGCAAAGGTTTGAGCTCTCTCTGAACAATGCAATCGAGACATCCGCTTGATAGCCCCTCTTGATAGTACGGCTATCTATCCTAAACCCGGTCTCTCGACTAACAACACGCGACTGGCAAAAGAGAAGCCATATCAAGAACATACCTTTTCCTTGAGCATCCCACTTGAACTTGATGTAGACCGTCTTGTTCTTCTATAGTGGGAACACCTTTCTTGTTTGCTCTTGCTTGATGAAGATGAAGACTTGCAAATTGTTCCCCCATACTCCATGGGGAAACCTCTTATTTGAACTTGTCTTCATCACCCCATGATCATGAGGATGGAAAGCTTCAAGCATGAGATCTTCTACAGATGGCGCATCTTGAGCTTGCCCTTCTTCATCCCTTCTTGAGGTTGATCCATCTTGATGAAAATCTTTGCACTTGTCTTGATCAACCTTCAAGCTCATTCTTTCTTCATGATTCCAATGGCACAAAGCCCTTGGACATTTATTCAACTCTCAACCTTGAGACCAACACATGGCCCAAGTGACGCTAATGGACAAACCTACAAGTGAAACTCAATTTACACACTAGTCCATAGAGATTGTCATTAATTACCAAAACCACACATGGGGCATACATGCCCTTTCACCTAGGATGCTAGCCTAAGCCATGCCTAATCATGGTGGAAACTTGCAGCATCACCATAGAGAGCAATCTATGAAGCATTCTTCTTATAAAAAAGAGATTGAGATTGAGAAAAAGAAAAAAAAGATGAGAAAAGAGGAAAGAGATAAAAAAGCACCATTTTCCCATGGTAAATAAGAAGATTGCTGAGATGCTCATTGTCTGCTTGCCTTGTCATTTTGATTATGGGATAGCTCATGTATCATGTGCAAGGAGTAACCCGTTGGCGGTTCTCTATCATACACATGTACTTACTATGACAAGAACTTACCGGTGACTAAAGTTGAGTAGCATGAGGAGAGGCCCTTGTACTCAAGGGACATGATATTGCCAACTTATACTTTGTCAAGCATATACTCCATAGTTTGTTCACTTTAACCTTAATAACTTCAAGATGCTTATGATAGGGGAAATGAGAGCTGAAAGCTAACAAGTACCATAATTTTTGGAAGATCTTTATGAGACTTCAAATCCTTTCTTCCTTTTATGAAGGGACTTTCTTCCACTATTATATTGAGCCTCCACTTTATATCCTTAGGCACCAATTAAGAGAGCATAGTTGCCATTCTTAGTTCTATGTGCATTGTCCCAAAACTTATTGATTGATTCATATTGTTGATATTGCTTGTTCTTGAACTATTTGTATCTAGTCACTCTTATGAACTTTGAAGGTGTCCTATGCATTTATTTGCTACTCCATGAGGGACAAGCTGAATGCCACTATGCTATGTTTTCTATATGTGAAACAAACAAACATCTTTCAATGCATTGTTATTCATGATCTTTGTTTGTATCCTTTCATATTGCATGCATAGTTACTATGTCTTATTGTTAGAACTTTATCTTTCATGCTCATGTTTAGAGTACTTTGATCCCAGCTTTCAATGCTTGAAAATGGTTTGATCTTGATTTTGATGGTGCATGTCACCTCAAAAATTATTCTTTTTATCACTTACCTACTCGAGGACGAGTAGGAGTTAAGCTTGGGGATGCTTGATATGTCGTAAACGTATCTATAATTTTTTATGTTCCATGCTTGTTTAGTATCTACTTTGTTTTGCTTTGTCTTCTCTTTGAGGTATTTTTATATGTTCTTTGGTACTAACCTATTAACAAGATGCCATAGTGTCAGTTGCATGTTTTCTGTTGTTTTTGGTTCCAGAAAAGTCAAAAAATCAATATTCTCGGAATTGGATGGGACAAAAGCCAAAGTCAATATTTTACCGTGGGGAACACGGAGCCAGAAGAAGAGACAGAGAAGTTCCACGAGGGGGCCACACCCCCTGGCCGCGCAGCTAGGGCTGGACTGCTCCTGGGGGGTGCAGCCGCCTTGGGCACCCCCTCGGCCTCCCTCTTCGCCTATAGGAAGCCCTCGATACCTAAACCCTAAGGACCCGATCAATCTTCCACGAAACAGTCTGTAGCTGCCGCCACCATCGTCCCTAGATCGGGGGGATCTGAAGCTCTTCCCGGCACCCTGCCGGAGGGGAGATATCATCCTAGAGGCCTTCTTCATCACCATGCGAGCCTCCGGTATGAAGCGTGAGTAGTTCCACCTTGGACTACGGGTCCATGTAGTAGCTAGATGGTTGTTTCTCCTACTTTGTGCTACCACGTTTAGATCTTGTGAGCCCCGTTCATGATCAAGATCATCTATTTCTAATCATGCATGTTGTGTTTGCGGGGATCCGATGGATATTGAGATTACTATGTCAGATTGGTTAATGATTCTATCCTATTGATTCTATCATGTCTGTGTTGTTTGTGATCTTGCATGCTCTCCTTTTCTAGTAGCTATCTTGGCCAAGTAGATGCTAGTGACTCCAAGAGGGAGTATTTATGCTCAATAGTGGGTTCATGCCTCTATTTAATCTAGGGAAGTGATAACAATCTCTAAGGTTATAGATTTGATTGTTACTTTAGACACCGCGCTTAAAGCAGTTATCCGTTGATTGCAACTTAATACTAGAGGGGGTTCGGATGATAACCTGAAGGTGGATTACTAGTCATAGATGCAGTTGGATGGCGGTCTATGTATCTTGTTGTAATGCCCAATCAAATCTCATAGGATCATGAATAATTAGTATTACATTGTTATGCCTTGCTCTGTCCTATTAATTGCCCTGCTGTAATTTATTTACCCAGCATGTTATGTTGTTTATCTTAAGGAGAACACCTCTAGTGAACTATGGACCCCGGTCCAATCTTTACAATTGATACATCTTCCACTATTATTGTTTACTTTCTGCAAACCACTATTACCTTCCACACCATATAGTTAATCCTTTGTTTTCAGTAAACCGTTGAGATTGACAACCTCACTATTCGTTGGGGCAAAGTCTTGAGTTTGTGTTGGGCAGGTTTCCAAGTTGCTAGCAACACCTTTTAGTCGTTTCCTTCCTCCTACTGGTTCGATAACCTTGGTTTCTTTCTGAGGGAAGACTTGCTGCTGTGCTCATCATACCTTCCTCTTGGGGTCTCCCAACAAAGCTCTACGGTGATCTGAGCACATCACAACCATTCTTTTGCTCTTCCTCTAAGAAAGAAAGGAAATAAGCGCAACTTGACCACGTCAGGGTCAACATATTTAATGTGCATCATATCACATATTCCATTGAAAGTATTTAAGTGCATACCTGCATCTTCAACAGCATATCCTCCAAATTGATTATGTTGAACCAAACTTAAATAGTAGGGTTTAATTTCATAATCTTCAGCAGCAATTGTTGGCTGAGTAATAGGAGTACGCAAATAATCATTGTTGGGAGTTGCAAACTCCCCTAGCTTCTTTTTAGCCATACTTCCTATGTTTTTGGATTTTATTAAACGAATACTAATGATAGTAAAAACAAGAATTAAAAGACTAACTATTTTTTTGGTTTTTCAAATAAAGACTAAAAGCAAACTAACAAAATTAAAAACAAGAATTAAAACTAACAAGGTTCCTACTAACCTCACCAGGGTAGCTATTGCTTTCCCGGTAACGGCGCAAGAAAAAGGGTTGATACCTTCGATCCGGATTATGGATGTAGTATAGCTCTTTTTCCCTGGTATACCTAGGTTTATAGAATCCTCGGGAAGGAGAAAGCAAAGTGAGATTACTTAAACGGACCTTCGAGAGTTTTAGAATTCCCTTTGTGTTTTCACCGGACCAAGAGTTTGCGATCTTTTTGTTGTTGTTGACGATGGAGAGAGAGGGCCTAGGGTCTTTGGTTTCACCAGTAGCTGTGCAAAACATCTAATGGGGATAAAAGATAATACTAAATTGTGCATGTAATTATTAGAGCAAGATAATTATATGTGGGCAGTGCATCCATAATTGTTATCGCCTCCGCAACCGCTTATAGCAATAACCTACTAGTCTCATCCATAGAAGAAAGAAACTAATGATATGCATAATGATGTCACCGTTTAATCCCAAGTAAATCCCTCACATACAGATGTACTACCCCTTCTGTCACTGGGGTTCCCAACCTGCAGATCAGTCATTACTCATACTCCCTATACCTGAATCAATCCTCGGGTCTTGGATACCTGATAAGTCCTTAGATTGAGGCAAGAGAGTGTACTACAATCATCATGTCATACAAACTAATACATTATCCCATCTATGATAAACAACATGCACAAAAAGCTATACGGCTAGGCCGAAGCCCTTAGCCCAAAGAGAATTACTCACACATAGAGATGAAATCAAAAATCATAAACATTGTAATAGATATCATAAGATTGATAGCAAATAGTCTTACAATGTTGCCAATTGGAGAAGAGATCTACTATTACAAGTGGTGGAGTATGGCTATGGTGGTGGAGAAGATTTGGAGACTTAGATCTATTTCTATTCCTCCGGCGTGGTGGCTTCTGGTGGCAGGGAGAACTGAGGTCGAAAAGAAACCCCGTTTCTCGTCGTCCGAAGCCTCTTTACATAGGGGTCCCTTCATGAAAGTTGTTCTGTTTGACCTAATGGAGTCGATGCCGACTATACGGCTGGAATAAATTCCCGCTGTTTAGTTTGTCGTTAAGTCTTCTGGATCCACTTCACGGCTCCTGGTTTCTTTGACGTGTTGGCAATCTCGTATCTTTGGCATTTATGTTGTGATTCCCATCATCATACGTCATTATCCGCGCAGGAAAAAATAGCAAGAAAGGATTGCATACCACTTTGATCATTTGGCATTAGTGGTAGGGTTTAGAGAGATATTTCATCAAATATATGAATAATATCTAGTTTAAATGCGGAGTGGATGGCTATATTTAACATCCATCAACACACCAGCATAATGATTACATATATAGCACCGTAATCATGTAAGGTAGATCATATAGATAACTACAATAATAATACATAGAGCTATTTTATCAACTTACCACCACAAACCCATAGTCTAGGGGTGGACTACTACTTCCCCCTCATGATGGAGAGAGACTTGGAGGCATTTTTGAATGAGGATAGGTGACTGTAGGTGTTTTCGACAGTGGTTCCCCTCTCTTCTCTGTTAATGCCCTCTATCTATTAACCTCCATCTATCGCAAAATAAAATACTAGGGGTATATATAGGTAGTTTTAGGTCAAAACAATCCAGCAAGCGAAAGATTGAGGTCGATCGAGCATCAGAGGGCAGATATTCTCCCCATGGCACAACCAAAATAGGGTGTCGCGCCATGGGCCCTCTTGTCCAACCTGTTGGGATTTTGGTGTCCCACTTCGTCTTATCGGATTCATCTCAAAAAGTTTTGAAGTGTGCTCTTTGACGTTGTCCTTTTTCGAGTCTCGTAGCTCTTGGGAAGTCAAAAATACTAATAGAAGGTTTTTTCATATAGAGTTAGATGCCAAATAATGGGGTTTCGTGGAAAATCCCATAAATCAATAAGAATAGTGATATTAACTACTAATATGATGGATAATGTCACAGGAAACATCACGTATGCATTTTATATGCATCACCCACATGAGGAGGATATCCCATCAGATAGTGCTTCAAGGGAGGTCTGGTGACCTGTCAGCAAAGATTTAGAGCTTTTGCATCAAATCATGAAAAGTTCCTATTGAGTTTGTGTCGAATATTATGTACGAGTTAGGTTAGGTTTTGACTTGTGTTGTAGTGTGGATAGGATACATATAGTGTTGGAGTGAGACACTTGTACCTTAGGCCTCCTATATAATATGGGGGTTCCACACAATGTGATCTATGATGACTTCATTGCAACAGGGATTCATGGGAGAAAGTGATGTGTTGACTCTAGGGCGGCCAGGTGTTGCAGTGTCAAAAGGGAGGAGTGCCCATAGTTATGCCCCATATACTAGGTGAGTTTATCGAACTGCGTTAAAAAATCTCGGTGTCTTAATCATGTTGTGATTGCTTGGTATTTAGTCGATCAATTGTGTGCCTATGAAGATAACAAGTGGTATCGGATGGCGCCCATATGAGATCTTAAAGTCAGCAGTTCGTGGGTGAATTGATCATATATCATGGAGGCATATTTGAAATGGGTCATATGGGCACCTAGAGGGGGGTGAATAGGTGTTACTCCAAATTTTAATTATTTTTAAAATTTAGGCTTGAGACAGAGGTAAATTATCTAGATATGCAACTATGGTGAATTTCCCTATATGCCAGCCTAGCTACTAAACGAGTAAAGACGGTGAGAGGAACGGGGTAACCGAAGTGAAGCACGCAGAGACACTAGATTTGTTTTACCACAGTTACTTCCTTGTTAAGGGAAGTACATCTGCATTGGAGGGGTGGGCGGTACTAAGACCACCACGCCACAATAGGCTCCACCCTGTTCTCCGATGGATCTTGCCACAACTGGCCCGATCCACCTTTCCACTATACGGTACTATACCCTTCGAGGTGGGAACCGGTGCCTTTACATCGATATGAGGGCACGCATCCACAACCGAATTGGAGGCTCCCGAGATGACAACGAGCTGCCACAAGAAACATGTTTATCAAATAACAAAACCGGGACCTAGAAATTTGAATGAAACCCTAGATCAAAGGGCCCTCAAATTAATGAGGGAGGTAATAAATATCTTCTCCAGTGATGATGTAGATCAAGGCCTTCTCCTTAGATTCCCCAAAGATCAAGGCCTTCAGGTGGTTAAAAGTGGAGATCTTGTGGAAAATCAATTTAAATAGTGCAGATCTTTTTCGTTAGATCCAAGAGGACTCGGAATGAAGATGGGATGGGGTATATGTACTCCCTCCCAAAATGTTGTTGTTGGAGCAAACTGGGGTCGGATAATCCGGCCTAAATGGGGGCCAGATAATCTATCCAGGGGCAAACATTCGTCCTTAAACAAAATATCCGGACCAAATGCCCCCCTCCAGAGAAACGCGCCTCAAGTCCTTAGTGAAAATTCCCTAGGGGCGGATTATCCGGCCAACTGGGAGGGGCGGATTATCCGGCCAGGGCAAAAGCTCTGTCCCTGGTCGGAGAATCAGGGGAGAACTCCACCCCCTACTGAGGGTCACGCCGCTAGCTCCTTTGATGATTCTTGTAAGGGGCGGATTATCCGGCCCTTGGGAGGGACATATTATCTGGCCGGGGCCAAAACTCTAGCCCCAACCAGAATATCCAGGGGAAACTCCACCCCATACTGTGATTCGCGCCACTAGATCCTTAGATGATTTAGCCAAGACGGATAATCCGTCCCTAGCCAGGGGCAGATAATCTGCCCCTAGACTCTTTGTTTTGCACATTTGGGGAGAAGTATCCGCAACACTCAACACACAATTAAATTGTCCTTGGTATTGTTATCTACAACAATAAACTCTAGGGATCATGAAATGTTCTTTAAATGTTGAAGGTGGAACTAGAATCTGGCAAAATATTCCACCTAGCTAATGAGGGGCTACAGTGTAAGGATCTACATAATCGAAGCATATATCAGCAGGAAGGTGAGAAGCATGTTGTTCAAACTAGAACTCAGGGTTCAAGGGTGCATGGAGCTCGGTATCAGTCGGTAAGAGTGATGGCTATCTCAAGTGGGGCCTGAGGTGGTGTGGGTGCACGATCCATTAGATATTGGCCAAGATTACGGATGCTCGAAAGGTGATAGCAGCGAGACGTGCGGTAAGCACATGACATAGTGACAGACCAGTGCATTAGAGGTCGGACACATGATATGCAAAGTGTGTAGGGGTATTGGATAAGTGTTGGCGAGTGCGAGGTTCAAGTTCGTGGCTTGGGTCTATCGAGATTGACATCAAGTGAAGTATATGAGTCAGCCATAGGAATTTGCGGAAGTGGTGATGAGACAACAGTGAATTTGATTCAAAATGACCTAATTGCGATGGTGAAATTCCTTCAAAGTTTGAAACACTTCACGCAGATTAGTGATCAGTGTGTGATGGCGTTATATGAATAGAAGGGACAACAATTGCAGGAGGGGTCACATGGAGTCTGGGAGTGGCAACGGAGCTCATGGAGACAACCAAGCTCGGAGTACATAGAAGTCGACATTTGGACGAATTCAATGTGGTGAAGAGTAATTGTCAGGGTGGAGTTTGTGTCGAATATTGTGTACTAGTTAGGTTAGATTTGAAGTTGTGTTGTAGTGGTGCCACACAATGTAATCTAGGACGGTTTGATAGCAACATGCACATAGGAAAGCCGGTGGCATGTGTCGGTGCGAGGATGGCCAGGTGTTACGGTATCAAAGGGGAGGGGCGCTATAAATAATACTCGTAAGTACGAAAGTACCCTTCTAACATATATTCGAGACTGGTATATACTACATAAAACCCGACGAACCGTTAACTGGGATCAAGTGTTGTGGTGACCCAGTATACCACTGCATAATATAGTATACTATAGTCGTTGACATAACACCAATGAAACACCGTTCACTAGTATTACATCCCTCAGAGTGGTACAACAGAAACACAACAGGTCCAATACATGGCTAAAGGTTACAACTCACTCTATACACAAGATCCAGAGAACACTCTAGGTTAAAGGGAGAGAAAGAATCTTCTTACAAAGGAGAATCAGAAATAATCAAGTCAAATACTAGTATCTTAATTGATGGTCTAGCATTGTTGCTATTGCAATGCACTAAAGAAATAGGTTCTATGGCTGGAGATTATATTCCTATCAAATTAGTAACTTCGTATTCACTTGAGTTGGTGTATATGTTGACTTCCTTGAATTCATATAAGATCTTTAGCTTTTGACGATGATTCCTGGAGCATATCCTGATGTAGACGTCGTCTTAATGGCTTCCGAATCTAGTAAGGGTTAAGAAGATACGTTGAGTACGAGCATACTCAGCAAGTTCACTAGAAAAGGAGTGTTTAATGCATTATATCTACAGCCACAGACCTTAAGTCGTGGGCAATGCAAGTTTTCATAAACATTTCTTCAAAGGTTTCTTTTATTCTGAAAAGCTATGTCTGTCAGCCTTCACGGGTTTATCAGAACTTTCATGGAGTTCCTTTCCCGCAGTGTTCGCATCTCCTTCCCAGAACAGGGAGTAACAAGTTACAGTTTTGACACTCTGCAGAGGTGCGTTACTTTTCCCATGAGAGATCAACTCCTTGTTGCACAACCGAGCAGCTTACCCGTTCACAATTCCATGTTGTGCGGCCCAGTAGTTGGTCCAAGCCAATCACTGCCCTCTCCGCGACCTCATATGTCTGCACGATCCTTCAGGCTGGCTCATCTTCGTTAATCCCCCTTTCGGGCAGGCTAAAACCCTGATGAGTTCCCGAAGACTCTATGACCTGGTGTTGCCCTGGCAAGTGCCATATTAAATGGTCCATCCACTAAACACCATCCATAGATAATCTAGACACCAAAAGTGTGGGGCGTAAGGGTGCCCACCCATATGTTGGATCCGCACAAGGAATCACAACGTCACGTTAAGGTCGTCTTGCCTCCATACGAGAGGAAAAGGATACAACTGACTTCTCCGTCCTATTCCAAATCTCATGGTTAACGCGTAATATACGGCGCAAGAATCACTGGCGATATTGGTTGTTAAGTCCTAGATAATATGTTCCTTTACCACCGGAACTTTCATAGTAGGTTATTACCTCATGGTAAATAACCTAAAATCAAATTATTATGAAAATAGTGTTTTCTGACCTTTTTCAAATGCAGGCGATGACAACACTGGATTTGCAAAATATTTTACAGAAAATAATCAAAGGGCATGAGAAGGTGTGAACTTGCCTTTTGTGATTGCAAGATTATGCACTCATGGTCTTCAACACAATATAAGATCCAATATCTGAAATCAACATCATTGGTCCGGTAAGGACTAATGTTTAAAGAAGCAATATGCTCTTATGTATGCGTAATGTGATGCACTTTATGAACGCGAATCCCTGGGATAACATTGTTCTAGGGTTTGGATACTAGAAATGATGTCTTTGAAATGTGTTGTACTTTTAGATAACTGTTACACTTGTGCTTCTTATTAGAACTTATGAGTGTGTGTGAAACAATATGTAATTATACTATCATACAACATTAAGATACAAAATTGTGGAATGCTATTCAAGGATTACTTATATAAGAATTGCCTTATCTTCCAATCTTTCTTTACATGTATAGGCATTTATAAGGAACTTTCAGTATTAACAATCCTAATATACAAGTAAGGTTTAAAGCAATGTGATTATGATTAATTGTCATTTGTTGACTATGATGAAAGTCTTAAGTTTAGTTGTTAAGATTTGGGGATACTATCTTAAGATTTGTTGTTTGAAGTGGCAAAAAGAATAACATTTGAAGAAAAGATTCCTTTTCTAAGGTCTAAACAATCTTTGTGGTTAGTTGAGTCTGGTCGATGTTATTTGTGCTTGCTTGAACAGTTTGGAATTGTGAGGCTTTATGACTTAACTATAACAGACCAAAGTTAACTATAAAACATATAACAATGTCTTTAGTATTATATTTAGGGTCTCGTAGACTAAAGTTAACTTTAGAACATAAATGGTTTGAAAATGTAATACTTATGACATTTGTACCTTGTGTACTTGGTAATGTTTCCTTAAGGTTACTTAAGAATGGTTATATTTTTACTTGGCGTAGTGGTTTCTTGATTTTATAATGGAATAGTATCTTTTACCTTTTTATAGATGAGTGGTTATAGTTTATAAACAAAGAAATAATATTACTTAACTACTTATGGACTTACTATAGTGTTGTGATAGTTTTGAAAACTGGTGGTTGAAGTATATGGAAAATTTTGGATTTAGTCACAATTATTCTTGGGGATTTTATATTGGATAAGGATCCTTTTGGAAAATAAACTACACTTATGGCTGAAGGATAATTCAATAAAATGGTATTTATAATGTTTTGAATTATTATGACTTCATATTATTAATATTCAAGACTAATACTTATTTATTAGACTTAATTGACTAATTTTAGAAATATTAACAAATTTTATTTACTCTTATATGAATTATTAACTAAAAAATAGGTTTAAATTCAAGTTGCTAAAGTATTAAGTTTTTTATTTACTTTAAAAGTAGAATATTATATTTTTAATAAGTGGACATTATTTTTGTGATCGTTTTGATATATTATATTTATTTTTGTGATTTATAAATAATAAGATATGATTTTTATAAGATTTATTACTTTATAAATACTTAATAAATAATAAATACTTTTTATGTGAAGTAATAATGCATGATTATAGTTTTAAAGTATTGTTTTTATTTTTCCAAGATTTTTGGTATTTTATTTATATTTTTTAACATTTACCATTATTAAAATAGGAATTATCAAAGTTTTATTACCTTTAAAATCTTTATTAAATAATAATTATTTAAATTGTTAACATAACAAAAAATTTATAATGGATTAATGTTATAGATTTTATTTTTCTAAACATTTTCATATATAATACATATTTTTCTAAATTATAAAACAAAAGTTATGGATTTAATAAGATTTAATGATTTTATTTTATTTCTAGAATATTTAAACTTGGGTTTATATTCTTTCTTTATTTCTTAAATAGATATTAAGCTTTTTACACTAGAGCTAAGCCTACCCGAGGTCACTGACCTGTGGGCCTATGGCCACATCATCAGCCACGCGAGACAGAGACTGAGTCAAACTGGCTTACTAGGCCAGGGGTGACGTTGGCATGACGTTATCGGAGCTTGATCCTCTCGGATCGATGATGGATCAGGTGATTTGGTGCACGTGCGGGGCTGCAGTTAGGCTTGTTGTAAAGAGGACAATGCAAGGAGTCTAGGAGTGGTGGCGCCGCTAGCAAATGTTCGTCGGAGGATGGTCAACGACGGTGGACAACGGCGGCGGTGTCAGGTGCTCGTGGTGTGAACGAACTAGAGCGAAATACATAGAGTAAAAGGTACTGTAAGATCCAGTGACTCACCCTGGTTGCAGTGGTGGTGTCGGCGAGGACTGGTGCGGTCGGAGGCGAGCTCTCCGACGAGGATTCCGACGAACTGCCGCAAAGAGAAACGGCAAAATTCGTCCACTCCAGTGCTCCCCTTGATGCAAGATTCCACCCAGAGGATCTAGGGAGCACGGGGATTCTCCATGGCTACTTGGAAGAGAGTGGGGAGGGGCGGCTCGATGGCTAGGCGTGGCTCCGGTGAGCTAGGGTTTCGGCCTCATTCGAAACAGAGAGGATAAGGAGGGAATGTGGATAGGGATTGAGGCAGGGCGTCGCAGTGGCCTTCTTATCCCCCTCTGGAACGGTGGCGGGTATCTCGACGCATAGTTGACGATGACGACAGCATAGGGCGGCGGCGGACTCCTCCAGCGAGCTGCCTGTGTGCGTGAGGATGACAACGATGTTAATTTTACGGAAAACCCCCTGGCAATTCTTTTCTCTCAACCCGCGATCCTTCTTTGGTCCAACCTGTCAGTCATAGAAGAGAACGAGTTGGGCTGGTTGCTGGGCTTTTGTGGGCTGCACATGGGCAACAGGTAAGAAGGAGGGAAGTTGGGCCACAGCCAGGAATCATTTTTTTATTTGTTTTCCTTTTTCTATTTTCTATTTTACTTTTCAGATTTGTATTTAATCTATAATTTGAACTTTTCTAACAAATTTTATTTGTTGAACACTTACATCAACAATTAGTATTGATTGAGATTTATTTTGTAAACCTTGCTGATAAATATTTGTTGGAGATATGCCCTAGAGGCAATAATAAATATAGTTATTATTGTATCTTTGTGTTTATGATAAATTTTTACATTCATGCTATAATAGTATTAACAAGGAAACATTAATACTTGTGTGATTTGTAGACTAAAATAAGAGTCCCTAGTAAAGCCTCTATATAATACTAGCTTGTTGGTTAATAGATGATTGTGGTTTCCCTGTCATGAACATTGAGATGTTATTAACAACAAGATCATATCGTTAGGAGAATGATATGGTGGACATACTCCTATAGATAAGCGTAGCATAAAGATCAAGTCATTTTAATAGTTCAATTGCTATATGCTTTCTGATACATAGTAATCTAATTCCTTCGACCATGAGATCATGCATATCACCTTTACCGGATGGATGCTTTGATGACATCAAACACCACACCGAATCGGGTGGCTATAAAGGTGGCATTGAGTGTTGGAAAGTATTGGTTGAGACACATGGATCAAGAGTGGATTTGTCCATCCATATGACGGATAGATATACTGGGCCCTCTCGGTGAAATGTCATCCAATTAGCTTGCAAGCGTGTGGCTCACAAGGGATCACATATCACGAACGAGAAAAGAGTACTTATCGATGCGAGGTTGAACTAGGTATGCAGAGATACCGACGATCATAACCTCGGATAAGTAAACTATCGTGAGACAAAGGGAAATTGATATCGTATGTAAGTGGTTCATTCGATCACAAAGTAATCGTAGAAATATGTGGGAGCCATATGAATTTCCAGATTCCTCTATTGGTTATTGTTCGGAGAAGTGTCTCGATCATGTCCGCATAATTCACGAACCGTAGGGAGACACACTTAAGGATTCGACGTTGTTTGAGTAGTTATGGAATGATGAGAAAGAGATCGAATGTTGTTCGGAGTCTCCAATGGGATTAGGGATATCACGAGGAGATCCGGAATGGTCCAGAGAATAAGATTCATATAAGGAAAGTCCCGTTTCGAAGTTGGAGAATGGTTCCGGTGTTTTCATCAGGAATGTTCTAGAAAGTTCTGGAATGTCCGGCACTCCGGAGAGGGAAGGGTACATGAATGTGTTATATCAAGTTGATATGATTGCATCATGTACTCGGTGTCATCGCTGAACAAAATAGAGGGTTTATTCAAATCCTAGTTTGAAAAGTCAAACGCCAAGTTTGAAAGTCAAACGGCTAGTTTTGGGAAGTGGAGAGGGAGGTGGAAACCGACTTGGGGGAAGAGTTCCTCCTCCCACCGCCGGCGCACCACCAAGCCAAGTTGGGGAGGGACTCCCCTCCCCTTGGCCGGCCCCCTCCACCTATATAAGGAGGGGCAGGGCTCCCCTCCTAGACACACACGTTCCTACCTCTAAACCCTAGTACCAAGCCGCCGCCGCCTCCATAGCCGCCGCCCTAGAACAAACCGCCGCCTAGCTAAACCCTAGCCGGCTTTCCCTCCTCGGTGTCTAAACCCTAGATCGTCGAGGACTCTCATACTCCACCATACTCGCTCGGCTAAGGCGAAGCCTGCGAGATCTCCCTCTACTTCGATTACCACGCCGTTGTCTTCTAGAAATCATGAGGAGAGTGCTACAACCTCCATTTTCTTTGGAACAAGGAGAGGAAGGTCTTCGCCGAAAACCGAACGTGTGACCGATTGAGGCTGCCTAGGAGCTTGCGCCGGAAGGATCGTCTACGCGATCTTGAGATCGGGAAGAGTACGACTACATCACCCACGAGAATCCGCTCTCGTTAAACACTTTGGAATCTTCGAGGGTGAGTTATTCTATCGACTCGTTGCTACAATCTTATAGATAGATCTTGGCTTGTTTGTTTGTATGCGGTAGAAAATTTTTGTTTTCCATGCTACGAAACCCTACAATATTTTCTTTATATATATATATATATATATTTCTTTATTTTCTATATAAATCCCCTTTTAATATTTTGTAGAAGCCTTTATTATTAATTTTCTTTCTATACTAAACCATGGCTTTTTATATGATTTTTTTCTTATTTGATTATAAAACTTAACTCTAGTTAGCTCATAGTTTGAATAGAAATTTTATATATATATTGATCCTATAACATTATTTGATGCATGAAATACAAAAGAAATTAATATGGTTAATGCTACTTCCATTAACTTAGAAAATGGCAATGTATATATTCTATTACGATAAACATAGAAGTTTAGGGTTTGAATTGTAAATGTTTACCCAATGGTTTAGGGTTCTTAATTTACTTATATTCTTTTGTTGATGTGAGTAAAGATTTAATAGCTAAGCATATTGTCTTTTGTTTATGATCTTTAATGATATCACCTTTTAAAATAGAAAGTTACATCTAAAATGTTTTATGGAAAAGAAATTGATAAAAATAGCTTCTAACACATATGGTTAAGACAATTTGGAATGATAAAGATGTGCTTATGTGATGGGCTATAGTAAAATATTCCTTTAAAGTGATATGGAGATAATATGATGGATCAATAACATGAAATGGATATTATGTTTGGTTTGAGATTTAGAATTGGGTGTTTACCAAGAATGTCTATTTTCCATAATTCACAATCCTGGATTTCTAATTAAGGAATTACTTTCCTAGATATACTACCTCTTCCTATCCATCATCATGGTTAACATGATGAGCTTTACTTCATAAAAATATTCTTATCCACCTATTATTCTTCTAAACTCATGGATGAATCCAATGAGTTTGACACTAAATCATTTCATGATCTTCACCTATCTAGACTTTGCTATATCAACTACTCTTCTGCTGATAATCTTCAATCCAACAAGTAGTTCCTTCAAACTCCACTCATAATCTTCCTTAATCATCCATCACTAATATTTCTTCATTAGATGTATATATCCAACTACCTTTCTCTAAAGCTTACTATCCTTTAAGATGAATAACACTACTTCCATAACTCTATGCTATACTAGCTTTAATTTAATCAAACCATCCTACATTTACTTTACTCTAATACTCTTACTTCAACCTCACATTATTTTAATGTGACTTTTAATGACTACTCTAGGCTAACTTATCTATACTAGGGTTTCAATCATGTTCTACCCACCAATGTCACTTATACTTGATATAAGTATACCATCCTGGTGAACAAGGCATGATCATTATAATCCTTTAATCATTTATTTCTTAGGTTTTCAGTTGGTTAATCAAGGCTTTATCAATACAACCTTACAATTGTATTGGAATTATCTTCTTAGTATATTTAATTGGATTAAGGCTGTTATTCATGGACTATACCTACTTGGTCCAATAGAATTACTACTGGTAACTATCTTCAGGATTCATCCTTGTAATCTTCTTCACTGCCCTAAAACTATATAATCTAAATAACTCTTCTTTTCATTTAGGAGTGATTTAACTCCATCAATTATCATATTGATTTGATTCTCTTCATCACTCCCATCTTATAGATGTTAACTAACACTAGCATTACTATTTACCTCTTCTTAGTTGTTTCTTTATAGGCACTTAAGTGTAAACTGTGTTATGGTCAAGAGTTGATAGATTGGGAATGGGTGAATCAATAGTTGATTTCTCAACATTGATGAGCAACAGATATTGGAATATAACTCGATAGAGATGATAAGGATTGATATGGAAAGAAAGATATATGGTGAATGATCTAGACTTAGTTTCTTCCCTTCTCAATCTCACTATAGAGTTTAAGTTAGGTATTACCATGATACTCATGGTATAGTTGGATAAGAAATAAATAAGTCAAGGGTAAATTATTACATTCTTAACTTGGTATTCATGGGTTATTGTGATGAATAGTATGATATGATCCCTTAAGGATCAGATATTAGTCATTTAAGCAATGCATTATGATTTAATTGTTATTATATTTGATCTATCCTTAGATCAAATTATGGTTACCCAAAAATAAGATTTTAGCAAAGTCATATTGAAACTTATCACAGTCAACTTGATGATCTACCTCAATTCCATCAAGTGAGAGAAGTTTCAATCATTTTAACAAGTTTTGTTTGAAAGCGCGAAAATTATTCGGATTTTCTATGCATGAATGCAATACACACATCTGGGTTCAGCTTATTTCTAAGCTCTAATGCTGGGATGTTACAAGTGTACTATCCATATTCATTTCGAAGTCCATATCATTTCAACCGTACTTCCTCCGATCTATAATGTGGAACGTTTTAGCAAACTAAAAAATGTTCTAAATTATGGAACAGATTTAGTATCTTTCAACAACATCAATGATGCACTTGACAACATGGTCGGGTGTAGAGAGCATTGCCATGTGATCCGCACCGTCGATCTCCATGACCTCATCCACCGGGTTGTTCGCCACCATCCATCTCTGGTGCTCCTCAGGAATGGTCTCATCTTGCTTGCAGACAACATAAACCTTACGCACTGATCCATAGTGATCCTTGGAGAATGGCGGCTGGATTTGCATGTCTTCCAGGAAGAGTGGGCAGATTCGCATGAGAGATTTACCAAGTGTGAGGTCCTGCAAAATTAGCGAAGTTCTTAATCATGAGACCTACGGTAAACCAGATTCTCATTTATGAAGATTCAATTGCAGTCTTTTTTTTAGATCACAATTGCAGTCTTTCTACTGACCAACTTGGGACCGTCGGCCAAGAATTATCCAGCTTGTCCATGTACCTCAGGTGAGCACAGCTGATATAACATTTGTTCCGTAAATTGTGGCCCGAACATGAAGGAAGATGGGAGTTTTCCATCTGCATCTTGGAGTTTCACCTCGTTGTCCAACGGAGTATAATTGTTGCGCACACCATTCTATAAGAAGGCAAAGGAAGAAAAAAAAAGAATATGCCTCTTTAATTACGTACTACTCCCATCTTATTTCGCAAAAAATACATACTATCTTAAATTTATCAAATTTGCTACATCTATTTTGACACTAAGGAAATGCTGGTATATATGAAGCAGGGGTGCCACCGTAAATCCAAGAATTTACCTGCAAAACCACATATGATGGCGGTGACACGCAGTCCGGCATGAAGGCGGCGAGGAACACCGCGGCGGCAACCTTCTCGGGGAACAGCTCCGCTGCTAGCGCGACGCTAAGGCCCCCGAGGCTATGGCCGACGAGCACGGCCTTCTCACCCTCCGGTAGCGAGCGTAGCACGTCGAGCAGCGGCCTAGTATAGTCGTGGAACGTCGGCACCTCCGACAGCCGGCGGCCATCGACCCCCGAGGCAGCGAGGTCCGGGGCTGCGACGTGGTAGCTGAGCCCTGCCGCCGCCGATCGCAGTCGAGAAGACACCTTGTACCAGCTCCAGCCTCCGTGGCACGCGCCATGGACGAGGATGATGTGCTTGGCTCCGCTGCTCCGACCGGCCTCCAAGGATGCTTCCATTGCATGAACTATTCTGTTGCTTCTTGTGAGCTCCGCCTCTGCGTTCCAAGTTTTAAGGCTTTAAGATACTGCACCGCAGCTTGACCTTCTTGGAAGCCGGCCCCTTTGAGTCGAGTGACATTTCAACAATCGCGAGTGGCTATACATAATTTATACACTAGGGCCGGATGAGCATTCCGTTTTCTATATGAATTGCAGTGGCATACTACGGACATGTGCCACAATTTGGCAAGCCAAAATTTCACAATTTAATATGGGACAGTGCTATGCGTCCCTCGGGATAAAAACTTCCGATCCCTGGATACTCGTGCTGACACATGTCCATCCAAACCCGCTTTTGCTATACTTAGACCCGCTTTTACTACATAATGTCCTGCTTTTGCTACACTGTAACAGAAAACGGTTCGACCTAGAAATAAAAGAACAGATTGGACCTCGTTGGAGATTTCGCCGGAAACCTCGCCGGAGACCGTGTAGCAAGAAAGTTGGGCTAACGTAGCAAATTCAACCTCGCCGGAGACTCGCCGGTAGACCTCACCGAAGATCGTGTAGCAAAAACGTTACACTATTGTAGCAAAAACGTAAAACGGTGGTAGCAAAAAAGTTGTGCTAATGTAGCACATCCGACCTCGCCGGAGACTTAGACCTTGCCGGAGACGACCTCGCCGGAGATCGTGTAGCAAAAAATCAACGCTATTGTAGCAAAATTATAAAACAGATATAGCAAAATGTTTTTTCTAATGTAGCAAAGGGAACATCGCTGGAGACCATATAGCAAAACCATATAGATTGGTTGTAGCAAAAAAAATGCGGAAGTAGCAAAAGAGTAGCAAAAAACCATATAGATTGTGTTCTGGACGCTCATTGATGGCGCCGGTCGACCGGCGACGTACGCCTTTTTTTTTGGGCACATGCACCGATCGATGCTAGTGCATTGGGCTGCTCCATCGGAGACTACTAGCTAGTCTTCCTATCTTCGACCGATCGGAACCATGAGTGCGTTGCTCCATTGGGCTGCTCCGCACGGCAAGGGCCGAGAAGGCGGTGTGGCGGCAGAAAGCGAATTAAGGCGCGAGAGTCACGGCGGAGCGGTGAGAGAAGCTACAGACAGCGCGGGAGTTGCAAGAGGACTAGTTGCAGGAGCTACAAGAGGCCTAGCGGCAGCGGGTTGCAGGACGCATCGGAGGTTGAAGGACAAAGGAATAAATGGATGTTTTGTGGGCCAGCTATGAACGTATACGTAGCAGCGGGCGTGCGGGTTGTGAACCGTGCGTACGCAGCCGGGCAAGCGACCCGAGAATCAATTGGTTCGATCCCGGGGAATAGTATCATTTTGTTTTACTATGTGTTTGTTTTTTGGTCATATTTTTTTTTACACTTTATTCATCACATGTCAATTTGTCACACTTTATGTCTTCTATTTTCTAGACCAAACTTTTATGACTAGTTGACTACCACACTTGCCAAAGTTAGGCTTAGCAAAGTGTGGCCGGGAACCAAACAGGCCTGATATGACATCACATCAATGCATATGTCAGCAGTCATGCCACGCGCCGCCAGAGCCCTCCCACCGTCGCCGTTGCTGGCCCTCTCCGCGGCGGCGACGGGCCTAGCTGCCAAAAGTGGCTAGGATGGTGGAGCGACAGAGGCGAACGCCGAAGCTGCTGGAGCATCGAAAGAGGTCAATGCATTGCGACCTAGGCGGTGGCCCTGCGTTCGGGTGGCGGCGGTTCCTCATGGCAGCGATCTGGCGGTAGAGGCGCTAGAGTTGGGGATTCCTGTTGGAAAACCTAGATCATCCATCTAACCCTGATTGACGACGGGATCCAGGTGAGTCCATGGTCCTTTTGGCCATGGTGGGTGCGAGACGGAACAACAAATTGATATCGCGAGGCGTGATAAGAGATGGGTTTGATCTAGACCTCTATGTCTGATTTGATACTTGTCTCCAGTGCTGCCTTGCTTTCTCCTTCGTTGTTCTGATCGGTGGCGTGGGGGCATGCTGGTGTGCTTGAATAATGGAGGCGGTTCTAGGGTTCCTCCTGTGTCAAGACGAAGATCTCCTTGATGCCTGTCCTCGTTGATCTGGCCGGAGTGTCGAGTTTCGAAAGGCTCCATCGGCGAACTCCCATGGACGCATCATGCCTGGATATTGCCGAATCAGAAGGTATTCGGTCGTGCATACCCATGTTTTTTCTGGCCGTTTGGTTTCAGTCGGAGCATTGCGAAGCTCTGCTGTTTGACGATCCATGGTGAAGTCAGATGCGGAGAATATCAGGAAAGTAGGGACATCAGGACAGCGATGGTGATTTGAGTATTTGTGGCGAAGAGAAACTGACTGCATGATCTATGACTCGCAGCAACGACTGTTTGTGTGTGTGGGGGGGGGGGGGACAACATAGGAGGAGTTCTCGGTCTTATCTTGCATGGTGAAAATCCAAGGTCTGACCTTAATTGGTTGTGTCTGGCAATGTCCATTGTTTTGTGAGCGAAGACTTTCTCTAGGGTGAAAACCTATGATTTTTAATCGGACGACGATGGCACTAGTGCATTATTTATTTCTTGAAGGAACTATTATTGGAGTGGTTGGACTAATAATATTGTTCTAGGATATAATTAGTATCTCTGTGATATTAATATATACTCTTCAAAAAAATATGTCAGCAGTCATACCTGCTCCAGTTTGCTCAAGAAGAGGGATGTGATGTGATTGATTTCTTTGTAACAGATCTAGAGCACTACACTCCATTTTTATTTGGCACATCCTTCACTTCGTACTTGCTCACGAAGAGGGACGTCATTTGACTGATTTCTTTCTTACAGATCTATAGCACTACACTCGATTTTCGTTTGGTACTTTTAGATAGACACAAATCAGGTCATAGATATGGATATGGTGACGAAACCAAAGAGAAATACTAGTCTAATCCTGGCTGCACGGCAATCCAAACTGAACGGTATGGTGACGAAACCAAAGAGAAAATACTCATCCTGGCCGCACGGCAATCCAAACTGAGCAGAGGACATTTGTTTGACCGGAAGTGGAGCCTGGCTTCGGTTTCAGTTCCAATCTTAACAAACCGAAACTGCTGCCGTACTCGGCGGAGGAAGCGAGCGGTGGCTATCCTGACCTCTACAAGTGATTCAGAGCTGCTTCATCTGAGACCTTCAGGAAACTCCAAACATGAACAGCACAAATTCAGCTACAAAGAACAAGCAATTATGGAACTTAGCCCTTCAGTACTACTCAGTACATGGGATCTCAAATTACATCTCAGCAGTCAGCACACAACCGATAATTTTTTTTTTTTGGAAATGGGCGCATTTATTAATAATTCTGTTTAAAGCTTACACCCGGCCTCTGCATAACCAAGATGCACACAGCCACACGAATGACAGAACTAATGAAAAAGTACACAAGCATTACAAAAAGGCACAAACTAAATAAATGTGTAAAATCTAAGATAGATCAATCCTCAGATCACGCGGCCATCCATGTCGGGAGAAAATATCCCTCGCCGTGTCCTCTAATCGCGTACATCCCATCATAAATAAGTCTCGAAACTCCATGCGTTGGAGAATATTCCATGATCGGAGGATAGCCGTGGCTCGATAGATAACCTGCATAGGGGAAGACACAATATTATTAAAAATCTTGTCATTTCTACAAAGTCATAGCGACCATATAATGGCAAGCGCTCTCACCCTAAACAAAGTTCTGTATTTATCAACAATTCCATGCAACCAATTACCAAAAACATTGGTTACAGAACATGGCGGAGATAAACCAGAAGCTATTTGGATGAATGACCATATAGAGCGAGCAAATTTGCAATGGAAGAACAAATGGCGAATTGTCTCATCTTGATGACAAAAAACACATTGTGTACTTCCAAGCCAATTCCTCTTTGCAAGATTATCTTTTGTTAGAATTACCCCTTTCCGTAGATACCATGCAAATATCTTCGTCTTAAGGGGTATCTTCATTTTCCAAATTTTACTATTATCATCGACCGGGATATCAGGTTGGACCAAGGCTTTATATAGTGATCCAACAGAAAATTTACCACTTTCTAGTAATTTCCATTTGAACACATCAACACCATCCGACAATTGTATCATGGACAAACGTAATAATAGATTGTTCCAAGATACCAGTCTAGGACCGATGAGACTTCTTCTGAAAGACACATTAGGAGGATAGTCTTCCATCACTGTGGAAATTGTGTCCCCTTTGTGTCTAACAATCGAATATAGAGCTGGATATTGTTCGCGAAGAGTAGTTTGGCCAAGCCACTTATCTTCCCAAAACCTAATATGTGATCCATCCTTAATCTCGAAAGCACCAAAACGAAAGAAATGTTTCTTGGTGGCCATAAGACCCGCCCAAAAATGTGAAACTCCGGGTTTCCAAACCACTTGAGAAACAGCCTTGGACCCCACATATTTCCTCCATAACATGGTTTGCCAAACACCATCTTCTGTAAGTAGTTTAAAAAGTCATTTGCCCAGAAATGCGGTGTTTTTGACTTGCAAATCGTGTATGCCCAGTCCACCAAACTCCTTCGGGCGGCAAACCACATTCCATCTGGCCAGTCGATATTTCTTTTTCTCACTATCCCCTTGCCAAAAGAATCTTGAACGGAAATAATCCACTTTGTTCAAGACCTCTTTTGGTAATTGGAAAAACGAGATCATATACAGTACCATATTAGTGAGTACTGAAATTATGAGTACAAGTCTTCCACCAAGGGACAACAATTTACCTTTCCAACTATTAAGACGTTTTTTTAGTCTTTCCTCAATAAGTTTCCATTCAGCAATTGTGAGACGCCGATAATGAATCGGTATTCCCAAATAATTGATTGGAAAATGACCCTGACCACAGCCGAAAAGTTCAGCATATAGGTGGGCCTCGTTTTGGGCCTCGCCAAAACAATACAGATCACTCTTATGGAAGTTTATTTTAAGCCCAGATAGTTGCTCGAATGCTGATAATATTAGTTTCAGATTCTTAGCCTTCTCCAGATCATGTTCCATAAAAAGAATTGTATCATCGGCATATTGAAGAATAGAAAGTCCACCATCAATAAGATGTGGAACCAAACCTTCAATTTGACCATCAGCCTTTGCTCTCTCAATAAGGATAGCCAACATATCAGCCACTATATTAAATAGTAAAGGCGATAATGGATCCCCTTGTCTCAGTCCTTTCTTGGTTTGGAAGTATTTGCCAGTATCTTCATTTACTTTAATGGCAACACTACCCCCAGACACAAACGACTGGATAAGAGCGCGCCACTCCTCAGAAAAACCTTTCATGCGAAGTGTTTGCTGGAGGAAAGACCAATTAACTTTGTCGTATGCCTTCTCAAAGTCAATCTTGAACAATACACCATTTAGTTTTTTTGAGTGTAGTTCATGGATTGTTTCATGCAGAATTACAACACCATCTAGGATATTTCTTCCTTGCATGAACGCAGTTTGAGACGGGCTAACAACATTGTCAGCAACTGAGTTTAGTCTAATCGTGACAACTTTAGTAAAAATCTTAAAGCTAACGTTAAGCAAGCAGATTGGACGATACTGTTGTATACGTTCTGCATTGTTAACCTTAGGCAGTAAAATTATATTGCCAAAGTTAAGTCTAAAGAGATCCAGTTGTCCGACTTGTAAAAACCCAAACAAATTCATCAGGTCCTCCTTGATAACGTTCCAGAATTTTTGGTAAAATTCCGCTGAGAAGCCATCAGGTCCTGGTACTTTGTTATGTTCTATTTGAAAAACGGCTTTCTTGACCTCTTCCTCGGTATATGAGGCAGTTAGAAAGCTATTTTCTTCATCAGAAACCTGGGAGATATCGGACGTTTGGGACTCATCCATAGAGACAGAATTTTCCTCAGGGGCCCCAAACAAGGATTTATAGTAGGTTGTGATATATGACTTCAGATGCTCCTGTCCCTCAATCATACCTTCATCCTGAATCAGAGAGTGAATAAGTTTCTTCTTATGCTTGCCATTGGCCACAGCATGGAAGTACCTAGTATTCGCATCTCCTTCCAGAATGAATTTTGCTTTAGAGCGTTGGTACCATTTGAGTTCCTCCTCGCGCAGAAGCCGGGCTATCTCCGCATTTGATTGGCTTTTAAGCTCAATTTCTTGTGCAGTTAATGGCCTGACTTCCGCGGAAGCCTCTAAGTCATCAATTATAGATGTTAGGCATAATTTTTCGATTTTTAGGCGTTTCAAAATATAAAATGTTTTAGATTTGCGAAGAAAATGTATCTAGACTTCTTCTAGTGTCTAGATTCATTACAAACCTGAGTGAACCTACATACTAAAAGTAGTCTAGATATATTTATTTCACATAGCTAAAACATCTTATATTTTGAAACGGAAAGAGGAGTATAGTAAAAGATTTAAACCAAAGAGAAAGTACTCATCCTGGCTGCCCGGCGGTCCAAACTGAGCGGAGGAATATCTGTATGGCCGGATCAAAGTGAGCCTTGTTCCGGTTTCATTTCCAATCTGAGCGAATCCAAACTGCTGTCGTACTCAGCGGAGAAAGCGAGCGGTGTGTATCCTGAACCTCTACAAGTGATTCAGAGCTGCTTCATTTGAGACCTTCAGGATACTCCAAACATGAACTGCAGAATTACGGAGCTTAGCCCTTCAGGAATACTCCGTACATGGGATCTCAAAGTACTGTACATCTCATCACACAACCGATAATAATTACAACCGGCGCCAATGTAATTATAAGTATCTCTTCAATGGAGTTCTCTCTTCAACACAGGATAACAAAACAATGACAACAATTTATATAGAAGATTCAAATTTGGACGTGTGTGTCCCAACACATGCGGTGAAGCTGTTGTGAGTGGAAGAACCATATGCATGAAGCAATCAATGAAGAAGCGAACAGAGGGGTTGTCATCAGCGCGGCAGTACGGACATAGTTGAAGTATAAGTGAGGAGATTGAGGCACTCCATCACTTGACAGGCAGTGGAGACGAGATCGCTGGATGGGAGAGCATGGGCCTGGGAATGAATGGAAAAAAAATGAAATAATGAAGTATTTGAAGAAACGAAAAATTGAAATAAATATTGCAAAAGGTTATCTTTGCAAAGGCAATGGTGGAACCTTTACCTTTCCATTTCTTTGTAGTTGTGAATCTCAATCACGCTTCATCTGTATTCCTTCCAGCGGACATGCGCAATCTTTGGCCAGCTTTCTCCGTCAGGTGCTCGACAGCTCTCCTTCAAGAGCTCACAATGCCAAAGGCATATGTGCTGGAGAGAGGATGGCAAATCTGGTAAACACGATATGTTGGGGCAGGACCAGATATCAAGTTTTGTCAGACTGGACAAGCATTTCAGATTTCCTGGCAGGGACTTCATTTCACACCCACATAATCTCAGATACTCCACAGATGTGAAATTTGCAGATTCTTCGAATGAAACAGATATGTCTTTGCATTCTTCCAGAGAGAGAAATGGTGGAACTGTAAAACCTTCAGCCGAGAGCATGTGGTTGAGCATCTCAGGGCTGCTAACAGTGAGCGATTTCTGGACTCTAAACTGTGTGATGCACTCCACAGTTAGCTTTGGAATATCTGTCAAACGTAAACTGTGAAGTTGCAGCGAAGACGAACCTTCAAGAGAGCACAGATCCGGGAAAGTCGCTAGTGATAATGATTCAAGGGAGGTCAGATGACCAATCGACAAGGATACAGAGCTTCTGCAACCATACATTGAAAGATCTTTCAGGTGCGGGAAGTCGCGGCTGAAGAAATTAGCTGCAACCACGCACCGGTGTATACAGATCTTCTCGAGGGATAATGGCATTAAATCTGCTCCTCGTGCCAAGTCTAAAGAAGGGCAGGAAATCAATCTAAACTCTGAAAGAGATGCAGCGGCTCGTAAGCCCCCTAATGACCTGAGACACCAGCAATATTTGATGAACAAGTAGTCAAGCTTTCTCAAATTTTGGAGGACATCCGGCGACGGAAGTGTAGTCAAAGTCATGATCTCCTCTAAGGACAAACGTCTCAGTGACGTGAGATGATGAAGACAAACAGCTAGTGCCCCATCTGTAATACTGCATGAAGAAAGATTAAGTTGACAAAGTCCTGATGGTGGGACCAGAGGCAGCTCGATGTTCCTTCCATAAATTAATCTCATCCTCTGGTCGTGGCAAGATATCCATGCATTGATGATATCCTCTTTCAGCATTGCTTCATCTTTCTCTCTTTCCACAGCACTTACAATTGTTTGAAGATGTGACATGTCAGCATCCATTAATGCCATCATCTGCTTCAGAGATGAGTGTTCTGACAATATTACTTGCCTAATTCCCTCTCCGGAATCCACCTCCCATATTGAAGCAAGTTGTGATGCCAAATAGTCTGTTCTCATGACGTTCTCCCTCTGATCATGCTGTTCTAGTTCATCATTCATAATAAACATAATCAGTGGGCAGCCTACAATTGACAAGACTGTAAGTGCTGCTGGAAGACATAATGTTTTCAGTGATGGGACATTCCTGAGCAGCAGTTTAGAGCAATGGCTAAATAGCTCCGTATTGAGTGGTAGGCTTTCTAAAGCACTGCAATCAACAAGCTCAAAAGATTCCAAATTCTCAAAATGTAAACACTCGAGTAACCAACTTGGATACGTGGCAGAATTGAACCCCTCAATTGAGAGGCTCTTCAGTTGAGGCGGTGGAATCAAAGCTTCTAGAGTCTCCAACTGTGAACTGCCGTCCACATTTATGCCATCATTGCAACTCCAGGCAAGCTCCAAGCTTTCAAGATGAACTTTCTGATATAACTTTGACTCTAAGGCTTCATCCTTTCCAGTGACATTCTCGAGGTTTTTGATACTTAATCTACCACTAAGATCTCTCATGTCTCTGAGTTGTCGTAATTCACATCCCTTCTGCTTTTGCACACAAAATTCTTTAACATGTTGAAGCAATGTTAGCTTGCCTATATAAGGGATTTGAGGCAGAGCTTCTTCAAACAACTTATATGACTCACGATACCCCTCAAGATGTTGTAGCTTGCTTAAATTGCAGAGCTTGTCAGGAAAACTCTTAACTTTATGGTTTAACTGAAGTAACTGTAAGTGATAAAGAGCACACAATGATCCAGGCAGTTCAGCAATGGAAGTTCTAATGATATTTAAATACCGAAGGTGCTTCAGCTCACCAACAGATTCAGGTAGCTTGCTACTATTGTAAAAACACAAATAGAGCACACGTAACTTCTTCAAATTTTGCAGTACCAGATCGAAAATATCACTCACATCATCTGTAAGTGGATCAATGCAGATAACAGTACGTAAATTATGCAGCTTGCAGATACTGTGACGATGTTGTTTCATACTCTCAATACGAACAGACAGATGTCGAACAGTGCATGGGATTTCTGTCACCTTATCATCCTCTAATCTGAAACAGACTTCTTTAGAGAGCGACTGTGCCAAATCATGAAGAAGATCATGCATAATGTAGCATGTGCCCATAAATCTTTCAGAAAACGGTTGCAAGAAAGACCCAGAAACCAACTCATTGAGGTAATCCTTTCCAACATCTACCATTCTCCTGTTCTCGTTGTGTGGATCAATAAGTCCCTCCGCTATCAGCAGGTGAACCAACTCATCAATGTTATACTTGTGCCCTTTCGGAAACAAGCTGCAATATACAAAGCACCTCCGCAGACGTGGATCTAACTTCTGATAACTCCACAACAGGGCAGCTCTGGGCTCCCTAAAGCTGTCAACCTTTAAAGTTAGAGCATCATTCCAGGCAGAGATATTCATTTTCCCTTTCAACTGGGAACCTACAACTTTTGCAGCCAAAGGAGATTGGCCAAGCCTTTTAGCTACCTTCTCTGCGATGGCTTCTAGCCTTTCAATCAGCTTCGGGTTTCTCATATTTGCTCCAGAGAAGGCGTGGTGTTTGAAGAGTGCTAAGAACTGAGTATCTTCCATGTTTTCCAACCGAAACACCTTTTCACAGCAAAGAGCAACAGGAAATGTATCCCGTCGAGAAGTTACCAAAACTTGGCTTCCCGTATGCTGAGAGACTAGAGGAGCTAACAGTTGGTCCCATTCCATCTGACTGCTTGAGTCATCAAACCAAACATCATCCAACACAAGCAAGAATTTTTCTGATTTTTGCAGTATGTCCCTCAATTGGCACTGGAGAATATCCAGATTATCAACACGTGGGCACTCCCTCTTAGCTGCGGATTCAATGATATCCCGTGTGTGACGATGGATATCAAGTCTGCGTGAGACACACACCCACATCCGGACATCAAAATGTTCTTGTACCCTCTTGTCGTTGTAAACATGCTGAGCCAAGGTGGATTTTCCCATGCCTCCTGCACCAACAATGGCCAAACCCGAATATATAGCTGAATTAGCCTCAGCAACAACCGGCTTTATAAGAGTTAATTGCAGAAAACCACCAAGGTTGCGCGACAAGTCCAAAAATCCACCGGGTTTGCGCATTTTTGCAGAAATCCACCAACATCGCGCGGATTCGTTCCAATGTGCACTGAATCGAGATTTGCCAGCGATTGACACGGAATCTGACGGGCCGGGCCCGCTGGCAGCGATGACGTGGCGAAGGAGAGACGGCAGATGAGGGCAGCCGTTAACGGCCGTTGACGGCAACTGGGTCCCACCCACGCTCCATCCACTAACCTCTGGCGGCTGGGTGGCGGCTAGTTTTTTCGCCCGACCCCCCCTCTGTCGGGCTGGGGTTTTTTTTTCTTTCCCCCCCGACCTCCTCTCCCCCATGGCGGCTCCAAATCCAGGCGGCGGCCACGCCGTGAGCGGCCCCGGCGAAAAGCGAGGGCTCGCCGGAGGTGGAGGCGGCGCCGGTGCTGAGGCGGATGAGGTGGACCTCGGCCTGGACGACCTCGACTTCTGCGGAAGCTCCAATCCCCCCGCACGCACATCACTGTTCCCGACGGCTGCGGCGGCGGTGGCTGAGGTCTGGAAGGCTAGGCCGACAGATAGCCACTGCTGGACCTCCTCTCTGGGCGGCGTCGAGTAAGTATTCTGTTGCCCCTCCTCTTGCCCTCATCTTCCACTCGCCATGAAATTCATCTGCAAAATGCTAGAAAAATTTCTGAATCTGCAAATTATTTAGGGTTAGAATGGGCTAGAAAAATTGTTAATTGTTTCATTCATTTATCTGTAGCTTGGATGATGATATATGGGAGGTTAGATTCAGTTTAGATGGCATTGACAACTTGGAGAGGAAGATTTCTGAATCTGACATGACATATATGAATCTGCTAGCACTAGTTGAGACAGAGGGGTATGGTAGGGATGACAGCATGTATTTTGTGAGAGAAAGGGGCATAGGTACTGCTGGGATGGAGTTGATTGACAGCCTGGCTAAGGTTAAATCAATGTTAGAGTTGTATGACAGTGAGAAGACAGTTAGCATTACTGTAATTAAGGCTGGAGGTGCCCTAGCTGCAGGCATAAACATCCCAGATGTTCAAAAGGGCTGCATGTTTTTTCTCAATTTTTTTTTCTCATCACACAATTCCTTCATCATCTTGGAGCTATTATACCTTTCATCAATAAAAACATAGTTGCTCTCATTGTACATAGCCCAAAGCTTGGATAAAGCATTTTTCAGAGTGTCAGGCCACTCATCATCTACCCATGATTGGAAGCCACAGTTGAATACTTGCTGCAAATATATAAGAACAATACAGTTAAATGACAGTTTGGTGTTCAACACATCCTTCATTCTTATTAAATATACTACAACCTGCTGTTTTTGAATTGACTGAGAGCATAAATGACAGTGTGGTGTTTGCTGCCAACACACATACTACAAGCTATGGTTAAATTTGACTGAGAGCATAATACTATATTTAACTATACTGAATTTCACTGCATTTGACTATACAGTTGCAGAGTTTTGCAGAGTTGTACAGTTTGTGTTCAAATGAGTATGCAAAATGATACAAAAATCAAATGAATATGCAATATGACACAAAAATCAAATTTTTACTCACATGCTCTATGGGGCATAGGTAGAATTTGCGCCCAGTGTCTGTTCCTCCAAATGCAACGCATCTGCGCACCTCTTTCTTGTGGCTGCGGCATAGTATGCCAGATCCCACCGCTATCCCCTCAAATGTGATGTCTTCAAAGGTTTGAGGAGCAAGATCTAGGTCCGTAATGTCCTACTCAACAACACATTGATTCAAATTACAGTGCATCCGCTCCAAATCGGCGATTTCCCAGAAACCCTAGAAAACTGAGGCGGGAAATGGACCTGGAGCTTACCCCGAGAAAGGACTCGCCCGAAGAAGAGTGATCGTTCCAGCTCGGCATGCCGTTGGTCGCCGGCGGGAAGCACGAACGGCGGCAATGTGCGCGGCGGCGACGGCAGGCGACGGCGGTGGACACTGGATGGGGCCGAGCAACACGGGTCGGGGGCCAGAGAAGAGAGGGGATTTAGTGGATGGAGCGTGGGTGGGACCCAATTGCCGTCAACGGCCGTTAACAGCTGCCCTCATCTGCCGTCTCTCCTTCGCCACGTCATCGCTGCCAGCGGGCCCGGCCCGTCAGATTCCGTGTCAATCGCTGGCAAATCTCAATTCAGTGCACATTGGAACGAATCCGCGCGATGTTGGTGGATTTCTGCAAAAATGCGCAAACCCGGTGGATTTTTGGACTTGTCGCGCAACCTTGGTGGTTTTTTGGAATTAACTCGCTTTATAAGAAGGTTTATTATATGATCACGATCCTTGTCACGGCCTATTACTTTCAGTCTTTCAGAGGCGGTAATGAGGTTGCCAGAGGAACAGTGGTTGTTTGTACAATGGGGCTCTCTGCACTGTTACCAGCTGGTAAGCAAAGAAGTTCACGGAACTCCTTGCCTTTCGCCAGAATGGCCTTCAGTTCATTCAACTGGCCAATTAGCTTCCTATTCTTGGAGCGCAGATTGGATAATCGGTTGGACGCAGCATGCAGAGGCTTCAGTATAGTGTTGATAGTGGAAGCATGCGGTGGCGAGGTAGCCTTCCCGCTCTTTGCTCTGCGCTTGAGGAGGTTGTACTCGTGCATGTCGAGCAGATCTTCAGCTTTGTAAAAGGCTTCTTTGAGTTCTTGGAGCCACTTGTCCAGCTTCACCCTATGGTTGCTCTTGTCAGCTAATTCAATCATCAGCTCGAACTGGTGGCATGATGGTTGTCTCCAGTTCATGGAGCTCACTCGCCATGTCAACACCAAGGTAAGTGGAAGCATCAGCGAGGAGCTTCTTCAGGATCGGGGATGCTGCCAACTGTAAGCCAGCCAGCACCACCTCCGCCATGGAGTTGCAGATTTTTGGGGCAGTTTCAGCTTTATGGAATGCAAGGATTTCAGGTAATTTATGGAATGGTGGAAGGTTTGGAAGATTTTGAAGGGAAAACAATGGGAAACAGGTAAAGATGGGGGCTCCTTGGAGTCTTGGATAGTTGGATACAGAAAGAGATGAAGGGATTTCCGATGAAGAACCGCTTATTGAGGGGGACAAGGGCAGAACATTAACATGTAAATCATGGTAAACAGGAGCAATAAAATTCCCCCTTCTTCCTTTTGGGTTATTTTGTTCTTTTTTTTGTATGGAACGACACGGGGAAACGAAAAACGAGCAATAGAAGTGCTTCTGGAGGGGCAAACAAGCAGTGAAGACAGCAACAGATGAAAAACCTGTAGAAGGGAGAAATGATGAGATAAATTAGCGAATTGCAAGGACGAGAAAGAGCACAACCCAAACCGCAGATTTCGTTCTTCTTTTTTGTGCCAACAGAAGTGTTTCTGGAGAAAAATAGAGGGGGAAACCTAGCAAGTGAAAATAGCAAAGGAATTCCGAAACTTACACCAATGATGAATCTCAGAAGCAGAGTTGTTGGAGCGGCAAGGCGACGAAGGCGGATGCAAGGTTACTGGAGAGGCAGACTGGAGCTAGTGTTGAGTTGCAAGAGGAATGAGATGCAGAACTCTCCAAGCAGCAGGTCAACAAGACAACAGTTGATATGATCCATGTACACCGCTCTGATCTAGCTAGTAGCCCTTTTCTTAAATTTAGCTGAGCTGGACCACAAAAAAAATTAAACAGCAACCACTGTGGATAGCACACTAATCAATAAAGTATATGCAAGTAGCCTAAGCTGAATAAAACAAGTTAAAGTTATTCCTTCTAAAAAATTACTCGGTCAACTAGCATATGTTGACATAATGGAGTATTCCCTCTGTTAGGGATTATACGCCCCCTCGGAATTTGAGCCCAACTTTGACAATGAATTTTATTTAACATGTGAAACATAATTATATGTTACATAAAGTATATCATTGGATTCGTATTTGATAGAAGTTTCTAACGGTATAATTATTGTGACAAATAAATTATATTTTGATAGTTAATGTTATCTAAGCTCAAACCTCGAGGAGACCTTATAATCCTCACTATAATCCCTAACAGATGGAGTGTACTGTAACAAGGCTTCATCAATCTGACTCACATCCTTCTGTACCATGGAGGGGCTGAAGAACTCAAGAACTATCCTCTGACCGTGACAGGCCTGATGTTAGCACATCAAAGCCAACAATGTCAACATAATGGTGGGTCAGGTTACCTGCTTCTCCTATTTTATTCTCCATCACTACCACTGGCCTTCCACAGTTTCCAAGTGCCATCGTTTCCGTTTCGAGAGGTATGAGCAAGAATAAAGTATGACTATATTGGTCTTCGCTCTACAGGGCCTTCATGAAGAAAAAATTGCAAACAGGAATTCCATCAAACTGGGGTCATATGCCTCCATCAAATTGGATCAGTGTATTGCATGGTAAAAAATGAAAAGATATGATGGCAATGCTCCTGGTCACAACAATGTCCTTCTAAGCATCAGCTCAGAATATAATTAGTTCTTTTGTTCGTTGAAGCTCACAAATTTCGACGAGCTTTGAGGATCGCATATATAATTCCGTAGGAGATATGGGGTGTACATGTGGAAACTGAGCTTGAATTAACTGTTTTCAACTAGAAAGAATATTCATACTGAATGTAAACAATACTTTAAAGTTTACGTATCTTCCAAAATACAGATAGAAAATGCAGAAAAAACACCAAAAAATCAGAAAATACCAGAAATTTATTTACCTGTTCAATCTCTAACGAATCAAGATATCCTCTCGTTCCGGTATAAATAGTAGCTATCTGCTCTTCCACTGGGAGAGGGTTTGCCTGGGATTGTTTAAGCAATTCCCTTAATCGTTGACCCCTTGCCAATTGATTCTGACTTGTTTTATCGAGAGCAGATGCGAATTGTACAAAGGCTTACCTCCAATGGTCAAGCCATGCGTTAGTATCTATTTGGCAAGCAAAGTAACAAACAAGCTACTGAGCTAGTATAGTAAACATAAAGATTACCCATGTTCAAGCCACAAAAGGAAACCTGCACTGCGCACTTATGTTCTACTATTTCTCATTTCCTTTCTATCTTCTGGATTGTAACAAAGATAAGGAAGAAATGATAGAACATGTCTGGACTGCCCTGGAGTCCAGTTGGATCATTCTTGCAAACTGAAAGATCAGAATATCTACTGGGTATGGGGGTGAAGAAACATATCCAAATGAATAGACATATGGGAGCATTGTACCATGAAAAGAAACATTGCACATTTGCAATGTATATAGCCATCATGCCAGCATATAATCATTTGATAAGAGTTTTCAAGAAAATGGCACTTTTAAACCATTGAAAAACAGTGTCTAGTACAACCCAAATCACACATATCTATGGCACTGAAGTAACGATCCAAAGACCAAGACAAGATATAAATAAAGGAACCTTACTGGGACAAAAAAAACAATGGAGATGATCCTAGGCCTGGTCAGAGATGTCCTTTCCAGCACCATGTTGGGTTAAAGAGTTACCTCCTTACCTGCCTAAATGAAGATGACGATTTAAGACAAAAAAAAATTGAATAGTGAAAACTGAACACATACAGTGAGTAATGAAAGTTCATAGGTAGTTGTCTCTTCATCCATGCATACATAATATCGAAGATTTTGTTGTTATGGTTCCAAAACAAAACAGAGATGATGCTTTTGTGTTATTAATGTGCATACAAAATAAGTAAAATGCTCCAAAAGATATTTCCAAAACACTAGTTCGATTAAATCTTCCAAGACGCCAATCATGAAGTGATGTTAACCAGCACAAGAAAACACAATGATAACATCTGTGTGATATCTTGATGGTCCAACGATTTTGCTAAGCACACTGCCCACTTCAAGTATGACTAACCGTTTAAACTTTAAACTACAGGAAGCCCTTGAAATATATAACTGCAAACAGGTAACATAATTTCGATCAAATCGGGTTCATAGATTACATTGTCAAAATGCGCGTACTTCTTGTATTACATTGACCTTGGCTAGCATGACAACTAAAAAGAACAATGAAGAGAGATGAGACTTGACCTGGGACCAGATCATGTAGGGAAAAAATCTTTTCACCTGCCTCTGAATACCATGAAGATTTAGATAAAAATTAGATAAGAATATGTGGAAACACAGAAAATGGTCATGTGCAACTAAACTCCATATCTAGCAGTCCTTTTAACTATGCAAACGAAATAATATCAAACATTTCGTGTTATAGTTCTAACCTTCACATGAATAAGAATATTTCTCTAGATATACTTAAAATTTTCTTTCAAATAATTAATATATATACAAAACTAGCAGAATAAACTGATAATCCAGCGCATTTCAAACTATACCCGTCACAGTGTTATTTTTCTCAAACCTTCAGACAGACCAATCAAGAAGTGATGTTAGCCAGCACAAAAGGGCACACTGATGACATCTGAATAAGAAAATTTATCTTGATGAACCAGACTAACTTTTTATAGCATACTGCCTACTTCACGTGTAAGTTGGTTAAATTACTGCCTCCAAGGCATTTATGTTTTTTTTTTCGGAAGAATAAGTAAAGGGGACATTTACCAGGGTGGTATGCTATCCATGTTGCAATTTGGTTATGCAACAGAATGTACTTACAAGGGTAACGTTCCACCAAACATTCACACTAATTTCCTCATATAATCAACAGAGAAGAAACATATCCAAATGTTCTCTAAAGATACATTTAGGACCAAGCATGGCATATACAATGACACTACCATGAATGGACATGATAGAGGAACGTGATACTGTATATATCAGAGCAACTTTCCACAAGACTGGCATTGTTATTGACAAACAATATATACATATCTATAACACTGCATTGGTGATGCAAACACAAGACAATAACAAAACAGAAAGGAAACAACTTGGAACCAAGCGGATCCTTGCTCACAGGCCAGCAGTGGAAGCGAGGCCATGAACGCACTGTACGCCGAATCCAGATCGAGGTTGAGCTGCCTGGCCTGCTGCTCGGTGAGCTCGTCTCCAGCCCCATCTTATGCAGCTTTGCAAGCCACTCGTTCACGTTGACCTTCCCCTCAAAGTCCGGCGGCAGGACAGGGTCGAGCTTCCCCATAGAGGTGGAGAGGTCGTGGAGCAGAGGGCGGACCTGTTCGTTGGCGAGCATATTGATCTTGACGGCGTCCATGGCGGTGATGAAGCTCTGCACGCACTGGGCGATGGCAGAGCCGGAGGCCGGCGCGGAGAAGGACGCGGTGGCGGCGCAAAGTTCGACGGTGGCGGGGACGCCGGACTGGACAAGACGATTGAGGGCGACGGGTCAGTCGATGCGGCAGGCCTGGAGAAAGCGGCCCCGGCCGCCGGCGAGGGAGGAGGATAGGATAGGACGGTGAACTGGGAGATGGGCTTGAGGCAGTCGGCACCGGAAGCCTTGTTTCGGTTTCAGTTCCAATCTGAGGCAATCCAAGCCGCTGCCTTACTCAGCGGAGGAAGTGAGCTGGGGCTATCCTTAACCTCTACTACAAGTGATTGAGATCTGCTTCATTTGAGACCTTCAGGATACTCCAAACATGGACAGCAAAGTTCAGCTACAGATTATATGAAAATTATGGAGCTTAGCCCTTCACCCTTCAGGAGTAATCCGTACATGGGATCTCTCAGCAGTCAGCACACAACAGCTTACGGTTACAACCGACACCAATCTAAGTATCTCTTCAACACAGGATAAGAAAACAATGGCAGCAACTATATAGAAGATTCCAATTCAATTCACACACGCGTGTCCCAAGTCCCAACACATGCGGTGAAGCTGTCAAGATGGAAGAACCATATGCATGAATCAATCGATGAGAAAGTCAACCAAGGGGCCATCATCAGCGACAGTGTGGGCAGAGTTGAAGTATAAGTGAGCTTGAGGCACTGCAACTCTTGACAAGCAGTGGAAACGAGGTCGCTGGAAGGGAGAGCATTGGCCTGGGAATGAATGAAAATTCTTAAATAAAGAAGTATTTGAGAAATCGAAGAAATGAAATAAATATTGCAAAAGTGTATCTTTGCAAAGGCATTGGTGGGACCTTTTTACCTTTCCCTTTCTTTGTAGTAGCTGTGAATGCGAATCACGGTTCATCTGAATTCCTTCCGGCGGATATTCGCAATCTTTGGCCAGCTTTCTCCGTCAGGTGCTCGGCAGCTCTCCTCCAAGCGCTCACAACGGCAAACACATATATGCTGGAGAGAGGATGGCAAATCTGGTAAACACGATATGTTGGGGCAGGACCAGATATCGAGTTTCGTCAGACTAGAGAAGCACTTCAGATTTCCTGGCAGGGACCTCATTTCACACTTGCATAATCTCAGGCACTTGACAGATGTGAAATTTGCAGATTCTTCAAATGACACAAATGGCTCCTTGCATCGTTCAAGAGAGAGAAATGGTGGAACTGTAAAACCTTCAGCCGAGAGCATATGGTTCAGCATTGCAGGGCTGCTAACATATAGTGACATCTGGACTCGAAACTGTGTGATGCACTCCACTGTTATCTTCGGAACATCTATCAAGTGTATGTGCTGAAGTTGCAGGGAAGGCAGTCCATTAAGCATACATAAATCTGGCAAATGGTATAGTGCGAATGATTTAAGGGAGACTAGACTACCAACAGACAAGGACGCAGTGCTTCTGCATCCAGATATGAGAATATCACTCAGATGTGGCCAGTCACTGCAGAAGAAGTCAGCTCCAAGTACACAGTTCATTACAGCAAGGTTGTCAAGGGATGATGGTATGACTTCTGCTCCACGTGTCAACTCTAAAGATGGGCAGGAGATCAACCTGAGAACAGAAAGAGAAGTGGTAGCTCGTAAGCCCCCTAATGATCTGAGACACCAACAGGATCTAATGATCAGCCAGTCGAGCTTTGTCAAATGTTGGAGAATCTCATCTGATGGGAGTGTAGTTAAAGTCATAATCTCTGTTAAGTTTAATCGTGTCAGGGAAGTTAGGCCACCAAGGCAAACAGCTAATGCTCCATCTGTAATGCTGCATGAAGAAAGATCAAGTCGACGAAGTCCAGATGGTGGAACCAGAGGCAGCCCGATGTTCCTTCCATAAATGAATCTTATCCTCTCCTCGTGGCAACATATCCATGCATTGATGATATCCTCTTTCGGCATTGCCGCATCATTCTCTCCGTTCACAACACTTGCAACGGTTTGAAGACGCGACATGTCAGCATCCATTAATGTCATCAACTGTTTCAAAGATGAGTGTTCTGACGATATTACTTGCCTAATTTCCTTTCCGGAATCCACCTCCCATATTGAAGCAAGTTGTGATGCCAAGTAGTCTGTTCTCATGATGTCCTCCCTCTGATCATGTTGTTCTAGTTCATCACTCGTAATAAACATAAGCAGTGGGCAACTGCTAATTGATAAGTGTGTAAGGGCTGCTGGAAGACGAGATAATGTTTTCAGAGTTGAGACATTCTTGAGCTTCAGTTCAGAGCAATGCTTAAAGAGCTCGGTGCTGACTGGTAGATCTTCCAACGCACTGCAATTGACAAGCTGAAAAGATTCCAAATTCTCAAAATGTGAATCCTTGAGTAACCAACTTGGGTACGTGGCAGATTTGAAACCCTTGATTTTGAGGCTCTTCAGTTTAGACGGTGGTTTTAAACCTTCTAGAATCTCCAACTGTGAACTACCGTCCGCATTTATGCCATCGCTCCAGACAAGCTTCAAGCTTCCAAGGTGACTCTTCTGATCTAGATTTGACTCTAAGGCTTCATCCTTTCCGGTGACATTTTCCAGATGTTTTACACTTAAAGTACCACTAAGCTGTTTCATGTCTCTGAGTTGTCGTAACTCATATCCCTTCACCTTTTGCACACAAAATTTTTGAACATGTTGGAGCGAAGTTAGCTTGCCTATATAAGGGATTTGAGGCAGAGCTTCTTCAAACAACTTATATGACTCACTATACCCCTCAAGATGTTGTAGCTTGCTTAAATTGCAGAGCTTTTCAGGTAAACTCTTAACCTTATGGTTTAACTGAAGTAACTGTAAGTGGTAAAGAGCACACAATGATCCAGGCAATTCGGTGATGGAAGTTCTAATTAGGTTCAAATACCGAAGGTGCTTCAGCTCACCAACAGATTCAGGTAGCTTGCTACTATTGTAAAAGCACAAATAGAGTACACGCAACTTCTTCAAATTTTGCAGTACGTGATGGAAAACATCACTCACATCATCTGTAAGTGGGTCAATGCAGATAAAAGTGCGCAAATTATATAGCTTGCAGATAATGGGCTGATGTTGTTTCATACTCTCAACACGAACAGATAGATGTCGAATGGTGCATGGTATTTCTGTCACCTTATCATCCTCCAATCTGAAGCAGTCTTCTTCAGAGATTGACTCTGCCAAATCATGAAGAAGATCATGCATAATATAGCATGTGTCCATAAATCTTTCAGAAAATGGTTGCAAGAATGACCCAGAAACCATCTCATTGAGGTAATCCTTTCCAATATCTACAATTCTCCTGTTCGGGTTGTGTGGGTCAGGATCAACAAGTCCCTCCGCTATCAGAAGGTGAACCAACTCATCGATGTTATACTTGTGCCCTTTGGGAAACAAGCTGCAATATAGAAAGCACCTCTGCAGACGTGGATCTAACTTCTGATAACTCCACAACAAGGCTGTTTTGGGCTCGGTTAAGTTGTCAATCTTTAAAGTTAGAGCATCTTTCCAGGTAGAGATGTTCATTTTCCCTTTCAACTGGGAACCCACAACTTTTGCAGCCAAAGGAGATTGCCCAAGCCTGTTAGCTATGTTCTCTGGAATCCCTTCTAGCCTTTGAAGCAACTGAGGTTGACTGATTTCTGCTCCAGTGAAGGCATAGTGTTTGAAAAGTGCCAAGAACTGAGTATCTTCCATATTTTCCAAACGGAGCGTCACTCCAATGGAAAGAGCATCAGGAAATGTGTCCCGTCGAGAAGTTACCAAGATTTTGCTTCCCTTGTGCAGAGAAACTAGAGGAGCTAACAGTTGGTCCCACTCCACCTGACTACTGGAATCATCAAACCAGACATCATCCAACACAAGCAAGAATTTCTCTGATTCTTGCAGTATGTCCCTTAATCGGCACTGGAGGGTATCCAGATTATCAAAACGTGGGCACTCAATCTTAGCTGCGGATTCAATAATCTCCCGTGTATGACGATGGACATCAAGTCTGCGTGAGATGCACACCCACATTATGACCTTAAAATATTCTTGAACCCTCTTGTCATTGTAAACATGCTGCGCCAAGGTGGACTTTCCCATGCCTCCTGCTCCAACAATGGCCAGACGGGAATATATAGCTGAATTAGCCTCAACAGCAACCGGCTTGGTAAGAAGGTTTATTATGTGATCACGATCCTTGTCACGACCGATTACTTCCAGAGGTGGTAGTGATGTGGTCTGAGGAACAACGGTTGTTTGTACAGCAGGACCATCCGCACTGTTTCCAGCTGGTAAACAAAGAAGTTGACGCAACTCCTTGCCTTTCGCCAGAACAACCTTAAGTTCCTTCAGCTGGCCAAGTAGCTTCCTATTCTTGGAGCGCATATTGGACAACCAGTTAGACGAAGAACAGCAAGTGCTGGTGGAGGAAGTATGCGGTGGCGAAGGGCTCTTCCCACTCTTTGCTTGGCGCTTGAGTAGGTTGTACTCACGCATGTCAATCAAGTCTTCGGCTTTGCAGAAGGCTTCCTTGAGATCTTGGACCCATTTGTCCAACTTGACCCTGTGGTTGCCTTTGTCAGCTGCTTCAATCATCAGCTCAAACTGCGGCATAATGGTGGTCTCCAGTTCACGGAGCTCACTCGCCATGTCCACCCCAAGGTACGAAACATCAGCCAAGAGCTTCTTGAGAATCGGCGATGCAGCCAATCGTAAGCCAGCTAGCACAACCTCTGCCATTGGATTTCAGGGTTTTTTGTGTGTACACGTGTTTTCCGTGTATTTTGAGAATACACTGAGCCCGGACTCACATATATAGTGTAAAGACACGAAACTGAGGATAGTTTGGAGATTTTAACAGGGAAACGATGGAGAACAAGTAAGAGAGCTCCTGAGAAAGATATTTGCTTTTCTTTTTCTTTCCCCCTTTTTGTGCGTGAGCGATGGGGTGCCTGGGTGGAGTAGATGAAGAGTTTGTGGAGGGGGTCAACAGGGGAACTATTAATAGGGAAACCCTATAGTTTCCTTTTTTTAGGGATTTTTATTATGATGCTGTGTGGTGAGGAGATGAAACAAACTGATAAAATGGAAGACTAGCAACAGAAGTGCCGGAGGAGATGAAATAAAGCATGAGCAGCACAAGTGCGGGAGGAGATTATACGAACTGATGAAATGAAAGACAAGTGGTGAAGCCAGCAATGGATGAAAATTCTGTTGAAGTTGGAAATGAGGAGATAAATTAGTGAATTGCAAAAGAAAAAAGAAACACAGCCCAAAGGGAATGTGAAACAGAAGGGGGAAACTAACAAGTTAAAACAGCAAAGGAATGGTAAGCTTACACGGATGATGGACCTCAGTCCGAGTTATTTGAGCAACACGGCGAGGAAGGCAGATGCAAGGTTGCCGGAGAGACAGATTGGAGTCCGTGCTGTATTGTGTATTGCAAGAGAAATGAGGTGCAGAACGCTACTGGTAGCAGGTCAACAAGACATCAGTTGATGAGAGGCCTTTCTGATCCAGCGAGTTGCCTTTTCTTAAATTCAGCTGACCTGGACTCGCTGAAAAACTAAGCAGTAATCACCGTCGATAGCGCATAAATCAATAAAGCATACTACAGCTGAGAATACAAGCAAGAGACAATTCATTCTGTGTTATGAAACTATAAAAGTACTTGTCAAAGAGCACCTCTTGACATGAGGGAGTATATCTTAACACAGGCTTGAACGGGGATAATATATCTCTCGGCAGTTAGAAGTAGCAGGCTCCACAACTACCGAGACCAACCACTAAATAGACAAGCTTCATCGGTGGAATGTCATTAGTTTGCATACAATGTACTAAGAGTCAAAGAACTCAATAACTATCTTCTGATGGTGGTGAACCTGGTGTTAGCACATAAAAACCAATAAAGTCAATGAAATGGTGAATTACGTTACCTGCCTCTCCGTCTATTCTCCATCACCATCATTGGCCTTTCATGCTTTCCAAGTGCCATAGTTTCAGTTCTGAAAGCTATGATCAACAAAAAAATATGACTCCACTGGTGTTCGAACCACAGGATAATTTGCAAACAGGTAAGGTGATTTCCATCAAACTGGTGTCATATGATCTACTATATTCCTGTGGTAAAATTCAAGGCACTTCTTGTATTGCATTAACCTTGGAGAGCAAGATGACCAAAGAACTATGAAAAGAGACAAAAGGGGAATGGGACTTGGCCTTCTCACAAAAATATCCTGCCAAGCATCACGTCAGAAGTATAATTAGTTTGTTCCTAAAACGATCTCTGAAACCTACATACTAGAGGAGTAATAGGTCCCAGAAGTATATACTAACTGTGATGATGGACCTGGTGTTAGCACATCAAAACCAACAAAGTCAATGAAATGTGGATTATGATACCACTTCTCTCATTTTATTCCCCATCACCATCACTGGCCTTACATGCTCTTCAAGTGCCATCGTTTCAATTCTGAAAGCAATGGGCAACAAAACATGATCCATTGGTGTTCAATCTACAGGAAATCCATTACGATGTATAATTTGCAAATGGTAACATGATTTCTTTTAAACTAGGGTCATATGATCTCCGAGATATTACATGTTAAAACTAAAGGCACTTATTGTATTGCATTAATCTTGGAGAGTAAGAACACAAGATGACCAAAGAACGATGAAAAGAGATTATTATTATGATGCAAATCACAGAGAAAAGGGAGATGAGATGGATCCTGGTCAAAACAATGTCATGCCAAGCATCGTGTCGGAGTTACAATTAGTTTCTTTGTGTTCCTATAAAAGCTTACACATTCATATGATCTTTGAAAATTACATATATACTAATTCAGTAGAAGATCTGAGGTTCACATCTGGAACTGAACTTGACTTAACTATTTTTCAATCAGAACCAAATTTAGCATGTCAAAAAAGTCTAAGAATTATACACCTTCAAAAATAAAGAAACGATGCAGAAAAAATACTAAAGATCGGAAAATAGCATTTGTATTCATTGACATAAATGTGTGTAATGTTTTTGTCCTGTGGGTATTTAGTTGGAAAGATAGTAACGAACACACTACTGAGAAAGAATACACCCAGGTCAGAGAAGCCTGCATTGCAGGCATATACTCTACTATTTTTCATTCCATTTCTTCTTTTGGTTTGTACAAACCTAAGGAAAAATTGTTAGAACTCGTTTCACCTGTCCAGCTGTCCAACTGGATCACTCTTGCAAACTAAAAGATCAAAACATCTAATGTAAGGGAAGAAACTTATCCAAATAAACCAAGAAGCAAGTCAAAGACAGCGATTGTACAGCAATTCTACTGTATACAGCCAATGGCAACACAATCCATTGATCAAAGTCAACTTTCCCAAGAAAATGCACTTCTATTATTGATAAACAATATCAATCGGATATTTATATGACACTGCAGCAGTGATCCAAAGACAAAACCACCACAAAGTAGAAACGAAGGACAACTCATAACCAAACCGAGGCTTCATAATTTCTTCTCTAAAGCGATAAGAACTTACAGTAGGAGTAACAGTAGTTTTCTATTCTTTTTTTCTCCCATCTCTTCTGTTTCTACACCATCACTGGTCTTCCATATTTTCAGTTTTCATCATTTAATATGTCAAAGCTATGACAAAGAATAAAATATGAGCTCAAAGGTCTTCGATCTACAGGAAGCTCATGATAAACTGATAATATAAAACTGCAAATGATTAACATGATTTCAATAAAATTAGGTCCATCTGTACATGGTCAAAATACAGAAATTAATCATACTCCCTCCGATCCATATTACTTGTCATTGAAATGGATGTATCTAGCACTAAAACATGTCTAGATACATCCATTCTAATGACAAGTAATATGGATCGGAAGGAGTAGGTAGGATGACTGTCAGGAATGTCCTTCACAGCATCACGTTGGGGGGAAAAGGTTACCTCCTTACCTGCCTGAACGAAGACTATGATTTCAGATTTTATTAAAAGAATGAATGGTGAAAGCACAGGCAATCATTTGCTAAGAAAGTTGGACTTCTTCGATTCAATGGATTTTCGTAGGAATTTTAGAGGACTCAAATCCTTTGGAATTTTTCCTATGGTGGTTCTTTGATTTGTAGAATAGAATCCTACAGGAATTTTTCCTAAGGAATCCTTTGTACTCCATCCATCCTAAAATAAGTGACTCCACTTTGTCTAGGTACAGATGTAAGACAGAGGGAGTACTACATTTCTTAGGAAATCTAACATCCGTTTGTTTTCCTTTGGTGCATATGAAATTGAAATCTTGTAGGATTGGAGTTCCTATCCATACATTTCTAGAATCCTGCGTATCAAAGAGGGCCTTATAAGTTAATCTCTTCCCAGCACACGAATGAAATATGGACTACCAAAGATTTTTAGTATACTTAACTGATGCTTTCAAGTAATTAATATGTACACAAAATAACTAATTTTATTTTATTCAGCTGAATCACTAAATGGAGCATTTCTCAGGATGGTCTAATAGCACGATCCTATCATATCGGACACACTATCCTTACAAAACTATCAAATCCATGATGCAATTTGGTTAACACTAAGTGTAGACATACCAGGACTTAGATATTCATAACAAAACCTCCATCTATTTGTGCACCAGTCCAAGACATCCTTACAAAACTATCAAATCCATGATGCAATTTGGTTAACACTAAGTGTAGACATACCAGGACTTAGATTTTCATAACATAACCTCCATCTATTTGTGCACCAGTCCAAGACAAGCTAGTTCACAAAGCTAAAATGTCAATATAATCAGTTCCATCTTATCTAGATTAAAACAGGATTGTTCTTACAAACTATAAGATTACAGAATGCACTGAGACAGTGAAATATAAATTGCCACTCCATATTATTGACAGGCAAGAAACATATCCAATGAACAGAAAATAGGCAAGCATTCTACCATTAATGGACATCAAGAGGAACATTGCACCATATATACCAATTATGCAACAGAATGCATCCGGGCATAATTCGTAAATTTGGCTCTGTTATAGACAAAGAATAGAACCCAATCCAAAGTATACATTTATAGCAACGGCAGCAGTGATCAAAAGACAGCACCATAACAAAGTAGAAACAAAGGACCAAATCAGAACCAAGCCTATCGTTGCTCACAAGCCAGCAGTGGGCAGCGAGGCCATGAACGCACTGTACGCCAATCCAGATCAAAGTTGAGCTGCCTGGCAGTGAATAAGCGTATCTGAGGGAAAGGACATAAGCGCTCTACCATATGAATGGACATAACAGAGGAACACTACTGTCCCGGTAATCAGTATGAAACAATCAGTATATAGGGGCAATTTTTCACAAGATTGGCATTGTTATTGACAAACAATATAAGTAGGCCAAAATTACACATATTACACTGCATTAGTGATGCAAAGACAAGAGAACAGCAAAACCAAAAGAAGGGAACAACTCAAATGCGCGCAGATAGTTGCTTACAAGCCAGCAGTGGGAAGCGAGGCCATGAAAGCACTATACGCGGAATCCAGATCAAAGTTGAGCTGCCTGGCCTGCTGCTCGGTGAGCTCGTCCCCGGCCCCCATCTTATGCAGCTTCGCAAGCCACTCGTTCACCTTGACCTTCCCCTCGAAGTCCGGCGGCAGGACAGTGCCGAGCTTCCCCATAGAGGTGGAGAGGTCGTGGAGCAGGGGGCGGACCTGGTCGTTGGCGAGCATATTGAGCTTGACGGCGTCCATAGCGGTGATGAAGCTCTGGACGCACTGCGCGATCGCGGATGCGGAGGCGGCGGTGGAGGCCGGCGCGGAGGAGGACGCGGTGGCGGCGCGGAGCTCGACGGTGGCCGGGACGCCGGACTGGACGAGGCGGTTGAGGGCGGCGGGGCAGTCGAGGCGGTAGGCCTGGACGAAGCGCGGGATGGTGACGACCCCGGCGAGGGAGGAGGAGAGGGAGTTGAACTGGGAGATGAGCTTGAGGCAGTCGGCCTCGTAGTCGGCGGCGGAGACGAGGTCGCGCACGTAGGCGCGCTCCAGCTTCTCCGTGGCCTTGATGATCGCGTACAGGTCCGCCAGGCTCTCCAGGAGCTCCCGCTCCCGCTTGTCGTTCCACAGCTTCACCTCCATCGGCGCCGGCGAGCGGATCGACGGACTAGGGTTTCGCCGCGCCGCGCGGGATTGGGGGCGAAGGTAGGAGGGGAAGGACCGGAGTGTGGGGCGAGTTTGATTGGGCGAAGAATCTCGAGGGGGTTACGTGTAAACTGTACAGACTGCTTCTCCGCACGCGTTCGTTTGTCCTGCCTGCCTTGCTTTGTTCTGAAGTTTCCTCTCGTTGCCAGCTCTCCGCGCGAACCAAACGCGACGACGAAAGAACTGCACGCGCAACTTCTACAGCTTCAGCGTGCGTTCGGCAGCCCAGTATTTTCAAAGTTTTTTTCAAGATATTTTGGTTTCTAAAGATGCTAGAGTTTAAATACTTTAAGATGTTTGGATGTAGTAACAAATATTGTACTCCCTCCGTTTAAAAATATAAGATGTTTTAGGTTAGTGAAGCTAACGTATCTAGACAACTTTTAGTGTACCGCAAAAAAAGACAACTTTTAGTGTATAGGTTCAAATGAATCTACACACTAAAAAATCTAAATACATTCATTTTACAAATCTAAAACATCTTATATTTTAAAACGGATGAAGTAGTTAAGAAAACCGAAGTATCTCTAAAACTGTTTGTCAAATGCGTGAGGTTAGGGCAATGGTTCCGGCATCCTCCTTCAGCAAAGTTGTAGGCGTTGCAACAACTGCCGTTAGTGAGGTGACTTTGGATTGATCTACAACAATGCTTGGCGTTACTTTTTTTTAACGGGGCAAATGCTTTGTCCCAATCAATTATTTAAAAAGAAGTTTTACAGAATTTTAAAAATACACAAAAGTATAAAAGCCTACTCTTCAACATTATTTCACCAGTTGTTTAACTCCCGCGTTAACCCACAAACGAGTCTCTTTCTTAATTATATCTAGAACCGCTAGGGGAAGTGTATGCCTGTTATGGAATACTCGGCCGTTCCTTTCATTCCAAATCTCACAAGCAGTCAGCAAAGTGAGCGAAGCCATTGCCTTGTGGTTTAAGATGGGTCTCTCATAGAGCATGGACCACCAAGATTTTGATGTTAAGATCCGCCCATTGAGAAGGTTGGAGTACATGAAGACCCGTTCAAGCTTTAATGTATCACCAGCAGGTTCTAATTGTGAAGCGGCGTTCGACCAAAGAGATGGGAGATAGATTCAGTCGTTTGCTTGCAACTGGGCAGCATTTTTCACTGCACAAAATCATGTTTACTGTACACTGTGTTTAGATGCCGCAATTGTCTGAGATGCTCCTGGGGTATTCCACCACAAAGGCACCAGCTGTGCACTGTAGGCTCATCTCCATTGGGATGTTGCACGCTGGTTTCTAATGTTCGGTGTGACCGAATTCCGAAAGCTTTGCTGCATTGCTGAATCTGGGGACACCGTTCCACGCAACCACATAGTAGGAGTACTGTTGTCCCGATCTTGTTGGCAGTTGGCACGTTGCTAGGAATACTGTTCGGTCGTATATCGACAGCAGTGAGTCAAGAGCAACACTGATCTGTTCTTTCTCTGCAGCAGCAGCAGCAGCAGCAGGAAATATATAAATAAATAGATTGCTACTTCTACACTAGTACTTGCAGACTCTACTGCTAGCTTTTTTTGCACAGAAAAGGCCCGAAGGCCCTGGAGCTTTCATTCCAACGGCGGTGGGTTCACAATTACAGAAAGGACCAAAAGGAAAAGACAAATTACAACAAGGCCCTGCATTTTACCAGTGAAACCCCTAAAAGAGATCGCAAAAACGCGATCCAGTCCTTGCATCACGCCGACGAGAAGCAGTCTGCGAGCGCAGCCACCGTCGCTACGGCCGGGGACGAAACCACTTGGACGAGCGGCGGCTTGAGATGGCGCGAGGCGAAGAAGATCCTCCGATGGAGGAAGAAAGCATGCGGCAAACACGAAGCGCCGAGCTTGGCGGGGACCCTACGTTCGATGATAGCGACAGCGACATAGCACCTTCGCTGGGAACCGCCACGGGAGGAAGGCTCAAGAACTCCCCAACACGTCGTCAGCACGAAGCTTCTCGAATCGCCGAATCCTCGCCACCAAGGCGGCCGAGAAGAAGCGAGCGAAAGCCGCCAATGCAACGACCACACGCGCCTAGATCGCGCGGTAGCTCAAAATCTCGTTCTTACGCCCGCCGGCCGGAAGGCGAGATCCGACGCCATCGCAAAACAAGAACGGGTGAACGAGCGCTTATTTAATCGCTTCCGTCCGGCTCCCTCGTCGCCGACCCCACTTAGGGGCTTGCTCGCGAGGAGATTGGACGACTTCGCGCAACAACGCCGGAGGAAGAAAGCGAACCAGATCCAGTCGGAGGTGGCCTGATCCTCCTCCCTCGCCACCATGGCGGTCAAGGAAGAAGCGAGCCCACCCACGGGAGCTCGGGCTGGCCAGGACCTTATTAGAGGCGAGGCCCACGGTCCCACCCCACCATCCCTGGGAGGACGGCGTGAGAAGCGGCGCAGAGCCCACGGATCTCGGGAGAGCCTCACTAAGACGGCGACGACCACGCCAAAGCCACACCCTAATATACACCTCTCCTCCGCCTTGCTCGGCCAGCGCCTTGTTTTTTTTTTTTTTCGGCCTAAGCCAGGGAGGGGGAGAGAGAGGGGGGGGAGAGAGAGGGGGACTCTACTGCTAGCTGCAAGGACATTCAGGCCCGGAAAGGCCTATTTGTGTACTAGTGTAGAGATAGGCTGGACCTGGACCAGGTTTGCAGCCGAAGCCCATCCTTCGGCCAATAATGTCATCCACCAACAACCTGAACAGTGACCCGTGGTTTTCAAGGTCTTCAGCCTGTACAAAACAAGTACTCGCCCGTACCATTCGTCTTTGATCCTTCAACCGCGGAAGCATATGCTCTGCGTGATGGACTGAGCTGGGATGTAATAGACTCGAGGTGAATTCAGACAGATCTGATGTGATCGAAGTTATGCAACAAGGAGACAACTCACTCGGGCCGGTGGCAGCAATATACGAGGAGGGCACACTTCTTTGTCGTGATTTTACCGAGGTTAAGTTTTCTCATTGTCATAGGCAAGCTAATGTGGCGGTGCATGTGATTGCCAGTATATCGGAGGGTTCACGATCCACTGTTTGGATTGATCCTCCTGATTATCCTATGCATATATCGGCGGATAAATCTGTATGTGATCCCTAATTAATAAAGCATGCCTTGATGGCTTTCTTAAAAAAAACAGTACCCCCCACCCCCTGTACCGTCGTGAAAATCTCGAACCCGAAACGAGCTCCATCGCTACTCGAGCCCTGTGATTCTTGCGATCAAGAAATGCCAGATTTGTCAAAGCACGGCATCGATGTGTGCCTTGCGGCTTGCCCATCATCATCTGTTTGCCCAAAAGTGACCGCCAAATAAACGGTGCGGTGCAGGCGAGGGTATGTACTACAGGCACGGGACATCTCGATCAGGAAATGTTGCTGATGGCTGGAGGGATTAGGCAATGATGATGCGATTAATTAATAAACACCGCCAGTAGTACTCCACTAGACTGCCACGGCGCTGAAGTCTGGGAATGGGGACAACCTAGAAGATTAACAAATGAAGATAGACGGTATGGTACACTCACCCTCCTCCTGGGAAGCTTGGAGACTTGTTTAATTATCTTTCTGACTATACGGCGAGGAATCTAGGGCCGATTTGTTTACGTAGGAACTCTCGGACGATATAACTTAATAAAGGAAAGAAGACCAAGTCTACAAAAGATCGATTCAGATCATCGTTGTGCAATGGAAAATGATATGCCTCCCCCGGGCATAGCATCCCCGGATCTCCTGCAGTCCAACGCCCGCATCGTTGCACGAAGGAACTCACCGGGACCGAACCATGGACGCCCTCGCCTGCGTCGCGCCGTCCGCGTTGCTCTCCCGGTCCTTCGTCGACGCCGCAATTGCCCGTGCGCTCCACTTCTCCCTCTCCGCCGGCCGCTCCCCCGTCCCCGAGCCGCCCTTCGTCGCCGATCTCGCGGCTGCAACGACCACGACGGCCCCGCCCGCCTTCTGCGTGCCGCCGTCGCGCTGCCCACGGCGCCGCCCGTCCGCGTGTTGCGGGCTGGGACCGGCGGCGCGGCGAAGCGGCGCCGCCGCCGGCAACGCCGGCGGTCGACGCCGACGACGGCTCCTGTCTCCTCCTGCCGCCCTTCAACGTCGAGCACCTGCTATCGTCGGATGCTGCGACCCATGTGGCCGCGTACGCACTCACGCATCCGGAGACGCCCGCCGGGCGGAGCCGCCGTGCTTCCCGACGCTGGACTCCTGGAACGTCATGTACCACAAGAACTAGCGACACCTGGACTCCTGGAACGTCATGTACTACCACTGAGGTTCGCTACATGGGGTTAGTTGTGCTGCTTTCTACTGCCACCGTTGTTGCTACCTACGGCGTCCAAGATTTGCTACGTGTGGCTGGCGGTGGTGCTATAAGTGTGTCTTTGGTTTTGCTACAAGGTGATGCTACAATAGTAGCAAGTTTTTGCTATTTCTCTTCTATGTTTTTGCTATAATAACACAAAATATCTGCTACGACATTTTCAACGACTTTGCTACGGCACGCACCGGTGATGTCTCCGGCGAGGTCGTTCTTTTTGCTACATTAGTACTTTTTTTTTGCTACAACCGTTTTGTGGTTTTGCTACAATAGCGCAAAGTTTTTGCTACAAGGTCTCCGGCGAGATCTCCGGCGAAATTCTCCGGTGAGGTCTCCGGCGAGATCCGGTGAGGTCGGGTTTGCTATATTAACATAACTTTTTTGCTACACGGTCACCGGCGAGATCTCCGGCGAGGTACAGTCTAATTTTCTATTTTTTAGACCGAACCATTTTTTGCTACAATGTAGAAAAAACGGGGCAAATGTAGCAAAAGCGGAGAAAATGTAGTAAAAGCGGGATTTTGAATCAAAAAAAGGACACGTGGTCGGATGTGGACCCGGGGGATAAAAAGCACAGATCCCCCGGGGGATGCGTAGGGCTGTCCTTGTGCAATCTCGGAGTATCTTTAGCCGCGTCTCTCAAACAGAACCCAAAAGAAACCACGCCCGCGCCCAGCCACATGCCCCCCTAGTAGTGTTATCGAAACCCTCACAAAGGAATGAACTCGGCCACACCCACCCAGCCTCGTTTCTTCCAGCTTCCTCGTTGAGAGTCGACCTCCGATCCCCGGCTCGATCCGACGCTCCCGTCGGCGGCGTCGCCGGCCGATGGAGGCAAAGGAGAGACGCCGGTCTCAGTAGGTTAGGTCCTAGTTTTAGTAGTTGTAGCGGTTGTGCCACTATGCCGATTGGGAGTAGGTCGTCGGGTCTCATCGGCCATATCCGACGCGTCCTCTGCTCCTTCTTCTTCGATGCCCTCCTCTGGTGGCAAGTGGGGTGGTGTGGGAGGAGATTTGAGCGCGGCATCTCCGACAATAAGGTCGTCCTCCCCTTCCTTTGGAGGATTCCCGTCCAGGTGCTCTTCCGCGGCATCAGAGGGTCGCCACCGCTGCTGTCAGTAAAGCTTCCATGGTGGAATCTTGAATCCAATGGCGGATTTGGCGAGTCCTCCTTCAATAAGCGGGCTTTTGCTTCTCCTTGGTGAAGGATGCTGTTGTCCTCGACTTCTCTTCTGACAAGCCATGGTGGCTCGGTGGAAGGGACTCCTGCGACGACGGCATTCGGCAGCAGAGAAGCTCGGGGAGTGCGCGATACTGCTTTCTTCTGGAGTGTTCCATCGGCAGCGCAGGTTCGTCTGCCGAATCCCGTCGCTGACAGACAGCGCCTCCACACCCCGGCGGCGACGGCGGCCCGGGGTGACTCCAACCTCCTTCGGAGGCCCTTCTCTGGCTACGCGGCGAAGCCCTCTTCTCCCCTAGCTCCATGTGGCCTTGATGGCGTTGGTGGCGGTTCTTGCTGCTTGAGGCCAGACCTCACCAGCTGTGTAGGCGGACTTGATTGCTTTTTCTGCAAAGTCATGAGGGTCTGTATTGCAAATTGTAAGGGCTCTGTTTGTACTGTCCATACTTTAGGGGTACTTTATGTAAATTGTACCGCATCGTATTAATGCAGTATCCAGGCCCTTCTCGGCCTTCCCCTGGTTCAAAAAAAAGGAATAAACTCTGTCACTGTACCTTCAACTTATATAGACGTCCTCACATGGACCACACACTCATGGTGGCACATACTAGGACTCCACACCCATGTCTATTCAGATACATCCGAATGGATACTACTAACCCTTAAAATGTACTGTACGACCCAATAGGTCGATGACACCCAAGACACGACCTTAGGTAGCAAGAGTCATAACATAGACCCAAAGTGCAGTGGCAGAGCTTTGTTGAAGCAAAACCGTGCCACGGCCCGCCTAGCTCAACGAATATCCAACACTAAAACACAATCAGTTCTATCTAATTCCACCGCTCCTGTTGTTTTCTCTCTAAAAACTATGTGTGGCCTGTCATGAGTTTTCAATCAAGATCCCCTACTGCCAAAGTATCCATCAACTAATTCATGTCAGATAATGGATGGTTTGACTTCGTATGAACCTGTTTGATGAGACTTGCAAAATTGAAATAAGTATATCACTACAAAAATCTATGGCTTTAGCTGAGTCATGATGTCTGGAATAGTCGGTGTATGATACCCTCAGGTATAGGGATCGTTTTAGCCTTTGTTGGAAGTATTTTACACCGATTCATATTCGACATGATAACAACACAAGTCAATAAAATTAGCAACAGCCAAACCTATGCATGAAATTCTTGGTGGAAATTTATGAGTTGTGATAACTGTCAGGAATATGCAACATATATTCCTCTGGGGCCAAAGGCCACAATATATAGTATAGGTACATGAAAAATATGCAGGAAGCCCCCTAACATATGGGAAAACTATAATATACAAATATATATATCTAACACCCCCCCTCTCAAACTCATGGTGGATCCACAACACTGAGTTTGGAGAGTAATCTGGTCTGTGCCTTTCATAAATAAATCCGCCAACTGTAAATCTAAAGGCACATACTGAAGCGCAACAACCTGAGCCTGCACCTGAGCACGTGTATAGAAAGCATCAACACCAATATGCTTGGTCAGCTCATGCTTGACCGGATCACGTGCAACACTAATAGCACCTGTACTGTCAGACAAAACCAGAGTGAGTGTGGTAATAGAGACCCCAAAATCCTCAAGTAACCACCGTAACCAGGTCACCTCAGCAGTCAACAAGGCCATAGCACGCAACTCAGCCTCAACACTCGAACGGGAAACCGCTGTCTGTTTCTTCGTCTTCCAAGCAATGAGCGAACCACCAAGAAACACACAGTAAGCAGAAAGTGAACGACGATCCGAAGGATCACTTGCCCAATGAAGCGTCCGAAGCACCGGAGCGGAGGGAGCTGAACGAGGAAATAAAAGGCGACGAGTGATCGTACCACGAAGATAACGAAGAACACGGAGAAGATGACTATAGTGAGCAGTGGTAGGAGCGAAACAAACCGACTCGAGAATATGAGCAGGATAAGAGATGTCAGGACGAGTGACAGCAAGATAAACAAGACTCCCAACAAGATGACGATAACGCGTCGGATCAGGAAGAGGATCACCATCAGTAGGTTGAAGCTTAACATTAAGCTCCATAGGGGTCTTAACAGTGCGCTCGTCCCCGAGAGCAGCACGAGCAAGAAGATCCTGAATATATTTTTCCTGAAAGATGTAAAAGCCATCAGAAGTGGAGGAAACCTAGGGGAGAAACCAGCGGCTGTCACTATAGAAGCAAAGCGCTCAAACCAGGCACGAGGGGCCTGTTTGAGGCCATAAAGAGAACGTCCAAGATGACAAACCATCCCTGCGGGAACAGAATACCCAGGAGGAGGCTGCATATAAACCTCCTCACTCAACTCACCATTGAGAAAGGCGTTCTGAACATCAAGCTGGGACACAGACCAGTGACGAACAGAAGCAACAACAAGAAGAGTATGCACAGTGGTCATATGAGCCACAGGAGCAAAGGTCTCATCATAATCACGACCATGCTCCTGCTGAAAACCACGAGCCACAAGACGCGCTTTATAGCGCTCAAGAGATCCATCGGAGCGGGTCTTAATCTTATAGACCCACTTACACGTGATAGGACGAACACCAGGAGGGGGAGATACAAGATCCTAGGTGTCAGTGCACTCAAGCGCAGCAATCTCCTCAGCCATGGCCAGCTGCCATGCAGGATGATGCTCAGCATCCCGATAAGAAGTCGGCTCGGAGGCAACAGAGAGACCATACTGACTAGGAGAGTAACGGTTGGGGGCACGACATTGACGAACATGACGAGTAGAAGGAGGCTCATCAGAGGAAGACGACTCAGGAGACGATGATGAGGAAGAAGGAATAGCAGAGGAAGGCTCCAGAGAACGAGGAGAAATAGGAGAACTAGACGGAGCAGAGGAGGATGGTGTCGAAGAAGAGACATCAGGGGGAGGGGATCCTGAAGAAGACACAACAGGAGTAGAAGGAGATGTGTCAGGAAAAATAAGAAAAGAGATATCTTCCATCGGGTAGGTACCAGCGGTGGGACGAGGATAGAAAGGACGCGACTCGTCAAAAGAAACATCACGTGAGATACACATCCGACGACCAACGGGGTCCCAACAACGATAGCCCTTATGCTCATCACTGTATCCAAGGAAGACACACTAAACAGACTGAGCGGTCAGTTTGGTGCGTTCACGAGGAGCAAGAAGAACATAGCAAACACATCCAAACAAGCGAAGCATGGAGTAGTCTGGAGAATGTCCAGATAGACGCTCAAGAGGAATACCACCCTGCAAAGCGGCAGAGGGTTGAATATTGATGAGGTAAGTCGACGTAGCAACAGCCTCAGCCCAGAAATGTGGAGGAAGGGAAGAAGCAATCATCATGGCACGAGTGGTCTCAAGAAGATGGCGATGCTTACGATCAGCAACGCCATTCTGGGCATGTGCGCCAGGACAGGAGAACTGAGCAAGGGTACCCTGCTCAGCAAGAACACCTCGCAACATCTGGGAGATATACTCACCAACAGAATCAGCACGAAACACACGAATAGGTGTAGAATATTGAGTACGGACCATGGCCGCAAAACACTGATATATGGAGAGCACTTCACTGCGAGAGCGCATAAAATACAACCAAGTGTACCGAGAAAATCATCGATGAATAAAATATAGTAGTGATGGCCTCCTTTCGAAGCGAAAGGAGCCGGACCCCAAATATCGGAATGAACTAAATCAAAAGGTCGCTGAGATACAGACGCGCTAGTAGGGTAGGGAAGCTGAATCTGTTTGCCTAACCTACAACCCTGACAATGTAAAGACCCATCTCCTGAGACAGACCCCAAAAGACCACGGTGAACTAATGACGACAGGCGAGAGTCACAAAGGTGACCAAGACGATGATGCCACTGCTGAAAGGTGAAAGGATACGGATGTCGCCTAGAGGGGGGGGTAAATAGGCGATTATAACTTTTCCTAGAGTGGCTCAAGAAAGGCGGAATAAAACTAGTGTTTACTTTGTTAAGCACAACCTAGAACAACTAAGGTTCACCTATGTGCACCAACAACTTATGCTAAGCAATAGAAGCAACAAAGTGATAGCAAGATATATATTACTTCAAGCACGAAGGCTATCACAATGTAAAGTGCATAAGTAAAGAGCTCGGGTATAGAGATAACCGAGGCACGCGGGGACACCGATATTTTACCGAGTTCCTCACAACATGGAGTATGTCTCGTTTGGAGAGGGGGTGGTATCAAACCACCAACACCACAAAAGGCCTCCCTTATTCTCCGGTGAATCTCACCCCAACGGGATCGATCCACGCTTCCACTATCGATGCACTTGTCGGTGGCAACCGGAACCTCTCACAAGGTTGGGGCACTTCTCCACAAATTAATTGGAGGCTCCCAACAAATGCCACAAAAGGCCTCAACAAATTCCACCAAGGCCACAATGCCACCAAGGCCACAAAACCGTCTAGGGTTCCAAGAACCCAAGAGGGACAAGCTCCAATGAGCAACTCAAACCAAATCCTCCGAGGAGAACTCAAACCGATGTACCAAATGCAAATGGCAAGAACACCACAAAGGTGTTCAAATCCTTCTGTCCCAAATTCCACCAAAGCTACAAAAGCTTATGGGGGAATAAAAGAGAAAGAACAATGGAGGAAATCCACAAAAGACTCCAAGATCTAGATCCCAATATGTTCCCCTCACTTAGAGGAGAGATTGATTGGTGGGATTGTAGATCTAGATATCCTCTTTCAAATCCCTCAAGAATATGCAAGAATCATCGGAGGGATTAAGAGAAAGCAAGATCAAGAAGGTCAACAATGGAGGGGAAAACTTGCAAGAATGGTTGAGGGACCATTGGGGAAGAAGGCCCCTTATATAGGTCCCTCCAAAATCCAACCGTTGCAGCCCAAAAACGCGATTTCCGGTACTACCGGACTTTTTCCCGGTACTACCGGACTTTCCCGGAACTACCGGACATTTCCTGGGTTTCCTGGGGATCCAAACGCAATTTTTCTATGTGCTCCCCGGTACCAAAATGCGGTCCTGGTCCGGTACTACCGGTCATCACAGAACGAAAACAGCCATAACTTTTGCATCCGAACTCCGATTTCGATGATCTTGGGCTCGTTTCAAAGAGGACAACAACCTCTACAAGATCATGCAAAGAAACATCATAGTCCATCAAGGGAGGATAGATCCAAATGACGAAGTAAAAAACCTTCTGCCGCGCTAGGTACTAAAATGCGGTACTACCGCTTTTTGGTACCTAGCCCGATAGTGGATTTTGGCAACTTTCCAAAACCTTCTGCCTTGCTAGGTACTAAAATGCGGTACTACCGCATTTTGGTACCTAGGAGACCAGCAGATATTCAAACGGCTATAACTTTTGATTGGTAACTCCGATCGACCCAATTCCAATTGTGTTGGAAAGAGGACGACATGAGCTTCCCTATAAAAGGTGAAAATAATTGTTATCACCAAGTGACAATGTATCAAGTATAATAATGTGAGATACCTCACTTGGAGAGAAACCAAAAAACCGCATAGATCAAAATCGCAATAAGATATAAAAGAGGGATCCGATTTTGATGAACAAGAGCTTGTTATGGAGATTACCACAAGCTCTATATTGTCACATGGATAAGAAAAAATAACAACCAAATACGATGATGCAAGTATGCAAAGGTTTGATCTCTCTCCGAACGATGTGATCGAGTTACTCATTCGAGAGCCCCTCTTGATAGTACGGTTATCTATCCTAAACCCGGTCTTCCACTAACAATATAAGACCGGCAAAAGGGAAAACCTATCAAGATTATACCTTTGCCTTGAGCATTCCACTTGAGCTCGATGTAGACGATCTTTACCTTCTCAAGATGGAATACCTTTCTTGATTCCTCATCATCGATCCATGATTATCGAGGATGGCAAGCATCAAACATGAGATCTTCTAAAGATTGCGCATTTTGAGCTTGCACAACATATCTTCTTCTCATTTCATCGACCTTGAAGCCGACACAAGCTCCAAGCGATGCCAATGGACAATTTCTATAAGTATAACTTAAAACACACATTAGTCCATAAAGATTGTCATTAATTACCAAAACCACACATGGGGGCCCACATGTTCTTTCAATCTCCCCCATTTTGGTAATTGATGACAATCCCTTTAAGAGGGTTTATATAAGGAATTTTAATGAATAAGATGGTAATACCAATATCAGATACTACAAAAGTATGTGATATTGGTACCACCACCATATATAGAGCAAACTCCCCCACAATCTATGCATGTGTGATGAACTTGAATTTCATTGCATATATTGCCAATCATTATCATTGGTGGAGTTTCCTCTATATATAACACATGCTGAGCAATAATAAAGATGCAAGAGCATGAAAGGCAAATGCTTAAGAACAAACTCAATGCATCAACCAACTTCCCTTAAACCCTCTTAATCTTCTCCCCCATTGGCATCGATTGCCGAAATGGGTGACAAGTTCTAGAAGGCAAATATAGTAATACTTCCTCCAAAGGTGTGCCTTCGCACATATCCAATGATGAATACTTGGGAGGGAGTAGGACTATATCGAGGACCCGAAGATTGCCAAAATAAAGCCAAATGATGCAAGCACTGGTAGAAAAGGGCCCATGCGTCCCGGTTGGTAAGGGCCATTAGTCCCGGTTGCCCAACCGGGACGGGGCAATCGGGACTAAAGCTCTAACCATTAGTCCCGGTTGCCCCACCAACCGGGACAAATGGGGCACACGTGGCGGCATCGAGCGAGGGGTGGAGATTAGTCCGGTTCGTAACACGAACCGACTAATAACTCGCCGCTGCAGAGATTTGCCCATTTCTTCGCCATGCGTAGAATTCATTTTGGCACATTTTGTTGCATGGCAAGATTTTCGCCACTTTTGTGCCGCGAAGAGAATTTATTTAGGTTGTTTTATTGTTTATTTAGTGTTTTGCACTTATCAACGAAGGAACCTTATATTACACAAGATCATCATGACAACATTACATTCAATACACGGATCGAGTTCATGCACTAAATACAAAAATTGCTATTCGATGCTACCGACCAATTTCTTGAAAGTTGCTATTTTACAATTCCTATTGTCTATACACACCGAGTAGTATTCCCTTGTGTGTTTAGGACTTGCATCCAAGAATCCCGCCAATTCCTCTGAATTGCTCGTATGCGATCCTTTGGCGTAAGACCGTCCGTAGACGCTCGATCTGATTTAAAAAAGGAGTCGATATATGAATATGAAACTAAACACAATTTGATTGTAATAAAAACTATAGAAATTGTTTACGACGTGGAGTTGCTCTAAATTTCTGCCCTTCTCATCGCATGTCCACGGATGAACTCGCAAACATAGTATCCACATAGATTGTTACCGGTCCTGCGTCGGGCACTTTACGAGAACGAGTTCAATCAAAATAATAATCAAGCATGATAATAATCGTATCAAAACTAGAATCAAAGAGATGCGGATATAGCTAGTGGTGCTTACATCTAGTGGTTGAAATGTAAGCTCCTCTTTCCAAACACCCCTAGCCTTCTTGCTGAACCGTTTCCAAGCCGCGAGAAAACGAATAAAATAAGTTATTAAGTACTTGATATCATAAAATTCATTTAACGCGTTGCCGATATAGTGTCGTAATGATTAGAATTACCCGGAGAAGTATCTCGCATGTCCTTCCACGTCTCAAGGGGTTTATGTTTGAGTCCATGACTAGTACACGCCTTTGTCAAGTTGAATGATTAACGAATATAGTGGTACTGCGAATGCGTAACTAATCAATTATATACTTAACATCGAGTAAGCGAAATAGAAAGTGTATACAAGACAATAACACTCATCGGAAGTTGTAAGGAAATAGTATTTCCCTTTTGGTTTCTTGAAACCTTAACGCGGTACTATATTATCCTCCGTATCACCGGGGCTTATTTTGAGATTAGCTTCATGAACCCAATATGGGTCAATGAAGCCAATGTCATTGATTTGTCCTCGGTGCATTCGAGAATCTTCATTCGCATATTACGGTATGATTATATACATGCAATAAACAAAATAATATAGCTGGAGACTAAATTAATTACAGAATTAGTACTTACGCACAATAGGTACTCATGATCGATTTGTCCAAGGCGTCTTGATTGAATAATTGAAATAGTTCATCAAATTCAATGGATATCATGTCATCCTTATCTTTCCCATGATGCTTTTTGTAACCTCAAGACTATCCGATTAGCCCGGCCCTTGTGGCATGCATGTACCAGTTATGCAATCTTCGCATTTTGTTGGAAGATTGTTTACCTCCTCAGTTTGACGAGGTTTTCCGTCTGGTATTGGTATGCTACTTCACTCACGGGAAGAACTCTAATCGGGATAAGTATTGGGCAATACTCATACCTTGAGCAGCGGCAGCTTCTCCAGACAGTAACTACCTGGATCATCTTGCTCGCCCCATATTTGCTCGACCACATTGGTTTGAGAAATCACCTTGAGAGGGGCGCAAGTCTGTTTTGCTTGTTCTTTGAGCTGGGCAACAGATTTCCGCTTGCATCGATCTTGCTCTTGAGGCTTTTGTGCCGCATGTGACTTGAGAATAGAACGCTCATAGTCCGATGACAGCTTTGGCTTGGGTTGATGAAGATTCTTTAGCATTTTCAACACTTTGGCTTTTTCTTCTTTGGTGCTAGGGAACTCGGCTCTTCGCCGCCTCGACTTAGCTTAAAACGTTGTTGTTTCAAGATCAACGATCGCCGCAGCCTCCTCTTCAAGATACCATAAGCTCTCTTGGGAGGAACCGTTGGTACTTTTGGAAGAGGCTCTTGTTTACGTTTGGCGATCGCTTACGATGCCTGATGGCAGACGCTTACGCTTTTATCCCGAGGTGCGGCGATGGCTCCGTGGCGATGGCTGCACCGGAGATTGGTGAGGCGACGGAGCCGGTGAGGCGAAGACGGGCCGCTTGCGGCGGCGACCTCGGCTGGAGACGGGAGGCGGCGCGAAGATGGCCTTGGCGTGATTTGAAGCACGATACAATCCTTGACCATAAAATGGTGACGTTTTTGCCACCCAAAGACATCACATCCCTTCACCGCCAGGTAGTGAAGATCCAAAACCTCAAAGGTGGGCATGATTTCATCCACGCCGACAACAGCGTAGCCCTCCGAACCGGACGGCGGTGGTAAGTTGGTGTGGTCCAATTGGTAAGGCATAGCCGACCGCCACCTTCATTGATATGTTCACAACTTTGACATGTATCTCGCAGTGTGTCATCTCCGTGATATCATCCACGGGTAGCCAACAGAGCCATCGTCGGCATCATCGGCACCGCCATTGTCATCACCGGACCTCGGTGGAAGCCACGCTTTTCGATTATTCGATAGGCCGGTAGCATCGAATGCAGTGTGCTGCTGAGATGGGGCGCTGGTAGTACTTTGCTCTTTAAGTGTGTTAATTTCATCTTGTTGTTGCTTTAATCGTTCTTCAATTAAACGCATTCGCTCTTTCTGACTTTCTGCTTCAACTGCTGCCCTGTCCTTACTCCTCTGACGGCTTCTATCAGGATATTTCTTCCTCTCTTCGGGAAACCCAGTCCTCCATGATTGGAATCCTATTGTGCCTCGTGTTCGTCCATCATGTTCCTTATTTCCAAGGGCGAGTGTGAGCTCATCATTCTCTCTATCGGGAATGAAGTCCCCATCTTTAACAGCCTTTACTGCTTTTCTGATCCTCTCGATTGGCAAGGGGTATTCTTTATGTCGTATGTTATATATACACCTCCCTTCCGAGTCCAACGTGCCCCCATGCCCATAAAACCAATTCCTTGCACGTTCTACCCAATCGATACATCTCGGGTGATCTTTTTACCACGCAGTTCTGCTCAAGTTTCTCCCACTTAGGAATGCCAACCAGAGCCACCTTGCCCCATAGTATGGTGATACTTCTTCTTATCGACATTCAGCTTATTCGTTTTACATTTTCTTAGCTTTTTCGATTTCTTGTATTCCACAAACTCATCCCGAATGGTTTTATCTTCTCAAACTGAATATTCTTGAAATCGGAGTCTTCTTTTCACGACATAGTCAAGGTGCAATCTTTTCTTCAGATTGAAACATCGGGCCATCTTCTTCAAAGCCCACTCCACGACCTTAGCCTCCATGGCTCTCCCATGTTGTAAGCGTCCTCAACTGGATACTCCGCATTTGGATCCAGCTCTATCTTGAGTTTGAAATTAACCATGAACCTCTTCCACAGTAAATCTTTGGCGTGGTTAGGGACAAATAAACATGTTCCTCTTCATCCGCATTAGCAGGCCTATTCCAATTTCTAATGGTGATCGGGATTAAGTCCCTAACGATTACTCCGCATTGTGCCACAAATTTGGTTGCGACAACCGGGAGGCTGTCGGTCTGCCGTCTTCGACATCTTCGATCTGAACCTCTCATGGTCTTGCAACTTTTGGTTGGGCCTCGTCGCTCTTTTCGGAGATTCCTTGATCCGGAGGGCTAAAAGAAGAAAGATCGTCGTTACTATTTCTATATAGATAGAAGATGATTAATTAATGAATTGATTTATATTACATGCACCTCGGGAGATCGCGTCTTCTCGATTACACAAGGCATCGCCTTCTCCTCATGAAGGCAACACCTTCAACCTCAAACAAGTTGTCTACTCCGGTAAAGAGGATCACCCTCACGAGTTGTTCGAAAGCGTTGATACGTCTAAATTATCTTCCCCACGGATCACACCTTGGATCAACTCTTCCTTTTCTTCGTCTCTGACGTGTGGGTCCATATTTTCTGCATAGGTGGAAAAACGAATAAGTCAAAGCGGCTAAAGGAGAAAGTTAAGGAGAAACCCTAATATATATACACAATAATTAAAATGAAGAGAAACCCTAAACCCTAAACCTAGCTACAAAAAGGAAATCGTGTAGTAGATAGGTAACTCTAGCTAAAATCAACTAAAATCAATATTCCGGAGTTCCGAGGGGTGTAAAACCTAGTTCGGAGAAACCTCGGATGCATATGAGAGGGGAACATGAGTATAAGGCTACAAAAGGGAAACTATCTAGTAGATAGGTAACACTAGATACTAACAAAATACCATATTGGAATCGATCTCGATCTCGATATCGTATTCTACCGAGAAGAACCAAATCACTTGGAAAGAAAGGAAACAATCAACACATGGCATCGATGCAATGCTCAAGCAATGATGATGATACGACAAGTTAATGTGCATTGGAATGTAACCCTAAAGCATGCTCGACAAGTTAATCGGGGTTAGAGGCGCAAACCTAACTCAAGGAACTCGGAATCACTGTTAGGGTTACTAGGGTGTTCTAATTAAACTTGTCATTTAAGTTGTTGAACAATGCATGATTATAGCATAGATAGATAGTTCTCATTTTTTGAACATTTTGGTATATTATTTGTATTTTTCGAATTCTGATTAAAAGTTATTGAGTTTACAAGTTTTATTCAAATTCTGAAATTATTAAATCAAATGTTTAAACCTTTTGCACCATAGTAACAACTAGCCATAGTGGCTGACGGTGGGGCGAGCCACCTCACAGCCCGCAAGCAAAGGGGAAACAGGTCATCTGTCACCGAGAAGGAGCTAGCCTAGAGGATTTGGTGGGACCAGGGCTGTGAGATGCCACCTAGACGCCACGTTGGGCTCGCCGTGAGCAGCCCGCGACATCTCATTGCCGCCGCCAAGACATCTCGCGCCCGCCGCCCGCACATCTCGGCCATTGTCACCCACCGGGCTTTGCCGTCGGTGCCTCCGTGGCGGCAGGAGGAGGAGGAGGGAGGAGAGGCATGATGGAGGGAGGAGGCGGCCGTACCTTTTGGCCGATGACGCTTGTGGCACAGTCGTTGGAGGTGGTGGCGACGGTCGTTGGACTGACGGCGGCTGGCGGCGGGAAGCAACAATGGCGGCAGCGACCATGGGCTGACGGTGAGCGGCGGCGCGGGCAGCCTAACGGCGTCGAAGCGGCGAGCTCGAACTGCCGGCGTCGAAGCGATTCTTGTGCGTCGGTGAAGTGATGGGGAAGGAAGAAGAAGAGGAGGATAAAGGGTTATAACCAAAGGACCTTTAGTCGGTTGGTGGCTCCAACCGACTAAAGGTTATACGTCTTGGAGCCACCAAGCGGGACGATAGTATAATCAATATTTTCAGCAGACCAAGGGTTGGTAGCGAGTCTTTAGTCCCGGTTGGTGGCTCCAACCGGGACATATTCCCCTGTTTTCAAAAAATTTCAGGTATTTTCTCTCTGTTCCCGCCTTATTTTTTATTTTGGGGTTTAAATTTGTATTGTTTTTTAAATTTGGAATTTAGAAAAACTTTAAACGTAAAAGTGTTTGGATTTGAATAAATAATTCAAAACCATTTTCTGATTTAAAAAATAATTAATGTAACCATTTAAAATATGAATCATTTACAATTAAAAATGAATTAACTTATATTTTTCTAATATCAATTTGGAATTTAGAAAAACTTTAAACATAATAAGTGTATGGATTTGAATAAATAATTCAAAAACATATTCTATTTTTTAAAAATAATTAATGTAACCTTTTAAAATGAATTAACTTATATTTTTGAATATTAATTTGGAATTTAGAAAAATTTTAAACATAAAAAGTGTTTGGATTTAAATAAATAATTCAAAAACATTTTCTCTTTAAAAAAATAATTAATGTAACCATTTAAACTATGAACCATTTACAATTAAAAATGAATTAACTTATATATTTTTAATATTAATTTGGAATTTAGAAAAACTTTAAACATAAAAAGTGTTTGGATTTAAATAAATAATTCAAACAAAGTGTTCTCCATACCAATATCCACACACATGCATAATATGGGCACAACATCACAAACTATGCCGTGATTCAGCACATAACATCGGTCATTTGGACCGAAAGCCATGAAACCTCGAACATGATAGGTCATTTTGTGAAGGTTTTTTCGAAACATGATCAATATACCAAGTCTGGTATTTTTCCTTTCAACTATGTAAAATAATATGACACCACGCGAAGGATTTTCATTATTCGGATTTTTTTTGAATTTATTATGCCCGTTTTGAATTATCTGAATTGCTAACTATGGTCGAACCGGTGTGCATGAAGATAGGGGACGAGCATCACTAGAAATTGCATTGGATCTCTGAAGAAACCACATATTGCGAGTCTAAAAATGATTTTTTCAAAAAATCACGGGCGATAGATCATGTACCTGTAGTACAAACCGGACCCACTTCCTCTGGATTCTGAGACATTTGTCCTTTTACCGGGATGGACGAAAAGGTTTGAGATGTACCGGTTGGGAGATAGTCCATGTAAGGTGGTCTAGTATTTTAGGAAAATAGGACGGTAGCATTAAAACGGCGGCATTTTGGTGGTTACTTCACAAAATGACCCGTTTTTTGCTTTCGGAAAATGGAAAAGGGCTTTTCCGATGCGACAAAAGAAAACTTCCTCCTGCAACATTGTTCTCCATACCAATGTCCACACACATGCATAATATGGGCACAACATCACAAACTATCCGTGATTCACACATAACATCGGTCATTTGGACGAAAGCCATGAAACCCGAACATGATAGGTCATTTTGTGAAGGTTTTTGAAACATGATCAATATACCAAGTCTGGTATTTTTCTTTCAACTATGTAACATAATATGACACCACGAAGGATTTTCATTGTTCGGATTTTTTTGAATTTATTATGCCCGTTTTGAATTATCGAATTTCTAACTATGGTCGAACGGTGTGCATGAAGATAGGGGACGAGCATCGTTAGGACTTGCATTGGATCTCTGAAGAAACCACATATTGCGAGTCTAAAATGATTTTTCAAAAATCACAGGCGATGGATCATGTACCGTAGTACAAACGGACCCACTTCCTATCGATTCAGCAGACATTTGTCCTTTTTACCCGGGATGGACGAAAAGGTTTGAGATGTACTTGGTTGGGAGATAGTCCATGTAAGGTGGTCTAGTATTTTAGGAAAATAGGACGGTAGCATTCGAAGCGGCATTTTGGTGGTTACTTCACAAAAGCGACCGTTTTTCGCTCGGAAAATGGAAAAGGGCTTTTCCGTGCGACAAAAGGTAAACTTCCTCCTGCAACATTGTTCTCCATACCAATGTCCACACACATGCATAATATGGGCACAACATCACAAACTATGCCGTGATTCAAGACATAACATCGGTCATTTGGACGAAAGCCATGAAACCTCGAACATGATAGGTCATTTTGTGAAGGTTTTTGAAACATGATCAATATACCAAGTCTGTATTTTTCTTTCAACTATGTAACATAATATGACACCACGAAGGATTTTCATTGTTCGGATTTTTTGAATTTATTATGCCCGTTTTGAATTATCGAATTTCTAACTATGGTCGAACCGGTGTGCATGAAGATAGGGACGAGCATCGTTAGAACTTGCATTGGATCTCTGAAGAAACCACATATTGCGAGTCTAAAATGATTTTTCAAAAATCACAGGCGATAGATCATGTCTTGTAACACCCTCGAGAATCGGACCTATGCAAATTTGGGCAAAATTCACCAAACCCGCATAGAAAGCGATTCAAAGGTGCCCACCAGCACTTTCGTGCGGTGGAAAACAAAGTAATAACATTACACAACAGTCCTCGATGGGACCCTGAGCAGATATATATATAACGACTCAATGAGTCAAGAATACGATATAATATACAAAGATCCAAATCACCTTGAAAGCGGTAGGCGTCCGACTACGGACAAGAAGCAAATGGGGCTAAGAGCCACGAAGAATAACCAATGGCGTCCATAACCCTGCCGAGCCAAGCGGAAGGGTAACCACGCTAACGGCGTCGATCTCAAAACCTGCTTAACAAAGGGGTGCGACAAAGGGCAAAGCAGAAAAACAAAGAAGGAGGCGTCGATCTTGAGGCGATTACGGCGAGGCTAGAATTGGCGGTCCTCGCCTACAAAGGTATGGTGGGTGGCGGCGTGACAGACACTAAACAACCTATAGAGACTCGATACAATGGCGGTTATCGGGAGGGTAAGAAAGACCTATTCGGATCAACAAGCTAACACCAAACAAAACCCAACTGGCGTTTCCCCTCGAGACCAAACGAGGAAGTCAACCGAGGAACTCACGCAGTTGGCAGTTTACTTGTGCGATTATAGTTGCGGCACTTTACTAGTCGAGTTTAAATAATCGTCCGATAAGGTAGCGGTGGGCACTTTTAGTTAACCATTCCGTTATAGTTGTAACTCTTACTAATCGGTGCGAGATAGCATGAGATAAACCCAAAACCCAGTTGTTGGTACTTTTATTCAGCCAATTCGTTGTAGTTGCAATACTTACTAGTCATATACAATTGTCGCGACAACCAAACAAGCAATTGTGGGCAGTATTATTAGCCATTCCGTTATAGTGAGGCTGATTACTAGTCATTGTAAGTCAAATTTATAACAATAAACTTTAGTTATGCTTGTCTATGATCGAGATCATGCTCCAAGTCGTCCATATCCGGACACGGCTTTGAAAGTTTTACCGGCGGGTGCACCAATAGCAACACGCTCGATCAACCTCGGAAAAACCAAATCAAAACCCAACGAGGCTTTCACATTGAACAATCAGATTGAAATATTTCAGGGCCACCCTTGGAGTATACCATAGCGGAGTAAGCAAGCTCGAGCGGACTCAAGGTTTACGTCGATGGTACGTAAGCAATGAGTCCCCAATCGGGGAATCGATACCGAAAACATCCGTTTACCTAAGCGATGCGATTAAGATACCTCGCTGTAAATAAATAAGCGATAAAACATGGCATAAGTACAGGATCGTAAATAAAACCTCAAACTAGTTTGTGGCCCCAAGAAATAAGACGGAATCAAGCTACGGCTCGGGGGTCCCATATACCTCCGGATGTGGATAGCAGAAAATCAAGGAACAGGTATCAAGTACTCGGGGTCTTACGGGACACAAGTGGGCGTTCGGAAACCAAATATTATCTATCACCCACCGATGCCTCTGCTTATTCAATTTTAGTTGTTAAACAGTAATTAGAGTGGCGGTAAGTAAAGCTAGAATCATCTCCAACAACAACATGCGGCAATACATCAGCAACTGTGGCATATGACGACACACATCCGCACTTGAGCAAGCAACTACGACACGCAAGTCCAACTATCTACCAAACAACAGGTAATAGGGTGTGTCCAAGGCAATATAAGGCTGCAAGGGAGATATCGGGTACGGAAACTAGAGCATCGCAACACAGATAGCAATAGATCAACAGGAGGGAATAAAGACTATAAAAGTAAGATAGGTAGAAAGAGGGAGATGCTCGCCTGAAAACATTGTCGAAAAGGTTCATCCGAAGATCGGTGACTCACATCAACTCAACGGTCTTATCCGCGAAGAAGCAAAACACTAGAAGAAACAAGATGCAACATTTAATACAACGGCAGAAGATCGGCATGATGCATGCATGATGGATGACAGGCAAGGTCTTGATGCAATTAGGTCATATTAAGCGGAACCGGGGTCCCGACAATTAATTAGTAGGTTCAAGTTGTTTAGAAACCCCCGCAAATTAAATGTTGTTTAACATGGCCAAAATATAGCACCGGTTCGCTACATCAATTTTAAATGAGGCCAATATAAGGCTAGATTTGCCCGCATATGGGCCCCATTTTTAATTGTTAGGTGATTCGGCATAAGGCCCCCAAACCAATGATATGCATGCAAGATGACAATTTAGTATGCGACAAGTTGTTATTATGTTATAAAATAGGGTTCGAGGGAAAAGGTCACACATAGGGTTCGGCGAACTTGGGGGTTCCGGGGTTCGGGGTTCGGGGTCGGTCTCGGGGTCCAGGACTCGACGGCCTCGGCGGGATCGTTCTCGGATATCGGAGTAGGGTCTTGGCGCAACCGGGGAGCAGGGCTTGGCTGGCGTCGGGGGCGCATCGGGTTCTTCCGGGTCGGGGCGTTCTTGTCAACGCGAAGATCTTGCCGGGTCCCACGGGGCCGGTCTTGCCGTTTCGAGGGTCTTGTTGGGTCCGCGCCGTCGCGTCGGTCTCGGCATCCGGGGGCGTCGGGTCATGGCGTCTGAGGCAGTTCTTGGCGTCCGTGTGACGGTCTTGTTGTGTCGAGGCTCGGCCTTCGGATCCATGTCGGAGGTCTTGGGGGAGACGGTGACATGCGGCCCATGAGTAAGAACTTGTCGTCGGGGAAGAACTTGGATGGATCCAGCTTTGGTGGTTCTTCCGGTAGCACCAACCAATGTCATTCCCACAGCTAACACCAGTATCTCTTCAATTGTAAACACCATTTGTCTCGCATGCAGAGATGGAGTGACGATGCAGGGCATGTACTGGGGCTCGGGGTCACATAACAGGGACGTGCACGCGCAGGAGGGAGGCGACGAAGATGGGCGCAAGAGGCGTGAAGGGCCTGCGGGAGGATGGCGAGGCGACGCCGGCCAGTCGGAGCCCGGGAGGACGCGAGAGGCGGCTCGCCGGAGGACAACGCGGCGGGCGCCAGTGTGTGGCGAGAGGAGAGCTGGCGGAGCAGAGGTTGGGGTCGGGGAGGCAGTCTGGCAGCGGAGGAGGTCCGGGCCGAGGCGGAGGCCGACGAGGCGCCGCGCGCGGGAACTCAGCGGGTGGAGGAGAGGATGGCCATGAGGTGGCGAGCTCGCGGAGAGGGGCCGAGGAGGCGGTGACGGGCGGAGGTGAGCGCGGAGGAGGGAGCTTCGTCTGGCCAGGCTCTGTGTGGCCGTGCTGCAGCGGGTCGGCCGGGCTTGGCCGGGAGGAGAGGCAGGCGGCGTCTGGCTCGGAGAGGAGGCAGCGAGCGCAGCGGCGCAGGCGGACGGTGACGGAGCTCGGTGAGGCTGCTCTGGCAGTGAGGGAGAGCTGCAGGCGGGGAGCCAGTGGGTCAGCATGTGCGGAGCTCGGGCCAGAACCCGGCCAGCGGAGAAAGCGAGGAAGGTGGGGAGAGCAGGCTCGGAGGAGGAAGAAGGCGGTCACAGGGCGGCGCCGAGGCTCGGCACAGGAAAGGGGTCGGGGAGGGTGGAAGGTGGGACCCGCGGTCCAGTGGCAGCGTGAGAGAGGGGCCAGGCGGTTTGGCCAGCGCGTGTGCGTGTGAGGAAGGAAGTGGGGTGGGACAGGGGGAGAGGGGAGAGGGGGTGGGGTGAGAGAGGATGGCCAAGCTGATGTGGCGGGTTGGGATTGGTGGGGATTTGGGGAGGGTGAGATGGCGTGTGAGTGGCTGGGGTGAGGTGGCAGCCGGGTTGGGGTAGGATATTAGGTAGAAGTAGGATTTAGATGGGGCGGTGCAGGATGGACCGATTTAAAAATCTGGGCGGTCGTTGGTCCGGTCGATCGCCCAAACTAAAATTAATAAAACTTTTATTTGTTTTAAACGGGCCGTGCGCAAACTGATAGCGGCCAAAATAAAATATTCCGGGGACCCGGTGTTCGGTGTTTGAATAAGATGGGGCGTTTGGAAAACAAATCGGGGTTTTCGAAAATAGTTTTGGCAAACAATGCATGATGATGACGATGCAATGCACAAATTCAACGCGATTTTCTAGTAGTGGTTTTGCGGGATGCCACAATTCGACACCACTAACAATGGATCTCGCCCTCGAGATCCGCCTCATGGTACCGGAAGGAAGGTCGGCGTTCTGATCTTCTCTCTTCGTGTAGATCCTCGCGACACCACTAACGATGGTTCCTTCTTCATCTGGGAATCGGCGACACCACCAACAAAGGTTCGTTGTTCCTGATCGTCGAGAGAGCACTCTGGAAACAAAAGGTCGAAGGTAGAGGTATCACAAATAAAGCCACCCCTAACTTCCGTGGACGGAGTAAATTGCTGGATCCACTGCCTCGACGTACAAGAGCGAATGATAAGAGCAGTGGTAGGGTAGCTAATCCATCCCACACTCAACCCATTACTCTGCACACGAATAGGCGGATTAAGCAACCAACTCTCGGGATTAGACTGAAGATCTCGACAAGCGAGGTTCGGAAAACAAGGGAGTATTGCCAGCGGAAATCGTATGAAAGACACACTGATTAGGTTTCGCGATGGTTCCGTTGGCATGAACAACACGTGCTCAAGGTCGACTCCAACTTCACCAAAGCTCGTCCTTCTCATATGTTTTTCAACGACACTGATATCCAGCAAGGAACACAGATGGACAAAGAGCTCAAGAACATCAGATTGGAGGAAGGGTACAACATACAAGTTGCAGATTGATGATCGTAGCACCTCCGTTACAAAAGGAAGAAAGCGAAACCACGAAGGTCTGACGGAAAACCAACCCCGAGAATTCCTGGACTCGAAGAAGGAGATGAGAGCGGATTCAAAACGCGCAGAGGTAAGAGGAGAATAGCAGAGGGGTAAGGAATAAAATCAGACCTAACCAGAACTATCCAACCGATTTTCAAAAATAGTTTTTACACTTCTACTTCGGCCGTTAGCTAGGTTATCCTCTGATTTGGACTTGTGGGTATCATAGCTTTGAGCTCGATACCACTCAGTAACACCCTCGAGAATCGGACCTATGCAAATTTGGGCAAAATTCACCAAACCGCATAGAAAGCGATTCAAAGGTGCCACCAGCACTTTAAATGGGTGGAAAACAAAGTAATAACATTACACAACGGTCCTCGATGGGACCCACGAGCAGATATATATATGGCGACTCAATGAGTCAAGAATACAGATATAATATACAAAGATCCAAATCACCTTGAAAGCGGTAGAGCGTCCGACTACGGACAAGAAGCAAATGGGGCTAAGAGCCGAAGAATAACCAATGGCGTCCATAACCTGCGAGCCAAGCGGAAGGTAACCACGCTAACGGCGTCGATCTCAAAACCTGCTTAACAAAGGGGTGCCGACAAAGGCAAAGCAGAAAAAACAAAGAAGGAGCGTCGATCGAGGCCGATGCAGCGAGGCTAGAATTGGCGTCCTCGCCTACAAAGGTATGGTGGATCGGCGGCGGCAAAGATACACTAAACAACCTATAGAGACTCGATACAAGCTGGCGGTTATCGGAGGTAAGAAAGACCTATTCGGATCAACCTGAAGCTAACACCAAACAAAACCCAACTGGCGTTTCCCCTCGAGACCAAACGAGAAGTCAACCGAGGAACTCACGCAGTTGGCAGTTTACTTGTGCGATTATAGTTGCGGCACTTTACTAGTCGTTTAAATAATCGTCACGATAAGGTAGCGTGGGCACTTTTAGTTAACCATTCCGTTATAGTTGTAACTCTTACTAATCAGTGCGAGATAGCATGAGATAAACCCAAAACCCAGCGGTTGTTGGTACTTTTATTCAGCCAATTCGTTGAAGTTGCAATACTTACTAGTCATATACAATTGTCATGGCGACAACCAAACAAGCAATTGTGGGCAGTATTATTAGCCATTCCGTTATAGTGAGGCTGATTACTAGTCATTGTAAGTCAAATTTATAACAATAAACTTTAGTTATGCTTGTCTATGATCGAGAATCTTGCTCCAAGTCGTCCATATCCGGACACGGCTTTGAAAGTTTTACCGGCGGGGTGCACCAATAACACACGCTCGATCAACCTCGGAAAAACCAAATCAAAACCCAACGAGGCTTTCACGGTGAACAATCACAGGATTGAAATATTTGAGGCCACCTTGAGTATACCATAGCGGAGTAAGCAAGCTCGAGACGGACTCAAGGTTTACGTCGATGGTCAGAACGGCACAGTCCCCAATCGGGGACTGCCGATACCGAAAACATCCGTTTACCTAACATGCAAAGGTGCAATACCTCGCACAATCGTAAATAAAGCAATAAAACATGGCATAAGTACAGGATCGTAAATAAAACCTCAAACTAGTTTGTGGCCCCAAGAAATAAGACGGAATCAAGCTCGGCTCGGGGTCCCATATACCTCCGGATGTGGATAGCGCAAAAATCAAGGAACAGTATCAAGTACTCGGGGTCTTCGGGACACAAGTGGGCGTGGAAACCAAATATTATCTATCACCCACCGATGCCTCTCGCTTATTCAATTTTAGTTGTTAAACAAATTAGAGTGGCGGTAAGTAAAGCTAGAATCATCTCCAACAACAACATGCGGCAATACATCAAGAATGGCATATGACGACACACATCCGCACTTGAGCAAGCAACTACGACCGCATAAGTCCAACTATCTACCAAACAACGTAATAGGGTGTGTCCAAGGCAATATAAGGCTGCAAGGGAGATATCGTGCGAAACTAGAGCATCATACAGATAGCAATAGATCAACAGGAGGAATAAAGACTATAAAAGTAAGATAGGTAGAAAGAGGAGATGCTACTTTGAAAACATTGTCGAAAAGGTTCATCCGAAGATCGGGCGAAGCTCACATCAACTCAACGGTCTTATCATGAAGAAGCAAAACACTAGAAGAAACCGAATGCAACATTTAATACAACGGCGGAAGATCGGCATGATGCATGCATGATGGATGACAGGGCAAGTGCGATGCAATTAGGTCATATTAAGCGGAACCGGGTCCGACAATTAATTAGTAGGTTCAAGTTGTTTAGAAACCCCGCAAATTAAATGTTGTTTAACATGGCCAAAATATAGCACGGTTCGCTACATCAATTTTAAATGAGGCCAATATAAGGCTAGATTTGCGCATATGGGCCCCATTTTTAATTGTTAGGTGATTCGGCATAAGGCCCCCAAACCAATGATATGCATGCAAGATGACAATTTAGTATGCGACAAGTTGTTATTATGTTATAAAATAGGGTTCGAGGGAAAAGGTCACACATAGGGTTCGGCGAACTTGGGGGTTCCGGGGTTCGGGGTTCGGGGTCGGTCTCGGGGTCCAGGACTCGACGGCCTCGGCAGGATCGTTCTCGGATATCGGAGTAGGGTCTTGGCGCAACCGGGGAGCAGGGCTTGGCTGGCGTCGGGGGCGCATCGGGTTCTTCCGGGTCGGGGCGTTCTTGTCAACGCGAAGATCTTGCCGGGTCCCACGGGGCCGGTCTTGCCGTTTCGAGGGTCTTGTTGGGTCCGCGCCGTCGCGTCGGTCTCGGCATCCGGGGGCGTCGGGTCATGGCGTCTGAGGCAGTTCTTGGCGTCCGTGTGACGGTCTTGTTGTGTCGAGGCTCGGCCTTCGGATCCATGTCGGAGGTCTTGGGGGAGACGGTGACATGCGGCCCATGAGTAAGAACTTGTCGTCGGTGAAGAACTTGGATGGATCCAGCTTTGGTGGTTCTTCCGGTAGCACCAACCAATGTCATTCCCACAGCTAACACCAGTATCTCTTCAATTGTAAACACCATTTGTCTCGCATGCAGAGATGGAGTGACGATGCAGGGCATGTACTGGGGCTCGGGGTCACATAACAGGGACGTGCACGCGCAGGAGGGAGGCGACGAAGATGGGCGCAAGAGGCGGCGAAGGGGCCCTGCAGGAGGATGGCGAGGCGCGGACGCTGGCCAGTCGGAGCCCGGGAGGAGGGCGGCTCGCGGAGGAAACGGCGGGCGCCAAGGCTGTGCAGAGAGGAGAGGCGGAGCGAGAGGTTGGGGTCGGGGAGGCAGTCTGCAGCAGGCGGAGGAGGTCCGGCCAGCGAGGCGGAGGCAGGCGCCGATCGCCGGGAACTCGGGTGGAGGAGAGGATGGTCATGGGGTGGCGAGCTCATGAGAGAGGCCGAGGAGGAGCGGTGAGGCGGAGGTGAGGCGGAGGAGGAGCTCGTCGGTGTGGGCGGCGGAGCTCCGGTGCGGCCGTGCTGGTCGGCCGTGGCGCGGCCGAGGAGAGGCGACGGGCGGCGGCTCGGGAGAGGGAGGCCGTGACAGTGGTGAGGCGGGCAGTGTGAACTCGGTGAGGCTGCGCTCTGGCCGGTGAGGAGAGCTGCGGGCGGCAGGGAAGCTGCCGGCGGGTCCGGCAGCAGTGGCGGAGCTCGGACAGAGCCTGTGGCCATGAGGAGAAAGCGAGGAAGGTGGGGGAGGCGGGCTCGGAGGAGGAAGAAGGCAGGGTCTGGGGGCAGAGGCACAGGAAAGGAGTACCGGGAGGGTGGAAGGTGGGACCAGCGGTCCAGTGGCCAGCGTGAGAGAGGGCAGGCGGTTTGGCAGGCGTGCGTGTGTGAGGAAGGAAGTGGGGTGGGGACGGAGAGGAGAGAGAGGTGGGGTGAGAGAGGATGGCCAAGCGATGTGGCGGGTTGGGGTTGGTGGGATTTGGGGAGGGTGAGATGGCGGCGTGTGAGTGGCGGGGTGAGGTGGCAATGGTTGGGGTAGGATATTAGGTAGAAGTAGGATTTAGATGGGCGGTGCGGGATGGACCGATTTAAAAATCTGGGATCGTTGGTCGGTGCGCCCGTTCATTGCCAAACTAAAATTAATAAAACTTTTATTTGTTTTAAGCGGGCCGCAAATGATAGCGGCCAAAATAAAATATTCGGGACCCGGTGTTGTGTTGAATAAGATGGGGCGTTTGGAAAACAAATCGGGGTTTTCGAAAATAGTTTTGGCAAACAATGCATGATGATGACGATGCAATGCACAAATTCAACGCGATTTTCTAGTAGTGGTTTTGCGGGATGCCACATGTACCTGTAGTACAAACCGGACTCACTTCCTGCCGATTCGGCAGACATTTGTCCTTTTTACCCGGGATGGATGAAAAGGTTTGAGATGTATCGGTTGGGAGATAGTCCATGTAAGGTGGACAAGTATTTTATGAAAATAGGACGGTAGTATTCTGAAACTGCATTTTCGTGGTTACTTCACAAAACGACCCATTTTTGCGCTCGGAAAATGGAAAAGGGCTTTTCCGTGCGACAAAAAGGAAAACTTCCTCCTGCAACATTGTTCTCCATACCAATGTCCACATGCATGCATAATATGGGCACAATATCACAAACTATCCCGTGATTCAGCACATAACATCGGTCATTTGGACCGAAAGCCATGAAACCCCGAACATGATAGGTCATTTTGTGAAGGTTTTTGAAACATAATCAATATACCAAGTGGTATTTTTCCTTTCAACTATGTAACATAATATGACACCACGAAGGATTTTCATTGTTCGGATTTTTTTTGAATTTATTATGCCCGTTTTGAATTATCGAATTTCTAACTATGGTCGAACCGGTGTGCATGAAGATAGGGGACAAGCATCGTTAGAACTTGCATTGGATCTCTGAAGAAACCACATATTGCGAGTCTAAAAATGATTTTTTCAAAAAATCACGGGCGATAGATCATGTACCTGTAGTACAAACCGGACCCACTTCCTACCGATTCGGCAGACATTTGTCCTTTTTACCCGGGATGGACGAAAAGGTTTGAGATGTCCCGGTTGGGAGATAGTCCATGTAAGGTGGTCTAGTATTTTAGTAAAATGGGACGATAGCATTCTGAAACGACATTTTGGTGGTTACATCATAAAACGACCCGTTTTTTGCGCTCGGAAAATGGAAAAGTGCTTTTCCGTGCGACGAAAAGGTAAACTTCCTCCTGCAACATTGTTCTCCATACCAATGTCCACACACATGCATAATATGGGCACAACATCACAAACTATGACGTGATTCAGCACATAGCATCGGTCATTTGGACCGAAAGCCATGAAACCTCGAACATGATAGGTCATTTTGTGAAGGTTTTTTCGAAAAATGATCAATATACCAAGTCTGGTATTTTTCGTTTCAACTATGTAACATAATATGACACCACGCGAAGGATTTTCATTATTCGGATTTTTTTAAATTTATTATGCCCGTTTTGAATTATCTGAATTTCTAACTATGGTCGAACGGTGTGCATGAAGATAGGGGCGAGCATCGTTAGAACTTGCATTGGATCTCGAAGAAACCACATATTGCGAGTCTAAAATGATTTTTCAAAAATCACGGACGATGGATCATGTACTGTAGTACAAACCGGACCCACTTCCTACCGATTCTAAGACATTTGTCCTTTTACCGGGATGGACGAAAAGGTTTAAGATGTATCGGTTGGGAGATAGTCCATGTAAGGTGGTCTAGTATTTTAGGAAAATAGGACGGTAGCATTAAAGCGGAATTTTGGTGGTTACTTCACAAAGCGACCCGTTTTGCGCTCGGAAAATGGAAAAGGGCTTTTCCGATGCGACAAAAGGAAAACTTCCTCTGCAACATAGAGGAAATGCCTATATAAAGAGAGGGTTCATATTTAGTCGGTTGGAGAAACCAACATGTTGGAAGGATTCTTGGCAGTGGGCGGACAACACTAATAATAGGGGTGAGTGTCGACATTATGTCGCGGCTATACCTTGTCCCGGATGGTGTCACCAACCGGGACTAAAGATGAACCTTTAGTCCCGGTTGGAGACACCAACCGGGACTAAAGATGAGTCAGCACTAATAATAGGGGTGAGTGTCAACATTATGTCGTGATTGTCGACATTATGCCGAGCTGCTTGTACTATAAATATGCATCCTTGTGAGTCCAGTTTGAGGCATCTCCAAGATGGTTTTAGAGAGCAGGGACACCACTACGGCCAGTTTCAGGGAGATGCCGACGGAGCCCAGTCCTCCGGCATCTCCGAGAAACTGGTCATAGAGGCACTCCCTAATATGTGAAATTAGTTAGCTCCGAGGCGTATTTATCTAGTTAGTGAAGTTACAAGCTGCAAGATGGTTTTCGAGAGCAGGGACACCACTGCGGTGGAGGCAACTTCCGCGATGGAGGACGCCCAGCACAGTCGTGGCAGCACCGCGATCGCAATAACGAACCCTCAGCATACGAAAAACTTTCGGGTCCATGCACCATCCACTTCTACATCGACAAGCAGGATGGTAAGAAGAAGGCAAGCCACATGCTCAAGGACTGCCGCGAGTCCCAGAAGCTCAGCGAAAGCATGGCTCAGATGAGGCAACAAGCTCCACCCCCTGGGTTCGGAAATGCACCCGCACCAGGTGAAATAACGCATGGAGCTCCTCCACCGCCACCTGTAGGAGGCCCGAACCAACCAGTCGCACCAGCACAGAACAATGTTGGGCACGGGTATCCCCCACCGAAAGGAGCATTGATGATCCAGAAGGGGCGCCCGACGAATAGGGTGCAGAAGAAAATCACCCGTCAGATCAACCTGGCCGTGACAACTCCACCCGCCATCCCTGAGTACCTCAGCGGATCAGAGTCCTGCATCACGTTCAGTCGTTCGGATCACCCTTGCGGATCCTCACCCGGTCATGCTGCCCTCGTCTTTGGGCGCAGATCGGAGGTTTCGAGATGAGCCGCGTCTTCATGGACGGCGGCAACGGCATCAACCTGATGTTCGCAAGCACTCTAGCAGCAATGCGGATCCCGCTGTGCAGCCTGGAACAGTCAGACACAACGTTCCACGACATCGTCCCAGGAAAGGGCATATTCCCTCTAGGAAAAATATGGCTCGACGTCATCTTCGGCAAGCCAGACAACTTCCGATGCGAGCGGCTCGAATTTGAAGTGGTGGACTGGCCATCACAATACCACGCCATCCTCGGGCGTGTAGCATTTGCAAGGTTCTTGGCTGTCCCACACTACGCATACCTGCTACTCAAGATGCCAGGACCCAGAGGCGTCATCACGGTCCACGGGAGCTTCACCCAATCGGACCACTACGACAGGGACTTCAACAGAATCTCCCAGTCATTCGGCATGCAGGATGAGCTCGTAAGGCTCTGCGATGTGACGGACAACGGGGCACCCCCAGTCGCACGACAAAATGCACCCGACATGTCTTTCGACTTCACCGTCAACACAAAGAAAGTGCAGGTTCACCCGACGGATGCCTCCAAGACGGCGCTGATCGCCGACGACCTTAGCCCCGCATAGGAAAGCGCGCTCGTCGAATTCCTCCGTGAGCGCTGGGAAATCTTCGCCTGGTGTCCAGCGGACATGCCAGGAGTTCCCAGGGAATTCGCCGAGCACGCACTCAACGTCTTTCCAAACACCAAGCCCGTCAAGCAGTCCATCCGGAGATTGTCCGAGCCATGGGCCGAAGCCATCAGAATGGAAATCAACAGACTACTCGCTGCAGACTTCATCGGGGAGATCAAAGAAAGCGAGTGGCTCGCAAATACAGTGATGGTCCCCAACAAGGACACGGACATCCTGCAGATGTGCGTAGACTTCACGTCGCTGAACAAGCACTGCCCAAAGGACCACTTCTCTCTTCCTCGGACGATCAAATCATCGATTCGACTGCAGGATGCGAGAAACTCTCCTTCCTCGACGCCTACTCCGGCTACAACCAGATTCGACTCAAGGTCGAAGATCAAGAGAAAACGGCGTTTATTACACCGTTCGGAGTGTTCTGCTATAACACAATGCCCTTCAGGCTAAATAACGCAGGTGCCACATACCAGCGATGCATGCAGGCATGCCTCAAGGACCAGATCGGTCGCAACGTCCAAGTCTATGTCGACGACATAGTCATCAAAATCAGGTAGACAAGAACGCTCATCGACGATCTCCACGAGACATTTGATAATCTCGACCGCTACAGGATCAAGCTCAATCCCGAAAAGTGCGCCTTTGGCATCCCATCGGGTCAGCTGCTTGGGTACTTCATCTCCCGGCGAGGGATCGAGGCGAACCCGAAGAAAATATGGGCCATCATGGCCAAGGAGAAGCCGAAGAACCTCAAGGGTGTCCAGCAGCTTGCAGGACGAATAGCGGCATTGAGCAGGTTCATCAGCCGCATGGGCGAGAAAGCCCTGCCATTCTACCAATTGCTACGCAAGGCAGATAAATTCGAGTGGACACACAGGCGGACGACGCGTTGAAGATCTGGCTGCTCCACCTCGCCCGTCTTGGTTACGCCAAAGGGCGCGAGCCCCTCTTTTGTACATAGCAGCCACACACCGGTGGTAAGCACCGTCTTGGTGGTTGAGCGACCGAAGAAGGCAAGACCCATGGGGTCCAACACCCAATCTACTACCTCAGCGAGGTATTGACGCCAACAAAGCAGAGGTACCCTCACTACCAGAAACTCGCCTACGGCGTGTTCATGACGGCTCGACGGTTGAGCCATTACTTCCAGGAGCAACAGGTGATGGTCGTCAACGAAGCACCCCTGAAAAGCATCTTAAACAATCCGGAGGCCACAGGACGCGTGGCCCTGTGGGGCATCGATTTGTCACCCCTAGACACCGTCTACGAAAAGCGACTCGCAATCAAGTCTCAGGTCCTCCCGGACTTCCTTGTACACTGGATGGAGCTACAGCTTCCAGACACCCCAGACATGTCACAGTCATGGGCGATGCATTTCTACGGCTCCAAGCGCCGCTAGATGGCAAGAGTCCTCTTGACCTCCCAGGCGACAAGATGAAGTACGTCCTTCGGATGAAATTCTGAGCTTCCAACAACGAGGCCGAATACGAAGCCCTCATCCACGGCATGAGGATGGCAAAGATCTGCGGCGCAACGCGCCTGGTCATCTACGGTGACTCCAACCTCGTCGTCCAACAGACGATGAATGAGTGCGACGCACACGCCGAAAACATGATCGCGTACCGCGCACTTTACAACTCACTCGAGGGAGAATTTGACGGCTGTGAGCTTCGGCACGTTGGAAGAGAAAGCAACGAGGAAGCCGACAGACTCGCCAACATCGGCTCCACCTGCGCAAGGGTGCCACCAGGTGTGTTCCTCGAACAGATCTACGTGCCATCCATCAAGTGGAAATTCCCCAAGGGATCACCCGAAGAAGCAGAACAATCGGGGGCTACGCTATCCGAAGGTCATGAAGGACCCGAAAAACTGGACACAGAAGTCGCCACGGTCAACCTGATGCAGGTCATGGCAGTCGAAGAAACATGGACATGACCGTACCTCCAATACTTGATAGACGGAGAACTACCTGATAGCCCGACAGATGCCCGACGCATATCTCGCCGGTCAAAAGCCTTCACCATCATCAATGGCGAGCTGTACAAGCGCAACATTTCGGGCGTATTACAAAGGTGCGTCACCATCGGTGACGGGAAAACCATACTTCAAGACATCCATGAGGGCATCTGCGGCCATCACGCAGGCAGTCTCTCCCTTGTCGCCAAAGCTCTACGAGATGGATTCTACTGGCCAACGGCCATGAATGATGCAAAAGACATCGTCTGAAGATGCAAAGGGTGCCAAAGGTTCTCTGACAAACCACACGCACCCGGGTCAGAGCTCAGGCCCATACCCTTGGCCTAGCCCTTCGCCCAATGGGGCCTCGACATGACTGGCAAACTGCCAAGGTCCTCGAAAGGAGGGCACGTCTACCTCCTGGTCGCAGTCGACAAATTCACCAAGTGGATCGAAGCCATGCCGGTCATTAACCAAAAGGGCAAGACTGCCGTCAAGTTCTTTGAATCCATTGTCTAGAGGTTCGGCGTACAACATAGCATCATCACTGACAATGGATCGAACTTCATCTCCAAAGAATTCCAAGACTTCTGCGAAGGCCTTGGAATCAACATCACATACGCCTATGTGGCGCACCCATAAGCACGGGCGGTGGAAAAGCCAGCGCCTAATCGGCGCTGGCATCAAGAAGCGCCTCATGAGCCCACTCGAGCGACTCGCCGGAGCCTGGACGAAAGAGCTACCCTCCGTCCTATGGAGCTTGCATACCATGCCAAACAGCTCTACTGGCTACACGCCGTTCTTCATGGTGCACGGAGCCAAAGCGGTGCTACCAGCCGAAGTACGCCACCAGGACCCCGGGGTCGTCGCTTATAGCGAAGCCAAATCCACATCTGCACTCGAAGACGCCGTCTACACACTCGACGAAGCACGAGACATAGCAGCAGCTCGATCAGCGGTGTACCAGCAGAGTCTCCGCAACTACCACAGCCGATGGCTGCGCCCAAGGTCCTTCGTCGAAGGAGACCTCGTCTTGCGGCTCAAGCAAGAGCGACCGAAGAAATTCGAGTCACCATGGGAAGGACCCTACATCATCACCGAAGTCATCCCAGGTGGCGCCTATCGCCTCAAGCACGTGGAGTCTGGAGTCGCATACTCCAACCCATGGAACGTCGCACAGCTGCGACGATTCTACCCCTAGCTACCTACCCCTTTACTTTCAATAAGGCTATTCAGCCAAGGCTACTCAGCTGAACAATGTACCTCCTCCATTACGATATAAATAAAGCTAAGTGTCTCGCCCCAAAAATTTTGTTTTTCTATCTGCACTTTTACTTCATGCTACAAATGCACTCGGGGGCTCCCCACACCTCATGATTTCGTCGACTGTGGATAACACGTGTACGCCTAAGTAGCTGACCACGTCAGGCTAACGAAAAAGACACGCATGCGAACAAAGCACTACGTGCTCAAACAACAACCAAACCTTTATAACAAAGGGCAAAACACGCCCAATCAAATATATACAAATTTTACATTTATCTCTTTTACAGGCACTACCTATTCTGAAGAATAACCTGAGCACGCTGCTCAAATAGATCTACGATCTCTTGACATCGCCCTCTGACGCGTAATGCGGACGCATATCCCACACACCACCACCTGGTCGAGGGGATGGTCCAGCCGGTACAACGGACAGATCTACATCAGGGCGATGCAGCCTCATAAGGGACAACGAAGCCTTCACTCCCGCGATGAGCTAATGCCGCACCAACTCCTTGACACGATTCATGTTCTAAAACTTCGACAGAAGACCAGAAAGGGTTGTTGGTGGAGCATCCAACGGAAACATCACATGCAGAACCGACGCGAGCGAAGTCTGCACCTGCGATACTTGGTGAACGAGATCTTGCACCATCGCAAGGACCATAGCACGGTCACGATCCATCCAGAAAAACCCGCCGGCTTTCATGTCCTGTTGAATCAAACAATTGACCCGAACAGCAACACGCTCCTTCTCCTCCCTTGGAGCAAGGTTAGCACCTGCAATACTTGTACAAAAGTAAGATGCAATGCCAGCAGGTAGGGCTGGAATTATAACTCGAAACTTGCGAGTTAAATGAGTAACTCATGACACAGCTTGGCTCGGCTCGAACTCGGTGTCTAACGAGTCGAGCCAAGTTTTTGATTTGAGCTTGTTTGTTCACCCAAACTAAATGAGCTACTCGCGAGCTACTCATTTAGCTCGTTAAACTCGTTCAAATATAGAGTATAAAAATTTTCATCAATAAGTGCCATACTATGAACAGTAATGCTACACATACATGCAATTTATTTACGGAAGGGGCTTACGGACTGACGTGGTGAGAAGCATTGTGTACTGATTCGCTAGAAAAACAACCAACCCAAATACTTGTCCAACCAAATCAGGCCACGTTTAGTCCGTAAATCAATTTTGTAAGTTCAGTCCGTAGGTGTAGGATTATTGTACTATGAATGTTACTTGAACCTATAATGGTGTAGAGCTACTATATTTTTTATTGATCTTCCTTCGTATTATTATGAAAGTACTATTGTTGTTCTAGTTTCAAATTAGTAGAATAGTTACTAGTTTTTTTATATGTGCTCATATTCATAACTTATAACAATCTAAACGAGCTGCTCGCGAGCTACTTGTGAGTTTATCGAGTTGAGCCGAGTTTCAAATATGAGCTCATTCTGTAAACGAGTCGAGTCGAGCTAACTCGTTAGTTGAACGAGCTTTAGCGAGTCGACCCGAGTTGGCTCGTCTCGGCTCGAATTCCAGCCCTACCAGCAGGCGCATCCGAAGAAATGGGCAACAGCTCAAAAAACTTACACTGAAGCTGCTCGGATAATGGAAGCAATTCCGCCATCAAGTACTCCTCTCTGGCAGCACCGCGATCCGCCTTGGACTTCCAAACGTCGGCATGGCCACGCACCCCAAGCAACTCTTTCTCGAGACTATGAACACGGTCTCGAAGAAATGCAAGCTGCGACGAATCATCCAAGGATGGACGCAGCCGCGCTGCAGGCGAGGTGTCAACGGGATCAGAACCCGAAGGACCCTAGATCAACAGAAAGGCAAAGACATGAACACGCAGACGAAGGAGCACATAACTCAACAAATTCATTAAAGTGCATCAAAAGCCACTACGTGGCACAAGGATTTGTTTATCAAAATAATTACAACAAAATGACTACAACTATCCTACAGCTACAGCGCCTAAGACGCGGCACCCTGAGTAGCCTCGGAGCCGGATTGCCTCGCCTTGGCTTCCCCCTGCTGCCGTAGTGCGTACTCGGCCAGCAGATCAATCAGCTTCGGCCCATAACGCTTACAGCGAGCAGAATAGGTAGCGAAGGCTACCTCGGATCCATCAGCAGTCGTCGGCATCCGGGAAGTGACCTGGGGAAGGTCCAGCTCCGCCCCAGCCGCCAAGGCCATTTCCAGCCCGACGGATGCACCGATGCCCTTTTGCTTGCTCTTGTACGCCGCAGGTGCTTCGGCTGACAGCGCCTCCGCCAGAGCATCAACATCATCAAGGGTCGCGCCCTTGGGGACAAGATCCTTGTAGAAGCGCCCAAGAACCTCCTTGGCCTTGGCAAGAGAGCTGACGACGGTGCCGCAGCGATTTTCAACCGCCGCAGCAGCATCATCTAGAGCACTCCCGTGCTCCAGAGCACCGCGATCAAACTCGATGCCTGCGGCGTCTAAAACAACAATGAATAAGAATGAACGACATCACCGCACAAGAAAGACAAGGAAATCAAAAAGAGGACGGCGACGATACTCACCCGAAACAGCCTTGGCAGCCGCCATAAGCTTGCTGGCCACCTCTCTCGCGCGAAGCCGTGGCGGTAGCAAGCTGCTCCTCGCGGTTCGTGGCCTCCCGCTGCAGGCGCTCCTTAGCCTCGGCCGCAGTGGCCAGCTCCAGCTCGAGGCGCTCTTTCGCACCAATGGCGACCTCGGCCTTCTTCTCCGCTTGACCGAGGCTCTTTTTGAGAGCATCAATCTCACGAAGGGAGGTGTTGTGCTCCTCTGCATTCAAATAATACAAGCGTTAGATAACAGGACAAGAATACAAGAAGAAGCAAACATCAAGGCATAAAAGTACCCTGAAGCTGTTTGAGGCTAGCCTCCAGCACCAGGTGCTGCTGCACCAGTCGTTTGGCATCCTGCACAAAAGGCTGCAGGAAAAAGACCTACTAGTCAAGAGAAGGACTCGGGGGCTACGCCCAAAAGAAAGAGCAGAAACAAATTACACACACGAAAGCGCTCGGGGGCTCCCCCGAGACTCGAAAGAAGAACACGCAACAAAAAATCCTTTATAGACGCTCGGGGGCTTCCCCCGTGGCAGGAGGCAGGACTACTCACATGATCCGATGGCGACTCCGAAGGTCCACTGGCAACCTTCTGAGGCGCAACCACCTGAACATCCTGCGGAGAAGGGTTCGAAGTAACACCCTCAGAGGTAGCCACCGTCTGAGGAGGAGGAGACGCGACTTTCGACTCCCCCATCATCTCCCGAGCACCATCGCTGGAGGAGTCGTTGGAAGAGTGCCTGCACAAAGACAAATTAGCACAAGTACAAATTAAACATGTAAGAAAAAGGAGTGCAGGACAAAGGAAACTTACGAGTCAAGCTCGCTCAGGTTGAAGACAAGAGGGGTCCTCCGGACTTTCTTCTCCTCTTTCTTCTCTTCCTTCTTCTCTTCCTTCTTTTCTTCATTCTTCCGCTTCGCCGACGGGTGCGGCGCTACAGCCCGCACGGGAACGGCAGGAATCGGAGAGGAAGAGCCTCCATGCCCATCACTGTGATGTTCAAGACATAGTGGGTTCCTAGGAGTCGGAGGAGTCGAGGCATCCGAAGACTCGCTAGAGCTCCGTGACCGTTTGCGAGTGTGATCCTCGCTCGACTCGTTGGCCTCTTCAGCCGGAGACCGTGCCGACGGTAGCTCGGACATGGAATCCACCACATCATTATCTGGAGCATCCGGAAATACTTCGGGTAATGGAGACGACATGCCCGACACTTTTAAGCTCTGCACAAGAGAATAAAATTTGTTAGCAAACAAATGCAAATACAATGCAGTCGAAAATAGCGCTACGCGCACGGATCTACACATGTGGAACAGGAAGCGAAGCAGAAAACGGAGAAGTCAGCGACTTCCCCGGGATATCCTCTCCAGCCTTGAACTTCAGCAGCGAACGAAGGGCCCTGTCGAGATCTCCCTGGGAGAATTTCTCAGCCGAAACCCTAGTCGGATCATGGCATCCAGCATAAAGGAACATCGAGTGCGCCCTAGCCTGGAGTGGCTGCACCCGACGCTCAAGAAAAGTGCGGATGATATCCACACCGTTCACTTCCTTCTCCGGAATCAACTGGAGATCCTCCACTCGACGATAGAGAGCCTCTATCTCCGCTACCTCGCCATCCAAGATCTGGTTTTTCCAGGACCTCTTCGGCTCGATCTTTTGGGAGGGGTCGAAAGGAGCAAGAACAAAATGCTGCCCAGCCACTGTGGAGTCGCGAATATAAAACCATCGCCTCCGCCAGTACTGGACAGATTCGGACATGGAAAAAGAAAAGAAAAGCAGATTGGGTTTGAGGGAGATGATGCAACCCCCAATGGGATAAACACCATCCGAACCAGATTGCCTCTTCACGGAATAGAGTTTCCGGAAGAGGCCAAAGTGCAGCTCGATACCGAGCCAGCACTCGCAGAAAGTGATGAAACAAGCAATGTGAAGAAGAGAATTGGGGGAAATATGGTGCAATTGGATACCGTAAAGAAAAAGCAGTCCACAAAGGAAGTCGTGGACTGGGAAGGAAAAGCCACGAATAACAAAGGCAAGGAACATAACCCGAAACCCAGCGGGGGGACGGGGGATTACCTCGTTGCCTGGGAGTTTTACGACCTCCCTATCCTACGGGATCAAGCCCCGCTCATGAAGCTTGCGGAGATCACTCTCCCGCGTCTCCGATCGCCGCCAGCCACCGTCGGTGACACGGGTAGCGGCGGCACTCTTCTTCCCTCCAGCAGCGCTGGTACCAACCACAGAAGAAGACTTCTTGACTTCCATCCATGATGCAGCGGCGCGGCGAGAGCGCAGGATGGAAGAAGGAAATGTGAAAGGATATTCCAGCACGCAGCAAGAACTCTCAGAGAACAAGGAAGCAGTGAAACGAGAATAGTTGCGGTGAAAACAAACTAAAGTTTCCCCCAATGATTATAAAGACGAAGATGATGCACGACAACCGTCCATCGAGAAGACCTAACGCCAACGACAGGATCTGTCCATACACGTGTCAGCATTGCAACGAACCGTCGCTAACACGCCGTCCACTATGCGCGGAAATCGAGGCGACGCCGTAATTATCTCCACGCCGCGTGTGACCGGTCAATTCAAGGTCAGAAAGTGGGACCCATGTTCGTCAAGTCAAGTCATCTCTGGCGCAGCAGACGCTTAAGGTCATCGATCGTCAGCATTGACGTCATCAAAAGCTACACTAGCAACGGCTACAATTTCTTCGGCTTCAAAGCTAAGAGTACTCACTCGAATCTACGATTCGACCAATTACTCGGGGGCTACTCCTATCAGGAGCGCTAGCCACGCACCCGAAAAAAGAACAACACGTTACAACACTGAATTGTTTCTTCGAGTCCTACGTTGAGTCTACGACTCCACTACGGACTCGGGGGGCTACTCCCATAGGGAGGATGGATTTAAGCATCCGAATTTTTTTGTGTCCTACGGACCTGACACTGAACAACGGCTAAATTAAAGTCTCCGCTCGAGTCTACGACTCGAACAAACACTCGGGGGCTACTCCCATAGGGAGCACTGGTCGCGCACCCTATAAAATTTCGATTGCGATCCTTCGGATCAGTATGCAAAACTTTTCGGCAACTCTGCCCCAACTAAACGCTAAGTGAGTAGCATTCTCCTTGGCTACCCGAAACACCTCCGCGGTGACAAAATTCGGATGATGTGTCTGCGACGCAAAGATAAGACCTACAGATATCATCTGATGGCCTGGCAACGCACATGACTGCGCTCTGCTAGTATAAACCCGTTCCAACAGGCGCGACGAAAAATCCCGACAGACGCGTTTGGTACATTAATTAAATTCACTGGAACTCCACTATTGTAAGTCCTCCGCGGCCTGAGTCGAATTACGCCAGCATATGTTCCGGGTTCGAGTCGAGGGACTCGAACCTGAAGAAGATCATGTTGTTTTGTCCTAGGACAATTAACTGACCCTGATCTGTCGGGAGAGTCAGGCACATGCATCAACAATCCCTACACATTCTCTTGAAAGATAGAGTTGCACCCGAAGGATTGAAGAGTCCTCAGCCGAATCTACGATTCGACTGAACACTCGAGACTCTTGACATGGTTATACCCAGCGTACATGATCTCAACATACTGGTCCAGCCAAGGAAGGCCCACGGCAAATATCGCCGCCCATGAAGATTTTCGGGTGGCCAAGGCCCATGACGCCGGATCCTTGGAGAGCAAGACTAGAGTAGATAGGAAATTCAAAGGAGTAAACCCTAGAACACAGAACCGACTAGATCTGCAGGACCTGCCTAAGTCTATATAAAGGCCAGGAGGGCACGACCTAGATCTCTCTCTCATACTTCCGCATACACACCTCCACGCCAGATTGCATCTGCGCACCCATGTAATCACCGGTTCCACCGTAATCAAGAGCAGACAAGCAGGAGTAGGGTTTTCCCTCCGGGGCCTGAACCTGGGTAAACCTCGTGTCCCCGTGTTGCTTGTTTGCTAACCGTTCCGCGATCTCCAACATCCCCATCTTCTCCAAAACCCAAGTCCATAACAATGGGCATTGACGAGATCAAACCTCGTCACACAACATGCAAAAGAATTTTAGTAGCTAGAGCATCTATATGAGAGTTCAACTTCTCCTCTAAAGATTCGTTTTGGGTATCCATAGGAGAAGAGAGACCCACATATATATATCCCTCGATAATTGGGTGAATTTCCCGAAATAAATTAAGCATGCGAATTTTCCAAACATCATAATTTCTGCCATCGAATGTGAGCGTGTCCTTGTGCACTAATCCCCTAGACGACATCTTTACTCTCAAGGCGGTGAAGCCTAAAATGAGAGACCGGGCTCTGATACCAATTGAAAGGATACGGATGTCGCCTAGAGGGGGGTGAATAGGCGATTAAAACTTTTCCTAGAGTGGCTCAACAAAGGCGAAATAAAACTAGTGTTTACTTTGTTAAGCACAACCTAGAACAACTAAGGTTCACCTATGTGCACCAATAACTTGTGCTAAGCAATACAAGCAACAAAGTGATAGCAAGATATATATTACTTCAAGCACGAAGGCTATCACAATGTAAAGTGCATAAGTAAAGAGCTCGGGTATAGAGATAACCGAGGCACGCGGGGACACCGATATTTTACCGAGTTCCTCCCAACATGGAGTATGTCTCGTTTGGAGAGGGGGTGGTATCAAACCACCAACGCCACAAAAGGCCTCCCTTATTCTCCGGTGAATCTCACCCCAACGGGATCGATCCATGCTTCCACTATCGGTGCACTTGTCGGTGGCAACCGGAACCTCTCACAAGGTTGGGGCACTTCTCCACAACTTAATTGGAGGCTCCCAACAAATGCCACAAAAGGCCTCAACAAATGCCACCAAGTCCACAAAACCATCTAGGGTTCCAAGAACCCAAGAGGGACAAGCTCCAATGAGCAACTCAAACCAAATCCTCCGAGGAGAACTCAAACCGATGCACCAAATGCAAATGGCAAGAACACCACAAAGGTGTTCAAATCCTTCTCTCCCAAATTCCACCAGAGCTACAAAAGCTTATGGGGGAATAAGAGAGAAAGAACAATGGAGGAAATCCACAAAAGACTCCAAGATCTAGATCCCAATATGTTCCCCTCACTTAGAGGAGAGATTGATTGGTGGGATTGTAGATCTAGATCTCCTCTTTCAAATCCCTCAATAATATGTAAGAATCATCAGAGGGATTGAGATAAAGCAAGCTCAAGAGGGTCAACAATGGAGGGGAAAACTTGCAAGAATGGTTGAGGGACCATTGGGGAAGAAGTCCCCTTATATAGGTCCCTCCAAAATCCAACCGTTGCAGCCAAAAACGCGATTTCCGGTACTACCGGACTTTTTCCTGGTACTACCGGACTTTCCCGGAACTACCGGACATTTCCTGGTGTTCCTGGGGCTCCAAACGCATTTTTCTCTGCGCTCCCCGGTACCAAAATGCGGTACTACCGGCCCCCGGTACTACCGGTCATCACAGAACGAAAACAACCATAACTTTTGCATACGGACTCCGATTTCGATGATCTTGGGCTCGTTTCGAAGAGGACAACAACTTCTAAAAGATCATGCAAAGAAACACCATAGTACAGCAAGGGAGGATAGATCCAAATGACGAAGTAAAAAACCTTCTGTCGTGCTAGGTACTAAAATGCGGTAGACCAGCAGATATTCAAACGGCTATAACTTTTGATTGGTAACTCCGATCGACCCGATTCCAATTGCGTTGGAAAGAGGACGACATGAGATCCCTATAAAAGGTGAAAATATTGGTTATCACCAAGTGAGAATGTATCAAGTATAATAATGTGAGATACCTCACTTGGTGAGAAACCGAAAAACCGCATAGATCAAAATCACAATAAGGTATAAAAGAGGGATCCGATTTTGATGAACAAGAGCTTGTTATGGAGATTACCACAAGCTCTATATAGTCACATGGATAATACCAAATAACAACCAAATACGATGATGCAAGTATTCAAAGGTTTGAGCTCTCTCCGAACGATGTGATCGAGTTACTCATTCGAGAGCCCCTCTTGATAGTACGGTTATCTATCCTAAACCCGGTCTTCCACTAACAATATAAGACCGGCAAAAGGGAAAACCTATCAAGATTATACCTTTGCCTTGAGCATTCCACTTGAGCTCGATGTAGACGATCTTTACCTTCTCAAGATGGAATGCCTTTCTTGATTCCTCATCATCGATCCATGATTACCGAGGATGGCAAGCATCAAACATGAGATCTTCTAAAGATTGAGCATTTTGAGCTTGCACAACATATCTTCTTCTCATTTAATCGACCTTGAAGCCGACACAAGCTCCAAGCGATGCCAATGGACAATTCCTACAAGTATAACTTAATACACACATTAGTCCATAAAGATTGTCATTAATTACCAAAACCACACATGGGATCCCACATGTTCTTTCAAAAGGAGCTGGTAGAAGAGGCGACGACCGGGGAAGAACTGTCAGGTGAATTGGAAGCGGAAGGTACACGAAGCCAGTGTAACTCCCAAAGCTCTGAAGAATGACGGCTGCGAGGGCCAGCTCCAACGAGGGCCTGTGTGCGACGGTTCTGAACAACACAAGAATCAGCATCCAAATCTGAGCGCACGATCTGGCAGCACGGACATGTGCCACAGACAGCAGTACAAAGAGAATCAAGCTGACGCCAGATAGCAGCACTCTGAGTATAGAACTCATCAAAAGTGGAATCACCCTGCTGAAGAGCATGCTCCTGGTGAACCACAGACAGGTAAAGAGCATCCCCAGACGGCTGATAGCGCTGACGAAGATGTGCCCACTGAGCGACAACAATAGGGAGACTCATGAACTCAGCAGCATACTGGGGCAGAACACTAGAGGTGAGGACAGCAGCAGCACGAGCATCCTCATCGACCCACTAAGTGTAGGCAGTCAGATCATGGCGATAGGCTTCGAGATCAGAAGAGTACTGCTTGAACTTCAGGTCATAAGCAGCAACAACACTATCATCGGCACTCTGAGCAGCATCCTTGGCCTCCTGAGAAGCATCGGCACCAAGAACAATCGGCGTCGGCGGAAGAGGAGCCACAGGAGCAGGGGCACGGCGGACAGGAGACCTCGCTGGAGAGCACACCCCAAAGACGGAGACCGTGCATGTGAACGCGCATAAAGGCAGCAAAATCAGCGTAATTTGCGCCATCGAAGATCACCGAGCAGCGAGGAATCGCAACATAACTCGATGCAGAAGACATCTCTCTCTCTCTCCCTCTCTCTCTCTCTCTCTCTCCAGATCTGGTCAACCCGAGCTGCAGGAAAACGGCGGCCGAATTCCGGCCAGTCGGGGCGAGAGGCAGCGCCTAAGGGCCTGGGGAGGCCAATTGAGGCCATCCGGGATTGATTCCCGACGGTGACAACAGCCGGGGGCGGCGGAAGTCCGACGAACTGGGCGGTTGGGGAGAAGCTCGACATGGGGAGATCTGACAGCTGGCGGACGGACGCGGGCGGGCGGACGCGGGCGAACGTGGGCGGGCGGCATCTGTCGGCAGGAGGCGGATGCGGGCAGGAGGGCGGCGGGAGGTCCCGTATGTGGCTCGAGGTGGAGACGGGATACGGGGCCAGATCACCGAGATCCGGTCTGATCGGGATGAGAGGACCAGATTCGATTAGGATGCTTAGGTGGAGATAGCCCAGATCCGATCGGCAGACAAGGCCAGCAGACGGAGCGGAACAGGCAGATGACGGCGGCCGTTCATATGACGGGGAGGAGGTGGCCGGAGAGATGGCCGGAGACAGCGACAACCGGCGGCGGCGACATCGAAAAACAACGACGACAGGGACGGTGGTGGCTATGACGATGTTGCAGAAAACGTTCTAACCTAGCTCTGATACCATGTCAGGAATATGCAACATGTATTCCTCTGGGGGCCAAAGACCACAATATATAGTACAGGTACAGGGCAAATATGCAGGAATCCCCCTAACATATGGGGAAACTACAATATACAGATATATACATCTAACAGTAACAACACTGGAAGGAACATCAACAAAGTAAATGGGATAACAATAGGTTACAATTGCTCACTCGAAAGTATGAAGTAGTGAATTAGACGTGATTAAAAACATAGTCATGGGATGACCGAAAGAAAGTTGCATGAATGTGGTCAATCATATAATAATAATAATAATAATAATAATAATAATAATAATAATCAATGGGCGGTGTTAGCTCCTTCGAGTTTGAGTCAAAGAGTGTTACCTGGTCGTGACATCGCTTAACATCCAAGTTTTTTTGCGAAAATACCACCGATCTATTAGTAATCTTCAAGAGTGATACAAAGAGTTCCAAAAGTAATAGAAATAACAAATATATCCTTGGACAACCTAGCGACAACTATGGACACTAGCGCAAGACGAAGGTGCGCCTCCGTCCTCGCCCCTCCATCACCGAAGTCTGGCAAAGTTTGTTGTTGTAGAGATTGTTATAGTAGACAAACGGGAAGTCATCGTGCTAAGGCCCAAAGGCTCAACGCACTAGAGGAGTAACCATCATCAATGATGATTATCGTAGATCGGAAGAGAATGGCCTGAAACCACACCAATGAACATGAAAACTGATAGGATCATAGGAGATCTGTCAGACACAGGACTTCATGCGCCCACGTTGATGTTAAACGCACCACCAGAGCGAGGATAGGGCAAGGAGGATCTTATTCTGACTCTGGATGTAGCCGTCGCCTCAACATCTTGGAGACGACACTGAAAACAACCTAAACAAAAGAACGGAAACCCTCCCTGCCGATGAGGGGTCGTGGTCCGCCTCGTCTGCAAGCCGCCAAGGGCACCGAAGGCGGAACAGACCAATGGTTGCACCAGTGGAGGGAACAAAACCCTTGATAGGTTTTTAGCAGAGCCTCGCCCTCGCCTCTCCTAGAGCATCACGTCATGTACCGGTTAAAAGCGAGTTCACTCGCTTAACATCCAAGTTAATGTGTTCGAACTTACCTTTTGAGGTGTACATATATGTTGGAACTATACTATGAACTTAATTTTAGGGTGAAGTACTTCAATCCAAACAATGTTGGTTTTTATGCTATATAATTTATGCTAACATCCACTTTTGTTTTATGAGAAGTTGTGTTATGTGCATTATGAGTCTTATATCATACATGGTGGAATATGTTGGAATTTGAGGCATATTTGATGTTGGGCTTTTGGCCCATAAGAAATACAAATTTTGAAATTCTCTTTGGCCCATTATTATGGCAGCTCATGTGTGTGCTAGTGGAACCAAAATTTAGTCCCATGTTGCTAGTGGAAGGGGAGTTGAGTCACCTTATATAGTAGAGTGTTGCACCACTCACTAAGGTGTGAGAAGAAGAGAAGCCCTCGCGCACTCCTCCTTCGACGCCGCCTCTCCTCGCCTTGTCACGACGCGACGCGACGCGCGCACCGTGGGTTGCGGGAATCTCGCCGAGCCGAGCTTTATTCGCGTCATTAACAGACTTAATCAACTGACCGTTTCCATATCGTGGGCTGATACCGACTCGGTCGTGGGTTGTTGCCCACGTCCTACCAGACCCGCACTATATAAGCAGGCAGACGCGAACCCTAGCGGTCACCAGCAATCAGATTGCATTTACCTACCTGCGCATCACCGTTCCACCTCTCGGTGCTGCCCTCTGCTACTCCATCCCGCCGGCTGCGTGCACGGCCGTCCGGAAGAGCAGGCCTCCAGAACCCCGTCTCTCTGATCCTGCACAGGAAGAAAGGTGATAAGGTTTTTGGGGGAACGTCTAGGTGCGACTGCTCAAGTTCTTCTTCGTCCTTTACGTTCGGCTTCCTCGACTCCATCGCCATGTCTGACGAAGCTGCCAAGCTGGATGTTGCTGCCGCCGGTGGCGGATCCACTTTGGTTACACCGTTGGTCGTACCATCGACGAACTCATACGTGTTCTTTGCCCTTCTGTTATTTCATATGATGATTACTAGTATTGCAGTATGCGTAGATGTGCTAGTTTTTCACTTGCCTGTATGGTGCATGTCTACTATGCGTATGCCAGTTATTTTAGAAAATTGTTCTGTCATAGTTTATATTTAAATTAAATTAATACGAAAACTGCTAATTATTTTAACAGAATATATATACAAAGTCCATGCACAAGGGGATTTATCAACGATGATAATAGGAGTATAACATAGTACTACATATATTGGTGTCGGTCAGGTTGTAGTTTTCTGGTCGCAATTTGCATTGCCATTGATCTATCTCGACGCAAATGCTAAGTGCCACGTCAAATATTTTGCAATGAATAGCAAACAATTATCCACTCCTAAAGGCGTCTCGTATATGACTTCTTGCTGCACCTTTTGGTACCTACCAATAAACTTACAGGCCAAACAGCTCCATTGAAAGTCATAAATTTGCCTCCCTTTCTATTTATAGAAGATAAACGGAGTAATAAAACGAACCAAGAGACCTTAGAAGTATATGAGTTTTATACTATGCATAAAACGACAGCATTTGGAACCAATGAGGAATTGAGGACCATTGCGTATGCTTGGTGCGAGTCCAAGTGTGCCCTACCAAAAAATATAAAATAAATAGCTAGTCAACACCTGAAAAAATTAGTTAGTCAAAAAAGTTGGTCATAGTTTTTCTTGTCAACGATGTGGCGCGGGCCCGATCGAGATACTACCTCAGCCGATCTTTCCGCCGATCCTTCTGTGTGGATGCGAAACGAGACTCGCGTGTATACACACCGTGCAACTCCGCGCTCGCGCGGCAGCTGCTTTTACGCTGTTCGGGCTGTCACTCAAACGTATTCCATCCGTCACTAATGTGACCGACGAGAGATTAAATACGGAGTACATTATTCCATTCGTTAAAAAATAACTGATTTAAATTTGTTTAGATTTAAATTTATCTATATATTAAAACCCAATTGCTAATAAGTGTTCGGAGGCCAGCATGCTCTCCCGAGCGCTCGCTTGCTGGCCATCGGATCGACTCGATCACACGCGGGTAGCGCCTCCCCGTCCCGACAGCCTCATACCTGGGTAGTCTAGCACGTGCATCCTCCCCTCTCCAACTGCTTCGCGAAAAAATTCCCCAATTCAACCCGCCGCCCTCGTCACTGTTTCCGGCCACAGGAACAGCCATGGAAGGCGACCCCGGGTTCCCCTGCATCTTCTACAACTGAATCACCGCCACCCCGCGCGATTCCAACTGCCATTGCATAGGTGCTCGGCGCCGGCTCGTACATCTAGCACACCCCAAGGGTCTGATGCTGCTCCTCCTCGTCCAGGAGCTCGAGCTCTGGCGCCCCGAGATCGTCCGCTAGCTACTTCCCGCCCTCGTCCAGGAGCACGAGTTCCGGCGCCCCTAGCTCGCCCACCTGCAGGAGCACGAGCTCTGGCACCTTGTGTTAGCCACTTGTCGCTGCTTGTCCAAGAGTGCGCGCCACCGAGGCCTGGAGCCCCTCTCCGTCACGCTGCTAGGAGCATGAGGAGCACATCTGGTGCTCGATGCGCTCGACGAGGTCTCCCAGACTTGGTGCTCCAATCTGGCAGACGACACCAGCGGCGGCGTGTCCAACTGACGCACGTGTGGTGCAACCTACGGGCGAGGCGTGGCGTGTGTGCTTTGCTGCCAGTGTATGTGGGGTGTGCTTGCTTGCCGCCGGCACGCGTGGCCAGGACATCCAACGGCGACGCGGTCAGAGCAAACCGAAACGCATCCATTGATTGGTATACATCAACGAGAGGAAGCGATAGGTAGTTTTTGACCTATCCTTAACTAAGTCAGATTTATGTCACTGCTTTAGAGTTTAAGTCACTGTAATCACGGATACGAATACATCACCGCAATCATTTTCAGATTTAAGTCACTGCCTAAGTGTTTGTCTATGGGTCTTGTGCCAGCAGTCTACATAGTTTATGTATTACAACTTTTCTAGTGTATTTGAAAGCAGAGTGAAGCATCCTGGATCTATTTGGTCTAGGATCATATTAAATTGGTTTTTTTGCATGCTTAAATTTGACTTACAAGCAATGCCACTTGTATGTGCTTTTTTGCCATCTCACTTAGTTATTTTTCATGAAAATTAAGTTGTACATTTATTGATTTTAAACTAAGTAGCTTTAAGTTGTATACTCATTCCAACTAAGTTGTTTTATTCAGCATATTTAAGTTGTTTCCGTCATTTTAGTCTAAGTTTTAACTTGTAATTAAATGCCCTCAAGTAGTATAGTGATTTTATTAAGTTGCTTTTTGCCATCTCACTAAGTTATTTTCGTGAAAGTTAAGTTGTACACTGACGATTTTAAACTAAGTTGTTTTTTATCATCCCCTCAATTGTATGTTGATTATGATTAAGTTGTTTTATTAAGCATACTTAAGTTGTTTCCATCATTTTAGTTGCTTGATCATGCATCATGGCTAAGTTGTTACTGCAACATGTTTAAGTTGGGTCTAAATTCTACTTAGTTGCTTTTTAATGTTTTTAAAGTTTGAATATGTGATTTTTTTTACATTTTTTTAGTTGCCTGTCTATCATGCTTAAGTTGTTCCTTTAGCATGCTTAAGTTGGTTCTAAATCTTGCTTAGTTGATTTTTCTTTGACTACTTGATTCTCATTTTTCAGTTTCTTGATCATCTTACTAAGTTGTTTTTTGCATACAATAAATTGCTTTCCACACATTGCTAAGTTGCATACCCACTATTGTTAAGTTATATGTGCCTATTGCTAAGTTGCATACTTCATCTGTAAAGTTCGCTACCTTTACACCAGAGTGGCAAGTTGTATATCTAGGGTGCTAAGTTATATAGCCACCGATACTAAGTTGTATATATACTATGCTAAGTTGCATATCTATTATTTTTTCTAAATTATATATGGAACAGCCAAAGTTGCATATCTCCACTGGGCTTAAGTAAATTGCTTGGGCATCCGTCCATCTAGGAATCGCCGGTCTCAAAGTGACGTCCTCTTAGGTTTTTTGCATCTCGCCTTGCAACTCACGTTATGCTCGTGGCATCAACCACATCCATGTTGATTGCGGTAGAGTTGTACCTAGTGATGAGGCTGTCAAGAAAATAACAGGTTGTTTCTTCACATATGTGTAAGTTGTATTTTTTCGACGATATTATTGGTTCCACATATGAGCTAAGTTGTGTTTTAAATAAATTCTTCTCTCGCTTATTTGTTAAGTCTTGGTTTTCAAATAAAAGTTGGCCGAAACACACACACACACACACACACACACACACACATATATATATATATATATATATATATATATATATATATATATATATATATATATATATATATATATCATTATGAGAGGCCTAACGATGACCTTTTTTTCCTTTCATGACACTAAATACGTGTATAGTCTTTGTACTTCCACTGTCCATATACGAGAGTACGTTATATTTTAGCCACGGCTAGACAACCTCCCACTGCCTACGTCAGCACGAAGATAAGTTCCCGTGGATAACCTGGCCAATAGTCAGTTGTACGTGCTAACGATGGATCCGCACCGGTCAACGTCAGGCGAGACTAGGTCATGGTTCTGTTTTTAGGGTGAGGGCTTTCTTGGACTAACTAGCCTTTGGAGTCTGTCTAGCTGTATCCATATTAAAATACGTTTAAATATATTTAAATCTAGACAAACCCAAATCAGTTATTTATAGACAAAGGTAGTATTTATTATACTTACCCTGACACATTTGCAAATTGCTCCTCTTGTAGACTTTTATGGCTCCGTGTGCTTGGTTCTTTGCTTTTGTATATAGAATAGAACAAAATGCGATAGTGCCTAGAACTTGAATCAGAGCATCTTCAATAACTTACTCATATTTTAGCTAAGAAAAATGGTTTTGGTTAAAAGAGAACAAAGTTTGTGTAAGCAATTTTTTTTTGCTTTTTCATATTACCCATATATGGGTACAAAACTGAATTGCATTCTAAAAAAAATCCTGAATTGCTTTATTTGTGCATCTATTTCTAATTGAGCATATGCTAATCGAGTCACCATATAATTATTTGCAAAAAAGAGTCACCATATAATTACCTCACATTGACTAAAATAAAATTCCAAAAAAAGAAACAAATAGTACATAATTTTTACAACACAATGTACATCATTCAAACACGGTACACGAAGCTAATGCATCACAATAGAAAGTTCATGAAAAACTGAAATAGTAAACATAGCAACCGAAATTAAAAAAACTCAATGATCTTGTTGTCCATTCCACATTCCCCCACTCATTATTCTATAGCTTAAGTTTGGTCGCATGCAAGCATTCTGAAGCTATCTGTCGTTAATGTGACTCTGCCAGATGGGGCCACCTACGTTGTCCGTGGATCCATTTCAGTCACTGCATCCGGATGAAGGCAAACCCTATATCCCCTTTGCTTTACCGCGTTCTCATCCAGTGGCGCAGCTCCAACTCCTCTTCTCCGCCACATATCCGTCAGGTTTGCCGCAGCAGAGGGCGCGTTGTCACTGCCTCTCCCTCCCGCCGATCCTTCTCCACCCCGTCTTCCATGCCCCTTGTCTCCTTCATATGGCATATGGCTGGTGAGACAGGGGTCGCCGGACAAGTTATCAACGTGGAACCGGATCGAACGAAACCCGCAGCCTCCTGATGGTGCTATAACTTAACTGCATCTGCCTCCTACAAGTTTTCTACTAGACTAGAGATTGATATATTATAGCCTAGAGTGTTCGCACACGCATAAAAGATGTAACGTGCAAATCCACCACACATGTCACATTGTGTTAGAATAAAATGTAGGTGGCAAAGCGAAGCTCGCCTTTTGGTCTAGTTATCTTTACGTTGTTGATGAATGTCCAAATCTCCCATTTCATCTTCATCACATTCATCTTCTTCCTCCGATGATGAGCAGTAGCCCAATTCTTCATCAAACTGACTTATCCACACAAGCAAATCACATTAATTCAAATAGCTAATAAATTTACCCTAGTTTCACAAAGGAGAGAAAAAGAGAAATAGAATTACTTTGCTGGCCAATGGACGAGCACCTTGCGGGCAGTGGTGTTGGTTCCGACCGAGGACCACGGGGGACGAGGCCGTGGCGGCGACATGCTCATCGGAGACGAGGTTCGGTGGCGGCGAGGTCCGTGAAGACCGTGGACGTCGAGCTTGGCCGAATCAACACCGATAGGTGGGCCTAGGGACGAGGTCGACGGAGGCGGCGGACCTCGGCTAGGTCGAGCACAGGCAGACCATCCACTGCCGATTCGACCAACGGCGATCTGTTGCGGGATCCGACGTATCTACTCAACGTGTGAAATATTTTTTCGGAAGTTCTTTCGATTTTAATGTTCGAATGAGATCATGAGTACCCATGTCCATCCTAGTATTTCCGCTCCGTCGTAGCACAAGCAACGTCCGCTGATACTTTGATGCATTTATTTCATAGTTCGCATGGTACAGCTGCATGCAAACAACATGCCCAGGAGCCAGCGGGCATTCTTCGCGGTTGCGCGTGAGTGTGTGTACAACAAAACCGCAGCAACACGGTCCACGGCGTTTCTCCCGCACCCACCACACACGGTCCACGGCGACTACGGTAGTATACGTCCGTGCGCGGTGCACGGCCCGTGTAAGATTGTCAGGATCATCCACCGACGCGCACGTTCGCAACGGCGAACACGAGACAGCCCGGCGAGGCGACCGAGAAGCGGATGAAGGCCAGCGGGAGACGCAACACCGCCGGGGCAGGCGCAGCAGGAGCAGGAGCAGGAGCAGGGCCGCAGCACTGCCAAACCCGACGGAAAACGCCCTGGCTCGCGACGTCACACGCAGCACACAGGCGGGTCATACGCCACGCGCACGGCGCGACGAGCCGCGCAGTCGCGTCATAAAAAAAGATCGTAAAATCTCCACGCCGCGCCGCGCCGCGCAGCTCTCGGGCCCGCCGACGCCGAGCCAGCCAGCCAGCCTCCGCGTCACCTCTCCTCTCCTGCCTTGGGAGTTGGGAGTAGGGGCGCTCACTCACAAGGCGCGGGGCCCGGCGACACGCGCCCTTTTTGCCCTCTTCCGCCCCACCGTATCAGGATCCAGCGTCGAGGCTGCTTCAACCTGGCCAGGGGCTCCCCACCGCCGCCCCCCCATCGCAACCATGCCCGCTGCCTCGTAGTCGTAGGGCCGTGGAATCGCTTCGGGTCGGGGCCTTGTAGCACCTTTTCTTTTGCGAAAATGTTCCACCAATAGGAAAGAAAATGCGTACTACTACTAGGCGTGACATGTGAGGTGACACGCCCACTGGAACTTTAAAATTATTATCTCAAGTGGCAGATGAGCCCTTTTATCCGGTAACTATACTACACAAACATCAAGAACTTCCAGAAAAAGAAAGCTACTTAAACATGACTAATAGACGCTAACAACACTCTAAAACCACATACGCTCTTGAAACATAATAATGCGGTATAAAAACCCTAGACTAGCTTATAATCTTCCATCTCTTTCACAAATGGAAACAGCTTAGCATTGTGACCTAGGAATTCTTAGCATGTTTTTGTATGATGACACGGTCTTGGGGTATCTAACTCTTCTGCATTCTTGGTTCATAAAAAAAGCGTAGGAAAATAATGAATGTGGAAAAATTAGATGTTGGCACTATTTATTTATATGTATGGAATGAGGAGAAAAACGAAGCAAATTTTTTTTTGCTTTGATGGCATGTCCTCTTTATAGAAATTCTATGCATGAAGTAAGAGGCCATGATCTTACAGTGACATGATAACATTTCATGCCATCATGTACTTTGATTTGATTGTACTTATTAGTTTCACACTATTTTATTAGGATATATCTATTTTTTTCTATTTCTACAAACTAAACGCACATGCTTATAAAATTCTTGCTTTCTCGAATTACTATTTTGCACATGCATTCATACCATGTTATTTTTTCGATTCCATAATCATGCAAAACCGGTAGACCCCTAGCATTGACAACAATCACCACTGAGTATGATCTGACATAGAACCAAAGAAACAACAATAACTTGGGTACTCTTGTTTCATTACCATCTTTAATTATTTTAACATAAACAAATGGAAACGTCCCACGATATCTATCACCTTCAGTTTGATCTAAAGACATGGGAAGCCACCCTTCACATGTGGTTAACACTGTAAAACTAATGTGCAAACTTATCAACTATATACATGTCCATAAGAGTTATGCAGCATAGTAAAAATGTGAAACAATGCAAAGATGGAAATTGATAGCTAAATAAAGAATGACAACTTTCACTGTCCCATCACGAAGAGATCAAACCAATGTTATGTCCTTCTTTAGGAAAAAACCTAGTTTGGCCTATTGATACTCCTGACCTTGGTCTAGTGGATTTGTGGGAAGTATATGTTAGCAAACTATGGTTGATGTATCACAAATTTACTTAAGATGAATTTTGCTCTTATGTACATAACAAGTCATCATGGTCCATTTGTGTTAGCGTGAATTCGAGAATATAAGAATTTAGATCTTCTACATTGTTATCCAATTAGATTTCTAGTGGAAGTAGCTCGCCGTTTTCCGGCTTAGTATAGTGGGCCTCTTACTGGACCGCGTAAAACACAATATGTTATAATATAATGATCGAGGGCCCATATATGTGGACAAGCGAACCCTAGAGGATGACCATACCCTAGGTCAGGCTTGGTATCCTTACTGTTTCGCAGATCCGCCGCCGCTACCACCGCTTCCGGCTTAACATAGTGGGCCTCTTACTGGACCACGTGACGCACAATATGTCCCAATGTAACGAGTTAGGGCCCATATATGTGGGCAGCGAACCCGAGAGGATGACCATGCCCTAGGTTATGCTTGGTACCCTTACTTTTGTGGATCCTCCGCCGCCGCCGCCACCTTCTTGTCACACATTTAACCGCAAAAAAAATCTGCCAAATAATTTTTCAGAACAATATCAATTTGTTCCTAGCTATCCTCAAATCCTAGTTATTTCAATCTATTAGCACCTTTTTTTTACGAATTACCAATGAACAGTTGCGAATAGCAATAATGGATAACAGTAGAGGCACAGTTGATGAACAGCGAGGGCTCGTGGAGAAGAGACGCACACAAACATAACCATCCTCCCATCCGTCCATAGGTTAAAAGCCCAGCACCAGCATACGCCAGAGCTCCATCTCCTATCCTCCTCCTCCTTCTCCCCCCTCCTCCCCCTCTTCCTCCCCCTCCCCTCCCTCTCCAAAGCCCCCACAGCCATAGCCATCGAGAGGGGTGGAGTCGGAGCAGGAGGCATTCCTTGAAGCCTGGGGGCCCCTCATCCAGATCCGCTTTTTCGGGTCGTTTCTTGGGCGATCTGGAGCAAGCCCCCCAAATCCTTCTCCCAGAAAGGAGTCGCCTTTGCGCAGCTAGCTCTTCTTGCCTTCTCTGCTTGTTGTTCTTTGCCTCGGATCATATATCCCCTTCCAGGAAAGAGGAGCCGCCTTTGCATTTATTCTTCGCTGAGCCTTTTGGGAGATCGCTCTCGTCAAGATTTGGTGGGAACCCAATTCGCCGCGGCTCCTTGTGGAAAGGCGCCGCTTTGGTTCCTGTTCCTCCACAGTTTCCCACCTCTATATAACTCCATCTCCTGTCCACCTACTTGCCTAACTTCCTTTTACTTTGATCCACCGGTTTTGCCTTCCCCCGTATCGTCATCTGGTCGGTGTCTAGTAGTTTCTTGATTTGACGCGGGCCAGATCGCTTTTCTGCCCTTCTTTTTTTCCCGAGTTGTCAAGAGTTTGTTTCCTGTCCTTTGTGGGAGACATGGCTGCGGCGAACGGAGGCGGGGCGGTGCTGTTCAGCGAGGAGGAGCTTCGGGAGGTGACCGGGGTGCGCCTGGGTGAGGGCTTCGTGGAGGTCATGTGCGGATGCACCAGCCGCCGCTACGGCGACGCCGTAGGCCGCCTCCTCATCTACCCCTCTGGCGAGCTGGAGATTAGCTGCGATTGTACGCCAGGCTGCCGTGAAGGTTCGTGCCCCACCACCACCACCATACAACCCACGTCGCTTGTTTATTGTTTTCTTCTTCTTGATTTCATGTCCGTGCATCGATGCACTGACGGTGTTTGGTCTTTTGGTCACGGCCCAAGTCGATCTGCATGCAATGCCGGTACATGCGCGTCGGCGCGGCTCCTGGGCGGCGTCGCCTGACCTGTAGTACTACTAGGTACCATGCATTGTTGCTCTGGCTCGATGTTCTTGCTCTGGATCGTGTCAGGATATCTGTAGCGAGTAATGTCGCCTGCACTGCATCATTCCTTCGGTTTACCTGAACCTTCATGCTGCTACCTCTGCAGGTCCTCTAGTTAGCACATGTACATGGAACCGTTTCTTCCGTGGTACTACTACCTGATGCACGTAGTTTGCATCGTGGTACTCTCTGCATGCTGGTGGTGATGATCGGATTGCCTTCTCTGTTCATTCAGTGCACATCATTCAGACAAATACGCTGTTACTGTCTCTGCTTATTTTGATGTCTCCTTTTGCATGTATGGGCTGTAGTAGCATGTTGCGTTTCGCTTAGGCCATGTTCCTGGCTTGGAGCTGCATGTAGTTGACTTCTGTGTCTATCACTGGAAGTCTGGAACTGACATCGGATGCTTGAGTGTTGCATTTAATGGGATGGAAAGCTTTACTTCTGTCTCTGTTCTGTGTATACCTGATCGCCGTGACATTTATTTCTGGCAGACGTTATTGATAAATTTTATTTTCCATATCTGATGTATGTCTTCCCGTGTATCCGTACTGACCTTGGTAGACTATGATCATGCTAGCACTGAGGGTTTTACTGTACACTGCACTATAGATCATTCTGCATTGTCTGCATATTCGTAGGAGTTCAGAGTCTGCATACATAATTCAGTGCCTGCCACCCAAAATAGTAACAGCACAGTTTAACAGCCATTGTCGTATCTTTCATCAAGTGTGTGGGTCTTTATTTGATCTTGCCTTGTTCTTAGCTTTCATGGAATAAATGTGTGAAATAACATACATGGAAAAGGAAGGGATTGATAGCATCCCTTACTACTTGCCATATGCTGCCACCTTCCAGCTTTCAACGATTTGTTTATGAAATCTCGATAGAAGTGTGATTTAACAAAGCTGAGAGGCTCATATGACGGTGCCCTTCAGTAAGATGTCTGTTGATCTGAGTACAGCCATGGGGTGCTCCTTGCTAAAAAATCACCCATGATCTTAGCAAGTTACTTATGTAAACGTGTAAAGTGCTCTCTTTCCTGGAGTGACGTCTCACACATGTTGCTCCCATAGAGAAGACATGTTTCTTAAGATCATTGCATCGCAGAACTTGTTTTTACTGTTTTAAATATTTCTGATATCACAATTAATTATTCAGGAAGAATTGTCACTGAAGTTTGTACTTTGAAATTTCAGACAAGTTGACTCCTTCAGCGTTTGAGAAGCACTCGGGAAGGGAGACTGCAGGAAAGTGGAGGAACAACGTGTGGGCCATGGTTCAAGGAGAGAAGGTTCCACTCTCAAAGACAGTTCTGCTCAAATACTACAACCAGTCACACAATGGTTCAAACAAAGGCCGTAATGGACGCCTGTCCCACCGTGATGAGTTCATCCGTTGCACTAGATGTGACAAGGAGAGGAGGTTTAAGCTTCGGACCAAGGAAGAGTGTCGTGTTTACCATGACGCTCTTGCAAAGGTTAACTGGACATGTGCAGATTTCACAACTGACAGGTATGTGTGTTGCACCTGGAGGACAAAGGCTACATTTTTTTAATGTCAACTTGATTGCTTCTGTGCTCTTTTCCTTGGAGTAGTGTGACCTGTTATTTTTTTATTGGTGTTATCCGGTCATTCTCATAGGTGCTATTTTTATATGGATTTCTTGGTAGATGAATTGATGTGAATTGATAAATACTAGTGGCTCGGTGGATTCCTTTTGTAGGCCCAACTTTGTAGAAAGTATCTTTGAGATGGTTGTTTGTCTCAACTGTGGAAAGTGACAACCAAGTTAGTAATAGTAATAATAGTACTCCCGTCTCAAAATAGATGTCGGAGATTTTCCTAGATTTGCATGTATCTAGTATGTTTTAGTGTATAGATACATGTGAATTTAGACAAATCTTCGACATCTATTTCGAGACGGAGAGAGTAGTACTACTACTAATCCATACCATTATTACTGGTACTGCCTGCTGTGTGCCGCAGGCCACTGCAACCTAATATGCTATACCTGTGTTACTGCAAAAAAATCATAATTAAATCACCTTCACTAATTCTGCTAAGCAGATATTTGCACTTAGCTAGCAAGTATTTAGGCAACTTCAAACTAAAGTACAAATGACTGCTTAGTAGTCTTAACACAAATCTCTCTAGGAACTTGGAAGTATAGAAACATAAACTGCTGGCTTGTAGTGCATGTTGTGCAAGTTTCTTGCCTGCAATGTCAGTTCCCTGCACAGTGCACATCCATGTGGCCTGTAACTGCAATGGAACGTTTGCATAACAGCATATAAGAAAAAAATATATAAAGGATGGTTTGTGGTCCATCGTTTTCTTTTTTTGCTTATTTTTATTCTGAAAGGAGGATCATTTGATTTGATTTGTATAATCTTGGGTTTAGACACAGTTTTTTTTATCGGCTACCTGTATTTCAATTTTATTAACTTGTCACATATGTATGTCGCATGAATTCATATTAGTAGCCAATCTGACCATCTCCTTGGTTGAAACCGCCAGGATGAGCTGCGATGACGACGAGGAGCGAGGAAGCCGCAAGGTGCTGAAGGGCTGCTCCCGCGCGGCGTCCTGCACGGGCTGCATGAAGTGCGTCTGCTTCGGGTGCGAGATGTGCCGCTTCACCGAGTGCGGGTGCCAGACCTGCGTCGACTTCTACCGCAACTCCAAGGAGTAGGGTCGATGATCCGCCGCGACAACCAACCATTCGTTCCATTCGTTGAGACGAGACCACCGAAATCAGTGCTTCCTCATCTGCCGAGGCTGCCATATACACCTGGCGATCCGGAGGGAGGACTGCTCTTAGTTATATTATACCTCGGCTTCACTGGGGTCCCCTATATTCCGAAACATTGTTCCTTTGTTCTATCTGTGTCTGGCTTCCGTTTCCATGAAAACAGACCTGGGGAAGCAAGCTATTCGTTAACTGGGTAAAAGTTACCAGACAGTTTATTTACATTGAATTGCATTTTACAATGTTGGTGCTGTGCTTTGTTTGGTATAATATCCTAATGTTGCCGAGATAGCGATATGCACGGTCGAAAATTCATCTGTGTTCTTGAGCACCAGTGGGCCCTTATTTCTGAAATTTGGAGCCGGCTGTGGCAAAGTACGCGATGTGTTTGTGCAAACGCCTGTGGCATGCCCTACATGTAACAGGTGGATGGGGGGCAGGATGCAGTAATTTGGAGGGAACCTGCTGCCGCGACAGGACAGGGCACAGGGGTGAGCGTGCGCGCTCGGTGGCCACTCGGAGTCGAGCAGCGGCGCACAGTGGCGACCAAGCCCCTGTGCTGGGTGCCCCGCCGCGACCGGCACCAGCACGCACGGCGACCTGCGCGCGGCCTACCTACTAGCCCCATGGACCGTGGTGTGTGTTGGATGGCATGCGGCCTGTCGACCAACCAGGAGCAGCTACCATTGCAGCAGTGACTACTACGTGGTAGTAAGTGGAAGAGGCGAGGCAGGGTGGATCCAGCCAAGAGATTCGCTCGCAGCGTGAATGCGACGAAACTGGCAACACATCAGAGGTGAACCCAGCTACAGCTAGAGTGCGGTACGACGCAGAGAGGGGCTGACAGAGCTTTGTGGCCGAGAAAAGCAAACGGCCTCGAACGTAGTAGCATGCATGCATGCGTTGTAGACGTGCTTCAGCGCTTGGCATCTTTTGCACGGCTTACTCCAATCTGCCAGCTGCTGGTTGGTGCCGGCTATTCCAAGAGCATCTCCAACCGCGGCCTCTAATCTGGCTTGAATTGAGTTATGAGGGTAGATAAACAAATCGGTTCGCACCGAAGGCCTCAATCGTTGTCGATGGATTAGCCATCCCACCAATTTGTCTAGCATCTCCTTGCCTGGGCTGGGGCTACAAGCAATTCACACTGGAAAGGCCGTCCTGGGCCCCTTGCAAGCGACCCATGACAAATCCCATATGGTTCTCGCCGCACTCTTGCCGTCGATTCAGCGCCACCGACGTTGCTATCGGGAGATCGCCTGCCACCGGCCAACAACGTCACGTCATGTCGCCGCTCTCGACAGAGTGCGTCTCTGCATCGCTGAAGCTATCTCTAGGGCTAGAAGGCGCACCTCTCTCGGCCGCGAACCGCGTCGAGCTCGACACGCAAAGAAGGGAGGTGATGAATGCTTGCGTGATCATGCATAATATGATCATTCAGAGTGAGTGTGAGTCTCTAGTGGTTGATTCGTTGCCCTTTGACGGCATGGTCCTTCTTGGTGAGGTACGATCATCTATTTTTGGGGCTTTTTAGCCATGCATCAAGAAATCCGCGATGGCCAGGTGCATAATTAGCTACAAGATCTCGTCGAGCATTTGTGGGCGCTCATAGAAAATACACCTCAAACCCCTCTAGGCAACAAACTAGTTCCTTTGAAACATTAATTTTTTGTAATAAACTTGATTTTATTTGAATTGTTGTAATAAACATTCCCCCCAATTATGTGATCCTTTTCAAATTTAGGCATTTTTATCCACGGCGTGATCATTGGGCGCGATCATTGGGGGCGTCGGTGTGGGGCTGCTTCCCCAAAGCACCAGCAGTTTGGGCGCCATCCCCCATAGTCTCTATCGGCGTGCTTGGCGGCCATCCTTTGGGAGGCGTCGGTGGAGAACATCTCTATGGGCACGTCTCAAATCGTCGTCGGCATAGCACCAATAGTTTGGGCGCCAGCCCCCATAGTCTCTATCGGCGTGCTTGGCGGCCACCCTTTGGGAGGCGTCGGTGGAGAACATCTCTATGGGCACGTCTCAAATCGTCGTCGGCAGTAGCACCGGCAGAGCGATATGGCGGATCCTGAAGTGGCAGCCTAATGTTGGGAGGGCCTTCCCACAACAGTGTGCCAAATGCGGCCGGACCTAATACGTAAATTCAGCCAAGAATAAAAGAAACAAGGTGATTCGTTGAAATTTGTACAAAGTCTGCACAAATTTCATGAAAATTACACAAAAAGTTTGGCATTTGAACTAAACCCTAATCTATTGGTTGTGGAAGATGCTAAAGGATAGTCCACCATCCTCGCCGCCGATGTCGTTGTCTTTGCCTGATGCCTGATTGAGTTGTCATTCTCCAACTTTGGCCTGGGCGCCACTACTAGCATGTGTAACGGCGACGCTTTTCTAGCGCCTCTGGAGCGACAATGAGGTCGATGATGTTGCCATTGTCCTCCGCAGACCACCATTGCACGAACTCGTCGGTGGCTAACGGGATGGTATTGTAGGAGGATGGCACATCAGCGGGATCGTTGGGGTCCGCGTAGGCCGTGTGGAGCTCTAGCTCCACCTCCACCGCAGCATCTCCTTCTTTGAAGACAACAGTGACGACTGCCTCTCCTGCTTCGGCCGCCAGAGAGACAGGTGGCTGCGTGGCGGTGACGGTTGCTTATCCTCCTTCGGGTAAAGCATCAGCATCAACGAACCCTTCCCCCATGAACCCAATTCACGGTTGAGAATGCTCGGCCCAGCGATGAGGAGGGTACAGTGTCGAGCACAACAACAAGTGTGAGGAATATGAGCACGATGGCCAGCACGAGGGTTTAGTGGATAAGAAACACATGCGCAAAAGACAATGCGGAGGCGGTGGGCGTAGCCGTACTGGCCAAGCATGTTGACATTGGAGGCTCCCAACAAACAAGCTTGGGGAAAGCTTCACGACTTAATTGGAGGCCCCAAGTAATCCAAGAACCCGCAAAACCACCAAACCGTCTAAGGTTCGAACAACCCAAGAGTAAAAGCTTCTCACCTTTCACTCAAACGAATCCTCACTGAGAACTCAAACCGATGCACCAAATGCAATGGCAAGAACACAAGAAGTGCTCAAATCCTTCTCTCCCAAAGTCCACCAAAGCTACAAAAGCTTGTGGGGGAATAAGAGAGGAATAAAAATGGAGGAAATCCACAAAAGACTCCAAGATCTAGATCCCAAGATGTTCCCCTCACTTAGAGGCGATATTGATTGGTGGGATTGTAGATCTAGATCTCCTCTTTCAAATCCCTAAAGTATATGCAAGAATTAAAGGGAGGGATTGAAGGGGAGCATGCTCAAGAGGGTCAATAATGGAGGAGAAAGCTTGTAAAACTCGAGCTGGGACATTGGGGAAGAAGGGACCCTTTTTATAGGCCCACAGATTTCTGACCGTTTTTTGCCCGTTGGGGACTTGCCAGACTGGAGACTCCGGTGTGCAGAACGGAGACTCCGATAAACCTTCGGACTACCCAACAGAATGTCCCAGCACCCCTTGGGAAAGCCTCCTCCGAAAACTCTTCAAACACTCCGGTCCGCTAATACACCAGAGATTCCGGTCTCGCCACACCGGAGACTCCGGTTGATCTCCGGACCCCCATGCAGTGCATCCTGGGAAAATTTCTGGAGGCCCCTACAGGGACTTTTGGTGTAACTCCAGATAACACCGGAGACTCCGAACAACACCGGAGATTCCGGTGTTTTCACACCGAAGACTCCGGTCAGGACCAAAATAGAGACAGACTTAAAATGGCGATATATAGAGTTTGGAAACTCCGATTGATCCAAAACCAATTTTGTTGGAAAGAGGACCAAAATATTGGATACCACCAAGTGAGAACATTTCATGTATTATAATGTGATATACCTCTCTTGGTGAGGAACCGGAAAACCTCAAAGATCAAAACCGCAATATGATATAAAAGGGAAATCCGTTTTTGATGAACTAGAGCTTGTTATGAATATTACCACAAGCTTTAGAAACTCACATGGATAAGATCCAAATAACAACCAAGAAAGGATGATGCTAAGTATGCAAAGGTTTGAGCTCTCTCTGAAAGATATGATCAAGTTACTCACTTGAGAGCCCCTCTTGATAGTACGGTTATCTATTCTATAAACCGGTCTCCCCAAATAACACCACGAGACCGGTAAGAAGGAAACCCTATCAATATCATACCTTTGCCTTGAGCATATTCCACTTGATCTTGATGTAGATGATCTTGTCCTTGTCAAGATGGAACACCTTTCTTGATTGCTCTCGCATGCCCTTGCTTGATGAAGACTTGCAAGTTGCTCCCCATTATGACATGGGGAAACCTTTACTTTGACCTTGTCTTCATCGATCCATGATCACCGAGGATGGCAAGCTTCAAGCATGATATCTTATAGATATGGCACATCTCTAGCTTGCACAACATTTCTTCTAACACCATTTGGATTATGTCTTGAATATACATATGATGAACTTTATCTTCTTCTTTAAGACACCCTTGCAATAGGCTCAACTCTCACATGACCAATCTGTGGATCATTCTTTGAACACCTTGGTCACCACTTGATCCTCTTCACTTTCTTCTTCTCCAAACCTTGAAGCCAACATATGGTTCAAGCATTGCCTATGGACAATTCCTACAGGTACAACTTGATACAAGCATTAGTCCATAGAGATTGTCATTGATTACCAAAACCACACATGGGGGCCCACATGTTCTTTCAACATGCTTGCAAGACAATTGGATGACATTCCACCAAGAGGGCCCAGAGTATATCTATCTGTCATATGGATGGACAAATCTCACTCTTGATCCATGTGCCTTAACACATACTTCCTGAACACTCAATGCCACCTTTATAACCACCCAGTAACAAAGTGGTGTTTGATGTCATCAAAGCATCCATCCGGTGATGGTGATTAACATGATATCATGGTCGAAGGATTTAGGTTACTATGTATTTGAAAGCTTATAGCAAGTGAACTATTTGAATGACTTGATCTTATGGTACGCTTAACTATAGGAGTATGTCCATCACATCATTCTCCTAATGATATGACCTTGTTACCAATAATATCTAATGTTCATGATCAGGAAACCATGATCATCAATCAATCAACAAGCTAGTTTAACAAGAGGCTTTACTAGGAACTCTTACATGTTTACAAATCACACAAGTATTAATATTTCCGATTAATACAATTATAGCATGGGATATAAATATTTATCATAAACATAAAGATATGATAATAACCACTTTATTATTGCCTCTTGCACATATATCCAACATCCCTTGCCGGCCCTCTCTAGGTTGAGGTCGGATTGGAGTCGTAGACGATTTTATTGGGCATGTAAAGCCGCAAGTGACCTATTGGGAGTCGATGGGAGCGCAAAATGAGGCTAGATCCCTAATTGGCCTGTTGGGCACGTCGGTGGAGATGCTCTAAGCGCATCTATAGGCGGCTGATCCTTTTGGACACAAAATGTCTGTTTTTAGTCTGCTTTGGTTGGCTCGTGGACATTCCAGAGGCTATTGGTCTCTAAGAAGGCTCTCTGCTCCAACATCATTTGAAGCACAAGCAAGAGCAGGGGAAACTTGAATTGCTAAAGATGATAGAAATTTCTAGAAGCTTTGTCGTAGCAAATTATGATGCTCGAGGTGCGCTCAAGGCCACCGCGGTGTAGCCCAAGAAACCCAACAAGCGCAGAGCTCTACAAGAAGGGAAGCAAAATTCCAAGATGGTTGCCATGATGTTTGGAGTTCGAGGTCAAGGCAGACAATGTGGACATGGGCGTCGAGGTGGTCATGGACAACAGTGTAGTGATTAAGTCACGCCTTCTGATGCCCGCCTTCCCCAATCATACGTGGAATATCGTTACATGCCTTATTTTGTCCATCTCGATGCAAACAACAAGTCCATGCATACATACCACACTTGTAAGTTTTTCAACGATATCAAGGCGGACGTGGAAGCGGGGTACAAGCGTATCCGCAAGAACAGGTTGCATGGAAAGGGCAAGTCAGACAAATAATCCAAGGATTCCGATGATATGGATGAATACATAGTGCCCAAGCCTATGCTGGTGGGAAAGGTAAGAATCCGTTCGAGAAGAAAAGTGGTTTCTTCCACACCTTTCTTGGAAATACAGTAGTGAAAGCGCAAAAGTTGTACCTCAGGGTCCTAAATGTTATTGTTCCCAAGATTCGATAGTACGTCAAAGGGTCAGAAGTTCCAATACTCTGGGATTATGGGATCATACAGAAACGATTCTTGAAGTCGGATGCTACGCCATGGTCGTTAATCCTTTGATTGACGGCTATAAATTTACAAAATACCTCAAGTATAGTGGAAGCAGCATCAACATTATGAAAATTGAAACGCTCAAAAAGCTAAAGCTAACCACAACTCAGTTTAAACACATCAGCACCGTGTTTCACGGTGTTGATCCTAGGTGGTAGGCACAATCTTTAGGGAGAATCACTCTCACTGTGGCATTTGGCGACGTCAATAATTCCCGACAAGAGCCAATGATAGTCGAGGTTGTGCCTTTCAAAAGTACATACCACGTCATTATGCACGTCGGATCTACCACACCTTCCATGTGTGGCCTTGTTACGTCTACAACAAGCTCAAGATGCCGGGACCCAATAGTGTTATCAACATATCAGGAAGCTGCAAGAAGTCTTGGGACATCTAGCTAGGAGAGACCGCTTTCGCACTTAGATTTGTTTTAGGTCGTACACTCATATTTCTTGATCCCTATCTTTCATATCCATTTTATTTTAGTTTGTGCACTAAGATTTGTTTCCCAAGATTTTTCTATGGAATATTTTCATCAACGAGCTTTTGAATTTTCCTTAATATGTACTGAGATGTATGTTCTAGATGCTTTGCAATCTACCAACACAACCTTGATTAGGGAATAATGATCGCCTCCACATCTGTCTCTAATCTACTATGCTGTAGCAGCATAGACATTTTGCACCATGCTTGCCATCTTTGGGATGGGTGAAAGGCTCATTACTTCCCCGAAAGTATTCACGAGAAGATCTTAGTAAAGCTATCCAATTTTGTCTTTCCAATCTCATCTAATTGATTAAGATTAAGTTGCTTGCATAGTAGGACTCAAGGCATGAGCGTTATCAGCGATGCCCACCTAAAAAATGAGGCGATGATCGGTCAGATGATTATCAAAAAAACCTTGTTGCTCGGGTGCGGGGCACACTAGGATAGCATTACGAAACTGCTTCACCATCTGCGTCGGGAGCGACTGGCTGCGACCACCTAGGGCTAGGGTCCTCACAGTTTGGTCTCTGAAGAAGCCCTGCACAGCGTGGCTGCAGTATAGGAGCCCGCCGCTATTTTCACATTTCATATGGTGTCACACAAGTTATACCCAACAATTAGTTATATATTTTCCCAGGTTTCATTCAAGTTTCAATGTTATCTTACTATTTAAATTGTTGGCGACCATTGTGTAGTACTGTCTTTTATTCTACCGATGGTGTCCCTCTTTATCCGTTGTGATCTGTGCTACATCGCCAAGTCTACTATTGTTCTATACCAGAAACTTATCTATTGCTATTGAATTGTCCCTTACCATTGAATCTGCAATGGAGAAGAAATAAGATCAAGGTTGCCTACATTTAAGACAAGAAGCTCAACACCTTGATCAAGTTACTATTTTGCTCCCATGTTCGTTAGGTGTGCACTGGTTTATATGATATGCCTTGTAGCCAAGTGACCAAACATGCAAACCAGGCATGATGACAAGATCACAAGAAGACTAACGTGAAGCTGCTCCGAGTCTACGATACTCTTGATGTTGCCAACAAGATTGACATCAAGTGAAGTGAGAAGGTTTTATAGTATGCGCTTGTGTCCCAGTTTTGTATGTTACCGAAGTTTTGTATACATTACCCTATCACTACTTAGTAAAGGGCCTTAGTCGCTCCACTGCCACCATATCGATGCACACTTCTATGAACTTCATGCAATCGAAGTGACATGTTGAGCTAATTTGAGATTTGCACTTCGTGGAATCGTGGTTGGTTTAGGTGATTTGAGACAGAAGAAAGAAATGGAATGATATCCATCGGTAGGAATCAGATCAATTGGTATTTCAGAATAAACTGATACATAGGTTAACTGTGCTTTGCTACTGATAACTGTTTCTGCTATGTTTCCTTCTGTAGGTATGGTTATCTGATGGTTAAACTGATAAAACGCAAGAGGCTTCATACGAAATTCAACTTTCTAATCAGATGTCGCAATCATTTGTTTTCTCTAATTAATATTATCTCTCATAGCTTGGAGTTATGGAATATTGGCACATCTTCAGTACAAAAATGGGACCATGGCGGCATATGTTTGCTCTCCTATGGATTTTGTTGCATTATATGTATCATTTTGATCTATTATGTTCCTTGCAAGAGAATTAGCATGCCTAGCTAATGACCCAGAAGTATAGGAGGTGTATCGTAGTACTTTTGATAAATAGGAGTGTCGATCCCAACAAGGAGCAGAAGGTGTTGACTAGTGGTTTGGATCAGGAATTCTCTGTAAATACTTAGCAAACAGATTTTTAGGGAGTTTTGATAATGCAAATAAATAAAGTGCAAGCAAATAAAGACAACAATAATAATTGCAGCAAGTGGCCCAATCCTTTCTTAGCAAAGGACAAACCGGTTGTATTACTTATGAGGACCAAACGTTCTAGTGGACACATGGGAATACTGCCAAGTGCTTTCACTTCATATAGTTGATAAATCTTCTTTGGTTGGATAAGTGTTGTGTGGGTGAACCTATGCTAATGTACCGACCTTACTTGGACTAATACATACTTGTGATTAAACCCCTTGAAGCATCCGCAACTACAAGAAAGTAATTAAGATAAAGACCTAACCATAGCATTAAACTCTGGGATCCTACACTCTCTTGTGCAAAGGTTTCCTAACGGGGGTTCGGGTTTTTGTCTCTCCGGCAACCCCACAATTAGTAGCCAAATACACAATGCATTCCCCTAGGCCCTGTAGAGGACCGAACCCAATAAGGTACAAGTCCCTATGTTTATAGTGCTAGTCCCTGGATCGAATAGCTAGCACCCACAGTGAAGATGTAATATCAAGAAACAAAGGTCATATTACATTGCATAACCAGGAATAAAATAGTTCATTACAACTTACATAACTCATATGGCTATCTTATTATAGAGCAACAGATATAACTATAAAGCATGGAGTCCTTCATCTTCATGTGCCACAGGCAAACATGTTGGTTGCAGACTCATAATCCCTACTCATCAATCTTCACTATCAACAAGTAATCCTGCAACATGATAAGTTAAAGCCACAAGGGTCAACACATTTGAATTGTATTAGCAAGTGATACCATATTGATATAGAAAACCTAGCATCTACATTAATATATGGCTAAGTAGAGTTTTGGCCGGCCTTTGCATAAAGTAACTTTTCCCTATCCTTTGTAAAATAGTTTTTCTCTTTTTCATCAACACTACAACAAACTTGGCACTCTGGATACCCTCCAGGTGCTTCCCTTGTTCACCCAACAAGTTTTAACTTAGAGAAATTAGAATGATGAGATTCTTGATTCTGCTTCATTGTCTTGATGCTCAAAAATTGTCCATAACCGGGGATACGACTAAGTACTTAGTTTTACCCTCTCGAGAGGTGGTGCACTTTTCCCACAAGACTCGACATGCATCGAGACGAACTTTTCAGAACCAATCCCTCAGACCACCATAGACGCGTTCCATCCTATCATCACTACCACGTTCTGTCTGTCTGGCTGAGTTCTTGCAACTTAGGGTGTGTTTGGTAGGTCGGGTGACCTCAACAAGTGTTTCTCACCTCAGCTATGTTGACCTCAGCTATGCTGAGCCCAGATTTTGTGTCTTGATTGGTGGCCTATTTTTGTTGAGAGATGTTTAGTTGAGATGTTGTTTGGTGGGGTGTATGAGTTGAGATACCGCTGAGTCCAGATTTTTACACAAAGGCCCCTACACAGAAAAATGAAAAAGCAATTGGGTCCTTTCATTTGACCACCACATTGAGGAGGCCACTCCGACCATGGCTACGCGTGGAGGCAGCAGCTCGTGGAGGCGACGCTTGCTGGAGGACATAGGGGTGCGTCGTGGCGGTGGTGGAAGCAGCAGGTCGTCGCGGCGGTGGATGGTTCATGTGGCAGCGCAAGGAGGTAGTTCTTGCCGACGGCCATGGCGGCGCATCCTGACGGCCGTATGGGCGCTTCGTGGCGGACGTGGCAGCGCATCGAGGCAGCGGTGGATGGAGCCGGCCTGGCGGGGTGAGGAGGCGGCGCATGGAGCCGGCCTGGTCGTGCGAGGAGGCGGTCGTGGATTCCGTGGTCGTGCGAGGAGGCAGCCGTGGCGGTGGAGATGCGTGCTCGGCCGTGGTCGTGCGAGGAGGCGGCCATGGCGACAGAGATGCGTGCTCGTCCGTGGTCGTGCGAGGAGGCGGCTGTGGCGGCGGAGATGCGTGCTCGGCCGTGGTCGTGCAAGGAGGCATCCGTGGCGGCGGAGATGCATGCTCGGCCGTGGTCGTGCGAGGAGGTGGTCGTGGCGGCGGAGATGCGTGCTCGGCCGAGGCAGCCGTGGTCGTGCGAAGAGGCGCGTCGTGTGTAACACCCTCAGAATCGGACCTATGCAAGTTTGAGCAAAATTCTCCAAACCCGCATAGAAACGATTCAAAGGTGCCCACCAGGCACTTTCGTGCGGGTGGAAAACGAAGTAATAACATTACACAACAGTCCTCGATGGGACCCACAGAACAGATATATATAACAGCGACTCAAAGAGTCAAGAATACAAATATAATATACAAGATCCAATCACCTCGAAAACGGTAGAGCGTCCGACTACGGACAAGAAGCAAATGGGGCTAAGAGCCCTGAGGAATAACCAATGGCGTCCATAACCCTGCCAAGCGGAAGGGTAACCACCTAACGACGCCGATCTCAAAACCTGCTTAAACAAAAGGGGTGCCGACAAAGGGCAAAGGAAAAAGAGGAGCGTCGATCGAGGCCAGACAGCGAGGCTAGAATTGCGGTCGCCTACATAGGTATGGTGGATCGGCGGCAAAGCATGCAATCAACAACCTATAGAGACTCGATACAACTGGCGGTTATCAGAGAGGGGTGAGAATGACCTAACCGGATCCAACCTGAAGCTAACACCAAACAAACCCATCCTGGTATTTCCCCCTCGAGACCAAACGAGGAAGTCAACCGAGGAACTCACACCGTTGGCAGTTTTACTTATTCAGTTATAGTTGCGGCACTTTACTAGTCAAGTTTAGATAATCGTCCTGATAAAGTAAGCAGTGGGCACTTTTAGTTAATCATTCCGTGATGGTGGCAGCACTTACTAGTCAGATACATTTAACATGAGATAACCCATAAACCCAGTAGTTGTTGGTACTTTTATTCAGCCAATTCGTTGTAGTTGCAATACTTACTAGTCAGATACATTTATCGCAAGCGACCAACCAATCAAGCAATTGTGGGCAGTATTATTAGCCATTCCGTTATAGTGAAGCTGATTACTAGTCATTATAAGTCAAATTTATAACAATAAACTTTAGTTATGCTTGTCTATGATCGAGATACTGTGCTCCAAGTCGTCCATATCCGCGGACACGGCTTTCAGAAAGTTTTACCCGGCCGGGGTGCACCAATAGCAACACACACTCGATCAACCTCGGAAAAACCAAATCAAAACCCAACGAGGCTTTCACGACTGAACAATCACAGGATTCAGAAATATTTCAGGGCCACCCTTAAGTAGATTCCGCGAAGCTAGGTGACTCGAGACGGCCTCAAGGTTTGTGGGGCGTAAGTGATCGGGAACCCGAAAGTGTGGCTGGGCTTGTCGCTACCACGTAAACGGGTCACAATTCCTAAACAGTACAGTGTGCTCCTCGCACAAATTAAATACAGAAAGTAGCATGGCATAAGTACAGGATAGTAAAAACACCTCAAACTAGTTTGTGGCCCCAAGAAATAAGACTGAATCAAGCTCTGGCTCAGGGGGTCCCATATACCTCCCGGATGTGGATAGCGCGCAAAAACAAGGAACATGTATCAAGTACTCGGGGTCTTACGGGACACAAGTGGGCGTTCGGAAACCAAATATTATCTATCACCCACCGATGCCTCTGCTTATTTCAATTTTAGTTGTTAAACAGAAATTAAAGTGACGATAAGTAAAACTAGAATCATCTCCAACTTCAACATGCGGCATTACATCAGCAACTGTGGCATTTGACAACACGCGACAACACTTGAGCAAGCGACTACGACGCGCAAGTCCAACTAACTACCAAACAACAGGTAATAGGGTGTGTCCAAGGCATTATAGGGCTGCACGGTATATCACAGGTGCGGAAACTAAAGCATCGCAACACTGATAGCAATAGATCAACAGGAGGGAAGTAAATACTATAAAAGTAAGATAGGTAGAAAGGGGGAGATGCTCGCCTGAAAACATTGCCGAAGGTTCCACCGAAGATCGGGACGAAGCTCACATCAACTCAACGGTCTTATCCGCGAAGAGACAAAACACTAGAAGAAACACCGGATGCGATATTTAATACAACGGCAGAAGCTCGGCATGATGCATGCATGATGGATGACATGGCAAAGGTGCGATGCATTTAGGTCATATTAAGTGGAACCGGGGTCCCGACAATTAGTTAGGTGGTTCATGTTGCTTTAGCTACCCCGCAAATTAAATGTTGTTTAACATGGTAGAAGATAAGATACCGGTTCGCTACTCAAGTTTTAAATGAGGCCGATATGAGACTAGATTTGCCCGCATATGGGCCCCATATTTAATTATTAGGTGAATCGGCATAAGGCCCCCAAACCACATGATATGCATGCGAGATGAATGGCAATTCAATATGCAACAAGTTGTTATTATGTTATAAAATAGGGTTCGAGGAAAAAGGGTCACACATTGAGGGGCCTCGACGAACTTGGGGTTCCGGGGTACGGGGTCGGTCTCAGGTTCGACGGAGTTCGGGGTCGGGGTCCAGGGTTCAGGGTTCGATGGCCTCGGCGGGGCGTTCTCGGATTCCGGGGTCGTTCTCTCGTTCTCGGTAGCGGGGTAGATCTTGCGTTCCAGGACGGAGGGCTTGATGTTTTCTGACTTCACTTGTCGGTGCCGATCTTGTCGTCGCCGTGGTCTCGGTGTCGGGGCGTGTCGAATTCTTTCGGGCCAATGTCGTTCTTGTCGTCGCGACGGTCTTGTCGGTGGTCTTGGGGTTCCGCGGCAGAGTACTTGTTGCTCCGAGCAGGTGATCATGCGGGTTCCAGGCAGAAGATCTTGTCGTTCCGTGCCGGAGTACTTGGCGTCCGCGAGGGAGAGCTCGTTGTGTTCGTTTCGACGTCCTTGGTATCCGGGTTTCCGTTTCCATTAGGAGATCTCGTCGAGGGTCTTCGGGTTCCGAGGAGAAGCTCTTGCGTGGCATAACCTTCGGGTTATCGGATCCGGGGATCTTCTGGTGCCATGGGTTCTCTCCGCTCCCGGGCTTCACGGCGCCGAAGAACTTGGTTTGGTCCTTGGCGGCAGCAGACTTCCAGGATGGCAGCGACATGGCGAGCTTGGGCGGAGGCACGCCGCGAAGGTGTGGCACGGCCGGGCTCACGCGATCGGCAAGCTGGCCGGCGAGGTTGACGCAGCGAGGGCCTGCAGCGGCCATGGTCGAGCAGCGGCCCGCGAAGATGTGGGACATGAGGAGGACTCGAGGCGGCGCTGCCCGGCTCGGAGGGGACGGGATCGGGCTTCTCGCGGCACTTGACGGCGGGCAGGGGACGTAGCCGCCGGTGCCTGGCAAAGCAGAGGTCCTCGGCGAGCTGCGGTGATGCGGAGAGGGCCTGCGGGCGGCCGGAGAAGGTCGCCGGCGAGGTTGACGCGTCGGGGAGGCCGGTGGCTGCTGCTGGAGGCGGAGGTAGCGGCGTGGGCGACCGGGCGGAGGCGGGCCAGGTCGCCCTGACAGGAGGCGGGCTTCGCTGCCGGCGGCAGGCGAGCGGAGGAGGCGGTAGGTGGGCGTGGGGAGAGGAGGCCGGCGGGTCCGCGGTGCTCGCGGAGGCGCTGGCAGGGGTCGCCGGCGGTCAGTCGGGGACGAACGGAGGGGCGCTCCACGGAAGCTCGCGGCTTGATCGCCAGTGCGGCGCGGGCGGCCGGGCCAGGGCTCGGCGGCAGCGACAGGCAGCTCGGGGTGAGGAGAGGCGGGTGCGGCGGGCGCGGCGGGCAGGCGGGCGGCGCCCGGGTGGGCGCGAGCAGGCAGGCGGGTCGGGGGCCTCCATGGCGGCGGGAGAGAGGCAGCTCGGAGGCGGCTCGGGGCAGGCGGGGGCTCATGGCCGGGCGGTAGGCGGCGGAGCGAGGTTGCACGCGAGTGAGCATCTGGCGGGTCATGAGGAGGAGGGTGGAGCGGGGCTGGGCGAGGCGGGCGCATGGACAGAGGCGAGAGGAGGAAGAAGAGAGGAGGGAGCAGGCGGGCAGGGTGGGACCCGGTGGGACCGCGGGCCAGGGCGGGGTCGGCCTGGCGTGTGCACGCGCTGTGTGCGGTTGGTGGGGTGGGCAGGTGCGTGCATGTGTGCTAGTGTGTGTGAGTTTGAGAGAGAGAGAGAGGGAAGGGAGAGAGGGCCAAGTGGCAGGGTGTGATTGGAGGGTGGGGAGGGTCAGCTGAGGTGGAGGGGTGTGAGTGGCCAGGGTGAGGTGGCCAGGGGTGTGGGTAGGTTAGTTGGGTGAGTCTAGGATTTAGAGGCTGGTATGAGGTGGACCGTTTTAAAATCTGGGGCGGTCGTTCGGGTCGGGTCGGCCCGTTCGACTGCCCCTACTAAAATAATTATAAACTTTATTTGTGTTAATTGTACCATTTGCAAACCGATAGCGACAAAACAAAATACTCCGGAGCCCCGGGGTTTGGCGTTTGAATAAAGATGGGGCGTTTTAGAAAACAAAACGGGATTTGCGAAAATAGTTTTGGCAAACAATGCATGATGATGACGATGCAATGCACAAATTCAACGCGATTTTCTAGTAGTGGTTTTGCGGGATGCCACAATTCGACACCACTAACAATGGATCTCTCCCTCGAGATCCGCCTCATGGTACCGGAAGGAAGGTCGGCGATCTGATCCGTTGCGCTTCGTGTAGATCTTCGCGACACCACTAACGATGGTTCCTTCTTCATCTGGAAATCGGCGACACCACCAACAAAGGGTCGTTGTCCGTGATCGCCGAGAGAGCACTCCGGAAAACAAAAGGTCGAAGGTAGAGGCATCAACAAATAAAGCCACCTCTAGCTTCCGAGGGATGGAGTAAAACTGCTGGATCCACTGATTCGTTGTACAAGAGCGAATGATAAGAGTAGTCGGATGGTGATCAGTCCATCGCGCACCCAAACCATTACTCTGCACACGAATAGGCGGATTATGCAACCAACTCTCAGAATTAGACTGAAGTTCTCGACAAGCGAGGTTCGGAACAACGGAGTGATGCAGACTCTGCATCGGATCTGGCGTAGATGATGTCATCACCTCGGAAACACCGGATAGCACAAACAAGGAACAAAGAATGGTAACACCGTAGACGGATTCTGCAGGCAGCACGAACACCGGATGGTAGAACACCGTTATCGAAGAAGGAAGCGAAACCTTGAAGGTACGACGGAAACCCAACCACGAGAATTCCTGGACTCAAAGAAAGAGACGAGAGCGGATTCAAAACACGTAGAGGTAAGAGAGGAATAGCAAAGGGGTAAGGAGTAAAATCAGACCTATTCAGAACTATCCAACCGATTTTTGCAAAAATAGTTTTGACACTCTACTTCGGCCGTTAGCTAGGTTATCCTCTGATTTGGACTTGTGGGGTATCGCAACTGCTGGGCTCTGATACCACTCTGTAACACCCTCAGAATCGGACCTATGCAAGTTTGAGCAAAATTCTCCAAACCCGCATAGAAACGATTCAAAGGTGCCCACCAGGCACTTTCGTGCGGGTGGAAAACGAAGTAATAACATTACACAACAGTCCTCGATGGGACCCACAGAACAGATATATATAACAGCGACTCAAAGAGTCAAGAATACAAATATAATATACAAGATCCAATCACCTCGAAAACGGTAGAGCGTCCGACTACGGACAAGAAGCAAATGGGGCTAAGAGCCCTGAGGAATAACCAATGGCGTCCATAACCCTGCCCAGGCCAATCTGGAAGGGTAACCCTGCTAACGACGTCGATCTCAAAACCTGCTTAAACAAAAGGGGTGCCCACAAAGGGCAAAGGAAAAAGAGGAGCGTCAAGATCTTGAGGCAGACACGGCGAGGCTAGAATTACGGTCCTCGCCTACATAGGTATGGTGGTGGCGGCAGCGGCATGCAATCAACAACCTATAGAGACTCGATACATGGCGGTTATCGAGAGGGGTGAGAATGACCTAACGGATCCAACCCAAGCTAACACCAAACAAACCCATCTGGTATTTCCCCTCGAGACCAAACGAGGAAGTCAACCGAGAACTCACACCGTTGGCAGTTTACTTATTCGATTATAGTTGGCACTTTACTAGTCAAGTTTAGATAATCGTCCTGATAAAGTAAGCAGTGGGCACTTTTAGTTAATCATTCCGTGATGGTGGCAGCACTTACTAGTCAGATACATTTAACATGAGATAACCCATAAACCCAGTAGTTGTTGGTACTTTTATTCAGCCAATTCGTTGTAGTTGCAATACTTACTAGTCAGATACATTTATCGCAAGCGACCAACCAATCAAGCAATTGTGGGCAGTATTATTAGCCATTCCGTTATAGTGAAGCTGATTACTAGTCATTATAAGTCAAATTTATAACAATAAACTTTAGTTATGCTTGTCTATGATCGAGATACTGTGCTCCAAGTCGTCCATATCCGCGGACACGGCTTTCAGAAAGTTTTACCCGGCCGGGGTGCACCAATAGCAACACACATTCGATCAACCTCGGAAAAACCAAATCAAAACCCAACGAGGCTTTCACGACTGAACAATCACAGGATTCAGAAATATTTCAGGGGGCCACCCCTTAAGTAGATTCCATAAGCTAGCTGACTCGAGACGGCCTCAAGGTTTGTGGGGCCGTGATCGGGAACCCGAAGTGTGGCTGGGCTTGTCGCTACCACGTAAACGGGTCACAATTCCTAACAAGACAAAGGTGCTCCTCGCACAAATTAAATCTGAAAGTAGCATGGCATAAGTACAGGATAGTAAAACACCTCAAACTAGTTTGTGGCCCCAAGAAATAAGACTGAATCAAGCTCGGCTCGGGGTCCCATATACCTCCCGGATGTGGATAGCGCATAAAAACAAGGAATGTATCAAGTACTCGGGGTCTTACGGGACACAAGTGGGTTCGGAAACCAAATATTATCTATCACCCACCGATGCCTCTGCTTATTTCAATTTTAGTTGTTAAACAGAAATTAAAGTGACGATAAGTAAAACTAGAATCATCTCCAACTTCAACATGCGGCATTACATCAGCAACTGTGGCATTTGACAACACGCGACAACACTTGAGCAAGCGACTACGACGCGCAAGTCCAACTAACTACCAAACAACAGGTAATAGGGTGTGTCCAAGGCATTATAGGGCTGCACGGTATATCACAGGTGCGGAAACTAAAGCATCGCAACACAGATAGCAATAGATCAACAGGAGGGAAGTAAATACTATAAAAGTAAGATAGGTAGAAAGGGGGAGATGCTCGCCTGAAAACATTGCCGAAGGTTCCACCGAAGATCGGGACGAAGCTCACATCAACTCAACGGTCTTATCCGCAAAGAGACAAAACACTAGAAGAAACACCGGATGCGATATTTAATACAACGGCAGAAGCTCGGCATGATGCATGCATGATGGATGACATGGCAAAGGTGCGATGCATTTAGGTCATATTAAGTGGAACCGGGGTCCCGACAATTAGTTAGGTGGTTCATGTTGCTTTAGCTACCCCGCAAATTAAATGTTGTTTAACATGGTAGAAGATAAGATACCGGTTCGCTACTCAAGTTTTAAATGAGGCCGATATGAGACTAGATTTGCCCGCATATGGGCCCCATATTTAATTATTAGGTGAATCGGCATAAGGCCCCCAAACCACATGATATGCATGCGAGATGAATGATTAATATGCAACAGTTGTTATTATGTTATAAAATAGGGTTTCGAGGAAAAGGGTCACACATTAGGGGTCTCGACGATCTTGGGGGTCCGGGGTTCGGGGTCGGTCTCAGGTTCGACGGAGTTCGGGGTCGGGGTCCAGGGTTCAGGGTTCGATGGCCTCGGCGGGGGCGTTCTCGGATTCCGGGGTCGTTCTCTCGTTCTCGGTAGCGGGGTAGATCTTGCGTTCCAGGACGGAGGGCTTGATGTTTTCTGACTTCACTTGTCGGTGCCGATCTTGTCGTCGCCGTGGTCTCGGTGTCGGGGCGTGTCGAATTCTTCCGGGCCAATGCCGTTCTTGTCGTCGCGACGGTCTTGTCGGTGGTCTTGGGGTTCCGCGGCAGAGTACTTGTTGCTCCGAGCAGGCGATCATGCGGGTTCCAGGCAGAAGATCTTGTCGTTCCGTGCCGGAGTACTTGGCGTCCGCGAGGGAGAGCTCGTTGTGTTCGTTTCGACGTCCTTGGTATCCGGGTTTCCGTTTCCATGTAGGAGATCTCGTCGAGGGTCTTCGGGTTCCGAGGAGAAGCTCTTGCGTGGCATAGCCTTCGGGTTATCGGATCCGGGGATCTTCTGGTGCCATGGGTTCTCTCCGCTCCCGGGCTTCACGGCGCCGAAGAACTTGGTTTGGTCCTTGGCGGCAGCAGACTTCCAGGATGGCAGCGACATGGCGAGCTTGGGCGGAGGCACGCCGCGAAGGTGCGGCACGGCCGGGCTCACGCAGTCGACGGCGAAGGCTGGCCGGCGAGGTTGACGCAGCCAGGGCCCTGCAGCAGCATGGTCGAGCAGCGGGCCCGCGAAGATGTGGGACATGAGGAGGACTCGGCGGCGCTGCCCGGCTCGGAGGGACGGATCGGGCTTCTCGGCGCACTTGGCGGGGACGAGGCCGGTGCAGCAAGGTGAGGTCCTCGGCGAGCTGCGGTGATCGGAGAAGGGCGGGCGGAGAAGGTCGCCGAGGTTGACGTCAGGGGGAGGCCGGTGGCTGCTGGAGGCGGAGGTAGGGCGTGGGCCGCATGGCGGAGGCGGTGGGCGGGCAGGTCAGACCTGAGGAGGCGAGCTTCGCTGCGGCGGCCAGGCGGGCAGCGGAGGCGGCGGTAGGGTGGGCGTGGGGAGAGGCCGGCGGGGTCCCAGTGCTCGCGGAGGCGCTGGCGTGGGTCGCCGGCGAGTCGGTTCGAGGGGCGACGCAGGCGCTTCATGAGCTTCATGGCGTGATCGCCAGGCGGCCTTGGCGCGGGCCAGAGGCTTCAGCGGCGGCAGCTCGGGTCGCGCTTGAGGGAGAGGCAGGTCTGGCGGGCCGGACGGGCGGCGGCGCTCCGGCGGCGGGCGGCCGAGCGGGCGGGGAGCCTCCAGCGGCCGGCAGCGGGAGACAGTGGAGGAGCCTGCCGTGGCGCGGCGGGCGGGGCTCATGGCCGAGGCCAGTGGCGGAGGCGAGTTCTGTGAGGCGAGCATGCTGGGAGGGTCAGTGAGGAGGAGGGTGGCGGGGCTGGGCGAGGCGTCTGGGACGGAGAGGCGAGGAGGAAGAAGAGAGGAGGGAGCAGGGGTGGGACCGGTGGGACCCTTGGGCAGGGTCGGCTGGCGTGTGCCTGCCTGGTGTGCGGTTGGTGGGGTGGGCAGGGTGCGTGCATGTGTGCTAGTGTGTGTGAGTTTGAGAGAGAGAGAGGGAAGGGAGAGAGGGCCAAGTGGCAGGGTGTGATTGGAGGGTGGGGAGGGTCAGCTGAGGTGGAGGGGTGTGAGTGGCCAGGGTGAGGTGGCCAGGGGTGTGGGTAGGTTAGTTGGGTGAGTCTAGGATTTAGAGGCTGGTCTGAGGTGGACCGTTTAAAATCAGGTGATCGTTGGTCGGTCGGCCCGTTCGACTGCCCCTACTAAAATAATTATAAACTTTATTTGTGTTAATTGTACCATTTGCAAACCGATAGCGACAAAACAAAATACTCCGGAGCCCCGGGGTTTGGCGTTTGAATAAAGATGGGGCGTTTTAGAAAACAAAACGGGCTTTGCGAAAATAGTTTTGGCAAACAATGCATGATGATGATGATGCAATGCACAAATTCAACGCGATTTTCTAGTAGTGGTTTTGCGGGATGCCACATCGTGGCGGCGTAGGGTGCTCGGCAGGGCGGGCGGAGTGCCGGAGCGGGAGGAGGAGGGCTGCTGCCTCTGCCCGACGGGAGAAGAGGAGGATGGGGGAAATGGAGAGAAAAGGGTGGGGTGGGGGTCTGGGGGTGCTACGGGGCCTGCTATAGTGGTTTGTGGGACGAGCTCAGCCCGATTGAGTTGTGAAGATCGATTTGAGCTTCACAGCTCGCCTCGGCTGAGAGGCATTTTTCGTATGAGCTCTGCACTGGTGATGTGGTCCGACCCGGGCTAACAAACAGCTACATCACCAGTAATCTCGGTTGAGAGGGGAAATTCTAAGCTGCCCCGGTCTACCAAACACGTCCTTAGTTGGTCAAGGCAGAGCCCATATGCCATGTGGCTGCACTAGAAGCTTCCGCGACAAGAACGTCTCCAATCTCTTTGTTCCTGGGTGGCCATCCACAAGTGTGATACACCAGGGTAAACCATAGAAATGGGCCCTGGGTAACCACTCAACATAATCCATACAAGCCCCATTTCCACCCAGGTGTTTCATTAACATCAGTTGTTTTCATTAGTCCGAAAATACTCATATTTTCATAAGACATCATATCATGATTTCCACCCACGAATCTATATAGCAAGACTAAGCATTCTAATCTTACGATGTCTCCTATATTTAGGAAATACTACCAAGGTAGATACTATAGGAATAACATAGCATAGTAATATACATATTAGTCCTATCATGCACACTACAAAAACATCACTAATGCAATATAGAAAAAATAGGACTTTTGATGACCAAAGTATCACTTGCCTTTAGTAGAAATTTAGGTACTCTCCTTGATCTTGCAAATTTCACACTCCTCAAAGTCTACAACAATATAATAAAGCAAAAAGCACACACTCAAAACTACAACACAAAACAATCACACGAATACAATGAAATGCATGCAAGCTTGCAACAAGATGATTTTATTTGAGAAATTTTTATAGCAAGGTTCTGAACATTACAAACACCTACTTGTCTTTTTATAAAGGTGGAATTCCAGTTGGAACCAAGTTAGTGCAATTAAGTTATTTAAATTATTTTTCTTTTACTAGAAAAGCTTTTATTCAATAGGATATTTCCTATGCCATAAAATTATATGTTTAATTTCAAATGTTAATGTTTATGGTCATAGGGTTCAATATACAACCATTTGCAAAAGGATTCACTCAAAAATATTTTTCACAACAATTTTTATACTCAAAATACTCCACAAATGGTTCTGCCTAAAAATCAGTTTTTACAGAAGCTATTGAACAAAGGAAGGTCTCTACAGTGTAGTTCATATTTTTTCTCAATCCATGGACACCAAATTTGTATTTTTCTGATTTGTGGATCAAAGTTATGGATTTTCTAAGTTTAATCATATATTTAAACTAAATTTGGATTTAAACAGAAAAGTCTGGCCACGTGGCCTGTTCTAACTGGCTCGTACCGCTTCGCGTGGATCAAGCGTGTGCGCCGTTGGATCTAAACAAGATCATGCATCCCAGATTAGCCGATACCCCTTCGCTAACAGGATCTATCCTAGCCCTAGGATCTGGATCTAACGGATTCGTGCGCTTGGCCAAGAACTGGCGGCGCTAATGGCGGTGTGCGATGGCGGCACATCTGGTGACGGTGCACCGGTGGCTCTAAGGGGTAAGGGGATGGCGCAGGGTGTTACCGAGGTCGCGGGGTCGAGGCGGTTGCAGTGGAGGTCGTGGTTGGGGAAGGGGCACACGGGCTCGCGTGCAATTGCTCGCCGGAGTCGCGCCTGCTATCGGTGGCATGCAGACGGAGATGTTTCCGAGTATCTATGGCTCGAGCAAGCAAGTCAAGGAGTCAGTGGGGTGCGCTAGGTCCTGTAGGAGATCTTGGTGGCAAAATAGAGCAGAGGAGAGCCGTGTCTCACCGGAATTTTATCGGTGATCGCAGACGGCAGAGGCAACTTCGGTGGGACCTTGGCGACGAACTGGGCATGATAAAAATGGACGGAGGGGTTTAATAGGTGCGTCTGAGGATGGCGAAGATGATAGGGAAGAGAAGAGCGCAAGGGGCGGTGGGCTGTCACCGGAATTGTCACCGGAGTTTGTCGATGGCCGCGGCGGTGCGAGGTCAAGTCCAAACAGCCTGGGGGCTCTCTTGGTGTGGGGTTGGAGGGGAAATGGAGAGGAGGCAGTGGGGGTTAAGAAGACGGAGTCGGGGTGAGGAATGATTCCCGCAATCGCGTGAATTTTGTGGCATCCCGCTAAAACCACTACTAGAAAATCGCGTTGTTTTTGTGCATTCATCATCGTGCCGCATGCTCATGTCATCATGCCACATTGCACTTGAGCATCGTCAACATCATGCATATTAATTTGCCTAAAAACTATTTGCGAAAGACAATCGTTTTCTAAAATTAGCCCTCCTTCTATTTCAAATTAACCCCCGGATGTTCCCGGATGATTTTAATTTGTCTAAAAACTAATTACAAAAGTTATTATAAAATTAAATAAAAAGTTATAATATTTTAGGGGGCAGTCGAACAGGCCGATTCGACCCAGTCGACCACCCCCGTACAAAAACTAATCGGTCCACCAGAAATCCTAAAACTACCCAACCTAACCTACCCACCCCTCCGGCCACCTCACCCGGACCAATTCCTGGCTGCCACCTCACCCTCTCCTCCCCTCTAACCAATCCTCAACCGCCACATCACCCTACCCGCGCCTGGACCCACTCCCCACTTCCCTCAGCAGCACACACTCACGCTCACCTTCCCCACCCATGCGGCCCACCCTCCTCCTCTCCCTATCCCCCGGGTCCCACCTGTCGCGCCCCGCTCCCCACCTACCCTCCTCTCTCCCGTTGTCTTCCTCCCCCCTCCTCTCCCGCACCGAAGCCGCCCGCCTCTCTCCTCCTCCTTCCTCCTCCCTCTCTCTCCCGGCCCGCCGCCGGCCCCTCCCTCCCCAGGCTCTCGCCTCGCCGCCGCTCTCCCTCTGGCCGGCCCCGCCTCCTCCGCGCCCTTCCCCGACCCCGCCCGAGCTCCTCCGGTGCCGTCGCCCGGCCCGACCTCGCCTCCGGCCGCGTCCGCCGCCACTGGCCCGCATCCGTGGCTGCAATCCCCGCACCCGGCCGAGGCCGTCTCCGCTCGAGCCGCCGTCGGTTTTCCTCGCCCGCGAGCTCCCCTCCCCGCGGCCTCTCCGGCGCCGCCGCCAGAACCCCCGTCCCCGGCGCGCCCTGCTCGCCCACCTCCCCGTTGTACCGCCTTCCCGCTGACCCCTCTGCCTGCGCCGCCTCCCCGCCTTCCTTCGAGCTCCGCCCCTCCTCGACCTCGCCTCCGCCGCCGTCAGTCGCCTCCCTCGCCTCCCGAGCTCAAGCCTCCTCGCCGCCGGTCCCTCTTCCCCTCACAGGCAGCGTCTGCGTCCCTCTCGCGCGGATCGTCGCTCACCTTGGCTGGTGAGCCTGCTCCGCCGTCCACCTCGTCGCGGGCCGCCGGCCGTTCACCCCACCTTGCTCCAGCGACACGCCTTGTCATCAGCTGCGTCGCCCTCGTCCTCCTGCCATCGCGCGAGTTCCTCCCTTCTGCAAACCGATGCAAGCACCCTTCAGGTCCTCTGCCGCGAGCACCATGCTCGGATGGTGTTCTGCTCCATCTCCGGCACCAACAACGGGAACTCCGACAAGGACGCCATGACCTTCGGCAAGGTTCCGACAAGATCGTCTACACGGACGTAAAGTTCTCGACCCCGAAGACTGAGCCCGACAGAGACCCGAGCGAGCCGATGAACCATCGATGACCCTCGAAGAACCACCGACAAGGGTATCAAACGCCATGCTCGGCTTCATGGATCCTCACGAACTTCGACGTGGAACCAAGTTCTCTACGAGCAACCAAAGCCGGAGCCTTCAAGGTTGTCGGTGGAAACCCAGAGAATCCCCGGATGCCAAGACCGTCGACATGGATACCGAAGGACGCCGAGCGCCAAGTACTTCCCTCGGACGCCAAAATCCGAACCGGAAGGACGCCAAGATCGCCACAAGGACGACGAGCTCTACTTCCGAACGACAAGACCGGCCGATCCGCGGAACCGACAAGAGCGACCGCTTGGACCCAAGATCCCCGGCACGCCACGTCGAGTTCTCCGTCTTGTATCCGCTCCCGCTGATCCCGTCAAACCCTGGACCCCGAGACCTACCCCGAACCCCCGGAACCCCAAGTTCGTCGAGACCATAATGTGTGAACCTTTTCCCGAGCCCTATTTTATAAATGGTCAACTATATAAATTGTTGCACATTTAATTGTCATACTTGCATGCATATTATCATGTGGTTAGGGGCCTTATGCCGATTCACCTAATAATTAAATATGGGGCCCATATGCGGGCAAATCTAGTCTCATATTGGCCTCATTTAAATTTGTGTAGAAAACCCGGTGCTATTTTTGCCATGCTAATACGACATTTAAATTGCGGGGTAGCTAATCAACATGAACCACCTAATTAATTGCCGAGACCCCGGTTCCGCTTAATCGGGCCTAATTGCACCGCATATTACCATGCCATGCATCATACATGCATCATGCCCGATCTTTTGCCGTAGTATTAAATATTGCATCCGGTGTTTATTCTAGTGTTTTGCTTCTTCGCGGATAAGGCCGTTGAGTTGATGTGAGCTTCGCCCCGATCTTCGGTGAACCTTCGACAATGTTTCAGGCGAGCATCTCCCCCTTTCTTCCTATCTTACTTTTCTAGTATTTATTCCCTCCTGTTGATCTTTGCTATCTGTGTTGCGATGCTCTAGTTTTCGTACCCGTGATATCCCTTGCAGCCATATATAGCCTTGGACACATCCTATTACCTGTTGTTTGCTAGATAGTTGGACCCGCGCGTCGTAGTCGCTTGCTCAAGAGTTTTTGCGTGTCGTCAAGTACCACAGTTGTTGGAGAAGTGCCGCATGTTCAATGTTGGAGATGATCATGGCTTTACTTTTCGTTCACTTTAATTACTGTTTAACAACTAAAATTGAAGTAAGTAAGCAGAGGCATCGGTGGGTGATAGTTAATGTTGGTTTCCGACCGCCCACTTGTGTCCCGTAGGACCCCGAGTTCTTGACACCTGTTCCGAGATCGAGTGCGCTAACCACATGTGGGGAGATATGGGCCCCCCATTGATTAGTACCTGATTTCAAAGTATTGTACTGGGGGCCACAAACTAGTTTGAGGTTTTATTTACTATCCGGTACTTATGCCATGCTTTACTGCTTTATTTACGATTGTGCGAGGAGCACACTGTACTGTTTAGGAAGCGGAGTGTTTTCGCGGTATCGACAGTCCCAGTTTGGGATTTCTTTGTCGTTCTGACCACTGACGCAAACCCTGAGTCCGTCTCGGAGACCGGCCGACTTCGTTGCGGGTAGACTTAGTGGGGTGGCCCCCCGTGCTTGCTTTGGGTCTGGAAACGTCATGACTTAGGCCCCGCCGACATACCGATGGGTGTATGTTAACTGATCTGGCAAAAAGGGTCGAAGTGCTTGTGGATACTTTGGTGCACCCCTGCAGGGTTAAATCTTTTCGAGAAGCCGTGTCCGCGGTTATGGACGACTTGGAGCACAGTGCTTGATCATAGACAACTATAACTAAAGTTTACTGTTATAAATTGACTTGTATCCGATATGACTAGTAACCAGCTTCACTATGACGGAATGGCTAAATAAAAGTACCAACAACTGCTGGGTTTTTGGGATACCTCATGCTAATTGTATTTGACTAGTAAGTGTCGAAACTACAATGGAATGGTTAACTAAAAGTGCCCACTGCTTACTTAATCAGGATGATTATCTAAACCTGACTAGTTATTGCTGCAATGATAACTAAAGAAATAAAACTGCCAACGGTGTGAGTTCCTCGGTTGACTTCCTCGTTTGGATTCGAGGGGGATACACCAGGATGGGTTTGTTTGTTGATAGAATCAGGTTGGTTCCGAATAGGTCTTTCTTACCCCTCTCTGGTAGTCGCCAGTTGAATCGAGTCTCTATAGGTTGTTTAGTGCATGCTGCCGCTTCAGTCCACCATACCTATGTAGGCGAGGACCGCCGAATTCTAGTCTCGCTGTCTTGGCCTCGATCTTGACGCTCCTCTTTTTCCTTTGCCCTTTGTCGGCACCCTTTTTGTTTAAGCAGGTTTTGAGATCGACGTCGTTAGCAAGGTTACCCTTCCGGCTTGGCCTGGGCAGGGTTATGGACGCCATTGGTTATTCTTCAGGGCTCTTAGCCCCATTTTCATCTTGTCCGTAGTCGGACGCTGTGTCATTTTCAAGGTGATTTGGATCTTCGTATTGTATATCTGTATTCTTGACTCATTGAGTCGCTGTTATATATATCTGTTCTGTGGGTCCCATCGAGGACTGTTGTGTAATGTTATTACTTCGTTTTCCACCCGCACGAAAGTGCCTGGTGGGCACCTTTGAATCGTTTCTATGCGGGTTTGGCGGGTTTCGCTAAAACTTGCATAGGGCCGATTCTGAGGGTGTTACAAATTTACTCGGAGTAAATCCACCAGAAACGATAGAGAGGGGAGCGGGCTCGGTGGCGCTGGCTTGAAGTAGAAGCTAACGTGGCGGTGGGGTCGGGCTGTCATCTAGTGGGTGCAGAGAGGGGTGGGTGAGAAAGAAACCTGCAGGGGGAGAGGGAGTGCCGGGTGGGCTTAGTGGGCTGGGGTGCTGGGCCGATTTAGAGTGAGCTGTGCTCTTTTTTTATTCCTGTTCTTTTTCTTTTCTCTATTCTGTCTTTATTCAAATCAATTGATTCAAACTCCAAATTGATTTAAAATTTGTAAAAAGTCCTCTTAGAAGATTTTATATAAAATATAAGTTGGTTATTTAGTCCAATTAGAGAATTTCAAATATATTTATAAATTATTATCCATTTAAAAATTGAGTGTGGCACATTGGCATTATTTAATAAAATTTGAATATGGTACTTAAGCCCATAGAATTTTATTAAATATAAAAGGATTTTCAAATATAAAAGGGGTACCGGTAAGAATTTTATTTAGTTCCTCATGCTACCTACTTTAGTTAACGGATTACCAACGGGGTACCCCTTTCCCCATGACATAAGATCTATCACATATCAAAATGACAAGGCAACAGACAGTGAGCATCTCAGCGATCCTTTTATTTACCATGAGCATGGTGCATATTTTTTCTCTTCTCTGTTTTTCTATATATTTTTTCTGAGGATTCTTCATGGATTGCTCACTATGGTGATGCTGCAAGTTTCCACCATGATTAGTCATGGCTTCGGCTATCCGCCCAGGCGTTTCTCTAACACATATACATAACTCCATGGACTTACAAGCTCCCCTTTTATTTCACACCGCCGATATCCATAAACAAAAGATCATGATATCAACTGGGTAGATATTTACAGGTGTTGAAAGCGTTCCCCGTGACAACACGGTTCTGCTAATTCCCAACTTATAAGTGCAAGCATATACACCATAGATGACACAATGGTTCAAGTTTATTAAGGGTAGGAAAATAAGGTGTGCCATCAAGTTCGTGAGAGGTTTACTAACTAGTTTTCACATAACAAAAGAATTTTTAATTTGAAAGATAGATGAAAGTCGAGAATTTACTTGGAATAGCAATGATGCTAATAGGTAGATATGGTGGACACAAATGGCATAGGTTTAAGTTCAAGAATTGGATGCACGAGAAGTGTTCCCTCTCAGTACAGGTTTTTGGCTAGCAAGGTTGGGTAACAAGCAAAATAGTTGAAGGAAACAAGCAAACATACAAGTGATAGAAACAAACATGCAATTTTCCTTGAAAACACAAAATATCTTAATTAAAGAATACTAAGTTGATGAGCCAATCAAGAAAGAAAATAATTAAATCACTTGTAAGTGCTTTTCTCTTTTCCTTTCAAACCTCAAAAAGTGTTGCTACTGACCAGAGCTCGGTTTGCCAAAACCAAATTAAATTTACTTGAAGCTCCCAAAGTGATACCAATACTAACAACAAGGTCAATCATATAATAGAGATTGCAAACTAAGATAAGTTGTGCAAAAAGTAAATGATGAAACTTCTCATTAATATTCCATAAAAGGCACTCACACCAAGGGATACTTAGAAAACCAACTAGAGGAGAGATACTTCCATAATGCAAACCATCCTATATGATAACTTCTCTATTCAAGATATAACTCTACTAAAAAGGTAAAAAGATGAAAGATAATGATGTGATACCGCGACACTCCCCCAAGCTTGGAACAAACCAAGGGATGCCAAAACCTGATGACAAATTACTCCTTCGGTGGTGGTGGTGTTCCCTTGATAAGCTTTTCAATCAACTTTATCAAATCCTCAATCTCGACGGATAGAGTACGAATCAACTCCGAATTATGCTCAATGTGGTTCATGATCAAGTCGTACCGAGAATCCCAGTCCTTGTGATTCTTTCCCCACTCTTCCTCCTTAGAGTGTTCTTTCCTTGCATGGATAGAACGAGGCATATCCCAACTAGAGGGAAACTTCCCTTTGGGCAACTTTTGGAATTGCTGCTCATGTATAAGAGTATGGAAGGGGTTCTTGGTGCGTGGAGGAAGTGACCGTGGAGACAAGAAAATACGCGGGACTTTTCCTCGTGTAGCCATCCATGCCGTCCTCTTGAGCTTGATAGGGTTTTCCACCACTCCAATGCTCGCAACGGTGGCCCGGGTGCGCGGACGCTTGTCTTCCTCCACTTCTTCTTCATCCCCAACCAAGATCTCCTCCTCCTGCTTGGTGTCTTGAAGATCATCTTCCACGGGCTTCTTGCCCTTGTCGTTGGCGAATACCATTGTGCTTCTAAACTTTAGAATAGTTCCTGACAGAAACAGATCAAAACAAAAACATGATGAGAATACGATATACGGACCTCGGGGATCCGGGTGATTATATATTACGTAGTTTTATGATATAAGGAAGGTACTGGGCGAAAACGGGACGAAGATAGGCTCCGGGGTGGTCACACACCCTGGTGGCGTGGCCAGGTGGGGCCCGCGCCACTGGGTGGTGTGGGCCACTTGGGCTCCATTTTCATCCCTGTTTCGACTCATTATCTCCCATATGGAATAAAAACTGCAAATATATATATAAAAAGTTTTTCACGAACCTTTTATTTTCAGCACTTTTATCTATTCGAAGACGAACTCTGCAGATTCCTTCTCTCCAACACTTGAAAGTTCCTTTCATACAAATCTCCACACAATCTTCATTAGCAACATTAGTGTATGCAAAGACAAAGAACTTTTAGGTTCAGCTACTGTAGCAACTCCTTTTAAAATCCCAAAAGGAATTAAAAAGGAAATAGATTTAAGAGGCAAATGCAAATAATGGCAGAAATCTGTCAAAACAGACCAGCAGGTAAAGATTGATTTTTTCGAAAATCTTCTGTTGCTCAAATTAAAAAGTGCAAACGTATAGAAAGTTGCATAACAACTTGGGGCACAATCACAGAAAATTAAAGCTCCATTCGACGTATGATACGTCAGAAACATATCTATAATTTTTTATGCTCCATGCTTGTTTAGTATCTACTTTGCTTTGCTTTGTCTACACTTTGAGGTGCTTTTTACATGTTTTCTGGTACTAACCTATTAACAAGTTGCCATAGTGCCAGTTGCCTGTTTTCTGCTGTTTTTGGTTCCAAAAAAGTTAGTAAAGCAATATTCTCGGAATTGGACGGGACAAACGTCAAAGTCAATAACTTTCCGTGGGGAACAAGAAATCCAGAGGGGAGACGGAGAGGGGTGCCAGGGCGCCCGCACCCTCCTAGGCGCGGGTGGGCCTTGCCCAGCGCCTAGGCAGGGTGTGGGGCCCCTGGCCACCGCCTCATCCTCCCTATTTGTCTATAAGAATCCCCCAATGCAGAAACCCTAATTACCCGATCAAATATCCACGAAACCTTCTATAGCCACCTCCACCATCGTCCCTAGATCGGGGGATCTGAAGTTCTTCCTGGCATCCTGCAGGAGGGGAGATCATCCCGGAGGCCTTCTCTCCGGTATGATGTGTGAGTAGTTACACCTTGCACTATGGGTCCATGTAGTAGCTAGATGGTTGTATCTCCTCCTTTGTGCTTTCATGTATAGATCTTGTGAGCTCCGTTCATGATCAATATCTAATCTATTTGTAATCATGCATGTTGTGTTTGCGGGGATTCGATTGATTGAGATTATTATGTTGGTTTGACTAATGGTTTTGTCCTTATGATTCTATCATGTCTGTGTTGTTTGTGATCTTGCATGCTCTCCGTTGTTAGTAGCTATCTTGGACAAGTAGTTGCTAGTGACTCCAAGAGGGGGTATTTATGCTCGATAGTGGGTTCATGCCTCTAGTTTCCAAGGGAAGTGACAATAATCTCTTCGGTTGTAGATGTGTTGTTGCTACTAGGGAGAAAATAACGGTCTCTTGTTCATGGAACATGTGGAATGTTTACCTTACACACTTTGCTTAAGACAGTTGTATGTTGTTTGCAACTTAATACTGGAGGGGGTTCAGATGATAACCTGAAGGTGGACTTCTAGTCATAGATGCAGTTGGATGGCGGTCTATGTATCTTGTTGTATTTGTTCGAGACATGCCCTAGAGGCAATAATAAAAGTAGTTATTATTATATCTTTGTGTTTATGATAAAAGTTTACATTCATGTTAAAATAGTATTAACCGTAAACATTAATACTTGTGTGATTTTTAAACTAAATTAGAGTCCCTGGTAAAGCCTCTTTATAATACTAGCTTGTTGGTTAATCGATGATCGTGGTTTCTCGATCATGAACATTGAGATGTTGTTAACAACAAGGTCATATCATTAGGAGAACGGTGTGATGGACATACTCCTATAGATAAGCGTAGCATAAAGATCAAGTGAATTCAATAGTTCGTTTGCTATAAGCTTTCTGATACATAGTAACCTAATTCCTTCGACCATGAGATCATGCTAATCAGCATCACCGGAAGGATGCTTTGATGACATCAAACACCACACCGTAACTGGGTGGCTATAAAGGTGGCATTTAGTGTTCGGAAAGTATGGGTTGACGCACATGGATCAAGAGTGAGATTTGTCCATCCATATGACGGATAGATATACTTTGGGCCCTCTCGGTGGAATGTCATCCAATTAGCTTGCAAGCATGTGACTGGCTCACAAGGGATCACATATCACGGGAATGAGAAAAGAGTACTTATCGGTAACGAGGCTGAACTAGGTATGCAGAGATACCAACGATCAAACCTCGGATAAGTAAACTATCACGAGACAAAGGGAAATTGGTATCGTATGTAAATGGTTCATTCGATCGCAAAGTAATCGTAGAAATATGTGGGAGCCATATGAATTTCCAGATTCCTCTATGTGTTATTGATCGGAGAAGTGTCTCGGTCATGTCTGCATAATTCACGAACCGTAGGGAGACATACTTAAGGATTCGATGTTGTTTAGTAGATATGGAATGTAAGTAGGGAGACCGAATGTTGTTCGGAGTCTCGGATGGGATCCAGGATATCACGAGGATATCCGGAATGGTCCGGAGAAAAAGATTCATATAAGGAAAGTCCGATTCCGGAGTTCAGGAATGATTTCGATGTTTTCATCGAAGAGATTCTAGAAGGTTCACCGGACCGGAAGGGGAATGGTCCATGAATGTGTCATGGGTAAGTGGAATGATTGGATCATATTATAGGTCACTTGGTGTGGGCATTTGTGAGAGAGAATTAAAGCTCTAAATTGAAAGTCAAACGGGAGGTTTGAAAAGTCAAACTGGAACAATGGTTTCCTAGTGGAAGAAGGAAAGAGTCCTTCCAACTTGGGTTTGGAAGTGGATTAAAACTCCCCTCCCTCAAGGCTGCACCCCTCTCATAAATAGAGGGGGAGGGCTGCCCTAAACACTACAAGAGCTTGCCCTTCCCACCTCATGCGCCGCCGCCTAGCCGCCGCACGTTGCCTTGCGCCGCCGCCACCTCGTCGCCGTTGCCCTAGCCGCCATCGACACCTCCTCATCCTCTCCGGCCTTCTAAACCTAGATCGCTGAAAACCCTAGATCCACTATAACTCGCATCGGGTTAGGCGAAGCCCTGCGGGATCTTCCCTCTACTTCCGACACCACGCCATCGTGCTGTCGGAATCGCGAGGGGAGAACTACAACCTCGCTGCCTGCTGGAACAAGGGATAGGAAGGTCTTCATCGAGTACCGAACGTGTGACCGATCATGAGCCAGCGGCGCTGTACGGAAGGATCGTCTACGCGATCTTGAGATCGGCAAGTGTACGACTACACCACCCACGAGAATCTGCTCTCGTTAACCGCTTTGGAATCTTCAAGGGTGAATGCTTCTATCGACTCGTTGCTACAATCTAGTAGATAGATCTTGGCTTGTTTGTGTGCATGCGGTAGAATTTTTTTGTTTTCCATGCTACGAACCCCTAAAGTGGTACCAGAGTCGTGTCTATATGTAGATCTGTTGCACAAGTAGAACACAATGGTCATTGTGGGCGGTGGTGCTTTTATTATCAATTGCTTTTTGTGTACTTTGCATTTTGCAGTATGATGGGATGAAGCGGCCCGGGCTAACCTTACATGACATCGTTCATGAGACTTTCTCCACGCTTAACATGCAACTTGTATTGCATAAGTGGCTTTGCGGGTGTCTGTCTCTCCCATCATAGTATAGATTCAATTTACAACGGGCACTTGATAGTTCAAGCATCAACGTTGTGGTCTTTGATCGTAAGTTAGAATGACACTTATTGAAATCCCCAAACCACGTAAAACATGCAAAGAAAATTAGAGGCGTCTAACTTTGTTTTGCAGGGGTGTGTTGTGATGTGATATGGCCATGATTGTGATTATATATGATGTATGCAATGTTCCTTATTGTAAGACGGCAACCGGCAGGAGCCATATGGTTGTATTTTAAATTCTGTTAAGACCTGCGTGTTTATTCAAAGTAGTTGCAATAGTTGATGTTGGTGGTCGACAACCATGAAGCGGCGCCATTGACCTTGACGCCATGCCGGTGATGATGGAGATCATGTTCGTGCTTGAAGATGGAGATCAGAAGCACAAGAAGAAAGGCCATATCATATCACATATTATGAATTGCATGTGATGTTAATCCTTTTATGCATCTTGTATTGCTTAGTTCGCGAGGGTATCATTATAAGATGATCCCTCATGCATAAAATTTCAAGTTATAAAGTGTTCATCCTTAGTTAGCACCGTTGCTAAAGCTCGTTGTTTCGAAGCACCACGTGATGATCGGGTGTGTTAGATTCTACGAGTGTATACAACGGGAGCAAACTAGATTTGCTCATGCGGAAGCTAAGGTTTGATATTGACGAGCCTAGCATGTACAGACATGGTCTCGGAACACGGATCATCGAAAGGTAAAACATGAGTCATATAGTAGATATGATGAACATGTTGATTGTTTGCCATTGAAGCTACATCAACTCTTGTGATGATCGGTTTTGATGTGGTGGATTTGGTTCGTGTGATCACTAAAACAATGTGAGGGATATTGTTTTGAGTGGGAGTTCACCTAGATTAATTTAAACATTAATTAGAAATCAATTTGTCATAAACTTAGTCTAAACTATTGCAAATATGTTGTAGATCAATGGCGGTCCCTACCATCAATTTTAATGCGTTCCTAGAGAAAGAAAAGTTGAAAAACAATGGAAGCAACTTCGCGGATTGGTTCCGCAATTTGAGGATTGTCCTCAATGCTGGTAATTTGACCTATGTGCTAGATGCACCGCTGGGTGATCCACCTGCAGCTGATGCTACCGATGAGGTAAAGAATGTTTTCCTTGCTCGGAAGAATCAGTACTCCACAGTTCAGTGTGCTATCTTGTATGGTTTGGAATCGGAGCTTCAGAAAAGGTTTGAGAACCATGACCCACATGATCTTGTCCGTGAACTCAAAATGATATTTGAGGCTCACGCGGCAGTTGAGAGTTATGAGGCTTCTGAAAAGTTCTTTAACTGCAAGATGAAAGAGGGCAGCTCCGTCAGTGAGCACATGCTTAAGATGTCTGGGCACGCAAGCAAGCTTCAAAGCTTGTGTATAGTGATTCGTAATGCTTTGTTGATTCACCGTGTCCTCCAATCACTACCACCAAGTTACAAGAACTTCGTGATGAACTACAATATGCAAAACATGGACAAGTCGTTGCCCGAACTCTTATCCATGTTAAAGTCTGCGGAAATGGATATCAAGAAAGAGCACCAAGTGTTGATGGTTAATAAGACCACCAAATTCAGGAAGCAAGGCAAGTCTAAGAAAAAAGGGAAACTTCAAGAAGGGCGGTAAGAAAGTTACTGTTCCGACGAAGAAGACCAAGGCTAGGCCTAAGCCTGATACTGAGTGTTTTTACTGCAAGGGAGAGGGTCACTGGAAGCAGAATTGCCCTAAGTACTTGGCGGATTTGAAGAACGGAAACATCAAGAAGAAAAGTATATCCGATATACATGTTATTGATGTGTATCTCACTAGTACTCGTAGTAGTGCCTAGGTATTTGATACTGGTTCGGTTGCTCATATTTGTAACTCTAAACAGGTACTGCAGAATAGACGGAAACTAGCGAATAAGAGGTGACGATGCGCGTTGGAAATGGATCAAAGGTTGATGTGATCGCGGCCGGCACGCTACCTCTTCATCTACCATCGGGATTAGTTTTATACTTAAATAATTGTTATTTGGTGCCTGCGTTGAGCATGAACATTATAGCCGGATCATGTTTATTGCGAGACGGTTACTTGTTTAATTTCGAGAATAATGGTTGTTCGTTTATATGAGTAATATGTTTTATGCACATGCACTTTTGATTGATGTTCTATTCTTATTGAATCTCGATTGTAGAAATACACACATTAATAACATTAAAGCTAAACGTTTGAAATTGAGCGATAACTCGACCTATATGTGGCACTGTCGTCTTGGTAATATTGGAGTGAAGCGTATGAAGAAACTCCATTCCGATGGACTTCTTGAATCACTTGATTTCGAATCACTTGAAAGATGCGAAGCATGCCTGATGGGTAAAATGACTAAGACTCCATTTTCTGGTATGATGGACTGAGCTACGGACTTATTGGAAATCATACATACCGATGTGTGTGGCCCAATGAGTGTAGCATCGTGTGGTGGTTATCGTTATGTTCTTACCTTCACAGATGACTTGAGTAGATATGGGTATATCTATTTCATGAAGCATATGTTCGAAACTTTCAAGAAGTTTAAGGAATTTCAAAGTGAAGTAGAGAATCAACATAACAAGAAGATTAAATTTCTATGATCTGATCGTGGAGGTGAATATATAAGTTACGAGTTTGGCGAGCATTTAAAGAAATGCGGAATACTTTCACAATTGACACCGTCGGGAACACCACGACGTAATGGTGTGTCCGAACGTCGTAATTGAACTCTCTTAGATATGGTTTGTTTTATGATGTCGCTTACAAATTTACCGCTATCATTTTGGGGTTATGCATTAGAAACAGCCGCATTCACTTTAAATAGGGCACCATCTAAACCCGTTGAAATGACACCATATGAATTATGGTTTGGGAAGAAACCTAAATTGTCGGTCCTTAAAGTTTGGGGTTGTGAAGCTTATGTTAAGAAGATACAGCCCGACAAGCTTGAACCCAAAGAGGAAAATGCGTCTTCATAGGATACCCGAAGGAAACTATTGGGTATACCTTCTATCATAGATCCGAGGGCAAAATCTTCGTTGCCAAGAATGGATCCTTTCTAGACAAGGAGTTTCTCTCGAAAGAAGTGACTGGAAGGAAAGTAGAACTCGACGAGGTTGTTGAACCTTCTCTCGAACTTGCGAGTAGCGTAGCACCGGAAGTGGTTCCTGTGGCGCCTACGCCAATAAGATAGGAAGCTAATGATGTTGATCATGAAACTTCGGTTGAAGTTACTATGGAACCTCGCAGGTCAACGAGAACTCGTACCAATCCTGATTGGTATGATCCTGTTATGAGTGTCATGTTGGTAGACAACACCGATGACCCTTCGAGTTATGAGGAAGCGATGATGAGTCCAGATTCCTATAAATGGCAAGAAGCATGAAATCTGAGATTGGATCCATGTACGAAAACCAAGTATGGACTTTGGTGAACTTACCGGATGGCCGGAAGGCTGTTGAGAATAAATGGATTTTCAAGAAGAAAACAGATGCTGATGGTATTGTTACTGTCTATAAGGCTCGACTTGTCGCAAAAGGGTTTTGAAAAATTCAAGGAGTTGACTACGATGCGACTTTCTCACCAGTAGCGAAGCTAAAGTCTATGAGGATTTTATTAGCAATCGCTGCATATTATGATTATGAGATATGGCAGATGTATGTCAAAATGGTGTTACTCAATGGAGACATTGATGAAGAGTTGTATATGGTACAACCCAAATGTTTTGTCGATCCTAAAGATGCTAACAAGGTATGCAAACTTCAACGGTCCATTTATGGATTGAAGCAAGCATCCCGGAGTTGGAATCAACGTTTTGATAAGGTGATCAAAAGTTTTGGTTTTGTACAAACTTATGGAGAAGCTTGTATTTACAAGAAAGTGAGTGGGATCTCTGTAGCATTCTTAATACTATATGTAGATGACATATTGTTGATTGGGAATGATGTAGACCTTCTTAATAGTGTCAAGGATTATCTGAATAATAGTTTTTCAATGAAAGATCTTGGCAAAGCAGCTTACATATTAGGCATAAATATTTATAGAGATAGATCAAGACGCCTAATATCATTATCACAGAGTACATATTTGGACAAAGTTGTAAAGAGGTTTGGAATGGAAGATAGCAAGAAAGGGTTCTTGCCCATGTTGCCCAATACGACCTTGAGTAAAACTCAAAGTCCTGCAACGGCAGAAGAAAGAGAAAGGATGAGTAAGACTCCCTATGCCTCAGCCATATGATCTCTTATGTATGCCATGCTATGTACTAGACCCGACATTGCATATGCTATTAGTTTGACTAGCAGATATCAAAGTGATCTAGGAGTGATCATTGGACAACGATCAAAAACATCCTTAAGTACTTGAGAAGAACTAAGGATATGGTTCTTTCTTATGGAGGTGATGAACATCTCATTGTTAATGGTTACACTGATGCTAGTTGGAACACCGATCCGGATGATTCTAAATCTCAATCTGGATACATATTTACTTTGAATGGTGCAGCAGTTAGCTGGAGGACTGCAAAGCAAAGCGTTGTGGCGAGATCTTCAACTGAATCGGAATACATAGCTGCTTCGGAGGCTTCACAAGAGGTGATATGGATGAAGGAGTTCATTACAGAGATCGGTGTGGTTCCAAGTGAGATGGACCCAATGTCTATCTATTGTGATAACATGGGCGCCATAGCCAATGCACAATAACCAAGGTCACACAAGAAGCTGAAGCATATCAAACTGCATTTTCACGCTATTCGAGAGCATGTCCAAGATGGTGACATAAAGATTTTCAAAGTAGACACAGATCTGAATGTGGCAGATCCGTTGACTAAACCTCTCCCGAGGGCAAAACATTACCAGCACCAAACCGCCATGGGTGTTCGGTATATTACCATGTAATCTAGATTAGTTGACTCTAGTGCAAGTGGGAGACTATTGGAGATATGCCCTAGAGGCAATAATAAAAGTAGTTATTATTATATATTTGTGTTTATGATAAAAGCGCACATTCATGCTATAATAGTATTAACCGGAAACATTAATACTTGTGTGATTTGTAAACTAAATTAGATTCCCTGGTAAAGCCTCTTTATAATACTAGCTTGTTGGTTAATCGATGATCGTGGTTTCTCGATCATGAACATTGAGATGTTGTTAACAACAAAGTCATATCATTAGGAGAATGGTATGATGGACATACTCCTATAGATAAGCGTAGCATAAAGATCAAGTCATTTCAATAGTTTGTTTGCTATAAGATTTCTGATACATAGTAACCTAATTCCTTCGACCATGAGATCATGCTAATCACCATCACCGGAAGGATGCTTTGATGACATCAAACACCACACCGTAACTGGGTGGCTATAAAGGTGGCATTGAGTGTTCGTAAAGTATGGGTTGAGGCACATGGATCAAGAGTGGGATTTGTCCATCCATATAACGGATAGATATACTCTGGGCCCTCTCGGTGGAATGTCATCCAATTAGCTTGCAAGCATGTGAATGGATCACAAGGGATCACATATCACGGGAACGAGAAAAGAGTGCTTATCGGTAACGAGGCTGAACTAGGTATGCAGAGATACCGACGAACAAACCTAGGATAAGTAAACTATCGCGAGACATATGAATTTCCAGATTCCTCTCTGTGTTATTGATCATAGAAGTGTCTCGGTCATGTCTGCATAATTCACGAACCGCAGGGAGACCCACTTAAGGATTCGATGTTGTTTAGTAGATATGGAATGTAAGTAGGGAGACCAAATGTTGTTCAGAGTCTCGGATGGGATCCGGGATATCAAAAGGAGAGCCAGAATGGTCCGGAGAATAAGATTCATATAAGGAAAGTCCGATTCCAGAGTTCGGGAATGATTTTGATGTTTTCATCGGAGAAATTCTAGAAGGTTCACCGGACCGGAAGGGGAATGGTCCATGAATGTGTCATGGGTAAGTGGAATGATTGGATCATATTCTAGGTCACTTGGTGTGGGCATTTGTGAGAGAGAATTAAAGCTCTAAATTGAAAGTCAAACGAGAGGTTTGAAAAGTCAAACTAGAACAATGGTTTCCTAGTGGAAGAAGGAACGAGTCCTTCCAACTTGGGTTTGGAAGTGGATTCAAACTCCCCTCCCTCAAGGCTGCCCCCCTCTCATAAATAGAGGGGGAAGGCTGCCCCAAACACTACAAGAGCCAGCCCTCCCCACCCCGTGCGCCGCCATCGCCCTAGCCGTCGCCGACACCTCCTCCTCCTCTCCGGCCTTCTAAACCTAGATCCACCAAAACTCGCACCGGGTTAGGCAAAGCCCTGCGGGATTTTCCCTCTACTTCTAATACCACGACGTCGTGCTGCCGGAATCGCGAGGGGAGAATTACAACCTCCACTGCCTGCTGGAACAAGGGAGAGGAAGGTCTTCATCGAGTACCGAACGTGTGACCAACTGCGTAAGCGTTGCCGGAACGCAGCGCCGGAAGGATAGTCTACGTGATCTTGAGATCGGCAAGTGTACGACTACATCACCCACGAAAATCTGCTCTCGTTAACCGCTTTGGAATCTTCAAGGGTGAGTGCTTCTATCGACTCGTTGCTACAATATAGTAGATAGATCTTGGCTTGTTTGTGTGCATGCGGTAGATTTTTTTGTTTTCCATGCTACGAACCCCTACAGTATTGCCCAAACGAATCTCATAAGATCTTTCTGACTAGTCATTGCATTGTTATGCATTGCTCAGTTCCTGTCAATTGCCCTGCTGTAATTAGTTTACCCTTCATGCCATGTTGTTTATCTAAGGAGAGCACCTCTAGTGAACTATGGACCCCGGTCCAATCTTTACCATTGATACATCTTCCATTGTTACTTGTTTACTTTCTGCAAACCATTACCTTCCACACCATACGTTTAATCATTTGTTACTGCAAACCGGTAAGCGTGACAACCTCACTGATTCATTGGGGAAAAGTCTTGAGTTTGTGTTGTGCAGATCTCTGCGTTTCTTGCAACACCTGTGTGACGTTTCCTTCCTCCTACTGATTCGATAACCTCAGTTTCTTACTGAGGGAAACTTGCTGTTGTGCTGCTTTACACCTTGCTCTTGGGGTTTTCAACGAAGCGTTCCATGACAAGTGTTGGGCGCCATCACCCATGCTTACCAAATGGGGATGAATGTTATGTTCCCGTGGATCCTTTTGAAATATCTACTTTGGGTAAAACCTGTGAAGGTTTTAATCCCACTATTTTTTAGCCTGATAGAAATTATGTGCTTGTAGATCATGAAAATCATGCTTTATGTGATAGCTATATTGTTGAGTTTATTCATGATCTTACTGAAAATTATTATGAGAGAGGAAAGTATGGTTGTAGAATTTTTCATGGTACTGAAACACCTCTCTATGTGCTGAAAGTTTTGAAGTTACTCTTGTTTTATATTCCTATGCTTGTCACTTGGTTCTTTGTGAATTTATTTGTGTACAAGATTCCGATGCATAAGAAGAGGGTTAGACTTAAATGTGTTTTGAATTTGCTTCTTGATGCTCTCTTTGACTTCAATTCATATTTCTTATGTGAGCATCTTCTCAAGCTATCATGCCAAAGGCGTTAAAGAAAAGTACTTGTTGGGAGATAACCCAAGAGTTTCCTTGAGTCTTGGAAGTTTTAACTTCAGTAATGACCTCTCCTTATCCTTTTTGTTTGCTTTTTGTGCTAAGAATGACCTCTAATGAGAGGGAAGTAAGATTTGGGGAGTTGATGTCCCTAAACAGATTTATTTCCTCCACCAAAACAATTCTTGAGGAGTCTATGTAACTCTGATTGAGCTCAAAATTTACGAATAAATCCCCCATTATGTTAGATAACTTTCGTTAGTTCAACACTTTTTGATTTGAGCAATATAAGATGTTCGAAAAAATCGGTTTCTACCTACTGGTCTGTTTTGACAGATTTCTGCCATTATTTGCATTTGCTTCTTATTGATTCCTTTTTGAGTTCTCTTTAGATGAATTGAGCTTTTTGAAGGAGTTACTACAGTATCTTGTGTTTTTAGTGAAAAGCCTTGCTATTCCAAAGCTTTGCCAGAGGTCTAATATCTTTTGAATAAGCTAATCTATACTATTAAAAAGATTGGGACCGTTCGTCACCCCTAGAAAATTTTCGTCTACCTTGAAAAGACGCTTTTGCCCCTGGCTTTTCGGATATATTACCCCATTGTGCCACCGCCCAATCAACTAATCAACTAAACGTTTTGTTTTGTCCGTCTCTCCGCCCAAACTGCTCTAGGGACGCCATCCGCACCGCCGCCCTCCATCCTCCTACTCCTCCGCCGAGGCATGGCCCGGCTCCACCCTGAGATTGCTCCACCTCGTCGCCTCCCACCACCGGAATCTCATCTCCTCCGACCCTCAATCCCCTTCTCCCCAGATTTCTCGAGGTGCAGGGAGATTTACCGGCATCCGTCCGCCGGTACCAGTGAGGACCGTCCCCGCCCGGGAAACTATCCCGAGCTGTCGTCGTTCCGCCCGCCAGATCTGTGATCCATCCCCATCAAACTAACGGTCGTCACCTACCTCCCATCCTCCGGTGAGTTCTGTCAAGGATGAGCCATCCTGCGTCCAAGGTCCAGGAGGAGGTGTCCTAGATGTATACCGCAACATCGAGTACTGGTTCCACTAGGTAGCATCAGATCCGGTCTTTTGCATGTTGATCTCCTTTTTAAAATACGCCAATGCTTTTCATGGAATCCAGTTCTTTGTTCTCCAATTGCCACCTCCAGCCTCCAATATCTAACTGCGCTCAGCTGAAGCTTCTGTTAATCAGCTCACACCTAAATAGTTTATCCTGTTTGACTGACAATTAGATAATCATAAGCAGGTTGACCATCGCATCAAAGAAGTACACGATGTCAGGGAGGATAAGGGTGGAGGTTGGAGGCATAGGGACTCTGCAGTTGCATGAAGAAATCAATTGCCTACACCTACGTGGATGAACGGGTTTGACTTTGCTTTCGACACGAGGTTTGGCTCTTCAGGATGAAGGCGCGGGTGCATTGCTATTTGGGGACAGGATGTACCGAGTTGATGTTGCATTTGTTCCCCATGCCTACTTTCTCTCATGTGCTAGGTTACAAACTTTGCTAGCTGATTTCTTCTTATTTATGATTATTTTCCTATGTTGATGCTCATGTTGAACGACTGTTATTTACCCTATATTTACTTCTCTAAGTATTCGTCCATCACTATATTAATGTGCAACTTTCCTATCAATAATTGTAGCATTTGCCTCTCATGCAGACTGTTTCGCACGGGAAGATAGGGTTGAGCATTCACAAGTTGTTCAGTTGGATCGAATTGCTGATATGATGGTATGTTTGCTTCAGCCTTCAGCTAATTTAATTTGATAGTGTGCCCTCAATTTTGCATAAATTTTCACATAGGCAGGTGGACTTTCCATGCCATATGTTAATTCAGGATTCTGGTAGTCGATAAGGTTAGGTGGACATTTTGGAGGCGTAGCTTCTCTCAATAATTGTGGCCAATTTTATTCTAGAATTTCTCTATTTCTCCATAAATAAGTGACTTTGATTTGTCTAGAATCAATGTATCTATACACTAAAACACGTCTAGATGCATGTAAATCTAGACAAATCACAAATCACTTATTTCTGGATAGAGAGAGTACTAATAATCTAATACTTTCTCATACGAATTTGATAATCACTACATTCTGTAGATGGTAACCAAGCAATATGGGTACTAACTCATATACTTTTTACTTCTTCCCCTTTTGGTTAATTATCTAAATGGGCAAGTTAGTTCATGACTCCTGTGTTAATTATCCAATGAACTACCATCTCATGCCTGTTTGCCCTCCTTATCTCTACCTTCTCGTGCCTGTTTGCCCTCCTACAAAAATTTCATGATGACTAATTAAAGAAAGAAATATAGCTACTATTCACTGGATAAATTTTGTTTTTGTGGGACTATTTACTGGACAAACTATGTGGTATTTTTCTGCATTTTTTTGCTATTCAAATGTTTACAAGGATTTAATGTTTTGTCTTTGTTTTGTCATTAAAATAGGAAATTGAGCTATTCAATCTCTAGAGATCTTTTGCCTTTTTCCGTAACAACGCACGGGCATTCAGCTAGTGTTGCTAATGAAGATTGTGTGAAGTTTTGTATGAATGAAAATTTCCAGGTGTAAAGAGAGAATGATGCAATGAGATGAATAATGGGCAAAAGCTCAAGCTTTGGGATGACACCATGGTGTCACCCCAAGAAATATCCAAGAGATACAAGCGTCAAAGCTTGGGGATGCCCAAGGCATCCCCTCCTTCATCGATAAAAAGCTTAGGTCTATTTAGATACTTCGTTTTTATTGTTTCATGCACAATTGTGTTGTTCTTGGAGCGTCTTAGTTTTCATTTGCTTTACTTAGGTTGTTTAGTTTGCTTGAATAAATTAGGTTGGACTCCCATTCTCGCTGTGTTGTTTGCAAATAAAGGAGTAGTGAGTTCTTGCTTGTAAGTGCAAGAAGAGCTTGTATTGACTATGACTTAGACTTTAGCATGACATTCTAGGTGTTGTTTTGACCTTATGCTTAGTGATTAATGTTGTAGCATGTCTTGTTCCAAACAATTGGATTGCTTAGTGTGCCTTGGAGAAATTATGCGTTGTTTTTGCATGCAAAAGCATAGTATTGTTGTATTCTCCTTTTATGCTTTGCTTGGGTTGACTTGGCACATGCTCACACCATGTTATGACTATGACAAGTCACCATAGCCTCTATGATCATTTATTCCTTTACTTGTAGTACCACTCTTTGCTTTGATTAGTAATGCTTTGTTGCACTACATGATTATGGCCATTATTGCTCTCTTATTTGGTTGCTCCCAGTCCTTTGCTAGACTCCACTTGTGTGAGTAAGCTCTACTCATGCTTACAACTCCCAAAACACCAAGTTATTCCAAAGTGTCCACTATAAACTCCTATGCATGGTGTGTTACACCATTCCAAATATATTCTTGTTTTCAATTATCTTCCAATTAAAAACTATTTTGTTATGTGAAAACTTAGTGATTAAATCCCTCACAAACTTGATGCCACACTTTATATTCTTTGCCCCTAATAAACTTGAACCATTGTGTCTTCTATATTGTATATGCTTGCACTTATACGTTGGAATTAGGAGAACCGTGCTGTCTCGGGGAACGTTTTCAACATTGCACTTGTACTTTGTACTCAGTTGATATCATGCTATTTTATCTATGGATGTCATCGGTGTGAAATAAATAGGGAACTTGTAAGTCCATGGAGTTTGTATCCTGTGTTAGAGAAACGCCTGGGCCGCTAGCCTAAGCCATGCCTAATCATGGTGGAAACTTGAAGCATCACCATAGTGACATCTATGAAGCACTCTTCTTATAAAAAAGAGACACATTGAGAAAAGAGGAAAGAGAGAAAAAGCACCATATTCCCATGGTAAACAAGAAGATTGCTGAGATGCTCATTGTCTGCTTGCCTTGTCATTTTGGTTATGTGAAAGCTCCTGTACCATGTGCAAGGGGTACCCTGTTGGCGGTTCTCAATGATATGCAAATACTTACAATGACAAGATCTTACAGGTGACTAAAGTTGAGTAGCATGAGGCCCTCGTATTCAAGGGACTTGAGATTGACAACTTATACTTCGTCAAGCATATACTCCATCTTTGTTCACTTTAACATTAATCACTTCAAGATGCTTATGATAGGGGCAATGAGGGCTGAAAGCTAACAAGTACCATAATTTTTGGAAGCACTTTTTGAAACTTGAAATCCCTGCTTCCTTTATAAAAGGTCTTTCTTCCACCACTATTGAGTCTCCACCTTATACCTTTAGGCACCATTAAGAGAGCATAGTTGTCATTCGGTGTGCAGTGTTCCAAAGCTTATTGATTGATGCATATTGTGATATTACTTGTTCTAGTGCTACTTGTTTCTAGTCACCCTTGTGAACTTTAAAGGTGTCCTATGCATCTATTTGCTACTTTATGAAGAACAAGCTGATTGTCACTATGCTATGTTTTCTGTATGTGAAACAAACAAATGTTTTTCAATGCATGTTATTCATGATCTTTGTTTGTAGCTTGACATGTTGCATGCATAGTTACTATGTCCTATTGTTAGAACTCCATCTTTCATGCACATGTTTAGAGTTCTTTAATCCCAGCTTTCAATGCTTGCAAATGGTTAGATCTTTATTGTGAGGGTGCATGTCACCTCAAAAAAAATTCTTTTTATCACTTACCTACTCGAGGACGAGTAGGAGTTAAGCTTGGGGATGTTTGATACGTCAGAAACATATCTATAATTTTTTATGCTCCATGCTTGTTTAGTATCTACTTTGCTTTGCTTTGTCTACACTTTGAGGTGCTTTTTACATGTTTTATGGTACTAACCTATTAACAAGTTGCCACACTGTCAGTTGCCTATTTTCTGCTGTTTTTGGTTCCAGAAAAGTTAGTAAAGAAATATTCTTGTAATTGGACGGGACAAACGTCAAAGTCAATAACTTTCTGTGGGGAATAAGAAGTACAGAGGGGAGACGGAGAGGGGTGCTAGGGCGCCCGCACCCTCCTAGGCATGGGTGGGCCCTGCCCCGCGCCTAGGCAGGGTGTGGGGCCCCTGGCCACCGCCTCGGCCTTCCCCTTCGCCTATAAGAAGCCTCCTTTGTAGAAACCCTAAGTACCCGATCAAATCTCCACGAAACCTTCTGTAGCCGCCGCCACCGTCGTCCCTAGATCGGGGGGATCTGAAGTTCTTCCCAAAACCCTGCCGGAGGGGAGATAATCCCGGAGGCCTTCTCTCTGGTATGATGCGTGAGTAGTTCCACCTTGGACTATGGGTCCATGTAGTAGCTAGATGGTTGTATCTCCTCCTTTTTGCTTTCATGTATAGACCTTGTGAGCTCCATTCACGATCAAGATCTAATCTATTTGTAATCATGCATGTTGTGTTTGCGGGAATCCGATGGATATTGAGATTATTATGTTGGTATGATTAATGGTTTTGTTTTTATGATTCTATCATGTCTGTGTTGTTTGTGATCTTGCATGCTCTCCGTTGTTAGTAGCTATCTTGGCCGAGTAGTTGCTAGTGACTCCAAGAGGGGGTATTTATGCTCGATAGTGGGTTCATGCCTCTAGTTTCCAAGGGAAGTGACAATAAATTATTCGATTGTAGATGTGTTGTTTCTACTAGGGAGAAAACAACGGTCTCTTGTTCATGGAACATGTGGACTGTTTATCTTACACACTTTGCTTAAAGGAGTTGTCTGTTGCTTGTAACTTGATACTGGAGGGGACTCAGATGATAACTTGAAGGTGGACTCAGGGCCGGTCCTAAGATTTCGGGGGCCAGGGGCGAAACTAAAATTTTGATCCCCTTATTTTTTTGCATATATAGATGATGAAAAATAAATATTAAGTATACTCCAACTATAATATTCATATAGAAATAATAATGTTTAAATGATACCTTAAAATTTCCTCTGAAAAATTACAATGAAGCTTAAACAGGAAAAGGTTTAGAAACATGAGAAAACAATCACGATTACTGTTGAAACACAATTTTAGTCTGGAAGAAAAATCGCAAGAGATAAAAAAATTAGAATATGCAGAAACAATGATTAGAGACATGAGGAACAAAGTCATAAAAATATAAATCTAATTTAAACATCACAGAAGGTAAAGAAAAAATAAAATTGAAAGGAAAAGGTGTGAAAGAAATATACCAAAGAAAAACATGAAAAATGATGAAAGGGAATGAAACAGAAAGAAAATCTGTAATGAAACTTATGTAAGAAAAATAAAAATAAAAAGTAAAGAGACATGCGTTGATATTTTGAAAAGAACCAGTCTCGTATGTCTCTGATCGGTATGACGACACCTTTTCGAGTGTATACAGGGATCGATAGTCTGGCATCACCCAAAGCTACATGCTCTAAACATGCCTAGCCCACTGCCAATTTTCTTTAGCGAAACCGTACTAGGAAACGCTCGCACGCTAGCGAGCAGTTCCCTGGGACTCGGAAAGCGAACGGGGCGATCGATAAATCGATCAATGTCTAAAACTGGCTTGGAAGTCGAGCGTTGCCCACAAGTCTAATAAAAAATCTTTTTTATATGTATACTAGACTCATAACTTTTGGGGCCCCTAATTTTCTTGGGCCCGGGGCGGCTGCCCCGCCAGTCCCCCCAAGGGCCAGCCCTGGGTGGACTTCTAGTCATAGATGCAGTTGGATGGCGATCTATGTATCTTGTTGTATTGCCCAATCAAATCTCATAGGATCTTTCTGACTAGTAATTGCATTGTTATGCCTTGCTCAGTTCGTGTCAATTGCCCTGCTGTAATTTGTTTACCCTTCATGCCATGTTGTTTATCTAAGGAGAGCACCTCTAGTGAACTATGGACCCCGGTACATTCTTTATCATTGATACATCTTCCATTGTTACTTGTTTACTTGCTGCAAACCACCATTATCTTCCACACCATACGTTTAATCCTTTGTTACAGCAAACCGGTGAGCTTGACAACCTCACTGATTCGTTGGGGCAAAGTCTTGAGTTTGTGTTGTGCAGGCCTCCGCGTTGCTTGTAACACCTGTGTGACGTTTCCTTCCTCCAACTGGTTCGATAACCTCGGTTTCTTACTGAGGGAAAACTTGCTGTTGTGTTGCTTCACACCTTGCTCTTGGGGTTCCCAACGAAGCGCTCCTACATCAACTCAGCGCTGCATCAACTTACTGGGATTTTTCACGAATTTTTACAACAAAGTACAAAAATATGTTCTAGGACAGCAACTTCCCACAACTCCTCTACTTCTCAAAAGAGGTTGATCTTGACACAAAAACCAAAAAAAAGGATAAGGAGCGGTTACTACAGAGGTAATAACTTCGAGGACTCAAAGAAACAAAAACCGAAAGCAAATTAAAATGGGTTGTCTCCCAAAAGCTCTTTCTTTATAGCCATTAAGATGGGCATGATGATTTCAATGATTCTCTCAAGGGAGATATGAATTTGAAGTGAAAGAGAGCATCAAGAAGAAAATATCCAACACATTTAAGTCAAACCCACTTCCTATGCAAGGGAGTTTTGTAAGGAAACAAACTATTGAAACAAGAGGCTACTAGCATAGGAAGACAAAACAAGTACGACTTCAAAGCTTTCAACAATAAGCGGGGAACTTAATATTATTGAGATGCATAAAACCATGTTTCCCTCTCTCATAATAACTTTTAGTAGCACTATGAATAAAGTTAACAATATAACTGTCACAAGAAACACTCTTATCATCAGAATGAGCATATATAAAATCATCAAATAGAGGTTTAAGGTCAAAAACTGGATCAATAGAAGCAAGTTGTTCAACTATAAAATCCTCAATAGGCATACCATTTTCATAAGGAGCTTTAGAAAATTTGGAAAAGTTAAACTCATAAGATTCTCCATTAAACTTATTAAAAAAATTCTCCTTCTTACAATCTATAATAGCTCCACAAGTGTTCAAAAAGGTCTCTAAAAAATGATAGGACAATTTTTACTAGCCGCTGAACCAACTACTAGAAAATGAGAAGGATATTTAATATTACCACAAAGAACTTCCACATCTCTCACTATACCAATTGGGAAAATGGTTTCTTTATTAGCAAGGTGAATAACCACATCAATGTCTTCAAGTTCATAAGAACCAATTTCATGCATAATTTCTCTGCAAAGCTCATGAGGAATAGCACTAGAACTTGCACCAATGTCACATAAACCATAATAGCAATGATCACCAATCCTAACAGAAAGCATACGGACACTAGCTCTCCTAGTTTTACCAGGGTGTGAGACAATATTAGAAGCATCTTCACAAATTATAATGTGCCCATATTCTAGATTCTTAGTGACAAGGTCTTTCACAATGGCTACTACAGGTTCAATATTTATTTGTTCATCAGGTTCTATAGATTTCTTTGTACTTTTGCTAACCACATTATCCATAATAGAATGTTCCTTTACCTTAGAAGGAAAAGGTATTTTCTCAATATAAGGTTCATGCAAAATATGATCAACAGTATAAACTTCAGTATTTATAGCAGGAACATGATTAACAATATCTTTATAAGGTGCATGGTACTTGTTCCACTCCTTTTGGGGAATTTCAATATAAGAGTCAAAGGCCTTAAAACAATTTTCAATACTTTGAGAATCAATACCATACTCAGTACTAATATCATGAAAGTCATTAGTTCCCATAAAAGATTTAATGCATTCATAATCATAATTTATACCTGACTTTCTTCCTTTGTCATTCTCCCATGCTTTAGTATTTTCTTGAATACGGTCTAGAAGATCCCATTTAGCTTCTCCTTTCATACGTGTGAATGATCCAGCATAAGAAGCATCTAATAAATCTTTATCATGAAGAGAAAGTCTTGCATAAAAGTTTTTATAATAATATTATTAGGGAGCTCATGAATAGGACATTTGAGCATTAGTAATTTCAATATCCCCCAAGCTTGGGTTGTACTCTCTCCATCACGAGGCCAAAAGTTATATATTTGGTTCCTATCCTTATGAATCTCACTGGGAGGATAGAATTTAGAATAAAAGAGATGTACTATTTCCTCCAATTCCATAGATTGTCCATTCTTCAGCAACTTATACCATTCTTCAGCCCTTCCTTTCAATGATATAGAGAGTAATTTTTTCTTAACTTGTTCCATTGTGATACCTGCACACTTAAACAACCCGCATAATTCATGGATAAAAATCAAGTGATCACCAGGATTGATAGTTCCATCCCCAAAATAATAGTTATCCATAACACGATCAACTATTTTGTAGGTATCTTAAAAGGATCTATCTCAGTAGGTGGTAGTTCATCTACTACCCTAGCAGTGGTAGAAGCTTTCCCAAATAGGAAACCAAGTGGGTTATCCATATTGGAAACAAAGTAGCAAACAGAAATAAAAGCAATACTCACAGTAGAAGTTTCCTTTACCAGTTCCACTTCAATATCCCTTCACTCCCCGGCAACGGTGCCAGAAAATAGTCTTGATGACCCACAAGTATAGGGGATGTATCGTAGTACTTTCGATAAATAGGAGTGTCGATCCCAACGAGGATCAGAAGGTGTTGACTAGTGGTTTGGATCGGGAATTCTCTGTAAATACTTAGCAAACTTTTTTTAGGGGGTTTTGATAATGCAAAGAAATAAAGTGCAAGCAAATAAAGACAACAATAATAATTGCAGCAAGTGGCCAAATCCTTTCTTAGCAAAGGACAAGCCGGTTGTATTACTTTTGAGGACCAAACGTTCTCGAGGACACATGGTAATACTGTCAAATGCTTTCGCTTCATATAGTTGATCAATCTTCTTTGGTTTGATAAGTGTTGTGTGGGTGAACCTATGCTAATGTACCAACCTTACTTGGACTAATACATACTTGTGATTAAACCCCTTGCAAGCATCCACAACTACAAGAAAGTAATTAATATAAAGACCTAACCACAACATTAAACTCTAAGATCCTACACTCCCTTGTGCAAAGGTTTCCTAACGAGGGTTCAGGTTTCTGTCACTCCGGCAACCCCAAAATTAGTAGCCAAATACACAGTGAATTTCACTAGGCCCATAAATGGTGAAGTATCATGTAGTCGACGTTCACATGACACCACTAGAAGAATAGCACCACAACTTAAATATCAAACCATCGAATATTACTTCAACACAATTCCACTACTAACAACATGACTTCTTCCATGTCCTCAAGAACTAAAAGGACTACTCACGAGACATCACATGGATCAAGATCAGAGATGATATAATGATAGGTAACAATATGAACATAAACAATAATTCAAAGGTTCCACTCAAAAGCATCAATTACAAAAGTAATCAACACCGGGAAAGTTTCCCCTAAGAACTATGCAAGATTTAGCCCAATTGTTACAGCGGGATGGAGTGGTAATGATGGTGCTAGTGGAGATGGTGGTGATGATGATGATCTCAATGAAGTCTAGCTTGATGATGGTGTTGATGGCGACGATCTCCCCTCTCCGGGAAGGTATTTCCCCGGCAGAAATCTGCTTGCCGAAGAGCTCTTTTTCTCTCTGTGGTTTTCGCCCCGTAGAGGCGGCGGAATCTTTCTGTGGTTGCTTCCCGAGTATTAGGGTTTCGAGGAGAAGATATAGTCGAAGGGGCGACGCAGGAGGTGGGCCAGGATGGCCACACCACCTGTTGGCGCAGCCTAGGGGGCCGCGTCTGTGGGTGGTGTGGGGCCCCTGTGGCCCATCTCTACCTCCCCTTCTGGCTTCCTTCGTCTTTTGAAAAAATAGGATTTTACATATATTTTTTGGAGTTTTCTAATCTTCGCGAATATTGCATCTGGACACTGCTTTTTCCATCAGAATCCTGACTCCGGCAGTTCATCCTTCAAAAGTCATCCAACATGCAAAAATAGATGAAATAACATAAGTATAACCTCTTAATATAAAATATATCAATAAATAACAGTAAATTATGGTATAAAATAGTGAAGCAAAATGGACGTATCACTAGGATTTACGGTTTCTTTTGGTTTTTACAAGGTGTGCATGTGCATGTAATTTAGCTTTATGGCTAAAATATTTTATAACCTTAGAAGAAAAGTTGTCGCAGTTCCATGTCTAATAATATTCACAACCATCGGACATATGCAACTTGTAATTACACTTAAATTGGATTATGCTTGGATTTGTGGTCCATAAAGAATGTCGAGGGAGCTGAAACATTTTCCTGTGTTCTTGGTCGGTCTTGCATCGTGTGGAGTATCATAATCTTTTGACAGAGGTGTGTATGTGGCTGAAAGATACGACATAGGATTTATTTACCCAACATGGATGACAACATAATCTACAGATCTCATCTCCTTCAGCATCATATGCGTTTTATAAGTTCTCATTTTGATATGTAGCACGCCTTTATTATTTTATCTGTTTGAATCTGTGGACTGTGTTGGATGTGTGGATCCTAGTTATGCAGAGGTCAGATGTAATACTTAAAACTTTTAAGTAATAAAATGTCTTTATCGAAAAATAAAGAATGTCGAGGGAGCTGAAACATTTTCCTGGATTACTGTAGATTGTCCTATCTTTCATATACGGTGGGTTGTGTTAAAAGGTGTCATGTTTTTCATAAACAGTTGGTTGTGTTAAAAAGGTCCGCCGATTATAGTGCGGGAGTTGTCGTCGTGTCGAAGGACAACGGTGCAACTTCTACATTTCCATGCTTCCTCTCTTTATAAATCCCTAGGGAAGGGTAGGCCTTTCATGGAGTGATGCGAGGTGACGATGGCGGCGTATGACTCGTGTGCACCTGTACCGCACAGCCTTTGATAGGCCGAGAGACTGTGGCAGCATGTCTGATCGTAGGGCTAGCCATAGACACGTTGAACTAGTTTTACGATAAGACATTGTTGTGCCAGCAATTTACACTTTGTGCTCCTCAATGAAGTATTTCACCCCCGTTGAACGCAATGGCATGTTCCTAGTCAAATTAAGACTACCAGCTCAAGAAAATATAGACATGAATGTACCACGTTCCTTCATCAAATTAAAACAACGAATGTACGATGCAACGTTGGCCGACAGGTGGGCCTGACAGCACAAGCAGAAGAATATTCTCGGTAACGTATGACCCATGAAGATTTTCTTATTTCCACATGCAAACTTGGCAGTGCTGGAAGAAAGAAACGCTACTAGCACTAGGCCCCGCTGATCCCTCTCCCCTTTGGACCAGGGCCAACCTTTGAACTGTTTCGCCCATGCATCTCTCGTTTGCCTGCGCGCGCGCCACCTCAGCGACGTAGGTATCTCCCCTCTCTTGATAAATCCATGGTCGTCTCCTTCCCTCGGCTTCCGTTTCCTTCAAAAAAATACCTTCCTTCAGATCCAGTAACCGGAGACGGGAGACCCCTAGATCCGGCTGTTGGAATAGTTTCAGCAGGGTTCAGCCCGAGTCTCTAGATCGACATCTATCGATCGGCTGTTGGAATAGTTTTCTGGGAGGAGGAGAAGATGGTGACAATGAAGCTGGGTTCCAAACCGGATATCTTCGTCCTCGAAGGCCTCACATGGTTAATCATCTCCACTCCCAGTTCCCTTCGATCTGAATGTGTTGATTCGTCCCAACCCCCAAGTTCTTGTTTTAAGATTGCATTATTGCTATATCCGCGCGTGTTTTTTTTCTAGTATTTTATTTCTTTAATTCATTTTATCATTACCCTCATGTTTCTTGTTTCTTTAATTCATGTTTCTAGGTCCGCAGAAAACCTGTAGCAAATTTTGTTATCAAAAATTCGCTTTTACTGTCACGGGCCAGGGCGCTCCTGTTGTTTTAGGGTCAGAGGATTTCTTTTTCTGCGTCGATACTTTCTTTTTGGACTTGAGAATTTTCAGACTGCTGCCTTTGCCTTCTAGACTATGACTAGTTCCATGATCCATGGAGGGCACAGTCACGCACAGTCGTACGTTCAAACAGACGAGCACGTAGCGGGTGCACTATCTGATACAGTAGTATCCCCGATGTTTTTACACGTTATCATCTGAATTTTTCCCCAGGAGATCCATGACCGAGCTTGACAGCGATGTCGTCGTCGAAGTGGGAGAGATGTCATTTTACCTCCACAAGGTCAGCAGCAGCAGGAGCCCTCTAATTCACCGTCGTCGCATTATCGCATCATTCGTCAACTGAACTTCCCGGCCAGCTAATGTTCGTCGATCCGCATGCATGCAGTTCCCGCTGCTGAGCCGGAGCGGCGTGCTGCAGCGTCTGATCAGCGACTACAACCCATCCTCGGACGACGGCGGCATGTGCACGCTGCAGCTGGACGACATCCCGGGCGGCGCCAAGGCCTTCGAGCTGGCCGCCCGCTTCTGCTACGACGTCAAGATCGAGCTCAGCGCGCCCAACGTGGTGTCCCTCCGCTGCGCCGCCGAGTACCTGGGCATGACGGACGACTACGCGGAGGGCAACCTGATCGCGCAGGCGGAGTCGTTCCTCTCCGACGTGCTCGCCAACTGGAAGGACTCCATCAGGGCCCTGGAGACCTGCGAGGCCGTGCTCCCCGCCGCCGAGGACCTCCACCTCGTCTCCCGCTGCATCACCGCGCTCGCCTCCAAGGCCTGCGCCTCCGACGCCGCCGCCTGGTCGTCCGCCCACGCGGGCCACAAGAACGCCAGCCTCCTCGACAGGGACGCGCTCTGGAACGGCATCGGCACGGGCGACACGCCGCGCGGCGGCGCGTCCGCGTCGGCCGCGGCCATGGACTGGTGGTACGAGGACGTGTCGTTCCTCAGCCTGCCCATGTTCAAGCGCCTGGTGCAGGCCATGGAGGCCAAAAGCATGCGCGCCGAGAGCATCGCGGGCGCCATCATGTTCTACGCGGGCAGGCTCCTCCCGGGCCTCAAGCGCAACGCCAGCTTCAGCAACGCCACCAGCAACGCCGGGAGCCGCAGCGTCACCCCGCGCGCATCCAGCGGCGGCGGCGGCGCGTCGGAGGGAGACCAGAGGTACTTCCTGGAGGAGATCGTGGCGCTGCTGCCGGCCAAGAAGGGCGTGGCGTCCACCAGGTTCCTGTTCGGCCTGCTCCGCACCGCGATGCTCCTGCACGCCAGCCCGCTCTGCAGGGAGAACCTGGAGCGCCGCATCGGGGCGCAGCTGGAGGACGCGTCCCTCGAGGACCTGCTCGTGCCCAATCTCGGATACACCGTGGAGACGCTCTACGACATCGACTGCGTGCAGAGGATACTGGACTACTTCATGTCGTCCACGGACGGAGGGCTGGGCACCGGGTACACGTCGCCGGCGGCGGTGGCGGCCGAGGATCAGGGAAGCCAGCTGGGGCTGGGCGTGTCCATGCAGGCCGCGGTCACGCCGCCAGCCGTGGCGCCGATCGCTATGGTGGCCAAGCTCATGGACGGGTACCTGGCAGAGGTGGCGCCGGACGCCAACCTCAAGCTGCCCAAGTTCCAGGCGCTCGCAGCCGTCGTGCCCGACTATGCGCGGCCCGTCGACGACGGCATCTATCGCGCCATGGACATATACCTCAAGGTGACGACACATTATCATTTCTCCCTCTCTCTATTTCTTTTACTTTTGGGACGAACCACGCTGACATTTGCGAGTTGCATGCGTGCAGTCGCACCCGTGGCTGTCGGAGTCGGAGCGGGAGCAGCTGTGCCGGCTGATGAACTGCCAGAAGCTGTCGCTGGAGGCGTGCACGCACGCGGCGCAGAACGAGCGCCTGCCGCTGCGGGTGGTGGTGCAGGTGCTCTTCTTCGAGCAGCTCCGACTCCGCACCTCCATCGCGGGGTGGTTCTTCGTGTCTGACAACGCAGCCGCCGACGGCGCGCACCCGCATCACCCGGGCAACAGCGCCGGCGCCATCGTCCCCAAGGGCAGCAATGCCGCGGACAGCGGACAGGACGATGCCCTCATCGTCTCGCCAGAGGGGAAGGGGAGCGAGGGCATGACCGACGTGAAGGCGAGGGTGTCGGAGCTGGAGAAGGAGTGCATGAGCATGAAGCAGGAGATCCGGCGGCTGGGGAAGCCCAGGAGGTCGTGGAGCATCCTCACCAGGAAGTGCGGATTCGGGGCCAAGGTGCAGCAAGTGCAGCCTGCCATGAGCGGCAAATAGAGGCGCCAAAAGTATGCAATCTCAGCTTTAGATTTGTCTCCCGTTTCATTTGTTTTATTCAAGCGGTAGATCTTCCATTTATTTTAAGTGGTATAGTTTATTCATTCTCAATTCCATGTTAGGCTTTCAGCTTTCTTGGCTACAGTGGAATATAAGTATATAGTGTAATGCAATAAGGTTCTTCAGCTGTACATGGAGAACTAGTATCCTGCAGTAACTTCACATACATTAACCATACTTATATAGCACGAAAGAACAATCAAGCTCGTCAGAATTGTGATCTTAAGTTGCTGTAATCAAGTCCCTCGCAAAGAAAAGTCAATTCCCAAAAGATTAAGCTACCTATATATAAGCACATCTGGACCTAGGCGAACAAGCACTGCGACTGGTATATATATTACAGGAGGCAAGAAGATGTTTAGCTACATGTATAAGGATGTACAAGACGCCATCACCGATTGGCACACCCAGTTCTCTTCGATTCATCAAAGACCGATCCCTCAAAATGCTGATCGCATCGCACCACGTGCTGCCTCTTGTCTCATCTGTGCAGCTTTTCCACTTCCACGGAAGTACATGTATACTTGCTGCATTTTAAATGACCAGATTCAGAATGAAAATCTCTCTTGAACAGAACGCACAACAAAAGGTTATGAACGCACCTGGATGACAACAATGCTGAGCAGTGATTCAAGAACAAACAGTCCAAATCCAACGAAGTAAAATATCTGCCAAAAGAAAGCGGAATAACAATGTAAGTGACCAGTGAACTATCCTAGACGCGTAATAAACTAAGACTGATCCGCGAAAGGTGCTTCATCAAGCACCCCAGAAAAGCAAAAAACATGGAGAACTCTTAACGACTGATGCTACGGATCTGTTACAAAATGTAAATATTGGGCTCTGCTAGATAAGGACCCTGATATCTCAACACTTTGAAGGGCATTTGGTGAACATGTAAGGGAAACCATGCAAAATTAACTTGAATTAGACCAATCACAAGTTAAAGGGGTGAAATACTTACCCCCACAATAACACTGTTGCCTATGAGATCAATTGCCGGCAAAAGCCCACTGTAAACCAGAAAGAAGACAGGAAATTAAAAGTTAGATAATTTGAACGAGTTGAATATAGGAGGAGATGATATCTGAACATCACTGATTTAACAAACAGTTCAGAGCAGCAACAGAATTGGTCCAGGCACCCTAAAGAAATTGGAACAACACCTAAGAATCATGGAAATGTAACAAAACAGTCCGCCACAGCTTTAGTAGTAGTACCTTTAATATGTAAATGTAGAACTAGTATATGCTAAGACTAGTGAAGAATAATAACACTCTCAAAATTCATTTAGAATCTACTCAGTGCATCCCAACTTTGCTGCTTAGCCTCAAATAACTAACCGACTTATGCATGACACAAGCAGGAGTGATATATTTAACACTTACGCAAAAGATTTTCCTTTGAAAGGAAATGGGGGAGAAACAGCTGACCAGATACAGAATACTATATGGATCTGGAAGGGAAAGATCATTAGCAATGAATGGAATATCAGCAATATATATCTAGAAAAGTAATATTCAAAGGTAAGGATATTACCAAGTACAACAGAAAAAACCATCCAAACTTCAAAGCGCTTTCAGTCCTGTAACATGCATCTTGGTGTATAAGGAACAAAATATAATGAACTATTTATATAAACAACAAGTAAGAAGCGTATGCACAACCTCATGGCATTATAAAGCGGACGATACCATAACACATAGGCCCCAGGGACACCAGAGATGAAGTAGATAATGGCTAGCAACCAGATGATGACACCTGCCCGAGGAACATGTGGATTTTTTTTAAGTGACCATAGCAGTTAGTCAACAATACATACACACTTAAATGTATTACTCTGCCATACCTCCCCCTTTAATCCATGCTGCTGTAGTTGCGATGATGTTCCAGAAAAGGCATAGTGTCAATCCTGAATGGCATCAAAGTTTGCAAAAATTAGCGCCTTTGATGGAGTCGATTTCTCCTCTCTCGATCTTAATAAATCATCTGGGACCACCAGTAAATGATTACTAGCATTTTCTGGCCATTTCATTATAATGATGGGAAGTTCAAGGCTTCAAGCCCAACCCCAGAGAAGAGTAGAAAGTAATCAGGTTTACATTACTAAGAATTATATTTTGTCAACAAAGCATTGGTTTATAGTCCTCTTCCTTGAAAGTACAAACTGCCAACATACAAGAAGTTCGCTCAAACCAAAATCGTATTGAAATATCGTTCTGTTTTCTCATATTACTTCTGGGAAGACAATGTCAGATTTATTCAGGAGAAGTTCAATACTTGGACAGCATGTGAATGCAGGTCCTTACTAAGAATATTGGTTGCTATACTTGAAGAAAAATAAAGATCTACAAAATGATGGTTTAGCCAGGTATTACTCCTTATGGTACCACAAGAGTGGGAGGGGGAGTCAAATTAAGAATCAATACTTACCCAACAGTGAACAAAACGCAAGGTATTGCATCCTTTGTAGGTGGATTGGTATCTCATTTGAAATGTCATGATGAATGATGGGCATAAATGGTGGCCAGTTTTTGTTTTCAATGACGATACCGGCTGCACATGAAAAGGAAGATAGTATGACGTTGACAGGCAGGGGTGACGAAAAAATGGACTGTAACAGCAACAGCCCCAAAACCAAATTAGCTTAAATAGCCAATATCTTGACTGGCAGAAGTTTCAGATCAACTCCCACATTAATCTGTTGAGCAAATATCTTGTCCGCTGCCTCTTTCACACCATTGCTACAAATATACAAAAAATTAACCACATCTACTCAAAGAAAGAACTATACCTCTAGCAGCAGCTTCTTCCCTTCTTTTCAATTCCTGGTTTCAAGAGAATTTAAAATCAGATAGAATATTTGAAGACAGAAATACAAGTGAATGCTTGTGACCACAGGCTGTTTCAAACACGTGAAACATTGTCGAGGCAAGGTCTTACTGATTGACTAAACAATATGCTAACTCTTGATTCGGCATATTATCCATTCATGTAGAGAATTTTATCGTCTGATTGTCTGAATTTAATGAAGAAATGGCTATATGAAATCTGTCAATAACAATAGCTGGTTTCTACAAGCACTATCATCCCACACTTGCTCACTATTTCGAACTAAAGATGCACTGTCATTTGATCAATGCTTAGAGTAGTGCAGACCATGGGGTGTCTGATCTCAGAGGCAAATCCATGGAAACTATAGCTCACCAGTTTCCATACTCTATCATGGTTACTGGAACAACTCTAGACAAGCAAAGGCCATAGAAACTTCTTCTGGAATATACAGCTACATATCTAAACACAATGGTTTGACAACATCCGAGGCTTCGCAATATCATCCAGGAGAACTTAATATTCTACTTTAACGGAGGGGAATTGAGAATTTAATGCACTAGGACCAACTTTTGAATCACAATTCCATGGTTTGAACAAATCAATAAGTCAAATCAAATATAGGATAACTTGTGAGGCGAGTATAAAGCTAGAATTTCAAGTTTCAGGTAATAGACAGTTAGACACATACTCTTTCTCTTTTGTTAAGCTCAGCCTCCTTGGACTGCAGTTCTTTCTCCTTTTGCTTTAAGTCCTACAATCAAACATATAAATATACACCCGCATAAGTAATCAACGACATGTAATAAAAAAATTGAAATCAGTTAGTACCGAACAAATATGGGTGTGACGCATGACCTTTCAATTCATCGTGTAAAGCACATCTTGGGAAGTGCAAAATTAACAAGATCAATGGAAGCACATGTACCTTTGTTGAATCAAGAGGTATGTTCACAGTAGCACCACGATCATTATAGAATCCAGCAGGTTCATGAGGAAGAGGTGGCATCCGAGAATTAGAAGCCGGAGGTACGCCTCCTCCCTATAGAACATGACACATTTGAAGAAGAAAAATCAACCAAACAGTAGTTAAAGAAAAACAACCAATTAGAAGCTTATGCATAACTCAGATATCCTTGTCCATGATAGCTGGCACAAGAATCCAAATTGGGGGTATGGAAAATGTATCCTGTCTCAAATGGAACATGTTCGGAAACAGCAGATCCAGAGACACGTGCACACCCGCAAAACTTTGACTACCAGTGATCAAACTAAATGTTACTAGTATTAAGACAATCTTTCGAACTCCTTATGTATCAATGATCTTGACCGAAGAAGTGTGATGCCCTCCATTCTGTCGTATGTTGGTGCTAAAACTTCATAAGTTTTACGCATCTAGTAAACTGCATAGTTCTAATTAGACCACGATTCCAAATTTTATCACAATCCATGTGCCAATTTCTTTCCTAACAATCATTTCTCCCTCAAAACCCCCATAACAAATACAGAAGAAATCAGCAATTGTAATCCCTCTCCCTGGCGATCAACCAACACAAACAGAACACGCATCCATCCATCGTATCCCCCTCTAATCGTAGCACCAGCAAGTCGGCCAGATCCACCCAAGCGTCCAGCACGGCAGAGAGCGAAAGAGGCGTCACAGCCAGAAACCCCACCACCGCCTAACTCCAACGGCGATCCGGACAAATTCCACAACTCCGCAGGCCAGGGAACAAGCTTGTAGAAGACAAGACGAACTGCGCCGCTGGTGGAGGCGCGGTTCAGGGCACCTCGTGGCTGCTGAAAATTAATAACTAGGCAAGTACTCACCGCGAAGGGGTTGACGTCGTCCTCCTCGAAGGGGTTGCGGTCGTATCTCCCCGCCATGGCCTCCTCCTTCCTACTGCTATAACTCCTCCAGAAGCGGCGCGGCGGCGACGGCTGCGGCTGTGGTCGCGGCGGGTTCTCCGGCGAGGGAGAAGGGGGGGAGAAGTCCAACGCGGCGGTGGCAGACGACCAACTGCTTTGGACTCGCGCTTTTTAGTCGGTACTATTATTTACGTGAGGAGGTGGGTTTGGAATGTGGATTTGTTGAAGGGGCTTACTTTTGTACTTCCACCTGCTGTGCAATTCTGACTGCCGTGCGTGATCTTGCGCGTGCTGGGTCCGTGGCCGACAGGTGGGCCCGCAGGGCAAGTAGGACTAAAGCTTGTTTTAAGGTAAGGACTGCTACTGTAGAAGTTAAGGAAATGGAAGCTCTAACGTGGAAGGCAGATTTGTCCTGACATAGCATTCAAGAACTGAACGGAACATTCATTAGATAGGGCTGACAAACATTGAGAAAAGAATAAGCTGAAAAAAAAGGGGACAAAAGAGTATTGGTGGCATATTTTCCAGACTTCCTTACCACAACCACAACCTAACCTGGAAGATGTCATCACTAAGGACAAAATGAAAAAGAATAAATTAACACCAAGAAAAACTAACAGCCAGCCATCTGGTCACAGACTGCACAAGGTTGTTCCTTGGCAGCCAAGGATGGGTACACATTTTTTGAAATATTCAAACCAGCAGTCCTTGGCAGCCAATTGGCAATTTCGCTAAACAAAGGCTTGGTCAAACTATGGAGGAAACATGTTTGTCTTCAGCTCCTCGAGACTTCAGCCACACGGCTGACCGTGGAAATGAACTAACACCACAGAAAGTTAAGACCAAACACAAAACCAACCAGCAGTGTTTTCCTCATTCATTTCCACGGGCTGTCCATGCAGTAAAATGGGGGGTTAATTACAGACTGATGAACAGCCAAGCTCAACATATACAACAGTTGCCGGATACTCCAAGGCAGGCCTACACAAAATTACAAGGGCTCGCTCACTTGCAGAGCGACGACGACAACAGAGCTGCGTACTACGTAACCCGCCGCCTCTGGCGGTCTCATTTCTGTGCCAAAAAAAGAATGGTATCTACTCTGACAGTAGCACTCTGTCGTATGGATGAACTTGCGGCTAACTTCAGAAGACCACTAGGTCTTGCAAGGACATGTTTAGCTCTTGGGCAAGTTGCGCCGATTGACCATCCCGCCTGTGCCGACACAACAAGAGAGAAAAAAATTGAGAAGCATCAGACACGGCTGCTGCTTACGGTAGTGCGTCGTTCTCCAGTTGCAGTGGTACACAAAGAAGTATAAAAACATGCATTAAAGAAATGGTGGTGTCTGATGAAGGGAAGATAAGGGTAGTACATCATCAATGGTCGTAGAGCTTGAAGAATTTTTTGCAAATGGTTAAAACACCGGGTGCAACGCTGCCGCCTGCATGACATCAGAGAAACTGATCACTACCATGTTTCTTTCTAGAACAGATCTAGCTCCCAGCTAGGGTAATATTCTATGGACGACTGCAGTAATTATGAAGTTTACCTACATACCTCTGTTCAGCTTGAATATCTACTCCAACAGTTGGACTAGCTGACAATGTTGAACGGATAACAGGCCCAAAAATCTTTATAAGATCCAATAATATTTCCAAAGAAAGGATAGCATGCCTGCAAATTTTAGGCAAAGTAACAATAAGACATAATAGTTACCACTAAACTAATTATTTTCACTGTAGAATGCCAATATGTGCATGATTGGCTCATTCACTCTTTGCAGATTTGCAGGATAATTATATGGGTCTGAACAAACATTTAATGATCATCTGTTTCAATTGTACAGACTTGCAAGAAGATACAAAATAAATAGAATGCATCGGCATCCTCTTGGGCATGCATGGGTGCATCTGCATCTGTGTTGCTATTTCCTAGACACCACAGTCCACTAAAAGAGAGCATGGAATGAAATTATACATCTGATAGATACCTTTCAGTTTTGCTGTTCAGTAACCCGGCAAGAACAGGCAGAAAGCTTGAGAAGATATCTAGATTGAAAAGACCAAGTTTTCCCTTGAGAGCACTAACGACATCCGCTTGAACCTGTACAAACTCAACCATTAGTACCCAACATATAATTTGAAGAACATGATGTACAGTCATCACACATCTCAAGAAAAACTTACAGCAATATCAGGCAACTTTGCCACTGCAGCAATTGCTCCTTTGATACCATTTTGGCTAAAGACATGCCGCATCATCTGATAACATTAAGCGTTAATACTATAATGACCTATCACAAATAGCACATTTTGATCTTTTGGCTGATCAACTATAGTTTAAAAGAACATGTACATTCCATACACAGTCCTACAAGAAGTGAAGGATAACAGACTATTTTCACGAAATGTCACCAAATCATTGATAAATATCAAATAAATATAAGCACATGTTAATGTTAAGCTTTCTAATTGCAGTGAAGAGCCGACAGAAAGTTGAGCCAACTTCACACATCTCCAGTACAAGGAATTCACCTAATGGTGTGGATTTTTCTAGAGCTCAAAGCGTGTATTTCGCTTTCTAAGTAACATGCACCCTTATGTCAAGCCATGTTTCATCTTCGTTGGTACTAGAAATTACATACAAGTCGTTTCTCTAATCTCGATGGTATCAGCTAAAGTTCTTACAAGAATATTGAAGAACTTTTTCACATGAAGTAAGGTGCAAACTAAAGGTTAGACTACCACCCACATGTTGTAGTACCAAATAAACTAGCGCTACGCAAGATCATGCATCCAGTTGTCGGGTGCAAGTTCCCTGAGCTAGTAAGAAACAAGGTCAGCAAGTAGAGAACAGAAGGATCACCTCTAGCTTTGTCAACCGAGATTTCAGAAGATTTACGAATTCATCGTGGTTCTGCACCAAATCGACTGGGGTTACCTCGTCCACTGTTGACAAGTCTCTTTCATATGTCTGACTTGGTTCTGCCTATCAATTACAATCACCACAAACCAAATAAGTTCAGCCAAAACAATGGCAAACACTAGAGAGACCAAATAGTAAAAGTAGAGCATTAGTATATTCATATTTGTTTGACTTGGATTCTGTATACAGTTTCTGAAAATAATATTGCTGCAGTCTTCCAACAGCATACCCCTATACTGTAAGTCAAGAAAACATTAAATCATGACTGCCCCCATACACCTTATATGTGGTTTCAGAATATCCTTCATATTCTATTCCAATTTACTAGTAGGGACTCGGGACTAAGGATTAAGAGTTCTAAATTATCATAACATTTACAAACAAAGTACGCATGGAATTATTCATTGAGAACGGAATAATCCAGGATAGCAGGAATGGTTTAAGCAATCTTGGAAAGTGGACATATTTTCAAGTGCAGATTTGAAGAATCTATTTTTAGCTTCGTATTTTGAAAATCGATACGGTAAATATGTTGGAAGTTCCTAAACATTAAGAATTCATTAATACCATTATACTGACGATTCGTACAAAAATTATGAAGTTAATAACTACACTAAGAAACCATGAGTACATACCAAACTGGTGGGAGGGCTGTCAGCTCTCACTGTACGATCACCGCAAGAGCCAGTTGGAGGTGAACAATCAATGCTAGAGCTCTCTCTCTTTTCAAATCTCTCAACAAGAGACTTGGTTTTTCCTAATGGCACGGCGACTGCAAAAGGAGATAATAATACCGTTAGAAAACTATCTTTAGGCCAAGTAGACTCAAGCTCCAGGGTGGATGCAAGACTGCACCCTTGATAACATCAGTTAACATAGACACGCACCTCCTCGAACATATTTGACCCTGGTGGTTTCTGTCGTTGAGCATGGTGATTCAAATGCTGCTGTGAAAATAATTGTAATACTAATCAGCAAAATGAGCAAAATCTACAATATTTCAATGCTTAAGAACAAAGAAAGAAGAGCTATACACTTATCACTATTTGACTGCACTGGATGCCCCAATGACACTATTCTGTCCATCTTTTCTGCTATTTGTGTGATATCTCCTTTATCTGTACCGTCAGAATCATGTTTCTTGTCGTATGGAGTTAGTCCAAAGGAGAACTTTAAGCCAGACAAACCCCCTGAGCAAACATCTGGCTCCGAGAGCATGGATCTTACTGAGCTGACACTATCACCAGTACCACCACTAGGTAAAAAATTTGTTAAGTGAACTGGACTGCAAAAATCATCAGGGACTGCAGCTCTGCCTCTTCCTCTATTAACGCTGCCTACTGCTTTGTCCTCTAAAATGTCTCTGGGTACAGCAACAGGCACAGAAACAGACTGTGTTGTAGTGTAAATATCTTTTACATCCGCCAAATCTGCAGGGTGAAACTTTTTAGTCGCTGAAAAATTATTAGATATCCCGGCACGAGATAGTAATGGCATGTCTCGGTGTCCGGAAATCCGTTCTGCTGTTTTTAGATTGGTGGAAGGACTATCAGCTGGCTTCATACGTCGCACTGGAGTAGATGATTTAACAGATGAATCAGGTCTTCGAGGAATGGTGCTGCTCTTATCTTTCTTTATTTTATCTGTACTTGCTGGAGTTAAATGTGAGGCCCGAACTCCGCTTTCCGCTGCTATCATAAGAAGAAGAGGTATTATCACTATTGACTATGGAGTGCTTGGGTGAAAATTATATCAATGGTTTAAAGCCATACCAATCCCTGATTCCTGGACTTTGTACGAGTTTTTTGGATGTGCTGTTGCTACAGCACGAACAGACTTCACAGTGCTACCATTCGGTTTGACAGGATTATCATCTATAGAATGTACAAGCTCGGCAAAGAAATTTGATTTCGGCAAAACACCAAGGGCATAGGGTGCGATGAGCTGGGTCAAGAGATTAAAGTTAGGACATGCAAGAAAGTACACACTGCACGCAAAGAGTGACACTCACCGATATATCAGCAACCCAAACACCAACATGGCGTTCATGGTACGAACATCCCAACAGTTTTCCTTCATAAATACTAAGATCAGCTAAATTGTTCCACCCCATATCAACAGCATCATGGCATCTTACTGGCTCCCAAGAGAATACCTAGCAATGCCCATGCAGTCAGCAAGTGCCACGCGAATAATAACAATATAACACATGAAAATCAGACCTACCTTTAAGCTTTGGTCTAATCCACAGAAAAGGGTTTTCCCATCTGGGTGAAAGACCATAGAACGTACACCAGTATCCTGGAAGAGAAGATGCATGTGAAGTAAATAATATAATAACAGGAAGATGTATGCGCTCATAATGGACGTTTTTAACACAGGAATAAAAACAAATGCACAAGAGATTAAGCAAGTACGAAATAGATATAGGAGCATTACTGGAAATAACTAAAAAAATTAATCATACAGAAACGTGAAAAGGGGCATCATCAAGTAGTTCAAATAGAATACAATTTCTTGTCCTCAAATTTGATTCAAGGAATTCTTGTGGTGCGAATTTGAAAGAAGAAAATAGGTGCCAAAAGATGCACTGCAGTTGCCATGTACTCTACTTGGTTAACATATGCACAAAGTTAGACTTGCACAAAAATTCACTTGGTATAAGAAAAGCACTTGTAAATACCTCGGGTCCAGCAGAACCTATCAATTCAAAAGTTTCAAGATCCCAAAACTTCACGGTTCGATCAGCTGAGCCTGGAAAAGAACAGTAAACTGGCTAAGAATATACTCTAACCTTCTACAAGTTCAATCACTATAGGTAAGTCCAACAAGAAGACATAGTTTTTTTTATTAAAAAATGATGATGATGTTTCCAACTAGTACACGATTAAAACCAAAGAATGAACGATTCTTGATGATTCATGTTACAAAAGCATAATATGTTCTCTCAGAAATCTCAAAGCTATAAAAGTTTGGTAGGAAAAGTCAGTACCGGTTGCAAGCAAAAATTCTTGAGGATGAAAATCGATGCATCGTACTTGTCCACTGTGGAACTTGAAATCATGTAGGAGCTTTCCAGCTGTCAGATCCCACACCTTCACAATGTTATCTTCTCCACCGGTCACAATCCATCGTCCATCAGGTGTAAATCGGATAGATCTAATTGCTCCTCTGTGACCCTTATATGTATGGAGGCATCCTTTTTTCTTTATATCCCAGATCTTGAGATCCGTATCTGAAGAACCAGATGCAAAAAATTCGCCGAACGGATGGAATTCAACAGCAGTGCAACTCGATCTATGCCCAGTGAGAGACCGCACAACTGCATTTCAGTTCAGCACAATAATCAGACATCCAGTTTCAGCAAAGCATAGTTCTCAGTATTAATAGGAAGTTTACAGTCTATTAACACACCAAAGAGCCTATGCTGTCACTTTCTATCAACAACATTAGCTTAGCTGAGATATTTAATCCAAAATACTAGTGTAATCATGTTCCATATGATCACAGAATACATTTTAACAAAGATTTCGAAGGTTCATGACCCTATATTATACTATATAATCAATATTCTTATACAGCAACTCTGAAAATCAAACTGGCCCACTCTGACAGTATTCCTCCATTTGTATCAAAGTATATAGATTTTGGGGTGAACACACAGAGATATTATATAATGTAATTGCCATGCTCATGAACTGTTCCATAATGAAAAAAATGAACATAAGAGGAAAATCAATAAATAACCCTCTTCCGGGGCCTTATTCAAGTACCAACCGCACCTTTAGCTTCTTCTAAGTCCCAGAGCTTGATGGAGCCGTTTGATGAGCCAGCAAGCACAAGCACCTCTGCTGTATCAAACTCTACAGCTTCAACCGAGCTTGTGTGGCCAGACAAACTCTGTGGCAAACAATAGACCCCCATTGAAACTCTCAACATGAGTCAAATTCTAAAACAGTCAAAGAGAAGTGTAGAGATCATTATAAAATTTCATAGGGCACAAACCAGGAGAGGAGTCTGCTTCCCAATGGCCCACAGGTTGACCTTGCGGTCACTGCCACCGGTAATGAACACACGGCTTGACTTCTTGCCAATTGCCAAGGACCTTACTTCAGCATCGTGCGCCACAAACTCCTCTAATTTCGGATTACAAGTTAAGGAGAAGTCAAGTTTCAGCAATACGCATTTTCAGGGCCGCTTTGATACAGAGAATTTCATAGGAATTTAGGAGGATTCTGTTTCTTGGGATTTTTTTCTACAGACCATGTTTGCTTTGTAGTATTGAAAACGATATTATCCATGCAGACTATGTTGCATGTAACTCCAAGGAAAAACTTTAATTGACTCCAACTTCATGGAAAATGTTCGTGTCTATGGGGATTACAGAAGTAGCCCATCCTTCAACAAAATTTCTGCCATTTCCTGCCGTGCAACCAAATGACTTCTGATGGTCATTTCAGTATTTTCAATTCGCTCAGATTCAAGATGTTGTGACATTTAATTCCTACAATTCTCCTATTTCTCTGGAATGCTGTAAATCAATGCTGGCAGTTCACAGGACTATGATTGGCAGTCAATTTAGCTTCACAAATAACTGTTTAAACTACAGGGGGGCAGTAACTGTTTTGGGGCTGAATCATCCAAAGCGCGTCAGCATTTAGCTTTTAGTTCATTTTTCCTCTCTGCGAGGGAGCATTCAGTTATGGGGTCCCTTTAACCGTAGTTGCTTCGAAGGTAAAATACATTCGACAATCTGGCAATCTAATTGGACCAGAAGGGGGGAAAGTTGCAACTCCTCTAGGTTTAGCTTAGTTGCTCCAAGAAATGGCTGCCTTCTTTCGCGTAGATAGATTGCGATGACAGAGAAAACAGCTGGTAAATCTTTTCCGGAGAATCTACCTCCGTCGCTCCAAACCAACTACGAACAAGAACAAGAACAAGAACAGAATACTTCGTGCCAGAATTTGGGGGGAAATACTACTCTCCCTCCACTGCTCCCGCGCAAATGCCTACCCAGATTACTGCAAGAAACAGTTGCTGTCTCCCCCCGTGGGCTAAATCGGATCAAGAACAGGGGAAAACACGATAAAAGAGGCTCCACAGAGCAGCGAGAGAAAAAAAAAGGATACGGAACTTGTAGCCGCGCTTCTCAGGGTCCATCCCTCCGCCTCTCCCCCACACCGGGCCACCCGCCCCCGGGCGCGAGGACGCGCTGGTCGCGGCGTCGACGACGAGGAGGGGTGGAGCAGGGGCGGGACTGGGAATTTGGGATCCGAGTGGTGTGTGGAGGACGAGACGGGAGCCGCTTCGCCTTTCTCCTCTACTCGCAGAGCAGTGAGAACGAGAGGTGTGGAGCGGCGTGGGTGGGTGGGGGAGTGGAGTTCCTGTCGTCGTTTTCTCTCTCTCCTTCTTTTTAGCTTTCTGGTCTCGTTTCTTTTCTTTTTTGTACCAAAGCGCGATAAAGGAAAGGTTCCCCCTTCTCGCGTCCGTTGTGTAGGGGAAGGAGAGAAGAGAGACGACCCAAAAGTTCATGAGAATCTTGCTTAACAAAAACCTCTCGTGCACGACCGTCCTCTATAAAAGGATAATCTCCTATACCTTTTGTGTTAGGCTTCAACAATGCAATGAGAGTGCTGGGTAGGAGGGTATCCAGGAGGAAAAAGCATAACATAAGAAGTGCTTTTTTCACTAGCTTTGATTTGATTCATGTAAGTAGGAGTGCCAATGAGGCAGCACACTCTTGTGCGCATATAGTTAGTCCTGGTAGAAACGGTGTACGTGAATTTACCCCCCTTGGTTCCTGTGGAGTATCCTTCTCAAGAATTGCAATTCCGTTGTTTAATCAATGAAGCTCTGATTTCGTAAAAAAAAGTGCTTAGAGCATCTTCAACAAGCGTCGCTTCGTGCTAAAAAAGTTATTGGGCGTGGTTTTAGTTGTTTCAGCGAGTGTGGAAAACGACAGCTATTTCACGCACGGCAATCAGCGTTGTACCAGGCACTATAAAATATGGCGTGCGCGATCAGTCGTCGCTTGATAAACATCAAACAAACTCGATATCAAACAATTGATAAACGGACACAACATGTCAAATTCAAAATCATAATTTGACCAACATAGCATAGTTCAAATCTATGGCATAGTTTAAAAGCAAAGGATAATTTGACACAACCAAGTTTAACACAAATAAAATTCACATGAACACATTAACCAACATCCTTCTCATTACCATCTCCATCTTGTTCTTCACCATCATTCGAAACTTGAATGATGTTGGGATGAACCGTGGAATATCCAAAACTACCACTCATAGTAGGCATGAGAGCTACGGTCGAAGCCATGAATCCACCCGAAAGTGGTACGAAGCCACTCATTTCTCCATAGCCAACCGAAGGTGCTCCCACGCAAACCATGGCTCCATGGCCACCCGGAGGTGCAGTCATCCCACCCATGCCTCTGTAGCCACTTGAAATTGATCCCATGCCTCCGTAGCCACTTGGAGGTGCTCCCATGCCTCCATAGCCACTTGGAGGAGCCACTTGGGTTCATGTTGTCAATCGCCTCCAATGCAACTGGCCATATCTCTATCATTTGTGCCACTTGGTTCATGTTGTCAACCGCCGCCAATACCCCCGACTACTTTTAAAATCCCAATGATATAACCGACCAACGGGAACAAAGAGATCTATCAGTGCGCTCAATTCCACTCTTTTTGTATTTATCAAAAGACTCATTCATCCTAACCCAATAGTTGTCTCTAGTTTGGTTGGTGCCCATGGCTAGATCCATGCCCATATTGCACCATGTCTTGCATAGTAAAACGTCTTCCTACGACGTGTAGTTGTAGTTGGCCGCTCTTCCTTTCGGTGCATTGATCAAACCCTCACCTTTCTCATCCACTTCAAATTTATTATCATATTGTTGTTGTTGACAGTGGTGGAGGATGGAATTCAGCGGCCACTTGTGCGGCCATAGGTTGCACACGTCGACCAGCGCTAGCCTTGCATGTCCTTCTTTTGGGCAGCCACCGACATGGTCGCCGGCAGCTTTGGGACAATGTTCCTCGCCTTCGCGCGGACGGTTGCGGTCCGATGTCGCCCTGCCTAGTTAGCAGTTGTGACAGATTGAAGAGGCCGCGGACGAGCCCGGCGCTAGGATTTGCTACAACTGCGACGGGTGGTGTTGCAGGCATCGGCGGAACTCCTCCGTCGTTGGTGGTGTGGTCGTAGGAGTAGGAAGGGGACGGGGGAATGGCCAAGTAGCCATCCATCACCTGAATTTCATCGGCGACGAGAGGCGGGAGGTAGACAGGCACGCAGGGAGGATTCAGGTGGGCGGTTGGATCTTCGCGCGCGAGCTCGCATTTTGGACATGCTCTTACTGCGTCTCGGCTTTGCACATCACCTTCAACCTCTCGCATCGCCCTCATGCTTTTTTTGCCATATCGCTACACGAAGTCTTTGGAGTATATAATTATGGGCTACTAGTTGTCACAAAATCTGAGGTGGTGTACCTAATTACTCCTCATAAAAATAGTATGGTTTTTTACACTGTAATTAATGGCCTCTTACATAGCAGGTCACCGGCAACCAAACACGGCTTTCTTCTGTGGCAAAAGTACGACCAAACCCCTTTTGGTAAATGAAGTTGAAATGTCAACGCAGTTGATGCGAGAGCAGGACGAAGCTAGGAAAAAAGGCCACCGGGATCATGTCTATGTCCGCTCTACTATTTAATTAGGGTCGTCTTCTTATTTAGTGCTAATTAACGAACGGTTTGGTGCCGCTTTTCACAGGGTCAGCTGACCCCAGCCCCTCCAATAGGGAAAATTGGGTTGGTACCATTAAAAGTTCCCATCTTTAGATTTATACCATCAAAAGATTCCTCTTTAGGTTTATACCATTGAAATGTTGCTGCGTTATTAGGTTTTGCCACACTCCGTCAAGTTCCGTTGGAGGTCCTAATTTTTTGCCGATTATAATTGATTTAGCAACTCCCCTTTTTACCCTTGTGCCCATACACTGAATGGATTCCGTAGCTCTGTTCTTCAGGTCGAACTGAACCCGCACAGAGAGAATCCCCCGACCCCCGCATGGCCCTCGCCGGCGGCGGCCACCGTGTCCCCTGAGCCCTCGCAGAGGATCTCCTCGGTGGTCCTGCTGGCGGCCATGCGCTTCGTCCGATCCGGCACTACCCCGGCGCCGATCCAGTGCTCCTCCCAACGCCCAGCCATCCCGTGCTCCTTCCCTTACTCCCTTGCTCGTCCACGGCATCCCTTGCATGTTCTTGATCCTTGCTGCGATTGATATTCCTCATGTTCAAGCTGGTTAATCTTCTACGACCTTCTCTAAATTCCTTTATTTTTGTGTGAGCGCAGGAGGCCCCTATATTTGTTCTCGTTTTCATGCGTCTGTGGCTGTTAGCCTGTTACATGACTGAACCAAAAGAAAAGTTTGTCGACAAGAGATTCTTGTCGATGCCTACTTCACAGTTTCAGATGGTATACAAATGTACAATAAAGGCAGGACTGTTTCCTGGGTTGTTGATTCATAAGAATATGCACTCACTGAGTGTCGGTATGCTGCTGAAATGTTTCAGTTAATTTGATAAATGCATGCTTAAATTTGATCAGCTAAGGAGGTTATGTCCAATGTTTTCTTGAAAGGGTACCATGGTCATAACTAACGGAGAGTTCACAGAAGTGGTAAGAATCAAACGCCCGCAACCTTATGATGGCATAGAGCTAAAAATGGATCTTTGGATGGTATAAACCTAAAGACTGAAACTTTTAATGGTACATACCCAATTTCCCCCCTCCAATAAGGTGCACAGCAGTGACCGTGGAGTACAGAGCTGGCATGATCTGGGTGGGTCCATGCTCTATGCCAACGCAGGCGCACACCAGTGCTGGTACACCACACCACCGGTTCAGCTTGGGCCTAGTACCTGCTGCCCCAGTGGACAAGCACAAAAGACGTTTCTGCGCTCGTTTGGTGACCGGTCGCTCGGGAGCAGGGGCCGACAGAACCACTCCCTGCTCCCCCGTGTTCCTTTCCCCTCCCGTTCGCGGACAAAATCCTAGGAGCCTAGCCGAGGCGAGACAACGCGCCGCGCTGCGGCAGGAGCAAGCAAGCAAGCAAGCGCCGGGGCCACGAGGTGAGCCGCGCGACGTGGCCGGTCCCGGTCGCGCCTACTTGAGACACCAAAATGACGAGGCGGGCGGCTGGCTGGCACATGCCGTGCTGGTGGGCGTCGTGTGCGGGGAAGATGGGCGGCGCGCTTCCGCCACGGAGCAGCATGTGGCGACACCTATGCTTTGCCGGACTCCGGTGTTGGTGGCTCCCGCTCCGAGTAGCGTTAGAAATAATGGGGCTAATCCATTTAGGTCCATAAGTATTTCAGATTTTTTCTAAATCTTAAAGTCCAAATTTGTGGCAGCCTATATGTGTTTGGGCCTATGTTTGTGGCAGCTTACATGGGAGTGGAGTGGGAGCTAAAGTTTAGTCCCACATGGAAAGTTGAAGAAGAGTTGCACCACCTTATAAGGTGGAGTGTTGCACCACTTTGTAAGTGAGTGGGAATAAGAGAGATACACACGCGCACTCCTCCTCCGACGACACCGCTCGCACGCACGCTCGCCTCGTCTAAATCACGGCCGCCAGCATGTTCTTGGGAATCTCGCGAAACCAGTAGTCTACTCCATCCCGCTTGTCGGCGTGCACCGGCGGACGGGAGAGCAGTTCTCCGGAACCACTCGCCTTTGCGATCCTGTACGGGAGAGGGTGAATAAGGTTTTTGGGAAGCGCTCCGCGTGACTGCTCAAGTTCTCCATCACGGGTCGTCTTCCATCTAAGTCGGGCGCGGCCGCCTTTTCGCCGTCTTCGTCATCATTGCGATCACTCTTCCCCAAAGTTTCTACTACGACAACCGAACGGTACGTGCTACGTGATCCTGTTTGGTTATTCATCATGTTCTGCGAGTACATGCTAGGCTGATGTTTGTTTCTGATCATCCTGTTGTTTAGTACATCTAGTAAGTTCGAGTTACATGAGCTAGTAGCTGGTTTTTTCATGATTTATATTCTGAAATTAATCGTGGAAATTATGCCTAATAATCCAACAATTCAAAAACCTTATTGTAGGCAATTTCCTGAATTAACAATGGCTGGTTTTACCGATGCACTGAGGCCGGATAAGTTTACCGGTGTGCACTTTAAGAGGTGGCAGTACAAGGCTGAGCTTTGGCTGACCACGATGAAAGTGTTCCACATCAAGAAGGCAAACTGAGGGAACTATATCCGAGGATCGGAAGAAGTTCGAGAATGCTAATCTGTCTTTATGGGATGTATTCGAGCATTCTTGCGGCCGTCTGTGTGATGTGTTTATGCACATAAAAGACGGAAAGGAGCTGTGATGCCTTTGGATGCCAAGTTTTGTCTTTGCAGATCTTTGGCGATGTATATCATGAAGAGCTTTCATGATTTTAAGATGACTAAGGACCTTCCTGTGGTTCAACAAGCTCATGAGATACAGTGCATTGCCAAGGAGCTCAAACTCCTTAAGTGTATCTTACCCGACAAGTTTGTGGCAGGATGCATTATTGCTAAGTTGCTCCCTTCATGGAGGAACTTTGCCACAACTCTCAAACACAAGAGACAGGAGATATCAGTTGAAAATCTGATAGCGTCCCTTGATGTTGAGGAGAAGGCTCGGGCTAAGGACACTACTGAGAAAGGAGATGGTCTTGCTACTGCTAACTTTGTGCAGAAAGGCAAATCCGTAGGCAAGAACAAAAGGAACTTCAAACCCTCCTTTAACAAGCCTGTAAAGACTACAACCTTTAAGAAGAAGAAGACGAACAGGGACAAGAGTGAACTGTCTTGTTACACTTGTGGAGAGCCCGACCATTTTTCCAAGGACTGTCCGTAACGCCGCATGAGAGGAAAAGGCCAAGGCATCAACGTCGTGACCGCTAGCAATCTTGATGGGTATGGTAATTTATTTACTATTCTTTCGATATTTCAATCACCGTGTTGGTGGCTTGATACGGTGCTAATGTTCATGTGTGTCGACATCTCTATGTTCACTTCTTATCGTGTCGCCGATTCATCCGTCCTAATGGGAATGGATCACATGCTTCGCTCGTGGTGTTGGCACTGGGTGGATCTGAAGTTTACTGGGAAGATCGTCGGTTGAGAACGCAAAGCAAGATGTCCCTACTATGAACAAGAATCTCGTTAGTGGCTCCCTTCTTTGCAGAGATGGGTTTAAGGTTGTCTTAGAGTCTAATAAAGTCATTGTTTTAAAACATGGACAATTTATTGGTAAAGGTTATGAGTTGGAGGCTTGTTCCGGTTTTCATTTTGAGTTTTGTAATAAATCCGTGAATCATATTTGTGGTGGTGTTAATGATGATACCGGTGTTTGGCATTCTCGTTTATGTCACATTAATTTTGGTTTGATGTCTCGGATGTCCAAAGATGAGTTTAATTCAATTTCACTATTGCCAAAGGTTCTAAGTGCCATAGTTGTGTGCAATCAAAGCAACCTCGAAAGCCTCACAAGGTCGCCGAGGAGAGAAACTTGGCACCTCTAGAACTCATACATTCGATCTATGTGAGATGAATGGTGTGTTGACAAAAGGTGAAAAGAGATATTTCATGACGTTGATAGATGATGCTACTAAATCCTGCTATGTTTACTTGTTGCAAACTAAAGATGAGGCTTTAGACTACTTTAAAATCTATAAGGCCGAGGTTGAAAATCAACTAGAGAGAAAGATCAAGCGTCTTAGGGGGATCGTGGTGGTGAGTATTTTCCCAAAATATTTGATGAATTCTGTCAGAACACGGAATTATTCATGAGAGGACGCCTCCCTACTCCCCAATCAAACGGGTTGAGGAGGAAAAACCGCATGTTGACCGACTTGGTGAATTCCATGTTAGCCACTTTGGTTTATCAAAGGCATGGTGGGAGGCTTTGTTGACTTCATGTCATGTCTGAATAGAGTTCCTAACAAGAATAAAGAAAAGACCCTTATGAGGAGTGGGTTGGGAAAACCATCACTTTCCTATCTGCGTGCTTGGGGTGTTTGGCGAAGGTCAACATACCGATTCCCAAGAATACGCAAGCTCGGACCAAGACAGTGGATTGTATCTTTCTAGGATATGCTCACTTGAGTGTAGGCTATAGATTTCTAGTGGTTAAATTTGAGGTACACGATATGCATGTTGATACTATAATGGAATCTCGTGATGCAACATTCTTTGAGAATATTTTTCCTATGAAAGATATGCATAGCATTGGTAGGATTTCTTGAAATACTTCCGAATCTAGTGCATCTATTGATAATTAACAACACCGGATGAGGAATTTCTTGAGAAGGATGACGATGAACCTCTCACGAGGAGTAAGAGACAGAGGGTTGCAAAATCCTTTGGCAATGATTTCATCATGTACCTTGTGGATGATACTCCCAGATCCATTACTGAGGCATATGCATCTCCTGATGCAGATGATTGGAAAGAAGCTGTCCAAAATGAGATGGACTCGATTCTTTCTAATGGAACTTGGGAATTATCAGAACGACCCTATGGTTGTAAACCTGTGGGATGTAAGTGGGTGTTCAAGAAGAAGCTAAGGCCTGATGGTACTATTGAGAAGTACAAGGCACGGCTTGTAGCTAAGGGCTACACAAAGAAAGAAGGCGAAGATTACTTTGACACCTATTCACCTGTCGCTAGGTGACCACCATTCGAGTACTCATCACCTGCCTCTTATGGTCTTCTCGTTCATCAAATGGACGTGAAGACCGCTTTCCTTAATGGAGAGTTGGAAGAGGAGATCTATATGGATCAGCCGGATGGGTTTGTGGTAAAAGGTGAAGAGACAAAGGTGTGTAAGTTATTAACCTCTTTATATGGCACAAACAAGCACCTAAGCAATGGCATGAGAAGTTTGTGAGAACTCTACTTTCTTTGGCTTTGTCATTAATGAGGCGATAGGTGTGTTTACTATCGCCATGGTGGGCGATAGCGTTATATTATGTTTATGCGTGGATGACATTCGATCTTTGGTACAAACATGAAAGTGATAAATGAAGTCAAGTCTTTCCTATCAAAGAGTTTTGATATGAAAGATCGGAGAGGCGATGTCATTCTGAATATCAAGCTTATTAAGAACGAGAATGGGATTACTTTAACGCAATCTCATTATGTTGAGAAGGTCTTGAGCCGATTTGGCTTTAATGATGGCAAGACTTCTCCAACACCTTATGATCCCGGTTTGACATTACGAAGAATAAGAAGGAACCAACAGATTTGAAATATTCACAAGTTGTTGGTTCTCTCATGTAACAAGCGCTACAAGACCCGATATCTCTTTTCTTTGTGAGCAAGTTGAGTAGGTTCATGTCTAACCGGGTATTGATCATTGGCATGCACTTGAAAGGGTCATGCGCTATCTATGTGGTACAATGAGCTATGGGATTCACTATTCAGAAATCCTCGTGCTTGAAGGATATAGTGATTGAATTGGATCTCGGCGTTGATGAACTCTACGCCACGAGCGGGTATGTGTTTACCCTTGGAGGTGGCGCGTGTCATGGAGGTCTCAGACAAACCATATTGACGAGGTCAACTATGGAAGCAGAACTTACTACTTTAGACACCACCCTTTGTTGAGTTAGAATGGTGCGTGAGCTCTTGATGGACTTGCGTGGTTGAGAAACTGTCGGCAATCCTTTTGAATTGTGACAACCAAACTGTTATTGTCAAAGTGAACAATTCTAAGGATAACGAAGTCATCAAGACACGTGAAGAGACGTTTGAAATCGGTCAGAAATTGAGAAACTCGGAGTAATAAGCATACGTATATTCAAGCAGACAAAAACTGGCAGATCCTTTATAAAGGGACTATCACGAAATGTGATAGAAAGTGCATCGAGGAGATGGGGTTGAGACCCATGGATGTCACACCTTAGTGGTAACCAACCTATGTGATCGGAGATCCCGTAAATTAGGACACAGGAAGAACAAGCTAGTGGTTTGGTGAGAGTATTTTGTAACCCTCTCTATGTGAAGATGCATGACTCTCATAATCAGAAGGTAGGTTGGCAACATGCCTTAATGTGTTTCTGTTGGCTTTAATTAGCAAAGATGCCGTCCTCAGGCATTCTTGAAAGAACACACCTATATGAGCTCATCAGAACGTCATGTCTATGAGATCGGTGATCTCTAGTAAACTCATGAAGAGACCAGGAGTATGACGCATATGCTCCAACCAGCGGGTAGGCTACCTTGACAGCAAGTACTAGTTATGATTTTGAACGAAATCTATTGGCACCAAACTTGCGATTCAAGGTCTCCATTGTTCAAGTTGTTGATAGGCGTTCAAGATTCTAGGCGGAAGTTCAACTTAACAGTCTCTGCTGAAACACTGGTATATAAAAAAGTAGCAAGGATTGGCAAATCTTCAAATGGACATTTGAGATCTGGTGGGGGATTGTTAGAAATAATGGGGCTAATCCATTTAGGCCCATGAGTATTTCAGATTTTCCCTAAATCTCAAAGCCCAAATTTGTGGCAGCCCATATGTGTTTGGGCCCATGTTTGTGGCAGCTCACATGGGAGTGGAGTGGGAGCTAAAGTTTAGTCCCACATGGAAAGTTGGAGAAGAGTTACACCACCTTATAAGGTGGAGTGTTGCACCACTTTGTAAGTGAGTGGGAATAAGAGAGATACACACGCGCGCTCCTCCTCCGACGACGCCGCCGCTCGCACGCACGCACGCACGCACGCCTCGTCTCGTCACGACGCGCGCGCGTGCGCCGCGGGTTGCGGGAATCTCGCCGAGCCGAGCTTATTCGGGTCGCTCCCGGATCGTGATCGTGGGCTACTGTAACCGACCCGAACGTGCGTAACGTGGACTCGGCCCACGTTCGTCTCCGTTAGGGTTTCCTGAGCCGCTATATATAAAGTCCTGCGCCATCAATCTAGGGTTTTGCCATCCTCTCTACTTGCGCCGTCACCGTAGTCTACTCCATCCCGCTTGTCGGCGTGCACCAGCGGACGGGAGAGCAGGTCTCCGGAACCACTCGCCTTTGTGATCATATACGGGAGAGGGCGAATAAGGTTTTTGGGAAGCGCTCCGCGCGACTGCTCAAGTTCTCCATCACGGGTCGTCTTCCATCTAAGTCGGGCGGTGCTGCCTACCGCCGTCTTCGTCGCCATCTGCTGCGATCACTCTTCCCCAAAGTTTCTACTACGACAACCGAACGGTACGTGCTACGTGATCCTGTTTGGTTATTCATCATGTTCTGCGAGTACATGTTAGGCTGTTGTTTGTTTCCGATCATCCTATTGTTTAGTACATCTAGTATGTTCGAGTTACATGAGCTAGTAGCTAGTTTTGTCATGATTTATATTCTGGAATTAATCGTGGAAATTATGCCTAATAATCCAACAAGTAGTACGGAATCGGAACACAATAGTATCAGCCTATCGTGGGTAATGATTTATTTTTAGAGGTTTTATATAAATTTAGTGTTCTCACATGGGCTAAGCGTATTTTTGTCTATGACTATGCAACAATTGTAACTATCTTTATGAAAATATCTTTAGATAAAAAACTCTTTTGGGATCATAATAATACCGTGTGAAAAAATAGATGCAAGACACAACATTTTTTTAGCAACCAGCAGAAGCTATGCCTTTTCTATTAAAAGAAAAGAATTGGTCGGTTTAAAAAAGAAATCGACCAAACTTGATACAGACGTATATACACACGGGTCCGGTTAAAACGGGAACCGGACAAAAAAAAGATCCCAGCGACACAATTTTAAGAAAAACTGACAAAAACCAACGAGGCCAAACTACCTAGATCGACTAGGTATGGAGCACCGCCGAACGATGCCAGCACAGCGGTAACAACGAGCAGAACGGAAAGCCTGGTCCATGTTCTCGGAGAGGAAGTCATAGCCGAAGGAACGGCTAGGTGTAACACCGCGGTTCTGAAAAGACCGAGCCTTCTATGTGACATGCCAATCCCTGGATCGGTTCATTGGCCCACAATAGAATAAGATGAATAACATAACAAAATATCCGTGTATCATGAATAACGAAGATCCAGAGTACCATTATTACAATAAAAGCTTAGCTTAAGGCTAGCTCAAATTATTCAGGTAGCAACATAAATAAAGTAAATCCTCCATTCTTCAAATTGCCCACAAGTGAACAAGTGCCGAGTGGAGTACCGTGGTCTATATCGATTACTCAGAATCGGAATAACTTGCAACATGAAACGTAGCAGCCCTGAAGGGTCAATACATGGAATGTATGGCAAGTAGAGCTAGTAAAGGAGACAATAGTACTAACACCTACATGCATGTTTGGCAAGTGGAGCTGTGTCTGGCTTGCATTTGCAAATACATTTGTCCTAATTTCATAAACAGTTTTGATTTTCTTTGAAAAGATCCCCAATTAAGTTAACCCAACAATATTAAAACAATTATGAAATTAGAATGAGCGAGAAACATGTCATGGAATCAATATCAAGCAACTCAGATGTCCATAACCGGGGACAGGGCTAATCGATTAGATTATACACCCTGCAGAGGTTAGTACACTTTACCCATGCGAAGTGGCCAGCCCAGCTCGTACCATCACTCTCATTTTGGGTGATGATAGGGAGAAGTCCAAGAAAAGACTGTTCGGGAAGTAGCTCCTCAATCCCGACGCGCACCGGTCCAACCTACCAAAATTCTACATCTCTGGATACGCGGGTTCGAGTTACCACAACCTACTAAGTCCAACCAACCATCCATTCCATTATTGGCACATGGTTGTACACGTAAGCTATACAATAAAGAAGCCAATCAATTTCTCTCGATACCTGGGTGCCTTTCCGCAATGAAACCACCAAAATTTATCAATACCATCACACCTAGGGGATTCATTGATTAAGTTGTTTTAGTTTTCAAAAAAACCAATACTTTTAGAAACAAGTCTCAAAGATGTAACCCATCCCTCCTTCAACATAGAATGGCTAAGCACATCTACCAACGGTGGTTCATCTACAAGGAAGGTCCTACCACATAATAGGACATAGCATAGCGATAGTATCATCCTACACATGCATCTACAAAATACATGACGATGCAATGAAAATAATAGGACGATATCATAAACAAAGTAACATCTACTTGCCTTGGTTGTAGCGGTCGGAAGAACAATCCACACACGAGCAAGCGTTGCACTCGTCACAATCTACACGATACAATTGCAATCATAAACAAACAATCCACAAGCATATGCAACAAAGATGATGCGTGAAGGTATGCAAGGCAAGTGAATTGGTGCTACAGCTGCACCACATAATCCTAATCTATAATAGTACTGATTGCATGCATGGAAAATAGTTTTAGCGCAAGGAAAACTATTAAGAAAAGTAATGCTCAAAACTAGAGCTAGAACTCAAATAATTCACTACCGGTAGTATACTGTTTGTAAAATCTTGGGAAAATTCTACCGCATAGGCATCGCTGATTAGAAACAGTACCAACTGTAATTACTCAAAAAGGAATTATAAAACTCCCGGAGTAATTAAAACACTGCAGAAAGCCACTAGACAGTTTCTGCAGAAGTTTTTACTGTAAGCCTATCTTTTTAATTCACGATGAGATTCCCCTCGTTCCACTGAATCCAGGGACATATCATACGCGATTTTTGAAGCTACAGATCTTTTTCTACGAATTAATTACTCCAAAAAGGACATTAACCTATTTGATTAAACTATACTAAACCTTGCTGCAAAAGTCTGAACCAAAGGTATAGCGAGATTCTACACGACTCACTGAATTTACACATATTTTATTTGCAATTTTTGGCCCAGCGGTTTAATTTCTACGCAATTTACAAGTTTCTACCGAAATCTGTCAACTAAAACGATTAACGAAATTAACCAGTTAACTATGTCTGTTGACTGGTCAACGCGTCTGCTGACTGAGCGCTGACTGGGCGTTGACTAGTCAACGCCTGAGTCTGACCGGTCAACGGCTGATCTGAACCTCTGATCTGAGATCTAACGGCGGCTGCAGGCTTACCGGAGACAAACGGCGAAAACGAACTCCGGACGGTGCGGCGATTCGGCGGCAGCGGTTACTGCGCGGTAGGAGACGATCGGTAGCGTAACGGCGGTCAACAACACGGCAACGGCGCGGCGGGCGATGCGGCATGGCACGAAAGCGGCGGCGCAAAAGCGCGCGGCGGCAGCAGCGGCAGGCAGTGTGTGGCGCGGCAGCCGGCAGCAGCGGAAGAGCTGGCGGCGCAGGCCTGCGGGCGGCAGCGGCGGCGATGGCGGCGAAGCGCCAGCAGATGGCGGCGGGCGGCGCGGCGAGGAGAGGAGGGAGGCGCGGTGGGTACTGGATGGCCATGGGCTCAAGGCCGAGGTGGAGGCGCGATCATGAGGCGCAGGGAGGCGGGGGTGGTCACGGTTCCCGAGGCCGGGGTGGCCTCTTATGTGGGGCCCTCTCGTGGGGTCCTAGTCCGATTCGGAGCAAGATTGGAAAAGGACTCAGAAAAACGGCCCGATTTTTGGCCCGTTTCCCACCTTTTTAATAAAACGGTCGTAACTTCTCCGTACGAGCTCCGAATCGAGCGATTCTTGCTTCTACGGTTTTGTAAAGTCGAGGGGAACGATCTAGGGTCAAGGGCCGAGTGAAACCACTAGGCTACATGGGTGGCAACACTAGTCCTACTAAAGTCTCCCGCAGGAGCCTCGTAGCAAAATAGAATAGGGTTTCGAAAATAGCGTTTCGCCGATTCACTTCGATCGACGGTTTTGTATGGAAAAGCATGATGCAATGATATGAATGATATGCGGAAACAAATCTAAAATTTGGGATGTGACAAGACTAACCCCCTTAAGATGAATCTCGTCCTCGAGATTCGGCGCGGCTAGCAAATAGGCGTGGGTAGTCCTCTCGGATGTCATCCTCACGCTCCCAAGTGGCTTCCTCTTCGGTGTGGTGGCTCCACTGCACCTTGCAAAACCTGATCGTCTTGGTACGGGTAATCCTCTCCGCTGTCTCCAGAATCTTGACCGGTTTCTCCTCATAGGTCAAGTCATTCTCAAGCTGAACCTCCTCTAGCGGTACAGTGTCTCTCAATGGTGTATCCGCCATCTCCGGATGGCACTTCTTCAGCTGGGATACGTGGAACACATTGTGAACTACGGATAGAGCCTTTGGCAATTCCAACTGATAAGCAACTTCTCCTTTGCGTGCTAAGACCCGATATGGTCCAATAAATCGAGGTGCCAGCTTACCCTTAATTCCAAATCTCTTGATTCCACGAAGTGGCGACACTCTGAGGTATGCTCTATCACCTATCTCATACACCACTTCCTTGCGCTTGGTGTCAGCGTAGCTCTTCTGCCTTGATTGTGCTACCTTCAGCCTGTCCCTAATCAAGGCGACCTTCTTCTCAGCGTCCTTGATCAAATCGGGTCCAAACTGACGTTCTCCTACTCCATCCCATAGCAATGGCGTCCGGCACCGTTTCCCATATAGCACATCGAACGGTGACGTCTTGATGCTGGTTTGATAGCTGTTATTGTAGGAAAACTCCGCATACGGCAAATTCTCATCCCAACTAGAGCCATGAGCCAAGGCGCAAGCTCTCAGCATGTCCTCCAAAATCTGATTCACCCTCTCTGCATCCATCGATGCATGGGTGAAACGTTGTGCTAAACTCCAATCTAGTACCAAGTGACTCGTGCAGTTGGCGCCAGAAGTGTGAGGTAAATTGGGTGCCTCTGTCAGATACAATGCTCTTGGGAACTCCGTGTAGGCACACAGTTTTTTCCATGTAAATCTTGGCCAACTTTGCACTCGTATAGGTTGTCTTTACCGGTATAAAGTGGGCTACCTTGGTCAAATGGTCGACCACTACCCAAATAGAGTCATATCCTGACCTGGTCCTGCGCAATCCTGTGATAAAGTCCATTCCCACTCTATCCCGCTTCCAATCCGCAAGGCAGTAATGGTCAGTAGTAATCCTGGCCCACGGTGTTCCGCCTTTACTCGGCTACATACATCACATAGGGCAATATGCTTGGCGATATCTCCCTTCATGTTGTTCCACCAAAATCTGCTCTTCAAATCCATATACATCTTTGTGTTGCCCGGATGTATGGAGTATGGCGAGTTATGAGCCTCCTGCAGAATCAACTCCCTTATCTCCGAGTTGCTGGGCACACACAAACGATCTCCATACCACAAGGTACCATGCTCATCCTCGCGAATATCCTTTTCCCGATTCTCCTTCATCTTTTCCTTTATCTCCTCTATTTCCTTGTCTCCTATCTGAGCCTTTATGATCCTGTCCTGTAGTGTTGGTTGGACTTCCATTGTTGCCAAGTACCCTTCAGATACTACCTCCAGTCTAAGGTCCTTGAATTGCTTGCACAAATCCTCAGGCAATTCACCAATTGTCAATCTATTGGCATAGACCTTCCGGCTCAGAGCATCTGCTACTACATTGGCCTTTCCTGGGTGGTACTGCAAATTCATATCATAATCCTTGATAAGCTCCAACCATCTCCTTTGCCTCATGTTTAGTTCCTTCTGTGTAAATATGTACTTCAGGCTCTTGTGGTCGGTGTACACATCGCAGTGTTTTCCCATTAAGTAATGCCTCCACACCTTGAGCGCATGAACCACTGACGCTAACTCCAAGTCGTGTGTGGGGTAATTCCGCTCATGGTGCTTGAGTTTTCGCGAGGCATATGACACTACTCTCCCATCTTGCATCAGCACACTCCCAAGTCCCTGTCGAGAAGCATCACAGTACACTTGGAAATCCTTCTGAAGGTCTGGTAAACACAGAACAGGCGCGGTCACTAGTCGACGCTTCAGTTCCTGAAAGCTGGCTTCACATACGCCTGACCATTCAAACTTCCTCTCCTTCTTCAGAAGTTCAGTCATCGGCTTAGCGATCTTGGAAAAGTTTTCAATGAACCTCCTGTAATATCCAGCAAGTCCCAAAAATCTTCGAATCTCTCCTGCATTCTTGGGTGCTTCTCACTCAGTTACTGCAGTCACTTTGCTTGGATCAACAACAATTCCTTCTCCTGACACTACGTGTCCAAGAAACCCAACAGTGTTAAGCCAGAATTCACACTTGCTGAATTTGGCATACAGCTTGTGTTCCCTCAGCTTCTCCATAATCAGTCGCAGATGCTTTTCATGCTCGGCATCATCCTTGGAATATATCAGTATGTCATCAATAAACACCACCACGAACTTGTCCAGGTATTCCATAAATACCTTGTTCATCATGGTCATGAAATATGCCGGGGCATTCGTTAGTCCAAAAGACATAACTGTATACTCATATAAACCATACCTAGTGGTGAAGGCGGTTTTTGGTACGTCCTCCTCCCGGATCTTCAATTGAAAGTAGCCAGATCGTAGATCAATCTTGCTGAACACCTTCGCTCCTTCCAGTTGATCAAACAAATCATTTATGTTCGGCAGAGGGTACTTGTTCTTGATGGTTACTTCATTCAGCGAGCGATAGTCTACCACTAATCTCTTGCTGCTATCTTTCTTCTCCACAAACAGAACAGGTGCACCCCATGACGACGAACTAGGATGAATGAATCCCTTGTCCAGCTGCTCTTTCAACTGCTTCTTCAATTCCTTCAGATCATCCACATCCATCTTATACGGTTTCTTTGCTATAGGTCCTGTTCCCGGCATCAGGTCGATAAGAAACTCTACTTCCCTGTCAGGTGGCATCCCTGGCAGCTCTTCCGGAAACACGTCGGGATAATCCCTAATCACTGGCACAGTATCCATGCTAACCCCCTTAAGAGAATTCAACTTACACCTTCCTGGTCGTACATCCGACTTGAATCTAATCCTCTTACCATCCGGGGTTTTGAGTGAAACAACTCGCTGTGCACAATCTATGTGTCCCCCATGCATAGACATCCAATCCATAGCCAGAATGACGTCTAACCCCTGTGATTCCAACACTACCAAGTGTGCACTGAAGTTGTGTGTTCCAATCCTCACAGTCAAGTCGCGGCATCCCGCGCTAGCTATCATATCTCCTCCAGGTGAACTCACTCTAATAGACCCTTTCATAGACTCCGTAGGTAACTTATACTTATCCACAGATGCCCTTGATATGAATGAATGCGATGCACCAGTATCGAAAAGTATAAGTGCAGGGTAAGTGTTGATTGGGAACTTACCAATCACAAGGTCAGGCTCATCTGGAATCTCCTCCACATCCATGTGGTTCACTGTGGCCTTCTCGCCGTTGGTTGGCTTCAGTCCTTTCCTCTCCGGACAGTTGTCAGCATAGTGTCCCTTCTGCTTACACTTGAAGCATGTCACCTCACTCAGATCCTTCTTCACAAAGCTGCGATCGCGGTTGCGGTCATGTCCACCGTGTCCTCTAGAGTGGTGAGAGTGTCCTCCCTTGTGCTTGTGGTGGTTGCTCCTATGGTTGTCATGACGATGCCCATCGTCTCCATGGTGGTGGCGGTCATGGCTCCCATGGTCACTCCCTCCATGCTTGGAGTATCCATCATATGAAGTGCGAGACTTGTGGTGTGAACCAGAGTGGTGATTGTTGCTCTTTCTCTTGCGGTTCTCCACCTGCTTGTGCTTCCCTTCCAAGATCCTGGCCTTGTCCATAAACTCCTGGAAAGTGGGGCAGTAAACCACCAGTAGCTGTACTGAGAGCTCATCACTGAGGCCATCCAGGAATCTCTCCCTCCTTTTCGCATCAGTGTCAACATCCTCAGGTGCATAACGGGACAGCTTGTTGAACTCCTCAATGTACTCGGCCACGGTGCGATTGGTTTGGCGCAAGTTGCGGAACTCCTTCCTCTTCAGGCTCAGAACTCCTGAAGATACGTGGTTGGTCCTGAAACCTTCCTCAAACATTGCCCAAGTCATGGTATCCAGCGGGTGGGTGATCTGAAAAGTGTCCCACCAAGAAGCGGCTGGTCCCTCCAGTAGGTGAGCGGCAAACCTCACCTTCTCAGCATCAGTGCATCCAACAGTTACCAGATCCTTGTTGACTGAACGCAACCAGTTGAGAGCAACCATTGGTTTCGTTGCAGTAGAGAACTTAGCTGACCTTAGCCTCAGAAATCTGGTGAGAGCATCTCCCTGAGGCTGATTGTTTCCATTGTTGTTGTTCTGATTTGCCATGAACTGAGTCATCACTTGGGTCAGCTGTGCCTGAGCTGCCATGAGCTGCTCCAACTCAGTGGGTTAACGGCGGGGAGGCATCTGCGGTTCAGCACAGGTAAGTTTAGAAAGAATCAACTACGATAATAGGGTTCTACCCGTGCATATTATCAATCAACAACAAACAATAGCAGACAATCACAAGCAAACAACACATCAACAAACAAGTGATCCAGCAACATCCCTGGGGTTATCCTAGCAGTATATATCTACTTAAATAGTTTTACAAGAGTTGGCAATGGTTAACTAAACAGTTGATCAACTACACAACAAAAACAACAATCTGCCAGAACAGTCCATCAGCGTTCGTGAATTTTTCCGCCTGACTTAAACTCGTCAGAAAAATTAGCTGATTTTTTCACGTATAATACAGAGAGTTTCGCCTCAGCCCAATTTTTTTTCAGATTTTTCCGAGTTACCAGAAAAATATGAAAAATCGCGCAGTACTGCTGTATCAGCAGAAAAACTGCAGCGAAAATAACACAGATATTAACCAAATTGCCATAACTCTTTCATAAAATTCGCATAAATAATTCCTGGGATATTGGAGTACACAAATAAGCAACTAATCACTCTTAAACTAACACGAACTAAGTTTCACATCGATCGAGACTAATCCTAACGAATTTGCCTAACGTGGACTAATTGGTGGACTTCTATCTACTCCTTGAAGAGGTTGCGGTAGGTCCTTGTTGTCATGCGTTGGCGCTTCGGCTCGCGGTACAACCATGGCGACGGAGTGTACACTTCTCCTGAATCATCACTTGAGATCCCAAACTCCACCTCTTCTGGATCCTCCTCTTCTTCACTCTCATCTGGAACTGCAACAGCTTCATCTCCTCCACCATCATCGTCTCCACCATCATCATCCTCGTCCTCATCATCATCATCGTCCTCACTGTCATCATCATCCCCATTGTTGCCATCATCTCCATTGTCATCATCTGAGGGTGGATTCAGCTGTCCTTGGAGAGCGGCTATCTGGGCTGTCATAGCTTCAATAGTTTGATCCCTTTCCTGGACGGTCCCTTGCAGCTGTTGTATGTTCTGGGTGTTCTCGTGCACAGTACCATGAAGATGAGCTATGGTGGCATATCTGGCCATCAGGGCATTCTCCAGAACTCCCACAGCTTCATGCAGGGTGTCAATCTCCTGTCCTTGGACCACCATACCATTGCTAGCAAAGTCTGCAATCTTCTTTATCATCATCACCTTCTCAGCTAAAGCTCCATTCTCCCTTTACATGTCCTCTATGTGCCTCCGACGGGGCGGCATGTTGTTCCTGTCGCCCGGGGTAACCACAATGTGCCCATCTTCATCACGCCTCCCATAGTCACGGTAGGGTGAATCTGCTGGCAGTAGGTGTCGGACATTATGGCACTGGCGAGACAGGGCTTCATGTATGGCCAAGTTGATTCCAAGTCCCCAGTTGTAGTATGTCTTGGTGTAGATCAAGTGCACGGGGTTTGGCAAGGCGTCATCTCTGAATATGAAGGTGGTGATCTCCCATGCATCCTCTCCATATCCATAGGTGTACAACCTCCTTCCCTTGAACATGGGCAGTGGCAATTCCAATGACTGCGAGAGCTGTGCTAACTGCCTTGCAAAGGGCCTTGGTGACTCCATGGTGGCATACTCAGTCCCGACTTCTCCCATCTATCAAGTAAAAGAGGAAAGTGTGAGAATAGCATATGGTAAGAATTTATGAGGGTGAAAGGCATAAGATGAAAGACAGAGTTAATATAGGCTTTAATAATTCTATGGCTTCCTAATCCAATCCTAGGTCACGATCCTACAGTCGACACACGGGATCTGATACCATCCTGTAACACCACGGTTCTGAAAAGACCGAGGCTTCTATGTGACATGCCAATCCCTGGATCGGTTCATTGGCCCACAATAGAATAAGATGAATAACATAGCAAAATATCCGTGTATCATGAATAACGAAGATCCAGAGTACCATTATTACAATAAAAGCTTAGCTCAAGGCTAGCTCAAATTATTCAGGTAGCAACATAAATAAAGTAAATCCTCCATTCTTCAAATTTCCCACAAGTGAACAAGTGCCGAGTGGAGTACCGTGGCCTATATCGATTACTCAGAATCGGAATAACCTGCAACATGAAACGTAGCAGCCCCGAAGGGTCAATACATGGAATGTATGGCAAGTAGAGCTAGTAAAGGAGACAATAGTACTAACACCTACATGCATGTTTGGCAAGTGGAGTTGTGTCTGGCTTGCATTTGCAAATACATTTGTCCTACTTTCATAAACAGTTTTGATTTTCTTTGAAAAGATCCCCAATTAAGTTAACCCAACAATATTAAAACAATTATGAAATTAGAATGAGCGAGAAACATGTCATGGAATCAATATCAAGCAACTCAGATGTCCATAACCGGGGACAGGGCTAATCGATTAGATTATACACCCTGCAGAGGTTAGTACACTTTACCCATGCGACTTGGCCAGCCCAGCTCGTACCATCACTCTCATTTTGGGTGATGATAGGGAGAAGTCCAAGAAAAGACCGTTCAGAAAGTAGCTCCTCAATCCCGACGCGCACCGGTCCAACCTACCAAAATTCTACATCTCTGGATACGCGGGTTCGAGTTACCACAACCTACTAAGTCCAACCAACCGCCCATTCCATTATTGGCACATGGTTGTACACGTAAGCTACACAATAAAGAAGCCAATCAATTTCTCTCGATACCTGGGTGCCTTTCCGCAATGAAACCACCAAAATTTATCAATACCATCACACCCAGGGAATTCATTGATTAAGTTGTTTTAGTTTTCACAAACCAATACTTTTAGAAAGAAGTCTCAAAGATGTAACCCAACCCTCGTTCAACATAGCATGGCTAAGCACATCTACCAACGGTGGTTCATCTACAAGGAAGGTCCTACCACATAATAGGACATAGCATAGCGATAGTATCATCCTACACATGCATCTACAAAATACATGACGATGCAATGAAAATAGTAGGACGATATCATGAACAAAGTAGCATCTACTTGCCTTGGTTGTAGCGGTCGGAAGGACAATCCACACACGAGCAAGCGTTGCACTCGTCACAATCTACACGATACAATTGCAATCATAAACAAACAATCCACAAGCATATGCAACAAAGATGATGCATGAAGGTATGCAAGGCAAGTGAATTGGTGCTACAGCTGCACCACATAATCCTAATCTATAATAGTACTGATTGCATGCATGGAAAATAGTTTTAGCGCAAGGAAAACTATTAAGCAAAAGTAATGCTCAAAACTAGAGCTAGAACTCAAATAATTCACTATCGGCAGTATACTGTTTGTAAAATCTTGGAAAAGTTCTACCGCATAGGCATCGCTGATTAGAAACAGTACCAACTGGAATTACTCAAAAAGGAATTATAAAACTCCCGGAGTAATTAAAACACTGCAGAAAGCCACTAGACAGTTTCTGCAGAAGTTTTTACTGTAAGCCTATCTTTTTAATTCACGATGAGATTCCTCTCGTTCCACTGAATCCAGGGACATATCATACGCGATTTTTTGAGCTACGGATCTTTTTCTACGAATTAATTACTCCAAAAAGGCCATTAACCTATTTGATTAAACTGTACTAAACCTTGTTGCAAAAGTCTGAACCAAAGGTACAGCGGGATTCTACACGACTCACTGAATCTACACATATTTTATTTGCAATTTTTGGCCCAGTGGTTTAATTTCTACGCAATTTACAAGTTTCTACCGAAATCTGTCAACTAAAACGATTAAATTAACTACCAATAATACATTGACTGGTCAACGCGTCTATTTGGCTGACTGGGCGTCTGACTAGTCAACGCCTAAGTCTGACCGGTCAACGGCTGATCTAAACCTCTGATCTGAGATCTAACGGCGGCTGTAGGCTTACCGGAGACAAACGGTAACGAACTACGGGCCGGTGCGGCGGTGGTTCCGGCGGCGACGATTACTGTGATGAGGCGATCGGTAGCGTATTACAGGCGGTCAACAACACGGCAGCAGTGCGGCGGCGATGCGAGAATGGCACGGATGAAGGCGCGGCGCGGCGCAGCGTGCGTGCGTGTGTGTGTGCGGCAGCGGCGCGCGCGGCGGCAGCGGCGGGCGGCGGCGCGTAGCGGCAATGGCGGCGCAGCGCAGTGGCAGCGGCAGCGGCGCGTGAGATAATGGCGGTGGCGTCGAGGAGAGAGGAGAGGGCGGCGTTGAGTACTGGCGGCGTGGCTCGCAGGCCGAGGTGGGCGGCCTTGATCGGGCAGTGAGGCGGCAGGTGGTGCGGTTCCCGAGGCCGGGGTGGCCTCTTATGTGGGGCCCTCTCGCGGGGTCCTAGTCCGATTTTTGGCCCGTTTCCCACCTTTTTAATAAAACGGCCGTAACTTCTCCGTACGAGCTCCGAATCGAGCGATTCTTGCTTCTACGGTTTTGTAAAGTCGAGGGGAACAATCTAGGGTCAAGGGCCGAGTGAAACCACTAGGCTACAAGGGTGGAAACACTAGTCCTACTAAAGTCTCCCGCAGGAGCCTCGTAGCAAAATAGAATAGGGTTTCGAAAATAGCCTTTCGTCGATTCACTTCGATCGACGGTTTTGTATGGAAAAGCATGATGCAATGATATGAATGATATGCGGAACCAAATCTAAAATTTGGGATGTGACACTAGGCCTCACAGGCTTCATGGCGAGAGGCGGTATGAAGAACTCGCCAATGCATTCGTGAGCCGGGGCTCAAGACGCGTCAATCCTGCCCGTAGCACCAGCAACCCCAGGCAAAGGCTCACATTACTCCAAAAAATGACGCCTTCGGGAAGGTCACAACATCCGATAGGACACCGACGTCATCCAATCTAGCGAAGCCAGATTTGGGTTTTCACCCCGAAGTAATGGACGGAGGGGTGCCCGGGCTCCACGACAACGCCCCCAAGGGGGAAGCGGCGCCCATAGGCGTCGCCGAAGTCGGCACCAACCAAAGTCGTGCGGCACTTTCGTCCGGAGACCCCTGCACCACCTCCAAAGGACCGCCACGAAGGCGACCCATGCCGCCCGGCGAGTATGACCAGCGAAAGGAGAGACGGCACCCCCGCCCACACGCCATTGCCCCGCCGCCCACATGGTCAGGGCAAAACAGTAACACCATCCTTTCCCGGAGCCGCAACTCCAGCCTTCATCGTAGTAGAGCGAACAACCTCATGCCAATGCACCATGGCGCAACTCTGCCATGGGAAAGCCAGCGAGGGCCACCATGCCTTCGCCGCCACACGTAGCAGCCCACCAAAGCCGCCAAGGCACATACGAAAATGTGCGAGCTCAAGGAGACCACCACGCCGAGCCCCCCGGACCATCTGTCCTCCACGCAACCGCCGCGTCGAGGCAAAACCCAGGCCGCCGCGTCCCCGGGGCTGCCGCCCCGGCTTCCTCATCTCTGGCGAAAGGCGACGGAGAAACGACAAGCCGACCACCCCTGTCGGTTGTCCGCGGCCTAGGGGAACCGCCCTAGCAAAACCCCGCCCGAGCCTGCCGGCTCGACTTCCCGCACTCCTGTAGCACCCCGCACGCTGCCCACAGCCGCAGCAGCCCTGCCGAGCCACGGCCCTCGAAGCCTATTTGGGCCTAGGGCGGGCCCAGGCCACGACTGCCACCACGGGCTGCACCGAAGACCACCGGCGCCGGCCGCCACAACAGCACTCTGCGCCACGTGCCCCTAATCACCGCCAAGCAGACACCGCGCCGGGGGACGACGCCAGGCCATCCGGCCACCTCGCGTCCACCGCGGGCTCTTCCTAGCCAACCTTCGGCGGCAGGGACCGTCGCCACTGCGGCAGAGCCAGTGGCAGCGACGGGGGAGGGGAAGGGAAGGGTTGGGGGCCGGCGGCGGCGCGCGAGGTCCCCCGAGTCGCCCAGGAGGACGACACGAGGGTTTCTTTGCCCTGTATATCATATCACTTTTGAATCAGAGTAATGTAGCTCTGAATCAGAATAGTGTAGCTCGTGCAAGACACAACATCAATCTCTCTTCTCGTTGAATATGATGCCACATCATCATTTTACCTTAGATACTTGCATTGTGATCTTAGACGGTGCTTAACAACGTCAGCCTATACGCCTAGAATATTACTCCTGGCTTGATGGGTGATTGCATCTAGTAGGCAATCTGACCCCATATTTTTTAGTTGTTGGTTATGCCATTGCTAGAAATAAGGAAAATGATACAGTTTCCCCGGGGATCGATCCCCAGGGTCCGTTCGCTCGCGCACTTCCTTTGTCAGGAGTTCGTTCATCACGAGGGCCGACAGACGTGCTGCCGCCTTCGCCCTGCAGCCCTCCGCCCCTGCCGCGAGGCGCCGGCCGACCGACGCGCTGCCGCCTCCACCCCTGCCGCGAGCCGCCCTCCGCATTTTCGCCATGCCGCGCGCCGTCGTGCCGCGAGCCGGCGCCCTGCAGGAAATCAAGCAGATATGGCAGCACTAATTGATTTGCAATGTCTCCGATCTGAGATGTTGACTGGACCCCAGTTTCGATCTGAGAACAAGCAGATATGGGAGGATTTCTGGACCTCAGCGTGAGTGGTGTGTGCTGTCGTTGGTTTCGCCGGCTCTAGCACGCATCACGCGCGCACTCGCATGTACTGTCGATTCAATCTCCATTGGCGTTCTACGTGAATGAACTTGGAGGTATTTGCGTACCTTCTGCTCTGGCCGGCCGCGGTAGCCTCCTTCATCTGCGTACCTGTAACATCCCAAAAATTTTAAACTATAATCATCAAACTCCAATCACCAAATTTAGGATTAACAAAAATTTTTCTAAATAAAAATATGAAAGCATGCATATGTGTAAGCATGACAATTTGGATTTTTTTGAATTGCCATGATTATGTGTTTCCTTGCTTGTAAAAGGATTCTTAGGTGAAATAAACATCATCTAAACATTACTCACACTTTTCCCAAAGACAAATAAATCAAAACAAACAAAATAAAGGAATGGTCACTTTGGCCAAATTAACTCCCATGCCTACTTTGGCTATCTCTAACTTTCAGAACTTAACATAAACTTGTTTGGATCTTTGCACCCCTTAATAGTACTCATAACAAAGTATCAAGGCCCACCTTATGATCATCCAGAAACATTCAAATGCATAGTTTAAATGATAGTTTAAAATTGAATCTATTTCATAGGGGAAGATCCCACTTTTTCAAAAACCACTCAAACAAGCTCAACTTTCAAAACCCAAGCATCTACAGACTCACCAGCACATGCCTAGCACACCCACCAAAAATCTTTTCAAAATTCAAAACTTGAATTCATGCGGCCATTTCATCAAACACCTTGCTGATTCAAATCAAACCAACTCAAAACACTATAGTGTGCAGTGTTTTGGGCCAAACTTGTTCCCTCTCTGGACACCGCTAGCCTTAGTAGATCATCTAACAAACTTAACTAATCACTAGCACCACTGTGAGCTCGCCAATGTCATCAATGGTGAACAGCCGAGTGCACCCTTGCCACCCACATGTCGGCAGCGAGCTAGGAGAAGCACCAAGCCTAGCCAGCATGTCTGGGAGGTAGCCCATGCCTCACCGCCACCACTCGCCATCGAAGACGCCGCCTCTGCCGCGCAGAACGTCGATCGTTCCATACCGTTTTCCACCGCCCCTACACACGCATTAAAGCCATAGAGCATCGCCAGGAGACCACCGATCGATCGCCACCCTCGGCCATGCCTCTAGTAGCCCGTAGCCATGTCGTCACCGTCGCCTGCCCACTCCGCTCGGTCTCACCATCGAGACTATAAATAGAGGCCTCCCCCGCTCAAACTCTTCACACCATCTCACTCCCCTCTCCTTACTGATCGTTCCACCCCGTTCCCGGAGCAAGGCGAGCAGCGCATCGCCGGAATTTGGCCGGAGCCCGCCCCTGCTGGAGAAGAAGGGAGCCAGCGATTAGAGCCGCCCCAGGAGAAGCTGCCGGTACCAGGAGGTTCGCCGTCGTCGACTTCGTCGTTCGCCCGCATCGTCGACCCTCGCGTGAGCCCCGGTGAGCCCCCGACGACCCCCACCTGCCGCGTTAGGGTTCTGTCTATCCCGGCGCTGCCCGACGTGGACGATGAACCAGAGCCGTTGGATTAGAACTAGATCCAACACACCACGTTGCCCCGTACCGCTTCACACCCCCTGTCTCACTGACGCGTGGGGACAGCAACTTAACCAGCCCGAAGCTACGGCGAGTGTGCCAGCCCATTAGTAGTTCCTCACAAGATCGTGCTTGAATTTAACTTTTTCGTTTTAATTCAAACATAGTTCTGTACCTAGTTTCAAAAATCAGCCTAGCTCGATTCAGTAAACCAAATTGAATGAAACCAATTTTGTTAGAAAGGTCTGGAAATGCTTAATCCAAGCCCGTTGGATTCAAAACATTTGAATCTATAGATCAACCTTGGTCAAAATAACAAGGCAGAAGCTTTTCTGCATTCAAACATTTTTTCAAATTTAAACCATAATAGTTTTTGAGTTGATTCCAACTCTCAAAAATCACATTTGATCATACCTTTCAGAATATATAAAAATATATGGGTTTACTTATAGAAATAATGTTCAAGTAATAAAAGAATGCCACATAGAAATTTCTAGTCACTTTATTTAATTAAAATAAAAGGTTAAACCTTATTAAATTGTGACACCACTTTAAATCACATTCCCATGAACTGAAATATGTGGTGATGACATGTGTCAACATGATCCCATGTTTGGTTTGGAGAATATTAAATCTTAAGTAGTTTTTTAATGAGTAGAAATTACTTTTCTAAAAATAAAAGAAATTAAACCAAGCTTTAATCTTGTAATGTTAGTGATGATGCTAGATCATCTATAGGACCCTTTTGTGTGATGATTGAAAATAGTTAAGTATTATTTGGTGATTGTGTACCTCAGATTTATTCATAGACGCTAGTACTGACCAAGGATACGAGGACGAAGGAGGATACTACGAAGAAGAAGCCGAGGAGAACCTTAACCACTGCTCTGCACAAGGCAAGCTAACACTTGCAATTTAGCAAGCTTATACTGATATTGATGCACGCCCAATACTACTAGTTGAATGTGCAAGCAAATATTTGCTTGTTACCATGCCAACTATATGCCTTAAGCATATGTGATCATACCCACTTGATAACCCAATCCTAGTTTTAATTGCAAGTTTCTACTTTATTTTTTTATCAAAGCTTTTTACCTAGAGTCTACTTAGTGACTTGTAGATACTAGAAAGATAACTGAAGGTTGCATAAAGAGCATAAAACTTGGCCTAAGCTAGATAATCTTTATGTCATCCTAAGGAATGAGATTGAACTTAGTTAAACTCCACTAGTTTACCACCCCTCATTAGTACTTACCCCCACTTGTAGATGCTAGTGCTAAGAATAAAACTTGATCAACTTTAGATGGGAATACTTGGTGAAAAAATGGTTATGAAAACCTTGGAATGATGGATCATTCTATTGAGATGTTTTGACATGTGTTTCCAAACACCAGATGATTTTGGTGATGAAAATGTTGAGGCATGAGCCTTAGCCCTTTATAAAACTGATGGTTGTCTGGATGCGATACCATTCCAATTTTGCCGTACAACCACAATACCCGAGAATTGGGTAGGGCTTGACTGGAAACTTATATACCTTAGTATTAGTTCCCTCACGGCCAAGGTCTGAGCTGAGGCTACCTTGTGAAGATTGTCCACCTGTGCAGTACCCAAGATGACAGTTGGTGATGGTTGGGAGGCCAAACTCACAGGAGAGGTGCTTATACTATGGCGTGTAATTAAAAGGTTAGGATTTATTATCCGCATACTGAGTATGGTGAATTCAGGATTTGTTCCTGACGGATGTATCGAATGTTGTGGTGAAAGTGTACAATCTCTGCAGAGTATCAAACTATTTGAATAGCCGCGTTCGCGGTTATGGACAGTTGGAGTGGCCATACTGTTCCCCCGTCAGATGTTTTCAAAATGACTTGTGAAATGAATTGAGATTTTGACTTGACCACAACAGAGTTGTGATATGAAATTCAAGTTCGCACTTACGTGTTATAAAGCTTCAACTAGCCTTCTTCATTTCTGAACTTAGTAGATGTAAATCTGGCTTTCTGCAAAACAACCCTAGAGCTTCGTGTCCTATTACAAAAACCCTTTCCCTTGTTAGTATTAGTTTGCGAGTACTTAAAGAGTACTCATGGCTTTGTCCCTGGCTATTCCCGTGGCCAGACTATGAAGAGGAATACCTGGAGGATGGACCCCAGGAAGGTTACGACAATTAGGATCATCTTCCATCGTCAGCATTGCCTGTGACCCCGAAGATGGAGCTTCGCCTACTCTACCGTTATTATTACGTATTTCCCTGCTTGAGATGTATTAAGAACTGGATCATGAGATCCTTATTTGTGTAAGACCTTATGTATGGGTTGTAATGAATGATGTACTATGGTATCCAATTCTGTTATGTCTCGCAAAAATGGTAATCCTGGGATTGCGATGTACGGCATAACAGGCATCTGGGATTAAAAATCCAGGTGTTGACAAGTTGGTATTAGAGCCATCCTGACCATAGGAGACCCTAGTTAGACTGGACGTTTGAATCAAAAACTTAGTTTCAAAACCAAAGGAAGCAAAAATTTACAAAAACTTATTCCCATTCTTATCACCTTGCTTCTTTCATGAAAATTCATGTTCCTCAAAAACTCTTGCAAAATACATAAAATTTGACACACTTGATCACTCTACTAACTTACTCATCCTATATTCTTATAGATGGACGTGAAGTATAGCAAGTTTTATCAGTTGGGGAATGGCGGAGACCTTATCTTTGAGAGGGATTTGGACCAGATTTCGGAACTTCTGTAGCGACCGCACCCCGAGTTCTTCGGAGCTCAGCTCAATGATCAAGGAGGAGAAGATCTGCAGTGGCTAATTGTTGCAAGTCTCTGATGAAAGATTGAACCTCCCACTGCCGAGGGAATTCAATTCACCTTAAGAGAGAACAACTGGCTCGATGGACTTGCCAGGGCCATGCAGGAAGCTCTTGCCCGTCTGTGTGGGCAGAGTATCAACCAGATCAAGGGTACCCGCTTTGAGTTTTTCCCAAGGCATGATGCTAATGGACAGCCACTAGAAGCCCCATACCACCACGAGTTGAAGACTCAATTGGAACACCTTAGCTTCATGATGTACGATCGTCAGCAGGAGTTGGATAATTGCCATGACTACTCCAACCACAAGTCCGTCATCATCAAGATGAAGGATCAGACCATCGCCATGCTAGCAAAGGATCGCAAGTATCGCCGCCGTCAGCTCGATAGGAAGGAGCGCATCATTGCCCGTCTTCGCCACCGTATCTCGTCTTTGGAGGAGACCATCCATGAGAGAGACATGCAGTTGGAGGAAAGGGAGAATGCCGGAGAGGACCTTCGTGGAGACCCCTACTCCTATCTCAGGGATGATGATGATTTTCTGGAGGACCAGGCTATGGACTTCTTCACCGATGAGGAGGATTTCGCCTTCATCAATGACGATGAGGATGATGAGGATGACGGCTACACCGACTCCGAGGAGTAGTAGCACTTGAGCACTAGTGTAGTGAGTAGTATTCAGTCCCACTGTATCATAGTTTCCAGAATGGTTCTTAAAACCATCTGTTTTTCTTGTTTTGTGGTGTGTGTTGTATCGTGTGAATGAATGAAAAGTAAGTTGCTAGGAAATCTGAGTCAAACTTTAAAAACTTTTCAAAGGCCTGAACCTTAGAAATTTCCCTCTTTTCTCATGATCTATCTCAATCTTTAGATGCCATGTGGAGGAAGTGGTTCATCCCCGGACCCGATGTTGCAGATCCTGCAAATGTTGGTTTCTAACCGTGAAGCTGAAAGAGCGGAACGTCAAGCCAACTTAGCCACCCTTCAACAGATAGCCCAGCTATCCCACAACAATCAAGGCCACAGAAATCAGGACAACCATGGATCTAAGCTCAAGAATTTCCAGAACACCAACCCACCTGTTTTCACTAAGTCGGAGGATCCCCTAGATGACGATGATTGGCTGCAAACCATGGAAAACAACCTAGAAGTCGCCGGAGTGGAAGCTAACGAGAAAGTTCTGTTTGCCACCCACTATCTAGCCGGAGATGCCAGAGCATGGTGGAACAGTGTTCGTGCGATGACCGGAGGACAGATGATGACCTGGGAAGAATTCAAGGTCAAGTTCAGCCGAACCCATGTGCCTCTAGGTTTGATCAAGAGGATGAGAGATGAGTTCAGAGAACTGAAGCAAGGAAGGATGACAGTAGTGGAATACCGTGAAAAATTCTTGTCATTAGCTAGGTGTGGCATCCCGCAAAACCACTACTAGAAAATCGCGTTGAATTTGTGCATTGCAGCGTCATCATCTTGCATTTGCTTGCATAAAACTATTTCGGAAAAACCCAGTTTTGTTTTCTAAACGCCCCGCCTTTGTTCAACACGCAAAAACCGGATCGCCGGAATATTTTACTTTGTCTGCTACTAGTTTGCAAAAGGCTTGTTTAAAATAAATAAAACATTTAATTGTTTTTGTGGGTGCAGTCGAACGGGCCGAATCGACCCGAACGACCACCCCAGAAAATATAATCGGTCCACCTAACCCGCCCTTCTAAATCCTACAGCTACCCACCTATCTACCCACACACCCCCTCCACCTCACCCCCACCAATAACTTGCCGCCACCTCATCACCTCCCCTCCCCTAACCAACCCCAAACTGCCACTTGGCCCAGCCACTCCTCTCTCTCCCTGGCCCTAATCTCACCCACCCCCAGACACACACGCCTTGTGACCCCCCAAGCCCCACCTTCTGTGCCTCTTCCCCCACCAACCGCGTCCAGCCCGACCCCACCCCGCGTCTGCCCTGGTCCCACCTCGCCCGCGTGGTTCCTCCCTGAACCGGCCTCCTCCCTCACGCGTTCTCTCCCTCCCATGAGCCCGATCCCCGCTCCGCCTTCTCCGCCCAGTCGCTCCTCCTCCGCCTCGACCTCCTCCTCGCCTCCGCCGCCTCGCCCGGCCCTCGTCAAGCCCCGTCCCGTCCCTCTCGGCTCCCCCTTGCTGAGCTCACGCCCGTCCGTCCAAACCCGGCCCATCCCTTCGCCGCCTCGCTCTCCTTGGCGACCTCCCTCTTCCTCGAGCCAGCTCTGCCGCTCACTCGCCCGCCTCGCTCTGCCTTGCCGGACCCAGCAGCTCCCGTCTGCGGCCCTCTCTCGCCAGCCTCGGCCCCTTCCGCCCGGTCCGCGCGTGCCCGAGCGCGGCCCTCGCCGCAGCTCGCCTCGCGTCCGCTTCCTCCGCCAGCACCGCCCTCCCTAGCTGCCGACGAGCTCGCGGGCCGCGCCCGTCGGCCCGTTCACCGCCTCCCTCCCGAGTCCGCGACCACTGGGCCACTCCTCCGCTCGCCCTTGGCCCGAGATCGCCTCCCTTTGCTCCGTCAGCTGACGCGGCCTCTAGCGCCGCTTTGTCCGCGCCTCGTCGCCGCCGTCGCCGGTGGTCCCGCCAAGCTCCGTCGCCGTCAGGCCCCGACCGCACTTCGCCGCTGCCCGGACGCTCCGTCTGCGCGCCTCTACGCCCGCTCCGACCGCGTGCTCGTCCGCAAGGTCCCCGACGCCGTCGGCCTCTGCTGTGTCGACGTGGTACTGCTGCTACAAGACGCGGTACAACCTCCTCGATACAACGACGACAAACAAGCTCAACTTCCATAGTGACCGCAACCAACCCAAGTTCGCCATCGAGCCGAGAACCCCGACAAGAGCCACGACACGAATACAACAAGTACCCCTCTTGGACCCGAGGACCGAAGATGATCGGAACGCCAAGATCGCCTCAAGGATCCGAAGGACCCCCGGTATCGAGCCCGAGTTTGCCAACGACACCGAAGACGGAACGCTAAGACCGTGCCCGGATCCGGAGTCCGAACCCGATACCGCCAAGGCCGCCGACACGGAAACGCCGAGTACTTCACCCCGGACACCGAGACCCCGGTGCGACAAGTGCTTCAGCCCGAACGCCAGGACCGTCGACATGACCCGAAGGCCACGGATGCGACAAGAACTACCCCCGTTATCCGAGAACGTTCCCGTCGAACCCCGAACCCCAGATCCGGACCCTGAGACCGACCCCGAACCCCGGAAACCCAAGTTCGTCGAACCCTAATGTGTGGACCCTTCCCGAAACCCTATTTTATAATATATTAAACTGTCGCATATTAAATTGTTCATGCATGCATACTTGTCTGTGGTTTGGGGGCCTTATGCCGATTCACCTAATAATTAAATATGGGGCCCATATGCGGGCAAATCTAGCCTTATATTGGCCTCATTTAAATTTGTGTAGCGAACCCGGTGCTATCTTTTGCCATGTTCAAACAACATTTAAATTGCGGGGTAGCTAAACAACATGAACCATTCAATTAAATTGTCGGGACCCCGGTTCCACTTAATATGACCTAATTGCACCGCATCTTTGCCATGTCATACATCATGCATGCATCATGCCGATCTTCTGCCGTGTATTGAATATTGCGCCCGGTGTTTCTTCTAGTGTTTTGCTTCTTCGCGGATAAGGCCGTTGAGTTGATGCGAGTGTCGACCCGATCTTGGTTGAACCCTTGGCAATGTTTTCAAAGAGCATCTCCCCTTTCTACCTATCTTACTTTTATAGTATTTATTCTCTCATGTTGATCTATTGCTATACGTGTTGCGATGCTCTAGTTTTCCGTACCGTGATATCCCTTAGCCTTATATTGCCTTGGACACATCCTATTACCTGTTGTTTGGTAGATAGTGGATAGTTGGACTTGCGGCGTAGTCGCTTGCTCAAGTCTTTGTTGCGTGTCGTTCGATGCCACGATTGTTGATGTATTGCCGCATGTTGATGTTGGAGAGCATCATAGTTTTACTTATCGTTCACTTTAATTCTGTTTAACAACTAAAATTGAAATAAGCGAGAGGCATCGGTGGGTGATAGATAATATTTGGTTTCGAGCCCACTTGTGTCCGTGGGACCCGAGTACTTGATACCTGTTCCTTGATTTATCGCGCTATCCACATCCGGGAGGTATATGGGACCCCCCTGAGCCAGAGCTTGATTCATTCTTATTTCTTGGGGCCACAAACTAGTTTGAGGTTTTATTTACTATCCTGTACTTATGCCATGCTACTTATGTATTTACAATTGTGCGACAGATAGCACCTGTACTGTTTAGGATCGGGACACGATTCCGCGGTGTCGACAAGCCCAGTTTTGGGTTCCCAGTCGTTCACAGCCGTCTACCCAAACCTTGAGTCCGTCTCGGAGCTTGCTTACTTCGTTGCGGGTCTACTCAATGGGGTGGCCCCCTGAAATATTTCTGAATCCTGTGATTGCTTAGTCGTGAAAGCCTCGTTGGGTTTTGTTTTGGTTTTTCCGAGGTTGATCGAGCGTGTGTTGCTATTGGTGCACCCGGCGGGTAAAACTTTCAAAGCCGTCGCGGATATGGACGACTTGGAGCCTGATATCTCGACCATAGACAAGCATAACTAAAGTTTATTGCTATAAACTTGACTTTATAATGACTAGTAATCAGCTTCACTATAATGGAATGGCTAAATAATACTGCCCACAATTGATTGTTTGGAGTGTCGCTTGCGACCATTGTACCTGACTAGTAAGTATGGCAAGTACAATGGAATGGCTAAATAAAAGTACCAACAACTGCTGGGTTTTGGGTTTATCTCATGCTATCTGTACCTGATTAGTAATTGTTGCAACTACAACGGAATGATTAACTAAAAGGGCCCACTGCTTCTTTTATCAGGACAATTATCTATACCTGACTAGTAATTGCTGCAACGATAACGGAATAAATAAAACTGCCAACGGTGTGAGTTCCTCGGTTGACTTCCTCGTTTGGTCTCGAGGGGGAAACACCAGGATGGGTTTGTTTGATGGTAGTATCATGTTGGATCCGAATAGGTCTTTCTTACCCCTCTCTGATAACCGCCAGTTGTATCGAGTCTCTATAGGTTGTTTAGTGCATGCTGCCGCTGCCGCTTCAGTCCACCATACCTTTGTAGGCGAGGACCGCCGAATTCTAGTCTCGAGTGTCTTGACCTCAAGATCGACGCTCCTCTTTTTCCTTTGCCCTTTGTTGGCACCCTTTTTGTTTAAGCGGTTTTGAGATCGGCGTCGTTAGCGGTTACCCTTCCGGCTTGGCTTGGGCGGGGTTATGGACGCCATTGGTTATTCTTGGGGCTCTTAGCCCCATTTGCATCTTGTCCGTGGCCGGACTCTGCGTTTTCAAGGTGATTTGGATCTTTGTATATTACATCTGTATTCTTGACTCATGGAGTCGTGTTGTATATATCTACATTCATGGGTCCCATCGAGGACTGTTGTGTAATGTTATTACGTTTCCACCGCATTGCGAAAGTGCCTGGTGGGCACCTTTGAATCGTTTCTATGCGAGTTTGGCGGGTTTCGCTAAAACTTGCATAGGTCCGATTCTGAGGGTGTTACAGCTAGGTATGCCCGGATGAGATCGACACCGAAGCCAAGAAGAAGGAGAGATTCTTGAATGGTCTGCATGATGAGATGCATACAATGTTAGTCAATATCCCCTTTGCTGATATTGAAGCCCTAGTCGACTCTGCCATCCAGATGGAAGGAAAGCTCAACCAAGCCAATGAGAACCGCAAGCGCCGCATGATGCATCAACCAGGAACCCATCAGACCCAAAGTATCGCCCCAACCCATCTCCAGGATTTGCCCCGAGAACCAACAGACCCCCAATGAACCGTCCGACCTATCCCAACCGTGGAAACCCTAGGACCGGAGGAAATCACAACAACCCTGGCAACTCTAGCAATTTCAATTGTGCCCCACCCAACTTCAACAACAACAACAACAACGCTACCGCCAACACCAACACTGCCCCAAGGACTGGAAGCAATGATGTGCCTGTTGCAGCAAAGGATAAGTCGCAAGTGACTTGTTATGACTGTGGAAATAAGGGTCACTACTCCAACGAGTGCCCCAACAAGAAGAATCCCGCATCCCCCAATGCAAATGCCCCAGCTCAGCAGCAGCGTCGTGTTCAGCCTGAAAGAAGGTTTGCCCCAGGGAATTCGCTCAACCGCAACGACCATCTTTTTCTCATGCATGCTGAAGAAGCTCAGGAAGCGCCAGACGTCGTGCTGGGTATGTTTTCTGTTAATTCAGTACTTGCAAGAGTGTTGTTTGATTCAGGTGCATCGCATTCATTTGTCACCAAAGAATTTTCCTGCACTAGTAAGATTCAACCAACAAAACCGAAGCATGTTATGATCGTCCAAATTCCCGGTTCAACCACCAAGGCTAGGCAAATTTGCAAAGCCGTCTCTATCCGAATCCATGGCATAGATTTTTATGCTAACCTGATAGTACTCGGAACTAAAGGTTTGGAAGTAGTACTAGGAATGGATTGGATGTCCAAACATAAAGGATCGATTGACTGTGCCAAGAAAGCCATCACCATGACCATTACCGCCGGAATATCAGTAGAGCATATATCTGAAACCTTACCTCGTCAATTAAAGTGCAACAAGAGTATAGCCCAACCTACCATTGACCAATTCCGGATAGTCTGTGAATACCCCGATGTATTTCCAGATGTTTTGCCCGGTATGCCCCCAGATCGGGATATCGAGTTTATCATTGAACTAATATCCGGAACAGGACCCATAGCCCAGAGACCATATAGTATGAACCCGTCGGAACTAGCAGAACTAAAGAAGCAACTGGATTCCATGCTGGGAATAGGATTAATTCAACCAAGTGCGTCACCATGGATATCACCTGTCTTATTTGTGGACAAGAAGGATGGAGGTAACCATTTGTGTACGGATTATCGGAAGTTGAATGATGTCACCATCAAAAACAAGTATCCCTTGCCCAAGATAGAAGATTTGTTTGATCAGTTGACCGGTGCCAAAGTGTTTTCTAATATTGATCTTAGAACAGGCTATCATCAACTCAAGATTCACGCAGAGGATATCCCCAAGACTGCCTTTACCACTCGTTATGGATTATACGAGTATACTGTCATGTCTTTTGGATTAACCAATGCCCCCGCTTATTTCATGAATCTCATGAATAAGATTTTTATGGACTTCCTGGATAAGTTTGTCGTTGTTTTCATTGATGACATTCTGATTTATTCCAAATCAGAAGAAGAACATGAGCTACACCTAAGGACCATTCTTGGAACCCTTAGAGAGCATCAGTTGTATGCCAAGTTTAGCAAATGTGAATTCTGGTTACAGGAGGTAGGATTCCTCGGCCACATTGTCTTGGCCGGAGGAATTGCCGTTGACCCTGCAAAGGTGAAAGATGTCGAAGATTGGCAAGCCCCAACCACTCAAACCCAAGTTCATGCATTTCTCGGATTGGTGGGATATTACCGCAAATTCGTAGAAGGATTCTCAAGTATCGCCAGACCCAAGACCCAATTGCTGAAGAAGGACAAAAAGTTTGAATGGACCGACAAATGTGAAGCAAGTTTTCAAGAACTCAAGAGGAGATTGATTTCAGCCCCAATCTTAATCATGCCGGATATCACAAAGCCCTTTAGCGTGTATTGTGATGCATCCAAGATCGGTCTCGGATGTGTGCTAATGTAAGAAGGCAAAGTTATCTCTTATCTATCTCGACAATTGAAACAACATGAGCAAAATTACCCAACCCATGACCACGAACTCGCAGCCGTAGTTCTAGCCCTGAAGACATGGAGGCACTACCTGATGGGAAACCGTTGTGAGATTTATTCGGATCACAAGAGCCTAGAGTATATATTCACTCAGAAGGAGCTGAATATGAGGCAAAAAAGATGGATTGAGTTAATCAAGGATTATGATCTGGACATTCACTATCACCCCGGTAAAGCCAATGTGGTAGCAGATGCCCTTAGCAGATTGCCGTGTCGCTTGAACTCCATGATTTTTAAGGAGCAACCAAGCTTCCACAAATAGATGGAAGATTTTCGAATGGAAATTAGTGAGTGAAGGATTTTTGGCTAGCATAGAACTTCAACCCACTTTGATCAGCCAGATCAAAGAGGCGCAGAAAGGAAATGCTAGTATTGATGGAATCAAGCGTCGTATCGGTACAGGCAAAGTACCCGGATTCACCGAAGACGAAGAAGGAGTTCTGTGGTACAAAGTACGCCTTTGTGTACCAGCAGATTCTGAGTTGAAAGAAGTTATTTTGAAGGAAGCTCATGATACTCTTTATTCTATCCACCCCGGAGGAACTAAGATGTATCAAGATTTGAAAGAACAATTTTGGTGGCATAAGATGAAGAGAGAAATCGGAAGCTATATCTCCAAGTGTGATATATGTCAGCGAGTCAAGGTCGGACACAAAAGACCAGCTAGATTGTTGCAACCATTGCATATTCCGGAATGGAAATGGGATTCCGTTGGAATGGACTTTATCACCGGATTACCTACTTCTAGTAGGGGAAATGACTCTATCTGGGTCATCGTGGACAGATTGTCCAAAGTCGCCCATTTCTTACCCGTCAAGACCACATATCAGAGTTCGAAGCTAGCGGAGTTATACATCGCTAGAATCGTCAGTTTGCATGGAGTCCCCAAGAACATTGTATCTGATCGAGGAACTCAATTTACCTCGATATTCTGGAAGAAAGTCCAAGAAGGTTTAGGAACCCGACTAGATTTCAGTACCGCTTATCACCCTCAGACCGATGGACAAACGGAGCGAGTAAATCAAATACTCTAAGACATGTTGAGAGCATGTGTGTTAGAATATGGATCTAAGTGGGAAGATTGTCTGTCGTTCGCAGAATTTTCATACAACAATAGTTATCAAGCCAGTTTGCAAATGGCCCCATTTGAATTCATGTACGGAAGGAAGTGTCGGACCCCTTTGAATTGGCCGGAAGTAGGAGAGAGTCAGATTTTCGGACCCGATATCCTACGAGAAGCAAAAGAGAAGGTTCACAAGATTCGTGAGCGCCTCAAGACAGCCCAGTCCAGACAAAAGAGTTACGCTGACAAGAGACGTCGAGACCTCGCCTTCAACATAAGAGATTTTGTGCATCTGAAAGTGTCGCCATTCAAGGGAATGCAGCGTTTCCAACTCAAAGAAAAGTTAGCCCCTAGATATATCGGACCTTTCAAAATGCTGAACCGTCGAGGAGAAGTGTCGTATCAATTGGAACTACCCGAAGAGATGTCAGCCGTGCATAATGTGTTCCATATCTCATTACTTCGCAAGTGTCTCGAAGTCCCGAAGAAGACTAAAGTATTCAAGAATATTGATCACCGGACTATAGAGATCAATGATGACCTGACCTATCCCGAAGTACCCATCCGTATTTTGGAAGAAGCTTTCCGAACTACCAGAACCCAAAGCATCAAGTTTCTCAAGATTCAGTGGAGCAACCACACAGAAGAGGAAGCTACCTGGGAGCGCGAAGATCACATCAGGACGAAGTTTCCCGATCTCTTGAAATCCTAGGTAATCGTTTCGTCCCTTTTCAAATCTCGGGACGAAATTTTGTTTAAGGGGGTAAGGTTTGTAACATCCCAAAAATATGAAACTAGCATCATCAAACTCCAATCACCAAATTTAGGGTTAACAAAAACTTTTCTAAATAAAAATATGAAAGCATGCATATGTGTAAGCATGACAATTTGGATTCTTTTGAATTGCCATGATTATGTTTTTCCTTGCTTGTAAAAGGATTCTTAGGTGAAATAAACATCATCTAAACATTACTCACACTTTTCCCAAAGACAAATAAATCAAAACAAACAAAATAAAGGAATGGTCACTTTGGCTAAATTAACTCCCATGCCTACTTTGGCTATCTCTAACTTTCAGAACTTAACAGAAACTTGTTTGGATCTTTGCACCCCTTGATAGTACTCATAACAAAGTATCAAGGCCCACCTTATGATCATCCAGAAACATTCAAATGCATAGTTTAAATGACAGTTTAAAATTGAATCTATTTCATATGGGAAGATCCCACTTTTTCAAAAACCACTCAAACAAGCTCAACTTTCAAAACCCAAGCATCTACAGACTCACCAGCACATGCCTAGCATACCCACCAAAAATCTTTTCAAAATTCAAAACTTGAATTCATGCGGCCATTTCATCAAACACCTTGCTGATTCATATCAAACCAAATCAAAACACTATAGTGTGCTGTGTTTTGGGCCAAACTTGTTCCCTCTCTGGACACCACTAGCCTTAGTAGATCATCTAACAAACTTAACTAATCACTAGAACCACTGTGAGCTCACCAATGTCATCAATGGTGAACAACCGAGTGCACCCTTGCCACCCACATGTCGGCAGCGAGCTAGGAGAAGCACCAAGCCTAGCCAGCATGTCTGGGAGGTAGCCCATGCCTCACCGCCCCTCTCGACCAGCCCTGCCTCTCAGACAACAGCCAGAACCGCCAGGAACGCCGCGCCCGTGCCGCTGTCGACCATGCCGACCCTCGCCGCAGAGCACGCGTCGTTCCCATTTAACCAGACCACCTCGAGCCCTCGCCGATCGCCAACATGCTTCCCACCGTCCCAGGAGACCGCCAGACATGACCATTTCACCGCCCCTGCCCCGTAGCCACCGCTCGCCATCGAAGACGCCCGCGCCTTGAGCGTCGAGCGTTCGCACCGTTGCCATCGCCCCTACACACGCATTAAAGCCATAGAGCATCGCCAGGAGACCACCGATCGATCGCCACCCTCGGCCATGCCTCTAGCAGCCCGTAGCCATGTCGTCACCGTCGCCTGCCCACTCCGCTCGGTCTCACCATCGAGACTATAAATAGAGGCCTCCCCCGCTCAACCTCTTCACACCATCTCACTCCACTCTCCTCACTGATCGTTCCACCCCGTTCCCGGAGCAAGGCGAGCAGCGTATCGTCGGAATTTGGACAGAGCCCGCCGCTGCTGGAGAAGAAGGGAGCCAGCGATTGGAGCCGCCCAGGAGAAGTTGCCGGTACCAGGAGGTTCGCCGTCGTCGACTTCGTCATTCGCCCGCATCGCCGACCCTCGCATGAGCCTCGGTGAGCCCCCGACGACCCCCACCTGTCGCGTTAGGGTTCTGTCTCGCCGGCGCTGCCCGACGTGGACGATGAACCAGAGCCGTTGGATTAGAACTAGATCCAACACACCACGTTGCCCCGTACTGCTTCTCACCCCCGTCTCACTGACGCGTGGAGATAGCAACTTAACCAGCCCGCGTAAGCGCTGTGCGTAGCAGGCCGGCCCATTAGTAGTTCCCGCGCAGCCTAGTCGTTTCAATTTAACTTTTTCCATTTTAATTCAAACACAGTTCTGTACCTAGTTTTAAAAATCAACCTAGCGAGATTCAGTGAACCAAATTGAATGAAACCAACTTTTTTAGAAAGGTCTGGAAATGCTTAATCCAAACCCGTTGGATTCAAAACATTTGAATCTATAGATCAACCTTGGTCAAAATAACAAGGCAGAAGATTTTCTGCATTCAAACATTTTTTCAAATTTAAACCATAATTGTTTTTGAGTTGATTCCAACTCTCAAAAATCACATTTGATCATACCTTTCAGAATATATAAAAATATATGAGTTTACTTACAGAAATAATGTTCAAGTAATAAAAGAATGCCACATAGACATTTCTAGTCACTTTATTTAATTAAAATAAAAGGTTAAACCTTATTAAATTGTGACACCACTTTAAATCACATTCCCATGAACTGAAATATGTGGTGATGACATGTGTCAACATGATCCCATGTTTGGTTTGGAGAATATTAAATCTTAAGTAGTTTTTCAATGAGTAGAAATTACTTTTCTAAAAATAAAAAAAATAAACCAAGCTTTAATCTTGTAATGTTAGTGATGATGCTAGATCATCTATAGGACCCTTTTGTGTGATGATTGAAAATAGTTAAGTATTTTTTGTGATTGTGTACCTCGTATTTATTCATAGACGCTAGTACCGACCAAGGATACGAGGACGAAGGAGGATACTACGAAGAAGAAGCCGAGGAGAACTTCAACCACTGCTCTGCACAAGGCAAACTAACACTTGCAATTTAGCAAGCTTATACTGAAATTGATGCACGCCCAATACTACTAGTTGAATGTGCAAGCAAATATTTGCTTGTTACCATGCCAACTATATGCCTTAAGCATATGTGATCATACCCACTTGATAACCCAATCCTAGTTTTAATTGCAAGTTTCTACTTTATTTATTTATCAAAGCTTTTTTACTTAGAGTCTACTTAGTGACTTGTAGATACTAGAAAGATAACTGAAGATTGCATAAAGAGCATAAAATTTGGCCTAAGCTAGTTAATCTTTATGTCATCCTAAGGCATGAGATTGAACTTAGTTAAACTCCACTAGTTTACCACCCCTCATTAGTACTTACCCCCACTTGTAGATGCTAGTGCTAAGCATAAAACTTGATCAACTTTAGATGGGAATACTTGGTGGAAAAATGGTTATGAAAACCTTGGAATGATGGATCATTCTATTGAGATGTTTTGACATGTGTTTCCAAACACCAGATGATTTTGGTGATGAAAATGTTGATGCATGAGCCTTAGCCCTTTATAACACTGATGGTTGTCTGGATGCGATACCATTCCAATTTTACCGTACAACCACAATACCCTAGAATTGAGTAGGGCTTGACTGGAAACTTATATACCTTAGTATTAGCTCTCTCACGGCCAAGGTCTGAGCTGAGGCTACCTTGTGAAGATTGTCCACCTGTGCAGTACCCAAGATGACAGTTGGTCATGGTTGGGAGGCCAAACTCACAGGAGAGGTGCTTATACTAGGGCGTGTAATTAAAAGGTTAGGATTGATTATCCGCATACTGAGTATGGTGAATTCAGGATTTGTTCCTGACGGATGTATCGAATGTTATGGTGAAGGTGTACAATCTCTGCAGAGTGTCAAACTATTCGAATAGCGTCATGATTATGGACAGATTAGTGGCCATACTGTTCCCTTGTCAGATGTTTTCAAAATGACTTGTGAAATGAATTGAGATTTTGACTTGACCACAACAGAGTTGTGATATGAAATTCAAGTTCCCACTTAGGTGTTATAAAACTTCAACTAGCCTTCTTCATTTCTGAACTTAGTAGATGTAAATCTGGCTTTTTGCAAAACAACCCTAGAGCTTAGTGTCCTATTACAAAAAACCTTTCCCTTGTTAGTATTAGTTTGCGAGTACTTAAAGAGTACTCATGGCTTTATCTCTGGCTATTCCCATGGCCAGACTATGAAGAGGAATACCTGGAGGATGGACCCTAGGAAGGTTACGACAACTAGGATCATCTCCCATCGTCAGCATTGCCTGTGACCCCGAAGATGGAGCTTCGCCTATATTACCGTTATTATTACGTATTTCCGCTGCTTGAGATGTATTAAGAACTGGATCATGAGATCCTTATTTGTGTAAGACCTTATGTATGGGTTGTAATGGAGGATGTACAATGGTATCCAATTCTGTTATGTCTCGCAAAAATGATAATCCTGGGATTGCGATGTACGGCATAACAGGCATCTGGGATTAAAAATCTGGGTGTTGACAGTAACTTCCGTTGTTCTCCTCCTATTGTCCATCGACATAGCTACGCAGCTGAGTGGCGGACACATCTCATCTTCTTTTTCAGTTCTTCTTTCCCACGATCCCGAAATTCCAATCCAGGCGAGCGGGTGGGGATTTGCTACATACATATATTTGTTTTGCTAAAATTGTTCGATGTGTTCGCTACAATACTGTAAAAGATTTGCTACAAGATGTACGGCGAAGTAGATTTTCTCCAGCGAGGCCTCAGGCAAAATCGGATTTCCTAAATTAATAGATTTTTTTCCTACAACCTTGTACTGGTTTTGCTAGAATAGCGTATAGGTTTTGCTAGGGGTCCCGGTGAAAGTCTCTGGCAATGTCTCTGGTGAAATTGTTTTTTGCTACATTAGCACTTTTTTTTTGCTACCACAGTTTTGTGATTTTGATACAATAGCATAAATTTTTTGCTACAAGGTCTCCGGAGGTCTACCGGCGAAAGTCTCCGGTGAGATCTCCGGCGAGGTCGGGTTTGCTACATTAGCACCACTTTTTGGCTACACGGTCGCCGGCGATGTCTCCGGCGAACTCTCCGGCGAGGTCGAGTCTAATTTTCTATTTTCTGGGTCGAACCGTTTTTTGCTACGTTGTAGCAAAAGCGGGACTATTTGTAGCAAAAACGAGTATGTCTGTAGCAAAAGCGGGATTTTTACCCTAAAAAAAGAACACGTGGTTGGCTAGGGACCCGGAAGATAAAAAATACAAATCCACCGAGGGTAGTAGTGCCCTAGAAATAATGCGGCGAGGCCGGTTTGGGCTTCTCGGCAGCCACGAGATGCCTCTTCGGTTGTCAACCAGTTACTTTGTTTTTTACGAACAAGTCCTGAAACTCAAAAATTGTTAGAAACAATGTGAGGTTATGACAATAGCCAGATAAATGTTACTCCAAGGTTAAGAAGAGAGTAACTCGTGTTTCTCACAACGTGGCCGTCAGGAGCTCTTCATCTTTTTAGGCACACACAAGATGATTTCAAACGAAAATATTGTTTATTTTAGGAAAGGCACATGTATCCTTTTTTACAAGGTTTAGTTCAAAATCAGACGTAAACGATTCGTTAAAAATACATATTTTTCAGCATAGTGATATCTTCAAAATTAGTTTCATGGTAGGTGATCTTTCTTACGCGCTGTACTTCATGTTACTATGTGTTTCCACCGCGGTCGTGCGGTAATTATACTACTCCTGAAAGGGAATGTATGCACCAGTTTTTTTTATCAAAAACAATAATTTAAACTGAAATATCTTTAAGTTGTTTGTTTAAATCGTGAACCATTTCACCATCCTGTTACTCTCGCATCAATATCTTCGTTCTCATTGTGATAGATTACAACGAATATTGTGGGGGAACAAATGTACTTCTATTTACCGTCGTGTACTTCTTCGATTACTCTATATTTTTTTGTGTTACAATGTATGTGCTTCACATGTTAATATAGGTAGTAATTCATATTATCACGTGTAATTCTCCATATTAGTGCGCGTATATCGATAAAAAAGTATGCGTATACCAAAGCCATACACATGAGTCAGAGGCTATAGTGCTAGACACAAAATGAGGCGCAATTTCTGAGAAATAAGAAACAACTCAAATATATTTTTATGTACCCTTAGCATATGTTATCCCACATTTCAAAGAAACTTATATTAAAAACAGTCTTCATTGCTAAATGTCCTAGCTTTACTAAACGGACACTTCCAAACTCTAGAACAGATATAAGAACCTAAAATACTCATTGTTTCACAAAGAAGACAAGCTAAATAATTAAAATATTTGCAAACACGGTATCATGATTGGCAATGGACTACTAAAAACACGGTTTAAATGTGCTCGAACCTTGAGTATGAGTTGCAAATTCATTATAAGCACCTCTTGTGCTAATACTCCTCCGTTTCGTAATAGTATAAGATATTTTAAACTTTTTTTTAAATGTATGTATCTAGACGTTTTTCAATGTGTTAGTTAGAGCAAAATAAGTGAATCTACACATTAAAAAATGTCTAGATATATTAGTTTTAAAAAAGATTAAAACATCTTATATTTTGGAATGAATGAGGTACATCTCAGGGTTCTTTTTACGAACATCTCAGGCTGGTATGGGGGGTTCTTGGCCACGCCTTTCCCAGAAATCCTAAAAAAAGGTTCCCTTCGTAAAGCTCTGTCCCGCGTGTCGTCGTGGTGTCAAGTAACGTCCCCTCATTCACGCGGTCTCTCTAGTGGGGCTCTGCATGCTTGTCAAATGTGGTAACCAGAATAAATGTAGGATTAGGATGTGAGAGAGGAAGATATATGAGAGAGCGTATATCTGCAAAATGAAATATTTTGAGAACCGTTTGTCCAAATTATGAACCGTTATCACTTTTAAACTTCTCGTGCAGAGAGCTTTAAAACTAGATCATATGTTGATAGGTTTTGAACTAATTTTTTTATATTTTCAAAACCGCTGCATTCTACTTTAGTTTACCTTAGTTCTGTACTTTTTGTACTTCGGGTTCTTAGTATACTTTATACTTGGGTTGATACACATTTATATTTTCACGTACTTTGACAGCAAGTACACTTGTACTTGTCTGTACTTTGGCTTTAAGTATGGTTATATTTTCGTGTATTTCAGTTATGAGTAAACTTGTATTTTTTTATATTTTGGCTCTACATTTTTACTTTCCTACTTTGGCTCTGAAACCTGTACTTTTCATGTACTTCTGTCGTGGGTAAATGTGTACTTTTCTGTATTTTTAGTGTGAGTACAGTTGTACTTCTGTATTTCAGATGCGAGTAAACTTGTATTTTTCGTGTACTTTCGCTATGAGTAAACTTATATTTTTTATATTTTGTCTCTAAGTACAGTTATATTTTCATAGTTGCTATGAGTGAACTTGTAGCTTTGCTAATTTTGGTTGCGAATACATGTGTACTTATACATGGGTGTACAAGAACAAACTTTTTTCTACGCGCAACACACGACGCTCGCTGAGAGCGCGTGCTTCTCAAATACTTCCTCTATTTTAAAAGAGATAAATACACGGTTGGTCACTGTACTCTACCGTATGTCTCACTTTGGTCACCGTACTTAACAATATGATAGTTACGGTCACTGTAGACACGATGATGCGCCGTACAAGGTCACTCGACACGGTATAGAGATGTACGCGATGACGTGGCATGTGAGGTCACCAAACTCTAGAGGCGCGGTGGGGTTATATTGCGAAATCAAGTGGTGGTGGGGGGTTGTGCGTAAAATCGTACCTTCTCCTATCCGAGCTACCTACTCCAAGCCGAGCTTGCGATTCCCCTCTCCTTCTCTGTAACCCTAGATTGTCGTCGTAGGTGCCGCCCGGAGCTGGCTCGCCATCCCGCCGCCATGAGTCACTCATCCTCTTCCCGCACTTCGCGCCGTCGCAACACCCCTTTCATCCCCTGCATTCCGTGCCCTGACTGTGGTAGGATCGTCAAGCGGCTCACCTCCGGCACGCCGAAGCACAAGGGCTGGGTCTTCTACAAGTGCGAGAAGCATACTGTTAGTGATGTTTTTATGTCTTGAATTAGCAATCTTTCTCTTCAATTTCTTAGTAGAACTAGATTTTGTTCAGTGGTTAACTGTTTCGATTTACGTTTTGCTCTCTGTATCTTATTTCTTACATGGCATTGTGTAGTAAGGCTGCAATTTCTGGCATTGGGAGCTGGAGTATGTGATCTATCTGCTTGAGTGCAACATTATGACTGGAGACGATGCGGTTGAGGCTTTGGGGTGGGCAGAGGACAGAAGGTTTGATCTGAACCTGAAGAAGGAGGAGCTAGCTGCAACAAGGCCAGGAGTACAAGAACAACAACTGAGCAATGTGATTGCTCTATTGAAGGAAGTTGTGTTTCTGCTAAAATTAGTTGTAGGTTTAAGTTGTATGGTCTGTCTTCTCATAGTGCTGAGGAAGTGAAGTGGCTAGTAAGCCTATGTAAGCCTCCAGTGAAGTGGCTAGGAAGTGAAGTGGCTAGTAACTTGTTTTGTTGGTTATCTGTCATGTTAAGAACCTTGTTCTACTGGTTGTGTATGACCCTGACGAAATCATCTTCTTCAGTTTGTGTTTGAACTCATTGTCAACTCAACGACCATTCAAATGACTCATTGTGAACACATTGCAATCAAAGACAAATCAACTAAGCATTCAAATTCATGGCATTGTGCAATCATGCATAATAAACACAAAGACTAGTATAAAGGCATGACAAAATCCTGTCATTGTAAGCATTCTTTTTTGTTTACTTATTATTACAGGTCACACATTTCAATTTTTTGGCCGTAGTTCATCAAACATATTCACTTTCTTTGCTTTCTTGTGCACAGGGCCTTGCTGAACTTGAATTTGAATGATTTCTTCAGCATGGTCTAGAGGTGCTACAACTTCAGTCCTTCTTTGTTATTCTGAATATCTTGCTCTTTTTGCAGCTGCCTCTTCTGCTTCCAGCCTCTTTTCTTCTTGCTTCTTAGCTAGAGCTTCCTTCTTCTGTGCCTCAGACCTCTGCTTTCTTTCCTGAGCCAGCTCCTTCTTTGTCTCTGCACATCCTCTTTGTCTCTAGTCTTGCTTTCCTGTTAAGTTCAGCATCATATCTTATTTTTTCTCTCCTCTCTGCAACTTCTCTTGCTCTTTCTTCTGCAATCTCAGCCTTTCTCTGTTCCATTTCAAGTTTCCTTTTGGCAGCCTCTTCTGCTTTATTGATCTGGGCAGTATATTTTGCTTCTAGAACTGCTATCTTCTGATCTTCAATAGCTTTGTTCTTCTCTTTCTGAAGTGCCAGCAATTTTTGTGCTAGTGCACCTTGCCTGATAGTATTTGGAGCAGGATCTGGTGCATTCATCCTAGCTTGGGCATTGTTGATGAAATTTGAGTCTGGCAATGGCATTGTCTCAATGACTCTAGGAGCAACTCTCTGCAAAGCAAAAGTAATGTCCATCAACACATTTAACATGAAGGACATACTTTCTGTATTAACATACAACTATCTACGTATCTGAAATACCTGTTGAGACATGTGCTGGACAGCTACATGCTCTCTTTGGACAGAACTCCCTTGTGACTGCTCCTCCTGCAATGATCATCAACATTGTGTGAGAACATGAAGAGTAGAGTCATTATCAAGATAAGCTTTTACATGTGTTGGTGGTGCAGTGGCAGCCTATTGAGTTGGAGGTGCCTCTGGAACATCTATTCCTACATTTGGTGGTGGAAGACCAGATTTTAACCACTTACACCCTCCCCTATTATGACCTGGCTCTCCACAATACCTACAATGCATGATAACCCCATGCCTTGTAATCTTCTTTCCTCCCCTTCTTGAATCCACCTCACCTGGAGCTTTCCTTCTCAACTTAGTTGGCATTCCAACATGTCTTACAAAGTGTGGTGGCTGTATAGGTGGTAAACCTGTCTTTACCCATTCTGAATTGTCTTTACAAGGATAAACTATGTTACCATAGGCTAACTTGTGCATGTTTACACTATAGCATTTGTCCACATAGTCAATAGGGTCATTGTTATCACTCCTCATGCAAGAGATTGCATGGGGACAAGGGATACCACTCTATGCCCACCTTTGACATGTACATGTCAAACCTTTCAAGTCTACTATGTAATCACTGGGAGTAGAATAAAATCTTGCATCTACCTTGAACACACCATCCCCTGCTCCTTCTACAAAGCAGTCATGTGACAACTCAATATTCTTGTCCAGTTTCTTCTGGATATTTGGACAAATAGCAGTTCTCATTTTCTCTGCCTCTTGCATCTTTGTATAGTTCCTACTCATGAATTGGTCTTTCATCCTACTAAACATGCTTAAAATTGGCAAATCTCTGGCATCTATAATGTATCTGAAATTAATTACATTGTCATAGTTAGTACATTGTCAGAGCATCAATGTTATGTACAATGGAAGATGAGTTATTGTTCATATACTTACTTGTTGAAGACCTTTGAGTTATTGTTAAAGAGGATGTCACATTTGGGAAGCTCACTCTGGAAAGCCCTTACCCATGTCTTTGGATCCAGATTTTCTAACCATGCAGCAGCATCAGGATTTAGTGCAGCCATTGCTTTCATGTTTGCCTCATACCTTGTAGGAGTACTGCTTCTAGCAATTGTCCATAACTGATTTTTCAGAGCATCTCCCTTGAAAAGCATCTGAAAGTTTTGCCACATGTGCCTCACACAAAACCTATGCTCAGAATCAGGGAATAGCTCTCTTACTACATTGATTAGGCCCTTTTGTTTGTCTGACATGATTGTCCATGGACTGGTGTTGACAATATGTAGGTCCTTCTTCAGTGTGTCAAGGAACCAAGTCCAGCTCTGTGTGTCCTCAACCTCAACTGCAGCAACAACAATGGGAAAGATGCAGTCATTAGGGTCAATGCCAACAACACTAGTAACTGGCCCTTATACCTTGTCTTTATAAAGCAACCATCAAGGAAAATAATTGGCCTGCATCCTTGGAGAAATCCTCTTTTAGATGCATCCAAGCACATGGAGGCTCTCTGGAACCTCCCTACCTCATCTAAACAAACAAAGAAGGAACTGCCTGGATTACTTTTTCTAATTTCATTTCCAAAATCCCACAATTCACTGAACTGTTGCTCTTCATCACCATATATAACCTTCAGAGCTAGCCTTCTTGCTCTCTGCAGCTTGTTCCTACTAGGTGTCATGTTCCACTCCTTTTGCACAATTCTAGAGAAAATTTTCATGTTCATATCCTGATCTGCTCTAAAACTTTCCAAGTATTTCTCTTCTAGAAAATTTGATGTGAAAGACTTCAACTTCAATTTCTTACTACATGTATGTTCAGCCTCATATCTTTTGATCATCCAAGAACCTGTTCTGCTGTCTTTAGATGCCCACATGTACCAAATACATTCCTTTTCTTTGCCACCATAGCATTTAGCCTTGATCCTCTTTGAATCATTTACTGGCAGCTTAATATCCCATCTATTTTGGCAACTATACTCCTTGATTGCCTGCCTCAGCATCTGAACTGACTCAAACAGCTGCCCAACATGGAATTTCACTGAATGCAAATCCTCCTGCCTGAAAGTCTTGAATTTTAAACTAGTATTCTCCTCATCTGAATCTGGTGGCCACAAGTCCTCTTCTTCAGAGTCACCATCATTGAGGAACTCCTCCTTTGGCTTGCCCTGCATTCTAATCTTCATTTCTATCTTCTCCTCAGCATCTATGTTATCTGCATCCAAGTCATCATCATGTTCGCTAATTTCATTCTCCGAATCAACATAATCTGGATCAGAACCATTGTCTTCTCCTTCCTCTTCATCCCTTCCCTCATTACTTCCATCCATGTTGTGTTGATCATCAAGGTTGCATTCATACTCATACATGGACCTTGGCCTCAATCCTTCTCTTCTTTCTGATCCGCCTTTATCACCTATCTCTGGATGCATGAATACTATTGGGACTAGGGTGTCATATTCATTAGAAGCATGAACTGGCTGCACAGGATTGCAGGGGTTGATGACAGTAGGTTCTTCTACAACAGGGAATTGATGTACATCACCCAAGTTCACTGCCCTGATTCCATCTGCATGTTCAAGGTAGCAACTGATAAAACGGTGACCAATATTAACAAAGAAACACATTTGAGATGTGTCATGCTCATCTCTGATCTGTCTCAACCCATTGTTTGCCATTGTAAGAATAGTAATGCAGTAGTACACCTTCACCCTTCCCTGCATTTCATAGCCCATCTCCTCCACAATGTTCTCCACCATTAGAGGTGACCATGTATCTGTATCAATGTTATCAAACCATATCACAGACCCCTCTACATAGCTTCTGTTGGATCCAGTGCCAACAAAATATCCCCCATGATGTATTCCTACAGAGAACTGTTTGGTATCTCTACCTGCCAGAACAATTGAAGAGTGAAATCCATAAAAATCGTGCCTAACAGTGCAAGATTAACATTGAAAAAGTATGAGCTTGATAAACCCCCCAAATCTCACCCCTCCTCAAACTGGAGAAAACATGCAGAAACCCCTAGTAATCGACCATGGATCCTAAATCATGCTACATGATCGCGTTTTCACAGTAGGGACTAACCGTATACAGGAAGAGGATCTCCTTCACGCCGCCGCACCGGAGACATCGCCGCAACCGCCTCCTCAATGATCGCCGCAACCGCAGACTAGTCCGGCGACTAGAGGATCTCCTTCAGGCAGAGATCCTCCCTTCCTCTCGCTAAAACCGCCTCCTCAATGATCGCGCATAGCTCCTCTCTTCCTCTCGCCGCCACGGAGCAACTATCACGCCGGACTGATCGCGCACAACACCTGACATGCCGCTTTTGTTGGGCTAGTGGAAGGACAGATCTGTGGGCGACGGATCTCGCGAGGGGGATTTTGCAAATCAACCAGCCGACGCAGAACAAATGGTGGCTGACAGTAGGACCCTCACATGCCACGTCATCGCGTACATCTCTATACCGTGTCGAGTGACCTTGTACGACGCATCATCGTGTCTACATTGACCGTAACTTTCGTATTGTTAAGTACAGTGACCAAAGTGAGACATACGATAGAATACGGTGACCAACCGTGTATTTATCTCATTTTAAAATATAAGATATTTTAGATTTGTGAAGCAAATATATCTAGACTCATTTTGATATACAGGTTCAGTTAGGTTTGAAGTGAATATACACGCTAAAATAAGTCTAGATGTATTTTCTTTCATAAACCAAAACATCTTATATTTTAAAACGGATGAAGTAGACCTTTAGAAAAATCTAGGGATAACCGCCATTTCCTGTGGTTTATGATCACAGTCCCAGTCTTTTACGGGTCGTATTAGGCCGAATCATGTCCCTTGTTGCTAGCGTTCTCGAAGACACAGTCCAACAAAACCGCCGAACTCGTGTGACAAACAAACCCCATTCGTCCTCACCCGAAGCGAATCCGTGCAGAATTGTATAGTACTCTGGCCTCTGCAAACTGCAAAGCACCCGTAGCGACGCCATAGTTGTTGTCGCACGCGACACACGCTCTTTGGGGCCATCGCGACGGACTTGGCCTGGGGCCGTGGCCAAGGAAACTGGGGAGGTATGCGTGCGAAGCGTATTGCTTTGTTGCTGCGACTGAGACTGAACAGTACCCTCAAAGTTTTATAGTGCTATATCTTTTTTTTTTTGTTTTTTTGCAACAGTGGGCGGTGCAAAAACACACCGGTTAAACCGGCAGTTGAAAGTTTAGTTCATTTTATTTCACATCTTCAATCTAAACCTCCAGACTAGTACAAAATTTAAACTAAGTGAAACCAGCTAAACCAACCAAACCTCCTTTTGCACAGGTCTATGCGGTGGTACACTGCAACATTCAAAATAAAGGAACCGACTCCCTTCTTCCCCCTTCTCCCTTATCTCTACAGTAGCTGAGCAAGGCCCATCGACCGCCGGTCTTGGTGCCTTCCCGCCGGAATAGCCGGCTGGAGTAGGACTGGGGGCGGCGCCGTAGCAGGTAGGGTAGGTTTCTTTGGTTTTACGCCGGTAGTAGGCTCTATGCCCGGTCGTGGAGCTTTGGATCGTGACCGCATCCAGGCTTTTGGGTTTGTCCTCATAGTGCTCGAGATCCTCTGGTTGGAGTCCGGTGCGGTGGTGACGACTACCTCTTCCTCTAATAAGAAGGTCAAGCTCTGCCTCCTCCTTCGCGTTGTCGTTCGGCTCCCCCATCTCCCTCTGGCCTGTAGTGGTTGCGAGGGGATCGAGATAGTGGGTGCTCTGATGCGGGATGTTGGTGGCGGCGGGAGTGTTTCTGCTCTGGCGGGTGTGCGCGCCGCCGGGTGGACGTCGGTCTCGTTGGTAGTGCAGGTTCTTCCTCATCTATCCAACTGTGGTGGCGACGGGATTGAGGAGGACTGGCTATGGGCGAGCGGGTGGCTCCCTTATCCTCTGCGCTGCTGGCCGCCTCAAGCAATGGAGCTGCTAGACATCGATGCCTCCTCCGGCCGTCCGTGGTGGTGTGGGGCGGAGGCGCCCTGGTGATCTCTATCCTTTGTCTCCGAGACGGTGCTTTGTGTTGCAAGTTCGAGCAAACTACGTGACGCCATGGATTGTCGTCGCGATTTCCGACCGATGGAGCGGTCAGTTAGTGCGCCAAGAGAGTGCCTTCTTCAACCTCCAATTCGGAGGCCAAGTTCTGAGTTCCTTGCCGGAGTTCCCCCTTCTCGCTGCCAAGTGGTTTCGTCCCCGGCAGCGTCCAGAGGGCCGGCGTTGGAAGCTCATCGTCGATGGAGAGGTCCAGGGGTCAGATTGCTTTTTACTTTTTATCCCTGAGGTCCTTTTTATAAACAGCCAGGACTTTGTTGCTTTATTTTTATTTCTATAAGGTCTGGCTTGTAAACTGTACCCACCGCTTGATTAATGTATGGAGCTCGGGATCCTTCACGATCCCTTCTTTGTTTTCATAAAAAAAGAACCACAGACACTCTTTGCAAACTTGCATGAACACTGTTTTAGGAGGAGTTGTTGTGTGACTTGTGTTACTAGTTATTAGTATTCTCTCCGTTTTTAAAATATAAGATGTTTTAGGTTTATGAAAAAAATAAATCTAGACTTCTTTTAGTACGTAGATTTATTCCAAAGTTGAATGAACCTACATATTAAAACAAGTCTAGATTTTTTTTTCAAACCTAAAACATCTTATATTTCAAAACGAAGAGAATATATAGTACTACGGTGAAAATAACAAAAATATTGTGAGGCCAACTGTATTGATCTCTCGTGGAAACAAGCCGCTCCGAGTAGGAGGCGTGCACCCCGGGCTTCCGTTCTCATTGCAGTACTAGTATGGACGCACTCTGTTGCGTGTTCCGTGTTCGCACGAGCACGACGCATTCAATGGCCTAGGTGCACGTAGCTTCACGCAGCGCAGGCCTCGACGGTTCATCCTAGGTCTGCCCCGGCTCTGCGACAGGAGGGTGTCCGGGAGTTCCAGCCGGGTAGCGCACTACAGTATACCGTCGTGCGTGCGAGCCTGCGACTCGGCAGGGACGACGGGGCAAGGGGACCTGACGGCATCTCCCACCGGCCTGATCTATTCTATCCGTTTCTGTTCGTTTTAATCGAGTCAGGATTAATATGGGGAGGGCGTTTGGTCCGTTCGATCAGCCCTAACCAGGCGTGACCCGTTTGTTTGGTCTGGACGTGGCATTTTTATTGCCAATTTAAATATAAACTGTTCGCGCTAAAAATTGACAAAGTTCGTACTCCCTTCGTTTTAAAATAGATGTCTCAAATTTGTCAAAATTTAGATTAATTTAGACACTATTTAGTATATAGATTCATCCAAAATTTGAAAAACTTAAGACATCTATTATGGACGGAGGGAGTATTTAATTTACAACCAAAATAGAAAAAATAGAATTTAAACTAATCCTAACCCTAGCTACCGATCTTCGCGTGCCGGCGTCGTCTCGTTTGTCTATGGGTCGAGGTCGATATACTCCGGCGTCCAGAGGTTAGGCGGTGGCAAGACCAAGGCGGGAGCGGGCGCAGGTGGATTGATCACCTGCCCAAGCCGCGCCCAACTATGCTGGAGGTGCGCCAGCTCCATCTCCCACCTCTAGCGTGATACCTGGCGCCCATGCCGGCAGCGGCGGCGGTGGAGGCAGCTGGGCGTTCGTCTGCGCCACAATGTCGGTGAGCTGGAGGGCCTCCTCGTAGCCACGCCACAAAGCGTCCTCATCGCGCCTGGCCGCAATGGTCTGTTCGGTGAAGGCATCCTCGTCGTAGCCCCGCGCCAGCACCTCGCGGTACTCCGGGGGCAGGTTCGCGGCAACGTCGTCCACCGCCTCCTACTTGACAACGATGTCATCGTCATCCTCCTCGTAGTTACCGTCCTCACTGTCGAGCTGGCGTACGAGTGGTTGACGGTGCCCTCGTCGTCCGAGTCGATGTCGGGGACGGGATAGACCTCCCTCGGCTCCAGATCGCGGCGGATGGTGGTGGAACGCCGCACCTTGTGCTCCCGCTCGAGGAACTCTATCCAGTAGGCCTCGTTGCGGTAGACACCCTCCCACCATTGGGTCGGCGAGAGGTTGCTGATCCGGTGGCGGATCTGTTGGAATTATGCCCTAGAGGCAATAATAAAGATGTTATTATTATAATTCTTATTCATGATAAAGTTTATATTCCATTCTAGAATTGTATTAAGCGTAAACTTTAATACTTGTTTGTTTTGTGAACAACACCGTGTCCCTAGTATGCCTCTATGGACTAGCTCATTGATTAATGATGGTTAAGGTTTCCTAACCATAGACATGAGTTGTCGATTAATAATGAGATCATATCATTGGAAGAATGATATGATGGACAGACCCAAACTAAGCGGAGCAATTAGATCGTGTCATCGTGTTCATCTTTGCGAAGCTTTTCTTATGTCAAATATTGTATTCCTTAGACCATGAGATAATACAACTCCCTGGTATCGGAAGAAAGCTTTGAGGTCATCAAACGTCATCCTATGAGAGGGTGATCATAAAGGTGTCTCTCAGGTGATCGGAAAGTACCTGTTGGGTTATATGTATCGAGATGGGATTTGTCCCTCCCAAGTCGGAGAGATATACTTCGGGCCCACTCGGTAATCGATATCAACACCGCTTGCAAGCATGTGGTTAAGGAGTTAATCACAAAGTGATATCGGATTACGGAACGAGTAAAGTACTTGTTGTGAACGAGATTGAACTAGGTATGACGGTACCGACGATCAAATCTCGGGCAAGTAAAATATCGCGAGACGAAGGGAATATATATATGGGATTGATTGAATCTTGGCATCGTGTTTCATCCGATATGATCATCGGTGAATGTGTGGGAGTCAATATGGGTTTCCAGACCCCGCTGTTGATTATTGATAGAAGATCATGTCTGCATATTCTCGAACCCGAAGGGTCACACACTTAACGTGTCTCGACGCTAGGATAGATTGGATAATTGGTTTATGAGTTTTTTGTTCGGAGTCTCGGATGGGATCCGGGACATCACGAGAGGTTCCGAATGGTCCGGAGAATAAGATTCATATAAGGCAATGCAGTTTTTCGAGTTCAGAATTGTTTCGGGTTATTTGGTATTGTACCGGAAGCTTCTAGAACCTTTCGGAGTGGGACCAACGTGGCCCCACTTGTCGGGAGGGGGCGTGGGCCTATGAGGGAGTGCCCTGGCCGCATTGGTCCAGGGGCACAAGGCCCCATAGGGCCCAGCCGGCCAAACCCTAGGGAAACCCTAGGGGAGCTTCTAGAAGGGGGGAACTTGCCCCCACTCCTCCCTGCTTTGGCCGCCGGCCTAGGGCTTGCGGGAGGGGTAAGGGCCAGCCGCCCACCCCTCTATATAAGGAGGGCTGGGGGCGCACCCCTCCCACATCTCCTTCACAACCCTAGCCGCCCTGCTGCCCCTCCTCTCTCTCTTCCTCCCGACTGCGCGTAGGTGAAGCCCTGCCGCAGAAAATCTCCACCGCTTGCACCGCGCCGTCGCGTTGTAGATCCAATCCATCTCTCCATCCTACTTGCTGGACCGAGAAAGGAGGAGACGTCGAGGTGCCACACGTGTGCATCTCTCGGAGGCATCGCCACTTGCGGTGTTAGATCGGATCGGATCGCGAGGAGGAGAAGCGAGTACGACTACATCACCCACGTTCCGTCTTCCGCAATGGGCGAAAGCCTGACGGAGCAATGCCGCGTGGAGGTGGAAGGCCTACGGGTCGTCAACTTCTTTTCTCGGAGAAGAAACAATGACGGTATCTGAGGAGAAAATATGGATTGGCTTGAACCTCAGAGTTATGAAAAATTTGGTAAATTCTATTTTGAAAAAAAAAGAAATTCAATTTAAAGTGGTATGGCTATCGATTCGATGATCCCCATAGGGCGCGGTCAGCGAGAACGTTCCGCTGTGCGAATCTTCAAGGGTATGAAGATCTCATCTACCCCCCTCGTTGTTTTCATCTCCTAGATTAGATCTTGGCTTTTCCGTTCGCATCCGTAGAATTTTTTTGATTTACTATGCTGCGAAACCCTTCAGGATCTCCTCTGCCAGCCCTTTGCCCTTGATACGTTAGAAACGTATCTATAATTTTTGATGCTCCATGCTTGTTTTATATTTACTTTACTTTACTTGTCCACACTTTGAAGTGCTTTTTACATGTTTTCTGGTACTAACCTATTAACAAGTTGCAACAGTGTCAGATGCCTGCTTTCTGCTATTTTTGGTTTAGAAAAGTTAGTAAAGAAATATTCTCGAAATTGGACGGGACGAAAGACAAAGTCAATTACTATCCGTGGGGAACAAGAAGTCCAGAGAAAAGCCGGAGGGCAGCCAGAGGTCGGGTGGACCAGCGCTGGGTCGGGTGGAGGCTGGCGACCACAGTCGCCTCCCGGACTGCCCCTGGCGGCTCCAGATCGCGGCGGATGGTGGTGGCACGCCGCACCTTGTGCTCCCGCTCGAGGAACTCTACCCAGTAGGCCTCGTTGCGGTAGCCACCCTCCCACCGTTGGGCCGGCGAGAGGTTGCTGACCCGGCGGCGGATCTCCTCTGCCAGCCCTTTGCCCTTCTTGGGGACGGGCGGCACCGGGACTCGGTCCCGGTTGAGGTGTCAGCCGATGGGGAGGGACACATCCGTGTGCTTGATGCCGCGGTCCTCCCTCCAGCGGCGCTCGCACTCCGCGATACGGAAGTATTGTCATGTGCGGCACTCCCGCGGTGGCGGGTAATCCTCCACGGGGCGGCCCTAGAAATCCTCTGGCCGAGACGAAGGCGACAACGATGTGCCGCGTAGAAAGGATGACAACCGGGAGCACTGGCTACTAGAGCCATACGTCTCATGGCCGTTCTTGCTCCTCCCCTTCTTCTACCACGACGGCGTGTTCATCATTGGTGGTGATGGCGGCGGCTAGAGTTTGCGATGGTGAGAGGTGAGGAGGGAGGCACCAACGGGCGCAGGGTTAAATAGCCCAACCGCCGATGAACGCGCGCAGCTTCCCGCTCCTTCGCTCCTTTGCCATCAATGTCGGTGCGGAAACACAGGTGGCGCCCAGTGGGTCAGCGTGCGCCTCGTCGCCATTGATGATACAGGCTGTCGTCGGTGTCGAATTCTGAATAGTACCGCTTCTGAATTAGTATCGCCGGTACGCGGTGGCTGACGGGTGGACTACTGGCACACGTGGACAGGACACTGCGCGCTGTCCATATACGTCTGAGCCGAGGCAACCGTTGACCAGATTAGATGGCCAAATAGATCAAAACAGACCCGTTTGTCGGAATAGGACGATCCGCTAGGACGACCGCGCACGCCCCGTTTGTCCGGCAGACGAGTTCGGACACTGGACGGGATGCGTCGGGCCAGATGGAAATGCCTGACACTGCATTTGCGTATGTAACCCCGTTTGGGCAGAAGCAGTGTCCTAGGATTCTAGGAAAGTACTGTAATATGGGGTCAGTATGGTCGCGTGCGGTGAGCTTCCTGAATTTCCCCATCGACGGCACATGCTCCGAGGGTGCGAGTGGTCAAGATTGAGGTCGGAGCTAGCTGGGCTAGCGGGCTAGAGAGTGATGGGTGTGATCGGGCGTCGTCAACACATCGTCCTGCACTGCACGGTGGTCCGAATCTGTTGACTCGTAGTACTGTTTTTTCTTAGAGCAAGTTCAATAATAAAGCCTGCTGTTGGCTATAAGCCGCCGCCACGTCATCTATAGCCAACCTAATAGTCAACATGTACAATAGTTAGCTATAACTATATACTACTTTATTTGACTAAGGCCCACCTTACATTCACACAAAGTCTTGGGAGGCGTGTCTTTATTAATTTGCGTGCCCACTAATCTTCTCTCTCCACTTCTCTCTCATCCACATCATCTCAAATATATTATTTAAAGGCTTATAGCCTGCTTACATAAGCTTATTGTACTTGCTCTTACCTGTCCTGAACTTTGTACCGCGTCGGTTCCCCGGCACGAAATGATATGCTGGTACTCCAATCGTTCTTGACCTTCTTTTTTTTCTAGAGAATACTGTATTTTATTGATTATGACAAGCCATTACAAATTATTGTCTGTCGGATACAATCTAAGAGTGTTTCCTACAAATAACAAAAACAAATTGCCCCGCAGAGCAAACTAGACCTGTGTGCCATAACATTACATTGCCGATAAATATGATTAAAAGACATCGAGGAGAAAGACGAAGCTAGCGCCTTGATGTCCTCAACCACAACCCAAGCCTGGCTTTAGTCGATCATAGAAAAATTGACCAATCGATCACCACCTTGTCGAAACCCTCCCTTCCGGCTAGGGGAAGAGCGTGGCGGAGAGCCAACGCTTCAACAACTTCTGGCGTTGTAACCTTCAGTAAGAGCTCGCTGCAAGCAACTAAGCATTCCCCTTTGTGGTTTCGGATCATGGCGCCAACTCTCATTCAGCGAGAAGTAGGAAAAAGAGCTGCATCGACATTAATATGGACCATACCTTTAGGCGGTGGAGACTTCGTAGCCTCACACCTAAGGGTAGACACAAAGCTCGAAGCTCGAAGCTCGGCTCAAGCTTGGCTCAGCTCGAAGGTTGGACAAGCCAAGCCCAAACCTTGCTACTCAGGCTCGAGACTCAACAAGCTAGCTCAACGAAGCTCGCAAGCCGATTTGAAGGCTCGATGCACATAAAAAGTCATTATGATCCTTGCTAAAACAAACAATTGGCAATGAGAAGTATGATATATGCATGCATTGATGTATAACCTAGTCTAAGAGAAGTTTACGCATGATATATGCATGATCCATAAGGTAGTCCACTATCTGCATTAACAAATTTATGCCTACACACTATCTCCGCAGAATTAATTCCGCACACCAAAATATATCAAACCAATTAAACAGAAGGGACGACCAAAATCATGTTGGCAGTGGCGACACGAAAGATAGGAAGGACATGGGAGTGTGTTTTAGGGCCTAGTTGTTCTGGGATACTGATTTGTGGCAGCCGGCTCGTGAGCCTGCTGAGCGAAGCCACAAGCTCGACGAGCCAAGCCACAAGCCCAACATTTCAGAAAATTTTAGACACAAGGCAAGCCAAACTCTGCTCGAATTTTAACGAGCTTGGCCTGATCCAAGCCACGAGCCGGCTCGACTCGATTCCACCCTACTCACGCCTAGTAGAAGAACTTGGTTTGAAAAGATGGAGTTCCTTCATCTCAACATATTGCTTTTTAGGGGAAGAGATGATCACCACATCACGTACAAAGAGGATTGTGTATGACTATTTATTTGCGTGCTCATTATTCTCTCTCCTCTTTTCTATTTCTCCCCTTGTTTTTAAGAAAAAACTGAAATAATTCATGAATTCTAGTAATGGTATATCACGTGCTCCTGCAAAAGTTTATCCAAAAGAAAAATACATCTGGACACTACAAAAATATGTTTTTTCTTAAATAAGACAACTGTCTTTTTTGACAAAGAAATAGGCACAACATTACAATAGGTTTAATTATCCTGGAACACTGTGGATTTTCGAGTATTGCTTACACATTTATTAGGAGTAGTATGCTTTGCTTTCTTATTATCCAAAAAATAAGATGATCACCTTTTATACGAAGACACGGGGAAGTACCATTCGTGATCTAAACAAAAGAAAACTCTGATGAATATGTAATGCTTGAGTTGGATAGCATCCACAAGATATGAATTTCTCTTTTTTGTACGTTCACAAGAAGTCCTATTTTGTATGAATATTCGCACATGCACATCACATAGTTTGACTTAAGTCCATGAATTATTTCATAATTTTGTATAATTTGGAAAAAAGAAAATATATAGGAGAGAATATGGGGTGCACAAGCAACTAGCTGCCAAAATGACTTTGCGTTCACAAGTATAAATCTCGGTGATAAATACCATTCTAATTTTATATTGAGGGAAATTCTTCACACATATGAAATTATCATGAAAGTAACATATAGGTCCTACTATTCATTCACGAGTATAAATCTCTTGGTAGGTACCATTATGATTTTATATCAAGTAATGTTCTTCACATATCTTGCAATTATCAAATACAACACTGTGTGAAACAGGCTATATGATATGGCACATTAGCAATTCCGATAAGAAGATAAACAAGCTATATGGCATGGCACATTAGCAATTTTGCTAACAAGATAAACAAGCTAAGATTATCACTAAGCAAAATTATGATGATCAAAATAATCGAAGTGGCACACAGACATTCACTATGCTCCGAGTTTCAATCCTTGAGAGGTCCTACCTATGCCTTTGGAGAGGCTTGAACACAAAGTTTCAAATGCGATCAAGTATTCACAAACTTAGAGGGGAATTCTACAAACTTGGATGCCCCCGAGTGATTCCAATAGTATAGAAGTCCCCACAACTACAAGAGTAACAAGCATAAAGATGGATCGGGATACGGTTAAACTATTGCTCACTTGGATTTTGGATCTATCATTAAATCTTTGTTTTCCTAACTTAGATGCATGCATGGGCAAAAGTGAGAGAAGCTAGATATCAACAAACTTGCACAAATTGGACGGAAGGGTAAGGTAATATGGTACAAAGGATATGATTTCAAAGCCTTCGTCTCACACAAGGTCCCCTCTTTATCTATTCCTTGTTGTCACGTGATGGGGCATGTATTGACAGGATAGGAGAGAAATTTGACTGTTATAAACACTAAATATGCTTGGAACTTCCAAAAAATAGTTTCGAAAGTACTAGGATATGTGAAAATTTGAACGATTTAGGGGAAAGGCATTTTCTCGAAAACCTATACATGGTACCTAGAGGTACTGAGTCGTCAAGAAGACCGCATGAAACCACACCCCTTCAAAGTACATGGCATGAGCACACACATGTTCTGAAATAAAAACATAAGTGACTTTCTATGGAAAAGATGCAATGCTCGGCAATACATGAAAATCCGGCCGTAAGTTCCAGACTAAATGGAACCACCTCTGAAAACAGACTGAACGTCCTGGCTAGGAGGTTCCATTAAAACTTTACTCGGAGGTTCCAAACATATAGTGGTGATTGTTTGGCACAAGAAGAATAGGAGTATCATAAGTGAAGGAAAAACTTCAAATAAAAAATAACATGAAAAACATTCTTCATGGTGAGTTCTCTTTATCACTAATGTGGAGGTTCCCTCAATGATTATCCGGTGGTTTTCGAGAAACTGAATGCATGGAGAAAATAAAGGTAACATGTTTATTTTGGAAGATTTTCTTTGATAGTTTCGCAAGAATCCTAGTTCCTCTTATGCGCACAAATACATCATTTTACAAGATGACATACATACGATTCGCTAGAAAGTATATACAACCTAAGCTTTATGGTAGCCATCCCACTTCTCATTTCTAAGGTTAGCAGTGACTTATCCAATTAGCATGGAAACTAAAACCCACAACACCTTCAAATTAGTTAGTTATGTAGTTGCCTTGTCATTAATTAGTTAAAACACACTAGCGGTACTAGATGCACTTTCAGTCTCGCCATTTTTGTAGTGATTGATGACAACACGATTAGAGATTCGAGATTGAAGAAGAGTGTGGATTTTAATCCTTATCATCTACGTTGAGCTCCCCATAAATGAGTGCACTATTAAGAACTCCTTTTATAATGCAAGTGCACATAACATGGAGAAGTATGAAAGATTTGCACCCAAATATCTCAAAAAGCATGCACGGATTACCCAAGACCCATGATCTTTATAGTTGAGGGGGCAACTACCCTTATCGTGCTTGCTTCTCCTCCATGGTCTCTAATGAGCAGGGCCGGCTCTATACTTTTGAGGGCCCTAGGGCGAACTCAAGAATAGGGTCCGTAATGTCAATAACTAGATATATAGGTATATACTTTCTTATTTTCACTTGCAAAAAAATAAACGTTAACTTCAACAATAGTTAGTTCATTACTTATCCGAAGATTGTTTATTGGCCTCAAGGTCTGTATTTAAATTATGCTCATCATCTTGTCCCGAATCATCTTCTTCCATTTGGTTATTATTGTTGACATCAACACTACTATTGTTGGAAAATACTTATTTAGAGCACATCTTTCGATTCAATAAACTAATTCTCGCACTTTCTTTTCCTCCTTTTCGTAGTACCGGACAATTGTTTCGACATTGTAACAACTATATGGATTAATGGTGAAGGAATTTACATGAAATTACAAGTTAAAAATCTAAATGAGGGATTAGATCATGAATTAGATGAGGATTAGAGGAGGGGTCGGAGGCGTGAAGTCGTGAGTCCCGCCCGGCACAGGCGAGGCGAGCAGCCGCTGCAGCTGATCGGCAGGACGGGAGTCGCCGCCTGTGAGGATGAGGGAAAATGGACGAGGCCTAAATTACGACAGACGAACAGACACGAAGTCAATCGTGTTAGACTACCGAATTGCCGACAGACCGATTGTCTCTATTCTTTTTAGAAAAAATACCGATCACTGTGTGCGTGTGCATTTTCCTGCTTCTCTCTATCTCCCAATTGTCGGGCCTCGTGATCCTTTCTTTACCTTATCAAATACTCCCTCCGACACATATTAGTTGACTCAAATTTGTCTAGATTTGAATGAATCTAGACACTATTTAGTATATAGATTCATTCATCTAAATTTTAACAAATCCAAGTCAATTAATATGGATGGAAAGGAGTAAATAAAACAATAAAGGGCTGACTTGTTGAGCATGCATATATGACAGGATTTAATTATGGGCCCCTTTAGGCCCTGGGCCCCTGGCCATGGCACAACCTTGCCATGGGTCAGAGACGAGCCTGCTAATGAGGCAACTCATGTGTAGAATTTAAATCCGTTGACATTTTTGGAGATGGAGAGATGTCAATATCATCATTACCACCACAGCTAGAGCATGAGGTACCATCATCATTGTCTTCATCATCTTTATCTATTCTTCCTGGTGTTGTGTGCCATGAGTTGCATCTTGATCTTCATGCAAATTTCAACATTAAAAACTTCTTTATCAAGGTTCTCCCCACCAGCAATGTTTTGTGCTTGAGGGTCTTTAAGCAACCTTAGACCTCTTTCCATACTTATACCTTCCTCCTCTAGTTCCTTGTCCAAAGAACCTAACCATGGCCAACAAGTTAAAGAAGGAAAAAGGATAAAGATAAAGTCAAGATGAAAGAGCATGATAATGGTTGAGACATGAGAGGGTTTGGTCCATCATCATATTTTTTTGCGGGTAGGTCCATCATAGGATGTTGACTCCTTATCCATCCTAATCTACCATAGACGAGTAAATCATAAATTACACATGTATCCTCCAACATATCAACCGACCAAAGTTGTCCTTGTTCTTATTATAAACGACATCAAGTTTTTTTAGAGCAACCACGTATTTCATTAATAAAAAGTCAAATTACAAGAAGAAACACACGTGAAAATTATAAGTCAGACGGTATAAAATGATTATCCCGAAAACTTTAGAGATAAAATCCTAAAAGATAGAGAAATACAATACGAAGTTTTCTTGCAACCACCGAACCTAGTGGCCGCCACCCAACTCCAACGCGCCGAGACGCACACCTGAAGGGATACACATTGCTGGATCCAAAAAAGTACCATCGCCAACGAGGCTTTGTGAGTCGATTCACAGGTCTATTGCACACAGACAAGGCACATGTCGTTGTGAAACGTCCACCGGGGACATCCCTGTGTTGTTTTGAACCAAGATCTGTCGTCTCCCATGGCTGCAATAAAAAAGAACGACAAATCCACCACATCCGGATCAATATCCTTGCTCCAAAGCAACCATCTCGCCACGGCCGCCAGAGCAGTCGTGGGTAACAATGAACGTCAACGACACACCGAGAAACAAATCTCGCTAGATCTGAAGAACTGCGAGAAGACCAAACTTTCGATACGAAGGATCGACCAACACATGTCTCCGCTGGTGTGGGAGTAGAGTTGAGGCGAATTTATTTGCCCGAACGCCGGTTCTATCACCCCAACAACGAACAACAATAGACTAACCCTAACCCTAACTACTAAGCGAAGAAACAAGGTCCCCTCTTCCTCCTGCCATCGAAGCAGCAAGTGGAGGAAGCGGGGACGAGCGATCTTGCCGACTTAGATCTGGAGGAGGGAGGGAGTTTTCGCTGCCGCCTGTACCCGATGGAGAGACGCTCAATGACATCAAGTTGTGAAAGTTTTCGTAGACATGTACTCGTTGACTCTCAATTGAGTCAAAATAGGAGGATGGCGTTTAGGACTTCTTTTCCGGTCTAGGGTCGACTACATGAATTGCGCACCTTGTATTCTAGAAAAATGGGAGTATGTGCTTACCTCTTGTTCTTCTTTTTTTGTGGTATAAACCACAGCTGACCATATTTTAAATAGAATTCACGAATTCACTATATTAGTTGGCAAAAAACAATTCACCGTATTGTGGCTTGATATATGCACAAGTTTTTTTTTCATTTTCTAGAAATCTCCTTAGCGTCTTAACCCATACTTCCTCTGTTTGGATTATAGGCCGTACGCAGATATCTAGGTTATTAATTTGATCAATAAAATATAAGTTATATACCATAAAAATTATACCATTAAAAATATAGCATCTAAATTTTTTAATAATATAATTTTTGTGTTATTCTATTTATATTTTATTGGTCAAATTGACAACCTAGTTAAGCGCGCAATCCGAAAGCAAGGTACTCCCTCCGACCCATATTATTTGACTTAGATTTATCTAAATTTAGATGAATCAATATACTAAATAGTGATTCTCAGAATTGAAAATAAGGGCGAAGGATACATACAATATGCCGGGTCTAAAGTGAAGTAGTACAGACACAGGAAATCTTAAGAAAAACTTAGAGAGTCTCCATAATCTAGACTTCTCGGTTTCTTAATCGGTGTCTATCTGAAAAAGATACTGGTGCAGCTTAAGGTGCTGGTGCTCCACCCCACTCTAAGAAGTATGACTGTGATTTGCCAATACCCAAATGGGTACATTTAAATCTAGACAAATTTGAGTGGGTCAGAAGAAGAAGTAGATATTGCTTGCCTCCACAGGCATGTTTCCACGTGTCATTCTGGTCAAAATACGGATATATTCTGTGGAGTATCGTCGCCATTAAGGCCAGTATTTGCCACTTCCGGCTTCACTACTATTAGAGCGTAGACAGTGACTCACACCCCTCTACCATCCTCGCCCAAATCGAAGCAACCCGGAGCGAACCCAACCACCAAAACTACCGCGGCAGTGCCACAAACTGAGTACAACGCCGAATCAATCGCCGGAGACAGCCGCCCAGCCAGCGCGCCGGAGGAAGCTGCTGGAGAGATGGGTTGCTGCTTCAGCAAGAAGCGCACGAAGCATCCAGACGGTTCTGCCGACTTCCCTCGTCGCTACAAGCCGGAGGACCGCGACCCACCGCCCCCGCCGTCGCCGGAGGAGGAGAAGGTCAAGGAGGTGCTCTCGGAGACGCCGAGCGCCAAGGCGACGGTGGAGCCCAAGCCCGTCGCCAATGTCGTGGCGGTGGAGGAGCAGGAAGTGTTCAAGGCGAAGCCTAGCGCAGATGCCGCGGTGAGCGATCTCGGGAGCTGCTTCTCGATGGCCACCGACGAGAGGTCCGAGGCGGCGTCCGAGTCGTCAGTCGCGACCAGCTCGGTGGCGGGGCCGGAGCGGTCGCCGGGGAAGCCGGCCAGGAGGCGCCCGGTCTCCGGCGAGCTGGGCCTCGCCCGGCGTGACCGCGCCGCCGCCGCATACGGCGTTCGGTCCCGCAGCTGCCGCGCGTCGCCGTCCCCTCCTCCGCGGCGGGAGCCGCCGCCACGGGACCGCTCCGTGCGGAGGTCGCCGTCGCCGGCGGCGAAGCGGCCGCCGGCAGAGCAGCATCGCGCCACCAGCCCGGCCGCGCCCCTGCAGCGGAAGCCGCCCGTCCCGAGCAGGCGCGCCTCGCCGCATCGCGCGCGGGAGTCTCCTCCTCCGCCGCCGCCGCTGTCCCCGCCACCGCAGCCGGAAGGGGACGCCGTCGTCACCGAGGGAGTCGAGGACGACAGAGTCGCGGGTAACAATGCCAGCGGTAACGGTCAACAAGGCCACGGCGGCGACAGCGACGGCGAGGGGAAGGAGTCGCTGGAGAACCCGCTGGTGTCCATGGAATGCTTCATCTTCCTCTGATTGCGCCGTGTTGATCTGATCTCCCGCTGTTTTCCTTTGAACTAATCCTTGCTTAGGTGTTGTAGCGTGCTGATTGCTTAAGCTGTCCGTAGCAGTAGTAGAAAAGAAAGCAGTAGCTGGTTCGCGGTGATGTAAAGCTGCCGCCATCTTCCGTCGAAATGCGGGTAGCTTTTGGCCATTGCGTTCGGTGGAGGGGCGTCATCTTCGGCTTCTGTGGGTAATTCCTACTTGTATTATTTTGCCGAGCTATTTTACCGATTGTCAAAGCCCACTTCCAACTTCTGATCACAACTGCTTGAAAATCACCTTCATCCGATCCTTGAGAAGTTGGCGGAGTAGGCATTTCAAAGAAAAGTCAGTCGTGTTTCCATACTGTTGTCTCAGACTATCAAACATTGCAAATCGCGCTTTGGCTGTGGTCCAATCTGAGCCGGTGTGCATGCCACCACTGGCTGATGATGACATCGGCTGTTCAATAAGACTTTGAAGTGCGTCAGGTTTCAGAGTTGAGACATCGGATGCTTTTGCAGCTCATCACTGCGTGGGGGTGTCATCGAGCGATTGTCTGAGGAACATCCACGCAGCTTTCTGATCTAATAAGAAGGAATCAGATCTGCAAAGAGCGCATCAGCCCAGGCAAAACAGATCTGCGCGCGCGTCGCCCCTCGTCCCCGTGCGTTGCATACTGCATCCGATGCGATGATGCGCCCGCCGGTGTTAAAATATTTGTCCGCGCTGCTCGTCCGCGAGGTGTCGCGCGTCGCGTGGGTGGCGCGAGAACGGGGCGGGGCGCGCGCGCGCGCGCGCCAAATGGGATCACGAGATCCCGCCTTGTTTTCTTCCGCTGCCTGCACCGTCCTACTCCCTGTGGCTTGGCTTGCGGAGAAGGAAGACCAGCAGAATTGACGTGTCGGCGCAGGCTGCTGAGTGCTGACCCACCCGCTGCTCTGCTCTGCCCGCGTCCCGCCGTGGGTCTGTGCTGCACTGTTGCGTACGTGCTTGCAGCTGTCAGCCACGGCTGCGTTGGACTGTTGGTTCGCGCCTCAGCGTCCAGCTGCAGTGTTATTCTTGGCTTAGTTTGTTTCCTTTTTATTTATAGGTGATGTGTCTACTTTCTTTCTATCGTGTCATTTCGGTCGATTAAAAATCCCAAAATCTCATGAGAAAACGTGTTCTTCCTAGTCTCTATTAGAGCACACACAAACGATAAGTTGTTAGGTTATTTTTCATGTCTATCATAGCATTTTAGTTGTTTTGGGGTTTTTTTTGGGTTTTTTCTTGCTCCATCGGATCCTAATCGTGTGACCAAGAAGGGCGTCGCGCACCTGCACCGTCTGTCTAAAATGGACCCTAAATCAGTTTGATTTGGTTCTTTTGCACCACGGAAGGATAAGAACGAATGGGTTGTCCCAATATCCAGGTGTGCTTCCAACTAGGCGCCCCAATTGTCCAATCCTCTTGGGTCTTCCTAACAAATTTACCATTTTGCCTTTTTTTGACCATGTCGGACATCCTGCCTCAATTTTAACACTAAAAAAACACTATAAATAAATCAAATAGAATGCCACACAAGCCATAGAAATAGTAAAAATACGAGGCCACATAGGACACATAAATAGGTCAACACACATAGTTTTACAATTACAAATAGGTTCAAATAAAACTACTAGAGTTGACCCATGTGAGCCCACATATGTTGAACCAAACCATTCCAAGGTGTATTGTGAGTTGCACGATCACGGATTTTCATAATGTGCATAGAAAACCTAAAATGGAAGGTTGCGGTTCCACTGTGGGACTCAACGAACTCGCCCTAGTATTCCGACCCTTGGTTGAAGATGCTCCCATAACGCTCATATTCAATAATCTTGTTGTGCATGATCACGTAGGCAGTCATCTCCTTGGCCATCCTCTCGGTGCACCATATTCTTGCAGGGTGTAGCATAGTTTCCCGACGAGATTGGAGTGGTCCAAATGTTCGCTCCACGTCCTTCCCATCGACATCTTGTTCTTTGGCAAACCTGCTTTGTTATTCATCTGTCGGCCTACAAATTTTCTTCTCAAATACTAACCAGTCAGAGTAGATACCATCAACGGGATAATATCCCTTGGTGTATGGGTGGCGATTGATATGAAAGTGTAGCATTGCCTTCCGCAAGCATTGATGTCATTGTGGGAGCCTGCCATACCAAAGAAAGAGTGTCGGGTCATGTGATGCAACTGCCTAAAGTATGACCTTGCATGCTCCAACATCTCCTTTATATTGCGCTTACCAAGCAAATTGACAGTTTTTCCATTCTCAATGCATGCAATATATTCTCCCAAGCATCCCAGGAAATCCTCTTGATGCGTTGACCAATAACAAACGATCAATGTCAGCAATAGTTGGTTCTCTCAAGTACACTTCACTAAACACATGCACAACTGCGCGACAATGTTAGATGATGTATAGGGTTTTACCTTTATGCTTGTATACCGTATGTGACGAGGGTGACCTCGGCAATGTCCATGATTATGGACTTAGGGTTTCGTGGAAAAGAGAGCTCATCGGCTTAACAGACAAACAAGGGAGGCGATTTACCCAGGTTCAGGATCTCGTAGGAAACCCCACTCCTGCTTGTCTGCTTGTATTATCATTAGAGAGTACAAACTCGTTGAGTCGACTAGATGCGATCTCGACGAGAGAGAGAGAGAGAGAGAGAGAGAGAGAGAGAGAGAGAGAGAGAGAGAGAGATGATGTGTATTGTATCATCGGGTAGCGTGTAGCGTATCGGTTGCCCTCCTCGTTGACCCCTCCTAGCCTTTATATATGGGGAGGCTAGGTCTCGGGTGCCAATACGAGTTGGTTACAAGTATAGAGTTTGTATATAGTCTAGTCTTGAACTTTCCTTGTCTTGTATCACCAGGAGTTTGTGTCCTTGTAGGCTTCGTATACGTTGAATTGTTATGGGCTTCATGGATCTTCGCATATCTTTGAGTGAGCCGTCTGTTAGGCTATACCATATATACTAACGACGGGCACCCGAAGGGGCCGTCGTTGTAATCTTAGCCGCCACTGCCACGACATGATCTACATCAACTACACGATCCACACCAACAACAATCGCCACCTCTGATCCTTTCAGTCGCCGCCACGACATGATCTACATTTACAATAGCCCATGCCGCTGATCTTCTCAGCCGCTGCCGCCATGACATGATCTACACCAACAACAGTCGCCGCTGCCATGACACGATATTCATCTGCGACAAGCATCAACACCTTCCCTATCGCCATGAGCACGTCATCATCGACCTCCGCTCTGGCTGCTTCCCTAGGTGTGCCTCCTGCCTAGCAGCTAACTGTTGGAGATATGCCCTAGAGGCAATAATAAATGTAGTTATTATTATATCTTTGTGTTTATGATAAATGTTTACATTCATGCTATAATAGTATTAACAAGGAAACATTAATACGTGTGTGATTTGTAAACTTAAATTGAAGTCCCTAGTAAAGCCTCTATATATAATACTAGCTTGTTGGTTAATAAATGATTGTGGTTTCCCTATCATGAACATTGAGATGTTATTAACAACAAGATCATATCGTTAGGAGAATGATATGATGGACATACTCCTATAGATAAGCGTAGCATAAAAAACAAGTCATTTTAATAGTTCAATTGCTATATGCTTTCTGATACATAGTAACCTAATTCCTTCGACCATGAGATCATGCATATCACCTTCACCGGAAGGATGCTTTGATGACATCAAACACCACACCGTAACTGGGTGGCTATAAAGGTTGCATTGAGTGTTCGGAAAGTATTGGTTGAGACACATGGATCAAGAGTAAGATTTGTCCATCCATATGACGGATAGATAAACTCTAGGCCCTCTCGGTGGAATGTCATCCAATTAGCTTGCAAGCATGTGACTGGCTCACAAGGGATCACATATCACGGGAACGAGAAAAGAGTACTTATCAATAACGAGGTTGAACTAGGTATGCAGAGATACCGACGATCATAACCTCGGATAAGTAAACTATCGTGAGACAAAGGGAAATTGGTATCGTATGTAAGTGGTTCATTCGATCGCAAATTAATCGTAGAAATATGTGGGAGCCATATGAATTTCCAGATTCCTCTATTGGTTATTGTTCGGAGAAGTGTCTCGATCATGTCCGCATAATTCACGAACCGTAGGGATACACACTTAAGGATTCGACGTTGTTGAGTAGTTATGGAATGATGAGTAAGAGACCAAATGTTGTTCGGAGTCTCGGATGGGATCCGGGATATCACGAGGAGATCCGAAATGATCCGGAGAATAATATTCATATAAGGAAAGTCCTGTTTCGGGGTTGGAGAATGGTTCCGGTGTTTTCATTGGGAATGTTTTAGAAGGTTCCGGAATGTCCGGCACTCCAGAGGGGAAGGGTACATGAATGTGTCATAACAAGATGGAATGGTTGCTGATGGGGATATGCATACCAGGGTATACCCAGCAGGACGTTTCCGACTGGCCCAAGAACTGGCGAGTGGGCACCAAGGCAGACGGATTGAAGCCCACAAGGAACCAAGCGATGGAAGTCAAGGCCTGCAGTAGATAGGCCCAGTCGGATTAGGTTAAAGGGGTACCAAAGCTTTAACTGAATCGGTTGAGATATGTAAACCCTAGGGGAGGTGAGCCTATATAAACCTCCCTATAGGGTGAGTAGAGATACGTTCCATCATACACCCAAGCGACTCGCCGCCTAGCCGCCGAGCTCGCCCATTGTACCACCTCCATAATACAATCTAGCAGGAGTAGGTCTTTACCCTCCCGGGGGCCGAACCTGGGTAAAACCCTGTGTCTTTGCCCTCATCTCGCACCACAGATGGCTGGCCGCTCTTGCCCCTCGTTGTAACACCCTCAGAATCGGCCCTATGCAAGTTTTAGCGAAACCCGCCAAACCCGCATAGAAACGATTCAAAGGTGCCCACCAGGCACTTTCGTGCGGGTGGAAAACGAAGTAATAACATTACACAACAGTCCTCGATGGGACCCACGAGTAGATATATATATATACGGCGACTCAATGAGTCAAGAATACAAATATACAATACGAAGATCCAAATCACCTTGAAAATGACACAGCGTCCGACTACGGACAAGATGCAAATGGGGCTAAGAGCCCTGAAGAATAACCAATGGCGTCCATAACCCTGCCCAGGCCAAGCCGGAAGGGTAACCTTGCTAACGACGTCGATCTCAAAACCTGCTTAAACAAAAGGGGTGCCAACAAAGGGCAAAGGAAAAAGAGGAGCGTCAATACTAAGGCCAGTACACGGCGAGACTATAATTCGGCGGTCCTCGCCTACATAGGTATGGTGGACTGAAGCGGCAGCGGCAGCATGCACTAAACAACCTATAGAGACTCGATTCAACTGGCGACTATCAGAGAGGGGTAAGAAAGACCTATTCGGAACCAACCTGATTCTATCATCAAACAAACCCATCATGGTGTTTCCCCCTCGAAACCAAACGAGGAAGTCAACCGAGGAACTCACACCGTTGGCAGTTTTATTTCTTCAGTTATCGTTGCAGCAATTACTAGTCAGGTTTAGATAATCATCCTGATTAAGTAAGCAGTGGGCACTTTTAGTTAACCATTCTGTTGTAGTTTCGACACTTACTAGTCAAATACAATTAGCATGAGGTATCCCCAAAACCCAGCAGTTGTTGGTACTTTTATTTAGCCATTCCGTCAAAGTGAAGCTGATTACTAGTCTTATCGGATACAAGTCAATTTATAACAGTAAACTTTAGTTATAGTTGTCTATGATCAAGCACTGTGCTCCAAGTCGTCCATAACCGCGGACACGGCTTCTCGAAAAGATTTAACCCTGCAGGGGTGCACCAAAGTATCCACAAGCACTTCGACCCTTTTGCGGATCGGTTAACATACACCCATCGGTATGTCGGCGGGGCCTAAGTCATGACGCCTTCGGACCCAAAGCAAGCAGGGGCCACCCACTAAGTCTACCCAAGCGAAGTCGGCCGGTCTCGAGAGACGGACTCGGGGTTTGCGTCGATGGTAGAACGACAAAGAAATCCCAAAAATGGGACTGTCGATACCGCGAAAACACTCCGCTTCCTAAACAGTACAGTGTGCTCCTCGCACAATCGTAAATAAAGTAGTAAAGCATGGCATAAGTACAGGATAGTAAACAAAACCTCAAACTAGTTTGTGGCCCCCAGTACAATACTTTGAAATCAGGTACTAATCAATGGGGGGCCCATATCTCCCCACCTGTGGTTAGCGCGCTCGATCTCGGAACAGGTGTCAAGAACTCGGGGTCCTACGGGACACAAGTGGGCGGTCGAAAACCAACATTATCTATCACCCACCGATGCCTCTGCTTACTTACTTCAATTTTAGTTGTTAAACAGTAATTAAAGTGAACGAAAAGTAAAGCCATGATCATCTCCAACATTGAACATGCGGCACTTCTCCAACAACTGTGGTACTTGACGACACGCAAAAACACTTGAGCAAGCGACTACGACGCGCAGGTCCAACTATCTACCAAACAACAGGTAATAGGATGTGTCCAAGGCTATATATGGCTGCAAGGGATATCACGGGTACGAAAACTAGAGCATCGCAACACAGATAGCAAAGATCAACCGGAGGGAATAAATACTAGAAAAGTAAGATAGGAAGAAAAGGGGGAGATGCTCGCCTGAAAACATTGCCGAAGGTTCATCCGAAGATCGGGTCGACACTCGCATCAACTCAACGGCCTTATCCGCGAAGAAGCAAAACGCTAGAAGAAACACCGGATGCAATATTTAATACTACGGCAAAAGATCGGGCATGATGCATGTATGATGCATGACATGGCAGAGGTGCGATGCAATTAGGTCATATTAAGCGGAACCGGGGTCCCGACAATTAGTTAGATGGTTCAAGTTGTTTGGCTACCCCGCAATTTAAATGTTGCCTAAACATGGCAATAGATAGCACCGGTTTGCTACACAAATTTAAATGAGGCCAATATGAGACTAGTTTTGCCTGCATATGGGCCCCATATTTAATTATGAAGTGAATCGGCATAAGGCCCCCAAACCACATGACAAATATGCATGCATGAACAATTAATATGCAACAAGTTTTATATAAAGCATTTATAAAATAGGGGCTCGGGGAAAGGTTCACACATTAGGGTTCGGCAGATCTTGGGGTTTCGGGGTTCGGGGTTCGGTCTCAGGGTTCGACGGGATCGTTCTCGGACTCCGGGATCGTTCTCGGATAACGGGGTAGATCTTGGCGCATCCGTGGTCTTCGGGTCATGTCGACGGTCGTGGCGTTCGGAATGACGAACTTGGCGTTCTGCGTCGGTGTCCTTACCGCCTGGGTTCTCGAGCATCGCATCCGGGAAGGAGTACTTGTCGTCCAGGGTCTTGATGTTCGGGGTGAAGTACTTGTCGTTCCATGGCGATCTTGGCGGTCATCGGGTCCGGGAGCGGTTCTCGGCGAACTGGTCGGTTCCGTGTCAGCGTACTTGGCGTATCCGTGTCGACGACCTAGGCGCGCCGGGATCAGTCTTCGGAGTTTGGTCTTCGGGTACTCGGGGTTCTCTAAGGAGAACTTAGGCGATTTTGTCGGTTCCTTGTTGAAGGTTGTGGCGTTGGTGACGAACTCGGGTCCATCACCGATGGTTCATCGGATTCTTCTAAGTCGGTGTCGGTCTTGGGTCCGCGCCCCTTTAGTCTTGTGGACGAGAAGGTCTTGACATATTATGGCACACGCGGGCGAGCGGAGATCTTTTCGTGGTCTTGATCTTGTAGGGGTTCTCGGCTTCGTGGTCGGTGGAGAACTCGAGCTAGGCCACAGCTTGTCGGATAGGTCCAGGTTGTCGTCGATCTTGGATTGGCGCAGGTGCGAGACAAGGGATACTCTAGGAGGTGGTTGCCAGGGACGAGGAGGCCGTACTCAGCGCGTGAAGGCGAGCGACGGGGCCGAACGCGGGGCCGCAGACTTCAGGGAGGCGGGTGTGGACGCGCTTGCGCGGGGTCTGTCGACAACAGGCTCGCCGGGCGCGAGCTCGCCGGCGGCCGGAAGAGGAGAAGCAGGGCTGGGGCGGCTGGAGGCGAGGAGGAGCACGACAAAGAGGGCGGCTCGGCGGGAGGAGCTCATGGGCGAGGCGCGAGGCAAGGGCGCCGGAGGAGAAAGGAGGCCATGGAGCACGGGCCGGCATGGAGGCGGGGAGGAGGGCGTGGCGCACCGGCGGGCGTGAGCTTGAAAGGAGGCGGGAGGAGCTTGCAGGGGCCAGGTGGAGGCGTGAGGAGGAGGGAGGCTGCAGGAGGCGGGTGAGGCGAGGTGGGCCTGGGCGGCGCGGAGGCGCTCGGCCCGGGAGGAGAGGGAGGCGCGGAGGGTCGACGAGCGGGACCGGGCGGCAAGGCCAGGAGGAGGCGGGCGGCTCGGCTGGAGGCGGCGGTGGAGCGATTGAGCGAGAGGATGGGAGGTGGTTGCCGAGAGAGGAGGAGGCGGAAGCGACATGTGGGAGAGGAGGAGGCGGCGCGCGTGGGAGGCGGGGGCAGGGCGGGGGTGTTGGTCCATGGTGGGGCGGGGTGTGTGGGTCACTGGGGCGGTTTGACGGGGAAAAAGGAGAGAGAGGGCTGCAGGGGCCAAAGCAGTGGGGCCAGTTGGAAGAGGGAGGGTAGAGAGGCTGTGGGTGGGAGAGGGAGAGGGGAGGGACTGGTGGATTGATGAGGTGGCGGGGTGGGTAGGAAATTGGGGGAGGGGTGAGGTGGCGAGCTGTGAGAGGTGGGTAGGATAGGATTTGGTGGGACTAGGATTTAGAGGGGGCTGGTTTAAAATGTGTGTTTGTTTTGTTTTGTTTATTTTAAAACAAGGCCACTTTGCAAATTAGTTTTTAGGGAAATAAAATATCCAATACGATCGGGGTTTTGTCTTTGAAATAAAGAGGGGTATTTATACAAAGCAAAACTAGGCTTTTCGAAATAGTTCAGACAAACAATGCATGATGATGACGATGCAATGCACAAAAACAACGCGATTTTCTAGTAGTGGTTTTTTTGCGGGATGCCACACTCGTTCTACTACTCGCTGCCGATTGCAGCATCTGCCGTGACCATTCCCACGACAGTTGCATCATGTACTAGGTGTCATCGCTGAACAAAATAAAGGGATAATTCAAATCCTAGTTTTAAAAGTCAAACGCCAATTTGAAAAGTCAAACGGCTATTTTGTTTGGTGGAGGGAGAGTAGGAGACCTACTTGGGGAGGAGTTCCTCTCCCTCCACCGCCGGCCCACTTGGAGACCGAGTTGGGGAGGGACTCCCCTCTTCTTGGAGCGCCACCTGCACCTATATAAGGAGGGGCAGGGCTGCCCCTCCAAGACACAACACACACCCCGCAAACCCTAGCTCCTAGCCGCCGGCGCCGCCACCTCCTGCTGGCGCCACCGCCGCCTAGGGAAAGCCGCCGGCCTTGCCTCCTCCTTGGTGCGTCTAAACCCTAGATCACCGAGGGCTCTCTCATAGTCCACCATACTGCCCGCTTAGGCGGCCCTCACGAGATCTCCTCTACTTCGGTACCACGCAGGTCGCCGGGAATCGCGAGGAGAGTGCTACAACCTCCGCCTGTTGGAACAAGGGAGAGGAAGGTCTTCGAAAATCTGAACGTGTGACCGATCAAGGAAGCGCCGAACGCATCACGGAAGGATCGACTACGCGATCTGGAGATCGGCAAGAGTACGACTACATCACCCACGAGAATCCGCTCTCGTTAAACACTTTGGAATCTTCGAGGGTGAGTTATTCCGTCGACTCGTTGCTACAATCTAGTAGATATATCTTGGCTTGTTTGTTTGTATGCGGTAGAAATTTTTTGTTTTCCATGCTACGAACCCCTACAGTGGTATCAGAGCCGTGTCTATATGTAGATCTGTTGCACGAGTAGAACGCAATGGTCATTGTGGGCGGTGGTGCTTTTATTATCAATTGCTTCTTGTGTACTTTGCTTCTTGCGGTATGGTGGGATGAAGCGGCCCGGGCTAACCTTACATGACATCGTTCATGAGACTTGCTCCACGCTCAACATGCAACTTGTATTGCATAAGTAGCTTTGCGGGTGTCTGTCTCTCCCATTATAGTATAGATCCAATTTACAACAGGCACTTGATAGTTTAAACATCAAAGTTGTGGTTCTTGTTCATAAGTTATATCGACACTTATTGAAAGCCCCAAACCACGTAAAATATGCAATGAAATTAGAGGCATCTAACTTTGTTTTGCAGGGGTGTGCTGTGATGTGATATGTCCATGATTGTGATTATATTTGATGTATGCAATGTTCCTTATTGTAAGTTGGCAACCGGCTGGAGCCATATGGTTGTCTTTAATTTCTGTTAAGACCCGCGTGTGTATTCAAAGTAGTTGTAATAGTTGAAGCTGGTGGACGACAACCATGGAGCGGCATCATTGACCTTCATGCAATGCCGGTGATGATGGAGATCATGTTCGTGCTTGAAGATGGAGATCGGAAGCACAAAGAAGACAGGCCATATCATATCACATATTATGAATTGCATGTTATGTTAATCCTTTATGCATCTTGTATTGCTTAGTTAACGACGGTAGCATTATAAGATGATCCCTCATGCACATGAATTTCAAGTTCTTAAGTGTCCATCCTTAGTAAGCACCGTTGCTAAAGCTTGTTGTTTCAAAGCACCACGTGATGATCGGGTGTGTTAGATTCCAAAAGTGTATACAACGTGAGCAAGCCAGATTTGCTCATGCGGAAGCTAAGGTTTGATATTGAAGAGCCTAGCATGTACAGACATGGTCTCGGAACACGGATCACCGAAAGGTAAAGCATGAATCATATAGTAGATATGATGAACATGTCGATTGTTCGCCATTGAAGCTACATCAACTCTCGTGATGATTGGTTTTGATGTGGTGGATTTGTTTCATGTGATCACTAAAATAATGTGAGGATATTGTTTTGAGTGGCACCTGCGTTCTTTAGCCCGAAGGGCATTGTGTTGTAGCAGAACACTCCGAACGGCGTGATGACGCCGTTTTTTCCTGATCTTCGACCTTGAGTCGAATCTGGTTGTAGCCTGAGTAGGCGTCGAGGAAGGAGAGTTTTTCGCAACCTGCAGTCGAATAGATGATCTAATCGATCCGAGGAAGAGGGAAGTGGTCCTTTGGGCAATGCTTGTTTAGCGACGTGAAATCCACGCACATCCGCAGGATGTCCGTGTCCTTCTTTGGGAACTTCACTGTATTTGCAAGCCACTCGCTTTCTTTGATTTCCCTGATGAAGTCTGCAGTGAGTAGTCTGGTGATTTCTTTGCCGATAGCTTCGGCTCGTGGCTTGGAGAGTCTTCAGATGGACTGTTTGACGGACTTGGTGTCTGGAAAGACGTTGAGTGCGTGCTCGGCGAATTCCCTGGGAACTCCTGGCATGTCCGTAGGACACCAGGCGAAGATTTCCCAGCGCTCACGGAGGAATTCGACGAGTGCGCCTTCCTATGCGGGGCTTAGGTCGTTGGCGATCAGCGCCGTCTTGGAGGCATCCGTCGGATGGACTTGCACCTTCTTTGTGTTGACGGTGGAGTCGAAAGACATGTCCGGTGTGTTTTATCGTGCGACTGGGGGTGCCCCATTGTCTGTCACGTCGCGGAGCCTTAGGAGCTCCTCCTGCATGCCGAATGACTGGGAGATTCTGTTGAAATCCCTGTCGCATTGGTCTGATCGGCTGAAGCTCCCGTGGACTGTGATGACACCCTTCGGTCTTGGCATCTTGAGTAGCAGGTATGCATAGTGTGGGACAGCCAGGAACCTTGCGAATGCTACACGCCCGAGGATGGCGTGGTACTGTGATGGCTAGTCCACTACTTCGAATTCGAGCCGTTCCAGTCGGAAGTTGTCCGGCTTGACGAAGATGATGTCGAGCCATATTTTGCCCAGGGGGAATATGCCTTTCCCTGGAACGATGTCGTGGAACGCGTTCGATTCCTGTGCTGCATCGCGGATCCGCATTGCTGCTAGGGTACCGAACATCGTTGATGCCGCCGCCGTCCATGAAGACGCGACTCATCTCAAGCCTCCGATCTGCGCCTCCACGGGCAGCATGACTGGGCGAGGATCCGCAAGGGTGATCCGAATGATCATGCGTGATGTAGGACTCGATCCGCCGAGGTACTCGGGGATGGCGTGGAGTTGCCACAGCCCAGTTGATTTTTCGGTGATTTTCTTCGCACCCTATTCATGGGCGCCTTCCGATCATCGGTGCTCTTTCGGTGGGATACCGTTCCCAAAGATTGTTCTGTGCTGGTGCGACTGGTTGGTTCGGGCCTCCAACGGGTGGTGGTGGAGGAGCTCCATGCGCTATTTCACCTGGCGCGGGTGCGTTTCCGAACGTAGGGATTGGGGCTTGCTGCCTCATCTGCACCATGCTTTCGTTGAGTTTCTGGAACTCGCGGCAGTCCTTGAGCATGTGGCTGGCCTTCTTTTTGCCATCCTGCTTGTCGATGTAGAAGTGTATGGTGCATGGACCTGAAAGCTTTTCGTATGCTGAGGGTCCGTTATTGCGGTCGCGGCGTTGCCACGACTGCGTTGGGCCCCCCATCGCGGAAGTTTCCTCCGCGGTATCCTCCGCTGTTGCGGTTGGTATCGTTGCGGCGATAGGCGTAGCCAGCCGTGACCATGTCGGGTCCGTCGCGATCGTCGTAGACGCGCGGTCTTCTTTTGCTACGGCGTTCTCGCCGTCGATCGTAGTCGTCTTCTTCTTCCGATTGTGCTCGGTGAATGGAGTCTTCTCCGTCAGCCCACCTGTTGGCGATGTCCATGAGGTGATCGAGCGTTTTGGGCTTGACGCGCCCAAGTTCCTCCTTGAAGTCTTGGCGCTTGACGCCGTCCCTGAAGGCGTCGATGGCCCTCTCTTCGGAGATGTGGGCTGTGGAGTTCTTTGTGTTGGACCAGCGTAGTATGTACGAGCGAATGGATTCGCCCGTTCGCTGAGTGCAGGCTCGCAATTCTTCGATTGAGGCGGGCCTTTTGCTGGTACCCTTGAAGTTTCGGATGAAGTTGTAAGCTAGCTCATCCCAGCTTCGGATGGACCCTAAGGATAGGCTGTTGAGCTAGATCCGGGCTGCGCCTATCAGCTGCAACTGAAGGCATTGCATGGCGGTCTCCTTGTTTCCACCGTGTTGTTTGACGGATGATAAGTGATCGCTGAGCCAAGCCTTTGGGTCTTGAGTGCCGTCGAACTTCGGAGTATCCGAAGGAAGCTTGAAATTTCGCGGCATCCGTGTCCGCCGGACGGATCTGCTGAAGCATCGGGCTCCGCAGAGTTCTCCTTCGTCTTCGTCCATCTCGGATTCAGACGAGCATGCGCGCTTAGATCGCGCTTTGTCGATTTTGCGCTGTGTGAGCGCATCTCTGGCGTCAGAAGTCGGTCGCGTCGCGAACTCTTCTTCCTTCGGGGAAGGTCATGTTCCTCCTCTTCGGATGAAGGGGTGGGGCTGCGGTCGAACCTGATCGGAGCTTTCTTCTTTGGCTCCTTGGGAGTTTCCTGGTGGAGCGCGGCTCCGACGAGTCCGAGTCCGGTAAGGGCGGACTTGTGCATGGCCCTCTTCGGGTACCCCTTGGGAGGTGGGTGGGCCGCGAGGTACACAGTGGCTGCCATGATCACAGCCTGCGGCGTTTTCGGGATGACGTTGCCGTCGGCGTCCATCTCCATGAAGGATGTGTGGAGAGTTCGCGTCAACTCGCGGCGCTCCTTAGGATCCATGTTCTCCATCCGAGAGCGGTGCTTGTTGCCTGGGTTGGCGTTCGAGCTGGAGCCAATGCCCATGGCGGAGAGCGCGGCGCGTCGCGCGCTGGACTCTGAGGCTGCTTGCTTGCGTTTGTCAAGCACCTCCTGCATCTTGACCTGATTCTTGTGCTCCTCGATCAGGAGCAGGTGGTAGGCCATCAGCATATCCCGCGAGGCGTCTGCAGGCAGTACTATGTTGCCTGCCACGGCTTCGCAGACCTGGGTCCATCCTTCTTTGCTAAGGAGGATGGCATGGCCGCCGTTGTTTTCCCCTTCGGGTGGGGGGACTGACTTCTATTCCCACCGTTTCGTTCTGGCGGGTTAGGCGGCGGGTTGGGTGTTTACTGATCCACGTCGCTTTGGATGACTGCGACGCATTGGTAGCGCTCGCAGATTGGTCTGCTGCTGCCGCAGCTTTCAGATCCGAAACCGTAGGTCCCTGCATCCGATGGTGGATCGCACAGATCGGAGTTGCAATTGCCTTGTCAGAGGAATCATCTGTTGATGATGTTGTCGTAAGCACGGGGGTGGGGCCCATGAAGCGGGCCTGATTGATGGTAGGGGCACCCGCTCGGAGGCGGAGGTGCCGGTTGCACCCGGAAGCGAAGCTCAACAGATTTGAGTCCGTCGCCTACAGGCTCGAAGTCCTTCATGGTGGACGGCGAGTGGGCGGTGAAGTCGAAAGCGCCGAAGAGGAGATGACTCTCTGTTGCTGCAGAGTTGTAGAACGATTGGGTTGGGACCGTCACGATCGCACAATCAGCGCCCCCAGTTCCCACAAACGGCGCCAATTGACGAGGTTTGATCTCATCAATTCCCATTGTTATGGACTTGGGTTTTGGAGAAGATGGGGATGTTGGAGATCATGGCACGGTTAGCAAACAAGCAACACAGGGACACAAGGTTTACCCAGGTTCAGGCCCCCGGAGGGAAAACCCTACTCCTGCTTGTCTGCTCTTGATTACGGCAGAACCGAAGGTTACAGGGGTGCGCAGATGCAATTTGGCGTGGAGGTGGATCTAGGTCGTGCCCTCCTGGCCTTTATATAGACTTAGGCAGGTCCCGGGCATAGACCTAGTCGGTTACAAGTTCTAGGGTTTTACCCCTTTGAATTTCCTATCTACGCTAGTCTTGCTCTCCAAGGATCCGAAGGCGTCCTGGGCCTTGGCCACCCGAAAATCGTCATGGGCCGGCGTATATCTGCCGTGGGCCTTCCTTGGGCTGGACCAGGTATGCTGAGACCACGTACCCGTAGGGTATAACCATGTCACCTAGATTAATTTAACTATTAATTAGAACTCAATTTGTCATAAACTTAGTCTAAACTATTGCAAATATGTTGTAGATCTATGGCGGCCCCTACCATCAATTTTAATGCGTTCCTAGAGAAAGAAAAGTTGAAAAACAATGGAAGCAACTTCGCGGATTGGTTCCACAATTTGAGGATTGTCCTCAATGCTGGTAATTTGACCTATGTGCTGGATGCACCGCTGGGTGACCCGCCTGCAGCTGATGCTACTGATGAAGTAAAGAACGTTTACCTTGCTCGAAAGAATTAGTACTCCACAGTTCAGTGTGCTATCTTGTATGGTTTAGAATCGGAGTTTCAGAAAAGGTTTGAGAATTCAGACCCACATGATATTGTCCGTGAACTCAAATTGATCTTTGAGACTCACGCGACAGTTGAGAGTTATGAGGCTTCTGAAAAGTTCTTTAACTGCAAGATGGAAGTGGGCAGCTCCATTAGTGAGCATGTGCTTAAGATGTCTGGGCACGCAAACAAACTTCAAAGCTTGGGTATAGTGATTCCTAATGCTTTAGGGATTTACCGTGTCCTCCAATCACTACCACCAAGTTACAAGAATTTTGTGATGAACTACAATATGCAAAGCATGAACAAGCAGTTGCCAGAACTCTTCTCCATGTTAAAATCTGCAGAAGTGGAGATCAAGAAAGAGCACCAAGTGTTGATGGTCAATAAGACCACCAAATTCAAGAAAGGAAAGTCTAAGCAAAAGGGACACTTCAGGAAGGGTGGTAAGAAAGTTACCGCACCGACGAAGAAGACCAAGGCTGAAGCTAAGCCTGATACTGAGTGCTTTTACTCCAAGGGAGAAGGTCACTGGAAGCGGAATTGCCCAAAGTACTTGGCGGATTTGAAGAACGGCAACATCAAGAAGAAAGGTATATCCGATATACATGTTATTGATGTGTATCTCACTAGTACTCGTAGTAGTGTCTGGGTATTTGATACTGGTTCAGTTGCTCATATTTGTAACTCTAAACAGGTGCTGCAGAATAAACGGAAGCTAGCGAAGAACAAGGTGACGATGCGCGTGGGAAACGGATCAAAGGTTGATGTGATCGCGGTCGGCACGCTACCTCTTCATCTACCATTGGGATTAGTTTTATACTTAAATAATTGTTATTTGGTGCCTGCGTTAAGCATAAACATTATATCGGGATCTTGTTTATTGCGAGACGGTTACTTGTTTAAGTCCGAGAATAATGGTTGTTCGATTTATATGAGTAATATGTTTTATGCACATGCACCTTTGATAGATGGTCTGTTCTTATTGAATCTCGATAGTGGAAATACACATATTAATAACATTGAAGCTAAACGTTTGAAATCGTGCGATAACTCGACTTATATGTGGCACTGTCGTCTTGGTCACATTGTGGTGAAGCGTATGAAGAAACTCCATTCCGATGGACTTCTTGAATCACTTGATTTTGAATCACTTGAAAGATGCGAAGCATGTCTGATGGGTAAAATGACTAAGGCTCCATTTTTTGGTATGATGGAGCGAGCTACAGACTTATTGGAAATCATACATACCGATGTGTGTGGTCCAATGAGTGTAGCATCGCGCGGTGGTTATCGTTATGTTCTTACCTTCACGGATGACTTGAGTAGATATGGGTATATCTATTTCATGAAACATAAGTCCGAAACTTTCAAGAAGTTTAAGGAATTTCAAAGTGAGGTTGAGAATCAACAAAACAAGAAGATTAAATTTCTACGTTCTGATCGTGGAGGTGAATATCTAAGTTACGAGTTTGGCGAACATTTGAAGAAATGCGGAATACTTTCACAATTGACACCGCCGGGAACACCACAGCGTAATGGTGTGTCCGAACATTGTAATCGAACTCTCTTAGATATGGTTCGTTCTATGATGTCACTTAAAAATTTACCGCTATCATTTTGGGGTTATGCATTAGAAACAACCGCATTCACTTTAAATAGGGCTCCATCTAAATCCGTTGAAACGACACCGTATGAATTATGGTTTGGAAGAAACCTAAATTGTCGTTCCTTAAAGTTTGGGGTTGCGAAGCCTATGTAAAGAAGTTACAGCCGGAAAAGCTTGAACCCAAAGCGGAAAAATGCGTCTTCATTGGATACCCAAAGGAAACTATTGGGTATACCTTCTATCATAGATCCGAAGGCAAAATCTTCGTTGCCAAGAATGGATCCTTTCTAGAGAAGGAATTTCTCTCGAAAGAAGTGACTGGAAGGAAAGTAGAACTCGACGAGGTTGTCGAACCTTCTCTCGAAATTGCAAGTAGCGCAGCACCGGAAGAAGTTCCTATGGTGCCTGCACCAATAAGAGAGGAAGCTAATGATGATGATCATGAAACTTCGGTTGAAGTTGCTACCGAGCCTCGCAGGTCAACGAGAATTCGTACCACTCATGATTGGTATGATCCCGTTATGTGTGTCATGTTGGTGGACAACACCGATGACCCTGCGACATATGAGGAAGCGATGATGAGCCCAGATTCCAATAAATGGCAAGAAGCCATGAAATCCGAGATTGGATCCATGTACGGAAACCAAGTATGGACTTTGGTGGACTTACCGGATGGCCGGAAGGCTGTCGAGAACAAATGGATCTTCAAGAAGAAAACAGACGCTGATGGTAATGTTACTGTCTATAAAGCTTGACTTGTCGCAAAAGGGTTTTGACAAATTCAAGGAGTTGACTACGATGAGACTTTCTCACCTGTAGCGAAGCTAAAGTTTGTGAGGATTATGTTAGCAATCGCCGCATATTACGATTTTGAGATATGGCAGATGGAAGTCAAAACAGCGTTCCTCAATGGAGACATTGATGAAGAGTTGTATATGATGCAACCCAAAGTTTTTGTCGATCCTAAAGATGCTAACAAGGTATGCAAAATTCAACGTTCCATATATGGATTGAAGCAAGCATCCCGAAGTTGGAATCAACGTTTTGATAAGGTAATCAAAAGTTTTGGTTTTATACAAACTTATGGAGAAGCTTGTATTTACAAGAAAGTGAGTGGGAGCTCTGTAGCATTCTTAATACTATATTTAGATGACATATTGTTGATTGGGAATGATGTAGACCTTCTTAATAGTGTCAAGGAATATTTGAATAATAGTTTTTCAATGAAAGATCTTGGCGAAGCAGCTTACATATTAGGCATAAAGATTTATAGAGATAGATCGAGACGCCTAATATCATTGTCACAAAGTACATATTTGGACAAAGTTCTAAAGAGGTTTGGAATGGAAGATAGCAAGAAAGGTTCTTGCCCATGTTGCCCAATACGACCTTGAGTAAAACTCAAAGTCCGACAACGGCAGAAGATAGAGAAAGGATGAGTAAGACTCCCTATGCCTCAGCCATAGGATCTCTAATGTATGCCATGCTATGTACTAGACCCGACATTGCATATGCTATTAGTTTGACTAGCAGATATCAAAGTGATCCAGGAGTGGATCATTGGACAGTGGTCAAAAACATCCTTAAGTACTTGAGAAGAATTAAGGATATGGTTCTTTCTAGAGGTGATGAACAGCTCGTTGTTAATGGTTACACCGATGCTAGTTGGAACACCGATCCGGATGATTCTAAATCACAATCTGGATACATATTTATTTTGAATGGTGCAGCAGTTAGCTGGAGGAGTGCAAAGCAAAGCGTTGTGGCGAGATCTTCAACTGAATCAGAATACATGGCTGCTTCAGAGGCTTCGCAAGAAGCGATATGGATGAAAGAGTTCATTACAGAGCTCGGTGTGGTTCCAAGTGCGCTGGACCCAATGTCTATCTACTGTGATAACATGGGCGCCATAGCCAATGCGCAAGAACCAAGGTCACACAAGGAGCTGAAGCATATCAAGCTACGTTTTCACGCTATTCAAGAACATGTCCAAGATGGTGACATAAAGATTTGCAAAGTACACACAGATCTGAATGTGGCGGATCAGTTGACTAAACCTCTCCCGAGGGCAAAACATGACCAACACCAAACTGCCATGGGTGTTCGGTATATTACCATGTAATCTGGATTAGATGACTCTAGTGCAAGTGGGAGACTGTTGGAGATATTCCCTAGAGGCAATAATAAATGTAGTTATTATTATATCTTTGTGTTTATGATAAATGTTTACATTCATGCTATAATAGTATTAACCAGGAAACATTAATACTTGTGTGATTTGTAAACTTAAATTGAAGTCCCTAGTAAAGCCTCTATATATAATACTAGCTTGTTGGTTAATAAATGATTGTGGTTTCCCTATCATGAACATTGAGATGTTATTAACAACAAGATCATATCGTTAGGAGAATGATATGATGGACATACTCCTATAGATAAGCGTAGCATAAAGATCAAGTCATTTTAATAGTTCAATTGCTATATGCTTTCTGATACATAGTAACCTAATTCCTTCGACCATGAGATCATGCATATCACCTTCACCAGAAGGATGCTTTGATGACATCAAACACCACACCCTAACTGGGTGGCTATAAAGGTGGCATTGAGTGTTCGGAAAGTATTGGTTGAGACACATGGATCAAGAGTGAGATTTGTCCATCCATATGACGGATAGATAAACTCTGGGCCCTCTCGGTGGAATGTCATCCAATTAGCTTGCAAGCATGTGACTGGCTCACAAGGGATCACATATCACGGGAACGAGAAAATAGTACTTATCAATAACGAGGTTGAACTAGGTATGCAGAGATACCGACGATCATAACCTCGGATAAGTAAACTATCGTGAGAGAAAGGGAAATTGGTATCGTATGTAAGTGGTTCAATCGATCGCAAATTAATCGTAGAAATATGTGGGAGCCATATGAATTTCCAGATTCCTCTATTGGTTATTGTTCGGAGAAGTGTCTCGATCATGTCCGCATAATTCACGAACCGTAGGGAGACACACTTAAGGATTCGACGTTGTTGAGTAGTTATGGAATGATGAGTAAGATACCAAATGTCGTAGATGCTGCAATCGGCAGCGAGTAGTAGAACGAGGGGCAAGGGCGGCCAGCCATCTGCGGTGTTAGATGAGGGCAAAGACATTGTGGTTTTACCTGGTTCGCCTCGGAGGGTAAAGACCTACTCGCTAGATTGTATTATGAAGGTGGTACAATGGGCGAGCTCGCTATAGGCGGCGAGTCGCTGGTGTATGATGGAATGTGTCTACACGCCTAGGAGGTTTATATAGGCTCACCTCCCTAGGGTTTACATATCTCAACCGAATCGATTAAAGCTTGATACTGCTTAACCTAATCCGACTGGGCCTATCTACTACTTTGGGCCTTGACTTCCGCTTGGTTCCTTCTTGGGCTTCAATCCGCCGCCTTGCGTGCCCACTCGCCAGCTTGGGCCGGAACGCCTGCCGGGTATACCCGGTAGGCACATCCCATCAAGAGTCCCCGAGGCCGTCAGAGATTAGGCGAGGGTGGCCGCAATGCGTCGAGTATACTTCAGAGTAGACATCCATTCGAATCATCGGCGGGCTCTGATAAAGGAGAAAACCAGTCATCCGTGTCGCACTTTGGCGAGTCGAGTCGGCGAAACACTGTCATAGTGATTGGATCGGCGAGCCGAGTGGCTGAAGTTGGACCGTCAAACGTGGTCAAACTAGCCGTTGGGGTAATCCAACGGTAACTTTTGGCGTAATCATCGCGCGGTAACGGTTCCCTGATTTGGCGGGTAACATCCGCTATATAAGGGGAATGGCAGGCGATCGGAGAACCACCTTCTCACCATTTCCTCCGACTGCGCGCATTTTCGCCTCCCTTCTCATCGCGACCTAGCCGACCAGAAATCCCCCGACCCCCAACAAATCTCTCAGCCATGGCCCTCTCCACCGAGCCTTGGGGTAGATCTAAGTGCACGAGGGCGCAACTGGCTTCCTTCGAGGAGGCCGGGATCTTGCGAGCTGGCTGCTAGCACATCCCTGCGGCCGGAGAGACGACCCCGAATCCGTGAGAGAGGGAATTCATCTGCTTCACCAGCCATCTTGAACGGGGGCTAGGGTTCCCACGCCCGTTCTTCCGCTTCGCGCTTAGTACGGATCCACCATCGGATTCGGGTCCCCACAAAGATCGGCAACCGCCATCTTTGTGGCGTTATGCGAAGTGCTACTGGCTGCCGCCCTACTTCCTCTATGGCAAGATTTGTTCCACGGACGGATCACGCGAGGAGGCGGCCCAATGCTTGCCGCGGGCCTAACCTTCCAAATGAAGTCAAGGCTTCATTTTTCGATTTGATGCCGCCAAGGCAAGCTTAATCGGAAGAAGTCGTGGTTCTATGTTGCCGAGGCGACCGGGAGGCGACGCGATTCCGCGGTACTCCGCCAACAGGGCCGAGTCGCGCCGTCTCCAAGTCGGCAAGCTCCCCAACGACCATCGGATGGTCGTTGACGAGATGCTCCAGACCATCCGCAGCCTGAAGAAGAAGGGCCTCCAGACGATCAACCTATACAACTGCTGGCTCGGGCGGCGGCTTGTCCCTCTGGCTCGACGCGACCATTATATGTACCAAGACATCGGGAAGACTCGACGAAGGCTGCCACGAGTGGAAGCCGGAGGACTACATCCCAAGATCGAAGAAGATCACCCAGCGGTGTACCGACAAGCCGGGGTCGCACCTTACACCGCAAAGCGTCCAGCCCCAACGGTAATCACCTCGCTTCATTTGCAGTCGCAGTTTTTTTGCAGTCGCGGTAATTCTAATTTCATCTTGCATTCCTTGTAGCTGTTCCAAGTGGTGTAAGGATGGCTCCCGCCTTCGGACGACGAGAATTCGAGCTCGTCCGTCCAGGACATGGGCGAGTCGCCTCCCGCCAAAGGCGATTCTGGGAGCGACGAGATCGATGACGATGACGAGTCCGAGGAGGAGGTCGCCCCGCTGGTTCGCAAGACCCGCGGGCAGCGACAGCGTGAGCTTGAGGCGAGTAAAAGCCTCGAGCATCCAGATGACGACGAAGAACTTCCGGAGACCACCTCGCGCCAACAAGCTACTCCGTCAAAGAAGAAGAAGAAGAAGGAGAAGGAGGCGAAGGCTCCTCCGAAGAGGAAGCCGAAGCCGACGAGGCCGGCCTCGCCGCCGCACTCGGCGAGCAGTTCCGACGCCCCCAGCCCGGCCAAGGACGAGGCGCCGCCAACGACAGCCGTGCTGGACACGGCCACCGTCGAGGTGCCGCTGGCTTCAATGCCTCCGCCATTCGTCCCAGTCTCTGGGCTAGGGATGCTCCGGCTGCAGCGGCGTCGCCTCACAGGGAAGCCCCTGCCGAAGATATCCCAGAGGCTCCGGCTGCGGCCTCAACGACGAAGAAGCCGTCCGTGTCTTGGGCACGGGACGTCCTGGAGATGGGGCTCAGTCGCCAACTGGGCCCTGAACTGGAGAAACCGGCCGGCCTCCGCATGGGGCTACGCTTTATTCCAGTCGCCAAGTGAGTACCCTCACCCTCATTTGTCTTCCATAACCACTTGAACTATCTTAGCTTACGCGATTGATGTACAGGACCGGAGTGAAGAGAATGGGCCACCCGACCGTGGCTAAGGTGCCACCCGTCACCAGCGAGGAAGATCCTTCCCGTAAGAGGAAGGCGGACGAGGTCGTCGACCCTACAGATGGCAGCAAGAAGGCCAAGGGCGATGACGTCGTCACGATCTCTGACGATACGGCGGTCGCTACCGATCCCGCAATGAGGCGCGTCCCACGGGAGGGCGCCTCGCCTGGAATGTCCGAGCCGACCTCCTTCGGGGCGGGTGCCTCCATCGCGACATTCCCACGCTTTATGGCCAAAGCGGCCACGGCGAGTGGAACTTCTCCATCGAGCCATGCACATGGGGTCGCCGATGCGGAAATCGACCAATGTCGTGGGTATACGCCAGCTCTCCTCGCGTCTGTGGATGCGATACAACTCCATGGCATGCTTGGCGCAGCCATCCAGGTATGTCCAGTCCCCGAGGATTAGGTCGGTGTTTTGCAGCGGTCTGATCCTTTAAGCGCCTTGTTATTATTTTTCGCGTCCAGTCCCTGAGTGCGCACTCGCTGAATTTCAGCGGGTGGGCACTTAAAATTTCTTGAGTGCCAGTCCCCGAGTGCACACTCGCTGAATTTCAGCGGGTGGGCACTTACGATTTTTCGCATCGTCTAACTATTTGAATGATGTGTAGGGTCTGCAACGTGAATCAGCTGACCGATTGGCAGCGAAGCACCGCGCGGAGAAGGAACTGGCCACCGTCTAGGAAGCGAATAAAGGGCTTCAGGCGGTTGCCACGAAGGCGGAGGAAGCTCGCCAGGGACTTGTCCCCGCGGGTGAATTGGCAGCGGCGCACTCGGCTCTGAGCTCGGCTGAAAAGCGGATCGCCGATCTCGAGCGCGAGCTGCGAGAGGCGAAGGAGGAAGCGAGCTCGGCTGATGGGCGAGCCAAGGCCGCCATTGCGGCCGCCGAAGAGGATCGTAAAGTGTCGGACGCCCTTGTTGCTGGGCTTCAGGACGATCATACTGCGCTTCAACGCTTCATCACGGATCTCGCCCGCCCGCTGATTGGTAAGTGCGCTTGCCTCTGCCAGTAGCTTGTGCTGTTTGTGATGTCCAACGTACTCACTGTTGTCCTCTGCTCGCAGGTCGCATCATTGATAGCGCAGACGAGGCGAGCTCGCTCGACGCACGACAGTGTGTGGGCATGCTCGTTGACTCGGCGACATTGTCGGCGACGTGCATCCGAGCATACCTCCAGGAGATATCACCCACAGAGGTGATTCCCAGCAACCTCGTCGAGATGTGGAAGTACATGGAGAAGGCGCCCTCGGTAGTTGAATTCTTGACGCGGTCGGCGTTTCGACGCGGAGCATCAACGGCGCTGAGCCTTGGACTTGCTCATTTCCCAGAGGACTTCGACCTCGATGACGTGACGAGCGGCTACCCTTTGTCTACTGGCGCGGTGGAGCTTTCCGAGGTGCTCAAGTTGACGGACCGCGCCGCGGTGTACTCGGAGCGTGTCTGGGCAATGGGCGATCTCCTTCCCTACCAGGAGACGGTTTTCGCGCCCCACGACCCTGAGCCGCCGCACCGGGACTTCAAGGTCGAGCAGCCTTTCCGCGCGGCGATGGAGGGTGAGCTGATGACGTACCCGTCAAACCCATACACGCCATTCATTCGCGGTCGTCGAGGTGCTGGCGAGTCGTCGTCGAAGCCTGCAGAATAGGGTATTTTGCCCTGAGGCGTTAGTAGCAGGTCTGCCGTATGGGCATATTTTGTAATGTGAAACAATGCGACATGCTTTTGAATGAGACATCGTGTCTGTGTTGGAATTTGTCATATGTTTTGTGATTGTGGTTTGAACGAGTCCCCGAGCGCGTCCGCCCTTTTGTGGGGTTTACCTCGTGTATGATATGTTTGTTGTTTTTGAATGTTTTGTTATTGTTGTATACTCGTCCGGACTCGAAGAGCCAGTCGCAGGGCGACTCCCTTGAACGCCCTATACTTAACCGTTTTCCCTTGCGCGAATGGGGTCGGGTGGCCGAGTCCCCGAGCGTGGTACTTGGTTGTTCTAGGTGCGACTCGAGGGTGGTTGAGGACTTGGCGCGTTGGCTTAGGCGCATCACTCCTGCCTGGCCCGTTGGGTCAGTGCATGGCGAGTCCTGGGCATGCTCTCTTACTTGGCGTTTTCCCGAGCCGCTCGCGATGAACTGGTAGTCAGTCCCCGAGCGTGGTACTTATCCGTTCGAGTCGCTATGCCGAGGATGCGGAGGACCGTGGTCGCATTTGAAGCGAAGGCGCTTGTCTTGGCCGAAGCCGCGGCAGGCGACTCCAATGGGGCTCGGTAGGCGTTTTCGTGGACGATGCAAGACCTCGGGTTACTCGGTTTTGGCCGCACTACTTAGCCGTGTCGATCGCTGTACCAAAGGTTGACTTCTACGGTTAGCTTGACGTCACATTATACGAACGAGTGGCACAAGACATGGATAGTAAGCGCAATTTGGTAACCAATTTTTTATTTCACAGATCGGAGAGTACATATGTGGGGTTCTAGGGTAGAACTTCCGAGGATGTTTACATTCCATGGTCGCTAACGTCGAGTTCACCGTCCCGCGGGACGTCGATGAGGTAGTAGGCGTCGTTGCAAGTACTCGCCGATGGCGAATGGTCCCTCCCACGAGGGAGAGCTTGTGCATGCCCTTCTTGTCCTGGATGAGGCGCAACACCAGGTCGCCTTCCTGGAAGGTGCGAGTCCTCACCCGCCGGTTGTGGTAGCGGCGGAGTCCCTGCTGGTATATGGCGGTGCGAGACCGAGCGAGGTCACGTGCCTCGCCGAGGGTCGACTCGCCTCTTGGCGCGAGTTCGCTTTGCAGCCTCCGTAGTGGACGACCCGTGAAGTCGTGCTCGAGCTCGGTGGGCATGACTGCCTCGGTGCCGTACACCATGAAGAAGGGGGTGAATCCTGTCGACCTGTTGACCGAGGTGCGTATGCCCCAGATGACGGAGGGTAGCTCCTCGACCCAGCACCCGGCGGTGCGCTCGAGGGGTACTTGGAGTCGCGGCTTCAGGTCGTGGAGGATGCTTTGGTTGGATCGTTCTGCTTGGCCGTTGGACTCCGGGTGGGCGACCGACGCGAGGTCGAGCCGGATGTGGTGCTCTTCGCAGAATTCGGCCATGGCTCCTTTGGCAAAGTTGGTGCCGTTGTCCGTGATGATGGAGTTTGGGAACCCGTAGCGATATATGAGCTCGCGTAGGAATTTAGTGGCGGTCTTCCCATCGCATTTCCGGACTGGCTTGGCCTCCACCCACTTTGTGAATTTGTCGACCGTGACCAGCAGGTGGGTGTAGCCGGAGGGGGCCTTCTTGAAGGGTCCTACCATATCCATGCCCCACACAGCGAATGGCCAGGTGATGGGGATTGTTTTGAGCGCTGAGCTCGCACGCGGCGTCGGCGATTGCACCCGGCGCACCGCTGGACAATGTCGACAGCATCGGCGTGTGCGGTGGGCCAGTAGAAGCCATGTCGCATAGCCTTGGCGACAAGAGAGCGGGCGCCGACATGGTGGCCGCAGTCACCGGAGTGGATGTCGTGGAGGATCTTGCGTCCTTCGGCGGGTTGGACGCAGCGTTGGAACACGCCGGTGACACTGCGCTTGTGGAGCTCGCCGTCGATGATGGTGTCGGACTTGCATCGACGAGCGATCATCCGAGCATCTGTCTTGTCTGCCGACAAGGTGCCGACTTCCAGGTAGGTGATGTAGGGCTTGGTCCAGTTGTCGTGGTATTGCACGGCAGATGCTACTGGGGGTAGCTTACGTAGAGGGAGCAAGGCGACGTAGGAGAATCCGGGAGCGAGATTGGCACACGATGTACCCAGGTTCACGTCCCCTCGGTGGAGGATCGCTACGTCCCGCTATCAATCCAGTATATGATCATAGATTGGTTTACATGGGAGCCGCCGTAGGTGGAGGAAGAGACTAGATCTAATCTATTGTGAGACCGGATACCCCGTGGGGGTGCCCCTGGTGGCTTTATATATGTAGTCACCTAGGGTTTACAAGTGCACTAATGGGCTTTGTATTGGAGTCGCCGTCTCGGGCCTCCAGTCGGAGCCACTCGTCTAGGTCCAGCATGCGCCAGTCAGATTGCAGTCGACCCGCCTGGCTTGGCTTCATCGGCTCGATCCGGTGGCGAATCCGCTTCGTGGGTATACCCCGATTGGTATTCCCCCATCAGTAGTCCCCGAGCGCGTTGTTGATTCGACACGGGCTTGAGGCAGGGCGCGGAGAGTCTTGACGATGGGTCGTGGCAAATCGGCGACGAGCTCCTGAACAGAGAAAAGAACCGTGAAGCGGGAGGCGGTCGGCGTGAGCCAGTCGGTGATGGCCAGTTGGCGAAAGACACAGGGTGTCGGTGAAGCCGCCAGTTGCGGCGAGTCCCCAAACATGGAGCGTGCCGAGTCCCCGAGCGCAGCGAGTGGAGAGGTCGAGCGACCGGCGAGTGCCGAGTCCCCGAGCGCGACGAGTGGTGAGGTCGAGCGACCGGCGAGTGTCGAGTCCCCGAGCATGCCGAGTGGCGAGGTTGGGCGACCGGCGAGTGGCGCTGTCTGTAGCGCGCCGAGTCCCCGAGCGTGTTGAGTACGCGAGGGCAAGTTCGCGGTGGCGAGTCCCCGAGCACGTTGAGTACGCGAGGGTGAGTCCGCGGTGGCGAGTCCCCGAGCGTGTCGAGTACGCGAGGGCGAGTCTGCGGTGGCGAGTCCCCGAGCGCGGAGAGTACACGAGTGGAGAGTTTGCGGTGGAAAGTCGACGAGGGCGAGCCGCGGTCGCGGAACCACGCGTACACGCAGGATGCCTAGGAGTAGTCCCCGAGGCTCGAGTTGGCTTGTAGAGGCGACTTGAGGCTCTTTAGAGATGCATATTCTGAAAATAGTAGTAGTTGCTGCCGAGCGACCGGCGAGCGACGCTGTCTGTAGCGTGCCGAGTGGCGAGGTCGAGTTACCGACGGGCGCCGAGTCCCCGATCATGGCGAGGGGCGAGGTCGAGCGACCGGCGAGCGTTGAGCCCCCGAGCGCGGCGAGTAACGAGGTTGAGCGCTGAGCCCCGAAGCGCGGCGAGTAACGAGGTTGAGCGCCGAGCCCCCAAGCGCGGCGAGTGGTGAGGTCGAGCGACCGGCGAGCGCGGCGAGTGACGAGGTCGAGCACCCGGCGAGCGCCGAGTCCCCGAGCGCGGCGAGCGACGAGGTTGAGCGCCGAGCCCCCAAGCGCGGCGAGTGACGAGGTCGAGCGACCGGCGAGCGCGGAGTCCCCGAGCGCGGCGAGTGACGCAGGTAGAGTGCCCGATGAGCGCTGAGTCCCAGCGCGAAGCGACGAGGTTGAGCGCCGAGCCTAAGCGCGGGCGAACGAGGTCGGCGACCGCGAGCGCGAGTCCCGAGCGCAAGTGACGAGGTCGGCGCCATGAAGCGCCGAGTCCCAGCGGCGAAGCGAGGTCGAACGACCGACGGGTGCCGAGTCCCCGAGCGCAGAGAGCGGCGTGGCCGAGCGATCGGCGAGCGCTGAACAACCAAGCGCGGCGAGTGGCGCGGTCTAGCGTGCCGAGTCCGCGAGGGCGAGGTCGCAATGGCGAGGCCATGATGGTGTAGGGGTTCGTAGCATGGAAAACAAAAATTTTCTATCGCATACACACAAACAAGCCAAGATCTATGTACTAGATTGTAGCAATGAGTCGATGGAATAACTTACCCTCGAAGATTCCAAAGTGTTTAACGAGAGCGGATTCTCGTGGGTGATGTAGTCGTACTCTTTCCGATCTCAAGATCGTGTGGACGATCCTTCCGGCCATGCTCAGCAGCTCCGCAATCGGTCACACGTTCGGTACTGATTTAAGACCTTCCTCTCCTTGTTCCAGCAGACGGAGGTTGTAGCACTCTCCTCGCGATTCCGGAAAGACAACTGGCGTGGTACCGAAGTAGAGGGAAATCCTGAGGGCTTCGCCTTTAGCCGGAGGCAGTATGGTGGATTATGAGAGAGGCTATTAGTGGTCTAGAGATTAGACACACCAATTAGAAGGCTCTAAACCGCAGGCTAAAGCAATTATAAGCTCTAAACCAAACGGCTCTAAACCTGAGATTAGAGGTAGAAACTTGTGTGTCTCAAGGAGGAGCCCCGCCTCCTTTTATAGGTGGAGGGCTAGGCGCCAGGAGGGAGGGAGTCCCTCCCAACTCTTCCTAGGGCTGGCGCCGCTTGGAGGAGAGGAACTCCTCCTCCAAGTTGGTTTCAACCTCCTCTTGCTTGTTTCCCACAGTTTCGCTTCCCGCAGCTCGCTTTTCCACAGCTTCGCTTTTAGCCGCTTGACTTTCAAACCGGCAATTTGACTTTCATGTTTTGGAACAGCAAGAACACTTAGTACATGATGCAATCATTCAATGACACATTCATGTACCTCCCCGGAGTACCGGACAATCCGGACCTTCTAGAACATTCCCATGAAAACACCTAATCATTCCCGAACTCCAAACGGACTTTCCTTATATGAATCTTATTCTCCGGACCATTCCGGATCACCTCGTGATATCCCGGATCCCATCCGAGACCAACAACATTCGGTCTCTTTCTCATACTACCATAACTACTCAAACAACGTCGAATCCTTAAGTGTGTCTCCCGGTTCGTGAATTATGCGGACATGATCGAGACACTTCTCGAACAATAACCAATAGAGGAATCTGAAATTCATATGGCTCCCACATATTTCTACGATTACTTTGCGATCGAATGAACCACTTACATACGATACCAATTTCCCTTTGTCTCACGATAGTTTACTTATCCGAGGTTATGATCGCGGTATGCATGCATACCTAGTTCAACCTCTACCGATAAGTACTCTTTTCTCGTTCCTGTGATATGTGATCCCTTGTGACCCAGTCACATGCTTGCAAGCTAATTGGATGACATTCCACCGAGAGGGCCCAGAGTATATCTATCCGTCATATGGATGGACAAATCCCACTCTTGATCCATGTGTTTCAACCAATACTTTCCGAACACTCAATGCCACCTTTATAGCCACCCAGTTACGGTGTGGTGTTCGATGTCATCAAAGCATACATCCGGTAAAGGTGATATGCATGATCTCATGGTCGAAGGAATTAGGTTACTATGTATCAGAAAGCATATAGCAATTGAACTATTGAAATGACTTGATCTTTATGCTACGCTTATCAATAGGAGTATGTCCACCATATCATTCTCCTAACGATATGATATTGTTGTTGATAACATCTCAATGTTCATGATAGGGAAACCACAATCATTTAATCAACCAACAAGCTAGTGAAGTATAGAGGCTATACTAGGGACTTTCAAATTAAGTTTACAAATCACACAAGTATCAATGTTTCCTTGTTAATACTATTATAGCATGAATGTAAACATTTATCATAAACACAAAGATATAATAATAACTACATTTATTATTGCCTCTAGGGCATATCTCCAACCTCCCCACTTGCACTAGAGTCATCTAATCTAGATTACATGGTAATATACCGAACACCCATGGCAGTTTGGTGTTGGTCATGTTTTGCCCTCGGGAGAGGTTTAGTCAACGGATCCGCCACATTCAGATCTGTGTACTTTGCAAATCTTTATATCCCCATCCCGGATATGTTCTCGAATAGCGTGAAAACGTAGCTTGATATGATTCACTTCTTGTGTGACCTTGGTTCTGCGCATTGGCTATGGCGCCCATGTTATCACAAGAGATAGACATTGGGTCCAACGACTAGGAACCACACCCACCAGTAATGAACTCTTTCATCCATATCGCTTCTTGTGAAGCCTCCGGCAGCCATGTATTCCGATTCATTGAAGATCTCGCCACAACGCTTTGCTTTGCACTCCTCCAGCTAATCGCTGCACCATTCAAAATAAATACGTATCCGATTGTGATTTAGAATCATCCGGATCGGTGTTCCAACTAGCATCGGTAACCATTAACAACGAGCTGTTCATCACCTCCATAAGAAAGAACCATATCCTTAGTTCTTCTCAAGTACTTAAGGATGTTTTTGATCATTGTCCAATGATCCACTCTGGATCACTTTGATATCTCGCTAGTTAAACTAACAAAGATATGCAATGTCGGGTCTAGTACATAGCATGGCATACATTAGAGATCCTATGGCTGAGGCATAGGAGTCTTACTCATCCTTTCTCTATCTTACGCCGATGTCGGACTTTGAGTTTTACTCAAGGTCGATAGCAACATGGGCAAGAACCCTTTCTTGCTTTCTTCCATTCCAAACCTCTTTAGAACTTTTTCCAAATATGTACTCTGTGACAATGATATTTGGCTTCGATCTATCTCTATAAATCTTTATGCCTAATATGTAAGTCGCTTCGCCAAGATCCTTCATTGAAAACTATTATTCAAATATTCCTTGACACTATTAAGAAGGTCTACATCATTCCCAATCAACAATATGTCATCCACATATAGTATTAAGAATGCTACAGAGCTCCCACTCACTTTCTTGTAAATACAAGCTTCTCCATAAGTTTGTATAAAACCAAAACTTTTGATTACCTTATCAAAACGTTGATTCCAACTTCGGATGCTTGCTTCAATCCATAGATGGACCTTTGAAGTTTGCATACCTTGTTAGCATCTTTAGGATCGACAAAACCTTTGGGTTGCATCATATACAACTCTTCATCAATATCTCCATTGAGGAATGTTGTTTTGACATCCATCTGCCATATCTCATAATCATAATATGCAGCGATTGCTAACATAATCCTCAGACTTTTAGCTTTGCTATCGTGAGAAAGTCTCATCGTAGTCAACTCCTTGAATTTGTCGAAACCTTTGCGACAAGTCGAGCTTTATAGATAGTAACATTACCATCAACATCTGTTTTCTTCTTGAAAATCCATTTGTTCTCGACGACCTTCCGCCCATCCGGTAAGTCCAACAAAGTCCATACTTGGTTTTCGTACATGGATCCAATCTCGATTTCATGGCTTCTTGCCATTTATTGGAATCTGGGCTCATCATCGCTTCCTCATATGTCTCGGGGTCATCGGTGTTGTCCACCAACATGACACTCATAACGGATCATACCAACTGGAGTGGTACGTTGCGTTGACCTCCGAGGCTTTGTAGCAACTTCAATCAAGTTTCATGATCATCATCATTAGCTTCCTCTCTAATTGCAGGCACCATAGGAACTTCTTCCAGGTCTTACTACTCATAATTTCGAGAGAAGGTTCGACAACCTCGTCGAGTTCTACTTTCCTTCCTTCCACTTCTTTCGAGAGAAAATTTCTCTAGAAAGGATCCATTCTTGGCAACGAAGATTTTGCCTTCGGATCTATGATAGAAGGTATACCCAATAGTGTCCTTCGGGTATCCTATGAAGACGCATTTTTCCGCTTTGGGTTCAAGCTTGTCCGGCTGTAACTTCTTTACATAGGCTTCGCATCCCCAAACTTTAAGGAACGACAATTTAGGTTTCTTGCAAAACCATAATTCATACGGTGTCGTTTCAACGGATTTAGACGGTGCCCTATTTAAAGTGAATGCGGCTGTTTCTAATGCATAACCCCAAAATGATAGCGGTAAATCTGTAAGTGACATCATAGAACGAACCATATCTAAGAGAGTTCGATTACGACGTTCCGACACACCATTACGCTGTGGTGTTCCCGGCGATGTCAATTGTGAAAGTATTCCGCACTTCTTTAAATGCTCGCCAAACTCGTAACTTAGATATTCACCTCCACGATCAGATCGTAGAAATTTAATCTTCTTGTTACGTTGATTCTCTACCTCACTTTGAAACTCCTTAAACTTCTCGAAAGTTTCGGACTTATGTTTCATGAAATAGATATACCCATATCTACTCAAGTCACCTGTGAAGGTAAGAACATAACGATAACCATCACATGATGCTACACTCATTGGACCACACACATCGGTATGTATGATTTCCAATAAGTCCGTAGCTCGCTCCATCATACCGTAAATGGAGTCTTAGTCATTTTTCCCATCGACATGCTTCAGATCTTTCAAGTGATTCAAAATCAAGTGATTCAAGAAGTCCATCGAATGGAGTTTCTTCATACGCTTCACCCAATGTGACCAAGACGACAAGTCCACATATAGGTCAAATTATCGCTTGATTTCAAACGTTTAGCCTCAATGTTGTTGATATGTGTATTTCCACCATCGAGATTCAATAAGAATAGACCATCTATCAAAGGTGCATGTGCATAAAACATATTACTCATATAAATCGAACAACCATTATTCTCTCGACTTAAACAAGTAACCTCGCAATAAACAAGATCCCGATATAATGTTCATGCTCAACGCAGCACTAAATAACAATTATTTAAGTATAAAACTAATCCCGATGGTAGATGAAGGGGTAGTGTGCCGACCCGATCACATCAACCTTTGATCCGCTTCCCACGCATCGTCACCTCGTTCTTCGCTAGCTTCCGCTTATTCTCAGAAAGCACTGCTTCGAGTTACAAATATGAGCAACCGAACCAAAGATCAAATACCTGTGCACTACTACGAGTACTAGTGAGATACACATCAATAACATGTATATCGATATACCTTTCTTCTTGATGTTGCCGTTCTTCGATCCGCCAAGTACTTTGGGCAATTCCGCTCAAAGGACCTTCTCCTTGCGAAAAGCACTCGCCTCAGGCTTGGGTCCAGCCTTGGTTTTTCTTCGCAGCGTAACCTTCTTACCACCCTTCTTGAAGTGTCCTTTGCTTAGACTTGCCCTTCTTGAGTTTGGTGGTCTTATTGACCATCAACACTTGGTGTTCTTTCTTGATCTCCACTGCAGACTTTAACATGGCAAACAGTTCGCAACTCTTTGTTCATGTTCGCATGTTGTAGTTCATCACAAAGTTCTCAGAACTTGGTGGCGGTGATCGAGGACGCGTAAATCCCCAAAGCATTAGGAATCACTATACCCAAGCTTTGAAGTTTGTTTGCGCTGACATCTTAAGCACATGCTCACCGACGGAGCTGCCTCTTCCATCTTGCGCTAAAGAACTTTTCAGAAGCCTCATAGCTTTCAATTGCCGCATGAGTCTCAAAAATCAATTTGAGATCCTCGACAATATCATATGGGTCTGACTCTTCAAACCTTTTCTGAAGCTCCGATTCTAAACCATACAAGATAGCACACTGAACTATGGAGTACCGATTCTTCCGAGCGAGGTAAACATTCTTTACTTCATCGGAAGCATCAGCTGCAGGTGGGTCACCTAGCGGTGCATCCAGCACATAGGTCAAATTACCAGCTGTGAGGACAATCCTCAAATTGCGGAACCAATCCGCGAAGTTGCTTCCATTGTTTTTCAACTTTTCTTTCTCTAGGAACGCATTAAAATTGATGGTAGGGGCTGCCATTGATCTACAACATATTTACAATAGTTTAGACTAAGTTTATGACAAATTGAGTTCAAATTAATTAATGAAATTAAACTAGGTGAACTCCCACTCAAAACAACATCCCTCACATTGTTTTAGTGATCACACGAACCAAATCCACTACATCAACACCGATCATCACGAGAGTTGATATAGTTTCAATGGTGAACAATCGCCATGTTCATCATATCTACTATATGATTCATGCTTTACCTTTCGGTGATCCGTGTTCCGAGACCATGTCTGTACATGCTAGGCTCGTCAAGATCAAACCTTAGTTTCTGCATGAGCAAATCTGGCTTGCTCACGTTGTATACACTTGCGTAATCTAACACACCCGATCATCACGTGGTGCTTCAAACAACAAGCTTTAGCAACGGTGCTAACTAAGGGTGAACACTTTATGATTTGAAATTCATGTGCATGAGGGATCATCTTATAATGCTACCGCTGCCTACTAAGCAATACAAGATGCATAAAGGATTAACATCACATGCAATTCATAATATGTGATATGATATGGCCTTTCTTCTTTGTGCTTCCGATCTCCATCTTCAAGCACGAACATGATCTCCATCATCACCGCATTGCATCAAGGTCAATGACGCTTCACCATGGTTGTCTTCCACCGCTTCAACTATTACAACTACTTTGAATAGACACGGTCTTAACATAAATTAAAGACAACCATATATTCCCGCCGTTGCCAACTTACAATAAGGAACATTGCATACATCAAATATAATCACAATCATGGCCATATCACATCATCAGACACCCTGCAAAACAAAGTTAGACGCCTCTAATTTTCTTTGCATATTTTACGTGGTTTGGGGATTTCAATAAGTGTCGCTCTAACTTACGAACAAGAACCACAACATTGATACTAGCATTGTTGATCACCCGTTGTAAATTGAATCTTAACTATGTTGGGAGAAACAGCACCATAAAGCCACTTATGCAATACAAGTTGCATGTTAAGAGTGGAGCAAGTCTCATGAACGATGTCATGTAAGGTTAGCCCGGCCGCTTCATCCCAACATACCGCAAGATGCAAAGTACACAAAAAGCAATCGACAATAAAGCATCAACGCCCACAATGACCATTGTGTTCTACTCAGGCAACAGATCTACATATAGACACGGCTCGATACATTGTAGGGGTTCGTAGCATGGAAAACAAAAATTTCTATCGCATACAAACAAACAAGCCAAGATCTATCTACTAGATTGTAGCAACGAGTCGATGGAATAACTTACCTCGAAGATTCCAAAGTGTTTAACGAGAGGATTCTCGTGGGTGATGTAGTCGTATTTTCCGATCTCAAGATCGTGTGGACGATCCTTCCGCGCATGCTCCAGCGCCCGCAATGATCACACGTTCGTACTGAAGAAGACCTTCCTCTCCCTTGTTCCAAAGTGGTGAGGTTGTAGCACTCTCGCGATTCCGCAAGACAACGGCGTGGTACCGGAAGTAGAGGGGAAATCCCGCAGGGCTTCTCCTTAAGCCGGAGCGAGTATGGTGGATTATGAGAGAGGTCTATTAGTGGTCTAGAGATTAGACACACCAATTAGAAGGCTCTAAACCGCAGGCTAAAGCAATTAGAAGCTCTAAACCAAACGGCTCTAAACCGAGATTAGAGGTAGAAACTTGTGTGTCTCAAGGAGGAGCCCCGCCTCCTCCTTTATAGGTGGAGGGCTAGGCGCCAGGAGGGAGGAGTCCTCCCCAACTCGGCCTAGGGCTGGGCCGCTTGGAGGAGAGGAACCTCCTCCAAGTTGGTTTCAACCTCCTCTTGCTTGTTTCCCACAGCTCGCTTCCCACAGCTTCTGTTTTAGCCGCTTGACTTTCAAACCGCAATTTGACTTTCATGTTTTTGGAACAGCAAGAACACTTAGTACATGATGCAATCATTCAATGACACATTCATTTACCCTCCCGAGTCTTGGGACAATCCGGACCATTCTAGAACATTCCCGATGAAAACACCTAATCATTCCCGAACTCAAACGGGACTTTCCTTATATGAATCTTATTCTCCGGACCATTCCGGATCACCTCGTGATATCTCGGATCCCATCCGAGACTCAACAACATTCGGTCTCTTTCATACTACCATAACTACTCAAACAACGTCGAATCCTTAAGTGTGTCTCCCTACGGTTCGTGAATTATGCGACATGATCGAGACACTTCTCCTAACAATAACCAATAGAGGAATCTGAAATTCATATGGCTCTACATATTTCTACGATTACTTTGCGATCGAATGAACCACTTACATACGATACCAATTTCCCTTTGTCTCACGATAGTTTACTTATCCGAGGTTATGATCGTCGGTATCTCGCATACCTAGTTCAACCTCGTACCGATAAGTACTCTTTTCTCGTTCCTGATATGTGATCCCTTGTGACCCAGTCACATGCTTGCAAGCTAATTGGATGACATTCCACCGAGAGGGCCCAGAGTATATCTATCCGTCATATGGATGGACAAATCCCACTTGATCCATGTGTTTCAACCAATACTTTCCGAACACTCAATGCCACCTTTATAGCCACCGCCACGGTGGTGTTTGATGTCATCAAAGCATCCATCCGTAAAGGTGATATGCATGATCTCATGGTCGAAGGAATTAGGTTACTATGTATCAGAAAGCATATAGCAATTGAACTATTGAAATGACTTGATCTTTATGCTACGCTTATCAATAGGAGTATGTCCACCATATCATTCTCCTAACGATATGATCTTGTTGTTGATAACATCTCAATGTTCATGATAGGGAAACCACAATCATTTAATCAACCAACAAGCTAGTGAAGTATAGAGGCTATACTAGGGACTTTCAAATTAAGTTTACAAATCACACAAGTATCAATGTTTCCTTGTTAATACTATTATAGCATGAATGTAAACATTTATCATAAACACAAAGATATAAAAATAACTACATTTATTATTGCCTCTAGGGCATATCTCCAACAGATGGCGTGGCCACGGCGGGCGAGTCACCGATCGTGGCATGTCGTTGATGATAGCGAGTCCGCGAGGGGAGAGTCCCCGAGTGTGGCGAGTCTGCGAGGGGAGAGTTCCCGAGTGTGGCGAGTCCGCGATGATTGCGAGTCCGAGAGGGGAGAGTCCCCGAGCGTGGCGATTCCGCGATGATTGCGAGTCCGCGAGGGGAGAGTCCCCGAGCGTGGAGAGTCCGCGATGATTGCGAGTCCGCGATGATGTTGATTTCGCTGTTTCTGTTAGCGAGTCTCTCGTCTTGGCCCGGGGGGCCAGTCGCATGGCTACTCCAAAGATGGCTCTCGGCTTGGCGTTCTTCCTGGACGATCCGAGGCTCGGTTTGCGAGTCCTCGTCCGCAGTACTTAGCCGTGCGAGTCGCACTGTCTAAGGTTGAGGAGGACATGGTGTTGTTTGTGTAGCACTACCATTTGTCTTGGCCCGGAAGGCCATTCGAGCAAGGCGACTCCAATGATGGCTCTCGGTTAGCGTTTTTCATGGACGATCTGAGGCTCGGTTTGCGAGTCCTCGTCCGCACTACTTGGCCATTGTGAGTCGCTCTTTCAAAGGTTGACAAAGGCGAATAGATTTTTCCCGAGGGGAAGAGACACCCAGTGGTGAGTCCATGCAGCGTGGCATGCGACCCTCTCTGGTGACTCGGAAGATAAAGGTCCCTTAGTAGGAACGGCGTACGCTTTCGACATAGCGGATGGGGTCGTACGGTAGACGTATGGTCGCGCTATGGCGAAGTCGACGCGGCGGACACGGGGTCGGCGCGGCGGACGGAGGTCGCACTATGGCGAAGTCAACGCGGCGGACACTGGGTCTACGTGGCGGACGGAGGTCGCGCTATGGCGAAGTAGACGCGGCGGACACTGGGTCTACGCGGCGGACGGAGGTCGCGCTATGGCGATGTCGACGCGGCGGACACGGGGTCTACGCGGCGGACGGAGGTCGCGCTATGGCGATGTCGACGCGGCTGACATGGGGTCGACGCGGCGGACGGAGGTCGCACTATGGCGAAGTCAACGCGGCGGACACTGGGTCTACGCGGCGGACGGAGGTCGCGCTATGGTGATGTCGACGCGGCGGACACGGGGTCTACGCGGCGGACGGAGGTCGCGCTATGGCGATGTCGACGCGGCTGACATGGGGTCGACGCGGCGGACAGAGGTCGTGCTATGGCGATGTCGGTGCGGCAGGCAAGTCCGCAACGGGCGAGTCCCCGAGCCTAGCGAGTCCGCGTTTAAGCGTGTCCGCGTTTAGGCGAGGTCCGGAGCACGGAGAGTGTCGAGGTCGGGCGACCGGCAAGTACCGAGTCCCTGAGCGCGGCGAGTGCCGAGGTCGAGCGACCGACGAGCGCCGAGTCTCCGGGCGCGGAGAGCGACGTGGCCGAGCGACCGAGCGCGGCGATTGGTGCGGCGCTCAGTGAACTGCCCATTGTGACTTGGTTTTTCTCGTATTTGGAGAGACAAGACGACTGATTAATAGATATGGCAAAATATAATAATTAAAATAAGCTTGAGCTAAGAGAAAATGATTAGTCATAGCGAGTCGTCGCTGGTGAAATTATACACAGCCACGACAGTGAAAAGTTGAAGCTCTTTGCCGTATAATAGTTGTCTGATGCACTCATGGCCACAGGATTTAGTTAATCGCAACCTGATGGAGTGAACTATACCAACGAAAGCCTCGGATGATCCGGTCTCTGATTGCAGATGATCCACCAAATGATGCAAACAAGCAACGTGAATTAGATTAAATAGAACATTAACTGATATCTGAGAGAGAGGACATTAAATTAAAAAGACCCGATTAGTCATGGTCGCATGCGATTGCGCGCATGTGCTAGACTGATGAAGCACGTCTGATCCTCTAGCTGACCGAACATCTTTTTCGTTCCAAGTTAATCGCCGTTGCTGCCGCAAGGATAATGGATCATACTAGGGCCTGTTAGAATCTGATTTTCATTAACGTGTAAACCAAACTTGTTAGATCCAAATAAACCAGTTACTAAAATAATCAATAAGAGAAAAAGATGAGATCAGATCGGAATATCATCAGCCGCCATGAGCTTTTTCTCGATCACACGTATATGCTGATGACGAATTTGAGGGTCTCGCCCGGATCTTCACCCTCCAAGCACCGCTAGCCCCACGGTGGGCGCCAACTGTCGTGGTATTGCACGGCAGATGCTACTGGGGGTAGCTTACGTAGTGGGAGCAAGGCGACGTAGGAGAATCCGGGAGCGAGATTGGCACACGATGTACCCAGGTTCACGTCCCCTCGGTGGAGGATCGCTACGTCCTGCTATCAATCCAGTATATGATCATAGATTGGTTTACATGGGAGCCGCCGTAGGTGGAGGAAGAGACTAGATCTAATCTATTGTGAGACCGGATACCCCGTGGGGGTGCCCCTGGTGGCTTTATATATGCAGTCACCTAGGGTTTACAAGTGCACTAATGGGCTTTGTATTGGAGTCGCCGTCTCGGGCCTCGATGGAGCCACTGCTCTAGGTCCGATGCGCCATTGTATTAGTAGTCGACCCGCTCTGGGCTTGGCTTCAGTCGGCTCGATCTAGCTGGCGAATCCGCTTCGTGGGTATACCCCGATTGGTATTCCCCCATCACCAGTCGTCTGGCTCGTTGACGAGTGCGACCAAGGCTGCCTCTGGTTGGAGCGGGACTCCGATGTCGATCTCCCTCGGGAGAGAGACTGATGGCTTGGTGATCGTGTCGAGGAAGATGCCAGCGGGTGGTGCGAGTCGAGCCGACCCGATGCGAGAGAGTGCGTCGGCCTCCTCGTTCTGACGCCTGTCGATCCACTCGACGGAGTAGCCGGTGAAGTGTCCGCCCAACTTGTCCACTGCTTGGCGGTACGCCGCCATGGTGGGGGAGACGGCGTCGCAGGTGCCAGCAACTTGCCCCGCGACGAGGTCGGAATCTCCGTAGCAGCGTAGGCGGTCGACATTCATCTCCTTGGCAGCTCGCATGCCGTGGAGTAGGGCCTCGTACTCGGCCATGTTGTTGGTGCAGGGTGTGAAGTCAAGGCAGAGGATCGCCGTTGATCCTGGCGGGGGACGGGCGCTTCCTCCTGGTGGCGCGTTCTCGCAGATCGCGCGCTCGGCTACGCGGGCCGGGTCGTTTTCGGCGTCGAAGTTCAGGGCGCACCCCTGAACGGTGGGGTTCAGGCGCGACCTGATCCGCTGCTGGTGGTAGCGCGATAGTTCCTGCGCCATCACCTGCTCGAGGCGAAATTTTCCACGCTCGGCTTGTTCCTTGCGCACCGCCTCCGCTAGTTTCAGGCGGAGTTCCTCGACCTCTGTTGCCGTGGCGTTAGGAGGGATTGGGGTGGAGAATGGATCCTCCGGTGGATCGGTGCCGGTCGCCATGTAGGTCGCGGTGTGGCGACCGGTTCCGTCGCAGAGGTCGGCGGAGTTCTCCGACCCGGAGTCGAATTCGAAGATCCCGGGGATGGAGGGGTCCTCGAAGTCTCCCACGTTGGAGACCTGGGTGATGGAGCCCGCGGGTGAAGCCGCGGTGATGGACCCGGCGAGTGACGCCGGTCGCCGAAGTCGTCGTTGAGGGTCGCGTCTTCCGCGGCCGAGTTTTCGCCACGCCGTGGGACGAATTGTACTCGGCGAGGCGATGGATCGTATGTATCGGCTCTCGGAGAGCCGTTACAGGCGGCGACTTCGCGGATGCGAGCGAATCCTCCAAGACGGCGACGCCGGTGAGGCTAACGAAGAGGCCGATCGTGCCGACCGAAGGATCACGCCAGGCGTGACGGGTCGCGCCCGGACGTAGCCGCTCGGCAAGATTTGGAGCATCTCGCCGATCGCTATCATGCGGCGGTGGCGACCGCCTCGTTGATGGGCAGATTGGATCTCGCCGGAACACCGCCGACCGCCAGCCCCACGGGCGCCAGCCGTGGGAATGGTCATGGCAGATGCCGCAAACGGCAACAGTAGTAGAACGAGGGGCGGCCAGCCATCTGCGGTGCGAGATGAGGGCAAAGACACAGGGTTTTACCCAGGTTCGGCCCCCCGGAGGGTAAAGACCTACTCCTGCTAGATTGTATTATGAAGGTGGTACAATGGGCGAGCTCGGCGGCGAGTCGCTTGGGTGTATGATGGAACCTGCGTCTACACGCCCTGCAGGGAGGTTTATATAGGCTCACCTCCCCTAGGGTTTACATATCTCAACCGAATCAGTTAAAGCTTCGGTACTCGTTTAACCTAATCCGACTGGGCCTATCTACTCGCCTGGGCCTTCAGCTTCCAATCGCATGGTTCCTTGCTGGGCTTCAATCCAGTCGCCGTCTTGCAGACCCACTCGCCAGTTCTTGGGCCAGTCGGAAACATCCTGCTGGGTATACCCCGGTAGGCACATCCCCATCACCAAATGTTGTTCGGAGTCTCGGATGGGATCCGGGATATCACGAGGAGATCCGGAATGATCCGGAGAATAAGATTCATATAAGGAAAGTCATGTTTCGGGGTTGGAGAATGGTTCTGGTGTTTTCATCGGGAATGTTCTAGAAGGTTCCGGAATGTCCGGCACTTCGGAGGGGAAGGGTACATGAATGTGTCATAACAAGATGGAATGATTGCATCATGTACTAGGTGTCATCGCTGAACAAAATAAAGGGATAATTCAAATCCTAGTTTGAAAAGTCAAACGCCAATTTGAAAAGTCAAACGGCTATTTTGTTTGGTGGAGGGAGAGTAGGAAACCTACTTGGGGAGGAGTTCCTCTCCCTCCACCGCCGGCCCACTTGGAGACCGAGTTGGGGAGGGACTCCCCTCCCCTTGGCGCGCCACCTCCACCTATATAAGGAGGGGCAGGGCTGCCCCTCCAAGACACAACACACACCCCGCAAACCCTAGCTCCTAGCCACCGGCGCCGCCACCTCCTGCTGGCGCCGCCGCCGCCTAGGGCAAGCCGCCGGCCTTGCCTCCTCCTTGGTGCGTCTAAACCCTAGATCATGGAGGGATCTCTCATAGTCCACCATACTCGCTCCGGCTTAAGGCGAAGCCCTGCGAGATCTCCCCTCTACTTTCGGTACCATGCCGTCGTGCTGCCGGACTCGCGAGGAGAGTGGTACAACCTCCGTGCCTGCTGGAACAAGGGAGAGGAAGGTCTTCGTCGAGTACCGAACGTGTTACCGACTGCAGAAGCGTTGCCGGAACGCAGCGCCAGAAGGATCGTCTATGCGATCTTGAGATCGGCAAGAGTACGACTACATCACCCACGAGAATCCGCTCTCGTTAAACACTCTGGAATCTTCGAGGGTGAGTTATTCCGTCGACTCGTTGCTACAATCTAGTAGATAGATCTTGGATTGTTTGTTCGTATGCGGTAGAAATTTTTTGTTTTCCATGTTATGAACCCCTACACTAACACCCACCAATCACCTCGCATGGAAGGCCCTCTATCTCCCTGCTTTCCACGATACTTGTGTCATGGGCCTTCTCGACGGCACTGACCGCCCTATGGTGGAGGTGGCTCTCATGGCCGGCGGCACGGCCAGTGGCGCCGTGATGATGACAGACGGCATGGAGATAGTGGCAGAGGTGACCGCTACCTCTCACGCGATGATGACCGTCACCGTGGAGATGGTGTCAAGGGTTGTTCTCGCGGCCATCCTGATCGTGCCCAACTCCCTTTGTTAACATCACATGTCAGATATGCAAGATCCATGGTCACCCTGTAAAAGACAGTTGGTGGCGTTATCAGGACGACGATGATGATGATGATGATGATGGTGACCGTGGCAACAAGAGTGCACATCTTACCTCCAATGGGGTTGACACAAACTGGTACACTGAAACCGGCTCCACACATCATCTCACCAGCAAGCTGAACAAGCTCACCATGCTTGAGAAGTACACTGGTCGTGATCGCGTCCACACTGCTGAAGGCACATGTATGACCATTAGTCACATTAGTAAATCAGTTTTGCATAACCCTCATGGTTCCTTTGATCTCAAAAATATTCTCCATGTCCCTAGTGCATCAAAAAATATTCTCTCTATCCATAGATTTACCCTTGATAATCATGTATTTATTGAGTTTTATCATTTACTATTTAGGGGGCCCTGTTATGATGGTCTCTATCCCTAGGTGCCTATGTTCAATGAGACCTCCAAGCTTGCCTACATTGCAATAAAGCCATATTCCTCTACGTGGCATCGTTGTTTAGGACATCCATCTTCATTTGTGGTTCAACAAGTTCTTAGGAAAAATAATATAGCTCACGCTCCAGAAAGTACTCCATATGTTTATGACTCTTACCAGCTAGCTAAGAGCCACCAGTTGCCATACCCCATATCCACTTTGTTTCCACTGCTCCTCTTGAGCAAGTATTCTCTGATGTATGGGGTCCTGCTCCTATTTCTGTGGGAAAACATTCATACTATGTAAGATTTATCGGTGATTTTAGCAAATTTACTTAGATATATTTGCTTAAAAAGTATTCTGATGTTTATCAAGTTTTCCTTATTTTTCAGCAATATGTTGAATGCAAATTTGATAGAAATATTATTACTATGCAAATTGATCGGAGAGGTGAGTATGAGAAATTAAATGGCTTATTTCAGAAAGTTGGCATTACACACTATGACTCCTGTCCACATGCTCATGAGCAAAATGGTTTTGTTGAAAGAAAACATCGTCACAATGTTGATGTTGGTCTTGCTTTACTTGCCAATGCATCCATGTATATTAAATTTTGGGATGAAGCTTTTCTCACTGCCACATTCCTTATCAATATTCTCCCTAGAAAAGTTCTCAACTTTGAGACACCAACTGAGCACCTTCTTCATGTGGCACCTAACTATGATGCTCTCTGAACCTGGTTATGCCTTTTGGCCAAATATTCGTCCCTATAACAAGCACAAACTCTCTTTTCTCTCTCAACGATGTTTTTTTGTTGGGTATAGTCCCCTTCACAAAGGTGTTAAATGTTTGGATGTCTGCACAAGCCGTGTATATATCTCGCGTGATGTTGTGTTCGGTGAAAGTGTTTTCCCTTTCACTGACCTTCATTGTAATGTCGGTGCCCGACTAAACCGTGAAATCTTGCTACTTCCATCCTCCACATCTTATTTGCAAGGGGGTTTGCAAAATGTTGATGATCCTATTGTGCCTATTGTGTCTCCTACTAATGTGTTGCAGGATGGAGAAGTCCCAGAAGAAAATACAGGTGAAAATGGAGCTACAAACAAATCAAATTTAGAAGAAAGTGCAGCTGAAAACAATGACACGGATGCGGAGCACGAGGGGGAACATTCCCCTGCTCCGCCCGATCCTGAGGCGGATCCTGCCTCCTCTCCTCCCGAGGAAGAATCTCCCGTGTCGCCAACGCGCAGTGCCCACGACACGTGGCAGGAGGTGCGTGGATCTCCCGGGCACACAAACACGTCGCCAGCCACGTGTTCGTCCCCCACTGGCTCGGGCCTGCGTCAGGATACCGACCGGGGGTTGCTATCACGTGCAGCTTCGTCACCTAGTGCTACCGGATCCTCTGTGTCGGCTGCCCCTGCTAACTCTAATGTGGTCGGATTTTCTACGCTGTATTATGAAGACTCTGCACCATCACCTCCACCAGTACAACATCCAGCATCCCACATACAAACATGTATTTAGAAAGGTATACGAAATCAAAATGAATATACTAATGGAACTGTTCAATATGGTATACTGGCTTCTGCAGGAGAACCATGTGACTTGACAGAGGCTCTTGGTGACAACAGTTGGCGCAAAGCAATGAAGGAGGAGTATACTGCTTTGCTTGACAATAAAACTTGGAAGTTAGTTCCTCCAAGCTCAAACAAAAATTTGATTGATTACAAATGGGTGCATCACATCAAAAAAATGGCAGATGACACAATTGATAGATACAAGACACATCTAGTTGCAAAGGTTTTTAAGCAAAGGTATGTTATTGATTATAAGGACACTTTTGGTCATGTAGTTAAAATTGCTATGATCACGACTGTTTTTGCTCTTGTTGTTTCTCGAGGTTGGAGTCTGTGACAGCTAAATATCAAGAACACGTTTATCCATAGTGTTCTTGAAGAGTAAGTACACATGATACAACCCCTAGGTTTTGAAAATCCTCATGCTCCGCATTATATTTGCAAACTAGAAAAAGCCTTGTATGGATTGAAGCAAGCACCTCGAGCCTGGTTTGCCAAGTTGAGCTCTAAATTATGTGATATTGGGTTCACACCTTAAAAGGCTGACACTTTGATACGTCGTAAACATATCTATAATTTTTGATGTTCCATGCTTGTTTAGTATCAAGTTTGTTATGATTTGTCTACACTTGGAGGTATTTTTATACATTTTTTGGGACTAACCTATTAACAAGATGCCATAATGTCAGTTGCCTATTTTCTGCTGTTTTTGGTTCCAGAAAAGCCAAAAAATAAATATTCTCGGAATTGAATGGGACAAAATCCAAAGTCAATATTGCACCGAGGAAAACACGGAGGCAGAACACGATACAGAGGAGGGCCACGAGGGGCCCACATCCCTGGCCACGCGGCCAGGCCTGGCCCATACCTGGGAGGGTGCGGGCACCTCGGGCACCCCCTCGGTCTCCTCCTTCATCAATAAGAAGCCCCTGATGCCAAAAACCTAAGTACCCGATCAGATCTCCACGAAACAGTCTGTAGCCGCCACCATCGTCCCTAGATCGGGAGGGATCTGAAGCTCTTCTCGGCACCCTGCTGGAGGGGAGAGATCATCCCGGATGCCTTCTTCATCACCATGCCATCCTCCGGTATGATGCGTGAGTAGTTTCACCTTGGACTATGGGTCCATACAATAGCTAGATGGTTATTTCTGCTCCTTTGTGCTACCATGTTGAAATTTTGTGATCTCCGTTCATGATCAAGATCATCTATTTGTAATCATGCATGTTGTGTTTGCGGGGATCCGATGGATATTGATATTACTATGTCAGATTGATTAATGATTATATCTTATTGATTCTATCATGTCTATGTTGTTTGAGATCTTACATGCTCTCCGTTTCTAGTCGCTATCTTGGCCAAGTAGATGCTAGTTGAAAGAACATGTTGGGCCCCCATGTGTGGTTTTGGTAATTAATGACAATATTTATGGACTAATGTGTGTATTAAGTTATACTTGTAGGATTTGTCCATTGTCATCGCTTGGAGCATGTGTTGGCTTCAAGGTCGATGAAATGCAAAGAAGATTTATCGTGCAAGCTCAATATGCGAGGTCGATGATGAGGAATTAAGAAAAGCGTTCCATCTTGAGAAGGGCAAGACCGTCTACATCGAGCTCAAGTGGATTGCTCAAGGCAAAGGTATAATCTTGATAGGTTTTCCCTTTTGCCAGTCTCACGTTGTGTGTGTGAGACCGGGTTTAGGATGGATAGCCGTACTATCAAGAGGGGCTCTCGTATGAGTAATTCGGTCACATCGTTCGAAGAGAGCTCAAACCTTTGCATACTTGCATCATCGTATTTGGTTGTTATTTGGTCTTATCCATGTGAGGATATAGAGCTTGTGGTAATCTCCATAACAAGCTCTTGTTCATCAAAATCGGATCTCCCATATATATCTTGTTGTGATTTTGATTTATGCGGCTTTTCGGTTTCTCACCAAGTGAGGTATATCACATTATTCTACTTGATACTTTCTCACTTGGTGATAATCAATATTTCCACCTTTTATTGAGAAGCCCTTGTTGTCCTCTATCCAGCGCAATTGGAATCGGGTCAATCGGAGCTACCGTTTAAAAGTTATGTCCGTTTAAATATTTACCGTTTTAAATTGAAAACGAAAAAGAAAAACTGGGTTGACCGGTGCTACCGCAGCCAGTACCGGTCGAGCCTGAGACGCGCAGCCCATTCTCAGTTTGGCCCGGCACCCACTTCCGGTCCTACCGGACCGGCCCGGTAGTACCGGCCGGCCCAGGAAAAATGCCCAGATATTTTTTTCCCAGATCCAGATCGAGAGCCTCGCCGCATCACTGTCTGGCCACACGCGTTGACCCGGCTCGTCGTGCACGCCCAGCTGTCCCCGCCTGGCCGCTGCGCCCGCATGCGCCTCACGCTCGCCCTGCCCACCCGCCTTGCTCCCGCGCCGCTGCCTGGGCCATCGGTCGCTGCGTGGCATCGGCGCTCCTCGCCGCTTTGCTGCCGATGCGTTGACCAGGCGATCTGCGGCTTCGCTTATTGAGCCGCTTGCTGCCTTGCCATGCGCGCAGCAACAGCTGCTGTTGCCCATTCGCTGCCCCACGTGCCTCGGCGCTGCTGCCAGCCGTCTCGCCTCCCGCCTCGCTTCGCCAGTAAAACATGCGATACTACCGGTTAAATTCGGTAGTACCGAACCGTTCCGAAAAAGGCCCCAAACGGCTAGTTTTTCTGGGCCTCAATTTATACCCTTTGTCAATTTTCAATCTAGTGTGCTCCTCTATTATCTATTAGGCTAAACTTTGTCCACACTTGCTCTAAATCTTGAAGCTTGGCTAATCTTTTCCCTCCGATGATTCTTGCTCATATTTGAGTGGAAGAGAGAGGAGATCTAGCCCCACGTTTTGACCTAACCGATTCATCTCTTTGTGAGTGCATCTTTGGGGATCTAGATTTTGGGGGATTTTGTGTCTCTCTTTGATTCTTCCTCTCTTGTTCCCCCAATAGCTTTAGTAGCTTTGTTGGAACTTGAGAGTGAGGGATTTGGGCATCTTTGTGGTGTTCTTGCCATTTGCATTTGGTGCATCGGTTTGAGTTCTCCTCGGAGAATTTGGTTTGATTTACTCATTGGAGCTTGTCCCTCTTGGGTTCTTGGAACCCTAGACGGTTTGTGGCCTTGGTGTCATTGTGGCCTTTTGTGGCGTTTGTTGGGAGCCTCCAATTAAGTTGTGGAGAAGTGCCCCAACCTTGTGAGAGGTTCCGGTTGCCACCGACAAGTGCACCGATAGTGAAAGCGTGAATCGATCCCGTTGGGGTGAGATTCACCGGAGAATAAGGGAGGCCTTTTGTGGCGTTGGTGGTTTGGTACCACCCCCTCTCCAAACGAGACGTACTCCATGTTGGGAGGAACTCGGTAAAATATCGTCGTCCCCGCGTGCCTCGGTTATATCTATACCCGAGCTTTTACTTATGCACTTTACATTGTGATAGCCTTCGTGCTTGAAGTAATCTATATCTTGCTATCACCTTGTTTCTTGTATTGCTTAGCATAAGTTATTGGTGCACATAGGTGAACCCTAGTTGTTCTAGGTTGTGCTTGACAAAGTAAAACGCTAGTTTTATTCGGCCTTTGTTGAGCCACTCTAGGAAAAGTTTTAATCACCTATTCACCCCCCCCTCTAGGCGACATCCATATCCTTTCACTAGTGACCCCAAGAGGGGGTATTTATGCTCGATAGTGGGCTCATGCCTCTATTGAATCTGGGGAAGTGACAGAAATCTATAAGGTTGTAGATGTGCTGTTGCTACTAGGGATAAACCAACAATATTTTGGTCATGGAACAATTGTATTGTTTACTTTACACACATTGCTTAAAGCAGTTATCCGTCGCTTGCAACTTAATACTGGAGGGGGTTCGGATGATAACCTGAAGGTGGATTACTAGTCAGGTTTCCAAGTTGCTAGAAACACCTTTGAGTCGTTTCCTTCCTTCTACTGGTTCGATAACCTTGGTTTCTTACTGAGAGAAAAATTATCGTTGTACTCATCATACCTTCCTCTTGGGGTTTCTCAACGAAGCTCTACAGTGATCTGAGTCACACCACACTTCATTGTTTCTATACAACAAGTCAGGTATCACTGTGTTTGTGCTTATTTATGTTGATGATATTATAGTAACAAGTTCATCTGATCATGCCATTTCTTCTCTACTTCGAGATCTTAATGTGCACCTTGCCATCAAGAATTTGGGTGATTTACATTTCTTCCTTGGCATTGCGGTTAAAAAGATACAAAATGGTCTTTTTTGACACAGGAAAAATATGCAACAAAGTTACTTGATAGAGTTGGTATAAAAAACTTCAAGTTAGCACCAACTCCATTCTCGCCTTCAGAACCACTAACTCTCACTGGTGGAACACCTCTGGGTCAGAGGATAACACCCAGTATAGAAGCATTGTTGGAGCACTATAGTACTTGATGATGACACGACCAGATCTAGCCTATTTGGTTAATAAGGTTTGTCAGTATCTTCATGCTCTCATGGCGCCCAATACTTGTCATGGAACGCTTCGTTGGAAACCCCAAGAGCAAGGTATGAAGCAGCATAGCAGCAAGTTTCACTTAGTAAGAAACCGAGGTTATCGAACCAGTAGGAGGAAGGAAACATCACATAGGTGTTGCTGGCAACGTGGAGACCTGCACAACACAAACTCAAGACTTTGCCCCAACGAATCAGTGAGGTTGTCAAGCTCACTGGTTTGATGTAACAAAGGATTAAATGTATGGTGTGGAAGATAATGGTTTGCAGCAAGTAAATGTAACATCCCAGGATTAGCACCTCAAAATAGACAGGACACATGTTTGTGCATTGCATTCATGCATAAGAAAATATGGGGAATTTTCACGCAAAACTAAAGAAGCGATAGAGGGATCGAGATCTCTCCTGTTCTGATGGAAACACCAGAACAGGTGCGATGAATTTCTACATGACCTCTACTGTAATTTTGTATTTCAAGGAAAGACCATTCAAATTTTAATATTTAATTGATAGATTATTAATCGGAAATTAAATAGTAATAAGAAATAAGAGGTGAACTCTTATTTATGAAAAGATATCATTATTACAAGTCTCAAGTAATAAACAAAATTGAATGAAATGATTTATAATAATAAATAAGAATGGAATTCTTATTTATAAATAAGATATACATGTTTTAGTCCCAAGGATAGTGGAATCCTTTATTATAGAATACAATGTTTTAAGTTGTTACAATAAAAGAAAACTACTATAAAACAATTGATATAAAAATGAATTACATAAATGAATAACTAAAAGGATTTTTGATTTACAAGCAAATATAAATATTACATTGTCTTTGCAAATGCATTATAAAAGAAAGAAGAAAATTAGTAAACTTCATTGAATAAAATACAACAATATAATATTTCTTTACAAAAGAAGAATGAATAAAGAAAAATAAATTTCCTTTATTACAATTCTATACTGCTTTATATTTCACAAAAGAAGAAGTGGATTACAAAATAATAAAGAAAAAACTTAAAACTAAATTCATCTTCATCTTCTAAATCCTCTCTTTATATTCCTGATCTTGTTCCTACAAAACAAAAACAAAAGACAAACAAAGGAAATAAAATAAGAGAGGTTAGTGTTAGGAAGGGTGCTCTCGGATATATAGGTGTAATGCACCTATTCCAATCATCATAGAGCTAATCCCAAATAAGGTGCCAAGAGTAAATATATGTTCTTATCAGTATAACAGCCTCAACTTAACTTCATTGGCAATGGATCTAAGAATTTAATTATAAGGGGAAGCAAAGGTCAATGGATCAGCACTGGGTGCACATAGCAAAGGTTGCTAATGCACAATCTGGATTGGAACAGATCCATCGATGAAGCAAGCACACAGCTCACAAGCACCTTATTCGCACATGCACTCAGTATGCTGTCAACATCACAAGGAAACAACAAGCTGAGAAGGAGCTCCAGCCGTTACAAAGCTGCTACCACATCATATCTCCACACAGACATACAACCAGACCAACATATTCTTTATTAGCCCAAGAACATCATCAGACCTCGTTTGTTCTTATCAGTTATCTTTCAAGAACACACAAACCACAGGAAACTAACTTGCCACCAAATAAGAACATCCTTGTTCTTATCTGTCTATCATTTCACCAAACTGATCCCAACAATTAGCATACATAACAGCTTCCACAAACCAGTGGAAGAATATGTGGAATCAGGAAGAGGAAGGAGAGGAGAAGCTTACCAACAACAAGAGGAACTGGACAACAGTAGCACAAGGGGAGGGGGCCGGCAACAAGGAAATCAAGCCACGAACAGCATTAGGATGGCAGAGTAACAAGAAGAGGAGCCAACAACAACACCACAAGACAACTCTAATCCAAACCTCACATCCCAGTTAAAGGTCAATCACTTTTCCCTTTGATACTTGTTCTCATCATTAATAAGGAAAAAGGGAGTGTTGTGAGGAAAGGTACTTTTAGAATTGCATACAAGTGGTATGCAAAATCATCACCAAGTATTTGGGAAATAATAACATTTGTTATTTTCGAACTAACCCAATTAACAACATATCATTTCACTATGGAACATACTACTGTGCACACTCTAATGAGGCACCACAGTAGAGTATCCACCAACAATGGAAGCCATTATAGGGTAAAATGATAACCATAAATGTTGTCAAAATTAAGTGCCTCAGCCTTTGCATCATTGGCTAGGTCAAGAATTTCCTTGACAAAAATCAACCATAACAACTAATCTTAGTCAGGAAAATAACATCCATGCACTATTCAGCTTCATACCAGCATCATTAGCTTATTATCTAGTTTCACTAGATAAACATACCAACAAACCACAGCTGCTAGGCTACAGGGCACATTCCCAGAGGGTAGCACCTCTGTACCTAATAGATTCAGAATGTCTTGAGCATAAACTCAAGTCCATTTTCTTAAATCCACAAATCATTTTCCTAAAAAGATTCAGGAATAATTTAAAATGGTTGTTGTCATATAGGAAGTGTACTCATATTGGCCACTCAGTTACACTTACTAACCAAACAATCTTATCATTTCCCTAGTCACCCATCTAGGAAATCATTTATCCAGTTATCAAGAAATTGGTAGACAATGAAAATCTACATTGTATATTCCAATTCATATTTGTCCAAGGACATGCCTTTGTAAGATATGATCATCAATAGCTCATTAAAAGCCATATGCAAGCAACCAACATTAAATTTTTTAGATCATTTTCCTAGCTATATGGCTAGGAATCATTTGTGTGTAACAACTCTGTCATATTGATAGGCATATAATTCAGTTGAACATTATGAATCCATAACTTATAAAAAAAATATGAGTACCACCACAAGATTAGATTGGCAGTGACAATGCATAGCTTACACATATTTTAATTCAATCCCAAGAGCATCACATAGTTCTGTAATAAATCCAGGAAGTTTACTTATATCATTTCCCTGAATACTTGCTTCCATGAATCATTTTTAACCCTAGCTGTCAACATAGATAGCTAAGTTTAGTTCAATATAGACTCCAGATCATCACTGAACCAAAGGTTCAATAACTCAAAGCCTAGCATATTATCATCTTAACCAGCTACCAAGTTAACCACATTGTTTTAGCAAAACCACTTGTTTTCTGATCAAACTAACAGCCAAAGGTAATTGTACAAGTGACAAATACCAAGTACTGGTAGTGTGAAATTGAGATACCTGTGTCACACTTTTGACCTGAGAATAACAGTAATCACAAACCTCTCTTCTAACAATAAATTTCACAAGCTATCCAATATATTTCATCAACACAATTTCCTCCACTTAGCAATTCAAAGGGAATCAGATCCTCATCATACAAACACTAGGACAGCGCATTTGTGCTACTTAAGATAATCCTATCATCACAGAGAGAAATCTGGAGAGGATTCAAGTGGACAAAAGAAAAGGTAGAATCCCCACTTACCCGTGGTCCTCGCTTAGAGATGGGAGTGGAAGCAGACCGGCGGTGAAGATTGGCGTGGCGGCACGGGGAGCACCGGTGGCTCTCAACCCACGCCAAGCCGCGTTCATAGAGATCACAGTGAGGAAGATGGCACCATCTCCTCACCAAGGCACCAGGGTGATGCCAGAGGAGCGTCGGAGCACCACATCCTCGGCAACAGCGCAAACCCTAGCCATCGAAGAGAGAGAAGCATGGCTATAAGAGGGCCTAGGGATCGAATCGAGCTGGGCTATTCGATGCAGCATCGTCGACTACCTCAACGTGCAACACGGTGGCGGCCTAAGGGTCTAGAGATGGTCTGAATCGAGCGGCGACGACGAGGAACTTCCATTCGCTAGAGAGGGGAATGAGTGGGTGAGGATGAACAAGCTCGAGAGAGAGAAGGGGGTACTGGGCCGATGGGTCGGTCCAGTGGCAACTGGATGGGGTTTGACCCTAAGACCAGTTGGGCCAAGTTGGGTCCATATGGGCCCGTTGGTGAGCCAAGCCCAATTCCAAAGGAAAAATAAGAAAATAAGACATTTATCAAATCACTAAATGACCAAACTACCCTTGAACATAATTTATACCCTAGAAAAATATAGAAAGATCTCAAAAATACATATGATATGTCAAAATGACCACAAGAATAATATATACATATAAAAATTATAATCTTACTTGTTAATATAAATAAAATGTAGATAAATATTAACACCATTACATCCTAAGAGAAATTTCATAAAAATAAGGAAAAATCCTAAAAATGAATAAAAATCATTTTTATGTATAAAAATAAATCTACTATTTTATAAAAATAATAACTTATTTTTTATAAATAAATTTTAAAGTAATATTCAAAGACAATTGATCCTTTATGGAATTTTATAAATATAAAAATAATACTTAAAAATAAAATAAAAATCATTTTCAAAGTCTTGAATAAATCTATTACATAAGAAAAATACTAAATATATTAGTAGAAAAGCTTTTAATATTTTAAAATAATAAATCCTTATCCAATATATATTTTTGAAAATTATTTAAGAACATTTCTTAAGTAAGAAATAATTATATTAAACCAGAACTAAGGTTTATAATAAAACTTAAGTGTAAATTATAAACTTTATAATATATTTTGAAACTTTAAATAAAGATTTAAAACCACAACCTTCAGAATAACTTTATAAGCATTCACTAAAATATAAAGTGAATAATTCCACACCTTAGTTATACCTATCATAAATATAAAACTTAGGAATAATTAAAATATATTACATCTGAAGTTTACTTACCCTTTTAAAGTTAACTTTAGTCTCAAAGCTTATAAACTACAGGTATAATACACCACTTATGTTTTTATAGTTAACTTTAGTCTATTTCAATTAAGACATAAAGCATATCAAGTTCAGACTATTCAAGCAAGCATAAACAACATCAATCACATTCTATCAATCATATTCTAAAAGCTATCAGGGTTGTTTAAACCTTAGGAAGGAAATATTTTCTTCAAATGTTATTCTTTTTGCCACTTCAAAGAATAATCTCATAATAAATTATTCAAATCTTAACAACTAAAACCAAGGACTCTTATCTTAGTCACCAAATGACAATTAAACATAATCACATTACTTTATACTTTACCTGTATATCTAGAATTATTATCACTTAAATTCCTTATAAATGTCATTACTTATAAAGTAAAATTTGAATATAAACTAACTCTTAAAAGAATCACCTAAATTCACTTCACTCAAAGCATTGGGGGTTCACTTTGGGAATTTTACAAAATGCATATCATTACTTATGCATAACAGCATCTTGCTTCTTTAAACATTAGTCCTTACCGGACCATGATGCTGATTTCAGATATTGGATCTTATATTGTCTCGAAGACCGTGAGTGCATAATATTGTAATCACAAAAGGCAAGTTCACACTTGCTCATGTCCTTTGATTATTTTCTATAAAGTATTTTGCAAATCTAGTGTTGTCATCACCTGCATTTGAAAAAGGTCTGATAACACTATTTTCATAATAATGTGATTATAGGTTATTTACCATGACCTACTATGAAAGTTCCGGTGGTAAAGGAACATATTATCTAGGACTTGACAACCAATGTCGCCAGTGATTCTTGCGCCGTATATCACGCGTTAACCATGAGATTTGGAATGGGACAGAGAAGTCAGCTGTATCTTCTTCCTCTCGCATGTAGCCGGATCTGCAGGTCGTGGCTGTTATCACTCATAGCGTGCATATTAATTGGTAATTCGTAGAGGATATGCAGCATATGGGTGGGAACCCTCAACGTCCCACGGTAGTTCTGGCATCTAACGGTCTGTACAAACCATTGCCGTGATTCAATATGTGGGCATGGTGTACACCGATGAGGCATGCGGGGTCGCGAAGGGGGCATTGATTAGCTTGGATCTTAGACTAGGTCCCATACCAAGTAAGTATGGACAAGGTCATGACTTGGTTGTGCAACAAGGCTAAGGTCTCTCATGGGTAAAGTAACGCACCTCTGGAGAGTGTAAGAATTGTAACTTGTTACTCCCTGTTCCGGGAAGGAGCTGCGAACGCGGCGGGAAAGGAACTCCATGAAAGTTCTGGTAAACCCGTGAAGGCTGACGGACATAGCTATTCAGAATAAAAGCAACCTTTGAAGAAATGTTTATGAAAACTTTCATTGCCTACGACTTACAGTCTCTGGCTGTAGATATAGTGCATCAAACACTCCTTTTTTAGTGAACTTGCTAAGTACGCTCGTGCTCAAAGTATCTTCTTAACTCTTGCTAGGTTTAAAAGCTAGTACAGGCAACGTCTACATCAAGTTATGCTCCACGAATCATCATCAAAATCTCGAGCTCTTCAATGAACTCAAGGAAGTCAACATATACATAAACTCAAGTGAAGACGAAGTTTCTGACTAGATAGGAATATAATCTCTAGCCATAGAACCTATTTCTGTAGTATATTGCAATAGCAGCAATGCCAGACCATTAGTTAAAATACTAGTCTTAATAGTATGATAGTTTTTGAGTTGTTTATTTCTGATTCTTCTTTGTAAGAATATTCTTTCTCTCTCTTTAACCTAGAGTGTTCTCTGGATCTTGTGTAAAGATTTGAGTTGTAACCTATAGTCATGTCTTGGACCTGTTGTGTTTCTGTTGTACCACTCTAAGGGATGTAATACTAGTGAACGGTGTTTCATTAGTGTTATGTCAACGACTATAGTGTATTACATCATGCAGTGGTATGCTGGGTCACCGCAGTAAACAAGTTAAAGTGGAAGATGTATCAATGGTAAAGATTGGACCGGGGTACATAGTTCACAAGAGGTGCTCTCCTTAAATAAACAACATGGCATGAAGGGTAAACAAATTACAGCGGGGCAATTGACAGGAACTAAGCAAGGTATAACAATGCAATTACTAGCTAGAAAGATCCTATGAGGTTGATTGGGCAATACAACATTATACATAGATCGTAATCCAACTGCATCCATGACTAGAAATCCACCTTCAGGTTATCGTCCGAACCCCCTTCAGTATTAAGTTGCAAGCAAAAGATAACTGCTTTAAACAAAGTGTGTAAGGTAAACAGTCCACATGTTCCATGAACAAGAGACCGTTGTTTTCTCCCTAGTAGCAACATCACATCTACAAACTAAGAGATTTCTGTCACTTCCCTTGGAAACTAGAGGCATGAACCCACTATCGAGCATAAATACTCCCTCTTGGAGTCACTAGCAACTACTTGGCCAAGATAACCACTAGCAACGGAGAGCATGCAAGATCACAAACAACACAGACATGATAGAATCAAGATAGAACCATTAATCAAACCAACATAATAATCTCAATACCATCGGATCCCCGCAGACACAACATGCATTATTACAAATAGATTAGATCTTGATCATGAACGGAGCTCACAAGATCTATACATGAAAGCACAAAGGAGGAGATACAACCATCTAGCTACTACATGGACCCATAGTCCAAGGTGGAATGTAACATCCCAGCATTAGAGCTTAGACATAAATTGAACCCAGATGTGTGCATTGCATTCATGCATAGAAAATCTGAATAATTTCCGCGCTTTTAAACAAAACTTGTCAAAGTGATTGAAGCTTCTCTAAACTTGATGGAATTGAAGTTGATCATCAAGTTGACTATAATAAGTTTCAATATGACCTTTGCTAAAACCTTATTTGGGTAAATATGATTTGATCTAAGGGTAGATCAGATATAATAAAATGTTACTCATAATACATTGCTTAAATGATTAATATCTGATCCTTAAGGGATCATACCATAATATTCAGCACAACAACTCATGAATGCCAAGTTAAGATTATAACTTAAGTAATAAGAATGTAACAACTATATATTAATCTCATCTTCTTATACCATGAGTATCATGGTAATACCTAACTTTAACACTTTAATGAGTTTGAGTTGGAAATAGACTAAGTCAAGTTCATTCACTATATATCTTTCTTTCCATATCAATCCTTATCATCTCTATTGAGTTATATTCCAATATCTGTTGTTCATCAATGTTGAGGAATCAACTGTTGATTCGCCAATTCTCAATCTATCAACTCTTGTCCAGAACATAGTTTACATTTAAGTGTCTTTAAAGAAAAAACTAAGAAGATAATTCCAATACAATTGTAAGGTTTTATTGATAAAGCCTTGCTTAGCCAACTAAGAACTTAAGCTATAAATAATGAAAGGATTTAAAAGATCATACCTTGCTCACCAATTGCTCACCAATATTGAACACTTATAGCAAGTATGGGTGATATTGGTGTGTAGAACATGATTAAAACCCTAGTATAGATAAGTTATCCTAGAGTAGTCATTACAGGCCACATTAATATAATGTGAGGACGGAGTGTGAGTTGTTAGAGTAAAGTAAATGTAGGTGATATGATTAAATCAAAGCTAGTATAGCATCGAGTTATGGAAGTAGTGTTATTCATCCTAAAGGATAGTAAGCCTTAGAGAAAGGTAGTTGGATACAGACATCTGATGGAGGAATATTAGTGATGGATGATTAATTAAGATTATGAGTGGATTTTGAAGGAACTACTTATTGGATGGAAGGTTATCAATAGTAGAGTAGTGGATATAACCCAGAATGGATATGAGGAAATTATAAAAGCTTCAATGTCAAGATCATTGGATCTATCAATTAGTTTAGAAGATTAATAGGTGATGATGAGGTTTGATCTCGTCAATGCCCATTGTTATGGACTTGGGTTTTGGAGAATATGGGGATGCTGGAGATCGCAGAACGGTTAGCAAACAAGCAACACGGGGACACGAGGTTTACCTAGGTTCAGGCCCCCGGAGGGAAAACCCTACTCCTGCTTGTCTGCTCTTGATTACGGCGGAACCGGTGATTACAGGGGTGCGCAGATGCAATCTGGCGTGGAAGTGTGTATGCGAAAGTATGAGAGAGAGATCTAGGTCGCGCCCTCCTGGCCTTTATATAGACTTAGGCAGGTCCCAGGCACATATCTAGTCGGTTACAGGTTCTAGGGTTTACCCCTTTGAATTTCCTATCTACTCTAGTCTTGCTCTCCAAGGATCCGATGGCGTCATGGGCCTTGGACACCCGAAAATCTTCATGGGCTGGCGTATATTTGCCATGGGCCTTCCTTGGGCTGGACCACGTATGCTGAGATCGTGTACCCGCGGGGTATAACCATGTTAGTAGCCCCCGAGTGTTCAGTCGAATCGTAGATTCAGCTGAGGACTCTTCAACCTTCGGGTGCAACTCTGTCTTTCAAGAGAATGTGTAGGGATTGTTGATGCGTGTGCCTGACTCTCCCAATGGATCAGGGTCAGTTAATTGTCTTAGGACAAAACAACACGATCTTCGTCAGGTTCGAGTCCCTCGACTCGAACCCGGAACATATGCTGGCGTAATTCGACTCAGGCCGCGGAGGACTTATAGGAGTGGAATTCCAGTGAATTTAAATGATGTACCCAACGCGTCCGTCGGGATTTTTCATAGCGCCTGTTGGCACGGGTTTATACTAGCAGAGCGCAGTCATGTGCGTTGCCAGGCCATCAGATGATATCTGTAGGTCTTATCTTTGCGTCGCAGACACAACATCCGAATTTTATCACCGCAGAGGTGTTTCGGGTAGCCAAGGAGAATGCTACTCACTTAGCGTTTAATTGGGGCAAAGTTGCCGAAAAGTTTTTGCGTACTGATTCGAAGGATCGCAGTCGAAATTGTATATGGTGCGCGACCAGCACTCCCTATGGGAGTAGCCCCCGAGTGTCTGTTCGAGTCATAGACTCGAGCAGAGATTTTAATTCAGTCATTGTTCAGTGTCAGGTCCGTAAGACACAAATATTTTCGGATGCTTAAATCCATCCTCCCTATGGGAGTAGCCCCCGAGTCCGTGGTGGAGTCGTAGACTCAACGTAGGACTCGAAAAAAAGTTCAGTGTTGTAACGTGTTTGTTCATTTTTTGGGTTCGCGGCCAGCACTCCTGATAGGAGTAGCCCCCGAGTAATTAGTCGAATCGTAGATTTGAGTGAGTACTCTTAGCTTTGAAGCCGAAGAAATTGTGACTGTTGCTAGTATAGCTTTTGATGACGTCAGTGCTGACGATCGATGACCTCAAGCGTCTGCTGCGCCAGAGATGACTTGACTGGACGAACATGGGTCTCACTTTATGACCTTGAATTGACCGGTCACGCGTGGCGTGGAGATAAGTACGGCGTCGCCTCGATTTCTGCGCGTAGTGGACGGCGTGTTAGCGACGGTTCATTGCGATGCTGACACGTGTATGGCCATATCCTGCCTTTGGCGTTAGGTCTTCTCGATGGACGGTTGTTGTGCATCGTCTTCGTATTTATAATCATTGGGGGAAAACATTAGTCTGATTTCACCGCAGCCATTCTTGTTTCACTGCTCCCTTTCTCTCTGAGGTTCTTGCTGCGCGCTGGAATATCCTCGGACATTTTCTTCTTCCATCATACGTTATCGCCGCCGGCGCCGCCATACCGCAATGGGAAAACCAAAGAAGTCCTCCTCTGCGGTTGGTACCAGCGCTGCTGGAGGGAAGAAGAGTGCCGCCGCTACCCGTGTCACCGACGATGTCTAGCGGCGATCGGAGACACAGGAGAGTGATCTCCGCAAGCTTCGTGAGTGAGGCTTGATCCCGCACGATAGGGAGGCCGTAAAACTCCCAGGCAACGAGGTAATCCCCCGTCCCCCCACTGGGTTTCGGGTTTTGTTCCTCGCCTTCGTTATTCGCGGCTTTTCCTTCCCAGTCCACGAGTTCCTTCATGGACTGCTTTTTCTTTACGGTGTCCAATTGCATCATCTTTCCCCCAATTCTCTTCTTCCCATTGCTTGTTTTATCACTTTCTACGAGTGCTGGCTCGGTGTCGAGCCGCACTTTGGCCTCTTCCGGAAACTCTATTCCGTGAAGAGGCAATCTGGTTCGGATGGTGTTTATCCCATTGGGGGTTGCATCATCTCCCTCAAACCCAATCTGCTTTAATTTTCTTTTTCCATGTCCGAATCTGTCCAGTATTGGCGGAGGCGATGGTTTTATAACCGCGAATCCACAGTGGCTGGGCTGGATTTTGGTCTTGCTCCTATCGACCCCTCCCAAAATATCGAGCCTAAGCGGTCCTGGAAGAACCAGATCTTGGATGGCGAGGTAGCGGAGATAGAGGCTCTCTATTGTCGAGTGGAGGATCTCTAGTTGATTCCGGAGAAGGAAGTGAACGGTGTGGATATCATCCGCACTTTTCTTGAGCGTCGGGTGCATCCACTCCGGGCTAGGGCGCACCCGATGTTCCATTATGCCGGTCATCATGATCCGACTAGAGTTTCAGCTGAGAAATTCTCCAAGGGAGATCTCGACAGGGCCCTTCGTTCGCTGCTGAAGTTCAAGGCTGGAGAGGATATCCCGGGGAAGTCGCTGACTTCTCCGTTTTCTGCTTCACTTCCTGTTCCACGGGTGTAGATCCGTGCGCGTAGCGCTATTTTCGACTGCATTGTATTTGCACTTGTTTGCTAACAAATTTTCTTCTCTTGTGCAGGAGCTCAAAGTGTCGGGCATGTAGCCTCCATTAGCCGAAATATTTCCGGATGCTCCGGATAATGAGGTGGTGGACTCCATGTCCGAGCTGCCCTCGGCGCGGTCTCCGGCTGAAGAGGCTAACAAGTCGAGCAAGGACCACACTCGCAAGCGGACACGGAGATCCAGCGATTCTTCGGATGCCTCGACTCCTCCTACTCCTAGGAATCCGCTGTGTTTTGAACGTCACAGTGATGGGCATGGAGGCTCTTCCTCTCTGATTCCTGTCGTTCCCGTGCGGGCTGTGGCACCGCACCCGCCGGCGAAGCGGAAGAAGGAAGAAAAGAAGAAAGAGAAGAAAGAGGAGAAGAAAGTCCGGAGGACCCCTCCTGTCTTCGACCTGAGTGAGCTTGACTCGTAAATTTCCTTAGTCATGCACTGCTTTTCCTTGTGTAGTTTACTTTGTACTTGTGCTAATTTGTCATTGTGCAGCCACTCCTCCAACGACTCCTCCAGTGATGGTGCTCGGGAGATGATGGGGGAGTCGAAAATCGCGTTTCTTCCTCCTCATACGGTGGCTACCTCTGAAGGCGCTGCTCCAGACCCTTCTCCGCAGGAGGTTCAGGTGGTTGCGCCTCAGAAGGCTGCAAGCGGACCTTCAGAGTCGCCGTCGGATCAAGTGAGTAGTTCTGCCTCCTACCACGGGGAAATCCCCCGAGCATCTATAAAGGAGTTTTGTTTATTGTTCCTCCTTAGGGTCTCGGGGGGAGCCCCCGAGCGTTTTCGTGTGTGTAGTTTGCTTTTGCTCTTTCTTTTGGGCGTAGCCCCCGAGTCCTTCTCTTGACTAGTAAGTCTTTTTCCTATAGCCTTTTGTGCAGGATGCCAAACGACTAGTGCAGCAGCACCTCGCGCTGGAGGCCAGCCTCAAACAGCTTCAAGGTACTTTTATGCCTTGGTATTGGTTTCTTCTTGTATTCTTGTCCTGTTATCCGACGTTAGTATTATTTGAATGCAGAGGAGCACAACACCTCCCTTCATGAGATTGATTCTCTCAAAGAGCCTCGGACAAGCGGAAAATAAGGCCGAGGTCGCCATTGGTGCGAAGGAGCGCCTCGAGCTGGAGCTGGCTACTGCGGTCGAGGCTAAGGAGCGCCTGCAGCGGGAGGCCACGGACCACGAGGAGCAGCTTGCCACCGCTACGACTTCACGCGAGAGAGAGGTGACCGGCAAGCTTATGGCGGCTGCCAAGGCTGTTTCGGGTGAGTATCTTTACCTTCCTCTTTTGATTTCCTTGTCTTTCTTTTGCGGTGCTGTCGTTCATTCTTCTTCCTTGTTGTTTTAGATGCCGCAGGCCTCGAGTTTGATCGCGGCGCTCTGGAGCACAGGAGTGCTTTGGATGATGCTGCTGCGGCGGTTGAAGATCGTTGCGGCACCGTTGTCAACTCGCTTGCCAAGGCCAAGGAGGTCCTTGGGCGCTTCTACAAGGAGTTTGTCCTCAAGGGCGCGGCCCTTGATGATGTTGATGCTCTGGAGGAGGCATTGTCAGCCGAAGCACCTGCGGCGTACAAGCGCAAACAGAAGGGCATCAGCGCATCCATCGGCCTGGAAATGGCCTTGGCAGCTGGAGCGGAGCTGGACCTTCCCCAGGTCACTTCCCGGATGCCGACGACTGCTGATGGATCCGAGGTAGCCTTCGCTACCTATGTTGCTCCCTGTAAGCGTTATTGGCCGAAGCTGATTGATCTGCTGGCCGAGTACGCGCTATGGAAACAGGGGGAAGCCAAGGCGAGGCAATCCGGCTCCGAGGCTACTCAGGGTGCCGCGTCTTAGGCGCTATAGCTGTAGGATAGTTGTAGTCTCTTTTGTTGTAATTATTTTGATGAACAAATCCTTGTGCCACGTAGTGGATTTTGATGCACTTAATGAATTTGTTGAGTTATGTGCTCCTTCGTCTGCGTGTTCATGACTTTGCCTTTCTGTTGATCTAGGGTCCTTCGTGTGATGATCCCATTGACACCTCGCCTGCAGCGCGGCTGCGGCCATCATTGGATGATTCATCGCGGCTTGCGTTTCTTCGAGACCGTGTTCGTAGTCTCGAGAAAGAGTTGTGGGGGTGCGTGGCCATGCCGACGTTTGGAAGTCCAAGGCAGATCGAGGTGCTGCCAGAGAGGAGAACTTGATGGCGGAATTGCTTCGATTATCCGAGCAGCTGCAGTGTAAGTATTTCGAGCTGTTGCCCATTTCTTCGGATGCGCCTGCTGGCATTGCATCTTACTTTTGTGCAAGTATTGTAGGTGCTAACCTTGCTCCAAGGGAGGAGAAGGAGCGTGTTGCTGTTCGGATCAATTGCTTGACTCAACAGGACATGGAAGCCGGTGGGTTCTTCTGGATGGATCGTGACCGTGCCATGGTCCTTGCGACGGTGCAAGATCGTGTTCACCAAGTATCGTGGGTGCTTCATCAGGTGCAGACTCCACTCGCGTCGGTTCTGCATGTGATGTTTCCGCTGGATGCTGCACCGTCAACCCTCTCTGGTCTTCTGTCGAAGTTTCGGAACGTGGATTGTGTCAAGGAATTGGTGCGGCATCAGCTCGTCGCAGGGGTGAAGGCTGCACTGTCCCTTGTGAGGTTCTATCTCCCTGATGTGGATCTGTCCGCTGTAGCGGCTAGGCCACCCCTTCGGCCTGATGGTGATGTGTGGGATATGCGTCCGCATTATGCGGCTGTAAGGCAGTATGCCGAGGAGATCGTAGATCTGTTTGAGCAGCGTGCTCAGGTTATTCTTCAGAGTAGGTAGTACCTGTAAAAGAGATATATGTAAAATTTGTATATATTTGACTGGGCGTGTTTTGCCCTTTGTTATAAAGGTTTGGTTGTTGTTTGAGAACGTAGTGCTTTGTTCGCATACGTGTCCTTTTCGTTAGCCTGGCGTGGTTAGCTACTCAGGTGTACACGTGTTATCCTCAGTCGACGAAATTGTGAGGTGGGGGGAGCCCCCGAGTGCGTTTGTAGCATGGAGTAAAAATGCGAATAGATTTTTTTTTGGGGCGAGACACTTAGCTTTATTTATATCCTAATGGAGGAGGTACATTGTTCGGCTGGGTAGCCTTGGCTGAATAGACTTATTGAAAGTAAGGGGGTAGGTAGCTAAGGGTAGAATCGTCGCAGTTGTGCGACGTTCCATGGGTTGGAGTATGCGACTCCAGACTCCAGGTGCTTGAGGCGATAGGCGCCACCTGGGATGACTTCGGTGACGATGTAGGGTCCTTCCCATGGTGACTCGAATTTCTTCGGTCGTTGTTGCTTGAGTCGCAAGACGAGGTCTCCTTCGACGAAGGACCTTGGGCGCAGCCGTCGGCTGTGGTAGTTGCGGAGGCTCTCCTGGTACACCGCTGATCGAGTTGCTGCTATGTCTCGTGCTTCGTCGAGTGTGTCGACGGCGTCTTTGAGTGCAACCATGGATTCGGCTTCGCTATAAGTGACGACCAGGGGGGCCTGGTGGCGTACTTCGGCTGGTAGCACGGCTTCGGCCCCGTGCACCATGAAGAACGGCGTGTAGCCAGTGGAGCTGTTTGGCGTGGTACGCAGGGTCCATAGGACGGAGGGTAGCTCTTTCGTCCAGGCTCCGGCGAGTCGCTCAAGTGGGCTCATGAGGCGTTTCTTGATGCCAGCGCCGATTAGGCCATTGGCCTTTTCCACCTGCCCGTTCGTTTGCAGGTGCGCCACAGAGGCGTATGTGATGTTGATTCTGAGGCCTTCACAGAAGTCTTGGAATTCTTTGGAGATGAAGTTTGATCCATTGCCGGTGATGATGCTATGCGGTACGCTGAACCTATAGACAATGGATTCAAAGAACTTGACGGTAGTCTTGCCCTTTTGGTTAGTGACCGGCATTGCTTCGATCCACTTGGTGAATTTATCGACTGCGACCAGGAGATAGACGTGCCCTCCTTTCGAGGACCTTGGCAGTTTGCCGATCATGTCGAGGCCCCATTGGGCGAAGGATCAGGCCAAAGGTATGGGCCTGAGCTCTGACCCGGGTGCGTGTGGTTTGTCAGCGAACCTTTGGCACCCTTTGCATCTTCAGACGATGTCTTTCGCGTCATTCATGGCCGTTGGCCAGTAGAATCCAGCTCGTAGAGCTTTGACGACAAGGGAGCGACTGCATGCGTGATGGCCGCAGATGCCCTCATGGATGTCTTGAAGTATGGTTTTTCCGTCACTGATGGTGACGCATATTTGTAGTACACCCAAAATGCTGCGATTGTACAGCTCGCCATTGATGATGGTGAAGGCTTTTGACCGACGAGATATGCTTCAGGCATCCGTCGGGCTATCAGGTAGTTCTCCGTCTATCAAGTACTGGAGGTACGGTCGTGTCCAGGTTTCTTCGACTGCCATGACCTGCATCAGGTTGACCGTGGCGACCTCTGTGTCTAGTTTTTCGGGTCCTTCATGACCTTCGGGTAGCGTAGCCCCCGAGTGTTCTGCTTCTTCCGGTGATCCCTTGGGGAATTTCCGCTTGATGGATGGCACGCAGATCTGTTCGAGGAACACACCTGGTGGCACCCTTGCGCAGGTGGAGCCAATGTTGGCGAGTCTGGCAGCCTCCTTTTTGCTTTCTCTTCCAACGTGCCGAAGCTCGCAGCCGTCGAATTCTCCCGCGAGTGAGTTGTAGAGTGCGCGGTACGCGATCATGTTTTTGGCGTGTTTGTCGCTCTCATTCATCGTATGTTGGACAACGAGGTTGGAGTCACCGTAGATGACTAGGCGAGTTGCGCCGCAGATCTTTGCCATCCTCATGCCGTGGATGAGGACTTCGTATTCGTCCTCGTTGTTGGAAGCTCGGAATTTCATCCGAAGGACGTACTTCATCTTGTCGCCCTGCGGGGAGGTCAGTATGACCACGACTCCCTCTCCAGCTTCACGCTTGGAGCCGTTGAAATGCATCGTCCATGACTGCGACATGTCTGGGTGTCTGGCAGCTGCAGCTCCATCCAGTGTACAAGGAAGTCCGGGAGGACCTGAGACTTGATTGCGAGTCGCTTCTTGTAGACGATGTCTAGGGGTGACAGCTCGATGCCCCACAGGGCCACGCGTCCTATGGCCTCCGGATTGTTCAGGATGCTGTTCAGGGGTGCTTCATTGATGACCATCACCTGGTGCTCAATGGCTCAACCGACGAGCCGTCATGAACACGCCGTAGGAGAGTTTCTGGTAGTTAGGGTACATCTGCTTTGTTGGCGTCAATACCTCGCTGAGGTAGTAGATTGGGCGTTGGACCCCGTGGGTCTTGCCTTCTTCGGGTCGCTCGACCACTAGTACGATGCTCACCACCTGGTGTGTAGCTGCTATGTACAGCAATAGGGGCTCGCGTTCCTTTCGGGTAACCAAGACGGGCGAGGTGGAGAGCAGCCGCTTCAGATCTTCGAATGCATCGTCCGCTTCGGGTGTCCATTCGAATTTGTCTCCTTGCGTAGTAGCTGGTAGAATGGCAGGGCTTTCTCGCCCATGCGGCTGATGAACCTGCTCAATGCCGCTATTCGCCCTGCGAGCTGCTGTACACCCTTGAGATTCTTCGATTTCTCCATGGCCATTATGACCCGTATTTTCTTCGGGTTTGCCTCGATCCCCCGCTGGGAGATGAAGTAGCCAAGCGGCTGACCCGATGGGACGCCGAAGGCGCATTTTTCAGGGTTGAGCTTGATCCTGTAGCGATCAAGATTATCGAACGTCTCGTGGAGATCGTCGATGAGTGTTCTCGCCTCCCTGGTTTTGATGACTATGTCGTCGACATAGACTTGGACATTGCGACCGATCTCGTCCTTCAAGCATGCCTGCATGCACCGTTGGTACGTAGCACACGCGTTCTTTAGCCCGAAAGGCATTGTGTTGTAGCAAAACACTCTGAACGGCGTGATGAACGCCGTTTTCTCTTGGTCTTCGACCTTGAGTCGAATCTGGTTGTATCCTGAGTAGGCGTCGAGGCAGGAGAATTTCTCGCATCCTGCGGTCGAATCGATGATCTGGTCGATCCGAGGAAGAGGGAAGTGATCCTTTGGGCAGTGCTTGTTCAGCGACGTGAAGTCCACGGACATCCGCAGGATGTCCGTGTCCTTTTTGGGGACCATCACTGTATTGGCGAGCCACTAACTTTCTTTAATCTCTCGGATGAAGTCTGCAGCGAGTAGTCTATTGATTTCCATCCCGATGGCTTCGGCCCGCGGCTCGTGATCTCCGGATGGGTAGCGGGCTTGGTGTGGAAAAGCGTTTAGTGCGTGCTCGGCGAATTCACAGGAACCCCTGGCATGTCCGAGGACACCATGCGAATATTTCCCACGGAGGAATTCGACGGCGCTTTCTATGCGGGCTGAGATCGTTAGCGATCGGCGCGTCTTGGCGCATCCGTCGGGTGGACTGCACCTTCTTTGTGTTGACGGTGGAGTCGAAAGACATATCGGTGCGTTTTGTCGATGCGGCGGGGTGCTCGTTGTCCGTCGCCTCGCGAACCTTGAGCTCCTCTGCATGCCGAATGGGAGATTCTGAAGTCCACATCGCGGTGGTCCGATCGGGTGAAGCTCCCGTGGACCGTGATGACGCCCCTGGGTCCTGGCATCTTGAGTAGCAGGTACGCGTAGTGTGGTACAGCCAAGAACCTTGCGAATGCTACACGCCCGAGGATGGCGTGGTATTGTGATGGCCAGTCCACCACTTCGAACTCGAGCCGCTCGCATAGGAAGTTATCCGGTTTGCCAAAGATGACGTCTAGCCATATTTTTCCCAGGGGGAATATGCCTTTTCCTGGGACGATGCCGTGGAACGTTGTGTCCGATTGTTCCAGGCTGCCGCTAGAGTGCTTGCGAACATCAGGTTGATGCTGCTGCCACCGTCCATGAAGACGCGGATCATCTCAAAACCTCCGATCTGCACCTCCAGCACCAGGGCAGCATGACCTGGGTGAGGGATCTGGCAAGGGTGATCCGAACGGCTGAACGTGATGCAGGACTCCGATCCGCTGAGGTACTCAGGGATGGCGGGTGGAGCTATCACGGCCAGGTTGATCTGACGGGTGATTTTCTTCTACACCCTATTCATTGGGCGCCATTTCTGTATCATCAGTGCTCCTTTCGGCGGGGGATACCCGTGCCCAGCGTTGTTTTGTGCTGTGCGACCGGTTGGTTCAGGCCTCCTACTGGTGGCGGTGGAGGAGCTCCATGCGCTATCTCTCCTGGTGCGGGTGCGTTCCCAAATCCAGAGGGTGGAGCTTGATGCCTCATCTGAACCATGCTTTCGTTGAGCTTTTGGAACCCGCGGAAGTCCTTGAGCATGTGGCTTGCCTTCTTCTTACCATCCTGCTTGTCGATGTAGAAGTGGATGGTGCATGGACCCGATAGTTTTTCGTATGCCTAGGGTCCGTCGTCGCGACCGTGGCGCTGCCACGACTGCGTTGGGCGTCCTCCATCGCGAAAGTTGCCTCCGCGGTATCCGCCATTGTAGCGGTTGACATCGTTGCGGCGATCGGCGTAGCCGGACGCGACCATGTCGGGTCCATCACGGTCGTCGTAGACGCGCGGTCTCCTCTTGTTACGGCGCTCCCGTCGTCGGCCGTAATCGTCCTCTTCCTCCGATTGTGCCCGGCCCACCTGTTGGCGATGTCCATGAGTTGGTCGAGTGTCTTGGGCTTGACGCGCCCAAGTTCCTCCTTGAAGTCCTAGCGCTTGACGTCGTCCTTGAAGGCGTCGATGGCCCTTTCTTCGGAGATGTGCGTCGTGGAGTTTTTGGTGTTGGACCAGTGAAGTATGTACGAGCGAATGGATTCGCCCGTTCATTGAGTACAGGCTCGCAACTCCTTGATCGAGGCGGGCCTCTTGCTGGTGCCTTTGAAGCTTCGGATGAAACTGTAAGCCAGCTCCTCCCAGCTTCGGATGGATCCTGAAGATAGGCTGCTAATCCAGATCCGGGATGCGCCCGTCAGCTGCAGCTGAAGGCATTGCATGGCGGTTTCCTTATTTCCACCGTGCAGCTTGACGGATGACAGGTGGTCGCTGAGCCACACCTTGGGGTCCTGTGTGCCATCGAACTTCGGAGTATCCGAAGGAAGCTTGAAATTCCGCGGCAGCCGTGTCCGTCAAACAGATCTGCTGAAGCATCGGGCTCCGCAGAGTTCTCCTTCGTCTTCGTCCATCTCGGATTCAGACGAGCATGCACGCTTAGCTCGCGCTTTGTCGATTTTGCACTGTGTTAGCGCATCTCTGGCGTTGTAATCGCGACTGCGATGACGCGAGCTCTTGTGCCTTCGAGGAAGTTCATGGTCCTGTTCTTCGGATGAAGGAGTGGGGCTGTAGTCGAACCTGACCGTAGCTTTCTCTTTCGGATCCGTAGGAGCCTCTTGATGGAGCGCGGCTCCGACGAGCCCGAGTCCGGTGAGTGCGGACTTGTGCATGGCTCTTTTCGGGTCCCCCTACGGAGGTGGGTGGGACGCGAGGTACGCGGTGGCTGCCATGATCGCAGCTTGCGGTGTCTTCGGGATGATGTTGCCGTCGGCATCCATCTCCATGAAGGATGCGTGGAGGGTTCGGGTCGCCTCACGGCGCTCCTTAGGGTCCATGTTCTCCGTTCGGGAGCGGTTCTTGTTGCCGTCGTTGCCATTCGAGCAGGAGACGATGCCCATGGCGAAGAGCGCAGCTCATCGCGCACTGGACTCCAAGGCTGCTTGCTTGCGTTTATCAAGCACCTCTTGCATCTTGACCTGTTTCTTGTGCTCCTCGATCAGGAGCAAGTGGTATGCCATCAGCAGGTCCCGTGAGGCATCTGCGGGCAGGATCGTGATGCCCGCCACGGCGGTGCGTGCCTGGGCCCATCCTTCTTTACTAAGGCGGATGACCTGGCCGGTGTTGTCCCCTTCGGGTGGGGGGACTGGCTTCTTCTGTTCCCGTCGTTTCGGTCGTGCGGGTTAGGTGGCGGGTTGGGCGGTGGGTTGGGCGTTTGCTGATCTACGTCGCTCTGGATGACTATGGCGCATTGTTAGCGCTCGTAGATTGGTCCGCTGCTGCCGCAGCTTTCGGATCCGGAATCGTAGGTCCCTTCATCTGATGGCGGATCGCACAGATCGGAGTTTCAGCTGCTGCTGTCGTATGACTCATCTGTTGATGATGATGTGCGTAGCACAAGGTGTGGGGCCCACGAAGAGGGCCTGATTGATGGTAGGGGCACCCGCTCTGGGAGGCGGAGGGTACCAGTTTGCCCCACCTGGAAGCAGAAACTCCCGAACAGGATCTCGAGTCCGTCGCCTACGGGCTCGAAGTCCTTCATGGTGGCCGGTGAGTGGACGGTGAAGTCGAAAGCGCCGAAGAGGAGGTGACTCTCCGTCGCCGCAGATTTGTAGATCGCTCGGGTTGGGACCATCACGATCGCACAATCAGCGTCCCCAGTTCCCACAGACGGCGCCAATTGATGAGGTTTGATCTCGTCAATGCCCATTGTTATGGACTTGGGTTTTGGAGAAGATGGGGATGCTAGAGATCGCGGAACGGTTAGCAAACAAGCAACACGGGGTCACGAGGTTTACGAGTTCGAGGCCGGAAAAACCCTACTCACGCATGCGCTCTTGATTACGGTGGAACCGGTGATTACAGGGGTGCGCAGATGCAATCTGGCGTGGAAGTGCGTATGCGAAAGTATGAGAGAGAGAGATCTAGGTCGCGCCCTCCTGGCCTTTATATAGACTTAGGCAGGTCCCAGGCACAGATCTAGTCGGTTACAGGTCTTGGGTTTACCCCTTTGAATTTCCTATCTACTCTAGTCTTGCTCTCCAAGGATCTGAAGGCGTCATGGGCCTTGGCCACCCGAAAATCTTCATGGGCCGGTGTATATTTGCCATGGGCCTTCCTTGGGCTGGACCAGGTATGCTGAGATCGTGTACCCGCGGGGTATAACCATGTCAGGTCAATAAGAATATTTTTGTGAAGTAAAGCTCATCATGTTAACCATGACGACAGATAGGAAGAAATAGTATATCTAGGAAAGGAATTCCTTATTTAGAAGTCTAGAATGATGAATTATGGAAGATAGAAATTCTTGGTAAACAACCAACTCTAAATCTTAAACCAAACATAATATCCATTTCATGTTATTGGTCCATTATCTTATATCCATATCACTCCATAGGAATATTTTCCTATAGCAAATCAAATAAGCACATCTCTGTTTATTCCAATCATCATAATTATATGTGCTTAGGAGTATCTTTATCAATTCCTTTCTATAAAACATTCTAGATATAACTTTCTATTATAAAAGGTGATGTCATCAAATATCACAAACATAAGACAATATGCTTAGTTATTAAATCTTTTCTCACATCAACAAAGAATTATAAGTGAATTAAGAACCCTAAAACTTCTATGTTTAACATAATGGATTATATACATTAACATTTTATAAGTTAATGGAAGTAGTAATAACCATATTAATTTCTTTTGTATTTCATGCATCAAATAATGATATAGGATCATTATACATATAAAAATTTCTATTCAAACTATGAGCCAACTAGAGTTAAGTTTTATAAACAAATAAGGAAATATCATATAATAAAGCCATGATTTAATGTATAAATAAAAATTAATAGTAAGGGCTTCTACATAATATAAAAAGGGTTATGGCAGAAAACAAATAAAGAAATAATACCATTATATGATAAACTCATAAAAGAACCTTAATATATTTTACTAATACTGCAATCACTCAGCAAATTAATTCTATAAGGAGAATTCAAATCAAATAAGAAAAAATTCAAATTTGAAAGTAAAATAGAAAATAGAAAAAAGGAAAACAAATAAAAAACAAATCCTGGCCGTGGCCCAACTTCTCTTTGCTTACACATGCCTGTGTGCGTACAAAGAACAACGGCCATTGAGATCATTCTCTTCTGCGACTGACAGGTGGGACCAGGGAAGGATCACGGGTTGAGAGGAAAGAAGTGCTAGGGGGTGTTCTGCAAAACCGTCATCGTCGTCTTCCTCCAGCTGGAAGCAGCTCGGTGGCGAGGCCGAGGCCGTCCACCATCGTCCTTGCACCACGATCCACGCTGCCGTCGCCAGAAGAGGATATGGAGGCCACGGCGACGCCTCTTCTCATCCTCATCCCCATTTCCCCCTCTGAAACCATCTCTACCTCGTTTTCCTAGCATATCATGCGAGGTCGTGAAGGGGGTAGTGATTGGCTTGGATCATCTTTTGGGCCCCACATCATGGAATTGTGGACGGGAATAAGCTGCCCGGTTGTGCAACAAAGAGTTGATCTCTCATGGGTAAAGTGACGCACCTCTGCAGAGTGTAAGAACTGTAACTTGTTACTCCCTGTTCCGGGAAGGAGCTGCGAACACGGCGGGAAAGGAACTCCATGAACGTTCTGGTAAACCCGTGAAGGCTGACGGACATAGCTTTTTAGAATAAAAGCAAACCTTTGAAGAAATGTTTATAAAAACTTGCATTGCCTACGATCTACGGTCTGTGGCTGTAGTTATAGTGCATCAAACACTCCTTTTCTAGTGAATTTATTGAGTACGCTCGTACTCAACGTATCTTCTTAACCCTTGCTAGATTCTGAAGCCGGTACTGACAACATCTACATCAAGTTATGCTCCAGGACTCATCATCCAAAGCTAAAGCTCTTAAATGAAGTCAAGGAAGTCAACATATACATCAACTCAAGTGAAGACGAAGTTACTGATTAGATAGGAATATAATCTCTAGCAAAAGAACCTAATTCTGTAGTGTATTGCAATAGCAGCAATACCAATCCCTTAGTTAAAATACTAGTCTTAATAGTATAATAGCTCTTGTGTTGTTTATCTTTGATTCTTCTCCATGAGAAGTTCTTTCTCTCTCTTTAACCTAGAGTGTTCTCTGGATCTTTTGTAAAGAGTGAGTTGTAACCTTTAGCCATGTATTGGACCCGTTGTGTTTCTGTTGTGCCATTCTCAGGGTTGTAATACTAGTGAACGGTGTTTCATTGGTGTTATGTCAACGACTATAGTATACTACATCATGCAGTGGTATGCTGGGTCACCGCATGGAACTACTCACGAATCATACCAGAGAGAAGGCCTTCGGGATGATCTCCCCTCCGGCAGGGTGCCGGGAAGAGCTTCAGATCCCCCCGATCTAGGAATGATGGTGATGGCGGATATAGACGGTTTCGTGGATTTCGGATCGGGTACTGAGAGTTTCTGCATCAGGGGCTTCTTATAGGCGAAGGAGCGAGTACAGGAGGCGACCAGGGTCGCCAAACCCTAGCCAGGCGCGGGTCCACCTGACCCTGCGCATGGAGTTCTGGCCCCTAGCCAGTCCCTCCGGCTCTCCTCTGTACTTCTTGTTCCCCACGGAAAGTCATTGACTTTGTCCTTCGTCCCGTCCAATTCCGAGAATATTTTTTACTAACTTTTCCGAAACCAAAAACAGCAGAAAACAGGCATCTGGCACTGTTGCAACTTGTTAATAGGTTAGTACCAGAAAACATGTAAAAAGCACCTCAAAGTGTGGACAAGTAAAGCAAAGTAGATATAAAACAAGCATCGAGCATAAAAAATTATAGATACGTTTCCAACGTATCAGCATCCCCAAGCCTAACTCCTGTTCGTCCTCGAGTAGTTTAGTGATAAACAGAATAATTTTTGAGGTGACATGCACCCTCACAATAAAGATCCAACCATTTTCAAGCATTGAAAGCTGGGATCAAAGAACTCTAAACATGTGCATGAAAGATGGAGTTCTAACAATAGGACATAGTAACTATGCATGCAACATGACAAGCTACAAACAAAGATCATGAATAATATGCATTGAAAAATGTTTGTTTGTTTCACATGCAGAAAACATAGCATAGTGGCATTCAGCTTGTCCCTCATAGATTAGCAATATAATGCATAGGACACCTATAAAGTTCACAAGGGTGACTAGAAATAGATAGCACATGAACAAGTAATAACACAATATGCATCAATTAGTAAGCTTTGGAACATTGCACATAGAATGACAACTATGCTCTCTTAATGGTGCCTAAAGGTAGAAGGTGGAGACTTAATAATTATGGAAGAAAGGCCTTTTGTAAAGGAAGCACAGATTACAAGTTTCAAAAAGAGCTTCCAAAAATTATGGTACTTATTAGCTTCCAGCCCTCATTGCCCCTATCATAAGCATCTTGAAGTGGTTAAGGTTAAAGTGGCAAAGCTGGAATATATGCTTGACAAAGTATAAGTTGGCAATCTCAAGTCCCTTGACTATGAGGGCTACACCTCATGGATACTCAACTTAGGGCCTAGGTAAGTTCTTGTCACTTTAAGTATTTGCATATCATTGAGAACCGCCAACGGGGTACCCCTTGCACATGGTACATGAGCTTTCCCATAACCAAAATCACAAGCCAAGGAGACAATGAGCATCTCGACAATCTTTTTATTTACCATATGCATAGCTTTTTATTGAGGATGCTTCATAGATACCTCACTATGGTGATGCTGCAAGTTTCCGCCATGATTAGGCATGGCTTAGGCTAGCGGCCTAGGCGTTTTATCTAACACAGAATACAAACTCCATGGACTTACAAGTTCCCACTTCATTTCACACCGGTAACATCCATAGACAAAAGAGCATGATATCAATGGAGTACAAAAAGTATAAGTGCAATGTTGAAAACGTTCCCCGTCACAGCACGGTTCTACTAATCCCAACTTATAAGTGCAAGCATATACAAAAAGGTTGCCTCAATGGTTCAAGTTTATTAGGGGCAAAGAATAAAATGTGCCATCAAGTTTGTGAGGGCTTTAATCGCTAAGTTTTCACATAACAAAATAGTTTTTAGTTTGAAGATAGATGAAAACAAGAATATACTTGGAATGGTGTAACACACCATGCATAGGAGTTTATAGTGGACACTTTGGAATAACTTGGTTTCTTGGGACTGGAAGCATGAGTATAACTTACTCATACACGTGGAGGCTAGCAAAAGACTGAGAGCAACCAACTAAGAGAGCAATAATGGCCATAATTATGCAATGAAACAAAGCAAACTAATCAAAGCAAAGAGTGGTACTACAAGCCAAGGACTAAATGATCATAGAGGCTAATGGTGACTTGTCATAGTCATAACATGGTGTGAGCATCTGCCAAGTCAACCCAAGCAAAATATCAAAGGAGAATACCACAATACTATGCTTTTGCATGCTAAAACAACGCATAATTCTTTCAAGGCAAACTAAGCAATCCCAATGGTTGGAACAAGACATGCTACAGTAATAATCACTAAGCATAATGCAAAAAACAACACCTAGCATGTCATGCTAAAGTCTTAGTCACAGTCAATGCAAGCTCCTCTTGCACTTCAAGCAAGAACTTACTACTCCTTTCCAAACACCAAGCAAACTTATTTGCAAAACAACACAGCGAGAACGGGGGTCCAAAATACTAAAGCAAACTAAACAAACTAAGCAAAGCAAACGAAAACTAAGACGCTCCAAGAACAACACAACTATGCATGAAACAATAAAAGTGAAGTGTCTAGACAGACCTGAGCTTTTTATTGATGAAAAAGGGGATGCCTTGGGCATCCCCAAGCTTTGACGCTTGTACCTCTTGGATATTTCTTGGGGTTACACCATGGTGGCATCCCTAAGCTTGAGTTTTTGTCCATTCTACATCTCATTGCATCATTGTCTCTCCACACCTGAAATTTTTCCTTCATACAAAACTTCACACAATCTTCATTAGCAACATTAGCTTATTCAAAAGATATTAGACCTCTTGGCAAAGCTTTGGAACAGAAAGTCTTTTCACTAAAAACACAATCTACTGAAGTAAGTCTTTCAAAGAAACTCAATTTACCTGAAGAGAGCTCAAAAAGGAATCAATAAGAAGCAAATGCAAATAATGGCCCCTCTTGTTCCTCCTTTTATTACCTTTCTTTTTCTTCTTCGTGAAGATATGATTGCTTACCGGGGGAGTGAAGTGCATGATGCCTTCTCCCACGTCTATTACTGCCCCAAGGTGTTTCAGTAGAGATCTTCCAAGTGTGATATGTCCTTTGCCTACACATTCAATAACAAGATAATCAGTAGACACCATTTTCCCTGAGATTTTTGTGAACACGCCTTCAGCTATTCCAATGGGAAATATAGTGGCATTGTTGGTAAGAGATATTTCCTCTCCTCCTTCAATAACCCCCGAAGACTCAAGGAATCAAAAATATCTTTAGGCATGAGACAAAATTCAGACATGATATCACAGCGAGCATCAAAAAGTGTAGTGTTTATTGAGACTTTAATTGTGGGAAACCAATTTGAAGGCTCAGAATTTATGGGAACATAATCATGGTAAGCCCTAAGAGTGTGATAGCAACTATTCATAGCAGCAACACTAGTCTCAAGATGGTTCAACCTAGCAAAAATAGTGAAAGAGGAATCAGACTTGCCAGGTGTATCATAGATCATGATTAATTTTCTTATAGAATCATAAGCTTCATCCTCAGTACAAAGTAAAAAGTCTTTTTCAGCCATAGCATCCAAAGCATATCTATAACGAAGAGCAATACCGCGGTAGAAACTATCAATAACCAAGCTAAGACTCATCTTAGGCTCAGTTTCCCTTTGTAAAGCAGAGATTCTAGACCAAGCTTCTTTGAAACTCTCCTAATTTTTTTGTTTAAAAGTAAAGATCTTTTCCATAGGTGTCACAGAGATTGGATCAAAACCAGACATTGTAGTAACTAAGGTACGAACTAATTTTTTCTATTTTTGAATAAAGAAAGCAAACCAAACTAGACTATTTTTTTTTTGGTTTCTTTTTTGGAAAGAGGCAAACAAAACCTAGCAAAAGAAACTACGCAAACTAAAAACAAAGTAAAGATAAAGGAAGTGAAGGACACCCCTAGTGAAGACGTCCTTAGCCTCCCCGAAAACGGTGCCAGAAATTAGCTTGATGGCGTCCAATACTTGTCGTGAAACGCTTCGTTGGAAACCCCAAGAGCAAGGTATGAAGCAACACAGCAGCAAGTTTCCCTTAGTAAGAAACCGAGGTTATCGAAACAGTAGGAGGAAGGAAACGTCACACAGGTGTTGCTGGCAACGTGGAGACCTGCACAACACAAACTCAAGACTTTGCTCCAACGAATCAGTGAGGTTGTCAAGCTCACCGGTTTGATGTAACAAAGGATTAAACGTATGGTGTGGAAGATAATTGTTTGCAACAAGTAAACAAGTAACAGTGGAAGATGTATCAATGGTAAAGATTGGACCGGGGTCCATAGTTCACTAGAGGTGCTCTCCTTAAATAAACAACATGGCATGAAGGGTAAACAAATTACAGCAGGGCAATTGACAGGAACTGAGCAAGGCATAACAATGCAATTACTAGCTAGAAAGATACTATGAGGTTGATTGGGCAATACAACATTATACATAGACCGTAATCGTCCGAACCCCCTCCAGTATTAAGTTGCAAGCAATAGACAACTGCTTTAAGCAAAGTGTGTAAGGTAAACAGTCCACATGTTCCATGAACAAGAGACCGTTGTTTTCTCCCTAGTAGCAACATCACATCTACAACCGAAGAGATTTCTGTCACTTCCCTTGGAAACTAGAGGCATGAACCCACTATCGAGCATAAATACTCCCTCTTGGAGTCACTAGCAACTACTTGGCCAAGATAACCACTAGCAACAGAGAGCATGCAAGATCACAAACAACACAGACATGATAGAATCATAAAGATAGAACCATTAATCAAACTAACATAATAATCTCAATATCCATCGGATCCCCGCAAACACAACATGCATGATTACAAATAGATTAGATCTTGATCATGAACGGAGCTCACAAGATCTATACATGAAAGCACAAAGGAGGAGATACAACCATCTAGATACTACATGGACCCATAGTCCAAGGTGGAACTACTCACGAATCATACCGGAGAGAAGTCCTCTGGGATGATCTCCCCTCCGGCAGGGTGCCGGGAAGAGCTTCAGATCCCCCGATCTAGGGACGATGGTGATAGCGGATACAGACGGTTTCGTGGATTTCTGATTGGGTACTGAGATTTTCTGCATCGAGGGCTTCTTATAGGCGAAGGGGCGAGTCCGGGAGGCGACCAGGGTCATGAGCCTAACCAGGTGGTCCACGACCCCGCACAGGGTGGGCCTCCCGGCCCCTCCGGCTCTCCTCTGGACTTCTTGTTCCCCACAGAAACTTATTGACTTTGTCCATCATCCCGTCCAATTCCGAGAATATTTCTTTACTAAATTTTCTGAAACCAAAAATAGCAGAAAACAGGCATCTGGCACTGTTGCAACTTGTTAATAGGTATGTACCAGAAAACATGTAAAAAGCACCTCAAAGTGTGGACAAGTAAAGCAAAGTAGATATAAAACAAGCATGGAGCATCAAAAACTATAGATACTTTTCTAACGTATCAGCATCCCCGAGCTTAACTCCTTCTCATCCTCGAGTAGTTAAGTGATAAACAGAATAATTTTTGAGGTGACATGCACCCTCACAATAAAGATCCAACCATTTGCAAGCATTGAAATCTGTGATCAAAGAACTCTAAACATGTGCATAAAATATGGAGTTCTAACAATAGGACATAGTAACTATGCATGCAACATGACAAGCTACAAACAAAGATCATGAATAATATGCATTGAAAAATGTTTGTTTGTTTCACATGCAGAAAACATAGCATAGTGGCATTCAGCTTGTCCCTCATAGATTAGCAATATAATGCATAAGACACCTGTAAAGTTCACAAGGGTGACTAGAAATAGATAGCACATGAACAAGTAATAACACAATATGCATCAATTAGTAAGCTTTGGAACATTGCACACAGAATGACAACTATGCTCTCTTAATGGTGCCTAAAGGTAGAAGGTGGAGACTCAATAATTATGGAAGAAAGGCCTTTTTGTAAAGGAAGCAGGGATTAAAAGTTTCAAAAAGAGCTTCCAAAAATTATGGTACTTATTAGCTTTCAACCCTCATTGCACCTATCATAAGCATCTTGAAGTGGTTAAGGTTAAAGTGGCAAAGATGGAGTATATGTTTGACAAAGTATAGGTTGGCAATCTCAAGTCCCTTGAATATGAGGGCTACACCTCATGGATACTCAACTTAGGGCCTAGGTAAGTTCTTGTCACTTTAAGTATTTGCATATCATTGAGAACCGCCAACGGGGTACCCCTTGCACATGGTACAGGAGCTTTCCCATAACCAAAATGACAAGGCAAGCAGACGATGAGCATCTCGGCAATCTTTTTATTTACCATATGCATAGCTTTTTATTGAGGATGCTTCATAGATAGCTCACTATGGTGATGCTGCAAGTTTCCACCATGATTAGGCATGGCTTAGGCTAGCGGCCCATGAGTTTTCTCTAACACAGAATACAAACTCCATGGACTTACAAGTTCCCACTTCATTTCACACCCGTGTAACATCCCAGTATATAAGACCTAACGAAGGGTAGATTTAGGAATATGAATTGTTGCATGCATTCATTTGTGAAAATGTGGGTGAAATTTTCGCCAAATAAAACCTTGAGTGATCAATGTTTCTTTCTTACTTTGAGATTAGGTTTAGTCTTAAAGGAGGATTGTTATAAACTTTGATATGATCAATGAGTTTGGATTTTAAACTTAAGTGTTTGAATTATAATTTAAATGATTTAGATATAAGATTTGAATCTTAAATTAATTAAGAGAAAAGTATTATAACTTAAATCTTATCAAAAAACAATATTGAATATGAAATTCATTTCATATTATTAATACATAAACAAGTTACAAAGAATGTAACCTACTGAAGTTATTCCAAACTTCACAATTTACAAAAGTGTAAAGAATAAGAATATTCTTTATCAATAAATATATAATCTTTATTACAAATGAACAAAATAAAGATTACAAGAATTATAAATGAAAAATTACAAAAGAATAAGAAAATTACATTTGTATATCTACTAACTATCCTATATCTAAATCTACACTAAATCTTCATCTTTATCTTTGTACTTGCAAAACAAAGACTAAAAAGAAACAAAATAAGATTAGTATTAGTATATTTCTCTCAGATATGTCAGTGAAGTGCACTTGACAAACTCATCATTGAGAAATGTTATAAAAAGGGGCAAGTTTCACCAATATGAAAGATTTCATCTTTCATAAATTCAAAACCAGAATTCAAATGACAGCCAAGAGGGACCAATTCACCGGGCAGGTGAAAGTAATCTGGTAAAGGTAAGTTCAAAAATTCTGAACCTATCCACAAGTGCATAGCAGGCACACAAGCTGGACACACACCAGCATGCAAATGGTGTGCTGTCAACCTCACAAGCACATCAAATCACACAAAACCACAGCACAGCCGTGGGGGAAGCACTAGTGCATCACTCCACTACACATCACACAAGAACAGCAAGTGTAGACAACAGCCAAACCAAGAACAGCAGCCAAACAAAACCACCCAGATCAACCCAAACATCACCAGGATGGTGACATAAGGAGGGGGATGAATCTGGTGGACAGCAAGGTAAAGCCAGGATCTAGGAGGAGCAGGCAAGCTCAAGAGCAAGCTCAGGAACCCAGCAGAAGGAGATCAAGATCAAGATCAAGATCATCATCAATCTACTACACCAATCTCAAATTTTGTGGTGAGCCTCATAAAACCATCAAATGATTTCAACATATTATCTAAACAAAAGCATGTGTTGCTTTATGAAATGATCTCTCAATAATCACCCAATAGAGGTGAATCTATCCTAGAGATTTCAAGTATAAGGATAAGAAATCAAGCTCAACCACAAGCACTAAACTCTCAGACCAACATCACTGAGTTTAGTGTTAATTTTGAAACTTAGATCATTCTTCATTTGATCTTATCAGATCAGGGCACATCTCTCAAAGAGAGTAGCACCTCTAATCCTATAAGTTTCAAACAAACTATTTGCTTAGCTGACTAGGAATTAAATCCTAGAGCCTCAGACCAACATCATAGGCAGGAAAGTTAAGAAAAGCTTTCATTTCATCTTGCCAGTTTTAATCACAAGCATTATCAAGCTAAGCCCAAAAATAAAACTCAATCACTTGTGTGCCAGATCATAATGGTATCACAAGGAAAGGTTCTAAATAAACTAAAACCAATCTTGCTTAGTTTCCACATAAAAGGGACAACCACTACATATCATCCTCATGAAGCCAAGTGCCAGAAATCAACATTAAATTCATCTATACATCCACAGAAATCATTACATGTAATGATTTGATTCCGTATGTACAATCTCATACAAGCTTACCATTATAATTACAGTAAGCAACTACTGAGAGAAAACTACTGTCAGTACAAGCATTCTGACAGTAGAGTAAATTCTCAGATCAACAACATAATCCAATCAGGGATTCCATAGAAACACTAGCATAGAATCATAGTGAATCATCACTAGAATAATCTGACAGGCAACTAGCATCATCAAAGCCATTACAAATCATTAACCACAGCAAACAATCATTCTTCATGCTCAAGTATGATCATCACTAGATCTAAAAGCATCAGGGATATGATCAACAGGGGGTTATGAACCCTAATAAAAAAAAGAACCCTAATTAGGAGATGAACCCTAATCAGCACATAGTCATTAGGCATGAGAAGCCACTAGACACACATCGAGTGATTCATGGTAATTGCATGAACAAGGACCACAAAAGCAACTTACCCGAGGTCCTCGCTGACAAATCAAAGAGGAAGCAGATTGGCCGAATCATGGCGTGACAGGAGCACCCAAGGGCGCAACCTGCACACCGGCATGGCCGCAAGACACGAGCCCAACGACCGCATCACGGGACATGGCGATGGCGACAACACATTTCCTCAACCCTAGGGTTCAGGAATGGAGTGGACCTGGCCACGGGGAAGCCCTGGAGTCAAATCCAATTGGATAGAACGAACGAGCATCGTCGACAACCCCAACTCGCACCACGACGGCGACCAGAACGGCCGACGGCGGCGGGAATCGACGGTGGCGGCATCGCCGGCCACGGGATCGAGTCAGAGGAGGAGAGGATAAGGTCGAGGGAGAGAGGGAGGCAGAGAGAATTGGCTGAGTGGGCCAAAACCCCTCGGGGTGGTATTTTGACCTTGCCCTATTGGGCCACACTGGCCCAATAAGCCCAAAAGGCTAGCCCAAGTTGTTTAATATTTTTTTTGATCAATTGGAAAAGACCAAAATGCCCCTGACCTTAATAAAATAATAGAAAATAAAATAAACGTCCAAAAATTATAAATAAAATATTTTTGGATTCACAATAATCCACTATGTCCAAATAAAATAGAATATAAAATTTTGGACATTTAAATTTTTATAAGAACTTTGTAATTTATATATTCTTTATGGAATTTTACAAAATTATTGAAAGGTGATATAAATAAATTAAAATCACTTTCATTATACATTAATATTATAGTATTTTTGAAAAATACTAAATAAATATTTAATAATAAATTTTAACGTATAATTAATAATTCCTAACAGAAATATTAAATCAATAGAAGTCAAATAAAAAGGAAATAAAATAAAATAATTCAATATATGCAATAAATATAAAAAAAGTATTAATATTTATAAATGCTTTATTAAAAGACACCTTATATAGGGAAAATGCATATAGAATTAAATAATGCATTACATTACTTGCATAATCATTTTGCTTCTTTAAATAGTGTCCTTACCGGGCAATAATGATGTTTTTGTAGAACTAGAAGCTCAAGGTCCAGTGCAAGCATCAGACTTCACTACCTTGCCATCACAAGGCAAGTTCATCACTTGCTCATGTCCTATGAAGAGTCTTTATCAAAGTATTTGCAAATTGTGTGTTATCATATATGCTATAAAACAAAGAAAATATTATTTTCATAAATAAAGAAATCATAGATATCATCCTAAGTGGTGATATAATGGAGCAATAGAACTTAGGGTTCTATTTGCAACAATGATGATCAAGTAGGGACTTAATAACCCCTGACATCAGTGATTCTAGCGCCGTATATAATGCGTTAGCCATGAGATTTGGAATGGGACAGAGAAGTCAGCTATATCTTCTTCCTCTCGCATGAAGCCGAATGTGCAGGTCGTGGCTGTTATCCTCGTAGTGTGCATATTAATTGGCAATTTGTAGAGGATATGCAGCATATGGGTGGGAACCCTCATCGTCCCACGATAGTTCTGGCATCTAACGGTTTGTACAAACCATTGCCGTAATTCATTATGTGGGCATGGTGTACACCAAGGAGGCATGCGGGGTCGCGAAGGGGGCAGTGATTGGCTTGGACCAACTACTGGGCCCCACATCATGGAATTGTGGACGGGAAAGTACGCCCGGTTGTGCAACAAGGAGTTGATCTCTCATGGTTAAAGTAACGCACCTCTGCAGAGTGTAAGAACTGTAATTTGTCACTCCCTGTTCCGGGAAGGAGCTACGAACGCGGCAGGAAAGGAACTCCATGAAAGTTCCGGTCAACCTGTGAAGTTTTATTGTCATAGTTTTTTTTGGAATAAAATCAATCTTTGAAGAAAGATTTACAAAAACTGCATATTGCCAAGGATTTATAATCCGAGGTGGTAGTTAGAGCATCAAACTTCCCACCTTGCATATAATGAACTTGTTGGGTAACGCTGTTACTCATTCTTTCCTTTGATCCCTTGCTTAGACTCTGAGGATTCCAAAGACGTGCCAATGTATGCATCCGAATGCCAACAAGATGTGTACTACGAGGAACCTGATCTGTCTGGAGGAGTCGAAGGAGTGGATTACGAGATCCACTACGATGTCGATGAGAACGAGTCCAATTAAGTATCTAGTTAGTAGTAACTAACGGAGCCGAGCAGCATTAACTCTATAGAATAAGCTGTTGAGCTCAACTCCTAGTCGGAGTTGTTACTTTTAAATTTCCGTTGAACACTTTATATTTTGGTTTGTAAGTTGGATCTTTTGGAAGTCTTGAACTTCCGGTATTGTAATAATAATAATGTGTGTACTTTTGTAATATGGACCCGCAATGTTTCTATGTACCACTCTTAGGGATGTGATATTTATGGAACGGTGTTCTGTGGATGTCATGTCAATGACTATAGTGTACTACACATGCAGTGGTATGCTGGGTCACCGCAGTTGGTATCAGAGCAAATTGCTTTGACCTTAGGTTGGAAACCTAGTAAAGGGTATTACCTGTAGGAGAATTAGCAACGATAAAGAATTCTCTAAAAGTAATATAATGGGTATTCAAATGAGAATATTCCGTTATATATTTTAGTGCGATAATTCTTTGTTATGATGCAATATGTCATTGGATATTAATCAAAATTATTTTTCTTATATACAGAGTTATGGCACCAAATTTTCCAAAACAGACTTTGGTAAGGAAAAGAGGAGACTCTTGATGATTATCAAGGATCATTTACAGACCAACTTCGTCAACTTTTAAAACTCTTTAATTGTCCAACTACAATCCCAGTGAACACTATCACTTATCTTGATGGTCGGATGTTATACAAGTATCGTGTGAGTATCCAACTTCCAGAGAAGCTTGGATTATATCATGATCTACCCATAGGATAAGTTAGGAGTCATTTAGCAGCCTATCATGTTGCTATTGTGGAGGCGATAACTAATATCCGGGAGCGGAAAACCAAGGAGTTAAAAGGTAGCACATTCTCTGTGATACCTCATGATTCTATAGACTCGGAGCCTATACCGGATCATCTTACTTTGGTTAAGAAGCATTCTATGTTAGCTTCCAAGTTTATGGATAGATACCAAACACTCGTTGCATCTTTTTATAAGACTCATCAAGTGATTGTCGAAGACAAAAAATGACATGTTAGAGGATCTAACTGATCCGGAAAGGAGGAAGCAATTAGCATTCCAGCTAGAGAAAGAAGAAAGTAGTAGTGCAACACCTATCTTTAAGGATATACCTATAGATCCGGAATCTTTTATACCATATCCTTACTCACCAAGACCTGAACCTACATATGATACTACTATGGATATGCGGTATGCAGTACCACATGGCTCAGAGGATGGTTCTGACTGAGAACTTACTATTGAGAATTCGGATGGTTGGAGGATGGGATCATACAATGGATCTCATGAACACCAGATGTCCACAGATGGTTCTGACAGAAATGTTGGACAATCTAGTTGGATGGGTGCAAGGATGAACCCTAATAACAGAAGTAGAAATACCATGTCAATAGATGATCAGGATGAAGAAGAATATCCTGAGGAGAGAGTGTTTGAATCATCAACATCTTCTCAAAACCCAGGGAATATACATTACCCAGTGTTCAATTATCTTGCCCACGAGAGCACCTGGGAAGCAGCAGGATCTGCGAATTCTGTTGACAACTCAAGGAATGAAGCTCAGGAGATGCAGGCTAGAGATAATGTTGAATATGTTTCTCAAGACTTTTCAGCTGGGCTGGAGGGATTCAATGCGCTCAGGTTGAGTAATGACTCAAGTCTTGACACTTCAGATACAGAGTATGTTCCTTCTGGAAGGCCATTTGTTCCACAAATTGTGCGACGGACAACACGTCATCACGGTTGGACATCAGGCATGTATGATGAGCGTAGTTACTACTAGAAAGAGACAACTAGTCAGCAGTATCAAGTACTGTGTATTGTACTCAAGAAATAAGGTAGCCTTGTAATAATACCAATATGGTATATGTTGTAATGACTTTGTATCATTATGATATTATGTATAATATGTGAAATGCATATTTAGATTTTCTTTGGATCTTCATTGTGTGACTAGTTCTGTGCGTAAAGTCGAGCTCAGAACACATGTGCATGATGTAATTATGAGTATTCGCTTTATGATGCAGGACTAGGGCGTCATGGATACTGGTGTAGAAATGGAAACTGAGCAGCAGCGGATGGAGCGTGAGGCCAAGGAAAAGGCTGATGCCGATACAGCAAATCAAGAAGCATTACCACCACCACCACCAATGAGGCCGTTAATGGAGCAGAACTTTATGCAATACATGCAAATGATGCAAGAGACCCAGAACAAGTTCATGGAAGAGTTGCTGGGGCGAGAAAATCAGAGGGAACCTGAGGGTGGAGGAGTGAGTTTATCTGATTTCCAGAATGCAAGACCGTTACCTTTTGCATCAGATCCTGAACCAATGGATGCAGAAGACTGGCTAGCAGATACAGAAAGGAAGCTGAAAATTATGGGTTGCAATGATGAGGAAAAATTGAGGTATGCAACTCATCTGCTGATTGGACCTATAGCATCATGGTGGGAAAATCAGTTAGCCATGCAACAACCAGGAAGGGAGTTTACTCGGGAGGAGTTCAAGCAGAGATTCCATGAATATCATGTTCCGGAAAGCGTCATGGAGTTGAAGCGGAGAGAATTTGAGGAGCTTCAGCAAGGATATACTAGTGTCATGAAGTACATCCGTGAGTTTAGCCAACTGTCTCGTTATGCTGAGGAGGATGTTAACACTGAAGAGAAGAGGAAGAAGCGATTCTTGCATGGATTAAATCCGTTTGTGAAGATGCAGCTAAGGTTAGCCAATAAGCAAACTTATTAGCAGTTGTTGGATGCATCCATTACTTTTGAAGATGACTACAAGAATTCCAAGAGGATCGAAGGAAGAGAGCCAAGAAGGAAACCAAGAGAATTTAGGCAAGCAAACCTAAACCTAACTTGGAGTTCAAACCTCGGAATAGGAATTATGGCAACAACAATAATAACAATAACAATAACAAGGGCAGTGGTGGAAATCAATCTAATCCGAGAAGGAATGTTATCTGTATCAACTGTGGAATTCCAGGGCATTTCCAGAGGGAGTGCAAAAAGCCTATAGTGATCTATTACGATTGTGGCCAGAAGGGGCATATCAAGCCAGATTGTCCGAGCAAACCACCAGGAGGATGGCCTACCAAGGGAGGAGGACAAGCCAGTGGAGGAAATGGATAGTCCAATAAAGGAGGAAACAATGGCAAGAACAACAATGGCAAGATAAACCGACCTACCGGAAAACTGAACTGTGCAACCCTCGAGGAGGTGGATAATTCGGAGCATGCAGTGATAGGTACGCTCAATATCCTTACCAATCCAGGCAAAGTTCTATTTGATACTGGTGCAACTACTTCATTTATTTTTGAATAATTTTGTGATAAGTTCGGGATTAGAAGGGCAACGTTAGATAGTCCTATGACCGTAGTTACGGCTGGAGGGAATGTGATTGTACGCCACATAAAACAAGATCAGGTTATATCGATCTGTGGTTGTACATATTTCACAGACCTTTATGTGATTCCTTTGAAGGGAATTGCAGTAGTGTTGGGGATGGATTGGATGATGGAACACGGAGCTCAGATTAACTGTGAGGAGAAAATTGTCTCAATCAAAACTCCAAGTGGAGCAAGGATAGTTTACCAAGCAGATAAACACAGTCATATTATGGTGGATCTGTAGTTGAATTCAATGAAGGAAGTTAAATTAGAAGAGATTCCAATAGTTAATGAATTCCAAGATGTTTTTCCAACAGAGTTACCGGGAATGCCACCAGACCGGGAGATAGAGTTCACCATTGACCTAATACCTGGTACAACACCAATAGCTCAAGCACCATATAAAATGGGACCCAAAGAGTTGAAAGAACTCAAGGAACAAATTGATGAGTTAGCGAGAAAAGGATTTATACAGGAAAGTGTATCTCCATGGGGAACACCAGTAATCTTTGTGGATAAGAGAGATGGTGGAAGACGGATATGTGGTGATTATAGAAATCTGAATAACGTGACTATCAAGAATAAGTATCCTTTACAAAGAATTCAAGATTTGTTTGATCAAGTGAAAGGAGCTGGCGTATTTTAAAAGATCGATTTAAGATCTGGATACCATCAAATAAAAATCAAGCCGGAAGATGTTCCAAAAACAGCATTTGTCTCAAGATATGGACACCATGAGTATCTGGTAGTACCATTTGGTTTGACCAATGCACCGGCAATATTTATGAATCTGATGAACAAGATATTCATGCCATATTTGGACAAGTTTGTCATCGTCTTTATTGATGATATTCTGATATATTCCAAGGATAAGGAAGAGCATGATGACCATTTGAGAATAGCATTGCAGACTTTAAGAGAACATAAGCTTTATGCTAAGTTCAGTAAGTGTGAGTTCTGGTTAGATGAGGTAGAATTCCTCGGTCATGTGATCAGTAAGGATGGGATTGCTGTGAATCCATCTAAAGTTCAGTCGGTACTAGAGTGGATTGCACCGACCAATGTGAAGCAAAATTCGAGGTTTCTTAGGAATGGCTGGTTATTATCGGAGATTCATTGAAGGTTTCTCCAAAATAGCCGGACCAATGACCAAATTATTAAGGAAGAATACACCATTCAAGTGGGATGAGAAATGTGAAGCAAGTTTCCAAGAGTTGAAGACTAGATTAACCACAGCTCCAATCTTAGCAGTTCCTGAAACAGGGAAGGATTTCACTGTATATTGTGATGCATCTAAAGAAGGTTTGGGTTGTGTATTAATCCAAGATCGGAAGGTGATTTCTTATGGTTCAAGACAATTGAAACCACATGAAGTCAACTATCCAACTCATGATTTAGAGTTAGCAGCAGTAGTTTTTGCACTAAAAGGATGGAGACATTTTCTTTATGGAGCCAGATGTGAGTTATACACTGACAATAAAAGTCCCAAGTACTTCTTCACTCAAAAGGAATTGAATATGAGACAGAAGCGTTAGTTGGAATTATTCAAGGATTATGATTTAACAATCAATTACACCCCAGGGAAAGCAAATGTTGTAGCAGATGCTTTAAGCAGAAAGAGTGCAGATATTCAGCCAAGCAATAGGGAGTTACCAAAAGAGTTACAAATGGACTTGGAAAGATTAGAACTTCAATTCATTAGAACAGAGATTCTTGGAGGATTAGCGACTATGCAGGTAGTTGCAGAGCAGGACAGTGATCTTAAGCAAGAAATTGTTAGACATCAAGAAGAAGACCCTTTCATTGCTGAGGAAATTCAGAGGATATCTCAAGGGCAAAAATCAGTTTTTTGCCTTGGAGATTATGGGTCTTTATGGTTCCAAGATCGCCTATGTGTTCCAGATGTGACTGAGATCAGAAATGTCATACTCAAGGAAGCACATGATACCCCATATTATATACATCCAGGGAGTACTGATATGTATATGGATTTGAAAGAACTATTCTGGTGGAATAACATGAAAAGAGATATTGCTAAATATGTATCCGAATGCCATACTTGTCAAAGGGTGAAAGCTGAACATCAAAGTCCAGCAGGACCATTACAACCCTTAGAAATTCCTGAATGGAAATGGGAGGAAATAGGTATGGACTTCATCACACGATTACCTATGACACCAAAAAGGAAGGATATGATATGGGTAATTGTGGACAGACTCGCTAAGAGTGCACATTTTATTCCAGTGAATCAAAAGGATAATGCCGAGAAGTTAGTTGAAGTATATGTTAAAGAGATAGTAAGTAAGCATGGAGTACCCAAAAAGATCGTAACTGATAGGGGATCAGTGTTTACTTCAGCATTTTGGAAGCAATTGCATGAAGCACTTGGTTCAAAATTAGATTTCAGCATGGCATATCATCCTGAGACAGGAGGTCAAACTGAAAGAACAAATCAAATACTAGAAGACATGTTGAGAGCTTGTGCACTAGATTTTGGAGGAACATGGGAAGATCATCTACCATTGGCAGAATTTTCTTATAACAATAGCTATCAGAGTAGTCTGAAGGCAGCTCCATATGAGATTCTGTATGGAAGGAGGTGTAGATCACCAATATGTTGGTCTGAACTTGGAAGCATCAAAGAATTTGCACCAGATTATATCAAGGAGAGACAAGACATCATTGATAAGATCAGGGATAGACTGAAAATATCCCAGAGCAGGCAGAAAAGTTATGCGGATCAAAGCCGAAGATCATGGCATCCAGAAGTGGGAGATATGGTCTATTTGAAAGTAAGTCCAATGAAAGGAGTAAAAAGATTTGGAGTTAAAGGAAAATTGAGTCCAAGACATATCGGACCATTCAAGATACTGAGTCAAAACAGAACTATAGCTTATGCTTTAGAGTTACCATCAAGGTTGGCTCAAGTGCATCATGTTTTCCATGTGTCACAACTTCGCAAATGTTTGGAAGTTCCATATGATGCAATAACACATCAAGAGATAGAACTACAAGCAGACCTGACTTATATTGAAAATCCATGTAAGATTCTGGAAGAAAACTGGAAAAGTTTAAGAAATAGAGCAATCAAATATTCCAAGGTACAGTGGGAACATCACCCTGAGAGAGAAGCCACATGGGAGAAGGAAGAGGATTTAAGAAAAGCTTATCCAGAACTATTCAGGTACATTTCCACAAACTTCGGGATGAAGTTTAATTTAAGGGGGGAAGTTTGTAACATCCCAGTATATAAGACCTAACGAAGGGTAGATTTAGGAATATGAATTGTTGCATGCCTTCATTTGTGAAAATGTGGGTAAAATTTTCGCCAAATAAAACCTTGAGTGATCAATGTTTCTTTCTTACTTTGAGATTAGGTTTAGTCTTAAAGGAGGATTGCTATAAACTTTGATATGATCTTAAAGGAATTATGTGTGTTTTGAAATGAGTTTGGATTTTAAAACTTAAGTGTTTGAATTATAATTTAAATGATTTAGATATAAGATTTGGATCTTAAATTAATCAAGAGAAAAGTATTATAACTTAAATCTTATAAAAACAATATTGAATATGAAATTCATTTCATATTAGTAATACATAAACAAGTTACAAAGAATGTAACCTACTGAAGTTATTCCAAACTTCACAATTTACAAAAGAGTAAAGAATAAGAATATTCTTTATTAATAAATATATAATCTTGATTACAAATGAACAAAATAAAGATTACAAGAATTATAAAAGAAAAATTACAAAAGAATAAAAAATTAAATTTGTATATCTACTAACTATCCTATATCTAAATCTACACTAAATCTTCATCTTTATCTTTGTACCTGCAAAACAAAGACTAAAAAGAAAAAATATTAGTATTAGTATATTTCTCTCAGATATGTCAGTGAAGTGCACTTGACAAACTCATCATTGAGAAATGTTATAAAAAGGGGCAAGTTTCACCAATATGAAAGATTTCATCTTTCATAAATTCAAAACCAGAATTCAAATGACAGCCAAGAGGGACCAATTCACCAGCCAGGTGAAAGTAATCTGGTAAAGGTAAGTTCAAAAATTCTGAACCTATCCACAAGTGCATAGCAGGCACACAATATGGACACACACCAGCATGCAAATGGTGTGTTGTCAACCTCACAAGCACATCCAAATCACACAAAACCACAACACAGCCGTGGGGGAATCACTAGTGCATCACTCCACTACACATCACACAAGAACAGCAAGTGTAGACAGCAGCCAAACCAAGAATAACAGCCAAACCAAACCACCCAGATCAACCCAAACATCACCAGGATGGTGACATAAGGAGGGGGATGAATCTGGTGGACAACAAGGTCAAGCCAGGAGCTAGGAGGAGCAGGCAAGCTCAAGAGCAAGCTCAGGAGCCTAGCAAAAGCAGATCAAGATAAAGATCAAGATCATCATCAATCTACTACACCAACCTCAAATTTTGTGGTGAGCCTCATAAAACCATCACATGATTTCATCATATTATCTAAACAAAAGCATGTGTTGCTTTATGAAATGATCTCTCAATAATCACCCAAGAGAGGTGAATCTATCCTAGAGATTTCAAGTATAAGGATAAGAAATCAAGCTCAACCACCAGCACTAAACTCTCATACCAACATCACTGAGTTTAGTGTTACTTTTGAAACTTAGATCATTCTTCATTTGATCTTATCAGATCAGGGCACATCTCTCAAAGAGAGTAGCACCTCTAATCCTATAAGTTTCAAACAAACTATTTGGTTAGCTGACTAGGAATTAAATCCTAGAGCCTCAGACCAACATCATAGGCAGGAAAGTTAAGAAAAGCTTTCATTTCATCTTGCCAGTTTTAATCACAAGCATTATCAAGCTAAGCCCAAAAATAAAACTCAATCACTTGTGTGCCAGATCATAATGGTATCACAAGGACAGGTTCTAAATAAACTAAAACCAATCTTGCTTAGTTTCCACATAAAAGGGACAACCACTACATATCATCCTCATGAAGACAAGTGCCAGAAATCAACATTAAATTCATCTATACATCCACAGAAATCATTACATGTAATGATTTGATTCCGTATGTACAATCTCATACAAGCTTACCATTATAATTACAGTAAGCAACTACTGAGAGAAAACTACTGTCAGTACAAGCATTCTGACAGTAGAGTAAATTCTCAGATCAACAACATAATCCAATCAGGGATTCCATAGAAACACTAGCATAGAATCATAGTGAATCATCACTAGAATAATCTGACAGGCAACTAGCATCATCAAAGCCATTACAAATCATTAACCACAGCAAACAATCATTCTTCATGCTCAAGTATGATCATCACTAGATCTAAAAGCATCGTGGATATGATCAGTGGGGTTATGAACCCTAATAAAAAAGAACCCTAATTAGGAGATGAACCCTAATCAGCACATAGTCATTAGGCATGAGAAGCCACTAGACACACATCGAGTGATTCATGGTAATTGCATGAACAAGGACCACAAAAGCAACTTACCCGAGGTCCTCCCTGACAAATCAAAGAGGCAGTTGGCGACACCGCGGCGGCAGGGAAGCACCAGTATTGCAACCTACACCTGCCACGCGGCTGCGGCACAGACACGAGCCAAAGACACGCATCTGGGACCGCGATGGCGACAACACATTTCCTCAACCCTAGGGTTCAGGAATGGAGTGGACCTGGCCACGGGGAAGCCCTGGAGTCAAATCCAATTGGATAGAACGAACGAGCATCGTCGACAACAACTCGCACCACGGCGACGGCAATGACGGCGGGAATCGACGGTGGCGGCATCGCCGGCCACGGGATCGAGTCAGAGGAGGAGAGGATAAGGTCGAGGGAGAGAGGGAGGCAGAGAGAATTGGCTGAGTGGGCCAAAACCCCTCGGGGTGGTATTTTGACCTTGCCCTATTGGGCCACACTGGCCCAATAAGCCCAAAAGGCTAGCCCAAGTTGTTTAATATTTTTTTGATCAATTGGAAAAGACCAAAATGCCCCTAACCTTAATAAAATAATAGAAAATAAAATAAACGTCCAAAAATTATAAATAAAATATTTTTAGATTCACAATAATCCACTCTGTCCAAATAATATAAAATATAAAATTTTGGACATTTAAATTTTTATAAGAATTTTGTAATTTATATATTCTTTATGGAATTTACAAAATTATTGAAAGGTGATAAAAATAAATAAAAATCACTTTCATTATACATTAATATTATAGTATTTTTTAAAAATACTAAATAAATATGAATAATTCCTAAAAGAATTATTAAATCAATAGAAGTCAAATAAAAAGGAAATAAAATAAAATAATTCAATATATGTAATAAATATAAAAAAGTATTAATATTTATAAATGCTTTATTAAAAGGCACCTTATATAGGGAAAATGCATATAGAATTAAATAATGCATTACATTACTTGCATAATCATTTTGCTTCTTTAAATATTGTCCTTACCGGGCAATAATGATGTTTTTGTAGAACTAGAAGCTCAAGGTCCAGTGCAAGCATCAGACTTCACTACCTTTCCATCACAAGGCAAGTTCATCACTTGCTCATGTCCTATGAAGACTCTTTATCAAAGTATTTGCAAATTGTGTGTTATCATATATGCTATAAAACAAAGAAAATATTATTTTCATAAATAAAGAAATCATAGATATCATCCTAAGTGGTGATATAATGGAGCAATAGAACTTAGGGTTCTATTTGCAACAATGATGATCAAGTAGGGACTTAATAACCCCTGACGTCAGTGATTCTAGCGCCGTATATAACGCGTTAGCCATGAGATTTGGAATGGGACAGAGAAGTCAGTTGTATCTTCTTCCTCTTACATGAAGTCGGATGTGCAGGTCGTGGGTGTTATCCTCATAGCGTGCATATTAATTGGTAATTCGTAGAGGATATGCAACATATGGGTGGGAACCCTCATCGTCCCACGATAGTTCTGGCATCTAACGGTTTGTACAAACCATTGCTGTAATTTATTATGTGGGCATGGTGTACACCAAGGAGGCATGCGGGGTCGCGAAGGGGGCAGTGATTGGCTTGGACCAACTACTGGGCCCCACATCATGGAATTGTGGTTGGGAAAGTATGACCGGTTGTGCAATAAGGAGTTGATCTCTCATGGGTAAAGTAACGCACCTCTATAGAATGTAAGAACTGTAACTTGTTACTCCTTGTTCTGGGAAGGAGCTACGGACGCGGCAGGAAAGGAACTCCATGAAAGTTCTGGTCAACCTGTGAAGGCTGATTGTCATAGTTTTTTTGGAATAAAATCAATCTTTGAAGAAAGATTTACAAAAACTGCATATTGCCAAGGATTTATAATCCGAGGTGGTAATTAGAGCATCAAACTTCCCACCTTGCATATAATGAACTTGTTGGGTAACATTGTTACTCATTCTTTCCTTTGATCCCTTGCTTAGACTCTGAGGATTCCGAAGACATGCCAATGTATGCAGCCGAATGCCAACAAGATGTGTACTACGAGGAACCTGATCTGTCCGGAGGAGTTGAAGGAGTGGATTACGAGATCCACTACGGTGTCGATGAGAACGAGTCCAATTAAGTATCTAGTTAGTAGTAACTAACGGAGCCGAGCAGCATGAACTCTATAGAATAAGCTGCTGAGCTCAACTCCTAGTCAGAGTTGTTACTTATAAATTTCCGCTAAACACTTTATATTTTGGTTTGTAAGTTGGATATTTTGTAAGTCTTGAACTTCCGGTATTGTAATAATAATGTGTGTACTTTTGTAATATGGACCCGCAATGTTTCTATTGTACCACTCTGAGGGATGTGATATTTACGGAACGGTGTTCTGTGGATGTCATGTCAACGACTATAGTGTACTACACATGGAGTGGTATGCTGGGTCACCGCAACCGGTAAAATCCATGACAAAAGAGCATGATATCAATGGAGTACAAAAAGTATAAGTGCAATGTTGAAAACGTTCCCCGTGACAGCACGGTTCTGCTAATCCAAACTTATAAGTGCAAGCATATACAACAAGGTTGCCTCAATGGTTCGAGTTTATTAGGGGCAAAGAATAAAATGTGCCATCAAGTTTGTGAGGGCTTTAATCACTAAGTTTTCACATAACAAAATAGTTTTAAATTTGAAGATAGTTGAAAACAAGAATATACTTGGAATGGTGTAACACACCATGCATAGGAGTTTATAGTGGACACTTTGGAATAACTTGGTTTCTTGGAGTTGGAAGCATGAGTAGAACTTACTCATACACGTGGAGGCTAGCAAAAGACTGAGAGCAACCAACTAAGAGAGCAATAATGGTCATAATTATGCAATGCAACAAAGCAAACTAATCAAAGCAAAGAGTGGTACTACAGGCCAAGGAATAAATGATCATAGAGGCTAATGGTGACTTGTCATAGTCATAACATGGTGTGAGCATGTGCCAAGTCAACCCAAGCAAAATATCAAAGGAGAATACCACAATACTATGCTTTTGCATGCTAAAACAACGCATAATTTATTCAAGGCACACTAAGCAATCCCAATTGTTTGGAACAAGACATGCTACATCAATAATCACTAATCATAATGCAAAAACAAACCTAGAATGTCATGCTAAAGTCTTAGTCAAAGTCAATGCAAGCTTCTCTTGCACTTCAAGCAAGAACTTACTACTCCTTTCCAAACACCAAGCAAACTTATTTGCAAAACAACACAGCGGGAACGGGGGTCCAAACTACTAAAGAAAACTAAACAAACTAAGCAAATCAAATGAAAACTAAGACGCTCCAAGAACAACACAACTGTGCATGAAACAATAAAAGTGAAGTGTCTAGACAGACTTGAGCTTTTTATTGATGAAGAAGGGGACGCCTTGGGCATCCCCAAGCTTTGACGCTTGTACCTCTTGGATATTTATTGGGGTGACACCATGGTGTCATCCCCAAGCTTGAGTTTTTATCCATTCTTCATATCATTGCATCATTCTCTCTCTACACCTGAAATTTTTCCTTCATACAGAATTTCACACAATATTCATTAGCAACATTAGCTTATTCAAAAGATATTAGATCGCTTGGCAAAGCTTTGGAACAACATGTCTTTTCACTAAAAACACAAGCTACTGAAGTAACTCCTTCAAATAAACTCAATTTACCTGAAGAGAGCTCAAAAAGGAATCAATAACAAGCAAATGCAAATAATGGCAGAAATCTGTCAAAACAGGCCAGCGGGTAGAAACAGATTTTTTCGAACATATTCTGTTGATCAAATAAAAAAGTGTTGAACGAACAAAAGTTAGCCAACATACTGGGGTATTTATTCGTCAATTTTGAGATCAATCCGAGTTACAGAGCCTCCTCACGATTTTTTTTGGTGGAGGACAGAAATCTGTTTTGGGACAGCAACTCCCCAAATCTTAGTTCCCTCTCATTAGAGGTCATTCTTGGCACAAAAAGCAAACAAAAAGGATAAGGAGAGGTCATTACAGTAGTAATAACTTCCAAGACTCAAGGAAACTCTTGGGGTTATCTCCCAACAAGTACTTTTCTTTAACGCCTTTAAGTTAGGCACAAGAAGCAAGAAGAATCAAGTATTTTCAAATGAAGAATTGCCCCTATTGTTCCTCCTTTTCTTACCTTTGTTTTTATTCTTAGGGAAGATATGATTGCTTACCAGGGGACTGAAGTTCATGATGCCTTCTCCCACGTCTATTACTGCCCCAAGGTGTTTCAGTAGAGATCTTCCAAGTGTGATCTGTCCTTTGCCTACACATTCAATAACAAGATAATCAGTAGACACCATTTTTCCTGAGATTTTTGTGAACACACCTTCAGCTATTCCAATGGGAAATGTAGTGGCATTGTTGGTAAGAGAGATTTCCTCTCCTCCTTCAATAAGCCCCCAAAGACTCAAGGAATCAAAAATATCTTTAGGCATGAGACAAAATTCAGACATGATATCACAGCGAGCATCCAAAAGTGTAGTGTTTATTGAGACTTTAATTGTGGCAAACCAATTTGAAGGCTCAGAATTTATGGGAACATAATCATGGTAAGCCCTAAGAGTGTGATAGCAACTATTCATAGCAGCAACACTGGTCTCAAGATGGTTCAACCTAGCAAAAATACTTGTGAAAGAGGAATCAGACTTGCCAGGTGTATCATAGATCATGATTAATTTTCTTATAGAATCATAAGCTTCATCCTCAGTACAAAGTAAAAACTCTTTTTCAGCCATAGCATCCAAAGCATATCTATAACGAAGAGCAATACCGCGATAGAAACTATCAATAACCAAGCTAAGACTCATCTTAGGCTCAGTTTCCCTTTGTAAAGCAGAGATTCTAGACCAAGCTTCTTTGAAACTCTCCTCATTTTTTTGTTTAAAAGTAAAGATCTTCTCCATAGGTGTCACAGAGATTGGATCAAAACCAGACATGGTAGTAACTAAGGTACAAACTAATTTTTTTTCTATTTTTGAATAAAGAAAGCAAACCAAACTAGACTAATTTTTTTTGGTTTCTTTTTTGGAAAGAGGCAAACAAAACCTAGCAAAAGAAACTACGCAAACTAAAAACAAAGTAAAGATAAAGGAAGTGAAGGACTCCCCTAGTGAAGACGTCCTTAGCCTCCCCGGAAACGGTGCCAGAAATTAGCTTGATGGTGCCCAATACTTGTCGTGGAACGCTTAGTTGAAAACCCCAAGAGCAAGGTATGAAGCAACACAGCAGCAAGTTTCCCTCAGTAAGAAACCGAGGTTATCGAAACAGTAGGAGGAAGGAAACATCACACAGGTGTTGCTGGCAACGTGGAGACCTGCACAACATAAACTCAAGACTTTGCTCCAACGAATCAGTGAGGTTGTCAAGCTCACCGGTTTGATGTAACAAAGGATTAAACGTATGGTGTGGAAGATAATGGTTTGCAGCAAGTAAACAAGTAACAGTGAAAGATGTATCAATGGTAAAGATTGGACCGGGGTCCATAGTTTACTAGAGGTGCTCTCCTTAAATAAACAACATGGCATGAAGGGCAAACAAATTACAGCAGGGCAATTGACAGGAACTGAGCAAGGCATAACAATGCAATTACTAGCTAGAAAGATACTATGAGGTTGATTGGGCAATACAACATTATACATAGACCGTAATCCAACTGCATCCATGACTAGAAGTCCACCTTCAGGTTATCGTCCGACCCCCCTCCAGTATTAAGTTGCAAGCAACAGACAACTGCTTTAAGCAAAGTGTGTAAGGTAAACAGTCCACATGTTCCATGAACAAGAGACCGTTGTTTTCTCCTTATTAGCAACAACACATCTACAACCGAAGAGATTTCTATCACTTCCCTTGGAAACTAGAGGCATGAACCCACTATCGAGCATAAATACTGCCTCTTGGAGTCACTAGCAACTACTTGGCCAAGATAACCATTAGCAACGGAGAGCATGCAAGATCACAAACAACACAGACATGATAGAATCATAAAGATAGAACCATTAATCAAACTAACATAATAATCTCAATATCCATCGGATCCCCGCAAACACAACATGCATGATTACAAATAGGTTAGATCTTGATCATGAACGGAGCTCACAAGATCTATACATGAAAGCACAAAGGAGGAGATACAACCATCTAGCTACTACATGGACCCATAGTCCAAGGTGGAACTACTCACGAATCATACCGGAGAGAAGGCCTCTGGGATGATCTCCCCTCTGGCAGGGTGCCGGGAAGAGCTTTAGATCCCCCCGATCTAGGGACGATGGTGATGGCAGCTACAGACGGTTTCGTGGATTTCCGATTGGGTACTGAGAGTTTCTGCATCGAGGGCTTCTTATAGGCGAAGGGGCGAGTCCGGGAGGCGACCAGGGTCGCCAAACCCTAGCCAGGCGCGGGTCCACCTGACCCCGCGCCTGGGGTGGGTCTGGCCCCCCTGTCCATCCCCTCCGGCTCTCCTCTGGACTTCTTGTTCCCCACGGAAAGTTATTGACTTTGTCCATCGTCCCGTCCAATTCCGAGAATATTTCTTTACTAAATTTTCTGAAACCAAAAACAGCAGAAAACAAGCATCTAGCACTGTTGCAACTTGTTAATAGGTTAGTACCAGAAAACATGTAAAAAGCACCTCAAAGTGTGGACAAGTAAATAAAAAGTAGATATAAAACATGAATGGAGCATCAAAAATTATAGATACATTTCCAACGTATCATGCTCCAACTACAGAACATTGGATAGTAGCTAAACGTATCCTTAGATATGTAAAGGAAATAGTAGGAATTGGCATCCCATTTACAAAGTCTGATGCAGATTGGGCAGGCTCTCTTGATGATAGGCGGTCAACAGGTGGCTTTGTTATATTCATTGGACCGAACTTGATTCATGGAGTGCAAGAAAGCAGGCTACAGTTTTTAGATCCACTATCGAAGCATAATACAAAGCTTTGGAAAATGCTACAACTGAGTTAATTTGGGTTAAAGCTCTTCTTGGTGAACTTGGAGTAAAAATGAAAGAGAAACCGGGTTTGTGGTGTGACAATTTAGGAGCCACCTATTTGTCTGCCAATCCTGTGTTTCATACACGTACTAAACATATTGAGATAATTTTTCATTTTGTAAAAGAAAGAGTTGCAGATAATTTGCTGAGCATCAGGTTTATATCAAGCAAGGATCAAGTTTAGATGGCTTCACTAAAGCACTTTCAGTCAAACAGTTAGATAAGTTTAAGCGTAATCTCAATCTTTCAAAAGGTTTAGATTAAAATGATTTGTAGGGTTTTACCTTTATGATTGTATACCGTATGTCTCTTGTATATGGATACACCAAACCCCCTCCTATACGTATGTTGTCATTGGGACTATATAAACACAAAACCGATACGAGGCCAAGTATCATTACACGCCAAATCACCAATAGGCAAAACATATACATTGACTCCGGGCAGGTGCTCTACCTCATGCACATGTACTCACCGAGAAGAATGCTAAAACTCCATTCACAATTATAGTGCATCTTTTATAGAACTAAAGCGAGGCTTCATACTAGTTGCATCTTTCTTCATTGTGAAGTAGTCATCGAAAGCCCTCACTCTTTGCAGAAGATGCATGAACACGTGCCTTCTTATTCAGAACAAACGCTGAAATAGAACATGATTGTAAAGGGCATTGGCACGATGGAAATAGTCGTTGTAGAGTTGGACATGGCAAGTGTCTCTAGTGCGCTCCAATGCGGGCGCACATCTAATCACCGAGATCCTATATCACGACAGTTCATCCTCGATTTGCTCATTGATGATCACAGTCATGGCCGTCATGATCTCGGTATCATCACCAGAACAGTCGTACAATGTGTCGATGAATACACAAATGAGTACTAATTAGCTCATGGTATCTATCGTTTGTGGTCTACAATTGTGAAGGCGATTCCCGCTCATTAAGAGAAAAGCTATAGATTTTTTAAGACAAAAGAGTGCAAGGAAGGATGTGGATTGTTGGACGCCTGGTAGAACATGGAGCATCGAGGATATCTGGGTGGTGGTGATTGCTTGCGTGATAATGAACAAATGATTATAATATGGACGTGATGATAGACTCTATGATCAATGTGGGATTTTCAAGGTGAATTGATACAGCTCGAGACTAGACTAACATTGTTTCAACAATTCATCCTTGTGTATTATAAGCAACTCACACCCTACTCCAAGATGATTTGGTTGAACTAACTTTAGCGCCGATAAGGGAACCTTTTGCATATCATTATGAAATGTCTAAAGTGTAATAACGTGCAACACTTGCAGGACCAAATTTCAGGCATGCGATCTACTCTTTTTTGGAGTGGTGCCTCGATCAGGAGCTCGTATTTCCTGCCTTATGCGCGGCTAATAGGCTGCGCTCATGTGGGTTCTGTTCATGGCCGCAGCCCAAACTAACAAATATTGTTTTAGTTTTCTCTTTTATGTCTTGCTTTTTTTCGGAATATGTTTTTAAATAATTATCTTCAAAACCTAAATATTCCTAAAGCAGAACATTTTTGAAACTGGACATTTTCAAAATCTGTTTTTTATAAAGCTGGAATACTTTTGAAAAATTGAACATTTAATAATCAATACATTTTTAAATTGAATATTTTTTAAATGGGAACATTTTTACAATATTAAAACTAAACACTTTTAAATTTAAACATTAGTAAAATCGAGACAATTTTTAAAATCTAAATTTATTTCAAAATAATCTTATTTTTTAAACATCTAAAAAATAAATCTAAAAAATAAAAGGAAAACAAAAATAGAAATTAGAAAAAGAAAGAACACTGCTAACGAGGAACTGCATTACCAGGCCGGCCCAATGCGGGTGCCCATGTGAGTGGAGCGCATTAACATGCGCTTGGGGCAGCAAATAGGATTCGTCACCTCGCTGCTGTTGTTCCTTTGCCATGTCATGCCAAGTCTTAGGGCATGTTTGATTCAAAGGATTTGTATAGGAAATTTGTAGGATTAAATCCTATAGGAAATTTTTCTATGGTGGTTATTTGATTTGTAGGATTGATTTCTATAGGAAACTTTTCTAGGAAATCCTTTGCACTAGATTGTATAGGAAATCTAACATCCAGCCTAAACTCTTTCTTAGAATCCTTTGATGGATCAAACAAACTTTATTGCATGTGGGTTCCTATAGGATTGAAGTGGACATGACATTGCAATCCTATGGTTTTCCTATTCCTTTATTTTTCCTATCCTATGAATCAAACAAGTCCTTAGGCTCCTATTTTTTTTTCCTTTTACAAAACTACTACGAATTCGACTTCTCTCTTTGCACTAAGACGCTGTGAGCCAGGCTTGGTCTTGGGGATCTATTCGGGGCCCATTTATTAGGCCGCGGCACGGTGAAAGCCCACCAAGCTGAAATGCAGGTGTTCGCTCTAGCCCCCAGACTCGTGTCGTTCTTGAATCTCGCACAATTTACATCGAACAGCCCCTGACAAAGATTTGGTCAAGAAAAAGAACTCTGAAAACGAACCACGTCGACTTCTGTGGAAAAAAAACATGGATCGGAACCGCAGATTCCTTCCTAAGAAAAACAAGCCCGGAATTTCACTGGTAACTTCAACGATGTAAGCAAAACTTCACCTAGAAAGTACAGCACCAGTTGCAGTGTTGTACAAGCATCGTGAAATGGGGCCGGGTTTTCCTGGAAAAAATGATGAAGCGGTCCTCTCGCTCTTCTAACGTCTGTCAACCTACACTGTACAAGGCGGCAGCGTGACGAGCGCAACATATAATAAAGAACGAAAAAGAAAAGATGTTAGCGCGGTCGGAGCGCGTGGAAGTCCGGGAGATGCTTTGCCTGCAGCCGTCGTACCGCCATGTGCAGTGTGTGAAACGCCCTCGTGTTTCTTCCCAAGCGTCAATACGGACGCGTCGGTGTGCCGTGCGTGCTTGCGGTTGACGCGACTTTCCCCATCTGAACAAGCGAGCGAAGTACTCCTACTAGGCTTGGTAGTGTCGGAACACCCCTGCCGACTGGCTGGTCCCGAGCCTGTTTCACACCGGAGAAGAAGGCACACACAGTACAAAGTAGATAAAACAGGAAACAAAAGAAACTTTATTGAAACTCTCTTGGTAAACTCCCGTACACAGATTGTTCCTCTATTTATAGCCAGGGACACGATACCATGCCAATTTACCTGGTAGAGAAGACCGAGTGGGCCTCTACCGGCCCAGTTTTCCAACACTCCCCCTGGGTATCTTATCTGCATAACCATGGCTTAAAACTCTGAAAAACCAAGTGGGAAAAATATGAAGAAATGCACACGGTATACTTCTTGCTATGTTGCACAAATTGCCTCATTAAAAACCTCATGTGAGAAACTTCATAAAACTCACTAACGGAAAAAGAGTACAATTCACCTAACTGCAAAGTTAAGTACTCAATCATCGGGATCAAGATTTTAGCGATGAGTTTGTGAAGATTCTTCCCCTGAATCTTGCATCTCCCTAAGTCTCATCATGCCGATCCCTCGACATATCTATGGAAAGAAGACGCTGGCAATGATTTAGTGAACAAATCAGCGAGATTTTCACACGACTTGGTATGCAAGACTTTCACTTTGTTCATCTTTTGCAACTCATGTGCATAGAAGAACTTGGGGTTTATATGCTTTGTGAGATTGCTCTTCACGTAACCCGTTTGGACTTGTGCAACACAAGCGGCATTATCTTCATAGATAATTGTTGGGGTTTGTACGGTGTTCAGTCTACATGACATCTGGATGTGACTGACTACTCGTCGAAGCCATACACATTCTCGTGATGCTTCATATAATGCTATGATTTCCGAGTGGTTCGTCGAAGTTGACACAAGAGTTTGCTTAGACGATTTCCAGGAAATAGTCATTCCACCACAAAGGAAAACATATCCAGTCTGCGACTTGGATGTATGCGGGTCCAAAAGGTACCCAGCATCTGCATAGCCTTCAACAGATAGGTCTTGGTTCTTTTGGTAAAACAAGCCAAGGTCCTCTATCGCTTGTATGTACCTAAAGATGTCCTTAACGCCTTTCTAATGCCTCTTGGTAGGCTCAGAACTGTACCTTGCAAGCAAATTGACGGCGAATGCAATATCCGGCCGTGTACAATTTCTTGGTACATAAGGCGCCTAATCGCACTTAAGTAGGGAATTCGGTCCTAGAATTTCCTTCCTCTTCTTTAGGCTGAACGGGTCCTTGTCTTCTCGCAAAGATCTTCCGACCATCGGGGTCTTAGAAGGATATGCCTTTTAAAACCCAAATCGTTCCAACACCTTACGGGTGTAGGGTGAGTGAACTAGAATCCCATAGGGAATGCTCAAGTTGCAGACCGAGGCAGAACTTGGTTTTGCCTAAGTCTTTCATCTCGAATTCCGACATCAGGTAGGAACTCGCTTCCTCAATATCGTCAGGTGTACCGATTATATTCAAATTGTCCACGTACACCGAGATAATACAGAAACCATCCTGGGATCTCCGTATAAAAACACATGGGCAATCTTCATTGCTCGCGTAGCCCTTCTGATGAAGGAAATCGCTTAAACGATTATACCACATCCTACCTGACTGTTTTAGTCCATACAATGACTTATTAAGCTGAACACTGTATAATCTCATGTTTGCTCTATCCTGGTTCAGGACAGGGATACCTTCTGGTACTTTCATGTATATTAGGTAACTTGTGACAACATCCATTAGTTTCATTTTTAAGTCCATGTTTACTGCCATTGAGATCAAGTATCTAAAGGTAATTCCATCCATGACTGGGGAGTAAGTTTCCTCAAAGTCGACACCTGGTCGCTGAGTGAAACCTTAAGCAACGAGCCTTGCTTTGTACCTTACTACTTCATTATTCTCGTTTCTCTTCAACAAAACCCACTTATGGCCAACATGGCGAATGTGGAGGAGTTAGACAAACAGGTCCAAATACCTCTCTTTTGTTTAACGATAATAATTCAGTAATTGCCTTCGCCAATCTTTCCAATCCGACCTTTTTTTGCAATCAGCGTGTTAGGCTCAGTCAAGATCTATGATTGAGGCAATTTTCTTGGCAAAATTAACGTCGACATTTGCCATGGCTCGGTTGTATGACTACCCGAATTAACATAGTTAATGGCCATTTCGTCATGGAGTGCATCAGCACATCCTCTTGCTCCACCGGATTTCCCAATCCAGAGCTAGGTCCTTAGCTTTCCTCCCGATGTGCGCACACAACTGCTGGGTATTTCCGATATAGGAAAGTTCGAGTCCGGAATTTCGCAATTGAAATATCCGTACTGCGTGCAGTCTCAATCGACTCCCTCTTAAGGCACTGTAATAAATCTCTCTTGTCCTTTTTCTTCGGGCGTCCCCGGGTACTTGGGATTTGAGAAACCTGAATCCGCGTCCTCTTAGGCCTTGGAGCAGGAGCGGTTATACCATCATTTTTCTTTGGTATTTCAACCCTTTCCGGTGCATTGCGTGCATGCACATGCGACTTTGTCACGGTTTTTAAATCATTAAAATGACCGGGCAGTTGATTCACTAGGGAGTGCAAATCTAGTATCTTTTGGACTTCTCTATTAGTCTCAAGAGTGCGCGGGTCATGAGCGTGGATCCCCGTGTCTTTCCACGTAATTTCTCGACTTTAATCATCCAGGGGTTGATTACCTCCCCCCAAAGTCGGGAAAAGATCCTCGTCAAAAATGTAGTCAGCAAAACGGGTCGTGTGACAGTCACCTGTCAAGAGGTCCAAGAACCTGATTATGGACACAGTCTCATAACCAACGTATATCCCCGACTTACGGAGCGGTCCCATTGCTGATCGCTGGGGTGGTGGTATAGGTACTTATACCTGGCAGCCGAACCTACGTAGGTGGGAAATTTTCGGTGCCGACCCTTGCGCAAGTTGGATGGGAGAGTGGATGTTGTAGGCCGATGGTCGAAAGTTGATGAGATTAGCGGCGTGTAACACCGCGTGTCCCCAACATGTAGTTGGTAAATTACAACCCTGAAGGTGTGGTCTGGCAATGAATTTAATTCTTTTAATCAATGCCTCCGCAATTCCATTTTGAGTGTGGACATGCGGTACTGAGTGCTCAAGTTTGATTCCAGTTGCCATGCAATAATCATCGAATGCCTTTGAAGTAAATTATCCGGCATTGTCCATTCGAATAGACTTTAAACGATAATCAGGGAAATTATTACTTATTTGTATGATCTGGGAGATCAACTTTGCAAAGCATGGTTCCTTGTTGACAGCAGGAAAACATTGGACCATTTAGAGGAAGCATCGATGAGCACCATGAAGTACCGAAACGGCCCTGAGAGGGGCTGAATTGTGAAGGGAATATGCCCTGAGAGGCAATAATAAAGTGTTTATTATGTGTATTCCAAGTATATGATAGATGTTTATTTTGCATGCTATAATTGTATTAATACGGAAACGTTAATACATGTGTGTTTAATAATCAAACAGAAAGTTCCTAGTTATGCCTCTCTCATAAACTAGCTCGTTGATTAACAAGATGATCAAGGTTTCCTGATCATGGACATTGGATGTTGTTAATAACGGGATCACAACATTAGTGTAATGATGTGATGCACATTCATCCGAAGTATCACATTACGATCAAAGTCATTGAGTTTATATTGCTATAACAACTTACGAAGTGATCCTAATCCTTAGACCATGAGATCATGTCAATCACTAACACCGGAAGAGTTTCTTGATAACATCAAACGTCACACCGTAATGAGGTGATTATAAAGATGGATTCGAACTAATAAAGTGTTATGTTGAGGCTCATGGATCGAGAGTGGAATTTGTTCATCCCGATGACGGATAGATATACTCGGGCCCTCTCGGTGATATCACATTGATTAGCTTGCAAGCAAGTGATTTGATCACTAGAATGTTATATCACAGAACGAGAAAAGAGTGCATGTAACGAGATCAAACTAGGTATGGAGATACCGATGATCGAATCTCGGACATGTAATATATCGTGAAACAAAGGGATTAAGATACTAGCGTAAAAGGTTCCGACGATCACAAGAAAGTCATCGTTGAATGTGTGGGTCAAGATGGGTCTCAGATCCCGCTTCGATTATTGATCCGAGAGGGGTCTCGATCATGTCCGCATTATTCACGAACCATAGGGTGACACACTTAAGAGACACCGACATCCAATTGGAGCAAATGTTTCATGCCGAAAGAATGAACAAGCGCAGGAATTTATTTCACTAGATACCGAAACAGGTTTTTCGGGTGAAATTGCATAAAGTGGTTATGCATGTGAAATAGAATTCTAGCAAGGGGTTATTTGTGAATGTTTGTCATTAAAGTAATTTACAAAATTCTGAATAAAATAAAATAGTTTTATTTAATGAGAGTTTGCATTAAATTTGGTGGAAATTTAATGGGAATTTTGAGTGGACTTTTGAGTGGAGGGAATTTAAAGGAGTTTTGTGAGTGGAGTGTCCACCCACATGAAGAGGGAGGGCAAGGGGGCAGCCCCCATGCGCCGGCCACCCCCTTGGGGTTCCCCCCTCCTCCTATAAAAGGAGCCCCCCTCCTCACTTGTCTCTCACACCTCCTCGCGAAGGATCTCTCCCCCCCTCTAGAATTTATCCCCCATGGTCTCGGACTAGCGAGATACATGTTCCCGGTGGCTATTCGGCAAGAAAGAGTTGTGCTTCACGCATCGCTGGAGCGAGGAGAGGCGGAGGTTTCTCGGTGCCTCGAGCGTGTGCGAGCACGGATGCGCTGGCGATTTGCGGCGCTAGGACTTCCTCTCGATCTTGAGATCGGCAAGAGATCGTCTACATCAACCACGAGTTGAACTCGTTAAGCTTTGTCGGTCTTCAAGGGTATGTTCTACGGATATACATCCGCCCGTTGTTTGTATCTAGTATATAGATCTTGGTATATAGTTCACATCGTAGGAAAAATTTGTTTTCTATCGCGAACCCTTCAAAGGGTATCGAGCCGGATCTATGCGTAGATACTTTACGGGTAGTACACATATGAGTATGTGGCGATGATGATCATGTTGTTGCTCCTTTGTTGTGATTTTGGATATTGGTGGCATAGTGGGATGAAGCGGCGGACAAACTTTACATGTCCTCGCATGAGACCTGTCCACGCTTGACATGCAACTAGTTTGCATAAGTGGCTAGCGGGTGTGTCTCTCCTACTATAGTCAATATCTATTTTGCAAGCGAGTTGTCAACAATTTGATTATCCTCGTTAGGTTCATGTTCGTAGGTAAGAACGGTTCTATCTCGAAAGCCCTAAGCCACGTAAAACTTGCAATGGATAAATTAGAGGCGTCTAGTTTAGATTGTTCTTTGGGCTAGTGTTATGATATGGTAGTGTTGTAAGTAGAAGTATGAGATGATACTCTTACAACACACATAGCGTGTAAAATCCATAGACCTTGGATTTACACATATAGGTATGATAGTGATCATACCACGATGCACATGATAGAGATCATCTGCGGGAACCATATCATTTCACTAATAAACATATGATGTTTTGATTGCATCTTATATTGCTTGTTTAGCGCTTTGTTAGCATAATAATATGATCCCTCGTTTAAATATCAAGATAAGAATGTGTTCTTCCTTTAGTATGCACCGATTATGTTTTCGTCGCTCCAAGACATCACGTGATGATCGGGTGTTCTTGGATCCACGACCATATTTGGTGTAAAAGCGATTACACACGAATACTAAGGTTCTAACTTGGCGAGCCTAGCATGTATGCATGGCCTGAACAGCATCGAAAGGTTTAGCATGAGTCATATAGTTGATATGATGCCCATTTGATGCTCGCCTTTGAAGCTATACCGACTCACGTGATGATCGGACTTGGTGTAGTGGATTTGGTTCATGTAATCACCAAAAGGGCACGAGGGATGTCGCTTTTGAGTGGGAGTTCATGTAATATAGATTAGTTGAACTCAATCTATCATACACTTAGTCTAAACTTTACAAATTACATTGTAGATGGCACCACCGCTTTTAATTTCAATGTGTTCATCGAGAAAGAGAAACTAGCAACGAACGGTAGCAACTTTCTTGAATGGGCCATGAATTTGAGGATTCTCCTCTGCTTTGCACAAAAGCAATATGTGCTAGAAGCGCCGTTAGGCCCCACCTTTGATGATGCCCCTGACGAGGAGAAGAATGTCTATCAGACTCGTCAGGAGGACCACAACTTAGTTCATTGCGGCATATTATATGGGCTAGAGCCGGAACTTCGAAAGCGTTTCGAAAACGGCAATGCATTTGATACAATGGGTGAGTTGAAAATGATTTTCGACACACATGTCAGAGAAACTACAATGCTTCAGAAAAGTTCTTTAGCTGCATGATGGAAGAGCACAAATCCGTTAGTGAGCATGTACTCAAGATGTCGGGTTACGCCGATAAGCTTGTGTCCTTGGGAATATGCCCGAGAGACGATAATAAAGTGGTTATTATCGTATTCCTTATTTATGATAAATGTTTATTTTACATGCTATAATTGTATTAATACGAAAACTTTAATACATGTGTGTTTAATAAACAAAAAGGAAGTTCTTAGTTATGCCTCTCTTATAAACTAGCTCGTTGATTAACATGATGATCAAAGTTTCCTGATCATGGACATTGGATGTTGTTAATAACAAGGTCACAACATTAGTGTAATTATGTGATGAACATTCATCCGAAGTATAGCATTACGATCAAAGTCATTGAGTTTATATTGCTATAACAACTTACGAAGTGATCCTAATCCTTAGACCATGAGATCATGTCAATCACTAACACCGGAAGAGTTTCTCGATGACATCAAACGTCACACCGTAACTGGGTGATTATAAAGATGGCTTCAGAACTACTAAAGTGTTATGTTGATACCCATGGATCGAGAGTGGAATTTGTTCATCCCGATGACGGATAGATATGGTCTGGGCCCTCTCGGTGATATCACATTGATTAGCTTGCAAGCAAGTGATTTGATCACTAGAATGCTATATCACGGGAACGAGAAAAGAGTGCATGTCGGTAACGAGATCAAACTAGGTATGGTGATACCGATGATCAAATCTCGGACATGTAATATATCGTGAAACAAAGGGATTAAGATACTAGCGTAAAAGGTTCACACGGTCATAGAAGTCATCGTTGAATGTGTGGGAGTCGGTATGGATCTCCAGGTCCCGCTACTGATTATTGATCGGAGAAGGGTCTCGATCATGTCCACATTATTCGCGAATCGTAGGGTGACACACTTAAGGGATACCGACACCATTCGGAGCAAATGATATGCCAGAAAAAGAAAAAGAAAGCGCATGAATTTATTTCACTAGACACCGAAATTGTTTCGGTTGAAATTGCTGAAACTGGTTCTGCATGTGAAATTGAAATGTTGTAAGGGGTTTTATGTGAATGTTTGTTAATTAAAGTAATTAACAAAATTCTGAATAAATAAAAAAAAGAGTTTTATTTAAATGAGAGCTTGCATTACATTTGGTGAAAATTTAATGCATGTGAGTGGATTTTTGAGTGGAGGCTTTTTAATGGGAGTGGAGGCTTTTCATTTTGAGTGGGAGATCCACCCACATGGATGTGGAAGAGGTGGGGTCAGCCCCATGGCTGGGCGCCATGCCCCTTGGGTGCCCCCCTATCCCCTATAAAAGGCCCCCCTCTCCTCCTCTCAAAGCACACCTCCTCGCGAAGGATCTCTCTCCCCCCTTTAGAATTTCCCCATGGTCTCGGATCAGCGAGATACATGTTCCCGGTGGCTTTTTCTGGAAGGATTTATTGCTTCCGCTGCTTTGCTGCGGAGGTTGTCGGGGTACCCGAACGTGTGTGCGATCACGGATGCACCACTGCTTTAAGGTGCTGGACTTGATCATGCTGGACCGGCTGGACCAGATGGACTTCATCACGATCTTGAGATCGGAAAGCGTTCGTCTATATCATCCACGAGTAAAACCTTGTTAACGCTATTCGGTCTTTGAGGGTATGTATTCTATGGATGTATATCCACCCGTTGATTGTATCTAGTAGATAGATCTTGGTACATAGATGTTCCCATCATAGGAAATTTTTTGTTTTCTATGCTGCGAACCCTACAGTGGTATCAGAGCCGGATCTATGCGTAGATGCTTTGCACGGGTATTACACATATGAGTATATGGGCGATGATGATCATTTTATTGCTTCTTAGTTGTACTTTGGATATTGGTGGCATAGTGGGATGAAGCGGCCCGGACAAACTTTACATGTCCTCGCACATGAGACCTGTTCCACGCTTTACATGCAACTAGTTTGCATAAGTGGCTAGCGGGTGTCTGTCTCTCCTACTATAGTCAATATCTAATTTGCAACGAGTTGTGAACAATTTAGTTATCCTCGTTGTGGTTCATGTTCATAGGTAAGAACGGTTCTATCTTCGAAAGCCCTAAGCCACGTAAAATTTGCAATGGATAAATTAGAGGCGTCTAGTTTAGATTGTTGCTGGGCTGGTGTTATGATATAGTGATGTTGTAAGTAGAAATATGATATGATACTCTTACAACACACATAACGTGTAAACTCCATAGACCTTGGATTTACACATAAAGATATGATAGTGATCATACCACGGTGCACATGATAGAGATCATATGCGGGAACCATATCATTTCACTAAATAAACATGTGATGTTTAATTGCATCTTATATTGCTTGTTTGGTGTTTTATTAGCATAATAAGATGATCCCTCATTTAGATATCAAGATAAAAATGTGTTCTTCCTTAAGTATGCACCGACAATGTTTCGTTGCTTCAAGACATCACGTGATGATCAGGTGTACTTGAATCCACGAGCACATCTCGGGTGTAAGACAGTTACACACGCGAATACTAAGGTTCTAACTTGGCGAGCCTAGCATGTACAGACATGGCCTCGGAACACGAACCAAAAGGTTAAGCATGAGTCATATAGTAGATATGATGCCCATTTGATGCTCGCCTTTGAAGCTACACTGACTCACGTGATGATCGGACTTGGTGTAGTGGATTTGGTTCATGTAATCACCAAAAAGACACGAGGGATGTCGTTTTTGAGTGGGAGTTTATTTCTAATTTGGATTAGTAGAACTCAATTTATCATAAATTAAATCAAGGTGAATTTGCATAATTTGTTATAGTCAGTGGCATTCGTTCACCACCTTATGCATAGTTGTAATTGAGATAATAGAACTATAGAATTCTGGATATATACTTTACGAACTGGTATCGTATTGTGTTGAGTGTCAATCTAAAGTTTAAAGTCCTATTGCAAACTTTCAGCAAAATTCTATTTACTCCGTAAAATTTAATAATTGGTATTAAATCGAGAGTAACAATTCCAGTGTTAGTATCTTAAATATCATGTTTGTCTCCATGATTCTTGATTATTTTATATCAAGTTTATCTAGGAGCTGAAATAATTGTTTCAGAAACCATCATGTGTGGCAGATATAACGATATCTGAAACAATGTTTTGATTCCAATATGATAGAGTACAATATGTGTTCTCATATAGGATGAGAATTTACAAATGTTGGAGATGCTAGACATCCTAGTCATCCAAAAGGGTTTTGGAAAGCAACATTATACTCACGATTCACCTTTATAAGCTACAGTAGCTTGATCATGAAAGTCGTCATGATAAGGATGAATAGAAGATGTATGTAAAGTGTTTACTATACTAAAAGATTACTAAAGAATGGATTTTGAAAGAACACAGATCATTTTATGATGGTGATCTACTTCAAAGTGCAAGTCCAAAGGTATTATTATTTGAATATACACGCTTTGGACTATGTGTCATGTATATGGCGCCACTTTTGATGTTGATAGATTCTTTTAAAAAGGAAAAGGAAATGCTATAAGAGAATATATAAAATATATTTGGCAGAAAAGAAAAGATTGGAAATATCCAATTTAGGTATATAGATGATATACAGGTTATGGTTGTATTCTTTGCTTGTTAAACAATATGGTTCTTGGGTATTGGATACCGAATTTGTTGGTATGAAATTTCATACGGAACGACGCAATTCATGAACCACAATGGCCTAAGTAACTACCAAGAGAATATGTGATGATGTTCATCGAAAACAAACAAACCGTTGTTTGTATTTCTCGTTGACATCAAAGGTTGACTTCAAGATTTGTTTTAATAATTGTTATTTAAATCAGGTATTATGAGAACAAAGGTTGTTCAAATAATTACCATATTCCATATTAGATGGATGATTTACAAATCTAGTTGGAGAGATCACATCCATAAAACCTAATGCTAAAATGTCGCAAGACAAATGATTGAAAGATCACTTACGAAGTGACATCGCCGTTTAAATTACATTGGAAAGAAAACATGAAGAATCTCCATATTCATGGATTTTTGGAGTCTTTGATTTGATCAAGTGACGCTTGTGAGACTTTCCTCGGGATACTTAAAAACTTCGTTCAAAGGCCAAAGAAGAACGAACGACTAAAATATTGGAATTTATACATATCGATGTATGTAGTCCATTATTTACAGTCGTAAGCGATGAGTTTCAACTTCATATACTTTCTCCGGAAAATTTGAGTGAATGTTCACTTAATGAGAATGAAGTATGAAATATTTGAAAATGTTTCAAAGACTTTCAAGATGAAGTGGAAAATCATTGTAACAAGAAAATAAATGGTTTATGATTTTATCATAAGGAATTTGTTTGAGTTACAAGTGTAACAATAAAATAAACGAATTATGATTTTATCATAAAGGGATTTATTTGAGTTGCAAGTTTAGCAAAACACCTAGATTTACATCTCCCGAAACACCATAGGAGTATGGAGTGTTTGAGATTTGTAATGAAACCTTGTTTGACATGGTTGGATCAAAGGTGTTATTTATAAAACTGCCATTATGTATTAAAAGATTAAAGCTTTAGAGACTACCGCTTTTACACTGAAAAGAGCTCCATCTTGATCCGTTGAAATGACACCATGGAAGTTATGGTTTGGGGTAAAACCCAAGTTGCCATTTCTTAAATTTTGGTATGCTAAACATAAGTAAGATGTTTACAACCGAAGTCGGATGAGCATGTCTTTGTAGGTTATTTCGAATAACAATTGGTTATTCCTTCATAACACCAAGGACAAAAGAGTTTGTCGCTTGAAACGTGAAGTTTCTTGGAGAAGGAATTTTTCGTAAAAGTTAAGTGGGAGGACAATAGAACTTTGATAAGGTCAACGAACCTTAGCTATATGTGCTGAGTTACGCAGTAGGAATCGCTCGAAGGCTGCCATAATGCTCATAGCTTATGTGTCTCAAAGGTTGTGGTCACGGAGATCTAAGTTCCTATTGAACCAAGTAGGTCGGTTAAACAATCAAATGCTAAGATTTGAGAGTAAATCATTATTGTTTGACAATGATGAACCGAATACATACAAAGAAGCGATGATGGGCCTGAATCCGTCAAATGGCTTGAAGCCATAAAATCCGTGATAAGTCCATACACGATAAATCAAGTTTTGAACTTGGAAAACCCTCCGGAAAGGTGTAAAAACCTATCGGTCGTATTTGGATCTATAAAGAAACAGACATGGATGTTTCATATCCATGAAATAGTCGACATGACGTAAAGTATTTTATGACAGTGTTCAAGGAGTTGACTATGACAAGATTTGATCTTTCATAGCGATATTTAGTCTGGACGGATTAAAGTAGCAACCACTACATATAATTTGGTATATGGTAGATGAATAAACAAAACAAAGTTCTTCTAATAGAATGGTTACCTAGGATGTGTACATGACACGCTCCAAAGGGTTTTGTTAAATTCAAAGGATGCTAAAAGGGCATGCAAACTTCAATGGTTGAAGTAAGCATCGCGGAGTTGGAATCTTCACCATAATGAAAAATGAGTTTTTCATCAGGAGACGATGAAGATGCTTGCATTTGCAAGAAATTAAGTGGGAGCGCTAAGACATATTTTTAATACATTATGTGGAGGACATCTTGTTGATTAGAAATGATGTATCTTTTATTAACAAAGGTTAAGAATTTCATTTTGATGAAAGACTTAGGCAAAACCCGTATATTTAGCATGAATGTCTATAGTGGATAGACTGTGATGCTAATATGGTTGTGCCAAACGTACATATATGAGATATTGAAGGAGTTCAATATAGAAACGACTAGAAACGGTTCTTGTCGCATGGAAAGAAATTAAATCAAGATTCAAGTGCATCGACACTTGATAAGTGAAACAAGATTCAAGTGCTTTGACACTTGATGAGTGAAATCACGAGAATGTTTTGATCAATCATACCATGATATGTACACATCCAGATATGTCCTATGCCCTAAGTGTTATGAGCATTTACCAGAATGAATCGTAAAATGATCATTGGACTATAGTAAGGATATTCTTATGGTCTTTTGGAAGAACTAAGAATATATTTGTGTAGAGGTGACAAACAATTATAAATAGTTCATTGTAAAGCGTTACATTGATACTAGTTTTGTCACAAAATACAAATTAAGTTTATCTCAATTTAAACTATGAGTGGCACAATGAAATGGAAAGGAGTTTTCATGATGGATTTGGATGTATTCCAAAGTTAAGACATTGTGACGAATACTACAAAAAAGGCTAAGTATATGACTGCTATAGTAGCAGCAAAGAAGGGAATTTGTGTCAAGTAGTTTGTTATCAAACTAAGGTGTTGTTCGCAACGGACTAACACTAAAGATATATTGTACGACAATAGTATCGACATGGTTTAACCCCAAGGAACTAAAGGTCTCACCAAAAGACCAAATTTATACAATGCCATCTTATTGGAGAATGAGTAATGCGTGGAGACGCAAAGACATGCAAATACACACGGACCTGAAAGCATCAGATCCATAGATTATATTAACCACTTGCAGTTGCGTATATGCAACACCAGAAATCCATAGGTGTTCAATACGCAAAGTTTTCAAACTAGATTATTGTCTCTAGTGCAAGTGGGAGACTGAAGGGAATATGCCCGAGAGGCAATAATAAAGTGGTTATTATTGTATTCTTTATTTATGATAAATGTTTATTTTACATGCTATAATTGTATTAATACGAAAACGTTAATACATGTGTGTTTAATAAACAAAAAGGAAGTTCCTAGTTATGCCTCTCTTATAAACTAGCTCGTTGATTAACATGATGATCAAAGTTTCCTGATCATGGATATTGGATGTTGTTAATAACGAGGTCACAACATTAGTGTAATGATGTGATGAACATTCATCCAAAGTATAGCATTACGATCAAAGTCATTGAGTTTATATTGCTATAACAACTTACGAAGTGATCCTAATCCTTAGACCATGAGATCATGTCAATCACTAACACTGGAAGAGTTTCTCGATGACATCAAACGTCACACCGTAACTGGGTGATTATAAAGATGGCTTCAGAACTACTAAAGTGTTATGTTGAGACCCATGGATCGAGAGTGGAATTTGTTCATCCCGATGACGGATAGACATGGTCTGGGCCCTCTCGGTGATATCACATTGATTAGCTTGCAAGCAAGTGATTTGATCACTAGAATGCTATATCACGGGAACGAGAAAAGAGTGCATGTCGGTAATGAGATCAAACTAGGTATGGAGATACCGATGATCGAATCTCGGACATGTAATATATCGTGAAACAAAGGGATTAAGATACTAGCGTAAAAGGTTCACACGATCACAGAAGTCATCGTTGAATGTGTGGGAGTCAGTATGGATCTCTAGGTCCCGCTACTGATTATTGATCGGAGAAGGGTCTCGATCATGTCCGCATTATTCGCTAACCGTAGGGTGACACACTTAAGGGATACCGACACCATTTGGAGCAAATGATATGCCAGAAAAAGAAAAAGAAAGCGCAGGAATTTATTTCACTGAACAAAACTGCTTTGGTTGAAATTCTCAAACCGGGTTACGCATGTGAAATTAAAATGTTGTAAGGGGTTTTATGTGAATGTTTGTTAATTAAAGTAATTAACAAAATTCTGAATAAATAAATAAAAGAGTTTTATTTAAATGAGAGATTGCATTAAATTTGGTGGAAATTTAATGCATGTGAGTGGATTTTTGAGTGGAGGCTTTTAATGGGAGGAGGCTTTTCATTTTGAGGGAGCTCCACCCACATGAATGTGGAAGAGGTGGGGGCATCCCCATGGCTGGGCGCCATGCCCTTGGGTGCCCCCATCTCCCTATAAAGGCCCCCTCTCCTCCTCTCAAAGCACACCTCCTCGGAAGGATCTCTCCCTTTAGAATTTCCCCATGGTATCGGATCGTGAGATACATGTTCCGGTGGCTTTTACGGAAGGATTTGTTGCTTCATTGCTTTCTTTGGAGCGAGGCGGAGGTTGTCGGGTACCCGACGTGTGTGCGATCACGGATGCACCAACGCTTTGAGGTGCTGGATTTGATCATCTTTGGACCGTTTGGACCAGATGGACTTCATCACGATTTTGAGATCGGCAAGCGTTGTCTACATCATCCACGAGTACAACCTCGTTAACGCTATTCGGTCTTCGAGGGTATGTATTCTATGGATGTATATCGCCCGCTGCTTGTATCTAGTAGATAGATCTTGATACATAGATGTTTCCATCGAGGAAATTTTTATTTTCTATCTGCGAACCCTACAGCACGCGGGCATACGGCGGCATGGCGGCGGAAGCAGCGCGGTGGCGGCAAGGTAGCGGCGGCCGGCGTGGCGATGAGGCCATGGCGAAGGCTACATGGCGTGGCGGTAGCAGTCGGAAGCGGCAGCGTGGCGGCGACCATGGCGGCGTGGTGGCGTGCGGCAGCGTGATGGCGAAGGCCGGCGGGCCAAGGCTGGCAGCGAAGGGCGGCCGGGCGCGCGGGCGATGGGCGGCGGCGACGGCGATGGCGGGCCAGCGGCTCATGACTGCGGCAATGGCGACGACCCGAGCGGCGAAGCGTCTTGTGAAGGCTTCGATCCTCAGCCGTTATGGCCTCTTCATCTTGCAAGCGCGTACGTATAAGGTTGCAAACAAAAAAATTACATGCAAAAAAACTGTAGATTCGATCCGATCTACTCAATAAAAATAGACATGATCAGTCCGATCTACTAAATTAAATAGACCGGCACAACATGTGCACTGGTCCAGTCAACAAGTTCTGATCTGGGAGTGATTAAATCGACATTGGTCGGTGACAGCAGGTCAGCTCGACTCCCGGAAAGGAAAATCCGTACCCCAGATAGGATCTGATCTAAGATCTGAACGCAAATCTTGAAAGAAAAACGCGAGACGAATCCATTTTTGCGGTTAGGAACACCCCCTGCCGACTGGCCGGTCCCAAGGCTGTTCCACACCGGAGAAGAAAACTAGAAGAAGGCACGCACAGTACAAAGCAGATGAAACATGGAATAAAAGGAACTTTATTGAAAACTTTCTCGGTAAACTTCCGTACACAGATTATTTCTCTTTTTATAGACTAAGGAAATATGATACTCACATGGACCAACCCTATTCTGATAAAGGCCAGACCGAATGGGGATGTGCCGGCTTAGTTTCCCATGTACTCCCTCCGTTTCAAAATATAAGATGTTTTAGGTTTGTAAAGAAAATGAATCTAGACTTCGTTTAGTGTTTAGATTCATCCTAAAGTTGAATGAACCTATATACTAAAACAAGTCTAGATACATTTGATTCACAAAACTAAAACATCTTATATTTTGGAACGGAGAGAGTAGTACCTCGAACCGATTGGAAAATGGGGCGACAGTTTGTGCCCCTTGCGCGCTTGCGCCGCCGACGCCGACGACACTATCCTGTTCTTTATTACTACATCCCCCGGTGGTCCCAGAAGAAGCACCTCTGTCGGCGGTATGTGTCCGCTGGCCAGCCAAGTCGTCCCTCTCTTCCCGAACGAAAAGCATTTTGCTGCGACCAGTTCAACAACCCTGGCCTCAAGGGAAAAGGATTTCCAACGAAAAGCATTTGTATACGGGTGTTTCCAGACTTTTCCAAAAATAAAGAAAAGCCCGATCGCGTTCATCGAAAATGGACAGTACTAGTCTCCGTACGCTTGTCTGACGGGGCAATTACTCAACGGCGCTAATAGCTCCATGGCCGTGGAGCACGGATACCTTTTGTTCAGAGCAGGGTACTCCTAGTCCTAGGTGCCAGTGAACTGCTGGAGGAGCGTGTGTGAACACTGAACATGGCTCTGGACTTTTGCGTCCGCCGGGCTATAGTTCCAGCGATATCCCGTGGTACTAGCCCTGCTTCGCCCACGCCTGCAGTGAATACGAGAGCGATTCAAAGCCAATAACTTCCACCAAAACCGTAACTCCTCCCAACTGCCCCGCTCTGAACCGCACGGCCTCACGCGCCCGCGGCCGTCGGGTGGGATTGGGATTGGGATTGGGATTGGGATTGGGATTGGGATTCCTCTCGCAATCTTCTATGCAGACCGTCGTTAGGTGTGTGAAGGACTTGTTATTGCTGCCATAACAAGTCCTTCACAAGTCCTTCACTGAGCGAGAAGCTCGACAAACTGGCATCAGCTCACCACCCCGACGAAGCTTACAGCCACCTTCATCTTCACCACCCTCGCCACCATGGCCGGCTGGGTAGAAGATAAAGGCTCTAGAGTCATCGGAGCGCAGCCACCAACGCTCATTCAAGGGAGACGCCGTCGGAGCACCCATCCTCCTCCACGGTGACAGCAGGAAGAAGCACCTCGACGACAGCCATCTTGAGCCGCGTCCGAGCAGCAAGCCGGACAAATCTCCGATGTCGCCTTCAGATCCGGGCACAACAACACCGCTCCTCTCATCCTCCTCACCGCCACGGCCGACCAGGATAAGAGAAAGCCGCGCCGCCGCGCCACAGAAGAAGAAGAAGCAGGGCACGATCTTATTGCGAAGATCCTCAAGATCTGCAGCTCCTAGACATGCCCTGACCTCCAGAGCCTTGCCAAGCGAACTTCACCTCGAGCTGCTGGGATTTCGATCAGAGAGAACCCCATCCATACTCCAAACTACCGGCCTCAGGCCAAGACACCTAGATCTACCCCTAAAAACTACACCGACGCCTCTCCTTCCCCATCTCCGGCCGGCGCCGCCGCCGGAGACAGGTCAGGATCGGGGTCTTTCTAGACCCCTTCCTCGTTATGGCCAGGTCCCAACAGCTTTGTGAAGGACTTGTTATGGCAGCAACGGGGTCTTTCTAGACCCCTTCCTCGTTAAAAAGAAATATCTCTGAATGAGGAACCACCCCTTTCAGTTAATCCATTATCATTATTAGCGGTCTAACAAAAAATATTACATATTATTTCGAAAATTTGTTGGAACACATTTAATGTTAGCTGTGGTCCGATTTATTGAACTAGATGGTTAAATTTAAACCCCATATGGACAAACATTAAAAAGAAACAACAAATTAAGTTTTGGCATTTATGACAAGAAATTATTTAAGTTATGCATACTAATGGTAATCACGCATTTGTAATATACTTTCTTACTCAACTAATATGGTAAGGATTTCGTGAGTCTCTATTTTATTTTATTTTATTTTTAAGCAACTAATCAGAACACATTTTCGGTGCATGGCTTTCATACCATCATACAACAATCGCTCTCTACTACGATCTCACTTTTATTTTTTTGAATGGTTCCTAGTTTTTTTTAAAAAAATTAGCTTCATTCAATTTATGATACATAGGAGCACACATAACAATGACGGAGACACGACACACACATGTTTTGGGTAGGCTCATTATTAATTTATAGTATCATTTATTATTTTATACACTCATTTATTACCGGACAACTTCGATACTACCTTTTTTATTTAGACTCATTAATGCTTGGTGTTAAAATAACTAGTTAATCACAATCATATCTTTCGTTGTTTAATGACATACCATATCTTTAAAATACCTAATTGTCATTGCATATATTTGTATGTTGCCACCTAAGTTACTCCCACTATGAGTAATCTTATACGGAGTATATACACATATGAACACACACGAATAATAATTGCGACATGACATGCAGGTGTTCTGTGTGTCTCGATCACAAAGAGCATGATTTTATGGTCGCCCCGAATCATCCGAATCTCACTGCAATAGCTGTCGTGCCATACGGGCTACCCCTAGTTAGTAGTCTCGGTGTCTCTTTGGAAGTGTGGCTACTCATGTATATCTTTATCTTTAATTTGATTTGTAAGAGATTTTTCTCGTCACTTTGTATTGATTCACTCATGACTTTATTTATAAAGCGAGATGAAAGTCTGTTTCGAGACCTACGAGTTAAGCTAGACTAGGGCTATGAGAAAATTGAATGTCAGCTGACTCTGCTGGTTTTGTTTACATTTCGTTGGATCGGCTTTGATACCCTCGTATAGAGGTCACTCTCCCCTATGATCTCAGTTTCATTATTAGTTTTTTATAAGATTACTACTACTCCCTCCGATCCATATTACTTGTCGCAGAAATGGATGTATCTAGACATGATTTAGTGTTAGATACATCCAATTCAATGACAAGTAAAATGGATCGGAGGGAGTAGCTTGATTCAGTTTATACATAATAATGATTAAGGCACGTACCCGCAAAAAAATTGATCGAGGCTCGACATGCACGTGGAGCAGGACTTTATAGCCGCCGTACAGCTGAATCATCCGAATCTCAGTGCAAGAGCTGCGCAGCGCGCGAGAGGAAAACCAACGTGCTATGCTACCACTGTCCCCCGTTTGCCAGCCATGATGTCCAAAACCCAATTCCACATCTTCATCGACAGGTCACACTCCCCGGGTCCCCCCTGCAAAAGTTTCTGTGCCACCCGCACGGGCCCGATCCACGGGCTCGAGAGGTTGGACTGGGCGGGGCCCGGCCCTCCTCGTGTTCTCCACCACCACCCCTCGGACCCCAAACCCGAGCCGGTCTCCGCGACTCCACCGCGTGGTGCACATGCCGGGGGACTGCCAGGAAATTTACCCCCGCAAAACCGATTCCGGCTCCTATTCAGCCATTCCCAAACCCCCCCTCTCGCACGCCGACCCTTTGTTTTTTCCTTTTAAAAATCCCCAGGCCCGGATCGAATTTTTCCCCTTCGCAGCCTCTCCTCGTCCTCCTCCGCCCCTTTTCCACCACTTCGACGCGGACGGCATCTCATCAGCCCACCGCGCCGCAGCCGCCCACCCCCCCGCGCCACGATTAAAAACGAGGAGAGAGAGAGAGAGAGAGAGAGAGAGAGGGAGAAAAGCAGGCGGCCCTGTGTCCGTGGCGAATTGCATGATCGAATCGCGCCGCGGCGGATGATGGCGGAGGAACCGGCGATGGATTTCGACGGCGGATTCGGCGGCGCCGAGGACAACCTCTCCATGCCCCTCGGCGACTTCATGGCCTTCCTCGAGAGCGAGCCCGCGCCGGAAGAGGACGGGGACGACCCGCAGCAGCAGCACGAGGTGCGTCGATTTCACCGCCCGGTTTTTGCCCTAATTCGCCACTTGTTGCGCTACCCGGATCCAATTCGGTTTGGTCGGGGCGGAGGTTCCGTCCGGGCTAGGGTTTTGGATTGCGTCGGAGCCGACCGACGCGTCTGAGATTTTGGGACGCCCCCCTCCCCCTACGCACCTGCAATTTACGATGCATCGTGAGCCAAGCGTGATCAAGCCTAGCGAGTCAAGGGATTTGTGCGACTTTTCAGTGTGGAGTTATTTTCGTTGCTTTTTTTTTGTATTATAAGTGAAGCACGCCTTGTCAATCCTACAAGCCCACTTCGAGTATGAGATGCAATTAAGTTATGCCCTCTATATATCTTGTCTGCTATAAATGTTGGTGTGAAATGATGGCCATCTTTCCAAATTTGGACCCAAACACTTGAGCAAGCATCGGGTGCTGCCTTTGACACTGGAGACAGTTGACGCATTAAGGTCCAATGGTAGAGCGTTTGATCACTGGCCTAGCCTGTGGCAGTACTGTGTCATTCATCCATAGGTAAGGGTATCGGTGGCAGCTGAGTTGATGGGGGTGGTGAGGCGAGAACTTGATTGGTAGTGAAGTGTCTAGATGAGATGTGTATTAGTTTGGTCATTGACGGTCGCAGGTCGGGAGGACGAAGATGATTTTAAAGGGGTTGAAGGTGGTTTAGCATTTTCTCTCTCATTGTATTTGCATATCATCCCCCAATCCTCGCACACACTGTTTCATTTGTGCACTTGTGCAGGGTGGACATGGATGCACATAACGCTTAAGTTTTGTTGCGAGTATGTGGCTAGGTTTTTCCTGACCTGCTTGGGTGTCATCAGTTATGTAGAAAAATAGACGCACTGAGCTAGCTGTAACTGTCCTATAACACAAGATGATCGGTTTGATTTTATTTGGTGCGGGTGATGTATATTGGATTCTAAGTGTGAGGGAGTCAGTGCTGTAAGATATACTTCCTCCATCTCGAATTAGATGTCTCAGATTTGTCTAGATTCGCATGTATCTAGATGCGTTTTAGTCTATAGATACATGCGAATCTAGACACATTTTCGACATCTAATTTGGGACGGAGGGAGTACTGAACTTCTGATTATTTTTGGTTTTGTGGCCAAAGGTGAATTTTTTTGGGGGCCAGCTTGTTACTTGAACAACTTGATTGTTTTAAAATGTGACAGTAAGCTGTTGGATGCTAGTTTTTTTTTAATTCATCCACAGTTTTGCTTCAAATTTGCTTTTGGATAATCGGACCACATTGCCTTTTTCTCTAGCAAGCCCAGAACAAAAAAGATCGAGTAAAAATGTTTCCCCCATTTTTTCTAGCATCATATGCAATCGTTTCAGTTTGATTAAAACACGTACTCCCTCCGTTCCCTAATGTAAGACCTTCTAACTTTGTGTGGAAATGCATGTATTTAGGCATGTTTTATTGTTTAGCTTCATCCATTTTAGTCCGAATCTATTTTACTTTAAAATTTAAAATATCTAGGTCTTACATTAGTGAACGGAGGGAATACATTCTTTTATACTGTTTGTTGTCAGCAGTCAGGATTGTGCATCTATATCCAGGGCAAGCTATCTCAGACATTAATATTTTCTTGGTCAAGCTATATCTCAGATTATGTCTCTAATCACATATCCCTTCATCAAACACGCATCATTGTTATTCAAATGCAGGCCGATCAAAGTTGCTTAGAGGTCCCAGTGGATGCCATCGATTTTGAAAATGGGTTTGAAAGCCATGAAGGTAGACTGAGCTTCTCATTTTACCATATGTTTTTACAACATTCATAGCTTTTCTTCCACATAATCATTATTGAGCTATTGCTTTGTTAATATTAGATTTTTTGGAGGATAAAGGATTATGGTCAAACTACTCGCATATGGACCGTTCACAGTACCAGGTGGAACCAATGATGGAACAAGGAGATGGTACTTTTGAAAACCCTGATGCTATGCCTTATGGTTTTCCTGACAATGGTGAGGAACTTCTGATAACTTAACGTGACACTTAATCTTTACCTCTTTATAAAGTACTATTTATTTATATCATTTCTCTTCAGATTTATCTGGAAACTCCTGGACCAACAATCATGACAATCAACCTTTACCAAGCGACCCAATATACCATATAAATGCTGTTGAAGAAGCAAATGCATCTCCATACGAAGTTCTCTCAAAATCTTCATATGTGGGAGAGCAAACGTACTTTGGCCAAACACAGGTCAAAGCAGAGAACTTAGAGGGCATGGGGCCACAAATGAATACCTGTATGTCAATTTTCTCTTTGGCAATATATTGCTTGCATCATCTGAGTATAAAGAACCCATTATTCATTTGATATCTACTGCAGATTTGCCATGTAATGGGTTCCCAGGGCAATCTGGTTTGAGCGAAGTCAAAAGCGAGGATGCAGGTGCAATATTTGATAATACTGGTCAGGAGGGTAATAATTTCGGACCGACGAACATGTTCTCTCTTGACCATAATGTAGCTATAATACCTGATATTTCTTACCCTGAGCTGAATATTGCCGAGGCAACCGGAAGCATGAACAATGGCAACAACAGTTGCCTAACTGTACAAGGAGAATATCTGCAGGGGCAGTATGTGGAATGTCCTAAACAAGAGTATGGTTCTCTTGATATGGTTGGTGAAATGTCACAGCATGATTTGCCACAAAACAATCAGTCCTATGAGATGGAACAATTCCCGCAGAATGTGTGTGAAAGCAGTTCGATGCAGACGGGCTCTCCGGATCAACATTGTGATGATACATCGTTATCAGATTACTACATGGACGTGTCTTCCCCAGAGTCGTTGTCCTGTGAGCAGAATCAATCTGAATATATTGGTTTCAAGAGTGAGTCTAGCACCGACTCTTCTCCGGTGCCCTCAAGCAGAAACTCTACCACAGAGGATGCCGATAAATACTTAGAAGGAGCAACGAAACAGCTGCTGAACTCTAAGTTAGTTCCTATCAGTCAGCACCACCCATATAGGAGCATGACGGATCAAATGCCTCCAGCTTTTCATGAACAATATGATATTCATAGAAGTGGCAACTCTTCTACTCGGGGGGATCTGTCAAGAAGTTACTTTGGTGCAAACATCAATGGCGATTCTGATTTATGTATCCTGGGTAGCCATCGTGCTCCTGGTCATATATTACCGCTGCAGGGAAGACTGAATAGCTTTCAACAATCTTTGTCTGCAAGTCCTGTTGTTCCCCGGTTTGGAGGGATGCCATATAAGCCAAATGATGAAAGGGTCACTCTACGACTTGCATTGCAGGTGATATATCCCTCTGCACTGTTGGATCCTTCCTTGTTAACTTTGTTTTACCCTGCTGTCACAAATCACTAAATCATTTGCTGAATTGGTTACTCGACATCCTCAATGCAGTTTTTCATAAGCAGCACCTAGAGTAATGAAATGCAATTTTTTTGTTTGCACCTAGAGTATCAGTGTTTGGATACTCTGATAATGTTTTTCCATCTATACTTCCTTGATCTTTCATGTTTGTGGTTATTAATTTAGTTGGCAAGTTTGAAAATGCTTGTCCTTGAGTTTCCTAAACCATTTTTGTACTGGTAACTGTTGGTGATTGCGTTTCATACTTCATGTGCTAACCTAGAACCATGCTTGGTAGAACATTTGCTTTGACTTTATTGACATGAAAACTTAGTAATTGAACAGATCTACCTAGTGACAGAGAGAGAGAGAGGGAGTAGTGTCATTTGATATTTACGTTATTTTCTTGCATCTAGTTGTCTGCTTCTTCAGTCTGCTTAACATATTGGATGTTTGCCAGGATATATCCCAGCCGAAGACTGAGTCTAATCCACCTGATGGAGTTTTATCAGTTCCTTTATTGAGGCATCAGGTACACCTTGCAGTCAATGTTGTGGTTCCCTGAAAATAGTGTCAAACTCTTATGGGTAATTATTACTATATTTTATTTGGACAGAAAATTGCTTTGTCATGGATGGTGCAAAAGGAGAAAAATAGTTCACACTGCTCTGGTGGAATTCTTGCAGATGATCAGGTATATTAGTTAATTTCTCCCCTTTGTTCAGAGAAGTTGTCAAGTGTGTCTTATATTATATGTCATCTGATGCTTTCAGGGCCTGGGTAAAACTATATCAACTATATCACTGATACTGACAGAAAGATCACCAGTACCAAGATCATCTGCCATTAAACAAGAGCCATGTGAAGCTGTAACACTTGACGATGACGACGACCCTGCTGAACTTTGTTTGAAAAGGTCACATACATGTAGCTCTGAAGTGACAAGCACTACAGTCAAGACAGAGAATCATATTGTAGAGATTAAGAGCAGGCCAGCTGCTGGCACTCTGGTTGTTTGCCCAACAAGTGTGCTACGGCAGTGGGCAGAAGAACTGAGGAACAAAGTTACCAGTAAAGCTAATTTGTCCTTTCTAATATATCATGGTAGCAACCGTACGAAGGATCCTAACGAGCTTACTAAATACGATGTTGTGCTAACTACATACTCTATAGTAAGTATGGAGGTACCAAAGCAATCAAGTCCTGATAGTGACGATGAAGAGAATGGGAAACCAGACAGATATGGCGTTCCTATTTCAGGCAGCAAAAAGAGGAAGCCCTCTTCTAAGAAAAACAAAAAGGCTAGCACAATAGAGAAGAGTAGTTTGCCTGAGAGACCTCTTGCTAAAGTTGCATGGTTCAGGGTTATTCTTGATGAAGCACAAAGTATTAAAAATTATCGAACACAGGTTGCTAGAGCTTGCTGGGGTCTGCGAGCCAAAAGAAGGTGGTGCTTGTCAGGGACACCAATACAGAATGCTGTTGAAGATCTCTACAGCTATTTTAGATTTCTCAGATACGAGCCATACTGTGGATACAAGAAATTTTGCGCCCTGATAAAAATGCCAATCAGTAGGAACCCAGTTACTGGTTACAAGAAGCTGCAAGTTGTTTTGAAGACAGTAATGCTGCGTCGGACTAAGGGTCAGTAACTGAACATATTATTTGTGTTCTACTGTTCTCCATCTCTTAGCTTGTGTCAGTAACTGAACATACAAAGATTTTTTTTTGTCAAATCCCAACAATACTGATTGTACTTAAACCACATTTCACATATTTTAATTGTAGACAACTTCTGCTTAAATTTGTGGAAATAATAGTTTTATCAAATAAGTCCCTCTGTCCTGAAAAGGATGTCGCAGATTTATCTAGATTCGCATGTGATACACTAGAACGCGTCTAGATACATGCAGATCTAGACAAATCTGTGACATCCTTTTACATATCAAAATATATTGCATATTAGTATTGTAGCAAGTCAGACTGAATTTTGACCAAGTTTAATATGTAATCAATATCATTGGATCCAGCATGAAAAATATTTTCGTGGTGTATTTATTTGGTACTCTAGATAGATGTTGATATTTTTTCCTGTAACCTAGGTCAAACTTAAAAAGGTTTGACTTACGGCAACTAATCTGCACTATATTTGGACATATAAAGGAGTACTAATCTTTCATCAAATAACATGCTGAAGAGTTGGAGCTGCTAATGACTTCAGACAATTAATTTGTACGATACAAAATTTCCATTTTCTTCACACCTTTAATGTTCTAAAAATGGGTCTTCTATATATTGGTGACTGGTCAAATATATGCTCCATATTTTCTTGAGCATTCCCATATTTAAAAATTCTGTCCTTGTGACTCTCGCTACTGCTGGGATATTAATTCACAATGGTGTGGTTTTGATCTTACACCCTGCAATTTCTGTGCAATATTCTTTGCCCCAACATAGCTGATCTGTGGTCCCCATGTTATTAAATTCTGTAATTGGTGTTGAAAGATTTTTTTTGTTAATGTAGCGACAATGCTTGATGGAAAACCAATCATTAACCTACCACCGAAGACTATTTCTCTCAAGGCTGTGAACTTCACGAATGAGGAGCGTGCATTTTATAACACGCTAGAAGCTGAATCACGAGAACAATTCAAGGTGTGTTCACAGTGTTGATTAATCGTCCACTTCGTAATACTCCCTCCGACCCATATTAGTTGACTTCAATTTGAATGTATCTATCACAAAAACTTGTCTAGATACATCTAAATTGGAGTCAACTAATATGGGTCAGAGGGAGTACATTCTTTTTTATTTATCCTCATAATATCTTGATATTGGATCTTGCTAATTATCCATGAGATACGGGCATATTTTGAACTGAGTGATACATTTATAAATCAGTGGGGATTTTATTCTTAATTATGAAAGTTGTTTCCTTGCATTGTTGCCACGTGTCACGTATATAGTTGCTCAGTTTCCTCCTATGCTTGGAATATACAGATTACATAACCCTGCATACTTGAAATAAAGGTACATGGAGAGCAAGTTATAGATGATTATCAATCTGTATTTGTGAGATAAACATTTATGACGTTGGAACTTGTTTGACCACTCAATTCATCTTTAATTCATGTCAAGTTGGTGATGATGTGTTCAATTCATAAAGGACCCTACCTATATGGCCAGTTGCTTACTAGTCTAAGCTAACAACTTCTCTGCAGGTCTATGCAGCTGCTGGCACTGTTAGGCAAAACTACGTTAACATCCTACTGATGCTTTTACGGCTCAGACAGGCATGTGATCACCCTCACCTAGTTAAAGGTCATGAGTCTAGCTGGACGTCCTCGTTGGAGACTGCGGGAAAACTTACGATGGAACGGCGACAAGAATTGCTGGTTTGCTTGCAATCTTGTTCTGCAATATGCGCACTCTGCAATGTAAGTGATTTTCCTCTTTTTTTTCCTGCATCTATAGTTACGATATCTGTATGTTTACTCTTTGCATCTGCACCATGTTCTACGATATCTCATTTTGCTATTATCATGCTGCGGAGGGCAGTCTATCATAATTTATTTGAATAGTTGTAAACTTGTAACATGTATCACAAATTCACACATGCAACAATAGGAATTGTTAGTGCATTGTGCTGGGGTATTGCTTATGAGAGAAGCATTGGAAGGTAGTGCAATTTCAGCATATATTGGAGATAGAAAAGAAGGAAATTCCTGTAAAGGAGATAACACTTGGCTTGATCCCAGTTTCTTGTCCCCAGCTTGGTTTTTTCCTACTATTCTTCCTCAGATAACTTCTAATTCTCGGTGAATTAAATCGTGCAGGATGCACCAGAAGATGCTGTTGTTACTACATGCAGTCATGTTTTTTGCAACCAGTGCATATTGGAGCAACTTACTGGTGATGACAGCATATGTCCAGTCTCCAATTGCAGAGTCCGACTTAATGCAACTTCATTGTTCTCCCGAGGCACCCTTGAATTCTCCTTGTGCAAATTAACCAGTGAAATCAAGTCTGATGATTCCTGTACAGAAATGGTACATACTGAAAATCAAACCGAGGTTGATTCATCTTACGCATCTTCTAAAGTGAGGGCTGCCATAGATATTATTCTCTCATTACCGAAAATTGATCCCACCCAAGACACCAAGACAACAGAGAAGGCCATAGTTTTCTCTCAGTGGACCAGAATGCTGGATTTGCTAGAGATTCATTTGAAAGCTTCTCATGTGTCGTACCGGAGGCTTGATGGAACAATGTCTGTTGCTGCTCGGGAAAAAGCTGTGAATGACTTCAAGACAGTCCCAGAGGTTTGTATTCAATGGCATTTTGTAAATGCAAATTTCAGAGAATTACAATTTATTCTCTCTTGATTTCTGCTGTCGGCAGGTTTCTGTTATGATCATGTCTCTCAAAGCCGCAAGTCTTGGTCTGAATATGGTCGCTGCCTGCCATGTGCTTATGCTCGATCTTTGGTGGAATCCTACTACTGAGGACCAAGCTGTTGATAGAGCACATCGTATTGGCCAAACACGGCCAGTCACAGTATCAAGGTTAACTGTACAAGATACTGTTGAAGATCGTATTCTGGCGCTCCAGGTAAATTTGAGACCATCAGCCGTAAGGTCACTTGATTTTGTATTGTATGCCTAATCATCCGTAGTCTGTGTGGCTAGGATACTTTACTAGCTCCATGCTCAAACTGGGCCATAGGAGCAAGAAAAAAAAGTATTGGCGACTTCAAATTCTCGTTATCTCTATTGTCTCAGTCCGATGAAAAAAAAAGAACCTTGCAAAAACTTGCAAAATGGTCAACCACCTTTGACTTAACCATTGAATAGGTGGCTTCTCACCAGTTCGATCACCATTCAAGTTATAATAGAAGTATGTGTAGGATGCCCTCATTGGATATAGCTATAGTCAGCACCTAGCAAGATTCATTTGGAATGAACTAGTTTCATTTTACAATAGGTAGGCACCAGAAAATTCACATGGACTGACTGATAAAAATAGAACATCAATACACCATACAAAAAGTGTTGTATGAATTCCATTTCCTGCTTGAGATCCTACTCCTATTGATTCCAACCCTTCCCATTGATGCTGCACTTACCCTCAGTGAGAGAATACTTTATATATTTGTGTTTTGTTTGACAATGAAATTTATAAATGTACTGTCTCACATAGTGCTTACTAAGCTATATAATTTCTCAGGAGAAAAAACGGGAGATGGTTGCTTCTGCTTTCGGGGAAGATAAATCTGGTGGCGGTCAGACTCGACTGACAGTGGATGACTTGAATTATTTGTTCATGGTTTAGCATCACCTCCTGAGATCGAACACAGTTTTGCTCATGGGATGGTGTATTAGGCAGTAATAGATAAATATATCTCAGGAGAAGTAACAAATAGCATTTCTCTAGGGGTTACTAGTGCTTTTAGATTGTACAGGTGCTGAGATTTTGTAGTTGAAAGGCGTCATTGTGATTGTTAGATCATCCAATTCTTTTCGCACTGCAAGTAGGAATGGTGCATCATCATCATCATTAGGTAAAATTTCAATGGGCTACAATAGTCTTGTTTGACTATCATGATGATAACAAAGGAGAAATATCGTTAGCTAACTTGATATTTGTACATAGTTTTCATCAGCACGTATAAATTTGGTTTGGCTTTATTGCATCTGCTCAGTGTGGTATGCGATAAACTATAGTAAAGCGAGCTTGGGCCAACTTGATATTTGTACATAGTTTTCACCAGCACATACAAAATTTGTTTGCCTTTTTTCCATCTGCTCAGTGTGGTTGTTTGCGATAAACTACAGTAAAGCGAGCTTGAGCTGTTTCCATGTTGATGCGGATTGATGCATACGATCCTGTTCTGTATTTCGATGGGACCATCCTGTGGCTGGTTGTCCTTGCCATTGTTTTTCTACAGGCCATTTGTGACAATTCACATGCCAAGGGTGATGGATACTGGGTTGGCTCGTTTCGGGAGTAGCAATTCTACGTTTTGATCTCGAGCGTTCTACTAGCAGTTTGTCACTACTCTGCAAGAAACATAGAATAATAGGTCAGAATGTTGCAAATATACTTTGCTGTCTTTTTGACAGACAACCCAACACATTTTGATGTTATACAAACCAAACAAGGATTAACCACACACCACCACGCGCACATAAAATTCTTGTGAAAGCTATGTTCAGCTCCCTAAAACCACACTAAAGCTATGTTCAATTCACAAAATCCACATTCAGCTACAGTATGTTCAGCTTCCAAAATCCAAATTCATGGCTCCAGAAGTCTGTCCTTCACTGACGGCCCACTACCTTGATACTCCTTAACGCTTTGGGGATCGGTGCTCGAAGAACCTCCAACTGATACCAGAGCAGCCAAGTCAGGCAAAGGGAAGAACGTTGGCACCGGCATCTTCAGTGCTAGCACAGGCAGTGGCGCCTCGAATTTCAGCACATTCAAGGCCTGCCTGATACTTGGTCTATGTGTGTAGTCAGGATGAGCACACCATAGTCCGACCACCATCAGATGCTCCATCTGCTTCTCGTCAAATTCTCCCTTCAACCTCCAGTCTGCCGCTTCAAGAAGGGTGTTCTTCCCATACAGCTCCCACACCCACGGCACCAGCCTCGCCTTGCTCGGCTCCTCTGTTAGCTCAGCCGGCCGTCTCCCACAAGCAATTTCTAGTGCCACGACCCCAAAGCTGTACACGTCCGACTCCTGACTCGCCTTGCCTGTCATCACGCTCTCTGGCGCCAAGTACCCCAATGTGCCAGCCAGGACGGTGGTGTAGGGCTGACTGCCATGATCGACGAGCTTGGCGAGGCCAAAGTCACCGAGCTTGGCACTGAAGGTGGCATCCAGCATCACATTGCTCGGCTTGATGTCCCGGTGCACGATGCACTGCAGGCACTCCTCGTGGAGGTAGAGCAACGCCGACGCGAGGCCCAGAGCAATGTCATACCGCGTCGGCCAGGTGAGGAGCACGCCTTTGCCGTAGAGGTGGTGGTCGACGCTGCCATTGGGCATGAGCTCATACACAAGCAAGAAGTCGCCACGGTGCTCATGGCACCACCCGACGAGCTTGACCAAATGGCGGTGGCGCAGCTGGCTGATTATGCGCACCTCGGCGGCATACTCTTTGCGCCCCTGCGTCGACCCCTTGGAGACCCTCTTGATGGCCACCTCCAGACCAAGCTCCTTCAGGAAACCCCGGTAAACTGCACCGAACCCACCCTGCCCGAGCTTCCTCTCCTCTGAGAAATTCTTGGTCGCCGCGGCCAATTCGGCGTACCGGAACCGTCTTGGCCCGCTCTCCACGACGAACTCATCGCCCAGCTCGTCATACCACATAGCATCATCGACGTCAATGTCGCCATAGAGTACAGGTTCTCCAGCCTTCCTCCATTCCTTGGCGAACCAAACAACCCCTGCAGCGACAAGCACAACAAGGAATCCGCACACTCCTAATGCCACCCACAGCACCATCGTCCCCTTCTCTGGGTCGACACTGGAGGTGAAATCCCAGTACAGCACCTTGTGCAGCTCAGCGGCCTCACCCGTGGAGGCGGAGAAGCCGATGGCCACGGCGTCGGGCAGGTGGTCTCTCAGATCGACGGCGTACCACAGGACGACGTCCGTGGGGGGCGCGTCGCCGTAGGAGAGCGCGACGGTGAGGTTCTTGGTGCCCCCGTCGTAGGCGACGCGCGCGTGCGCCGTGCGGCCGTCCTTCATGCTGGTGGGCCAGTCGGCGGTGGCGGCGGAGACGATCCCGCCGAGGTTGATGCCGACGTGGTCGTCGCTGGGGTCCCAGTCGTTCCTGAAGGTGTCGAACTCGATGGCGACGAGGGGGAGGACCCCGTCGCGGGCGGAGGAGTTGAAGAGGCCGAGGAGGCCGCCGGCGGAGCTGTTGGGGAGGACGGAGGGGAACGGGGAGAGGAAGAAGGCGAGGCCATCGCCGGATGCGGCGGAGGGTTCGGGGGCGGAGATGGAGAAGGAGAAGGCGGAGGCGAAGGAGGCGGGGCGGCGAGAGACGGGGTCGGAGAGCGGGATAGGGCGGGAGAAGTAGGCCCGGCCGGCGCTGCTGGTGAGGGGCCCGACGCGCTCGTCGCGGGTGAGGCGGATGAACTTGTTGAAGAAGGCGTCGCCCTGGAAGGAGATGCCCGACGGAGCCGCGTCCGAGGCGGTGGTGAAGTTGTAGGTGAAGGAGAAGTGCGCGGCGGCCGGCGGCGGGAGTACGGAGAGGAGGAGGAGGAGGAGGAGGAGGAGGAGGGAGGGGACGGCGACGGAGATCCCCATGGAGAACGAAAGGGAGGAAAAGGCGTCGCCTTAGTTGGGCTAGGCTTGGAGAATGACAGAGAGCTGCACATGGGGCCGGGGTTGACTAACCAATGAGCAAGGCATGAGCTGGATTACAAAAGGCTTGGATTGAGTGGTTCTGTCGTTCTTCGCTACGTGCATATCGTTCCATTTCTTTTTTTTTTCTTTTTTCTTTCCAACTCTATCATAAAAAAAAAGGCAAAGCTCTGGCCTGCCCTATTTTCTAGAAGTGTTCATGGTTTCGTTAGTTAGTTGTATCTATTTTTCTTTAGCCGTTTAACTTTTTTTCACTGTTATTCAACTTCTCATTCGACTCTCACACGGTCTGAAACTTATTGTCCATCGGTCTTATCGTTACGTGTTGACAACTAGGATCGCGCTCGGTTAGGTACCATAGTGAACATTTCTCTCCACTTATCCAGATCATCGTGGGATCCATAGCTTATCCACGTGAGCATCGAACCCACAACTTACACAGATTGGCGTTGCAAAATGGAAGCCCAAGCCAGCCCCATGCATGTGACCGTGTCGTTGCCTTCCTTTTCTTCTTCTTCTTCTTCTTCTTCTTCTTCTTCTTCTTCTTCGGTGACAACAACACTTATCCAGCCAGCGAGTTATGTCTAACTTCACTTTGGCCTTTCGTTCGTCTTGGCCGCAATATGATATCGTCTTGTTAAGCTATATGGAGAATGACAATGGCAACCGTGTGCAGGGAAAGTTAGATTTCGCGCCAAATTGTTTCGGTTAGAGGGGGCGTTTGCTATGGACAATCAATTGGCGCAACTCAAGAGCTCAATTCGGCGCGCGCTTGCTGTGAAGAATGCGGCTGATAGAGAAGTCGTTCCGATGATTTAATTTGTTTATTGATTTGGTGTCTCGGTTCCAATCAAGTGAATCTATGAGGTAAAATTCAAAATTTAAGATTTAGGGAGATGGAAGTATAAGAAATAAGAAAATGACAATACATTTGAACACTTTAAATTAGAAAAATATACAACTCTTAATGTAAAAGAGAGTTTTATAATTTTAGAGGGTGAAAAGTAATGTATTCACTAAAATATTTATGTCTCGTGCATATACCAAAATTATATAACTCACTTTCAAATTACACTTTGGACATGATAATGTTGTCTTAAGAAAATCTTAAGAGTTTACAATTTTTAGAGTGTGAAAAGTAATACATAAACTAAAGGGATCCCTAAACTAAAATCTTTATGTCGCGTGCATATACGAAAATTATACATATATGAACACTATGAAATCGAACTTAGGACATGATAATGTTGTGCTAAGAAAATTTTAAGATCTTATCATTTTCATAGAGTGAAATATAATGTATAAACTTGCATATACGAAAATTATACACCTTTGAACACTGTGAAATCGCACTTAGGAAATGATAATGATGTGCTAAGAAAATCTTGAGAGATTATCATTTTCATAGAGTGAAATGTAATGCATAAACATGCATATATAAAAATTATACACCTTTGAACACTTTGAAATCGTACTTAGAACATGATAATGTTATGCTAAGAAAATCTTGAAAGATTATCATTTTTATAGAGTGAAACATAATGCATAAACTTGCATATACGAAAATTATACACCTTTAAACATTGTGAAATTGCACTTAGGACGTGATAATATTGTGATAAGAAAATTTTGAGAGATTATCATTTTCATAGAGTGAAATGTAATGCATAAACTTACATATACGAAAATCATACACTTTTGAACACTTTGAAAAAGGCACTTAGACATGATAATGTTGTTCTAAGAAAATCTTGAGAGTTTATCATTTTCATAGAATGAAATGTAATGCATAAACTTGCATATACAAAAATTATACACCTTTGGACATTTTCCCTTCAAATTATATTCAAATTCATTTGTTTATAAAGTTAAAATGCATGTGGCAAACTCGTTATTTCACATAGAAAGAGGGGTGGCCCCTGATAAATAGTGGGATTATCATGTCTGCTAGATCACAAAGGATCAATGGTTGATGGACACGATCCGCGTGATAACTGTCTCAACCAATCAGAACGTAGCAGCCAAAATGAGCACAAGTGTAAGAGTTTGTGACTAAGAGAGAGGGAAAACCGACTAGTACTAAAAAACCAAGGGCAAAACAGAGAAAGAGTTTTGAATAGAAAACGGAAACAGATTGAAAATGGAAAATTCATGTTTTATACAAGGAAATACATCTTGGCATACATAAAATTATTTGCAACATGAGTGCCAAATATTGCCTCATTTAGACAAAGTATATTTTTAGAAGGGATTTTTTGGGAAGGGCCTTAAGTCGAAAGCCATGAGAAGTGGTGATTTAGGTTAAAACTTGAGTTCTTACGTTTCTTATGGTGGCAGGTCACATAAGAAGACTACCTAGGTATGTGCCACTATGTTTTGATCTTTTTTGGTATTTGTTGTGTATAAAATGACTCAATTAGCTAGCTAAACCCCATTCATTGACTCTCCATTGACCAGCCATCGGAGGGTAAAACTGATTACATTGCACGCAATAGTGTTAGTACTGAAGAAAAAAACTGAGTACAATCAAATTGCCAGTGTTACTCTCGAGGGTATAACTGAGTACACCTAACTTGCCAGGGTTAGACACGAGGAAAAAAACGTGACGCACGGTACACATGTCGCGGTGCACGGGCGGTAGTGGACGTGTGTGGCCGTGCACGGTGTAGCATACGCGGTTACATGGTGCACGGTAGTGCAACGAAACGTCCATTCCCTTCACCATTATAGAGCTCCTCTCCCTGTCCCTCTCCGCCTCCCTATTCTCACTCACTCACTTAGTCACTGACTCACGCAACTGTCTCCACTGTCTTGTCACCTTTTGCAAACCCCAAAGAAAACCCTAACCTTGTCAGCGATGGAGAAGAATGGCACGGTGGCCATCGTCGCCTCCAAGGCCGCCGGAAAGGAGGCCCCCATCCCCATCTAGGACCCCGTCAAGGCATCGAAGGCAGCTGCCGCCCCCGTCCAGGCCCCCGTCCCCGCTTAGCCGCCGACGAGGAGGTACCCTCTGGTCGCGGGCAGATCCCGCTCGATTAGGACCCCTAAGAGAAGGAGGAGTACATCTGGCCAGAGAACCCCTACGACATCAGCATCGTCGACCCATGGTCGGCGGTAACTAGCATTTTCTCCCATCCCCTTGTTCTTCCCACATTCCTATCATTGGATGCTAGATCGTCTGTTACTAGGGTTCGACTATTTATGTTTTGAATCGTTGGATGCAAGATATTTTTACAGAAGCTAATCCTCTTGTGTTTCGATGAATCCCCATGTTCGTATTTCAATTCTATTATATTTGTCCTTCGAGTTGTAGTTAAGCGATTCCCTAGTTAGTACTAACATCGATTTGTAGTTTGGATCAATATTTGATTTTGTTTGAGATTTGGGGATTGAGAAATTTAATCCACTCGGTTAATTTATGCAAATAATCATGGGATCTCAATGAGTTAATTTATGCAAATAATCAATCCAAATAATCAAGGTATCTTAATCATGTTATTATTTTTTACAATAGGTGGATAGCAGCAACGTGTGCAGAAACGACGAGTCTAGACACACCAAGGCTCGTTAGGTGAAGAGAAAGTTGAAGTCCACCAGGTACAACGACTACTTCACTGGCAATGTCTACAAGGCCCCTTCTGCAACAGCAGACTCGGCGCCACCTACTTCAACTGCCTCGTGACGCATGCCAAGGACGTGATCTCCTGCAACCCAATGTCGGCCAGACCATGAATGTACATGGATTTAGAGCTAAGCACAAGGCGCTCGGCATTTACCTCCACAATATGCATAGGATGGCTATCTAAAAGGGTCGTATGCCCCCGATCAAGCCCAAGGTGTCCAAGATCAAGGGACTGAGCAGCAAGAAGTGAAGGAAGTGTCATAAGGAGGAGGCGGAGGCCATGAGGTGCTACTGAAGTTGTATGCTGTTGTTGTAAAGAAGCTTGTTTTGTTTTGTATGTGTTGAACATGTGCGCTGCTGCTGAGCAGCCAAATTATCAAACCTCGTTAAGTACGGTACTATATATCTTATATTAGTTGCTTTATCTATATTTGTTTTGTTTATTGAATGCATTTATGTTGCTAGTTAGATTTGCTGCTCTAAATTTGCTACCAGATTGGGCAAAACAAGGGCTAAAAGAAACAACGAATGAAAAGAAAAACTGCTCTAGATTCGCTATCAATTTGAGAAAAAAAACATAACTATTAGCGAGAGACAGGGAAAGACGCTCTTAGGGTAATTATAACAATAAAAAATAAAACTTCCAATTTAGATGAGAGGTGCGTACTTAACTATGCGTCAACATAACACGGTCCCGACCAACCGATCCCACGTGGTCCCATATGGCACGGCTCATACGTCAGCATAACTCGACGAACCGACGCCATATGATCCCACACCGCGTGACCCCACACATCAGCCAACGATCAACCTGACGGCAGCTGTCATTCGAGCTATTTAAGTTTCACAGAAGAAGCTAGGCGAAAGCGAGAAAAAGTTAAGCAGCTGGGAAAAACTAAGTACAACTAAGGAACAAAAACATGAAAATACAAATCCCTTTTTTAAAATGACCTAAAAAACAATTATGCCTATGGATATTAGTTTTATGTTAAAAAAGATAGTCAAAAAGAAAAGAAAATTTTAGGTTACTTTTAGGAGGTCGATGGAAATTGACAGGTTGGATCAGGTTACACGAGAATTTAATTAAGCCCAAGTGGTGTATTCATTTTAACAGGTTGGTAAGTGTTGTTGGCATAGCAAGTGAAGTATTTTTAACAGGTTTGTACGTACGCTATGAACAAGCAAAGCTCTCAAAATTTGAATCAAGACCTGGCAATTCTGTATATGCACCAGGCTAGCTGCGGTGAACCAGCATATTGCTGCATATGCTGAGCGTTCGGTTACACCGAACCGATAAGTTCGGTTTCTCTGGTGTGAAGAAATTTGGTGCTGAGAAAACAAGGACGGTCCGATCAGTTGAAAAAGTACTAATCCAGGATTTCGGTCACCCAGAGTTCGGTTATGACCGAGTTGACCGACGCACTAGAGTGGGGAAAAATCAAGAACACTTTAATCTATGAATTAAGCCGAGGGCCTACCCGCCCGCTGATGTCGTTCTCACTGCGAGCGTTTCTGGCCGTTGGATCATATATGAAAGCCCCATTGCACGAGAGGATGGGTATGTTTGAAAGTAAAATAAACCTGCTTGATCTAAGTCCACCCTCGACCTAGGAACCTAGCGCCCCTGTGTCGCCTTGCATGCTCCGCCATCGCCTTTCCTCTCATGTCGCTCTTCTTTCTCCCCACCCCCACCCCCACCCTCCTGCACATCGTCGTCGCCCTCCATATCGTCTTCTTCTTGCGCCTCCCCTTCCCTATTCTCGCACTACAGCCGAATTGCCATCCGCCGTCCACCCCCGCCGTCACAACCAAGTGTTTCCGCCTCACATCTTCCTGGACCGACACCATAGCTAGCGAAGGAGGACCGGCCGGGGAGCTCGGCCTCTCCTATTGCGCACGATACAGAGGTTTGGGTTCCTCCCCTGTAGTTTTGGCAGGAAGGATTCCTGGATCGCGGGGTAACCTCGTGTGGCTCGGGTCGTGGCTTAAGGGTGGGGCCACGCGTGAAGGACGCACACGGTTCCTTAAGGTGGGAGTGAAGCACGGGTGTGGCGCCCCGCTGGAGTGGAGAGCGCTAGCGTCGCCGGAAGTGTCTTTGTGGCGGAGGCGCCGATCTAGGCCTGGAGGGCCTCGATCTGCCTCCCATGCTTCTCATCTCTTTAAGATGATGTGTGGGGTAGAGGTATGAGATGTGCCCGGACGAGGTGCCGACGCAGAACCACGCGCTCCTATGAATCCTGAAGCTGGGTGGGTGATCTAGCGGCCAAATGCACGGGCAACAGCGGTGAATACGGTGGCTTGACTGTTCCTCTGTATGTTAGCTGCAATTAGGCCTCCTTCTAGGTTTTCTACTACACCCTCGATTTCGTATGGCTGATTGTTTCACATAACTTTGTGAAATTCGATTCCAGTGAGATTCAGTGGTTTCCTAGAGATAATTTAGTGGTTTCCTAAGATTCAGTGGTTTCCCAGGTAGAATAACCGCGGACATAACTTTTTGAAAAGATTTGAACCTGCAGGTGTGCACCAAAGTATCCAAACACACTTCCATCATGTTTGCTAGATCAATTAACATACACCGGTCGGTATGTCAGCGGAGCTTCAGACATGACGTGTTCCCATCCCAAATCAATTACATGGGGTCCACCCCACTAAGCTACCCATAACGAAGTCGGTTGGCTCCAAAGGCGGACCCATAGGTTGGGAGATCGACCAAGAGATCAGAGGCCATAGGTATAATCCTCAACATAATGACCCACGTCCTAAACAGTACAGTAGTAAACACTCATCTAGCAACAGATAATAAACATGGCATAAAAACCTCAAACTAGTTTGTGTCCCCTAACAGTACTTTAAAATCAGGTAATAAGACTATAGGGGTGCCCATACACCCCATATGTGGTTAGCGCGCTCGGTCTCGGAATAGGTATAAAGAACTCGGGTCCTAAGTAGACACAAGTGGGCGAGATAGCAGCCATATATCATCTATTGCCCACCGGTGCCTCTTCACTAATTATATCTACTTCCAACATTTAATTATCAAGTAGTAAGTAGAACCATTATTATCTCCACCATTAAGCATGTGCCAACCTCCCAACAATGGTGGAACTCGACGACTCAAACCAAAACCTAAGTAAACAACTATGACACGCAATGCCAACTGTCCACCCAACAACATGAAATAGGAGGTGTTCAAGGCAATATAGGCTACAGGGATATAAGTGGTATGGAAACTAAAGCATCGCAACACATCAACAATCGATACTAAGGTGGAAAGGGGGAAAATGCTTGCCTGGGAAACACAGTTGAAGATACACATCCAAAGAAAATGTCGATACTCTCATTAACTCAACACTCTAATCCATGAAGAAGCAAAACACTAAAAGAAACACCTGATGCACTACTTAGTACTATGGAAGAAGATCGGGCATGATGCATGTATGATGTATGACATGGAAAGGATGCGATGCAACTAGGGCCTAAGCGGAATCGGGATCCCGATAATTAATTATAAGGTGCATGTTGTTTATGCACCCCGCAATTTAAATGTTACATTAATAAGGCAAAACATAGCATCTGTTTGCTATACAAATTTAAATGGAGCCAATATAAGACTAGAATATCCCACATATAGTCTCCATATTTAATTATTACGTGAGTCGATGAAATACCCCCAAACCATAACGATATGTATGCGAGCATGAATGATTTTATATGCAATATGTGTATATTACATTTTATAAAATATCACACATTAGGGCCGAAGATCTTGGTTCGAGGGTCCGAGTTCGGCTTCGGACTCCAGGATCGGGGTCTTCAGGGTCTCGGCCATCGGATCCGTGAAGGAGGTCATGGCGCTCCGGGGGTCCAGATTCCGTGTATGGGACCTCGGTGTTCCGTGTCAGAGATCTTGGGGAGCATTGCCATCATTATCGGATTTCTAGAAGACCTTGAGGTTCCATGAGGGATATCTTCGAAATTCCATGTCGTTGACCTAGTGGGTTCGAACATTGTTGTCGAGGTGAGTCTGGCCATGGCACTCGGATATTTATTTGTTCATTGGTGCCAAACTTCACTTGGCATCAGTTACTTGGGTCTTTCTGAAGATCTTGGTCAGGCAGGTACACACAAACACGACAGCATGTACGGACGCTCGCAGGAACCCGACGCGTTCGGCGGCACAACTCCTGACGGTGGCAATAGGATGTGTCGACGAGGCGAGCATGGGCCACGGGTGCTGGAGATGGAGGGGACGGGGTGTTGTAGGGGTCGCGGCCATGGTGGCACGCGGGCCAGGCCAGGCTCTAGTGGGGCGGGGCATAGGCAATGGGGAAGCTCGGGTCGCGACACCAGAGACCATGGCGGTGGGGTGCTGGCATGAGCGGCGCTGTAGGGGCTCGAGGAAGGTGACCTGTAGGCAGAGCAGAGGAGGACAACTTTGCGTCATAGATGGTCGACGGTGATGTTCTCGGTGGGGCGGTGCTGTGAGGCGCGGCGCGGTCAATGGTGAGGCCTGGGTGGAGGTAGTGCAGGGGGTGCTCGAGAGGCTGTGGGTGAACAAGGTCGGTGCAGTGGCGGCGGACGCTTATGAGGTTCGGCGGCGATTGGCGGTTACGAGGCGGCGGCGGGGGCGCGGGCTCGCTCGTGGGCGGCGGGGCGAGCAGCCGACGATGGGGAGGATCTTGCGACGAGGAGGAGGGTCGCGGTAACGGAGCTCGATGGGGAGGTGCCGCGAGAGGTGGGGCAAGGGCGAGGACGACGAGAGGCTCACGTGGCGATGGCTGCTGCGAGCGAGGGAGGAGCAATGTAGGGTAGGTGGGAGCAGGAATGAGAGGAGGGAGCAGGGTCGAGCGCGTGACCGAGGTGGTCCCAGGCGACGGGGTGGGTCATGTCATCGTGGGCATTAGCATGTGCCGCGCTCGCTTGCATCTGTCAGCGTGAGTGTGTGCGCGTCACGGGGCAGGGGAGCGGGCCTGTTGGGCCAGCATGCGCTGTAGGGTGTGTGGGGCGGGTAGGTGTGTGTGCATGGAGGTGCGGGTTGGTGGGATGGGTTAGGTAGGGATGGGTGGGGTTAGATGGTTAGGGTTAGCTAGGGTTTAGTTGGGCCGGGTAGTAGGTAGTCTGGCCCGGTTGGGCCTCTGGCCCAACTAACTAGACTGCCTCCCCGGTCAAAAATAGTTTTTCAAATATTTAGTTTTAAATTAAATAGGCTTTTGGTAAATAGATTTTAGACAAATAAAATATCTAGGTAGACCCAGGGTTTTGATTTGAAACAAAAGGAAGGAGATTAATGTAGAAAACAAACTAGGGCTTTTAGAAAAATAGTTTTAGGAAAACATTATGCATGTAGTCATGAGAATGCTCAAATGCAATGTGCAATGATGAAATAAGCATGCAATCATGATGATTCACAAAATAAAAACAACACGCTCTTTTCTAGTAGTGCCTTTATCCTGGGTGCTACAATTCGACACCACTAACAAGGGATCTTGTCTCCGAGATCCGCCTCATGGTATGGGGAAGAAGGCTAATGATTTGGATCCTCTCGCTTCGTGTAGATCCTCATGACACCAGTAACAAAGATTCTTGCTCCATCTTGAAATTGGCGACACTACCAACAAGAGGTCATTGCTCACGTTTGTTGAGAGAACACTCCGGAGAAAAAAGATGAAGGTAAAGGTCTCAAAATATAAGGCCACCTCTAACTTTCATGGAAAGGAGTCAAATTGCATTGATCCACCAATTCAATGTACAAAAGCGAATCATAAGAATAGTGGTATGGTCGCGACTCTATCCCGCACTCAAAGCATTACCCCGTACATGGATAGGGAATCATACAACCAAACTGTAACTACCTCGGTGAACTACGCTCCTAGATACAAGCCTGGATGAGTGATAGCGGTTGAAATAGTACGGTGGGGCCCTAAAAGCCACTCACTGGTAGTCCTTTCAGACGTCCCAACCGCTACCCTCTCAATGGGACCTGTACGGGCGGCGTAGTCGGCAGGCGAAGGGATCAACTACGTACACAAGTGGGTATGTACGCAAGCCACCATACAAGAGTACATCACAGCCATCCCATCTAGAAAGAAAGAAAATATAGCATACGGCAAGATTCAAATGACCTAGATAGATCTATATTTTAGGATAACTCCTCATACAACACATCGAGTATCATGCAGGCGGCAAGCAGAATCCGATGCGGATAAGAAGCAAATCGGCATAAGATGCCATAGAAATAAGCACATCCCAACTACAGGTCTCACGGATCCCGCTCCGGAATCTCTACACCAAGCGTTCGTTGCCCACATCATCGGCTTCTTCCACCCGATGTCCGATCACGAGAAGGTACTGTTCATCTGAATCAAGAATTTATCGTGTGAGACCCTAAGGGTTCGGCAAGTCTTAATGCCTCTAAAGGGGACACAACACGGGGTGGCGCAATTGCAGCAAAAGATAAACCCTAGCAATTCTACAGATAAGCTAACCATCCGCCTAACCAATGATAGCGGATGTCCGTGAATTGAAGTAACAGATTATAATGGTAATCTCATCCGATCCATCCTCCTCACCTTACCAACAAGGAAGCGGAACAACCCCCATCCGTTGGCAATTTTATTAACCATTCCATGAGTATTGCACTATTTACTAGTCAAGTCACTTTAGTCAGGTTAAAAGCGGTACTTTAGTTATGCTTGTCTATGATCAAGAAACTGTGCTCCAAGTCGTCCATATCCGCGGACACGGCTTTCAGAAAGTTTTACCGGCCGGTGCACCAATAGCAACACACGCTCGATCAACCTCGGAAAAACCAAATCAAAACCCAACGAGGCTTTCACGGTGAACAATCACAAGATTGAGAATATTTGAGGGCCACCCATTGAGTAGATCCATAGCGGAGTAAGCAAGCCCGAGACGGACTCAAGGTTTGCGACAATGGCATGTATTTGGGAACCGAAAGTGTGGCTGGGCTTGTCGATACCGCGTAATCAATCCGCTTACCTAAGCGATGCAGTGTGCCCCTCGCACAAATTAAATACGAAAGTAGCATGGCATAAGTGGGATAGTAAATAAAACCTCAAACTAGTTTGTGGCCCCAAGAAATAAGAGCGGAATCAAGCTACGGCCCGGGGGTCCCATATACCTCCCGGATGTGGATAGCGCGATAAATCAAGGAACAGGAATCAAGTACTCGGGGTCTTACGGGACACAAGTGAGCAGGAAAAACCAAATGGCAGATGTTGCTCACCGGTGCCACTTTCTTTAGTTATCCCAGGACTACTCAGGTTAAGTTGTTTAGGTACCTCATTATTCATCAGACTCTCACAAACCCTACACATGCTGTTCTACGACTCGCATGGCTCAAACAACTCCTATAGTAGTGGCTCATGGGATGGAGGGTACAAGCTTGGTGGGGTTTAAAAGTAAAGGCTATGCATACTTGGGATTCATTTTAATGCAATCGCGACTCAATGATGCAAGAATAAGATAGAGGCAATAGGTACTGTATGTATGCAAGCATGTGGTAGTGCTTGCGGTATCTGTTAAAGCAAGGGACGGTTCGGTAGTGCTCCTGGTTCTCTTGATACAACCCCTGCTCAGTGTCTATCCGAGAAAAACCAAACAAACAAGGCCAACATGAATATAGAGCACAAGCACTGGAATTAAATGCGTCAAGCAAACAATCATGCCATGATGAATGATGCACAAGTTGCATGGCAATAAGTACATGGCATGGGTGAGGTGTGGAGGACAAGAAAATAACATTTGAATTGGGTTTTAGTCATATTTTGTTGCCATAATAGTTGCTGTTCATTATATTTTTATATGATGCATGCTGCAATTGAAGCCATGGATAGCATAATCAGAAAGGTCTCGAGCTCATTTGATCAATTTAGACTACTCATTTGCTTCATTTGGAATTATAAAACCAAAATTATGAATTATTGAAAATCCAGTGGCATTTGATGTAATTAACATGATCTTGGAATTTTACTTGTGCAAAATACAAAATATATGGCATATTTGAATTCCTCTCATCTTGCTGATATCCAAACATATATTATTTGTCAAATTTGGAATTAGTATGTAAAAGTTATTAAAAATCCGAATAGAATTTGAATTTGGAATTTATTTAAACAGATTTTGAATTTTAAAACAGTTCCTGAACGTTTCCTACTCAGACTGACCCAGCCTGAGTCGCAGACAGGTGGACCAGGGAGGCTCTCTGGCCCACACACCAGCGTCTGGGGTCAGGAGGGACCGCGGGTTGATTAAAACAAACAACAGGAGCCTATTTGCAAAAGAGCCAATAGACACTGACAGCGGGGCCACGCTGGACCGCGGGTTGAAGAGCAAAACAGGGCAGGGGGTTCTTTACGAAAAGAACACGCGGGTCAGGGGAGGACTGCGGGTTGCGTTCAGGAAAACATGGGTGCATTTTTAGAAAACGAACAGCGTCGCTGACTGGTGGGCCTCGGGGACTGCGGGTTGGTGCAAAAGATCAGGCAGGGGGGTTTGTGCAAGACTGAACCCGTGGCCACTGTGCTTCTTTCTCTGCGAACGAGCAGAACACGCACGCGCGACAGAGGGAAAAAGGGGGCGCGCCAGGGCTCGATCCGGGGATCTGGGCGTCTTGTGGCAGTGCCAACTGCGGTGGGCTGGTGATGTTAGAGGGTCGCTCGCGTGCTAGCTAGGGTGTTGGCGCGCGCTGGAGCAGACGACGACGACGATTCCACCGTGCACTGAGGGTGCTCGACGCCGTGACTCGCGCAACCAGGAAGCGAGCAAGATCGGGACGTTGTCTGGGGGGATCAGGGGCTTACCGCGGGCGTGCTGGCGTGGTCGGTTCGGCAGGGGTGGTAGCGATCCACGGCGAGGCTGACGGCGGCCGTAGCTAGGGTTTTGTCGGGGCGGCGTCGGCCTGGGGAACGTCTGGGCCTGCTCCTCCTTGCGGGTTGTACGGGGGCGACGCAGACACGCTCCGGACCTTCCTCGACACCTTGCAGCACCTCGACTCCGGCTAGAACGACAGGGGCATGGGGTAGACGGCAGGGGGTGGCGAGGGAAAACTGTGGCGGTGGAGAGGATGGGTAGAGGAGGGGGCGAAGCAGGGCTGCTGGGATGGGATCTGGGGAGGCCAGAGAGGGAGAGGAAGAGGATAAGAAGGGGAGGCGCGGTGGTTGCGTGGGAGGTCGATGAGAGAAAAGGTGGCATCGGCCACCTCTTGATCACGTCTTGAGGGCATGGCGAGGCCAGGCAAGGCAGACCGGGGGTCTGGCAGGTGGGGTAGGCCGGCTAGGGAGGCAGGCAAGTGGGGTAGGGGCGTGGCCAGGTTCTGGCAGAGAGGGGAGATAAGGGAAAGGGGAGGCCGGCTCGGCTAGGGCTAGGGTAGATAGGAGGGGTGCCTTGGTCGCATGGGGGTAGCTAGGTGGGTGCTGGGTGGGGCCTGCATGGCAGCGGCAAGGGCGAGCTGGGGTGAGGTGTGGATGACCATGTAAGGGAGCTAGAAGGGAAAAGGGAGAGAGGTTTGTTTAGGGTAAGGGTAGTTTAGGGTTTTTGCTTAGAGTAGATGTAGATTAGGGTTAGGAGGTTGGTTTAGGGTTTGATTAAGCTAGGTAGAGTTTAGGGTTTTGGTTTAGAGAGGGAGAGGAAGATGGCACTTAGTTTGATCAAGCAAACTACAAGCAAGCTCTAAGCAAGAAAAGCAAGAAAAGAGGGAGAAGAGAGAGAGATGGCCATAGGGTGGTGATGGGGTGGTTCTAATGTCCCATGCATGATCCACATAGGAACAAGCAAGATCCAAAGAGAGAGGGGGGTTTTATGGTTTAGCATGCCCATTAGCACAAGTGTGTGCATGGGACATGGGGTAGGGTTTTAGCTTAAGGGGGAAAAAGAGAGGGAGAGAGCTAGGGTCTTGTACTAACCAAACAAGATCAAGCAAGGTAGAAGGGATCCATTTAGAATTCCAACAAAAACCAAAAGCTAGGAAAGAGGGTACTTGCATGGCCCATGCAAGACAATTAATGCCCAAAAGATCCTTGTGAAAACAATGATATTATGATGGCATTGTCCATATGCATTCCCAAAAGGTGGGCAAGGCCAAGCAAAGGTTATGGGGGATCCAACCAACAACATGGGCTAGGGATAACTCAACAAAAGGCCAAGCCCATATTATTGGATGGTGGAATTATAAGGTGGTGAAAGAAAAGGTGGTGGAGTCAAAAGAGAGATTCCCCCAACTCAACTTGGGCATTTAACAATTTATTAAGACCCAAATACAATATCAAGAGGCAACTACAATTAATTATGCACATGAGATAAGAACCAAACAAGAAAAAGGTTTTATATGATGCTCAAATGCAAGGGGACATGATGACATGAGCATGATGTGCTGATGATGCAACAATTATATGTGGGAAGTGGCCCATTTTATTATTATGACTAGTAGCATTACGGGGTTGAACAAGCGGGATGCTACAACTCTCCCCACTAAACAGGAATCTCGCCCGAGATTCTAGGAAGAAGAAGAAGACACAAAGAGAGAAGGATGGTTGTACGGAGTTCATCTTCACGCTCCCATGTTGCTTCATCAGCGAGAATGGTGTGACCATTGCACCTTGCAAAACTTGATGGACTTGTTGCGAGTCCTACGTTCTGCGGTCTCAAGGATTTTGGTGGGGTGTTCACGATAAGAGATCTTCTTGGAGGTCTATTAGCTCATGATCCACGGTCTTGCGGGTCTTTGAAGCACTTCTTGAGTGAGAGATGTGGAAAACATCATGGACTTTGAGTTTTCCGGAAGCTCCGATTGCATAAGCAACTTCTCCTCTTCTACCACGTATCTTGAAAGGACCGATGTATCTAGGAGCCAACTTTCCTTTGATACAAGGCGGTGTGTTCCTCTCATGGGAGTGACACGAAGGTAGGCGAGATCACGAGGGGCATATACCATGTCGTGTGCTTCTGTCATAGTTGCTCTTGGCGACTTTGAGCAATCTTCAGGTTCTCCAGAATGATATGCACCTTCTCCTCTGCCTGAGTCACAATGTCAGGGCCAAACCAGATTCTTTCTCCTGCACCTGACCAACCAATCGGTGTTCTGCACTTGCGACCATAGAGAGCCTCGAATGGTGCCATCTTCAGACTCTTCTGGAAGCTGTTGTTGTAGGAGAATTCAGCATATGGAAGGCATTCTTCCCACTTCATGCCAAAAGAGATGACGCAAGCTCTAAGCATATCCTCCAGAATCTGATTGATCCTCTCCACTTGTCCTTGAGACTGAGGGTGGTAAGCAGTGCTGAAGTTCAACTTCGTTCCCAAAGCTTTTTGGAAACTCTCCCAGAACTTTGAGGTGAAGATGCTCCCACGGTCTGAACTGATTTCAAGTGGAACCCCATACAAAGAGACAATTCTGTTGATATAGAGCTCAGCCAACTGAATTCCAGAAATTGTTTCTTTGACTGGGAAGAAGTGTGCCACTTTAGAAAGCCTGTCGATGACAACAAAGATTGCATTGTTGCCCTTCTGCGATCTTGGGAAACCAGTGATGAAGTCCATCTCTACTTTCTCCCATTTCCATTCCGGAGGTTTCAATGGCTGTAGCAGACCAAATGGTTTCTGATGGACAGCCTTCACCCTACGGCAGACATCACATTCTGAGACATACTTGGCGCAATACCGTTTCAACCCAGGCCACCAGTATTGTGTTTTCAAGTCCATGTACATCTTTGTGCTGCCAGGATGGATAGAAAGAACCGAATCAGGTGCCTCCTTGAGAACTTGGTCTCTCAGGCCCGGGTAGTTTGGGACAAACATCCGGTGATCAAAGAAAAGCGAGCCTTGATCATCCACATGGAAGGATTCATACTTCGGAGTGCCAAGCTTAGAGATGAGCTTTTTGGTGTGCGGATCACCAAGCTGACGAGAACGAATCTGTTCTTCTAAGAGAGGAGTAGCCAGAAGGTTCAGAAGATGTCCTTGTTCTACAATCTCCAGGTTGAGCTAACGGAATTCCTCGCACAAGAGAGGCTGCTGCTCCTCTACCATGAGGTTGTTGACATAAGCTTTACGGCTAAGCGCATCTGCCATGACGTTTGCTTTGCCTGGAGTGTAGTTGATGGTCACATCAAAGTCATTGATGGCTTCAATCCATCTCCTTTGCCGAAGATTGAGATCAGGCTGAGTGAAGATATACTTCAAACTCTTGTGGTCCGAGAAGATCTCACAACGGTTACCAAGCAAGTAGTGCCTCCATAGCTTCAAAGCAAAGACCACCGCTGCTAGCTCAAGGTCATGTGTGGGATAGTTGACCTCATGTGTCTTCAACTGACGAGAGGCATAAGCAACCACTGTCTCTCTTGCATAAGGACCGCACCCAATCCTTGCAAAGAGGCGTCAGAAGATCCGGAAAGGCTTAGATGTATCCGGAGGAACCAAGAGGCGTGGAAGTGAGCTTCTCTTTGAGTGTCTCAAAACTTTCTTGACAAGCAGGAGTCCACAGTACTTCTTGCCTTTCTTGAGGAGGTCGGTAAGAGGCTTTGCTATCTTGAGAAGTTACGCACAAAACGACGACAATAGCTAGCTGCAGGAAAACTCCGCACTTCCTTGACATTAGCAGGAGGAAGCCATTCAACTATTGTCTTCACGGTTTCGGGTTGACTGCAATGCCCTTGGCGAGATGACATGGCCCAGATATGTTACTTGAGCAGCCAGAACTCACACTTTGAGAACTTTGCATACAAGCGGTTCTCACGAAGCTTGTTCAGGACACACCGCAGGTGCTCTTCATGCTCCTCCTTGGACTTGGAATAGACCAGAATGTCATCCAGATATACCACCACAAACTTGTCCAGATACTCCATGAAAACGGAGTTCATCAGCCTTGAGAAGGTAGCAGGTGCGTTGGTGAGGCCGAAAGACATGACCGTGTACTCATACAGGCCATAGCGAGTGGTGAAAGCTGTCTTGGGCACATCCTCTTTGCGAATTTTGATTTGGTGATAACCACTTCTCAAGTCCAGCTTAGAGAACACCAGCTCCGCTAATGATCAAATAGATCATTTATCCGAGGGAGAGGATATTTGTTCTTGATGGTTTTAGCATTGAGAGCCCGATAATCAACACATAGCCTATCGGTTCTCACACGCTTCTTCACAAAGATTGTTGGGCTACCCACGAAGAAGTCTTGTGTTGAATGAAACCCAATTTCTCTTGTTCATCAAGTTGTCGTTTGAGTTCACCAACTCGGAAGGACCCATTTTATATGGCCTCTTGGAGATAGGAGCCGTTCGGTTCAAGCTCAATCACGAACTCAACCTCGCGATCCGGAGGCATACAGCAACTCTTCAGAAAGACATCCGGGAACTCACGGACCTTTGGTACCTTGAATAGCTTCCATAGCATCATTATTCAGAGCAGCCAAGGAATAGAGAACTGAGCAGGAGTCGACTTGGAGAAAAGACTACATGGCCTTCGTGAATCTTCGAGACACCGGCTCAAAGACAATCAATCACAGCTGCATTTGCTGTCAACCAATCCATGCCCAGGATGACATCAATGTCAGAATCGCCCAGAATAATCAAAGAAGCCAAGAATGAAGAACCACCAATCTCAACTTGATTTCCCCGACTGATTTTAGAAGCTGCCATTGTTGCTCCCGGAGAAAGAACCATTAACCGCTTGGGAAGAGGATCTGACGCTAACCCATTCTCACTTGCAAACTTTATAGAAACAAAAGAATGCGATGCACCAGAATCAAAGAGAACTCGTGCAGGAACTGAGTTAACTGAGAGCATACCCATGACAACTCTAGGTGCGAGCTCAGCTTGAGAGGCGTTGACGCAGTTAGCTCGAACAACCGCAGACCCGGGCTTAGTGTTGATGTTGAGAGCCCGAGGCGGTGGTGCACGAACCGAAGGAGAGCTTGATGCAGATCTTGGCGGGGGTTGAGGGAGAGCTTTGTTCTTCATTGGGCAGTTCAATTTGGGGGATGTCCATGATCTCCACATGTGTAACAAGCACCGTGAGGACGTGGAAGCAGTAGCTGGACTCGCCAGCGCTCAGGTAAGGGTTGTAGCCACAGGAGCCGCAGTGGTGAAGTTTGATGGCCTTGGCGCGTAAGTTGCAGGTCTTGGTGGAGCCGGGAGCGGCAGTGGGGTGTTAGGAACCCGACACGCCGCTTAGAAGGAGCTGCCATTCGCCGAGAGCTTGATGCATCCTCGCTGTGTTTCTTGGACTCCTCGAACATCCGCCTACTAGCCTCCTCTTGTAGTGCCATATGCTGCAGTTCAGGAAGGTTGCCGGTCTTGCATGTGTGATTGCATACTTGATCGACGCATTGAGCCCTTGCACGAACCTTTTACGCTTTTTGTCATCGATACCTCATCACCACCATAGCGAGACAAGTTCATGAAGTTCTGATATAGGTGTTGGCGTTATCATTCCCCGCTTGAGTTGAGGAAAGCATCCTTCATCCTTTCCATCACAATCTCGAGAGAAACTGTTCTTTGAAAGCTGCAGTGAACCTCTCCCAAGTAGGCTGGAACCGTGCAACTTGCTTTCAAGTAGTTTTCCCACCATAGCTGCATCTCCCTTGAGAAGGTGGGTAGCACACTTGACCCACTCTGCTCGAACATCAGCGGTCTCGAGCAACCTTGAGATCTCGCGCAGCCAATCATCCGCGTCAAGAGGTCGGTCAGACACATCGAACTGACGAGGGTTGAACTTGAGGAAGCTCTTGATGTCACCACGCTTGGGAGGTGGAGGAAGTGGAGTGAACTCGTTCCTTCTGACGCTCTCCTCAAAGCGCAGCTGGTTCTCTTGCATTGCCGCCAAAGCATTAGCTATGCTTGACAGCGCTGAGCCCAGTTCTGGAGGTATGTCCTCCTCGGTCCCATGGGGAGCCATCCTGTCATTGATGTAAAACTCAAGTCAGTACTATAATGGAAGATGATAATAATCCAGAATAGTACCAAGATGGACTTAACCAAGATTAAAGGATACAATTTACTGAGATGATATTAAAATATCAACAAAGTTCATAGCACCTAAAAGATATTAAGCATATCGCACACGACTGAAAAGGAGTGTGGTACACAAACATATCAAAGAAAAATTTTCCACAAATTTCGGCATCAAAATACCAATAGATGCGCAAAATTACTTAACGAATCAAGATTAGTGACTCTACCGATTCAATATACAAAAGCGAATGATACAAGTAGTGGTATGGTCGCGACTCCATCCCGCACTCAAATCATTACTCCGCACATGAACAAGTGGAACACATATCCTAACCCCTTCTTCTCACGACGAAACCTAAAGATTGATAACTACGGAAACGAACACCCCAACAAGATAGCGTCGGATACAAAAGGAAGATAGATTGCGTCGGTTTACAAAAGCCTGTCGGTATGGAATGTACCAACAGTTGATAACCAAAGGCAGATAAGATGACAACTTGGATGCAACAGATAGACAAGGGATTACTCACACACACACACATCCTATGGTACTACGGAAACCCAGAACACGTGAATCCTAGTTTGAATCTTGAGAAGAGGATTGAAAACGTTGCACTTCCTTACCAGAAAAGGGTGGGTGGAGGGTAAGAAGAAAAATGAAGCGATCCTACTCTCGCTTTTGTTTTTCCCTAATATACATAACTACTCAAAATATTTGCTAGGCCGACAACGACCGTTTGGCTGAAACCACGAAGGTCGGATGGCTCGATACCAATTGTAACTACCTCGGTGAACTACGCTCCTAGATACAAGCCTGGATGAGTGATAGCGGTTGAAATAGTGGGGCCCTAAAAGCCACTCACCGGTAGTCCTTTCAGACGTCCCAACCGCTACCTCTCAACGGGACTGTCAGACGGGGCGTGGTCGGCAGCGAAGGGATCAACTACGACACAAGTGGGTATGTACGCAAGCCACCATACAAGAGTACATCACAGCCATCCCATCTAGAAAGAAAGAAAATATAGCAACGCCATACGGCAAGATTCAAATGACCTAGATAGATCTATATTTTAGGATAACTCCTCATACAACACACATCAGAGTATCATGCGGAAGCGGCAAACAGAATCCGAGTACGGATAAGAAGCAAATCGGCATAAGATGCCATAGAAATAAGCACATCCCAACTACAGGTCTCACGGATCCCCGCTCCCGGAATCTCTACACCAAACGTTCGTTGCCCACATCATCGGCTTCTTCCACCCAGTATCCGTCCTGAGAAGGTACTGCTCATCCGAATCAAGAATTTATCGTGTGAGACCCTAAGGGTACTCAAGAAGTCTTAATGCCTCTAAAGGGGACACAACACAGGGTGACGAATTGCGCAAAAGATAAACCCTAGCAATTCTCTGAGATAACGCTAACCATCCGCCTAACCAATGATAGACGGATGTCCGTGAATGAAGTACAACAGTTTATAATGGTAATCTCATCCGATCCATCCTCCTCCTCGCTACCAACAAGGAAGCGGACGAACAACCCCATCCGTTGGCAATTTTATTAACCATTCCATGAGTATTGCACTATTTACTAGTCAAGTCACTTTAGTCGAGTTAAAAGCGGTACTTTAGTTATGCTTGTCTATGATCAAGAAACTGCTCCAAGTCGTCCATATCCGCGACACGGCTTTGAAAAGTTTTACCCGGGTGCACCAATAGCAACACACGCTCGATCAACCTCGGAAAAACCAAATCAAAACCCAACGAGGCTTTCACGGTGAACAATCACAAGATTCAGAATATTTCGTGGGGCCACCCCATTGAGTAGATCCAAGAACGAGTAAGCAAGCCCCGAGACGGACTCAAGGTTTGCGACAATGGCTAAGCGATCGGGAACCGAAAGTGTGGCTGGGCTTGTCGATACCGCGTAATCAATCCGCTTACCTAAACGAAGACAGTGCCCCTCGCACAAATTAAATCTGAAAGTAGCATGGCATAAGTACAGCAGGATAGTAAATAAAACCTCAAACTAGTTTGTGGCCCCAAGAAATAAGACGGAATCAAGCTCGCCGGGGGTCCCATATACCTCCGGATGTGGATAGCGCGATAAATCAAGGAACAGGAATCAAGTACTCGGGGTCTTACAGGACACAAGTGAGCAGGAAAACCAAATGGCGATGTTGCTCACGGTGCCACTTTCTTTAGTTATCCTGGACTACTCAAAGTTAAGTTGTTTAGGTACCTCATTATTCATCGACTCTCACAACCCTACACATGTTCTCACGACTCGCATGGCTCAAACAACTCCTATAGTAGTGGCTCATGGGATGGAGGGTACAAGCTTGGTGGGGTTTAAAAGTAAAGGCTATGCATACTTGGGATTCATTTTAATGCAATCGCGACTCAATGATGCAAGAATAAGATAGAGGCAATAGGTACTGTATGTATGCAAGCATGTGGTAGTGCTTGCCTGGTATCTCTGTTAAAGCAAGGGACGGTTCTGGGTAGTGCTCCTGGTTCTCTTGATACAACCCCTGCTCAGTGTCTATCCGAGAAAAACCAAACAAACAAGGCCAACATGAATATAGAGCACAAGCACTGGAATTAAATGCGTCAAGCAAACAATCATGCCATGATGAATGATGCACAAGTTGCATGGCAATAAGTACATGGCATGGGTGAGGTGTGGAGGACAAGAAAATAACATTTGAATTGGGTTTTAGTCATATTTTGTTGCCATAATAGTTGTTGTTCATTATATTTTTATATGATGCATGCTGCAATTGAAGCCATGGATAGCATAATCAGAAAGGTCTCGTCGAGCTGATCAATTTAGACTACTCATTTGCTTCATTTGGAATTATAAAACCAAAATTATGAATTATTGAAAATCCAGTGGCATTTGATGTAATTAACATGATCTTGGAATTTTACTTGTGCAAAATACAAAATAGATGGCATATTTGAATTCCTCTCATCTTGCTGATATCCAAACATATATTATTTGTCAAATTTGGAATTAGTATGTAAAAGTTATTAAAAATCCGAATAGAATTTGAATTTGGAATTTATTTAAACAGATTTTGAATTTTAAAACAGTTCCTGAACGTTTCCTACTCAGACTGACCCAGCCTGAGTCGCAGACAGGTGGACCAGGGAGGCTCTCTGGCCCACACACCAGCGTCTGGGGTCAGGAGGGACCGCGGGTTGATTAAAACAAACAACAGGAGCCTATTTGCAAAAGAGCCAATAGACAGCAATGGGCCACTGGACCGCTGAGTTGAAGAGCAAAAGCAGGCGGGGGTTCTTCTGAAAAGAACACGCGGTCGAGGAGGACTGCGTTGCGTTCAGGAAAACATGGGTGCATTTTTAGAAAACGAACAGCGTCGCTGACTGGTGGGCCTCGGGGACTGCGGGTTGGTGCAAAAGATCAGGCAGGGGGGTTTGTGCAAGACTGAACCCGTGGCCACTGTGCTTCTTTCTCTGCGAACGAGCAGAACACGCACGCTGATGTGAGGGGAAAAAGGGGCGCCAGGGCTCGATCCGGATCTGGGCGTCTTGTGGCCGACGCTGCTACTGCGGTGGCCGCGGCCGATGTTAGAGGGTCGCCGGCGTGCTAGCTAGGGTGTTGGTCTACCGGGAGCAGGCACGACGACCCCACCGTGCACTGAGGGTGCTCGACGCCGTGACTCGCGCAACCAGGAAGCGAGCAAGATCGGGACGTTGTCTGGGGGGATCAGGGGCTTACCGCGGGCGTGCTGGCGTGGTCGGTTCGGCAGGGGTGGTAGCGATCCACGGCGAGGCTGACGGCGGCCGTAGCTAGGGTTTTGTCGGCGTCGGCACCGGGGAACGTCTGGGCCTGCCTCCTTGCGGGTTGTACGGGCGACGCAGACACGCCCGACCTTCTCGACACCTTGCGGCACTCGACTCCGGCTAGCAGACAGGGGCATGGGGTGAGCAGGGGGGCGAGGGAAAGCGTGGCGGTGGAGAGGATGGGTGGGAGAGGGGCAAGGGGCTGCTAGGATGGGATCTGGGAGGCGGAGAGGGAGAGGAAGAGGATAAGAAGGGGAGGCGGTGGTTGCGTGAGGGTGCGATGAGAGAAAAGGTGGCATCGGCCACCTTCTGATCGTCACGCAGGCATGGCGAGGCCAGGGCAAGGCAGGCACCGGTGGGGTAGGCGGCTAGGGAGGCAGGCAAGTGGGGTAGGGCGTGGCAGTGTTACAGAGGGAGATAAGGGAAAGGGGAGTCCGGCTAGGGCTAGGGTAGATAGGAGGGGTGCCTTGGTCGCATGGGGGTAGCTAGGTGGGTGCTGGGTGGGGCCTGCATGGCAGCGGCAAGGGCGAGCTGGGGTGAGGTGTGGATGACCATGTAAGGGAGCTAGAAGGGAAAAGGGAGAGAGGTTTGTTTAGGGTAAGGGTAGTTTAGGGTTTTTGCTTAGAGTAGATGTAGATTAGGGTTAGGAGGTTGGTTTAGGGTTTGATTAAGCTAGGTAGAGTTTAGGGTTTTGGTTTAGAGAGGGAGAGGAAGATGGCACTTAGTTTGATCAAGCAAACTACAAGCAAGCTCTAAGCAAGAAAAGCAAGAAAAGAGGGAGAAGAGAGAGAGATGGCCATAGGGTGGTGATGGGGTGGTTCTAATGGCCCATGCATGATCCACATAGGAACAAGCAAGATCCAAAGAGAGAGGGGGGTTTTATGGTTTAGCATGCCCATTAGCACAAGTGTGTGCATGGGACATGGGGTAGGGTTTTAGCTTAAGGGGGAAAAAGAGAGGGAGAGAGCTAGGGTCTTGTACTAACCAAACAAGATCAAGCAAGGTAGAAGGGATCCATTTAGAATTCCAACAAAAACCAAAAGCTAGGAAAGAGGGTACTTGCATGGCCCATGCAAGACAATTAATGCCCAAAAGATCCTTGTGAAAACAATGATATTATGATGGCATTGTCCATATGCATTCCCAAAAGGTGGGCAGGGCCAAGCAAAAGTTATGGGGGATCCAACCAACAACATGGGCTAGGGATAACTCAACAAAAGCCAAGCCCATATTATTGGATGGTGGAATTATAGGTGGTGAAAGAAAAGGTGGTGGAGTCAAAAAGAGAGATGCCCCCAACTCAACTTGGGCATTTAACAATTTATTAAGACCCAAATACAATATCAAGAGGCAACTACAATTAATTATGCACATGAGATAAGAACCAAACAAGAAAAAGGTTTTATATGATGCTCAAATGCAAGGGGACATGATGACATGAGCATGATGTGCTGATGATGCAACAATTATATGTGGGAAGTGGCCCATTTTATTATTATGACTAGTAGCATTACAGGGATTAGACAACTGGGATGCTACACAAACTCTCAGAATTCAAACTGAAGATGCTGACAAACAGTTTTCGGATAACAAAGGAGTGATGCGGGCTCTTCATCGGATCTGACGTAGATGATGTCATCGCGTTGGAAAACACCGAAAGATACAAAGAAATTTTTTAGTTGATTTTTGGACAACTAAAAGGTACACAGATAAAAATCCTCAGATAGCATGAAGACCGAATGTAGCAACATTGTGGCAAGAGGAAGAAAACGAAACCCTAACGGTACGATGGAAACCCAACCACAAGAATTCCTGGACTTGAAGGGGTAAGAGAGCAGATTCTGTAACATCCCAGCATTAGAGCTTAGAAATAAGCTGAACCCAGATGTGTGCATTGCATTCATGCATAGAAAATCCGAATGATTTTCGCGCTTTTGAACAAAACTTGTCAAAGTGATTGAAGCTTCTCTCAACTTGATGGAATTGAAGTAGATCATCAAGTTGACTGCGATAAGTTTCAATATAACCCTTGTTAAAACCTTGTTTTGGGTAAGGGATATTTTATCTAAGGGTAGATCAAATGTAATGAAAGTTAAACCTTAGTACATTACTTAATGATTTATATTTGATCTTTAAGTAATCATATCCTAGTATTCATTACACAACTCATGAATACCAAGTTATAAATGTAACTTAAGCAATAGGAATGTAACAACTAAATCTTAATATCATCTACTTATACCATGAGTATCATGGTAATACCTAACCTTAACTCTTTAGTGAGATTGAGTAGGAAGGAAACCAAGTCAAGATCATTCACCATATATATTTCTTCCCATATCAATCCTTATAATCTCTATTGAATCTTATTATAGTATCTGTTGTTCATCAATGTTGAGTAATCAACTATTGATTCACCAATTCTTAACCTATCAATTATTAATCTATCAACTCTTGTCCTTATCTTAGCATTCACTTAAGACCTACAAATAAAGAAGTAAGTAGAGGTAAATAGAAATGCTAGATTTAAATATCATCTATAGGATGGGAGTGTTGGAAGAGAATTAAATCAATAGGATTATTGTCACATCCCAAGATTTTCCAAATCTTGTAATGTGAAAATAAATGAATAAAATAAAACTTTGTTTGATTTTCAGAGCCAGAAGAAACTTTTTGAGTTCAATTGGAACTCCAAACCCATTTGAATTAAATAAAACCTAAAGGGATTTAAAAGGATAAACATTTAATAAAAGGAAAAATAAAAAACATTTGGAAATACTATTTTGAAACTCTTAAGTGAAAAGAATTATTTGCAAATAAAATAGAAGTTTATAAATACAAAATATTTTATAAAGCCAAATTAAAACTTGGCCAAACTTTGGGAAATAAAACATTTTATTTTTAAAATGAAATTAGCAAAGGTCTATTTAAATAAATTAATAAGGATTTAATATCCAATTTTATTTAAATAAAAGGTTTTACCAATTTAATTGAAACATCAAAACTTATTAAAATATTTAAAATAAGTTTTCTAAATATTTGATGTCACAAATAAAACCTACTAAAGTGTTTTGGCTTTATTTTAGGTTTTAAAATAAATCTCTTAATAAAACAAAATTCTATTTGATTTATTAACTAAAGTCCATTTTATTTAATTATTAAATGGATCCTGAAATAAAGATATTAATCTTGTTTTAACAAGTTTCCAAATACTCTTTACTTCCAAATAACCTACTGATTTGGTTTTGAAAGGGTTTGGAATTCAAATGAAGATTGTATTAAATAAATAAATCATACCATATTAAATAAATAAAAGACCCTTTTATTTAATTAATAAAGGGATCTTAAATTATTATTTTATTTTGAGATTTGGTTTATGTTGATAAACAGAACCAAAAACTCATGACAATTGTTTGAATTATTTGAATAGTTGGATGAAATTCAAATCAGAAAAATAGACTTAGAAATAGAAAAAGATTTAGACAGAAAAAAATAGAACAACCCACCCTCTGGCCCAACTAACCCAACAGCAGCCCACCTAGCCCATCTGCCTCTTCCCCCCCGAAACATTTTTCTTCACCCCAGAGGAAACCCGCACCCTCACTGACTGGTGGACCCCCTCCTTGTTTCTTTTCCCACTGACCAACCGACCCCACGCAGCCAGCTCATCGTCTTCAACCCCGCGATGACCACGCCCTCTCCTCGCTGCCGTTGCTGTCTTCAATCCCCGCGATCAATTCGCAGTAATTCCGTGCCTTAAACCTCGCAGCGATCACGCCCATTTAAGCGCCTGCGTCTTCTCTCCCATTTCCTGCACTCCCTCTCTCCCCTGTGCCGACGACTGCGCTGCACACCGCCCTCTGTCCGATGATGTTCCGGTGACGATTCCGGCGAAACCAGACCTCCCCTTGCCTTATTGACCAAGCACACACACTCCCCAACCCCTGGAGCTTCTGGCCGTGCCTTCCGTTCATCCGCGGGTACCCTATAGCGTCGGCAACGTCAACGACCTGCAGCACCGCCCCGCCTCTTCTCCGACGACGCCTGTAGAAACACCTCCCTCCTTTCCCGTGGACACGATGGTGATCTAGCCCGTGCGAACCTCACAGCATCTTCTATTTGTCCTAGGGCCCCTATCCTCGGCCTCGACGACCTCCTGAACTGAAGCCCGGCTCGTCTCCCATGAGCAATCAAGGACAACCCCTAGCGCCCCTCGACGGACAAGTACCACGTTGAGCATCAGCGAGCGTCAGCGATTCCGGTGAGCACCTTCCCACCCTCCTTTGCTTCCTCGTGATCGACGGCTGCCGTCGTCAGCCGCCGCTAGCCACCGCTGTCGCTACCGCCTGACTTTTGGCAAGGCAATCGAGCCATCCGATATTGTCCAGTGGATAGGATAGAAAGTAGAACGAATGGGTAAGAGAGAAACTGAGCCGTACGATATCAGTTAGATCTAACGGCTGCTGTTAGTCGATCCACGCGAACCGTTTTCGGCCAATTAAAACATGACGCGTGGCCAGCTCTGGTTTAAAACAGATTTTTGAATCAGAATTATTTGCAAACTTCAAACCCTTGTAACTTTCAAACCACACGTCCAAAAATTACAAATTTTATATCAATGGATTCAGGAGATCAAGCCCTAGCCAACTGTGGCCTTAGTTTAGAAAATAGTATATGTTAGTTTGTTTGATTTTGCAGATTCATTTGTATGCTTATTTAGAGTAGAGAAATTGTTTAAAATTGAATTTAGGGTTAAAACTTTTGAAAAATGGCTTGTTGTGACCTTACTGACCCTAGGAACCAACCCTTGGTGTTAAAAATGATTTTGGTAAAATTTGGGTTGAATTATTTGACTTAGCCATTTTCTAGCCAAATAAAATTATTGATTTGATTATGGAAATGTTTATGCAAAGAAAACTTTGGGAAAATGTTTTGGACCAAACCTACTGACCCAAAACACCAAGCTTTGCAAATGGCAACTCACTTGGTGAAAAACATAAAGTTTTGCTTTGATAAGAATATTTTTCACCACATGAAATGATGCTTGGATTTTAAAAAATGGTTTAGGGACTAAAGCCTTTTGCAAATGACTTTGCCATTTTGGTAAATGACCAATGTGGACCTTACAAGATTATAAGCCTAGTGGAGACCTCCCTTGTGAATAAAACCATCTTAAGCATGTTCCCATGCATGACTTAGAATCCATTGCTTTGTGTGTGTGAAATGTTGTTTGAGTATTGGTTTGGAATGCTACTTGATACTATGCTTGTTTGATTGATTGTAGTGAAATTAGAAAAGTGTGAGACTAGCAAGATCAAGGAGTAAACCCTCATTCCCTACCAAAAGGCAAGTTACACTATCATTCAAAAGTCCTATTATTTTCATTATACTTAGTGGATTATGAAAAACATGCATGAAAACAAATTTTATACTTATGCTATGCTAAATCCTAATAGGATTCCCTATACACTCCTTAGTGAAAATATTGTAGTTGTACATGCTTAGCCATGCTTCATTTTGAAAAGAGATACATTTTGAGATTTTACAAAGGTTGAGAAAAGGACTTATGTTTTACATAATAAAACAAGGACCCAATGAACCACCTAGGTGGTGGATACTTTAAGTTTTGGAGAAGGTGGCAACAAAAGGAACCATGTCTATGGGAATCAATTTGTGTTGTGCTCCAAAAGAAAACCACCTAGGAAACTTAGAGATTGAACATGTTTCTCCAATTGTGGCTTTCGTGTGCAACCACATGCTATTATGGCTCTGGCTTAGTCAACTACATTAGGAAGACCCATACATTGTCTTTAGTTACCGGACATGGGGATCTGGAATGCTTCATGGGGGCTGAAGATAAGCTAGAAATGATGTATGGGAGGACCTTTTGGAAAGACTTCGTCACACTCTCAGTCTGCCGGTACTCCATCTTGGTGAGCACTAAACCAGTAGGCCACTGGTGGCAACAAGATGGGATTGTGACATGTGGGTAAAGTGTATTCCTTCTGCAGAAGTTAATAAAATCTAAGTACTTAGCCGTGTCCCCGGTTATGGACAATACTGAGCAACTAAAGTTTGAACTATGGGAGATCTCGACATTCCAACTTCTAAAATAAAAACTTGATGCCCTTGTGTGTCTACCAAGGAATTCAAAGAGATTATGTTAAGCTTGAAGCACTTGGGGTTACCAAGGTGCTCAAGAGATTTTGCTTAAACACTTGATGTACTTGGGGTTACCAAGGAACTCATGAGATATTATAAAACTTGATGCACTTGGAGTTACCAAGGTGCTCAAGGAATTTTGACAAGGACTTGAACACTTGAGTTTCTACCAAGGAGTTCAAAGAACTTGGAAAAGAAATTTGACAAAGGACCAAAACCTTTTTGAAAGGATAGGATAAAATATTGCTTTATACAAATAAGCCTTAAACTCTACTTAGACAAATATGCATGTAATGATAGGATCCACTCTTATTATACATAGAAGTGAAGCTTGCCAATACAATTCAAATGTATTGACCCTTTGTGGCTGTAACTTGTATGTTGCAGGTTGATTGTTTTTAGTAAAGATTGATTGATGAGGATTATAAAGTCTACAACCAACATCTGCCTGTGGCACTTTGAAGATGATGGACCCATACTTATAGTTATTCCGCTGCAACGTAATGTAATAGCCAAATGAGCTATGTTTGATGTAATAAACTTATGTTATTCCTGGTTATAAAGTTATATTATGATCTTTGTTTCTTGATATTACATCTTAACTGTGGATGCTAGCTATTGATCCAGGGACTAGCATTTGTAAAACACAGGAGGAATCTACCTTATTAAAGGTTGGGACCTCTACAATTATTGATGGAGTTAACTCACTCCTGAATGGATAGAAGAGTATCTGAGATAAAGATTACAGGGATGAATATTGAAGATAGTTACCAGGAGTAATCTCATTGGATCAAGTAGGCATAGTCAATGAATATTATCTCTTAGTCCAATAGAGATATTTAGAAGATAGTTATATACAATTGTACTATTGTATTGATGAAAACCTTGATTAGCCAACTGGAAACCTAAACCATAAAGGATCAAAGGATTATAATGATCATGCCTCAGTCACCAAGATTGAATGCTTATATCATGTACAAGTGACATTGGTGGATAGAACATGATTGAACCCTAGTAAAAATATGTTATTCTAGGTTAGCCATGACAAGTCACCATGATATAATGTGAAGTTTGAGTATAAGATATTGGAGTCAAGTAGAGATAAGACAGTATAATTAAGCTGAAGCTAGAGTAGCATGGAGTTATTGAAGTAGTATTATTCCTCTTAAAGGATAGTAAACTTTTGAGGAGAGTAGTTTGATATATGAGTTACCTTGATATATACATCTACTAGAGTAATATTAGTGGTGGATGATTAAGGAAGTGTATGAATGGAGTTAGAAGTAACTACTTATTGGATTAGAGATTATCAATAGTAGAGTAGTTGATATAACCAAGTATGGATATGAGAAGATTATGAAAGCTTCAGTGTCAAGCTCATTGGATTTATAAATGGATTTAGAAGAATAAAAGGTGGATAAGAATATTCTTGTGAAGTAAAGCTCATCATGTTAACACATGATGATGGATAGGAAGAAGTAGTATATCTAGGAAAGGAATTCCTTAATTAGAAGTCCAGGATTATGAATTATGGAAGATAGGAATTCTTGGTAAACACTAAACCCTAAATATTTAACCAAACATAATATCCATTTCATCTGATTGATCTATCATCTTGTTTCCACAATGGTTTATAGGAATATTTCCTATAGCAAATAACTTAAGCACATATTTGTCATTCCTAATTATCATCATTAAATGTGCTTAGGAGTTATATTTATCAAATCTTTTTCATAAGACATTCGAGATAATAACTTTCTATTTTAAAAGGTGATATCATTTTTTATCACCAACATAAAAACAATATGTCTTAACCAATAATATTTATTCATATAAATAAAAGAAATATGAGAATATTAAATCTCCTAAGAACTTATGGTAAGCATTTACAATTCAAACCCTAACTCATATGTTAGTTATAATAAAATATATACATTGCTATTTCCTAAATTCATAAGAATAATATTAATCATATTAATTCCCTAGAACTTTATGTATCATATAATAAGAAAAGGATCACCATATATATATATATATATATCTCCAAACTGTAGTTTAACTAGAATTACGTTCTATCATTAAATAAAGAAATATCATATAATAAATCAATGGGTTATTATATAAAGAAAATTAATAACAAAGGACCTTACAAATACTAAAAGGAAAGGTATATATATAGGAAAATAAAGTAATATAACATTATACAATAAAAGTTCACAAAATGATTTTAAATAACTTTATTATTACTGCTTGTATTCAACAAAGAACTTCCATAAAGAAAAAAATTCAAAACAAGTGTTTAAATACAAAAGTTAGAAAGAAAAGAAAACAGAATATAGAAAAAGAAAAGGAACAAGGAAAAAACAAAAGGAAATTGTATCTGGCCTGTGACCCATTTTCCTTCTTCGCTTCTTGGCGCTTGCGCGCGCCACACTGCAGCCACCTAGCCCAGACCATCCCAACTAGGCCCAATACCCCTTTGTCCCTCTTATCCGTCGTCTTCCTCCCAGCGACAAGCAGCTCGGTGGTGCCGCCATCGCTGTTCGCCAGCATCGCGATGCTCGCCGCCGCCCGCCGTCTTAAGGAGAGGAGATAAGGACGCCGTGGTGCTCTGCTTCGATCTATTTACCATGAGGTCAGAAAACCATGAGGTAATAACCTACTATGAAAGTTCCGGTGGTAAAGGAACATATTATTTAGGTCTTAACAACCAATGTTGCCAGTGATTCTTGCGCCGTATATTACGCGTTGACCATGAGATTTGGAATGGGACGAAGAAGTCAGCTGTATCTTTTCCCTCTCGCATGGAGCCGGATGTGCGGGTCGTGACTATTATCACTCGTAGCATGCATATTAATTGGTAATTCGTAGAGAATATGCAGCATGTGGGTGGGAACCCTCAACGTCCCACGATAGTTTCGGCATCAGAACGGTCTGTACTGCCAATTGCCGTAATTCAATAGGTGGGCTGGCGTACACCAAGGAGACATGCGGGGTCACGGAGAAGGCAGTGATTGGCTTGGATCTTAGGTTGGGACTCAAACCAAGGAAGTATGAACGGGTACATACTCTCGGCCGTGCAACAAAACCTAAGGTATCTCATGGGTAAAGTGATGCACCTCTGTAGACTGTAAGAACTGTAACTTGTTACTCCCTATTCCAGGAAGGATCTGCGAATGCGGCACGAACCGAACTCCATGAAAGTTCTGGTAAACCCGTGAAGGCTGACGGACATAGCTTTTTCAGAATAAAAGCAACCTTTAAAAAAATGTTTACGAAAACTTGCATTGCCTACGACCTATGGTCTGTGGCTGTAGATATAGTGCATCAAACACTCCTTTTCTAGTGAACTTGTTGAGTACGCTCGTACTCAACGTATCTTCTTAACCCTTGCTAGATTCTGAAGACATTAAGACGACGTCTACATCAAGTTATGCTTCAGGAATCATCACCAGAAGCTAAAGTTCTTCAATGAAGTCAAGAAAATCAACATATACATCAACTCAAGTGAAGACGAAGTTACTGATTAGATGGGAATATAATCTCTAGCCATAGAACCTATTTCTGTAGTGTATTGCAATAGTCGCAATGCCAGACCAATAGTTCAGATACTAGACTTATCAGTATGATAGTTTCTAAGTTGTTTATTTCTGATTCTTCTTTGTAAGAAGTTTCTCTCTCTTTAACCTAGAGTGTTCTCTGGATCTTGTGTAATGAGTTGAGTTGTAACCTATAGTCATGTATTCGACCTGTTGTGTTTCTGTTGTACCACTCTGAGGGATGTAATACTAGTGAACGATGTTTCATTGGTGTTATGTCCACGACTATAGTGTACTACATCATGTAGTGGTATGCTGGGTCACCGCAGATTCAAAACTCGCAAAGGTAAGAGGAGAAGAGCATAGAGGTAAGATGTAACATCCCAAAAATACTAAACTTGGATCATCAAACTCTAATCATCAAAATTAGGGTAACAAAAACTTTTCTAAATAAAATTATGAATGCATGCATATGTGTATGCATTGATTTTGAATTCTTTTAAAACCACCTTGTTTGTTTGTTTCATTGCTTGTAAAATGTTTCTTAGGTGAAATTAACATCATCTAAAACATTCCCCACACTTTTCCTAAAGACAAGTAAATCAAAACACATATATTAAATGAATGGTCATTTTGACCAATTTAACTCCCATGCCTACTTTGGCTGTCTCAAACTTTTAGAACCTAATGTAAACTTTTACGGATCTTTGCACCCCTTGAATGTACTCATAACAAAGTATCAAGTCCCACTTTGTGATCATCCAGAAACTTTCAAATGCATAGTTTAAATGACAATTCAAAATTGAATCTTTATCATATGGGAAGATCCCACTTTTTCAAAAACCACTCAAACAAGCTCAACTTTCAAAACCCAAGCATCTGCAGACTCACCAGCACCAATCTAGCAAACCCACAAAAAATCTTTTCAAAATTCAAAACTTGATTTCATGCGGCCATTTCATCAAACAGGTTGCAGACACAAATCAAACAAACATCAAACACTATTGTGAGCAGTGATTCTTGCCTAACTTGTTCCCTAGTTAGCTCACAACCAGCTCAGTAGATCATCTAGGCACCACTATGAGCTTGCCATTGCCATCAATGGTGAACAGCCGAGCACCCCCTTGCCACCCCATAGTCGACATCAAGCTAGGAGCAGCAGCAAGCCTAGCCAGCATGTCTGGGAGGCAGCCCATCGTCCACCGCCACTCACTGTCCCAGCCGCAAGCGTTTCCAAGCCCTGGACCACGCGCACAAGACGCGCCCAGACCGCTAGAGACCATGCCGAGCGTGCGCCAGAGCACCACCCTCGACCAGCGCCCACAGATCGCGCGCCGCCCTCACCGCGCGCCGCCCTCACCGCGTGCACACACGATCGCCACCGAACCAGGAGACCGCCAGACATCCCCGTTTGCCGCCCCGTGCCGCATAGCCACCGCCCGCCGTCGAAGACGCCGCCTCTGCCGCGCAGAGCATCGCCCGTTCCAGACCAAGCCGCACCGCCCCACGCCTCAAAACCATGTCGTTGAGCATCGCCAGGAGACACAGCACCGTCCCCTACCCTTGCCCATGCCAATAGCCGCCTGTAACATCGCCCCCGACGAGCTCACCGTGCGCCCCGACGGTCCCCTCGCTCGACTATAAATAGAGGCCACCCCCGCTCGATTTCTTCACACCATCTCACTCCCCTCTCATCACTGACGTGCCACACCGTTCTCAGAGCAAGGCGAGTACCACCCCGCCGGAATTTCACCGGAGCTCGCCGCCTCTGGAGAAGAAGGGAGCCATCGATTTCGTCCACCCCAGGAGCTGCCGCGACCACCCCTGAGTTCGCCGTTGTCGACTTCGTCGTTCGCCCGTACCCGGTGAGCCCCAACACCCCTCCTTGGCGCTAGGTTTCGTTCTTGCCGGTTATGCGGCGTCGATCACGCCACCGTTGGATTAGAACTAGATCGAACGATCCACGTTGCCCCATACCGCTTCGCCCAGCCCCGTGTCACTGACGAGTGGGGACACCCACTTAAGCAGCCCGCGGGAGCACTGCGCTTAGCAGGCCGGCCCATTTACTTTTCCCGCGCAGTCCAGTTATTCAAATTAAACTTTTTCCATTTCAATTCAAACACACTTCTGTACCCATTTTCAAAAATCAACCCAGATTGATTCAGTGCACCAAATTGAATGAAACCAATTTTGTTAGAAAGGTCCTTGAATGCTGAATCCAAGCCCGTTGGATTCAATTCATTTGGATCTATAGATCACTCATGGTAAAAATAACAAGTCAGAAGCTTTTCTGCATTCAAACATTTTTCAAATTTAAACCATAATAGCTTTTGAGTTGATTCCAACTCTCAAAAATCACATTTAACCATACCTTTCAGAATATATAAAAATATATAGGTTTACTTGCAGAAATAATATTCAAGTAATAAAAGAATGCCCCATAGGCATTACTAGCCACTTTAATTAATTAAAATAAAAGGGTAAAACCTTATTAAATTGTGACACCACTTTAAATCACATTCCCATGGACTACAATATGTGGTGATGACACGTGTCAACATGATCCCATGTTTGGTTTGGAGAATATTAAATCTTAAGTAGTTTTTCAATGAGTAGAAATTACTTTTCTAAAAATAAAAGGAATTAAATCAAGCCTTAACCTTGTAATGTAGATATGATGCTAGATCATCTATAGGACCCTTGTGTGTGATGATTGCAAGTAGTTAAGTATTGTTTCGTGATTGTGTACCTCGTATTTATTCATAGACGCTAGTACCGACCAAGGATACGAGGAGGAAGGAGGATACTACGAAGAAGAAGCCGAGGAGAACTTCAACCACTGCTCTGCACAAGGCAAGCTTATATTGACACTGATGCAAGCCTAATACTACTAGTAAATGTGCAAGCTAACACTTGCAAGATACCCTACTTGTTACTATGCCTATTATATGCTTTAAGCATATGAGATCATACCCATTTGATAAACCAATCCTAGTTTTATTTGCAAGCTTCTTACTTTATTTCTTTACCAAAGCTTACTTAGAGTTCACTTAAGTGAAGTATAGATACTATAAAGATAGTTGAAGGTCGCATAAAGAGCATAAAATTTGGCCTAAGTTAGAAACCTTGATATCATCCTAAGATATAAGGTTGGACTTAGTTGAAACTCCACTAGTTTACCACCCCTCATCAGTACTACCCCCACCTGTAGATGCTAGTGCTAAGTATAAAACTTGATCAACTTTAGATGGGAATACTTGGTGGAAAAATGGTTATGAAAACCTTGGAATGATGGATCATTCTATTGAAATGTTTTGGACATGTGTTTCTAAACACCTGATGATCTTGGTGATGAAAATGTTGAGGCATGAGCCTTAGCCCTTTATAAAACTGATGGTTATCTGGATGCGATACCATTACAATTTTCTCGTACAACCACAATACCCGAATATTGGGTAGGGCTTGACTGGAAACTTATATACCTTAGTATTAGTTCCCTCACGGCCAAGGTCTGAGCTGAGGCTACCTTGTGAAGATTGTCCACCTGTGCAGTACCCAAGATGACAGTTGGTCATGGTTGGGAGGCCAAACTCACAAGATAGGTGCTTATACTAGGGCGTGTAATTGAAATGTTAGGATTGATTATCCATCATCGAGTATGGTGAATTCAGGATTTGTTCCTGACGGATGTATCGAATGTTGTGGTGAAAGTGTACAATCTCTGCAGAGTGTCAAACTATTCGAATAGCCGCGTCCGCGATTATGGACAGTTGGAGTGGCCATACTGTTCCCCCGTCAGACTTTTCAAAATGACTTGTGAAATGAATTGAGACTTTGACTTGACCACAACAAAGTTGTGATATGAAATACAAGTTCACACTTAGGAGTTATAAAATTGTGACTAGCTTTGGAACCTAGTAGAGATAAATCTGGCTTTTGCAAAACAACCCTAGAGCCTAGTGTCCTATTATCCAAAAACCCCTTTACCTGTTAGTATTAGTTTGCGAGTACTTAAAGAGTACTCATGGCTTTGTCCCTGGCTATTCCCATGGCCAGACTATGAAGAGGAGTACCTGGAAGATGGACCCCAGGAAGGTTACGACAACTAGGATCATCTCCCATCGTCAGCATTGCCTGTGACCCCGAAGATGGAGCTTCGCCTACGCTACCGTTACTATTACGTATTCCGCTGCTTGAAGTTGTATTAAGAACTGGATCATGAGATCCCTATTCGTGTAAGAACTTATGTATCGTTTGTAATGGATGATGTACTATGGTATCCAATTCTGTTATGTCTCGCAAAAATGGTAATCCTGGGATTGCAATGTATGGCATAACAGGCATCTAGGATTGAAAAATCCGGGTGTTGACATAAGAAGTAGAAGCAGACCTAATCAGGTCTATTCAACCGATTTTGCAAACTAGTTTTGAAACTCCACATCATTCGTTAGCTAGGTTATCCTATAGGATGGACCAGTGGGGTATTGTAACTGCTGAGCTCTCATCCCACTTTGTAACACTCTCGAATCAGCCCTATGCAGATTTCAGCAAATTCCTGCCAAACCCACATAGAAACGATTCGATGATCCCCACCAACCACTTGCGTGTGGGTGGAAAACGAAGTAATACCATTACACAATAGTTCACAATGGAACCCACAGAAACATATATATACAACAACAACTCAATGAGTCAAGAATACAGATATACAACACAAAGATCCAAATCACCTTGAAAACGATACAACATCCGAGTATGAATAAGATGGAAATTGGACTAAGAGTCCTGAATAATAACCAATGGCGTGCATAACCCTGTCCAGGCCAAGGCAGAAGGGTAACCTTGCTAAAATTGTCGAACTTATACCTGTTAAAACAAAGGGGTGCCAACAAAGGGCAAAGGAAAAAGGGAGTGGTCAGTAATGATGCCAGTACACAACGAGTATTAGAATTCGGAGGCTCTCCCCTACATAGGTATGGTGGACTGAAGCGGCAGCAAAGCATGCATTATATAACCTATACAGACTCGATACAACTATCAGCTATCAGAGAGGGATAAGAAAGACCTATTCGGAACCAACCTGATACTATCACCAAACCTACCCATCATGGTATTTCCCCCTCGAGACCTATCGGGGATATGACCCTGGGTACCCTAGAGTTGAGGTATAAAGAGATGTAATATAGGAAGAAACAATGTAATAAAAATATCTATGAGGAAAAGAGGCACATATTGGTGAGATATAAACATCATAAAGAAAAAGAGAAGGAAAAATGGATCTGGGCCGAGTAGAGGCTTAGTCGGCCCAGTATGTATTCCCCTAGGCCAAATTATTAACCAGCAGAAGGAATTATCATTTAATTCGGCCCATCTCCCAAATTAACAACAACAGCAACCCAGTTCCCCGGGTGGGCCGAACTCACTTAATTCGGCCCACAATGGGTCATTCGAGGTTCCTATGCAACCTCGCCACCAATGCTCCTCTTCCCGCCGAACCAGCGTACCCTGCCAACGTTGCAAGCACACTCCGACACGACCGCTCCGCTCCCTCGACAACATCACCTGGGTGGGCCGGATTTGGCCCACCGTAGGAAGCATCATGCGATACCGCCTCGACTAACCTCCTACACCTCGCTCTCGCCACCACCTCGTCTCTCCCTCGTCGACCGCACCAACCCTCCCAGGACCGCCTCGCCAACATCTCCTGGGTGGGCCGAATCAAGAGGATCTCGGACCACCGTGTGTCCACTTAACCAAGTTGATGGCCCCGACTACGGGCCGACACAAGGGACTCAGGCTAGGCTCCCGCTGACCCGGATGAGGCCTTTCCACCAGGCCGGGTCATAGGATAATTCGGCTAGGCAAGCAATACTCCGGATGAGGGCCTTTTTGGCTGTCAGGACCAAATTAACAAGTCCCAGTTCGAATAATCTTTGCATATTAGAATTCGGGTCGAATCATATCACCCCTGGAGGCCCCCCGCCATCCATATAACTCAGAATACCATCCACAAATACTCCTCCAAGCTCTACCTCGATACACCACCAAGACGGACCAAGATACTCAAGTCCCATGCCAGTCTTGGGATGCCCCTGGCTCAGACTGGCACATGGCATATGGAATATGCCCTTGGCATCCAATAGGATGCTAGGGAATATGCCAGGCATTTCCAGAGATGCCAAGGCATATGTTGAGCATCTCCAGGAGATGATGGGAATATGTTGAAGAGATGCCTATCGTGAGGAACAAGTCTTGTCCCATGGCCTCCCCTCTATAAGGAGCACCGGAGGGTCGTTCTTAGAGGAGGCCCCCGAAGGGATCCTCTCCTCTCTGCTTGCTAGGAGCGCTCCTTCTTCCTCCACTCTCATAGAGAGATCTAGATAGAGGCATAGGAGATACAACTCAAGGAGCACCATTGTAGCCACAAGTATGGCAAGATTATATGAGATTAGATGCAGGAGAAGAGGTGTTATCGATAGCCTCGAACCTGGATACATAGTATTTCTTTTTGTTCTTACGAGTGTGGTCTTCACTGCATCATCCTGATACGTTGGAAACGTATCTATAATTTTTGATGCTCCATGTTTGTTTAGTATCTACTTTGCTTTACTTGTCTACACTTTGAGGTGCTTTTTACATGTTTTATGGTACTAACCTATTAACAAGTTGCAACAGTGCCATATGCCTGTTTTCTGCTGTTTTTGGTTTCAAAAAATTTAGTGAAGAAATATTCTCGTAATTGGACGGGACGAAGGACAAAGTCAATAACTTTCCGTGGGGAACAAGAAGTCCAAAGGAGAGCCGGAGGGGCTGGCCAGGGGGGCAGACCCACCCTAGGCACGGGGGAAGGTGGGCCCATGCCTGGCTAGGGTTTGGCGACCCTGGTCGCCTCCCGGACTCGCCCCTTCGCCTATAAGAATCCCCTGATACAGAAACTCTCAATACCCGGTCAGAAATCCACGAAACCATCTGTAGCTGCCGTCACCATCGTCCCTAGATCGGGGGGATCTGAAGTTCTTCCCGGCACCCTGCCGGAGGGGATATCATCCCAAAGGCCTTCTCTCCGGTATGACTCGTGAGTAGTTCCACCTTGTACTATGGGTCCATGTAGTATCTAGATGGTCGTATCTCCTCCTTTGTGCTTTCATGTATAAATCTTGTGAGCCCCGTTCATGATCAAGATCTAATCTATTTGTAATCATGCATGTTGTGTTTGCGGGGATCCGATGGATATTGAGATTATTATGTTGGTTTGATTAATGGTTTTATCTTTATGATTCTATCATATATGTGTTGTTTGTGATCTTGCATGCTCTCCGTTGCTAGTGGTTATCTTGGCCAAGTAGTTGCTAGTGACTCCAAGAGGGAGTATTTATTCTAGATAGTGGGTTCATGCCTCTAGTTTCCAAGGGAAGTGACAAAAATTTCTTTGGTTGTAGATGTGTTGTTGCTACTAGGGATAAAATAGCGGTCTCTTGTTCATGGAACATGTGTACTGTTTACCTTACACACTTTGCTTAAAGCAGTTGTCTGTTGCTTGCAACTTAATACTGGAGGGGGTTCGGATGATAACCTGAAGGTGGACTTCTAGTCATAGATGCAGTTGGATTACGGTCTATGTATATTGTTGTATTGCCCAATCAACCTCATAGGATCTTTCTAGCTAGTAATTGCATTGTTATGCCTTGCTCAGTTCCTGTCAACTGCCCCGCTGTAATTTGTTTACCCTTCATGCCATATTTAAGGAGAGCACCTCTAGTGAACTATGGACCCTGGTCCAATCTTTACCATTGATACATCCTCCACCGTTACTTGTTTACTTGCTACAAACCATTATCTTCCACATCATACGTTTAATCCTTTGTTACAGCAAACCGGTGAGCTTGACAACCTCACTGATTTGTTGGGGCAAAGTCTTGAGTTTGTATTGTGCAGGTCTCCACATTACCAACAACACCTGTGTGAGATTTCCTTCCTCCTACTGGATCGATAACCTCAGTTTTTTACTGAGGGAAACTTGATGTTGTGCTGCTTCATACCTTGCTCTTGGGGTTTCCAACGAAGCGTCCCACGACAATCTTGCGCCATCAAGCTAATTTAAAGCGCCGTCTTGAGGCTAAGGACGTCTTCACTAGGGGATTCCTTCACTTCCTTTATCTTTACTTTGTTTTTAGTTTGCTTAGTTTATTTTGCTTGGTTTTGTTTGCCTATTTTCAAAAAACAAAAAAAATTAGTCTAGTTTGGTTTGCTTGCTTTATTCAAAAACACACAAAAAAATAGTTCCTGATCTAGCCGCTGTTGTTGTTTTTGACTTGCCCACCTTTGCCAAAATGAACTCTACTGAGAACACCAAGTTGTGGCTTCACTATCACCAACAACAATGATTTCCTAAGCACACCTATTGCTCCACCTGCTCTTGATGCTGTCTTTTATGAAATTAAGCCTGCTTTGTTGAATCTTGTGATGAGAGAGCAATTTTCTGGTGCTGGTTCTGATGATCCTACTGCCCATCTTAATAGCTTTGTTGAACTTTGTGAGATCCAAAAGTATAAGGATGTAGATAGAGATATTATTAAGCTCAGCCTTTTTTCCTTTCTATTTGAGGGGAAAAGCTAAAGAATGGTTGCTATCTTTGCCTAAAAATAGTATTGATTCTTGGACTAAGTGCAAAGATGCTTTTATTGGAAAGTACTATCCTCCTGCTAAGATTGTTGCTATGAGAAGTGACATTGTGAAATTTAAACAGCTTGATAGTGAACATGTTGCTCCTGCTTGGGAAAGAATGAAATCTTTGGTTAAAAATTGCCCTACTCATGGACTCACTGCCTGGATGATTATCTAGACTTTTTTATGCAGGTTTGAACTTCTCCTCAAGAAACCTGTTAGATTCTGCTGCTGGAGGTACTTTTATGGGACTCGCTTTGGGTGCTGTAACAAGGCTCCTTGATAATATGATGGTTAACTACTCTGAATGGCATGTTGAGAGAACTCCACATGGTAAGAAGGTAAATTATATTGAGGAAACTTCCTCTTTGAGTGAAAAGATTGATGTTATTATGGCTATGCTTGTCAATGGGAAAACTCCTCTAGATCCTAGTAGTGTTCCCTTAGCCTCTTTGGTTGCTCAAGAGGATCAAGTTGATGTGAACTTCATTAGAAACAAAAATTTCAACAACAATGCCTATAGGAATATTTTTGGTAGCAACAACAATTATAGGCCTTATCCTCCTAATAAAGGCAATTCCTATGGAAGCTCTTACAATAATGCTAGAAGTGCCCCTCTGAACTTGAAGTCATGCTCAAGGACTTTATTATTAAACAAACCACTTTCAATAAGACTATAGAGTAAAAGCTTTTAACTGTTGAGAAAAATATATCCTCTCTGTCTGAACCTCAAACTTCCTTGGTTAATAAAATGGCTGCTAAACCTGAAACTATGGAAAACACCTTTGCTACTTCTCATGCCATACATGTTACTATTGATGAAAATGTTAGGATGTTGGCTCAACTTCATGCTAGGTGGGAAAGGGAAGCTGAAATTGATAGAAACAATAGTGTGTGCACTATCACCACTAAACCACAAGTAGCCCCTATTCCTCCTCCTACTATGCCTAAGCCTATTGATCCTACTACTAGTGATGCTAAGTTTGATTTTGATATTAATGGTTGCAATATTTCTGAAGTGATTATGTTCCTACAAAAGCTTGCTAGAAGTCCTGATGCTAGTGATATGCATGTTGCCTTTACCAAACACATTACATATGCTCTTGTTAAGATTAAGGAAGAGAAGCTAAAACACAAAGCTTCTATTCCTAGGAAAGTAGAAGATAGTTGGGAACTCATTATTAATATGCAAGTGAATGACTTTGATCTCAAAGCTTCATGTGATCTTGGTTCTAGTATCTCTATTATGCCTAGGAAGATTTATGAAATGCTTGATTTGCCACCATTAGAAGATTGTTATTTGGATGTCCCACTCAATGATAATGATAAGAAGAAAATCATGGGGAGTATTAATGTTGTTATCATTATGGTTAACAATGCTTATGTCCCTATTGATTTCTATGTTTTGGGTGTTGAATACAATGCTTCTTGTCCTATTACTTTGGGAAGACCTTTTCTTAGAACAGTTGGTGCCATCATAGATATGAAAGAAGGCACCATCAAATATCAATTTCCATTCAAGAAAGGTATTGAACACTTCCCTATGAGGAGAGAGAAGTTTCTTTTTGCTCCTCCTTTGAAAGCAAGATTTGATGTTAATGCTTCTTCATTTGAAAATACTTGATTCTTCTTGCTTCTTGTGCCTAACTTAAAGGCGTTAAAGAAATGTACTTGTTGGGAGATATCCCAAGAGTTTCCTTGAGTCTTGGAAGTTATTACTACTGTAATGACCTCTTCTTATCCTTTTTGTTTGCTTTTTGTGCCAAGAATGACCTCTAATGGGAGGGAACTAAGATTTGGGGAGTTGCTGTCCCGAAACACATTTCTGTCCTCCACCAAAAAAATCGCGAGGAGGATCTGTAACTCGGATTGAGCTCAAAATTTACGAATAAATCGCCCAGTATGTTGGCTAACTTTCGTTAGTTCAACACTTTTTGATTTGAGCAACAAAAGAGGTTCAAAAAAATTCGTTTCTACCTTCTGGTCTGTTTTGACAGATTTCTGCCATTATTTGCATTTGCTTCTTATTGATTCCTTTTTGAGCTCTCTTCAGGTAAATTGAGTTTCTTTGAAGGAGTTACTACAGCAGCTTGTGTTTTTAGTGAAAAGCCTTGCTGTTACAAAGCTTTGCCAAGCGGTCTAATATCTTTTGAATAAGCTAATGTTGCTAATGAAGATTGTGTGAAGTTTTGTATGAAGGAATTATTTTTTTCAGGTGTAGAGAGAGAATGATGCAATGAGATGAAGAATGGACAAAATCTCAAGCTTGTGGATGCTACCATGGTGTCACCCCAAGAAATATCCAAGGAGTACAAACGTCAAAGCTTGGGGATGCCCAAGGCATCCCCTTCTTCATCAATAAAAATCTCAGGTCTGTGTAGACACTTCACTTTTATTGTTTCATGCACAGTTGTGTTGTTCTTGGAGCGTCTTAGTTTTTATTTGCTTTGCTTAGTTTGTTTATTTTGCTTGAATAAAGTAGTTTGGACCCCCGTTCTCGTTGTGTTGTTTTGCAAATAAGTTTGCTTGGTGTTTTGAAAGGAGTAGTAAGTTCTTGCTTGAAGTGCAAGAGGAGCTTGCATTGATTGTAACTTAGACTTTAGCATGACATGCTAGGTGTTGTTTTAGCATTATTATTAGTGATTATTTCTATAGCATGTCTTTTTACAAACAATTGGGATTGCTTAGTGTGCCTTGAAGAAATTATGCGTTGTTTTAGCATGCAAAAGCATAGTATTGTGGTATTCTCCTTTGATGTTTTGCTTGGGTTGACTTGGAACATGCTCACACCATGTTATGACTATGACAAGTCACCATTAGCCTCTATGATCATTTAGTCTTTGACTTGTAGTACCACTCTTTGCTTTGATTAGTTTGCTTTGTTGCATTGCATAATTATGGCCATTATTGCTCTCTTAGTTAGTTGCTCCCAGTCTTTTGCTAGCCTCCACTTGTATGAGTAAGTTCTACTCATATTTCAAACTCCCAAGAAACCAAGTTATTCCAAAGTGTCCACTATAAACTCCTATGCATGGTGTGTTACACCATTCCAAGTATATTCTTGTTTTCAACTATCTTCCAATTAAAAACTATTTTGTTATGTGAAAACGTAGTGATTAAAGCCCTCACGAACTTGATGGCACATTTTATTCTTTGCCCCTAATACAATTGAACCATTGAGGCAACTTTGTTGTATATAATTGCACTTATAAGTTAGGATTAGCAGAACCGTGCTGTTACGGGGAACGTTTTCAACATTGCACTTGTACTTTTTGTAATCCGTTGATATCATGCTCTTTTGTCTATGGATGTTACCGGTGTGAAACGAAGTGGGAACTTGTAAGTCCATGGAGTTTGTATTCTGTGTTAGAGAAACGCCTGGGCCGCTAGCCTAATCCATGCCTAATCATGGTGGAAACTTGCAGCATCACCATAGTGAGCTATCTATGAAGCATCATCAATAAAAAGCTATGCATATGGTAAATAAAAATATTGTTGAGATGCTCATTGTCTGCTTGCCTTGTCATTTTGGTTATGGGAAAGCTCCTGTACCATGTGCAAGGGGTACCCAGTTGGCGGTTCTCAATGATATGCAAATACTTACAGTGACAAGAACTTGCCTGGGCCCTAAGTTGAGTATCCATGAGGTGTAGCCCTTATAGTCAAGGGACTTGAGATTGCCAACTTATACTTTGTCAAGCATATACTCCAGCTTTGCCACTTTAACCTTAACCATTTCAAGATGTTTATGATAGGGGCAATGAGGGTTGAAAGCTAACTAGTACCATAATTTTTGGAAGCTCTTTTTGAAACTTGTAATCCCTGCTACCTTTACAAAAAGGCCTTTCTTCCATCATTATTTGAGTCTCCACCTTCTACCTTTAGGCACCATTAAGAGAGCATAGTTGTCATTCTGTGTGCAATGTTCCAAACCTTATTAATTGATGCATATTGTGTTATTACTTGTTCATGTGTTATCTGTTTCTAGTCACCCTTGTGAACTTTGCAGGTGTCCTATGCATTTATATTGCTACTCTATGAGGGACAAGCTGATTGCCACTATGCTACGTTTTCTGCATGTGAAACAAACAAATGTTTTTCAATGCATATTATTCATGATCTTTGTTTGTAGCTTGTCATGTTGCATGCATAGTTACTATGTCCTATTGTTAGAACTCCATATTTCATGCACATGTTTAGAGTTCTTTGATCCCAGCTTTCAATGTTTGCAAATGGTTGGATCTTTATTATGAGGATGCATGTCACCTCAAAAATTATTCTTTTATTACTTACCTACTCGAGGACGAGCAGGAGTTAAGCTTGGGGATGCTGATACGTTGGAAACGTATCTATAATTTTTGATGCTCCATGCTTGTTTAGTATCTACTTTGCTTTACTTATCTACACTTTGAGGTGCTTTTTACATGTTTTCTGGTACTAACCTATTAACAAGTTGCAACAGTAACAGATGCCTGTTTTCTGTTGTTTTTCATTTCAGAAAAGTTAGTAAAGGAATATTCTCGAAATTGGATGGGACGAAGGGCAAAGTCAATAACTTTCCATGGGGAACAAGAAGTCTAGAGGAGAGCCGGAGGGGATGGCCAGGCGACCCATCCCAGTGCCGAGGCAGTGGGCAGTGCACAGCTGGGGTTTGCGACCACAGTCGCCTCCCAGACTCGCCCCTTCGCTTATAAGAAGCCCCCGATACATAAACTCTCAGTACCCGATCAAAAATCCTTGAAACCGTCTGTAGCCGCCGTCACCATCGTCCCTAGATCAGGGGGGATCTGAAGTTCTTCCCGGCACCCTACCAGAGGGGAGATCATCCCGGAGGCCTTCTCTCCGGTATGATTCATGAGTAGTTCCACCTTGGACTATGGGTCCATGTAGTAGCTAGATGGTTGTATCTCCTCCTGTGTGCTTTCATGTATAGATCTTGTGAGCTCCGTTCATGATCAAGATCTAATATATTTGTAATCATGCATGTTGTATTTGCGGGGATCCGATGGATATTGAGATTATTATGTTGGTTTGATTAATGGTTTTATCTTTATGATTCTATCATATCTGTGTTGTTTGTGATCTTGCATGCTCTTCGTTGCTAGTGGTTATCTTGGCCAAGTAGTTTCTAGTGACTCCAAGAGGGAGTATTTATGCTCGATAGTGGGTTCATGCCTCTAGTTTCCAAGGGAAGTGACAGAAATATCTTCGGTTGTAGATGTGCTGTTGCTACTAGGGAGAAAACAACGGTCTCTTGTTCATGGAACATGTCGACTGTTTACCTTACACAGTTTGTTTAAAGCAGTTGTCTGTTGCTTGCAACTTAATACTGGAGGGGGTTCGTATGATAACCTGAAGGTGGACTTCTAGTCATAGATGCAGTTGGATTACGGTCTATGTATATTGTTGTATTGCCCAATCAACCTCATAGGATCTTTCTAGCTAGTAATTGCATTGTTATGCCTTGCTTAGTTCTTGTCAATTGCCCCGCTGTAATTTGTTTACCCTTCATGCCATATTTAAGGAGAGCACCTCTAGTGAACTATGGACCCCGGTCCAATCTTTACCATTGATACATCCTCCACTGTTACTTGTTTACTTGCTGTAAACCATTATCTTCCATACCATACGTTTAATCCTTTGTTACAGCAAACCGGTGAGCTTGACAACCTCATTGATTTGTTGGGGCAAAGTCTTGAGTTTGTATTGTGCAGGTCTCCACGTTGCCAGCAACACCTGTGTGATGTTTCCTTCCTCCTAATGGTTCGATAACCTTGGTTTCTTACTAAGGGAAACTTGCTATTGTGCTGCTTCATACCTTGCTCTTGGGGTTTCCAACGAAGCGTCCCACGACAAGTACTAGGAACCATCACATCCCTCCCTGGATTCCTCCACGTCCATCGAACCCAACTTTAGCCTACCCATGGCATATGCCGTGATACCACCATGACAAGACCAAACGAGGAAGTCCTCTAAAGGAAAACTCACAAAGTTGGCAGTTTTATTCATTCATTCCATGGTGGTTATCCAATTTACTAGTCATGTCATATCCAAGTCCAAATATAACAATAATTCTTTAGTGTAAGTTGTCTATGATCGAGAAACTATGGTCAAAGTCATCCATAACCGTGAACATGGCTTTTCGAAAAGATTTGAACCTGCAGGGGTGCACCAAAGTATCCACACACACTCCCACCCTGTTTGCTAGATCAATTAAGATACATCGATCGGTATGTCAGCGGATCTTCAGACACGAAGACCCAAAGCAAGTACATGGGGTCCACCCCACTAATCTACCCATAACGAAGTCGGTCGGCTCCGAAGGCAGACCCATAGGTAGCGAGATCAGCCGAGAGATCATAGGCCATAGGTATAATCCTCAACATAATAACCCACGTCCTAAACAGTATAGTAGCAAACGCTCATCAAGCAACAGATAATAAACATGGTATAACATGTCATGAAAACCTCAAACTAGTTTGCGTCCCCTAGTACATTACTTTTAAATCGGGTAATAAGCCGATATGGGTGCCCATACACCCCACATGTGGTTAGTGCGCTCGGTCTCAGAATAGGTGTCAAGAACTCGGCTCCTAAGTTGACACAACTGGACAAGATAACATCCAGATCTCGTCTATTGCCCACTAGTGCCTCTTCATTAATTATATCTACGTCCAACATTTAATTATCAAGTAGTAAGTAGAACCATTATTATCTCCACCATTAAGTATGTGCCAACCTCCCAACAACGGTGAAACCCAATGACTCGAACAAACACCTGAGTAAGCAACTACGACACGGAAGGCCAACTGTCCACCAAACAACATGCAATAGGAGGTGTTCAAGGCAATATAGGCTGCTGGGATATAAGTGGTACGGAAACTAAAGCATCGCAACACAAATAGCAATAGATCAATAGGAGAAATTAAAGACTATAAATGCAAAATAGGTAGAAAGGGGGAGAATGCTCGCCTGGGAAACACCATTGAAGATACACATCCAAAGAACTTGTCGATACTCGCATAAACTCAACAGTCTAATCCGTGAAGAACCAAAGCACTAAAAGAAACACTGGATGCACTATTTAGTACTATGGAAGAAGACCGGGCATGATGCATGCATGATGTATGACAGGGAAAGGATGTGATATAACTAGGGCAATATTAAGCGGAATCGGGATCCCGACAATTAATTATAAGGTGCATGTTGTTTATGTACCCCACAATTTAAACATTGTATTAATAAGGCAAAACATAGCATCGGCTCGCTACACAAATTTAAATGGAGCCAATATAAGACTAGAATAGCCCGCATATAGTCTCCATATTTAATTATTAGGTGAGTCGACGAAATACCCCCAAACCACAACAATATGTATGTGAGAATGAATGATTTTATATGAAATAGGTGTATATTACATTTTATAAAATAGATCTCAGAAAGGGGATCACACATTAGGGTCGAAGATCTTGGTTCGAGGGTTCGGCTTCAGACTCTAGGATCGAGGTTTTCAGGGTCTCAGCCATAGGATCCCTGAAGGAGGTCATGGCGCTCCGGGGGTCCGGATTCCATGTATGGGACCTCAGTATTTCATTTTAGAGATCTTGGGGAGCGTTTCCATCATTATCAGACTTTAGGAAGATCTTGAGGTTCCATGAGGGAGATCTTCAGATTTCCATGTCTTCGACCTCGGGGGTTCGAACTATGTTGTCGAGGTGAATCTGGTCATGGCAGTCAGATCCATATTTGTTCATCGATGACAAACTTCACTTAGCGTCGGTTACTTGGGTCTTCTGAAGATATTTTCCAGGCGGGTACACATAAACACGCCAGCGTGTATGGACGATCGCCGGAACCCGATGCGTTCGGCGATAGAACTCCTGGCGGTGGTGCGGGAACGAGCCGACAAGGCGAGCACAGTTCATGGGTGCCGTAGATGGAGGGGACGGGGCGTTGCAGGGGTCTTTGCCATGGAAGTGCGCGGGCAGGGCTCCGGTGAGGCAGGGCATATGCGGCAGGTTGAGCTCGGGTCACGGCACCAGAGATGCTGGCGGCGGGGTGCTGTCAAGAGCGGCGCTACGGGGTCTTGTAGAAGGCGGCCTGCAGGGTAGAGCAGAGGAGGCTGGCTTTGTGACGCGGAGGGGCAGTCGACGTCGACATGCTCGCTGGGTGTCATTTCAAGGCGCGGGGTGTAGGTGGTGCAAGGGGGTAGGGTGTTCGGGCGGCTGAGGACGAACAAGGTTGGGGCAGTGGCTGCTGGCGGACAAGTTTCGGCGGCGATTGGAGGTGACGAGGTAGCGTCGGGGCGCGAGGTCGCTTGCGGGATGTGGGGCGAGTAGCCGGCGGTCGGGAGGATCTTGCGGAAAGGAGGAGGGTCGTGATGGTGTTGCTGGTAGTGGATCTTGACGAGGAGGCACGACGAGAGGTGGGGAAGGGCGAGGGCGATGAGAGGCTCACACGACGGCGGCCACTGCGAGCGAGGGAGGAGCGACATAGGGTACGTGGGATTGGGAACAAGAGGAGGGAGCGGGTTCAAGCGTGTGACCGGGGTGGGTCGCAGCATCGTGGGCATTAACCTGTGTCGCGCGCACTTGCGTGCATGGGCGTGAGTGTGTGCGCGTCGCGGGGCAGGGGAGCGGGCGTGTCAGGACAACGTGCATTGCAGGGTGCATGGGGCGGGTAGATGTGCGTGTATGGAGGTGTGGGTTGGTGGGGTGGGTTAGGTAGGGCTAGGTGGGGTTAGATGGTTAGGGTTAGCTAGGGTTTAGTTGGGCCGGGTAGTAGGTAGTCTGAGCCGGTTGGGCCTTTGTCTTGACCGGCTAGACTGCCTCCCCGGTCAAAAATAGTTTTTCAAAGATTTAGTTTTAAATAGTATTTTGGTAAATAGATTTTAGACAAATAAATATCCAGGTAGACCCAGGGTTTTCATTTAAAAAAGGAGGGGATTAATGTAGAAAACAAACAAGGGCTTTAAAAAATAGTTTTAGGCAAACAATATGCATGCAGTCACAAGGATGCTCAAATGCAATGTGGCATGATGACATGAGCATGAAATCATGATGATGCACAAACTAAAAATAACACACACTTTTATAATAGTGGTTTTACACGGGGTGCTATAGCTCACAATAAAAGCAAAGCAACACTCAAAGAGTAGCCGATTCATGAAGATTATATCATGATTCCTCAAGTAGAAGTAAGTCACCTTAGAGTGTAGAGATAGCTCGATAAAAGGCAGCCGTAGGTAACTCTCTTTGTTTCGTCTTGTCAACTCATGGTTGGTAGAGGTTGATGTGTATACATTTGTACCTTCACACAACAAAGATCAAGCAAAATATTTTCGTGCATGATATAGGAACATGTCATTTGTGTCATGTCCATTCTTGTTCACAACACCATTAGTACAACTTAAGTATAGCAAACAAAATGCATATGAAAGGTCAATGTGCATGGAAATCGTTTGAACATCATCCAAATGTGGGAACTCAAAAACTCCATAGAACATCTTAGTGTGGCACTTAAAGCATTGGACTAAAGTTTTGATCAACATATTTGGCAAAAACACATGGGGAAGGATATCCACAACAACATCATTGGTGGCAACAAACCATTTTAAAGAGCAAGTGTTCCTTATGTTTGTTTCAACAACAATACGAGATACTTGGAAGCTCTCATGACAATACATGCTCATAATGGCATCATGGTTGCACACAAAACATCGGAAAGATAATTTGTTCAACAATTTTGTTGCAACACACAAAACATCAATCTTTAAGAGCAAAGAGACATGATTGTCACAAGGAGAAATAATACCATCAACATGCTTGCAAGAAAACCATATGAAAGAGCAATTGTTCAACACGATTGATGCAAAGCATGCAAAAGGTATTAGAGTCGGGTTCGATCTAAAACTCACATTGGGGATGCTCTCAAGAGCTCTTTTTGTCAACTCGTCCTCAACCGAGGTTGACATTATAGTGCAAGTACCTACACACAAGATAGATAAAAGGAAGAACGTGTGTGCATGGTAGAGAACTACATCATCCATCATGACGTTTCTCTTCTTGTGCACATCACCATTAATGTCAATCAAGTTGAAATTATGTTCATGGTGAATATGCAAGCGGGGAATATGCTTATCATGGCAATCATCAAAATCTCCAAAAATTGAGAAAGCTATGGGGGCAATCTCATTACAAACCTTATAATAAGTATTGTTGCAAGCAAAACAAGTGAAAGAGCAGTTGTTCAACTTATTGCAAGCAACGGGACAAATTGAATAACTATCATGACAAAGCATGTCTAAAGAAATTGGACGATACACAAAAGATTTATAAGATAGCATGTTTATGGCAATTATATCACAATCAAACAATTCCACATGATAAATATTATGCAAAGGCAAAGCATCACATGGGAATATGAAATAAGAATATATAATATCACAAGTGCCATCGATAGCATGCATACTCTCACAATTCATCATGTCCACTAGTGGGATCATGGAATCATCAACACTCTTATTTATACCTTGTTCATACCTCTCATATGAAGTGGGTGTCATGGTAGTAGTGGCCTCCATGTGGACGACTTCATCTTCTTGATGTATCCATGGCGTAGCATCATCGTCATCCACAATGTACATATTCTCCATTTGAGGCAACATCGCTTCGCAACTTGGCGCTTCTTTGTTCATGGAACCTAGCACAACATAACAGAACACACTAGAGGTAGAGGGTAGTCGTTAGAAATCGAAATGGTCTCACTTTACCTATCAACTACCACTCTCAACTCACTTGGTGTATCACTCATGCTCTCCAAGTGGAAGCACTCAATCTAACATATGGTGGAGTCACTCATCTCACTCTTGTTCTCACTTAAGTGGGCCAAGTGTCTCTCATACTCACATGGGATTGGTACCACATTATCACTTAATCATATAGGGATAGGCTCGGTTTGCTCAACTCCATGCACCTCCTTTGGTGAAGGGAAGATCCCATGCTCACCATTATAAACTCTATCGCCTCCAAAGTTGGATGCCATACGATGGGTATCATCACTCGCCTCCTTGGTCGAAGGGAAAACCCCATGCTCGACCGTCGTGTCGCCATCTTGTAGTTGTGGTGGAAGTAGGCTCATGTTGTTGTCGAGAGTGGTACTCAGATCGACTTCATTACATACTTGGCCTTGTCTTCCTCCATCTTGAAGTGTATACATCCTCTTGACGTACTCATCCAACTTGGCGAAGTATAGGTCTTTATTCTCCTTGTTCATGAAGTTGCATGCTTCATCTTGGATGTAAAGTCTTGGCATTGAAGCTTGATGGCGTGGAAGAAGGCTTCCTCTTGGTGCCATTTTGGTGGTGGCACTAGTAGTGGAAGGCTCCTTATGATGGTGTCGACAGAGGTCATTGGCGTTCATTGCCAAAGGTTTATGTTGGTGAAGCACTTGGTCATACACATGACGCTCGAACAATGATCAATTGCTTTGGCACTCTTCTTGTGATGGTTGCACCTTCTTGAAGTTGACTCCTTAAGTTTGTCGAGCATGATCATGGTCTTGGCAAAGTTGTCATCCATGATGTTCATGAGCTTGATGAAGTTGCCGTCCTTGAAGTCATTCATGCTTGGGGAGTCATTGTTGTTGTAGTACTCTGTATCTCCCAAGCATGTGGATCCATTGCCGATGTAGTGCTCCATCATGTCATCTATGCTTGTTGAGTTTATGTCAGTGTGGCGCATCATGGATTCTCCATAGTATTCCTCCTTGGTTCCGGAGTCCCTGGACATGATTCACAAGACCAAGTGGTGCATATGGAAGTGGTAGTGGGTGTTAGGGAAACAATGTCAAACCTTACTTTACCTTGAAAGATAGTATCGTGCAAGTGCCCACACTTCAGAGCAATAAACCAAGCAAAGTGAGGTGACAAGGCAACCTAAACCCAACTAAAAACCAAACACACACACACACACACAAGGCCTATGGTGGATGGGGATGGAAAGTGGCATGTCAAGGCAACAATCCGAGATCAGGATATTGTAATGGCAGGTAAAGTACCACGATGATCACAAAGCAAAACAAGTCAATCCACCAGATAGGAATTATGTTCACGGAAACACACATAGTGGGATAAATGGGACTTGTGCGGCGAAGAAAGTGAGCTAAGAACCAAATGATTACCTAGCGAAGACTATAAGCTCATGTCACACAAGTGTAAGGAGAGACGCTGGTTCAATTGCATACAATTGGTGGGCTACAAGATTTGCACAATAAGTACCACACCTACAAGATGTTCATCTAGCTTGCGCTTCCTATTCTATGAGGCACTTGTATCTTTCTTTTTATATTTTCTTTTTTTTTCACTTGTTTTCTTTCTTTCTTTTTATTTTTTCACTTGCCTCTTCCTTGTGCCAACAACTATACAAGATAACTATATGAGATAGCACTCGCAACATTTGCTCGGAATTCTACAAGGTATAAACTGTTCAAAGCCTAATAAATCATAGGAGGAACTAGTCTCAATAGGTGTTTGTTGGTCGCAAAGATAGTGTAGTTCACAAAGGAATGCAAGTGGGGATAAGTCGCGAAATGTTTGTACCTTTTGTCAATGATATTCACCTTATATTATTGGATTATTCCTTGATCAAGGAATTTGTATGGAGTAGACAGAATTAACAACTTGTATTATGATGTAGATATCCTTCTTTGCTTCGAAACAAGATAAATAACACCAAAATCCGAGTTCGAATGCAAAAGTTATGCTCAAAACCGTGAAACTGTGTTTTTGTCTGAGGGGGGCAGGGACTCCGGGGTTGGGGGAGGGGTGGAGACTCTGTTCTGGAGTCACTAACTCAGGAAACTCCGGTCCTGGGTCGGATACTCTGGTCCAGCTGATTCCAGGACGTCTAGAACTCGTCCGGGGCGCGTTTTGGGCGGAAAAAATTGAACCAAAACCTCAAATTGATGAGGGAAATCAAGGAATTAGGTTATGGGAAAACATGGAAAGGTAGATCAACAAGTTTAGCAAGTAATCCATGGATCAAAATCTACCAAAACTCACTCAAATCTCAGATCGATCTAAAACACGAAATTGGGCTACTTTTTGGGATTTTTTGAATTTATGGTGGATAGAAGAAAAAATTGGGGGGAAATCCGTGAGAAACTTGTGCTCTGATTCCAGATGATTGAGGTTAACCTCTTAGGGTGCCTCGATCTTCACGGATTTCGTGGTCAAAACAATAGGAAAAGCGAGGGTGACGGGGGTTCGACTCGTCAATGCCCATTGTTATGTACTTGGGTTTTGGGGAAGGAGAGGTCGCTAGAGATCGCGGAACGACTAACATACAAGGAACACGGGGACACGAGGTTTACCCAGGTTCAGGTCCCTGGAGGGAAAACCCTACTCCTGTTTGTCTGCTCTTTGTTAATGGCGATGCCGAAGGTTACAGGGGTGCAGAGATTAGATCTAGCGAGGTGTGTGCTAGGTTATGAGGTAGGTACTTCTTGCCGTACCATCCTGGCCCTTATATAGATAGGTCAAGTCTCGGGGATAGGCCGAGTCGGTTACAAGCATAGGGTTTTTCCCTTCAAGTTTCTATCCGAAGAAAGTGTGTCCTCCAAGGAGTCGAATCTGTCTTGGGCTTGGGCCACCCAAAATCCTTCTGGCTTCATGATTGAGGTATGCCTTCTTCACGGGCTTCTGCTGGGACAGTCCGGGTAGGCTAATATCGGGAACCCGTATGTCAATACCCATGTTAGAGGAAAATGGGAAGGTAGCGGAAGCGAACACACACCTCACGAAGAACACAATGAACACATGCAAACACAATACGATACAAAGCCTATGGCGCCCTCTGGTGTCCACCGGTCCAATATAATCCTCACAAGGAAAGATCGGTCAACGTGTTCCTGTCAAATCCACATTGGAGAGGGAAGAACACTTTGTATATGATCTTGATAACTTTACTAGAGGCAACTCAAAGTAAAGACCTTGTACAACTAAGGATGCTCAAAGGCACAATCCATAAAGGGTTGTGATGATAGTATGTCCCCTCAAGGGGATGAGGCAAAACTAGAGAGATTCCACATGGGGGGTTGTCTTCTAGTCTATCATATATGCCTAGGGTTTATAATAGAGGGGTGGGGCTATTTATAGGCCAACCACATAAACAAGGGTAGTTTGGGGATAAAATTAGGGTTGGACGGAATAAGGGGTGTACATGGGTCATGTCCCAACTGTTGGCATGCAGACCCATCACTCAGGCCAGAGACTCCGGGGTGCGGGGTGCGGAGACTCCGGGGTTGTCTCTGGGGTAGACTCCGGGGTGCTCGATGTAGCTTCTGTTACTTGAGCCGGAGAAATGGCCGGAGTCCTTAGTATGAGACTCCGGGGTGCGGAGGCCGGAGACTCTTGTGCTGCTTTAGGAGCTTCTTCCTTCTCCTCTTCCAAGCCTCCGTCTTATCGGGCTTGATGCTCCGGGTTTCCTCCCTTGCCTCCATACCTGTCGGTGTGAACCTATCATGATAATGAGATGGAGTATGAAGTAGTATACCATTCAATAGGATATGAAATGGACTCGTATAGAGGATAGGATTCACTTTTGAAGTCCATGACGACTTGGCATAAGTTGGAGACCTTGATATAGTAATGGCCGAAAATTGGGCCATATCTTGACAAAGGACAGGTTGAGTAATATCATACGTACCTCTGTAATTAATGATACAAAACTTTATCCATACTTACAAGATAAACTTTACCTACACTCGTACCCAACAGGAACCTATACCCGTTGGGTACCTAATAGGTAGATTAAATAGTATATAAATTATTTATAATTTTATACTCATCAACAACGTACATTTGAAAAAAACAATTATATTAACCCATTAACAGGTAGATGAATATATGTAAATTATCAAAATTTAGAAGTCACGATCTCATACTCGATTCTAGACTGCTCGACTACATAGGTTAGAAGTCTAGATAAGGGATAGTGAATAAGTATACCAATGGAAAGAAACTAAATAAAATAACATGTTAACTGTACGGGGAAAGATTACCTAAACGGTACGGGGATGGAGAGGCGATTGGGAGGCGGCGCAAACCCATCTAGGGTTCGATGCTCCCACCGGCGATGCCGCCGGTCTGCTCCGCCTCCCGTGGCCTCGGGAGTGTGGCAGACCACAACCTCTCGCCGGTGGGAGGTTTTCTCGCTCTTTTCTGAGGTATTTTTCAGTGTATTTCTCGGGATGTTGAGGCGGTGGCTACATCTTGAAGTCAGAATAAAGTCCTCTCCGTCCTATCCTCGCTCCGGTGGTGCATCTAGCGTCGGCGGAGGCCACGTGGAGTCATGTGTCCGGCGGATCTCCTGGAATCTGGTCCGTTTTCATATTTGTTTGTGTGAGTTCAGGTCAGTTTCTACCGATTTACGGACGTCGTCATTGGCGATGGTTACTGCTTTAGTGCGTTGGTTCTTTGGGGTCTTAGCACGACGAGTTCCTGTCTGTTTACTAAAACAAGATCTACTATGACAAGCTTTGCCCGGATCCGGTGATGGAGGGGTGAGGATGATGGCGGGCCTTCGGCTCGTGCTACTGTTTATAGTCTTCGCTAGGTGGTCCATAGAACTATTTATAATGTTTATTACTTTTATGATTCTTTGTACTTCTATTGATGATTATTAATAAATCGGTGAAATTTCACACAAAAATGATAGTATACCAATGGTACAAGGCTATACCATGCCGACTTAACAGATAGAGTACTCGGATGTTGGGTATAAGAGAATCTCCACTCGGGTTCCCAGAACGCTGATCCCAGGGCGATTTTTTGGTCCAAACGCCAAAAATTGGCCCATTCGTGTTCCCAGGATCCCGGTTTCGTCCAGTTTTGGACCAAGTTTGGTTCGGACTTCCGAGGCCATTCCCGGGTTCCTGGGAATGCGCTGGGAACGCCGGTGAAATAACATGTGGGCCTCCATGTGTGGTTTTGGTAATTAATGACAATCTCTATGGACTAATGCTTGTATCAAGTTGTACTTGTAGGAATTGTCCATAGGCAATGCTTGAACCATAAGTTGGCTTCAAGGTTTGGAGAAGAAGAAAGTGAAGTGGATCAAGTGGTGACCAAGGTGTTCAAAGAGTGATCCACAGATTGGTCATGTGAGAGTTAAACCTATGACAAGTATGTCTTGAAGAATAAGATGGAGTAATATCTCTGGTGCACCTTCAAGGCATCAACATAATGAAGAAAAGAAGAAATGATGTGCAATCTAAAGATGTGCAATATCTAGAAGATCTCATGCTTGAAGCTTGCCATCCTCGGTGATCATGGATCGATGAAGACAAGGTCAAAGTAAAGGTTTTCCCATGTTGTATGGGGGAGCAACTTGCAAGTCTTCATCAAGCGAGTGCGTGCAAGAGCAATCAAGAAAGGTGTTCCATCTTGAGAAGGACAAGATCGTATACATCAAGATCTAGTGGAATATGCGCAAGACAAAGGTATGATATTGATAGGGTTTTCTTTGTATCGGTCTTGTGGTGTTAGTTGGGGAGACCGGTTTATAGGATAGATAACCATACTATCAAGAGGGGCTCTCAAGTGAGTAACTCGATCATATCGTTCAGAGAGAGCCCAAACATTTGCATACTTAGAATCATCATTTATTGGTTGTTATTTGGATCTTATCCATGTGAGGTTCTAGAGCTTGTGGTAATATTCATAACAAGCCCTAGTTCATCAAAAACGGATTTTGCCTTTATATCTTATTGCGTTTTTGATCTTGGAGGTTTTACCGGTTTGTCTTTTAGAGATAGGTAAAACCTTCCATTATTTGGTTCTTACTCATGTGAGGATTTAAAGCTTGTTTTAATCTCCATGACAAGCTCTAGTTCATCAAAAACGGATTTCATATGCATTCTCTACTATGTTTTCGATGTTGGAGGTTTTACTGGTTTGTATTTTTGAGAGAGGTTAAACCTTTCGTCATTTGGTTCTATCCTCCCTTGCTGGAACATTATGTTTTTCTGTATGATCTTTTAGAGCTTATTGTCCTCTTTAAAACGAGCCCAAGATCATCAAAATCGGAGTCCGGATGCAAAAGTTATGGCTATTTTCGTGTTGGTCTTTCTGCCAGTTTTTGTAAGACCAGAGACTCGGGACTAAATCTCCGGTCTATATCCGGACCGCGTCCAGTACGTCCTCCAGATTGTCCCCGTTTGGCCTGGGTATACTAGAGACTCCGGTCTCAGTCCGGAGACTTCTGACCGGGCGATTCCTGGGCCTAACAGTTGGATTTCTAGGGACCTATTTAAGGGGCCCTTCTTCCCCAATGATTCCCTAGCTCTCTTGCAAGTTTTTCCCCACCATTGTTGACCTCTTTAAGCTTGCTATCTCTCAATCCCTCCATTGATTCTTGCATATACTTTAGGGATTTTAAAGAGGAGATCTAGATCTACAATCCCACCAATCCATCTCTCCTCTAAGTGAGGGGAACATCTTGGGATCTAGATCTTGGAGTCTTTTGTGGATTTCCTCCATTGTTATTCCTCTCTTATTCCCCCACAAGCTTTTGTAGCTTTGGTGGAATTTGGGAGAGAAGGATTTGAGCACTACTTGTGTTCTTGCCATTGCATTTGGTGCATAGGTTTAAGTTCTCGGTGAGAATTTGATTGAGTGAAAGGTGAGAAGCTTTTTACTCTTGGGTTCTTGGAACCCTAGACGGTTTGGTGGTTTTGCAGGTACTTGTATTATTTGGGGCCTCCAATTAGGTTGTGGAGCTTTACCCAAGCTTGTTTGTTGGGAGCCTCCAATTGAGTTGTGGAGAAGTGTCCCAACCTTGTGAGAGGTTCTGGATTGCCACCGACAAGTGCACCGATAGTGGAAGCGTGGATCGATCCCGTTGGGGTAAGATTCACAGGAGAATAAGGGAGGCCTTTTGTGGTGTTGATGGTTTGATACCACCCCTTCTCCAAACGATACGCACTCCATGTTGGAAGGAACTCGGTAAAATATCGTCGTCCCCGCGTGCCTCGGTTATCTCTATATCCGAGCTCTTACTTGTGCACTTTACTTTGTGATAGCCTTCGTGCTTGAAGTATATATCTTACTATCACATAGTTATTTGACTTGCTTAGCATAAGTTGTTGGTGAACATAGTTGAACCCTAGTTGTTCTTGGTCTTGTGCTTATCAAAGTAAACACTAGTTTAATTCCGCCTTTGTTGAGCAACTCTCGGAAAAGTTTTAACCGCCTATTCACCCTCCTCTAGGCGACATTTGTATCCTTTCAGCCGGACGAAGCGAAAACGGTCATGGGCCAACCCTGTCGTCCAGACAGTCCCATTCCCCACACCCACTCGCCTAGACTACGAAGTAGAGCACCCCGGCTACCTCTGCCGCGATGACTTCGCCGACAAAGCTCGCCGCCTCCAGATAGGCTCGCCACAGTCGCCGCCTCCAAATAGGCTTGCCGCAGTCATCGCCCCTTTACCCTCGGCCTAGTCCATCTTTTGCCTCCCAAACTTCGCCGTAGCTCGGCTTCGCTGCGAGCTCCCACCACCTCGCCCGCCAAGTGTTCGGCATTTTGCTGGTTCGGCCATAGACTTCGACGACGAGGATATGTTCGCCGTGTTGCTGGAGGAGGAGAACGCCACTGCCGCCGAAGATGCAGAGCACATGCAGATCCTCGCCTTCATCGCCCGACTGTACATGCAAACAGCAACGCCGAAGCTTGGATGTTTGGCGAAGGGTCGCCGGAAGTGCAAGTCAAGGTAGAGGATGGAGGGCTACTACATGTTGTACGCCGAATACTTCGCCGACGAGCCGCTGCATGAAGAGGCCGTGTTTCGGCGTTGTTTCAGGATGAGCCGGAAGCTCTTCCTCGAGATCGTGCATGCCATCCGGGAATTCGACCCCTATTTCTGCAAGAAGGACTGTACCGGCATGGTTGGGTTTTCCTCAATGTAGAAGTGCACAATAGCGATGAGGTTGCTTGCATATGGAGCGCCGAGTGACAGTGTCGATGACTATCTCCGCATGGCCGAGTCCATCACCATCGATTGCTTGTATAGGTTCTGCATGGCAGTGATTGCAATGTTTGGGAAACAGTACTTGAGAACACCCACTTCTGAAGACACTGCTCGGATCCTTGTAGTCAATGAAAGTAGAGGATTTTCTATGATGCTTGGAAGCATAGACTGCATGCATTGGCACTGAAAGAACTGTCCATTTGCATGGCAGGGAATATACAAATGCCACAAAGTAGGTTGCACTATGATACTCGAGGCAGTTGCTACACATGACTTTGTATCTGGCACTCCTTCTTTGGCATGGCTGGATCAAACAACGACATCAATATCCTCAACTCCTCAAATGTCTTTGCCAGTTTGTTGAAGGTCATGCTCCCCTGTGGACTTTGAGATCAACAGGCACCACTACTAAAGAGATACTATCTTGCAGATGACATCTATCCAAGATGGCCAACATTTGTGAAGACCATCTCAAACCTGATGCTCCCTAAGCATGCCCAGTTTGCCAAAAAACATGAAGCTTGTAGAAAGAACGTGAAACGGACATTTGGTGTCTTCAACATAGTTTTATGATTGTCCGGTTTCCTGCTATGATCTGGTCGAAAGATTAGATATGGAAGATGATGAACTGTAAAAGTGTGCCTATATCTGTTCATAGGAATACGGATAGCCGCGTTATTTATAGATAAAATTGTCATCCTCAGTACTAGCTAGTTCATGTAGACGTCATCCATCTCGCAAAAGTAGGAGAAGATAAGAAAAGAAGGCCGCCGCGAAGAAGCGACGAGACACGAGAGGATGGAAGCCACGACATGATATGCCACCTCCTCTTGTCGTGACCGCACCCGCACTCCAGTTTTCCCCCGTGTGTGGACAAAGAATTGCGCCGGAAGGAATCGATCGCCGTCAGATCACCCCCGGAGTGGATCACGACTCGACCCTCGAGATCACACCGGGCAAAACCAGGAGGACGTTGCGCGCCGTTGCACCTCGCCCCACGCGATCACCACCAGCGCGCGCGCGCGCCACGCCACGCCTTGCGCTCCACCCCTCTCCTCTCCCCTCCCGCCACGCACGCACGCGGCCACGCTCCCTTTCCCTCCCGTCCCGCTCCCGCCCATCACCTCACAAAGCAAAACCATCGGCCGCCACGGCACCCAAACCAAGCTAGCGACCCACAATATTCCTCGCTTTCCCCCCTCTTATCTCCCCTCCTCCTCCTCCTCCCTACCACCACCGGAGAACCTGATTCCATTCCTCTGCCTCTTTATGCGTGGAGCAGAGCCTTCCTCTCTGCAGCTCAGCCGCCAGGCCCTGTCCACAGCATGTGCCATCCGGGGCTGCCGCCTCTGCCGCCGGGCTGCGCGGTGGCCATGACCAGGAGGCGGGCGCGGCCGGCGGCGGGACTAGTGTCTCCCGCGCCTGTGCCACTGCCACATCGACAGACGCACGCGCACCACCACTACTGCGTGTGCTCGCCCACCGCGCACCGGGGCTCGTTCCGCTGCCGATGGCACCGCGGCAGCTACCAGTGGGGCGGCGGACGCGGGAGGGCGGCGGCGCTCGGGGCCCTGCCATAGCCGACGCGTGCGACGAGGATGGTGTCGCCTGCACGGCCACGCGGCCGGGCGTGTGCCGCGCTCCAAGAATGCGTACGTGTTCTGTCCTCTCCTCGGATCATGGCGCCTCCTTGTCCAGTTGTCCATAGTGCTCGCCGGCTCGTGTAATTGTACATACTGTGCATAGTTGTCAGAAGAAATATTACATACAGACAGACAAGCTTAACATACAGCTGGTAGATTTGTTCTGAAAATAGCATCACATGGTTGTGCAATCGTGTGTGAGCATTCCAAAATCAATCAAAGATTTAGTTCAAATGCATGTGCACGGGCTATATACTGTACATCATGATCATGATACATGGAGTATGTATAGCAGAGCATATCTGTTAGTCCATTGTGATCCGGCCTGGACCCCCCTTCAGGGAGCGGTGCAGAGGCCTGGATCGCTTGAACCCGAATATGTCGGTAATCCGGTAGGTTTTGGGCGGATCAGCTTCGGCGATGGCCTTCCTGAACTCTGCTGAATGGTTGCCGCTGAAGACTTGCACGCTTACTGTCCTCCTTTGGGGCGCATCAACTTTTATGTACTGGTCGAAGAATTCGATGAATTCTTCCTTCTTCAGCTCTCTTAGGAGAGCAACCTGCATATGTTATTTTCAGGTCAAATATCCTGCGTGTCAAAGACACAACACTAGTATTGACCATTTCTGTCCTGTTTGCTTTATATTCGACACAATTTACGGCTTATCGCGGTTGTGCATTGTTGCCTGAGGCGAAATCACTTACCTCGGATTCAACCCTATCAAACTTGAGAGTTCCAGCTTCAATCTCTCCCCAGTAGAAGCCAGCTTCCTCCCACAAATTCTTGAATTTCTCCAGTTTTGAATCAATAAGTGATTTCACATTTCTCTGTCATAAGGACATGCATGGCAGTGCCAAAATGAGCTACATTAATGCACAAATACAATTGTATTTTTGAAAAATACACCAATGAACTAATTTAGTAAAAATACTGATCATGTCGTGAATACTGTGTATTGCGAAATTGATTTAGATTTTGAATGGTGCATCAGTTAGTACAGAAGATAACTGAAGCCACTAACCTTGAAATCCTTGTCAGACAGCTCATGGATTTTGCTTTCGAACGTCTTAAAGAATTCATCAATTCTAGCGTCAAGATATGAAGGGTCCTATGGTTACATTATAAGATCAGTATGAGAAAGCAGCAGAAAATATGTCATATTTATTAACTGTATCTTGGAACCTGTACCTTCACTGTGGATTGGATAAGAACTTGGATTGCCCGGACTCCACGATCAGATCTTATGGATTAGGATATTTGTAGTAAGCTAGGATTGTAAATGATCAACCATAACAAAATCTACAGGTTTCTCATGAAAGAATTATACCTTAGAGAAAGACTTGCTATATACCCAAGTTGCTCAACAGTCCGCAGCTGATTGAAAGCAGGCTGGCTAGCAATTAGACAGAACAACTGAAGCTTGATGTTCGAAATGGCGTCGTCTTGATGGACCTGAATATATTGATGATTCTTAGCAAGCTGGCATGCTTGGTTCCGTAGAACGTTATGCACTCGACAAGAGTCACTTCTACTTTATTTGGATATTGTAGTACTCCTTAAGAACAACGATTCTCTAAGGAAGTTAATAGAACAAAAACATTGCCATATGTTTTACACATCTAGGCACGTCACACTCAGTCGCACCGCTGTACTTTACTGATTTGATATGCTATTGACTCGTTAGAGCAGCACTTGGTGGCTCAAGCATGCCCTAGCTCTTTTCACAAACGGGTGTAAACTAATTTTCTGTCCCTTTTTTCTTGAACATGCACCCAAATGTGTGTTGCTTTGTATTAGAATAAAATGTTGAGACTACACAAAGCATACAAAACATAACCATAAAAGCAAAGGAAAGAGCCTAGGCTAGCATAACAGAGCAAAGCGAAAGAAAAAAGAGAGCACGAACAAAAAAACTGCACACCTAGCTAGTTCAGTCAGACGTCCCCTTATGACTTGGTGACTGAAGACTGAGTCAACAGTCATGATCAGTACTAGTCATCCAGGAGGCAGTTATTATTTATATATTTGAATAGTTTTTGCAACATTCTTGATCTCATTTCAGCATGGATTGTTTCAAGAAATTTGACAGTATATATGTTTTGGTTCCTGGCAATTGTCACATGATGTATCACATAAGCTAGTTGCAGTAGCAGAACATATCCTAGAATTAGAGATAATTTAAAAGAATAAAGAAGAGTTGTGCAAAATAAATGGGTGGCATGAAACTCAATTTCCTTAGTAAAGATCAGTATAGATATAATGACAAAAAATGAAGTAAAATCTTTGAGATATTGGTACAATAGTTGTTTTACAGGGCACAGTCCATATGAACATCCTAAAATCCAGTATACGGATCCCGAGAAAAGCAGGATGTAGTCCCGAGTTGCTGGGCCTGGGTTAGAGTGGACTAATATCTAAACACATAAATGCAGTGGAAGGGATGTCTCTGAGAAAATGCCACATCCCGTCCATAAATAATTCATTAGAAGGTACTTATCATTGACAAGTAATCACTTTGGATAACATTAGCTGCATTATGGTTAGGAAGGAGCCTATACCTGAATATACTGGACAATCGATGAATTCTCATTCTTCATATTTAATCCTTCGATTTGGTAGTAGCATTTTAACTCATTTTCAAGCATGATAACCCTTTTGATCAGATATTGTGATGGAGACATGGATTTGAATACAGAATTGGGGGTATTAAATATAGTATCTTCAATCTCTTGGACGATAGACTCAGCTTCACCTGGTTCAATGTTCCCTACAAGAAGTTGTAATGATAAGCATAAATGGGACTGCATTCCAGTCCAGTAATTAGAAATACATTTCCTTGATTAACATGAAATTTTAACCAACCTTGAACATAGCATTCCAAAAATGTCTTCGATAGCAAGTGTGGCACAAACTTGGCAAGAGAATCTGCCTCAAGCTTAGCAAGAGCTTGGAGTTTCTCAGCCACAGGCCATTTGCTCTCCAATATTAATGAGACATAGTACAAAGCTTGAGAATATGGTTGTCCGAAGTTAAAATTTTGGTAATCTTTAACGGAAGTTTCCTATCATGGTAAGATGATGGTAAAAAATTAGCCATGAAAGAAATCATCACAGTAGTTTCAAATACCAATTAATAATCTAAAGGGAAAGATTATTTCATAAACTGAAATCAACCATCGCGAGAATCCATAGTATTACTGCAACTTAATAAGTACATTTTGTAATACCCTGGACCAAAATTCATTACAAGGGGAAACCCCACATGGGATAAGAACACATGGGTAGCACCTCGTTCGGGCTTCCATACTCACAAAAGGGTTAGACCCTATGTGCTACAGTTGGCCTAAAAGATATTGTATGCTAGTATAATGTTGTGAAGACTGCACAAAAGACGTGCAACTAATAAGTATAAAAAGGTACCATGCAATTAGACTGAATTTGACTGCTTTACAGAATGTGCCATGGGTGATAAATAAATAAATAAAGAGAAAGCGCAGTGTTAAGAACTGGGATTATTATTAAGATTATTATAAACGCACAATTTGTAGTCTAGACAATTATGAATTCTTAATACTTTGTGCATATATCTACATGGATGTACTTGTGAAAATGAACCCGTGGACTCCCAAAGCTTTGTTATTTAACTACATGTTTGGAAGAACCTAAAAGGATACCATAAATTTCAAACTAGTATGTTGAAAAATATACAAACCAACAAATCATATTATGTATGCAATGTGTTGCAGAACCATTTATGTTTTGGTTCTAGCAAATATCACGTCCGCAACTTAAAATTGACAAGGCAATCCAAGGATCCCATCTGACCTTCAAGGCAGAAAACCTGTTTGATTTGACTTCAAAGTTTGCTATTTGCTTCATTATGGCATGTAGAAGAACTCGCATCTTGTCATTATAACCGCGTATGAAGACCTTTAAGAATACAGGTAAATGTTTGAATTGGAATTCAAACCATATACATACAGCATGAAGAACAATTATCTGTCTGGAACACTAGGTAGAAAATAGGAAGGAATATAGCAACATAACAGTACCTGGAATCCAGTAGAAGTAAGATATATTGAATAGAATAAACCCGCAATTCGAGCATCATAAGCTGCAAACGGAAGAAACTGAGAGTTCACATTTGAATTAAAGTTGGAGGGAGCAATTCCCAAACATACAGTTCAATACATTAAAATAATGTATTCACATAATTTCAGAATCATTGCTTACCATAAGCATTCAAGTAATCAGCTAACAAATCAACAAAGAGACCTGTAGATACAGCTGCTTCGGGGGAGTGGCTTGAAAGTGGACAGTGGAAATCAACTCTAATGTAACCCTTTGGAGTGAAGAACAACATGTCGGGCTTATACCACAGCTGTGAAAGTGGTGTCTTCCTTAACACTGTCGGAAATTTAACCTGGTAAACAATTATGATTTATCAAATTAATATACTTCGTGATATTTGAAATCTTAAGCGATTCATACAGAGTGTATTAATGTGAGCTAAAGACATACACGCAGATCCAAGTTTTACCTTGCTGTGCACTTCTTTCAGAGATAAATCCTTTGGAATGAAAATGTTAGGCTTTGGGAGATGGAGCATCTCAGTAGGAGCTTTTTGGATCCATTGCTGGGAAATAGAGGCATAAGATGGAAATAAAACAATTCTTGGAACACGATATTAGCGTGCTTGTTCGGGGATTTGTGGGGGTGAGTTGGCAAACCTGTATCATCTGAGGAGTGACGTTCTCAACAGAATACAATGTATTGTACCAGGGCTCAGCACAATCAGTAGATCCTTCAAACTTTTTAGACCGACAGAGTATTCTAGACATTGAGAGAAGTAATTGCATCAAAGAAAGAATAAATTTAACTTTGCTTTGGATGCTAATTGATGTGCATAGCTGTAGACTATTTGACACATACACTTATCAGCAAAATATTAGATCCAGGAGATGCAGTAATGACGCGCACAGTTCTTTATTGACGAGTGCTAGTACCAGTTAGCTAGTAATTTAGGACGCTAAGAATATGCATATATAAATTTATATGTTGACATAAGAAGATAGTATGCATATATAAGCTGTAACAATCTAAATAGTCATGTGAACTATGTAAGCATACCTTACTCTTTCCGGTGATAACTCATCAAGTATCTTATTTATTGTATGTGGTGCATACTTCGACGGCAACGATGCTCCAACCAGCCATTCCTCTGGTGGGAACAACTGCAAGCCAGTTCATAAGTATTTCAAATAGAATAAATAAAACCCTTCTGAAGCACCAAAAAAAGGTGCAATTCAACAAATTTTGGGCCCATTGAAATATTAGATGTTGAGTATGTTGAAGTGTATAAGTGGATTGAAGGCCCTTTGCTTCAGTTCGGAGTGTTGGGTGAACTGGTTGGCTCATCAATTCAATATGGTTACAGAGCATAAGGTCTCGAGTTCGAGTACTATCTTCCATAATTTATTAAAAAATTGAGATTGTTCTATTCACATGTTGACTTCTTTGCATCACCTGGATAGTGCATGAAGGTTGAAATGTTACATCATATGTGGATTGCACTAGCCCTTTGCATCAACTTTTGATTGTGTTGGTTAGTGCATGAAGGTTGACATAGTACTAGAGCCCAAGATTATCAACGCCTAAGGTCTCAAGTTCTAGTCCCGACATTCATAATTTATCCTATTTTTTTTGTTGCCCTCTCCATCCACATAGAAGGGATCTTGAGCCTACTTTGAGTTTCCAAGTGTTGACTTGTCTTTCTTCTTAGATGTGAGGGGCGTGCTGAAGTGTATAAGTGGATTGCACGCCCACTGTAACATAACAAAGTAGGTTGTACCTCGAAATTGTCATTCATTACACCCCAAGATATCGATCAGAATTCAGAATAAAATTATTGATAACAAGGATTTGTAATCTACTGAAATATGTAATGAGCTCTAGAGAAATGTACCAGCATGTTGGAGACAGTATTTTTCACATAACTGATTGGGCGAACTTTGTCTTGATAGTGGAATGCCGTTTCATTTATTGACACAAGCTAGAAAATAGTAGTAACATGTTAGCATGTACATTTATGTAACCAAATGTAAACCATATTTGCTTGTTACTATACTTAAGACATGCACAAAGTATCACACTATGAAATGCTTCAAGAAAACACCAAGGGTAATGAAAAATTAAACGTGATGAGGTTGTTTTGTTACATATCAGTCCATTGGTGCAAATCCATCAAATAAATTTGCATGATCATATAAATGATTATTTTGTAAATTACCTCATCAAATATCCATTCGTGGATACCATCTTGTTTTAATAGGCGAAGGTATTTGAAGACCAACCCAATGATATCATCCATGTGTTCTGAAGTCATTGTATGCGCACATAAGGGACTTCCAAAATAATACCAAAATGTGCTTAAATTCACAAAATAAAACGGTCGTTTCACTGCCAAGAGAAAATGGTTGAAGATGGAAACTCACCATGGCCTGAATCAGTGAGCCTCATGCTTACTGAGAAAAAGGAGTATTCATTGCTGTCACTGCCAGCACCAGCCGTCAAGTCCATGGCCCATCCTAATGTAGTCAAAATTGGACATGCCACAGGTTACAAAGTTGACACAAGAAACTAAAAAGGACCAATGTTTGAGAACATATAATGCCGGCAAAAGGATATTTACAACAATATACTGTTGAAAGTAACTTGCCTAATTCCTTTATAATGTGGAAGATGGATCCCTCGCCTTCATGCCCAATGAGACGTCCAAGATAACGGCAAGGACCTTCTTTGTAAAATTGGATGTTAGGTGTTACTGGCCACAATATTCTTAGGTAGTCGCCTTCTTTTATCGGGATTGCTTTGACAAGAAGCTGCATGATAACAAAGAAATATGCTAAATTTCAAAATCATTTTCCATTATTTTATTTTATTTTATTTCGTCGTGTTTGTATTTGTTTGAAGTTACCTGCAAATGTTCTGCTGCGAGAGGTTGACTTGGACATTTGTATCTTCTCTGGTCAGTGTTTTTGACCTCACTAAACAAGCTTTCAACTAAGCTTTGGATGCAATCAAGACTCTCTACAAAATCATTTCATCAGTAACAAATAGGTTTAGGTATGCCAAACTTGACTAACCTGCAATATTTACCCTTTCCATAAACAACAAGGTGCATAATATTTGCTGAATAATTCTCATAAAACTTGAGAAGCTCATGTCTGATGTCCAAGCCCCTCTCTTTTGGTTTAGTCTCCAATGTTTCCCAACTTCCTGATGTAATTCGATAACACAATTTCAAATAAGATTGAATCCCCACAAGGATGTCTGTTTCACAAGAAGATATAAATATATATTTATGTATCGATATGAACAGTTTAACATTCTGTCAACGTGAATCAAAAAAGTTATCTTTGAATTTGACAGATATATTTATAGATGGAACACAGGAAACAGAAACATCCAATTGTTTTACATCCTCAGTAGTCAAGTAATGCAAAAAAATAAAATCCAATGAGCTGGGTGAGTATTAGCAGTGTCTAAACATCAAGAATTTCTTACCAGTACCGAATTTATGGTAAGGGTGATCTTTTGAAGCCAGATGCTTTAGAAGCTGTGGGAAAAAAAGTTCATAACTGAAGTAACAGTGCAATAGGGCTAAAATCGTCATGACTTTCTGCAAATAAATTAGGCTTAGATACGAAGTAAATGGCATTCTGGATATAAGTCAGGGTTATATCATTCCAAATATTGTTATCTGGAGCTGAACCACACCTTGTATGTAAAGAGAACACACATTCAAAACGTCAATACTTTGGCAATACAATTTCTAAAGCAGATACAACATAGTGTTGCAAGATGGAATATCTGATGTATCTAACTACGAAGCTGGCGTGCTATTGTAGAGAGTCGGTTCAAAAGGTACACGCCGGTAGGGATGTAAGTGGCACACCATTTAATCCCGCGTAATAATAAAGTTTGTCTTTTCTAAAACAAAGAACTAAGATTTTGAATAAACGGGACTCGCGGATGCCATTTAAGTGCCATTTACATCCCTACACGCCGGCCTTTGGCGTGACTACCTATCTTCATGTAGCTTGTAAAAACCTATTTCTCCCGTTTCAAAAAAACTACGAAGCTTTGAAGTACCTGATGCATCCTCCAGCTGTCCAACAACAAATTTTTCTTGTGTTCTGTAAGAGCAACCAAACATAATGTTTGTCAGTATGTGTTTATTAATACTCTAAAAAAAGTGACCACGACAGGCTGAAATCGATGTTATAAGGAAACTGCTCACCAGAATCAACAGCCTTGATCTCTCTAAGAACAGCATCCTGTGACATCAGTGGCTTGATGAAGAACTGGGCAAATCTGCACAACAGAAATCACCTCCTTATTTATTGTTTTAAAAAAACATGCAAATCTGCAGCACAGAAATCATAACATTATCCAACGTGCATGCACTGACTGAACAAAATACTAGAAGAAAGTTTACCTATCTAAGCCTTCTTCGAAATCGTCCACGTTAACATCAAAAAAGAAATTCGTTGTCTCGGAGGATGTAAAGGCATTGAAAGAACCACCATGCTGATATTTTTGACGACATACATAAATACACAAAATAACATATAATCCAACTAAATTGCATGTAACTTCCAAGCAATTAAAAATATTCAAATTGTTCCGAAATAATTATACTCACAGGGTTCCAGTAATAAATTCATAGAAGGAGCAGACCACTTCACAAAGTTATGATGGGATTACAAAGTTGCTGCTAGTCGGGAGGTTATACAAGTATTGAAAAGTATCCAGTTTAGCTTAAGAGCTAGGTGTATTTGGTTTCAGAGCGCGACATGCTGCAATTTGGGCCTTATGCACGAACACAGTTTTTTCAACTGAGAATGCATGACCACACCACAGTCCGGAGTTTACGGCAAATAGATATCATCTGGTCCGCGCTTTGCAATCACAATGGCATAGCAGGTGGACTACCGTGAAAGTGTAATAGCCTTGCACGATGTTAACTGCAAAGAACTGACGTCAGTCATAATGCGCCACTGGCACCTATCATATCCTAACATATTCCATTTCTCTTTCTTATTCATCTTATGTGTTATTTCATGACTGGCTCAGGATCTTCTAATCTGATGTAGGGAACACTACACCTGGGTCACAACTCTTAAAAACCTGCTAAAGTGTGATTAATACTTGCAAACATTTGATGAAACTCAAACGGGTTTGAATGTTTTCATGGAGTTTATTAAAGAAGGTACCTCCATGATATATTTCGTGTAATCGTGTTCTCCCGGGTATTTCTCGCTGGCATAAAATAGCATATGCTCTGCAAGACAGTCCATGGTTACAAATAAATCGGAACAAAAAATAAAACATAAAAATGGTTACGATAAAGTAAAATTTTATTTGATGCAACCAACATTTTCGTATCAGTTATATCGAGTAGAATTATCTTCTTTTCTTATCAGTTATAGGTATAAAAACCGCATGTGAGGCAAAAAAAATCAACATAGACTTGTGGAGTGAGCATTGAGCAAGGTACAAAAGATCCTACTAGGCAACAACATGTAGGGGCAAAAAATACACCACACAAGTATTCATGACTGATAAAGTATTTATTGGGGGAAGTGAAACTCCTCGCGGGTGGTCCGCGCGTGGGCGACTCTGGAAGTGCGGACCCTAACCCTAAAAAAATCTCCCCCCGACGGTCCTCTCCGGCTGCTGCTGCCACCGTGTCGGCGGTGGCATCCATGCCTCGTAGAGGCGGCGGCGGCGGGGGGGGGGGGGGGCCCTCGTGCGCCTTGTCGACCTTCCTTCACGCGGGGTGGCACGGATGGTAGGCATCTTGTGGGGCGACGACGCTGCTGATGCGGGGGGATCATTGACTCATGGCTAGGAGGCACGGAGGAGATCATTTCAGACGCGGCTGCAGGCTGGTGGCGGAGGCGCTGCTCCTCTAGGTGTTGCGGACTCGGCCCTGTTTGTTCCATTCGCCGAAAGCCGGCCAGCGGTGTGGGACTGCTGGATCAGCCTGAAATAATGGTGGCGGTCCTAGGGTTTCTTCCGCACGAAGATGAAGATCTGCTGGCTGCATGTTCTCATTGATTTGGCATGGAGCGGTGTGTTCCGTAAGGCTCCGCCGGCGAACTCCTATGGACGCATTATGCCTAGAGTTTGCTGGCTCGAAAGGAATTCGGTCATGCACACCCGTGTTTTTACTGACCGTTTAGTTTTAGAGGGAGCGTTGCGAAGCTCTTCTATATGTTACCATCATGTGTCATGTTTTTGACGATCCATGGTGAAGTCAGATGCGAAGAATGTCATGAAGGAAGGAACATGAGGGCTAGCGATGGTGGTTTGAGTCTTTGTGGCGATGCAGATTTGGCTTGATGATATGTGGATCACAGCAGTGACTGTTACAGGGGTGACCGCACAAAAAAAGTTCACAGTCTTACCTTGCAGGGTGAAAATCCAAGGTCCGACCTTAATTGGCTGTGTCTAGCAATGACCTTTGTGAGCGAGGACTTTCTCCAGGTTGAAAACCTATGATCTTTGATCTGGCAACAATAATGTTTGTGCACTGTTTCCTTCTGCTTTGGAGGCGTGATTGGCTCGTAGATGTCTCCTATACCATCTCGAGGGGATCATCAGCTTTATACCGTGCCACCTATGGGAAAAGTGTGCTCTTCTGCTTGCCTGTGAGGCATGCATCACAGAGTTGCTCAGGGTGCTCGATACGCGGAAGGCCACACACCATTCCCTGGCTCACGAGGCACTCAGGCCCTTGGAAGTGGTGGTGGTCAAACCTGGTGTGTCAGATCCATGCCGTGTCGCCAACATGCACTAGGAGGTAGATGGGCTCGGCGATCTGCATCTTGATAGGGGTAGATCCTATTCTGCGCGCACGTCACATGAATGATCACCTTCTTCTCGCGATCCCGCACCATCATGATCCCTCCCTCGATGTGCGTTGGGCACCCAATTTCATCAAGTTGGACGATACTAACGACATTGTTGCGGAGGCGAGTAATCCATTACACACTTGGTGAGGTCGCGGTGTTGCCTTTCTGCCACGAAGAGGACAGAGTCCCTTCCCTAGATGTCGACGAGGGGCCATTGCCGAACTTCATGGAGCCGGTGACCTTAGTGTCCATGTTAGCAAACGCCTCTGTGTCGCTAGTCATGTGGTTGGACGCACCAATGTCTAGGAACCACACAACATTTGTGGCATTGGTGCGACTACGAAACTCGACGCGTGCGCGCTCTTCATTGAGGAAAACGTGTAGCCCATGCGAGGTGGTAGCCCCGTTCGTGCCAGGGTCGTTGTCGAGGACTCGCACAACTATGAGAAGAGCAGGATCAGGTTCACTCCCCCCCCCCCCTCAAAGAGATGTGCATGCGCCTCATTGTCCTTCTTCTTCCTGCGGCATTCATCGGCCCAATGCCCTTTCTTGCCGCAATATCTGCACTTGTCGTCTTTGGACGGGCCACCTTAGCACACTCCATCCTTGCCACCGTTTGGGCTCCTTCTGCTGCTTGCCGCTGGAACCAGATCCACCTAATCCGTTGGAGTTACGGCGTTTTGCTGCGCGCACCATTCCTCCTCGGTGAGCAGCAGGTTTTCCGATATCGTCGATGGTGTTGTTGACCTCGTACCCCTCCTCGGCAGTGATGAGCTGGCCGCAGTGCTCCTCGATGGTGAGGTCCTTGAGCTTCATCGTCTATTCGATGGCCATCACCATCGGGCGGTACTTGTGTGGCACGACGTGCGGGAACTTGAGCACTCTTTGTACTCGTCGACCGGATCACCTGGAGAGTAACCGATTATTGCAGTTAGCCTGAGTGCAAACCCCTCAATTGACTCACTAGTTTTGAACTGAAGTTCCTTGTACTCGCGGCGATGAGTTTGTGCCTTCACCTCGGAGACACGCTTGCATCCAAGGAGCATGGTCTTCACTGCCTCCCAAGCTATGTGCGCGCAATCCTTCGCCGCCAGGGTCCTGACCAGCTCTGGTGGATTAGTGCATAGGAGTGCCGCCAACGCCGCTGGATCATCTTCTGGATCATCGGTGTCGTGCTCAACCACAGACCTGAGATGTTGCGCCTACATCTACACACGCATAACCATTGCACATTCGACATAGTTGATGCGTGTTAGCGTGGGGTACTGTATTGAGGCCATGCTCTCCCGCACGAGCGAACCACAGGCTCACCACCACCATGTCTCCCGGGACTATGCCGAGGGGCGTCTCCTTGCGACCACCGGCGGCGTCCTTGACTTGTTGCCTTCTCCCTTCACTCCCTTGTTCTTCTCTATTGATTTCGGCATGGCTCTGATGCCAATTGCCCAATTCTTAGTACGAAAACTCTCGATTTGTCTCAATCTCTCAACTCTAAGAATGTCTGACAAAAATGAAGATAAAATGGCGAGAGAGGTTTTGGCGCAGATACATCTTGCCGCTTTTCTGTCTTTCCTTTTAACACACATACTAATAGGATAGCCCTCTCAAGTGAATAATCGACACTCCTAAATCCTAAGGGCATCTCCAACGGGCGCACTAAAACGCGTTCACGCTGAAAAAGCTGCTAAGCGCTTCAGCAGCCACTGTAAAAAAGCATGCACGGTAAAATATTTTCAGCGTGCAGCAATTTACGCTATTGCACGCCGTATATCTCGCACTCGTCCAGCGCACGACAAAACTACTCCCTTCGTTTGGAAATATAAGATGTTTTAGGTTTGAGAGTGAGGTGTATCTAGACACCTTTTAGTGTCTAGATTCATCTCCTTTACAAATCTAAAACATCTTGTATTTTTAAACGGAGGGAGTAGATCACATGCGCGAAATCTCAACTGCCACCTTGAAAAATCCACGCGCCACCGCCCCGCTCCCAACTCACGAGCTTCAGTGCGGGACGATGAGAAGGGGATGGGAAGGGGGCGGCGAGGCGAGGCGTGACACGGCGCGGGGCCGTCGGTGGGTGAGGGATGTGGATAGACACGGAAGTTGCACACACGGTTTTATAGCAGGCGCTGCAAGCGGCACCGCAGATTTGCAGCATCCGGTTGAAGATACACTAACAGCCAACAGCTAGTTTTATTCAACAAAGTTCAGCGCAACCATTATGCAATTCGCGAGTATCACCACACGGGGGCAAGTACAGCTACTAGCTGGCGTCTGCCCAGCCCAGGTGTCCCAGCGAGCGAACGAACGAACGAACGAGCAATCCCCACACAACCAACAACCAACCAGTGAGATGAGAATACTCGCTCCGGGAAGGAATGAGGAGGGGAGTGAAGAACTCACCAAGGAAGTGCGCGAGGCCCTCCAGCCCCTCCGGGTTGCTGAACGACCCCACGCCCACCTCCATACACGCCGCCGCCTGCGCACACAAAACAAAAACCCAATGAATCAGGCGTGAACGATCGAATCAACCGGCGGAGACGACCGAGAGAGAACCTTGTCGGTTTCGGCGTCGCTGATGAGGAGGCACTCGAGCGCGTTGGGGAGCACCACGCGTCGGTACTCCCGCTTGTCGCTCCGCGCACGGATGAACTCCACGTTGCCCGCCGCCATCTCGACTCGCTCTAAACCCCGCCGCTTCTCTCCCCCGGTCGTCGTCGCTCGACTCCAATCTCCAATGGTGGACTGGAGGCAAGGCTTAAGCCAGTGGGGGAGCAGGTTTGTCGTCCCTTTCGTCTCGTCTAGCTAATACTATTATATGCTATGCAGTGCAGGGGTGGGTAGGCGGCTTCGCTTGGGGCAGGACCGCACGAGTCTCCGTCTCCGTCTCCGGAGACCTACCTCTCCTTGGATGGGAACCGCTGGTTAGTTGCGACCGTGCGGGCTGACGGAAGTCTTTTCCACGGTTCTCCTCCGTGCTCCGCTCCTCACCGGTCGCTAGCCGGGCTGCGTAGGCGCAGACTTGAATAATAACAATTTTGAACAAGCTTTCCCTTTCTACGGAGGAAGCTTCGGTACGAAGAACTCATCGATCAGTCTGACTCGTCTCCCACGACTCACAAACCACTCTATAGTGTCAGAACGTGCTGTCAAGTTGATTGTACACGGCGACATTATCGAACCAGTGTAACGACTCAGCCAAAATAGAGAGAGAAAAGTTGTCTTTTGAAAAAAGAAATTGGAATGAAGAAAATTCTTTTGAAATGACTCGGCAAAATAGAGCGCAAAGGGTTGTCTTTTGGACAGACAAAATTGGAAGAAAATTTCTTTTCATTTTCTATTTAAGAACACCTGAAATTTTCAGTCGGATTACAAAGTCTTAATAGTGAGTCTGAATCCGTAGTTCAACTAATTTTTTATCCATTCTATCTGCGAGTACGAATCGTAGTTCCATTTACCTTTTCTCACATCCTGGATGATATGGAATGAAAGGAACGCTCGGGGTCTTCCACACACAACCAAGCGCTGTCTTTGGTGATCTTTGACAAAATCAAGAAAGAGGCAAAACTTTGGGTAACCCTGTGTGCAATGTGTTTGAATGAGATCACGATGAGAGAGAGGTCAGGTTGTAATAATAGAAAAAGGGAAAATCTATTCTTAGACCGGTTGCTATTTGTCCAAACTTGGCAGGAAGTGTGAACACGCGCGGTCAGTTAGTTTAGAATCAAACCAAAAATTTAAAGGGCAGCCCTACGCGTCCCCCGAGAATCTATGATTTTTATCTCCCGGGTCCCCAGCCAACCACGTGTCCTCTTTTTGGATTCAAAATCCCGCTTTTTGCCCCGCTTTTGCTACATTTGCCCCGTTTTTGCTATATTGTAGAAAAAAAGGTTCAATCCAGAAAATAGAAAACAGACTGGACCTCGTCGAAGATTTCGCCGGAGACCTCGCCGGAGACCGTGTAGCAAAAATGTTGTGCTAATGTAGCAAACCCGACCTAACCGAAGACCTTGCCGGAGACTTTTACCGGAAGACTTCGTCGGAGACCATGTAGCAAAAGCTTTGCGCTAATGTAGCAAAATGATAAAACAGTTGTAGCAAATAAAATAGTTTATTGTAGCAAATCCAACCTCGTCGAAGACCTCGCCGGAGATCTCGTAGCAAAATCTATATATTGATGTAGCGAAGCAATAAAACTTTTGTAGCAAAAAGATTGTAGCAATATCCAGCGCTACAGTAGCACTGTCGGAGGTCTTCTAGTGCCACCACCGGCCGCATGTAGCAAATGTGATGCCCGCTTGTAGCACCAACACCAGCCGCATGTAGCAAACCCCCGACAGACTTGTAGCACCACTGTCAGGCGCACATAGCGTCGCCATTGGCCTATGTAGCAACCCTCGACGCCGTACGTAGCAACGTTGCCGACTACATGTAGCAAATCCCAACACGTAGTTGTAGCAAATCGTGGGGACATGTGCGTGGATTGGCGGCACGGATGAGCTAGCATGAAACGAATGGAAAAAGCAATAGAGTCATGCGCGTGCAAGACAAGGACAGCAGGCCCAGTGCATTCCGTGAACCGTCCATCTCGGGGAATGCGATCCCCCGGAAGAGTGGTATCATTTTCCAAATTTAAAATATCTTGTAGAGCAAACCGTTTGTCCGATTTAATATTCGTTTTCACCGTTGAACTAGTCGCGACGAGATCTTTAAAACTAGATCCCATATTGATTTGTTTCGAGGAAAAAAATTGGAACAAAAAGTTATCCACCCTAAACACATGAGTTATCCATATCATAATATGTAAGTTATCAACCCACTAACACATAAGTTACCCACCATATAAACATGTTGGTAGAGGTGTTCTCGCATACGTATTGAGAAAGTTTAATTAAAACATCATAACCTAGTTATTAGGGCATTGAGACTTTATTGTCATTAATGTGTTAGCGTCTCGACGCGATTAAGACTCGGTAACCTAACACCCTTCGAGGCTTTTTCACCCGTATTTCACGGTACCGGTGACGGAAGACAAAGTCGAGTCGCTAGATTACTGGTTGCATGATGGATGAGCGTAAGACCACATTTATTTATATCATATGCAAAATAAGATTAGATTTAGTTCCTTTAAAAAAATATATGTTTGATGTTTGACACGTTAGTCTTTCGAGGTTGAGTACTTCGTATGCTGTGAGAGTGGCAACCGGCGACGATGCCGAACCGTTAGAATAAATTTTTATATTCTATCCGTGGATAAAATTTTATAGTGATGGATAACTTACATGTTATTTGATGAGTATACGTGCTAGAGCCTGGATAACTCTCGTGTTACTGATGGGTAACTTGTAGGTAAGTAGAAAAAGTTTCCCATCCTGAGCATGTGATTCGTGGGTACATTTTATAGTGATGGATAACTTATATGTTATTAGGTGGATAACTTACATGCTGAAGTCCGGATAACTTACGTGTTATGGATGGATAACTTTTGGTCTAAAAAAAGTTATCAGAACATACTAACATGAGATCTAGTTTTGAAGATCTCGTCACAACTAGCCTAACAGTAAAAACGGATCTTAATTCGGACAAACGGTTTGACCTAGAAAACATTTTAAAGATTCGTTTTTTAATTGAGCTAACTAATTAAAAATCGTGTCCTTTAGTGGCATGCATGCAATTGCTAGATTCAGACGTCCGCTAGATTCTAACATTCTCAGACCGATTGCTATATAGCAACGTCCATTTTCTAACGGAAAATCTATGTTTAGAACGGTCAGAATGTGGCCAGATCTTGCGGGATCACGTCTACCGTTAAATCCTGGGCAAGCGGACGAGATCGGCCATCCTATTCTCTAGTCAACTGATCCCCGGACTGTGCGCAGAATCCATCCCAACTAATCTCGATCGAGACGGCTTGATTTCCCTCCTAACCTCACCCCGTCTTACAGGATATGCTCTCCTGTCGCGTTACTGTTGCTCCTCCGCACGGCCAGGCGCTTCGTTGGCGCCGTCGTCTTCCCGCTGCTCTTTCGCACTACCGGGTGCTCATGTGCTGCCTCCGCTGATGCTCCGCAGGGCGTCCGTCCCGCCGCCGCCGCTGATACTCCTGCTATCCTTCGCCGCCAAATCCCGTATCTTGTCCTAGAAGATGTTGTAGACTATTACCATCCACTGCTAGCTGATATCTCAGTCGCATGTGCTACCATGCAAGCACATGCAGTTAACAACCCTGACTCCTTTTTCTAGGCTTCTAGGAGACCGACCAAGCAACAGTTCAGTTTTTAAAGCGACGTATAAATTAACTTTGGTCCAAACAGTGGCTGAGAGATGGTGCGGTAATTACACATTACATTTTTTGTAAAATATTGCTTCATTCGTTTGTACGTGTTGGCTCATTGCCTGAAACTCAATATATACTACTATCGAATATATGTCGAAGATTTGTATTTATTTGGATGTATTTTAGTGACGTGTATATGTGTATTTAGACAAATCTCTAACGTCTATTTGGAGACGTAGGGTAGAAAAGATGAAGAGTTATTATCTTTTTTGCATAATCTATTTCACGCATTATAATAGTTGGTTGATGTATATATTCCTTCCGTTCTAAAGCTCAGGGTCGCTAAGCCAATGACTTAGCGGCCGTGATCCATTCATGGCCGGTTCTTCGTGGAGGACGAACATGTGGTTGGATTAGATGTATAGGAGGCTAATGGTACCTAGACCGCCAAAGTTCAAACTTGTTTGACGCTTAGGTGTCTCATAAAAACATGATATTTTTTAGTGGGATAACTGTCTTTTAAACTGATGGATAACTTGTATACATATGCTTGGATAACTGCTGTATAAACTAGTGGATAACTTATATACATATGTCTGGATAACTTATGCATAAATTGGTGGATAACTTGTATATATATGCTTGGTAACTGCTGCATAAACTGGTGGATAACTTATATATATGTCTGGATAACTGATGCATAAACTGGTAGATAACTTGTATATATATGGCTAGATAACTGCTGCATAAACGGTTGGATAACTTGATTTTTATACCCCATGTGTGATTTCTTATCCTTGATTATGATTTTTTACTTTCTTCCTACTATCAAGTTTTTAGTGTATTTGTCTAGTAACACAAAACACTGTTGAATATATGTTTAGTGATGATTTGTTGTGTAACTTTCATATATTAGCATGCATAACTATAGTGTTAGCTGAGTGGATAACTTGCACACATATTCCTGGATAACTGCAGTGTTAGCTGCTGGATAACTTGTACTCATATGTCTGTATAAATTCTTTATAAACGGGTGGATAACTTCATTTTTATACCTAATGTGTGATTTTCTATCTATGATTGTGCTTTTCTACTTTATTCCTACTATCATGTTTTTAATGGAATTGACTAGTCACACATAATACTGATGTATATATATCTAGTGATGATTTATGGGGTAACTACTATATATAAGCATGGATAACTATAGCGTTAGCTGGTGGATAACTTATACTCATATTTCTGGATAACTGTTGTGTTAGCTGCTGGATAACAAGTACTCATATGTCTAGATAACTACTATATATAAACTGGTGGATAACTTGATGATTATACCCTTCATGTGTGATTTCCTATCTCTGATTGTGCATAGACATCATTGCGGTGACCCAGCATACCACTGCATGATGTAGTACACTATAGTCGTTGACATAACACAAATGAAACACCGTTCACTAGTATTACATCCCACAGAGTAGTATAACAGAAACATAGCAGGTCCAAGACATGACTATAGGTTACAACTCAACTCTTTACACAAGATCCAGAGAACACTCTAGGTTAAAGAGAGAGAAAGAAACTTTTTACAAAGAAGAATCAGGAATAAATAACTCATAGCTACCATACTTATAAAACTAGTAACTGAACTACTGGCTTGCATTGTTGCTATTGCAATACTCTACAGAAGTAGGTTCTATGGTTAGAAATTCTATTCTTATCTAATTAGAAACTTCGTCTTCACTTGAGTTGATGTATATGTTGCCTTCCTTAACTTTATTGACGAGCTCGAGCTTTTGATGATGATTTCTGGAGCATAACTTGATGTTGACATCGTCTATACGGGCTTCAGAACCTAGCAAGGGTTAAGAAGATACGTTGAGTACGAGCGTACTCAGCAAGTCCACTAGAAAAGGAGTGTTTGATGCACTATAGCTACAGCCACAGACCGTAGGTCGTAGGCAATGCAGGTTTTCATAAACATTTCTTCAAAGGTTGCTTTTATTCTGAAAATCTATGTCCGTCAGCCTTCATGGGTTTACCAGAACCTTCATGGGGTTTCTTTCCCGCCGCGTTCGCAGCTCCTTCCCAGAACAGGGAGTAACAAGGTACTGTTCTTACACTCTGCAGAGGTGCGTCACTTTACCCATGAGATATCTTAGCTTTGTTGCACATCCGAGGCAAACCCGTTCACACTTCCTTGGTGTGAGGCCCAGACTAAGACCCAAGCCAATCACTGCCTTCTCCGCGACCCTGCATGTCTCTTTGGTGTACGCCATCCCACCTATTGAATTACGACAATGGTATTACAGACCGTTCAGATGCCGAAACTATCGTGGGACGTTGAGGGCTCCCACCCATATGCTGCATATCCTCTATGAATTACCATAAATAATATGCAAGCTACGAGTGATAACAGCCACGACCCGCACATCCAGATCCATGCGAGAGGGAAAAGATACAACTGACTTCTTTGTCCCATTCCAAATCTCATGGTCAACGCGTAATATACGGCACAAGAAACACTGGCGACATTGGTTGTTAAGTCCTAGGTAATATGTTCCTTTACCACCGGAACTCTTATAGTAGGTTATTACCTCATGGTAAATAACCTATAATCATATTATTATGAAAATAGTGTTTTCTGTCCTTTTTCAAATGCAGGTGGTGACAACACTGGATTTGTAAAATACTTTACAGAAAATAATCAAAGGACATGAGCAAGTGTGAACTTGCCTTTTGTGATTGCAAGATTATGCACTCACGGTCTTCAAGACAATAAAAGATCCAATAGCGGAAATCTGCATCATTGGTCCGGTAAGGACTAATGTTTAAAGAAGCAAGATGCTTTTATGCATAAGTAATGTAATGCAAGTTGATAAACGTGAATCCCGATAATAACGTTGTTCTAGGGTTTGGATACTGGAAAAGGTTTCCTTGGAATATGTTGCCCTTTTTGATTAAGTTTCATACGTGTGCTTCTTATTAAGGCTTGTGAGTGTGTGAAATACAACCTGTATTTATACAATAATAAAATACATAGTATAGAATGTTATTCAAGGTTGCTTACATCTGAATTGTTTATCTTCAAGTTTTACTTTACAAGTAATGTTACTTATAAAAAATTTAAGTATTAACAATCTTATGATATAAATGAAGTATAAGGTAAGGTGTTTACAATTAATTGTCATATGTTAATTGAAGTGGCAAAACGAATAACTTTTGAAGAAAATCTTACTCAACTAAGCAGAAGTATTTAAGCTTTTAAGTTAACTTTATGAGGTGTTCTTTATAGTTATAGTCTTTAAGTCAGAAGGAATTGCCTTTATTGGAATACTGAAATTTAGTAGTATTTGAGACTTATCTATCTTGGTTTTTAACTGTGTTGGTTTGGTATTAATATGCTTTATAACTTAATTACAACAGACTAAAGTTAACTATAACACATATAATAAATTCTTTAGCATTATACTTAAAGCTTGGCAACAATAAGTGACTTTAAGAATGTAGATAGACTTAGGGTGTATTACTTATGATACTTGTATCTTGTTCACTTTGTATTGTTTCCTTAGAGTTACTTAAGAATGGCATTGTTTCTTTTGAATAGTGGTTTCCTAATTGTTTAGTGGGATAGAATCATTTTCCTTTTTATGGACGAGTGGTTATAGTTTGTAAACAAAGAAATAATATTACTTAACTACTTATGGATTCAATATAGTGTTTTCGTTTGTTTATAACTTGTAGTTGAAGTAAAAGAATGGGTGTTATCTCATTACAATTATTCTTGGAGTTTTTTAGATTGGATAAGGATCCTTTTATAAAATAATCTACATTAATGGTTGAGAATTAATTTAACAAAATTGTATTCAAAGTCGTTAATTCATTTTGAATACACACCATCAATATTTAAGATTAATACTATTTATTAGACTCCATTGATTAATTTTTAGAGCTATTTACAAGTTTTATTTACCTTAATATGAATTATTAATTAAGGAGATATGTTTAAATTCAAGTTATAAAAGTGTTTAACTTTTTATTTAACTCAAAAGTGGAATATCATATTTTTAACATGTAGGTATTATTTTTGTGATCATTTTGGTATATTACATTTATTTTTGTGATTTATAAATAATAAGATATGATTTTAATAAGGTTTATTACTTCATAAATACTTAATAAATAATAAATATTTAATTAAGAGGAATAATAATGCATGATTATAGTCTTAAACTCTAATTCTTATTTTTCTAAGATTTTTAGTATTTTATTTAGATTTTTAACATTTACCATTATTAAAATATTAATTATGAAAGTATTAAAACTTTATAAAGTATTTATTTAAATAATCATCATAATAATGTTTAGTAATAGTTTTAAGTTGTAGATTTTATTTTTCTAAACATTTTCATATATTATATGTATTTTTCTGATTTATAAAACAAAAGATATCAAATTTACAAGATTTAATCATTTTATTTTATTTTGGAATTAATATGATTTTATTTAATTCCCAAACAGAAAAGAGATTGCGTACCTAGACTAGTTCTACCCACGGTCACTGACCAGTGGACTAAGTCGAACCCACTGACGTGGTATGGGATGACGCAGTGATGATGTCAGAGTGAAATAATCCAAGCAGGAACCTCCCAGATCGATTACCGATCGAAGGATTCAGTTCGCGCGCGCGGCTGAGATCGTGTGTTTCGGAGAGAGGGAATCGCCAGGAACCCAACGGTGGCGGCGCCACCATTTTTTGGTCGCCGGAACGTGGCCAGTGACGGCGAACGGCGACAGGGATGACAGATGCTCGGCGCGGGCTCAGTGGAGGAAATAGGAAGGTAGAGGGGAAGTCCGTAAGGACCAGGAGCTCACCACGAAGCGGGCAGAGGTGTCGTCGAGGAGCTAGGTGGCCGAAATCGATGGCGAGCGCGGCGACCGGAAGAGGGGAACGAGGGTCCGATTGTGGCAGTGGAGTCCTTGCGCGCTTGAATGCTTCGGGGCAATCGACGGAGAAAAACGAGGTGGAGCTCCCAGACACCACGACGAGGTGCAGGACGGCCGGCAACGTCAGGAACGCCGAAGCACTTGGAGCTCAGTTTCGGTGTTGAACGGGGAAAAAAGGAGGAAGAAGATAAGGCGAAGCTAGGGTTATCAAGGGGTGTCACGACGCACTTAAGGCACTAGGGGCAGCGGCGTGCATCTCCACGCCGGCGAGCGTCGCGGTGCTGCCGGCGAGCTGCCTCCGGCGTGGCCAGAGGTGGATGATGGAGATAGACTGGACGAAAAGGTATTTTGGGCCTGGGCGTTCTTTGAGCTGCAATGAAATGAGTGTTTTCTGCGCCACCCATGACGTCGGTTAGAAGGTGAGGTACTGGGCCGTGGGCCACTTTCTGGAATGAGCTCGTTCTTTTATTTTTTTTCCTGTTTTCTACTTTGTATTTCATTTTCTTTTCAGATTTGAATTATTCACACTTTTGTTTTAAGTTTTTTTCCAGAAATTTTTCTTTAGAAATTTTTACTTTAATATTCTGGTATAAATTATTATTATTATATACTTTATTTGTTTACTCTTATACATTCCCTTAATCATTAACATATAAGGAGTTATTATATTAAATGGAATAAATAGAATCTAGGGTTTGGGGTTTTAGGATTTGTTTATAATCCTATAAAAATGGCTTCATTATTCTCTTGATGTATATACTTTTCTATAACATTGTTTTCACTTTTATTTGGAGTAGTTAAGTTTTAAAATATTTAATAATATTCATAGGGTTCATTTTTATGTATTTAATCCTATAGTAAAGCATAGGGTGATTTATAATTATTGTATCCCACTTATTCCATGCTCATATGAAATGAGTGGTTAGAGAAATGGATCAAGGAATTTGCCCAAGGACTATAGTGTAGGGTTCGCAGCGTAGAAACCAAAAATTTCCTACGATGTGAACTATGTACCAAGATCTATCTATTAGATACAAACAACGGGTGGATGTATATCCGTAGAGAACATACCCTTGAAGACCGACAAAGCTTAACGAGTTTAACTCGTGGTTGATGTAGACGATCTCTTGCCGATCTCAAGATCGAGAGGAAGTCCTAGCGCCGCAAATCAGCAGCGCATCCGTGCTCGCACACACATTCGAGGCACCGAGAAACCTCCGCCTCCTCGCTCCAGCGATGCAGTAGAAGCACAACTCTTTCTTGCCGAATAGCCACCGGGAACATGTATCTCGCTAGTCCGAGACCATGGGGGATAAATTCTAGAGGGGGAGAGAGATCCTTCACGAGGAGGTGTGAGTGAGAAGTGAGAGGAGGGGCTCCTTTTATAGGAGTAGGGGGAACCCCAAGGGGGTGGTCGGCGCATGTGGGCTGCCCCCTTGACCTCCCCTCTTCATGTGCGTGGACACTCCACTCACAAAAAACCATTCATATGCCTCCACTCAAAATCCCACTCAAACTTGCCATTAAATTTCCACCAAATTTAATGCAAACTCTCATTAAATAAAACTCTTTTATTTTATTCAGAATTTTGTCAATTACTTTAATGACAAACATTCACAAATAACCCCTTGCTAGAATTCTATTTCACATGCATAACCACTTCATGCAATTTCACCCGAAAACCTGTTTCGGTATCTAGTGAAATTCCTGCGCTTGTTCATTCTTTCGGCATGAAACTTTTGCTCCAATTGGATGTCGGTGTCTCTTAAGTGTGTCACCCTACGGTTCGTGAATAACGCGGACATGATCGAGACACCTCTCGGATCAATAATCAGAAGCGGGATCTGGAGACCCATACTAACTCCCACACATTCAACGATGACTTTCTTGTGATCGTCGGAACCTTTTATGCTAGTATATTAATCCCTTTGTTTCACGATATATTACATGTCCGAGATTCGATCATCGGTATCTCCATACCTAGTTTGATCTCGTTACTGACATGCACTCTTTTATCGTTCCCGTGATATAACATTCTAGTGATCAAATCACTTGCTTGCAAGCTAATCAATGTGATATCACCGAGAGGGCCCAGAGTATATCTATCCGTCATCGGGATGAACAAATTCCACTCTCGATCCATGAGCCTCAACATAACACTTTATTAGTTTTGAATCCATCTTTATAATCACCATGTTACGGTGTGACGTTTGATGTTATTAAGAAACTCTTCCGGTGTTAGTGATTGACATGATCTCATGGTCTAAGGATTAGGATCACTTCGTAAGTTGTTATAGCAATATAAACTCAATGACTTTGATCGTAATGCTATACTTCGGATGAATGTTCATCACACCATTACACTAATGTTGTGATCCCGTTATTAACAACATCCAATGTCCATGATCAGGAAACCTTGATCATCTTGTTAATCAACGAGCTAGTTAATGAGATAGGCATAACTAGGAACTTTCTGTTTGTTTATTAAACACACATGTATTAATGTTTCCGTATTAATACAATTATAGCATGAAAAATAAACATCTATCATATACTTGGAATACACATAATAAACACTTTATTATTGCCTCTCAGGGCATATTCCCTTCAGTCTCCCACTTGCACTAGAGACAATAATCTAGTTACATAGTGATAAATCTAACACCCATTGAGTTCTGGTGTTGATCATGTTTTGCTCTAGGGTGAGTTTTAGTCAACGGATCTGCTACATTGAGATCCGTATGTACTTTACAAATCTTTATATCTCCATCCTTGACATGCTCTCAGATGGAGTGAAACCGGCGCTTAATATGCTTGGAATGCTTGTGAGACCTTGGCTCTTTGTTATTGGCAATGGCCCCATTGTTGTCACAATATATCACCATTGGGTCAAACGCGTTTGCAACCAATCCTAGTTCAGATATGAACTCCTTCATCCAAACTGCTTCCTGAGCCGCTTCTGAAGCAGCAACATATTCGGCCTTCGTTGTTGATCCCGCTACCACAGGTTGTTTGGAGCTCCTCCAACTAACCGCTCTGCCATTCATGAGAAATACATATCCATATTGAGACTTAGAGTCATCCGGATCGGTGTCAAGGCTAGCATCAACATAACACTTAGTGACGAGCTCTTCTTCACCTCCGTATACAAGAAACATATCCTTAGTTCTTCGTAAGTACTTAAGGATATTCTTGACCGCTATCGATGTCAACACGGATCCGATTGGTACCTACTAGTCAAACTAATAGCATGTGCCACATCGGTCTTGTACATAGCATGGCGTACATTATAGAGCCTATGGTGAAGCATAGGGACTTTGTCCATTATCTCTCTTTCTTCCGCTAAAGCCGGACTTTGAGTCTTACTCAATGTCTTGCCTTGCAACATAGGTAAGAACCCTTCTTACTTCCGTCCATTTTAAACTTCTTTAAAATCTTATCAAGGTATGTACTTTATGATAGCCCTATTAGGCGCCTAGATCTATCTCTATAGATCTTTATGCCTAATATGTATGACGCTTCACCTAGGTCCTTCATTGAAAATTTGTTGTTTAGATAACTTTTAACATTGTTTAAAAGATCTATATCATTTCCGATAAATAATATGTCATCCACATATAATATCAGAAATGCCACATTGCTCCCACTCACTTTCTTGTAAATACAAGCTTCTCCATAAGTTTGGACAAATCCAAACTCTTTGATCACCTCATCAAAGCGGAGATTCCAACTTCGTGATGCTTGCTTCAATCCATAGATGGATCGCTGAAGCTTGCACACCTTGTTAGCATCCTTAGGATCGACAAAACCCTTTGGTTGTATCATATACAACTCTTCTTAAATATTACCATTAAGAAACGCGTCTTTGACATCCATCTGCCATATCTCATAATCGAAATATGCAGCAATTGCTAACATAATCCTAACTCACTTTAGAATCGCTACGGGAGAGAATGTCTCATCGTAGTCAACTCCTTGAATTTGTCAAAACCCCTTTGCGACAAGTCGAGCTTTATAGACGGTCACATTACCATCAGCATCAGTTTTCCTTTTGAAAATCCATTTGTTCTCCACGGCCTTTCGGTCGTGAGGTAATTCCACCAAGTTCCAAACTTGATTTTCATACATGGATTCCATCTCGGATTTCATGGCTTCTAACCATTTGTTGGAATCCGGGCTCATCATCGCTTATTAAATGCGTCGCAGGTCATCATTTTCATCAACCATGAAATTCATGACAGGATTTCCGTGACTCGGAGCTGCACGCATCCTGCTTGACCTGCGAGGTTCGGTAGTACTCTCTTTCGGAGTTTCATGATCATTATCATTAGTTCCCTCTTCAAAAGGTGGAGCCAACTCCGGAACAACTTCCAGCGATGCGCTACTCGCCATACTTTGAAGAGAAGGTTCAATAACCTCTTCGAGTTCTACCTTCCGACTACTCACACCTTTCGCGAGAAACTCTTTCTCTAGAAAGGATCCATTCTTGGCAACAAAAACCTTGCCCTCGGATCTGTGATAGAAGGAATACCCAATAGTTTCCTTAGGGTAACCTATGAAGACGCATTTTTCCGCTTTGGGTTTGAGTTTATCCGATTGAAGTTTCTTCACATAAACATCGCATCCCCAAACTTTAAGAAATGACAGCTTAGGTTTGTTTCCAAACCACAATTCATACGGTGTATTTTCAACGGATTTAGATGGTGCCCGATTTAAAGTGAATGCAGCAGTTTGTAGTACATAACCCCAAAATGACAACGGCAAGTCCGTCAGAGACATCATAGATCGAACCATATCTAATAAAGTACGATTACAACGTTCCTACACACCATTTCTTTGTGGTGTTCCGGCAGGAGTGAGTTGTGAAAGAATTCCACACTCTTTCATGTGAGTGCTAAACTCGTAACTTAGATACTCACCTCCACGGTCGGACCGTAGAAATTTGATCTTTCTATTACGATGATTTTCCACTTCATTCTGAAATTCCTTGAACTTTTCAAAGGTTTCATACTTGTGTTTCATCAAGTAGATATAACCGTATCTACTCAAATCATCCGTGAAAGTAACAAAATAACGATATCCACCTCGCGCCGACACACTCATTGGACCACATACATCAGAATGTATGATTTCCAATAAATCTGTCGCCCGTTCCATTGAACCGGAAAACGACATTCTAGTCATCTTGCCCATAAGGCATGGCTCACATGTATCAAATGATTCAAAATAAAGTGATTCCAAAAGTCCATCCGAATGGTGCTTCTTCATGCGTTTAACGCCAATATGACCTAGACGGCAGTGCCACATATATGCGGATATATCATCATTAAGTTTAATCCTTTTAGCATCAACATTATGAATATGTGTAACATTATCATCGAGATCTAATAGAAATAAACCATTCATCATCGGTGCATGACCATAAAAGATTTCATTCATATAAATGGAACAACCATTGTTCTCGGATTTAAATGAATAACCACTTCGCATAAAACACGATCCAGATACAATGTCCATGCTCAGTGCAGGCACCAGATAACAATTATTCAAGTTTATAACTAATCCCGACGGAAAATGGAGAGGCAGCGTTCCGACGACGATCACATCAACGCTTGATCCATTGCCGACACGCATCTTGACCTCACCCCTTGCTAGCGGTTGCTTTTTCCTTAACCCCTGATTCGAGTTACAAATATTAGCAACTGAACCGGTATCAAATACCCAGGTGCTACTGCGAGCACTAGTCAAGTACACATCAATAACATGTATATCATATATACCTTTGTTTGCCTTGTCGGCCTTCTTGTCTGCCAAATACTTGGGGAAGTTGCGCTTCCAGTGGCCAGTCCCCTTACAATAGTAGCACTCGGTATTAGACTTAGGTCCAACTCGGGGTTTCTTTTCAGGAACGGCAACAGGCTTGCCGCCCTTACTTCCCTTCCGTTTTCCCTTCTTGTCTTTCTTGAAACCAGTGTTTCTATTGATCATCAACACTTGATGTTCCTTTTTGATCTCCACTTCTTCAGTTTTAAGCATTGACAGAAGCTCGGGGAGAGACTTCTCGATGCCTTGCATATTATAGTTCATCACAAAGCTCTTATAGCTAGGTGGCAGAGACTGCAGAACACGATGGATGCCTAAGTCAATGGGAATCGTTATTCCCAAGGACACAAGCTTATCAGCGTAACCCGACATCTTGAGTACATGCTCACTAACGGAGTTGTGCTCTTCCATCATGCAGCTAAAGAACTTTTCTGAAGCGTTGTAGCTCTCTGAAAGCATGTGTCGAAAATCATTTTCAACTCACCCATTGTATCAAATGCATTGCCGTTTTCGAAACGCTTTCGAAGTTCCGGCTCTAGCCCATAAAATATGCCGCAATGAACTAAGTTGTGGTCCTCCTGACAAGTCTGATAGACATTCTTCTCCTCGTCAGGGGCATCCTCTAAAGGTGGGGGGCCTAGTGGCGCTTCTAGCACGTATTGCTTTTGTGCAGTAGAGAGGACAATCCTCAAATTCATGGCCCATTCGGTAAAGTTGCTACCGTTCGTTGCTAGTTTCTCTTTCTCCATGAACACATTGAAATTAAAAGAAGGTGGTGCCATCTACAATAGAATTTGTAAAGTTTAGACTAAGTGTATGATAGATTGAGTTCAACTAATCCATATTACAAATGAACTCCCACTCAAAAACTACATCACTCGTGCCTTTTTGGTGATTACATGAACCAAATCCACTATACCAAGTCCGATCATCACGTGAGTCGGTATAGCTTCAAAGGCGAGCATCAAATGGGCATCATATCAACTATATGATTCATGCTTAACCTTTCGGTCTGTACATGCTAGGCTCGCCAAGTTAGAACCTTAGTATTCGCGTGTGTAACTGTTTTACACCCGAAATATGGTCGTGGATCCAAGAACACCCGATCATCACGTGATGTCTTGGAGCTACGAAAACATAATCGGTGCATACTAAAGGAAGAACACATCATTATCTTGATATTTAAATGAGAGATCATCTTATTATGCTAACAAAGCGCTAAACAAGCAATATAATATGCTATCAAACATCACATGTTTATTAGTGAAATGATATGGTTCCCGCATATGATCTCTATCATGTGCATCGTGGTATGATCACTATCATACCTATATGTGTAAGTCCAAGGTCTATGGAAATTACACGTTATGTATGTTGTAAGAGTATCATCTCATACTTCTACTTACAACATCACCATATCATAACACTAGCCCAACAACAATCTAAACTAGACGCCTCTAATTTATCCATTGCAAGTTTTACGTGGCTTAGGGATTTCGAGATAGAACCGTTCTTACCTACAAACATGAACCACAACGAGGATAACCAAATTGTTGACAACTCGTTGCAAAATAGATATTGACTATAGTAGGAGAGACAGACACCCGCTAGCCACTTATGCAAACTAGTTGCATGTCAAGCGTGGAACAGGTCTCATGTGCGAGGACATGTAAAGTTTGTCCGGGCCGCTTCATCCCACTATGCCACCAATATCCAAAATTACAACAAAGGATAAACAACATGATCATCATCGCCCACATACTCATATGTGTACTACCCGTGTAAAGCATCTACGCATAGATCCGGCTCTGATACCACTGTAGGGTTCGCAACATAGAATTTTTTTTCCTACGATGTAAACTATGTACCAAGATCTATCTATTAGATACAAACAACGGGCAGATGTATATCCGTAGAGAACATACCCTTGAAGACCGACAGAGCTTAACGAGTTCAACTCGTGGTTGATGTAGACGATCTCTTGCCGATCTCAAGATCGAGAGGAAGTCCTAGCGCCGCAAATCAGCAGCGCATCCATGCTCGCACACACGTTCGAGGCACCGAGCAACCTCTGCCTCCTCGCTCCAGCGATGCAGCGGAAGCACAACTCTTTCTTGCCGAATAGCCATCGGGAACATGTATCTCGCTAGTCCGAGACCACGGGGGATAAATTCTAGAGGGGGAGAGAGATCCTTCACGAGGAGGTGTGAGTGAGAAGTGAGAGGAGGGGCTCCTTTTATAGGAGGAGGGGGGAACCCCAAGGGGGTGGCCGGAGCATGGGGGCTGCCCCTTGCCCTCCCCTCTTCATGTGGGTGGACACTCCACTCACAAAAAACCATTCGTATGCCTCCACTCAAAATCCCACTCAAACTTGCCATTAAATTTCCACCAAATTTAATGAAAACTCTCATTAAATAAAACTCTTTTATTTTATTCAGATTTTTGTCAATTACTTTAATGAAAAACATTCACAAATAACCCCTTGCTATAATTCTATTTCACATGCATAACCACTTTATGCAATTTCACCCGAAAACCTGTTTCGGTATCTAGTGAAATAAATTCCTGCGCTTGTTCATTCTTTCGGCATGAAACTTTTGCTCCAATTGGATGTCGGTGTCTCTTAAGTGTGCCACCCTACGGTTCGTGAATAATGCGGACATGATCGAGACCCCTCTCGTATCAATAATCAGAAACGGGATCTGGAGACCCATACTGACTCCCACACATTCAACGATGACTTTCTTGTGATCGTCGGAACCTTTTATGCTAGTATCTTAATCCCTTTGTTTCACGATATATTACATGTCCGAGATTCGATCATCGGTATCTCCATACCTAGTTTGATCTCGTTACTGACATGCACACTTTTCTCGTTCCCGTGATATAACATTCTAGTGATCAAATCACTTGCTTGCAAGCTAATCAATATGATATCACCGAGAGGGCCCAGAGTATATCTATCCGTCATCGGGATGAACAAATTTCACTCTCGATCCATGAGCCTCAACATAACACTTTATTAGTTTTGAATCCATCTTTATAATCACCCTGTTACGGTGTGACGTTTGATGTTATTAAGAAACTCTTCCGGTGTTAGTGATTGACATGATCTCATGGTCTAAGGATTAGGATTACTTCGTAAGTTATTATAGCAATATAAACTCAATGACTTTGATCGTAATGCTATACTTCGGATGAATGTTCATCACACCATTACACTAATGTTGTGATCCCGTTATTAACAACATCCAATGTCCATGATCAGGAAACCTTGATCATCTTGTTAATCAACGAGCTAGTTAATGAGAGAGGCATAACTAGGAAATTTCTGTTTGTTTATTAAACACACATGTATTAATGTTTCCGTATTAATACAATTATAGCATGCAAAATAAACATCTATCATATACTTGGAATACACATAATAAACACTTCATTATTGCCTCTCAGGGCATATTCCCTTCATATAGATGGGATATTTATGAGATGTTGATGAGAAAAATTATTAATAAGTTTGAAGTTCTGAATTGAACTTACTCACCCTAGGGATTAAGGTACTTACTATACTTATTTTCTTTTGTTGATGTGAATAAAGGTTAATAGTTAAACCTATTGTCTTTATGTTTGTGATTTTAATAATATCACCATTTAAAGTAAAATAGTGGAATTGTTTTCTAGGATAACTTATGAGAAAGATTTGATAAAGTTAATTCTTAAGCACATATGATAATAATGATTAAAAATGACAAAGATGTGCTTAATTGGTTTGTTATGGGAAAATATTTCTATAAAGCATTGTGAAAGCAAGATGATAGATCAATCAGATGAAATGGATAATATGTTAGGCAAAGATTTAGGATCTAGTGTTTAACAAGCATTCCTATATTCCATAATTCATAATTCTGGACTTCTAATTAAGGAATTCCTTTCCTAGATATATTACTTCTCTATATCCATCATCATGGGTTAACATGATGAGCTTTGCTTCACAAGAATAGTCTTATCCACCTTTTATGCTTCTAAAGCCATCTATAAATCCAATGAGCTTGTCATTAAAGCCTTTTCATAATCTTCTCATATTCTCCCTTAAGCATTCTTCACTAATATCACTTCAATAGATGTATGCATCAAATCTTACTTCACTTCAAGTGCTTTGTATTTCCAAAGAGGAAAATACTACTTTAATCCAATGTTGCTCCAACATCATTTTAATCATACTATCTTGTCTCCACTTGACTCCAATATCTAACATTCCAACCTCACATTATATTAATGTGACTTGTAATGACTAATCTAGGATACTATATCTATATTATGGCTCCATCATGTTTTATCCACCAATGCTACTTATACATGATATAAGCATTCAATCTTGGTGAGTAAGGCATGATCATTATGATCCTTGGATCCTTTATGGTTTAGGTTTCCAGTTGACTAAACAAGGCTTCACCAATACAATATTACAGTTGTATTCTAATTATCTGCTATTTTAGCTCTATTGGATTAAGAGATATAATTCATTGACTAAACCTACTTGATCCAATAGGACTACTCCTGGTAACTTATCTTTAGACTTCATCCTAGTAATCTTCTTTGTTACCATATTGATTTGATTTCCTCCTATCACTCCCATCCTATAGATAACATATAAACTAGCATCACTATTTACCTCTTCCGACTTCTTTCTTTATAAGCCTTAAGTGAATGCTATAATAAGTACAAGATTTGATAGGTCAAGAATTGATAGGTTAAGAATTGGTGAATCAATAGTTGATTTTTCAATATTGATGAACAACAAATATAAGGATAAGATCCTATAGAGATGATAAAGATTGATATGTAAAGAAGGATATATGGTGAATGATCTTAACTTTGGTTTCTTTCCTACTCCATCTCACTAGAGAGTTAAAGTTAGGTATTTCCATGATACTCATGGTATAAGTAGATGAGATTAAGATATAGTTCACTACAAGGATTTGGGTTTATTGCAACAAAATTATTTGTCGCAATATGGGCCGATTTGTGGAAATATGTACCTATTGCCACGAAATTCCGTTCGTTGGCAAGCGTTGCAATTAAACACATGGTAATAGGGTATCTGTAGAGGGAGTGTCCCAACCTTTACACAATATAAGGTGGAGTCCCCTGTGTTTACAATGCTAGTCCCTGGATCAATAGCTAGCATCCGCAGTTTTAGATGTAATATCAAGAAACAAAGGTCATAATATAACTTTATTACCAGGAGGAACATAATTTTATTACATCATACATAGCTCATTTGGCTATTACATTTCATTGCAGCGGAATAACTATAGTCATGGGTCCTTCATCTTCAAAGTGCCACAGGCAGATGTTGGTTGTAGACTTTGTAATCCTAATCAATCAATCTTCACTAAAACAATCACACCTGCAACATTACAAGTTACAGCCGAAAGGGTCAATACATTTGAATTGTATTGGCAAGCTTCACTACTATGTATAATATGAGTGGATCCTATCAGTACATGCATATTTGGCTAAGTAGAGTTTAAGGCTCATTTGCATAAAGCAAAATTTATCCTATCTTTTCAAAAATGGTTTTGGTCCTTTTTCAAATCTCTTTTTCCAAGTTCCTTGAACTCCTTGGTAGAAACTCAAGTGTTCAAGTCCTTGTCAAAAATCTCTTGAGCTCCTTGGTAACCCCAAGTGCATCAAGTTTTATCAAAATCACATGAGTTCCTTGGTAACCCCAAGTGTTCATGTTTTCATCTCTTGAGTTCCTTGGTAACCCCAAGTACATCAAGTCTTTAAAAGTTTTTTTTTCTTTTAGAAATTAGAATGTCGAGATCTCCCATAGCTTCAAACTTTAGTTGCTCAGTATTGTCCATAACCGGGGACACGGCTAAGTACTTAGATTTTATTATCTTCTGCAGAAGTTGTACACTTTACCCACATGGCACAATCCCATCCTTTTTCCACCAGTGGCCACTGGATTAGCACTCACTAAGATGGAGTACTGGCAGATTGAGAATGTGACGAAGTCTTTCCAAAGGGTTCTCCCATACACCATTGCTAGCTTGTCCTCAGCACCCATGAAGCATTCCAGATCCCCATGTCCAGTAAACTGAAGACAATGCATGGGTCTTCCCAATGTAGTTGACTAAGCCAGAGCCATAATAGCATGTGGTTGCACACGAAAGCCAAAATTGGAGAAACATGTTCAATCTCTAAGTTTCCTGGGTGGTTTCCTTTGGAGCACAACACAAAGATATTGCCATAGACATGGTTCCTTTTGTTGCCACCTTCTCCAAAACTCAAAGTATCCTTGGCCACCCAGGTGGTTCATTGAGTCCTTGTTTTATTATAAAAACACAAGTCCTTTTCTCAACTTCATAAAATCTCAACATGTATCTCTTTTCAAAATATAGCATGGCTAAGCATGTACAACTACATTGTTTTCTCTAAGGAATATTTAGGGAATCCTATTAGGATTTTAGCGTAGCATAAGTATAAAATATCTATTCATGCATGTTTCAAAATCCACTAAGTATAATGAAAATAGTAGGACTTTAGATGATAGTGTAACTTGCCTTTTTGATAGGGAATGGTGGTTCAGTCCTTGATCTTGCTAGTCTCACACTTTGCTAATTTCACTACATTCAATCAAGCAAATTCTATATCAAGTAGCATTCCAACCAATAATCAATCAACAATTCACACACACAAATCAATGGGATCTAAGTCATGCATGGGAGCATGCAAGAGATGGTTCTATTTGTAAAGATGGTCTTCCCTAGGCTTCTAAACTTTGTAAGTTCCAAATTGGTCATTTTCCAAAGTGGCAAAGTCATTTGCAAAAGGGTTTTGTCCATAAACCATTTTTAAATCCAATCATCATTTTATGTGGTGGAAAATATTTTTATCAAAAACTTTATGTTTTTCACCAAATGAGTTGCCATTGCAAAACTTGGTGTTTTTGGTCAGTAGGTTTGGTCCAAAACATTTTCAAAAAGTTTTCTTTACAAAAGCATTTTCATAATAAAATCAATAATTTTATTTGGCTAGAAATTGGCTAAGTCAAATCCAACCTAAAATTTACCAAAATCATTTTCCAATCTATGGGTTGGTTCCTAGGGTCAGTGAGTTTACAACAAACCATTTTGCAAAGGTTCTAACCCTAAAAACATTTTTAGACAATTTTTCTAATCTAAACAAGCATACAAAAGTATCTGCAAAAACAAGCAAACTAACAGATACTATTTACTAAACCAAAGGCATGGTTGGATAGGGTTTGTTCCACTGAATCCAACGGTATCAAATTTGTAAATTTTGGACGTGTGGATCGAAAGTTACAAAGTTTTGAAATTGCAACTTAAATCTGATTTCCAAATTCTGTTTTAAACAGACCTGGCCACGCGTCGCAATCTCATTGGACGGTACCGGTTCGGTCGGATCGGGCTCTGCAGTGCGTTGGATCTAAACAAATCGTGTGGTCCAGAAAGCATACCTCTTCGCGGTTAAGTGGATCTATCTAGTCTCTCCGATCTAAATCGAACGGCTGCTAATGCCTGGTCAAGATCTGGCGGCGCGACGACGGTGGCGCGCGGCGGCGACGGTCTGGCTGCAGGCTAACGGCAGTTCTAGGAAGCAAGGAAGACAGAGGGGGTGCTTACCGTGTTCGTGAGGACGAGGTGATGCTGGACGTGTGATCGGCATGTCAAGGGGCGCACGGGGTCGGCTGCAATTCCTCGCCGGAGTTTGCAACGGCGTCTGGCGGCTCTGGTTGTGGTCGGAGGCGGTGCTGTGGTTCACCCTGAGACAAAACGGAGACGCGGTTAGATGCACAGGATCCAGGTAAAGCTGTGTGCGTGAACTAGAGGGCGCGGGGCGGTCTGAACTTACTGGAGGAGCTCGATGGAGACGAGACAGACGGTGGCGCTCAGAACTTTGTCGAAGACGGCTCCCTGGGGCGCCCGCGGTCAAACGAGGGGCACGGACAGATGCGTCAGGAGGTGAGGAATCTCTTAGTGTGCTCAGGGAGGCAGGAGGTGGTTGTGGTTTGTCGGATTTCACCGGAGGAGCTTGTCGGAACAACGGCGGTGCAGGGCCAATTCGAGGCAGCCTGGTGGCGATGTGGAGCTGGTGTTTGAGGGAAAAGACAGAGGGAGGAGAGGTGCTTATGTACGCATGGTCGGGGCGAGATTAACACGGCCATTATTCGTGAATTGATCGCGGCTTTGAATGACAGCAACGGCAGCGAGGTTTTAGGGAAGGAGGTCGCGCGGGTGAGGAGGATGAACAGGGAGGTGGGGTCCAGTCGTCAGTGGGAATGCGAGAAGGAAGGGAGGTCCACCGGTCAGTGTCTCCGTGGGTCAGTTGCCAGGTGTGAAGCGTTTTCTTCGGGGAGGAAAGCTGGGCTGGTTCCTGGGCTTATGGGCTTGGCCGGCTGGGCTAGGTCCAAACTCTATTTTTTTATGTCTGCTGCCTTTTTCTTTTTCTTTAACTATTTCCTGTTTTGAAATTCAAACAACCAAACAATGTTCAAATTCATTCAAACTTTCACCACACATTGTAGCATTGAATCTGGTTCTGTTCAGTAGCATAAACCAAATTCCAAAACCAAAATAATAATTTTATTTTAGGTCCAATATTAATTAAATAAATAGACCATTGTTATTAAATCAAAATAGAATTTGATGTTTATTTTAAAACTCTATTTTGAAATCTAATTATTTTCAAAACCAAATCAATAGGTTTTGTTTGGGAATATAAAATACTTGGAAAACTTGTTTTAAATAAATAAATAAGTTTTGTTATTTTGGAAATAGTAAAACCTTTATTATTAAAACTTGGATATTAAATCCTTATTAATTTATTTAATTTAAACCTTTACTATTTTTATCAAAACAAAATGTTTTAAATCAAAGCTTGGCCAAGGCTTAATTTGGCTTTATAAAATATAAAAATTCTTTTTCTTTTGAAAATCAAATCCTTTTATTTAAAAGATCCAAAATAGCAATTCCAAAATATTTTATTTTCCTTTTATTAAATGTTTATCCTTTTAAATCCCTTTAGGATTTATTTGATCCAAATTGTTTTAAAGATTTCCAATTGGATTCAAAAAGTTTTTTTTGGCCCTGAAAATCAAACAAAGTTTTATTTTATTCATTTATTTTTCACATAACAAGATTTAGGAAATCTTGGGATGTGACACTATCGCAACGAAAAAGCAATCGTGGCAGTAAATTGTTCTATTGCAACAACAATGAGGCCACTTGCCACATTTTTTCCCGTGGCAACACCCACTTATCACCACAATTTGGTTTGTGGAGATAACTTAATGCAACATACGAATAAAACGTGGCAATTACTAGTTTGTGGCGATAGACATTTGTGGCGATAGACATTTGTGGCGATAATAAATGGCAACGATGCATGTTTCGTGGCGCATGCTCTTTCGTGGCAATAACCTATGGAAACAACTCTTGTTTTGTAGCATTAGCCATTTTGCCACGTACCGCTATGCCCGTGGCATTAAATTATTGCAACAAACATTTCACTCATTCATTGTAAATTTCTAGCTTCCAGTTTGAAAAATGTATAAAAAATATTATCTTTCATTTGATTTTCTTGGTTTGTACATTTGAAATATGGGCTGATAGTTCCTGACCTTATACTGTAGTTTCTACATTTCTTATGTGCTATTACATGTTCAATACTCATTCCTATTGGCAGAAGAACAAGTGCCATTTCACATAGGATATCATGGTATAAATTACATGTAGTATGTTGTTTCCTCATGTATAACTGTATAGTTTAGTGAGTTGTTTTTTCTGATGAAATTTCTCAAAAGAGCCACATCATATATTGCCTTCTCACATTTTTTTGTGCTGGAAATGTATCCAGCAGAAATGACGCAACTTCCATCACTAAATTTGTTACAGAGTGGTTGATAAATTATGCACTACTGTAACATGTCTTATTTAATTTTTGGTTTTTTGCAGTCACCTTTTCTTCCTTTTAAAGCTCTTTATAGTTACTAATAATATTTTGTTTTGACTATGACAAATGTTGTTTCTCTTTTTCAGGACTTCTAAGGTGCTTTTCTCCTTGTTAAAGACTACATGTTTTTTCTACAAGACTATACGTTTCCACTATCTTCTATGCGATGGGCCATGATCAGTTTTGAATTGTTGAGTGTTTGAACATCCTACAATGTACACATATATTCTGTATCAGAAAGGAAAAAAGATCACTTCCATGTCCTCCAAAATTGAAAGGTGATTTATAGAACACACACATGCACTAACTCATGTAACTAGTACGTACCTGACAAACATAAGATCGTGGTATTTTTCAGTTTAGACGGTATACTTACTTGGCTAGTGTCTTGATGAGTGCTAAAATATGCTTGATCTATACTTGTTTTCAGATATAATATAACTGCATTTGCATCAATCTTCTAGTCGTCCAGAAGAAGTTTGTATGAATAAGATCAAACAATGAGGAAATATGGCTTTTTGACCCAACATCAAAATCACTAAAAAATAAAGTTAAGAATGCTGTCATTATTAAATAAAATGCTGCTCATAAATTCGTGTGCGAGAGGCTAAGTGAAATGTACACCCTCCGTCCCCATAAAATGCTGCTCATAAATATTCCAAACATTAATAAAACTATAAGCAGCTTTTGTTTGGATCTTACTATGAATGCAACACAAATGCAGAGGACAGAACAAAAAAATATAGATGATTGTAACTAAAAGCATGTTAACCATAGGATAGGATGATGATTTCATGAAAGTACCATAGGATGGGGTCTTGGGGAGGAAAACACTAGAGAGCTAATCAGATCGAACATATTATATATGAGCAGCTCGCACATTCTGAGTATCGTTTAGAGGAGATAGGCGTTTACTTGCATGACCGCACAAATTAACAGGTAATAAAAAATGGCAAGATCCTTGAGTAGCTATTGTTTATTTCGAGTGAATTAAGAACTTCTGCCACCAATGATGGAAATAACATAACTCTTAATTTAGATAGTAAGTCAAGAGAGACACAGAACTCATGTTTCGCTTACCTCCCGCAGATCACAAAACGTTAGCCAATTTGGGGTGATCAATCAATCAGGTCCTAATATTCCATTCACCTTTCTCGAGACCCTGCAGTCACCGTCGATGGTTAGCGTTGGCAAGTTGCACATGGACATCTGAACTCCTAAGCAAGCATCAACTTCACGGGCAGAAGGAGGAAATGACGATTTCAACACAAATATAATAAATCTGCTTTATTCCATCAAATGAATTGGAGATCAGATTCCACAAACTTGACCAATAGAAATAGTCAAGATTCTTCTGCCTTTTAATTCTTCTCAGGTCTGCGTACCATGGACTACATACCCAGGTTTGCATACTTACAGGCTCAAATCAATCAATCAGGTGATGATTTCTACCAATACAACCATTGGACCATGTTTTCTATCAAACAATATGTACGAGTCAATGTTATGAAGATACCAAAATATTAGAGAAGATGAAAAACTGATTAGAGAATTCTTGATTAAGAATTCTGGATTAGAGAAGGGGATGGCAAATTACCACTTTCATGCACAAGCCACCGTTATTATGAAACCTATCTAATAGCTAGAGAAAGCCTCCATTTTCATGCATGACTATGTTTCACTATTGCATAGACAAATTACCATTTATCTAACAATATCTACAAGTCAATGTGCTGATTCACTATTTTCTATTTTTCTATCAAACAATATTATGAAGATACCACAATTGAGACGAATGGGATGACAAATTAGCAGTACTGAGCAAGGTGGAGAGGGGCGTCGACCGAGAGGCTTGCGACACAACCTGAGGTGAACGATGGCGAAGCAGGGGAGGGGTCGGTCGTTGCATCATTGGCGGGGAGGCATGGTAGGGGGTCGAACTCGCGGCAGCCACAAAGAGACAAGGGAAGGCCCGATCTAGCGCCGGTGGAGGGGAATGAGGGGAGGAGCCAGGCCTAGAGCCGGCGGAGGGGAACCTGGCATGGGGAGGACGATCTCGCGCCAGCGCCGGTGACGGCACGGCAGTGGCAGCGCTGGGGATAGAAGTCGTCGAGGCCTTCTCTAGGTAGGAGGAAGAAGTCGAGCCAGTAGCAAGAACTAGGGGTTTGAGCTGCCATTTACCGCCGTCGGTGAGGAGAAATCGGAAGGGGAAAGGATGAGTGGTATAGAGCGAGGAGACTAGAGATAGTACTAGGAGAGAGTGGTGTCGAGTGTCTGATTAGGATAGGGGTGAGCTCTTTTTTCCTTTTTAGCGGTCACACCTCTTTTTATTATAATTATACGAGTTGGGGAGATGGATCTTGCGACCATGCGAATGGGGAATGGCAAGGAGACATCAGTAGGTGGGAGGTAGGTGACCGGTCATTTTTTTTCAATGAACGGAGTGAGTTAGTGCGACATTTAGGTGTCTTTATCAAATCCAACTTTTTTCTTATTGGGCGTGTCCGATTCAACAACGTGGGTGCGACCTCCTTTTATGATCGACCGTCACAAGAGATTTGTGATTCAAAAGTTTATATAGAACTATTACTTTGTAACTCGAAATAGATGTAGCAGGTTTGTTAAAATTTAGATTAAATCTATATACTCCCAACGACCTATATTAGTTGATTAAATTTGTCTAGATTTGAATGAATCTAAACACTATTTAGTATATAGGTTCATCCAAATTTTGATAAATTCAAGTCAACTAATATTGGTCGAAGGGAGTAGTAAAATGTTTAGATTCATATAATTTTTGACAAACCTGAGACATATATTTTGAGACGGTGGGAGTACTTCATATGTCATCTTGTCGCAGTATGCAATAATTATTGCAACAAAATGAGGTTGAGGCAAAAAACTGCTATTACGTCAAATAAGTATTTTGTTGCAATACAACCTAGTTTTTTGCAACAATATGAATACTTAGCGCAACATGGGAAAAAGTTGCAATATCTATCCAAATATTACCACGATCTTTTGCTTTCGTTGCATTAGCTAGTCTCTATTGCAACAATGTGACAAGTTCCTACAACAACGCGAAATTGTCGGAATAGGGCCACCATATTACAACACCAAGGTGTTTTGTTGCAATACACGTCCTCTATTGCAACAAAAAAGGTAGTTACCGTGACGAAACTAAATTGTGGCAATATGTGGAGGCTATTGCCACAAACGGGAATCTCATGGTGATATTGCATTCTATTGCAACGAAAATTGTCTGTTGCAATAATTATTGTTGCAATAGACCAGATTTCTTGTAGTGGTTGTTACATTCTTATGATTTGTGTTATATTTATAACTTGGTATTCATGAGTGATTATAATGAATACTATGATATGATCACCTAAGGATCAAATATAATTCATTAAGTAATGTATTAGGGTTTAATTTTATTCAATTTGATCTACCCTTAGATCAAATCATGTTTATCCAAAATAAGGTTTTAGCAAAGGTCATATTGAAACTTATCGCAGTCAACTTGATGATCTACTTCCATTCCATCAAGTTAAGATAGGTTTCAATCACTTTGATAAGTTTTTATTTAAAAGCGCGAAAATTATTCGGATTTTCTATGCATGAATGCAATGCACACATATGTGTTCAACTTATTTCTAAGCTTTAATGCTGGGATGTTACAATCATACCTTCATTCATAACTTGAACAATAGCATCTCTGTGCGTAAAATCAGCATGTTCCTCCTCTTCTATTTCTTGGTCTGGTCCGGCATTAAGGTTGATATCTATGGTGTCTCCACTGTACAACCAAAATATGCAACATTTCAGGAATTTAGGTAGCAATAATAGGATGTCAATTTAGTAATAATACGATGAAGCCGAGCGGACCGCTACTCCGAGGTCAGAGATGACTTGCGAAGCAGCGGAGCGGCACGAGGCGATCATGTCAATGGCGGCGCAACAGGCCGGCGAGAAGGAGCTCGCGACATTCCGTGTTAAGCAGGAGATCGTCAACATCGCGCCCAACTCCGAGTGATCGCCGACCATGTCGCCGATGCAACTCGCGGATTCCTGTGAGGATTCCCAGCGCCACGTTTTGGTTAGGGTTGGGGTTAGGGTTGCGACTTCTTTTAGGATGATCCAATGTATATATGATCTACTGTATGTGATGATCCGAAGTTTGATCTGACCTTGTTCGTGTTTAATTCTACCATAAAGGTAGCACTGTCTAAATTTTCAAAAGTTTAGTTTTGTAGTTTAGTATCTGTTCGTGCCGATGCATCTGCAAACTAAAAGGTGTTTAGATTCACTCTTATATACTACAATCTGGATAACTCATGTGTTATGGGTGGACAAATTTTAGGTCTGGAAAATTTCGTCAAAATATATCAACATGCGATCTAGTTTTAAAAATCTTGCCGCGACTAGACCAACAGTAAAAACAGATTCTAAATCGAATGAATGGTTTGAACTAAAAATCATTTTGAAGTTTTATATTTAAACTGAGCTGGCTATTAGAGCTTGAGTTTGGGATGCAAACGTGGGCTGCGGAGGGACAGACACGCGAGCGAAACGGTCGGACGCGGTGGCGCAGCGGTGCGGTGTGTCGGCCCGCGTAAAATCTGCCCGCTGAGTTTGATAATTTATAGACGTCCGTTAGGTAGCAGAGTCTTCCTTCGAGTCGTTGTCAATATTTTTGCTTAATTAATAGATGGGGCAAAGTTTTTACCTTCATTCTTTAAATCATAGTTCCATTTTCTCCAAACTTTTATCAACCTTTTTCCATACAACCCTTTTTACGGGGCTGGGTTCCATTATCATAGAGATAACGAAACAAAACACACACCACATCCACATAGGTCCACAGGTTCATAGTCTCTCGAGAGGAACTAAAAAAAAGAACAACACACCGCAACTGCTAGTGTTTAGAAATATATACAAGACAACAAACATCGGCCACCCACCACTGTTTTTCATAGAAAGAAAGCCAACTCAACACAAAACTCATCATCCTTAGTGACTATGTGTTTCAGTCTTCTCCCATCACCTCACACAAGCGAAACAGATGAGCTCAACATGTGATTTGATAAGTTTTTTCTAAAAAAACACTCGGTTCCTTGTCTCCAGATTCCTCGACACACCACAGCCAGCGCAGTGATCTGCACATTCCTGCTAACAGGTAAAAATCTGGGAATCCACCAAAAATATTGGGAAAAGGATGTTGGGCGATCAGCAGCCCCAATGGACTGGGAAAAAACTGACCAAACATACTTTTCCGCCACACAATTGAAGAAAATATGGTGAATAGTCTCATTCTGCTGACAAAAAGCACACTTGGTGGTTAGACACTTACTCATCACAGGATCCACCCTGATGGTTAGACACTTGGTGAAAATTTTAAATAACACCTGTAGCAGAAAAATAGGTATGTATTTCTAAATGATATCAGGCTCTTCACTTTTGGGAATGAGTGTGATGACCCCATAATTGATCCTGGCCAGATCAAACTTGTGTTCATAAAATTCATTGAACATATTTATCATATCAACCTTGATGACTTGCCAACAGGCTTGATAGAACTCAACTGGTATCCCATCACCAGCTGCTTTGTTTTTCTCCATTTGATCAATTACCTGTTTAATATCCTTTTCAGAGAAAGGACTGCCCATTCTCTCTCTGTACTCATCATTAAGCCTCTCATCTTCCCCCAAACATTTCTTAGCAATCTAGTAGAACAAGGAGTCACAGGGCCAAAGAGATTTTATAAAAATTAGTGGCATGCTCCAACAGATTGGATGCCCCTCTAATGGTATTCTAGTTATGTTGTAAAGAGAACATCATCTTCTTCCTTTTTATCCCATTTGCAATTCTATGAAATAATTCAGTGGTATTGTCTCCTTTAAGTAACTAGTTCTCTTTTGATCTTGTGTTATTTGTTTCTAGTCACCCTTGTGAAATTTGAAGGTGTCCTATGCATCTATTTGCTACTCTATGAGCGATAAGCTGATTGCCACTATGCCATGTTTTCTGTATGTGAAAAAAACAAATGTTTTTCAATGCATGTTATTAATGATCTTTGTTTGTAGCCTTTCATGTTGCATACATAGTTACTTTGTCTTACTGTTAGAACTCCATCTTTCGTGCACATGTTTAGAGTTCTTTGATCTCAGCTTTCATTGCTTGCAAATGGTTTGATATTTATTGTGAAGGTGCATGTCACCTAAAAAATTATTCTTTTTATCACTTATCTACTCGAGGACGAGCAGGAGTTGAGCTTGGGGATGCTTGATGCATCGTAAATGTATCTATAATTTTTTATGTTCCATGATTTTTTAGTATCTATTTTTCTTTGTTTTGTCTACACTTTGAGGTGTTTTTATATCTTTTCTGGAACTAACATATTATCAAGTTGCCACAGTGCCAGTTGCCTGTTTTCTTCTGTTTTTGGTTCCAGAAAGGCAGAAAATCAATATTCTCGGAATTGGACGGGACAAAAGCCAAAGTCAACATCTTTCCGTGGGAAACACGAAATCCAAAGGAGAGATGGAGGAGGGCCTCGAGGGGGCCACACACCCTGGCCGCACGGGTGGGCCCACACCGCGCCTGGGGGGTGCAGCCGCCTCGGGCATCCCCTCGGCCTCCCTCTTCGCCTATAAGAATCCCCCGATGCAGAAACCCTAAGCACCCGATCAATATTCCACGAAACCTTCTGTAGCCGCTGCCACCGTCGTCCCTTGGGGGGGCGGGTCTGAAGTTCTTCCCGGCACCATGCCGGAGGGGAGATCATCCTGAAGGCCTTCTCTCCGGTATGATGCGTGAGTAGTTCCACCTTGGACTATGGGTCCATGTAGTAGCTAGATGGTTGTATCTCATCCTTGTGCTTTCATGTATAGATCTTGTGAGCTCCGTTCATGATCAAGATTTAATCTATTTGTAATCATGCATATTGTGTTTGTAGGGATCCGATGGATATTGAGATTATTATGTCAGATTGGTTAATGGTTTTGTCTTTATGATTCTATCATGTCTGTGTTGTTTGTGATCTTGCATGCTCTCCGTTGTTAGTAGCTATCTTGGCCGAGTAGTTGCTAGTGACTCCAAGAGGGGGTATTTATGCTCGATAGTGGGTTCATGCCTGTAGTTTCCAAGGGAAGTGATAGAAATCTCTTCGGTTATAGATGTGTTGTTGCCACTAGGGAGAAAACAACGGTCTCTTGTTCATGGAATAAGTGGATTGTTTACCTTACACACTTTGCTTAAAGCAGTTGTCTGTTGCTTGCAACTTAATACTGGAAGGGGTTCAGATGATAACCTAAAAGTGGACTTCTATTCATAGATGCAGTTGGATGGCGGTCTATGTATCTTGTTGTATTGTCCAATCGAATCTCATAGGATATTTTTGACTAGTATTGCATTGTTATGCCTTGCTCAGTTCATGTTAATTGTTCTGCTGTAATTTGTTTACCCTTCATGCCATGTTGTTTATCTAAGGAGATCACCTCTAGTGAACTATGGACCCCGGTCCAATATTTACCATCGATGCATCTTCCACTGTTACTTATTTACTTGCCGCAAACCATTACCTTCCACACCATACGTTTAATCCTTTGTTACAGCAACCAGTGAGATTGACAACCTCACTGTTAGTTGGGGAAAAGTCTTAAGTTTGTGTTGTGTAGGTCTACGCGTTGCTAGCAACACCTGTGTGACGTTTCCTTCCTCCTACTGGTTCGATAACCTCGGTTTTTTACTGAGGGAAGACTTGTTGTTGTGCTGCTTTACACCTTGCTCTTGGGGTTCCCAACAGGCTTCCACGTCAACCATGCGCCAGCCAACACAAGTTTTCTGGCGCCATTGTCGGGGACATATATAGAACAACTTCAACCTTTTCCTCCCCGTCAAGCACCAGCCACCAGGTATCATACTGATATCCATGCATCCAATTTTAACTCTAACATATGCATAGTTTCTCAGAATATTCTTGTCTAAAGCAAGTGGCTTCCCGACCAAGCTAGCAGCATATAGAGCAGTAGATTTCTCTCTAAGTTTCATAGGAATTCCCCCAATCCTGATCCATGATTCCTCCATCTAGGACTTTGGTTCAATATCTCCAGTCCATTTTTTCAACTCAATCACAACCTCAGGTATTGTCTTCATGAATAATTTCCCAAAATGGAAATCATCTATTGACTTGGCAGTAGGGAACCTCATCAAGAATTCAGATGTATTTACAGTTTTGGCATTGAATGTCCAACTAGATCCCACTGAATCATCCCACATTTGGAACTCCTTCTCAATATCCATGGCTCCCACATCTTCCCTAACAACTATGATTTGAGAAAAATGTAGTTGCTCCATAGGCTGCGCATTAGTAACAACAACATGATAGAGTGAAATCCCTGGTCAAACTCTGAACTCCCAAAGAAAGGAGCTACATATTCCCAGGGTTTTCTTTCTTGACAGGCCAAAGTATCATGATTGTTTCTATAGTTTTCACAAACCACCACCTCTGCATCAGTCTGCACCTCAACCACAACTATGTTTCCAACATCATCAGTAGGGTATTCACTACTGGTGCAGGTACATAGGACCCCACCGTGGTTGGAACCTGAACTTTATTTCTACCAATCATAACAGGAACGGCCAAACTCAAATTCACGGATCTATCAACAGTTGTTGGAGTAACCGTGGTATCCCAAGTAAAAGTAACAGTCCCCGTACGAGAGCTCTGAATTGGAGGAATGGTAACACTGGGAAAATTTAGAGCAGGATTACTGATCAAATTACCTCCACTATTGCGCGAAGAGGATGCAGTGGCAGCAAATGTAGAGATCCCAGGCTACATCTCGGGACGGTGATTCCATCGATCTTTGTTTCTCTTGATATCATCCTCACGTCTGTGAGCTTCCATCATAGCCCGTTCCCTAGCAATCCTATCATCCTCATCTAGCCTCCGTCGATCCTCTCGCCTCCGATCTACATCCTGCGTCGCTTCCTCTTCTCTGTGTCGCTCTTCCAAACGGCGGCGATCATCTCTGCGGTGGTCCTCCTCATCATGCCGCCACTAGAGCTCCCTCCTGTGCTCCTTATCTTGGCGCCTCCTTTGATCCTCCCACCTCCGATCATCGAACAGCCGCCCATTGGGTCCGAAGTGCGATCTCCCACCACCATATGGCATATGGCAGCCGAAATTGTGCGGTGGCGACCTGCGGGGCCCCGAAAACCGCCGATCCAGCTCTCTCCCCGCTACAACGACCTCTGCGTAAGATCCACAATCCCTAGTGTTGCTCGCTTTCCACCGCGATGGACTAACTGCTCTTGGAGAACGTGGTTGCGGCAGAGTTTGCCGAGAGGGTGATCTCATGAAAACGACTCTCCCTACTCCTCTGTGGCTAGGGTTTGAGGAAACCACTGTTAGGCGTCCCATAAATCTTGTTGGCGTGCAAACAGTACTGGGATATGGCCCAATCTCCGCACTCGGAACCGCCATTATCTTCTCCCTCGGCCCCGTGCACCCGAGCTGCACCACCCCGCACACTAGAACAGAGGTCGGTGTATGATGGTGTGGGTCGTGACGGGTTTTACAAATCAATCCTGCCACACGTGGCCCAATCTGAGCCACAAAACTCATGAAAAACAGCTAAGTCCCGACCGAGATCCTGAAATCCACCGGAACTAATCTTGAATCCATCACCCTCCCGGTAGAATCCCATAGAATCAGCCTCTTCGAATCGAAACCCACCATTCCTCGGATCTACGCATGTAGAAACGATCGCGAGATGCGCCTGAACAACACCTTCCATCACCGGGAGCTTTCTTTGCTGATAATACAGAAGCTACGAGGCAAGATACAATTCAAAACTAAGCTGACGTGATCGTTCGGTATCTTCTGAACCTTCAACATTCAGTCTGTTTTTTTATTTCCTGTAGTTTTCTTCCCTCTAGCTCGGCTCCTCATGTCCTACTTTTTTTGCCGAGCTCACCGGTCACTATGGTAGGGTTATGAGTGGGGCGGGATGTGGTTGTTCGACGTGGAGATGCACTCCACCTTGCCACAATCGCTTCACCTCTTCCGTGTTAGACACCTTGATGCCACCAAGTAGCACAGCGTTCCTACAGTTTCGTCCATGCTTCATGGTCGCTATGTTCCTGTGAGATCCTGACGCATGGTTTAATATGATTGATAGGATACTCATACCAACAAGTTGTAACTTTTTTTCCGAAAGCTCATCTCCAAAAAACCTCCAGGTTAAGCATGCTTGTCCTAGAGCAATTTGAGGAGGGATGACCGACTGGAAAGTTATTCCTAGATGCGCACGAGTAAGGACAAAGTGTGCAGAAAAGACTAGTATTGATCTGTGGGATTAGTATAGAGATCCTAGTAAGCTTCCAGGGGTGACAACCGCCGATCTGAAGAGGCCGGGGTGTTACAACTGATATCAGATCTAATGCTCACGGTTACACGGGCGTGTGCGGGTCAGTGACATAGACATGTGGAGCATGGCGCGTGTGTCCAAGAGTGGACACGGCATGACACATGTGATGCCACTTGACGCACAAACATGTACTAAGAGGGGATGTTCCTGTCTTGTGGTAGATCGACGAGGACGTCGTTCTTCTAAGAGTGGGTGTATGTGATATCTTGGTGCATGACTTAATAAGATTGATAGGATACTTATACCAACACGTTGCAACTTCTTTTTCGAAAGATCATCTCCAAAGAACCTCTAGGTTAAGCGTGCTTGGCCTAGAGCAATTTGAGGATGGATGACCGACCAGGAAGTTGTTCCCGGGTACGCACGAGTGAGGACAAAGTTTGCAGAACGGACTAGTGTTGGTCTGTGAGATCTTAGTAAGTTTCCAGGGTGACAATCGCTGGTCCGAAGAGTCCAGGGTGTTACAGTTCCTTTCGGCTCTTGTTTCTTCGTCTCGCCACCGTCTGCTAACAATAAGGCACTCTACTAGCGGCCGTCTCCCGTGTAGGCACCTCGACAAAAGCGCCTTCCGACACATTTTTTGACCACATGTCTCATCGTTTTTTCCGGCGGCTATTACATTCGTCGTCATGGTTAGCGGATGTCGATGTCACACGATAGTGACCACATGACGGTGACCAAGAGGGTATGACGCAGACGAGGAGGCTTCTATGTGACGAGGAGAGCATGGCGTGGATAAGGAGGAAGAAAGTTCATCTAGCTCCGATCTGGAACAAAGCGTGTATAGAGTATTTGTGTGTTCTTTTTTACTTGTTGCACCCTTAGCGGTATGTATTTACGTATCTTTGTAACTTCATGTATGTTGTAATTTTCATGTGTGTATATATGTTATAAAATATTTCTTTTCTTGCTTATTGTATGCCTAATCATGGTGGAAACTTGCAGCATCACGCATGCATATGACTAATCTATGAAGCGTCCTTAATAAAAAGCTATGCTTATGGTAAATAAAAAGATTGTTGAGATGCTCATTGTCTTCTTGCCTTGTCATTTTGGTTATAGGAAAGCTCATGTACCATGTGCAAGGGGTACCCCGTTGGCGGTTTTCGATGATATGAATGTATTTACAATAACAAGAACTTTCAGGTGACCAAAGTTGAGTAGCATGCGGAGCGACCCTCGTACTCAAGGGACTTGGGATTTCTAGTCTATGGTCTGTCAAGCATATGATTTAGAGTGGACCTCACTTTCTCCTTAACCACATGAAGATGCCTATGATAGGGGAAATGAGAGCTCAAAGCTAATGAGTATCTTCCTTTTGAGCATTGGGAAGCATTTCAAACCTTCACAAAACCGTTTTCACAACTTTGTTGAGTCACCACTTATTCTATGAGAACCTTATTGAGAGCATAGTTGTCATTCTTGTGTTTGTTCCAAAATTTGGTTAATTATGTCATGACTTTGATGCTTGTACCTCTGATATCTTTATATCTAGTATTCATGTGAACTTCAGAGGTGCCTCAACATTTATATTATGCTCTTCAAACAAAGGCAAGCGAGATACCACTCTATCATACCTTATTATGAGCATTGCAATGTTGCTTATGTTTATGTTTCATGCTACTTATTATTGAGTTGGTTTCTCTTCATAGCTTGCAATGATTATTGAGTAGACTTAGTTGCATACTCTTTATTATGAATTGTCTAAGCATCTACTCCTATGCTGAGAATATTTACATCATATGAATCAAAGTGTTCGTGAAAGTTCTTTTATCGCACTCAGTTTTCAACTGAATTTCTTGAGGACAAGCAATAAGCTAAGCTTGGGGGGAGTTGATACATCCAAAACGTATCTAATTTCTCGAACACTTTGCTATTTTTTTCTTATCTAAACCTGTGTGATTTGGATACAACTAACACGAACTAATGCTGTTTTCAGCAGAATTACCTTGGTGTCTTGTTTTTGTGCAGAAAATGAACTATCAGGAAAAATCCCGGAAAATATGCCCAAAACTATTTCTCACCGGAAGATCCACAGAGCTAGAAGGAAGAGAGGGAGGCACAGGGGCAGACCCACCCCAGTGAGCCCACGCCGCGCCTAGGGAGGTCAGCCACCCCAGGCAGCTCCTCGTCCTCCCTCCGCGCCTATAAGTTGCCTTCTGACCTAAAAACACAGGGGGGGTTGATAGTTTTCCAGAAAGAGTTCCGCTCCGCCGCCGCCACCAGAAACCAAGATTCGGATCCAAAAACTCCGTTCTCGCACCCTGTCGGGACGGGGAATTTGGAGAGGATCATCGCCATTGTCATCACCAACGCATCTCCATTAACCACCGATGTTTCCCTCATCCATGAATGAGTAATCCCCCGCTGTACGCTTGGGGATGGTAGGGATTGGATGAGTTCTATCATGTAATTGAATAAGATCTGTTAGGGGCATAGTGCCTAGTATCTCTATTAGCGCTATTTGACTTTGTTGCAACTTGTTGTGCTTAATGCTTGTCACTAGGGCCCGAGGGCCATGATCTCAGATATGAATTTATTATTGAATCATTATGATAGTATTGTTTATGATCTTATCTGCAAGTTGTGTACACATATCATTGTCCGGATCCAAAGGCCCCAAAGTGACAATAATTGGGACAACTGGAGGGGATGGATGTGGTGTGAGGATCACATGTGTTCACGGAGTGTTAATGCTTTGCTACGGTGCTCTATTAAAATGAGCACCTTAATTGCCAGTAGTTCCCTAGAGGCCCCGCTGCCACGGGCTGGCTGGACAGAAGATGTTGTGCAAGTTCTCATTGCGAGCACATATGACTATATTTGGAGCACATGCCTAGGATTGTTTAGTACTTGGATGCTTGTTATTATTTATCTGCAATGCCCTAGTTCTTGAAGTTACATGTTTAGACTCGTCCATGCAACGCCCGTCCATCCATCCCTATGCCTACCGCACTCGAATCCTACTGTTACCGTTACTGTTACTATTGCTACTGTTTCACTGTTGCTGTTACTGCTGTTGTTGCTTTGCTGTTGCTACTGATAAACTTCTGTGAGCAAGAACTATTTCCAGGTGCAGCTGAACTGACAACTCAGTTGTTAAGGCTTGCAAGTATTCTTTGGCTCCCCTTGTGTCGAATCAATAAATTAGTAATGCTACCTGTGAAGACTGTTGCGATCCCCTACACTTGTGGGTCATCAGATACAAGAGAGTAACCCAATTTATAAGTAAAATTGTGTCCAAAAATCATATAAACTATATATTTCCTAGTTTAGGAGGAAAGACGGCGAAGACCACATGTGCAAGGAGACTCATCGTCCACACAGTGCAGCCATGAAAACGCCACAAACACATACCTCCATCCTCGGGGCTGCCGACTTACACCACTTGTCACCAAATCCGCACACGAGTCACAACTTCGCATGACCAAGTCGTCTTGTATCCCTCGCTACCTAGTCGACCGCCCGAATCCCTTGGACATACACCAAATCCAAGGCTGCCTCCCTGAGTAGCATCTAGATCTCCCTTCACATTTCTCGAAGAAAAACCAGTCGGGTCGATGAACTCCCTATCCACAAAGATATCCAAGTCGCAACCCAAGTCCCATGCTAAGCCATGGCCAATACCCATGTGATCGTCGCTGGAAGGGAGACCGAGGCCACCGCCTCGACGTGCCACCACCCTCCGGGGCCATATCCCCGACATCCATTACCCTCGACCATAGAGCCATTTGCTTAACCACTATGAACCCGTCACATGACGAGGGCCAAGATCTCCAAGTTGATGCCTCCAACAATGTTTTTTTTAAATGCAGGGTGACCTCTGCATCAAAATGATGCATACAGTCTTAACGATCAACAAAGACATTGTAATAACCCTAGTTTCATTAAATGGTAATTAGGGTTTGATTGTGCATTCATGAGCATCATCATTTAAAATGTATGCAAGAAATAGATTCTCAAAACCCTAATTTCCTCCTTCTTTGAAATCAATTTGAATGGCTTTTGAATTTTGAAAACCTCAAAATGTTTGGAGCCCAAATAGTTACAAGGGCCCCTCTAGTATTTCAATATTTTTTAAAAGATCTGGTATTTTAAAATGTATCAAAACAGATTTGAAAATGAAAATACAAAAGAGGAAATACAAAACAGAAATAGAAAAGAAATTCAGAAAAGAAAAATAGTCTCTCTCTGGGCCGAGCACATCTCCCCTCTCCTCTCTCTCTTTGCCGCCAGTGCAGCCCGCAGCCAACCTACTCCCGACCCAAGTGCATCCCAATCCGGCCTCGTACCGGTTTGGCCACCTGTCTGCGTCATCGTCTTTGTTCCCGACGAGGAAGCAGCTCCGTGGCGTGCTCGCCGCCATTCACCGCCATAGCTGCTCACCAAGATACGCACCACCGATGGTCCCGACGCATACAAGATCCCCCTGGACGCCACCGACGAACTCTAGCACCAGTTCCCCTCTCTCCTCCTCTCCAGCGCGCAAACCCTAACCCGCTCTTGCAGACGCCGGTGAGCGTCACCGTCTCCTGTCGCCCCGGGCCAACCTGAGGCTACCCCCCTGACCGCCTCATCGCCCTCGTTCTCCTCCTCAAAGCACACAAGACGGGACGACCTCCTCTGGTCGGATTCGAGCAAGAAGCATCATCAGCCGTCGAGGTTCCTGCCGTGGATTTTCCTCTGTCCGGCCTCGCCTCCCCGACCCTTCCATCGCACTCAGGGTGAGCTCGCGGTCCCTATAGACCCCTATGCTCCCTCCCTCTCGATCTCTGCTTCCCCCGCGCCGTGCGCCTCCGTCGGCCGCCGCAGAAGCTACTCGTCGGAGCTCCTCCGGTGACGTAAAAGTAGTGGCGCCACCACTTCTTGGCTCAGCGCGAAGAGCCGCGTCGAACATGCCCTTCCTCGCTGCCTCGCACGCGCGCAATTGCCGAGCCCGACCACAGCCTGGGAGATCCTCCATTGCTGATGTCAACATGACATCAGCATGAGGTCATATTTCCCTTTTTCTTTTATTAAATGTTTTTTGAAAATCATTTCAGTAAATAACAAATATCTGACATGTGGGCCCCTATTGTAAGTCAAATAATTATTTCCAGAAATGGTTTCTGTTTAATAAAATTATTAATGTAATTCCAAAATGTAAATTGTTTTCTAATATTCCAAAAATGATTTAAAATGAAATAAAATTGGAGAAATTCATAACTAATTCATTTTAAATCAGCAAAATATAAATAATATATCAAAATGTTCAGAAAAATGAGATCTACCTAATAGAGCTATCATCATGCATTATTAATCAATTTTCATGACAATTTTAATTAGAAGAACTAAATGCACCCTCTCATATACATTCTGGGTTTCTCCGAATTAGGGTTCAGATCCCTCGGACCCCGTTTAAAATGATCAAGCATGTTTAGGGTTTCAATTTCAATACTATTAACTTGTCATATCATCATACTTGCTTGAGCATTGCATCGATGCCATGTGTTTATTGTTTCCCTTTCTTTCCTGTGTTTGGTTCTTCTCCGGTAGAGTACGATATCGGAATCGAGATCGAAGACCGAGATCAACACCGCCGAAGCTCGAAGACCAATACTTGATCAACTATAATCAAGTTAAGTACTAGGTGTTCGAAGCTCTGCTTTCTGGATATCAACTGGCAAAGGCAAGCGAAGCCCCACACATGATATAATCCTATGATTTCAAAGTATTTACATTCTTGTCATATGCATACGATTCTAAAGTTTTTTTATCGATAGATAGAGTAATCCTATCTGATGCATGTTACCTTTGAAGCCTATATTTCCTGATCCACTGCTCCTAGCATAACTAGGGTTTGGCTTGTGAAGCGTTGCTAGAGCTATTATATTTGTTGTGCTTAGTCATGCTTAGTTGTTACCACTGGTCCATCCGGTTGATGAATCGGAGCTGCGAATGAACCTAGTTTGATAGGATGACGTGGTATGATCGGAGATGAAAGTTAAATAAGCTAAGGCTTGTATGGGAGGCCACAGTGGGTTGTGGTTTTTGTAGTCCCATACTTGCCACCCTTAGGACCAGATGTTCTTACCTCTTGAACCAAGACGAGCGTACAGCCACACGGGGGCCTGGAAACCCCCTGGACCAACTAACTCTTCTAGTAGATTCCATGAGTCACATAGTTCGGGTGTTCCATTCGACGTACGCATTCTGGATCTTCTCGATGGAGGTGAAGGAGGTGCATTCATACAGGTAGGTAAGCGTGGCAAGGAATGGGAGATGCCCGACATCCGTAATCTCAAACCCTGTTCACATCATTAGGGACCGACTTCGGGACTCATGGTCTCGGCGAAATCAAGGTAAAGGTCGTGTCTAACCACCCTCTGTCGGCCTTCCAAGGAAGAGGCATAATGTACTAGCATTAAGAGAAGGTTAGTACGTGTGGGTAAAGTTATACACCCTTGCAGGGTTGTTAATCTTTTCGAAAAGCCGTGTCCAAGGTTATGGATGACTTGGGAACGGACGTGAAGATCATAGAGAACTTGAACCTAATCGTAAAACTTGGCAAGTTAAGTAATGTGTGCTTAAGGATGCTTCCTCAGGGATCGAGAGGGTGATCCTAGATAGGTTCAGCTAATGATGATTCGGTGGATATCAAGAGATGATCAAATTTAGAGATACCACTCTCTTATCCCCTTTTAAAACATTCTGATTAGTCGAGATTCTTCTCCCTCTTGTTTTACAAAACAAAGAGGCTTTATGCAAAATAACTCCACTAGCCATAAGTCTTGCGGAGTACACCCTGTACTCACCCTTGCTCCATTGATACTTTTCCAGCAGGGTAAGTGTTACAATAGAAGATGAGTTCTTCACGGCATCGACATCGACGAGTAGCTTGGGGTTCCCAGCCGGCAGTCTGGGATCTATGGATTGGACGTCATCGTTATGCTTCAGGCCTCTTAGGCCATTTGTTAAGTTTGTTATACTTAATAGCATAATTTGCCTTCCGTTGTTTGATGTTTGTGGTCAGTGACCTCTGCTTGTAATATTTTGGTTCTTCGCTCGGTTATGAGCTTGCTGTAATATTTTTTTGTGTCGTAGGGTCACTGTTGTGTTATCAATTATCTCTCTGTATGATTTCAAGATTTAGGTTAGGCTTATATCAGATAGAGGTCTGGGATTTGTCTAGCCCTAATCCCGGGGGTGTCACAGACATGACAAAGAACACGCATCACACAACCCGAAGCCACCACACACACCTATAAACTCGATAATGGAAGTAAGTTGTGTCATTGGGGCCCCTCTGTGCCTAGAAAGACAACGATGATACTCCACCAGCAAGACCAGGAACAACCGCATACCCCGAGACGCCCTCTAGGAGAAGCGAGAGCGTACATCCGGAATATCAGACTCTTAGCAAGCACCTTATGTACACGCCAAAGAAGCCGTCACCGCCATCGAACCTCCGAGAAGTCTTCATGGTTAAGATCCATATAGACTTTGTCGGTCCTGCCGTCGACGCCACCTCGACGCTAGAAAACGCACCATACGCTAGACAACGCACCATCCATGCGCAAGTCCATCATAGCATGTCTGACACCAAGACTCTGCTTCACCATGCCATAGAGACTCACCACCGTCGATGAGGTAGATGAATACCGCTCCACCTTCTTTCCTCCACCATCTAGCAACTACTCCAAAAATGATGCCCCCAAGAGGTATACCGACGCCCAAAATGCTACCATCGTCCAATCCAGAAACCCCGGGTAGGATGTTTCCACCAGAGCAGCGCAAGTAGTTTGACAACAGCGTGTGATGATGCCTTCAACAAGGAAAACAACACAAATTCTGCCATCGTTAGTCAGGATCGGCTCGATTTTCATCGGCAAGTATTTCTCCCCAACTCGCTGCCGGGGCTCATTGACAGACCCCGAGAACCCGAGATCTGGCAAACCAGCCTTAGGCCGGTCACCTCCGACGGAGAAGATGAACAACCCCACCATACCCAGGTTCGATGCCCCAGATGTCCTCGTTATGCAGATCATGACCAGGTCCATCAACAGAAAAACACTAACAACAGATGGATGGGTGCAGGGAAGGGTCCGCCCCATTGGAATGAGCCCCATCTCACACACCCTGTCGATGCCGATGCAACTTCTCGTCACCTAGATCATATCAACGCCGAACTGCCATCACCGCCGGAGTTGGAGCGGAGTCAACCGCCGTGATCCACCCAAACCCTAACGCATGAGTAGCTTACCGACGTTGTGCTGCCGTGCCGCCCACGCTTTGCCCCGGCAACATTCCCGGTGGCGAAGGGGGAGGGGTGTTAGAGGGGGAGAAGGAGGGAGGGATCAGGGATCCCTGGTGCGGCGTGGTGGCACCGCATGGGAGAGGAGGGGGCTTAGCATGCCTCTAACAAGATAGTGACACATTCATCACCGCCGCCCACTCCCAATGGAGCTTAGGTTTTCACCCAAATATCTTAGAATCACTCATATTGGTTGGAATCGAGAACTCCACAACGACGCAATCAAGAAGGAGAACAACGCCTGAAGGCACCGCCAACGCCGACATCGACCAAGGTCCATGGAGGGATTTCTCCTAGAGTACGATTCAATCGCAAAGATCCACAATTCAAGTAGAGTGGCAATGTTGCGGACCGCCATGCCTGCCACCACATGTCGGAACCCACTATGGCACCTCACTCCATGCCGGAATCCCACGCTCCGCCTTCCTTGGCCTTGTCCCGGGAACGCTTCCCCAACCTCCTCATTCCATTTTTGCTGCTTGAGACCTTGTTTGGTTATGCCCAAGGAGGGATGGATTAACATGGAATGATAGGGAATACAGTTCAATTTTCTGTCAGTACCTCACGATCCAAGTCGATCCCACTCAACAGAATGGGCCTTGAAGCAAGTTTTCACCAAGGTGCATGCATAAGATACAAGAGTTAGTTGTATAAAGGAATGTGAAAAATATCCAAATTAATTACTTTTCCATAAGTTACTAGAGTTGGTTGTATAAACGGTATAGGAAGAAGTGAAAGGTAAAATTCATGTCGGTATAAAGAGACTTCAAATATATTCTTGTCAATCCACCAGAGAACAAGTTATCATCTCACAATAAACTATCGGATGGCAAAAAGGTTCTATAGGCATGATCTCACGGCCAAAACTATGATGGCTCAGTTATAATATCCTTAATTATAAGAAACTAAGTTAAATATGGTTGGGAATTGATAGTTTTCCAACTAAGATTGCTTGATTTCATCAATAAGAGGAGCACAAAAAGTACTATTGATCACTTGCAATTTGGATGTTCTATTTTTCGAAATGGAGGATATCCTGGCCTCTGCAGCGAAAATATGCATACGAACTGCTTTATTGAGTTATTCAACATAGACAAATAAAGAACATGCATCAAAAAAATGAATCCACCACACAACACCTACAAACCCGACAATGGGATAAAATCATGTCAACAATGCCTTATGCCCATAAAACAAAGAAATCCCTCCACCAGCTAGAAACCGGGAATAATCGCATATCCCAAGACGCCCTCTAGGCGAAACAAGAGCGCACATCCGGTTTAGCAGACTCTTAGCGAATACCTCATGTACATGCCAAAGAAGTTGTCACCGCCATCGAACCACTGAACAATCTTCATGGTTAAGATCATGATAAACTCTGCATGTCCTACCAATGATGCCAGAGCCCCCCTGCCCTGCGCGAGGCCATCATCCTACACGCTACCTAGACCCACCGCTACCGATGCGGTAGGTGGAACACAGCTCCACCAGCTGACCCCTCTAGGAATCTCGAGCTCCAAAAACAATGCCCTCAAGAGGGTGAAAGATGCCAAAGTGTAATGAGGTGAGATTCGCAGCATGATGCATGAGGTCCAACCCGGGAGAACCTAGATCTAGAGTTTACCCTAGAGGCTTAGGCATGAGGTGATATTCGTAGAAACAAATCCTTCATCAAGGTAATGTAGGGGTTCGTAGCATGGAAAACAAAAAAATTCTATCTCATGAGCACACAAAAGCCAAGATCTAATCTACGAGATCGGTGTAACGAGTTCATAGAGTACTAACCCTCGAAGATCCAAGCGTTTAATGAGATCGTATTCTCATGGTTGATGTAGTCGTTCACTTGCCGATCTCAAGATCATGAAGACGATCCTTCCGGCGCCGCGTTCCGGCAGCGCTTCCGTAGTCGGTCACATGTTCGTTACTCGATGAATACCTTCCTCTCCCTTGTTCCAGCTGGCAGTGAAGGTTGTAGATCTCCTCGCGAATCCAGCAACACGACTGTGTGGTGGTGGAGGTGGAGGAGTAGATCCTGCAGGGCTTCACCTAAGCCGGAGCAGGTATGGTAGATTTAGAGAGAGCCTTGGCGGCTAGGGTTTAGACACCAAGGGGAGGAGGTGGTGCCGACGGCTAGGTCTAGGGATAGGTGGCAGCGTTTTAGAGGAGCTAGGGCGCCGGCGACAAGGAGGGCAGGCGGTGGCCTAGGGTTTGGGGTGAGGGCCAAGGGGGTGCCCTACCCCCTCCTTTTATGGGTGGGAAGGTGGATAGGGGAGGCCGAGTCCTCCCCTAACTCCCCTTGGTGGCCGGAGGCAAGGAGGGAGAGGGAAACCTCTCCCTTCTAGGTTTCCTCTCCTCCCTCCACTAGGATTTTGACTTTCAATGTTGGGATTTGACTTTTCAAATTGGAGTTTGACTATTCAAACTAGAGTTCGATTATTTCTCTTCCCATTGCCCAACCAAATGACCTAGGGTATGATGAAACCATTCCACATTGGCATGGCACATTCATGTACCCCCCATATGGGGTGGTGGACCTTCCAGAACCTTCTAGAAGCTTCCGGTGAAAACACCAAAAACATTTCCGAACCCTAGAAATTGAATTTCCTTATATGAATCTTATTCTTTGGACCATTACGGATCTCCTCGTGATGTACCGGATCCAATCCGAGACTCCGAACAACATTCGGTCTCCAACTCATTTCCATATCTACTAAACAACATCGAATCCTTAAGTGTGTCTCCCTACGGTTCGTGAATTATGCAGACATGATCGAGACACTTCTATGATCAATAACCAATAGAGGAATATGGAAATTCATATGGCTCCCACATATTTCTATGATTACTTCGTCATCGAATGAACTATTTACATACGCTACTGAGTCCATTTGTCGCGTGATACTTTACTTATCCGAGGTTTGATCGTCGTTATCTCTATACCTAGATCAACCTCGTTACCGATAAGTACGCTTTACTCGTTCTGTGATATGACATACCTTGTGACCTAGTCACATGCTTGCAAGCCAATTGGATGACATTCCACCGAGAGGGCCCAGAGTATATCTATCCTTCATATGGATGGACAAATACCACTCTTTATCCATGTGCCTCAACACATACTTTCAGAATACCTAATGACACCTTTATAACCACCCAGTTATGGAAGTGGTGTTTGATGTCATCAAAGCATCCATTCGGTGATGGTGATTAACATGATCTCATGGTCGAAGGATTAGGTTACTATGTATTTGAAAGATTGTGGCAAACGAACTTTAAATGACTTGATCTTACGCTACGCTTACTATAGGAGTGTGTCCATCATATCATTTTCCTAATGACATGATCTTGTTATTAATAACATCTAATGTCCATGATCAGGAAACCATGATAATCTATTAATCAACAAGCTAGTTTCAACAAGAGTCTTACTAGGGACTCTTTTATGTTTACAAACACACAAGTATTACTGTTTCCGGTTAATACAATTATAGCATGGGATGTAAACATTTATAATAAGCACAAAGATATAATAATAACCATTTTATTATTGCCTCTTAGGCATATCTCCAACAGTCTCCCACTTGCACTAGAGTCAATAATCTAGATTACATTGTGATGTACCTAACACCCATGGCGTTCTGGTGTTGGTCATGTTTTGCCCTAGGGAGAGTTTTAGTCAATGGATCTGCCACATTCAAATCTGTGTGTACTTTGAAAATCCTTATGTCACCATCTTGGACATGCTTGCGAATAGCATGGAAACGTAGCTTGATATGCTTTAGCTTCTTGTGTGACCGTGGCTCCTGCGCATTGGTTATGGCACCCATGTTTTCACAGTAGATAGACATTGGGTCCAACGCACTAGGAACTACACCAAGCTCTGTAATGAACTCCTTCATCCATATTGCTTCTTGTGAAGCCTCTGAAGCAGCTATGTATTCCGATTCAGTTGAAGATATCGCCACAACGCTTTGATTAGCACTCCTCCAGCTCACTGCTGCACAATTAAAAGTAAATACGTATCCAAATTGCGACTTAGAGTCATCTGGATCAGTGTTCCAAGTAGCATCAGTGTAACCATTTACAATGAGCTATTCGCCACCTCCATAAGAAAGAACCATGTCCTTAGTCCTTCTCAAGTACTTTAGGATATTTTTGACCGCTATCCAGTGATCTACTCCTGGATCACTTTGATATATGCTAGTCAAACTAATAGTATATGCAATATCTGGTCTTGTACACATCATGGCATACATGATAGATCCTATGGCTGAGGCATAGGGAGTTTTGCTCATCCTCTCTCTATCTTCTGCCGTAGCTGCACTTTGAGTTTTACTCAAGGTCATATTGGGCAACATGGGCAAGAACCTTTCTTGCTATCTTCTATTCCAAACCTCTTTAGAACCTTGTCCAAATATGTACTTTGTGAAAGCGCTATTAAGCCTCTTGATCTATCTCTATAAATCTTGATGCCTAAAATGTATGCATCTTCGCCAAGATCCTTCATTGAAAAACTATTATTCAAATAGTCTTTGACACTTTTAAGAAGTTCTATATTATTCCCAATCAACAATATGTCATCCACATATAGTACTAGGAATGCTACAGAGCTCCCACTCACTTTCTTGTAAATACAAGCTTCTCCATAAGTTTGTATAAATCCAAAGCTTTTGATCACCTTATCAAAACGTTGATTCTAGCTCCGGGATGCTTGCTTCCCATAAATGGAACAATGAAGTTTGCATACCTTGTTAGCATCTTTAGGATCGACAAAACCTTTGGGTTATACCATATACAACTATTCATCAATGTCACCATTGAGGAACGCCATTTTGACATCCATCTGCCATATCTCATAATTGTAATATGTAGCAATTTCTAACAAAATCCTCACAGACTTTAGCTTTGCTAACGGTGAGAAAGTATCATCATAGTCAACTCCTTGAATTTTTCGGAACCCTTTAGCGACAAGTAGATCTTTATAGACGGTAACATTACCATCAGCATCTATTTTCTTCTTGAAAATACATTTGTTCTCGATAGCCTTGCGGCCATCTGGTAAGTCCACCAAAGTCCACACTTGGTTTTCGTACATGGATCCAATCTCGGATTTCATGGCTTCATGCCATTTGTTGGAATCTGGGCTCATCATTGCTTCCTCATACGTTGCAGGGTCATCGGTGTTGTCCACCAACATGACATTCGTAGCAGGATCATACCAATCAGGAGTGGTACGAGTCCTCGTCGACCTCTGAGGTTCCGTAGTAACTTTACTCGAAGTTTCATGATCATTATCATTAGCTTCCTCTCTTATTGGTGCAGGCGGCACAGGAACATCTTCTGGCGCTGCGCTACTCTCAAATCTAAGAGAAGGTTCGACAACCTCGTCTAGTTCTACTTAATTTCCTTCTAGTCACTTCTTTTGAGATAAACGCCTTCTCCAGAAAGGATCCATTATTGGCAACGAAAACTTTGCCTTCAGATCTATGATAGAAGGTATACCCAATTGTTTATTTAGGGTATCCTATGAAGACGCATTTTTATGCTTTGGGTTCAAGCTTATTGGGTTGTAACTTCTTTACATAAGCTTCGCATCCCCAAACTTTAAGGAACGACAACTTAGGTTTCTTCCCAAACCACAATTCATACGGTGTCGTTTCAATGGATTTTGATGGTGCCATATTTAAAGTGAATGCGGCTATTTCTAATGCATAACCCCAAAATGATAACGGTAAATCTGTAAGAGACATCATAGACTGAACCATATCTAAGAGAGTTCGATTACGACATCGGACACACCATTACGTTGTGGTGTTCCCGGCAGTGTCAATTGTGAAAGTATTCCGCATTTCTTTAAATGCTCGCCAAAGTCGTAACTTAGATACTCACCTCCACGATCAGATCGCAGAAATCTAATCTTTTTGTTACATTGATTCTCTACTTCACTTTGAAATTCCTTAAACTTCTCGAAAGTTTTGAACTTATGTTTCATGAGATAGATATACCCATATCTACTCAATTCATCTGTGAAAGTAAGAACATAACGATAACTACCGCGCGATGCCACACTCATCAGGCCACACACATCGGCATGTATGATTTCCAATATGTCTATATCTTGCTCCATTATACCAGAGAATGGAGTCTTAGTCATTTTTCCCATCAGACATGCTTCACATATTTCAAGTGATTCAAAATCAAGTGATTTAAGAAGTCCATCGGAATGAAGTTTCTTGATACGCTTCACTCCAATGTGACCAAGACAACTGTGCCACATGTATGTTGAATTATCATTCAATTTCAAACGTTTAGCATCTATATTATGAACATGTGTATCACTACTATCGAGATTCAATAAGAATAGACCATCTATCATAGGTGCATGACCATAAAAGATATTACTCATATAAATCAAACAACCATTATTCTCGGACTTAAACAAGTAACCGTCTCGCAATAAACAAGATCCGGATATAATGTTCATGCTTAACGCAGGAACCAAATAACAATTATTTAAGTATAAAACTAATCCCAATGGTAGATGAAGAGGGAGTGTGCCGACAGTGATCACATCAACCTTGGAGCCATTTCCAACGTGCATCGTCACCTCGTCTCTCGCTAGTCTTCGCTTATTCTGCAGCACCTGTTTCGAGTTACAAATATGAACAACCGAACCAGTATCAAATAACCAGGCACTACTACGACTACTAGTAAGATACACATCAATAACATGTATATCGAATACACATTTCTTCTTGATGTTTCCTTTATTCAGATCTGCTAGGTACTTGGGGCAATTCCGCTTCCAGTGACCTTCTCCCTTGCAGTAAAAGCACTAAGTATCAGGCTTAGGACCAGCCTTGGGTTTCTTTGCAGGTGCGGTAGCTTTGTTGCCGCCCTTCTTGAAGTTACCCTTCTTATTAAGCTTGCCTTGCTTCTTGAAATTGGTGGTCTTATTGACCATTAACACTTGGTGCTCTTTCTTGATCTCCACTTCGGCAGACTTCAACATGGAGAAGAGTTCTGGTAACCACTTATCCATGCGCTGCATGTTGTATTTCATCACAAAGTTCTTGTAACTAGGTGGTAGTGATTGCAGGAAATGATGAATACCCAACGCATTAGGAATCGTTATTCCCAGATCTGCGAGTTTATTCGTGTGCCTAGACATCTTAAGCACATGCTCGCTAACTGATGTCTACTCACTTCTATTCTTGTAGACATTTGTTGGGCCTCCAAGTGCAGAGGTTTGTAGAACAGCAGCAAGTTTCCCTTAAGTGGATTACCCAAGGTTTATCGAACTCAGGGAGGAAGTGGTCAAAGGTATCCCTCTCAAGCAACCCTGCAATCAAGATACAAGAAGTCTCTTGTGTCCCCAACACACCTAATACACTTGTCAGGTGTATAGGTGCACTAGTTCGGCTAAGAGATAGTGAAATACAAGTGGTAACGGTGCCAGAAAAGAGCTTCTGACTTGTTGTTGACGTGGGAGAGACTAAAGGCAAACTGAAGTAGAGATGGAAGCAAGAAAACATGCAACAGATCTAAATGTGAACGGTGTTTTAATGTTTAGAAACAAGGCCTAGGGATCATACTTTCACTAGTGAACACTCTCTCATATAAATTTATTCTCTTCACGACACTACTCTTAACTACTCTCCGGTTGGACACTCTAATCCATGGTAGGGCTATAAAAGCACTCCTCAAAGTCTGCCTTTCCCAATCTAGATAACCCCACACTGTCACCTTGAGCGCTAGATGGTTCCGACAAACACCACATGTTAGGGGTCCCAACCTGATAAGGTAGAGTCCTCCTGTGTTTTACAATGCTAGTCCCTGGATCAATAGCTAGCATCCACAGTTAAGATGTTATATCAAGAAACAAAGGTCATAATATAACTTTATAACCAGGAAAACATAATTTTATTACATCATACATAGCTCATATGGCTATTACAATACATTGCAGCGGAATAAATATAGTCATGGGTCCTTCATCTTCAAAGTGCCACAGTGTATGTTGGTTGTAGACTTTGTAATCCTAAACAATCAATCTTCACTTAAAACAATCAATCCTGCAACATACAAGTTACAGCCACATAGGGTCAATACATTTGAATTGTATTGGCAAGTGATACTATGGTAGTATAGTGGAATCTATCATCTATATGCATTTGGCTAAGTGGAGTTGAGGCTTGCATTGCTCAAAATAGATTTTTCTTATCATTTTGAAAATACTAAGTTTTTGTTTGGCAAAAACTTTCCAAGACATCTACTAATCAAAGACTGGAGATCCACTCAGGGCATCTACCAATCAAAGACTGAAGATTTGCTTGGCAAAACAATTTTCTTCAATCTAAGATTTCAAGATCCTTGTCTCAAGCCATCTTTCCATCAAAGATTGAAGAATACACACAATCCCTTGTTCACCCACAAGTTTTTATTTAGAAATTGGAATGATGAGATTTTTGATTGTTTCCATGTCTTGATGCTCAAATTGTCCTTTACCAGGGACATGGCTAAGTACTTAGGTTTTACACTCTGCAGAGGTGGTGCACTTTACCCACAAGACTTGGTTTCCCAAGACAAAATCTTTCAGAAGCCTTCCCTTAGACCAAAATGGACGCGCTCCAACCTATCAAAACACTACCACCCACTGTCCATTTGGCTAAGTTCTTGCAACCTATATGATCATGGCAGAGCCCATATTGCCAAGTGGCTGCACTTGAAGCTTCTCAACATTTGACATCTCCAATCCCTTTGTTTCCTGGGTGGCCATCCACAAGTGAGATACACAAGGTTAACCATAAATATGGGCCTTGTGAACCACTCAACCATTCTCCACCAAGCAAGCCCATTCCACCCAGGTGATTCATTTAACTTAGTTGTTTTATTAAACAAAAATTTAAGTCCACAGACTTAGAATAATTTTCATAGTGTGAATATATTCCACCCAAGTTTTCTATTAGCTAGGCTAAGCTTGGTAGTAGTAGGAATCTCTAACTTAGGAAAATCCTACTAAGGATTCATCTACTAGATTTTCCTATAGCAAGATCTATACTTAGCAAAATCCATGCAAGTTTACTTAACAAAATCACTAATGCATAAAAGTATTGGGATAGAAATTATGAAGCATCACTTGCCTTTTTGGTAGAGTATGGGTTCACTTCTTGATCTTTGCAACAATCACACTCTTCAAGTCTCTACAAGTCAATCAAGCAAGGTACAAACTCAATCTACCAATCAAGCAAAACAACACACATAAATAACAAAGTCAAAGGAATGCATGCAAGCATGCCAAGCTTTGTTTTGTTTGAAAAAGTGGTTTCTAGTGGGTCATAGTCATTTGGGTACATCTAATGGTTATTTCCTAAAGTGGCTAAGTCATTTGCAAAAGGTTTCACTTTAAAATCATTTTCAAAACAAAGTGTTATTTTTATGTGGTGTAGAAATATTTTTATTAAGGCATTAGCCTATAGGGTTTACCAAATGAGTTGCTATTGCAAAACTTGGTGTTTTTGGGTCAGTAGGTTTGGTCCAAACCATCTACTCAAAAGTTTTCTTTCCATAAACATTTTCATAATAAGAACTATTCTTTTTATTTGGCTAGAAAATGGCTAAGTTAAATAATTCAACTTAAATTTCACAAAAATCATTTTTAATACTATGGGTTGGTTCCTAGGGTCAGTAGGGTCACAACAAACCAATTGGCAAAGGTTTGATCTCAAAATTCATTTTTAAATGATTTTTCTAATGTTAGCAAGCACACAAAAGAATCTGCAAATTCAAACAAGCTACCAGTTACTATTTGCTAAACTAAGGCTAGGGCTGGCTAGGTCTTGTTCTCCTGAATCTTTTGATATAAAGTTTGTCAAATTTGGACGTGTGGTTCAAAAGTTACAAAGGTTCAAAGTTTGCAAATAAATCTGATTCAAAAATCTGTTTTTAACTCAACACTGGCCACGCGTCGTTTTATCATTGGCCGATAACGGTTCGGTAGGATCGCGCGATGTGGACCGCAGGATTTAAGTGGGAGTGTGCGGTGCAGATCAAACATAACGGTTCAGTTTAAGTGATCTATCGTGTGCATAGGATCTTGATCTAACGGCTCATATCGAATCGATCGGCGGCGGTAGCGATAACGGCAATGACGTGAGCTGTCGGTTAAGCGGCGGCGCTGGAAACGAGGAAGGAGGAGAGGGGTCTCACTGCGTTCGTTGTGGCACGAGGATGCTCAACTTGCCACCGGTGGATGAAGGGGCGCACGGTTTCCTGGGGAATTGCTCGCCGGAGCTTGTACTGGCGTCAGGAGCTTTTACTCGTCGACGGGGAGGGGTTGCAGACCACGCGCGAGTGTTTGGCGAGTACCTGGAGAGGCAGAACACAGACTAATCAAGGGGTATGTCTCAGCGATCGAGGCGAGCGGAGTCGGCGTCGAGCTCACCGGAGTTGCGGGGTCGTCGGTGATCGTCGTGGACGGGAGGCGCCCTAAGACAAACGGAGAATGCGATTAGGAGCGTATGGTCGAGGGGATGACGTGCGTATGCAAGATAAGAGGAGGCGGTCGGGGATTACGGAGGAGCTCGTCGGAGAAAGGCGAGCGCCAGCGGTCTTGGAGGTTGTCGTTGGAAACACTATGGAGCCGCATGATCGAGTGGACCACTGCAGATGGATGCGGTGTATGGTGAGTGTGCTCGTGTGCTCGGGAGGCGTAAGGGAGTGTGCTGGCGGAATTTGCGAGAGGGCTCGTCGAGGCAGCGAGTGCAAGAGACAATTAGAGTAGCACAGGCGGCGTGGGAGGAATCGAGGAAGCGAGAGGAGAGGTGCCGATTTAAAACGGTATGGTCGCGGGGAATTAAGGTGGCGTTAGCGCGAATTGGCCTTGAAATTCTGCAGCAACGGCAGCGAGGGAGAAGGCGTGGTCGTCGCGCGAGGAAGAAGGAGAACAGTGGATGGTGGGGTCTGTTGTCAGTGAGAAAAGAAGTGAGGCAGGAGGGTCCACTTGTCAGGGGCTTTGCGGGTTGTTTCCGCGGTGAGAAAAACGGTTCGGCGTGGAGAGGAGGTGGGCTAGATGGGTTGTTTGGGCCGGGGTAGTTGGGCTGGGTCTGTTTTCTTATTTTTTTTTTTTTTCTGCCTGTTTGTTTTATTCTTTTCTATTTCTATTTTCTGATTTGAATTTCAAACAATTATTCACACATTCAAACAACACTCAAATCAATTCAGACAAACACTCAACTTTATATTTTGAATTTGGTTCTGTTTATTAACATAATCCAAATCTCAAAATAAAATAGTATTTTTATTTATTTTAGGATCCATTTAATAATTTAATAAAATGTACCTTTAGTTATTTATTTAAATAGGGTTTGATTTATTTGATAAAATCACCATTTTAAATCCAAGTGTTTTCAAACCCAAATCAGTAGGTTTTATTTGTTAATAAAGAATGTTTTGAAAACTTGTTTTAAAGTAATATAATCTTTTTACTTTAGGGACCATTAACAATTAAATAAAATGGGTCTTAGTTATTAAATCAATTAGAGTTTGATTTTATTATTAAAATCTTTATTTGAAACCTAAATATTTATAAAATCAAATTAGTAGGTTTAATTTGGGAAATATATAATATTTGGAAATTTGTTTTAAAACAAAATAACCTTTTATTTTAGTATCCATTATTAATTATTATAATAGACTTTCATTATTAAATCCAATAGGATTTGTTTTATTAAAATTTTTATTTTGAAATCTAAATTAAAACCAAAACACTTTAGTAGGTTTTATTAGAGAGAATATAAAATACTTGGAAAACCTATTTTAAACACTTTAATAAGTTTTGATGTTTCAATTAAATTGGTAAGACCTTTTATTTAAAAAGAGTTTGGATATTAATTATTTTATTTAAGAAATCCTTTAATTAAACCTTTGCTATTTTATAAAATGTTTTAATTCAAAAACTTGGCCAAGTTTTATTTTGGTTTTATAAAATAATCCTTATTTGTAAATCCATCTTTTCTTTTGAATATCAAATCCTTTTATTAAAAGATCCAAAATAGTAATTCCAAAACATTTTTATTTTCCTTTATTAAATGTTTATCTTTTAAATCTCTTGAGGTTTATTTTAATTCAAATGGGTTTGAAGTTCCATTTATATTCAAAAGTTTCTTACGGCTCAAAATCAAACAAAGTTTTATTTTATTAATTTATTTTCACATTACAAGATTTGGAAAATCTTGGGATGTGACAATTACCACTTAAAATAAATCTCGTCCGAGATTTGGGAAGATTAGGGTTACAAGCAAATTCAAAACAACTAGGGTACTACCACCCTTAAAAATTTTCAAACAAAAATTACATATTGGCCTTCTTGGGTCCTGGAATTTCTCTATGTTAAACTTTTGCTTTATTCCTATGCTTGACTCATGGACCAAGATTGAGCTTCTCCATAGGCTTGTTCAACTTGTTCTTCATCCTTTCTCGACGCTTGCTTGCATAGTGTCCTGGATTCTTGCAGTTGAAACAATTAATGTCCTTGAGTTCTTTGCGTTGTTCTTTTGGGCAAGTTGCTACAAAGTGACCTGGTTCATTACAATTGTTACACCATACTTGGTCAATTCCTTTGTTCTTTATGTTCCCTGGGCATCCACTAGAGTAGTGTCCCATTTCATTACATTTACGACATTGTACAAGGCTCATGTCTTGCTTGGGCTTCTTGATTTTCCTTGATCCTTTGAATTGGGTTGTCTTGCTTGGAAGTAGTAGTGGTCCTTTCCCTTTGGTAGACCTGGATCCTTCTTGTTTCCTTTGTTCTACCATGGCATAAATAGGACATAGGCCAGGAGTATGATCACTTCCTTCACAAAGATAGCAAGTAGCTTGAGAGGTAGGGCATTCTCCAACAGGATGATCTTCATCACAATTTGGGCATTGTCCTTCATGCTCTGTGGAAGTATGATCCTTGTCTCCACAAATAATGCAAGCTGGGGCTCCATCTAGAACAACATTCTTTTCATCCTTGCTATCATACTCTCTTCTAGGTAAGTTTTCTTCCATGCTAATCATTTGATTAGTCACCTTAAGCATCAATTGGGACTGTTCCTCTAAAAACCTTTGTAATGCTGGATCTTTATTACTATTGTTAGCTAGGAACTGAGCTGTCAATTGGTTCAATTGATGTTGGGTTGCTATGAGTTCTCCAAGGCTGTCAGCTTGGTTGGTGTTGGTGTCATCAACCTTGGAGTCCTTTGGAGAAGTCATCTGTTTGGGTTTGAAGGGAGATTAGAATAGACAAGATATTTCTAATGAGATATTTCTAATCACACATATCTCAATTCACACAAACAATGTGCATGCAATCACAAACCAAACATTTCACTCAAACAAGGTTCAAGCACATACTTAGGCAACAAAATATTTTTTTGTTACACCACATAAGTTGGTGTGTTTGACTTTACTAAAATATGGTGGTCCATCTATATGGTTCACTTGTGATCTTTCCTTCCTTCTTGTTTCTTCTTGTATGAGATCTTGGTTTTTTTTTTTTTTTTTTTTTTGAGAAAAACTCTTGGTCACAATACTTCAAAGTTGTTGATGGCTCTTTCTTATTTTGCATTCCCTTAGTCTCCAAATCTTGAGTAGGTTTTCCTTGTTTCTCTTGTAGTCCTTAGTGGTATCCAAGTTGGAAGTCCTTGGTGAACATGCTGAAGATGTTGAAGTCATTAGAGTTGAAGAAGTTGAAGAAGTCCTTTGCACATGGGGTAGTCTTTGGCCATGGGGTAGGCTTTTCCATCAAGTTGAAGTGGAAGAGATGTAGAGCTGAATCCAAAATGGTTGAGGAAAGAGTTTACAAGTGTTTTGTAAATAAGTTTTTGGAACAAAATATCACTCCTATTTTTCTAAGGGTTTTTGTCCAATCCTAGGGTTTACAAATCCTACAGGCAACACAATGCTCTGATACCATCTGTTAGGGGTCCCAACCTGATAAGGTAGAGTCCTCCTGTGTTTTACAATGCTAGTCCCTGGATCAATAGCTAGCATCCACAGTTAAGATGTTATATCAAGAAACAAAGGTCATAATATAACTTTATAACCAGGAAAACATAATTTTATTACATCATACATAGCTCATATGGCTATTACAATACATTGCAGCGGAATAAATATAGTCATGGGTCCTTCATCTTCAAAGTGCCACAGGCAGATGTTGGTTGTAGACTTTGTAATCCTAAACAATCAATCTTCACTTAAAACAATCAATCCTGCAACATACAAGTTACAGCCACATAGGGTCAATACATTTGAATTGTATTGGCAAGTGATACTATGGTAGTATAGTGGAATCTATCATCTATATGCATTTGGCTAAGTGGAGTTGAGGCTTGCATTGCTCAAAATAGATTTTTCTTATCATTTTGAAAATACTAAGTTTTTGTTTGGCAAAAACTTTCCAAGACATCTACTAATCAAAGACTGGAGATCCACTCAGGGCATCTACCAATCAAAGACTGAAGATTTGCTTGGCAAAACAATTTTCTTCAATCTAAGATTTCAAGATCCTTGTCTCAAGCCATCTTTCCATCAAAGATTGAAGAATACACACAATCCCTTGTTCACCCACAAGTTTTTATTTAGAAATTGGAATGATGAGATTCTTGATTGTTTCCATGTCTTGATGCTCAAATTGTCCTTTACCAGGGACATGGCTAAGTACTTAGGTTTTACACTCTGCAGAGGTGGTGCACTTTACCCACAAGACTTGGTTTCCCAAGACAAAATCTTTCAAGCCTTCCTTAGACCAAAATGGACGCTCCTACCTATCAAAACACTACCACCCACTGTCCATTTGGCTAAGTTCTTGCAACCTATATGATCATGGCAGAGCCCATATTGCCAAGTGGCTGCACTTGAAGCTTCTCAACATTTGACATCTCCAATCCCTTTGTTTCCTGGGTGGCCATCCACAAGTGAGATACACAAGGTTAACCATAAATATGGGCCTTGTGAACCACTCAACCATTCTCCACCAAGCAAGCCCATTCCACCCAGGTGATTCATTTAACTTAGTTGTTTTATTAAACAAAAATTTAAGTCCACAGACTTAGAATAATTTTCATAGTGTGAATATATTCCACCCAAGTTTTCTATTAGCTAGGCTAAGCTTGGTAGTAGTAGGAATCTCTAACTTAGGAAAATCCTACTAAGGATTCATCTACTAGATTTTCCTATAGCAAGATCTATACTTAGCAAAATCCATGCAAGTTTACTTAACAAAATCACTAATGCATAAAAGTATTGGGATAGAAATTATGAAGCATCACTTGCCTTTTTGGTAGAGTATGGGTTCACTTCTTGATCTTTGCAACAATCACACTCTTCAAGTCTCTACAAGTCAATCAAGCAAGGTACAAACTCAATCTACCAATCAAGCAAAACAACACACATAAATAACAAAGTCAAAGGAATGCATGCAAGCATGCCAAGCTTTGTTTTGTTTGAAAAAGTGGTTTCTAGTGGGTCATAGTCATTTGGGTACATCTAATGGTTATTTCCTAAAGTGGCTAAGTCATTTGCAAAAGGTTTCACTTTAAAATCATTTTCAAAACAAAGTGTTATTTTTATGTGGTGTAGAAATATTTTTATTAAGGCATTAGCCTATAGGGTTTACCAAATGAGTTGCTATTGCAAAACTTGGTGTTTTTGGGTCAGTAGGTTTGGTCCAAACCATCTACTCAAAAGTTTTCTTTCCATAAACATTTTCATAATAAGAACTATTCTTTTTATTTGGCTAGAAAATGGCTAAGTTAAATAATTCAACTTAAATTTCACAAAAATCATTTTTAATACTATGGGTTGGTTCCTAGGGTCAGTAGGGTCACAACAAACCAATTGGCAAAGGTTTGATCTCAAAATTCATTTTTAAATGATTTTTCTAATGTTAGCAAGCACACAAAAGAATCTGCAAATTCAAACAAGCTACCAGTTACTATTTGCTAAACTAAGGCTAGGGCTGGCTAGGTCTTGTTCTCCTGAATCTTTTGATATAAAGTTTGTCAAATTTGGACGTGTGGTTCAAAAGTTACAAAGGTTCAAAGTTTGCAAATAAATCTGATTCAAAAATCTGTTTTTAACTCAACACTGGCCACGCGTCGTTTTATCATTGGCCGATAACGGTTCGGTAGGATCGCGCGATGTGGACCGCAGGATTTAAGTGGGAGTGTGCGGTGCAGATCAAACATAACGGTTCAGTTTAAGTGATCTATCGTGTGCATAGGATCTTGATCTAACGGCTCATATCGAATCAGTCAGAAACTGGCGGCGCGATAACGACGGCGAGCGGCGGAGCTGTCAGTTGGCGGCGGCGCTAGCGAAACTGGAAACGAGGAAGGAGGAGAGGGGTCTCACTGCGTTCGTTGTGGCACGAGGATGCTCAACTTGCCACCGGTGGATGAAGGGGCGCACGGTTTCCTGGGGAATTGCTCGCCGGAGCTTGTACTGGCGTCAGGAGCTTTTACTCGTCGACGGGGAGGGGTTGCAGACCACGCGCGAGTGTTTGGCGAGTATCTGGAGGCGAGAACACAGACTAATCAAGGGGTATGTCTCACGATCGAGGAGCGAACGGAGTCGGCGCCGAGCTCACCGGAGTTGCGGGTCGTCGGTGATCGTCGTGGACGGGGAGCGCCCTAAGACAAACGGAGAATGCGATTAGGAGCGTATGGTCGAGGGATGACGTGCGTATGCAAGATAAGAGGAGGGCGGTCGGGATTACCAGAGGAGCTCGTCGGAGAAAGGCGCACGCGGCGGTGCTTGGAGGTTGTCGTTGCCGACACTATGGAGCGCCAGTCGAGTGGACCGACAGATGGATGCGCCGGTGTATGGTGAGTGCTCGTGTGCTCGAGGAGGCGGTAAGGGAGTGTCTGGCCGGAATTTGCGAGAGGGCTCGTCGGAGACGGCGATGCAAGAGACAATTAGAGTAGCCTGGGGCGTGTCGGGGAGGAATCGAGGGAAACGAGAGAGAGAGGTGCCGATTTAAAGCGGTATGGTCGCAGGGGAATTAAGGTGGCGTTAAGCGAATTGACGCCATGGGTTACTGCAAGAACGGCAGCGAGGAGAAGGCGTGGTCGTCGAGGAAGAAGAAGGACAGTGGATGGTGGGGTCTGTGAGAAAAGAAGTGAGCGGGAGGGTCCACTTGTCGGGCTTTGCGGGTTGTTTCGCGGTGAGAAAAACAGTTCATGTGGAGAGGAGGTGGGCTAGATGGGTTGTTTGGGCCGGGTAGTTGGGCTGTCATTTTCTTATTTTTTTTTTTCTGCCTGTTTGTTTTATTCTTTTCTATTTCTATTTTCGATTTGAATTTCAAACAATTATTCACACATTCAAACAACACTCAAATCAATTCGACAAACACTCAACTTTATATTTTGAATTTGGTTCTTTATTAACATAATCCAAATCTCAAAATAAAATAGTATTTTTATTTATTTTAGGATCCATTTAATAATTTAATAAAATGTACCTTTAGTTATTTATTTAAATAGGGTTTGATTTATTTGATAAAATCACCATTTTAAATCCAAGTGTTTTCAAACCCAAATCAGTAGGTTTTATTTGTTAATAAAGAATGTTTTGAAAACTTGTTTTAAAGTAATATAATCTTTTTACTTTAGGGACCATTAACAATTAAATAAAATGGGTCTTAGTTATTAAATCAATTAGAGTTTGATTTTATTATTAAAATCTTTATTTGAAACCTAAATATTTATAAAATCAAATTAGTAGGTTTAATTTGGGAAATATATAATATTTGGAAATTTGTTTTAAAACAAAATAACCTTTTATTTTAGTATCCATTATTAATTATTATAATAGACTTTCATTATTAAATCCAATAGGATTTGTTTTATTAAAATTTTTATTTTGAAATCTAAATTAAAACCAAAACACTTTAGTAGGTTTTATTAGAGAGAATATAAAATACTTGGAAAACCTATTTTAAACACTTTAATAAGTTTTGATGTTTCAATTAAATTGGTAAGACCTTTTATTTAAAAAGAGTTTGGATATTAATTATTTTATTTAAGAAATCCTTTAATTAAACCTTTGCTATTTTATAAAATGTTTTTAATTCAAAAACTTGGCCAAGTTTTATTTTGGTTTTATAAAATAATCCTTATTTGTAAATCCATCTTTTCTTTTGAATATCAAATCCTTTTATTAAAAGATCCAAAATAGTAATTCCAAAACATTTTTATTTTCCTTTATTAAATGTTTATCTTTTTAAATCTCTTGAGGTTTATTTTAATTCAAATGGGTTTGAAGTTCCATTTATATTCAAAAAGTTTCTTCTGGCTCTGAAAATCAAACAAAGTTTTATTTTATTAATTTATTTTCACATTACAAGATTTGGAAAATCTTGGGATGTGACACCACAATTTCATAGAGACGACCAACTCAAAATATACTCATGATAAATATATATGTAATCTAGCCTAAGTGCCACACACGGTGTGCATGCTGTCACTTTCACACACGTGGGGAGAGTAGAGATCTATTAAAGCACTTGAGTAGCAGAGCAGATCTACTTGATTACAAAGCTCATGAACACAACAAGATCATGCATAGAGAGAGAGATGAACACATAGATACCGATAGAGCCCTTAGCCTGGAGGAAGAACTACTCCCTCCTCATCATGGGAATCAGCAACGATGATGAAGATGGCGATGGAGATGGCTCCGGGGAACTTCCCGCCCGTCGAGTCTTGCCAAAGAGACTTTCTATCCCCGAATCTCCCTTGATTGGTGCGGTCTTTGTAGAACTTTTCATGGCTTTTTGGTCGATAATTTAGGGTTTCTGAGTCGGGGCCTTCTTATAGGCAAAGGAGGTAAGGTCGATGGAGGGCCAAGGGGCCCACACCCCCTGTGGGCGCGGCCAGGGTGGGCCCGTTCCCACCTAGGGTGTGGCCACCCTGGTGTCCTCCTCCGTCTCGTCTTTGATTTTCCGTATCATTCAGGGAAAAATATGAACTTTGGCTTTTGTCCCGTCCAATTCCGAGAATATTCATTTTTTATCTTTCTCAAACCAAAAACAGGAGAAAGCAGGCAACTAGCACTGTGGCATCTTGTCAATTGGTTAGTTCCAGAATGTGTATAAAAATACCTCAAAGTGTAGATAAAACATAACCAAGTTGATACTAAACAAGCATGGAACATAACAAATTATAGATACGTTTACGACGTATCAAGCGTCCCCAAGCTTAACTCCTGCTCGTCCTCGAGTAGGTAAGTGATAAAAATAATAATTTTGAGGTGACATGCACCATCACAATCAAGATCAAACCATTTGCAAGCATTGAAAGCTAGGATCAAAGTACTCTAAACACGAGCATGAAAGATGAAGTTCTAACAATAAGACATAGCAACTATGTTGCAACATGAAAGATACAAACAAAGATTCATGAATAACAATGCATTGAAAGACGTTTGTTTGTTTCACATATAGAAAACATAGCATAGTGGCATTCAGCTTGTCCCTCATGGAGTAGAAAATAGATGCATAGGACACCTTCAAAGTTCATAAGGGTGACTAGATACAAATCGTTCAAGAGCAAGCAATATCAACAATATAAATCAATCAATAAGTTTTGGGACAATGCACATAGAACAAGAATGGAAGCTATGCTCTTTTAATTAGTGCCTAAGGATAGAAGGTGGAGACTCAATATAATGGTGGAATAAAGGCCCTTCATAAAGGGAAGCAGGTATTTCAAGTTTCAAAAAGAGCTTCCAAAAATTATGGTACTTGTTAGCTTTCAGCTCTCATTGCTCCTATCATAAGCATCTTAAAGTGATTAAGGTTAAAGTGAACAAACTATGGAGTATATGCTTGACAAAGTATAAGTTGGCAATATCATGTCCCTTGAATACGAGGGCCGCTCCTCATGCTACTCAACTTTAGTCACATGTAAGTTCTTGTCATAGTAAGTACATGTGTATCATAGAGAACCGCCAACGGGGTACCCCTTGCACATGATACAGGAGCTATCCCATAATCAAAATGACAAGGCAAGCAGACACTGATCATCTCAGCAATCTTCTTATTTACCATGGGAATATGGTGATTTTTTCTCTCTTTCCTCTTTTCTCATTTTTTCTTTTCTCTATCTCTCTTTTTTTATAAGAAGAATGTTTCATAGATGTCACTATGGTGATGCTGCAAGTTTCCACCATGATTAGGCATGGCTTAGGCTAGCGTCCTAGGCGTTTCTCTAACACACATACATAACTCCATGAACTTACAATCTCCCCTTTCATTTCACATCGACAACATCCATAAACAAAAGAGCATGATATCAACTGGGTACAATGTATAAGTGCAATATTAAAAACGTTCCTCGTGACAACACGGTTCTGCTAATTCCAACGTATAAGTGCAAGCATATACAACATAGATGACACAATGGTTCAAGTTTATTAGGGGCAAGAAAAATAAAGTGTGCCATCAAGTTCGTGAGAGCTTTAATCACTAAGTTTTCATATAACAAAATACTTTTTAATTGGAAGATTGATGAAAACAAGAATATACTTGGAATGGTGTAACACACCATACATAGGAATTTACATTGGACACTTTGGAATAACTTGGTTTCTTGGGAGTTGGATGCATGAGTAGAGCTTACTCATACAAGTGGAGGCTAGCAAAATACTGGGAGCGACCAACTAAGCGAGCAATAATGGCCATAATCATGCAGAGCGACAAAACATTACTAATCAAAGCATAAAGTGGTACCACATGTCAAAAACTAAATTATCATAGAGGCTATGGTGACCGGTTCATAGTCATAACATGGTGTGAGCATGTGCCAAGTCAAACCAAACAAAGCATCAAAGGAGAATACCACAATACTATGCTTTTGTATGCTAAAACAACGCACGATTCTTTCAAGGCACATTAAGAAATACTAATTGTTTGGAACAAGTAATGATACAACAATAATAACTAAGCATAAAGTCAAAAAAACATCTAGCATGACATGATAAAGTCTAAGCCACAGTCAAAGCAAGCTCACTTTTGTACCACCTAAGCATGAAGCTTCCTACTCTTTCTCCAACACCAATCAACTTATTTGAAACAACTCACAAAGATAATAATAAATAAATACCAGTGAGCTTGTATCACAAATCCACAAATAAGAACTAAAAAGTTCTAAGCTGAAAGAACAAGAAAACTAAGGCTAAACACAGTGCTAGCAAAAGAGAACACTCACAGACAATAAGAATGAAAACTAGAGTGTTATAGGCAATGAAAAAGGAGTGTGTCTCTCCAAAATAAGTGTGATGGGATCCAACCAACTTATTGCATCAAACCACGCAGAATAAAACTAAAAAAAAGACGCTCCAAGAACAACACAATTGTGCGTGAAACAATAAAAATGAAGTGTCTAGAAAGACCTGAGATTTTTATTGATGAAGAAGGGGATCTCTTGGGCATCCCCAAGCTTTGACGCTTGTACCTCTTGAATATTTCTTGGGGTGACACGGGGTGGCATACCCAAGCTTGAGCTTTTGTCCATTCTTCATCTCATTACATCATTCTTTCTCTACACCCGAAAATTTTCCCTCATACAAAACTTCACACAATCTTCATTAGCAACATTAGTGCATTCAAAAGATAATAGACCTTTGGGTTTTAGTTTTGAAACAGCAAAACTTTCACTAAATAAACAAGCTACCATATCAATTCCCTCAAAAATCTCAATTTCCAAAAAGAACCCAAAAAGGCATCAATAAGAAGCAAATGCAAATAATGGCAGAAATCTGTCAAAACAGACCATTAGGTAGAAACCGATTTTTTAGAAGACCTTCTGTTGCTCAAATCAAAAAGTGTTTAACTAACGAAAGTTAGCTAACATACTAGAGGATTTATTCGGAACATATCAGCTCAATACGACTTACATAGATTCCTCAAGAATTTTTACGGTGGAGCACAAAAATCTGTTTAGGGACAACAACTCCTCAAATCTTACTTCCCTCTCATTAGAAGTCATTCTTGGCACAAAATCAAATAAAAAGGATAAGGAGAGGTTATTACAAAGGTAATAACTTCCAAGACTCAAGAAAACTTTTGGGTTATCTCCCAATAAGTACTTTTCTTTAACGCCTTTAAGTTAGGCTTGATAGTTTGAAAAGATAATCACATAAGAAATATGAATTGAAGTAAAAGAGAGCATCAAGAAGTAAATTCAAAACACATTTAAGTCTAACCCAATTCCTATGCATAGTAATCTTGTAAAGAAACAAGTCATGAAAGCACAAAGCAACAAGCATAGGAAAGCAAAATAAGTGCAACTTTAAGACTTTCAACATAAAGAGGGGAAACTTAATATTTTTGAGATACATAAAACCATGTTTCCCTCTCTCATAATAACTTTCAGTAGCAACATGAATAAAATTAACAATATAACTATCACATAAAACATTCTTATCATGAGCCACATGCATAAAATAATTATTACTCTCCACATAAGCATAGTCATTCTTATTAATTATAGTGGGAGCAAATTCAACAAAATAGCTATCATTATTATTCTCATCACAATAATTATCAAATATAGGAGGCATATTGTAATCATAATTGATTTTATCCTCAGTAGTAGGTGGACTAAAAATATCATACTCATCATTGTAATCATCATAGATTGGAGGTTTGGTATCATCATAAGCAATAGAATAGCTATCCTCCAAAGTGTGTTCATTTGTAAACATATCATCATGGGAAGGGACATGGATAGTAATAATAGCACAGCAATTATTAATATCATCATTTTCATAATTGGTACTAAAGATATTTTCAATATCAAAAGTAGTGTGCTTTTCCCAATCATGGTCACTACTATAGGTAACAGGCATAGGAACATCATCTAGTTCAGACTCATCAGCAAAAACTATTATAGGAGCAACATGCTTAGGGGAAAATACTGTTTCCTCTTTCCTTTTACTCCTCCTCCTCCTCTTATTCTTCTCCTCTTTAGGAGGGAGAGGCTTGAAAGGAAGCTTCTCCACATATCCTGTTTTATTGTTAGAGACAATAGAAGAAACTTTGGAGGATTCCTCCTTTTCATTAATAAGAACAAAACTCATATCAGTCCTATCATATTTTGGTAAAATATCATATTTTATAAGATTTTTTATGTAAGTATTTGCGTGGCAATTATCAACACAATAAATATGACACCCATGTAGGACGCTATTCATACCAAAATCACTCATGTCTACCAAAGAAGTTTTTCTTGATAACTCTTCACACCCCAAAAACAATGTAAGTTCATCATGTTGATTATCAGTGATCGTGTTATCACAATACAAACTTGAAGTACTCATTGTATTAGAAAGGTTATTATTATGGCCTAAGCATTGAAAATTGAAATGACACACTTCATAGCAGAGTTCACAAATAAAAGGATACAGGGCATAAACTTTTTTACCAAGATCATTTAGAGCCTTATACCACATTCTAGTTTTTTTATTCCAGTGGGTGATACAATAATATTCTTCATTTTGATTCTTTTCACAAGGTCTATGCATTCCACAAAAATTAACATGCTTATAAGAAATAGTACTTTCAGAAGTTTGAGCATGTTTATTGCAATCATTAATAATAGTTTCATTTTTCATGCAAGTGTCTTTAAAAGGTTCATGATACATGTCCCACTTTTATTTAGGAGCATTAATATGGGAAGCAAAGGCTCTATAATATTTAACAAGAATTTGCGGATCAAGACCATACTTAGCACTAAGCTCTTGAAAATCAACAGTTTCAGCGAAAGACTTAATGCAATCATACTCATAGTTTATACCTGGTTCTTTACCTTTGTCGTTATCCCAATCTTCTGTATTTCTTTGAATTGTTTCAAGAAGATCCCACTTGGCTTTGACCTCCTTACTTGTGAAGGATCCCTCTAAACAGGTATCTAGATAGTCCTTGTAATGTCCTGAAAGCCTTGCATAAAAATTATTAATAATAATATTACTAGGGAGCTCATGAATGGGACATTTGAGCATTAGTGACTTAAATCTCCCCAAGCTTGGGCAATACTTTATCCCTCATGAGGATGAAAATTATAAATATAATTCCTATCTTTATAAATTTCATGCGAAGGATAAAATTTAGAGTAAAAGATAGATTCAAGTTCCTTCCACTCCAAATGATGAAGATCATCTAGTAGCTCATACCACTCCCTTGCTTTGTCCCTAAGTGATAAAGAGAATAGCTTCCTCTTAACTTGGTCCACTGAAATACCTGCAAACTCGAACAACTCGCATAATTCATGTATAAAGAGTAAATGATCACTAGGTGGACAGTTCTATCTCCAAAATAGCAGTTATTCATAACACGTTCAACAATTTTCATAGGTATTTTAAAAGGGACACTTTCAGCATGTGGTTTTAAAATATCACAAGTATCATTAGAATTACCACATATGGGAGATAAAGTATCATAAGAGCAAATTGTCTTCCCTAAAGCTGGGAAACTAAAAAGATCTTTTTCATAAATACTAGCTTCCCCAAGCTTAGACGTTTCCATAGCATTAGGAACAATGGTGTTCAAAAAATTCATACTAATAACATTGCTATTAGCATGCAAATAAAGTTCCATAGGTTTTTTAATTTTCTCTTCAAACACTTCATGTCCTAACTCAAGATAAACACTATAAAACTCTCTAATTTTTTGTTGTTTTCCATTAAGCCTAACTAGTGAAAACAAGAAACAAAAAGACAAAATTGCAGAATCTAAAGGAAATAACTTCGAGCACTCACACACCAAGAGGATGTGAGTACCTTTTACCTTACCTCCCCGGCAACGGCGCCATAAAATAGCTTGATGTATATGCACTTCTATTCTTGTAGACAGTTGTTGGGCCTCCAAGTGCAGAGATTTGTAGAACATCAGCAAGTTTCCCTTAAGTGGATTACCCAAGGTTTATCGAACTCAGAGAGGGAGTGGTCAAAGGTATCCCTCTCAAGCAACCCTGCAATCAAGATACAAGAATTATCTTGTGTCCCCAACACACCTAATACACTTGTCAGGTGTATAGGTGCACTAGTTCGGCGAAGAGATAGTGAAATACAAGTGGTAACGGTGCCAGAAAAGATCTTCTGACTTGTGGTTGACGTGGGAGAGACTAAAGGCAAACTGAAATAAAGATGGAAGCAATCAAACATGCAACAGATCTAAATGTGAATGGTGTTTCAATGTTTAGAAATAAGGCATAGGGATCATACTTTCACTAGTGAACACTCTCTTATATAAATATATTCTGTTCATGACACTACTCTTAACTACTCTCCGGTTGGACACTCTAATCCATGGTAGGTCTATAAAAGCACTCCTCAAAGTCCGCCTTCCCAATCTAGATAAACCCACACTATCACCTTGAGCGCTAGATGGTTCCAGCATACACCACAATTTCATAGAGACGACCAACTCAAAATATACTCATGATAAATATATATATGTAATCTAGCCTAAGTGCCACACACGGTGTGCACGTTGTCACTTTCACACACGTGGGGAGAGTAGAGATCTATTAAAGCACTTGAGTAGTAGAGCAGATCTACTTGATTACAAAGCTCATGACCGGTCATGCATAGAGAGAAAGATGAACACACAGCTACCGGTGGAGCCCTTAGCCTCGAGGAAGAACTACTCCCTCCTCATCATGGGAATCAGCAACGGTGATTGAAAGGACATTTATTGTCATAATCACTTTTGGTGTTCGTTAACAACAAGTAGATCATTTTACAGTTTGTCACTGTCCAGAGGTTGCTATTATGATAAGTGAAAAGTACCCTCACACCGTGGAAAGATTTCTGCAAAGCATGACATTGTTCTGGAAGTTTCAGACCGGAGTCTCTGGTCTGGCTGGACTGGAGTCTTTGGTGTGGACCGAAATCTCCGCAGGTATCTCTGGTGGTGGCTTCAGGAATCTGGCTGGGACATTCTGTATAGGGGTGCGGAGCAAGGTCCGGAGGCTTCTTCGGAATCTCCGGTCTGGGCTCAGACCAGAGTCTCCGGTGCTGGAGGACCGGAGTCTCCGGCTCAGTTGGCTCATGTTAGGCCCTGGTCAATCAGAAGGGTGGTCCGGAGGCTAGACCGGAGATAGGCCAGAATTCCGGTATAGACCGGATTCTCCGATCTGGATTTTCTCCAACGGTCAGAAAATGGTTCATGGAGGGGGCCGCTTATAAATAGGGACCCTTATCCCCTTCCTCCAGCTGCTCGACCTGCTCAAGAACACAAACTCCATTAGAGCCACCAAATCTACAAGATCTCTTCCTCCAACCATCCAAAGTCATTGATATTTGGAGAATCGAAGTTGAAGGCCTTGATCTACAGCTTCACCAAGAGAGATCTTCATTCCCCCTCATTCACTTGAGGGCCCCCATGCTCTAGTGTTTCATTGGAAACCCTAGCTTTGATTTGGTTCTTACAAGCTTGTATTTGATTGTTTTGACAGCTTGCTTTGTATTTGGGAGCCTCCAATTAAGTTGTGGATGTGTGCCCCGAACTTCTTGTAAAGGTGTCATCTTCCACCTTGAAGGTTGCCGATATAGTGGAAGGTGGATCGATCCCGTTGGGGTGAGATTCATCGGAGAACAAGGGAGGCCTCTTGTGGCGTTGGTAGTTTGAAACCACCCCCTCTCCAAACATAGACGTACTTCCCCTCAAAAGGAAGGAACTACGGGAAAAAAATCCTTGTGTCTCCGCGTCCACCACTTTGGTTACTTCTATCATTTACCGCACTTTACTTACTTGTTCTTGCTTAGTTTTATGTTAGATAGTGCTTGTTTTTCATATAGGTAAATTCACCTTAGTTGCATTATCTAGAGAATTTACCTTTCTTGTCAAACCTTAATTTGAAAAGGAAGAAAATTTGAAGTAGCATCTATTCACCCCCCCCCTCTAGGTGCCCATATGATCCTTTCAATTGGTATCAGAGCCTCAACTCTTTATTCGGGATTTACCGCCTAAGAGTATATGTGTAGCAATGAAGGGGAAGGTGGTGGTGAGCATACCACGGTGACCAAGGATGATCTCAATAACTTGTAAACAAGATTGAGCTCTACCATGGCCAACGAGATCAAACAATTGCAAAAGTTAATTGAGCAACTTGTTAGAGATAAGGTAGGCTCATCATCCCCTCCTCCTCAAGAGGAACTACTACCTTCATCCAAAGAGAATGCCCCGGCATCTCCCACGAATAAGGTGGTGGGGGATAATCAAGGCAACATTAACTCCTCCACAAAAAGGGTTGGTGAGAAGGGAGAGCATCATGACTCTCATGCGTGGTTCTCTCCCGACCCTCCAATTCCTCACCCTCATGTAAACAATAGAGGTGACCCACCTAAGCTTGAAGCATCTTCTACTTTTTCTCAATGGCAATATCTAATGAAAACTCATGTGCGCAGCTCTTGCATTGAACTATGGAACATCATCGAACAAGGACTCTATATTGGGGATCCAAACAACTTGACAAGAAGATAAGTTGTCAATAGTCAACACAATGACACCGCCTTGCACATGATTCAACAAGGATTGGATACAAAGGATTACCCACACATTGAGCACCTCGACATCGCCAAGGAATCTTGGGATGCTCTCATGGTGTTTTTTTGTTGGGAATGAGATCATGAGGAGGAACCGGTATGATGCACTAAGCAATGAAGTCGAAGGCTTCTACATGATAGAAGGTGAAAATCATGAAGACATGTACCGTAGGCTCAAGACCACCGCCACCGCTTTTAAAAATGTGGGTGCCTCACATGTGGATGATGCTTGGATAAAAAGGAAATATGTGAGTGCACTCATGCCCTTTGAGCCCACCGACTTGAAGAGCCTACAAGGAAGACACAACTACCATATCATGACCTCCAATGAAGTCATGCAAGAGATGGCCTCGTTCAAGGTTGCCGCCAAGAATTTCAAAGATGCCCGTGCTCGTGCCCTTGGTATGAGCAATGTTGTCAACGTTGCTTTGAAGGCCAAAGTTGTGGAAGATGGGGATGAAGATGATAGTGATGAAGGCCTCTCCATGGACCACTCCGATGATGTCAAGATTGCTCATAGTCAATATATGGCCTTCTATGCAAAGAACTTTTGGTAGAACCCCGCCAAGGCCAAGATGTAAATGCAATGAAAAAGCAACCCAAATGGGAAAAGAGAAAATACCACTAGATTGAGAACTTGTTTCAATTGTGGTGACTGCTATCACTTTGTGGCGAGTTGCCCCTATGAGAAGAGATAAGATCATGGTGGAAACCTCGTTCCAAAGAAAACTTCCAAAGCACCTTACAAGAAACCCTTCATCAAGAATAATCCCATCAACAAGAAGTCGGGAGAAATTGTATTGGTCACTATGAAGAATTATCCTCCGACAATGAGGATGATGAAGATGAGGAAGAGGAAACATCAAGAGGTGTGGCTGCTCTAGCCACTACTTCTACTCCAACATTATCACTCTTGAGGCCAATGATGTAATTGTTAATAGACTCATCAAGGAACATGATCATGCTATTGCTAAATATAAAAAGGCTAAAAAGGACAAGGTTGAGTTTGGTGTGGTTCATAAAAAACTTGTCGAGGACTTTAATTCACTTAACAAGGCTCACAAGGCATTGGAAAGTGAAATCTTGTCACTCACAAAGTCCTATGAAATGCTTCAAACTCAATTGACCAATATTCCATCACCTAGTAATTTCATTCCTTCTAGTAGTACAACTATTCTTGAAGAAAATTCTAGGTTGAAGGGGGAGCTAGCCAAGGCCACATTTCCACAAGGTAGCAAGTCCATTGATGACCTTTTGAGTAAGAAAAGGCCTAGTGGTGAGAAAGGGGTCATTGGTTTTGTCTCCAAATCCAAGAAGAAGAACAAGAAGAAGGACAAGCACGCACAAGATAAAAACAAGACCATTGTGGATAGTAAGACCACAAGTGGTAAAACTATATCTCATGATGACTTTGCAGGAAGTGCTAACCCTCACTATGTTCTAATGCGTGATTATTATGGTGATGTGTATGCACAATATGTTGGCCCATATGATGGTTATATTGCTTGGTCTATTTGGGGCCCCAAGACCCTTGTTTATAACAAAAGAGGACCCATTAAAAAATGGGTACCTAAAAATTAGCTTGATCTTTTGTAGACATATGCTTCCGGAGGGTCAAAGTGGGTGCTTGATAGTGGTTGCACAAGTCATATGACCAGAAGCTCGTCTATTGTCAAGGACTTAAAGCCAAATGATGATCAAATAACCGTGACATATGCCGGCAAGTCAAAGTCTAAGGTAATGGGTTTTGGCAAGGTAGTGGTTACTCACGATATTACACTCGTGAACGTCATGCTTGTTGAGACCCTTAGATACAATTTACTTTCAGTCCGTGCTCTTGGAAAGATGGGCTTTGCTGTCTTTGTTGATGATGATATTGTGGTCCTCATGTGGAGCAAGTCTCTCAAGGTCGCTTTCGTTGGGTACTTTAGAACATGACTTGTATGTGGTGGATTTTTTGAGACAAACCACTACAAGTGCGATGTGATTATTCGGAAAGGCCGATGTGGGTTGGTTATGGCATCGCCGACTAGCCCATGTCAATATGAGAACTTTGCAAAGTCTCCACAAGGAGGGCAATATTGTTGAACTAAAATAAAATGTTTCCTTTGCCAAAGATCGTGTTTGTAGGGCTTGTGTTCTAGGAAAGATGCATGATGCTCCCTACGAGCCAAAGAACCGCATCAAGTCAACCAAGATCTTGGAGCTCCTTCATGTGGATCTCTTTGGTCCTCCATCTCATGCAAGTATTGGTGGGAAGAAATATTGTTTGGTGATTTTTGATGACTTTTCAAGATACTCATGGGTATATTTCTTCTAGTTAAAGAGTGAGACCCAAAAGACCTTCATCAACTTCATCAACATGGTTCAACGTCAATACAACCTTCTTGTGTTGATTATAAGAAGTGACAACGGCACCGAGTTCAAGAACTACACCTTGAATGATTTCCTTAGTGATGAGGGGATAAAACACCAATATTCCGCCGCATATACCCCTCAACAAAATGGTTTGGCCGAGAGGAAGAACCAGACTCTTATTGAGATGGCTAGGACCATGTTGGCAGAGTTTAAATCTCCATACAACTTTTGGGCCGAAGCCATCTCCACCGCTTTCCATGCATCAAACCGGTTCTACCTCCGCAAATAAATCAACAATACTCCATATGAAATACTTACCGGTAACAAGCCTAACATATATTACTTTCGGGTGTTCGGTTGTAAGTGTTTCTATCTCATAAAAGGTGTTCATTTGTCCAAATTCGAGTCTAAAGCATTAGAGGGTATTTTTGTTGGCTATGGTCTCGAATATCACACTTATAGAATCTATGGCAAGCTCTCTGGAGCCGTCATAGAATCTTGTAGTGTGACCTTCGAAGAATATGATGGTCCCCAAGGGGGGCGTGTTGATGCTTGTGATGCAGATGATGAAATGCCTCAGGATGCCATAGGAAGAATGGGTGTGGGATATATCTGCCCCGTTGAGGTACCCCTTATGGAGGATCGAGAAGAACTATGCTCTACTCAAGTGGAGCCCTCATCTTCACAACATCAACAAGATCCATCCACCGAGGAGGTAAATGACCCAAGCCAAAGACAAACTGTGGACCCTCAACATGTTGATCAAGGTGACAGCTCTAGTGAATAGGAGATTGATTCATTCTCCGGGATGTCAAGTGGTGCCAAGTCGATTACTCAAGGAAGATCCATACAAACTGCCTTGAGACAAGCTCAAATCGATGCTAGAAGAATGTCTGATCAAGGCCAAGGTCACTCCGTGCCTCTTAATGAAGAGAATGATTCCGATGATGATCAAGGTCAAGTTGATGTTCAAGACGAGGACCAAAATGATGAAGAGGGTCCTCCAAGAAACAATGAGGAGATCCACGCTCGTCGTGAAGCTAGAAAGGAGAGAATGTTGGAATTAAGAGATCACTCTCTACAAAATGTGGTTGGTGACCTAAGGAAAGGCATTTCCACAAGAGCACAATTGAAGAGGTTCAGTGAGCACCAAGCACACATATCCATGATTGAACCAAAGAAAGTGTGGGAAGCTCTTGAAGATTCGGATTGGTTGGAAGCAATGCACAAAGAGCTCAACAACTTTGAGAGAAACAAAGTATGGAAGTTAGTTGAGAAGCCAAAGCATTGTTGCAATGTTATAGGCACCAAGTGGATATTCAAGAACATGCAAGATGAGCATGGAATTATAGTAAGGAACAAGGCAAGATTGGTTGCACAAGGGTTCTCTCAAATTGAAGGCATTTATTATGGAGAGACATATGCACCCATGGCTCGCCTTGAGTCCATTTGTATCCTTCTTACTTATGCAGCACATCATAACTTTATGTTGCAACAAATGGATGTAGAAAGTACCTTTCTTAATGGTCCATTAAATTAGTTGGTATATGTAAAGCAACCCCCGGGATTTGAGGATCCCAACTTCCGAAACCATGTCTACAAACTTGATAAGGCGCTATATGGGCTCAAGCAAGCCCCACGCACGTGGTATGAGCACCTTAGAGAGTTGTTGTTTGACCGTGGATTTGAGGTTGGGAAAATCGATCCCACTCTTTTTACTAAGAAGGTCAATGGGGAGCTTTTTGTATGCCAAATATATGTTGATGATATTATCTTTGTCTCATGTAACAAAGCTTTTAATGATGAATTCTCAAAGCTTATGACTAGTAGGTTCTGGATGTCTATGATGGGGGAGTTGAGAGTATTTCTTGGCTTCGAGATCAAGCAAGTTAGAGGAGGGACATTCTTCAACCAAGCCAAGTATATTCAAGATATTATCAAGAGATTCAATATGCAAGATTTAAATGGAGCTCCCACTCCCATGGCTACAAAGACTCATCTAGAACAAAATCCAAATGGTAAAGATGTGGATCAAAAGGTATACCGGTCTATGATTGGTTCTTTGCTTTACCTTTGTGCGTCTAGACCCAATATTGTGTTGAGTGTAGGTGTGTGTGCAAGATATCAAGCGGCTCCTAAAGAAAGCCATTTGATGGCGGTCAAGAGAATCTTTCGATATTTGGTTCATACCCCATATTATGGTCTTTGGTATCCTCGAGGGTCAACATTTGCTCTTTGTGGATACACGGACTCAGATTGGGCTGGTGATAAGGATGATAGGAAATCAACATCCGGGGCTTGCCAATTCCTTGGTAGGTCCTTGGTATGTTGGTCTTCTAAGAAGCAAAATTGTATATCTCTCTCCACCCCCGAAGCCGAGTATGTGGCAGCTGCTAGTGCTTGCACTCAATTGCTATGGATGAGGAAAACTTTAAAGGAATACGGTGTCCATTGTGACAAAGTGCCTCTTCTATGTGACAATGAAAGTGCCATCAAGATTGCCTACAACCCGGTGGATCACACAAGGACAAAGCATATTGAGATCCGTCATCACTTCATTAGGGATCATGTTGCTCGAGGTGATATTGAACTATCATATGTGCCAACCAAAGACCAACTTGCCGACATCTTCACGAAGCCACTTGATAAATCAAGGTTTTGCTATTTGAGGAATGAACTAAATATCATAGATTCTAGGAGCTTTACTTGATTACCTTGCATACTCACCTATGTTTTTACCCTTATTTGGTTTATGTGTAGGCATGGATATAGGGGGAGTGCGGTTATAATTGATTGGACTATCCCTCCCCCCATCATGCCCAAAGCAATCAAAATCATTCCTCTTAATATCATTTTGTGATATGTGAGCTTAAATGATGAGTTACGGTAATGGACCCAAGATATATCTTTGTGGTGCCAAGTCGAGTATACTCAAATATGGTGGCCTGGGCCACCACCCTCTCACATTAGAGAGGTTGGTGCTTACTCGTGTTTGTCATTTTCTTGATCCTTGTCTTCTTGGAGCTTTCCTGAACATTTTTGTGAATTTCTATGGCTCTTATTGGTTCTTCACAGTTTGATATCTCAACCCAAGCCAATTCCCTGTCTCAAACCTATCTGTCTCTCATATATGTCCCCAAACACCTATCCTGGAGTTTTTGGTCGAGGAGGACCAGAGTCTCCGGTGTAGGCCGGAGTCTCCGGTCCAGACGTTTTCTACCACTTATAGGAAGGGGACGGGGTGAACTGAAACAACACTTCTTCATTCTCACCCCCGTACCCCTCCTTCTAACCCGTCGCCTCCTCTTCCAAAACTCCTCCGGAGGTCAAGAAGCCCCTGGGATCCACCGTGCCGCCGGCCAACCTTCTCCTCTACTCCATTGGGTCATTCCCACCGGAGGAATCGATCCCATGGACAGATCTGGTACCTCTCCTCCTCCTTTTATCCTAGGGTTCATCTTTAGATGTGTTTTGAGGATTGGTGTTGATTTGTCCATTGGAATCACTTGTTTGCATGCACTCTAGTACTTTAGCCTTGTTGCATTGCCCGATCTACTAGTTTCACCCTCACCAGCACCTTCCCATCTCATACCCGAGCCTCCCGACCGGAGATTCCGGCCCTAGGGCCAGAGACTGCGGTCCAGGCCGGAGACTCCGGTCCAGGCCAGAGACTCCGGTATGAGGTGCGGATACTCCGATGTAAAGTGAATCAAAATAGTTCAGAAATGCATCAAAGCTCTTGTACTGCATCTTTGGGACATATATACTCATCTCCATGCTATCTCCCTCACTGCTGTTCACAGGTGATGGTTCTATCCGTCCTCGTCGCACCAAGGCCAAGTCTCAAAGGGGCACTCCTCGCTATGATGAAGCCCGTGCCTCCTTCCAACAGGAGACAGAAGGCACGTGATGCAGCCTATTAGAGGAGGGAACAGGAAAGGATTGAACGATAGGACCGCGCCAAGAAGGCCAAATATGACAATCTTTAGTCTTTGGAAAAAATGTCAAAGGAGGAGTTCCGTGAGCTTAGAAAGACTGGTTTTTATGGACTGCCTCGTACCAGCGAGGATCCTCGTTTCTGGAGGAAGGAGCAGGCTGTGTTCATGAAGGATGTGTATGGAGTGCTCACCAAATCACCTGTATGTCCTCAGAAGTTCATGAGTGCTGAGCAGATGAGGCTCAGCCCCTACTTCAATGATGCTCTATGGATCTGTGATAAGTTGGGATTGTTTAACTTGATGGATCTTCGTGAGGACTACAATATCTACCTTGTGCAGCAGTTCTACGCCACTGTAGTGTAGCATCCCAGTTGTCTAACCACTGTAATGCTACTAAGTTTAATAATAAAATGGGCCACTTCCAACATATAATTGTTGCATCATCATCATATCATGCTCATGTCATCATGTCCCCTTGCATTTGAGCATCATACAAAACCTTTTTCTTGTTTGGATCTTATCTCATGTGCATTATTAAATTGTAGTTGCTTCTTGATATTGTATTTGGATCTTACTGAATTGTTAAATGCCCAAGTTGAGTTGGGGGCATCTCTCTTTTGACTCCACCACCTTATCTTGCACCACCTTATAATTCCACCATCCAATGATATGGGCTTGGCCTTTATTGAGTTATCCCTAGCCATGTTGTTGGTTGGATCCACTCATAATCTTTTGCTTGGTCTTGGCCACCTTTTGTGCATGCAAGGATTAAAGCCACATGGAATCATGTTGTTTTCACAATATAACCACTTGGCATTAATTGACTTGCATGGGCCATGCCAGTCTCCCTTTTTCCTAGTTTTGGTTTTGCTTGTTTTCTTTTGGACCAATCCTTCCTTGCTTGATCTTGTTTGTTTAGTACAAGACCCTAGCTCTTCCCCCCTCCTTTTCCCCCTTTAGCTAAAACCCTACCTCATGTCCCAAGCACATACTTGTGTTAATGGGCATGCTAAGCTAAACCCACCTTTTCTTGTCCCTTGCTTGGTTTTGTTGGAATCATGCATGGGCCAAATAAAAGAAAACCCCCCATCCTCTAATCACCTCTCCTTATCCTTTTTCTTTCTTTTCCCCTGGATCAAGTATGTTGCAAGTGAGGCATGCATGATCTAGTGAAAGTCCCTCCTTCTCTTTCTCACCCCTCTTATCAAGTTTTTAACCTACCCTTGCCATCTCTCTTTTTCCCTAAACCAAAAACCATAATTCAAAACTTTCCTCAACCAAAACCCCATTTCACCATTATCCTAAACTAAACCCTAATTCACTTATATCCTAAATAATCCCTACATCTACATCTATCTAAGCTAAACCCTAAGTACCCTTCCTTCTTTCTAGCATGCCATGTCCCTCTCACCCTCTCCACCCTACCATGCGCCTACCCCATTTCTGCCCCACGACCTGCCCCATCCCTCCTAGCCCTAGCCCGAGTGGCCCCTTCCCTCTAGCTCGCTCTCGGCCGTGGTGGCCTGTCCACGCCCTACCCCACCTGCCTCCCCTTCTTCCTTTCCAGCTCCACCACGCTCCCTGGCCCCCCATGCATCGCGTGAGCGGTGACCAACGCCACCCGCAACTTTCCTCCCCACGCCACACCTGCCTTCCCTCCTTCTTATCCTCTCCCTCATCCCTCTCTCGCCTTGAGCCCCCAGATCCACCCGAGAAAACCCCGCCTCCCTTCTTTCCCCTCGCCCGACCGACGTCGCCGTCACCTCTGCCTGGTTGCTCTAGCGGTGGCGTGCTTTGCAGTTGTCGAGGAAGCCGGGAGCCTCGCCGCGACGCTGGAGCGGACGCGAGGAGGAGGCCAGGAACCGCCAGGATCGGCCGCGCACCGCCCGGAACCCTAGCTTCCAGTTCGCGAGCGCCGCCAGCGATCGTCTGCTTCCCAGCTCGAACCGACCACGCCGTCACGCTCATGACGCCTGAACCCCTGGACAAGGTCCGTCGTCTTCGCTTCTGGTTGCACGAGTCTCGCCGTCGAGCACCCTCGGTCTTGTGGGTGTCGTCGGCGTCGCTTCGGTAGCGTCGCCGCCACCTTAGCTAGACGCAGACGCCCCTCCTAGCAACAACCTACGCGGTAGCGGCCTCCGCGCCAAGACGCCCGTAAAGCCCTGTTCGATCCCGCGCTGCTTGCGCCATGAAGGCGACAGCGCCGGTTCGGAGAAAGGAAGATCCACAGTACCACGGGCGCACTTTTGCGTAAACCCCCTCCCAGTTTCGTTTTGCTCAACCCGCGAACCTCGAGGCCCCACCCGCCAGCGACCGTGTAGTATTTGCAAAAAGGCTCCCCGAAGAAGCGTGAACCAACCCGCAGTCCACCCCCCTGACCGCGTGTGCGCTTTGCAGAAAACCCCTGGCCCGTTTGTTTTGTAAACCCGCGGTCCTTCTGGCCCCGCAGTCAGTCTCTCAGGAAGTCTTACAAAAAGGCTCCTGTGGTTCTGGTTAATAAACCCGCGGTCCCTGCATCTCTCAGCCACTGTCTCGTGGGCCACAGAGGACCCCTGGCCCACCTGTCTGCGGCTCAGGCTAGCTGAGGCCAGGTGATAAAACGTTTCAGAGCTGATTTTTCGAATTCAAATTGTTTTAAATAATTTAAAATGCAAATTCAAATTCAGATTTTAATAACTTTTGTATGCTTTATCCAAATTAGGCAAATGATATAGGTATTTGATTCAGAAAAATGAGAGGAATTCAAATATGCCATCTGTTTAGTGTTTTGCACCAGTAAATTTCCAAGTTTGTTTAAATTACTTCAATTGCCACTAGAGTTTCTTAATTAAATAACTTTTGTTTGGAAAATCCAAATTAAGCAAATGAGTAGTCTAAATTGATCAGCTCGTGAGACCTTCCTGTTTATGCTATCCTTGACTTCAATTGCAGCATGCATCATATAACTATATAACGCACAACAAATGTTATGGCAACAATTGTGATTCAAAAACCAAATAAATGTTACTTTCTTGTTCTTCACCCCTCACCCATGCCATGCTACCTTTCTTGCCATGTAAATTGTGCATCATTCATCATGGCATGATTGTTTGCTTGACGCACCTTATTCTTATGCTTGTGCTCTATATTTATGTTGGCCTTGTTTGTTTGGTTTTTCTCGGATAGACACTGAGCAGGGGTTGTATCAAGAGAACCAGGAGCACTACCCAGAACCGTCCTTTGCTTCAACAGAGACACCAGGCAAGCACTACCACATGCTTGCATACATACAGTACCTATTGCCTCTATCTTATTCTTGCATCATTGAGTCGCGATTGCATTAAATTGAATCCCAAGTATGCATAGCCTTTACTTTTAAACCCCACCAAGCTTGTTTCCTCCGTCCCATGAGCCACTACTATAGGAGTTGTTTGAGCCATGCGAGTCAGAGAACATGTGTAGGGTTTGTGAGAGTCGATGGATAACGAGGTACATAAACAACTTAACTTTGAGTAGTTCTGGGATAACTAAAGAAAGTGGCACCGGTGAGCAACATCTGCTATTTGGTTTTTCCTGCTCACTTGTGTCCCGTAAGACCCCGAGTACTTGATTCCTGTTCCTTGATTTGTCGCGCTATCCACATCCGGGAGGTATATGGGACCCCCCTGGACCAGAGCTTGATTCCGTCTTATTTCTTGGGGCCACAAACTAGTTTGAGGTTTTATTTACGATCCTGTACTTATGCCATGTTTTACCGCTTTATTTTACGATTGTGCGAGGTACTGCACACTGTACTGTTTAGGATCGGACCACGATTTCGCGGTGTCGACAAGCCCGTTTGGGTTCCCGATCGTTCACGGTACCGTCATAAACCTTGAGGCCGTCTCGGGGCTTGCTCCGTTCGGGTTCTACTTAAGGGTGGCCCCTGAAATATTTCTGAATCTTGTGATTGTTCGGTCGTGAAAGCCTCGTTGGGTTTTGTTTTGGTTCTTCCGAGGTTGATCGGCGTGTGTTGCTATTGGTGCACCCGGCGGGTAAAACTTTTCTGAAAGCCGTGTCGCGGTTATGGACGACTTGGAGCACAGTTTCTTGATCATAGATAAGCATAACTAAAGTACCGCCTTAATCGACTAAGTAACTTGACTAGTAAATAGTGCAATACTCACGGAATGGTTAATAAAATTGCCAGCGGAAGGGGGTTGTTAAATCGCTTCCTTGTTGGTAGCGAGGAGGAGGATGGATCGGATGAGATTACCATTATAACTGTTGTACTTAAATTCACGGACATCCGTCTATCATTGGTTAGGCGGAAGGTTAGCGTTTATCTGTAGAATTGCTAGGGTTTATCTTTTGCTGCAATTGCGTCACCCGAGTTGTGTCCCTTTAGAGGCATTAAGACTTCTTGAGTACCCTTAGGGTCTCACACGATAAATTCTTGATTCGGATGAGCAGGTACCTTCTCGTGCCGGATCTTTGGGTGGAGGAAGCCGATGATGTGGGCAACGATCGTTCGGTGTAGAGATTCCGGGAACGGGGATCCGTGAGACCTGTAGTTGGGATGTGCTTATTTTCTCTGGCATCTTATGCCTATTTGCTTCTTATCAGTACTCGGCTCTTGTTTACCGCCCGCATGATACTCTGATGTGTGCTGTATGAGGAGCTATCCTAAATTATAGATGTATCCAGGTCATTTGAATCTTGCCGTATGGCGTTGGTATATTTCCTTTCTTTCTAGATGGTGTGGCTCTGATGTACTTTTGTATGGTGGCTTGCGTACATACCCACTTGTGTACGTAGTTGATCCCTTCGCCGACTCGCCACGCCCGTCTGAGTCCCGTTGAGAGGTTAGCGGTTGGGACGTCTGAAAGGACTACCGTGAGTGGCTTTTGGGGCCCCACCGTACTATTTCAACCGCTATCTCTCATCGGGCTTGTATCTAGGAGGCGTAGTTCACCGAGGTAGTTACAATTGGTATCAGAGCCATCCCGACCTTCAGGGTTTCAGCCAAACGGTCGTTGTCAGTCTAGCAAATATTTTAGTAGTTATGTATATAGGGAAAAACAAAACGCGAGAGTAGGACTGCTTCATTTTTCTTCTTAACCTCCCACCCACCCTTTCTGGTAAGGAAGTGCAACGTTTTCAATTCTTTTCTCAAAGTTCAAACTAGGATTCACGTGTTCGGGGTTTCCGTAGTACCATAGGGTGTGTGTGTGTGTATGTGAGTGTAGTCCCTTGTCTATCTGTTGCATCCAAGTTGTTATCTTATCTGCCTTTGGTTATCAACTGTTGGTACATTCCATATCGACAGGCTTTTGTAAACCGACGCAATCTATCTTCCTTTTGTAACCGACGCTATCTTGTTGGGTTGTTCGTTCCGTAGTTACCAATCTTTAGGTTTCGTCGTGAGAAGAAGGGATTAGGATATGTGTTCCACTTGTTCATGTGCGGAGTAATGATTTGAGTGCGGGATGGAGTCGCGACCATACCACTACTTGTATCATTCGCTTTTGTATATTGGATCGGTAGAGTCACTAATCTTGATTCGTTAAGTAATTTTGCGCATCTATTGGTATTTTAATGCCGAAATTTGTGGAAAATTTTTCTTTGATATGTTTGTGTACCACACTCCTTTTCAGTCGTGTGCGATATGCTTAATATCTTTTAGGTGCTATGAACTTTGTTGATATTTTAATATCATCTCGATAATTGTATCCTTTAATCTTGGTTAATTCCATTTTGGTACTATTTTGGATTATTATCATTCTCCATTATAGTATCGACTTGAGTTTTACATCAATGACGGATGGCTCCCCCGCGGATGAGGAGGACATTCCTCGAACTGGGCTCGGCTACAAGCATAGCTCGCTTTGGCAGCCATGCAAGAGAACCAGTGCGCTTGAGGAGGCGTCCAGAAGGAACGAGTTCACTCCACTTCCTCCACCTCCCAAGCGTGGTGACATCAAGAGCTTCCTCAAGTTCAACCCGCGGATTCGGCGTGTCGACCGACCTCTTGATCTTGATGATTGGCTGCATGAGATCTCAAGGCTGCTAGAGACCGCTGATGTGCGAGCAGAATGGGTAAAGTGTGCTACTCACTGCTCAAGGGAGGCAGCTCTATGGTGGGAAAACTACGAAGGCTAGCTGACCTTGGGTTCCAGCCCACTTGGGAGAGGTTCACCGCCGCTTTCAAGGAGCAGTTTCTCTCAGAGATTGTGATGGAACGGATGAAGGATGCTTTCCTCAACTTGAAGCAGGGCAATGATAACGTCAACACCTACATCAGGAACTTCATGAACTTGTCTCGCTATGGTGGTGATGAGGTATCTGATGACAAGAAAAAGCAGAAGAGATTCAGGCAAGGGCTCAATGCGTCGATCAAGTATGCACTCACGCATGCAAGACCGGCAACCTTCCTGGAACTGCAGCATATGGCACTACAAGAGGAGGCTAGTAGGCAGATGTTCGAGGAGTCCAAGAAACACAGCAGGGATGCATCAAGTTCGGCAGCAATGGCAACTCCTTCTAAGCGGCGTGTCTGGGTTCCTAACACCCCACCGTCGCTCCCGGCTCCACCAAGACCTGCGAGTTTCACGCCAAGGCCATCAAACTTCACCACTGCGGCTCCCAGGGGCTACAACAACCCTTACCCTGGAGCGCCTGGCGGAGTCCCTGGCTTCTCTGCTCCACGTGCTCACGGTGCTTGCTACACGTGTGGAGATCCTGGACATCCCCACTGGAACTGTCCAATGAAGAACAAAGCTCTCCCTCAACCCCCGCCAAGATCTGCAACAAGCTCTCCCTCGGTTCGTGCACCACCGCCTCGGGCTCTCAACATCAACACTAAGCCCGGGTCTGCGGTCGTGCGTGCCAACTGCGTCAACGCCTCTAAAGCTGAGCTCGCACCTGGAGTTGTCATGGGTATGCTTTCAGTTAACTCAGTCCACCACGAGTTCTCTTTGATTCGGTGCATCGCATTCTTTTGTCTGTAAAGTTTGCAAGTGAGAATGAGTTAGTCATGGATCCTCTTCCCAAGCGGTTAATGGTTCTTTCTCTGGGCAAACATGAGGCGAGTATATCGGTCATGGCAATCGGATCGAGATCGGTGGTTCTTCCTTCTTGGCTTCTTTGATTGTTCTGGCGACTCGACATTGATGTCATCTTGGGCATGGATTGGTTGGACAAATGCAGCTGTGATTGATTGTCTTTGACGCTCGGTGTCTCTGAAGATCCACGAAGGCCATCTAGTCTTTTCTCCAAGTCGACTCCGGATGTCCAGCTCTATTCCTTGGCTCGAATGATGACGCTATGGAAGCTATTCAAGGTACCGATGGTCTGAGTTTCCGGATGTTTTTCCTGAAGAGTTGCCAGGTATGCCTCCGGATCGCGAGGTTGAATTCGTGATCGAGCTTGAACCTGGAACGGCTCCTATCTCCAAGAGGCCATATAAAATGGGTCCTTCTGAGCTGGCTGAACTCAAACGACAACTTGATGAACAAGAGAAGTTGGGTTTCATTCAGCATAGCACTTCTTCTTGGGGTAGCCCAACAATCTTTGTGAAGAAGCGTGACAGAACCGATAGGCTATGTGTTGATTATCGGGCACTCAATGCTAAAACCATCAAGAACAAATATCCTCTTCCTCGGATAAACGATCTATTTGATCGCCTAGCGAGGCGTGGTGTTCTCTAAGCTGGATTTGAGAAGTGGTTATCACCAAATCAAAATTCGCAAAGAGGATGTGCCCAAGACAGCTTTCACCACTCGCTATGGCCTGTATGAGTACACGGTCATGTCTTTCGGCCTCACCAACGCACCTGCTACCTTCTCGAGGCTGATGAACTCCGTTTTCATGGAGTACCTGGACAAGTTTGTGGTGGTATATCTGGATGATATTCTCGTCTATTCCAAGTCCAAGGAGGAGCATGAAGAGCACCTGAGGTGTGTCCTGAACAAGCTTCGTGAGAACCGCTTGTATGCCAAGTTCTCAAAGTGTGAGTTCTGGTTGCCTGAAGTAACCTATCTGGGGCATGTTATCTCTGCCAAGGGCATTGCAGTCAACCCGGAAACCGTGAAGACAATAGTTGAATGGCTTCCTCCTGCTAATGTCAAGGAAGTGCGGAGTTTTCTCGGCTTGGCTAGCTATTGTCGTCGTTTTGTGCAGAACTTCTCGAAGATAGCAAAGCCTCTTACCGATCTCCTCAAGAAAGGCAAGAAGTACCTGTGGACCCACGCCTGACAAGAAAGTTTTGAGACACTCAAAGAGAAGCTCACTTCCACGCCAGTCTTGGTTCCTCCGGATACATCCAAGCCTTTCCAGATCTTCTGCGATGCCTCTTTGCAAGGATTGGGTGCGGTCCTTATGCAAGAGAGACAGGTGGTTGCTTATGCCTCTCGTCAGTTGAAGACGCATGAGGTCAACTATCCAACACATGACCTTGAGCTAGCAGCAGTGGTCTTTGCTTTGAAGCTATGGAGGCACTACTTGCTTGGGAACCGTTGTGAGATCTTCTCGGACCACAAGAGTTTGAAGTATATCTTCACCCAACCGGATCTCAATCTTGGCAAAGGAGATGGATTGAAGCCATCAATGACTTTGATGTGACCATCAACTATACCCGAGCAAAGCAAATGTCATGGCGATGCTTAGCGTAAAAAGCTTATGTCAACAACCTCATAGTGGAAGAGCGGCCTCTCTTGTGCGAGGAATTCGGTACCGAACACGGAAATTGTGGAACAAGGGCATCTCCTGAACCTTCCGCTACTCCTCTCTTGGAAGAACAGATTCGTCGCGTGGTGATCCGCACACCAAGAAGCTCATCGCTAAGCTTGGCACTCAAGTATGAATCCTTCCATGTTGATGATCGAGGCACGCTCTTCTTTGACCACGGATGTTTGTTCCAAACTACCCGGTCGAGAGATCAATTGCTCAAGGAGGCACATGATTCGGTCCTTTCTATCCATCCCGGCAGCACAAAGATGTACATGGACTTGAAAACACAATCTTGGTGGCACAGGTTGAAAAGGTATTGTGCCAAGTCTCGAATGTGATGTCTGCAGAGTCAAGGTTCATCGCATCGAAACCATTTGGTCTTCTACAGCCATTGAAGCCTCCGGAATGGAAATGGGAGAAAGTTGAGATGGACTTCATCACGGCTTTCCAAGATCGCAGAAGGGCAACAATGCAATTTTGTTGTCATCGACGAGCTTTCAAAGTGGCACACTTCTTCCCGATCAAAGAAACAATTTCGGACTTGATTGGTGAGCTCTATATCAACAGGATTGTCTCTTTGTATGGGGTTCCACTGAAATCAGTTCAGACCGTGGGAGCATCTTCACCTCAAAGTTCTGGAGAGTTTCCAAAAGCTTTGGGAGCAGTTGAACTTCAAGACTGCTACCACCCTCGATCGCAGGACAAGTGGAGAGGATCAATCAGATTCTCGAGGACATGCTTAGAGCTTGCGTCATCTCGTTTGGCATGAAGTGGGAGGAATGCCTTCCATATGCTGAATTCTCCTACAACAACAGCTTCCAGAAGAGTCTGAAGATGGCACCATTCGAGGCTCTCTATGGTCGGAAGTGCAGAACTCCGATTGGTTGGTCAGGTGCAGGAGAAAGAATCTGGTTTGGTCCTGACATTGTGACTCAAGCAGAGGAGAAGGTGCATATCATTCTGGAGAACCTGAAGATTGCTCAGAGTCGTCAGAAGAGCAACTATGACAGGAAGCACACAGATATGGTATATGCCCCTGGTGATCTCGTCTACCTTCGTGTCACTCCCATGAGAGGAACACACCGCTTCGGTATCAAAGGAAAGTTGGCTCCTAGATACATCGGTCCTTTCAAGATACGTGATAGAAGAGGAGAAGTTGCTTATGCACTTGAGCTTCCGGAAAAACTCAAAGTCCATGATGTTTTCCACATCTCGCAGCTCAAGAAGTGCTTCAAAGACCCCGGCAAGACCGTGGATCATGAGCTAATAGACCTCCAAGAAGATCTCTCTTATCAGGAACACCCCACCAAAATCCTTGAGACCGCAGAACGTAGGACTCGCAACAAGTCCATAAAGTTTTGCAAGGTGCAGTGGTCACACCATTCTGTTGATGAAGCAACATGGGAGCGTGAAGATGAACTCCGTGCCAACCATCCTTCTCTCTTTGTGTCCCCTTCTTCTTCTTCCTAGAATCTCGGGGCGAGATTCCTGTTTAGTGGGGGAGAGTTGTAGCATCCCAGTTGTCTAACCACTGTAATGCTACTAAGTTTAATAATAAAATGGGCCACTTCCAACATATAATTGTTGCATCATCATCATATCATGCTCATGTCATCATGTCCCCTTGCATTTGAGCATCATACAAAACCTTTTTCTTGTTTGGATCTTATCTCATGTGCATTATTAAATTGTAGTTGCTTCTTGATATTGTATTTGGATCTTCTTGAATTGTTAAATGCCCAAGTTGAGTTGGGGCATCTCTTTGACTCCACCACCTTATCTTGCACCACCTTATAATTCCACCATCCAATGATATGGGCTTGGCCTTTATTGAGTTATCCCTAGCCATGTTGTTGGTTGGATCCACTCATAATCTTTTGCTTGGTCTTGGCCACCTTTTGTGCATGCAAGGATTAAAGCCACATGGAATCATGTTGTTTTCACAATATAACCACTTGGCATTAATTGACTTGCATGGTCCATGCCGTCCCTTTTCCTAGTTTTGGTTTTGCTTGTTTTCTTTTGGACCAATCCTTCCTTGCTTGATCTTGTTTGTTTAGTACAAGACCCTAGCTCTTCCCCCTCCTTTTCCCCTTTAGCTAAAACCTACCTCATGTCCCAAGCACATACTTGTGTTAATGGGCATGCTAAGCTAAACCCACCCCTTTTCTTGTCCCTTGCTTGGTTTTGTTGGAATCATGCATGGGCCAAATAAAAGAAAACCCCCCATCCTCTAATCACCTCTCCTTATCCTTTTTCTTTCTTTTCCCCTGGATCAAGTATGTTGCAAGTGAGGCATGCATGATCTAGTGAAAGTCCCTCCTTCTTTTCTCACCCCTCTTATCAAGTTTTTAACCTACCCTTGCCATCTCTCTTTTTCCCTAAACCAAAAACCATAATTCAAAACTTTCCTCAACCAAAACCCCATTTCACCATTATCCTAAACTAAACCCTAATTCACTTATATCCTAAATAATCCCTACATCTACATCTATCTAAGCTAAACCCTAAGTACCCCTTCCTTCTTTCTAGCATGCCATGTCCCTCTCACCCTCTCCACCCTACCATGCGCCTACCCAGCCCCCCTAGCTGCCCCACACGACCTGCCCCATCCCTCCTAGCCCTAGCCCGAGTGGCCCCTTCCCTCTAGCTCGCTCACCAGTGGCCTGTCCACGCCCTACCCCCACCTGCCAGTCCCCCTTCTTCCTTTCCAGCTCCACCACGCTCCCCTGGCCCCCCCCATGCATCGCACGTGAGCAGGGAGGTGACCAACGCCACCCCCGCAACTTTCCCCTCCCCCACGCCACACCTGCCTTCCCCTCCTTCTTATCCTCTCCCTCATCCCTCTCTGCCTCGCCCAGAGCCCCCCAGATCCACCCCGAGAAAACCCCCTGCCTCTCCCCTTCTTTCCCCCTCGCCACCGACCGACGCCGCTGCCTGCCTTTGGTTGCTCTAGCCGGGTGGCTTTGCAGAAGCTGAGGAAGTCGGAGCCTCGCCACGCGCCTGGAGCCGGACGCGAGGAGGAGGAGGCCAGAACGCCAGATCGGCCGCACGCCCGGAAACCTAGCTTCAGTCGCGAGCACCGCCAATCGCTCGCTTCCCTCCGAACCGACCACGCCACACGCTCGCAGACGCCCTGAACCCCTGCATAAGGTCCCGTCGTCTTTCGCTTCCTGGTTGCACGAGTCTCGCCGTCGAGCACCCTCGGTGCGCGGTGGGTGTCGTCGACGTCGCCTGCTCCAGCGCGTGCCGCCACCTTAGCTAGACGCAGACGCCCCTCCTAGCAACAACCTCGCCCAGTAGCGCTCCGCGCCACAAGACGCCCGTAAAGCCCTGTTCGATCCCGCTCACGCAAGGCCAAGGCCGACACTGGCGGTTCAGAGAAAGGGGAAGATCCACGATACACGGGCGCACTTTGCGTAAACCCTCCCGGTTCGTTTTGCTCAACCCATGAACCTCGAGGCCCCACCCGCTGACCGTGTAGTATTTGCAAAAGGCTCCCAAGAAGCGTGAACCAACCCGATCCACCCCGACCGGCGTGCTTTGCGAAACCCCTGCCCGTTTGTTTTGTAAACCCGCGGTCCTTCGGCCCATGATCGATCTCAGAAGTCTTACAAAAGGCTCCTGTGGTTACAGTTAATAAACCCATGGTCCTGCATCTCTCAGCATCGTCTTGGGCCACAGAGGACCCTGCCCCACATGCTCAGGCTCGAGGCTGAGGCCAGGTGATAAAACGTTTCAGAGCTGATTTTTCGAATTCAAATTGTTTTAAATAATTTAAAATGCAAATTCAAATTCAGATTTTAATAACTTTTGTATGCTTTATCCAAATTAGGCAAATGATATAGGTATTTGATTCAGAAAAATGAGAGGAATTCAAATATGCCATCTGTTTAGTGTTTTGCACCAGTAAATTTCCAAGTTTGTTTAAATTACTTCAATTGCCACTAGAGTTTCTTAATTAAATAACTTTTGTTTGGAAAATCCAAATTAAGCAAATGAGTAGTCTAAATTGATCAGCTCGACGAGACCTTCCTGTTTATGCTATCCTTGACTTCAATTGCAGCATGCATCATATAACTATATAACGCACAACAAATGTTATGGCAACAATTGTGATTCAAAAACCAAATAAATGTTACTTTCTTGTTCTTCACCAATACCACATGCCATGCTACCTTTCTTGCCATGTAAATTGTGCATCATTCATCATGGCATGATTGTTTGCTTGACGCACCTTATTCTTATGCTTGTGCTCTATATTTATGTTGGCCTTGTTTGTTTGGTTTTTCTCGGATAGACACTGAGCAGGGGTTGTATCAAGAGAACCAGGAGCACTACCCAGAACCGTCCTTTGCTTCAACAGAGACACCAGGCAAGCACTACCACATGCTTGCATACATACAGTACCTATTGCCTCTATCTTATTCTTGCATCATTGAGTCGCGATTGCATTAAATTGAATCCCAAGTATGCATAGCCTTTACTTTTAAACCCCACCAAGCTTGTTTCCTCCGTCCCATGAGCCACTACTATAGGAGTTGTTTGAGCCATGCGAGTCGTAGAACAGCATGTGTAGGGTTTGTGAGAGTCTGATGGATAACGAGGTACATAAACAACTTAACCTGAGTAGTTCTGGGATAACTAAAGAAAGTGGCACCGGTGAGCAACATCTGCTATTTGGTTTTTCCTGCTCACTTGTGTCCCGTAAGACCCCGAGTACTTGATTCCTGTTCCTTGATTTGTCGCGCTATCCACATCCGGGAGGTATATGGGACCCCCGGACAGAGCTTGATTCCGTCTTATTTCTTGGGGCCACAAACTAGTTTGAGGTTTTATTTACGATCCTGTACTTATGCCATGTTTACCGCTTTATTTTACGATTGCGAGGTAACGCACCTTGCATCGTTAGGATCGGACCACGATTTCATGGTGTCGACAAGCCCGTTTGGGGTTCCCGATCGTTCACGGCCGTCCCTTAAACCTTGAGGCCGTCTCGGGGCTTGCTTACTCCGTTGCGGGTTCTACTTAAGGGGTGGCCCCCTGAAATATTTCTGAATCTTGTGATTGTTCAGTCGTGAAAGCCTCGTTGGGTTTTGTTTTGGTTCTTCCGAGGTTGATCGAGCGTGTGTTGCTATTGGTGCACCCCGGCCGGGTAAAACTTTCTGAAAGCCGTGTCCGCGGTTATGGACGACTTGGAGCACAGTTTCTTGATCATAGATAAGCATAACTAAAGTACCGCCTTAATCTGACTAAGTAACTTGACTAGTAAATAGTGCAATACTCACGGAATGGTTAATAAAATTGCCAACGGAAGGGGGGTTGTTCGTCCGCTTCCTTGTTGGTAAGCAGGGAGGAGGATGGATCGGATGAGATTACCATTATAACTGTTGTACTTAAATTCACGGACATCCGTCTATCATTGGTTAGGCGGAAGGTTAGCGTTTATCTGTAGAATTGCTAGGGTTTATCTTTTGCTGCAATTGCGTCACCCAGGTTGTGTCCCCTTTAGAGGCATTAAGACTTGCTGAGTACCCTTAGGGTCTCACACGATAAATTCTTGATTCAGATGAACAGGTACCTTCTCAGGACGGATACTGGGTGGAGGAAGCCGATGATGTGGGCAACGATCGTTCGGTGTAGAGATTCCGGGAACGGGGATCCGTGAGACCTGTAGATGGGATGTGCTTATTTTCTCTGGCATCTTATGCCTATTTGCTTCTTATCCGTACTCGGATCTTGTTTGCCGCCTCCGCATGATACTCTGATGTCTTTGTATGAGGAGCTATCCTAAATTATAGATGTATCCAGGTCATTTGAATCTTGCCGTATGGCGTTGGTATATTTCCTTTCTTTCTAGATGGTGTGGCTCTGATGTACTTTTGTATGGTGGCTTGCGTACATACCCACTTGTAACGTAGTTGATCCTTCGCCGCCGACTACGCCGCCCTGACAGTCCCGTTGAGAGGTTAGCGGTTGGGACGTCTGAAAGGACTACCAGTGAGTGGCTTTTGGGGCCCCACCGTACTATTTCAACCGCTATCTCTCATCCAGGCTTGTATCTAGGAGCGTAGTTCACCGAGGTAGTTACATGTAGTGTTTGGATCTGATCAAGACAGGACCATGACTTGGATGTCTGGCACCACCCGCTGCATAGTTACATTCCATGACTTTGCCAATGTCATCTTTGAGAACTTTCATGGTGTATCCACTCCAGTTGGGCTGCGCATGCACCCTACGGCTCTTGGTGAGAACAAGATGAAGCTTGCACCTCTGTATGGCAGCGTGGGTGTTGTAGGGGGTCCAAGGGACTCAAGCCTCTCTACAACCTGATGTTGAGGATATTCTATCATACCATAGCACCAAGTGCTGGGAATGACGATGCTATTAGGGGTGGGCTAGTCAAACCTTCTTTATCATACCCACCGGACCTACAATGCTGGCCCAGAGGCAGATGCTGATCCTATTGATGTGATGGATTTCATTTTTGAGATGTTCCATGCTATTCTTTTCAAGAAGTCTCCCCCATATGCACCTTTGGTTATGAGGCTCATCAACTCCAAGGAGCATGATTCCCCACTTGGCATAGCACCACATCTCACTGATCATGCACTAGTCTCACTGCAGCAGAAGGGGCGTATGGGGCCCGCTTCTAGGCGTCGCTATGGCAATGATGATGAGGAGATTGAGACTGAGAGGGCCCCCTCTCCACATAGAGTTCGGAGGAAGAATGCCTCCAATGAACCATAGATCATCCGTAAGCGAGTCAAGAAGGCCACTTTTTGGGAGAGGACCCTTTGTTGCATGAATGTAGACATCCGTAAGCAGCAACATGCCTCCTACCAAAGCAACCATCGCATTAAGAAGCTCCTCAAGGAGATTAAGGAACAAGGTGAAGGGGATGATGAGGAAGGAGAGGGTGAGTACAATGATGAGCATGGTGCTCAGCAGTCCACAGAGTCAGACCACACACTCTCGTTTGGGGCATGGAATGCCCAACAGGATAGCCTGGTGGACTAGAAGACCTATGCTGATGTCACCTATGGATACGGGTACCAGGGTACCTCCTCTTCTTGCCCTCATGGCAAAGGGACTGCAGTCCCTGATGATGCTGATGATGATGAATTTGATGAGGATGGTGAGGATCAGGATGAGGAGGACGAGGATGACGAGGACTACTGAGTTGCTGGAGCGCTAGCTTAGGTCTTTTCCCTTTTTCGTCGTTTCGATGCCAAAGGGGGAGAAGACATTGTCATCGATTTGCATGGGCTTGGGCTTTGGATTCGCTCTTATTTTCTTTCATTTGCCATTTTTTTAGATCTCATTTGCCATATTTGAAGTTTCAACTTCATGTGTGTTATTTGTCGTTTATGTGTATGACTATGTGCTTGTATGTGTGTTATCGTTGATACTATCTATCTTGCATGATTTACTTCTTTACCTTATCGCACATAGTCAGGGGGAGCTTCATACAAATTATTCCATGCAAAAATCACTTGTTGTCATCGAACACCAAAAGGGGGGAGATTGAAAGGACATTTATTGTCATAATCACTTTTGGTGTTCGTTAACAACAAGTAGATCATTTTACAGTTTGCCACTGTCCATAGGTTGCTATTATGATAAGTGAAAAGTACCCTCACACTGTGGAAAGATTTCTGCAAAGCTTGACATTGTACTGGAAGTTTCAGACCGGAGTGAAAGAACATGTGGGCCCCCATGTGTGGTTTTGGTAATTAATGACAATCTCTATGGACTAATGCTTGTATCAAGTTGTACTTGTAGGAATTGTCTATAGGCAATTCTTGAACCATATGTTGGCTTCAAGGTTTGGAGAAGAAGAAAGTGAATAGGATCAAGTGGTGACCAAGGTGTTCAAAGAGTGATCCACAGATTGGTCATGTGAGAGTTAAAACTATGAAGATCTCATGCTTAAAGCTTGCCAACATCGGTGATCATGGATCGATGAACACAAGGTCAAAGTAAAGGTTTCCTCATGTTGTATGGGGGAGTAACTTGCAATTCTTCATCAAGCAAGTGCGTACAAGAGCAATCAATAAAGGTGTTCCATCTTGAGAAGGACAAGACCGTCTGCATCATAATCAAGTGAAATATGCGCAAGGCAAAGGTATGATCTTGATAGGGTTTCTTTATTACCGGTCTCGGGATGTTAGTTGGGGAGACCGGTTTATAGGATAGATAACCGTACTATCAAGAGGGGCTCTCAAGTGAGTAACTCGATCATATCGTTCAGAGAGAGATCAAACCTTTGCATACTTTGCATCATCCTTTCTTGGTTGTTATTTGGATCTTATCCATGTGAGGTTATAGAGCTTGTGGTAATATTCATAACAAGCCCTAGTTCATCAAATACGGATTTCCCCTTTATATCTTATTGCGTTTTTGATCTTGGAGGTTTTACCGGTTTGTCTTTTAGAGATAGGTAAAACCTTCCATTATTTGGATCTTATCCATATGAGGTTCTATAGCTTATGGTAATATTCATAACAAGCTCTAGTTCATCAAAAACAGATTTCCCTTTTATATCATATTGCGTTTTTGATCTTTGAGGTTTTCCGGTTTCTCACCAAGAGAGGTATCTCACTTTATAATACATGAAATGTTCTCTCTTGGTGGTATCCAATATTTTCACTTTTTTGGGTACCTCTTGTTGTCCTCTTTCCAACAAAGTTGGTTTCGGGTCAATCGGAGTTTCCAAACTCTAGATATCGCCATTTGAAGTTTGCCTCTTATTTGGTCCAGACCGGAGTCTCCGGTCTGCGTGGACCGGAGTCTCCGGTGTGGTCTGGAGTTTTCGGAACTGTCTCCGGTGGTGACTTCAGAATCAGGGCTGGGACATACTGTATGGGGTTCCGGAGCCAGGTCCGGAGGCTACCCCGGAGTCTCCGGTGTTGGCTCAGTCCGGAGTCTCCGGTGTTGGAAGACCGGAGTCTCCGGTCTTGTTGGGTCATGGATGGCCCATGTCATTCATATGGGCGGTCCGGAGGCTAGTCCGGAGATTGGCCGGAATCTCCGGTATAGACCGGAGTCTCTGGTGTAGACCGGAGTCTCTGGTCTGACTTTTCCCCAACGGGCAGAAAACGGTCAGAAATCTATGGGCCTATAAAAAGGGGCCCTTCTTCCCCAATGTCTTTGCTCGAGTTTTACAGGCTTTCTCCTCCATTCTTGACCCTCTTGAGCTTGCTCCCCCTTCAATCCCTCCCATGATTCTTGCATATACTTTAGGGATTTGAAAGAGGAGATCTAGATCTACAATCCCACCAATCCATCTCTCCTCTAAGTGAGGGGAACATCTTGGGATCTAGATCTTGGAGTCTTTTGTGGATTTCCTCCATTGTTCTTCCTCTCTTATTCCCCCACACGCTTTTGTAGCTTTGGTGGAATTTGGGACAGAAGGATTTGAGCACTACTTGTGTTCTTGCCATTGCATTTGGTGCATCGGTTTGAGTTCTCCCCGGAGGATTTGGTGAGTGAAAGTTGAGAAGCTTTTTACTCTTGGGTTCTTGGAAACCTAGACGGTTGGTTGGTGTTGCAGGTTGTGGCCTTGGTGGCATTGTGGCCTTTGTGGCATTGTGGCCTTGGTGGCGTTTGTTGGGAGCCTCCAATTAAGTTGTGGAGAAGTGCCCCAACCTTGTGAGAGGTTCCGGTTGCCACCGACAAGTGCACCGATAGTGGAAGCGTGGATCGATCCCATTGGGGTGAGATTCACCAGAGAATAAGGGAGGCCTTTTGTGGCGTTGGTGGTTTGATACCACCCCCTCTCCAAACGAGGCGTACTCCATGTTGGGAGGAACTCGGTAAAATATTGTTGTCCCTGCGTGCCTCGGTTATCTCTATACCCAAGCTCTTTACTTATGCACTTTACATTGTGATATCCTTCGTGCTTGAAGTAATATATATCTTGCTATCACATTGTTGCTTGTGTTGCTTAGCATAAGTTGTTGGTGCACATAGGTGAACCATAGTTGTTCTAGGTTGTGCTTGACAAAGTAAACGCTAGTTTAGTTCCGCATTTGTTGAGCCACTCTAGGAAAAGTTTTAATCGCCTATTCCACTCCGTCGCGAAGACTAACTAAGACCAATTGAGTCACGTTTTCATGTTCTAATTGAACACTTTCCATTTATGATATGATTAAAGGAGAAGATTGTTCTTTTACCAAACATATGCGGATCAAATCACGCCTTATAATAAGAAGAAATCTTTCTCGGTATCAATCCCCTTGCCCCTCATTCTTTGAGAATCAGAAGGGGGATCATTTCCAAAATTTTGCCTAGGCAAGATATGCCCTATTTGCAAGATGGAACACCTGTTGATATGGTCTTCAATCCCTTAGGAGTACCCTCCCGAATGAATGTGGGACAAATATTTGAAAGCTCGCTCGGATTAGCGGGGGATATGCTAAAGAAACATTATAGAATAGCACCCTTTGATGAGAGATATGAGCAAGAGGCTTCAAGAAAAGCTCGATATTTGGATTGGTATCTGATTCGGGAGGAAACACAGATATGGGAAGCTCGAAGAAAGGTTTATAGGAAGCTCCAGGAGAGATCTTTATTCGGAGCAAGGGATCCTTGTTCGAAGCAGGCGCTAATAAGCAAAACAAGAAAGGGTTGGATGGATGGTGCATCCTTTATCTTTCTCCCGCGCGATTCAACTGCTGGAAATCATACTCTCGAAAGAAAGTCGTCAGGGCCTGCTCAGACCTCCAAGAAAGTATTAGTTTGGCTTTCGAGAAATGCAGTACCATCCACTCCAATGTACAATGTATCTTTTTCGTCACCAGTATTTAGTTAGAGGGGGCGTCCGCTCTCCGGTTGGGCAGTAAGGGTCGGAGAAGGGCAATCACTCATTCTTAAAACCAGCATTCTTAAGTTTAAGATCAAAGACTCGGGCGGAAAAAGGGGGGAGCTCCCCGTTCCTGGTTCTCCTGTAGCTGGATTCCCCGCAGCCTGTCAGAACCTCCAGGGATTTCTCCACTGAACTTCGATTGATTGATGAAATAGCTACGTTTTTTTCTTATTTGATTCGGATACTTCTGAATGACTCCTTTCTAGCTGGACCGGAGTCTCCGGTGTGGACCGGAATCTCCGCAGGTATCTCTGGTGGTGGCTTCAGGAATCTGGCTGGGACATTCTATATAGGGGTGCGGAGCAAGGTCCGGAGGCTTCTCCGGAATCTCTGGTCTGGGCTCAGACCGGAGTCTCCGGTGCTATAGGATCAAAGTCTCCGGCTCAGTTGGCTCATGTCAGGCCCTGGTCAATCAGAAGGGTGGTCCAGAGTCTAGACCGGAAATAGGCCGGAATCTCTGGTGTAGACCGAAGTCTCCGGTGTACAGACCGGAGTCTCCTGTGTACAGACCGGAGTCTCCGGTGTACAGACCGAAGTCTCTGGTCTAGATTTTCTCCAACTGTCAGAAAACGGTTCATGGAGGGGGCAGCTTATAAATAGGGACCCTGTAACACCCTCCGGATCGGCCTTATGCAAGTTTCAGCGATTCCCGCCAAACCCGCATAGAAACGATTCAGAGGTGCCCACTAGGCACTTGCGTGCGGGTGGAAAACGAAGTAATATCATTACACATTAGTCCACGATGGAACCCACAGAACGGATATACAACAACGACTCCATGAGTCAAGAATACGGATATACAGTACAAAGATTCAAATCACCTTGAAAACGATACAACGTCCGAGTACGGACAAGATGCAAATCGAGCTAAGAGCCCTGAAAAATAACCAATGGCGTCCATAACCCTGCCCAGGCCAAGCCAAAAGGGTAACCCTGCTAACGACGTCAATCTCAAAACCTGCTTAAACAAAAGGGGTGCCGACAAAGGGCAAAGGAAAAAGAGAGCGGTCAGTACTGAGGCCAGTACACGGCGAGACTAGAATTCGGCAGTCCTCGCCTACATAGGTATGGTGGACTGAAGCGGCAGCGGAGCATGCACTAAACAACCTATAGAGACTCGATACAACTGGCGGCTATCAGATAGGGATAAGAAAGGCCTATTCGGATCCAACCTGAAACTATCACCAAGCATACCCATCCTGGTATTTCCCCACGAGACCAAACAAGGAAGTCAACCGAGGAACTCACACAGTTGGCAGTTTTATTCATTCTGTTATAGTTGCGGCAATTACTAGTCAGATATAGATCCCATGAGTCATCCTGATATTATAAACAGTGGGTAGTTTTAGTTAACCATTCTGTTGTAGTTGCAATACTTACTAGTCAGATACATATAGCATGCGACATCCAAAACCAGCAATTGTTGGTACGTTTATTTAGCCATTCCATTGTAGTGAAGCTCATTACTAGTCATTATAAAGTCAAATTTATAGCACTACTTTAGTTATGGTTGTCTATCATCGAGATACTGTGCTCCAAGTCGTCCATAACCGTGGACACGGCTTTTAGAAAATTTTACCCTGCAGGGGGCACAAATAACAACACACGCACGATCAACCTCGGAAAAAACCAAATGAACACCCAACAAGGCATCACGACAGAACATTCGCAAGATTCATATAAGAATTCAGGGGGCCACCCCACTAAGCTACCCGCGACGAAGTTGGCCGGCTCCGAAACGGACCCAGAGGTTTGTCACGACGGTTGTAAACGACTGGGAACCCGAAAATATGATTGGGATTGTCGATACCACAAAAACGTGGCACGGGGTTCCAAAACAGTACAGGCGCTCCACGCGCAATAGTAAATAAAGCAGTAAAGCATGGCATAATCATTGCATAAGTACAGGATAGTAATAAAGCCCCAAACTACTTTGTGGCCCCAAGAAAATAAATATGACTCAAGCTAGGGTTAGGGGGATTCATGGTCCCACATGCGGATAGTGCGAATATTCAAAGAACATGTATCAAGTACTCGGGGTCCTATGGGACACAAGTGGACGGTTAAAAACCAAATAACATCTATTTCCCACCTATTCCTCTGCATTATTTACCTGCTTCAATTTTAGTTATTAAACGGTAATTAAAGTCATGAACATCTCCAACATTAAACGTGCGGCATTACTCCAACAACTGTGAAAGATCGACGGCGCGACGCAGCACCTGAGCAAGCGACTACGACTCGCAAGTCCAACTATCTACCAAAAAACAGGTAATAGGATGTGTCCAAGGCAATATAAGGCTGCAAGGGATATCACGGGTACGAAAACTAGAGCATCGCAACAAAGATAGCAATAGATCAACAGGAGGGAATAAAGACTATAAAAGTAAGATAGGTAGAAAGGGGGAGAATGCTCGCCTAAAAAACATTGCCGAAGTTTCATCCGAAGATCGGGTCGACACTCGCATCAACTCATCGGCCTAATCCGTGAACAAGCAAAGCACTAGAAGAAACACCGGATGCACTATTTAATACTAAGATAGAAGATCGGGCATGATGCATGTATGATGTATGACATGGCAAAGATGCAATTAGTCAATATTAAGCGGAACCGGGGTCCCAACAATTAATTATTAGGTTCATGTTGTTTAGATACCCCGTAATTTTAAATGTTGTATTAACAAGGCAAAATATGTCACCGGTTCGATGCACAAATTAAATGGAGCCAATATAAGACTAGATTTACCCGCATATGGTCTCCATATTTAGTTATAAGGTGAATCAACATAATGCCCCCAAACCACATAAACATGAGTGCAACATGAACAATTTAATATGCAATAATTATATTATATATTATAAAAATATGGGGCTCAGAAAGGGGATCACACATGGGAATCAGCAAACTTGGCCTCCGGGGGTCTCGGGTTCGACGGGGGGATCAGGCTTCACACAACGGCTTTCGGATCCGTGAAGGAGATCTTCGGATATGGCGGCATCGCCTTAGGGTTCCATGCCGAAGGCCTTGACGCTCCGTGTTGGAGTCCGTGACGAAGATCTTGTGGGTCATCGCCTAGGAAACCTCGAGTTGGTCTTCAAGCATTGATTAAATCACCAGCCTTGGGTTCACATTCGTGTGCGGTCTTTCGAGAGATCTTGGCAAGTAGTCGGGACAATCCATATCCAAAACAACACACAGAGCATCCGCTGCAAGACAACAGGGACGAACAGGTGCGACTCCAGCTTGGGTCGGCTTCCCTAGAACCGGCCAGAACCTGCAGGGGTACCGCGATGCACGAGCACGTGAGGCAGATGCTGCTAGTGCTTGGGCCGACGTGCTCCTGGCCACAGGGGCGCGATGCCGGTTAGCAGAAGGCAACGGGAACAACGGCGCATGATGACATGCTTGAGGAGGAGCTGACGCGAGGAGGCCCAGCGACCATGTCGGAGTAGAAGGCGACCTTGCACCGGGGCTTGGTTGATCTTGCAGAGGTGGTCGCCGAAGACCTCCGCGTCGGAGGAAGCTGGTGGAGGACGAGGAGGAGCTGGGGCTTGCCGCCACGCCAGGAACAGAGATGAGATGGGGAGGAGGAAGGCGAGGTCGGGCGCGAGGAAGATCGAGGCCGGGGCGGCTAGAAGCGGTGGCGGCACCAGGGCGGCGGCGAAGCTCGCAGGCGGGCGCAAGGCGGCGGAGGACATCGTCAAGTCACGGCAGTGAGATGGTCCGCGAGAAGGAGGTGACGGCGGGGGGCAGATGGACGAGGAAGGGCCGCAGGGGGCCCGTTGGCGGTGGGAGGGCCTGAAGCCAGCGGCGCTCACGGGGAGAGGATAAAACGAGGCAGAAGAGAACGACGGGGAACGGGGTAGGTGGGGGCGGGGTCGCGTGGAGGGGACGCGGTTGCTATAGGGTGTAGGTCCAGGGGTTGCGAGCGGGAGTCACGCGGACGGAAGTGACCCGGGAGAGCGGGTCGCTACTGCGGGGCGGGGTCAGGAAAGAGGGAATTCCGGGGAGAGAAAGAGAGGGTTGGTGGGGTGGACGGTTCGATCACATTGACCAGATCGGGGTGGGGTGGGTACTGGAGTGCGTTGAATGTGTGTTGGGCGGCGGCTGTAGGGAGGAAGTGGGGATTAGGGTTAGGGTTTTATTAGGTGGGTTGGGCCACTGGGGTAGTAGTCTGGCTAGCTGGGCTTTTGGCCTGGACGGGCGACTCCTCCCAAAAAAAATTTATCATTATTATGTTTTAATAGACTTCTGCAAACAGTTTTGGACAAACAAAAATATTATAGAAAAGCATGCGGTTTAATTTGAGATACATGATTGAATAAACATGCATGATGATGCAACAAACAAAAACACAACGATTTTTCTAATAGCGGTTTTACCGGGGTGCTACAGACCCTTATCCCCTTCCTCCAGTTGCTCGACCTGCACAAGAACACAAACTCCATTAGAGCCACCAAATCTACAAGATCTCTTCATCCAACCATCCAAAGTCATTGATCTTTGGAGAATCGAAGTTGAAGGCCTTGATCTACAACTTCACCAAGAGAGATCTTCATTTCCCCCTCATTCACTTGAGGGCCCCCATGCTCTAGTGTTTCATTGGAAACCCTAGCTTTGATTTGGTTCTTACAAGCTTGTATTTGATTGTTTTGACAGCATGATTTGTATTTGGGAGCCTCCAATTAAGTTGTGGATGTGTGCCCCAATGTAGGGGTCCCAATCTTTAATAAGATAGAGCCCCCTGTGTTTTACAATGATAGTCCCTGGATCAATAGCTAGCATCCACAGTTAAGATGTAATATCAAGAAACAAAGGTCATAATATAACTTTTATAACCAGGAATAACATAATTTTATTACATCAATTACATAGCTCATTTGGCTATTACATTACATTGCAGCGGAATAACTATAAGCATGGGGTCCTTCATCTTCAAAGTGCCACAGGCAGATGTTGGTTGTAGACTTTGTAATCCTATTCAATCAATCTTCACTAAAATCAATCAAACCTGCAACATTACAAGTTACAGCCACAAGGGTCAATACATTTGAATTGTATTGGCAAGTGATACTATGGTAGTATAGTGGAATCTATCTATATGCATTTGGCTAAGTGGAGTTGAGGCTTGCATTGCTCAAATAGATTTTTCCTTAACATTTGAAAATACTAAGTTTTTGCTTTGATAAAATCATTTTTCTCAATCAAAGATTGAAGATCCTTTACAAGGCATCTCTCAATCAAAGATTGAAGATCTCAAACAACCCTTGTTCAATCCACAAGTTTTAACTTAGAAATTTGAATGATGAGATTCTTGATTGCTTCCATGTCTTGATGCTCAAATTGTCCTTTACCAGGGACATGGCTAAGTACTTAGATTTTACACTCTGCAGAGGTGGTGCACTTTCCCCACAAGACTTGGTTTCCCAAGACAAGACCTTTCAAGCCTTCCTTAGACCAAAATGGACGCTCCAACCTATCAAACACTACCACCCACTGTCCATATGGCTAAGTTCTTGCAACCTATATGATCATGGCAGAGCCCATATTGCCAAGTGGTTGCACTTGAAGCTTCTCAACATTTGACATCTCAAATCTCTTTGTTCCTGGGTGGCCATCCACAAGTGAGATACACAAGGTCAACCATAAACATGGGCCTTGTGAACCACTCAACCAAAATCCACCAAGCAAGCCCATTCCACCCAGGGGATTCATTAACTTAGTTGTTTTATTAAACAAACACATAAGTCCTCAGACTTAGAGATTTTTCCATAGTGTGAATATATTTTCCACCCATGTTTTCTATTAGCTAGGCTAAGATTGATAGTAATAGGAATCTTAACTTAGGAAAATCCTACTAAGGATTTATCTACTAGGTTTTACTATAGCAAGGTCTATACTTAGCATAAATTCCATGCAAGTTTTACTTAGCAAAATCACTAATGCATAGTGAAAGTAATGGGACAAAAAGTATGAAGCATCACTTGCCTTTTTGGTAGAGTATGGGTTCACTCCTTGTCCTTGCAACAATCACACTCTTCAAGTCACTACAAGTCAATCAAGGAAGGCACAAACTCAATCTACCAATCAAGCAAAACATCACATAAAATGACAAAGTCAAAGTAATGCATGCAAGCATGCAAAAGATGGTTCTAATTGCAAAGGTGGTCTCCACTAGGATTCTAAACTTTGTAAAGTCCAAAGTGGTCATTTACCAAAATGGCAAAGTCATTTGCAAATAGGGTTTTGTCCATACACCATTTTTAAAATCCATTCATCATTTTATGTGGTGAAAAATGTCTTTATCATAACAAAAACTTTTTAAGTTTTTCACCAAATGAGTTGCTATTGCAAAACTTGGTGTTTTTGGGTCAGTAGGTTTTGTCCAAACTATTTTCTCAAAGTTTTCTTTCCATAAACATTTTCATAATAAAATCAATAATTTCATTTGGCTAGAAATTGGCTAAGTCAAATAATTCAACCTAAATTTTACCAAAATCATTTTTAACACCAAGGGTTGGTTCCTAGGGTCAGTAAGGTCACATCAAACCATTTTGCAAAAGTTTTGACCCCAAAACCAATGTTAAACAATTTTTCTACTCTAAACAAGCTCACAAAAGAATCTACAAAAACCAGCAAACTAACAGATACTATTGGCTAAACCAAGGGTATGGTTGGCTAGGGCTTGTTCTCCTGAATCCATTGATATAAAATTTATAATTTTTGGACGTGTGGTTTGAAAGTTACAAAGGTTTGAAGTTTGCAAATAAATCTGATTCAAAAATCTGTTTTAACTCAAACACTGGCCACGCGTCGCTATCTCACTGGCTGATACCGGTTCGGCCGGATCGGCATCGTGGTGCGTTGGATCAAGTCAAATCGCGCGGTCCAGAGAACGTACCTATTCGCGACTAAGTGATCTAATCCTGCTCGTTCAAACTAGATCGAACGGCTCTCAGTGCTTTGCCAAAAGCTGGCGGCGCGACGACGGTGGCTAGCGGCGGAGCGGCCAGTCGATGACGGCGCCGGCGGTACAGGAAGCAAAGGAGGGTGGGAAGATGATCACCGGAATCGCTGACGCTCGCTGATGCTCAACGTGGTACTTGTCCGTCGAGGGGCGCTTAGGGGCTGCGATTGCTCCGAGTAGAGAGCAACGCGGACGGCTCGTCTCGTGGGTCGGCGACATTGCAGATCACGCGGAGGCAAACAAAGGGCACGGTTAGATGCGTATGGTCGAGGGGATGACGCGTGTGTGAATGAGGGGGAGAGGGGCGGTCTGGTACAACCTGTGGGCGTCGTCGGAGAAGAGGGCAGACGGCGGTGCTGCAGGTCGTCGACGTTGCCGACGCTGGGAGGCACGCGCAAGTAAGCTGCGGCTGCAGAAAGGTTCTCTGGGGAATGCTGAGCACAGCTGCGTGCTCGAGGAGGCAGGAGGGGGCGTGTGTTGGCCGGAATCGGTGAGGAGGGTCGTCGGAGACAGAGGGAATGTAGGGCAAAATTCCTCGGCCTGGAGGCGTGCTTGAGGGAGGGGTCAGAGGGGAAACGGAGAGGAGTCACTGGCGATTAAGACAGCATGCTCGCGGCGAGAGATTAATGCTGCAATAAGGTGTATTCAATCGGAGAATCAATGGCAGCAACGGTGGCGAGTTAACGCGAGGAGGAAGAAGGGTGAGTCATGTGGGGCGGTTGGTCACGGAGTAAGAGGAAGGAGGATACACTTGTCACCGCAAGGGTTCTTCGAGGTGAAGAAAACGGTTCGGGGCAAGGGCACAAGTGGGCTGGAGTTGGGCTGTTGGGCTGAGTTGGGCTAGATGGTTGGGCTGCTCTATTTTTTTCTGTCTGAATCCTTTTTCTTTTTTTTTTCTATTTTCCAATTCTGTTTTGAAATTTCAAACAACCAAATAATGTTCAAATCCATTCAAACTTTTACCACACATTGCAGCTTTGAATTTGGTTCTGTTCAGTAACATAAACCAAAATCCAGATAAAATAATATTATTATTCTTTTTTAGGATCCATTTATTATTTAAATAAAATGGACCTTTATTTATTTAATCAAATAGGGTTTGATTTATTTAATAAAATCTCCATTTGAAATCCAAATATTTTCAATACCAAATCAGTAGGTTTTATTTGGAAATAAATAATATTTGGAAACTTGTTTAAAACAAAATAACCTTTTATGTTAGGGTCCATTAATAATTAAATAGGATGGACCTTAGTTATTAAATCAAATAGGATTTGTTTTATTAAAATATTTATTTTTAATCTAAAATAAAACCAAAACACTTCAGTAGGTTTTAATTAAGAAAATAAAATACTTAGAAAACTTATTTAAAATAATTTAATAAGTTTTGAGGTTTTAATTAAAATGGTAAAACCTTCTTTTTAAATAAAATTTGGATATTAATTCTTTATTATTTTATTCAAATAAACCCTTACTATTTTTAACCAAAACAAAACATTTTATTTTAAATACTTGGCCAAGGTCTAATTCCTTATTATTTTAATTTGGCTCTGTAAAATAATCTTTATTTATAAATCCACTTTTTCTTTTGAAAGCCAAAACCTTTTATTTAAAAGATCCAAAATAGTAATTCAAAAACATTTTAATTTCCTTTAATAAATGTTTATCCTTTTAAATCCCTTTAGGATTTATTTAATCCAAATAGGTTTGAAGTTCCATTTAAATTCAAAAAGTTTCTTCTAGTTCTGAAATCAAACAAAGTTTTATTTTATTCATTTATTTTCACATTACAAGATTTGGAAAATCTTGGGATGTGACAGGCTACCACCCTTAAAATAAATCTCGTCCCGAGATTTGGGGAGGCTAGGGTTACAAGCAGGTTCAAAACAACTAGGGTACTACCACCCTTAAAAATTTCAAACAAAAATTACATATTGTCTTCTTGGAAAAACTTCTCTAAGCAAACTTTTGCATTGAATCCTTGGTTTCCATACTTGACTCATGGGCCAAGGTTGAGATCCTTCATAGACTTGTTTAACTTGTTCTCCATCCTTTCTGGACAATTGTTTGCATAGTGGCCTAGTTCCCTGCATTTGAAACATGTGACAAGGCTGAGATCCCTCATAGGCTGGTTTATCTTATGCTTCATCTTTTCTGGACAGTTGTTTGCATAATGTCCTAACTCTTTGCAGTGTTTGCACATCACTTGGCTGATATCTTTCTTTTCCTTTGGTATCATTGCCTTTTGTTTGTTTCTTTGGTTCTTCTTCTTTTCTGGGCATTCACTGGCATAGTTTCCCATCTCTTTGCAATTGTAACACTGCAATTGGCTTATGTCCTTTTTCTTCTTTTTGGGTCTCTCCAAAGCTAGGAGTTCTTCTAGTTCATGTTCTTCATGAGTGGGAGATCTTTCTCTCTTCTTGGGGCATTGATCTTCATGCTCCTTGGATGCATGATCCTTGTCTCTAAAAATATTGCTAGCTTGGGTTCCTTCTAGATTAGCATCTTTGTCATCCTTGTTGTCATTAGCTCTTTGGGAAAAGTTTTCTCTCATGTTGATCATTTGAGGAACCATTCCTTGCAACAATTGGGATTGGAGTTTCAAAATCCTTTGTATGGCTGGGTCTAGTCCATTGTTGTTGGCTAAAAGTGGAGTTGTCTCTTGGCTCAACTGGTTTTGGGTTGCTATAAGTTCTCTCATATTGTCCTCTTGGTTGTTGTTGTTGTCATCAACCTTGATGTTGGAGTCTCTTGGAGTAGTCATCTGGTTGGGTTGAAGGGATTAGAATAGGCAAAAATTTCTAAGGATTCAATTCTAATCACACACATCACAAGTCACACAAGTAATGTGCAATCATTCACAAACCAAACATTTCACTCAAACAATCAAAGTTCAAGCACATACTTAGGCAACAAAATATTTTTGTTACACCACATAAGTTGGTGTGTTTGACTTAACTAAATTATGGTGGTCAATATATATGGTTCACTTGTGATATTTCCTTCCTTCTTGATTCTTCTTGTATGAGATCATGGTTTCCTTGAGAAAAACTCTTGGTTGCAATACTGAAATGATGTAGGCTCCTTCTAACTTTTGCATTCTCTCAGTCTCTAAATCTTGAGCAAGATTTCCTTGTCTCACTTGTAGTCCTTAGTGGTATCCAAGTTGGAAGTCTTTGGAGAACAAGCTGAAGATGTTGAAGTCATTAGAGTTGAAGAAGTTGAAGTCATTAGAGTTGAAGTAGTCCTTTGCACATGGTGTAGTCTTTGGCCATGGGTAGGTTTTTCCATCAAGTTTGAAATAGATGAGATGTAGAGTTGAAACCAAAATGGTTGAGGAAAGAGTTTACAAGAGTTTTTGTAAATAAGTTTTTTTTTGGATCAAAATATAACTCCTATTTTTCTAAGGGTTTTGTCCAATCCTAGGGTTTACAAATCTTACGGGCAACACAATGCTCTGATACCATCTGTAGGGGTCCCAATCTTTAATAAGATAGAGCCCCCTGTGTTTTACAATGCTAGTCCCTGGATCAATAGCTAGCATCCACAGTTAAGATGTAATATCAAGAAACAAAGGTCATAATGTAACTTTTATAACCAGGAATAACATAATTTTATTACATCAATTACATAGCTCATTTGGCTATTACATTACATTGTAGTGGAATAACTATAAGCATGGGGTCCTTCTGAAGGGAATATGCCCTGAGAGGCAATAATAAAGTGTTTATTATGTGTATTCCAAGTATATGATAGATGTTTATTTTGCATGCTATAATTGTATTAATACGGAAACGTTAATACATCTGTGTTTAATAAACAAACAGAAAGTTCCTAGTTATGCCTCTCTCATAAACTAGCTCGTTGATTAACAAGATGATCAAGGTTTCCTGATCATGGACATTGGATGTTGTTAATAACGGGATCACAACATTAGTGTAATGGTGTGATGAACATTCATCCGAAGTATAGCATTACGATCAAAGTCATTGAGTTTATATTGCTATAACAACTTACGAAGTGATCCTAATCCTTAGACCATGAGATCATGTTAATCACTAACACCGGAAGAGTTTCTTGATAACATCAAATGTCACACCGTAACAGGGTGATTATAAAGATGGATTCAGAACTAATAAAGTGTTATGTTGAGGCTCATGGATCGAGAGTGGAATTTGTTCATCCCGATGACGGATAGATATACTCTGGGCCCTCTCGGTGATATCACATTGATTAGCTTGCAAGCAAGTGATTTGATCACTAGAATGTTATATCACAGAACGAAAAGAGTGCATGTCAGTAACGAGATCAAACTAGGTATGGAGATACCTATGATCGAATCTCGGACATGTAATATATCGTGAAACAAAGGGATTAAGATACTAGCGTAAAAGGTTCCGACGATCACAAGAAAGTCATCGTTGAATGTGTGGGAGTCAGTATGGGTCTCCAGATCCCGCTTCTGATTATTGATCCGAGAGGGGTCTCGATCATGTCCGCATTATTCACGAACCGTAGGGTGACACACTTAAGAGACACCGACATCCAATTGGAGCAAATGTTTCATGCCGAAAGAATGAACAAGCGCAGGAATTTATTTCACTAGATACCAAACAAAGTTTTCGTGAAATTGCATAAAGTGGTTATGCATGTGAAATAGAATTCTAGCAAGGTTATTTGTGAATGTTTGTCATTAAAGTAATTGACAAAATTCTGAATAAAATAAAAGAGTTTTATTTAATGAGAGTTTGCATTAAATTTGGTGGAAATTTAATGGGAATTTGAGTGGACTTTGAGTGGAGGAAATTTAAAGGGCATTTTGTGAGTGGAGTGTCCACCCATGAATGAAGGAGGGAGGGCAGCCCCATGGCGTGCCACCCCTTGGGTGCCCCTCCTCCTATAAAAGGAGCCCCTCCTCACTTGTCTCACACCTCCTCGTGAAGGATCTCTCTCCCCTCTAGAATTTATCCCCATGGTCTCGACTAGCGAGATACATGTTCCCGTGGCTATTCGGCAAGAAAGAGTTGTGCTTCCTGCATCGCTGGAGCGAGGAGGCGGAGGTTGCTCGGTGCCTCGAACGTGTGTGCGAGCACGGATGCGCTGCTGATTTGCGGCGCTAGGACTTCCTCTCGATCTTGAGATCGGCAAGAGATCGTCTACATCAACCACGAGTTGAACTCGTTAAGCTTTGTCGGTCTTCAAGGGTATGTTCTCTATGGATATACATCTGCCCGTTGTTTGTATCTAGTATATAGATCTTGGTATATAGTTCACATCATAGGAAAATTTTTGTTTTCTATGCTGCGAACCCCACAGTGGTATCAGAGTCGGATCTATGCGTAGATACTTTACACGGGTAGTACACATATGAGTATGTGGGCAATGATGATCATGTTGTTGCTCCTTTGTTGTAATTTTGGATACTGGTGGCATAGTGGGATGAAGCGGCCCGGACAAACTTTACATGTCCTCGCACATGAGACCTGTTCCACGCTTGACATGCAACTAGTTTGCATAAGTGGCTAGCGGGTGTCTGTCTCTCCTACTATAGTCAATATCTATTTTGCAAGCGATTTGTCAACAATTTGATTATCCTCGTTGTGGTTCATGTTCGTAGGTAAGAACGGTTCTATCTCGAAAGCCCTAAGCCACGTAAAACTTGCAATGGATAAATTAGAGGCGTCTAGTTTAGATTGTTCTGGGCTAGTGTTATGATATGGTAGTGTTGTAAGTAGAAGTATGAGATGATACTCTTACAACACACATAGCGTAAAATCCATAGACCTTGGATTTACACATATAGGTATGATAGTGATCATACCACGATGCACATGATAGAGATCATCTGCGGGAACCATATCATTTCACTAATAAACATATGATGTTTTGATTGCATCTTATATTGCTTGTTTAGCGCTTTGTTAGCATAATAAGATGATCCCTCATTTAAATATCAAGATAAAAATGTGTTCTTCCTTTAGTATGCACCGATTATGTTTTCGTCGCTCCAAGACATCACGTGATGATCGGGTGTTCTTGGATCCACGACCATATTTCGGGTGTAAAACAGTTACACACGCGAATACTAAGGTTCTAACTTGGCGAGCCTAGCATGTACAGACATGGCCTCGGAACACGGACCGAAAGTTTAAGCATGAGTCATATAGTTGATATGATTCCCATTTGATGCTCGCCTTTGAAGCTATACCGACTCACGTGATGATCGGACTTGGTGTAGTGGATTTGGTTCATGTAATCACCAAAAGGGCACGAGGGATGTCGTTTTTGAGTGGGAGTTCATTCGTAATATACATTAGTTGAACTCAATCTATCATACACTTAGTCTAAACTTTACAAATTCTGTTGTACATGGCACCACCTGCTTTTAATTTCAATTTGTTCATGGAGAAAGAGAAACTAGCAACGAACGGTAGCAACTTTACCGAATGGGCCATGAATTTGAGGATTCTCCTCTCTGCTTCACAAAAGCAATATGTTCTAGAAGCGCCGTTAGGCCCCCCACCTTTTGATGATACCCCTGACGAGGAGAAAAATGTCTATCAGACTCGTCAGGAGGACCACAACTTAGTTCATTGCAGCATATTGTATGGGCTAGAGCCGGAACATCGAAAGCGTTTCGAAAACGGCAATGGATTTGATACATGTAGGGGTCCCAACCTAATAAGGTAGAGTCCTCCTGTGTTTTACAATGCTAGTCCCTGGATCAATAGCTAGCATCCACAGTTAAGATGTAATATCAAGAAACAAAGGTCATAATATAACTTTATAACCAGGAATAACATAAGTTTATTACATCAACCATAGCTCATTTGGCTATTACATTACATTGCAGCGGAATAATTATAATCATGGGGTCCTTCATCTTCAAAGTGCCACAGGCAGATGTTGGTTGTAGACTTTGTAATCCTAATCAAACAATCTTCACTAAAATCAATCAAACCTGCAACATACAAGTTACAGCCACAAAGGGTCAATACATTTGAATTGTATTTGCAAGTGATACTATGGTAGTATAGTGGAGTCTATCATCTAAATGCATTTGGCTAAGTGGAGTTGAGGCTTGCATTGCTCAAAATAGATTTTTCCTTAACATTTGAAAATACTAAGTTTTTGCTTGACAAAATCATTTTTCTCAATCAAAGATTTCAAGATCCTTGTACCAAGCCATCTCTCCATCAATGATTGAAGAATTCAAACAACCCTTGTTCAATCCACAAGTTTTAACTTTAGAAATTTGAATGATGAGATTCTTGATTGCTTCCATGTCTTGATGCTCAATTTGTCCTTTACCAGGGACATGGCTAAGTACTTAGATTTTACACTCTGCAGAGGTGGTGCACTTTACCCACAAGACTTTGTTTCCCAAGACAAAATCTTCGAATCCTCCCTTAGACCAAGATGGACGCGCTCCAACCTATCAAACACTACCACCCACTGTCCATTTGGCTAAGTTCTTGCAACCTATATGATCATGGCAGAGCCCATATTGCCAAGTGGTTGCACTTGAAGCTTCTCAACATTTGACATCTCAAATCCCTTTGTTCCTGGGTGGCATACCACAAGTGAGATACACAATCCAAGTCCATGGCATTGTGAACCACTCAACCAATCTCCACCAAGCAAGCCCATTCCACCCAGGGAATTCATTAACTTAGTTGTTTTATTAAACAAAATCACAAGTCTTCAGACTTAGAATATTTTTCCATAGTGTGAATATGTTTTCCACCCATGTTTTCTATTAGCTAGGCTAAGCTTGGTAGTAATAGGAAACTTAACTTAGGAAATCCTACTAAGGATTCATCTACTAGGTTTTCCTATAGCAAGATCTATACTTAGCAAAATCCATGCAAGTTTATTTAGCAAAATCACTAATGCATAGAAAAAGTAATGAGATAGAAAGTATGAAGCATCACTTGCCTTTTTGGTAGGGAATGGTGGTTCACTCCTTGATCTTGCTAGTCTCACACTTCACTACAAGTCAACCAAGCAAACACTAATTCAATTTACATTCCAAACCAATAAACAAATTCACACACACAAAACAATGGAAACCAATTCATGCATGGGAGCATGCACAAGATAGTTTTATTTTGCAAAGGGGTCTATATGGGGTTTCTAAACTTTGTAAGATCCAAATTGGTCATTTAACAAAGTGGCAAAGTCATAAGCAAGAAGGTTTTGTCCAAAAACTATTTTTAATTCCATTCATCGTTTCATGTGGTGAAAAATGTTTTTATTAAGGCAAAACTCTTGAGTTGTTCACCAAATGAGTCGCTATTGCAAAACTTGGTGTTTTTGGGTCAGTAGGTTTGGTCCAAACTATTTCCTTAAAGTTTTCTTTCCATAAACATTTTTATAATTAAATCAACAATTTTATTTGGCTAGAAATGGACTAAACTAATTAATCCATTCCAAACTTTTCCAAATTTATTTTCCAAACCATGGGTTGGTTCCTAGGGTCAGTAAGGTCACAACAATCCAATTTGCAAAGGTTTTATCCTTAAAATCAATTTTAAACAATTTTTATACTCTAAACAAGCATACAAATGAATCTGCAAAAATAAGTAAACAAACAAATACTATTTGCTAAACCAATTCCACAGTTGGCTAGGGCTTGTTCTCCTGAATCCATTGATATAAAATTTGCCAAATTTGGACGTGTGGTTCAAAAGTTATAAGGGTTTGAAAATGGCATCAAATTCTGATTTCAAATTCTATTTCAGATCTTCTGATGCCACGCGTCATATTCTAATTGGCCAAAAACGGTTCGCGTGGATCGACTACTGGGGTGCGTTGGATCTAACTGGAACGTGTGGCACAGATGGATGCATACCCCTTCGATAAGTGGTTCTATCATGTCCATCCGATCGACATCGGACGGCTGCTGCTGCCTGGCCAAGGACTGGCGACGCTAGGTTGACGGCGAGCGGCCGGATGGTGGCGGCGCTGGTGAGGCAGGAAGCGAGAAAGGGAGGAAGTAAGCTCACCGCGTTCGTGGCGTCGCGCTGATTCTCAACGCGTGGCTTGTCCGTCAAGGGGCGCTCAGGGGCAGTTGGGATTGCTCGCCGGAGACGAGCTGAGCCTCGGGTGGTCCTGGAGGTTGTCGCAGGCGAGGATAAGGAGCGTCCTAGGACAAATGAATAGCATCATTAGGTCCGCGAGAGCATGGCGGTCATCATCGTATCCACGAGGAAGAGAAGGGTGGTCGGATTTTTACCGAGGAGACGTCGTCGGAGAACGGCAGCAGACGGCGGCGCTCAGTCGTGTTCCTTGTCGGCGTTCTAGAGCACGCGCGGATGTGGGGATGGTTCTGGGAGATTCGTAGGGAGATGGGGAGTCTCCTGGGGTGTTCAGGGAGGCACGGGGCGGTGAGGGGCTGCCGGAATCGGCGTCGGAGCGTCGTCGGAGACAGAGGAAGTGCAGGGCAAAATTCTTCGGCCTGGGGGCGTGTCGATGAGGGGTGTCTGGGGGAAATGGAGGAGAAGGCGCTGGCGCTTAAGTGTGCTTGATCGCTGCGAGTTATGGTGGCCGTGTTAAGGCGTAATCAAGCCACGAATCAATAGCCCGCAACGGCCGGCGAGGGGGAGAAGAGGTCGTGCGGGGTGAAGAGGAAGAACAGGAGGAGTGGGGCCGGTCGGTCAGTGGGAAAGGAAAGAGGGGGAGGTCCACATGTCAGTTGCTTCATGGGTTTAAAAAGGAGTGTGAAACGTTTTTTTTCGGGGAAGGGGAGTTGGGCTAGATGGGCTGCTGCTGGGTTAGTTGGGCCAGATTGGTGGGCTGTTCTATTTTTTTTTCTGTCTAATTCTTTTTCTTTTTCTATTTCTATTTCCTGATTTGTTATTTCAAACAATTCTCAAGCATTCATAACAACTCAAATTTTCACCAAACATTGTAACTAAGAATTTGGTTCTGTTTAGTAACCTGAACCAAAATCCTAAATAAAATAATTAATACTTTAATCTTTTTAGGTTCCATCCTTAATTAAATAAGTAGGCCATGGTTTATTAATTAAATAGAGTTTTTTGTTGTTTATTAATATAATCTTCATTTGAAATCCCAATATTTTCAAAATCAATTCAGTAGGTTTTATTTGAAAATAAAATTTATTTGGAAATCTTGTTCAAAACAAAATAACCTTTTCTTTTAGGGTCTTTTAATAAATGGATAAAATGGGCCTTAGTTATTTAAATAAAATAGAGTTTGATTTTATTAATCAAATCTTTATTTAAAACCTAAATATTTTCAAAACCAATCAGTGGGTTTTTATTTGGGAAATATAGAATACTTGGAGATTTGTTAAAAATAAAATAACATTTTATTTTAGGGTCCATTATTAATTAAATATAATAGACTTTCATTATTATTTCAAATAGGATTTATTTTATTTGAAATATTTATTTTGAATCTAAAATAAAGCCAAAACACTTTAGTAGGTTTTATTAGAGAATATAAAATACTTGGAAAACCTATTTTAAACAATTTAATAAGTCTTGATGTTTTTTTAATGGTAAAACCTTTCATAATAAAATTTGATATTAATTCCTTATTATTTTATTTTAAATAAACCTTTGTTATTTTTATTCAAAACTAAATGTTTTAATTCCCAAAGTTTGTTCAAGGTTTAATTTGGCTTTATTAAATAATCTTAATTTATAAATCCACCTTTTCTTTTGAAAACCAATCTTTTATTAAAGGATCCAATAATAGTAATTCCAAAACATTTTTAATTTCCTTTATTAAATGTTTATCTTTATGAATCCCTTTAGGATTTTATTTAATTCAAATGGGTTTGAAGTTCCAATTGAATTCAAAAAGTTTCTTCTGGCCCTGAAAATCAAACAAAGTTTTATTTAATTCATTTATTTTTCACATTACAAGATTTGGAAAATCTTGGGATGTGACAGGCTACCACCCTTAAAATAAATCTCGTCCCGAGATTTGGGGAGGCTAGGGTTACAAGCGAGTTCAAACAACTAGGGTACTACCACCCTTAAAATTTTTCAAACAAAAACTACATATTTTCCTTCCTGGAAAAATTTCTCTAAGCAAAACTTTGCATTGTCCTTGGTTTCCATTCTTGACTCATGGGCCAAGGTTGAGATCCTTCATAGACTTGTTTAACTTGTTCTCCATCCTTTCTGGACAATCGTTTGCATAGTGGCCTAGTTCCTTGCATTTGAAACATGTGACAAGGCTGATATCCCTCATAGGCTGGTTTATCTTATGCTTCATCTTTTCTGGACATTTGTTTGCATAATGTCCTAACTCTTTGCAATGTTTGCACATCACTTGGCTAATATCTTTCTTTTTCTTTGGTATTACTGTCTCTTGTTTGTTTCCTTGGTTCTTCTTCTTTTCTGGGCACTCATTGGCATAGTGTCCCATCTCTTTGCACTTAAAACATTGCACTTGTGTAATATCTTTCTTGTTAGGGTTGGGGCATTTCTTCTTCTTCTTGGGTTTCTCCAAAGCTAGGAGTTCTTCCAGTTCATATTCTTCATAGGTGGGAGATCTTTCTCTCTTCTTGGGGCATTGATCTTCATGCTCCTTGGATGCATGATCCTTGTCCCTACAAGTATTGCTAACTTGGGTTCCTTCTAGATTAACATCTTTGTCATCCTTGTTGTCATTAACTCCTTGGTAAAAGTTTTCTCTCATGCTGATCACTTGAGTAACTAATCCTTGCAACAATTGGGATTGAAGTTTCAAAATCCTTTGTATGGCTGGGTCTAGTCCATTGTTGTTGGCTAAAAGCTGAGTTGTCTCTTGGCTCAACTGGTTTTGGGTTGCTATAAGTTCTCTCATGCTGTCAGCTTGGTTGGTATTGGTGTCATCCACTTTGATGTTGGAGTTCTTTGGAGTAGTCATCTGTTTGGGTTGGATTGGGATTAGAATAGGAAAAATATTTCTAAGGAATTATTTCTAATCACACACATCACAATTCACACAAGCAATTGCATGCAATCACAAACCAAACATTTCACTCAAACAAAGTTCAAGCACATACTTTGGCAATAAAATATTTTTGTTACACCACATAAGTTGGTGGTTTGACTTAACTAAATTATGGTGGTCCATCTATATGGTTCGCTTGTGATCTTTCCTTCCTTCTTGGTTGCTTCTTCTTGCATGAGATCATGGTTTCCTTGGAAAAACTTTTGGTCACAATACTTCAAAGTTGTTGATGGCTCCTTCTTATTTTGCATTCCCTCAGTCTCTAAATCTTGAGTAGGATTTTCCTTGTTTCACTTGTGGTCCTTAGTGTTATCCAAGTTGGAAGTCCTTGGTGAAGAGGCTGAAGATGTTGAAGTCATTAGAGTTGAAGAAGTTGAAGAATTTGAAGAAGTCATTTGCACATACTGTAGTCTTTGGTCATGGGGTAGGTTTTTCCATCAAGTTGAAATAGAAGAGAAGTAGAGTTGAAACCAAAATGGTTGAGGAAATAGTTTACAAGATTGTTTTGTAAATAAGTTTTTGGAACAAATACAACTCCTATTTTTCTAAGGGTTTTTGTCCAATCCTAGGGTTTACAAATCCTACAGGCAACACAATGCTCTGATACCATCTGTAGGGGTCCCAACCTAATAAGGTAGAGTCCTCCTGTGTTTTACAATGCTAGTCCCTGGATCAATAGCTAGCATCCACAGTTAAGATGTAATATCAAGAAACAAAGGTCATAATATAACTTTATAACCAGGAATAACATAAGTTTATTACATCAATCATAGCTCATTTGGCTATTACATTACATTGCAGCGGAATAATTATAATCATGGGGTCCTTCATCTTCAAAGTGCCACAGGCAGATGTTGGTTGTAGACTTTGTAATCCTAATCAAACAATCTTCACTAAAATCAATCAAACCTGCAACATACAAGTTACAGCCACAAAGGGTCAATACATTTGAATTGTATTGGCAAGTGATACTATGGTAGTATAGTGGAGTCTATCATCTAAATGCATTTGGCTAAGTGGAGTTGAGGCTTGCATTGCTCAAAATAGATTTTTCCTTAACATTTGAAAATACTAAGTTTTTGCTTGACAAAATCATTTTTCTCAATCAAAGATTTCAAGATCCTTGTACCAAGCCATCTCTCCATCAATGATTGAAGAATTCAAACAACCCTTGTTCAATCCACAAGTTTTAACTTTAAAAATTTGAATGATGAGATTCTTGATTGCTTCCATGTCTTGATGCTCAATTTGTCCTTTACCAGGGACATGGCTAAGTACTTAGATTTTACACTCTGCAGAGGTGGTGCACTTTACCCACAAGACTTGGTTTCCCAAGACAAAATCTTTCAGAATCCCTCCCTTAGACCAAGATGGACGCGCTCCAACCTATCAAACACTACCACCCACTGTCCATTTGGCTAAGTTCTTGCAACCTATATGATCATGGCAGAGCCCATATTGCCAAGTGGTTGCACTTGAAGCTTCTCAACATTTGACATCTCAAATCCCTTTGTTCCTGGGTGGCATACCACAAGTGAGATACACAATCCAAGTCCATGGCATTGTGAACCACTCAACCAATCTCCACCAAGCAAGCCCATTCCACCCAGGGAATTCATTAACTTAGTTGTTTTATTAAACAAAATCACAAGTCTTCAGACTTAGAATATTTTTCCATAGTGTGAATATGTTTTCCACCCATGTTTTCTATTAGCTAGGCTAAGCTTGGTAGTAATAGGAAACTTAACTTAGGAAATCCTACTAATGATTCATCTACTAGGTTTTCCTATAGCAAGATCTATACTTAGCAAAATCCATGCAAGTTTATTTAGCAAAATCACTAATGCATAGAAAAAGTAATGAGATAGAAAGTATGAAGCATCACTTGCCTTTTTGGTAGGGAATGGTGGTTCACTCCTTGATCTTGCTAGTCTCACACTTCACTACAAGTCAACCAAGCAAACACTAATTCAATTTACATTCCAAACCAATAAACAAATTCACACACAAAAGACAATGGAAACCAATTCATGCATGGGAGCATGCACAAGATAGTTTTATTTTGCAAAGGGGTCTCTATGGGGTTTCTAAACTTTGTAAGATCCAAATTGGTCATTTACCAAAGTGGCAAAGTCATAAGCAAGAAGGTTTTTTCCAAAAACTATTTTTAATTCCATTCATCGTTTCATGTGGTGAAAAATGTTTTTATTAAGGCAAAACTCTTGAGTTGTTCACCAAATGAGTTGCTATTGCAAAACTTGGTGTTTTTGGGTCAGTAGGTTTGGTCCAAACTATTTCCTTAAAGTTTTCTTTCCATAAACATTTTTATAATAAATCAACAATTTTATTTGGCTAGAAATTGGCTAAGTCAAATAATTCAACCTAAATTTTACCAAAATCATTTTTAACACCAAGGGTTGGTTTCTAGGGTCAGTAAGGTCACATCAAACCATTTTGCAAAAGTTTTGACCCCAAAACCAATTTTAAACATTTTTTCTACTCTAAACAAGCTCACAAAAGAATCTACAAAAACCAGCAAACTAACAGATACTATTGGCTAAACCAAGGGTATGGTTGGCTAGGGCTTGTTCTCCTGAATCCATTGATATAAAATTTATAATTTTTGGACGTGTGGTTTGAAAGTTACAAAGGTTTGAAGTTTGCAAATAAATCTGATTCAAAAATCTGTTTTAACTCAAACACTGGCCACGCGTCGCTATCTCACTGGCTGATACCGGTTCGGCCGGATCGGCATCGTGGTGCGTTGGATCAAGTCAAATCGCGGTCCGAGAACGTACCTATTCGCGACTAAGTGATCTAATCCTGCCGTTCAAACTAGATCGAGCGGCTCGATTGCTTTGCCAAAAGCGGTGGCGACGACGGTGGCTAGCGGGCGGGCCGATCGATGACGGCGCCCGTGACAGGAAGCAAAGGAGGTGGGGTGGGGAGATGCTCACCGAATCGTTGACGCCGCTGATGCTCAATGTGGTACTTGTCCGTCGAGGCGCTTAGGGTGCGATTGCTCGCGGAGTAGAAACAACGCCGGCTCGGCTCGTGGTCGAAGGCGACATTGCAGATCACGGAGGCAAACAAAGGGCACGGTTAGATGCGTATGGTTGAGGGAATGACGCGTGTGAATGAGGGGAGAGGGTCTGGTACAACCTGGGCGTCGTCGGAGAAGAGGGCGACGGGCGGTCGCAGTCGTCGGCGTTGCTTTGGGAGAACGCACGCGCAAGTAAGCTGCGGCTCCAGAAATGTTCTCTGGGGAATGCTGAGCACAGCTGCGTGCTCGAGGAGGCAGGAGGGGGCGTGTGTTGGCCGGAATCGGTGAGGAGGGTCGTCGGAGACAGAGGGAGTGTAGGGCAAAATTCCTCGGCCTGGAGGCATGCTTGAGGGAGGGGTCAGAGGGGAAACGGAGAGGAGTCACTGGCGATTAAGACAGCGTGCTCGCGGCGAGAGATTAATGCTGCAATAAGGTGTATTCAATCGGAGAATCAATGGCAGCAACGGTGGCGAGTTAACGCGAGGAGGAAGAAGGGTGAGCTGGCTGTGTGGGGCCGGTTGGTCAGCGGAGTAAGAGAGGGAAGGAGGGTCCACTTTTCAGCTTCTTAGCGGGTTCTTTCTGCGGTGAAGAAAACGGTTCAGGGCAAGGGCACAAGTGGGCTAGAGTTGGGCTGTTGGGCTGAGTTGGGCTAGATGGTTGGGCTGCTTTATTTTTTTCTGTCTGAATCCTTTTTCTTTTTTTTTCTTTTTTCCAATTCTGTTTTGAAATTTCAAACAACCAAATAATGTTCAAATCCATTCAAACTTTCACCACACATTGCAGCTTTGAATTTGGTTCTGTTCAGTAACATAAACCAAAATCCAGATAAAATAATATTATTATTCTTTTTTAGGATCCATTTATTATTTAAATAAAATGGACCTTTATTTATTTAATCAAATAGGGTTTGATTTATTTAATAAAATATCCATTTGAAATCCAAATATTTTCAATACCAAATCAGTAGGTTTTATTTGGAAATAAATAATATTTGGAAACTTGTTTAAAACAAAATAACCTTTTATTTTAGGGTCCATTAATAATTAAATAGGATGGACCTTAGTTATTAAATCAAATAGGATTTGTTTTATTAAAATATTTATTTTGAATCTAAAATAAAACCAAAACACTTCAGTAGGTTTTAATTAAGAAAATAAAATACTTAGAAAACTTATTTAAAATAATTTAATAAGTTTTGAGGTTTTAATTAAAATGGTAAAACCTTCTTTTTAAATAAAATTTGGATATTAATTCTTTATTATTTTATTCAAATAAACCCTTACTATTTTTAACCAAAACAAAACATTTTATTTTAAATACTTGGCCAAGGTTTAATTCCTTATTATTTTAATTTGGCTCTGTAAAATAATCTTTATTTATAAATCCACTTTTTCTTTTGAAAGCCAAAACCTTTTATTTAAAAGATCCAAAATAGTAATTCAAAAGCATTTTAATTTCCTTTAATAAATGTTTATCCTTTTAAATCCCTTTAGGATTTATTTAATCCAAATAGGTTTGAAGTTCCATTTAAATTCAAAAAGTTTCTTCTGGTTCTGAAATCAAACAAAGTTTTATTTTATTCATTTATTTTCACATTACAAGATTTGGAAAATCTTGGGATGTGACACCCAAACTTGTTGTAAAGGTGTCATCTTCCACCTTGAAGGTTGCCGATATAGTGGAAGGTGGATCGATCCCGTTGGGGTGAGATTCATCGGAGAACAAGGGAGGCCTCTCGTGGCGTTGGTGGTTTGAAACCACCCCCTCTCCAAACATAGACGTACTTCCCCTCAAAAGGAAGGTACTACGGGAAAAAAATCCTTGTGTCTCCGCGTCCACCACTTTGGTTACTTCTATCATTTATCGCACTTTACTTGTTCTTGCTTAGTGTCGTGTTAGCTAGTGCTTGTTTGTCATATAGGTAAATTCACCTTAGTTGCATTATCTAGAGAATTTACCTTTCTTGTCAAACATTAATTTGACAAAGAAGAAAATATGAAGTAGCACCTATTCACCCCCCCCCCCTCTAGGTGCCCATACGATCCTTTCAGTGATGAAGATGGCAATGGAGATCGATGGATATGGCTCTAGGGGCACTTCCCCGTCCTAGCAGGGTGCTAGAACAGAGACTTTCTGTCCCCCGAATCTTCCCTTCGGTGGCGGCGGAGTTGTGGAACTTTTCATGGCTTTTTGGTCGATGATTTAGGGTTTCTGAGTCGGGGGATTCTTATAGGCGAAGGAGGTAAGGTCGGTGGAGGGCCAGAGGGCCCACACCCCCTGTGGGCGCGGCCAAGGTGGGCCCGCGCCCACCTAGGGTGTGGCCACCCTGGTGTCCTCCTTCGTCTCGTCGATTTTCCGTATCATTCAGGGAAAATATGAACTTTGGCTTTTGTCCCGTCCAATTCTGAGAATATTCATTTTTTAGCTTTCTGAAACCAAAAACAGGAGAAAGCATGCAACTGGCACGGTGGCATCTTGTCAATAGGTTAGTTCCAAAAAGTGTATAAAAATACCTCAAAGTGTAGATAAAACATAACCAAGTTGATACTAAACAAGCATGGAACATCAAAAATTATAGATACGTTTACGACGTATCACTAACAGAGCTGCCCTCTTCCATCTTGTAGTTAAAGAACTTCTCAGAGGCTTCATAACTTTCAACTGCCGCATGAGTCTCAAATATCATTTTGAGCTCACGGATAATATCATAAGGCTCACGGTTCTCAAACCGCTTTTGAATCTCCGATTCCAAACCATACAAGATAGCACACTGAACTGTGGAGTATTGATTCTTCTGAGTGAGGAAAACATTCTTCACCTCATCGGTAGCATCAGCTGTAGGTGGGTCACCCAGCGGTGCATCCAGCACATAGGTCAACTAACCAGCATTCAGGACAATCCTCAAATTGCGGAACCAATCCTCAAAGTTACTTCCGTTGTTTTTCAACTTTTCTTTCTCTAGGAATGCATTAAAATTGATGGTAGAGGCCGCCATGATGTACAACATATTTACAAAGAGTTTAGACTAAGTTTATGATAAATTGAGTTCATATTTAATACTTATATTAGCTAGGTGAACTCCCACTCAAAACAACATCCCTCACATTTTTTTAGTGACCACACGAACCAAATCCACTACACCAAGTCCGATCATCATGAGAGATGATGTAGCTTCAAAGGCGAACAATCAACATGTTCATCATATCAATCATATGACTAATGATTTACCTTTTGGTATTCTGTGTTCCAATACCATATCTGTATATGCTAGGCTCGTGAAGTTTAACCTTAGTATCCGCTTGTGCAAATCTGGCTTGCACCCGTTGTATGCACACGTAGAATCTATCACACCCGATCAGCACGTGGTGCTTCCAAATGACGATTCTTAGCAACGGTGCATGCTAAAGAAGAACACTTTATTACTTGATATTTAGTGAGAGGGATCATCTTATGTTGCTACCGTCGCAATCTAAGCAATACAAGATGCATAAAAAGGATTAACATCACATGCAATTCATAATATGTGATATGATATGACTTTTCTTCTTGTGCCTTCGATCTCCATATCCAAGCACGAACATGATCTCCATCATCACCGGCGTGGCGTCAAGGTCAATGTCACCGCTTCATGGTTGTCCTCCACCAACAGCAACTATTACAACTACTTTGATGAATAGACGCGTAGGGCTCAAACGAAAATTAAAGACAACCATAAGGCTCCTACTGATTCCATATTACAATAAGGATCATTGCATACATCATATATAATCACAATCATGGCCATATCACATCACAACACAAGCCCTGCAAAAACAAGTTAGACGCCTCTAATTTTCTTTGCATATTTTACATGCCTGGGGCTTTCGCATAAGAATCATTCTAACTTACGAACATGAACCACAACATTTATACAATTATTGTCAAGTGCCCGTTTTAAATTGGACAGACACCCGCATAGCCACATGTGCAATGCAAGTTACGTGTTGAGCGTGGATCAAGTCTCATGTACGATGACATGTAAGGTTAGCCCGGCCCACTTCATCCCACCATCCCGCAAGATGCAAAGTACTCAAAAAGATATCGACAACAGAAGCATCAACACCCACAATAACTACTGTGTTCTACTCGTGCAACAAATCTACGCATAGACACGGCTCTAATACCACTGTAGGGGTTCGTAGCATGGAAAACAAAAAAATTCTATCGCATGAACACACAAAAGCCAAGATCTAATCTACGAGATCGGTGCAACGAGTTCATAGAGTACTAACCCTCGAAGATACAAGCGTTTAACGAGATCGGATTCTTGTGGTTGATGTAGTTGTTCACTTGCCGATCTCAAGATCGCAAAGACGATCCTTCCAGCGCCGCGTTTCGGCAGCGCTTCCGCAGTCGGTCACATGTTCGGTACTCGATGAAGACCTTCCTCTACCTTGTTCCAGCAGGTAGCGGAGGTTGTAGATCTCCTCATGAATCCAGCAGCACGACGGTGTGGTGGTGGAGTGGAGGAGTAGATCCTGCAGGGCTTCGCCTAAACCGGAGTTGGTATGGTGGATTTAGAGAGAGCCTCGACGGCTAGGGTTTAGACACCAAGGGGAGGAGGTGGCGCCGATGGCTAGGGCTAGGGCAAGGGGGCGGTTTAGAGGAGCTATGGCGCCGGCGGCAAGGAGGGCAGGCAGCGACCTAGGGTTTGGGATGAGGGCCAAGGGGGCGCCCCACCCTCTCCTTTTATGGGTGGGAGAGGCGGCTAGGGGAGACCGATTCCTCCCCTAACTCCCCTTGGTGGCCGGCAGCAAGGAGGGAGAGGGAAATCTCTCCCTTCTAGGTTTCCTTTCCTCCCTCCACTAGGCTTTGACTTTCAATGTTGGGATTTGACTTTTCAAATTGGAGTTTGACTATTCAAACTAGAGTTTGATTATTTCTCTTCCCATTGCTTAGCCAAGTGACCTAGGGGATGATGAAACCATTCCACATTGGCATGGAACATTCATGTACCCCCCCCTCCGGGGTGGTGGACCTTCCAGAACCTTCTAGAAGCTTCTAGTGAAAACACCGAAAACATTTCCGAACCCCAGAAATTGACTTTCCTTATATGAATCTTATTCTCCGGACCATTTCGGATCTCCTCGTGATGTCCCAGATACAATCCAAGTCTCCGAACAACATTCGGTCTCCAAATCATTTCCATATCTACTAAACAACATCGAATCCTTAAGTATGTCTCCCTACGGTTTGTGAATTATGCAGACATGATCGAGACACTTCTCTGATCAATAACCAATAGAGGAATCTAGAAATTCATATGGCTCCCAAATATTTCTACGATTACTTCGTGATCGAATGAATCATTTACATATGATACCGATTCCCTTTGTCGCGCGGTACTTTACTTATGCGAGGTTTGATCGCCGATATCTCTATACCTATTTCAACCTCATTACCGATAAGTACTCTTTACTCGTTCCATGATATGACATCCCTTGTGACCTAGTCACGTGCTTGCAAGCAAATTAGATGATATTCCACCGAGAGGGCCCAAAGTATATATATTCGTGGAAGGACAAATCCTACTCTTGATCCATGTGCCTCAACAAATACTTTCAGAATACCTAATGACACCTTTATAACCACCCAGATACGGAAGTGGTGTTTGATGTCATCAAAGCATCCATCCGGCGATGGTGATTAACATGATATCATGGTAGAAGGATTAGGTTACTATGTGTTTGAAAGCTTGTATCAAACAAACTCTAAATGACTTGATCTTACGCTATGCTTACTATAGGAGTGTGTCCATCATATCATTCTCCTAATAACATGATCTTGTTATCAATAACATCTAATGTCCATGATCATGAAACCATGATCATCTATTAATCAACAAGATAGTTTCAACTGTAGGGGTTCGTAGCATGGAAAACAAAAGAAATCTACCGCATGCACACAAACAAGCCAAGATCTATCTACTAGATTGTAGCAACGAGTCGATAGGAGCACTCACCCTCGAAGATTCCAAAGCGGTTAATGAGAGCATATTCTCGTGGGTGATGTAGTCGTACACTTGCCGATCTCAAGATCACGTAGACGATCCTTCCGGCGCTGCGTTCCGGCAGCTCTTCTGCAGTCGGTCACACGTTCGGTACTCGATGAAGACCTTCCTCTCCCTTGTTCTAGCAGGCAGCGGAGGTTGTAGTTCTCCCCTCGCGATTCCGGCAGCATGAAGGCGTGGTGTCAAAAGTAGAGGGAAGATCCCGCATGGCTTCTCCTAAGCCGGTGCGAGCTATGGTGGATCTAGGGTTTCCCGGCTATCTAGGGTTTAGAAGGCCGAGAGGAGGAGGAGGTGTCAGTGACGGCTAGGGCGGCGGCGGCGCGGCGACGTGGTGGTGGCAGTGGCGGCCGGTGGCAGCTGAGGTTGAGGTGGGCTTGGCATGGGTGGAGGGCTAGCTCTTGTGTTCTTTGGGGTAGCCCTCCCCCTCTATTTATGAGAGGGAGGGATGCTTGGGAGAGGGGAGTTTGAATCGATACCCAAACCCAAGTTGGATAGAAGGAAGGACTTTTTCCTTCTTACACTAGGAAACCATTGTTCCAGTTTGACTTTTCAAACCTCCCTTTTGACTTCCAATTTAGAGCTTTATTTCTCTCTCGCAAATTCCCAACCAAAGTGACTTAGGACATGATCTAATCATTCCACTTACCCATGATACATTCATGGACCATTCCCCTGCCGGTCTGGTGAACCTTCTAGACCCTTCGAGAACCTCTCCGATGAAAACATCGAAATCATTCCCGAACTCCGGAATCGGACTTTCCTTATATGAATCTTATTCTCCGGACTATTTCGGATCTCCTCGTGATATCCCAGATCCCATCCGAGACTCCGAACAACATTCGGTATCCCTACTTACATTCCATATCTACTAAACAACATCGAATCCTTAAGTGTGTCTCCCTACGGTTCGTGAATTATGCGGACATGACCGAGACACTTCTCCGATCAATAACCAATAGAGGAATCTGGAAATTCATATGGCTCCCACATATTTCTACGATTACTTTGTGATCGAATGAACCACTTACATACGATACCAATTTCCCTTTGTCTCGCGATAGTTTACTTATCCGAGGTTTGATCGTCGGTATCTCTACATACCTAGTTCAACCTCGTTACCAATAAGTACTCTTTTCTCGTTCCCGTGATATGTGATCCCTTGTGAGCCAGTCACATGCTTGCAAGCCAATTGGATGACATTCCACCGAGAGGGCCCAGAGTATATCTATCCGTCATATGGATGGACAAAGCCAACTCTTGATCCATGTGCCTCAACACATACTTTCCGAACACTCAATGCCACCTTTATAGCCACCCAGTTACGGTGTTGTGTTTGATGTCATCAAAGCATCCTTCTAGTGATGGTGATTAGCATGATCTCATGGTCGAAGGAATTAGGTTACTATGTATCAGAAAGCTTATAGCAAATGAACTAATGAAATGACTTGATCTTAATGCTACGCTTATCTATAGGAGTATGTCCATCATACCATTCTCCTAATGATATGATCTTGTTGTTAACAACATCTCAATGTTCATGATCAGGAAACCACGATCATCTATTAACCAACAAGCTAGTATTACAAAGAGGCTTTACTAGGGACTCTAATTTAGTTTACAAATCATAGAAGTATTAATGTTTCCAGTTAATACTGTTATAGCATGAATGTAAACATTTATCATAACACAAAGATATAATAATAACCACTTTTATTATTGCCTCTGGGGAATATCTCCAACAGTCTCCCACTTGCACTAGAGTCAACTAATCTATATTACATTGTAATATACCGAACACCCATTGCGGTTTGGTGCTGGTCTTGTTTTGCCCTCGAGAGAGGTTTAGTCAACGGATCCGCCACATTCAGATATGTGTGTACTTTGCAAATCTTTATGTCACCATCTTGGACATGCTCTCGAATAGCGTGAAAACGTAGCTTGATGTGCTTCAGCTTCTTGTCTGACCTTGGTTCTTGCGCATTAGCTATGGCGCCCATGTTATCACAATAGATAGACATTGGGTCCAGCGCACTTGGAACCACATCGAGCTCTGTGATGAACTCCTTCATCCATATTGCCTCTTGTGAAGCCTCCGAAACAGCTATGTATTCCAATTCAGTTGAAGATCTCGCCACAACGCTTTTCTTTGCACTCCTCCAGCTAACTGCTGCACCATTCAAAGTAAATACATATCCAGATTGAGATTTAGAATCATCCGGATCGGTGTTCCAACTAGCATCGGTGTAACCATTAACAACGAGCTGTTCATCACCCCCATAAGGAAGAACCATATCCTTAGTTCTTCTCAAGTACTTAAGGATGTTTTTGACCGATGTCCAATGATCCACTACTGAATCAATTTGATATATGCTAGTCAAACTAACAACATATGCAATGTCGGGTCTAGTACATAGCATGGCATACATAAGAGATCCTATGGCTGGGGCATAGGGAGTCTTACTCATCCTTTCTCTATCTTCTGTCGTTGCAGGACTTTGAGTTTTACTCAAGGTCGTATTGGGCAACATGGGAAAGAACCCTTTCTTGCTATCTTCCATTCCAAACCTCTTTAGAACTTTGTCCAAATATGTACTCTGTGACAATGATATTAGGCGTCTCGATCTATCTCTATAAATCTTTATGCCTAATATGTAAGCTTCTTCACCAAGATCTTTCATTGAAAAACTATTATTCAAACAATCCTTGACACTATTAAGAAGGTCTACATCATTCCCAATCAACAATATGTCATCTACATATAGTATTAAGAATGCTACAGAGCTCCCACTCACTTTCTTGTAAATACAAGTTTCTCCATAAGTTTGTATAAAACCAAAACTTTTGATTACCTTATCAAAACGTTGATTCCAACTCCGGGATGCTTGCTTCGATCCATAAATGGATCGTTGAAGTTTGCATACCTTGTTAGCATCTTTAGGATCGACAAAACCTTTGGTTTGTACCATATACAACTCTTCATCAATGTCTCCATTGAGGAACACCGTTTTGACATCCATCTGCCATATCTCATAATCATAATATGCAGCGATTGCTAACAAAATCCTCAGAGACTTTAGCTTCGCTATCGGTGATAAAGTCTCATCGTAGTCAACTCCTTGAATTTGTCGAAACCCTTTTGCGACAAGTCGAGCTTTATAGAAAGTAACATTACCATCAGCATATGTTTTATTCTTGAAAATCCATTTGTTCTCGACAACCTTCCGGCCATTTGGTAAGTCCACCAAAGTCCATACTTGGTTTTAGTACATGGATCCAATCTCCGATTGCATGGCTTCTTGCCATTCATTGGAATATGGGCTCATCATTGCTCCCTCATATGTCGCGGGGTCATCGGTGTTGTCCACCAACATGACACTCATAACGGGATCATACCAATCAGGAGTGGTACGAGTTATCGTTGACCTGTGAGGTTCCGTAGCAACTTCAACTAAAGTTTCATGATCAACATCATTAGCTTCCTCTCTTATTGGTGTAGGCGCCACAGGAACTACTTTCGGTGCTGCGCTACTCTCAAGTCCGAGAGAAGGTTCAACAACCTTGTCGAGTTCTACTTTCCTTCCAGTCACTCCTTTCGAGAGAAACTCCTTCTCTAGAAATGATCCATTCTTGGCAACGAAGATTTTGCCCTCGGGTCTATGATAGAAGGTATACCCAATAGTTTCCTTTGGGTATCCTAGGCTTCTTCCCAAACCATAATTCTTACGGTGTCTTTCAATGGATTTAGATGGTTCCCTATTTAAAGTGAATGCGGTTGTTTCTAATGCATAACCCCAAAACGATAGCGGTAAATCTGTAAGTGACATCATAGAACGAACCATATCTAAGAGAGTTCGATTACGACGTTCGGACACACCATTACGTTGTGGTGTTCCCGGCGGTGTCAATTGTGAAAGTATTCATCATTTCTTCAAATGATCACCAAACTCATAACTTAGATATTCACCTCCATGATCAGATCATAGAAATTTAATCTTCTTGTTACGTTGATTCTCTGCCTCACTTTGAAATTCCTTAAACCTCTCGAAAGTTTTGGACTTATGTTTCATGAAATAGATATACCCATATCTACTCAAATCGTCCGTGAAGGTAAGAACATAACGATAACCACCGCGCGATGCTACACTCATTGGGCCACACACATCAGTATGTATGATTTCCAATAATTCCATAGCTTGCTCCATCATACCAGGAAATAGAGTCTTTGTCATTTTACCCATCAGAAATGCTTCGCATCTTTCAAGTGATTCGAAATCAAGTGATTCAAGAAGTCCATCGGAATGGAGTTTCTTCATACGCTTCACTCCAATATTACCAAGACGACAGTGCCACATATAGGTCGAGTTATCGCTCAATTTCAAACGTTTAGCTTCAATGTTATTAATGTGTGTATTTCCACAATCGAGATTCAATAAGAATAGTGTTGGAGATATGGCCAAGAGGCAATAATAAAGTGGTTATTATCATATATTCATACTTATGATAAATGTTTACATACCATGCTATAATTGTATTAACCGGAAACATTAATACTTGTGTGATTTGTAAACATAAAAGAGTCCCTAGTAAAGCCTCTTGTTAAACTAGCTTGTTGGTTAATATATGATCATGGTTTCCTGATCATGAACATAGAGATGTTATTAACAACAGGGTCATATCATTAGAAGAATGATGTGATGGACATACTCCTATAGTTAAGCGTAGCATAAAGATCAAGTCATTTAATATAGTTCATTTGCTATAAGCTTTCTGATGCATAGTAACCTAATTCCTTCGACCATGAGATCATGCTTATCACCATCACCAGAAGGATGCTTTGATGACATCAAACACCACACCGTAACTGGGTGGTTATAAAGGTGGCATTGAGTGTTTGGAAAGTATGGGTTGAGACACATGGATCAAGAGTGGGATTTGTCCATCCATATGACGGATAGATATACTCTAGGCCCTCTCGGTGGAATGTCATCCAATTAGCTTGCAAGCATGTGACTGGTTCACAAGGGATCACATACCACGGGAACGAGAAAAGAGTACTTATCGGTAACGAGGTTGAACTAGGTATGCAGAGATACCGACGATCAAAACCTCGGATAAGTAAACTATCGTGAGACAAAGGGAAATTGGTATCATATGTAAGTGGTTCATTCGATCGCAAAGTAATCGTAGAAATATGTGGGAGCCATATGAATTTCCAGATTCCTCTATTGGTTATTGATCGGAGAAGTGTCTCGGTCATGTCCGCATAATTCACGAACCGTAGGGAGACACACTTAAGGATTCGATGTTGTTGAGTAGTTATGGAATGATGAGTAAGAGACCGAATGTTGTTCAGAGTCTCGGATGGGATCCAGGATATCACGAGGAGATCCGGAATGGTCCGGAGAATAAGATTCATATAAGGAAAGTCCTGTTTCGGAGTTGGGGAATGATTCCGGTGTTTTCATCACGAATGTTCTAGAAGGTTCCGGAATGTCCGGCACTCCGGAGGGGAAGGGTACATGAATGTGTCATAACAAGTTGGAATGATTGCATCATGTACTAAGTGTCATCGCTGAACCAAATAAAGGGTTTAATCAAATCCTAGTTTGAAAAGTCAAACGCCAATTTGAAAAGTCAAACGGCTATTTTGTGAAGTGGAGGGAGAGAAGGAAACCTGGGAAGAGAAGGTTTCCCTTCTCTCCTCCAAACCGCCGGCCAGCAAGGGAGTTGGGGGAGGACTCGGATAGCCCTAGCCGCCCCTCCCACCTATAAAATAAAGGGAGGGGCGCCCCCTCTCCCTACACCTTGCCCCCTCTAAATCTAACCCTAGCCGCCGCCGGCCACCATAGCCGCCGCCGCCCTAGGCTTTGCCCAAGCCGCCGACTTGGGGCAATCCCCTTGCCCTAGCCACCGGCCTAGCTCCCTCTACTTGGTGCCTCTAAACCCTAGATCGCCAAGCCTCTCTCATAGTCCACCATACTCGCTCCGGCTTAAGGCGAAGCCCTGTGAGATCTCCCCTCTACTTCTGGTACCACGCCGTCGTGTTGCCGGAATCGCGAGGAGAGTGCTACAACCTCCGCTGCCTGCTAGAAAAAGGGAGAGGAAGGTCTTCATCGAGTACCGAACGTGTGACCGGCTGCGGAAGCGCTGCCGGAATGCAACGCCGGAAGGATCGTCTACGCGATCTTGAGATCGGAAGTGTACGACTACATCACCCACGAGAATCTGCTCTCGTTAACCGCTTTGGAATCTTCGAGGGTCAGCTCCTATATCGACTCGTTGCTACAATCTAGTAGATAGATCTTGGCTTGTTTGTTTGTATGCAGTAGAAAATTTTTGTTTTCCATGCTACGAACCCCTACAGTGGTATCAGAGCCGTGTCTATATGTAGATCTGTTGCACGAGTAGAACACAATGGTCATTGTGGGCGTTGATGCTTTTGTTTTCGATTGCTTCTTGTGTACTTTGCATCTTGCGGGATGGTGGGATGAAGCGGCCCGGGCTAACCTTACATGACATTGTTCATGAGACTTGCTCCACGCTTGACATGCAACTTGTATTGCATAAGTGGCTTTCGGGTGGCTGTTTCTCCCAACATAGTTAAGATTCAATTTACAACGGGTGATTGACAATACTAGTATCAATGTTGTGGTTCTTGTTCGTAAGTTAGAGCGACACTTACTGAAATCCCCAAACCACGTAAAATATGCAAAGAAAATTAGAGGCGTCTAACTTTGTTTTGCAGGGGTGTGCTGTGATGTGATATGGCCATGATTGTGATTATATTTGATGTATGCAATGTTCCTTATTGTAAGTTGGCAACCGGCAGGAGCCATATGGTTGTCTTTAAATTCTGTTAAGACCCGCGTGTCTATTCAAAGTAGTTGTAATAGTTTATGCCGGTGGAAGACAACCATGAAGCGGCGCCATTGACCTTGACGCCACACCGGTGATGATAGAGATCATGTTCTTGCTTGAAGATGGAGATCGGAAGCACAAGAAGAAAGGCCATATCATATCACATATTATGAATTGCATGTGATGTTAATCCTTTTATGCATCTTGTATTGCTTAGTTCACGACGGTAGCATTATAAGATGATCCCTCAAGCACACAATTTCAAGTTTTAAAGTGTTCATCCTTAGTAAGCACCGTTGCTAAAGCTCGTTGTTTCGAAGCACCACGTGATGATCGGGTGTGTTAGATTCTGCGAGTGTATACAACGTGAGCAAGCCAGATTTGCTCATGCGGAATCTAAGGTTTGATCTTGACGAGCCTAGCATGTACAGACATGGTCTCGGAACACGGATCACCGAAAGGCAAAGCCTGAGTCCTATAGCAGATATGATGAACATGTTGATTGTTCGCCATTGAAGCTACATCAACTCTCGTGATGATCAGTTTTGATGTGGTGGGTTTGGTTTGTGTGATCACTAAAACAATGTGAGGGATATTGTTTTGAGTGGGAGTTCAACAACAATATGATTAAAAGTTGAACACTATTTATCATAAATTAAATCAAAGTGAATTTGCATAGTTGTTGTAGTCATTGGCATCCGTTTACCACCTTGCGCTTAGTTTTAATTGAGATGATAGAACTATAGAATTCTGGTTAGTTACTTTACGAACTGGTATCGTATTGTTTTGAAGTGTTAATCTAAAGTTTAAAAGTCCTACTGGAAACTTCCAGTTAGTTACGGTTACTCCATGAAGTTTAATAATTGGTATTAACACAAGAGTGACAATTCCAATGTTAGTGTATAATTATCATGTTTGTCTCCATGATTCTTGATATTCGAAAGATAGTTTCAATATCAAGGTAAGGAGTTGAAAGAGTTGTTTTAGAAACCATGATGTGTGGAAGATATTGTGATATCTGAAACGAAGTTTTGGTTGTAACATGATAGAGTATAATATGGCAAAAGTCATGTTCTCATATTTGATGAGAATTTGCAAAAGGTTGGAGACGCTGGTCGTCTTAATCCTCCAAAAGGTTTTGAAGAGAAACATTATACTCGTGATTCACCGTTATAAGCTAAAGGTAGCTTGATCATGGATGATTCCATGGTAAGGGTTAATATTTGATGTAGGTAAAATATTTACTACACCAAGAGATTACTAAAGAATGGAATTTGAAAGCACACCAAACATTTGATGATGGTGATCTACTTCAAAGTGCAAGTCCAAAGACATTGGTATTTAATTATACACGCTTTGGACTATGTGTCATATGTATGACTCCACTATTGATAGATTCTTTCAAACAGAAAAGGAAATACTGAAAGAGAATCTCAGAAATATATGGCAAAAAAGAAAAGACTAGAATTTTTCAGCTTGGGTATATAGAGGATATACGTGTTATGGCTGTATTCTTTGCTTATTAAATAATGTGGTTCTTAAATACTGGATACTGAATTTGTTGGTATGAATCGTCATACGAAACAACAGAATTCATGAACCACAATGGCCTGAGTAACTAGCAAAAGAATATGTGATGTTCATCGAGAACAAATAAAGGGTTATTGTGTTGCTCGTTAAACATCAAAGCTTGCCTTCAAGATTTGTTTTATCAGGTATTATGAGAACAAAAGGGTTGTTCAAATAATTGCCGTAATCCATAAAAAGATGGATGATTCACAAATCTCGTTGGAGAAATCACATCCATAAAACTAGTGCTAAATATGTCGAAAGACAAATTGATTGAAATATCACTTAGGAAGTGACATCGCCGTTTAAATTATATTGGAAAGAAAACATGAAGAAACTCCATGTGGATGGAATTTTGGAGTATTTTGATTTTTGATCAAATGACGCTTGTGAAACTTTCCTAGAGATAATTAAAACTTCGTTCATAGGCCAAAAGGGAACGAATGAGTAGCTTATTAGAAATTGTACATATTGTTGTACAAAGTCCATTATGTGTAGTCAAGAGCGATGGATTTCAACTTCATATGCTTTCTCCGAAAATTTGAGTGAATATATGAATATTTACTTAATAAGGATGAAGTATGAAACATTTGAAAAGTTCAAAGACTTTCAAGATGAAGTGCAAAATCATTGTAACAAGAATATAAATAGTTTATGATAAGATCATAAAGGAAGATATTTGAGTTACAAGTTTAGCATAATACATAAGATTTAAGGAATCGTTCCGTGGATTTGCATTTTTCGAAACACCATAAGAAGTATGGAGCGTTCGAGATATGTAATTAAACCTTGTTTGACATGGTAAGATCAAAGGTGTAATTCATAAAACTGCCATTATATTTTAAAGATTAAAAGCTTTAGTGACTACCGTTTTTCCACTGAAAAGAGTTCCATCATAATCCGCTGAAATGACACCATATAAAGTTATGGTTTGGGATAAAACCCAAGTAGTACTTTCTTAAACATTGGTATGCTATGCATAAGAAAGATGTTTGCAACCAAAGTCGGATGAACCTGTCTTTGTATAACTGTTAAGTAATCCTCCATAAACACCGAAGACAAAAGTGTTTGTCGCTTAGAACGTCAAGTTTCTTTGAGAAGGAATTTTTCGTGAAAAGATAAGTGGGAGGACAATAGAACTTGGATAAGGTTAAAAGAACCTTAGCTTTATGTGCAAAGTTGCGCAGCGCCGAAAAGTGTTCCGGAGGCAGCAAAAATGCTCATGGCTCACGTACCTCAAAGGTTGTGGTTACGGAGGTCAAAGTTTCTATTGAACCAAGTAGGTCGAGTAAACAATCAAATACCAAGATTTGAGGGTTGAATCATTATTTGAGAATAATAAACGGACTACATGCAAAGAAGCGATGATGGGCCCTGACTCCGTCAAATGGCTTGAAGCCATAAAATCCGTGATAGTTCCATACACGAGAAATCAAGTTTTGAACTTGAAGGACCCTCGAGAAAGGTGTAAGACCTTAAAGTTGTGTTTGGATCTATAAAGAAATAGACATGGATGTTTCGCATCTATGAAATGGTCGACATGTTGGGAAAGAGTTCACAACAATGTTCAAAGGTTGACTATGACAAGATTTGATCTTTCATAGCGATATTTAGTCTAGACGGATTAATGTAGCAACCACTACATATAATTTTGTTATGTTGTAGTTGAATAAACAAAACAAGTTCTTCTAATAGAATTGTTACCTAGGACATGTGCATAACACGTTCCATAAGGTTTTGTTAATTCAAAGGATGCTAAAAGCATATGCAAACTTCAATGGTTGAAGTGAGCATCGTGGAGTTGGAATCTTCACTATGATGAAACTGTTAAAAGAGTTTAATTTCATCAGAGACAATGAAGATGCTTGCATTTGCAAGAAATTAAGTGGGAGCGCTAAGACATGTTTCTAATACATTATGTGGAAGACATATTGTTGATTAAAAATAGTGTATCTTTTATTAACACATATTAAGAATTTCATCCCGATGAAAGACTTAGGCAAAACCCAAATATTTGGCATCAATAGACGCTAATATGGTTGTGCCGAAAGTACATAGATGATGTATTGAATTAGTTCAATATAGAAACTACAAGAAAGGTTCTTGTCACACAGAAAGGATTGAATGAGTTCAATATTGATGATATATTCAAGTGTATTGACACTGGGTAAGTGAAACAAAGATTCAAGTATAGATTGATACTTGATGTATGAAATCACAAAAGGGTAATTATATCAATCATACTGTGATATGTACAAATCCAGATATGTCCTATACTCTAAATGTTATGAGCATATACCAGAATGATTCATAAGATGATCATTGGACAATAGTAAGGATATTCTTATAATATTTTGGAAGAACTAAGAGTATATTATTTGTAGAAGTGACAAATAGATGGTTAGTTCATTGTAGAAGTACTACATTGATACTAGTTTTGTCACAAAGTACAAATTAAGTTTATCTCAATATAAACTAAGGGTGGCACAATATAATGGAAAGTAAGTTCCATAATGGATTTGGATGAGTTCCAAAGTTAAGACATTGTGACAGATACTACAACAAATGGCTAAGTATATGGCTGCTATTATAGCAGCTAAAGAGGGCATTTGTGTCAAGTAGTTTGTTATCAAACTAGGTGTAGTTCACAGCGGGATAATACTATGAAGATATATTGTACGACAATATTATCAACATGTTTTAACCCCAAAGAACTAAAGGTCTCACCAAAGGACCAAATTTATACAAAGCCATCTCATTAGAGAATGAGTGATGCGTAGAGACGCAAAGACATGCAATTACACACGGACCGAAGTGTCGATCCGAGATCGAGTTGACCAATAGCAATCGTGTACATACAATACCAGAAAGCCATAGGTGTTGAATACACAAAGGTTTGAAACTAGATTATTGACTCTAGTGCAAGTGGGATACTGGTTGAGATATGCCCAAGAGGCAATAATAAAGTGGTTATTATCATATCTTCATACTTATGATAAATGTTTACATACCATGCTATAATTGTATTAACCGGAAACATTAATACTTGTGTGATTTGTAAACATAAAAGAGTCCCTAGTAAAGCCTCTTGTTAAACTAGCTTGTTGGTTAATATATGATCATGGTTTCCTGATCATGAACATAGAGATGTTATTAACAACAGGGTCATATCATTAGAAGAATGATGTGATGGACATACTCCTATAGTTAAGCGTAGCATAAAGATCAAGTCATTTAATATAGTTCATTTGCTATAAGCTTTCTGGTACATAGTAACCTAATTCCTTCGACCATGAGATCATGCTTATCACCATCACCAGAAGGATGCTTTGATGACATCAAACACCACACCGTAACTGGGTGGTTATAAAGGTGGCATTGAGTGTTCGGAAAGTATGGGTTGAGACACATGGATCAAGAGTGGGATTTGTCCATCCATATGACGGATAGATATACTCTGGGCCCTCTCGGTGGAATGTCATCCAATTAGCTTGCAAGCATGTGACTGGTTCACAAGGGATCACATACCACAGGAACGAGAAAAGAGTACTTATCGGTAACGAGGTTGAACTAGGTATGCAGAGATACCGACGATCAAAACCTCGGATAAGTAAACTATCGTGAGACAAAGGGAAATTGGTATCGTATGTAAGTGGTTCATTCGATCGCAAAGTAATCGTAGAAATATGTGGGAGCCATATGAATTTCCAGATTCCTCTATTGGTTATTGATCGAAGAAGTGTCTCGGTCATGTCCGCATAATTCACGAACCGTAGGGAGACACACTTAAGGATTCGATGTTGTTGAGTAGTTATGGAATGATGAGTAAGAGACCGAATGTTGTTCGGAGTCTCGGATGGGATTCAGGATATCACGAGGAGATCCGGAATGGTCCGGAGAATAAGATTCATATAAGGAAAGTCCTGTTTCGGAGTTGGGGAATGATTCCGGTGTTTTCATCGGGAATGTTCTAGAAGGTTTCGGAATGTCCGGCACTCCGGAGGGGAAGGGTACATGAATGTGTCATAACAAGTTGGAATGATTGCATCATGTACTAGGTGTCATCGCTGAACAAAATAAAGGGTTTAATCAAATCCTAGTTTGAAAAGTCAAACGCCAATTTGAAAAGTCAAACGGCTATTTTGTGAAGTGGAGGGAGAGAAGGAAACCTGGGAAGAGAAGGTTTCCCTTCTCTCCTCCAAACCGCCGGCCAGCAAGGGATTTGGGGGAGGACTCGGATAGCCCTAGCCGCCCCTCCCACCTATAAAAGAAAGGGAGGGGGCGCCCCCTCTCCCTACACCTTGCCCCCTCTAAATCTAACCCTAGCCATGGCCACCATAGCCGCCCTAGGCTTTGCCCAAGCCGACTTGGGCAATCCCTTGCCCTAGCCGCCTAGCTCCCTCTACTTGATGCCTCAAAACCCTAGATCGCCAAGCCTCTCTCAGTCCACCATACTCGCTCGGCTTAAGGCGAAGCCTGCGAGATCTCCCTCCACTTAGGTACTGCCGTCTTGCGGAATCGCGAGAGTGCTACAACCTCCGCTGCCTGCTGGAACAAGGGAGAGGAAGGTCTTCATCGAGTACCGAACGTGTGACCGACTGCGGAAGCGCTGCCGAAACGCAGCGCCGGAAGGATCGTCTACGCGATCTTGAGATCGGCAAGTGTACGACTACATCACCCACGAGAATCTGCTCTCGTTAACCGCTTTGGAATCTTCGAGGGTGAGTTCCTCTATCGACTCGTTGCTACAATCTAGTAGATAGATCTTGGCTTGTTTGTTTGTATGCGGTAGAAAAATTTTGTTTTCCATGATACAAACCCCTACAAATAGACCATCTATCGAAGGTGCATGTGCATAAAACATATTACTCATATAAATCGAACAACCATTATTCTTGGACTTAAACAAGTAACCATCTCGCAATAAAAATGATCCGGATATAATGTCCATGCTCAACATAAGCACCAAATAACAATTATTTAAGTATAAAACTAATACCGATGGTAGATGAAGAGGTAGCGTGCCGACCGCGATCACATCAACCTTTGATCCATTTCCAACGTGCATCGTCACCTCGTCCTTCGCTAGCTTCTGTCTATTCTGCAGCACCTGTTTCGAGTTACAAATATGAGCAACCGAATCAGTATCAAATACCCAGGAACTACTACGAGTACTAGTGAGATACACATCAATAACATGTATATCGGATATACCTTTCTTCTTGATGTTGTCGTTCTTCAAATCCGCCAAGTACTTAGGGCAATTCCGCTTCCAGTTACCTTCTTGTAAGATCCCTCCTTTATAAAGGAAAAGGATCCATGTGATTGCAATGCTAGTCCCTGGATCATTGCTAGCATCCACAGTTTAAGATGAAGTACACAGAAACAAAGGTCATTATTACAGTCATTCCAGAGACAAACATAGTCTTTACAACTCCAAGGCCACAGGCCTAGTACAAGAGTTTGAATAAGTAAATAAATAAAAGTCTTCATCTTCATGTGCCACAGGCAAACATGTTGAGTGTAGACTCATGACTCCTAATCCTCATCGAGTAACTGCAACATCACAAGTTCTGACCACGTGGGTCAATACATTGGAATAGTATTGGCAAGTGATACCTTAGTATAATTTAGGTGGACTAGATACTATATGCAATTTGGCTAAGTGTAGCTTGGCTTGCTCTGCTCAAAATAGGTTTTGCCTATTAGTTGAAATCACTAAGTTTTTCTTTGACAAAACTTTTCCCAAGGAACCACCAATAGATATTGAAGTCCTTCACCCTTGTTCACCCACAAGTTTTTACTTAGAAATTTGGATGAGGAGATTCTTGATAGATTCCATGTCTTGATGCTCAAGTTGTCCTTTTCCAGGGACATGGCTAAGTACTTAGATTCTTCCATCTGCAGAGGTTGTGCACTTTCCCCACCAGACTTGATTTTCACCAAGACAGGACCTTTCAGAAGCCTTCCCTTAGACCAAATGGACGCGCTCCAACCTATCATTCCCACTACCACCAACTGTCCAAATGGCTAAGTTCTAGAAACCTATGTGATCCAGGCAGAGCCCATATTGCCAAGTGGCTGCACTAGAAGCTTCTTAACATTTGGCCTCTAAAATCTCTTTGTTCCTGGGTGGCTTTCCACAAGTGAGATACACAAGGTAAACCATAGAAATGGGCCTTGTGTAACCACTCAACATAAACCATTCCTTCCATTCCACGCAGGTGTTTCATTTACTTAGTTGTTTTATTAGGCAAAACACAAGTCCAAAGACTTAGAAATATTTTCATCATAGCATGTATATTTCACCAACCCTTGGTTGCTACTAGCTAGGCTAATCATGGCATAGATAAGCATATTAACTTAGAAATTTCTAGTAATTATACAACTACTAGGATTTCCCAACATGGCATATAAGCAAAATATAGCATGCAAGACTAGCAAAATATTTCTAATGCTTAGTAGAAAACATAGGGATAAAAATATTCATGAAGCACCACTTGCCTTGTTAGTTTGGAGAGTATCTACACTCCTCACAATCACAATCACTAGCACCAAAATCTACACAAAGAATCATAGCCACAAATCACATACAAAACATATACAAACAAAAATATATGAATGCATGCAATATGATATGTGATGATTTTTAAAACTCAACAAAGAAAGTGAACAGTACTGGTTCATAAACAAGTTCAAAACTTGCCAAAGAACAATTATTAAACCTTAAATCATTTCTTAAACAATTCATATACTCAAATTAGCCCTACACATGTTTCTGTAAATAAAACCATTTTAACATAAGCAAAACATTAAACACATTGCATATTTAGAAAGGGCTTGTTCTCCTGATTCCATTGATATAAAATTTGTCAAATTCTAACGTGGGGATCAAAAGTTATAGCCAAAACAAATTCAAACAACTAATAGATTCAAATTCTATTTTTAAACCTAAACTGCTGCCACGCGTCTTAACCCGATTGGTTGGTACCGCTTCGCTCAGGATCGCGTCTGTGAGCCGTTAGATCTACTTAATCTGCACGACTCAGATCTACCTATACCGCTTCGTTAAGTGATCTAATTTCACGCGATGGATCCAGATCCAACGGTCCTATATCAAACGACCATAGTTGGGCGGCGCTGCCCTCTTGGCGGCGGCTGGCGGTGGCTCTTGGCGGCGGCGCTCTGGTGGCTCTGGGGTCGGAGATGCTTACGGGGACCGTGGCGATGCACCGATGCTCAACTTTGGTGGCTTGGCAAGGGGCGCTCTGTAGTGGCCGAGGGAGCTCGTCGGAGTTGCTGGCGGCGTCGGGCTTGGGTGGACGACGACGTTGGCGACGCTCCTGGTCACCCTAGCACGAACAAACAACATTAGGAGACGCACAAAACTACGGCAAACGTGTTCGTGTGAAACAGAGGTGAAGGGGAACAAAGGGCTCACCGAATTTGATCGCCGGAGTTGAGGATGTCGTCGGGAGCTTGCAGCGTTTGACGAAGTCGACGACCTGGGGCAGTACAGGACGAACCAGTGGGGTCAGAAGGTGCGCAAAGAAGTTGTGAAGCGACTCGTATGAACCAGAGGGAGAGGGGCGCACGGGGCTCACCGGGATTGGTCGCCGGAGTGTTCTCTGTCTGCGGCGATGCGAGGATGATTGCGGGCAGCCTGGGGGCGTTTCTATCTGGCTTTGTTGGGGGAAATGGCCGCGAGGGGGAGGTGGTCTTATAGCCAGAGCGGGGGCGAGGATCGCGCGCGGAATCAAGGGAATTTAAGCGAGGAATCAACGCGACAGTGAAGGGCGGAGGAAATGGCCGGCGACGTGGTCGTGGGCGCGATTTGGGGAAGATGAGGGTGAGCTGGCGAGGTCCACCAGTCAGCGAGTGAAACAGAGAGGGGGTGGGGTCCTGGCGTCAGTCACTTAGTGGGTTCGTCCACGAGTGAGAGAGAGAGAGGGAACCCGGGTGGGCTTACTGGGCTGGATTCGTAGTTGGGCCAGATAGGTGGCGCTGGCCTTTTTCTATTTCTTTTCTCCTTTTCTTTTTCTGTTTTGATTTTCTGAAATGATTTTCAAATCCAAATCAAATGAGTTTGAATTCAAATCTTCTCTAGGTTTTTATACTGCAAACCTTGCACTCAAATGTGTGTCAAACACTACTGATCAATCAAAACACTTTGATCAACAGAAAATAAAAATAAAACCAAGCCTTTATGTGTTATATACAATAGGTATAATATTGGTTTTATTTACTTATTTTGTTTTTGAAACTTTATTCAAACTTTTGATGGTGCCTAAGTTTGAATTCAAACCTTACTGAACAAAACAAGTACTCTTCTCATTGAAATGTAGCACTAAGGCTAGAGCACTTACATGAAATGATAAGCATATATGATTCTGTTTTGAAATGATTTGTTTGAAATGAAATTCATATGATCATGGATGAATGGATGATATGCATGTGTTTGAAACATGATTTTAGGGATGTTACACTTCTCCCTTGCAGTAAAAGCACTCAGTATCAGGCTTAGGCCCAGCCTTGGTCTTCTTCGCCAGCGCGGTAACTTCCTACCGCCCTTCTTGAAGTTTCCCCTTTTAGACTTGCCTTGCTTGTTGAATTTGGTGGTCTTATTGACCAACAACACTTGGTGCTCTTTCTTCATCTCCACTTCTGCAGACTTTAACATGGAGAAGAGTTCAGGCAACGACTTGTCCATGTTTTGCATATTGTAGTTTATCACAAAGTTCTTGTAACTTGGTGGTAGTGATTGGAGGACACGGTGAATCCCCAAAGCATTAGGAATCACTATACCCAAGCTTTGAAGCTTGCTTGCGTGCCCAGACATCTTAAGCACGTGCTCACTGACGGAGCTGCCCTCTTCCATCTTATAGTTAAAGAACTTTTCAGAAGCCTCATAACTCTCAACTGTCGCGTGAGCCTCAAATATCATTTTGAGTTCACGGACAATATCATGTGGGTCATGGTTCTCAAACCTTTTCTGAAGCTCCGATTCCAAACCATACAAGATAGAACATTGAACGGTGAAGTACTAATTCTTCCGAGCGAGGAAAACATTCTTTACCTCATCGGTAGCATCAACTGCAGGCGGGTCACACAGTAGTGCATCCAGCACATAGGTCAAATTACTAGCATTGAGGACAATCCTCAAATTGCGGAACCAATCCGCGAAGTTGCTTACATTGTTTTTCAACTTTTCTTTCTCTAGGAATGCATTAAAATTGATAGTAGGGGGCGCCATTGATCTACAGCATATTTGCAATAGTTTAGACTAAGTTTATGACAAATTGAGTTCTAATTAATAGTTAATCTAGTTGTTTTAGTGATCACACAAACCAAATCCACCACATCAAAACCGATCATCATGAGAGTTGATATAGCTTCAATGGCGAACAATCAACATGTTCATCATATCTACTATATGACTCATGCTTTACCTTTCGATGATCCGTGTTCCGAGACCATTTATGTACATGCTAGGCTCATCAAGATCAAACCTTAGCTTCCGCATGAGAAAATCTGGCTTGCTCACGTTGTATACACTCGCAGAATCTAATACACCCGATCATCACGTGGTGCTTCGAAACAACAAGCTTTAGCAACGGTGCTTACTAAGGATGAACACTTTATAACTTGAAATTTTGTGCTTGAGGGGTCATCTTATAATGCTACCATCGCGAACTAAGCAATACAAGATGCATGAAAGGATTAACATCATATGCAATTCATAATATGTGATATGATATGGCCTTTCTTCTTGTGCTTCTGATCTCCATCTTCAAGAACGAACATGATCTCCATCATCACTGGTATGGCGTCAAGGTCAATGGTGCCGCTTCATGGTTGTCGTCCACCAGCATCAACTATTACAACTACTTTGAATAGACATGCAGGTCTTAACGGAATTAAAAGACAACCATATGGCTCCTGCCGGTTGCCGACTTACAATAAGTAACATTGCATACATCATATATAATCACAATCATGGCCATATCACATCACATCACACCCCTGCAAAACAAAGTTAGACGCCTCTAATGTTCTTTGCATGTTTTACGTGGTTTGGGGCTTTCAATAAGTGTCGTTCTAACTTACGAACAAGAACCACAACGTTGATACTAGTATTGTCAATCACTCGTTGTAAATTGAATCTTAACTATGTTGGGAGAAACAGGCACCCGCAAAGCCACTTATGCAATACAAGTTGCATGTCAAGCGTGGAGCAAGTCTCATGAATGATGTCATGTAAGGTTAGCCCGGGCCGCTTCATCCCACCATCCCGCAAGATGCAAAGTACACAATAAGCAATCGACAACAAAAGCATCAACGCCCACAATAACCATTGTGTTCTACTCGTGCAACAGATCTACATATAGACACGGATCTGATACCACTGTAGGGGTTCATAGCATGGAAAACAAAAAAAATCTACCGCATGCACACAAACAAGCCAAGATATATCTACTAGATTGTAGCAACGAGTCTATAGGAGCACTCACCCTCGAAGATTCCAAAGCGGTTAACGAGAGAAGATTCTTGTGGGTGATGTAGTCGTACACTTGCCGATCTCAAGATCGCGTAAAAGATACTTCTGGCGCTGCATTCCGGCAGCGCTTCCGCAGTCGGTCACACGTTCGGTACTCGATTAATACCTTCCTCTCCCTTGTTCCAGCAGGCAGCGGAGGTTGTAGTTCTCCCCTCGCGATTCCTGTAGCACGACGGCGTGGTGTCGGAAGTAGAGGAAGATCCCGCAGGGCTTCGCCTAAGCTGGTGCGAGTTATGGTGCATCTAGGGTTTCCCGGCGATCTAGGGTTTAGAAGGCCGGGAGGAGGAGGAGGAGGAGGTGTCGACGGTGGCTAGGGTGGCGGCGACGGCGCGAGGCGGCGGCGGCGCGGCACGGGTGGAGGGCTGGCTCTTGTGTTCTTTGGGGTAGCCCTCCCCCTCTATTTATGAGAGGGAGGGAGGCTTGGGAGAGGGGAGTTTGAATCCATACCCAAACCCAAGTTGGATAGAAGGAAGGACTCTTTCCTTCTTCCACTAGGAAACCATTGTTCCAGTTTGACTTTTCAAACCTCCCTTTTGACTTCCAATTTAGAGCTTTATTTCTCTCTCGCAAATGCCCAACCAAAGTGACTTAGGACATGATCCAATCATTCCACTTACCCATGACACATTCATGGACCATTCCCCTTCCGGTCCGGTGAACCTTCTAGACCCTTCTAGAACCTCTCCGATGAAATCATCGAAATCATTCCCAAACTCCAGAATCGGACTTTCCTTATATGAATCTTATTCTACGGACTATTCTGGTACCCCAAACTCCTCATGATATCCCATATCCCATCCGAGACTCCGAACAACATTCGGTATCCCTACTTACATTCCATATCTACTAAACAACATCGAATCCTTAAGTGTGTCTCCCTACGGTTCGTGAATTATGCGGACATGACCGAGACACTTCTCCGATCAATAACCAATAGAGGAATCTAGAAATTCATATGGCTCCCACATATTTCTACGATTACTTTGCGATAGAATGAACCACTTACATACGATACTAGTTTCCCTTTGTCTCGCGATAGTTTACTTATCCGAGGTTTTGATCGTCGGTATCTCTGCATACCTAGTTCAACCTCGTTACCGATAAGTACTCTTTTCTCGTTCCCATGATATGTGATCCCTTATGAGCTAGTCACATGCTTGCAAGCCAATTGGATAACATTCCACCGAGAGGGCCCAGAGTATATCTATCCGTCATATGGATGGACAAATCCCACTCTTGATCCATGTGCCTCAACACATACTTTCCGAACACTCAATGCCACCTTTATAGCCACCCGATTCGGTGTGGTGTTTGATGTCATCAAAGCATCCTTCCAGTGATGGTGATTAGCATGATCTCATGGTCGAAGGAATTAGGTTACTATGTATCAGAAAGCTTATAGCAAATGAACTATTGAAATGACTTGATCTTAATGCTACGCTTATCTATAGGAGTATGTCCATCATACCATTCTCCTAATGATATGATCTTGTTGTTAATAACATCTCAATGTTCATGATCGAGAAACCACGATCATCTATTAACCAACAAGCTAGTATTATAAAGAGGCTTTACCAGGGACTCTAATTTAGTTTACAAATCACACAAGTATTAATGTTTCCGGTTAATACTATTATAGCATAAATGTAAACCTTTATCATAAACACAAAGATATAATAATAACCACTTTTATTATTGCCTCTAGGGCATATCTCCAACATCAACAAGAGGCTTACTAGGGACTCTTTTATGTTTATAAAACACACAAGTATTATTGTTTCCGGTTGATACAGTTATAGTATGGGATGTAAACATTTATCATAAACACAAATATATAATAATAACCATTTCATTATTGCCTCTTCGACATATCTCCAACAGGTATGACATCGGAAGACGCCGCAATCGCCGGCTCCACATCAGAGCCCGGCTCTCACCGGCCACCCCCTCACCTCAACTCCAACCCACACGCCACAGTTATGACCAAGACAAGGAGGCCGCCACCACACCAACCGTCGTCGTCGGCAGGGAGAAGATTCCGACGCGCCAACCAAGGATTCGCCTCCACAGCCAGCGGCCTATCGCTGCCGACCCCCACGCCGCACAATCGCATCCGCTCGTGTTCCATGGAAGGGCATTAAGCCAACCAAATAGAGACCTTGCCCCTCCCTTCATCGGCGGCCAGGCTTCGCCGAAGGCATCCTCCAAGAGTGGTGAGGAAGGGGAGAAGAGGGGAGGGGGTGGCAGCGGCGATATGGGGGTTTTCCCTGGAGGTGGGCGACAAGAGGGTCGGGAGAGGATACATGGTTAAAATGTTTTGTCACAAGCATTACTTGAAAACTAAAATCGCAATTGTATCGTGACTTTAGTGAACTTGTCATTTGATTATAGTAAAAGTATTTCGGTGGCAACTCTTGTACAATTTAGACAATTTTCTACTCCCTCCCTCTAGAAATGTAAGACGTTTTAGCTTCGTGAAGCCAATGTATCTAGATAACTTTTGTGTATAGATTCGGAGTAAACCTATACACTGAAAGACATCTAGATATATTTGTTTCACAAAGCTAAAATGTCATATATTTCTAACAGAGGGAGTACATGATTACAAACAAGAATCAAGCTAGCCATGATTACAAACAAGAATCAAGCTAGCCATGACGCGTATTAAATTATGCATGGACTTTTTGGATGAGACAGCTCGCAATATTCTTTTTGTTTTTGACAATCATGGTATATTTATTTATTGCAGGCGAATAGTACATGGGAGAGTCGTAGAGATACAAGAATTGTCTTTAGATATTACAAAATAAAGTCTAAAAGAACGAGCAAATCTTCGAGGACTTCAAAATCCTTTTTCTTTCATGACACAGTTTTGTACTTTCTTTAGGCAACCATAAAAAGATGACATTGATATCAAACCAGAGACCTACAAATACTAACAAGGGTTCTCTCATAATTGTAATTTTAAATCAATGCCAAGGCTTGGCGCACGGCGCAAACCATTAAAATAATCAACCCAACATCAGTAAATTTGTTACTCCATACATGAAGAATAGCATCGCATGGTTACTACAGTTTGAATTTTTACAGCTGGTAGATTTGTTAAGAAAATAGCATCACATGGTTACTCCATACATGAAGAATAGCAATGTGCAATCGTGTGATCGTGTGTGAGCATTCTAAAATCAATCAAAAATTTAGTTCAGGCATGCGCACAGGCTATATACTATGCATCATGATACAGAGAATATATGTAGCAGAGAATATGTGTCAGTCCATTGTGATCCGGCCTGGACCTCCCTTTAGTGAGCGGTGCAGAGGCCTTGATCGCTTGAAGCCGAATATATCAGTAATCCGGTAAGTTTTGGGCGGCTCGGCTTCGACGATCGCCTTCTTGAACTCTGCCAAATGGTTGCCGCTGAAGACTTGCACGCTTACTGTCCGCCTTTGAGGTGCATCAACTTTTATGTACTGATCAAAGAATTCGATGAATTCATCTTTCTTCAACTCTCTTAGGAGAGCAACCTGCATATGTTATTTTCAGGTCAAAATAATGTGGGTCAAAGGCACAACACTAGTATTGACCATTTCTGTCCTTTTTGCTTTATATTCGACGCAATTTTCACTTATCGCAGTTGTGCATTGTTGCCTGAGGCTAAATCACTTACCTCAGACTCGATCCTATCAAACTTGAGAGTTCCAGCTTCAATCTCTCCCCAGTAGAAGTCAGCTTCCTCCCACAAGTTTTTGAATTTCTCCAGTTTCGAATCAACAAGTGATTTGACATTTCTCTGTCATAAGGACGTGTCAGTACCCACATGAGCTATATCAATGAATAATACATTTGTATTTTTGAAAAAGACACTGATGTGCTAATTTAGTCAAATACTGATCATATCGTGAGTACTGTGCACTGTGAAAGAGATAATAAAATTTGACAGGTGCATCAGTTAGTTCTGAAGCTAACTGAAGCCACTAACCTTGAAATCCTTGTCAGACAGTTCATGGATTTTGCTTTCGAACGTCTTAAAGAATTCATCAACTCTTGCATCAAGATATGAAGGATCCTACGAATTCCATTATAAGATCAGAAGGAGAAAGCAGTAAAAAGTATGTCATACTTATTACCCTCGTCTTTGAACCTGTACCTTCACTGTGGACTGAATAACAACTTCAAGTGCCCAGACTCCACGATCAGATCTGATGGATTAGAATATTCATAATAAACCAGGATTGTAAATGATCAACGAAAACAAAATCTACAGATTTCTTCTGAAAGAATTATACCTTAGAGAAAGACCTGCTATATACCCAAGTTGCTCAACAGTCCGCAGTTGATTGAAAGCAGGCTGGCTAGCAATTTGAGAGAACAGCTGAAGTTTGATGTTTGAAATGGCGTCGTCCTGATGGACCTGAATATATTGATGATGCTTAGTAATCTCGCATGCTTCTTGCCGTAGAACGTTATGCATTTGCATGAGTCAGTTCTACTTTATTTGGATATTACGGTACTCCTTAAGAACAAAAATTCTTTAAGGAAATTAATAGAACAAAAACATTGCCATATGTTTTACACATCTAGGCACGTCACTCTTAGTCGCACCGCTGTACTTTACCGATTTGATATGCTATTGACTCCTCAGATCATCACTTGGTGGCTCAAGCATGCCCTAGCTCTTTTCACAAACGGGTAAAGATAAATGTATACTAATTTTCTGTCCCTTCTTTTTCTCGAACATGCACCCAAACGTGTGTCGCTTTGTATTAGAATAAAATGTTGAGATGACACAAGGCATACAAAAGAGAACCAAAAAGGCAAAGGAAAGAGCCTAGGATAGCATAACAGAGCAAAGCGAAAGAAAAAACAGAGCATGAACAAAAAAAACTGCACACCTAGCTAGTTCAGTCAGACGTCCCCTTATGACTTGGTGACTGAAGGCTGAGTCGACAGTCATGATCAGTACTAGTCATCCAGGAGCCAGTTATTATTTATATATTTGAATAGTTATTGCAAAATTCTTGATCTCATTTCAGCATTGTTTCAAGAAATTTGACAGTATATGTGTTTTCTTTCCTGGCAATCGTCACATGATGTCTCACATAAGCTAGTTGCAATAGCAGAACATATCCTAGAATTAGAGATAATTTAAAAGAATAAAGAAGCATTGTGCAAAAGAAATGATTTTGGCATGAAACTCAATTTTTTTAGTATAGATAATGACAAAAATGAAGTAAAATCTTTGAGATATAGGTTGTTGTTTTACAGGGCACAGTCCATATGAACATCCTAAAATCAAGTATATGAATCCTGGGAAAAGTATGATGCAGTGTAGCAGTGGCTGGGTTAGAGTGAAAATGTAGTCCCGAGTGGCTGTGACTGGACTAATAAAAACACTTGGCTGGGTTAGAGTGGACCAATAAAAACATATGATGCAATATAAGGGATAAGGGATGCCTCTGTGATAAAAATGCCACATTCTCTCCATAAACAATTACGGTTGCAGACTTGCAGTCAGGGTTTGCTAGCACAAAAGACTAAGTTGATATGTAGAGGGTTACCCACTGGACAGTTAATTTAGTTATGGTGGATTGTTCAGGAACTTCAAATTACATATTCTTCAGATAAATCCAGTCTACCTTATAAACCAAATTATGCTTTAGTTGGAGAAATTGGCAATAATTTCGCATGTAAGACAATACCACACATAATTGTTCAATCACGAGTAGAACTCTCAATTAGTCTGCCCCAACCCACACACACACAGAGTTCCAACTACTATTAGGTTGACCATAACCAATAATTAGTTGGAAGCAGGATCGCTGTTTAATGACAGGTTGGGTGATCATTAGTTTTGCAACAAACATTAGAAGGTACTTATTTCTGACAGGAAGTCACTTTGGATAACATTAGCTGCATTAAATTAAGGGGAGGGGGGCTATACCTGAATATACTGGACAATCGATGAATTCTCATTCTTCGGATTTAATCCCTCGATTTGGTAGTAGCATTTTAACTCATTTTCAAGCATGATAACCCTTTTGATCAGATATTGTGATGGAGACATGGATTTGAATAAAGAATTGGGGGTATTAAATATAGTATCTTCAATCTCCTGGACAATAGACTCAGCCTCACCTGGTTCAATGTTCCCTACAGGAAGTTTTAATGATTAGCATTATTGGCTTTGCTTTCCAGTACTTGGAAATACATTTCGGTGATTAACATGAAATTTACCAAACCTTGAATATAGCATTCCAAATATGTCTTCGATAGCAAGTGCGGAACAAACTTCGCCAGAGAGTCCGCCTCAAGCGTAGAAAGAGCTTGAAGTTTCTCGACCAATGGCCATTTTTTCTCCTCCAATATTAATGAGAGATAGTATGAAGCTTGAGAATAGGGTTGTCTGAAGTTAAAATTTTGGTAGTCCTTAACAGAAGTTTCCTGTGATGGTAAGATGTTGGTAAAAAGTTAGCCATGAAAAAAAATCACCAATTAAGAATCTGAAGGAAAGAATATTTCATAATCTGAAATCGACCATCACGAGGATCCGTAGTATGACTGCAACTTGATAAGTAAATTTTGCAACATCCTGCCCAAAATTTGCTGCAAGGCAAACCCCAGTTGGGATAATAAGCACGCATTAGTAGCACCTCCTTTGGGCTTTCCTTACTTGCTTCACCCAAAAGGGTCAAACCCTTGCGTGCTAGTTTTATCATAATCATTACGTCATGATAACTGCACCTAACGAAATGTCACTAAGTTATACCATGCAATTATACTGAGTTTGACCGTCCCACAGAATGTGCTACTGGTGATAAAATAAACAAATCATAACTGGTATATTATTATTAAGATTATACTGGATTACAATATAAGCACAATTCTGAGTCTGAACAATTGTGATTTTTCATAAAATTTTGACTTTCTAGGTATATATCTAGATTAATGTACTTGAAAATGAATCTGTAGACTCCAAAATCTTTTTTATTTAGCTACGTGTTTGGTAAGGGGTTGCCACAAAAAACTTCGAACGAGTATGTTGCAAAAGACGCAAGCAAACAATCATATTATGTGTGTGAACCCCTCAGATAAATATAAATGAGCCCATGTAAAATTATGAAAAGTTGAAAACTGACAGGGAAACCCGAGGATCTCATCTCACCTTCAGGGCAGAAAACCTGTTCGGTTTAACTTCAAAGTTCACTATCTGCTTCATTATGGCATGCAAAAGAACTCTCATCTTGTCATTATAACCACCTAGGGAGACCTTCAAAAATAGACAGGTAAATAATTGAATTGGAATTCGAACCACATACATACAGCATGAAAAGAGCAATGCATCTGTCTGGAACACTAGTAGGAAACAGGAAGGAACATGGTAATAGAACAGAACCTGAAATCCAGTAGAAGTAAGATATATCGAATAAAATAAACCCGCAAGTTGAGCATCATAAGCTGCAAAAGGAACAAAATAATTGAGAGTGTATATTTGGACTTAAAGTTGGAGGGAGCAATCCCCTGATGGACTGTCGATATGGTAAAATATTTTCTTCAAATGATATCAGAATTAATTCTTACCATAAGCATTCAAGTAATCGGCTAACAGATCAACAAACAGACTTATAGATACTGCTGCTTCGGGGGAGTCGCTTGACATTGGGCAGTGGAAATCAATTATAATGTAAACCTTCGGAGTGAAGAACAGCATGTCGGGCTTATACCACAGCCGTGAAAGCGGTGTCTTCCTTAATACTGTCGGAAATATAACCTGGTGAGACAGTTATGTTTTATCAAAATTAATATACTATGTGATTATTTGAAGTCTTAGAAAGATTCATACAAGGTGCGCTAATATGAACACAGAACGTATAAGTAGCTCCAAATTTTACCTTGTCCTGCACTTCTTTCAGAGATAAATCCTTTGGAATGAAAATGTTAGGCTTTGGGAGATGGAGCATCTCAGTAGGAGCTTTTTGAATCCATTGCTGGGAAACAGAGGCATAAGATTCAAAATAAAATAAACTTTTGAACATCAGATTAGTGTCTGTATGTGCACGTTGGGGGCGGGGAGGTGGGGGAAACCTGTATCATGTAAGGAGTGATGTTCTCAGCAGAATATGATGTATCGTACCATGGCTCAGCACAATCAGTGGATCCTTCAAACTTTTTAGACTCACAGAGTATTCTAGAGATAGAATAGCATTGCATAGTAAGAATAAATGCATGATAGTTAGCTTAGCTTTGATGCATAGACTTATCAGCAAAATAGTAAGTTCGTGATATGAAGTAAGGCCGTGCCCAATTCTTTATTGATGAGTCACAGTATCAGCTAGCAATTTTCTAACGCCAGACATCTGCATATGTGCCTTTATATGTTGGCATTGAAGATACGATGCATATGGAAGCAGGAATAATCAAAGCACTCATGCACACTGTGTAAGCATACCTTACTCTTTCAGGTGACAATTCATCGAGTATCGTATTTATTCTACTTGGTGTGTACTTCGATGGCAATGATGCTCCAACCAGCCATTCCTCTGGTGGAAATAACTGCAAGCCAGTTTGCAAGTATTTCAAATAGAAGAAACAAGACAGTACTGAAGCACGGAAAAAAGGTGCAGTTCAACAGATTCTGGACCCGTTGAAATCCTAGATGTTAGAGTATTTGGTACTTGAAATTTTCATTCATCAAACATCTCCCCAAGATATATATCAGAATTCAGCACTAAAAATTATTGACTACAAGGATTTGTAACTGCTGAAATATGTAATGAGCTTAGAGAAATGTACCCGCATGCTTGAGACAGTATCTGTCACATAGCTGATTGGATGAACTTTGTCTTGATAGTGGAATTCCGTTTCACTTACTGACACAAGCTAGATAATAATAAACATGTTAGCATGTACATATGTGTAACTTAATGCAATGCTTGCCACTATGCTTAAGACATGCACAAAAAATTCACATTACGAATTGTGGCAACAAACAACCTTGGGTAATAAAAGTTAAACCCAATGATCTTGTTTTGTTACACATCAGAGTCCACGGGTACAATGTTCATTAAATAATGAACGTAACTGCATATTAGAATCATAATCCATCAAATAACTTCGCATGATGATTATAAAATGATGCGTCTGTCAATTACCTCATCAAATATCCATTCGTGGATACCATCTTCTTTTAATAGGTGGAGGTATTTGAAGACCAATCCAATGATATCTTCCATGTGTTCTGAAATCATTGTATGTGCACATAAGGTACTTGCAAAATAATACCGAAATATGCTTAAAATCACAAAATGAAATGGCCGTTTCACTTCCAAGAGAACAGAATGAAGATGGAAACTTACCATGGCCAGAATCAGTGAGCCTCATGCTTACTGAGAAAAACGAATATTCAGTGCTGTCACTGCCAGAGCCAGCGGACAAGTCCATGGCCCATCCTAATGTAGTGAAAAATGGACATGTCAGAGATCACAAAGTTGACACAAGAAATTAAACAAGGATCAATGTTTGAGCAGATAATGCCAACAAAAGAATATTTACAACAATATACTGTTGAAAATAAACTTGCCTAATTCCTTTATAATATGGAAGATGGATCCCTCGCCTTCATGCCCAATGAGATGGCCGAGATAACGGCAAGGACCTTCTTTGTAAAACTGGATGTCAGGTGTAACTGGCCACGATATTTTTAGGTAGTCGCCTTCTGTTATCGGGATTGCTTTGACAAGAAGCTGCATGAAAACGAAGAAAATATGCTAAATTCCAAAATCATTTGCCATTCTTTTATTTTATTAGGTGTATTGGTGTTTGTTTGAAATTACCTGCAAATGTTCTGCTGCAAGAGGTTGACTTGGACATTTGAAGCTTCTCTGGTCAGTGTTTTTGACGGTACTAAACAAGCTTTCGACTAAGCTTTGAATGCAATCAAGACTCTCTACAAAATCATTTTATTATCAGTAACAAACAGGTTTAGGTATGCCAGAATTGACTACCTGTAATATTTACCCTTTCCATAAACAACGAGGTGCATAAGATTTGCTGAATATTTCTCGTAAAACTTGAGAAGTTCAAGTCTGATGTCCAAGCCCCTCTCTTTTGGTTTAGTCTCCAATGTTTCCCAACTTCCTGATGTATTAGATAGCATAATTTTAAATAAGATTCAAAGTCCACAAGAAGCTTTTTTTAGGGATGCACAGCAAGATATAAACATATATATGCATGAACAATTTAATTATTTAACATTCTTTTGACGTGAATTTAAAATGTGATCTCTGCATCTGATAGATATAGTTATAGGTGAAAACACAACAAAAGAAACATCCTGTTGTTTTACATCCTGACTAGTACAGAAATACAGAAACAACAGTAACAATGAGGTGGATGAGTATTAGCACGGTGTGAACATCATGATTTTCTTACCAGTACTGAATTTATGGTAAGGGTGATCTTTTGAAGCCAGATGCTTTTGAAGCTGTGGAAAAAAGATTCAAAACTGAAGCAAGAGTGCAGGGCTAAAGTCATCAGCAATTTCAGCGAATAAATGAGGCTTAGATACGGAAGTGAATGGCATTCTGAGTATAATTCAGGCTTATATCGTGCCAAATATTGTTATCTAGAAGTTGAACCATTAGCCATTGCAGTTTATGAAGCAGATACACAGTGTTGCAAGATGGAATATCTGATGTATCTAACTACGAAGGTTGAGACTTCTAAGTACCTGATACATCCTCCAGCCATCTGACAACAAATTTTTCTTGTGTTCTGTAAAAACAACCAAACATAATGTCAGACAGAATATGTTTCTTACTGGGAAATCCCTTTTGGCTCGCGGGTGCATTTGCACCCATTGTGAGAAAACATATTTTGAAATGTCAAAAAAAATCGAAAAAAAATGTCTACATGTACATTCGAACATTTTATGTTCGTTCACAAGTTTTCGGGATGAAAGAACATTTTATGTGTCATGTATAAAGAAGACAAAAAAATTCAGGTGAATTGGACTATTCACAGGACATTTTTTGTCTTTTTTGCACGGGACACGTAGAATGTTATTTCATCCTGAAAACTTGTGAACGAACATAAAATGTTCGAATGTATACGTAGACATTTTTTTCCGAATTTTTTGACATTTCAAAATATATTTTCTCACAATGGATGCAAATGCACCCGTGAGCCGAATAGCCACTCTTCCCTAAATAAGACAAGTATAAATATAAAGTGATCATGACAAGCTGAAATCGATGTTATAGAGAAACTGCTCACCCGAATCAACAGCCTTGATCTCCCTAAGAACAGCATCCTGCGACATCAGTGGCTTAATGAAGAACTGGGCAAATCTGCACAACAGAAACCACGTCCTTGTTTCATGTTTAAAAATAATTCAAATATGCAGCACAGAAATCATAACCTTATTCAACATGCACGCATTGACTTAATAAAATACTACAAGAAAGTTTACCTATCTAAGGCTTCTTCAAAATTGTCCACATTAACATCGAAATAGAAATTTGTTGTCTCCGAGGATGTGAAGGCATTGGAAGAACCACCGTGCTGATATTTTTCATGACATACATAAATACTAAAAAAAACATATAGTCCAAGCACATTGCATGTAACTTCCAAGCATTAAAAAAAATAAGCTGTTCCAAAAGAATTATACTGACAGGGTTCCAGTAATAAAATCATAGAAGGAGCGGACTCCTTTACAGAGTTATGATAGGATCACAAACTTGCAATTATGCACCTTAGCATATTGGCAAGTATGCACCTTAGCAAAAGAGCTAGGTGTATTTGGTTTCAGAGAGCGGCAGGCTGGACTTTGGGCCTTACACATGAACAGAGTTTTTTCAACTGAGAAAGCATGACCAGTCAAATAGATATAATTTCGTCCGCACTTCTCAATCACAATGGCATTTCAAGTGGGCTAGGGTACAAGTGCAATAACCTTTGCACAATGTTAATGTAAAGCACTGATGTCAGTTTTTTTTTAAACGAGAAGCACTGATGTCAGTCATAATGCGCCACTGGGACCTATCATATCTAACATATTCCTTTTCTACTTTCTTGTTCATCTTCTGTGTTATTTTCTGACTAGCTCAGGATCTTCTAATATGATGCAGGGAACACTACACTTGGGTCAAAACTCTTCCAAACTGCTTACAAGTGCAAATAATACTTGCGAACATATGATGAAACGAGAATGGGATGAATGTTTTCTTGGAGATGATTAACAGAAGGTACCTCCGAGATATATTTTGTATAATCTTGTTCTCCAGGGTACTTCTCGCTGGCATAAAATAGCATATGCTCTGCAAGCAAGTCCATGATAATAAATAAACCAAATCAAAACAAAAGGAAAACATAAAAATGGTTAAGAGAGAGTAAAATTTGATTTGATGCAACCAAAAGTTTGATCATGGTAATTATTTCCTCCATACAGAACTTTTACTATGTTAAATTGCAGGTGCACTGTGAATCGCTGAGGACCGAGCAGTCGCATGCAAGAAATTAGTACTGTACCGCAGTAGAATTATCGTGTGTTCTTATCATCAGGTTGCAGGTAAAAAATCACACGCCAGACAAGAAATCAACACGGACTCGTGGAGTGAGCATTGAGCAAGCTGCAAGGGTCCCACTAGGCAACAACGTGTAGGGTCAGCCCAGCTAGCAGAACGACAGGCTCCCATATCCTGGAGCGCCGGTGGAGCCCGCCCAACCAAATTCGTGTCTCACATGAAATTCTTGGATCGTTCAATAAATGCAATCCTCACACGAGTACTGTTACCTCTATTTATACTACTAATTAAGTGGGGCAGCTTTGTCTAGAGATATATACAGAGTAATGGAGGGAGTAGTTATCAAATGATTTAGGTTTTGACACATAAGAAAGAGTTAAGAAATGCAACTGCTAGCAGGCTGAGTACTCCACTACCATCAATCGGTACTAGAAGCTCCGAGGAGAAGAAGTCGCAGAACATTTTGGCCAGGCCCTTTGCTCTGGACCGTCGATGGCGTGATCGGACGGTCAGAACACGTCCGGCCACACAGGACAAACCAACAGACTGATTCAGCTTTTTTTAATTCAGTTCTACTGTACTAGACTAGGAACATCCATCGACCTGATTGCAAATCTGCGATCTCATCATTGGCATCCAGAAAAACCGAAAGCGGCAAAGCACTGTCCAGAAGGGGGAAAGGTATCCGAGCAAAGCATTCCTCCGTCCATTGATTCTATCGAGACAAAATTCGAGAACCCAGCCGGATCCCGAAAGGGAGAGGAGCGCGAGCAAATCGCGGGGCAGGAGCACCGCGCTGGGGCCAGCCCAGGTGTTCCCAACGAACGAACAATCCCCACCCCAACCACTACTACTACCACGCTCCAGGAATCCGGTGGTTAGATCACGCGCACGCAACGAACCGGAACCGATGCCGGTGGAAGCGAAGGGGAAGTGAACTCACCGAGGAAGTGCGCGAGGCCCTCGAGCCCCTCCGGGTCGCTGAACGAGCCCACGCCGACCTCCATACACGCCGCCGCCTGCGCGCACACAGAACAAAACAGAACCCCCAATGAATCAGGCGTGAACGATCGAATCAGCCGGCGGCGAGCATTCTCTGCTGCGGCGAGAGAGGAGTCGCCGGGACGGGGGAACGGACCTTGTCGGTTTCGGCGTCGCTGATGAGGAGGCACTCGAGCGCGTTGGGGAGCACCACGCGGCGGTACTCCCGCTTGTCGCTCCGCGCGCGGATGAACTCCACATTGCCCGACGCCGCGGCCGCCACCGGCACCGCCATCTCGACTCCTTGCCGTAAACCCGCCGCTCCCCCCTGGTCGTAAGTCCTCGCTCAACTCCAATCTCCAATGGCGGATTGGACGGCGGGGCCGGAGGCTTAAGGCTTAAGCCTGTGGTGGTCCTGGACTGCTGGTACTATTCTATAGTTTGTCCTTGTCGTCGTCTCGAGTAATATATGCAGAGGCACGGCAAGCGGGGGTGGGTGGGCTTCCTTCGCTCGTGGCAGGCAGGAGTGTCGAGTGAACACGTCCTCTTCGAGTTCGATGGGAAGGAACAGTTTGTTTAGTACGACTGTGCGGGATGACGGAGGTCTTCCTCCGACGCCGCGATAGGGACATTCCCCAGTTCTCCTCCGCCGCTCGATCGGCGATAGCTAGCCGGGCACGGCAAAGAAAATTTGGAAGAAACCTTTTGTTTTTTTATTATGGATGGAGGAAACTTAGGTATGAACAATTCATCGACCAATCTGACTTGTCAGTTTCGATTGTACATGACGACCCAGCTGCCAGCTTTGGATTGGAGTCCTGCTCCAGAACAGCGAGGTCTCCCTACTTGTTCTCCAACTTCTGCGGTGCAGGGCGCTAGATTCCAGTTAAGCAAGAAGCACGCCCAAGTTGCTAACTCGGACCAACTGCTCACGACCATTCCATTTGGACGACAATACTGTACTTGCTCGATTTGGCGAAAGGTACGCCTTCTTGGAACAAGTTGCCAAGACAGCACTACGGCAGAGAGAGGTTACGCTAGCATTTCGCTTAGATCGGCTTGCTGAGGTGTAATCGCACCGCACACCTGACCTCTCTCTTTGAGAGTCAGGGTATTCGCTTTGCTGAAAATCCAGAAGCTACTGGACAAAATACACTACAAAACTAAGCTAACGTGAATTGACGAGCATTACAAGTATATTCTGAACTTGGGCAAGACACAAGGTACTATCATATATTATGTCACAGCTCTAGCTAGGGCACAAATAAAGAAATGCTGCAATCTCAATATCAGCAGCTTTATTTGCCAGGTCAAAATTAGTCATAATGTTCCATTTGATCTAGCTCACTCCCAACTGCGAATATGCATTTGCATATTGACAACAAAACATATCACTGGAATATTCTCAGGCGCCCTATTGGCTATCGTATTTCCAGAATAGGAAGGTAAAAGAAAGTGCCAGTAATACAAGTTTAGTAATGCAATCGTGCTAAAACAAACAATCCCTAAAGTTTCATCCAAGTTGGTGTCTGAAAGAATAACAGGACTGATTCTCCTCGAGGAACTGCCACTAGAGAGGCGCAATGGCAAAAGGTTCCGGCCATCTCTTGGGGTAGGTTAGCGAGGCCCATGTATCTGTTCACTGTACAGAAGAATACAACTTCTACCAGCGCTGGTACCATCTGCATAGGGCTTAGACAGGCGTCAAGGCTACTGAGGAGAAACATCCGCAACTTGCGGCTGAATAAATACAACAACATTCTTCGTTAGTTAATTTTAGAATGGCTCAGGGACGAGGAATCTGTAATGAGCTCCATCTCGACATCCTGCTGCTTTTTCCGATAATCCTGAGCTGTTGATGTGACGATTTTAATGAAGAAGTTCATGAGCACGAGCCATACTACCGTGTTCCAGATAAATGCAAAAGAGAAATTCCACTGTTTATCCTGTACACAAGATAGTTATAGAAAATCAATGAACAAATGAGAGAAAACAAAACAAAAACATATGTCTAGAGAGCTCTCAAATGACATAGAAATGAAGATACCAACCTCAGCTTGTGAAGATGGTGAGAGTGACGCCGGTGGTGATAAATACTTCTCCTTTGCATCATGGAGTTTGGCAATCACAGATGGCAAGTTGGCAGAAAACCCAGGAATATGGCCAAATATCCAGATTAATTCCTTTTCCATAAGGTACAAGAGTTGGTTGTTGCATAACGAGATGATAAACAGTGTCTGAAGAAGTCGGAAGGTAAAATTCATGCGTCAGTACAGAGAGGCTGCAAATATTCATGTCAATCCACCAGATAATAAGGTGGCAATCTGACAATAAACTAAAATGATAAGAAAGTTAAATGTAGTTGCAAATTAATAGTTTTCCAACTACTTTGCTTGATTTCATCAATAAAAGGAGCACAAAAATAATTAATATTATATCACCCGTATTTTGTATGTTCTACTGAGACAAGAAAACTAAAATAAGCATTATGTTGAAAAATAGATAGTGGTCTGTATTAAAAGTACACCAAAGCACCGTTTCATGCAAACATTAGTGAACTTATATTATTTGATCACGGTAAAAAAAATTGAGTGAAAATTCCAGTATAACTCACACCATATTCTGCAGAGATTACAAACGATAACCAATGTAGCCATGTGAGTTGCAATTAGAATTACACATGGACTTTTGGTTGAGACACTATGCAAGATTTCAAGATTCTGGTTCTAACTGGACATAACATAACCAAAGAGTCATGGTCACATAAATTGTACCATAAGATATTACGAAATAATGAAGTTACTACATGATTGTCTAATAGAAACTTAACGCAGACCAGTAGACTAAATCACTGGCAGACCAGTAAAGGTGACAAAAAGTAATGACGAGTGTGGTACCAAGAGAAAAGAGAAGTAACATCAAGAAAAATAATTGATAGATGGAAAACCTGGATATGAGTTTTGATTATGGCCTTCCCAATCAAAGTTGCAAAGAAGAACTCCCAGAAGGGTATGCCAAATTGACCACACATAATACCAGCAAGGTCAAACAGCGGGTTTGGAACCTAGGAAACACAGAGGAAATAAAATTGTATGGTAAACTATATATCCATTGCACATTAGTACTTGGACCTTAACTTCAGCATAGAAGAAATTCCATTAACTTATTTTATGTACCAAATAGAAAAATAGAGTTGAAGGCAAAATATGCAAAAACTACATGGGCGATCCACTTCGGAGCATAATTTTAACAAGATGCAGTACACAAACAGTACATGTATTTTTTGACAGAACTCATTAATTGTACTCCCTCCGTCCTAAAAAGGATGTCACAGATTTGTCTAGATTCATACGTATCTAGACACGTATAGATACGTATGAATCTAGACAAATCTGTGGCATCCTTTTCAGGACGGAGGGAGTACTATTTTTGTATCAAAAACATTGCTCATATGTGTTGACATGATAGGATGTCAGAGAGGGTATAGACCACTAACCGAAGCAAGTATCAAGATAGTGAAGAAGTTGAGGTGCTGAGAGTGAGAAAGAAGCCAGCGTTTTGTACGATTCAGATTGGATGCAATTGCACCATCTTCTGTTGAAGGAGCAACATCCAGCTCCTTGACAGCATCTAACTCACTTCCTGACAAACGAGCTGCAACATGGGAATGGACAGCTTGAAAAAGACGAAACTGGAGATAATGAAGGCTGCAGATTTCAAGAACGCAAAAGCTATGTTTTGCTACAAATTATTCTCCATAACTTAATATGCATCCATATCACTAATTATGGCCCTTAAAAAGTTAACTCCAGCATGTCAAGGAAAACAAGTAAACAGAATAAAGAGTTACATAAGACAGGACTATGGAGAGTGATAAAGTAACAGCTTCAAAAGCTGTTCTGTATCCCATTGATAAGAATGAAACCAGTACTTCCTAGATTTGACGGAGCCTTAAGATTATGGAAGAGAGGAAAATAAACAATAGTGCATGCCAAGTGCTACGTAATATAATAATGATGGCCTACATGTTACGTAATAGAGTACAAAAGTAGACACCATCAGATAGTGTTCAAAGGAAGTCGGTTTAGAAACGATACAGAAAGAACTAATATTATCTGCATATAGATTGAATAATGATGTACAGCTGTAAAGCATCCAAAGACATATAAGTACTCTTCAGAATAAAATGCATTGCACAATTACCAGCTCGTGATATAAAATAAGGAGGGAGCTCGCCAAGTGCTGTCCCGATACCCCAAAGAACAGCTTCCAACTGAACCTGAGGGAGTAAATCAAAGACCGGGATCATCACTGAATGATCTGATGCAGGGTACATTGGCGAACCAAATTCCGAACACTTTTTATCAAGCCATGATGGTGCCTGTTTAAGCTGTATGGTATCATATGGAGCAGTCTTCAAATCAATCCGACCACATTGAACAGCTTTAATAGTGAAGAGAGCAATATGGGGCCCAAGATATAACACAAATGTATGCAAACCTGAACCTGCATTTCAAATGCTAATTCCATTAAAAAAAAATCCTTGCTCCAGACAAACAAAATAAACTTTGAAGTTTCATTTTAAAACTTCAACTGTGGGCATGCATTCATTGCTTTTAGTGTTGGCATAGATAGAGGTGAACCTCTGAGGCTATCATCTACAGACTATAGTATAAGACAACTGCTAATTAAGTGAACATACAAAACTAACTAAACATGGTATACGCTTTATCATTTCTAAGTAGCCTAATAATTAGGAGTTTGCCTAAAAGATGGCTTGAAATCATCTGAAATTCTGACACATATGCTACTAAAAACATGAATACAGCAAAAATATCCGTCTTCAGGTGCAAAAGGCCCATGAATGATAATAGCATGCAGTAGTCAACCTCCAAGATGGCTGGTGCACGCACTAGTCATTGTGAAAACCTAGTCCCAACACTGTAAATGTCAGATTAACTCCTAACTCTACTATATAACTTGGCAATGCTGCACCTTTTGCTCTCCTCCCTGATTATACCTTTAGAGATTTTCTTTGTGCGCAACCTTCTTGAGACTTCCCTCAAGGTCTAATAAGGTCAGCATTTCATATTATGGAGGGTGATAATTATTTCATATGAACATAGAAATAAGTAAAGAGCTGTAAAAAAATAACTACAGAAATAAAAAATAAAGAATGAGCCATTTCCAAATTATTTTCAGCTAACTAATTCAAGCCCGGTAGATGCTTTGGCCATGTTTAATGACTGTATTTTAACAATAAAAGGTAAAGCGTTTCTAGGACTAAAGTGGAACAGTAATGGAGTGAATTAACACAATATTCATCTGTGCTTCCTTTTCTATATATAATATAATTGGACTACATAATTTTGAGAGATCTAAGAACACTTGCCTAGTCCGATTGACGAGGCCACACCTAGTGAAACCCACCACAACACAAATCTAGCATAATTAAGGAACTCCTGCACATGCTGCATAGAGATCAGAAAATGAACATTAGCACTCATGTAGTTTACAACATACACTTTCTAGTGCTATTATGTCAATCTACTCATAACAACAAAGTCAAATATGTAATAAAGTTTCCCCTAGCAAGTAATGTAGCACACCTTTTTGTGCAGACCATCTGTAACCAGAAGTGTAACCCCAGGAATTACCACCAAAACAATGAGGACAATAAACAAAGCACCTTTACTGAGGATATATGTTGCTAATCTTTTCAAGTATTGCAACATAGCTAACATGAAAAAGTGCAATGTCCTGAATGGGTGCTTCGTTAGAGTTAAATTCTCCAATTCCAATTTATGTTTCACCCGGATTTCTGAAAATAAAGAAATAAATCAGTATACAGAAACACATGTCAACTTTAAATTGGTTAAATACAATATACAGCTGTACAAAGCTCAGAAATTAAGACATACTTACGAAAGCAACAAGTATCAGGTAGAAGATACTAGATGACAGCTAAGGGCAAGTATAATGCAAGGTACTTATGTGCGTGTGCTCAAAAAGAGAAAAATGCCAGATCATTAAGCATCTATACAATTTATCTCTTCAATACAAGCGCCTCTTTGCAGGTGGCTTAGATGGTTTATTAATATACTATAACTAATACTAGTTAAATGCATAAGCACCTTCTAAGCATTGGTGCCTAATCAAGCCCCTCATTCAAAATAAGCACCAATGCTATCGAACGTGGCGAGAAAAGACTGTATTTTTGTTAACCACCTTTTTAAGCGCTTGCATTCTACATGTTCTAATGAGTAAACAAATAAGTCTGCATTGTACATGCTCTAATGAGTAAACAAAGAAGGTATATGAAAAACAAATGGTTTGCCCATTAACTAGACAGAGCATTATTTGCCTAGCCAGTCATTTGGTAAGCCAAAAAAATATCACGCTAGGACTCTAGTAGGACCTATGGGTAGTTCATATGACCATCAGCAAATGAATCAACCTGCTATCCAACGTTCATTTGCTAATGAGGATTGGATGAACCATTAAGACACTGCAGTGGAGTAGTCAACATCTTGAGTATTTTTCACATGATATAGTAGTTACATGCAAACAAAAATAGCCTAGTAAATTGGGGTGCTTGATTAGCTTTTTTCTCAGGGTATGGTGTGACAACCAAAGTCATTTGCAGTGCAGCCAAGTTCTACACAGGTTAATGGTGTTGAATACAGAGCTAACTCAGCTATCCAGCAATCAACACTAGACATCATTGAATTGAAGAAACCACAATATTACTATGTCAAGTTATGAACACATTGGCCATAATTACATGAGAAATTGTTTTTATTGCTCCAAAAGACGCTGCGCTCTACCCCACTTAGCGCCTATGCGGGGTTAGACGGGTACCTACGTGGCAGTGTGGGAGGGTGGCACCGAGCGCCTAGGCGGGCCTGCAGCCGCCTTTACAACAATAAATTACTTTTCCACAATCCTTAAATTAATGCTCCACCTCAAATAAAAACTTAGACATCCACTCAAGACTCTACTAACTTCCATAAATACGTGTTTGATGCTACCATTAACACCTCTACCGCATTAGTCAAGTCTACAAAGTTGTAGCAGAGTTACACAATAAAGCATAGGGGTTCATACTCAAACTCTCCGTTCCCCAAAACTCAAAGAGGCTGACATACTATGTGCGCTGATCTCCATTTGAATCCGAGCAAATTACCATCCTACCAGTAATAGACTGCCAACACAGCTAACGCTGACAAATACCTGACGTCTAGCGCGGGCATCCCAATCCAATTCAACTCGACAACTAAAGCTCCATTCCAAATCCCAACTCTCAATCAGAGCCTTTCACGAGGCCATTACGATTACGGTGTCGGCTACCTCCGATCCGAAAGAAAAAGGCTGGCAATGCATTGGCCCCGCCGTACACAGAGGAAAACGGAGGCGCGGATCTCACCGGAGATGACGCCGTCCGCACCCCTCGACGAGCCCCGAGGGGGCGTCGCCGCCGCCGTGATCTTCCGTCGCCCCATCGCTCCCGCTGCGGCGCGAAAACCCTAGATCTCGAGGCTCCGGTGTACCGGACCCACCATGGGACGCGCGGGTCAGAGTCGAAAGCTCCTCCTACGGGAGGCGGTCGGAGAGGGAGCCTGATCGCACGCGGGCACGGCGAGATCGGGGAGGGTGGCGGTTGGGTCAGGGCGGAGCGCCGAACTAATGGCGTGGTGGCTCCCGTCGCGCGGCTCGCTTTTTTTATATTTTCTCCGGCCGGGTTCTTCCCCCGAGGGCCGTTGTTTCCGTTGTTGCGGGTGAGGCGGACTCGTGTGCTTGCGAAATCTGGAGGAGTTTCTCAGCTGAACCGAGCGCTGCCCGCGGGGCCCGCGCGTTTGTCCCTTCTGAGGGTCCCGCGCGTCAGCTGCGGTATGGGACGAGGGGAGCGGTGCGAGGAGACGTGTGGGGTTCCGCGCCGGTGGACGGGAGTGGGAGGTGAGCGGGAGACGTGCACGGGGAGGTGGGTGCGGGGCGTGGCGGGGGGAGAGAGAGAGCTACTTGTCGTTGCTTGCAAGGCGTTCCAAGGCATGGAGCACGGCGGTAGAAAAAGGTGCTCCGGGAATAAAAAACAAGGAAGATGCTCTTAGGGCACGGCCAACGCGCCAGGGTGGACGGCTGCCTCACGTTTCCACGTATGACTCTACTTGCCAACTAGACCAAACCTACCGATTGCAGAGAGAAGCGGTCTCTTGCAGATGATCTCGTTTCTCCCCTGACAAAAACGACGAGGCGACCGCTTGGGCATCGCGGTGTGAAGCGATCATGCCGGCGGAATCCCGCTCTCTGGACCACGCCGTCAACCAGATCTCGCTCCGCTCCGCTCCCGGATCTTGCGCTCGCAATCCGCGCTCCTCGCCAAATCCGCGCTTTGATCCGGCCAAGAGGTGAGCGGGGAAGGCCCGGCGCGCGGCGAAAAGTAGGCGGCACGCCCTGGTCATCCTCGAACGCCATGGGTGACCCGTCGATTTGCTAGCTCCTACAAGGTACGAGTCTCTCCCGTGTGTCCACTCGCCTTTCTCTCGTTGATTCAGATGTGGAGTTCCCTATGGTTTTGATTCTTTTGTAGAAATTGGATTAATTTAGTTCGATCTGGTAAATAGATTGTTTCCCAAGATAAAAATCGCTTCCTTGATGCTGCAATTTTAATCTGTATATTCAATTTTATTAGAGGTCTGAATGCCGGCCGAGAGAGATTGGAGGGGTATCGAGGTCGGCTAGCTTGTAGGGACCCGCGACACCTCATCCTACGCCTCGCAGTGCATCGGCGTCCTCGTTGCTGGCCTTTTCCTCTCCCAGTGCACGCACCGCCGTTCCCGATCGAGCGTATACTCTGCGCCCTCAGCGTCTACGGTGCCTACTGATTAGTTAGTCAATTGTCTTAATTTGTTTGGTTTGGTTAGATCTTCTAAACCGTGTACGTGTAGGCTTTATTTGTTGCTTAGCGAATTTGACAATACTATGTGGCTTTTACAGATTCTAGTTGGGCGGGGTTGGGATATCTTCTCTTTGTGTAACAAATGGTGCATTGTACCGTGAACCAGCGAGACCGGGAAATTACGGATCTGTAGCAAGTGTCTTTGTAAATTCCCAGTTTACCAATATTTTTCTCTTGGAAACTAGAAGAGAAATTACTTTAGGATGTAACATATTTGCAGGATTGTGTGCTAAAAAAATATAATTTTGGTCATCTAGATTACTTTCTACATACTTGTTCATGGCGTCCCTGTTCATTGCTTTCTTGCAGCTCAATTTGTCGGTATGTCAGATCTGAGTTCTGATGAGTTCAACGATGAAACCATTGACCTAACCGAATTGTTCTCATTAGAAGATTACCTTGCACAACAAAATAATCTCAACAACTTTGCTATCCAAATTGCAACCAACATTCATGATGCACTAGGAGCTCCAAGTACTAGGCGTCGATCAGCCCCTAGGATACACATTGAAAGGAACAGAGAATTCTACAACGAACATCTCATCGCAGATTACTTCTCTGATAATCCTACCTTTCCTGATTACTACTTTCGTAGAAGGTTCCGCATGCGAAGAACACTCTTTGTACGCATTGTGGAAGCTCTTGGCGAGTGGTCTCCCTCCTTCACTCAAAGGACAGATGCCCTAGGACATCCTGGTCTATCACCTTATCAGAAGTGCACTGCAGCTATCCGTATGTTGGCATATGGTGCTCCAGCTGATGGAACAGATGAATACATAAGGATTGGTGCAAGCACGGCACTCAAGTGTCTTGAGGGATTCGTTCAAGGGGTCATTGCCAAGTTTGGTGGAGAGTATTTGCAAAGGCCAACAACTGAAGACGTGCAACGTCTACTTGAACAGGGTGAGGCTCGTGGTTTTCCTGGTATGTTAGGAAGCATCGACTGCATGCACTGGGAGTGGAAAAATTGCCCGATTGGATGGCAGGGGCAGTTTACCCGTGGTGACTATGGTGCCCCTACAATCATCCTTGAGGCTGTTGCATCCATGATTTACGGATATGGCATGCCTTCTTTGGTGTTCCAGGATCCAACAATGATATTAACGTGCTCAATCAGTCACCACTGTTTACCGAAACGTTGCAAGGAAATACTCATCGGGTAGAGTACTATGTCAATGGGCAAAAATACAAGAAGGGGTATTATCTTGCTGATGGAATATATCCGGAGTGGGCTGTTTTTGTGAAGACCATAGCTCTGCCTCAAACTGATAAGGATCGGTTATTTGCGAAGAAACAAGAAGGCGCGAGAAAGGATGTCGAACGTGCATTTGGAGTTCTACAACAACGCTTCAAAATTGTTGCCGAACCATCACGTCTTTGGGACCAAACGGACATGGCCAATGTTATGAAAGCATGCATAATCATGCACAACATGATACTAGAGGACGAGAAAGGCGTGGAATTGCCGTTTGATTTGAATGAAGCTCTTGGAACTTCTAGTGTAGGAGGTATACTTGCTACAGCTTGTTCCTGTTTTGTTAAATGTCATAGTCATACAAAATGTCTTGTTTTGTTAAATGTTGTAGTCATTTAAAATATCTTTGTTGCCTGCCTGTTATGTATAGTGTATGCATCTTATATATTTCGTGCTTTTTCAACAGGAGCCATGTATAAGGAAGGAAGCATAGAAGATACATGATTTTTTTGTGATTCGGCTAGGAAGGATATATCAGCGAAGTGAGTTTGAGCTTCTAAATTGGTGAATAACAGGAGATGATATGTGATAAGTTGTGGCTTCTAAAATATTTAAGCAGTTGCGACATGATTTTGGTTTCTTGTAATCAGTACTACCAGTTTGGCATATTTTGTTTTTATGTGTAAATTTGGATGGTGTTTGGGTCGAATTTGAAACTTTATTTGGTATTTTGCTATCTCGGATAAATGAATTTGTTTTAAATCTATGGTTCAAATAAGGGGTTGCTGTGTAGTTAAAAAGTAGCCAGACAAAAAAGCAGGAGTATGACCTCATATGGAGTAGCTTCCGTTGGGGCTTATTTTTTACACCTGGTGGCTTGTCTACGTGGATAGCTGGGAGCCACACCGTACCACTGCCCACATAGCTGATGCTCTTAGATCTCCACTCGCTAGGCAGGAGGTCGATTCGGACACCGAATTTCGTTTCGGACGTTGAAAACTGGTTCAGTCGTGTATCTAAGGACCTGTTTTCGGCTGGATTTGAGCCATTTTTGGGCCAGACTACCCAGGCCGAACCCAGGTTTCCGGTTATGTCCTGGGAACGCCTCAGCGAAATCGGCAAAAAAAGTCAAAGCGGCGCGTGGACCCGCCAAGTCAGTGAAGGAAGCCAAGTCGTCGTCATCCTCGGAACCACGCGGCGACCGCCGGGCAATAATTGCCCGTCGTGTCGGCCACGCGTCGCCGATTTACGGCACCACTGTCGCCGCCTCGGCTCCCGCGACGGACCGGCTGTCACTAACTTCCCGCCGTTTTCACTTTTCCCGTCCACGCCGCTACACCCCTCCCGCCCTCGCCGCTCACCTCGGCATTTATAAGTCGTACTCCTCGCCGAAGATCTTCGCACTCTCTCACAGCTCCCCCAACCCACAAGCCCAACTCCGACGAACCTTCTCTCACCTCTTCCCCTTCTCTCACCATGGACGAACGCTACCCCGGCGACGCGCTGCGGCGAACGGCTTCGGCCGGCGCACCCTCCAGACCTGGGAGGCGCGCATGCTATACGAGGCCGGGTACATGGCACCGTCGGACACGCGGATGCCTTTGGGGTGGACGCTGAGCGCCGTCGGCATTCCAATCCCGCCGGGGCCCACGCCGGAGGAGCTGTCGTACGATGTACAAGAGTACATCACCGGCATGGACAACCCCGCCGAGGCGGAAAGCGCCGACAACCTCCTCTACTGGGGGAACTTCTTCGCGGAGCGGCGCCAACAGGAGCTCAACCCCCACGAGGGGCCGTCGAACGAGTCCCCGTCGAAGCGCAAAAACTCGGCGGGGCGCCGGCGTTGGTGGAGTGCACCAGGGCGGACGCTCACCGCCGTGCTGGAGCACATCAACCGCGGGAACACTCTGCGGCTCGGCTTCCAGCGCAACCCGACGCCGGCGGCCAGGACGGGTCGGCGTGTTCCGGCGAACTGGGCGCCGAGGAGGATGGCGAGCATGAGCTCGTCCTCCTCCTCTTAGGCCTCCCACTCTTCCGGCACCGCGCCGCTTCGCACGCCGATGGCCGTGAAGCGCGAAGCCGTCTCGCCTGCACTCTCACCGTCGCGGACACGCGAGCACGATGTCGTCATCGGCGAGCCACCTGCGCCTACGCCGCCAACAGGCCACCTGCGGCTACGCCGCCCCAAGAAAGAAGGCTCGGCGCCGGCCGAAGACGCTGCCTTAAAGATGGCGCTAGAGCAGTCGCTCCGCGAAACGGCGCCGCAGACGTCGCCGCTGCTGTCGGTCGAGCCCTCCTCGCCGGATATCCTGGAATGGTCCAGGAGGGACTGGAAGAAGGCGGAGCGGCAGCGCATCCTCGGCTGCGGCGAGGCAAAAGCCGCCCGGTGTCGGCGCTGTCTGGCGTGAGCTCGCTACCAGACGCCCGCTCTCGTCACGGGCGGCACGGCGATGAGGCGAGCCCGTCCTACCACCAGCCATGGAGGTACGGCGACCACGCGAGGCAGCTCCGCGAGAACTGACGACGACAACGGCGAGGATGACGGTCGGGCCGACCCCGACTACACGTCGTTCTATGACAACTTCGGCATGTAGGACGGCGAAGGCACCGACGGCGGCCTTTTTTAAGTTTATTATGTATTAGTTTAGTTTAAATTCAATTAATCCGTCTATATTCGCCCAACTTAATGAAATTCGCCCATATTTAACGAATTTTAGTCGAACTTGAGAACTCGGCCTGGGTACGCGAGTGGACGACTGGGCGTACCCAGGCCGAAAACTTATCCCGTCCGGCCGAAAATCGATCCATTTCCCGGCCTGGGTTCGGCCAACGAGTGGAGATGCTCTTATCTCGATCTCCCATCGTAAGGATCGTATGGGCACCTAGAGGAGGGTGAATAGGTTCTACTTCAAATTTTCTTCTTTTTCAAATTAAGGTTTGACAAAAAGTTAAATTCTCTAGATAATGCAACTACGGTGAATTTACCTATATGACAATTATGCAAGGACTAACACAACACAAAGTAGTAGCAAGTAAGGTGCGGTAAAGGATATAAGTAACCGAAAAGTGGACGCGGAGACACAAGGATTTGTTTCCCGTAGTTCCTTCCTTTTGAGGGGAAGTACGTCTACATTTGGAGAGGGGGTGTTTTCAAACCACCAACGCCACGAGAGGCCTCCCTTGTTCTCCGATGAATCTCACCCCAACGGGATCGATTCACCTTCCACTATATCGGCAACCTTCAAGGTGGAAGCCGGCACCGTTACAAGTTTGGGGCACACATCCACAACTTAATCGGAGGCTCCCAAATACAAGCAAGATGTCAAAGCAATCAAAGACAAGCTTGTAAGAATCAAAACAAGAACTAGGGTTTCCAAGAAAACACTAGAGCAAAGGGGACCTCAATGAAATGAGGGGGAAATGAAGATCTCTTTTGGTGAAGTAGTAGATCGGGGCCTCCTCCTTCGATTCCCCAAAGATCAAGGACTTTGAGTGGTGGGATGAGGAGATCTTGAAGATTTGGGTGGCTCCAATGGACTCCAATGGTGGTCTTTGACTTTAATGAGCTGATCGCTTTGTCCCGAGCCACGAAATATGGCCGTTGGAGTCATTAATGCACCGGTAGTACCGGTACTCAAGCGGTAGTACCGCTTGCAAGCGGTACTACCGGTCAAGTACCGGACCAGTCTGGGAGGTGCTTGATTCATCGGCTTTCTTGATTTTGGTATCGCCCTTGCGGTACTACCCCCAAGCGGTAGTACTGGTCGTAGGACGCGGTACTACCGGTATGAGCGGTAGTACCGGTCCCAAGTACCGCTTGTTACTGACCAAAATGGAGAGGAGTGAGTGTTAGTCAGTATGTCCCGGTACTGCCGAGCAGTACGACTGTGTCAAGCGGTAGTATCGCTTGTATCAAGCGGTACTACCGGTTGGACCGGTAGTTCCGCTCCGTGGTACCGGGAGGTACTGACTAGCACACACCCTTATCAGTTTTGGACAGTGCCAACCGGTAATGGAACCGGTAGTACCGGTGTCAAGCGGTAGTACCGGTCGTAGTTCCGGTACTACCGGTTGGCACAGTGGTTTTTCGCTAAGGGAATTGATATGCCAATATTTGTGCCACCTCTTATCAAACCTGTGATACACTTAGCAAACAGTTAAACCGATAAGTGTGTTGTTATCAAACATCAAAATCAGAGGGATAGGAAAATGCTCTTTCAATCTCCCCCTTTTTGGTGTTTGATGACAATACACTTTTGCAAGATGATTTTAATAGAAAACATATGGAATTTGTAAAATAGAGACGGGGCTCCCCCTAGATGAGTAGAGACAAACCTCCCCCTCTATTTTACAAACCCAACATGGGTGCACTAATATTGATACTAGCATGTGAATTCATACCTTTGCATAATAACATGTGATGATGAGAAATATATAGACAATAGATAACGCATATCATCACAAGATGGATCCAATGAAATAAACCACTTAGTCTCATAAGATGGATCCAAGACATAACCACATAGTCTCACACATAAAACATAGTCTCATACATAACTAGAGGGAAATCGAAGTTCACAAGCAATAAAAGGATCAAGATAAAAACGAGCTTGTGACTTCCCATGCAACACCCGTGCCTAAAGTGCAACTTCTCCCCCTTTGGCATCAAGACGCCAAAAAGGGACAAGTGCAAAACTACCGTCCCAATGGTCAATCATCATCCTCCTCCTCCTCCTCATCCTCAAGGTCCTCCTCATCCTCGTAAGGGGGTGGGACGCGGTGCAAGGAAGAGACATCATCGTTCCAACGGCTGTGCTGAGAGATCCACTGATCTTCTGGAGTGATGTTGTTCTCGGACCCCTCGGAGACGGTCAAACCCTGAGCAGACATCATTTCCTTATGTCGAGCACTGGCTTTCTTGGCATACACATGCGCCTCATAAATGCGCTTTTGGTTGTCAACCTGGAAGAAGAAGATCCTTTTGGCCCAAGAGGGATTAGCATTCTTGCGACGAGAGACAACATAATCAGTGTCATGACCACTGTCAGCATCCTCAGAGTCATCCTCATCCTCCTCACCCGCCGCAACGCGAGGTTTAGCATGTGTCTTGATCTTGAGTGCCTTTGGCCTGTGCACAATGAGAGAGCGAGTGAAGAGTGTTCTAGCAATGACGGGGCACTTTGACACAATGAGGGCCATAATATAAGGAGCAAATGGCGGAACCCTCCGAGAGTGTGCAGCAGCAACCATCTCATTTCATATGAAGTCTGACACATCAAGAGGAGTGTCCGAGTCTCGGTTGAGGAAGGTGTTGAACAGCAAGTCAACAGAGAACCCATGTATCTCATCCTTGTTGCCCGCACGAGGAGCAACAGTCTCGCGGAAAATGCGATGGAGAATGTCATATGTGGGGAGAAGATCCTTGATCTTGCCAGCGACCCCACGGCCCCGAATATACAAAGGTGTAAGAACATACTTTTTGGAGGGATGATCCCGCATGTGACAGCGAAAACCACAAGGAACGTCCCGGCCGCGATCTTCATACCCCAAGATTGCAGCAAACTCCGCTAGTGTAGCTTCCTTGACAGCACCTTGAGTCATCCAGGTAATCTTCGAAGTGCGGACAGTGTGGAAATGTGCAGTGGCATAAAACTGGCAAATAAGGAGGGGATCATAGTCATACTGAAACTCCATAATGGGGAACAAGCCAAGGTGAGAGCAGATTTCCTTAGCTTCAGCAAAGTAGTCAAGATTCTTGTCAATGTGCCCCATGTCAATCCACTGCTGAGGCACCACCATCTAGATATTGGTCAAAAGAACCTCATGATAAACACGCTCTTGGAAATCATCATAGAAGAGATTGTCTTCTCTTGCCTCGCTCCGGTTGCGGGAGTATGCATTTTCAATCCGGAGAGCCCTAAACTCTGACTCAGAGATGTCTGATAGTTTCCTTGGCCTAGATGGCCCAGAGCTGAGACTTTTGGTACGCCCAGTGGAAGGGGGGCGAGAGGGAGGGGCGCTGCCACGCCCAGCAGAGCGCTTGGTAACCCCTTCACGACCCCCACGACCACCTCGAGTGGCAGGCAACTTGGAACGGTGTCTTGGCTGTGGCATAACCTCTTCCTCAGACTCCGTCTCTTCCTCAACAATCTCACGGCTAGTCTTGGAGCGCTTGCGTGCACCCCGAGAACCACCTGAATCTGTGAAAGCACGAGGGAGGATAGCAAGGGGGTAAGCGCACAAGAATCAAAAAGGATCAAACGAGAGAATATAGTATTTAAGCAGAAAAATGTGGTCAGTTTGGGACGGTAGTATCGGACCTGACAACCGGTAGTACCGCTTGCAAGCGGTAGTACCGGAAAAAGTTCCGGTACTACCGGTTGAGCGGCACACGATTGTCATATCTGATGGAAATGGACCAAATTGACGGCATTGAACTGCAAATAGATGTACTCGGTAACAAGGAAGCATATGGCAGTACAACCTTTCAAATAGTCAATTTCTCCACAAATCTAAGCCAAAACCTAGATCTAATGGGGAAATCAAACGGGGAGATAAAGGGTGGTTGTACCAGGATCCATGGAGGTGGAAAGAGGTGGGAGCCCGCCAAGAGGCCGGATCCAAGGGGAATCCGGGGAGAGGAGGGCGCGGCAGAGCACCGGCGGCTTCAAGGTCTCCTGCGGCGGCACGGGTATGAGTGGAGGGAGTGGGGATGAATGGGGCAATGAGGGGTGCCTCACCACGCGCGTCCAATATATACCAGGAAAACGCCGACCGGTAGTACCGGCTGCGGAAGCGGTAGTACCGGTTCCCCAACCGGTAGTACCGGTGACCGGTAGTACCGGATATGTGGGCGGTAGTACCGTTCCTGGAGCAGTTCTTCCAGGAGACGACCCGGGAACTACCCAGGTCCGGTAGTACCGCTCCCACATCCGGTAGTACCGGTCCCATCTGATTCCAAATGCCAGGAAACAAGGATGATTCTTGTGCAGATAGAGAGAGGGTTTTCGTGAGGGAATAAGGAGGCTTGGGTTTAGACAAGTGAGATGGGAGGCACATGCACTCTAAAAATTGAGAGAAAAGGAGTTCAAAACCAAACTAGAGTGCATGAGACTAAGAACGATGAAGGCAATTCACAAGATGACAATCATGAGTACAAATCAACTCAAAAATGACCAACACGAGTACGCACATCAACCTCTCGATTGAGAGAGGGCGGTGGCCTAGGCCACCATATTTGAGTATACTCGGCTTGGCACCACGAAGATATATCTTGGGTCAATTACCGAAACTAATCATTGAGCTCACATATCACAAAATGATATTAAGAGGAATGATTTTGTTTACTTTGCGGATAATGGGGGGAGGGATAATCCAATCAATTAGGACCGCACTCCCCCTATGTCCATGCCTACACGTAAACCAAATATGGGTCGAGTATTAGGTGAGAGTGCAAGATAATCAAGTCAAGCTCCTTGAATCTACGATATTTAGTTCATTCCTCAAGTAGCAAAACCTTGCTTCATCAAGTGGCTTCGTGAAGATATCGGCAAGTTGATCTTTGGTTGAAACATAGGATAGATCAATATCACCTCGAGCAACATGATCTCTAATGAAGTGATGACGAATCTCAGTATGCTTTGTCCTTGTGTGATCCACCAGGTTGTATGCAATTTTGATGGCACTTTCATTGTCACGTAGAAGAGGCACTTTGTCACAATGGACACTGTATTCCTTTAAAGTTTGCCTCATCCATAGCAATTGAGTGCAAGCACTAGCGGCAGCAACATACTCGGCTTCGGCGGTGGAGAGAGATATACAATTTTGCTTCTTAGGAGACCAACATACCAAGGACCTACCAAGAAATTGTCACGCCCCAGATGTTGATATTCTATCATCCTTGCCCCCCACCCAATCCAAATCCGTGTACCCACAGAGAGCAAATGTTGAACCTCTAGGATACCAAAGACCATAAAATGGGGTATGAACTAAATATCGAAAGATTCTCTTGAGCGCCATTAAATGGCTTTCCTTAGGAGCCGCTTGATATCTTGCACACACACCTACACTCAACACAATATCAGGTCTAGATGCACAAAGGTAAAGCAAAGAACCAATCATAGACCGGTATACCTTTTGATCCACATCTTTACCATTTGGATTTTGTTCTAGATGAGTCTTTGTAGCCATGGGAGTAGGAGCTCCATTCAAATCTTGCATTTTGAATCTCTTGAGCATATCTTGAGTATACTTGGCTTGGTTGAAGAATGTTCCTCCTCTAACTTGCTTAATCTCAAAGCCAAGAAATACTTTCAACTCCCCCATCAAAGACATCCGGAACCTACTAGTCATAAGCTTTGAGAATTCATCATTAAAAGCTTTGTTAGATGAGCCAAAGATAATATCACCAACATATATTTGGCATACAAAAAGCTCCCCATTGACCCACTTAGTAAAAAGAGTGGGATCGATTTTCCCAACCTCAAAGCCACGGTCAAACAATAACTCTCTAAGGTGCTCATACCACGTGCGTGGGGCTTGCTTGAGCCCATAGAGAGCCTTATCAAGTTTGTAGACATGGTTTGGGAAGTTGGGGTCCTCAAATCCCGGGTGTTTCTTAACATATACCAATTCATTTAAAGGACCATAAAGGAATGCACTTTCTAGATCCATTTGTTGCAACTTAAAGTTATGATGTGCCGCATAAGCAAGAAGGATACGGATGGAATCAAGGCGAGCCACGGGTGCATAAGTCTCTCCATAATCAATGCCTTCAATTTGAGAATACCCTTGTGCAACCAATCTAGCCTTGTTCCTTACTATAATTCCATGCTCATCTTGCTTGTTCTTGAATATCCACTTTGTTCCAATAACATTGCGGCAATCCTTTGGCTTCTCAACTAACTTCCACACTTTGTTTCTCTCAAAGCTGTTGAGCTCTTTGTGCATAGCTTCTAGCCAATCCGAATCTTCAAGAGCTTCCCACACTTTCTTTGGTTCAATCATGGAGATGTGTGCTTGGTGTTCACTGAACCTCTTCAATTGTGCTCTTGTGGAAATCCCTTTCCTTAGATCTCCAACAACATTTTGGAGGGTGTGGTCTCTTATTTCCAACATTCTTTCCTTTATAGCTTCGCGGCGAGCGTGGGTCTCCTCATTGTTTCTTGGAGGACCCTCTTCATCATTTTGATCCTCGTCTTGACCATCAACTTGACCTTGATCATCATTGGAGTCATCCTCTACATTGGGAGGCAAGGATTGACCTTGGTCTTGATCAAGTGCTCTTCTAGCATCAATTTGAGCTTGTCTCAAAGCAGTTCGGATGGATCTTCCTTGACAAATTGACTTGGCACCACTTGACAACCCATCGAATGGACCAAGCACCCTTTGATTAGAGTTCACACAATGATCACTATGTTGAGGGTCCACATCTTGTCTTTGGCTTGAGTCAATGTCCTCTTCAGTAGATGGAGCATGTTGAGGTTGTGAAGATGAGGGCTCCACTCGAGTGGAGCATAGTTCTTCTCGATCCGCCATAAGGGGTTCCTCAACGGGGCGGATATAACCCACACCCATTCTTCCTATGGCATCCTGAGGCATTTCATCATCTGCATCACAAGCATCAACACGCCCCCCTTGTGGACCATCATATTCTTCGAAGGTCACACTACAAGATTCTATGATGGCTCCAGAGAGCTTGTCATAGATTCTATAAGTGTGAGATTCGAGACCATATCCAACAAAAATACCCTCTAATGCTTTAGACTCGAATTTAGACAAACGAACACCTTTGATGAGATAGAAACACTTACAACCGAACACCCGGAAATAAGATATGTTGGGCTTGTTACCGGTAAGTATCTCATATGGAGTCTTGTTGATTTTCTTGCGGAGGTAGAGTCGGTTTGAAGCATGGCAAGCGGTGGAGATGGCTTCGGCCCAGAAGTTGTATGGAGATTTAAACTCCGCCAACATGGTCCTAGCCATCTCAATAAGAGTCCGGTTCTTCCTTTCGGCCACACCATTTTGTTGAGGGGTGTATGCAGCAGAATATTGATGTTTAATCCCCTCATCACTAAGGAAATCATTCAAGGTGTAGTTCTTGAACTCGGTGCCATTGTCACTTCTTATAATCAACACGGGAACATTGTGTTGCCGTTGAACCAAGTTGATGAAGTCGATAAAAGTACTTTGAGTTTCACTCTTCAACTTGAAGAAATAAACCCAAGAGTATCTTGAAAAGTCGTCAACAATCACCAAACAATATTTCTTCCCTCCAAGACTTGCATGAGATGGAGGACCAAATAGGTCCACATGGAAGAGTTCCAGGATCTTGTTAGACTTGATTTGGTTCATGGGCTTGTGAGGAGAGTCATGCATCTTCCCTAGAACACATGTCCTGCAAACACAATCTTTGACAAAGGAAACATTTTCTTTTAGTCCAACTATATGGCCATCTTTATGGAGACTTTGCAAAGTTCTCATATTGACATGGGCTATTCGGCGGTACCATAGCCAACCCACATTGGCCTTTCCGTATAAGCACATCGGACCTGTAGTGGCTTGCCCCGAAAAGTCCACCACATACAAGTCATTTTCGACGTACCCAACAAAAGCGACCTTGAGAGACTTGCTCCACATGAGGACCACAATATCATCATCAACAAAGACGGCAAAGCCCATCTTTCCAAGAGCACGGACTGAAAGTAAATTGTATCCAAGGGTTTCAACAAGCATGACGTTCATGAGTGTAATGACGTAAGCCACCACTACCTTGCCGAAACCCATTACCTTAGACTTTGACTTGTCGGCATATGTGACGATGATTTGATCATCATTTGGCACCAAGTCCTTGACAATAGACGAGCTTCCGGTCAAATTACTTGTGCAACCACTATCGATCACCCATTTTGACCTTCCGGAAGCATAAGTCTACAAAAGATCAAGCTAGTTTTTAGGTACCCATTTTTCAATGGGTCCTCTTTTGTTAGCAACAAGGGTCTTGGGAACCCAAATAGACCAAGCAATATAACCATCATAAGGACCAACATATTGTGCATACACATCACCATAGTAATCACGCATTAGAACATAGTGAGGGTTAGCACTTCCCGCAAAGTCATCATGTGACATAGTTTTACCATTTGTGGTCTTACTCTCCACAATGTTCTTGTTCGTCTCTTGTGCGGGCTTGTCCTTCTTCTTCTTCTTCTTCTTCTTCTTCTTCTTCTTGGTTTTGGAAACAAAACCAATGCCCCCTTTATCACCACTACGCCTTTGCTTGCTCAAAAGATCATCAATGGACTTGTTGCCTCGTGGAAATGTGGCCTTAGCAAGCTCCCCCTTCAACCTAGCATTCTCTTCAAGAATAGTTGTGCTACTAGATGGAATGAAGTTACTAGGTGAAGGAATATTGGTCAATTGAGTTTGAAGCATTTCATGGGACTTTCTGAGTGACAATAGTTCACTCTCCAAGGCCTTGTGGGCCTTGTTAAGCAAGCTAAAGTCCTCGACAAGTTTTTCATGAACCACACCAAACTCAACCTTGTCCTTTTTAGCTCTTTTATATTTAGCAATAGCATGATCACGCTCTTTGATGAGTTTGTTAACAATAATGTCATTGGCCTCATCAAGCCCTTCAAGTTTTAATTCAAGTGACAACCTAGTTTCTTGTTCTTCTTCTAGAGCATTGTTTAGGGCCTCTAGCTCAATCATATGTTCATGCCCAAGTTTACATCTTACATTTATAAGCTCTTGAGTATGTGATAGTTGATCTAAGATGTTTCCAAAATGTAGCTTAGCATCACCTTCTAGGTTAGTCATAAACTCATCAAAGGCAATTAATTCCTTTTTAACATCAAGAGACATCTCATCATCAATTTCATCATTATCTAAGTGAGTAGAGCGGGATGATGAAGATACCTCCGTTCCTCTTGCCATAAGGCAAGTGGCGTTCTTGGTGGAAGAGTTCTCATTTGGAGAATCGAAGAGTGAGAATGTAGGAGTAGAGGTGGTGGCAAGAGCAGCCACACCAAGAGAAGTTTCCTCTTTGTCATCTTCATTGTCAGAGGAGTACTCTTCATGAGTGATCAAGACAATTTCTCCCGGCTTCTTGTTGATGGGATTCTTTTTGATGAAAGGTTTCTTGTACGGTCCCTTGAGAGTCTTCTTCAACACAAGCTTTCCACCATGATCTTCTCTCTTCTCGTAGGGGCAACAAGCCACAAAGTGGTAGCGGTCACCACAATTGAAGCAAGTTCTCAACCTTGTGGTATTCTCTCTTTTCCCATTTGGATTGCTTCTCCGTTCCATTTCCATCTTGGCCTTGGCGGGGTTCTTCCAAAAGTTCTTTGCATAGAAAGCCATATATTGATCATGAGCAATCTTGACTTCATCGGGATGGTCCATGGAAATCCCTTCATCACTATCATCTTCATCCCCATGGTCCACAACTTTGGCCTTCAAAGCAACATTGACAACATTGCTCATACCAAGGGCACGAGCACGGGCATCTTTGTCATTCTTGGCGGCAACCTTGAAAGCACCCATCTCTTGCATAACTTCATTTGAGGTCATGAGATGGTAGTTGTGTCTTCCTTGTAGGCTCTTCAAGTCGGTGGGCTCAAAAGGCATGAGTGCACTCACATATTTCCTTTTTATCCATGCATCATCTACATGTGAGGCACCCACATTCCTAAAAGCAGTGGCGGTGGTCTTGAGCCTTCGGTACATGTCTTCGTGATCTTCACCTTCTTTCATGTAGAATCCTTCGGCTTCATTGCTTAGAGCATCATATCGGTTCCTCCTCATACTCTCATTTCCAATAAACAACACAGTGAGAGCATCCCAAGCTTCATTGGCAATGCTAAAGTGCTCAATGTGTGGATAATCCTTTGTCCCCAAACCTTGTTGAATCATATGCAAAGCAGTGGCATTGATTTGACTATTAACAACCTATCTTTTTGTCAAGTTGTTTGGATCCCCAATAAAGAGTCCATGCTCGATGATGTTCCATAGTTCAATGCAAGAACTGCACATATGAGTCCTCATTAGTGATTGCCATTGAGCAAAAGTAGAAAATTCTTCAAGCTTAGGTGGGTCAACTCTATTGTAAACATGAGGGTGAGGGATTGGAGGGTCGGGAGAGTACCATGAGTCACGGTGCTCACCCTTCCCACCATTGTGTGTGGAGGAATTAACGTTGTCAAGTTTACCCCCCACCACCATACCCTCGGGGGATACCGGTGTATTCCCTTTAGGTAAAATGGATGGTTGATCATCTTGAGGAGATGGAGGTGATGAGCTTTCTTTGTCTTTAAGAATTTGCTCGAGCATCTTCTTGACTTCGTTGACCAAGGAAGAGCTCAATCTTGTTTCCAAGTTTTTGAGATCTTCCATGGTCACCGGTGTCGACTCACTACCACCATCCCCATCGTTGCTACCCATATTCTCTTAGGCAGTAAAGCCCAAATAAAGAGCCGAGGCTCTGATACCAATTGTAAGGATCGTATGGGCACCTAGAGGGGGGGGTGAATAGGTGCTACTTCAAATTTTCTTCTTTTTCAAATTAAGGTTTGACAAAAAGGTAAATTCTCTAGATAATGCAACTACGGTGAATTTACCTATATGAAAATTATGCAAGGACTAACACAACACAAAGTAGTAGCAAGTAAGTAAGGTGCGGTAAAGGATAGAAGTAACCGAAAAGTGTACGCGGAGACACAAGGATTTGTTTCCCGTAGTTCCTTCCTTTTGAGGGGAAGTAAGTCTACGTTTGGAGAGGGGGTGGTTTCAAACCACCAACACCACGAGAGGCCTCCCTTGTTCTCCGATGAATCTCACCCCAACGGGATCGATTCACCTTCCACTATATCGACAACCTTCAAGGTGGAAGCCGACACCGTTACAAGTTTGGGGCACACATCCACAACTTAATCGGAGGATCCCAAATACAAGCAAGCTTTCAAAGCAATCAAAGACAAGCTTGTAAGAATCAAAACAAGAACTAGGGTTTCCAAGAAAACACTAGAGCAAAGGGGCCCTCAATTAAATGAGGGGGAAATGAAGATCTCTTTTGGTGAAGTAGTAGATCGGGGCCTCCTCCTTCGATTCCCCAAAGATCAAGGACTTTGAGTGGTGGGATGAGGAGATCTTGAAGATTTGGGTGGCTCCAATGGACTCCAATGGTGGTCTTTGACTTTAATGAGCTGAGTGCTTTGTCCCAAGGTAGGTGGAGGGGTATTTATACCCCTCCACGAAATATGTCCGTTGGAGTCATTAATGCACCAGTAGTAGCGGTTGACATGGTTATACCCTATGGGTACGTAACTTTAGCATACCTGGTCCAGCCCAAGGAAGGCCCACAGCAGATATACACTGGCCCATGAAGATTTCTGGGTGGCCAAGGCCCATGACGCCTTCGGATCCTTGGAGAGCAAGACTAGCGGAGATAGGAAATTCAAAGGGGTAAAACCCTAGAACTTGTAACCGACTAGGACTATGCCCGGGACCTGCCTAAGTCTATATAAAGGCCAGGATGGCACGTCCTAGATCTCTCGACTCATACTCTCGCACACGCATCCACGCCAGATCGAATCTGCGCATCCTGTAACCTTCGGTTCCGCCGTAATCAAGAGCAGACAAGCAGGAGTAGGGTTTTCCCTCCGGGGGCCTGAACCTGGGTAAATCTCATGTCCCCTGGTTGCTTGTCTGTTAACCGTGCCACGATCTCCAGCATCCCCATCTTCTCCAAACCCAAGTCCATAACAATGGGCATTGACGATATTAAACCTCGTCAATTGGTGCCGTCTGTGGGAATTGGGGCTGCTGATTGTGCGGTCGTGACGGTTCCGACCCGATCGATCTACAACTCCGTGGCGACGGAGAATCACCTCCTCTTCGGCGCTTTCGACTTCACCGCCCACTCGCCGGCCACCATGAAGGATTTCGAGCCCGTAGGCGACGAACTCGAAATTTTGTTCGGGAGCTTCTGCATCCAGGTGGGACAAACTGGCACTCTCTGCCTCCATGAGCGGGTGCCCGTGCCGTCAATCAGGCCCGCCTCGTGGGCTCCACACCCCGTTCTACGCACGTCACCATCGACAGATGAGTTCTACAACGGTAGCTGCTGCAACTCCGATTTGTGCGATCCACCTTCGGATGAAGGGACCTACGGTTCCGGATCTGAAAGCTGCAGCAGCAGCCGACCAATCTGCAAGCGCTATCTATGCGCGATCATCAAACCGACGAAACACCTAACCCGCCCAACCGAAGCGGGCGAAAACGAAAGAAGCGGTCCCCCCAACGTGGAAAACAACGCCACGTCATCCAACTTAGCAAAGAAGGATGGGTCCAGCGCCCGTGCGATCGCGGCGACATCGTCTTACCCGGGCGCCTCATGTGACCTACTGATAGCATACCACTACCTCCTCATCGAGGAACACAAGAAACAAGTCAAGATGCAGGAGACGCTAGACAAGCGCAAGCAAGCAGCCTCCGAGTCCAGCGCGCGACGAGCTGCGCTCTCCGCCATGGCACCCGGCTCTAGCACAAACGGAAACCAGGGAAACAAGCACCGCTCACGGGTGGAAAACATGGATCCCAAGGAGCGGCGTGACGTGACCCGAACTCTCCACACATCGTTCATGGATATGGATGCCGACGACAACATCATCCCGAAGACGCCACAAGCTGCGATCATGGCAGCCACTGCGTATCTGGCGGCTCAACCACCACCGGAGGGGGACCCGAAAAGGGCCATGCATAGGTCCGCACTCACCGGACTAGGACTAATCGGAGCTGCGCTCCACGAAGACGCTCTGCGGGCCGAAGAAAGCTCCGGCCAGCGGCCGGGCCCACCCTCATCCGAAGATGAAGAGGAGCACGATCTTCGCGAAGGAAGAAGAGATCACCGCCACAAATGCGACTACGACGCGGAGACAAGCTTACACAACGCAAGATCGACAAAGCACGCAGCGTAAACGCATGCTCGTCGAATCGAGATGGATGAAGGCGAAGGAGAACTCTGCGGGGCCGATGCTTCAGAGATCTGTTCGGCGAACACAGATTCCACGCAACTTCAAGCTTCCTTTGGATACTCCAAGTTCAACGACGCAAGATCCAAAATCTGCTCGGTGACCATTTGTCATCCGTCAAGCTTCACGGAGGCAACAAAGAAACCGCCTTGCAATGCCTTCATTGCGGTACCGGTAGTGTGGCCGAGTCGCTCGTGACCTATCATCGGGATCCATCCGTGGGAGGAGCTTGCTTACAGCTTCATCCGAAATTTCAAAGGCACCAGCAAGAGGCCGCCTCAATCGAAGAATTGCGAGCTGCACTCGGAGAACGGGTGAATCTATTCGGCTCGTACATACTACGTTGGTCTACAACCAAGAACTCCACAAAGACACATCTCGAAGAGAGGGCCATCGACGCCGCCGGGGGCGGCGTCAGCGCCAAGACTTCAAGGAGGAACTTGGGCGTGTAAATCCCAAGACACTCGACCACCTCATGGAAATCGCCAGCAGTTGGGCGAAGATTGCATCCAGACCGCAATCGACGAAGAGGGCGACTACGGCGAAGACGTGAACGCCAGCAAGAGGAGATCGCGTCTACGAGGACCGCGATAGACCTGACATGGTCGCGGCCGGCTACGCCGACCGCCGTAACGACAACAGCCGCAACAGCGGAGGATACCGCGGCGGAAACTTCGGCGACAACGGACTACCAACGATTGTGTAGCCGCGACGCGACAACGGACCCTCGGCATTCGACAAACTTTCGGGTCCATGCACCATCCACTTCTACATCGACAAACAGATGGCAAAAGAAAGCTGACCACATGCTCAAGGCTGCGAGTTCGAAACTCGGAAGGCATGGTGCGGTGAGGCAACAAGCTCCAATTCCTGCGTCGAAAATGCACTGCGCGGTGAAATAGCACGGAGCTCCTCCGCCGCCTATTGAGGCCCAAATCAACCGATCGCGCAGTCAAAACAATGCTTGGTCGGATACCCCCCAAAGGAGCACTAAATATGATCCGGAAGGGCGCCCACAAACACGATGCGTAAGAAAATCACCCGACAAATCAACTTGGCGTGGCAACTCGCTGCAATCCACAGGTACCTCAGCGGATCGGAGTCCTGCATCACATTCACCCGCGCGGATCACCCTTGCCAGATCCCTCGCCCAGGTCATGCTGCCCTGGTGCTGGAGGCGCAGATCGGAGGCTTCGAGATGAGTCCCGTCTTCATGGACGGCGGCAGCAGCATCAACCTAATGTTCGCAAGCACTCTAGCGGCTATGCTGTGGCATCCCGCAAAACCACTACTAGAAAATCGCGTGGAATTTGTGCATTGCATCGTCATCATCATGCATTGGTTGCAAAACTATTTTCGCAACACCCGTTTTGTTTTCTAAAACGCCCCGTCTTTTTTTTTAAACGCCAAACCGGGTCCCCGGAATATTTTGTTTTGGCCGCTATCGGTTTGCAGACGGTCCGTTTAAATCGAATAAAATTTTTATTTATTTTTGGCCGGAGCAGTCGAACGGGCCAACCGACCCGAACGACCGCCCCAGATTTCTAAATCGGTCCAACCTGCCTACCCCAGCTAATCCTAAATCCACCTAAAAATCTACCCCAGCCCCCTCTCCACATCACTCCCACCAATCTAGGATCGCCACCTCAGCTACCCCCTCTTCCCCCTCCAATCCAAACCCGCCACGTCACCCAAGCCCCCAACCTCCCTCTCTCCTCTCACCACACGCCACACCCCACTCCCCAGCTGCCCCACACAAACACACAAAGACACCAACACACGTCGGCCACACCACAAACCCACCCAGGCGTCCCACTCTGCGCTGGGTCCCACCACACCCTGCCCGCCCGACCCACTTCCGGCCTCCCAGCACTGGTAACCCCCAGGTAAACCTCCCTCAGGCCGAGCCTTCCCCAGCCCTGTCCCCACGCGGACCCCACCCGCGTCGCCCCTGTCCCCGTGCCGTCTTCCTCCTCAGGTCGTCCGCTCCCGCACGCGACGCCTGCGCCGCCTCCACCCGCCGCTTAGCCCCGTTCCCTTTGAGCGCCGCCCGGCCGTCCTGCTGCCCGCCACTGCATCACTTTGCGCCTCGCTCGCTGCCCGCGCCTCACGTCTCCGCTCGCTCACCACCTCAGTCTGCGCCGGCCTTCTCGCGCCCGTCGCCACGGCCGCCCGCCTCACGCTCGCTGCGACCCGCAGCCCCTCCATCCGCCCAGCGGCCGCTTCCTCCGACGGCCCTGCACCGACCCGACCCTGCGCGCCTCGCGCCCAAGGCCGCATGCTGCCGCATCGCCGCCGCCTCCGTCGACCTCCTCCCCATAAGCTCCTCAGCGCGTGTTCTCCGCCGTCACCGGTCCCCAGCGCCGCCCTCGGCGAGCCCGTCAAAGCCAACCGCCACTCGTCCTCGCCCTCCGTCGCCTCGGCGCCCGGGAGCTCCGCCTGCCTTCCCGACGCCACCGCCGCCTCTCCACTGCGTTCCCCGAACCTCCGGCGGCCCACGTCGTCTTCGACCCGCCACGCCAGAGCCTCCTGGCCCGTCATGAGCTCACGCACGTCGCCGGCGTCATACGCCTCGAGCCTCGCTCCTCGCACCTCCCTCTGCTCCGATTAGGTGTCCCGCTGCCAAGGCCCTTCGCCCTGTCCTTGGTGGGCCCTAGGCTTTGCCGCCTTGACCGCCACCTCCCATGATCCCTCCTTTTCATCGAGCATCGCCGCCATCCGTTCAAGACCTCCCGACAATGAAGTCGGAACCACCCAGGCCGACATGAACCCGGCGATGACTCGGGATCGATAAGATCTTCTTAGACGCCGAGAACCCACGGTACCCGAAGACCGAACCCGGCCCCGCTCCAAGATCTCCTTCCCGGAGTTGATGACCCGATGACACCAAGATCTACACCACGGATCCGCCGGGCGAGACCTCGAAGGCCATCGGCGCGTGAAGATGTAACCTCGAATTCGAGGAGGCCGGCAAACTCCTCGAGGACGCCAAGTTCTTCGCCTCGGACCGAGACCGGGATCGTCAAGTTCTCCTTCCGGAAGCATCGACGCCCGTGCGACAAGGTCTACTTCACGGATCCGAAGACCCTAACCCCGGATGTCGAGATCGACCCGACCCGTGAATGCGACAAGATCCGCATGTGACAAGAACGACACCGACCCAAGTTCTGCTCCCCGGATATCGAGACCCCGATGCGACAAGATCGGCCCCGATACCGAGAACGACCCCGGAATCCGAGAACGTTCCGCCGAGATCAATCCGTCGAACCCTGGACCCCGAACCCCGGAAACCCCAAGTTCGTCGAGACCCCTTCATGTGTGACCCTTTTCCTCGATACCCTATTTTATAACATAATAACAACTTGTTGCATATTGAACTGTCATACTCGCATGCATATCTGTGGTTTGGGGGCCTTATGCCGATTCACCTAATAATTAAATATGGGGCCCATATGCGGGCAAATCTAGCCTTATATTGGCCTCATTTAAACTTGTGTAGCGAACCGGTATCCTATCTTGCCTTGCTGAAACGACATTTAAAATTGCGGGGTAGCTAAACAACTTGAACCATCTATTAAATATCGGGACCCCGGTTCCACTTAATCTGACCTAATTGCATCGCACCTTGCCATGCCATACATCATGCATGCATCATGCCGATCTGCTACCGTGTATTAAATATTGCATCCGGTGTTTCTTCTAGTGTTTTTGCTTCTTCGCGGATAAGGCCGTTGAGTTGATGTGAGCTCCGCCCCGATCTTCGGATGAACCTTTCGACAATGTTTTCAGGCGAGCATCTCCCTCTTTCTACCTATCTTACTTTTATAGTAATTTACTCCTTCCTGTTGATCTATTGCTATACGTGTTGCGATGCTCTAGATTTCGTGCAAGTGAAATCCCTTGCCCTATATTGCCTTGGACACATCCTATTACTGTTGTTTGGTAGATAGTTGGACTTGGCGTCGTAGTTGCTTGCTCAAGTCTTGATGTGTGTCGCCATATGCCGATTCTTGATGTATGGCCGCATGTTGATGATGGAGATGATTCTAGTTTTACTTATCGTCACTTTAATTTCTGTTTAACAACTAAAATTGAATAAGCGAGGCATCGGTGGGTGATAGATAATATTTGGTTTCGAAACGCCCACTTGTGTCCCGTAAGACCCCGAGTACTTGATACTGTTCCTTGAATTTGCGCTATCCACATCCGGAGGTATATGGGACCCCCAGGCGAGCTTGATTCGATCTTATTTCTTGGGGCCACAACTAGTTTGAGGTTTTATTTACGATCCTGTACTTATGCCATGTTTTTTGCTTTAATTACGATTGTGCGAGGTCGCACGCTTTATCTTGTTAGGATCGGAATGTTTACGCGGTATCGACAAGCCAGCCACTTCGGGTTCCCGATCGCCATGACCATTGTCGCAACCTTGAGGCCGCCTCGGAGCTTGCTTTCTCCGTTGATTCTACTCAAAGGGTGGCCCCGAAATATTTCGAATCTGTGATTGTTCGGTCGTGAAAGCCTCGTTGGGTTTTGTTTTGGTTTTCGAGGTTGATCGGCGTGTGTTGCTATTGGTGCACCCGGCGGTAAAACTTTCGAAAGCCGTGTCGCGGATATGGACGACTTGGAGCCGATATCTCGATCATAGACAAGCATAACTAAAGTTTACTGTTATAAATTTGACTTTATAATGACTAGTAATCAGCTTCACTATAACGGAATGGCTAATTAATACTGCCCACAATTGCTTGTTTGTTTGTCGCTTGCGACAAATGTATCTGACTAGTAAGTATTGCAACTACAACGAATTGGCTGAATAAAAGTACCAACATCTACTGGGATTATGGGTTATCTCATGTTAAATGTATCTGACGAGTAAGTGTTGCCACTATAACGGAATGATTAACTAAAAGTGCCCATTGCTTACTTTATCGGGGCGATTATTTAAACTTGACTAGTAAAGTGCCGCAACTATAAGCGAATAAGTAAAGCGCCAGCGGTGTGAGTTCCTCGGTTGACTTCCTCGTTTGGTCTCGGGGAAATACCGAGATGGGTTTGTTTGGTGTTAGCTTCAGTTGGATCCGGTTAGGTCATCCTCACCCCTCTCGATAACCGCCATTGTATCGAGTCTCTATAGGTTGTTTAGTGCTGCTTTGCCGCTCGATGCACCATACCTATGTGGCGAGGACCGCCAATTCTAGCCTCATGTGTCGCCTCGATCGACGCTCATTCTTTTTCCTTTGCCCTTTGTCGGCACCTTTTGTTTAAGCGGGTTTTGAGATCGGCGCCGTTAGCGGGGTTACCCTTCCGGCTTGGCAGGCGGGGTTATGGGCGCCATTGGTTATTCTTCGTGGCTCTTAGCCCCATTTGCATCTTGTCCGTGATCGGATGCTCGATTATTTCAAGGTGATTTGGATCTTAGTACCTTATATCTGTATTCTTGACTCATGGAGTCATTGTTATATATATATCGTTACGTGGGTCCCATCGAGGACTGTTGTGTAATGTTATGCCGTTTTCCACCATGCGAAAGTGCTGGTGGGCACCTTTGAATCGTTTCTATGCGAGTTTGGCGAATTTTGCTAAAACTTGCATAGGTCCGATCGAGGGTGTTCTGAGTGGTATCGAGCTCGGATTGCGATACCCCACAAGTCCAACTGTGGGATAACCTAGCTAACGGCGAAGTAGAGTGTCAAAACTATTTTGCAAAATCGGTTGGATAGTTACGATTAGGTCGATTTTACTCCTTACCCCTCTTTGTTCCCCTCTTACCTCTACGTGTTTTGAATCGCTCTCTTCCCTTCTTCGAGTCCGAATTCTCGTGGTTGGGTTTAAATCGCACCTTTAGGGTTTCGCTTCCTCCTTTGGTAACGTGTTACGCCATCCGGTGTTCAAGCCACTGATGAATCCGTCTTTGTGGTATCATTCTTTGTTCCTTGTTTGAGCTTCCGGTGTTTTCCGACGCGGCGACATCATCTATGCGGATCCGATCTGATGCGCATCACTCCGTTGTTCAAAACTCGCTTGTCGAGATCTTGATCTGAATCAGAGTTGGTTGCATAATTCGCCTATTCGGTGCGGAGTAATGGTTTGGTGCGCGATGGGTGATCACCATCCGACTACTCTTATCATTCGCTCTTGTACATCGAATCGGTGGGTCCAGCAGTTTTACTCCGTTCCTCGGAAGTTAGGGGTGGCTTTATTGTTGATACCTCTGCCGTCGACCTGTTGAACCCGGAGTGTTCTTTCGACGATCACGGACAACGATCTCTTGTTAGTGGTGTCGCGAGAATCTACACGAAGTGAGAAGATGCAGGTCGCCGACCTTCCTTCCGGTACCATGAGGCGGATCTCGAGGGCGAGATCCATTGTTAGTGGTGTCGAATTGTGGCATCCCGCAAAACCACTACTAGAAAATCGCGTGGAATTTGTGCATTGCATCGTCATCATCATGCATTGGTTGCAAAACTATTTTCGCAACACCCGTTTTGTTTTCTAAAACGCCCCGTCTTTTTTTTTCAAACGCCAAACCGGGTCCCCGGAATATTTTGTTTTGGCCGCTATCGGTTTGCAGACGGTCCGTTTAAATCGAATAAAATTTTTATTTATTTTTGGCCGGAGCAGTCGAACGGGCCAACCGACCCGAACGACCGCCCCAGATTTCTAAATCGGTCCAACCTGCCTACCCCACCTAATCCTAAATCCACCTAAAAATCTACCCCAGCCCCCTCTCCACATCACTCCCACCAATCTAGGATCGCCACCTCAGCTACCCCCTCTTCCCCCTCCAATCCAAACCCGCCACGTCACCCAAGCCCCCAACCTCCTCTCTCCTCTCACGCACACACCCCACTCCCCACGCACACACAAACACAGCACACCAACACACGTCGGCCACACCACAAACCCACCCCGCGCGCGTCCCCACCCTCTGGCGCCTGGGTCCCACCCACTACCCTGGCCCGCCCCGACCCACTTCCCAGCCTCCCCTGGCAGCTGGTAACCCCCCCAGGTAAACCTCCCTCAGGCCGAGCCTTACAGCCTGTCCCACGCGACCCCCCACCGTCTCCCGTGCGTCTTCCTCCTCGGTCGTCGCTCCGCATGACGCCTTGGCGCCAAGACCGCCTCCACCCGCCGCCTTAGCCCCGCCGTTCCGCTGAGCGCCGCCTGCCCTGCTGCCCGCCACGGCATCACTGCGCCTCCGCCGCTCGCTCCCCGCGCCGCCCTCCGCGTCTCCGCTCGCGCTCGCCCCACCGCCTCAGTCTGCGCGCGCGCCCTTCTCCGCGCCCGCCGGCGACCGCCCGCCTCGCGCTCGCTGCGACCACAGCAGCCCTCCATCCGCCCAGCCCCGCTTCCTCCCGGCCCCTGCAGACCGACCCAGCGCCGCCTCACGCGCCCGCCCGGCCAGCCTGCCCGGCTGATCGCCGCCGCCGCGCTCCGTCGACCTCCTCTCCCATAAGCTCCCGCGGCCGCGTGTTCTCCGCCGTCACCGGTCCGGCCGCCCGGCGCCCTCCGTGACCCGCCCCGTCGACAACCGCCCCAGCCGCTCGTCCTGCCCTCCGTCGCCCGCCTCGGCGCCCGGGAGCTCCGCTGCCTTCCCGACGCCACCGCCGCCTCTCCACCGCGTTCCCGAACCTCGGCGGCCACGTCGTCTTCGACCCGCCACGCGAGCCTCCACGAGCGTCGCGAGCTCTGCCGTCGCCGGCGTCGCCGCCTCGAGCCTCGCTGCTCCCTGCACCTCCCTGCTCCGATTAGGTGTCCGCTGCCAAGCCCGGCCCTTCGCCCTGTCCTTGGTGGGCCCTAGGCTGTGAGCCGCCTTGACCGCCACCTCCCGATCCCTCCTTTTCATCGAGCATCGTCGCCATCCGTTCAAGACCTCCCGACAATGAAGTCGGAACCACCCGCGCCGACATGAACCCGAAGGCGATGACTCGGGATCGATAAGATCTTCTTAGACGCCGAGAACCCACGGTGCCGAAGACCGAACCGGCGCGCTCAAGATCTCCTTCCGGAGTTGATGACCCGATGACACCAAGATCTACATCACGGATCCACGGGCGAGACCTCGAAGGCCATCGGCGTGAAGATGTAACCTCGGAATTCCGAGGAGGCCGGCAAGAACTCCTCGAGGACGCCAAGTTCTTCGCCTCGGACACCGAGACCCGGGATCGTCAAGTTCTCCTTCCGGAAGCATCGACGCCCGTGCGACAAGGTCTACTTCACGGATCCGAAGACCCTAACCCCGGATGTCGAGATCGACCCGACCCGTGAATGCGACAAGATCCGCATGTGACAAGAACGACACCGACCCAAGTTCTGCTCCCCGGATATCGAGACCCCGATGCGACAAGATCGGCCCCGATACCGAGAACGACCCCGGAATCCGAGAACGTTCCGCCGAGATCAATCCGTCGAACCCTGGACCCCGACCCCGAACCCCGGAAACCCCAAGTTCGTCGAGACCCCTTCATGTGTGACCCTTTTCCTCGATACCCTATTTTATAACATAATAACAACTTGTTGCATATTGAACTGTCATACTCGCATGCATATCTGTGGTTTGGGGGCCTTATGCCGATTCACCTAATAATTAAATATGGGGCCCATATGCGGGCAAATCTAGCCTTATATTGGCCTCATTTAAACTTGTGTAGCGAACCGGTATCCTATCTTGCCTTGCTGAAACGACATTTAAAATTGCGGGGTAGCTAAACAACTTGAACCATCTATTAAATATCGGGACCCCGGTTCCACTTAATCTGACCTAATTGCATCGCACCTTGCCATGCCATACATCATGCATGCATCATGCCGATCTGCTACCGTGTATTAAATATTGCATCCGGTGTTTCTTCTAGTGTTTTTGCTTCTTCGCGGATAAGGCCGTTGAGTTGATGTGAGCTCCGCCCCGATCTTCGGATGAACCTTTCGACAATGTTTTCAGGCGAGCATCTCCCTCTTTCTACCTATCTTACTTTTATAGTAATTTACTCCTTCCTGTTGATCTATTGCTATCTGTGTTGCGATGCTCTAGATTTCGTACCCGTGAAATCCCTTGCAGCCCTATATTGCCTTGGACACATCCTATTACCTGTTGTTTGGTAGATAGTTGGACTTGCGCGTCGTAGTTGCTTGCTCAAGTCTTGATGTGTCGCCATATGCCGATTCTTGATGTATGGTCGCATGTTGATGATGGAGATGATTCTAGTTTTACTTATCGTCACTTTAATTTGTTTAACAACTAAAATTGAATAAGCGAGGCATCGGTGGGTGATAGATAATATTTGGTTTCGAGCCACTTGTGTCCGTAAGACCCAGTACTTGATACTGTTCCTTGAATTTCGCGCTATCCACATCCGGAGGTATATGGGACCCCGGCCGCGAGCTTGATTGATCTTATTTCTTGGGGCCACAACTAGTTTGAGGTTTTATTTACGATCCTGTACTTATGCCATGTTTCTTGCTTTAATTACGATTATGCAGTCTTGCTTTGCATCGTTAGGATCGGAATGTTTACGCGTATCGACAAGCCCAGCCACACTTTGGGTTCCCGCCATTGCTTCGACCATTATGAGGCCGCCTCGGAGCTTGCTTACTCGTTGGATTCTACTCAAAGGGTGGCCCTGAAATATTTACGAATCTGTGATTGTTCGATCGTGAAAGCCTCGTTGGGTTTTGTTTTGGTTTTCCGAGGTTGATCGGCGTGTGTTGCTATTGGTGCACCCGGCGGGTAAAACTTTTCAAAGCCGTGTCCGCGGATATGGACGACTTGGAGCCGATATCTCGATCATAGACAAGCATAACTAAAGTTCTTTATAAATTTGACTTTATAATGACTAGTAATCAGCTTCACTATAACGGAATGGCTAATTAATCGCCCACAATTGCTTGTTTGTTTGTCGCCATGACAAATGTATCGACTAGTAAGTATTGCATTCTAACGAATTGGCTGAATAAAAGTACCAACATCTTTGGGTTTATGGGTTATCTCATGTTAAATGTATCGACTAGTAAGTCCGCCACTATAACGGAATGATTAACTAAAAGTGCCCACCGCTTACTTTATCGTGACGATTATTTAAACTTGACTAGTAAAGTTCCGCAACTATAATCGAATAAGTAAAGCGCCAGCGGTGTGAGTTCCTCGGTTGACTTCCTCGTTTGGTCTCGAGGAAATACCAGGATGGGTTTGTTTGGTGTTAGCTTGTGTTGGATCCGGTTAGGTCATCCTCACCCCTCTCGATAACCGGTTGTATCGAGTCTCTATAGGTTGTTTAGTGCTCTTTTGCCGCTCGATCCACCATACCTATGTAGGCGAGGATTCTAGCCTCGCGTGTCTTGGCCTCGATCTTGACGCTCATTCTTTTTCCTTTGCCCTTTCGGCACCCCTTTTGTTTAAGCAGGTTTTGAGATCGGCACGTTAGCGGTTACCCTTCCGGCTTGGCCAGGTGGTTATGGACGCCATTGGTTATTCTTGGGGCTCTTAGCCCCATTTGCATCTTGTCCGTAGTCGGATGCTCGATTATTTCAAGGTGATTTGGATCTTAGTACCTTATATCGTATTCTTGACTCATGGAGTCGTTATATATATATCTGCCATGGGTCCCATCGAGGACTGTTGTGTAATGTTATTACTTCGTTTCCGCACTTGAAGTGCTGGTGAGCACCTTTGAATCGTTTCTATGCGAGTTTGGCGAATTTTGCTAAAACTTGCATAGGTCGATCTGAGGTGTTACATATCGATCCGCAATGCACGGAACAATCGACACAACGTTCCACGGCATTGTCCCAGGAAGGGCATATTCCTACAGGAAAAATAGGGCTCGATGTCATCTTGAAGCCGGACAACTTTGGCGGGCGCCTAGAATTGGTGGTGGTGGCCGTCGCAATACCACGCCATCACGGGCGTGTAGCATTCGCAAGATTCTGGCCGTCCCACACTCGCACGATACCTACTACTCAAGATGCGGGACCAGGCGTCATCACGATCCGGGAGCTTCACCCGATCGGACCAATGCGGCGATGATTTCAACAAAATCTCGATCTTTCGGCATGCAAGGCGAGCTTGTAAGGCTCAGAGGTGACGGACAATGGGCTACCCCAGTCACAAGGCGAGCACCGACATGTCCTTCGACTCCACGTCAACACCAATAAAGTGCGGGTCCATCCAACGGACGCCTCCAAGGCGGGCCCGATGTGATAACCTCAGCACCGCATAGGAAGGCGCGCTCGTCGAATTCCTCCGTGAGCGCTGGGAAATCTTCGCCTGGTGTCCTGCGGACATGCCAATCACACCAAGCCAATCAAGCAGTCCATCCGAAGACTGTCGGAGCCACGATCCGAAGCCATCGGCAAGGAAATCAACAGATTACTCACAACAGACTTCATCCGAGAAATCAAGGAAAGCAAGTGGCTGGCAAATGCAGTCATGGTCCCAAAGAAGGACACGGACATCCTGCGGATGTGCGTGGACTTCACGTCACTAAACAAACATTGCCCAAAGGACCACTTCCCTCTTCCTCGGATCGATCAGATCATCGATTCGACTGCAGGTTGCGAGAAACTCTCCTTCCTCGACGACTACTCAGGCTATAACCAGATTCGACTCAAGGTCGAAGATCAAGAGAAAACGGCGTTTATCACAATCGGGAGTATTGCTACAACACAATGCCCTTCGGGCTAAAACGCGGGTGCCACGTACCAGCGATGCATGCGAGCTGCCTCAAGGACCGGATCGGTCGCATCGTCCAAGTCTATGTCGGCGACATAGTAATAAAAACCAGGAGGCAAGGACACTTATCGGCGATCTCCGCGAGACGTTGACAACCTTGATCGCTGAGGATCAAGCTCAGAAAAGTGCGCCTTGTCCCTCGGGTCAGCTGCTCGGGTACTTCATCTCTCAACGAGGGATTGAGGCGAACCCGAAGAAAATCAGGGCCATCATGACAATGGAGAAGCCAAAAAACCTCAAGGGCATCCAGCAGCTCGCAGGACGAGTAGCGGCACTAAGCAGTTTCATCAGCCGTATGGGCGAGAAGGCCCTACCATTCTACCAGCTGCTGCGTAAAGCAGACAAGTTCGAGTGGACACCAGAAGCCAACGACGCATTCGAAAGCCTCATGCGGCTCCTCTCCACCTCGCCCGTTTTGGTCACGCCAAAGGAACGCGAACCCCTGCTATTGTACATAGCAGCCACACACCAGGTGGTCAGTACCGTACTAGTGGTCAAACGACCCGAAGAAGGCAAGACCCACGGGGTCCAGTGCCCAATTTACTACCTCAGCGAGGTACTGACACCAACAAAGCAGAGGTACCCTCACTACCAGAAGCTAGCCTACGGCGTGTTCATGACGGCTCGACGGTTGAGCCATTACTTCCAGGAGCACCAAGTGATAGTCGTCAACGAGGCACCCTTGAACAGCATCCTGAATAATCCAGAGGCAACAGGACGGGTTGCCTGGGAACATCTATCACCTTTAGACATCGTCTCTGAGAAGCGACATAATCAAATCTCAAGTCCTTCGGACTTCACGGTACCTTGGATGGAGCTGCATCGCGATACCCTAGACATGTCGCGATCTGGACAATGCATTTCGACGGCTCCAAGCGCGGCGGAGCAGGCGAAGTTATCTTGACCTCCCGCAAGGTGACAAGATGAAATACGTTCTTGAGATGAAATTGAGCCTCAACAACGAAGCGAATATTAAGCCCTCATCCATGGCATGAGGATGGCAAAATTATGCGCGAATAGCGCTGGTCATCTACGGCGACTCAACCTCGTCGTCCACAGGCGATGAATGAGTGTGACGCACGCCGAAAACATGATTGCGTCTGCGCTATACAACGCTTTCGAAGGAGAATTCGGGCTGCGAACCGGCATGTTGGAAGAGAGAGCAACGAGGGAGCCGATAGACTGCCAACATCGGCTCCACTTGCGCAAAGGTACCACGGTGTGTTCCTCGAACAAATCTGCGTGCCATCCATCAGCGAAATTACCCAAGGATCACCCAAGAAGCGAGAACACTCGGGGCTACGCTACCGAAGGACAAGAAGGACGGCCGGACACGAAGGTCGCTATGGTCAGACTGATGCAGGTCATGGCGATTGAAGAAACTGGACACGTCCATACCTCCGGTTCACGATAAGCGTAGAATTGCTCGACGGCGACGGATGCGGGCGCATATCTCGTCGGTCAAAAGCCTTCACCATCATCAACGGCGAGCTGTACAAACGCAACATTACGGGTATACTACAACGGTGCGTCACCATAGACGATGGCAAGGCCATACTCCAAGACATCCATGAGGGCATCTGCGGCCACCACGCAGGCAGCCGCTTGCTTGTCGCCAAAGCTCTACGAGCAGGATTCTACTGGCCAACGGCCATGAGCGACGCAAAGGACATCATCCGAAGATGCAACGGGTGCCAACGGTTCGCCGACAAACCGCACGCACCTAGGTCCGAACTTAGACCCATACCCATAGCTTGGCCTTTTGCTCAATGGGGCCTCAACATGATCAGCAAACTGCCAAAGTCCTCGAAAGGGGGACACGTCTTCCTCCTGGTCGCAGTCGACAAATTCACCAAGTGGATAGAGGCCATGCCAGTCACCAACCAGAAGGGCAAAACCGCCGTTAAATTCTTCGAATCCATTGTCTACAGGTTCGGCGTACCGCACAGCATCATCACCGACAACGGATCAAACTTCATCTCCGAAGAATTCTAGGACTTCTACGAAGGCCTCGGGATCAACATCACGTATGCCTCAGTGGCACACCCGCAAACAAACGGGCAAGTGGAAAAGGCCAACGGCGTCATCGGCGCCGGCATCAAGAAGCGCCTCATTAGCTCACTGGAGCAAAAATGAAGCGGACGAAGAGCTACCGTCCGTCTGTGGAGCTTCACGGACTCAACAGCTCCACCGCTACACACCGTTCTTCATGGTGCCGATGAGGCGTGCTACCGGTGCGCCACCAGGCTCCACGAGTCGTCGCTTACAGCGAAGCTGAATCCACGGTTGTACTCGAAGATGCCGTCGACACACTCGACGAAGCACGGGATATAGCAGCAGCTCGATCAGCGGTGTACCAGCAGAGTTTCCGCAACTATCACAGCCGCCGGCTGCGCCCAAGGTCCTTCGTCGAAGGAGACCTCGTCTTACGACTCAAGCAAAAGCGACCGAACAAATTCGAGTCACCATGGGAAGGACCCTACGTCATCACCGAAGTCATCCCAGGTGGCGCCTATCGCCTCAAACACGTGGAGTCTGGAGTCGCATACTCCAACCCATGGAACATCTCGCACCTGCGACGATTCTACCCGTAGCAACCTACCCCCCCTTTTTACTTTCAATAAGGCTTTCAGCCAAGGCTACTCAGCCGAACCATGTACCTCCTCCATTACGATGTAAGTAAAGCTAAGTGTCTCGCCCCCAAACTTCGGTTGACTCTTTTTCTGCAACTTTACTACATGCTACAAACGCACTCGGGGGCTCCCCCCACCTCACGATTTCATCGACTGAGGACCAAACGTGTACACACAGTAGGTGACCACATCGGGCAAGCGAAAAGGACACGACTCAATCGTAGTAATCGCGTGCTCACAAACAAGAAAACCTTTACAACAAGGGGCACAAACACGCCCAGCCGAAATATACAAATTTTACATCTATCTGTTTATTTTCAGGTCCTACCTATTCTGAAGAATAACCTGAGCACGCTGCTCAAACAAATCTACAATCTGTTCGGCATACTGCCTTACAGCCGCGTAATGCGGACGCATGTTCCACTCGCCACCATCCGGTCGAAGAGGCGGCCCAGCTGCCACAACAGCCAAATCTATGTTAGGGCGGTGCACCCTCACAAGAGACAAAGCAGCCTTCACTCCTGCGACGAGTTGCTGCCGCACCAGCTCCTTGACATTGCTGGCACTCCGAAATTTCGACAGAAGACCAGCAAGGGTCGTCGGCATGGCATCCGAAGGAAACATGACGTGCAAAGACCGAGGAAAGTGATGTACGCACTGGTGAGCACCGCGAAACTTGATAGACACGATCTTGCACCGTCGCCAGAACCACGGCACGATCGCGATCCATCCAGAAGAAGCCGCCGGCCTCCATGTCCTGCTGAGTCAAGCAATTGACCCGAACAGCGACACACTCTTTTCTTCCCTCGGAGCAAGATTCGCACCCGCGACAATCGCACAAGACAAGAATAAGGCCAGCAGGCTCACCCGAAGAACTAAGCTACAACCCGAAACAAGGATCAACTTACATTGCAGCTGCTCGGATAGCCGACCGAGCTCCGCCATCAAGTACTCCTCTCTGGCTGCACCACGATCCGCCTTGGACTTCCAAACGTCGGCGCGACCACGCAACCCGAGCAATTCCCTCTCCAAACTGCGCATGCGATCTCGAAGGAAAGCAAGCTGCGAGGAATATCATCCAACGATGGTCGCACGGGCTTTGCGGATGAAGTGCCAGCTGGGTCAGCACCCGAAGGAACCTATAGCAGCAGAAAAAAGAGGGCACACAGACATTCAGCCAAGGATTGAGCACAACCAGGAGGAATTCATTAAATATATAAGGCCACTACGTGGCACAAGGACGGTACTACAAAAGATATTTACAACAAAAGTAGACTGCACACTACCCTACGTCTACTATGCCTAAGGCGCAGGACACCGTCGCCGAGCCGACCGCTTAGCTTTGGCCTCGCTTTGCCGCCGCGAAGGCGTACTCGCATGACAAGTCAATGAGCTTGGGCCCATATCGTCTGCAGCGAGTGGAGTAGGCAGCGAAGGCTACCTCGGATCCATCCGCAGTCGTCGGCATCCGAGAGGTGATATGGGGCAAGTCCAGCTCCTCTCCAGCCCGACGGACGCGTCGATGCCCTTCTGCTTGCGCTTGTACGCCGCAGGCGCTTCGGCTGACAGAGCCTCTGCCAGGGCATCCACATCTTCAAGGGATGCGCCCTTCGGGAAGAGCTCCTGGTAGAAGCGACCAAGGACCTCTTTCGCCTTAGCAAGGGAGTTGACGACGCCAGTGCGGTCTTCGACGCCACGGTGGCATCATCTAGAGCACTCCGTGCTCCAGAGCACCATGGTCGAACTCGATACTGCGGCATCCGAGACAAAAATAAAGAAAAGCATGAAGAAAGGCATCGACGAAGACTCAGAGAAATGTAAACAAGTGCAAAAATTAACACCCGAAATAGCCTTGGCAAGAGCCATGAGCTTCCGCCACCCCTCTTTCACGAGCAGCCATAACGGTGGCCACCTGCCTCACGATCTTCGTCCCTCCTGCAAACGCCCTTCGCTTTCGCCTTCGGCTCTAGCTCAAGGCGCTCTTTCACGACGGCGGCTTCGCCTGACACAAGGCTCTTTTTAAGAGTGTCAACCTCACGGAGAGAGTCGTTATGCTCCTCTGCATTTAAGACAAGCAAGTGTCAAAGAACAAGACCAGATAAACAAGAGAGGTATTAAAAGGCAGACAGATACCTTGAAGCTGCCGAAGTTTCGCCCAAAGACTAAAGGCTCCCCACACCCGCTTGGCCTCGTGTACAAAAGGCTGCAGAAAAAGGAAACAACAGTAAGAAAAGGAATTGGGGGCTTGGCCCAACACAAAGGAGCAAAAACAACATCAGCACACGAAGACACTCGGGGGCTTCCCCCATGACATGAAGAAAACTTACATGTTCCGACGGCGACCCCGAAGCCCCGCCTGCGAAATTCTGAGGCGCAACCACCGCCGCCTCACAGAGGATGCGGAGCGGCGCCACCCGAAGTCGCCACCGTCTGAGGAGGAGGCGACGCAATGTTCGACTCCCCCATCATCTCCCGCGCACCATCACTAGAGTCGTGGGAGGATTGCCTGCATACAAACCAATCAACACAGGTGCAAAAATCACGAAGAAAAAAGGACAACAGTACAACAAGAAAACTCACGAGCCCAATGCGCTCAGGTCAAAGATAGGAGAAGCCCTTCGGGCCCTATTCTCCTCTTTCTTCTCTTCCTTCTTCTCCTCCGTCTTTTCTTCCTTCTTCCGTTTTGCTGGCGGGTGCGGCGCAACAACCCGCACAGGAATGGCAGGAAGGGGAGAGGAAGAACCTCCATGGCCACCACTATGACACTCAAGGCCCAGAGGATTTCTGGGAGTCGGAGGAGTCGAGGCATCCGAAGACTCGCTGGAGCTCCGTGATCGCTTGCGCGTATGGTCCTCACTCGACTCACAAGCATCCTCCACGGAGATCGCGCCGACGGAAGCTCGGACACGGAATCAACCACTTCATTATCCGGCATTCGGATATCTTTCGCAATGGTGGTACCATGCCCGCACTTTGAAGCTCTACAAAATCCAAAGGAACTTTGTTAGCAAACAAAGGAAACAAACACAACGGCAAAAGCACTACGTGCACAAATCTACACCTGCGGTACGGCCAACATCGAAGAAAAGGGAGGGGTCAGAGACTTCCCCGGGATTTCTTCTCCGGCCTTGAACTTCAGCAGCACGCGAAGGGCCTTGTCAAGATCCCCCTCGGAGATTTTCTCACTCGAAACCCTCGTCGGATCACGGCGCCCAGAATAAAGGAACATGGGTGCGCCCTCGCTTGAGAGGCTGCACCGACGCCAAGAAACGCTCGGATGATGTCCACGCTGCTCACCTCCTTCTCAGAATCGATTGTAGATCCTCCACCCGACGTAAAGGGCCTCTATCTCCCACCTCACCGCCTAAGATTTGGTTTTTCCTAGACCTTTTCTTCTCAATCTTTGGGAGGGGTCAAGGAACAAGACCAAAATCTTGCCCGGCACTCTGAGTCGCGGATATAAAACCATCGCCCGCCAAGATCGACAGATTCGGACATGGAAAAGGAAAAGAATTGCAGATTGGGACTGAGGGAGATGATGAAACCCCCAATGGGATAAACACCATCCGAACTAGACTGCCTCTTCACGGAATAAAGCTTCCGTAAGAGGCCAAAGTGCGGCTCAATGCCAAGACAACACTCGCAAAATGTGATAAAGCACGCAATGTGGAGAAGAGAATTGGGAGACAAATGATGAAGCTAAACCCCATAGAAGAAGAGTAGTCCATGGAGGAAGTCGTGGACCGGAAAAGAAAGCCCGCGCACCACGAAGGCAAGAAACATAACCCGGTACCCAGATGGGGGACGGGGGATTACCTCATTACCGGGGAGTTTGACGGCCCTCGTAACTTGCGGGATCAGGCCCTGCTCGCGTAGTTTGCGGAGATCGCTCTCCCGCGTCTCTGATCGCCGCCAGCCACCATCGGTGATGCGAGCAGCGGCGGTGCCCTTCTTGCCTCCGGCGGCGCTGGTCCCAACCGCAGATGAGGACTTCTTTGTTTTCCCCATGGTGCCACGGCAGTGGTGGCGATGCCAACACAGAAAGAACGAAGGAAATGTGGAAGGAAAGCTCAGCGCGCAGTAATAATCGCTCAAGAACAAGGAGACAGTGAACATATGAACTGGTGCGGTGAAAAACAAACCACGATTTCACCAAGGATTATAATAGCGAAGACGACGCACGCTGGCCGTCCATCGAGAAGACCTAACGCCAACGGTAGATCTGGCCGTACACGTGTCAGCATCACAACGAACCGTCGTTACCACGCCGTCCACTACGTGCGGAAATCAAGGAGACGCCGTAATCATCTCCACGCCGCGCGTGACCGGTCAATTCAAAGTTAGCAAGTGGGACCCACGCTTCGTCCAGTCAAGCCATCTCTAGCGTAGCAGACGCTTGAGGTCATCAATCGTAAGCACTGACGCCATCAAAAGCTATACTAGCACCACTTCGGCTCCACAGCTAAGAGTACTCACTCGAATCTTCGATTCGACTAAATACTCGGGGGCTACTCCTATCAGGAGCGCTGGCCGCGCACCCGACAAACAAATGAGGACAAATTACTTCTCTGAGTCCTACGTCGAGTCTACGACTCCACTACGGACTCGGGGGCTACTCCCATAGGGAGGATGGATTTAAGCATCCGAAAATTTTCGAGTCCTGTGGACTTAACGACAGAAACAATGCTTGAACTAAAGTCTGCCGAGTCACGACTCGAGCAGACACTTGCTACTCCCATAGGGAGCGCTGGTCGTGCACCCTATGAAACCTTCGACTGCGATCCTCCGGATGTGCATGCAATTTTTTTTGGCAACTTTGCCCCAACAAAGCCTTGAGTGAGCGACAATCTCCTAGGCCACCAAACACCTCCGTGGTGATAAATGTTCGGATCTGCGTCTGACGCAAAGATAAGACCTCTGAGATATCATCGATGGCCGCAACGCACTGATCAAGCCTCGCTAGTACGAATCTGTACCAGCAGGTACGATGAAAAATCCCGACGGACGCGTTGGGTACACCAATTAAAATCACTGGAATTCCACTCCTGTAAGTCCTCCGCGGCCTGAGTCGAATTACACCAGCATATGTTCCAGGTCCGGGTTTGGGACCCAAACCTGAAGAAGGTCGTGTCGTTTCGTCCTAAGACAGTTAACTGACCCTGATTCGTCGGGTGAGTCAGGCACACGCATCAACAATCCCTGCACACACATATACTATTAATATATAGCTGCACCCGAAGGATGGAAGAGTCCTCAGCCGAATCGAATCTGACCGATCACCGGGGCCATCGACATGGTTATACCCTACGGGTACGTAACTTTAGCATACCTGGTCCAGCCCAAGGAAGGCCCACAGCAGATATACACTGGCCCATGAAGATTTTCGGGTGGCCAAGGCCCATGACGCCTTCGGATCCTTGGAGAGCAAGACTAGCGGAGATAGAAAATTCAAAGGGGTAAAACCCTAGAACTTGTAACCGATTAGGACTATGCCCGGGACCTGCCTAAGTCTATATAAAGGCCAGGAGGGCATGTCGTGGGAATTGTCATGTCAGATGCTGCAATCGGCAGCGAGTAGCAGAACGAGGGGAAAGGGCGGCCATCCATCTGCGGTGCGAGATGAGGGCAAAGACACAGGGTTTTACCCAGGTTCGGCCCCCCGGAGGGTAAAGACCTACTCCTGCTAGATTGTATTATGGAGGTGTTACAATGGGCGAGCTCTTGCTAGGCGGCTAAGTAGTCTCTTGGGTGTATGAGGGAACGTGTTCTACTCACCCTATAGGGAGGTTTATATAGGCTCACCTCCCTAGGGTTTACATATCTCAACCGATTCGTTAAAGCTTCAATAACTGCTTAATACCCGACCGGGCCTATCTACTCGCCTGGCCTTGACTTCCAGCCGGGCCTCTGGCTGGGCTTGATCCACTGCTGCTCGCAGGCCCACTCGCCGGTCTTGGGCCGGAATGTCCTGCTGGTATACCCGTAGGAATATCCCCATCGATAGTCCCCGAGGCCGTCGTCGATTAGGCGAGGTGGTGCCGGCAATGGAGTATACTTCGAGTAGGCACTCAATGAATCATCCAGGCTCCTCGTATAAAGGAGACAACCAATGATCCGTCGCAGCTTTGGCGAGTCGAGTCGTGAAAACTCTTGTCTTAGTGATTGGGTCGGCGAGCCGAGTGGCCGAGTTGGACCGTCGGCGTGGTCAAACTAGCGGGTAAGGTAACCAGCGGTAACTTTCGGCGTAATCACCGCGTGGTAACGGCTCCCTGATTTGGCGGGTAACTCCCGCTATATAAGGGGAATGGCAGGCAATCGTAGAGCCAATTCCCCACCACTTCTTCCGAGTGCATGCATTTTCCTTCCTTCGCTCCGCGATCCAGTCGACTCGAAATCCTCCGATCTCCAACCAATCTCTCGGCCATGGCCCTTTCCACCAAGCCGTGGGGTAGGTCCAAGTGAACAAGGGCACAGCTGGCCTCCTTCGAGGAGGCCGATCCCGCGAGCCGGTTGGCATATCCTCGCCGGAGAAACGACCCCAAACCCGCGAGAGGGAATTCGTCTGTTCACCACCATCTCGGCGTGGGCTAGGGTTTCCACGTCCCTATTCTTCCGCGCTGCGCTTACTACGGATCCAACCTTCAGATCTGGGTCCCCATAGCATCGAAAGTACTCGCCATCTTCGTGGCGTTCTGCGAATGCTACTTGGGCTGCCGCCCTACTTCCTTGTGGCAAGATCTGCTCCACGGACGGATCACCGCGAGGAGGCGTGTGGCCCAATGCTGGCAGCAGGCTTGACGCTCCAGCTCAAGTCCAAAGCTTCTTTCTTTGATCGATGCTACCCGCCAAGGCAGTGGCGGCGAAGAAGTCGTGGTTCTACGTGGCCGAGGCGACCCGAGGGCGAGGTGGCGATCCCGGTACTCGCTAGTCGCCCGAGCCGCGCAATCTCCAAATAGGCAAGCTCCCGACCAGCGGATGGTCGTCGACGAGATGCTCCGACCATCCGTGGTGCGAAAAGAAGGGCCTTCAAACGATAAACTTGTACAATTGCTGGCTCGGGCGGCTGCTCCACTCGCCGCCCATGACCACTACATGTACCAAGACACGGCCGGGAGACTCGACGAAGGCTGTCTCGAAAGTGGAAGCGGAGGATTATCTCCCGTCTGAAGAAGATTACCTGTGGTGTACCGATGCGCAGCCGGGTCCCACACCACAAGCGTCCAACGGTAATTTCTTTACCTTGCTCGCGAATGCAACATGTAATTCTGATTTCGCTTTGTATTCGCAGCTATTCCAAGTGGTGGAAGGTGGCTCCCACCCTCGGATGATGAGAGCTCGGCCCATCCGCCAGACATGGCGCGCCGCTACCAAGGGCAACGAGGACGAGTCCGGAGAGGAGGTCGCCTACTGGTCCGAAGACCCGCGGGCAACGACAAACGAGATCGAGGCAAGCGAAGCCTCGAACGTCATGACGATGACGACGAGCTCCCAGAGACTACCTCGCTACCGCCACCCCATCAAAGAAGAAGAGGAAGGAAAGGAGGCGAGGCCCCCGAAAAGAAGACGAGGCTGAAGTCGGCCTCATTGTCGCTACTCGACGAGCAGCTCGACGCCCCAAAGCCCGGCGATGGCGCGCCACCACGACAACCATGCCGGACGCGGCGATGGAAGTGCATTGCTTCAATGCCTCCACCATTCGCCCCCACTGGCCGGGAGGCTCGGCTGACCGCCTCGCAAGGAGGCTCCGCGTAACCGCCGCAAGGAGGCTCGGCCGAGATGTTCCAGAGGCGCCATTGCGGCCTCAACAACGGAAGCCGTCGTGTCTTGGGCACGCGACGCCCCGAGTTGGGGCTCACTCGTCTGGGCCTCGAGCCGGAGAAACCGGCCTCCACAGATGCGTTTCATCCGCCGCCAAGTGAGTTCGCTCACCTTTCCTTATTTTTATAACTATTTCGATTGTTTTTGTTGATTCGATTGATGCAGGACCGGGTGAAGAGGATGGGCCACCCGACCGTGGCCAAGGGTGCCCTCCGCCGCTAGCGAGGAAGATCCTTCCGCAAGAGGAAGGCGACGAGGTCGCCGCCTCGGCGGATGGCGTAAGAAGGCCAAGGCGATGACACCATCACTATCTCGATGATACAGGTCGCACACCGGCCGGCCCGTGATGGAAGCAGCCGTCTCTGAAGGAGGGTGCTTCCTTGGAACGAAGGCGACCTCTCGAGCGGTACTCTATCGCTACCTTCCGCGCGTGACTAAAGCGGCCACGGCGAGTGGGCTGCACTCAAGCCACGCTCCTGGGACCGACGCTGAAGTCGACCAATGCCGCGGGCACACGCCGGCACTTCTCGCATCCGTGGACACAGTACAACTCCACAGCATGCTTGGCGCGGCCATCCAGGTACATCCAGTCCCCGAGGATCAGGTCGGTGCTTTGCAGCGGCCTGATTCTTATAATTTCGCAGCTTTTTGTTTGTCGCATCCAGTCCCCGAGTGCGCACTCGCTGAATTTCAGCGGGTGGGCACTTAGGAATTTGTTGATCGCCAGTCCCCGAGTGCGCACTCGCTGAATTTCAGCGGGTGGGCACTTAGGAATTTGTTGATCGCCAGTCCCCGAGTGCGCACTCGCTGAATTTCAGCGGGTGGGCACTTAGGAATTTGTTGATCGCCAGTCCCCGAGTGCGCACTCGCTGAATTTTAGCGGGTGGGCACTTAGGAATTTTGATTTGACTAACCTTTTTTGGTGATGTGCAGGGTCTGCAGCTTGAGTCAGCGGACCGATTGGCGTAAAGGCTGAAAGGAGTCGCCATCGCCCGGAGGCAAACAAAGGACTTCAGGCTGTTGCGAAGGCAGAGGAAGCTCGCCAGGGCTTGTCCTCACGGTGAGTTGGCGGCGCGATCGCCTGGTGTGCTGAACAGCGGATCACCGACCTCGAGCGAATCGCGAGGCGAGAAGAAGCGAGCTCGGCGACGGCGAGCTAAGGCCGCCATTGCGGCGGCACCGAGGAGGATCGCAAGGTGTCAAGTCCTTATTGCTGGGCTTCGTGACGACCACACGCCGCTTAAGCTTCATCACGGACTCGCCCGCCGCTGCTTGGTGAGTGCATCTCCCTTTCTAATAGTTGTGGTTTTGGTGTCCGTCGTACTTATCATTGTCTTCTACTCGCAGGTCGCATCATTGATAGCGAAGAAGAGGCGAGCTCTCGACGTGAGGCGATGCGTAAGCATGCTCGTCGATCGGGCGACGTTGTCGGCGACGTGCATCCGTGCCTACCTCCAAGAAATATTGCCCACAGAGGTGATTCGGCTGACCTCGTTGAGGTGTGGAAGTATTTGGAGAAGGCGCCCGCGGTCGTTGAGTTCATGACGCGGTCGGTGTTTCGGCGTGGAGCGTCGACGGCACTGAGCCTTGGACTCGCCCACTTCCCCGATGATTTCGACATTGACGATGTGACGAGTGGGTATCCATCGTTGACCGCGGTGGAGCCGCCCGAGGTCCTCAAGTTGCAAGAACGTGCCGCCACGTACTGGGCGTGTCCGGGCAATGGCGACCTCTGCCGTGCAGTGAGACGTTGTCGCGCTAAACGACCCTAGCCGGCATCGTGACTTCAAGGTCGAGCAGCCTTTTCGCGGCGATGGCGGGTGAATCGACGACGATCCATCAAACCCGTACACGACGCTCATCCGCGATCGCCGGATGCTGGCGAAGTCATCAAGCCTCGCAGTAGGGTAGTTTGCCTTGTGGCGTTAGCAAGTTCCACGCCGGGCATATTTTGTAACATGAAACAATGCAACATGTGATTGAATGAGACGTCGTGTCTATTTTGATATTTGTTTGTGTGCTTTTGATTGATTTTGACGAGTCCCCGAGCGCCCGCCTTTTGTGGGTTTACCTCGTATATGATGTGTGTGTTGTTATCATGTGTTTTGTTGATTTGGTCGACTCGCCCGAGCTCGGAGATCCATGCAAGGCGACTCCTTGAGTGCTCTATACTTTACCGCTTTCCTTGCGCCGAACGAGGTCGGGTGGCGAGTCCCCAGCGTGGTACTTGGTTGTTCTAGTCGCGACTCGAGGGTGGTTGAGGATTTAGCGTTGGTGTGAGCGCCGCTCCCGCCCGCCTGGGTCCGATGGCGAGTCCCGGCATGCTCTCTTACTTGGCGTTTTCCACGCCGCGACGAACCGGTCTTGATCCCCCGAGCGTGGTACTTAGCCGCTCGAGTCGCTATGCCGAGGATGCGGAGGACCAAGGTCATTGTGAGAAGCGAGGCGATTGTCTTGGCTCAGAGAACCAATCGAGCTAGGCGACTCCGTGGGGCTCCGGTTGGTGTTTTTCGGACGATGCAAGACCTGAAGTGATTTAGTGCTCTTACACCGCACTACTTAGCCGTGTATCGCTGTACCAAAGGTTGACTTCGCATTTAGCATAACGTTGTTTTACGAAAAAAGTGGCACAAGTCATGGAGAGTAGGCGCAATTTGTAACCATTTCTTTTATTTCATAGCGATCGGAGAGTACATGTGGGGTTCTAGGAGTAGAACTTCCGAGGAGGTTTACATTCCATGGTCGCTGACGCCGAGTTCGCCGTCCCGCGGACGTCGATGAGGTAGTAGGCGTCGCTGCCAGCACGCCCGAGCGAATGGGCCTTCCCAGGGGAGAGCTTGTGCATGCCCTTCTTGTCTGGATGAAGCGTAACACCAGGTCGCCTTCGGAAGGTGCGATTTCACCCGCCGTGGTAGCGGCGGAGTCCTTGCCGGTAGATGGCGTGCGTGACCGAGCGAGGTCGCGTGCTTCGTCGAGTTGGTCGACCCCGTCTTGGCGGGCAAGCTCGCTGCAGCCTCCGTGTAGTGGACGACCCGCGTAGTCGTGTTCGAGGTCGGGCATGATCGCCCGGCCAGAGACCATGAAGAAGGGGTGAATCCGTCGACCGCTGACCGAGGTGCGGATCCCCATATGACGGAGGGCAACTCGACCCAGCACCGCGCGCGCCGAGTGGTACTTGGAGTCGCGGATTCAGCCGTAGGATGCTTTGGTTGGCCCGTTCCGGCCGTTGGACTCGGTGGGATCGACGCGAGGTCGAGCCGGATATGGTGCTCTTCGCAGAATTCGCCATGGCTCCTTGGCGGTTGGTGCCGTTGTCCGTGATGATGCTGTTGGGGAACCCGTAGCGATATATGAGCTCGCGTAAGAATTTAGTGGCGGTCTTCCCGCATTTCGGATCGACTTGGCCTCCACCCACTTCGTGAATTTGTCGGCGACTAGCAGGTGGGTGTAGCCGGGGGCCTTCTTGAAGGGGCCTACCATGTTCATGCCCCACAGCGAATGGCCAGTGATGGGGATTGTTTTGAGCGCCGAGCTCGACGCGCGTCGACATGTACCGGCACCGGCGATCGCTGGACGATGTCGGCCAAGTCGGCGCAGCGGCCAAGAGAAGCCGTGTCGCATAGCCTTGGCGACCGAGGAGAAGCGGCGGCAGGCCGCAGCCACTGAGTGAATGTCGTGGAGGATTTTGCATCCTTCACCTGGTTGGACGCAGCGTTGAACACGCCGTGACGCTGCGCTTGTGGAGCTCGCCGTCGATGATGGTGTAGGACTTGCATCGACGGCGATCATTAGAGCGCTGTCTGCCTCTCACGGCGGTGCCGCCTGTGTAGGCGATGTAGGGCTTGGTCCGTCGTTCGCTCGTTGACGAGTGCAACCAAGGCTGCCTCGGTTGTAGTGGGACCCCAATGTCGATCTCTCGGGAGAGACTGATGGCTTGGTAATCGTCGAGGAAAACGCCGGAGGCGCGAGTCGAGCCGACCCGATGCGAGAGTCGTCGGCCTCATTCTTTCGCTGCCGATCCACTCGACAGAGTAGCCGTGAAGTGGCGCCCAACTTGTCCACCGCTTGGCGATGACGCCCATGGTAGGGGAGACGGCGTCGCAGTGCCGCGACTTGCCCGCGACAAGGTCGGAATCTCCGTAGCAATGAGGCGATTGACGTTCATCTCCTTGGCGGCTCGTGATGGGAGTAGGGCCTCGATTCAGCCATGTTGTTGGTGCAGGGCGTGAAGTCGAGGCAGAGGATGTAGCGGAGCTTATCGCCTTTGGTGAAGTCAACACTATCCTGCGCCGCCGTCCGCGTTCTTGGAGCCGTGAAGTGTAGGCTCCAGAGTGGAGGTAGGCTTCTTCCGCTGCTGGGCCTCCTCCCATCGGCGAAGTCGCCAATGCCTGTGACTTGATCGCCTTTCGTGGCTCGTATTTGATGTTGTGGACGCCGATCTCGACAGCCCACTTGGCGACCCGCCCGGTCGCCTCGCGATTGCGGATGATGTCTTGAAGTGGTGCTGAGGAGACGACCGTGATCGGGTGCTCCTGGAAGTAGTGCGGCAGGCGCCGCTGAGCCCTGATGACCGCGTATACTAGCTTTTGGTACTATGGGTATTGCTGGCGCGATTCGGTGAGGACCTCACTTATGTAATACACCGCTACCGGACCGCGCCTTTCCTTCTTACGGTCGCTCGGCGACCATCACGGGCGCTTAACGACGCCGGACGCCGCGATGTAAACCAGCATGGGTTCCTTGTCGGTAGGCGAGTAGTGGTGCGCGAGTAGCACCTTTTGAGGTCGCGAGCGCCGTCCGCCTCCTTGTCCCAATCGAAGGTGGGGTTCTTATCAGCGGTATAGAGGCATCGCCGCCCAAAGGGAGATGAAGCGATCGAGAACCGCTACCGCCCGCCAGCTCGACGCCGCGCAGCACTCGGGTTTGCCGAGCCGGGCGATCGTGTCGATCTTTGTGGGGTTCGCCTCGATCCCTCGCTTGGAGACGTACCCGATGGTTGTCCGGCGGTACAATCAAGGTGCACTTGCTGGGTTAAGCTTTATCTTGTATCTTCGCAGTTGGCGAAAGTTTCCGCCAGGTCGAGTAGGTCGCCTTGGCGGCAGACTTCCACCACGCCGTCGATGTAGACGTGGATGTTGCGCCAATTTGGCTCGCGAGGCATTCTGCATGCACGGCCGGTAGGTCGCCCGCGTTCTTGAGGCGAAGGTCATGGCGGTGTAGCGAAGGCTCGAATGGCGTGATGAACGCCGTCTTCTCCTCGTCTTCGACAGCCATTTTGATCTGGTTGTACCCGAGTAGGCGTCGAGGAAACATAGCGACTCGAGCCCGGTGGAATCGATTATCTGCTCGATCCGGGAGGACGAATGCTCCTTTGGGCAGTGCATTCCAGGTTTGTGTAGTCGATACACATTCTCCAGGTCCCGTTTTTCTTCTCGACCAGGACTGGGTTTGCCAGCCACTTGGAGTACTTGATTGGCCGGATGAAGCCGGCAGCGAGTAGACGCTGCACTTCCTCGGCGATTGCTCGACGGCGTTCTTCATTGAAGGGCCGCAGCGACTGCTTGACAGGTCGCACTTTGGGGTCGGCGTTTAGCTTGTGCTCAGCGAGCTCCCTAGGGACACCGGGCATGTCAGAGGGTTTCCATGCAAAGATGTCCCTGTTCTCACGGAGGAACTCGATGAGCGCGCCTTCCTACGCTGGGCTCATGCCCGTCCCGATCGTCACCGTCTGGCTGGAGTCGCCTGGTACCAGCTCGACGGTGCGCGTGTGCGTCGTGGCCTCAAAGGTTGAGGTGCCTGCGCCCTCTGAGTTGGGATTCTTGAGTATGGTGGGGTCGTCGTTGTTGACCCCGCTCGCGTACTTGGCGAGCTCATCGGCGTGGTTGGTCTCCGCCGCGATGACAGCGTCGGCGAGCTCAGCTCCTTTGGCTTCGCACTCGGCGGCCATGTCGGGGTCGCCGTTGATGGTGATGACGCCGCACGGCCCGGGGAGATTCATCGCGTTGTACGCGTAGTGGGGCGCTGCCATGAATTTAGCGAACCGCGCCTGTGACGCAGCGGTAGGGCTGTCGGGCACCAGCTCAAGACGATCCGCCGGTATGGAAGTTTGCCAGCGTCAAGGTGACCGCAGCGTGACCTTGCCGATCGGGTACGCCTTCCGACCGGGACGGCGTCGTGGAATGTGGTGTGGTCGTCTCGATCATCGACCGCGGGAGCCGCTTTGAAGGTGTCGAGGTAGAGGATGTTGATGGAGCTGCCACCGCCCATCGATGTCTTGGGGAGCCAGTCGCCAACCTTGGGCTTGACCACCAAGGTGACTCGCCCGGATACTCGGCGCGGCAGTGGTCTTGCGGCTCGGTGATGGGCTCACCAGTTCAGAACTGGGGACGTCTATTTGGGCCACCGCTGACGGCGACGGCTGGCGATGACCTTCTTCTCGCCGTGTTGAAGCTCGTGAAGGTGTGGAGCGAGCTACTTTGTTGAATTTTCGCCGTTTGGCGGGTCGTTGTCGGGTCCTCCTCGCGCCGTGCCTTCTCGATTTCCCGAGGGTGTGGCGGTGGTGTGCGTTGCGGGCTTTCCTTCCCTGCTATGGAACGCACATGGTTGGTTAAGGAGGCCGCGGGTCGAACCTTGGCTTATTCTTGTAGTTGCCGTCGCGGGCGTTGCCCTCCGTCGCGCGGAAGCTTTTGGGCTCAAGGCTGCGTGCGGCGATGGCGACGAAGTCGACTCGCCACACCGCGCGCTTGCCCGAGGCGAGTGCCGCCGTAGCGAGGGTCGATGTGGCGTTCGGTGCTTCGCCGCCTGCGGCGTTGACCTCTGACTCGCCGCTTTCTGGTTTGGATCTTCCTCGGCACTGCTTGGCGATCTCGAGGAGGTCGGGATGTTGTCGAGTGCGGAGTGTCGCTTGAGCTTGGCGACTAGGGCTCAGAGCGCACGAGGTCTTGAAGCAATGGATCGCGGTGTCCGTGGATGCCGACCGTTGTACCAAAGCTCTTGCCACCGTTGGACCCGATTCTTGGGGTCGACTTCGGGGTCCCCGGACGCAACGTTCCAGTCCTCAATAGTGGTGGCGCGGTAGGAGCACTCAAGTGCTCGACGGCGTCGCATTTCCTCCCGTGAGTCGATATCGTCACGGGAAGAGTGTTGATCCACTGCCTGCACGTCTCCTACATCATCAGGGGGAGGTAACGGGCGGCGAGCAGGTCAGTGTGACCCGCGATCCCCATCGCCATGAGGTATGTGTCGAGCCACACGGCGGGGTCGTACGAGGAGTCGTACTTTTCTATTTCTTTTGGCGCCTTGAAGTTTGGCGGATACGTCTCGCCTCGGATCATTGGTCCGAAGCACTTTGGCCCGAGTCGGCTGAGCGACCCCATGGGCTCGCCGTCGCGGCGATTGGTTAGGTATGTCGCGGTCGTCGGGCTGGCGCGCCAGCTTTGGTTGTTGATGATGTGGGTGTGGCGTCGATGGGTTGCCCGTTGGTGGCGACAAGGTTGGTTGCCGCCCTGGGGTCGTTGGAGAGTGCCGCATTAGCGTGTCGGTATTGAGCTGCGGTGGCTCGTGGTGGGCGATTGAGGGTGTTTGCCTGGCCGGGCGGCCGGAGGCCGCTGCTTCTGAACGCGAGTATACCGTCCCTGCGGTCGGCGCCCGCTGCTCGACGGCCTTCGCAAGCAGGGCCTTGACGTATTCGATCTGCAGGGCGCCGTTGCGGCCCGTGATGTCGTCGCTGCTCGGCTGCCACAAGGTTGTCCATCGGGTGGAGAACGGTGGAAGGCCGCTTGCGTCTCGCTCTCGTGAGGAGACTACTATCCACTGGTCCTCGGGGTGCGGTTGGGTGGAGGGGCACCCATTGCCATTGATCTGGCGTACAGGCGCCTCCCTCTGGCGCTGCTCGCAGATAAGCTACGCCACGCGGCCGGGTCGTTGCTCGTCAAAGTTCGTAGCGCTTCAACGGTGGGGTTCAGCGGCCCTGATCCGGCGCTGGTGGTAGCGCTGATAATTCCTGCGCCACACCGCTCGAGGCGAAATTTTTCGCACGCCTTGCATACCGCCTCCGCCGGTTTCAGGCGGAGTTCCTCGACCTCCGTGGCCGTGGCGTTAGGAGGGATCGGGGTGGAGAATGGATCCTCTGGCGGGTCGGTGCCGGTCGCCATGTAGGTCGCAGCGTAGCGACCAGTTTCGTCGCGGAGATCGGCGGAGTTCTCCGACCCGGAGTCGAATTCGAAGATCCCGAGGATGGAGGGGTCCTCGAAATCTCCCGCGTTGGAGACCTGGGCGATGGAGCCCGCGGATGAGGCCACGGTGATGGATCCGGCGAGTGACGCCGGGGTCGCCGAGTCGGCGTCGTCGGTGAGGGCCGCATCCTCCGCGGCTGAATTCCCGCCACGTTGTGGGCCGAGTTGTACTCGAGGCGAGGCGGTGGATCGTGCGGATCTGGCTCTGAGAGCCGATCGATGGGCGACTCGCGGATGCGAGCCGAGTCCTCCGAGTCGATGGCGTCGGTGAGGCCGACGAAGAGGCTGATCGTGCCGATAGCGGGATCACGCCAGGCGTGGGGTCACGCCGCCGGACGTAGCTGCCGACAAGACTGGAGCATCTCGCCGATCGCTATCATGCGGCGGTGGCGACCGCCTCGTTGATGGGCGATTGGATCTCGCCAGAACACCGCCAGACCGCCAGCCCCACGGTGGGCGCCATCGTGGGAATTGTCACGCAGATGCCGCAATCGCGCCGAGTAGTAGAACGAGGGGCAGGGCCAGCCATCTGCGGTCGAGATGAGGGCAAAGACATGTGGTTTTACCAGGTTCGCCCCCGGAGGGTAAAGACCTACTCGCTAGATTGTATTATGGAGGTGTTACAATGGGCGAGCTCGGCGGCTAAGTAGTCGCTTGGGTGTATGAGGGAACGTCTCTACTCACCCTAGGGAGGTTTATATAGGCTCACCTCCCTAGGGTTTACATATCTCAACCGATTCGTTAAAGCTTCAATAGTCGTTTATCCTTACCCGATCGGGCCTATATACTCGCTGGGCCTTGACTTCGATCCGCCTCTGGCTGGGCTTCGATCCACTCGCCATTCTGCAGGCCAACTCGCCGGGTTGGGCCAGTCGGAAACGTCCTGCTGGGTATACCCCGGTAGGCATATCCCCATCAGGGCACGTCCTAGATCTCTCGACTCATACTCTCGCACACGCATCCACGCCAGATCGAATCTGCGCATCTTGTAACCTTCGGTTCCGCCGTAATCAAGAGCGCAAGCAGAGGTAGGTTTTCCTCGGGGCACGAACACAGGTAAATCTCGTGTCCCCTGGTTGCTTGTCTGTTAACCGTGCCACGATCTCCAGCATCCCCATCTTCTCCAAAACCCAAGTCCATAACAATGGGCATTGACGAGATTAAACCTCGTCACCGGTACTCAAGCGGTAGTGCCGCTTGCAAGCGGTACTACCGGTCAAGTACCGGACCAGGTACCGGAGGTGCTTCAGTTCATCAGATTTCTTCAGTTTTGGGCGGTATCGCCCTTGCGGTACTACCCCCAAGCGGTAGTATCGGTCGTAGGACGCGGTACTACCGGTCTGGGCGATAGTACCGGTCCCAAGTACCGCTTGGTACTGACCAAAACGGAGAGGAGTGATTGTTAGTCAGTATGCCCCAGATGCAGGCGACCGTGTCAACAGCGTAGTACCGCTTGTATCAAGCGGTACTACCGGTTGGACCCAGATAGCTCATTGGACCTGTGGTACCGACTAGCACACACCCTTATCGGTTTGATAGTTCCAACGTCTGGAACCGGTAGTACCGGTGTCAAGTAGTACTCAGAGTTCGTGATTACCGGTTGGCACAGTGGTTTTTCACTAAGGGAATTGATATGCCAATATTTGTGCCACCTCTTATCAAACCTGTGATACACTTAGCACACAGTTAAACCGATAAGTGTGTTGTTATCAAACATCAAAATCAGAGGGATAGGAAAATGCTCTTTCACCCATGTTGGGTCAATTTTTTGCAAAGCTCACTCCGACCAATCTCACAAGAATATGTTGTTTGACTATGCGTTAGACTAGTCACAATGGGGAGTATCATATAGTAGTATCATGTATATGATACCATCTTCATAATGCATAGTATCATGTACTAGTATCATAGTTTTAGTGTATTTATTGTGTTTTAGAATCTCGATGTAAAATTGTGTACAAGATTTATTTGAGATTTTTTTTTCTAGTTTCATATGCTATGATATCGTATCTACCTATGATACCGTATCTACCTATGATACCAATACAACCTCTTTCATCATTAATTGCAGTGACACATAAGCATTTTGCATGCATGTAGTGCATGATACTACCTATGATACCCCCATTGGGGCTAGTCTTACAGTGGAAAACCAGTTTGCGAAGAACGATTAGACACGGACTAGAATCAGGCCTCCCCGTGCCCCCCGAGGCGACCGGGGCTCCTTCCCCTCCTCCTAGAGCCCCTCCTCTCTCGAGAGTACCTACGAAGCAAAGAAGACTCTATGTCCTCTATGATTAGATGTGCAAAAGATACATGCATGCATTAATGACTGCATCCTCTACCGCGGTAAGGAGTATGAGAATTTAGATAAATGCCTGGTATGCAATGCATTGTGGTATAAGAGCAGACGAGATGACCCTGGTGATGTTGAGGGAGAGCCCCTCCAGAAGAGGGTTCCTGCTAAGGTTATGTGGTATGCTCCTATAATACCAAGGTTGAAACGCATGTTCCGAAACCAAGAGCATGCCCGGTTGTTGTGATGGCACAAAGAAGAAAGTAAGAAAAACGGGAAGTTGAGACACCCTGCTGATGGGTCACAGTGGAGAAAAATCGAGAGAGACTTCCGAGACTTTGCAGGTGACGCAAGGAACTTATGGTTTGGTCTAAGTACGGATGACATGAATCCTTTTGGGGAGCAGAGCTGCAGTCACAGCAGCTGGCCCGTGACTCTATGTATCTACAACCTGCCTCCTTGGTTGTGCATGAAGCGTAAGTTCATTATGATGCCAGTGCTCATCCAAGGCCCGAAGCAACCGGGCAACGACATTGATGTGTACCTTAGGACATTAGTTGAAGAACTCTTAAGCTGTGGGGCAAACCAGGTGTACGTGCGTGGGATGGGAACAAACAGGAGCCATTTGATCTACGAGGGTTGCTTTTCGTAACCATCAATGATTGGCCTGCTCTTAGTAACCTTTTAGGACAGACAAACAAGGGATATAAGGCATGCACACACTGTTTAGATAAGACAAGGTACATATTTGCATAAATGCAAGAAGTTTGTGTACTGGCGAATCGACGATTTCTTCGACCAATCATCCGTAAGAAAGAAAGGCAAGCATTTCAAAGGTGAGGCGATCACCGAAGAAGCTGAACTTCCTGCCGTGATGATGTATTTGGTATGGTCAAGGACATAGAAGTAATCTTTGGAAAGGGTCCCGGTCAATCGCCCGAACGACGTCGCTACAGGACACGCACCCATGTGGAAGAATAAATCTATATTTTGAGAGCTGCCATATTGGAAAGTCCTACGTGTCCGCTCTTCAATCGACGTGATGCACGTGACGAAGAATCTTTGCGTGAACCTGCTAGGCTTCCTAGGCGTGTATGGGAAGACAAAATATACACCAGAAGCACGGGAGGGCCAACAAATTATGGAAGACCCAAAGAATATGCATACACAGAACAAGACGGATAAAGGGTGTCACTTAAGTCGTGCCAGCTATGCTCTTACCAAAGCAGAGAAGGAAATATTTTTTGAAGTCCTTTACAGTATCAAGGTGCCGTCTGGCTTCTCATCTAATATAAAGGGGATAATAAATATGGCAGAGAAAAAGTTCCAAAACCTGAAGTCTCATGACTGTCACATGATTATGACACATTTACTTCCGATTGCATTGAGGGGGCTTCTACCGGAAAATGTTTGAGTACCCATTGTGAAGTTGTGTGCATTCCTCAATGCAATATCTCAGAAGGTAATCAATCCAGATATTCTGCCAAGGTTACAGAAGGATGTGGTACAATGTCTTTTTAGTTTTGAGTTGGTGTTCCTACCATCCTTCTTCAATATTATGACACATCTCCCGGTTCACCTAGTGGAAGAGATTGCCATTCTCGGTCTGGTATTTCTGCACAATATGTTCCCCTTTGAGAGGTTCATGGGAGTCTTAAAGAAATATGTTCATAACCGTGCTAGACCAGAAGGAAGCATCTCCAAGGGATATGGAACAGAGGAGGTCATTGAGTTTTGTGTTGACTTTATTCCTGACCTTAAGCCGATTGATGTTTCTGACTCGCGGCATGAGGGAAGACTAAGTGGAAAAGGCACCCTGGGAAAGAAAGCAATGATATGTAGGGACGGGGATTCTTTCACTAAAGCACACTACACAGTTCTACATAATTCCACCTTGGCAGCTCCGTATATCGAGGAACACAAGAATATTGTACGCTCCAAAAACCTGGAGAAGCCTGAATCATGGATTACAGATGAACACATGAAGTCTTTCGGTGGTTGGATGCGGACACATCTCTTGAATGACACCACTGTTGGAGATCAGCTATACTTGTTGGCCATGTCACCATCTTCTACTATATTGAATTTCCAAGGGTACGAAATAAATGGGAATACATTCTACACGATCGCCCAAGATAAAAAGAGCACCAACCAAAATAGCGGTGTCCGCTTTGATGCAATAGACGAGAATGGACAAAAGGACACATACTATGGTTACATAGAGAAGATATGGGAACTAGACTATGGAGTCTCTTTTAAGGTCCCTTTATTTCGCTGCAAATGGGTCAACCTGAATGGGGAAGGGGTAACGATAGACCAGTTGTACGGAATGACAACAGTGGATCTCAACAATCTTGGTTATAGAGATGAACCATTCGTCCTAGCCAATGATGTGTCTCAGGTTTTCTATGTGAAGGACATGTCCTCCGCACGAAAAAAAGAAAAATATGCAAACGAATACATCATATGATGAGCCAAAGCGTCACATAGTTCTTACAGGGAAGAGAAACATCGTGGGAATCGAGGACAAGATGTATATCGAAGATTATAATAAGTTTGATGAAATTCCGCCCTTCACAGTGAAAACCGACCCAAGCATTCTATTAAGTAAAGAATATACTCCATGGTTACGTCTGAAGCGATCATAAGGAAGGACATATGCCAAGAAGTTCATGCTCATATTATGTAACTCTAGTTCATGTCTGGCCGGGATATCTTTCGCTGTTTGTGGCTTGACCGGACTATATATAGGGGGGACTTTAGTCCCGGTTTTGTAGTCTCAGTTTTTAATATTAATAAATGTCTTGATTGCTAGTCCCGTTTTGTGGCTGGACCGGACTATGAAGAAGTTGTCCCGATTCGTACTTACCATTAAGATCTGATCTCCAAACGCGCGTGGTCACATATTAGGGAGTGCCTCTATGACCAGTTTCTTGGAGATGCCGGAGGACTAGGATCCGGCGGCATCTCCCTGAAACTGGTCAGAGGGTGTCCCTGCCTCGCACACCATCTTGCAGCTTGTAACTTCTCTAACTAGATCAATACACAGGGAGCTAACTAATTTCACATATTAGGGAGTGCCTCTATGACCAGATTTGGAAGATGTCGAGGACTGAAATCAAGATTTCCAAATCGGGTCGTGGTGTCCTGCTCGAAAACCATCTTGCAGCTTGTAACTTCTCTAACTAGATCAATACACCGGAGCTAACTAATTTCACATATTAGGGAGCTATATGACCGATTTCTTGGAGATGCGGAGGATCGGATCCGGCGGCATCTCCCCGAAATTGGTCGTGGTGTCTCGCCTCGAAAACAATATTGGAGATGCCTCAATCTGGCTGGAGGACTGGACTCACAAGGATGCCTATTTATAGTACAAGCAGCTCGACATAGTGTCGACACTTACGACATAATGTCGACACTCACCCCTATTATTAGTGCTGACTCGTGTTTTGTCCCGGTTGGTGACACCATCCGGTACAAGGTACACGCCGCACGACATAATGTCGACACTCACCCCTATCATTAGTGCTCCTGGCCTAGCCTGCCGAAATCCCTCCAACCGGGACTAAAGATGAACCTTTAGTATATTGAAAATCCGAACAATGAAAATCCTTCGCGTGGTGTCATATTATGTGACATAGTTGAAAGGAAAACTACCAGACTTGGTAAATTGATCATGTCTCGAAAAAACCTTCACAAAATGACCTATCATGTTCGAGGTTTCATGGTTTTCGGTCCAAATGACCGATGCTATGTGCTGAATCACGACATAGTTTGTGATGCTATGCCCATATTATGCATGCATGTGGACATTGGTATGGAGAACAATGTTGCAGGAGGAAGTTTTCCTTTTCGTCGCACGGAAAAGCCCCTTTTCCATTTTCCGAGCGCAAAAAACAGGTCGTTTTGTGAATTGACCACCAAAATGCTGTTTCAGAATGCTACCGTCCCATTTTCCTAAAATACTAGACCACCTTACACGGACTATCTCCCAACCGGGACATCTCAAACCTTTTCATCCATCCCGGGTAAAAAGGACAAATGTCTTAATCCAGAGGAAGTGGGTCCGGTTTGTACTACAGGTACATGATCTAACGCCCGTGATTTTTTGAAAAAATCATTTTTAGACTCGCAATATGTGGTTTCTTCAGAGATCCAATGCAAGTTCTAACGATGCGCGTCCCCCATTTTCATGCACGCCGGTTCAACCATAGTTAGAAATTCAAAAAATTCAAAACAGGCATAAGAAATTCAAAAAAAAATCCGAGCAATGAAAATTCTTCGCGTGGTATCAAATTATGTGACATAGTTGAAAGGAAAAATACCAGACTTGGTATATTGATCATGTCTCAAAAAACCTTCACAAAATGACCTATCATGTTCGAGGTTTCATGGCTTTCGGTCCAAATGACCGATGTTATGTGCTGAATCACGGCATAGTTTGTGATGTTGTGCCCATATTATGCATGCATGTGGACATTGGTATGGAGAACAATGTTGCAGGAGGAAGTTTTCCTTTTCGTCGCACGGAAAAGCCCTTTTCCATTTTCCGAGCGCAAAAAATCGGTCGTTTTGCGAAGTAACCACCAAAATGCTATTTCAGAATGCTACCGTCCCATTTTCCTAAACTACTAGACCACCTTACATGGACTATCTCCCAACCGGGACATATCAAACCTTTTCGTCCATCACGGGTAAAAAGGACAAATTCTGCCGAATCAGTAGGAACTGGGTCCGGTTTGTACTACAGGTACATGATCTAACGCCCGTGATTTTTTTGCAAAAAATCATTTTTAGACTCGCAATATATGGTTTCTTCAGAGATCCAATGCAAGTTATAACGATGCTCGTCCCCTATCTTCATGCACGCCGGTTCGACCATAGTTAGAAATTCAAAAAATTCAAAATGGACATAAGAAATACAGAACAAATCCGAACAATGAAAATCCTTCGCTTGGTGTCATATTATGTGACATAGTTGAAAGGAAAAATACCAGACTTGGTATATTTATCATGTCTCGAAAAAACCTTCATAAAATGACCTATCATGTTGAGGTTTCATGGCTTTCGGTCCAACTGACCGATGTTATGTGCTGAATTACGACATAGTTTGTGATGATGTGCCCATATTATGCATGCATGTGGACATTGGTATGGAGAACAATGTTGCAGGAGGAAGTTTTCCTTTTCGTCGCACGGAAAATCCCTTTTCCATTTTCCGAGCGCAAAAAAACGGGTCGTTTTGTGAAGTAACCACCAAAATGCTGTTTCAGAATGCTACTGTCCCATTTTCCTAAAATACTAGACCACCTTACATGGAATATCTCCCAACCGGGACATCTCAAACCTTTTCGTCCACCCCGGGTAAAAAGAACAAATGTCTGCCGAATCGGTAGGAAGTGGGTCCGGTTTATACTACAGGTACATGATCTAATGCCCGTGATTTTAAAAAATCTTTTTTAGACTGCAATATGTGGTTTCTTCAGATATCGAATGCAAGTTCTAAATGAGCCATTTTTCTTCCTGCCATATTTCTTCCCGCCATTTTTTCCCGCCATTTCTTCCCGCCATTTTTCTTCCCGCCATTTTTCCCGCCAGTTCTTCCCGCCATTTCTTCCCGCCATTTCTTCCCGCCAATTTTTCCGGCAGTTCTTCCCTCCAGTTATCTTTGTTGGAATTATGCCCTAGAGGCAATAATAAAGATGTTATTATTATAATTCTTGTTCATGATAATGTTTATATTCCATGCTAGAATTGTATTAAGCGGAAACTTTAATACTTGTGTGGTTTGTGAACAACACCGTGTCCCTAGTACGCCTCTAGGGACTAGCTCATTGATTAATGATGGTTAAGGTTTCCTAACCATGGACATGAGTTGTCGATTAATAATGAGATCATATCATTGGGAGAATGATATGGTGGACAGACCCAAACTAAGCGAAGCAATTAGATCGTGTCATCGTGTTCGTCTTTGCGAAGCTTTTCTTATGTCAAATATTGTATTCCTTAGACCATGAGATAATACATCTCCCTGGTATCGGAAGAAAGCTTTGAGGTCATCAAACGTCATCCTATGAGAGGGTGATCATAAAGGTGTCTCTCAGGTGATCGGAAAGTATCTGTTGGGTTGTATGTATCAAGACGGGATTTGTCCCTCCCAAGTCAGAGATATACTGGCCCACTCGTGTCGATATCAACAGTGCTTGCAAGCATGTGGTTAAGGAGTTAATCACAAAGTGATATCGGATTACGGAACGAGTAAAGTACTTGCTATGAATGAGATTGAACTAGGTATGACGATGCAAGCGATCGAATCTCGCAAGTAAAATATCGCGAGACGGGAATATATATGGGATTGATTGAATCGGCATAGTAGTTCATCCGATATGATCATCGATGAATGTGTGGAGTCAATATGGGTTTCTCACCCGGCTTGATTATTGATAGAAGATCATGTACGCATATTCTCGAACTCACAGGTCACACACTTAACGTGTCTCGACGCTAGGATAGATTGGATAATTGGTTTATGAGTTTTTGTTCGGAGTCTCGGATGGGATCCGGGACATCACGAGAGGTTCCGGAGTGGTCCGGAGAATAAGATTCATATAAGGCAGTGCAGTTTTTGGAGTTCGGAATTGTTCCGGGTTAATCGGTATTGTACCGGAAGCTTCTAGAACCTTCCGGAAGGGGACCAAAGTGGCCCCACCTTCCGGGAGGGGGCATGGGCCTATGATGGAGTGACCTGGCCGCATTGGGCCAGGGGCACAAGGCCCCATAGGGCCCATCCGGCCAAGGGGGTTTTAAACTCGAGATAGACCTTCTAGAAGGGGGGGTTTCCTTGCCCCCCCACTCCTTATCCTTTGGGGCCGCCGGTTTGGGCTTGGGGGAGGGGCTAGGGCTGCGCCCCCCTCTATATAAAGAGGGGTGGGGGCGCACCAACCCCTCACACCTTCCCCTCCAACCCTAGCTGCCCTGCTTCCCTCCCTCCCTCCGCCAGGCGAAGCCCTGCTGCAGAAATTCTCCACCAATTGCACCGCGCCGTCGCGTTGTAGATCCAACCCATCTCTCCACCATACTTGCTGGACCAAGGAAGGAGGGGACGTCGAGGTGCTGCATGTGTGCATCTCACGGATGCACCGCCACTTGTGGTGCTAGATCGGATCGGATCGCGAGGAGGAGAAGCGAGTACGACTACATCACCCACGTTCCGACGAACGTTCCGCTGTGCGAATCTTCAAGGGTATGAAGATCTAATCCAATCTCTCTCGTTGTTTGCATCTCCTAGATTAGATCTTGGCTTCCCTCTGCTCGCATCCGTAGAGAAAATTTTGATTTACTATGCCGAAACCCTTGAGTGGTATCGAGCTAGATCTATGCGTAGATGTGTTTCACGAGTAACGCAACATGGTTGTTGCGTTGATGTTTTCTGTTGCAAGCCTCTTGTTTGTGTTCTTCTTATGACGCGGTATAGTGAGATTGAAGCGGTCCAGCCCAACCTTACGCGACGTCGTTCGCGAGACCGGCTCCGCACTTGACGTGTGGCTTGTTCAACACATGCGGCTGGTGGATGCCAGTTTCTCTCACTATAGTTGTCATGGGATTAACACCGGAGTTTGGCAACCATAATATCACCGTTGTGGCTTTCCGTAGCTAAGAATCGTTCTTAGCATCTACTCCCATAAGCCACGTAAAACATGCAACAACAAAGTAGAGGCGTCTAACTTGTTTTTGCAGGGAGTGTTTTCTGTGATATGGTATGGCCCAAGATATGATGTGTATAATGTATGCGATGATCATGTTTTGTAATGTTTCACGACTTGCATGTCGATGAGTACACAACCGGCAGGAGCCATATGGTTGTCTTTATAATTGTGTATGACCTGTGTGTCAACTTCTTATGCGCCATGTAATAGTTTCACTTTATCGCTAAGTAGTTAGCAATAGTTGTAGTTGTTATTCGTGGTGAAGGCAATCATGGTGGAGTGATGGAGATCATGCCGGAACGCACAAGCTGGAGATCATTGCGCGAAGCTTGGCTATACCATGTCACATAAAGTTATATGCATGTGATGTTTATCCTTTTATGTATCTTATTATGCTTAGATCGCGACGGTAGCATTATAAGATGATTCCTCACTTAAAGATCAAGATAAAAGCTGTGTTCTCCCCAAGTATGCACCGTTGCGAAAGTTCGTCGTGTCCAAGCATCACGTGATGATCGGGTGCTATAGACTCTACGCTCACATACAACGGGTGCAAGCCAGTTTTGCACACGCGGAAATACTTGGGTCTAACTTGACGAGCCTTGCATGTACAGACATGGCCTCGGAACACAAGAACCGAAAGGTTAAGCATGAGTCATATGAATGATATGATCGACACTTCGTTGTCCACCATTGAAACCACATCTCTTCTCGTGATGATCGGATTAGGTGTGGTGAATTTGGATCGTGTTCACTAAACAACTTGAGGGATGTTGAATTTAGTGGGAGTTCATCTAGTAATTTGATTAAAAGTTGAACTAGTTATCATGAACGTAGTCTAAATTGTACTTGCCAATACTGTAGATCACATGGCCAAGTCCAACTTCAACTTCAACGTTTTTGCTGAGAAGGAAAAGCTTGGAAACAATGGGTCTAACTTCACCAATTGGTTCCGCAATCTAAGAATCATTCTCTCTGGCGGTCAAAAGGACTATGTCCTTGGGAAAGCGTTAGGTGACCCCCTTGCAATCGCTTTACCGATGAGAAAGCTGTCTATCGATCAAGCAAAGATGATTATGGTGTGATTAAGAGCACCATGTTGTTTGCTATGGAACCGAACTTCAAAATCGTTTGAAGACTATCCTGCCCTTTGAGATTCTCAAGAGCCGAAAACCATGTTTCCACTCAGCCTCGAGAGATATGAGATCTCCGAGAAGTTCTTTAAGCGCAAGATGGAGGAAGGGAGTTCCGTTAGTGAGCACGCCATTAAGATGACGGCTGCACTCAACGCTTGAGCAACCTGGAATGCACGATTCGGAGGAGCTCAAGATTGACAGGGTTCTGCAATCACTCCCTCCCAGCTACAAAAGTTTTGTAGTGACTCATAATCAGATTGGTTCCACTGATACAATCACCGAGCTCTTCGCAAAGCTGAAGGCCGCAGAAGTGGACATCAAAAAGGATAATCATGTGTTGATGGTCAACAAGCCCACCTTCAAGAAAGGTAAGGGAGCGAAGAAGCCCTTCAAGAAAGGCAGCGGCAAGCGCGTTGCCCCTGCTGAGAAGAAGCTCAGGTCTGGTCCTAAGTCGGACACTGAGTGCTTCTATTGCAAGGACAAGGGTCACTGGAAGCGCAGCTGTCCGAAGTACTTAGCGGACAAGAAGGCTGGCACCATCAAAGGTATATTTGATATACATATTATTGATGTTTTCCTTACTAGCCCTCGTTGTAGTGCCTGGGTATTTGATACCGGTTCAGTTGCTAATATTTGTAACTCGAAACAGGAGCTACGGAATAGACGGCGGCTTGCGAGGGATGAGGTGACGATGCGCGTTGGCAACGGATCAAGAGTTGATGTGATGGCCGTCGGCACGCTCTCCTTAGTTTTACCTTCGGGATTAGTTTTAAACCTTAATAAGTGTTATTATGTGCCTGCGTTGAGCATGAACATTATTTCTGGATCTTGTTTATTGTAAGACGGTTATTCATTTAAATCGGAGAATAATGGTTGTTCTATTTATATGAGTAACATCTTTTATGGTCATGCACCTATTGTGAATGGTTTATTTCTTCTAAATCTCGAAAGGGATGAAACACACATCCATAACATTGAGGCTAAGAGATGCAAAGTAGATAGTGATAATACTACTTATTTGTGGCAATCGTCTAGGTCATATTGGTGTAAAGCGCATGAAGAAACTCCATTCGATGGACTTTTGGAGTCTCTTGATTTTGAATCATTTGACACATGCGAACCATGCCTCATGGGCAAGATGATCAAAACCCGTTCTCGGTATGATGGAGCGAAACGGACTTGATGGAAATCATACATACCGATGTATGCGACCGATGAGTGTTTGACGCGGTGGATATCGCTATTTTCTCACTTTTACCGATGACTTAAGTAGATATGGGTATATCTATTTAATGAAACATAAATCTGAAACATTTGAAAAGTTCAAGGAATTTCAGAATGAAGTGGAGAACCATCGTAACAGAAAGATTAAGTTTCTATGATCCGATCGTGGGGGCGAATATTTGAGTTATGATTTTCTCATGCATCTTAAAGCAAGCGGAATTGTTTCGCAACTCACGCCACCCGGAACACCACAGCGCAATGGTGTGTCTGAACGCTGAAATCGAACCTTATTAGATATGGTTCGATCAATGATGTCTCTTACTGATTTGCCGTTATCATTTTGGGGTTATGCATTAGAAACCGCTGCATTCACTTTAAATAGGGCACCATCTAAATACGTTGAGACGACACCGTATGAACTGTGGTTTGGTGCGAAACCTAAGTTGTCGTTTCTTAAAGTTTGGGGATGCGAAGCTTACGTCAAGAAGTTGATGCCGGACAAGCTCGAACCCAAAGCGGAGAAATGCGTCTTCATAGGATACCCTAAAGAAACTATTGGGTATACCTTCTATCACATAACCGAAGGCAAAGTGTTTGTCGAAAAGAACGGTTCCTTTCTTGAGAAGGAGTTTCTCTCGAAAGAAGTGAGTGGGAGGAAAGTAGAGCTAGACGAGGTTATTGAACCTTCTCTTGAATTGGAGAGTAGCGCAAAGACTGAAATTGTTCCAAAGGCTCTCTGCACCAACAATAGAGGAAGCTAATGACAAGGATCATGAAGCTGGATGATGTCGCATCGAACGTCGCAGTCGACAAGGTCACGTGCCCTCCCGAGTGGTACGGCAACCTGTCTTGACTGTCTTGTTAGTAGAAAAGGAACCACGAACTATGAGGAAGCGATGATGAGCCCAGACTCTGAGAAATGGCTAGAAGCCATGAAATCCGAATTGGGATCCATGAGCGAAAACCAAGTATGGACTTTGGTGGACCCTCCTAGCGACCGAAAGGCCGTTGAGTGCAAATGGATCTTCAAGAAGAAAACGGACACGGATGGTAATGTTACCGTCTATAAAGCATGGCTTGTCGCGAAAGGTTTTCGACAAGTTCAAGGTGTTGACTACGATGAGACTTTCTCTCCCGTAGCGATGTTTATGTCCATCCGGATTTTATTAGCAATTGCTGTGCTTCATGATTATGAAATATGGCAGATGGATGTCAAGACCGCGTTCCTCAATGGCAACATTGATGAAGAGTTGTATATGATGCAACCCGAAGGTTTTGTCGATCCTAAGGATGCTGATAAAGTATGCAAACTTCAGCGTTCCATTTATGGACTGAAGCAAGCATCTCGGAGTTGGAACCTTCATTTTGATCAAGTGATCAAGAGCTTTGGATTTGTTCCAAATTGCTACGAAGCTTGCATCTACAAGAAAGTGAGTGGGAGCTCGGTGACGTTTCTGGTACTATATGTGGATGACATATTGATTATTGGAAATGACATCAACATGCTTAACGATGTGAAGAGTTATTTGAACAAGTGTTTTTCAATGAAAGACCTAGGTGAAGCTGCTTATATATTGGGCATCAATATCTATAGAGATAGACAAAGACTCTTGATAGCTTTAAGCCAGAGTACATACCTAGACAAAGTTCTGAAAAGGTTCAGAATGGATAAGGCAAAGAAAGGTTCGGTGCCTATGTTGTCAGGTAAGATATTGAGCAAGGCTCAGTGTCCAGCTACGGTAAATGATAGGGAAGCTATGAGCAAAGTGCCTTATGACTCGGCCATAGGTTCCATCATGTATGCCATGATGTGTACTAGACCGGATGTGTCCAATGCTCTTAGTTTGACGAGCAGATATCAAAGTGATCCAGGAGTGGAACACTGGACAGCCGTGAAGAACATCCTAAAGTACCTAAATAGGACTAAAGAAATGTTCTTAGTCTATGGGGGTGATGAACAACTTGTCGTAAAAGGTTCGTGGACGCTAGTTTTGACACCGACAAGGATGATTCTAAATCTCAGATAGGATACTTGTATATTTTGAATGGAGGAGCTGTGAGCTGGAGAAGCTGCAAGCAAAGCGTGATCGCGGGATCTACAGTAGAAGCGGAATACATGGCTGCTGCAGAAGCGTCAAGTGAAGGAGTTTGGATCAGAAACTTCATCACTGAGCTTGGCGTGGTTCCAAGTGCATTGGACCCACTGGAGATATTGTGTGACAACACTGGCGCCATAGCACTCGCTAAGGAACCAAGATATCATCCAAAGACCAAGCATATCAACATAAGTTTCATATAATCCGAGATTATATAGCGATGGAGATCTGAAGATTAGCAAAGTGCATACAGATCCGAATGTCGCAAATCCGTTGACTAAACCTCTTCCACGTGAAAACATGATCGACCTCGATTGCCATGGGTGTGAGATTGTTGCCAAATGTAAACTAGATTATTGACTCTAGTGCAAGTGGGAGATCTGGAATTATGCCCTAGAGGCAATAATAAATATGTTATTATTATAATTCTTGTTCATGATAATGTTTATATTCCATGCTAGAATTGTATTAGCGAAACTTTAATACTTGTGTGGTTTGTGAACAACACCGTGTCCCTAGTACGCCTCTAAGGACTAGCTCATTGATTAATGATGGTTAAGGTTTCCTAACCATGGACATGAGTTGTCGACATAATGAGATCATATCATTGGGAGAATGATATGGTGGATGACCCAAACTAAGCAAAGCAATTAGATCGTGTCATCGTGTTCGTCTTTGCGAAGCTTTTCTTATGTCAAATATTGTATTCCTTAGACCATGAGATAATACAACTCCTGTATCGGAAGAAAGCTTTGATGTTATCAAACGTCATCCTATGAGAGGGTGATCATAAAGGTGTCTCTCGGTGATCGGAAAGTATCTTGGGTTGTATGTATCGAGATGGGATTTGTCCTCCCAAGTCGGAGAGATATACTTGGGCCCACTCGGTAATAGATATCAACACCGCTTGCAAGCATGTGGTTAAGGAGTTAATCACAAAGTGATATCGGATTACGAACGAGTAAAGTACTTCGTGAACGAGATTGAACTAGGTATGGCTGATGCACGATCGAATCTCGGGCAAGTAAAATATCGCGAGACAAGGGAATATATATGGGATTGATTGAATCGCATCGTGGTTCATCCGATATGATCATCGATGAATGTGTGGAGTAAATATGGGTTTCTAGACCCGTTGTTGATTATTGATAGAAGATCATGTGCGCATATTCTCGAACCCAGGTCACACACTTAACGTGTCTTGATGCTAGGATAGATTGGATAATTGGTTTATGAGTTTTTGTTCGAGTCTCGGATGGTATCCGGGACATCACGAGAGGTTCCGGAGTGGTCCGGAGAATAAGATTCATATAAGGCAGTGCAGTTTTTGGAGTTCGGAATTGTTCCGGGTTAATCGGTATTGTACCGAAAGCTTCTAGAACCTTCCGGAAGGGGACCAACGTGGCCCACCTTCCGGGAGGGGGCATGGGCCTATGAGGGAGTGCCCTGGCCGCATTGGGCCAGGGGCACAAGGCCCCATAGGTCTCAGCCGGCCAAGGGGGTTTTAAACTCGAGATAGACCTTCTAGAAGGGGGGGTTTCCTTGCCCCCCACTCCTTATCCTTTGGGGCCGCCGGTTTGGGCTTGGGGGAGGGGCTAGGGCTGCGCCCCCTCTATATAAAGAGGGGTGGGGGCGCACAAACCCCTCACACCTTCCCCTCCAACCCAAGCTGCCCTGCTGCCCTCCTCTCTCCCTCCCGACTGCTTGTAGGCGAAGCCCTGCTGCAGAAATTCTCCACCAATTGCACCGCGCCGTCGCGTTGTAGATCCAACCCATCTCTCCACCATACTTGCTGGACCAAGGAAGGAGGAAACGTCGAGGTGCTGCACGTGTGCATCTCACGGAGGCACCGCCACTTGTGGTGCTAGATCGGATCGGATCACGAGGAGGAGAAGCGAGTACGACTACATCACCCACGTTCCGACGAACGTTCATTGTTGAATCTTCAAGGGTATGAAGATCTAATCCAATCTCTCTCGTTGTTTGCATCTCCTAGATTAGATCTTGGCTTTCCCTCTGTTCGCATCCGTAGAAAATTTTGATTTACTATGTCGTGAAACCCTTCAATCTTCCTGCCATTTCTCACTATATATAAATGTAGGGTTGGCCTCCATTGTCATTGCACATCTCTAGACTCATATCTGCAACCTCATCACTCCTTCCCATGACTTCCACCATAGCACTAACCCCCAGGGAGGCGGAGGTGCTTTGCACCTCGAACTACCCCTGCCCGCCGGGCTACTGTGTCCCCGTCGGCTGGATGCTGAGCGCCGGAGGCGTGCCGGTTCCTCTTGTCCCTCTAGGTGTGGCGCGCCGGATGGCCATCACGAACCACTACTACTTCGAGCTCACGCCAGAGCAGCGGAGGAATCCCAGATGGCATCCCGACTATTTCCCGACTTGGGAAGCCTTCTTCGTGGATCGACGTGAGAGGGCGCTCGCCAGGCACGAGGAGGACGGCCACCTCATCTGAACTTCAACGAGGCCGGCCGTCGGCTGTGGTGGCGCGACCGGACTCTCCAGAGTGTCATGGCCTACGACACGGCTGCCGACTCTAACCCCCGCCTGCGCTACCCTCAAGTCCATCCCACTCATACTCAGCCTTCAAGGTTCAACTACGGCGACCCCGACGACGACAACGACGACGGCCGCGGCGAGTACGATGACTACAATGGCGAGTATTACAGGTGTAGGCAGTAGCATGACTGAATCACTCCAACATTGCAAAACAAGTTTTGCCGATTGTGGCTTAATCTGGCCATGTATCTTAATTTTCAGTTCTTCTATGTAACTTTGTGTTAGTTGTGTTATGTACTTTGATTCCAGTTATATAATAATAAATTTTTCTTTCCGCCCATTATTTCCCGTCCTTTTTTTCCCGCCCATTAATATATAAAAATATAAGTTAATTCAAATGCAAATTAAAAATATAAAATGGTTTTGAATTAGTTATTCAAATCCAAACACTTTTTATGTTTAAAGTTTTTCTAAATTCCAAATTAATATTCAAAAAATATAAGTTAATTCATTTTTAATTTTAAATGGTTCATAGTTTAATTGGTTACATTAATTATTTTTAAAAACAGAAAATGGTTTTGAATTATTTATTCAAATTCAAACACTTTTTATGTTTAAAGTTTTTCTAAATTCCAAATTAATATTCAAAAAATATAAGTTAATTCATTTTTAATTTTAAATGGTTGCATTAATTATTTTTAAAAATAGAAAATGGTTTTGAATTAGTTATTCAAATCCAAACACTTTTTATGTTTAAAGTTTTTCTAAATTCCAAATTAATATTCAAAAAATATAAGTTAATTCATTTTTATTTTTAATGGTTCATATTTTAAATGGTTACATTAATTATTTTTTAAAAACATAAAATGGTTTTGAATTAGTTATTCAAATCCAAACACTTTTTATGTTTAAAGTTTTTCTAATTTCCAAATTAATATTCAAAAAATATAAGTTAATTCATTTTTAATTTTAAATGGTTGCATTAATTATTTTTAAAAATAGAAAATGGTTTTGAATTAGTTATTCAAATCCAAACACTTTTTATGTTTAAATATTTTCTAAATTCCAAATTAATATTCAAAAAATATAAGTTAATTCATTTTTAATTTTAAATGGTTCATGTTTTAAATGGTTACATTAATTATTTTTTAAAAACATAAAATGGTTTTGAATTAGTTATTCAAATCCAAACACTTTTTCTGTTTAAAGTTTTTCTAAATTCCAAATTAATATTCAAAAAATATAAGTTAATTCATTTTTAATTTTAAATGGTTACATTAATTATTTTTAAAAATAGAAAATGGTTTTGAATTAGTTATTCAAATCCAAACACTTTTTATGCTTAAAGTTTTTCTAAATTCCAAATTAATATTCAAAAAATATAAGTTAGTTCATTTTTAATTTTAAATGGTTCATAGTTTAAATGGTTACATTAATTATTTTAAAAAACAAAAAATGGTTTTGAATTAGTTATTCAAATTCAAACACTTTTTATGTTTAAAGTTTTTCTAAATTCCAAAGTAATTATCATTTAAAAAACATTACAAATTTAAACCCCAAAATAAAAAATAAGGCGGAAACAAATAGAAAATTCCTGATTTTTTTTGAAAACAGGGTCATATGTCCTGGTTGGAGACACCAACCGGGACTAAAGACCCCTGCGCGCGCCCCTTTGTCTGCTGAAAAAAGTGGAGTATACGTCCCTGTTGGTGGCTCCAACCGGGACATATGACCCTTTAGTCCCGGTTGGAGCCAACAACAGGGACAAAAGGTCCTTTGGTTATAACTGGGTACCCTTCCTTTTCTTCTTCCCCATCTCACAATCTCTTCTCGACGATGCCAGTCGCTGCCCAAAGACGCCTACCGCCGCCTCGCCCAAGCGTGCAGGAAGCTTCGTCTCGTTGCCCCGAGGCTTCTCCCTGAAGGAACCGGCCCCGCTCGCTCCCAAACGTCGCCAACGACTCTGTCTCCCTCGAGCCCGACGACCGCCGCCATCGATTCGCTGGCTCCCGACCTCGCCTCGCCTACCCGACACCACCACCGCACACCTGGTGAGCTGCTGGTCCTCGTGGACCCTCTCTCTCGCCCCTCTCGCTCTGGTTCCTCCTCCCCGTCGACCACCTGCCACCACCGTATCTCACCGTCCTCGTGCTCCCCTCTCCGGTGACCTTTTCGAGGCGGAGCCGCTACTCTTTGGCTCGCCTCAACCTCATCTCTCTAACGCGCGCACGCACGCGCCCTAGATCGCCCCTAACGCCGTTCCCCGTCACCGTCCTGCAAGCCACCGTCGGCGTGATGTCATCCTGACGTCACCAGTGCGTCAGCACGCGCGCAGACCCAGTCAAGGGTCAGCCAGGGACCCACTTTGCCTACGTGGCTTGCCTATGTGGCCTCTGTCCCACAGGTCAGCCTCTCTGGCTAGCCCCAGCCCGAGTGAAAAATGCCCCTGAACCACTTTTGCTTGTGTGGCTACTGAGGTGGCTCCGGGCCCCTCTGTCAGTCACTGTGGCTAGGTATGCCTGCGGTGTAAAAAGTTTAACCAGCTTTTAATAATTTCAGAAATAATTATAATCTTATAAATTCAATAACTTTTAATCTATAAGTCGGAAAAATATGAATAATATATCAAAATGTTCAGAAAAATGAAACCTAGATATCTAAGCTATAATCATGCATTGTTCAACAACTTAAATGAAAAGTTTAATTAGAATAACAAATCCATCCCTCTCATGTGTTCCAGAGTTTCTCCGAGTTAGGGTTTTCACCCCTCGGAACCCCGATTAATTGTAGAGCATGCTTTAGGGTTACATTTCAATGCAATTCAACTTGTCATATCATCATACTTGCTTGAGCATTGCATCAATGCCATGTGTTGATTGTTTCCCTTTCTTTCTGGTGTTTGGTTCTTCCCGGTAGAATACGATATCGAGATCGAAGCCAGAGATCAACACCGTCGAAGCTCGAAGACAAATACTTGACCAACTGTAATCAAGTCAAGTACAAGGATCCCGAAGCTCTGCTTTCGGCTATCAACAGGCAAAGGAAAGCATAGCCCCACCATGATATAATCCTATGATTTCGAAAGCATTTCAATTCTTGCCATGATGCATACAATTCTACTGTGGTCTTTTATCGATAGATAGAGTGTCCTATCTGTTGCATTACTCCCTTTGAGATTATATTACCTGATCCACTACTCCTAGCATATTAGGTTTATTAGTTTGGATTATTAGGTTTATTATTAGTTAGGTTTATTAATTAGTTAGGTATTATTAGTCTTCGACCCACTGGTCAGTCACTGTGGGTAGCCCCAGACCCGACGAAAAACTACCCCCCTAGTTTAAACCCTAGTTTAGTTAAAGAAATATCGACACCCCTTATGTACATGTGGGTTCTCCGGTGTGTACTTGCTAGGGCATCCCGAACCCTTTTAAATCGATGTTGCACCTAGGGTTAGTGTAGAATCTCTAAATCTGACATGTCATACATATTGATTACGCATTGTATTATGCCATGTATTGATTGCCGCCTTTCTTTCCGGTATTGGTTCTTCGCGATAGGATCCGAGCCCGAGGGTTTCTCCGAATTAGGGTTTCTGATGTTGTAAATTCATTTTTATTATTGTGTATGTATATATTAGGGTTTCTCTAAATTAGGGTTTATATATCTCAACACCGTACCTAAAATTCTCCCTTAGCCGCTTTGACTTATCCGTTTTTCCACCTATGCAGAAAATATGGACCCACGCGACAGAGACGAAGAAAAGGAAGAGTTGATCCAAGGTGTGATCCGCGGGGAAGAAAATCTAGATGTATCAACGTTTCTGAACAACTCCGGTGAGGGTGATCCTCTTTTTGCCGGAAGAGACGACTTGTTTGAGGTTGAAGGTGATGCCTTCCGCGAGGGAGAAGGCGATGCCTTGTGTGATCGAGAAGACGACCGCTCCGGCGAGGTGCATCTAATATAATTAATTCATTAATTAATCATTTGCTATCTATATAGAAATAGTAACGACGATCTTTCTTCTTTTAGCCCTCCGGATCGAATATATCTACTGAAAAGAGAACCCGAGGCCCAACCAAAAAGTTGGGAGACCATGAAAGGTTCAAGATCGAAGATGTTGGTGAAGACGGCAAACCGACGGCTCCCGAAGTTGTCGCAAACAAATTTGTGGCACAATGCGGAGTAATCGTTAGGGACTTAATCCCGATCACCATTCGAAATTGGAATAGGCATGCTGATGCGGAAGAAGAGGGAACATGTTTATTTGTCCCTAACAAGGCCAAAGATTTACTGTGGAATAGGCTAATGCTTAATTTCAAACTACCGAAGATAGAGCTTGATCCAAATATGGAGGATCCAGTTGAGGACGCCTTAGAACATGGGAGAGCCATGGAGGCTAAGGTCAGGGAGTGTGCTTTGAAGAAGATGGGCCAGTGTTTCACCAACTGGAAGAAAAGATTGCACCTTGACTATGTCGTGAAAGAGAAGACTCTGGATTTCAAGAAGATTCAGTTTGAGAAGATAAAACCATTCTGGGTTGAGTTTGTGAATTACAAGACATCAGAAAAAGCTAAGAAAATGTCTCAGAATCTAATGTGAATGTCGCTAACAAGAAGTATCACCATACTATGGGGCAAGGTGGCTACAGGGCTGGCATTCCTAAGTGGGAGAAACTTGAGTAGGAACTGTGTGCTAAAAAGATCATCCCAGAGACAGACGATTGGATCGAACGTGCAAGGAATTGGTTTTACAGGCATGGGGGCAAGTTGGACTCAGAAGGGAAGTGTATATATAACATACGACATAAATAAGACCCCTTGCCAATCGAGAAGATGAGAAAAGCAGTAAAGGCTGTTAAAGATGGGGACTTCATTCCCAATAGAGATAATGATGAGCTCACACTCGCCCTTGGAAATAAGGAACATGATGGACAAACACGAGGCACAATAGGCTCCAAACCATGGAGGACTGGGTTTCCCGAAGAGAGGAAGAAATATCCTGATAGAAGCCGTCAGAGGAGAAAGGACAAGGCGGAAGTTGAAGCAGATATTCAGAAAGAGCGAATACGTATAATTGAAGAACGAATAAAGCAACAACAAGATGAAATTAACGCACTTAAAGAGCAAAGTACTACCGGCCCATCTCGAAAGACACCGCATTCGATGCTACCGCTATCGAATAATCGAAAAGCAGTGTGGCTTCCATCGAGGTCCCGTGATGACAATGACGGCGACGATTGCACCGATGATGGCTCCTGTTGGCTACCCAGTGGATGATATCACACAGATGACACACTGCGAGCTACATGTCAAAGTTGTGAACATATCAATGAAGGTGGCGGTCGGCTATGCCTTACCAATTTGACCCACACCAACTTACCACTATCGTCCGGTTCCACAGGGTTACGCTGTTGTCGGGGTTGATGAAATCATGCCCACCTTTAAAGTTTTGAAGCTTGACTATCCCGCAGGTGAAGGGGATGTGACTGAACTGGGAGACGCAACAAACGTCACCATTCTATGGCCAAAGGAATATATCGTGCTTCGAAATCACACGCCAAGGCCATCTTCGCCGCCGCCTCACCCGTCTCTCCGAGGTCGCCGCCATGCAGCCGCCTCGCCGCCTCACCCGGCCCGCTGCCTCACCCGTCTCCGCCGCCTCACCAATCCGCGCAGCCATCGCCATGACCATCGCCGCGCCTCGGATAAAAGCATAAGCGCATCGCTACTCAAGGCCGTATAAGCGATCGCCGAAACGTAAAGAAGATCCTTTTCCAAAAGTACCAAAGGTTCCTCCCAAGAGAGCTTATGACTGTACTGAAGAGGAGACTATGGCTATCGTTGATGCGTAAACGACAGTTGCCGCTGTCGAGGCGGCCGAAGAGCCATAGTTCCCAAAGACCAAAGAAGAAAAGCGAGTGTTCAAAATGCTAAAGACTCTTCATCAACCCGAGCCAAAGTCATCATCGACTATGAGCGTTCTATTCTCAAGTCACATGCGCACAACAAGCCTCAAAAGGCGATCGATGCAAGCGATAAATCTGTTGCCCAGCTCGGAGAACAAGCAAAATAGTCTTGCGCCCCTCTCAAGGTGATTTCCCATACAAATGTAGGGTCGAGCAAATATGGGGTCGAAGAGCAGTATGATCCAGAGGTAGTTGCACAATATAGAGAAGCTGCCGCTGCTCAAGGTATGAGTATTGCCCAGTACTTATCCCAGTTAGAGTACTTCCCCGTGAGTGAAGTAGCATACAAATACCAGTACAACAAACCTCTCGTCAAACCCGAGGAGGTAAATAATCTTTCAATAAAAATGCGAAGATTGCATAACTAGTACATGCATGCCACAAAGGTCGGGGCTAACTGGATAGTACTGAGGGTTACAAAAAAACATTATGGGAAAGAAATAGATGACATGATATCCATTGAATTTGATGAACTATTTCAATTATTCAATCAAGACGCCTTGGACAAATCGATCATCAGTGCCTATTGTCTGTAAGAAATAATTCTATAATTAATTTAGTCTCTAGCTATCTCACATTGTTTATTGCATGTATATAATCACATTATAATATGTAGAATGAAGATTCTCGAATGCAGCAGAGGACAAATCTATGACATTGGCTTCATTGACCCATATTGGGTTCATCAAGCTAATCTCAAAACAATCCCCCAGGATACGGAGGATAATATTGTACACGCGTTAAGGTTTCAAGAAACCAGAAGGGAAATACTAATTCCTTACAACTTCGAGTGAGTGTTATTGTCGTGTATACACTTTCTATTTCGCTTACTCGATGTTAAGTATATAATTGATTAGTTATGCATGCGTAGATTCCACTATATTCTATTAATCATTCAACTTGACAAAGAGCGTGTACTAGTCATGGACTCGAAACATAAACCCCTTGAGCAGTGGAAGGACATGCAGATGCTTCTGCAGCGGTAATTCTAATCATTACGACACTATATCGGCAACGTTCGTAAATTTTATGATATCAACTAATTAGTAACTTCTTTTATTCGTTTTCTTCGCCGAGCAGCGTTTGGAAACGGTTCACCAACAAGGCTAGGGGTGTTTGGAAAGATGAGCTTACATTTCAAGCACTAGATGTAACCACAACTAGCTAGATCCGCGCATCTCTTTGATTCTAGTTTTGATACCGTTATTATCATGCTTGATTATTATTTTGATTGAACTATGTTCTCGTAAAGTGCCTGACGCAGGGACCAGGGAACGATTAATGTGGATACTATGTTTGCGAGTTTATCCGGCAGACGTGTTGTGAGAAGGGCAGAAATTTAGAGCAATTCCACGTACGTAAACAATTTCTATAGTTTTTAATTACCATCAAATTGTGTTTAGTTTCATTCATATAGGCTGACTCCTTTTTAAAATCAGAAAACGTCTACGGAACGGTCTTCTGACAAAGGATCGCGTACAAGCAATTCAGGAGGAATTGGCGGGATTCTTGGATGCAGAAGTCCTAAACCCAAAAGAGGAATACTATTCGGATGTGTATAAACAATAGAGATTGTACAAAGAGCTTATTTTATATGTAGTGCATGAACTCGATCCGTGTATCGAATCTAATATGTTCGACACTTGGATCTATATTGTCATGATAATCTTGTGTAATATAATGGTTCCTTCATTGATGAGTGCAAAAACACTAAATAAATAATAAAATAACATAAATGAATTCTCTGCCACGGCACAAAAAATGGCCAAAATGCTGCCGCGACAACAAAAGTTGTCAAAATGAATTCTTCGCCGCGGCAGAGAAATGTTTCAAATCTCTGCAGCGGCAAAGAGTTATTTGTCCCGGTTCGTGTTACGAACCGGACGTTCCCCTCGCCCTACTGCCACGTGTACCTTTTGTCCCGGGTTGGTGGACGATTAAAGTTGGGACTTTAGTCCCGATGCTTCTGGCCGTGAACCCAGCCCACTTACCAACCGGGACACATGGGGCTGTTCCCACTAGTGGGCTCCACCAAATTAAGAAGGATTTCTGGAGAACAGTACAATACTCCTGCCCGGGTTCCCTCCAACAATGATAGTAACAATCATCCCTTTCCCTTTGAGCAATAGCGGCTCCTAACCATGTCACGATCGCACTTCCACAGTGACAGAAACCACACCGATGGCCCTGGCTATATATGCATGGAAGCCAAAAACAGCACACTTTACACGTTGTATACATCAGCCTCGTAGTCGTAGACCATCACCACCTCGCTCGCAATCTCGATCGGTATCCCGATAGGTCCACCCTAGCTAGCCATGCATAATTCAGAAAACAGTAGGCGGCAGACAAGCTGAAACTATGCACACTTATTCTTTCCCCCGATGTGACGTGCTGCGCGCGGACCTTTCAGGCGGATCCTATAGGATGGCTCGTCGCCTACAGGAGGCACGTGGATAACGAGCTACGTAGTACAGTATGTGACAGGGGGAGGGAGATCGTCGGTGAGACTACTTGACAAGCAGCGTCGGTTCGTCCATCGGCCTGCGCACGTTTTCTCCCTCTATCTCTCTCGGTGTCTGCGCGGTGTGTGGCGTTGCTTGCGCGGTTGCGCGCTCGTCTGGTTAACTGATGCCGTGCGTCGTAAGATTTACCATGCATGTGGATGCAGGCGCTTCCACGTACTACGCCTGCGTTCGTTGGTGCAGCTGAACATCGATCATGCGTGCGTGCATGATGCTGGGCCAGGACTCGGAAAAATGGAGGAGCGAGCGTCCTGCTGGGTAGCTCGTTTTCTTAATTCTTGTGTAATCCACCGGCGGTGAGCAGTATGATCGATCGGCCGGACAGAAGAAGCCACGCATCGTACGTTAACAGTCACCTCTTTGTTACTTTCTTGATTAATTAATTAATTAATTAATTAATTAAAAGAAAGAGAAGGCTCTCGGGGCGTGGTGAAAAGTCTCGTGGTCGATCAAGCACCATATAATACGGTGCGCACGCGATAGCTTATTATTCTTTCACCTGTGTCGGGAACGCGAGCGAGCGCCTGCCTGAGACCGAAACGTCGTAGTCGTAAGTCGTAAGCGCGGGCGGGAGAGATCCGCGAGTGAGAACGACCGCGTACCCGTACGGAGATCACCGCCGGCATGAAGCATGATTGATTGAGGCGCAAGGGTGTCTGGTGTGGCAGAGGGGAGGCCGATGAGAAGCGAGCGGCCACTCCAGTCCAGTGACTGCGAAGGAAGAGCTGCGTGCGAGAGCGAGATAGAGAGAGAGACTTTACCCAAGTGTAAAGCAAGCAACACACGCGCGCACCACACCAACCTCAACCTGCCTTGCCCCCTCTACAGTTCTTCCCGCACGCCCCTCACGATTTCGCCCCCATTTTTTGCTCGGGGGTATAAAGGCAGGGGGCATAGGGCGGCCCAGGGCGCTCAGACCTCAGAGCATGGGGTGGCTCCGCTCCGTCGTCTCCCCGCTCAGGAAGCTCTGGTGCAGCAAGAACACGAGGCTGCAGCGGCGGAAGAGTACGTATGCTCCATCGTCAGCCTCGCTCTGTTCTTCAGGTTTCTCATGTACATACGGCGATGCTTACCCGATCATCGTTCTCTTTCTTGGGTGCAGAGAGAGGGATCTACATCCTGTACGACGACGTCAAGTCGTGCCAGTGCGAGGACGTGCACGTGCTCTGGTCCATCCTCGTGGAGTCCCACGGCCTGCCGCCTCCAACGCCCACGACGACCGTGCTCAGGCTCACCCGGTGATCGCATCCGTCGGCGGTCGATCGGCACCCCGCACCCTCTGAATAAGGAATGGCCGGCACGGTGTGGCCGCGCGTGGCTCCGTCTCCGTGGGAGGTGAAGAACTACTCCAGTATATATAGTTAGCATATGATTCTGATGCTTATAGGAGTTCAGTAGTACATTAATCTGGCCTTCGTCCGGCGCCTCTTTTGGAGCTGCTGCTGGGACGAGAGAGAATGCCCTTTGGTAGTACAAGGGCTGAAGCTGCTGCGTCTGCGTCAGCGGTTTGCTTCATGAGCGTGGTGATGGGCTCAGCCGAGCGCACCCCTCCTTTCAGTTTTTTATTATTTGATTGACGAGTCGTTTTCTGTCAAGACTGCATACATTCGGATGCAGGTCAATCCATCCCCCATATTGCTGGTCAAGAAAAAACTTCAAGTAGTAATAATTACTCTAGAATCTTCCGTCGCCAATTCTGTGTTTTCATCTTGATGTTTGCTTGCGCACATGAAGATTGCGCTTTTTAGTCTGCCTACGCAGGATTTTTGCGAAGAACAGATGTACATACAGAGTGTCTGCGAAAGAAGATGGGTCGGTCGTTGCTTTCAGTGTCTGTCTCGCTCTCGCTTGCCGTTTGCTGATGCTGGGCCGGTAGTCTCAGTGAGGCATATAACAGAGGAACGGCCTATACAGCCATGGAGGAATTGGGCTGCTCTCACAAAACTGTGCCCAGTTAGACTGCATTTGCAAAGCCTTCTTGCTGGGCCGAGCCTAGCAAAGAGAAGAGGAGAAGAGTTTTTTTTTTAAATTTGAATATAGAAGAGTTTTATACGAGAAGGTCGATTTAGAGCCCGTCCTCCATAGAGAACTTTATTATTATTTTTGAAAAAATTAAATTTAAAGATTCAGAAATCTCATAAAAGTATTTTCCATTCAAAATTTGCAGACATGTATTTCATATTGTTTTTTTAAGTAATGTATTTCATATTGTTGGCTACACGTATGTATTTTTTACAAAAGTATTTGATGATTTTTGAAAGAAAAAAACGGCCTCCTGTGTGAACGGGCTCCAAACTGATTTTCCGAGTTTTTGAACTCAGTTTTGTACGGACGTTTGGGTCCTTTTCTTTTGAGAGGGCTCCAAAGAAGTTTTCAAAGGAAAAACGAGAATTTTATTCGCCAAACGATCGTATTTCACTGGTGAGCGCAACGTGATGTGTACTATCTCATGCGCTTACTCTGAGCACGTGGCAAAAAAAATGTCTTAAACGTGACACGGCCTGTGTGAAGGGTAGCTTTTTTTTTTTGACAGAGTGTGAAGGGTAGCTTTTTTGATCAAAGTGTGAAGGGTAGCTGGGCAACTAGATGTCGTTTACTGCGCCTACAATGCGGACTAACGCTGGGCGTTCGGGTATACCCGATAATTCAGGTCGGGTAGTTCGGATTAATTGAAATTCGGGTTTTAGAAAATGGTGCTTGAAAAATGTCTTGTCCCATTGCTACCCGCTAGTTTGGGTAGTTATTTCGGGTTCGGGTTTGGGTTCGGGTATTTCCGAATTACCCGACAGACACAGCAATGAACAAGTTGTTGTAACATTTATGCAAAATTTCGACAGAGTTTCTGTAGTATTTTGACAACATTTTGACAGATAACAACAGTTCTATAATAGATGACAACATAACAGAATATTTTGCATCATAACAACAGTTCTTCTCAACTCTCAAGTATGAGTGCAAGTGTCCAGTTCAATAACAATCAACTCAAATGTTTAATAACAAGTAACAACAGTCCAGTCCAGTTCAAATGTTCGATAACAAGTAACACCAGTCAAGTTTCAGGACTTCAAAGTGAGGTCCAACCTCCAACAGTCCAACTCCAATCCTCTATTACTCCAACTTAGTTGCTTGTCTCTACAAATTACACAAACATAGGTTCATGAATCATGAATAAAAGTAGGAAAAATGGAGAATACGACAAGTCGACAACCTTAATAAATACATAAGATTTGAGAACGAGCACAAGTTTCTTATGACCTTACCTCACCGTGTTTAAGGTTTGGAGATTGACATGCTTGCAGTAGATTTAGAAGTTGATGTCGTATTTTTTATCACATTTGCCTTTTTCTTTGGAATAATGGAGGCCACCGAATTCCTCAATTAATTCTGCAAAGAGCGGAACAAGTATGCATGCATCCAACAATTAGAAAATATTGGTATTTTGGGCCTTTGGGACATGATTCAAGAAAATAAATACAAAGTAGTAAATGAGGTAGTATTTTTATCCTTTTCCATCTTAGCTAATTTCTCCATATTCTCCTGGATGTCAATAGGAGTAGTCCGACGTAGCCAATCTTGTGCGCAAACAAGAGCTTCCAGCATGAATGGAGTAAGTGAGGTTTGGAAGTCATCTAATATACGTCCACCTGTGCTGAAAGCCGACTCCGAAGCAACGGACATGATGGGTATGGAAAGGACATCACGTGCCAAGTGAGACAAGATGAGAAAACAGACTGCATTGATCTTCCACCAACCTAGAATATCAAACTTTCCTTCCTGGTCTTCACAATCTTCGACAAGATATTTATCAAGTTCTGACTTGGCATTAGAACTTGCACCATTGTTCATCTTTAACTTCTTCGCAATAACATCCTTCAACATGCTTCCTCTTACCACCTTTGATACTCTCGTCTCATCTACTTCAGCTGTTCCTTCAGTTGAAGCATACATTTGCCTATACTCTTCAAACAAATCATTCAGACAAGTTGTAGTTGCTGTCCAAACCAGTTGTCCATTTTCTTGTCCAAATATCTCTTCAATTACAGCATTAGTGTAGTTAGATAATTTGTATCTTGGATCAACAATTGCTACAATAAAAATCAGCAAGTTAATATTCTCCTTTTCCTTCTCCTTTCCTTTTCCCTTCTTGCCCTTCTTCTCACCTCCCTTTACAATTTGTTCTTCAGTGTCCATCTCATGCATTCTCTCCTTGTTGTTGATGTGCCAAAGGCCCCAATATTTGTTATATTTCTCTTTCATTCTTTGTCCCATAGCAACTTGCAAAGCATCTTCACTTTCTAGCCAAGTTTTAATCAACAAGTGCACTTCTGCAATCTCATGAAATAAACTGTTGCAAGTGACACTAAGACTAGCGGATACTCGAGTTGTAAGCTCAAAGAAATGACCTAGAAGATCTTCCATCTTATTTGCATTCTCCCAATCTAGTTCTTCAGGGCATCCAAACCCATCATTCTCTTCAGACAGAGCATACCTGTAATTGAAATCCTCCTCGGCTAACCTCAAGAACACCTTTTCATACACATTTGCAGCTTTAAGCATTATATAGGTGGAGTTCCGCCTAGTTGGGACATCAATCTTTAAAAATGTCTTGATGTCCACCTTCTCTTCTATTACAAATTCCTTAAACTTCTCCAATCTAGTTTCACCATTTCTAATGTATCTAACAGCACCTCGTACACGCTTTACCGAGGGGTCGACTTCCTTTAGGCCATCTTACACAATGAGGTTAAGAATGTGTGCAACACATCTCATGTGCATGTACTTTCCCTTTGCTATGTTGGATCCAGGTGTTTTGTTCAGCTGCCTCCTCACGTACACAATACCACCATCATTGGCACATGCATTATCAACAGTCATTCAGCCATGCATTTCAGCAAATTCTTACCAATATCCTCCCCCTTGTGCCCTTTTATCAAGAAGTTGATGACCTTCTTCTGCAAAATCCAGTTGTCATCAATAAAACTTGTTGTCAGAGTCATATAACCATCTTGCTGCTGGGATGTCCAGCAATCTGTTGTTAGACACACCATTTGACAAGATTCTTTGAAAAATTTCTTCAACTTGGCTTCTCTTGGAAGTAACATCGCACAACGCCTCGGGTGGTGGTTCTTATAGATGGCACATTGAAACGTGGACAGGCTTTGGACATAAATTTCCGAAAGACTGATTTCTCACCAAAAGCAAATGGCAGCTCGTCTTCAATGATCATCTCAGTAAAAGCTTGCCTAATAGCTTCTTGATCAAACTTGTAGTTTCCAGGGTGTTCCCCTGGAGTTATTTGCAGCAAAGATTGAGTTGGGTCTTTAGCCAGCTTGTGCGGATTGCGTTTACACGCATTGAAGTGCCTCCTCAAAGCTGATGTACCATCCTTCTTTGATTCATCCTTGATTTCACGTGTGCAATACTTGCAGCTACCAGCCCTCACAACATTAGCACCATCTCTCACCTTGTTGAAGTGCTCCCACATGTCCGACCTTGCTGCCATCTCCCTCCTTCCTTGATTTACTGCAGCTGCAGGTTCCTTGTCCACATCAACGACCTCATATTGAGTATCTTTCTCATGTGCTTCTGCATGCGAAGATTGACCTGTTGATGGGTTGGAACGAGTGTTGGCCTCTTCATCCATATCCATGTGTGTGTCAGATTCTGACATCTATAAGACAAGTAGACAATAATTTTTCAGTTTACATTTATAGAAAGTAGAAAAATAAATCTTAGTTCATTTGTATACAAAAATAAAACTAAGCTCACAAACAAACCAGTACATACATGATAAATAAAAGCATCAGTACAGGCTAGTAGCCTAGTAATCTGAATAAAAGCATCAATACATGCTAGTAGCCTAGTAGTCTGAATATATGCTAATTACTAGGAGTGATTTAGACTATAGCTATATAATCTAAATATAGCTATATAATCTGAATATATCTAGTATAATCTGAACCCAGGCTAGCTAGTAATCTGAATATAGGATAAATAGCTACGCTCCTGTAATCTGAATCAACAAGTGTAATCTGAATATACATAGCTACGCTCATATAATCTAAATAGGTTAAAAGCATCATTACTAGAAGTGATTTAGACATGCTAGTAGCCTAGTAGTATTGATTCACGCAGACACGCACAAAACATGAGACATGAGTGAATTCAGAAACGCGTTGGAGATTGGGGAATATGGATGACTTACAGTAGTCAGATTGATGGCTTGATTCACGAGTGAGGCTTGACCGCTTGATGCCTTGATGCCTAATGGATGATGGCGTCGCTCAGTCGTCATGCAGCACCGCCGTAGCCCGGAACCTTGCGTCGCGGTCGTCGGATCAGCGTGCTCCGGGAATGAGACAAGGGCTCCTAGTCGACTGTAGGGCGATGCGGATTGGGAGGGCGGCGACGGATTGTAGCGGGCTAGCGGCGCGCCGACACAGGCGCGGCGGTGATGAATCTAGGGTTTGCGAGCCGAACTCGGGAGGAGTGCGGCGCCACTGGGGGGAGAGTGGAGGATTTGCAGGAGTAGGTAGGGTTTGCGGCTGCGTGCAGGAATGTTTTGGGCTGGGCCTCGCAGCCTCGGGGAATACCTGGTTTTTAGTCATAGTTCGAGTGCCTCGGGTACCCGCGGAGCGAACCCGAGTTGCCCGAAAATAATTCGGGTTTTGACATTAGCCACCCGTTCTGCTGATCGGTTTTTTCGGGTACGGGTACTTCGGGTTCGGGTGCGGGTAATTCGGGTTCGGGCTTCGGATCTCGGGTTTTATGCCCGGCGTGAATGCGGACGTCACGCCAAATACCCATTTTCTCCGAAAGATGCATGGAAGTTTTCTGAGAAAGATTCACATAAAATTTGATAAAATTATTATAGTTTATGAGTTGCTCTTTTTTTGAGAAAATTTATGAGTTACTCGAATGGAGACATGTATGTGGTTCCTTCGTACATGTACAATTTTTATAAGCATAATTTCATTCGGTAAATACATAATTCCAGTGCAGAATTATGGATTCACATTTTGTACTTTGTGTGTAGTCCTAAATAAAAAGATCTCTTAATGGAATTTTGAATGCACACTCATCTGTATGCACATGTAACATGTTCATATTTTCTGAAAAACTTTACTATATATTTTGGTTATCTATAAAACCATTCCACTAAAAATTTATTTTGGATGTATGTGGATTCTCTTTCTCAAGAAAGGAAGAGTAGTGTTTATATGTGGTGTTGAGACTATTGTTTCTCCATTTTAGTCTTGTTTTATGATCTCTGTGGTTAACGAGGATCTTACTATTTCCTTATCAAATTGACAAGCGCATGTAGCCTTCGGAGGAGTGCGAACATAAAAAACATCCACTCTCATGACCCGCGTCGCCCCCTGTGGGCGACAAAGCCGCGTCGCGCCGCCTCTTCTGATGGCCCCTCCTTCTCCGCCTCCCCCCATTGTCGCCTGCGTGCGGCTTCATGCTAGGCGTGGACCCCAACGGCGGCGGCTATTCGCATTTCCCCTCCTGGTGGGGCTCTACATGGGGTAGGCGACTCCAGGTGGTGTCCTCATGCGGCAACGGTTCCGACTCGACAGCGGGACTACTCGACGCAATTCATGGCGGCGTGTTGGCAAAGTGGTGCGGCCGTTGGTGGTGGAGCTCTGCAGCAGTGCGGGTAAGAGGAGGCAGCGCCTGTTTAGCCCAGATCTAGGCCCCACTTGGGGCGGGCAAGTGGCTTTCCTGCAGTGGCTTGGCTTCATGGAGGTGGAAGTGGAGCGGCGACAGTCTCGGGGGACCGCGGTGCTGCGGTTGGCGGTGTTGTGAGGTCTTTACGGGCTTGATCTAGGCCCGGCCCGACCCATTATGGCTTGGTGTGTCCCTGCTGCCTTGATGGTGGCTCGGATCAACGTAGAACTTCATTGGGAGTCCCCAAGAGAAAGGTATGATGATCACAGTAGCAAGTCTTCCCTCAGTAAGAAACCAAGGTTATCGAACCAGTAGGAGGAAGGAAACAACTCAAAGGTGTTGCTAGCAACTTGGAAACCTGCACAACACAAACTCAAGATTTTGCCCCAACGAACAGTGAGGTTGTCAATCTCACCGGTTTGCTGAAAACAAAGGATTAACTGTATGATGTGGAAGGTAATGGTGGTTTGCAGAAAGTAAACAGTAACAATGAAAGATGTATCAATGGTAAAGATTGGACCAGAGTCCATAGTTCACTAGAGGTGTTCTCCTTAAGATAAACAAACATGGCATGCTGGATAAACAAATTACAGCAGGGCAATTGACAGGACTGAGCAAGGCCTAACAATGCAATACTAGACAATCATGATCCTATGAGATTTTATTGGACAATACAACAAGATACATAGACCGTCATCCAACTGCATCTATGACTAGTAATCCTCTTTCAGGTTATCATCCGAACCCCTTCCAGTATTAAGTTGCAAGCAACGGATAACTGCTTTAAGCAAAGTGTGTAAGGTAAACAATCCACTTGTTCCATGAACAAGAGACCGTTGTTTTCCCCCTAGTAGAAACATCACGTCTACAACCTTAGAGATTTCTGTCACTTCCCTTAGATTAAATAGAGGCATGAACCCACTATAGAGCATAAATACCCCTCCTAGAGTCACTAGCATCTACTTGGCCAATATAGCTACTAGAAACGGAGAGCATGCAAGATCACAAACATGATAGAATCAATAAGACAAAACCATTAATCAACCTGACATAGTAATCTCAATATCCATTGGATCCCCGTAAACACAACATGCATGAATACAAATAGATGATCTTGATCATGAACGGATCTCACAAGATCTAAACATGGTAGCACAAAGGAGGAGATACAACCATCTAGCTACTACATGGACCCGTAGTCCAAGGTGGAACTACTCACGCTTCATACCGGAGGCTGGCATGATGATGAAGAAGGCCTCCGGGATGATCTCCCCTCCGACAGCTGGGAAGAGTTTTAGATCCCCCCTATCTAGGGACGATGGTGGCGGTGGCTACAGACTGTTTCGTGGAAGATTGATCGGGTACTTAGGATTTTAGTATCGGGGGGTCTTTATAGGCGAAGAGGCGAGGCAGGGGGCAGCGTGCCGCACCCCTGTGCGTGGGCTAGAGTTAGTCTGCGTGGCTGTGGTGGCCTGGTGGCTCCCTCCGTCTCGTATTCGCTCAGACACCCACGGTAAAATATTGACCTTGGCTTTTGTCCCTTCCAATTCCGAGAATATTGATTTTCTGCCTTCTCCGAAATTAAAAACAGAATAAAACATACAACGGGTGTGGCATCTTGTTTGATAGGTTAGTCCGGAAAAACATATAAAAACACCTCAAAGTGTATACAAAGCAAAACAAAATAGATACTAAACAAGCATGGAACATCAAAAATTATAGATACGTTTTCAACGTATCATGCCTCATCCGGTAGGCTACCGCAATGGCGGTAGAGGCAGTTCCCTCCCGCTCGATTATAGTGCTAATATTCCCAAATAGTGTTGCACCCTCCTATTCTGCCTCTAGGCCTCGCGACAGTATCCACATGGAGACAACAAGGATGATGTCAAGACCGTGGTGGCGCAAGATGGTGGGCAGCGAAGTTGGTTGGAGTGCTTCGAAATGATTAGGGTTGTGGTTTTTTGGGGGTCAGGAAATCCCTGTCGGCTCGCCCGACACCGACACGGTGGCGCCTATTGGTATCGCCGGTACTTCTTAAAGGGCGTCAGGTGTACCCCTTCCCCACTCCCCTCCGAGTATCGGGGAAAATCCTAGGATCAGTCCGGGCAACATCGTCATCGTCGTCACATCCCTTCTTGAAGGTGTTTCTTGATACGAGGGGGTTCGAAGTACTAGGAGCATGGTGGGTCAAATTCAGAGGGCGCGACAGTTGCGGGTCATCTTTGCTTAGTCAATCTACCATTGTTGTATTGTTTTCTTTTTTCTTTCTTTTCCTTTGTTCTTGGGCTGATTTATGATGTTGTTTATATAGCGGGACGAAAACCTATTTCAAGAGGGTGTAGAGGATATTTTGTTTTTGTTCAAGGATCTCCGATGATGAACAAGAGTGTTAGAGGTGGATGATGGCCTGCAAGTGCACAGGTTCGTCAGAGCATATTTTCGTGGAAGTATTAATTCCAGTTTTTATATCGTTCCCAATAAAGAGCTTCGGTAAATGTTTTTATGCGGCATTGCTGTCGCACCCAAGGTGTCACGGGTCTTGAGTGAATTGACTGCAAGTGTTGGAGGTGGAAATGGGTGAATGAATAATAGAGGAAACTTAGGTAAAGGTAGTTGCAAAAATTAAATAACATAAAAGTAAAAGGAGGATGAAAGTATTCCGAGTTCCTGCAGATAAGTTAGACGCAGAGAGAAACAGTTCATGGTGATAGTGAATATGCCAAATGGATGAAATGGATAAGTGATTGTGATAATTCTTATTTATAAGTGAGTAGGAAAGCAACTCATATACCGACTAGAAGTCCTCATGGCAAATTCCTCCTTGTCCAATGATCCATTTGCTTGTTACCATAGTAATGGTCAGCATATTAATTAAGGTCTTTCGATCAGATCAAGGCTTTAATCTTGATAATTCCTTATTTATCCTCGAGTAGTACTAGCTCCGCATTGATATCGGTCGTGTCACTTGGGAGTCGCCGATTCGCTAGTAAACAAGTTCATATCTATGAGATATCGGGATTATGTTATTCGGGCCCTTAAATTAGACAACAAATATTAGATAAACATAGATATTCATTCTCACATTATAACAATCATGACAACAATCACAAATGGATGGAAATAAGAGAGGCACATCACATCTCACCAATCCCATATATCTCCCACGCCTATGGGGATTTACTTAGACATGAGAGGAAGATAGATCAAAAGCATAATAATATTGCAAAGCGAAATAATATCAACTTTACCGTAGTAAGCTATAATACTGTTTGGAGATTAAATTAAATACAAATCAAGACAAGATCAAAGTAATCAAACCCTAATCTTACAAGTGTCAATCTCTCTTTTTCTTTCTATAAGTGAGAATGGTTGTGGATTGAATGGATTAGAGGCTAGAGATCTTCGAAGAATAAGGCGATATTCTTCTCCTCTTTCAGGTCTGATCTCTCCTCTTTTGGAATGATTTGCGGCGGCTGTGGTCTGTTTTTCGTCTCTCCACCAATACAAAAGTTGCTTGTATTGATATAGCGAAGACGCTGGAGTGTCATACGGCCAGACGGTATGCTTCGGCCGTACCAGTGGTCATTACGTGCCCTGGACGTCTCTAATGCAGGGGGCATTAATTGAGGATTTGTTTCTTTTATTGTAAATAGATGCTTCAAGATCTTCCATAGATATTTATTACCTGAAATTCATCACAAGAAATCAAGATTTCTCTAATTTGCAATGTTAACATTAGTTTGAAAGATAAAATCCAATGAAACCCGATAAAAACCAAAGTAAAATCATCGGTAAAAAGTGTCGTAATTTGGAGCTATGAGAGGCCATCTCCTCAATTTCCATTAGGAACAGACCTTTTGGACTAGTTGTAGACGAGACTTAATAAGGATGAATGAGATTTAAAAAGAGCAAATTTAGAATATTTGATATGCGTATTTTTTCCTAAAATTATATTAGTCAACATGTTGTTCTTAATTAAATTAATAGCCCATGAAGCGAGTATTGCATCAAATAGGTTGTCAACATGTAGGCATAGCCAATCGTAGTATCGAGAAATGAGAAGTCAAATCACATGTTATCTTTCTCCTAAAAGGAATGTCGCTGATTTGTCGAGATTTATATGTATCTAGACGATGCAATGAGAAAATCTCATAATAATGACACACACGATGCAAATTCTTGGGGATTCTTTGCCAAAAACTAATAATCATTCTCGAAGGGATTCTTTGCCAAAAACTAATAATCATTCTCGAAGGGCTATTCGAGGCTTCGTCGGTCCACGTGAGTGTATAAGCGCAATAATAGGGAAAACACAACAAGTAGGATAGAGATGCATGTGCAAAACAAAAAGATTGAAAATCAGAAGAATTTTATTTACATGGTTTTTTCCCCACAAAAATAGGAAAACCACAAGAATCCTAATGAACATTACGAAATCAAATTCAAAACATATATAGAAAAGTAAAATTATCATGTTATTATGTCTCTAATTACGTCGGTCTTGTTTTCGTGCGTACAAATTTGAAAAGAAGATCGAAATGGATAGTAAGAGCCTTGCATTAGTCGTTTGGAACTGATAAATTTTACCATGTTTTTTCTATGCTCCGTTCACCTATACGAGAAAATGAATAGCGCCGTTATAGATTTTTTTTCTCCTATTAGTGTGTTTTTCTTGCACTTTTCTACAAACCAAATACTACAGTAGGTCCTCAATATCGTCGTAGCCAGATGCAAAAAAAAAATAAAAAAATCTATCCACGCTCTCCCGGGACGATTGACAGCAGTAGAATGGTCCGCGCGGCGGAGGCCAGCTAGCACGGCAGAGACGCAGAGCAGTAGTTGGCACCATGTGCCATTGCCGGCTGCCGCGCGAATAATTGGCCGCTCCAGCGCAGCGACGGGGCCCGCACCAACTCCCGCCACCGGCGCCGGAAAGCACTCACGCACGCGCCATGAACCGAAGCCAGCCACGCGACAGCCGGCAGCCCTCCCGTTCGCCAGCTTATATTAGGCAGGCCGCCTAATCACAACGGCCCCGTGCAGCTGTATATAATCGCATCTCCTCCCCTCCATTACCATCCATCCAAACAGCAGCGCCACCAGCATCAATCAACAGCAGCACAGCTCGCTCAATCCTCGCCTAGCTTCCTTTCCTCCTCCAGCAAGAAGCAGCTAGCTAACCAAAGAAGAAGATGGCAGGGCAATTGAAGGCCAAGATCCTCGCCGCGGCCGCCGTCGCCGTCGTCGTCGCATCGTCTCTCGTCGGCACGGCCTCCGCGGCCGAAGGGCCCGCCCCAGGCCCCACGTCCGGCGCCACCGCTGCCGCCCCGGCCTTCGCCGCCATGTCGGTAGCCGCCGCGGCTCTCGGCTACCTCTTCTGCTAGACCCGCGCATGCGCCGCGTGGCGGTCATTACCGGCCACGCTTATCTTCGTTCCGCGATTTGTTGTGAATTCATGAGTGCTCGGTTGGGATTCTTTTCTTTCTTTTTCTTGGTTCGAGATTTGTAGTTCATCATGTGTGTACAGTGACGACATTAAATTCCACATATACTCTGTTCATGTGTTTGCGATTCCCCTAACCCTACGGGCAGCAACACCCTGCTTCTGTTTAAGCATTTGCAGAAGTGATCCCAACTCGCGAAATCTGTTGCCATCTCTACTCTGGCCATGGAGAACAGATACAAATTGGATACAGTGTACAGTTGCTAACCGTCTGCTAGCTGCACATCTTTCTAAAAAAGAAGTTGCTCTCTTGAGTGCGCTCACTCGAAAATCTCGTCGGTTCTCTTCCGAAAAAGGAGGATGACCCACGGCGTCAACGTCAACCATAACTCGTTGTCTATCTCACCGTTCAGATCCATTCGATGGTTGTTGCACCGAGGCATGCTATGATTGCCGCCTCCCTCCTTCGTCTACGACGAGATGTGGCTAACCTCTCTATGATGATGGAGCTAGATGCCTTACCTCCAGGTTGATGATGATGACTTGGCAGGGGCGAGATCCCCGTGGTGCTGGCAACAATGACTTCGGTGGGGCACGGGCTCTATCCTCTTCCCGGAGGCGTCATCATGACCTTATTTGTGATTTCTTACCTCGAGTACAAGAAAAACCCTGAATCCGGCTCACTAGATCAGGTGGCTGCACCATGGTGTCGTTCCTTCCATTTTTTTTGGAACAAGGGGAGGGCCCTCAAGGGTCCTGAAGCTGCATTAAGCGGTGGATGTACAAATTACAGAGAGCACCTCAAAAGAAAAGTAAAGTACAGAGAGCACATCAACAGAAAAGTAAAATACATCACAACCCTTAGCTTTTATAGCAAGGACCTCAAACAAATAAAGGAAAATGCAATCCAGTCCTTCTCCATCGGGGGTGAACACCTTTGCACCACGGCCGTCTGCATCGTCGCTGGGCACGACACCACTTGGAGGCGGGCCAACAATGAACGCCGCAACAGAGCTAATGAAGATCCTCCCATTAGGCTCGCCAGCCAGGATAAAGAAGAGGCTTTGGTGCCATGTCTGGACACCATATCTTCTCGCAAGACACCATATCTGGACTCTCTCCTTTTGTCACCATGATGACAAGATCGAGCAGATCCTCTAGAATGCCACGCTTATTGACAAAGGCCTCGTCAGATCCATCCCCATAGCGAGTTGCCACCACAATAACCCACCGAAGAGGGGCGCCGGTGAGCAACACCTCCACGACATGACGATAGACTACCACTAGGGCAAACAACAACAGAGCAAACCTAATACTACTACTTGACCTATGTACATAAGGAGACTCTATGTCATAGCTAGACTAATGTCAACTGGGGCACCCGAGTGTCGGAGCTTCTTTTGTGGTTGTTCTTTAGGCTATCTCCACCGAGGAGACCCAACCCGTCCGATTGCATCCTAATTGATCCGCATGGACGCGCGGGGCATGAGCAGCGTCCCAGTGGAACGATCCATCTGGATAAACTCAGGACGGAACGACTCATCCGGGCATCAAATTTGGGTCACGCATGTGTCTGTCCGGATAGACAAGGACGCTGGCCTATCCGGTTTTGTAGCAGACTAGCCTAGTTGCAGTCACGCAATGGTCCTTCTTCTCTCTCCTTTCTCTTGGACTGACCTCGATTTTGTCGCTTTGATCGCGCCATCGGACGTGACGACGACAGTAGGACCACGACCCAAAAGCGATTTAATCGATCCAAATGCACTAAAACGAACTGCTTTGCCGCCTGTTTGGATCTCCCGGTGGAGATGCCCTTAGGCCTTCAGGAGGACGTCTATTTTTTTTATAGCAAATCTGATTGTCTCAAAGAAAAAACTGATTTTCTTATCTTCTATTTTTTTTCCTTATCTGCCTTGGTACTTTTTGCATTTTCGGATATTTGTGCTTCTACTCGGTAAATTGGGGCCGCTTACTGTTTTCACATCACAAAAGTAAGAATTAAAAAATGAGGTATATATATTTTTAGTCTCATAACTTGCATTACGGGAGCATTTTAGTCCCACGTCTTACAAAGTGAGAAAGATTAGTCCCACAACTTGCAACCCGGAAGCATTTTAGTCCAATTTAATCGAATTTCTACGATTTTAACCGAATTTGGTGAAACTCATTTTGAAGCTGACATTTGACATAGCAACTTTTGCAAAATAACCCTAGAATATTTTTTCTCTACAGGCAGACCTCACCTGACAGTAATTGTTAAAAACAAGAAAATAAATAAGAAAATATGTATATGCAATATTGGAAATCGAACTCACCACCTGCACCGCTACTGAAATATAGGCTTACTACAGCAAACACGCTATCATGATAATTGGAAGAGCCCTCTTTTATCATACATTTGATGCATACTAACTCACCTGCACACACACGGTCATGAAACTCAAAAAGAGAGTTAGATATTAATCACGCGACAGGGCAACATGCTCGCTGGCTTATACGGATATACATAAAGAAAGTTATGTATACTAGCGTACATACAAGGAAAGTGAAGATTGCATTGAGTGTATACATCGGGACTACATGTAAACCTTATTTTAGACATTCAAATTACGTGTTCTAATGTTGAAAAAAAATAAAAAATAAATAAATTTTCAATCCGAAATAATTTATGTACGTGACGTGAGCATTTTTTACGTGCATGTGTGCTGACAAAAAATGTAAATTTTTAATCTAAAATAATTTTCCGAAAAAGATGTCGAAAAAGATTATATTAATGGTGGACACGAACATTTTTACGTGCGTGTGTGTCATGAAAATATGCAAATTTTCAATCTGTAATAAATATAGAAAAGGGATGAAAAAAAAAGATTTTGTGTGTGTGCTTATGCATTCTATAAAAAAAATCGTCCTTCCAAGTGACAAACTTCATGACTTGGTGTAGTGGCTTATGTGTGTTTGTAGTTATCGGAAGGTTTCAAGTTTGACTACCTTCCTTTACTTTTGTTTTAAGTATTTTACTGGAACCCCTTCCTCTTCCTGAGACCGCATCTTCTTCTCATGCACGCATCGCGCACAGCTGGTCCTCGTCTCACCCACGCGCCATTGCCCCTCCGTCGCTAGATCGAGCCACCGCCGCCTGCGAGATCCTTCGCTCGCTGCCGGATCTCCGCCGCAGCCACTCCCTCGCGCGCCGTCGAGCTCCGTCTCTAGCCATGCCTCGCCGCCCCTGTTGCTATCTCCACGAGCACGCCCCGCCACCGGCCGTCACCTCCCTGAGAGCCCACGGGTCGCTCGCACCTCACGACACTGCCTGGCTGCCGGCCCCATTCATGTGCACCTAAACGTCTAGCCAGCCGTCGGACGCCACATCTCTAGACATGCCTGCCATGTGTGGTGGTGATACCATGGGTGGTTTGCTACATCGGGTTAACGACACTGCTACCTACTGCCACTGACGCTGCTACCTACGACATGGAGGTTTGCTACATGGGGTTAGCGGAGCTGCTACCTACTGCCATCACCGCTGCTACCTACGGCGTCGAGGTTTGCTACGTCTTGACGGGCGGGTGCTACAAGTGTATCTTGTGTTCTGCTACAATGTCTCTGGCAAGATCTCCGGCAAGGTATCCGACAAGGTTGAATTTGCTACAATATGATATTTTTTTGCTACATACTTTTTGTGGTTTTGCTACAATGGCGTAAAATTTTTGCTACACGGTCTCCGGCGAGGTCTGCCGGCGAAAGTCTCCGGCGAGGTCGGATATGCTATATTAGCATAAATTTTTGCTACAAGGTGCCGGCGAGGTCTAGTCTGTCTGTTTTCTATTTTCTGGATCGAATTCTGCTACATGTAGCAAAAGCAGGACTAGTTATAGAAAAAATGAGACTTTCTATAGCAAAAGCGGGATTTTGATCCAAAAAGAGGACACGTGGTTGGCTGGAGACCGGGGGATAAAAAACACAAATCCTCCGGGAGACGCGTATGACTGCCCTATAAAAGGGAATTTGAAAAAAATTGCGACGTTGGTGGATGAATTTAGTCAGACTTGCTGAATTTGATTAAATTAGACTAAAATACACTTGTAATACAAGTTATGGAACTAATATTGTTTACTTTACAAGATGTAGAACTAAAACGCTTCAAATGCAAGACGCGGGACTAAATTGTATATATATATACCCGATAAAAAGTGGGCTGCTTCTCTCATTCTCTAGTCGGAGCCCAGCCCAAGCCCCGTGTTCTGTTACTTCTGTAGCAGAGGAAAAACAAATCTCCGTCCGGTCGGAACCGTCTCCCGCCGGCTGCTGCCGCCGCTGCCTACATTCCACTTCCTCCCTTTCCAGCCCGAGAGACCTTTCTCGCCACCGAAGACTCGTGGATGTCGGCGTTGGCGGCCGCGGGAGAGAGAGAGAGAGGCCGGAGTCCGAGCACCGCGGCGACCGGAGATCAGGAGGAGTGAGGGTGCGCGCGCGTCAGCGCGCATCGGGAGGCCTGCGCGCCGCGGCCACTCAGGTAACGATTGACGACAACGAACATTGTACCGAGCTGGAACAACCTGGATAATTAGAAAAAGGATAATCCATACAAATAATAAAACCATCTTGGATCCTGCCTTCTTCTCATTCCCCATAATTTCACCCTTTTTTTATATGCTAAGAAGATGAAATAAACGAAATTAAGCAATACTGCTCTACATCTATGTTCCTCCCCCATAATGCTAGAAAGATACTATGTCTTTTGTGTTCTCCTATCTGTCAGCATTTGTAAATGTAGTACTCCCTCGGATCCATAATAAGTGTCGCTGATTTAGTGCAAAGTTGTACTAAATCAACGGCACTTATTATGGATCAGAGGGAGTACAAATACTTAGAAAGCATACCATGGAGAACAATAGCCACTATATATTTAACACATGGTTGCTTCATTTCGAATTATAAGTGACTAAATGAGGAACCTTAGATAGGGCAGGGTCTTGGTAGGTGCTGTAAAGAGGGAAATGTCACAAGTATTTTACTCCGTACATGATTTCGGTGTATATCCAGTGAGCTGGTTTGTAGGACATCGGGACAATATGTTGAGGGTGCAGTCGAACTAGATTGTGCATTCATGGATGCACTGGGGATTTTAGTGGTCGGGTAGGGATCTTGTTATCTTACACACGAGAGAATAATACAAGATTACCCGCCTGCGTGCTAAAATGATCCTTGAATCCTGCCTTCTTTGTAAGATTACACAAGCTATCTTTGACGATAAAATGTGTAAGAGGGGATCTTTCAATGGTTACTAAGCTCTAAAGACACATCACTTTGCAAACACGATATTGTAAAAATCAAATGGAAGGTTAAAATCACTTGTGGGGCCAAGTGTTTATAGAGCGCTAACCGCTAAACTGCTAAAGTGAGGGAAGTTATTTTCTCTAGACATGCACAATTAAAAACCATTTGCTTCACTTTTCAAGCATGACTTTGTCAAATCAAATGGAAGGTTAAAATCATGGTTCCTGTTGCATTTGCCATTCTTGAATTGCAAAACGAAGGGCACTGTTCGGTATTAACTCATGGTGTGTGAAACTGAGGTAGGTTGTGGGGGACACTTTGTGCCCCCTTTGAAGCCAGTCCTTGATGGCCTCACCTTCATATGTGAATCCATCAGAAGCAATATGTGGGTCCCTCATGATCTCCTGAAAATATTAGAAAGATGCATGTTATTTACACCAACTACATAGAGCTGCTTTGATATTTCTCTTAATCCACCACCTCATTTTCCATAACTGACCTGTGTAATTGGACAGATGAAAAACGGCGGTGGCTGGCATTTCTTGTACGGGCAGTTCGTCATAGCTTGCAGGACACCCCAGACCTCCTTTGCAAGATCCGGCTGCTCCTTTCTGTCGAGCCGGCAACATCTCAGTGCCAGCCTTGCCAACTCTTCAGTGTACTCAGGTGGCCATTCACCTGCAGAAGTATCAATTATATCTTGCAACATCTCATTGCTCAAGGCTGCCTCCACCTCATTCAGAAGGCATAGGGGGATCTTTCCAGTTAGCAATCGCAGCAGAACTACTCCAAAGGAGTAGACATCAGACTGTGATGTGAGCTCCCCTGAGGCAGTGTATACTGGATCCATGTATCCCATTGTACCTTTAATTTGGTCTGTTTGGTGGTAAGGGGTGACAGTGGTGTTTGTCAGATTCAAGCGACGGGAGATCCCAAAGTCTGCCAGTTTGCAAACTAAGCTAGTGTCAAGAAGGACATTGTCAGGCTTCAGATCACCATGGGCAATGCCTTGTGGTTTGTTGGAGTGGAGGAAGATAAGCCCCGTGCAGATGTCAGCAGCAATTCTGATGCGCATTCGCCACGGGAGTGGCTTTGTTTGGTTCTTGCACTGCAAACGGTCCTCTAGGCTTCCATTCGACAAGAATTCGAAAACCAATGCTTTGGCCTCCCTGCACACTCCTATCAGATTGACAAGGTTTGGGTGCCTCATCCTACATAGTGTTTCTACCTGCGACATGTTGGAAACTCAAGTATTTAGATGCTCCTTTCTATTCTTTCTTGTCTGGCAACGATTCTCAATCTTGATCTGATGAAATGAATGTATGGAACATTACCTCATCATTGAACTCTTTCTCTACTGCCGTGCCTTCCCAGTGGAATTTCTTTATAGCCACAGTAGTATGGCGGAGAATTCCCTTGTAGACGCTTCCACATCCGCCTTGCCCAATTTGTTTGGAGTCATCAAAGTTGTTGGTTGCTTCTTTTATCTCTTCGTAGCTGAACTCTGTCAAGGCACTGGTAGAGCGAAGTACAATGTTATCAATTATTTGGCGCATCTCTTCAGCTTGTCTAACAGCATGGTCTTTCTCGAGCTGCAGCTCTTCCAGTAGAGAATTGGCCTGGAGAAAGTTGTTCTCCAGTTCTTCCCTTCGCTCATTTGCCTTCTGAAGCTCGTTGCATATATGGATATGCTCTTTTTCGAGGCCAGTCTTTTCTCTGGTCAGTCTTTCCTCTACCTCCTTTTTTCCTTTGCGGAGTGAATTCTCCCGTGCTTTGAACTGCAAGAAGACAATTTTCTTACTTTATAGACGCATGTACCACCAAGTAGTGGATAACTAAAAGTATGTGGCAGCAACAAATAGCATACCATGATAGAAGCTTCAAACAGATCTCTCTCGGCTTTCTGCCGTCCCTTGGATGCTTCCTTTCTTGAGCGCTCTAGCTGATTGTGCACTCATTGCAGTTGCTCAAACACTTCACTTTCTATACTTTCCACCTGTAAAATATTACTTTTCTCTGAATTTAATACTACTAATTGTGACAACATTGTCCAATAACTATTACAACCGAGACGAAAACCAAAGACTTTGTTGTTCAACCTAAATTGGGATGATAGGGCAATATAGCAGTAATATGTGTTATGCTTAGAAAACTGTGCTCAGTCCAATATGGCTTACCATGGAGTGCCGATGTTCTTCAGAGCTTGCAATTGAAACAGGTGCTGGTGATCCATCTATGCTGTCCAAATCCTTCAGACTCTGTGAGGATCCTCCAGTGCTTCGCTGGCTGGAATTCAGAGACAAACCTGTTGGTGTCATATGGATCGACTGCTGCGTTGCAGCTGACATGTTCTCGACACTGTCTGGTATTAATCCAGACACACTGTCTTCTATCAATCCAGACAACGTATAACTAACTGAGTTGGACCGTCGTTGAAGGGCTTGTTCATCTTTAGATCCTAAGGAACCTGGATGCCCTGGTGGAAGTGATAGGGATCTCGGAGTGAACTCGGATTGATCAGAGACAGAGCTCGCGCAGCTGCTTCGAGGTGACTCTACTTGTGCAGAAAGCCGATTGGCCTCCCTAAAAGATGATGAAGAACCATGGCACCATTATTTTGTCAGGCTGGAAATAATTTTGAGTAGTTTCTTGAGATAAAATTTGCAAATTCTTTGTAGCATTTGCTTTATGTTGATTTGAGGGCTGCATGAGCATGACATTCATACCTAGAGCAAGCAAGAGCCTCTTTGCAAATATAGAAGATCTGGCAATATGGTTTGGCCTGTAGATGCACAATCGCTGCAACTTTTGATTTCGGTACTGTCCTCTTCCTGTCCATGAAAGATTCATAATCAACATAAATAACTTAGATTATATGTTAATTGGAATATTTCACTTCTAATTTAGACTTTAGACAGAGGGCGAGATTATAATTACTCCCTCCGATCCATAATAAGTGTCGCCCATTTTATACTAAGCTAGTACAAACTTTGTACTACATGAGCGACACTTATTATGGATCGGAGGAGTAGTAAAGTTTGTTATTGTGAGTTTAACTGTCCACTTGTGATTATCATTTGCTAACTAAGTAGTACACAAGAAAGCCAGATTTTGGATCCTGTTATAATAACTTACAAAAGGCATTCTTTTGAGCGAAAAGTATTGACTAATTGGTCCTAGCGCATATCTTATCGCCACTTGTTAGAACAGCGGAGACATTCACAAAAAATAAGATATTTACATATACAGAGTTGATCATATAAGTACATGACTCAATTTGTGTTCTGCTCATTGAAACAGTGCAGTTGGGAATAATTGTGATTTGTATTTATTAACTAAACCTCTTGATGAAGCTGAAATACTGCATCTGGTCATAAGCTGAGATGGAAGATGTTCCCATAACAAGCTTTGTAATGTGATTCTGATCAATGAGCTCAATAATGCCAGTTGCAGGACTGTTCTTCTCTATCACCAGTGTTTCAGCTTGCACCTGTATTTTTTTGGTGAGATGACATATAACTTCAAGTGCAAATATGAATTCAAAGATTCATATAGCCTTACTGAATTAGTTAACTGACCTTCAGCGACACTCTGCAGAAATCAAGGTACTGGTTTAAAAGTGTGTTCATCTCCTCCTTCTCATTCGTTCTGTATGCTTTGAGCTTCTTTTCTTCGAGCTGGCTTGCAGGAACCTTGCATAATTCTGCGCTTATGGTAATGCCAGAGAATAATCAGAACGGCGAGTGCTTTCTAAGATTATATGCCAGCAACAGCAGTTATGTGACAACACTAGTTTTGCTTCTTGCTAAATTCAGCTGTATCATTTTTGCAGAGCAATCTCTTGGCAAGCATAGGATTGAAAAAATAGATGGGTATCGAATCTAGTAAGAACAAGGTTATTTCTGAACTGTTTGAAATTCTGGATAGAAATAACATGGAAAGCAATTGCTATGTTGATTCCTTGCTTCTCCATGAGTTATTGTAGATGAGGTTAAAGTCAAAAGTGAAGTGATGGAAGTTTGATGCCTTTACCGGTCATAATTCTCTCGGCAGGATGGTGGACATGCAGCAAGACAAGCTTGAGGTCGCTGGCCAGGAGGTTCCGAGCGGCCCAGCGGAGGTTGGACCTGCTGTCCTTGAGGTCCTTCCCGACAGCCACGTACAGCTTCCCTCCGTCGCCGCCGCTGCCGTCCTCCTCCTCAATCTCTTTGAGGCTGGTGCCCCTATGAGCGTTGGACGGCAACCGCCCGCTCCCTTCATGCGTGAACATCCTCTCCACCTCGGGCCGCGGCGACCGAGGGGACAAGCATGGCAGCAATGGCGACTGTGGCAACGAAGGCAGAGAGGCGTGCGCGCTGCTGACCACAGCCATGGATGCTCAACCAACAGTTGTTGCATATATGTTTGGTAGCAGAGCAGAGAGAGCAGCAGCAAGTAGGCAATGCCTTTAGAGAGGAGAGGAGAAGAGAAGTGAAGAGTGAGCAAGTGTGTACCCTTAGAGTCTGTTGGTGTTGGAAGCCAAGGAGACAATGCAGGAAGAAGCAAGGAGCCAAGGAGAAACCAACAAATGGTGTCTTTCTCTGACTATTGCTCTTGCCTCTCAGCCTGGGGTAAAAACAACGAAACCGATCTTCCCAGGCTGTTGCCTGTTGAGGAAATTATTTTTCTTAGGCATGACTGATGACAGTTACCGAGAAGCTTCCTGCTCTCTAGCTCTGAACTTCCTATGTATAATTGGTTGCTATCTCTTCCTGAAAAGAAGTTCTGCTAAAGTTTGATCAAGTTTATAGAAAAAACTGTCTGCACTATAATATTACATCGAATATCATATGAGGTTCACGCTAAAAAAAATAAAATCATATGAGGGTATATTTCATAATGTATCTAATTATATTGATCTGAATATATGGATGTTAATGGTTTCTTCTGCAAACATGGTCAAACTTTATACTATTTGACTTTTAAAAGGAAGGCAGTACTTTATTGCTGCCTGTTGGTCATGGTCAACTGGACAGCTCCTTGCTTTGAAACTGATCCGAGATCTGATCTCTGAAGACTTGCTGGCTGAGACCAGGTCAAGTCACACCCTTTTAGTCAGCTGTCTCAACTGAACAGGGCTGCAATATACTAATGTGCTTGTAATAATAAATATGTACCTCAAAGCATACAGAAGTGATTGAAAATGGGAGGAATCTGAGGAATATCCACCGACAGATGCTTCTGTCTGTTTAATTGACTGATTAACTGTGTTGTCAACATGAGTTAGTGTACGATACTCCCTCCGTTTTATAATTTTTTTTTGGGAAAAGAGTATATATTAATATCATAAGGACACCAATTACACATAGCCTCTGCAACAACGCATGCCCTATCGGCTCTACGGATGCACACAACTCAGAAAAAAGAAAGAGAAATTACAAAAAAGAAAAATCTCGCTACAAAGAACTAATCCTCAAAGAAACGACAGTGACACCATCAGAACAATACCAGTAGTCCTCCACTCCAATAACAACGCCTTCAAGAAGGAAACAGTGCCCAAGCGCCGTCGTTGCCCGACCAAAGGTCATAGGTTTTCACCCTGGAGAAAGTCCTTACTCACAAAACAATGCCTTCAACAAGGTCATTGCCAGGCACAACCAGCTAAGGTCAGACCTTGGATTTTCACCCTGCAAGATAAGACTGGGGACTCCCCTGTGTTGTCTTCCCGCACCAACAGTCGCTGCAATGAGTCCCAGATCACGCAGCCAGATCTCCGTCGCCACAAGAACAAAAATCACCATCGCTACCCTCAAATTTCCGCTTTCCTGACATTCTCCGCATCTGACATCACCATGGCTCAAAGCATGGCACTTGGTGGGAACAAACAACAGAGCTTCGCAACGCTCCGGCTGAAACCAAACGGCCAGAAAAACAAGGTGCGCGCGACCGAATACCTTCCGATCCAGCAATCTCCAGGCATGAAACACCCATGGGAGTTCGCCGGCAGAGCCTTCCGGAACCCGCCTGTGGCATCCCGCAAAACCACTACTAGAAAATCGCGTTGTTTTCGTGCATTGCATCACCATGACCGCATGCTCATGTCATCATGCCACCTTGCATTTGAGCATCGTCATCATCTTGCATTTGTTCGCATAAAATTATTTTTCGGACAAACCTGTCTTTGTTTTCTAAACGCCCGTCTTGTTTTCAAAATGCAAACCCCGGGTACCCCGGATTGTTTTGTTTTGTCCGCTGTCGGATTGCAAAAACGCTGGTTGAAAGAAATAATTTAATTAATTATTTTAGTGGGGCAGTCGAACGGGCCGAATGACCGAACGACCACCCCAGAAAATAAAACGGCCCACCCCTTAATCCTAAAACTACCAACCTACCTACCCAGCCCTCCCCTCCACATCACTCCCTCCAATAGCCTCTCGCCACCTCAGTTGTCTTCCCCCCATCCACCAATCACCACCCGCCACATCAGCCACCACATCCCCACCTAATCCCTCTCCTCTCTCTCTCCTCTCAACCCACCACACGCCCCTGCCACAGGTCCCACCACCCCACCAGAGCAGCCCGTGCCTGTTCTTCTTCCTCCAGCCCTCTCCCCGCGCCTCTGCCTCGCTCCGCCCGCGCCAAGCCCGCCTCCTCCCGGCTAGCCCGCGCCTCCCGGCCTGAGCCGCGTTCGCCCGCCCATCATCTCGCTGACCCCGAGCCTGCGTCGCCTCCGCCAGCTGACCTGACCCGCTTCTCCTCGAGCTCGCTCACCGCCCGCTCTGCCCGCCCCTCGGCGCCTCGCCCCAGACAGAGCCCGGCCCTCGCGCCTGCCGAGCTCCTCCCGCCGTCCCAGCTCCGCCTCCCAGACCGCTCCCTCTCCTCTCCGGCGCCCGCTGCCTCGACCCCTCGCGTTCGGCGTCCGCCGCCTCCGCCGCATCCACTGCAACGCCTCGCCGCCCGCCGCCTCCACGCCCTCCTCCTCGCGGTGTCCGCCTGAAGCTCCTCCGCGCTGGCGACGTCTCCCTCGCCGCCTCACGTGGCCATCTTCCCTGTAGCAGCTCAACGGCTCGCCTCCCTGCTGGCGCCGCCCCACGTGCTCTGCGCTCGCCGCCCGACCCTCTCCTCGCCGGCGACTCTGCGTCGCGTCCTCTCGCTCTGCCGCCACCGCTGCTTGCCCGCAGATCGGCGTCCTCCCTAGTCGCCCGTCGCCTTGGGGCTCCCGTCTCGTCGTCGACCTGGGTCCCCTGCCAGACCTCCGTCGCCTCGTGGCTCCGACCGCCTTTGCCTCACGACGCCATCGCCATCGCTTCGGGTCACGCGGTGCCTCGCAGAACCACCAGTACCACCAAGATCGCCAGCCGAAACTCAAGCACCGCACCTCGATCGAGCGAAACCTCAAGATCTCCGACATGGCGCAGATGGACAAACCTCAAGACCCGAACCCCGATGAACCACGATCCCGCTGCGAACAATAAGGCCTTCGAGGTGGAACCGACAAGATCGCAACACGGACGGAGAAACCCTGACGCCAAGATCTTCTCCTCGACACCGGAGCTCCCCGAACGCCAAGGTCGCCGATGCGGAAACGACAGAACTTCCCTCGACGCCAAGGTCTAACCTCGGACCGGAGACCGCGTTGATGTTGAACCAAGATCCCCATCGAACAAGATCGTCACGAAGACCGCCATGTGGAGATCCGAGACCGATCCCGAGTCCGAACCTCGATCCGTCGAACCTGGACCTCGAGACCGACCCCGAACCCCGGAACCCCAAGACCGTCGAGACCCTAATGTGTGAACCCCTTCCCGAAACCCTATTTTATAAATTGTCAACTAAATAAACTTGTCGCATATTAATTGTTCATGCATGCATCCTTGTCATGTGGTTTGGGGGCCTTATGCCGATTCACCTCATAATTAAATATGGGGCCCATATGCGGGCAAATCTAGTCTCATATCGGCCTCATTTAAATTTGTGTAGCGAACCGGTCCTATGATTTGCCATGTTAACACTACATTTAATTTGCGGGTAGTTAAGTAACTTGAACCACCTAATTAATTGTCGGGACCCCGGTTCCGCTTAATATGACCTAATTGCATCGCACCTTTGCCATGTCGAACATCATACATGCATCATGCCGATCTTCTGCCGTTGTATTAAATATTGCATCCGGTGTTCATTCTAGTGTTTTGCTTCTTCGCGGATAAGGCCGTTGAGTTGATGTGAGCTTCGCCCCGATCTTCTGTCGAACCTTCGGCAATGTTTTCCAGGCGAGCATCTCCCCCTTTCTACCTATCTTACTTTTATAGTGTTTTACTCCTTCCTGTTGATCTATTGCTATCTGTGTTGCGATGCTTTAGTTTCCGTACCTGTGATATACCGTGCAGCCCTATATTGCCTTGGACACATCCTATGACCTGTTGTTTGGTAGATAGCTGGACTTGCGCGTCGTAGTCGCTTGCTCAAGTGCTGTTGCGTGTCGTCAAGTGCCACAGTTGTTGATGTATTGCCACATGTTGATGTTGGAGATGATCATAGTTTTACTTATCGTTCACTTTAATTCCTGTTTAACAACTAAAATTGAAGTAAGCAGAGGCATCGGTGGGTGATAGATAATATTTGGTTTCCGAACGCCCACTTGTGTCCCGTAGGACCCCGAGTACTTGATACCTGTTCCTTGAATAATCGCGCTATCCACATCCGGGAGGTATATGGGACCCCCCTGAGCCAGAGCTTGATTCAGTCTTATTTCTTGGGGCCACAAACTAGTTTGAGGTTTTATTTTCGATCCTGTACTTATGCTATGCTACTTATGTATTTACGTTTGTGCGAGGAGCACACTGTACTGTTTAGGTAAGCGGAGTGATTACGCGGTATCGACACCCCGAGTTTTCGGGTTCCCAGTCGCTTACAGCCATTGTCGCAAACCTTGAGTCCGTCTCGGAGCTTGCTTACTTCGTTGCGGGTGTACTCCAAGGGGTGGCCCCCTGAAATATTTCTGAATCCTGTGATTGTTCAGTCGTGAAAGCCTCGTTGGGTGTTGATTTGGTTTTTTCGAGGTTGATCGAGCGTGTGTTGCTATTGGTGCACCCCGGCCGGGTAAAACTTTCTGAAAGCCGTGTCCGCGGATATGGACGACTTGGAGCACAGTATATCGACCATAGACAAGCATAACTAAAGTTTATTGCTATAAATTTGACTTTATAATGACTAGTAATCAGCTTCACTACAATGGAATGGCTAAATGATACTGCCCACAATTGCTTGTTTGGATTGTCGCTTGCGACCATTGTACCTGACTAGTAAGTATTGCAACTACAACGGAATGGCTGAATAAAAGTATCAACAACTGCTGGGTTTTGGGTTATCTCATGCTAATTGCATCTGACTAGTAAGTGTTGCCACTATAACGGAATGATTAACTAAAAGTGCCCATGCTTACTTTATCGTAACGATTATCTAAACCTCGACTAGTAAAGTGCCGCAACAATCGAATAAATAAACCGCCAACCGTGTGAGTTCCTCGGTTGACTTCCTCGTTTGGTCTCGAGGAAACACCAGGATGGGTTTGTTTGATGGTAGTATCAAGTTAACCCGAATAGGTCATTCTTATCCTCTCTAATAACCGCCATTGTACCGAGTCTCTATAGGTTGTTTAGTGCATCTCGCCTGCCGCTTGATCCACCATACCTATGTAGGCGAGGACGCGAATTCTAGCCTCGCCGTGTCTTGGCCTCAATCTTGGCTCCTCTTTTTCCTTTGCCCTTTGTCGGCACCCCTTTTGTTTAAGCAGGTTTTGAGATCGACGTCGTTAGCAGGGTTACCCTTCCGGCTTGGCCTGGGCAGGGTTATGGACGCCATTGGTTATTCTTCAGGGCTCTTAGCCCCATTTGCATCTTGTCCGTAGCTGGACGCTATATCGTTCTCAAGGTGATTTGGATCTTTGTACCATATATCTGTATTCTACTCTTTGAGTCGCTGTTATATATATCTGTTCTGTGGGTCCCATCGAGGACTGTTGTGTAATGTTATTACTTCGTTTTCCACCCGCACGAAAGTGCCTGGTGGGCACCTTTGAATCGTTTCTATGCGGGTTTGGCGGGAAATTTGAAACTTGCATAGGTCCGATCTGAGGGTGTTACAGAGTGGTATCGAGCTCGGTTGCGATACCCCACAAGTCCAGCACAGGATAACCTAGCTAACGGCCGAAGTAGAGTGTCAAAACTATTTTTGAAAATCGGTTGGATAGTTCTGATTAGGTCTGATTTTACTCCTTACCCTCTGCTATTCTCCTCTTATCTCGACGTGTTTTGAACCTACTCTCTTATCTTTTCTTCGAGTCCAGGAATTCTCGTGGTTGGTTTCCGTCGTACCTTCAGGGTTTCGCTTCCTTCTTTGATAACGGTGTTCTACCATCCGGTGTTCATGCTGCTTGAGGAATCCGTCTGCTGTGGTACCATTCTTTGTTCTTTGTTTGTGCCTTCCGGTGTTTTCCGACGCGACGACATCATCTACGCCAGATCCGATGCAGAGTCTGCATCACTCCGTTGTTCCGAACCTCGTTTGTCGAGATCTTCAGTCTAATTCCGAGAATGGTTGCACGCTTATCTACTGATTGTACAGAGTAATAGTTTGGGTGCGTGATGGATTGGCCCCCTTGCCGACTACTCACTCTATTCGCTTGTGTACATTCAAGTGGATGAGAATGCATCGGTTCCCTCTTTCTATCGAAGATAGGGGTGGCTTTATTTGTTGATACCTCTACCTTCGACCTGTTGTTCCCGGAGTGTTCTCTCGACGATCACGGACAACGACCTCTTGTTAGTGGTGTCGAGAGGATCTACACGAAGCGAGGAGACGCAGATCGCCGACTTTTCCTTCAGGTACCATGAGGCGGATCTCGAGGGCGAGATCCATTGTTAGTGGTGTCGAATTGTGGCATCCCGCAAAACCACTACTAGAAAATCGCGTTGTTTTCGTGCATTGCATCACCATGACCGCATGCTCATGTCATCATGCCACCTTGCATTTGAGCATCGTCATCATCTTGCATTTGTTCGCATAAAATTATTTTTCGGACAAACCTGTCTTTGTTTTCTAAACGCCCGTCTTGTTTTCAAAATGCAAACCCCGGGTACCCCGGATTGTTTTGTTTTGTCCGCTGTCGGATTGCAAAAACGCTGGTTGAAAGAAATAATTTAATTAATTATTTTAGTGGGGCAGTCGAACGGGCCGAATGACCGAACGACCACCCCAGAAAATAAAACGGCCCACCCCTTAATCCTAAAACTACCAACCTACCTACCCAGCCCTCCCCTCCACATCACTCCCTCCATTAGCCTCTCGCCACCTCAGTTGTCTTCCCCCCATCCACCAATCACCACCCGCCACATCAGCCACCACATCCCCACCTAATCCCTCTCCTCTCTCTCTCCTCTCAACCCACCCAGCCACACACGCCAGCTGCCCCCCTGGGTCCCACCACCCGGCCCCACCAGAGCAACCCCGTGCCCCTGTTCTTCTTCCTCCCTGGCCCTCTCTCCCCCGCGCCTCCTGCCTCGCTCCCGCCCGGCGCGCCAAGCCCCCGCCTCCCCTCCGGCCGCAGCTCCGCCCGCCTCCCAGCCAGCCGCGTTGCCCCGCCATCATCTCCTCGCCCCAGCCTGCTCGCCTCCGCCCGCGCCCGACCCGGCCCGCTTCTCCCTCGAGCTCGCTCTGCCGCCGCCGCCCGCCTCGGCCGCTCGCCCCAGACAGAGCCCGCGGCCCTCAGCGCCCGTCGAGCTCCCGCCTCCCGTGCTCGCCGCCTCCTGACCGCTCCTCTCCTCCTCCGCGCCCGCGCAGCCTCGACCTCCCCTCGCGTTCGGCCCGCGTCCGCGCCTCGGCCGCATCCACTGCACGCCGCCAACCCGCCTCGCCTCCACGCCTCCCTCGCCGGTCACCGCCTCCTCTCCACCGCGCTGGCGACGTCTCTCCCTCCGCCCCTCACGTGGCCATCTTCCCAGCAGCGGCCTCAACGCCTCGCCCCCCGCATTGGCGCCGCTGCCCCGCGTGCTCTGCGCTGCGCCCCGACCCTCTCCTCGCCGGCGACCCCTCTGCGTCCGCGTCGCCCTCTGCGCGCCTGGCCGCCACCGCTGCTTGCCCCGCAGGATCGGCGTCCTCCCTAGTCGGCCCGTCGCCTTGGGGCCGTCCCCGTCTCGTCGTCGACCCTGGGTCCCCTGGCCAGGACCTCCGTCGCCTCGTGGCTCCGACCGCCAGCACCTGCCTCACGCACGCCATCGCTTTTCTTCGGTCACGCGGTGCCTCGCAGGAACCACCAGAGTACCACCCGAAGATCGCCAGCGTCGAAACTCAAGCACTGCACCTCGATCGAGCCGAAACCTCAAGATCTCCGACATGGCGCAGATGGACAAACCCCAAAGACCCGAACCCCGATGAACCACGATCCCCACTGCAGAACAATAAGGCCTTCGAGGTGGAACCGACAAGATCTGCAACACGGACGCGGAGAAACCCTCGGACGCCAAGATCTTCTCCTCGGGACACCGGGAGCTCCCCTGAACGCCAAGGTCGTCGGTACGGAAACGACAGGAACTTCCCTCGGACGCCAAGGTTTAACCCTCGGACCCGGAGACCGCGTTGATGTTGAACCAAGATCCCCATCGAACAAGATCGTCACGAAGACTGGCCATGTGGAGATCCGAAGACCGATCCCGGAGTCCGAACCTCGATCCCGTCGAACCCTGGACCCTGAGACCGACCCCGAACCCCGGAACCCCAAGACCGTCGAGACCCTAATGTGTGAACCCCTTCACGAAACCCTATTTTATAAATTGTCAACTAAATAAACTTGTCGCATATTAATTGTTCATGCATGCATCCTTGTCATGTGGTTTGGGGGCCTTATGCCGATTCACCTCATAATTAAATATGGGGCCCATATGCGGGCAAATCTAGTCTCATATCGGCCTCATTTAAATTTGTGTAGCGAACCGGTCCTATGCTTTGCCATGTTAACACTACATTTAATTTGCGGGTAGTTAAGTAACTTGAACCACCTAATTAATTGTCGGGACCCCGGTTCCGCTTAATATGACCTAATTGCATCGCACCTTTGCCATGTCGAACATCATACATGCATCATGCCGATCTTCTGCCGTTGTATTAAATATTGCATCCGGTGTTCATTCTAGTGTTTTGCTTCTTCGCGGATAAGGCCGTTGAGTTGATGTGAGCTTCGCCCCGATCTTCTGTCGAACCTTCGGCAATGTTTTCCAGGCGAGCATCTCCCCCTTTCTACCTATCTTACTTTTATAGTGTTTTACTCCTTCCTGTTGATCTATTGCTATCTGTGTTGCGATGCTTTAGTTTCCGTACCTGTGATATACCGTGCAGCCCTATATTGCCTTGGACACATCCTATTACCTGTTGTTTGGTAGATAGTTGGACTTGCGCGTCGTAGTCGCTTGCTCAAGTGTTGTTGCGTGTCGTCCAGTGCCACAGTTGTTGATGTATTGCCACATGTTGATGTTGGAGATGATCATAGTTTTACTTATCGTTCACTTTAATTCCTGTTTAACAACTAAAATTGAAGTAAGCAGAGGCATCGGTGGGTGATAGATAATATTTGGTTTCCGACCGCCCACTTGTGTCCCGTAGGACCCCGAGTGCTTGATACATGTTCCTTGAATAATCGCGCTATCCACATCCGGAGGTATATGGGACCCCCGAGCGAGCTTGATTCATCTTATTTCTTGGGGCCACAAACTAGTTTGAGGTTTTATTTTCGATCTGTACTTATGCTATGCTACTTATGTATTTACGTTTGTGCGAGGAGCACCTTTGTCTGTTTAGGTAAGCGGAGTGATTACGTATCGACACCCGAAGTTTCGGGTTCCCGATCGTTCTGACCATTGTCGCAAACCTTGAGTCCGTCTCGAGCTTGCTTACCGTTGGTGTACTCAAGGGTGGCCCCTGAAATATTTCGAATCCTGTGATTGTTCACCGTGAAAGCCTCGTTGGGTGTTGATTTGGTTTTTCGAGGTTGATCGAGCGTGTGTTGCTATTGGTGCACCGGCGGGTAAAACTTTACGAAGCCGTGTCATGGATATGGACGACTTGGAGCACAGTATATCGACCATAGACAAGCATAACTAAAGTTTATTGCTATAAATTTGACTTTATAATGACTAGTAATCAGCTTCACTACAATGGAATGGCTAAATGATACTGCCCACAATTGCTTGTTTGGATTGTCGCTATACCATTGTACTGACTAGTAAGTATTGCAACTACAACGGAATGGCTGAATAAAAGTATCAACAACTGCTGGGTTTTGGGTTATCTCATGCTAATTGCATCTGACTAGTAAGTGTTGCCACTATAACGGAATGATTAACTAAAAGTGCCCACTGCTTACTTTATCAGAACGATTATCTAAACCTGACTAGTAAAGTGCATAACTACAATCGAATAAATAAAGCGCCAACGTGTGAGTTCCTCGGTTGACTTCCTCGTTTGGTCTCGAGGGAAACACCAGGATGGGTTTGTTTGATGGTAGTATCGAGTTAACCCGAATAGGTCATTCTTATCCTCTCTAATAACCGCCGATTGTACCGAGTCTCTATAGGTTGTTTAGTGCATCTTTGCCGCTTCAGTCCACCATACCTATGTAGGCGAGGACCGCCGAATTCTAGCCTCGCCGTGTACTGGCCTCAATACTGACGCTCCTCTTTTTCCTTTGCCCTTTGTCGGCACCCCTTTTGTTTAAGCAGGTTTTGAGATCGACGTCGTTAGCAGGGTTACCCTTCCGGCTTGGCCTAGGCAGGGTTATGGACGCCATTGGTTATTCTTCAGGGCTCTTAGCCCCATTTGCATCTTGTCCGTAGCTGGACGCTATATCGTTCTCAAGGTGATTTGGATCTTTGTACCATATATCTGTATTCTTGACTCTTTGAGTCGCTGTTATATATATCTGTTATGTGGGTCCCATCGAGGACTGTTGTGTAATGTTATTACTTCGTTTTCCACCCGCACGAAAGTGCCTGGTGGGCACCTTTGAATCGTTTCTATGCGGGTTTGGAGGGAATCGCTGAAACTTGCATAGGTCCGATTCTGAGGGTGTTACACCGCCTCTCTAGACCAGATCAAGGAGGGCAGACATCAAGCAGATCTTCGTCTTCGTGCGAAAGAAATCAAAGGACCACCTCCTTTATTAGATCCGACACGGCGATCCCCACACCGCCGACCGGTTTCCGGAGAACGGATCGAGTAGGCAATTAGGGTTAGAGAACCGATCTAGGTCTTCCAGCGGAATCCCATCACCGGCACCTCCTCCACCAGATCGCCACACAAGGAACCGCTGCCTCCACCCTGACCAAGGGACGCCGCCCAGGTCCTCGCTTCAGCCTTCGCCGCCGCCGCCCCAGCAGCTCCGGCTTCCGCCTCCGACGCACCGCCCCCCAGCCACCTTCGGTTTTATAATATAAGTCGTTTTAACTTTTGTGAACGTCTATATTCACAAAAGGTAAAACATCTTATATTTTGAAAAGTAGGGAATAATATATTGGATCCCAGACACCCTTTTTAAATCTTCACTGATTAGCATCTGTTTTCCATTTTTTAGTTTAGATTGGGTGATGCAGTTAGATGATGAAACTGTGATGTGACATTTGTTCCGGTTGATTGAGTATGAGGATGAAATTCATCACAAAACAACTTTTTGGTAATATCATGATTTTTTTCCGAGGGCATCACGAAACTACTTTTTTGGGGTAACATCACAATTTTTTTGGTAACACAATTTGGACCTGCTAGTAGTTTATGGTAACATCACTATTACCATCCAAATCATGTTGATCATAAGTAGCTAGGACAATTGCCTTGTACTCTTTCACCTTCAGCTAGAATTTATAAATGCAAAGAGTTGAGATAATCATATTATGGAGTTAGTATGAAGCACAAGGAAAAAAATAGCGCGCTATTTATTTTAGCGCTGCCTCTCTCCAGACGCTATGCAAGTTATAGCGTGCTATTTTTCAAAATAGCGTTTTGCAAAGCAACAATTTTTTTAAGGTATAGTATGTATACTAAGGATTTTAGTAGCTAAAAAATTGGCCAAAGTAATACATGCATATCCAATTAACCAGTGACCAGCAAATTAAAAATGAAGGACATATATTTTTCAGACAGTCACATCAACAACCAACAAGACATCCAAGCAATAACATAGGAGAAACTACTTATTTAGAATCGGATGAGATAGACATAGCATCATCTTCCGATTCACAAGAAGATCCCGCAGACTACAACTCATTATCACGATAAACAAGAAGCAACTTCTTCTTCCTAGGGTGAGAAACTTTCTTTCTTTTTGGTGCAACACAACCTTTACATCTTCAGATCCAGCTACAGGTTGCCCAACCTCAACTGGCATAACTCCTGTGATCCACACATTGTCTTTATCTTCTACAACATTTGCATATTTTTTGTCCGGATGGAGGAGCCTGCGGCCGCCACCACCGTCGCGCGGTGGGGAATGGGATACGACGTGGGGCTGGGAGTTGGTTTTAGCTAGGTTGGTTGAGTCGTGCGGGCTAAATGGATCAGATGGACTGCCGATAATTTCAAAATTTTGTAGCGCCGCTATAACGGTATAACGTATGGCGTGTTTGGCGCCATTTAGGGTCGCTAAAACACAATTAGCGTCATAGCGAGCATTTTATGCATAGCGTAGCGTTCGACTCCAGAATACGCTATAGCGCCGAAATAGCGCGCTATTTTTTCGTTGATGAAGCATTATTATTTTTTAAATGTGTTTAACATCCTACATATGTCTATTCCTTTTGAATTTTAGTGCCATTTTTAATGTTACTTATCATTTTATATCGATTATTTAGACTAAACTATCGATAATTGGTATGATGCAGATTTTCCCTCTTCATGTTGTGGTTATTCATGAACTTTATGGCTTGGGGAGTAATAAATAAATATGTGGCGACCATCTAGAAGTGAATCAAGAAGCTGTCAATGGTGTCACATATTAGTACTTCCTCCGATCACTAGTAAGTGTCGCCGATTAGAAAACTTTAGCAGCATCAATATGAATGAATACGTTAATTAGTCAAAAAAAAATATCGTTTTAGCAGTGGATGCTCTGCATTCATTCATATAATTGTGTACACAAGAGTCATATAGAGTAGTAAAATGCGGTACGTCAACAAATCAAAACATACACCCAACAGCATCATATACAGGACACAGCGGTTAAGCAAGGCCGCGTGGATACGACCGCTGAAACGCTGGTCAAGCAGACGCACGGGCGCAGCTCAGCAGAAGAGGTACCCAGCGGCAGCGGCAACCAGGGTGCCGACGGCGAAGGCCGGGGCGGTCGCGGCGGCACTTTGGGCTGGGGCTGGAGCCGGCGCATCGGCAGCCGTGGCAACCCCGACCAGGGACGACACCACGACGGCGGCGGCGCAGGCAACGGTGAGGATCCTGAGCTTGAGGGTGGCCGCCATTTCTTGGTGGATGCTCCGGAATCAGCTGGAGATACGTGAGCGAAGAACAGGAAGCTAGCGATCGAGGTGGGTGCTTTGGGATGAGAATGAAGAGCGGGACACGTCGGTTATATATAGCTACGATCGGAAGGTTTTGGCCTGATTTATTTAGGAAGGATCGTTGGTTGGAACTGCAGCTTTCAGTCTGTCGTTCACAGGCTGTGCAAGCCGGCGGTTTTTAAATTTACGCTCGGAGATGGTCACCAAATGGTGATTGATGAATGACAATGATGAGTTGGTTTTCTGTTTATGATTGGTTTTTTCGTTGTGGTGGGCACTACCATGTGCAACTGCCAATGCCAACTGCTACAGATGGTTATCAGACGTGCCACTGCCAGCTGGCTATGTTGTCACCGTCGATCTCGACGGATGGTCGCTCCGCATATTTTTCGCATAGAGAGAAAACCCTAAGTGACGCCAAAACATTTTGGTACTCAAGAAATTTCTCACTGAAAGCATGTGGTAATGTTTCGTGAAGGGCTCATGTGTTGCTCCCGACGGGCAACCTGAAGCAATCTAAAACCCTAGCCGCAGGTCGCAAGGTCCTCTCTCCTGGGCCACACCCTCGCCGCCGCTGATGGTCATAGGAGGGCCAAGCAGAGGCGGAGCTACATGCATGCCGGCAAGGGTCACCGCCCCCCAGCTTTAGAGATATTCTTGAAGAATTTTTTTTAGCAGGGCTTAGATAGAAGAAAAATTAGCCTTTCGCCCCCCAATCAATCAAAAATTATATTTTGCCCCCCAACAGCTTTGGTCTAGCTCCGCCAGTGCCGGCCAAGCATGCGCGGTAGATGGTGCCGGCGGGACTTTCTTCTCCAAGCCAGGGTCTCGCCCCTCCTCCAGGATAGAGCCCTTTTGGTTAGGGATTTGGCTGAGCTGGGGGCATCGCTGCTGCTCCTGCCATCTATCAAGGTATCGCTCATGGTGGTGGCCGGAGTTGATCACCCGATGGCGGTGGTAGACCTACTTTGCCTAATTATGTTTTTCTTCTTGGATCTATGAGTAGGGTGGCTACAGTAATGGTGGCAAAAGCCCACTAAACGTCGGTGATGAGATGCTTTCTGTGGTCCTAGTTCAAGTTTGTGGCGTCTCTCCATGTCCCCCAACTCCAGTCTACAGGGGGCACATTCTTTGGCCAAGGTGAAATCCCTACTAGACGACTTCAGATGTCGACTATGATGGTGTCTGCGGGTGCCGCTTCATCCTTCAAGGTGTGTTCATGGGCTCGACCATTCCTTAGTGTGCTCGGTGTTGAGGAAAACCCTAGTTACGGTTTACCATACCGAACAACTATGTGGCACTAGGGTGTCATTCCACTCAATGAGGTGCTGCCTAGGCTGTGAGGGGAGTCCTCATTATTGTGGCATTCAGAGTCTCAGACTGGTCACAATGAAAAGTATCATATAGTAGTATCATGCATATGATACTAGTATATGATACCATCTTCACAATGCATAGTATCATATAGTAGTATCATAGTCTTAGTTTATTTATTGTTTTGTAGAATCTCAATATAAATTTGTGTGCAAGATTTATTTAGGATTAGCTTTTCTAGTTCTATGTGATATGATATCGTATCTATCTATGATATCAACACAATCTTTTTTATCATTAATTGCAGTGACACATAAACACTTTGCATGCATGTGGTGCATGATACTACCTATGATACCTCATTGGGGCTAGTCTCAGAGATGGTGTCCTCACCGATCTCACCGACAAGGCTTAGTGGTGATGCGCCGCTGGTGTTAGCTACTTCCCAAGATGTGGGCCTCTAGACGCTATGTATTTCATCACCAACACTTTCTAGTCGACATTATTTGAATATTGTTCAAATATCACATGGATTTTCTGGGTCATACGGAGATGTGCCTCCCCCTTACTGCAGTGCCACAACTAGCTCGGATCTCCGGGTTGCAATTTGCATGATTGTTTTTTAGGTTGGGCTGCTTAGTCTGGTCATAGTGGGAGTACCATAGTATCATGCATATAATACTAGTGTATGATACTATGTCTCTAGTGCATTGTATGTATCATAGTAGTGGTATATTTATTGATTTTTAGAATCTCTATGTAAAATGTGTGTATAAGATTTACTTGCCATTATGATTTCTAAATTTACGTGCAATGATACGGTTCTATCTATAATATTCTAACCACCTCTCTTTGTTAATTGTGATGCCACATCAGATTTTTTCAAGTTGACATGCATAATACACCTTATGATACTAGCACTACGATCAGCCTTATGGTATTTACTTTTACCCAAGTTTTCCTTAAACGACGCGGCGTTGTGATTTCGAGCCTGATTTTTTATATTAACTCAATCAATTCTCTTCTACATAACCAATAGCTAGAGCTTTTCATTGGTGCTCCCATATTTTTGGTTTGAAATATATGTAATATGAAATTTTACTGATATTTTACGCGAAATCTTCAATTTCGTTGAGGTGTAGAACATTTTAGAAACCAAAAAGCAGCCGGTCCGCGGCCTGAAATGCCTGAAATGCTCAGCCATCCATCTTCTAATCGATTTGATCTTAGCTCGCCTTTTCATAGGTTCTTTTCAAGATCAACTAGGATATCCGTTGTCATGGACGTAAGATATAAGAGCATCTTCACTCGTTGGGCGAACTCAGGCCCGAAAATTAGACCTTATTTTAGCCGGACGGAACTAGTTTTCGGCCTGGGTACGTCCAGTTTTTCACTCGTGTACTTAGGCCGAGTTTTCAAATTCGGCTAAACTTCATTATAAAGGCCGAATTTCATTAAGTTGGGCGAATATAGGCGAATTTTATCAAATTTAAACTAAACTAGTATATAATAAACTAAAAAATGGCCGCCCGCCGGTGCCTTCGCCGTCGTACATGTGAAAAGGATACAGATGCCGCCTAGAGGGGGAGGGGGTGAATAGGCGGTTTAAAACTTTTACGAGATGGGCTTAACAAAGGCGGAATAAAACTAGCGTTTACTTTGTCAAGCACAAAACCTATATAAGCTACGGTTCACCTATGTGCACCAACAACTTATGCTAAGCAAAACAAACAACTATGTGATAGCTAGATATAATAATTCAAGCACGAAAGCTATCACAAAGTAAAGTGCATAAGTAAATAACTCGGTATAAAGATAACCGAGGCACGCGGAGACGATGATTTATTACCGAGTTCCTCCCATAAAGAGAGTACGTCTCGTTGGAGAGGGGGTGGTATCAAACCACCTACGCCACAAAAGGCCTCCCTTATTCTCCGGTGAATCTCACCCCAACGGGATCGATGCATACTTCCACTATCGATGCACTTGTCGGTGGCAACCGAAACCTCTCACAAGGTTGGGGCACTTCTCCACAACTTAATCGGAGGCTCCCAACAAACGCCACCAAGGCCACAACCTGCAACACCAACAAACCGTCTAGGGTTCCAAGAACCCAAGAGTAAAAAGCTTCTCAACTTTCACTCACCAAATCCTCCGAGGAGAACTCAAACCTATGCACCAAATGCAATGGCAAGAACACAGGAAGTGCTCAAGTCCTTCTCTCCCAAATTCCACAAAAGCTACAAAAGCTAGTGGGAGAATAAGAGAGGAAGAACACACGAGGAAATCCACAAAAGAAACCCCAAGATCTAGATCCCAATATGTTCCCCTCACATAGAGGAGAGATGGATTGGTGGAGTTGTAGATCTAGATCTCCCCTTTCAAATCCCCCAAAAAGATTCAAGAAATATGGGAGGGATTGAGAGTATTTGCAAGCTCTTGAAGGTCAAAACAATGGAGGAGAGAGAGAATGCAAGCAACAAGCCTAAGGAGGAAGAAGGGGTCTATTTATACCACTCCCCAAAAAAATATGACCGTTTGGGACCTTCCAGGACGGATAATCCGCCCCTCCCCCAGATATTCCGGATTCTCCGGGCCAAAAAAATGGCTAAGGACTTCGCGGCGCGACTCTCAGTATAGGGGCGGATATTTGGGTCGGATAATCCGCCCCCGAAGGACCAGAAAATCCGCCCCATTACTGGGAGCCACGCCTCAAAGTCCTTAGCCGTTTTTCAAAAATTGGGCCGGATAATCCGCCCCCATGGCCGGATAATGCTCCCCCCTGAAAACTGGCAGGAACAGCAAAACTGAAACCATCATAACTTTTTCATTCGGAATCCGATTTTGATGATCTTGGGCTCGTTTCAAAGATAGTAACGAGCTCAACAAGATCGTGCAGGGAACCATCATAGTCCAGCAAGGGAGTATAGAACCAAATGATGAAAGGTTTAACCTATCTATAAAAGACAAACCGATAAAACCTCCAATATCGAAAACACAATAGAGAATGCATATGGAATCCGTTTTCGATGAACTTAAGCTTGTCATAGAGATTGACACAATATCTAAATCTTCTCATGGATAAGAACCAAATAATCATGATGCCAATTATGCAAAGGTTTGAGCTCTCACCGAGGGATATGATCAAGTTACTCACTTGAGAGCCCCTCTTGATAGTACGGTTATCTATCCTATAAACCGGTCTCTCCAACTAACATCGCGAGACCAGTGAGAAATAAACCCTATCAATATCAAACCTTTGCCTTGTATATTCCACACCTCAGGATGGAGCACCTTTCTTGATTGCACTAGCTTGGTGAAGATGATCCCCCATACTCCACTATGGAAGAGCCTCTCTTTTAGGCATATCTTCACATATCCATGATCACCATAAGGATGGAACGATACACTTGAGATCATCTTAAGAAACCTTGATCAACACTTGATATTCTTCACTTTATTATTATTCCAACCTTGAAGCCACCATATGGTTCAAGCATTGTCTATGGACAAATCCTACAAGTAAAACTCAATGCAAACATAAGTCCATAAACCATTGTCATTAATTACCAAAACCACACATGGGGGCACACATGTTCTTTCAATCTCCCCCATTTTGGTAATTGATGACAATCCTTTGAGAGGGTTTATATAATAAACTTAACAAAAAAATGGTTGCGCCAACATCAAATACTACACAAGTATGTGATGTTGGTACGCCCATAATATATAGAGCAAGTTCCCCCACAATATATGCGTGTGTTAAGAACCATTACCGTTGGTGGATTTTTCTCTATATATTCAACATGCAAAGCAACAACAAAGATTCAAGAGCATGAGAGGCAAATGCTTAAGAACAAACTTCCCTTAAACCCTCCAAAATATCACCCCTATTGGCATCGATTGCCAAAATGGGTGAATAGTTCTAGACGACCAATATAGTAATAATTCCTCCAGAGGTGTGTCTTCGCACATATACACTGATGAATACTTGGGAGGGAGTAGAACTATATCGAGGACCCGAAGATTGCCAAAGGAATAAAATAAAAGACGCAAGCAATCACAAGATCCGACAAACCAATTTGAAAACAACAAATGAGTCCAAATGGAAACTACAAGATATTATGATATGAGCAAAAGAGTGTTTTAAATAAAAAATAGAGAAGCTCCCCAATATTTGTGCACAATTTTAAAATAAATGCATTGGAATACATAATGCACAAATATGGAATCCTTGTTCCCCCATAAGAATTTAAAACACAACACGTGAAAGATCAAATAAATGATTAAATAAAATAGAGAAGCTCCCCAAGATTTGTGCATACTTTAAAATCGGTGTATTTAAATACAAAAAATGCACAAATATGGAATCCTCACTCCCCCCATAAACATTTAAGGCACAATAAATGAGATAGAAGATAAATGAGCATTATTAAATGAATTAGATGAGCTCCCCAAAGATAATGCACCAATTATGATAATTGCATTTGGGAACAAGGTGCATAATCATGGAATCCTCACTCATCCAAGTTCATTGAACAATACAAGGCATGAGAGAACAAATATGAGTGCCCAAAGATGCAAACAATAGGAACAAGCATCCATTGGCAATTAAATTTGGAAGCCACCAAAGAATCAAAAGGAATAGAAAGGTGGTCTCCAAGGATTAAAAATCAACTAACATTATCTTCACATATGTGTGTATGTTTCTAAATGTATAACATCACAAAGACATATGCCCATAACGAAACAAGCAGACACAAGGAAGATATACAATAAATCACATAAAAGAACAAAACCAACTCCTAAAAAGAGTAAGGTTCCAACAAGTAAACCAAACTCTCCAAACTTTTCATGATGGCACAAAATACCAAAACGAATAGATCAAACTTCCAAGCACATAAAACCCGATATGGATCAAACAAGGAAGCATAAAAAGATTGTTCTAGGTAATATAGGAGAGCTCACCCATAAGTAGTACATTATATAGAATTTTCTTTTGAATGAAAAATGAACACAAATGGGATCATCACTACTACCTACAATAAGTAAAACACAAGAGGACATCAATAAAATAAGAAGATCCAAAAGAAGCAAGGAAGGCTTGGGAGACAACACAAAACATTTTCTTGGCCAAAGATAGGATAAAATTAAACAAAGGCCAAAGTGAATATGATCAATAAATTCTACCATAAATTGAGTACTCATTGTCCAAGGACAAGAAATATTGGGAATAATTTTCCCAAGGTAGCTTGCATGGATATCCAAGATCATAGTCACAACAAGAAGCATATAACAAAATATAAGAATTAAGCATGATACTTCGAACAAGATTCTTGGTAGCTTCCAATAGTCACACAATCACTAGTGATTAGATTAACTTGATGCAAATGGTTTCCATGATGATATAGAGATCTAAATATGAGGAAACACATACCAAGAAACACTCTCATATACAAGATCCAAAATATGATCAATAAATGCATTCAAGCAAATTGGAACTTGTAAGAGCAAATGTGTCACATAGGCGCTAGATAATTATCCATATCAATTCTAAGTGACACAACCTCGAATATTCACATTTTTTAGGATTGTAATATGCACTAAGCATATGACTCCCCCATAATGTGATACTACCATAAAACTGACACGAGGCAACAGATCCAAATAGATATAATTAATGGACATTATAGAACTTAAATTTCTCATGTACACACATTTTTACAATTGTGGAATGCCCGAGCATAACACTCCCCCAAAATGGGATAGTCCATTAATCTCTCACAAGAGCCAAATAAGATACCAAATATAACCAAGAAAGGCTCAATCATAAGAAACACACATACATGGTATGCCACCTAATCATACACAAAAATATGCTTTATTCCTCAAGATAATTAAGTGGAAATCACAACATATACAAGAGCATGGAAGATACAAAACCAACACATGCACAAGGGGGCGAGTAACTTTCAATGTAAAGAGTTTAGCATATGTTACCGCAAGGAGGAACATTGGATATATAATAGAATCATGATAATCCAAATGGTTTGGCTTGACAATAATAATTGATGAAGATCCCTCAATTATTCATAATGTAGCCAAGTCTCCAATGCCCTCCACAACACACCTATTGATCAAGTTTTGGCTTGTTGGTACCCAACGAAGTTGGGTCCTAAGAAGTTAGTCACAATAGGCTTGGCAACCCAAATGGTTCTTTTCTTTAACCCACATTGAGCACCAACAAATTTGGCAAACACATTGCCAACCTCATCCTTACAAAGAGAATAAGCATCATCAATAATGATAGGGTTGGATGAGGAGATACCAATAGTGCATGAGGAAGAAATGTGCCCCTTCTCACATCATATGTAGCAAGTTCTTCTCTTGCCATCTTTCTTCTTAGGTGAAGCCACAACTCGAGGAAGATCTCGAGTAGTCCTCTTAGGAAGAGGCCCGTCAATGACTTGAGGTGGGGTTTGAGGATGCTTCCCTTGTTGCTTCACACTAAGAGGCTTTTTCTTCAATGTGCAAGATCTAACATGGTGCCCTTCTTCCTTGCACTTGAAACAAAAAATGTTGGCCGGATTCTTGACTTGAACTTGGCCATTTTTCTTGTTTCCCTTATGCTTCAACTTGATAGTGGACTTGTTCTTGACATTGGAGTTGAATCCAAGCCCACTCTTTTCATTGGGGGATTTTTGCACACTCAAGATTTTGTTGAGTGCAGCCTTCCCTTGATGACCCTTTTTCAAGTCATTCTTCAAAGAAGTGACTTGATCCTTGAGCTCTTTGATTTCCTCTACATGGTTAGTTTCAACAAAAGTACTAGAGGAAGTAGATTCTACATTGTTAGAGCAACAAGGCACGAAATGTAATTCATCACGAGATATAACATGGTTGTGAGAAGATGAATTACAAGGACTAGCACATGGCAATATAACATTTGGAGTAGATCTAGTGCTAATGTCCACATGAGGCCCACTAGATGTTACCTTTGACACGATGGCCTCATGAGCTAACTTTAGCCTACCATGGGAGAGTAGAAGATCCTCATGCGAGCTTGAGAGCATAACATGAATTTCTTCTAATTTCCCATAGTTGCTAGTTAGCAAAGCAAGTTGAGCCTTTAGCTCAACATTCTCCTTCAAAATAGATGCTTCACAAGAAATAGAGTTAGTAGCACAAGCATCATCACTATTTGCAAAAGGTGAGGGCAACTTGGCAAGCTCTTTTGAATATGAAGCTTTAAGTTGCTCATGCGACTCGGTGAGTTTGATGAGCTCCCTCTTAACGACCCGAGAGCCATTTTCGAGGTGCTTAAAATCCTCAACAAGTTTAGCATAAGCAACTTCAAGTTCATCATTTTTAATCTTGAAGGAGTTTGCCACCACAAGTTCTCTATCATGGTATTCCTTTACTATAGATAATTCTAGAGTAAAAGTCTCCTCAAGAGATTCTTTGGTGGTTTGTTCTTCTTCAAGGGAGTCCTTTAGTTGAGCAATTTCATTAGCATACTCAGGTTCAAGCGCAAACTTTTGATCAATTATGTTTTCTTGCTCCTCAATAAGATCATTGCCTTCTATAGCATAATGCAAAATTTCAATCAAGTTGGAGGAAGCAATTTTGTTTTTGAAGAGAGCGCTATAGACAACCTCTCCCATTTTCTTAATAGAGATAATATCATACTTACCTCGATAATCATCATTATCATTCTCAACCTCATCATCATCATCATGAGATACAATGGGATCCAAAGAGGTTACCTTTGTTCCCTTAGCCATAAGGCATATGTGAGAACCAAAGGAAGGTGATGATGAGATTGCACTTGTAGCTCTATTCAAGACCTTGTCCTGGCCCATAGAATCTTCATTTTCCTCTACATGGTTAGCAACACAAGAAATAGAGGAAATAGAAGCATTTTTGATCATGGCAACAAGACAACACAAGCATATCATCATGATAATTATTCAAGCCATTACTACATGATATGCAAGGACTATCAACACAAGCATGTAAGGAGTTAGTATTGCTCGAAGTTTTAAAGTCCGAAGTTATATCATTGCAACTAGATAGGGATGAAGGATTACAAATAGTAACCACACTATCCACATTGAAATTTCTATCACCACTCACCGTATCATTACCTTGTGAAAAATCACATGTTGGTGAAGTGGTAGACGATGAGAACTCATCTCGACCGGAAGTGGAAGCAACACAATCATCCTCAATAATGTTGGACTTGCTATATTTATCTTGAAGCTTGGTCCATATTTCATGAGCACTCGAATAAGGCATGATAGAAGAAAGAACTACATTGCTCACAACATGCAAAAGAATTTAGTAGCTAAAGCATCTATATGAGAGTTCAACTTCTCCTCTAAAGATTCGTTCTGGGGATCCACGGGAGGAGAGAAACCCATATATAGACATCCCTCGATAATTGGGTGAATTTTCCGAAATAAATTAAGCATGCGAATTTTCCAAACATAATAATTTGTGCCATCGAATGTGAACATGTCATTGTGCACTAATCCCCTAGCCGAAATCTTTACTCTCAAGGCGGTGAAGCCTAAAATTAGAGACCGGGCTCTGATACCAATTGAAAAGGATACAGATGCCGCCTAGAGGGGGGGGGGGTGAATAGGCGGTTTAAAACTTTTACGAGATGGGCTTAACAAAGGCGGAATAAAACTAGCGTTTACTCTGTCAAGCACAAAACCTATATAAGCTACAGTTCACCTATGTGCACCAACAACTTATGCTAAGCAAAAAAAGCAACTATGTGATAGCTAGATATAATAATTCAAGCACGAAGGCTATCACGAAGTAAAGTGCATAAGTAAATAGCTCGGTATAGAGATAACCGAGGCACGCGGAGACGATGATTTATTACCGAGTTCCTCCCATAAAGAGAGTACGTCTCGTTGGAGAGGGGGTGGTATCAAACCACCTACGCCACAAAAGGCCTCCCTTATTCTCCGGTGAATCTCACCCCAACGGGATTGATCCACACTTCCACTATCGGTGCACTTGTCGGTGGCAACCGAAACCTCTCACAAGGTTGGGGCACTTCTCCACAACTTAATCGGAGGCTCCCAACAAACGCCACCAAGGCCACAACCTGCAACACCAACAAACCGTCTAGGGTTCCAAGAACCCAAGAGTAAAAAGCTTCTCAACTTTCACTCACCAAATCCTCCGAGGAGAACTCAAACCTATGCACCAAATGCAATGGCAAGAACACAGGAAGTGCTCAAGTCCTTCTCTCCCAAATTCCACAAAAGCTACAAAAGCTAGTGGGAGAATAAGAGAGGAAGAACACACGAGGAAATCCACAAAAGAAACCCCAAGATCTAGATCCCAATATGTTCCCCTCACATAGAGGAGAGATGGATTGGTGGAGTTGTAGATCTAGATCTCCCCTTTCAAATCCCCCAAAAAGATTCAAGAAATATGGGAGGGATTGAGAGTATTTGCAAGCTCTTGAAGGTCAAACCAATGGAGGAGAGAGAGAATGCAAGCAACAAGCCTAAGGAGGAAGAAGGGGTCTATTTATACCACTCCCCAAAAAAATATGACCGTTTGGGACCTTCCAGGCCGGATAATACGCCCCTCCCCCAGATATTCCGGATTCCCCGGGCCAAAAAATGGCTAAGGACTTCGCGGCGCGACTCTCAGTATAGGGGCGGATATTTGGGGCGGATAATCCGCCTCAAGGACTGTAAAATCCGCCCCATTACTGGGAGCCGCCTCAAAGTCCTTAGCCGTTTTCAAAAATTGGGACGGATAATCCCCCATGGCGGATAATCCTCCCCCGAAAAACGGCAAAGAAACTGAAACCATCATAACTTTTTCATTCGGACTCCGATGTTGATGATCTTGGGCTCGTTTCGAAGATAGTAACGAGCTCTACAAGATCGTGCAGGGAACCATCATAGTCCAGCAAGGGAGGATAGAACCAAATGATGAAAGGTTTAACCTATCTATAAAAGACAAACCGATAAAACCTCCAATATCGAAAACACAATAGAGAATGCATATGAAATCCGTTTTCGATGAACTTAATCTTGTCATAGAGATTGACACAATATCTAAATCTTCTCATGGATAAGAACCAAATAAGAACCAAATAAGAACCAATAAATATGATGCCAATTATGCAAAGGTTTGAGCTCTCACCGAGGGATATGATCAAGTTACTCACTTGAGAGCCCCTCTTGATAGTACGGTTATCTATCCTATAAACCGGTCTCTCCAACTAACACCGCGAGACCAGTGAGAAATAAACCCTATCAATATCAAACCTTTGCCTTGTATATTCCACACCTCAGGATGGAGCACCTTTCTTGATTGCACTAGCTTGGTGAAGATGCTCCCCCATACTCCACTATGGAAGAGCCTCTCTTTTAGGCATATCTTCACATATCCATGATCACCATAAGGATGGAACGATACACTTGAGATCATCTTAAGAAACCTTGATCAACACTTGATATTCTTCACTTGATTCTTATTCCAACGTTGAAGCCACCATATGGTTCAAGCATTGTCTATGGACAAATCCTACAAGTAAAACTCAATGCAAACATAAGTCCATAAAACATTGTCATTAATTACCAAAACCACACATGGGGGCACACATGTTCTTTCAATATCCCCCATTTTGGTAATTGATGACAATCCTTTGAGAGGGTTTATATAATAAACTTAACAAAAAATGGTTGCGCCAACATCAAATACTACACAAGTATGTGATGTTGGTACGCCCATAATATATAGAGCAAGCTCCCCCACAATATATGCGTGTGTTATGAACCATTACCGTTGGTGGAGTTTCCTCTATATATTCAACATGCAAAGCAACAACAAAGATGCAAGAGCATGAGAGGCAAATGCTTAAGAACAAAATTCCCTTAAACCCTCCAAAACATCACCCCCATTGGCATCGATTGCCAAAATGGGTGAATAGTTCTAGACGACCAATATAGTAATAATTCCTCCAGAGGTGTGTCTTCGCACATATACAATGATGAATACTTGGGAGGGAGTAGAACTATATCGAGGACCCAAAGATTGCCAAAGGAATAAAATAAAAGACTCAAGCAATCACAAGATCCGACAAACCAATTTGAAAACAACAAATGAGTCCAAATGGAAACTACAAGATATTATGATATGAGCAAAAGAGTGTTTTAAATAACAAATAGAGAAGCTCCCCAATATTTGTGCACAATTTTAAAATAAATGCATTGGAATACATAATGCACAAATATGGAATCCTTGTTCCCCCATAAGAATTTAAAACACAACACATGAAAGATCAAATAAATGATTAAATAAAATAGAGAAGCTCCCCAAGATTTGTGCATACTTTAAAATCGGTGCATTTAAATACAAAAAATGCACAAATATGGAATCCTAACTCCCCCATAAACATTTAAGGAACAATAAATGAGACAGAAGATAAATGAGCATTATTAAATGAATTAGATGAACTCCCCAAAGATAATGCACCAATTATGATAATTGCATTTGGGAACAAGGTGCATAATCATGGAATCCTCACTCATCCAAGTTCATTGAACAATACAAGGCATGAGAGAACAAATATGAGTGCCCAAAGATGCAAACAATAGGAACAAGCACCCATATGCAATTAAATTTGGAAGCCACCAAAGAATCAAAAGGAATAGAAAGGTGGTCTCCAAGGATTAAAAATCAACTAACATTATCTTCACATATGTGTGTATGTTTCTAAATGTATAACATCACAAAGACATATGCCCATAACGAAACAAGCACACACAAGGAATATATACAATAAATCACATAAAAGAACAAAACCAACTCCCAAAAAGAGTAAGGTTCCAACAAGTAAACCAAACTCTCCAAACTTTCATGATGGCACAAAATACCAAAATGAATAGATCAAACTTCCAAGCACATAAAACCCGATATGGATCAAACAAGGAAGCATAAAAAGATTGTTCTAGATAATATAGGAGAGCTCACCCATAAGTAGTACATTATATAGAATTTTCTTTTGAATGAAAAATGAACACAAATGGGATCATCACTACTACCTACAATAAGTAAAACACAAGAGGACATCAATAAAATAAGAATATCCAAAAGAAGCAAGGAAGGATTGGGAGACAACACAAAACATTTTCTTGGCCAAAGATAGGATAAAATTAAACAAAGGCCAAAGTGAATATGATCAATAAATTCTACCATAAATTGAGTACTCATTGTCCAAGGACAAGAAATATTGGGAATAATTTTCCCAAGGTAGCTTGCATGGATATCCAAGATCATAGTCACAACAAGAAGCATATAACAAAATATAAGAATTAAGCATGATACTTCAAACAAGATTCTTGGTAGCTTCCAATAGTCACACAATCACTAGTGATTAGATTAACTTGAAGCAAATGGTTTGCATGATGATATAGAGATCTAAATATGAGGAAACACATACCAAGAAACACTCTCATATACAAGATCCAAAATATGATCAATAAATGCATTCAAGCAAATTGGAACTTGTAAGAGCAAATGTGTCACATAGGCGCTAGATAATTATCCATATCAATTCTAAGTGACACAACCTCGAATATTCACATTTTTAGGATTGTAATATGAACTAAGCATATGACTCCCCCATAATGTGATACTACCATAAAACCGACACGAGGCAACAGATCCAAATTGATATAATTAATGGACATTATAGAACTTAAATTTCTCATGTACACACATTTTTAGGATTGTGGAATGCCCGAGCATAACACTACCCCAAAATGGGATAGTCCATTAATCTCTCACAAGAGCCAAATAAGATACCAAATATAACCAAGAAAGGCTCAATCATAAGAAACACACATACATGGTATGCCACCTAATCATACACAAAAATATGCTTGATTCCTCAAGATAATTAAGTGGAAATCACAACATATACAAGAGCATGGAAGATACAAAACCAACACATGCACAAGGGGGCGAGTAACTTTCAATGTAAAGAGTTTAGCATATGTTACCGCAAGGAGGAACATTGGATATATAATAGAATCATGATAATCCAAATGGTTTGGCTTGACAATAATAATTGATGAAGATCCCTCAATTCTTCATAATGTAGCCAAGTATCCAATGCCCTCCACAACACACCTATTGATCAAGTTTCGGCTTGTTGGTACCCAACGAAGTTGGGTCCTAAGAAGTTAGTCACAATAGGCTTGGCAACCCAAATGGTTCTTTTCTTTAACCCACATTGAGCACCAACAAATTTGGCAAACACATTGCCAACCTCATCCTTACAAAGAGAATAAGCATCATCAATAATGATAGGGTTGGATGAGGAGATACCAATAGTGCATGAGGAAGAAATGTGCCCCTTCTCACGACATATGTAGCAAGTTCTTCTCTTGCCATCTTTCTTCTTAGGTGAAGCCACAACTCGAGGAAGATCTCGAGTAGTCCTCTTAGGAAGAGGCCCGTCAATGACTTGAGGTGGGGTTTGAGGCCGCTTCCCTTGTTGCTTCACACTAAGAGGATTTTTCTTCAATGGGCAAGATCTAACATGGTGCCCTTCTTCCTTGCACTTGAAGCAAAAAATGTTGGACGGATTCTTGACTTGAACTTGGCCATTTTTCTTGTTTCCCTTATGCTTCAACTTGATAGTGGACTTGTTCTTGACACTGGAGTTGAATCCAAGCCCACTCTTGTCATTGGGGGATTTTTGCACACTCAAGATTTTGTTGAGTGTAGCCTTCCCTTGATGACCCTTTTTCAAGTCATTCTTCAAAGAAGAGACTTGATCCTTGAGCTCTTTGATTTCCTCTACATGGTTAGTTTCAACAAAAGTACTAGAGGAAGTAGATTCTACATTGTTAGAGCAACAAGGCACGAAATGTAATTCATCACGAGATATAACATGGTTGTGAGAAGATGAATTACAAGGACTAGCACATGGCAATATAACATTTGGAGTAGATCTAGTGCTAATGTCCACATGAGGCCCACTAGATGTTACCTTTGACACGATGGCCTCATGAGCTAACTTTAGCCTACCATGGGAGAGTAGAAGATCCTCATGCGAGCTTGAGAGCTTAACATGAATTTCTTATAATTTCCCATAGTTGCTAGTTAGCAAAGCAAGTTGAGCCTTTAGCTCAACATTCTCCTTCAAAATAGATGCTTCACAAGAAATAGAGTTAGTAGCACAAGCATCATCACTATTTGCAAAAGGTGAGGGCAACTTGGCAAGCTCTTTTGAATATGAAGCTTTAAGTTGCTCATGCGACTCGGTGAGTTTGATGATCTCCCTCTTAACGACCCGAGAGCCATTTTCGAGGTGCTTAAAATCCTCAACAAGTTTAGCATAAGCAACTTCAAGTTCATCATTTTTAATCTTGAAGGAGTTTGCCACCGCAAGTTCTCTATCATGGTATTCCTTTACTATAGATAATTCTAGAGTAAAAGTCTCCTCAAAAGATTCTTTGGTGGTTTTTTCTTCTTCAAGGGAGTCCTTTAGTTGAGCAATTTCATTAGCATACTCACGTTCAAGCGCAAACTTTTGATCAATTATGTTTTCTTGCTCCTCAATAAGATCATTGCCTTCTATAGCATAATGCAAAATTTCAATCAAGTTGGAGGAAGCAATTTTATTTTTGAAGAGAGCGCTATAGACAACCTCTCCCATTTTTTAATAGAGATAATATCATACTTATCTCGATAATCATCATTATCATTCTCAACCTCATCATCATCATCATGAGATACAATGGGATCCAAAGAGGTTACCTTTGTTCCCTTAGCCATAAGGCATATGTGAGAACCAGAGGAAGGTGATTATGATATTGCACTTGTAGCTCTATTCAAGACCTTGTCCTGGCCCATAGAATCTTCATTTTCCTCTACATGGTTAGCAACACAAGAAATAGAGGAAATAGAAGCATTTTTATCATGGCAACAAGACAACACAAGCATATCATCATGATAATTATTCAAGCCATTACTACATGATATGCAAGGACTATCAACACAAGCATGTAAGGAGTTAGTATTGCTCGAAGTTTTAAAGTCCGAAGTTAGATCATTGCAACTAGATAGGGATGAAGGATTACAAATAGTAAGCACACTATCCACATTGAAATTTCTATCACCACTCACCGTATCATTACCTTGTGAAAAATCACATGTTGGTGAAGTGGTAGACGATGAGAACTCATCTCGACCGGAAGTGGAAGCAACACAATCATCCTCAATAATGTTGGACTTGCTATATTTATCTTGAAGCTTGGTCCATATTTCATGAGCACTCGAATAAGGCATGATAGAAGAAAGAACTACATTGCTCACAACATGCAAAAGAATTTAGTAGCTAGAGCATCTATATGAGAGTTCATCTTCTCCTCTAAAGATTCGTCTTGGGGATCCACGGGAGGAGAAAAACCCATATATAGATATCCCTCGATAATTGGGTGAATTTTCCGAAATAAATTAAGCATGCGAATTTTCCAAACATAATAATTTGTGCCATCGAATGTGAACATGTCATTGTGCACTAATCCCCTAGCCGAAATCTTTACTCTCAAGGCGGTGAAGCCTAAAATGAGAGACCGGGCTCTGATACCAATTGAAAAGGATACAGATGCCGCCTAGAGGGGGGGGGGTGAATAGGCGGTTTAAAACTTTTACGAGATGGGCTTAACAAAGGCGGAATAAAACTAGCGTTTACTTTTTCAAGCACAAAACCTATATAAGCTACGGTTCACCTATGTGCACCAACAACTTATGCTAAGCAAAACAAGCAACTATGTGATAGCTAGATATAATAATTCAAGCACGAAGGCTATCACAAAGTAAAGTGCATAAGTAAATAGCTCGGTATAGAGATAACCGAGGCACGCGGAGACGATGATTTATTACCGAGTTCCTCCCATAAAGAGAGTACGTCTCGTTGGAGAGGGGGTGGTATCAAACCACCTACGCCACAAAAGGCCTCCCTTATTCTTCGGTGAATCTCACCCCAACGGGATCGATCCACACTTCCACTATCGATGCACTTGTCGGTGGCAACCGAAACCTCTCACAAGGTTGGGGCACTTCTCCACAACTTAATCGGAGGCTCCCAACAAACGCCACCAAGGCCACAACCTGCAACACCAACAACCCGTCTAGGGTTCCAAGAACCCTAGAGTAAAAAGCTTCTCAACTTTCACTCACCAAATCCTTCGAGGAGGACTCAAACCTATGCACCAAATACAATGGCAAGAACACAGGAAGTGCTCAAGTCCTTCTCTCTCAAATTCCACAAAAGCTACAAAAGCTAGTGGGAGAATAAGAGAGGAAGAACACACGAGGAAATCCACAAAAGAAACCCCAAGATCTAGATCCCAATATGTTCCCCTCACATAGAGGAGAGATGGATTGGTGGAGTTGTAGATCTAGATCTCCCCTTTCAAATCCCCCAAAAAGATTCAAGAAATATGGGAGGGATTGAGAGTATTTGCAAGCTCTTGAAGGTTAAAACAATGGAGGAGAGAGAGAATGCAAGCAACAAGCCTAAGGAGGAAGAAGGGGTCTATTTATACCACTCCCCAACAAAATATGACCGTTTGGGACCTTCCAGGCCGGATAATCTGCCCCTCCCCCAGATATTCCGGATTCCCCGGGCCAAAAAAATGGCTAAGGACTTCGCGACGCGACTCTCAGTATAGGGGCGGATATTTGGGGCGGATAATCCGCCCCCGAAGGACCAGAAAATCCGCCCCCATTACTGGGAGCCACGCCTCAAAGTCCTTAGCCGTTTTTAAAAAATTGGGCCGGATAATCCGCCCCCATGGCCGGATAATCCCCCCCTGAAAACGAGCAGGAACAGCAAAACTGAAACCATCATAACTTTTTCATTCGGACTCCGATTTTGATGATCTTGGGCTCGTTTCAAAGATAGTAACGAGCTCTACAAGATCGTGCAGGGAACCATCATAGTCCAGCAAGGGAGGATAGAACCAAATGATGAAAGGTTTAACCTATCTATAAAATACAAACCGATAAAACCTCCAATATCGAAAACACAATAGAGAATGCATATGAAATCCGTTTTCGATGAACTTAAGCTTGTCATAGAGATTGACACAATATCTAAATCTTCTCATGGATAAGAACCAAATAAGAACCAATAAATATGATGCCAATTATGCAAAGGTTTGAGCTCTTACCGAGGATATGATCAAGTTACTCACTTGAGAGCCCCTCTTGATAGTATGGTTATCTATCCTATAAACCGGTCTCTCCAACTAATACCGCGAGACCAGTGAGAAATAAACCCTATCAATATCAAACATTTGCCTTGTATATTCCACACCTCAGGATGGAGCACCTTTCTTGATTGCACTAGCTTGGTGAAGATGCTCCCCCATACTCCACTATGGAAGAGCCTCTCTTTTAGGCATATCTTCACATATCCATGATCACCATAAGGATGGAACGATACACTTGAGATCATCTTAAGAAACCTTTATCAACACTTGATATTATTCACTTTATTCTTATTCCAACCTTGAAGCCACCATATGGTTCAAGCATTGGCTATGGACAAATCCTACAAGTAAAACTCAATGCAAACATAAGTCCATAAAATATTGTCATTAATTACCAAAACCACACATGGGGGCACACATGTTATTTCAATCTCCCCCATTTTGGTAATTGATGACAATCCTTTGAGAGGGTTTATATAATAAACTTAAAAAAAAAATGGTTGCGCCAATATCAAATACTACACAAGTATGTGATGTTGGTACGCCCATAATATATAGAGCAAGCTCCCCCACAATATATGCGTGTGTTATGAACCATTACCGTTGGTGGAGTTTCCTCTATATATTTAACATGCAAAGCAACAACAAAGATGCAAGAGCATGAGAGGCAAATGTTTAAGAACAATCTTCCCTTAAACCCTCCAAAACATCACCCCCATTGGCATCGATTGCCAAAATGGGTGAATAGTTCTAGACGACCAATATAGTAATAATTCCTCCAGAGGTGTGTCTTCGCACATATACAATGATGAACTCCGCAGGCGGCCGGTTGGCGACGCCGTCGCCCGCGGCTCGCCGATGACGATGCCGCGCGAGCGTGTCCGTGACGGCAAGCGCATAGGAGAGTCCGCCTCGCGCTTGACTGGCGCATCCCCGGCGAAGGTGCTATCGGCGTGCGTAGCAGCGCCAGGCCGGAGGAGTGGGATGCCAAGGCGGAGGAGGACGAGCCCATGCTGGCGATCCTCCTCGGCATCCTGTTCAGCGGAGGACGCCGGCCCGACCTGGCTGCCGACGTCGACGTGCGCGGAAAGCCGAGCCGCGGCGTGTTCCCGCGGTTGATGTGCTCCATCACCGTCGCGAGCGTCCGGCCTGGCGCGCTCCACCAACACCGGCGGCCAGCCGAGTTGTTGCTCTTCGGCGGCGACTCGTTCGGTGGCCCCTCGTGGCGGGCGAGCTCCTGTTCGCGCCGGTCCGCGAAGAACTGCTCCCAATACAGGAGGTTGTCGGCGCTCTCGACGTCGGAGGGGTCGTCCATGCCGCCGATGTACTCTTGGATATTGTACGGTAGCTCCTCCGGCGTAGGCGCCGGCGGGATAGGAATGCTGCCGGCGCTTAGCTTCCACCCCGGAGGCATCCGCGTGTCCGGCGGCGCCATATAGCCGGCGTCGTACAACATGCGCGCCTCCCAAGCCTGGAGGGTGCGCCGGCCGAAGCCGTTCGCCGCCGCGCCATCGCCGGGGTACCGCTCGGCCATGGCTGGGATGGGACCCTGTGAGAGAGGGTTCGCCAGAGTTTGGGCTTGTGGGCTGGGGAGCTGTGAGAGAGTGTGAAGATCTCCGGCGAGGGGTACGGCTTATAAAGACCGAGGTGGGCGGCGAGGGCGGGAGGGGTGTAGCGGCGAGGGCGGGAAAAGGGCAACGGCGGGAAGTTAGTGCCCGCCGGTCCGTCGCGGGAGCCGAGGCGGCGACGATGGCGCCGTAATTCGACGACGCGTGGCCGACGCGACGGGTAGTTAATGTCCGGCAGTCGTCGCGTGGTTCCGAGGATGACGACGACTCGGCTTCCGTCGCTGACTCGGCGGGTCCACACGCCTTTAGTTTTTTTCCGCCGAGTTCGCTGCGTCCGGCCTTCCCAAGGCGTATCCGGAAACCTGGGTTCGGCCTGGGTAGTCCGGATCAAAATAGGCCCAAATCCGGCCGAAAACAGGTCCATGGAACGTGACTGTTCAATTTTCGGCGTCCGGACCGAATTTCGGCGTCCGGATCGACGTCCTGGGTAGGCGAGTGGAGATGTTCTAAATAGCATGGTATTGGGGTAACTCCCTCCGCAAAATAATAGTTTGCTAGAAACGTACTATATCGTGGAACAGATGAAGATGTATATAATCAACACAATTGTTACAACAGTGAATATGTATATGCTCTGTATTCATATATTGTACATAGGCGTGCACACAAGTGTCATAGTAAACTGTGGTACGTCAGCTGGTCGGAAACATAAACCTAACAACACCACACATACAGAACACAGCGGTGAAACAAGCCGCATGGATACGACTGCTGGACCAGCAGTCCAGCAGACGCACGTAGAAGCGCACGGGCGCAGCTCAGCATAAGAGGTACCCAACGGCAGCGGCAACGAGCGTGCCGGCCGCGAAGGCAGGGGCTGTTGCGGCGGCGCTTTGGGCTGGGGAGGGAGCTGGTGCATCGGCAGCCGTGGCAACACCTACCAGGGACGTGGCCACGACGGCGGCGGCGCAGGCAGCGGCGAGGATCCTGAGCTTGAGGGTGGCTGCCATTTCTTCTTGCTAGGTACTTTTGGTGGATCCTTCAGAATTAGCTGAAGATGTGTGGGCAAAGAACAAGAAGCTGGCAATCGAGCTCGGTGCTTTGGGGTGGGAATTAAGGGTGGGACACGTTCGGTATATATAGCCGCGATGTGCGATGGTTTAGGCTTCGGACTTCGGTCTGCTTTATTCAATTTATTCAAGAAGGATTGTTGGCTGGAATTGCAGCTTTCCGTCTATCTCACAGGCTGTGCAAGTGGTGGCAGTTTTTAGTCTTTGGTGTGATCACCAAATGGGTTATGGGTGATTATTGATGGTTCACAATGATTAGTTGTTGTGGTTTGCTGTTTTTTATACTTGGTTATTTTGTTGGGTTGGGCACCACCTTCAACTGCCAACTGGTACAGATAGCTATCATCCGGCCAGCTGGTCCTGGATATGGCTTGGGATCCGCCCTCCCCGTGGACATGGATGCACATAGTGTACAGTCCATTTGGAAGAATAACAAAAGATAACTTACTGCTATGTAAGAAGAATGTATGACTAGAAATTATTTCTGCCGCCTTTGAGAACATTTGCATCTTATATAGTCACCTTCCCTTTCTCAAAAGAAGCTGTATATTTTTTTTGCAAATTCAAACTTTATAAAGTCTAACCATGTTTAAAAAATGATTAACATATAAAATGTAAAATTTATAGAAATAAATTCTCATATGATACATCTAGTTGTAATATGTTTTTTATTAACTTGGTCAACCTTTTTATTTTTTGACTTTTCTAAAAAACTATAGGTCATATAGTTTGCGCGGGGCTCTTTCCGAAGGGGCGTTGCCGCCCGTCCTATGGCGAAGGATGGGGCAAGCGTCCCCCCTCTTCCATTATGGCGCAGGCGTCCACAATGAAGAAGATGTCCGTGATCGACTTGAAGACGCGAGCGACCATGCTCCTTCTCATCAGAGGGCTTCGTGCTCCCCGAAAGAAGGCCAACTCCACCCTCTCAGGGGATTCCCCCGGGAGGGCGGCGATTACTCGGGAGAAACACCGGGTGAAATCACTCAGCCGTTCACATGTTCGTTGCCTGAACCAGAGGAGGTTAGTGAAGTTGAGGCCTCGTCGTCCCCTCCCTTTCCTAGGAGGAGGCGGCAAGATTCTTGCGAGTTGAGGCCCGCCCGACGGCTCACCCCTCTCGAGGGGAGATCCATCGACGGGGGAAAAGCTTGACGACGCACTGAAATCATCCTCCGACTCCTCATAGGATCCAAGGAGGCGGAATGATGCCCATGCGCCGGGTCGTAGAAGTCTTGGCATGGGATCTATGACGAAAAGCTTGCCTTAGATGCGTCCCCTGCCTGGCGTGCCAGATGTCGTGTATTGATTTTCAACACCGGGGATGGTTGATCCCCTTTATTAGTTTGGCTAGGGGCACAACGTCCGGCAAGCACAATCAGCGAGCTAGAAGAACACACACACACGCACACACACACACACGCACACACACACACACGCACGCACGCACACACACACGCACACACACGCACACGCACGCACACACACACACGCACGCACACGCACACACACACACACACGCACACGCGCACACGCACACACGCACACGCACACACACGCACACATGCACGCACGCACGCACACACACACACACACACACACACACACACACACACACACACACGTGCGCGCGCGTTTTTTTACCCAGGTCCAGGTCCGTGATGTGCGGACTCTAATTGTTAAGAATAAAATACACGCCTAGCCCTTTTCATCAGTTCGGACTTTTGGTTCAGATGACTAGTGCATCAATTCAATATGGTATCAGAGCCAAGAGGTCTCAAGTTCAAGACCCTAAGCAGTATTAAAAAAAAGATTCTGCGGCCTACACCGAACCCACGCTAAGGACTAAAATAGCCTAGACGTGAGGGGGAGTGTTAAGAATATAATACACGTCTAGCCCTTTCCATCAGTTTGAAGTTTTGGTTCAGATGGCTAGTGCATCAATTTAATACTAATGTCCTGTAACTATCGACTATCTGGTGGATGATCACAGTTATAATGGTTCCTTCTCCAGAAAGGATCTAGTTAGAAATATCACTGCTCTTCATCGAATTTTGGTTCAGATGGCTAGTACATCAATTCAATATGGTATCAGAGCCAAGAGGTCTCAAGTTTAAGACCCTGAGCAGTATTAAAAAAAAGATTCCGCGGTCTACACCGAACCCACGCTAAGGACTAAAATAGCCTTGACGTGAGGAGGAGTATTAAGAATATAATACACGCATAGCCCTTTCTATCAGTTTGGACTTTTGGTTCAGATGGCTAGTGCATCAATTCAATACTAATGTCCTGCAACTATCGACTATCTGGTGGATGATGACAGTTATAATGGTTCCTTCTCCAGAAAGGATCTAGTTAGAAATCTCACTTCTCTTCATCGACTGACCCGTGCCTCCTTTTATAAGGAGACATCACAAGGATCGGTCACCATGCGGCGTCGATATAGAGTGCATACCCTCAACATGGCAGTGTGCTCCTGTCACCACACAACGTGTCTCTCACCGCCTGTACCTGGCAGTCTAACATTGATGCATGTCTTGTCAGTCCGGGTCCTGTTGGGGGTTGGCTCCTCAGGCGCACGAGGTCCCCGGGTAGCGCGGCCGGGTTCTCGAGGGTGTCCCAACCAAGCTCCAGCAAGGGCACTACGCAGGGGTCGTGGCCCACCAATTGGCTTTTGGGTACCCCGGACCCATGGATGTGACACATCACCTAGGAACGCAAGTGAGAATTCAACCATTTCTAGACCAAAAATTGCATCTATCCTGCAATTTTTAGCTTCGGACGAGTGGAGGTGCTCTTAGCTTGCCTTTTCATAGGTTCTTTTGAAGATCAACTAGGATATCCGACGACATGAGATATAAATAGCATGGCATTGGAGTAACTCCCTTGGCTCCATAATAGTTTGCCAAAACATACTACATCATGGACAAACAATGTATATAATAAACACAATTGTTACAACAGTGAATATGTATAGGTTTTGTATATTCATATAGTGTACATAGATGTAAACTATGACAGCTGATCGGAAACATAAACCCAACAACACCACATATAGAACACAACGGTTAAACAAACCGCGTGGATACGACTGCTAGACTGCTGGTCCAGCGGACGCACGTAGAGGGCGCAGCTCAGCAGAAGAGGTACCCAACGGCGGCGGCAACGATCGTGCCGACGGCGAAGGCGGGGACGGTGGCGGCTGCGCTTTGGGCTGGGGCAGGAGCCGGCGCATCGGCAGCCGTGGCAACACCGACAAGGGATATGGCCACGACGGCGGCGGCGCAGGCTGCGGCGAGGATCCTGAGCTTGAGGGTGGCCGTCATTTCTTCTTGCTAGGTTCTTGTTGGATGCTTCAGAATTATCTGAAGATGCGTGAGCAAAGAAAAAGAAGCTGGCAATCGAGCTGGGTGCTTTGGGGTGGGACACGTCCGGTATATATAGCCGCGATATGCGATGGTTTAGGCTTCGGTCTGCTTTTATTTAAGAATGATTGTTGGCTGGAATTGCAGCTCAAGCGGTGGCAGTTTTTAGGCTTTGCTGTTATCACCAAATGGGTTATGGGTGATTATTGATGGTTCACAATGATTAATTGTTGTGGTTTGCTGTTTTTTATACTTGTGGTAGTTGGTTTGATTTTGGCTTTATTTATAAAACGAGGTGTAATGACTGTTTCGAGACGGAGGTTTGCTGTTTCTTTATACTTGGTTATTTTGTTGAGTTGGGCACCACCTTGCAACTGCCAACTCGTACAGATAGCTATCATCCGGCCAGCTGAACCTGAATATGGCTTGGGATCCCAAAAATGCAAGTCTACATACACAAGGGTGTCCCGGGCTTATCATAGCCAGCATTTTCTCTATTTGGCTTTGAGATCGGTGCAACTATTTTATAACAACAATCCCGAGCTAATTCTGTTTCTTGTCACCAAGTCCCTCTTCGTTTTACACATTGCACTCTATATTGCAAAAAACCCGGTCTATCAAAGTGTACGCTTTTGGGACATAATATTTTGATTTTGCAAAATAGATTAACATATTTCAATTAAGAATTTATGATAAAATAGATTTGTACTCCGTTTTCAATCGTGCTAGATAAGATGGACATGCACAGGTTGGCACCTAAAGGGTAACAAAGTGTACAAATGCGCCCCCACCCGTCCCCGAGGGTTCATTTTAGTTTCATATATATGGGAAATCCTTACTTCACATTTGTTGTACAAAAACCGGGTTCTTGGGATCCACCCTCCGCGTGGACATGTATGCACACTAAGAACAATAAAAGATAACTTACTCCTATGTACGAAAATGTATGACTAGAAATTATTTATGCCGCCTTTGAGAACATTTGCATCTTTATATAGTAACCTCGGCTTTCTCAAAAGAAGTTGCATATTTTTTTTTGCAAATTCAAACTGTATAAAGTCTAACCATGTTTAAAAAATGATTAACATATAAAATGTAAAATTTATAGAAATAAATTCACATATGATACATCTAGTTGTAATTTGTTTTTTATTAACTTGGTCAACCTTTTAATTTTTTGACTTAAAAAAAAACTATAGGTCTTATAGTTTGCGCGGGGGATCTTTCCGAAGGGGCGTTGCCGCCCGTCCTATGGCGAAGGATGGGGGGAGTGTTCCCCCTCTTCTATTCCGGCGCAGGCGTCCGCGACGAAGAAGCTGTCCGCAGTCGACTCGAAGAGGCGAGTGACCATGCACCTTCTCATCAGGGGCCTTCGTGCTTCCCGAAAGAAGGACAACTCCACCCTCTTAGGGGATTCCCCCGGGAGGGCGGCGAGTACTCAGGAGAAACACCGGGTGAAATCACTCAGCCATTCACATGTTCGTTGCTTGACCCGGAGAAGGTTAGTGAAGTTGAGGCCTCGTCGTCCCCTCCCTTTCCCGGGAGGATGCGTGGGATTCTTGCGAGTTGAGGCCCACCCGACGGCTCACCCCTCTCGAGGGGAGGGCCATCAATGGAGGAAAAGCTTGACGACGCACTGGAATCATCCTCTGACTCCTCGTAGGCTCCGAGGAGGCGGAATGACGCCCATATGTCAGGCCGTAGAAGTCTTGGCATGAGATCTGTGACGAAAAGCTCGCCTTAGATGTGCCCCCTACCAGGAGCGCCAGATGTCGTGTGTTGATTTTCGACACCGGGGATGAATGATCCCATTTATTAGTTCGTCTAGGGACACAACGGCCGACAAGCATAATCAACGAGCTAGAAGAACACACACATACAGAGAGACACATGTTTTTTATCCGGGTCTAGGCCCACGATGTGTGGATTCCAATGTCCCGCAACTATTGATTATCTCGTGGATAATCACAGTTATAATGGTTTCTTCCCTGTGAAGGATCTAGCTAGAAATCTCACTGCTCTTTATCGACCGACCTGGGCCTCCTTTTATAAGGAGACACCACAAGGATCGGTCACCATGCAGCGTCGATACAGAGTGCATGCACTCAGCGTGGCAGTGCGCTCCTGTCAACACACATCGTGTCTCTCACCTCCTATACTGGGAAGTCTAACACCGGTGCATGTCCTGTCAGTCCGGGTCCTATCGGGGGTTGGCTCCTCGGGCGCACAAGGTCCCCGGGGAGCGCACTTCTGTGGGATGTCCCGACCAAGCTCTGCAAGGGCACTACGCAGGGGTCGTGGCCCACCCATCGGCTTCGGGGTACCCCGGACCCATGGATGTGACACATCACCTGGAAACGCGAGTTGGAATTCAGCCATTTTCAGACCAAAAATTGCATTCATCCTGCGATTTTTAGCTCCGGAATTTGGCCTGGGAACGCCAACGAGTGGAGGTGCTCTTAACTCGTCTTTTCATAGGTTCTTTTGAAGATCAACTAGGATATCCGTCGCCATCGATGTAAAATATAAATAGCATGGCATTGAGGTAACTCCCTTCGCTCCATAATAGTTTGCCAAAACATACTACATCATGGACAAAGATGTATATAATAAACACAATTGTTACAACAGTGAATATGTATAGGCTCCGTATATTCATATACTGTACATAGGTGTAAACTATGGCAGCTGATCGGAAACATAAACCCAACAACACCACATATAGAACACAACGGTTAAACAAACCGCGTGGATACGACTGCTAGACTGCTGGTCGAGCGGACGCACGTAGAGGGCGCAGCTCAGCAGAAGAGGTACCCAACGGCGGCGGCAACGACCGTGCCGACGGCGAAGGCGGGGACGGTGGCGGCGGTGCTTTGGGATGGGGCAGGAGCCGGCGCATCGGCAGCCGTGGCAACACCGACAAGGTATGTGGCCACGACGGCGGTGGCGCAGGCCGCGGCGAGGATCCTAAGCTTGAGGGTGGCCGCCATTTCTTCTTGCTAGGTTCTTTTGGTGGATCCTTCAGAATTATCTGAAGATGCGTGAGCAAAGAACAAGAAGCTGGCAATCGAGCTGGGTGCTTTGGGGTGGGAATTAAGGGTGGGACACGTCCGGTATATATAGTCGCGATATGCGATGGTTTTGGCTTCGGTCTGCTTTTATTTAAGAATGATTGTTGGCTTGATTTGTAGCTTTCCGTCTGTCTCACAGGCTGTGCAAGTGGTGACAGTTTTTAGGCTTTGCTGTGATCACCAAATGGGTTATGGGTGATTATTGATGGTTCACAATGATTAGTTGTTGTGGTTTGCTGTCTTTTTATACTTGGTTACTTATTTTGTTGGGTTGGGCACCACCATGGAACTGCCAACTGGTACAGATACTAGTTATTATCCGGCCAGCTGGATATGGCTTGGGATCCAACTTCCCATGGACATGGATGCACATACGAAAATGTTTGATTTGAAATTATTTCTACCGCCTTTGAGAACATTTCTATCTTATATAGTCACATCCGATTTTTGCTCTCAAAAGAAGATGTATATATATTTTGTAAATTCAAACTCTATAAAGTCTAACCATGTTTAAAAATGAGAATAACGCCAATTTGGTCTATGAACTTGCCACGATTGAGAGCATTGGTCACAAACTTGCAAATTGCGAACTGTGGGTTACGAAGTTGCCCCGCACGAGCATTTTGGTCACTCCGTGATGGCTATAGTTTGTTTTCCGATACGATAGACAATTTTTTTTGCGAATAGCACCCTAAAGTTTGTTTCATTCGTCCTACGGGCTAGGAATTATATCAAGCAGTTTATGCTACCCTTTGATCCCCTGCTCTCTCTGCTCACTCGCCACCGGCCGTCACCCCTTCTTTTCCCGCAACGAGGCAGCAAGCACCCTCGCCCTGGTCCCTCTCCTCTTCCTCATGCAGGCTTTTTCCGCCTTGCCGGATGCAGACAACATGCAATCGTGCTGCTCGGCTACCCAATTCCTTCGTGGTTAGAGCATCTCCACTCGCCTACCCAGGAGGCCGATTCGGACGCCGAATTTGAAGGGTTTCGCAGCATAGTAAATCAAAAAAATTCTACGGATGCGAATGGGAAAGCCAAGATCTAATCTAGGAGATGCAAAAAACGAGAGAGATTAGATGAGATCTTCATACCCTTGAAGATTCGCATAGCGGAACGTTCGTCGGAACGTGGGTGATGTAGTCGTACTCGCTTCTCCTCCTCGCGATCCGCTCCGATCTAACACCGCAAGTGGCGATGCCTCCGAGAGATGCACACGTGCGGCACCTCAACGTCTCCTCCTTCCTTGGTCCAGCAAGTATGGTGGAGAGACGGATTGGATCTACAGCACGACGGCGTGGTGCAAGTGGTGGAGAGTTTCTGCAGCAGGGCTTCGCCTACACGCAGTCGGGAGGGAGAGAGAGAGGAGGCAGGCGGCTAGGCTTGAGGGAAGGTGTGTGTGTGGGGGTGCGCCCAGCCTCTATATATAGAGGGGTGGCGCCAGCCCCTCCCCAAGCCCAGGCCGACGCCAAAGGAGGAGGAGTGGGCAAGTTTCCTCCTTCTAGAAGCTCCAATTAGGGTTTCCCTTGTTTGGCGGCTGGGCCCTATGAGCCTTGTGCCCCTAGCCCAATGCGGCCAGGCACTCCCTCATAGGCCCATGCCCTCCCGGCAGGTGGGGCCACGTTGGTCCCTCCGAAGGTTCTAGAAGCTTCCAGACAATAACGATTAACCCAAACAATTCAACTCCAAAACTGCATTGCCTTATATGACTCTTATTCTCCGGACCATTCCGAACCTCTCGTGATGTCCCGGATCACATCCGAGACTCAACAAAACTCATAAACCATTATCCAATCTATCCTAGCGCCGAGGCACGTTATGTGTGACCTTCGGTTCGAGAACATGCGACATGATCTTCTATCAATAATCAACATGGGTCTGAAACCCATATTGACTCCCACACATTCATCGATGATCATATAGGATGAACCACGATGCCAGGATTCAATCAATCCCATATATATATTCCTTCTGCCTCGCGATATTTTACTTGCCCGAGATTTGATCATCGCACCGCCATACCTAGTTCAATCTCGCTCACAACAAGTACTTTACTGCTCAGTAATCCGACATCACTTTGTGATTAACTCCTTAACCACATGCTTGCAAGCGTGTTGATATCGACACCGATTGGGCCCAAGTATATCTCTCCGACTCCGACTTGGGAGGGACAAATCCCATCTCGATACATACAACCCAACAGGTACTTTCCGATCACCTGAGAGACACCTTTATGATCACCCTCTCATAGGATGACGTTTGATGACCTCAAAGCTTTCTTCCGATACCAGGGAGTTGTATTATCTCATGGTCTAAGGAATACAATATTTGACATAAGAAAATCTCCGCAAAGATGAACACGATGACACGATCTAATTGCTCCGCTTAGTTTGGGTATGTCCATCATATCATTCTCCCAATGATATGATCTCATTATTAATCGACAACTCATGTCTATGGTTAGGAAACCTTAACCATCATTAATCAATGAGCTAGTCCATAGAGGTGTACTAGGGACACGATGTTGTTCACAAACCACACAAGTATTAAAGTTTCCGCTTAATACAATTCTAGCATGGAATATTAACTTTATCATGAACAAGAATTATAATAATAACATCTTTATTATTGCCTCTAGGGCATAATTCCAACAGTCTCCCACTTGCACTAGAGTCAATAATCTAGTTTAAATTTGGCAACAATCTCACACCCATGGCACTAAGGTGTTGATCATGTTTTACACGTGGAAGAGGTTTAGTCAATGGATCTGCGACATTCAGATCTGTATGTACTTTGCTGATCTTCAGATCTCCATCTGCTATATAATCTCGGATTATATGAAACTTGCGGTTGATATGCTTGGTCTTTGGATGATATCTTGGTTCCTTAGCGAGTGCTATGGCGCCAGTGTTGTCACACAATATCTCCAGTGGGCCCAATGCACTTGGAACCACGCCAAGCTCAGTGATGAAGTTCCTGATCCAAACTCCTTCACTTGACGCTTCTGCAGCAGCCATGTATTCCGCTTCTACTGTAGATCCCGCGATCACGCTTTGCTTGCAGCTTCTCCAGCTCACAGCTCCTCCATTCAAAATAGAAACGCATCCTGTCTGAGATTTAGAATCATCCTTGTCGGTGTCGAAACTAGCGTCGACGTAACCTTTTACGACGAGTTGTTCATCACCTCCATAGACTAAGAACATTTCTTTAGTCCTATTTAGGTACTTTAGGATGTTCTTCACGGCTGTCCAGTGTTCCACTCCTGGATCACTTTGATATCTGCTCGTCAAACTAAGAGCATTGGACACATTCGGTCTAGTACACAACATGGCATACATGATAGAACCTATGGCCGAGGCATAAGGCACTTTGCTCATAGCTTCTCTATCATTTACCGTAGCTGGACACTGAGCCTTGCTCAATATCTTACCTGACAACATAGGCACTGAACCTTTCTTTGCCTTATCCATTCTGAACCTTTTCAGAACTTTGTCTAGGTATGTACTCTGGCTTAAAGCTATCAGGCGTCTTTGTCTATCTCTATAGATTTTGATGCCCGATATATAAGCAGCTTCACCTAGGTCTTTCATTGAAAAACACTTGTTCAAATAACTCTTCACATCGTTAAGCATGTTAATGTCATTTCCAATAATCAATATGTCATCCACATATAGTACCAGAAATTTCACCGAGCTCCCACTCACTTTCTTGTAGATACAAGCTTCGTAGCAATTTGGAACAAATCCAAAGCTCTTGATTACTTGATCAAAACGAAGGTTCCAACTCCGAGATGCTTGCTTCAGTCCATAAATGGAACGTTGAAGTTTGCATACCTTATCAGCATCCTTAGGATCGACAAAACCTTCGGGTTGCATCATATACAACTCTTCATCAATGTTGCCATTGAGGAACGCAGTCTTGACATCCATCTGACCTATTTCATAATCATGAAACGCAACAATTGCTCACAAAATCCGAATGGACTTAAACATCGCTACGGGAGAGAAAGTCTCATCGTAGTCAACACCTTGAACTTGTCGAAAACCTTTCGCGACAAGCCGTGCTTTATAGACGGTAACATTACCATCCGCATCCGTTTTCTTCTTGAAAATCCATTTGCACTCAACGGCCTTTCGGTCGCTAGGAGGGTCCACCAAAGTCCATACTTGGTTTTCGCTCATGGATCCCAATTCGGATTTCATGGCCTCTGGCCATTTCTCGTAGTCCGGGCTCATCATTGCTTCCTCATAGTTCGTGAGGTTCACCGTCTTCTACCAACAAGACAACAAGACAGGTTGTCGCACCACTCAGAGGAGCATGCGACCTTGTCGACCATGACGCTCAAGAGCGAAGATCGTCCAAGCTTCATTATCCTTGTCATTAGCTTCCTCTATTGTTGGTGCAAAGTGCATCTTTGGAACAATTTCAGGTGTGCGCTACTCTCCAATTCAAGAGAAGGTTCAACAACCTCGTCTAGCTCTACTTTCCTCCCACTCACTTCTTTCGAGAGAAACTCCTTCTCAAGAAAGGAACCGCTTCTTGCATAAAACACTTTGCCTTCGGTTCTATGATAGAAGGTATACCCAATAGTTTCCTTAGGGTATCCTATGAAGACACATTTCTCCGCTTTGGGTTCGAGCTTGTCCGCATCAACTTCTTGACGAGGCTTCAGATCCCCAAACTTTAAGAAACGACAACTTAGGTTTAGCACCAAACCACAGTTCATACGGTGTCGCCTCAACGGATTTAGATGGTGCCCTATTTAAAGTGAATGCAGCGGTTTCTAATGCATAACCCCAAAATGATAACGACAAAGAAGAGACATCATCGATCGGACCATATCTAATAGGGTTCGATTCCTGCTCGTACACACCATTGCTACTGTGGTGTTCCGGTGGCGTGAGTTGCGAAACGATTCCGCTTGCTTTAAGATGCGTGAGAAAATCATAACTCAAATATTCACCTCCACGATCGGATCGTAGAAACTTAATCTTTCTGTTACGATGGTTCTCCACTTCATTCTGAAATTCATTGAACTTTTCAAATGTTTCAGATTTATGTTTCATTAAATAGATATACCCATATCTACCTAAGTCATCGGTAAAAGTGAGAAAATAGCGATATCCACCGCGCGTCGAAACACTCATCGGTCCGCATACATCGGTATGTATGATTTCCAACAAGTCCTTTGCTCGCTCCAACATACCGGAGAACGGGGTTTTGATCATCTTGCCCATGAGGCATGGTTCTCATGTGTCAAATGATTCAAAATCAAGAGACTCCAAAAGTCCATCAGAATGGAGTTTCTTCATGCGCTTTACACCAATATGACCTAGACGACAGTGCCACAAATAAGTAGTATTATCACTATCTACTTTGCATCTCTTAGCCTCAATTTTATGGATGTGTGTTTCATCCCTTTCGAGATTTAGAAGAAATAAACCATTCACAACAGGTGCATGACCATAAAAGATGTTACTCATATAAATAGAACAACCATTATTCTCCGATTTAAATGAATAACCGTCTTGCAATAAACAAGATCCAGAAATAATGTTCATGCTCAACGCAGGCACATAATAACATTTATTGAGGTTTAAAACTAATCCCGAAGGTAAAACTAAGGTGAGCGTGCCGACGGCCATCACATCAACTCTTGATCCGTTGCCAACACGCATCGTCACCTCATCCCTCGCAAGTCATTGCCTATTCGTAGCTGCTTCGAGTTACAAATATTAGCAACTGAACCAGTATCAAATACCCAGGCACTACAACGAGGGCTAGTAACGAAAACATCAATAACATGTATATCAAATATACCTTTGATGGTGCCAGCCTTCTTGTCCGCTAAGTACTTGGACAATGCCCAAAGGACCCTTGTCCTTGCAATAGAAGCACTCAGTGTCCGGCTTAGGACCAGACTTGAGCTTCTTCTTAGCAGGGGAAACGCGCTTGCCGCCGCCCTTTTTGAAGGGCTTCTTTGCACCCTTACCTTTCTTGAAGGTGGGGGTCTTGTTGACCATCAACACATGATTATCCTTTTTGATGTCCACCTCCGCAGCCTTCATCTTTGCGAAGAGCTCGGTGATCGTATCAGTGGAACCAATCTGATTATGAGTCACTACAAAACTTTTGTAGCTGGGAGGGAGTGATTGCAGAACCCTGTCAATCTTGAGCTCCTCTGGAATCTTACAGTCCAGTTGCTCAAGGCGTTGAGTGTAGCCCGACATCTTAATGGCATGCTCACTAACGGAACTCCCTTCCTCCATCTTGCAGTTAAAGAACTTCTCAGAGATCTCATATCTCTCAGAACGGGCCTGAGTCTGAAACATGGTTTTCAGCTCCTCGAGAATCTCAAAGGGCCCGGGATAGTCTTCAAAACGATTTTGAAGGTCCGATTCCATAGCAAACAACATGGTGCTCTTAATCACACCATAATCATCTTTGCGCGACTGATAGACAGCTTTCTCATCAGCCGGCGCATCTACAGCAGGGGCGTCACCTAGCGCATTTTTAAGGACATAGTCCTTTTGACCGCCAGAGAGAATGATTCTCAGATTGCGAAACCAATTGGTGAAGTTAGACCCATTGTTTCTAAGCTTTTCCTTCTTAGCAAAAACGTTGAAGTTGAAGTTGGACTTAGCCATTTGATCTACAATATTTGCAAGTACAAATTAGACTATATTCATGATAACTAGTTCATTTTTTAATCAAATTACTAGATGAACTCCCACTAAATTCAACATCCCTCAAGTTGTTTAGTGAACATGATCCAAATTCACCACACCTAATCCGATCTTCATGAGAAGAGATGTGGTTTCAATGGTGGACAACGAAGTGTCGATCATATCATTCATATGACTCATGCTTAACCTTTCGGTTCATGTGTTCCGAGGCCATGTCTGTACATGCTAGGCTCGTCAAGTCAAACCCAAGTATTTTCGCGTGTGCAAAACTGGCTTGCACCCGTTGTATGTGAATGTAGAGTCTATAGCACCGATCATCACGTGATGCTTGGACACGACGAACTTTCGCAACGGTGCATACATGGGGAGAACACAGTTTTATCTTGATCTTTAAGTGAGGAATCATCTTAAAATGCTACCGTCGCGATCTAAGCATAATAAGATACATAAAAGGATAAACATCACATGCATATAACTTTATGTGACATGGTATAGCCAATCTTCGCGCAATGATCTCCATATTGTGCGTGCCGGCATGATCTCCATCACTCCACCATGATTGCCTCCACCACGAATAGCAACTACAACTATTGCCAACTACTTAGCGATAAAGTGAAACTATTACATGGCGTATAAGAAGTTGACACACATGTCATACACAATTATAAAGACAACCATATGGATCCTGCCGGTTGTGTACTCATCGACATGCAAGTCGTGAAACATTACAAAACATGATCATCGCATACAATATACACATCACATCTTGGGCCATACCATATCACAGAAAACACTCCCTGCAAAAACAAGTTAGACGCCTCTACTTTGTTGTTGCATGTTTTACGTGGCTTATGGGAGTAGCAAGCTAAGAACGATTCTTACCTACGGAAAGCCACAACAGTGATATTATGGTTTCCAAACTCCGGTGTAAATCTCATGACAACTATAGTGAGAGAAACTGGCATCCACCAGCCGCATGTGTGGAACAAGCCACACGTCAAGTGCGGAGCCGGTCTCGCGAACGACGTCGCGTAAGGTTGGCCTGGACCGCTTCAATCTCACTATTCCGCGTCATAATAAGAACACAAACAAGAGGCTTGCAATAGAAAACATCAACGCCCGCAACTACCATGTTGCGTTCTACTCGTGAAACACATCTACGCATAGATCTAGCTTTGATACCACTGAAGGGTTTCGCAGCATAGTAAATCAAAAAAATTCTACGGATGCGAACGGGAAAGCCAAGATCTAATCTAGGAGATGCAAACAACGAGAGAGATTAGATGAGATCTTCATACCCTTGAAGATTCGCACAGCGGAACGTTCTTCGGAACGTGGGTGATGTAGTCGTACTCACTTCTCCTCCTCGCGATCCGCTCCGATCTAACACCGCAAGTGGCGATGCCTCCGAGAGATGCACACGTGTGGCACCTCGACGTATCCTCCTTCCTTGGTCCAGCAAGTATGGTGGAGAGAAGGATTGGATCTACAGCACGACGGCGTGGTGCAAGTGGTGGAGAGTTTCTGCAGCAGGGCTTCGCCTACACGCAGTCGGGAGGGAGAGAGAGAGGAGGGCAGCAGGGCGGCTAGGCTTGAGGGGAAGGTGTGGGGGGGGTGTTGCGCCCCAGCCCTAGCCCCTCCCCCAAGCCTAGGCCGGCGGCCAAAGGAGGGAGGAGTGGGGGGCAAGTTTCCCCCTCCTTCTAGAAGCTCCAATTAGGATTTCCCCTTGTTTGGCCGGCTGGGCCCTATGGGGCCTTGTGCCCCTGGCCTAATGCGGCCAGGGCACTCCCTCATACGCCCATGCCCCCTCCCGGCAGGTGGGGCCACGTTGGTCCCCCTCCGGAAGGTTCTAGAAGCTTCCGGTACAATACCGATTAACCCGAAACAATTCCAAACTCCAAAAACTGCATTGCCTTATATGAATTTTATTCTCCGGACCATTCCGGAACCTCTCGTGATGTCCCGGATCACATCCGAGACTCCGAACAAAAACTCATAAACCAACTATCCAATCTATCCTAGCGTCGATACACGTTAAGTGTGTGACCCTTCGGGTTCGAGAACATGCAGACATGATCTTCTATCAATAATGAACAGCGGGGTCTGGAAACCCATATTGACTCCCACACATTCATCGATGATCATATCGGATGAACCACGATGCCAGGATTCAATCAATCCCATATATATATTCCCTTCGTCTCGCGATATTTTACTTGCCCGAGATTTGATTGTTTGCATCACATACCTAGTTCAATCTCATTCACAGCAAGTACTTTACTCTCCGTAATCCGACATCACTTTGTGATTAACTCCTTAACCACATGCTTGCAAGGTGTTGATATCGACACGAGGGCCCGAAGTATATCTCTTCGACTTGGGAGGGACAAATCCCATCTCGATACATACAACCCAACAGGTACTTTCCTATCACCTGAGAGACACCTTTATGATCACCCTCTCATAGGATGATGTTTGATGACCTCAAATCTTTCTTCCGATACCAGGGAGTTTTATTATCTCATGGTCTAAGGAATACAATATTTGACATAAGAAAAGCTTCGCAAAGATGAACACAATGACACGATCTAATTGCTCCGCTTAGTTTGGGTCTGTCCATCATATCATTCTCCCAATGATATGATCTCATTATTAATCGACAACTGTGGCATCCCGCAAAAACCACTACTAGAAAATCGCGTTGTTTTTGTGCATTGCATCATCATGACCGCATGCTCATGTCATCATGCCACATTGCATTTGAGCATCGTCATCATCTTGCATTTGCTTGCATAAAACTATTTGCAGATAAACCTAGTTTTGTTTTCTAAAAACGCCCCGTCTTTAATTCCAAAACCCAAAACCGGGACTCCGGAATATTTTGTTTTGATTAACCACGGTTTGCAAACGGTCCATTTAAAGTAAATAAAATATTATATTATTTTAGTGGGGCAGTCGAACGGGCCGAATGACCCGAACGACCACCCCCAGAAAATACAAACGGCCCACCCATTAATCCTACATCTACCAACTAACCTACCCAGCCCTCCCCTCCACCTCACTCCACCCAATGGCCTGCCGCCACCTCACCTCTCATCCCCCCTCCACCCAATCCCCATCTGCCACTTGGTCCACCCCCTCTCACTCCCTCTCTCTCTAAACCCACCCCCACACACACCACACGACGCACACACGCACGCTCAGCCTCACCCTCTCCCAACCGCCAGCCGACAGCCCCCTGTCCCCTGGCCCCACCACGGGCCCGCCACTCCCTCCTCTCTCCTTCCCCTACCTCCCGCTCGAACCAACCCTCCGCTCAAGGCCTCCCCACCGCCTGCCTGCAGCCTCCTCCTCATGACCAGCCCAGCCCTTGGCCTCTCCTCCGGCCAGCCCGCTTGCCCCCTCGCTCTCCGCCCGCCGCCCGCTGCCCGCAGCCTCGGACGCACGCCTCCTCCACCAACTCCCGCCTGTTACGAGCAACGCTCCTCTGGCCCTCGCCACCGCCAGAGCTCCACCTCGCCGCCTTCCTCCGCTGCCTCCGCCCACCGCCGCCTTCCTGACGCCTCTTCTCCCAGCTCCGACCGCCTCGCCTCACTCTGCGTCTGCCTCCTCCTCCTAGAGCGCCGCCGCCTGCTCTCCCACGGAGCCTGCGTTCGCCGCAAGGCCGGCCGCGCCTCCTGGCCCGCCAAGTCCGCCTCGCGAGCTTCTCCGCGCCGCTTCTTCTGCTCCCGCCCGCCGCTGGGTCTCCTCCGCCGCCCGCCGCCCACGCCCCGCCACGGACCTCTCCTTCACCGCCTCTACCGGCGCCCTCTCCCGATCCGCCTCAAGGCCCGCCACCATCGCCTGCGGCCGCTCGTCGCTGTCCTCGGCCCCGCCCCAACATCCGATCTCGCTGCCTGGCTGCCGAGCACCGGCCCCATCGCTGGCCCCGCCACGCCCCGGCTGTCGCCGGCGACCTCAACTCGCGAGCGCTTAGCCGCTAAGCGACCGCCACCGCGGACGTCCTCGCCGCTTCTGCCGTCGGCGTAGTCTGGAGCCTTCTAGCCCGTGCCGTGGCTGCCCCTCTCCCGCAGCCAGCCTGCCGCCAAGCCTCCTGCCCGCGCCGCCTCCCGTCGCCCTATGTTCCGGCATGAGGTGCAACGATGTGTGTTGGTCGAAGGTTCGCAACACCACCGGAGATGCAAGACCGAAAACACACGACACACCAAGATCTTCTACATAGATGCGGACCCGATGCCCGTTCACGGACTTCGAAGACCGATCCTGGCGCGCCCGGAGCCCCCCCCCCACCCCCCCCGTCGAACACCAAGAACCTCGGGAACCAAGATCTCCCCGTGCCTGAAACCGAGTCCGACACCGACAACTGAAACCGTGGAGTCGACAAGATCGACCGCACCGACGCCATGATCTCCCTCACGGAATCCGAAGACCGTACCGATTCCTCAAACCCCCTCCGAGCCGCCAAGATCGCCATGGAACGACAAGTACTTCGCCCCGTATTTCGAGACCCCGACATCGAAACGACAAGATCGTCGTCATAACACCCGAAGACGGTAGATGCGACAAGTACTTCCCCCCAGATCCGAAGACCCCGGTACCCGACCCACTCAAGTTCAACATCGACGACAAGATCGGCACCGACCCAGAAGAACCCGATGCGCCCCCGGCGCCGGACCAAGTCCTGCTTCCCGGATGCCGAGGTCACCGACACAGGACAACAAGACCTACCTCTGTTATCCGAGAACGTTTCCGTCGAACCCTGAGACCGACCCCGACCCCGGAAACCAAGATCGCCGAACCCTAATGTGTGAACCCCTTCCCGAAACCCTAATTTTATAATATAATAACAACTTGTTGCATATAAACTTGTTACATATAAACTTGCCATGCATGTAAACTTGACATGTGGTTTGGGGGCCTTATGCCTATTCACCTAATAATTAAATATGGGGCCCATATGCGAGCAAATCTAGTCTTATATTGGCCTCATTTAAATTTGTGCATCAACCCGATACTATCTTTTGCCATGTTAAAACAACATTTAAATTGCGGGGGATCTAAATAACTTGCACCATCTAATTAATTGTCGGGACCCCGGTTCCGCTTAATATGACCTAATCACATTGCACACTTGCCATGTCATGCATCATACATGCATCATGCCGATCTTCTGCCGTTGTATTAAATATTGCATCCGGTGTTTCTTCTAGCGTTTTGCTTCTTCGCGGATAAGGCCGTTGAGTTGATGTGAGCTTCGCCCCGATCTTCGGTTGAACCTTCGACAATGTTTTCAGGCGAGCATCTCCCCCTTTCTACCTATCTTACTTTTATAGTATTTATTCCCTCCTGTTGATCTATTGCTATCTGTGTTGTGATGCTCTAGTTTCCGTACCCTTGACATTACTTGCAGCCTTATATTGCCTTGGACACATCCTATTACCTGTTGTTTGGTAGATAGTTGGACTTGCGTGTCGTAGTCGCTTGCTCAAGTGTCGCTATGCGGTCGTCAAATGCCACATTGTTGATGTATTGCCACATGTTGATGTTGGAGATGATCATAGCTTTACTTATCGCTCACTTTAATTCCTGTTAACAACTAAAATTGAAGTAAGCAGAGGCATCGGTTGGGTGATAGATAATATTTGGTTTCAACGCCCACTTGTGTCCCGTGAGGACCCCGAGTACTTGATACTGTTCCTTGATTTATCGCTATCCACATCCGGGAGGTATATGGGACCCCCCTGAGCCAGAGCTTGATTCAGTCTTATTTCTTGGGGCCACAAACTAGTTTGAGGTTTTATTTACGATCATGTACTTATGCCATGCTACTGCTTTATTTAAATTGTGCGAGGAGCACACTGTACTGTTTAGGTAAGCGGAGTGTTTTCGCCATGTATCGACAAGCCCAGCCACACTTCGGGTTCCCGCCACAGCCATTGACGCAAACCTTGAGTCCGTCTCAAGCTTGCTTACTGCTATGGGTCTACTCAATGGGTGCCCCTGAAATATTTCTGAATCGTGATTGCTTTGTCGTGAAAGCCTCGTTGGGTTTTGATTTGGTTTTTCCGAGGTTGATCGAGCGTGTGTTGCTATTGGTGCACCCCGGCCGGGTAAAACTTTCTGAAAGCCGTGTCCGCGGTTATGGACGACTTGGAGCACAGTATCTCGACCATAGACAAGCATAACTAAAGTTTACTGCTATAAATTTGACTTTATAATGACTAGTAATCAGCTTCACTATAATGGAATGGCTAATTAATACTGCCCACAATTGCTTGTTTGGAGTGTCGCTTGCGACCATTGTACCTGACTAGTAAGTATGGCAATTGCAATGGAATGGCTAAATAAAAGTACCAACAACTGCTGGGTTTTGGGTTATCTCACGCTATTTGCATCTGACTAGTAAGTGCCGCAACTACAACGGAATGAATAACTAAAAGGGCCCACTGCTTCTTTTATCAGGACAAATATCTTACCTGACTAGTAATTGCTGCAACGATAACTGAATAAATAAAACTGCCAACTGTGTGAGTTCCTCAGGTTGACTTCCTCGTTTGGTCTCGAGGGGGAAACACCAGGATGGGTTTGATTGGTGTTAGCTTCAGGTTGGATCCGGATAGGTCATTCTTATCCCTCTCTGATAACCGCCAGTTGTACCGAGTCTCTATAGGTTGTTCAGTGTACGTTGCCGCTGCCGCTACAGTCCACCATACCTATGTAGGCGAGGACCGCCGAATTCTAGCCTCGCTGTCTTGGCCTCGATCGACGCCTCTTTTTCCTTTGCCTTTGTCGGCACCCTTTTGTTTAAGCAGGTTTTGAGATCGACGTCGTTAGTGGTTACCCTTCCGGCTTGGCTCAAGGGTTATGGACGCCATTGGTTATTCTTCAGGGCTCTTAGCCCCATTTGCATCTTGTCCGTAGTCGGACGCTCTATCATTTTCAAGGTGATTTGGATCTTTGTATGTTATATCTGTATTCTTGACTCATGGAGTCGCTGTTATATATATATATATCTGTTCTGTGGGTCCCATCGAGGACTGTTGTGTAATGTTATTACTTCGTTTTCCACCCGCACGAAAGTGCCTGGTGGGCACCTTTGAATCGTTTCTATGCGGGTTTTGGCGGGAAGCGCTAAAACTTGCATAGGTCCGATTCTGAGGGTGTTACAACAACTCATGTCTATGGTTAGGAAACCTCAACCATCATTAATCAATGAGCAAGTCCATAGAGGCGTACTAGGGACACGGTGTTGTTCACAAACCACACAAGTATTAAAGTTTCCGCTTAATACAATTCTAGCATGGAATATAAACTTTATCATGAACAAGAATTATAATAATAACATCTTTATTATTGCCTCTGGGCATAATTCCAACAGAATTTCGGTCCGGACGTCGAAAATTGGCCCAATCGCGTATCAGGGACCTGTTTTCGGCCGGATTTGGGCCAATTTTGATCAGGACTACCCAGGCCGAACCCAGGTTTCTGGGTACACCCTAGGAACGCCGGACTCAGCGAATTCGGCAAAAAAACGAAACGGCGCGTGGACCCGCCGAGTCAGCGACGGAAGCCGAGTCGTCGTCATCCTCGGAACCACGCGGCGACCGCCGGACATTAACTGCTTGTCGCGTCGGCCACGCGTCGCTGAATTACGGCGCCACCGTCGTCGCCTCGGCTCCCGCGACGGACCAGCGGGCACTAACTTCCCGCCGTTTCGCCGTTTCCCGCCCTCGCCGCTACACCCCTCCCGCCCTCGCCGCCCGCCTCGGCCTTTATAAGCCGTATCCCTCGCCGGACAACCTCACACTCTCTCACAGCTCCCTCCAGCCCACCAACCTCCGGCGAACTCTTTCTCCCAGCTCTCCTCCCCTAGCCATGGCCGAGGGGTACCCAGGCGACGGTGCGTCGGCGAACGGCTTCGGCCGACGCACTCTACAGGCGTGGGAGGCGTGGAACGGCTTCGGCCGGATACGAGGTCTCCGCCGGGGTGGAAGCTTAGCTTCGGTGGCATTCCCATCCCGCCGGCGCCGATGTCGGAGGATCTCCCGTACGAGATCCAGGAGTTCATCTCCGGCATGGACGACCCCTTCGCCGCCGAGAGCGCCGACAACCTGCTCTACTGGGAGCAGTTCTTCACCGACCGCCGTGCCCAGGAGCTCGCCCATCACGAGGGGCCGCCGAACGATTCGTCGCCCAAGCGCAACAACTTGGCCGGCCACCGACGTTTCTGGAGCGCGCCGGGCCGGACGCTCCGATCGGTGATTGAGCACATCAACGTCAGGAACACGCCGCGTCTTGGCTACCCACGCACACCCGTGCCGGCGACCTCCGACGAACTGCATGCCGAGGAGGATGGCCAGCATGAGCTCGTCCTCCTCCGTCCCCGCCTCCCACTCCTCCGGCTCCACGCCTCTGCCGTAGTCGGGGCCACGCCCAGTCAAGCGCGAGGTTGTCTCGCCTGTGCGCTCGCCGCCACGGACACGCTTGCGCGGCCTTGTCATCGGCGAGCCATGCGCGACGACGTCACCCACCGGCCACCTCCGTCTTCAGCGCTCGAAGATTGAAGGTTCGGCGGTGCCCGACGACGGTGCCTTGAGGATGGCGCTGGAGGAGTCGCTCCGCGACTCGGCGCCGCAGCCGCCGCCGGTGGAGCCGTCCTCATAGGACATCCTGGAATGGTCCAGGAAGGACTGGAAGCATGCAGAGCGGCAGCGCATCCTCAGCCTGCAGCAACATGCCAAGGAGTAGGCGGCCCGGTGACGGGCGTGAGCTCGCCTACCAGGGCGCCGCACTCTACGTCCTCGACGACGACAAGGACGAAGGCTCGTCCTACCGGCCGTGGAGGTTCGGCGACCCAGGCCAGGGGAGCTCCCGCCTGAACCAGCCGCCGAGCTACACCGACGACGGCGGCGAGGATGACGGTTGCGCCGACCCCGGCTACACGGCGTTTTACAGCAACTTTGGCATGTAGGACGGCGAAGGCACCGGCCTTTTTTTAGTTTATTATATACTAGTTTAGTTTAAAATTGATGTAGCGCTTCGTCCAATTTAATGAAATTTGTCGAACTTGGGAACTCGGCCTAAGTACGCGAGTAAAAAACTGGACGTATGCATGTCGAAAACTAGTTTCGTCTTGCCGAAATAAGGTCTGAGTTGGCTCAAACGAGTAGAGATGGTCTTATGCACGGCTTGTGGTTGTCGAATCTTGTGATAGTGACGGCCATACCCTACAAAATTACTATATACTACCATCCCTCGGGGCATGCATGATCATGTAATCAAAATAAATTTAACGGGTAGTACAATGGAGTGTCCAGAACGCCATTATGGATATGTATATAGGCTCTGTATTCACTCACATTATCATATAGCTGTATGCACAAGTCTCAAAGTACAATGTGTACGTCAAACAACCAGAACATAAACCCAACCGCACAATGTACATGGCACAGCGGTTAAACAAGGCGTTGATGGACCGCTGGTCCAGCATACGTACGTACGCAGAGGCGCAGCTCAGCAAAAGAGGTACCCAACGGCCGCGGCAACGAGCGTGGCGACGGCGAAGACCGGGGCGGTCGCGGCGGCGCTTTGGGCTGGGGCTGGAGCGGGCGAGTCGGCAGCGCTGGCAACGCCGACCAGGGACGAAGCCACCACGGCGGCGGCGCAGGCCGCGGTGAGGATCCTGAGCTTGAGGGTGGCCGCCATTTCTGCTCTTCTTGGTGGATGCTTCGGAATTATCTGACGACGTGTGAGCTAAGAACAGGAAGCTAGCGAGCTGGTAGCTTTGGGATGAGAATGAAGAGCGGGATAGGTCGGTACATATAGCCGCGATAGGATGGATTTGGTCTGATTTATTTAGGAAGAAATTGTTGGTTGGACTGCAGCTTTCAGCCTGTCTTTCACAGGCTCTGCATTGAGGCCTTGCCATGATCACCAAATGGGTGATCGATTGTTCAGAATGATTAGTTTGCTGCTTTTTATATTGGTTATTTTGTTGGGTTGAGCTCCACCATGTGCTAGTGCAACTGCCAACTGGTACAGATAGTTATAATCGGTGCCACCGCCAGCTGCTGGTTATACTAGTTCTGATCGATGGATTCACGTCTTCGATGGCCGAACTCGCGAAATATCAACGCGTTAAACTTTTTTTTTTTGGTTGACGCGTGAATTATACACATATTACTTCTTTCGCCTAGTCTAAGATTAATCAAAAGTCAATTTTTTTTTCAAAATGGGGAGCAAGCTCCGGCTTCTGCATCGAATGATGCACACTGCTATTTTTAAAAGAATATAAGATGTTTTAATTTTGTAAAGCAAATGTATCTAGACTACTTTTAACACGTACGTTCACTTATGTTTGGAGTGAATCTACGCAGCACGTAGTGCACTAAAGGAAGTCTAGATATATTTTTATCATAAACATAAAACATCTTATATTTTAAAACGGTGGGAGTACATGTGAATATATGCGATGGTTTAATTCCACCAGCGTATGTGATCCAGTGCCTAATGATGTGAGCGAAACTGCCTCCCCCTCTACCAACATATTACTAGCCGTTAATCTCCAAGGCTCACTCCTCCCTTTTTATACTTGCAGAACAAAGTGTCGCAGGCCAAAAAGGAAACGATATAAGTACGTACCAAATTCTAATGATGAAAGGCAACCGCGCCGACTTGCAAGGCAATGAACTAGGCGTCGCTGGCGACCCAGCGTCCGCTTCAGCTGAAGATGATGGGCTTGATCTCAGCCACTGATCTAATGGCGTGGTGGCCCTAGTAGGACGTCCCAACAAGCTACTTCCTCTCTTTCAAAATATAAGATATTTTAGCTTTGTGAATCAAATATATCTTGACTTCTTTTAGTATATAGATTTACTCATGTTTAAAGTGAATTTACACACTAAAACAAGTCTAGATGCATTCTCTTTGTAAACCTAAAACATCTTATATTTTAAAACAGAGGAAGTAGTTCTTAAATTTGCAATGTTCTTTTGCAACTACTACCAATGTGGCTTTTCCTTCGTATCTAAATTTACCACAGTTATGTAATTCGTATGCAGCGAATAAAAATGTGTCCATTTTCGTTGTTTCCTACTTGAACACTAACTAGAATATATAGGGGGCTCGTGGGTTTTTTTAAAAAAATCGTTGGGACAGCATCCATCTAATAAAAGTACTAACATCATCCTACTTCCTGCCCCTTCTACACCCCTCTCACAATTTCCCCTGCCGATATACACCCTATTTCGCCGCAGTTCTCGGCACAACTAAGCACTATCACTCCCCCAAAAACCCGACCACACCTCCATTGAACACACCATGGTTGAGCACTACACCAGCGAATACGCTGTGACCAACGGCTTCGGTCATCGCTCGCTCCACGATTGGGGGGCTCGCATCCTCAATGATGCGAACTATCTGGTCCCTTTAAACTTCCATTGCCCTGAGACATAGCAGATCTACTAGGCTGAGCTCAGAGGCGATTAGCGGGCTGACCCGCTTGGTGGCCGGGCAGCGGTCCAGCGGCGGCGCGTCAGGCCCCGGGTGGATGTAGGACGACGACGCCACTCCTTGGTGGCCAAGCATAGCAGCACAAGGCAGCGGCCGGTGCCCGCATGGCCCAGATCTGGGCCCTTTTGGGCCCCATCTGGGTCGAGCTGGGCTGGCTGCACGGTGGGCGGCGGTGCTCCTAGAGGTGGATTTAGGGCGGCAACGGGTCTTGGTTGGTGGCGGCACTGCGGTTAGCCTACTGCAGCGTGGCGGCAGGGGCTTTGCGGGCCCAACCGGGACCTATCCGGGCCTGACCAGGCCTGGTGTGACCTTGTCGCTATGTAAGATCGGCTACCGCGAAAGTGGTAGAGGTTGTTCCATCCCGTGGGTTGCGGTGCTGCCGCCCAGATTCTCGTTGCGCTCTTTGTTTCCGTTTTCTAGGCCTTGTTTTGGTTTTCACAGTGCGACGACGAAGAGGTCCTCAAGACCGTAGTGGCGTATGCTAGTGGGTGACATGCTAGGTGGATCACTAAGGATCGTCCAGGTTGTGGTTTTTTGGGGGGTCGGGAGAAATCCCTGCCGGCTTGTCCGACACCGACGCGGTGACGCCTGCGGGTGTCGACGGTCCTTCTTGAAGGGTGTCGGGTGTACTCCTTTCTGACTTCCTTCCGCATATCGGGGGAAACCCAGGGAGCAATCCGGGCAGCAGCGTCGTTGTCGTTGCATTCCTTCTTGAAGGTGTTGTTTGATATGCGGTGATTTGGAGTGTTAGGAACGTGGTGGGAATACTCCGGAGGGCACAACGGTTGCAGGACTTCTTCGTTATTCGTCAATCTGCCGCTATTGGATTTTGTTTCTCTTATTTTCTTTTGGGCTTTGTTTGTGTTGCAGCCCCAGCATATTGGTTGTATTGAATACTTTCTATATTAATATAGTGGGGCGCAAGTCTATTTCGAGAGCGGGCTGACCCACACTGGAACCCCCACAAACCATGCCGCTGGGACGCAGTACTCCCGCAAGGGCCACGGCTACGAGTTGGCGGCAAACAAATGGGACGACCCGCCACTGCAGGGAAGGACCTCCAAGGGCCGCTGGGTACGGTGGGTGTGCCGGGGTACATGCTCGCCTAAACCTTAAAACCCTCAACCCTATACACGAAACCCTAAAACCTAAAATCCTAAACCCTAAGACTAAATCATAAACCCTAAACCCTAAACTCCAAACCCCAAAACCTAAACCCAAAAACCTAAACTGCCCAAACATACCCGCACCCTCGTCGTGTATTCTCCCGTCATCATGGGAGCTCTTGGGTCCCGTAGAGGATGGAGCTCGCATCGTCTTCCCCATCGGCATCGGGGTCACTCTCGCTGGGGTCCGCTCCGGCGACTCTCCTCCTCTCTGCTTCAGCGTGTAGCTTGCTGTTGTAAAGTACAAACCATGAGGAGGGGCGGGCATGACGCCGCACACGCGTTCGTGCTCCAGCAACATCATCATCAATGAGCACCATGTGCCATCGCCGCCATGCGCTAGTCCGGGCCTCGTCAGGACGAAGAATATGGTACCAGCGTTGGCTCTTTAGTTCGTGCTCCACAAACTCATCATCAATAGAGCATGAGTTGTGGTCGACATCGCGCGATGCCGTCTGTAGTACGCTAAAGTTGAAGGTGTCGAACGGCCTCGAGGACTACAATGACGTGTCGCCATCGTTGTTGGAGTTCATGCTCGCCTGTTCCGAGACCTAGGCGGTAGCAGGAGGAGGTAAAGTGCTAGCACCGGCTCATGGATCGTGATGCGCACCGACTCATGGACTGTGCTGCGCACCGCGAGTCCCGTCTCAACCATCTCATGTACCATTATATATTATCCATAAACCGTAAACCCTAAACACTAAAACCCTAAATGACAAACCCTAAACATTAAATCCTAAACCCTAAAACCTAAACTGCGCCAAACATACCGGCGGGCTACGGTGGGGTGCGTCGGGGCGCACACTCTCCTAAACCCTAAAACCCCCAACCCAAAACACTAAAGTTGGTCAACGGTAAGGCGACGATGATGACTTGTGTAATGTGTGCAAGATGTCCTCACTAAAAGTCTACTAAACCGGCCGAGCGCTCCCATTTCGCATAAAGGGTGTCTCAGGGTATGCGATGTTCCTAGTTCGTTGTTGATGGGGAGTTTCCGGGTTTTCAGATATAAGGCCACGCTGACATGATCTTCACCCATTGTCGGGTTTATAGGTGTGGACTGGTGGCTTCAGTTTTTTTATGTAGGTTCTCTGTCAGTCTTTTTTGTTGAATAAATAAATAAATAAAATTATATTTATCTTTTCTATGCAACGCCCGGTTTCAAAAAAAAATCATAATACAATATGTATTCAAATGACCAGAACATAAGCCAAACACCACCACATACAGTACACAGCGGTTAAAGAAGGCGTGGGTACGACTGATGGACTGCTGGTCCAGCAGGCGTACGTACGCAGAGACGCAGCTCAGCAGAAGAGGTACCCGACGGCAGCTGCGAAGATGGTACCGACAGCAAAGGCCGGAGCGGCCGCGGCGGCGCTTTGAGCTGGGGCTGGAGCGGGCGAGTCAGCGGCGTTGGCAAGGCCGACCAGGGACGAGGCCACCACGGCGGCGGCGCAGGCCGCGGTGAGGATCCTGAGCTTAAGAGTGGCCGCCATTTCTTCTCGCTAGTTGATGCTGAAGGCGTGTGATCAAAGACGTGTGAACAAAGAACACAAAGCTAGCGAGATGGGAGCTTTGGGATGAGAATGAAGAGCGGAACAAGTCCGGTATATATAGCTCCGATCGGAAGGCTCTGGTCTGATTTATTTGGTAAGGATTGTTGGCTGGAACTGCAGCTTTCAGTCTGTCTTTCACAGGCTGTGCTATGATCACCAAATGGGTGGTTGACGGTTCATGATTAGTTGTTGCTGTTTTTGTTATATATATTTGGTTATTTTGGTGGGTTGAGCACCACCACCATGTGCAACTGCCAGCTTGTACAGATAATTATCACCGGTGCCACTGCCAGCTGATTATACTAGTTGTCTCGAACTCTGGATCGATGGTCGCACGGCCAAACTGGCAAAATATCAATGCGCCACCTTTGTTTTGTTGACACCTGAATTATACATATTGTGTTCTTTCTTAAAAAGAAAATACTAGTGTATAATATTCTTCGACTCTGCTCGATCTTGACCTCAATTAGCCTAATGTGCGAAATGACTAGTCCATAACTTAAAAACACGAAACTTAATAAGGTATGCAGTATTTGCAATTTAAACCTGGCTACAAATCCGTTGACAAAGAAGAAAAAAGAGAGGAAAATTGCATCACTTAACACAAAATTCATATCCTTTTTCTGATCTCTAGAAACATACTTCTGCTCTATCCATCCCCATGCCGACCAAGATTTTTGTTTAATCTTCTTCTTCTTTTTTTGAACAAGAACAACAATAATTAGTGGTGCCCAAGCCCAACACCTCACTACCGCACACCAGCCCTTTGGCGTGTGGGTAAAAGGACACGGAAAAGGCCTTTCGAAACACGACAAAAGCTTTGCCGTATGTATACACATGGCAACGTTCGCCACGACAAAGACCTTTGACGTGTGTCTTACGCGTAGACACGACAAAGTAAAATGAGATAACGGTTCCCGCGGAAATGACGGTGTCTATTCTTTGTCGTGTGTCTCCTCGAAAAATACACGTCAAAGAGGCTTACTTTTTCGTGTCTCTCGTAGAAAAGTACATGGCAAAGAGGCTGCATTTTCAAAAAAAATGTTTTTCAATTTTTTTTAATATTTTTTATTTGTTAATCTATATTTTAACCCTAAGAATGCTTAATATTAGATCAAATTATACTCATAATCAAACTTCCCCTTTTGTCACCCATCCTAACACTACTCTAGCCCTAGCACGCTTAACTTCTTCGTTCCTTTCAAATAAGCTTCTGAGAAAGAAATCATATATTGTCAATAATATTTTCATATCAATCATATTAACTCTTGGACAATCATGTCACACATCTCAGTTTTAGATTTCAAACAATTATTTAAGTAGACAACAATGAATAAGTAATAATAATCTTGAATCCAAATAAAAAATAAAATGATTTTATCCTTTTTGCCTTTTTCTATTTAATATGGAATAATTCATATATTTAAATCTGTAAATTGGAATTCGACAAATAAAATGTCTAAATCGATTGAAAAAATGTGAGGAATACAAATATGACATCCATATAATATTGTGAAAAATAGGGTGGTAGCATTTTGAATTAGCCATTTGGTGGTTGCTTCACAACCCCTCCCCCTCCCTCGCATTTTTTGCACTCAGAAAATGGAAAATGTCTTTTTGGTGCAACAAAAAGGAAAATCTCTTTCTGCAACATTGTTATCCATCCCATGATGCACATGAATGCACAATATGGACATATTATCATAAATTATGCCTTCTTTTTAGCCATAACATTGGTCATTTGACCCGAAAGTAAGGAAACCTCGAATGATATAGGTCATTTTGTGAAGGTTTTTTTAGACATAATCAATATACCAAGGTTAATATTTTTCCTTCCAACTATGTCACATAATATGACACCACACGAAGGTTTCACATTGTTTCGATCTTTTTGAATTTTTATACCCGTTTTGAACTATCGTTAAACTTTGTCGAACGGCAGGCAAGAAGATTCTTAGCTCAGGGTTGAGCCTCGCTAAACTTGCATTGGACTTCTGATGAAATATAATATTGTGAACCTAAAAATGATTTTGTAAAAAATCATGAGCATCAGATCATGTACCTGTAGTTCATATCTGACCCACTTTCTACCGATTTGGCGGGAATTTATCTTTTTTACCTGGGGTGGACGGAAAGATTTGAGATCCCTCTGTTGGGAAATTGTCCGTATAAGGTGGTCTAGTATTTTAGAAAAATAGGGTGGTAGCATTTTGAATTAGCCTTCACAAAACCCCTCATATAATTTTGCGCTTGGAAAATGGCTTCTTGGTGCAACAAAAAGGAAAATTTTATCCTGCAACATTGTTCTCCATCCCATGATACACATGTATGCACAATATGGGCATATTATAACAAACTATTCCTTGATTCTAGTCATAACATTGGTCATTTGACCCGAAAGATAGGAAACCTCGAATGAGATAGGTCATTTTGTGAAGATTTTTTGAGACATAATCAATATAACAAATTTGATATTTTTCCTTCCAACTATGTCACATAAAATGACACCACACGAAGATTTTATATTGTTTCGATTGTTTTTGAATTTTTATGCTGATTTTAAACTATCGTCAAACTTTGTCGAACGGCGTGCAAGAAGATTTTTAGCTCGGGGCTGAGCCTCGCTAAACCTGCTTTGGATCTCTGATGAAATATCATATTGTGAGCCTAAAAATGATTTTGTAAAAAATCATGAGCATCAGATCATGTACATGTAGTTCATATCTGACCCACTTCCTATCGATTCGGTGAGAATTGTCTTTTTTAACTAGGGTGAATGGAAAGTTTTGAGATACCCCTATTAGGACATTGTCCATGTAAGGTGGTCTAGTATTTTTTAAATAGGGTGGTAGCATTTTGAATTATTCATTTGGTGGTTGCTTCATAAAACCTTCTGTTTTTGCGCTCGGAAAATGGAAAATGGCTTTTCGGTGCAACTAAAAGGAAAACTTTCTCCTGCAACATTGTTCGCCATTCCATGATGCACATACATGCACAATATGGGCACATTATCATAAACTATGCCTTAATTCTAGTCATAACATTGGTCATTTGACCCGAAATCCAGGAAACCTCGAATGAGATAGGTCACTTTGTGAAGGTTTTTTGAGACATAATCAATATACCAAGTTTGATATTTTTCCTTCGAACTATATGACATAATATGACACCACACAAAGATTTCACATTGTTTAGATTGTTTTTTAATTTTTCATGCCCGTTTTAAACTATCGACAAACTTTGTCGAACGACGGGTATGAAGATTCTTAGCTCGGGGTTGAGTCTCGCTAAACTTGCATTGGATATCTGATGAAATAGCATATTTTTAACCTAAAAATAATTTTTCTAAAAAATCATAAGCATCATATCATGTACTTATAGTTCATATCTGACCCACTTCCTACTAATTCGTCAAAAATTTGTCTTTTTCACCTAGAGTGGAAGGAAAGGTTTGAGATTACCCTATTGGGACATTATCCATGTAAGGTGGTATAGTATTTTTTAAAAATGGGGTCGTAGCATTTTGAATTAGCCATTTGGTGGTTGCTTCACAAAACCCCCTATTTTTTGCGCTCGGAAAATGGAAAATGGCTTTTATGCGACAAAAAGGAAAACTTCCTCCTGTAATATTATTCATCATTCCATGATACACATGCATGCACAATATAGACATATTATCACAAATTATTTCTTAATTCTAGCCATAACATTGGTCATTTCAACCGAAAGCGAGAAAACCTCGAATGAGGTAGGTCATTTTGTGAAGGTTTTTTTGAGACATAATCAGCGTAACAAGTTTGATATTTTTTCTTCCAACTATGTCACATAATATGATACCACACGAAGATTTCACATTGTTTCGATCGTTTTTGAATTTTTTTTATGCTCGTTTTAAACTATGGTTAAAACGGCAAGCATGAAGATTCTTATTCAACATAAATATCTAATATTTGAGTGTAGATAGATAGATTTTATTTTTCTGCAAATTTTGATATATTATTTGTATTTTTATTAATTATAATATTTTTTATGATTTTCTAAGAGTAATATGATAAAAGGGAAAAAAGAAAAAAAAACTTTGTCGTGTATATTGCGGAATACACACGGCAAAAGGCCCTTTGCCGTGTATACTGAAATTACACACGGCAAAGGGCCGGCGAGGGCACACTACAAAGAGGCCACCGTATGTAGCCGTTAGCTTCTCCCGGTCAAGTGGACCTGTGGGGTCGTGGGTCCCATCTCGTTGCTGTGATGACACTTATGCCGTGTGTCGTTGTCGACTTTGCCGAGTATATTTTCTTTGCCGTGTTTCCTTGTGGGTGTTTGTCGTATTCCTTTTCAGAAATTTGACATATTCGCGTACTGTGTCATGTGCTTTATGTATTACACATGGCAAAGACAAATTTTACCGTGTTCCGGTTCATTTGGCAAACGGCAACAACATTTTTTCCCATAGGCACCCTATCGTTCAAACTTCCAATGACACGTTGGTTTATTTATCTCCATTTTGAGAGAGAGAGAGAGAATTACTTAGTTTTTCTTTTTTGAGAACGAGTGAACGACTACGCACTTTGCTAATGTGCTTGTTCTATAGCCGCCAGGAAAGAGGCCATGGGGAGCTAGCTAAAACCTATCTAGGGTTTTGTCCCCTCTTGATGGCGGCATTGTCAGTCCGCTCTGTCTCCGGTGATCCTAGGGTCTTGGAGGTATGGAGGATCACAACTTCGATTTTTCGTTCTTTGTTTAGCATGTTTTTGGTATCTTCTTCAGGATATTGAGATGACAGTTACGTTCTGACAGAATCCACTATATCCTTGCTCCCGTGGTGCATCTAGCGTTAATGGAGGGCGCATGAAGTTGTTTGTCCGGTAGATGTTCGTTGGTTTGTTTACATGTTAGTCTCTTCCGATCTACGGTTTTTATTATTGACGATGGTTGATGCTCTGATACGTTGGTGGCTTTAACACAATGACTTTGTGTCGGTCTACTACGACAAGCTTTGCCCGTCCCGGTAATAAAGGAACGAGGACGACGCCGAGCAATGTGTGTGCTCTACTTTCGAAATCAGAAAAGAAGGGAAAACGAATCCTAGCCCATGCACGATAGAAAAAAAGGAAACGCAGAGGCACATAAAGTAAGTACTGCGCAAACTAGCGATTCTCCTTCCTTCTAATCGACGAGGACGTCGAGTCGCTTCTTCGTGGCTCGGGTGAGGGCGGATGGCCTCGAAGACGTCATACGGCAATTTCTCTCTTCTTTGACTGCGTCGAATAAAGACGACGGTATCGGGATCTAGTGACCACGGGAAAGATTCCTAGCCAAAGTGTCATAAAGTCTCGGGCTCGTCGCTTGCGACAACTCGGTTCATCGTCTCGAAAAGCATCCTCGTATGCGATGGAGCTCTCCTAAATCTAGGTATGGCGGTTGTTCGCCTCTGTTTCCGACGCTATGACGACGGTTCGGCGAGGACAAGTTTCTCCATGAATAAAATTGTAATTTTACTTGTGGAATTCTTTGTGCAAAGTTGATTGACAAACATATTTGTCTTAGATATTGACCGTATATATAATCTATGGATTGTCTAATTCTCGATTGTCTAATGAAACATATGATTTACTTAAAAAACATGATCAGAAGAAAGAGAAGAATAGTTTACGTGACGTCAGCCGACTGACATCCTGCATGCCCTTTGAAGCAGTCCGCCGGCCGTGGCGGAGAAGGATTCTTCAGAGCTTCCTAAGTATCGCTAGTCATAGTGGAAATAACTTGAGTAGTAACATCGTCCTACATGTATTGCCAACTAAGCATTTAGATGACATGGCATGCAATTAAATGATAAAAGAGAGATTTGTGATAACTAGCTATGTTACCATAAGAGATATATACATCTTTAGTCCCACAACTTGCACCGCGGGAGCGATTTAGTCCCACATCTTGCAAAATGAGTAATACTAGTCCCATAACTTGTAACCGAGGAGCATTTTAGTCCAATTTAATAGAATTTCTATAATTTTAACCAAATTTATCCAAATGTAAATCAAAACTCATTTTGAAACTGACATGTGGCTTTTAATTTTTGTAAAATACCCTCTATGTATTTTTTTTCTGTGATGTTTGCGACCTTTGCCTTCGAGCAGCCTGACAAGCAGCCCTACCATTGTAAAAATAAGAAAACAAATAACATTTACATTCACAAGTGAGACTCGATCTCACCATCTACACTGCAGAAATAAATCAAGCTTCAACACCATCACAGCACATATGGGAATGAGCTAGTTTTTAGAGTGCCCCTATATTATATATTACTTTTTTAGGCTAAGTTAGGTATCATATGCACAACAAGCTAGCTAGTTTTTGCTGGTTCACACGTGCAATCAAAAGGAAGTTACGTACAACGGTGTATACACACAGGACTGAAGTGAACCTTGATTAATTGAGTGTATAAACTCAGGTTATATGTAGCTTTTCTTTTGGACATTAAAAAAAATACGTGTTCTAAAGCTGTGAAAAATTCTGAAAATATTTACGAATTTTTAGTCCAAAATAATTTGTGCGTACGCGAGCATTTTTATTTGCGTGTGTGCTGACAAAAGGATTATGCAATTTTTTAATCCAAAATAATTTTTAAAAAAAGTATGGATGTGAGTGCGCGTGTGCACTTATATTATATAATATAGTTACATTTTAGAATGTAACAAACATCTTTGCCGTAATGGTATGGGCCGGTATGTAGCTACTCAGTGGTATTGAGTTCGATTCCTGTTCATCCCTATGTTTTTTTTATGTCTACTGACCTTGTCTGTCTGTCCGCATTAGGACATAAATACTAGAGAAAAAATACATAGGAATTATTTTAGAAAATTGTGAAACTATAGGTGGTGGAATTTAGTCGAATTTGCTGAAATTTGATTAAATTGGACTAAAATTCTCTTTGTGTGCAAGTTATGGAACTAGTATTGTTCACGTTACAAGATGTGGGACTAAATAGCTCTTACCATAACATCACACATTTCATATACAAAATGAGTCTACATTGCAATAAATAAGGCTTTACATGACATCATACGTATATTATTTTCCACTGGAGATAGTAACTTAGATTTATAATATATACATGTTAGTACTTAAGTTACTCCTCACTGTGAGTAGACTAACTGAATTGTAAATCCACATCGATCATCGCCCAGAACATGAATCCTCACCGATCATCGTTCAGAATATAAATCCTCATCTCAATCGGCCTCTTCTCTCTTGTGTGTACCAACGCCGGCCAGGCGGCCACCATGTTGGATCATTGAGATTTCACCAGGAGCAATCGATCCAACGCTCTCAATCGGGGCTACACTACAATCATGGAATCACCGCCGTTCAAAATCGGCCAAGACAAAGATCGGATCGGCGCGCTCCCAGACGACCTCCTCCTGGGAATCGTCGAACGCCTCAGCCTGGTGAGGCGGTCCGTGCCGGGGCGGTCTCGACGCGGTGGCGGCACCTCCCCCACCAGCTCTCGCGCCTGCACCTCGACGTCGACGACTTCCTGCAGGGAACCACGCCGCTCGAGAGCATGGACGCGTTCACAGGTGCGACACGGAAGTTGCTGTCTGATTCTGATCACGAGTTGCTGTCAAGACCCTCCGCCTCCGCTTCTGCCTGTCGGCCCCTCACCTGAACTCCATCGGCTGCACCGTCGAGGACACCGCACCGAACGCTTCGAGCTCGAGTTAATCAGGCCTTCCTCTGACCTGATTTCTCCTCTTGAAGCCGCCACCCGGCGTGCCGAGTCAGGGCAGCAGTTCATGGCATTCGCCCGCTCCTTCCTGCCCTGTCGCCTTCCGGTGGCTCACGGGCCTATCCCTGACGAGCCTCGAGTTCGGCGACTCCGACCTGCCCAGCCTCTCATCGGCGCTTGTGACACGCTCAAACACCTATTCTTACGCTCCTGCAGATTGGGTTGGCACTCTGTGCTCGAGATCGACGCGCCAAACTCCCTAATTACGGAGCTCGAGTTCATCCGCTTCAAGTGCAGGCGGATCGAGCTCGTCTCTGTCCCGAAGCTCACGCGACTGATGTGCCATAGCTGCTGGCGCTCAAAGAACACCCCGCTGCGTCTCGGCTACGTCCCCGAGCTTCACAATGTGGACCTTAGATCTCATGCCAGGACGTGGAACGCGACATTCGCGCTCAGCGCGTGCTTCTCCATGAATGCCCCGAACCTGTCGAAACTGCAGCTCAATTTCAGCTGTCAAATGGTAACTTTAGCTCCCGTCGCGAATGGGTTTTCACTGCATCTACATATGACATATTAGTTGTTGGCTTAAATCAATGCAGTTCACTTAGTCTGAATAAAGTTCAGAGTGTGGCGTGTGTTTGTGCACGTTACAACTAACAGTAGCTAGGTTGTTTTTAATTTTAGACTTAGTCGCTGCATAGGATGCCTGTAGGATGGCATAGCCCAGATCATGCAGCGAGATAGCAGAGGAGTTGGATACGATCGGGAGTGGGATGACACTCCCCAGTAGGATCGGTCCACGATCCTCTTTTTCAGCAATCTGTTTGTAAGACTGAATAAATAGTGAATGAGAAGAACCAGAAAAGCTGCAAGTAGTGCGCAGCACAAAACTCTCGTCGCTCTCTCTCGCGTTTGTTCAGAGTTCACCCAAAATCTCGTATTTGCCTTGTTGACTGATCCTTTCAGGACCTCACTTGGTATCAGAGCCCTAGGGCAAGGCAATGTCGAACGGCGGCGGCCAGCACACCGGCAACACTCCACCACCTGCAGCCCAGCGCACCGGCAACACCCCTCCTGCAGCCCAGCGCACTGGCAACACTCCACCGCCTCGCCAATCCGCCACTCCAGTGCCCGTCCAGCTACGGCGCTCGCCAAGCCGCGGGCGTAGCAGAGGACGACGTGGTGGCGGGGAGATCGTGGTGCAACGCGAGGTCGTGCGCGAGACCGGCGGCGGCGGCGGAGGTGCCAGCCTCATCTTCCTGATGCTGAAGCGCGGTGAGTACACAAACTGGGCCATGGTGATGGAGGTGAACATGCAGGCCGCGTCCCTCTGGGATGCGATTGAGGACGATGACGTCCCCCGGCGCGAGGACAAGCAGGCGCTCGCCGCGCTGCTGCGCTCCACCCCGACGGAGATGTACCCGATGCTGATCGGCAAGGGAAGCGCCAAGGCGGTGTGGGAGGCGATGGAGGCGATCAGGATACAACATCAAGGGAATGATCGCGTGCGCGACACTCGCGTGCGACATCTGCGAACGGAGTTCGAGACGATCACGTTCAAGGATGGTGAGCGCGTTGATGAGTTCGGGCTGAGGATCACAAACCTCGCCGCGACTCTGCGCTCACTCGGCGACGCCTGCGACGACGAGAAGATCGTGAGGAAATTCCTCTCGGTCGTACCAGGCCGGCTCGTGCAGATCGCCTTCTCGATGGAGACAATGATGAATTCGGCGACCCTCACCATCGAGGAGGTTGTTGGTCACCTGCGCGCCATCGACGAATGCCTCGCCGCGGAGAACGTCGACTCCAGCGGTCAGCTGCTTCTGACCAAAGAGTAGTGGGAGGAGAAGCGCAGGCAGGGACGTGGTGGCGGCTCGGGCAGCCGCAACCGCGGTGACGGTGGGGGAGCAGCGGAAAGGGTGCCAAGTCGCAGCCCAAGTCCACCTCATCACCTGACGCCGGCGGCGAGGTCGATCGCGACCGATGTCGTTATTGCACGAAGAAAGGGCACTGGGAACGTGAGTGCCGCAAGAAGCAGCATGACCAGGCCGCAGCAGCATCGGCAAACCTGGCCGAAAAGGAGGAAGAAGACGCGCCAGGCCTGCACATGGCCATCTTCATCGAGCTCGAGGACACGGTGCCCACGCCGTGCTTGTCACCCGCTGCACACGGCTCCGCAGCTCTGCTGGCGGGAGAGCAGGTGTACCTCAACGAGGAGCGCGCCCACGTAGTGCTCAAGCGCACGCCGGATGACCTCGACGCTGCCTGGTATCTTGACACCGGCGCGTCGAATCACATGACCGGTGAGGAGCGCGTCTTCGCTGAGCTAGACAAGTACGTCTCCGGCAAGGTCCGCTTCGGCGATGGCTCCGTCGTCGAGATACGTGGACGCGGCACCGTCCTCTTCGCCATCGACGACGAACGACATCGCGAGCTCGCCAGTGTCTACTGGATACCGAGGCTCAAGTCAAGCATCGTGAGCATCAGGCGGCTGGACGAGCTCGGCTTTCCCACCCATGTAGAGTACGGTCACATGACCGTTCGCGACGCTGACAAGGTACTGATCGCAAAGGTACCAAGGACAAATAACAGGATGTACGTTGTGCATCTGAAGATCGTCCAGCCTGTGTGCCTCGCTGCGCACGCGAACGAGGATGCGTGGCGCTGGCACTCGAGGTTTGCCCATCAAGGGTTCAACAGCCTGGAGAAGATGCAGAAACAGGGGATGGTGCGTGGCCTCCCTGCGATCAGTCACGCATAGAAGCTGTGTGAAGCGTGCGTTGTGGGCAAGCACCGCCGTGCCCCGTTCCCTGCTGCAGCAAGATACCGCGCCACCGAGCCGCTGGAGCTGGTCCACGGCGACCTGTGCGGCCCCATCACGCCGGCGACTCACGGAGGCAAGTGCTACTTTCTGTTGCTTGTCGATGACTGCAACAGGTACATGTGGCTGACGCTGCTCAAGACTAAAGACGAAGCAGCAGCAATTCGCCGATTCCAGGCAGAGGCGGAGCTAGAGTCACAGCGGCCGCTGCGGATCCTACGCACTAACCGTGGTGGTGAATTCACCGCAGCAGAATTCGCAGAATGGTGCGCGGATCGCGGCATCCAGCGCCACCTCTCTGCCCCCTACTCACCACAGCAAAATGGGGTGGTAGAGAGAAGGAATCAGACGGTTGTTGGCGCAACAAGAAGCATGCTCAAGGCCATGGGCGTACCTGCGGAGTTCTGGGGCGAGGCTGCGCTCACTGCTGTCTTCATCCTCAACAGGTCCATGACCAGGAGCCTGGAGGGCATGACTCCGTTCGAGGGATGGTATGGCCGTAAACCCAGCGTCCACTTCCTCTGTGTCTTTGGATGCAAGGCGTACGCCAAGGAGACGCAATCGGGGCTAAAGAAACTCGACGATCGATCTCGTCCGATGGTGATGCTGGGCTACGAGCCCGGAAGCAAGGCGTACAGGCTATTTGATCCAGAGAGGAAGAGGATCCATGTCTCCCGTGACGTCGTCTTCGACGAGGGGACAAGCTGGAACTGGGGGGAGCTCGATGGCAGCTCCGCTCCTCTGACGGTGGAGAGCTGGACGCTGTCACAGCCTCAAGCAGCAGCATCAGAGAGATTCAGAGAAGAAGACGCCTCTGCTCCAGCTTCGCCATCGAGCCCAGTGGCGTCGTCACCTCCACGGGCCAGCAGTGGGCCGAGCCTAGTGGGTCAGTCCATCTCACCCTCCTCCACGCAGCCTGTCCGCTTTGTCTCACCACCAAGTGGAGGGGAAGAGAACCTAGACGCAGCCATTGACCAAAGCCAAGCACGCCGCTACCGCCCCGTCTTGGATCTCATCGATCCCGGCGGGCGGACCCAGGAAGGGCGGAGCGACTCCTACTCACGCCTACCGGCGAGCCTTCCACGCTTGCAGAAGCTGAGGACGACAAGGCATGGCGGAAGGCGATGCGAGCAGAGCTGGACTCGATCGAGGAGAATGGGACATGGACACTGACGGAGCTCCCCGCTGGCCACAAGCCAATCGGCCTCAAGTGGGTGTACAAGCTCAAGCACGACGCCGCTGGCAACGTCCTCAAGCACAAAGCCAGGCTCGTCGCCAAAGGATTCGTTCCGTGGCCGGGGATTGACTTCGATGAAGTTTTTGCTCCTGTCGCGCGTCTGGACTCCGTCAGGCTGCTGCTAGCTGTCGCCGCTCAATTCAAGTGGCAAGTCCACCACATGGACGTGAAGACGGCATTCCTCAACGGTGAGCTCGATGAGGAGGTGTACGTCTGCCAGCCGCCGGACTTCATCGACGGGAACAACTCCAGCAAGGTATTCCGTCTCCACAAAGCTCTCTATGGCCTGCGCCAAGCTCCTCGAGCTTGGAACATCAAGCTCGACACTGTCCTGGTGTCACTTGGGTTTGCCCGAAGCGAGTCAGAGCATGCGGTGTATGTCCGTGGAGAAGGGGACACGCGCCTGTTGCTCGGAGTATACGTCGACGATCTCATCGTGACGGGCGCGTGCACCACAGCAATCACAGCGTTCAAGCAGGAGATGAGCAGCCGTTTCAAGATGAGTGACCTGGGTTTACTCACTCTGTACCTTGGCATTGAGGTGAGCCAGGAACCTGGATTGATCACTCTGAAGCAGACTGCGTTCGCGAAGAAACTGCTGGAGAAGTCAGGCATGGCGGACTGCAACCGATCTCTGGTGCCCATGGAGCCACGCTTGAAGCTGAGCAAGGACAGCGAATCCACGATTGATGTCACTGCATCGGAGCATAGTTGGCAGCCTTCGTTACCTTGTCCATACAAGGCCCGATATCGGTTTCAGCGTTGGAGTGGTGAGCAGGTTCATGGAAAACCACTATAGAGCACATGAGCGCAGTGAAACATCATTGCGTTCATTTACGGAAGTCGAATGTTGGCTGCCGGTATGCCTCCACCACGGTGGGTGAAATTGGTGGGATTCAGCGATTCGACATGGTGGGGATCCCGATGATGTGAAGAGTACGTCGTGGACTCCGTTCTTTTCGGTTAGTGCCGTGTCATGGCAAATTCAGAAGCGAGAAGGTGGTGTCGCCGTCCTCCTGTCAATCAATACATGGCAGCAAATCGCAGCTTGCCAAGGAGTTTGGCTTGGGCGTTTGCTTGGCGATCTGCTGGGAACAGCTCCTTTGGTCGTCAATCTGTTTGTGGACAACACGTCTGCAATCCAATTGTGCAAAAATCCAGTCTTCCACGACAGAAGCAAGCACATCGAGGTGCGGTATCATTTCATCAGAGGCTGCATCGAGGATGGGACTGTGTCTGCCGAGTTCGTCGGTACAGATGATCAACTTGCAGATGTCTTTACCAAGGCTCTTGGCAGAGTAAGGTTTCAGAAGATTTGCGAGAAGATCAAGGTCGTCGAAATCCAGGGAGTGAACTGCATCTCTTAGGGGGAGATTGTTGGCTTAAATCAATGCAGTTCACTTAGTCTGAATAAAGTTCAGAGTGTGGCGTGTGTTTGTGCACGTTACAGCTGACAGTAGCTAGGTCGTTTTCAATTTTAGACTTAGTCGCTGCATAGGATGTCTGTGGGATGGCACAACCCAGATCATGCAACGAGATAGCAGGGGAGTTGGATACAATCGGGAGTGGGATGGCACTCTCCAGTAGGATCGGTCCACGGTCCTCTTTTTCAGCAATGTGTTTGTAAGACTGAATAAATAGTGAATGAGAAGAACCAGAAAAGCTGCAAGTAGTGCGCAGCACAAAACTCTCGTCTCTCTCTCGCGTTTGTTCAGAGTTCACCCAAAATCTCGTATTTGCCTTGTTGACTGATCCTTTCATGACCTCATTAGTCATCTGTGTATCGGTTTTCCTTCCTCTTGCTGTGCAGATTTGGATTCAGCCTGAACACCCGAAGCAGCTCACTGCTGTATTCAGCAACCTGGCGGCTGTGGCACTTTGGTATATCTTTCCTGAGTGTGATCTCATCTGGACCTTGTTTATCCTTGAAGCTGCACCTGCACTGCAGAAGTTTACTGTAAGTATGTTACTCTGTCTTCTCGTAGTCTAAATCCACATCTCAGCCTGGATACTGCTCCTTCTAGTAGTGTGACATATTTCCGGAGTTTCAGCATTAACAACATACCAGCATGCATGTGTTCTCTAATCCTCAACCACTCACCAACTCTAATCTATCACAGATAGCACAAGTAGTGCTTACATTGTCATTGGGATGTAGGGAACACATGAGTTGTATATCAAAGATGGTGCAGTTCTAACAGAAGTTTCAGTGCTCCATATGAACTTTGCGGAGAAACAATAATATCCATTTGCAAGCGAAAATAAATAAATCTTGCTGGATCATACCTCATGTTAGAGTTCGTGAAAAACATGTTTCTAATGTCATATGATATATACACGTTTCTAATTTTCTTTATCCGTGCAATGAAGTTACATCGGACTCGACATTCCTGTGTCAAAACATCCGGGGATAGTGCTGAAAAGACCAACGTGGTGTGGGAACCATCCAAGGGTCTGAGGCACCTGAAGTTGAAGTTTCTGCTGATGATAGGGTCCGAGGAGGAAGACATGGTCACCAACTATATAAGGCTTGTCATGGAACGGGCTGTGGGGTTGAAGAGAGTCATGCTGCAGAGTCAGACCTGCAAGGACTGCGATGCCATGAACCTCGAGGCCCCGAAAACATCCCAAGCCGAGGATGAAGTTCGCAAGCATCGGATTAAGGAGCGACTCACACGTGGATCCTCCTCGGCGGTGAAGATAATAATCCGTTGAAGGAGATGGTCGAGGAATGTCAATAGTCTCACGAATGAAGTGCTCACAGCTGCTGCTGCTGGAGTGACGACAGTGTATGAGGCATTGAGACTCTGTCACTAGTAATTTACCTCCTTTTTTATTTAAAGTATAATATAGGTAGCCAGGAAATACTTAATCTGTTCCATAATGTAAATTGGTTTGCCAAAACGTAATGTAGCGGAGGTAGTACTTGATTCCTGTGGACTACAATCGTCTCTTCAGGGACATATATCAAAATTGATATACTTCCTCGGATCCAAATTAATTGACTTTGATTTATCTAGATTTCGATATATCTAGTACTAAAACATATCTAGATACATCCGAATCTAGATAAAGTCAATTAATTTGGATCGGGAGGAGTAGTGCATACATGTTAGATAGTATGATTTTAGTCTGTATGTTCGGTCTTTTTTCTCTCGGTTCTACCGATATGTATACATAATGTAACGTGTTTTTAGTGTATAGATACATGCGAATCTAGAAAAATCAAGTCACTTGTTTCCGTACGGAAGGAGTACAAGTTCTTAGTGTCGGTTTACCTGACAAGAGCGACTTTCGAGCAATGGGAGTATCAGAGACTACCCAACATACAGAGACTCTGTTTGCATAAAGTTGCGGAGAAAATACTAGGGTACGTCATGATTGGCTCAATGTTGATGCAAGACAGATTTGTTAGACACCTCGAAATTGATGCTTAAGGTGACTCATGAAAGGGCTCTGTAGAAGAATTGCGATCTACGGTGTTTTATAGTACTTCTTTCGTTTGAAATATAAGATGTTTTAGATTTGTGAAGAGAATGTATCTAGACACCTTTTAGTGTGTAGGTTCATATTCTCAAACGAAGGGAGTATGATGCATCACAACTTGCTACATATGTTTGTTAATGTCATCAGTGGAGAGAATTTTGCAGTTAATGTGCAGCAAAGTTCTATGCTGTCAGGGCAGATAATTCAATGCCCTATATTCTGGTAAGTCTTTGATTTCCTAAAATCTTAAAATCAAATTTGGTTGGATACTTGTCCTCCTTGATTTGGTGTGGATACAGTACATTTAAAAGTAATTATATAATGTCCTGGTCATTTAACTTGTAAGGACACCGGAGAGTATTGGTGTTGATAATATAAGAAAAACAATACTGAGACTTATGTACAGACATCAATGCACTAGGTATAATTTTAGACATCAATACACTAGGTATAATTTTAGACATCAATACACTAGGTATACGATAATCACAATTGTATATATGTTTTCACAAGGTAAATGGTAAATCCACCCTGATGTTTGTAAAATCATTTATTGAATTGCTGCAGGTTTATCATTCCATACGTGTCGTGCTAACCATATGCCGAGATCATAACACAAAGCACCTACTTGACAAGGCCTAGGCTGAGGATGCCGAAGGAGGTACGAGGCCAGTCCTTCTCCTTGGCCTTGGTCAGCATCGCTCTGCCCCAGGACACCCACCCCTCCCATGGCATCCTCTTGTCCCAGCTGCTCCCCCACTCCAGCAGCAGTTTCAGGCCTTCCTCCGCCTGCTCCTGCGCCTCCTCATACATCTCCGTGTTGAGGCACACCTGAGCGAGGACCAGCCGAGGTTCCCCGACAAATGGGTTCTTGGCGATGCTCTGCCGGAGGAGCTCCTCAACTTTGCACCTGTCTGTCGCCTCCTCATCGCTGCACACTGCATCCCAGTAGAGTTCTCGTGCTGCCTTCTGGTCATCGGCGTTGAGCACCTTGGTGCAGCCATCGAATACCGGAGGGATCACTAGGGCGATGTCCTCGTCGCGTGTAGCAGGGTCAACGCCTTCTTGGCTTGTGGTGTGTGCCCGTTGAGCAATGTATATCTCCTCTTCGCGCACGATGAGGCTGTAGAGCGCGCCCATGCGGGAGATGGACGTAGTCCAGAGGCCAGGCTTGCCGGTGCCAGGCCACAACGACGTCCAGGTGTTGCCTCGGAACTCAAGGCGGCCGTTGGTGTTGTCGAAGAGGCGGTCCTGCCAGTCGAACAGCTGGTCACTGAAGTCTGCCATTGTCATCAGAAGGAATGTCGCTGCTACCCGCCTAGAGAGAAACACATCCTCACCGGTCCTGCAGGGTAATGATTCACATCAGGTGCACAGTGGATGCAGACCCACCTTTTCTGAAATCAAAAGTTTCATTTAGTTTGGATAAGGAATAGGGAGTTTGATTAGCAATTTTCTTTCGCTTAGTCGACTGCATATATTCTGATTTTAGATAAGGTTCAGAACAGACAAACTTTTGTGTAAATTGTGTTTAAAATAGTTAATCATTAATTATTGCAATCATCCAGACTTCCAAGTTAACATGTATGGGAAAGTTGCCACATAATGTTCTAAATCTTTTTGACAAGACAGTAAATACTGTTCAAACTTTTTCTGTGACAGGAAAATGAGATTTTTGACCTGTATAAAGCGCTTGAAACAAAGTTGCATGACAACAAAATTTCCATATCATTTTGAAAGGCGAGGACCCTTGGTGCGTTATAAGATAGATCCTAAATCACCTAATCCTGAATCTTAAAACTTATAGTGGTCAGCTAGATAAGAGTACTTGATCCTCAACTCTTAAGCTATTATCCTGTTTTTCTCAATGAACCGTATATATCAGTCAGTATTTCCAAACACTGCACAACGACGTTCAGTTCAGTATTTCTGACTACAGTAGTAAATACTCTGGACATGACGAGATTACTGATTTCAAGCAAGCAAGCAAGCAGCAAAAATTCTATCACAAATTGACAATAAAAGCACACCTGATGTGCTTGACAGTGACGCCGGCAGCCGGGAGGAGCCGCTGGATCTTGCTGCGCCAGGGCTCGTCCTCCTGGAACACCCCTTGTCGCGCGTCCCGGACGGACTCCTCGGAGCGGGCCAGGTCAGCCACGAGGTCCTCGTCGGCGTAGTGGAAGAGCAGGTCGTCGTGTATGATCTGCTGGCGCGGGACGACGCAGAAGAGGTGGACGAGCCGCTCGGCCTCGTCCCCCACGACGGCGGCGACGCGGGCGCGGCCGACGTCCGGCTCGAAGATGGCGAGGTTGACGTAGGAGTTGGAGTAGGCGGAGTGGTAGAGGCCGCACCGGCACACGGCGTCGGGGGCCGCCCAGAGGCGGAGGATCCGGTGGACCTCGAGGAGGTGGGCCAGGAAGGTGCCGTGCTTGTGCCAGCACTCGCCCGCGCCGGCGGCGCGCAGCACGGCGGCGAGGGCGGGGAGGGCCGGGTCGGAGTCCGACTCCTCGCCGCGGAGGAACGGGCGCGCCGCGGCCAGCGCGTCGTCGAAGGAGCGGGCCGGCATGGTGGGGGTTGGGGACCTGAGGGGCGCTCTGGCTGGACTTGGAGGGGAAGAGTTGTTTGTGTTGCGGCCACTGACCAGCGGTCGCCACTCCACTCTCAAGTGGATAGTGCCTTTTGCCTAGTTGCCAGGAACAAAGATGCGTGTTCGGCCGAAGGAGTCATGTTTTTTTTTCATTTATTTACTTTTTATGAACAAATTTGGTATACTAACATTAAAAAATTATCTAAATAAATCTAAAAACATTAATTTGGATGGAAGGGGTATCTGAATTCAGTTTTGATTCAAACCAGCCTCGTCCCATTTTAATCTCTCAATCGCTATTTCTATAACAAGGTTTGATGCAACGAAATTAAAAAAATCAGATCATTAAAAGAAGTTCAAAAAAGGAAAAGTTTGATGCAACTAGAGAACAAAGCAACAAAGGTTCGGGGAGATGGAAGGCTGAGTTCACCCACAATATGAGAAACATCCCTTACCTTTCGGTCACATTTTCATAACGGTATTTGCGATGTGAAACATGCGGAAAGAGCGAGCATCACGCAGCTCCCGATCATCTTATCACGAGCATAGCGCTCCGAGCATCTTACCACAAGCATCGCGAGTTTAGAGCATCTTCACTCGTTGGATGGGGCCAAACGATTTTTATTCGTTGGATTAGGTGAGTGTTTGGACATCCTTAGGATTGGCTATTACGGTAAAATTGGCCAAATTTGCATAAATTTTCACAATTCTAGCCAACATTTTTATAGTTCGGCCAATATTTTTCACAGTTTGACCAAATTTTCAAACATAATAACTGTTCGGCCAATTTATCACATAGTTCGGCGCACAAAACAAATTCGACACACATATAGCAAATAATAATCTTTACTATTAAAAGCAAAGCGGTGGTATCACACGGTGTCACACTTCGACAAAATTACTGAAAAAATGCCACCACAAAAACAAAACACCTCTACTTTTTAGCTCCTATATTCTCCACCACCAAAACAAACTCTCTTATTTCTTCATATTCCGCACGTCAAACTCCACAACCAAAACAAACTCTCCTATTTTTATCAACAACTAACAAAAAGAAAAAAACCGTGCAACTTATGCCTACTTGCTACCCGGACCAGGCATACATGCGGACCCGTTTAGGATTTTATTTAATTGAATTAAATCATAAATTAACAACCAACCTTATCTAGCGAATACCGGTTAATTTAAAACTTTGTTCCGTGTTATCAGATATTTTTAAGTATGTGCTTGTATTAATACCAGGTCAAGAGGGCGACACGCCATTGTTGATGTGTGACGATGCATGTGCCCAACATCGCGAATTAACAAGATGGCCCGACCGGCAATCACAGAGGCGAGATGTGACCGGAGACCACGGCTACGTGACGACGACGATGGAGAACAGAGTCAGAAGAAGGCAGCTTCACGGTGATGGAGACCATACACGGGCGACGTACGATGGCAGCTCAATAAGGACGGAGAAGATATTTGGATGACAACGGCTCGACGGTGAAGAAGAAGAGAAGGGGACACCGGACGATCATTTCTTCAATGCCGTTGCACCTGGTAGGTTTGTAGTTTCCAATCTCAAGCTTTAGGCGGGAGATGTAAGAAACTTATACGTACATAACTTTGATCTAAATTCTATGATATCGATTTCTACCCATCTAGATTTTTAGAGCCGGTCAACACGATGAAGGAGATGAGATGCATGCCACGTCCGCTCGACGATGAACACGAGACTCGATGCAGTTGGAGGTGGCTCGATGATGACAGAGACACGATGCGATGTGGCCAGTTGTGGTTTGTCGACAGACATGAACACGTATAGGCACGAGAATCAGATAAACTGATTTGCTCTTCTGGTTGATGATGATCGACGGTGCTAAGATATCTTCGCATGCAACAAGCTGAATGTTCTTGCTCCAATCGATCGCCAGCTATCTCACAAAAATCAGTATTTGCTATTGAAAGGAACCCGCAAGTTAGTGGTACACCAGGATTTTTTGTTCGTCAAATATTTTGTATTATACCCCCTGACGATTTGGATATCAACCGGTAGTCCAAAAAGACAGGGTGACGTGCAAGAGGCTAGCAACCAATAGAGCAAAGAGGACAAGTGGCACACGAAGCTGTTCTGAGGAATCAGAGGAAAATGTTGAAGTGTGTTGCAGGGACAAGGCATCGCGGTGCAAGGCGAGGTTGAGTATGCTCGAGAGGAGGTTAAGCCAGGAGGGGGTGAGATCGAGGGACGGGAGCTCGATGCGGCGTCATAATGGAAGGCATCTAGAATGACGGCTAATTGCCGGAGAGGAAGGAGGCGCGAGGCCGATCTCGGGCTGGTTGTCGTGAACACACTCTACACGAGGACGAGAGAGGATGGAGGGACGTTGCGGGGTGAAGGCGGACAAGAGAGGAGCGGCAACTACTAACAGGGAGGGAAGCGTCGACCGTTTAGGAGAGATGGACAAGTGGGGTTCGATAGGATGGGATTGTGCAGTTGTTCACTCGCTATAGAGGGGCCGACCGAGGAAAAGAAAGAAGAGTGGCAGAGAGACATCAAGAGTTCGGGATGATTGTGATGGTTGCCCGAGTTACTGGGCAGAATGTTGCTAGGCCTGCGGTGGTCTAAGCTTGGTAGGCCGGGCCTCTTGGCCTAGCCAGTTGGGTTCTTGTCTGTAAAAAAACATTTTTATTTTATTATTTCGATTTTTTAAACCATTTTAAAAATATGTATACTGGAAAATAAGAAAAACTAAGTTTTTAAATTTGAAATAAAAGGTGAGAGTAACTTTAGCAATAAAAATATATTTTAATAAAAAATTAGGGTGAAAATGATAAAATAGGATGAGCAGCTCATTGTAAATGACAAGAGTTTATTTTATGATATTTTAGGTCGGGTGTAGCTCTACCACAAGCTAATGTTTCTATGTTCTCAATTACATTTAATTTAATAGAATGATGATAAATATACATTAAAATGATCCATTTTCCAATTGAATAAAAACAATGAGCTAAAAATTCTAGGAGTATGTCAGCACCACAGATAGAGATAATTGTTAATATTGGTGTCTGTAGCAACGCACGGGTATTCAACTAGTTTAACAAGTTTTTAAACACAAGAACACCTTAAACTAGGTGTTGCCTTTGAGCATCCACAGATGCTCAACTAGATCATCCTGCAATTGTTGATGCACATGCGGATCTCGGATCTCTTTACGCATAGCAATAAGTTCAGCCCACGATGTTGGCACCTAGTGATCAGGCTCTACAAGAGGACCATGTCTGAAATATGGTTTATTGTCATCATCAAGCACTAGTTCCCCTCTCTCGTACTCAATGATCATGGTGTGTAACATCACACGAGCATCCATCACCTCTCACATTCGCTCATGCGACTAGGTCAGAGCGGGGAACCGAACAACTACAAATCGAGTTTGGAGCACACCAAATGCCCGCCCGATATTCTTCCTATAAGCTTCTTGTTCCTTGCCAAGTTGGCTTGCCTGCTAATCATAGGATTGAGAGAGTCTTTACAAATGTTGACCATCTTGGATAAATGCAATCTGCCACTTAGTAGCCCTTGTAGTGGTGTCCATTGATCACATAGTCCACTGGGGCATGGCCCTCAACAAGCTTGGAGAAGACAAGCGAGCACTACAGGACATTGATGTCGTTGTTGGATTCTGCCATGCCAAAGAAGAAGTGCCAAATAGAGAGATCTTGTGTAGCCACTGCCTCAAGTATCACACTACAACCTCCTTTATGGTCTTTGTACGCTCCCTGTTAAGCAAACAGACAGTTCTTTCATTTCCAATGCATGCAGTCGATACTTACAAGCATCCCAGGGAATCCTCTAACTTCATTGATTGTAAGGATTCGGGCAGTGTCTTCGGCATTGGGTGATCTCGGATATTTTGGCCCAAACACTACAATCACTGCCCTGCAAAATATGTACAATCAATTTATCTTGTGTGTCACCGGGAGCACTGTATGTCAGCATTCTCATAGCCACCATGCACTTCTATAACGAGAAATTTCCCACCATGTCGGTGCAGTTCTTCTTGCTTATGAAATAGCTATCGAAGTCCTAGATGGCATAAACAATCTTGAGGAAGAGGTCCCTGCTCATCCTGAATCAGCGCTGAAACACTGCCTCATCGTGCAATGGTTCATCGGCGAAGTAGTCAGCGTACAACATGTAATAGCCCTCCATCCGCTGCCTCGGCTTGCCCTTTCGGCGTCCTGGCGCTGAAACGCTGCGCCGCGGCTTCACATTCTGGGCGTACAGGTGATGGTTGTGAAATATATCCATCCACGTATGTATTTAAACTAGATATTACTCATATATTTGATGAAATATATCTCTATTTCCTGCCACTGATTCCTAATGATCAGAGGGGTATCCAATCCTTTCTTGCTATTTTTGTCTGCACAGATATTGACGTATTATGGAGGGAATCACTATATAAATGCCAAAGATACGAGATTTCCAACACGCCAAAGAAACCAAGATCCGTGAGGAGGCAACTACAAGTTTAACAACCAACTATACGTCACGTCGCCGTATAGTTGCGGTCGTATGGTTTGCACCGACCTCCTTAGGTCAAACAGAACAAATTTCGTGAAGAGACCCCTATATAAAGAGTCTTCAGGCGACGAGAAACAAGCCCCCGACTCCACAACATCGCTTATTTCATCCTCAACTCTCCCTGCAGCCAAGCAGGAGGAATAGATCTAGATCTAAACCTCTAAACCCTTCTCCACCATGATACGTCGGAAACGTATCTATAATTTTTGATGTTTCATGCCTGTTTAGTATCTATTTTGCTTTGCTTTGTCCACACTTTGAGGTGCTTTTTATATGTTTTCTAGTACTAACCTATTAACAAGTTGTCATAGTGTCAGTTGCCTGTTTTCTGCTATTTTTGGTTCCAGAAAAGCTAGTAAGGAAATATTCTCGGAATTGGACGAGACAAAATCCAAACTCAATATTTCACCGAGGAGAACACGGAGTCCAGAGGAAAGACGGAGGGGCGCCACAAGGCGGCTACAGCCCCCCCAGGCGTGATCCTACCCTGAGCCACGCCTGGGCAGGGTGTGGGCCCCCTAGACGCCTCCCAGCCTCGCCTCTTCACCTATAAGAAGCCCCCGATGCCTAAAACCTAAGTACCCGATCAATATTCCGTGAAACCGTCTGTAGCCGCCGCCACCATTGTCCCTAGATCGGGGAATCTGAAGCTCTTCCCGACACCCTGTCGGAGGGGAGATCATCCCGGACGCCTTCTTCTTCATCATGCCAGCCTCCGGTATGAAGCGTGAGTAGTTCCACCTTGGACTATGGGTCCATGTAGTAGCTAGATGGTTGTATCTCCTCCTTTGTGCTTTCATGTCTAGATCTTGTGAGCTCCGTTCATGATCAAGTTCTCATCTATTTGTAATCATGCATGTTGTGTTTGCGGGGATCCGATGGATATTGAGATTACTATGTCAGATTAATTAATGGTTCTGTCTTATTATTCTATCATGTTTGTGTTGTTTGTGATCTTGCATGCTCTCCGTTGTTAGTAGCTATCTTGGCCAAGTAGTTGCTAGTGACTCCAAGAGGGGGTATTTATGCTCGATAGTGGGTTCATGCCTCTATTTAATCTAAGGGAAGTGACAGAAATCTCTAAAGTTGTAGATGTTCGGTTGCCACTAGGGAGAAAACAACGGTCTCTTGTTCATGGAACAAGTGGATTGTTTACCTTACACATTTTGCTTAAAGCAGTTGTCTGTTGCTTGTGACTTAATAGTGGAGGGGGTTCAGATGATAACCCAAAGGTGGACTTCTAGTCATAGATGCAGTTGGATGGCGGTCTATGTATCTTGTTGTATTGTCCAATCAAATCTCATAGGATCTTTATGTCTAGTATTGCATTGTTATGTCTTGCTCAGTCCTGTCAATTGCCCTGCTGTAATTTTTTTACCCTGCATGCCACGTTTGCTTATCTAAGGAGAGCACCTCTAGTGAACTATGGATCCCGGTCCAATCTTTACCATTGATACATCTTCCGCTGTTACAGTTAATCCTTTGTTACAGCAACCGGTGAGATTGACAACCTCACTGTTAGTTGGGGCAAAGTCTTGAGTTTGTGTTGTGCAGGTTTCCATGTTGCTTGCAACACCTTTGAGACATTTCCTTCCTCCTACTGGTTCGATAACCTCGGTTTCTTACTGAGAGAAGACTTGCTGTTGTGTTGCATCATACCTTGCTCTTGGGGTTTCCCGACGAAGAGCCATCAAGATTTTCTAGCGTAGTTGCCGGGGAGGCTAAGGATGTCTTCACAAGGGGAGTCTTCCTCAACCTTTCTCTTTACTTTGTTTTTGGTTTGTTTAGTTTCTTTTGCTTGGTTTTGTTTGCCTATTTTTATCAAAAACTCCAAAAAAATAGTTTAGTTTAGTTTGCTTTCTCTTATCAAAAACACACAAAAAATAGTTCCTCCTCTAGTTGTTGGTGTTGGCTTGCTCCACTTTTGCCAAAATGTACTCTACTGAGAACACCAAGTTGTGTGACTTCACTAGCACAAACAACAATGATTTCCTAAGCACTCCTATTGCTCCACCTGCTCCTGATGCTACCTTTTATGAAATTAAGCCTGCTTTGTTGAATCTTGTGATGAGAGAGCAATTTTCTGGTGCTAGTTCTGATGATGATGCTGCCAATCTCAATAACTTTGTTGAACTTTGTGAGATGCAAAAGTATAAGGATGTAGATGGAGATATTATTAAGCTCAAGTTGTTTCCTTTCCCCTTAAGAGGAAAATCAAAAGAATGGTTGCTATTTTTGCCTAGAAATAGTATTGATTCTTGGATTAAGTGCAAAGATGCTTTTATTGGAAAATACTACCCTCCTGCTAAGATTATATATATGAGAAGTGATATTATGAAATTTAAACAACTTGATAATGAACATGTTGCTCAAGCTTGGGAAAGAATGAAATCTTTGGTTAAGAATTGTCTCACTCATGGACTTACTGCTTGGATGATTATCCAGACTTTTTATGCAGGTTTGAACTTCTCTTCGAGAAACCTCTTGGATTCATCTGCTGGAGGTACCTTTATGACCATCACCTTGGGTGTTGCAACAAAACTCTTTGATAATATGATGGTTAATTATTCTGAATGGCACACTAAGAGAGCTCCACATGGTAATAAGGTAAATTATGTTGAAGAAACCTCCTCTTTGAGTGATAAGATAGATGTTATTATGGCTATGCTTGATAATGGGAAAGCTCCTTTAGATCCAAATAATGTTCCCTTAGCCTGTTTGGTGTCTCAAGAAGAGCAAGTTGATGTGAACTTCATTAGGAATAATAATTTTGGCAACAATGCTTATGGTAATAACTATAGGCCTTATCCTCCTAATAATGGAAATACTTATCATGGTAGATCTGGAATGCCTAGTGAAGATAGGATTCTAGAAGTTGAAAGTTCCACTAAGAACTGCATGCAAATGCAATTTGATCAAAACAAGATATTCACTAAAACTATGGAAGAACAATCTGCTATCTTGAAAAATATTAGTCATCAGCTTGAGAATTTGAATAGAGAAAATCCTAGTTTACAGTCAAAAAATTTGAGTGCTGAGAAAAATATTTCCTCTTTGTCTGAAGCACGGTCCTCTTTGATTAATAAAATGGCTGCGAAACCTGAAACCATGGAAAGTACCTTTGCCGCTACTCATGCCATACAAGTTACTATTGATGAAAATGTTAGACTGTTAGCCCAACTTCATGCTAAGTGGGAAAGGGAAGCTAAAATTGATAGAAACAATAGTGTGTGCACCATCACCACCACCCATATGGATGCCACTAAACCACAAGAAGTCCATGTTCCTCATCCTATAATGCCTAAGCCTAATGAGTCTACTACTAGTGATGCTAAGTTTGATTTTGATCTTGATGGTTGAAATATTTCTGAAGTGATTATGTTCCTGCAAAATCTTGCTAGAAGTCCTGATGCTAGTGATATGTATGTTGCTTTCACCAAACACATTACAGATGCTCTTATTAAAATTAAGGAAGAGAAGTTAAAACACAAAGCTTCTATTCCTAGGAAAGTAGAATATAGTTGGGAACCCATTATTAATATGCAAGTAAATGACTTTGATCTCAAAGCTTCATGTGACCTTGGTTCTAGTGTCTCTATTATGCCTAGGAAGATTTATGAAATGCTTGATTTTCCACCTTTAGAAGATTGTTATTTGGATGTCCCACTTAATGATAATGCTAAGAAGAAACTCATGGGGAGTGTTAATGATGTTCTTATTATGGTTAACAATTCTTATGTCCCTGTTGATTTCTATGTTTTGGATGTTGAATACAATGCTTCTTGTCCTATTACTTTGGGAAGACCTTTTCAAAGAACTGTTGGTGCCATCATTGATATGAAAGAAGGCACCATTAAATATCAATTTCCATTCAAGAAAGGTATTGAACACTTCCCTATGAGGAGAGAGAAGTTGTTTTTTCTCCTCCTTTGAAAGCAAGGTTTGATGTTAATGCTTCTTCATTTGAAAAAATACTTGATTTCTTGCTTCTTGTGCCTAACTTAAAGGCGTTAAAGAAAAGTACTTGTTGGGAGATAACCTAAGAGTTTTTTTGAGTCTTGGAAGTTATTACTTCAGTATTTAATCTTTTTATCCTTTTTGTTTTCTTTTTGTGTCAAGAATGACCTCTAATGAGAGGGAAGTAAGATTTGGGGAGTTGTTGTTCCGAAACAGATTTTTGTGCTCCACCATACAAATTCGTGAGGAGTCTTTGTAAGTCGTATTGAGCTTAAAATTTACGAATAAAACCCACAGTATGTTAGCTAACTTTAGTTAGTTCAACACATTTTGATTTGAGCAACAGAAGGTCTTCGAAAAAATCATTTTCTACCTGCTGGTATGTTTTGACAGATTTCTACCATTATTTGCATTTGCTTCTTATTGATTCTTTTTGGGTTTCTTTTGGAGAAATTGAGCTTTTTGAAGGAGTTGCTATGGTAGCTTGTGTTTTTAGTGGAAGTTTTGTTGTTCCAAAGCTAAACCCAAAGGTCTATTATCTTTTGAATACACTAATGTTGCTAATGAAGATAGTGTGAAGTTTTGTATGAAGGAAAAATTTCAGGTGTAGAGAGAGAATGATGTAATAAGATGAAGAATAGGCAAAAGCTCAAGCTTGGGGATTCCACCCCGGTGTCACCCCAAGAAATATCCAAGAGGTACAAGCGTCAAAGCTTGGGGATGCCCAAGGCATCCCCTTCTTCATCAATAAAAAGCTCATGTCTTTCTAGACACTTTGTTTTTTATTGTTTCATGCATTGTTGTGTTGTTCTTGGAGCGTCTTAGTTTTTTTTTGTTTTGATTAGTTTGTTTAGTTTGCTTGAATAAAGTAGTTTGGACCCACGTTCTCGCTGTGTGGTTTCAAATAAGTTGATTGGTGTTGAAAAGGAGTAGAAAGTTCTTGCTTGAATAGTGCAAGAGGAGCTTGCTTTGACTGTGACTTAGACTTTATCATGTCATGCTAGTGTTGTTTTGACCTTATGCTTAGTGATTATTGTTTTAGCATGACTTGTTCCAAACAATTGGGATTGCTTAGTGTGCTTTGAAGGAATCATGCGTTGTTTTAGCATACAAAAGCATAGTATTGTGGTATTCTCCTTTGATGCTTTGTTTGGGTTGACTTGGCACATGCTCACACCATGTTATGACTATGAACAAGTCACCATAGCCTATATGATAATTTAGTACTTGACTTGTAGTGCCACTCTATGCTTTGATTAGTAATGTTTTGTCGCTCTGCATGATTATGGCTATTATTTCTCTCTTAGTTGGTCGCTCCCAGTATTTTACTAGCCTCCACTTGTATGAGTAAGCTCTACTCATGCTTCCAACTCCCAAGAAACAAAGTTATTCCAAAGTGTCCATTATAAATTCCTATGCATGGTGTGTTACACCATTCCAAGTATATTCTTGTTTTCAGCTATCTTCCAATTAAAAGGTATTTTGTTATGTGAAAACTTAGTGATTAAAGCTCTCACGAACTTGATGGCGCACTTTATATTTCTTGCCCCTAATAAACTTGAACCATTGTGTCATCTATGTTGTATATGCTTGCACTTATACGTTGGAATTAGCAGAACCATGTTTTCATGGGGAACGCTTTCAACATTGCACTTGTACTTTGTACACAGTTGATATCATGCTCTTTGGTCTATGGATGTCATTGGTGTGAAATGAAATGGGAGCTTGTAAGTCCATGGAGTTATTTATTTTGTGTTAGAGAAACGTCTCGACCGCTAGCCTAAGACATGCATAATCATGGTGGAAACTTGCAGCATCACCATAGTGACATCTATGAAGCATTCTTCTTATAAAAAAGATTGAGAAAAAATAGACATATTGAGAAAAAAGCACCATATCCCATGGTAAATAAGAAGAATGCTGATATGCTCATTGTCTGCTTGCCTTGTCATTTTGGTTATGGGAAAGCTCCTGTACCATGTGTAAGGGGTACCCCGTTGGCGGTTCTCTATGATACACATGTACTTACTATGACAAGAAATTGCAAGTAAATAAACTTGAGTAGCATGAGGACCGGCCCTCGTATTCAAGGGACATGAGATCGCCAACTTATACTTTGTCAAGCATATACTCCATAGTTTGTTTACTTTAACCTTAGTCACTTCAAGATGTTTATGATAGGGGCAATGAGGGCTGAAAGCTAACAAGTACCATAATTTTTGGAAGCTCTTTTTGAAACTTGAAATCCATGCTTCCCTTTATGTAGGGCCTTTCTTCCACTATTATATTGAGTCTCCACCTTCTACCTTTAGGCACCAGTTAAGAGAACATAGTTGCCATTCTTAGCTCTATGTGCATTGTCCCAAAACTTATTGATTGATGCCTATTGTTGTATTACTTGTTCTTGTGCTATTTGTATCTAGTCACTCTTATGAACTTTGAAGGTGCCCTATGCATCTATTTGCTACTCCATGAGGGACAAGATGAATGCCACTATGCCATGTTTTCTGTATGTGGAGCAATCAAACGTTTTTCAATGCATATTATTCATGATCTTTGTTTGTATCCTTTCATGTTGCATGCATAGTTACTTTGTCTTAATGTTAGAACTCCATCTTTCATGCACATGTTTAGAGTTCTTTGATCCCAGCTTTCAATGCTTGCAAATAGTTTGATCTTGGTTTTGATGGTGCATGTCATCTCAAAAATTATTCTTTTATCACTTACCTACTCGAGGACGAGCAGGAGTTGAGCTTGGGGATGCTTGATACGTTGAGAACGTATCTATAATTTTTGATGTTCCATGCTTGTTTAGTATCTACTTTGCTTTGCTTTGTCCACACTTTGAGGTGCTTTTTATATGTTTTCTAGTACTAACCTATTATCAAGTGGCCATAGTGCCAGTTGCCTGTTTTCTGCTATTTTTGGTTCCAGAAAAGCTAGTAAGGAAATATTCTCGGAATTGGACGAGACAAACGCCAAAGTCAATATTTCACCGAGGAGAACACAGAGTCCAGAGGAGATATAGAGGGGCGACACAGGGCGGCCACACCCCCCAGGCACGGGCCCACCCTAGGCCATGTTTGGGCAGGGTGTGGCCCCCCTAGCCGCCTCCCAGCCTCGCCTCTTCGCCTATAAGAAGCCCCCGATGCCTAAACCCTAAGTACCCGATCAATATTCCATGAAACCGTCTGTAGACGCCGCCACCATTGTCCCTAGATCGAGGGATCTGAAGCTCTTCCCAAAGACCGCTCGAGGGGAGATCATCCCGAGGCCTTCTTCTTCACATGCCAGATGAAGCGAGTAGTTGGACCCTTGGACTACGGTTCCATGTAGTAGGTAGATGGTTGTATCTCCTCCTTTGTGCTTTCATGTCTAGATCTTGTGAGCTCCGTTCATGATCAAGATCTCATCTATTTGTAATGCATGTTGTGTTTGCGGGGATCCGATGGATATTGAGATTACTATGTCAGATTGATTAATGGTTTTGTCTTATTGATTCTATAATGTATGTGTTGTTTGTGATCTTGCATGCTCTCCGTTGTTAGTAGCTATCTTGGCCAAGTAGTTGCTAGTGAGTCCAAGAGGGGGTATTTATGCTTGATAGTGGGTTCATGCCTCTATTTAATCTAAGGGAAGTGACAAAAATCTCTAAGGTTGTAGATATGATGTTTCCACTAGGGCGAAAACAACGGTCTCTTGTTCATGGAACAAGTCGATTGTTTACCTTACACACATTGCTTAAAGTAGTTGTCTGTTGCTTGCAACTTAATAGTGGAGGGGGTTCGGATGATAACCCAAAGGTGGACTTCTAGTCATAGATGCAGTTGGATGGCGGTCTATGTATCTTGTTGTATTGCCCAATCGAATCTCATAGGATCTTTTTGTCTAGTATTGCATTGTTATGCCTTGCTCAGTCCTGTTAATTGCCCTGCTGTAATTTGTTTACCCTACATGCCATGTTTGTTTGTCTAAGGAGAGAACCTCTAGTGAACTATGGACCCCGGTCCAATATTTACAATTGATACATCTTCCACTGTTATTGTTTACTTTCTACAAACCATCATCACCTTCCACACCATACAGTTAATCCTTTGTTACAACAACTGGTGAGATTGACAACCTCACTGTTAGTTGGGGCAAAGTCTTGAGTTTGTGTTGTGCAGGTTTCCATGTTGCTTGCAACACCTTTGAGACGTTTCCTTCCTCCTTTTGGTTTGATAACCTCGGTTTCTTACGGAGGGAAGACTTGCTACTGTGTTGCATCATACCTTGCTCTTGGGGTTTCCCAACGAAGCGCTCCCACGTTGTCGCAGCGCCATCACACCACCATAGCAACCTTCCACCACTTGTAATAGTAGATCTCATCTCCAACTAGCGACATTGTAAGAATATTTGTTATCAACTCTATGATCTCTATTACAATGTTTATGATTGTCGATTTCATCTCTATGTGTGAGTAATTGTCCTTGGGCTAAGGGCTTCGGCCTAGCCATGTAGCTTTTGTGCATATTATTTATCATAGATGGGATCATGTGTTAGTTTGTATGACTTGATGATTGTAGTACCCTCTCTTGCCGATGGCGCCTGGTGTTGTCGTGGGACACTTCGTTGGAAACCCAAAGAGCAAGGTGTGATGAGCACAGCAGCAATTCTTCCCTCAGTAAGAACCCGAGGTTATCAAACCAGTAGGAGGAAGGAAATGTCTCAAAGGTGTTGCAAGCAACGTGGAAACCTGCACAACACAAACTCAAGACTTTGTCCCAATGAACAGTGAGGTTGTTAAGCTCACTGGTTTGCTGTAACAAAGGATTAACTGTATGGTGTGGAAGGTGATGAGTGGTTTGCAGCAAGTAAACAATGGAAGATGTGTCAATTGTAAATATTAGACCGGGGTCCATAGTTCACTAGAGGTGCTCTCCTGAGATAAACAACATGCATGAAGGGTAAACAAATTACAGCAGGGCAATTGACAGGAACTGAGCAAGGCAGAACAATGCAATACTAGACAAAAAGATCCTATGAGATTCGATTGGGCAATAAAACAATATACATAGACCGCCATCCAACTGCATCTATGACTAGAAGTCCACCTTCAGGTTATCATCCGAACCCCCTCTAGTATTAAGTTGCAAGCAATAGACATCTGCTTTAAGCAAAGTGTGTAAGGTAAACAATCCACTTGTTCCATGAACAAGAGACCATTGTTTTCTCCCTAGTGGCAATAACACATCTACAACCGAAGAGATTTCTGTCACTTCCCTTGGAAACTAGAGGCATGAACCCACTATCGAGCATAAATACCCCCTCTTGGAGTCACTAGCAACTACTTGGCCAAGATAGCTACTAACAACGGAGAGCATGCAAGATCACAAACAACATAGACATGATAGAATCAATAAGAAAAAACCATCAATCAATTTGACATAGTAATCTCGATATCCATCGGATCCCCGCAAACACAACATTCATGATTACAAATAGATTAGATCTTGATCATGAACGGAGCTCACAATAAATATACATGAAAGCATAAGGAGGAGATACAACCATCTAGCTACTACATGGACCCGTAGTCCAAGGTGTAACTACTCACGCTTCATACTGGAGAAGAAGGCCCCCGTGATGATCTCCCCTCCGGCAGGGTGCCGGGAAGAACTTCAAATCCTCCCGATCTAGGGACGATGGTGGCAGCGGGTACAGCCGGTTTCGTGGAGTTTTGATCGGGTGCCTAGTGTTTCTGCATCTAGGGCTTCTTATAGGCGAAGAGGGAGGCCGAGGGGGTGCCCTAGGCGGCTGCACCACCCCCAGGCGCGGGGTGGGTCCACCCGTGTGGCCAGGGGGTGTGGCCCCCTCGAGGCCCTCCTCCGTCTTGTCTTCTAGCTTCGTGTTGCCCACGGTAAAATATTGACTTTGGCTTTTGTCCTATCCAATTCCGAGAATATTGATTTTCTGCCTTTCTGGAACAAAAAATAGAAGAAAACAGGCAACTGGCACTGTGGCAACTTGTTAATAGGTTAGTTCCAGAAAACATATAAAAACACCTCAAAGTGTAGACAAAGCAAAGCAAAGTAGATACTAAACAAGCATGGAACATAAAAAATTATAGATATGTTTCCGGCGTATCAAGCATCCCCAAGCTTAACTCCTGCTCGTCCTCGAGTATGTAAGTGATAAAAGAATAATTTTTTTGGTGACATGCACCATCAAAACCAAGATCAAACCATTTGCAAGCATTGAAATCTGGGATCATAGAACTCTAAAAATGTGCATGAAATATGGAGTTCTAACAGTAAGACAAAGTAACTATGCATGCAACATGAAAGGCTACAAACAAAGATCATGAATAGCATGCATTGAAAAACGTTTGTTTGTTTCACATACATAAAACATAGCATAGTGGCAATCAGCTTGTCCCTCATAGAGTAGCAAATAGATGCATAGTACACCTTCAAAGTTCATAACAGTGACTAGATACAAGTAGCACAAGAACAAGTAATATCACAATATGCATCAATCAATAAGTTTTGGGACACTACACATAGAACTAATAATGGCAACTATGCTCTCTTAATGGTGCCTAAAGGTAGAAGGTGGAGACTCAATATAATAGTGGAAGAAGGGCCCTTCATAAGGGAAGCAGGGATTTCAAGTTTCAAAAAGAGCTTCCAAAAATTATGGTAGTTGTTAGCTTTCAGCCATCATTGCCCCTATCATAAGCATCTTGAAGTGATTAAGGTTAAAGTGAACAAACTATGGAGTATATGCTTGACAAAGTATAAGTTGGCAATCTCATGGCCCTTGAATACGAGGACCACACCCCATGCTACTCAACTTCAGTCGCCTGTAAGTTCTTGTCATAGTAAGTATATGCATATCATAGAGAACCGCCAACGGGGTACCCCTTGCATATTGTAGAGGTCTCAACCTGATAAGGTAGAGATCCATGTGTTTACAATGCTAGTCCCTGGATCAATAGCTAGCATCCATAGTTTAAGATGTAATATCAAGGGACAAAGGTCATATTACAACTTATAACCAGGAATAAAATATTACATTACATCTTACATAGCTCATTTGGCTACCTCATTACAATGCAGCAAATAAAACTAAGTAGCATGGAGTCCTTCATCTTCAAAGTGCCACATGCAATCATGTTGGGTGTAGACTTGTAATCCTATTCAACACACTTCACTAACATCAAAAAAACCTACAACATAATAAGTTACAGCCACAAGGGTCAATACATTTGAATTGTATTTGGTATCTATCATCTATATGCATTTGGCTAAGTGTAGCTGAGGCTTGCTTTGCTCAAATAAGGTTTTCCTTATTAGTTGAAAACACTAAGTTTTTGTTTGTCAAAATCATCCAAGGAATCTACCAATTGAAAATTGGAATCCTTTAACCCTTGTTCAACCACAAGCTTTTAACTTAGAAATTGAGATGAGTATATCCTTGATATCTTCCATGTCTTGATGCTCAAATTGTCCATTGCCGGGGACACGGCTAAGTACTTAGATTTTACTCTCTCGAGAGGTGGTGCACTTTCCCCACAAGACTCGACATGCATCGAGACAAGATCTTTTAGAAGCCTTCCCTTAGACCAAATGGACGCATTCCATCCTATCACCACTACCACCTTCTGTCCATCTGGCTAAGTTATTGCAACCTATATGATCCAGACAAAGCCCATATGCCATGTGGCTGCACTAGAAGCTTCTCAACACTTGACATGTCAAATCTCTTTGTTCCTGGGTGGCTTTCCACAAGTTTGATACACTAGGTATTTCCCCTGGGTAACCACTCAACACAAACCATTCACACCATTCCACCCAGATGATTCATTCACATAGTTGTTTTATTAAGCAAAAACATAAGTCAAAAGACTTAGTAAAATTTCCATAGCATGTGTATATAATCCACCCTTGTTTACTACTAGCTAATCTAAGAATGATAGTAGTAAGGATATTAACTTAGGGAAATTCTACTAAGGCATCATCTACTAGGATTTCCCAAGGCATAGCATACTTAGTAAAAATTCCATGCAAGTCCTACTCAAAATATCACTAATGCATAGTGAAAATAATAGGACAAAATGTATGAAGCACCACTTGCCTTTTTGGTAGAGAACCTAATTTCACTCCTTGATCTTGCAATTGTCACACTCTTCAAGGTTCACTATAATTCAATCAAGGCACAAATTCAAACTAGCATTCAAACAATTCACCACATAAAATAAAGAAAACAAAACAATGCATGCAAGCATGCAAAAGATTGTTTTATTTGGAAAGGTGGTTTATAATAGGCTATAAACATTTCAAAATACCTATTGGTCATTTATAAAAGTGGCAAAACCATTTGAAACCAAGTTAGTGAAAATGGCCATTTTAAATCATTTTTGTTTTGCTAGAAATGTTTCTATCCAAAGGAATAATTTCTAGTGTTAGCCAAATATGTTTTTAAACACAAATGTTAGTGTTTATGTTCAAAATGTTTAAAACAAATCCATTTGTCAAAGGTTTCACTCAAAATTCATTTTTATATAATAGCAACATTTTTGTTTTACTAGAAATGCCTTCATTCAAAGGAATAATTCCTTGTGTTAACAAAATATATTTCTAAACCCCAAAAGTTTTTGTTTATGGCCAGTAGGGTCAAAACAAATCATTTGCAAAGGATTTTACCCAAAAATCATTTTTAGAATAACTTACTCAAAATAGGCCTAGAAATGTTTCTGCAAAAACACCTAATTTTCCATAATCAAAATACTAAACTAAGGGTATGGTTGCAAAGGTTTCTTTTTCCTGATTCCAATGATATAAAATTTGCAAATTTTTGACATGTATATTTAAAGTTATGAATTTTTCAAAATCAAACCACTAATAGAAATGTTTCTGTTTTTAAAACAAAAGTTGGGCTACGTGTCACAATTTCATTGGACGATAACGGTTCATGTGGATCGATCAACATGTAGCGTTGGATCTAAAGGAAATCGCATGGCACACAACACACGATACCCTTTCGTTTAATGATTCTATCTCTATCGTTGGATCTACATCTAACGGCTCAAAGAGCTCTGACCAAGGACTGGTGGCGCTTGGCGACGGTGAGCGGCGGAGGCGCTCTGCTCACGGTGGTCTGGCTATTCCAGGAAGCGAGAGAGAAAGGGGGAATGCTCACTGAGTTTGCAGAAGCGTGTAGATGCTCAACGTTGTCGTTGTTGGTCGAGGGGCGCACGGGTTCGACGTCGATTCCTCACCGGAGTTGCCAACTGACTCGGGCACCTACGGTCGTTGATGGGGGAAAGTTCTTGTGGTGTAAGAAGGCAAGTAAAGTAGTCAAGAAGGTGCGCACTCTTGCAGGGGTTGCGATGGTACCTACTAGAGAGCAAGGGGCGCGCTGATTCGTCGGCTACTGCTCGCCGGAGTTGAGGCAGATGCCGTTGATGCTCAGTCGTTGACGAAGGCAAGGCTGTGGGGCGCGTGCGGGCGAGATGAGGATATTGGCATATGCGCAAGGTTCTGGCGAGCACTCTTGTGGAATCCAGGAGGAAAGGGTAGGTGAGGGCTGGCCGGAATTGGACGAGGATGGTCGTCGGAGCAGTAGCGGTGCAAGGTGAAATTGGAGCAGCCCTGGGGCGGAGAGGATCTGGCGAGTGAGGGGAAAGAGAGAGGGGAGAGAGGCATTTAATCGAGCTTGGTCCTGAACGACAATTATGCATGCAGTTAATCGAATTGAAGTCGCGTAATCAACGCAGAAAACGGCCAGGAAAATGGGAAGAACAGGTCGCTGGTGGAAACGATGATGCCTGCGTGGCAGTGGGGCCAGTCGGTCAGTGGTGTACGGGTTAGTTTGCGGGTGAGAAAAAGAACGACAGAGAGAGGGGGAGCCGGGTGGGCTTCTGCTGGGCTCGTTTGTCTAGCTGGGCCAGTGGGTTGGGCTAGGTTTAGTTGGGTCGAGTCTGTTTCTATTTTTTTCTTCTGTTTTCTTTTTCCTTTTCTGTTTTCTGTTTTGATTTTATTCAAAGATTCAAACCTCTATTTGGATTCAGATTTTTACCAAACTTTTTCCGAACTTTCAGTGTATTTTTATATCGTTTAACAATATATTTTAAAGTCCATTTTAGAATATTTTCTTATATTCTCTTATGGTTTATTATTTATTTAAATTAGACAATTGTCTTTATTTAAATAAGATTTTAAATATGTTTCCAATCCATATTATTTTATTCAAATGACTTAAATATCTGTTTAAATTCAAATGTTTATCAAACCTTTTCAGTAAGTTTGTACTGTTTAATAATGTGTTTAAAATTCCATTTTTAGAATATTTCAAATATTCTTTTATGGTTTAATATTTATTTAAATGAGGTTTATGTCTTTATTCAAACCATTGATTGAAGCCTCCATTTGATTTCAAATTTTCATCAAACCTTTTCAGTAGGTTTTATTTATTCATTATTGTGTTAAAATAATTCACTTTGAATTATTTCAAATATTTTATTATGATTTAATATTTATTTAAATGAGGCTTTTATCTTTATTTAAATGAATTTGAATATGGTTCCAAACCATATAATTCTATTTAATTAATCCTTTATTATATTTAAGTTAATTAGATAACTTTTAATCCTCTTGGGCAATTTCAATTATTATTTTCTCATGATTTGAGTAATCATTTATATTAGGAACTTTGTCTTCATTCCAATAGAATTGAATTTGGTTAAAGCCCATATAATTTTATTTGAATCATCTTTATCCCTTTATTTTATTTGGATTATCTTTATTCCATTTGCTTATGAATTTAATTCAAGTTTCAAATTGTCTTCTAAATAATTTTCTTTGGATTTATTATTTAGTTTAGGCAATTTGTCTTTATTTAAATAAAACTGGATAATGTTCAATCCTTATGATTTTATTTAAATAATATTTTACTCCTTTTTATTATTCAATAACTTTCATTTGTTTATGGATTTGGCCAAGATTTAATTTGGCTTTTAAATATTCCTTATTTCTTTCTTTCTTTCTTTGCCTTATAAAATCCATATCTTTTTATTTATAGATCCAAAATTGGTGATTCCAATTTGTAGAATTTTATTTAATATTTGTTTAACTTTGTAAATCCCTTTAGGATTAATTTTGCTCACAATTTGTTATGGATTTTTAGTTAGGAGCTTTATTAGCTTTGGAAATTAATTCCTTTTATCTTATTAAATTGACAAGTTTTTATCCATGGCTCCAAATTGAATGAAACCAATTTCTATGATTTTATAATATTTTTGTTTATCATTTTTTATCATTGATAAATGTTTGTTGCTGAATTTTATATGGATCAAATCCATAGTCTTAGAGAGATCTTGGAGATGATTTTCTTCCACTAGGGTTTTAGGGTTTTTGGTTTATTTTTCCCAAGTGTTTAAGTTCAAGATTCTTTCCAAGCATAAAATGCATTTGATCTGTGGAATTGATTTCTTTTATTAAGATTTGGGGTTTTGGTTTAACTTCTCCAAATGTTTAAATTTCAAGATACATTCATTGATGAATGCATTTCACTTGATTGAAATTTTGTTGGATACCCTTTTCATTCAAATTTGTTCAAGAAGGGTTTTCATGTTTCCATTTAGAAGTAAAAAGTTTCTTTTCACCCTAAATTTCAATAATTAATTCTTTTATTTTTATTTTTCACATTTAAAAATTTGGAAAATTTTGGGATGTGACACACATGGTACATGAGCTATCCCATAACCAAAATGACAAGGCAAGCAGACAATGAGCATCTCATCGATCTTTTTATTTACTATGTGCATAGCTTTTTATTGAGGATGCTTCACAGAATGCTAATTATGGTGATGCTGCAAGTTTCCACCATGATTAGTCATGTCTTAGGCTAGCGGCCCAGGCGTTTGTCTAACACAACTCAATCCAAACAAAGCATCATAGGAGAATACCACTGTTGAAGTGTATAAGTGGATTGCACTAGCCCTTTCCATCAGTTCGGACTTTTGGTTACGTTGGCTAGTGCATGAAGCTTGACATGGTATCAGAGCCTAAGGTCTCGAGTTCGATTCCTGGCTTTCACAATTTATCCTAAAATTGCTGTAGACCCCTATGTATCCACGTATAGGCCTCTTAAGTCATACGTGAGTCTCGCGCGTCGTCGCTCTCTTCTGGTTGCACGTGCTGACTTATCCCCGTCACACGTGAGAGGGGGTGTTGAAGTGTATAAGTGGATTGCACTAGCCCTTTCCATCAGTTTGGACTTTTGGTTGCGTTGGCTAGTGCATGAAGCTTGACAATTGCACTAGCCCTTTCCATCAGTTCGGACTTTTGGTTGTGTTGGCTAGTGCATGAAGCTTGACATGGTATCAGAGCCTAAGGTCTCGAGTTCTAGTCCTGGATTTCGCAATTTATCCTAAAATTGTTGTTGGCCCATCTGTGTCCACGTATAGACCTCTTGAGTCATACTTGAGTTTCGTGCGCCGTCGCTCTCTTCCGGTTGCACGTGCTGACTTCTCCCCGTCACACGTGAGAGGGGGTGTTGAAGTGTATAAGTGGATTGCACTAGCCCTTTCCATCAGTTCGGACTTTTGGTTGCGTTGGCTAGTGCATGAAGCTTAACATATTATCAGAGCCTAAGGTCTCGAGTTCGAGTCCTGGCTTTCGCAATTTATCCTAAAATTGATGTTGACCCCTCTGTGTCCACGTATAGCCCTCTTGAGTCATACGTGAGTTTCGCGCGCCGTCACTCTCTTCTGGTTGCACGTGCTGACTTCTCCCCGTCACACGTGAGAGGGGGTGTTGAAGTGTATAATTGGATTGCACTAGCCCTTTCCATCAGTTCGGACTTTTGGTTGCGTTGAGCATGAAGCTTGACAACCACAATACTATGCTTTTGTATGCTAAAACAACGCATGATTTCTTCAAGGCACACTAAGCAATCCCAATTGTTTGGAACAAGACATGCTACATCAATAATCACTAAGCATAATGTCAAAACAACACCTAGCATGTCATGCTAAAGTCTAAGTCACAGTCAATGCAAGCTCCTCTTGCACTTCCAAGCAAGAACTTTCTACTCCTTTCCAACACCAGTCGACTTATTTGAAACAACACAGCGAGAACGAGGGTCCAAACTACTTTTTGGAAGCAAAATAAACAAATTAAGAAAAGAAACAAAAACTAATACGCTCCAAGAACAACACAACAGTGCATGAAACAATAAAACGAAGTGTCTAGACACACCTGAGCTTTTTATTGATGAAGAAGGGGATGGCTTGGGCATCCCCAAGCTTTGACGCTTGTACCTCTTGGATATTTCTTGTGGTGACACCGGGGTGGCATCCCCAAGCTTGAGCTTTTGTCCATTCTTCATCTCATTACATCAATCTTTCTCTGCACCTAAAATTTTTCCTTCATACAAAACTTCACACAATCTTCATTAGCAACATTAGTGTATTCAAAAAATAATAGACCTTTGGGATTAGCTTTGGAATAGCAAAACTTTTCACTAAAAACACAAGCTACGGTAGCAAATCCTTCAAAAATCTCAATTCCCCAAAAGATAACTCAAAAAGGAACCAATAAGAAGTAAATGCAAATAATGGCAAAAATCTGTCAAAACAGACCAGCAGGTAGAAACCGATTTTTTCGAAAATCTTATGTTGCTCAAATAAAAAGGTATTGAACTAACTAAAGTTAGATACCATGCTGGGGGATTTATTCGTAACTTTTGAGCTCAATATAAGTTACAGAGGCTCCTCATGAATTTTTATGGTGGAGGACAGAAATCTGTTTTGGGACAGCAACTCCCCAAAATCTTTCTTCCCTCTCATTAGAGGTCATCCTTGACACAAAAAGCAAACAAAAAGGATAAGGAGAGGTCATTACTGAAGTAATAACTTCCAAGACTCAAGGAAACTCTTGGGTTATCGCCCAACAAATACTTTTCTTTAATGCCTTTAAGTTAGACACAAGAAGCAAGAAAATCAAGTATTTTCAAATGAAGCATTTAGATCAATACTTGCAAAGTCTTCAACTATGAAAGGTATCTCATCCAAATTAGTTTTGGAGGATCCCTTCACATTTCTCTTTGGTTTACTACTTTCATCAAAAATATTTTCAGGAGCAAACCAATCAAAATTCTTTTCAAATGCTTCATGCATTCCAACAAGCTTAAAGGGTATGGGTATCTTGAATTCTTCTCTAGGTTTGGTTCTATCTGAAGTACCCGCAACATCTACACATAAGCCTAGCATATTAAAACGCTCAAATACCTTTTGTCTTCCTTAGCAACATCATGGAACTCTTTTAGTAAAGTTTCAAGGATAAATTCTCTCTTTTCAGCATTCTTTTCTTCTTTTAGTTTTAGGAACAAAATTTGCATCATGGGGTTAAGGCTAACAAACCTAGCATCCAACATATGAACTAAATAAGCTACAACAATCTCATAATTCTCATAATTAGGAGCAAGTTTTGCTATAGATCTATCCTCAATATCTTCATGCTTGCTAACATGATTAAAGAATTCTTCAATATTATCTTTCCCAATTATGGAGCCACTACCTATTGCAAGATCCTTCAGGGCGAACTTGGGGAACAACATGGTGAGCTAGAGCAAGGTGGAAACTAGGGCAGGAACTAATTTTTTTGTGTTTTCGATAAGAGAAAGCAAACCAAACTAAACTATTTTTTTGGAGTTTTTAATAAAAAGAGGCAAACAAAACCAAGAAAAAGAAACTAAGGAAGCTAAAAACAAAGTAAAGAGAAAGGTTGAGGAGGACTCCCTTGTGAAGACGTCCTTAGGCTCCCCGGCAACGGCGCCAGAAAATTTTGATGGCGTCCGGTGTTGTCGTGGGACACTTCGTTGGAAACCCAAAGAGCAAGGTGTGATGAGCACAGCAACAATTCTTCCCTCAGTAAGACCCCGAGGTTATCGAACCAGTAGGAGGAAGGAAACGTCTCAAAGGTGTCGCAAGCAACGTGGAAACCTGCACAACACAAACTCAAGACTTTGTCCCAACGAACAGTGAGGTTGTCAAGCTCACCAGTTTGCTGTAACAAAGGATTAACTGTATGGTGTGGAAGGTGATGAGTGGTTTGCAGCAAGTAAACAGTGGAAGATGTATCAATGGTAAAGATTGGACCAGGGTCCATAGTTCACTAGAGGTTCTCTCCTTAGATAAACAACATGGCATGAAGGGTAAACAAATTATAGCAGGGCAATTGACAGGAACTGAGCAAGGCATAACAACGCAATACTAGACAAAAAGATCCTATGAGATTCGATTGGGCAATACAACAATATACATAGACCTCCTGCATCTATGACTATAAGTCCACCTTCAGGTTATCATCCAAACCCCTCCAGTATTAAGTTGCAAGCAACGGACAACTGCTTTAAGAAAAGTGTGTAAGGTAAACAATCCACTTGTTCCAAGAACAAGAAACCGTTGTTTTCTCCCTAGTGGCAACAACACATCTACAACCGAAGATATTTCTGCCACTTCCCTTGGAAACTAGAGGCATGAACCCACTATCGAGCATAAATACCCCCTCTTGGAGTCACTAGCAACTACTTGGCGAAGATAGCTACTAACAACGGAGAGCATGCAAGATCACAAACAACACAGACATGATAGAATCAATAAGACAAAACCATTAATCAATCTGACATAGTAATCTCAATATCCATCGGATCCCCGCAAACACAACATGCATGATTACAAATAGATTAGATCTTGATCATGAACGGAGCTCACAAGATCTAGACATGAAATCCCAAGGAGGAGATACAACCATCTAGCTACTACATGGACCCGTAGTCCAAGGTGGAACTACTCACGCTTCATACCGGAGAAGAAGGCCTCCAGGATGATATCCCCTCCGGCAAGGTGTCGGGAATAACTTCAGATCCCCCCGATCTAGGGACGATGGTGGCGGCGGCTACAGACGGTTTCGTGGAGTTTTGATCGGGTGCCTAGGGTTTTTGCATCGGGGGCTTCTTATAGGCGAAGAGGGAGGCCGAGGAGGTGCCCGAGGCGGCTGCACACACCCCCAAGGCATGGGGTGGGCCCACCCGTGCGGCCAGGGGGTGTGGCCCCCTCGAGGCCCTCCTCCGTCCCGTATTCTAGCTTCGTGTTGCCCAAGGTAAAATATTGACTTTGGCTTTTGTCCCGTCCAATTCCGAAAAGATTGATTTCCTGCCTTTCTGGAACCAAAAACAGAAGAAAACAGGCAACTGGCACTGTGGCAACTTGTTAATAGTTTAGTTCCAGAAAACATATAAAAACACCTCAAAGTGTAGAGAAAGCAAAGGAAAGTAGATACTAAACAAGCATGGAACATCAAAAATTATAGATGCGTTCCGACATATCACTTGCCTCAATCTAAAGGACTTGTCAGGTACCAAAGACCCGAGGATTGATCCAGGTAAAGGGAGTGTGAGTAACGACTGATCTGCAGGATAGGAACCCTAGTGACAGAAAGGGTAGTACGACTGTATGTGAGGAACTTACTTAGGATTAACGGTGACATCACTATGCATATCATTAGTTCTCTTTCTTCCATGGATGAGACTACTAGGTTATTGCCATAAGCAGTTGTGGAGGCGATAACATTTATGGATGCACTGCCCACATATAATTATCTTGCTCTAACAATTACATGAGTACTTTATTACTATCTATTATTTCCATCACATGTTTTGCACAGCTATTGGTGAAAACCGAAGACCCTAGGCCCTCTCTCTCTCCATCTTCAACAATAACAACACCAATAATATCGCAAACTCTTTGTCTGGTGAAAACATAATAGAAATTCTGAAACTCTCGAAGGTCCGTTAAGGTAATCTCACTTTGCTTTCTGTTTCCCTAGGGTTCTATAAACCTAGGTCTAATAGGGAAAAAGATCTATACTACATCCGTAATCCGGATCGAAGGTATTGATGACCCACAAGTATAGGGGGTGTATCGCAGTACTTTCGATAAATAGGAGTGTCGATCCCAACAAGGAGCAGAAGGTGCTAAACAGTGGTATGGAGCAGGAACTCTCTGTAAATACTTATCAAACTGATTTTAGTGGTTTTCTGATAAGGTAACAAAACAAAGAGCAAGTAACAAAGACAACAAACAAACGGAGCAAGTGGCCCACTCCTTTCTTAGCAAAGGACAAGCCGGTGGAAATACTTATAAGGACCAAACGTTCTCGAGGACACATGGGAATTCTGTCAAGTGCTTTCGCTTCAAATAGCTGAGTACTCCTCTCTGGTGTTGTAAGTGTTGTGTGGGTGAACCTGTGCTAACATACCGACCTTACTTGGACTAATACATACTTGTGATTAAACCCCCTACAAACATCCGTAACTACAGGATAGTAATTAAGATATAAATCTAACCACAACCTTAAACTCTGAGATCCTACGCTCCCTTGTGCAAAGGTGTCCTAACGGGGGTTCAGGTTTCTGTCACTCCGGCAACCCCGCAATTAGTAGCCAAATACACAATGCATTCCCGTAGTCCCATAAATGGTGAAGTATCATGTAGTCGACGTTCACATGACACCACTAGAAGAATAGCACCACAACTTAAATACTAAACCATTGAATAATAACTCAACACATATTCACTACTAACAACATGACTTCTCCCATGTCCTCAAGGACACAACGAACTACTCACAAGACATCATATGGATCAAGATCAAAGATGATATGATAATGGATAACAATCTGAACATAAACAATAATCCAATGGTTCCACTCACAAGCATCAACTACAATAGTAATTAACACCGGGAAAGTTTCCCCTAATGAACTAAGCAATATCCAACACAATTATTATAGCGGGATGGAGTAATGATGATAGTGCTGGTGGAGATGATGGTGTGGATGATGATGATCCCGATGAAGCCTATCTTGATGATGGTGTTGATGGCGACGGTCTCCCCTCTCCGGGAAGGAATTTCACCGACAAAAATCTGTCTGCCGGAGAGATATTTCTCTCTCAGTGTTTTCCGCCCCTAGAGGCATCGGAAATCTATCTGTGGTCGCCCCTTATCCTTAGGGTTTCGTAGGGAAGATATAGGCAAAGGGGCGGAGTCAGGAGCCGGGCAGGTGGGCCACACCTGCCCTAGGAGCGGCCCAAGGTGGGCCCGTGCCTAGGGGGTGTGGGCTGACGGTGCTCGACATGGCACTTCGTTGATAACCCCAAGCGCAGGGTGTGAAGAGCAAGCAGCAAGTTTTCCCTCAGTTGAGACCGAGGTTATCGAACCAGTAGGAGGAAGGAAACGTCTCATAGGTGTTGCAAGCAACGTGGAAACCTGCACAACACAAACTCAAGACCTTGCCCCAACGAAACAGTGAGGTTGTCAAGCTCACCGGTTTGCTGTAACAAAGGATTAAACGTATGGTGTGGAAGTTAATGGATTGCAGCAAGTAAACAAGTAACAGTGGAAGATGTATCAATGGTAAATATTGGACCGGGGTCCATAGTTCACTAGAGGTGCTCTCCTTAGATAAACAACATGGCATGAAGGGTAAACAAATTACAGCAGGGCAATTGACAAGAACTAAGCAAGGCATAACAATGCAATTACTAGTCAGAAAGATCCTATGAGATTTGATTGGTAAATACAACAAGATACATAGACCGCCATCCAACTGCATATATGACTAGAAGTCCACCTTTAGGTTATCATCCGAACCCCCTCCAGTATTAAGTTGCAAGCAACAGATAACTGCTTTAAGCAAAGTGTGTAAGGTAAATAGTCCACATGTTCCATGAACAAGAGACCGTTGTTTTCTCCCTAGTAGCAACAACACATCTACAACCGAAGAGATTATTGTCAATTCCCTTGGAAACTAGAGGCATGCACCCACTATCGAGCATAAATACCCCCTCTTGGAGTCACTAGAAACTACTTGGCCAAGATAGCTACTAACAACGGAGAGCATGCAAGATCACAAACAACATAGACATGATAGAATCAATAAGAAAAAACCATCAATCAATTTGACATAGTAATCTCGATATCCATCGGATCCCCGCAAACACAACATGCATGATTACAAATAGATTAGATCTTGATCATGAATGGAGCTCACAAGATCTATACATGAAAGCGTAAAGGAGGAGATACAACCATCTAGCTTCTACATGGACCCATAGTCCAAGGTGGAACTACTCACGCATCATACCGGAGAGAAGGCCTCTAGGATGATCTCCCCTCCGGCAGGGTGCGAGGAAGAACTTCAGATCCCCCGATCTAGGGACGATGGTGGCGGCGGCTATAGATGGTTTCGTGGAGATTTTATCGGGGCCTTAGGGTTTCTACATCGGGGGATTCTTATAGGCAAAGAGGCAAGGTCGGGAGGCGACCAGGGGTCCCACACCCCACCTAGGCGCGGGCCCACCCCTGGCTGTGCCTAGGGGGGTCTGGCCGCTCTGGTTTTCTTCTATGTCTCCCCTCTGGACTTCTTGTTCCCCACGGAAAGTTATTAACTTTGGCGTTTCTCCCGTCCAATTCCGAGAATATTTCTTTACTAGCTTTTCTGAAACCAAAAACAGCAGAAAACAGGCAACTAGCATTGTGGCAACTTGTTAATAGGTTAGTACCAGAAAAGATATAAAAATCACCTCAAAGTATAGACAAAGCAAAGCAAACTAGATACTAACAAGCATGGAACATAAAAAATTATAGATACATTTTTGACATATCATGGACCCCCTGCGACCCCTCTTCACTCCTCCTTCTGGATTACTTCGTCTTCTGGGAAAATAATATGTTTCCATATTTTTCTGGTATTTTTCTGATCTCCATGAAATTGCACCGAAACGCCTTCTTTGCCATCAGAATACAGAGTCCGATAGTTCATCCTCCAAGAATCATCCAACATGCATAAACAGATGAAAACCCATAAGTAATACCTCATAATAAGACATATATCAATGAAGAGAGGTAAATTATGATATAGAATGGTGATGCAAATTAGGCGTATCAACTCCCCCAAGATTAGGCTTCGCTTGTCCCCAAGCGAAAACTGATCTCAGTAAACATGTCCACGGGTTTATGGAGTGAAGTGTCGATAAAAGAATACGAACAAGAAGCATCACACTTACCATTGCACAACTCATATAAGAAAGCAACTCACCATTAAATAACTTAGCTTGCAACCAAGTACAGCGGTCACAATAGAGATGCATAAAGATAAATCATAATTGGAATTGGCAAACTTGTTCTTGGTCAGAGAACACCTGGCAAACAGTTTCACAAAAAGCTTTTTGTAGAAGTTTCAAAACAGGAGCACTCTTTGCTCAAAAATGTTTTTCACAAGTAAAGGCTTTCAAAGTAATACTCAATAGATAATAGTCTTGTGCAAACAAGGAAGATAAAGAACATGATTGAATAAATCACTATATGAATGCTTGAAACACAACAACTCAAATGCTTGCTGGAGATAGAGAGGAAGTAGGTTTTCTGACTCAACTTGGAAGTAGGAGAAATGGTCCCTTCTTAGAGGTAAACAGGGATTACAAGTCATAAAGAGCTTCCAAAAGATTATGGTACTTGCTAGCTTTGAGCCCTCATTGCCCCTATCATAGGCATCTTGAGATGATTAAGGTTAAATTGAACAAGGATGGAGTATATGATTGACGAAATATAAGTTGGCAATCTCATGTCCCTTGAATATGAGGGCCACTCCTCATGCTACTCAACTTCGGTCACAGGTAAGTTCTTGTCATTCTAAGTACTTGCATATCATTGAGAACCGCCAATGGGGTACCCCTTGCACATGGTACATGAGCTTTCCCATAACCAAAATGACAAGGCAAGCAGACAGTGAGCATCTCAGCGATCTTTTTATTTATTATGTGCATAGCTTTTTATTGAGGATGCTTCACAGATTGCTCACTATGGTGATGCTGCAAGTTTCCACCATGATTAGGCATGGCTTAGGCTAGCGGCCCAGGCGTTTCTCTAACACAAAATACAAACTCCATGGACTTACAATCTCCCTTTTTATTTCACACCGGTGACATCCACAAACAAAAGAGCACAATACCAATGGTGTACAGAGTACAAGTGCAATGTTGAAAACGTTCTCCGTGATAGCACGGTTCTGCTAATTCCAACATATAGATGCAAGCATATACAACTTCGATGTTCACAATGGTTCAAGTCTATTAGGGGCAAGAAATTAAGGTGTGCCATCAAGTTCGTGAGAGCTTTACTAACTAGTTTTCACATAACAAAATACTTTTTAATTCGAAAGGTAGATGAAGCTTGAGAATTTGCTTGGAATAGCAATAATGCTACTAGGTAGATATGGTGGACACAAATGGCAAAGGTTGGGTTCACACGGATTTGGAAACATGAGAAGTATGGCTTCTCAAAAACAGGTTTTTGGCTAGCAAGGCTGGGTAGCAAGCAAGAGAGTTGAAAGAAACAAGCAAACATACAAGTAATAAAGCCGAACATGCAATCTTCCTTGAAGGCATAAAAGATCCTAAATAAAGAATACTAATCTTATGAGTCGACAAGAAATAAAATAGATGATACCAAATACCTGTGAGCTTTTTCTCTTTTTCTTTCAAATCTCAAAAGGTATTGCTACTGACCAGAGCTTGATTTGCCAAAACCAATTTAGAGTTACTTGATGCTCCCAAAGTGATGCCAATACTGATCAACAAGATCCATCATATAATAGAGATTGCAAACTAAAATAGGAAGTGCAAAAAGTAAAAGATGAGACTTCTCATTAATATTCAATAAAGGCACTCACACCAAGGGATACATAGATAATCAACTAAAGGAGAGATACTTCCACATGCAAACCAAACTATACGATAACTTCTCTACCACAGATATGAATCCACTAAAAAGGTAAAATATAAAAGATAATGGTGGTGATACCGCGGCACTCCCCCAATCTTGGAACAAGCCAAGGGGATGCCAAACCTGATGATGAATTACTCCTTCGGTGGTGGCGGTGTTCTCTTGATAAGCTCTTCAATAAGTTTCTTCAAATCCTCAAACTCAAAAGTAAGAGTACGGATTAGCTCCGAGTTTTTCTCTATACGTTCCATGATCATGTGAGACCGAGAATCCCAGTCCTTGTTATTCTTTCCCCACTCTTCATCCTTAGCATGATCCTTCTCTGCATTGTTATAACAAGGCATATCCCACATTGAGGGCAAGTTCCCTTTGGGCACATATTGAAATTGACGCTCATGTATAAGAGTGTGGAAGGGTTTCTTGGTACTTGGAGGAGGTGACAATGGAGAGAGGGTATGACGTTGATATTTCCCTCCTGTAGACATCCGTGATGTCCTCTTAAGCTTGATAGGGGTTGCCACCATTCCAATGCTTGCAACGGTATCGCGGGTGTCCGGATGCTTGTCCTTCTCCATGTCCTCTTCATCCCCTACAAAAATCTCCTCCTTGGGGTCTTGAGGATCTTCTTCCCCGGTCTTCTTGCCTTTGTCGTTGCCAGAGACCATGGTGCTCTAAACTTGAGAAGATTTCCTGACAGAAACAGATCGAAACGAAAACACGACGGGAACACAATGCATGAACCTCAAGGAATCCGGGGGGGTTATATATTACGAAGTTTCAAGGCATAAGTAAGGGTTTGATATGAAAATGAGGCAGAGTCGGAGCTCAGGGGTGGCACACCCCCTCCAGGCGCGGCCAGGATGGGCCCGCGCCTGGGGTGGGTTTGTCCACCCTAGACTCCGATTCTTCCTCTGTTCCGTCTCGTAGTCTTCCTTATGTATTAAAAACATCAAAAATATAAAAAGATTGGGGTTTCACGAACCTTCTGTTTTCACCACTTTTACCGATTCAAAGACGAATTCTACATACTCCTTTTCTCCTTCTCCTGAAAAACTTCCTTCTTACAAAACCCTTGCACAAACTCAATGACAACATTAGTGTAAGCAAAAACAATACCCTTTAGGTTCACACTTCAACTGAAAACCCATCAAAACAAAATCTTCTGTAAGAGGCAAATGCAAATGATGGCAGAAATCTGTCAAAACATACCAGCAGGCAAAGATTGATTTTTTCTAAAACCTTTTGTTGCTCAAATAAAAAAGTGCAGAACTAATAAAAGTTGGGTAACAACCTGGAGAACAAGCTCAGAAAAATGCAGCTCCATCCGAAGTACTGATCTCCTTCACGAATTTTTACAATGCAGCACAAAAATCTGTTCCACGACAGCCACTTTTCACAACTCCTCTACTTCACAAAAGTAGTTGAACTTGACACAAAACCAAAACAAAAAAGAATAAGGAGCGGTTATTACTGAGGTAATAACTTCCAAGACTCGACAAAACTCTTGGTCTATCTCCCAACAAGTACTTTTCTTTAATGCCTTTAAGTTAGGCTTGAAACTTTCAATGATGCTCACAAAGGAGATATATATTTGAAGTGAAAGAGAGCATCAAGAAGAAAATAACCAACACATTTGAGTCTAACCCACTTCCTATGCATGGGAGTATCATGAGAAAACGAATTATTGAAACAAAAATACACTAGCATAGGAAGACAAAACAAATCCAACTTCAAATCTTTCAACATAAAACGGGGAAACTTAACATCATTGAGATGCATAAAGCCATGTTTCCCTCTCTCAAAATAACTTCCAGTAGCACTTTAAATAAAGTTGACAATATAACTGTCACTGTAAACAACTTTATCATCAGAATAAGCATACTTACAGTCATCAAAAAGAGGTCCAAGGTCATAGACTGGATCAATAGAAGCAAGTTGTTCCATCCTGAAATCTTTATCAGGCAAGCTATTTTCACAAGGAGATTTAGCAAATTTGGAAAAGTTAAACTCATAAGAATCTCCAACAAACTTAGTTAAAACTTTTTCCTTCTTACAATCAATAATAGCTCCACAAGTGTTCAAGAAAGGTCTACCAAAAATGATAGGATAAGTTTTGCTAGCTGCTGAATTAAGCACTAGAAAATCAGCAGGATACTTAATCTCACCGCAGAGAACTTCCACATCTCTTACAATGCCAATGGGCAAATAGTTTCCTTATTAGCAAGGTGGATAACCACATCAATGTCCTCAAGCTCACAAGGACCAATCTCATGCATAATTTCCCTGTAAAGCTCATAAGAAATAGCACTAGAACTAGCACCAATATCACACAAACCATAATAGCAATGATCACCAATTTTAACAGAAAGCACAGGAACACTAGCTTTTCTAGCTTTACTAGGATGAGGGATAATATTAGAAGCGTCTTCACAGAAGTCAATGTGCTCATCCTCTATATTTCTAGTGTCAGTATCTTTCACAATAGCTACCACGGGTTCATCATTAATTTGTTCACCAGGCTCCATAGTTTTCATTGTACCTTTGTTATTTGCACTAATAATCATAGAATACTCCTTTACCTTAGCTGGGAAAGGTATTTTCTCAACATAAGGTTCAGGCACAATATGATCAATAGCACAAACTTCAGTACTTCTAACAGGAACACGACTAACAACATCTTTATAAGGTGCATGGTACTTATTCCACTTCTTCTTAGGAATTTCTATGTAAGAGGCAAAGTCCTTAAAACAGTTGGCAATACTTTGGGAATCAATACCAAACTCATTACTAATATCACGGAAGCCATCAGTTCCCATAAAGGATTTAATGCATTCATAATCATATTTTATACCTGACTTTCTTCCTTTGTCATTCTCATAAGCTTCAGTGTTCTCTTGAATACGGTCTAGTAAATCCCATTTAGCTTCTTCCTTCATGTATGCGGATGATCAGCACAAGAAGCATCTAGTAAATCTTTATCATGAAGATAAAGCCTAGCATAAAAGTTATTGAGAATAATATTGTTAGAGAGTTCATGAATAGGACATTTAAGCATTAGCAACTTCAATCTCCCCCAAGCTTGAGCTGTACTCTTTCCATCAAGAGGCCAAAAGTTATATATTAGATTTACATCCTTATGAATTTCACTGGGAGGATAAAATTTAGAGTAAAAGAGAGATGCCATCTCCTCCCATTCCATGGATTGTCCATTCTTCAACAGCTTATACCATTCTTAAGCTCTCCCTTTCAAGGATATGGAGATTAACTTCTTATTAACCTGTTCAGTTGTGATACCTGCACACTTAAACAACCCGCATAATTCATGGATAAATAGCAAATGATCACCAGGATGGACAGTTCCATCCCCTAAATAATAATTATCCATAACACGATCAACAATACTTGTAGGTATCTTAAAAGGATCTATCTCAACAGGTGGTGGTTCCTCTACTACCCTTTCAGTGGTAGTAGTTCTCCCAAACAGAAAACCAAGTGGGTTATCCATATTGGAAACAAAGCAACAAGCAGTAACAAAAGCAATACTCACAGTAAAAGTTTCCTTTACCAGTTCCACTCTTCAATAGCGCTTCACTCCCCGGCAACTGCGCCAGAAAATAGTCTTGATGACCCACAAGTATAGGGGGTGTATCGCAGTACTTTCGATAAATAGGAGTGTCGATCCCAACGAGGAGCAGAAGGTGCTAAACAGTGGCATGGAGTAGGAACTCTCTGTAAATACTTAGCAAACAGATTTTTAGTGGTTTTCTGATAAGGCAACAAAACAAAGAGCAAGTAACAAAGACAACGAACAAACAGAGCAAGTGGCCCAATCCTTTCTTAGCGAAGGACAAGACGGTGGAAATACTTATAAGGACCAAACGTTCTCGATGACACATGGGAATTCTGTCAAGTGCTTTCGCTTCAAATAGCTGAGTACTCCTCTCTGGTGTTGTAAGTGTTGTGTGGGTGAACCTGTGCTAACATACCGACCTTACTTGGACTAATACATACTTGTGATTAAAGCCCCTGCAAACATCGGTAACTACAGGAAAGTAATTAAGATATAAATCTAACCATAACCTTAAACTCTGAGATCCTACGCTCCCTTGTGCAAAGGTGTCCTAACGGGGGTTCAGGTTTCTGTCACTCCGGCAACCCCGCAATTAGTAGCCAAATACACAATGCATTCCCCTAGTCCCATAAATGGTGAAGTATCATGCAGTCGACATTCACATGACACCACTAGAAGAATAGCACCACAACTTAAATACTAAACCATTGAATAATAACTCAACACAGATTCACTACTAACAACATGACTTCTCCCATGTCCTCAAGAACACAACGAACTACTCACAAGACATCATATGGATCAAGATCAAAGATGATATGATAATGGATAACAATTTGAACATAAACAATAATCCAATGGTTCCACTCACAAGCATCAACTACAATAGTAATTAACACCGGGAAAGTTTCCCCTAATGAACTGAGCAATATCCAACACAATTGTTATAGCGGGATGGAGTAATGATGATGGTGCTAGTGGAGATGATGGTGTGGATGATGATGATCCCGATGAAGCCTAGCTTGATGATGGTGTTGATGGCGACAGTCTCCCCTCTCCGGGAAGGAATTTCCCCAGCAGAAATCTATCTGCCAGAGAGATCTTTCTCTCTCGGTGTTTTCCGCCTCCAGAGGCAGCGCAAATCTATCTATGGTCGCCCCCTAGCCGTAGGGTTCCGTAGGGAAGATATAAGCGAAGGGGCGGAGTTGGGAGCCGGGTAGGTGGGCCACACCTGCCCTAGGCGTGGCCCAAAGGTGGGCCCGCGCCTAGGGGGTGGGCCCCCTGCGGCCCCTCTTCGCCCCTCCTTCTGGCTTCCTTCGTCTTCTGGGAAAGTAATATGTTTCCATATTTTTCTGGTATTTTTCTGATCTTCGTGAAATTGCACCGAAACGCCTTTTTTCCATCAGAATCCAGACTCCGGCAGTTCATCCTCCAAGAATCATCCAACATGCATAAACAGATGAAAACCCAGAAGTAATACCTCATAATAAGACATATATCAATGAATAGAGGTAAATTATGATATAGAATGGTGATGCAAATTGGGCGTATCAGGTATCAACCCTTTTTCTGGCGCCGTTATCGGGGAAGCAATAGCTACCCTGGTGAGGTTAGTACAAACCTTGCTAGTTTTAAATTCTCGTTTTAATTTTGTTAGTTTGCTTTCAGTTTTTATTTGAAAACCAAAAAAATAGTTAGTCTTTTTAATTATTGCTTTATCACCATTAGTACTAGTTTAAGAAAATACAAAAACATAGGAAGTATGGTTGAAAAGAAGCATGGGGAGTTTGCAACTCCTAACAATGATTATTTTCGTACTCCTATTACTCGGCCAGCAATTACTATTGAAGATTATAAAATTAAGCCCCACTATTTTAAATTTGGTTCAACCGAATCAATTTGGAGGCTCTGTTGTAGAAGATGCAGGTATGCACTTGAATACTTTCACTAAAATATGTGATATGATGCGCATTAAAGATGTTGACCCCGATGCAGTCAAATTGCGCTATTTCCTTTCTCTTTAGAGGAAGATCAAAAGAATGGTTGCTATCTTTCTCTAGAAATACTATTGCATCATGGATGGAATGTACTTATTTATATATGACTAAAATCTTTCCACCTGCAAAGACTATGCAACTCAGATCAAATATTATTGGTTTTAGACAGGAAGAGCGTGAGCCACTAGAGCTTGCATGGGAGAGAGTGAAAGAATGCATGAGAAACTGTCCCACCATGGGATGGAAGTTTGGTTAATTCTCCATTTATTTTATAATTCTCTTAACCCTGTTTCTAAGTCTATGCTAGATACTGCAGCTGGAGGAACATTTATGGGTAAGCAAATTACCGAAGCAAAGCAGCTGCTAGACAATATGCAAGACAAACATGCCCAATGGCATGTAGAAATATCAAACACGAAGAAGGTAAACTCCATCACACCTCAAGATAATGAAGAACTCAATGCCAAGTTGGATGAGCTTATATTAGCCGTTAAAGGTAAGGAAACCCTGGTAAGAACTACTCTAGAACCAACTATTGAAGAAGTAGACTTCATAGCTCGTAATGACTATAACCCTGCTTGGAAGAAGAACTACAATCCAAACTTTCAGAAACATTACTCCAGTCCAACAGGTAGCTCTAATAATAATATGGCATCAAGCAATACTAGTCTCCAAGAAACTCTTAAAGGTTTTATGGACCCACAAAATGAGCAAAACAATATTCTAGTCAAAATTATGGAGAATCATGATGCTATGCTTGGTAAATTATCTAACCAAGCTGTTAGTTTAAGAACTGATTTGCAGGCCCTCCAAGAAAGAACAAGGAGCGTTGAGGCACAACTAGGTAAGATAACCAAGAGTCAAACTCTAATTCTAGCAAAATTTGCAGGTAAAGCTGAGCCAAATCCAGTTGAAGAGCTCAAGATGATAAGAATCCAAAGGGAGGAGCCCGAAGAACTTGATTATAGCAATGCTCCTTCACCAAACTACACTGTTGAAGATCTCGTAAAAGGGACCAATGTCAAGATTCTAGTAAGTGAAGGAAATGAAGAAGCCATGTATCAACACTTCGTTAATCAGGTAGCAATAAAGGTACGTGAGATTGAAGAAGAATACAAGAAAATTGCTGAAAAATTACTTGTTAAGCTAGATGATATATTTGATCCTACCATTAAAATTAAAATTTGGACTAATGAAATAGCTACACTATGTGATCTAGGTGCAAGTGTTTCAACAATTCCAAAGAGTCTTTTTAACAAGTTAAATCTTCACTCTTTTGAAATCACCGAACTGAAATTACATCTAGCAGATTCTACCTATAAACAAGTAGTAGGCATAAAGGAAAATACTTTAGTTTACATTAAAGGTTGTCATGCTCTTATTGATTTTGTTATTGTTGACATGCCTGAAGATGCTACTGCCCCTATCATATTAGGTCGTCCTTTCTTAAGAATTATTAAGACTTTGATCAATTTGCATGAAGGGAACGTGAATATTCAATTGCTTTCACGGGATCCTTTTGTTATTCATTTCCCCAGGAAAAAGAAATCCAAGCAAGATGATAAGGAGGCCATCACTTTGAGGGCCAATTACTTCGGAGTGGGTGTTCCACTCATATGGCCTAAGTGAACGATATCAAGGTCAAGCTATTGACCATAAAAGACATGAGAGGCAACCCATATGAAATAAAGGTTTGAGATAAGTTTCTAAGTTTTATTTTAAGTTTTGTATAAATAAAGATTGCTAGAAAACTCTAGTGAGAGGAAGAGATTCAGTGGTACTAAAAATTCTTGTTTTATATATGCCATAGTTGGTCAAAATTTTAGTCTGATTTTTTTCTAACAAAACAAGGTGTTTCGCTAAGTTTAAAAAGCAATCTACAAAGAAATAGAATTTTTTTGATGTGTACAGAAAGGTTAATGACCAACTATACAGCGGTAATAAAAATTCCCGCTGTATAGTTGCGATCGTATAGTTATATTACCCATCGATAATTTTTCATCTCAGAGTACAGAAGGTTTGACGACCAACTATACGGTGGGAACAAAAGTTTCGGCCATATAGTTGTCGCCATATAGTTATAGCCGCCAGACAGAAACCCTAGAAAACCGTAAAATTTTGCCGTCAGACCAACTATATGGTCGGAACGTCCTGTTCCCGCCGTATAGTTGCGTCCGACCACTTAAACGCTCGGGGATGTACCCAAATCATCAAAAACAATCCTTTTTCTCTCTTATACCTCTAAACTCTCTCAAAACCTCAAGGGATCTTCACCCCTGCTCGATTTCGTTGGAATTCCTTGCACACAAGTGATCTACGGTATGTTTATCCTCCGATCCTCCAATTACTTTTTGCAAATTCATCTCTGATCTATTATCATTATCAATCTAAGGTGAGACTTATATTTGAACTATTGCCATGATTATCTTGCCTAGATTAATATGTTGAGGAGATTCTTTAGTGTGCTATGATGAGGATTATACTATGACTATTACTGTTGGATCAAAAAAAATTTGTCTCTTTTATTATTTTTAGAAGATGAACACGAGGAGACAGACACGTGATTTTGCCGCAGCTAGTTCTTCTCTAGCCGCAGCTCAGGAATGTATGGGGATTCGATTCAAGAACGAAGCCTACCGTGATCGTTTCAACAGGATCAAAAACCGAGAAGTCAAGGCAACCAAGTGGGCTTGCCCCGTCACTTTGAACCAACTCGATATTTTTGATGACTTTAATTTACTTTGCAGTAGAGTTGGCCTGCAAACCTTTGTATTCCATGATGCACCAACCTATCATTGGTTAATCTTTGAATTTCTTATCTCTTTGGAAAGCACCGTTAAGGCATGTCATGGGGAGGATAAGATTTATTTCCGACTCATGAACAACAATTATTCTCTAACACTTGATTAATGGTGCAATTGTTTTGGTTTACCTAACAATGATCCTAATGCTCTGCGCGTAACTTTTACCAACATGGAACCTTCCCCTGAACTCTGTTATAATAGAATGAGCCTTACTTCTAGAGTTAGAAGAGGGAAGAATATTCAACTTCACTTGGGCGCAATACTTGTGTGCTACTTGGAATACCAATCCCACCAAACCTAAGGACCAACCACTTGTGGAGGCGTCATCACCGTGCTTACCAATGCATTGGGCATCGACTTAGGTGAGTTACAGCCGGTGCTAGGTGAGCGACGTGTTGGTTACTCTACTTTGAGAGCTTGTGAAATGCTTACTAGGAGAGGTGGTGTTTATTATCTGCATATTGCTGGAGCTAGGCGTATCTACCTTGCTCCCTTGCCTAATTATATTTTCTCTACCGAGGAAGGACGTGTGATTTATGACTTGTAGGTTGAGCAATACCAACATGAGGAAGAGATTCCAGAGCAGGATGAGGACCAAGAAGTCCCTCATCAGGAGCAATAGCCACCAAACCGGTTTGCTACATATCAAGATTTTCATGAACTTGGAGGAACTGTGGAGGGAATGCACAATCTCGTCCCGAACCTCCGAGAAACAACAAGTAACCTTTCAACTCAATTTGTGGACTAGAGTTACAACTTTTTCCCCACGACAGTGATTTGAAGGGCTTGCAAAAGCCTAAGCTTGGGGAGGTTTTCTATCTGTTTTATATTTTGATTTTTATTTATATTAATTTCGAGGTTATGATTTTATTTGAGTTTATAAGCACTCGTGTTGGTTTCCCCAACACTTTATCTTAGTTGTTTTATTTTGTTTGAGATTTTCAAGCCGAGCTTTGCCGCCAATTTTCTATTCTTTAATTCCCCTTCTCAAAAACCACAAAAAGATTTCTCTGTTTATCTTTATTTCCCCTCTCTCTTTTTCTTTCCGCCTCTAAGTTCTCGTTGATTTGCGGGAGAGTAATTGGATTCGAGTTTCCAAGAAACAAATAAAAAGGGAAGAGAGAAGTGGAACCAAACATGAGAGGTATGCCTTATGACACCCCACCTTTGAAATTTGAGAAACCTATGATAGTTAGTAGTAATATTGAGATGTTATATCGGTGGAGTGAGTCTCTATATTATAGTAAAATTTTGTTTGCATGGGTATTTAACTGGGTATGTTTTGTTCCAGCTCTTGTAGTTAACCAAGTCTTGCCTAAAAATTTGCTAAACAATTGAAATAAGAAAAAGTCTCACAAATTGAAGACTTGGGTGTTATAGTGTTTAGTCTTGAAATCTTATTTCTAAAGACACTCGACACCACCGAAAATAATGATTGACTTGATAGCTCTCTTTGAAAAGATATGTTCAATTGAATTAATGTTTAACGGTTTTTGTGAGCATGCCAAAGTTTGACTTGTAAATCATAAGAATGATATGACTTTATGCGTGTCAAACTTCATGGGATGCCAATAACTCCACTGGCCTACGAACAATCTTCATGGAGGAAACTCCTAGATTTCGGCTATGAGTTGATTAAACATTGATAGTAGTAATGCTATAATGGGTAAGATTCTTGGCACTTCCAGGTAGTTGTAACATGATGAAATCACTCCTCTGGCTGATATGATTAATCACTATATAAAAGGAACAAAAACCTTAGTGATGCCACGGGTGTCCATCTCAACCCGATAAACTAATGAATTTTTTTGGCATGCTCTCAATTACTTAAGAACTGAAATTCTTAAAAGGACAATGAATAGAAAAGTAGTTCTTGAAAAGTCTTGTTTTATTGATGTGGGAGAATTGAGATACTCTAGTATATATGATTTTCATGACAAACTCTCACACTCTTAATTTTACATGATTACACTTTATGGTTCAAAGACAAGCCTATGAGTTAATTACATGACATGGAATAAAATTTTAATCTTTTTGAATCATCCATGCTTATAATAATTTTGCTGCGCTATAAGGATTCATGAAACCCGTATGATATGCTTGCCATTACTCTATCTATGCTAAAGTTTTTCAGATTAATAAAGTAGAGGAAACATGAGACTACCAATCCTGAGTAAGACCATCATCTCGTTGTTTCAGTTTAAATGCTGAGTTTCCTTTTGATTTTGGTTTTCTTGCTTGAGGACGATCAAGTTTAACCTTGGGAGGTTGATCGCTGTGAAATATAGCCATCCACGTCCGCATTTAAACTAGATATTATTCATATATTTTATGAAATATCTCTCTATTTCCTGCCACTAATGCCTAATTATCAGAGGGGTATGCAATACTTTCTTGATATTTTTGCATGCGCAGATAATGACATATTATGGAGGGAATCACTACATAAATGCCAAAGATACGGGATTTCCAACACGCCAAAGAAACCAGGAGCCGTGAGGAGGCAACTGCAAGTTTAACGACCAACTATACAACAGGCCGTCGTATAGTTGCGGCTGTATAGTTTGCACCGACCTCCTTAGGTCAAACATAACAAATTTTGTGAAGGGACCCCTATATAAAGAGTCTTCAGACGACGAGAAACAAGCCCCCGACTCCACAACATCGCTTCTTTCATCCTTAACTCTCCCTTCCGCCATGTCGGAGGAATAGATCTAGATCTAAACCTCTAAACCCTTCTCCACCACCATAGCCATCTTCCACCACTTGTAATAGCAGATCTCATCTCTAATTGGCGACATTTTAATACTATTTGTTATCAACTCTATGATCTCTATTACAATGTTTATGATTGTCGATTTCATCTCTATGTGTGAGTAATTCTCCTTGGACTAAGGGCTCCGGCCTATCCATGTATCTTTTAGGCATGTTATTTATCATAGATGGGATCATGCATTAGTTTGTATGACTTGATGATTGTATTACCCTCTCTTGCCTCAATATAAAGGACTTGTTAGGTACCCAAGACCCCGAGGATTGATCCAGGTAAAGGGAGTGTGAGTAACATTTGATCTGCAGGATAGAAACCCTAGTGAAAGAAAGGATAGTACGGTTGTATATGAGGAACTTACTTGGGATTAACGGTGACATCACTATGCATATCATTAGTTCTCTTTCTTCCATGGATGAGACTAGTAGGTTATTGCCATAAGCGGTTGCGAATGCGATAACGTTTATCGATACACTTTCCACATATAATTATCTTGCTCTAACAATTACATGAGTACTTTATTACTATCTATTATTCCCATCAGATGTTTTGTACAGCTATTGGTGAAAACCGAAGACCCTAGGCCCTCTCTCTCTCTCCATCATCAACAACAACAAGATCGCAAACTCTTGGTCCGGTAAAAACATAGTAGGAATTCTGAAACTCTCGAAGGTCCGTTAAGGTAATATCACTTTGCTTTATGCTTTCCGAGGATTCGATAAACCTAGGTATACTAGGGAAAAAGAGCTATACTATATCCGTAATCCGGATCGAAGGTATCAATAGGCCGACCAGACAAGCAAGGATCATCATGTTCTCTTCATCATCGGCAGCGGCAACCATCTCTTCCTCCATCAGCACGGCGAACATCTCATCCTCGTCGCTGGATTTCATGCGGGCAAATCGCCGAACACCTACTGGGCATGGTTGGCACGCAACGATACTTGGAACAGCTGGAGGGAGCTGAACTCTGGCGAGTAGCTCGGCAAGGAGGGAGGGAGTCTCGACAGAGTTCTAGAGGCATTCGGGCAGCGGAGTAGAGAAGGGTGGTGCCAGCGGCGAAAATGGTGGCAAATGGGTGGGGAGGGAACTGGCCGACTCTTTTGCATGGAAATCTGCTTTCCTCACTGATAACCCGGGCCTGCTCGCCTTTTCACTTCATACGGCGCTCCCACGTGAACCCCGGGGCGATGAGTTTGGGTTGAGTTCGCCGGATAGATTTTTGGCCCAATCCGATAAATTTCGGGTTCGTGGGGGGGGGGGGCTTGTCTGGAAGGTTTTCGCCGGATTAAGCCAAAAATAGGCCTCGAGGGTGTCTGTAGTGGGACAAGTGGAGAAGCTCTTAGAATCTAACACGAGTAGTCCCCGTGGGGTTCCTGATCGTGATTCTGGGTTCTGGGTTCTGGGTTTTGGGTGTGGAAGTAAAGAAGAATGTCCGAATGGTGGTTGATCTTATCACTTCAGGTTTCCCGTCGTTGCCGACGTTTAGAATGGAGTTTTCATGGACAGCACGTACCACCGCTGCATGTAAAGTGGATTCCGATTGTCCATATGCACATAACTAGGTATATGTACAGACATCAACTCTACCAGGGGCATGTTTGCTTGCCCGTTTTCCTTTTTTGTTTTCTGTTTCTTGCATCCAGCAGAAAAATAATAAACACGTTTGATATGCTGGATTATATGTGTTTTTTGTATGGCACGAGTTTTAAAACAAGCTAAAAGTTGGCTTATTGAAAACGTCTAAATTAAACGTTTCCATGAGAACAAACCCTGCCGCTGTAAAATCTAGCACCATGTTTCTCCATGGATGCAACTATAACCTTGGTTAAATAGCATGCTAAACTTAATCTCTTTTAATCTTTATAATGATGCTCCGATTCAAAATAAGTTTTACATAAAAAATGTGCCTCGACGTTGTGATTCCATTCCAACAACTAGTTTCTAGTTTTGTTGATCTTTTAGGGCTCTACTTTGTGTTCATGTTTATATGTTTTATAAACAAATTTTGTTAAATTCATCACACTTTAAAATTCTAGGAGTAGCTTTGTATTACCGTTTCACACAACTTTTGTGTTGTAATTTTTTTGTTTAAACATTCATAAATGAGTGGATCTAAAATTTTCTAATTAATACACTATAGGTTAGTGTAGATCTACTCGTATAGAAATGTTAGAACAGAAAACTTACAACATGAAAGTTATGTGAAACGACGAGTAGAAGCTTCCCCCAAGGAAAATTTAAACGGTCGAGCGTGTGAGAAGAATTTAGAAAAATTTATCCAAAATAGTTTCAAAAGAAACACAAAATAAAGTTTAAAACACTCAACGAAATTTGGAACCGGTTGCGGGAATGATATCATAAAGTTAAGCAGCATCTTATTCAAACATTATCTCGCATCTTATTCATGTAGACATTATCTCAAATAAAATGTCTACAAATAAAAACACGGTTTGGTAAATTAGAAGGGATTAAAATTAAGTATGTTAGTTAAAGGCATAACATTCCAGTGCCTTCTGTTACACGCGCGAACCAAATGCCAAGGACTTTCTTTCATCCAGCACTTCATAGACAACCAATTAAGAGGCAGATGTTGGCCCAAGCCAAATCTGTGTACACATGCATCATCTGGCGGGCCAAGTATAAAAATAGAGAAATATTGGCCAGACTAAACAAACACGCCGAGGGGTCGGTCGACCCGGCTCGCTAATTCCCGCGTATGGTATTTAGCCTAATACATGGGCCTTAATAGTAGCAGCATGGTCGACGTGGGTAACGCTTCTCTAAAAAAAAGACACGACTCACGATTACCGTCTCAAACTCCCAATCCCTATAATCGACTAATCTCCCTACTTGGCTCCGTCCGCCCCCTCCTCCGACACCGCCATCGCAGTACGCCATTGTCGTGACTCTCATTCACGGTCGCCCCGCCCCGTGTAGGCATGCAACTCGATTTCCTGCCTGTCATCATGCGACTCCTCTTCGTTGCATCTCCCGGCTCTGAGCGGTGAATGAAACAACGTCGTTGTCGCACACTGAAGAACTCCGAGGAGGCAACTTGGATATTGGCTAAGGAATAAGAAGATGATGCGCAAGCCAAGGAAGAAGAAGGTGATGCTCAAGTCGAGGAAGAAGAAGAGGCAACAACAGGAGCAGGGCTATCTTGCAAGAGGGCACACCAACAAGTTATTTTCCCATGTGATTTCAGGTCTGATGTTAGTCTAGTGACGGCTGACTATTAGTGTGTAGGAGATTGTTCATTCCTCATTGTTCAATTTCGATATCAATGTTGTAGGACACTCAACAATCAAATATTCCTAAAATGTTTGATCTAGTAAATGTAAAAATACCATATGGTAGCACACCTAGAGAGCGGGGAGATCTCGTCAAGAAGAGGCAAAAATCAAGAGATAAGTTAAGTAAGACTAGGTGATACTCGTTGGGGGTCACACCATAGAACTCTAATTCTGATCCAGCAAATATGGGATTCAATCATTACAGTTTTATACAGTATTTCTCATGATGGGACTGTTGGAATTATGCCCTAGAGGCAATAATAAAGATGTTATTATTATAATTCTTGTTCATGATAAAGTTTATATTCCATGCTAGAATTGTATTAAGCGGAAACATTAATACTTGTGTGGTTTGTAAACAACACCGTGTCCCTAGTACGCCTCTATGGACTAGCTCATTGATCAATGATGGTTAAGGTTTCCTAACCATAGACATGAGTTGTCAATTGATAATGAGATCATATCATTGGGAGAATGATATGATGGACAGACCCAAACTAAGCGAAGCAATTAGATCGTTTCATCGTGTTCATCTTTGCGAAGCTTTTCCTATGTCAAATATTGTATTCCTTAGACCATGAGATAATGCAACTCCGGCACCGAAGAAAGCTTTGAGGTCATCAAACGTCATCCTATGAGAGGGTGATCATAAAGGTGTCTCTCGGTGATCGGAAAGTATCATTGGGTTGTATGTATCGAGATGGAATTTGTCCCTCCCAAGTCGGAGAGATATACTTGGGCCCACTCGGTGTCGATATCAACACCGCTTGCAAGCATGTGGTTAAGGAGTTAATCACAAAGTGATATCGGATTACGGAACAGTAAAGTACTTGCTATGAACGAGATTGAACTAGGTATGATGCATCGACGATCGAATCTCGGGCAAGTAAAATATCGCGAGACGAAGGGAATATATATATGGGATTGATTGAATCCTGGCATCGTGGTTCATCCGATATGATCATCGATGAATGTGTGGAGTCAATATGGGTGCCTGGACCCAGCTGATTATTGATAGAAGATCATGTCTCGCATATTCTCGAACCCGCAGGTCACACATAACGATCTCGACGCTAGGATAGATTGGATAATTGGTTTATGAATTTTTGTTCGAGTCTCGGATGGGATCCGGGATATCACGAGAGGTTCGAATGGTCCGGAGAATAATATTCATATAAGGCAGTTTTGGAGTTCGAATTGTTCGGTTAATCGGTATTGTCGGAAGCTTCTAGAACCTTCCGGAAGGGGACCAACGTGGCCCCACCTTCCGGGAGGGCATGGGCCTATGAGGGAGTGTCCTGGCGCATTGGGCCAGGGGCAAGGCCCCATAGGGCCCAGCCGATCCTAGATAAGTTTAAACTCGTTTAAACTAGAGATAGGATTTCTAGATAAGGAGAGTTTAAATCGTTTAAACTAGAGATAGGATTTCTAGATAAGGAGAGTTTAAATTGTTTAAACTAGAGATAGGCTTGGAGGAGGGGCAGGGCTGGCGCCCCTCTATATATAGAGGGTGGTGCGCCTCCCCAATACTACACACCTTCCTCCAAGCCCTAGCGCCTTGCTACCTTCCTCTCCCCTCCGATCGTTTGTGGCGAAGCCCTGCAGCAGAAATTCTCCACCATATACACCACGCCGTCGTGTTGTAGATCCAATCTATCTCTCCACCATACTCTGGTCCGAGGAAGGAGGAGACGCCGAGGTCTTTGCGTGTGCATCTCACGGAGGCACCGCCACTTGTGGTGCTAGATCGGATCGGATCGCGAGGAGGAGAAGCGAGTGCGACTACATCACCCACGTTCCGACGAGCGTTCACTGTCTTGAATCTTCAAGGGTATGAAGATCTAATACAATCTCTCTCGTTGTTTGCATCTCCTAGATTAGATCTTGGCTTTCCTCTGTTCGCTCGTAGAAAATTTTGATTTACTATGCCGCGAAACCCTTCGGTGGTATCGAGCTAGATCTATGCGTAGATGTGTTTCACGAGTAGAACGCAACATGGTTGTTGCGGCGTTGATGTTTTATGTTGCAAGCCTCTTGTTTGTGTTCTTCTTATGGCGAGATAGTGAGATTGAAGCGGTCCAGCCAACCTTACACGGCGCCGTTCGCGACCGGCTCCGCACTTGACGTGTGGCTTGTTCCACATGCGGCTGGTGGATGTCAGTTTCTCTCACTATAGTTGTCATGGTATTAACACCGGAGTTTGGCAACCATAATATCACCGTTGTGGCTTTCCGTAGGTAAGAATCGTTCTTAGCATCTACTCCCATAAGCGACGTAAAACATGCAACAACAAAGTAGAGGCGTCTAACTTGTTCTTGCAGGGAGTGTTTTCTGTGATATGGTATGGCCCAAGATGTGATGTGTATATTGTATGCGATGATCATGTTTTGTAATGTTTCACGACTTGCATGTCGATGAGTACACAACCGGCAGGAGCCATATGGTTGTCTTTATAATTGTGTATGACCTGCGAGTCAACTTCTTATACGCCATGTAATAGCTTTACTTTATCGCTAAGTAGTTAGCAATAGTTGTAGTTGCTATTCGTGGTGGAGGCAATCATGGTGGAGTGATGGAGATCATGCCGGAACGCACAAGATGGAGATCATTGCGCGAGGATTGGCTATACCATGTCACATAAAGTTATATGCATGTGATGTTTATCCCTTTTATGTATCTTATTATGCTTAGATCGCGACGGTAGCATTATAAGATGATTCCTCACTTAAAGATCAAGATAAAAACTGTTCTCTCCCCAAGTATGCACCGTTGCGAAAGTTCTTCGTTTCCAAGCATCACGTGATGATCGGGTGCTATAGACTCTCGCTCACAAACAACGGGTGCAAGCCGCTTTGCACACGAAATACTTGGGTCTAGCTTGACGAGCCTAGCATGTACAGACATGGCCTCGGAACACAAGAACCGAAAGGTTAAGCATGAGTCATATGAATGATATGATCGACACTTTGTTGTCCACCATTGAAACCACATCTCTTCTCGTGATGATCGGATTAGGTGTGGTGAATTTGGATCGTGTTTACTAAACAACTTGAGGGATGTTGAATTTAGTGGGAGTTCATCTAGTAATTTGATTAAGTTGAACTATTTATCATGAACATAGTCTAAATTGTACTTGCAAATACTGTAGATCACATGGCCAAGTCCAACTTCAACTTCAACGTATTTGCTGAGATAGAAAAGCTTAGAAACAATGGGTCTAACTTCACCAAATGGTTCCGCATTCTGAGAATCATTCTCGCTGGCGGACAAAAGGACTATGTCCTTGAGAAAGCGCTAGGTGACGCCCCCCTGCTATAGATGTGTCGGCTGATGAAAAAGCTGTTTATCAGTCGCGCAAGGATGATTATGATTTTATTAAGATCGCCATGTTGTATGCTATGGAATCGGATCTTCAAAATCGTTCTGAGGAGTTCGCCGGGCCCTTTGAGATTCTCGAGGAGCTGAAAAACATGTTTCAGACTCAAGCCCGTTCTGAGAGATATGAGATCTCTAAGAAATTCTTTAACTACAAGATGGAGGAAGGGAGGTCCGTTAGTGAGCACGCCATTAAGATGTCGGGCTACACTCAACGCCTTGAGCAACTGGACTGCAAGATTCCAGAGGAGCTCAAGATTGACACTCCTAGCTACAAAAGTTTTGTAGTTGATCACAATCATATTGGTTCCACTGATATGATCACTAAGCTCTTTGCTAAGATGAAAGTAGCAGAGGTGAACATCAAAAAGAATAATCATGTGTTGATGGTCAACAATCCCACCTTTAAGAAAGGTAAGGAGCAAGGAAGCCCTTCAAGAAAGACGGCGCAAGCTGCGTTGCCCTCGAGAAGAAGCTCAAGTCGGTCCCAAGCCGGACAGAGTGCTTCTATTGCAAGGACAAGGGTCACTGGAAGCAATCGTCCAAGTACTTAGCGGACAAGAAGGCTGGCACCATCAAAGGTATATTTGATATACATGTTATTGATGTTTTCCTTACTAGCCCTCGTTGGAGTGCAGGTATTTGATACGGTTGATTGCTAATATTTGTAACTCAAAGCAGAGCTACGGAATAGACGGCTGCGAGGATGAGGTGACGATGCGCGTTGGCAACGGATCAAGAGTTGATGTGATGGCCGTCGGCACGCTCTCCTTAGTTTTACCTTCGGGATTAGTTTTAAACCTTAATAAATGTTATTATGTGCCTGCGTTGAGAATGAACATTATTTTCGGATCATGTTTATTGCAAGACGGTTATTCATTTAAATCGGAGAATAATGGTTGTTCTATTTATATGAGTAACATATTTTATGGTCATGCACCTCTTGTGAATGGTTTATTTCTTCTAAATCTCGAAAGGGATGAAACACACATCCATAACATTGAGGCTAAGAGATGCAAAGTAGATAGTGATAATACTACTTATTTGTGGCACTGTCGTCTAGGTCATATTGGTGTAAAGCGCATGAAGAAACTCCATTCTGATGGACTTTTGGAGTCTCTTGATTTTGAATCATTTGACACATGCGAACCATGCCTCATGGGCAAGATGATCAAAACCCGTTCTCCCAGTATGATGGAGCGAGCAACGGACTTGTTGGAAATCATACATACCGATGTATGCGGACCGATGAGTGTTTCGACGCGCGGTGGATATCGCTATTTTCTCACTTTTACCAATGACTTAAGTAGATATGGGTATATCTATTTAATGAAACATAAATCTGAAACGTTTGAAAAGTTCAAAGAATTTCAGAATGAAGTGGAGAACCATCGTAACAGAAAGATTAAATTTCTACGATCCGATCGTGGAGGTGAATATTTGAGTTATGATTTTCTCACGCATCTTAAAGCAAGTGGAATCGTTTCACAACTCACGCCACCCGGAACACCACAGCGCAATGGTGTGTCTGAACGCCGGAATCGAACCCTATTAGAGCCGATCAATGATGTCTCTTACTGATTTGCCGTTATCATTTTGGGGTTATGCATTAGAAACCGCTGCATTCACTTTAAATAGGGCTCCATCTAAATCCGTTGAGACGACACCGTATGAACTGTGGTTTGGTGCTAAACCTAAGTTGTCGTTTCTTAAAGTTTGGGGATGCGAAGCTTACGTCAAGAAGTTGATGCCGGGCAAGCTCGAACCCAAAGCGGAGAAATGCGTCTTCATAGGATACCCTAAGGAAACCATTGGGTATACCTTCTATCACAGAACCGAAGGCAAAGTGTTTGTCGCAAAGAACGGTTCCTTTCTTGAGAAGGAGTTTCTCTCGAAAGAAGTGAGTGGGAGAAAAGTAGAGCTAGACGAGGTTATTGAACCTTCTCTTGAATTGGAGAGTAGCGCAACACCTGAAATTGTTCCATGCCGCCTGCACCAACAATAGAGGAAGCTAATGACAAGGATCATGAAGCTTGGACGATCTTGCATCTTGAACGTCGCAGTCGACAAGGTCGCGTGCCCTCCGAGTGGTACGCAACCTGTCTTGACTGTCTTGTTGGTAGAAGACGGTGAACCCACGAACTATGAGGAAGCGATGATGAGCCCAGACTCGAGAAATGGTGGAAGCCATGAAATCCAATTGGGATCCATGAGCGAAAACCAAGTATGGACTTTGGTGGATCCTCCTAGCGACCGAAATGCCGTTGAGTGCAAATGGATATTCAAGAAGAAACGGACACGGATGGTAATGTTACCATCTATAAAGCACGGCTTGTCGCAAAGGTTTTCGACAAGTTCAAGGTGTTGACTACGATGAGACTTTCTCTCCCGTAGCGATGTTTAAGTCCATTCGGATTTTATTAGCAATTGCTGCGTTTCATGATTATGAAATATGGCAGATGGATGTCAAGACTGCTTTCCTCAATGGCAACATTGATGAAGAGTTGTATATGATGCAACCCGAAGGTTTTGTCGATCCTAAGGATGCTGATAAAGTATGCAAACTTCAGCGTTCCATTTATGGACTGAAGAAAGCATCTCGGAGTTGGAACCTTCGTTTTGATCAATTGATCAAGAGCTTTGGATTTATTCCAAATTGCTCCGAAGCTTGCATCTACAAGAAAGTGAGTGGGAGCTCGGTGACGTTTCTGGTACTATATGTGGATGACATATTGATTATCGGAAATGACATCAACATGCTTAACGATGTGAAGAGTTATTTGAACAAGTGTTTTTCAATGAAAGACCTAGGTGAATCTGCTTATATATTGGGCATCAAGATCTATAGAGATAGACAAAGACGCCTGATAGCTTTAAGCCAGAGTACATACCTAGACAAAGTTCTGAAAAGGTTCAGAATGGATAAGGCAAAGAAAGGTTCAGTGCCTATGTTGTCAGGTAAGATATTGAGCAAGGCTCAGTGACCAGCTACGGTAAATGATAGGGAAGCTATGAGCAAAGTGCCTTATGCCTCGGCCATAGGTTCCATCATGTATGCCATGCTGTGTACTAGACCGGATGTGTTCAATGCTCTTAGTTTGACGAGCAGATATCAAAGTGATCCAGGAGTGGAACACTGGACAGCCGTGAAGAACATCCTAAAGTACCTGAATAGGACTAAAGAAATGTTCTTAGTCTATGGGGGTGATGAACAGCTTGTCGTAAAAGGTTACGTCGACGCTAGTTTTGACACCGACAAGGATGATTCCAAATCTCAGACAGGATACGTTTATATTTTGAATGGAGAAGCTGCAAGCAAAGCGTGATCGCGGGATCTACAGTGGAAGCGGAATACATGGCTGCTGCAGAAGCGTCAAGTGAAGGAGTTTGGATCAGAAACTTCATCACTGAGCTTGGCGTGGTTCCAAGTGCATTGGACCCACTGGAGATATTGTGTGACAACACTGGCGCCATAGCACTCGCTAAGGAACCAAGATATCATCCAAAGACCAAGCATATCAGCCGCAAGTTTCATATAATCCGAGATTATATAGCAGATGGAGATCTGAAGATTAGCAAAGTACATACGGATCTGAATGTCGCGGATCTATTGACTAAACCTCTTCCACGTGTAAAACATGATCAACACCTCAGTACCATGGGTGTGAGATTGTTGCCAGATGATCAACACCTCAGTGCCAAGGACATATGCCGAGGAAAGAGGTTTTAAACATGGAAACCTTTGAATTTGTTATTATCTCACATTTGATGCTTCTAGTGCTTGGTTTAACAAATGGTTTGTCACGGGCATTGGAATCCAAGGTTAGAACATAGTTAGCACTATGAATATGATTGTCTCGGTGAAAAGTCTATTGCAGAAAATTGAGAGATAATGGATGGGAGCCTCTCCTGCTTGTTGCTACTAATTTCTGTGGTGAAAGAAATATTTTAGTGCCGAATATGGATGAGAACATTTTGGCTAGGGGCTATCCAAGGAGCTCACACAAAATGGCTACTTGCTTCTATCATTACAAGATACAAATTTTTAATAAGGTGCTTGATAGAAACATAGTTGAGATGGATCATAGATTTTCTAAAACTTTTACATGCTTATTAAAGTGCACTACATGCCTTGATCCTAGAGACTTATTTAGCAGATTTGATAAGGAGAAGCTAGTAGAGCTTGCAACTATGTACTCTGTTGACTTCTCTTCATATGATTGTTGTATCTTGATTGATGAACTCAACACATATATATTGATGTAATGAAAAGAAGTATCGAATTCATTGTTTGTGATAGTCTGAGTGTTTTTGCTCTCAAGATGGTTCAAACTAGAAAAAAAATGATCTTTCTGGCTTATCGCTTTATTACACTTGCATTGACATTACCGGTGGCAACAACATCAGTTGAGAGAGTTTTTTCTGCCATGAATATTATAAAGATAGATCTTCAAAACAAGATAGGTGATGATTAACTCAATGATTTGATGATTTTCTATGTTGAGAAAGAAATATTGCAAAAAAATGATGGCAAGAAGATTATGCTTTGTTTTCATTGCTACAAGGAGCGTCGAGGTCATCTTCCTCGACAATTTCATCATGCTGAGACGAATACAACTCAATGGTAATATGGTGTGATACTAGCAGCTTCCAAGTCATTTCTGTGTGTTTTTTTTTATTTATGTTCTTTCTAGTTGTACCCATGAACTATGAAAATTGAATCTTTGTCGACCATACGTTTTGTCGAATACACTTGCTTTTGTTTCTAAATTTTGCCAGGACTTAACTCAGCTCAATTCCTGGCTCCGGCGGTGTGATTGATGTGCAAACCGAAAAATCCAAGCTATCACCAACGCAAAAAAAAAGCAGGCTGCAAGAAGAATCCCCAAAACAGCTGTTGTATTCCACTGTCAATTTAGCTACTCAAAGGTGAATCACGCACACCCACAGACTCACATAATCACATTTACATCTCTCGTAACATCGATCGGTCAGATCACGAGTTCACGACTCTGTGAGGAGGAACACAGCGGCGTGTGGTCGCTCCGTGGAGGAGTGGTCGGCCTTGGCGGTGGAGCTCCGGCTCCTGTTGACGCTGAACTGCGCGCTGGCGGCGGCGCTGCTCCGCATCCTCTCCCTCAAGCCCCTGCACGACTGCATGTGCGAGTGCAGCTCCTGCGGCTTGAACTGCTTCCCGCATTGCCTGCAGGTGGTTGAGATCGTTGCACTTGTCAGTACAGAATTGGCGAGCCATTCAGAGGGTTAAAGGAATCAACGACGTGCAAATATATTGTTCCAGCAAAAATGAAGAGTCATCCCAGCAATAACAACTCGATGATTAACATGCATGACACGGCCAGCAGATCTGCTGGTTAACTTTACTAATCGTGCGCCAGGAAAAAAAATACTGATCTCGTAGCATGGGTGCATCAACCGGGCCTGCATAGCATGATGCTGCATCCGGCCTGTAGAATCAATGTTTTTCAGCACTTTCTGCCTTTGCGTACGGTGATGTGTACCTGGGTTTGGAGCTGCTGGTGCAGCCCACCCAAACCAGTCCAGTGTTTACATGCTGGTAGAGTGCTAGGCCTAACACAAATTATTATAACGACGAAACGGTCAAAGATATTCGAAGAACTAATGTAGTAATTATCTAAACACCCTTTACTAAACACGCCTCCATTCATAGTTCAGACGTCAATTTGGGCACTAATCTACGTCCACGTAATAAAACCTATAGGAACAGTTGCACGCAATATCTTGACCTCTCAAACATTCCTAAGGTTCGACCGAAAAGGCAGCAGAAACTCGAACAGACACACTGCACACGTTGCCCGGCCGTTGGCACAAATCAAACCCGAGCACCGAATTTAACCGACGAGCAAAGGAACCGGTCAGGATCGTGACCAGCTAATCCAGGCGAGAGAAACGTTAGAGTTTACTCCAGTTTCAAGAAAAAAAGATTACTGAGCGCTTACGAGCAACGTGGCAGGGTTGCCGGCTTGTGAGCGGCAACGACGCGGTCGCGCCTCCCTCCGTCCCGCTTCGCCTTCGCCTTGCTGCCGTCTTTCCCGCCTCGCTGATGCAGCTTCACCTTCCTGCTCATGCTGTCACGTCGTCGCCCACAATTTCATTTAATCTAGTAATAATCTGGAAGGAAACCGTCGGATTTGCTTAATAATTTAATCGAATCGTGTAACCATGTACTACTCACTGGATGCCGCAGCCGTCCATGCCGGGGCACACGGGCGTGCGCTGCTGCCAGCCATCGCCGTCCTCGCCGTCGTCGATGGCGCCGGCGCTCCGCCGCGGGACGACTGCGTCGTCCACCGCGTCGGCAGCCGCGCCGCACGTCAGGATGCTGTGGAGCACCTGCGACACGCGCATCCTCCGCACCCTCCCCACGGCCGGGCGCTGATGCCTCTCGCCGCCCGGTGCAGGCCCCCGCGCCACAACCACCGCCTGCTGCTCGCTCACTGTACCTCTCGCGGCCGCTTCTCGCTGCCGCCGCTGCTTTCGCTGCTGGAGGTCCTGCGGCAGAACGATCCTGAACGGCGTCGCCTGATCGGCGCCGGGCGAGTCCTGGTCGACCGGCGGCGGCGGCGGCGGCTTCGGGGAGCTCTTCTCGTAGTCTCGCGTCACCTGTACCTGGAGCACCTCCTCCAGCTGCTTCTGCTCCCAACTCCCCTTGCGGATCAGTTTCTTCTCGTCTGCTTAACACCACAATTTGTCCAGGTGTTTGTTAACCTCCTCGTCGAAATCAGAAACGAAACGATCGAAACAGAAAGACATATAGTCACCTAATGGAGAACCCTTTAGCCCGTCGGCGCAAGGAGGAGGGGTTCGTCGCACGTCGCAGCCCTTGAGCACGTACTCGTTGTCGGAGATGGGCGTGACGAGGTCATCGTCCATCAGGTCCTGCCATACGTACCCGGCCTTGTACTTCCTGCTCATCATCAGCAATCCGATTGTTATTATAAGAAGCAATCGCAATTAGAGGGATGGAGGAAGGAGCGTATTATTATGGAAACAGAGCTGTAGTGCGGATTAAATTGCAGCAGAGAATATGGAAAGTAATAATCAGGCGAACAATCATCGTTTTAGATACAGTATACTCCTACTAAAACGTTGCCGGAAAAAGAAACGGCAATAATCAAGGCCGATCGAGAATAATGGTTGTCCCAAAATGTTGTCAGTATTACCTTTTGTAAGACCAGGAGAAACTGTCCGGCATGTCCTTACCGCGGACCTCCGACAGCCACCTCTTCACATCTGAATCAGTGGAGTACGCCATTATTGCAATATGAGTACACGAGAAATGGAGACCTGCGGAAGAAGAAGAAGAAGAGGCGGTTTGCGTATACGTACCACGGAGGCGCACGCCGGCGCGGCTGAGGTGGTGGCCGAGGTTGACGCGGAAGAGGTGCGGCTGGTCCGTCCTGCCGCCGCGGCTCAGGAAATACACCACGTTGATCCGCCTCGCCTCCCCGCCGCCCTGCTTGTACGAGTCGTCCATGCCGCTGCCCTTCTCCGCCCCCGGCCCGTCGACGACGACAACGCGGAACGGAACAAACGAGCGCGATACCACCAAGGCCGTGCGCGCGATGCGATCGATCTGCCGAAAAAGGCTACAAACTACACAGCAGGGACTGCGGAAAGACGGGATGCCGGCGGCGGCGCGCACCGGCTCGATTAGTTCGAGAGCTCGCGCGGCTCAAGACGCCTAGCTGATGGAGTCGCAGGCGTGGCTCCTGGGGTAATTAGTTTAGGCTCGGGACCTCCCTTGCGACCGAGGATTATATATACAATCTCAGTGGATGTTCGTGTTCGGAATGGGGAAAACGGGTATTTATATGCACGGGTTCCTGGCGATCGATGTGATGGCCCACCTCGATCGTAGGTCGTTTATGGGAAGGAATAATCGCCATTCGAGACCGTGCTACATTCCTAATGTATATTTCTTTGGCAGGTACTAGTACACTACTGGTAAATTTGGATTCCAATACTCAATCTTGAGCCAACATTTACAAATATCTATTCATTGCTAATCTAGTAGTACTAGTGTTTATTTCCAACAATGTTAAGATAGATCTGTGGCCACAGCGGTCGGTTAATAGAATTCCACCGGGAGTGTTCGTTAGGGGCAGCCTGCCAGCCTCTTCAGACAGGGGGCTGTTATCTACTTCCGCTGTTCCTTGACTCCACAAATCCAGATGGTCCAACATTGGAAGCTCCATCAGCACAGTGCCCTGATGACCCAGTGTTAAACTGTCAAGTAGGTTCAGCTAGCAAGAACAATGGTCTCATCAGCATATACTTAGTAGCGACCAGCAGAGTTATCTTCAGACATCAGAGTGCCCAAATTAACTCGAAGAAACACAGCTTAGCGAGCTTCGCAGGGCTCCCTCTTCTGAACACTGGTACCTACGCTGCCGACTGTTCTTGGAAGATCCTCACTTGCTTGGTCATAACCCTGCCATTTGTCGCCGGAAAGATGAAGCGGTCGGCAGAGGAAACTTTTGGCCTCGACGACACCGTGCCATTTCTATATCCCTCGCAGTCGCAGGCTTGCCACGGCACGCATTCTTCCAGCATAAAAACAAATTCTGGATTCCTCTCTTATAATGTTTCCGCATTTGGACTTTGTGTTAATTTGTTTAATAATAATCGGGCAACCAACCTAGCTAACGTGTTGGTACGTACATGTCGATACCGACGGTTGCAACAGCTTTACGGTCTACTGCACCGTCGCTTTCTTTCCTTTTAACAAATCCATCCGTAGGAAACCCAGGCCAAGTACTCGATCAATTGCAGGCTTGCAACGACTGCAAAAAAGAATTAAGGAGGATGTACGAGCTGCGTATTGTCCTGCTGCTGATGCGCTGCTACGGTATGATTTTTATAGTAGAATATCTGTAGGTTAGGAAAAATTCCATTTCTGGAGAGACGACGATATATGGCCAGTCATCTGCATAACCCGATCGTTGTAGGTAGCATCTTGTTATAACTGAAATTATTGTTCGGAGGCAAAGATAGTTCTAGGTGTAATTCCAGATCTTGGCAAAATCAAATTTGTATTGTTATGTAAAATCTACAAAAAAACGCACGCGTACGTAGATCTTGACTTCTCTACTATCTAAAAAGAAAATTGGTGTTCCGTTTTCTGCCCAGAAATCACTACGTCGCATCCTTCGTCCTACTTCCTTCGTATGATCCGCACAACCGAGTTATTAGCATTAAAACACAGGAACTGACACAGTCCTCGCCCGCACAAGCGCTAAATCCGGCGTTCTTTTCTACCCGTGCATCAAGCGTTGCGTGCCGATTCCTTGGCACATCGCAGCCATGCAACACTCGTGCCGCGATACCCAGCCCGCCGTCGCCCGGCGAGCCCGCCGTGCTGCCCTGCCCGCTGCCGCCACCTGAGCCTACCTGTCGCCGCCCGCGCAATCCGACCTCTGTTGGGGCCGCCGCCACGCGAACCCGCATCTGCTGCACCCGCTACCTCCATTGTCGCCGCCTCCACGTGAGAGCCTGACCCCCCCTCTTCCCCTCTCCCTCCCCTCCGCCTGCAGGTGCTTCTGGGAGACCTGCGCACCGGGAAGAGCAACATCGTCGTCCACTTCGCCAAGGGGCTCTACTACGAATGGCAGGAGTCAACTATCATGGCGACCTTCTTCTTGCAGGCGCTGCCAGTGAGCGGCCGCGGCGATGAGGGGGGAGCCACCGTCAGGTTCGACATCTGGGACACCGCCGGCCAAGAGCGGTACCACAGCCTCGCCCCCATGTACTACCGTGGCGCTGCGGCCGCCGTCGTTGTCTACGACATCTCAAGCACGGTGAATGAGTCCTTGTCTTCTCTTCAGTTAGTGATCTCCTATGAATATGCAACGAAACACACCTGAATATGTTATGAAACAAACCTATGCTTATCGTTAATTTGTTTGATTTTTCTGCGTGAGTCTAATGATTCGTACATCCGAGCAAAGAAGTGGGTAGACAAGCTTCAGAGACAAGGTACATAAGATACAGAAGCTAAGAGCGTGTTATATTTCTGTACACTCTGCTTCAGTTTGGTTCCAAGAACACACTATCCTACCCATCTCGGAAGCTTTCAGTGGCCTCCCATAACCGAACTCGATTTTAGTGCTTAGATCTTGTGCATGTACAAACAGGGAACCCATATTTGGTGATGGCGTTAATGGGCAGCAAGGTCGACTTGGAAGAGAAGAGGAAGGTCAGAACGCAGGTACACGCATGAATTCCCAACATTTCTGTAGTATTGTTTTTTAATTCAGAGCCTATGTGTTGTATCTGTCAGTCAAACTCGTCATCTCTGTTATTTCTGATGGTAGGAAGCGTTGGAGTATGCAGAACGAAATGGCCTATTCTTCGTGGTGACGTCGGCCAAGACAGCACAGAACTCCGACGAGCTCTTCTACGAGCTAGGTAAGTGCTGACCGAGAGAGACCTCTGACTTGGTGCTCATTTAATCTCTATAAATATCATCGATCCACCACGATCAGGCCGGCCACAGGACTGACCACGATCACTGATCTCCTAGCGTGTTGTTTTATTGAAGGTATGTTTCTACCATTTCGTTGTATATGGCGTAACCTAGAACTTACACAATGCATATACTTCATGATTTCACCAAAATCTGTAGAAAATGTAGCACATGTAGATGCATAAGAAAAAATTCCATACATAATTTTATTTGAAGTCTATGTCTTAGCTGCAGATTAAAAAGCTTTCTAGAGAAAAACAATGATATAAGTTGCTATTCTTTATTACACTTTAGGTTCACAAATGTGTCTTTGCTCTACACAGTTATGAATCTTTTATGTACTCCCTCCAACCCATATTAGCTGACTCAAATTTATCTAGCTATGGATATATCTAGCATTAAAACTTGACTAGATATATTTGTATCTAGATAAATCTAAGTCAGCTAATATGGATCAGAGGGTGTATCATCCTTTGGGTGCTGATAGGATTCAGAGTAAAATAAATGCACGGGTACAAATTAGCCTCTGAACATCATGTTATCTTCTTTTGACCAATTACTGGAACCATAGAATTGAATATTGCATTTTCTTTTATTCTTCCAGGCTACCAATAATAGAATAGAATATTGACACGGGAAAAATTGTCCTCGCGGCACTTCCTTCAGGACATAATTATTTTGTCGACAGTGTGTGTATTTCCTCCACTTCTGATACATTTTGATGATGCCTTCACTCATATTGGGAAATCCAACACCAGTGATGCAAAAAAAAATTACGATGCCATATGAAAGACATAACATGTCAAAAGAGAAAAAGAAATTTGAACATTTTATGTACCGCCACCCCTTTAGAGATATGAGTCCTTTACTTTTTTGAATTATCAGGACACAATATATCTATTCAGCTACATTTTCAGTTTCTTAACTCAGAGGATGTTTCCTCTTTGTCTTCTAATACTACATGTGTTTTCGTACCACGGGTATCGTAAGAAATTTGAGAATGCTTGATGGTGTTGTCATCTGTAGGCTTTGTGGGCTGGAAGAAATTTCCCCCATATGTGTGACGATTCACGAATAATTTATCATATTTGGACAATGATTTGGATATATTGTAGATGTTTACTTGAACAGGTATGTTGTCTGCCTTTATTATCACATAGTTCTTCTAATAATACTCACAAGACATTTTCTATGAAACATGTTCTAACAATATCTTTAGCTAGCAACTCTGTTCGAGGGAAATGTTGAATGGAGATACTAATCAAGTTTATGATTGATCAAGTAACCAAGCTATGCAATTCGGGGTGGATGACACTGATTGTTGGCTGGGTTGGGCGCAATATGGCTCTCACTAGCCTATAGGGACTAACCAAGGCAATGCTTAGGTTACATGGTGCTGTCATGACCGGTTCATGATCCATCAAAGTTCAGGTCATACTTCAATCTTTCATTTAGTACAACATGAGCTGATTAATTAACATGTTTGTCAATCATAAGCTACCCTTCAACCATAAGCTGATTAATTAACATGTTTGTCAATCATTCATACTGATTAAAAAATATCTTTGCTAATTATCTTAGTTTGTTATCTTAGTCTGTTGATTACCTTTTGTTATGTTGGACCGGGTTTCTTGACTGTAGGTAATTTTCTTTATGTTGTCCTTTGGGTTTCAGAAAACACAAAATAATTTCATACACCAACCGGTTACTGGATAAATCATGTACAACTCCATGCTTGAGGTGAGTACTCCTAGATTATTTTCAGTTGTATTCTTGGTCGTTTGTCTTTTTATTCATAGCTGATGGCATGAAGTTTCAGCACACGGCGTCCATTGCTTGAGGTTGTTGGCCGGGTAGGCTGAACCGCGGATCATCTCCCCACTGTCGTCGGCCCTTCAATCTCCATCTCTCTCTGATATTTTGTTTGTATAATGCAAGTTTCATGGTTTAGAGCGTATACTTCTATCATAGACACCCCAACTTGTTATGATCAATGAAATTTGATGGGTTTGTGTATCACCTGGTACTATTGTTCCTATGTTCCTCCTTCTATCCCATAAGTTTTCTCTTCCAGGTTGTCCCATTGTTTTGTATTAGTATAACTGGAACAACCCTTGAGCTGTTGACTCTGATGAAATTCATTTGCACACCGAATTTGTGCTAAGAAAACACATAATTTTGTCAAATGTGGTAGTGTAAGAGCCATTTTGGAGGGTCAGATCCAATGGCGAGTCTGAATCTACTTCATAGTTACATAATTGTATATCTCATCATATGATTTTTCATGTATCCATTTTTCAGAATTTCAACAACATTATTTTCATTTATTTTGACCATCTAGAGACCTGTTATCTCCCTTCTAGGCCGCTGCCGTTATCTCCCAATTGATATTACTCATGACACATGTACAATCTGCATTTCAGTTTTGCTATTCCTCGTACTATTGTAGTACGAGGAATATCAATTTGGGTTGGTGTCCCGAATGATATTCGTTATATCCCAATTGATATTCCTCATACTATTGTAGTTAGTTTTGCTCCACCTTCAATTCCGTACGTCCACGAAAGAGTTATAAAAAGATTATTATAGCACATAACCTGTTCATGTTGTTTTTAATCAAATTTCGTTCAAACTTTGTAAAAAACCTTCATTTGGGTTGGTGCCCCGAATGGTTTGTCAGCGCAGTTGTAGGGAAATCGAGGTTGTAGGGAAATCGTTGGGGGGAGGCGGGGGCATCACTCATTGGGACGCCGGTGGAGATTCTCTTAGCACCACGTTTTGAGGATATGCTCTGCGCTATGCACCTTCATGATTAATGATATGAAACATGGCAGCCAATAAGAAATGCACGAGGAAAATTGATTGCATTGGTCTCTTTATAGTAGTTTCCTATGATGGTGATATACTACATAACACTTCTATGAAGGATGAAGCACTAACATACAATATCACTTCATTATGGCGCCAAGTGCCCCTGTCATGCTTGACAAGAACTTATTTTGTGTCTTCACGGTACAGTTTTTTCTCCCGTTGCAACGCACGGGCATGTGTCCTAGTAAAACTTATATATCTATGTAATTTTTCGTCAAATAATATGTTATTTTTTATATTGTTTTTGAAAATAAGAACTTTGTAGTTTTTAGGTAGGTTTATGATTTTGGTCCCAAAATAGTACGCGTGACAAGTCAGTTCCGACACAGTTTGACTTGCCATGAGATCGAGCCTCTTTGCCGGAATCGCCAAATGATCCACCTTTCTTAGACCGGTCGTACGGGTTTATTTACCATGGTTACGGGCTGGTTACCGGTTTTTTAGGCCCTGCCAAAAAAATCTCGGTCGGGTTTGAATCTGAGCTGAGCCTAGGCGGCAGGTGAGAAAATATTGGTTACCCAAACAATGACCGGATATATACAACCGTCTATAACAAGGAATATTCGAATATTTTTAGAATTTGAATACAGTACTTACAATTTTATTTTTTGCAAATTTTGCCTGGGTACACCGGTAAACATGGTTGCCTGACCACCAATATAATCCCATCCTCCCCGAGAAGAAAATTAAACCAGTAGCCAAAACCTTTGGAGAGGTCAAGAACGAACAGCAAGCTCCAACCTAGCTTATTAGGAGCAAGTAAAAGAAGGGCCGAAAAGCCAGGTCGATCGGCTTGTGTGTTTGTTGGACTGGAAGTGGAAGTGGAAGTGGATAAAAACGAGCCGTTATATTGCCGATCGACCTATGCCGAGAGGTTCTAGCTCTGCCGCTTACCGAAGGAGCAGCGTTCGTCGGCGCGGCTCTTCCGGTTGCCGCTCCCGCCACCGACCTGCCGATTCCCGGCCGGCCTTTCGGGGCACCAACATTTCCCCGCGATTGGAGCAACGGTAGCATCGATTGGTTGCTGCCACAGATTGCTCCTGCTCCCGTCATCATATACTCTGCCATGCCGTCCCCTACTACCTCTTCGTTTCACTCTCTGTTGACTCCGTGAGCGCGCACGGTTAATTAATTCCGGCCGGAGGGGCGTGTGTGTTTTGCGTAGTACATCACGCTAGCTGCTTATACTCTCCTCTCTTCCTCGTGACGACTTACATGTCTGAATACTCGTGTGGCCGTGTACAGGTTTAGACAGAAACTGCACACGCACACAGCAGTACTGAACCCCTCTTCCCCCTCACACCTTATATTCGTATATAGACACCACACCATATATATACAGACTTGTCGTCCTCTTGTGTATGCATATATATAATTGCAGATTAGAGATCACGCAACGACTACCGAATACCTACAGTGCACAACATGTGTATGTAGCGCAATCAGCCAGCAGCAGCACGTACAACTGCCCGGACCAGGCCAGGAGCTGGTGAGCATGATGATCCGTCCCGCTCTCGTCGTCCTGGAGACCTATGCGCGACGGCAGAATGGCTTGACTATTTCAGTATTTCTGCTGCGATGTATTATCAATATGCAGCCTGGAAACGTACAACAGCGAAAGACAAACACACATACAGTATACACTGATACACTGCTCCGATCGTTCGCTCGCCGGTCGCCATCTGGCGCGCGCGAGGCGTGTCTCGGCGATCAGGTCACGAGGATGATGGACGGGTCGCAGCAGCACTCGTCCACCAGGCAGCAGCAGCACAGGGCCGCGAGGCTGTACTTGATTTGCAGTGTAAAAATACATACTACAGAGAAGTGGAATACATATATACGGTGTGATAATTAAGGGCAGGCTCCTTTTAGTACTTACCATCCTTCGAGGAAGCCCGTCTGCCGTCTCGGCGGCGGCGGGGCGTACTGCGGCGGCGCCATCACCGGCGGTCCGTTGTAATACCCTGCATCCACAACGTACGCGTTCCAGTTGAGCTTCATACATGAGCAAACAAGAATGAAGGGGAAAAGGTACAGATTGTGTCTCCGTCATGCGTGAAAACTGTGTACCATGCACAAGCCGTACGGTGGTTACCTTGGTTCTGCGGGTACGAGGAGTACCCGTACCTCCGATCGCTCATCCTGGTCACCGACTTAATTTTGAGTTCAGGTTCAGATGGTGGCTAGCTGTCTTATGAAAAAAAAGTTCAGATCAGATGGCTGTGCTATATCCCATGGAGAAGAAGAGGGGATCAGTCTTGGGTGGGAGCTAGTATAAATAGCTGCTGCAACTGCAAACCATAAAACAAGTGGTATATATGCTATATTGTCGTGAATTACATTCCGTGGTGCTTAGGGCATCTCCACCGGCCGACCCCATCAGGTCATCTTAAATGGTTCGTTTCTTTCCGTTTGGGTCGGGCTCCGGTCGATTTGGGACCGTGGTCCGGCCTGTCCGGTCGACCGCGCCCAGCGGCCCGACCCATATGTCTGGCTCCCTCCCGTTGTCACCGGTTGACACCATCGCGATGGGACATTAATGACGACACGACGTCGGCTGTCAGCGCCGCCGGCTTCCCGCGCGCACCTTGCTTCCCGCGGCGAGAAAACTTCCCGCGCATCCCAGACAGTTTCCCACCTCTAGCGCGGTCTATAAAAGACGGCCACCGGCGCGGCGGAGACAACAAGCCCCAAAGCAAGAGAAAATCAGCTGCCGAAGAAACTCCAGCCCCCAGCAGCGATGCCTCGCCGCAAGATCGCCACATGGTCCAAGATCCAGGAGATGTGCTGCACCCACTATCCGGATGTGGAGGTCGACGAGGTCCACCTCGAGGCCACAGTGCTAGGCCGGCACATGGGCGAGGCGCAGGTGCTGGCCTTCGAGAAGAAATGTGAGATCACCGAGTGTGCGCTGCATCGGGTGGTGGAGGCAGCGGCAACGGTGGCCACACAATGGGCGGTGACCGACATAGACCATGTCGCCGCCAAGGAGGTGGTGAAGGCTGTGGCCTTGGAGGCCGCATCTGTGGCTCTTCGCGAGATCCACAACGAGGTGGCCATGACCATACTAGAGGAGGTGGCCAAGGAGGCCGCCAAGGTCGCCATCCGCGAGCTTCGCCATACCGCCAAAGCGTGCAGCGACGCAGAAGAGCATGTCACCGACTCGATGACGGAGGAGGAGCGCATGGCTCTGGCCGTGGCCGCTGAGGCGGCGCTCGCGTGGGGCCTCGTCGACGCCGACGAAACGCAGGTGGCGGAGGACGGCGACAAGGAGGGGGAGGAGGTGGACCAGCTGGAGGCGCCGATCACCGTCCCCGTGCAGATAGTGCATGCGCTAGGCTTCGGCCTCAATGGTGCTCCGATTTCGTCTCTGGCTCCGGCTTCTTCTCCGACGGAGTTGCTCGCCCAACAGGAGGTGAGGGACCACTGGGACGCCGAGATGGACAAGGCCCTAGCGAACCAGCGGCGGAGGACCGGCTGAAGACGGAGGGCAAGGCGGCCGCTTGCGACCGTCTCCACTAACGCGTCCAGCAACGGACATCTGGACCGTTAGGGTGCCGATCGACGGGGCCGACGGCCGCGACAATGGCAACGACGGCAAGTAGGCGTCGCGCCGTCCTCCTCCAGCAGTAGCCGTAGCATCCTCTCCCCTAATTTATTTGAATGGCCTTTTTGTATTGGCGGGGCTTAATCTAATGAAATGTATCGCCAAGTATTAATGTCTCACTTACATATGGGTCCGAGTGGCCAACGGACAGGACACCCCGTGTTGTCTGCGCGCGTCCGGGCAGACGTAACTGAGCCTCAGATTAGATGTATGATGGATCGAGCCGGACGCGTTTCTCCGAATGGGTCGTTCCGCTAAGACGCCGTACATATCCCGTGCGTCCGCGCGGATAAGCTCGGACATGCTCGAACCGGATGGATCAGCCCGTAGAGATGCTCTTAAAGCGGCGTCTGAAACACTCTGCAGCAAACGAATAAAGCTCCCCGCGTTATCTCTTTGCCCCCTGCTTTTTGACTTTCCGAAATATTATTCCTATCTTCATCTTCAAGGAAATGGAAGATCATCCACAAACTGTGCAAAAAAGCTGTTGCTATTTGCATTTTGCAATTGGGTTATTAGGCCAGAGCTGATGTGGAAATAAGCTGTACAGAGCTTAGGCCACAACGAGTGGTAACTGGAGAATTGTAGAGAGACCAGTGTTGACGCGCCATGTACGTTTGTAACGTGAGCAGCACAAGTACGTAGGTAATTAATTCACTGACAGCCGTATACTAGAAACTAGAGACGCGGAAAATCTGAACCTTTGCAAATGTGAACAACGATGTTCTTCAAGTAAAGCGAACAATTAATTCCTCGAGAACTCATCAGCGACGTGGATCAGGGAGAGATGAGGTGAATGGTCTCCGGTGAAACCACTAGAAACATCAACTCTGAATACATGCATGCACTGCCACCTGCAACTCTGAATCAGCGAACAGCATGCAGATAGACCATCCACTCATTCTATCACCTAGCTGCAACTCTGAATAAGCGATCAACATGCGGATGTTGGATTCTTTGTTTCTTCCACGCATCACCGCTCTCTAGAGTTCTCGGTGAATATGCCACCCTTCTAGGCATATTGGAGTGATGAGGTGCATGTAGTGTGATTCGGCTGTGCACAATAACTGTGTGTTTGGATTGAGCCCCAACCAGCCAAGCCAAAATTTTGGCATGACCAAAGCAAGGGCATGACCAAAATTTTGGTAAGCTAGTGTTGTTTGGATTGTAGCCATTAGGTGTTCCAAAATTTTGGCAAAAGACTATTTCCTCTGTTTGGTTTGTAACCAACTCAGTTAAAACATTTTTAAAAACTTGGATGTGGTTTGCTTACAATTTAGTTTCCGTAACCCGCCAATAGAAAAAACAAGAAAAATGACGAAGGAAAACTTGCTAGCCCCCAAAACAAAATGTGGCTGCAGACATGCAGTTTGAAGTTGCGATGCTGCTGGTGCATGCCTGCTTGTTCTTTTTTGCATTGACAGCTCTAATATGCACTTCTTTTTGCGACTGAATCAATTATTAGCTAGCTGATTAGGCAAAAAAAAAAGAATTTACCACCTAAAACAGGGAACTGGAATGATTTGACGACCTTTTTTAGGGTGAGTGATTTGAGGACCTGATGGAACGGATTATTTTCTTTTTTCTATGGAACAATTTCTACTAGTACTAGTAACTGTTTAAGCGGAGGATATGGCAGAATCGGATCTAGAAACAAAGTACGCGGTACAGACAATCGAATACTGCATGAGTTACGCTGCAATTGAGTCCAACTAATGACGCCGGGCCCACCTAGGAGAGCGATGCCAAAATTTTGGCGCTGGATTTCCATGCCGCCGGTTCGCCCCCGCGTTGGCGAGAATTGTATAGGGGCGATTGGCTACGTCGGGCGAGCCAAAATTTTGGCACTCATCCAAACTACCACCAATCTTCATGGGCATGCCAAATATTTGGTATGGTCAGCTTCGAGCTCGGGTGAGGAGGTGATCCGTCATTCTTTTCTTTGTGCCTGCTGTGGTGGTGCCAGAGATAGGTGACGGGCATTGGCATTAAGCTCAAGGGCTGTTTCGGCTTAGATTGTTTTCTTTCTTGGCTAGTGGTCCTTTATGCAAAGGCTTGCGTTATGCTGTCTTTTCAGATTTGTCAGGTCGGTGTTTACGTGACTTGTACTATAATGTTCATGATATATAAATGAGACACGTTTTACAAAAAAAAAGCTTTGGCAGCAATTCAAACAGGTCCTAAATCAACACATGAGTTCTTTTTTTTTCTAGCACTTCTTATTATTTGGTACACCCCAAAACTCATTAACTCAAAATACAATGACGGCTAGGATTTCATCATATAACTCCTCGGCCAGGAGGACACGAGGGCACAATGGTCAATCCAGCATTTGTTAGCCCTACCTAGAGCCCGACCTAAGCCCGTGCGACCTGATAGAAAATGTACTCAATCGTACCGTATGAATAGACGTACGTATGAGCATCTGTCCACCAACGTGGCGACGTCACGGGAGATTGAAACACCCCTGGTATAAAACCACCCCCATCTGCATCGCTTCCATCCATTTTCCCACAAATTTAGCAAAAAAATAAAACCACCACTTACACAACAACCTCCGTCAATGAAGCCAACGCGTGTAGCAACCGAAGCCCTCGGGACATTGAGCGATACATATGTTATTCGAAACCAAGAGAACTCTTAAATCATGCAAAAAATCTCAAACATTCAAGCAAACCAACAATATTCATGAAAATATGGAATGCATGAAGAGTATGTGGTCGCATGTTTTGAGATGAGCTGTTTGAAAGATTGACTTAACAAGGTCATGTAATGGCCCCGTTGGATGTGATCATGCACATCAACCCTACAAAGAATATTTCATATTAGCCGGAAACAGAAATTTAGTTTTCAAAATTACGTCTTTGCGTCTGTTCCGGCGGACGATGTTCCATTTTAGTTTCTGTTTTCTTTTTTCAAAACTTCCATTTCCATTTTGTAGAACTTTGTTTTCGTATTTTTATTTTGTTTCTGTTTTTCCACGCTAAAAAGTGAGAAACATTTTGCTTTGTTTTGATTCTTGTCTTCCTTATTATGACCAATGGAAACAGCTATATTTTTTAAAGGTCTTGAATAATCATCAGTCACCTCTATAGAGGAAATGATACGGAGTATATTTGTTTCCTTCACTAGGAATTTAGTGAGATTCGCTTGTACTATCTCTGAAAGAGCATTTTCCTATCCCTCTGATTTTGATGTTTGATAACAACACACTTATCGGTTTAACTGTGTGCTAAGTGTATTATAGGTTTGATAAGGGGTGGCACAAATATTGGCATATCAATTCCCTTTGCGAAAAACCACTGTGCCAACCGGTAGTACCGGAACTACGACCGGTACTACCTCTTGACACCGGTACTACCGGTTCCAGTACCGGTTGGCACTGTCTAAAACTGATAAGGGTGTGTGCTAGTCAGTACCACCCGGTACCACGGAGCGTCACTACCGGTAACCGGTACTACCGCTTGACACAGTCGTACCGCTCGGAAGTACCGAACCGTTCTGAAGAACAGACACTCCTCTCTGTTTTGGTCAGTACCAAGCGGTACTTGGGACCGGTACTACCGCCCAGACCGGTAGTACCGCGTCATACGACTGGTACTACCGCTTGGGGGTAGTACCGCAAGGGCGATACCGCCTAAGTCTGAAGAAGGCTAGACGAACTGAAGCATCTCCGGTACCTGACCGGTAGTACCGCTTGCAAGCGGTACTACCGCTTGAGGACCGGTACTACAAACCGCTCAGCTCATTAAAGTCAAAGACCACCATTGGAGTCCATTGGAGCCACCCAATTCCCAAGATCTCCTCATCCAACCACCCAAAGTCCTTGATTTTTGGGGAATCGAAGGAGGAGGCCCCGATCTACTACTTCACCAAAAGAGATCTTCATTTCCCCCTCATTTCATTGAGGGCCCCTTTGCTCTAGTGTTTTCTTGGAAACCCTAGTTCTTGTTTTGGTTCTTACAAGCTTGTCTTTGATTGCTTTGACAGCTTGCTTGTATTTGGAAGCCTCCGATTAAGTTGTGGATGTGTGCCCCAAACTTGTAACGGTGTCGGCTTCCACCTTGAAGGTTGCCGATATAGTGGAAGGTGAATCGATCCCATTGGGGTGAGATTCATCGGAGAACAAGGGAGGCCTCTCGTGGCGTTGGTGGTTTGAAACCACCCCCTCTCCAAACGTAGACGTACTTCCCCTCAAAAGGAAGGAACTACGGGAAACAAATCCTTGTGTCTCCGCGTCCACTTTTCGGTTACTTCTATCCTTTACTGCACCTTACTTACTTGTTACTACTTTGTGTTGTGGTAGCCCTTGCATAATTGTCATATAGGTAAATTCACCGTAGTTGCATTATCTATAGAATTTACCTTATTGTCAAACCTTAATTTGAAAAGGAAGAAAATTTGAAGTAGCATCTATTCACCCCCCCCCCCCTCTAGGTGCCCATACGATCCTTTCAATTGGTATCAGAGCCTCGGCTCTTTATTCGGGCTTTACCGCCTAAGAGAATATGGGTAGCAACGAAGGGGATGGTGGTAGTGAGTCGACACCGGTGACCATGGAAGATCTCAAAAACTTGGAAACAAGATTGAGCTCTTCCTTGGTCAACGAAGTCAAGAAGATGCTCGAGCAACTTCTTAAAGACAAAGAAGGCTCATCACCCCCATCTCCTCAAGAGGATCAACCATCCATTTTACCTAAAGGGAATACGTTGGTATCCCCCGAGGGTATGGTGGTGGGGGGTAAACTAGACAACGTTAATTCCTCCACACACAATGATGGTGGGAAGGGTGAGCACCGTGACTCATGGTACTCTCCCGACCCTCCAATCCCTCACCTTCATGTATACAATAGAGGTGACCCACCTAAGCTTGAAGAATCTGCTACTTTTGCTCAATGGCAATCACTAATGAGGACTCATATGCGCAGCTCTTGCATTGAACTATGGAGCATCATCGAGCATGGACTCTTTATTGGGGATCCAAACAACTTGACAAGAAGAGAGATTATTAATAGTCAACTCAATGCCACTGCTCTGCATATGATTCAACAAGGTTTGGGGACAAAGGATTATCCACACATTGAGCACTTTAGCATTGCCAAGGAAGCTTGGGATGCTCTCACTGTGTTGTTTATTGGAAATGAGAGTATGAGGAGGAACCGATATGATGCTCTAAGCAATGAAGCCGAAGGCTTCAACATGAAAGAAGGTGAAGATCACGAAGACATGTACCGAAGGCTCAAGACCACCGCCACTGCTTTTAGGAATGTGGGTGCCTCACATGTGGATGATGCATGGATAAAAAGGAAATATGTGAGTGCACTCATGCCTTTTGAGCCCACCGACTTGAAGATCCTACAAGGAAGACACAACTACCATCTCATGACCTCAAATGAAGTTATGCAAGAGATGGTTGCTTTCAAGGTTGCCGCCAAGAATGCCAAAGATGCCCGTGCTCGTGCCCTTGGTATGAGCAATGTTGTCAATGTTGCTTTGAAGGCCAAAGTTGTGGACCATGGGGATGAAGATAATAGTGATGAAGGGCTTTCCATGGACCATCCCGATGAAGTCAAGATTGCTCATGGTCAATATATGGCTTTCTATGCAAAGAAATTTTGGAAGAACCCTGCCAAGGCCAAGATGGAAATGGAACGGAGAATCAATCCAAATGTGAAAAGAGAGAATACCACAAGGTTGAGAAATTGCTTCAATTGTGGTGACCGCTACCACTTTGTGGCTAGTTTCCCCTATGAGAAGAGAGAAGATCATGGTGGTAAGCTTATGTTGAAGAAGACTCTCAAGGGACCGTACAAGAAACCTTTCATCAAAAAGAATCCCATCAATAAGAAGACGGGAGAAATTGTCTTGATCACTCATGAAGAGTACTCCTCCGACAATGAAGATGATGAAGATGACGAAGAGGAAACTTCTCATGGTATGGCTGCTCTTGCCACCACCACTACTCCGACATTCTCACTCTTCGATTCTCCAAATGAGAACTCTTCCACCAAGAAGGCCACTTGCCTTATGGCAAGAGGAACGGAGGTATCTTCATCATCCCGCTCTACTCACTTAGATAATGATGAAATTGATGATGAGATGTCTCTTAATGTTAAAAAGGAATTAATTGCCTTTGATGAGTTTATGACTAACCTAGAAGGTGATGTTAAGCTACATTTTGGTAACATCTTAGATCAACTATCACATACTCAAGAGCTTCTAGATGTAAGATGTAAACTTGGGCATGAACATACGATTGATCTAGAGGCTTTAAACAATGCTCTAGAAGAAGAACAAGAAACTAGGTTGTCACTTGAATTAAAACTTGAAGGGCTTGATGAGGCAAATGAAATTATTGTTAACAAACTCATCAAAGAGCGTGATCATGCTATTGCTAAATATAAAAGGGCTAAAAAGGACAAAGTTGAGTTTGGTGTGGTTCATGAAAAACTTGCCGAGGACTTTAGTTTGCTTAACAAGGCTCACAAGGCCTTGGAGAGTGAACTCTTGTCACTCGCAAAGTCCCATGAAACACTTCAAACTCAACTGGCCAATATTCCTTCACCTAGTAACTTCATTCCATCTAGTAGCACAACTATTCTTGAAGAGAATGCTAGGTTGAAGGGGGAGCTTGCTAAGGCCACATTTCCACAAGGCAACAAGTCCATTGATGATCTTTTGAGCAAGAAAAGGCGTAGTGGTGATAAAGGGGGCATTGGTTTTGTTTCCAAAACCAAGAAGAAGAACAATAAGAAGAAGGACAAGCCCGCACAAGAGACCAACAAGACCATTATGGAAAGTAAGACCACAAGTGGTAAAACTATGACTCATGATGATTTTGCGGGAAGTGCTAACCCTCACTATGTTCTAATGCGTGATTATTATGGTGATGTGTATGCACAATATGTTGGCCCTTATGATGGTTATATTGCTTGGTCTATTTGGGTTCCCAAGACCCTTGTTGCTAACAAAAGAGGACCCATTGAAAAATGGGTACCTAAAAATTAGCTTGATCTCTTGTAGACTTATGCTTCCAGAGGGTCAAAGTGGGTGCTTGATAGTGGTTGCACAAGTCATATGACCGAAAGCTCGTCTATTGTCAAGGAGTTAAAGCCTAATGATGATCAAATTACCGTGACATATGCCGACAAATCACAGTCTAAGGTAATGGGTTTCGGCAAGGTTGTGGTTGCTCACGACATTACACTCGTGAACGTCATGCCTGTTGAGACCCTTGGATACAATTTACTTTCTGTCCTTGCTCTTGGTAAGATGGGCTTTGCCGTCTTCATTGATGTAGATATTGTGGTCCTCTTGTGGAGCAAGTCTCTCAAGGTCGCTTTCGCTGGGCACGTCGAACATGACTTGTATGTGGTGGAGTTCTCGGAGCAAACCACTACAGGTCCGATGTGCTTATTCAGAAAGGCCGATGTGGGTTGGTTATGGCATCGCCGACTAGCCCATGTCAATATGAGGTCTCCATAAAGAGGGCCATATAGTTGGACTAAAAGAAAATGTTTCCTTTGCCAAAGATAGTGTTTGCAGGGCATGTGTTCTAGGGAAGATGCATGACGCTCCTCACAAGCCCACGAACCAAATCAAGTCTAACAAGATCTTGGAACTCCTCCATGTGGACCTATTTGGTCCTCCATCTCATGCAAGTCTTGGAGGGAAGAAATATTGTTTGGTGATTGTTAACGACTTTTCAAGATACTCTTGGGTTTATTTCTTCAAGTTGAAGAGTGAAACTCAAAAGAATTTTATCGACTTCATCAACTTGGTTCAACGGCAATACAATGTTCCCGTGTTGATTATAAGAAGTGACAATGGCACCGAGTTCAAGAACTACACCTTGAATGATTTTCTTAGTGATGAGGGTATTAAACATCAATATTCCGCTGCATATACCCCTTAACAAAATGGTGTGGCCGAAAGGAAGAACCGGACTCTTATTGAGATGGCTAGGACCATGTTGGCGGAGTTTAAATCTCCATACAACTTTTGGGCCGAAGCCATCTCCACCGCTTGACATGCTTCAAACCGACTCTACCTCCGCAAGAAAATCAACAAGACTCCATATGAGATACTTACCGGTAACAAGCCCAACATATCTTATTTTTGGGTGTTCGGTTGTAAGTGTTTCTATCTCACCAAAGGTGTTTGTTTGTCTAAATTCGAGTCTAAAGCATTAGAGGGTATTTTTGTTGGCTATGGTCTCGAATCTCACACTTATAGAATCTATGACAAGCTCTCCGGAGCCGTCATAGAATCTTGTAGTGTGACCTTCGAAGAATATGATGGTCCCCAAGAGGGCGTGTTGATGCTTGTGATGCAGATGATGAAATGCCTCAGGATGCCATAGGAAGAATGGGTGTGGGATATATCCGCCCCGTTGAGGAACCCCTTATGGCGGATCGAGAAGAACTATGCTCCACTCGAGTGGAGCCCTCATCTTCACAACCTCAACATGCTCCATCTACCGAAGAGGACATTGACTCAAGCAAAAGACAAGATGTGGACCCTCAACATAGTGATCAATGTGTGAACTCTAGTCAAAGGGAGCTTGGTCCATTCGATGGGTTGTCAAGTGGCGCCAAGTCAAATTGTCAAGGAAGATCCATCCAAACTGTTTTGAGACAAGATCAAATTGATGCAAGAAGAGCACTTGATCAAGACCAAGGTCAATCCTTGCCTCCCAATGTAGAGGATGACTCCAATGATGATCAAGGTCAAGTTGATGGTCAAGACGAGGATCAAAATGATGAAGTGGGTCCTCCAAGAAACAACACGGAGATCCACGCTTGTCGCGAAGCTAGAAAGGAAAGAATGTTGGAACTAAGAGATCACACTCTCCAAAATGTTGTTGGAGATATAAGGAAAGGTATCTCCACAAGAGCACAATTGAAGAGGTTCAGTGAACACCAAGCTCACATCTCCATGATTGAACCAAAGAAAGTGTGGGAAGCTCTTGAAGATTCGGATTGGTTAGAGGCTATGCATAAAGAGCTCAACAACTTTGAGAGAAACAAAGTATGGAAATTAGTTGAGAAGCCAAAGGATTGCCGCAATGTTTTTGGAACAAAGTGGATATTCAAGAACAAGCAAGATGAGCATGGAATTATAGTAAGGAACAAGGCTAGATTGGTTGCACAAGGGTATTCTCAAATCGAAGGCATTGATTATGGAGAGACTTATGCGCCCGTGGCTCGCCTTGAGTCCATCCGTATCCTTCTTGCTTATGCGGCACATCATAACTTTAAGTTGCAACAAATGGATGTAGAAAGTGCATTCCTTTATGGTCCTTTAAATGAATTGGTATATGTTAAGCAACCCCCGGGATTTGAGAACCCCAACTTCCCAAACCATGTCTACAAACTTGATAAGGCGCTCTATGGGCTCAAGCAAGCCCCACGCACGTGGTATGAGCACCTTAGAGAGTTATTGTTTGACCGTGGCTTTGAGGTTGGGAAAATCGATCCCACTCTTTTTACTAAGAGGGTCAATGGGGAGCTTTTTGTATGCCAAATATATGTTGATGATATTATCTTTGGCTCATCTAACAAAGCTTTTAATGATGAATTCTCAAAGCTTATGACTAGTAGGTTCCGAATGTCTTTGATGGGGGAGTTGAAAGTATTTCTTGGCTTTGAGATCAAGCAAGTTAGAGGAGGAACATTCTTCAACCAAGCCAAGTATACTCAAGATATGCTCAAGAGATTCAAAATGCAAGATTTGAATGGAACTCCTACTCCCATGGCTACAAAGACTCATCTAGAACAAAATCCAAATGGTAAAGATGTGGATCAAAAGGTATACCAGTCTATGATTGGTTCTTTGCTTTACCTTTGTGCATCTAGACCCGATATTGTGTTGAGTGTAGGTGTGTGTGCAAGATATCAAGCGGCTCCTAAGGAAAGCCATTTAATGGTGATCAAGAGAATCTTTCGATATTTAGTTCATACCCCATTTTATGGTCTTTGGTATCCTCGAGGTTCAACATTTTGTCTTTGTGGATACACGGATTCGGATTTGGCGGGGGACAAGGATGATAGAAAATCAACATCCGGGGCTTGCCAATTCCTTGGTAGGTCCTTGGTATGTTGGTCTTCTAAGAAGCAAAATTGTATATCTCTCTCCACCGCCGAAGCCGAGTATGTTGCTGCCGCTAGTACTTGCACTCAATTGCTATGGATGAGGCAAACTTTAAAGGAATACGGTGTCCATTGTGACAAAGTGCCTCTTCTATGTGACAATGAAAGTGCCATCAAAATTGCATACAACCCGGTGGATCACACAAGGACAAAGCATATTCAGATTCGTCATCACTTCATTAGAGATCATGTTGCTCGAGGTGATATTGATCTATCCTATGTTTCAACCAAATATCAACTTGCCGATATCTTCACGAAGCCACTTGATGAAGCAAGGTTTTGCTATTTGAGGAATGAACTAAATATCGTAGATTCAAGGAGCTTGACTTGATTATCTTGCACTCTCACCTAATACTCGACCCATATTTGGTTTAGGTGTAGGCATGGACATAGGGGGAGTGCGGTCCTAATTGATTGGACCATCCTCCCCATTATGCGCAAAGTAAACAAAATCATTCCTCTTAATATCATTTTGTGATATGTGAGCTTAATGATGAGTTTCGGTAATGGACCCAAGATATATCTTCGTGGTGCCAAGCCGAGTATACTGAAATATGGTGGCCTAGGCCACCGCCCCCTCTCAATCGAGAGGTTGATGTGCGTACTCGTGTTTGTCATCTTTGATTTGATTTTTACTCATGATTGTCATCTTGTGAATTGCCTTCATCGTTCTTAGTCTCATGCACTCTAGTTTGTTTTGAACCTCTTTTCCTCGATTTGTATAGTGCATGTGCTTCCCAGCTCACTTATCTTAACCCAAGCCTCCTTACTCCCTCACGAAAACCCTCTCTCTATCTGCACAAGAATCACCTATGTTTCCTGGCACTTGGAATCAGATGGGACAGGTACTATCGGATGTGGGAGCGGTACTACCGGACCTGGGTAGTTCCCAGGTCATCTCCTAGAAGAACTGCTTCAGGAACGGTACTACCGCCCACATGTCCGGTACTACCGGTCACCGGTACTACCGGTTGGGGAACCGGTACTACCGCTCACGAGAGTTACTACCGCTTCAGCAACCGGTACTACCGGTCAGCGTTTTCCTGGTATATATTGGACGCGCGTGGGGAAGCACCCCTCAATGCCTCATTCATCCCCACGCCCCCCCCACTCATACCCGCGCCGCCGCCGGAGACCTTGAAGCCGCCGGAGCCCTGCCGCGCCCTCCTCTCCCCGGATTCCCCTTGGATTCGGCCTCTTGGCGGGCTCCCACCTCTTTCCACCGCCATGGATCCCGGTACAACCGCCCTTTCTCTCTCCGTTTGATTTTCTCCTTAGATCTAGGTTTTGGCTTAGATTTGTGGAGAAATTGACATATTGAAAGGTTGTACCGCCATATGCTTCCCTTGTTACCGAGTAGAATCATCTATTTACAGTTTAATGCCGTCAACTTGGTCCGTTTCCATCATATGTGACGAACTTGTGCCGCTCAACCGGTAGTACCGGAACTTTTTCCGGTACTACCGCTTGCAGTGATACTCTGGTCGTCAGTCCGAGTACCGCCCAAACTGACCGCCTTTTTCTGCTTCATATGTGATTCTCTCGTTTGCTCCTTGATTCTTGTGCCCTTACCCCCTTGCTATCCTCCCTCGTGCTTTCACAGATGCAGGTGGTTCTCGGGGTGCACGCAAGCGTTCCAAGACTAGCCGTGAGATTGTTGAGGAAGAGACGGAGTCTGAGGAAGAGGTTATGCCACAGCCAAGACACCGTTCCAAGTTGTCTGCCACTCGAGGTGGTCGTGGGGGTCGTGAAGGGGTTACCAAGCGCTCTGCTGGGCGTGGCAGCGCCCCTCCCTCTCGCCCCCTTCCACTGGGCATACCAAAAGTCTCAGCTCTGGGCCATCTGGGCCAAGGAAACTGTCAAACATCTCTGAGTCAGAGTTTAGGGCTCTCCGGATTGAAAATGCATACTCCCGCAACCGGAGTGAGGCCAGGGAAGACAATCTCTTCTATGATGATTTCCAAGAGTGTGTTTATCATGAGGTTCTTTTGACCAATATCCAGATGGTGGTGCCTCAGCAGTGGATTGACATGGGGCACATTGACAAGAATCTTGACTACTTTGCTGAAGCTAAGGAAATCTGCTCTCACCTTGGCTTGTTCCCCATTATGGAGTTCCAATATGACTATGATCCACTCCTTATTTGCCAGTTTTATGCCACTGCACATTTTCACACTGGTCGTACTCGGAAGATCACCTGGATGACTCAAGGTGCTGTCAAGGAAGCTACACTTGCGGAGTTTGCTGCAATATTAGGGTATGAAGATCGCGGCCGGGACGTTCCTTGTGGTTTTCGCTGTCACATGCGGGATCACCCCTCCAAGAAGGATGTCCTTACACCTCTGTATATCCGGGGCCGTGGGATTGCTGGCAAGATCAAGGATCTTCTCCCCACATATGACATCCTCCATCGCATTTTCCGTGAGACTGTTGCTCCTCGTGCGGGCAACAAGGATGAGATACATGGTTTCTCTGTTGACTTGCTGTTCAACACCTTCCTCAACCGAGACTCCGGCACTCCGCTTGATGTGTCAGACTTCATATGGAATGAGATGGTTGTTGCTGCACACTCTCGGAGGGTTCCACCATTTGCTCCTTATATTATGGCCCTCATTGTGTCAAAGTGCCCCGTCATTGCTAGGACACTCTCCACTCGCTCTCTCATTGTGCACAGGCCAAAGGCACTCAAGATCAAGACACATGCTAAACCTCGTGTTGCAGCGGGTGAGGAGGATGAGGAAGACTCTGAGGATGCTGACAGTGACACTGACTATGTTGTCTCTCGTCGCAAGAATGTTAAGCCCTCTTGGGCCAAAAGGATGGAGGTCAAGCTCAAGAAGATCTTATTCTTCCAGGTTGACAACCAGAAGCGCATGTATGAGGCACATGTGTATGCCAAGAAATCCAGTGCTCGACAGAAGGAAATGATGGCTGCTCAGGGTTTGACCGTCTCCGAGGGGTCCGAGAACAACATCACTCCAGAAGATCAGTGGATCTCTCAGCACAGCCGTTGGGACGATGATGTCTCTTCCTCGCACCGCGCCCCACCCCCTTACGAGGATGAGGAGGACCTTGAGGATGAGGAGGAGGAGGAGGATGATTGACTGTCGGGACGGTAGTCCTGCACTTGTCCCTTTTTGGCGTCTTGATGCCAAAGGGGGAGAAGTTGCACTTTAGGCACGGGTGTTGCATGGGAAGTCACAAGCTCGTTCTTATCTTGATCCTTTTATTGCTTGTGAACTTCGATTTCCCTCTAGTTATGTACGAGACTATGTGGTTATGCCTTATATCCATCTTATGAGACTAAGTGGTTTATTTCATTGGATCCATCTTGTGATGATATGCGGTATCTATTGTCTATATATTTCTCATCACATGTTACTATGCAAAGGCATGATTTCACATGCTAGTATCAATAATTGTGCACCCATGTTGGGTTTGTAAAATAGAGGGGGGGGGGGGGGGTTGTCTCTACGCATCTAGGGGGATCCCCGTCTCTATTTTACAAATTCCATATGTTTTCTATTAAAATCATCTTGCAAAAGTGTATTGTCATCAAACACCAAAAAGGGGGAGATTGAAAGAGCATTTTCCTATCCCTCTGATTTTGATGTTTAATAACAACACACTTATTGGTTTAACGGTGTGCTAAGTGTATCACATGTTTGATAAGGGGTGGCACAAATATTGGCATATCAATTCCCTTTGCGAAAAACCACTGTGCCAACCGGTAGTACCGGAACTACGACCAGTACTACCGGTTCCAGTACCGGTTGGCACTGTCCAAAACTGATAAGGGTGTGTGCTAGTCAGTACCACCCGGTACCACGGAGCGGCACTACCGGTCCAACCGGTAGTACCGCTTGAGACAAGCGGTACTACCGCTTGACACAGTCATACCGCCCGGAAGTACCATGCCATTCTGAAGAACATACACTCCTCTCCGTTTTGGTCAGTACCAAGCGGTACTTGGGACCAGTACTACCGCCCAGACCGGTAGTACCGCGTCATACGACCGGTACTACCGCTTGGGGGTAGTACCGCAAGGGCGATACCGCCTAAGTCTGAAGAAGGCTAGACGAATTGAAGCATCTCCAGACTGGTCCGACGACTGTAATCAGAGCTTGCAAGCGGTACTACCGCTTGAGGACCGGTACTACCAGTGCATTAGTGACTCCAACAGCCATATTTCGTGGAGGGGTATAAATACCCCTTCACCTACCTTGGGACAAACCGCTCAACTCATTAAAGTCAAAGAACACCATTGGAGTCCATTGGAGCCACCCAATTCCCAAGATCTCCTCATCCAACCACCCAAAGTCCTTGATCTTTGGGGAATCGAAGGAGGAGGCCCCGATCTACTACTTCACCAAAAGAGATCTTCATTTCCCCCTCATTTCATTGAGGGCCCCTTTGCTCTAGTGTTTTCTTGGAAACCCTAGTTCTTGTTTTGGTTCTTACAAGCTTGTCTTTAATTGCTTTGACAGCTTGTTTGTATTTGGGAGCCTCCGATTAAGTTGTGGATGTGTGCCCCAAACTTGTAACGGTGCCGGCTTCCACCTTGAAGGTTGCCGATATAGTGGAAGGTGAATCGATCCCGTTGGGGTGAGATTCATCGGAAAACAAGGGAGGCCTCTCGTGGCGTTGGTGGTTTAAAACCACCCCCTCTCCAAACGTAGACGTACTTCCCCTCAAAAGGAAGGAACTACGGAAAACAAATCCTTGTGTCTCCGCGTCCACTTTTCGGTTACTTCTATCCTTTACCGCACCTTACTTACTTGTTACTACTTTGTGTTGTGGGAGCCCTTGCATAATTGTCATATAGGTAAATTCACCGTAGTTGCATTATCTAGAGAATTTACCTTATTGTCAAATCTTAATTTGAAAAAGAAGAAAATTTAAAGTAGCACCTATTTACCCTCCCTCTAGATGCCCATACGATCCTTTCAACCTCCGTTTTAAAGAATAAGCCGTACGAGCATTTTTAAACAAAGTTTGACCAAATAAATAGCACAACCACTTTCTAATGATGCTAATTTTATACCAATATTTTATATATATTTATAGTAAATCTTGACTAAAAAAAAAATACGTAAAACAAGAACCTTATTCCTTAAGACAGAGGAAGTATATTCGTGGTCTGATCTTTCGTGTGTGACACTGACACGCATACGAGTACAAACTTGGTTCTTTTTTCTTTCTATATTATTATGTCATTTTCAGTCACAGAGAATTTCATATTTGCCACGTCTTACTTTGCAACTTGCATATTTGCCTTTTTATATGTCACTGACGTGTGGTGGTCACGTGTTAAATATACAAATTTTAAAGAAAAAATATACTAGCAAATATGAAAAAATCTCCTCCAATCACCTTCATTGAGGAAAAGATACATTGATTCCTCATTTGTACCAACGCGGTGAAATCGTGAGCATTCGTTTCCCAATCGGACGGTGGACGCACAGTAATTGGTGTAGCAGCACGGAGCAATCGAGCCGACACGGATGATAGCCATGGAGAAGGCGGCGGCGGAAGAGGATCGTGAGGAGGCATGGGCATGGACCTGGGGCGCGGGCACGGACGGGCAGCTCGGGAACGGCGGCTTCCAGGACCACCACCTCCCGCAGCCGCTCCTCCTCCCGCCTCGCTGCCGCGGTCGCGTCTCCTTCGTCTCCGGCGGCGGCGCCCACGCCATCGCCCTCACAAGTAGGTCCCGTCTCCGTTCAGATACCCCACCTTCGTAGGGTCTTCCTCTGTTGGATTTGGTCAGGCGAACTTGCACGCCTCCTGGGTTCTCATCATCTAATGTGGAGATGGTAGTGTTTACATGGCCCTCAAATCGGTAGAAGCTGAACTCGATTATTAGATACTTAAATTGGTGACCAGATGGTGCACGACGATGGGTTCTTGGTAAAACATAGCATACGAAATTCACAGAGTTCGATTGTACACTTGGGTACTTGCCTACTTCTAGGCCCCGGACTCGCAGCATGTTCTGAACTTCTGATGCCTGTCTGGACATCCTCAACTCAGCTCTCCTGAGCTGAATCTGCATATATATTCCTCCTGGACGTATACATGACACACTGTTTGGTAGGAATAGGGTTAAACTGCGCTGTCATGAAACTGTTTCTTGTCTTGAGTATGAACTTGGTAATGCAAGAGAGGATATTTTAGTCACAGTTTCATACACTGCTACACCATTGTACCGATCACTGAACACGTTACTCTTCAGTTCAGATTGTACTTTCCATTGTTGAGTACGAATGATTAAGCCTTGTGACATGCTGATCTCTCCCTGGTCACCTTTTGAGATCATGCAATTTTTATTGTTAAGATACTTTGTCTGTTAAAGGCTATCCTTTTTACTCGGGAGGCAATTGTATCTTGTTAGCAACCTTTGTTGTCCATTCTTATCAGTGACCCAAGAAATTAATCTATGCATCAGAGACAATTTTATCCTCATTAATGGTTGACCAGAACAATATGCATTAGGTTTTTTCTCAATCTTTACTCACATTTCAGGTGATGGTGAAGTATTTACTTGGGGCAGAGGTACACATGGTCAACTTGGCCACGGGAACGTGGAGAACATCCCTCATCCAAAGTTTGTTAAGTTCTTTGAGAACTATACAATAACATGCGTGTCTACTGGGTGGAACTATTCTGGGTTTGTTACAGGTCTCCAAATTCTGAAACCATTAAATTACTTTTTATTTCCAGTAACGTGCTTTGCTGTTGAGCTATTATCTTATTTTGTTTGGAAAGTGAATTGTTACTGATGAGCTTTGCTGTGATGTTTCTAGTTGTTCTTTTCAGATTCTGGACAGCTCTTCATGTGTGGAGAGGGCTCATTTGGACAACTTGGCACTGGTGATAATCAGTCAAGGAACTTGCCGTTCGAAGTGCCATTCTTTACCACAAAGCATGTTGAGAAGCTTGCATTTGGGATGCGCCATTCTCTTGTCCTACTGAAAGGTAAGTAAAATTAGGATACCCTGTTACGGTGACACGTTAATTTATAGGAAACTGCATGTTTGTAAAACAATAAATTTACTCAGGTACCTTTTCAGGATAATCTTTCTAGTCCTAGGCCACACCCAAGGTCTATAATTGTTGGAAATTTGCGGTAGAAAATTAATTAAAATTCCCAGTTTTGGGATTTTCCTATTTGTTGGAAATAGGTTCCTACTTATTGGAAATATATATATGATAAGAAAAGGGAAAAGAAACATATACTTGCATGTGGTCTAGTGATTGCTATGATGCATCATAGCAAGCACAAGGGGCAGACCCACTTTGTTTTTGTGTTGTTAGTTTGCTACCCTGGCAAGTAGTGACTGGCCCACATGTCGATGTCATAAGGTAAGTGAGGATAGAGATACGAAACTTTGTACCTTCGTTGCAACCAAGACCTGGGAGCTGATTGATTCCAGCGGTTGGTGGCGGCAGTTCGTGTCTATCGGAGTGGCGCCCCCGTTGCAACTGAGATCTCCTGGGCCTTCCTCCTCTCGGATTATTTGTGACGACTATGGCCTCGGCCCGCTCCTCTGTGGCTGGATGGATGATCCCAGGCTATGGCCATGCGATCAATCTGTTTTTCCAGCAGTTTGCTCGGTTATTCATTGTCACGGAAGGTGCGGCTTCCACAGAGAAATAGAGTTGCTTCTCCTCTTGCCCAAAATATACAGAAGCACACATTTCCCTTTGAGTCCACAACCACAGTTCCCCTTGTCGAGGAGCACGAGTGAAGGCTGGCTATGTGCTTCAGCGACCGCTCTTGGCATTACTCAGCTGCTCATCACCAATCCTCAATCTATCGCTTGTCTTGCCGCGGCCGTCGGATATGAGTCGTATCTCCATGAGAAGATGTGAAGTAGTTTGAGACACGGCCGAAGCGTAATTTCTCCAGGACATTGTGGATCTGATGTGATTCACCTCATGACGAGTTCATCTTCATCGAACTATGAGAAACCATTTCCTCTGTTGATCAACTTATTCTTAGCCATGACAATTAGTATTTGTGCCCTGCACTTCTGTGACACGATTCCAACATGAGGGCTTCAGTTTTATTCTTCCTGCGGTCTGTGCTTAATTTATGCTAGTCTTATGGTGTAGTATTTCTCCTTTGTTGCATGCCGCCTAGGTATACAATAGGTCGTAGTTGATGTTTATCATGTGTAGCCTCTTAGTCAAGTTCTAATCAGTATGGAGCTCTTATCTTAATTTGAGTAGGAATCTTGGTTTTGTATCTTGATTCGAGTAGGATACTTTCCTACTCATGATAGACACCAACTACTACTAAGAAGCTACATATGATAGACACCAACTACTACCTATTGTGTCGCTAGGAACCATTCAACAAAGGTAGAAAGACTATACCATATGACTAGCTCAAAGTAAGTACAGACCCTCAAGGATTGTTGGAAGGATAAAACTGAAGCTAAACTAGGATACACACATATCTCATGTTGGAACCTGTGTCACAGGAGTGCAAAGCACAAATACTAATTTTTGCAGTTAGGAAAATGTTGATCAACAGAAGAAAGGATTTCTCACAGTTCGACAAAGACGATCTCATCACGAGGTGAAGTACGTCGGATCGACGCTGTCCTGGAGAGAAATTACGCCCCGACTGTGCCTCAGGCTGCTTCAAACCTTCCCTCGGAGATATGACACTCCTTGCTATGGTAGCAACATAAATCAAATCTCCTTTTCACACAACTCAATTACATGTGGGTCTGCCTTGTGCTTGCTACTTTGCATCAAAGCAATCACTAGACCACATGCATGTACACGTTTCTTTTCCCTTTTCTTTTATCACATATATTTCCAATAAATAAGAATCTATTTCCAAAATATTAGGAAAATTGGAAATTGTAATTAGTTTTCTACCATAAATTCCAGCAATCATGATTCATTTATACTAAGCATATCCTAGGGTTCTAAACATCCTCACGGGAATATTGATTATAATTACTGTATTCTGTTTTTTCACGGGGAAAACAGGGGGCATCAACTTGCCAAAATTATGAAAAGTAAAAATCTGTAAATGAAGCTACTGAAGAGGAATTAAAGAAAGAAAGTTAAATCATCACAATCGTAGGATCTTTTACCAGACAGCTGAGAGTTTATGGACCGAACCATCTCTCCTTCATAAGAGACAGAATCAAATTTGGCCCATCTGTTTTATGAATAAATGACTGATCAATCTTCTTGCTTGTAGGTAATTCCGTCTATGGATTTGGCTCAGCAAGGCGGGGACAAGTTGGCAAATCTGCTTCTAAGAACCAAAAGTTCTATAATATTCCTAGATTAATTGATGGTTTTCCAAACTGTAAGATAGTAAATTTATATGCCAGTGGAGATCATAGTGCTGCATTGGATGGTAAGCATTATAAATCTGCAGTTACCAACTTTCTTCTATTTGGTACTTGGCGTAATTTTCCTTCCGTTGGATGTAAACAGATTCTGGCCAGCTGTACATCTGGGGAAGATCATTAGTTGGTGAACATGATGATGACCAACCCCGGGCAGCCTTTCCCTCTTTGAGTATTTCTCAAGTGGCATTAGGATGGCATCATGCATTAGTTTTATCCGGTACACGGTTGTTTCATATTGACTGTACTAGGTTTTCCAGAATTTTCCTCAGAACTTTGACATCTTTCATTCCAGGAGGTGAATTGTACACCATTGGTGCTTACCGCCATCAGAAGCGTGACCCCAATGTTTCAGAAAAGGCAGTAGTGCAGCAACCAAATCTTACCACAACAAGTAGTAATCATCATGGTACTCATTACAATCTTTGATTTACCATGTCATACTTGAACTATGTTTTTTGGGGTGTGGGTGGGGGGTTGCAGTAGCTAGAAGTTTAAACAGAAATATATTGGAATAGATACATGCATCTGTAAATACTGCCAAACTGTTGACCATACCGTAAAAAAAATATTGGGAATATGCTAAGCATTTGCATAAAATGGTACCATCACACGGGAAGTCAAATACTCAAATCTGCATGACTGCGACTAGTTATCTCCGCAGCCCATTGAAATATTGCAATCTGTGTACTTAAAAAATGAGAACAACAGTCATGGATGTACAACATGTGAGTTTGCCAAAGCTCATGAGAAAATATGACTGCTGTGAACTGTACAAAAACAGAAACAAATCATAAGAAAATATTATGTATGCCGCATAGATACTCAGTAGGTCGTAGGTCCATCGTCGATACATGCTCCAGCATTTCGACAGTCTTCTCTATATCTATTTAACTGATAATACGGTTTTCTCCTAAAATTAGATTCACGTTTGTTCCATCTGATGACCATGTTGTGTTTGCACCTCCCACGCCGTCTAAAATGATCATCGTGACGTGCAGAATCATCTTCAGCATCAAATTTAGAGAAGCTGCCCTCTATTGATGGAGAAAAGGTGGCCCAGATAGCAGCCGGCACCGAACATTCAGCCCTGGTAACAGGTAATGAAGTTGCTCCTGAAGCTGAAAATGACCACATCATAGATAAGTTCCTCAGTGAACCGGGCTAATTGCTGTTGCCTCTTTTCTCAGAGAGTGGAGCATTGTTCACCTGGGGCTGGGGAGAGCACGGCCAACTGGGTCTGGGAGATACTTGTGATCAGGTTGTTCCTCAGAGAGTAAATCTAGGTGACAGGAGCTCGCGCTCTTCTGCTTCTTCGCTTGCTGTGTATTGTGGGAGCGGATTTACTGTTGCCGTGAGCCCGGCATAGTGGTTCATTAGTTACTGTTTGTACCATATTGTTTTCATCCCGCTTCCACTCGGTATGCGACAAAGATGAACATAGAGGATACCTTCTTGTGATGCAAATGGAGCACACAATAGAACCGTGCCAGTGTGTATCAGTGTATGGATGGATGAATCATTTTTTGTTGGCTATATGTAATCTGGCCTGGGGCAGCAATATTTAAGTTTGCATTTTTGCCATTTGGTTGCGCTAACAGTGTTGCCTGGCCCTCTATTGATAATTGCATAGTATGTAGGACCATATTCTGCATTTGGGATATAAATACAGTAGCAGTGTCGCATCTGATTCCTGGAAGAAAAGCAAAGAAGACAATATGCTCAGATCCAAGCTTCAAGTTAACAAAGGAAAGACGACACCAGCAACTAGGACCTTTCTGTTCATACGAATCCAACCATATACAAAAGCTGTGGTCCACAGGTCATGTACCAAAGGTCCAATTCAACAGAAAGGTTACATTTTATACCATATTTTGGCTCATCATTTTTGCATACAAAAGGAAACCTGTCGTTGGACGTGGAAAGGAAGGCTCCAAGAAGTCCCTGGACTGTGGTGGCCGTAGTAGTAAGAGCGTCTTCAGCTGCAGTGTCCAAAGGGCGCCCTCAAGGGCTGTTGCCAACTTAGACAGAAAGACGTGCCCAGCCGCATGACCCTTTGTGTCGGGCGCGGCCCAATAGTGTGTCCGGTGCGCCTAGACCGTCTCCATCCCACATGGCTCCTTGAGGCTGCACCGGACAAAAGCCACCGACGACGTGCCAAAGAATGGGCCATCCCTATTGTTGACAGAATCGTTGACGTCGACATTGCGCTCCTTTTCGCGCTCATTGCCTTCCGAGACGGCGCGCTCCTCATCGCATGTCTCCTCCTACCCCGCCCCCAAACGGGAGGTGAAGGATGAGTTCACACCGCTGGCGAGGCGCACCCCGTTACGGAGAATCATCATCGGCGAGCCATGTCACCCCAAGATGGAGCCGGAGGAGATCGGGGGAGTCTGCGTTGGCCGCCTACCTCCGCCATCAATGGCTCCTGGCGAGTGTCGCCAACCCCCAGAACATGCCTGGCTATGACTCGGTGTGGATGGGGTCTGTGAATGACCATGACTCTTGGCAAGGGGTGATCGCGTCCTCCATCCGCTAGGCTGGCGGGGAGTTCGTTGACCGATGGCTGACGATGTGAGCAGCGTCATCAAGGACGAGCCCACCGATGAGCCTGGCGACCACGACAAGAGGAAGCTCAACGACGACGAGTGCCGCTACTTTGAGTTCTACTATCGCGGGAGCCGTTAGATTATTTTTAGTTAAATTTCGTTTATTTACTCAAATTTCATTTGAACGATGTAAACTAAAAATTAAAATTTTAAATTTCCGATTTTTTTTTTTTAAATACGTTTGGAGCATGCGGTTGAGAATAGCCGTGCCCTAAACCCGGTACCACGAGCTGACGCCCCTAATAGCTCGATCCGGCAACGCCGATTGGGAGACGCGGCGGCTGGAGATGCGCTAAGGTTTGGTTCTAGGGCGTTTGGGATATTCCGGTTGGGTGCTGCCGCTCCGATCTGGACGTCGACGTCGACGGCGACGGCGACGGGTGCACCCGTTGGGTCAGGGATACATACGTAGACGGGCCAGTTTCGTCTAACTTCGGATAACTGGGCGCTCCTCCCATGGGGATACGCATTTGCGTGCTTGGATATTCCGGGCTGTCTAGATGAATGTTCCCTAAAATATTCCAACTTGGTCTTTCTTTGCGTGGCGTCCGCTTGACTCACCTAATACTGATGTAGAAGTCCCAATACATAAACAGTTTTAGAAGACTTAAGGGTGACTAGCTGCTGTAGGGAAGGTCGTTCTTTCCTGTGTCTCACACAATGTTCGTCGAGGCTATTTTTTAAGTTTGACCAACTTCACATGAAAATTAGCGATATTTACAATACCAAATTAATACTTCGATCCAAATTAATGAGCTCGGATTTGTTTATACCTGATTCGATGCATTGGAGTCCTCGTTCTAGATTCAGATGTATTAGAGAGAGTATATCATTACATGCAGTCTCAAAAAACTAATTTTATGTCATAAATATTGCCACACTTTTTAATAAACTTGATCAAACTTAAGAAATTTTAAATTAAGACAAAACCTAGAAATACACTTATAGTATGCATCATGGTGCAACACAATTTTGTAATTTTAGTTTCAAATATAACTACATGTACCATGCAAAAAATAAATAAATAGACCGAAATAAATCAGCATATTTGAGAAGTGAACATTATTAGCACTTGTAGACTTTTTGTGTACAGGTTGCAGTTTTGCAACATAATAAATCGTTATCTATATCTATCAATTTTTTTTAAAAAGAAAAGTGTGACTACAGACATTGGCTGGAGGGTTAGAAATCCACATTGAGAACAAATAGTTATTGAGAAATTTTATGATGTATCCACACTCATCTACATGTCTCATCCTCATTCGAATCCAAGATTTTGGTTTATTTAGTTGCTCACATGATTAAAAAATAATTAATAATTGAAAAACACATACAAATCGCAGATAATAGAAAAATTAAAAAATGGCCTCTCAGTCTCAATCATTACACAGTGCCCACTGCCCCTCTTCGTCAGTTCTGTTCACTTCCTCCCTTTCTCCGTAAAGCATAAAGACCCCAGATTCCAGTCCCGAAGAGCAAAGATGTCCAGGAAACAAGCACCCCCTTTCCAGCTCTAACCTCTTCTTCTTCCAACGGGAGGGAAGCGAGCGGATGGAGCGGCAGGACGATGGCAGCGGCGGCGGAGGCAAGATCAGGATTGGTGTCTGCGTCATGGAGAAGAAGGTGCGCACGTTTTGGCAGAGAAATTTCGAGTTTCTCCGGCTGGCCGCAATGCGAGGTTGGTCGCTCGCCTCGCGCAGATTATCTGAGCGCTTCTGCCATTTGTTTCTTCCTGTTGGAATTTCTTCCAGGTGTCGTGCTCTCCCATGGAGCAGATTCTCGAGAGGCTGCACGCGTTCGGCGAGTTCGAGGTATGGCTAGGATATCTGTCGTTCTGCTGGTCTTCGTGCGGAATTTTTTAATTCTGCTTTGAACTGTTCACTTATTTTGATGGTCCTGAAAAAGAGCAAATTTGACCGACGACAAGAGGAAAACATATCTCTTTAAGTGATGAGATGAAATGAAAAATTCAGAAATTCCTGAAGGATCTTGATGATGCCGAATTGTATGAACGAGTTGCAGAGGCGCCAACTGGAGTATTGGTTTGGTTCCTGAAGGTTTATTATGGCATTATCACTAGGGGTCAGTTGGGGGAGAAGTTCTGTGTCTTTGTTTCTGTATGCAGGGGTAGGGAAAATTTGCTAGAGGACACCTTTATTTTCCGGCGTTTGCTAAAACACACCGCTGGAATGTGTCTTTGCTGAGTACCATTATAATTTCATGGCACATTTGCCAGGACACACTGCATGCCACAAATGGAAAGTTTGACATATGTCCGGTTTGAACACTTTTTTCTCTAATTCAAATTCACCAAATCCAGCATATGCATATACCGAACATGAATTAGAAACTATACGTAAGTTCATATCAAGTTGGAAAATCGCCAAGTCGCCATCCATTGCAGCATGCAGCATCGTGGTTAAGAAAAAAAATCAACGAGGGAATTGGGAAAAAGCTGGACAGTTTTTTTTATGTGAAACATCTTGCATTTCAATTAAAATTCTAGACATATTTGCAACAAGGTAAAAAGGTCTAAAACGTCAAACTTTCCGTTTTGGGCAGTACAGTGTGTTCTAGCAAATTGTCACGAAATAATAATGGTACTGGGCAAAGCCACATTCCAATAGTGTGTTTTAGCAAACGCCAGAAAATAACGGTGTCCTATAGCCTAGAGCCATTGCTTCTATCCTTCACGTATCAGCAACAAAATTTCATTGAAGCACACAAGCGTGTGCGTAAATATAATGCGACCATATGAATTTTGAACCCTGGTGGATGGAGTTATTCACCACAACTCCCAGTCACCCACCAGCACCAGGTGGTGGTTCAATCTAAATTAACCCCATTTTTCGAAAGAAGCTGGACCATTTAGTTCGTATTTCTGACAGTATATCAGATATTCTGTTTAAGCCCTTAACCCAAGGTCTTCATGTGTATCCTTATTGCCCTGTTTCTGTTCAAATGTTTGAAACTAGTTTGTTAGCTAAGTTATTGTCCTGGTCATCAAGACTGTAAATAATATGCATGCTTTGTGTACACAGATTATAATTTTTGGTGACAAGGTAATTCTGGAAGATCCCGTCGAAAGGTATTCCTGAAAAATGTGAAGGGGAAGTCTTATCGGAATTTGAATTTCTTCAATATTTATTTTCTGAATATTTAGGAAGGAGGAAAGTGAGTATACACAGGCCACATTTTATTACACTCTTTTCTATCAATGCATTGAAACTCAAAGCTTTTGCGTTTTCGTGAATAAATTTATTACACAGATTTACAAACATGACTAGTGGATCATGCTGCACTACTTGAAGCATGAGGTTTAAGATTAATACTATCAGTTAACTAACTACTTCTCTAGCGTATCCATATTTATTCCTTGTGGGTGACCAGAAATATTTGTCTGTGTATTATAAAATCCTAAAATTTTGCATTTTCTGGTGCTAAATATCCATTATCCATGTACTTTTTAGCAGATTTAAGCATCCTATTACTACATGTCAGCATTTTGTTTCGTGACACCATCCAGTCAGCCTTTGTTTTGTGACACCATCCAAAGTGCAAGCTGTGGTAGTATTGTATTAACCACTGTTACTTTTTTGGCAGTTGGCCCTTATGTGACTGTCTAATCGCCTTTTATTCAGCTGGTTATCCACTAGAAAAGGCGGAGAGATATGCTGTTTTACGCAGGTTAAATGCTTTCTCATTCTTATGAATTCAAAACACTCGCTGCAAATATACATCAGATGATGACAATACTGAGTCTCAAAATTTATAGTTCCGCAGTATTCTTTATGTGCCTGTGAACATCTATGTGTGGCTTCTGTATGGATTCCTAGCTCTCGTCCAAATACACTCTTTCCTTTTTGTTTTAAAGGTTTGCACCTTTATTGAAAGTTACTCCGATACAGTTGATTGTTTACTCTGTACGGGTTTTTCCTTGGCAACAGTTTGACAGTTTAACAGATGGTTTTCTTAGTGTGTGTGTGTGTTTTCTTTTTTAGCTGGCCGGGTCTGGTCATCCGTTAATCTGTATCACTGTTGTACTGTAGCCCTTCTGTGGGCTTTGCTTTTCTATCTTAATGTACATATGTAATTCTCCTGCATGGTTTGAAAAAAACTAACTCTCTCCACAGCAACATTTTTCTCAAAGTTATATCTCAATTCCATTTGTATTCCTAGATATAAGCTCTTCTATGTCCTTTTCCCGTAATCGAAGAAATAAAAAAGTTCTTGACCGATCAAATATACTCTGTCCTCTGAATTGATTATCTATGCTGCAAAGCTGCAGACATGAACTTAATGTTTATCTAATTTTCTGTATTTCTGTTTGAAAACACACGAGCAAAGTAATTTTAATTTTTTTCGGGGATATAATTCTGATTAAAAAAATTATTACATACTTTACCTTAAAGGAGTTCTGCTATCTAATTTAGCCATATTTTATATATTTTTATTTAGGCCTTTTTTGGTCAATGAGTTGGACCCACAATACCTGCTTCATGACCGCAGCAAAGTATACGAGGTATTGATATCATAAAGACTGGCACTTGGCACATACAGATATATGCTTATTTCAATGCTAATTATTTTTGGAGCTCAATGAGTTTCTTTTTCTATACCAGATGCTTTAAAGCTGTATTACTTCTTTCTACTTTCATGGGGATGGCAGTTTAAACTCTTTCATAAGATAATTTTTTATGAAATAGTGCACAAAAATGTAGTATCAATATGACAATATCATCTCTGAACAAGTATTGTGAACCTTAAAAGTCCAAAGTTTACTTTGAAATTATGACTTCGGTTCTTCTTTCCGGCAGCGTATTCATGACTATGTTAGATTCTTTGATTTCCTGATACAACAGCACCAGCCACCCGTAAAACATTCTATAAAAGTATGGAGAACAAAATGGTCTTTATGTTTACAGAAAAATTAATGCACTCTTGATCCAAGATGTTGATATTTCTATTTTTTTAGCACCTCAAATTGTTCGGAGTTCCTGTGCCTACTTATGCTGTTGTCAGAAGACTGCATCCTAATCAAGAGTTAAACTACTTCACGGAGCATGATGATTTTATTGAGATTCATGGAAAACGGTTTTGGAAGCCTTTCGTGGAGAAACCCATCGATGGTAACAACTCTTGAATAATAAGTTTTGTACTCTGTTCTTCCACTATTTGGTGTCTGTTCTTCACTGCCTCACACTAAGAATTCTTTCAGCCCAATACATGCATACCAAAAAACTAGAATATTTGGTGTTAGTTTAGTTTACAAAATCCAGCTCACATAGCAGAGTACGACTCACACTGCAAAGATCTTACATGGATTGAAACCTTTTTTAAGTGTATGGATTGAAAGTGGGCATGCAAGTATACGCTTAGGGCCTAACCTACACAAACTCGTAACTATCTCCTTAGGAGTTAGGAGTGCTTAATATTCCATTTAGTAAACTATCATCAAGCCTCTAATCAACATGTATTGCTATGCATCATGTTTTCTTAAGTGAAAAGTAGAGGATTACCTAGCTTTTTTTGGCATTATATGAGTTCCATAAACACAGAGAATAGTCAAACAACTGAAACTAGGAAAAAAGTGAGAAGCAAGACGAAACGAGACACAAATGCATCTATGAACAATAAACAAAAATCTAGAGCTGCAGGGTCTAGTTCCATGGCTTTCTATTAAAAGAGAACACAACCATGATCACTACTTCTGCATATTCCAAAGTTACTGCAATTTTCATTGTCAAACTGTTGCTCTTGACTGCCAGACACCTTTTTCTTACTTTCATCTTGTGAAGAAGTATTAGAATAAACCTGTTGGGGTTCTAACTAATTTTATTGTATGAAGGAGATGACCATAATATAATGATATACTATCCTAGCTATGCTGGTGGAGGAATGAAAGAGCTGTTCCGTAAGGTATTGTTAGACTTAAGTTACATTTCCTGCAAAAGGTCTTAAGTTTACACATATTTCTTGCTAGAAATTTGCAATCAGGTTCTTTATGTTTACGAAATCCAACTTGATATCAGTCGTTACTACAGCATTAGTATTTTTTCTTTTTTATTCATAAGAGGAATACTATTATGTAAAGACCTAAAACAGGCTACAGACGAAGCACCCACAAAAATAGGCCTACTCTAACACAATATTTGTTATAATTATCTAGCATATGATCTGCTTTATGTTCTAGCACTCCACCTATCTGTTTCGTTTCTTAACTGCTGTCAGTCTTCTTTGCTGCCACTCTTGCATAGTTCTTTGCTATATGTGTGATGTAGTATGAAATGGAAAAAAATGCTAATATATTTTTCTTTACATGGTTAAGGAATACCTGGCTATTTTTTGCTCAAGAAGGTCTCGTGTTCCATAGGCTACACATATGCATGACTGAGTTAATGTCTTTTGTTCATCAAATAGTAGTAGCAAGTTCTTCAACTCCATGTCTACCTGTACAGGCCCTGAAAATGCACTGACCAGATGTAAAATTCCCCCAAATATTCATGCATAGGTTGGGAATAGATCTAGTGAATTTTATCCAGATGTTAGGAAGGTGAGGCGAGATGGATCTTACATTTACGAGGAGTTCATGCCTACAGGAGGAACAGATGTGAAGGTGACAAACTTCAAATTTATTACTAGTATATTTTCCCATAATGCTGCTCTCCTGCGTAATATGTGAAATGAGGGTTTTACAACTAGCTTACACTGGAATAAAAAGTATACAGTCATCAACATGTGTGACCATTAAAGTATGCAAGCAACTCATGTCATAAACACTTTAATTTACTTCGGCGTAAAAAAGGTCACCCACCAAACTAATTGCAAAGCTTTTGAACACTTCCTGGTCACACCAAGATTGCAATCATGCTTGTACTATGTCATCCCCTAATGTAATAATATTTACTATTAAATTGGAATCGGTGGTGACGACACATCGCCTACTTTACATTTTAGTCCCTTGATTATTGCTAAATTAACCCGCAGACCCTCCTGGATCATTTGTCGTCTCTTTTCAGTTTAGCCCCTTGGTTATTGTGAAATAAGCCCGAAGTCCTTCCTCCCCAAACTCATGCCACCATCAGGTCGCTCCCTCGCTGCATCATCTGCTCCCTCATCGATGAGCCGATCTCGTCCTCCTACTCCGGCGTGGCACGCCGCCGTCGCGGGAAACCACCGCAAGCCGCAGCCCCCAAAAGTAACCAAAGTGAAAACAGACACACGAATTGTCCCGAAAATCAAGTTCCTAGGGAGAACTCTAATCTCCATTTGAGAGGTCGTGGTCAAGAACATGACATGATCCCGCGATTTAGCCAGCTTTTCCCTTGAGCAAGCCCAACAAACTACTTGCTCACTTCACTATTTGAGAAACTTGAGGCATCTTCCAACCTTCACAAACTTTCATGGAGCAAATCCATGACTTGGAGGCTTCTGAGCGACCATAGCCGACTAGGGTTTCCTCCAAGAGAGGTGTCCTACAAAACAATGTCCATGCCTTGATTTTAGGTGCCTACTTGAAGATGTGTCCTTTCATGTTAATATCAAGGGCCTTGGGAACCCAAATGGAAAGGGGACTTTAAGGATATCCAACATTACGAGCACCGAGAAATTTAGCAAATACAATCTCGTCATTGCCCTTACGTAGCATATAGGATGGGTTAAAGGTGCTCTTTTTATCAGTGGTAGTTGTGTTGCTCCTATTAGCATCACCACCCACCTTGTTGCCCTCATCAACCCCCTTTTGCTCATCTTGCACAAACATGCCCTTCATACACCTTGGTCAGTTGTTTCCAAGGTGAAAAGCACCTCAATCAGCTCTTGAGCAATTGAAGAGAATTTCAGAAAGGAGGAACTTGGATATACTCCCAAGTTCAATGGCAAGAGCAAACCGTGGTTGAGCAATCAACAATAAAGTGATTGGGATCGTCACAGTTGTAGCAAAACCTCTTCGGCTTGGATGAGCATCGCTTGTTATTTTTACCTCTCATAGTCGTGAAAGGCTTGAACATCTTTGTCAAAAGGGCCAGCTCCTCATAGAATTGATCGGAGGGGCCATAATTAACAACTTCTTGGCTCACTTTTTTGGGTGACTAGCTTCTTAGCCTTGAGAGCAATATTTCCCATCTTGTTTGATTTAGCCAAGTCTTTGGTCTGCTTGGCGGTCCCAATCATGTTATGGGTGACAAACATGCCTAGAACATCCTTGGAAGTGAGAGTATCATAGTCGGGTCTTTGTTGGGCGGAAAAAATGGTAGGTTGAGGGATAGCCATTGCTTCGAGAAACTTGTCCACAACATCGGGATCTTCCATCGCACTTACATATCCCTTCAATGCAACCGCAATCTTGTTGAGTCTTGGGCACACAGCTTGATGAGTCTCATCATCTTCACAAGCGAAACAATCAAAGTTACTTCTAAAAAAATCTCGATTGGAGTGCTTGATGTTTGGGTTTCCTGCATGCATGACTTCAAGTGCATCCCAAATTTCTCTTGCACTGGTGCATGTGGCAATCAAGGGGAAGATCTCCTGTGACATGGCCTTTTGAAGCATATCAAATGCCTATGCATTGAGTTGGCCATATCCTTGTTCTTGGTTGGTGAGATCCTTCTTACCTTTGAACTTGAAACCTTTTTCTACAATTTCCCAAAGAAGGTGAGCACATTTATAGTGAGACCTCGTAGACATTTTCCAATGTGCATGTGACATCAAGAGTAGGTGCATGGTTGGGATTGTGAATATGCAAGGTGGAGAATAGTCGTGAGGCACGACATGGTAAGTTGTCGTGGATCTCAACGTGGCATCCTTTCTCATAGCTTCGAAGTCTTTTTCCCCCAACATATCTAGGAACTCATTGAAAAGAGCTTTCTTATCGGCCTCATCCAAAGGAGTCTTACTGATAGTGTCTCACATCCTTACTCTTTAGGCGCTAGGACGGAAAGCCCTAATAAAGAGTCCTTGCCTCTTATACCAATTGAAGGATCATGGATGGTTGACTAAAGAGGGGTGAATACGAGACTACATGAAAGATACATAAACTTAAAACTTTCCTGATCTTTTCCCTTTTTCCATTAGGAGTCTCCTCTAATCAATGTTTCCATTCCACGGGGCTAGAAACCTGTTGATAAACCTTATAAACATAATTAGCCCCCTAATCATTTGTTATCAACACCAAAACCCACTTGGGGGGTAGGTGTCCTTTCAGTCTGGCTATCCCCCAGTGATGATGGTGTTCTGCACTGTTCCCATCCTAAAGGCGTTGTGGGGCACTGATACATGCTGCCAAGATGAAAATTCTGGACTTGGCCTCATTGGTATGCAAGTCGGATTCCTTGTTGGAGGTCATGTGAATACTAGCATCCTCTGCACCTCATCGCTGCAAAGTTGATGTTGCGTGTGGATGATCTCTTGGCTGCATCTGGCATAGAGGTTACAAGGGACTTGTCTTTGGCTTTTATTGTGTTTGGCAACCTGCCATCCAGTGTCCTTTTTTTTACGATTTTATAGGATTTGTAACAATGTAGTTGTATGCATCGTTTAGTTGGCGCACGGACCAATGAAGTTTCCAATTTCTAAAGAACTTCTGTAGTTGTATGGCAGTATGGATACATTTTCTTCTTCTAAGGAATTCAGCAATAAATAGTTAGATATACTCTCACTTTCGTTAACTGAAAATGGGTAAACATGAAGTCATTGCCTTATGTTGTAGGTTTATACAGTTGGGCCAGGATATGCGCATGCTGAAGCTCGTAAATCACCAGTTGTAGATGGGGTTGTCATGAGGAATTCTGATGGAAAGGAGGTAGGATTCACCTTATTCTATCATTTAGTCTTCAGTGTTTTACATGCTGAAGAGTTTAGCCCCTTCTATGTAAAATGGTGAGTGTGTTCCTTTATTTGCTGTTTTGCCTTAGTGTAACAGCATTTTAATGTATTTGGTATCTTGCCTGAAGGTGCGTTATCCTGTTTTACTGACCCCCACTGAGAAGCAAATTGCATGGAATGTTTGCCAAGCCTTCAGACAAGCGGTATATTCAAAAGTTTTCTAGCTATAACATCTTTTTGTTTTTTATTTCTATTTACTGTCTAATATGATGGAAATGTGCACTGCTTCAGAACTTATGGGCTGTTGGGTATCACTTGAGAAGTGGATACAATTGTTGAAATCATTGTCTATGTTGAAGTGTATAAGTGGATTGCACTAGCCCTTTCCATCAGTTCGGAATTTTGATTGCATTGGCTAGTGCATGAAGCTTGACATGGTATCAGAGCCTAGGGTCTCGAGTTTGAATCCCGGCTTTTGCAATTTATCCTAAAATTTCTCTTGCCCCCTCAGTGTCCACGTATATGTGACAGTCAGAGAAATGTTTTCTGGGTTGATCATAACTCAGTCAGACCTAGGAATAGACTTAGTTTAAGATATTATCTTTGTTTCATCAGTTATGGATATGGTATTTTATGGTAATTAGTAATTCTCCCTAAAAATAACAATTAATTAGTAATTTGGAAGAAGATCTATATCTGAATTTCCATGTACATTTACACCATGCTACTCGTCCCTCTTTCTGTAGGTATGTGGCTTTGATCTCCTAAGGTGTGACCTCGGGGAGGCAAGATCTTATGTATGTGACGTGAATGGCTGGAGTTTTGTGAAAAGCTCATATAAGTAAGCATATTTTTTTGTTACAGAAACTATTGTAACTTTTTCATTCATTAGTATGACCAGAAGTCCTTAGTATGTCTTATTTATCTCATAACTTCAGGTACTACGACGATGCTGCATGCATTCTGAGGAAAATGTTTCTTGATGAGAAAGCTCCGCATATTTCATCTACCACTCCTGCTAATCTTCCATGGAAAATCCGTGAGCCAACACAACCGCCAGATGTTGTAAGAGGTCGAGAAAGGAGAACTGTGGGCATACCTACGCAATCGGAAGAGTTGCGCTGTGTCATAGCTGTTATACGCCAGTAAGGATAGTCCTTAAGAATCTCAAAATTTGTAAACCATCAAACTGCTTTCTGATACTGTAAATTATGCAAGTGGGGATCGCACACCAAAGCAGAAGGTGAAGCTGAAAGTAACTCAAGAAAAGCTTCTAAAATTGATGCTAAAATACAATGGCGGAAAACCCCACACGGAGGTGTGAAAACTAGGTTGATTTTATCTGGGTTTTCTCAAAGCCTTCATATTACTGCTGCTTGACAAAGTTTCTGTTGTTATAATTATGCAGGCGAAGCTTAAAAGTGCCCTGCAGCTGCAAGATCTGTTAGATGCAACAAGGATCCTTGTACCACGTTCTAGGTGACTTTCACGAACCTCAATAGTACTCTACTTTTATGGTTTATGGAGATTTAAGCTATCACTATGCCCCCACTTCCTATCTTTTCGTCCAATCGGTGCTCAATATTATTAGTTCTGTGGAAAATGCAAGTAAGGTACTTGTTAAGATCATGTATAGCACATCACCATCAAATTTTGTACGAGAATTGGGGTTACTATGTTATGTTGCATTGTGACATTGAATTGGGTAAGAGAATAGTTGTCATATTTCTCAAAAATCACTTACAGGTAATATCATGTCAAAAGTGCATCCAAAATGCCGTCAGTCACAAGCAGGGCCCGCACTATGTTCTCAGCATCTGATCGCCATAATGCTACTACCTTATTATTGCTCTAATGTTTGGAACATAAATCACATTTCTTTAATATTATTTCTCTTGTGTGTCCTCAATAAATATGAGAAATTGCTATGAACTTCAGATCTGGTCGTGAAAGTGATAGTGATGCTGAAGTTGAGCATGCAGAGAAGCTACGACAAGTTAGAGCAGTTCTTGAAGAGGTAACACGGTTAATCAAGTATTTATGGGGACGGATCTAGTAATGTTTTAGATGGCATGGCCTTGTATATCATGTTTACCTTCAACACAAGCATAAAAGGCATTCTGCAAATTAACCTGTTTTATGAGAAGATACTAGATTTTAATGCTGCCTAAAACTCGAATGACATGCTTAGCCGCAGCTTCAGTGTGTTCGTCACGATGCATTAGATGTCTATTTCCTTAATTTATGCTTGACGGCACGTACAAGTACACGATTTCTGCTAAGAAAAATGTTATTTATCCAAATTTATCGTATGAAACGCACTTGTGCTAAGTATATAGGAATATGATAGTGAGGTATAGACTAGACATGTATGTATAATTTTCCTATTACTACATGTATACATTAATACATGTGTGATGTGTTGTGCATGTTTTTCGGTCCTTGGGTATTATTTCCTTTGCAGATGCAATAATGTTTGCTTCCATTAAAAATTAGTTCCCTGTGGCCTTCAGGGTGGTTATTTTTCAGGTATTTATAGGAAAGTACAGCTAAAACCATCAAACTGGGTCCGTGTTCCTAAAAGTAGTGGAGAAGGGGTGCAGGAGTTACCAATCGAAGCCCTCATGATTCTTAAGTATGGTGGTGTTCTAACCCATGCAGGAAGAAAGCAGGTTGACATTACTTCACATGTTCAAGTTTCTGCTATATTTGGTTAAGTCGCTGTTCGATGAATACAATGGGTACCTTGCCAATACAACTCACTTAGATGTTATGCATTGTTTGATTGATTCTTACTCTTTTTAGTGTTAACTCAATGAAGTCACATCTCAGTGTACAAATATTCAGCTTACTATTTTATAAATATAGTAGTTGTTAGTACTATTTTATCTCTAAAAAGTAAAAACTTAACATGCCTGATTACCTGTCGGTTCATTTGCGTAAATTCTTGCCAGGGGGTTTCATATGCTTTTTTAATTGTGCAGGCAGAAGAGTTGGGAAGATATTTCCGAAATAATATGTATCCAAGTATGCCTTCATAAACCTTGGTCCATTTTCTACATGACATTGTCTACGTGCAACATCACTCTGTTGGTTGCCATAGAGATATTTGGCTTTAGCCGAGAACATGTCTGAACTGAGTAACTAAACATTTTCCATAATGTATACCTCTTAGCCTGAACTTCACTGCAACAATTTTTCTTAATATTGCTGCTCCATGTGCGCCTTTGGCTACCAATTTGTGATCAAGAATTAACTTAACCGAAATAATCCTTGCTAAATTTTCAGTTGTTCTGGTCTGGTTAGGTTCAGCTTGTTCAGTTCAGTTGGTTTACTGTACGGGAAATTGTATGTTGATGTGTTTTGCTTATCATCTCCTCAAAACAAATCTCCTTTCTTTTCTTATTTTTAGAGAACGGGTAAAAGCTTTTCAGATCTTAACATTAAGCAGAAAATCAGTATAGACAAGACCATAAAATCAGTCATAGACAAGCCCACAGGAAAGACTCACAAAATATGGCTGAAAGCAAGTGCCCAACGCTCAGATTCCACTTTGAACCCATCTAATACAGATGCTATGCCATTGGATCCTGGTTAAAAGACCTTGCTGTTGCACTCTCGCCGTGTAAACCAAATTTTTTATCGCTCTCATTTCCATCTTGATCTTCAGTACCTTATTTCCTTTTTTTTTGGCTCTTTCAATTTGATTTTTATTTCAGTTCAGACTTCAGTAAAACAACTCCAGAGTTGTTTACCATCTGAAAGCACAAAATCAGCATAACGATCTTCATTTCCTTAAATGGCCAGAACCACTCGCCGTCATTCATTCCATTCCTGTGACGATTGTGTTAATTTGTGCAACTTTGGTTCATTCAGGTGAAGGACCAGGATTGCTTCGCCTGCACAGTACATATAGGCATGATCTTAAAATATATAGTTCAGATGAAGGCCGTGTCCAGGTAAATGGTAGTATCTCTTCTTGCAATCTGGGATTATCAAAGTTAAAAGACAAGGAATATTAATCAAAGTTAGAAGACAACGAATATAAAACATAAACAGTTTCCCACTTCTATGTTATGTTTGTATGGTATGTCATGGTGCATACCAGGTTTTACGATTTCGGAACGGGAACCAAAACCGTCAGCAGGCCAGTTCAGATAAAGCAGCTTTTTTTGCCTGTTTCCAGTAGAGAGTTTATTCTTTGCAAGATCGATTGCGTGCATAATCCGTTTGAAAGGGTGAAAACAATGAACCAATGGAGATTCAGAACTGGTAGGAATTTCTGAACCATGGTCCATATCAATTGATAATTTGATACTGACAAATAGATCGAAGAATTTCCCTGTCATGTACTCCCTCCGTTTTAAAATATAAGATGTTTTAGGTTTGTGAAGAAAATGTATCTAGACTTGTTTTAGTGTGTAGAGAGTAATAACTAACTCTTATTCTGGGTTTCTGTGGATATAAGTACTCGTTGAACTGGTGACAAATTTTACTTATATTTGCATTACAACATGGTACCACGTACATGATTTAGGCGAAAGGTATCTCCATTTATATTATTAACTAGCAAGTCTTGTAGTTCCACTTTTGGTAAGTCCATATTGGGTTGTTTTAGTGTTATATCTGTGGCCTCTATGACATGCCGTAGAATAGTCTAGCAACGAAAGTAATTGAGTTCAAGTGGCTGTTTGGTAAATGTACCACATGGTAAGTGGTTATGATGTGACTCCTTGGTAGTATTTTGGATGCACATGTATCCAGAATGTTAACTGGCATTGGTGACACTCAGTTGGCTAGAGGTGCGAGTGCCTTCCCAGCCCAAACGGGTTCGATGCTTGACCTCTGTGGATGTACTCATGGTAGTTTCTACTAAAACATCCACTAGTACTAGTGCCTGTTGGTCGAGTTAAAAAAATTGTGATAAGATTGTTCTTTTGAACCCAACTGTAATTTTGGATTGGTTGCTTACATATTCGCTGTTTGTTTTATTATAGATGTCTGCTGCAGCTTTTGCAAAAGGTCTTCTTGATTTAGAGGGGGAGTTAACTCCAATCCTGGTCTGTTCCTCTTCAATACTCCCTCCGATCCATATTAGTTGACTTGGATTTGTCAAAATTTGGATGAACCTATATACTAAATAGTGTCTAGATTCATTCAAATTTAGACAAATGTGCGTCAACTAATATGGGTCGGAGGGAGTAATAGATGTATGTTGAGCAAAGCAGAACCTTAATTCACTGGATTTTGCTGTCTCCAGGTTTCACTTGTCAGTAAGGACTCGTCTATGCTTGATGGACTTCAGGATGGTACTATTGAGATAAATGAAGCAAAGGTCTCCTTCAGCTACCAATACCATAACTCATATGTAAATATTAGTTTGAACCTTCAAATTGGCTTGCCGATGGAACCAAAATAGCCATGATTTGCATCTCAGGCTATGCAATATTACTCATAGTACCCACTAATCAGATGGCACCAACTAAAAAAATTAGAGAGAAAATTAGAAGTGTGACATGATTTTCAAAACTGAAAGAAGTGGAACAACTAGATTGTTGGAGAAAAAAATCGAACCAGTTGTGGAAGTTCTTCGCATGAACAAAGATAAGCCAGTGAAACTATCACTAGATCTTGGATATATGTTGCTCATAGCATTCCATGTTGATATTTCCAGTATTTCTTAAAAGCCCGTACCCTGCAGGCTCGGTTGCATGATATTATCATCTCTTCGAAAGTTGCAAATGGTAGTGAACGTGCAGGATTTCCATGGATGGTTGATGGGGCTGGAGTGTCTACAGATGCTGCTCAGCTTCTAACAGATTTGGTAAATGCATTACATACCTTCTCTCATTTCCCTCGAATTCTAGATTTATACTGTATATTAACAATTTCGTGGTTCTGTGAAAATAATTACTATATGCTGACCTTGTTGGATTGATCCCTATTCCATGAAAATAAAAACTCTTGCTTGAGCCGGGAACCAACCTTTGACTCCAAATTTGGGCACCCTCATTGTCAATACCGGTGCATGTAAACCTGTAAACTGGTTGCAATGCTTCTTCATCTCTATTTCCCTCCAGCGAGTCAACCAGATAGTCCAGAGCATGCCAAAACTACCTCATTTCTTCTGGCTGCACCACAAACATCCATCAATATCTTCAACATACTTTGGACCCATGTGTTGACTAGCGTTGTGACTGGCCATCGCCATGGAAAATGTGAGGGAGGGAGAGACATATATTCCTTAAATTATGTCCATTATAATGATGGTAACTAGGCTGTCCTTGTCTGATCAGGCTAAGTTGACAAAAGAAATAACTGCACAAGTGAAGCTGCTTTCTGATGACGAAAATGAGGAGGTTGCGACAGATAGTGACTCGCCTAATCAACCTTATGATCAAGCGAAGGCACTATGGAGGACAGCAATTGACATGGACCGCATCGCTGCTGGTTTGCCTTGTGGCAGCGAAAGCTTTCTTTTGATGTTTGCCCGTTGGAAGAAACTCGAGAGGGAGTTCTACAACGAAAGGAAAAAGTATGTTTCCCAGATTTAACATTCTTGACGAGTGCTTACCTGCTTAGAAGTTCTTTGAAGAAAATACAGCCTACTTTAACCATTGTCAAAACTCCCACTACAATGCAGGCGCTTTGACATTACGCAGATTCCTGATATATATGACTCTTGCAAGTAGGTAACAGTATCCTCATCAGATTAATAGTTCTGTTTGGGTTTTCTTACTAAAAGAGCAGAATATGTGTTGTACCATACTCTTCCACAAAATTATCGCCAACAGTTCCACTCTAAGTTGTTTTGTAGGGTGTGGGATTGCAAGAGTAACACACATCTTTCCTGAAAGCTAGCTGTAACATAATTTCCACTGTTCCTCTTCCAACCAAATTTTGCAAACAGCTGCCACCTTTATTTTCTCATACAGATCAAATGAAAATGTTAGGAAATCTGTAGCCACCAGCCTTTTGGTGTCTGGCCACTTAATTAATCTTTTGTCGCACTGTCTATATTTCCATAATCAACTTCAGACCTACTTGAACAAGAAGAGTAGGTTAATGGCCTACTGTAGAAGTCACTTGGTAGACCTTTAACTTCACTGAAGGGTCATAGGGCAATAAATTTCTGATCCTCATACTCTAACTGTCGAATTCCCAAAGATGATCTAAGCTGCCCTACAAGTCTTTTTAGCCTTTATTGGTGTTATATGCATGCTGGATCACTTAAAAGTTCATCTGGAGGCATTGCAAAGAGAAAAAGAAAGAAATATACTTCACCCTACTGACACTGCATTGTCTTCTTGTTTTTCCTGTTTGCTTTCCGATGCATCTGCACCTGTCTCCGTGCATGCTTTTGTAGAAGCTGGCAGTTCTTCATTTCTGCACATCATCTTCATGACTTCATCTTTATGCTGACGAGTCATTTTTGTCTAATAATATTGTATATGACAGGTATGACCTTCTGCATAACTCACACCTCAACCTTAATGGTTTGCATGATCTCTTCAAAGTAACTAAGGTAAACTGAAACAGAACTGATGCAATACCCACTATTGATAAGTTAAAAGTGGCAGAACGGATGCAAACAGTGTAACACGAAAGGTGTGAATTGTGAAAAAAATACTTATTAAAAATGTATTTACTTGCTGGCTTAACAAAATTAAGTCTAGATAAGAAATGTACTTGTGAATTTGTTGCTTTCTTATTCCAATGCTATCTCTGGGTCCACTTTCTTCCCTGTATATCTAATTCTTTGTTATGTTACTATTCCACTCAGTTGCTAGCTGATGGTGTCATTCCAAACGAGTATGGGATAAATCCGAAACAAAAACTCAAAATAGGTTCAAAGGTACTTTCTTGTGCATTAATTCGGTAAATTGAGTTTGTTCTGTGTGCTGTATCTTTGTATAGTTGTATGTCCAGTTGTTCATTATGCAATATTTATTGTGAGTAAGAAGATGGAGATGCTTAGATAGGGAGGATACTGAAAATAAAGAGATCGATAACGTCTGGATAATCTGCAGACATTCTATTAATCGAGGCTAGATTTCTTTTTTACACTTTTGTTTTCTGGTCGAGATTATCGCAATCTATTTCTTCTGTCCTTTTCTGCAGATAGCACGCCGTTTACTAGGAAAGATTCTGATTGACCTGCACAACACCAAACGAGAGATTACAGCATCTAGTACGTGTCATGAACCAAAAATAACATCTTCTACAGATCGGAAGGAAAGAAGTTACTATGATAGTGTTAGGAATAAAGGTTTTGAAAGATCTAGCGCAGATGAGAAGTCAGTTGATCTAGATTCTCATAAAGAAACAAAATACTGCTTAGATCCAAAGTAAGCATCTTACTTCTAATTCTAGTAATTTTGACTTTAAATGATACAAATAGATATGCTAATAATCTGCAGATACGCAAATGTGGTGGAACCCGAGAGACGTGTTCGAACAAGGCTCTATTTTACATCGGTATAATAGACGATCTTCAACTTGTATTTCCTTTGTGCAAGAATACTTGCTGATGGAAAGTTGAGTTTTATAACTTGTTTATACCAAGCATCATAGAGCAATTTCGAAAATATTAATCATCTCATTTTTTACACTATAAAAAAATTACATGTGATACGTGTGACGTGTCCTAGAGTAATTTCCATGTTACCATTTAACTCCCTCATAAGCATGACTCAAGATATTGTTCTTGACAGGAATCACATATACATTCTCTAATGAACATACTTCGATACTGCTACTTGGACGAGTCTCTGAATGGAGAAGAGAGCCTTATCTGCAAAAATGCTTTAGATGGTCTATTTGAAACAAAGGAACTTGACTACATGAGTTACATTGTGTTGCGCATGTTCGAGAATACAGAGGTATTTAAAATAATTCTTAGCCATGCGTTTGGGTCCTTGTAGACTTTACTTGCTAAATTCACCAAAGAAAAGCAAATCACTAAAACTATTGTCTATCTCTCTGTTTCTAGGAAAACGATGTACTAGTAGGTTCTGTAAATACATCTGATTTCTTGCATGCTACCTGAGGCAATATAATAGCTACCAAATTGATCGGAAAACTGTGAAACCTATCAGGAAATAGCTATGTAATTTCCGTTTCTTGGTATAAACAAGTTATAAAACTCAACTTGCCATCACCATGCCTGGAAAATACAGAAAGCATTCCCGACTGAAATGCCAATAATTTTTCTAAGTCAGTTCTTTAAGTGATTTGGGGGAATATTAACTATCTATTTCTGTCAATGTGACCATGAAAATTCCCTGGAACAATTGGAAGATACTGCTGAACAGTCCAGTCATATAATTTTAGTGATGACACCGTATCCCTAAACAATCTAGCTGTACCAATATAATTACAATGATGGCATACAGATACATTGTGCTTGTGATGCTTCTAGGATTCATTCTATGGTGATTGTGTAAGTGAATAATATTGCTGGTTCGGTCCTATAGCTTTTGAGGCTTATGCTACCTGGGATTTCTTAACTGATTTTCTGGAACAAGTAGGAGTCACAAGAGATATATCTAACATGAAGCAATGCTGTTTTTTTAAATGGCACAACTATTACAGGTGCCTCTGGAAGATCCGAAGAGGTTCCGTATAGAGATGACATTCAGTCGTGGCGCAGATATAAGTTGCTTAGAGGTGATTTTGGTTGATTTAACCTAAATCCATTCTTAGTGAATGCATTAGTTTCATAAATTTCTTGAAATTTTTCCATGCAGAGTGCACATGAAAAAGATCCTTTTCTACCTGATGACCATGCAGTGCAAATAATGGAACCGGAGAGATTGCAAGAAGCCGGTTCATATCTGACCTTGGACAAATTTGATAAAATGACCCGCCTGTTTGCAATGCCAGCTGAAGATTTTCCTCCAGCTACTCCTTCTCAATGTTTGTCAGTCCGCTTTTGCAAAGATATTGAATTGCAAGGACCAAGACTGGTTAATCTCTAGCCATGTTACTGTTATCAAATATTACTACTTCTGGATAAAACCTTCTATTCATGTGTGTGTTTTTCTTGTTTTGTTCTCATTGCTTTCATTCGATGAAATGCACACATTTCCTAATAGCCTTAGTGCATTAGTACCTTTGCACCATGACATGCTGTTGTTGAGCCTCATAACCTAACAAGGTATGAAGATGTCAACAAGTTGGTAACGATTCCCATCTGCCGACTACTACTCCCTCTGTTTCAAAATATAAGATGTTTTAGGTTTGTGAAACAAATGTATCTAGACTACTTTTAGTATGTAGGTTCACTAAGGTTTGGAGTGAATTTACACACTAAAATAAGTCTAGATACGTTTTCTTTACAAATCTAAAACATCTTATATTTTGAAACGGAGGGAGTAGAAGTTGTGGCAGTTTGATGCCACTTCCGCTGTGTTACTGTTATTTTTTGACACCAAAACGAATGGTGTGGCGAAAGCGCTATTTTCTGGGTCAGTGCTAGACTTACCCATGGCATGGCATTGTTGTAAACGAGGCTAAAGCAGGCACAATTTGGAGATAGGTTATCATAAATTACATTAAAAATGAGTAGGATATTTACTAGATTATCGAAGAATGTGCAAAAAGGGGTAGGGAGAGATAGAACACGCCTAATCTAGAGAGTCAAGCCAGGCCTTCAGAGGGGCTGCAAGCTCCTCTTTCATCATAAAGGTCGGGAAAAAAAGGTCCCTTTTATCTGTTATATTCCTCAACTAGCTTTATGCCAATAATCTGGAGAGAATATATTGCCAAACCAATAACAAGTGCACTAGGAAAAGCATATGAGCCACAAGTTTTTTTAATGGCTACAAAACACGTCTATCCAGTCAGATATTCTTACAAGGCTGCTTTTCCGCTTTCAACAAATGGTGTAATTTGGCTATATCTTGTATGTAGCATGTTGTGACATTGACCTAGAACTTATTTCTTTTATCTTACCAACATGCACTTTACTACTTGAGATTCCCCTTACCTTTTTTATTGAAAATTTGTAGCAACATTAATCAGACGTGCTGAGTGATACCCCAACAAGGAAGAATCGTCCAGTTCAGCTGCAATGTGGTCTGAGCCACCATATTTCTTAATGAAAAAAGGTCAAGTAAATGTTTACCAACAAATTGAAGTTGATGAAGCACTCAACAGTCATCAAGATGATTGTTGATCCATATGAGTGGCCAGGTCCAAAGACATCGTTCTGCAGAAAGTATCTCGCTGACACTGAGAATGAAACCTGGTAAAGCTCATTTCACGGATATTGCAATGTCCAAATAATAGGTTAACGGTGTGTAGAGGATTTGTATCTGGATACTTTTTCTTCCATAATTTACAAAGACAGATTGATGTATGCCTTAAATTCCATTATTTTGCGTCTTTGGAATGATTTACAAGCAAAATTATGCTACTTTATATGCTGGCCAAGAACACTATTTTTCAGGGGGATTTCAGCCTCAGGTTCAGACTTCAGAGCCTTGCATGTAAATAGAGTTCGATTTTAAGTTGACGCTGCACCTCCAGGCTCAGAATATAATACTAGTTGTTACCTGTAGTGGTCCAGTTGATTCCTCTGCTATAGAGGGAGTACACCAGTTGAGAGTTGATGAAGAAAGCTTTACCAGAGCGATGCTTGTATTTTCCATTTTGCTTAAAGCACTTGTTAAAATATCTTATTTGCACAGAAAGACACGTTGTACTGGGTAATCACTTAACTCAATGAGAATTCCTCACATAGGTTACAGTTACATAGAGAAAGGAAATAGTTTCGGGCCGTGACCCAGTACTACTAGACCTACCTGGCTAGCCATAGGTTACAGTTACACAACTGGATATCCTAGTATTGTACAAGAACCAAGTTGATTCCTCCCTTACCTAGAGGAAAGCTGCCTATCAGAAGAGATCATCATAAGCGACTATTTCTCGTGCTTTATGGATCGCTCTTGGACCTAGTCTGGAGAGGATGGATGAAGCATCGCCCGCACCATTCTTCGTTGCACCTGCTGGGTCAGACTGAACTACGCTTTTCTGGTCATGTGGCCCCTCGCTTGCTTGTACAACTATAACCTATATCAAACAACAATGCAAGTACCAAAAGTTAGCAAACAAAGTGCAAGTACGATGAAAAATGCTTGACATGAATTGGGCCAGGAAAGTTTGCAACAATCTGAGTGGAGGAAGCCAAGATCAACAGAATCCAAACGATAACCTCATGCGGTTGATGACATTAAATTTGATGAAGTTGCTTAGTTCTTAGTCTGCATTGGGTTCTATTGTCGGCATTTCATCAGATTATTGTTATTTTTACCCCACCCACCCAGATTGAGTTATTTTTACCCCACCCAGATTGAGTTCTATTGTTATTTTTACCCCACCCAGATATCAGAGTGCCAATCCAAGTTTGCAGGCTCAATGAGTATGTCAAGATTAGATAAAGACAATCTACAATGCCTGAATGAGAATTTAAAATACGATGTCAGTGACAAAGATAAATGACCAGGTTAGCATCGCACATACATAAAGTGAGCTAAAAAAAACTACCAGCGTAAATCAACCTAAAAGGGGAAACAAAATACCAGTGCCTAATCTGAACTAGGTTCGTAAGAAGCGCCAAATAGCTTGTCTGCATCTTTACCATTAAATATGGCTGTTTTGCACTTTTACCTTACAAATCTAGCTGTTTCGCTACAACAAGTAATAAACCTGATAAAGGAAGCTCGAGTCTTCACCCATATGTTTAGCAAGTTAGCATTGGCCGAATCCAGCACAAATTTGGCTCCCCCTTGCTACTGAATCCAGCGATTCCCGACACCACGCTTCAGTAAAGAGATCTCTTTACCTTCTTGGATCGGATGGTGATGCCGCACTCGGGGTCGAGCGAAGCTTCAATGGCGGCCATGGCGGCGGCGGCGGAGCGGAAGGTGACGTGCCCCGTGCCCGCGGTGGCGTCGATGCGTGTGCGCGCGACGGGGCCGTACGCCTCAAGCCGCGACTTGAGCTCTATCACTCCGCACCCGGGCGGCAGCCCAGCGACCATCACTGAAGAAGGCTGCGGAGCCGCGGCCGGCGCCGGCGCCAGATCTGGAGCCGCCTCCAGCTCGCTGAACTCTGACTCCGGCGGGCCGCGCCGGCGCTTAGCCGGCGGGTCCGGGCTCGTGCGGCCGCGCTTGCCTCTGCGGCGTGAGCGTCGAGTCATGACTAGGGTCCGTACAGATTGGGGGGAGGGTTCGGACTTGTGTGGGTTTTAATGGTCTTTTTTAGCACGAGTTGCTACATTCATTGATTAGACCGAGAGTTTTACTAAAACAAGGCGAAAACTAGACCTCGTCTCCTGGTCGTTAGGGCATCTCCACCGAACAAACAGGTACGGCTCGATCTACTTGTGTATCTAATCTAAGCAACGGTTGCATCGGTCCGAACGCGCGCGGACAGCTCGAGTGTTTTATCCGTTGGTGTCGCTAGCCTACCTGTCAGCCACCGCGGCGTTGATTCGGATGCGCTACGTGAAAGGCTGACCGACGGCAGCCTGCGCCATTAATGGCGACGAGACGGCACACTGATTGGCTGAACACTTCAATGCCGTCTCTTCGGCCTCCGCGACGGCATCCGATGCCAGCCCTTTTTAACTGGCCGTCCGCGGCCATCTTCTCCTCAAAGAACACCATCCTCTCCTCCTCTGTTTCGTTCTTCACTACTTGTAGCTAGCCATGACCGGCGGCACTAGATCATGTGTGGAGGATATTTGTTACAAGCACACCACACACCCTAAAACTACGCGCAGCCGCCGGAGGCGAATGCGACGTGTTAGATACACCATTCGTCATAGAGAGAGCGAATGATCGTCTCTTGCACCTGCATGTCCTCTTTAGCTTGGTCAAGGCGGGCACGCAGGAAAGCATCGTCGGGATTGGCCCGCACCGCGTCCCGGGGGTCGCCGCGGACCAATGCGAGTTGGTCCCATCGTCGGTACTCCGGAAGAAAGACGCGTTCTGCCACCTCCATCGTGAAAGGCTCGCCGGTGGTCACGTGACGGTTGTAGAAAGGGCGATGCGGCGGGGGGGTGGGGGGGTCATCCTGTAAATCCGTGGGTGCCCCAGAATCGGAGGCGACAGCACGTCCGGCAACTTCGGCGGGTTCCACGAGGGCTTGGGCACCTCTTCTCTATCGGCGTCGGGGTTGACATGGACCTCGTCGGGTCGACGCCGGCGGCCAGGCATGATGGTTTTTTGTGCTGTCGGTGGTGCGGGTCTGGTCGTAGATAGCTCGGCGACCTCCCCTATTTATGGTTGCGCCTGGACATGGCGGGAAACGCCCAGAACTCACGGGAAGCGGTAGGAAAGAAAGACGGAAGACAGCGTGACGGCGGAAAGCCACTGGAAACACGCTGGCGTTGGCGATGGTCAAGCGCGGACAGATGGGTCGCATCGCTGAGCGCGGTCGGACGGACAGACAGGCCGGAACACGGCCCCAAGTCGATCACGGCCGGACCCAAACGGACAGAAACGGACCGTTTGGGGGCACCGAATAGGTCGACCTAGTGGAGATGCCCTTAGAACCAAAACCAAAAAATATAAAAGAAGTGGCAACAAACAAAATCAACTTGGGTCAAAGGGGATCTTCGCTCCCAAGGGTCGGTCCTAAGATTTTAGGGCCCGGGGCAAACCAATTTAGTGCCTTCTTTATATCTTTGGGTTATCGCGGTCGACATGACAAAATCTCTACTGAATTCAGAGTGCGTCTCATGAAGTATAATAGAAATTCTAAGTATTCTGTAATAACAAAGGCTTTGTTAATATTCATCTTATAATCGAGCTCATTAACAAAACTTATATTATCTCAGACCCTAATCTGTAATCTGTTCAAAGAAAAAAAACTTTTTGCTCTAACCCCAGACCCATGAAATAAAAAAAAATTGACTGATTTCTTCCTCCTTGCATCCTCTCTCTCCTTTCTTCAAACTTTTCCATCTAAATCCACCGAATGCCATGCCTGATCTGATTGCATAACATTAAAAATTGAAATCTCTATACTAGCTAACGTCCATACCTCTATTTTTTCCTTTGATTAAAGTCCCACGGTGTCCTAATTTTACATCTACTTATACCCTTTTACCAACAATGGAGGTTTTTCCTGATGAAGGGAGCAGCTGTACCTTTAGACTAGCCCAAATAGAGGTATCATAGATAGTATCATGCACTACATGCATGTAAAATGCTTATATGTCACTATAATTAATGATAAAAGAGATTATATTGTGTGTCACTATAATTAATGATGAAAGAGATTGTATTGGTATCATAGGTAGATACGGTATCATGGCACATAGAACTAGAAAAATTAATCTTAAATAAATCTTGTACACAATTTTATATTGAGATCCTATAAAACAATAAATACACTAAAACTATGATACTATTACATGATACTATGCATCACATCTATTGATATAACCAATATACATATAGCCACACAAATAGAAGGACCTATCACTCGAGCTCGTACCAAGCAACTTAACTATCAGGTACTTTTGTTTTTTAGAATTATTTCTTATATACATGAGAATATGATGCTGACTAAATCAGATGTATTTGTTATTCTTAGGAATAATGGACCTAGCATGGACGAGAGGGACAAGCATTGGAGCATGATCATGCACGGAGATGGCAGCAAGCATATGAGAAATGAAGTGGATGCTGTAAGTGGAGATTTCAGAATTTTGAAGCCACCATAATGAAAATTGAAGGCTTGGATGAAATCAATGGTAAGGAAATCGGTAATCGTTAACTGCTCAGTTGGCTTGGGAGTAGAGACTAATCAGAATTCGAACGATTAACTTATTTAATCGGTCGACTATAATCAGCGTAGCCTACAAAAATTAGCACCTAAAACACGTATGAATCCTCTTGCACCTCAACCATCTACTCTATTAAAGGCAGCCTTAAGCTCTCGAAAAAAGATCCTAAAGCGCTCCATCTCTTTTATCTGAGGTCTGGTCGGCAACTACGAGGAACTGGTCAACAACGACAAGAAAATGGTTGGTGATGGCAAAAATCGAGCTTCTGGAGGCAGAGATCGAGCGGGAGCTTCACAAAACCTACTTCATTGGGGCATGCTAGCATATACATGGACAATATGTGTTGATAATTTTGCAACTTTTTAGACCAAGTGTAGTGGTTAATCGAGAACATACCTAGTAATCAGAGTGTCAGACCTATTAATCAGGCTAAATTATTAACACAAACGATTAGTGGTAATCGACATGGTCAGGTCCCTAGTAGCGATTAGTCGGCCTATTAATTGCTGATTCGGCCTATTTTTTGAACAGTGAACGAAATATTCAAGACTAATACTTCATAAATTCGTCCATAGCTTAATATGGTTCTACGTCACCTTTATTTTGGGCCAGCCCATGTTATTTTCGCCGGAATTTAATGTAGATACTTTTTAGAGTCCATATTTGAGGGAAAAAGACCTTCTAGGGTTGGATTCGGCCACCATACCTATGGCTGACCGAAACCCTACCTTTTCCTCCTTAAATGCCCATCATAGCCGTCACTTTAGACTCGGATTTTATTTGGACTAAAAGTTAGCCATCGTTTCAACTACGCCAAGGCTCAAGCATCGGAGAGGCCTCTTGTACTTCGCACCTATATAGGATCCCACCTTTTACAATAAAGTTTTCATCTATATCCGTAATATCTTGATTGCAATATTAGTTCTTACTTATTCTCGATTTTATGTATAAATTAAGACCCTTGTTGGTCAGGCTGTTCGTGCTTCTGCAAGATCGGTAACCTCCAGGAGATTAGCCTAGCAATTGCATTGGCGCTCGTGCTCGCACGTGTAGTTAGATCATCAAGCCTTAACTTCACCCAAATTGACTATCATTATCTCATCGAAAGATCAGACACCTTTGCCCTATCACAGGTGGACTCTGTCAATAAGTTCCATGGCGTCTCGAGGTTTTTATGGTCTAGACTAGGTTGAAAACAGCAAGAAAACTTTTTGTTCATTTCCGACAAAGAGGAAACGAAGGGATAAAAACGGAAATGGAAGCGGTATTTTGCGGAAAAGGAATAGAAACGGAATATTCTAAATGGAAATGGAAAAGAAAATGAGGGAGCAATTTCTGATGGAAACAGAAATGGTAAAGAAATTCCAGAAAAATAAATACAAAAACTTTCTAAAAATATAACCAACTAGGCATATGTACAAAATAGTACTTTGCATTGGTGACTTATCTTGCTCTTGTCAGGCGGTCTACATGATACATGTAGCCAACCCAGGCTACATATTAATCGAGTGTCTTAGCATCTAAGTGAACCTATTTATGCAAACTTATGTGCTTGTCGAAGTATTGAATTACGTGTGTTACTTTATGTTTAATTGTCGCTTGTCGAAGTTGTCAGCTATTCCTTGTTCATTGTGTGTTCCTTTTGGTGTACAAGCCAAGATATTATTCACTCTTACATTCCAACAAAAATTGTTTGTTTTCATATCGTATATGTCCGGTATCCATTTCTTATCCGTCTCTGGTGATTTTTGATTCCATATTTGTTTTTGGAATTTTCTATTTCGTTTTCGATTCTGGCGAGACAAGCGGAAATGAAATGGCAATGCATGTTTTCGTTTGTTCCATTCCATTTTCAACACTACTATGAGGCCTTTCATAATGGGGTGTATCTTAGCACTTTACATAGGAGCAAATACAACTTAAGAAACAACTATATCACAATGGAGTGTTTCTTAGTTGTTGTTTCTTAGGGAAGTTGTATTTAATAATTTTAGTCTTTTGCACGAGTGTTATTGGATTATCCAAAAAATTGTCTGTTGTATATGATACAACAACCCTCTCTCTTCGATAAGTGGCATGCCACATAAGCAAAGTACCTAAGATATCGCGCTAAGAAACACCTATTATGAAAGGTCTGAGATGGATGATTGTCTATTAAGATACACAACTACCTAAGATAGAGCGCTAAAATACGATCCATTGAAAAAGGCCTAGAGTTTTGACACAGACTAATAGAACCTAGTTATGCCCCTCCCATAAATCTGACTCAATGGTGCTTCGGAATAAGTGGAAAAAGTAGCATTAAAATTACTTAAACTATTTGTTAAAAGTAAAATTGAGTATAAGTAGAAGAATACAAGAGAATGAATGCTCTGCAAGTTGCAAGAGAAATGAATGCCAATGGAATAAATAGCGTTTAAAGTTTTTATGGTGTCTGATTCCTAGGCATGAAAGTTTTTTTGAATGTGCATGCTTGGTAGTTAATGCAAAAGGATGTCATAATTAAATAATTTATGTCACTAATTATGAGATGGTGGTTTATTAATACTGATATGGTAGCTTTGATTAATTGACCAATGTCATTATAATTGTGTGAATGTACCAGTTTCATATTTAAAGGGTGTTTGAGATTACCTAAAAGATTGTTTTTCATTCTACACTCTTAAGTTCTAATAATTGAATAAGACGAATTAGTAAGATAACAAGATTACAATTCTAATTTATTTAGAGAGCATATGAAATTACCCAAAATATTATTTTCATTTTTTCACATTTGAGAGCTAATTATGAATAAGATGAATTAGTAGGATAATGAAATTACAACTATAAAAGTTAATGAGCAGATATTTTATTGGTATGATATTTTGAAGACACCACATATGGACGATGTGTCATTTGAGACACTTAATTGATCAATAAATAACATATTGATTGATGAGCATTAAATGGTATTGATGGTTCTCGCAATTAGACTGAAATACATTTTTGTGCTAGACATACAATGTCATAAATGAGTGAGTGGTACTAATAATGGATGGCTAGTGATGGTGCAATTTTGGGAGGGGTCATCCCTAGGTTCTCCTTCGCAATTCTCCCTAAAAGTTCCCCTACATACAGAATGACACATAAACATGATGTCACTCATGTGATGACCAAAAACTAAAAAAAAATTGTGAAACAAAAATAAAACATGTGAAACATCTGAAACTTGTGAAACAATCTCCTACTATTAAAAAATCACAAAAAATTCGAAACTTCGCTCATCTTTCCATCTTGGTTTACAGAAGTTTTATTTGTGTTCTAATTAGTAGGTTTGTGTTTAAAAGACAAAGTATCGCACAAATCTTAAAGCAAAATGGGTGGTTGATGGGAAACCAACACATGCCATCTCTGGTAGAAAAGAGTTTTCGCACATGTCCTATTGGGTATCCTCCTCATGTGGCTGTGAGGAGATGGACTTATGAAGCTTTTCGGTGGCCCAAATAGGAGCAAGATCCCACCAACCTTTAGGGTTATGACCATGGTTCATTCTGGACATTGCATATGAGGGAAGGGGAAAGATAAGCCTCCCATCCAGCCACCACAAGGTGGAGTGATGAAAATCCAGGTTAGCCTCCATTGGAGAAGAAAACCAAGAGAGAAGGGAAAGAGGATAAGTTGAAGGAAGAAGCTAAATCAAGAACGGGGCTCTGTCCACAAGGTTGTGAAGACCCAGATCTACTATCTTGTCTCCTTCAAGCTTTGGTTTCACCATCTTTGGTGAGATTGCTCTGATACCTAGCTCTTGTGCCCCAAATATTGTTGTTGGCATCACAGATTTGTGTGTATCTTAATGTATGAGATCCTCTAGTGCTCTCTGGAGAAGAACAAGTTGTATCCCCATTTGATAATAGTGGAAGAATATTTGGGTGGCTTTGGCCCGTGGTTTTTCCTCTCAAGTTGAGAGGTTTTCACGTAACAAGGATTGGTGTCACTGTGTGTTGATTTGTTGTTGCAGCTGCTGTTCTGAGAACCTCTCTCCTTACCATAGACATTGTATAGGGTCAGGAGAGAGCTTCTCACCAAAGGGAGACATTGTGAAGTGTCTTGTTTCCTCCATGTATGTTTGATGCATATGTCTCCTTCCGTGAAGAGCAATGATCCGTGAGTTAGCATATAAGTGGTGATGAAGTTTACACTAATTCCGCTGCGTATTCTCATATCATGCTTAAGAGTGTGCTAATCACAGTTAAGGGATAACCGGCCACTGTCCCGGTAATTTCCCCAACAGAGTGGTATCAGAGCTCAAGGTTTCCTCTAAGGTTATTGCTAGCTCGTAATGGCTTTGGAAGAAGACGCCACAAGTGGCATGATAAAACTTGTCTCTTCCATTTTCTCGTTATGGAAGCCCGTGATGGAAGACACCCTCTGTTGCAAGGATTTGTATGAGCCAATTATGAAAGACAAGATACGGAAATCCGGTGTCACGGAAGAAGAATGGAGAGTGCTGAACAGAAAAGCAGTAGGTATGATTCGTTTGTACATCAACCACAATATATTCCACCATGTTGCAAACGACACAAATGCATATGAGATGTGGCAGAAGTTGGAGTCAATGTATGAGAGTGAGACATCTATGAACAAGGCCTCAGTAATCAAAAGACTAGCCAAGCTTGAGTACTGGGATGGTAGCAGTGTTATTGAACACTCGAATGTTTTCCAGTTCCATATAAATCAACTCTCTTCCATGAATATCAACTTCGAGGATGAAGTGCAAGCATTGTTGCTACTGAGTTCCATGCTCAACAGTTGGAACATGCTTGTTGTGTCAGTTAGCAATTCATCTCTAGATGGGAAGCTGCCAATGGAGATGATGATTAATAGCATGTTGAATGAAGAAGCTAGAAAGAGGGGAAAGGCGATGCCGCCTCTTCTGATGCCTATGTGGCTGAATCCCATGGCAAGAATGACAACCATGGACGTGGCCAAGGCAAATCTCAGCATGGAAAAGACTATAAGTCTAGGGGGAAATCAAAGTCAAGATAAAGATCAGGAGTTACTTGCTTTTATTGTGGCAAGCCGAGACACAAGAAGAGCGATTGCAGAAAATATAAAAGAGATCTGCTAGAGGGAAAAGTCGAGAAGAAGGCCGAGCAAAAGGGTGAGAATGTTGCCGCCATGACTATAGAATGTGAGCAAGGTGAAGATTACCTAGTCACTGAAGATGAAGAATGATATTGTGTTGTTCGTGATGATTCCATGAGTTGGGTTGTGGATTCAGGTGTGTCCTTACACATTACATCACACAAGGGCACTATATGCATTAAGACAAACACAAGCTGTAGGTTAGTGCTCAATGACGTGAGACATGTTCCCGACATACAGCTGAATATGTTGTTAGTTGGAAAGTTTGATGACATTCTCCATGGAAGTTATTTTAGTGATGCAAAATGGAAACTCACCAAAGACTCTTTGATTGTGGCTCGAGGAAGTAAGGTTGTATCTATGTGACTAAAACTAAGCTATGCAATGATGTGATGAACGCCACCGAGATTGACACTTTGGTTGAGTTGTGGCAGAAGAGGCTCGCAAGAATTACCTCATGAGTTGAAAGGTATAACCTTGAAACCCTATGGACATTGTTTTGCTGGCAAACAAAATAGGGTTGCATTTCGTACATGCCCCCTGCATCATGCAGAGAATGTTCTTGACATTATGCACACTGATGTTTTCTCCATGACCAAAAAATCCCTGGGTGGAGAATTATAATTTGTGACATTCATTGATGGCCATTCCAGGAAGATATTTCTCTATGCATTGAGAAACAAGTGGCAGGTGCTCAACATCTTCAGGGAATTCCATGCCAAGGTTGAGAGAGAAACTGGCAAGAATTGAAGTGCGTGAGATCAGACAATGGTGGTGAATACCGCGGTCCCTTTAAGAGGTATTACATGAAGTTTGGCATCAGGCTTGAGAAGTCTCCACCAAAAACACCCCAACTCAATGGACTTGTAGAGAGAATGAACAGGACTCTTACCGAGAGGGTCACAGCTACGCTCTCATGCAAAGTTTTTTTACCTAATTATTTTTGGGATGAAGCTTTGAATCATGATATGCATGTACTAAACCTGTCCCCTCAGTTCCTCTTGAGGTGATATTCCTCAGAGTGTTTGGTCAGGGAAGGAAGTGTCATAGAAGCAATTGAAGGTCTTTGGGTGCAAGGCATTCATGCACGTCCCGAGGGACGAGAGATCCAATCTTGATAGCAAGACAAAATAGTGCATCTATCTCAGCAGTCCAAGTGATGAATTTGGATAGAGATTGTGTGATCCAATCAAGAAGAACACATGTAGAAGCCGATATGTGGTTTTCATTGAATATGAAACAATACAAGATATTGGGAGACCGGAGAAGTCGAAGGCCACCGCACCTTAGGTTGACTTGGATCCAGTTAACCCTCCCCTTGTGCATCACGATCATGGGGGAGATGATGATGATGATCATGCAACTAAACAAGGCAGTACAAGTGAGGGGAAGGAACAACCATCGAATGAATATGATGATGATCAAGGTGATGTTAATCCACCTGACTCCCCACCACCAATGCAGCAGTTGAGGAGAAGAGGAAGAGATCCAGCTCCTTCCACAAGGTTCCACCACATCAATATGCGTTGATGACTGATGCAGGAGAACCCTCATGCTATGAGGAGGCAGTGTCTGATGAGCACAAGAATGAATGGTCGGAAGATATGCAGGATGAGATGAAATCCATGTATGAGAATGACACCTTTGAGTTGGTGTCTCTACCAAAGGGAAAGAAAGCACTCAAGAATAAGTGGGTGTATAGAGTGAAGACTGAAGAGCATAGCTCACGTCCAAGGTACAAGGCCAGATTGGTTGTGAAAGGTTTCAGTCAGAAAAAGGGTATAGACTTCAATGAGATATTCTCTCCAGTGGTCAAGATGTCTTCGATCCAAGTTGTGTTAGGCATGGCTGCCACCATGGACTTGGAAATTGAGCAACTCGATGTGAAGACAAAATTCTTACATGGTGACCTAGAGGAGGAGATATACATAGAGCATCCAGAAGGATTCGTGATTGCAGGTAAGGAGCACCAAGTGTGCAGATTGAAGAAGAGCTTGTATGGCTTGAAACAAGATTCTCAATAGTGGTACAAGAAGTTCGAGCCATTTATGACCGATCTTAGATACCATAAAGCACAACCTGATCATCGTGTCTTTATGAAGAGGTACGCCGAGGGTGACTTCATTATTCTCTTGCTATATGTCGATGACATGATAATTGTTGGAAATGGCACAAAGAGGATTTCTCTCCTTAAGAAGGCATTGAGTAAATCATTTTCCATGAAGGATTTAGGACCAGCTAAGCAAATACTTGGGATGAAAATATCCCGTGATAGATCAAATAAGCTGATTTGGCTCTCACAGGAACGATACATTGAGAAGGTACTTGAAAGGTTCAACATGAAATACGCAAGGTCTGTTACCTCTCCACTTGCAAGCCATCAGAAACTAAGTTCAAAACAATGTCCTAGCAGCAAGAAGGAGAAACAAGAAATGAGTAAATTACCATACCAATATGCTATGGGCAGTTTGATGTATGCCATGGTGTGCACTAGGCTTGATATCACCTATGCAGTTGGAGTCGTTAGACGGTTCATGACAAATTCAGGGGAAGCTCACTTGAATGCAATGAGGTGGATTCTCAGGTATCTCAATGGTACTTCTAGATTGTGCTTGTGCTTTGGAAGCGGTGATCAGATTATGTTGGTGATGCAGATTCTAGGAAGTCTACCTCCAGATATTTGATGACTTATGTAGGGGGGCAGTGTCATGGCAATCAAGGTTGCAGAAATCCATATCACCATCAACCACAGATGCCGAGTACATAGAAGTTGTTGAGGCTTGCAAGGAAGTGATGTGGATGAAGAACCTCTCTCAAGATTTGGGCACGAAGTAAGAGAATTAAATATGTTTTGCGATAGCCAGAGTGCTACCCATCTTGCCAAGAATCCAAGTTTCCACTCTCAAACCAAGCACATTGATGTGAGGTATTATTGGATTTGAGATGTTGTCAGTTCCAAGTTGCTGAAACTTGATAAGATCCATAATGACAAGAATGGCTCAAATATGATGACCAAGATATTGCCAAGCGAGAAGTTGCTTGTATGTTGCAAGGCAGCGGGCATGGCGGTGCCCCCACATGAGTCAGATGGGGGAGAATGTTGGGTATCCTCCTCATGTGGGTTGTGACGAGATGGCCTTGTGAAGCCTTTCAGGCGGCCCAAACAGGTGCAAGAGCCCACCAACCTTTAGGGTTATGAACAAGGGTCATTTTGGATATTGCGCATGAGGGAAGTGGGAAGATAAGCCTCCCATCCAGCCACTACAAGGTGGATTGATGAAAATCCAGGTTAGCCTCCATTGGAGAAGAAAACCAAGAGAGAAGGGAAAGAGGAGAAGTTGAAGGAAGAAGCTGAATCAAGCACCAGACTCTGCCCACAAGGTTGTGAAGATCCAGATCTACTACCTTGTCTCCTTCAAGTTGTGGTTCCACCATATTTGGTGAGATTGCTCTGATCCCTAGCTCTTGTTCCACAAATCTTGTTGTTGGCATCACAGATCTGTGTGTATCTTGATGTATGAGATCCCCTGGTGCTCTATAGAGAAGAACAAGTTGTATCCCCATTTGATAATAATGGAAGAATACTTGGGTGGCTTTGGCCCATGGTTTTTACTCTCAAATTGATAGGTTTCCATGTAAAAAGGATTGGTGTCCCTGTGTGTTGATTTGTTGTTGCAGCTGCTGTTCTGAGAACCTCTCTCCTTACCATAGACATTGTCTAGGGTCAAGAGAAAGCTTCTCACCAAAGGGAGACACTGTGAAGTGTCTTGTTTCCTCTATATATGTTTGATGCATATATTTTCTTTCGTGAAGAGCAACGATCCGTGAGTTAGCATACAAGTGGTGCCGAAGTTTACACTAATTTCGCTGCATATTCTCAGATCATGTTTAAGAGTGCGCTAATCATAGTTAAGGGATAACCATCCATTGTCCTAGTAATTTCTCCAACATGTCCCTTGTACCTTCTTCAACTGAATGTCTTTAGATAACAATTCAAACTTTGTTTGGATGCAACTGTGTACTTTGACAAACTATCATTTGTGCAACATCAATTATAGGCCTCACATCAAATTGAAGGGAATATGCCCGAGAGGCAATAATAAAGTGGTTATTACCGTATTCCTTATTTATGATAAATGTTTATTTTACATGCTATAATTGTATTAATACGGAAACGTTAATACATGTGTGTTTAATAAACAAAAAGGAAGTTCCTAGTTATGCCTCTCTTATAAACTAGCTCGTTGATTAACAAGATGATCAAGGTTTCCTGATCATAGACATTGGATGATGTTAATAACGAGGTCACAACATTAGTGTAATGGTGTGATGAACATTCATCTGAAGTATAGCATTACGATCAAAGTCATTGAGTTTATATTGCTATAACAACTTACGAAGTGATCCTAATCCTTAGACCATGAGATCATGTCAATCACTAACACCTAAGAGTTTCTTGATAACATCAAACGTCACACCGTAATGTGGTGATTATAAAGATGGATTCAGAACTAATAAAGTGTTATGTTGAGGCCCATGGATCGAGAGTGGAATTTGTTCATCCCGATGACGGATAGATATGCTCTGGGCCCTCTCGGTGATATCACATTGATTAGCTTGCAAGCAAGTGATTTGATCACTAGAATGTTATATCACGGGAACGAGAAAAGAGTGCATGTCGGTAACGAGATCAAACTAGGTATGGAGATACCGATGATCGAATCTCGAACATGTAATATATCGCGAAACAAAAGAATTAAGATACTAGCGTAAAAGGTTCCGACGATCACAAGAAAGTCATCGTTGAATGTGTGGGAGTCAGTATGGGTCTCCAGATCCCGCTTCTAATTATTGATCCGAGAGAGGTCTCGATCATGTCCGCATTATTCACGAACCATAGGGTGACACACTTAAGAGACACCGACATCCAATTGGAGCAAAAGTTTCATGCCGAAAGAATAAACAAGCGTAGGAATTTATTTCACTAGATACCGAAACAGGTTTTCGGGTGAAATTGCATAAAGTGGTTATGCATGTGAAATGGAATTCTAGCAAAGGGTTATTTGTGAATGTTTGTCATTAAAGTAATTGACAAAATTCTGAATAAAATAAAAGAGTTTTATTTAATGAGAGTTTGCATTAAATTTGGTGGAAATTTAATGGGAATTTGAGTGGACTTTTGAGTGGAGGGAATTTAAAGGGCATTTTGTGAGTGGAGTGTCCACCCACATGAATGAAGGAGGAGGGCAGCCCCATGGCGGCGGCCACCCCTTGGGTGCCCTCCTCCTATAAAAGAGCCCCCTCCTCTTTTCTCACACCTCCTCGTGAAGGATCTCTCTCCCCTCTAGAATTTATCCCCATGGTCTCGGACTAGCGAGATACATGTTCCCGTGGCTTTCGGCAAGAAAGAGTTGTGCTTCCGCTGCATCGCTGGGCGAGGCGGAGGTTGCTCGGTGCCTCGAACGTGTGTGCGAGCACGGATGCGCTGCTGTTTTGCGGCGCTAGGACTTACTCTCGATCTTGAGATCGGCAAGAGATCGTCTACATCAACCACGAGTTTGGACTCGTTAAGCTTTGTCGGTCTTCAAGGGTATGTTCTCTACGGATACATCCGCCCGTTGTTTGTATCTAGTAGATAGATCTTGGTACATAGTTGTTCCCATCGTAGGAAATTTTTTGTTTTCTATGTTGCGAACCCTACAGTGGTATCAGAGCCGGATCTATGCGTAGATACTTTGCACGGGTAGTACACATATGAGTATGTGGGCGATGATGATCATTTTATTGCTTCTTAGTTGTACTTTGGATATTGGTGGCATAGTGGGATGAAGCGGCCCGGACAAACTCTACATGTCCTCGCACATGAGACCTGTTCCACGCTTGACATGCAACTAGTTTTGCATAAGTGGATAGCGGGTGTCTGTCTCTCCTACTATAGTCAATATCTAATTTGCAACGAGTTGTCAACAATTTGGTTATCCTCGTTGTGGTTCATGTTCGTAGGTAAGAACGGTTCTATCTTCGAAAGCCCTAAGCCACGTAAAACTTGCAATGGATAAATTAGAGGCGTCTAGTTTAGATTGTTGCTGGGCTAGTGTTATGATATGGTGATGTTGTAAGTAGAAGTATGAGATGATACTCTTACAACACACATAGCGTGTAAGTTCCATAGACCTTGGCCTTACACATAAAGGTATGATAGTGATCATACCATGGTGCACATGATGGAGATCATATGCGGGAACCATATCATTTCACTTATAAACATGTGATGTTTTGATTGCATCTTATATTGCTTGTTTGGCGTTTAATTATCATAATAAGATGATCCCTCATTTAAATATCAAGATAAGAATGTATTCTTCCTTTAGTATGCACCGATTATGTTCTCGTCGCTCCAAGACATCACGTGATGATCGGGTGTTTTTGGATCCACGACCATATTTCGGGTGTAAAACAGTTACACACGCGAATACTAAGGTTCTTACTTGGCGAGCCTAGCATGTACAGACATGGCCTCGGAACACGGACCGAAAGGTTAAGCATGAGTCATATAGTAGATATGATGCCCATTTGATGCTCGCCTTTGAAGCTACGCCGACTCACGTGATGATCGGACTTGGTGTAGTGGATTTGGTTCATGTAATCACCAAAAAGGCACGAGGGATGTCGTTTTAAGTGGGAGTTCATTTCTAATTTGGATTAGTAGAACTCAATTTATCATAAATTAAATCAAAGTGAATTTGCATAATTTTTGTAGTCATTGGCATTCGTTCACCACCTTATGCATAGTTGTAATTGAGATAATAGAACTATAGAATTCTGGATATATACTTTACGAACTGGTATCGTATTGTGTTGAGTGTCAATATAAAGTTTAAAGTCCTATTGCAAACTTTCAGCAAACTCTATTTACTCCGTGAAATTTAATAGTTGGTATTAAATCAAGAGTTACAATTCTAGTGTTAGTATCTTAAGTATCATGTTTGCCTCCATGATTCTTGATTGTTTTAATATCAAGTTTATCTAGGAGCTGAAAGAATTGTTTCAGAAACCATCATGTGTGACAGATATAACGATATCTGAAACAATGTTTTGGTTGCAATATGATAGAGTATAATATATGTTCTCATATTGGATGAGAATTTGCGAAGGTTGGATATGCTAGACATCCTAATCATCCAAAAGGGTTTTGGAAAGTAATGTTATACTCACGATTCACCTTTATAAGCTACAGTAGCTTGATCATGAAAGTCGTCATGATAAGGATGAATAGAAGATGTATGTAAAGTGTTTACTACACTAAAAGATTACTAAAGAATGGATTTTAAAAGAATACCGATCATTTTGATGATGGTGATCTACTTCAAAGTGCAAGTCCAAAGGTATTATTATTTGAATATACACGCTTTGGACTATGTGTCATGTATATGGCGCCACTTTTGATGTTGATAGATTCTTTTAAAACGGAAAAGGAAATGCTGAAAGAGAATCTATAAAATATATTTGGCAGAAAAGAAAAGATTGGAAATATCCAATTTTGGTATATGGATGATATACATGTTATGGTTGTATTCTTTGCTTGTTAAACAATGTGGTTCTTGGGTATTGGATACCGAATTGGTTGGTATGAAATTTTATACAGAACGACGCAATTCATGAACCACAATGGCCTAAGTAACTAGCAAGAGAATATGTGATAATGTTCATCGAAAACAAACAAACCGTTGTTTGTATTTCTCGTTGACATCAAAGCTTGACTTCAAGATTTGTTTTAATAATTGTTATTTGAATCAGGTATTATGAGAACAAAGGTTGTTCAAATAATTACCGTATTCCATATAAGATGGATGATTTACATATCTAGTTGGAGAAATCACATCCATAAAACCTAATGCTAAAATGTCGCAATACAAATGATTGAAAGATCACTTACGAAGTGACATCGCTGTTTAAATTATATTGGAAAGAAAACATGAAGAATCTCCATATTCATGGATTTTTGGAGTCTTTGATTTGATCAAGTGACGCTTGTGAGACTTTTCTCGGGATAATTAAAACTTCGTTCAAAGGCCAAAGAAGAACGAACGACTAAAATATTGGAATTTATACATATCGATGTATGTAGTACATTATGATGTATAGTTGTAAGCGATGGTTTCAACTTCATATACTTTCTCCGGAAATTTGAGTGAATATTCACTTAATGAGAAAGAAGTGTGAAATATTTGAAAATGTTCAAAGACTTTTAAGATGAAGTGAAAATCATTGTAACAAGAAAATAAATGATTTATGGTTTTATCATAAGGGATTTATTTGAGTTACAAGTGTAACAAGAAAAATAAATGAATTATGATTTATCATAAAGGGATTTATTTGAGTTACAAGTTTAGCAAAACACCTAGATTTACATTTCCAGAAACACCATAGGAGTATGGTGTGTTTGAGATTTGTAATGAAACCTTGTTTGACAAGGTTGGATCAAAGGTGTTATTCATAAAACTGTCATTATGTTTTGAAAGATTAAAGCTTTAGAGACTACCGCTTTTACACTGAAAAGAGCTCCATCTTGATCCGTTGAAATGACACCATGGAAGTTATGGTTTGGGGTAAAACCCAAGTTGTAATTTCTTAAATTTTGGTGTGCTAAACATAAGTAAGATGTTTACAACCAAAGTCAGATGAGCATGTCTTTGTAGGTTATTTCGAATAACAATTGGTTATTCCTCCATAACACCAAGGACAAAAGGGTTTGTCGCTTGAAATGTGAAGTTTCTTGAAGAAGGAATTTTTCGTAAAAGTTAAGTGGGAGGACAATAGAACTTTGATAAGGTTAATGAACCTTAGCTAAATGTGCTGAGTTGCGCAGCGCCGGAAAATGTTCCGGAGGCAGCCATAATGCTCATAGCTTATGTGCCTCAAAGGTTGCGGTCACGGAGGTCTTAAGTTCCTATTGAACCAAGTAGGTCGGTTAAACAATCAAATGCTAATATTTGAGAGTAGATCACTATTGTTTGACAATGATGAACCGAATACATACAAAGAAGCGATGATGGGCCCTGACTCCGTCAAATGGCTTGAAGCCATAAAATCCGTGATAAGTCCATACACGATAAATCAAGTTTTGAACTTGGAAGACCCTCTGGAAAGGTTTAAAAACCTATCGGTCGTATTTGGATCTATAAAGAAACAGACATGGATGTTTCACATCTATGAAATAGTCGACATGTCGTAAAGTATCTTACGACAATGTTCAAGGAGTTGACTATGATACGATTTGATCTTTCATAGCGATATTTAGTCTGGACGGATTAAAGTAGCAACCACTACATATAATTTGGTATATGGTAGATGAATAAACAAAGTAAAATTCTTCTAATAGAATGGTTACCTAGGACGTGTACAATACACAGTCCAAAGGGTTTTGTTAAATTCAAAGGATGCTAAAAGGGCATGCAAACTTCAATGGTTGAAGTAAGCATCGCGGAGCTGGAATCTTCACCGTGATGAAAAAGAAGTTTTCATCTGGAGACGATGAAGATGCTTGCATTTGCAAGAAATTAAGTGGGAGCGCTGAGACATATTTCTAATACATTATGTGAAGGACATCTTGTTGATTAGAAATGATGTATATTTTATTGAAAAAGGTTAGGGATTTCATTTTGATGAAAAACTTAGGCAAAACCCGAATATTTAGCATGAATGTCTATACTGGATAGACTGTGAAGCTAATATGGTTGTGCCAAACATACATATATGAGATATTGAAGGAGTTCAATATAGAAACAACAAGAAACGGTTCTTGTCGCATGGAAAGGAATTGAATCAAGATTCAAGTGTATCGACACTTGATAAGTGAAACAAGATTCAAGTGCTTTGACACTTGATGAGTGAAATCACGAGAATGTTTTGATCAATCATACCATGATATGTACACATCCAGATATGTCCTATGCTCTAAGTGTTATGAGCATATACCAGAATGAATCATAAAATGATCATTGGATGATAGTGAGGATATTCTTATGATCTTTTTGAAAGAACTAAGAATATATTTGTGTAGAGGTGACAGACAATTACAAATAGTTCATTGTAAAGGTTTACATTGATACTAGTTTTGTCACAAGATACAAATTAAGTTTATCTCAATTTAAACTATGGGTGGCACAATGTAATGGAAAGGAGATTCCATGATGGATTTGGATGAATTCCAAAGTTAAGACATTGTGACGGATACTACAACAAAAGGCTAAGTATATGACTGCTATAGTAGCAGCAAAGGAGGGAATTTGTGTCAAGTAGTTTGTTATCAAACTAAGGTGTGGTTCGCAACGGGCTAACACTAAAGATATATTGTATGACAATAGTATCGACGTGTTTTAACCCCAAGGAACTAAATGTCTCACCGAAAGACCAAATTTATACAATGCCATCTCATTGGAGAATGACTGATGCGTGAAGACGCAAAGACATGCAAATACACACGGACCTGAAAACGTCAGATCCGTAGATTATGTTAACCACTTGCAATTGCGTATATGGAACACCAGAAAGCCATAGGTGTTCAATAAGCAAAGTTCTCAAACTATATTATTGTCTCTAGTGCAAGTGGGAGACTGAAGGGAATAAGCCCGAGAGGCAATAATAAAGTGGTTATTACCGTATTCCTTATTTATGATAAATCTTTATTTTACATGCTATAATTGTATTAATACGGAAACGTTAATACATGTGTGTTTAATAAACAAAAAGGAAGTTCCTAGTTATGCCTCTCTTATAAACTAGCTCGTTGATTAACAAGATGATCAAGGTTTCCTGATCATAGACATTGGATGTTGTTAATAACGAGGTCACAACATTAGTGTAATGGTGTGATGAACATTCATCCGAAGTATAGAATTACGATCAAAGTCATTGAGTTTATATTGCTATAACAACTTACGAAGTGATCCTAATCCTTAGACCATGAGAGTATGTTAATCAATAACACCAGAAGAGTTTCTTGATAACATCAAACGTCACACCGTAACAGGGTGATTATAAAGATGGATTCAGAACTAATAAAGTGCTATGTTGAGGCCCATGGATCGAGAGTGGAATTTGTTCATCCCGATGACGGATAGATATGCTTTGGGCCCTCTCGGTGATATCACATTGATTAGCTTGCAAGCAAGTGATTTGATCACTAGAATGTTATATCACGGGAACGAGAAAAGAGTGCATGTCGGTAACGAGATCAAACTAGGTATGGAGATACCGATGATCGAATCTCGGACATGTAATATATCGCGAAACAAAAGAATTAAGATACTAGCGTAAAAGGTTCCGACGATCACAAGAAAGTCATCGTTGAATGTGTGGGAGTCAGTATGGGTCTCCAGATCCCGCTTTTGATTATTGATCCGAGAGGGGTTTCGATCATGTCCGCATTATTCACGAACCGTAGGGTGACACACTTAAGAGACACCGACATCCAATTGGAGCAAAAGTTTCATGCCGAAAGAATAAACAAGCGCATGAATTTATTTCACTAGATACCGAAACAGGTTTTCGGGTGAAATTGCATAAAGTGGTTATGCATGTGAAATGGAATTCTAGCAAGGGGTTATTTGTGAATGTTTGTCATTAAAGTAATTGACAAAATTATGAATAAAATAAAAGAGTTTTATTTAATGAGAGTTTGCATTAAATTTGGTGGAAATTTAATGGGAATTTGAGTGGAGGGAATTTAAAGGGCATTTTGTGAGTGGAGTGTCCACCCACATGAATGAAGGAGGAGGGGGCCCATGGCGTGAGCCACCCTTGGGTGCCCCCCTCCTCCTATAAAAGGATCCCCCCTCCTCACTTGTCTCTCACACCTCCTCGTGAAGGATCTCTCTCCCCCTCTAGAATTTATTGTTGGAATTATGCCCTAGAGGCAATAATAAATATGTTATTATTATAATTCTTGTTCATGATAAAGTTTATATTCCATGCTAGAATTGTATTAAGCGGAAACATTAATACTTGTGTGGTTTGTGAACAACACCGTGTCCCTGGTACGCCTCTAAGGACTAGCTCATTGATCAATGATGGTTAAGGTTTCCTAACCATAGACATGAGTTGTCAATTGATAATGAGATCATATCATTGGGAGAATGATATGATGGACAGACCCAAACTAAACGAAGCAATTAGATCGTTTCATCGTGTTCATCTTTGCGAAGCTTTTCCTATGTCAAATATTGTATTCCTTAGACCATGAGATAATGCAACTCCTGCACCGGAAGAAAGCTTTGAGGTCATCAAACGTCATCCTATGAGAGGGTGATCATAAAGGTGTCTCTCGGTGATCGGAAAGTATCATTGGGTTGTATGTATCGAGATTGAATTTGTCCCTCCCAAGTCGGAGATATACTTGCCCACTCGTAATCGATATCAACACCGCTTGCAAGCATGTGGTTAAGGAGTTAATCACAAAGTGATATCGGATTACGAACGAGTTAAGTACTTGCTGTGAACGAGATTGAACTAGGTATGACGTGCAAGACGATCGAATCTCGGGCAAGTAAAATATCGCGAGACGGCGGGGAATATATATATGGGATTGATTGAATCTCGCATCGTGGTTCATCCGATATGATCATCGATGAATGTGTGGAGTCAATATGGGTGCCTGCACCCGCATTGATTATTGATAGAAGATCATGTCTGCATATTCTCGAACCCGAGGTCACACACTTAACGATCTCGACGCTAGGATAGATTGGATAATTGGTTTATGAATTTTTGTTCGAGTCTCGGATAGGATCCGGATATCACGAGAGGTTCGGAATGGTCCGAGAATAAGATTCATATAAGGCAGTGCAGTTTTAGAGTTGAATTGTTCCGGGTTAGTCGGTATTGTAGGAAGCTTCTAGAACCTTCGGAAGGGGACCAACGTGGCCCCACCTTCCGGGAGGGCATGGGCCTATGAGGGAGTGTCCTGGCGCATTGGGCCGGGGGCACAAGGCCCCATAGGGCCCAACCGATCCTAGATAAGTTTAAACTGCTTAAACTAGAGATAGGATTTCTAGATAAGGAGAGTTTAAATCGTTTAAACTAGAGATAGGATTTCTAGATAAGGGAGAGTTTAAATTGTTTAAACTAGAGATAGGCTTGGAGGAGGGCAGGCTGGCCGCCCTCTATATATAGAGGGGTGCGACCCCTCCCTATCACACACCTTCCTCCAAGCCCTAGCCTTGCTACCTTCCTCTCCCTCCCGATCGTTTGTAGGCGAAGCCTGCAGAAATTCTCCACCATATACACCACGCCGTCGTGTTGTAGATCCAATATATCTCTCCACCATACTCGCTGGTCCGAGGAAGGAGGAGACGCCGAGGTCTTGCACGTGTGCATCTCACGGAGGCACCGCCACTTGTGGTGCTAGATCGGATAGGATCGCGAGGAGGAGAAGCGAGTACGACTACATCACCCACGCCCGTTTAACGTTACCGTGCGAATCTTCAAGGGTATGAAGATCTAATCCAATCTCTCTCGTTGATTGCATCTCCTAGATTAGATCTTGGCTTTCCTCTGTCGCATCCGTAGAAAATTTTGATTTACTATGCCTGAAACCCTTCAGGGTATCGAGCTAGATCTATGCGTAGATGTGTTTCACGAGTAACGCAACATGGTTGTTCGGCGTTGATATTTTCTGCAAGCCTCTTGTTTGTGTTCTTCTTATGACGGGATAGTGAGATTGAAGCGGTCCAGGCCAATCTTACGCGACGTCATTCGAGACCGGCTCCGACTTGACGTGTGGCTTGTACCACACATGCGGCCGGTGGATGTCACTTCTCTCACTATAGTTGTCATGGGATTAACACCGAGTTTGGCAACCATAATATCACCGTTGTGCTTTCCGTAGGTAAGAATCGTTCTTAGCATCTACTCCCATAAGCCACGTAAAACATGCAACAACAAAGTAGAGGCGTCTAACTTGTTTTTGCAGGAGTGTTTTCGTGATGTGGTATGGCCCAAGATGTGATGTGTATATTGTATGCGATGATCATGTTTTGTAATGTTTCACGACTTGCATGTCGATGAGTACACAATCGGGGAGCCATATGATTGTCTTTATAATTGTGTATGACCTGAGTCAACTTCTTATACGCCATGTAATAGCTTTACTTTATCGCTAAGTAGTTAGCAATAGTTGTAGTTGCTATTCGTGGTGGAGGCAATCATGGTGGAGTGATGGAGATCATGCGGAACGCACAAGATGGAGATCATTGCGCGAAGATTGGCTATACCATGTCACATAAAGTTATATGCATGTGATGTTTATCCTTTATGTATCTTATTATGCTTAGATCGCGACGGTAGCATTATAAGATGATTCCTCACTTAAAGATCAAGATAAAAACTGTGTTCTCCCCAAGTATGCACTCTTGCGAAAGTTCGTGTCCAAGCATCACGTGATGATCGGGTGCTATAGACTCTACGCTCACATACAACGGTGCAAGCCAGTTTTGCACACGCAGAAATACTTGGGTCTAGCTTGACGAGCCTAGCATGTACAGACATGGCCTCGGAACACAAGAACCGAAAGGTTAAGCATGAGTCATATGAATGATATGATCGACACTTTGTTGTCCACCATCGAAACCACATCTCTTCTCGTGATGATCGGATTAGGTGTGGTGAATTTGGATCGTGTTCACTAAACAACTTGAGGGATGTTGAATTTAGTGGAGTTCATCTAGTAATTTGATTAAGTTGAACTATTTATCATGAACATAGTCTAAATTGTACTTGCAAATCGTAGATCACATGGCCAAGTCCAAATTCAACTTCAACGTTTTCCGAGATAGAAAAGCTTAGAAACAATGGGTCTAACTTCACCAAATGGTTCCGCATTCGAGAATCATTCTCATGGCGGACAAAAGGACTATGTCCTTGAAAGCGCTAGGTGACGCCTGCTATAGATGCGTCGATGAAAAGCAGTTTATCGATCAGCAAGGATGATTATGATTTGATTGTGATCGCCATGTTGTATGCTATGGAATCGGATCTTCAAAATCGTTTTGAGGAGTTCGCGGGCCTTTGAGATTCTCGAGGAGCTGAAAAACATGTTTCGGACTCACTCAAGCCCGCTCGAGAGATATGAGATCTCTAAGAAATTCTTTAACTACAAGATGGAGGAAGGGAGTTCGTTAGTGAGCATGCCATTGAGATGACGGCTACACTCAACGCCTTGAGCAACCGGACTGCAAGATTCCAGAGGAGCTCAAGATTGACACTCCTAGCTACAAAAGTTTTGTAGTTGATCGCAATCGATTGGTTCCACCGATATGATCCGAGCTCTTTGCTAGGATGAAAGTAGCGAGGTGAACATCAAAAGAATAATCATGTTTTGATGGTCAACAAGCCCCCACCTTTAAGAAAGGTAAGGGCAAGGAAGCCCTTCAAGAAAGGTGGCGAAGCTTAATGCCCTCGCGAGAAGAAGCTCAGTGTCCGGTCCTAAGCCGGATCGAGTGCTTCTATTGCAAGGACAGGGTCACTGAAGCGAATGTCCAAGTACTTAGCGGACAAGAAGGCTGGCACCATCAAAGGTATATTTGATATACATGTTATTGATGTTTTCCTTACTAGCCCTCGTTGTAGTGCCTGGGTATTTGATACCGGTTCAGTTGCTAATATTTGTAACTCGAAACAGGAGCTACGGAATAGACGGCGGCTTGCGAGGGATGAGGTGACAATGCGCGTTGGCAACGGATCAAGAGTTGATGTGATGGCCGTCGGCACGCTCTCATTAGTTTTACCTTCGGGATTAGTTTTAAACCTTAATAAATGTTATTATGTGTCTGCGTTGAGCATGAACATTATTTCCGGATCATGTTTATTGCAAGACGGTTATTCATTTAAATCGGATAATAATGGTTGTTCTATTTATATGAGTAACATCTTTTATGTTCATGCACCTCTTGTGAATGGTTTATTTCTTCTAAATCTCAAAAGGGATGAAACACACATCCATAACATTGAGGCTAAGAGATGCAAAGTAGATAGTGATAATACTACTTATTTGTGGCACTGTCGTCTAGGTCATATTGGTGTAAAGCGCATGAAGAAACTCCATTCCGATGGACTTTTGGAGTCTCTTGATTTTGAATCATTTGACACATGCGAACCATGCCTCATGGGCAAGATGATCAAAACCCCGTTCTCCGGTATGATGGAGCGAGCAACGGACTTGTTGGAAATCATACATACCGATGTATGCGGACCGATGAGTGTTTCGACGCGCGGTGGATATCGCTATTTCCTCACTTTTACCGATGACTTAAGTAGATATGGGTATATCTATTTAATGAAACATAAATCTGAAACATTTGAAAAGTTCAAAGAATTTCGAATGAAGTGGAGAACCATCGTAATGAAAGATTAAGTTTCTATGATCCGATCGTGGAGGTGAATATTTGAGTTATGATTTTCTCACGCATCTTAAAGCAAGTGGAATCGTTTCACAACTCACGCCACCGGAACACCACAGTAGCAATGGTGTGTTACGAGCAGGAATCGAACCCTATTAGATATGGTCCGATCAATGATGTCTCTTCTTGATTTGCCGTTATCATTTTGGGGTTATGCATTAGAAACCGCTGCATTCACTTTAAATAGGGCTCCATCTAAATCCGTTGAGACGACACCATATGAACTGGTTTGGTGCTAAACCTAAGTTGTCGTTTCTTAAAGTTTGGGGATGCGAAGCTTCGTCAAGAAATTGATGGGACAAGCTCGAACCCAAAGCGAGAAATGCGTCTTCATAGGATACCCTAAGGAAACCATTGGGTATACCTTCTATCACGTAACCGAAGGCAAAGTGTTTGTCGAAGAACGGTTCCTTTCTTGAGAAGGAGTTTCTCTCGAAAGAAGTGAGTGGGAGGAAAGTAGAGCTAGACGAGGTTATTGAACCTTCTCTTGAATTGGAGAGTAGCACAGACTGAAATTGTTCGGTCACCGCCAACAATAGAGGAAGCTAATGACAAGGATCATGAAGCTTCGGACGATGTCTATCGAACGTCGCAGTCGACAAGGTCGCGTGCCCTCCGAGTGGTACGGCAACCTGTCGACTTGTCTTGTTGGTAGAAGGCGGTGAACCTACGAACTATGAGGAAGCGATGATGAGCCGGACTCGAGAGAAATGACCGGAAGCCATGAAATCCGAATTGGGATCCATGAGCGAAAACCAAGTATGGACTTTGGTGGACCCTCCTAGCGAATCAAAGGCCGTTGAGTGCAAATGGATATTCAAGAAGAAAGCGGACGCGGATGGTAATGTTACCGTCTATAAAGCACGACTTGTCGCAAAAGGTTTTCGACAAGTTCAAGGTGTTGACTACGATGAGACTTTCTCTCCGTAGCGATGTTTAAGTCCATTCGGATTTTATTAGCAATTGCTGCGTTTCATGATTATGAAATATGGCGATGGATGTCAAGATCGCTTTCCTCAATGGGAACATTGATGAAGAGTTGTATATGATGCAACCCGAAGGTTTTGTCGATCCTAAGGATGCTAGTAAAGTATGCAAACTTCACGTTCCATTTATGGTGAAGCAAGCATCTCGGAGTTGGAACCTTCGCTTTGATCAAGTGATCAAGAGCTTTGGATTTGTTCCAAATTGCTCTGAAGCTTGTATCTACAAGAAAGTGAGGAGCTCGGTGGCGTTTACGTGCTGTATGTGGATGACATATTGATTATCGGAAATGACATCAACATTCTTAACGATGTGAAGAGTTATTTGAACAAGTGTTTTCAATGAAAGACCTAGGTGAAGCTGCTTATATATTGGGCATCAAAATCTATAGAGATAGACAAAGACGCTGATAGCTTTAAGCCGAGTACATACCTAGACAAAGTTACGAAAAGGTTCGAATGGATAAGGCAAAGAAAGGTTCAGTGCCTATGTTGTCGTAAGATATTGAGCAAGGCTCGGTGTCCAGCTACGGTAAATGATAGGAAGCTATGAGCAAAGTGCCTTATGCCTCGGCCATAGGTTCCATCATGTATGCCATCTTGTGTACTAGACCGGACGTGTCCAATGCTCTTAGTTTGACGAGATATCAAAGTGATCCAGTGGAACCTCGATGACCGTGAAGAACATCCTAAAGTACCTAAATAGAACTAAAGAAATGTTCTTAGTCTATGGGGTGATGAACGACTTGTCATAAAGGTTACGTCGATGCTAGTTTCGACATCGACAAGGATGATTCCAAATCTCGAACGTGATACGTTTATATTTTGAATGGAGGAGCGTGAGTCGGAGAAGCTGCAAGCAAAGCGTGATCGCGAGATCTACATGAGAAGCGGAATACATGGTCATGCCGCGTCAAGTGAAGGAGTTTGGATCGAAACTTCATCATCGAGCTTGGCGTGGTTCCAAGTGCATTGGACCCATCGGAGATATTGTGTGACAACACTGGCGCCATAGCACTCGCTAAGGAACCAAGATATCATCCAAATACCAAGCATATCAATCAAGTTTCATATAATCCGAGATTATATAGCAAATGGAGATCTGAAGATTAGCAAAGTACATACGGATCCGAATGTCGCAGATCCACCGACTAAACCTCTTCCACGTAAAACATGATCAACACCTCGATTGCCATGGGTGTGAGATTGTTGCCAAATGTAAACTAGATTATTGACTCTAGTGCAAGTGGAGACTGTTGGAATTATGCCCTAGAGGCAATAATAAAGATGTTATTATTATAATTCTTATTCATGATAAAGTTTATATTCCATGCTAGAATTGTATTAAGCGGAAACATTAATACTTGTGTGGTTTGTGAACAACACCGTGTCCCTGGTACGCCTCTAAGGACTAGATCATTGATCAATGATGGTTAAGGTTTCCTAACCATAGACATGAGTTGTCAATTGATAATGAGATCATATCATTGGGAGAATGATATGATGGATGCACAAACTAAGCGAAGCAATTAGATCGTTCATCGTGTTCATCTTTGCGAAGCTTTTCCTATGTCAAATATTGTATTCCTTAGACCATGAGATAATGCAACTCCTCGGTACCGAAGAAAGCTTTGAGGTCATCAAACGTCATCCTATGATAGGGTGATCATAAAGGTGTCTCTCAGGTGATCGGAAAGTATCTGTTGGGTTGTATGTATCGAGATGGAATTTGTCCCTCCCAAGTCGGAGAGATATACTTCGGGCCCACTCGGTAATCGATATCAACACCGCTTGCAAGCATGTGGTTAAGGGGTTAATCACAAAGTGATATCGGATTACGGAACGAGTAAAGTACTTGCTGTGAACGAGATTGAACTAGGTATGACGGTACCTGGGATTGATTGAATCCTGGCATCGTGGTTCATCCGATATGATCATCGATGAATGTGTGGGAGTCAATATGGGTGCCCAGACCCCACTGTTGATTATTGATAGAAGATCATGTCTGCATATTCTCGAACCCGCAGGGTCACACACTTAACGTATCTCGACGCTAGGATAGATTGGATAATTGGTTTATGAATTTTTGTTCGGAGTCTCGGATAGGATCCGGGATATCACGAGAGGTTCCGGAATGGTCCGGAGAATAAGATTCATATAAGGCAGTGCAGTTTTTGGAGTTCGGAATTGTTCCGGGTTAGTCGGTATTGTACCGGAAGCTTCTAGAACCTTCCGGAAGGGGACCAACGTGGCCCCACCTTTCGGGAGGGGGCATGGGCCTATGAGGGAGTGTCCTGGCCGCATTGGGCCAGGGGCACAAGGCCCCATAGGTCCCAACCGATCCTAGATAAGTTTAAACTCGTTTAAACTAGAGATAGGATTTCTAGATAAGGGAGAGTTTAAATCGTTTAAACTAGAGATAGGATTTCTGGGAGAGTTTAAATTGTTTAAACTAGAGATAGGCTTGGAGGAGGGGCAAGGGCTGGCCGCCCCCCTCTATATAGAGAGGGGTGGTGCGCCCCCTCCCCCCTATCACACACCTTCCTCCAAGCCCTAGCTGCCTTGCTACCTTCCTCTCTCCCTCCCGACTGTTTGTAGGCGAAGCCCTGCAGCAGAAATTCTCCACCATATACACCACGCCGTCGTGTTGTAGATCCAATCTATCTCTCCACCATACTCGCTGGTCCGAGGAAGGAGGAGACGTCTAGGTGCTGCACGTGTGCATCTCACGGAGGCACCGCCACTTCTGGTGCTAGATCGGATCGGATCGCGAGGAGAAGCGAGTACGACTACATCACCCACGTTCGACAACGTTCATTTGTCGCGAATATTCAAGGGTATGAAGATCTAATCCAATCTCTCTCGTTGATTGCATCTCCTAGATTAGATCTTGGCTTTCCTCTGCTCGCATCCGTAGAAAATTTTGATTTACTATGCCGAAACCCTTCAAGGCTATCGAGCTAGATCTATGCGTAGATGTGTTTCACGAGTAACGCAACATGGTTGTTGCGGGCGTTGATATTTTCTTGCAAGCCTCTTGTTTGTGTTCTTCTTATGGCGGATAGTGAGATTGAAGCGGTCCAGCCAACCTTACGCTGACGCCGTCATGAGACCGCCCGCACTTGACGTGTGGCTTGTACCACACATGCGGTGGTGGATGCCGCTCTCACTATAGTTGTCATGGGATTAACACGGAGTTTGGCAACCATAATATCACCGTTGTGGCTTTCAGAGGTAAGAATCGTTCTTAGCATCTACTCCCATAAGCCACGTAAAACATGCAACAACAAAGTAGAGGCGTCTAACTTGTTTTTTGGGAGTGTTTTCGTGATGTGGTATGGCCCAAGATGTGATGTGTATATTGTATGCGATGATCATGTTTTGTAATGTTTCACGACTTGCATGTCGATGAGTACACAATCGGTGAGCCATATGGTTGTCTTTATAATTGTGTATGACCTGCGAGTCAACTTCTTATACGCCATGTAATAGCTTTACTTTATCGCTAAGTAGTTAGCAATAGTTGTAGTTGCTATTCGTGGTGGAGGCAATCATGGTGGAGTGATGGAGATCATGCCGGAACGCACAAGATGGAGATCATTGCGCGAGGATTGGCTATACCATGTCACATAAAGTTATATGCATGTGATGTTTATCCCTTTATGTATCTTATTATGCTTAGATCGCGACGGTAGCATTATAAGATGATTCCTCACTTAAAGATCAAGATAAAAACTGTGTTCTCCCCAAGTATGCACCGTTGCGAAAGTTCGTCGTGTCCAAGCATCACGTGATGATCGGATGCGCTGCTGTTTTGCGGCGCTAGGACTTCCTCTCGATCTTGAGATCAGCAAGAGATCGTCTACATCAACCACGAGTTTGGACTCGTTAAGATTTGTCGGTCTTCAAGGATATGTTCTCTACGGATATACATCCGCCCGTTGTTTGTATCTAGTAGATAGATCTTGGTACATAGTTGTTCCCATCGTAGGAAATTTTTTGTTTTCTATGCTGCGAACCCTACACAAATTTCATTAAATCATGCACTAATGTTGAGTGGAGCCGGCCACTCTCGAACCACATTAAATTAAATGTGGACACGACTTTCTTTGAAGAGGATCATACTAGGGCTATGACGGAGGTTCTTCGTGATACCAAAGGTATATTCATTGCTGGTTCTTACTCTTATTTGCAACATGTTGAATCAGCGGTGACGGCTGAAGCGACTGACATGCTGATGGATTAGAACTAGCAAAAAACCTTGGATGTAATGGTTTGCAAGCCGAATCGGATGTAAGAGCATCTCTAGTCATTCATGTAAACTCGCGAAAACTGTATAATAACCGTTAGTTTACCGTTTTCATGAAAAATGCTCACTCTAGTCGTACCCATAGAAGGTGACAGAACTGTAAACAAGTTTACCGTTCGCATCCGAACACGGAACCCGAACCCTACTTGTGCGGTGTGTGAGGCAGAACTAAGTGTGCCCTGTACTACGTGAGTTGTTTGCGCGCGAGTGACATTTCCCCTTCCCCCTTCCCGCTTCCGTGTTGCCTCCGCCGCTGATCACACGCCCACCCAGATCTGTATCGCCTCTACTCATCGATTCTGACCCCCATGGACCCCTGCGATCTTGCGCCGACTGTTGCTGAGGCCACGCCGCCTCAGGCAAGTGCGACCGAAGGTTTTGGATCTGGGTCATGGTCCGACATATCTGTCGCCGCCGTGCTTGCGGCCGCCAAGCCAGGGAAGAGGAAGCGGTTGGGGAACAACGGTGCCCCGCTGCTGGCGTCCCCATCTGTTGACGCCCCCTGTTTGTTGCTGCGCTGTCGGTGGACCAGGCATCCTCTGCCAAGGCGCCGAAGCCAAAGCCTCAGCAGCGTGCATCCGCCCCCACCAAGGCGACGAAGATGAAGCAGGTCGTGCAGCGCTCAAGGCTCACTCCCATCGTCGCACAGACTACGCTCTACGTCGCCCAGCCTCTGCCCATCACTGCTCAGACTATGCCCGGCACCGCTCAGACTCCGCAATTTGATGCGTGTTCAAGGTGTGACCTTCGACTTCTCAACAATGCGGTTCTTGAGATTCATAGTGCATAAATCAGCTTCCGGTGTAGCTACACTCCGCGTTCGGCCACGGAATCGTTTGTCAAAATGTTGAACGAGTCGGAGGTCGATTTCGCGGCAAACCAGCTTCCTTCCAAAGGGGAGGATGATGGTGGCGATGAAGAATTGGATGAGATTGAAGAGGATGTCTTCGATGAGGCGACCAACAAAAAGACGAAGAAGAAATGTGTCGTGAACTACACCGAGATCGAGGACGTTTGCTTGGTGAAGGAATGGTCGCATGTGTCCATCGATGCGGTTACCGGCACGGACCAAACTGGCAAGCGATATTCGCAGCACATCGAAGATAGGTTCTTCCAACTCATGCCTCGCATTGCCCAGCCGGTCACTCGCTCGTACCGGTCTCTACAAGGACGATGGGATGTGATCAAGTCTGCTTGTAGTCATTGGTCCACATGTCTGGCACAAGTGCGAACCAATCCTCCGAGTGGTATCAACACCAATGAATATGTGAGTTTATTTCTTCCTCTTTCTTTCATTAACCACTAGTTTACATATTGGTAACTTAATTGAGCACCGCATTGTTAGGAAGCGTTATGCTGGGGAAAGGTACAAGAAATGAAAGGATCCAATGGGAAATCTTTTAACCTTGACCATTGTTACAAGTTGCTTGAGCATATGCCAAAATAGACATTGAGATACCAAGAGGTGGAAGCAAAGAAGGAGGCAATGAATATGATGGATGATGGCAGTGATGACGAAGAGGGAGGAAGGAACAAAACCCGTGAAATAGTAAAAACCGCATTTTACAGTCCGCGAGTTTACATTCACAACTAGAGATGCTCTAACGCATGCAACAGTGATGAGATGTGGTAGAGCTCGGCGGCGGCCATTTATCTGAACAATGATTTTATAAAGTTAACTTTATGTGAAGTAGTGTTGACACCAGTGGAAAACGTGCCATCCGTCCCGGTTTGTAAAGGCCTTTAGTCCCGGTTTCCTAACCGGGACAAAGAAATCGGGACTAAAGGCCTACCCCTTTAGTCCCGGTCGGTTCGGTCACAAACCGGGACTAAAGGCACTCACGGGGCCCGCGTTGAGTGTGCGGGACCTTTAGTCCCGGTTTGTAATACGAACCGGTACTAAAGGTTTTTTTAATTTTTTTTTCAATTTTTTCTTAAACCTTTGAATTGTTTGACTCGTTAATCTCCTACATCCCTCATTTTTAACACTAATTATACTTAACCTTAGTTTAAATCGTACTTACGATCAAACTTCCCGTTCGGTCACCCATCCTAGCACTAACTCCACCCCAAGCACGCTTAACTTCTTCATTCCATCTCTCCCACCTGCGCGAAGGACCCTTATATCTTGTTGTCAAGACTAGTATATCAATCCTATTAACCCATATCGATATGCGACATGTTTTTATTTTTTGAAATTAAGAACAACTATTTTTAGTAAACAACAATAAATAATTAATAATAACATTTTATTCTAATGAAAGTAAAAACTAATTAAATTAATATTTTATTCATTTTTGCCATTTATTCATTTAATATGACATAAACAATATCTTCAAGTAAATCGAAATTTAACAAATAATATATCCATTATTATCAGAAAAATGCGAGGAATTCAAATATGACATAAAAATACTAAAATAATTTAATTTCTAAAATAAATTTTGTTCTTTTCGAATTTTAAGAATCCAAAACGGTCTAAGTATGTTGAAATCAAAGAGCTAATTTTTTCTACACGTTTTGATAGGTTGTACTTTTTTACATGGTATACAAAAGTTATGGCCATTTCAATTTTTATAACATTTTTTTGTAAATCATGTCGAAATTTATATTTGTTAATTTTTGTAACAACTACATCACTTAATTTAACTAAAGTTCGAAGGATTTTATTTTTAGAATTTTTTATAACTTTTTGGCATGATTTTGAATCTAAAAAAGACGATCTCCATAAGGATTTGTGCCCGTTTTACTGTCACGACAGACCTTGAGAATTTTTTTTGCCCACTTTCTTTAGTCCGGGTTGGTAATATGAACCGGGACTAAAGGTCACACCTTTAGTCCCAGTTGGTGATACGAACCGGAACTAAAGGGATTGGCACCGGGGCACCCCTTTTAGTCCCGGTTGGTGATACGAACCGGGACTAAAGGTCCCGTTTGACCCAGGACTAAAGATTGCTGGCGTTCTAGCCGTTGGAACCGGGACTAATGCTCACATTAGTCCTGGGCTCAACTATAACCGGGAGTAATGCTTCGAACTGGGATGGACGAATGACTCTTTTTCTACTAGCGTGACGTCATGACAGTAGCCACATGTTGTCCAGAAAAACTAAAATATTTTATGAAATTTATCGAAACTTATGAAACATTTTTACTGTTCACACACTATTCCAATATTACATTTTTGAAACTTATGAAACATTTGTGTACTGTTTCAATAATATTTCAGTCTATTTCAATTAGCGATGTCAACATGATGTCACCCATGTGCTGGTTGAAAAAAAATAGACAAATACACCAATCTCAACGAAAAATAAAAAAATAGATAAGACTACTTTACATGAAACATGAAGTTAACTTTAGAAATGCTTTCCCGTCATTTATTCAGGGTGTGCGTGGATGCTATTAATGTAATAAGAAAAGTCTACTTTAAACATTGTCTAGGTTGCTCATGTGCTGAGCATTGAAGTGAAACTATATAATTAACAAATGTTGCGACAGCTCTAGCACTTTATACTACCATCAATCAAGTGGTTAGTTTAAGCTCCAAGGAAGGAACCGACAGCCGCCGCCTCTTGATCGGCAAAGGGCTCTGCACCTCCTCCTCCTCTCCCCATCCTCGCATGTTGGCGGTGGCCCTCGCCCTCTCCGGCACCGGCGTCAGGTTGAGGTCGAAATCCCTCACGCATGATCCGGAGCCTGTGGCCGTCGACGCCGACGCCGACGCCGTCAGTGATACCGACAGCCCGTCCCAGTAATGGCACCTCATGTGCCCTCCGAGCGCCTGCCCCGTCGCGAAGCTCCGGTGACACACCGAGCACTTATGCCTGCCGCCGCCCGACGACGTCGAGGAAGCCGCCGTCGTTTCGTTCGCCGACGACGCGCTTGTGTGCAGGGCCAGCAGCACAGGCGTCGCCGTCCGTTTCCGGTGGCTAGCCTTGTGCCCGCCTAGCGCTTGGTGAGACGGGAACGCCTTGCTGCAGACGGAGCACCTGTAGAGCTCGCGGGCTGCTGGCGCCGCCGTCGACAGCGGCGTAACATGTAGCCATTGCCCCTCCGCTTCCTGGCCGCTGCCCGATGCCGCGGAGGCGAGCGCCATGATGCACAGGTTGACGTAGTCGTCCTGAGTCATGTTCATGATCATGGCGTCAAAGCTAAGATTACGTGTCAAGAGATGCTCTGCTTGATGAAGTGGATATATAGGATTCTGGTTTAGCGACTCCTGAGTTGTGCGTGTATATATAGTATTATGTCCCTAGCTGCGTCTGCGTGCAAGTGTGTGTTCTATATGCATATTTGAATGCGGAAGGAAGGTGTCAAAGGAGTTCGGTTCAAAGTAGCACAAGGGCGGAAAGGAAGGATACATGCATGTATCAGGAGAGATTTCCCGGGTTTTACACACGTGCGCCCCTGCGTGTAAATATGTTATATTCGCGAGTTGCAAGTTGCAGGTCGAAGAATGAACGCTGCCATTATGGACCATACGAAGAAACGGTACTCGCCTAATATCATACTCTACATATACGAGGGGGTACCGGGCCTATCCTGCACATTCAATAATGCTTTGAGATCGTGCGAAGACCTACAGCAACTTACAGATTACACCCTGTCTTATATCCATTTCTTGTCAGGAAGCCCCCCTTTTCCTGTAACAGACCGGTCAGTATTTTGTAGCTCGTTCCTTGGACCAGAAAATGCGGAGCATGTACAGATCGAGATGGTACACAGGGTGTCCAGAACGTTCCTTAATTACCTCCCACTTAGCATCAAACCTTTCAATTATTATATATATAAAAGAATTCAAGATAGTTCACGGTCCTAGATTCGTTTCCATAATTTGATACCAACATCAGAGTCCAAAATAGAACTGAAACATGGATCAATTAAGACTATCTATCTCATCTGTTCTTCCCAAATAAGAAGACGACAAAAAAAATGACAGCAGACTATACATGGGAAAAGATGAAAAAGAAATCATGTAATAATCGATGGATCTGAACAAAATAAAATCCATGGAGCATACGGATTAGCCTTCCATGCCCAGATCCGGGACGAGGTAGCCGACGGTGTCCATGAATGGCGAGCTCGTCGTCCATCAGGAGGGGAACCGCTCCACCTGGTCCAGATCGGCGTTGCCATGGAGGGGTACCCACGCCATGAACTGGAGCATCGATTGGGCGCTACCAGGAGCCACTCGGGGGGCGCGACAAGGTGGGCTTGTCCGCTCGTCGGGGTCGAACACGGTGGCAGTGGAGGATGCCTCGACGAGGTCCGAGCTCGGCCAGACCACCTCCATGGGGTGGCGGTGGAGAGGCTCCTCACCCGAGCTCAGCTAGAACGCATCGACGGCGCGACGGTGGAGGGGATCTTGGGCCCGAGCTCCGCGCCCGACGGCCAGAGGAGTAGGTTTGGAAGAGAAGAGGGGAGAGGTGGAATTGCTGCGCACGAGGTCGTCCATTGGTCATGTGGAAGACGATATGTCCAGCAACAAACTGGCCTGATACAGTTTGTTTGCCTATAGGAGACGAAAGGTGCAGTGTACAACTCGTTTCATATAGGGTGGTGGGTGCAAAACAGACAACGCGAATCTCAAACACAGCCTGGATGGTGAAGATAAGCCCGAGATGCCCATAACGTTGTAGAATCGCTGCGTTTCTTTTTTTAAGGACTAGCACATGTTAGAATTCCCAAGGATTGATCACACATTAGATTAGAACATACACTCGAAAAAACTGATTACAAAACTCATGTATATATTATATACACGACCAGACCAACCGGACGTTTTTAAACCTAATCTAACACAAACTCTAAACCGAATAAGACTCAAATCTAAAACTAACTAGTACTAACCTACGTTGCTAATTCCAATGCAAACCGGACACATATGGCATGCAAGCCGGACACCAAACGAACTAGGACTCACGCTGTTGGACATGACCAAACTAAACAACCTAGCTAGACAATTAACCAGACTACTAATCAAGATTAATGCTAATAACAGCACAATGCCAGCGCGGTTGCTACGGAAGAGCAATTGTGTTGATAGTGTAAATTATACTCTCTCTATTTGGAAATATAAAATGTTTTAGGTTTGTAAAAGAGATGTATCTAGACACATTTTAGCCTCTAGATTCATTTGAACCTATACATTAAAATGTGTCTAGATACATCCTCTTCACAAACCTAAAACATCTTATATTTCTAAACGGATGGAGTATTTTGTAAGCATAATATTGTGTAGCATACCCGTGAATTATTTGTTAAGCATAATATAACACCCGGCATTGGTGGTCTTATGTCTCCAAAGCCCTTTTAAAAAATGGAAGTAGATATTAAAAAAAAGGTCGCCATACCTGTTCGATGACTAGGCAAGCTTGGCCGATGCCCGCCTAGGCCTCAACCATCTTCATAGTTTGTTGCTGAAATAACTTATTTATCATTTAAAAAATAGCATAAATGTCTATGCGTTGCTACGGTCAAATAAAAATAGATCTCGATACTTAAGTAATAAATTAGTCTCTTCAATTAGAAAAAACAAGAAGTTAGAAAAGTTGACCGGTAACAGTAGCTGGTTGGCTCCTATTCTTTTTCCCAATTCTCTAAAACGATAGTATTAATAAATTTAGCACTCCTGACAAAAAAACACTAAGAATTGCCTTACATAAAAATGGTCTACACATTGTTTCCCAGAAAACCTAGGATAGAATGACACCGTTCAATTAGAGGAGGCTTTAGTGTCGTCGACCTTGCAGGATTCTTCATGTGAAGATGATAATAGTTAGATGTAATAATTGTTGAAAGAACTTGAAATAACCAGTATTTCATAGTAGATATGTTGCACAATGTAATCAAGAAAATGAAAATAATCTGTGAGCAATGGCGGACCAAAAGTTAAGGTTAGCCTCTCTCAAAAAATTACTCCCTCCGTTTAAAAATATAAGATGTTTTTGATTAATGAAGCTAATGTATCTAGGCACCTTTAAGTGTGTAGGTTTGTTATGTCCCGACGCCAACAATATGATTGTCACGGCGAGGGTTCCGGTGGTAGAGAGGAAAGGGGATCGGGAGAGAAGAAGACATGGAGAGAAGAAGATCAGGACCAACTCAGTGTATTCATTTTCGTCGATAGATTGTCTATTACTCCCTCCGTTTGAAAATATAAGATGTTTTAAATTTATGAGTGAGATGTATCTAGACATCTTTTAGTGTCTGGATTCATTTGAACCTATACACTAAAAGATGTCTAGATACATCTCCTTCACAAATCTAAAACATCTTATATTTCTAAACGGAGGGAGTACAAGACTGGATTGTTATATCGGCAGTCCCGAAGGCCTAAACCCAACACTCCACATGGCCCACGACCCAACACACATATAACCTATGCAACACTACCAGTAACCTCCGAGTCCACCTCTGAAGATGTTACACCATCCCCCCCTGAAGAGCTAGCTTGTCCCCAAGCTAGTACGTGTGGAAAACGAGCCCGGAGCACATTATAGTATTCCCACATAGCTGCACTAGCCGGTAAGGATGTCCACTTGATCTTGACCTGAACATACGCCGCATTACCTTTCTTGCAAAGGCGCCTCTCCAGAATTTCCTCCAGCTCCACGTCTTAAACATCCAACTGTGCTTGCACAGGCAGATTTGAAGACACATCCATGAAATCAGGCTTGAATGGCTGCGAAACATGAAACACTGGATGGATCTGACTGTGTGCCAGAAGCTCCAACTTGTACGCCACATATCCAATCCTAGAGAGAACCTTGTATGGCTCATATAACTTGTAGGACAATTTAGGAAATGCTCGACGGACCACGGACTATTGCAGGTAAGGTTGTAGTTTTAAGAACACTGAATCTCCCACTTGAAATTCCCTTGGGAATCTGTTTTGGTCAGCATAATGCTTCATCCTCAACTGTTCTTTTTACAACTGATACTTTAACATCTCAGAGGCAGACTGTCTGTCAGCCAAGAAATCCTTTACTTCAGTGTTGGTGGCATTCTGCAAATGCGGGAGCATAACATAGTGGGGTTCTTCTTTGTATAAAGCCTTGAATGGAGAACAACCAATAGCAGAGTGATGAAAAGTATTGTACCATAACTCTGCCAAAGGTAACCAGTCATACCATTGCTTGGGTTGTTCATTTGATGCACATCTCAAATACATCTCCAAGTACTGATTGACTCTTCCAGTTTTTCCATCACTCTGAGGGTGATAAGCACTGCTCATTTGTAATGTAATGTCAAACATGGCAAACAATTGCTTCTAGAAGGCACTAGTAAAAACTATGTCTCTCTCTGAAACAATAGAAATGGGCATGTTGTGTAATTTAACCACATTTTTTAACACTGCCTTGGCCACTTTATGAGCAGAATATGGGCATTTTAGAGGAATAAAATGTGCATACTTGGTAAACCTGTCCACAATAACCAAGATCATATCATACCCTACAGATTTTGGAGACCTTCAATGAAATCCAAGGAAATCTCTTGCCAAGCTCCCTTGGGTATGATGAGCGGTTGTAACAGCCCGGGAATCTTTTTCATGCTTTGCTTGCTGGCAGACAATGCAATTGTCTCACAAACTCTTGGAATGCATTTTTGAGACCAGGCCAAATGGAGAGCTTATTAATTCTTTGAGATGTAGCGTGAATACTAGAATGTCCCCCAAGTGCACTTGCATGGAAGGCTTGAATCAGTTTTGTTTGAAGGCCCACATTGGCACCAACCCAGACTTTCCCATGAAGTCTAATAAGGCCCTGTTGCATCTCATACCCATCAGTATTATTGCCAACAGTATCCAATTACTACAACAATAGTTGATCCTTGCTATCCACTGCATAAGAGTTCAAAATTTCTTGGATCCACACTGGTATCCCATCTAACATAGAGTAGATGGAGAAGGCATGGCCCACCCTAGATAAGGCATCGGCTACCTTATTCTCTACTCCCTTCTTATACTAGAAGGAGAAATTGAGACCTACTAACATTGTCATGGCTTTCTTTTGAATATTAGTATGTAATATTTTGTCTTCCAATTGACATAAGCTCCGATGATCAGTTTTGATCAAAAAAGGTCCTCTAGCTAAGTATGGTCTACATATATCCACAACCATCATGATAGCCAAGAACTCCTTCTCGTAAATAGACGGTTTCTTATTGTTGGCACTTAAAGCCTTGCTATAAAATGCTATTTGGTGTCCCTCCTGCATCAAGACAGCAACAATCCTTGTGTCACATGCATCAGTTTCAATCCAAAAAAGATTTAGAGAAGTCAGGCATGGCCAAGACAGGTGTTCTGCTCATAGCTTGCTTAAGTGCCTCAAAATCTTGTTGTGCTGCTGGAGACCAAGCAAAAATGTGTTCCTGCAAGAGAACAGTCAATGGTTTGGCAGTGATTTCGTAACCTTTAAAAAATCTATAGTAACTATTCAACCCCAAGAAACCCCTCAGTTCAGTAACACTAGATGGTACTGGCCAGGCTAGCATAGCTTTAGTTTTGTATGGATCTGTAGCAACTCCTTGATCTGAAATAATGTGTCCCAAATACTCCAATCTTGGTTGGGCAAAGTAGCATTTGTTCTTCTTAGCATACAGCTGATGTTCAAGCAAAACTTGGAACACCAATGTCAGATGATGGACATGTTCCTCCACAGACTTACTGTATACCAAAATGTCATCCATAAAAACTAAGACAAACTTTCTAAAAAATGGAGCAAATACAGAATTCATAACACACTAAAAAGTGGCAGGTGCATTTGTAAGACCAAATGGCATAACCCTGAACTGGTATTGCCCATTGTGTGTCTTGAAGGATGTTTTCATCTCATCTACTGGAACCATTCTGATTTGGTGGTAGCCAGCTCTTAAATCCAGCTTAGAAAACACTTTAGTGCCTGCCAACTCGTCAAGCAGCTCATCCACTATAGGAATGGGAAACTTGCTTTTAATGGTAAGATCATTTAATATTATGCAATCGATATAGAATCTCCAAGTTCCATTCTTCTTCTTAACTAACATGACAAGGGAAGCATAAGGACTAACACGTGGAATTACTATGCCACTCTGCAACATCTCCTTGGCCTGTTTTTCTATCTCATCTTTCTGCAAGGGAGAATATCTGTAAGGCATGCAGTTGATTGGCTGAGACCCTGGTAGAAAGTTAATAGCATGATCAAACTCTCTGTGAGGAGGAATACTTTTGGTTCTTGGAACACTACAACAAACTTATCCAGCAGTTCTTGAATCTCTGTTAGTACAGGAACAGTTACATGAATCTCACTGTCAACCAAAGAGAGTTATTCCATAGCCTAGACATCATTCCCCTTCAAACATTTGGTTAATTCCTCTACTATGACTGCAGAAAACTCTTGATGTGCCACAGAAGGAATGCCAATCAACCTAATTGTCTGGTTGTTGTAGGAAAATTCCACCCATTTATGCTCGCAATCACAGGCTCCACTGTGCAATCCAGTCCATGCCCAATATCCCATCATATCCTCCCAATGGAAAGACTCTCATATCATGAGAAAAATTATGGCATTGTAGCCACCACTGCATCTTGGGTACAATTGCATTGTAGAACATAAAATCTCCACTAGCCACCTTCACTTTAAGTGTTGAGATTTATGTAGTTGGACAGTTCAACTTATCCACCAAGAATTGATCCACAAAGCTGTGAGAACTACCTAATTCAAGTAATAGTAGCATCACTTGATCTCCTATAAGAGCCTTGAATTGAATAGTTCCTGGCTTAGTGGACCCAGATAAAGCATTGATAGATACGTAACAATCTCTTGTATCATCACTGCCATGAGCCACAAGTGCATCCTGTTGGAATTATGCCCTAGAGGCAATAATAAAGATGTTATTATTATAATTCTTGTTCATGATAAAGTTTATATTCCATGCTAGAATTGTATTAAGCGGAAACTTTAATACTTGTGTGGTTTGTGAACAACACCGTGTCCCTGGTACGCCTCTATGGACTAGCTCATTGATTGATGATGGTTAAGGTTTCCTAACCATAGACATGAGTTGTCGATTAATAATGAGATCATATCATTGGGAGAATGATATGATGGACAGACCCAAACTAAGCGGAGCAATTAGATCGTGTCATCGTGTTCATCTTTGCGAAGCTTTTCTTATGTCAAATATTGTATTCCTTAGACCATGAGATAATACAACTCCCTGGTATCGGAAGAAAGCTTTGAGGTCATCAAACGTCATCCTATGAGAGGGTGATCATAAAGGTGTCTCTCGGGTGATCGGAAAGTACATTGGGTTGTATGTATCGAGATGGGATTTGTCCTCCCAAGTCGGAGAGATATACTTGGGCCCACTCGGTGTCGATATCAACATCGCTTGCAAGCATGTGGTTAAGGAGTTAATCACAAAGTGATATCGGATTACTGAACGAGTAAAGTACTTGCTATGAGCGAGATTGAACTAGGTATGATGATGCAAGCGATCAAAACTCGCAAGTAAAATATCGCGAGGCGAAGGGAATATATATATGGGATTGATTGAATCCTGGCATCGTGGTCCATCGATATGATCATCGATGAATGTGTGGGAGTCAATATGGGTTTCGACCCGTTGTTGATTATTGATAGAAGATCATGTCGCATATTCTCGAACCCGAAGGGTCACACATAACGTGTCTCGGCTAGGATAGATTGGATAATTGGTTTATGAGTTTTTGTTGAGTCTCGGATGGGATCCAGGACATCACGATAGGTTAGGAAGGGTCCGAGAATAATATTCATATAAGGCAATGCAGTTTTGGAGTTGAATTGTTTGGTTAATCGGTATTGTACCGGAAGCTTCTAGAACCTTCCGGAGGGGGACCAACGTGGCCCCACCTGCCGGGAGGGGGCATGGGCCTATGAGGGAGTGGCCTGGACGCATTGGGCCAGGGGCACAAGGCCCCATAGGGCCCAGCCGGCCAAACCTAGGGGAAACCCTAGGGGAGCTTCTAGAAGGGGGGAAACTTGCCCCCCACTCCTTCCTCCTTGGCCACCGGCCTAGGGCTTAGGGGAGGGGCTAGGGCTGGCACCCACCCCTCTATATATAGAGGGCTGGAGCGCACCCTCCCCACACACCTCCTCCACAACCCTAGCCGCCCTGCTGCCCTCCTCTCTCTCTCCCTCCCGACTGCACGTAGGCAAAGCCCTGTTGCAGAAACTCTCCACCACTTGCATCGCGCCGTCGCGTTGTAGACCCAATCCCGTCTCTCCACAATACTTGCTGGACCGAGGAAGGAGGAGACGTCGAGGTTCCGCACGTGTGCATCTCTCGGAGGCATCGCCACTTGCGGTGTTAGATCGGATTGGATCGGATCGCGAGGAGGAGAAGCGAGTACGACTACATCACCCACGTTCCGTCGAACGTTCCGTTGTGCGAATCTTCAAGGGTATGAAGATCTCATCTAATCCCCCTCGTTGTTTGCATCTCCTAGATTAGATCTTGGCTTTCTCGTTCGTATCCGTAGAATTTTTTTGATTTACTATGCTGCGAAACCCTTCAGTGGTATCAGAGCTAGATCTATGCGTAGATGTGTTTCACGAGTAGAACGCAACATGGTTGTTGCGGGCGTTGATGTTTTCTGTTGCAAGCCTCTTGTTTGTGTTCTTCTTATGACGCGGGATAGTGAGATTGAAGCGGTCCAGGCCAACCTTACGCGACGTCGTTCGCGAGACCGGCTCCGCACTTGACGTGTGGCTTGTTCCACACATGCGGCTGGTGGATGCCAGTTTCTCTCACTATAGTTGTCTTGGGATTTACACCGGAGTTTGGCAACCATAATATCACCGTTGTGGCTTTCCGTAGGTAAGAATCGTTCTTAGCTTGCTACTCCCATAAGCCATGTAAAACATGCAACAACAAAGTAGATGTGTCTAACTTGTTTTTGCAGTGAGTGTTTTCTGTGATACGGTATGGCCCAAGATGTGATGTGTATATTGTATGCGATGATCATGTTTTGTAATGTTTCATGACTTGCATGTCGATGAGTACACAACCGGCAGGAGCCACATGGTTGTCTTTATAATTTTGTATGACTTGTGTGTCAACTTCTTATATGCCATGTAATAGTTTCACTTTATTGCTAAGTAGTTAGCAATAGTTGTAGTTGCTATTCGTGGTGGAGGCAATCATGGTGGAGTGATGGAGATCATGCCGGCACGCACAAGATGGAGATCATTGCACGAAGATTGGCTATACCATGTCACATAAAGTTATATGCATGTGATGTTTATCCTTTTATGTATCTTATTATGCTTAGATCGCGACGGTAGCATTATAAGATGATTCCTCACTTAAAGATCAAGATAAAACTGTGTTCTCCCCATGTATGCACCATTGCGAAAGTTCGTCGTGTCCAAGCATCACGTGATGATCGGGTGCTATAGACTCTACCTTCATATACAACGGGTGCAAGCCAGTTTTGAACACGCGGAAATACTTGGGTTTGACTTGACGAGCCTAGCATGTACAGACATGGTCTCGGAACACATGAACCAAAAGGTTAAGCATGAGTCATATGAATGATATGATCGACACTTCGTTGTCCACCATTGAAACCACATCTCTTCTAGTGAAGATCGGATTAGGTGTGGTGAATTTGGATCATGTTCACTAAACAAGTTGAGGGATGTTGAATTTAGTGGGAGTTAATCTAGTAATTTGATTAAAAGTTGAACTAGTTATCATGAACATAGTCTAATTTGTACTTGCAAATATTGTAGATCAAATGGCTAAGTCCAACTTCAACTTCAACGTTTTTGCTAAGAAAGATAAGCTTAGAAACAATGGGTCTAACTTCACCAACTAGTTCCGCAATCTGAGAATCATTCTCTCTGGCGGTCAAAAGGACTATGTCCTTAAGAATGCGCTAGGTGACGCCCCTGCTGTAGATGCGCCGATTGATGAGAAAGTTGTCTATCAGTCGCGCAAAGATGATTATGGTGTCATTAAGAGCACCATGTTGTTTGCTATGGAATCGGACCTTCAAAATCGTTTTGAAGACTATCCCGGGCCCTTTGAGATTCTTGAGGAGCTGAAAACCATGTTTCAGACTCAGCCCCGTTCTGAGAGATATGAGATCTCTGAGAAATTCTTTAACTGCAAGATGGAGGAAGGGAGTTCCGTTAGTGAGCACGCCATAAAGATGTCGGGCTACACTCAACGCCTTGAGCAACTAGACTGCAAGATTCCAGAGGAGCTCAAGATTGACAGGGTTCTGCAATCACTCCCTCCCAGCTACAAAAGTTTTGTAGTGACTCACAATCAGATTGATTCCATCGATACGATCACCGAGCTCTTCGCAGTCAAGGCTGCGGAGGTGGACATCAAAAGGATAATCATGTGTTGATGGTCAACAAGCCCCCACCTTCAAGAAAGGTAAGGGTGCAAAGAATCCCTTCAAGAAAGGCGGCAAGCGTTGTTGCTGCTGAGAAGAAGCTCAAGTCTGGACCCAAGCCGGACACGGAGTGCTTCTATTGCAAGGACAAGGGTCACTGGAAGCGCAATTGTCCGAAGTAATTAGCGGACAAGAAGGCTGGCACCATCAAAGGTATATTTGATATACATGTTATTGATGTTCTCCTTACTAGCCCTCGTTGTAGTGCCTGGGTATTTGATACTGGTTCAGTTGCTAATATTTGTAACCCAAAACAGGAGCTACGGAATAGACGGCGGCTTGCGAGGGATGAGGTGACGATGCGCGTTGGCAACGGATCAAGAGTTGATGTGATGGCCGTCGGCACGCTCTCCTTAGTTTTACCTTCGGTATTAGTTTTAAACCTTAATAAGTGTTATTATGTGCATGCGTTGAGCATGAACATTATTTCTGGATCGTGTTTATTGCAAGACGGTTATTCATTTAAATCGGAGAATAATGGTTGTTCTATTTATATGAGTAACATCTTTTATGGTCATGCACCTGTTGTGAACGGTTTATTTCTTCTGAATCTCGAAGGGGATGAAACACACATCCATAACATTGAGGCTAAGAGATGCAAAGTAGATAGTGATAATACTACTTATTTGTGGCATTGTCGTCTAGGTCATATTGGTGTAAAGCGCATGAAGAAACTCCATTCTGATGGACTTTTGGAGTCTCTTGATTTTGAATCATTTGACACATGCGAACCATGCCTCATGGGCAAGATGATCAAAACCCCGTTCTCCGGAATGATGGAGCGAGCAACGGACTTGTTGGAAATCATACATACCGATGTATGCGGACCGATGAGTGTTTTGACGCGCGGTGGATATCGCTATTTTCTCACTTTTACCGATGACTTAAGTAGATATGGGTATATCTATTTGATGAAACACAAATCTAAAACATTTGAAAAGTTCAAGGAATTTCAGAATGAAGTGGAGAACCATCGTAACAGAAAGATTAAGTTTCTACGATCCGATCGTGGAGGTGAATATTTGAGTAATGATTTTCTCACGCATCTTAAAGCAAGCGGAATCGTTTCGCAACTCACGCCACCCGGAACACCACAGCGCAATGGTGTGTCTGAACGCCGGAATCGAACTCTATTAGATATGGTTCGATCAATGATGTCTCTTACTGATTCGCCGTTATCATTTTGGGGTTATGCATTAGAAACCGCTGCATTCACTTTAAATAGGGCACCATCTAAATCCGTTGATACGACACCGTATGAACTGTGGTTTGGTGCTAAACCTAAGTTGTCGTTTCTTAAAGTTTGGGGATGCGAAGCTTACGTCAAGAAGTTGATGCCGGACAAGCTCGAACCCAAAGCGGAGAAGTGCGTCTTCATAGGATACCGTAAGGAAACTATTGGGTATACCTTCTATCACAGAACCGAAGGCAAAGTGTTTGTCGCAAAGAACGGTTCCTTTCTTAAGAAGGAGTTTCTCTCGAAAGAAGTGAGTGGGAGGGAAGTAGAGCTAGACGAGTTTCTTTAACCTTCTCTTGAATTGGAGAGTAGCGCAGCACCTGAAATTGTTCCAGTGCCGCCTGCACCAACAATAGAGGAAGCTAATGACAAGGATCATGAAGCTTCGGATGATGCTCATCGAACATCGCAGTCGACAAGGTCGCGTGCCCTCCCGAGTGGTGCAAGAACTGTCTTGTTGTCTTGTTGGTAGAAGACAGTGAACCTACGAACTATGAGGAAGCGATGATGAGCCCAGACTCTGAGAAATGGCTAGAGGCCATGAAATCCGAATTGGGATCCATGAGCGAAAACCAAGTATGGACTTTGGTGGACCCTCCTAGCGACCGAAAGGCCGTTGAGTGCAAATGGATCTTCAATAAGAAAACGGACGCGGATGGTAATGTTACAGTCTATAAAGCACGGCTTGTCGCGAAAGGTTTTCGACAAGTTCAAGGTGTTGACTATAATGAGACTTTCTCTCTCGTAGCGATGTTTAAGTCCATTCGGATTTTATTAGCAATTGCTGCGTTTCATGATTATGAAATATGGCAAATGGATGTCAATACTGTGTTCCTCAATGGCAACATTGATGAAGAATTGTATATGATGCAACCCGAAGGTTTTGTCGATCCTAAGGATGCTGATAAAGTGTGCAAACTTCAGCGTTCCATTTATGGACTAAAGCAAGCATCTCGGAGTTGGAACCTTCGTTTTGATCAAGTGATCAAGAGCTTTGGGTTTGTTCCAAATTGCTACGAAGCTTGTATCTACAAGAAAGTGAGTGGGAGCTCGGTGACATTTCTGGTACTATATGTGGATGACATATTGATTATTGGAAATGACATTAACATGCTTAACGATGTGAAGAGTTATTTGAACAAGTGTTTTTCAATGAAAGACCTAGGTGAAGCTGCTTATATATTGGGCATCAAAATCTATAGAGATAGACAAAGACGCCTGATAGCTTTAAGCCAGAGTACATACCTAGACAAAGTTCTGAAAAGGTTCAGAATGGATAAGGCAAAGAAAGGTTCAGTGCCTATGTTGTCAGGTAAGATATTGAGCAAGGCTCAGTGTCCAGCTATGGTAAATGATAGAGAAGCTATGAGCAAAGTGCCTTATGCCTCGGCCATAGGTTCTATCATGTATGCCATGCTGTGTACTAGACCGGATGTGTCCAATGCTCTTAGTTTGACGAGCAGATATCAAAGTGATCCAGGAGTGGAACACTGGACAGCCGTGAAGAACATCCTAAAGTACCTAAATAGGACTAAAGAAATGTTCTTAGTCTATGGAGGTGATGAACGGCTCGTCGTAAAAGGTTACGTCGACGCTAGTTTCGACACCAACAAGGATGATTCTAAATCTCAGACAGGATACGTTTATATTTTGAATGGAGGAGCTGTGAGCTGGAGAAGCTGCAAGCAAAGCGTGATCGCGGGATCTACAGTAGAAGCGGAATACATGGCTGTTGCAGAAGCGTCAAGTGAAGGAGTTTGGATCAGGAACTTCATCACTGAGCTTGGCGTGGTTCCAAGTGCATTGGACCCACTGGAGATATTTTGTGTCAACACTGGCGCCATAGCACTAGCTAAGGAACCAAGATATCATCCAAATACCAAGCATATCAACCGCAAGTTTCATATAATCCGAGATTATATAGCAGATGGAAATCTGAAGATTAGCAAAGTACATACAGATCTGAATGTCACAGATCCATTGACTAAACCTCTTCCACGTGCAAAACATGATCAACACCTTAGTGCCATGGGTGTGAGATTGTTGCCAAATGTAAACTAGATTATTGACTCTAGTGCAAGTGGGAGACTGTTGGAATTATTCCCTAGAGGCAATAATAAAGATGTTATTATTATATTTCTTGTTCATGATAAAGTTTATATTCCATGCTAGAATTGTATTAAGCGGAAACTTTAATACTTGTGTGGTTTGTGAACAACATCGTGTCCCTGGTACGCCTCTATGGACTAGCTCATTGATTGATGATGGTTAAGGTTTCCTAACCATAGACATGAGTTGTCGATTAATAATGAGATCATATCATTGAGAGAATGATATGATGGACAGACCCAAACTAAGCGGAGCAATTAGATCGTGTCATCGTGTTCATCTTTGCGAAGCTTTTCTTATGTCAAATATTGTATTCCTTAGACCATGAGATAATACAACTCCTTGGTATCGGAAGAAAGCTTTGAGGTCATCAAACGTCATCCTATGAGAGGGTGATCATAAAGGTGTCTCTCAGGTGATCGGAAAGTACCTGTTGGGTTGTATGTATCGAGATGGGATTTGACCCTCCCAAGTCGAAGAGATATACTTCGGGCCCACTCGGTAATCGATATCAACACCGCTTGCAAGCATGTGGTTAAGGAGTTAATCACAAAGTGATATCGGATTACGGAACGAGTAAAGTACTTGCTGTGAACGAGATTGAACTAGGTATGACGGTACCGACGATCAAATCTCGGGCAAGTAAAATATCGCGAGACGAAGGGAATATATATATGGGATTGATTGAATCCTGGCATCATGGTTCATCCGATATGATCATCGATGAATGTGTCGGAGTCAATATGGGTTTCCAGACCCCGCTGTTGATTATTGATAGAAGATCATGTCTGCATATTCTCGAACCCAAAGGGTCACACACTTAACATGTCTTGACGCTAGGATAGATTGGATAATTGGTTTATGAGTTTTTGTTCGGAGTCTCGGATGGTATCCGGGACATCACGAGAGGTTCCGGAAGGGTCCGGAGAATAAGATTCATATAAGGCAATGCAGTTTTTGGAGTTCGGAATTGTTTCGGGTTAATCGGTGCATCAAAGCTTCTAGAACCTTCCTGAGGGGGACCAACGTGGCCCCACCTGCCGGGAGGGCATGGGCCTATGAGGGAGTGCCTGTCCGCATTGTTCCAGGCACAAGGCCCCATAGGGCCCAATGGCCAAACCTAGGGAAACCCTAGGGAGCTTCTAGAAGGGGAACTTGCCCCCACCTCCTCCTTGGCCGGCCTAGGGCTTGGGGGAGGGGCTAGGGCTGGCGCCCACCCCTCTATATATAGAGGGCTGGCGCACCCTCCCCACACACCTCCTCCACAACCCTAGTCGCCCTGCTGCCCTCCTCTCTCTCTCCCTCCCGACTGCACGTAGGCGAAGCCCTGCTGCAAAAACTCTCCACCACTTGCACCGCGCCGTCGCGTTGTAGATCCAATCCGTCTATCCACCATACTTGTTGGACCGAGGAAGGAGGAGACGTCGAGGTGCCGCACGTGTGCATCTCTCGAAGGCATCGCCACTTGCGGTGTTAGATCGGATCGGATTGCGAGGAGGATAAGCGAGTACGACTACAACACCCACGTTCCGTCGAACGTTCCGCTGTGCGAATCTTCAAGGGTATGAAGATCTCATCTAATCCCCCTCGTTGTTTGCATCTCCTAGATTAGATCTTGGATTTCTCGTTCGCATCCGTAGAAATTTTTTGATTTACTATGCTGCGAAACCCTTCACATCCATCATGTCATCAAACAATATTTCCTGTGTTTCCATTGCCTTGACTTGTCCCCAGCTTGTAAGGGCACACTGATGGCCTGGTGCATATTTCTCCCCACACTTATAGAACAACCCATTTGCTCTTCTATACTCCTTCAATTGTTTTGACTTCCACGGCTCCCCTTTTCAAACTTATGTTGATAAGAGCCAGTAGTTGCATTGTCTTCTTTCTGAGCAGTATACCCTACTCTTCTAGTGTACTATTTGGTAAACTCACTCTTCCCTCGATCTAGGACTGCTGCATGTATCATGGCAAATGAAGCTGCCTCTCCTATTGTATTTGGTAGTTGTACTTCCACAGCAGATCGGAGTTCCTCCTTCAAACCAAGTATAAAACGTTGCAACAGCATCAATGCCCCCATTTTTGGATCATACAACCTTATCTGGTACACCAACTTGTCAAATTGTTTCTTGTACTCTTCCATAGGGTCTTCTTGTGTTAGAGTTAATAGCTCTCAAATTTTGTCCCGCTGGGCATTGTCTTCAAACTCTTGCACCACATCCATAGAAAAGGTAGACCAATTATGCTAGGGATTTTCCAATTTGTACGCCTGGTACCAATGAGCTACACTAGCCTTCATGTACATTGTGGCTGCAGAAACTTTGAACCCTTCAGCAATATTATACGAAAGGAAGAACGTGTTGCAGGTATCTACCCAAATGCGAATATCTGTTCCATCGAACCGGGGAAAGTCCATCTTCAGCATCCAACTGCGCCTGCCCTCTTCCCAATCAGAACGACTAGATCCGGCACCTCCAGTATCCTCATAAACAGGTGTAGGAGTTGGTGGGGGCATTGTTACCTTCAGCACCATGTTGCTGTGCGTGATTGGTAGGGGTGGTCGGTAGTCGCCACAACGATCTGGTGGCTCACCCAATATGGCCGACATATCGCGAGCAGGAATGGACAGCGGCGATACCCCGGACCTCTTCACCACATTGTTCGCATGATTTTATCCGCCTGCACCTTGTCGAGCGTCTCCATCGATAGATTGACCTTGGCTTGCATCTGCTACAACGATTCCGCCTGCTTGTTCAGCTTCTCCTCAATCTCCCCGAGGTAGGTCTGCACCTTCTCTAGAGCGCCAAACTTGACATCCAACGCATCAAATCGCGCCAGCATCGCCTTCTGGAAGCCCTCCATGGCTTCCAAATCGACTCTGCGCGGACGGGGTAGAGACTCCGGACGGAGCCTTCGCAGCTTCGTCTATCCCCCCCCCCCCCCACCACCACCACCACACACACACACACACACACACACACCACCAAACGCCAATCTTGGATTTATAACAAATTTTCGAGAAATTTTTTTTTGCAACCCATTGATCGATGTTACTAGGTGGCGTCGAGTAAGGAAGCGCGCCTGGTTCGAACCGAGCTCTTGATACCAAAGTGTTATGTCCCGACGCCGACAATATGATTGCCGCGGCGAGGGTTCCGGTGGCAAAGAGAAAAGGGGGTCGGGAGAGAAGAAGACGTGGAGAAGAAGATCAGGACCAACTCGGTGTATTAATTTTCATCGATAGATTGTCTGTTGTAAGACTGGACTGTTATATTGACAGTCTGGAAAGCCTCATCCTAACAGTCCACATGGCCCACGGTCCAACACATATATAGCCTATGCAACACTCCAATAACCTCCGACTCCACCTCTAAAGATGTTACAAGGTTAAAATGAATCTACACACTAAAAAGTGTCTAGATACATTTACTTCACAAATTTAAAACATCTTATATTTCTAAACTAAGTGAGTAATATTTTAAGAGTAGCGGAGGATAGACATTTAGATTCTGTTTTTTAAGGCGCAAATAAGTGTCTTCTCGACCAAACCGTGGCCATGGCAGGGTACTTTGACTCTAAAAATAGGGCAAGTCACGCTAACCGTCTAACCTATCTGCAGCCACTCGCTAGTCCCTCCCGGATCGCACTTAGCAATCAATCGATTGTTGAATGTTGATACTGATCGGGGATTCGGGCCAATCTCTTGTGCGGCGATCGGCATTCATCGCCCATTCTTCTTCTTGTTCTTCTTGATCGTCGAGCAGGACGCCGTTGGCTGTAGCAGCGGCTGATCTGATCGATCGGACCTACGACCGCAGAGGGGCACGTCGTCGATGGCGAGCTACGCGAGCCGGCGTCCCTGCGAGCCGTGTAGAACGAGGGCGATGGCGGGAAGCGTCATCGGCCAGCCGGTGTCGCCGGGGCAGAGGGTGACGGTCCTGACCATCGACGGCGGCGGCATCCGTGGCCTCATCCCTGGCACCATCCTCGCCTTCCTCGAAGCCAGGCTGCAAGATCTGGACGGGCCGGACGCGCGGCTGGCAGACTACTTCGACTGCATCGCCGGGACGAGCACCGGCGGCCTCATCACCGCCATGCTGACCGCGCCCGGCGAGCACGGGCGCCCGCTCTTCGCCGCCAAGGACATCAACCGCTTCTACCTTGACAACGGCCCATATATTTTTCCCCAGACGTGAGTCTCTCTAGTAATCAATTGCCCTTCAGGAACACATATAGACGAGCTTATCATGCTGACTGAACTAGTGATTGATTGATGGATCGTTAGCTGTGTCAGGAGGAGCGCGCTCGCGGCCGTGATCGCGTCGCTGCGGCGGCCGCGGTACAGCGGCAAGTACCTGCGGCGCAAGATCAGGGAGATGCTGGGCGAGACCAGGATGTGCGACACGCTCACCGACGTGGTCATCCCCACCTTCGACGTCAAGCTCCTCCAGCCCATCATCTTCTCCACATACGACGTACGCGTGCTAATGATCGTGGTCCGATCGATTCGATCATTCCTGGATCAAACCGGCATCCGGCTAAAAACGTGAATCGGTCATGCAGGCCAGGAGCATGCCGCTGAAGAACGCGCTGCTCGCCGACGTCTGCATCGGCACCTCCGCCGCTCCGACCTACCTCCCCGCGCACTACTTCCAGACCGAAGACGGCGGCGGCAAGACGCGCGAGTACAACCTGATCGACGGTGGCGTCGCGGCCAACAATCCGGTATTTATGTGTGAGAGATGCGTGAGTGGTGAGTAGTGAGTAGTGACCAAACTGATCAGTCATTGTCTGGTTGTGCGTGCGAGAGATGCAGACGATGGTTACGATGACACAGATCACCAAGAAGATGATCTGCAAGGACAGGGAGGAGCTGTACCCGGTGAAGGCGTCGGACTGCGGCAAGTTCCTGGTGCTGTCCGTCGGGACGGGCTCGACGTCTGACCAGGGGCTGTACACGGCGCAGGAGTGCGCCCGGTGGGGCATCGTCCGGTGGCTGCGCAACAAGGGCATGGCGCCCATCATCGACATCTTCATGGCGGCCAGCTCGGACCTCGTGGACATCCACGCCGCCGTGCTCTTCCAGTCGCTGCACAGCGACGACGGCAACTACCTCCGCATCCAGGACAACTCGCTCCGTGGCGCGGCGGCCACGGTGGACGCGGCGACGCCAGAGAACATGAGGGAGCTGGTGAGGATCGGCGAGCGGATGCTGAGCCAGCGCGTGTCGAGGGTGAACGTGGAGACGGGGAGGTACGAGGAGGTGCGGGGCGCTGGGAGCAACGCCGACGCGCTCGCCGGGTTCGCCAGGCAGCTCTCCGATGAGAGGAGGTCCAGGGTTTGGCGTCGGCGCGGCACCGGTTGTTCAAAATCTAGATGCTGATCTTGAAAGGTTTTGTTAGATGCTGATCTTGTAAGGTTGTGTGTGTTGGAACGTGTCAGCGCTCGATGTAGAGATCAACACCTGTGCGTTTTTTTAGAGGACTAGAAAACATGCCCGTGCGTTGCTACGGAAGAAAAAAATCTATATCGCGAAGGTACATAATGTTTACTTACTACTTTTCTTAGCTCACATATACTCCCTCCATTTCGAAATATAAGATGTTTTAGCTTTATAAAGAGAATGTATCTAGACTACTCTTAGTATATAGGTTCACTCATGTTTGAAGTGAATCTATACACTAAAACAAGTCTATATCATTCTCTTCACAAACCTAAAACATCTTATATTTTAAAACAGAGGGAGTATAAACATAATGCACGAGCATAGAAAGAAATAACGACATACTTCAAAAAATAAATAACGACATATATCTCATAAGCATAATATTCTACTTTGTTTAATTAAAATCTAATTCAGTAAGAAATATAAACAAATTATATGAGAATAACTTAAAGGTCATACATTTTTGTTGAGATGTCTGGCATCACCATCAGGCAGGACAACAAACCTTAACCCTGGTGGACCGTGGCGCTGCCTTCGAGCCCACATCCATAACCTTCTCATCGGCTAGAATAGCAGCCACCACGAACTTGCGGACACACATCAGTCGGGTAGTCTCCAAAGACATTGCGGCACCAGCGAGGCAGTAACAATGATCTCCTTGGAGGCACCATCCTAAAAGAACAACACTGATGAGTTTGGTCTACAAAACCAACACTGAACAGCTAAATAAATACCCACTCCTTGCCTAAATCCTCACAGTCATAAAATCGGTGTAATTACTCCACAATTGAAGACCTTGGTACTCAATTCTAAAATCATCTATATATCTCTAGTTGAGTTGGGCCCTCGTTTCTTACCCGTCTGAAGCACCCGTTCATGGGGAACCCTGGTCGCCACCTTTGTCGTGAGATCGGGGAAGAGGAACTGTTCTCTTCAAGCAGCCAGCCACGTGGTGCCAAAGCCAAATGTGATAAGTAGGCAAATATTTGGCAATATTTTATATTAGTGTTAAATTCCTCACCTGTATCCAGCGTATGCGATCCCAAAGGCCCACAAAAGACTGAACGGACGATTTTTGTACCAATATAGGACAAGTGCCAATGGGAACCCATCAAATCATCAGAAAAATATCTAAGTATACATGAAATGTTGATCGACTTATCAATCATGTAATCCAATACGTTTTAGCAAGAAGTTGCAGCGTGTCTTAGCTAATTCTGAATTTCATGTAACCATACATTTCACCAGTCCGTGAAATATTGTTTACAGCCAATCTATCAAAATTTCCAAAATCTAAAGCAAAAGTGTACATGTTGCAAAGAATTATCTATATACAACAAAAAAATTATGGTGGTTTATCCAAACATACATTTAAATTATTGGTTAAATAGCATTGTTCGCGGTACCAATTTTTTTTAAAAAAAATCAAAATAGCCATTCCTGTGTTGGTCAAATAACAACAAACATCTCGCTAATTTAACAATGACACAATGATTCAACTCAGAACGATAAATCTTTAAGTAAAATAAAACCGTAGAGGTCCTATATCCATCACTAGAGGAAAAAGGGCCATCCGTTCGCGACCCCTCGGAGCATTAGTTCCGGTTGCGCCACCAACCGGGACTAATGCTGGCACGCGTCCCGGTTGGAGCGGGCACGGGGCCAGGGGGCATGGGTCCCGGTTGGTAAGGGGGCATGCGTCCCGGTTGGAGCCACCAACCGGGACTAAAGGTTTGTCCACAGCCACGTGCCCTGGCACGCACCTTTAGTCCCGGTTGGTGGCAGCAACCGGGACTAAAGGCCCCTTGCCCTCTATAAATGCAATGCCCCCTCTCTCCACTGCTTTTTGAATGGTGTAAGGTGTGAGGGTGTGCTAGTTTTTTCATGCATGCATTGAAGGTGTTTGTTGAAATGTTTGAGTGAAAATCCCGTTGAATTTCTCATAGAACAAAAATATAGAAGGTGTTCGAGACGCACTTGAGCTTTCTCCTCTTTATTTCCCTCAATCGAGGTTAGCAATCTTATCTTTTCTAGGTCATTGATACAATTCATGTGTCGGTGTGAATTGGTTATTTCACTATTTATGATGTCCTGTTTTTTGATAAACTTACTTATATGATGCAGATGAACGGTCGGGAATGGATGTACGGTGACCGGCGGGTAGCCGGGTATATCAAAGGCGTGGATAAATTTATCGATGTGGCTACGGCAAACAAAGAGAATGGATTTATACGTTGTCCATGTGTTCAATGTCGGAACAACAAGGAGTACTCTTCCTCGAAAATCATTCGCGGCCACCTGATTATGAAAGGTTTCATGCCCAACTATAATTGCTGGACCAAGCACGGTGAAAGAGGGGTTATGATGGAAGATGGTGAAGAAGAAGATGATGATAACAACTATCATCATATGTTTCCTGAATACAGTGATACTGCAATGGAAGATAATGGAGAGGAAAAAGGTGAAGAACGGGCATCAGATGAGCGGTGATGAACTTGGTAGGGTCATTTCGATGCAAAGCGGAGTGTGAAACAGAAAATGAGAAGTTGAAGTTAGAGGGCATGTTAGAAGATCACAAGAAATTGTTGTACCCAAATTGTGAAGATGGCAGCACAAAGCTCGATGCGACATCTTTGGAATTGTTGCGATGGAAGGCGAGTGTGGTCTAACTGACTCCTCATTTGAAAAGATGTGAAAATAATGAAGCAAGTTTCCAAAACATAACGAACTTCCCGAGAGTACCTCTGAAGCAAAGAAGACTCTCATCTATGGGATTAGATGTGCAAAAGATACATGCATGCATTAATGATCTGCATCCTCTACATGTAAGGAGTATGAGAATTTAGATAAATGCTCGGTATGCAATGCTATGTATAAGATCGACGAGATGACCCGGTGATGTTGAGGAGAGCCCTCAGGAAGAGGGTTCTGCTAAGTTTATGTGTTATGCTCCTATAATACCAAGGTTGAAACGCATGTTCGAAAACAAAGAGCATGCCAGTTGTTGCGATGGCACAAAGAAGACCGTAAGAAAGACGGGAGTTGAGACACCCTGGCGATGGGTCACGTGGAGAAAAATCGAGAGACTTCCCGACTTTGCGGTGACGCAAGGAACTTATGGTTTGGTCTAAGTACGGATGACATGAATCCTTTTGGGAGCAGAGCTGCACAAAGACCTGGCCCGTGACTCTATGTATCTACAACCTGCCTCCTTGGTTGTGCATGAAGCGTAAGTTCATTATGATGCCGGTGCTCATCCAAGGCCCAAGCAACCGGCAACGCGACATTGATGTGTACCTTAGGCCATTAGTTGAAGAACTCTTACGGTTGTGGGGCAAACCAGGTACGCGTGGGATGAGAACAAACAGAGCCATTTAATCTACGAGGGTTGTTATTCAGAACCATCAATGATTGGCCTGCTCTTAGTAACCTTCCAGGACAGACAAACAAAGGATATAAGGCATGCACCCACTGTTTAGATAAGATCGAAGGTACATATTTGCATAAATGCAAGAAGGTTGTGTACCTAGCGAATCGACGATTTCTTCCGACCAATCATCCCGTAAGAAAGAAAGGCAAGCATTTCAAAGGTGAGGCGATCACGGAAGAAGCCTGAACTCCCACCGGTGATGATGTATTTGGTATGGTCAGGACATAGAAGTAATCTTTGAAAGGGTCCCCGGTCAATCAGTTCGAGCAACGACGCCGCCAGGACACGCACCCATGTGGAAGAAGAAATCTATATTTTGGGAGCTGCCATATTGGAAAGTCCTGCGTGTCCGCTCTTCAATCGACGTGATGCACGTGATTGAAGAATCTCTGCGTGAACCTGCTAGGATTCCTAGGCGTGTATGGGAAGACAAAAGATACACCAAGCACGGGAGGACCAACAAATTATGAAAGACCCAAAGAACATGCATCTGAGATAACAAGGCGGATAAAGGCGTCACTTAAGTCGTACGGCTATGCTCTTACCAAAGCAGAGAAGGATATCTTTTTGAAGTCCTTTACAGTATCAAGGTGCCGGGCTTCTCATATAATATAAAGGGGATAATAAATATGGCGAGAAAAGTTCCAAAACCTGAAGTCTCATGACATCACGTGATTATGACGTGATTGCTTCCGATTGCATTGAGGGGCTTCTACGAAAAATGTTCGAGTACCCATTGTGAAGCTGTGTGTGCATTCCTCAATGCAATATCTCGAAGGTAATCAATCCGATATTCTGCCAAGGTTCTGATGATGTGGTACAATGTCTTGTTAGTTTTGAATTGGTGTTCCCACCATCCTTCTTCAATATTATGACGCATCTCCTGGTTCATCTAGTGGAAGAGATTGCCATTCTCGGTCCGGGTATTTCTACACAATATGTTCCCTTTGAGAGGTTCATGGGAGTCTTAAAGAAATATGTTCATAATCGTATAGAAGAAGGAAGCATCTCCAAGGGATATGGAACAGAGGAGGTCATTGAGTTTTGTGTTGACTTTATTCCTGACCTTAAGCCGATTGGTGTTTCTGACTCGCGGCATGAGGGAAGACTAAGTGGAAAAGGCACGCTGGGAAAGAAAGCATTGATATGTGGGGACGGGGAGTCTTTCACTAAAGCACACTACACAGTTCTACATAATTCCACCTTGGCACTCTCAGATATGGAGGAACACAAGAATATTGTACGCTCCAAAAACCCGGGGAAGCCTGGATCATGGATTACAGATGAACACATGAAGTCTGTCGGTGGTTGGATGCGGACACATCTCTTGAATGACACCACTGTTGGAGATCATCTATACTTGTTGGCCGCGTCACCATCTTCTACTGTATTGAATTTCCAAGGGTACGAAATAAATGGGAATACATTCTACACGATCGCCCAAGATAAAAAGAGCACCAACCAAAATAGTGGAACCAAAATAGTGGATAGCCATGACACGATCACCCTAAATATAGAGGGAAAGGGCGGGAAAACTTGGCGTGAAGCTTTGGGAAATGGCGGGAAATATCTTTAGTCCCGGTTAGTGACTACATCCGGGACTAAAAGCTCTAGTAGAAAGGAAAGGGCGGGAAAACTTGGCGGGAAGAGGTGGGAAATGGCGGAAAATATTTTTAGTCCCGGTTTCAGAATACATCCCGGCTTCAGAGATCCAATGCAAGTTCTAACGATGCCCGTCCCCTATCTTCATGCACACCGGTTCGACCATAGTTAGAAATTCAGATAATTCAAAACGGGCATAATAAATTCAAAAAAAATCCGAACAATGAAAATCCTTCGCGTGGTGTCATATTATGTTACATAGTTGAAAGGAAAAATACCAGACTTGGTATATTGATCATGTTTCGAAAAAACCTTCACAAAATGACCTATCATGTTCGAGGTTTCATGGCTTTCGGTCCAAATGACCGATGTTATGTGCTGAATCACGGCATAGTTTGTGATGTTGTGCCCATATTATGCATGTGTGTGGAAATTGGTATGGAGAACAATGTTGCAGGAGGAAGTTTTCCTTTTTATCGCACGGAAAAGCCCTTTTCCATTTTCCGAGCGCAAAAAACGGGTCGTTTTGTGAAGTAACCACCAAAATGCCGTTTCAGAATGCTACCGTCCCATTTTCCTAAAATACTAGACCACCTTACATGGACTATCTCCCAACCGGTACATCTCAAACCTTTTCGTCCATCCCGGGTAAAAAGGACAAATGTCCAGAATCGCAGGAAGTGGGTCCGGTTTGTACTCTGGTACATGATCTATCGCCGTGATTTTTGAAAAATCATTTTAGACTCGCAATATGTGGTTTCTTCAGAGATCCAATGCAAGTTCTAACGATGACCGCCCCTATCTTCATGCACACCGGTTCGACCATAGTTAGAAATTCGGAGATAATTCAAACGGGCATAATAAATTCAAAAAATCCGAACAATGAAAATCCTTCCGTGGTGTCATATTATGTTACATAGTTGAAAGGAAAAATACCAGACTTGGTATATTGATCATGTTTGAAAAACCTTCACAAAATGACCTATCATGTTCGAGGTTTCATGGCTTTCGGTCCAAATGACCGATGTTATGTGCTTGAATCACGGCATAGTTTGTGATGTTGTGCCCATATTATGCATGTGTGTGGAAATTGGTATGGAGAACAATGTTGCAGAGGAAGTTTTCCTTTTCATGCACGGAAAAGCCCTTTTCCATTTTCCGAAGCGCAAAAACGCTTTGTGAAGTAACCACCAAAATGCCGTTCACAATGCTACCGTCCCATTTTCCTAAAATACTAGACCACCTTACATGGACTATCTCCCAACCGGTACATCTCAAACCTTTCCGTCCATCCCGGGTAAAGGACAAATGTCTGCCGAATCAGAAGTGGGTCCGGTTTGTACTACTGGTACATGATCTATCGCCTGTGATTTTTGAAAAATCATTTTAGACTCGCAATATGTGGTTTCTTCAGAGATCCAATGCAAGTTCTAACGATGACCGTCCCCTATCTTCATGCACACCGTTTCGACCATAGTTAGAAATTAGATAATTCAAAACGGGCATAATAAATTCAAAAAATCCGAACAATGAAAATCCTTCGTGGTGTCATATTATGTGACATAGTTGAAAGGAAAAATACCACTTGGTATATTGATCATGTTTCAAAAAACTTCACAAAATGACCTATCATGTTCGAGGTTTCATGGCTTTGGTCCAAATGACCGATGTTATGTCTGAATCACGGCATAGTTTGTGATGTTGTGCCCATATTATGCATGTGTGTGGAAATTGGTATGGAGAACAATGTTGCAGGAGGAAGTTTTCCTTTTGTCGCACGGAAAAGCCCTTTTCCATTTTCCGAGCGCAAAAACGGGTCGCTTTGTGAAGTAACCACCAAAATGCTTTCACAATGCTACCGTCCCATTTTCCTAAAATAATAGACCACCTTACATGGACTATCTCCCAACCGGTACATCTCAAACCTTTTCGTCCATCCGGGTAAAAGGACAAATGTCTCAGAATCGGCGGAAGTGGGTCAGTTTGTACTACAGTACATGATCTATCGCCCGTGATTTTTGAAAAAATCATTTTAGACTCGCAATATGTGGTTTCTTCAGAGATCCAATGCAAGTTCTAACGATGACCGTCCCCTATCTTCATGCACACGGTTCGACCATAGTTAGAAATTCAGATAATTCAAAGCGCATAATAAATTCAAAAAATCCGAACAATGAAAATCCTTGGCGTGGTGTCATATTATGTTACATAGTTGAAAGGAAAATACGACTTGGTATATTGATCATGTTTCGAAAAAACCTTCACAAAATGACCTATCATGTTCGAGGTTTCATGGCTTTCGGTCCAAATGACCGATGTTATGTGCTGAATCACGGCATAGTTTGTGATGCTGTGCCCATATTATGCATGTGTGTGGAAATTAGTATGGAGAACAATGTTGCAGGAGGAAGTTTTCCTTTTGTCGGAAAAGCCCTTTTCCATTTTCCGAGCGCAAAAAACGGGTCGTTTTGTGAAGTAACCACCAAAATGCCGTTTCACAATGCTACCGTCCCATTTTCCTAAAATACTAGACCACCTTACATGGACTATCTCCCAACCGGTACATCTCAAACCTTTCCGTCCATCCCGGGTAAAAAGGACAAATGTCTGCCGAATCGGCAGGAAGTGGGTCCGGTTTGTACTACAGGTACATGATCTATCGCCCGTGATTTTTTGAAAAAATCATTTTTAGACTCGCAATATGTGGTTTCTTCAGAGATCCAATGCAAGTTCTAACGATGACCGTCCCCTATCTTCATGCACACCGGTTCGACCATAGTTAGAAATTCAGATAATTCAAAACGGGCATAATAAATTCAAAAAAAATCCGAACAATGAAAATCCTTCGCGTGGTGTCATATTATGTGACATAGTTGAAAGGAAAAATACCAGACTTGGTATATTGATCATGTTTCGAAAAAAACTTCACAAAATGACCTATCATGTTCGAGGTTTCATGGCTTTCGGTCCAAATGACCGATGTTATGTGCTGAATCACGGCATAGTTTGTGATGTTGTGCCCATATTATGCATGTGTGTGGAAATTGGTATGGAGAACAATGTTGCAGGAGGAAGTTTTCCTTTTTGTCGCACGGAAAAGCCCTTTTCCATTTTCCGAGCGCAAAAACGGCGCTTTGTGAAGTAACCACCAAAATGCCGTTTCACAATGCTACCGTCCCATTTTCCTAAAATAATAGACCACCTTACATGGACTATCTCCCAACCGGTACATCTCAAACCTTTTCGTCCATCCCGGTAAAAGGACAAATGTCTCGAATCGCAGGAAGTGGGTCCGGTTTGTACTGGTACATGATCTATCGCCGTGATTTTTTGAAAAATCATTTTAGACTCGCAATATGTGGTTTCTTCAGAGATCCAATGCAAGTTCTAACGATGACCGTCCCTATCTTCATGCACACCGGTTCGACCATAGTTAGAAATTGATAATTCAAAACGGGCATAATAAATTCAAAAAATCCGAACAATGAAAATCCTTGGCGTGGTGTCATATTATGTTACATAGTTGAAAGGAAAAATACCAGACTTGGTATATTGATCATGTTTCAAAAACCTGCACAAAATGACCTATCATGTTCGAGGTTTCATGGCTTTCGGTCCAAATGACCGATGTTATGTTGAATCACGGCATAGTTTGTGATGTTGTGCCCATATTATGCATGTGTGTGGAAATTGGTATGGAGAACAATGTTGCAGGAGGAAGTTTTCCTTTTGTCGCACGGAAAAGCCCTTTTCCATTTTCCGAGCGCAAAAACGGGTCGCTTTGTGAAGTAACCACCAAAATGCCGTTTCACAATGCTACCGTCCCATTTTCCTAAAATACTAGACCACCTTACATGGACTATCTCCCAACCGGTACATCTCAAACCTTTTCGTCCATCCCGGTAAAAGGACAAATGTCCGCCGAATCAGGAAGTGGGTTTGTACTACAGTACATGATCTATCGCCTGATTTTTTGAAAAATCATTTTAGACTCGCAATATGTGGTTTCTTCAGAGATCCAATGCAAGTTCTAACGATGCCCGTCCCCTATCTTCATGCACACCGGTTCGACCATAGTTAGAAATTCGATAATTCAAAACGGGCATAATAAATTCAAAAAAATCCGAACAATGAAAATCCTTCGTGGTGTCATATTATGTTACATAGTTGAAAGGAAAATACCAGACTTGGTATATTGATCATGTTTCAAAAACCTGCACAAAATGACCTATCATGTTCGAGGTTTCATGGCTTTCGGTCCAAATGACCGATGTTATGTCTGAATCACGGCATAGTTTGTGATGTTGTGCCCATATTATGCATGTGTGTGAAATTGGTATGGAGAACAATGTTGCAGGAGGAAGTTTTCCTTTTGTCGCATGAAAAGCCCTTTTCCATTTTCCGAGCGCAAAAACGGGTCGCTTTGTGAAGTAACCACCAAAATGCCGTTTCACAATGCTACCGTCCCATTTTCCTAAAATACTAGACCACCTTACATGGACTATCTCCCAACGGTACATCTCAAACCTTTCGTCCATCCCGGTAAAAGGACAAATGTCCGAATCAGGAAGTGGATCCGGTTTGTACTACAGGTACATGATCTATCGCCCGTGATTTTTGAAAAATCATTTTAGACTCGCAATATGTGGTTTCTTCAGAGATCCAATGCAAGTTCTAACGATGCCCGCCCCTATCTTCATGCACACGGTTCGACCATAGTTAGAAATTCGATAATTCAAAACGGGCATAATAAATTCAAAAAAAATCCGAACAATGAAAATACTTCGCGTGGTGTCATATTATGTTACATAGTTGAAAGGAAAAATACCAGACTTGGTATATTGATCATGTTTCGAAAAAACCTGCACAAAATGACCTATCATGTTCGAGGTTTCATGGCTTTCGGTCCAAATGACCGATGTTATGTGCTGAATCACGGCATAGTTTGTGATGTTGTGCCCATATTATGCATGTGTGTGGAAATTGGTATGGAGAACAATGTTGCAGGAGGAAGTTTTCCTTTTTGTCGCACGGAAAAGCCCTTTTCCATTTTCCGAGCGCAAAAAACGGGTCGTTTTGTGAAGTAACCACCAAAATGCCGTTTCACAATGCTACCGTCCCATTTTCCTAAAATACTAGACCACCTTACATGAACTATCTCCCAACCGGTACATCTCAAACCTTTCCGTCCATCCCGGGTAAAAAGGACAAATGTCTGCCGAATCGGTAGGAAGTGGGTCCGGTTTGTACTACAGGTACATGATCTATCGTCCGTGATTTTTTGAAAAAATCATTTTTAGACTCGCAATATGTGGTTTCTTCAGAGATCCAATGCAAGTTCTAACGATGCCCGTCCCCTATCTTCATGCACACCGGTTCGACCATAGTTAGAAATTCAGATAATTCAAAACGGGCATAATAAATTCAAAAAAAATCCGAACAATGAAAATACTTCGCGTGGTGTCATATTATGTTACATAGTTGAAAGGAAAAATACCAGACTTGGTATATTGATCATGTTTCGAAAAAACCTTCACAAAATGACCTATCATGTTCGAGGTTTCATGGCTTTCGGTCCAAATGACCGATGTTATGTGCTGAATCACGGCATAGTTTGTGATGTTGTGCCCATATTATGCATGTGTGTGGACATTGTTATGGAGAACAATGTTGCAGGAGGAAGTTTTCCTTTTTGTCGCACGGAAAAGCCCTTTTCCATTTTCCGAGCGCAAAAAACAGGTCGTTTTAAAAATTGATATTAAAAAAATATAAGTTAATTCATTTTTAATTGTAAATGGTTCATATTTTAAATGGTTACATTAATTATTTTTTAAAACAGATAATGTTTTTGAATTATTTATTTAAATCCAAACACTTTTTATGTTTAAAATTTTTCTAAATTCCAAATTAATATTCAAAAATATAAGTTAATTCATTTTAAAAGGTTACATTAATTATTTTTTAAAAATAGAATATGTTTTTGAATTATTTATTCAAATCCATACACTTCTTATGTTTAAAGTTTTTCTAAATTCCAAATTGATATTAAAAAAATATAAGTTAATTCATTTTTAATTGTAAATGGTTCATATTTTAAATGGTTACATTAATTATTTTTTTAAACAGAAAATGTGTTTGAATTATTTATTCAAATCCAAACACTTCTTATGTTGAAAGTTTTTGTAAATTCCAAATTAATTATCATTTAAAAAACAATACAAATTTAAACCCCAAAATAAAAAATAAGGCGGGAATAGAGAGAAAATACCTGAAATTTTTTGAAAACAGGGGAATATGTCCCGGTTGGAGCCACCAACCGGGACTAAAGAGCCCCTGCGCGCCAAGCTGAAAATATTGGAGTATAGGTCCCGGTTGGTGGCTCCAACCGGGACGTATGACCCTTTAGTCCCGGTTGGAGCCACCAACCGGGACTAAAGGTCCTTGTTATAATCGGCGCCTCTTCTTCTTCTTCCTTCCCCATCACTTCTCTGCTTCACGACGCCGCCGACGCCCGTGAGCTTCGAGGCTCGCCTTGAAGCCGTCAGTACTGCTGCCGCCGCCACCGTCGGCTTCCGTGGTCGGTCTGCCGCCGTCAAGCTTCAGCGCCGCCGCCGTCAGGCTAACGACGTCCGTCGCCACCACCTCAACGGCCGTCGTCGTCGTCACCGGCCGCCAGATGCGGCTGCCTCCGTCTCCTCTCCATCATGCCTCGTCCTCCTCCTCCCGGATATGCGGCGCGGCCAGATGTGGCGCGTGATGTGGCGCGGCGTCGATGGCTGTGGCGTCGTGATCGATCTTGATGCGGTGGGTGGCCCAGATCGTCGCCGGCGACCACCGCCTTACGCCTCCCGCGCCGACGTGGCGCCTACGTGGCCACGGGGTGGACCCAGATCGGCCTAGGGCCCCCTAGTCAGTGGTTGTGGGTAGGAGCAGCCCCGGTGTAGAAAGTTAGGGATAGGGTTGATGACGTCAGGGTGATGCAGTAATGGCTTAATCCTTTTCAGAAATGTTTAAAAATAGCATAAATTAATATAATTTTGTAAAATCAATAACTAATTCATATTTAATCATAAAAATATGTATAATGTATCAAAATGTTCAGAAATTTGAGAGCCATGTGTCTAAGCAAAAATGTTTTCTGTTTTCTGTTTTGTTTAAATTCAGAAATGGTTTAATTAAATCCATAAATTGATATAATATTGTAAATTCAATAATTAATTATTTATAACAAAGAAAAATACAAATAATATATCAAAATGTTCAGAAAAATGAGATCTAACTATTTAACCTATAATCATGCATTGTTCAACAACTTTCAAGACAATTTTAATTAGAAAACAAAATCAACCCCTCTCATATACTTCGGAGTTTCACCGAGTTAGGGTTTTCACCCCTCGGAACCCCGTTTAAATTGCCGAGCATGTCTTAGGGTTACTTTTTAATACAAATTAACTTGTAATATCATTATCCTTGTCATACTATGGTGCAAAAGGTTTAAACATTTGATTTAATAATTTCAGAATTTGAATAAAACTTGTAAATTCAATAACTTTTAATCTGTAATTCAGAAAAATACAAATAATATACCAAAATGTTCAGAAAAATGAGAACTATCTATCTATGCCATAATCATGCATTGTTCAACAACTTAAATAACAAGTTTAATTAGAACACCCTAGTAACCCTAACAGGTGATTCCGGAGTTCCTTGAGGACGCCTTACAACATGGGAGAGCCATGGAGGCTAAGGTAAGGGAGTGGGCTTTGAAGAAGATGGCCCAGTGTTTCACCAACTGGAAGAAAAGATTGCACCTTGACTATGTCGTGGAAAAGAAGACTCCCGATTTCAAGAATATTCGGTTTGAGAAGATAAAACCATTCTGGGATGAGTTTGTGGAATACAAGAAATCAGAAAAAGCTAAGAAAATGTCGAAAGCGAATAAAATTTGAATGCTAACAAGAAGTATCACCATACTATGGGGCAAGGTGGCTACTGGTGGCATCCCTAAGTGGGAGAAACTTGAGCAGGCTGCGTGATAAAAATATCACCCAGAGGCAGACGATTGGGTAGAGCGTGCAAGGAATTGGTTTTACGGGCATGGGGCACGTTGGACTCGGAAGGAGGTGTATATATACCATACGACATAAAGACCCCTTGCCAATCGAGAGGATGAGAAAAGCGATAAAGGCTGTTAAAGATGGGGACTTCATTCCGATAGAGAATGATGAGCTCACACGCCCTTGGAAATAAGGAACATGATGGACGAACACGAGGCACAATAGGCTCCCAATCATGGAGGACTGGGTTTCAAGAGAGGAAGAAATATCTGATAGAAGTCGTCGGAGGAGTAAGGACAGGCGGCGGTTGAAGCGAAAGTCGAGAAAGAGCTAATGCGTTTAATTGAAGAACGATTAAAGCAACAACAAGATGAAATTAACTCACTTAAAGAGCAAAGTACTACGGCCCCATCTCGCAAAGACACCGCATTCGATGCTACCGCCTATCGAATAATCGAAAAGCGATGTGGCTTCCACCGAGGTCCCGGTGATGACAATGGCGATGCCGATGATGCCGACGATGGCTCTGTTGGCTACCATGGATGATATCACGAGATGACACTGCGAGCTACATGTCAAAGTTGTGAACATATCAATGAAGGTGGCGGTCGGCTATGCCTTACCAATTGGACCCACACCAACTTACCACGTCGTCCGGTTCGAGGGCTCTGTTGTCGGCGTGGATGAAATCATGCCCACCTTTGAGGTTTTGGATCTTCACTACCCCTTTGGTGAAGGGGATGTGATCTTGGTGACGCAAAAACGCGTCACCATTCTATGGTCAAGGATTGTATCGTGCTTGAAATCACACGCCAAGGCCATCTTCGCCGCCGCCTCACCGTCTCCGGCGAGGTCGCCGCCGCTGGCAGCCGTCTTCGTCGCCTCACGGCTCCGTCGCCTCACCAATCTCCGGTGCAGCCATCGCGCGGAGCCATCGCCGCGCCTCGGGAAAAAAGCGTAAGCGCATCGCTCTTGTCGTCGTAGCGATCGCCAAACGTAAACAAGAGCCTCTTCCAAAAGTACCAACGGTTCCTCCCAAGAGAGCTTATGGTATCTTGAAGAGGAGATCGGCGATCGTTGATGCGAAACGACAGCGTTTTTAAGCTGAGGCGAAAGAGCCGAGTTCCCGAGCACCAAAGAAGAAAAAGCCAAAGTGTTGAAAATGCTAAAGACTCTTCATCAACCCGAGCCAAAGCTGTCATCGGACTATGAGCGTTCTATTCTCAAGTCACATGCACAAAAAGCCTCAAGAGCGATCTTGATGCAAGCGGGAAATCTGTTGCCCATCTCGGAGAACAAGCAAAACAGACTTGCGCCCCTCTCAAGGTGATTTCTCAAACCAATGTGGGGTCGAGCAAATATGGGGCCGAAGAGCAGTATGATCCAGAGGTAGTTGCACAATACGGAGAAGCTGCCGCTGCTCAAGGTATGAGTATTTCCCAAGATCCCCAGTTAGAGTTCTTCCCCGTGAGTGAAGTAGCATACCAATACCAGTACGGAAAACCTCTCGTCAAACCTGAGGAGGTAAACAATCTTGCAATAAAAATGCGAAGATTGCATAACTGGTACATGCATGCCACAAGGGCCGGGGCTAACTGAATAGTGCTGAGGGTTACAAAAAAGCATCATGGGAAAGAAAACGATGACATGATATCCATTGAATTTGATGAACTATTTCAATTATTCAATCAAGACGCCTTGGACAAATCTCTCATGAGTGCCTATTGTCTGTAAGTACTAATTCTGTAATTAATTTAGTCTCCATCTATAATATTTTTTTTTATTGCATGTATATAATCATACTTTAATATGCAGAATGAAGATTCTCGAATGCAGCAGAGGACAAATCTATGACACTGGCTTCATTGACCCATATTGGGTTCATGAAGCTAATCTTAAAATAAGCCCCCAGGATACGGAGGATAATATAGTACACGCGTTAATGTTTCAAGAAACCAAAAGGGAAATATTATTTCCTTACAACTTCTAGTGAGTGTTATTGTCTTGTATACACTTTCTATTTCGCTTACTCGATGTTAAGTATATAATTGATTAGTTTTGCATTCGCAAGTACCACTATATTTTGTTAATCATTCAACTTGACAAAGGGCGTGTACTAGTCATGGACTCGAAACATAAACCCCTTGAGACGTGGAAGGACATGCAGATACTTCTCCAGCGGTAATTCTAATCATTACGACACTATATCGGCAACGTTCGTGAATTTTATGATATCAAGTACTTAATAACTTATTTTATTCGTTTTCTACGTCGGGCAGCGCTTGGAAACGGTTCACCAAGAAGGCTAGGGGTGTTTGGAAAGAGGAGCTTACATTTCAACCACTAGATGTAAGCACCACTAGCTATATCCGCGCATCTCTTTGATTCTAGTTTTGATACAGTTATTATCATGCTTGATTATTATTTTGATTGAACTCTGTTGTCGTAAAGTGCCCGACGCAGGAACCAGGTAACAATCTATGTGGATACTATGTATGCGAGTTCATCCGAGACGTGCGATGAGAAGGGCAGGAATTTAGAGCAACTCCACGTATGTAAACAATTTCTATAGTTTTTAATTACAATCAAATTGTGTTTAGTTTCATATTCATATAGGCTGACTCCTTTTTAAATCAGATCGAGCGTCTTGGGACGGTCTTACGCCAAAGGATCGCATCACGAGCAATACAGGAGGAATTGGCGGGATTCTTGGATGCAGAAGTACTAAACACACAAGGGGAATACTACTCGGCTGTGTATAGACAATAGGAATTGTAAAAATAGCAACTTTTAAGAAATTGGCCGGTAGCATCGAATAGCAACTTTTGTATGTAGTGCATGAACTCGATCTGTGTATTGAATGTAATGTTGTCATGATGATCTTGTGTAATATAAGGTTCCTTCATTGATAAGTGCAAAACACTAAATAAACAATAAAACAACCTAAATGAATTCTCTGCCGCGGCACAAAAAGTGGCGAAAATGCTGCCGCGGCAACAAAATGTGCCAAAATGAATTCTCTGCCGCGACAGAGAAATGGGCCAAATCTCTGCCGCTCCACCCCCCTCGCGCTCTGATGCCGCCACGTGTGCCCCCATTTGTCCCGGTTGGTGGGGCAACCGGGACTAATGGTTGACGCTTTAGTCCCGATGCCCCCGTCCCGGTTGGGCAACCGGGACTAATGGCCCTTACCAACCGGGACGCATGAGGCGTTTTCTACCAGTGCATGTATGCACACTCGATTGGGAATAGAAGCTAATGGCATGCTTACCTCTTTATGTTGCTACTTATAGATATCTACTTTCTCATATTACCATGTCAATTGAACTCCACTCTTATCCTTCACTTTGCTCCACCAAACCCACTTTTCTCTGAAAGAAACATGAGAGTTTAGTACATAGAAAATACTTTATCTTTAGAAAAATTACAGTACAAGCATAATAGCCGATGTTAATAGCTTTGGCAAAACCAAGCGCCTTCGGCTCAAGGGAATTTCCAGCTTTGTCACCAATCCAATGAAATTGGATAGCCCACATAATTCAGATGTTATGGGGCCATCATTTAGTCTTGAAACTGCTTGAAAGTGAAAGATACTTTTCCACTTGCAAAGAACCTGCATGCGACATAAAAACAAAGAAAACAATATAGCTTAGTATGCTGATGCTTTGTGAAGAAATCATTAACTAACGGAGACATAAAAAATTATTGATAGATAATTGCCTAATACAGAGGCTCCGAATTGAGAAGTCTGAAAACAACATTCACCAGCTGCTATGATATATGTCGTGTGCCCAGCTTACCTCTCATGTAATTAACCTTTGATGGATCTGCATTTCAACTAAGCTAACTATAAGTGGACTGCCAATCGTTTTGGTAAAATAATACCACCAGCAAAAGATTAGCAAGGTAAATACAGTAATCAGGACGATTGCAGGTCACGTACCAAACCTGTTAACGTCGCCACGCAATAGCAGGTCTTTCATTACAACTCTATTTTCTTGTGTGCGATTCTTCTTTCTTGTTTGGAATCCAAGATGCTCAGTTGGCTAGTTCCAAGTTCGGTCAGATATGAAACATACCAAGGCTGCATCATCTACCTATAAATTGAGATCACAAACTCTTCATGTATATTCAAGTAAGATTTATCTTGATGCTGAAAATCCCGATGGTGTGCGACATACTACACAATCTAAGCTACATCGACCGAACCTGTGGGAGTCGTGGACGGACGACCAGGGTATCGACGGTGGCGAGACCCTGTATTCGATCATGATGTGTTCCGGCGATGTTAGGCGCAGGAACAGATGGCGGCGGCTGGGCGCGTGGTCGTAGTCGTGCCTGCCAGCGGGGTAGCAGAGGATGGGTGACAACTGAGACTCTGAGAGGCAGGGAATGGGACTACTGCCGTGGTTGTTAAGGTGTAGGGGAACGGACTGGAGTCCGGCCGGCAGGCGCCGGCGGTGTAGCAAGGCCTCTTCCTAGATGGAGCTGAATGTGTGGTGGCGGCATGCTTCGCCGGTAGAGTAGAGGATAGCATCGATTGCAATTTCGGATCAAATCGGTTGCTCGTGTACCCATGGAAATCAGACAGCCTTAATTGAGAGAGAACCGCGTCAGGAAATACGTGCGTTAATTGAGAGACGTGCATTAATTGAGAGAGAACCGCGTCCCTAATTTTGCTCAGGAAAGACATGCGTTAATTGAGAGAGAACCGCGTCCCTAATTTTTCTCGGGTGTGTTAATGGGGAGAGGGGATAGCGTCCCGAGTTTTCCTCGGTAGCGGGGGCATCCGACGATTGACGAAGCGACGACGTACTAGGCGGCGACGGAACACGATATTCTTTTTAAACAGCGGAGAAACACCCCTGTGCGGTTAGCGATGGATTAAAACTAAAACGCAATATTTTATGGAAAATGATACTACTTCCTCTGGGGGATCGCGCGCCCCCGATCCCCCGGCTCCTCCGTCCGCCACGTGTCCTCCCGCGTGCGAAGCAGTCAGGGGTCCAAACCTTATCTCTTTCATAGAATCGTGCGTCCCTGACCACAGCGTTGCTCGCGCGCGCCCGCAGCTCGTGATTCGCATCGTCCTGCCCGGCACCTGCCTTTCCGGCTGCGTCGCCACCGCCCTTTCCGCGCGCGGCCTGCCTTCCCGCCTTCCCGCCTTCCGTGCGCGCGCCACGCCTGCCGCCACTGCAGCTGGCCGCTTGTAGCGCCGTAGTCCTCCGCCATGGCCTTCGTTGTGCTGTTGTCGCGGAGCCGCCACCGCGGATGGATCCGGCCGCCGCAGCCCAACCTTCGCCGTCGTGCGCCCTGGAACGTGTCGTCGCAGCCAGCCTCCGTCGTCATGCGCCCTGGAACATATTATTTTTGCTATGAGCATTGCTATTTTAACATATTATTTTTGCTATATACTCGTATATTTTTTGCAACTTCCGCATATTTTTTTTGCTATAACCAATCTCTATGGTTTTGCTACGTGGTCTCCGGCGATGTCTCCGGCGATGTCCCCTTTGCTACATTAGAAAAAACATTTTGCTACATTCGTTTTGTGATTTTGCTACAATAGCGTTGAGTTTTTGCTACACGATCTCCGGCGAGGTCTAAGTCTCCGGCGAGGTCGGATCTGCTATATTAGCACAACTTTTTTGCTACCACCGTTTTACGTTTTTGCTACAATAACGTAACGCTTTTGCTACACGGTCTCCGGTGAGGTCTAATGGCGAAAGCCTCCGGCGAGTCTCCGGCGAGGTCGAATATGCTACTTTAGCCCAACTTTCTTGCTACACGGTCTCCAGCGAGGTTTCTGACGAAATCTCCGACGAGGTCTAGTTTTTCTATTTCTGGGCGGACCGTTTTCTGCTACAGTGTAGCAAAAGCGGGACATTATGTAGCAAAAGCGGGTCTGAGTGTAGCAAAAGCGGAATTTGGATGGACACGTGTCAGCACGAGGACCCGGGGGATCAGAAGTTTTTACCCCCAGGAGACGCGTAGCACTGTCCATATTTTATTTAGGGAGTCGAAGCTATATTACTCTGATCACCGCTTATAGCGGTATAGCGGAAGTAGTTCTTCTTTATATTTGGCCCGTCCAAACTCATATCTAAGTTAGGTATACCCTTGTCTCGGTTAGCTGGGTAGACTTCACGTCTGTACTAGCACTATCATCGCGATCCACTATACTCCCTCCGTCCGGATTTATTAGGCTATTAGCCGTTTTGAAGTTGGATGGAAATATTGGGCTAATAGCAGTTTTAATTGCCGTCAATTATTCCTCTCGTTTTCTCATCGCGTTGGACTTTCCTTCTCTCGTTTCCTCTCCCCAATTAATGCTCACTAGATTTGTTTGCATGATCTGCATGCCTCGTGTGAAATCGATCGGGAATTGTTTGCTTGTCTCTTCTTCTACCCATCCATCCACTTATAAATCAATGGATCCTAATCTGGGAGGCACCACGGCATGGAGAATGACAAGGGAGACAGTGGAGGTATGGATTGGCCTCGTTGGGAGAGGGAGAAGAGAGGGAGTTGGATCGATCTTGTCGATCCAGAGATGCAAGATTGGATGGAGACCATGGAACCTAAGGTGCAAGCGCAAGGCGAGGCAGAGGAGATCGTGGCTGTGGAGGTGGACCATGGCCAGGAGAGGGTGAGCTCATGGTTCTGGCCAATGAGGAGGAGGTCGGGCATGGACCAGCGGGGGAGATGATGGCCACCGAGCAGGCCACGTTGGCCATGAAGATGGAGGCAGAGGAGGTCAAGCATCGCGAGGGCAAAGCAATTGTTCTTGTCGACGAGCATGATAAGGGCAAGCATGGCGACGTGAGTCCGAGGAAGATCATGGTGAGGGTGTGGTCTTAGCTATCCCCGTGTCATACTATGTTCCTTCGACATGCGACAGATGCATATTCCCTCCCGTGTGCGACTGGTGCAGTGTTGTGGGTGATGTTAGCGTTTTTGCTTGTCGCAGTTGTCGGCTGCCGGTGAAGAAAGATCGATGCATTTGCATGGCTGGCGGTAATGGTATCGTCGAGCCGAAGTACTGCTGCAAGGATTATGCTCGCACGTATGGTGTGACCAAAGCCGGGGTCTATTTCGTTTGCTAGCGTCATACCAAATACTATGTTGTTGGAGATGACACTGATGTCTACGCACTTCTATTCTTGTAGACAATTGTTTGGGTCTCCAAGTGCATAGGTTTGTAGAACAGCAGCAAGTTTCCTTTAAGTGGATCACCCAAGGTTTAACGAACTCGGTGAGGAAGTGGTGAAAGGTATTCCCTCTCAAGCAACCCTCCAATAAAGATACAACAAGTCTCTTGTATCCCCAACACACCCAATACACTTGTCAGGTGTATAGGTGCACTAGTTCGGCGAAAAGATAGTGAAATACAAGTGGTAACGGTGCCAGAAAATAGCTTTGATGGAGCTTGACGGTGAGGTAAAGACTGGAAGCAAGCAAACATGCAACAGATCTAGATGCAAACGGTGTTTCAATGTTTAGAAACAAGGCCTAGGGATCATACTTTCACTAGTGAACAGTCTCTCATATAAATATCCTCTCTTCATGATACTACTCTTAACTACTCTCCGGTTGGACACTCTAATCCAAGGTAGGGCTATAACAACACACCTCAAAGTCCGTCTTCCCCAATCTAGATAACCCCACACTGTCACCTTGAGCGCTAGATGGTTCCAACAAACACCACAATTTTATAGAGATATCCAACTCCAAATATAACTCATAATAAATATTCAATCTAGCCAAAAGTGCCACACACGGTATGCACGCTGTCACTTTCACACACGTGGGGAAAAGCATAGATCTATTAAGGCACAAAGAGTATTTATGTAGACTTAAACCTAAGTGCCACCATGGCGTGCACGCTGTCACTTTCACACACATGGGGAGAGCAGAGATCTATTGAAGCACTTGAGTAGCAAGGTAGATCTACTTGATTACAAAGCTCATGACCACAATATCATGCATAGAGACAGAGATGAACACATAGCTACCGGTAGAGCCCTTAGCCTCGAGGAAGAACTACTCCCTCCTCATCATGGGAATCAGCAACGGTGATGAATATGGCGATGGATATCGATGGAGATGGCTCCGGGGGCACTTCCCCGTCCCGGCAGGGTGCCGGAACAGAGACTTTATGTCCCCCGAATCTCCTCTTTGATGGCGGCGGCGCTATGGAGGTTTTCATGGATTTCTTCTGGATGCCCTAGGGTTTTTGGGTCGGAGGCTTCTTATAGGCGCAGGAATCAAGGTCGGTAGGGGTCCAAGGGGCCCAAACCCCCTGTAGGCGCCTCCAGGGCTTGCCCGCTCCTAGGAGGGTGCGGCCACCCTGTGTCCCCCCTCCGGCTCTGCTTCATGGTTCCGTGTTGCTCCGGGAAAAATAAAGACTTTGGATTTTGTCCCGTCCAATTCCGAGAATATTCATTTTCTGCCTTTCTGGAACCAAAAACAGAAGAAAATAGGCAACTGGCACTATGGCAACTTGTTAATAGGTTAGTTCCAGAAAAGATATAAAAACACCTCAAAGTATAGACAAAGCAAAGAAAAGTAGATACAAAACAAGCATGGAGCATCAAAAATTATAGATACATTTCCGACGTATCAAGCATCCCCAAGCTTAACTCCTGCTCGTCCTCGAGTAGGTAAGTGATAAAAAGAATAATTTTTGAGGTGACATGCACCATCAAAACCAAGATCAAATCATTTGCAAGCATTGAAAGCTAGGATCAAAGAACTCTAAACATGTGCATGAAAGATGGAGTTCTAACAATAGGATATAGTAACTATGCATGCAACATGAAAGGCTACAAACAAAGATCATGAATAACATGCATTGAAAAACGTTCGTTTGTTCCACATACAGAAAACATAGCATAGTGGCAATCAGCTTGTCCCTCATAGAATAGCAAATAGATGCATAGGACACCTTCAATGTTCACAAGGGTTACTAGAAACAAGTAGCACAAGAGCAAGTAATATCACAATATGCATCAATCAATAAGCTTTGGAACAGTGCACACAGAGTGACAACTATGCTCTCTTAATGGTGCCTAAAGGTAGAAGGTGAAGACTCAATAATGGTGGAAGAAAAGCCGTTTATAAAGGAAGCAGGGATTTCAAGTTTTAAAAAGAGCTTCCAAAAATTATGGTACTTGCTAGCTTTCAGCCCTCATTGCCCCTATCATAAGCATCTTGAAGTGATTAAGGTTAAAGTGAACAAAGATGGAGTATATGCTTGACGAAGTATAAGTTGGCAATCTCAAGTACCTTGAATACGAGGGCCACACCTCATGCTACTCAACTTTAGTCACCTGTAAGTTCTTGTCATTGTAAGTATTTGCATATCATAGAGAACCGCCAACGAGGTACCCCTTGCACATGGTACAGGAGCTTTCCCATAACCAAAATGACAAGGCAAGCAGACAATGAGCATCTCAGCAGTCTTCTTATTTACCATGGGAATATGGTGCTTTTTTCTCTCTTTCCTCTTTTCTCAATGTGTCTCTTTTTTTATAAGAAGAATGCTTCATAGATGTCACTTTGGTGATGCTGCAAGTTTCCACCATGATTAGGCATGGCTTAGGCTAGCAGCCCAGGCGTTTCTCTAACACAGAATACAAACTTCATGGACTTACAAGTTCCCTATTTATTTCACACCGGTGACATCCATAGACAAAAGAGCGTGATATTAACTGAGTACAAAGTACAAGTGCAATGTTGAAAACGTTCCCCGTGGCAGCACGATTCTACTAATTCCAACGTATAAGTGCAAGGATATACAACATAGATGATACAATGGTTCAAGTTTATTAGGGGCAAAGAATATAAAGTGTGCCATCAAGTTCGTGAGAGCTTTAATCACTAAGTTTTCACATAACAAAATAATTTTTAATTAGAAGATAGCTGAAAATGAGAATATACTTGGAATGGTGTAACCCACCATACATAGGAATTTATAGTGGACACTTTGGAATAACTTGGTTTTTTGGGAGTTGGAAGCATGAGTAGAGCTTACTCATACAAGTGGAGGCTAGCAAAAGACTGGGAGCAACCAACTAAGAGAGCAATAATGGCCATAATCATGCAGAGCAACAAAACATTACTAATAAGCATAGAGTGGTACTACAAGTCAAGGACTAAATGATCATAGAGTCTATGGTGACTTGTCATAGTCATAACATGGTGTGAGCATGTGCCAAGTCAACCCAAACAAAGCATCAAAGGAGAATATACCGCAATACTATGCTTTTGTATGCTAAAACAACGCATGATTCCTTCAAGGCACATTAAGCAATCATAATTGTTTGGAACAAGTCATGCTACAGCAATAATCACTAAGCATAAGGTCAAAACAACACCTAGCATGATATGCTAAAGTCTAAGCCACAGTCAAAACAAGCTCTATTTTGTACCACTATAAGCATGAAACTTTATACTCTTTTCCAACACCAATCAACTTATTTGAAACAAATCACAAAGATAATAATCAATAAATATCAGTGAGCTTGTTTCACAAATCCACAAAAAATAACTAAAAAGTTCTAAGCTAATAGCACAAGAAAACTGAGCTAAACACAGTGCTAGCAAAAGTGAACACTCACAAAACAATAGGAGTGAAAACTAGAGTGTTCTAGGCAATGGAAACAGAGTGTGTATCTCTCCAAAAGAAGTGTGGTGTAACCAACCAACTTACTCAAGCAAACTAAGCAAACAAAAACCAAAAACGAAAATTGAGAGCTCCAAGAACAACACAACAATGCATGAAACAATAAAAACGAAGTGTCTAGAAAGACCTGAGATTTTTATTGATGAAGAAGGGGATGCCTTGGGCATCCTCAAGCTTTGACGTTTGTACCTCTTGAATATTTCTTAGGGGGACACCGGGTGGCATACCCAATCTTGAGCTTTTTTCCATTCTTCATCTTATTACATCATTCTTTCTCTACACCAGCAAAATTTTCTTGATACAAAACTTCACACAATCTTCATTAGCAACATTAGTGTATTCAAAAGATAATATACCCTTGGGTTTAGCTTTAGAACAACAAAACTTTTCATTAAAAACACAAGATACTGTAGCAACTCCTTCAAAAATCTCAATTTCCCAAAAAGGAATCAATAAGAAGCAAATGCAAATAATGGCAGAAATCTGTCAAAACAGACCAGCAAGTAGAAACCGATTTTTGAGAAGACCTTATGTTGCTAAAATCAAAAAGTGTTGAACTAATGAAAGTTATATAAAATATTGGGGGGTTTATTAGTAAATTTTGAGCTCAATCCGAGTTACAGAGACTCCTCACGAATTTTTATGGTGGAGGACAGAAATCTGTTTTGGGACAGCAAGTTCCCAAATCTTACTTCCCTCTCATTAGAGGTCATTCTTGGCACAAAAAGCAAACAAAAAAGGATAAGTAGAGGTCATTACTGAAGTAATAACTTCCAAGACTCAAGAAAACTCTTGGGTTATCTCCTAACAAGTACTTCTCTTTAATGCCTTTAAGTTAGGCTTTATAGCTTGAGAAGATGCTCACATAAGAAATATGAATTGAAGTAAAAGAGAGCATCAAGAAGCAAATTAAAAACACATTTAAGTCTAACCCACTTCCTATGCATAGGAATCTTGTAAAGAAACAAGTCATGAAAGCACAAAGCAACAAGCATAGGAAAGCAAAACAAATGCAACCTCAAACTTTTCAATATAAAGAGGGGAACTTAATATTTTTTTAGATGCATAAGACCATGTTTCCCTCTCTCATAATAATTTTCAGTAGCATCATGAATAAAATTAACAATATAACTATCACATAAAACATTCTTATCATGAGCCACATGCATAAAATGATTATTACTCTCCACATAAGCATAGTCATTCTTATTAATTGTAGTGGGAGCAAATTCAACAAAATAGCTATCATTATTATTCTCATCACCATAATCATCAAATATAGGAGGCATATTGTAATCACAATGAATTTTCTCCTCAATAGTAGGTGGACTGAAAATATCATATTCACCATTGTAATCATCATATATTGGAGGTATAGTATCATCATAAGCAATAGAATAGCTATCTTCCCAAGTGTGTTCATTTGTAAAAATATCATCATTGGAAGGAACATGGATAGCACTAATAGCACAAAAACTATTAATATCATCATTTTCAGAATTGGTACCAAAGAGGTTTTTAATATCAAAAGTGGTGTGCTTTTCCCAATCATGATCACTACTATATGTAACAGGCATAGGAACATCATCTAGTTCAGACTTATCAGCAAAAACTATGATAGGAGCAACATGATTAGAGGAAGATATTGTTTCCCCTCTCCTTTTACTCCTCTTCTTCTTCTTCTCCTCTTTAGGAGGGAGAGGCTTGAAAGGAAGCTTCTCCACATACCTAGGCTTATTGTTAGAGACAATAGAAGAAACTTTGGAGGATTCCTCCTTTTCATTAATAAGATCAAAACACATATCAGTCCTGTCATAATTTGGTAAAATATCATCTTTTATAAGATTTTGTATGTAAGTATTTGTGTGGCAGTTTTCAACACAATAAAGATGACAACCATGCAGGACGCTATTCATATCAAATGTACTCATGTCTATCAAAGAAGTTTTTCTTGATAACTCTTCACACCCCAAAAATAATGTAAGTTCATCATGTTGATTATCAGAGATCATGTTGTCACAATACAAACTTGCAGGATTATTATGGCCTAGGAATTTAAAATTGAAATGACCCACTTCAAAGCAAAGTTCACAAATAAAAGGATAGAGGGCACAAACTTTTTTACTAAGATCATCTAGAGCCTTATACCACTTTCTAGTTTTTTTCATTCCAGTGGGTGATACAATATTCTTCTTCTGTTTGATTCTTCTCACAAGGTCTATGCATACCACAAAAATTAACATGCTTATAAGAAATAGTACTTTCAGAAGTTTGAGCATGTTTATAGCAATCATTAATAACATTTTCATTTTCCATGCAAGTGTCTTTAAAAGGTTCATGATACATGTACCATTTTTCTTTAGGAGCATTAATATGGGAAGAAAAGGCTCTATAGTATCTAATAAGAATTTGAGGATCAAGACCATGTTTAGCACTAAGCTCTTGAAAATCAGCAGTTTCAGCGATAGACTTAATGCAATCATACTCATAGTTTATACCCGGTTCTTTACCTTTGTCATCATCCCAATCTTCAGTATTGCTTTGAATTGTTTTAAGAAGATCCCACTTAGCTTTGACCTTCTTACTTGTGAAGAATCCCTCTGAACAGGTATCTAGGTAGTCCTTGTAATGTCCTAAAAGCCTTGCATAAAAATTATTGATAATAATATTACTGGGAAGCTCATGAATGGGACATTTGAGCATTAGTGACTTCAATCTCCCCGAGCTTTGGCAATACTTTCTCCCTCATGAGGATGAAAATTATAAATATAGTTCCTATCTTTATGAATTTCATGAGAAGGATAAAATTTAGAATAAAAGAGAGATTCAAGTTACTTCCACTCCAAATGATGAGGATCATCTAGTAGCTCATACCACTCCCTTGCTTTGTCCCTAAGTGAGAAAGGGAATAGCTTCCTCTTAACTTGGTCCATTGAAATACCCGCACACTTGAACAACTCGCATAATTCATGTATAAAGAGTAAATGATCACTAGGATGGACAGTTCCATATCCAAAATAGCAGTTATTCATAACACGTTCAACAATTTCAATAGGTATTATAAAAGGGACACTTTCAGTATGTGGATTTAAAATATCACAAGTATCATTAGAATTACCACATATGGGGGATAAAGTATCATAAGAGCAAATTTTCTTCCCTAAAGATGGGGAACTAAAAAGTTTTTTTTCATAAAACTAGCTTCCCCAAGCTTAGACGTTTCCATACCATTAGTAACAATGGTGTTCAAAAAATGCACACTAATAACATTGCTATTAGCATGCAAAGAAAGTTCCATAGGTTTTTTAATTTTCTTTTCAAACCACTCAAATTCTAACTTAGGAAAAATACTAAAAAGCTCTCTAATTTTTTTGTTGTTTTCCATTAAGCCTTACTAGTGAAAACAAGAAACAAAAAGACAAAACTACAGAATCTAAAGGAAATAACTTCGAGCACTCACACCGGAGGATGTGAATACCTTTTACCTTACCTCCCCGGCAACGGCGCCAGAAAAGAGCTTTCTGGCTTGCTGTTGCCATGGGGTAACGTGTGTGAGTGCCTTTTACCTTTCCTTCCCGACAAAGGCGCCAGAAAAGAGCTTGATGTCTACGCACTTCTATTATTGTAGACAGTTGATGGTCCTCCAAGTGCAGAGGTTTGTAGAATAGCGGCAAGTTTCCCTTAAGTGGAACACCCAAGGTTGATCGAACTCAGGGAGGAAGTGGTCAAAGGTATTCCGTCTCAAGCAACCCTGCAATCAAGATACAAGAAGTCTCTTGTGTCCCCAACAAACCCAATACACTTGTCAGGTGTATAGGTGCACTAGTTCGGCGAAGAGATAGTGAAATACAGGTGGTAACGATGCCAGAAAATAGCTTTGATGGAGCTTGACGGTGAGGTAAAGACTGGAATCAATCAAACATGCAACAGATCTAGATGCAAATGGTGTTTCAATGTTTATAAACAAGGCCTAGGGATCATACTTTCACTAATGAACACTCTCTCATATAAATATCCTCTCTTCATGATACTACTCTTAACTACTGTCCGGTTGGACACTCTAATCCAAGGTAGGGCTATAACAGCACACCTCAAAGTCCGCCTACCCCTATCTAGATAACCCCACACTGTCACCTTGAGCGCTAGATGGTTCCAACAAACACCACAATTTCATAGAGACATCCAACTCCAAATATAACTCATAACAAATATTCAATCTAGCCAAAGTTCCACACACGGTATGCACGTTGTCACTTTCACACACGTGGGGAAAAGCATAGATCTATTAAAGCACAAAGAGTATTTATGTAGACTCAAACCTAAGTGCCACCATGGCATGCACGCTGTCACTTTCACACACATGGGGAGAGCAGAGATCTATTGAAGCACTTGAGTAGCAAGGTAGATCTACTTAATTACAAAGCTCATGACCACAATATCATGCATAGAGAGAGAGAGATGAACACATAGCTACCGGTAGATCCCTTAGCCTCGAGGAAGAACTACTCCCTCCTCATCATGGGAATCAGCAACGGTGATGAAGATGGCGATGGAGATCGATGGAGATGGCTCCGGGGGCACTTCCCTGTCCCGGCTGGGTGCCGGAACAGAGACTTTCTGTCCCCTGAATCTCCCCTTCAGTGGTGGCGGCGCTACGGAGGTTTTCGTGGATTTCTTCTGGATGCCCTAGGGTTTTTGATTCGGGGGCTTCTTATAGGCGCAGGAATCAAGGTCGGTGGGGGTCCAGGGGGCCACACCCCTTGTAGGCGCCTCCAAGGATTGCCCGCACCTAGGGGGTGCGGCCACCCTGTGGCCCCCCTCCGGCTCTGCTTCATGGTTCTGTGTTGCTTCGGGAAAAATAATTACTTTGGCTTTTGTCCTGTCCAATTCCGAGAATATTGATTTTCTGCCATAGGATCTCTAATGTATGCCATGCTATGTACTAGACCCGACATTGCATATGCTGTTAGTTTAACTAGCAGATATCAAAGTGATCCAGGAGTGGATCATTGGACAGCGGTCAAATACATCCTTAAGTACTTGAGAAGAACTAAGGATATGGTTCTTTCTTATGGAGGTGATGAACAGCTCGTTGTTAATGGTTACACCGATGCTAGTTGGAACACCGATCCAGATGATTCTAAATCACAATCCGGATACGTATTTATTTTGAATGGTGCAGTTATTTGGAGGAGTGCAAAGCAAAGCGTTGTGGCGAGATCTTCAACCGAGTCGGAATACATGGCTGCCGAGGCTTCACAAGCGATATGGATGAAAGAGTTCATTACAGAGCTGGGTGTGGTTCCAAGTGCGCTGGACCCAATGTCTATCTCTTGTGATAACATGGGCGCCATAGCCAATGCGCAAGAACCAAGGTCACACAAGAAGTCAAGCATATCAAGCTGCGTTTTCACGCTATTCGAGAACATATCCGGATGGGGATATAAAGATTTGCAAAGTACACCAGATCTGAATGTGGCGGATCCATTGACTAAACCTCTCCCGAGGGCAAAACATGACCAACACCAAACTGCCATGGGTGTTCGGTATATTACCATGTAATCTAGATTAGATGACTCTAGTGCAAGTGGGAGACTGGAGATATGCCCTAGAGGCAATAATAAATGTAGTTATTATTATATCTTTGTGTTTATGATAAATGTTTACATTCATGCTATAATAGTATTAACAAGGAAACCATTAATACTTGTGTGATTTGTAAACTTAATTTGAAGTCCCTAGTATAGCCTCTATACTTCACTAGCTTGTTGGTTGATTAATGATTGTGGTTTCCCTATCATGAACATTGAGATGTTATCAACAACAAGATCATATCGTTAGGAGAATGATATGGTGGACATACTCCTATAGATAAGCGTAGCATAAAGATCAAGTCATTTCAATAGTTCAATTGCTATATGCTTTCGATACATAGTAACCTAATTCCTTCGACCATGAGATCATGCATATCACCTTTACGGATGGATGCTTTGATGACATCAAACACCACACCGTGAATCGGGTGGCTATAAAGGTGGCATTAAGTGTTGGAAAGTATTGGTTGAAACACATGGATCAAGAGTGGGATTTGTCCATCCACATGACGGATAGATATACTCTGGGCCCTCTCGGTGGAATGTCATCCAATTGGCTTGCAAGCATGTGACTTGGTCACAAGGGATCACATATCACGGAACGAGAAAAGAGTACTTATCGGTACGAGGTTGAACTAGGTATGCAGAGATACCGATCATAACCTCGGATAAGTAAACTATCGTGAGACAAAGGGAAATTGGTATCGTATGTAAGTGGTTCATTCGATCATAAGTAATCATAGAAATATGTGGGAGCCATATGAATTTCCAGATTCCTCTATTGGTTATTGTTCGAGAAGTGTCTCGATCATGTCCGCATAATTCACGAACCGTGAGACACACTTAAGGATTGACGTTGTTTGAGTAGTTATGGTATTATGAGAAAGAGACCGAATGTTGTTCGGAGTCTCGGATGGGATCCGGGATATCACGAGGTGATCCGAATGGTCGGAGAATAAGATTCATATAAGGAAAGTCCGTTTGAGTTCGGGAATGATTCCGTATTTTCATCGGGAATGTTCTAGAAGGTTCCGGATTGTCCAGACTCGGGGAGGGGAGGTACATGAGTGTGTCATTGAATGATTGCATCATGTACTAAGTGTTCTTGCTGTTCCAAAAACATGAAAGTCAAATTGCAGTTTGAAAGTCAAACGGCTAAACAGAAACTGTGGGAAGCAGGAAGCTGTGGGAAACAAGCAAGAGGAGTTGGAACCAACCCGGAGGAGGAGTTGGACTCCTCCAGGGGCGCCACCCTAGGCCTAGTTGGGAGGGACTCCTCCCTCCCCTGGCGCCAAGGCCCCTCCACCTATATAAGGAGGGCGGGCTCCTCCTAGACACACAACTTTCTACCTCTAAATCTCGGTTTAGAGCCGCTTTGGTTTAGAGCTTCTAATTGCTTTAGCCAGTGGTTTAGAGCCTTCTAATTGGTTTAGAGCCTTCTAATTGGTGTGTCTAATTACTAGACCACTAATAGCCTCTCTCATAAGCTCCACCATACTCGCTTAAGGCTAAGCCTGCGGGATTTCCCTCTACTTAGGTGCCACGCCTAGGAATCGCGAGGAGAGTGCTACAACCTCCATTGCTGCTGGAACAAGGAGAGGAAGGTCTTCGTCAGTACCGAACGTGTGACCGATTGGGAGCGCTGCGGAACGTGGCGCCGGAAGGATCGTCTACGATCTTGAGATCGGAAAGAAATCGACTACATCACCCACGAGAATCCGCTCTCGTTAAACGCTTTGGAATCTTCGAGGGTAAGTTATACCATCGACTCGTTGCTACAATCTAGTAGATAGATCTTGGCTTGTTTGGTTGTATGCGATAGAAAATTTTGTTTTCCATGCTACGAATCCCAACAGTGGTATCAGAGCCGTGTCTATATGTAGATCTCATTGACGAGTAGAACACAATGGTCATTGTGGGCGTTGATGCTTTTATTGTCGATTGCTTCTTGTGTACTTTGCATCTTGCGGTATGTTAGGATGAAGCGGCCCGGGCTAACCTTACATGACATCGTTCATGAGACTTGCTCCACGCTTGACATGCAACTTGTATTGCATAAGTGGCTTTATGGTGCTGTTTCTCCTAGCATAGTTAAGATCCAATTTACAACGGGTGATCAACAATGCTAGTATCAATGTTGTGGTTCTTGTTCGTAAGTTAGAACGACACTTATTGAAAGCCCCAAACCACGTAAAATATGCAAAGAAAGTAGGCGTCTAACTTTGTTTTGCGGGTGTGAAGTGATGTGATATGGCCATGATTGTGATTATATTTGATGTATGCAATGTTCCTTATTGTAAGTCGCAGCCGGCGGGAGCCATATGGTTGTCTTTAATTTATGTTAATACCCGCGTGTCTATTCAAAGTAGTTGTAATAGTTGAAGCCGGTGGGCGACAACCATGGAGAAGCGTCATTGACCTTGATGCAATGCGGTGATGATGGAGATCATGTTCGTGCTTGAAGATGGAGATCGGAGGCACGAAGAAGAAAGGCAATATCATATCACATATATATTGAATTGCATGTGATGTTAATCCTTTATGCATCTTCTATTGCTTAGTAGACGACGGTAGCATTATAAGATGATCCCTCATGCACATCAATTTCAAATCATAAAGTGTTCACCCTTAGTTAGCACCGTTGCTAAAGCTTGTTGTTTCGAAGCACCACGTGATGATCGGGTGTGTTAGATTCTGCAAGTGTATACAACGTGAGCAAGCCAGATTTGCTCATGCAGAAACTAAGGTTTGATCTTGACGAGCCTAGCATGTACAGACATGGTCTCGGAACACGGATCACCGAAAGGTAAAGCATGAATCATATAGTAGATATGATGAACAAGACGATTATTCGCCATTGAAACTATGTCAACTCTCGTGATGATCGGTGTTGATATGGTGGATTTGGTTCGTGTGATCACTAAAACAATGTGAGGGATATTGTTTTGAGTGGGAGTTCACCTAGTTTAATTTTATTATTAATTTGAACTCAATTTGTCATAAACTTAGTCTAAACTATTGCAAATATGTTGTAGATCAATGGCAGCCCCTACCATCAATTTTAATGCGTTCCTAGAGAAAGAAAAGTTGAAAAACAATGGAAGCAACATCGCGGATTGGTTCCGCAATTTGAGGATTGTCCTCACAGCTGGTAATTTGACCTATGTCTTTGGATGCATTGGGTGACCCACCTGCAGCCAATGCTTCCGATGAAGTAAAGAATGTTTACCTCGCTCGGAAGAATCAGTACTCCATAGTTCAGTGTGCTATCTTGTATGGTTTGGAATCGGAGCTTCAGAAAAGGTTTGAGGATTCAGACCCATATGATATTGTCGAAGATCTCAAATTGATTTTTGAGACTCATGCGGCAATTGAAAGCTATGAGGCTTCTGAAAAGTTCTTTAACTGCAAGATGGAAGAGGGCAGCTCCGTCAGTGAGCATGTGCTTAAGATGTCTGGGCACGCAAACAAACTTCAAAGCTTGGGTATAGTGATTCCTAATGCTTTGGGGATTTACCGTGTCCTCCAATCACTACCACCAAGTTACAAGAACTTTGTGATGAACTACAACATGCAGAACATGAACAAGACGTTGCCAGAACTCTTTGCCATGTTGAAATCTGCAGAAGTGGAGATCAAGAAAGAGCACCAAGTGTTGTTGGTCAATAAGACCACCAAATTCAAGAAAGGCAAGTCTAAGCAAAGGGACACTTCAAGAAGGGTGGTAAGAAAGCTACCACGCCGACGAAGAAGACCAGGGCTGGACCTAAGCACGATCTTGAGTGCTTTTCTGCAAGGGAGAAGGTCCTTTGGGCGGAATTGCCCAAAGTACTTGGCGGATTTGAAGAACGGCAACATCAAGAAGAAAGGTATATCGATATACATGTTATTGATGTGTATCTCACTAGTACTGTAGTAGTGCACGGGTATTTGATCTTGGTTCGGTTGCTCATATTTGTAACTCGAAACAGGTCTTTGCGAATAAACGGAAGCTAGCGAAGAACGAGGTGACGATGCGGCGTGGGAAGCGGATCAAAGGTTGATGTGATCGCGGTCGGCACGCTACCCTTCATCTACCATCGGGATTAGTTTTATACTTAAATAATTGTTATTTGGTGCTGCGTTGAGCATGAACATTATATCGGGATCTTGTTTATTGCGAGACGGTTACTTGTTTAAATCTGAGAATAATGGTTGTTCTATTTATATGAGTAATATGTTTTATGCACATGCACCTTTGATAGATGGTCTATTCTTATTGAATCTCGATAGTGGAAATACACATATCAACAACATTGAGGCTAAACGTTTGAAATCAAGCGATAATTCTACCTATATGTGGCACTGTCGTCTTGGTCACATCGGAGTGAAACGTATGAAGAAACTCCATTCCGATGGACTTCTTGAATCACTTGATTTTGAATCACTTGAAAGATGCGAAGCATGTCTGATGGGAAAAATGACTAAGACTCCATTTTCTGGTATGATGGAGCGAGCTACGGACTTATTGGAAATCATACATACCGATGTGTGTGGTCCAATGAGTGTAGCATCGTGATGGTTATCGTTATGTTCTTACCTTCACAGATGACTTGAGTAGATATGGGTATATCTATTTCATGAAACATAAGTCCGAAACTTTCGAGAAGTTTAAGGAGTTTCAAAGTGAGGTAGAGAATCAACGTAACAAGAAGATTAAATTTCTACGTTCTGATCGTGGAGGTGAATATCTAAGTTACGAGTTTGGCGAGCATTTGAAGAAGTGCGGAATACTTTCACAATTGACACCGCCGGAAATACCACAGCGTAATGGTGTGTCCGAACGTCGTAATCGAACTCTCTTAGATATGGTTCGTTCTATGATGTCACTTACAGATTTACCGCTATCATTTTGGGGTTATGCATTAGAAACAGCCGCATTCACTTTAAATAGGGCACCGTCTAAATCCGTTGAAACGACACCATATGAATTATGGTTTGGGACGAAACCTAAATTGTCGTTCCTTAAAGTTTGGGGATGCGAAGCCTATGTAAAGAAGTTACAGCTGGACAAGCTTGAACCCAAAGCGGAAAAATGCGTCTTCATAGGATACCCGAAGGAAACTATTGGGTATACCTTCTATCATAGATCCGAAGGCAAAATCTTCGTTGCCAAGAATGGATCCTTTCTAGAGAAGGAATTTCTCTCGAAAGAAGTGACTGGAAGGAAAGTAGAACTCGACGAGGTTGTCGAACCTTCTATCGAAATTGCGAGTAGCGCAGCACCGGAAGAAGTTCTGTGGTGCTGCACCAATAAGAGAGGAAGCTAATGATGATGATCATGAAACTTGGTTGAAGTTGCTCTGAGCCTCGGAGGTCAACGAGAACTCGTACCACTCCATTGGTATGATTCCGTTATGAATGTCATGGTGGTGGACAACACCGCTGACCCCGAGACATATGAGGAAGCGATGATGCTCCAGTTCAATAAATGGCAAGAAGCCATGAAATCCGAGATTGGATCCATGTACGAAAACCAAGTATGGACTTTGGTGGACTTACCGGATGGCGGAAGGTCATCGAGAACAAATGGATTTTCAAGAAGAAAGCAGATCTTGATGGTAATGTTATCTATAAAGCTCGACTTGTCGCAAAAGGGTTTCGACAAATTCAAGGAGTTGACTACGATGAGACTTTCTCACCGGTAGCGAAGCTAAAGTCTGTGAGGATTATGTTAGCAATCGCTGCATATTATGATTATGAGATATGGCAGATGGATGTCAAAACAGCATTCCTTAATGGAGACATTGATGAAGAGTTGTATATGATGCAACCCAAAGGTTTTGTCGATCCTAAAGATGCTAACAAGGTGTGCAAACTTCAACGGTCCATCTATGGATTGAAGCAGGCATCCCGAAGTTGGAATCAACGTTTTGATAAGGTAATCAAAAGTTTTGGTTTTATACAAACTTATGGAGAAGCTTGTATTTACAAGAAAGTGAGTGGGAGCTCTGTAGCATTCTTAATACTTTATGTGGATGACATATTGTTGATTGGGAATGATGTAGACCTTCTTAATAGTGTCAAGGAATATTTGAATAATAGTTTTTCAATGAAGGATCTTGGCGAAGCAGCTTACATATTAGGCATAAAGATTTATAGAGATAGATCAAAACGCCAAATATCATTGTCACAGAGTACATATTTGGACAAAGTTCTAAAGAGATTTGGAATGGAAGAAAGCAAGAAAGGGTTCTTGCCCATGTTGCTATCGACCTTGAGTAAAACTCAAAGTCCGACATCGGAAGAAGATAGAAAGGATGAGTAAAACTCCTATGCCTCGACCATAGGATCTCTAATGTATGCCATGCTATGTACTAGACCCGACATTGCATATGTTGTTAGTTTAACTAGCAGATATCAAAGTGATCCAGGTGGATCATTGGACGTGATCAAATACATCCTTAAGTACTTGAGAAGAACTAAGGATATGGTTCTTTCTTATGGAGGTGATGAACAACTCGTTGTTAATGGTTACACCGATGCTAGTTGGAACACCGATCCAGATGATTCTAAATCACAATCCGGATACGTATTTATTTTGAATGGTGCGTGATTAGCTGGAGTGCAAAGCAAAGCGTTGTGGCGAGATCTTCAAGCGAGTCGAATACATGGTTGCTTCCGGAGGCTTCACAAGCGATATGGATGAAAGAGTTCATTACAGAAATGGGTGTGGTTCCAAGTGCTGGACCCAATGTCTATCATCTTGTGATAACATGGGCGCCATAGCCAATGCGCAAGAACCAAGGTCACACAAGAAGCTGAAGCATATCAAGCTGCGTTTTCACGCTATTCGAGAACATATCCAGGATGGGGATATAAATATTTGCAAAGTACACACAGATCTGAATGTGGCGGATCCATTGACTAAACCTCTCCCGAGGGCAAAACATGACCAACACCAAACTGCCATGGGTGTTCGGTATATTACCATGTAATCTAGATTAGATGACTCTAGTGCAAGTGGGAGACTGTTGGAGATATGCCCTAGAGGCAATAATAAATGTAGTTATTATTATATCTTTGTGTTTATGATAAATGTTTACATTCATGCTATAATAGTATTAACAAGGAAACCATTAATACTTGTGTGATTTGTAAACTTAATTTGAAGTCCCTAGTATAGCCTCTATACTTCACTAGCTTGTTGGTTGATTAATGATTGTGGTTTCCCTATCATGAACATTGAGATGTTATCAACAACAAGATCATATCGTTAGGAGAATGATATGGTGGACATACTCCTATAGATAAGCGTAGCATAAAGATCAAGTCATTTCAATAGTTCAATTGCTATATGCTTTCGATACATAGTAACCTAATTCCTTCGACCATGAGATCATGCATATCACCTTTACCGGATGGATGCTTTGATGACATCAAACACCACACCGTAATCGGGTGGCTATAAAGGTGGCATTAAGTGTTCGGAAAGTATTGGTTGAAACACATGGATCAAGAGGGATTTGTCCATCCACATGACGGATAGATATACTCTGGGCCCTCTCGTGGAATGTCATCCAATTGGCTTGCAAGCATGTGACTTGGTCACAAGGGATCACATATCACGAACGAGAAAAGAGTACTTATCGGTAACGAGGTTGAACTAGGTATGCAGAGATACCGATCATAACCTCGGATAAGTAAACTATCGTGAGACAAAGGGAAATTGGTATCGTATGTAAGTGGTTCATTCGATCGCAAAGTAATCGAGAAATATGTGGAGCCATATGAATTTCCAGATTCCTCTATTGGTTATTGTTCGGAGAAGTGTCTCGATCATGTTCGCATAATTCACGAACCGTAGGGAGACACACTTAAGGATTCGACGTTGTTTGAGTAGTTATGGTATTATGAGAAAGAGACCGAATGTTGTTCGAGTCTCGATGGGATCCGGATATCACGAGGTGATCCGGAATGGTCCGGAGAATAAGATTCATATAAGGAAAGTCCTTTGAGTTCGGGAATGATTCCGTATTTTCATCGGGAATGTTCTAGAAGGTTCCGGATTGTCCCAAGACTCGGGGAGGGTACATGAGTGTGTCATTGAATGATTGCATCATGTACTAAGTGTTCTTGCTGTTCCAAAAACATGAAAGTCAAATTGCCGCTTTGAAAGTCAAACGGCTAAAACAGAAACTGGGAAACAGAAACGTGGGAAACAAGCAAGAGGAGTTGGAACCAACCGGAGGAGGATTTGACTCCTCCGGGCGCCCCAGCCCTAGGCCGAGTTGAGGAGGGACTCCTCCTCCCTCGGGCGGCCAAGGCCCCTCCACCTATATAAGGAGGCAGGGCCTCCCTAGACACACAACTTTCTACCTCTAAATCTCCGGTTTAGAGCCGCTTTGGTTTAGAGCTTCTAATTGCTTTAGCCACGATTTAGAGCCTTCTAATTGGTTTAGAGCCTTCTAATTGGTGTGTCTAATTACTAGACCACTAATAGCCTCTCTCATAAGCTCCACCATACCGCACCGCTTAAGGCGAAGCCTCGGATTTCCTCTACTTAGGTACCACGCCTGTCAGTCACGGAATCGCGAGGAGAGTGCTACAACCTCATTTTCACTGGAACAAGGGAGAGGAAGGTCTTCGTCGAAATTTAACGCATGTGACCGATCAAGGGAGCGCTGCCGGAACGTGGCGCCGGAAGGATCGTCTACACGATCTTGAGATCGGAAAGAGTACGACTACATCACCCACGAGAATCCGCTCTCGTTAAACGCTTTGGAATCTTCGAGGGTAAGTTATACCATCGACTCGTTGCTACAATCTAGTAGATAGATCTTAGCTTGTTTGGTTGTATGCGATAGAAAAATTTTGTTTTCCATGCTACGAATCCCAACAATGCCTATGTTCAAATAATCTAGAAACACATTCAGAACTCTCTGCCGCGGCAGAGATTTGGCTCTTTTCTCTGCCACGGCAGGATAACAGGGAACACATTCAGAACTCTCTGTCGCGGCAGAGATTTGGCTCTTTTCTCTGTTGCGGCAGGATAACAGGGAACACATTCAAAACTTATTCAGAACAAGGATAACAGGGAACACATTCAAAAATCATTCAGAACAAGGATGACAGGGAACACATTCAGAACTCATTTAGAACAAGGATAACAGGGAACACATTCAGAACTCTCTGCCGCGGCAGAGATTTGGCTCTTTTCTCTTCTGCGGTGAGATAACAGGGAACACATAGAAGTTCCATACTCATTGTGAGTTCAGGAATTCAACTACAGCTTCCACAAACTCCCTGTCCACCTTTAGCCTTACAGGCAGCAGCCCTTGTCTCTCGAGAGCTTTCTTCTTCATGTGAGGGAGGTCAAAGTGAATTGATCCCTTGTGTTTGATGATTTCTCTCATACAATTTTGGTGGCTCAGAAATATTCTATTTAATTTATGGTGCGGATACTCCGCAAGAGATGCCTCCACCTTCGTCACGATCTCGGGAAGAATTTTGGGAATTTTATCGTGAACATCGCTTGGATAGATGAAAACCACCCAAGATCTAGAATGTTTGTGTCGAGAGAATTAGGTGGCTGAAAAACCATCCTTATGTCCCAATTATCTTTAACCACCTCCTCATGAACAAGTGGGTCATCACAAGGGACATGCGTCTTTGCATTGTCTTGTTGAATGTAAATGGTGCTCCATATGTCACCTAAGGGCCACTTCTCCTTGATAGCGGGTATCACATACTTCAACAAGTACTCACGACTATCCGCCTTGCCGACATGCTCCATTGGCTTTAACTCCCAAGTTCCTTTCAGCCTACAAAGTACACAAAACATTAGACCAATGTTTATGATCATGATTTAAATCATGTATGGACAAGAACAAACAACCAACCTGTGTTTGCTATCTTTTACAGCTTGATCCCACTCAACATATGGCCACACCCTGATTTTTCCATCGAAGGTACAATTCCCATCTCTATCTTACCTTGGTCTTGCCATTGCCGCCAAGAACATAATTTTTGTATGTGACCCTTGTTCTTGGTCTCTCTCTTCGGGGATTGCTCATTGTTGCTCAAATATACATTTATTATTGGTGCGGTGGAACCACTTCTCGTCTATGTGAACCTCATTGAACGCACCCTAAAAGTGGGTTCTACCGCTAAGGTAGAGGAAGTGTCGCCGCTGGCAGAGGATCTTGCCTAGTTTGATGGGACGCTCTCATCGGCGGTGGGAGGAGCATTGTGTGGCCTCTGCAGGCCGACACGGCATTTGGTCACAGGCGCAACTCTCATTCGAGCCTCGAACCCTCCAATGGCTAGCGGCGGCGGACGAGTAGATCCATCCGTCTGGTCGCGTGGAGGAAGGAAACCTCCACTGGAACGAAAAACCAAACCCAGAGACCGCGGACGGCCATCCTCATCGTCGGGGCACTCAGGAGTCATGCTTTTGGGTGGAACGAACCGTCAGGACTTGGTGATGGAGAAGGCCGAGGCGCCATGGATATAAAGACAACCTTGGCGCCAGATTTCTTCGTGAAAACTTTCAGAATGGATCCGCAAACTCTTGGCGGGATTGAATTGCATCGGCAGGATGTGTTTGAACTCGAAATTTTCATGGATTTGTATGGGGAAAGCTCGGTGGGAGGAACTTTTGGGACTCTGATACGTGAAGGGTTTCGCGGCATAGTAAATCAAAAATTTCTACGGAGCGAACAGAGGGAAAGCCAAGATCTAATCTAGGAGATGCAAACAACGAGAGAGATTGGATTAGATCTTCATACCCTTGAAGATTCGCACAGCGGAACGTTCGTCGGAACATGGGTGATGTAGTCGCATTTCTCCTCCTCGCGATCCGATCCGATCTAGCACCACAAGTGGCGGTGCCTCGTGAGATGCACACGCAAAGACTCGACGCCTCCTCCTCGGACGACCAGCGAGTATGGTGGAGAGATAGATTGGATCTACAACACGACGGCGTGGTGTATATGGTGGAGAATTTCTGCAGGCTTCGCCTACAAACAGTCGGGAGGGAGAGGAAAGCAAGGCTGCTAGGGCTTGGAGGAAGGTGTGTGGTAGTAGGGGGCGCACCACCCCTCTATATAGAGGCGGCCAGCCCTTGCCCTCCTCCAATCCTATCTCTAGTTTAAACAATTTAAACTCTCCCTTATCTAGAAATCCTATCTCTAGTTTAAACGATTTAAACTCTCCTTATCTAGAAATCCTATCTCTAGTTTAAACGAGTTTAAACTTATCTAGGATCGGCTGGGCCCTATGGGGCCTTGTTCCCCGGCCCAATGCGCCAGGACATTCCCTCATAGGCCCATGCCCCTCCCGGAAGGTGGGGCCACGTTGGTCCCTTCCGGAAGGTTCTAGAAGCTTCGGTACAATACCGATTAACCCGAACAATTCAACTCCAAAACCGACCGCCTTATATGAATCTTATTCTCCGACCATTCCGGAACCTCTCGTGATATCCGGATCCCATCCGAGACTCAACAAAAATTCATAAACCAATTATCCAATCTATCCTAGCGTCGAGATACGTTAAGTGTGTGACCTGCGGGTTCGAGAATATGCGCACATGATCTTCTATCAATAATCAACAGCTGGGTGCAGGCACCCATATTGACTCCCACACATTCATCGATGATCATATCGGATGAACCACAATGCCAGGATTCAATCAATCCCATATATATATTCCCTTCTCGCGATATTTTACTTGCCCGAGATTCGATCGTGCACTGCATCGCACCTAGTTCAATCTCGCTCACGCAAGTACTTTACTGCTCCGTAATCCGATATCACTTTGTGATTAACTCCTTAACCACATGCTTGCAAGCGGTGTTGATATCGACACGAGTGGGACCAAGTATATCTCCGACTTGGGAGGGACAAATCCCATCTCGATACATACAACCCAACAGATACTTTCCGATCACCGAGAGACACCTTTATGATCACCCTCTCATAGGATGGCGTTGATGACCTCAAAGCTTTCTTCGGTACTGTGGAGTTGCATTATCTCATGGTCTAAGGAATACAATATTTGACATAGGAAAAGCTTCGCAAAGACGAACACGATGACACGATCTAATTGCTCTGCTTTGTTTGGGTCTATCCATCATATCATTCTCCCAATGATATGATCTCATTATCAATTGACAACTCATGTCTATGGTTAGGAAACCTTAACCATCATTGATCAATGAGCTAGTCCATAGAGGCGTACTAGGGACACGGTGTTGTTCACAAACCACACAAGTATTAAAGTTTCCGCTTAATACAATTCTAGCATGGAATATAAACTTTATCATGAACAAGAATTATAATAATAACATATTTATTATTGCCTCTAGGGCATAATTCCAACAATACGTCCAAAACGTATCTACTTTCTCGAACACTTTGCTATTGTTTTTCCTCTATACTTGTGTGATTTGGATACAACTAACACGGACTGACGCTGTTTTCAGCAGAATTACCTTAGTGTCTTGTTTTTGTACAGAAAATTAACTATCAGGAAAAATCTCAAAAAATATGCCAAAAAATATATTTCACCAGAAGATCCACGAAGCCAGAAGAAGAGACGGAGGGGAGGCCTGGGGGGCCAGACCACCCAGTGGTGCCCACCGACCTCGCTACCGAGGGTTTGGCCACCCCAGGCAGCTCCTCGGCCTCCCTCTACGCCTATAAGTTGCCTTTCGACTTAAAAAACGAGGGGTGTTCGATAGTTTTCCAGAAAGAGTTCCGCTCCACCGCCGCCACCAGAAACCAAGATTTGGATCCAGAAACTGCTCGCACTCACCGGACGGGGAATTTGGAGAGGATCATCGCCATCGTCATCACCAACGCATCTCCACCAACCATCGATGTTTCCCTCATCCATGAGTGAGTAATCCCTCGCTGTAGGCTTGGGGATGGTAGGGATTGGATGGGTTCTATCATGTAATCGAATAAGATCTGTTAGGGCATAGTGCCTAGTATATCTATTAGTGCTATTTGACTTTGTTGCAACTTGTTGCGCTTAATGCTTGTCACTAGGGACCGATGTGGCATCCCGCAAAACCACTACTAGAAAATCGCGTTGAATTTGTGCATTGCATCGTCATCATCATGCATTGTTTGCCAAAACTATTTTCGAAAACCCCGATTTGTTTTCCAAACGCCCCAACTCATTTCAAACGCCAAAACCCGGGGCTCCGGAGTATTTTGTTTTGTCCGCTGTCGAATTGCAAAGCGTTGTTTAAAAATAAATAATTTAATTAATTGTTTAGTAGGGGCAGTCGAACGGGCCAAAACCGACCCGAACGACCGCCCCAGATTTCTAAAACGGTCCAACCTGCCGCCCTTCTAATCCTAAGTCTACCCAGTTTTCTACCCCACCCTCTTGGCCACCTCACTCCCACCAATCCAGACACGACACCTCACCCCTCCCGCAAACCCCCCCTCGCACCGACGCAGTCTCCGCCTCTTCGCTCGCCGCCTTCTCCTCGACGCCTCTCCCTTGGTCACAAGACCACCGCCATGGTCGCCACATGCCGGCGAGGCCAAGGCCGCCACCGGACCCCTGCTTGCCGGCCCTCCATCGTATCTCCTCCCCGCTCCCTCTGGCGCCGACCTCGAACCCCGAACCCCGGAACCCCAAGATCGTCGAGCCCCTCTAATGTGTGAACCCTCTCCCGCAAACCCTATTTTATAATATAACAACTTGATGCATAACGTTTGTCATACTTGCATGCATATCATGTGGTTTGGGGGCCCTATGCCGATTCACCTAATAATTAAATATGGGGCCCATATGCTAGTCTTATATTGGCCTCATTTAAATTTGTGTAGCGAACTCGGTGCTATTTTTGACATGCTAAACAACATTTAAATTATGGGATCTAAATAACTTGCACCACCTAATTAATGTCGGACCCCGGTCCGCTTAATTTGACCTAATTGCATCGAACCTTTGCCATGTCATCCATCATACATGCATCATGCCGATCTTCCCGCTTTTATTAAATATTGCATCCGGTGTTCCTTCTAGTGTTTTGCTTCTTCATGGATTGGGCCGTTGAGTTGATGTGAGTCACCGATCTTCGAGGAAAACCTTCGACAATGCTTTTCAAAGCATCTCCTCTTTCTACCTATCTTACTTTTATAGTAATTTACTTCCCTCTGTTGATCTATTGCTATACGTGTTGCGATGCTTTAGCTTGCACTGTGATATTCCCCGCAACCCTATATTGCCTTGGACACACCCTATTACCGTTGTTTGGTAGATAGTTGGACTTGCGTGTCGTAGTTGCTTGCTCAAGTCTTGATGTGAGTCGTCATATGCCACGATTCTTTGATGTATTGTCACCGTTGTTGTTGGAGATGGTTCTAGTTTTACTTATTGTCACTTTAATTTCTGTTTAACAACTAAAATTGAATAAGCAGAGGCATCGGGTGATAGATAATATTTGGTTTCAACGCCCACTTGTGTCCCGTAAGACCCCGAGTACTTGATACTGTTCCTTGATTTTATGCGCTATCCACATCCGGAGGTATATGGGACCCCCTGAGCGAGCTTGATTCGGTCTTATTTCTTGGGGCCACAAACTAGTTTGAGGTTTTATTACGATCCTGTACTTATGCCATGCTTTACCGCTTTATTTACGATTGTGCGAGGAGCACTGCATCTTGTTAGGACATAATGGCCTGCTTCCGCGGTGTCGACAAGCCCAGCCACACTTTCGGGTTCCCACTGCTCACGTTGTCTCCATAACCTTGAGGCCGTCTGAGCTTGCTTACCCGCTATGGATTCTACTCTAAGGGTGGCCTCAAATATTTCTGAATCTTGTGATTGTTCAGTCGTGAAAGCCTCGTTGGGTTTTGATTTGGTTTTTCCGAGGTTGATCGAGCGTGTGTTGCTATTGGTGCACCCCGGCCGGGTAAAACTTTCTGAAAGCCGTGTCCGCGGATATGGACGACTTGGAGCACAGTATCTCGATCATAGACAAGCATAACTAAAGTTTACTGTTATAAATTTGACTTATAATGACTAGTAATCAGCCTCACTATAACGGAATGGCTAATAATACTGCCCACAATTGCTTGTTTGGTTGTCGCTTGCGACAATTGTATATGACTAGTAAGTATTGCAACTACAACGAATTGGCTGAATAAAAGTACCAACAACTGCCGGGTTTTGGGTTTATCTCATGCTATCTGTATCTGATTAGTAATTGCTGCAACTACAACGGAACGGTTAACTAAAAGTGCCCATCGCTACTTTATCGTGACGATTATCTAAACCGACTAGTAAAGTGCCACAACTATAATCGAATAACTAAATCGCCAACCGTGCGTTCCTCGGTTGACTTCCTCGTTTGGTCTCGAGGGGGAAACGCCAGGATGGGTTTGTTTGGTGATAGCTTCAGGTTGGATCCGGATAGGTCATTCTCACCCCTCTCTGATAACCGCCAGTGTATCGAGTCTCTATAGGTTGTTTAGTGCATGCTGCCGCTGCCGCTCAGTCCACCATACCTTTGTAGGCGAGGACCGCCGAATTCTAGCCTCGCTGTCATCGCCTCAAGATCTTGACGCTCCTTCTTTGTTTTCTGCTTTGCCCTTGTCGGCACCTTTTGTTAAGGTGTTTTGAGATCGACGCCGAAGCGTGGTTACCCTTCCGCTTGGCTCGGGGGTTATGGACGCCATTGGTTATTCTTCGTGGCTCTTAGCCCCATTTGCTTCTTGTCCGTAGTCGGACGCCTACCGCTTTCAAGGTGATTTGGATCTTGTATATTATATCGTATTCTTGACTCCCGGAGTCAAGTATATATATCTGCCTGGGTCCCATCGAGGACTGTTGTGTGATGTTATTACTGCTTTCCACCCGCACGAAAGTGCTGGTGGCACCTTTTGAATCGCTTTCTATGCGGGTTTGGTGAATTTTGCCCAAACTTGCATAGGCCCGATTCGAGGGTGTTACAGAGTGGTATCGAGCTCAGCGGTTGCGATACCCCACAAGTCCAAATCAGGATAACCTAGCTAACGGCCGAAGTAGGGTGTCAAAACTATTTTAGCAAAATCGGTTGGATAGTTCTGATTAGGTCTGATTTTACTCCTTACCCCTCTGCTGTTCTCCTCTTACCTCTGCGTGTTTTGAATCCGCTCTCTTCTCTCTCTTCGAGTCCAGGAATTCTCGTGGTTGGGTTTCCGTCGTACCTTCAGGGCTTCGCTTTCTTCCTTTTGTAACGGAGGTGCTACGATCATCAATCTGCAGCTTGTCTGTTGTATCTTCCTCCGATCTTTGTTCTGGAGCTATTTATCCATCTGTGTTCCTCGCTGGATATCAGTGTCGTTGAAAAACATAGGAGAAGGACGAGCTTTGGTGAAGTTGGAGTCGACCTTGAGCACGTGTTGTTCATGCCAATGGAACCACCGCGAAACCTAATCAGTGTGTCTTTCATACGATTTCTGCTGGCAACATTCCTTTGTTCCGGATACCGCCTAAGAAGGTCTTCAGTCTAAATCTCGAGAGTGGAGTTGCCTTGATTCTCCTACCCATGTATAGAGTTGGTAGTTGGGTCCGGGATGGACTGATCACCCTACCCGACTCTTACTGTTCGCTCTGTACATCGAACTGGTGGATCAATATAACTTCTCCCTCTTCTATCGGAAGTTAGAGGTGGCTTTATTTGTTGATGCCTCTATCTTCGTCCTTTGTTTATCCGGAGTGTTCTCTCGACGATCAGGAACAACGACCCTTTGTTGGTGGTGTCGCCGATTTCAAGGTGGCGGATGAACTCTTGTTAGTGGTGTCGCGAGGATCTACACGAAGCGCGAAGGATCAGAACGCCGACCTTCCTTCCGGTACCATGAGGCGGATCTCGAGGGCGAGATCCATCGTTAGTGGTGTCGAATTGTGGCATCCCGCAAAACCACTACTAGAAAATCGCGTTGAATTTGTGCATTGCATCGTCATCATCATGCATTGTTTGCCAAAACTATTTTCGAAAACCCCGATTTGTTTTCCAAACGCCCCAACTCATTTCAAACGCCAAAACCCGGGGCTCCGGAGTATTTTGTTTTGTCCGCTGTCGAATTGCAAAGCGTTGTTTAAAAATAAATAATTTAATTAATTGTTTAGTAGGGGCAGTCGAACGGGCCAAAACCGACCCGAACGACCGCCCCAGATTTCTAAAACGGTCCAACCTGCCGCCCTTCTAATCCTAAGTCTACCCAGTTTTCTACCCCACCCTCTTGGCCACCTCACTCCCACCAATCCAGACACGACACCTCACCCCTCCAGAACCCCCGCGACCGACGCAGTCTCCGCTCGCCTCGCCTCTTCCTCCTCGGCGACGCCCCTCTCCCTCCTTGGTCACAAGAACCACCGCTCATGGTCGCCGCCATCCGGCATGCGCCAAGGCCGCCACCGACCCCTGCTTGCCTCCATCGATCTCCTCCTGCGCCGACCTCGAACCCCGAACCCCGGAACCCCAAGATCGTCGAGCCCCTCTAATGTGTGAACCCTCTCCCGCAAACCCTATTTTATAATATAACAACTTGATGCATAACGTTTGTCATACTTGCATGCATATCATGTGGTTTGGGGGCCCTATGCCGATTCACCTAATAATTAAATATGGGGCCCATATGCTAGTCTTATATTGGCCTCATTTAAATTTGTGTAGCGAACTCGGTGCTATTTTTGACATGCTAAACAACATTTAAATTGCGGGGATCTAAATAACTTGCACCACCTAATTAATGTCGGGACCCCGGTTCCGCTTAATTTGACCTAATTGCATCGAACCTTTGCCATGTCATCCATCATACATGCATCATGCCGATCTTCTGCCGTTTTATTAAATATTGCATCCGGTGTTCCTTCTAGTGTTTTGCTTCTTCGCGGATTGGGCCGTTGAGTTGATGTGAGCTTCGCCCCGATCTTCGAGGAAAACCTTCGACAATGCTTTTCAGGCGAGCATCTCCCTCTTTCTACCTATCTTACTTTTATAGTAATTTACTTCCCTCCTGTTGATCTATTGCTATCTGTGTTGCGATGCTTTAGCTTCCGTACCTGTGATATTCCCCTGCAACCCTATATTGCCTTGGACACACCCTATTACCTGTTGTTTGGTAGATAGTTGGACTTGCGTGTCGTAGTTGCTTGCTCAAGTGCTGATGTGAGTCGTCATATGCCACGATTCGATGTATTGTCACTGTTGTTGTTGGAGATGGTTCTAGTTTTACTTATTGTCACTTTAATTTCTGTTTAACAACTAAAATTGAATAAGCAGAGGCATCGGTGGGTGATAGATAATATTTGGTTTCCGAACGCCCACTTGTGTCCCGTAAGACCCCGAGTACTTGATACCTGTTCCTTGATTTTATGCTATCCACATCCGGAGGTATATGGGACCCCCGAGCGAGCTTGATTCATCTTATTTCTTGGGGCCACAAACTAGTTTGAGGTTTTATTACGATCCTGCATTTATGCCATGCTTTACCGCTTTATTTACGACAGCGAGGAGCACACTGCATCGCTTAGGACATAATGGCCCGCTTCCGGTGTCGACAAGCCCAGCCACACTTTCGGGTTCCTATCGTTCACATGCCTCCATAACCTTGAGGCCGTCTCGAGCTTGCTTACTCCGCTATGGATTCTACTCTAAGGGTGGCCCCTGAAATATTTCTGAATCTTGTGATTGTTCACCGTGAAAGCCTCGTTGGGTTTTGATTTGGTTTTTCCGAGGTTGATCGAGCGTGTTGCTATTGGTGCACCCCGCCGGGTAAAACTTTCCGAAAGCCGTGTCCGCGGATATGGACGACTTGGAGCAAGATGATCTCGATCATAGACAAGCATAACTAAAGTTTCATCGTTATAAATTTGACTTATAATGACTAGTAATCAGCCTCACTATAACGGAATGGCTAATAATACGCCCACAATTGCTTGTTTGGTTGTCGCCATCGACAATTGTATATGACTAGTAAGTATTGCAACTACAACGAATTGGCTGAATAAAAGTACCAACAACCCGGGTTTTGGGTTTATCTCATGCTATCTCAGATCCGATTAGTAATTGCTGCAACTACAACGAACGGTTAACTAAAAGTGCCCATCGCTACTTTATCGTGACGATTATCTAAACTCGACTAGTAAAGTGCCACAACTATAATCGAATAACTAAAACGCCAACGTGTGCGTTCCTCGGTTGACTTCCTCGTTTGGTCTCGAGGGGAAACGCCAGATGGGTTTGTTTGGTGATAGCTTCGTGTTGGATCCGGATAGGTCATTCTCACCCCTCTCGATAACCGCCAGGTATCGAGTCTCTATAGGTTGTTTAGTGCATGCTGCCGCCGCCATCCACCATACCTTTGTAGGCGAGGACCGCCAATTCTAGCCTCGCCGTAATCTTGGCCTCGATCGACGCTCCTTCTTTGTTTTCTGCTTTGCCCTTGTCGGCACCCCTTTGTTAAGGTGTTTTGAGATCGACGCCGTTAGGTGGTTACCCTTCCGGCTTGGCTCGGGTGGTTATGGACGCCATTGGTTATTCTTCGTGGCTCTTAGCCCCATTTGCTTCTTGTCCGTAGTCGGACGCTCTACCGCTTTCAAGGTGATTTGGATCTTGTATATTATATCTGTATTCTTGACTCACGGAGTCAAGTATATATATCTGTTCTGTGGGTCCCATCGAGGACTGTTGTGTGATGTTATTACTTCGTTTTCCACCCGCACGAAAGTGCCTGGTGGGCACCTTTGAATCGTTTCTATGCGGGTTTGGTGAATTTTGCCCAAACTTGCATAGGCCCGATTCTGAGGGTGTTACAACCGAGTGCCATGATCTTAGATCTGAACTTATTATTGAATCATTATGATAGTATTGTTTGTGATCTTATCTGCAAGTTGTGTACACATATCATTGTCTGGATCCAAAGGCCCCAAAGTGACAATAATTGGGACAACCGGAGGGGATGGCTATGGTGTGAGGATCACATGTGTTCACGTAGGGTTAAGTCTTTGCTCCGGTGCTCTATTAAAAGGAGCACCTTAAGTAGTTCCCTAGAGGCCCCGCTGCCACGAGCTGGCTGGACAGAAGATGTTGTGCAAGTTCTCATTGCGAGCACGTATGACTATATTTGGAGCGCATGCCTAGGATTGTTTAGTACTTGGATGCTTGTTATTATTTATCTGCAATGCCCTAGTTCTTGAAGTTACATGTTTAGACTCGTCCATGCAACGCCCGTCCATCCATCCCTATGCCTACCGCACTCGAATCCTATTGTTACCGTTACTATTACTATTGCTACTGTTGTTGTTGCTATTGTTGTTGCTACTACAAACTGTTGCTACTGATAAGCTTCTGTGAGCAAGAACTATTTCCAGGTGCAGCTGAACTGACAACTCAGTTGTTAAGGCTTGCAAGTATTCTTTGTCTCCCCTTGTGTCGAATCAATAAATTGGGTAATACTACCCGTGAAGAATGTTGCGATCCCCTATACTTGTGGGTCATCAAGACTATTTTCTGGCGCCATTGCCGGGGAGTATAGCTTTATTTGTAAGTTCACTTAGATCTATTATTGTTCACGGTTACTCCTTTCATCATGGGGAAGTCTCGTGATGGAAAGTTCCCTATTTTATCATCCACTACAAGAAGAGGTACAGTCCTAAACACCTCTGCTGCTCTTGATTCACCGTCTGTTATAAGTAAGCTTGTCACACCACCACCACATACTCATGCTACACACACTGCTACTACTGCTGAGTCTGAAACTGCTTTTGATTCTCATGATGTTACTTCTACTGTGCTTGATGCGAGTGGTTCATTAGGTCCTTTTCTATATGCTACTATGGCTATTCTAGGAAATACCGAAACTCCTAGTGAAGACACTGTTACACCCGTTAGCTCACCTGAGGCTAGTGAGAGTTATGATATTAATGATGGTTACATTGAGTTCACTGATGATTTTGTTGAAGAGTTCCGAAACACACATGGTACTGGTGCTATGAAGAGTCTCCTTGCTAGACGTACTATTATGTCTAAGTTGTCCTCTGATCCTAAGTTTGCCACTTCTCCCATAGATATTAAAGATGAAGATTATGATTTCTCTCTTGATTTATCTTATTTAGATATTGTTGAGAAAGAACCTTTTTTTGGTACTGAAAATAAGAGTGATGTGGCTCATATGAATAAGCTTTCTACTATGAGTGCTTTGTTCTCTGATGATTTTAAGTTGCGCAAGTACTTTGTTGCTAAGCTCGTCCCTTTTTCACTAAAAGGACAAGCTAGGACTTGGTTTAATAGATTACCTCATGGTTCCATTGATAGACCTGATTGCTTGATTGCTTCTTTCTTCCAGAAATATTTTCCTCCTAGTGCTAGACATGCTGCTTTGGAGAGACTTTTTTATTTTAAACAGGGAGAAGAAGAGAAATTGCCTGAGTCATGGAAAAGATTGTGTGCCTTGATTCATGCACATCCTGAATGTCCATTGCCTAAGAATGAGCTTCTTTATATTTATTATAATGGACTAACTAATGATTCTAGGACCTACCTAGATAGCTTTGTTGATTGTGTTTTCAAGAAAAGGACTCCTACAGATGCTGAAGAATTAATGACTAAGATAAGCAAGAATTATGATGATTGGACTTCAACTGAGCTGAATACACCTGAGCCTATTACTCATGAACCAGTTGTTCCTGAACCAATTCCAGCGCCAACAACAAAGAAGAGGGGAGTTATTGCATTAAATGATGAAGTGATGAAGGGAGATAAGAAGTGTCTAAAGGAGAAAGGTATTAGAGTTGAAGATGTGAAGAATCTACCTCCTATAGAAGAATTATGTAAGGCAATTCCCCAATCATCTACTATTGAGGTACACTCTCCCCAACACTTTGATGAAGGTGATATTCCTTATGGTAAGCCTCCTGGTCAATGTTTAGAGGAACTTGACACATTTATTGTTAAGCAAGGGTATTTTAATAAACAAGTTCAGAATCATTTATTAGAAAACTCTAGAGCTATCCATGAGTTGAAAGATATTGTGGAAGAACTTCTAATGATATTAAAAAGCTTTGTAAACACTTTCAAATGGTTCAAACTCAACTTGATCAACTTGCTAAGGTGCAAAAGGATATGCTAGTTAATGCTTCAGAAGATAAACATGCTTATGGAATTAGAACTAGGAGTGGTATAGCTACTCAAGATCCTTTATATCCTGAAGGACACCCTAAAAGAATAGAGCAGGATTCCCAACAAGGTGAAGATAGTGGTAGTCCTCGTAAGAGGAAGAAAAAGAAATATAAGATAGTTGAGAAACCACTTGAACCTGTTGTAGATCCTAATAGAATATCTATCTTTGATGCTGAAACGAGTGGTAATGATAAAAATGAGTCTCCTGATAAGGAGGAAGGTGAGAAAGAACCTGAGAAGCACACTAAGAACACTAGGTACACAAAGGAAGATTTTATTGCTAATAAACATGGTAAAGGGAGAGAACCTTGGGTGCAGAAACCTATGCCTTTTCTAGGTAAGAAACACAAGTCAAAGGAGGAGGAACACTAGAACAAGTTTTGTGAGTGGATGAAACCTTTATTCTTGCAAATTCCTTTGACTGATGCTATTAAGTTGCCTCCTTATTCAAAGTATATGAAGGATATTGTCTCTAATAAAAGGAAGATTCCTAATGAGGAGATTTCTACTTTGCTTGATAATTACTCCTTCAATGGTAAGGTTCCAAAGAAACTGGGTGATCCAGGTATACCAACTATTCCCTGCTCTATTAAGAATAATTATGTTAGAACTGCTTTATGTGACTTGGGAGCTGGAGTTAGTGTTATGCCTTTTTCTCTCTATAAGAGACTCCGGCTAGAAAAGTTGATACCAACTGATATATCTTTGCAAATGGCTGATAAGTCAACTACTATTCCTGTTGGTATATGTGAGGATGTTCCTGTTCAAGTTGCTCATAATTGCATGGTTTTAACTGATTTTGTTGTGCTTAAAATGCCTGAAGATGATAATATGTCTATTATTCTTGGGAGACCTTTTCTTAATACTGCAGGTGTTGTCATTAATTGTAATCAAGGAAAAGTAACATTCAATATTGATGGCAAAGAGCATGCTGTTTATTTCCCCAACAAAGTTGTTAAGAGTTATTGCCTGAATTCTATTGAAAATATTGAGAGCATCAAGGTTGGCGAAATATATTGTCCCATTCCACAAGAAAATTTTGAAACTATTATGATTGGGACCATTGCTATCAAGTATGAGGTAACATAATCACCTTGCGGACTGCAAAGTTTTGTTTCGTATAAGATTGTTTTGGTAACAAGACTTGATCAACCTTGTTAACAAAAGGATTTTAATGAACAAAATAATACTTTCATTGTGGTTATACTTGCTCACTTTTATTTTTCTCCTTTCCAATCTTTGCTCTTCGTCGTGCCTAACTTAAAGGCGTTAAAGAAAAGTACTTGTTGCGAGATAATCTAAGAGTTTACTTGAGTCTTGGAAGTTATTACTTCAGTAATGAACTCTCCTTATCCTTTTTGTTTGCTTTTTGTGCCAAGAATGACATCTAATAAGAGGGAAGTAAGATTTGGGGAGTTGCTGTCCCGAAACAGATTTCTGTCCTCCACCATAAAAATTCGTGAGGAGTCTCTGTAAGTCGTATTGAGCTAAAAAAATTATAAATAAATCCCCCATTATGTTAGATAACTTTCGTTAGTTCAACACGTTTTGATTTGAGCAACAGAAGATTTTCGAAAAATTGGTTTCTACCCGCTGGTCTGTTTTAACAGAATTCTGCCATTATTTGCATTTGTTTCTTATTGATTCCTTTTTGAGTTCTCTTTTGGGGAATTGAGCTTTTTGAAGGAGTTGCTACAGTAGCTTGTGTTTTTAGTGAAAAGTTTTGCTGATCCAAAGCTAAACCCGAAGGTCTATTATCTTTTGAATACACTAATGTTGCTAATGAAGATTGTATAAAGTTTTGTATGAAGGAAAAATTTCAGGTGTAGAGAGAGAATGATGTAATGAGATGAAGAATGGACAAAAGCTCAAGCTTGGGGGACCACCCCGTGTCACCCCAAGAAATATTTAAGAGATACAAGCGTCAAAGCTTGGGGGTGCCCAAGGCATCCCCTTCTTCATCAATAAAAATCTCAGGTCTTTCTAAACACTTCGTTTTTATTGTTTCATGCATAGTTGTGTTGTTCTTGGAGCGTCTTAGTTTTTATTTTTGTTTGGTTTTTCTTTGTTTGCTTGTTTCTAAAAAATTCGAAAACACCAAAAATATTTGTTGTTCTTCTTTGCTTTTGTGAGTTCTTTGCAGGGTTCAGCCGTCCAGAATGGATTTTGGTTTCATGTAATTATTCTAATCACACAAGTGAAGGGCAATAATGAAGATTAAGACAACTCGAGGTGTGGTAAGAGGCTGGTAACGAACTCAATTTGTTTCATTCTTGTACATATACTCTTTATTTTGAGCATGCTTGGCCTGTTTGTGTAAGGTGTATGTCATTATGGATACTTAGTAGTTCTTGCTTGTCTATGATTAGCTCCAGCTTGCTAATAGTTTGTAGCATGTCATATGAATGTTTACTTGCATTGTTTTATTCATATTTTGGTATGATATTGTGGTATCCTCCTCTGACTGTTAATGTGAATCGACTTGTCACATGCTCACGCATGCATATGACTAATCAATAGTCAATAAGCCTTGATGATTTATTTTGCCTCAGAGTTCTTGTATCACTTTCATGCCATAATTAGTCATGTTTTGTTGCGAGCATGATTATGACAGTTATTGCTCTCTCGTTTGTTGCTCTCTCTCTCTATTGCTAGCCTTCACTTGCACTGAGTACGTGCTCTACCTGTGTTTCCAACTCCCCATAACCAATATTGCCAGCCGTGTCCACCATACCTACCTATTAGCATCATTTGCTACTTCAGCGCATATTGTATATGTCGTGTTTTCTTCCAAAATAAAATGTTTGTCTGTTTTGAGAAAGTTAGTTAGTAAAGCTCTCACGAACTTGATGGCACATTTTATTCCTTGCACTTAATAATTCTGAACCATTGTGACTAGTCCATGAAAGTTATATGCTTGCTAATTATATACTGGGAGTCAGCAGAACCGTGCTGCCACGGGGAATGCTTTCAAAACTTTTTGGATATCTCATCCAGTTGATTCCTTGCTCTTTTGTTTATGAATGTCGACGATGTGAAATAAAAGGGGAGGTTGTGAGTTTATGGAGTTTATACATTGTGTTAGATAAACGCCTGGGCCGCTAGCCTAAGCCATGCTTAATCATGGTGGAAACTTGCAGCATCACTATAATGAGCATCTATGAAGCATCCTCGATAAAAAGCTATGCATATGGTAAATAAAAAGATTGTTGAGATGCTCATTATCTGCTTTTCTTGGCATTTTGGTTATGGGGAAACTCATGTACCATGTGCAAGGGGTACCCCGTTGGCGGTTCTCGATGATATGCATGTATTTACAATGACAAGAACTTTCAGGTGACCAAAGTTGAGTAGAATGCGGAGCGACCCTCGCACTCAAGGGACTTGGGATTTCTAGTCTATGGTCTGTCAAGCATATGATTCAGAGTGGACCTCACTTTCACCTTAACCACATGAAGATGTCTATGATAGGGGCAATGAGAGCTCAAAGCTAATGAGTACCTTCTTTCAGCATTTGGAAGCATTTTAAACTTTCCAAAACCGTTTTCACCACCTTGTTGAGTCACCACTTATTCTATGAGCACCTTCTTGAGAGCATAGTTGTCATTCTTGTGTTTGTTCCAAAACTTGGTTAATTATGTCATGACTTTGATGCTTATATCTCTGATATCTTTATCTCTAGTATTCATGTGAACTTCAGAGGTGCCTTGGCATTTATATTGTTCTCTTCAAACAAAGGTAAGCGAGATACCACTCTATCATACCTTATTATGAGCATTGCAATGTTGCTTATGTTTATGTTTCATGCTACTTATTATTATTGAATTGGTTTCTCTTCATAGCTTGTAATGACTATTGAGTAGACTTAGTCGCATATTCATTATTATGAATTGTCTAAGCATCTACTCCTGTGCTGAGAATATATACATTATATGAAGCAAAGTGTTCGTGAAAGTTCTTTTATCGCACTCAGTTTTCAACTGAATTGCTTGAGGACAAGCAATAAGCTAAGCTTGAGGGGAGTTGATACATCCAAAACGTATCTACTTTCTCGAACACTTTGCTATTGTTTTTCCTCTATACTTGTGTGATTTGGATACAACTAACACAGACTAAATCTGTGTTCAGCAGAATTACCTTGGTGTCTTGTTTTTGTGCAGAAATTGAACTATCAGGAATAATCCCGGAAAATATGCCAAAAATTATATTTCACCAGAAGATCCACAGAGGGAGGCCTGGGGGGGCCAGACCCATCCCAGGCGTGGTCCCACCTGACCCCGCGCCTGGAGGGGGTTTGGCCACCCCCAGGCAGCTCCTCAGCCTCCCTCTACACCTATAAGTTGCCTTTCAACCTAAAAACCGAGGGGGTTCGATAGTTTTCCAGAAAGAGTTATGTTCCGCCGCCGCCAGAAACCAAGATTCGGATCCAGAAACTCCGTTCTGGCACCCTGTCGGGACGGGGAATTTGGAGAGGATCATCGCCATCGTCATCACCAACGCATCTCCATCAACCACCGATGTTTCCCTCATCCATGAGTGAGTAATCCCCCGCTGTAGGCTTGGGGATGGTAGGGATTGGATGAGTTATATCATGTAATCGAATAAGTTCTGTTAGGGCATAGTGCCTAGTATCTCTATTAGTGCTATTTGACTTTGTTGAAACTTGTTGTGCTTAATGCTTGTCACTAGGGCCCGAGTGCCATGATATCAGATCTGAACTTATTATTGAATCATTATGATAGTATTGTTTGTGATCTTATCTGCAAGTTGTGTACACATATCATTGTCCGGATCCAAAGGCCCCAAAGTGACAATAATTGGCACAACCGGAGGGTATGGCTATGGTGTGAGTATCACATGTGTTCACGGAGTGTTAATGCTTTGCTATGGTGCTCTATTAAAAGGAGCACCTTAATTGCCAGTGGTTCCCTAGAGGCCCCGCTGCCACGGGTTGGCTGGACAGAACATGTTGTGCAAGTTCTCATTGCGAGCATGTATGACTATATTTGGAGCACATGACTAGGATTGTTTAGTACTTGGATGCTTGTTATTATTTATCTGCAATGTCCTAGTTCTTAAATTTACATGTTTAGACTCGTCCATGCAATGCCCGTCCATCCATACCTATGCCTATCGCACTTGAATTCTACTATTACCGTTACTATTACTATTGCTATCGTTGTTGTTGTTGTTGCTGTTGTTGTTGCTTTGTTGTTGCTACTGATAAACTTCTGTGAGCAAGAACTATTTCCAGGTGCAGTTGAAGTGACAACTCAGTTGTTAAGGCTTGCAAGTATTCTTTGGCTCCCCTTGTGTCGAATCAATAAATTGGGTAATACTATCCGCGAAGACTGTTGCGATCCCCTATACTTGTGGGCCATCAGACTCGGAGTTCGCGGGGAAGAAGTAGCCGATCCGCGTGAGAAAAGGATCGGTCGGTGCATGCGCAGATCAGGGCCTCGCGGTCCCATCTACGGCTTCGATCTTTTGCATGAGATTACCTCAAACCAAACCCATCTCGATTGTTCACCTCATCGCCATTATGACGGCATAAATCGTATGATGGGCAACTTGTAAAACGACAAATTTATAGCCCAATAAGTAACTGCCTTGGCCGCCCTGCACGGGGCTAATGGCCTAATAAACCCGGACGAAGTGAGTAGTATACTTGGTAGAGGTAGGTTGAGTTCCTGCCCACGTCACCAACTTACCATACAACATGTAGCAAGTATGTATTGTTCAAACCAGACAGTACAGGCTCCTCTAGGGATTTACGGGGCCATCATGCCAATCGTTTCGAAGGGGTTCGGTTGAATCCAGGCCATCTACGAGCCTGACTTTGCCAAAGTTTGGAGGAGAGGAGGGGACACCAAAGCAAAAGTAGGAAAAAATAGGAAGGGGCCTACCGAGGCAAACGACCGAACACCTTGTGCATAAAGCAAGCTAGTGAGGTCGCCACGAGCAGCTAGAAGACCCGACGAACGCCAGAGGAAACTTGGCAGCAATAGGCGACTCAGACAACGGGAGGGCGGGCTTCGGAAGTGAACTCTCGGTGTCGAATGGGCGTCAGCAATGGCGATTTGGCAGGGGTGGGAGATAGAGCACATCTTGACTATGGGGCAGAAGGAAGAAAATGCGGCTAGGTCGATGGCAAGTGAAACCCGCTTATCTGAGTCAGAGGTGGGGTCACACACGGCTTGTGTCCGACACACCCAAAAGGATCCTTGTTACACGGAGATGGCCTGGGCATGCCGGATAGTCTATTAGGTTGAGCTAGACAAAAGTGGCCTTGTGGATGTGTGAGGGGAGGGCGCGGCGCAGCTGGACAAAAATTTGTGTCAGGCGCACCCAATAGCCTATTGGGAGCCCTTTACCCGACCGGAGATGCTCTAAACTGATGGAGGGCCGATCCAACAATATGCCGCTGTCCATGTGGTCACAATAGTGGTTGAAATTAGCTACTGAAGTGTCAGAATTAGCTATTGAACTAGTATGAATAAACTACCTCGAAAAAAACTAGTATGAATAAACGATGGATAGAAAATCAGAAGTTCAATACATATATACAGTCAAAATGATAAGTGTTATACCCCTCAAAAAGCTGTCGGCATCACCAGTCCACAATACAATTTATAGAATTTGTTTATTTCACATTGATCAAGAATTGACATAAGATAGCACCTGGAATAGTGCTCAAAATGAACAACAGTATCCTCAGAAATGAGCCCCTGCTGCCAGTTGCCTCCGCAGACCATACATGCCCAGCTTTCCTACCCAGCCTGCATTTGCAAAGAGATACAGATGAACTCTCAAGTGGCAGGCTCAGCAGCTTCCTTCAGGCTTACGATTCTGTTTGCGCCAAGAGTGATGCTCTTGGATCAGGGGTTCAAGGGTGCTGAAGACAGCATTCATTGCTCGATCTGAATTTGTTGGGTCGGGTCAGGAAGGCTGAAAGGCACATGAGCAGTTCTATCTTCTATGTGAATCGGCCTCGGGAAGTCCGTCCAGAAGCTGCAAGTCTTGTCCTGGTAAACCTGTTCCCATCAGACTCTCGGTCTCGGACCATAGGTTTCATGGCTTTATATGCAAATGTGCTCAGATCAGGAGGACTGTCATCAGTTCTTATAGCCGTAGTAGAGAATTTGCTCCGGTCAGGGGGTGTGTATGCAAATGTGCTCAGATCAGGATGGCTGTCAACAGTGCCCACTGCTTTAAGAGCATTTTTGCCCTGATCAGAACAACCACCAGTAGATCTTGCAGGTTCGTGCCCAGATGTTCTCAGAACAGGAGGGCTGGTCGCAGGACGTGCAGCTTTATTGGTGCTCTTCCCCAAATCAGGAAGAAAAGCAGCAGTTTTGCTAGGCTTATATGCAAATGTGCTCAGATCAGGAGGACTCTCGGTACTGTTCAGAGAATAACTTGTGGATCTGCTTTGTGAACGATGACCTCTGGCATTCTTCTTCTGCTCCGGAGGTCTGAGCATCGATCTGTAACAGAATAGCCGTGTCATTATATATTCATTACGGAGGAACTTCTAAATAAGTAAACTGTGTGTACTTTGCAATCTCTAAAGCTGCATACCTCACAGAAAGGGTATTCTTCACATCCTTTAAAGGAGCACGAAGGCCACTGGCACGGGAGCCTCCATATCTGAAAGATGATATCAGCGCAGCAAACTTATCCATTGATTTCTCCGCAATGCCACTGTATTTATTCACATGGGAAACATTGCATCCAAATCTGCCTTCAGAATTTGTGTTGGAACCATCCAGGGAATCATAATCGCAGCCTGCGACAATTTTAGGCAAGACATGTCATCTCTCTCTAACGATCAAGACAGATACTAATATAACTATGTAATGGTAATTTATGGGACATAAACAATCTACAGTATAGAAAGAACTGCATGGAGGATGAAGATTGAGAAGCATTTAAGACTGAATCTAATCTAGAGCAGTCATGAAAAGGCGTGAAATATCCAACGAATTGCATGCATGGTAACAAGCAAAGGACAAGCGGAGGCCGATGTTACTAGCAGCCATTTTTAGTCATCTTCATATCAAATATAACAAAGGAGCAAGGAAAAGGTTCCAATTCTCAAAGAGAAGAAACAAAGACAAAATGAAGCAAGGTAGAATTATTACATTCATCAACTGGTGGACTGTCATGCGAAGTAGTTCGCTGCAATGTTTCCTGCACAAAGAGCAAATCAAATACCAGCTTGTACCACGGTAGAACTACTAGCTGCCATGTAATGATAAATAGAAATAAAAACAATCACTTACGTCTTCAGAATTTTGGGGATCCCAAAGTTTTCTTCTCTTTGTGATACATTCAGGGTTCCTCATTTGATCTCCAGAAAGAGTGGAAGTACCAGTCTCTTGGTTATCATCATCATCGAACTGATCTTCTCCTTGATTTGTGTAAACTCTCTCGTCTTTCTTGAAGTATGAACTCCTTACAGTAATATTTCTGTTAGTAGGGGCCACAGTGCTTTCAGCATATGCCACTACTCTAGATGGCTCACTGTTGTATGAATCTAATAATGGATCTGCTAACCCAGGTGACATCCCTAGAAAAAGAAAAATAGACACTATTAACTACTGAAATCAATCCCAAGATTGTTAATGTTGATTCTCCACGAATAAACAAACAATCACATCATTTATGGAATAAGTCATACATCAACCATACAAATCAGAGGTCTTACTCTCTAAGCAAGGACTTGTTGGTACTGTACTTGCATTGCAATAACTGACCTCAACCTGAATAAGACAAGACATGAGAACAACAGGAATATGTTCACAGTAGGAAGGTAGGACTATGAGAGCATTGACCATGTTTAGGCACTAGTCATGAGAAATACCTCCGTATCTTCAAGGTATTGGTCCTCAGAAGGAGGATCACTGCCAATATCACGAGAATTACAGTAGGGTGAAACACTAGCTGAATCATCACGAGGGAAGGCACAACTGAAATGCTCAGCACTACACTGAGAGGCGTTTATGGAATCATCTGGAGGAGGTTCAGAGCTAAAACGCTCGAAACTACACTGAGAGGCTTCAGTATCATTTGTTGGCAAGCTACCGTCTTCAACTGAATCAGGGGTAGCAGAGTCTTCAGTCTGAGGACTGGGCAAAGAAGACTCATTCAATGTTTGTTGCTTGGGTGTAACCTTAGGTGCCCTGAACTTCCGTTTTGCCTCAAGCGACGCTAAGCCTTCTAGGGGTTAAGGATAGTACAATACATGGAATGGACAGCTAAATGGTGTGTATAAACGATGCAAAATAACCCAGTCAATAAGATGGTATGAACTCTGATAGCATACTACAGCTCGTACGTCGCCTTTGCCTGCTGAAATATTTGGGGTGGGAAGTAGGAAAACTGTTCTTGAATGATCTAAACAGGTTTGAGAAACAGAAAGTCACAAGATTCTTGTCCAATGCATTTCATAAATGTGAATTATATACATGCATTTACGAGCTCACTGTATTAACTGAATTGATGCGAAGTTTTCTAAAATAAAATGTGCTGAGAGGATACAGAAGTAATTTGTCAGCATGTTTTTCTGCACAGGAAGATCTAGCCTCTTCTTTCCATTTGATGAAGGGATAGACTCTCTGATTGGATAAACTTTATCAACAGTAGACACTCTGATTGGATAACCTTTATCACCAACAGGTGCTTTGCACTGCGTGCTGGCCTGCAAGGTATGTATACGTAAGGCAGATCACTATCTCAACAAGATAATCAAAAAAAGAGAACACACCTACATCTTGGTGATTTGCAAGTTCTACATTATAACTAAGTGCATGCTGATATAATCATTGATAACAAGCAATAACAAAGTAGCACATTCAGTAAGGGTTGCCAAAAAGAACACAAAACCATGACAACTTATATCTACTTCCATTCTACCCTGTTGGGAACAGTATCTATTTTAAAACTAAACATTCTTGTCATTGCCCCACTTTGCATCTTCTATACTGGGCTGGTGTATGCTCAAGATTTTCTTTACTTAATCAATTAAGCGAGAATGTTTGTTTTCGTGTAATGATGCCATGCTTTGTTTGTGCATATGCATGCCATGAAGTATATGAAGGGAAAACCACTTAGTAAAGCATATTAAGGAAAACAAGCATAACTTTAACATAAATGTACATTAACACAAAAAAAAATCCTGTGAAAGAAACCTGAGAAGAACAGCACAGAAGGAAACAGACCAGTGCCTCAAAAAGCTTTTCTCGTGAAAGAAAGAAACCCGAGAAGAACAGCACGGAGAGAAACAGACCAGTACCTCAAACGGTTCCTTTGTAAATGGATCAATGTCCCCTAAAGCAATACCTTTGACAACAGCCTGTGGTAACCATGTATAAACCAGTTAAGGAAAAGTTAGTGCATGAAGGTAGAGTTCCTACTAGAGATGCAAGTGGGTCACAATTAGGATACCCTTTACCCTCTTTAGTTCAGAAAATGAACTAAATTCCTCAAAAAATAACGATGTCATTGAAAAAGTTACTTCATTTTTTTGAACAGAAGAGGGTAGAATTAGTGAGCCATGAAAAAGTTACCCTAATAGTGAGCCACTTGCATCTCTAGTTCCTTCTGTAGGTAAAACAGTTTGCAATTACTGTGGAATTAGTGTCATGAAAAGGCCCTTAGCCAAACTCTCCTATATACACTGGTCATTAGAAAAAATGTCCTAATAAAGAAATCATATTTGGAGTGTACAGAACAATGTTATCTTATTTACATAATACCTAACTATATAAGTATAAGTTCATCAAGGATATGGGCCCAGAAAGTCATCTTCATTGAGGTCATGAGGAATGCCAGACAAATGAGCAATATCTTCTGCCGCAGGATCATATACTCTTTGAAACTGAAATGCCCATATTGCCTTCTTGAAGTTCTCTTCATACTGAGGTGGAACAGAAACGGCACTGTACCTCAGGTGCTTGATTACCTGAAAGCATACACGCCATTAATTTGTGGAGAAGTTTTTAAATGATAAAGTTAGAAACACACCATCATGCTATTAGCACAGCAGTTATTGATCATTTAGTTGCATGACTATTTAACCAATATTATCATTTGAAATATATGGTTTGTGCGTTGAATAACTGACAAAAATAATAGCCTCATAAAAGTCGCACGTGTTTCCTGTCTTTTCATGAAATAGTGGAGGTAGTATTCTCAAATTTTCAATAGACACGGAGAAAACAGGGTTTACCTTCTCATGACTTTTGAGCTTTTGGATTAGTGCATGAGCCCGTTTCACACCCATTCCCGGCAACGATGGAAGATAGTCACAGCCACTTAAAATACACATCTCTAGCAGCATTTGTTTCGTGAATCCATTCAAGTCCAATTCCCTGTTTCGCTCTAACCGCGTAATCTGAAATTCAACGCCTTGCCCAAATTTGTCCATCTTGAAAATAATCTGCACATTATAATAAGATACATAAAAATGAAGAGAATACAAGTAATGTTCTTAGAGGAGGGGGGTTATCCAACTGTGAAACATGATACCGAGATAATAAAAAAAAGATTATTGAAGAAGTTGAGGGAAGAGAAAAGGGTTGTCACAGTGCGCTTACTCTAGAACACCCAAATGGTATCAAATCTGAATCCTCGGTAATTACAGCATCAACAAGTTTGTTTACAGATAAAAATGCCATTTGTGCATCTGCTTCATAAGGCGCAACAATATAATCGACCTTTTCTCGCTTCAGTACCTGCATTGCATAATGCATGTTTTAAAACAATATAAAAATGTCTAAGCAAACAAATATTCTCATTCTGGTAGAAACAACTTTAAATAGGTTGTAAACAGTCGGTTACATCACATGGAATTTGCCTCAGTACCTGGATCAGTTCAGAAGCAATTTTAGGAGTAATGTCAACAGCTTTCTGATAACACTCATAAGCAGCACGTGAATTCCCAGCTGCTTCATGTTCCCTGGCACGCTCAAGATTTTCCTTCCGTGACCTGAACAACAGCATGATTAGCAACCAGTAACTAATACTGCAAAACGAACTAACTGCATCGGAATAGCAAATGGTAGTTGCAGCGCCCCTTAACATATCTACATTAGGTAGTTAACACTATGCAAGGGTAATGCAAATGTCCCTTGGCAGCTGAAATATGTCAGGCTTTTACCCTTGAAAAGGAGCATACCTTGCACGTTTGACCTCTTGTTCACTCTTCATTGGCAGAAAGCCTCCATCAAATACGAGAATTGGCTTCACGCCATGGTGCCGCAACAAGTTAACCCTATGCATGCAGTAATCGATGTGCCTGGTTCAAGTTCGAAGGGGCGGAATCATAGGTGAGTTTATGGTGCTGCACTATGAAAGTAGAAAATAAATTTCAGTTGTGACTATGACCCTCTGAAATCATTGGAAAATACTATGGTCCACAGCACAACAGGCAGAAATACCAATGTTAAACTGCTATTAACAGTCTGCTAATAGTTACAGAACTTCACATGGAACTAAAGCAGGGCTGGCCAAATATGTTTCTCGTATCCGGCCTACCAAGAAATCTTGGCACTGGTTCGGATAAATTAGATTCAGTAAATGTACTCCATTTTGAGGGGTAAAACACAAAACAAATGAAGCGCATTTCCTTTGAGAAATCCTGATTTCCTGAGAGAGACAGCACAAACAAGGCCACCCATTTACCAAGCCAATCAAGAAAACCCTGGGGGCCTTGTACGGGACATCTCGCGTTGAGGGATTGGGATTTGGGAGCGAAATGCGTCGCAAAGAAATCGATTTCCCCAATCCGTCGATTAGGCTTCGGCACAATCAGTGGGGAACGGATCGAGAAACCCTATGGAGGTCAAAGCTACTTTTGCCTGGGTCCAAGAAAGGAGGAGCGGGAGGGCACCTGGTGGTCGGGATCCCCTTGCAGAGGCGGTCGCCGCAGGAAAGGGCGCCCTTGTGGAGCCAGGAGTAGGTGTCGACGGCCACCGTCTGCCCCCTAAGGTCCGCCACTCCGATGGGCGCCATGATTGACTTCAGTTGCGGGAGCAAACCCTGGATCCCCATTGCCGCCGCCGCGGCTCCCGCTCTCTGTCTCTCTCCGTGTAATGTTTGTGGGTTTTCTTGTGAAGCGGAAGTGGGAGGGGCGGGAACGGGAGGAGGGAAGCTGGGAAATGGAGCGCCCAAAATAGTCGCCGTTTTCTATCTTTTTACAAAGAAGCAATTTTCATTACCGTGTTTTACAGCAAACAAAAATGTATTCCCTCTCCCTACTCTCTATTTGGATGAATCTAGACACTATTTAGTATATAGATTTATCTAAATTTTAGAAAACTTGAGACACCTATTTTACGACGGAATGAGTACAATGTTTTAATACTTCCTTTTATGGACCACATGTGTATACGCATTTTAGTATTTTTGTTTACTCATTTAGTCCATATATAATCCATATCCAAGACATCTTATAATTCAGAGTGGAGGGATTAGATTAAAAAAAGTAGTTCCACACTATTTATGGGCAGGGCAAAGCTGGCAGTCACCCACAAGGAAAGAGTCTTGTGGTCATTTTCTGACTGCATACAACAAAACTGATTTTAGCTCAGACCCTAATCCTATACCGCTTCTTTTTTCTGTCATCACTGTCTTTCCTCTGCTATCCCTCCATTATCTATGAGAAGCGATGACGGTTGAACTACCTTCCACCGCCACCCGTGCTGCCTCGAGTCTCCTTCGTCGATATGTCACATTCCCCCCTCACTTGCCTCCCTTTGTCTTCGACACCGGCGAACCCCTCACACCCTTCCTACAACAATAAGTTCATTGCTCGGCACCCCCTCGATCTAGGATCGCAATCGCCTTCTCATCAGTGTTCATTGTGGCATCGCCGACTCTGGCTTGGTCGTGGGGAGAGAGAGAGGGGGGATAAGGCCGCGGCGACACGGTCTGTTCAAGAGAAAACGAGAGGAAGCAAGAGAAGTGAGAGGGAGAAGGCGAAATGGCAATACAAGTGTAACATCCCAAAAATATGAAACCTGGATCATCAAACTCTAATCATCAAAAATTAGGATTAACAAAAACTTTTCTAAATAAAAATATAAAAGCATGCATGTGTCTATGCATTCCAATTTGGATTCTTTTGAATTACCTTGCTTGTGTGTTTCTTTGCTTGTAAAAAGATTCTTAGATGAAATAAACATCATCTAAACAATCCCCACACTTTTCCCAAAGACAAATAAATCAAAACAAACAAAATAAGGGAATGGTCACTTTGGCCAATTTAACTCTCATGTCTACTTTGGTTGTCTCTAACTTTTAAAATTTAACGGAAACTTGTTTGGATCTTTACACCCCTTGATAGTACTCATAACAAAGTATCAAGGCCCACCTTGTGATCATCCAAAAACATTTGAATGCATAGTTTAAAGGATAGTTCAAAATTGAATCTATATCATATGGGAAGATCCCACTTTTTCAAAAACCACTCAAACAAGCTCAACTTTCAAAACCCAAGCATCCACAGACTCCCCAGCACATGCCTAGCACACCCACCAAAAATCTTTTCAAAATTCAAAACTTGAATTCATGCGGCCATTTCATCAAACACCTTGCAGATTCAAAACAAACAAAATCAAAACACTATAGTGTGCAGTGTTTTGGGCCTAACTTGTTCCCTCTCTAGACACCACTAGCCTTAGTAGATCATCTAACGACCCTAACTAATCCCTAGCACCACTCTAAGCTTGACAATGTCATCAATGGTGAACAGCCGAGAGCACCCATGTCACCCCAGTGTGGACAGCAGGCTAGAGGAAGAACTAGCCGTGCCAACCTTGTCTGGGAGGTAGCCCATGCCTCACCGCCCCCTCTCGACCAGCCCTGCCTCGCGGACAGCAGCCAGAACCGCCAGGAACGCCGCGCCCGTGCCGCTGTTGACCGTGCCAACTCGCGCCGCAGAGCACACGTTGTTCCCATTCAACCAGACCACCTCAAGCCCTCGCCACCCGCCAACATGCTCCCCACCGTCCCAGGAGACCGCCGGACATGCCGATTTCACCGCCCGTACCCCGTAGCCACCGCTCGCTGTCGAAGACGCCGCCTCTACCGCGCAGAACGTCGAGCGTTCCAGACCGTTTGCCACCGCCCCTACACGCGCATTAAAGCCATAGAGCATCGCCAGGAGACCACCGATTGATCGCCACCCTCGGCCATGCCTCTAGCAGCCCGTAGCCATGTCGCCACCATCGCCGCCTGCCCTGCTCGTCTCGCTGCCGAGACTATAAATAGAGGCTTCCCCCGCTCAAACTCTTCACACCATCTCACTCCCCTCTCCTCACTGATCGTTCCACCTTATTCCCGGAGCAAGGCGAGCAGTGCATCGCCGGAATTGCGCCGGAGCAGGCCGCCTTTGGAGAAGAAGGGCGTCGTCGATTTCGTCCACCCCAGGAGAAGCTACCGGTACCAGGAGGTTCGCCGTCATCGACTTCGTCGCCGCCCGACCGCCTTGAGCCCCGGTGAGCCTCCCACGACCCCCACCGCCAAGGGTTATTCGTCTCGTCGCTTGCCCGACGTGGACGATGAACCAGAGCCGTTGGATTAGAGCTAGATCCAACGCACCACGTTGCCCCGTATCGCTTCGCACCCCTTGTCGTGGTGGTGGCACGGCAGATGCCATGGGTAGGCTAAAGTATGGGGCCTATGGATGCTAATGGGATCCGGGGAGGGAAGATGTAGTTACTTCTACACACAAATGACTAACATACAGATCTTTATTTCTCCTCTCTTGGGCTACAAGTGCTCCTCGAGCTGTTGGCAGGAAGATGAGAAGAACTACACGAGCCTTATGGCGTTGAATGAATCGATCCCCCTCTCAGGAGTCCATGTTCCTCCTTATAAAGGGGTTCCTTGGCTCCTTCTAGGGATGACGTGACAAGCATATTCTTGGAATATGCTTGTCCCAAAGTGGTAACTCGGCGAGCTCCTTTCCGTGTCTCCCTTCTATCGGCGGCAAGGTTCCAGAGGGCCTCACATGTACGCCTCGGGCTTCCTCACTGTCACCTCCGTGACGCCTGTCTGCCCCTCTGCATCTCTGCTCTTTGTCCTTAGCGCTTGGCTCTATCTAGATTCCTCCTATAGCAGCTAGGGTTTGACCTTAGGCACCTCCTTCTCCCGCAAGCTTCGTGTTACTCGGCCTTGTCTTGGATTACTCGGCTCGACCTTTACCTGCATTCAAGTTGTACATACATACCCGGCCGACTTAACTCGTATGTCGGCCGGATCAGGTATCGCTCCCTTCGTAGGTATCATGGCCGTGCTTATCTCGGCCGACTTTTACAGGACTGAGCCGATATAAACAGTAACTCAACATATGACAGGGGAAACTCCTTTTATCTTCCCCTGTCTTGACCCTATCTGGGGTCACCTCCCCAACATTAGTCCCAGAAGCTGGTGTGGTCCTGCCCGTAACCTCGGCCGGGCCACATCAGTTTCCCTATATTCATTTCTCCTCATCTTCGAGTTACTTTTTCCGGTTCGAGGTATCCGCGCTGCTTCTCGCGCACGCCTCGTCCTACGTGTAACACTCATCATTATTTTTCTAGTTTTTTGTTCCTCTACAGTGCCCACTGACAAGCTACAGTAATTATTGCGCCGGTCGCGTCGACGCTGCGACGCCTCGCACACCGCATCGGTCAGGAGGCCTGATCCTCTCCTGTGTCGTGTGGTCTTCGGTGTGGCTCCACTCAGCCGCGAGCGGTTCCTCCGCACGGACGATCTACACGGTTAACGCTCGTACGCACGATCCCACTACTGCCAGGGCCGCGTGGTTATAAAGAGGGGCACGGGGCTAGAGGGTTCACTTTCCCCCTTCGCTTATCGTTGCTCTTCTTCCTCCTTGCGCCCGTGTGTCTGCTCGTGCTCCTGTGGTTGCGCCATCGTCGACATCTTCGACGGCGAGGTCACAGTTCCTCTGCTCCGTCAACCCCATCGCCGTGCGCCTGCTCCGGCGCCATTGCCGGTGAGTTTTCTCTACGGTCCCACTGCTAGCTCTCTCCCTAGACGCATCCGCCGTTCTCCAGATTTCCCGTGCGGCTCTTTTCCGCTCTGCCTCTGTCTTCGCTTAGAACCACGACGGGGCCCTGCGCCTCTAAGCCTAGCTCCGCCGTTAGTTCTTCTTCCGTTGATTCCTTCGGTGACCCTATGTCGAGTTCAGTTAGTGGCGCGCTCGTCGAAGACGACGATGTAGCGTCTGGTCCAGAGCGGGGCTCCTGGCAGGGTTCTTCCATCACTCGTCGTGAGATCGAGTGGCTAATTAGGACTCGCCGGATTCCTGCCGAGGCAAGCTATCGCTTACCTGGCAACGAATCTTCTCCTGTACTCAACGACGGCGAGTATGTCGTCTTCATTGTTGGGAATATGCCCTAGAGGCAATCATGTATGATGAGATTTTCCATTGTATTCATAAAGTTATTAAGTAGTCCTTGTATAAACATCTGATGTGTATCATTGAATATGTGATTCAGTTGTGGAACTATGCATTCATGTTGTTTGTACTAAATATCCTTGGTCATTGAGGTTGTGCTGGACACACAACTTAGACCAATGTGAAAGTTGGCTTGATGACTCGGTTGCACTTGTCATGGGCATGGAGATGCTATTCCAACTTACACAGACTAGGCTAAAGAGTTTAGCGAGTCGGATTGACCCATATTGAGGTACAACGAACTAAGCTGTCATTTGTATATCTCAATCAATGTAATCCTTAGACCTGAGGTTGTTGCATACTCCGAGTTGAGGATCACCGACTTAGGTTCTGTCAAACGCTGATCCGTGAATCGCGCTTATAAAGGCGGGTTCGGGTCGAGAATCAAGCTGCGTGATGTGAATAACCAAGATGGGATTTTGCCCCTCCACTCGGAGAGATATTCTCTGGGCCCTCTCATGAGATATGATTCGTAAAGCATGGCCATGCACGACTCAGTTAAGTGTTAACCGAGGCGATCGACTAAGAGTTAGTCGGGTGAATCACTTATCTCGGATCGAGAAGAGAGTCGGACTATTTAAGGGATGACATATATTCGCCTATAGTTTGACAAGGTATATCGTGAGGCAAAAGGGACTCGGACGTAAGTCGCATTGGAAAGGCAAGTCGTCATGACTCTTTGGTACTTGGGAGTCGGCATGTTCTGCTAGAAGCCTCTACCGACTGATCGATTGTGAGTCGGACTCCAATCGTGTCCAAGTAGCCATGAGCCTGTGGGGTCACACACTTAAGAGCGGGAGCAAGTTCGGATTGGATCTGAACAAATAATCTGGTTGGTTTGGATTTAAACCGGATTAGGACTAAGTTAGTGAGTTGGACTCACGGTGACTAGTGTTATATGGGCTTTAGTGAATGGGTCGCGCGAGCAGAGCCCACGTTCACTCCCTATATATAGTGGAGCACAGTAACCTAGAAAGGTTAATCGTTGTTCGGTTAGGTCATTCCATGTGTTGGAAACCCTAGCTCCAGTAAGTCCAACCGTGAACGAACCTAGCAGTTTGCCGCCGCGCTCCTCCTTGTAATGTGGATACCAGAGAGGTGTTGTGCGATCAGCACCGTGACGATCGAATCGTGAGGACTGACCGCATCTACGACGCTTCATCGCAGAATCCGCAACCACGCGTCTAGTGGTAAACCTCGTGGCCTTCTACCTCGCTAGATCTTGGGATCACCACGTTAGAGGAAAATTTTATTTTATCTCCGCGGCCCAACAAAGGGTATCGAGCGATAGCTTCCGGTTTTAGGTTCGAGATCTCGCATGTGATATGCGTAGGCTATAGATGAGATCTATGTGCTATTTTGGTGGTCGATCTATGAGATAGATCGGTTTTGTATGAAGTTGATTGGATCAACTGTATCGGGAATGGTAGATCTGATTTCCGTGATCATATGCCGAGGTCGTGGAACGACATACCCCTACCGGTCGGCTTCCGCCATCGGGTAGATTGTGACACGAAATCCGAAGCGGTGATCAAGATCAAAGAGTTTGATCGAATCGAACGATGGTCGGAATCCATGTCCGGATCGTAGATGAGATCTACGCTTCGGAAAAATCGCCGCCAGATGGCGGGCGCCGCCCTTCGATCCCGCCCGCTATCCGGCTAAAGGGACCGCCGGCTTCCGTCAGAAGCCTTAGATGTCGCTATGAGTTTCACAACGCGGTAGATATTGTATCTATGCATAACTTGTTTTTGCATGAAGTTGTGAATGGTATGGTTCATGTGCATGTGATGTATGTGTAAATCCATACGTGATCCGCGAATCACGGTTTTTGTCACCACCGGAGCCTAGGTGTTGTCATTTTATTGTATAACGACTGCGTGTCGGATTCTCTATGTAATTTACTTTACTAAGCTAGTGTAGCTGTTTGAGAACCCGGAAGGCATGCAAGCGTACATGTCGGCGACATGGAGTAAGACGGCAAGTGACAAGAGTTGGCACGAGTGGATTACGTGCTTTGTGGAGATGGAGATCGCCATGAAGAGAGCCATACCATTTCACATTATAATTGCTTTATTTTGTGTTATTGTTATGTCTCAGTTTACCTCTATTAGATAGTCGAAATTTAATCCCTCAAAGAAGGTCTAGTCGGTTTTCCCGCCAGTGTTTGCACCATCACAAGTCGGACATTTTTGGTAGTAGGCTCATAAAATTGAGGCGCTGACAATTCTTTCCGACTAGGTGGGTTCGAGTCGGACTCTTCATCGCAGAAACACTTGGTAAGCTAGACGGGTCTATCACAACGTTGTGGGACTCGGGAAAAGTCGGATGGGAGCCGGGCATGTGATGCCACCCGTCAACAGAGTCGCATGAGATGCGATTGACAAGGAGTTGTCTACCTAGATCACTTGGCGGCTAGCGGTGATGCTAAAGCTCACTAGCCGACTTGCTTATTTAGGATCCTGAATCACTAAGTAACCATCGGAGGGGTGTTGGTTCTAGTGGGAGCATAAAATATTAAAATATTTAATATTCTTGCTCTTTTATGAATACATGTCATAAGTGTTTTTTGCATATTTTCTGTTATAGATCATGGCACCAAGTAGCAGTCACTCTCAGATATCCGGTTTTGCGTTGAGAACCATTCTTGAGAAAGATAAACTGAACGACACTAATTTTACCAACTGGTATCGAAATCTGAGAATTGTTCTCAAACAAGAAAAGAAGGACCATGTCCTAGACAACCCACTTCCAGATGAGCCAAATGAGAATGCGACTGTCGCAACCACCAATGCCTACCGTCGGGCTAAAGATGAGTCCACGGATATTAGCTGTCTTATGCTTGCTCACATGGAACCGGACTTGCAAAAGCAGTTCGAGCATGTTGAGGCCTACGATATGATCGAAAGCCTCAAAAGTATGTTCCGTGCTCAAAGTAAGACCGAGAGGTATAAAGTCTCTCGCTCGCTGAGTTGCAAGCTTAAGGATGGTGATCCACCGAGTCCGCATGTGATCAAAATGGTTGGTTACGTGCCTCTGGAGAGGCTTGGCTACCCCATAAGCGAAGAGTTCGCTACGGATATAATTCGAACTCTCTTCCTAGTGCATATGGGCAATTCATTTCAACTACCACATGCATGGTATGGATAAGAAGCTCACCGAATTGCATGGTATGCTCAAGGTGCAGAGGCGGATCTCAAGAAGGGCACCACCAAGTGTTGATGGTGCGAGAATAAGGCTAAGTTCAAGAAGAGTTCTTGGACTAAGAAGAAGGCTAAGTCGGGAGGAAAGGTGCTCGGACCTGTCCCAAGCGCTTCCTCGTGGACTAAGCCATCTCCTTCACCGGATCCACTTGCTTCTACGCAAGGCGGATGGCCATGGAAGAGGAACTGCAGCAAGTACTTGGCCGACAAAGCCAAGAGTGGAGGTATGACTCCCGACTCGGGTACACTTGTTTGCAATGTTATAGACATATATCTTGCTGATGCACCTAATAGTTCTTGGGTATATGATACCGAATCAATTATTCACATCTGCAACTCGTTGTAGGGACTGGTAAGAACTAGGAGCGTAGCAAGAGGCGAGGTTGATATTCGAGTCGGCAACAAAGCAAGAGTTGCTGCGTTGGAAGTCAGCACGATGCAACTTCATTTACCTTCCCGATTCATTATGGAACTAAATAATTGTTATTATGTTCCAGTGCTCAGTCGAAACATTATTTCTGCTTCATGTTTGATGAGGCAAGGCTATGAGTCGGATATCAAGAATAATGGTTGTTCTTTGTATTTGAATGATATGTTTCACGGCTTTGCACCCGTCCAGGACGGGTTATTTATTTTGAATCTTGATGGTGAGTCGGTTTATAACATAAATGTTAAAAGGTTGAAACCAAATGATCTGAATATGACTTACTTTTGGCACTGTAGGCTTGGTCATATAAGTTGGAAACGCATGAAGAAGCTCCATGATGATGGACTCCTAACTTCGTTCGACTTGGATTCGTTCGAGACATGCGAATCTTGCCTACTCGGCAAAATGACCAAGACACCTTTTGCAAAGAGTTGCGAAAGGGCGTCCGACTTGTTGGGACTAGTACATAGTGATGTATGTGGACCAATGAGCACGACCGAGGGTGGTTATGAGTACTTCATTACCTTCACCGATGATTTGAGTAGGTATGGATATATCTACTTAATGAAACATAAGTCGGAAGCCTTTGAAAAGTTCAAAGAATTCGAATGAAGCGAGTAATCAACTCGGCAAGAAAATAAAGTTTCTTCTCGGACCGAGGAGGCGAGTACATGAGCCATGAGTTTGATGACCATCGAAAAGTTGTGGAATAGTTCCTCAACTTACTCCGCCAGAACGCCACAAAGGAATGGTGTTTCGAAAGGCGGAATCGGACCTTGTTGGACATGGTACGATCAATGATGAGTCAGATCCGACTTTATCATTTTGGGGTTATTGTCTAGAAACAGCGGCGTTCACACTAAACAAAGTACCATCAAAATCGGTAGAGAAGACACCGCATGAGATGTGGACAGGCAAAAGGCCGAGTTTGTCTTTTCTTAAGATTTGGGGTTGTGAAGCTTTTGTCAAGCGACTTCAGTCGGACAAGCTTACGGCCAAGTCGGATAAATGTATTTTCGTGGGGTATCCGAGGGAAACCTTGGGTTACTACTTCTACAACCGAGAAGAGGGCAAAGTGTTTGTCGCCGAACGGTGTCTTCCTTGAGAAAGAGTTTCTACGGGAGTAAGTGGAGCACGGTGCAACTCAAGAAATTCGAGAGGAACCGCTAGTAGCAAGTCGGCAAAACCTTGGAGGTTGAGCCGTGGCAGCCGAGCCGGCAGAAAGACCGTACTACGAAGATCGGCAAGATTACGAAGTGTTCGTGATGTGTTACTGTTAGACAATGATGAGCCGGCAAATTATTCGGAAGCGATGGTGGGATCTTATTCCGAGTCATGGCTTGGAGCCATGAGATCCGAGATAAAGTCCATGGATGAAAATCAAGTTTGGAACTTGGTTGATCTGCCAGACGGTGCAAGACCCGTCGAGTGAAAATGGGTCTTTAAGAAGAAAACTGATATGGATGGAAATGTTTCAATCTATAAAGCACGCCTTGTCGCGAAGGGGTTCCGACAAGTTCAAGGAGTTGATTACGACGAGACTTTCTCGCCCGTAGCGATGCTTAAATCAGTTCGGATCATGTTAGCTATAGCGGCCTATTTCGACTATGAGATATGGCAGATGGATGTCAAAACGGCTTTCCTTAACGGAAATTTAACCGAGGACATGTATATGATACAGCCCGAGGGTTTTGTCGATCCGGCTAATGCTTACAAGGTATGCAAACTTCAGAAATCCATATGGGTTGAAGCAAGCATCTCGGAGTTGGAATATTCGCTTTGATGAGGTAGTCAAATCGTTTGGCTTCATCAAGAGTGATCATGATTCTTGTTTGTACAAGAAGTTTAGTGGGAACAAAGTAAATTTTCTAATCTTATATGTGGATGACATATTACTTGGGAGCATTGGAAAGGAAAGTCGTCATGACTCTTTGGTACATGAAGTCGCATTGGAAAGGAAAGTCGTCATGACTCTTTGGTACTTGGGAGTCGGCACGTTCTGCTAGGAGCCGCTACCGACTTATCGATTGTGAGTCGGACTCCAATCGTGTACAAGTAGCCATGAGCCTGTGTAACACCCTCAGAATCGGACCTATGCAAGTTTGAGCAAAATTCGCCAAACCCGCATAGAAACGATTCAAAGGTGCCCACCAAGCACTTTCGTGCGGGTGGAAAACGAAGTAATAACATTACACAACAGTCCTCGATGGGACCCACAGAACAGATATATATATAACAGCGACTCAAGGAGTCAAGAAGACAGACATAATATACAAGATCCAATTCACCTTGTAAACAGTAGAGCGTCCGACTACGGACAAGAAGCAAATGGGGCTAAGAGCCCTGAAGAATAACCAATGGCGTCCATAACCCTGCCCAGGCCAAGCCGGAAGGGTAACCCTGCTAACGGCGTCGATCTCGAAACCTGCGTGAACAAGAGGGGTGCCGACAAAGGGCAAAGCAGAAAACAAAGAAAGAGCGTCAGTACTGAGGCCAGTACACGGCGAGGCTAGAATTCGGCGGTCCTCGCCTACATAGGTATGGTGGACTGAGCGGCAGCGGCAGCAAGCACTAAACAACCTATAGAGACTCGATACAACCGGCGGTTAATCAGAGGAGGGGTAAGAAAGACCTATGCGGATCCAACCGGAAGCTAACACCCAAACAAACCCATCCTGGCATTTCCCCCTCGGAACCAGTCGAGGAAGTCAACCGAGGAACTCACACCGTTGGCAGTTTTATTTATTCAGTTATCGTTGCAGTAATTACTAGTCAGGTATAGATAATCATCCTGATAAAGTAAACAGTGGGCACTTTTAGTTAATCATTCTGTTGTAGTTGCACCAATTACTAATCAGATATGAATAGCATGAGATATCCCATAAAACCCAGCAGTTGTTGGTACTTTTATTCAGCCAATTCGCTAGTTGCAATACTTACTAGTCGAGATACATTTGTCGCAGTTTACGATCAAACAAGCAACTGTGGGCGATTAATTAGCCATTCCATTATAGTAAAGCTGATTACTAGTCATTATAAGTCAAATTTATAGCAAGAAACTTTAGTTATGCTTGTCTATGATCAAGAAACTGGCTCCAAGTCGTCCATATCCATGGACACGGCTTTCAGAAAGTTTTACCGGCGGGGTGCACCAATAGCAACACACGCCGATCAACCTCGAAAACCAAATCAAAACCCAACGAGGCTTTCACATCGAACAATCACAGGATTCAGAAATATTTCAGGGGCCACCTTAAGTAGAATCCGAACGGAGTAAGCAAGCTCGAGACGGCCTCAAGGTCTGCGACAATGGTCGTGAGCGATCGGGAACCCCAAACGGGCTTGTCGACACCGCGTAATCACTCCGCTTCCTAAACAAAGCAAAGGTGCTATCCGTCGCACAATCGTAAATAAAGCAAAGAAACATGGCATAAGTACAGGATAGTAATAAAGCCCCAAACTAGTTTGTGGCCCCAAGAAATAAGATGAATCAAGCTCGCCTGGGGTCCCATATACCTCCCGGATGTGGATAGCGCGCAAAAATCAAGGAACAGGTATCAAGTACTCGGGGTCTTACGGGACACAAGTGGGCGTTCGAAAACCAAATATTATCTATCACCCACCGATGCCTCTGCTTATTCAATTTTAGTTGTTAAACAGAAAGTAAAGTGACGATAAGTAAAACTAGAATCATCTCCAACATCAACATGCGGCAATACATCAACAACTGTGGCATATGACGACACACATCCGCACTTGAGCAAGCAACTACGACACGCAAGTCCAACTATCTACCAAACAACAGGTAATAGGGTGTGTCCAAGGCAATATAGGGCTGCACGGTATATCAAGGGTACGGAAACTAAAGCATCGCAACACAGATAGCAATAGATCAACAGGAGGGAAGTAAATACTATAAAAGTAAGATAGGTAGAAAGGGGGAGATGCTCGCCTGAAAACATTGTCGAAGGTTTTCCCCGAAGATCGGGGCGAAGCTCGCATCAACTCAACGGCCTTATCCGCGAAGAACCAAATCACTAGAAGAAACACCGGATGCAATATTTAATACACGGCAGAAGATCGGCATGATGCAAGTATGATGCATGGCATGGCAAAGGTGCGATGCAATTAGGTCATATTAAGTGGAGCCGGGGTCCCGACAATTAATTAGGTGGTACAAGTTATTTAAATCCCGCAAATTAAATGTGGTTTAGCAAGTCAACAGATGGAGCCGGTTCGCTACACATGTTTAAATGAGGCCAATATAAGGTTGGAGTTGCCCGCATATGGGCCCCATATTTAATTATTCGGTGAATCGGCATAAGGCCCCCAAACCACATGAATGAATGCATGCAAGACAATTAAATGTGCAACAAGTTGATATCATGTGATAAAATAGGGTTTGCGGAAAGGGGTTCACACATTTAGGGTTCGGCAGATCTTGGGTTCCGGGGTTCGGGGTCGGTCTCGGGGTCCAGGGTCCTGACGGGGTCGTGCTTGAACTCCGGGGTTAGGGTCTCGGATCGGGGTTCGACGGGATCGTTCTCGGAGCGGAGTAGATCTTGGCGCGCCGGTGCGTGACTTGGTCGCCCGGGCATCGCTTCTTCCGGTCGGTGCCGTTCTTGTCGCCGCAGATCTTGTCGGTCCTCAAGTCGGGTCGGTCTTGGCTTCGTGTCCTCGGGCATCCGATCCGGAAGACGATTTGTCGATCCGTCCTTCGGTCAAGAATTGGCATGCCCGGTTCGGTCTGACGTCGCGAGGAAGGTCTTGAGGTACCGATGCACGGCTCGGCTTCGAGAAGAAGATCATGTCGCATCCGCGGCCTTCGCGGGTTCTCCGGCTCCCATGTAGGAGATCTTGTCGGGTCGAGAACTCGGGTTCGGGGTTGCGGACTTCGAGGATTGATGGCAATTGTGCAACGGCGTCGATCTTGTCGGCCCAAAACTTGATGGAGGTAGGCCGCTTGAAGTGCCTGCGTTCGGTGTACTCGGTGGCGTGCTAGTACCACGGCATGCCCAGGGCCTGATTAACCAGCACATTGCTTACCAAGGCTAGCAAAACATTGAAGCCCATCGAACACGAAGGTACCACACCACGAACCAAAGATCGTGGAAGGCCGGCTGCGGCTCAAGGACGAGGTGCAGGGCCCGAGGCACAGAGGTCGTCGGGGAGGAGGCCCAGCGGCGCTGGCGGGGGGCGACGGAGAGCGCGGCCACGAGGTTGGCGGCAGGGTTTCGCGGCGGGGCTGCCGGCGAGAGGAGGAGAGGGCCCGCTTGGGGCGACTGAAGGCGCGGGCGGCTCGGGAGGAGCTGGCGCAGACGGGCGGCATCGAGGCCACCGGCGGAGGAAGCAGACGCGGCTGACGGCCATGTTCGAGTCGAGGACGGCACGAGCACGGGCGCCAGTGAGGGTCGAGCCGAGGAGCTCGTGGAGGGCCGCGATCGAGAGGAGGTTGGCGGAGATCGCTGGCGACGGCATGGACGGCGGGCTCATGGCAGAGGCCCGGCTCGGGTGCGGTCATGAGGAGGAGGGGCGACGGCGGTCACGGCGTGGCGAAGAGAGCGAGCGGTGGGGCGGAGCTGGGAGGCGAGGAGGGACGAGGCGGTGGCGGACGCCGAGACGGCAATGGGGCCTGCGGGGAGGGCATGCGGAGCTCGGGAAAGACGCTGCTGGGGCGGGCAGTGGAGGGGTTGCCAGTCGGCGCGAGGGGAGTCGCGAGGAGAGGGAAGGCGGGTGGGGCTGTGGAGGCGGTGAGGCGGTGTGGGAGGTTGGGGATGAGCGGCTCGGCTGAGGGACGCTGGGTGGGGGTACGGTGGCAGGGTGGGTCCATGGGCCCAGGGGGTGGCTCGGTGCAGGCGTGTAGTCGTGTGTTGGGACTGGTGGGTTGTGGAGTGTGAGCAGGGGGTGGGTACGAGAGGGGCCAGGGTGAGGATCAAGTGTGGAGTGAGGGGCCAAGTGTCAAGATCTGGTTGGTCAGGGGGGGAGGGGAGAGATGATGTGGCGACGTGTGAGTGGTCAGGGTGAGGTGGAGGGTTGGGTTGGGTAGACTAGCTGGTAGGTTTAGGGATTAGATGGGGCAGGTGGGATGGACCGATTTTATTTCTGGGGCGGTCGTTCGGGTCAATCGGCCCGTTCGACTGCCCCTATTAAAATAATTTAAATTTTTATTTATTCTAAACGGGCCGTGTGCAAACCAATAGCGGCCAAAACAAAATATTCCGGGGACCCGGTTTTCGGCGTTTGAATAAGAATGGGGCGTTTGGAAAACAGATCGGGGTTTTCGAAAATAGTTTTGGCAAACAATGCATGATGATGACGATGCAATGCACAAATTCAACGCGATTTTCTAGTAGTGATTTTGCGGGATGCCACAGCCTGTGGGGTCACACACTTAAGAGCGGGAGCAAGTTCGGATTGGATCTGAACATATAATCTGGTTGGTTTGGACTTAAACCGGATTAGGACTGAGTTAGTGAGTTGGACTCACGGTGACTAGTGTTATATGGGCTTTAGTGAATGGGTCGCGCGAGCAGAGCCCACGTTCACTCCCTATATATAGTGGAGCACAGTAACCCAGAAAGGTTAATCGTTGTTCGGTTAGGTCATTCCATGTGTTGGAAACCCTAGCTCCTGAAGATCCGGCCGCCGTAACGAACCTAGCGCCACGGCGCCTCCTTGTAATGCGTGTGGATACCAGAGAGGTGTTGTGCGATCGACCAGACGATCGGATCGTGAGGATGCATTGCATCCCATCGACGGCTTCATCAGTAATCCGCAACCGCGCGTCTAGTGGTAAACCTCGTGGCCTTCTACCTCAGCTAGATCTTGGGATCACCACGTTAGAGGAAAATTTTATTTTATCTCTGCGTGGCCCAACATTCATATCCCACTTTGCTCGTGGGTTCGGTCTTCCCCTTAGCGATTTCGCTAAGGATTTCCTCGAATTCTTCGGCCTTCAGCCGCATCACCTTCCGGCTAATGCCATCGCCTCCCTATCCGCTTTTATCTCGGCCTCGGAAGGATACTTTGGCCTCTGGCCGTCTGTGCATGTATGGCCCAAATTCTTCCAGATCCGATCTAACGTCGTTCCAGACAAATCCCTTCAGACCTCTGAGAAGTTGCTTACCCAGTGTGGAGCCGCGTCCATCACACCTCGGAGAAAATCTGAGTTCCCTCGTGTTGCTGGTCTCGAGTCTTGCAAGAAGTGGCATAGATCGTTTTTCTATGTCAAGAACACTGGAAAGGAAGACAAGATCTGCCCCTTCTCCATCGCCCCCTTCCAAGAAGAACTGGATCTACAACCCCGTGAAGAGCCATGCTTTGGCCGAGGCCTTGAGATTCGGTGAAGGAGTTGATCCGCCGCCGCTGTGGCGAGGATCCGATGACCACCTTCGCAGCTGACCGCCTTTCCAGCGTCTTACGCACAAGCTCTGTTACATGAGCGGTCCTCTCGATCCCAACCGGGTCTCAACGGTTGAGCTTGAGGATTATCTTATTTTCAAGCGTGTCCGAGCTATCTTCAAGACTGATATGCCGGAGGACTGGACCTGGGGCTGAAGCCATTCACCCACGGGAATCCCCCTCTCGAGGTAAGTTAGCGTATTCGTGTTTTGTTTCCTAATCGCATTTGTGACTCCTTTTGCTGATTCCTCTTTGTCTCTTTTCTTGCAGAGATTTGCAGAGCAAAAGATCGAGGATGCCGAGGTTCTGGCCCTCCCGTGGACCGCAGATCGGAACACCCCGGACAGCGGGGAGCCTGACTCGGAGGAGTTTGTTCCCAAGTCAGACGTCGCTCCGGCTCGCGCCCGCGGCAAGACCTCGGCCCATAGGGAGGAAGGTGATTCGGACGACGTCCAAATTCTTGAGGTAGTCGCCGCAATGCCTATCTCTTATGCATTTCCGGCTTCTACTTCCCCAGCTAACCAGACCGGTCAGGTGCACGACGCCGAGCCTCTCGCCTCCCAACCTCCTGCTACTTCGAGGAAGCATACTGCTCCAGCAGGTGTCTCCGAAACCGCTCCCAAGAAGCGAACAAAGAAGTCAGCCCAGCACCTTCCGAAGCGTAAAACCATGCCCGGAGTTACTGGGTGAGTTCATTTTCATTTGTATTTCTTGTTTCTCTCTTTCTGTCTTTTGATTTAACTTTCTGTGCTTTTGCAGCGCTCCTCTTTCTGTTAAGCCGAGTGGTCCAAGTATGACGAGTCATACAACTCGGCTGCCTTCTCCTCCGCCTCCTGAAGATACTAGAGCTCCTAGTCCTGCTCACATTGACTCTCCCCCTGCGCCAACTCAGACATCACCTCGGCAAGATGTACCCGCGGTCTCCGTTGCTGATGCAGATATAACCCCGCCAGTAGATCCTCCTACCGAACATGTTGCCTCCATTGCGAACCCCGAAGTTTCCCTCGATATTTCTTTGACCCCCACAATTCCAACCGCAACTCCAACTATAGCCGAGGATATTACCCTCTCGGCGCCCTCGGAAACCATAATTCCTTCGGCCCCCAAAGATGCCACTCCGAGTGCCGAGGTTGCGGCCCCTGCCAACATCTCTTCTAAGGCTAAGAAGGTTGTTGTCACCAGACCTTCATCATCTCAGAAGGGGCCGGCTAGCTCTTCTCAACCCAACATTGCTGATGCGTTCCGCAAGGGGATTTCTTCTGCTAATCCTGTTGTTACCTCGGTCGCTGATACTCAGCTCACTCTTCACAAGAGCCCCGCGGCGGCAGTGGTTACACAACGGGTCCGAGGTAAGGTGCTAACCTGTACTGAGAGCGGGAACAACCTCGGCTCTTTGGTGGAATACACCAATAATTGGAACGCTGCTGATCAGCTTGAGGGCAATCCGAGCAATCAGCCGTTTCAGCTTTCCGACATCAGTAGTCGTTTGCATATGGCTGCCAAGATCGTTCTTGATAGCGATAAGGTGAAAGAGGTAATTGCTTTCGTTGATATCTGGTTAGTTATTCGAATGGTAGTATATATACCCTAGTCCCCGAAGCTTGCAACCGAATAACTTGTTGTTCGTTTGGAAGCTTTATTAAGCTTAAAGTGCGTTATTCGCCGAGTAAATTTCCTATATGACTTTGACTCATCGTGGTTCATTTGTATTCCATATTAATCGTTTGCTGAATCTGAATCTATTTCGCCTTTGATTATCCAGTCATTTAGGTCCGAGATAGGTTTAGCTCGATTCGGATCTATTTAGCTTTGAATATCTAGCCATCTAGGTCTGAGTTAAGCTTTGCTTGATTCGGATTTGTCTTAGCTTCGAATATCCAGCCACCTAGATCCGAGTTAAACTTTGCTTGATTCAGATCTGTCTTAGCTTCAAATATCAAGCCACCTAGATCCGAGTTAAGCTTTGCTTGATTCGGATCTGTTTTAGCTTTGAATATTCAGCCACCTAGATCCGAGTTAAGCTTTGCTTGATTCAGATCTGTCTTAGCTTCGAATATCCAGCCACCTAGATCCAAGTTAAGCTTTCCTTGATTCAGATCTGTTTTAGCTTTGAATATCTAACTATGTAATTTATTTTGTCGCTTAGGTTGCCCATGATCGGCGGACAGCCGAATTCCAAAGGCTGCTTTTCGCGCACAAGAAATTGCAAGAGAAGTATGAGAAAGTTCTTCCCGTGGTGAATAAAGCTGGCAACTTAACAAATCTTTGTATTGTCCCTTAAGTTCTTAATATTTTTGACTTGAGGTGCTAACCCATTTTGCTGGTAAACAGGTAATATCAATAATCTTAATATCCGTCTTGAGAAGAAAGTCAAAGCTCTAGAAGGTTAGTTATTATTTTCCTCTATTGATTTTCGTTCGAGACTTATCCTGGGTTTATTATAACCTTCTGGCTTTGGTATAGCCGAGTTACAAACTCTTGAAACGTTGCATCAAGAATGCATACCCATGTCTGATATGATGGTGCATTTTTTAGAGCAAGCCGCCACTCATTCGGCGCAATTGAAAGAGAAAGATGACGAGATAACCCGGTTGCGTGCCGAGGTGGAGTCCCTCAAGCTTTCTCAGAAATCCGAGTTAGAGAAAGTTGATCAAGAGTTCTCCGAAGAAAAGAATCGGCTAAGTGTAACACCCTTAGAATCGGACCTATGCAAGTTATAGTGAAACCCGCCAAACCCGCATAGAAACGATTCAAAGGTGCCCACCAGGCACTTGCGTGCGGGTGGAAAACGAAGTAATAACATTACACAACAGTCCTCGATGGGACCCACAGAACAGATATATATACAACACGACTCCATGAGTCAATATTACAGATATAATATACAAAGATCCAAATCACCTTGAAATTGATAGAGCGTCCAGCTACGGACAAGATGCAAATGGGGCTAAGAGCCCTGAAGAATAACCAATGGCGTCCATAACCCTGCCCAGCCAGGAAGGGTAACCCGCTAACGACGTCGATCTCAAACCTGCTTAAACAAAAGGGTGCCGACAAAGGGCAAAGGAAAAGAGGAGCGTCGATCGAGGCCAAGACACGGCGAGACTAGATTGGCGGTCCTCGCCTACATAGGTATGGTGGACTGAGCGGCAGCGGCGCAGCATGCACTAAACATCCTATAGAGACTCGATACAACTAGCGGCTATCAGAGAGGGGTAAGAAAGACCTATTCGATCCAACCTGATACTATCATCAAACAAACCCATCCTGGTGTTTCCCCCTCGAGACCAAACGAGGAAGTCACCCGAGGAACTCACACAGTTGGCAATTTTATTTATTCAGTTATCGTTGCAGCAATTACTAGTCAGGTATAGATAGTCATCCTGATAAAAATAAGCAGTGGGCACTTTTATTTAACCATTCCATTGTAGTTGCAACACTTACTAGTCAGATACAATTAGCATGAGATATTCCCAAAACCCAGCAGTTGTTGGTACTTTTATTTAGCCATTCCATTGTAGTTTCAATACTTACTAGTCAGATACAATTGTCGCAAGCGACAAACCAAACAAGCAATTTTTGGCAGTTTTATTTAGCCATTCCATTATAGTGAAGCTGATTACTAGTCATTATAGAGTCAAATTTATAGCACTACTTTAGTTATAGTTGTCTATGATCGAGATACTGTGCTCCAAGTCGTCCATAACCGCGGACACGGCTTTCAGAAAGTTTTACCCGGCCGGGGTGCACCAATAGCAACACACGCTCGATCAACCTCAGAAAAACCAAATCAAAACCCAACGAGGCCTTCACGACAAAGCAATCACAGGATTCAGAAATATTTCAGGGGGCCACCCCATTGAGTAGACCCGCAACAAAGCCAGCTGACTCCGATACGGACTCAAGGTTTGCGAAAATGGTCAGAACGATCGGGAACCCAAACTGGGCTTGTCGACATCATGAAACATTCCGCTTACCTAAATAAAGACAAGGTGCTCCTCGCACAATCGTAAATAAAGCGGTAGCATGGCATAAGTACAGGATAGTAAATAAAACGTCAAACTAGTTTGTGGCCCCAAGAAATAAGAATGAATCAAGCTCTGGCTCAGGGGGGTCCCATAATCCTCCCGGATGTGGATAGCGCGAAAATTCAAGGAACAGGTATCAAGTACTCGGGGTCCTACGGGACACAAGTGGACGGTTAACAACCAAATAACATCTATTGCCCACCTGTGCCTCTGCTTACTTACTTCAATTTTAGTTGTTAAACAGTAATTAAAGTGAACGATAAATAAAGCCATGATCATCTCCAACATTAAACATGCGGCAAAACCTCCAACAACCGTGGTACTTGATGACACGCAACAGCACTTGAGCAAGCGACTACGACGCGCAAGTCCAACTATCTACCAAGCAACATGTAATAGGATGTGTCCAAGGCAATATAAGGCTGCAAAGGATATCACGGGTACGAAAACTAGAGCATCGCAACACAAATAGCAATAGATCAACAGGAGGGAATAAATACTATAAAAGTAAGATAGGTAGAAAAGGGGGAGATGCTCGCCTGAAAACATTGTCGAAGGTTCAACCAAAGATCAGGTTGACACTCGCATCAACTCAACGGCCTTATCCGCGAAGAAGCAAAACACTAGAATAAACACCGGATACACTATTTAATACTACGACAAAAGATCGGGCATGATGCATGTATGATGTATGACATGGCGAAGGTGCGATGCAATTAGGCAATATTAAGCGGAACCGGGGTCCCGACATTTAATTAAACGGTTCAAGTTATTTAACTACCCCGCAATTTAATTGTTGTCTTAACATGGCAAAAGATAGCACCGGTTTGCTACACAAATTTAAATGAGGCCAATATAAGGCTAGATTTGCCCGCATATGGGCCCCATATTTAATTATAAGGTGAATCGGCATAAGGCCCCCAAACCACACAAATATGCATGCGAGTATGACAATTTAATATACATCAATTTGTTATTACATTTATAAAATAGGGCTCGGGAAAGGGGTCACACATTAGGGTTCGGCGAACTTGAGGTTTCGGGGTTCGGGGTCGGTCTCAGGGTTCAGGGTTCGACGGATTCTGATACAAGATGGAGAACTTGTCGTGACGTGCCGGGGATCTTGGTTCCAAGCGGTCGCTCTTGCCGTCGAGAAGATCTTGTCGGGTCCGCGAATCAGGTCGGTCTTGGCGTTCGGGATGCAGAACTTGGCGTTCCGCGGCGAAGTGCTTGTCGTACCGGTGGCGATCTTGGCGGTCATCGGGTCCGGGAGGAAGAACTTGGCGGGTCGGGTTCGGTCTTTGGGGTTCGGTCTTCGGGTCCGGGGAGGAGGCCTTCGGATCCTCGGGTCCGTGAAGGAGAACTCGCCGGGCCCATGACGAAGATCGTCCTTCGGGTTTAGGGGTCTTGTGCAACTTGTCGGGGTAGAACTTGGCAACTCTGGTGGCTTCTATCATATGGCGAATGGAGATCTTGTCGTAAGCTCGAGACAGAAGATCTTGGCGGTGGTCATCATCCAATGGTTGGGCACCTGGCCATCATTGTTGCGGTACCATACCACATCACGTCTTCTCGTCGGTATCAGAACAACTCCACACTTCCAACATGGCAGCGAACGGGTCCACTAAGGTGAGGTCCTGGTGAACCAGGCCAGAAGCAGGAACAACACGGCGTTTTCACTGCACCCACGCATGGCCAGGAGAAGGACATCCGTGAGGGAGCAAGGTGTCGGGGCCCTGGCGAGGACGACACGGAGTCTAGCAAGGTGCGGAGGAGGCTGTGGAGGGGCGCTCACGCGGCGGCGCCGGAGCTAGGCGGGCAGAGGCGACGCCATCGAGGACGACGCGGAGACGGTTGCAGGCAGAGGGAGAGAGGCAGGCCGGCGAGGCGGGCCTCGGCGGATCGCGGCATGTGGAGGGAAGGTCGGGCGGGCTGATGGCGTAAAGGCGAGCCGGGCGAAGGGAAGGTCGGACGTGGACTGGAGCCGACGGGCGAGGCGGGTGGCGAGGTCGGCCATCTGGGGCAAGGCAGAGGGCGGTGGGATGGAGGCAGATGATGGTGGGCGTCGGAGGTCGCTGGCGGGCGGCAGAGGCGGGCAGGGGAGCTCATGGTCAGCCGGGCCGAGGAGGAGGGGCGCCGAGGCGGGCGAAGCCGAGGAGGGCCATGTGGGCGCCGGAGATGGGCGGGAGGCGAGGCGGAGGACGGAGGGCTGGCGGCGCCGTGGACGAAGGAGAGAAGGACAGGCGGAGAGAGGAGGAGGGCAGGGCTGCCGGTGAGGAGGGAGAAGAGAGGACGAGGGGGAGGCGGCGGGGCACGCGTGGGGGGTGGGCCCGGGCGAGTGGGGATCGGGTGTGGCAGCGGGGCACGCGTGTGTGCTGTTGTGTGTGGGGTGGTGGCTGGCATGTGGGGCCAGGGGGAGTTGGTGGGGTGGGTTGCTGCGGGTGGGCCAGGGGAAGAGAGAGAGGAGGGGTGGTTTTGACCAGGGGGTGGGGCCGAGGTGTAAGGGAGAGGGGGTAGGTGGGAGCTGGGTATGAGAGAGGGAGTGGAGGAAAAAGAGGGGGATTGATGAGGTGGCGGGGTGGGTAAGGATTGGGGGAGAGGGTGAGGTGGCGAGCTAGGATAGGTGGGTAGGATAGGTTTGGGTAGTTTTAGGATTCGGGTGGGCTGGTTTAGGTGGACCGATTTTATTCTGGGGGTGGTCGACTGGGTCGAATCGGCCCGTTCGACTGCCCCACTAAAAATAATTAAATATTTATTTATTTCAAACAGGGCTTTTGCAAACCGATAGCAGACAAAACAAAATAATCCGGAGACCCGGGTTTTGTGTTTGAACAAAGACGAGGCGTTTAGAAAACAAAACCAGGTTTTTCCGCAAATAGTTTTATGCAAGCGAATGTCAGATGATGACGATGCTCAAATGCAATGTGGCATGATGACATGAGCATGCGGTCATGACGATGCAAAGCACAAAAACAACGCGATTTTCTAGTAGTGGTTTTGCGGGATGCCACAATTCGACACCACTAACAATGGATCTCGCCCTCGAGATCCGCCTCATGGTACCGGAAAGAAGGTCGGCGATCTGCATCTTCTCGCTTCGTGTAGATCCTCGCGACACCGCTAACAAGAGGTCGTTGTCCGTGATCGTTGAGGGGAAACACTCCTGAACAAAAGGTCGAAGGTAGAGGTATCCACAATAAAGCCACCCCTAACTTCCGTGGACGGAGTAAACTGCTGGATCCACTGATTCGATGTACAGGAGCGAATGATAAGAGTAGTCGGATGGTGATCAGTCCATCGCGCACCCAAACCATTACTCTGCACATGAATAGGCAAATTGTGCAACCAACTCTCGGAATTCAGACTGAAGATCTCGACAAACGAGGTTCAGAAACAAAGGAGTGATGCAGACTCTGCATCGGATCTGGCGTAGATGATGTCGTCGTGTCGGAAAACACCGGAAGGCACAAACAAGGAACAAAGAATGGTACCACAGTAGACGGATTCCTCAGACAGCATGAACACCGGATGGTAGAACACCGTTATCAAAGGAGGAAGCGAAACCCTGAAGGTACGACGGAACCCAACCACGAGAAATCCTGGACTTGAAGAAAGGTAAGAGAGTGGATTCAAAACACGCAGAGGTAAGAGGAGAATAGTAGAGGGGTAAGGAGTAAAAACCAGACCTAATCAGAACTATCCAACCGATTTTGCAAAAATAGTTTTGACACTCTACTTCGGCCGTTAGCTAGGTTATCCTACAGGCTGGACTTGTGGGGTATCGCAACTGCTGAGCTCTGATACCACTCTGTAACACCCTCAGAATCGGACCTATGCAAGTTATAGCGAAACCCGCCAAACCCGCATAGAAACAATTCAAAGGTGCCCACCAGGCACTTGCGTGCGGGTGGAAAACGAAGTAATAACATTACACAACAGTCCTCGATGGGACCCACGTAATAATATATATACAACACGACTCCATGAGTCAATATTACGATATAATATACAAAGATCCAAATCACCTTGAAATTGATAGAGCGTCCACCACGGACAAGATGCAAATGGGGCTAAGAGCTCGAAGAATAACCAATGCCCATAACCTGCTTGAGCCAAGCCGGAAGGGTAACCCTGCTAACGACGTCGATCTCAAACCTGCTTAAACAAAAGGGGTGCCGACAAAGGGCAAAGGAAAAAATAGGAGCGTCAGTACTGAGGCCAGTACACGGCGAGACTAGAATTCGGCGGTCCTCGCCTACATAGGTATGGTGGACTGAGCGGCAGCGGCGCATCATGCACTAAACATCCTATAGAGACTCGATACAACTAGCGGCTATCAGAGAGGGGTAAGAAAGACCTATTCGATCCAACCTGATACTATCATCAAACAAACCCATCCTGGTGTTTCCCCCTCGAGACCAAACGAGGAATTCACCCGAGGAACTCACACAGTTGGCAATTTTATTTATTCAGTTATCGTTGCAGCAATTACTAGTCAGGTATAGATAGTCATCCTGATAAAAATAAGCAGTGGGCACTTTTATTTAACCATTCCATTGTAGTTGCAACATTTACTAGTCAGATACAATTAGCATGAGATATTCCCAAAACCCAGCAGTTGTTGGTACTTTTATTTAGCCATTCTGTTGTAGTTTCAATACTTACTAGTCAGATACAATTGTCGCAAGCGACAAACCAAACAAGCAATTGTTGGCAGTTTTATTTAGCCATTCCATTATAGTGAAGCTGATTACTAGTCATTATAGAGTCAAATTTATAGCACTACTTTAGTTATAGTTGTCTATGATCGAGATACTGTGCTCCAAGTCGTCCATAACCGCGGACACGGCTTTCAGAAAGTTTTACCCGGCCGGGGTGCACCAATAGCAACACACGCTCGATCAACCTCGGAAAAACCAAATCAAAACCCAACGAGGATTTCACGACAAAGCAATCACAAGATTCAGAAATATTTCAGGGGGCCACCCCTTGGAGTACACCCATAACGGCCACTGACTCGAGACGGACTCAAGGTTTGCGACAATGGTCAGAACGATCGGGAACCCAAAACTGGGCTTGTCGATATCGAAAACATTCCGCTTACCTAAACAAGACAGGTGTGCTCGCACAATCGTAAATAAAGCGGTAGCATGGCATAAGTACAGGATAGTAAATAAAACCTCAAACTAGTTTGTGGCCCCAAGAAATAAGAATGAATCAAGCTCTGGCTCAGGGGGGTCACATAATCCTCCCGGATGTGGATAGCGCGAAAATTCAAGGAACAGGTATCAAGTACTCGGGGTCCTACGGGACACAAGTGGACGGTTAACAACCAAATAACATCTATTGCCCAATTGCCTCTCGCTACTTACTTCAATTTTAGTTGTTAAACAGTAATTAAAGTGAACGATAAATAAAGCCATGATCATCTCCAACATTAAACATGCGGCAAAACCTCCAACAACTGTGGTACTTGACGACACGCAATAGCACTTGAGCAAGCGACTACGACGCGCAAGTCCAACTATCTACCAAGCAACAGGTAATAGGATGTGTCCAAGGCAATATAAGGCTGCAAAGGATATCACGGGTACGAAAACTAGAGCATCGCAGCACAGATAGCAATAGATCAACAAGAGGGAATAAATACTATAAAAGTAAGATAGGTAGAAAAGGGGGAGATGCTCGCCTGAAAACATTGTCGAAGGTTCAAACGAAGATCGGGTCGACACTCGCATCAACTCAACGGCCTTATCCGCGAAGAAGCAAAACACTAGAATAAACACCGGATACACTATTTAATACTACGACAAAAGATCGGGCATGATGCATGTATGATGTATGACATGGCGAAGGTGCGATGCAATTAGGCAATATTAAGCGGAACCGGGGTCCCGACATTTAATTAAACGGTTCAAGTTATTTAACTACCCCGCAATTTAAATGTTGTCTTAACATGGCAAAAGATAGCACCGGTTCGCTACACAAATTTAAATGAGGCCAATATAAGGCTAGATTTGCCCGCATATGGGCCCCATATTTAATTATAAGGTGAATCGGCATAAGGCCCCCAAACCACACAAATATGCATGCGAGTATGACAATTTAATATACATCAATTTGTTATTACATTTATAAAATAGGGCTCGAGAAAGGGGTCACACATTAGGGTTCGGCGAACTTGAGGTTCCGGGGTTCGGGGTCGTGGTTCGTGGTTCGACGGATTACGATACAAGATGGAGAACTTGTCGTGACGCGTCGGGATCTTGGTTCCAAGCGGTCGCTCTTGCCGTCGAGAAGATCTTGTGTCCGCGAATCAGGTCGGTCTTGGCTCGGGATGCAGAACTTGCCCGCGGCGTTTGTCGCATCGTGGCGATCTTGGCGGTCATCGGGTCCGGGAGGAAGAACTTGGCGGGTCGGGTTCGGTCTTTGGGGTTCGGTCTTCGGGTCCGGGGAGGAGGCCTTCGGATCCTCGGGTCCGTGAAGGAGAACTCGCCGGGCCCATAACGAAGATCGTCCTTCGGGTTTAGGGGTCTTGTGCAACTTGTCGGGGTAGAACTTGGCAACTCTGGTGGCTTCTATCATATGGCGAATGGAGATCTTGTCGTAAGCTCGAGACAGAAGATCTTGGCGGTGGTCACTGTCCAACTGGTTGGGCACCTGGCCATCATTGTTGCGATACCATACCACATCACGTCTTCTCGTCGGTATCAGAACAACTCCACACTTCCAACATGGCAGCGAACGGGTCCACTAAGGTGAGGTCCTGGTGAACCAGGCCAGAAGCAGGAACAACATGGCGTTTTCACTGCACCCACGCATGGCCAGGAGAAGGACATCCGTGAGGGAGCAAGGTTTCGGGGCCCTGGCGAGGACGGCACGAAGGCTAGCAAGGTGCGGAGGAGGCTTTTGAGGGGAGCTCACGCGACGGCGCCGGAGCTAGGCGGGCAGAGGCGACGCCATCGAGGACGACGCGGAGACGGTTGCAGGCAGAGGGAGAGAGGTAGGCCAGCGAGGCGGGCCTCTGGCGGATCTTGCCATGGAGGGAAGGTCGGGCTTGACCGCGATCTGGGCGGGCTGAGCGGGAAGGTCGGACGGGACTGGAGCCGACGGCGAGGGCGGGTGGCGAGGTCGGCCATGCGGGGCTAAGCGGTCGAGGGCGGGCGGATGGAGGCAGATGGTGGTGGGAGCGTGGAGGTCGCCGGGCGAGGTGGCAGTGGCGGGGAGCTGGCCGGGGTCGGGCCGAGGAGGAGGAGGGGGCCTGAGGCGGGCGAGCTGGCCGAGGAGGGACGCAGTGGGCGCCGAGATGGACGGGAGGCGAGGCGGAGGACGGAGGGCCAAGGGCGCAGTGGAGGAAGGGAGAATGGCGGGCAGGCGTGAGAGGAGGAGGGGCTGCTGCCGAGGAGGAGAAGAGGACACGGGGGAGGCGGAAGGCGTCGGTGGGGTGGGCCCAGGCGAGGGGATCGGGTGTGGCGGTGGGCATGTGTGCTGTGGGGTGGTGGCTGGCATGTGGGGCCAGGGGGAGTTGGTGGGGTGGGTTGCTGCGGGTGGGCCAGGGGGAAGAGAGAGAAGAGGGGTGGGTTTGACCAGGCGGTGGGGCCGAGGTGTAAGGGAGAGGGGGTAGGTGGGAGCTGGGTATGAGAGAGGGAGTGGAGGAAAAAGAGGGGGATTGATGAGGTGGCGGGGTGGGTAAGGATTGGGGGAGAGGGTGAGGTGGCGAGCTACGATAGGTGGTATGATAGGTTTGGGTAGTTTTAGGATTCGGGTGGGCTGGTTTAGGTGGACCGATTTTATTCTGGGGGTGGTTGACTGGGTCGAATCGGCCCGTTCGACTGCCCCACTAAAAATAATTAAATATTTATTTATTTCAAACAGGGCTTTTGCAAACCGATAGCAGACAAAACAAAATAATCTGGAGACCCGGGTTTTGTGTTTGAACAAAGACGGGGCGTTTAGAAAACAAAACCAGGTTTTTCCGCAAATAGTTTTATGCAAGCGAATGCCAGATGATGACGATGCTCAAATGCAATGTGGCATGATGACATGAGCATGCGGTCATGACGATGCAAAGCACAAAAACAACGCGATTTTCTAGTAGTGGTTTTGCGGGATGCCACACTAAGTCTGCAACTGCAAAAAGATAAAGAACTCCTCGAGGCTGTCGAACTTAAGAATCGGACGATGAGCGAGGAAATCACTCGTTTTGAGAAGACCAAGGTTGACTCGAGTCAGGATCTCTAGAAAATGTTGAGCTATATTCATCGTAAGTTCTTACCGTGGCCGAGTTATCTTCTTCTCTTTCTTACTTTTAACTGATATACTTTTATTTTGCGTAGATCATTTTCCGGAAGCTAGGCCCGTGAGCTCTAGAGCGGTCATTTCTGCTCGCCAGCGCCGAGGTGTCCCCGCAGATTCGAGTCCAGAATATTCAATGGAAGACTTCTTGGTTGCCGTTGGCGCTGCCATCGTGCCGATGAAGATTATGGGCAGGGATTTGGTGCAAGCAGCCATTCGAGCTTACCATGTTCTCTGGCCGAATACTTCTGGAACTCCTGATATTGACGAGATCAAGATACTGGTGGAAAGATTAATGGCATCCCAAAGCCAGTTAAATCTCTGGAGGGAATCACCGGAAGGGTTTGGCCGATATGGCGCTCAAGTCATTATGTCTTGCACGAGGACATTTCGCCGACACATTGATAAACTTATGCGACCGTTGGGTTGAGGATCCAGAATTCGCCGCTCGCCGCCAAGCTCGTGCCTTCCATCTTGTTGAGTACGCTGATGTGCATAACTGGATTGAAGGGTCGAGTTTTCTTCCCAACCCAGCGGACGACGTCGAAATCGAAGATGCCTCTGATTATGATTCGGCTGACCAGGATGAGGGTGAGGGCGACTCAGACAAGTCTGGTGATTCCAGCGCAAGCTCGGATGGGTACGGCGATGCGCGATCATCTTCCAAAGGGACTGGGCACTCTCAAGCTCAAACTAATCTTTCTCAGCAGCCCAGGACTTCCCCCGAAGTTACTATTGCTTCTGTGGAAGGCGGCACCGGCCGAGGCGCCTACCTTGAGCGCAAGATGCTCGATCATGCCGCTGCCCCTTAAGTTCAAAAAACTTCTTAAATTATTTTCAGTCCCCGGTATGTCGGGCGTATGATGTGTGTGAAACAATTGTCCGACTTTTTGTGTGGTACAAACCCTTTTTTGCCTGTTGCCGCTGAGGCATGGGTGACGGTGATCATTACTAGTTTATCTAAACATATCTTGTTGCTTTATATCTTTGCTTTGGCGACCTTTCAATCCCATAGGCTCGGATCGTATGTTTTCATGTGGTTGACCTTAGTTCGGCGCTTATATGGCCTGGCCTTATAAATTTGACGGCTTTGTCATTGTGTTCTTCACCTCTATCAGGATATAAAGCCCGAAGCCCGTATCTAGCAAAGTAAAACAAAAAGTTGCACCCCTTATCATACTTCGCTTTGCTGGGAGTGTTACTCTTTTTGCATCATTCTTAGAGATCTTTGTTTGCTGAGCTATGGAACTTTTATGTGTTTGGCGACAAATAATCGATTAAACCCACTAGTCCCCGAGTTATCACTTGGGCTATCGAGTTCTTGCGTGTGCTCATAGAATTACCTTGGACCATGTGGTCGTCTCCGAGTTGCAAACCTAGTTGCCGAAATATATTTCATGGGTTAATGCAGAGAACCTTACGGGGTAACCCCTGAGTCCTTGCTCAAGGTGTCGGGGTTTAATGCATGACTCAAAATAAGAAATAACATAGGGTAGTCCCCGAGTCACTGCTCAAAGGTGCCGAGGTTTAATACATAACTCAAAATAACATAGGGCAGTCTCCGAGTCACTGCTCGAGGTGCCGAGGTTTAATACATAACTCAGATAAGAAATAACATAGGGCAGTCCCCGAGTCACTGCTCGAGGTGCCGAGGTTTCATACATAACTTAGATAAGAAATAACATAGGGCAGTCCCCGAGTCACTGCTCGAGGTGCCGAGGTTTAATACATAATTCAGATAAGAAATAACATAAGGCAGTCCCCGAGTCACTGCTCGAGGTGCCGAGGTTTAATACATAACTCAGATAAGAAATAACATAGGGCAGTCCCCGAGTCACTGCTCGAGGTGCCGAGGTTTAATACATAGTTGATACTTTGACTTGAGGTGTCATATTACAACGTACCATAGATGGCTCCTACGAGTAAAATGGACGAAGTAAGGCTATGTTCCATGGTCTTTTTGATTCTTCGCCGGCTTTATTTGCCTTGTTCTTTTCTGGTGACTGAGCATTGATTAGGTAATATGCATCATTGCGCAATGCTTTACTCACGATGAATGGCCCCTCCCATGGGGGTGATAGTTTGCATGCATACGTGGCGTTGCACTAGCCGAAGAACCAAATCTCCTTCTTTAAACACTCTTGGATTGACTTTCTTGTTGTGATATCGTCGTAGGTCTTGCTGATAAATAGATGACCTTGATAGTGCCAACTCTTGGCCTCTTCTAGCAAATCGACATCATCTTGCCGAGCTACCTCATTTACCTCAGCGGTTGTATACTGGGTTACTCTTGGTGAATCATATATTATGTCGGCTGGAAGCACTGCTTCTGCCCCATATACCAGAAAAAATGGGGTATACCCCGTTGACCTGTTTGGGGTAGTTCTGAGGCTCCATAGTAGTGCTAGTAGTTCCTCGATCCAGCATCCTGCCGACCTTTGCAGAGGTTCGACGAGTCGGGGTTTTATTCCGGACAATACTAGTCCATTAGATCTTTCTACTTGCCCATTTGATGCTGGGTGAGCCACCGAGGCGACATCTAGTCTTATGTGTTTTTCTTGGCAGAATCTAGCAAAAGCCCCTTCAGCAAAGTTTGTGCCATTGTCTGTAATAACACTATGTGAATAACCATATCTCAAGATAATATCTTTGAGGAATTTTACTGCTGTTGGTCCATCACACTTTCTTATTGGTTTTACTTCAATCCATTTTGTGAACTTATCAACCATGACTAAAATGTGAGTCATTCCGCCCGGGCTGGCTTGAATGGTCCCACCATATCCAAGCACCATACAGAAAATGGCCAAGTAATTGGTATCGTCTTTAACTCGGACGATGGCATATGTATCTTGCTGGCGTATCTTTGGCAAGCATTACATTTTTCTACCAATTAGTTGGCCTCTTTCAACGCCGTCGGCCAATAAAATCCTGTTGGAGATATGCCCAAGAGGCAATAATAAAGTGGTTATTATCATATCTTCACACTTATGATAAATGTTTACATACCATGCTATAATTGTATTAACCGAAAACATTAATACTTGTGTGATTTGTAAACTAAAATAAGAGTCCCTAGTATAGCCTCTTGTTAAACTAGCTTGTTGGTTAATATATGATCATGGTTTCCTGATCATGAACATAGAGATGTTATTAACAACAGGATCATATCATTAGGAGAATGATGTGATGGACATACTCCTATAAATAAGCGTAGCATAAAGATCAAGTCATTTCAATAGTTCAATTGCTATATGCTTTCTGATACATAGTAACCTAATTCCTTCGACCATGAGATCATGCATATCACCTTTACCGGATGGATGCTTTGATGACATCAAACACCACACCGTAACTGGGTGGTTATAAAGGTGGCATTGAGTGTTCGGAAAGTATTGGTTGAGACACATGGATCAAGAGTGGATTTGTCCATCCACATGACGGATAGATATACTGGGCCCTCCGGTGGAATGTCATCCAATTAGCTTGCAAGCATGTGACTTGGTCACAAGGGATCACATATCACGGGAACGAGAAAAGAGTACTTATCAGTAACGAGGTTGAACTAGGTATGCAGAGATACCGACGATCATAACCTCGGATAAGTAACATATCGTGAGACAAAGGGAAATTGGTATCGTATGTAAGTGGTTCATTCGATCGCAAAGTAATCGTAGAGAAATATGTGGGAGCCATATGAATTTCCGATTCCTCTGTTGGTTATTGTTCGGAGAAGTGTCTCGATCATGTCCGCATAATTCACGAACCGTAGGGAGACACACTTAAGGATTCGACGTTGTTTGAGTAGTTATGGTATTATGAGAAAGAGACCAATGTTGTTCGAGTCTCGGATGGGATCCGGATATCACGAGGTGATCCGGAATGGTCCGGATAATAAGATTCATATAAGGAAAGTCCTGCTTTGAGTTCGGGAATGATTCCGTGTTTTCATCGGAATGTTCGAAGGTTCCGGATTGTCCGACACTCGGGGAGGGTACATGGATGTGTCATTACATATTGGAATGATTGCATCATGTACTAAGTGTTCTTGCTGTCCCAAATAAAGGATTAAATTGAATCCTAAAACAGAAAAGTCAAATGTCCAGCTTTGAAAGTCAAACGCTAAAACAAGAAACTGTGGAAACAAGAAAGAGGAGTTGAAACCGACTTGAGGAGGAGTCCTCCCCAAGCCAAGCGCCACCCAAAGGCCGACTTGGGAGGATTCCTCCTCCCGCCGCCCCCACCCATAAAAGGAGGGCAGGGCTCCTCCTAGATACACAACTTTCTACCTCTAAATCTCGGTTTAGAGCCGCTTTTGGTTTAGAGCTTCTAATTGCTTTAGCCAACGGTTTAGAGCCTTCTAATTGGTTTAGAGCCTTCTAATTGGTGTGTCTAATTACTAGACCACTAATAGCCTCTCATAAGCTCCACCATACTGCACCGCTTAAGACGAAGCCTCATGGATTTCCTCTACTTAGGTACCACGCCAGTCAGCCGGAATCGCGAGGAGAGTGCTACAACCTCCGCTGCCTTTGGAACAAGGGAGAGGAAGGTCTTCGCCGAAAATCGAACGTGTGACCGATCATGAGCGCCGCTGAACGTGGCGCGGAAGGATCGCTACACGATCTTGAGATCGGAAAGTGCGACTACATCACCCACGAGAATCGCTCTCGTTAACCGCTGGAATCTTCGAGGGTAAGTTATTCCATCGACTCGTTGCTACAATCTAGTAGATAGATATTGGCTTGTTTGTTTGTATGCGATAGAAAATTTTTGTTTTCCATGCTACGAACCCCTACAAAGGGTATCAGAGCCGTGTCTATATGTAGATCTTGCACGAGTAGAACACAATGGTCATTGTGGGCGTTGATGCTTTTATTGTCGATTGATTCTTGTGTACTTTGCATCTTGCGGTATGTTGGGATGAAGCGGCCCGGGCTAACCTTACATGACATCGTTCATGAGACTTGCTCCACGCTTGACATGCAACTTGTATTGCATAAGTGGCTTTGCGGGTGCCTGTTTCTCCTAGCATAGTTAAGATCCAATTTACAACGGGTAATCAACAATGCTAGTATCAATGTTGTGGTTCATGTTCGTAAGTTAGAATGACACTTATTGAAAGCCCCAAACCACGTAAAACATGCAAAGAAAGTAGAGGCGTCTAACTTTGTTTTGCAGGGGTGTGCAGTGATGTGATATGGCCATGATTGTGATTATATTTGATGTATGCAATGTTCCTTATTGTAAGTTGGCAACCGGCAGGAGCCATATGGTTGTTTTTAATTTATGTTAAGACCCGCGTGTCTATTCAAAGTAGTTGTAATAGTTGAATCCGGTGGACGACAACCATGGAGAAGCGTCATTGACCTTGATGCAATGCCGATGATGATGGAGATCATGTTCGTGCTAGAAGATGGAGATCGGAAGCACAAAGAAGAAAAGGCCATATCATATCACATATTATGAATTGCATGTGATGTTAATCCTTTATGCATCTTGTATTGCTTAGTAGATTTACGGTAGCATTATAAGATGATCCCTCATGCACATGAATTTCAAATCATAAAGTGTTCACCCTTAGTTAGCACCGTTGCTAAAGCTTGTTGTTTCAAACACCACATGATGATCGGAGTGCTAGATTACGCAAGTGTATACAACGTGAGCAAGCCAGATTTGCTCATGCGTAAACTAAGGTTTGATCTTGACGAGCCTAGCATGTATGACATGGCCTCGTGAACACGGATTACCGAAAGGTAGAGCATGAGTCATATAGTAGATATGATGAACATGTCGATTGTTCGCCATTGAAGCTATATCAACTCTCGTGATGATCGGTTTTGATGTGGTGGATTTGGTTCGTGTGATCACTAAAACAATGTGAGGGATATTGTTTTGAGTGGGAGTTCACCTAGATTAATTTGATTATTAATTAGAACTCAATTTATCATAAACTAAATCAAAGTTAATTTGCATAGTTGTTGTAGTCATTGGCATCCGCTACCACCGCGCTTAGTTATAATTGAGATGATAGAACTATATAATTCGTTAATTTACTTTACTTAACCGGTATCGTATTGTTTTGAAGTGTTAATATAAAGTTTAAAAGTCCTATTGCAAACTTTCAAGAAGTTCCGTTACTCCATGAAGTTTAATAATTGGTATTAAATCAAGAGTGACAATTCCAAGAGTTAGTATATGAGTATCATGTTTGTCTCCATGATTCTTGATATTCAAAGAATTCTCTTAATATCAAGGTTATCTAGGATCTGAAAGAGTTATTTGAAAACCATGATGTGTGGAAGATATTGTGATATCTCAAACAAAGTTTTGGTTGCAACATGATAGAGTATAATATGGCAAAAGTCATGTTCTCATATTTGATGAGAATTTGCAAAAGGTTGGAGACACTTGTTGTCCCGATCCTCCAAAAGGTTTTGGATAGCAACATTATACTCATAATTCATCGTTATAAGCTAAAAGTAGCTTGATCATGGACGATTCCATGTTAAGGGTGAATATTTGATGTAGGTAAAATGTTTACTACACCAAGAGATTACTAAAGAAAGGAATTTGAAAGAACACCAAACATTTGATGATGGTGATCTACTTCAAAGTGCAAGTCCAAAGACATTGGTATTTAACTATACACGCTTTGGACTATATGTCATATGTATGACTCCTTGTTGATGTTGATAGATTCTTTCAAACAATAGGAAATCTTGAAAGAGAATCTCATAAATATATGGCGAAAGGAAAAGACTAGAATTGTTCAGTTTAAGTATATAGATGATATACATGTTATGGCTATATTCTTTGCTTATTAAACAATGTGGTTCTTAAGTATTTAATACTGAATTTGTTGGTATGAATCGTCATACGAAAACAATGTAATTCATGAACTACAATGGCCTAAGTAACTAGCAAAGAATATGTGATGATGTTCATCGAGAACAAATAAAGGGTTATTGTGTTGCTCGTTAAACATCAAAGCTTGCCTTCAAGATTTGTTTTATCAGGTATTATGAGAACAAAAGGGTTGTTCAAATAATTGCCGTAATCCATAAAATATGGATGATTCACAAAATCTCGTTGGAGAAATCACGTCCATAAAACTAGTGCTAAAAATGTCGAAAGACAAATTGATTGAAAGGTCACTTAGGAAGTGACATCGCCGTTTAAATTATATTGGAAAGAACACATGAAGAAACTCCATGTGGATGGAATTTTGGAGTCTTTTGATTTTGATCACATGACGCTTGTGAAACTTTCCTAGAGATAATTAAAACTTCGCTCACAGGCCAAAAGGAACGAATGACTAGCTTATTGGAAATTGTACATATTGTTGTACAAAGACCATCATGTGTAGTCAAAAGCGATGGATTTCAACTTCATATGCTTTCTCCAAGAATTTGAGTGAATATTTGAATATTTACTTAATAAGGATAAAGTATGAAACACTTGAAAAGTTCAAAGACTTTCAAGATGAAGTGCAAAATCATAGTAACAAGAATATAAATAGTTTATGATAAAGATCATAAAGGGAGATATTTGAGTTACAGAGTTTAGCATAATACCTAAGATTTAAGGAATTGTTCCGTGGATTTGCATTTCCCGAAACACCATAAGGGTATGGGGCGTTCGAGGTATGTAATTAAACCTTGTTTGACATGGTAAGATCAAAGGTATAATTCATAAAAACTGCCATTATATTTTAAAGATTAAAAGCTTTAGAGATTACCGTTTTTCCACTGAAAAGAGCTCCATCATAATCCGTTGAAATGACACCATATAAAGTTATGGTTTGGGATAAAACCCAAGTTGTCCTTTCTTAAACATTGGTATGCTTTGCATAAGAAAGATGTTTTGCAACCAAAGTCGGATAAACCTGTCTTTGTATGTTATTTCGAATAACTGTTAAGTATTCCTCCATAACACCAGAGACAAAAGTGTTTGTCACTTAAAACGTCAAGTTTCTTTGAGAAGGAATTTTTCGTGAAAAGTTAAGTGGGAGGACAATAGAACTTTGATAAGGTTAAAAGAACCTTAGCTATATGTGCAGAGTTGCGCAGCGCCGAAAAGTGTTCCGAAGGCAGCAACAAAGCTCATGGCTCACGTACCTCAAAGGTTGTGGTCACGAAGATCTAAGTTCCTATTGAAACAAGTAGATCGGGTAAACAATCAAATACCAAGATTTGAGGGTTGAATCATTATTTGAGAATAATGAACCGACTACATGCAAAGAAGCGATGATGGGCCCTGACTCCGTCAAATGGCTTGAAGCCATAAAATCCGTGATAGTTCCATACACGAGAAATCAAGTTTTGAACTTGAAGGACCCTCGAGAAAGGTGTAAGACCTTACAGTTGTGTTTGGATCTATAAAGAAATAGACATGGATGTTTCACATCTATGAAATAGTCGACATGTTGGGAAAGAGTTCACAACAATGTTCAAAGGTTGTATATGACAAGATTTGATCTTTCATAAGCGATGTTTAGTCTAGACGGATTAATGTAGCAACCACTACATATAAATTTTGTTATATGGTAGTTGAATAAACAAAACAAGTTCTTCTAATAGAATTGTTACCTAGGACGTGTGCATGACGCGGTCCAAAGGGTTTTGTTAAATTCAAGGATGCTAAAACATATGCAAACTTCAATGGTTGAAGTAAGCGTGAGTTGGAATCTTCACTATGATGAAACCGTTAAAGGAGTTTTAAAAGTTCATTAGAGACAATGAAGATGCTTGCATTTGCAAGAAATTAAGTGGGAGCGCTTAAGACATATTTCTAATACATTATGTGGAGGACATATTGTTGATTAGAAAAGATGTATCTTTATTAACACATATTAAGAATTTCATCCCGATGAAAGACTTAGGCAAAACCCAAATATTTGGCATCAATAGACGCTAATATGGTTGTGCTGTATACATAGACAAGATATTGAATGAGTTCAATATAGAAACTACAAGAGAGGTTCTTGTCACACGTAAAGGATTGAATAAGTTCAATGTTGATGATATATTCAAGTGTATTGACATTTGGTAAAGTGAAACAAATAATCAAGTATAGATTGATACTTGATGTATGAAATCACAAAGAGTATTTATATCAATCATACTGTGATATGTACAAATCCAGATATGTCCTATGCTCTAAATGTTGTGAGCATATACCAGAATGATTCATAAGATGATCATTGGACAATAGTAAGGATATTCTTATGATCTTTTGGAAGAACTAAGAGTATTATATTTGTAGAAGTGACAAATAGATGGTTAGTTCATTGTAAAAGTACTACATTGATACTAGCTTTGTCACAAAGTACAAATTAAGTTTATCTCAATCTAAACTAAGGGTGGCACAATATAATGGAATGTGAGTTCCATAATGGATTTGGATGAGTTCCAAAGTTAAGACATTGTGATGATACTACAACAAAAGGCTAAGTATATGACTGCTATTATAGCAGCAAAAGAGGGCATTTGTGTCAAGTAGTTTGTTATCAAACTAGGTGTAGTTCATGAGGATAATACTATGAAGATATATTGTGCGACAATATTATCAACATGTTTTAACCCCAAAGAACTAAAGGTCACACCGAATGACCAAATTCATACAAAGCCATCTCATTAGAGAATGAGTGATGCGAGAGACGCAAAGACATGCAATTACACACGGACTGAAGTGTCAAGATCCAAGATCAGTTGACCACTAGCAATCGTGTACATACAACACGGAAAGCCATAGGTGTTGAATACACAAAGGTTTGAAACTAGATTATTGACTCTAGTGCAAGTGGGAGACTGTTGGAGATATGCCCAAGAGGCAATAATAAAGTGGTTATTATCATATCTTCACACTTATGATAAATGTTTACATACCATGCTATAATTGTATTAACCGGAAACATTAATACTTGTGTGATTTGTAAACTAAAATAAGAGTCCCTAGTATAGCCTCTTGTTAAACTAGCTTGTTGGTTAATATATGATCATGGTTTCCGATCATGAACATAGAGATGTTATTAACAACAGGATCATATCATTAGGAGAATGATGTGATGGACATACTCCTATAAATAAGCGTAGCATAAAGATCAAGTCATTTCAATAGTTCAATTGCTATATGCTTTCTGATACATAGTAACCTAATTCCTTCGACCATGAGATCATGCATATCACCTTTACGGATGGATGCTTTGATGACATCAAACACCACACCGTGAATCGGGTGGTTATAAAGGTGGCATTGAGTGTTCGGAAAGTATTGGTTGAGACACATGGATCAAGAGTGGATTTGTCCATCCACATGACGGATAGATATACTGGGCCCTCTCGGTGGAATGTCATCCAATTAGCTTGCAAGCATGTGACTTGGTCACAAGGGATCACATATCACGGAACGAGAAAAGAGTACTTATCAAGAACGAGGTTGAACTAGGTATGCGAGATACCGACGATCATAACCTCGGATAAGTAACATATCGTGAGACAAAGGGAAATTGGTATCGTATGTAAGTGGTTCATTCGATCGCAAAGTAATCGTAGAAATATGTGGAGCCATATGAATTTCAGATTCCTCTATTGGTTATTGTTCGGAGAAGTGTCTCGATCATGTCCGCATAATTCACGAACCGTAGGGAGACACACTTAAGGATTGACGTTGTTTGAGTAGTTATGGTATTATGAGAAAGAGACCGAATGTTGTTCGAGTCTCGATGGGATCCGGATATCACGAGGTGATCCGGAATGGTCCGGAGAATAAGATTCATATAAGGAAAGTCCTGCTTTGAGTTCGGGAATGATTCCGGTGTTTTCATCGGGAATGTTCTGGAAGGTTCCGGATTGTCCGGCACTCCGGGGGGGGAGGGGTACATGGATGTGTCATTACATATTGGAATGATTGCATCATGTACTAAGTGTTCTTGCTGTCCCAAATAAAGGATTAAATTGAATCCTAAAACAGAAAAGTCAAATGTCCAGTTTGAAAGTCAAACGGCTAAAACAAGAAACTGGGAAACAAGAAAGAGGAGTTGAAACCGACTTGAGGGAGGAGTCTCCTCCCAAGCCGCGCCACCACCAAGGCCGACTTGGGAGGACTCCTCCTGGCGCCGCCCCCACCCATAAAAGGAGGGCAGCTCCCTCCTAGATACACAACTTTCTACCTCTAAATCTCCGGTTTAGAGCCGCTTTTGGTTTAGAGCTTCTAATTGCTTTAGCCAGCGTTTAGAGCCTTCTAATTGGTTTAGAGCCTTCTAATTGGTGTGTCTAATTACTAGACCACTAATAGCCTCTCTCATAAGCTCCACCATACTCTTGCCGCTTAAGACGAAGCCTCATGGGATTTCCCCTCTACTTAGGTACCACGCCGTTGTCAGCCCGGAATCGCGAGGAGAGTGCTACAACCTCCGCTTCTTTGGAACAAGGGAGAGGAAGGTCTTCGAAAATCGAACGTGTGACCGATCAAGGGAGCGCCAGGAACGTGGCCGAAGGATCGTCTACACGATCTTGAGATCGGAAAGAGTACGACTACATCACCCACGAGAATCTTCTCTCGTTAACCGCTTTGGAATCTTCGAGGGTAAGTTATTCCATCGACTCGTTGCTACAATCTAGTAGATAGATCTTGGCTTGTTTGTTTGTATGCGATAGAAAATTTTTGTTTTCCATGCTACGAACCCCTACAAATCCATGCCTGAATGCTTTGGCCACTAAAGCTCTGGACGAGGCGTGATGCCCGCATTCTCCCTGATGTATATCTAGGAGGATTTCCTGGCCTTCTGCCGAGTCAACACATCTTTGCAGCACACTTGTGACGCTTCTTTTATACAACTCATTGTTTATGATTGTATAAGCCTTTGCTCTTCTTACTGTCTGTCTAGCCAGTACCTCATTACTCGGCAAAATTGCATCCTTAAGGAAGGAAAATATGGGTTTCGCCCATGTCGGCATGATTTTCTCTAGGATAATTTCACTATCTATTTCCATATTTTCCGCCGACATAACAAACTCGGATTTTTCCATATCCATTCGTGCGATGGCCGGGTTTACTTTCGGAAATTCCGGGTTACATTCTTTGTCAACTTCCATTGGCATAGTATCTTCTCTTGATTCTGCCGAGATATAAATGGACTCGGACTCTGGTGATGGTGCTATTGATGGTTTTCTTAGGTGCTCTAGGGCGATACCCGGGGGAATTGATTCCTAGTTGATCCGAGTTTTGACATCGTGTCTGCAACGTCATTTTCTGCCAGAGGTATATGATGAAACTCACATCTGTCGAAGTATCCACTGATTTTTTGCACATGGAATCTATATAGGGCCATATTCGCATCTAGCGCGTCCCAATTGCCTGATACTTGTTGTACTACTAAATCTGAATCCCCGTAACATAGGATCCGACGTATGCCAATCTCTTTTGCCACCTTTAACCCATGGACGGGTGCTTCGTACTCGGCTACATTATTTGACGCGGCGAAATGTATTTGCAGTACATATTTCAGCTGATCTCTTTTTGGCGAGGTTAACACTATCCCTGCCCCCAAGACATTCCTCAGCTTGGAACCGTCAAAGTGCATTGTTCAATAATTCGGATCTGGTAATGGCGGCTCATATTGTACCTCGGCCGAATCCACAAAGAAGTCTGCCACCGCCTGAGATTTGATTGCGTCTCGCCTATCAAATTGCGGGGCATAAGGTGATAACTCTATTGCCCATTTTGCTATTCGGCCACTGGCATCTTTATTGCTCAATATATCGGCTATGGGTGCTTCACAAATCACTTTTATCGGATGCTCCTCGAAGTAATGTTTAAGTTTTTTCGCCGACATGTATACTCCATAAGCCATCTTTTGGTAGTCCGAGTAGTTCTGTTTTGAGGCTGATAATACCTCGCTTAGGTAATATACCGGCCTTTGTACCGACTTATCATCTTCATTCCGTTCCACGACAACCACCGCGCTTACCACTCTGTTAGTGGCAGCTACATAAAGTAACATAGGCTCCTTTGATAATGGAGAGGCCAGAATTGGTGTCGTGACCAACATCTTTTTTAATTCATGAAATGCGTTATCTGCTTGCGGTGTCCAAATGAACTTATCAGATTTTTTCATCAGTTGATATAGAGGTAATGCTTTTTCCCCCAGCCGACATACAAACCGACTAAGCGAGGCCAGGCAACCCGTGAATTTTTGTACATCATTTAGACACCTCGACAGTTCCATTCTTTCAGCTGCTCGTATTTTAGTTGGATTTGTCTATATACCTCGGCTGGATACGAGAAAACCGAGTAATTTCCCAACCGGGACACCGAAGGTACATTTTCCCGGGTTAAGCTTCATTCGGAATCTTCTCGGGTTTGCGAATGTCTGCCGAATATCATCCAGGAGTGTTTTACTTTCTTTGGTTTTTATAACCACATCATCCACATATGCTTGCACATTTCCCCTATCTGGTCATGTAGACACTTTTGCATGCATCTCTAGTATGTTGCTCCTGCGTTGCGCAGGCTGAATGGCATGGTACGATAGCAATAAGCCCCGTACGGGGTAATAAACACAATCTTTATTTGATCGGCCGGATTTAACGGTATCTGGTGGAAACCAGAATACGCGTCTACAAATGACAACAGCTCACAACCAGCGGTCGAATCAATGACTTGGTCCAACCTAGGTAAAGGAAAAGGATCTTTGGGACACGCCTTGTTTAGGTTCGTGTAATCAATACACATTCGCCATACGACGGCTACATTTGGGTCATCCTTTTTCTTTTCTATGAACACCGGATTTGATAGCCAATCCGGATGAAATACTTCCATGATGAACCCGGCCGCCAGGAGCCGAGCTATCTCACCCCTATTATTTTTCTCCTGTCTTCGGCGAAGCGGCGGAGAGGTTGCTTCACCGGCCTTGCTCCTGGCCTTACATGCAAAGAGTGCTCAGCCAACTCCCTTGGCACACCTTGCAGGTCTTGAGTTGACCAAGCAAAGATATCCCGATTCTCACGGAGGAAGTTGGTGAGCTCGCCTTCCTATTTGGCATCTAGGCCGGCGCCAATCGTGATGGTGCGCTCTGGGAACTGCTCATCTATCTGGACCTTTTTTGTCTCCTTAGTCGGCTGGAAAGAAACACTCCCATGTGGGTTGGCTAACGCTGGCATATTCAATACTGGCCGAGCCGCTACCTCCTGAATCCTTCTTTTTTCTCTTGCAATCACCAATGACTCGGCCAGGTTTGATCCGACCGAGGCACATTCCATCGACTTCCTGTAATCTCCTGGTACTGTTATCATCCCTTGTGGTCTGGGTAACTTCATTTTCAAGTAAGTGATGTGGCAGCTGCTCATGAATTTTGCCAATGACGGCTGCCCGAGTAAAGCATGATAACAACTTTCTAGATCCACCACCTCAAACTCTAAATTTTCCGCTCTGTAGTTATCCCTTGTGCCGAATAATATATCTACTCGAACCTTCCCAATGGATTCGCATGAAAGTCCCGTCACTATTCCATGGAATGTGGTTCTCATGGATTGCAGCATATTCTGCTATATTCCGAGTTTATGCATTGTATCTTTGTACATGATATTGATACTGCTCCCATTGTCAATGAGTAATTTTGAAAATTTCACATTAATGCTGGGCCCGACAAAAGTCGGATCTAGTACGAGTGCGTACGACTCTGGATTTGGCATTATTTTGGGGTGATCCTTTATGCTCCAAGTTACTTCTTGATCTGACCAAGGTACATATCTTGGTACTGCCGGCATAACTGCATTCACTTCCATATGCCGGTATTTGTATACTTTACTGTCTTCTTTGTACTGTGAACATGCAATATGATTGATGATGTTCCCTGTAATCATTGCGTCCATTATTTTCAGGGTTTGTCCTTCCATCCTGACCCTGATTTATCACTTGATGCACTGCATCTCTCCGGTCCGAGTTATCATACCTCGGGGAAGGAGGGGTAACAATAACTATGTGCATTTGCCCCAGTCAGTTGCGGCTGCTGCTGCTGATGTGCCTGATGAGAAGGTGCTTCCATGCCCGTTGGGTTCCCGATTGCATTTTTCATCCAGGCGCATTGCCGAGTTGTATGATTAGCCGGCTTGGCTGGGTTTGGAGTGTGAAACTTACACGGTTGATCCAACATGGATTCAAACGTGTACTTCGGCCTTTCCTACCACTGCTTCTTACATTACGGTGTCCATTGTCTCTTCCTTCATTCCTTGGTGTCCATTCTTTGAGGACCATTCTTCCGCCACGATTTACGTGACTCGGCTGATCTTGCACTACCGCTGCCACCTGATTGGAGGCATATCTGTAATCCGGTCTTTCCTCTCTTCTTCTACCTCTGAACTCGTTGCGCCTCGATGATCCGGCCGCATCTCTTGCATACTGATCTTGGTGCTCCCGATGCTCTGCCGACATCAGTTCTGGTTGCGTCGGATCACCCAATGCATATGAATCTGCTATCCTGATGGTTTCTGCCAAAGTGGTTGGCATATCTCTTTGCAGTCTCTGCCACAAGACACTGGCATATCGGCATCCTTGAGCGAACCAAGCTATCGCTTGAGATTCTATAAGTCTCTCGCATGAGTTCCTAAGGTTACACCACCGAGTTAAGAATTTTCTGTCTGTCTCATTCAGTCTCTGCTTGCACATTGCTAGCTGCTGTGGCATGTTTGGTCTCTTGTAAGTACTGGTGAAGTTGCTGACAAACATCTCTTCAAAATCTAGCCAGCAGTTGATACTTCCCGCTGGCAGATTGTTCAGCCATACTCTGGCTGGTCCTTCCAGCATTTGCGGTATAACACCCTCAGAATCGACCCTATGCAAGTTTTAGCGAAACCCGCCAAACCCGCATAGAAACGATTCAAAGGTGCCCACCAGGCACTTTCGTGCGGGTGGAAAACGAAGTAATAACATTACACAACAGTCCTCGATGGGACCCACAGAACAGATATATATATACAACACGACTCCATGAGTCAAGAATACAGATACAAGGTACAAAGATCCAAATCACCTTGAAAATGATACAGCGTCCGACTACGGACAAGATGCAAATGGGGCTAAGAGCCCTGAAGAATAACCAATGGCGTCCATAACCCCGCCAAAGCGGAAGGGTAACCACCTAACGACGTCGATCTCAAAACCTTAAACAAAAGGGTGCCGACAAAGGGCAAAGGAAAAAGAAGAGCGTCGATCGAGGCGATGCAGCGAGGCTAGAATTCGCGGTCCTCGCCTAAATAGGTATGGTGGATCGAGCGGCAATGACATGCACTATACAACCTATAGAGACTCGATATAATCAAGGCTATCAGAGGGGTAAGAAAGATCTATTCGGATCCAACCTGAATCTTACACCAAACAATCCCATCCTGGTATTTCCCCCTCGAGACCAAACGAGGAAGTCCACCGAGGAACTCACACAGTTGGCAGTTTTATTTATTCAGTTATCGTTGCAGCAATTACTAGTCAAGTATAGATGATCATCGTGATATAATAAGCAGTGGGCAGTTTTAGTTAACCATTCCGTTGTAGTTGCGACACTTACTAGTCAAATACAATTAGCATGAGACAACCCAAAACCCAGCAGTTGTTGGTACTTTTATTAGCCATTCCGTTATAGTTGCAATACTTACTAGTCAGATACAATGGTCGCAAGCGACAATCCAAACAAGCAATTGTTGGCAGTTTTATTTAGCCATTCCATTATAGTGAAGCTGATTACTAGTCATTATAAAGTCAAATTTATAGCACTACTTTAGTTATATATGTCTATGATCGAGATACTGTGCTCCAAGTCGTCCATAACCGCGGACACGGCTTCTCGAAAAGATTTAACCCTGCAGGGGTGCACCAAAGTATCCACACGCACTTCGACCCTTTTTGCCAGATCAGTTAACATACACCCATCGGTATGTCGGCGGGGCCTAAGGCATGACGTCTCCGAGACCTAAAGCAAGCACGGGGGGCCACCCCACTAAGTCTACCCGCAACGAAGTCGGACGGTCTCCGAGACGGACTTAGGGTTTGCGACAGTGGCTGTAAATGACAGGAAACCCCAAAACTGGGCCTGTCGATACCGCGAAAACACTCCGCTTCCAAAACAGTACAGGTGCTCCTCACACAATCGTAAATAAAGCAGTAAAGCATGGCATAAGTACAGGATAGTAATAAAGCCCCAAACTACTTGTGGCCCCCAGTATAATACTTTGAAATCAGGTACTAAATCGATGGGGGGCCCATATCTCCCCACATGTGGTTAGAGCGCTCGATCTCGGAACAGGTGTCAAGAACTCGGGGTCCTACGGGACACAAGTGGACGGTTAACAACCAAATAACATCTGTTGCCCACCTGTGCCTCTGCTTACCTACTTCAATTTTAGTTATTAAACAATAATTAAAGTGAACGATAAGTAAAGCCATGATCATCTCCAACATCAAACATACGACAATACTCCAACAACTGAGGTACTTGACGACACGCAACAGCACTTGAGCAAGCGACTACGACGCGCAAGTCAAACTAGCTACCGAACCACAGGTAATAGGATGTGTCCAAGGCAATATAGGACTGCAAGGGATATCACGGATACGGAAACTAGAGCATCGCAACACAGATAGCAATAGGTCAACAGGAGGGAATAAATACTATAAAAGTAAGATAGGTAGAAAGGGGGATATGCTCGCCTGAAAAACATTGTCGAAGGTTCATCCGAAGATTGGGTCGACACTCGCATCAACTCAACGGCCTTATCCGCGAAGAAGCAAACCACTAGAATAAACACCGGATGCAATATTTAATACTACGGTAGAAAATCGGGCATGATGCATGTATGATGCATGACATGGCAAGGATGCGATGCAATGGGGAAATATTAAGTGGAACCGGGGTCCCGACAATTAATTGATAGGTTCATGTTGTTTAGATACCCCGCAATTTAAATGTTGTTTTATCAAGACAAAAGATAGCACCGGTTCGCTACACAAATTTAAATGAGGCCGATATGAGACTAGATTTGCCCGCATATGGGCCCCATATTTAATTATACGGTGAATCGGCATAAGGCCCCCCAAACCACATGACAAGTATGCATGCATGAACAATTTAATATGCAATAATTTGATATATAGAATTTATAAAATAGGGCTCGGAAAAAGGTGCACACATTAGGGGTTCGGCGATCTTGGTCCGGGGTTCGGTCGTCTCAGGTCCAGGGTTGACGTTCGGTCTCGGGATCGTTCTCGGATCTGAGTAGATCTTGTCGCATCCGTGGTCTTCGGCCATGTTGTCGGTCTTGTCGTCTCACGCGGAGATCTTGGCGTCGAGGAGAAGGTCTTGGCGTCAGGGTTCGTCTTCAAATCCGGAAGGATGTCTTGCGGTTTCCGTGAAGGCGATCTTGACGCGATGCCGTGGAGTAGAACTTGTCGTCCGTCTCTTGTCGGTGGGAACTTGGCCGATGGTTTTGGTCCGGAATAAGCACTTGGCGTTTCATGTCGACGTTCTTGGTCCGAGGTCATCGCCCTCTCGATGATCTTGGGTTTTGCGGCTCCACTTTCGATGACGATCTTGTTTTAATTGCGGAGCCTTGGAAGATCTTGTCGACATCAATGTTGCTCCTATGCAACGCGTCTTGTTCTCGTTCCGAAGGTCTCAATTGTGGCAACACCTCAACACCACGGTTACCCTCTTAACAAAACGGGCCAACACACGCAGTGCGAGGCAGGCGAGGCGGTGGGCGGGCTCGGGAGGGGCAGTGCGAGGGGCCACGGCGAGGACGCTGTGGCGGGGCTCGGAAGGAAGAACTCGACGGAAGACGCCGGTCGGGCTTGGCGACGGAGGTTAGGGGAGCATGGCGGCGGCAGCCGGCGCTGATTGTTGCGGGGAGGCGAGGGCAGGTCGGGCCGACGGCAGCGGAGGCGGAGAAGCACGCGCAGCGCAGAGGACGGAGGCGGGCTTGGGAGGAGAAGCCGGCGAGGAGGCGGCCCGGCGGAAGGGGAGGCCGGCAGGCGGTGAGGCGACAGGAGGACGGCGGGCGGCGTGAGCGCGGCCGAGGTGGCGCAGCGGCAGCGAGGAAGGGCGGAGGCCATGGCGAGGAGCGGAGGAGGTGAGAGGCAGCGGGCGGCGGCGGAGGTGGAGAGAAGCGGTGGCGGGCAGACGGGTGCGAGGCAGCGGCAGGGGCGGCTCCGGCGAGGAGGGCGGGCGGGCGCGGAGGCGGAGACGCTGGAGGGAGGAGCGCCGAGGGAGGCGAGGTGGTGGAGGCCGGCACTGCATCGGGCATGGGGAAGCCACGCGGCCTGAGGCGATGGGCGGGAGCTCGGGCCGGCGGGGCTCGAGGCAGAGGGGTGGTGAAGGGGAAGGGTGGTCGCCGGGGCTGGGAGAGAGAGGGAGGAGGGAGACGCGGGGAGAGAGGAGGGAGGTGGGGGGAGTGGCGGGTCCCGCGGGTGGGGTGGGTCGCGCGGGGCCAGGTGAGAGGAGGGAGGTGGGGGGAGTGGCGGAGACAAACAATGCATGATGATGACGATGCAATGCACAAAAACAACGCGATTTTCTAGTAGTGGTTTTGCGGGATGCCACATGCGGGACATATCTTACTGCCCATCGCAAGTTCCCAACATCTATGTTTACTGCAGTAGCATAATCAATCAACCAATCCTGTGGTTTGGTGCTCCCATTGTATGTTTTCGTGCCCCTTGCCAGCTAAAAATTCGGCATTGGTGGTTCGCCCATGATCCGAGGTCCAAAACACGCCGGACCAGGCGGACCCTGCTCTTCTAACAACTCGGACCGATACAACATGTCCAGTTTTAATCTTGCATCATTTGACGGTAAGTCTTTGTACATGATTCTCTCCTGCATTCCATAATGGTTATTTCCATCATGCCTTGCATACTCCATATCTGAGTAACCATCGTTGTACCTCTCATTTTCGTGATTATGGTGAGCTGGTCTCACTTCTCGTTCTTGCCGAGGTTCATACCTCGGCTGAGGATTGGGCGGCGGGTCCCTTCTTCCTTCCGTCGGGATTTCATTCTCATGATTTCTTCTTCTGAGGTCTCCATTACCTCGGCTTCCGTTGCCTTTAGTGGCATGGACGGGTTTTTTTTCACCACCGTTACCTCGGCTTCCATTGCCTCTGTTCTTATTGACCTTTTCAGCTACCGCTGGATCATACGGTACAATTTGCTTATTTCTTTTTCCTGAAGTTACTGCTTTATCTTTTCGCCCGTTGTTTCTGGGTGAGGATGTTGCTGTCATTGATAGGGCAGGTGCTGCTCCAGCCGAATGAACCATGCACGAGGCTCCCGGTCTCGCCGGGTCAGCCCTAAGCATTTCTTCATTTTGCTGGTTCGCAATGCGTACCAGCTCATTCACTCTTTCTTGTTGCTTTTGCCGGGCTTCGCCGGTTAGTCCTTCCAATTCTAATGCAGCGGCATTAGACGCCCTTAGGTTCTTTGCCGGGGTGCTATACCTCGGCAAGCCTAGGTCTACTGAGTCTGCCTTGTGAGTCTCATGTTCTTTGTTGATATCATCCATGAGATTTTTTTCCTCTCAATCTTAACTCATCTACTCGCTCTGGGGCCATATCTAGCTTATTTGCCTTGGCATATTCTCGCAGGGTCCTATTCAGGGACTCCCGCAAGGCCGACACATTTTTTGCCTCTACCAGTACTTTTTGCCTGGTCTCTTCTAACTCTGCCTAAGCATTGGCCGCATCAAGTATCGGCGCTACGGGCGTGGTTAGATTATCTATAGTTGCCTGGAGAATATTTTCTGGTCTTTCCAGAGGTGGCCATCTTACCCTTGGTGCCTTCGGGGTTGTCTCCTGCACCTCGGCTGGCTTGGCTGCTGAAGGATCTACCTCTGTGGGCTGTGGAGCTGCTTGCTTTGTGGTCACTTGTCCTCCCGGCGTCGGGTCCTTGCTTGATCCGGCGCCTCCTGCTGCTGCCTGTACCCCGGCTGCGACCATCACCTCGACGCTGCTGGCGGGGCGTTCTCCACGCGAACCGTTTGCGGCGCTGAGGGGGGCTCTCCTGCAACAATAACTCGGTGAGGATAAACGCAGGGGGTGTCGATGCCGACGTAGATATGGTGCATGCCCAAGTTGATGAAGACGTCGTTGCGCGGAGGAGCTTTTCTCCTGAAGCTGCCTGCGTTATCGCTGACATAGTCACAGAGATCAAATCTCTGGACTAAGGGCCAGTTCTTTTGCCAGCTTAAAAAATAAGCTGCCCCCTCCCCAGCTTCTCTCATAATCCACATGGCTTATTAGTCAAAGCTTCTCAATTAGTTATGAGATAATTAGTTTGGAAGCCCCAACCGATAAGCTGAGCGGCTTATGAGAGAATCTGGGGAAGAGGCAGCTTATTTTTTAAGCTGCCAAAAGAACTGGGCCTAAGCCAGAGACAACGCGCTCGCCGGTGTAGATGAAGTTTCCCGTTCGGATCTTGACTCCAGCTAGCACCGCTGCTGGCCCCATGGTGGGCGCTAACTATCGTGGTGGTGGCACGGCGGATGCCATGGGTAGGCTAAAGTATGGGGCCTATGGATGATAATGGGATCCGGGGAGGGAAGATGTAGTTACTTCTACACACAAATGACTAACATACATATCTTTATTTCTCCTCTCTTGGGCTTCAAGTGCTCCTCGGGCTGTTGGCAGGAAGATGAGAAGAACTACACGAGCCTTATGGCGTTGAATGAATCGATCCCCCTCTCAGGAGTCCATGTCCCTCCTTATAAAGGGGTTCCTTGGCTCCTTCTAGGGCTGACGTGGCAAGAATATTCTTGGAATATTCTTGTCCCAAAGTGGTAACTCGGCGAGCTCTTTTCCGTGTCTCCCTTCTATCGGCGGCAAGGTTCTAGAGGGCCTCACATGTACGCTTCGGGATTCCTCACTGTCACCTCCGTGACGCCTGTCTGCCCCTCTGCATCTCTGCTCTTTGTCCTTAGCGCTTGGCTCTGTCTAGATTCCTCCTATAGCAGCTAGGGTTTGACCTTAGGCACCTCCTTCTCCCGCAAGCTTCGCGTTACTCGGCCTTGCCTTAGATTACTCGGCTCGACCTTTACCTGCATTCAAGTTGTACATACATACTCGACCGACTTAACTCGTATGTCGGCCGGATCAGGTATCGCGCCCTTCGTAGGTATCATGGCCGTGCTTATCTTGGCCGACTTTTACAGGACTCGGCCGATATAAACAGTAACTCGGCATATGATAGGGGAAACTCCTTTTATCCTCCCCTGTCTTGACCCTATCAAGGGTCACCTCCCCAACACCCCCCGTCTCACTGACGCGTGGGGACAGCAACTTAACCAGCCCGCTTAAGCGCTATGCGTAGCAGGCCGACCCATTTTCTCTTCCCGCGCAGCCCACTCGTTTGAATTTGGATTTTTCCATTTTTATTCAAACACAGTTATGTACCTAGTTTCAAAAATCAACCCAGTTTGATTCAGTGAACCAAACTGAATGAATCCAATTTTGTTAGAAAGGTCTGGAAGTGCTGAATCCAAGTCCGTTGGATTCAAATCTTTTGGATCTGTAGATCACCCTTGGTAAAAATAACAAGGCAAATGCTTTTCTGCATTCAAACATTTTTCAAATTTAAACCATAATAGCTTTTGAGTTGATTCCAACTCTCAAAAATCACAATTGATCATACCTTTCAGAATATATAAAACTATATGGGTTTACTTCCAGAAATAATGTTCAAGTAATAAAAGAATGCCACATAGGCATTTCTAGTCACTTATTTTAATTAAAATAAAATGTTAAACCTTATTAAATTGTGACACCACTTGAAATCACATTCCCATGGACTGAATTATGTGGTGATGACATGTGTCAACATGATCCCATGTTTGGTTTGGAGAATTTTAAATCTTAAGTAGTTTTTCAATGAGTAGAAATTACTTTTCTAAAAATAAAATCATTAAGGCAAGTGCTTGTAATGTTAGTGATGATGCTAGATCATCTATAGAAACCCTTTGTGTGATGATTGAAAGTAGTTAAGTATTGTTTGGTGATTGTGTACCTCGTATTTATTTATATACACTAGTACCGACCAAGGATACGAGGAGGAAGGAGGATACTACGAAGAAGAAGCCGAGGAGAACTTCAACCACTGCTCTGCACAAGGCAAGCCCATACTTGCAAGCCTAATACTAATAGTTGAATGTGCAAGCTAATACTTGCTTGTTACCATGCCAACCATATGCCTTAAGCATATATGATTATACCCACTTGATAACTCAAACCTAGTTTTACTTGCAAGCTTTCTACTTTATTTCTTTATCAAAGCTTTCTTTTAGAGTTTACTTAAGTAACTTGTAGATACTAGAAAGATAACTGAAGGTTGCATAAAGGGCATAAAATTTGGCCTAAGCTAGATAATCTTGATGTCATCCTAAGGCATGAGATTTAACTGAGTTAAACTCCACTAGTTTACCACCCCTCTTTAGTACTCACCCCCACTTGTAGATGCTAGTGCTAAGCATAAAACTTGATCAACTTTAGATGGTAATACTTTGTGGAAAATGGTTATGAAAACCTTAGAATGATGGATCATTCTACTGATATGTTTTGACATATGTTTTCGAACACCAGATGATTTTGGTGATGAAAATGTTGAGGCATGATCCTTAGCCCTTTATAAAACTGATGGTTGTCTGGATGCAATACCATTCCAATTTTACCGTACAACCACAATACCCGAAGATTGGGTAGGGCTTGACTGGAAACTTATATACCTTAGTATTGGTTCCCTCGCGGCCAAGGTCTTAGCTGAGGCTACCTTGTGAAGATTGTCCACCTGTGCAGTACCCAAGATGACAGTTGGTCATGGTTGGGAGGCCAAACTCACATGAGAGGTGCCTATACTAGGGCGTGTAATTGAAAGGTTAGGATTGATTATCCGCATACTGAGTATGGTGAATTTAGGATTTGTTCCTGACGGATGTATCGAATGTTGTGGTGAAAGTGTACAATCTCTGCAAAGTGTCAAACTATTTGAATAGCCGCGTCCACGATTATGGACAGTTGGAGTGGCCATACCGTTCCCCCGTCAGATGTTTTCAAAATGACTTGTGAAATGAATTGAGATTTTGACTTGACCACAACAGAGTTGTGATATGAAATTCAAGTTCCCACCTAGTTGTTATAAAACTTCAACTAGTTTTTCTTACTTCTGAACTTAGTAGAGGTAAATCTGGATTTTTGAAAAACAACCCTAGAGCTTAGTGTCCTATTACCAAAACCCCCCTTCACTTGTTAGTATTAGTTTGCGGTACTTAAAGAGTACTCATGGCTTTGTCCCTGGCTATTCCCGTGGCCAGACTATGAAGAGGAGTACCAGGATGATGGACCCCAGGAAGGTTACGACAACTAGGATCATCTCCCCTCATCAGCATTGCCTATGACCCCGATGTTGGAGCTTCGCCTATGCTACCGTTATTATTACGTAATTGCGCTGCTTGAGTTGTATTAAGAACTGGATCATGAGATCCTTATTTGTGTAAGACCTTATGTATGGTTTGTAATGGATGATGTACTGTGATATCCAAATCTGTTATGTCTCATAAAAATGGTAATCCTGGGATTGCGATGTATGGCATATGGGCATCCGGATAAAAATCCGGGTGTTGACAAGTTGGTATCAGAGCCATCCTGACCATAGGAGACCCTAGTTAGACTGGACGTTTGAATCAAAAACTTAGTTTCAAAACCAAAGGAAGCAAATATTTACAAAAACTTATTCCCATTCTTATCACCTTTATTCTTTCATGAAAATTCATGTTCCTAAAAAAATCTTGCAAAATACATAAAATTTGACACACTTGATCACTCTACTAACTTACTCATCCTATATTCTTAATAGATGGACGTGAAGTACAACAAGTTTTATCAGTTGGCGAATGGAGGAGACCTTATCTTTGAGAGGGATTTGGACCAGCTTTCGGAACTTCTGGAGCGTCCGCACCCCGAGTTCTTCGGAGCTCAGCTCAATGATCAAGGAGGAGAAGATCTACAGTGGCTAATTGTTGCAAGTCTCCGAGGAAAGATTTAACCTCCCACTGCTGAGGGAATTCAGTTTACCTTAAGAGAGAACAACTAGCTCGATGGACTTGCCAGGGCCATGCAGGAAGCTCTTGCCCGTATGTGTGGGTAGAGTATCAACCAGATCAAGGGAACCCGCTTTGAGTTTTGCCCAAGGCGTGATGCTAATGGACAACCACTGGAAGCCCCATACCACCCGAGCTGAAGACTCAATTGGACCACCTTAGCTTCATGATGTACGATCATCAGCGGGAATTGGACAATTGTCGTGACTACTCCAACCACAAGTCCGCCATCATCAATACGAAGGATCAGACCATCGCCATGCTAGCAAAGGATCGCAAGTCTCGGCGCCGTCAGCTCGACAAGAAGGATCGCATCATTGCTCGCCTTCGCCACTGTATCTCGGCTTTGGAGGAGACCATCCACGAGAGAGACATGCAGTTGGAGGAAAGGGAGAATGCCGGAGAGGATCTTCGTGGAGACCCTTACTCCTATCTCAGCGATGATGATGATTTTCTGGAGGATCAGGCTATGGACTTCTTCATCGATGAGGAGTATTTCGCCTTCATCAATGACGATGATGATGAGGATGACGACTACACCGACTCTGAGGAGTAGTAGCACTTGAGCACTAGCGTAGTGAGTAGTGTTCGGTCCCACTGTATCGTAGTTTCCAGAATGGTTCCTAAAACCATTTGTTTACCTTTGTTGTGGTGTGTGTTGTATCGTGTGAATGAAGGAATGAAAAGAAAGTTGCTAGAAAATATGAGTTAAACTTTAAAAACTTTTCAAAGTCCCAGAACCTTAGAAATTTCCCTCTTTTCTCATGATCTATCTCAATCTTCAGATGCCACGCGGAGGAAGTGGTTCAACCCCAGACCCGATGTTGCAGATCCTGCAAATGTTGGTTTCTGACCGCGAAGCCGAAAGAGCCGAACGTCAAGCCAACCTAGCCACCCTTCAGCAGATAGCCCAGCTGGCCCACAACAACCAAGGCCAAGGAAATCAGGACAACCATGGATCTAAGCTCAAGAATTTCCAGAATACCAACCCGCCTGTTTTCACTAAGTCAGAAGAGCCCCTAGATGCCGACGATTGGCTGCAAACCATGGAAAATAACCTGGAAGTCGCCGGAGTGGAAGCTAACGAGAAAGTTCTGGTCGCCACCCACTATCTAGCCGGAGATGCCAGGGCATGGTGGAATAGTGTTCGTGCAATGACCGGAGGACAGATGATGACCTGGGAGGAATTCAAGGTCAAGTTCAGCAGAATCCATGTGCCATCGGGTTTGATCAAGAGAATGAGAGATGAGTTCAGAGAACTGAAGCAAGGAAGGATGACCGTAGTGGAATACCGTGACAAATTCTTGTCATTAGCTAGGTATGCCCCGGATGAGATCGACACCGAAGCCAAGAAGAAAGAGAGATTCTTGAATGGTCTGCACGATGAGATGCAGACCGTGTTAGTCAATATCCCCTTTGCTGATATTGAAGCCCTTGTCGACTCTGCCATCCAGATGGAAGGAAAGATCAACCAAGCCAATGAGAACCGCAAGCGTCGCATGATGCATTAGCCAGGAACCGATCAGACCCCAAAGTATCGCCCTAACCCATCTCCCGGATTTGCCCCGAGAACCAACAGACCCCCAATGAACCGTCCGACCTATCCCAATCGTGGAAACCCTAGGACCGGAGGAAATCACAACAACCCCAGCAACTCTAGCAATTTCAACAGTGCCCCACCCAAATTCAACAACAACAATGCTACCACCAACACCAACACTGCCCCGAGGACTGGAAGCAATGTTGTGCCTGTTGCAGCAAAGGACAAGTCGCAAGTGACTTGTTATGATTGTGGAAACAAGGGTCACTACTCCAACGAGTGCCCCAACAATAAGAATGCCGCATCCCCCAATGCAAATGCCCAGCTCAGCAGCAGCGTCGTGTTCAGCCCGAAGAAGATTTGCCCCAGGGAATTTGCTCAACCGCAACGGCCGTCTTTTTGTCATGCATGCTGAAGAAGCTCGAGGCGTAAACGCGTCGTCTTTGGGTATGTTTTCTGTTAATTCAGTACTTGCTAGAGTGTTGTTTGATTCTGGTGCATCGCACTCATTTGTCACCGAAGAATTTGCATGCACTAGTAAAATCCAACCAACCAAACTAAAGCATGTTATGATCGTTCAAATCCCCGGATCAACCACCAAGGCTAGGCAAATTTGCAAAGCCGTCCTCATCCGAATCAATGGCATAGATTTTAATGCTAATCTGATAGTACTCAGAACTAAAGGTTTTGAAGTAGTACTAGGAATGGATTGGATGTCCAAACATAAAGGATTGATTGACTGTGCCAAGAAAGCCATAACCATGACCAGTACAGCCAGAATATCAGTCGAGCATATATCTGAAACCTTACCTCGCCAATTCAAGTGCAACAAGAGTATAGCCCAACCTACCATTGACCAAGTCCGGATAGTATGTGAATACCCCGATGTATTTCCAGATGTTTTGCCCGGTATGCCCCCAGATCGGGATATCGAGTTTATCATTGAACTAATCCTCGGAACATGACCCATAGCCCAGAGACCATATAGTATGAACCCGTATGAACTAGAAGAACTAAAGAAGCAACTGGATGCCATGTTGGAAATTGGATTGATTCAACCAAGTGCGTCACCATGGAGATCACCTGTTTGTTCGTGGACAAGAAAGATGGAGGTAACCGTTTGTGTACAGATTATCGGAAGTTGAATGATGTCACCATCAAGAACAAGTACCCCTTGCCCAAGATAGAAGATTTTTTTGATCAGTTGACCGGTGCCAAAGTGTTTTTTAAGATTGATCTTAGGACTGGCTATCATCAACTCAAGATTCGCGCAGAGGATATTCCAAAGACTGCCTTTACCACCCGTTATGGATTATACGAGTATACTGTCATGTCTTTTGGATTAACCAACGCCCCCGCTTATTTCATGAATCTCATGAATAAGATTTTTATGGACTTCCTAGATAAGTTTGTCGTTGTTTTCATCGATGACATTCTGATTTATTCCAAATCAGAAGAAGAACATGAGATACACCTAAGGACCATTCCTGGAACCCTTAGAGAGCATCAGTTGTATGCCAAGTTTAGAAAATGTGAATTCTGGTTACAGGAGGTAGGATTCCTCGGTCACATTGTATCAGCCGGAGGAATTGCCGTGGACCCTGCAAAGGTGAAGATGTCGAATATTGGCAAGCCCCAACTACTCAAAACCAAGTTCGTGCATTTCTCGGATTGGCGGGATACTACCGCAAGTTTGTAGAAGGATTCTCGAGTATCGCAAGACCCATGACCCAATTGCTGAAGAAGGACAAGAAGTTTGAATGGATCGACAATGTGAAGCGAGTTTTCAAGAACTCAAAAGGAGATTGATTTCAGCCCCAATCTTAATCATGCCGGATATCACGAAGCCCTTCGACGTGTATTGTGATGCATCCAAGATCGGTCTCGTATGTGTGCTAATGCAAGAAGGCAAGGTTATATCTTATCTATCCCGAAAATTGAAACAACATGCGCAAAATTACCCAACCCATGACCTCGAACTCGCAGCCGTAGTTCTAGCCCTGAAGACATGGATGCATTATCTGATGGGAAACCGTTGTGAGATTTATTCGGATCACAAGAGCCTGAAGTATATATTCACTCAGAAGGAGCTGAATATGAGACAGAGAAGATGGATTGAGCTAATCAAGGATTATGACCTGGACATTCACTATCACCCTGGTAAAGCCAATGTGGTAGCAGATGCCCTTAGCAGATTTCCGTGCCGCTTGAACTCCATGATTTTGAAGGAGCAGCCAAGCCTGCACAAGGAGATGGAAGATTTTCGAATGGAATTAGTAACTGAAGGATTTTTGGCTAGCATAGGACTTCAACCCACTTTGATCAGCCAGATCAAAGAGGCGCAGAAAGGAAATGCTAGTATCGACGGAATCAAGCGTCGTATCGGTACATGCAAAGTACCCGGATTCACCGAAGACGAAGAAGGAGTTCTGTGGTACAAAGGACGCCTTTGTGTACCAGCAGATTCTGAGTTGAAAGAAGTGATTCTGAAGGAAGCTCATGATACTCTTTATTCTATCCACCCCGAAGGGACTAAGATGTATCAAGATTTGAAAGAGAAATTTTGGTGGCATAAGATGAAGAGATAAATCGGAAGCTATATCGCCAAGTGTGATATATGTCAGCGAGTCAAGGCAGGACATCAAAGACCTGCTGGATTGTTGCAACCATTGCAGATTCCGGAATGGAAATGGGATTCCGTTGGAATGGACTTCATCACCGGATTGCCTACTTCTAGTAGGGGAAATGACTCTATCTGGGTCATAGTGGACAGATTGTCCAAAGTCGCCCATCTCTTACCCGTCAAGACCACATATCAGAGTTCGAAACTAGCGGAGTTATACATCGCTAGAATCGTTAGTTTGCATGGAGTCCCCAAGAACATCGTATCTGATCGAGGAACTCAATTTACCTCGAGATTCTGGAAGAAAGTCCAAGAAGGTTTAGGAACCCGCCTAGATTTCAGCACCGCTTATCACCCTCAGACCGATGAACAGATGGAGCGAGTAAACCAAATACTCGAAGATATGCTGAGAGCATGTGTGTTGGAATATGGATCTAAGTGGGAAGACTATCTGCCGTTTGTAGAATTTTCATACAACAACAGTTACCAAGCTAGTTTGCAAATGGCCCCATTTGAATTCATGAATGGAAGGAAGTGTCGCACCCCTTTGAACTCGTCGGAAGTAGTAGAGAGTCAGATTTTCGGACCTGACATCCTACGAGAAGCAGAAGAGAAGGTTCACAAGATTCGTGAGCACCTCAAGACAGCCCAGTCCAGACAAAAGAGTTACACCGACAAGAGACGTCGAGACCTCGCCTTCAACACTGGAGATTTTGTGTATCTGAAAGTGTCGCCATTGAAAGGAATGCAACGTTTCCAACTCAAAGGAAAGTTAGCCCCCAGATATATCGGACCCTTCAAGATTCTGAACCATCAAGGAGAAGTGTCATATCAATTGGAACTGCCCGAAGAGATGTCAACCGTGCACAATGTGTTCCATATATCATTACTTCGCAAGTGCCTCGAAGTTCCAGAGAAGACCGAAGTGTTCAAGAATATCGATCATCGGACCATAGAGATCAACGATGACCTGACCTATCCCGAAGTACCCATCCGTATTTTGGAAGAAGCTTTCAGAACTACCAGAACCCGAAGCATCAAGTTTCTCAAGATTCAGTGGAGCAACCACACAGAAGAGGAAGTTACCTGGGAGCGCGAAGATCACATCAGGACGGAGTTTCCCGATATCTTAAAATCCTAGGTAATCTTTTTCGTCCTTTTTCAAATCTCGGGACGAGATTTTGTTTAAGGGGGGAAGGTTTGTAACATCCCAAAAATATGAAACTTGGATCATCAAACTCTAATCATCAAAAATTAGGATTAACAAAAACTTTTCTAAATAAAAATATGAAAGCATGCATGTGTGTATGCATTCCAATTTGGATTCTTTTGAATTACCTTGCTTGTGTGTTTCTTTGCTTGTAAAAGGATTCTTAGGTGAAATAAACATCATCTAAACAATCCCCACACTTTTCCCAAAGACAAATAAATCAAAACAAACAAAATAAGGGAATGGTCACTTTGGCCAATTTAACTCCCATGCCTACTTTGGCTGTCTCTAACTTTCAAAACTTAACAGAAACTTGTTTGGACCTTTACACCCCTTGATATTACTCATAACAAAGTACCAAGGCCCACCTTGTGATCATCCAAAAACATTTGAATGCATAGTTTAAAGGACAGTTCAAAATTGAATCTATATCATATGGGAAGATCCCACTTTTTCAAAAACCACTCAAACAAGCTCAACTTTCAAAACCCAAGCATCCATAGACTCCCCAGCACATGCCTAGCACACCCACCAAAAATCTTTTCAAAATTCAAAACTTGAATTCATGCGGCCATTTCATCAAACACCTTGCAGATTCAAACCAAACAAAATCAAAACACTATAGTGTGTAGTGTTTTGGGCCTAAATTGTTCCCTCTCTGGATACCACTAGCCTTAGTAGATCATCTAACGACCCTAACTAATCCCTAGCACCACTGTAAGCTTGACAATGTCATCAATGGTGAACAGCCGAGAGCACCCATGTCACCCCAGTGTGGACAGCAGGCTAGATGAAGAACTAGACGTGCCAACCTTGTCTGGGAGGTAGCCATGCCTCACCGCCCCCTCTCGACCAGCCCTGCCTCACGGACAGCAGCAGAACCACCAAGAATATCGCGCCCGTGCTGCTGTCGACCGCGCCGACCCGCGCCGTAGAGCACGCGCCGTTCCCATTCAACCAGACCACCTTGAGCCCTCGCCGCCCGCCAACATGCTCCCCACCGTCCCAGGAGACCGCCAGACATGCCCATTTCACCGCCCGTACCCCGTAGCCACCGCTCGCCGTCGAAGACGCCGCCTCTGCCGCGCAGAATGTCGAGCGTTCCAGACCATTTGCCACCGCGCCCCTACACGCGCATTAAAGCCATAGAGCATCGCCAGGAGACCACCGATCGATCGCCACCCTCGGCCATGCCTCTAGCAGCCCGTAGCCATGTCGGCACCGTCGCCTGTCCATCCTGTTCGGTCTCGTCGTCGAGACTATAAATAGAGGCCTCCCCCGCTCAAACTCTTCACACCATCTCACTCCCCTCTCCTCACTGATCGTTCCACCTCGTTCCCGGAGCAAGGTGAGCAGCGCATCGCTGGAATTGCGCCGGAGCAGTCCGCCTCTGGAGAAGAAGGGCGTCGTCGATTTCGTCCACCCCAGGAGAAGCTGCCGGTACCAGGAGGTTTGCCGTCATCGACTTCGTCGTTCGCCCGCCTCACCGATCCTCGCCTGAGCCCCGGTGAGCCTCCCACGACCCCCACCTGTTGCGTTAGGGTTCTGTCTCGCCGGCGCTGCCTGACATGGACGATGAACCAGACCCGTTGGATTAGAACTAGATCTAACGCACTACGTTGCCCCGTACCGCTTCGCACCCCCGTCTCACTAACGCGTGGGGACATCAACTTAACCAGCCCACGTAAGCGCTATGCGTAGCAGGCCGACCCATTTTCTCTTCCCGCGCAGTCCACTCGTTTGAATTTGGATTTTTCTATTTTTATTCAAACACAGTTCTGTACCTAGTTTCAAAAATCAACCCAGCTCGATTCAGTAAACCAAATTGAATGAAACCAATTTTATTAGAAAGGTATAGAAGTGGTGAATCCAATCCCGTTGGATTCAAATCTTTTGGATCTGTAGATCACCCTTGGTAAAAATAACAAGGCAAATGTTTTTCTGCATTCAAACATTTTTCAAATTTAAACCATAATAGCTTTTGAGTTGATTCCAACTCTCAAAAATCACAATTGATCATACCTTTCAGAATATATAAAACTATATGGGTTTACTTACATAAATAATGTTCAAGTAATAAAAGAATGCCACATAGGCATTTCTAGTCACTTATTTTAATTAAAATAAAAGGTTAAACCTTATTAAATTGTGACACCACTTTAAATCACATTCCCATGGACTGAATTATGTGGTGATGACATGTGTCAACATGATCCCATGTTTGGTTTGGAGAATTTTAAATCTTAAGTAGTTTTTCAATGAGTAGAAAATACTTTTCTAAAAATAAAATCATTAAGGCAAGTGGTTGTAATGTTAGTGATGATGCTAGATCATCTATAGAAACCCTTTGTGTGATGATTGAAAGTAGTTAAGTATTGTTTGGTGATTGTGTACCTCGTATTTATTTATAGACACTAGTACCGACCAAGGATACGAGGAGGAAGGAGGATACTACGAAGAAGAAGCCGAGGAGAACTTCAACCACTGCTCTGCACAAGGAAAGCCCATACTTGCAAGCCTATTACTACTAGTTGAATGTGCAAGCTAATACTTGCTTGTTACCATGCCAACCATATGCCTTAAGCATATGTGATTATACCCACTTGATAACCCAAACCTAGTTTTACTTGCAAGCTTTCTACTTTATTTATTTATCAAAGTTTTCTTTTATAGTTTACTTAAGTAACTTGTAGATACTAGAAAGATAACTGAAGGTTGCATAAAGGGCATAAAATTTGGCCTAAGCTAGATAATCTTGATGTCATCCTAAGGCATGAGATTTAACTGAGTTAAAACCCCCTAGTTTACCACCCTCGTTAGTACTCACCCCCACTTGTAGATGCTAGTGCTAAGCATACAACTTTATCAACTTTAGATGGGAATACTTGGTGGAAAGTGGTTATGAAAACCTTAGAATGATGGATCATTCTACTGAGATGTTTTGACATATGTTTCCGAACACCAGATGATTTTGGTGATGAAAATTTTGAGGCATGAGCCTTAGCCCTTTATAAAACTGATGGTTGTCTGGATGTGATACCATTCCAATTTTACCGTACAACCACAATACCCGAAGATTGGGTAGGGCTTGACTGGAAACTTAAATACCTTAGTATTGGTTCCCTCATGGCCAAGGTCTGAGCTGAGGCTACCTTGTGAAGATTGTCCACCTGTGCAGTACCCAAGATGACAGTTGGTCATGGTTGGGAGTCCAAACTCACAGGAGAGGTGCCTATACTAGGGCGTGTAATTGAAAGGTTAGGATTGATTATCCGCATACTGAGTATGGTGAATTCAGGATTTGTTCCTGACGGATGTATCGAATGTTGTGGTGAAAGTGTACAATCTCTACAGAGTGTCAAACTATTCGAATAGCCGTGTCCACGGTTATGGACAGTTGGAGTGGCCATACTGTTCCCCCATTAGATGTTTTCAAAATGACTTGTGAAATGAATTGATATTTTGACTTGACCACAACAGAGTTATGATATGAAATTCAAGTTCCCACCTAGTTGTTATAAAACTTCAACTAGTTTTTCTTACTTCTGAACTTACTAGAGGTAAATCTAGCTTTTTGCAAAACAACCATAGAGCTTAGTGTCCTATTACCAAAAAAACCCTTCACTTGTTAGTATTAGTTTGCGAGTACTTAAAGAGTACTCATGGCTTTGTTCCTGGCTATTCCCGTGGCCAGACTATGAAGAGGAGTACCAGGATGATGGACCCTAGGAAGGTTACGACAACTAGGATCATCTCCCGTCGTCAGCATTGCATGTGACCCCGAAGATGGAGCTTCGCCTACGCTACCGTTATTATTACGTAATTCCGCTGCTTGAGTTGTATTAAGAACTGGATCATGAGATCCTTATTTGTGCAAGACCTTATGTATGGTTTGTAATGGATGATGTACTGTGATATCCAAATCTGTTATGTCTCGCAAAAATGGTAATCCTGGGATTGCGATGTATGGCATAACAGGCATCTAGGATTAAAAATCCGGGTGTTGACAACAAGTGGTTTTGGTGTTTTAAAAATAACGTCATGACTTATGGATTTAACCATGATGCTTGAGCTTGATGAGAATTCCTAGTCATATCCAGAGGATATCACTAACGATTGGATCCCCCTCGAAGCAAAAGGTGACACGAGACGATTTGTGTTTCTCTTTGTTTAGTCTCTAGAAAAAAATATACTACCTTTGTCCATAAAAGGATGTCGGGCGGGTTATTTTGCCCAAAAAACCCTTCGAAAATCTCCAACAAACACCGAGGTCCTTGTTGGCGTTCCTTATTGTTGTACAGGGGCATAGCGTATTGCTCCTCCTACCTTTATAACCTTAGCCATATAGTATTGCAGTGTCAAGAAGCTTCGAGCCAGCTTATCGACATCATAGTTATGATATTCTTCCTCTACATCCTTTATCAGTTCTCTGATGCTTGTCGGTGCTCTGGTATCAGTGAGGGACTGGAGCGACCTAAAGAAATGCAGGTCCAAAACATTCATGTTTGGACTGTTTGGGGGTTGTTGTATCAACTCGATGTCCAGATTTGTCTCGGCTACTACCTGTCAAAAAACCTTAACACCAAGGAGGAGGTGAGGTTTTGCATTATCTTGATGAATATAGATTGTTATTAATACATCTTCATTGGGCCACCGGTCTTGAATTGCCAGAATTACTTTATCACAGAGGAATTCCCTCATAGCATCACGCGTAATTGTTACCAGTTTCAATTCAAGTGTCCCTTTATCTCTGTTTTTACTGTTTCTTTTGAGTCGGTGTCTCTTGAACAAAAGGCCCAAGTACCAATCTTTCCATCGAATATGATCTCTCTATCTTCACCATACCTTGGTTTCGCCACAGCTATCAAGAACATCACCTTCTCAATGTTGTTATTATTCTGCACCATGCGAAATGGTCAAGGTTCGTCGGGGAGTAGGTCGTAATTGTTATTTTCCTTTGTCACGCAGAATCATTTTTCGTCAATGTGGATGATGTTGTCCGTTTTCTTGAAGAAAAGACAAGGAGTTATCAACTGTGTTGGAGATATGCCCTAGAGGCAATAATAAATGTAGTTATTATTATATCTTTGTGTTTATGATAAATGTTTACATTCATGCTATAATAGTATTAACAAGGAAACATTGATACTTGTGTGATTTGTAAACTTAAATTGAAGTCCCTAGTATAGCCTCTATACATTACTAGCTTGTTGGTTGATAAATGATTGTGGTTTCCCTATCATGAACATTGAGATGTTATCAACAACAAGATCATATCGTTAGGAGAATGATATGGTGTACATACTCCTATAGATAAGCGTAGCATAAAGATCAAGTCATTTTAATAGTTCAATTGCTATATGCTTTTTGATACATAGTAACCTAATTCCTTCGACCATGAGATCATGCATATCACCTTTACCGGATGGATGCTTTGATGACATCAAACACCACACCGTAACTGGGTGGCTATAAAGGTGGCATTGAGTGTTCGGAAAGTGTTGGTTGAAACACATGGATCAAGAGTGGGATTTGTCCATCCATATGACGGATAGATATACTCTGGGCCCTCTCGGTGGAATGTCATCCAATTAGCTTGCAAGGATGTGACTGGCTCACAAGGGATCACATATCACGGGAACGAGAAAAGAGTACTTATCGGTAACGAGGTTGAACTAGGTATGCAGAGATACCAACGATCATAACCTCGGATAAGTAAACTATCGTGAGACAAAGGGAAATTGGTATCGTATGTAAGTGGTTCATTCGATCGCAAAGTAATCGTAGAAATATGTGGGAGCCATATGAATTTCCAGATTCCTCTATTGGTTATTGTTCGGAGAAGTGTCTCGATCATGTCCGCATAATTCACGAACCGTAGGGAGACACACTTAAGGATTCGACGTTGTTTGAATAGTTATGGAATGAATGAGAAAGAGACTGAATGTTGTTCGGAGTCTCGGATGGGATCCAGGATATCACGAGGTGATCCGGAATGGTCCGGAGAATAAGATTCATATAAGGAAAGTCCCGTTTCGGAGTTGGGGAATGATTCCGGTGTTTTCATCGGGAATGTTCTAGAATGTTCCGGAATGTCCGGCACTCCGGAGGGGAAGGGTACATGAATGTGTTGTATCAAGTTGGTATGATTGCATCATGTACTAAGTGTCCTCGCTGTTCCAAATAAAGGATTAAATTGAATCCTAGTTTGAAAAAGTCAAATAGCTAAATTGAAAAGTCAAATAGCTAAAATTGGAAAGTGGAAAATAGGAGGAGGGGGGAAACCGAGTTGGGGAGGAGTTCCCTCCTCCAACCGGCGGCAACCCTCCAAGCCGAGTTGGGGAGGGACTCCTCTCCCTCCCCTTGGCCGCCGGCCCCCCTCCACCTATATAAGGAGGGGCAGGGACCCCTCCTAGAACACACAAGTCCCTCACCTCAAACCCTAGAAGCTGCAGCCCACCATAGCCGTCGCCGCCCCCCTAGGGTTTTGCCCTAGCTGCCGACTTGGGGGTACCCGGAACCCTAGCCGCCGGCTCTAGCACCTCCTCCTTGGTGTGTATAAACCCTAGATCGCCGAGGAGCTCTCTCATACTCCACCATACTCGCTCTGGCTTAAGGCGAAGCCCTATGAGATCTCCCCTCTACTTCCGGTACCACGCCGTTGTGCTGCCGGAATCACGAGGAGAGTGCTACAACCTCCGCTGCCTTGAGGCGCCAGCTTAACGCCCGGAAGGATCGTCTCTGCGATCTTGAGATCGGAAGAAATCGACTACATCACCCACGAGAATCCGCTCTCGTTAAACACTTTGGAATCTTCGAGGGTAAGTTATTCCATCGACTCTTTGCTACAATCTAGTAGATAGATCTTAGCTTGTTTGTTTGTATGCGATAGAAAATTTTGTTTTCCATGCTACGAAAATTTTGTATGCGATACAATCTAGTAGATAGATCTTACATTATTTATGTAAGTAAACCTATATATTTTTATATATTCTGAAAGGTATAGTTAAATATGATTTTTGATAGTTGGAATTAGCTCAAAAGCTCTTATGGTTGAATTTTGAAAAATGTTTGAATGCAAAAAAGCTTCTGCCTTGTTATTTTTACCATGGTTGATCTATAAATCCAAATGGTTTGAATCCAACGGGCTTGGATTAAGCATTCCAGTACCTTTCTAACAAAATTGGTTTCATGCATTTTGGTTCAGTGAATCGAGTTGGGTTGATTTTTCAATCTAGGTACATAACTGTGTTTGAAAGTAAATTTAAATTGTTGGGTCGCGCGGGACGGTTAACTGGGACAGCCCACTACGCACAGCGCATGCGCGGGCTGGTTAAGTGACTGTCCCCACGCGTCAGTGAGACGTTGAGGGGCGAAGCGGTATGGGGTGGTCTAGGCCGCACGATCTAACTCTAATCGAACGGCTCTGGTTCATCGTCCACGTCGGGCAGCGCCGGCGAGACAGAACCCTAGCACGGCAGGTGGGGGTCGTGGGAGGCTCACCGGGGCTCCGGCGATGGTCGGCGACGGGGGCGAACGACGAAGTCGACGACAACGGTTCTCCTGGTACCGACATCTTCTCCTGGGGCGGATCCAATCGACGACGTCTCTCCTCCTCTGCAGTGGCGAACTCCGGTGAAATTCCGGCCACCTGGTGCTCGCCTTGATCCGGGAGTGAGTGGGTGTGATCAGTGAGAGGTGTGGATTGAACTGGTGTGAAGAAAACGAGCGGGGGAGGTCTCCTTTTACAGTGGCTGAAGGGGACCGAAGGTTGCGGGCTAAGCTCGTCGTGGTCGACGGCATAGAGGGCTAATGGCATGGGCGATGGCAGGGGCGGTGTTGTGCTCCCTGGCGAAGCTCAACGACATGGTGACGAGGCGTGGGGCGGTGCTGATCGGTCGAAACACGTCGACGCTCTAGGTGGGTCTGACGGCGATTTTAATGGCGCACAACGTGCGTGGTCCGTGCGGCGGCGAACGGGCATGTCTGCGGGGTTGCTGGGGTGGTGGTGATCATGCACGCAAGCGGCAAGGGCGGCGCACGGTCTGTGCGAGCATGTCGAGCGGGGCGCTCTGGCGTGCTCTCGGCATGGCCGCAGAGAAACTGGGCGCGTGCTTGGCGGGTGGTCCAGGGGATGGCTGCGCTCGGGGCTAGGACAGGAAATTGCGCTGGACGGTGCTGCGTTTGTGAGACAAGGTTGACGAGGCTAGAGAGGCGTGTAGCTTGCTGTCCACATTGGGGGTGGCAAAGGGGCTCGCCATGGTCACCATTAATGGCTATGCCAAGCTCACAGTGGTGCTAAGGCTTGTTAATTAGTCTAGTTCATCTATTGAGAGTGTAGAGTGAGCTAGAGAGGGAACAAGGTTGGCCAAAATCACTGCACACTATAGTGTTTGTTGTTTGTTTGTTTGCTGATCACAAGGTGTTTGATGAAATGGCCGAAAGAAATTTAAATTTAAATTTTGGATTCAAACTTGGTGGGTTTGCTAGGCACATGCTAAGGAGTATCTGGTTAGTTGGATTAGTCAAGGGGCACTGGTTTGGTTGGGTTTTGAAAAGATGTTATCTTCACATATGATAAAGATACAATTTTCACTTGTGATTTGAATGAGGTTGCCAAATGTTTCTGCAAGTTTGAAAGGTGGGCTTTGATTCACTTTTACTTGTTCTAGCAAGGGGTGAAAAGAATTGGAAAAGTTTCTGTTTGAAAGCTTGGACTAGAAACACTCAAAGTGACCTAGTAAGCAAGATTGGCAAAAATGACCATTTGCCTTAATTGATTTGTTTTTGTTTTTCTCTTTATTTGTCTCTGCTGGAAATGTTTTATATGATGTTATATTCATCTTTAAACCATTTCTTGCTATTTAGGTTAATCACACAAGTTCATTCATGCATTTATCAAATCATCACATACACACATGCATTCATATGATTTTAATTAATCAAAGTTTTTGTTAACCCTAATTTTAGTGATTAGAGTTTGATGATCATTGTTTTATATTTTTGGGATGTTACATAGGGAAGAAGCAGCAATGAGCTCCACTGGAGGACCACGACGGTGAGGCAAATCAACAAATAATCGTGAGGGAAAAAGGCTCCCGGAGGTCCGGAATTAAACCCTGGAGCTGTTGACTGGCCTGGGGAAGCCCGAGGAGGTGTGATGGAGTCGAGCTCGAGTTAGGAAGCAACCCCCGAAGTGGGAGGAGACGCCTCGAGCTCTAGGACGGACTAGAATAGGAGGACGGAGCACGGAGGGCCGGGAACCTGGAAGAGGATGACACAGGGCACAGAGGTCCTCGACGACCTTCTTCATCGGGTCGTCAATGGCGAACGGAGGGGGAGGACAGCTCCATGGAGCTCGAGCGCCAGCACATACTGGAATAGGAGGAAGAAGGGCGCGGAATGCGGGGAACCTAGAAGAGGAGGACGGAGGACACGAAGGTCCTGGCGCTCGAGCTCGTCGGGCCCGTCAATGCCGGACATCAGGGATGACGGAGCCTAAGATCACCGTCTAAATTTCAAAATTTAGTCCTAATTTGAAGCGCTCTGAATGTTTTCAGGATTTTTTTGCAAAAACAAATATGAGCTGACCCTTCGACATCTTTTGTTGGAAGAGGGTACTATTCAAAGGGAGTCTGCTTAGGAAGGTAAACGTGACAATTAAAATCACGCACACAAAATATATTTGTATCCACATGGTTTTTATGCTAAAGAGAGCATCCCGTTGTTTTTACTCTCAATTTCAGGTTTGTAGGCCTCCAACCTACGGACCGAGGCTTCTCAGGCAACCTCCGGGCTCTCTAGAGAGTTGCGCAAACTGGTGCTAATCAGGGGCAACTTTCTAGATACCGCGAAGGTTGCACTAGGAGGCCTGAAGGGTCTGGCATAGTCTTCGGGCTCTACAAAGTGTTGCCCAGCCTTGTCAACCACGCACGAACCTCATGTGACGCAAAATCTATGCATAACGGCTGGATTTTAGGTGGCTGCTATGAAGTCACCTTCTTTCCCACAAAGGAGACGACTCCATTCTCTTTCCTACATTGTTGCAAGAGCTCAAAACTTTGAGATCTTCCGATCTAATGCTCAGATCCTGTTGATCTGTTAGAAAAGATCCAGATCTACACTCTCACTAGGAATTTTGATTCCTCCTTGTTTTCTTTTGTGGATCTTGTTGTTATTGGGGGCGTTACACCCTTGACGGAAGGGGTTGTCGCAGAGCCTATCCTTGTGGTGGAGAAGCGCTTCAGGCAAGTGTAGGAGCCTCCAATCATCTCATCGTGAAAGCATAGGGAAGTTCAGTACGATGGCATATTCATGGAGCGAACCCAATCATCAAACTTCAATACGGAGTACGTACGTTTTGCCGCGATGTTCCTGTGAATTATACATAGGGAAAATATCTCCTTAGATACGCCATTATACTGGAGTGGAAAATGTCGAGGGATCTATCTGAGAGTGACGCATTCAACTCCAATTTCGTCCTAGCGCGGCGTTCTCTCCGTGAGGGCCCAACGGCGTCGTGTCAGAATCAGAGCCCTCCGCTTACCTTCCAATTTGGAGGCTGTGTGCGGCACCACAACTCGGTGTAAAGGAGTTGCAAGAAAAGGCATGCTTCTCGGGTCACAAAACGCTGTTCAGAGCCGGTCTAGAAAGACAGGGGAGGCCGTGCTCCGCGAACAATGAACCTATTTTTCTTCCTTTCTCTCATTTTTCCCTGTATATTTATGTACAGCAAGAATGCTCATGCCATGGGAAGGGGCGCAGCAACAACGACGACATCGACGCCGGCCCCGCTCGCTAGTAAAAAGAATGGAAATATAGAATCACAATTCATGCCAGTCACTCCCCGCTGTGCTGTGTGCTATCTACTGCCCAGGACGCCAAAAATGAGCATATGCACAAGGGCAACGGCGATCCCGGTAGGCACCAGGCCGCTGCGGTACCGTGGCGACCCGTTCACGTCGAACTGCCCTGTGTTCACGTACTGGTTCTTTCCCGACGAGGAGGTGACGTTGACCGACAATGAACCTGGCAATAAGGAAATGGGAAGGCATTGTTAGCCAGGTAAATCATGGAAATGGTGCGGTGACCTGGCAAAAGGAGGGATCTGAGCTTACAATCGTAGTCTGTCCAGCCCATCCGCATGTTGGCCAAGTCATACACGAATATCTTATCCTTCAGAACAAGATCTGTGACAAAAGAGGGTCAAGATGATCAGCAATCCCAAAGCCTGGATAGATATAATCCGCGAAATTCTGTTTGTGTTTGGTGCAGCAGCTATTCAATTTCTTGTTCAACAGCTTAATTTATTCAGACATCCATGGTGGAATAGAAGCCTTAAAGTATAATACTAGCTACATGTGCAACTTATACTGGCAAATTCAGTCAAGACGACTAACCTCCGAGAATAGTGATTCCCTGGCTCCTCTGCCAACCAATGCACCACAATACGTTGTTGTCCTGCAAACCACAATGTAGTACCATTGCATCAGAGAGAAGTGCGTCCATAAACAGTTTACCAGATAAGAAATTACAGGAAATAGTTAGCAACTGCAGCATCGAAAAGGCTTGTTCACATACACTGGAGCCCTGCTGCAGAAGGTAGTTCTCTGGCTTCACATTCATCACAACACCACCCTCGAAAATAAGTGTTGCTGTTGGAAATGACGAATCGACACTGGTAGAGAAACACAAAATCATCTGTAAGTAATTCAACACTCTGAATGTCATGCGCCGCTAATTTCCTTCTTAGAAACAAGAAAAAAAACCTGCTGCTTGTAACAAAACATTGGCTCCCTTTGTTGACAACAGACTGTACAGATGGAGAGACTGCAGCAGCTATCTGTAGATACAGATCAATTGAACTAGTAAGCGTGTATTTAGGTAATGCAAACTGGTCACATATTTTCTGTTCGACCAAAAAAAAGGTCAAAGTGTGTGATATGGGGTTTACCGCATTAACAAACGGATCATAGGCTCCGTCGACAAGGTAGACTAGTGTTGTTCCTGAATCCACAATTGTTCCTTGTGTATTTGAGGTTGCAAACAAGGAAGAATCGATAGGTAGCTTTTGACCACTCACAGCAATGCTCTCCAGATTCAAGTTGTAATGAGGCCTACATTTCAACAAAAATAATAATAGCACTCAATCAGTTTTAGTATCAAAATGCTCCTTAGTTTATCGTAATCAGAATGGCAGAGTGTTTACTCTACGGAACAAAACTAGCTATATCGTTAGCCACTCACAACACGGACACACATTTACTGTTGGGTAATTAAAGATGCCCAAATAAATTCATCTCACAAGTGTATTTTCAGAAACAAAAGAGACTAGAAAGCAAATAACTGAACCTGTTTTTAGTTGCAGACATAGTATTTATCACCCCATACTTTCAAGCTACAACCCGAAGTTACACTCAGTAGTAATTTTCAGGAAAAGGAACTTACTGTTGTGGAACAAGTGGAGTAAATACTAATCCTGGCTCGACAATTTCACCAAGAACAAGAATGCCACCACCATTATCTGAACCTTTCAGGCAGTGTGAGAATGTCTTAGGGGATACTCCAAGAGAGTACAATTGTGAAATGACAGACAGTTGGTGCTGTCCAAACCCAAAAATGCCATCAACTGCCCTGTCTGACTTCATCAAGTCGCCTGTCTGTTTGTTGCTACATCTGTTAACAAAAACAAAAATGTTACAACACTGAAGAAAATTCCATCCAAAATGTTAGGCCACAAGCTTCATTATTAAGCCAATGACTATACAAAACTGTAACCACATATACAGCTTCTTATACTAACACAAGGTTTAACTATACTAAGAAGCCCACTAGCCCAGCACAACATTGTAGCCCCATATCACTACAAAAATCCATTCTGAGGCTAAGCTTTTGAAATGTTTCAGAGAGGTACCAGACTAGAGGCACTTAATTAATCAGCAATAAAGGATGTTTACATCCTAGTTACATGCCAACATATTTTTGCCAGATAACGAAAAATACAGCAATAACTATTTCAATATTTTCTCAGGATGACAATAATGGAACTTGATTTTTTTCTAGTAACAACTGTTCTCTTGAATGTCAACGAGTACAAGAACTATGCTGGTGGTAGTAACTAGCAACCTGCTGGTTTCAGGACAGCATTTTGTTGTCATTAGATCCATTGTTTGTACTAACCCGATGAACAAAACGACTTAACTTTATCCGCACCTGTGACACAAAGTGTCAACATGTAAGTGGTTCACATTATCAAGGAGACAAGGACCCACATCATGTCAAGCATCTTACCTGGCACGGTTGTTGCACCAATCTAGCTAGATTTCTAGCTATCGTAAGTAACATAATCATCAATTATATATGAAAAGTTTTCATTATCAGATAGAGGATTAAAAAAGAACAGGACTCTACTGTACCCAAAAACGACAGAGGCAGAAGAATTGGCAGTCTGCTCATTTCCCATGACGGTGTCGAAGTACATAGTATCAGACACATAGTACCCTGATGTGCCACTCCCATCGCCATACGTGAAAGTGTAACCACATGGGGTGCTTGAGGAATCCGAGTTTTGGCAAACTGCTTCCCCTGTTTGGAGGGCAGCTGTACATCTATCATCCGAGCATGGTATCCTGGATGATGTTGATGAAGAATCAGGGTTGAAGAACTCCAATTGGATCTGAGAAGCAAACCAAGTACCAATCCATCAGAAGCATGTTCCTAGCTAATAACTAATCCCAGACGGTAGAAAAAATTATTCCAAACATATGTGTATCTTAAAGAGATTAATATGACACTGGATGATGGTTGCCTCACATTGAGCCCACTTGACGTCGGGCAACCCACACAAGGGCTGCAAGCAACCCATAAGATGTCGCTGCCAGTGTCAATTTGGACAAAGTATTCCTTCGCAGGGTTTCCCAGTTTCACCCGTGTAAAATAGAGCCTGTAATTTCAAACTTTAGGATAGAGTAACAAAAAGAGTATTGCATTATAGATTGAAAGGAAGCTCTTCTGATTCCAAATAACAGCAAGTCTAGTTGCAGAGTGAAAAAATATATATGAAGTGATGGGATGATAATGCCGAAAAGGATTAATCAATTACAACACAGCAGTAAAACTGAGGAACAAGGTGAACTTTGCACCCTGACCAATTTGAGGATTTTCAAAAGAATTACTAATTGACTCTTGCAACCTAAAATAGACTTTTGCTAAATGTGGCTAATGTACCAAGTCACTAAATATGCGATATTCAACTGTCTAAAGGGATGTTATCAATCACAACAGATTTGTAACAAGAGTCTATGGCACTTCAACATAAATCCTAACTAAAATCAGGAACTTGGGAGAAGAGGAGGCAAAATACTGTCTCCCAACGGTTTAACGAAATGTACACCTCTACACCTCACTGGAGTAACTAATTTAAGGCGAATACATGAAGTATACTAGAGAGGGAGAAATCCCGTGCCGCAGCTTAAACAGAAGGAATTGACCTTAAGCAAAAGCAACCTAGGAAATAGAAAAAAATGTGTTCGGCAACAACATTCCTGAAGAGTAAGATCCAAGATAAGCAAAGCATAAAAAGGAGCTGTTTTTTCCTTTCAAACTTAAGACAGTGAATTGTGGTGATTGGTACAAGAAAACACATCAGAATTGAGCTCTCTGTATGTGTGGACAACCAAACTGGTAGAACACTGAAATGCTCGTACCAAAACCGCGACGAAAACAAATCTAAGGGAGAAAATAAAAACAAGACTCAGGCAACAATTTGGCAACAAGAAGGCAATGACCATGAACAAGCACCGCCGAAGCTTGTAGAAGTACCCCGTACTGTTTGCAGAATGCACACACAATATCTGCCAGCGAGCAAAAAAATTCACCAATTACGGTATCAATACTTCAGCGGCTCTGGGGCTTTCAGCCGACGAACAGAACGAGCACGAGCATCCAAGCAACCGAATTGCTGTCCATCACCCAAAAGGAAATTGCCTTCGCTGCTACACGAACCGAGCGCAAGAGAACTAGCAGATCAATCCAGCAAGAAAAGCAGAACAATTTCAGCCCAACGACCACAACAAAAGCATGCCCGAATTTTCAACGTTTCCGCCGATCACACAACCAGCGCAGACCAAACTAGACCAAACCAAACCACCACACGAAAAAAAGGGAAGCGAAGCAGCTCACCCACCCGACCATGTACGGGTTTGCGGAGCCTTCCACGGGGAAGTCCACGACGCCGGAGACGGCGGGCGCCGCCCCGAGGAGGCCCCTCCCGGTGTGCCGCGCCCTGTCCCGCTCCCTGAGGTGCTCCGCGGGCACCCCCTTGTGCGGCAGCGCGCGCTCGAGCGTCAGCGCCGCCGGGAACGGCACCGCGGCGGCCATCCCAGCGAGAAGCGCCGCCACCGCCAAAAACCTCGCCGCGACGAACGCCAATTCCGGTGGCCTCATCGAGCGCGAGCCGCTCCTTCCCGACCCGACGCGGCGAGGCGAAGGGAATATTGGCTCTACTCTGCTGGCGCGGCGGCTGCGCGTGTGCGCGTAGCAGCTCGGCCCTTTTCGCGCTCGAGGACCCGACAGAGGCTCCAAATTCCCGCCGCGGCACGCACACCCCCCTCCTCCCGGCCCAAAGTTGTAAAACGGGAGAAGCACAGGGGGGTAAAGCGGGAAAAGGGAGGAAGGGATGGGATTACGTGTGGACTCCCTCTGCGTGTGCCGTGCCGTGCCTTGTGTTGCACCGCTTTATAGGGTGGGCGACAGTTTCATCCGTCTTTCCTCTTTCGCCTTCCCCTCTTTTGGTTTTTCCTTTTCTCTGCCATTGACCAAAGTGATGGGTTTGGGTCTGGTTTGGTTTATTCAAACATGGACGGCCGAAATCGATGGTGATTAGAATAGTTTTCTTTCTTTCTAGATATGAAGGATGATACTACTATGTCTCCATTAAATTAAATATCATGCGTATCATAGGACCCAGATTGTGGTCCGTATACTTTAATAATATCACCAAAATGTATTATTAAAAAGTCAAGGTACCGTCCATTAATTTTTATTCGGTTGGCATTCAATAAATTCAATGACAATTGTCAAGTGTGGCGTCGATTTGAGTAGGAGTACAAAATTGTCTCGCCTAGGAATTGACGACGTTAACTACCACCAATTAACAATGTTGACTGTCATTTACCATTCGCGCACAAATGGGCAATAGAAACCACCGTAGCATTTCTTTTAGTCCAAGAATCGAGATAGATTTTGACAATGCATAATCGAAGAGGCAAATTTTGTCAAAGATGGATGAACCCAATATGGTTGCATTTTCCACCTCGGTAAGTGTCTCATTCGTCAAGTGTAAGACCTTCGGTGACATATGAAACAACCAATGGTTTGAATTTGAGCGCCATCATCGCACTTAGCCATCATGTGAACCATAGTTTGCATTCGCAACCCCCTCCCCTCATCCCACAAATGTAGCTCACTTATATGAGAAGCGTCGACTAGTAGTGTTTTGTGCTTCAGCAATAGAATTTGAAGATTTTCAGCATTTCACTACGTCTTCTATGTTGAAGCATCATTTACACTTCCACACAGGCGAAAGCAGCCGATGAATGGTATGTTTCCAATTTCCAAGAATTTATTAGTGTGAGGATCATAACACCCAGATTTGTGTTGTACTTCAATAGTCTATACGAAAATATCACCAAAGTACTAACTGTATTACTTAAAAAGTCAAAGTACTAATCAATAGTTTTCCTTTGTTTGGCATTTCAGTACATTTGATGAGAATTTTCACAATTGTCTTCTCTTTGAACAACAGTACACAATTGTCTTGCCTAGGAATTGATGATGGCAAGTACGCCAAAGAATTGTTGATTTTCATTTGGCATTCACATAAAATTGTGCATTAGAAACCACCGCAACATTCCTTCTTATCCAGTTGGACAATGTATAATAAAAAAGGTCAAGTTATAACAAACATGGGCATGTCTAAGAAGAGAAATATACATGAGTAGAATTTTTTCATGGCATTGTCTTCCAAGGAGTGAGTATGGGTACTCACAATCAGCAAGGAACCATTCACATAGAAATATTTTACCATGGTTTTATTCACATGTGAACTTAGATTCAAAAGAACTCATATTGGTCATACACAAGAATGGTCGCGGTGCAATAATGTTCAAGTGTCATTTGGGCATCAAGAAGTGTCTCATCTGTCAACTGTGAGACCTATGGTAACATGTGCGGCCAGCCGGCCACCTATGATTTGAAGTTTTGCGCCATTGTGACACATTTGGCCATCATTTTTGTGGGATGTATGTTGTATTTGTTTGGCCAGGAAGGGATAATTTTCTCTCCACAAAAGTGTATGAGGGTTATTGCGTAACCTAATTGCCCTCCCCCTTGTCCTACATAAGCGACTCATTTCATTTTGTTATTGGACTTGAGCAATAGAACATGGAAGGCCTTCTGTGAGTTGACTTTGATAAATAAAAACGCCAAACCAGATTTCCAAAGCGGTTTTGCACACAAAAATGCATGTTCTACTAAGAAAACAAGCTAAAATGGGATTATACGGCTTGAATCATTTGTAAATGAAAATGTGTGTAGTAGCTACCCGTGTGTATAGCAAATTGCCTCTCATTTTATTAAATCTTCTATGCTAATCACCCTTTACACTTCCACGGAGCATGTGCGACAAGTTCATCGTCTAGACTTGATTGATTTTTCTAGAAGAGCTTGATTTTTTCCTCCGATTTTCCTTAATGTCTTCTTTACGCTTCTGTTGACTGACTAGGTTGCCTGCGAGTGAAATCTCACCACCATGTCATGCTTAATTAAGTCCACTTTCATCATGGAGGAAAAATGACAAAATATGTAGTACGTTTTCTGGCATTTGAATGACCATGAATTTCTGGTCGTTGGACGCAAGAGTCAAGCCAAAACACGCAAAATAAATCAACCATCACATTCAGGCGGAGAAACTTCAAACTTTTTTCAATAAGTTGAGAGACACCTCTTCTTCTAGTCTACTATATAAAAACGCTCATCGGTGACGAGTGGGGGAGAAGAATTAAACTTCTCTGGCGTGAGCTGGCCAGCCAGGAACGTGTCCAAGCAACTGTGTACCACGAAGAAAACAAACCTTGACGTCAGAACAACGACTTGGGCATCATCCTCCTGGTGTGGTCGACATGATGGTAGGTATTAGAAATCCTCATCCATGCATGCCGTCGTCGTTGCTGCCTGCTTCCAAGTGGTTCGGCATGAATGAGCCGGGAATTGCTCGCTCCTACTCCTAGCCAAGGTGTGTGTGTCGTACTGTCGTTGTCAGGTTTCGCCCTTGGGCAACCGATCTTGCATGCACACGCTTTCTTGTCCTGTCGTCTCGCCCCAAATAATATCTCACTCGCCAAATGTGTATGGTGTCCTCCATTAATTGGAGCCACTGCCATGGATAAAGCGGAATTGATTTTGTGGTTGTGGCCTGTGGGGCTGCGTTAGGTGCATAGTCCCGGCATGCATTTGGTTTATCACTAATGTATATGTGTGTGTGTGTGTGTGGGGGGGGTGTGTGGTGGGGTGGGGTGGGGGTTCTTTCACCCTTTTCAGCTTAACTTTGTCGAAGCAGTTGTATATATAGTTAGTTCCCATTGAATATTCCCTCCGTCCGGAATTATTAACCGACTTGTGTTCGTCTAGATTCATACATATTTAGATGTGTTTTGTGAGTACATATATTCGAATCTAGACAAACGTATGTCAGTTAATCCCGTAGAGAGGGAGTACACAACCTCATCTGTCTCTATGTTTGGGGCAATTTTCAGACGTGGTTTGCATGACCACGCAGACAACCGGTGTGGCTATTGAGTGTCAAGAATATGTTCTCCCGAAGATGCCAAATGTTCCCAACAGAGCCTTCCAATATCTTGCGCCAGCCATGGAATCAGCCAGCGATGAGGATGGTCACTCAGACGAGTTGAACGGGTCAAGCAACCGGTTGTCCTACACGGAAATCGACCTAGCGCAGGTTCCCCTGCCGCAGCGGCCATCCTCTTACCTTGATACTATTGCTAATGCCCAAGTTGGCCAGGATTGCCCAAAGAGTTGACGCGGGAAATGAGCTCGAATCTTTCTACTATATCGGTTTCTCCCTGCCTTTTTTTCTTTTGGCGGAATTGCTGTCTGTCTATGGCGTTGTACCGGTTGTTTGGTGCGGCCACATTCCATCCAGAGAGATTCTTCCATTAATTTAGTATCACGATGTCGGCTAATCATGGTGAGTTGATGATCGAGTGCTGGTCCAGGCACGAACAAGATAAGCGTATTATGAAAACCAATCATGCCTAGTTACTGCTGCTGCTGGTAGGAGAGAGATCTAATTAAGATGTTAAACCTGAGTTGACATTACACTGTATCAGCATTGGCATTGATCAACAACTATATGTTGAACTCAAGTCAAGCAAGTCACATAACTGTTGCCAACAAGGTTGCTTGTTCCACAATTGTTGAACGCAACTGTGTTGTTTTTTGTGAGATTATTGCTCTATTGTTCTTTTCTCACGAGAGACCAAGGGGTCTACTGAGGTGTAGCAGTAGGGCCGCCAAGGAAACATATCATTTTCCTGTGTTTTGCCACCTTCGTATTATCATTTTTTTGGGGTGAAAAAGCGAGATTCCATTCACCGGAACAGTCCCTTTTCCTGTTTTCGCTCCTTCAAATCACTATATTTTTCTTTGTGGGAAATAAAGATTTATTTTGTCAGAAACAAAGGCACATTCCTCACACATAGTCTATGTGGTCTGAGTAGAAAAATGACCTAACTACTTCAAAAAAATGACCTAACCGAAATGCAGTTCATAATTGCCTCGCCCTCTTTTAATCTCGACAAATAACATCTCTTTGTCACACAAGAGATGTCACATGGGACGACTTTGCGGATTGGTAGTCGATGGCGCTAAGATCCACATACACCCACCCCACCTCACCCTGTCAATGATCATGCTTATAGACCGGCGGATTTAAAAGCTACACAATGTGGTCATCTTCGACAAAGCTCGACCCTCTGTATCCTACTTGTTTGACATGATTAAGACTGAGGCATGTTTGTGGGCAAAAGTGGGACACATAGTCTTCTCCATCTCCCCTAGATTATTAGCCCGTTTGGGTTGAGTTGTATGGTGCGGTGTTCGTTCATTCTTGGATGTGTACATAAACAAGTTTATTTTCTATCGGTGCATTGAAAACACGATTTTTTGAAAGGGAGGCAAACGTTTTGCCTCATCCCATTATTTAAGAAAGAAGTTTAAGGAACAAGTTACAAGTCTGGGAAAAAAACATCAACCCCTTAAAATACAGGTTTAGTCTCGCGGCATTATTTTACTCAAGTGTTTCGCCCCCACAGTTACTTACTTTTCTGCTTGCCGTTTGATCTTGGCAGCGACAAATTGAGGGGCATCGATGAAGTTTGCCCCAAAACCCTCGCTTTTTCTTTCCTTCCATATCCCCCAAGTGACCAACACGACAAGCGAGGCGATGCATGTGCAAAGGCGGCCGGCTCCAAGGCCGAAGGATTGCCACCAACCATGGACCAAGATGATGGGCGCCCATATGCTAGTCGATGACCTCTGGAGCTCCAATTGAGTAATGACTTTGGAACATGATGTGTGTTGTGGTCTCCGGAGCTTGTTTACATCGGTCAACCTTTGTTTGCAAGTTTGTCCACGGTCCACATTCGGTTTTGGGGAATAAGACATGTTAAAGATTTGCATTTCGGTGGCGCCCAATTAACCCCAAGTACAGGGTCTCATGGTAGCGGCTTCCGCCCCAAGAAACTGAATGTTGTGCACTCGCGAAAAAAGAAGAAGATGTTTTCGAATAACGATGAAACGACTTTTAAGAGAGGAGAGGGCACTATATTTATGGGAGCTCAACAGTAGAAAGAACTTTCCAGTGTAAGATTAAACAAGTTGTGTTGAATAGTACTCAACATGTTTACATGTACTAGTAATCGAGCACGTGCACATGCACGTTTCATAGAATGCCCAAATTGTATGACAATATAGCAAAACGTGTTACCGCACAATATGAGCTGGCCCCTAAGTTTACAACAACCAAACGAATTCTTTTTCATATCAATAGGGAAAGCCGTCCCTATTTTACTGTTTTCATAAAATGCATAGCTCAAATTGAGAAATAATAATAGAAGAAATGAGAATGTGATTAGCTTTTCATGTATGTATAAAATAGTAATTTTTAGCAAACAGTTGAGAGAAAAAGGTGCCGCAAAGAGTCGACATAAGGAAATTGGCAGAATTCAAAACTACACCTATATGGTATTTCGAAACATGGTGACACATTCGGGTAAACCGTTAGTGCACCAAGAAATCTAAGTATCATGGCAACCACGATGAACACACCCTTTTGTTACAGGGTGAGTAAGATATCTAAAAATATATTCAAAAGAATGAATTGACCTAACAAACAAGGACCGGAGATGATTAAATAACGATGAGATTTTTTACCTGCACTAAATTGTATCTTTATGAGATCAGTTCAACTGTATTACCTGCATGGAATAGTTGCTGCAAAATATGTCCAGCTTAGCATAAGCCAAGAATAGGCAAAATGCCAAAATCCAAACATGTATGCCACAAGGACTGACGTGCAAACCAACTATCACAATATTCAATTTTAGAAGCCAAGTACATTACCTGTTCTCTTCCATATGTGGACAATATTAACATCACTCCGGTTTGCGCCAAGTACCTTACCCGTTCTCTTCCACATGTGGACAATACTAACACCACTCCGGTTTGCATCCTGGCTGGCTAGACGCTTGCTTTTGTAGATATTCCGCATATTTTTAACATACTATCGAGCATACCACCCTTAATCACTCTGCTGTTTTTGACCTTGATGACTATGACGATTACAATTGTTTGTTACATCCAAAAATGGTGCACGCTCACCAGATCTAAAAGAAGATGCATCTGACTGATTATCCATATGCAATAGACGGATATATGAACGAAAAAGACGAAACAAACTACAGTTAGTTGACAACAAACGATACATGCCCCTTCTTTGTACTAACGTATATGTAGGTTCATCAATATACGCTGGAGCGAACTGCGGTGAATCATCAGTTTGAATAAATTTGTATTTATATGTCCACGACAAAATAGAAACAGCCAACCCCATTCAGCACTGTAGCTGAATATAATTTATTAGGGTCACTGAATGCAAATTGTGGAATCATTGCATGCAGAAAACAGTCTCCACTGCTGTTGCTATCGTTATTCTTGGTATCCGATAAGAAATAACCAAGGTTTGAAGCAACCTATATAGAACATACAGAACTAACTATTCCCTATATACACAGAATATAAATCATATTTGCGGTTGAACAATAAGATTGTAAGCAACAGTAAATGAACCTACAGTTAGAGTACATGAATTTAGCAATTTAAATCCTCTTTGTGGTTGCACAGTGAGATTGTTTGAATATATACCAACAAATATGTAGCTTCCTCAATCTGCGCTGGAGTTTGTTGTGGCGATTATTCAATTAGAAGAAATTGTTATTTCTCCACCACGTCAGCAACAACCAACAGCCAACAACAGTAAGCACTTTAGCCGAAAATAATTTAAGAAAAACCCAAATGCATCACTGCGATCAACAGCAAATGAGAATATAATGTCTCCAAATCATGTAGCGATCTCAACCCATCGTACACAACATAATTTTAATCTCATATATGCTGAAGGGGTAATTACTTACCTGTTTTCGTGCGTGTCGTTGCGCTGCTGAGGCGGCGGCCGCCTCCAGGCTTAGGCACAGGCCACAGGGAGTGGGTCGGCAGGAAGGCGGACAACGGAATTGGAGGTCGTCCCGTCCGTGCGAGGAGTGACCCGGCGGCAGTGTCTTGGCTGTGGTGGCGGGCAAGAAAACGGCGGCCAGGGAAGTCCCATCGCGAAGCATGACGGCGTGGAGCTTCGCGATGGATGGTTACAGAAATATAGCGGTTTGATTTACGGCGCTCCAATCCCGTACGTGTAGTAGTCGACCCTGCGGGTGCGCTGGGAGCCTGGGAGTGGCATCATTTAGGATGATTTTAATCGTTAGATTAAGTAAATGAACGGCAAAGAATACGGGGGTATCTTGACGGACAACTCGTCATTGGAGAATCCTCTAGCGTCAGATTAAGAACATCATACGGTTGGTGTTATTTGGATTCTACCCTCTGGGCTTTTTTATATTAGTGTAGATGTAGATGTAGATGTAGATGTAGATGTAGATGTACCATGTCAACGAAATTCTAGATCCAAAACTAAAGGAAAGAAGAATCCATTTTGGCTAAGGTTTTCTGAGGGAATAACTGAACCAAAACACTGAGCCTAGTGCACCATAATTTCACGTACGCTCTAGTTCCACCCGCTAGCAACTGGAGTACAAGCAGTATAGCAGGAGCAGCTAACCCCAAGCAAGGCAAAACAACTAGCTTTGGCGTTAAGCAACCTCAGGGCCGGCCAGAGGTGTTTGGAAAAGGGAAGATCCCTCCAAATAAACCCCGAGACCTATCGCTAGCGCTGCGGCTTTTAACGCAAAAAAACCCCGAGGGCCCCGAGCCCATCCACTAGAGACCAATCAGCCGGCAAAAGGTGTCCCTCGCTGCGTGCCCCACGGAGAGACACAGATTGGGGGCCAAGAAAGTAGTAGTAAATCACAGCAACTAGCAAAGCTAGGTACTTTTGTGTACGGCCATTTTTCAAAGGGCGTGCATGCTGCGAATTCGGGGACCGGCAAGGAGATCACCTGCACATGTTCAATGCCGGACCTGTAGAAGCCAAAGGAGGCCGTTGTACGATTTATTATTGGTCCACCATCACGAGTAGAAAACGGACATTTGGTCCAGAGTATTAGTCCCGGTTCTGGTATAAATCGGGACTAATGCCCTGGTTCCAATAGCTAGAAAGGCCGCAGAGACCAGAAAACATTATCCCCGGTTCGTATGGTAACTTTAGCCCCGGTTCATTTAACAAACCGGAACTAAAGGGTCTGGCGCTGGAAAAGAGCATATGTGTGGACCTTTAGCCCCGGTTTATTTCTCAAACCGGGAATAAAGTCTCCGACTATATCTTCTTTCTCTTTCCAGCCTGAGCCATTTCAAGCTCACACAATTATCCCTCTCAAATTTCTCCCCTCAATCTCGAGTTCTTCCCCATTTTTCTCAAGATTTGTGAAGATTTTTTGCCTCCACATCTATCAAGGGTCCTAAGAGGTTAGCAACTTCATCATTTCAGCTCTCATTGCTTGTTTTAGCTCATTTCATGCTCTAGAAATAGATAGATTTTGTGTGGGTTCTATCTCTGTATATCTGGTTAATTTGGCACATATAGTTCTCGAAATTCATTTGATTCATCGAAGCACATAGATACATGAGTTCATCCTATATACATATCTTGGTTTGACACGTTGTCTTGAAATCCGGTCGGTTCACAGTGCATCATGTCACCGTCGAGCAACAAAATATTCTTCTTTCTTCTACCCGTCATCACAAAATCCATTGAAACAAAAATAAGTACCAAAACTATGAAGGCACACATATATATAGTGGTGCCCTAGCATTTTAGTTAATCATCGGCCAGTTAAGCAAGAAATTAAAAACAAAAATATGAACACGCCAAGGAGCTACCAAATTAAATTAGGGAGTGCCTCTATGGCGAGCTACTCGAAGATGTCTGAGGACGAGGCATCCTAAGACATCTTCGAGAAGCTCTGGCATAGTGGTGTCCCTGCTCTCGCACACCATCTTTCAGTTCATATATTTTCTAGCTAAATTAGTATGCTGGTGGAGCTAACTAATTTCACATATTAGGGAGTGCCTCTACGGCGAGCTACTCGAAGATGTCTGAGGACGAGGTCCTAAGACATCTTCAAGAAGCTCCGCCGTAGTGGTGTCTCTGGTCTCGCACACGATCTTCCTTGCAGTTGATAGTTCACAAGGAAGCCTATTTATAGATTAAGCAGCACAACATAGTGTCGACACTAATGACATAATGTCGACACTCACCCCTGTCATATTGTCTCCACCCATTGAAACAGTGTCGCCACTCACTGGCATAGTGTCCACTCACGACATATAGTGTCGTCACCCACTTTTAGTCCCGATTGGAGACACCATTCGGGACTAAACAGGCTCATGTTGGCCCGACTGCCGACCTTTAGTCCCGGTTGGTGTGTCCAACCGGGACTAAAGATGTAGTAGAAAGTTTTTTAAATCAGTGCTTGTTTGATATATACGATGTGTTCTTTTATTTTTAGACTAGTACTACTCTTAGCATCGTGATTTTGTTTGATGAACTTATAAAATGCAGATGAGACGGCAATGGATGTACGCTGACCGAATCTCTGACGAGTTCATTAAAGGTGTGCGTTCTTTTCTCGTTGTGGTAGAGGCAAACAAGCGGAATGGTTTTATCTGTTGTCCATGTGGTGAGTGTCGGAATCAGAAGGAATACTCTTCCTCAAGGGTCCTTCATGGCCACTTGTTTCGGTTCGGTTTCATGTCTGGCTATAATTGTTGGACCAAGCACGGAGAAAGAGGGGTTATGATGGAAGACAACAAAGATGAAGAGAATGATGACAGCTATCCTATGTCCCCTGAATACGGTGGTACTACAATGGAAGACAATGATGATGAAGAATCAGAAGAACGTGCATCATATGAGCCAGATGATGATCTTGGTCGGGCCATTGCTGATGCAAAGGGAGAATGTGATAGCGAAAGGGAGAGGTTGAAATTTGAGCAGATGTTAGATGATCACAACAAATTGTTGTACTCGAATTCCGAAGATGGCCACAAAAATCTAGACAGCACACTGGAATTGCTGAAATGGAAGGCAGAGGTCGGTGTGCCTGACAAGGGATTTGAAAAGTTGTTGAAGATAATGAAGAAGCTGCTTCCAAAGGATAACGAACTGCCCGCCAGTACTTACGAAGCAAAGAAGGTTGTCTGCCCTCTAGGATTAGAGGTACAAAAGATACATGCATGCATTAATGACTGCATCCTCTATCGCGGTGAGCAGTACGAGAATTTGGATGCACAGATGTACCTTTGCATTGCGGTATAAGATCCGACGAGATGACCCTGGTGATGTTGAGGGGGAGCGCACGAGGAAGAGGGTTCCCACCAAGGTGATGTGGTATGCTCCTATAATACCACGGCTGAAACGTTTGTTCTGAAACGAAGAGCATGCCAAATTGTTGCGATGGCACAAAGAAGACCGTAAGAAAGACGATATGTTGAGACACCCCGCTGATGGGTCGCAGTGGAGAAAAATTGAGAGAAAGTACCCGGACTTTGCAGGTGACGCAAGAAACTTATGGTTTGGTCTAAGTACGGATGGCATGAATCCCTTTGGGGAGCAGAGCTGCAGTCATAGCACATGGCCTGTGACTTTGTATATGTATAACCTTCCTCCTTGGTTGTGCATGAAGCGGAAGTTTATTATGATGCCAGTGCTCATCCAAGGCCCGAAGCAACCCGGCAACGATATTGATGTATACCTAAGGCCATTAGTTGAAGAACTTTTACAGCTATGGAACGGACAAGGTGTACGTGTGTGGGATGAGCACAAACGTGAGGAATTTAACCTACGGGCATTGTTGTTCGTAACCATCAATGATTGGCCTACTCTTAGTAACATTTCAGGACAGACAAACAAGTGATACAATGCATGCACACACTGTTTAGATGACACTGAAAGTATTTATTTGCATAAGTGCAAGAAGAATGTGTACCTAGGGAATCGTCGTTTTCTTCCGCCCACGCATTCCCTAAGAAGGAAAGGCAAGCATTTCAATGGTGAAGCATATCACCGGAGTAAGCCTGTCCGTCGTACTGGTGATGCTGTATTTGATATGCTGAAGGATTTAAAATTAATCTTTGGAAAGGGTCCTAGCGGACAGTCCGTTCTGAAGGACGCTGGCGGACACGCACTCATGTGGAAGAAGAAATCTATATTTTGGGAGCTACCCTATTGGAAAGTCTTAAAGGTCCGCTCTGCAATCGACGTGATGCACCTGACGAAGAATGTTTGTGTGATACTGCTAGGCTTCTTGGGCGTGTATGGAAAGAATAAAGATACACCAGAAGCACGACACGACCAACAACGTATGAAAGACCGAGAAGGCAGGCATCCAGAGTTGTTTCAAGATACTGCCAGCTACGCTCTTACCAAGGAAGAGAAGGAAATCTTTTTTGAATGCCTGATTAGTATCAAGGTTCTTTCTGGATTCTCGTCCAATATAAAGGGAATAATAAATATGGCAGAGAAAAAATTTCAGAACCTGAAGTCTCATGACTGCCACGTGCTTATGACGCAGTTGCTTTCGGTTGCTTTGAGGGGGCTTTTGCCAAAAAATGTTAGAGTAACCATTGTAAAGCTATGTTCGTTCCTCAATGCAATTTCTCATAAGGTAATCGATCCAGAAAGTCTACCAGGGTTACAGAAAGATGTGGTCCAATGTCTTGTCAGTTTTGAGTTGGTGTTCCCACCATCCTTCTTCAACATAATGACGCACCTTCTAGTTCACCTAGTTAAAGAGATTACCATTCTCGGTCCTGTATTTTTACACAATATGTTCCCTTTGATAGATTCATGGGAGTCTTAAAGAAATATGTCCATAACCGTGCGAGTCCAGAAGGAAGCATCTCCAAGGGATATGGAACAGAGGAGGTCATTGAGTTTTGTGTTGACTTTATTCCTGACCTTAAGCCGATCAGTGTACCTGAATCACGGCATGAAGGGAGACTTAGTGGAAAAGGCACACTAGGAAAGAAAGCAAAGATATGTATGTATGGACATTCTTTCACTAAAGCACACTATACAATTCTGCAAAGTTCCACCTTGGTGGCTCCATATATCGAGGTACACAAGAATATTGTACGCTCAAACTACCCGGGGCAGTCTGACAGGTTGATTAGAGATGAACACGTGAAGACTTTCGGAGGTTGGTTGCAGACACATCTCATGAATGACACCACTATTGGAGATCAGTTGTACTTGTTGGCCAGGTCTCCATCTTCAACTATATTGACTTTCCAAGGGTACGAGAACAATGGGAATATATTTTACACGCACGCCCAAAATAAAAAGAGCACCAACCAAAACAGTGGTGTCCGATTTGATGCAACGGACGAGAATGGGAAAAAGGACACATATTATGGTTACATAGAGGACATATGGGAACTTGACTATGATCCTAATTTCAAGGTCCCATTGTTTCGATGCAAATGGGTCAAGATGACAGGAGGTGGGGTAACGGTAGACCAGTTGTACGGAATGACAACAGTGGATCTCAATAATCTTGCGTACGGAGACGAACCATTCATCCTTGCCAATGATGTGGCTAAAGTTTTCTATATGAAGGACATGTCTACTAGAACGAGAAAAAGGAAATATAAGCAAAAAAATATAATATCATATGATGAGCCAAAGCGCCACATAGTTCTTTCAGGAAAAAGAAACATGGTGGGAGTTGAGGACAGGACAGACATGTCAGAAGATTATGACAAATTTGATGAAATTCCGCCATTCAAAGTGAAAACTGACCCAAGCATATCGCTAAATAAGGAAGATGCTCCATGGTTACGGACAAGAAGAGAACCAAAACACTAGATGTGGATGTTGGTGATGTAATGTATTAAACCTTTTGTGAATTAATCCTATTTTTCATTTATTAAAGGAAGATGCTCCATGGTTAATAAAGGAATTTCTGAGATTGCTGTAGGCAGGTACCAAAACTGTAGACTAGGTAACACTTAGACCTTTATTAATATTAAAAATCGGGACAAACCGGTGCTAGCTAACACTGAGGACTAAAGCCACCCCTTTAGTCATAATCATGCCTAGTCCTATAGTACACAGCTTCAGGGTCTTCTTCGTCATCGTCATCGTCACCTGCCACTCCAGAGATCCTCAGCCTAGCCATGGCATATACCGGGGGCACCTGCCACTCCGACCTCGGATTCACGGCGGGCGGGATAGGAGTCTCCTGGAAGACGATGCCGCTACCGCCAGGCGGGGGAGGGGCCTTCTTGTAGGCTCTTTGGCGGGTAGACTTGTGGGCACCGCAGGCGAGGATGGTCTCCCCCAGCGATGTAGCGCATCACGCCAATGATAGTACGGTTCACCCACCACAGACGCCGACCGTCTTCATTGTGGTTCACCGGGGGCGGGCCATCACCCTCGTACCTGGCGAGCTCCCTTTCCCGTTGGTTAGCGAAGAAGGCATTCGAGGTGTGATAGTTGTCGGGATCCCACTGGGGATCCATCCGCTGCTCTGGCGTGAGCTCGTGGTAGAAGTGGTTCGTGATGGCCGCCTGTCGGGCGAAGCCTTGAGGCACAGGAGGGACAGGAACCCCTCTAGCGCTCAACATCCGGTACGGTGGCGGTAGCGGGCAAGGGTAGTTGGAGGCCCACAACGCCTGGGTCTCCTCGAGGGTCAGAATGGCCCAGTAGGCACTGTCCATAGTTGTGAAAGAGGAATGTGTGGATGTATGGATAGCCATGGCGTGGTCGGCCTATATATAGATGGAAAGTGCTGGAAAAAATGGCGGGAAACGGTGGGATATGGCGGGAAATATCTTTAGTCCCGGTTAGTGGCTATAACCGGGACTAAAAGCACTGTTCAGAGGGAAAGGGCGGGAAAACATGGCGGGAAGCAGTGGGATATGGCAGGAAATACTACAACCGGGACTAAAAGCATCGTTCAGAGGGATATGGCGGGAAGCGGTGGTCCAAGAGACCTATCATGTTCGAGGTTTCATGGCTTTTGGTCCAAGAGACGAATGTTATGTGTTGAATCGCGAATTAGTTTGTGATACGGTGCCCATATTGTGCATGCATGTGTATATTGGGATGTAGAACAATGTTGCAGGAGGAAGTTTTCCTTTTCGTCGCTCGGAAAAGTTATTTTCCATTTTCCGAGCGCAAAAAGACGGTTCATTTTGTGAAGCAGCCACCAAAACGCAGTTACAGAATGCTACCATCCCATTTTTATAAAATAGTAGACCATGTTACGTGAACTATATCCCAACCGGGGGATCTCAAACCTTTTTGTCATTCCCAGGTGAAAAAGACAAATGTCTGCCGAATCGTAGGAAGTGGGTCCGGTTTGAACTACAGGTACATGATCTAACGTCGGCGATTTTTTGAAAAAAATCATTTTTAGACTCACAATATGTCGTTTTTTTCAGAGATCCAATGCAAGTTCTAACATTCTCATCCCCTATCTTCACGCACGCCGTTTTGACCTAAGTTCGAAACGGCAAAAAAATCAAAACGAGCATAAAAAATTCAAAAAAGGTCCGAACAATGTAAATCCTTCGCGTGGTGTGATATTATGTGACATTGTTGCAAGGAAAAATATCAAACTTGGTATACTGATTATGTCTCCAAAAAACCTTCACAAAATGACCTATCATGTTCGAGGTTTCATGGCTTTCAGTCCAAGAGACGGATGTTATGTGTTGAATCGCGGCATAGTTTGTGATATGGTGCTCATATTGTGCATGCATGTGTATATTGGGATGTAGAACAATGTTGCAGGAGGAAGTTTTCCTTTTCGTCGCTCGGAAAAGCCATTTTCCATTTTCCGAGCACAAAAAGACAAGTCGTTTTGTGAAACAGCCACCAAAATGCAGTTACAGAATGCTACCATCCCATTTTTCTAAAATAGTAGACCATGTTATGTGAACTATATACCAACCGGGGGATCTCAAACATTTCTGTCCTTCCCGGGTGAAAAAGACAAATGTCTGCCGAATCGGTAGGAAGTGGGTCCGGTTTGAACTACAGGTACATGATCTAACGTCCGTGATTTTTTGAAAAAATAATTTTTAGACTCACAATATGTCGTTTTTTCAGAGATCCAATGCAAGTTTTAAAAAAGGTTTTGAAAAAGGTTTTAAAAAAGGTTTTTGAAAAAAGTTTTACAAAGGTTTTTAAAAAAGGTTTTGAAAAAGGTTTTTTTTAAAGGTTTTAAACATGCATATAATAATTAATTTAAAAAAATGTTTTTAAAAAGGTTTTGAAAAAGCTTTTAAAAAAGACCTTTAGCCCCGGTTTGTAGTACAAACCAGGGCTAAAGGGGTGCGGGGCTGCGCGCGAAACGCGGCGCGCCGAAAACCCTTTATCCCACTTTAAAAACCTTTAGCGCCGGTTTGTAGTACAAACCGGGGCTAAAGGAGGGTGGGTATAAATACCCACCCCGTGCGTCCTGGTTCGGTGCACGAACCGGAGCACACAGATCGACCAGAGGCGCCACGCCGTCATCGACAACGCCGCGCCGCGCCCTCTCATGGCCGTCCTTCTCGCGCCCTCCATGGCTCGAGCCCATGCGCCGCCCGTGTCGCCCGCGCCCCGTGCCATCCCGCTCCGGCGCCGCCCCTTCCCCAGCACGCCGCCGACCGCCCGGCGCCGTCCCTCACCGGAGCCCACCGCGCCGCCCGCACCGTCCACCACCACCGGAGCCGCCCCTCCCCAAGGTAAGCTCTAGTTAATTAGTAGTGTTAATTTTGTTAGTAATTTTGTTAGTGTTAATTAGTTAGTGTATATAATTTTGTTAGTGTATTTTAGGGTTAATTAGTTAGTAAGTTTAGTCTAATTTTTTCTTAGATATTTTAGTTAGTGTTTAATATATTTTATTTTGAGTTAGTGTAATATAGTTTATTTTAGTTAGTGAATTTTTCTTAGTTAGTGAATTTTAGGATTTTAGTTAGTGTTTAATATAGTTTATTTAAGTTATTGAATTTAGTTATTGTTTAATATAGGTTATTTTAGTTGATACTATTTATTTTCATCATGTTTAAAGTATATAGGTTTAATTTAGTGTTTAAGAATATGCCGATTCCTCATCCTCGTTCACTCGGCGTGACCCCCGGAGCGCTACTAAACAGTGTCACCGAGCATCCACGGGGCTGGGCTCCGCCAGGCTGGCATTGGGAGGTGCTACCAGCCGGGGGACGTTGTCTCGTGAGGAATCCGGGTGTCGTCATCGACCCGGATCTTCTATGGTGGCGGCCGAGTGGTCCAGGTGCAATGCAGAGGGAGTCGGCCCCCGACGAGGTGGTACAACGTCGTGTCAGGGAGGAGGACGAGCACGTCCGGTGCTACATGCACATTTTAGGAGTCCGGGACGCCAATACCTGGCAGCTTCTTCAGGCACCTTACCCGAGATATTCTCCGGTTATGGTTCCTACACTTTGGGTGCACACCTCCCGCGGCTCAGTAGCCGAGGCTCGACGTCTTCGCTGAGCTAGCTAGATGTGTAATAGGGTTGTATTGTTGTTTAATTGGTACTTTATTGTTGCACTAGCTGGATTATTCGAGATGTATTGTTGTTTAATTGGTACTTTATCTTTCTTTATCGCATTGTTTAAGCTGGATTACTTTATCTTCCTTTATTTTATCGCATTAAGCAAAATGGTTTTATCTTTCTTCTGTATTAGTAAAGTTATGGACGGTAGAGACAACGAAGACCACATCATGTACAACATGATAGATGAGGGTACAGGAGGTTACCATTATGATGGAGCAGACGATGATGGAGATGATGATGGCTCCCAATACCTCAACTTGGATGAAGCCGACGGAAGAGACGACTATGACGAATTCTTTGGTGGAGACGATGGTGGAACTGACGGTGGAGACACCACCATAGCAAAGACCGGCGAGGTATATAAATCCTCTGCTGATCATGAGCTAGTAGATGCATTAGTTGATTCATATATATATATATGTGTGTACTAACGACTGTTTCTTCTCTTAGACCTCCGCATCGGGCGAATCTTCTGCAAGGAAACGAGGCCCAACCAAAAAGTTGGCCGATGGTATGCGTTTCACCAATGATCTAGTGTCTGAGGTCGGTGAACCTTTGGAGCCGAAAGAGGCCGCAAGTGTATTTGTATACCAATGCGGAGCGATAATCAGGGACGCCATCCCGATCACTACTCAGAAGTGGAATAAGCCAGGAAAGAAAAGTGATCGAGTTGGAGAAACTTTTGTCGATGACAGAGCCAAAGACGGTCTTTGGAATTCACTCATGGCACACTTCTCTCTGCCTGAATTGGACACTCCTGAACTCACTGAGGCATTGAGGTTGCAAGTCAGAAAGTGGGCCCTTAAGAAGATGGGCAGACAGTTCAAGGACAGGAAGAAAAGATTGTACAACAACTTTGCCAAGAAGGGGCTGACTCTGCCATTCACTGGCCCGCTAGAGAAGCAACAGGATAACTGGACCCCATTTGTGAAATACAAGGAATCAGAAGCAGCTATGACCAAGTCAGAAAAGAATAAGATAAATGCGACCAAAAAGAAATATCACCATACTATGGGGACAGATGGCTACAAGACGGCCGCGCCGAAGTGGGAAAAAAACCGAGGAAGAAATGCGTAAAAAAGGGGCCACGCCAGCTACAAATAAGTGGCCCGTGAGGTCAAAAAATTGGCTCCTTGGGCATGGGGGGTCGTATGACACTGAAACCTGGGAGATTATTGTTACAAAGGAGGCCATTACTAAACCCAAAGATGAACTTGTTAAAGTGATATAACTGAGAAAAGATGTAAAGTTCATTCCCGACAGAGAGAACGATGAGCTGACATATGCCCTCGGGAATCCTAAAAAAGTCCGACGAACACGAGGCTTTGGCCCATCTGTTCCAGGGAAGACAGGGTTTCCCGCTGACATCGACACTTATAGAAGTCGATCCAGAAAAACGAACTGGCAGAAGGCGGAGGAGGCAGCGCGGTTGGAGGCGGTTGAAAAAAGGAACAAGGAATTTCAAGCCATGTTCAAGCTGCAGCAGGAGCAGATTAATGAACTTAGAGTATTGGCCCGACAGCAAGATCCTGCGTTAGACAGTCCGGTGGGCCCATCTCAGCGGAGAAGCAGCGTGGCTTCCACGGAGGTACAAGCTAATAATCCAAGTGGATCAAGGCAGTGGATTGTGAATCCACCATGCGCGGGTTCAATTCCCGTCGTTCGCCCATCGCATTATTGCAAATTCCAAAAATGGATAATAGACCCATGATATCAATTCAAGTAGGCTGTCAATAACTCTATTCTTTCCTAAAGGAAGCAAGTGGGGCTATGGTTCGTACTTTTTTGGTAAGCGTTGTCTTCCATTGCTCTTTTGCTTCGAACCTTCATCCTGTGCTGATGGACAATAATGCACCGGTGATAGATGATACGGCCGGTGCAACGATGGTTCTCTACCCCATGGATGAAGTCGAGGCAAGGACAGCTTGTAAGCTACATGTCACAGTGAAGAACATTTCTATGAAGGTGGCGCTCGGCTTTGCTTTACCTTGTCCACCGGAAGCGACCTACCATGGAAGTCAGATTCCAGCTGGCTATGCTCATGTCGGTGTGGATGAATTTGAACTGACATGTCGATCACTTTATCTTGACATCCCTGCAGGCGAAGGGGAGAAAACACTTGGAGAAGTGGAGGGTGGGATCATTCTTTGGAAAAAACAACACATCGTGTTTCCAGGCTGGGCGCCAAGGAAATCTTCTCCTCCGAGAAGCAATCCATCACCTCCAAGGCCACCATCACCACTGCATCTCCATCTCCGGCGCCTCCGCCTCCGCCCACTGAATCAAAGGGAAGAAAGCGGAAGAATAACACCGCTACGTCGAGGGAGACCCGACGCCGAAAACGACAAGATCCCCTCCCAAGAGTACCGCCTTCTCCTCCCAAGTTAGCTTATCACCGGACTGATGAGGAGAGCGCGGTGATCTCCTGGGCCGAAGTGAAGGCCCATTTTGCACCAAAACAACCCGATCCACAGGTGCTAGTTGATCCAAAAGTCAAGAAGCACTTCAAGGCATTCCTTGAGCAACCACCCCAACATGTGTTAAATAGGAAAGATGACTATACACGTTGTCTTACGAAGACACTAAAAGAGAAGTCATCAAGCGGTACTGCAAATGGGAGAAAATCAAAAGAAGTTGCCCAGCTCGGCAAACAGGCAAAACAATCCATTGCCCCGCTCAAGGTGTTACCCCAGCCCACACAAGGTGGAATAGATATGGAATTAGCTATTAAATTAGCCAAGGATTGTAACGTGACGGTCGAAGCACTTCTAGCCGATGGAGACAATGTCGCCAAGGGACCAATAGCACGAAAATTTGTCTACGGGGAGCCTCTGGTCAGCGATGAGATATTCGATGATCTGCCAACACATATGCGACTGTTGCATACCTGGTACTTGAAAGTCACAAAGGAAGGAAGAAAATTTCTCCTATGTAAAGTTGGAGAGGAGTACTTCTGACCAGACGAGATCTCCATTGAACTTTGTGAACTATTCTAGTTATTCAACCTAGATGCCCTCGACAAGTCCCTCCTCAACATATATTGTCTATAAGTAATTAAGTCACTAACTCAACTCGTTCAATTCATTTCCTATCGTTATCCTCACTATAGCTCCTTATGTATGCTATTATATATGCAGAATGAAGATTCAAGAATGTAGAAGAAAGTCAATCTATAGCATTGGGTTCGTTGACCCAAACAAAGTTAATGGATATACGCTAATAAATAACCTCGACGAAACGGAGGATAACTTGCTAATGTTTTTAATGGAGCAACATTACAAGACACAAATACTATTTCCTTACAACTATGGGTAAGAGTCTTACTGTCTTGTACACATTCAATTTTTGTTTACTCGTTGTTAAGTGTATATAAACGTGCACAACTTTCACTGGATTCTTCTAAACATTGACATTGACCGTGCAAAAGTTAAAATCTCGGACTCGTTAAAGAAGCCGATGGAAGACTACCGCAGCATAATTGATTGCCTCCAAAAGTAATTTCAATCACTATATCTGTCTCTTTCGTTCATTCTCTGAGATGTAAACTAATTAATAACTCATTCATTTCTTTTTTGCCGGACAGGGTTTGGAAAATGTTCACGAAGGAGGTTCAAGGTGAATGGCGTGAGGAGCTCACTTTTTATACGGTCCCGGTAAATAGTACGAGAGCTAGGGGACTAATTTATATGAATATTACAATTATCATTCTTACAATTATCATACTTTATTATTATCTGATTGAATTATATTCTCGATTAAAAAGTGTGCGACGCAGCCACATGAAACTAATTTATGTGGATATTACGTATGCGAGTTCATTCGTGGGTGTATGGAGCAGAGCACAGACTTTATTCAAATACGTAAACAATATATTCGCAATTTATTCTATACCATAGTTTTTGTTGAGTTCCATTCATAATGATCTTCTTCTTTATATATAGTTGGATGCGATGCGGGATAAGCTCCTACCTACTGCAATTCAAGAGGAGTTGTCGGAATTTTTGACGTCATAAACTCAAAAGGAGAGTACAATGTAGATAGACCTTCGTATAATCGTGGATAGACACAAAATGACAGTATCTGTTATAATGATGATCTTGGTATAAATCAATTAGACGAGCTCTAGTCTCGGTTGTGTATATATTTATATGTATTTATGTTATCGTGAGTGAAATTATATTATATATGCATCAATGTATACAACATGTAGTAGCGTAGAATAATATGTATATGAAAACACAAAATGAAAAATAATCAAACACAAAAAAATAAAACCCTAAAACCCCACCTCCTGCCGCAGCAGCAGTTTGGTGCAAAACGCTGTCGCGGCATAAGAACTTTAGTCTCGGTTCGTGCTCGGTTCGTGTTACGAACCGGGACTAAATATCCTTTAGCCCAGCGCGCGCAGCGAGGGCCACGCGGAGACAATCTAGTCCCGATTTGTAACAGAACGACGTTAGTCCCGGATTGCAATCCGGGACTAAATCCTCTTACAAACCGGGACTAGTGTCCTGTTTTCTAGTAGAACTTTGAAGGATAGTACTAGACAGCTAGTGAATTACTAGTACTGTTTTTTAACAGAAGATCTAAGGGGCTGAAAGCCATACATTAAAATAAAACGGAGGAGTTATAGATTTTCACGCAGGACCCTAGAAGGAAGGGAAATACAACCATGCCCATGCGCTTTATAAAAAGAAGCCTACAACTGATCAGAAGAAAGCAATCATGTCTTTTTTCCAAACCTCCTCTACAACAACTAGACCTCTCAACGAAGGTCGAAAGAACGCCGGATCTCGCCGGCAAGCTTGATGGCCTCGTGGCCAGGATAATCGGCGGGCAAACACCTTCCGATTTGGATCTGTAGAAAAGATTGGCTTCACAACTCCAAGGCAGATCGTCAACGCTGCTCCTCAGAGATCCACTGCATCCTGACGCCACCTCAGCGCCCAGGCGGAGCAGACCCAACTTGAAGCAACAACAACGAGCAGCCATAATCCATCCTCGCCGCGCAAAGATACCAAGCTCCCTTCTCAGAGCTCCTGCCCGAGATGAGGAGGAGAAGCCAAAGAAGATGCAGCAGCAACAAACTCGGAGTCTATAGTACCTTCCCCAAGTAGCAGAGGGCGAGCAGAGCGGAGACCCTCCCCCTCGCCTCCACGGCCGGCCGGGAGAGACTCCAATACACCACGTGCCTCGCCGCAACACCTCTCCTCCTCGCCACCTCGGCCGGCCAGGAGAGGCATCACCGCATCCGGACTCTGCAACTGAAGACAGCACCAAGACCCAAAAGCCCCTTTATTTGAGGAGGAAGCAGCCGCTTGCCTCAGCGTCCATGGCTTCGACCGCCGGAGCTCCGCGTCGAGGAAGCAAGACCACCGCCAGCTTCAAGTCTCGGGCAAGAAAACTAACAGCCACCTCATGGCATAAAGCCAAACTAAGGCATAGAGGCAACACCTAGCTACCCTAAGACTAAAAAAACCTACGGCGAAGAGAGCGGCGGCAGGCAAGTGAAGGAGAAAGGAGATAAGGTTGGGGAGGAGGAGAGCGGTTCGGTGTTAGACACACCTACCCGTTTGGTTCCTGGCCCTGATCACGTTAGCTAGTGTCTGTTTCAATATCTAGCTCTAACACGCATCATGCATATGCATCAAGGTCAAAGAGAGGGAGGGATTATACAAGGTCTAGGGCAAATTGTTTCGAGAGATCGACATTAATGCTGAATTTGTTGTCCTATACTCGTCTCTTGCTGCAACAGCCGTCAACTATGATCCTGAAACTTTTTACGTGTTCGATCGTGGTGTATATGTTCACCTTCCTCTTGCATGTATATGGTGTTTAGCTGAGATTTTCTTTCGAGACTTGTATGCACATGGTGTCCATATATACGTGTAGTAATACCTTGCTCTGCTATACGTGGAACGCGCTCTACTGCAAGGTGCAAGGTGCAAGGTGCAACGTGCGTGCCACTGCCACCCCCTCTTGTTCTTCAGAAAAGAGGAGGTGCCTGCTGCCTCGCCCTCCCCTTTAGATCGACCTCATATAGAAAGCACCAGGGAAGGGCCGGAAGGCTAATTGGACTGCCCTGCCCAGGCGGTTTTGTGTAGGCAGCTCGATCGCCAGCTCGGTGGATGGATCCTCGGCCGCGAGATCCACAGACGCCCAGTCGCCGGCCGGACCAGCTAGCGATCCCCGAATATTTCCACGCCAATCAGCGAAAACCATCATCATATCTTGACACGGCTACCGCTGGAACGAGTCCGCGAAGAAAGGAGCGCTCAGCTCGGGCCCACCGTCGTCGCCATCCCCCACGCGCGCGCCATGGTCCGCGGATCGCCACATACGTCAACAAGGCAAGGAAAGGGCCACCCCTTTTCCCGTGCGCGGAACTTTTGCGTGCTCGGCAACGAACGGCCCATGGTACCGGAAGCCATCGCGCCGCAAGCAAACCACGTCTCATCCACCGGCGCAACCGCCCTGATTGATTTGGTGCCAATACCGAAATGATTAGGCAGATCTCCTTTTTTCTAGCATTAAACCTGCTCATGATCCTTAGGCTATAGAGCATGGAGCAGACAGAGAGATGAAAGATTCCAACTTCTGGTCCCTAAACCATGCTTCCTGCGTGGTCCCTCAGTACGTTTCAGAAATGTTCACTGGAAAAAAAACTTGTACAAAGGGATAAAGTTGGAGTACAGCGAAAATTTTGCGACACTTGGTGGTTTCAAGGAGAAAATACAATGCTTTATTGCTCTTTTTTCAGTGTACACAACAACTACACATGAGAATTTACCACGCCGAGGAAACCACAAACCGCTGCAGCTTCAGCTCTGTTCCAATATAACATGCTCCCAAACCTCCCAGAGACAACAACAACAAAAATATATATATATGAATGGACTGCAAAAATACTCTCCATGAGTTCCACTAGGCCAGTGTCCACAAGTTGATCGAGACAGCCCCAAAAGAGTGAGCTACATATATCTGTAGCAAGCTGTACTTGCTCTCTCCTGTCAAATAGCACGCATAAAAGCAGCATCCGATTCCTAGTATCACAACCTGTTCCATCGCTGCAGGTTAGGCCAGCCAACCTTGAGCGCCATTGGATCTGCTCAAGCTCTCCTCAAGTGACCACCCAATAGAATGAAGGGAACGTTAGAGGCTTGGTTAGGATGTGCTGACCACCACTCGGCAAACGTGTGTTATCATTGTGTAAGCAACAGATTTCTGAAGACAGACCTCATTCATCAGAAGAGCTGCCACGGCCTTGCTCACACATGCGCGTTTCCCTTTGACGTATAGGAGGGGAAGGTTAACGCCCTTACAGCTCTTTGGCTATGAATCATATCGGACACCGGATGTGAAAGATGAGAAGAACCCAGCTGCTGGTCCGGGAAGAATGTCACTGAGCTTGCCAACCTGACCGTCAGAGAGCATGGAACCCCACCTCGATGTGTTCTCCCCAAATTTGCTGCCAACCTGATGAGAGACAAGGCAAGGATACGGTTAGCAAGAACATTGCTATTCAGTTAGCAGTGAAATTCCATATCTCAAATTTAGTCAAAAGACTGGACCCAAAGGGATATGACAAACATTTTAATTTGACTACGAAATTCAACCATACATACAAAGATTAGTTTGAGTTGATACAAATGTTATGCACTATATAGTTGCAGTCAAGACATAAATCCATATGATGTCCATAATTCTCTTGACATGTTGAACTGTATCACTTCTCAGTAATTTCCTGCATGACTATGTCAAAAGATCTTTGGCCAAGCAGAACGGGTATTGACATACTTTAGGCAAGGTTCTGTTAAGCGCTAAGCGCTGAGAGAGCCTTTTTGCCTCCGCTTTTCCTTTTCTGAAGGATTAAAGTGCAAAGCACACTTGAGTGCAAATTAAGCGCTAGGCATTTTGCATCCGCTCATCGCTTAGGCACACTTAATTTAACACTGCATTTAGGAGTACCTACGCCATGCATTATCGCTGTTGGGTAGTTTCACTTCAACTTTTAAATGCAAAGGCAAAAAAAATAGAGTAATAGTAAACATATGGCTGGCTACTTACCTGGGTAACAAAGGACTTAAGCAATGGAGCAGCACTTCCAAGACTTGCATTATTATCATATTCTGATACCGTAGATCTTTCACCATTTGAATATGATTTCCAAGGGCTTCTAGACGCTGAATCCTCAGATGGCGACTGTAGTGATGATTTGGGTGTTCTTGATGATAGAGCTGGGGCACTACAAGTGGAAAAGGTGAACAGGAAGCAGTTACAACCTAAAAATTAGCATATTTGTTCATCACAACCAATCCTCACAAAGGGGAAAAAGGGAACTCCCGCCATGGGGCCCAAAGCAACAAGAGGAGAAAATCCCATGCAACATTCTTCACAACAATTGAATTGTCCAGTACACTACCCAGGATGTAGGCATATAACCTTTTTTATTCATTATTACCACTATTGACTATATCATCTCATAATATTAACAACCTAAAAATGCACCATGCTATTAATAAATCGCATACAGTTTAGACTGCGCAATCATTACCTGATTGGCAAGTACTTGAATCTTGGAACCTGAGAGCACCTCATAATATTTGAATCGGTATTTGCTTTTGTTGGTAACTTTTGTACAGCACCAGTATACATGTGATTCAGTTGAACCAAGAAACCAAAAAGAACAACGCAACGCTTGTAAGACTGCTTCTCATTCTCCCACAGGTAATGTTCATACCTGTTTCAAACGAGACATGGTTCATTTGGGAAGATTACTGAGCAAGCTAATTCAGTCGAACATTCGTATTCATGTATAACAATGTAGAACAGAGGAATTACTTACGTTGCCCAGTCTATGGGATCTAGTCTCTGTGAGAATTTAATGATCAACTTGTTTATCGGTTCTATGGTAGCTGCATCTGCCTGAAATTGTGACTGTTTTCTCCTGTAGGAAGTCTTAGCCATGGTGCTTGGCAAAGTGTCCTGTTTTACTTGTGTTTCAGAAGAGTCGGTGGAAGATTTTTTGCCTCCTGATAGGATATCACCAATGAAACGCAGATCTAGCAGTATTTGCAGAACACCTTTTTCTGAAACCTGTGAGTTGCCTAACTCGATAGATGCCAATAGGTTTTCATAGATATTGATAACCTACATAAGTTTAAGTACATGTTAGTCCACTGGCTAGAATGGAAGTACTATACTGCAGTTTCGTATCCAAACTTCACCAATACAGCTAGAAATGGAAATGTTAATAGTTGACACTTAAAACAAACAAATGGGGTAACCAATCAACAAAAACTTTATGTATACGCTCTGCTTAGATTCTCAGGAACACAGCTAGAAAAGTAATTACAGAACTCAATAATCAGTGTAACAAGCTAACAAACAAACATCAAGCTATTTTTTTTTATGCAGATGCATGATAAAGCAGATTAGTTTTTAATACACACCAAAGTGTCTGTCATTTTGTAGCATACAAAAAGGAAAAAGGCCAAGTTCTGCAAAACAAGTTCTTGGGAGACTGAAACAAGTTCTTAGAAGTGCAGATTTTAAATAGTCCTATACTAAGAAGTGTAGTCCTGAGACATTTATTCACTAGGCAAACCGAGATCTTGATGCTTGATCAACGGTGACATGATTATACTGTACACACGCCAAGATGATTAGTAACCGGAATTATGGTACTTGGGTACATTTGAAATGTGGGGCGCCTGATGATGAAATTCGTGCTTGGTTTTGTTCTTGGGACTCTTGCCTAAGCATTTTTCATTTTAGCATGAATTTTAATCTTGTTCGACAACTAGTCAATAATGCTATTGGTTCTGTCTCACAAATACAGAGTTCCCTCCCTGGGCATTTGGAATGGCACCAACTGCCTGATACCCTTGGGACAGCTGAAGACTGGTGTTAATATTTCTTGATTAAATTTCGGTTGGCAAAATACAAATATCCAGTCAGGTACCATGTAACTTTGTGATAATATGATGTTGCCAGCCTACACCTGGTAACCTAAATAATGCAATATGTCTGGGCCATAAGCAAAGGCTTGAATACAGTCGTATTTCTCAAATGACCTTTTTAACCTGCCATGTCAGTTTTACAGTATGGTAGGTTAGGAGCAGCTCAGAGAATACGATGATGGTCAAAGACATACTACTATATACGACATACTTATAGGGCAACAATAGTTGCAACTGAACATGAGCCAAATGTCAAACGTCAGTTGCATAATTGGCCGGCCAGTAGTAGCTCGGTGTTGTATAAAACCATATTTGCACCAAACTATCAGATCTTAATTGTTCCATTCATACCATAACTACATGCTAAGTAAGGTAATTGTGCAGGTGTATAAATTTAATTTTTAATACACAACAGGTGCTTTACTTTTCTGTTTATAATGAATCGGACATTAAGCACTATTCTTAAGACAAAGACGATAACTTTGATAAGCTTCATTGAACAGTCAACCTGTATTGCGCAGGAAGGATGGTTCACTTATGTATTTGGTAGCTATGCCAGCCAGGCCTAGCAAATTAGAATCATGTTAAAAGGTTGTTGTTCACATTGGTAGATTACAATCCGTGGCCAGACCTCTGTATTTTCTGCTCTAGGTATCCCACACAATGGAATTGCTGTGCAAATTTACAGTCAGGCTGGTCTGCTAAAGCATAGAGAAAACCCCAAGCAGCTTAGTTAAAAGGGGGGAGAAAAAGGAAGAAACAAAAAACTATATAGGAGCTAACAAAAGCAGCAGCTTAGTTTCGGAACAACTTGAATAACTCTTGGGTTCTTTGTTAGAACTAATGAAGTATAAAAACAATATCGCAGCATTATGCATCTTGATAAATTGTTATCATAGAACATACCTTCTGTAGTAACTCCCACGCAAATTTATGCAATATAATTCTGTCCAGGATGTGCCCTCCAATTTTATGAATCTCCAGACATGATTGGTAAAGAAAAGATATAACATACAGTGAAGGCATTGATGGAAGAGCTATTTGCATCTCCATGGGGCCATCTGTGGGTTCCTCTTGTTTGATAACTGTGACTTCCCATCCCTGGCAAGGCAACCATATCAATAATCAAAACAACTATCGCACATATATATGCAATATGCAACCAAAAATGAGATGTTACTTTTTACATTGGAGTGATGCTGAAATCTTAAAATAGAGCTTACTGACTGAATATAGACAAACCCATTTCAGAAGTACAACTACAGAAAAAATAATTATTTAGTGTCTCTAAAAGTGCACTTTTAGGTACACCTCCATTATCCTAGGAGATATTATTCCCAAATAATTATTGTCTCGAAAAGTACAGCCATCTACATTGTTCCAGAATTTCTGAATGATAACAGCGGCACTTAATCACAGAGAAACGTCTCTGTTTTGATAAGTCATGTCTAACAGGATGCGTAATAATGACAATTTACAAGTTGCATGTGTCACTGATGTTACTCTAGATATATATCTTCACAGGAAACATAACTAAAATCTGCCCTAGTAATAATATGAATAGCATGAGACGATATAGCTAGATACAACAGTGTGATATATCTAAGAATGATCGAATGGTTAGAACAAAAAAATGAAAAACGAGTGGCGCCGAGGGTGTACCCTTAAAGGGGTTGATGAGGCTAATGAATCATCTGCATTAAGAGCATATGAAAGAAGGTCTGATAATTCAGCGGACACCCATGTAATCCACAAAGTGTGAGCTTTAATGCATAGTGCTTTTAAGGTCTTGTTGAGTTCATCAAGTCTGGGATTGGAGCTATCATCAGCACCAAACAAGGAAGCAGCAGCAGCAAGAGATTGCCTTCTGGGGTTGTCAGAAAATTGATTTCCAGGACTCCTAGGGCTGTCAAATGTGTACCTCCTGGGGGTAAAAGGTTTTGCCGAATCAAAAGATGCTCTTGAATGTCTTGGCGTGGGAGATGATAACCTGGCAAATGCTGCACCACCAGAATCCTTTATCCACTGCCTTGGGGAGCTTAGTATCAGGGGTACATGACTTGAATGATATCTCAACGCAAACAAGAGGCGGCCAATGAAGAGAGACCTCTCCACAATAACGGACGCAGCAGGCTCACTGACATCACCCCTTTTGGTTCCCAATGAATCAGAGAGCTTTCCAAGTTCGGTTTCTAATTTGTTCAGTATGCCCAAGATGGTCCTATAGCATTTCTCCTGAAGGTATGGCACCAATTCCTTCAACCTCGTAACAGAATTGTGTGACTCGACAAAGATTAACAGGTCCTCAAGAATACTCTTGCATTTGCTGTCAATTGCATTCTTGATGCGACTAACCTCCGGCCCAAAATACGAGTCTAGGCAGCTGTGGAAGTCATTCTCGTCAGCAATAGGTTTCAAGTGTGCCAATATTCCCCCTTTCTTGATCTTAGACTCGGAGAACCATACGCTGCCCCCAGTTGAAGCTTTTCTCATATGCACCAGGAAATCAGCAGCATCCTTTGGATCAGCATTGGCGCCGATCGCCTCAATCGATTCCATCACATTAACACTACCACCCAAGCTATCAAATTCTGAATGCAGAATGTCCTTCATACGCCGCACAAATGCTTCCTCCATCCAGTCCTCAAAAATATCCTTCCCTTCTTTCAAGATTAAGCCGCGGATTTGATCCCATGGGGATTCAATCTCTGATCCGAACACACTCTTCAGCCACTGCTCCAAACTCCCTTCTAGTCCTTTCCTCCCATCTAGTGTCTCACGCATGAGCCTTTGCACCGAGCCAAGCCCCTCCCCACTCCCAATGGCATCAACTAGCCTCTGTGAGGCTGCAATCACACCAAATATCTCATCACAGCATTCCTTAAGCCAACCTGTACAGGTTTGTGCCACAGCATCCGGCTCAAGTAGCACCATGGTAGCCTCAAGCTGATCCCAGTGTTGTCTCCACAGCCGTGTCTCGTCATCAGGGTCTGGAATGCCACCGAAGAGCTGTGCAGGGGGCGGCGACTCAAGCACTGTCTTGTAGAACAGTGGCAAGTCGGTGAGCGCAGGCACGAATAACTGCCCGACGTGGCCGAGGGTGACCCGAACGATCCGAGCAACATCGCACAGCACTGAGGCGTAGGAGGACGAATCCGGTGCTAGCGCGGCCAGAGCTTGGGAGATCCAGGCGCGGCGGGAGGAGAGAAGCAGGAGGAGCGCCTGGGACGGGGTGAGTGACGGCGCCTCGATCGCGGCCACAGCAGCGAGCGCGTCGGCGTGTGCCGCGACAGGGAGTCTGCGGTCGGCGAGGCGTTCGCGCGCGCGCTGCGCGATCTGGGGCCGGAATGCCTCGACGAGCTGCGCCTGGTGCGCGAGCAGCGGGAACCGCGCGGCCGCCGCGGCGTCGCGCGAGAGCAGGCGGTGCACGACCTGCGCCCTCATGTACCGCCCCGCGGCCTCCAGGAGCATCCCCTCGTCGAGCCGGCCCCATATGTGCTCGGGCGTGTCGACGAGGTACTTGGCGCGGGCCGCCGCCGCGTAGAGCCGCGCGCGCCCGCCGGATGTGGGTGGCGAGGCGGCGCTGGCGCTGGGGGCCTCGGGGGGCGGCGAGAGGGAGGATAGGGAGTCCGAGACGCGGGAGAGGTTGTCGGAGATGGCGTCGGAGGACTGCTTGATGAGGAGGATGGAGTCGGCGGAGTCGAGGAGGTCGCGGTAGCTCCTGCCGACGAGCTGGCGGAGCTCCTCCTCCTTGGCGGCGATCTCGCGGCGTGTGGCGCCCTCCGCCGCGCGGATCTCGGCGATGCGCCTGGTGCGGAAGAGCTCCTCAGCGTCGGCCACGCCGCCGCCGGAGGCGGCCGCGGCGGGCATCGTGGCCGGGCTTTTCCTTAGAACGCACGGCGAGATCCAGGAGGGGATCGAAGAGGGTGGGGTGGGAGGGAGATTGCTAGCAGAAGATGCACGTCCGTTTCAGTTTACCAGTGGGCTTTTGGGAGGGTGCTCTGCAGGTGGACCTATGGCGAGTCAAGGGAGTGGGGCCGTCACGTATGTTTTTTTTTCGCGGTATTTTTTCTGCCGTAAGGTATTTTTTTTAGGAATATATCAATACCATAGTGTTTTATTGCCTAGCACATCAATACTTCAGTTTTTCTCTTTTCTCAATTTTAGAAAAAAGAGGGTATGACCTCTTTCTCAGATACTTAAAAAAACCATAGTTTTGGACAATACTTTAGTTTTAAAACCATAGTATCTATTGGATCCAAACACCTCAAAATATTTAATACTTCAGTATTTTAAAAAATAAAAGTATTCCCTAAATACTTTAAAAATACTTTGATGCCAAACGGGGCCCTAAGCTCCCTAGAAACAATGCTTTGTGAGGACTCCCATACTACGATCTCCTATTTCTCAACAACGCACGGTTATTAACTTAGAAAATACATAGTTAGGCGGTTCTATTTTTTTTTCCACCATAAGGCGGTTCCCTCTATTCGTGGGGAGGCGTGGAGTAGCTTGACTCCTTCTCATGTCGCTGAGAAGCCAAATACACTGGCCATGCGGCGCCCGGGTTGGGCCAATGTTGTGATAGAGTTGGTGATGAGTAGAGGCGTAGCGCTAGATCCAGGAGGAGCAGGTCATTCACTGCAGGCAGTGCCGGAGCTACAGAAGGCTGCCATCTACGTCGCCTTTAGACGAGGACGTGCAACGGCGCTGGACGGGAAATCTGCCATCTCAAGTGTTGGGTCGCCTACCTCCACCCCGACAAGATCGACAAGGTACGTGTTCGTCTCGACCCACCTTTTTCTCTCACACGGCTCGAATTCGATCTGGTTTGGTTTGGGCATGAACCCTATAATCTCCGGAAATTAGATCGTTATTCTATCACGGAGCAAACCGTCAGCACTTTTACCCTATGTCTATGTGTTTCTTCTACATGCATGCGAGAGGATTTGAGTTCCCTTTGTATTGAATAGGCACGGCTCATTTCTTCAGTTTCTTTGCATATACCTAAAGATAGCAATTTGTTTTGGTGATTTTTTGGCAGTTTTAGAGGAAGATTAAAATGATCTAGGTGGTGAATTAGTCACCCAACGTTTTTCTGGTGCTTTTTTGGACTAGAACTATTATTCAAACTGATATCTAATTGTTGTGGAACTGTCACTACGGGAGGTATGATAACTGTAGGTAGAGAATGGCTCAACGAGTTCTGAATTTATCTGAGCTGCCATTGCTATAGGAAAATTCCTTCTACTACAATAATAAATCACTTGGGTAATTTACTAATCTTATTCTTTGGTTTAAATTATCAATCTCATGCGAGCAATTAACTAATCTTGTTCTTTGGTTTCAATTTTCAGGCCCATGCATGTGTATATATGTGTGCTCACATTTCTTCAGTTTTGTCAGAATATATAGAGGAAAAGGTTTGTCCCCGGTTTTCTGCAATATTAGATACTTATATAAATTTACTATTAACTTTTTGAAGTGTTTTCGGTTTGTTCATGTATGATTAAACGTTCCATGCATTAGATTAGTTTCTACTGCTTACTTTGTGGAATATTCTAATGCTTGTTTTAGGTGAAGCATATATACCTAGAATTATAACCTGAAGGATAATTATTCTTGTTAGAGTTGGATTGTTTTGTTGAGTGGATTACGAAAAGATGACGGTGATTTGAGTCCTCGGAAAGGGAATCTTTTACTATGGTATATCTTTCAATTCTAATTGTATCTCTCAATTCTAATTGTGCACCGACCAATGGTGATAAATCAATTTTTGAGACTTTTATTGGTATCTTCTTGAAGGGTTTCGCAGCATAGTAAATCAAAAAAATTCTACGGATGCGAACGGGAAAGCCAAGATCTAATCTAGGAGATGCAAATAACGAGGAGGGATAGATGAGATCTTCATACCCTTGAAGATTCGCACAGCGAAACGTTCAACGGAACGTTGATGTAGTCGTACTAGCTTCTCCTCCTCGAGATCCGATCCGATCCAACACCGCAAGTGGCGATGCCTCCGAGAGATGCACACGTACGGCACCTCGACGCCTCCTCCTTCCTCGGTCCAGCAAGTGGGGTGAAGAGATAGATTGGATCTACAACACGACGGCGTGGTGCAAAGGTGGAGAGTTTCTGCGGCAGGGCTTCGCCTACGCACAGTCGGGAGAGAGAGAGAGAGATCCGCAGGGCAGCAGTATGGAGGCTAGGGTTGAAGGAGTGGGGGAGGAGGGTTGCGCCCCTGCCCTCTATATATAGGGGCTGTCCGGCCCCATTGTCCCCTCCTCCAAGCCCTATGGCGGCGGCCCCAAGGGTTAGAGTGGGGGGCAAGTTCCCCCCCCTTCTAGAAGGTTTCCCTAGGGTTTTGGCCGGCTGGGCCTATGGGGCCTTGTGACCCTAGCCCAATGCAGCCAGGGCACTCCCTCGTAGGCCCACGCCCCCTCCTGACAAGCGGGGCCATGTTGGTCCCACTCTGGAAGGTTCTAGAAGCTTCCGGTACAATACCGAACAATCTGAAACAATTCCGAAATCCAAAAACTGCTTTCCCTTATATGAATCTTATTCTCCGGACCATTCCGGAACCTCTCGTGACGTCCTGGATCTCATCCGAGACTCCGAACAAAAACTCATAAACCAATTATCCATTTTATCCTAGCATCGAGACACGTTAAGTGTGTGACCCTATGGGTTCGAGAATATGCAGACATGATCTTCTATCAATAACCAACATCGGGGTCTGGAAACCCATATTGACTCCCACATACTCATCGATGATCATATCGGATGAACCACAATGCCAAGATTCAATTAATCCCATATATATATATATATTCCCTTCATCACGCGATATTTTACTTGCCCGATATTCGATCGTCGGTATCGGCATACCTAGTTCAATCTCGTTCACAGCAAGTACTTTACTCGTTCCGTAATCCGATATCACTTTGTGATTAACTCCTTAACCACGTGCTTGCAAGCGGTGTTGATATCGATTACCGAGTGGGCCCGAAGTATATCTCTCCGACTTGGGAGGGACAAATCCCATCTCGATACATACAACCTAACAGATACTTTCCGATCACCTGAGAGACACCTTTATGATCACCCTCTCATAGGATGATGTTTGATGACCTCAAAGCTTTCTTCCGATACCAGGGAGTTGCATTATCTCATGGTCTAAGGAATACAATATTTGACATAAGAAAAAGCTTCGCAAATATGAACACGATGACACGATCTAATTGCTCTGCTTGATTTGGGTATGTCCATCATATCATTCTCCTAATGACATGATCTCATTATTAATTGACAACTCATGTCTATGGTTAGGAAACCTTAACCATCATTAATCAATGAGCTAGTCCATAGAAGCGTACTAGGGACACGGTGTTGTTCATAATCCACACAAGTATCAAAGTTTCCACTTAATACAATTCTAGCATGGAATATAAACTTTATCATGAACAAGAATTATAATAATAACATCTTTATTATTGCCTCTAGGGCATAATTCCAACAATCTCCCACCTGCACTAGAGTCAATAATCTAGTTTACATCTGGCAACAATCTAACACCCATGGCACTAATGTGTTGATCATGTTTTGCTCGTGGAAGAGGTTTAGTCAACGGATCTGCGACATTCAGATCTGCATGTACTTTGCTAATCTTCAGATCTCCATCTGTTATATAATCTCAAATTATATGAAACTTGCGGTTTATATGCTTGGTCTTTGGATGATATCTTGGTTCCTTAGCCAGTGTTATGGCGCCAATGTTGTCACACAATATCTTAAGTGGGTCCAAGGCACTTGGAACCACACCAAGCTCAGTGATGAAGTTCCTGATCCAAACTCCTTCACTTAACGCTTCTGCAGCAGCCATGTGTGGCATCCCGCAAAACCACTACTAGAAAATCGCGTTATTTTTGTGCATTGCATCATCATGACCGCATGCTCATGTCATCATGCCACATTGCATTTGAGCATCGCCATCATCTTGCATTTGTTCGCATAAAACTATTTTCGGAAAGACTGGTTTTGTTTTCTAAACGCCTTGACTTGATTTCAAATTTAAAACCCGGTCTCCGGATTAGTTTGTTTTGTCTACCGGTGTTTTGCAAAGTCCCGTTCTAAATAAATAAAATTGTTTAATTATTTTAGGGGGAAGCCGAACCGGGCCGATCCGACCCAGTTGGCCACCCCCAGTACAAACAATCGGTCCACCAAAATCCTAAAACTACCCAACCTAGTCTACCCACCCCTCCAGCCACCTCACCCCAACCAATAATCTGTCGCCACCTCATCACCTCCCCTCCCCTATCCAACCCCAAACCGCCACCTGGCCACCCTCTCTCACCCCACTCCCCCCACTCAACCTGCCACACACGCACGCACACAGCGGCCACCACACACCCACACTTGTATCTCTCCTAATCCCACTGCCACCTCCCACCACCTGGCCCCACCCCGACAGACCTTGGCCCACCCACCTGCCGCCTGCCCTGCTCCCCTTTCCCCCATGCGCCTCGCTCCTCCTCTCGAGCATGCAGCTGCCAGTGGCCTCCTCCCTGGGCGAACCTCGCCTCCTGTAACCTTCTCCCTCTACCCCACATGAGCTCTCCGTCGGCCGCCTTTTTCTCGGGCCTTGACGCCACGGACCGCCGCCTCGACCTCGCTACATCCCTCCGCTAACGCCCTCTAGCCTCGTCTGCGGTCGCTCAGCCGCCTCGCCGTGGCCGGCGGAGCCCTCGCCTTGCTCCTCCACGGCCCCGTGCAACCCTCACACATGTCTTCTGGCCACGGGGCCCACCCCCGAGCAGCGCCGGGCCTTCGGGCGTCCTCCTCCGACAACCGCCACGCCAGTGAGCCGCGCCTCCCTCCGCTGCCGGCCGAGCTCCTCTCACTGTCGCCCCCGCTCGGCCTCACTCTGCCCATGAGGTTCTGCCGTGTCGTGCCCGCATGCGCCTCCCGGCCTCTCCACGCTCTGCCGACGCCGCCTCCTGCGATCCAGGCTCGCTGCCTCCACCGACTCTGCGCCTGACCTCCACCGAGCCCGGCCGCTCGTCTCCGACCGCCCACGAGGCCCCGTCCCCGTGCAGCCGCCTCCTGCAGCTCGCACTGTTGCGTGCCCTGTTGTGTTGATGTTCTTTGTTTGGGTGTTTTGTGGAGGTGGTCGCGAGGTAAGACAAAGGGGATGTCTTGTTATGGTGCTCGAGGCATGCTCGATGCAGCCTCTAAAGTCGCCAAGATCCTCGATGTCGTGCTGAGTCCAACAACCAAACAAGGAGAAGGTTGACAAAGCGTCAAGTTTCCCTTGTCGACAAGATCGGCTCGATGCTGTTGGTTTAGAAGAATGTACTGGGTGGAAAGCGAAGGCCCTGACGCAGATCCCAAGCTCGCCACCGGCGGACAAGATGGTACCCAAGGTCGTCGACATAGAAAACCCCAAGATCTCCTTCATGGAAATCGAAGCCGAACCCGGAGACCTCCGTCACGGAGCATCAAGCACTTCTACACGGATCCTCGGGATGACAAGTTCTTCACCCAAGGGCGACAAGGCTTTCTTCACGGTTTTCAAGACCCCGACATCGAAACGACAAGATCATCGTCATGGAACCCGAAGACCACATGTGCGACAAGTACCCACTCGAGAACGCCGTGTACTTCACCCCGGACGCCGAGAACCTGGACGCCCAGGTCGACGACACATTTACGCCAAGTACGCTGACATGGAACCGACCCGTTCGCCAAGAACCGCACCCGAACCTGAAGAACGCCAAGATCGCCACCGGTACGACAAGCACTTCACATGGCCGCCGAAGTTCGAAACAAGATCGCCGACCAGTAAGTCCGTCCGATGCCGCCGGCCAACCAAGTCCTGCTTCCCGGATGCGACAAGATCTACCCCAGTAATCCGAGAACGCTCCCGCCGAGACCGAACCCCAGATCCGAGCCCTGAGACCGAACCCCGAACCCCGGAACACCAAGATCGTCAAACCCTAATGTGTGAACCCGAACCCGAGACCTTATTTTATTAAATGATATATAATTGTTGCATATTAATTGTTCATCTCGCATGCATATCATGTGGTTCGGGGGTCTTATGCCGATTCACCTTATAATTAAATATGGGGCCCATATGCGGACAAATCTAGTCTTATATTGGCCTCATTTAAATTTGTGTAGCGAACTGGTAACTTACCTTGCCCTGTTATTACAACATTTAAATTGCGGGGTAGCTAAATAACTTGAACCACCTAAATATTTGTCGGGACCCCGGTTCCGCTTAATCTTGCCTAATCTCATCGCACTCTTGCCATGTCATTCATCATACATGCATCATGCCCGATCTTCTGCCGTAATCTTAAATATTGCATCCGGTGTTTCTTCTAGTGTTTTGCTTCTTCGCGGATAAGGCCGTTGAGTTGATGCGAGTGTCGACCCGATATTCGGTTGAACCTTCGGCAATGTTTTCAGGCGAGCATCTCCCCCTTTCTACCTATCTTACTTTTATAGTATTTATTCCCTCCTGTTGATCTATTGCTATCTGTGTTGATGCTCTAGTTTTCGTACCCGTGATATCCCTTGCAGCCTTATATTGCCTTGGACACATCCTATTACCTGTTGTTTGGTAGTTAGTTGGACTTGCGCGTCGTAGTCGCTTGCTCAAGTGCTGCTGCGTGTCGCCAAGTACCACAGTTGTTGGAATATTGCCGCCTGTTTGATGTTGGAGATGGTCATGGCTTTAATTATCGTTCACTTTAATTACTGTTTAACAACTAAAATTGAAGTAAAAGGCGAGGCACAGTGGGCAATAGATGTTATTTGGTTAACCGTCCACTTGTGTCCGTGGAGGACCCCGAGTACTTGATACTGTTCCTTGAATTTTCGCGCTATCCACATCCGGAGGATTATGGGACCACGAGCGAGCTTGATTCCGTCTTATTTCTTGGGGTCACAAACTAGTTTGAGGTTTTATTTACTATCCTGTACTTATGCCATGCTACTGCTTTATTTACGATTGTGCGAGGAGCACACTGTACTGTTTAGGTAAGCGGAATGTTTTCGCGGTATCGACAAGCCAGTTTTGGGTTCCCAATCGTTCTGACCATTGTCGCAAACCTTGAGTCCGTCTCGAGTCAGGCCGCTTCGCTATGGTCTACTCAATGGGGTGGCCCCCTGAAATATTTCTGAATCCTGTGATTGCTTTGTCGTGAAGGCCTCGTTGGGTTTTGATTTGGTTTTCCGAGGTTGATCGAGTGTGTGTTGCTATTTGTGCACCCCGGCCGGGTTAAAACTTTCTGAAAGCCGTGTCCGCGGTTATGGACGACTTGGAGCACATTATCTCGATCATAGACAACTATAACTAAAGTAGTGCTATAAATTTGACTTTATAATGACTAGTAAACAGCTTCACTATAATGGAATGGCTAAATAAAACTGCCAACAATTGCTTGTTTGGTTTGTCGCCTGCGACAATTGTATCTGACTAGTAAGTACTGCAACTACAACGGAATGGCTAAATAAAAGTACCAACAACTGCTGGGTTTTGGGTTATCTCATGCTATTGTATCTGACTAGTAAGTGTTGCAACTATCACGGAATGGTTAACTAAAAGTGCCCACTGCTTATTTTATCAGGATGACTATCTATACTTGACTAGTAATTGTTGCAACGATAACTGAATAAATAAAAATGCCAATAGTGTGAGTTCCTCGGTTGACTTCCTCGATTGGTCTCGAGGGGGAAACGCCAGGATGGGTTTGTTTGATGGTAGAATCAGGTTGGTTCCGAATAGGTCTTTCTTACCCCCCCTCTGATAGCCGCCAGTTGTACCGAGTCTCTATAGGTTGTTTAGTGCATCTTTGCCGCTTGATCCACCATACCTATGTATGCGAGGACCGCCAATTCTAGCCTCGCTGCATCTTGGCCTCGATCTTGACGCTCTCTTTTTCCTTTGCCCTTTGTCGGCACCCTTTTGTTTAAGCAGGTTTTGAGATCGGCGTTAGCGAGGTTACCCTTCCGGCTTGGCACAGGCGGTTATGGACGCCATTGGTTATTCTTCAGGGCTCTTAGTCCCATTTGCATCTTGTCCGTAGTCGGACGCTGTAACATTTTCAAGGTGATTTGGATCTTTGTATATTATATCTGTATTCTTGACTCGTTGAGTCGCTGTTGTATAAATCTGTTCTGTGGCTCCCATCGAGGACTGTTGTGTAATGTTATTACTTCGTTTTCTACCCGCACGAAAGTGCCTGGTGGGCACCTTTGAATCGTTTCTATGCGGGTTTGGCGGGTTTCGCTAAAACTTGCATAGAGCCGATTCTGAGGGTGTTACACCATGTATTCCGCTTCTACTGTAGATCCCGCGATCATGCTTTGCTTGCAGCTTCTGCAGCTCAAAGCTCCTCCATTCAAAATATAAACGTATCATGTTTGAGATTTAGAATCATTCTTATCGGTGTCGAAACTAGCATCGACGTAACCTGTTACGACGAGCTGTTCATCACCTCCATAGACTAAGAACATTTCTTTAGTTCTATTTAAATACTTTAGGATGTTCTTCACGACTGTCCAGTGTTCCACTCCTGGATCACTTTGGTATCTGCTCGTCAAACTAAGAGCATTGGACACATCCGGTCTAGTACATAGCATGTCATACATGATAGATCCTATGGCTGAGGCATAAGGCACTTTGCTCATAGATTCTCTATCGTTTACCGTAGCTAGACACTGAGCCTTGCTCAATATCTTACCTGACAACATAGGCACTGAACCTTTCTTTGCCTTATCCATTCTGAACTTTTTCAGAACTTTGTCTAGGTATGTACTTTGGCTTAAAGCTATCAGGCGTCTTTGTCTATCTCTATAGATTTTGATGCCCAATATATAAGCAGCTTCCCCTAGGTCTTTCATTGAAAAACATTTGTTCAAATAACTCATGTCAATGTCATTTCCAATAATCAATATGTCATCCACATATAGTACCAAAAATGTCACTGAGATCCCACTCACTTTTCTTGTAGATACAAGCTTCGTAGCAATTTGGAACAAATCCAAAGCTCTTGATCACTTGATCAAAACGAAGGTTCCAACTCCGAGATGCTTGCTTCAGTCCATAAATGAAACGCTGAAGTTTGCACACCTTATCAGCATCCTTAGGATCGACAAAACCTTCGGGTTGCATCATATACAACTCTTCATCAATGTTGCCATTGAGGAACGCAGTCTTGACATCCATCTGCCATATTTCATAATCATGAAACGCAGCAATTGCTAATAAAACCCGAATGGACTTAAACATCGCTACGGGAGAGAAAGTCTCATCGTAGTCAACACCTTGAACTTGTCGAAAACCTTTCGCGACAAGTCGTGCTTTATAGACAGTAACATTACCATCTGCGTCTGTTTTCTTCTTGAAAATCCATTTGCACTCAATGGCCTTTCGGTCGCTAGGAGGTTCCACCAAAGTCCACACTTGGTGTTCGCTCATGGATCCTAATTCGGATTTCCTGGCCTCTAGCCATTTCTCAGAGTCTGGGCTCATCATTGCTTCCTTATAGTTCGCAGGTTCACTGTTGTCTACTAACAAGACAGTCAAGACAAGGTTACCGTACCACTCAGGAGGGGCACGTGACCTTGTCGACCTGCGACGTTCAGTAGTTGCATCATCCGAAGCTTCATGATCCTTGTCATTAGCTTCCTCTATTGTTGGTGCAGGGCCTTTGAAACAATTTCAGTCTTGCGCTACTCTCCAACTCAAGAGAAGGTTCAATAACCTCGTCTAGCTCTACTTTCCTCCCACTCACTTCTTTCGAGAGAAACTCCTTCTCAAGAAAGGATCCGTTCTTTGCGACAAACACTTTGCCTTCGGATCTGTGATAGAAGGTATACCCAATCGTTTCCTTAGGGTATCCTATGAGGACGCATTTCTCCGCTTTGGGTTCGAGCTTGTCCGGCATCAACTTTTTGACGTAAGCTTCGCATCCCCAAACTTTAAGAAACGACAACTTAGGTTTAGCACCAAACCACAGTTCATACGGTGTCGTCTCAACGGATTTAGATGGTGCCCTATTTAAAGTGAATGCATCAGTTTCTAATGCATAACGCCAAAATGATAACGGCAAATCTGTAAGAGACATCATCGATCGCAACATATCCAATAAAGTTCGATTCCGGCGTTCAGACACACCATTGCGCTGTGGTGTTGCGGGTGGCGTGAGTTGCGAAACGATTCCGCTTGCTTTAAGATGTGTGAGAAAATCATAACTCAAATATTCACCTCCACTATCGGATCGTAGAAATTTAATTTTCCTGTTACGATGGTTTTCCACTTCATTATGAATTTTTTTGAAATTTTCAAATGTTTCAGATTTATGTTTCATTAAATAGATATACCCATATCTACTTAAGTCATCAGTAAAAGTGAGAAAATATCGATAACCACCGCGCGTCGAAACACTCATTGGTCCGCATACATCTGTATGTATGATTTGCAACAAGTCCGTTGCTCGCTCCATTATTCGGGAGAACGGGGTTTTGATCATCTTGCCCATGAGGCATGGTTCGCACGTGTCAAATGATTCAAAATCAAGAGACTCCAAAAGTCCATCAGAATGGAGTTTCTTCATGCGTTTTACACCAATATGACCTAGACGGCAGTGCCACAAATAAGTCGTATTATCACTATCTACCTTGCATCTCTTAGCCTCAATGTTATGGATGTGTGTTTCATTGCTTTCAAGATTCAGAAGAAATAAACCATTCATAGCAGGTGCATGACCATAAAAGATGTTACTCATATAAATAGAACAACCATTATTCTCCGATTTAAATGAATAACCGTCTTGCAATAAACATGATCCAGATATGATGTTCATGCTCAACGCAGGCACATAATAACATTTATTGAGGTTTAAAACTAATCCCTAAGGTAAAACTAAGGAGAGCGTGCTGACGGCCATCACATCAACTCTTGATCCGTTGCCAACGCGCATTGACACCTCATCCCTCGCTAGCCGCCGTCTATTCCGTAGCTCCTATTTTTTCGAGTTACAAATATTAGCAACTGAACCAGTATCAAATACCCAGGCACTACAATGAGGGCTAGTAAGGAAAACATCAATAACATGTATATCAAATATACATTTGATGGTGCCAGCCTTCTTATGCGCTAAGTACTTGGACGATTCGCTTCGGTGACCCTTGTCCTTGCAATAGTAGCACTCAAAGGTCCGCTTAGGTCCGGACTTGAGCTTCTTCTCCTGAGGGCAATGCGCTTGCCACGCCTTCTTGAAGGGCTTCTTAGCACCTTACCTTTCTTAAAGCGGGGGATTGTTGACCATCAACACATGATTATCTTTCTTGATGTCCACCTCTGCGACTTTCACTTAGCGAAGAGATCGGTGATCGTATCGGTGGAACCAATCGATTATGAGTAACTACAAAACCTTTGTAGCTAGGAGGGAGTGATTGCAGAACTCTGTCAATCTTGAGCTCCTCTGGAATCTTATGATCCAGTTGCTCAAGGCGTTGAGTGTAGCCCGACATCTTAATGGCGTGCTCACTAACGAACTCCCTTCCTCCATCTTGTAGTTAAAGAATTTCTCGAGATCTCATATCTCTCGAGCAGACTGAGTCTAAAACATAGTTTTCGGTTCTCAAGAATCTCAAAGGGCCCGGGGAACTCCTCAAAACGATTTTGAAGGTCCGGTTCCATAGCAAACAACATGGTGCTCTTAATCACACCATAATCATCCTTGCGCGACTGATAAACAGCTTTCTCATCAGCCGGCGCATCCACAGCAGGGGCGTCACCTAGCGCTTTCTCAAGGACATAGTCCTTTTGTCCGCCAGAGAGAATGATTCTCAGATTGCGGAACCAGTTGGTGAAGTTAGACCCATTGTTCTTAAGCTTTTCTTTCTCAGCAAAAACATTGAAATTGAAGTTGGACTTAGCCATTTGATCTACAAAATTTGCAAGTACAATTTAGACTATGTTCATGATAACTAGTTCAACTTAATCAAATTACTAGATGAACTCCCACTAAATTCAACATCCCTCAAGTTGTTTAGTGAACATGATCCAAATTCACCACACCTAATCCGATCTTCACGAGAAGAGATGTGGTTTCAATGGTGGACAACAAAGTGTCGATCATATCATTCATATGACTCATGCTTAACCTTTCGGTTCGTGTGTTCCGAGGCCATGTCTGTACATGCTAGGCTCGTCAAGTCAAACCCAAGTATTTCCGCGTGTGCAAAACTGGCTTGCACCCGTTGTATGTGAACGTAGAGTTTATAGTACCGGATCATCACGTGATGCTTGAACACGACGAACTTTCGCAACGGTGCATACATGGGGAGAACACAGTTTTATCTTGATCTTTAAGTGAGGAATAATCTTATAATGCTACCGTCGCGATCTAAGCATAATAAGATACATAAAAGGATAAACATCACATGCATATAATTTTATGTGACATGGTATAGCCAATCTCCGCGCAATGATCACCATCTTGCGCGTGCCAGCATGATCTCCATCACTCCACCATGATTGCCTCCACCACGATTAGCAACTACAACTATTGCTAACTACTTAGCGATAAAGTAAAGCTATTACATGGCGTATAAGAAGTTGACACACAGGTCATACACAATTATAAAGACAACCATATGGCTCCCGCCGGTTGTGTACTCATCGACATGCAAGTCGTGAAACATTACAAAACATGATCATCGCATACAACATACACATCACATCTTGGGCCATACCATATCACAGTGCAAAAACAAGTTAGATGCCTCTACTTTGTTGTTGCATGTTTTAAGTGGCTTATGGGAGTAACAAGCTAAGAACGATTCTTACCTACGGAAAGCCACAACGGTGATATTATGGTTGCCAACATCCGGTGTAAATCCCATGACAACTATAGTGAGAGAAATTGGCATCCACCAGGCGCATGTGTGAAACAAGCCACACGTCAAGTGCGGAGCCGGTCTCGCGAACGAGGTCGCGTGAAGTTGGCCTGTACCGCTTAGATCTCACTATCCCGCGTCATAAGAAGTACACAAACAAGAGGCTTGCAACAGAAAACATCAACGCCCGCAACAAGCATGTTGTGTTCTACTCGTGAAACACATCTACGCATAGATCTAGCTCTGATACCACTGAAGGGTTTCGCAGCATAGTAAATCAAAAAATTCTATGGATGCGAACGGGAAAGCCAAGATCTAATCTAGGAGATGCAAACAACGAGGGGGGATAGATGAGATCTTCATACCCTTGAAGATTCACACAGCGGAACGTTCAATGGAACGTGGTTGATGTAGTCGTACTAGCCTCTCCTCCTCGAGATCCGATCCGATCCAACACCGCAAGTGGTGATGCCTCCGAGAGATGCACACGTACGGAACCTCGACGTCTCCTCCTTCCTCGGTACAGCAAGTGGGGTGGAGATATAGATTGGATCTACAACACGACGGCATGGTGCAAAGGTGGAGAGTTTATCCGGCAGGGCTTCGTCTACGCGCAGTTGGGAGAGAGAGAGAGATCCGGAGGGCAGCAGTATGGCGGCTAGGGTTGAAGGAGTGGGGGAGGAGGTCTGCGCCCCTTACCTCTATATATAGGGGTCTGGCCGGACCCCTTGGCCCCTCCTCCAAGCCCTAGGGCGGCGGCCCCAAGGGTTGGAGTGGGGGGCAAGTTTTCCCCCTCCTTCTAGAAGGTTTCCCTAGGGTTTTGGCCGGCTGGGCCTATGGGGCCTTGTGCCCCTGGCCCAATGCGGTCAGGGCACTCCCTCGTAGGCCCACGCCCCCTCCCGAGAAGTGGGGCCACGTTGGTCCCACTCCGGAAGGTTCTAGAAGCTTCCGGTACAATACCGAACAATCCGAAACAATTCCGAAATCCAAAAACTGCTTTCCCTTATATGAATGTTATTCTCCGGACCATTCCGGAACCTCTCGTGACGTCCCGGATCTTATCCGATACTTCGAACAAAAACTCATAAACCAATTATCCATTCTATCCTAGCGTCGAGACACGTTAAGTGTGTGACCCTACGGGTTCGAGAATATGTAGACATGATCTTCTATCAATAACCAACAACGGGGTGTGGAAACCCATATTGACTCCCACATACTCATCGATGATCATATCAGATGAACCGTGATGCGAGGATTCAATTAATCCCATATATATGTAGGGGTTCGTAGCATGGAAAACAAAAAAATTCTACCGCATGAACACACAATCAAGATCTAATCTATGATCAAGCCAATATCTATCTACTAGATTGTAGCAGTGAGTCGATAGAATACTAACCCTCTAAGATCCAAAGCGGTTAACGAGAGCAGATTCTCGTGGGTGATGTAGTCGTACACTTCCGATCTCAAGATCGCGTAGACGATCCTTCCGTCAAGGCTCCGCTTCGCAGCTTGGTCACACGTTAAATTTTCGATGAAGACCTTCCTCTCCCTTGTTCTAGCAGGCAGCGGAGGTTGTAGCACTCTCCTCGTGATTCCAGCAGCACGACGGCGTGGTGTCGGAAGTAGAGGGGAGATATCGCAGGGCTTCGCCTTAAGCCGGAGCGAGTATGGTGGAGTAAGAGAGGGCCTTGGCGATCTACGGAATAGAGGGTACCAAGGGGTGGTGTAGCCGGCGGCTAGGGCTTGAAGAAGCCCTAACTCGGCGACTTGGAGGAGCCCTAGGCGTCGGCGGCGGCTGCACTTGGGTGGAGGCGCCATGAGCTAGGGTTTTGGGTGTGAGAGGTGTAGGTAGAGGGGCACCCCTGCCCCTTCTTTTATAGGTGGGAGGGAGGCGGCTAGGAGGAGGGAGTCCTCCTCCAACTCCTCCTCCTTGGCCGGCGGGTGGAGGGAGTGGGACTTCCTCCCCAAGTAGGTTTCCTACTCTCCCTCCACCAAGCAAACTTGTAGTTTGACTTTTTCAAATTGGCGTTTGACTTTCAAACTAGGATTTGATTTCTCCTTTATTTTGCCCAACCAAGTGACCTAGTACATTATGCAACCATTCCACATTGTCATGACACATTCATGTACCCTTCCCCTCCGGAGTGTCGAACCTTCCGGACCCTTCTAGAACATTCCCGATGAAAACACCAGAATCATTCTCCAACTCCGAAACAGGACTTTACGCATATGAATATTATTCTCCGGACCATTCCGGATCTCCTCGTGATATCCCGGATCCCATCCGAGACTCCGGACAACATTCGGTCTCTTACTCATCATTCCATAACTACTCAACAACATCGAATCCTTAAGTGTGTCTCCCTATGGTTCGTGAATTATGCGGACATGATCGAGACACTTCTCCGATCAATAACCAATAGAGGAATCTGGAAATTCATATGGCTCCCACATATTTCTACGATTACTTTGCGATCGAATGAACCACTTACATATGATACCAATTTCCCTATGTCTCGTGATAGTTTACTTATCCAAGGTTTTGATCGTCGGTATCTGTGCATACCTAGTTCAACCTTGTTACCGATAAGTACAATTTTCTCGTTCTCGTGATATGTGATCCCTTGTGATCTAGTCACATGCTTGCAAGCTAATTGGATGACATTCCACCGAGAGGTCCCAGAGTATATATATCCGTCATATGGATGGACAAATCCCACTCTTGATCCATGTGCCTCAACCCATACTTTCCGGACACTCAATGCCACCTTTATAGCCACCCAGTTACGGTGTGGTGTTTGATGTCATCAAAGCATCCTTCCGGTGATGGTGATTAGCATGATCTCATGGTCGAAGAAATTAGGTTACCATGTATCAGAAAGCTTATAGCAAATGAACTATATTAAATGACTTGTTCTTTATGTTATGCTTAATTATAGGAGTATGTCCATCATATCATTCATCTATTGATATGACCCTGTTGTTAATAACATCTCTATGTTCATGATCAGGAAACAATGATCATATATTAACCAGCAAGCTAGTTTAACAAGAGGCTTTACTAGGGACTCTTTTATGTTTACAAATCACAAAAGTATTAATGTTTCCGGTTAATACAATTATAGCATGGTATGTAAACACTTATCATAAGCATGAAGATATGATAATAACCTCTTTATTATTGCCTCTTGGGCATATCTCCAACAGTCTCCCACTTGCACTAGAGTCAATAATCTAGTTTCAAACCTTTGTGTATTCAACACCCATGGCTTTCTCGTGTCGTATGTACACGATTGCTAGTGGTCAACTGATCTCCGGATCTGGCACTTCCAGGTCCCTGTGTAATTGCATGTCTTTGCGTCTCTACGCATCACTCATTCCCTAATGAGATGGCTTTGTATAAATTTGGTCCTTTGGTGAGACCTTTAGTTCTTTGGGGTTAAAACATGTTGATAATATTGTCGTACAATATATCTTCATAGTACTATCCCACTGTGAACCACACCTAGTTTGATAACAAACTACTTGACACAAATGCCCTCTTTTGCTGCTATAACAGTAGTCATATACTTAGCCTTTTGTTGTAGTATCTGTCACAATGTCTTAACTTTGGAACTCATCCAAATTCATTATGGAACTCACTTTCCATCATATTGTGCCACCCTTAGTTTAGTTTGAGATAAACTTAATTTGTACTTTGTGACAAAACTAGTATCAATGTAGCACTTTTACAATGAACTAACCATCTATTTGTCATTTCTACAAAATAATATACTCTTAGTTCTTCCAAAAGATCATAAGAATATCCTTACTATCGTCCAATGATCATCTTATGAATCATTCTGGTATATGCTCATAACATTTAGAGCATAGGATATATCTGGATTTTTACATATCACAATATGATTGATGTAAATAGTCTTTGTGATTTCATACATCAAGTATCAATCTATACTTGAATCTTTGTTTCACTTACCAAGTGTCAATACACTTGAATATATCATCAATATTGAACTTATTCAATCCTTTCTGTGCAACAAGAACCTTTCTTGTAGTTTCTATATTGAACTTATTCAATACATCATCGAATGTACTTTCGGCATAACCATATTAGCGTCTATTGATGCCAAATACTTGGGTTTTGCCTAAGTCTTTCATCGGGATGAAATTCTTAACATGTGTTAATAAAAGATACATCATTTCCAATCAACAATATGTCTTCCACATAATGTATTAGAAACATGTCTTAGCGCTCCCACTTAATTTCTTGCAAATGCAAGCATCTTCATCGTCTCTGACGAATTTAAACTCCTTCAACAGTTTCATCATAGTGAAGATTCCAACTCCCCAATGCTTACTTCAACAATTGAAGTTTGCATATGCTTTTAGCATCCTTTGAATTAACAAAACCCTATGGACCGTGTTATGCACATGTCCTAGGTAACAATTCTATTAGAAGACTTGTTTTGCTTATTCAACTACCACATAACAAAATTATATTTAGTGGTTGCTACATTGATTCGTCTAGACTAAATATCGCTATGAAAGATCAAATCTTGTCATAGTCAACCTTTGAACATTGTTGTGAACTCTTTCCCAACATGTCGACTATTTTATAGATGTGCAACATCCATGTATATTTATTTATAGATCCAAACACAACTGTAAGGTCTTACACCTTTCTCGAGGGTCCTTCAAGTTCAAAACTTGATTTCTCGTGTACGGAACTATCACGGATTTTATGGCTTCAAGCCATTTTACGGAGTCAGGGCCCATCATCGCTTCTTTGCATGTAGTCCGTTTATTATTCTCAAATAATGATTCAACCCTCAAATCTTGGTATTTGATTGTTTATTCGACCTACTTGGTTCAATAGAAACCTTGACCTCCGTAACCACAACCTTTGAGGTACGTGAGCCATGAGCATTGTTGCTGCCTGTGGAACACTTTTCGGCGCTGCGCAACTTTGCACATATAGCTAAGGTTCTTTTAACCTTATCAAAGTTCTATTGTCCTCCCACTTATCTTTTCACGAAAAATTCCTTCTCAAAGAAACTTGAAGTTCTAAGTAACAAAAACTTTTGTCTCCGATGTTATGGAGGAATACTTAACAGTTATTCGAAACAACATACAAAGACAGGTTCATCCGACTTTGGTTGCAAACATCTTTCTTATGCATAGCATACCAATGTTTAAGAAAGGACAACTTGGGTTTTATCCCAAACCATAACTTTATATGGTGTCATTTCAACGGATTATGATGAAGCTCTTTTCAGTGGAAAAACGGTAGTCTCTAAAGCTTTTAATCTTTAAAATATAATGGCAGTTTTATGAATTACACCTTCGATCTTACCATGTCAAATAAGGTTTTATTACATATCTCGAACGCTCCATACTCTTATGGTGTTTCAGGAAATGCAAATCCACGGAACGATTCCTTAAATCTTAGGTATTATGCTAAACTTGTAACTCAAATATCTTCCTTTATGATCTTATCATAAACTATTTATATTCTTGTTACAATGATTTTGCACTTAATCTTGAAAGTCTTTGAACTTTTCAAATGTTTCATACTTCATCCTTATTAAGTAAATATTCATATATTCACTCAAATTTTCGGAGAAAGCATACGAAGTTGAAATCCATCGCTCTTGACTACACATAATGGACTTCATACAACAATATGTACAAGTTCCAATAAGCTAGTCATTCGTTCCCTTTTGGCCTATGAACGAAGTTTTAATTATCTCTAGGAAAGTTTCACAAGCGTCATTTGATCAAAAATCAAAAGACTCCAAAATTCCATCCACATGGAGTTTCTTCATGTTTTCTTTCCAATATAATTTAAACAACGATGTCACCTCCTAAGTGATATTTCAATCAATTTGTCTTTCGACATTTTTAGCACTAGTTTTATGGATGTGATTTCTCCAACGAGATTTGTGAATCATCCATCTTTTATGGATTACGGAAATTATTTGAACAACCCTTTTGTTCTCATAATACCCGATAAAACAAATCTTGAAGGCAAGCTTTTTGATGTTTTAACAAGCAGCACAATAACCCTTCATTTTTTTCTCGATGAACATCATCACATATTCTTTTGCTAGTTACTTAGGCCATTGTAGTTCATGAATTGTGTTGTTTCGTATGACGATTCACACCAACAAATTCAGTATCAAATACTTAAGAACTACATTGTTTAACAAGCAAAGAATACAACCATAACATGTATATCCTCTATATACCTAAGCTGAACAATTCTAGTCTTTTCTTTTCTGCCATATATTTATGAGATTCTCTTTCAGTATTTCTTTTTCTGTTTGAAAGAATCTATCAACATCAATAGTGGAGCCATAGACATGACACATAGTCCAAAGCATGTATAGTTAAATACCAATGTCTTTGAACTTACACTTTGAAGTAGATCACCATCATCAAATGTTTGGTGTTCTTTCAAATTCCTTTCTTTAGTAATCTCTTGGTGTAGTAAATATTTTACCTACATCAGATATTCACCCTTATCATGGAATTATCCATGATCAAGCTACTTTTAGCTTATAACGGTGAATCACGAGTATAATGTTGCTCTCCAAAACCTTTTGGTGGATTAGGACAACTAGTGTCTCCAACCTTTTGCAAATTCTCATCAAATATGAGAACATGACCTTTTCCATATTATACTCTATCATGTTGCAACCAAAACTTCGTTTCAGATATCACAATATCTTCCACACATCCTGGTTTCTGAAACAACTCTTTCAGATCCTAGATAACCTTGATATTAAGAGAATCCTTTGAATATCAAGAATCATGGAGACAAACATGATACTCATACACTAACACTTGGAATTGTCACTCTTGATTTAATACCAATTATTAAACTTCATGGAGTAACCAGAACTTACTAAAAGTTTGCAATATGACTTTTAAACTTTAGATTAACACTTCAAAACAATACGATACCAGTTCGTAAAGTAACTAACCAGAATTCTATAGTTCTATCATCTCAATTATAACTAAGCGCAAGGTGGTAAACGAATGCCAATGACTACAACAATTTTGCAAATTCACTTTGATTTAATTTATGATAAATAGTGTTCAACTTTTAATCATATTGCCGTTTAACTCCCACTCAAAACAATATCCCTCACATTGTTTTAGTGATCACACAAACCAAATCCACCACATCAAAACCGATCATCACGAGAGTTGATGTAGCTTCAATGGCGAACAATCAACATGTTCATCATATCTACTATATGACACAGGCTTTACCTTTCGGTGATCCGTGTTCCGAGACGATGTTTGTACATGCTAGGCTCGTCAAGATCAACCTTAGCTTCCGCATGAGAAAATCTGGCTTGCTCACGTTGTATACACTCGCAGAATCTGACACACCCGATTATCACGTGGTGCTTTAAAACAACGAGCTTTAGCAACGGTGCTTACTAAGGATGAACACTTTAAACTTGAAATTGTGTGCTTGAGGGATCATCTTATAATGCTAATGTCGTGAACTAAGCAATACAAGATGCATAAAAAGGATTAACATCACATGCAATTCATAATATGTGATATGATATGGCCTTTCTTCTTGTGCTTCCGATCTCCATCTTCAAGCACGAACATGATCTCCATCATCACCGGTGTGGCGTCAAGATCAATGGCGCCGCTTCATGGTTGTCTTCCACCAACATCAACTATTACAACTATCTTGAATAATAGCCACGTAGGACTTAACGGATTTAAAAGATAATCATATGGCTCCTGCCGGCTGCCGACTTACAATAAGGAACATTGCATACATCATATATAATCACAATCATGGCCACATCACATCACAGCACACCCCTGCAAAACAAAGTTAGACACCTCTAATTTTCTTTGCATGTTTTACGTGGTTTGGGGCTTTCTATAATTGTCGTTCTAACTTACGAACAAGAACCACAACATTGATACTAGTATTGTCAATCACCCGTTGTAAATTGAATCTTAACTATGTTGGGAGAAACAGGCACCCGCAAAGCCACTTATGCAATACAAGTTGCATGTCAAGCGTGGAGCAGGTCTCATGAACGATGTCATGTAAGGTTAGCCCGGGCCGCTTCATCCCACCATCCCGCAAGATGCAAAGTACACAAGAAGCAATCGACAATAAAAGCATCAACGCCCACAATGACCATTGTGTTCTACTCGCGCAACAGATATACATATAGACACGGCTCTGATACCACTGTAGGGGTTCGTAGCATGGAAAACAAAAAGTTTCTACCGCATGAACACACAATCAAGATCTAATCTATGATCAAGCCAATATCTATCTACTAGATTGTAGCAACGAGTCGATAGAATACTAACCCTCGAAGATCCAAAGCGGTTAACGAGAGCAGATTCTCGTGGGTGATGTAGTCGTACACTTCCGATCTCAAGATCGTGTAGACGATCCTTCCGGCGCTGCGTTCCGGCAGCGCTTCCGCAGTTGGTCACACGTTCGGTACTCGATGAAGACCTTCCTCTCCCTTGTTCCAGCAGGCAGTGGAGGTTGTAGCACTCTCCTCGTGATTCCGGCAGCATGACGGCGTGGTGTCGGAAGTAGAGGGGAGTTATCGCAGGGCTTCGCCTTAAGCCGAAGCGAGTATGGTGGAGTAAGAGAGGGCCTTGGCGATCTACGGAATAGAGGGTACCAAGGGGTGGTGTAGCCGGCAGCTAGGGATTGAAGAATCCCTAACTCGGCGACTTGGAGGAGCCCTAGGCGGCGGCTGCACTTGGGTGGAGGCGCCAGGAGCTAGGGTTTTGGGTGTGAGAGGTGTAGGTAGAGGGGGCACCCCTGCCCCTTCTTTTATAGGTGGGAGGGAGGCGGCTAGGAGTAGGGAGTCCTCCTCCAACTCCTCCTCCTTGGCCGGCGGGTGGAGGGAGTGGGACTTCCTCCCCAAGTAGGTTTCCTACTCTCCCTCCACCAAGCAAACTTGTCGTTTGACCTTTTCAAATTGGCGTTTGACTTTCAAACTAGGATTTTATTTCTCCCTTTATTTTGCCCAGCCAAGTGACCTAGTACATGATGCAACCATTCCACACATTCATGTACCCTTCCTCTCCGGAGTGCCGGACCTTCCGGACCCTTCTAGAACATTCCCGATGAAAACACCGGAATCATTCTCCAACTCCGAAACAGGACTTTACGTATATGAATCTTATTCTCCGGATCTCCTCGTGATATCCCGGATCCCATACGAGACTCCGAACAACATTCGGTCTCTTACTCATCATTCCATAACTACTCAACAACATCGAATCCTTAAGTGTGTCTCCCTACGGTTCGTGAATTATGCGGACATGATCGAGACACTTCTCCGATCAATAACCAATAGAGGAATCTGGAAATTCATATGGCTCCCACATATTTCTACGATTACTTTGTCATCGAATGAACCACTTACATATGATACCAATTTCCCTTTGTCTCGCGATAGTTTACTTATCTAAGGTTTTGATCTTCGGTATCTCTGCATACCTAGTTCAACCTTGTTACCGATAAGTACACTTTTATCGTTCCCGTGATATGTGATCCCTTGTGAGCCAGTCACATGCTTGCAAGCTAATTGGATGACATTCCACCGAGAGGGCCCAAAGTATATCTATCTGTCATATGGATGGACAAATCCCACTCTTGATCCATGTGCCTCAACCCATACTTTCTGAGCACTCAATGCCACCTTTATAGCCACCCAGTTACGATGTGGTGTTTGATGTCATCAAAGCATCCTTCCGGTGATGGTGATTAGCATGATCTCATGGTCGAAGGAATTAGGTTACTACGTATCAGAAAGCTTATAGCAAATAAACTATATTAAATGACTTGATCTTTATGCTATGCTTAATTATAGGAGTATGTCCATCATATCATTCATCTATTGATATGACCATGTTGTTAATAACATCTCTATGTTCATGATCAGGAAACAATGATCATATATTAACCAGCAAGCTAGTTTAACAAGAGGCTTTACTAGGGACTCTTTTATGTTTAGAAATCACACAAGTATTAATGTTTCCGGTTAATACAATTATAGCATGGTATGTAAACACTTACCATAAGCATGAAGATATGATAATAACCTCTTTATTATTGCCTCTTGGGCATATCTCCAACAATATATATTCCCTTCATCACGAGATATTTTACTTGCCCGAGATTCGATCGTCGGTATCGGCATACTTAGTTCAATCTCGTTCACAGCAAGTACTTTACTCGTTCCGTAATCCGATATCACTTTATGATTAACTCGTTAACCACGTGCTTGAAGCGGTGTTGATATCGATTACCGAGTGGGCCCAAAGTATATCTCTCTGACTTGGGATGGACAAATCCCATCTCGATACATACAACTCAACAGATACTTTCCGATCACGTGAGAGACACCTTTATGATCACCCTCTCATAGGATGACGTTTGATAACCTCAAAGCTTTTTTCCGATACCAGGGAGTTGCATTATCTCATGGTCTAAGGAATACAATATTTGACATAAGAAAAAGCTTCGCAAAGATGAACACGATGACACGATCTAATTGCTCTGCTTGATTTGGGTATGTCCATCATATCATTCTCCCAATGACATGATCTCATTATTAATTGACAACTCATGTCTATTGTTTGGAAACCTTAACCATCAATTAATCAATGAGCTAGTCCATAGAGGCGTACTAGGGACACGGTGTTGTTCATAAACCCCACAAGTATCAAAGTTTCCGCTTAATACAATTCTAGCATGGAATATAAACTTTATCATGAACAAGAATTATAATAATAACATCTTTATTATTGCCTCTAGGGCATAATTCCAACACTTCTAATACATACTACCTTTTGTAGATCGAAATTTTAGTTGCAAGATGACAATCCAGGTTATACCACCAAACCACAATTGGTGTTTCCTCTCCTGTGATCTATGTAGTTGAAAAGCCTTACAGGAAGGAACCACATATGGTTGTTCCAGCGAGAGTTGTGAAAAATAAGATAGGTAACATCAAGTAATTTAGGTGATACCTTAGGTCCTAGACGATTTTTTTGCAAAGCATTTTTTTATGTGTTTTGGCTTTCCCTCGGGTAGAAGCTGATTGTTATAGTTGTTGATAGAAATGCATCGGTTGAAATGGCTTATTTTTGGAAATCTTGCTAAAATTTTGCTTGAAAGCATTGCGACATGTTACTAGTAGAGATTATATCCGGTCGGCAAGCATGCAGCTGAAAATTATTGTGCTTATTGGACAGATCTATGTTGTTGATGTGAGTGTTTGCGTTTCTCTTTCCATAGGGACACTGACTTTTCAGGTGTCTGAGTTCTACTCCGAAGGTGGTTCTATATGCACGGACTCTATATTGATCGAGCGTGTTGGCGGCTGTGCCCTCAAGCATAGTTATACAAGAAGACCTCCCTATTGCTGGTATGGTTGGATAGTCTTTTATGTGTGTGCAGTTCATTTGGGAGCACATATAGATCTGTATACACATGCATATATTTTTCTGTAACTGATAGACCATAGCAAATACTCCTCGCAAAAATCTGTTCAAGAAAGTGAACTTGCCCATAAAACGTAATGAAGAATCTACCACCTCCCTATGCGAGTTATGTGACTACCACATATCATAGTGAATTAGTGATACTATAGGTTAGGATAAAACAGGAGGCACACTAGTGGTATATGTCCCTTTGATGGATGAGAATGGTAGGAATTTGTTGTTGATCGCAACAACGGGACATCATCTATGCTCATAGGTAATAAATACATAACTTTTATTGCTTTTGAGTGTTCCTCTAATAAACTGTAACACCCTCAGAGTCGGACCTATGCAAGTTTGAGCAAAATTCGCCAAACCCGCATAGAAACGATTCAAAGGTGCCCACCAGGCACTTTCGTGCGGGTGGAAAACGAAGTAATAACATTACACAACAGTCCTCGATGGGACCCACAGAACAGATATATATAACAGCGACTCAAAGAGTCAAGAATACAGGTATAATATATAAAGATCCAAATCACCTTGCAAACGATAGAGCGTCCAGCTACGGACAAGATGCAAATGGGGCTAAGAGCCCTGAAGAATAACCAATGGCGTCCATAACCCTGCCCAGGCCAAGCCGGAAGGGTAACCCTGCTAATGACGTCGATCTCAAAACCTGCTTAAACAAAAGGGGTGCCGACAAAGGGCAAAGGAAAAAGAAGGAGCGTCAGTACTGAGGCCAGTACACGGCGAGACTAGAATTCGGCGGTCCTCGCCTACATAGGTATGGTGGACTGAGCGGCAGCGGCAGCATGCACTGAACAACCTATAGAGACTCGATACAACTGGCGGATATCGGAGAGGGGTGATAAAGACCTATCCGGATCCAACCTGAGGCTAACACCAAACAAACCCATCCTGGTGTTTCCCCCTCGAAACCAAACGAGGAAGTCAACCGAGGAACTCACGCGGTTGACAGTTTTACTTATTCAGTTATAGTTGCGGCACTTTACTAGTCAGGTTTAGATAATCGTCCTGATAAAATAAGCAGTGGGCACTTTTAGTTAACCATTCCGTTATAGTTGCGTCAATTACTAATCAGATACAGATAGCATGAGATAAACCCGAAAACCCAGCAGTTGTTGGTACTTTTATGCAGCCATTTTGTTGTAGTGGCAAGATTTACTAGTCAGGTACAATTGTCGCAGTTTACAACCAAACAAGCAATTGTGGGCAATATTAATTAGCCATTCCATTATAGTGAAGCTGATTACTAGTCATTATAAGTCAAATTTATAGCATAAACTTTAGTTATGCTTGTCTATGATCGAGATACTATGCTCCAAGTCGTCCATATCCATGACACGGCTTTGAGAAGTTTTACCCGCCGGGTGCACCAATAGCAACACACGCTCGATCAACCTCGGAAAAACCAAATCAAAACCCAACGAGGCTTTCACGGTGAACAATCACAGATTGAGAATATTTCAGGGGCCACCCTTGGAGTAGACCCGCAACGGTAAGCAAGATCCGAGACGGACTCAAGGTTTGGGTGGACGGCCGTGAACGATCGGGAACCCAAACGGGCTTGTCGACACCGGAATCGTGTCCCGATCCTAACAAGACAAATGCAGTACTCGCACAATTTAAATACGTAAAAGTAGCATGGCATAAGTACAGGATCGTAAATAAAACCTCAAACTAGTTTGTGGCCCCAAGAAATAAGACGGAATCAAGCTCGCTCGGGGGTCCCATATACCTCCGGATGTGGATAGCGCGATAAATCAAGGAACAGGTATCAAGTACTCGGGGTCTTACGGGACACAAGTGGGCGTTGAAACCAAATATTTTCTATCACCCACCGATGCCTCGCTTATTTCAATTTTAGTTGTTAAACAGAAATTAAAGTGACGATAAGTAAAACTAGAATCATCTCCAACATCAACATGCGGCAATACATGAATCGTGGCATATGACGACACACATCACGCAGCAAGCAACTACGACGCAAGTCCAACTATCTACCAAACAACGGTAATAGGGTGTGTCCAAGGCAATATAGGGCTGCACGGTATATCACTGGTACGGAAACTAAAGCATCGCAACACGTATAGCAATAGATCATCGAGGAGGAATAAAGACTATAAAAGTAAGATAGGTAGAAAGAGGAGATGCTCTTTGAAAACATTGACGAAGGTTCAACCAAGATCGGTGAAGCTCACATCAACTCGACGGCCTTATCCGCGAAGAACCAAAACACTAGAACAAACACCGGATGCAATATTTAATACCACGGAAGATCGGCATGATGCATGCATGATGTATGACATGGCAAAGGTGCGATGCAAATAGGTCATATTAAGTGGAACCGGTCCCGACAATTAATATATGGTTCAAGTTGTTTAAACCCCCGCATATTAAATGTTGTTTAGCAAGACAACAGATGGAACCGGTTCGCTACACATGTTTAAATGAGGCCAATATAAGGCTAGATTTGCCCGCGTATGGGCCCCATATTTAATTATTAGGTGAATCGGCATAAGGCCCCCAAACCAATGATATGCATGCGAGATGGATGACAATTAATATGCAACAAATTGATATGTTGTAAAATTAGGGTTCGAGGAAAAGGGGTCACACATCAGAGGGGGGCTCGACGATCTTGGGTTCCGGGGTTCGGGGTTCGGGGTCGGTCTCGGGTCCAGGGTTCGACGGAACGTTCTCGGGCTCCGGGGTAGGTCTTGGCGCGTCCGGGAAGCTGGACTTGGTTCGGCGTCGGGGCGCATCGGATTCTTCCGGTCGAGGTCGTTCTTGTCGTCACGAGGACCTTGTCGGGTCTGTGGTTCGGGTCGGACTTGTCGTTCGGGATGCAGCACTTGGTGTCCGGGACGGAGTACTTGGCGTCCGCGAGGGAGTACTTGGTTCGGCGTCGGGTTCGCCTCCGGAACGGTCTTGTGGTCTCGACAAACTTGGTGTTTCCGGCATCTCCGAGTCGAGGATCTGGGCATCCGGGTTCTCGGTCTGATGGAGACCTTGGGTACCCTCTTGGCCCTCAGCGGCGAACTTGGGGCTCGTCACCGGGGTCTTCCGGGGGTTCCGTGAGGTAGACCTTGTAGTACCGTTGTTGGTTGCCATATTGACGGGGCGCGATGTTCTGGGCTTCGCATCGGTACGAGTCCGGAAGATCTTGGCGATGTTGGAACGGTCCCTGGGTACGTAGTTCTCCTCTCGGGGACTTGGGTATCGCCATGGAGCAGCGACTTCGCACGCGCGTGTCATCAATCCATCACCACGTCACCGGGGCATCGAACGGCCACACACGCTTGGGGTCGGAGCGGAGGGGTCCACGTGTCAGCTCGGGGCGAGTCCACGGCCAGGCGGCGCGCGCCGGAGCAGAGATGGTTGACGAGGGAGCTGGAGGGCTCGGCGGCCAGCCGGCCGGGTCGAGGGAGGCGCCAGCCGGGCGGCGGCGGGCTGGCGACGCGTGGCGGCAGTTCACGTGAGCTCGGCGAGCCCAGTCGGCGGGCGGCTGACGGAGGGCAGGCGGGTCGCGGGCTGCAGTGCGGGGATCCGTGAGGGCGATCGCGGCTTGGCGGCAGACGGCGAGGCGGAGCTGCGTGAGGCGCATGGCGGCGGGGCTTGGAGGAGGCAGGCGGGAGGAGCTCGAGGCGCGGCGGGCGATTGAGGGCAGCGAGCTTCTGAGAGGCGGGCGGCGGAGGCGGCGTCGGAGAGGAGAGCGGCGAGGAGGCTCGGGTGGGCGTGCTCGGCCTCGGTCAGCAGCGCCGGCCCGAGGCGGCAGTGAGGAGCGGCCGGGGAGGTAGAGGTTGAGCAGGCGGTCTGCGAGCAAGGGCGTGCGAGTGGGCGTCGGGGTAGGCGGCGGCCAGAGAGAGAGAGGTTGGGTGGAAGAAGAGGAACAGTAGCGGGTGGTGGGTCCATGGGCCGGGGGGTTGGCTCGGCTGTGTGGCCGGTGTGTTGCGTGCGTCGAGTGCGTGCAGGGTGTGTGCGTGTGGGGGGAAACCAGGTGTGGGGCTGCTGGGGGGGTTGGTGGTGAGGTAGGCTAGGCCACGTGGCAGCTAGGGAGTGGTTAGGGAAGAGGGGAGAGATGAGGTGGCGTCCAGGGATTGGGTGGGGTGATGTGGCTGCTAGGTGCGGGTAGACTAGTTGGTAACTATAGGATTTAGGTAGGGCTGGCAGGGTGGACCGATTGTTGTATACGGGGGTGGTCGTTCGGGTCGGGTTGGCCCGTTCGACTGCCCCTACTAAAATAATTTAAATATTATTCGTTTTAAAACACGGCTTTCGCAACCCGATAGGCGACAACAAAATAATTCCGGAGACCCGGTGTTTGGCGTTTGAATAAAAGATGGGGCGTTTAGAAAACAAAACGGCTTTGCGAAAATAGTTTTCTGCAAACAATGCATGATGATGACGATGCAATGCACAAATTCAACGCGATTTTCTAGTAGTGGTTTTGCGGGATGCCACAATTCGACACCACTAACGATGGATCTCGCCCTCGAGATCCGCCTCATGGTACCGGGAGGAAGGTCGGCGGTCTGCATCTTCTTGCTTCGTGTAGATCCTCGCGACACCACTAACAAGAGGTCGTTGTCCGTGATCGTCGAGAGAACACTCCGGAAACAAAAGGTCGAAGGTGGAGGTATCAACAAATAAAGCCACCTCTAACTCCGATAGGAAGAGGGAATCGATACATTCTCGTCCACTTCAATGTACCAAAGCGAATAGAAGGGGTAGTCGGCATGGGGGCCAATCCATCACGCACCCAAACTATTACTCCGCACAATCAGTGGAAAAGAGTGCAACTGTGGCATCCCGCAAAAACCACTACTAGAAAATCGCGTTGAATTTGTGCATTGCATCGTCATCATCAGACATTGTTTGTATAAAACTATTTCGCAAAGCCCGGTTTTGTTTTCCAAACGCCCCATCTTATTCCAACACCGAAAACCGGGTCCCCGGAATATTTTGTTTTGTCATTGTCGGATTAAAAGCGGTTTAAAATAAATAATTTAATAATTGTTTAGTAGAGGCGGCAGGCCAAATCGACCAACGACCGCCCCAGATTTAAATCGGTCCACCCCAAACCTGCCCTCTAATTCCTAAACCTACCCAACTTCCTACCCTTGCCTCCACCTCACAGCCACTCAGATCCCGCCACCTCACCCTCCCCTTCCCTCACCAACCACACCCTGCCACCTAGGCTAAGCCAGCTCTCTCTCTCTCTCTCTCTTCCTCTCCCACAGGACCCACCCACCAACCGGCCTCCACTCACGCACGCAACACCAGCCACAGCCCGATCCAGCCCCTCCTTCTCTCTCGGCCACGGCCCTTCGCCCCAGTCCCTTCCAGCCGACTCCACTCACCCGGACCCACCCTGGGCACGCACACCGCCGCTTCCTCCGCGTGGACCCGTTCCCCCCTGGGCCACCCGCTCGGACCCTCTTCCCCGATGCTATCCTCCTCGCTCGGCCCCCTCACGCGACCACCATGGACCCCGACCGCCCCTCCTCCCGAGTTCCTCCTCCTCCCTCCCGCCGTCTCGATCCTCCCCATCGCCCTCGCGCGTCCTCCGGCCGGCGCACCGCCGTCGCTCTGCCGTGCTCCGCCGCCAGACCCGTTCCGCCGCCACCGGAGCCACCGCGACCCCTCTCCTCCGAGCTCGTCGCCGACCCATGACGCCTCCCCTCCTTCGTCGCCCTTGAGCTTCGCCACTCGTCCTCCTCCGCCTTTCGTGCTCGCGTCTGCGGCCGCGCTTCCTCGGCCGTCCCGCGCCCTCATCGCCTCAGTCGCTGCCCTCCATCCATGGCGCCCTCCGACCCGACGACCCGACCCGCAGCTCGCGCGCCGCCGAGTCCGCTCGCTCGCCCAACCGCGGACCAGCGCCACCCGATCCGCCCAAGCTCATGAAACCGCCTCGAGGCGTCCCCGACCGTGGCCGCCCTGTGGGCCTCCGTCGCCCCGCTGTGGCCTCCTCCTCTAGCTCGCCACCGGCTCCGCAGGTCCTCGCCGGTGTCCTGCTACCGTGACCCTTCCGGGGCCCTCCGCAAGCCCAAGATCGTCCTCGTCGGTCCAAACCGCCTCCGAGCCCTCCATCCTGTCGATCCCCGCCTCGTCTGGATCCACCAAGGCGGCGCCAAGTGAGGATAGCGTTGTGAGCAAAGGCAAACAAGGTGCATCCCCGTCATGTAAATCAAGTCCGCCAACGATCCTCGAAGTGGAAACCTCAAGATCATCGGTAGGGACACCAAGATCGCCTTTCCGAGTTCCGACGCCACCGAAGGGAGCCCCAAGGTCACCTCCTCGGAATTTGACGCCTCGAACCTGCGGGCCCGAAGACCACGGACACGACAAGGTTTACCTCACTGAACCCCGAGAATTTCCCCCTGGACGCCAAGTTCTCCCTCCCGAACCCGAAGACCGAACCCGATCGGACAAGTTCTTCAACCAAGGGCGCCAAGGACTTCTTCACGGATTTCGGTTCCCCGACACCGATACGACAAGATCATCGACAGAGAACCCGAAGAACACATGTGCGACAAGTACTCCCTCGAGGACGACAAGTATTTCACCCCGGACACCGAGCTCGCTGAGAACCCTGATGCGACAAGTGCCTCGACCCGAACGCCACGACCGACAACATGACCCGAAGGCCCCGGATGCGCCAAGACCTACCCCTAAGTCCGAGAACGACCTCGCCGAACCCTGGACCTCGACCCCGAACCCCGAACCCCGAACCCCGGATCCCCAAGATCGTCGTGACCCCTAATGTGTGAACCTTTCCTCGAACCCTATTTCATAATATAATACAATTGTTGCACATCAAATCATTCATCTTGCATGCATATCATGTGGTTTGGGGCCCTTATGCCGATTCACCTAATAATTAAATATGGGGCCCATATGCGGGCAAATCTAGCCTTATATTGGCCTCATTTAAACTTGTGTAACGAACCGGTATCTTATCTTGCCTTGTTAAAACAATATTTAAATTGCGGGGGTTCTAAACAACTCGAACCATTTAATTAATTGTCGGGACCCCGGTTCCGCTTAATATGACCTAATTGCATCGCGCCTTGCCATGCCATGCATCATACATGCATCATGCCGATCTTCTGCCGTGTATTAAATATTGCATCCGGTGTTTATTCTAGTGTTTTGCTTCTTCGCGGATAAGGCCGTTGAGTTGATGTGAGCTTCGTCCCGATCTTCGGTTGAACCTTCGGCAATGTTTTCAGGCGAGCATCTCCCCCTTTCTACCTATCTTACTTTTATAGTGCTTTACTCCTTCCTGTTGATCTCACTACGTATTGCGATGCTTTAGTTTCCGTACTGATATACCCAGCCATATTGCCTTGGACACACCCTAATACACATTGTTTGGTAGATAGTTGGACTTAGCGTCGTAGTTGCTTGCTCAGTCGATGTGTGTCGTCAAATGCCACGATTCTTCGATGTATTGCCGCATGTTGATGTTGGAGATGATTCTAGTTTTACTTATCGTCACTTTAATTTCTTAACAACTAAAATTGAAATAAGCGAGAGGCATCGGTGGGTGATAGAAAATATTTGGTTTCGACGCCCACTTGTGTCCGTAAGACCCGAGTACTTGATACTGTTCCTTGATTTTTTGCGCTATCCACATCCGGAGGTATATGGGACCCCTGAGCGAGCTTGATTATCTTATTTCTTGGGGCCACAAACTAGTTTGAGGTTTTATTTACGATCCTGCTTATGCCATGCTACTTTACGTATTTAAATTGTGCGAGGCACGCCTTTGTATTGTTTAGGATCATGGCACGATTCCGCGGTGTCGACAAGCCCACACTTTCGGGTTCCCGATCGTTCACCGTCCCCATAACCTTGAGGCCGTCTCGAGCTTGCTTACTCCGTTGGATTCTACTTAAGGTGGCCCCCGAAATATTTCTGAATCTCGTGATTGTTCATCGTGAAAGCCTCGTTGGGTTTTGATTTGGTTTTCCAAGGTTGATCGGCGTGTGTTGATATTGGTGCACCGCCGGGTAAAACTTTCTGAAAGCCGTGTCCGGATATGGACGACTTGGAGCACAAGATCTCGATCATAGACAAGCATAACTAAAGTTTCTTCGCTATAAATCGACTTATAATGACTAGTAATCACTATAATGGAATGGCTAATTGACACCGCCCACAATTGCTTGTTTGGTTGTCGCTGCGACAATTGTACTGACTAGTAAATCTTGCAACTACAAGCGAAATGGCTGATTAAAAGTACCAACAAGCTGGGTTTTGGGATTATATCATGCGATCGTATTTGATTAGTAATTCGCAACTATAACGGAATGGTTAACTAAAAGTGCCCATTTACTTTACCGGGGCGATTATCTAAACGACTAGTAAATTGCAACTAGAACTGAATAAATAAAGCGCAGCTGCGTGAGTTCCTCGGTTGACTTCCTCGTTTGGTCTCGGGGAAACACCGGATGGGTTTGTTTGGTGATAGCTTGAGTTGGATCCGGTTAGGTCATTCTTATCCCTCTCGATTGCCGCCAGTGTATCGAGTCTCTATAGGTTGATAGTGCATCTTTGCCGCTTGATCCACCATACCTATGTAGGCGAGGACCGCCAATTCTAGCCTCGTAGTGTCTTGGCCTCGATCGACGCCTCTTTTCCTTTGCCCTTTGTCGGCACCCTTTGTTAAGCGGTTTTGAGATCAACGCCGTTAGAGGTTACCCTTCACAGGCGGGGTTATGGACGACATTGGTTATTCTTCGTGGCTCTTAGCCCCATTTGCTTCTTGTCCGTAGTCGGACTCTACCATTTTCAAGGTGATTTGAATCTTGTATATTATATCTGTCTTCTTGACTCTTTGAGTCATTTATATATATATCTGTACATGGGTCCCATCGAGGACTGTTGTGTAATGTTATTACTTCGTTTTCCACCCGCACGAAAGTGCCTGGTGGGCACCTTTGAATCGTTTCTATGCGGGTTTGGCGAATTTTGCTCAAACTTGCATAGGTCCGATTCTGAGGGTGTTACAGCAACCATTCTCGGAATGAGACTGAAGATCTCGACAAGCGAGGTTCGGAACAAAAGGAGTGATGCGGACTCTGCATCGGATCTGGCGTAGAGGATGTCGTCGCGTAGGAAAACACCGGAATGCACAACAAGGAACAAAGAATGGTAACACCGTAGACGGATTCATCAGGCAGCTTGAACACCGGGTGGTAGAACACCGTTAACAAAGGAGGAAGCGAAACCCTGAAGGTACGACGGAAACCCAACCACGAGAATTCCTGGACTCGAAGAAAAAGAAGCGAGCGGATTCAAAACACGTCGAGATAAGAGGAGAATAGCAGAGGGGTAAGGAGTAAAATCAGACCTAATCAGAACTATCCAACCGATTTTGCAAAATAGTTTTGACACTCTACTTCGGCCGTTAGCTAGGTTATCCTACATGCTGGACTTGTGGGGTATCATAGCTGTGAGCTCGATACCACTCTGTAACACCTCAGTCGGACCTATGCAAGTTTGAGCAAAATTCGCCAAACCCGCATAGAAACGATTCAAAGGTGCCCACCAGCACTTTCGTGCGGGTGGAAAGCAGTAATAACATTACACAACAGTCCTCGATGGGACCCGAGCAGATATATATATAACAGCGACTCAAAGAGTCAAGAATACAGTTATAATATATAAAGATCCAAATCACCTTGCAAACGATAGAGCGTCCAGCTACGGACAAGATGCAAATGGGGCTAAGAGCCACGAAGAATAACCAATGGTCCATAACCCCTGTGCCAAGCGGAAGGGTAACCCGCTAACGACGCCGATCTCAAAACCGCTTAAACAAAAGGGGTGCCGACAAAGGGCAAAGGAAAAAGAAGGGCGTCAAGATCGAGGCGATGCAGCGAGACTAGAATTCGGCGGTCCTACACATAGGTATGGTGGATCGAGCGGCAAAGATGCAATCTGAACAACCTATAGAGACTCGATACAAGCGGCGGATATCGGAGAGGGTGAGAATGACCTATCCGGATCCAACCGAGGCTAACACCAAACAAACCCATCCCGGTGTTTCTCGACAAACGAGGAAGTCAACCGAGGAACTCACGCGGTTGACAGTTTTACTTATTCAGTTATAGTTGCGGCACTTTACTAGTCAGGTTTAGATAATCGTCCTGATAAAATAAGCAGTGGGCACTTTTAGTTAACCATTCCGTTATAGTTGCGTCAATTACTAATCAGATACAGATAGCATGAGATAAACCCGAAAACCCAGCAGTTGTTGGTACTTTTATGCAGCCATTTTGTTGTAGTGGCAAGATTTACTAGTCAGGTACAATTGTCGCAAGCGACAACCAAACAAGCAATTGTGGGCAATATTAATTAGCCATTCCATTATAGTGAAGCTGATTACTAGTCATTATAAGTCAAATTTATAGCAGTAAACTTTAGTTATGCTTGTCTATGATCGAGATACTGTGCTCCAAGTCGTCCATATCCGCGGACACGGCTTTCAGAAAGTTTTACCCGGCCGGGGTGCACCAATAGCAACACACGCTCGATCAACCTCGGAAAAACCAAATCAAAACCCAACGAGGCTTTCACTGAACAATCAGGATTCAAATATTTCAGGGCCACCTTGGAGTAGACCATAGCAAGTAAGCAAGCTCGAGACGGACTCAAGGTTTGGGTGGACGCCAGTGAACGATCGGGAACCCAAACTGGGCTTGTCGACACCGCGGAATCGTGTCCCGATCCTAAGCGATGCGATGTGCGTTACCTCGCACAATTTAAATACAGAAAAGTAGCATGGCATAAGTACAGGATCGTAAATAAAACCTCAAACTAGTTTGTGGCCCCAAGAAATAAGACTGAATCAAGCTCTGGCTCAGGGGGGTCCCATATACCTCCCGGATGTGGATAGCGCGATAAATCAAGGAACATGTATCAAGTACTCGGGGTCTTACGGGACACAAGTGGGCGTTCGGAAACCAAATATTTTCTATCACCCACCGATGCCTCTGCTTATTTCAATTTTAGTTGTTAAACAGAAATTAAAGTGACGATAAGTAAAACTAGAATCATCTCCAACATCAACATGCGGCAATACATCAACAACTGTGGCATATGACGACACACATCAGCACTTGAGCAAGCAACTACGACGCGCAAGTCCAACTATCTACCAAACAACAGGTAATAGGGTGTGTCCAAGGCAATATAGGGCTGCACGGTATATCACTGGTACGGAAACTAAAGCATCGCAACACAGATAGCAATAGATCATCAGGAGGGAATAAAGACTATAAAAGTAAGATAGGTAGAAAGAGGGAGATGCTCGCCTGAAAACATTGACGAAGGTTCAACCGAAGATCGGGGCGAAGCTCACATCAACTCGACGGCCTTATCCGCGAAGAACCAAAACACTAGAACAAACACCGGATGCAATATTTAATACCACGGCAGAAGATCGGCATGATGCATGCATGATGTATGACATGGCAAAGGTGCGATGCAAATAGGTCATATTAAGTGGAACCGGGGTCCCGACAATTAATATATGGTTCAAGTTGTTTAAACCCCCGCATATTAAATGTTGTTTAGCAAGACAACAGATGGAACCGGTTCGCTACACATGTTTAAATGAGGCCAATATAAGGCTAGATTTGCCCGCGTATGGGCCCCATATTTAATTATTAGGTGAATCGGCATAAGGCCCCCAAACCAATGATATGCATGCGAGATGGATGACAATTAATATGCAACAAATTGATATGTTGTAAAATTAGGGTTCGAGGAAAAGGGGTCACACATCAGAGGGGGGCTCGACGATCTTGGGTTCCGGGGTTCGGGGTTCGGGGTCGGTCTCGGGTCCAGGGTTCGACGGAAACGCTCGGCCCGGTAGGTCTTGGCGCGTCCGGAAGCTGGACTTGGTTCGCGTCGGCGCATCGGATTCTTCCGGTCGTCGTTCTTGTCGCCACGAGGACCTTGTCGGTTCGTGGTTGGTCGGACTTGTCGTTCGGGATGCAGCACTTGGTGTCCGGACGGAGTACTTGGCGTCCGCGAGGGAGTACTTGTCGGGTTCGCCTTCGCCCGGAACGGTCTTCAGGGTCTCGACAAACTTGGTGTTTCCGGCATCTCCGAGTCGAGGATCTGGGCATCCGGGTTCTCGGTCTGATGGAGACCTTGGGTACCCTCTTGACCCTCAGCGGCGAACTTGGGGCTCGTCACCGGGGTCTTCCGGGGGTTCCGTGAGGTAGACCTTGTAGTACCGTTGTTGGTTGCCATATTGACGGGGCGCGATGTTCTGGGCTTCGCATCGGTACGAGTCCGGAAGATCTTGGCGATGTTGGAACGGTCCCTGGGTACGTAGTTCTCCTCTCGGGGACTTGGGTATCGCCATGGAGCAGCGACTTCGCACGCGCGTGTCATCAATCCATCACCACGTCACCGGGGCATCGAACGGCCACACACGCTTGGGGTCGGAGCGGAGGGGTCCACGTGTCAGCTCGGGGCGAGTCCACGGCCAGGCGGCGCGCGCCGGAGCAGAGATGGTTGACGCAGGCCGGAGGGGCTCGCCGCCTTCGGGGCAGCGAGGTCGAGGCGCCAGGCGGCGGGCGGCGGGCTGGCGGGCGGCGCGGCGGTTCACGCTGGCTCGGCGAGCAGTCGGCGGAGGCGGCGAGGGCAGCGACGGAGGGCGGGGCGGGGTCTGAACTGCAGGGTGCAGGATCCGGCGGAGGCGCGGTGGCGGTGGCGACGGGCGGCGAGGCTGCGGGCGGAGGCGCGCGCATGGCGGCAGCGGGGCTTGGAGGAGGCGGCGGGAGGAGCTCGGGCGGGCGGCGGCGATTGAGGGCCGTGAGCTTGCAGAGGCGGCGGGCGACGGAGGCGGCCGTCGGAGAGGAGGCGCGGCGAGGAGGCTCGGGTGGGCGTGCTCGGCCTCGGTCATGGCGGCGCCGGCCGAGGCGGCAGTGAGGAGGCGGCCGGGGAGGTAGAGGTTGAGCGGGCGAGGTCATGAGCAAGGGAGGCGCTGGCGAGCGGGAGGCGTCGGGGTGAGCGGCCAGAGAGAGAGAGAGAGGTTGGGAGGAAGAAGAGGAACAAGGTGGGGTGGTGGGTCCATGGGGGGGGGGTTGGCTCAGTGTGGCGGTGTGTTGCGTCGTCAGTGCGTCTGAGGTGTGCGTGTGGGGGGAAACCAGGTGTGGGGCTGCGGGGGGGGTTGGTGGTGAGGTAGGCTAGGCCACGTGGCAGCTAGGGAGTGGTTAGGGAAGAGGGGAGAGATGAGGTGGCGTCCAGGGATTGGGTGGGGTGATGTGGCTGCTAGGTGCGGGTAGACTAGTTGGTAACTATAGGATTTAGGTAGGGCTGGCAGGGTGGACCGATTGTTGTATACGGGGGTGGTCGTTCGGGTCGGGTTGGCCCGTTCGACTGCCCCTACTAAAATAATTTAAATATTATTCGTTTTAAAACACGGCTTTCGCAACCCGATAGGCGACAACAAAATAATTCCGGAGACCCAGTGTTTGGCGTTTGAATAAAAGATGGGGTGTTTAGAAAACAAAACGGCTTTGCGAAAATAGTTTTCTGCAAACAATGCATGATGATGACGATGCAATGCACAAATTCAACGCGATTTTCTAGTAGTGGTTTTGCGGGATGCCACATAAACTGAGGATAATTTTAGTACCTTACTTTTGGTTATAGATTGTGGACAGGTTGTCAAAGATAGAAAATGAAGGATGGAGGCCAAGGAGAAAATTCATAGTTTAGACTTGGGATGTAGAAGAGTTTGCCCTAGTATGTTTTTGTTTGCATTCTCTTAATGTTTGCTTATTTGTAGATGTAAGCCTTGAACGTAAAATTTCCAATATATCTCAGATAGGGTCTAGGAATGGGCATATCAGTATTGGTCCTAGAGGTTTTATGCCCTCTTCTACACCTCAACTCAATGAATTGATCAAAGAAGCGATCACACTGGTTAAGCTCTTCTCCTCTCCCGTCTATACAATTTGGGAACAAACCAGAAATGGCTCCATGCAATTGTATGAGCATACACATATATACAATTCTTCAGCATCACCGTCTATATGATATTAGAGCTTGCCAACATAGATTCTACATTCAGTGATGAAATTGTTGTATAATTCTATATTTTGCACAAATGAGCGATCATTAGAAGATCGTACGCAAGTGGCTGGCATGGGAACAGATTTTGCAGCTTCTGTCCAGCATATCAGTCCCTTCACTTGACATGTCTTTTAAAGATCTTGCAGATGATGAAATCATACCCCACACTTAAGTCTCTTATATGTCCAAACTAGATGTATTTTTTGGCCACTAAGATATAGATTCCTGATAATACGAGTACATCTGGGACTTGTGCGCATTTCAGAAGGAATTGGATCCTCATGAACAACATTATATAGTAATTGATAGATTGCGGAAGTATAGATTGTATTGATATTGCAAGAGGTGATTACAACATGAGCCCTTAGGTTATTTATATAGTACTAGAAGACTTGGGAGGCAAGAAGACTACTAGAGATAGAATTGGATTACAATATGAAACTACCTAATATGTCTAACCGTGATATACTCTAACACTCCCCCGCAGTCAGATCGGTAGTGACGCGAACGGTCTGACTGGAGCATAATCCGAAGGCGGAGATGGGAGAGGATGTCGATGTCGATGTAGCCGGAAGTAGAGTGTTGTAGTCGTGGTCGATGATGCCATTGGTGATGTAGCTAGTCGTCGTTGATGAAGTTGATGATGTCGTTGTGTTGTGGTCGATGTCGTCATTGAGCCGGGATAATTCGCCGTAGTGGTTGAAGTAGACGTAGTTTGAGAAGTAGCTCGGCCCACAATGCCGAGCTTGCCAGACTCGGGAGCTTGTCGGGGACGAAGGCACGCGTCGGTGTTGCCGATACCGAGCGTGCGAAGACAGGGACCATCATGAGCCATGCGTGCCAGAGCCGGATTGAGGAGCAAAGAAAATTTCCGTAAACGGTCGGTATAGAAGTTGTCTGCCGTGTCAGAGTAGATGAAGTGGCTGCATGAAGAAAATTGAGCACAAACTTGTGCAAATAAAAAAATTAGACTACAACTCTGGCGGCAAGGTCATGGTGGACGAAGACGATGAGGTAGTTGTTGATGGCGATTGAATTGTTGCGGTAGTTGATTTCGGGGATTAGACCCGTATTTTCCGCTTGTATGAGCGCGACGTCGCTCGTGTAGAAGAACTTGTTGGCATTGACGATGACCACGATTGATGGTGGCGGAGACGATGTGACGATGTTGTTGGTGTAGATGGTTGTCGACGATGATGACCACGGGTGATGAAGGTGCAGCCCTTTGTTGACGGCGAAGCGCGTACTCGGTGACTTGCGTCCCGGTTGATGTAGGCGAAGACGGGCCGGCGTGATGACGACGTGAGGACGGAGAAGCCGACGCAGCGTGTGAAGGCGTCCCTTGGGGCGCCACGCGGAGCCTCCTTGGCACGATCGTTGGCGATGATTTGCCGGAGATGAGTCGACGCCGAGGTTGAAGTAGAGGCGTGTTATGACGACATGCGGCTGTGGACGACGCAAGCCGATCTATGATCGGCGAAAGAAGAAGAAGAAGAAGAAGAAGAAGAAACGCCGGCCAAGCGGCCGACGAGAAATTTTTGGCGAAATAAGATCTAATCTACTATTGCGCGGCCCCCAGCGGAGAAGGATCTCTCCGGGGGCGGCGCGACGGAAGCGGTGGCTAAACCCTAGGCGGAACGAACCGCTATGATACCATGATAGATTGCGGAAGTATAGATTGTATTGATATTGCAAGAGGTGATTACAACGTGAGCCCTTAGGCTGTTTATATAGTACTAGAAGACTTGGGAGGCAAGAAGACTACTAGAGATAGAATTGGATTACAATATGAAACTATCTAATATGTCTAACCGTAATATACTCTAACAGTAATAATGATAGATCTTCTGAATTTAGTGTACTCTCCTGATTACTTCATGCACGGCAATGTTAGAAACATGATCGATTATGTACACCTCTAAAATACCATGGATAATTCTTTAATATTTTTTATGCTTGATTGTGCACAGTCTGTCGTACAAGGAGGGAAGCTAAAGGAGCTCTTCAGCCCGAGCCTGCCGCTGGACCGTGGTGAGGTCGAAGGAATGGCCCTTACTCCGTGCTCTGCGTCACTCGAGCCCCGTAACGCGGGCCGAGCATATCGCAAATGTAAGAAGACTGAATATCTGTTTTTGGTAAATTTTGTTTAGTGAATCTTGTCCTTGAGCTTGTATATGCTCAGTTCCTCACATTTTTACCTTACATCTGAACGTCTTTAGATTTGGAAATTGATGGACTCAGAGGTTGCTTGAAGGCGCTGTCCATTGGGCTAGGTCACAGCTAGGTATATGTTGTCACTCAGGCAAGAAGAACGAATGGCATTCAGTTTGTACATTAATATTGCGCCATTTGACATTCACATCAACTAGGATGAAGCTAATGGCGAAGACAACATTTTTATCGCTGTACGAGAATATCTGATAACAAATAAGTAGTTTGCCCTTGTTTTCTATACCATGTACAATTAGCTTTACTGAACATATACTTCAAAATAAGGTGGATTCTTAATAAGTGGATTCTTTTTTTTGCGATGATAATAAGTGGATTCTTAATGTTCAAAATAATATTGGTATCTATCTTTTCTATAAACTCAATCTTTTTCTATTCCTTTTTTGCATATGCTCTTGTAAAGAAGCTAGATGTACCGTGGCAACACACGGACAGTCAACTAGTACTCCCTCCATTCCAAGGATTAAGTCATATAATTTTTCTAAAAAGTCAAGCCATGTAAAATTTGACCAAATTTTAAAAAACTATAAAAAACTATTATATTATATAAATATCATCTGAAAATATGTTTTATGATGTATGAAAGAGTATGGATTACATATTATAAATATTAATATTTTTCTTTAAAAACTTAATCAAATTTTAGTTTGTTTGACTTTTGAAAAAATTTATATGGCTTAAGTTTTGGAACGGAGGTAGGTAGTGGTTTTTTTTAGAAAGATGTGAAGTGTCAGCTCAATAAACACACAGAGAGGATGAGAAAAAATAAAATAGTCACCTCCACGGTCCAAACAGGCCCAAATATATCACGAACTCATGGGGCTTGTGTCCATCTCTCACCTTGTATTTCTCCTAAAATATCTCTGGGCTTGTCTTCTCCTCCAGTCCCCGCAAACGGCCACCACCATGTCCATCCCCGGGAACGGCCACCTCCCCGCTTCCACCGGCCTCCAGGACCACTCCTCCGCCTCAGACTCCGAGTCTGAGGTATACGCCGACTACCTCCCCATCTCCGGCGCCGCAACGGACACCGACACAGACACCGAGCCCGACCCCGACCTTGCATCTCACCACCGCCTTGACGCGATCGACAACGGCATCTCCGCGCTGGATCTCGCTTCCGACGAAGAAGCGAGCGACGAGGAAGGGCATAGCGTGACGGAGGCCGCGGCCCGGGCTTCCTCGGAGGACGATCGCCAGCGACGCGCCCAGCTGCCCGCAGGCGCCGCGGCTCGGATCGTGGACGCGATGCGCGGCGTGGCGTTCCCCGGCGCGCTGCCGCCGTGGGCGGGCAGCATCCCCGACGATCAGTGGCTCGACCGCCTCCGCTCCCTCCGCGGTAGGTCCAATTAGACACGGCAGATGGATTCTCTTCTCTCCACCGCAAATCTCTCTCAGCTTGTGCTCTTGCTTGTACGCATTCGACATTCATGATTCCTCTATCGCCTTTAGTTCCAGTCGAATCGCTGCTGCTTTGGAATTTCGTGTGCAGATCGTCAGTGATAAGATCAGTGTGGAGCAATATTAATCCTGAAATTTTTCTTCAGATGCGTTCTTGTCTGCCCCCAATTCTGACCGCGATTATGTATGTATCGTTCCGTTTGCGGTGGCCCGCGGACAAATCACCACCCACGTCCGTACATGACAGGCCACTCTAAGTCTCATTCGTCCGCGGTTGCAAAAATTTTTACTGCTGAAAATTAAAATAGCAATACAATGTAGTTCATTGCCGCCAGCGTAGGCCCTGACCGTCGAAGATAGTGATATTCATCGTCGTCGGAACGCAAGCCGTTAGATGCTGAGGTCGCGGAAGTCACCCTTGTCATGCGACTGCGGGGTTGCTCGAACGAGGCCTCACTCCTCCGTCATCCGGGAGGCGTTTCAAGTGAGCCTCGTTTAGGGCACGCTTGATTCAAAGGATTTTAAAAGCACAGGAAAAATCATATGAATGGTACGTCATGACATGTGAAATCCTATAGGAATGAAAAACGCAGAAATTAGCTGCAACAGTCGTTTGATTGCGCCACAGGAAAAACGCAGGAAATTTGTATATAGATTGAGTACATGGCATAGTTGTCATAGACACATAGAAATTTTTCCAAGAGGTCTAACCTCTTGTTAGAAATCCTATGAGAATGTAGTATAGGAAAGAAATTCATAGGAATTTGGAAGGGTTCAATGCTTTGAATCAAATAGCCTCTATAGGAAAAAATCCTATGAGTAAAAATCCTACAAAATTCCTTTGTGAATCCTTTGAATCAAACATGCCCTTAGTGTTTGCAGCCGCTTCATCTACGACATGAAAACCTCACCAAGGACGTCCCAGCCGAAGGGGCGGTGAACTGAGCGGTTCTCGATGCCATCTGAGACGAGCACCGACCTCCATCTTTGTCGCGAGCCGTCTGTGTACAATGTCGAACACGAGGAGGAGCGGCGTTGAGGGGGCGTAGCATGGGGTAGCGTACCGTCCGTAGATCTTGGTCGGCGCGGTGCACGGATGGCGTCTGGGTGAGAGTGGGAGAGGGGAAAGCAATGGGGAGGATGCGGCCCCATTTAGGCCCTCTTCGGTTAATCCATCTTGGAGGTGGATTGGAGTGGATTGGGAAGGATTAGAGAGGATTTTGAACTAGATGGGATCTAATCCAGGTTAATCCATGTCAATCCATAGTAATCGAACAGGTCCTTAAGAAGTGTTATGGGTTAACCACGGGGATGGCCTGATCTTTCATGGTTTCCCTCGGGAAGGTGAGAGATTCACGAGGGAAAGGTGAGAAGGTGAAGGCGAACTCACTCCAAGCGAAAGAACACGACGAACACACACCAAAACACAACATAATACACGCCTTTGGCTCACTTCGGTGGCTATCGACCTACTACAATCCACATGTAAGGATCGATATCGACAAGAGAACTCTCTGGATCCCAATCAGAAAGTACAAATACTTTGATGAACATCTTGACAACTTCACCTCGAGACACTTAAGATGAAATCCTTGTACAACTTGGACACCATCGGCAAAATCCAAAGAATGGGTTGATAGTATGGGCTCCCTTGGAAGTAAGGATGACAATTTTATCCACGGATATCCGGCCGGTGGGTAAGGGTCTGAAGGATTAATTACGTCCATGGATTTTATGGGACGGATATTCGCTAATTCATGGGGTGGGCATGGATAGTTGTTTTGCTCCATGGATATCCAACGGATACCTGGCTGACACGTGAGACTCACATGTCAGTGAGACATTGTTTTTTACATGTGCCATATTATTCACTAAAAGGCCTAATGATCTATATATTTTAAGTACTTCTTGTTAAAATATTGCTGCTCTGATATTTCTATGTATTATCCATAAAATATTTGTTGAAATGCTATCGAAATTTGCTATAATGTCACAGTTGTGCTAAATCTTGTTATGATTATGTATATAGTGTGTAAACCAATGGAAATTCATGGATACATGGATATCCAGCGGGTTTGGATCTGGGGCAACATCCATATCCATGGATATCTTCGTGGGTGGGCTAGAGTGAGGTTCATGGAATTGAATTTGGATTTGGTTTTGGTATATCCGTCCAAACCCGCTCCATCGCCATCCTTACTTGGAAGCGAGGTGAGACACAACTAGAAGGGATCCACTCTTAGGGTTTTCTAGTCTATTATATTATATATGTACTAGGACAAATGCCCGTGCGTTGCAACGGGGACAATCAAATTGTATGAAAAAATATTTATATATACATGAAATGTATCGATCGACTCATCACTCATTTAATTGAACATGTTTTAGCAAGAAGTTGTAGCGCTTCAGCTGCTAAATTTTGATGCTCGTGTAACCAAACATACACTGGTCAATGAAATAGCTAAAACATACTGCAACTGCTATATTGGTATGCTATTGTTTACGGTCAATCTATCAAAACTTCCCATATTTACCATTGCGTCTGTAAGGTTTCCATTTTGGGATAGGTTGAGCAACATCAGAGCTTTGAGGTCCTTGATGTTCTTAACACCAGCATCCATGATTAACCCGCCGCAGACCTCGAGAGACTATGGATCATTGAAATCTGAATCAATGGTAGTCATATTAGGTTCTGCATGATGTTTCGGCCCAGCTTGGGATAGTTTCTCATCCGGAAGCCCGTAAGCTTTGCTTTTCCCACAACTGCTTTAACAAACTAAAGCCGTCATTGAGATAGCAAAAGTTATAATGACAGATAGAAAACGACCTAATACATGAAGGAAATATTCATCAAACTAAAAACAGTGCTGCATGAGAGAATTATTAATATGAGAGCCCTCCAATATATGCACTAACTAAGGATGATAGCATGTTGTCTTTTAAAGGCTAACGGTGTACGGTTTGATAAAATAAATCTTAAATAGCATATATTTTGCGGTTTTATGGAAGTTAACTATTTCTTCCATCCATGTGAAAACATCTCCATATGTTGTTGTTGACGTTTTCTAGGAAAATAATATTAACAGTAAGGGTTCACCAGGCACATACATCTAGGAAATAACACTTCAGCGATTACTATGGCTCAACTATTATTTATTAAGAGCACAAGTAAGCATTGTTCATGTAGCATGACAAAGAAAGAGAAAATTGTAATGGAAAACTGACATGTACCATTCAACTTTGAGTCTTCTGTTAAAATACCAATCAGTTCGGATTACAATGTACACCAACAATTTGCGGTGATTTACCTAAACATATAATTTAATTATTGCTTAAAATACCATGTTCGTGATACCGAGAAATTTTCGAATAACAATTCTTTGCTAGTCAAATAACAACAGACATAGATAGTGATTCAACAGACATAGTTTCATTTGGTCGAACTCAGGGACGGGAATTCTTGGCCCATACCTGCAGAATTCTTGGCCCATACCAAGAGGATAATAAGTTATCCTTTGAGTCGTGGATGGAAACCCTCGTCTCTCTGTCTTGGTCAGTCTCATTCGTAAAACAACGCATTCCCTCTATTTATCAATGGCTGCTCCTGCCTCATAGACTCCCAAATAGCGATGCAAAATTTCCACAGATTCTCAATTTGTCTTGAATTTTTCACCTAGGGCCTCTCTTCCCTAGGAATATCTGACTTAGGAGCCGAGAAAAGTCTTAAACTACATTCTCATCCTTCACTCTGCTCCACTGAAACCTACTTTCTCTGAAAGAAGCATAAGAGTTCAGCACATGGAAAATATATCTTCAAAGAAATTACGTTATAAGAATAATAGCAGATGTTAGTAGCTTCAGCAAAACTTTAGAAGTGTCTTCAGTTCAAGGGAAATTCCAGCTTTGTCACCAATCCGAAAACTCCAAAGAAATTGGATTCCCAACGTAATTCAGATGTTACATGGTCATCATTTAGTCTTGAAATTTCTTTAAAGTGGAATACAACTATCTTACATATTCCAGTTTTAGCAACTACCAGAAACCAGAATTTGGTGTGCAAGTGTGCTTGTGCATACATGCCAATGTTAACAACTCCTATCTTATAACAATTTGAGAAGATGATAATAATTACTGTGAGAGTACAAATCCAATCTTCCATCATCACAATGTTGCCTCACACATTGTGAGCAAGAAAATTAAAAATACTTGTGGCATTCAAACATGTTAGATGTTTGAAATCAGCTACTTTTTTGTAATATATGCAGTAATTTTAGAACATAATTACCTGAAAATTGCATCTACCAACTAAATGGCTGATGCTAAAGGCATATCAGACAGTATACAAACTCTGTCATTTTGTCGGGCACCTGATGTGTGTGCATTGACCAGCAGTAGTGACGCAAAGTGAGTTGTACTTCGATACGCAATCTCTATTTTGGCATAACAAATGGTGAATGCAACCTAGGATTAGGAGATGGCATTTTAAATTTTCAAATATGAATATACACTTGAAAACAACCGAGAGTGTCTTTAGTAACATTTTGTAGATTCATGAAAGATCAAATTGGGCCGGTAGATTCTTAAGGAAAATGAAACTATTATATAAAAAAAAGGTGTGAGCCAGAACAATTTTACATTTCAAAGCAATGCCGATGGAGTTGAAGGGCACGTAGACAAGCGCATAGCTAACGCCGAAGGGCATGTTGTGGAGCTCCCAGCCATTGTTCTCCATCCCACACACAAGCTCCTCAAACGCTTCCACCTTCAACGGAGTTCCTATTCCCTTCCTATTTGCACATCGGCTCGTCCTGCATGCCCATAGCGGACGAAGACAAGATCATTCGTTGGAAAAAGAATTAATATTTATAATTATAATTTTATAAAAGAACTTCAGATGTCCTATATTCCAAATTTGGCTACGAGATTTTATCTGTGATCTAAGATAGGCTAACACTTCCACAAAATTCAGTGAACCAATTGTTCTCTTTCAAGAATGTATGAACCAAAATAAGAGCACATGAGCATATTTACTCACTCTCTACATTATCATCAGCATCCAAGTCAACTATAATTTACTTCATCAAAGCGACGAGTGTCAGCGTTCAAAACATCAGTGAAAGCAATCCAAAGATAGCCGCCTCATCACGGTAACTGCTTATTTCTAGTGCAGTTTTGAAGAAATAGAGAGGCGACGTACTCATTTCTCTAACTCTGCATACACCACACTAAAACTTTTAAATGCTAGAATAGAGAGATCTCTGCGCTGGTATTTTCACTGGCCTCGCGAAACAACAACCATCAACACAGCAAGACTGAACATTTCTCCTAAACCAATATGCAAACAAACGGCCGGTATAATGCTAAGTTAATGTCTGTGAGAGGCATTGGCCAGCATTGGATAATCAACAACTGAAATAGACTTGTTGTAATCTACAGTGGTTTCAAATTTTGAAACTACGAACTTTATATGAATAGAGAACCGGGGTGTGAATGAATCATGGCGGTAGGAAAGTAAAAAATAAGAGTGGTTCATGGTGACTATGAACATTGAGCATGCGATAACCAATGAAACAGCTGACCCAATACAGATGATACGTATCTAATTTTCTACAGCCAAGGAAATTGATCAGAACAATTGCATATCCGCACCATCTTGCATGATCGCATCAGTTGATTATTTCACTACCGCTCCAAAATGCAATATAAAGTAAAACCTGAACACGTATGATATCCAAATCACTCTATGAGTGCCCCACGCGAGGGACTTCAAAACAGGAACACGGGTGAAATTGCTGGAGCAGTTACCTCTGCGGCAACATGAAATCAAATTTCTGAAAGACCCACGACACGGCGCCCCGTCCTGCACCGCCTCCGCCAGCGCATAACCGGCGGTGCTCATCTCCTGGGGCACCCCGCGTGCCCCGCCATCTTCATCTTCGCCTAGATCACGCGCAGCGATGCCGGCGCCGCAGCCATCTACGGGAGTGGTGGCTAACGTTCACTCAACTCCGCAATCAAAGGTCCGAAATATCAGCTAGGTTTCAGGAAAGCACGTACGAGTTCATTCAACTCTGAATCATTGCAAATCTAGACGAAGGAAACAACCCTCAAAAAGAGGAAGGGAAAAAATAGCTAACCAGGGCCGCCAAATTGGGGCGTGAATTTGCCGTTGGGAGTCATCACACCGGTGTCCTATCTGCTTTGGCAAAGCCAGTACCACCGTAGACCCGGATCTGCTTCGGCAAAGCCAGCACCATCGTCGACCTGGATACGGTGTGAGAGGGCCTCCGTGGTGGACATGGGCGGAACGAGAAGATCATCCATCCATCCTCGTCCTCGAGAAGAAGCTATGAGCATCGAAAACGAAGGAGGTTGCCTTGGTGGTGCGTCCCTGGATTGAGGTGGCCTGGAGGAGAGTCGAGGGTCGAAGCCTGGTACCGAGGGGAGCGAGCGCGAGGATAACGCGTTGTCTGTTTCCAAAAAGATTGGTCGAGAGTTATAACCGAGAAACGGAAATTGCGTTGGAAGCGGGATTGGGTAGGACGCGACGAAGCTTGACAAAAGAAACGACGTAGTAGCAGTCTGGCAGAAAACGGAACCACTTCGTATTTTTTAGATAGTAGAGATAAGGAACAAAGGTGAGCCATAGTACTTGGGGCGGGTAGGTAAAAAGAATATTTCAGGGCATCAAACTCAAAGATTTGTGTAGACAAAGTGAAACCGGTGGTAAAGTCGGCAACGCAGGAACTGGTGCCGGATTGGTCAGGATGATTCGGTGGGAGGTTCTTGAGTCCCTCATGTCGGTTTAGTGTACTGCAAACGATTTTGGCATGCATCGGTTTGAAATCGTATTCTGCCGGTTTGATTCACTAGATTGTAAGTGGATGTTGGCGCTGGTTCATCTGGTCCTTTTGGCGGTGGAGCCGGCAGGACGGTTCTGGCGCCGGTTTTCCTAGTTCCATGTTCTCGTCTCCGTCTCGGTTTGTCAATTATCCAACTTGGCTTAGCTCTTAGGGCTCATACCTAAGGATACACAAGGAATTGTTATGGAGTAGCAATCCACTGCAAAGTAGAAATGAAGACTGAAAGGATACAAATGCCGCCTAGAGGGGGTGAATAGGCGGTTTAAAACTTTTCCAAGAGTGGCTCAACAAAGGCGGAACTAAACTAGAGTTTACTTTGTTAAGCACAAAACCTAGAACAACTAGGGTTCACCTATGTGCACCAACAACTTATGCTAAGCAAGACAAGCAACTATGTGATAGCAAGATATAGACTTCAAGCACAAAGGCTATCACAAAGTAAGCTGCATAAGTAAGCGCTCAGATATAAAGATAACCGATGTACGTGGAGACGATGATGTTTTACCGAGTTCCTCCCAACATGGAGTACGTCTTGTTTGGAGAGGGGGTGGTTTCAAACTACCAACGCCACAAAAGGCCTCCCTTGTTCTCCTGTGAATCTCACCCCAACGGGATCGATCCACACTTCCATTATCAGTGCACTTGTCGGTGGCAATCCGTAACAATTGGAGGCTCCCAACAAACAAGCTTGGGAAGGTTCCACGACTTAATTGGAGGCCTCAAGTAATCCACAAACCTGCAAAACAACTAAACCGTCTAGGGTTCTAAGAACCCAAGAGTAAAAACCTTCTCAACTTTCACCCAATCGAATCCTAGCCGAGAACTTAAACCGATGCACCAATTACAGTGGAAAGAACACAAGAAGTACCCAAGTCCTTCTCTCCCAAATTCCACCAAAGCTACAAAAGCTTATGAGGGAATAAGAGATGAAGAACAATGGATGAAATCCACAGAAAACTCCAAGATCTAGATCCCAATATGTTCCCCTCACATAGAGGAGATATTGATTGGTGGGGTTGTAGATATAGATCTCCTCTTTCAAATCCCTCAGGAATATGCAAGAATCATAGGAGGGATTAAGGGGAAGCAAGATCGAGAAGGTCAACAATGGAAGGGAAGACTTGCAAAACTCGGGATGGGACCATTGGGGAAGAATGGCCCCTTATATAGGCCCACTTACTTCCGACCATTTTCTGCCTATTGGGGAAGTTCCACACCGGAGACTCCGGTCTGCATTTGTTTCACACCGGAGATTCTGAACTGTCTCCGGCCCATCTCCGGACCCCCATACAGAATATCCTAGGCCAGGTCTTGATGCTCCCTCCGAAGACTTCACAGGAACTCCTGACCTGAGCACATGGGAGACTCTGGACTTTTCACTCCAAAGATTCCGGTCTAGAGAATACACCAAAGATTCCGGCCAATATCCGGCTTGAGAACCATCAAAGTGCAACAAGGGAGAATAGAACCAAATAAAAGGCAAACTTCAAATAGCGATATCTAGAGTTTAGAAACTCTGATTGACCCGAAACCAATTTTGTTGGAAAGAAATATTGGATACCACAAGTGAGAATATTTCCTCTATGATAATGTGAGATACCTCCCTTGGTGAGAAATCAGAAAATCTCCAAGATAAAAAATGTAAGAAGATATAAAAGGAAAATCCATTTTTGATGAACTAGAGCTTGTTTTGAATATTACCACAGGCTCTAGAACCTCACATGCATAAGATCCAAATAACAACCAAGAAAGATGATGCTAAGTATGCAACGGTTTGAGCTCTCATTGAGGGATATGATCAAGTTACTCACTCGAGAGCCCCTCTTATAGTACACTTATCTATCCTATAAACCGGTCTCTCCAACTAACACCACGAGATCGGTAAGAAAGAAACCCTATCAATATCATACCTTTGCCTTGTGCATATTCCACTTGATCTTGATGATGACGATCTTCTACACCTCAATATGGAACACCTTTCTTGATTGCGCTATCTAGGTGAAGACTTTAAATTTGCTCCCCCATACTCCACTATGGAAGAGCCTCTCTTTTAGGAATATCCTCACATATCCATGATCACCATAAGGATGGAAAAATTCAAGCATATGATCACTTTGAGGTGGCACATCTTGAACTTGCACTTCATTTCTTCTTTCTTTATTATTTTGGTGTCTTGAATGTACACATGAGATATCACACCATCCTGTTATTCAAGACACACTTGCCATAGACTCAACTTCTACTTGACCAATCTCCTGATCATTCCTTGGATCCTTGATCAACACTTTGATCTTTTTTACTTTCTTCTACCTTGAAGTTGTAGGGGTTCGTAGCATGGAAAACAAAAAAATTCTATCGCATGGACACACAAAAGCCAAGATCTAATATACGAGATCGGCGCAACAAGTTCATAGAGTACTAACCCTCGAAGACCCAAAGCGTTTAACGAGATCGGATTCTCGTGGTTGATGTAGTCGTTCATTTGCCGATCTCAATATCGCGAAGACGATCTTTCCAACGCCGCATTTCGGCAGCGCTTCCGCAGTCGGTCACACGTACGGTACTCGATAAATACCTTCCTCTCACTTGTTCTAGCAGGCAGGGGAGGTTGTAGATCTCCTTGCGATGCTAGCAGCACGACGGTGTGGTGGTGGAGGTGGAGGAGTAGATCTTGCAGGGCTTCGCCTAAGCCGGAGCGGGTATGGTGGATTAGAGAGAGCCTCGGCGACTAGGGTTTAGACACCGATGGGAGGAGGGCAGTCGGTGTCTAGGGTTTAGGATAGGCGGCGACGGTGGTTTAGAGGGCTAGGGCGCCGGCGACAGCCTAGGGTTTGGGGTGAAGCCAAGGGGGCGCCCCACCCCCTCCTTTTATGGGAGGGAGAGGCATCTAGAGGAGGCTGAGTTCTCCCCTAACTCCCCTTGTGTGGCCGGTGGCAAGGAGGGAGAGGGAAACCTCTCCCATGTAGGTTTCCTCTCCTCCCTCCACTTGGACTTTGACTTTCAATGTTGGGATTTGACTTTTCAAACTGTAGTTTGACTATTCAAACTAGAGTTTGATTATTTCTCTTCCCATTGCCCAGACAAGTGACCTAGGGTACGATGCAACCATTCCACATTGGCATGGCACATTCATGTATCCCCTTTCGGGGTGGTGAACCTTCTAGAACCTTCAAAAGATTTCGGTGAAAATACCAAAAACATTTCCGAACTCTGAAATTAGACTTTCCTTATATGAATCTTATTCTCCGGACTATTCCAGATCTCCTCGTGATGTCCTGGATCCAATCCGAGACTCCGAACAACCTTCAATCTCTAATTCATTTTCTATATCTAGTAAACAACATCGAATCCTTAAGTGTGTCTCCCTACGGTTTGTGAATTATGCAAACATGATCGAGACACCTCTCTGATCAATAACCAATAGAGGAATCTGGAAATCCATTATGGCTCCCACGTATTTCTACAATGACTTCATAATCGAATGAACCATTTACATACAATACCGATTCCCTTTGTCGCGTGATACTTTACTTATCCGAGGTTTGATCGTCGATATCTCTATACCCAATTCAACCTTGTTACCGATAAGTACTCTTTACTCGTTCCATGATAAGTACTCTTTACCGATAAGTATGTTGATCATGAACATTTATTCTAACGCATTAAAATTTTATAAACTAATAGAAGTGTTTCTTAAATGAAAGTTGAAGTAAATGTCTCGATGTGATATTGATCTAAGTCCCATATTGATGCTATCATTAAGTATTGTGAAACTGGATGAGCACAGTTTAGAAGTTCATCATCGTAGACTTATTTACATCCAAGACATACAAAGTTCCAACTCAACGAGTACTTTATACAATGGAATGTTGCATCAACGAAAAAAGCTAAATACAACCGAAACATGTTGTATCGATCATAAGCTATGATGACCTTCTTTAAAAACGCAGAGTAATCATGAAAGTTCTGATTTTAAGGCATTAAATATATCTTTTGGTAATTATCTAGATATGGGATTTATCTAGGTCCATAATAATATCGTTGTTAAATATTGTGTAACTGGATGAGCACGGTATGGAAGTAAAAAACATGAAAGAATTGCATCCAGTAAGTACAAAATTTGTCTCAACAATTACTTTATGCATCAGAACGTTAAATCGACGAAGAAAGCCAAAGTATAACTGAGACATGGTGTTTCTATTATAACCAAATGCACATCTCCTATCATCATATACGCATAAAGAGAGAATAAATAAATAAATAGTGCCCTCCTATTCTCCGCTATTTCTGATTCCTTCTAGAACCGTCTCCTGCCCCGGGTCGATCTGACGCCGATCCTGCCGGCGGGGAGAGGCTGAGGACCGGCGCCGGGGCCCCCTCTGTAGATTTTAGGTGTTTTGTTTGGCTTTTTACCGGTGTCTGGCGCCATGCCGGGAGGTCAACGACGGAGGTCTAGGGCTAGATCCATCGCAGGTTGGTCTCTCCCTTCGACGCCGTCCGCTCGCCGGTGGTGTGGTGGAGGAGGACCGATGAGCCCTCCAATAAAGGCCACGTTTGGTGCCGTCCAGCTCTGCGGGTCAATCCCCCCTCCTCGGCCGGCCTTGGTGGCGAGGGAGGCTTGAGGGATTCGGGCCGTCTGAGCTATGGCGACTGCCTCTCGCCTCCTCTCTCTCGTGTAGGCTTCTTACCCGTGTTTCTCCCTCCGGCCGGCTGTGGGGAGGTGGGTTTCATGCGGGGTGGTGGCTGGGGGGAGTGAAGGCACTGGATTTTGTCTCTTGCGGTTTTTGTGCAGCGACTGGAGGCCGCGGTGGGCGATTCCCGGCGAGTTTCAGTGGTTGAAGACGGCGGTGAAGCTACTCCAAGCGAATCCAGCATGGAATAAGCGCGGGTCTGCTTCTAGTCTTACTCATGGTGAAGTGGTGTGGGTCTCCCTCCTCTCGGCTGGCCGCGGCGGCGGGGGAGAGTGTGGAGACCTTGCTGCTTTCGCTGGTTGGGTGAGACACGTAGGGGATGGGGTTGTCAGCTCGAAGTCCCCCTTGAGTGTCACCTCGTCGGCAAGAGGGCCGGTGCTATCTGCTCTCCAAGAGGTAATAGGGAGCTACACTTCATAAGCTACGAAGAAGCAATGGAGTTGGGAAGCAATATTATTGAGCTGCACCTCGGCGGCGGGTGATAGCCGTCCGACATCCAAGGCCAGAACATTGCCTATCCTGAAGCCGACGAAGGGTCCCGGCATGCATCCAACCTCCTCGTCCTCGGTGAGGCCCCTCTTGAGGTCGGCAACCGCATTTCTCGTCTTCATGGAGGCAAGTGGTGTTGTCCCCGCTTCCGGGTTTGACGGCGGTGCGTCTGACTTCCGGCTCGGCGGTGGAGAAAGAGAAGGACTAGTTTGTTTTTTTATCTTTCAGCGATGTCCTTTCTACTTTTCCATGGATCTATGTTTTTTTTCTATACTTTATGGGGTCCTTTGTAATCAGTTGTACATCCATCTCTTGGTTTTAGTGAATGCTTCCCGTCACTTCGGGACCTCCTTGTTCAAAAAAAAAAACTGTCCAATTAAACATAATTTTCACAAGCAAGTCAATACTGGTAGTCTGGTGCAATTTTCCTGGACAATGAACTACATCTTGATCTCTTTTCTTATTGATTGACTAGTAAAATGCCCGTGCGTTGCAACGGATGTGATTATACGTTATCTTTTATACATCTGTGCCGGTAACATTTTAGTAAGAGCTTCTACTTACCATGGTGCAATATGGAGATCAGAAGCACGAAGAAGAGAAAAGGAGGGCTTTCTCAAGTAGGAGAGAGCTAAATAATGTGCGTTATAGACAAAAAAAGATGGATTAAAATCTCATCTAATTTTGATACGAAAGCAAAACTTTGCTAAGCATTGTCATTGCATGTACTAAAACACTTAGATTTTATCTAGATTAACAAATCCAATTTAGATGGAGGAAGCATTAAGTTTAAACTGTGTTATGATAATTGACACTTCATCTTCATCGACCCAACTCTCCATAGCAACTCCATGTTGCTTCGTCACTCCCTTAGTGACAAGCTAAGCTTGGCGACCATGTCAACCCACCATCGATGCAAAAACATTTGGAGCAGCTTGAATTTTATCTAGGGATTAAAATGTAGAGGAAACATACGAAACTAAGTGGTGCCACATTTGTTCTCATGTTTTTTTGGTAGCAGAAACAAATACAGAAACCCCCAAAACAAAATAGAAGCAGATATTGTCGAAAATAAATATGGACCAAATACGGTCCAAACGCGGAACGAATAGATTTTACGCAGAACCAAAAGAACCCTGGAATCATGCAATAGATCTCAAGCATTCAAGAAGAGGAGCACCCTGGAACCAAAAGAACCCTGGAACCCTTGATGCAATAGGTGCCCACAACAAACCATTCGGTCATGGTGGTGGTGAAAGGGAGCATTCTGGCCAATAACATCGTGTCGCCGAGGAGAGCCCCAACGGTGAGCACCACAGAAAACAGCGAGAAGTTCTTCGCCACACTTACCCAACGGCCTCGTAGGAACATCACAGGCAGCTCGGATGACCACGTTCCACTTGTCATGCTGGAGAAGAAGAGCCGATTGAGATTGTTCACGACAAAGGAGTGGCAGCTGCAGGTGAATAGGTTGTAGCTCCTGTCCTAAAACTCCTGCACGCCTTTATCCGGAGTGTTATCCCATTTCACCTCTACATAACTGCCAAGAAGCTTGTAGCGCTGCATATGACACAAGAGTAATGTCTTGTGACTAAATAGTATTTCACCGCGTTAGAAATTTGAGGTGAATTTTTAGTACAAAACACATAGTACAATCTTCATCGCCATCAACTTGGATGTAGCTGGCAATAGCTCTCTAAAAGCAAAGTTGTGAACTGATAAAAATTTGGGGCGGGGAAGTCCAAGATTATGCCATCTTCTCTACAAATGCATATCTAATAGATAAACGGTACCAACCAAGAGATGAAGGATATGGGAGTCCATATTATGTAACTTGGATCAAATGGACTGAGCTGGCTTCTTTCAGCTTCCATCAACTTACGCGTAGGTCAAGCTACTGACCCATACCCATAGGCAAGGGAATGTTACCCAAAAATGCAATTTGCCAACATACATATTGAAATAATACACCATACATCATGAACACAGAACAATTGCAATAAATCTAAAAGTTACAGACTAACTTGACTATTGTTACTATTAGGCCGGTGCTAGAATGCAACTAAATGGCATAAGAAAATTACCGAAGGCCAAATTATTTCCCTTTTCTTCTTGTCGGTATACACAAGATAACACAAAGGACTCTTACTCTCCCAAGGAGCACGAGTTTATTCATAAGGGTTCCTTGCATTAAAATCTCAAGAGGTAATATTTATTGCAATTATTTTTATGATTGAACCAAATTTTATCATAGTAATATGGTCAGACATTGGTGTGTAACTCTCTAATTAGATTTTTACCAACTTGTTTTTGTCAAGAGTATCAGGAATGAGTAACAGTCTATAACTAAGTGCAAGCTACATAGGATCAAGACATAGCACAAGGCCCTAATTTCAGTCGAAGCTACATCAAATGATCATCTCTGATAAGAGATACTACATTACCTCTCGTAAGAACAAGAAGCTCTTGGAAAAAAACCAATATAACATTGTTTTTAATGACTCGGAACTTAAATCCTATTTGGATGTTATAGGTATTCGGTTGAGGGAGGGGAATTCTTCATTCCATAACTGAACATACCTGTAGTAGTTGTGAATTTTTGTACTTGCACACGTCCTTCTTCAACATCAGGTAATGTCCACAAACAAATGCACCATAGTTAGCAATCATCCAGGTCTCTAAGGGAATCAATAAAAGTTGGATATCAGCAAACAATAACAAGGAAAAAAGATGGATCATGTTATGTACAGATAACATGGTTTGGATAACCCACAAAGAATCATCTTAAACTCACTCGGTACCATTGTACGTTGGTGGTCGATTCAATAGTCTGCCTGCAAGATCTTTGTTTCTCTTAGCAAAAGCTTTTTTAACCTTCTTTGTGTGGAATTCCCTGCAATCAACCATGAAGGAAACAACATTCATGAATTCTCAAGATGTTCAGAATTACATGAATTCTCAAATGTATACAAAGAGTCAACATTTGTAAAATGCCATCTAGCAAAAGACTTTCATGTACAATTACTACGAAGTTACATGAAAACTTTTAGCTTTGGAACAACCTCATACATGCCCTTAGTCCCATAGAAATTAAGCAAGGTATATTTGTAATAGAAAAACATGCACAATCGAGCATATTGTCACTTCAATTACGAGTTCAACTTTTAATTTGTTATCCATCCAAAGTATCTGCAATTTTACAAGAACTATTTTTTCTGACCGCATTCGTCTAGCATAGCATAAATTATTTTTGTCCAAATGTACACATAATAAGATTATTTATAAAACAAAGACTACATCTACCCTGTGGAGGTGAAGAGAAATAGTCTATTTTCTAAGGTAATTTAGCTTGTGCCAGCACCTGTAATAGTACTGAATACATAGCCATGAATTCCTTTACCAACAAACTCATTGTAACACTCCATTTAGTATATTACAATACAGTATGGCCAAACTGGTTGTAAATACCTAGAGTGTCACCACTAACTTCCTAGGAGATGGACCCTTTAGTCATAAAATGGATGGTTGCAGGATCCATACAAAATCATCTATTACAAATACATAGCCATCGACTTGACATTGTCTTTTTTCCAATAAGATATAGAAGTGTAACTGAAACCACGTGCACTTCGATAACATAAATTATGCAAGAATTAACCTTAGTTTTCAACATAAACCTCCACATCGGCATGTATATTATAGATTATATATGAGATCACAAGAAACACAGCAAAACACAAATCACAGTGGAATAGAGCCATGAGTCTACATTTACTTATGATCAGGAACAGAAAAAACTTACCACAAATAGAAAGCATGCATCATTTCAAGAAACGCTAGTTTCATCTCCAAGAGCACATAATGGTTCTGTTCTGCCAAGTAAATCAGTTCATGACATGAAATTGGGAACTCACAATAGAGCAATGCAGCCAATTGTCCTGTCCAATAGGCTAAAATCAAATGGAGTCGTACAATTTATATGAGTTTATATGCAAAGCGTTCAAAATCATATTAATATACTATATGTATATTGTTATAAATCCATGACAACTTCCTGTCAAGCGGCACACTTGGATCTGTTTATTCATGACAAAATGCTAGGCGTACGTGTGAGGAGGCGTGCATTCGACTGCTCATAGGGGCCTAACTGCTCACCATGGAGTTGTGAAGAAGAAATATCCTCCTAATTATGAGAGGAGGCTACATTACCTTGCGTGGAGGGTTGGCATTCCCCTTATTATCAATAAATAAAACACAATACATCTTACTTCAGTAGCCGCAGCCTGCACCATAAGGACCAAGGACCCTAAATTAATGGAAAATTTTAGCACCATGTCCATATTGAGAAGCTACTGACCTTTTGTATTCCAGCCTGACATCTCGACTAATCTGGAATGCAGTCTTTCACCGATAAATGGATAAGATCAACCCAACTGAACCTGCCATCGGTATAAGTTCTACAAATTGCTTTCTTTCCATAGCTCTAGGTCTGATTGTGGATAAAATCAGCAATAGTATATATCCGGTGTGATAATTCAGAAATAGAATGGAAGATTAGTTCTTGGAGTAGCCAGTAGTAGCTCGCTTGATAGACTCCACCTTCCTACTCTATAAGAACTTGTGCATAATACTTATGCATGTTTGGTTCATTTATGAAACTGAACCGGGGCTCCCACTAATAAGGCCCTATCAATGTATATTTGATTGCATGATTCAAGAAACATGCATCTCACATAAGAGGTCATTCTTTGTGTACAATCTAATATACTCAATTAAACTTTCTTGTAAAGATAGATTGCTTTTTGTGAACTATGCTATGCAAGTAAGCCCCAAATTTAATTCAAGAAAAGGTGTAGGATAAAAATTTCAACAAGGGTTGAACTACAAAGCACTTTTAGTTTGAGCAGTGGATGGCATTGTCTGTCACCATGTCGACTTAATACATTTGCCTCCAAACAAAATGTCCAGAATTTTAGTTCCTGGTCTCTGTCCCCATTGTAATTGGCCAAACAAACTACAATCGCCTGAATTAATGTTTAATGTTTAACGAACTAAGCATCACAAACAACTAAACTGATTTTAAGTACGCGAACTCTTCCAAAAAGATTTGTGATTGCCTGTTTAGGTTCCTGATTATCTAGTCTTTCTTCAAGTTGTCTCCATCTAAAGCTACACATCCATTACCTAAGACATTGTTCATGCATCGGTCTCTGTCGGCGTCCATGCCAAGCTCCTCTGTCACCTCCTCTCCGTGGAGTGACATTGCACATGGTACCAGGGTAGTAGTTTCCGGACACAAGGTGTGGTGTTGTACATGTCCACTCTGAACCTAAATTGATTGTGTTTGATGGGCGTGTACTTACGGTTACAGGAAGGGATCAGACTGGGTGAGGCTCATCCGTAACCAAGCCCACTCGCCAGAGAAGTCGTAAAAATGCATGTGCTCTGTCTGGCCATTGTTGTAAAATGTCTTTGTGTGCATATACACCTTAGATTGGTAAAATAATGTTATTTCCATTTTCTGAAAACGACCTAGTAAGCATGCACGACAATTTATTTGAGCCTAGTAAGCATTACCTAGTAATCCAATGTGCAATTTAGATGAGTTTTATGCAAAGCGTTCAAAATCCTATGCATATACTACTTGTATATTGTTAGAAATCCATGACAATTTCCTGTCAATAGACTTTCTATTCGATCTTTAGAAATCTGAGATAGCACACTGGAAATCTGTTTGTTTATAAAAAATGCTATGTGTACGTATGAGGAGGCGTGCATTCGACTGCTCACCATGGAATCGTCAAGAACAAATATCCTCCTAATTATCAGAGGGGGTAACATTACCTTGCGTGGAGAGCTGGATTTTTCCCCTTATTTTGAATAAATAATATATAATACATGTTACTTTAGTAGCTGCAACTTGCGCCATAAGGACCAAGGACCCTAAATCAGTGGAACACTTTAGCACGATGAATTCACTATATATGGATTAAAGTATTCCATATAACTACCATGTTGTCCACGGATAACCATGCCCATATTGAGAAGCTACTAACCTTTTGTATTCCAACATGACATCTTGACTGATCTGGAATGCAGTCTTTCGCTGATACATAGATAAGATCAACCGGACTGAACCAGCCGTCGGTATAAGTTCTCCAAATTGCTTTCCTTCCATAGCTCTCGGGTCTGATTCTAGATAAGATCAACCATAGTAACTATCCAGTGTGATAACTCAGAAAGAGAATAACATATTAGTTGTTGGAGTAGCCAGCAGTAGCTCACTTGATATACTCCACCTTCTTACTCTAGAAGAACTTATGCATCAAACTGAATACTTATGCACGTCTGGTTTCATTGATGAAATGGAACTGGGAATACCACTAATAGGTGCCCTATAATCTATATTTCATTGCATGATTCAAGTAACATGCAGCTTACAAAGGAGGTCATTCTTCATGTACAATCTAAAGTGCTCAATTAAATTTTCTTGTAAAGATAGATTTCTTTTTGTGAACTACCCTATGCAAGTAAGCCACAAATTTAATTCAAAAAAACCTGTAGAATAAGTATTTCAAGCAAGGGTTGAACTACAAAGCACTTTTAGTTTTAGCAGTGTATGGTATTTTCTGTCATCATGTCGACTTAATACATTTGCCTCCAAACAAAATGTCTAGAATTTCAGTTTCCGGTCCCTGTCCCCATTGTAATTCACCAAACAAACTACAATGGCATGAATTGATGCTTAATGTTTATAACGGACTAAGAATCACAAATAGCTAAACTGATTTGAAGTACACAACCTCTTCCAAAAATATTTTGTGATTACCTAATTTGGTGAGGCTCCTAATTATCTAGTCTCTCTTCATGTTGTCTATATCTGAAGCTGCACATCCATTACCACATTCTTCACGCATTGATCTCTGTTAGCGTCCATGTCAATCTCCTCTGTCACCTCCTCTACGAGGAAAGCGGCATTACACATCATACCGGGGCAGTAGTTTCCGGACACAAGGCGTGGTGTTGTACGTGCCAACTCTGAAACTAAATTTGATTGTGTTTGATGAACGTGTATTTACCAGAGAGGATCAGACTGGGTAAATTGCATATGTAACCAAGCCCACTCGCTAGAGAAGTCGAGCACGAAGGTGCGTACCTTAGTCTTGGGGTGCTTATACCTGATATCCTCGAGGCGGCGCTTGTCCGGGATGCGCCGACGAGCATGAGCACGAGGCCGATCCCAAGGCGGGGCGAAGGAGATGGCTCGCCGATCCTATCTTGGGGCTTCCGGCGAGGAAAGCGGCGTAGAATCAGAGACGCGAGGCTCATGGAGGTGCGGCCGACGATGAGGAGGTAGACGGTAGGCAGGTCCATCGCCCATTCCGGCATTGCCGCGGAGGATCTCTCGATGTGGCCACGCACGGGCTATCCCGCGGACCTATAGGGTTCCTGCGCGAGGAGGATCTCGTGATGGGGGCCGTTGGCCTAGAGAGGAGGGCGCCGCCGGTGGCCGATCCAGGGGGAGATGCGAACGTGGGGTTCGGGGAAGGAAGGGAGCAGGCGGACGAAGCGGTGATTGACTCGTGCTGGTAGTTTTTTTCTTGCGGGAGGGTAGCGACAGGGGGACGCGCGCCAAGGAAGCGACGGAGTGACAGAAAACGGAACACCTTCGTACTTTTTAGATAGTAGAGAATCTAAGTAGCACCACTACCTTGACCAATAAATTAAACTTCAAAGAAAAGTTAAACAACGCACCTTTGACAGATCATTCCTCACCAGACGGCCCCAAAGCCAACGCCAACTCGAACTCTTTCCTTCCACGAAAATGGCTCCGGATTCCCCAACACGGCTCCGAGGCCCACGCGTCATCGACCCACCCGCCCCTCTTCCCAGAACCGACCGCACCGCGTCGGCCCGGGCCGACGAGACCAACACCAACCCCCCAAGTTACCCCCACGCTGGAGTATAAAGCGACCCCTTCGTACTCCCTTCACGCTCGCTCTCTCGCGTAGTTTCCCCACACGCGAAAGAGCCAAACACGCGAACGGAACCAGGCCTCGTCTCCTCCTCCTCCTCCCCCCTTATCCTCTCCGGTCCCGGAGCGTTCCTCCTCCTCCTCCTCCCGATGGCTTCCCTCACCACCACCACCGCCTCCTCGCCCGCGGCCCTGCCGGCCGCCTCCGCCGCGGCGGCCTCGTCCGTCTCGCCCACCGCCGCCGCCTCCAAGCGGCCGCACCTCGCCGGCGACGACGCGCCCTGGCGCGTCGCGGCCACCGGCTCCGCGGGAATCCGCCCCGTACCGCGCATCCACCACGCCCCCATCCTCCGGGTATCCACCCAGGACGACTCCTCCGCGTACGCACTCGCCCTCATGAAGGTACGCATACCTGTTCAATTTCGGGTTTGTTTCGTCTCGTCTGGTGGTTAGGTGGAGGACTTGAGGCCTGATTTTGATCCCTATCTGCAGCATCCGGATCCGATAGGGGTAGGCCTGGCCATGGAGGCGGTCGCCGAGGCTGCTGGCCCGGAGTGCATCGTGCCCGGCCAGCAGGCGCCGCTGCGGCTCATGGGGATCAAGGTTCGAATCCATCTATTATTATTCTCCCACTATGCTAATATTAGCCTGATCGTTATCTGTATGTTATATCGATCGTGTTGAATGGTGTGATCGTTGTCTGTGAGGTGCTTCGATCCGCATCAGGATCCGATAGTTCCACTCAATTCTGCCTAATGGTTGGATAGTTTCGCGCAATTATTGTGCATCATGATTTGATAATTCCACTCAATTGCGCAAAATGATGGGATAACCCAGCTTGATTCTGCGTCATGGTTGGATGGCTTAGCCTTTGCTGCTTGTGGTTGGTCATTGATGATCATTCATTGCTGTTTCTTGTTGCTTGCTTTTGGCCCAGGTAGGATTGATCAGTTATGTAGCCACAGAAATTGCGAAAATTGGTATCACATGGTTCATATTTTACAGCATGATTCATATTGGATAATCCAAAACACGGATGGTTTGAGATCATTCTGAAATATCATGGTGGTGTATGTTTATGTTAAGTTTATCACGAGTCTGATACTAATACCACAACTTTCAGCACCGTAGTGATTGCTGGAAGCTTCTAAATAGATTACTAAATAAATTGGCTTCCATATTAGGGTGTGGTGTTTCAGTACTTAAGGTAGATTCGCTTTTAACCTGTCACATTAGAGTGTGGTGTTTCAGTACTTAAGGTAGCTTCAGTTTTAACCTGTCCAGTGTTTGCATGTACAAATGCAGTGCTTGGCTTTTGTCTTGCCTAACTTGTAGTTTCTCCACGGATGCTAGTTCTGCATAGCGCTAATAATTTGTAGAGCTAAAATGTCAACCTGTTAATATTGCTAGTCTGGAATATTGTACATTATGAGAACTTGAAGCCATTTTGCTAATTTTGAGGTTCACTATTTTGTTATCTCTATATGCAGGTTTGGCCCCTAGACGTGGAGATGAAGTTCCTTGAACCATTTGGCCGGGAATTACATTCCATGAAGAAGGTACAACTTTAGCTTGAGGCTTTCCTTCTGTAGTTTTTACATCTTGATTATGCGTTCTGAGTTATGAAGTATCTTTAGTCAAAGTCCAAGTATGTGTTATTGTAACTTCATTTGCAAAATGGCATTGGCAATCTTACAGAAGGGGCTTTGTCTGATTGTTTTGTTTGCATAGCAAGACTAGTTACAAATATGTCGCCACGTTCAAACTTTGTTTGCAATGCGCTCCTGTGAAAGAGCATGCACTTCTTCACGTTAGGATGTCGTTACAAATAGGATGTCGTTTGGTCTTTGTAGTGCACTAGGCACTAGCTTTACACATTGATAGTTATTATAGCATGCACTTATTCACGTTATTGGTATATTATTCTGGGTCCTGTTTGCTCAAACAGATTGAATGCAACCATATATGCATATTTTTCACATTTAAGGGGCACTTTGCGACCCAACAACATGGAGGTTGGAGGGTACACCAGTCTTCTATTCCAACAGTATGTACACATTGTCACATTGGTCACATTTAAGGTGCACTTAGTTGGTGCAACCATATGGAGGGTACAATGGTCCCCTGTGTGAGCTAATTTGGATGGTATAAAAGAAGACATCTAACCTTCCAGTGGTTTTAATTAGATTTCTCAATTCACTGTATAGTGCCTCCTAATTAGATTTCTCAATTCACTGTATAGTGCCTCCTAGGTGTATATTTATGTAAAAATAACCCTAAAAAAATAAAAAGTAATAGATGCTGATGTGTATCACTTTTGGTTTTGTGGAGCTGATCAGCTGAGTATGAAGCATATCATAAGATAGTTGTGTTGGAGCGCATACTTAAGCAATCAGTTGTTGCACTGCTCAGATAATACATGGTTCAGTGTTCTGAGTTCAGAATGAAGTTCACAATTCATACCTTTCGATATCATCCTGGTCTTCAGAATAATGTCAAGTGTTACTTACCTCCAGTGTGTTGTGTTTTCACCAGATACTGATCTCCTTTATTTGTCGTACCCATTCTGCAGTTCATGGACAGGTCATGCAGCGTCATGGACTCATCTTTAGCACATAAGTAGGCGCACATTGCCAGGAGTTGTTCCTTCCACTTCCAGTACCTAGCTGATGTTGTATTCGTAGCGCCCGATGAAGCTGCAAGACCGCAAATCGTATGGACCGTGGGAGAGTCCACAGATAGAAACGGAACTCTTGCGTATCTTGGCTGGCATCACTTGATGCAACCAGATATGGCGTCGGGTACACCGCAGCGGATCATCGATTAGCAAGTGTATTTTGAGAGTAACTCTGTATGGACCCTGCGCCGCCCAGTTTGCATCGAGATAAATTTGTTGTCAACATGTGTTACATTTGTCATTATTCATGAACGGTTGAGAATACAATAAACTGAGTTGCCAAGACAACCTGGGAAAGATCGTGTGCGTGACCATTTGTTTGTTGCTATATGAGGTTACTTACTTTCACAGCCGCCCGGCCACATGAGACGGCGAACTCCTTGGATAATCTTCTCCTTTTCAACTCCGTGGATTTGTGTTTGTGTGGAACAATGCGAGCGAGTTGTAGGTATCGCAATGTCTTTGTCAACACTAGATGAAATATCTGAGTATGCCGATAGAAAAGAGACGAAAAGATCTGAGTAGTAACAGATTTTTTGTTGCCGCTCATGTGTGACGAAAGCGTTTACGCAATCCTCGGAGTGGAGCTCTCGTATGGGATTGTCGGACTGCGACATGTGCGCGTCAATCGATAGTAGTACAGGCAAGGAATGGATTGCTTAAGAAACAGGGCAAACATGGTGAACAGCCGAATTAGAGATGCCGAATTGCCCAGGCATCAACATCGCGATCTATAGGCCGCATCATGCGTCAACATCGCGATCTATCTCGAGCACGCCTCGCGTGAGGGGCGGTGCATGCTCTGCTCCATGTATGTACGCACCGGCACGGAGACACCGAGAACGGACGAGACAGCCGAAACCGCCGCATAAGTTGCAGCGGTCAACTCGTCCCATGGTGGCGAAGCACGGCCGGCCAACGGATCTGATGATACGTGAAACATTGCGAGAGAAAAACGGCGACCTGTTGATCATGATCGTGCGCGATCCATTGGTGCTGTGGTCCGGTCTCCGGTGGGCGGTGGACCAGCACTTGCGGTGGCGTGTTGTGCGCACGCCGGCGTCGGCGCAATGGGGATGTCACGGGACGGGACCATGCAAGCTACTCTAGCTAGCTAGCGAGCGGACGGATCGGTGTCGCACGCGCGGGGCGGGGCGTATCGTATCAGCGGCAGCATATCCTCTTTCCGCAACTGCGCTGACCGAATCTGCACGAGCCGTGTGGGGGCGCGCGCACGCGACTGAACTCCCACTTGCTGCCCGGTGCACGCGAAGGTGCCGGTGGACGGTGGTGCCGGTCTCGCTGTCGGTATAAGATCATCTCCACTCGCCTACCCACGACATCAATCCCGACATCAATCCGTACGTCGAAATTTAGTTCGGACGTCGAAAATCGATCGTCAGCGTGTCAGGGACCATTTTCGGCCGGTTGGCGTGTTTTGGTCAGCCTATCAGGCCGAACTCGTGGATCCAGATGCGCTTTAACGCCGGACTTCGGTAACGGCGTGGGCCAGCTCTGTCGGCGAGACAGTCCCATTTTCACCCACTCCACTCGCCCAGACCACCGCGAAGAGCTTTGTCTGCGAGACAGTCCCATTTTCACCACTCCACTCGCCCAGACCACCGCGAAGAGCTCTGTCGCCATGACTTCGCCGGCGGAGCTCCCCGCGCCGAGACATGCCCCCCGCCTCTAGCTACGCTCGCCGTTGTTACCACCAGCCTCCACGCCTTCTCCGTCGCCGCTTTCGCCGACCTATCCTCGCCGTAGCTGTGCTTCGGCTCCGTGCGCCCGCCACCACGCCCGCCAGGTGTTCGACATTTGGCCGGACTCGGCAATGGACTTCGACGGTGACGAGGTGCTGTCCACTGACTCTGACGAGGGCGAGATACTCGCCATGGATTCCGACGACGAGGAGTTGCTCGCCGTACTCCCGGAGGAGGAGAGCGCCGAGGTCGCCGAAAGTGAAGAGCACTTGTCGCTCCGCATCGCTTCAATTGTACATCAGACATGCAGATGGCGAAGCCGGCCAGTGGTTCGGCCAGTCGCATGAAGTGCAAGGCGAGAGGATAGAGGATATTGTATGTTGTCGCCGACTACTGGCCGACCACTCCATGGAGAGGACGTGTTTCGCCGCCGTTTCAGGATGAGCCGGAAGCTCTTCCTCAAGATCATGCATGCCATCTGGGAGTTTGACCCATATTTCCTTTGCAAGAAGGACTGCACCGGCTTGGTTGAGTTTTCCTCGCTTCAGAAGTGCACCGTGGCGATGAGGTTACTTGCATATGGAGCGTCGGCTGATGCTGCCGATAACTATCTCCGCATCGCCGAGTCCACCGACCTTGATTGCTTGTATAGGTTCTGCAGGGCAGTGATTGCAGTGTTCGGGGAAGAGTACTTGAGATCACCTTCTTGAAGACCTTTTCGGATCCTCGCAGACAATGAAAGTAGAGAATTTCCTGGTATGCTTGGAAGCATAGATTGCATGCATTGGGAGTGGAAGAACTGTCCATTTGAATGACAAGGAATGTATAAATGCCACAAAGGAGGATGCACTGTGATACTTGAGGCAGTTGCTACACATGATCTTTGGATCTAGCACTCCTTATTTGGCATGGTAGGATCGAACAACGACATCAACGTCCTCAACTCCTTAAATGTCTTTGTCAAGCTTGTTGAGGGTCATATGCTCCCCTCTGTGAAATTTGAGATCTGTGGACACCACTATAACAAGGGATACTATCTAGCAGATGACATCTATCCAAGATGGCCAACATTTGTGAAGACTATCTCAAGACTACAACAAGTGATGAACTGTTGTGTGACCTTGCACAACATGATCATTGAGGATGAGAGGAAGGATCCAATGAGTTTGCTTGAGGAGGACGAGCCATACTATCTACAGGGTCCTCTTGCCGAGCCTGATCATCAGATGTCTCCAACATGAGCTGCATTCATCGCAATGCGTCAGGAGATCCGAGATCCGGCGATGCATGAATAGCTGCAGGATGATCTTGTCGAGCACCTATGAATACGTAGGGGCACCACGACGTAGATGCTGAGCATGAATTGACCAAACTTGGCCGAAATATGTTGTAATTTTATTGCAGGCCGAACTATGTGTACATTACGCTGAACTCTGTTTAAAATTTCGCCGAACTCTGGTCTTAAATTGTTCTGTATTCGTCGTATGACGAACTATGCCGAAATTTGGACGAACTTGAGCCGAATTCTAGCGGAAACGGGCGACCCGAAAACTCGGCCTGGAGCAGTGAAGCTGGGCGTCTGCCAAAACTTGCCGTCCGGCCAAAATTTGGTCTGGATTTAGGCCTAGATTTGGCCAACGAGTGGGTGTCTAGTTTCCGAGTTTGTATTTCCTACATGTCGCTTTCCTATACTACAATTCTACTTTTAGGATTTTCCATATTTTATCAAACAACTGAATTTTCTGATTCCTATAGTATATAAGAAATGGTACGATGCATGTCAAGTTTGAAAGTAAAAATACAAAAAGTACTATGTAACTTGCGCAAAAAGGACCGAGTATAAGAAATGGTATGCTGACCGAATTTTTACTGCGTAAAAAAAACAAAGTCTTATTTTCTCTCTTTGTTTTATGTAGGCCACATATAATCGTTGTTTCCTTGAAACTTTACGCGAGTAAGTATCGAGGCAATATGTTCTTGGTTTATTTGAAAATTTTCTAAAACTCTGAAATACAATGTTTGAGATTTCTTGAGATTTCGGGTGCATGTGGACGCATGTTCTATTTAGAATCCGCTAAAGATGCTGCAAGATGTGTTAATCACGAGCTCTGACAAATTTTATTATGCAACTTAAAATGAACCACTAGCATCTTTCTTGATCTACTCAGTTAACCATCTATCTTAATTAGACATCTACTCCTTCCGTCTCAAAATATAAAATGTTTTAACTTCATGAAATAGATGTATCTAGTCCTTTTACATGTAGGTTCACTTAGATTTGAAGTGAATATACACATTAAAAAAAGTTTAAATATATTTTCTTCATAAACCTAAAACATTTTATATTTTAAAACGGAGGAAATACAGATACATAACCTGTTTAATTACAATAGTTGACACTTTGAACCCATTATGTTATCTAGGATCAATAAGAAAATACCTCTTGTAACAAGTTTTTCATTAATTTCACAGGGAATGCTAGCACTAAACACAACAAGCAAATTCATAGAAGTTGAATCTGAAGGTCGGTTCTATCACGAAGAACCATCTTTGTAACCTCTCCATCACTATCACCCGTGTATAAGCAATTATCATATGTGAAATGACGAAGAGTCAACTATTGTCACATTTAGGTCCTTATACATTTAGGTCCTTATATTTTTCAAGCATGAAATGATATTCTCAAACAAAATTTTAGAATGATTTTTTTCGTGGGCTCCTTGGTCTCAATCCAGTATCGCTCAAACTCATTTACTCCCTTCGATTCATATTACTCGTCTTTAAACTGGATGTATCTAGCACCAAAACATGTCTAAATACATCCATTTTAGTGACAAGTAATATTGAATCGGAGGGAGTATCATTTTTACTATTTTGGACGAAATATCTCCCTCCTCAATCCTAAGCTGCGTCTATCACTAGCTTTGCCTACCCCCTACTAATGCATTGTTGCTCTCATCGATGTTGTTGACCAGTGAGCTCCTCAACCTCTCTTATTATAGTCTCTTAGGTCATCGTTGCACTGGCCCTGTTCACTCCTGATGCTATTAATACCGTATTCACCATCACCTAGTAACCACATTGTTAGTTGTCATCTCCTCCCTAGTATTGTTGCACCATCATGCCTCATCTTACCCATATAGTTGTTATGTAGCCCCCCTCGACCATTCGCTGAGCTAAGGTGTTTTGGAGATCTCATGTAGAGTTCTAACCCTAACCTTGATAAGTTGTTGCTCGATAAGATGGAGCATTGTGAGAGTGGAGGCGATTAATTAACACGAACCACACGCTACAAATTGCTGATAAGTTGGTCGGTCAAGCCTCATAGGCTACTCCTTCCATGGAATTATGGTGTGATAGATCGCTGCATGGTGTGGTGCCAAGGGAGGTGGAACCTTGTAACACCCTGGCCACCCTCGGGTCGATGGCTATTATCCTGGTTCTTTGGAGATGAGCTTCCAGAAAATAATATGCACATTGCTAATATGAGTATCCTAACAATCCTATTAATCCCTTCAAATTTCTAGATAAGATTGTGGGACACATAGAGAAAATCCAAAGACACTGTTTATGGAATAAAAAGACTGAAAAAGGTGAAAAATATAATTCACTGGCTGCTTGGGACATGATCTATAGGCCAAATAATAAAGGTGGTATTGGCATCCTTAATCTCAAAATACAAAATGAAGTCCTCTTGTTAAAATTTCTTCATAAATTTTACAACAATGATGTCACCCCTGGGTCTCTCTGATTTGGAATTCTTATTATACTAATACAGTTCCACATGCTGTTAGACCTTGTGGCTCTTTCTGGTGGAGAGATGTTTTTAAACTATTTCATTTATTTCGAGGAGTGGCTAGGAGTTCAATTGATGATGAGGCCTCTACTTTATTTTGGAAAGATCAATGGTCTGACACTATATTAGAAGAAATCCACCATATTATTTACTCCTATGTGAAGAATGAAGATATCTCTACCCAGAAATTTCTCACTTCAGAAAATTTGGCATCTATATTTCATCTCCCTCTATCACCAGAAGCTTTAACTGAATTAAGGACCATTCAGAATAATTGCAGGGGAATTCAACTCAGTGAACACCTGAAAGACACTTGGAGTTATGTTTGGGGAGCCAAAAGTTTTACACCCAGCCGATATTACCAGTTCAATTTTAGAAATCCGAACGCCCACATTGCTTTCAAGTGGTTGTGAAAGTCTAAATATACACCAAAAGTTAAGTTTTTTGGATGGCTTATCTTATCAGATCGACTGAATACAAAAAACATGCTTAAAAGAAGGCACTACACCCTTGGGACATGATATAATTTTCTAATGTGCAGCCATCCTCCTAAAGAAACAATTGAACACTTGCTCTTTCAATGCCCCTTCAGTCAAGCTTGCTGGAGCACAGTTCATATATCCTGGCCTATGGCTGATTCTAGGCTTATGATTATTGAGCAAGGGAAACAAGCTTGGAATAAATTTTTTTTTATGGAGATTACTTTGCTTGGATCCTGAAACATCTGGAAGGAGAGAAATAATCTATGGTTTAACAACATACAACCTTCGATTCAATCCTGAAAGAGAAGGCTTGGTGCTGACTTATCTCTGCTGGTCCACAGGACAAAAGAAGATTTACACCCACTCATCAAAAGCATAATCCATAGTTTGTAATTTCTTGGTTCCTAGGCCTTGCTACTTTTTTAGAATTTTTAATCCTATATAATTTGTAAATATGTAACACTGCAACTTCTGACCCATGATTTAATGAAAAAGAGGCAGTAGAAATCTTTTCTACTGTTAATACCTTAAAAAAAATCCTATTAATCCCTTGGCCAGGATCTCATGAACATTTACTATTTTCCCTCCCCAAGATGAAGTGTTGTTTGATTCACCATGACTACATGGTACGATCGTTGCATATGATTAGCACTACGGTTCAACTTAGAGGGTATGTGTTCAAGTGGAAATTGCTTCAAGAAGTGATCCTTAACCCTTTAAATAGCCATGAATTCCATCTTTTTGGGTAGATAAATATGGATTTTACTTGAAATCATTGGCCTATCAAAACAGTCGGTGTCCCTATCGGATGCCTTTAGGGTTTAGGAAGGAAAAGTGGGATGTCCTGGCCCATGATGAAACACATTGATTCTACAATTTTTTTTTGCAAAATTTCATCGATTTATTAATAATCATCAACACTAGTATAAAGAGGTCTAAAAGTAATAGAAATTACAAATAGGTCGATGGACCACCTAGCGACGACTATAAACACTAGCACAAACCAAATACGCACCGACGTCCTCGCCCCTCCATCACCAGAGCCGGGCAAAGCTTATCGTGGTAGAGCTTGTTTAAGTAGACATACAGAAAGTCGCCGTGCTAAGGCCCCAAAGAACCAGTGCACAAGAGCAACAACTGTCGCCAATTATGGCATCAATAGATTGGAAGAGACTACCCTAAAATTGCTCCAACTAACACGAAAATCCCAGGATATCAGCCGGACAGATGACTCCACGCGCCCTCGTCGGCATTAGACGCACCACCGGAGCAAGGATAGGACAGAAAGGACATTATTCTGACTTTAGGATGTAGCCATCGTCTTACCATCCCGAAAAAACACAAAAAAAGACTAAACGAAGAACGAAAACCTCCCGCCGGCAAGAGCTATGGTCCGCCACGTCTCCAATACCCTAAGGCCATCGGAGAAGGAACATACCGACAACCTCGCCGGCGGAGGTATGGGAACCCTAGATGGGTTTTTCTTGTGGAGTCATCGCCTCTAGCCTCCTGCTTAGCACACGTATTGACTCTAAATATTGAATTTGATAATACCGGGAATCTGTTCGCGGTTACTTCATACCTGTGGGGTTTAGGGTATTGTGTGTTTAATCTCCTAGACCAACTATTTCATCCACAATAGACTCCTAGAGAAGTGGTGGTCATCCAATATTATTGTTTTGGACACAAATCATTATAAAACCTTCAAGGGGGATGTATAAATTGTGTGGAGTGAGAGAAATCGTCGTATTTTTTAAGACAGGGCTATGTAGTTTGCCTCAGTTTTTTTATTTCTTTCGTTACCCCCTCCTTTCAAAATATAAGATGCTTTAAACTTTTCACAAGAGCATGTACTAGACGCCTTTTGGTGTGTAGGTGCAGAGCAAAATTAGTGAATCTACACATTAAAATAGGTACAAGTGTTTCATAAAAAATCTAAAACATCTTATATAGTCAAACTGAGGAGTAGAAAGTAACAGAAATCTCATGCCGGTTCGGTAGAGCGTCTGCCTTGTCTGCAAAAATAAAATATAGTAAAATAAAACTAGCATAAGAGCAAGTCCAGCAGTTCCCCTAAAATATGTCCCCTATATATTAAAATCTTGGACTCCCCTAAAATTATTCTCCCTTAAAAGTTTCCCAACTCCAGCGGTTCCTCTAAAACATCTCCCTTATTCTATATTTTAAGATTTTTCTATAACTACCATTTGAAACCCAACGGCTATTTTTTAACGGCTAGTTTTTTAACGGCTAGTTTTTTAACGACTCGATTTCCAACGGCTAGTTTTCAGATCTATATATACTTACCATCTCTCATATCTCTCACAACATTCTTGATTCTGCCTCCTCCTCTACTTCCCTTTCACCATCTCTCTTGCAAATCTCGAACACGAAATGAGTCACCGCAAAAGCTTGGCACGGTTTTCGAAGACTCCTCGTCCAAGACGAGGAACTCATGATGGTTGCAGATAACCGAGGAAGAAACGGTAGCGGTTAGATGCTCCATGCCATCGAGGTTCACTTCCCGGACGTCAGTCACTTCACCGTGAATTTGCGGAACGCTTTCAGTGTCTCCACAAGGATTATTTTGCAGAGAATTGTACCTTAAACGCAAGGATGTTTCGTAGAAGGTATGTAACCGATGTAATTTTTAATATTGAGGTATACTAGTCGCCCTTCATGTCTCATTTAAGTTTTTTATCGCAGATTTAGAATGCATCGTTGACATGGTTATACCCCACGGGTACATGATCTCAGCATACCTGGTCCAGCCCAAGGAAGGCCCACGACAACTATACGTCGGCCCATGAAGATTTTCGGGTGGCCAAGGCCCATGACGCTTTCGGATCCTTAAAGAGCAAGACTAGAGTAGATAGGAAATTCAAAGGGGTAAAACCCTAAAACCTGTAACCGACTAGGTTTATGCCCGGGACCTGCCTGAGTCTATATAAAGGCTAGGAGGGCACGACCTAGATCTCTCCTCATACTTTCACATACACACCTTCATGCCGTATTGCATCTACGCACTCCTGTAACCTTCGGTTCCGCCATAATCAAGAGCAGACAAGCAGGAGTAGGGTTTTCCCTACGGGGGCCTGAACCTGGGTAAACCATGTGTCTCCGTGTTGCTTGTTTTCTAACCGTTCCACGATCTCCAGCATCCCCATCTTCTTCAAAACCCAAGTCCATAACAATGGGCATTGATGAGATCGAACCTCGTCAATCGTCCTCTTTTTCTGAGAATAGCAACAGCTCTAGAGGCACATGATAGTTATTTTTCCATGAGAAGAAATTGTGCTGGTGTTCCTGGTTTACATCCATATCAAAAGTTGACCTCAGCATTCAGAATTATAGCTTACGGGATATCAGCTGATCTTACCGATGAGTATTATCGGCTAGCAAAATCCACCGCTTTAGAAAACCTTAGAAGATTTGTGCGTGCCGTGATCGATGTGTTTGGTGATATGTACTGGAGATCTCCAAATGTTGAAGATACTGCTAGATTACTTGCAATTGGAGAGCAAAGGGGGTTTCCTGGTATGCTTGGAAGCATCGACTGCATGCATTGGCAGTGGAAAAATTGCCCGAATGCACACAAAGGTTTTTTGTTGGGCATAATCGTGTACCCACAATCATTCTTGAAGCTGTTGCTTCACAAGATCTTTGGATATGGCATTCATTCTTCGGTTTACCAGGATCTCATAATGATATAAATGTTCTTCATCGTTCACCTGTGTTTGCAAATTTAGCTGAAGGGCATGCTCCAGAAGTGAACTATACCATCAATGGCCACAACTACAACATGGGTTATTACCTTGCAGATGGTATATATCCACAATGGGCAACATTCGTGAAGACAATTTCTAATCCAACAACTGAAAAGAACAAAATTTCGCTCGATGTCAAGAAGCATGTCGAAAGGATATTGAACGAGCCTTTGGAGTTTCTGCAAGCTTGTTTTGCTATTGTACGTGGACCAGGAAGGTATTGGGATTTAGAGACACTTGGAGAAGTCATGACAACTTGTATCATCCTGCATAACATGATAACAGAAGATGAGCGTGGAACCCGTGTAGACTACCGCTTTGAGAACATGGGAGAACTAGTGACACCTTCTCACCAAGAGGCAGCTACATTGACTCATTTTCTTGAAGCTCACACTGAAATTCGAAACAAACAAGTTCATTGCCAGCGACAAGTTGATCTAGTTGAGCATCTATGGCAGCTTCGCGAACAGATGTAGCTTATGTATGTTTTAGATTTTGTAAGCGATGCATGTACCATTTTATACTTAATGCCAACAATGTCCATGCTCATTATTCTGCAATCTTTCGCCGCCGTCATGCGTTCTTCTGCCATTCTCATGATTTGTATCTTTTCTTCTTTCAATGCAATATTTTTTCTTTTATTGCAAGTTTATTTTTTTCTTCTGCCAACCTCTCTTCTTCTCTCTGCTTGTCCATTGCAATCATGAGCTCAAATCTCTCTTGTCTCTTTGACTCCCTAGTCTCCAAGATCTCACCAAACGAATCCATGACACTACCATTACCTGTATTGGAAGAACTATTACTTCGTCATAGTGCTTCTTTAGCCCGCTTAGCACCAATTGGCCTTTTCATGGGAACATCTTTGGAGGGAGATGTAGCTTCATTCTCAAACACACTAGCAGATGACGAACCTGGAGTATCAAGGGAGGAGATCTTCTGTTTTTTCAGCTTGGGCCGAGATTTCCACTTCTCGGTGTCTCGTAACTTGTCAAAGCAATGCATCAATCCAAATGATTTATTGACATCAATCCAAAGGGATGGAGCTCGATTTTGACCTCGATTTGGAGAGAAAGAAATGAAGAAACGGAGAAGAGGAGACATACCACGGTGGAGTTCGTGGCGGGAGGAGTGTTCCGGGGCGGGCGGTTGCTCACATCGACGGATAGGGGAGGCCTCCACCGCCCCGATCTGTAGGGGAGAAGAAGGCGTCGGGTCGGGGACGCCGATTTTTCAGGGAGCGTATCGGGGAACCGCTGGACCGTTGTTTTTTGACTTTTCACGGTATCGGGGAGGTGATAGAGAAACTAGTGGACTTGCTCTAACAAATCGTTCGAAGGTCGTTGCCTGCAGAGTGCGGAGGGATAATGAAAAAAATGGAGTCCCTGCTCCCCCCAGTCCCCACCTTGTCCCCCTGTCAGATTCGTCGCACACTCCCACTTGGCTGCTCCCAAATCCCGACGAGTCCCGACCTCGCCGGTCGCCGCTCCCTCCCTCCCTATATCATCATATGCCTCCTACTACCTCTGTGCGCGTGTTCGAAGTTCAAACCACCAAGTAACCAATCCCCTCCGTCGCCATCTCCGGTTTATTTCGTGGCACCTCGGGTGAGCATATTCCACCCCCTCTCCATATCCCCTACCTCCTCGCTTTGACCCACCGACCAGTTTATTTATCAATCACGGCATCGAACAGGCGATCCCATTTCCCGTCCCCTGAGTACGACCTCCAAGAAGCCACCTCAGGAAACCAAGAAGCAGAGCACACGCCCTGTCGTCCCCGGCGGGAATGGGGGTGGTGAACCGGATCGGCGCGGAGGCGGTCGCCTGCGCCGTCCTGCTGCTGGCCGCCGTCGCGTGCCACGCCGGCCAGACCAGCGAGTACCGGCGGCAGCTCGGCCAGGCCATCGACATGCCGCTCGACGCCGACGTCTTCCGCGCCCCGCCCGGCCGCAATGCGCCGCAGCAGGTAATAACCCCAGGCCCGCCGGTGGTTTAGTACTACTAATCTGTTTCTATCAACTCCGGCCCGGCGAACAGTTGACTACTGATAATTGCAGCCTGCGACGAACCTGTTATGGACTGTTTTGATCGTTATTATCTGCAGGCTGCAGCGGCTATGCTTCGACCAAAACTGCATCTTCTCTGTCGCCATGTGGTCGTTAGTAGAGCGCGGTCGTTTACTCACGTTTGTAGCTAGCAGGCTTGCGTACCTGTTATTACTTGTCTGATATTGTATACAAACTGGACGATTCCAAAACTTCCGGTTGATTGCTCTTTTCATTACTTGGGTTCACTCTACATGTTTTTAGCTGTTTCATTGTTTTGTCTCACACGATTCTTGTCATCATTTTACTAATGAGCCTTTTGTATTCAGTGGAGGAAACTCATCAGTTCTGAACTTCCGACTTCTTTTCAAATGAAAAGTGTTGGAGAAACCCCTACGATATAATAATCCTAGTAACAGGAATCCAAAGACCATGGGAATTTAAATTAACCCAGTTGGTGGGATTGTAGTATACTACTAGCCATGGACTTAAATTTTATTTGAAAACAGGTACTTAGTATTCTTTTTTTTGCGGGGTTAATTTAAATAGGTAGTATTCTGATACTCCTTTATCACTTGAACAAGTTCAGTTTTCAAGCTCCTTAATTATATGCATTGTACAAGTCTTGGCTGATTGGGTCAATATCTTTCCATGAAAAGTTCATGGAAACCATGCATAGGTGCAATCATTGTTAGTGTTTCACTGGCCTATGCTATGTTCGTGAAACATTTGACAGTTCCTAGTCATTCCAATGATTTCATAGCAGATTTTCGGTGTACTATATGGATGGTAGGGTAGGTTGTGGATCTTTTTCCTCTCTCTTTTCTGTGGTTCCCAGTTATATGCTGTGATCTTTTATCTACTTCCCACAGTTACTTAATGCGAGCCCACATATTTTGCATCACTAACCAGTGTTTCTTTAATTAAAGTAGTGGTTCACGTCCCACCCTTACTTTAATCAACTTTTAGGCTAGTCTGTCACTTGTCTGTTACTTCTTTTGGTTGTAGGAGCCCTTTTAGGAACCTTTTTTGTTCTCACTTGGTTTTACTCCATAGAATTAAATACTGTGATGCCTTTTCAATGATAAGAACTTCATTCGCGCTTAATTTATCTTGCCCCATATAATAATTTAATAAACATGGTGATGTATCTTTCATGATACTAATGTGTGTTATTCTTACTCCTTATAAAAAAATTTGCTGTTAGAATAGAAAAAAAGATAGGACAAAAGATGTGGTCGTGCACCGTGGTTTATTCCCCCCTTACATCTTGATTGATGCGATCCTCTGATAGGTTCATATCACACAAGGCGACCATGATGGTACAGCCATGATAATTTCATGGGTGACAACAATCGAGCCTGGGTCAAGCACAGTTCTTTATGGAACTTCAGAAGATAACCTCAACTGTTCTGCAAAGGGCAAGCATACCCAGTATACGTTCTACAACTATACCTCGGGATACATTCATCATTCTACAATAAAGAAGTTGGAGGTTGTCATCTCAGCAGAAATTTTATGTTTACATTTTATGAAGATTGAATTTTTCACTCAAGGGATTTAATTATGAACTTTGTTGCAGTTTGACACAAAGTATTATTATGCCGTTGGAACTGAAGAGACGCTGAGGAAGTTTTGGTTCATGACTCCTCCCAAAAGTGGCCCAGATGTTCCATACACATTTGGTCTGATAGGTATTACCAATTTTGCTGAGTCATGCGTATATATGCTGGTTCATTATCAGAATTCAACATTCACCAAATCTGCTTGTGATCTGTGACTGATACTAATGAGAAATTACCAATTCTGTTTAGGTGATCTTGGTCAGAGTTTCGACTCAAACGTGACTCTCGCTCATTACGAGACCAATTCAAAAGCGCAGGCAGTGCTTTTTGTCGGGGACCTGACATACGCAGATAACTACCCGTATCATGATAATACGAGGTGGGATACATGGGCAAGATTTGTAGAGCGGAATCTTGCATACCAGCCCTGGATCTGGACAGCTGGAAACCATGAGATAGATTTTGCTCCTGACCTTGTAAAGATAAACTTCCTTCTGTTTCATCAGTGGATGCTTTTACAGTTCAGATATACAACTTACGAGTTCGTTTGATTATGCACGTTGCTGGTAAATGAATATGTGCGTGCATTTTTGCAGGGTGAAACTAAGCCGTTCAAGCCATTCAGCCAGAGGTATCCCACCCCTTATAAGGCTTCCGGCAGCACAGCACCTTACTGGTACTCCATCAAAAGAGCCTCTGCCTATATCATTGTCCTGGCATCATATTCAGCATATGGTATGTTGTTCTTCTGACTCCCGTTTTATTAATTCTTTAGAAATTATAAGAAAAAACAATTTTACAACGAAAAAAATTAGTCCATGATGTAAGATCACTTCTGGAGGAAAGAATAATTTAATTTGTCTGCTTTGGGCAAAGAAGCAGCATATATATAGTACTTCTCTGCTGTATATTTGCTGATAGCCATTAGCCTGTACCGAAAATTCTGAAGGTATAACTTGACGGGCCTGTTGCTTTGTTTGCCAGGAAAATACACTCCTCAGTACAAGTGGCTGGAGGCCGAGTTCCCCAAGGTGAACAGGAGCGAAACCCCGTGGTTGATCGTCCTGATGCACGCTCCGTGGTACAACAGCTACAACTACCACTACATGGAAGGCGAGAGCATGAGGGTGATGTACGAGCCGTGGTTCGTGAAGTACAAGGTCGACGTCGTGTTTGCAGGGCACGTCCATGCCTACGAACGGACAGTAAGTGGAATGGTTTATCCTGTTCAAACCTTCATGATATAATGTGCTTCAACTCTTCTGTTTAGAATGATAGCACCTGAATCCTGAGCTAGCTCTTGACGTAGAGCTTTGTTCTGTGATTGCAGCATCGGATATCGAATGTCGCGTACAACATTGTAAATGGCCTGTGCTCCCCAGTCCCAGACCAGTCTTCGCCGGTGTACGTAACCATCGGCGACGGAGGCAACCAGGAAGGGCTGGCCACCAAGTAAGATCGACCATTATTTTTGCATCCAGTTTGGGGGATTATTGATTGATTGATTCGTGGCTTTGTTTGTGGGATTGGTGCAGCATGTCGGAGCCGCAGCCTAGCTACTCGGCGTTCAGGGAGGCGAGCTTCGGGCACGCCATCCTGGACATCAAGAACCGGACGCACGCCTACTACGCGTGGCACCGCAACCAGGACGGCACCGCCGTGGCCGCCGACTCCCTCTGGTTCACCAACAGGTACTGGATGCCCACCGACGACTCCTTCGACGATTCCCAGTGACGCCATCGAACAGAGGTAGAAGGAGAATGGGGAATGTACCATACTTCCTCGTGAGCAGAAGCTCGCCTGTTCAGGTGTAGTGAGTGGCTCAAACCTGTACCGAGAACTGTGTATAGAGATGAAGGTTAGTACGTGTGACTACGGTGTGAGCAAGCAACCACACGCGCCGTGAGAGCTGGATTTGCTTCTCGATTATTCGTGTACACGCTCAATAAATTGATCTGGTTTGGAGGAACGTCACATGTTGCGATTGATTTGAAGCGTCAAGTGGGTGTGAGCTCTCAACGAGTAGGGCGCAATGCTGTAGTTAAGCCATTGTCGTCAAGAAACAACAGTACGACGAGATCATTTGCAGCGATTCAGTTCGAAGCTTAAATTGGTTTATACTAGCTGAGTGTCCGTGCGTTGCTACGGAAACTTAGTCGGACAATATTTTAAAAGCATTAAGATGCTATTTCTCTTGAAACATAAAAAATCTACCTACTTCTCGGTCTTCAAGCCAAGAGAACTTCATATGGTCCCCCTCCTATCTCGCACAATCTCTCGATTTGAACGATCGCCGCTAGTCACCTCACCGATGTTGTCGTCACCATCTTCGGGAGACAAGCGATGGTGCTTGTAGTACCTACATGTTGTAGTTTTCAAGGTCCATGGATGCCAGATCCAACAACATCGAGGACCGGTGCTGATGCATATCCAGCAGTGGCGGGATATCCATATTATGTAGCACGTTGCACACAAGCAGGGCAGGCCCTTGGGGGGACCGGCGGGGCAGCCGCCCCGGGCCCGAAGAAATTAGGGGTCCAAAAAATTATAAAGCTAGTATACATATAAAAAAAGATTTTTTTTATTGGGCTTGTGAGCAACGCTCGACTCCCAATGGTGTCCTAGACATTGATCGATTCATCGATCACCCCGTTCGCTTTCTGGGTCTCAGGAAACTGCTCGCGTCCTAGTACAATTTCGCTAAAGAAAATCAGTAGTGGGCCGGACATATTTAGAGCATGTAGCTTTAGATGTTGCGAGGCTATCGATCACCGCATCTACTTGAAAAGGTGTCGGCATATCGATAAGAGACATACGAGACGAGTTCTTTTCAACACATCAATATATGTCTTTTTCCTTTTTTTTTCTTACATAAGTTCCATTACGTATTTTCTTTATGTTTCATTCTCTTTCATCATTTTTTCTGTTTTTTCTTTGGTATATTGCGTTCACGCCTTTTCCTTTCAATTTTATTTTTTTCTTTAACTTCTATCATGTTTAAATTAGATTTATAATTTTATGACTTTGTTCCTCATGTCTCTAAACATTGTTTCTGCTTGTTTTAAAAAAATTATCTCTTGCGGTTTTTCTTCCAGACGAAAATTATGTTTTAGCAGTAATTGTTGATTGTTTTCTCATGTTTCTAAACTTTTCCTGTTTAAGTTCCATTGTAATTTATGGACTTTGCTTCTAGAAATTTTCGGAGGAAATTTTAAGGTATCATGTAAATATTGTTATTTCTATATGAATATTATAGTTGGAATATACTTATAATTTTTTTATCATCTCATATATGCAAAAAAAATTATAATAAGGTGTCCAAAATTTTAGTTTCACTCCGGGCCCCTGAAATCTCAGGACCAGCCCTGCACACAAGGGAAAAGAGACGAGGTGACTGATGTAGACAAAGAGCGCCACATCATATCCTTGGAAGCACTTCGAGTCTGTCACAAGGATGCGCTTGCTCCTCGATTAGGGCACCGACAAGGACGTATGTCGAGGAGATTACGGCTGAATTCTCCTTGTCCTCGAGCTCATTGTGGTAGTCAATGGTTTGGGCGGAAAGATTTAGGTGCATGACATTAGTAACCCTTCTTCGTTTAAAGTCTTCTCTAATATAATTCCCTGCTTAAAATCCTTTTATTTATTTTTATCTCTCATTGTACAAATTTCTTTCGTGTGTGCATGTTTTGACGTTGTGCGAGATGGACATACTCCCTCCGGTGCAAATTAGTTGACTTAAATTTGCTAGATTCGATCATATCTAAATATGATTTAGTACTATATTAGTTTACTTAGATTCATCTAGATATAAATGTATCTACTTAAGTTTTAGTGCTAGATACACCGGTATTTAAACAAATTTAAGTTAATTAATATGGGTCGAATGGAGTATTAGATTCATCCATATCTTGACAAATTTGAGTTAACTAATTTAGATCAAAGGAATCGAAGTCGTTCGGTCATGAGCAAGTACATCTCGGATACCTATTGGACTCGGTGTCAGAATATTCAACTCCCTCTGTCCTAAAGTAGATGTCTCGAGTTTTTTAAAATTTGAATGAATCTGTATAGTAAATAGTGGCTAGATTCATCTGAATTTTGATAAATCTGAAACATTTTTTTTTGGGACGAAGGGATTTTTTTTTAGTCTAACCACAATATATTCTAGTTAGCCTCAAGCTCGGCCGATGGACTTTTTTTGAGGGGCAGCACTCGATGGACTTCTTGGTTGCGTGGTCGATTAGATGTTCGATGAGATTCTACTCTCTGCAGGCCAAATCAAGACGATGCCTCTTGGTTGGGCCGGGCCGAGGTGCATGTCTATCCAGCGTACGAACCCCTATTTTTGTGTTTTTGTTTTTTTGACAGAGGAAACCGCTTGTGTTAGCGATTGGATTATTAGCCACGGAACGACTCAGATGACGGACGAAAAGTTTGATGTACGAAAACCACCACAAGGAAAATTATATAGTAGAGATTGTGAATCAGAGGGAGTACAAAATTAATACAGTACAACTTGTGCAACAAAGACAAAGGGCGGCGTTTCGTAGGTTGCATGAAATTTGTGGCTCGTTCTGGTTAGGCCCTGGGAGGCATGTCCACGCTCGAAAACGGCCTTTGGGCAACGTTGTCCGTTTTGCTTGGTTGCCTGGTTTTTCATTGACTGCATGAGATGGGCAACCCCTCTTTCGTGTTTGTTTGGTAGGCTGCACACATCTCTTATTGGCTGCGCTGGTGCAAAGCAATGGTGTTTGGTTGCCCACATGAGGCTGCATATGGTTACCATGTTCTAAATACGATGAGCTTACCGTGTCATTGCATATTACATCCGATGATAAAGAGGAACCAAAACAAAACGAGCTTCACGATCACCATAAGGAGGACGACGATTGTGAACTCGAGCTCGGTTATGAATTGCGTCTTTGCCTACAGACATAGCTTTTTCAGTGGCACAACTTGAAGAGCCATAGACTGAGGTGACATAGCTTGACCAGACACAACCTCAACAACTGAGAAATTGTGGTACTCCTCTTATTCCTCCTCTTTAGTTTGATATCCTCTGTAGTTATTGTTCGAAAAACTATTGACTTTATCTTGGTAGATCCTCCATAAATTATACACACCTAGACATCTCTCTTTGTACACCACATACCACTAAGATAAAACAGATATAACAAGTTAGGTACAACATGAGAAGCATGAGTGAAATCATAACATACCATGAAAACTTCACACCAAATCATACATTCAATATGGATGACAACACAATGTAAGAAGAAGATCATAAACTAAGGAGTAAATGTATGATCATTACCAAAAAAGGATCATGAGTTCATCCTACAGCTATGATGTCAACCTACGACCACATCAAAAGTGGGTGTCATCCTACCACTGCATCAAGAAGTTCACCATCACATGAGGGGTTAGTATATACCATCTCAACATTACAGTCCATACCAACTTTGTAAGACCTAGCTATCACCAAAATATACATTAAGGTTCAATATTAGAAACATCTTCATCACCAACACACATCCTCACCCCAGGCCCCCCAAGAACCTAAGCTCTACAGCTTGTCGTAGTACTTGCCCAGGTAGGTCCTAACCACATCACCCTGTGTGGCTCAACCATGCTCATGAAGCTTGTATCCTGGGTCATGTTGTCGACAAGGTGGATGAGAGCCGCCATGGAAGACTCTTCGGTGAAGCCAACCATGTCCATGATGGCCCTGTAGATGTTTGGGTGCATGTTATTGGCTTGTTCTTTCGGATTGCCTAGGCGACGTCCTTCACGGTGGAGGTCATGATGGTGAAGGCCATGAGCTCATCAACGGCAAGGGTGCCTGGCTTCCTCTTCCGTGCAGAAGATGGCATGTCTAGGATGTCAATGGCTGACTTGTTAGGGCCATCGAGGACCACCGTGTCCGACTCCTGGGTATCATGATCATCAGATGAAGGTGAAGGTGTTGCTGGAGGTGTGCTAAGGGCCTGACCTGAGCACATGGCGCACTTGCTAGTGGTCATGCCAAAGAAGATGGTCTACATCTCAGTGTAGTTGGGGATGGGCACGTTTAGGAACTGAGCGTCCTTCAGATGATCCTGTAGGGGTTCGTAGCATGGAAAACAAAAATTTTCTATCGCATACAAACAAACAAGCCAAGATCTATCTACTAGATTGTAGCAACGAGTCGATGGAGGAACTCACCCTCGAAGATTCCAAAGTGGTTAACGAGAGCGGATTCTCGTGGGTGATGTAGTCGATTTTCCCGATCTCAAGATCGTAGACGATCCTTCGGCGCCACGTCCAAAGCCCCAGATCGGTCACACGTCGGTACTCGACGAAGACCTTCCTCTCCTTGTTCCAAAGAAAATGGAGGTTGTAGCACTCTCTCGCGATTCCGGAAGACAACGGGCGTGGTACCTAAGTAGAGGGAGATCCCGCAGGCTTCGCCTTAAGCCGGTGCAGTATGGTGGAGCTTATGAGAGAGAGGATTAGTGGCCTAGTAATTAGACACACCAATTAGAGGCTCTAAACCAATTAGAAGGCTCTAAACTGTTGGCTAAAGCAATTAGAAGCTCTAAACCAAAACACTCTAAACCGGAGATCTAGAGTAGAAAGTAAAGCGTCTATGGAGGAGCCCCGCCTCCTTTTATGGGAGGGTGTTCCTTGGCGCGCCAGGAGGAGGAGTCCCTCCCAACTCGACCTAGGGCTGGCGCGGCTGGAGGAGTCCTACCTCCTCCAAAGTTGGTTCAACTCCTCTTGCTTGTTTCCCACAGTTTCTTGTTTTGGCGCTTTGACTTTCAAACCTGGACATTTGACTTTTCTGCTTTTAGGATTCAATTTAATCCTTTATTTGGGACAGCAATAACACTTAGTACATGATGCAATCATTCAATGAGCAATGACACACTCATGTACCCTCCCCTGAGTCTTGGGACAATCCGGAACCTTCTAGAACATTCGATGAAAACAGGAATCATTCCCGAACTCAAACGGGACTTTCCTTATATGAATCTTATTCTCGGACCATTCCGGATCACCTCGTGATATCCGGATCCCATCCGAGACTCAACAACATTCGGTCTCTTTCTCATAATACCATAACTACTCAAACAACGTCGAATCCTTATGTGTCTCCCTACGGTTCGTGAATTATGCGTACATGATCGAGACACTTCTCGAACAATAACCAATAGAGGAATCTGGAAATTCATATGGCTCCACATATTTCAACGATTACTGCGATCGAATGAACCACTTACATACGATACCAATTTCCCTTTGTCTCACGATATGTTACTTACCCAAGGTTATGATCGTCGGTATCTCGCATACCTAGTTCAACCTTATTCGATAAGTACTCTTTTCTCGTTCCGTGATATGTGATCCCTTGTGACCAAGTCACATGCTTGCAAGCTAATTGGATGACATTCCACCGAGAGGGCCAGAGTATATCTATCCGTCATGTGGATGGACAAATCCCACTCTTGATCCATGTGTCTCAACCAATACCTTCCGAACACTCAATGCCACTTTTATAACCACCCGATTACGGTGTGGTGTTTGATGTCATCAAAGCATCCATCCAAAGAAGGTGATATGCATGATCTCATGGTCGAAGGAATTAGGTTACTATGTATCGTAAAGCATAGCAATTGAACTAATGAAATGACTTGATCTTTATGCTACGCTTATCTATAGGAGTATGTCCACCATATCATTCTCCTAATGATATGATCTTGTTGTTGATAACATCTCAATGTTCATGATAGGGAAACCACAATCATTAATCAACCAACAAGCTAGTGAAGTATAGAGGCTATACTAGGGACTTCAAATTAAGTTTACAAAACACACAAGTATCAATGTTTCCTTGTTAATACTATTATAGCATGAATGTAAACATTTATCATAAACACAAAGATATAATAATAACTATATTTATTATTGCCTCTAGGGCATATCTCCAGCCTCCCCACTTGCACTAGAGTCATCTAATCTAGATTACATGGTAATATACCGAACACCCATGGCGGTTTGGTGTTGGTCATGTTTTGCCCTGGAGAGGTTTAGTCAACGGATCCGCCACATTCGGATCTGTGTACTTTGCAAATCTTTATATCCCCATCCCGGATATGTTCTCGAATAGCGTGAAAACGCAGCTTGATATGCTTCACTTGTGTGACCTTGGTTCTTGCGCATTGGCTATGGCGCCCATGTTATCACAAGAGATAGACATTGGGTCCAGTAGACTTGGAACCACACCCACTCTGTAATGAACTCCTTCATCCATATCGCTTGTGAAGCCTCAAGCAGCCATGTATTCCGATTCGGTTGAAGATCTCGCCACAACGCTTTGCTTTGCACCTCCACTAGCTTCTGCACCATTCAAAATAAATACGATCCGGATTGTGATTTAGAATCATACGGATCGGTGTTCCAACTAGCATCGGTGTAACCATTAACAACGAAATGTTCATCACCTCCATAAGAAAGAACCATATCCTTAGTTCTTCTCAAGTACTTAAGGATGTTTTGATCATTCCAATGATCCACTCGGATCACTTTGATATCTGCTAGTTAAACTAACGGCATATGCAATGTCGGGTCTAGTACATAGCATGGCATACATTAGAGATCCTATGGTGAGGCATAGGAGTCTTACTCATCCTTTCTCTATCTTCCGCCGATGTCGGACTTTGAGTTTTACTCAAGGTCGTATTGAGCAACATGGGCAAGAACCCTTTCTTGCTTTCCTCCATTCCAAATCTCTTTAGAACTTTGTCCAAATATGTACTCTGTGACAATGATATTTGGCTTCGATCTATCTCTATAAATCTTTATGCCTAATATGTAAGTCGCCAAGATCTTTCATTGAAAAACTATTATTCAAATATTCCTTGACACTATTAAGAAGGTCTACATCATTCCCAATCAACAATATGTCATCCACATACGTATTAAGAATGCTCTGAGCTCCCACTCACTTTCTTGTAAATACAAGCTTCTCCATAAGTTTGTATAAAACCAAAACTTTTGATTACCTTATCAAACGTTGATTCCAACTTCGGATGCTTGCTTCAATCCATAGATGGACCGTTGAAGTTTGCATACCTTGTTAGCACCTTTAGGATCGACAAAACCTTTGGGTTGCATCATATACAACTCTTCATCAATGTCTCCATTGAGGAATCGTTTTGACATCCATCCGCCATATCTCATAATCATAATATGCGTGATTGCTAACATAATCCTCACAGACTTTAGCTTCGCATCGGTGAGAAAGTCTCATCGTAGTCAACTCCTTGAATTTGTCGAAACCCTTTTGACAAGTCGAGCTTTATAAACGATAACATTACCATCAACATCTGCTTTCTTTTGAAAATCCATTTGTTCTCGATGACCTTCCGCCATCCGGTAAGTCCACCAAAGTCCATACTTGGTTTTCGTACATGGCTCCAATCTCGCATTTCATGGCTTCTTGCCATTTATTGGAATCTGGGCTCATCATCGCTTCCTCATATGTCTCGGGGTCATCGGTGTTGTCCACCACCATGACATTCATAACGGAATCATACCAACTGGAGTGGTACGAGTTCTCGTTGATCTCCGAGGCTCAGAGCAACTTCAACCAAGTTTCATGATCATCATCATTAGCTTCCTCCCTTATTGGTGCAGGCACCACAGAACTTCTTCCGTCGCGCTACTCGCAATTTCGAGAGAAGGTTCAACAACCTCGTCGAGTTCTACTTTCCTTCGGTCACTTCTTTCGAGAGAAATTCCTTCTCTAGAAAGGATCCATTCTTAGCAACGAATGTTTTGCCTTCGGATCTATGATAGAAGGTATACCCAATAGTTTCCTTCGTATCCTATGAAGACGCATTTTTCCGCTTTGGGTTCAAGCTTGTCCGTTTGTAACTTCTTTACATAGGCTTCAGATCCCCAAACTTTAAGGAGCGACAATTTAGGTTTCTTCCCAAACCATAATTCATACGGTGTCGTTTCAACGGATTTAGACGGTGCCCTATTTAAAGTGAATGCGGCTGTTTCTAATGCATAACCCCAAAATGATAGCGTAAATCTGTAAGTGACATCATAGAGCGAACCATATCTAAGAGAGTTCGATTACGTTCGGACACACCATTACTGTTGTGGTGTTCCCGCGGTGTCAATTGTGAAAGTATCCGCACTTCTTTAAATGCTCGCCAAACTCAGAACTTAGATATTCACCTCCACGATCGTAACGTAGAAATTTAATCTTCTTGTTACGTTGATTCTCTACCTCACTTTGAAACTCCTTAAACTTCTCAAAAGTTTCGGACTTATGTTTCATGAAATAGATATACCCATATCTACTCAAGTCATCCGTGAAGGTAAGAACATAACGATAACCATCACATGATGCTACACTCATTGGACCACACACATCGGTATGTATGATTTCCAATAAGTCCGTAGCTCGCTCCATCATACCGTAAAATGGAGTCTTAGTCATTTTTCCCATCGACATGCTTCGCATCTTTCAAGTGATTCAAAATCAAGTGATTCAAGAAGTCCATCGAATGGAGTTTCTTCATACGTTTCACTCCGATGTGACCAAGACGATGCCACATATAGGTCGAATTATCGCTGATTTCAAGCGTTTAGCCTCAATGTTGTTGATATGTGTATTTCCACCATCGAGATTCAATAAGAATAGACCATCTATCAAAGGTGCATGTCGTAAAACATATTACTCATATAAATCGAACAACCATTATTCTCGACTTAAACAAGTAACCGTCTTGCAATAAACAAGATCACGAGATAATGTTCATGCTCAACGCAGCACTAAATAACAATTATTTAAGTATAAAACTAATCCCGATGGTAGATGAAGGGTAGCGTCGACCGCGATCACATCAACCTTTGATCCGCTTCCCACGCGCATCGTCACCTCGTTCTTCGCTAGCTTCCGTTTATTCGCAAAGACTGTTTCGAGTTACAAATATGAGCAACCGAACCAAGATCAAATACCAGTGCACTACTACGAGTACTAGTGAGATACACATCAATAACATGTATATCGATATACCTTTCTTCTTGATGTTGCCGTTCTTCGATCCGCCAAGTACTTTGGGCAATTCCGCTTCGATGACCTTCTCCCTTGCAAGAAAAGCACTCGTTAGGGCTTAGGTCCAGCCTTGGTCTTCTTCGTCGTGGTAGCTTTCTTACCACCCTTCTTGAAGTGTCCCTTTTGCTTAGACTTGCCTTTCTTGAATTTGGTGGTCTTATTGACCAACAACACTTGGTGCTCTTTCTTGATCTCCACTTCTGCAGATTTCAACATGGCAAAGAGTTCTGGCAACGTCTTGTTCATGTTCTGCATGTTGTAGTTCATCACAAAGTTCTTGTAACTTGGTGGTAGTGATTGTAGGACACGGTAAATCCCCAAAGCATTAGGAATCACAATACCCAAGCTTTGAAGTTTATTTGCATGCCCAGACATCTTAAGCACATGCTCACTGACGGAGCTGCCTTCTTCCATCTTGCAGTTAAAGAACTTTTCAGAAGCCTCATAGCTTTCAATTGCCGCATGAGTCTCAAAAATTAATTTGAGATCCTCGACAATATCATGTGGGTCTGACTCTTCAAACCTTTTGAAGCTCGATTCTAAACCATACAAGATAGCACCTGAACTATGGAGTCTTGATTCTTAGAAGCGAGGTAAACGTTCTTTACTTCATCGGGAGCATCACCGCAGTGGGTCACCCAGTGCATCCAAAGACATAGGTCAAATTACCATGTGAGGACAATCCTCAAATTGCGGAACCAATCCGAAGTTGCTTCCATTGTTTTCAACTTTTCTTTCTCTAGGAGCATTAAAATTGATGGTAGGGGCTGCCATTGATCTACAACATATTTGCAATAGTTTAGACTAAGTTTATGACAAATTGAGTTCAAATTAATTAATGAAATTAAACTAGGTGAACTCCACTCAAAACAATATCCCTCACATTGTTTTAGTGATCACACGAACCAAATCCACCACATCAACACCGATCATCACGAGAGTTGATATAGTTTCAATGGCGAACAATCATCATGTTCATCATATCTACTATACGATTCATGCTTTACCTTCGGTAATCCGTGTTCGAGACCATGTCATACATGCTAGGCTCGTCAAGATCAAACCTTAGTTTACGCATGAGCAAATCTGGCTTGCTCACGTTGTATACACTTGCGAGAATCTAGAACACCCGATCATCACGTGGTGCTTGAAACAACAAGCTTTAGCGGTGCTAACTAAGGGTGAACACTTTATGATTTGAAATTGATGTGCATGAGGGATCATCTTATAATGCTACCGTCGTCTACTAAGCAATACAAGATGCATAAAGGATTAACATCACATGCAATTCAATATATATGTGATATGATATGGCCTTTCTTCTTCGTGCCTTGATCTCCATCTTCACGAACATGATCTCCATCATCACCGGCATAGCATCAAGGTCAATGACGCTTCTCCATGGTTGTCGCCCACGGCTTCAACTATTACAACTACTTTGAATAGACACGGGTCTTAACATAAATTAAAGACAACCATATGGCTCCTGCGGTTGTCGACTTACAATAAGGAACATTGCATACATCGAATATAATCACAATCATGGCCATATCACATCATCACACCTGCAAAACAAAGTTAGACGCTTCTACTTTCTTTGCATATTTTACGTGGTTTGGGGCTTTCAATAAGTGTCGTTCTAACTTACGAACAAGAACCACAACATTGATACTAGCATTGTTGATCACCCGTTGTAAATTGGATCTTAACTATGCTAGGAGAAACATGCACCATAAAGCCACTTATGCAATACAAGTTACATGTCAAGCGTGGAGCAAGTCTCATGAGCGATGTCATGTAAGGTTAGCCGGGCGCTTCATCCCAACATACCGCAAGATGCAAAGTACACAAAAGCAATCTACAATAAAAGCATCAACGCCCACAATGACCATTGTGTTCTACTCGTGCTGCAGATCTACATATAGACACGGCTCGATACCCTTGTAGGGTTCGTAGCATGGAAAACAAAAATTTTCTATCGCATACAAACAAACAAGCCAAGATCTATCTACTAGATTGTAGCAACGAGTCGATGGAGGAACTCACCCTCGAAGATTCCAAAGTGGTTAACGAGGCGGATTCTCGTGGGTGATGTAGTCGTACTCTTCCGATCTCAAGATCGTGTAGGCGATCCTTCGGCCACGTTAAGCGCTCCATGATCGGTCACACGTTCGGTACTCGACGAAGACCTTCCTCTCCCTTGTTCCAAAGGTGACGGAGGTTGTAGCACTCTCTCGCGATTCGGCAGACTGGCGTGGTCTGGAAGTAGAGGGAGATCATGAGGCTTCCTTAAGCCGGTGCAGTATGGTGGAGCTTATGAGAGAGGATTAGTGGCCTAGTAATTAGACACACCAATTAGGGCTCTAAACCAATTAGAAGGCTCTAAACTGTTGGCTAAAGCAATTAGAAGCTCTAAACCAAAACAGCTCTAAACAGGAGATCTAGAGTAGAAAGTAAAGCGTCTATGGGAGGCCCTGCCTCCTTTTATGGGAGGGTGTTCCTTGGCGCAGAGGAGGAGGAGTCCCTCCCCAACTCGGCCTAGGGCTGGCGCGACTGGAGGTCTACTCCTCCTCCAGTTGGTTCCAACTCCTCTTGCTTGTTTCCCAGTTTCTTGTTTTGGCGGTTTGACTTTCAAAGCTGGACATTTGACTTTTCTGTTTTAGGATTCAATTTAATCCTTTATTTGGGACAGCAATAACACTTAGTACATGATGCAATCATTCAATGAGCAATGACACACTCATGTACCCTCCCCGGTCTTGGGACAATCCGAACCTTCTAGAACATTCAGATGAAAACACGGAATCATTCCCGAACTCAAGCAGGACTTTCCTTATATGAATCTTATTCTCCGGACCATTCGGATCACCTCGTGATATCCGGATCCCATCCGAGACTCAACAACATTCGGTCTCTTTCTCATAATACCATAACTACTCAAACAACGTCGAATCCTTAAGTGTGTCTCCCTACGGTTCGTGAATTATGCGACATGATCGAGACACTTCTCGAACAATAACCAATAGAGGAATCTGGAAATTCATATGGCTCCACATATTTCAACGATTACTTTGCGATCGAATGAACCACTTACATACGATACCAATTTCCCTTTGTCTCACGATATGTTACTTACCCAAGGTTATGATCGTGTATCTCTGCATACCTAGTTCAACCTTATTCTTGATAAGTACTCTTTTCTCGTTCCGTGATATGTGATCCCTTGTGACCAAGTCACATGCTTGCAAGCTAATTGGATGACATTCCGAGAGGGCCAGTATATATCTATCCGTCATGTGGATGGACAAATCCCACTCTTGATCCATGTGTCTCAACCAATACCTTCCAAACACTCAATGCCACTTTTATAACCACCCAGTTACGGTGTGGTGTTTGATGTCATCAAAGCATCCATCCAGTAAAGGTGATATGCATGATCTCATGGTCGAAGGAATTAGGTTACTATGTATCAGAAAGCATATAGCAATTGAACTAATGAAATGACTTGATCTTTATGCTACGCTTATCTATAGGAGTATGTCCACCATATCATTCTCCTAATGATATGATCTTGTTGTTGATAACATCTCAATGTTCATGATAGGGAAACCACAATCATTAATCAACCAACAAGCTAGTGAAGTATAGAGGCTATACTAGGGACTTCAAATTAAGTTTACAAAACACACAAGTATCAATGTTTCCTTGTTAATACTATTATAGCATGAATGTAAACATTTATCATAAACACAAAGATATAATAATAACTATATTTATTATTGCCTCTAGGGCATATCTCCAACAGATCCTACAATTTCAAGAGTGTGCAAGTTTTGCATGATCGTGATTGTTAATTGTGTGCTAACCGTGACGTGTCCAAGATAGTGCACACTCTCCAGGATAAAGGTTTTGGTGTCTTCCCACCATTGAGCACCGCTTAGATCCTTCAGCCTACTAATGGTGAGCCACCTAACCCTTCACTTCCTAGGGTGATTGTACACCCGAGTGTGGATACTGTTGATGGCTGTAAAATACAACCATTTTTATCCGTGTTTAACAAGATATAAGTCAAGTTTTTGATAAAATCTCTCTCCAGCCTTTCTACTAATCACTAATTATTGTGTCGATGTGCAAATCCTTCTCTTTATTTTTCACCTTGTAGGAATGGACACTTTTATGGGAAATCAAGGGTATTTAATGAAGAATCATTTTTTATAATTTCCCCAAGTCAAAGAGGCCATTGAGAAGCAATCAGTACCTTTAATGACCATGGGTACGAGCGGAGCCCCGCCATACCACCCGTCCGTACCTGGTGCTACCACCTCCGCCGAGTCAAAACCAGGAAACTTTGATGAAGGCATCTATATATAATTCGCATCAGAGTCGCTCCAAACCCTAACGCATTAGAAGACATTCGCAAAAAACACATACGAGGAGACGAGTTCCACCTCAGAGCCGCTACCATCACCGTCATCACCATAGTCATCCCTCCATCTCTATTCCCCTCCACAATCATATCCATCTAATTGTAATCTTAATCTCATCGCAATTGATGACATTGTAAGGCTATTCAATATTTCTCTTAAGAATATTTATACAATATTTATGATTGTTAATCTAATCATGAGTGACTAGTCCTGACGGACTGTGGTCTGAGGCCAAGCCTAGCAGTGATTTGTTCATCTCTTTATATGGGAATATTGTGTTGTGATTGTAATAGTGGATATGTATTTGTATCATTGTCTCTTACCTCAATATAAGGACTCGTAAGGTACCTAAGACATCAAGGATTGATAAATTTAACGAGATGAGATGAGTGGCAATCTGCAGCTATGCGTGAAACCCAGTAAAAGTAAAGGGCGTATAGTAGTTATTTGAGATCGATTTGGGAATCACGACGATGCCACTATTTGTCGGTGATAATTGGATTAATGCCGGTATCCCACATGTGTATTATCCCATATTCCAACCTATGGAGGCCTCGATGTCCATGACTTGGAGGCCCACATCCATAAGATCTCAACTGACCTGACCTGTCGGGCTGCAAAGCGGCTCTCCGGAGGACCCCAAAGACCATTCGTGCATACAAGGGAGATCAACGATCGATTTAACGTGCAAGGCAAGATGAACACTTGTAGTGACTAAGAGAAACTCTTACATCATCAATGACTATATATACTGGAAGATGTTCACCTGAAGAGGACACGCCATAATCGCCCATGACATAGCCTAGCCTTAGTCATTAGCCCTAGATTCACCTATTCTTGGTTGGTACTCTTATAAACCCATCTTGTAGACACTTTTGTACGATCTGTCAATCACCTTATGAATAAATTCTGGAAGAATCCTCTGTATTATGTCTTTGTCTTTGTCTTTGTCTTTGTCTTTGAGATCCAAACCTGTTAACACGAGCCAATTGCTGAATAGATAAATTCTCTTTAGATCTTTGAAAGCGAGTCTGCTGTGGGATCGTGAAAAATATCCTTCGACAGTTGGTGCACTAGGCAGGGGGTTGCTTGCGGCATGTTAATGGGATCATCGATAAGGATGTCCACCGCGGTGTCAACGAAGCAATTAGAGTCTCGCCTGACCCAAACCCTAGCACACATGATTATGGAATTCAAAGCCAGTGCACGGGGGCTCCATGCCCGATCTACGGTTACTACCTAGAAGAAATGGTATAACAAGAATGTCCAACATACGGTTCTCCCATCCTAGGAAAGCCGAGCAGTGCACCGCCCAGGCAGCCCGGGCGACCATGCTAGAGGTCTCGACTCATAGTGCGACCTTCGCACGAGGCGCTACTCGATCCTAGAAGAAGAAGGATGCCATGCATGGCAGATCTGAATGTTAAGGCGAGCTTACGATGCCCTGCCCCATACCCGTGTGAAGAAGAATCGGCCATACAACAAGATGATGCTCCTATTAGGATGTGTCGGGGAAGACGGACCCCTTCCCCTGCTTCGAAGTGGGATGCCTAGGGTGCCCGGTCGCGTCCCCTAGCCAGGAGGACAAGGACAATACTAGGGATCAGGGCCATCACGACCTTCGAGAGAGGAGTACATGTAGATAATCTCGAGATGGAAGAAGATAGGGGAGCGCTACGCGCCCCCCGGGGGATAACTCCCCCTGATCCCCCGGGTCCGCTGCCCGCCATGTGTCCCCTAAAACAGACCTAAATCCCGTTTTTTCTACAAAACAACCCACTTTTTCTACAGATAGTCCCTCTTTTGCTACATGTAGCAAAAAATGGTCCGACCCAGAAAATAGAACAGACAGATGAGACCTCGTCGGAGAGTTCGCCGGAGACCTCGCCGGCGACCTTGAAGCAAAAAGTTGTGCTAATGTAGCAGATCCGACCTCGCCGGAGACTTTTGTCGATAGACCTCGTCGGAGACCATGTAGCAAAAACTTTATGCTATTGTAGCAAAACCATAAAACATATGTAGCAAAAAAGTCCTACTATAGCAAATCTGATATCGTCGGAGATCTCGTAGAAAAACAACAAAAGAATTTGTAGCAAAACCCGATGCCACTTGTAGCATCGCCGCCAGCTGCATGTAGGAGCCTCGCAAACCCCATGTAGCAACCCTGGACGCCATAGGTAGAAACGACGTTGGCAGTAGATAGCAGCATCGTTGGGCTTCAGTAGCAATGTAGGTGGCGTTCGTGTAGCTAGGGAAAAGACGGCAACACCATGAGGGCATGGAGGCGTAGCTCCGACGAGGTAGACGTGGCGGAGCTCCGACGAGGGCAGGGAGGCCCAGCTCCGATGAGGTAGGCGAGGCAGCGACCCAACGACTTGGCGGCGACACTCTGGCAAGGGGTAGGTAGGCGCAACTGCGACCCATCGACTTGGAGGCAGCACTCCAGCGAGGGGTAGGTAGGCGCAGCGGCGACCCAGTGGTGCCTTGGCGTGTGGAGGCGCAGCGACCTGGTGGCGGCCCGACGGTGGCGCTCCGGCGAGGGGTTGGTAGGCATGGCGACACTTCTGCAAGGGGTAGGTAGGAGCCCTAGCGGCAACCCGACATGGAGGTGCGCGCGCAACGACGTCCATGAGAGCGAGCGGTGTGCGCGTGGTGGGAGCAAGGCAACGCGACCCGGGGGATCGGTATCATTTCCCAAGAAGATAGGCTGCGAGAAGTGTTGGTTCTCCGACGCGCTGGGCACCCCCGAATTGATAGGGGGTAGGCCTGGACTTTCCGAAGCATGGGAGCATGAGCACAGCCAGCTCCGTCGCTCGGGGTCCAACTAGACCTCTTCGCCAGGTTCCGAGTAACTTAGACATATGCGGGTGGATGGATCCTACTTGCGCAACGAACAAAGGATAACTAGTGTGGATTCCACAAAAGCATCTCTCACGAACAGAACCGGTATAGGACAGTGTGCCATTGGATCGAGTTGAAAACGGAGCACGGATGCTTCAAGCCTTGTGTTGACTTGATAGAATATGATGACTCTGGGATGATCCTGAAGTCCCCTACAATCCACCTACTTACGATCTCAACCACCTGTGGACCAGGTCTATAACGACCCAGGTGGACGCTGATATCGCGCGCACCACCACGCTCGAGACCGATACGCCGGCCCGCTCGTCTTGCCGCCAGCCGGCCGAAACCTCCGAGCAGAATCCACCATCCTTATTTTTGTCACATTGCCAATGTACGAATTTGATGAGGTGTAGCAAGCCCAACGACAGTTGTGAGAACTATTTCATCAAGAATTCCGACCTACATGTAGGTCCCTCTGTACACCAAGTACATCTGGGTTGCGCCACGAGCGATCCTGACAAGGACACCTAGGAGGTCACCCTGCCTATGTCCTTTGGGGAAACAAGAAACTTTGTTACCAGATTCTGCACTTTTGAAGTGGTGGAAAAGCCGACATGATAACTTGTCATGCTTGCGCAAATGCAACTCGCTCAGTTAAGCGTGGCTCAAGACCACCAGAATCGGACCATCACCCTATCTAGGATCAGGGGCGCCATCTGGATAACCGAGGACCAGCCTCGGAGTGGAGCCGAGACGAGACGTTGGATGCCTAAGGATTCACAACCACTTCGCGGCCCCGTTATGGGAGGTCGACGCCTGGGGGGGGGGGGGTCCCTCTTTTCCAAGGCCCGCATCCAAAAGAGCTCTCGTGGAGTACAACTCCCAGGCATGGGAGTTCAACACGAGGGCATGCCACCGCGTCTGTCCCGAGATCACGGCTGGGAGGATGACGACGCCCGATAGAGGCAGATAAGAGTAGCAGTTTAAGGGAATGACATAGTTCAAGCACCTAAATGACATATTTCAAGCACAAATGACATAGTTCATCCACAAATGACATGGTTCAAACACAAAGGACATAGTTCAAACACAAATTTTAGACTTGTTGTGCATCTTCATTAGAGTCTTGGATGATGGTGTTGCCGGTTGAATCTCCATATGCTTCTTTGGTAGACGGAGATGGATCAACCAAGGAGGCCATGAATCCTCCTGGTGGTGCTCCCATGTCACCCATGGCGCCTTGCCCACTCATCCCACCCATGCTTCCAATAACCATGCCTCCATAGGCTCCAAATCCTCCCGGCGGTGCTCCCATGCCTACAAAGCCTCCCGCTTGTGCTCCCATTCCTCCATAGACTCCCATGCCTCCATAGCCCGGCGGTAGTGCTCCAAAGCCTCCCATGCCTCCCATGTCTCCCATGCCCCATACCTCCCATGCTTTCGAAGCCTCCCATGCCTCCGTAGCCACCAAGTGGTGCTCCATAGCCTCCCACGCCTCATAGCCTCCCGGTGCACTCATTCCTTCATTTTGGGCCTTCGTGAGGTTTTCCAACTTTCTTTTTTTTCCAACACTTCGTCGCGAGCAAGGTTGATGTACTCCGTTTGCCTCTCATCCATGTTTGAGGTGTGCATGAAAAAGAGCTTCCTCTCTTCGTCCAATAAGCGTTGATGCTCCTCATTGGCCATCTTCTTATCCTCCATTGGCACCCTCTTCTCCTCGCCGGCCTCCAACCTCTCCTCCAATGCCACGCGCCGCGCCTCGGCCTCCTTCTTGCCCTCGTTGTATTCCTCCCTTGCCTTGGCCATCTTCTCCATATCTTTCGCTATGTCATCATCACCGGCCTTCTTCCCCTTCTTTGGCGGCCCTCCTTCCAAGCGGAGGCCTTTTGGTAACCGAGTGAGGAGTGGAGCTTATTCTCTTTCTATCATCACCACTCGAATCATCATCGTCAGTGATGGTTGCCTCCACAGTTGCTTGTTGCACCAAAAATGTTGGCACATCAACTCTTCCACGGTTCTTCCACTTCTCCTCATTCACGAGCACGTCGTAGCAATGGTGCAAGGTAAATGGCTTGGAGAGGATTTTCTTGCCCTTCTTTGTCTTGTTCCCCTCATACCGGTACATGCCTTGACCCATGGTGTTCTACATTGTAGTAGAAATGAGCAAAGAACACATAAAACATATGCACATGTCAACATAATAGTAGAACACAATGCAACAACTTACCATATCAACATCATTGGTGCCACTTGGGTTGATATCATCAACCGTCTTTTGCACATTTTCCCACCTTGAACAATCTTGGTTGATGACCGGCCATCGGGACCGAAGAGAGCGGTTGGTGCGACGAACTCCACTTTTGTTGTTGGCTGTCTTTTGCACACTTGCCCACCAGAGAGCGGTTGGTGCGACGAACTCAACTTTTGTTGTTGGCATCAAAGTAATCCTTCATCCTTAATTAATATGTGTCTCTACTTTGGTCGGTGCCAACCGTAGGATCCATACCAATCTTCAACCAAGTCTTGCAAAGCAACACGTCCTCATCTATGGTGTAGTTTTCCTTCCTACCCCCGGTGCTTCCACCATGCCCTCCCCGTCCTCATCCACGTCCTCGTACTCCTCCTCCACCGCCTCTTCATCCATCGCATTTTCATCTTCATCTTGCCTTTGAGAAAAATATGAACCGGCAACCTCCATAGTCTCCGAGAAACTATCGTTATCGACACTACAATTAACGTAAATGTTACAATCCTACTATGACACTCGCATGTATGTCAAAAAAACAACAAAAATAATAATTTGTACCTAGTTGCCATTTCATCGAGCACGTTGCGCGTGGCGACGGCGGCCGCGGTTGGCGCCCGTCGAGGAGCCGGTGGAGGCGGAGCGGAGGTGGGAGGCACTTGCTGGACCGCTACAGCCTGCGCGCGGTGAGCCGTGGCGCCGTTCCGCGGTGCCTTCGGTTTGGGAGGTGGACCCGCCCCCGCCGCGCTTCGTGGTGCTCTTTCCCCTCGGTGGAGGACCGATGGGCGGCAGCGCTACGCCGTTGCTTGTCCGCGGTGGCACGAAGAGGGCGCGAGTGGCGGCCGACCCCGCAGCGGCTCCACCGCCAGGGTTTGGCGCGGTCGCTGGCGGGATTGCGCCGGCACCGGCGCCGGCGGCGGGCGGGACATAGTATGGAGGGGTGGGATGGGTGCTGGAGGAGCCGTCCATCGCCGGAGTTGCACGGACGTCCGCACGAAGGAGAAGGCGGAGGGGAGAGGTCGCGCGCGCGGGGGATTTTTCCGAGCGGTTGGTTCTCCCGTGCATCGCCAGCGATAGCGCGCGCTGTAGCCGGAGCCGGATATATTGCGCTCTGAATAGCGCAAAATGCAGCGCCGCTAAAAATTTGCAGCGCGTGGTAATTTAGCGCATTTGCTAGAAGAGGTTTGCAGCGCGTGGAGTTAAAAAAGAAGTTATTTTAGCGCTGCACTATTTTGACGTCTCCGCTGGAGATGATGCTCTAATGAACTTATCATTCCAAGTTGGCAGCTTCCTAGCGCACTTGTCTTCTAGACGTTGGAAGTCAACCCGCTTAAATTAGCTAGAGCAACAACCTTCACATTACGAACTCTGAGTAAGAGCATCTCTAGTCGTGTCTGTAAAATCTCGTCCCGTAAATCGCGAGTACAGGTCGCGGAAAAATGGTTTTACCGTTCAAAAACTCGCGACGCATAACGCAGCGAGTTTCCGAACGGTAAAACTGGCAGGATATATGTCCATTTCATGTCACAAATTTCAGCAAAACACAACATAAATTTAATAAAACAAATAGTCACGCACAATACAAGATTATTCAAATCAAATTACAACAATTGTTTCAACGAATTAAACAAATAGTTCAAAACCGGCCAAACATAGGCCAAGTTATTGCGACAAATCCACAAATAGTACAAACAGCCCAAACATAGGCCAAACACAAGTTCTACTCATTGACGGCCATGCCTTGCCCAGTGGTGATCGATGAGGTCTTTCTGGAGCTGCGAGTGGGTTTCTGGGTGTTCAATAGCCCTGTAGGAATCAAGAAAAGCTTGGAGACTATCGGGGTTCCTTTGTGGAATCACTCGGCTCCCCACATTATCATAGAAGCACTCCAAGTTCAGGTCTCTCTCATCCTCAATGATCATGTTGTGAAGAATAACACAACATGTCATTATGTTCTTGAGGGTTTTAACATCCCAGAACCTCCCTGGACCTCTCACAACTGCAAACCTAGCTTGAAGAACACCAAATGCTCTCTCAATATCCTTCCGGGCTGCCTCTTGTGCATTGGCAAAAACAGCTTCTTGCCTTGTTTCAGGTTTATGAATTGTCTTCACAAAAGTTGCCCAATCTGGATATATTCCATCGTCTAGATAGTAGCCCATTGTGTAGTCATTGTTGCCAACTTTGTAGTTGCAAGAAGGTGCAGTTCCTTGGACAATCCTTGCAAAAAGAGGTGATCGGTGCAGCACATTGAGATCGTTCAATGATCCCGGCAAACCAAAGAATGCATGCCAAATCCATAGATCTTCTGATGCCACGGCTTCAAGGACAATAGTTGGATCGCGACTCTTGACGCAGTATTGCCCTTGCCAAGCTTTCGGGCACTCTTCCACTTCCAGTGCATACAATCCACACTCCCAAGCATGCCTGGCCAACCCCTCCTTTCATTCATCTCCATCAGCTTGTTCGTATCTGCTTCGTTGGGAGCTTGCAGGTACACCTCCCCATACAGCTTGATCACCAGCTTGGCAAATCGCCTAACGGATTCTATGGTAGTGTCTTCGCCAATGCGAAGATACTCATCACAGTAATCAGCAGGTACTCCATACGCAATCACACGCATAGCTACAGAGATCTTCTGGTACGTGCTAAACCCTAGCTAGCCCGTGGCGTCTCTCCGACGCTGAAAATATGGGGATTTGGCCTTGCACTCTTTGACGATTTTGACGAACAATTCTCGCCGCATCCGAAATCGTCTATAGAAGAGATGCGGGGGATAGGTGGGTACCTCGACGAAATAATCTTCCATCAGTGCTTCGTGACCGCGCCACCGATTCCGGGGGAGAATTATCCTCCCTGGCACCGACCCATGACGCCTGTTCAACAACCTCCACCTATCTTCAAGCTCCTTCACGGCCAGGACGACCGCCAGGTGCTCCACATCGTCGTCCTGGAGGATGTCGTCGATGTATGAGTCAGAGGAGGAGGAAGAATCATCGAAAAAAACAGCTCACTCTCGCTCATTGATGAACTCATCTGATGCAAGCACGAATAGATCCGTCACCGACCATGTAGCCGGAAATTGCCCGTCAAGGTTGAAGGAGGCCATACCTTGGCGGTTAACGGCGGCCGCGGCGGTCAACTCCGGCGGTGGGAGCTCGCAGAAGCCCGCAGAACGGCTGATCTTGTACCGGAATGGAAGGATCTGACGGCCTATCTGCTGGGCGGAGGCTAATCGCACCGGAAAGGAGGGGCGGCGCGGCGTGGATCTGCGGCGGCGCTGCGAGGAGGCGGAGAGAACGAGGAAAGGGGAGGGGAAGATTCAGCGCGCCACGCGAATAGGGTTCTGGCTCGGGTTGGCCTATCAGACGGAGTATGTACCGGCCAAGCGGGGGGTTTCTCCGTTGCCCTTAAAAAAAAGTAAGGGCTGACACCTTTTACGGCTCGACTAGGTCGATAAATTTCTCGCCGCACGGTAAAATAGCGGTTATTTTACAGTTTCCGGCCTTTTACAGACACACTAGAGATGCTCTAATTACTCTAACTTGTGCCGATACCGCACGTATAGTGATTCCAATTACAGCTCGTGAACTTTGGTTTGAAGAGCAACAGCATATTACACACCAAATGTATTTTTATTTTTTTGAAGTACACACCAAATGTATTTGGAAGACCCACAGCTGTTTTTCCACTATTGCATGCGCAAGAAGCGTTCACTGGGTTACGATTGGGGGAAAAGATCATGGCAGAATGCAAGAGGTGGGCTTGCGCGGAAGTTTCGGTGTAGAGACTGATCTGACGAGGATTCCATCCAGTGCATGCCCAGCGGCGCATCGGTCACGGCATGTACGTACTACTGAGTACTAATGTTTTTGTCAGACACGACGATTTTGGGTCTCCCTCGCGAGACGCGCTTTGGGTCGCAGTCTCACCTGTAGGCTGTATCATGGAAAAGGGACGGGCTCGTCGATTTTACCTTCCTCCGCTGAGTAACGCAACATTACGCGGGTAATTCAGGGATGCTCGTAGCTGTTGCAGCAACTCTCTCGCCTGTTTCCACACCTACTACGCGGTCTGGCGGTCATTCCCTGTCTTTCGTAGCTAGCTAACCGGTAGTGTGCGTACAGGAAGGAATTTGCCACTGCTGCGGCACTGCGTTGGCTCGTCGTCCTGGGTGATAAACCCATGTACTACTGATTGATTGACAGAGTTTAATCCCAAACCAGTCATGTGTGTGCTCGTGTTTTCTTTGAACCACAGTCCAGACTTGCTGCAGCGTGATTGTTGATCTCTGCATGTTTTCGACCGGATGTCACGGTTAAAACTGTATATTCAGGAATGAGATGATTCAACGTTGATCAGTAAACAAAAATGTTCTCCATCCGTGTCCTAAAATATGTGGCTTGAGCTTCTCTAGGTTTCTAGCTCGCTCCTTGCCGCCCACCCGCCATCATCTCCGCCTAGGGGCGGAGCTAGAATGAGCCCAAGACCTGTGCTAAACAATCTTAATGATGCTAATTATCTCTATTTTTATATTTTTAGTCTTGAAAATTAACACTATTCTTTGCAGTGCAGCCGTCCGGCCGGTGCTACGGCACCCGTAGCACCATGCACGGATCCGTCCCTGTCCCCGCTGATCTCTGTTCACCCAAGCCATTTTGCCCCCGCCGCGCCGCCCTAGCGTCCGCATGGACCCAACAACACAGCCGCATGTCTGATGTGTTTTCCTGCAGCCCCCTCCCACTGCTTCGCGAGCTTCTGCCGCTGCCCGAGATTCTTCTGGAGCTACCCGACCACCAGCTCCGATCGCAAAGATGGTCGCGGTCATATGGAAGAGGCGGGGCAACCACAAGGCACAAGGTACAAGTAGGAGTCTCGGGGCCTGTGTCGTCGTCGTCGTCCCTACTGGGGATGGGAAAACCAGTCCCCTCCAGCGCTCGGCCGAAATCCACGCTGCATAGGAAGAAGAAGGCTTCCGGGTGCAACAAAAATCCAACCCTTCGATAGGGACCTCCGGCATTGTCGGTGACACGACCGAGGTAATTTCCCCCTTCTCCCTACCCCTCAACAAATTCTGGATGAATTGGGGATGAATTAGTTATGTTTATTTCGCTCGTGTAGTTTGCATTCCGTGGCGTGCTCGTATGTATGTTGACGACGAATGAGGTCAACATCACACGGTTCCACTTGATCATTTTGATGCTGGCTACGGTGGCGATTATGAGTTTGTGGGTAATAATGAGGAGGTGGGTTCCGAGGAGAATGGGGAGGCGGATGATGAGGTGGAGGACATTTTCGATGCTGCTCAAACGGCTAAGAAAAAACTTGAGCTCAAGGAGATCAAGGCGAGGACCGAGGACATGCACAGGATGAGGATGCGCACGTCACCCCGGCGGTTGCTGCGCGCTGCCAGTTGATGGCTCTACTGCGCCGGTCACTTGAGGATGCGCTAGTAGGAAGCCCTCATGCCACGCTGGTCGGCTCTATCACGTGCTCACTCCCATCTGGTCATCTCTCTCGTACCGAGCTGCATCGGCGCCATCAGAGGAGGTAGAAGGGTATTTTTTTTGTCAAATCTGCCCAAATCTAGAAAGTTCAACCAAGTCTAATCCTTCTCCGAAACTAATTCGGAATCTGACCCTTGTGGTCGGCGCCATTTAAAATGAAGCAGAAGTTATACAGGTCGGCGTCAAGATGAAGCAGCTGGGAGGTAAACTAGGGAGGTCGGCGTCATTTTAAACGGAGCCGACGCCGGCGCGCCGTTTTAAACGGAGCCGACCTCCTTCAGGTCGGTTTTCTGTTGTGTGCGCCGACCTGTACAACTTTGACGTCATTTTAAACGGTGCCGACCCTAGGGGTACAATTCCGAATTAGTTTCAAGAAGGGTCAGACTTGGTTGAACTTTCTAGATTTGGACAGATTTGACAAAAAAAAAAAAAACGGTAGAAAAGGATCAGCGAAGCCGTTGCGTGGAGACAGCCTGCTGGGCTGCACTCGGGTGAGGTGGCCAACCCTGGATAGCCAAAAAGGCCCAGGGACAGGCTCATTTCGCCTCAGCCCACCTTCCTCCCATCTCTTCCCTCACGAAAAAAACCCTCCTCCGATCTCCATCAACCGCCGTGCTTCCTCCTTCCAACCAGCCACGCCGCCGCGCGCTGCCTCCCTCGACTCCGGCATCTGGTCCGGTCCGTGCGCGTACGCCACCCTCCTCGCCTTTCGTTCCTCTGCTCAGGTGAGCCCTTCGCAGTTCCCGGCCCAAAGGTTTCTCCCGGTAAACAATGTTCCCCGCACGCTCTTCCCTCTCTCCTCCCCTTCGCGGCCAAACCCTAGTGTCTGCGACGCAGCTTCCCGCCAAGGGCCACCGGCAGTTGCAGTAAAAATTTATTTTGGAGGATGCGCTTGGATGCTAGACTAGGTTTTAGTCATTCCGGTGCGCTACAGACATTTCGACAGATGGAACGTAGGGAATATTCAGACGTATGACTTGGTTTCATCAGTTTGAACTGAAAATTTGGGGCTCCTTGGCTTCTTAAGGGTATAGCCAAATTTGTGGATATTATCTCGCTTTATAATATTCCTATGGGTGCTCCTTGGTTCTAAGCATATCTGGTATATCAAAATCTAACTATATATTCCTCTGCTTCATTTGCGGATGCTTGATTGTGTTTGTGTGTGATACTATGGCATATTGACATGTGGGGGAGACAATTGCATTCTAGCTTCTTCAAAGAGTTATATTCCGATAGCCTGTAAAATGTTCTGGTGAAGCCATGGAGTCCAGATCTTCTGTATCTCATGGACCGTGCTCTGGAACTCCATAATCGACATTGGGTTTGTTTTCTTGTAACGGCATTTTTTTTCTTCTGTGAAACCTTTCATGGTAGCAAGTGAATAGACTGATAAAATATGCCGAATCATTGCATTTACGTGACAGTGTAACCTCACGTCAATTCAGTTAGTTTTCATCTAGCTATGTGTTCATCTGTGCATTGGATTTCAAGATTGATTTTAGTTTAAGCCAGTGTGGTTGTCAACTTTGTATGCATACCTCTACTTAATTACATGTTTCTAGCCACGGTTGATTCTTTTCCTGTATGTCTATCCATCAAGATGGTTGTGGTGAATTTAGTAGGACCTCCTGTTGTGGTGAATTCCAAGTACCAGGACTAAATCGAGCTACCCAGACAAGTACATGGACTAATGTTGTATTTTGCAACATTTGTATTTGTTTTTTGCAATTTGTACATGGATAAAATTCGGCAAATTCTGAGTACGAGGACTAAATCAAGCTAGCCTGACAAGTAGAGGGACTGTTACTGTATTTAACTCTTCTTATATCCTCTGTTACCTGATATTGATTCTGAAATGCATCTCTAGCAGAGGCAGTTGCTCTTGGCATAATGGAAGGACTAGCTGATGACCAAGTTACTTTGGGCCCTCAAGATTCTTATCCAAACAGCTCAACTGCATCTGCGGATACTACTAGCAGCAGCTCGCAGCATGTTGCAAAGCTCCAGAAGCTGCTTTATCGGAGAATGCTGATCGGGGTGAACGATGGACGCTATTTCCTTGGGTTGTTTCAATGCATTGACAAGCAAGGGAATATAATCCTTCAGGACTCAGTGGAGTATCGGAGCGCGCGCCATTCTTCTTCGGTTCCAATGGAACAGCGGTTCCTCGGGCTCATCCTGATTCCAGCGGCTTGCCGTTCATCGTGCCATGTTGATTGCTTTATTGAAGAGCAGATGTCCCTACTGTCCTTGGGCACGTGAATGATGCTTCTGGTTTTTCTTTGTTCCGAATCTGTGTCTGGAAACCTTCGTACTGTGACTTTATATGTAATCAATCCTTTCATATTGGAGATTCCCTGCATTTCTTTTTGTTATTTAAGCTGGAATCCATTAGGTAAGCAGGTAATCTCATTTCACTTCCATAAAACAAAATAGTGCTATACTGCTAGTGCTTAAATATTCTGCCAGTGTCAATGAACAGGATTCTGTACATTAAGATTTTGTACATTAAGATTTAACCCTAATAAATGCATACATGATCTCAGTGTAAATGTGCATGAATCACGATAACTGTTAAATGTCTTGTAGTGAATTAACACTTGCAATTCTGGAAGTAGTCGTACAGGGGAGTGGTAACAAAAGTATTGTAAACAAAAATGAAATCTCTGCACTACCATGTTCCAGTCTCACATTTACATAATACTGCATATGAAGCAAATCAAGGGCTGCTAGCCCTAAAAAAAGTTTACAGCAGTTGCTTTGACAATCCTACCGAAGTTTGTATTTTCTCTGATATAAAAAACATACAGCTAATGAACACGTGTGCCATCAAGCCATTTCAGAGACGGACTGAATGTCGTCACAACAGTCCTGAAGTTGTCGACAACTGCATTTCCTATGATTTCAAGCTGCTCCAAGTTCACAGATTTGAAGAACAGTATGGCGTCCCAGAATTCCTCCACATCAATGTTTTTCCTTTCGGCACTTTTCAAAGGCTTCACATGGTTGGACTTTGTGTGAAAACGGAGATGAGCAGATATACCGCGTAGTGTCAATCGGGCGAGCTCCAATTTTTTGATTAAAAGACAGGTTCATCGCTTTCGGAGAAATTATCTTCGTCAGGGGTTCAAGTGATGTGAAACTACTGATCTGGTGTTGCTGATGTTCAGGCACACAAGCTGCTGCAAAGCCTCCAAACCTGAAAAGATCAAGAATTTAGTCTTTTGTAGCCATTACACCGTACTCAAATTACACTGATAATAGCCCACAACTTGAGCAAAATATCTATGAAGATAGCAATTAGTTTGATCGCAGGCACCGGACTCCTATTACACTAATCAATATCAAAATGCTTCTGAAATACAGACAAGAGTTAAAGACAATCTGCAGAGTTGCACATGGTTTAATGGAGCTGAATTCAGTTTCAATTGGACTGAACAGTACTTCGTGAAAGTCTCCATACTGCATGTCAACTGCAGGAAAACGACAAGTTAGATAGCAGCACATTCTATGCTACATCCTGTGTTCCATAATGTAGCATGTTTTGGCAAACTAAATTAGTTTGGCAAAAGACACTATATTATGGAACAGAGGGAGTACAAAGTAAGGCCCACTCAATGATGATGATAACATGAACGAAACATCTTTTATGTAAAATTTGCAAAATGCTAACTAATCATACTCCACCCTTTTCATTAGCAATATTAAACTTCTAACTTGAGTGATCGTAGTTCAAAAAGGTGTTAAAACACCACATGATTGGTCACAATTAGATAAGCTCAGACTCTTTTCAGAGCAACTCTCGAAATAGGCTTTCGCCCCGCTTTATAAATAAAGCCACATCGGCCGAACAAGATACATGGTGATGGGGAGACCCCTTACAACAGATCAAAATAAGCAAGAAAAAACAGGAAGGTCAACACTTGCCACCGGGATAACGAGCAAAGACCACAGAACCGAGACTCCAGCGGCCCCAAGAGGGTAAAGACATGCTGTGCCGCCGCCGAGACCAAAGGTCAAAGGTTTTCACCCGGAGTCCTATCGCGGAGAAGGTAGCCGCCACGGCGCCCCCAAGAGGGTAACGATACCCGCAGGCACCGCCGCCGTAGGTGCCGAAGCACTGAGCTTTCGCCCGGAAAAACCTTCGATGCCGCTCCCCGTCTTCCGTCATGCCCGCTATCCCCAAGTGAGGCCTCCGCCACACGATCTGGGGGCTGCCGGAGCCAACGCCGACAACACCAAGGACCCCCAACAGCCGCTCCGCGCCATCCACATGACCGAGGAGAGGAGCCACCACCGCCGCCGCGTCGCTCGCCGAAGAGCCGTCCGCGCAGCCCACCTTCCGGAGCCGCCGCCCCGGCATCCACGAACTCGAGCTCAGACCACAGCGGCGCATCGCCATTGAACAAGGCGAGAGAGACCAAGCCGCGGTCGGCGGCGGGCGGTAACCTAGGGAGGATCGCCTCCTCACCCACGGTGAGCCGTGGTGAGTGCCGACGGTGCGCAGCGGTGCCACTCAGACCTAGATCAGGCCCAGATCAGGCCCGGCCCGCCGGCCAGGCCCGGTCGGGCCGGCCCAAGCAGCTCCGCCGCTGCTGCGGCGAGGCCACCACCGCCGCCAGCGACCGTGCCTCACGCCACGTCGCCATCCCGCGGCCGAGCCGCCATGCCCGCCGCCACCAGATTCGAGCCGCGCCGCCACCGTGGACCCTCCCCGAGGTAGCAGCCGCCACCGCCCGGAAGCTCCACAGCCGCGTCGCCCGGGGACCAGCCGCGCCGCCGTCGAGCTCGTCGCCGTCACCGATGCGCACCGCCGCCAGCCGCGCTCCCCCGCGAAGAGACGCCGGCGCCGGGTAGAAGAGGACCCGCCGCCCGGCACCGCGGGCTTTGCGGGCGGCGGCGCGCGCGGGGAGGAGGGAGGGGAGAGGTGGCGGCGCCTGCCTCGGTCGCCTCGCCCAGCGACGGCGAGCGAGGCTTTTTCTCCAATTGAGCTTTCAGAGCAACTCCGGTTATGAGAACCAAAACACAACTTGTAACTCAAATAGATAGATTGCACGTTTTTGTTCTAAAGTTCAATTGGTTGGAAAAAAATTCTCACTAGACTTTGTTCTTCAAGGTTAAATCTAAAGTATCTTTGCGGTGCAATTGGCTTCCTGGGGGTCTTACCACCGTGCTACTATCATGTTAGTAGAACAGTTATTTGTGAGACTGGACACACATACTGCATTTGATTTAAAAGGTTGAACCACCTTTATCAATGGCTCTGGAGAGAACCTAGCGTACAAGGAAATTTGTGCCTCCTTCAATGAGGGGGAGATTCTTCTCACAAAAATACCAAAATCCATGGCTTTTTTTCTTTTCCAACCCATGGCACTATTACAAATGCATAAAAACATGTGATAAACCTTTTCATGCCATATGCAAATGTAATTTTGCTATAGTTAAAGTAAGGACTTAGTTAACTTACTATGACCTCAATAAAAAAAATATGAACTGAATATTTGACCTCTGTAATGGGGTTAACATAGTCATTGTGTATTTGTGTTCATCAAGTACATGGTGGATAGCTAAGGTGTTAGGAAGCCAAGTAAAAATAACTTTTTGGATGTTGTAAAATTGCATTATGAGCCATTACATGCTTTTCTTTGTTGATTAACAGTTAACGCTAAATGGCCACACATTATTCTACATGATTTTTGTTGTTGTCTATCAGTTATTCTATCGGGGGCACGGCGGAACCGTCGCCGCCTCAATTATCCCTTCGCTGCCACCGGAGAACGCCGGCGGGCTAAGCCTGGCCGGCCGACGGTGGCGACGGGGCTACCTCCTCGCGTGGTGGCCTCTTCCCCGTAGGGAGCCCCTTGGGCGCTCGATTGGTTGTCGCCCCGAAGGCGATCTGATGGCGGGGTATGAAAGCCGGGGTGGCGGCCTCGGGTTTTGATGGCGGTTCTCTCTCGGCGGATGGTGACGGGGGTCGCATCTGCTGGCAGGGGCGCGGTCCTAGGGTTTCTCTCACGCCAAGATGAAGATCTGCCTTTAGCTTGTTTTCATATATCAGATAGCAGTGTCGTGTTTCGGAAGGCTCCGTCGGCGAACTCCCATGGGCTCATGCCTGGAGATTGCTGGAACGGATGGGATTCGGTCGCGCGCAATCATTGTTTTCTGATCGTTTGGTTTCAGAGGGAGCGAAGCGAAGCTCTGCAGTCTGTTGCCATCGTTGAACATGTCTTTAGTTTCATGGTGAAGTCACTGTGCAGAGAATGTCATGGAAGCCAAGATTTGTGGACTAGCTATGGTGGCTCGAGTCCTGATGGCGATGAGGAATTGCTTGGTGATTCGTGAATTGTAGCAGCGGTATCGGAAAGTGAGGGCAGTCTTACCTTGCAGGGTGAAAATCCAAGGTCTGGCGTTAATTGATTGTGCCTGGCAATGACCTTGTTGAAGGCATTGTTTTGTGAGCGAAGACTCTTTCTAGGGTGAAAAACTATGATCTTTGATCTGGCGATGACGGTGCTTGTGCTCTGTTTCCTTCTTGAAGGTGTCGCTATTAGAGATGTTGGACTTCTGGTGTTGTTTTGGTGGGGTTAGTGTCGCTGCTACTACGGATCCAATCACTATAGTGGGACTTTTCTTTTTTTTTTAATTCTTTTTTCCTTTTTTTGGTTGTGTGTATTCGTATTGCCAATAGAGTATGCGTTATCGCAGAGGCTGGGTGTAATTGGTACCCGTGTGATACTAATATATGCTCATGCAGAAAAAATGAGTTAACTTCTATATATGCATATAGCAAAGTATCTACGATAGAAATCGAGGATTTAGAGAGCTTTACGCTTTTCATCTGAAAGATAAAGAACATATTCAAACTCTCATGCTTCCGCCTATTGTTATCAAGGCTATGACTGGTTCAGTTTCTTGAAATAGTTCACGGTTCCTCCCTGTATGCAAAACCCTTCCTCCCTCACGACTACTCGTGCTACTCTCAAACTCCACCACCGTACAAGTCGAGAGTGTAGCCGGGCATTAGAGCATCTCCACTCGGGTTTCCAGAACACCGTTTCCAGGGTGATTTTTCATTTGGACGCCAAAAATTGGTCTAGTCGCGTTCTCAGGACCCTGGTTCTGTCCGGATTTGGGACAACTTTCGTCCGAAATTTCCAGGCCGACCCCGAGGCACAGGGAATGCCCTGGGAATGCCGGACGAAGCAAAAACGGGTGTGAGCCAATCCTGTCGGCGAGACAATCCCATTCTCCACTTCCACTCGCCTCCCCTGCGGCGAAGAGCTCCCCCAGTTGTCCTGTCACCATGCCTTCGCCGGCGAAGCTTCATCACGCCGAGCCGTATCCACACCTGTAGATAGGCCCGTCGCCGCCCATTTTCCTCGGCCTAGGCCATCTTTCACCGCCCAAGCTTCGTCGTAGCTCGGCTTTGCTCTGAGCTCCCGCCACCTCGGCCTCCAAGTGTTTGGCGTTTTGCCGGTTCGGCCATGGACTCCGACGACGAGGAGATGTTCGCCGTGTTGCTGGAGGAGGAGAACGCCGCAGCCGCCGAAGATGCAAAGTATATGCAGATCCTCGCCTCTCTCGTCCGGTTGTACATGCAGACTGCAACACCGATAGAGACCTCTTGCAGAGCCTGATCACCAGGTGCCTCCAACCTGGGCTGCTTTCATCGCCATGCGTTAGGAGATCCGAGATCTGGTAGTGCATCAACAGCTGCAGGATGACCTGGTTGAGCACCTATGGATACGCAGGAGCAACACGTAGATACCGAGCATGAACTGGCCGAACTAGGCCAAAATATGTTGTATTGTCATTGTATGCCGGACTATGTTTAATTTTATTATGAACTATGTTAAATTAATGCCGAACTAGGACGAAATTTGCCGTGTATTGATATTATGCCGAACTATGCCAAAAACTGGTCGAATTTGAGCCAAATTTGGATGAAAAAAACCGACCTAGAAAGTCGGCTAGAAATACGAGTGGGGAAAGTGGACGCTCCCAGACTAAAAACTAACTCAATCCGACGCTATTTTGATCCAGCTTTCTTTTTGGGAACACCCAACGAGTGGAGGTGCTCCTACATCATGGCGACGGCATGCTCCGCGTTCTTCCTCTTGGTCAGGGTGGTCGCGTCTCTCGGCTTCATGGCCGTCCTGGTGCTCAGCGGTGTCTTCGGCACAACTAGGATCGCCGAGCCGCGATTCATGCCCAGCTACGCTATTGCCGACTGCGCCCCGCCTCCGCCGCCATCACCAGCCCCAAACAGCAACACCTTCGGCCAAAGCCTCCTCCTCGCCCTGCCCGCCATCGCCGCGCGCGCCCTCTGGATTCGCCTCCCTGCAGTCTGGCGGCGCCTACGTCCGTGGCCTCTGCCTTGGCGAATCCCCGGACAAAGACTGCCCCGTGTGCCTGGACGCGGCCGCCTGGAACCTCACCCGCTGTTTCGTCGGCACCAGCCGCCGCGCCGGCTTCTGGAGAAGCGAGGGCTGCTTCCTGACCTACGCACACACCTCCTCCTGGCGCGAAGACGCCTTTCGTCACGTCTTCTTCGCCGGCGCCCAAGACCCGAGAGACAGCCCCAATAATTGCCTCGACTAGGGGAGGCTCGTTGCCCTCGCGCAGTCCATGGCGTCGCGCGGCGCCGCCAACGTCTCGGGAGCGCAAGTCTCCGCGGATGCAGTCGATCTGCTGCCGGGCATCGCCAGGGGGAAGGCAATGATCCGCGTCTTTGGCGCTTGATGGCGAGGTCGCGGCTGAGTCGCGGCGGTGCTCGGGCGACTCGGCGCGACGGGTGCCCGTACTCTGGGCCTCGGCAGCGTGTGCGTCGTCGGTATAGCGGTGGAATGGACAAAAATAACCCAAACTCAAAAGGATTTTATAAAATGACCCATCTGGAAAACTATTTCCCTGGACTAACCCTTTGGATAACGCCTAACAGATAGGCGCTACACTCGCGCCGAGTGCCCCGTACTCGTGGGGCCTCGACGCGCGCGTGGCCAACGTCGTCGGGTATAGCGGTGGAATGGACAAAAATAACCCAAACTCAAAAGGATTTCACAAAATGACACATCTGGAAAACTACTTCCCTGGACTAACCCTTTGGGTAACGCCTAACAGATATGCTCTACACTCTACAGTGTAGCGTCTTTCAGCTAGGCGCTATGCCCCTGCCAGCGTGGTACCGCCTGGCCCCTCCCTGGACCCACCCGGCCGTGTGACGCCCAGGCGCTATGCCCCAGGTGTAGCGCCTGTCTGATAGGCGCTATGCCTTAAAGTGTAGCGCCTACAGACAGGCGCTACACTTTGAGACTTAGTCTGCCGCGCGGCAGCCCCCTCCCCACCCCTTCCCATTCACTCCCAGGCGCCTGGAGAACAGCAAGGAGGCCAGCCGACGGTTCCTCTCTCTCCCCTCTCTCAAATCCATCCCTAAAACCAACAGATCTGAGGGATTTCACCGTGAATTTGCTCCCTCATCCCTCCCTCAAGGTAATCCCCTCATTTCCCCTCTCTTTCATCCAATAAATCTTGCACATTATCCTCAAACCCTAGGTTTAGTTGGATTCATAATATGGCCTATTTGTGCATGTTTTTGGTTACTTGTAGTTATATATTAGTTGTATTTTATGGTGAATGGAAGTGTGTTGTTGATTTGCATTGTGTATGATGGTTTTTATGGATTTGTATGGATGTGTGAATAATATGCTCCCATATTCTTTTTAGTTTATTGTATAAATTGAAACAATGGCCACATACCACACACATTTTATTGATGTTTGGAATATATATGTAGGATGGTGTGGCTACTTGAGAATTACTATGATCATCAACACCGGGCATACTTGATGGCGGAGAAGCATATGGTTATAAAACCATGGTTGAACTTCTTTGCTTTTATTTTTCTATTGATTCAATTGTGTTGGAAAAAGCATAATGTTCGATCTTGTATGTATGCAGAGGCTTCGTCCCCTCAAGATTCGGTCTCATGGCGCGTCTTCGAATGACATGCCGCATTTACGAAGCGGTACACCGAGTACATCCAGCGGCTATGCCTCCTCCTTTCATCACGCTTGTGAGCCGGTCGACGCCGAACCTCAACGCGGCTGCTATCACCGCACTTGTCGACCGGTGGAGGCCGGAGACGCACACTTTCCACCTCCGGACCGGCGATATCACTCCTACTCTTCAGGATGTTTCCATGATCTTTGGACTTCCTATCGCGGGGGAGCCTCTCTGTATGAGCACAGATTCCGATGGGTGGCGCAATGCGATGCAGCTACTTATTGGCATGGCTCCTGAAGAACTTGAAGATAAGAGCAAAGATAGAGTCCCAGCAGGCGTGACATATGCGTGGATCGTGGAGAACTTTAGGGAATGCCCGAACCCCGCCGAGGTTGAGGTGATCGAGACACATGCTCGTGTGTACATGTGGTATGTCCTTTCTAGGACTCTGTTTGCTGATAGCGGAGGTAGGACCGCTCTATGTGGCTCAAGGCACTAGCAAACTGGGATAGCAATATCAGCTGGGGTTCGGCGGCTCTTGCCTACTTGTACTGGCAGGTAATCACCCGTGCACTCTACATTCATTTGTATATGTCGAGTCCACACATATGCTATACTGACCTCGTTTTTGTTCACTTGTAGTTGGACGATGCCTGTCGTAGGGCAGGCGAAAATGCCGGAATAGGTGGTGCTATGGTTCTTCTCTCGATATGGAGCTGGGATAGCTTACTAGTTGGGCGTCCCAAGGAGGTGGGCCACCATCCTTGGCCAGCGTATAATAGAAACCCTCTACGCCTCCCGACTTGGGCTTACAAGTGGGACGTGGTATCGGAGATGACAAGCGATGTTGATGCCATGTACCTCAAGTACATGAACGAGTTTGATGCGATTACGCCCAAGCAGGTAGATGTTTATCTATACGTATTATCCATAACATTTACTTCACGAGTCAAAATTGACACCAAACATGTTCTTGTGATATGTTGCAGGTGGAGTGGGAGCCTTATGGTTGTGGGGACGAGTTTGGTATTGCTCCCGGGTTTGATATTAACCCGAAGTGCTTGGAGGAACAATCTCTCTGGCTCATGTGCTGCCCATTGATTTGCAATTGGGTGGTTGAGTTTCATATGCCACAACGGGTGATGAGGCAGTTTGGGTTGTTTCAGTGCAACCCTCCGGTGTGGAAGGACACCGACAAGGAGCTTCATCAGTTAGTTAGCATGAGAACTTGTGCTCAATTGCTTTGGATGGTACTAACATGGTTCTTTGTTGTTGTTCAAAGGATGAGAAGAGGCAGAGGAAGATCAAGAATTGGGATCACCATCATAGGAGGCACGTCATGGATTTCCTCATTTGTGTGGAGAATGCTCGACGAACGGAATGGAATAGTGGAAGAGCACATTGCCTAGTTGCATTTAACAACTACATCCATTGGTTTCTTGGTAGTACCCGTGTCTCCATTTGCCCGCCGTCCTATGAGGAAGAAATATTGGAAGAGCCAGTCCAGTTCGATGAACTTGCCTACACTCAGTACAACCGACAGGTCAGGGAGGGGACCGACATCGTGCTTTCTTCCTCACTCAACTTTGCGGTAAAGTTATCGTTGCCTTCAATGAAATAAGCATAGTAGGTAGTAACATAAGCATGCAAGTATGAATATTTCATCCGTACCTATTAACATAAGGATTTGGTCCTGCTAAGTAACCTAACATACTAGACGGGTTAAAACCGCCACGCCCTCTTCCTCTTCTAAGCCCAAGTGATCGACCTCTTTGTTGTCTAGGAGCTTGTTGTCTAGGAGCTTGTTGGCTAGTTCTTGGTTGGCTTGGACTTGTTGGCTAGTTCTTGGTTGGCTTGGGACTTGTTGGCTAGTTCTTGGTTGGCTTGGAGCTTGTTGGCTAGTTCTTGGTTGGCTTGGGACTTGTTGGCTAGTTCTTTGTTGGCTTGGTACTTGTTGGCTACCACTTGGTTGGCTAGTGCTTGCTTCATTTCCTTTTGCTCTTTTCCTTTGAGAACACTTTCTTGCATTGTGGCCTTCACCATTGCATGTTCCACACCGGGCTCTCTCACGAGGCTCTTGGAATTGGTCATTGCCCATTTCTCGAGCACCACCACGGCCCCATCCATCCATGTCGCTCCTAAATCGTTTTGTCTTGCGTCTTCCACGTTTAATCACTTTCCATTTCGGATCGGGACATAGTTGAATACCATGGTACTCCGTCCATTTTGATTGGTCCAAATATGGATGAAATCTAGGAGCCCATGTCTTCTTAGTAGTTTCAATGGAGAACTCAGCCTCTCTCACCGTGAGCGGATTATTGTAATCCAAATGTCGCCGGCGAGACGCCACGAGCAAGTGCGAGCAGGCAAGATGAAGAAATGATGGCCTTCACAAGTGCACTCACAAGTCTTGAGCGAGACCTTGAAAGCTCGGCCTCCGTGTTGGACACCATCAGTCGTTGTACCTCCGGGCTCCGTAACTTGGTAAATTAGCTCGTCATTGTCATACTCCGTGACAACTTGGGCATCCGCTTTCTTTGACTGAAATTGCATCCAATCATCAACCTTAGGTGGGTACTTGTATTTGTACTTGTTCTTGTAGTCCCCCGCAATCTGCCGGTCCGTTTCCTCTGAGTATCTAAGAAAATACCCATTCATCATGTCGAATGTATAACAGACTATTGTCGTGACGGGCAATGCACGAACACCTTTGAGCAACTTGTTGAAGGCCTCTGCCATGTTTCTTGTCATTTGGCCGTACCTCCGGCCACCGTCATCGAAATCTCGTGCCCACTTTGTTCTTTCTCCAATGCTCCTATCGAGAAACTCTCTACCACCCGCATCGAGCTCTTTGTTGAAGAGCAATTTGTTGTACAAGTTTGAGAAACGACGTTCCGTGAAAGCGAGGCAACAATCTTGTAGATCATCGACCAAATCCTTGCTCTTGCATGCCCTATAGAAGTTTGAACAAAAGTGTCTCATGCACCAACGATGGTGCAACGGAGCATGCCCGGGAATATGTTGGTCCACCGCTTTAAGAATTCCTTGATGACGGTCCGAGATGACACATATTTCCCTATGAGGGGTTAATATCTTGGTTCTTAAAAGATGGAAGAACCACTCCCAATTATCATGTTTTCCACCTATACCAAAGCAAAGGCCAAAGGAATCAACCGGTTGTTGGCATCATTGGCTATTGCAATCAAGATAGTACCCTTGAATTGACCGGTCAAAAAGGTGCCATCAACGGAGATGACCGGCCTACAATGTTCAAATGCCTGAACACATTGCTCGAAAGCCCAAAATGCACGGCCAAAAACTCGAACGGTTCTTCCGTTTACAATCTTTGTCTTGTTCCCCAAAGGTTCAACCACATGAACCATGCCCGGGTTAGCATCGGCCATCGCTCCCAACAACCTTGGGATTCGGTTATAAGATTCCTCCCAATCACCGTACAACATCTTGAATGCGGCTTGCTTAGCCTTCCATGCCTTCCCGTACTTCACCTCATAGTTAAAGAGGGCTTTCACAAACTCCATGACCTGTTTGATGCTCATTATTGGAAACGACGCGATGTCATTGGAAAGCCTATAAGCGAGGAACTCGGAGGTGAGTTGTCGGTGCTCATGCTTTGCATCCTTGCCATCCACCATCGGGCCTCGGCACATGTGAGTTGATATGCAACTAGATATGTGCCAATCGGGACCTCCCTTGAATGGTCTAGCACGCACAATCCAAGGACATCCTTCCGCCTCGCACTTCACCGTGTAACGCTTCTTGATATCCGAGTGCACGACCGTGTAAGGACGATGATGCTTCACCGAGAAGTCCTTTATCCATTGCTTAAATTCCAACAAGGTATTAAACCTTGATCCTTTGCAAAAGCCATTATTCACTTCATTGCCATCCCGGTAAGAACTTGTCCTTGGTCCAAGCACTATGCCTTTGCCACCATCAACCGTGGATTCATCCGTGAGACTAAGATCACGAAACAAAGGCACCCGATGGTCCCGCCCCAATACGGTATGGTGGATTTCGGCCTCCCTAGCCGTGAACCCCTCCTCGTCAACTTCTTCTTCGGGACCATCATCATCCGAGTCCGAAGCATAGCCTCGAGAATACGGGAGTTCACGGTCCATGTCATGTTGAGTGATATATTTTTCCAAATCACCAACATTGTTGTCATGGAGTTCAACATCATCATCATCTTCACCCTCACAATCATCATTGTCCTCTTCCAACACTTCGTCTTGGTGTCTTGAAATCGGGCTCAATGTTTGGCTCAAAGGAGGTTCAATCCATAGCTCTTGCTCCACGGGTGGAGGAATCCTACTATCCAATGGGGAAGCACGACGGTTCAAGTCCAAAGGCAATGAACTATCAATCTTCTTGGTGGCAAGTAGCTCAAGAGCCTTGTCTAGTGATTCGGCCACCACCTCCTTGTATGCAAGCCAACGAGCCTCGGAGAAGATACGCATGGTCTTCCAACGGATATGCATTCCAAAACCCACATTATGTCTTCCTTCCAACTCAACAACATCACATGGGTCCATCCATTTCAATTCAATCCTCACTTGCTCCAAGACCTCGGCATAGGTGGGACTACGCTCAAACACAATATCTAGCTCATCCGGGTTCGGTTCTATGTTGCCTTTCAAAAAGGCATCCTTGTCCACATGATGAACATGAACAATTCTTGCCATCCCTAACACATAGGAGAATATGTTCATTAACTAACCATGACTAGATAAACAAAACTATACTAGACACATTACCAAACCATAAAGCTAACAAGAACACCCTCTCTTACATAAGCAAACCCTAACCCTAACCCTAGCCACAACATTCCAATATACCAAACAATGTCATTTCAACAACCCTAAACCTAACTAAATGCTTCATACACATCTTTATAACCAACATTGGCCAATGAATCTAACAAATTTCCAAACATTTCTCTCCAAATCAAATTTCTAGGGTTTCAAGCCAAGTCCAACCAAAATGAAAGATTTCAAGAGGTCAAAACGGAGGGGAATAGGGAGGGTACCTCTAGCAGCTGGGGAGAGGCACAAATCCACCAAATAAAGCTTCCAATGTGAGAGATTTGAGGGGGGAGAAGAGAGGGGAGAAGGGGGCGCCTCCTTGCTGTTCTTCTTGCTTGGGTCGAGCTGGGAGTGAATGGGGAGAGGTGGGGAGGGGGCTGCCGCGCGACAGACTAAGTCTCAAAGTGTAGCGCCTGTCTGATAGGCGCTACACTTTAAGTCATAGCGCCTATCAGACAGGCGCTACACCTGGGGCATAGCGCCTGGACGTTACTCGCTCCAGGCATAGCGCCTGGGCGTCACACGGCCGTGTGGGGCCAGGCGGTGTCACGCTGGCAGGGGGCATAGCGCCTAGCTGAAAGACGCTACACTGTAGAGTGTAGCGCCTATCTGTTAGGCGTTATCCAAAGGGTTAGTGTCAGTGAAATAGTTTTCCAGATGGGTCATTTTGTGAAATCCTTTTGAGTTTGGGTTATTTTTGTCCATTCTGCCGGGTATAGCTGCTTCATGCGGATGGATACGTCGGTTCCGCCGCAGCCCGTAAAGTCATGGCTACGTGAGTAGAGTACTACTTCCTCCGTTTTAAAATATAAGATGTTTTAGTTTTGTGAACAAAATGTATTTAGACTTCTTTTAATGTGTAGGTTTATTCTAAAGTTGAATAAATCAACATATTGAAAGAAGTCTAGATACATTTAATTTAGTTTATAAAAATAAAACATCTTATATTTTGAAACGAAGGAAGTAGTACTCTTGTTCTTCCTAATAATTCTTGCAATCTCCAGGCATGGCCAGCTAGCTCTAAGTTCAAAATTGATCGTTGGGTGCCTACAGCCAAACCGCTGTTGACGATCATTGCTGTTTTCTCATTTATCGCTGCAATGAGATCACCGTGATGTACGTACTCACCCGTTGACTGTCAATCGGAAAGTGAATTCTAGCGGCGCCGGTTCCTACCGGTCAAGGATTCATCGTAGGAAATCGCCAAGATTCGTTCACGCGGAGCGTGTATTCCACGTATATGCAATATCTACGCAGGAGTATTTTCACTAGGGCCCATCAGATCATCAGCTGGGCCCACCCACGTTGATACCCGTCCTTCTCTCCCTTCCATTGTTCTCTCCCTTCAATTCTTTCACTCGACCGAGTGATGGCTTCTACATTCTAATCCAATGGAGTCTTCCAAAAAATTATTACATTATTCATAACGCCTTATATGTTTAGTTTGTGTAATATTTCAATCTTATTTGAAATATTTAATATCGCAATTTTTTTTCAAATTCCGCCGATTCAATTTTGTACATAATATTGATAAATATTTTCAAAATGTTTCATAGTTCATATTATTATCACCCAAAAATGTATCATTAACATATATTCAAATGATATTTTGTTTTTCAATCTGTTTCATTATTTTTATGGACCCCACATATTCAAGTTACATTTCATTTTTACACAAAATATATGATTCACCCATATTTCTGTTATATTTCTTTGCTTCCGAAAACAAATTTAGTTCACTTCAGAGTTTTACGAAATATCTTAGCAAAATATGAACAAATCAAATAAAAAAAGATGCATAAGTATGGGTTCGGTAACATCTAGGTATCAAAGAAATATGGCACATGTTACATATATTTTCTAAAATTTGTGACATACCAATTATGATCCAATTACATTTCAGAAATCAATTATTGTGTTGACTTACATGTCGTACCTAATATATGATCTGATTAGGATTCAGAATGAATCACTTGTATAAACTCTGAAAACAACATATGACACATTTACTGAAGTAATATATTTGGACTCCACAAATGGTTTCAGTTTTCTGTTTTTCATGTTTGTATCAGTTTACTTTGGATAAACATTAAAATATATGCAATATCTTTTGTGAGCTAATTCTAAAACGTAGTACAAGATATGGTAAAAAAAATTGCATCAAAGATGATTGGACATATTTTGTACATAACAACAACAAAATAGGTCAAACAAAACTAGGTCAAGTATGGATTCGGTAGCACTTTTTACATCATAGACATATGACATATATTTCACAATCATTTCTCTGCAACACAAACGATTCACAATTTTACAGAGAAATAGATCAAGCAAATTCGTATCAAATCTTGAAGCAAACGCAAAAGTACCTCATGGATTAACAAACCAAAATAATTTCTCAGTCCTCTGCTTCGTCTTCCTTCGGTGGCTCCCGTCAAGGAGGGCGAGGCGCTGCAGGCGCATCCGTGGCGCCACCGACGCTATTACAAGAAGGGGCGGGGAGAAGTAGAGCTCGAGGGAGACATGGATGGCGCCGCCGTGGACGCAGCCTCTCCGCGCCAAATCGAACCACCGCAGCCTCAGGAGATCTCGTCGCCTCCCGGTGAAGGTCACGCTCCGCCTCGCCGCCGTATTTCCTGGATCGAGGATTGAGAGAGAAGGAAAGGGAGTCACGGTGGGGGGCGCGTGGGGTGACCTGCAGTTATTCCGAATAAGGATGGCAATGGGTAGTGTATGGGCAGGGTAGAGCAATACCATACCCATACCCCAATGGGTATAAAAACTTACCCATATTCGTACCCACGGGTATAAAACTTTACCCATTTTCATACCCGGCGGGTACCCGTACCCATTGGGTACCCGGCGGGTATATCCAATACTGTATAGGTTATTCAAAAGTTTACTTTCATCAATAACATATTTGAAAAAAGACAATAAACTCTACAGACGAGTACATGAAAGTATCAAATTAAAGTGTAAAAGTCGCAATCTCATACTCGTCCCTAGACTTCTCGGTCGAATAGGTTCGAACTCTATAGATAAGTTTGACATATCAGTTTAAACGGGTAGGGTATGAGTATACCCATGGGTACAAGTCTATACCCGTGCCCATACCCGTGACTTAACGGACAGGGTATGGGTATTACCCATGAGTATAAAAGTGTTTCCATACCCTACCCATGTGGGTACGGTACCCGCGGGTACCCGTACCCATGGGTAAAATTTCCATCCTTAATTCCGAACATACCATACAGGATAAGGTACCTCAAGTGCACGCAATACCGGCGGATAACTAAAGGGCCGTACTACACGTCTCCCAAGGGAATATTTTCCTCAAATTCCCCGGATCCTCCTACTGACACGTGTCCACCCAAATCCCGTTTTTACTACATTTAGACCCGCTTTTGCTACATAATGCACCGCTTTTGCTACACTGTAGTAGAAAATGGTTGGCCCAGAAATAGAAAAACAGATTGGACCTCGTCGAAGATTTCGTCGAAAACCTCGCCGGAGACCGTGTAGCAAGAAAGTTTGGCTAACGTAGCATATTCGACCTCGTCGGAGACTCGCCGGAGGCTTTCGCCGGTAGACGTCATCGGAGACCGTGTAGCAAAAACTTTATACTATTATAGCAAAATCACAAAACGTATGTAGCAAATAAAATTTTCTATTGTAGCAAATTTGACCTCGTTGGAGATTTCGTAGCAAACCATACATACATTGTAGCATACCATACATACTATTGTAGCAAAAAAATTTAGAAAAAATCGACGCTGCACATAAAACCGCCGGAGGTCTCGTAGCTCAACCGCCTGCCGCATGTAGGTGGGTGACGCGAGGGCGGCGACGACGTGAGCTATATGGACGGCAGCGGCGCGAGCAGCAGGCCACGGCGACACGAGCAGCAGAGCCTAGCGGCGCGAGGGGTGCTCTCTGCAGTCCCGGGAGGAGGGAGATGACGCCGGCGCGCGGAAGGAAAGGGGCGGCACGTAGCAGGGAGGCAACGGCGGCGCACAGTAGGGCGCAACGGCAGGAAGAGCAGAGCGCAGCGGCGGGAGGTGCGCTCGTTGCAGTCCTGGCGGAGGGAGATGGCGGCGGCGCACAGGGAGGCAGCGACGACGCGCAGCAGGGGAGGGGCGGCGCGCAGCAGGGAGGCAGCGCCGGCGTGCAGCAGGAAGACAGGAGGACATGCGGCGGAGGAGGCAGATGCGACCCGTCCGTAAATAGAGAAGGAAAGAGAAGAAAGTGGATGGACCCACCCACGTTCGGTCAGCGAAGGAAGGAACGACCCGGGGGATCGATCCCCCGGGGGAGTAGTATGGTTTTCTATAACTAAATATACCTAAAAGTGGATCCCGAACCACGAAGCAAAATTTAACTGTAGATACGACTCCGATAGGAACCGGTTCCGCCAGAAAATCCGTGTCGGACTGTCAATCACTCTGTCATTTGATTGCTGAGCTGAGCTCAATCTAAACTGCTGCGATGAAAAAAAAAATGCAGGTCTTAGCAGCTAGGTGGAACAAAATAAGGGGGAAGGGGTTCAGCCAGGTGAAACTACGCAGTGATTCGCTTGCCGGACCTGATAGCCACCCCGTTCCCGTTTCATCACCGTATGCAGATCGACCATCGTCCATCCATGCTTTTGTAGCTAGCTAGCTAGTAGTGCGAGAAACCCATGTACTGATTGATTGACGACTTTATATATATCTTAATGAACTAGCTAGCGCACGACGAGCAGTACGTCTACGACAGTCTCCAACAAAGCAGTCTAGTAGGCACTCCTCTCCTCTCCTCCCCTAACCTTATCCCTTCCTTCTGCTTGGTCGCCGCCGCCCAAATCCGGGCCACTCCCGAGCCTCTCCCGCCGGAATAGCCGGCTGGAGGTGGCGGAGGAGCGGTGCCGGGGTAGTTGTAGGCTTTAGGTTTTTTAGGTTAATTAGGTTTTGGCTTTATGCCTTAGGTTGGCGTCATGCCGAGAGGTGGCTGGAGTTTCTCTTCCCCGAGTCTTGCAACCGTCGGTGGCGCTTCTTCCTCGCCGCGGAGCTTCGGTGGTCGGAGCTTTGGGCGCAGCGATGGAGCACTGCCTCCTCTTCAAATAAAGGGGCGTTTGGATCTAAGTGCCATCTTGGATGGCAGAGATTGCTGGCGGCGACGCATCTCCTGGCCGGCCGTGGTGGCGAGGAGGAGAGGGGTTGCGGCGTGGCGAGTGGTGTGTTGGTTTCTCTTCTGGCCGGCCATGGAGGCGAGGGGAAGGGACCCTGCACCGACTTGTCCTCTGCTTCCTGGAGAAGGTACTGCCGATCTTTGGTTCATCGCCGTTGTATCCTCTTTGGTTTCCCCTCCTCATCTCGGGCAGGAGCTCTGAGGAGGAAACTCGGTTTCTACGCACGGCGGAGATGGATTTTGGCTTATCGTTGCTGCTGCTCCAACTCAATCCCTCTCGTCCTGGGCGCTGTGGGTGCGATTGGAGGTCTGGGATCCATGCGGAGTAGTGGCGGCGATTGGTCGATGGCTGCAAATGATGATCATACAGTGAGCCTGGCTTGGCCCACTACTAGAAAAATGGCCATTGGTGGCGCACCTGAAAAGAGCATCTGTGGCGCACTAGCAGTGCGCCACGGCCCTTGCGCTACGGCTATCTCCTAGCCGTGGCGCACTGCATAGTGCGACACGGTTGTGTCGAGATAGGCGTAGAGCACCTGCTAGTGCGCCACGGCTATGTGGGCAGGTGCGCTACGGGTAGGATCTTCTGTGGCGCACTTTCCAGTGCGCCACAAAAGGTAGGTCATGTGCGCCACAGGTATTTTTTTTTGTTTTTTTTAATTTCCGAGCCAGATTATATACAATATTACAGCAGATATACACGCACAGATACAAGATATACAATTATATATATAAATACACAATTTGAAAAACAAGATTGATACAAATACATATAGATAAGTCTCATACATGAATACATAGTATAAGTTACATTGTTTCGATCAAGTTACAAAGTAGTTGGTGACATGCGAATACATGTGTCGATCGAACAAGTTAGAGCTCGGAAGCTCGCCTAGACATCTAAACTAGCTAGACACAAACGCGAGATAAACAACCAAAGAAGATAAGCATGATCATCGCCGCGACGAAGGTGTAGGTCTTCATCCGGTTCCTTGTCCTAACTCCCGCTAGATAGCGCGTGTATCTAGCTTCCGCCTCCGCCATAGTGTTGTACACTTTGTAGCTATTGCCGCTGAAACGGTGCACCTGTCTCCGGCAGTCTTCCCAATCATCGTAGACTCCGGGAACCCGTCCCTTGTACACGACGTACCACGTCATCTATAAGTTGACAATAATAACTAACCGGTGATTGAAAAAAAACATATATAATTAAAGTCGCATATGAAGATACACTTATAGAAAGTACTCCTAAATCAAAAAGACCAAACTCAAAAAGCATGCCTCATATAACGACACAGGAATATGCTACGATGGAACTGTCCGCCAAGTAGGATGCACAACACCTGGACCTGTGCATCGCACATGGCGGACAATCCCATCGCAACACATTCACATATATAGCGTGCCACGACATTTCAATCATCGGCATTATTCTCGAAAAAGACCAAAGTAACTCAAAAAGCATGCCTAATATATAACTAGCTAGGTCGTTGGACACAGGAATATGCTACGATGGAACCGTAAGCCAAGTAGGATACACAACATCTAGACTTGTGCATAACACAAGGCTTACAGTCCCATCGTAGCACATTCACATATATATTGTGCCACGATATTTCAATCATCGGTATTATTCTCGAAAAATACCAAAGTAGCTCGAAAAGAATGCCTCATATATAACTAGCTATAAATAGCTAGGTCGTTGGACACAGGAATATGCTATGACAGAACGGTTAGCCAAGTAGGATGCACAATTCCTGGACTTGTGCATATCACAAAACTAACCATCCCGCCGTATCACATTCACATATATATTGTGCCACGACATTTCAATCATCGGCATTATTCTCGAAAAAGACAAAAATAACTCGAAAAGAATGCCTCATATATATACATAGGTCTCGTTGGACACAGGAATATGCTACGATGGAACGGTGAGCCAAGTAGGATGCACAAGACTTGGACTTGTGCATATCACAAGGCTCACAATCCCATCATAGCACATTCACATATATAGTGTGCCACGACATTTCAATCATCGGCATTATTCTCGAAAAAAGAGTAAGGAAAAAAAGAAGGACCAAAGTGAGCAAAGGACCAAAGAGTAAGCAAAAAAACCAAGCATTGATTGATATATAATAATAATAAGCAAAAGAAGTAAGAGATGATTCATAAACCTAATAAGATAAGTATAGTAGCATGTACACTTGTCCACACACACACACACAAAGGTCATCTATAGTTTGTAACTCCAACTAGGCCAACATCAAGCCTTCTGGGTCGGCTTAGGGAACGGGAGGACGCCTTGTCTTATCATGAACTTCCTATAGTCACCCTGCATCTCTAGGAGATCTTCTATGTCACGGTTATTCGGGATATTTCCTCCGTAAAAGATCCCCCCCGAAGTCATGACATCACGAAAGATGATTGCCCCAAACTGCTGCTGGATGCGATACATCTCTTGTCTAATATCTGAATCATTGATCTTGGCCTTTGCTTCGGCCCACTGTTTGAGATGATCTGGCAGCGTAGAATTCTGCTGGTCAAGTAGGAACGCCCTCATGTGATGGAGTGTGTAGTAGGCTTCCTTCTTACTGTTTTCCGGTTGCTTCACGCAGGGGAACTCCGTTACGTGGTTGAAGACATGCCTGCCTAACTTGACCTTCGTACGCACGAAGGTGGTCCCTTCTGTCGAGGCAAAGCCAGTGAGAGCATCATCCAGAACTTCCTTGATCTTGTCGTAGTTTTTCTTCTTTTCTAGACTCCCCGAGTCGAAATACGTGGAGTGGGAATGCTTCGGTGATAAGGAGATGAGCGTGCAGTGTTCATCTCTGCGCAAAAAATTCAAATGGAATGTGTTGGAAAAATAATGATGATGATCTAATAAAGCCAATCGACGGTGGCGAGTGAATAACGACTTACTCGGGAAAGTAAGGCACGAGAATGTATTCCTTTGTCTTGTTCGCCACGAGGATTCTTTTTAGGTACGAGGCCACGATCGTCGTTAATTTGGGAACCCAAGCAGTCATGCATGTAGTAGGGGTCCACTATAGCGATGCCCGTGTGTTCTCTCTAATGATCTGCACGGTGAGAGAAAATAGGCGGACCATGGTATAGTGTAGCGGGTATAGGTGGAACATATTGAAGATGTCGTCGAACGCGGGAAGAACAGATCCGAGGGCATTGTCGTGAAGCCCAAGCCTGGTGGCACCTTAACCACGAATACCGGGTGTGATGGATCTTTCTCCGATAGAAGGCGTCTCTCTCAATCGACGCCGTCATGCACACTCTGCGATTCATGGCGAGCTTCCGCAAATTCTTAGGTAGCATGGGCTCACCCGCCACATGAATCCTCCACATAATACCCTCGGGTCTTGGTGGCCCGTCCGAAACCTGATCGGATTCGCGATTGTTGACGCCACCGCTGGCTCGAGGCTAGATTTTCTTTTCCGCCCTTTTTCCTTTTGGAGAGCGGGCAGGCACCACAATCGAGCACCGTCCGCCCTATGTAGTGTGTCGGGCTTAGAATAAAGGGCGGTTGGTTGTATCACCGGCTCTATAAAGGCACAAGGTGGGCGTCTCACGAGAACCAAGCAGACGCTTGGTGATAGTGGCTTTCTCGTGGGGCCACCAGCTAGGTCTTTGTTGCTAACCGAGTGTTGAAGAAGTGATCATTTCAGTCTTGCCGTCCTCGGCCGGATCTGCGCCATGTGCATATCATCAACATGATCATCCGACTTCGCGTGGAGGTGACAGCGAGGGCCGGTTTTGCCACCGCTTGTCGCCGCACGACGGTGTGCTGTTGTCTGTGGCGTGATGGCCCCCGCCGTCCCCAAAACGGATCATGCTCTTTGGCCATAGCAAGAATAAGCCGAAGCAAGTTCTGAGGACAGACGGCTCTTCTTCATCCGCTCCTGGGGGTTGAATGGGAGGTTCCAGGTCATCGCAGCCCCTTAGCACTCGACTAATTTTAACCCTGTGCACGCTATCTGGCATCGGCCTTGAGTGGAACGTGCGCTACAAGGGTTGAACGATGGTACCCTTGGCAACATCCCTCAGCTCGTTGTTCACGTAGCATAAGAGAGTGCAAGGAACATCCGTCTGTGGAAAACATGTACGGCGTCGTCAGAGATGCCATAAGAGTAATAGATGGCATGAAAGGCAGTAATTAAAGAAATTTGTTTACCGTGATGGCGTCGAGATCGGCTAATGTCGACGCACCGCATACGGCGACGGGCGTGCAAGAGACGTAAGGGCTGCTTGATGGCGCGGTGCTGGTCGCCGGTGTATTCTCCCTACCGACGGGTGCTTGGAGCTCTGGTGCCGCCGCGACGATGGCAGGGGGCACCAACATGTACTCCGGCGCCACGGTGATGGCAGGGGGAGTCACCAACACTTGCGGCACCACGGTTCTAGCGGGCGGAGTCACGAACATGTAGTTCGCCTGATTCGTCGGCTCCGCGTTGTTCGAGTGGCTGCTGACCATGCTTGGAATCGGGCACGGCCCTACTTGACCACCCGCACTCCAGTTCTCTATTGACTCCACCAAGGTAGGCAGGAAGGACATGAGGGTGATTGCCAGGTTGTCTTGGACGATCTGCAGGATTCGCGCCACTTGTGCCTTAAGTTCTTGAACCTCGCGGTTTTCCTCCTCGCTCCTTCCCGACGGCGCCACATGCGTCCTCGGCGGTGGACCAAAATGATCCACCCAATTCTTACCCCCGAGGCCGGCCAGACGGCTAGCTGACGACGGCTTCTTCATAACCGGCTCTATTTTCTTGGCCCGGTTCATCGCCCTGTTAAAAGGGTTATCCCACCGGGTGGCCGCCGTCGACCCCTGGGATGAGGAACCCTGGGATCCATGACTAGCAACAATTTCCTCCTCCTGCAGAAGAAGTAACAGTGAATCGTTTAGATCATCGATTACATTGCAATCGAGTTGATCCGCGGTAATTAGATTATACTTACCACAATTTCCTCGAATTCCTTCACCGCAGGATCCGTGGTGAGTTGTTTGGTTTTTGGGTCCACATGGTAACGGGCCCTGATGAAGTTTCGAACCTGCCCGGGTTCGAATTTAGCAAAGGGGTTTTCTATCCCCTTGGATCTATACTCTTCGTCCTCCTTATTCCATTTGGCCTCCGCGGTTCTGTATCCACCAGATCCGAGATGGTGATGACCTATATTCATCGCCTGCAGCACCTTTCCCGATTACTATTGGCCAGGGCTCTTTCGGATTCACACCTCTCCTTGAACTCCCGCAACTGATCTTCGGTGATCTGCGGGTCAATCTTCTGGATCTCCTCGAGACTTTTGCCTTCTTTATAGATCTTCTTCTTTATCCGGGTTCTCCAGCTGGCCAGGGCGGTGCTCATCTTTGTGAGGGCGGATTTGTTTACTTCGTTCCCATGATAATTTGTGTTCTGATACTTAGCGGGGAACTTGTATCTTGCGTGCAGCTTCTCTAAGAGGAGTGTGCGCAAGTGGCCATTATCTTTATGCCGGAGATTCTCGGTGTTGATCGAGATGGTTGTCCGGGTGATCGCTGCCACTTGCCCACCGTACCCTTTGACGATAATGGCAGGCTCCAAAGGAACCCCTGATGGGCTCACTTCGGTAATTTCCTCCCTGACGGTGCCGACCGTGTTCGGGCGTCGGTCCTTCGGCTGCTTCTTTTTCTTAGGAGGATTGCTACCACTCCCTGTGCCCTTGCCGCCATCAGTTGTTTCATCGTCCGCCGTTCCTTCGGCTTCTTCCTCCGCGTCTTCCATCTCATCATCCTCTCTCTCTGAAGGATGGTATTCTTCATCGTCTTCTAGCCACTAGGCCGCCTCCCAGAATGTCAATTGTTTATTTGGAGGTCTGAGTTCTCCTTCAGCGCTGATGCGCTTAGAACATCCAGCCTCGTCGTTGTCACACATCTTTGCACTAATAAAAAACAAATAATTGGTTAAATGCACGGAAAAATCCGGCATGACCTTTGCTAATTTTTTTAAACTAGGAGCGCCCGATTTCTGCCAAAACGGAAGTTAATCAACATTCCGGCAAAAATCGGGACTCATTTCATACAAGAACCTGCATACACACATAATAAAGTGCTTCATATACAAGCACAAGCACAATTTCAAGTGCTTCATAACCAATTGCACTTTAATGCTTGCTGTCTTTTGCTGCAATCCTACAACATATAACTTAGAAGCACAAATGATAGCAAGCAAGAAAATGACAGCAAGGAACTGATAGCAAGAAAATGACATCAAAGTTCCATTTTACTACAAATAAATAATTGATAGCAGCAAATAAAACCCAAGCAATTGACGGCAGCAACTAAAACCCAAGCATACATGTTTCTGTCAACTGACAGCAACAATTGACAGCCAGGTTTTCTTTTACTACTTCAGACTAAGCAAATGAGAATACAAATGACCAAGTGACAACAATCACTTGTTCTTTTTGTTCATACAGGTCATCAGAACAAGGTCAGAAATCAGAAATGTGTAACTGCATATGCATAAAAAATCTCTATCTCAACTGTATCTCGAAATAATTGTAGACTGCAAGCTCAACGAGGAAATTCGGAGGCTGCATATAAAGGAATGTCTGATGTGTTCTGGAGAACCCTAAAGCATGAAGGCATTTCTGGGTTCTACAAACGAATCCTACCGAACCTCCTTAAGGTGGTGCTTGCTGCAAGTATTACCTATATGGTTTATGAGGCGATGAAAAAAATCTGTCTCTTGATTAAGTTCTGCAATTGTTTTGCAAACCGGCCATTATTATTGACATGGATGACTGTAGAGATAATGATGACACATGAATTTACTGGTTAAAGAGCTCCTTTTTTGACGCGAAAGATGGTGCCTTCAGGATAGAACTGAAAGCTATTGCTATCCTACTTGTTAATGAAAACGAAGAGATTATCATGAGATCATCAAGGCTGCCACATTGACATAGTGGTAACTATTCCTCCTTGTCTAGATTACATGCTTACAACAATCAGTTATACTCCATATGCCCCTTTTGTGTTCTTATGGAGCTAACTTTTGTATACGCACAACTACCTACTGTTGCACATGTTTGGCAACTAGAAACAGTACTGAAGTACTCATGTTGTGTTCGGATCTGTGGCTCATTTCTTGGCAACTACCGCTACAACGTCCTTTAGGATTAATTCTAATCTGATAATGAGAAAAGAGAAAGCTTGTAATGATGATCACTTTCATCTTTAGGATTAAAACATGGTCAATTATTCTGTTGTACCGGCTAAAACATGGTACATTGTGTACTGGCTAAAGCATGAAGCATGAAGGCATCTAACTGAATTTCCTATGGCAAATGAACTTGGGAATCAACATTTTTTTTGAACTATATATAGTTCTGATCAAATAGCAGATGTAAGGTTGTATACACTAGAGACAAACAATGAACTATATTGCCAAATAGGTGCGGTGCACATTACAGATCATCAACATCCCTACTGAAATCTGTGAAGATCTGTGTCTGGAATGTTCCTCAGTTTTTATTATTCAAGCTGCTAGACGCACAATATGAAGGGAGGCAAAGCATTTCTTCTGACCACTAAACATCTCTAACCATGGCCTACAGAGAGAGGGGAGAGAGGGAGAGAGAGGGAGATAGGGAGAGAGGGAGAGAGAGGGAGAGGGAGAGAGAGGGAGAGAGAGGGAGAGAGAGGAGCGAGGGCTGACTCTCACCTCTGAGGGCAGACGACGATGGCGGGCGGGCGGACGACGATGGCGCTGGCGCGCGTGCCTCCTCCTCGAGCGGCGGCGGTCCTCCTCCTGCTCTTGCTCCACGGCCTCCTCCTCGAGCGACGGCGGCTGGCGAGGCGGCGGATCGAGAGAGCGGCGACGACGGACCGAGAGCGCGACGAGAGGGCGAGGCTGTTGATTGAGATCGATGGCGTCTGAGATGGAGGAGGACGTGGCGCCGTTGACCAAGCCGTTCCCAGATAGGCGTAGCGCACTTGGGCCTAGTGCGCTACGGACATCTGTAGCGCACTTGGGCATAGTGCGCTATGCCTATCGGCATTTATCGATTGTACAAAGGTGGCTGTAGCTCCATTGTGTACAACTACACTAGCCTATCCCACTGGTTCCACCCACTGCTCTAATCTAAACCTATGAGCACCCAGGTTTGAATCCTGGTGCTCACCTTTTTTATTTTTATTTTAAAAATATTTTTAAATGTTCCAAAAAATGCCCAAAAGTGGTGATATATTCCATAAAAGTTTTGTTTTGTTTTTAAAATACTTTTAAATATTCCAAAAATGCCCAAAAGTGATAATATATGTCATAAAAGTGGTAATGAATATTACAATCTTTTTCGACCACGCGTTTTACAATATTTTTTGAGCTAGCGTTTTACAATCTTTTTTTCCTTCTTTGTCGCGGTTGAATAATTTAGCCCCGGCACTTTAATGTTTCTTCTTTCGAACGGTCTACCTTTTTTGGGTAGGGTTGTCCTTTTTCTTCTTCTGATGTATGTTGCTGCATCGTAGTCATCGTCATCTTCAATCTTTGGATCGCCGTACTGGTCGAAGTCTTGCTCGTTGGCGACTCCATCCATTCCTATGATGTTTCTTTTTCCTCTCCTCACAACAACACGGCTAGGCTTTGTCGGGTCGGTAATGAAAAAACATTGGTCCACTTTGGTAGCCAGTACCCACGGTTCATTTTTCGCGGCCACGTTTGCACCGGCGGCCTTGGATTTGGCTGCTCCGGGTATAACCATGGTTGTGAAATACCGGTCTTCTCTTTCGACGCTCTTTGCCCATCTGACACGGAACATCTGCACCTTTTCTCCACAGTAGTCGAGCTCCCAGATCTCCTCGATTCTTCCGTAGAATCTTTCCTTCACGTTGTCATCGGTGTAGAATTCCGATGTTACGCCTGAGTTCTGATAATCACACTTGTTGTCCTTTTCCTCCGTGTAGAATGTGTAGCCGTTGATATCATACGCCTGATAGGTCACTAGGTTTTGCATCGGTCCCTACGACAAGGTGAATATGATCTTTTCCATGTCAGAAGAATGCGATTGCGGGGGATTATCAAGGAGCGTCTGCCTAAACCAACGCGTGAAATCTGAGTTGTGCTTTTTGATTATTTCTCCCTGCGTCCTCTGTATGCCCCGATCACTGTACTTCTTCTCGATTAACCTTTTGTGCTTCTGTACCCAAGGATCGATCAGTTCTAAATGCTGTAGCGCGACGAGGTTTGCTCGATCAAAGTCCGCGCGTCGAAAATCGAAGTCTGCATGCAGTATGCGACGACCCTCTCGGTGACCAGATTCGTCGAGCTTGCCAAGGTGCCTGTTGACGGGAAGACCGACAGGGTTCTCGATGTCTAGATAATTCGTGCAGAAAGAGTGCACTCTTCAGCCAGAAATCCCTTGGCTATGCTTCCATCTGGACGGGACCTGTTGCGAACGTATCCTTTGATCTGTCCGTTCATCCTTTTGAACGCCATCATGCTGCGGAGGAACATCGGCCCGAGTTGTACGATGTCCTCCACGATATGGACCAGAATATGCACCATAATGTCGAAGAATTCGGGTGGGAAGTAGACCTCAAGCTCAGATAGTATCACCACGATCTCCTCCTGTAGCCTCCCGAGCTGATTCACGCCAATCGACTTCCTAGAGATGACGTCGAAAAACTTGCAGAGGCCAAATAACGTTTCACGGACGTGCTCGTCCATTATCCCTCTTAGTGCGACCGGAAGTACCTGCGTCATTAGCACGGCACAGTCGTGAGACTTCATGCCACTGAACCTCTGCTTCACCTCGTCTAGGTATCTGCTTATCTTGCCCGCGTAGCCGTAAGGAAATTTGACTCCTAGAAGACACTTGAAAAACTGTTTGATCTCATCCTGGCTTAGAGTGAAGCAAGAAGGAGGGCAGTAATATTCGTTCTTCTTGAACTTTTTACCCTCAACCTGGATAGTCTTGCACCGTAGTGACCAACGTGGCTCTCATAGTGAAATAATCTTGTGCGACGGCGTCGTAAGTATTGGCTCCAGATTCCCATAACGTGGCTAGCTCCTCTTTCAACAGCCCGAGATACAGATTGATGTCGGTACCAGGTTGTTTCGGCCCTTGAATTAGCATACTCATTTGTATGTACTTCTTCTTCATGCACAACCATGGAGGGAGGTTGTACATCCATACAAACACGGGCCAAGTGTTGTGCGTGCTGCTCTGGCTACCGAATGGATTGAGTCCATCGGTGCTCGCACCAAGCCTGATGTTCCTCGAATCTCCAACGAATTCTGGGAATTCGAGGTCCAATGCTTTCCACTGGCTAGCATCTGAAGGGTGCGTCAGCAGCTCATCCTTTTCGGGGCCATCATCATCATCTCCTGGCTTCTTCCTTTCCGCGTGCCATCGCATGAGCTTAGCTTCCTTAGGGTCCGCGAAATAGCGCTGCAGACGAGGAGTGATAGGAAAGTACCATACCACTTTTCGAGGTGCTTTCTTCCCTTTCTTGTATCACGCCGCACACCGGACATGTGGTTTTCTCCGCGTCCTCGCCCCGATAAATGATGCAATCGTTTATGCATACGTGATATCTAACGTGCGGTAGATCGAGAGGACAGACGATTTTCTTGGCGTCCTCGATACTAGTTGGACATGTGTTCTGTGGCATCCCGCAAAACCACTACTAGAAAATCGCGTTGAATTTGTGCATTGCATCGTCATCATTATGCATTGTTTGCCAAAACTATTTGCGCAACACCCGATTTGTTTTCCAAACGCCCCATCTTAATTCAACTGCAAAGCCCGGTCCCCGGAATATTTTGTTTTAATTAAAAATGTTGTGCAATCGGTCTGTTAAAAATAAATAAAAATATTTATTTATTTTAGTAGGGGCAGTCGAACGGGCCAACCCGACCCGAACGACCGCCCCAGATTTTTAAAACGGTCCACCTATCTGCTCCATCTAATCCTAAACCTACCAATAGTCCTACCCACCCTTCCCAGCCACCTCACCCCCTCCTATCAGACTTCGCCACCTCAGCTGAACCACCCCCACCCCCCAATCACTCCCTGACACGTGGCCTAGCCTCCCTCCCCACTCCCACCACACACCCACGCGCCAACCCCTGGCCGGTTCCCACCTACCCCAGGCCGACCCCCACTCCACTAACCTCCCTGACGCGCGGGCCCCGCGTGACCACCCCAGCCACTCAGCCGCCCACTGGTCCCGCCTGGTCCCAGACGCCCGACCCCATGGCCCCACCTGGCAGCTCCTTCTTCTCCACGCCCCCGCCCCGACCCACACGCACTCTGCCACAAGGCTCCCTCCTCACCGACGCCGTGGCCAGACCGCCCACCTCCGCCTTCTCTCGCTTCCTCCGCCCCTTCACCTCCGTTGCCAGGGCCGGTCCTCTCTCCCTGGCGCGCAGCTCCACCCCGCGCCCCACCAACCTTCCTCGTCCGCCGACTCCTCTTCCTCTCTCGGCGGACCAGCGACCAGCGCCTGTCCCTCGCAGCTCCGCCATGGCACCGCCCGCGCGTTCGCCACCTCGCTCCTCTCCCCGCTTCCTCCTCACTCCGGCCGGCCGAGCCAAGACGCCTCCCAGCGTCTGTCGCCCCACGCGAGCAGCCTCGCCACAGATCCCAGGCTTCCCCGCCTCGCCAGCCTTCTCCCGCCTTCTCACTGCCTGCTGCCGAGCCCGCTCGCTGCACCCGCCGCTGCCGCCTCCGCCCTCAGCCCACCGCCTGCCTCAGCTAGCCGAGTTGCCTACTGCTGGCGCCGCATGAGCCTTGGCCAAGGCCAGCCGCTCCGACGCTCGGCAACCACCACCCCAAAGACGTCCTCCGCCTCCACGCCCTCTCCGCCGCTGGCCCCACTGCGCCGCCCTGCCTCAGTTCCCCCGCCAACCTCCTTCCAGGCCCATCGCCGCCCCGGACCGCGTCTTCCTCCTCCGGACGCGCCCAAGCCGCCACGTCATCCCGTGGGTCCCGCCTCCATGTCTTGGCGTCCGTGTGTGCTCGTGTGTAGGTGACATGTGGTTTCGCTTGTGTACCTTAGGGATGACTTGGAGCACCCCAAGTTCGCCCACAACCCCGACGCCGAGACCTTAACCCGTTGTCCATCTACAAGACCGCCAAGAACGCCACCGGCTTAACAAGTACGCCCTCCCGGAACGCCAAGGACCCCGCGAGAGACGACAAGACCGACAGCATGATCCGATGCCCCCGGATGCCACAAGATCTTCTTCCTAGGATGCGACGTCGAGGCCCGGACGCCAAGACCGACCCGGTACACGGTCCCGACAAGATCCTCGTAACGGCAAGATCGACCGTGGGACCCGACAAGACCTTCGCGACGACAAGATCGGCCCCGACCTGGGTGGAGCCGGAGACCGCCAAGTACATCTTCCCGGAACGCAAGATCTGCCCCGTTACCGTGAGCGAGAGAACGATCCCGTCGAACCCTGGACCCTGTCGAACCCCGAACCCCGGAACCCCCAAGATCGCCGAACCCTAAATGTGTGACCCTTTTCCTCAAACCCTATTTTTATAACATAACAACTTGTTGCATGTTGACTTGTCATACTCGCATGCATATCTGTGGTTTGGGGGCCTTATGCCGATTCACCTAATAATTAAACATGGGGCCCATATGCGGGCAAATCTAGTCTCATATTGGCCTCATTTAAATTGGTGTAGCGAACCGTTGGTATATTTTGGCCTTGTTAAACAACATTTAATATGCGGGGTAGCTAAATAACATGAACCACCTAACCAATTGTCGGGACCCCGGTTCCGCTTAATCTTGACCTAATTGCATCGCATCTTGCCATGCCATACATAATGCATGCATCATGCCGATCTTTTGCCTTAGTATTAAATAGCGCATCCGGTGTTTCTTCTAGTGTTTTGCTTCTTCGCGGATTGGACCGTTGAGTTGATGTGAGCTTCGCCCCGATCTTCGGATGAACCTTTCGACAATGTTTTCAGGCGAGCATCTCCCTCTTTCTACCTATCTTACTTTTATAGTATTTATTTCCCTCCTGTTGATCTTTTGCTATCTGTGTTGCGATGCTTTAGTTTCCGTACCTGTGATTTCCCTTGCAGCCCTATATCGCCTTGGACACACCCTATTGCCTGTTGTTTGGTAGCTAGTTGGTCTTGCGCGCCGCCGTTGCTTGCTATATTGCTGTTGGGTGTCGTCATATGCCACAGTTGCTGATGTATTGCCGCATGTTGATGTTGGAGATGATTCTAGTTTTACTTATCGTCACTTTAATTTCTGTTTAACAACTAAAATTGAATAAGCAGAGGCATCGGTGGGTGATAGATAATATTTGGTTCAACGCCCACTTGTGTCCCGTAAGACCCCGAGTACTTGATACTGTTCCTTGATTTATCGCTATCCACATCCGGAGGTATATGGGACCCCCGAGCCGGAGCTTGATTCGACTTATTTCTTGGGGCCACAAACTAGTTTGAGGTTTTATTTACGATCCTGTACTTATGCCATGCTACCGCTTTATTTACGATTGTGCGAGGAGCACACTGCATCTTTAGGATCAATGGCACGATTCCGCTGTGTCGACAAGCCCAGCCACACTTCGGGTTCCCGATGCTCACAACCGTCCCCATAACCTTGAGGCCGTCTGAGCTTGCTTACCCGCTATGGATTCTACTCTAAGGGTGGCCCCGAAATATTTCTGAATCCTGTGATTGTTCACCGTGAAAGCCTCGTTGGGTTTTGATTTGGTTTTTCCGAGGTTGATCGAGCGTGTGTTGCTATTGGTGCACCGCCGGGTAAAACTTTCTCAAAGCCGTGTCCGCGGATATGGACGACTTGGAGCATGATCTCGATCATAGACAAGCATAACTAAAGTTTATCGCTATAAATTTGACTTATAATGACTAGTAATCAGCTTCACTATAATGGAATGGCTAATTAATACGCCACAATTGCTTGTTTGGTTGTCGCTTGCGACAATTGTATCTGACTAGTAAGTATTGCAACTACAACGAAATGGCTGAATAAAAGTACCAACAACTGCTGGGTTTTGGGTTATCTCATGCTACTTGTATCTGACTAGTAAGTGTTGCCACTATAACGGAATGGTTAACTAAAAGTGCCCACTGCTTACTTTATCAGGACGATTATCTAAATCTGACTAGTAAAGTGCCACCACTATAACTGAATAAGTAAAACTGCCAACCGTGTGAGTTCCTCGGTTGACTTCCTCGTTTGGTCTCGAGGGGGAAACACCAGGATGGGTTTGTTTTGGTGTTAGCTTCAGGTTGGATCCGGATAGGTCATTCTCACCCCTCTCTGATAACCGCCAGTTGTATCGAGTCTCTATAGGTTGTTGAGTGCATGCTGCCGCTGCCGCTCAGTCCACCATACCTATGTAGGCGAGGACCGCCGAATTCTAGTCTCGCCGTGCATCGCCTCGATCGACGCTCCTTCTTTTCCTTTGCCCTTTGTCGGCACCCTTTGTTTAAGCAGGTTTTGAGATCGACGCCGTTAGCGTGGTTACCCTTCGGCTTGGCACGGGCAGGGTTATGGACGCCATTGGTTATTCTTCAGGGCTCTTAGCCCCATTTGCATCTTGTCCGTAGTCGGACGCTATATCGTTTCAAGGTGATTTGGATCTTTGTATTATATATCTGTATTCTTGACTCTTTGAGTCGCTGTTATATATATATCTGTTCTGTGGGTCCCATCGAGGACTGTTGTGTAATGTTATTACTTCGTTTTCCACCCGCACGATAGTGCCTGGTGGGCACCTTTGAATCGTTTCTATGCGAGTTTGGCGAATTTTGCTCAAACTTGCATAGGTCCGATTCTGAGGGTGTTACATGTTCCCCTCCGGGAGACGATCGTGCCAGAATGACATCATATCGTCGAAGCTTGCGTCGCTCAATTTGTGTTTTGCCTTCATCTCCATAGCCTTGAGCGTTACATTCAACCGGGTATCATCGGGCATGCATCCTTCATACAATGGAGTAACCACTTCTTTCTCAAGTTGCGCAAGCTTGGCTTTCTCTCTAGAGGTAGCCCTGGCGTTACTCATCTGCTTGAGAAGCAACTCTTGCACATAAGGGTCCCGCACCCAGCCTGACGTTGTTCCATCGTTGTCTGCTCCTCCGGCATCTAGATCATCATCATCCTGCTCTGCTTCCGCACCTTCACCATCTCCAGGAGACTCTTCACCATCTCGCCCGTTCTCGCCGTGATGATGATCATCGTCATGTTGGCCACCTTCACCGTCTCCATCGTCTTCGTCATCGCTTATCCAACGAGTGTATCCATCCATGAAACCATGGCGGAGCAGGTGCGCCTGCAGATTCCCGGAATCTGGGTCGATCACCCAGTTGAGTTTGCATCTTCTGCACGGACATCTTATATCCGTCTTGTTATTTCGTATCATTTCGGCCGTCGCACATTTCAAAAATCTAGCCACAATGCCTTTGCTCATTATGCGAACCATTTTTGCCTGCACGGTGTAAACGGTACAATTAGAAGTCTATTAGAACCACATAATGAATGCATGCATGCAATGGTTCATAGAAAATTTCGGCATGACCTATCCTAAAATTAGGACCTTTGCGAAATGCCAAAGTCTTGCCAAAATGGAAATGAATCAACATGTTGGCAAAACAAATGGCAACTTGTTCTCTCCAAATGTGCGAAATGCCAGAGAGAGAGACCAATCCATACACACATGAACATATCATTATCCTCTCCATACACACATGCATGAGCATCATCGATACTCTCCATATACACACACATATGACCATCGATCCTCTCCATACACACATCATGAGCATCGATCATCTACATACATATGAGCATATCATCCATATACACATGAACACATCCTTACATGGACAACTTACCGAGATGAGAGACCGATCGCGAGAAAGATGGAAAGGAGAGGTGCGCGCGAGACCGGAGAAGGAGATGAGAGACCGGAGACCTTCCTCTATTACTTATGTAACATCCAAGACAAGTTCTACATGCTAAAAATGGTGAATGGATGGAGAAATTGAGGTGGGAAGGAGAAGATCCCGACTAGATCTAAGGAGGAAGAAGAAGGGGAAAGTGAAGTGTGGGGTGGTGGATGTGGTCACACATGTGCACATAAAGTGCTGTAAAAAAAATTGACACATCCGTGGCGCACTCTGTCCTAGTGCGCCACAGGGAGTAGTAACATCCGTGGCGCACATGCCATAGTGCGCCACGGATGTGTCTGGCCGTTTCACAGCAGAGAGGGGCATGCGCTTAGGCGTAGCGCACCCCATCCATGTGCGCCACGGTTGACTGTAACAACCGTAGCGCACCTACCCTATGTGCGCTACGGATGTTTGGCGTGCGGCCAACAGGGCCCTGGCCCACACATATCTGTGGCGCACTGTGGTCATGTGCGCCACGGTTATTCTAGTTACTAGTAGGGCACTGTCCATAGGTGAGCCACGCCTGTTTTAGCCGTGTGGCACTTCAACCATGTGAGCCACGGATGTGCTGATTACCTATAGTCATTTTCCTAGTAGTGGCCACTGATCTTTGATGCCCAAGATTGGCATCCAATGACGCAATGGAAGCGTCTAAGCAACCTCCGAGAATGGAGGCCCTCTTCTGATGGTGCGACGGCGACACTCAGCGCTGCCCTCTTCCCAAGTGGTTTCGTCCCCGGCGAAGTTGGCGGCGGTCGGCGGCGGCACACATCTGTGAATCTGCGCAGTGAGATGTAGGGACCTGATTGCGTTCTCAAAAAAGTTTCTAAGGTCCTCTGTGTTTGTTTCCAGGACCTGGTTGTAATTTTTCTTTCATCTTGTGTCCTTATTGTAATTTGTACCACTGCCACATATCAATGCAGCCTCTAGGTCCTTCGGGACCTTTCCTATTCAAAAAAAAAAGAACTAGCTAATCATGTATGCTATCATGTTTTTCTTGAACTACAGTCAGAGTTATTGTGTTATGAAAATTTGCAGCGTCATTGTTGATTTCTGCTCTTTTTTTCTAAGATAAGAAATTTGCATTTAGGAGTCGTCCCTAAATCACCTACTCCCTCCATCCTAAAAAAATGCGTCATAGATTTTTCTAGATTCATACATATCTATACGATAAAACACATTTAGATACATGCGACAAGAGAACAATTAATGGCGCTTAAGATCATCACATAGTTATTAATTTGTAGTAGTAATATGAGGTATATACACTTTTAGTCCCACAACTTGCATCATAGGAGCATTTTAGTTCCACATCTTGCAAAGTGAGCAAACCTAGTCCCACAACTTGTATCCTGGGAGCAACTTAGTCCAATTTGATCAAATTTTAGCAAGTTTAACTAAATTTATCCACCTATGACGTCACAAATTTTTAAAAATGCCCTCTATGTATTTCTCTCTGACATTTGTGCCCTCCTTATGAACTGACGGACCTACCTGTCATTTCTCTCTGACAATTAGAGGTACCAAATTCAATTCCCGTCAACAATTAGAGTTTTAACTATTTTATTTGTATCTTAAATGACAGGTAGGTCCGTCAGTTCATAAGGAGGGCACAAATGTCAGAGAGAAATACATAGGGGCATTTTTAAAAAGTTGTGACGTCATAGGTGGATAAATTTAGTTAAACTTGCTAAAAATTTGATCAAATTGAACTAAGTTGCTCCCAGGATACAAGTTGTGGGACTAGGTTTGCTCATTTTGCAAGATGTGAGACTAAAACGCTTTTATGGTGCAAGATGTGGGACTAAAAGTGTATATACCTCTAGTAATATACATCATTGACTATGGTAGAGAATTGGCACGGAATTATCATACAATGCCAACTACAAATGCAGTCCATGACCATGTTTCTCTAAGTATAGGAAAAATGCAAGAATTTGGTCGAACAAGGCCATGTGAATGTGATCTCATTATATAGACGGACACGTCCGTGATGTCCATGACATCAATTGCATCGTCCGTGTAAACAAATCCAGCTGTCTACAGTGTCAGTGTAAACAAATTCAGCTGGCCACGGACGTCCACTGACCGTACACGGACAGGTTATACATAGTTAGCTTCTTCAGCTCAGAAATACTATGCGTGTGCAGTTGGGACAACTAGTACTTGCAAATAGCACGGGAAACGAGGGAGAGCTATAATAGCTCTTGTCACCGCTGTGGCAAATTCTAAAAAGTACTCCATAACAATCACAGAGAACTTTACACATGAACTGATGAAAATATCCAATTATTCTGCTATTTGCTCCTGATGCTTTCTTCCACTCCTGATGCTTCACAATTTTTGCTTCATAGGAAGAGGACCGTAGCAGAGTAGAAATTTCGTTCAATGATGATGGTGAAAACTTTTCTCCTGGTGCTTCTTCAACTCAACTGGTTATAAGCTATATTAACAAAAAAAATAGCACAATGTCAGGTTTCTATGTACAATCAATGGAACCCATTTCGTAAGCCTGATATATACTTATATTTGTAGGTGATATAACATCAAGCAAATTAAATCAAATCAGCTCAAGTAAAATGACAACTTGAAGCAATGATGGAGTTCAGATTAGCTCAGTTTTGACATATGTTGTATAGAGAAAATATCAGGTGAAAATATGATGGAGTTCAGTTCAACACTCACACAGATCCCTGGTTGTAGAGGTCGAGGGAGACGGGGAGCCACTCAATGCCAGGTCTGGGCAGGGTGAGCTCGACCTTCTTGTGCGCGAGCGAGCCCAATTTTCTTCCTGGCACTTGCTTGCTTGGTGGAACACCTGCGAGTGAGACAAAGACAAACGTTAAAATGATTTATTTATCATATTCATTAGTAGCTACCCAACTCACCGAGTATTCTTCATTCTCAACATCTTTATTGCTTGATTCAGGGTCTGAAAGATTGAAAGACTAACAAGTTAGTAATAAAGTTGAAATTTTTATTCTACTATTCAATAGTACAAAATCTTACCAGCAGCCTTTAGCCAATCTTGAAGGCATATCAACCCCTCGACCGTGTCACTCTTGAGCCTGGTCCTATGATCACTAATTATTCTTCCACCGGCGCTAAAAGAAGATTCTAATGCCACAGTTGATGCTTGAATAGCTAGCACATCACGAGCTATGCAAGATAGGACGGGGTAATTAGGACTGTTCATTTCCCACCATCCTAAGATGTCAAAATCTTTTTTGCAAGGGAAAAGTTCTTCACTTAGGTATCTATCAAGATCACTTGCTGCTTGTTTCTTCTACACTCTCAAATGGGCTTCCCAATCAGCCAATGGATTGTCATCCTCTGCAACCTCATCATTCATCAACATGAAATTCTTCCTCTAAAGGACCAGAAAGAGAATCCCCATCTCATGAGAGTATTCTTTAAAGAGACTCTTGATAACTATGTCCACCTTTTCAAGGTGTTCTGTTGCATTATCTACAAAGGCTTGCTTGATGTGAACACAATGAATTCTAACTTATATCTTGGATCAAGGATCACAGGTATGCAGTTCGCCAAGTACTACTCCTTCCAGTACTTGTCAAACTTTCGTTGCATTTTGCTCACCATGGATGCAATGATCTTGTTTTTATTTTTTACATGTCTTTGCAACAACAGTTTAACGCTCCATATTTCCCACCACACAAGTCTTTACATGCATATGCATATGGTTAGTTCCCGAACTTTGAGAGGCAAGAAAGACTACATGGCAATGTTTGCATCGACCTTGTGCAAGTTTTCCATTTTCATATATAGGAATTGAAGGGTTTCGCGGCATAGTGAATCAAAAATTTCTACGGATGCAAACAGAGGGAAAGCCAAGATCTAATCTAGGAGATGCAAACAACGAGAGAGATTGGATTAGATCTTCATACCCTTGAAGATTCGACATGAACGCTCGTTAAACGTGGGTGATGTAGTCGCACTTCTCCTCCTCGCGATCCGATCCGATCTAGCACCACAAGTGGCGGTGCCTCCGTGATATGCACACGTGCAGCACCTCGACGTCTCCTCCTTCCTCGGTCCAGCAAGTATGGTGGAGAGACGGATTGGATCTACAACACGACGGCGTGGTGTATATGGTGGAGAATATCTGCAGCAGGGCTTCGCCTACAAACAGTCGGGAGGGAGAGAGGAGGCAAGGCAGCTAGGGTTGAGGGAAGGTGGGGGGTGGTGCGCCTCAACCCTCTTTATATAGAGGGTGGGCGGCAACCCTAGACCCCTCCCCCAAGCCAAGGCCGGCGTCCAAGGAGGAGGAGTGGGGGCAAGGAAACCCCTCCCCCTTCTAGAAGCTCTATCTAGGGTTTAAACCCTCTTTGGCCGGCTAGGCCCTATGGGGCCTTGTGCCCCTGGACCAATGCGGCCAGGGCACTCCCTCATAGGCCCATGCCCCCTCCTGGAAGGTGGGGCCACGTTGGTCCCCTTCCGGAAGGTTCTAGAAGCTTCCGGTACAATACCGATTAACCCGGAACAATTCCGAACTCCAAAAACTGCCTTTATATGAATCTTATTCTCTGACCACTCCGAACCTCATGATGTCCCGGATCCCATCCGAGACTCAACAAAAACTCATAAACCAATTATCCAATCTATCCTAGCCGAGACATGTTATGTGTGTGACCTCTGGGTTCGAGAATATGCACATGATCTTCTATCAATAATCAACAGGGTCTGAAACCCATATTGACTCCCACATTTATCGATGATCATATCGAATGAACCACGATGCCAGGATTCAATCAATCCCATATATATATTCCCTTCGTCTCGCGATATTTTACTTGCCCGAGATTTGATCGTCGGTACTGTCATACCTAGTTCAATCTCGTTCACAGCAAGTACTTTACTCGTTCCGTAATCCGATATCACTTTCTGATTAACTCTTTAACCACATGCTTGCAAGCGGTGTTGATACCGATTACCGAGTGGGCACGAAGTATATCTCTCCGACTTGGGCGGGACAAATCCCATCTCGATACATACAACCCAATGATACTTTCCGATCACCGAGAGACACCTTTATGATCACCCTCTCATAGGATGACGTTTGATGACCTCAAAGCTTTCTTCCGATACTGTGAGTTGTATTATCTCATGATCTAAGGAATACAATATTTGACATAAGAAAAGCTTCGCAAAGACGAACACGATGACACGATCTAATTTCTTCGCTTAGTTTGGGTCATCCACCATATCATTCTCCCAATGATATGATCTCATTATTAATCGACAACTCATGTCCATGGCTAGGAAACCTTAACCATCATTAATCAATGAGCTAGTCCATAGAGGCGCATTAGGGACACGGTGTTGTTCACAAACCACACAAGTATTAAAGTTTCGCTAATACAATTCTAGCATGGAATATAAACATTATCATGAACAAGAATTATAATAATAAAATCTTTATTATTGCCTCTAGGCATAATTCCAACGTCTCTCACTTGCACTAGAGTCAATAATATAGTTTACATTTGGCAACAATCTCACACCCATGGTAATCGAGGTGTTGATCATGTTTTACATGGAAGAGGTTTAGTCAATGGATCTGCGACATTCAGATCTGTATGTACTTTGCTAATCTTGAGATCTCCATCTTCTATATAATCTCGGATTATATGAAACTTATGTTGATATGCTTGGTCTTTGGATGATATCTTGGTTCCTTAGCGAGTGCTATGGCGCTAGTGTTGTCACACAATATCTCCAAAGTGGTTCCAATGCACTTGGAACCACGCCAAGCTCGATGATGAAGTTCTGATCCAAACTCCTTCACTTGATGCTTCTGATCAGCCATGTATTCCGCTTTCATCAGAGATCCCGCGATCACGCTTTGCTTGCAGCTTCTCCACTCACAGCCTCCATTCAAAATATACACGTATCCCGTCGAGATTTAGAATCATCCTTGTCGATTGTCAAAACTAGCGTCGACGTAACCTTTTACGACGAGCTGTTCATCACCCCCATAGACTAAGAACATTTCTTTAGTCCTATTTAGGTACTTTAGGATGTTCTTCACGGATGTCCAGTGTTCCACTCCTGGATCACTTTGAAATCTGCTCGTCAAACTAAGAGCATTGGACACATCCGGTCTAGTACACAGCATGGCATACATGATAGAACCTATGGCCGAGGCATAAGGCACTTTGCTCATAGCTTCCCTATCATTTACCGTAGCTGGACACTGAGCCTTTCTCAATATCTTACCTGACAACATAGGCACCGAACCTTTCTTTGCCTTATCCATTCTGAACCTTTTCAGAACTTTGTCTAGGTATGTAATCTGGCTTAAAGCTATCAGGCGTCTTTATCTATCTCTATAGATCTTGATGCCCAATATATAAGCAGCTTCACCTAGGTCTTTCATTGAAAAACACTTGTTCAAATAACTCTTCACGTCGTTAAGCATGTTAATGTCATTTCCGATAATCAATATGTCATCCACATATAGTACCAGAAACGTCACCGAGCTCCCACTCACTTTCTTGTAGATGCAAGCTTCGTAGCAATTTGGAACAAATCCAAAGCTCTTGATCACTTGATCAAAACGAAGGTTCCAACTCCGAGATGCTTGCTTCAGTCCATAAATGGAACGCTGAAGTTTGCATACTTTATCAGCATCCTTAGAATCGACAAAACCTTCGGGTTGCATCATATACAACTCTTCATCAATGTTGCCATTGAGGAACGCAGTCTTGACATCCATCTGCCATATTTCATAATCATGAAACGCAACAATTGCTAATAAAATCCGAATGGACTTAAACATCGCTACGGGAGAGAAAGTCTCATCGTAGTCAACACCTTGAACTTGTCGAAAACCTTTCACGACAAGCCGTGCTTTATAGACGGTAACATTACCATCCGCGTCCGTTTTCTTCTTGAAGATCCACTTGCACTCAACGGCCTTTCGGTCGCTAGGAGGGTCCACCAAAGTCCATACTTGATTTTGGCTCATGGATCCCAATTCAGATTTCATGGCTTCTAGCCATTTCTCAGAGTCTGGGCTCATCATCGCTTCCTCATAGTTCGTAGGTTCACTGTCTTCTACTAACAAGACAGTAAAGACAGGGTTGCCGTACCACTCAGGAGGGGCATGCGACCTTGTCGACCTGCGACGTTCAGTAGCAGCATCGTCCGAAGCTTCATGATCCTTGTCATTAGCTTCCTCCATTGTTGGTGCAGGCGGCACTGGAACAATTTCAGGTGCTGCCCTACTCTCCAATTCAAGAGAAGGTTCAATAACCTCGTCTAGCTCTACTTTCCTCCCACTCACTTCTTTCGAGAGAAACTACTTCTCAAGAAAGGAACCGTTCTTTGCGACAAACACTTTGCCTTCGGTTCTGTGATAGAAGGTATACCCAATAGTTTCCTTAGGGTATCCTATGAAGACGCATTTCTCCGCTTTGGGTTCGAGCTTGTCCGGCATCAACTTCTTGACGTAAGCTTCGCATCCCCAAACTTTAGGAAATGACAACTTAGGTTTAGTACCAAACCACAGTTCATACAGTGTCGTCTCAACGGATTTAGATGGAGCCCTATTTAAAGTGAATGCAGCGGTTTCTAATGCATAACCCCAAAATGATAACGGCAAATCATTAAGAGACATCATTGATCGGACCATATCTAATAGGGTTCGATTCGGCTCAGACACACCATTGCGCTTGTGTTCCGGTGGCGTGAGTTGCGAAACAATTCCGCTTGCTTTAAGATGCGAGAAAATCATAACTCAAATATTCGCCCCACGATCGGATCGTAGAAACTTAATATTTACATTACGATGGTTCTCCACTTCATTCGAAATTCCTTGAACTTTTCAAATGTTTTAGATTTATGTTTCATTAAATAGATATACCCATATCTACTTAAGTCATCGGTAAAAGAGAAAATAGCGATATCCACCCGGCGTGAAACACTCATCGGTCCGCATACATCGGTATGTATGATTTCCAACAAGTCCGTTGCTCGCTCCATCATAGGAGAACGGGTTTTGATCATCTTGCCCATGAGGCATGGTTCGCATGTGTCAAATGATTCAAAATCAAGAGACTCTAAAAGTCCATCGAATGGAGTTTCTTCATGCGCTTTACACCAATATGACCTAGCGACGATGCCACAAATAAGTAGTATTATCACTATCTACTTTGCATCTCTTAGCCTCAATGTTATGGATGTGTGTTTCATCCCTTTCAAGATTTAGAAGAAATAAACCATTCACAATAGGTGCATGACCATAAAGATGTTACTCATATAAATAGAACAACCATTATTCTCCGATTTAAATGAATAACCGTCTTGCAATAAACAAGATCCGAAATAATGTTCATGCTCAACGCAGCACATAATAACACTTATTAAGGTTTAAAACAAATCCGAAGGTAAAACTAAGGAGAGCGTCGACGGCCATCACATCAACTCTTGATCCGTTGCCAGCAGCGCGCCGTCACCTCATCCCTCGCAAGCCACCTTCTATTCAGTAGCTCTGTTTGAGTTACAAATATTAGCAACGAACCGGTATCAAATACCCGTGCACTACAACGAGGGCTAGTAAGGAAAACATCAATAACATGTATATCAAATATACCTTTGATGGTGCCAGCCTTCTTGTCGCTAAGTACTTGACGATTGCTTCCAGTGACCCTTGTCCTTGCAATAGAAGCACTCAATGTCGGCTTAGGACCAGACACGAGATTCTTCTTAGCGAGCAGCGCTTAGCCGCCCTTCTTGAAGGGCTTCTTTGCTCCTTACCTTTCTTAAAGGTGGGCTTGTTCACCATCAACACATGATTATCCTTTTTATGTCCACTTCGCGGCCTTGACTTTGCGAAGAGCTCGGTGATCGTATCGATGGAACCAATCGATTATGAGTTACTACAAAACTTTTGTAGCTGGGAGGAGTGATTGAACCTATCAATCTTGAGCTCCTCTAGAATCGTGCATTCCAGTTGCTCAAGGCGTTGAGTGTAGCCCGTCATCTTAATGGCGTGCTCACTAACGGAACTCCTTCCTCCATCTTGCGGTTAAAGAACTTCTCGGAGATCTCATATCTCTCGAGCGGGCTGAGTGCGAAACATGGTTTTCAGCTCTTCGAGAATCTCAAAGGGCCTGGGATAGTCTTCAAAACGATTTTGAAGTTCAGGTTCAATAGCAAACAACATGGTGCTCTTAATCACACCATAATCATCTTTGCGCGATTGATAGACAGCTTTCTCATCACGGTAGCGATTGCGTGAGGGTCACCTAACGCTTTCCCAAGGACATAGTCCTTTTGACCGCCAGAGAGAATGATTCTCAGATTGCGGAACCAATTGGTGAAGTTATACCCATTGTTTCTAAGCTTTTCCTTCTCAGCAAAAACGTTGAAGTTGAAGTTGGACTTAGCCATGTGATCTACAGTATTTGCAAGTACAAATTAGACTATGTTCATGATAACTAGTTCAACTTAATCAAATTACTAGATAAACTCCCACTAAATTCAACATCCCTCAAGTTGCTTAGTGAACACGATCCAAATTCACCACACCTAATCCGATCATCACGAGAAGAGATGTGGCTTCAATGGTGGACAACGAAGTGTCGATCATATCATTCATATGACTCATGCTTAACCTTTCGGTTCTTGTGTTCCGAGGCCATGTCTGTACATGCTAGGCTCGTCAAGTCAAACCCAAGTATTTCCGCGTGTGCAAAAACTGGCTTGCACCCGTTGTATGTGAGCGTAGAGTCTATAGCACCCGATCATCACGTGATGCTTGGACACGGAACTTTATAGCAACGGTGCATACTTGGGGAGAACACAGTTTTTATCTTGATCTTTAAGTGAGGAATCATCTTATAATGCTACCGTCGCGATCTAAGCATAATAAGATACATAAAAGGATAAACATCACATGCATATAACTTTATGTGACATGGTATAGCCAATCTTCTCTCAATGATCTCCATCTTGTGCGTTCCGGCATGATCTCCATCACTCCACCATGATTGCCTCCACCACGAATAGCAACTACAACTATTGCTAACTACTTAGCGATAAAGTGAAACTATTACATGGCGCATAAGAAGTTGACACACAGGTCATACACAATTATAAAGACAACCATATGGCTCCTGCCGGTTGTGTACTCATCGACATGCAAGTCGTGAAACATTACAAAACATGATCATCATACATTATACACATCACATCTTGGGCCATACCATATCACGAAAACACTCCTGCAAAAACACGTTAGACGCCTATACTTTGTTGTTGCATGTTCTACGTGGCTCATGGGAGTAGATCCTAAGAACGATTCTTACCTACGGAAAGACACAGCGGTGATATTATGGTTGCCAAACTCGGTGTTAATCCCATGACAACTATAGTGAGAGAAACGGCATCCACCGGCCGCATGTGTGGAACAAGCCACACGTCAAGTGCGAGCCGGTCTTATAACGACGTCGCGTAAGGCTGGCCTGGACCGCTTCAATCTCACTATCCCGCGTCATAAGAAGAACACAAACAAGAGGCTTGCAACAGAAAACATCAACGCCCGCAACAACCATGTTGCGTTCTACTCGTGAAACACATCTACGCATAGATCTAGCTCTGATACCACTGAAGGGTTTCGCGGCATAGTGAATCAAATTTTCTACGGATGTGAACAGAGGGAAAGCCAAGATCTAATCTAGGAGATGCAAACAACAAGAGAGATTGGATTAGATCTTCATACCCTTGAAGATTCGACAAATGAACGCTCATTTAACGTGGGTGATGTAGTCGTACTCGCTTCTCCTCCTCGCGATCCGATCCGATCTAGCACCACAAGTGGCGGTGCCTCCGTGAGATGCACACATGCAGCACCTCGACGTATCCTCCTTCCTCGGTCCAGCAAGTATGGTGGAGAGACGGATTGGATCTACAACACGACGGCGTGGTGTATATGGTGGAGAATTTCTACAGCAGGGCTTCGCCTACAAATAGTCGGGAGGGAGAGAGGAGGGCAGCAGGGCGGCTAGGGTTGGAGGGGAAGGTGTGGGGGGTGGTGCGCCCCCAGCCCCCTCCCCCAAGCCAAGGCCGGCAGCCAAGGAGGAGGAGTGGGGGGCAAGGAAACCCCCCATTCTAGAAGCTCTATCTAGGGTTTAAACCCTCTTGGCCGGCTGGGCCCTATGGGGCCTTGTGCCCCTGGCCCAATGCGGCCAGGGCACTCCCTCATAGGCCCATGCCCCCTCCCGGAAGGTGTGGCCACGTTGGTCCCCTTCCGGAAGGTTCTAGAAGCTTCCGGTACAATACCGATTAACCCTAACAATTCAACTCCAAAAACTGCACTGCCTTATATGAATCTTATTCTCCGGACCACTCCGAAACCTCTCGTGATGTCCCGGATCCCATCCGAGACTCCGAACAAAAACTCATAAACCAATTATCCAATCTATCCTAGCGTCGAGACACGTTAAGTGTGTGACCCTGCGGGTTCGAGAATATGCAGACATGATCTTCTATCAATAATCAACAACGGGGTCTAGAAACCCATATTGACTCCCACACATTCATCGATGATCATATCGGATGAACCACGATGCCAGGATTCAATCAATCCCATATATATATTCCCTTCGTCTCGCGATATTTTACTTGCCCGAGATTTGATCGTCGGTACCATCATACCTAGTTCAATCTCGTTCACAGCAAGTACTTTACTCGTTTCGTAATCCGATATCACTTTGTGATTAACTCTTTAACCACATGCTTGAAAGCGGTGTTGATATCGATTACCAAGTGGGCCCGAAGTATATCTCTCCGACTTGGAAGGGACAAATCCCATCTCGATACATACAACCCAACAGATACTTTCCGATCACCTGAGAGACACCTTTATGATCACCCTCTCATAGGATGACGTTTGATGATCTCAAAGCTTTCTTCCGATAACAGGAAGTTGTATTATCTCATGGTCTAAGGAATACAATATTTGACATAAGAAAAGCTTCGCAAAGACGAACGCGATGATACGATCTAATTGCTTCGCTTAGTTTGGGTCTGTCCACCATATCATTCTCCCAATGATATGATCTCATTATTAATCGACAACTCATGTCCATGGCTAGGAAACCTTAACCATCATTAATCAATGAGCTAGTCCATAGAGGCGTACTAGGGACACGGTGTTGTTCACAAACCACACAAGTATTGAAGTTTCCGCTTAATACAATTCTAGCATGGAATATAAACATTATCATGAACAAGAATTATAATAATAACATCTTTATTATTGCCTCTAGGGCATAATTCCAACATGAATGAAGTCTTTCCAGATCAGCGATTTCAGTTTCCATGGTTGACGTCTCCTTGGAAAAATTGGAGAAGGGAAATGGGTAGTAACATTTGGTATTGATGGTGATTCCGACTTCCTACGCTTGGCTTGAGGCGACATTCCCTTCCTTGACGACACCACTCTCGCAAACAGAGGCGGACCTTAGTGGAGGCCAAAAGGGGCCATGGCCCCCCAACTTAACTACAATTTGCACCATATTATTCAGTATTTATCATTTTTTATCATACAAAACACAAAATAATTCAATCTGGCCCCCCCAACTACTATCTATTGCCTTTTAGCCCCTCCTACAATATTGTTCAAGGTCCGCCACTGCTCGCAAACATGCCGATGGAAGATCTCAACAATGCTGCTTCAGGCGATTTCAGGGGTTGTGGCTTCGTCTTCAAGCGCTTCCTCTTCTCATTCCTCTTGGAGGGTGGCTTCTCGCTTTCTTCATCAACGCCTCACTAAATGGGCTCTCGAACATCAACCATGAAGCAAGGGAACTCTAACACCGACCCCGGATGGATTGATTCACCTTCCTTGAGGTAATAGCTATCCATTACTGTTTCATTGGTGTCGAGGAGGATGACATGCTTCACCTCAGATTGCAGCAGGTTCGAGCCCTCGTACACCTCATTGATCGAACTATGGAGCAGCCTCGCGAAGTAGGAGGCATGCCACCTCCAAGGTTCCTCTGTGTCAAAAGGAACATGAGTCTTGGCACTACCCAACTCGTGCTCTTTCTTCATTTTCTCAAGTGCCCTCCTCTTCCTTTTCTTCTCATTTTTCTTCTTAAACTGCGGATTTTCTAAGGCATGCTCTGGAACAACCAGTAAATGAGTCTGTTCAGCGCTATTGGGCTCTTCTACATCAACAAGAACCTTGGTCTTCTCATCCTTTGACAACAAGATTTGTGGCTTCTCTTTCTTCTTCTTAATATGTGGCATTTTGTTCATCTGGAACAGCCAGTAAATTAGTTTGTTCATCGCCACCAGTCATATTGGGCTCTTCTACATCAACATGAACCTGGGTCTTCTCAGCCTTTGAAAACAAGATCTGTTCCTTATTGATAATTGCAGTGCTGCCCTTGCTTGCTGACTCCTCCACACCAATTGGCTACATTTTAGGCGCATAAACTTGGTTAGTTGGACATAACTGCAATGGGAGTAATTTAAAGGGAACTACAATGGAAGTAATTTAAAGGGAACTACAATGAAACTGCAATGGAAGTGCATGGTGTAATGGTCGCTGATTCAGGTTACAGTGTCCTTCAGAATTGGACAGTAATTTAAAGGAAACTGAGTTCTGTAGTTCATTGTACAGCAGTGGGCCGTATGAAATAAACCCATTTATGAAAAGAAAAATAAAGTTTTTGTAGTATATGTGAGTATAACTAAGTTATGTACTTTTGTAGTTTTGGCGCATGTTTACATACTTGTGTGCAACTGAGCACAAGACTCTTAACTAAGGATCGTAGATCTAGTCATCTAGACAAACAAATATGTTCCAACAGGGTGAAGCCAGGCTGTCAGCTTCACTAGGATAAGTTCAGGTATGAAACATAATAAATACATAACGGAGAGATTGCAAAATCATCAGATTTTAATTAGCTATCACATAATCAGAATGCATGTCCATATATCCAATTCCTTTGATTAATTCTGGCTCGTAGTAGATCAGAACAACAATTCTACCGATTGTGATTTGAGCAACGTAACATGATCTATTTGTTCAAAGATCTTCCATCCTCATGCTGTCAACATAAACGATAAATTCAGTCCAATCATCTCAGAATTTATTCTAGAATAGAATCGGAGTAGCTAACCTGGCTAGACATAAACTATTTTCAGTTTCGTTTATGCAACAGAACCTGGGTTTCGTAGGAATTCTTGACACAACAAAGTTTGGCTTAAATCAGATAGCCTTGTATTTGGGGAACCAACGAACAGGGGGCAGGAGAACCAAGAAAGCAGACATGTGCCGCACGATTCTTGTCCTCCTCCTCTTCCCCATTCTTGTCCTCCTTCTCTGAGTGTTTCTTGACATTATCCTCTGCCGGAATCCTCTGCTCCTCCCCGCCACGCCCATCTTTCTCCGCACCACGGCGACGGCAAGACAGACGGGATGGCATAGCCGTAGAGGGGACTACTCGGGGGCGGCACTAGGCGGCGAGCTGAGCGTAGAGGGGATTCACTCGGACGAGCGGGGTAGGGGGTGGTCACAAGCTGGGCAGGGTGGCGGCGGCGAGCGAGCCGCCGGCCTGGCGGTGGCGCAGGGCGTGGCGGCATGCCCTATCGACACAGGTTGAGCCGCTGGGTTGTACTCCTATCTATTAGGGATTATAAGGCCTATCGGCCATTTTGATAGGATTAAGAAAATCAATAACTCACCCTCTTGATTACTACATGCACCAATAGTTACACATGCATGAGAGAAGATAGAGAAAAAGTAGAACATGCATTAAAGGATAGAGACTAATAAATGAAAGAGGACTTATAATTTTTAACATTTTTAAAAAGCTCTTGGGTCTTATAATCCCTAACAGAGGGAGTAGCACGATAGATGGCCTGGCTAACTAAGCAGGCTCTGTCCGTCGGTCCGTATGAATTATGCGGCCCGTCCGCGACACCATTTGGCTATTTAGACGGACATGGATTCACGGACTCGCGGACCGTCCGTGTCCATCCCATCCTGAATGTGATAGCCCTTTCTTGTAAAACCTGGTGAGTGGACCTCTGGGTGAACGATTTGTGGAAGTGTGGCTTGCAGAGAACTGGCAAATCGCAACTCAGGGAAAAATGTACTAAAAGGAAAAAAGGGCTGTGCACATTTTACCATTAGCTAAAGCCAGAACCTTCATAATATAGAACCTGAGTAATACTCAACTTATGGAATAGTGCATACAGATTACATTTCAACTCGCGAACTTCGGTCTGAAGAGCAACATATGGTAACTCACCGAATATACTTGGAAGACCTAACATTGTTTCCACTATACCTTCCAACTCTGAACAACAAATGAATTTAATCAGGGGCAAAATCACGAAATTATACAGGATGTATCAGAAAAATGATTTACACTCTGCTGGGGAAGCCTATACTTTCTGTAAATACACAACTGAAGGCCGGTCCAGCTTCTTTGCCCAGGCCTTGCCGTATGTTACAAACAACATGTTGGCAGGTACAACACACGTACAAGATGACTGTTGGGGTCATGTATCAGCCTCTACAAGTGCTGTATACAAGCACCCTTGGGATGTGGAACCGCTCTAATTAGATTTTGCTCGTTTCCATACAATAACTGTACCGTCTGAATCAGACGAGGCCAACAGATTTTCCCCGTGATTCCAGGCCACTCCGATTACTGCAGAGCCATGTCCCTTCAGGAATATAAGTGGTTTCATTAGTGCCTCACCTTGTAACCAAAGTTTGAGATCAACAAATAGAGGTACACTAAGCATACCTGCAATTTATTTACACACGAATTCTTTGGCCGTGCCAAATCATAGAAGTATACATTTGAATCCCCACTGCCAGTAACTTCATATTCAGAAGAAAATATAAGTCAGCTACATTTATTTACTTTGTGGAGAAGTTCAGGAATGCATAATACAAGACAAACAAAAGGGTGGAGAACGGCGCATGCTGTATTTCTTCTTGATAGAGCAAGCACAATCAGTTGCCAAAACTATCTATCGTAGGTTGTTAATTTGTTTCAGAAGTTCAGCTCGGCAGTTTTAAAAGGTTGAGTAACAAAGTTTGCTTAGGAAAACTTGGAATGAAGTGACAACTACTCAAAAATGTGATTGTTTTGTTACCTCATTGAACTACAATTGTGACTAAGCATTCACAAATATTAATTGATAGTAAAACTATAACTAATGGCCAGCAATATAACATGCAGTAGTACTTGATTACAAACTGATGGAAACAAGACAACCCTGGAATCCAGATGACCAGCACTGAAGTTTCAACTAACTGATAGGCACTAACTATAAATGGTCTCAACTCACCTATGAATTCCCCTTTCTCAAGGGAAAGAAGCGGGCAGAAAGAAGCACGGATATTCTGCACCGTCGAGGCCAATTTTAGAGAGCATATGAGAGTCAAGTATCCCTTGGCATTTGTTGCAATACTGCAACGCCAATAACAAAATACTAGTGAGGTAAAAGTGGAAGCCAGCACAGGTTAGACAGTACTCCTGAAGAAATACAGGTGTCCCATCTTGAGCAATACAGTATCCGTGGGAGTAATAAAGTGGCATACCTGAAAAAGTATAGGTTTCCATCTTGAGAACAAGATAGAAGTACTGAACAACGTGCTACCAGAGAGAAGGTGCGGTACTGGATGGTTGTAATAGAAGACTTGCTCTTAGAACTCTTGTTCTTATGAGCTCTAGATAGGGACCCCGTGTGAGAGTTCACACTGATACTGTATATGTAACCCTGCACATTTGAAGCATCAGTTCAAAATGATGAGATTTAATAATCCATATTAGTGTTCACATTTAAATTATTGGAATCACCTGCGCATCACCAGCAAAAATAAGCTGCCCAGTGTGATCGATATCCAAAGCTGTAACCGCATTATCAAAGGTGAGCTTGCTGACTACTCTCCCAGTGCTAAAATTAATTGCCTAAATTAGAAATGGAAATGAATCACATGACCGTACAAGAAAATGAAAAAAAAATGCTTCTGATTACATAAGTTGACATGATTTAGAACTACTTAATGAGCAGCAGTTGCATCAGCTTCATTGGAATAAATACCAGAACAGACAAACATATATTTCCATTATTATTTAAGAAGAGAACATTGGTCAGAGAATCAGCCAACAAGCAACATATGCGAAAACGAACTATTGTATATAAATATATCAGAGCAACAGCGCAGGAATATTACATTGATTTCCCTGTTCGCATTGCCAACTAACAGCAAATTATTATTCACCTGCAAAAAGTGTTTTGAAGGAAAAACAAGTAAATATATGACATAGAAGATAATATATCCTAGTTATCATACATAGAGTTATCATCTTATTAGCCTTGCATATGCAGGCAGGGGGCATTGGTGCAAAAAAAATAGCAACCAAGCTTTCCAGCTAAGCTTGTACTTACAGGATGAAAGCTGATGCATAGCTGGGAAGAAACTCCATATACAACCCTGATACAAGTGCCTTTCGATATCTCCCATACTCTCACAGTTTTATCCATGGAGCATGAAGCTAGGTACTGGTTATTAGATGAAAAATCAAAATCTGTAATGCAGTTAGAATTTGAAACTCACAAGATACTTGAACAATGAAGAAATAAGCAGGAAAATGCAGCTTAAATTAATTACGATTCATTTATATTTGCAAAATCCATATAATATCATAAGTTTTTCAAGTCGTACAAGCCTTTCTAGCTAACACAAAACCAAATCCGTTAGTTATCCATTTTAAATATATATAACAAGTTTTTCAAGTCTTACAACCCTTTCTAGCTAACACAAACCCAAACTCGTTTAGTCATCTGTATTACTTATGTGCATAATGATGCTCAGCACTAGTGTTCGTTTGTCCCATTTATTAACTTGTGTGGGAAGTCCAAAGCTATTTTGTTACATGGCTTAAGCAATTAGTTCGTAGTTATTAAGACAAGTGATGCATCAGATCCCAGAACCACCAGGAGCTTAAGAACGAATTGCATGATATCAGGGACATGGTCCGATACAGATTTTATGCACATAGGAAGTCAGGAACAAATGCTACTAGAACCTAGGTGTTCCTAGTGCTCAAAGACAAATATTTTGTGACAAAATGAAGGTAGATTTACAAAAAAAAACTTTACAAGCACAATTAAGTAAATCTAACCTGTGATATCTTTAGAATGTCCTACTAATTTTTGAAGAACGGATGGTGGGTCAGAAACCTGGCAAACCGTCAAACTGCCATCAGATGAACCATAAGCAAGCACATCTGAATTGGCACGACCAAATTTCAGTATTGTAACTGCCAAGAGTTAAATCAATAATGCATGAGCATACTACTCAATCAACTCATATGGGAACACTACATCGTTGACAGAAGAAACTGTATAACTACGAGCAAAAAACCTGATGATTTGCAGTTGTCAAAGATACAATGCATTCCAACAAACGAGTATGCAGGTTCGGCAAATCTGACATGGCGCTCGGGTTCACTCTGCTTTGAGCTGACACTTACGGTGCGGCTTAATACACCGCTGTTACTTCTTATTAGGTCCTGCAGAAAACAAGTTACATGTATCAGCCTTCACAACAACATGGGTACACAAACTATTTCAGGAAAAAAGGCATCCACGGAAGCTTCATAAGAAAACTAAAACAAACGAACCCGGATAGAACTCCAGCTGTCTACTTCAGATGTAGAAGGGCCAGCAAACCACCTTCCACTGGTCAATTAGAATGCCCAACATGTTAGATTTCACCTCTCATAGCATATGATGATATTCTCGAAGGATTGAGCTTAAGAGGAAACTAGTGGAGGAGCACAGTAAATTTACAGTGAAATTAATTAGAGCAGGGCACACAAACTTGGCAACATTTTGTTCTAAGGTACGGGTATGGCAGGCAACAAGGCACACAGCAATCGAAGGTGTCACCTGTTTCCTGGCGTGCTGTGGGCGCTACTGGAGGCAGCTCCACCGTCGATACGGCGGAGGAGGAAGTTCCGGTAGGCGACGTAGCCCTTGCCGTTGCACCGCCAATCCTGCAGCATCCCTCGCGATTCCATTCAATCACACATTGTCCCCAGAGCATAAAAACAAGGAAAATAGCATTGGCAGGAGGAGGGATCTAAGAGCGGGTACCATGCGGTGGTTGAGCTCTGACGGAGGCTTGCGGCGGAGGAGGAAGCGGCGGAGGGCGACGTAGTCGGGGTCGGGGCGAGAGGAGGAGGGGGTCGGGGGCTGGAGGACGCAGCTGAGGAAGTCGGGGTCCGTGGGCCGGGAGGGGGCGGGGCTCGCCGATGCCGATGCCGGGGCCGGGGTGGAGGCGGCTGCGGTGGATTCGTCGGCCATTTTTCCGGCCGCGTGCTGCGTGCGTGCCGGTGACTGGCGCGCGCGCCGGGGAGAGATCAGAAGGGGCCTTGGATCTCGGGCGGGCGTACAAGCTGGCAGGGTGTTTTTTTTTTTTTGACACAGTAAGGGTCAATCGGTCCGAGCCGGTCTGAACCTGTGCCCGTGGACACGAGCAGAGAACACACAATCGGTCCTAACCGGTCCGAACTGTCTCCACTAGCATTCCGACAACGACTTTCTCAGTTGTGTTTTCAAACCCCCAGTTTTCGTCAGATTTAGCCTAAAATACGTTCGGGCATTTTCAGATACTCAGTTTTCATCGGATTTGACCCAAAATATAACCTTACGCGTCGGGAGTCGTATGAGAACGCCAGTTGAAAGGAAAAAAGATGGGTCAACCCTGTTGGTGAGATAACCCATTTCCCATAGAGATTCGGCTCTCGCTCGGCACAGAGCCTTCTCCTAACTATCCTTGACGCCATGTCATCGTTGGTGATGCCCCGCCCAGCCGAATCCACGTCTATAGAAAGGTCCTCCGCCGTCGCATCATTTCCCCTCGCTGTAGACCTTGTTTCGCCCTCTCTTGCCTTTGTCACGGCTCGGCTCCGTTCCGAGATCCCGTCCACCTTGCCCGTGAAGTGTTCGGCGTTTTTCCTGTTCGACCATGGCAGGGTCGGCTCTACGTTTTTCAGGGCCCTAGGCAAAGTCGACGGCATGGGCCCCTAAGGCTAATGTATATATAGACATATTAAAAAAACATCATATATGTATCTACTAGAACTTTCAAAACAAAAGTTAATATCCAACCATACATTTTAGTCTCAAAATATAATAAGTAGTATTTGGTACTAGTTTGATTACCTCAAATAAGAAATAATTCCAATGATAATATTGCTTCAATGCCTCACAAAAAAGCTTCTTCGGGCATTTCTAGATGCAAAATCATTGAGTACAATCTCAAGATCAATTTTATCCAAGATATCCTTCTCAATACAACATGTAGCCAAGCCGTTTAACCTGTCTTGTAGCATAGTTGACCTCAAACAATTCTTGATATTTTAGTTTAGAGAAACTTCTTCAGTGAGAGGCTACGATCCATGTATAGTCAAAAGAATCCGATAGGCAAGCGATACATTTGGATAGCAATCTACTGGTAACAAATCGAAGAATCTCGGTACCGACATCAAAGCATCTGACAAGGTTACTTGCAGCACTTGTAACTCAGAGAAAAAATCATCAAGATCAACATCACGCGACTCCTCATGTAACACCCTCAGAATCGGCCCTATGCAAGTTTTAGCAAAACTCGCCAAACTCGCATAGAAACGATTCGAAGGTGCCCACCAGGCACTTTCGTGCGGGTGGAAAGCAAAGTAATAACATTACACAACAGTCCTCGATAGGACCCCCAGAACAGATATATATACAACAGCGACTCAAAGAGTCAAGAATACAAATATACGGTACAAAGATCCAAATCACCTTGAAAACGATGGGGCGTCCGACTACGGACAAGATGCAAATGGGGCTAAGAGCCCTGAAGAATAACCAATGGCGTCCATAACCCTGCCCAGGCCAAGCGGAAGGGTAACCACGCTAACGGCGTCGATCTCAAAACCTACTTAAACAAAGGGGTGCCAACAAAGGGCAAAGGAAAAGAAGGAGCGTCGATCGAGGCGATGACAGCGAGGCTAGAATTGGCGGTCCTCGCCTACATAGGTACTGGTGGATGGCGGCGGCGACATGCACTAAACAATCTATAGAGACTCGATACAACTGGCGGCTATCAGAGAGGGGTGAGAAAGACCTATTCGGATCCAACCTGAGACTATCATCAAACAAACCCATCCTGGCGTTTCCCCTCGAGAACAAACGAGGAAGTCCACCGAGGAACTCATACAGTTGGCAGTTTTATTTATTCAGTTATAGTTGCGGCACTTTACTAGTCAGGTTTAGATAGTCGTCCTGATAAAATAAGCAGTGGGCACTTTTAGTTAACCATTCCGTTATAGTTGCAGCAATTACTAATCAGATACAGATAGCAAGATATAAACCCAAAACCCAGCAGTTGTTGGTACTTTTACTTAGCCATTCCGTTGTAGTGAAGTTGATTACTAATCAAAACGGATACAAGTCATTTTAAAACAGTAAACTTTAGTTATAGTTGTCTATGATCAGACACTGTGCTCCAAGTCGTCCATAACCGCGGCACTTCGACCCTTTTGCCGATCGGTTAACATACACCCATCGGTATGTCGGGGCCTAAGTCACGGCGTTCGGACCAAAGCAAGCAGGGGCCACCCCACTAAGTACACACCATAGCAGTCGGCGGTCTCCGAGACGGACTTAGGGTTTGCGACAATGGTATGTGGCGAGATCCCCAATGGGGGACTGTCGATACCGCGTAATCACTCCGCTTCCTAAACAGTACAGTGTGCAGTACCTCGCACAATTTAAATACAAAAAGTAGCATGGCATAAGTACAGGATAGTAAAAACACCTCAAACTAGTTGTGGCCCCCAGTACAATACTTTGAAATCAGGTAATTATCAATGGGGGGCCCATATCTCCCCACCTGTGGTTAGCGCGCTCGATCTCGGAACAGGTGTCAAGAACTCGGGTCCTACGGGACACAAGTGGGCGGTCGGAAACCAAATCTTACCTATCACCCACCGATGCCTCTGCTTAATTCAATTTTAGTTGTTAAACAAGAATTAAAGTGAACAATAAGTAAACCATGATCATTTCCAACGTCAACATGCGGCAATTCTCCAACAATTATGGTACTTGGTGACAAGCAAAACTCTTGAGCAAGCGACTACGACACGCGGGTCCAACTATCTACCAAACAGCAGGTAATAGGATGTGTCCAAGGCTATATATGGCTGCAAGGGATATCACGGGTACGAAATCTAGAGCATCGCAACACAGATAGCAAAGATCAACAGGAGGGAAGTAAATACTAGCAAAATAAGATAGGTAGAAAGGGGGAGATGCTCGCCTGAAAACATTGACGAAGGTTCATCCGACGATCGAGGCGAAGCTCACATCAACTCAACGGCCTTATCCGCGAAGAAGCAAACACTAGAAGAAACACCGGATGCAATATTTAATACAACGGCAGAAGATCGGCATGATGCATGTATAATGCATGACATGGCAAAGGTGCGATGCAATTAGGTCAAAGTTAAGCGGAACCGGGGTCCCGACAATTAATTAAATGGTTCAAGTTGTTTAGAACCCCCGCAAGTTAAATGTTGTTTTAACAAGGCAAGATAATATACCGGTTCGCTGCACAAGTTTAAATGAGGCCGATATGAGGCTAGATTTGCCCGCATATGGGCCCCATATTTAATTATTAGGTGAATCGGCATAAGGCCCCCAAACCAATGCTATGCATGCGGGAATGACAATTTAATGTGCAACAAATTGATATGTTATAAAATAGGGTTCGAGGAAAAGGGGTCACACATCAGAGGGGGCTCGACGATCTTGGGTTCCGGGTTGAGGTTCGACAGGTCCGGGTCCGTCTCGGGTCGAGGTTACGACGGGGTCGTTTTCGGCGGAAACGTTCTCTCGTTCTCGGTACGGGGTAGATCTTGCGCATCCGGGAGGGAGAACTTGGCGCTCCACGGCGAAGTGCTCGTCGTGTCCGTGACGGAGATCTTGAGGGTCCCTGAACTCGACGAGCTTGGCGTTCAGGGGAGCTTCCGGTGTCCCGAGGAGAAGATCTTGTCGGTCCCACCTCGAAGGCCTTGTTGTCCTGCCGTGGGGATCATGGTCATCGGGGTCCAGTTCTTGGTCATGTTGCCGGTAGCTCTTGGTGGCCAGGGGTCGTCGCTCTGGGAGGTGGATCTTGTCGTATTGGCGTCATCGCCCCTAGTTCCGCGGCGAAGTACTCGGGGTTCCCCTCGGTTGTCGGTGTCGAGCTTGTTGTCGCAACTAACTTGAAGGGTTTCTGTCCTCAACGGGAACGGTCTTGCGTGGACTTGGTTCTCATCCCGTGTCGGTCGATGGCGTTCGGGTGAAGCACTTGGCGCGTCGGGTTCGGGTTCGGTCTTCGGATTGGGACTTCGGGGTTTCCGGCTCCGAAAAGACGGTCTTGGCGCTCCGCGGTGGAGAACTTGGGGTGTCGATTTGCTTGTCGGTGAAGGACTCGAGCTGCAGTCGAGGCGGAGTTCTGAGGCGAGGCCTTGGATGCCCTTGGCGGCGAGGCTGGAGCCAGTAGCGTGAGGCGGGGCGGAAGCGGCGGCGAGTCGGGCTTCCCAGCCGGGCTCGGGCGGAGGGCAGCGAAAGGAGGAGGCGGACGGCGGGCGGGCGGCTGCGAGAGCTCGGCGGCAGCGCGGCTTGCGGAGAACAGGCAGCAGCGGAGGGACTCGGCCGGCGGCCAGCGGCGGCAGCTGGGCTCGGCGGCGGCAGCTGAGGCGGGCGTGGCCGCGGGGGGCCTTGACGCAGGCGGGCTCGCCAGCGGTTGCAGCGGGCGGAGGAGATGCTGGGCGGCCCAGGGGCGAGGCAGGCGGTCGGCATGAGGCGCAGCGGGCCAAGCGGGCGAGGCAGGCGGTAAGCGGTGCCATGGCGGCGCCGGCAGCGAGGAGGCAAGGTCGGATCAAGGTAAGCGTGGCAGGGAGAGTGCGGCCCGGGCGGAGGTGGAAGGCGGACTCGGTGAGGTGGCGCGGGAGGCGGAGGGAGGAGGTGGCAGTCTGGGAGGCGGTTGGTGGGGGGAGGAGGCGGGCGGCCGATCGCTCGGCGAGCCGACAAGGGAGGGACGGGCCGGCGGCGTCGGGGCAGGCTCGGGGTCGAGGCGAGTGGGAAGACACGGCGGGGAGGGGGCGGCTAGCCAGAGGAGGGGAAAAGGAAGAACGCGGCGCTGCAGGGAGGAAGAAGAAGAACAGAGGACGCGCTGGTGGGGCGTGGGGCTCAGGGTGGTCCCGCGGTGGGCGAGGGAGGTCCCACAGAGAGGAGGCCGGAGGTCTTGGTGCGTGCTTGGGGGGCGTCGTCTGGGGGTTCAAGGCGTGTGGGGGTTGGCAGGGAGTGGGTGGGGCTGGTTGGGTGAGAGAGGGAGTGCTAGGCCACGTGGCAAGGTTTGGTTGGGTGAGGGATAGGGGTTAGCTGAGGTGGCGCATGCCTATTGGTTGGGGTGAGGTGGAGGGGTAGGTTGGGTAGCTTTTTAGGTGGTTCTAGGATTAGATGGGGCTGGCAGGTTTGGCCGATTTAGTTTTCTGGGGCGGTCGTTCGGGTCAATCGGCCCGTTCGACTGCCCCGCTAAAATAATTTAATATTTTTATTTGATTAAAACATGTCCTTTGCAAACCAATGCAAGACAAAATAAAATAATCCGGACAAGCCCGGGTTTTGCATTTGAATTAAGATGGGGCGTTGGGAAAACAAAACGGCTTTGCAGACATAGTTTTGGCAAACAATGCATGATGATGACGATGCAATGCACAAATTCAACGCGATTTTCTAGTAGTGGTTTTGCGGGATGCCACAATTCGACACCACTAACAATGGATCTCGCCCTCGAGATCCGCCTCATGGTACCGGAAGGAAGGTCGGCGATCTGCGTCTTCTCGCTTCGTGTAGATCTTCGCGACACCACTAACAAGAGGTCGTTGATCCCGATCGTCGAGAGAGCACTCCGGATAAACAACGGACGAATTCACAGGCAAGGCCACCTCTAACTTCCATGGAAGGAGTAATTGCATCGATCCACCATTCAACGTACATAAGCGAATGATAAGAGTAGTGGTATGGTCGCGACTCCATCCCGCACTCAAAGCATTACCCTGTACACGAACAGACGGATTATGCAACCAACCCTCGGATTCAGACTGAAGATCTCGACAAGCGAGGTTCGGAAACAAAGGAGTGATGCAGACTCTGCATCGGATCTGGCGTAGAGGATGTCGTCGCGTCAGAAAACACCGGAAGGAACAAACAAGGAATAAAGAATGGTTCCACGGAAGACGGATTCCTCGGATAGCATGAACACCGGATAGTAGAACACCGTTACCATAGGAGGAAGCGAAACCACGAAGGTGACGGAAAACCCACCACGAGAAGTCCTGGACTCGAAGAAAAGATAAGAGAGCAGATTCAAAACACGTCGAGGTAAGAGGAGAATAGCAGAGGGGTAAGGAATAAAAATCAGACCTAACCAGATCTATCCAACCGATTTTGCAAAAAAAATAGTTTTGACACTCTACTTCGGCCGTTAGCTAGGTTATCCTCATTTGGACTTGTGGGTATCGCAACTGCTGGGCTCGATACCACTCAGTCACCCTCGAATCGGCCCTATGCAAGTTTTAGCAAAACTCGCCAAACTCGCATAGAAACGATTCGAAGGTGCCCACCAGGCACTTTCGTGCGGGTGGAAAGCAAAGTAATAACATTACACAACAGTCCTCGATAGGACCCCGAGCAGATATATATACAACAATGACTCAAAGAGTCAAGAATACAAATATACGGTACAAAGATCCAAATCACCTTGAAAAGCGATGGGGCGTCCGACTACGGACAAGATGCAAATGGGGCTAAGAGCCACGAAGAATAACCAATGGCGTCCATAACCACCCGAGGCCAAGCCGGAAGGGTAACCCCGCTAACGGCGTCGATCTCAAAACCTGCTTAAACAAAGGGGTGCCGACAAAGGGCAAAGGAAAAAGAAGGAGCGTCGATCGAGGCCAAGACAGCGAGGCTAGAATTCGCGGTCCTCGCCTACATAGGCAGTGGGTGGCAGCGGCAGCATGCACTAAACAATCTATAGAGACTCGATACAACTGGCGGCTATCAGAGAGGGGTGAGAAAGACCTATTCGGATCCAACCTGAGACTATCATCAAACAAACCCATCCTGGCGTTTCCCCTCGAGACCAAACGAGGAAGTCCACCGAGGAACTCACACAGTTGGCAGTTTTATTTATTCAGTTATAGTTGCGGCACTTTACTAGTCAGGTTTAGATAGTCGTCCTGATAAAATAAGCAGTGGGCACTTTTAGTTAACCATTCCGTTATAGTTGCAGCAATTACTAATCAGATACAGATAGCAAGATATAAACCCAAAACCCAGCAGTTGTTGGTACTTTTACTTAGCCATTCCGTTGTAGTGAAGCTGATTACTAATCAAAACGGATACAAGTCATTTTAAAATAGTAAACTTTAGTTATAGTTGTCTATGATCAGACACTGTGCTCCAAGTCGTCCATAACCGCGGACACGGCTTCTCGAAAAGATTTAACCCTGCAGGGGTGCACCAAAGTATCCACAGGCACTTCGACCCTTTTGCGGATCGGTTAACATACACCCATCGGTATGTCGGCGGGGCCTAAGTCACGACGTTCCTGCACCAAAGCAAGCAGGGGCCACCCACTAAGTACACCATAGCGAAGTCGGCGGTCTCGAGACGGACTTAGGGTTTGCGACAATGGTATGGCGACAGCAGATCCCCAATCGGGGACTGTCGATACCGCGTAATCACTCCGCTTCCTAAACAGTACAGTGTGCAGTACCTCGCACAATTTAAATACAGAAAGTAGCATGGCATAAGTACAGGATAGTAAAAACACCTCAAACTAGTTGTGGCCCCCAGTACAATACTTTGAAATCAGGTAATTATCAATGGGGGGCCCATATCTCCCCACCTGTGGTTAGCGCGCTCGATCTCGGAACAGGTGTCAAGAACTCGGGTCCTACGGGACACAAGTGGGCGGTCGGAAACCAAATCTTACCTATCACCCACCGATGCCTCTGCTTAATTCAATTTTAGTTGTTAAACAGGAATTAAAGTGAACAATAAGTAAACCATGATCATTTCCAACGTCAACATGCGGCAATTCTCCAAAAATTGTGGTACTTGGTGACAAGCAAAACTCTTGAGCAAGCGACTACGACACGCGGGTCCAACTATCTACCAAACAGCAGGTAATAGGATGTGTCCAAGGCTATATATGGCTGCAAGGGATATCACGGGTACAAAATCTAGAGCATCGCAACACAGATAGCAAAGATCAACAGGAGGGAAGTAAATACTAGCAAAATAAGATAGGTAGAAAGGGGGAGATGCTCGCCTGAAAACATTGACGAAGGTTCATCCGACGATCGAGGCGAAGCTCACATCAACTCAACGGCCTTATCCGCGAAGAAGCAAACACTAGAATAAACACCGGATGCAATATTTAATACAACGGCAGAAGATCGGCATGATGCATGTATAATGCATGACATGGCAAAGATGCGATGCAATTAGGTCAAAGTTAAGCGGAACCGGGGTCCCGACAATTAATTAAATGGTTCAAGTTGTTTAGAACCCCCGCAAGTTAAATGTTGTTTTAACAAGGCAAGATAATATACCGGTTCGCTGCACAAGTTTAAATGAGGCCGATATGAGGCTAGATTTGCCCGCATATGGGCCCCATATTTAATTATTAGGTGAATCGGCATAAGGCCCCCAAACCAATGCTATGCATGCGGGAATGACAATTTAATGTGCAACAAATTGATATGTTATAAAATAGGGTTCGAGGAAAAGGGGTCACACATCAGAGGGGGCTCGACGATCTTGGGTTCCGGGGTTCGGGGTTCGACAGGTCCGGTCCGGTCTGGGTCGAGGTTCGACGGGTCGTTGGCGGAAACGTTCTCTCGTTCTCGATGACGGGTAGATCTTGCGATCCGGGAGGGAGAACTTGGCGCTCCACGGCGAAGTGCTCGTCGTGTCCGTGACGGAGATCTTGAGGGTCCCTGAACTCGACGAGCTTGGCGTTCAGGGGAGCTTCCGGTGTCCCGAGGAGAAGATCTTGTCGGTCCCACCTCAAAGGCCTTGTTGTCCTGCCGTGGGGATCATGGTCATCGGGGTCCAGTTCTTGGTCATGTTGCCGGTAGCTCTTGGTGGCCAGGGGTCGTCGCTCTGGGAGGTGGATCTTGTCGTATTGGCGTCATCGCCCCTAGTTCCGCGGCGAAGTACTCGGGGTTCCCCTCGGTTGTCGGTGTCGAGCTTGTTGTCGCAACTAACTTGAAGGGTTTCTGTCCTCAACGGGAACGGTCTTGCGTGGACTTGGTTCTCATCCCGTGTCGGTCGATGGCGTTCGGGTGAAGCACTTGGTGCGTCGGGTTCGGGTTCGGTCTTCGGATTGGGACTTCGGGGTTTCCGGCTCCGAAAAGACGGTCTTGGCGCTCCGCGGTGGAGAACTTGGGGTGTCGATTTGCTTGTCGGTGAAGGACTCGAGCAGCCTGCACGGTCGGTTCTGACGAGGCCTTGGATGCCCTTGGCGGCGAGGCTGGAGCCAGCGTGAGGCGGGATGAGCGGCAGCGAGGTCGGGGCTTCGGGCTCGCCGAGGGCCGCCTGGCGGAAAGGAGGAGCGGCAGGCCGCGAGGAGCTCCGCGGCGCGGCTTGCCGGAGAAGCAGGCAGCAGCTGGGAGGACTCGGCGGCAGCAGCTGGCTCAGGCGGCAATGAGGCGGCCGAGGCGAGGCGTCATGAGACACCGGAGACGCGAGGCTTCGCCAGCGGTGGCAGCCGGGCCGGAGCTGAGATCTTGCTGCCAGGGGAAGCGGACGGGCGGTCGGCCGGATGAGCCTTGTGACGCAGCCAGACAGCGACGGGCGCGGAGGTAGAAGGCGGTGCCGTGGCGCTGGCGCCAGCCGGGAGAGGAGAGCGCGAGGTCGGGGCGAGCAGGTGAGCGTGCGGAGGTGGAAGGCCGGACTCGGTGAGGTGGCGCGACGGAGCCGGAGGAGGAGGTGGCAGGCGGTTGGTGGGGGCGGGAAGGAGGCGGGCGGTCGCCGAGGCGACGCAGGCGAGCCGCAAGGGAGGGGACGGGCCAGGGCGGCGTGGGCCGAGCTCCGGTCGGCGAGGTGGGAAGACACAGGGAGGGCGGCTAGCGGAGGAGGAAAAGGAAGAACGCAGGCTGCAGGAGGAAGAAGAAGAACAGGAGGCGCTGGTGGGCGTGGGGCTCAGGTGGTCCATGGTGGGCCAGGGGGAGGTCCCACAGGCGAGAGGAGGCCAGGAGGTCTTGGTGCGTGGGGGGGCGTGCCTGGGGTTCGGCGTGTGTGGGTTGGCGAGTGGGTGGGGCTGGTTGGGTGAGAGAGGGAGTGCTAGGCCACGTGGCAAGGTTTGGTTGGGTGAGGGATAGGGGTTAGCTGAGGTGGCGCATGCCTATTGGTTGGGGTGAGGTGGAGGGGTAGGTTGGGTAGCTTTTTAGGTGGGTCTAGGATTAGATGGGGCTGGCAGGTTTGGCCGATTTAGTTTTCTGGGGCGGTCGTTCGGGTCAATCGGCCCGTTCGACTGCCCCGCTAAAATAATTTAATATTTTTATTTGATTAAAACATGTCCTTTATAAACCAATGCAAGACAAAATAAAATAATCCGGACAAGCCCGGGTTTTGCATTTGAATTAAGATGGGGCGTTGGGAAAACAAAACGGCTTTGCAGACATAGTTTTGGCAAACAATGCATGATGATGACGATGCAATGCACAAATTCAACGCGATTTTCTAGTAGTGGTTTTGCGGGATGCCACACCTCATGAGTAAAAGCTTCTGCAAAAGTAGTACAAGATTTGCGTAGCTTACTATCATCCAAAGACTTCAGATTATTTGAGTTGAATAAGAAACCAAACACCTTTTCAAATTCCTTTAGCTGCTCAAATCGACTAGATAATGAAGTAATTGCGGTGTCAACAATGACAAGAAAGTATGTAACTCTGAAGGACTCAATAGCTGACAGTTGCAGTTCTTCATCATTAATTTCATCAAAATGCTTCTTCCTTTTACTTCGACGTTTTGTACGGAATTTTGGCTCTATGTCCATATCCAATGCAATGGCTTTGGCACTTTCAATACTTGAATGGAAACCTTCATCTCTAAACTTCTGAAAAAATGTAATGACCCCTTTAATGTGTTGGAGAGTAGCATCGATGCACACAATTTTTTCTTGTAACTTTTTGCTCACCATATTTATAGAAAATAGTACATCATGCCAAATAATCATACCAACTATAGTCTCAAATTTCCCAAGTGCCTTGAACAAAGATTGAGCATCACTTACTGTAGCTGGATCATCACTAGAAGCCTTCTCTAGTTGCTTCAAAGCTGATCTTACTTGGGAAGTTTGGTTCCTTATAGGTTGTACACTTTTTATTCGACTCTTCCAACGAGTATCAGACAAAGGTTTGAGGGTCAGATTTGGAACATTATCAAGCAAAATCTTCCACCTTTTCGTAGAGCGTGCAAAAAGTACATATATACGATGTATAATACCAAAGAATGAAATAGCTTGTTCACAAGATTTTGCCATATCACAAAGAGTGAGATTCAAACTATGACATGCACATGGCATATATAATGCTTTGGGATTAACTAGAAGCAAACGATTCTGGACACCTTGATGTTTCCCATTCATGTTGGAACCATTGTCGTAACCTTGCCCTCTCACATCAGCAACGACCAGGTCAAGGGAGTCTAATGTATCCATCAACACATTAAAAATCCCCAATCCTGATGTGTCATCAACCTTTAAGAACTCTAGAAAAAACTCCTCCACTCTTGGAATTTTACTTGACATATTGACACAACGCACAATTAGCGTCATTTGTTCTTCATGGCTTACATCTGGGGTACAATCCAATATAACAGAGAAATACTTAGCATCCTTGATGGTTTTCAAGATAACCTTTTTCACTGCGTTACCAAGAAGTGAGATCAACTCATTCTGAATACCATGGCCAAGATAATGATGATGTATCTCATTATTTTGAATGCGCCTAATATGCTCTTGCATCACAGGATCAAATTCAGCAATCATTTCAACTGTGCTCAAAAAATTACCATTGCTATCTTGATACAACTTCTCATTTGTTCCTCGAAATGCCAAATTACGTTTTGCAAGAAACTTCACTACAGAAACTATTCTTAGCAATACCTGTCTCCAACGCTCTTTTTCCTTTGCAACCTTCTGCTGCATCTCATCATCAATTGTTTGATTTGTAGTCAACCTCAATCGTAGTTCATTCCATGTATTCATGTTGGTAAAGTGCTCAAAACTATTCTCATGTTCTCTGAGTCTTACACTGATACGCCTCCAGTCCTTCAGTCCATCAGATGCTAGCAAAGACCTGTTCTGAGTTGATTTGAATAATTTGCAACAAAAACAATAAACTTTATCAACCTCTTTAGAGTAAATCAACCACTTCCTGTCAAGAACCTCACGGTTAGCTAAATTCCTGGTGTAGTGAGAATATGAAAAATGTCTGCCATCAGCATCCGTAGGGAAATCCAGACCCAATTCTCTCACAGGCCCCTTTTCAATTAAAATATCCCGTTTGCTATTGTCAAGATTATCCCATGTTCTAGGATCAAATAACGATAAAAGAGAATAATCTTGTTCATCATCATTCCGAATATCAGGTGAAGGCTACAAATTTTTATCCTCCGTGTTGTCGTAAAAAACATCAAGATCTACATTTAAATTCAAGAAACTACAGTTAGTTAGTTACTTGATTATACATAAATCGAAGCTATTTAGTTACTTACCCACATCCGAGGACTGTTCGTTGATCGGATCATCAGCATTTGAAATATGATCATCATCTTGTCTAGGTTCAAATTCTTGATTTTGATTATCATCATTGATATTAACATTACTTGCTGCCGAAAAATACTTTTTTAAAGCACCTTTTTGTGATTGAATAAGTTCAATCTCTCGTTTTCGTTTATTCCTTTTTGCAGCTCCAGACATCTGTCTTGGCGCCATATATATCACCTAAAATTGCGAAGAAATCGATTACATCGTAATCATGTAAAAATTAAAATAGAAATAGAACAATCGAGATTTAATATAACAGTACTAGTATCAGCGGATCAAGATGCTAGAACAGCGGCAGGCACGCAACAACAAGAGCCGAACAATTGCGAACAATAGCAGCCGAACAGCAGCCACGCATGGCCCCGCCCTGGTAGAGATCGTCCCTGCCGACGGATTCCAAAAAGAATTAGAGAAGAGAAGGGAGAATTAGAGATCAAGGGGAATTGAAGTCAAAAGGATCGGACCCTACGTACTGATTGGTACTGATCGTAGCAGGTTCCTGGATCGTAGGAATTGGAGCAGGCTCATTGAGCAGAACTGCCGCTGAATCACTCGGCGCTGAAAATCTTGCTCGCTGCGTGATCGCGTCGGCGTCGCCGCGTTGGACTCCGTAGTCGTCACGACCCCTAGTTTCTCGCGTCCTGGGGTTTCTCGCGAGTCGCGCGTCGGACTAGGGAGTCGGGACTCCGCTTGCGACCCTTCGTTTCTCGGCCTGTCGCTCGTAAGCTCGTTATGTACTCATGTATATACAGGTAATATACGTACCTAGTAAAAAAATTTGGCCCCCCCAGCTGTGGGCCCCTGGCCGATGCCAGGGTCGCCCCCCCTAGAGCCGGGCCTGGACCATGGACTACGACGGAGAGGATATATTCGCCCTGCTGTTGGAGTAAGAGACCGCCAAAACCGCCAAAGATGAAGAGCACATGCAGATCCTTGGCTCCCTGGACATGCTATACACGTCGACTGTAGCGTCGATGCATGGAGGCTCGGCGAAGGGTCGCCGAAAGTGAAAAGCAAGGCAGCGGATGGAGGGTTACTACATGTTGTACGCCGACTACTTCGCGGACGACCCGCTGCACGAAGAGGCCATGTTTCAGCGCCGTTTCAGGATGAACCGAAAACTCTTCCTTGAGATCGTGCATGCCATCCGGGAGTACGACCCGTACTTCATATGCAAGAAGGACTGTACTGGTATGGTAGGGAAGTGATTGCAGTGTTTCGGCCACAATACTTGAGAACACCCACTGCTGAAGAAACTATTGGGATCCTCGCAGTCAATGAAAGTGGAGAATTTTCCGGGATGCTTAAAAGCATCGATTACGTGCATTGGCACTGTAAGAAATATCCATTTGCTTTGCACTGTGATACTTGAGGCAGTTGCTACACATGATCTATGGATTTGGCACTCCTTTGGCATGATAGGATCTAACAACGACATAAACGTCCTCTAGTTCTCAAATTTCTTTGCCAAGCTTGTTGAGGATCATGCTCCCCCTTTGGACTTTTAGATCAACGGGCACCACTACAACAAGGGATACTATCTTGCAGATGGCATCTATCCAAGATGACCAAAATTTATGAAGACTATCTCAAGCCTCATGCTCCCCAAGCATGCTCAGTTTGCCAAGAAACAGGAAGCTTGAAGAAAGGACGTGGAACAGACATTTAGTATGCTCCAATAGAGGTTTGTAATTGTCATGTTCCCTGCTATGACCTGGTCGAAAGATCAGATGTGGGAAGTGATAAACTATTGTGTGATCTTGCACAACATGATCATTGAGGACGGGCGGAAGAATCCAGCGGATTTGCTTAAGCAGGAGGAGCCATACTACAGACGGGGGTATCTTACAGAGCCTGATCATTAGGTGTTGGCATAGTGGGTTGTCTTCATCGCCATACATTAGGATATCCAAGACCCGACGGTGCATCAACAGCTGTAGGATGATTTAATGGAGCACATATGGATACGCAAGGGCAACACATAGCAGCTATGCCGAACATGATCTGGATAAACATTGCTCTGTATTCATATTTATGTTAAACTGTGTGAATTTGAGTCGAATTCGGGCGAAATGTTGCCGATTTTACCAAAAAAATGCCTACCTGGGAACCACGCCGAGAACACGACTGGGAAACTGTGTGAAATTTGAGCCAAAGTCGGGCAAAATATCGTTGATTTTCGCCCAAAAAATGCCTACCTAGGAACCACGCATGGGAACACGACCGGAAAACTGGCCCTTGACAGGCCGAAATTTACATCCATCCGACGCTAAATAGCGTCGGATTTGTCCCTCGGAACGCCGAACGAGTAGAGATGCTCTAAGGGCAGGACACATGTTCCTGCGGTGCGATCTAAGGGCGCGTTTGGTAGTCATGTCGGGGCAGGCCCTCTAGAGCAGAAATTGGGCCAGTCGGCTTCCTGCCCGACCTTCTCGTTGTGGCCCACACACACCTTAAAGCACACTCGGGGCAGGCCCGCTAGGAACTACTGATTCAGCTGTTTTCAAAGAGCCAGCCACTTCTTGTGCTCCACTAGTACACAGGCGAGGGATCACTACATGAGTTCGAGCACACATGGAGATGGCGGGACAACGTGCATGTTGCCATGAGAATGAAAATTTGAGGCAAGAAGGAGTCGGTCACCTTCCGATTGAACTCTTCCTCTATTTGGACTCCCCATTTTCCACATCGAAATCCATTCCTTGCTCACTCCTCACCGGTGAGCTTCCTTATATCCGATCACCGGCTGCATGAAGGACATCAGTGCGACTGCCAAAGTCGCCATGCCAGCTAGAGTCAGAACAGTCCTATCTTGGGATAAGCTCAATTTCCCCCATGTTCTTCTACATGATTAGAGTTGGCCGTAGATTTGGGGATTTTCGATTTGCCATCAGTTGAACTGGCTGTTGTTTCGATTTCTTGTCCCTTAGGACCTCATCAACATGGACTATTGTAAGATCCCTCCTTTGTAAAGGTAAGGATCCCTGTGATTGCAATGCTAGTCCCTGGATCATTGCTAGCATCCACAGTTTAAGATGAAGTACACAGATACAAAGGTCGTTTATTACATTCATTCCAGAGATAAAACATAGTCTTTTACAACTCAGGGCCAAAGGCCTAGTACAAGAGTTTATGGAATAAGTAAATAAACACAAGTCCTCATCTTCATGTGCCACAGGCAAGCATGTTGAGTGTAGACTCATGACTCCTACTCATCATCGAGTAACTGCAACATCACAAGTTACTGACCACGTGGGTCAATACTTTGGAATAGTATTGGCAAGTGATACCTTAGTAAATTTTAAGTGGACTATATTACTATATGCATTTTGGCTAAGTGTAGCTTGGCTTGCTTTGCTTGAAAATAGGTTTTTCCTATTAGTTGAAATCACTAAGTTTTTCTTTGTCAAAAACTTCCCAAGAAACCACCAATAGACATTGGGGTCCTTCACCCTTTGTTCACCCACAAGTTTTACTTAGAAGTTGGAGTGATGAGATTCTTGTAGCTTCCATGTCTTGATGCTCAAGTTGTCCATTGCCATGGACATGGCTAAGTACTTAGATTTTCCATCTGCAGAGGTTGTGCACTTTCCCCACCAGACTTGGTTTCCCAAGACAGGACCTTCAGAAGCCTTTCCTTAGTAAAATGGACGCACTCCAACCTATCATTCCCACTACCACCAACTGTCCAAGTGACTAAGTTCTAGCAACCTATATGATCATGGCAGAGCCCATATTGCCAAGTGGTTGCACTGTAAGCTTTCTCAACACTTGGCCTCCAAATCCCTTTGTGCCTGGGTGACATACCACAAGTGAGATACACAAGCCAAATCCATGGCCTTGTGTAACCACTCAACCAAAAACCACCATTCAAGTCCCATTCCACCCAGGAAGTTCATTGACTTAGTTGTTTTATTAAGAAAAGCATGAGTCCCAAAGGACTTAGAATTATTTCATCATGGCATGTACATTCTTTACCAACCCATGTTTTCTACTAGCTAGGCTAAGCATGGCATAGTAAGTTAGGAAAATTCTTTAACAATTCTACAATTCTACACTACAGAGGATTTCCCAACATAGCATTTGGCAAAAGTAGCATGCAAGACTTAGCAAAAATAATTCTAATGCTTATTCAAAATAAAAGGGGTGGAAATATCATGAAGTATCACTTGCCTTGGTAATGGGGAGAGTAGCACTCTTCACAATCACAGTCACTAGCAAAATCTACACAAGAATTTGTAGCACACAATTACATACAATTCATATACAAACAAAAATATGAATGCATGCATGCAAGAAAATTCTAAGTGATGATTTTTGAAAACTTCTACCAAGCAAGTGTATGAAACAGAAACATAACCAAGTCAAAAAGTTTGCTAACTAAACTTATTTAGCCCTAAAACAATTTGCTAAACAAAAACTATACTCAAAATGGACCTAGAAATGTTTCTGCATACAAAGTCATTTTAACAGAAACTTTTTGTTAAACACATTGCAGATTCAGAAAGGGATTGACTCACTGATTCCAACGGTATAAAATTTGCAAAAATCTAACGTGGGGATCAAAAGTTATAGCCCTTTGAAATTTGGATCTAAATCTGTTTTCAAATTCAGTTTTAATTCAAACCCTAGCCACGCGTCTTATTTCTATTGGCTGATACCGATTCGCACCGGATCACCCTTCCGCGCCGTAGGATCTAAATAAATCGCACGGTCCTGAGCGCGTACCTCCTCGCTGATAAGTGATTCTATCCTGACGCTTGGATCTAGATCTAACGGTGCTCGAGCACGCGACCATGTCCTGGCGGCGCGCCAAAGCGGCGCTTCTGTCTCTGGCGCTAGCATTTCCGTCGTCGAGAGGGAAGTGGCTTACGAACCGCGATGGCGTCTGAAGCTTGACGTGGTGTTGGTTTATGGCGGCTGGCACGCGGCAGGAGCTCGTCGGAGTAACGGCGTCGCTTGCCGGGCGTGGTGCTTGCCGAGGTTTGGCGTCGCCCTATCACGAGCCAGAGGCATCAAGAGTTGCGCAAAACGCAGGCGAACAAACTCGCGTGAAGGAGGGGGCAAGGGGCGCTCGGGTTTTACCTGAATTGGTCGCCGGAGTCAAGCGGCGGCGCAGGTGGTTTCGGTCGTGGACGGAGACGACAACCTGGGTCACGAGCAGGCAAAAGGAAGGCATCAGCGTATGCGCAAGATCAAGCTGAGTATCCTCGTTTGAACCAGAGAGAGGGAGACGGTCGAGGCTCACCGGAATCGGTCACCGGAGTCGTCGGTACAGCGGGGCTTCGAGAGCTAATGTGCCCAGCCTGGTGGCGGAGTGAGCGAGGAGAGTGGGGGAAAAGCTCGCGGTGCAGAGGGGATTTTATAGGCCCAGGTGCGACAGGAAACGCCTGCGGCTTTAAGGCTAATTACACCGCGCCATTACCGGCCTTGACAGCAGCGGCGACGTGGTCGCGGGCGCGGTTTGGGGAAGACGAGGGCAACGTGGAGAGGGCCCGCTCGTCATCGAAGCGCGTGAAGAGGAGGTGGGGCCTGGTCGTCAGCGGCTGTCTGGGTGCGTCGGCGCGTGCGAGTGGGAGAGGAATGGCCCGGGTGGGCTAGCTGGGCCTGTTCTGTTGTTGGGCTGGAATCCTGGCGCCGGCCTTCTTCCAATTCTTTCTCTTTTTTTCTTTTTCTGTTTCAATTTTCTGGATTGATTTTCAAATGAATTCAAGTTTCATTTGAATTCAAATCTTCCTGGGATTTTTGCAGTGAGCAATAGTCTCAAATATAGGCATAAGGTCAAGTGGTTGCTTTGCAAAGGCTTGGTCAAGTTTGGAGATCAAGATATCAGAGACTTGGCACTTGGTTTGCAAAATTTGAAAAATAGTTTTTGAATCTATTTCCCAATTTTAAAACTTGTTTTAAATTCTACACTTAACCCTGTCTTCAAAGAAGTCAACAAACTTGGTTTATACACAATCAAACTTTCAAATGGGGATACCCATTTGATTTAAATCTGTTCACATAAAATCATAGCACCAAGTGCTTCTGTTTTTCTAAAATAAGTTTGAAATTTGATCTCAAATCTATATGCATGCATGAATGATATGCAACTTTGAAATTATGATTTTAGGGATGTTACAACTATGCTCCTGGCCGCACCGGAGATCCCACATTCACCACAATTGCAGTAGATTGTCCCCATGTGTGTCGCTTCCACAAGCTCTCACCCGTGAATTGTGTTGCATTCAAAGGAACCGGCACTAGGCGCCGATTCTACCTCTGCCAAGTACATAATGTAAGTTCCCTTGTGGTGAATTTTCATGTAGTAGAGCTGGTGAAAACATTGTGAGCATGATATGTTCAATTTTAGGAAGCCAAAAACTATGGATTTGTGGCATGGTTGAATAGTGAGTGGCCACAAGCAGCAAAAAATGTGTTGACCAAATTTTGGGGATTGTATGATGACAGTAACAGTTCCAGAATCGACGAGAAGATTTAGAATGCAAAGTTGCCGCAGGAGCTGGCACAAGAAAAGAGCAAGATCAACAAGAAGTACTCAACTCTCTTAATTGATGTGAAGAGATTCATGGATGAATCGGAGAAACAGATTGTGGAGGAAAACTTGTCCAGGATGAAGGATCCAGAAAAAGAGCAGACCGTTGTGCTGAAGAAGAAAGTGCGAAAAAACAAGTTAAAAGGGTGTTGCCTAACCTACCAAACATAAGGGGGCAGTTTCCCATCCCGTGTAGCCAAGTGAAAAGCGGGAAACCAAATAAAATGGACAACACATCCCAGACCTTGTTTTCCCATGTACATGCCCCCAGGGCCTAGCCGACACCAAACCCAAATTGGCTGGTGGAAACCAAGCGCACCCTAAATGGATCGATGAGTTCATCACGACCCATTCGCTCACCAAATTTGAGTCGCGAATGCGTCTGGCCGGACGCGCCACGGACCACGTGTGTGTCCTCTCGTGTGGACCGTTGGCCCGCATGGAGCGATCATGCCGCCAGAAAGCTGACCGGTGGAAGTAACCATAGCCATCAATGTCGTCATTGATTGTTGCTATGCCTCTTGGACTCTTGCGCCGACATTGATACCAAAGAAGCTAGACTCTGCGTCGACATTGATGGCCAGGGCTTCTTATGTTGGCACTACGCCGGTCTCTCCCCTACACCGGGAAAGCGTCGTTGGCACTTCTAGCCAAGCATTTTCCCCCTCGCCCCAGCCATCGCCATGAAGATGTCGTCTTGGTTCAAGAAGATGGCCAACGACCACGACGTTGGCTCATCCTTGGCTGGGGACGCCCTCGATGCTCTCCACCGCCTCCCCACGCAAGAGCGCCTCCCCACACCCATTTCCCATTGCCACTACCTCCATGGGTTCAAGATTTCATGGGTCCACTAGCACCTGCGACCGCGACGTGGAATGCACCCAAACAACAGGAACATGACCGCAGGTACATGTCGGTGCACAATTGCCATCGACAGTGGGATGAGGGGGGCGAATGCCACCAGAACGATGTCTCCCTCCCTGTCGGCTGGCACATAAACACTGCCAGAGTGTTGGTGCCACCCCTGCGGTAAAGACAAGGTAGCGCTAGAAGCAGAGATTTGTCACCGCATTGCACAACTCCCGTCGAAACTATGGTATGACCGCATGTACCACTGGAGGGACTTCTGGTAGCAGTTCCTCGCCTGAGAGAACAACGCGCCGTGGGCATGCTCTCGTTCCAGTTGGGGTCGATTAACATGATCTTACCATGGACTTCGATGACGAGGAATTTGGTGATGATGAAGAGGGCGGCGATGACATGTGTGTCATCATGAAGTAGGAGGGAAAACCTGTTGTGCTGCCTGACTACGACGAGGCTGAGGCTACGCCGTGCATCATCAAGCTCTCCAAGAACGACAAGGACGCGCTCTGGACCTGGCAGGGGCTCAACGATTCCATCCAGCTCTCTACGATGGTGGCGGCGCACATCGGCCGCAGGACACGTGGCTGGGCAGGAGGTTCCACTACATGTGTGGCCTATGGCACAACCTGTGTGGCCACAGCAGGACCCCTAGAAACTGCCGCCACCGGCACAACCAAGTGAAAAGCATTCTTTTTTGATATCTTCGTTCCACATTCTTAAGGATGCTTATATGCAACAATTATTGTAGAGGCTCATACATGTTAATACATGTTCTCGAAAGAGTCGTTCAGGTGCACTGTACTTGTCACCATGTTGTTTGTAAGAGCATATCCATCTGGGCTCCCTAAATGGCTACATGGTGTGTCGTACCTAAAATTGCACCCATGTCCAAGGGCGCGATCTGTCCTGCAAGACCCAATTGACTGTTCAGCACCCCCAGCTCTCCCCGCGCCACCAGGAGTTGTCTAAGCGCGCCGGACAAAAGCCACGCGCCACCTAGGCCAGCCCTGCCAACAACACATTGATGTTCTTCTTCGTCTATTTGACTTTCCATTCCCTCTCCCAATTCATTTATCCCACCCACCGATCTAGTTTCACACCCATGCCCCCGAAGGTGGTAAAGGAGAAGTATAGCACCCCCCGGGATTAGGGTTAAACTAACCTCAGATCACCATCTAAGATAAGCTCAACTCCAAATACGGAGGATCACAGTATGATTCGGTAACATTACAGAACACATGGATTCAACAGCATAAGTTTAAACTCTTAACAGAGTAAGATATTAGAGTTGTTACAAACCAGAGGTCATAGGCCCAACATTACATCACACAACGAAAGCAAATTATGTTGTGTTACACAACAACTTAGCAAAGGGCCTAAGAGGCCATAAAAAAGCGACGTCCATCCCATAGTCCTCAGGCTGCTACCTGGGACCCCCAACTACTCGTCGATGTCAACGTAGAAGCCACCTTTAGTTGCAACCAGATCCTCTGTAGAAAAACAACAATGGCGCAAGGCTGAGTACGAGATTGTACTCTGCAAGACTTAGATAACCTAGTATCTACATGCTCTAGCTATAAAGGCTTTCTCTGGATTTACTTTTGCGGAAAGCAATCTTTATTTGTAAACAAGGGAGAGAAGAGGCCCGTCAACTCAGAATCTTTTAAAAGAGATAAGATAGCGACTTCTTCATCTTGTTCATCATATCTTGATAACCACCAGCTGAAGGGTTCGCAGCATAGAAAACAAAAAATTTCCTACGATGTGAACTATATACCAAGATCTATTTATACTAGATACAAACAACGGGCGGATGTATATCCGTAGAGAACATACCCTTGAAGACCGACAAAGTTTAACGAGTCCAAACTCGTGGTTGATGTAGACGATCTCTTGCCGATCTCGAGATCGAGAGGAAGTCCTAGCGCCGCAAAACAGCAGCGCATCCGTGCTCGCACACACGTTCGAGGCACCGAGCAACCTCCGCCTCCTCGCTCCAGCGATGCAGCGGAAGCACAACTCTTTCTTGCCGAAAAGCCACTGGGAACATGTATCTCGCTAGTCCGAGACCATGGGGATAAATTCTAGAGGGGAGAGAGATCCTTCACGAGGAGGTGTGTTGTGAGGAGGAGAGGGGGCCTTTTATAGGGAGAGGGGCACCCAAGGGGCCATGCGCCCAGCCATGGGGCTGCCCCCTCTTCCACATTCATGTGGGTGGAGCTCCCACTCAAAATGAAAAGCCCACTCCCATTAAAAAGCCTCCACTCAAAATCCACTCACATGCATTAAATTTCCACCAAATTTAATGCAAGCTCTCATTTAAATAAAACTCTTTATTTATTTATTCAGAATTTTGTTAATTACTTTAATTAACAAACATTCACATAAAACCCTTGCTAGTATTCTATTTCACATGCAGAACTGGCCAGCAATTTCAACCAAACAGTTTTGGTGTCTAGTGAAATAAATTCCTGCGCTTTCCTTTTCTTTTCGGCATGAAACTTTTGCTCCAATTGGATGTCGGTGTCTTAAGTGTGTCACCCTACGGTTCATGAATAATGCGGACATGATCGAGACCCTCTCGGATCAATAATCGAAGCGGATCCGAGACCCATACCGACTCCACACATTCAACGATGACTTTCTTGTGATCGTTTAACCTTTACGCTAGTATCTTAATCCCTTTGTTTCGCGATATATTACATGTCCGAGATTCGATCATCGGTATCTCCATACCTAGTTTGATCTCGCATCGACATGCACTCTTTTCTCGTTCCCGTGAGACAACATTCTAGTGATCAAATCACTTGCTTGCAAGCTAATCAATGTGATATCACCGAGAGGGCCCAGAGTATATCTATCCGTCATCGGGATGAACAAATTCCACTCTCGATCCATGGGCCTCACCATAACACTTTAGTAGTTCGAACCCATCTTTATAATCACCCGTTACGGTGACGCTTTGATGTTATCAAGAATCTCTGTCAGTGTTAGTGAGTGACATGATCTCATGGTCTAAGGATTAGGATCACTTCGTAAGTTGTTATAGCAATATAAACTCAATGACTTTGATCGTAATGCTATACTTCGGATGAATGTTCATCACATCATTACACTAATGTTGTGACCTCGTTATTAACAACATCCAATGTCCATGATCAGAAACCTATGATCATCTTGTTAATCAACGAGCTAGTTTATAAGAGAGGCATAACTAGGAACTTTCTATTTGTTTATTAAACACACATGTATTAACGTTTCCGTATTAATACAATTATAGCATGCAAAATAAACATTTATCATAAATAAGGAATACGATAATAACCACTTTATTATTAAAAATCCCGAAAATCACATTAAGTCTCCCACTTGCACTAGAGACAATAATCTAGTTTGAGAACTTTGTGTATTGAACACCTATGGCTTTCTGGTGTTCCATATACACAATTGCAAGTGGTTAACATAATCTACGGAGCTGACGCTTCAGGTCCGTGTGTATTTGCATGTCTTTGCGTCTTCACGCATCACTCATTCTCCAATGAGATGGCATTGTATAAATTTGGTCTTTTGGTGAGACCTTTAGTTCCTTGGGGTTAAAACACATCGATACTATTGTCATACAATATATCTTTAGTGTTAGCCTGCTATAACCACACCTTAGTTTGATAACAAACTACTTGACACAAATTCCTCCTTTGTCGCTACTATAGCAGTCATATACTTAGCCTTTTGTTGTAGTATTCGTCACAATGTCTTAACTTTGGAACTCTTCCAAATCCATCATGGAATCTCCTTTCAATTACATTGTGCCACCCATAGTTTAAATTGAGATAAACTTAATTTGTATCTTGTGACAAAACTAGTATCAATGTAACGCTTTACAATGAACTATTTGTAATTGTTTGTCACCTCTACACAAATATATTCTTAGTTCTTCCAAAAGATCATAAGAATATCCTCACTATCTTCCAATGATCATTTTATGATTCATTCTGGTATATGCTCATAACACTTAGAGCATAGGACATATCTGGATGTGTACATATCATGGTATGATTGATCAAAACATTCTCGATTGCACTCATCAAGTGTCAAAGCACTTGAATTTTGTTTCACTTATCAAGTGTCGATACACTTGAATCTTGATTCAATTCCTTTCCATGCAACAAGAACTGTTTCTTGTCGTTTCTATATTGAACTCCTTCAATATCTCATATATGTACGCTTATAACCATATTGGCGCAGCTCTATCCACTATAGACATTCACGCTAAATATTCGGGTTTTGCCTAAGTCTTTCATCAAAATGAAATTCTTAACCTTTGTCAATAAAAGATACATCATTTCTAATCAACAAGATGTCCTCCACATAATGTATTAAAAATATGTCTTAGCGCTCCCACTTAATTTATTGCAAATGCAAGCATCTTCATCGTCTCCTGATTAAAAACTCCTTTTCATCATGGTGAAGATTCCAACTCCGCGATGCTTACTTCAACCATTGGAGTTTGCATGCCCTTTTAGCATCCTTTGAATTTAACAAAACCCTTTGGACCGTGTCATGTACACGTCCTAGGTAACCATTCTATTAGAAGAACTTTGTTTTGTTTATTCATCTACCATATAACAAATTATATGTAGTGGTTGCTACTTTAATCCGTTCAGACTAAATATCGCTATGAAAGATCAAATCTTGTCATAGTCAACTCTTTGAACATTGTCATAAAATACTTTACAACATGTCGAATATTTCATAGATGTGAGACATCCATGTCTGCTTTTATAGATCCAAATACGAATAGGTTTTACACCTTTCCGAGGGTCTTCCAAGTTCAAAACTTGATTTCTCGTGTATGGAACTATCACGGATTTTATGGCTTCAAGCCATTTGACGGAGTCAGGGCCCATCATCGCTTCTTTGTATGTATTCGGTTCATCATTGTCAAACAATAATGATTTACTCTCAAATCTTAGCATTTGATTGTTTAACCGACCTTCTTGGTTCAATAGGAACTTTAGACCTCCGTGACCACAACCTTTGAGGCACATAAGCTATGAGCATTATGGCAGCCTCCAGAACGATTTCCGGCGCTACACAACTCAGCACATTTAGCTAAGGTTCGTTAACCTTATCAAAGTTCTATTGTCCTCCCACTTAACTTTTATGAAAAATTCCTTCTTCAAGAAACTTCACATTTCAAGCGACAAACCCTTTTGTCCTCGGTGTTAAGGAGGAATAACCAATTGTTATTCAAAATAACCTACAAAGACATGATCATCCGACTTTGGTTGTAAACATCTTACTTATGTTTAGCATACCAAAATTTAAGAAAGGACAACTTGGGTTTTACCCCAAACCATAACTCATATGGTGTCATTTCAACGGATCAAGATGGAGCTCTTTTCAGTGTAAAAGCGGTAGTCTCTAAAGCTATAATCTTTTAAAACATAATGGCAGTTTTATAAATAACACCTTTGATCCAACCATGTCAAACAAGGTTTCATTACAAATCTCAAACACTCCATACTCCTATGGTGTTTTGGGAGATGTAAATCTAGGTGTTTTGCTAAACTTGCAACTCAAATAAATCCCTTTATGATAAAATCATAATTCATTTATTTTCTTGTTACACTTGTAACTCAAATAAATCCATTTTGATCAAATCATAATTCATTTATTTTTCTTGTTACAATGATTTTTCACTTCATCTTGAAAGTCTTTGAAACATTTTCAAATATTTCATACTTGTTTCTCATTAAGTGAACATTCACTCAAATTTCCGGAGAAAGCATATGAAGTTGAAACCCATCGCTTACGACTGCACATAATGGACTACATACATCGATATGTATAAATTCCAATAATTTAGTCGTTCGTTCTTCTTTGGCCTTTGAACGAAGTTTTAATTATCCCGAGGAAAGTCTCACAAGTGTCACTTGATCAAATCAAAGACTCCAAAAATCCATGAATATGGAGATTCTTCATGTTTTCTTTCCAATATAATTTAAACAGCGATGTCACTTCGTAAGTGATCTTTCAATCATTTGTCTTGCAACATTTTAGCATTAGGATTTATGGATGTGATTTCTTCAACTAGATTTGTAAATCATCCATCTTATATGGAATACGGTAATTATTTGAACAACCTTTGTTCTTATAATACCTGATTCAAATAACAATTATTAAAACAAATCTTGAAGTCTTTCTTCAACTAGATTTGTAAATCATCCATCTTATATGGAATACGGTAATTATTTGAACAACCTTTGTTCTTATAATACCTGATTCAAATAACAATTATTAAAACAAATCTTGAAGTCAAGCTTTGATGTCAACAAGAAATACAAACAACGGTTTGTTTGTTTTCGATGAACATCATCACATATTCTCTTGCTAGTTACTTAGGCCATTGTGGTTCATGAATTGCGTCATTCCGTATGAAATTTCATACCAACCAATTCGTATCCAATACCCAAGAACCACATTGTTTAACAAGCAAAGAATACAACCATAACATGTATATCATATATATACCTAAATTGGATATTTCAATCTTTTCTTTTCTGCCAAATATATTTTATAGATTCTCTTTCAGCATTTCCTTTTCCTTTTAAAAGAATTTATCAACATCAAAAGTGGCGCCATATACATGACACATAGTCCAAAGCGTGTATATTCAAATAATAATACCTTTGGACTTGCACTTTGAAGTAGATCACCATCATCAAAATGATCGGTATTCTTTCAAAATCCATTCTTTAGTAATCTTTTAGTGTAGTAAACACTTTACATACATCTTCTATTCATCCTTATCATGACGATATTCATGATCAAGCTACTTTAGCTTATAAAGGCGAATCGTGAGTATAACATTACTTTCCAAAACCCTTTTGGATGATTAGGATGTCTAGCATCTCCAACCTTCGCAAATTCTCATCCAATATGAGAACATATATTATACTCTATCATATTGCAACCAAAACATTGTTTCAGATATCGTTATATCTCGCCACACATGATGGTCTCAAACAATTCTTTCAGCTCCTAGATAAACTTGATGTTTAAATCAAGAATCATGGAGGCAAACATGATACTTAAGATACTAACATCGAATTGTTACTCTCGATTTAATACCAATTATTAAATTTCACGGAGTAAATAGAATTTTGCTGAAAGTTTGCAATAGGACTTTAAACTTTAGATTGACACTCAACACAATACGATACTAGTTCAGAAAGTATATATCCGAATTCTATAGTTCTATTATCTCAATTACAACTATGCATAAGGTGGTGAACGAATGCCAATGACTACAACAAATTATGCAAATTCACTTTGATTTAATTTATGATAAATTGAGTTCTACTAATCCAAATTAGAAATGAACTCCCACTCAAAAACGACATCCCTCGTGCCTTTTTGGTGATTACATGAACCAAATCCACTACACCAAGTCCGATCATCACGTGAGTCGGTGTAGCTTCAAAGGCGAGCATCAAATGGGCATCATATCTACTATATGACTCATGCTTAACCTTTCGTCCGTGTTCCGAGGCCATGTCCGTACATGCTAGGCTCGCCAAGTAAGAACCTTAGTATTCGCGGTGTAACTGTCTTTACACCCGAGAGTGCTCGTGGATTCAAGTACACCCGATCATCACGTGATGTCTTGAAGCGACGAAACATTGTCGGTGCATACTTAAGGAAGAACACATTTTTATCTTGATATCTAAATGAGGGATCATCTTATTATGCTAATAAAACGCCAAACAAGCAATATAAGATGCTATCAAACATCATATGTTTATTAGTGAGATTATATGGTTCCCGCAGATGATCTCTATCATGCGCATCGTGGTATGATCACTATCATACCTTTATGTGTAAGTCCAAGGTCTATGGAGATTACACGTTATGTGTGTTGTAAGAGTATCATCTTATACTTCTACTTACAACATCACCATATCATAACACTAGCCCAGCAACAATCTAAACTAGACGCCTCTAATTTATCCATTGCAAATTTTACGTGGCTTAGGGCTTTCGAAGATAGAACCGTTTACCTACGAACATGAACCACAACGAGGATAACCAAATTGTTGACAACTCGTGCAAATTAGATATTGACTATAGTAGGAGAGACACCCGCTAGCCACTTATGCAAAACTAGTTGCATGTCAAGCGTGAACAGGTCTCATGTGCGAGGACATGTAAAGTTTGTCCGCCGCTTCATCCCACTATGCCACCAATATCCAAAGTACAACAAAGAAGCAATAAAATGATCATCATCGCCCACATACTCATATGTGTACTACCTGCAAAGTATCTACGCATAGATCCGCTCTGAAACCTTTCAAGGGTTCGCAGATAGAAAACAAAAATTTCCTACGATGTGAACTATATACCAAGATCTATTTATACTAGATACAAACAACGGGCGGATGTATATCCGTAGAGAACATACCCTTGAAGACCGACAGTTTAACGAGTCCAAACTCGTGGTTGATGTAGACGATCTCTTGCCGATCTCGATATCGAGAGGAAGTCCTAGCGCAAAACAATGCCGCATCCGTGCTCGCACACACGCTCGAGGCACCGAGCAACCTCCGCCTCCTCGCTCCAGCGATGCAGCGAAGCACAACTCTTTCTTGCCGAAAAGCCACGGGAACATGTATCTCGCTAGTCCGAGACCATGGGGATAAATTCTAGAGGGGAGAGAGATCCTTCACGAGGAGGTGTGTTGTGAGAGGAGGAGAGGGGGCCTTTATAGGGAGAGGGGGCACCCAGGGGCCATGCGCCAGCCATGGGGCTGCCCCACCTCTTCCACATTCATGTGGGTGGAGCTCCCACTCAAAATGAAAAGCCTCCACTCCCATTAAAAAGCCTCCACTCAAAAATCACTCACATGCATTAAATTTCCACCAAATTTAATGCAAGCTCTCATTTAAATAAAACTCTTTATTTATTTATTCAGAATTTTGTTAATTACTTTAATTAACAAACATTCACATAAAACCCTTGCTAGTATTCTATTTCACATGCGTAACCAGTTTCAGAATTTCAACCAAACAGCTTTTGTTCTAGTGAAATAAATTCGCGCTTTCCTTTTCTTTTCGGCATGAAACTTTTGCTCCAATTGGATGTCGGTGTCTCTTAAGTGTGTCACCCTACGGTTCGCGAATAATGCGGACATGATCGAGACCCTCTCGGATCAATAATCAAGCGGATCCGAGACCCATATCGACTCCACACATTCAACGATGACTTTCTTGTGATCGTGGAACCTTTACGCTAGTATCTTAATCCCTTTGTTTCATGATATATTACATGTCCGAGATTCGATCATCGGTATCTCCATACCTAGTTTGATCTCGCATCGACATGCACTCTTTTCTCGTTCCCGTGATACAACATTCTAGTGATCAAATCACTTGCTTGCAAGCTAATCAATGTGATATCACCGAGAGGGCCCAGAGTATATCTATCCGTCATCGGGATGAACAAATTCCACTCTCGATCCATGGGCCTCAACATAACACTTTAGTAGTTCTGAACCCATCTTTATAATCACCCTGTTACGGTGTGACGTTTGATGTTATCAAGAAACTCTTTCAGTGTTAGTGATTGACATGATCTCATGGTCTAAGGATTAGGATCACTTCGTAAGTTGTTATAGCAATATAAACTCAATGACTTTGATCGTAATGCTATACTTCGGATGAATGTTCATCACATCATTACACTAATGTTGTGACCTCGTTATTAACAACATCCAATGTCCATGATCAGGAAACCTATGATCATCTTGTTAATCAACGAGCTAGTTTATAAGAGAGGCATAACTAGGAACTTTCTATTTGTTTATTAAACACACATGTATTAACGTTTCCGTATTAATACAATTATAGCATGCAAAATAAACATTTATCATAAATAAGGAATACGATAATAACCACTTTATTATTGCCTCTCGGGCATATTCCCTTCACCAGCTTCATCAGAACCTCCTATCTAGGATCACCCCCTCGACCCGGAGGAAGCATCCTTAAGCACACGTGGATCAACAAGTTTTATCATGGTTAAAGTTATCTATGATTTTAGAATCTGGTCACCAAGCGTTCATAACCGTGAACACGGCTTTTCGAAAATATTAATACCCTGCAGGGGTGTACAACTTTACCCACACGTACCAACCGACTCTTAATGCCAAATATCATTAGCCCTCTTCCTTGGAAGGCCGGCAGAGGGTGGTTGACCACAACTTTTACCTTGCTTTCGCCGAGACCATGAGTCACGCAATAGGTATGATTCCGCCATAACGGGTCAAATTCTGAAGCCGGTACTTAAAGATGTGAGGCGAGGTTGATTTACCAGGGGCTCCATCCACCCCAAGCAACCGCGGCCACGCTTCCCTACCTGTTATGATGCACCTCCATCACCTCCTCTTTCGAAAACATTTTCGATGTGTATGCCAAATGGAAAGCCCGAACTATGTGACTCATGGAATCTACTAGGCAAGTTAGTTAATCGAGGGGTTGTCCAGGCCTCGTGTGGTTGTACGCTCGTCTCGATTCCAAAGGCAAGAACTCAGTTCCTAGTGGTGGCGAGCATGGGACTACAAATACCACACCCAACATGGCCTCCCATACAAGCCTTAGCATATTTAATTAAACTCCTCCGAGAATGTCACCATCTCCTACCTTTGTAGATTCTCCGGCATCTCTGGTTCATCATTTGGATAGATCAGACGCTGTTACTAGGCATGGCTAAGCTATCAATCACAGAAGCTCTAGCAACGCTCAAATGCCAGACCTAGGTATGCTAGTTGCAGTGGATCGGGAGTATAAGGCTACAATAGGGAAACTATTCAGCAGATAGGTAACACTAACCACTGACAAAAGACCACATTGGAATCGTGTGCATTATAGCCAGAAAATAATATACTTTGTAAAAGTAGGTTCAGAATGAGAGGCTACGCTTGCCTTGTCCGTCAGTAGACAGGTATGGATCTTTGGTGTTGTTGACTTCAACCTCGGGTTCGGATCCTATCACGAAGAACCAACACCGGAAACAAAGGCAACAATCAAGACATGGCATCGATGCAATGCTCAAACTAGTATGATGATATAACAAGTTAATCTGCATTGAATTGAAACCCTAAGGCATGCTTGACAGTTTAAATGGGGTTCCGAAGGTTGAAAACCCTAACTCGGGGAACTCCGGAAACACATGAGAGGGGTTGATTTTGTTCTCTAATTAAACTTGTCATGAAAGTTGATTATTAATGCATGATTATAGTGTAATTAGGTAGAACTCATTTTTCTGAACATTTTGATATATTATTTGTATTTTTTTGACTTACAATGAATTAGTTATTGAATTTACAAATTTATATCATTTTCTGAAATTATTAAAACCTTTATTACACCAGGCTGACGTCATAACACAACATAGGACTTTTGTTACCACACCTGATCCTACCCACAGTGACTGACCGGTGGGGCCGAAGCCACATCAACACCACACATGCAAAATGGGATCAGGGCATTTCCCACTGGGGCTGGCTCTAGCCACTACGGCTGCCAGGTGGGGCCTGGGCCAGGTTGGTTGCCACCGTGGCACCACGTCAGGCTTGCTAGAGAATGGCCAGACGGTGGCGATAGACTGCGGAGGAGGGCGCGCTTGCTTGCGAGACTAGGCGCGCTAGATCGAGGGCATCGCGGGCTACCTATTAGTGGCGGCGCCGCTGCTAAATGGTCACCGGAGGCGTGGTGGTGGCGGTGCCCGACGGCGGCGGACGGCAAGACACGGTGCGGGGTCGAACCAGAGAGGGAAGGAGAGGTTGGAGAGGTCCACTGGGACCGTTATCTCACCAGGAGGGTGTTGACGGTTACGGTGGGGACTAGGGAGGATGAAGGCGAGGGAATCCACGGCGGCGTTGGTCGTCGGTGACGAAGAAGACGGAGTCGAGGGCGACGATTCATGGCACGGTGGCTCGATTACTTTGGCAGGGTGATGCTGTGCAGCACGGTGGAGCTCTCAGACACCTCATCTTGGCTCAGGGCAGCTCGAGGCGGTGGCGAACTATGGGGTCCATCGGGGTTAGGGTTTTGGGCGCGGCGTAGAGAGGAGGAGAGAGAGCGAGAGGGCAGAGGATAAGGGCGAGAGAGATACGTGCGTGTGGGTCTTATCCTCCACCTGCAATGGAACGCATTGGCGACATCGAGCTGCGGGCGGCATGATGAGCAGCTTCAAGATCGGGACGAAGGCGATGTAACATCAAGAGGTATGTGGGCCAGGGTTGGGCCGCTATGGGCTGGGTCATGGGAAGATTGCTAGTTCTTGCTCACGCTGACCAAGCGTAAGAAGGGTTGGGCCGGCCTGCTTAGGTAGGGTTCTGTTTTTATTTTGAAACTCCTTTTCTTTTTCTGTTTTGCATTTCCTCTTTGTAATTTTAATTTTCAAACTGTTTTGAATCTTTTCAAAGTACCAGAAGCTTTCATAAAACATATGAACTATTGTGGGGCCCTCATAACCAATTGGGCTTCACATTTTGATACTTTCCAAATATAAAACCTTTTTGAATGCATTTCAAAAATGAGGGGGAGTTTAGGGTTTTAGGTTTTTTGGTAATTGTGTTTTAGTTCACACACTTGATCACATGCAAACATTTTATTGAGTTAACAGATGCATTCAATACTTAAGTACTAGGTACATATCTTACAAGCTTGGGCTGTTACAACTCTACCCCCCTTACAAGAATCTCGACCCGAGATTCCTAAGTTTTAGAAAAGAAGGCAGGGCACTCAGATCGAAGACGATCTTCTTGTTCCCAGGTTGCTTCATCCTCAGAGTGTTGAGACCACTGAACTTTCATAAACTTGATGTTTTGACGACAAGTTTGGCGCTCGGTTTCATCAAGGATACGAACATGATACTCACGATAAGTCAGGTCCTTTTGGAGATCAAGAGTTTGGTGATCAACACCATGGATATGATCTTTGAAGCAACGCTGAGTTGAGACACATGGAAGACATCATGCACCTCAGGGAAGTTTGTAGGCAGCTCCAATTGATATGCGAGTTTACCTTGCTTGGAAAGAACACGAAAAGGACCAACATAGCGAGGATCCAGTTTGCCTTTGATGCCGAAACGATGGACACCCTTCAAAGGAGTGACCCGGAGATAAGCTTGATCACCAACTTCATATTCAACATGTTGATGGTGACGATCATGGTAGCTTTTCTGGCGAGACTGAGCAGTTTTCAAACAATCTCGAATGATTCGAACTTGATCTTCTGCTTCCTGGATCATATCCAGTCCAAAGAACTTTCTTTCGCCGGTTTCTAACCAGTTCAAAGGAGTACGATAGGTTCTTCTATATAAGAACTAGAAAGGTGCCATTTCTATACTGGACTGATAACTGTTGTTGTAGGAGAATTCAGCAAAAGGAAGGCATTTCTCCTAGTCCTTGCCAAAAGATATGACACACGCTCTTAGCATGTCTTCAAGAATTTAGTTCACTCTTTCGGTTTGACCACGGTACTAGGATGATAAGCTGTACTAAAGGACAGACGAGTTCCCATGGCTTGTTGGAACTTGCACAGAACCTTGAGGTGAACAAACTCCCTCGGTCGGAGACGATTTTCTTCGGTACCCCATGAAGGACAACTATTCGAGAGATATACAGATCTGCTAACTGACTAGCAGTAATGCTCTCGCGAACAGGTAGGAAATGAGCAACCTTGGACATATAGTCAACGATTACCCAGATGGCATCATTTACTTTCTGAGTCTTAGGAAGACAAGTAATGAAATCCATACCAACTCCATCCCATTTCCACTCAAGGATTTTATGTGGTTGCAGGAGACCAGCAGGTATTTGGTGCTCAGCCTTGACGCGACGACAAACATCACATTCTGCAACGAATCAAGCAATATCCTGCTTCATACCAGACCACCAGAATCTTTGACGAAGATCCCGATACATCTTGGTACCTCCAGGGTGGATAGAAAGAGGTGATTCATGAGCCTCTTGGAGAATTAGATCCCTCAATTTTGTTCTCTTCGGCACTACCAGACGGTCACCAAAGTAAACAGTACCTTGATTATCAACAGAGAAACACTTAGCAACTCCGCTGGCAATACTCCCTTTGATCTTAGCTATTTCAGAATCAAATTTCTGAGCAAGCTTGATTTCATCCTCTATAGAAGACTTCACTTCAAGAGTAGAAAGGAATCCATGAGGAACTACTTCAAGGTTCAATCGAGAAAATTCCTCATGAAGAGAAGGTTGAGCTTGTTTGATCATCAGGGTGTTGCAATAAGTTTTACGACTCAGCGCATCAGCAACGACATTGGATTTCCCAGGTTGATAGTTGAGACCCAAATCATAGTACTTGATGAGTTCCAACCATCTTCTTTGCCTGAGATTCAGATCAGGTTGTGTGAAAAGATACTTCAGACTCTGATGATCTGAGTATAACTCGCAACGACTACCAAGAAGGTAATGTCGCCATTGCTTAAGAGCGTGAACAACAGTTGCAAGCTCAAGATCATGAGTTGGGTAGTTGTTCTCATGTGGTTTTAGCTGACGGGAGGCATAAGCCACCACATGCCCATCTTGCATCAACACACATCCGAGACCTTGGCGGGAAGCATCGCAGAAGGCAACAAAGTACTTGCTAGTGTCTGGAAGAACCAACACCGAAGTTGTTGTTAACTTGGTTTTCAACATCTGGAAGCTTTCTTCAGCCTTATCATACCATTCAAACTTCTTATCCTTCTTGAGAAGATCAGTCATTGGCTTTGCAATCCTGGAGAAGTTCTCGATGAATCGACGGTAATAACCAGCCATCCCAAGAAAGCTTCAGACATCCTTGACGGATTTAGGAGACTCCCAGTCGAGGATAGTTTGGACCTTATCGGGGATAACAGCAACCCCTTGGGCCGAAACAACATGACCAAGGAATACGAGCTCTTGTAACCAGAACTCACACTTGGAAAACTTGGCATAGAGACGATGTTCTCGGAGTTTTGTCAACACCAAACGAAGATGTTCAGCATGCTCTTCTTCAGTCTTGGAATAAACCAGAATATCATCGATGTAGACCACAACGAACTTGTCAAGATACTCCATGAATACGGAGTTCATAAGCCGCATAAAAGTGGATGGAGCATTGGTAAGACCAAAGGACATGACTGTATACTCGTAAAGACCATAACGAGTGGTGAAAGCAGTCTTTGGAATATCTTCCTTACAGATCTTTATCTGGTGATACCCAGACCTTAAATCCATTTTGGAGAAGACAGTGGCACCACTTAATTGATCAAAGAGATCATTGATCCTATGGAGGGGATACTTATTCTTAATAGTCACAACATTGAGTGGGCGATAATGTTGGAGATATGCCCTAGAGGCAATAATAAATATAGTTATTATTATATCTTTGTGTTTATGATAAATGTTTACATTCATGCTATAATAGTATTAACAAGGAAACATTAATACTTGTGTGATTTGTAAACTAAAGTAGAGTCCCTGGTAAAGCCTCTTTATAATACTAGCTTGTTGGTTAATAGATGATTGTGGTTTCCATATCATGAACATTGAGATGTTATTAACAACAAGATCATATCGTTAGGAGAATGATATGATGGACATACTCCTATAGATAAGCGTAGCATAAAGATCAAGTCATTTTAATAGTTCAATTGCTATATGCTTTCTGATACATAGTAACCTAATTCCTTCGACCATGAGATCATGCATATCACCTTTACCGGATGGATGCTTTGATGACATCAAACACCACACCGTAACTGGGTGGCTATAAAGGTGGCATTGAGTGTTTGGAAAGTATTGGTTGAGACACATGGATCAAGAGTGGGATTTGTCCATCCATATGACGGATAGATATACTCTGGGCCTTCTCGGTGAAATGTCATCCAATTAGCTTGCAAGCTTGTGACTGGCTCACAAGGGATCACATATCACGGGAACGAGAAAAGAGTACTTATCAGTAACGAGGTTGAACTAGGTATGCAGAGATACCGACGATCATAACCTCGGATAAGTAAACTTTCGTGAGAAAAAGGAAAATTGGTATCGTATGTAAGTGGTTCATTCGATCGCAAAGTAATCGTAGAAATATCTGGGAGCAATAAGAATTTCCAGATTCCTCTATTGGTTATTTTTCGGAGAAGTGTCTCGATCATGTCCGCATAATTCACGAACCGTAGGGAGACACACTTAAGGATTCGACGTTGTTTGAGTAGTTATGGAATGATGAGAAAGAGACCGAATGTTGTTCGGAGTCTCGGATGGGATCCGAGATATCACGAGGAGATCCGGAATGGTCCGGAGAATAAGATTCATATAAGGAAAGTCCTGTTTCGGAGTTGGGGAATGGTTCCGGTGTTTTCATCGGGAATGTTCTAGAAGGTTCCGGAATGTCCGGCACTCCAAAGGGGAAGGGTACATGAATGTGTTATATCAAGTTGGTATGATTGCATCATGTACTAGGTGTCATCGCTGAACAAAATAAAGGGTTTAATTAAATCCTAGTTTGAAAAAGTCAAACGCCAATTTGAAAGTCAAACGACTAATTTTGGGAAGTGGAGAGGGAGGTGGAAACCGAGTTGGGGAGGAGTTCCTCCACCGCCGCCCACCTTGAAGCCGAGTTGAGGGACTCCTCCCTGGCCGCCCTCCACCTATAAAAGGAGGGCTCTCCTAAACACCCAACACCTCCACCTCTAAACCCTAGCCATGGCCACCTCCTCCGCCGCCCTAGGGCAAACCGCCGCCACAGCCTAGCAACCCTATCCGCCGGCCAAGCCTCCTCCTCGGCGTGTCTAAACCCTAGATCGTTGAGGGCTCTCTCATAGTCCACCATACTCGCTCCGGCTTAAGGCGAAGCCCTGCGAGATCTCCCCTCTACTTCTGGTACCACGCCAGTCAGGAATCATGAGGAGAGTGCTACAACCTCCATTGTCTGCTGGAACAAGGAGAGGAAGGTCTTCGCCGAAAATTTAACGCAGACCGATCAGGGAGCGCCGAACGCATGCCGGAAGGATCGTCTACGCGATCTTGAGATCGGGAAGAGTACGACTACATCACCCACGAGAATCCGCTCTCGTTAAACACTTTGGAATCTTCGAGGGTGAGTTATTCCATCGACTCGTTGCTACAATCTAGTAGATAGATCTTGGCTTGTTTGTTTGTATGCGGTAGAAAATTTTTGTTTTCCATGCTACGAAACCCTACAGTGGTATCAGAGCCGTGTCTATATGTAGATCTATTGCACGAGTAGAACACAATGGTCATTGTGGGCGTTGATGCTTTTATTATCGATTGCTTCTTGTGTACTTTGCATCTTGTGGGATGTTGGGATGAAGCGGCCCGGGATAACCTTACATGACATCGTTCATGAGACTTGCTCCACGCTTGACATGCAACTTGTATTGCATAAGTGGCTTTGCGGGTGCCTGTTTCTCCTAGCATAGTTAAGATTCAATTTACAACGGGTGATTAAGAATGCTAGTATCAATGTTGTGGTTCTTGTTCGTAAGTTATAACGACACTTATTGAAAGCCCCAAACCACGTAAAACATGCAAAGAAAGTAGAGGCGTCTAACTTTGTTTTGCAGGGGTGTGCAGTGATGTGATATGGCCATGATTGTGATTATATTTGATGTATGCAATGTTCCTTATTGTAAGTTGGCAACCGGCAGGAGCCATATGGTTATCTTTAATTTCTGTTAAGACCCGTTTGTCTATTCAAAGTAGTTGTAACAGTTGAAGCCGGTGGACGACAACCATGGAGCAGCGTCATTGACCCTGATGCAATGTCGATGATGATGGAGATCATGTTCGTGCTTGAAGATGGAGATCGGAAGCACAAAGAAGAAAGGCCATATCATATCACATATTATAAATTGCATGTGATGTTAATCCTTTATGCATCTTGTATTGCTTAGTTAACGACGGTAGCATTATAAGATGATCCCTCATGCACATGAATTTCAAGTCATAAAGTGTTCACCCTTAGTTAGCATTGTTGCTAAAGCTTGTTGTTTCGAAGCACCACGTGATGATCGGGTGTGTTAGATTCCGCAAGTGTATACAACGTGAGCAAGCCAGATTTGCTCATGCGGAAGCTAAGGTTTGATCTTGACGAGCCTAGCATGTACAGACATGGTCTCGGAACACGGATCATCGAAAGGTAAAGCATGAATCATATAGTAGATATGATGAACATGTCGATTGTTCGCCATTGAAACCATATCAACTCTCGTGATGATCGGTGTTGATGTGGTGGATTTGGTTCGTGTGATCACTAAAACAATGTGAGGGATATTGTTTTGAGTGGGAGTTCACCTATATTAATTGAACTATTAATTAGAACTCAATTTGTCATAAACTTAGTCTAAACTATTGCAAATATGTTGTAGATCAATGGCGGCCCCTACCATCAATTTTAATGCGTTCCTAGAGAAAGAAAAGTTGAAAAACAATGGAAGCAACATGGATTGGTTCCGCAATTTGAGGATTGTCCTCACAGTTGGTAATTTGACCTATGTCTGGATGCATCATTGGTGACCCTTGCAATGATGTCGCCAAGTAAAGAATGTTTACCTCGCTCAGAAGACTCAGTACTCCACAGTTCAGTGTGCTATCTTGTATGGTTTAGAATCGGAGCTTCAGAAAAGGTTTGAGAATTCAGACCCACATGATATTGTCCGTGTTCTCAAATTGATCTTTGAGACTCACGCAGCAATTGAGAGCTATGAGGCTTCTGAAAATTTCTTTAACTGCAAGATGGAAGAGGGCAGCTCCGTTAGTGAGCATGTGCTTAAGATGTCTGGGCACGCAAACAAACTTCGAAGCTTGGGTATAGTGATTCCTAATGCTTTGGGGATTTACCGTGTCCTCCAATCACTACCACCAAGTTACAAGAACTTTGTGATGAACTACAATATGCAAAATATGAATAAGCAGTTTCCAGAACTGTTTGCTATGTTGAAATCTGCAGAAGTGGAGATCAAGAAAGAGCACCAAGTGTTGATGGTCAATAAGACCACCAAATTCAAGAAAGGAAAGTCTAAGCAAAAGGGACACTTCAAGAAGGGTGGTAAGAAAGTTACCGCGCCGACGAAGAAGACCAGGGCTGGACCTAAGCCTGATACTGAGTGCTTTTACTGCAAGGGAGAAGGTCACTAGAAGCGGAATTGCCCAAAGTGTTGGAGATATGCCCAAGAGGCAATAATAAAGTGGTTATTATCATATCTTCACACTTATGATAAATGTTTACATACCATGCTATAATTGTATTAACCGGAAACATTAATACTTGTGTGATTTGTAAACTAAAATAAGAGTCCCTAGTAAAGCCTCTTGTTAAACTAGCTTGTTGGTTAATATATGATCATGGTTTCCTGATCATGAACATAGAGATGTTATTAACAACAGGATCATATCATTAGGAGAATGATGTGATGGACATACTCCTATAGATAAGCGTAGCATAAAGATCAAGTCATTTCAATAGTTCAATTGCTATATGCTTTCTGATACATAGTAACCTAATTCCTTCGACCATGAGATCATGCATATCACCTTTTCCGGATGGATGCTTTGATGTCATCAAACACCACACCGTAACAGGGTGGCTATAAAGGTGGCATTGAGTGTTCAGAAAGTATTGGTTGAAACACATGGATCAAGAGTGGGATTTGTCCATCCATATGACGGATAGATATACTCGGGGCCCTCTCGGTGAAATGTCATCCAATTAGCTTGCAAGCATGTGACTGGCTCACAAGGGATCACATATCACGGGAACGAGAAAAGAGTACTTATCAGTAACGAGGTTGAACTAGGTATGCAGAGATACCGACGATCATAACCTCAGATAAGTAAACTATCGTGAGACGAAGGGAAATTGGTATCGTATGTAAGTGGTTCATTCGATTGCAAAGTAATCGTAGAAATATGTGGGAGCCATATGAATTTCCAGATTCCTCTATTGGTTATTGATCGGAGAAGTGTCTCGATCATGTCCGCATAATTCACGGACCGCAGGGAGACACACTTAAGGATTCGACGTTGTTTGAGTAGTTATGGAATGATGAGAAGGAGACCGAATGTTTTTCGGAGTCACGGATGGGATCCAGGATATCACGAGGATATCCGGAATAGTCCGGAGAATAAGATTCATATAAGGAAATTCCCGTTTCGGAGTTGGGGAATGATTCCGGTGTTTTCATCGGGAACATTCTAGAAGGTTCCGGAATGTCCGGCACTCCGGGGGGAAGGGGTACATGAATGTGTTATATCAAGTTGGTATGATTGCATCATGTACTAAGTGTCATTGCTGTACCAAATAGAGGATTTAATCAAATCCTAGTTTGAAAAGTCAAACGGCTATTTTGGGAAGTGCGAAAGAGGAGAAGTAAGTTTGAAGCCGACTTGGGGGAGGAGTTCCTCCTCCCACCGCCGGCCCTCTTTGAGGCCGAGTTGGGGAGGGACTCCCCTCCCCAGGCGCTCCTCCCTCCACCTATAAAAGGAGGGGCAGGGCTCCCCTCCTAGACACACAAGTTCCTATCCTCTAAATCTAAACCCTAGCCACAGCCTCCGGTTTAGAGCCGTTTTGGTTTAGAGCTTCTAATTGCCCTAGCCTTCGGTTTAGATCCTTCTAATTGGTGTGTCTAATCCCTAGACCACTAAATCCTCTCTCATACTCCACCATACTCGCTCCGGCTTAAGGCGAAGCCTCGAGATCTCCCTCTACTTCCGGTACCACGCCGTGTCTGCCGGAATCGCGAGAGTGCTACAACCTCTCTTTTCTTTGGAACAAGGGAGAGGAAGGTCTTCGTCGAGTACCGAACGTGTGACCGACTGCGGGAGCGCTGCCGGAATGTGGCGCCGGAAGGATCGTCTACGCGATCTTGAGATCGGAAAGAGTACGACTACATCACCCACGAGAATCTGCTCTCGTTAACCGCTTTGGAATCTTTGAGGGTAAGTTATTCCATCGACTCGTTGCTACAATCTAGCAGATAGATCTTGGCTTGTTTGTTTGTATGCGATAGAAAATTTTTGTTTTCCATGCTACGAACCCCTACAGTGGTATCAGAGCCGTGTCTATATGTAGATTTGTTGCACGAGTAGAACACAATGGTCATTGTGGGCGTTTATGCTTTTATTGTCGATTGCTTCTTGTGTACTTTGCATCTTGCGGTATGTTGGGATGAAGCGGCCCGGGCTAACCTTACATGACATCGTTCATGAGACTTGCTCCACCCTCGACATGCAACTTGTATTGCATAAGTGGCTTTATGGGTGCTGCTTTCCTAGCATAGTTAAGATCCAATTTACAACGGGTAATTAACAATACTAGTATCAATGTTGTGGTTCATGTTCGTAAGTTAGAACAACACTTATTAACAGCCCCAAACCACGTAAAACATGCAAAGAAAGTAGAGGCGTCTAACTTTGTTTTGCAGGGGTGTGCAGTGATGTGATATGGCCATGATTGTGATTATATATGATGTATGCAATGTTCCTTATTGTAAGTCAGCAATCGGCAGGAGCCATATGGTTGTCTTTAATTTCTGTTAAGACCCGCGTGTCTATTCAAAGTAGTTGTAATAGTTGAAGCCGGTGGACGACAACCATGGAGCAGCGTCATTGACCTTGATGCAATGCCGGTAATGATGGAGATCATGTTCGTGCTTGAAGATGGAGATCGGAAGCACAAAGAAGAAAGGCCATATCATATCACATATTATGAATTGCATGTGATGTTAATCCTTTATGCATCTTGTATTGCTTAGTAGACGACAGTAGCATTATAATATGATCCCTCAAGCACACAATTTCAAGTTCTTAAGTGTTCACCCTTAGTATGCACCGTTGCTAAAGCTTGTTGTTTCGAAGCACCACGTGATGATCGGGTGTGTTAGATTCCGCAAGTGTATACAACATAAGCAAGCCAGATTTGCTTATGCGAAAGCTAAGGTTTGATCTTGACGAGCGTAGCATGTACAGACATGGCCTCAGGAACACGGATTACCGAAAGGTAGAGCATGAGTCATATAGTATATATGATGAACATGTTGATTATTCGCCATTGAAGCTATATCAAATCTCGTGATGATCGGTTTTGATGTGGTGGATTTGGTTCGTGTGATCACTAAAACAATGTGAGAGATATTGTTTTGAGTGGGAGTTCACCTAGATTAATTTAATTATTAATTAGAACTCAATTTATCATAAACTAAATCAAAGTGAATTTGCATAGTTGTTGTAGTCATTGGCATTCGTTTACCACCTTGCGCTTAGTTATAATTGAGATGATAGAACTATAGAATTCTGGTAAGTTACTTTACGAACTGGTATCGTATTGTTTTGAAGTATTAATCTAAATTTAAAATTCCTATTGCAAACTTTCAGTAAGTTCTGGTTACTCCATGAAGTTTAATAATTAGTATTAAATCAAGAGTAACAATTCCAAGTGTTAGTATATAAGTATCATGTTTGTCTCCATGATTCTTGATATTCAAAGGATTCTCTTAATATCAAGGTTATCTAGGATCTGAAAGAGTTGTTTCAGAAACCATGATGTGTGGAAGATATTGTGATATCTGAAACGAAGTTTTGGTTACAACATGATAGAGTATAATATGGCAAAGTTCATGTTCTCATAATTTGATGAGAATTTGCAAAAAGGTTGGAGACACTTGTTGTCCTAATCCTCCAAAAGGTTTTTGGATAGCAACATTATACTCATAATTCATCGTTATAAGCTAAAAGTAGCTTGATCATGGACGATTCCATGATAAGGGTGAATATTTGATGTAGGTAAAATGTTTACTACACCCAGAGATTACTAAAGAAAGGAATTTGAAAGAACACCAAACATTTGATGATGGTGATCTACTTCAAAGTGCAAGTCCAAAGACATTGGTATTTAACTATACACGCTTTGGACTATATGTCATATGTATGACTCCACTATTGATGTTGATAGATTCTTTCAAACATAAAAGGAAATATTGAAAGAAAATCTCATAAGTATATGGCAGAAAGGAAAAGACTAGAATTGTTCAGCTTAAGTATATAGATGATATACATGTTATGGCTATATTCTTTGCTTATTAAACAATGTGGTTCTCAAGTATTTGATACTGAATTTGTTGGTGTGAATCGTCATACAAAACAACACAATTCATGAACTACAATGGCCTAATTAACTAGCAAAAGAATATGTGATGATGTTCATCGAGAACAAATAAAGGGTTATTGTGTTGCTCGTTAAACATCAAAGCTTGCCTTCAAAGATTTGTTTTATCAGGTATTATGAGAACAAAAGGGTTGTTCAAATAATTGCCGTAATCCATAAAAGATGGATTCACAAATCTCGTTGGAGACATCACATCCATAAAACTATTGCTAAAGATGTCGAAAGACAAATTGATTGAAAGATCACTTAGGAAGTGACATCGCCGTTTAAATTATACTGGAAAGAAAACATGAAGAAACTCCATGTGGATGGAATTTTGGAGTCTTTTGATTTTGATCAAATGACACTTGTGAAACTTTCCTAGAGATAATTGAAACTTCGTTCATAGGCCAAAAGAGAACGAAAGACTAGCTTATTGGAATTTGTACATATTGTTGTACGAAGTCCATTATGTGTAGTCAAGAGCGATGGATTTTAACTTCATTTGCTTTTTCCGAAATTTTGAGTGAATATATGAATATTTACTTAATAAGGATGAAGTATGAAACATTTGAAAAGTTCAAAAGACTTTCAAGATGAAGTGCAAAATCATTGTAACAAGAATATAAACAGTTTATGATAAAGATCATAAAGGAAGATATTTGAGTTACAGAGTTTAGCATAATACCTAAGATTTAAGGAATCGTTCCGTGGATTTGCATTTCCCGAAACACCATAAGGGTATGGAGCGTTCGAGGTATGTAATTAAACCTTGTTTGACATGGTAAGATCAAAGGTATAATTCATAAAACTGCCATTATATTTTAAAGATTAAAAAACTTTAGAGATTACCGTTTTTCCACTGAAAAGAGCTTCTCATGATCCATTGAAATGACACCATATAAGGTTATGGTTTGGGATAAAAACCAAGTAGTCCTTTCTTAAAACATTGGTATGCTATGCATAAGAAAGATGTGTGCAACCAAAGTCGGATGAACCTGTCTTTGTATAACTGTTAAGTATTCCTCCATAAACACCGGAGACAAAAGTGTTTGTTGCTTAGAACGTCAAGTTTTTTTTGAGAAGGAATTTTTCGTGAAAAGTTAAGTGGGAGGACAATATAACTTTGATAAGGTTAAAAGAACCTTAGCTATATGTGCAAAGTTGCGCAGCGCCGAAAAGTGTTCCAGAGTTAGCAAACAATGCTCATGGCTCGCGTACTTCAAAGGTTGTGGTCACGGAGATCTAAGTTCCTATTGAAACAAGTAGGTCGGATGAACAATCAAATACCAAGATTTGAGAGTTAAATCATTATTTGACAATAATGATCCGACTACGTGCAAAGAAGCGATGATGAGCCCTGACTCCGTCAAATGGCTTGAAGCCATAAAATCCGTGATAGTTCCATACACGAGAAATCAAGTTTTGAACTTGAAGGACCCTCGAGAAAGGTGTAAGACCTTACAGTGTCCGGATCTATAAAGAAATAGACATGGATGTTTTACATCTATGAAATAGTCGACATGTTGGGAAAGAGTTCACAAAATGTTCAAAGGTTGACTATGACAAGATTTGATCTTTCATAGTGATATTTAGTCTAGACGGATTAATGTAGCAACCACTACATATAATTTGTTATATGGTAGTTGAATAAACAAAACAAGTTCTTCTAATAGAATCGTTACCTAGGACATGTGCATAACACGGTCCATAGGGTTTTGTTAATTCAAAGGATGCTAAAAGCATATGCAAACTTCAATGGTTAAAGTGAGCATCGCGGAGTTGAATCTTCACTGTGATGAAACTGTTAAAGGAGTTTAAAAGTTCATTAGAGACGATGAAGATGCTTGCATTTGCAAGAAATTAAGTGGGAGCGCTAAGATATGTTTCTAATACATTATGTGGAAGACATATTGTTGATTGGAAATAATGTATCTTTTATTAACACATATTAAGAATTTCATCCCGATGAAAGACTTAGGCAAAACCCAAATATTTGGCATCAATAGACTCTAATATGGTTGTGCCAGAAGTACATAGACAAGATATTGAATGAGTTCAATATAGAAACTACAAGAGAGGTTCTTGTCGCACAGAAAGGATTGATTGAGTTCAATGTTGATGATATATTCAAGTGTATTGACATTTGGTAAAGTGAAACAAATAATCAAGTATAGATTGATACTTGATGTATGAAATCACAAAGAGTATTTATATCAATCATACTGTGATATGTACAAATCCAGATATGTCCTATGCTCTAAATATTGTGAGCATATACCAGAATGATTCGTAAGATGATCATTGGACAATATTAAGGATATTCTTATGATCTTTTGGAAGAACTAAGAGTATAATATTTGTAGAAATGACAAATAGATGGTTAGTTCATTGTAAAAGTACTACATTGATACTAGTTTTGTCACAAAGTACAAATTAAGTTTATCCTAATCTAAACTAAGGGTGGCACAATATAATGGAAAGTGAGTTCCATAATGGATTTGGATGAGTTCCAAAGTTAAGACATTGTGACAGATACTACAACAAAAGGCTAAGTATATGACTGCTATTTTAGCAGCAAAAGAGGGCATTTTTGTCAAGTAGTTTGTTATCAAACTAGGTGTAGTTCACAGTGGGATAATACTATGAAGATATATTGTGCGACAATATTATCAACATGTTTTAACCCCAAAGAGCTAAAGGTCACACCGAAAGACCAAATTTATACAAAGCCATCTCATTAGAGAATGAGTGATGCGTAGAGACGCAAAGACATGCAATTACACACGGACTGGAAGTGTCGATCCGAGATCGATTGACCACTAGCAATCATGTACATACAACACCGGAAAGCCATAGGTGTTGAATACACAAAGGTTTGAAACTAGATTATTGACTCTAGTGCAAGTGGGAGACTGTTGGAGATATGCCCAAGAGGCAATAATAAAGTGGTTATTATCATATCTTCACACTTATGATAAATGTTTACATACCATGCTATAATTGTATTAACCGGAAACGTTAATACTTGTGTGATTTGTAAACTCAAATAAGAGTCCCTAGTAAAGCCTCTTGTTAAACTAGCTTGTTGGTTAATATATGATCATGGTTTCCTGATCATGAACATAGAGATGTTATTAACAACAGGATCATATCATTAGGAGAATGATGTGATGGACATACTCATATAGATAAGCGTAGCATAAAGGTCAAGTCATTTCAATAGTTCAATTGCTATATGCTTTCTGATACATAGTAACCTAATTCCTTCGACCATGAGATCATGCATATCACCTTTTCCGGATGGATGCTTTGATGTCATCAAACACCACACCGTAACAGGGTGGCTATAAAGGTGGCATTGAGTGTTCAGAAAGTATTGGTTGAAACACATGGATCAAGAGTGGGATTTGTCCATCCATATGACGGATAGATATACTCTGGGCCCTCTCGGTGAAATGTCATCCAATTAGCTTGCAAGCATGTGACTGGCTCACAAGGGATCACATATCACGGGAACGAGAAAAGAGTACTTATCAGTAACGAGGTTGAACTAGGTATGCAGAGATACCGACGATCATAACCTCGGATAAGTAAACTATCGTGAGACAAAGGGAAATTGGTATCGTATGTAAGTGGTTCATTCGATCGCAAAGTGGTTCATTCGATCGCAAAGTAATCGTAGAAATATGTGGGAGCCATATGAATTTCCAGATTCCTCTATTGGTTATTGATCGGAGAAGTGTCTAGATCATGTCCGCATAATTCACGAACCGCAGGGAGACACACTTAAGGATTCGATGTTGTTTGAGTAGTTATGGAATGATGAGAAGGAGACCGAATGTTGTTCGGAGTCACGAATGGGATCCGGGATATCACGAGGAGATCCAGAATAGTCCGGAGAATAAGATTCATATAAGGAAAGTCCCGTTTCGGAGTTGGGGAATGATTCCGGTGTTTTCATCGGGAACATTCTAGAAGGTTCCGGAATGTCCGGCACTCCGGGGGGAAGGGGTACATGAATGTGTTATATCAAGTTGGTATGATTGAATCATGTACTAAGTGTCATTGCTGTACCAAATAGAGGATTTAATCAAGTTTAAAAAGTCAAACGGCTAGTTTGAAAGTCAAACGGCTATTTTGGGAAGTGGGAAAGAGGAGAAGGAAGTTTGAAGCCGACTTGGGGGAGGAGTTCCTCCTCCCACCGCCGGCTGTGGCACCCCGCAAAACCACTACTAGAAAATCGCGTGAATTTGTGCATTGCATCGTCATCATCATGCATTGTTTGCCAAAACTATTCTCGCAACACCCGTTTTGTTTTATAAAACGCCCCCTCTTGATTCAAACATCAACATGCGGGTCGCCGTAATATTTTTGTTTTGCCCGATATCGGATTGCAAAAGTTTTGTTTGAAATAAATAAAATTTATATTTATTTTAGTGGGAGGCGATCGAGCTTAACGACCACCCCCAGAACCTAAAACGGTCCACCTATCTGCCCCATCTAAATCCTAAGCCCACCTAAAATTCTACCCACCCCTACCTCCACATCACTCCCTCCAATCCTGGGTCGACACGTCATCCTGCCCCAGTTTTCCACCAACCACCTGCTGCCACCTACCCCCCAATCCCTCATCCACCACACAAGCCTCAGCACACAGGCCACACACATGCACGCGCGTGACCACCTGCCCACTCCCGTCGCCAGGACCCCACCGTCCCTGGGCCCCTCTGCAGGGCCACAGCCCCCCTATCTTCCTCCCTCACCCGCGTCTGGCCCCACCCCCACCTGCACCGATCCCCAACCGCGCGAGGCCACCTCCGCCGCGCGCTCAACCCACCGCCACCGCCGCCGCTCCCCACCTCCTCTCCCAGCGTTGCTCCCTCGGCCCTCCCGCGCGTCCTCGGCCCTGCTCCCGCCCGTTGCGCCACCGCCAAGGCGCCTCCCTCATCCGTCTTGCGCGTCCCAGCCGCGCCGCTCCGCCGCCCGTCTCTACCTCCCCGCGCTTCGTCGCCACCGAGCCCGCAGCCGTCGGCAGCCGCGGCTGACCTCGCCAGCCGCCCCACCCTCGCTTCTCCACAGCGGCCTGCCGCGGACGCCTCACCCGCCTCTCCATCGGCTTCCTCCTCGCGCAGCCCGCCTCTCCTCCGGTGCCTCGCCGGCCGCGCCTCTGCCAGCGGACCCGCTCCCCAACCGGCCCCGCCCAGGCTTCGCCCGCCGGCGTCCCGTCGCCCGCTTCCGGCCCGAGCTTCGCGCATCTTCCCCACGCGCCTCGCAACCCCGGCATGAGCGCCCGCCCTCCTCCTTCCGCCGCCTCGAGCCCGCGAAGGCTCCAGCCGCCCGCCTCGCCCTCTCGGCCCGGCCTCGCCGCCCGCCCCGCCCCCCCGTCCTTCCGCCCGCTCCACTCGGTCTCGCCAGACCTCCTCCGCGCTCGTCGTCGGCCACCCCTCCTCTGCGTCGCCCTCCCCGCCAGGCGCCCCAGCCTCGCCCGCGCCTGGCTTCGCCGTCTGCAAGCGTCCCTGCAACACCTGTGGCCTCTTGATGTGTCGCATGGACAGCAGTTGGTCCTACCCTTTTGTTGTTCGGTGGAAGTTGTTTCCTGTCGATGCACAAGGGAGTAGTGATGTGGGGGTGGCATGCTGCTCATGTGGTGAACTTGCGTTCCTGTTCAAGATCTTCCCGAACCCCGAATGACCCCAGTCTCGAGGATTCTAAGCCCCGCACCAAGATCCCCTTCTCGGACCCCGATGCCGCTAAGCTCTCCGTCGCAGATCAACAAGACCTTCTTCTTGGAACCTCGAGGCCCCGAACCCGAAGAATCGCCGACAAGGACCGTTCCTACACCAAGATCTGCTTCCGAACACTTCGACCGAAGCCGGATCAAGACCTCCCCGGATACGCCAAGCTCTCCTTCATGGGACGCCAGACACAGGTCGAACCCCGAAGACCGAATCCCGTGGACCGACATGATCTTCTTCACGGAGACGACAAGTACTCCCTCGAGGACGCCGCGTATTTCACCCCGGACACCATGCGACAAGGTCTACTTCACGGATCCGAAGACCACGGAACCCTACCCGCTCAAGTTCGCCATCGACGGTAAGATCGGCACCGACCAGGGCGAGTTCGATGCGCCCCGACACCGACCCAAGTCCTGCTTCCCGGAACCGACAAGACCTACCTCTGTTATCCGAGAACGTTTCCGTCGAACCCTGGACCCCGAGACCGACCCCGAACCCCGGAACCCCAAGATCTGCCGAACCCTGATGTGTGAACCCCTTCCCGAAACCCTATTTTATAACATAATAGCAACTTGTTGCATATAAACTTGCCATGCATGCATACTTATCATGAGGTTTGGGGGCCTTATGCCGATTCACCATATAATTAAATATGGGGCCCATATGCGGGCAAATCTAGTCTCATATCGGCCTCATTTAAACTTGTGTAGCGAACCGGTATCTTATCTTGCCTTGTTTTAACAACATTTAATTTGCGGGGGTTCTAAACAACTGAACCATATAATTAATTGTCGGAACCCCGGTTCCGCTTAATCTGGCCTAATTGCATCGCACCTTTGCCATGTCATACATCATGCATGCATCATGCCGATCTTCTGCCGTTGTATTAAATATTGCATCCGGTGTTTATTCTAGTGTTTTGCTTCTTCGCGGATAAGGCCGTTGAGTTGATGTGAGCTTCGCCCCAATCTTCGGTTGAACCCTTCGACAATGTTTTCAGGCGAGCATCTCCCCCTTTCTACCTATCTTACTTTTATAGTATTTACTTCCCTCCTGTTGATCTATTGCTATCTGTGTTGCGATGCTCTAGATTCCGTACCCTTGATATCCCTTGCAGCCATATATTGCCTTGGACACACCCTATTACCTGTTGTTTAGTAGATAGTTGGACTTGCGCGTCGTAGTTGCTTGCTCAAGTGCTGATGTGTGTCGACATATGCCACAGTTGCTCATGTATTGCCGCATGTTGATGTTGGAGATGATTCTAGTTTTACTTATCGTAACTTTAATTTCTGTTTAACAACTAAAATTGAAATAAGCAGAGGCATCGGTGGGTGATAGAAAATATTTGGTTTCCGAACACCCACTTGTGTCCCGTAAGACCCCGAGTACTTGATACCTGTTCCTTGATTTATCGCGCTATCCACATCCGGGAGGTATATGGGACCCCACGAGCGAGCTTGATTCCGTCTTATTTCTTGGGGCCACAAACTAGTTTGAGGTTTTATTTACGATCTGTACTTATGCCATGCTACTTTACGTATTTAAATTGTGCGAGGAGCACCTTTGTCTTTGTTAGGTAAGCGTAATGTTTTGGCGGTATCGGCGATCCCGATTGGGGATCTGCTTTCGTTCTGACCATTGTCGCAAACCTTGAGTCCGTCTCGAAGCTTGCTTACTTGCTTGGGTGTACTTCAAGGTGGCCCCTGAAATATTTCTGAATCTGTGATTGTTCGATCGTGAAAGCCTCGTTGGGTTTTGTTTTGGTTTTTCCGAGGTTGATCGAGCGTGTGTTGCTATTGGTGCACCCGGGTAAAACTTTCTGAAAGCCGTGTCATGGATATGGACGACTTGGAGCATGATATCTCGATCATAGACAAGCATAACTAAAGTTTCTTGCTATAAATTTGACTTTATAATGACTAGTAATCAGCCTCACTATAATGGAATGGCTAATTAATACGCCCACAATTGCTTGTTTGGTTGTCGCGACAAATGTATCGACTAGTAAGTATTGCAACTACAACGAATTGGCTGAATAAAAGTACCAACAAGCTTTGGGTTTTGGGTTTATCTCATGCTATCGGTATCTGATTAGTAATTGTTGCAACTACAACGGAATGGTTAACTAAAAGTGCCCACTGCTTATTTTATCAGGACGATTATCTAAACCTGACTAGTAAAGTGCCGCAACTATAACTGAATAAGTAAAACTGCCAACTGTGTGAGTTCCTCGGTTGACTTCCTCGTTTGGTCTCGAGGGGGAAATACCAGGATGGGTTTGTTTGGTGTTAGCTTCAGGTTGGATCCGGATAGGCCCTTCTTACCCCTCTCTGTTTGCTGCCAGTTGTATCGAGTCTCTATAGGTTGTTTAGTGCATGCTGCCGCTGCCGCTCAGTCCACCATACCTATGTAGGCGAGGACCGCCGAATTCTAGCCTCGCCGTGTACTGGCCTCAGTACTGACGCTCCTTCTTTTTCCTTTGCCCTTTGTCGGCACCCCTTTTGTTTAAGCAGGTTTTGAGATCGACGTCGTTAGCAGGGTTACCCTTCCGGCTTGGCAGGGTTATGGACGCCATTGGTTATTCTTCGGGCTCTTAGCCCCATTTGCCTCTTGTCCGTAATGGACGCTCTATCGTTTTCAAGGTGATTTGGATCTTTGTATATTATATCTGTTCTTGACTCCTTGAGTCATATATATATATCTGCTTACGTGGGTCCCATCGAGAACTGTTGTGTAATGTTATTACCGTTTTCCACCATACGAAAGTGCTGGTGGCACCTTTGAATCGTTTCTATGCGGGTTTGGCGAATTTTGCTCAAACTTTCATAGGTCCGATTCGAGGGTGTTCTGAGTGGTATCGAGCTCGTGATTGCGATACCCCACAAGTCCAGCCTGTAGGATAACCTAGCTAACGGCCGAAGTAGAGAGTCAAAACTATTTTGGAAAATCGGTTGGATAGTTCTGACTAGGTCTGATTTTACTCCTTACCCCTCTGCTATTCTCCTCTTACCTCGACGTGTTTTGAATCTGCTCTCTTATCTCTCTTCGAGTCTAGGAATTCTCGTGGTTGGGTTTCCGTCGTACCTTCAGGGCTTCGCTTTCTTCCTTTTTGTAACGGAGGTGCTACGATCATCAATCTGCAACTTGTCTGTTGTACCCTTCCTCCAATCTTTTGTTCTTGAGCTCTTTATCCATATGTGTTCCTTGCTGGATATCCGTGTCGTTGAAAAACATATGAGAAGGACGAGCATTGGTGAAGTTGGAGTATACCTTGAGCATGTGTTGTTCATGCCAATGGAACCATCGCGAAACCTAATCATTGTGTTTTTCATACGATTTCTGTTGCATCCTCCGGTGTTTCCGATGTGATGACCTCATCTACGCCAGATCCGAAGCAGAGTCGGCATCACTCCTTTGTTCCGAACCTCGTTTGCCGAGATCTTCAGTCTGATTCCGAGAGTTGGTTGCTTAATCCGCCTAGTCATGTGCAGAGTAATGGTTTGAGTGTGGGATGGAGTAGCTACCCTACCACTGCTCTTATCATTCGCTCTTGTACGTCGAATCAGTGGATCCAGCAGTTTTACTCCGTCCATGGAAGTAAGAGGTGTCCTTATCGTTTGATACCTCTACCTTCGTCCTTTGTTTCTCCGGAGTGTTCTCTCGACGATCAGGGTCAACGACCCTTTTGTTAGTGGTGTCGCGAGGATCTACACGAAGCGAGAGGATCAGACCGCCGACCTTCTTTCCGGTACCATGAGGCGGATCTCGAGGGCGAGATCCCTTGTTAGTGGTGTCGAATTGTGGCACCCCGCAAAACCACTACTAGAAAATCGCGTGAATTTGTGCATTGCATCGTCATCATCATGCATTGTTTGCCAAAACTATTCTCGCAACACCCGTTTTGTTTTATAAAACGCCCCCTCTTGATTCAAACATCAACATGCGGGTCGCCGTAATATTTTTGTTTTGCCCGATATCGGATTGCAAAAGTTTTGTTTGAAATAAATAAAATTTATATTTATTTTAGTGGGCGATCGAACGGGCCGACCGAACGACCACCCCAGAACCTAAACGGTCCACCTATCTGCCCATCTAAATCCTAAGCCCACCTAAAATTCTACCCACCCCTACCTCCACATCACTCCCTCCAATCACTGGTCGACACGTCATCCCCTTTTCCACCAACCACCTGCCACCTACCCCCAATCCCTCATCCACCACACAAGCCTCAAAGACACAGGCCACACACATGCACGGCGTGACCACCTGCCCTCCCGTCATGGGACCCACCGTCCACAGGCCCCTCTGCAGGCCACAGCCCCCTATCTTCCTCCCTCACCCGCGTGGCCCCACCCCACCTGCCGATCCCCAACCATGAGGCCACCTCCGCTCACCGCCACCGCCGCTCCCCTCCTCTCCCAGCGTTGCTCCCTCGGCCCCGCTCATGCGTCCTCCGGCCCTGCTCAAACCTTGCTGTTCCGCCACCGCCAAGGCGCCTCCTCCTCCTCCCCAGCTGCGTCCCAGCCCGCTCAAGGCCGCGCCGCCCTGCTACCTCCCGGCCTTGCGTCCGCCGAGCCCAGCCAGCCGTCGGCCAGCGGCCTGACCTCGCCAGGCCGCTTACCCCTCGCATTGCTCGCCGTGGACGCCTCACCCGCCTCTCCTCGGCTTCCTCCTCGCGCAGCCCCGCCTCTCTCCTCGGTGCCTCGCCGACGCCTCTCTGACGGACCCGCTCCCCAACTGCCGCCGCCCGCCCACTCGCTTCGCCCGTCCTCGTCCGCCCTCGCCCAGGCTCGCCGCAGCTTCCCTCCGCGCCTTCGCCCGGCATGAGCACGCCGCTGCCCTCCTTCCGCTGCCTCGAGCGCCCGGCCAGCTCCGCCGAGCAGCGCCCGCCAACCTCGTCGGCCCGGCCTCGTCGCCTGAGCTCACCGCCTCCGGCCCACGTCCTTCCGCCTCCACTCGGTCTCGCCAGGACCTCCTCCGCGCGTCGGCCACCCTCCTGCGTCGCCCTCCGCGCCCCGAAGCCTCCAGCGCCTCGCGAGCTCGCCGTCTGCCTGCGCGTCTACGTTACGCAACACCTGTGGCCTCTTGATGTGTCGCATGGACAGCAGTTGGTCCTACCCTTTTGTTGTTCGGTGGAAGTTGTTTCCTGTCGATGCACAAGGGAGTAGTGATGTGGGGGTGGCATGCTGCTCATGTGGTGAACTTGCGTTCCTGTTCAAGATCTTCCCGAACCCCTAATGACCCCAGTCTCGAGGATTCTAAGCCCCGCACCAAGATCCCCTTCTCGGACCCCGATGCCGCTAAGCTCTCCGTCGCAGATCAACAAGACCTTCTTCTTGGAACCTCGAGGCCCCGAACCCGAAGAATCGCCGACAAGGACCGTTCCTACACCAAGATCGCTCAACACTTCCGAAGCGGATCAAGACCTCCCGGATACGCCAAGCTCTCCTTCATGGGACGCTGAACAGGTCGAACCTCAAGACCGAATCCCGTGGACCGACATGATCTTCTTCACGGAGACGACAAGTACTCCCTCGAGGACGCCGCGTATTTCACCCCGGACACCATGCGACAAGGTCTACTTCACGGATCCGAAGACCACGGAACCCTACCCGCTCAAGTTCGCCATCAACGGTAAGATCGGCACCGACCAGGGCGAGTTCGATGCGCCCCGACACCGACCCAAGTCCTGCTTCCCGGAACCGACAAGACCTACCTCTGTTATCCGAGAACGTTTCCGTCGAACCCTGGACCCCGAGACCGACCCCGAACCCCGGAACCCCAAGATCTGCCGAACCCTGATGTGTGAACCCCTTCCCGAAACCCTATTTTATAACATAATAGCAACTTGTTGCATATAAACTTGCCATGCATGCATACTTATCATGAGGTTTGGGGGCCTTATGCCGATTCACCATATAATTAAATATGGGGCCCATATGCGGGCAAATCTAGTCTCATATCGGCCTCATTTAAACTTGTGTAGCGAACCGGTATCTTATCTTGCCTTGTTTTAACAACATTTAATTTGCGGGGGTTCTAAACAACTGAACCATATAATTAATTGTCAGAACCCCGGTTCCGCTTAATCTGGCCTAATTGCATCGCACCTTTGTCATGTCATACATCATGCATGCATCATGCCGATCTTCTGCCGTTGTATTAAATATTGCATCCGGTGTTTATTCTAGTGTTTTGCTTCTTCGCAGATAAGGCCGTTGAGTTGATGTGAGCTTCGCCCCAATCTTCGGTTGAACCCTTCGACAATGTTTTCAGGCGAGCATCTCCCCCTTTCTACCTATCTTACTTTTATAGTATTTACTTCCCTCCTGTTGATCTATTGCTATCTGTGTTGCGATGCTCTAGATTCCGTACCCTTGATATCCCTTGCAGCCATATATTGCCTTGGACACACCCTATTACCTGTTGTTTGGTAGATAGTTGGACTTGCGCGTCGTAGTTGCTTGCTCAAGTGCTGATGTATGTCGACATATGCCACAGTTGCTGATGTATTGCCGCATGTTGATGTTGGAGATGATTCTAGTTTTACTTATCGTCACTTTAATTTCTGTTTAACAACTAAAATTGAAATAAGCAGAGGCATCGGTGGGTGATAGAAAATATTTGGTTTCCGAACGCCTTGTGTCCCGTAAGACCCCGAGTACTTGATACTGTTCCTTGATTTATCGCTATCCACATCCGGGAGGTATATGGGACCCCCGAGCGAGCTTGATTCCGTCTTATTTCTTGGGGCCACAAACTAGTTTGAGGTTTTATTTACGATCCTGTACTTATGCCATGCTACTTTACGTATTTAAATTGTGCGAGAGCACCTTTGCATCGCTTAGGTAAGCGTAATGTTTTCGCGGTATCGGCGATCCCGATTGGGATCTGCTTCATCGTTCTGACCATTGTCGCAAACCTTGAGTCCGTCTCAAGCTTGCTTACTTCGTTGGTGTACTTCAAGGGTGGCCCCAAATATTTCTGAATCTGTGATTGTTCATCGTGAAAGCCTCGTTGGGTTTTGTTTTGGTTTTTCCGAGGTTGATCGGCGTGTGTTGCTATTGGTGCACCCGCGGGTAAAACTTTACGAAAGCGTGTCATGGATATGGACGACTTGGAGCACATATCTCGATCATAGACAAGCATAACTAAAGTTTATCGCTATAAATTTGACTTTATAATGACTAGTAATCAGCCTCACTATAATGGAATGGTTAATTAATACTTACAATTGCTTGTTTGGTTGTCGCTTGCGACAAATGTATCGACTAGTAAGTATTGCAACTACAAGCAATTGGCTGAATAAAAGTACCAACAACCGCTTTGGGTTTTGGGTTTATCTCATGCTATCGGTATCGATTAGTAATTGTTGCAACTTCTAGCGGAATGGTTAACTAAAAGTGCCTTTGCTTATTTTATCGTGACGATTATCTAAACACGACTAGTAAAGTGCCACAACTATAATCGAATAAGTAAAGCGCCAATGTGTGAGTTCCTCGGTTGACTTCCTCGTTTGGTCTCGAGAAATACCGGATGGGTTTGTTTGGTGTTAGCTTCAGTTGGATCCGGATAGGCCCTTCTTACCCTCTCTGCTTTGCCGCCAGTTGTATCGAGTCTCTATAGGTTGTTTAGTGCATCTTTGCCGCTCGATCCACCATACCTATGTAGGCGAGGACCGCCAATTCTAGCCTCGCTGTCTTGGCCTCGATCTTGGCTCCTTCTTTTCCTTTGCCCTTTGTCGGCACCCCTTTTGTTTAAGCAGGTTTTGAGATCGACGTCGTTAGCAGGGTTACCCTTCCGGCTTGGCCTGGGCAGGGTTATGGACGCCATTGGTTATTCTTCAGGGCTCTTAGCCCCATTTTCCTCTTGTCCGTAGCTGGACGCTCTATCGTTTTCAAGGTGATTTGGATCTTTGTATATTATATCTGTGTTCTTGACTCCTTGAGTCATTGTTATATATATATCTGTTCTGTGGGTCCCATCGAGAACTGTTGTGTAATGTTATTACTTCGTTTTCCACCCGCAAGAAAGTGCCTGGTGGGCACCTTTGAATCGTTTCTATGCGGGTTTGGCGAATTTTGCTCAAACTTGCATAGGTCCGATTCTGAGGGTGTTACACCGGCCCTCTTTGAGGCCGAGTTGGGGAGGGACTCCCCTCCCCAGGCGCGCCTCCCTCCACCTATAAAAGGAGGGGCAGGGCTCCCCTCCTAGACACACAAGTTCCTATCCTCTAAATCTAAACCCTAGCCACAGCCTCCGGTTTAGAGCCGTTTTGGTTTAGAGCTTCTAATTGCCCTAGCCTTTGGTTTAGAGCCTTCTAATTGGTGTGTCTAATCCCTAGACCACTAAAGCCTCTCTCATACTCCACCATACTCGCTCCGGCTTAAGGCGAAGCCCTGCGAGATCTCCCCTCTACTTCCGGTACCACGCCGTTGTGCTGCCGGAATCGCGAGGAGAGTGCTACAACCTCCGCTACCTGCTGGAACAAGGGAGAGGAAGGTCTTCGTAATCGAACGTGTGACCGATCAAGGAGCGCTGCGTAACATGGCGCCGGAAGGATCGTCTACGCGATCTTGAGATCGGAAAGAGTATAACTACATCACCCACGAGAATCTGCTCTCGTTAACCGCTTTGGAATCTTCGAGGGTAAGTTATTCCATCGACTCGTTGCTACAATCTAGTAGATAGATCTTGGCTTGTTTGTTTGTATGCGATAGAAATTTTTTGTTTTCCATGCTACGAACCCCTACACAAAGTACTTGGCGGATTTGAAGAATGGCAACATCAAGAAGAAAGGTATATCCGATATACATGTTATTGATGTGTATCTCACTAGTACTCGTAGTAGTGCCTGGGTATTTGATACTGATTCGGTTGCTCATATTTGTAACTCGAAACAGGTGCTGCAGAATAAACGGAAGCTAGCGAAGAACGAGGTGACGATGCACGGGGGAAATGGATCAAAGGTTGATGTGATCGCGGTCGGCACGCTACCCCTTCATCTACCATCGGGATTAGTTTTATACTTAAATAATTGTTATTTGGTGCCTGCGTTAAGCATGAACATTATATCGGGATCTTGTTTATTGCGAGACGGTTACTTGTTTAAGTCCGAGAATAATGGTTGTTCGATTTATATGAGTAATATGTTTTATGCACATGCACCTTTGATAGATGGTCTATTCTTATTGAATCTCAATAGTGGAAATACACATATTAATAACATTGAGGCTAAACGTTTGAAATCGAGCGATAACTCGACCTATATGTGGCACTGTCGTCTTGGTCACATTGGAGTGAAGCGTATGAAGAAACTCCATTCCGATGGACTTCTTGAATCACTTGATTTCGAATCACTTGATAGATGCGAAGCATGTCTGATAGGTAAAATGACTAAGACTCCATTTTCTGGTATGATGGAGCGAGCTACGGACTTATTGGAAACCATACATACCGATGTGTGTGGTCCAATGTGTGTAGCATCGCGCGGTGGTTATCGTTATGTTCTTACCTTCACGGATGACTTGAGTAGATATGGGTATATCTATTTCATGAAACATAAGTCTGAAACTTTCGAGAAGTTTAAGGAATTTCAAAGTAAGGTAGAGAATCAACGTAACAAGAAGATTAAATTTCTACGTTCTGATCGTGGAGGTGAATATCTAAGTTACGAGTTTGGCGAGCATTTGAAGAAATGCGGAATACTTTCACAATTGACACCGCCGGGAACACCACAGCATAATGGTGTGTCCGAATGTCGTAATCGAACTCTCTTAGATATGGTTCGTTCTATGATGTCACTTACAGATTTACCGCTATCGTTTTGGGGTTATGCATTAGAAACAGCCGCATTCACTTTAAATAGGGCACCATCTAAATCCGTTGAAACGACACCGTATGAATTATGGTTTGGGAAGAAACCTAGATTGTCATTTCTTAAAGTTTGGGGTTGCGAAGCCTATGTAAAGAAGTTACAGCCGGACAAGCTTGAACCCAAAGCGGAAAAATGCGTCTTCATAGGATACCCGAAGGAAACTATTGGGTATACCTTCTATCATAGATCCGAAGGCAAAATCTTCGTTGCCAAGAATGGATCCTTTCTAGAGAAGGAATTTCTCTCGAAATAAGTGACTGGAAGGAAAGTAGAACTCGACGAGGTTGTCGAACCTTCTCTCGAAATTGCGAGTAACGCAGCACCGGAAGAAGTTCCTGTGGTGCCTGCACCAATAAGAGAGGAAGCTAATGATGATGATCATGAAACTTCGGTTGTAGTTGCTACAGAGCCTCGCAGGTCAACGAGAACTCGTACCACTCCAGATTGGTATGATCCCGTTATGAGTGTCATGTTGGTGGACAACACCGATGACCCTGCGACATATGAGGAAGCAATGATGAGCCCAGATTCCAATAAATGGCAAGAAGCCATGAAATCCGAGATTGGATCCATGTACGAAAACCAAGTATGGAACTTGGTGGACTTACCGGATGGCCGGAAGGCTGTCGAGAACAAATGGATTTTCAAGAAGAAAACAGATGCTGATGCTAATGTTACTATCTATAAAGCTCGACTTGTCGCAAAAGGGTTTCGACAAATTCAAGGAGTTGACTACGATGAGACTTTCTCACCAGTAGCGAAGCTAAAGTCTGTGAGGATTATGTTAGCAATCGCTGCATATTATGATTATGAGATATGACAGATGGATGTCAAAACAACATTCCTCAATGGAGACATTGATGAAGAGTTGTATATGATGCAACCCAAAGGTTTTGTCGATCCAAAAGATGCTAACAAGGTATGCAAACTTCAACGGTCCATCTATGGATTGAAGCAAGCATCCCGAAGTTGGAATCAACGTTTTGATAAGGTGATCAAAAGTTTTCGTTTTATACAAACTTATGGAGAAGCTTGTATTTACAAGAAAGTGAGTGGGAGCTCTGTAGCATTCTTAATACTATATGTAGATGACATATTGTTGATTGGGAATGATGTAGACCTTCTTAATAGTGTCAAGGAATATTTGAATAATAGTTTTTCAATGAAGGATCTTGGCGAAGCGACTTACATATTAGGCATAAAGATTTATAGAGATAGATCGAGACGCCTAATATCATTGTCTAAAGTACATATTTGGACAAAGTTCTAAAGAGGTTTGGAATGGAAGATAGCAAGAAAGGGTTCTTGCCCATGTTGCTATATCGACCTTGAGTAAAACTCAAAGTCCGACAACGCAGAAGATAGAGAAAAGATGAGTAAGACTCCTATGCCTCGACCATAGGATCTCTAATGTATGCCATGCTATGTACTAGACCCGACATTGCATATCTTGTTAGTTTAACTAGCAGATATCAAAGTGATCCAGAGTGGATCATTGGACGTGATCAAAACATCCTTAAGTACTTGAGAAGAACTAAGGATATGGTTCTTTCTTATGGAGGTGATGAACAACTCGTTGTTAATGGTTACACCGATGCTAGTTGGAACACCGATCCGGATGATTCTAAATCACAACTGGATACGTATTTACTTTGAATGGTGCAAAGAAGTTGGAGGAGTGCAAAACAAAGCATTGTGGTGAGATCTTCAACTGAATCGGAATACATGGCTGCCGGAGGCTTCACAAGAAGCGATATGGATGAAAGAGTTCATTCTGAGGGGTGTGGTTCCTAGTGTCTTGGACCCAATGTCTATCTCTTGTGATAACATGGGCGCCATAGCCAATGTGCAAGAACCAAGGTCACACAAGAAGTCAAGCACATCAAGCTACGTTTTCACGCTTATTCGAGAACATGTCCAAGATGGGGACATAAAGATTTGCAAAGTACACAGATCTGAATGTGGCGGATCCGTTGACTAAACCTCTCCAGGGCAAAACATGACCAGCACCAAACTGCCATGGGTGTTCGGTATATTACCATGTAATCTAGATTAGATGACTCTAGTGCAAGTGGGAGACTGTTGGAGATATGCCCTAGAGGCAATAATAAATATAGTTATTATTATATCTTTGTGTTTATGATAAATGTTTACATTCATGCTATAATAGTATTAACAAGGAAACATTAATACTTGTGTGATTTGTAAACTAAAATAGAGTCCCTGGTAAAGCCTCTTTATAATACTAGCTTGTTGGTTAATAGATGATTGTGGTTTCCATATCATGAACATTGAGATGTTATTAACAACAGGATCATATCGTTAGGAGAATGATATGATGGACATACTCCTATAGATAAGCATAGCATAAAGATCAAGTCATTTTAATAGTTCAATTGCTATATGCTTTCTGATACATAGTAACCTAATTCCTTTGACCATGAGATCATGCATATCACCTTTACCGGATGGATGCTTTGATGACATCAAACACCACACCGTAACTGGGTGGCTATAAAGGTGGCATTGAGTGTTTGGAAAGTATTGGTTGAGACACATGGATCAAGAGTGAGATTTGTCCATCCATATGACGGATAGATATACTCTGGGCCCTCTCGGTGAAATGTCATCCAATTAGCTTGCAAGCATGTGACTGGCTCACAAGGGATCACATATCACGGGAACGAGAAAAGAGTACTTATCAGTAACGAGGTTGAACTAGGTATGCAGAGATACCGACGATCATAACCTCGGATAAGTAAACTATCATGAGACAAAGGGAAATTGGTATCGTATGTAAGTGGTTCATTCGATCGCAAAGTAATCGTAGAAATATGTGAGATCCATATGAATTTCCAGATTCCTCTATTGGTTATTGTTCGGAGAAGTGTCTCGATCATGTCCGCATAATTCACGAACCGTAGGGAGACACACTTAAGGATTCGACGTTGTTTGAGTAGTTATGGAATGATGAGAAAGAGACCGAATGTTGTTCGGAGTCTCGGATGGGATCCGGGATATCACGAGGAGATCCGGAATGGTCCGGAGAATAAGATTCATATAAGGAAAGTCCTGTTTCGGAGTTGGGGAATGGTTCCGGTGTTTTCATCGGGAATGTTCTAGAAGGTTCCGGAATGTCCGGCACTCCGAAGGGGAAGGGTACATGAATGTGTTATATCAAGTTGGTATGATTGCATCATGTACTAGGTGTCATCGCTGAACAAAATAAATGGTTTAATTAAATCCTAGTTTGAAAAAGTCAAACGCCAATTTGAAAGTCAAACGGCTAATTTTGGGAAGTGGAGAGGGAGGTGGAAACCGAGTTGGGGACGAGTTCCTCCCCTCTACCGCCAGCCCACCTTGAAGCCGAGTTGGGGAGGGACTCCCCTCCCCTTGGCCGGCCCCCTCCACCTATAAAAGGAGGGGCAGGGCTCCCCTCCTAGACACCCAACACCTCCACCTCTAAACCCTAGCCGCCGGCGCCGCCACCTCCTGCTGCCGCCGCCGCCCTAGGGCAAACCGCCGGCGCCTAGCAACCCTAGATGCCGGCCAAGCCTCCTCCTCGGCGTGTCTAAACCCTAGATTGAGGGCTCTCTCATAGTCCACCATACTCGCTCCGGCTTAAGGCGAAGCCCTGCGAGATCTCCCCTCTACTTCCGGTACCACGTCGTTGTGCTGCCGGAATCGTGAGGAGAGTGCTACAACCTCCATTTTCTTTGGAACAAGGGAGAGGAAGGTCTTCGTCGAGTACCGAACGTGTGACCGACTGCGGGAGCGCTGCCGGAACGCAGCACCGGAAGGATCGTCTACGCGATCTTGAGATCGGGAAGAGTACGACTACATCACCCACGAGAATCCGCTCTTGTTAAACACTTTGGAATATTCGAGGGTGAGTTATTCCATCGACTCGTTGCTACAATCTAGTAGATAGATCTTGGCTTGTTTGTTTGTATGCGGTAGAATTTTTTTGTTTTCCATGCTACGAAACCCTACAGATAATCCACAACCAAACACGGTATATTGCTGTCCCGCTTCTTGACAAAGATGGTCAGACATCCCCAAGAAGATGTGCTGGGCTGAATGTATTCTTTTCCTTCCAACTCCTCTAGTTGCTTCTTCAACTCCACAATCTGATGAGGAGGCATACGATAGGGTCTTTTAGAAACAGGAGCAGTTCCAGGAACTAACTCTATGAAAAACTCCACACTTTGATCAGGTGGCATGCCAGGCAACTCCTCAGGAAAAACATCCGAAAACTCACAGACCACGGAAACATCTTGGATCTCTAACGGAGGTAGGACTTCAAGAGCATACAACTATGCTTCAGAAATAGAAAGAGCTGAAGGAGATAGTGACCCTATGGTCCAGTAATTGACTGTTATGCCAGCAGGACTAGTTAGAGTCACATACTTGGTTGTACAATCGAGGATGGCTTGATAACGGGTCAACCAATCCATGCCCAAAATGATGTCAATGTCAGTTGACTTGAGGGCGATCAAAGAAGTGGGAAAAAGTTGAAATGCAACTTCGATTAGATTCCCATGACTAACCATGGTGGAACGCCAACTAGAACCAGGAGAATGAACTAGCAGAGGAACGGACAACCCCTCAAAACTTATCTCATGCATTTGAGCGAAAGCTTGTGATAGGAATGAATGCGATGCTCCATAATCAAACAAAACTTTAGCTGGAATTTGATTGATACGAAGCGTACCCATGATGACGCTTGGATCTTCTTAAGCCTCCTCGGCAGAGATATGGTTCAGGCATCCTTTTCCAACACCTTGGTACTTATCATTCTCCTTTGTTGGTCGTGCCTTCTCAGCAGCACTCTTTTGAGGACACTCTCTTGCATAGTGGCCAGGCTGGCGAAAATTGAAGCAGATAGTACCTGATCCAGTGCCAGCAGTAGGATAATTTGATCCACCAGCATTGTTTGGAGCAGTATTCAGACGAGGAGCATATCCATAAGACCTTGGAGTACAGAGAGCACGTGGCACAACACTGTAAGGCACGAATACACGACGCTTCTTATTGCTAGAACCAGCCTTGTCGTACCCCTCCTGAGGACGCTTACGAGTTTCTTCATACTCCACCTTTCCACCCTCGGTCTTCATAGCCTTGTTGACAAGACCTTGGAAGTTACCAAAGTCCATGAGGTGAATATCACGACGAACCTCAGGATCCAGTCCCTTGCGGAATAGAGCTTGCTTCTTAGAATTAGTGGATACCTCTTTAGTAGCATAGCAGGCAAGACGATTAAAATTGCGCTGGTAATCACACACGGAACTAGTTCCCTACTTCAGCTTGAGGAACTCCTCTCTCTTTTGATCCATCAGACCCTCTGGAATATGCTAAGCTCGGAAGGCTTCAGTGAACTCTTTCCATGTAACAACATGTTGAGCTTCTTGCATAGCCGAGAAATTTTAGCTGCTCCCTCCAGATGATAGGCAACAAAAGTCACCCAATCAGCTTGAGCAACATGACCAACCTGAAGTTTGTGCTCCATGGTGCGAAGCCAGTAGTACGCATCAAGTGGCTCAGTGGAATAGCTGAAAACTGGCGGAGTGAGACGTGTGAAGTCCTTGATACCAACTTGGTTGTTCTGGCGTTGAGCAGTGTTGCGCTCAATCCTTTCAAGGAGCCTCATGTTGTCAGCACGGTTGGTTTCGTACATGGCCATGAGTTGAACCATGGATGGCGGTGGAGGAAGGTTGGAATATTCACCCTCATTGGTAGCACCACGTGCATGAGCACAGGTACGGGCACGACAGGTGTCACCCATCCTGAAAGAACAAAAAGAGGGTAAGACAAGTAATTCAAAGGAACAAGACGGAAGGATGAACAAAGAGTACTTGATATAAACGTGTCATCTTATCAAGCATGGTAGTATCAAAGTATACTAATGTATACACTAACCAGCTCACTTACAAACCATGACAATGGAATGCTAAGATGTTACACACTAAGCAAAACTAAGATTTCTTAGAACTCTGAGAATAGCAACCAAGTACGGATTACTTTAGAGAAACGACCCCAAAACCACGATCCTAAATTTTTTGAGATATGAGATAAGGAATGAAAACCTTTTCAAACCAAATAAGGTAAGGAAAACTCAAGCATCAGAAACAAACCAGAGAAGGAGTAAAAAGAATCCTAGTCAGAGTTTCTGCAAATAATTTTTAACTTCCAAATAGTTTTGTCAACTTCTAGACTCAACATCGACCAATAAAAGGGTTTCCTACAGGCAGTCCTGCTCTAATACCAAAACCTGTAGCACCCCCCGGGATTAGGGTTAAACTAACCTCAAATCACCATCTAAGATAAGCTCAACTCCAAACATGGAGGATCACAGTATGATTCGGTAACATTACAGAACACGGTGATTCAACAGCATAAGTTTAAACTCTTAACAGAGTAAGATATTAGAGTTATTACAAACCAGAGGTCATAGACCCAACATTACATCACACAGCGAAAGCAAATTATGTTGTGCTACACAACAACTTAGCAAAGGTCCTAAGAAGCCATAAACAAAAGCGACGTCCATCCCATAGTCCTCAGGCTGCTACCTGGGACCCCCAACTACTCGTCGATGTCAACATAGAATCCACCTTCAGTTGCAACCAGATCCTCTGTAGAAAAACAATAATGGCGCAAGGCTGAATACGAGATTGTACTCTGCAGGACTTAAATAACCTAATATCTACATGCTCTGGATAGAAAGGCTTTCTCTGGATTTACTTTTGCGGAAAGCAATCTTTATTTGTAAACAAGGGAGAGAAGAGGCTCGTCTACTCAGAATCTTTTAAAAGAGATAAGATAGCGACTTCTTCATCTTGTTCATCATATCTTGATAACCACCAGCTTCATCAGAACCTCCTATCTAGGATCACCCCCTCAACCCGGAGGAAGCATCCTTAAGCACACGTGAATCAACAAGTTTTATCATGGTTAAAGTTATCTATGATCTTAGAATCTGGTCACCAAGCGTTCATAACCGTGAACACAGTTTTTTGAAAAGATTAATACCCTGCAAGGGTGTACAACTTTACCCACATGTACCAACCAACTCTTAATGCCAAATATTATGAGCCCTCTTCCTTGGAAGGTCGGCAGAGGGTGGTTGACCACGACCTTTACCTTCCTTTCGCCGAGACCATGAGTCACGCAATAGGTATGATTCCGCCGTAACGGGTCATATCCCGAAGCCGGTACTTAAAGATGTGAGGCGAGGTTGGTTTACCAGGGGCTCCATCCACCCCAAGCAACCGCGGCCACGCTTCCCTACCTGTTATGATGCACCTCCATCACCTCCTCTTTCGAAAACATTTTCGATGCGTATGCCAAATGGAAAGCCCGAACTATGTGACTCATGGAATCTACTAGGCAAGTTAGTTAATCGAGGGGTTTTCCAGGCCTCGTGTGGTTGTACGCTCGTCTCGGTTCCAAAGGCAAGAACTCAGTTCCTAGTGGTGGCGAGCATGGGACTACAAATACCACACCCAACGTGGCCTCCCATACAAGCCTTAGCACATTTAATTAAAATCCTCCGAGAATGTCACCATCTCCTACCTTTCTAGATTCTCCAGCATCTCTGATTCATCATTCGGATATATCAGACGCTGTTACTAAGCATGGCTAAGCTATCAATCACAGAAGCTCTAGCAATGCTCAAATGCCAGACCTAGGTATGCTAGGTGCAGTGGATCAGGAGTATAAGGCTACAATAGGGAAACTATGCAGCAGATAGGTAACACTAACCACTGAAAAAAGACCACATTGGAATCGTGTGCATTATAGCCAGAAAATAATATACTTTGTAAAAGTAGGTTCAGAATGAGAGGCTACGCTTGCCTTGTCCGTCAGTAGAAAGGTATGGATCTTCGGTGTTGTTGACTTCAACCTCGGGTTCGGATCCTATCACTAAGAACCAACACTAGAAACAAAGGCAACAATCAAGACATGGCATCGATGCAATGCTCAAACAAGTATGATGATATGACAAGTTAAACTGCATTGAATTGAAACCCTAAGGCATGCTTGACAGTTTAAATGGGGTTCCGAAGGTTGAAAACCCTAACTCGGGGAACTCCGGAAACACATGAGAGGGGTTGATTTTGTTCTCTAATTAAACTTTTCATGGAAGTAGATTAGCAATGCATGATTATAGTCTAATTAGGTAGAACTCATTTTTCTGAACATTTTGATATATTATTTGTATTTTTTTGACTTACAATGAATTAGTTATTGAATTTACAAATTTATATCATTTTCTGAAATTATTAAAACCTTTATTACATCAGGCTGACGTCATAACACAACATAGGACTTTTGTTACCACACCTGATCCTACCCACAGTGACTGACCGGTGGGGCCAAAGCCACATCAGCACCACACGCGCAAAATGGGATCAGGGCATTTCTCACTGGGGCTGGATCTAGCCACTGCGACTGCCAGGTGGGGCCTGGGCCAGGTCGGTTGCCATCGTGGCGCCACATCAGGCTTGCTGGAGAACGGCCAGACGGTGGCGATAGACGGCGGAGGAGGGCGCGCTTGCTTGCGAGACTAGGCGCGCTAGATCGGGGGCATCACGGGCTACCTATTAGTGGCGGCGCTGCTGCTAAATGGTCACCAGAGGCGTGGTGGTGGCGGTGCCCGATGGCGGCGGACGGCGAGACACGGTGCGGGGTAAAACCAGAGAGGGAAGGAGAGGTTGGAGAGGTCCACTGTGACCGTTAGCTCAGTAGGAGGGTGTTGACAGTGACGGTGAGGGCTGGGGAGAACAAAGGCGAGGGAATCCACAACGGCAGTGGTCGTCGGTGACGAAGAAGACAGAGTCGAGGGCGACTATTTACGACGCGGTGGCTCGATTCCTTTGGCAAGGTGACGCTATGCAGCACGGCGGAGATCTCAGACACCTCGTCTTGGCTCAAGGCAACTCGAGGCGGTGGCGAACGACGGGGTCCGACGGGGTTAGGGTTTTGGGCGCGACGCAGAGAGGAGGAGAGAGCATGAGAGGGGAGAGGATAAGGGCAAGAGAGAGACGTGCGCGGGGGTCTTATTCTCCATCGGGGGTGGTGGAATGCATCGCATCGGCTGGCGGCATCGAGCGGCTACGGCGGCGACAGCGAGCAGCTCGGCATCGGGGACGAAGGCGACAGAACGTCGAAGAGGTATGTGGGCCTAGGTTGGGCCGCTATGGGCTGCTGCTGGGCTGCGGGGAAGATTGCTAGCTACTGCTCACGCGACTAGAAGGGCAGGAAGAAGGGTTGGGCTGGCCTTCTTAGGTAGGCTTCTGTTTTTATTTTGCAAACTCCTTTTCTTTTTCTATTTTGCATTTCCTCTTTGTAATTTTAATTTTCAAACTGTTTTGAATCTTTTCAAAGTACCAGAAGCTTTCATAAAACATACAAACTATTGTGGGGTCCTCATAACCAATTGGGCTTCACATTTTGATACTTTCCAAATATAAAACCTTTTTGAATGCATTTCAAAAAGAGGGAGAGTATAGGGTTTTAGGGTTTTTGGTAATTGTGTTTTAGTTCACACACTTGATCACATGCAAACATTTTATTGAGTTAACAGATGCATGCAATGTTAAGTACTAGGTACATATCTTACAATCTTGGGTTGTTACAGCGAAGGGGCACAACAAGGGGCTGAATGGGACTTTCAAGAACCCTCATAAGAAGCCAATGCTGAAGGTTAAGTCGCAGGGGATGCCAGAGATGGATTCACAAGATGCCTATGCGGGAGAAGTTCGCCACAAATGAATGCAATGTGTGGTGCCGCAAGGAGAAGAAGAAGGTGACCGTGGCTGCTATGAACCTTGTGATAAACCAAGGGTTCAGCTCGACAAGCGACAGCCAGAGGATCACCACGTCGGTGTTCCGTTTTACTACAACTCCACCCCATAGTATGGCGTCACCGTCGATGCTAGGCTACTTCTAAGAAGGCGTGATGCTGCTTTGAGAACAAAGTCCTCCCCAAAATCGGATAAATTGACCTCTTCTCCACGAGCATAAAATACCGGATTGACCTCAATGATACCTATGTTGATCGCCGGTATCTCAGCATGCACTGCACACTACACCCAGCGATTTTGTCAACCATAGCTTGTTCGGTACTTTCGGTGCGGACATCGACGGGTGTTCAACGAAATGCTGGATAGCACACCATGATCAATGACATCGCCAGCGACACCTAACAAGCATTTGAAGAGGAGGAAGAGCAAGATGAGGATGAGGAAGATGACGAGGAAGGCAACGATGCAGAGGAGGAACAAGACAATCCAAGGACTAGAAACCGAGGATCCTTATGGAAAACCCTCGAGGACAAGTCTTTGTGTGATGCATGGGTTGTCGTCTCTTTTGATCCCATAACCGGTAGTAATCAAAAGCGGCGCTTATTGGAAGAGAATCAAGGGTAACTTTCATGAACGTAAGGTTCTTGAAGGAAATATGCCCTAGAGACAAATAATAATGATGATTATTAGTATATTTCATAAAGTTTATGATTAAGTTTTATATCATGTTGTAACTATATTGAATGGAAACATCAATACACGTGTGATATGCAACAACCAGGAGTTCCCAGCGAAACTCTAGTTACTAGTTCATTGGTAAACGAATGATCAAGGTTTTCTCATCATGTTGGTGCCTCGACAACAATTGAAAATGGAGTCATCTCATTGGAGAATGAGATGGTAAACATACCCTATATGTAGCATCGTATCATGATCATGTCATAGAGTTCAGGTTACGATGATTAGGAAACATAGTGACTCTTCCCTTAGACCATGAGGCCATATCTAATCACTGTCTCCTGAGGATACTCTAATGGCACTTAACGTCACTCAGTGGAACGGTGATCATAAGGGTGACATTGGTATTCAGAGAAACAGGTTGAGGCGTATGCGTCAAGAGTGGGATTTGTCCATCCGCGTGATGTAAGATACTCTTGGCCCACTTGAATAAGTTATATCCATAAGCTATGCAGCGTGTAACTAGGTCACGAGGGATATTACTTATCAAATCGAGTAAAATAAAAATTCTTGGTAACGAGGTTGAACCTGACATGGTGATGTCATTTGATCAAGCCTCGGATAATACAAGTATCGCAGAGATAAAAGGAATAATACACAACATTTATGGTTCAACGACAAATTTCGTGGAATGCACAAGTGGTCATCATGGGCATCCGGGTCCCTCTGATGATCATTGGTCAGAGAGGAGACATGAACATGTCTGGAGTGTTCTCAAACTGTTGGGTAGCATGCTTAAGAGCTTGAAGAAGCTTAGATATCATTAATGACTTGTTTGGAATCACTAAAGAAATGAGAAGAGAAGACCGAAAATGTTCTGGAGAGATCCGAAGGTGTTCGGAGAAAGAATAGAGGAAAAAGGGATCAAAAGGAGTTTTGCATAAATGATGATTTAAATATATATTTATTATATATTAATTGTGAATTAATATATTACAAACAAATATTTGAATAAATATTTATAAAGGAATATTTCTTATTAGGCAAAAACCTCATAGGGATTTTACCTAAAAAGAAACAGATGAAAAAGGCAAAAGAAAATAACAACAGGGCTGGTTTTATCGGCCCAAGTGGGCGGCGTGTACTGCTACCCGCCCGCCACATTCGCTCGACCCCAGCCCAACGGTAGATCACAGGGGAGCAGCCGGGCAGGCGGGCTGGGCCAGCTCGCGGGCCACCCGAGGCCTACCTAGGAACCACCGCTGCCGCCCCGAGCAACACGCGCACGTGCAAGCTCGCCGGCCCACCCGAGCCAGTGCTCGCTGCCACCACTATCGTTTGGTTCGCGGGCCACGGGAGTGGGCAGGCCGACCCACCAGGCTACCGCCTTGGCTGCTTCCGCTGCTTCCTGGGCCGCACACGGTGGGGACTTGGCCCAATCTGGCAGCAATATTTTGCCCCTTTTCCTATTTGTTTTAGTCCCACATAGGGCACCTAAGGTAGAGGGATCTGAAGGGAATATGCCCTGAGAGGCAATAATAAAGTGTTTATTATGTGTATTCCAAGTATACGATAGATGTTTATTTTGCATGCTATAACTGTATTAATACGGAAACGTTAATACATGTGTGTGTAATAAACAAACAGAAAGTTCCTAGTTATGCCTCTCTCATAAACTAGCTCGTTGATTAACAAGATGATCAAGGTTTCCTGATCATGGACATTGGATGTTGTTAATAACGGGATCACAACATTAGTGTAATGGTGTGATGAACATTCATCCGAAGTATAGCATTACGATCAAAGTCATTGAGTTTATATTGCTATAACAACTTACGAAGTGATCCTAATCCTTAGACCATGAGATCATGTCAATCACTAACACCGGAAGAGTTTCTTGATAACATCAAACGTCACACCGTAACAGGGTGATTATAAAGATGGATTTAGAACTAATAAAGTGTTATGTTGAGGCTCATGGATCGAGAGTGGAATTTGTTCATCCCGATGACGGATAGATATACTCTGGGCCCTCTCGGTGATATCACATTGAGTAGCTTGCAAGCAAGTGATTTGATCACTAGAATGTTATATCACAGGAACGAGAAAAGAGTGCATGTCGGTAACGAGATCAAACTAGGTATGGAGATACCGATGATCGAATCTCGGACATGTAATATATCGTGAAACAAAGGGATTAAGATACTAGCATAAAAGGTTCCGACGATCACAAGAAAGTCATCGTTGAATGTGTGGGAGTCAGTATGGGTCTCCAGATCCCGCTTCTGATTATTGATCCAAGAGGGGTCTCGATCATGTACGCATTATTCATGAACCGTAGGGTGACACACTTAAGAGACACCGACATCCAATTGGAGCAAATGTTTCATGCCAAAAGAATGAACAAGTGCAGGAATTTATTTCACTAGATACCGAAACAGGTTTTCGGGTGAAATTGCATAAAGTGGTTATGCATGTGAAATAGAATTCTAGCAAGGGGTTATTTGTGAATGTTTGTCATTAAAGTAATTGACAAAATTCTGAATAAAATAAAAGAGTTTTATTTAATGAGAGTTTGCATTAAATTTGGTGGAAATTTAATGGGAATTTGAGTGGACTTTTGAGTGGAGGGAATTTAAAGGAGATTTGTGAGTGGAGTGTCCACCCACATGAAGAGGGGAGGGCAAGGGGGCAGCCCCATGCGCCACCCCCTTGGGGTTCCCCCTCCTCCTATAAAAGGAGCCCCCTCCTCACTTGTCTCTCACACCTCCTCGTGAAGGATCTCTCTCCCCCTCTAGAATTTATCCCCCATGGTCTCGGACTAGCGAGATACATGTTCCCGGTGGCTATTCGGCAAGAAAGAGTTGTGCTTGCACTGCATCGCTGGAGCGAGGAGGCGGAGGTTTCTCGGTGCCTCGAACGTGTGTGCGAGCACGGATGCGCTGCTGATTTGCGGCGCTAGGACTTCCTCTCGATCTTGAGATCGGCAAGAGATCTTCTACATTAACCACGAGTTGAACTCGTTAAGCTTTGTTGGTCTTCAAGGGTATGTTCTCTACGGATATACATCCGCCCGTTGTTTGTATCTAGTATATAGATCTTGGTATATAGTTCACATCGTAGGAAATTTTTTGTTTTCTATGCTGCGAACCCTACAGTGGTATCAGAGCCGGATCTATGCGTAGATACTTTACACGGGTAGTACACATATGAGTATGTGGGCGATGATGATCATGTTGTTGCTCCTTTGTTGTAATTTTGGATATTGGTGGCATAGTGGGATGAAGCGGCCCGGACAAACTTTACATGTCCTCGCACATGAGACCTGTTCCACGCTTGACATGCAACTAGTTTGCATAAGTGGCTAGCGGGTGTCTGTCTCTCCTACTATAGTCAATATCTATTTTGCAAGCGAGTTGTCAACAATTTGATTATCCTCGTTGTGGTTCATGTTTGTAGGTAAGAACGGTTCTATCTCGAAAGCCCTAAGCCACGTAAAACTTGCAATGGATAAATTAGAGGCGTCTAGTTTAGATTGTTGCTGGGCTAGTGTTATGATATGGTAGTGTTGTAAGTAGAAGTATGAGATTATACTCTTACAACACACATAGCGTGTAAAATCCATATACCTTGGATTTACACATATAGGTATGAAAGTGATCATACCACGATGCACATGATAGAGATCATCTGCGGGAACCATATAATTTCACTAATAAACATATGATGTTTGATAGCATCTTATATTGCTTGTTTAGCGCTTTGTTAGCATAATAAGATGATCCCTCATTTAAATATCAAGATAAGAATGTGTTCTTCCTTTAGTATGCACCGATTATGTTTTCGTCGCTCCAAGACATCACGTGATGATCGGGTGTTCTTGGATCCACGACCATATTTCGGGTGTAAAACAGTTACACACGCGAATACTAAGGTTCTAACTTGGCGAGCCTAGCATGTGAGACATGGCCTCGGAACACGTCGAAAGGTTAAGCATGAGTCATATAGTTGATATGATGCCCATTTGATGCTCGCCTTTGAAGCTATCCGACTCACGTGATGATCGGACTTGGTGTAGTGGATTTGGTTCATGTAATCACCAAAAAGGCACGAGGGATGTCGTTTTGAGTGGGAGTTCATTCGTAATATAGATTAGTTGAACTCAATCTATCATACACTTAGTCTAAACTTTACAAATTCTGTTGTAGATGGCACCACCGCTTTTAATTTCAATGTGTTCATGGAGAAAGAGAAACTAGCAACGAACGGTAGCAACTTTAGAATGGGCCATGAATTTGAGGATTCTCCTCTCTGCACAAAAGCAATATGTGCTAGAAGCGCCGTTAGGCCCCCCTTTAGATGATGCCTGACGAGGAGAAGAATGTCTATAAGACTCGTCAGAGGACCACAACTTAGTTCATTGCGGCATATTGTATGGGCTAGAGGAACTTGAAAGCGTTTCAAAACGACAATGCATTTGATACAATGGGTGAGTTGAAAATGATTTTCGACACACATCTTGTCAGAGAGCTACAACGCTTGTAAAAGTTCTTTAGTTGCATGATGGAAGAGCACACTCCATTAGTGAGCATGTACTCAAGATGTCGGGTTACCGATAAGCTTGTGTCCTTGGGAATATCGATTCCCATTGACTTAGGCATCCATCGTGTTCTGCGGTCTCGCCACCTAGCTATAAGAGCTTCGTGATGAACTATAATATGCAAGGCATGAAGAAGTCTCTCCCGAGCTTACAATGCTTAAAAGCTAAGTGGAGATCAAAAGGAACATCAAGTGTTGATGATCAATAGGAACACTGGTTTCAAGAAAGACAAGAAGGGAAAAGCGGAAGGAAGTAAGGCGGCAAGCCTGTTGCCGCTGAAAAAACCCGAGTTGGACCTAAGTCGATTCGAGTGCTACTATTGTAAGGGGCATCGAAGCGCCCCAAGTATCTGGCGGACAAGAAGGCCGGCAAGGCAAACAAAGGTATATATGATATACATGTTATTGATGTGTACTTGACTAGTGCTCGCAAGCTTTTGGGTATTTGATACCGTTCGGTTGCTAATATTTGTAACTCGAATCGTGGCGGAACAAGCGACCGCTAGCAAGGTGAGGTCAAGATGCGTGTCGTCAATGGATCAAGCATTGATGTGATGATCGTCGAACGCCTCTCCACTTACCGTCGGGATTAGTTATAAACTTGAATAAATGTTATCTGGTGCCTGCACTGAGCATGAACATTGTATCTGGATCGTGTTTGATGTGAAGTGGTTATTCATTTAAATCCGAGAAGAATAGTTGTTCCATTTATATGAATGAAATCTTTTATGGTCATGCATCGATGATGAATGGTTTATTTCTATTAGATCTCGATGATAATGTTACACATATTCATAATGTTGATGCTAAAAGGATTAAACTTAATGATGATATATCCGCATATATGTGGCACTGCCGTCTAGGTCATATTGGCGTTAAACGCATGAAGAAGCTCCATTCGGATGGACTTTTGGAATCACTTGATTATGAATCATTTGATACATGTGAGCCATGCCTTATGGGCAAGATGACTAGAACGCCGTTTTCGGTTCGATGGAGCAGGCGTCGATTTATTGGAAATCATACATTCGATGTATGTGGTCCAATGAGTGTGTCGGTGAGGTGGATATCGTTATTTTGTTACTTTCACGGATGATTTGAGTAGATACGGTTATATCTACTTGATGAAACACAAGTCTGAAACCTTTGAAAAGTTCAAGGAATTTCGAATGAAGTGGAAAATCATCGTAATAGAAAGATCAAATTTCTACGGTCCGTGGAGGTGAGTATCTAAGTTACGAGTTTAGCACTCACATGAAAGAGTGTGGAATTGTTTCACAACTCACACTGCCGGAACACCAATGAAATGGTGTGTCGAACCTCGTAATCGCATACTTTATTAGATATGGTTCGATCTATGATGTCTCTGACGGACTTGCCGTTGTCATTTTGGGGTTATGCACTAGAAACTGCTGCATTCACTTTAAATCGGGCACCATATAAATCCGTTGAAAAGACACCGTATGAATTGTGGTTTGGAAACAAACCTAAGCTGTCATTTCTTAAAGTTTGGGGATGCGATGTTTATGTGAAGAAACTTCAACCGGATAAACTCGAACCCAAAGCGGAAAAATGCGTCTTCATAGGATACCCTAAAGAAACTTTTGGGTATTCCTTCTATCACAGATCCGAGGGCAAGGTTTTTGTTGCCAAGGATGGATCCTTTCTAGAGAAAGAGTTTCTCGCGAAAGGTGTGAGCAGTCGGAAGGTAGAACTCGAAGAGGTTGTGGAACCTTCTCTTCAAAGTATGGCGAGTAGCGGTACGGAAGTTGTTCGGAGTTGGCTCCACTGTTGAAGAGGGAACTAATGATAATGATCATGAAACTCCGAAGAGAGTACTACCGAACCTCGCAGTCAAACAGGATGCGTCAGACTCGAGTCAGACGGAAATCCTGTCATGAATTTCATGGTTGATGAAAATGATGACCCCGTGACGTATGAAGAAGCGATGATGAGCCGGATTCCAACAAATGGTTAGAAGCCATGAAATCCGAGATGGAATCCATGTATGAAAATCAAGTTTGGAACTTGGTGGAATTACCTCACACCTAAAGGCCGTGGAGAACAAATGGATTTTCAAAAGGAAAACTGTCTTGATGGTAATGTGACCGTCTATAAAGCTCGACTTGTCGCAAAGGGGTTTCGACAAATTCAAGGAGTTGACTACGATGAGACTTTCTCTCCTGTAGCGATGCTAAAGTCAGTTAGGATTATGTTAGCAATTGCTGCATATTTCGATTATGATATATGGCAGATGGATGTCAAAACCGCGTTTCTCAATGGTAATATTGAAGAAGAGTTGTATATGATACAACCAAAGGGTTTTGTCGATCCTAAGGATGCTAACAAGGTGTGCAAGCTTCAGCGATCCATCTATGGATTGAAGCAAGCATCACAGTTGGAATCTCCGCTTTGATGAGGTGATCAAAGAGTTTGGATTTGTCCAAACTTATGGAGAAGCTTGTATTTACAAGAAAGTGAGTGGGAGCAATGTGGCATTTCTGATATTATATGTGGATGACATATTATTGATCGGAAATGATATAGATCTTTTAAACAGTGTTAAAAGTTATCTAAACAACAAATTTTCAATGAAGGACCTAGGTGAGCGTCATACATATTAGGCATAAAGATCTATAGAGATAGATCTAGGCGCCTAATAGGGCTATCAAAGTACATACCTTGATAAGATTTTAAAGAAGTTTAAAATGGACGAAGTAAGAAGGGTTCTTACCTATGTTGCAAGGCAAGACATTGAGTAAGACTCAAAGTACCGGCGGAAGAAAGAGAGATAATGGACAAAGTCCCTATGCTTCAGCCATAGGCTCTATAATGTACGTCATGCTATGTACAAGACCGGATGTGGCACATGCTATTAGTTTGACTAGTAGGTACCAATCGGATCCGAGTTGAACCTTTGGATAGCGGTCAAGAATATCCTTAAGTACTTACGAAGAACTAAGGATATGTTTCTTGTATCTGGAGGTGAAGAAGAGCTCGTCGCTAAGTGTTATGTCGACGCTAGCTTTGACACCGATCCGGATGACTCTAAGTCTCAATCCGGATCGTATTTCTCATCAATGGCAGAAGCGATTAGTTGGAGGAGCTCCAAACAACCTGTGGTAGCGGGATCAACAACGTGGGCGAATATGTTGTTGCTTGAGCGGCTCGAGCGGTTTGGATGAAGGAGTTCATATCCGAACTAGGAGTGGCAAACGTTGGACCCAATGGTGATCTATTGTGACAACAATGGTGCCATTGCCAATGCCAAAGAGCCAAGGTCTCACAAGCATTCCAAGCATATTAAGCGCCGGTTTCACTCCATCCATGAGCATGTCAAGGATGGAGATATAAAGATTTGTAAAGTACATACGGATCTCAATGTAGCGATCCGTTGACTAAAACTCTCCTAGAGCAAAACATGATCAACACCGAGAACTCAATGGGTGTTAGATTTATCACTATGTAACTAGATTATTGTCTCTAGTGCAAGTGGGAGATCAAGGAATATGCCACGAGAGGCAATAATAAAGTGTTTATTATGTGTATTCCAAGTATATGATAGATGTTTATTTTGCATGCTATAACTGTATTAATACGGAAACGTTAATACATGTGTGTTTAATAAACAAACAGAAAGTTCCTAGTTATGCCTCTCTCATAAACTAGCTTGTTGATTAACAAGATGATCAAGGTTTCCTGATCATGGACATTGGATGCTGTTAATAACGGGATCACAACATTAGTGTAATGGTGTGATGAACATTCATCCGAAGTATAGCATTACGATCAAAGTCATTGAGTTTATATTGCTATAACAACTTACGAAGTGATCCTAATCCTTAGACCATGAGATCATGTCAATCACTAACACCGGAAGAGTTTCTTGATAACATCAAACCTCACACCGTAACATGGTGATTATAAAGATGGATTCAGAACTAATAAAGTGTTATGTTGAGGCTCATGGATCGAGAGTGGAATTTGTTCATCCCGATGACGGATAGATATACTCTGAGCCCTCTCGGTGATATCACATTGATTAGCTTGCAAGCAAGTGATTTGATCACTAGAATGTTATATCACAGGAACGAGAAAAGAGTGCATGTAGGTAACGATATCAAACTAGGTATGGAGATACCGATGATCGAATCTCGGACATGTAATATATCGTGAAACAAAGGGATTAAGATACTAGCATAAAAGGTTCCGACGATCACAAGAAACTCATCGTTGAATGTGTGGGAGAGTGATATGGGTCTCAGATCCGCTCGATTATTGATCCGAGAGGGTCTCGATCATGTCCGCATTATTCACGCAGTAGGGTGACACACTTAAGAGACACCGACATCCAATTGGAGCAAATGTTTCATGCCGAAAGAATGAACAAGCGCAGAATTTATTTCACTAGATACAAAACAGGTTTTGGTGAAATTGCATAAAGTGGTTATGCATGTGAAATAGAATTCTAGCAAGGGGTTATTGTGAATGTTTGTCATTAAAGTAATTGACAAAATTCTGAATAAAATAAAAGAGTTTTATTTAATGAGAGTTTGCATTAAATTTGGTGGAAATTTAATGGGAATTTGAGTGGACTTTTGAGTGGAGGGAATTTAAAGGAGATTTGTGAGTGGAGTGTCCACCCACATGAAGAGGGAGGCAAGGCAGCCCCATGCGCCACCCCCTTGGGGTTCCCCCCTCCTCCTATAAAAGGAGCACCCTCCTCACTTGTCTCTCACACCTCCTCGTGAAGGATCTCTCTCCCCCTCTAGAATTTATCCCCATGGTCTCGGACTAGCGAGATACATGTTCCCGGTGGCTATTCGGCAAGAAAGAGTTGTGCTTCCGCTGCATCGCTGGAGAGAGGAGGCGGAGGTTTCTCGGTGCCTCGAACGTGTGTGCGAGCACGGATGCGCTGCTGATTTGTGGCGCTAGGACTTCCTCTCGATCTTGAGATCGGCAAGAGATCGTCTACATCAACCACGAGTTGAACTCGTTAAGCTTTGTCGGTCTTCAAGGGTATGTTCTCTACGGATATACATCCGCCCATTGTTTGTATCTAGTAGATAGATCTTGGTATATAGTTCACATCGTAGGAAATTTTTTGTTTTCTATGCTGCGAACCCTACAGGATCCCCTACCTCCTCCTATATAAAGAGGTGCCAATAGGAGGATTAAAATACATTAGAAAATACAGAAAAGGCCTGTGTAGCCTATCTCTTCTCTCTCTTTTGCGACTATGCCCCCCTAGTCAGGGTTGTGCGAGCGAGGAGTTCTTCACCATGGAGCACCGTCGCGCTTCGGGATTTGGAGCCGGGAGATCCACTTCCGCAATCTTGGCTGGATTGGGGAGAAGCAGGAGTCGTCGTCAAGCATCGTATGTGTGTGACTCCCTCTGGCGGCGTCGTGCTTTCGACGCTAGAAGTTGTGATAGCAGTTGGACTTCGTGACCTCAAGGTCAGTGCCAGGGCGTCTTCTTCAACCATGTTCCCCGCGGTACGTTAACCGTGCTTGGTCTTCAAAGGTATGAATATCGTATCCCCTCTACTGCATTACTAATATATAGATCCTAGCATTAGGGTTTTGTTCGTAGGATTTTTTTTATTTTCTGCCCTCGAGCCCCAACAGTGGTATCAGAGGCAGGTTATGCGTACCACTGCTAGTAGGGGTAGAACACGCGAGTTGTGGGCGTTGATTCTTTAATTGTTACATGTAGCACCCCGGGTAAAACCACTACTAGAAATCGCATGTCTTTATCTCTGTGCATCATCATGACAGCATCATGCATATTATTTTTGCTTAAAACTATGTTGCGAAAGACTATGTTGTTTTCTAAACTAGCCCTCCTTCAATTTCAAATCAAACCCTCAGTCCGACCGAATCTTTTATTTGTCTAAAAACAATTTACGAAAGTGTTTTTAAAATAAAAATAAATAAATAATTTTTAGGGAGGCAGCCAGATGACTAGGCCCAAGGCCTAGTCAAAGACTACCTACAACCCACCTACAAACCCTAACCCTAATCCCTAGACCAACCCCTGCCTCCAACACTCCCCACACCCGCCGCCACTCACCTCCCTGGAACACACACGCCCCACCCTCCACACATGCAAACACACAACGCACGCACACGGTACTCTGGACTGATGACTCCTTGATGGCGCTAGAAAACTTGTTCGCTGATGTGGAGTCTTGTTGGGAATCCCAAGAGCAAGGTGTGAAGAGTACAGCAGCAAGTCTTCCCTCAGTTGAGACCGAGGTTATTGAACCAGTAGGAGGAAGGAAACGTCACACAGGTGTTGCAAGCAACACGGAGATCTGCACAACACAAACTCAAGACTTTGCCCCAACGAATCAGTGAGGTTGTCAAGCTCACCGGTTTGTTTTAACAAAGGATTAAACGTATGGTGTGGAAGGTAATGGTTTGCAGCAAGTAAACAAGTAACAGTGGACGATGTATCTATGGTAAAGATTGGACCGGGGTCCATAGTTCACTAGAGGTGCTCTCCTTAAATAAACAACATGGCATGAAGGGTAAACAAATTACAGCGGGGCAATTGACAGGAACTGAGCAAGGAATAACAATGCAATTACTAACCAGAAAGATCCTATGAAGTTGATTGGGAAATACAACAATATACATAGACCGTACTCCAACTGCATCTATGACTAGAAGTCCACCTTCAGGTTATCATCTGAACCCCCTCCAGTATTAAGTTGCAAGCAACAGACAACTACTTTAAGCAAACTGTGTAAGGTAAACAATCCACATGTTCCATGAACAAGAGACCGTTGTTTTCTCCCTAGTAGCAACAACACATCTACAACCGAAGAGATTTCTGTCACTTCCCTTGGAAACTAGAGGCATGAACCCAATATCAAGCATAAATACTCCCTCTTGGAGTCACTAGCAACTACTTGGCCAAGATAACCACTAGAAACGGAGAGCATGCAAGATCACAAACAACACATACATGATAGAATCATAAAGATAGAACCATTAATCAAACCAACATAATAATCTCAATATCCATTGGATCCTCGCAAACACAACATGCATGATTACAAATAGATTAGATCTTGATCATGTATGGAGCTCACAAGATCTATACATGAAAGCACAAAGGAGTAGATACAACCATCTAGCTACTACATGGACCCATAGTCCAAGGTGGAAGTACTCACAAACCGTACCGGAGAGAAGGCCTCCGGGATGATCTCCCCTCCGGCAGGGTGCCAGGAAGAACTTTAGCCCCCCCCCCCCCCCGATATAGGGATGATGGTGGCGGCGGCTACATACGGTTTCGTGAACTTCTGATCGGGTTCCGAGAGTTTCTGTATCGGGGGCTTCTTATAGGCGAAGGGGCGAGTCTAGGAGGCGACCAGGGTCGCCAAACCCTACCCAGGCGCGGGTCCACCTGACCCCGCGCCTGGGGTGGGCCTGGCCCCCCTGGCCAGCCCCTCCGGCTCTCCTCTGGACTTCTTGTTCCCCAAGGAAAGTTATTTACTTTGGCGTTCGTCCCGTATAATTCCGAGAATATTTCTTTACTAACTTTTTTGAAACCAAAAACAGCAGAAAACAGGCATCTGGTACTGTTGCAACTTGTTAATGGGTTAGTACCAGAAAACATGTAAAAAGCACCTCAAAGTGTACACAAGTAAAGCAAAGTAGATATTAAACAAGCATGGAGCATAAAAAATTATAGATACGTTTCCAACGTATCAGCATCCCCAAGCTTAACTCTTGCTCATCCTCGAGTAGGTAAGTGATAAAAGAATAATTTTTGAGGTGACATGCACCCTCACAATAAAGATCCAACCATTTGCAAACATTGAAAGCTGGGATCAAAGAACTCTAAACATGTGCATGAAAGATGGAGTTCTAACAATAGGACATAGTAATTATGCATGCAACATGGAAAGCTACAAACAAAGATCATGAATAATATATATTGAAAAAAAATTGTTTGTTTCACATGCAGAAAACATAGCATAGTGGTAATCAGCTTGTCCCTCATAGAGTAGCAATATAATGCATAGGACACCTGCAAAGTTCACAAGGGTGACTAGAAACAAATAGCACAAGAGAAAGTAATAACACAATATGCATCAATTAGTAAGCTTTGGAACATTGCACACAGAATGACAACTATGCTCTCTTAATGGTGCCTAAAGGTAGAAGGTGGAGACTCAATAATGGTGGCAGAAAGGCCTTTTTGTAAAGTAAGCAATGATCACAAGTTTCAAAAAGAGCTTCCAAAAATTATGGTACTTGTTAGCTTTCAGCCCTCATTGCCCCTATCATAAGCATCTTGAAGTGGTTGAGGTTAAAGTGGCAAAGCTGGAGTATATGCTTGACAAAGTATAAGTTGGCAATCTCATGCCCCTTGAATACGAGGGACACACCTCATGCATACTCAACTTTGGGTCCAGGTAAGTTCTTGTCACTGTAAGTATTTGCATATCATTGAGAACCGCCAACGGGGTACCCCTTGCACATGGTACAGGAGCTTTACCATAACCAAAATGACAAGGCAAGCAGACAATGAGTATCTCAACAATCTTTTTATTTACCATATGCTTAGCTTTTTATTGAGGATGCTTCATAGATAGATCACTATGGTGATGCTGCAAGTTTCCACCATGATTAGGCATGGCTTAGGCTAGCGGCCCAGGCGTTTCTCTAACACAGAATACAAACTCCATGGACTTACAAGTCCCCTCTTTATTTCACACCGGTGACATCCATAGACAAAAGAACATGATATCAAATGAGTACAACAAGGTACAAGTGCAATGTTGAAAATGTTCCCCGTGACAACACGGTTCTGCTAATCCCAACTTATAAGTGCAAGCATATACAAAAAAGTTGCCTCAATGGTTCAAGTTTATTAGGGGAAAAGAATAAAATGTGCTATCAAGTTCGTGAGGGCTTTAATCACTAAGTTTTCACATAACAAAATAGTTTTTAATTGGAAGATAGATGAAAACAAGGATATACTTGGAATGGTATAACACACCATGCATAGGAGTTTATAGTGGATACTTTGGAATAACTTGGTTTCTTGGGAGTTGGAAGCATGAGTAGAACTTACTCATACAAGTGGAGGCTAGCAAAAGAATGAGATCAACCAACTAAGAGAGCAATAATGGCCATAATTATGCAATGCAACAAAGAAAACTAATCAAAGCAAAGATTGGTACTACAAGTCAATGAGTAAATGATCATAGAGTCTAATGGTGACTTGTCATAGTCATAACATGGTGTAAGCATGTGCCAAGTCAACCCAAGCAAAACATCAAAGGAGAATACCACAATACTATGCTTTTGCATGCTAAAACAACGCATAATTTCTTCAAAGCACACTAAGCAATACCAATTATTTGGAACAAGACATGTTACAGCAATAATCACAAAGCATAATGCAAAAACAACACCTAGCATTTCATGCTAAAGTCCAAGTCATAGTCAATGCAAGCTCCTCTTGCACTTCAAGCAAGAACTTACTACTCCTTTCCAAATACCAAGCAAACTTATTTGTAAAACAACACAGTGGGAGAGGGGGGTCCAAACTACTAAAGCAAACCAAAAAAAACTAAGCAAAGCAAGTGAAAACTAAGACGCTCCAAGAACAACACGACTGTGCATGAAACAATAAAAGCGAAGTGTCTAGACAGACCTGAGCTTTTTATTGACGAAGAAGGGGATGCCTTGGGCATCCCCAAGCTTTGACGCTTGTACCTCTTGGATATTTCTTGGGGTGACACCGTGGTGGCATCCCCAAGGTTGAGCTTTTGTCCATTCTTCATCTCCTTGCATCACTCTCTCTACACACCTGAATTTTTTCCTTCATACAAAACTTCACACAATCTTCATTAGCAACATTAGCTTATTCAAAAGGTATTAGACCACTGGCAAAGCTTTGGAACAGCAAGGCTTTTCCCTAAAAACACAAACTACTGAAGTAACTCCTTCAAAGAAACTCAATTTACCTGAAGAGAGCTCAAAAAGGAATCAATAAAAAGCAAATACAAATAATGGCAGAAATCTGTCAAAACAGACCAGTAGGTAGAAAAGAATTTTTTCGAATATGTTATGTTGCTCAAATCAAAAAGTGTTGAGATAACGAAAGTTAGAAAACATACTAGGGGATGTATTCGTAAATTTTGAGCTCAATCCGAGTTACAGAGCGTCCTCCCGGATTTTTTTGGTGGAGGACAGAAATCTGTTTCGGGACAGCAACTCCCCAAATCTTAGTTCGCTCTCATTAGAGGTCATTCTTGGCACAAAAAGCAAACAAAAAGGATAAGGAGAGGTCATTATAGTATTAATAACTTCCAATAATCAATGAAACTCTTGGTTATCTCCCAATAAGTACTTTTCTTTAACGCCTTTAAGTTAGGCACAAGAAGCAAGAAGAATCAAGTATTTTCAAATGAGGAAGCATTAACATCAAATCTTGATTTCAAAGGAGGAGCAAAAAGCAAATTTTCTCTCCTCATAGGGAAGTGTTAAATACCTTTATTGAATGGAAAATGATATTTTATGGTGCCTTCTTTCATATCAATGATGGCACCAACTGTTCTAAGAAAAGGTCTTCCCAAAGTAATAGGACAAGAAGCATTGTATTCAATATCCGAAACATAGAAATCAACAGGGACATAAGCATTGTTAACCATAATGAGAACATCATTAATACTCCCCATGAGTTTCTTCTTAGCATTATCATTGAGTAGGACATTTAAATAACAATTTTCTAAAGGTGGCAAATCAAGCTTTTCATAAATCTTTCTAGGCATAATAGAGACACTAGAACCAATATCACATGAAGCTTTGAGATCAAAGTCATTCACTTGTATATTAATAATGGGTTCCAAACTATCTTATACTTTCCTAGGAATAGAAGCTTTGTGTTTTAGCTTCCCCTCCTTAATATTAACAAGAGCATCTGTAATGTGTTTGGTAAAAGCAACATTCATATCACTAGCATCAGGACTTCTAGCAAGCTTTTGTAGGAACATAATCACTTCAGAAATATTGCAACCATCAAAATCAAAATCAAACTTAGCATCACTAGTAGTAGGATCAATAGGCTTAGGCATAGTAGGAGGAGGAATAGGGGCTACTTGTGGTTTAGTGGTGATAGTGCACACACTATTGTTTCTATCAATTTCAGCTTCCCTTTCCCACCTAGCATGAAGTTGAGCTAACAGCCTAACATTTTCATCAATAGTAACTTGTATGGCATGAGAAGTAGCAAAGGTGTTCTCCATAGTTTCAAGTTTAGTAGCCATTTTATTAACCAAGGAAGTTTGAGCTTCAGACAAAGAGGATATATTTTTCTCAATAGTTAAAAGCTTTTCCTCTATAGTATTATTGAAAGTGGTTTGTTTACTAATAAAGTCCTTGAGCATTACTTCAAGTTCAGAGGGGGAACTTCTAGCATTATTTTCAGAGCTTCCATAGGAATTGCCATTATTAGGAGGATAAGGCCTATAATTGTTGTTGCTACCAAAATTATTCCTATAGGCATTGTTTTTGAAATTGTTGTTTCTAACGAAGTTCACATCAACTTGCTCCCGCGTGGCTCCTGCGTGGCAGTCGCGCACAGAAGCCTCTGCGGCTAGCTATGACCCGGTGAAGCGACTGACCCCACTTTGCGCGTGGGGCTGCTGATGTGGCTCCGGCCCCACTAGTCAATCACTGTGGGTAGGTTCAGATTTGGTAACAAAATCCATGGGTTGTTTATGATGTCAGCCTGATGTAATAAATTGTTTTATTAATTTCATAAATTGTTTGAATATTGTAAATTCAATAACTTTTAATTTATAAGTTAGAAAAATACAAATAATATATCAAAATGTTCAGAAAAATGAGAACTATCTAACTAACCTATAATCATGCATTGTTCAACAACTTTAATGATAAGTTTAATTAGAGAACTAAATCAACCCCTCTCATGTGTTTCCGGAGTTTCCCGAATTAGGGTTTTCAACCCTTGGAACCCCGTTTAAATTGCTGAGCATGTTTTAGGGTTCCATTTCAATGCAATTCAACTTGTCATATCATCATCCTTGTTTGAGCATTGCATCGATGCCATGTCTTGATTGTTGCTTTCCTTTCCGGTATTGGTTCTTCGTGATAGGATCCGAGCCCGAGGCTGAAGTCAACAACAACGAAGATCCATACATGTCTACTGACGGACAAGGCAAGCATAGCCTCTCATTGTGAACCTATGTTTTATAAAGTATATTACTTACTCGCTATGATGCACACGATTCCAATGTGGTCTTTTGTCAGTAGCTAGTGTTACCTATCTGCTGCACTGTTTCCCTTTGTAGCCTTATAATCCTGATCCACTGCTCCTAGCATACCTAGGTTTGGCATGTGAGCGTTGTAGAGCTTCTGCTACTGACAGCTTAGCCAAGCATAGAAACAACGTCTGATCTATTCAATGATGAATCAGAGGTGCCAAGGAAGGTAGTGAGGTAGGAGATGGTGACATCCTCGAAGGAGTTTAACTAAACATGCTAAGGCTTGCATGGGAGGCCACGTTGGGTGTGGTATTTGTGGTCCCATGCTCGCCACCACTAGGAACTGAGTTCTTGCCTTTGGAACCGAGACGAGCGTACAACCACACGGGGCTTGGGAACCCCTCGACTGACTAACTTGCCTAGTAGATTCCATGAGTCACATAGTTCGGGCTTTCCATTTGGCATACGCATTGAAAACGTTTTTGAAGTAGGAGGTAATGGAGGTGCATCATAACAGGTAGGGAAGCATGGCCGCGGTTGCTTGGGGTCGATGGAGCCCCTGGTGAACCAACCTCACCTCACATCTTTAAGTACCAGCTTCGGGAATTGACCCATTATGGTGGAATCATACTTATTGCATGACTCATGGTCTCGGCGAAAGCAAGGTAAAGGTCGTGGTCAACCACCCTCTGCCGGCCTTCCAAGGAAAAGGGCTAATAATATTTGGCATTAAGAGTCGGTTGATACGTGTGGGTAAAGTTGTAGACCCCTACAGTGTATTAATCTTTTCAAAAAGCTGTGTTCACGGTTATGAACGCTTGGTGACCAGATTCTAAGATCATAGATAACTTCAACCATGATAAAACTTGTTGATTCACGTGTGCTTGAGAATGCTTCCTCCGGGTTGAGGGGGTGATCCTAGATAGGAGGTTCTGATGAAGCTGGTGGTTATCAAGATATGATGAACAAGATGAAGAAGTCGCTATCTTATCTCTTTTAAAAGATTCTGAGTAGACGAGCCTCTTCTCTCCCTTGTTTACAAATAAAGATTTCTTTCCGCAAAAGTAAATCCAGAGAAAGCCTTTCTAGCCAGAGCATGTAGATACTAGGTTATCTAAGTCTTGCGGAGTACAATCTCGTACTCAGCCTTGTGCCATTGTTGTTTTTCTACAGAGTATCTGGTTGCAACTGAAGGTGGCTTCTATGTTGACATCGACGAGTAGTTGGGGGTCCCAGGTAGCAGCCTGAGGACTATGGGATGGACGTGGCTTTTGTTAATGGCCTATTAGGCCTTTTGCTAAGTTGTTGTGTAGAACAACATGATTGTTTTTCGCTATGTGATGTATTGTTGGGTCTATGACCTATGGTTTGTAATAACTCTGATATCTTAATCTGTTAAGAGTTAAACTTATGTTGTTGAATCCCTGTGTTCTATAATGTTACCGAATCTTACTGTGATCTTCCGTGTTTGGAGTTGAACTTATATTAGATGATGATCTGAGGTTAGTTTAACCCTAACCCCGGGGGGTGCTACAGGTTTTGGTACCAGAGCAGGACTGCCTGTAGGAAACCCTTTTATTGGTCGATGTTGAGTCTAGAAGTTGACAAAACTATTTGAAAGTTAAAAATTATTTGCAGAAACTCTGACTAGGATTCTTTTTACTCCTTCTCTGATGTGTTTCTGTTGCTGGAGTTTCTCTTACATTATTTGGTTTGAAAAGGTTTTCATTCCTTACCTTATGTCTCAAAACTTTTAGGATCATGGTTCTGGGGTTGTTCTTCTAAAAATTACTCCGTACTTGGTTGCTACTCTCAGAGTTCTAAGACATCTCAGTTTTGCTTGGTGTGTACCATCTTATCATTCCATTGTCATGGTTTGTAAGTCAGCTGGTTAGTATATACATTAGTATGCTTTGATACTACCATGCTTGATAAGATGATACCTTTATATCAAGTATTCTTTGTTCATCTCTCCGTCTTGTTCCTTTGGATCCCTTGTCTAACCTTCTTTTTGTTCTTTCAGGATGGGTGACACTTCTCGTTCCCGTACCCGTGCTCATGCTCGGGGTGCCGCAAATGAGGGTGAATCTTCCAACCTTCCTCCACCACCGTCCATGGTTCAACTCATGGCCATGTACGAAACCAACCGTGCTGACAATATGAGGCTCCTTGCAAGGATTGAGCGCAACACTGCTCAACGCCAGAACAATCAAGTTGGTATCAAGGACTTCACACGTCTCACTCCGCCAGTTTTCAGATATTCCACTGAGCCACTTGATGCGGACTACTGGCTTCGCACCATGGAGCGCAAACTTCAGGTTGGTCATGTTGCTCAAGCTGATTGGGTGACTTTTGCTGCCTATCATCTGGAGGGAGCAGCTAACTCCTGGTGGGAAAATTTCTTGGCTATGCAAGAAGATCAGCATGTTGTTACATGGAAAGAGTTTACTAAAGCCATTCGAGCTTATCATTGTCACATCCCAAGATTTTCCAAATCTTGTAATGTGAAAAATAAAATAAACAAAATCAATAATTATTGAAAATTAGGGTGAAAAGAAACTTTTGTTTCTAAATGGAAACTTAAAATCCCATCTTGAACAAACTTTGGTTAATGTTTGAATCCAACTAAACTCAAATATAGTGAAATGCATTCCTCAATGAATGTATCTTGAAATTTAAACACTTGAAAATAAACCCAAACCCTAAACCCTAATGGAAGAAAAACATTTCCAAGTTATCTCTAAGCCTATGGATTTGATCCAAATAAAAATTTGCCAACAAACATTTCAAAATGATCAATAATGACAAGTAGAAATATTATAAAACCATAGAAATTGATTTCAATCAATTTGGAGCCATAAATAAAATCTTATGAATTTAATAAGATAAGGAAAAGTAATTTCCAAAGCTAATAAAGCACCAGTCTAGAAATCCATACCAAATAGTGAGCAAATAATCCTAAAAAGATTTAAAAGGATAACAAATATTAAATAAGATTTTACAAATTGGAGTCACCAAGTTTGGATATTTAAATAAAAAGATATGGATTTTATAGGATAAAGAAGAAATATTAAATAAGGAATATCTAAAGACCAAAATAAATCTTGGCCTAGTACATAAGCAAATGGAATGATTATAATCCAAATCCAAATAAAATAATGGATAAAGAATTCTCCAAAATAAAATAAAATGGCATAAACCAAATTCTATTCTATTTGATTAAGACAAATCCCCAATAGAAATGATTAATTAAATCTGGGAAAATAATATTTGGAATTTACCCAAGTGGAATAAAAGTTGTTTGATTAACTTAAATAAGATCAAAGAAATCTTCTGAATAAAATTTATGGAATTAAAACTATATTTAATTTCATTGGAATAAAGACAAATACCCAATTTTAAATGATTAGTAAATCATATTAAAAACATTTCCAAATAATTCAAAGTGAATTATTGCCACCCTATTAAATAAATAAAACCTACTGAAAAGTTTTGAAAGGATTTAGAATTCAAAAGGATTTTAAAAACATTATTAAATCTTAAATGAATTAATACAAGGGCCTAATTTAAATAATTATTATACCCTAAAAGGAATAAAATATTTATTCTAAATATGACTTCAGAATGTGTTAGTAATCAGTATTTGAATCTGCACAAAGTTTGGCAAAGGTTTGAATTCAAATGAGTGTTTGAATTGTTTAAACAAAATCAAAACAGAAATTAGAAATGGAAAAAGAAAAACAGTCAGTACAAAAAAATGAAGAGGAGCAGCCCAACCCAACCAAGCCCATCTGGCCCAGCAGCCCACATCTCTCCTCCCCCGAGTCGTTTATTTCTCACTCAGACCCACACCCGCACCCTCACTGACGATTAGGCCCCACCGGAACCCTTCTTCCTCGCTGACAACGCTGTCCCACTACGCCACAACATCATCGTCTACCCCGCGACGACCACGCCCTTCCCCGGCCGTTTCTGTCGCTGAATCCTCCGCGTAAATTCCCGATTAATGGCTGATCAATTCTCGCCAACGTCCATGCCATCTTAAACGCCATCGCCCACTCTATCTTTCCCCTCAGTCCTCGTTTCCCAGGAGCCACCGGGCTGCCTCGATTCCTCGCGTGAACCCCACTGCCCCGACGACCTTCCCCGAACGATTCCGGCGAACACGACCCACCCCACCATCCCTACTTCACACTATATTGCTCACCAGAACCTTACGCACCTGCCCATATCATCTGCTCGGCCGCGCTTGCCCCAGAGGCTCGTCCACGTCTTCGACAGAGCGCCACCGCCAACTACATCAACTCCGGTGACCCTCCCCGTAAGCCCCGTCCTTCCCCCTTTCTCTAGAGGACACCACTACACTCTACGTTCCTTCGCGCATCTAATGCCACCTGTTTCGCGTCCTATCGCACCTTGTAGGTTCGTCTTCTATAACACCAGAGCACGCCGTCGCCAGAAGGAACTCCGGCGAGAAATTGTCACTATCCTCGTGCGCCCCCTGCTATCTGAATACCACCTTGAGCTTCACCATACCACCTGTGATCACTGTGAGCCACTCCTCCCTCTCCCTTGCTCCATGTATTAGCCGGAACTCCGCCGCCAGAGCGCCGCCGCCGCACAGCCGCCGCCAGCGCCGCCCATCTAGGGTTAGCATACTGTACACCGTTCGATTTTGATCTGAGGGATACGATAGAAGCTCAGTCGAAGAGGTATGTTTTGATCAGAGTCATGGGATACCCTTTAAATCCTATGTTCCACTTTGATAATCCAACCGAAACAGTGTAGACCAATGAGAACCAGCCACGTGGCCTAGGTTTAGATTTAAAACCAAAAACTATCCTATTAGATGTTCAAATTTGTAAAAATTCATAACTTTTGATCCACACGTCCAAATTTTGCAAATTTTATCAATGGAATCAGCAAGATAAATCCTACCCAACCATGCACTTTGTTTAATAATTTGCTTCTGAAAAAATGGTTGTTTTGCAGAAACTTGTGTAGGCATATTTTGAGTATAAAATTTATTCAAAAATTATTTTGGTGATAAAATCTTTGAAAAATGGTTTGTTTTGAACCTACTGACCATATAAATCAAATTGTGGTTTCAAAAATATATTTGGAGAAGCAAAATATTAAATCTTTGATTTAAAACATTTCTAGTCAAATAAAAATGTTGTTTATTTGTTAAAAATGCTTTTTGGAGAAAACCTTTGGGAAATGTTTTGATTTAAACTCTCTGACCCTAAACACAAAGTTTTATGATTTTAAAACATATTTGTGAACCCTATAAAAATTATTGCTTTGCTAAAGGCATTTTCAACCACATATAATATTGATTTGGTTTAAAAATGGTTTATGGGTAAAATCTTTTGCAAATGGTTTTGCCACTTTATAAAATGACTAATAGGTGTTTTCAAATGTTTATAACCCATTACAAATCACTTTTACAAATAAAACAATCTTTTGCATGCTTGCATGCATTGCTTTGTTTCTATTATTTTATGTGATGTTTTGCTTGAATGGTAGATTGAAATTCTGCCTTGCTTGATTGAATTGTAGTGATTTGAAGAGTGTGAATATTGCAAGATCAAGGAGTGAACTTATATTCTCTACCAAAAAGGCAAGTGATGCTTCATACTTTTGTCCCATTATTTTCACTATGCATTAGTGATATTTCTAAGTAGGACTTGCATGGAATTTTTGCTAAGTATAAACTATGCCATGGGAAATCCTAGTAGATGAAACCTTAGTAGAATTTTCCTAAGTTAAGATTCCTACTACTATCATGCTTAGATTAGCTAGTAGAAAACAAGGGTGGATTATATTCATGCTATGGAATATTTCTAAGTCCAGGACTTGTGTTTTGTTTAATAAAACAACTAAGTGAATGAATCACCTGGGTGGAATGGAAGGAATGGTTTGTGTTGAGTGGTTCACAAGGCCCATTTCTATGGTTTACCTTGTGTATCTCACTTGTGGATGGCCACCCAGGAACAAAGATATTTGAGATGTCAAATGTTGAGAATCTTCAAGTGCAGCCACTTGGCAATATGGGCTCTGCCTGGATCATATAGGTTGCAATAACTTAGCCAAATGGACAGTTGGTGGTAAGGGATTGATAGGTTGGAACGCGTCCATTCTGGTCTAAGGGAAGGCTTCTGAAAGATCTTGTCTTGGTGAAACCAAGTCTTGTGGGGAAAGTGCACCACCTCTACAGAGTGTAAAAAAAATCTAAGTACTTAGCCATGTCCCTGGTAAAGGACAATTTGAGCATCAAGACATGGAAGCTATCAAGAATCTCCTCATCCCAATTTCTAAGTTAAAAACTTGTGGTTGAACAAGGGTTAAAGGATCACCAATTTCTATTGGGAGATGCCTTGGGTGATTTCGTCAAGCAAAAACTTAGTGTTTTCAAATGATAAGGAAAATCTATTTTGAGCAAAGCAAGCCTAAGCTCCACTTACCAAATGCATATAGGTGATAAACTCCACTATACTACCATAGTATAACTTGCCAATACAATTCAAATGTATTGACCCTTGTGGTTGTAACTTGTTCTGTTGCAGGTTTGTTTGATGTTAGTAAGATGTATTGATTAGGATTACAAGTCTACAACCAACATGTTTGCCCGTGGCACTTTGAAGATGAAGGACCCCCTGCTATTATTATATTCTGCTGCATTGTAATGAGATAGCCAAATGAGCTATGTAAGATGTAATGAATTATTTTTTTCCTGATTATAAAATTGTATTATGACCTTTGTTTATTGATATTACATCTTAATTGTGGATGCTAGCTATTGATCCAGGGACTAGCATTGTAAACACAGGGATCTCTACCTTATTAAAGGTTGGGGAGTCTTACAATCATATTCCGGAGGGTCTGATGGATCAGAAGAGGGAGGAGTTCCTCAAGCTAAAGCAGGGCACTTGTTCCATGTGTGATTACCAGCGCAACTTCAATCGTCTTGCCTGTTATGCTACTGAAGAGGTCTCCACTGATGTTAAGAAGCAAGCTCTGTTTCGCAAGGGACTGGATCCTGAGGTTCGTCGTGATCTCCATCTCATGGACTTTGTTAACTTCCAAGGTCTTGTTAATAAGGCTACGAAGGCCGAGAGTGGAAAAGTGGAGTATGAAGAAACTCGTAAGCGTCCTCAGGAGGGGTACAACAAGGCATGTTCTGGTAATAAGAAGCATCGTGTCTTCGTGCCTTACAGTGTTGTGCCACGTGCTCCTTATACTCCAAGATCTTATGGATATGCTCCTCGTCCGAATGCTAACTCAAGCAATGCTGGTGGATCAAACTACTCTCCTGCTGGCAATGCATCAGGTTTTATATGCTTCAACTGTCGCCAGCCTGGCCACTATGCAAAGGAGTGTCCTCAAAAGAGTGCTGCTATGAATGCACCACCACCAAAGAAGAATGATAAGTATCCAGGTGCCGGAAAAGGACGCCTGAACCATATCTATACTGAGGAGGCTCAGGAAGATCCAAGCGTCATCATGGGTACGCTTCGTATCAATTAAATTCCAGCTAAAGTTTTGTTTGATTCTAGAGCATCGCATTCATTCTTGTCATAAGCTTTTGCTCAAATGCATGGGATAAGTTTTGAGGGATTATCTGTTCCTCTATGGGTTCAATCTCCTGGATCTATTTGGCGTTCCACCATGGAAAGTCATGGAAATATAATCGAAGTTGCATTTCAACTTTTCCCCACTTCTTTGATCGCCCTCAAGTCAACTGATATTGACATCATTTTGGTCATGGACTGGTTGACCCGTTATCAATCTATTCTCGATTGTACAACCAAGTATGTGACTCTGACTAGTCCTGCTGGCATAACAGTCAAGTACTGGACCGTAGGGTCACTATCTCCTTCAGCTGTTTCTATTCCTGAAGCGGAGTTGTATGCTCTTGAAGTTCTACCTCTGTTAGAGATCCAAGATGTTTCCGTGGTCTGTGAGTTTCCGGATGTTTTTCCTGAGGAGTTGCCTGGCATGCCACCTGATCGAAGTGTGGAGTTTGTCATAGAGTTAGTTCCTGGAACTGCTCCTGTTTCTAAAAGACCTTATCGTATGCCTCCTCATGAGCTTGTGGAGTTGAAGAAGCAATTAGAGGAGTTAGAAGGAAAAGAATACATTCAGCCTAGCACATATTCTTGGGGATGTCCTACCATCTTTGTCAAGAAGCGGGATACCAATATACCGCGTCTGGTTGTGGATTATCGCCCACTCAATGCTGTGACTATCAAGAACAAGTATCCTCTCCCTAGGATCAACGATCTATTTTATCAATTAAGTAGTGCCACTGTCTTTTCCAAAATGGATTTGAGGTCAGGGTATCACCAGATAAAGATCCGTAAGGAAGATATTCCAAAGACTGCTTTCACCACTCGTTATGGTCTTTACGAGTATACGGTCATGTCCTTTGGTCTTACCAATGCTCCCGCCACTTTTATGCGGCTTATGAACTCTGTCTTCATGCAGTATCTTGACAAGTTCGTCGTGGTCTACATCGATGATATTCTGGTCTATTCCAAGACTGAAGAAGAGCACGCTGAACATCTTCGGTTGGTGCTGACAAAACTCTGAGAACATCGTCTCTATGCCAAGTTTACCAAATGTGAGTTCTGGTTACAAGAGCTCGTATTCCTTGGTCATGTTGTTTCCGCCAAAGGGGTTGTTGTTATCCCCGATAAGATTCAAACTATTCTCGACTAGGAGTCTCCTAAATCCGTCAAGGATGTCCAAAGCTTTCTCGGGATGGTTGGTTACTACCGTCGATTCATCGAGAACTTCTCCAGGATTGCAAAGCCAATGAATGATCTTCTTAAGAAGGAGAAGAAGTTTGAATGGTCTGATAAAGCTGAAGAAAGCTTCCAGTTGTTGAAAACCAAGATAACCACTGCACCCGTGTTGGTTCTCCCCGACACTAGCAAAGACTTTGTAGTCTTCTGTGATGCTTCTCACCAAGGTCTCGGATGTGTGTTGATGCAAGATGGACATGTGGTGGCTTATGCCTCCCGTCAGCTAAAACCACATGAGAACAACTACCCAACTCATGATCTTGAGCTTGTAGCCTTTGTTCATGCTCTTAAGCAATGGCGACATTACCTTCTCGGTAGTCATTGCGAGTTATACTTGGATCATCAGAGTCTGAAGTATCTTTTCACACAACCTGATCTGAATCTCAGGCAAAGAAGATGGTTGGAACTCATCAAGGACTATGATTTGGGTCTCAACTATCAACCTGGCAAAGCCAATGTCGTCGCTGATGCGCTGAGCCATAAATCTTATTGCAACACCCTGTTGATAAAACAAGCTCAACCTTCTCTTCATGAGGAATTTGCTCGATTGAATCTTGAAGTAGTTCCTCGTGGATTTCTCTCTACTCTTGAAGTGAAGTCTTCTCTAGAGGATCAGATCAAAGCTGCTCAAAGGCAAGATCCTGAGATAGATTCAATTAAGGAGAACATTGCTAGCAGAGTTGCTAAATGTTTCTCTGTTAACAAGGAAGGTGTCCTATATTTCGGTACACGTTTGGTAGCACCAAATGGAAAGGACTTAAAGAAGATAATTCTTACTGAAGCTCATGAATCACTTCTTTCTATCCACCCTGGAGGCACCAAGATGTATCGGGATCTTCGTCAAAGATTCTGGTGGTCTGGTATGAAGAAGGAAATCGCTCATTTTGTTGCTGAATGTCACGTTTGCCGTTGCGTCAAAGCTGAGCACGAAAGACCCGTTGGTCTCCTGCAACCACATAAAATACCTGAGTGGAAATGGGACGAAGTTGGTATGGATTTCATTACTGGTCTTCCTAAGACTCAGAAAGGAAATGATGCCATCTGGGTAATCGTTGACTATCTGTCCAAGGTTGCTCACTTACTACCTGTTCGCGAGAGCATTACTGCTAATCAATTGGCTGATCTGTATATCTCACGAATAGTTGTCCTTCATGGGGTACCGAAGAAAATCGTCTCTGACCGTGGAAGTTTGTTTACCTCAAGGTTCTGGGCAAGTTTCCAACAAGCTATGGGAACTCGTGTGTCCTTCAGTACAGCTTATCATCCTAGCACCGGTGGCTAGACCGAAAGAGTGAATCAAATCCTTGAAGACATGCTTAGAGCGTGTGTCATATCTTTTGGCAAGAACTGGGAGAAATTCCTTCCTTTTGCTGAATTCTCCTACAACAACAGTTTTCAGTCCAGTATTGGTATGACACCTTTCCAATTCTTATATGGAAGAACTTGTCGTACTCCTTTGAACTGGTCAGAAACCGGCGAAAGAAAGTTCTTTGGTCCGGATATGATCCAGGAAGCAGAAGATCAAGTTTGTATCATTCGAGATCGTTTGAAAACTGCTCAGTCTCACTAGAAAAGCTATCATGATCGTCACCATCAACATGTTGAATATGAAGTTGGTGATCAAGCTTATCTCCGGGTCACTCCTCTGAAGGGTGTCCATCGGTTCGGTATCAAAGGAAAACTGGCTCCTCGCTATGTTGGTACTTTTCGTTTTCTATCCAAACAAGGTAACCTCGCATACAAATTGGAGCTGCCTGCAAACTTCCCTGAGGTGCATGACGTCTTTCATGTGTCGCAACTCAAGCGTTGCTTCAAAGATCCTATCCATGGTGTTAATCACCAAACTCTTGATCTCCAAAAAGATCAGACTTATCGTGAGTATCATGTTCGTATCCTTGATGAAACCGAGTGAAAACTCGACATCAAAACATCAAGTTCCTGAAAGTTCAGTGGTCTCATCACTCTGAGGATGAAGCAACCTGGGAACGAGAAGATCGTCTCTGATCTGAGTACCCTTCTTTTTTTTCCAAAACTTAGGAATCTCGGGTCAAGATTCTTGTAAGGGGGTAGAGCTGTAACAGCCCATGTTTGTATTATATGTACTCAGTACTTAAGCATGGCATGCATCTATTTAAATCATCCAAGTAATGCATGTGATCAAGTGTGTTGAATTAAATGCAAACCCTAAACCCTAGATTCTTCCCCTCTTCTTTGAAACTACCTTCAAATGGTTTTCATATTTTGAAAGGTATCAAAGTTTATTGGAGCCCAAGTTGGTATAAAGGGCCCGTGAATATTTACAATGATTTCAAAACTCTTTGGTATTTTCAAACTATTTAAAAAAAATAAAAGGATTTGAAATACAAAGAGTAATACACAAAACAAAAAAAGGAAAAAGTTTTGGTTAAAAAAATGAGCAGCAGCCGAATCAGGCAACGGCCCAGCTTCTCTCTCTTCCCCCGCAACCTTTCCTGCAGCCCAGCAGCGGCCCAGGTCAGCCCACCCAGGTCCCAGGAGAAGGCCCGTACTGCTTCGCAGAGAGTCGTCTTCGACGACGACGAAGCCTTGCTTCGCTGTCGCCGGCGATGCCGTCCGCCGCCGCCGCTTGATCCTCGCCGCTCATCGCTCTGGAGCGTGGATAAGACCGCGCCGACGCCTCTCCTTCGCCCTCATCCCCTCAGTCTCCCCCGGTCGACCTCCCTCTCTCCCAGGCTTCCCCAACCCGAACCCTAACCGTCGGACCTCGTCGTCGTCCCGCCGTCCCCGGCCTCCCCGTGCCTCGCCGATGACGCCTTGAGATCCACCATGCTCTGAGGATCCTTCCCACCGAAGGAATCGAGGGGGGCGCAGTAAACCGTCGCCCTCGACTCGTTCGTCTCCATCACCGACGACCACCTCTGCCATGGATTCCTTCGCCTCCGTCCTCCCCAGGCCTCACCGTCACCGTCAACACCCTCCTGGTGAGCTAACGGTCCCAGTGGACCTCTCCAAACTTTCCCTCCCCCTCTGGTTCAACCCCGCGCCGTGCCCTGCCGTCCACCGTCGTCGGGCACCGCCACCACCTGCCTCTAGTGACCATTTAGCAGCGGCACTGCCGTAGTTTGGTTCGTCCCCATGCGCTGGTTCGAGCGAGTCATAGCACGCCCCTCCTCGAGCCCTGTGGCACCGCCAGTCGTCGCCGTCTGGACCATTGGCCGGCGAGCCAACGTGGCTCCCTCGTGGCCTGCCTGCATGGCCAGGTCCCACCAGGCAGCCTCTCTGGCTAGCTGCAGCCCCGGTGAGAAACGACCTGACCCCCACTTTGCGCGTGGGGCTGCTGATGTGGCTCCGGCCCCACTAGTCAGTCATTGTGGGTAGGTTCAGATTTGGTAACAAAAGCCCTGGGTTTTTCTATGACATCATCCTAATGTAATAAATTGTTTTATTAATTTCAGAAATTGTTTGAATATTTTAAATTCAATAACTTTTAATTTATAAGTCAGAAAAATACAAATAATATATAAAAATGTTCAGAAAAATGAGAACTATCTAAATAACCTATAATCATGCATTTTTCAACAACTTTAATGACAAGTTTAATTAGAGAACTAAATCAACCCCTCTCATGTGTTTCCGGAGTTTCCCGAATTAGGGTTTTCAACCCTCGGAACCCCGTTTAAATTGTCGAGCATGTTTTAGGGTTCCATTTCAATGCAATTCAACTTGTCATATCATCATCCTTGTTTGAGCATTGCATAGATGCCATGTCTTGATTGTTGCTTTCCTTTCCAGTATTGGTTCTTCGCGATAGGATCTGATCCCGAGGCTGAAGTCAACAACACCGAAGATCCATACTTGTCTACTGACGGACAAGGCAAGCGTAGCCTCTCATTGTGAACCTATGTTTTATAAAGTATATTACTTTCTCGCTATGATGCACATGATTCCAATGTGGTCTTTTGTCAGTAGCTAGTGTTACCTATCTGCTGCACTGTTTCCCTTTGTAGCCTTATAATCCTGATCCACTGCTCCTAGCATACCTAGGTTTGGCATGTGAGCGTTGTGAGCTACACTCTTGTGACTTAGCCAAGCATAGAAACAACGTCTGATCTATTCAATGATGAATCATAGGTGCCAAGGAAGGTAGTGAGGTAGGAGATGGTGACATCCTCGAAGGAGTTTAACTAAACATGCTAAGGCTTGCATGGGAGGCCACGTTGGGTGTGGTATTTGTAGTCCCATGCTCGCCACCACTAGGAACTGAGTTCTTGCCTTTGGAACCGAGACGAGCGTACAACCACACGGTGCTTGGGAACCCCTCGACTGACTAACTTTCCTAGTAGATTCCATGAGTCACATAGTTCGGGCTTTCCATTTGGCATACGCATTGAAAACGTTTTTAAAAGAGGAGGTGGTGGAGGTGCATCATAACAGGTAGGGAAGCGTGGACGCGATTGCTTGGGGTCGATGGAGCCCCTGGTGAACCAACCTCGCCTCACATCTTTAAGTACCAGCTTTGGGAATTGACCCGTTACGTCGGAATCATACTTATTGCATGACTCATGGTCTCGGCGAAAGCAAGGTAAAGGTCGTGGTCAACCACCCTCTGCCGGCCTTCCAAGGAAAAGGGCTAATAATATTTGACATTAAGAGTCAGTTGATACATGTGGGTAAAGTTGTACACCCTTGCAGGGTATTAATCTTTTCGAAAAGTTGTGTTCACGGTTATGAACGCTTGGTGACCAGATTCTAAGATCATAGATAACTTTAACCATGATAAAACTTCTTGATTCACGTGTGCTTACGGATGCTTCCTATGGGTCGAGGGGTGATCCTAGATAGGAGGTTCTGATGAAGCTGGTGGTTATCAAGATATGATGAACAAGATGAAGAAGTCGCTATCTTATCCCTTTTTTAAAGATTGTGAGTAGACGAGCCTCTTCTCTCTCTTGTTTACAAATAAAGATTGCTTTTCACAAAAGTAAGTCCAGAGAAAGCCTTTCTAGCCAGAGCATGTATATACTAGGTTATCTAAGTCTTGCAGAGTGGATTCTCGTACTCAGCCTTGCGCCATTGTTGTTTTTCTACAGAGGATCTGGTTGCAACTGAAGGTGGCTTCTACGTTGACATCGACGAGTAGTTGGGGGTCCTAGGTAGCAGCCTGAGGACTATGGGATGGACGTCTCTTTTGTTAATGGCCTCTTAGGCCTTTTGCTAAGTTGTTGTGTAGAACAACATAATTTGCTTTCGCTGTGTGATGTAGTGTTGGGTCTATGACCTCTGGTTTGTAATAGCTCTGATATCTTACTCTGTTAAGAGTTAAACTTATGTTGTTGAATCCCTGTGTTCTATAATGTTACCGAATCTTACTGTGCTCTTTCGTGTTTGGAGTTGAACTTATCTTAGATGATGATCTGAGGTTAGTTTAACCCAAACCCCGGGGGTGCTACAATGACCGTCCACACGGATTCGAAGACCGATCCTGAACCCCCGGCGCCCAAGATCTTCGGTCCGAGATGTGTGACCCCAAACCCGAGCCCTTATTTTATTAAATGCTATATACACTTGTTGCATATTAAATTTTCATGCTTGCATACATATTGTGGCTTGGGGGATGTTGTCGACTCACGTAATAATTGAATATGGAGGCCATATGCGGACAATTCTAGTCTTATATTAGCCCCATTTAAATTTGTGTAGCAAACCGGTGCTATATTTTGCCTTGTTAAGACAATATTTAAATTGCGGGGTATCTAAACAAAATGAACCTTCTAAATAATTGTCGGGGCCCCAGTTCCGCTTAATATTGCCTAATTGCATTGCATCTTTGCCATGTCATACATCATATATGCATCATGCCCGATATTCTGTTGTAGTATTAAATAGTGTATCCGGTGTTTCTTCTAGTGCTTTGCTTCTTCACGGATTAGGCCGATGAGTTGATGCGAGCGTCGACCCGATCTTCGGATGAACCTTCGACAGTGTTTTTTAGGCGAGCATTCTCCCCCCTTCTACCTATTTTACATTTCTAGTCTTTACTTCCTCTTGTTGATCTATTGCTAACCATGTTGCGATGCTTTAGTTTTCGTACCCCTTTTATATTACTTGAAGCCTCTATATTGCCTTGAACACCTCCTATTGCCTGTTGATTGATAGTCAGTCGGCCTTGCGAGTCGTAGTTGCTGTCTTAGGTGCTGCTTCGCATCGTCGATGTTCCACCATTGTTGGGTGGTTGGCATATGCTTAATGGTGGAGATGATCATGGCTTTAATTACTGTTTAATAACTAAAATTGAATGTAGGTAAATAATGCAGAGGCACCGGTGGGTAATAGACAATATTTGGTTTTTAACCGCCCACTTGTGTCCCTAGGAGCCCGAGTTCTTGACACATGTTCTAAGATTGAGCGCGCTAACCACGGGTGGGGTGTGTGGGCACCCCCATCGATTTAGTACCTGATTTCAAAGTACTGTACTAGGGGCCACAAACTAGTTTAGGGCTTTATTACTATCCTATAGTTATGTCATGCTTTACTATTTATTTACTATTGCGCGTGGAGCACCTGTACTATTTAGGAACCCCGTGATACGTTTTCGCTGTATCGACAAGCCCGGTCACACTTTCGGGTTCCCAGTCGTATATATCCATTGATGCAAACCTCTGGGTCCGTTCCAGAGCCGGCCAACTTCGTTGCGGGTAGCTTAGTGGGGTGTCCCCCATGTGCTTACTTTGGGTCTAGGAAATGTCGTGTCCAAAACCCCGTCGACATACCGTTGGGTGTATGTTTTGTGATCTTGTACCTACCTAATCCGACAACAATGGTGTAGGTGTGTCTGGAAACTTTGGTGCACCCCTGCAAGGTTTAATCTTTTCGAAAAGCAGTGTCCGCGGTTATGGACGACTTGGAGCACAATTCTCGATCATAGACAACTATAACTAAAGTTTAATGTTATAAATTTGACTTGTATCTGATATGACTAGTAAGTTGGATAACCACCATGGAAAAAAATGAATAAAACTACTAACCGTGTGAATTTCCTCGGCTTGACTTCCTCGTTTGGTCTCGAGGGGGAAATACCAGGATGGGTATGATTGGTGGTAGTATCAGTTTGGATTCGAGTAGGTCTTTCTTATCCCTCTCTAATAACCGACAGATGTATCGAGTCTCTATAGGTTGTTTAGTTCATGTTGCGCTGGCACTTCAGTCCACCATACCTATGTAGGCGAGGAGCGCCGAATTCTAAGACTCGCCGTGTACTGGCCTTAGTACTGATCGCTCTCTTTTTTCCTTTTCCCTTTGTCGGCATCCCTTTTATTGTAGCAGGTTTTTGAGATCAATGTCGTTAGCAGGGTTACCCTTCCGGCTTGGCCTGTGCAGGGTTATGGACGCCACTAGTTATTCTTCAGGGATCTTATCCTAATTTGCATCTTGTCCGTACTCGAACGCTGTATCATTTTCAAGGTGATTTGGATCTTTGTACTGTATATCTGTATTCTTGAATCATGGAGTCGTTTTGTATATATATGTTCTGTGGGTTCCATCGTGGACTATTGTGTAATGGTATTACTTCGTTTTCTATGCGGGTTTGGTGGGAACCTTTGAATCATTTCTATGCGGGTTTGGCGGGAATCGCTGAAACTTGCATAGGACCGATCTGGGGGTGTTACATTACCCCCTATATGTACTTGTTTATATCGTGGTATTGATTGATGAAGCGGTCCGGACCGACCTTACGCGAGACTGGTTCCACGCTCAACATACGACTAGTATAGTATAAGTGGCTAGCGGGTGTCTGTCTCTCTCTTAATAGTTGATATAGAATTTACAAAGGAGGGCCCCAAAAGAGGTGTAGTATAAACAATTATCTAATCAACGTTGTGGTTGAAATTCGTAGGTAAGAACGGTTCTTGACCGAAATCCCTAACAACCACGTAAAACTTACAAAAGATAAATTAGAGGTGTATAACTTTGTTTTTCAGGGGATTTGTGATGTGATATGGTTATAGTAAAGGTAAAGTAGTTTATTTTCTGTTGCTAAGTCGTAGTAACGGTCATCATAATGGTGGACTGAAAGCCGGAGGCGCTGAAACGTTGGCACAACACCCGGAGGAGCCGCTGCCCTAGCGCTGGACCCAAGGCGTCGACACACTGGTGATGGCTGTGAAATATAGACATCCACATCCACATTTAAACTAGATATTATTCATACTTTTGATGAAATATCTTTCTAAACCTTGCCACTAATGCCTAATGATCAAAGGGGTATGCAATCCCGTCTTTCTATTTTTCCTATGCGGGAAATGACGTTTGATGATGGGAATCACGGCATTAAATTCAAAGATACGAGATTTCCAACAACTCAAAAGAAAACATGAGTCGTGGATAGGATCCAGAAGGTTTAACGACCAGCTATACGGCGGGAATAAAATTCTGGCTATATAGTTTCCACCGACACCGCTAGCTCCAACAAAACAACTTTCATGAAGGGAACCCTATATAAAGAGGCCTCGGGCGATGAGAAAACCGCCCCACAAAACTAGAAACACAACACCGAAGAGCCGCCGGAGGAATAGATCTAGATCCAATCTCACAACCCTTCTCCACCACCATAGCCATAGTCCACCACTTGTAATAGTAGATCTCATCTCCAATTGGCGACATTGTAAGACTGTTACTATCAATCTCATGATTTCCATTACAATGTTTATCATTGTTGATCTCATCTCTATGTGCGAGTAATCCTCCTTGGGCTAAGGGCTTTGGCCTAGCCATGTAGTTTGTCATGTTATTTATCATAGATGGGATCGTGTATTAGTTTGTATGACATGATGATTATTGTATCCTCTCTTGCCTCAATCTAAGGACTTTTTAGGTACCCAAGACCCCGAGGATTGATCCAGGTATAGGAAGTGTGAGTAATGAATAATCTGCATGATGGTAACCCCAGTGACAGAAAGGGTAGTATGGATGTATGTGAGGAATTTACTTGAGATTAACAGTGATGTTATTACGCATATCATTAGTTCTCTTTCTTATATGGATGAGACTAATAGGTTATTGCTATAAGCGGTTGCAGAGGCGATAGAAATTATGGATGCACTGTCCACATATAATTATATTTCTCTATCAATTACATGCATACTTTATTATTATCTTTTATTCCCATCAGATGTTTTGCACATCTACAGGTGAAACCAAAAGCTCCAGGCTCTCTTTATCTCCATCATCAACAACAACAAACTTATGTGGAACAGTTGTTGGGCCTCCAAGTCCAGATGTCTACGCACTTCTATTCTTGTAGACAGTTGTTGGGCCTCCAAGTGCAGAGGTTTGTAGAACAGCAGCAAGTTTCCCTTAAGTGGATTACCCAAGGTTTATCGAACTTAGGAAGGAAGTGGTCAAAGGTATCCCTCTCAAGCAACCCTGCAATCAAGATACAAGAAGTCTCTTGTGTCCCCAACACACCCAATACACTTGCCAGGTGTATAGGTGCACTAGTTCGGCAAAGAGATAGTAAAATACAAGTGGTATGGATGATTATAAGTGGTAACGGTGCCAGAAAAGAGCTTCTGACGGGGAGGAAAAGACTAAAAGCAAAAAGATGGAAGTAAGCAAACATGCAACAGATCTAGTTGTAAACGGTGTTTGAATGTTTAGAAACAAGGCCTAGGGATCATACTTTCACTAGTGAACACTCTCATATAAATATATTCTCTTCATGATACTACCCTGAACTACTCTCCGGTTGGACACTCTAATCCATGGTAGGGCTATAACAGCACTCCTCAAAGTCCGCCTTCCCCATATAGATAACCCACACTGTCACCATGAGCGCTAGATGGTTCCAACAAACACCAAAATTTCATAAAGACATCCAACTCCAAATATACTCATGATAAATATTTATGAACTCTAGCCTAAGTGCCACCACGGCGTGCATGCTGTCATTTTCACACACGTGGGGAGAGCAGAGATCTATTGAAGCACTTGAGTATTTATGTAGACTCTAGCCTAAGTGCCACCATGGTATGCATGCTATCACTTTCACACACGTGGGGAGAGCCGGAGATCTATTAAAGCACTTGAGTAGCAAAGCAGATCTACTTGATTATAAAGCTCATGACCACAATATGCTCACGCATAGAGAGCGAGAGATCAACACATAGCTACCGGTAGATCCCTTAGCCTTGAGGAAGAACTACTCCCTCCTCATCATGGGAATCAGAAACGGCGATGGAGATGGTGGTGGAGATCGATGGAGATAGCTCTGGGGGAAATTCCACGTCCCGGCAGGGTGCCGGAAGAGAGACTTCTGTCCCCCGAATCTCCCCTTTGGTGGCGGCGGTGCTGCGGAACTTTTTCTGGATGTATGATGGATGATTTAGGGTTTTCTCCTCGGGGGCCTCTTATAGACAAAAGGGCAAGGCGAGGAGGCATCTAGGGGGGCACACCCCCTGGTGGAGCGGCTTAGGTGGGAACGCACCACCCTAGGGTGTGCCCACCCTGGTGCCCTACTCTGTCTCTGCTTTGATTTTCCATATCGCTCCGGGAAAAATAGTAACTTTGGCTTTTGTCCCATCCAATTTCGAGAATATTCATTTTTTAGCTTTTCTGAAACCAAAAACAGCAGAAAATAGGCAACTAGCACTGTGGCATCTTGTCAATAGGTTAGCTCCAGAAAGTGTATAAAAACACCTCAAAGTGTAGAAAAAACATAAGACAAATGATATAAAACAATCATGGAGCATCAAAAATTATAGATACGTTTATGATGTATCAAGCATCCCCAAGCTTAACTCTTGCTCGTCCTCGAGTAGGTAAGTGACAAAAATAATAATTTTTTAGGTGACATGCACCATCAAAATCAAGATCAAACCATTTGCAAGCATTGAAAGTTGGGATCAAAGTATTCTAAACATGATCATGAAATAAGAAGTTCTAACAATAAGACAAAGCAACTATGCTGCAACATGAAAGGATACAAACAAAGATTCATGAATAACAATGCATTGGAAGATGTTTGTTTGTTTCACATATAGAAAACACTAGAAGGACCCTGCGCGCTTTGCTGCGCCCATTTTTTGTCGGCATCGTTTTCTTTTTTGTGGCTTATATCTCGATGCTTGAGACAACAGTTCTCGACAAACATAGAGCAACTAACCAAGGACATGGAAACAATAGCTGCACTACAAATACAGTCTACGGACACAAGCTCGTTTAGGAGCCCTTCGACGCAAACTAAAGCACATCCAAACCCTACACGAATAATCCACCAACAACTCCGCCACCATAGAGAGCACAAATACGAAGCCCCTTCAAACATCCACAGGTGCACGCAAAAATCGAATCAGGAACATGAAGAACCCTGTATAGTACTCCCTCTGTTTTAAAATATAAGATGTTTTGCGTTTGTAAATAAAATGTATCTAGACTTCTTTTAGCATGTAGATTCACTCCAAACCTGAATGAACCTGCATACTAAAAGAAATCTTGATACATTTGCTTCACAAAGCTAAAACATCTTATATTTTAAAACGGAGAGAGTAGAAGATAAGGTACCAACGTGTTTGCGGCCATATATCAAAATGAGATGAAACAAACACCCGAAGGCGGTGCAGATTACAAAGTTGAACATCAGAAGATAAAAAAAGGAAATTTGATAGAAAATCAGCAATTAGTCTTCAAATGTCAATACATGATTAATATGAAGCTTTTCTTTAGCAACACGATTAAGATGAAGCCGAAAAGCAATACTTCCATCACCTAACCAAGAGAACAACCCAGGATCGTCACAACCTAAAGTCTAGAGACAATAACTGCCTGCGTAAAGCCGTAAGCAAAATAACTATAAATACTACTACTACTTATGTCCCATGCTATAAGACACTTTGGTAGCCCTCTTATAATTTGGATCGGAGGAAGTAAAAAATTAGGATCACATCATAATTTGTTAAAGAGCCGCATCCAGTCTAAGCGACTTGTGCACATAATAGCAATCACTCCAACACCAAAAATATTCAGTTCTATTGCGACTATCCAATCTTGCTCCTACAAAGGTGCAACCAAAATATTAGGACAATCCTCATAAGAGGCAATATTAAAATCCCTGCCAACAATGGCAAACAACAACAATGTAGAACCAGTGTTCTATCTACCACCCTAATTACTCTATAGCATCCAGAACCTATCCATCAATACATACAACTATGAAAAACACAATGCAATAAAAAGTCTTCAGGAGCGGGCAAGACCCTGCAAAATCACAGTTATACAGACCATCTCTATCCTCCCTTCCTATCTCTAGGGCATGGATGTTGCTCCACAATTAGACACTCTACTCCTCGGGTGAAAAATTGACTCAGTTGCACCACCGTCGACTAAACTACAATGGCGATCCGTTCCACCTCAGTACAATTGTCTAGAATGATGTTCTTGAGGATGGTGGAGACCAGTTGCCCGTAGTGGTCTGCGCCAACACCATGCCACTTTGCATGTCAAAGATTTGATATCTACTTAGGCAAGTAATATTGAAACAAAACCGAAGAGATGCTCTTTATGTTGGGCCACACAGAGATAAAACAAAACTTTTTCCTCTAACGTGGTGATCCCAAGATCTAGCTGAGGTAGAATGCCACGAGTTTTACCACTAGACGCGCAGTTGTGGATTATTGATGAAGCGCGTCAGTTGATGCAGTGCAGTCCTCATGATCCGATCGTCCTGGTGCTGATCGCACAACACCTCTGCTAGTATCTACACGTACAAGGAGGAGCACCGGCGGAGAACTGCTAGGTTCGTAACGACGGCTGGACTGCTGTGGAGCTAGGGTTTCCAACACATGGAATGACCTAACCGAACAACGATTAACCTTTCTGGGTTACGGTGCTCCACTATATATAGGGAGTGAACGTGGGCTCTGCTCGCGCGACCCATTCACTAAAGCCCATATAACACTAGTCACCGTGAGTCCAACTCACTAACTCAGTCCTAATCCGGTTTAGGTCCAACCCAACCAGATTACAGGTTCAGATCCAATCCAAACATGATCCCGCTCTTAAGTGTGTGACCCCGCAGGCTCATGGCTACTTGGACACGATTGGAGTCCGACTCTCAATCGATCAGTCGGTAGCGGCTCCTAGCAGAACGTGCCGACTCCCAAGTACCAAAGGGTCATGACGACTTGCCTTTCCAATGCGACTTATGTCCGAGTCCCTTTTGCCTCACGATATACCTTGTTAGACTATAGGCGAATAATTTTCATCCCTTAAATAGTCCGACTCTCTTCTCGATCCGAGATAAGTGATTCACCTGACTAACTCTTAGTCGATCGCCTCGGTTAACACTTAACCGAGTCGTGCATGGCCATGCTTTCTGAATCATATCTCACGAGAGGGCCCAGAGAATATATCTCCAAGTGGAAGGGGAAAATCCCATCTTGGTTATTCACATCACGCAGCTTGATTCTCGATCGACCGAACTCGATGTATAAGCGCGATTCACGGATCAACGTTTGACAGAACCTAAGTCGGTGATCCTCAACTCGGATTATGCAATAACCTCAGGTCTAAGGATTACATTGATTGAGATATATAAATGACAACTTGTTCGTTGTACCTCAATATGGGTCAATCCGACTCGCTAAACTCTTTAGCCGAATCTGTGTAAGTCAGAATAGCATCTCCATGTCCATGACAAGTGGAACCGAGTCATCAAGCCAACTTTCACATTGGTCTAAGTTGTGTGTCCAGCACAACTTCAATAACCAAGGATATTTAGTACAAACAACATGAATGCATAGTTCCACAACCGAATCACATATTCAATGATACGCATTAGATGTTTATACAAGGACTACTTAATATCTTTATGAATACAATGGAAAATCGCATCATACATGATTGCCTCTAGGGCATATTCCCAACACTTTAATGATGACACTCATCATCTATGGCTTGTATTTATCTACATATAGACTTGCAAAAGGAAGCACACCAAGATTCACAACGACACCTGTTCCCTTCATGAAAAGGAAAACTGAAACATCGTAGTTTTCTCCTCTGGGGCGGTTTGCGAGGAAGAAGAGCACACAGTTGTCCTCACCAACCATCGCATCTGCTCCATGTGCATGCGCCTATGAATGCCGTGCAAATAAAATTGCCAATGTATCATATCTCAATGCAAAATGCTAGATAAACCATCACAGATGCATGCAAAAAACAGTGGTCAGTTCCATAGCAAGATATCATACAATCGAGCTGATATACCAGGGTATATACTTTACCACAAAATTTTCTCTCTGTGGTAAGGCAACTCCATGGAGATATCATCTCCAAATGCAAATGCATGGCCATCCCGGTTCTCATCGATGACCAGCTTGGAAATTTCAATTGCATGACACAGTGATATATTGTCAATTATGGTGCCAGATGATATATATCACTACTATTACATAATTGAAAGATTCACATTAATCATCTTGGAAATTTCCTACCTTACCATTACGTCGGCAAATGTGTGGCATACTAAAACCATGATCCCTGTGTTGACCATTCTATAGCATGGTTAAATACTAATAACCACCACATTAAGAAGCATACGCTAATTTTTTAAGGCTCCTTCATCTTTTGGGGAGGGTCTCAGGATTCCAATTTTATAACTATTTACAACATTTTATCTTAATATTTGTCTTCAAAATTGCACTGTTTTATGATTTTATTTTGTGTGTGTGTTGTCTTTTGGCAACGCTAAGACATAGATTGCATCACTAGAACTGTTACTGACCATAGATTATCTACAATATCCAGACTTCTCATCAGATGTTTGTGTGGCGTGCATCACACATATTCCCATTTGCTTCCACAAACTTGCCGACAGGACACCTACTACATGTTCAAACTGAAAGTCACAGGCCAGAACCAACTTCTTAGGATTAGAAGGAACAACAAATCAAACCAAACAATCCATGATCACAGCTGCGGACGGAGCACTACCAAGCATCAGCTAGCTTCACCAGACATGATCTCGACCTACCCTGTGAAGAGATTCTTTCAGATTCATCATGCACTGGAACTTCATTAACTGGTGTTTCTACGCGTCTCAACATAAGAAAAAATAATCAAGGAACTCAAGGTCTGAATGTAATCAGGCATAGAAGACTAAACAAACTGTTTTTTTAATAGCAAGGGGGTTATATGATGCAAGGACCATGGCGCTTCCATGAAAGAGGGATTTTTGAAGGGAACTGCGACGCCTTTTGATAGAGCCTGGCAGGCACACAACGACAACCCATTCGAGCTCAAGCAGATGCGGAATAGGCAGTAGCAGTACCTTGCCGATGTTGACAAACTCCTAGATGGCGGTATCAAGCTCCCTGTTCTGGGCCTTGGCTGCGAGCAGCGTGACCTCCACCCAGCCCTTAGATCAGGCGTGTGATCTGGACGCCCCACCTAGACCTCATATCAGGCGCGCAGAGGTGCCGGACGGCTCGTCCACAACGTCGTTCTCTTCCACATCGGCGGCCACGGTGTAGACGCTCAAGAAGGGACCCACGACGCGACGCCGGAGTTTGAAGCGTGTGAGCCTTGCGCTGCTGGGGGATGGGGGCCCTCCTCGACCCTCGCGATGGTGAAGACATGGTTGGCGTGGCGGCGCTTGGAGATATTCTGAACTCAATGCCAAGGACGAAGCAACAACGTCAACACAGCTGTTGGAGTGGAGTTACCGAGCGGTGGGTAGGCGAGTCGGTTCAGCTCGAGTCGGTTCCCACACGCCCACAACACGGAAATATTACACGTAATCACGGCAAATATTGGACCCATGCTATAAAAAAAAGCATCACGCCGACAATTAGGGGCAAAATCACCGAGCAACCAGAGCTCCTTGTTTCTAGGGAGCTTAGATTTCTTAGAATATAGCATAGTGGCATTTAGCTTGTCTCTCATGGAGTAGCAAAACATAAATGCATATGACACCTTCAAAGTTCATAAGGGTGACTAGATATAAATAGTTTAAGAACAAGCAATATCAACATTATGAATCAATCAATAAGTTTTGGGACAATGCACATAGAACTAAGAATGGCAACTATGCTCTCTTAATTGGTGCCTAAGGATAGAAGTTGAAGACAAAATATAAAAGTGGAAAGAAAGGCCCTTCAAAGAGAAGCAGGGATTTCAAGTTTCATAAAGAGCTTCCAAAAATTATGGTACTTGTTAGATTTTATCTCTCATTACCCCTATCATAAGCATCTTGAAGTGATTAAGGTTAAAGTGAAAGAAATATGGAGTATATGCTTGAAAAAGTATAAGTTGACAATCTTATGTCCCTTGAGTACGAGGGCCGCTCCTCATGCTACTCAACTTTAGTTACCGGTAAGTTCTTGTCATAGTAAGTACATGTGTATCATAGAGAACCGCCAACGGAGTACCCCTTGCCCAATGATACAGGAGCTATCACATATCAAAATGACAAGGCAAGCACACAATGAGCATCTCAGCGATCTTCTTATTTACCATGGGAAAATGGTGTTTTTTCTCTCTTTCCTCTTTTCTCATCTCTTTTATTTTTATTTTTCTCAATCTCTATTTTTATATCTCTATTTTTTTATATAAGAAGAATGCTTCATAGATTGCTCACTATGGTGATGCTACAAGTTTCCACCATGATTAGGCATGGCTTAGGCTAGCGGCCCAGACGTTTCTCTAACACACATACATAACTCCATGGACTTACAAGCTCCACTTTTTATTTCACACTGACGACATCCGCAAACAAAAGAGCATGATATCAACTAGGTACAATGTACAATTGAAATGTTGAAAGCGTTCGCCATGACAGCATGGTTCTGCTAATTCCAACATATAAGTGCAAGCATATACAACATAGATGACACAATGGTTCAAGTTTATTAGGGGCAAGAAAAATAAAGTGTGCCATCAAGTTTGTGAGAGATTTAATCACTAATTTTCACATAGTAAGTTTAATTTGGAAGATAGATAAAACAAGAATATACTTGGAATGGTGTAACACACCATGCATAGGAATTTATAGTGGACACTTTGGTATAAATTGGTTTCTTGAGAGTTGGATGCATGAGTAGAGCTTACTCAATACAAGTGGAGGCTAGCAAAAGAATGAGAGCGACCAACTAAGAGAGCAATAATGGCCATAATCATGCAGAGCGACAAAACATTATCAATTTAAGCATAAAGTGGTACCACGAGTCAAAAACTATATGATCATAGAGGCTAAGGTGACTGGTTCATAGTCATAACATGGTGTGAGCATGTGCCAATTCAACCCAAACAAAGCATCAAAGGAGAATACCACAATACTATGCTTTTGTATGCTAAAACAACACATGATTCTTTCAAGGCACATTAAGCAATCTCAATTGTTTGGAACAAGTCATGCTACAACAATAATCACTAAGTATAAGGTTAAAGCAACATCTAGCATGAAATGATAAAGTCTAAGTCACGGTCAAAGCAAGCTCCTCTCGTACTACTAAAGCAAGAACTTTCTACTCTTTTCCAACACCAATCGACTTATTTGAAACAACTCACAAAGATGATAATAAATAAATATCAGTGAGAAAGTGAATACTAAGGCTAAACATAGTGCTAGCAAAAGAGAACACTCACAAGACAATAAGAATGAAAACTAGATTGTTCTAGGTAATGAAAACAGAGTGTATCTCTCCATAAGAAGTGTGATGGGATCCAACCAACTTATTACAGCAAAACAAGCAAAATAAAACTAAAAACTAAAACTAAGACGCTCCAAGAACAACACAATTGTGCATGAAACAATAAAAATGAAGTGTCTAGAAAGACCTGAGATTTTTATTGATGAAGAAGGGGATGCCTTGGGCATCCCCAAGCTTTGACGCTTGTACCTCTTGAATATTTATTGGGGTTACACGGGATGGCATACCCAATCTTGAGCTTTTGTCCATTCTTCATCTCATTACATCATTCTTCCCTTACACCTGAAAATTTCCCTTCATACAAAACTTCACACAATCTTCATTAGCAACATTAGTGCATTCAAAAGATAATAGACCTTTGGGGTTTAGTTTGAAAACAGAAAAAATTCATTAAAACACAAGCTACTATAGCAAAAATTCCGTTAAAAATCTCAATTCACCAAAAACAACTCAAAAGGAAATCAATAGGAGACAAATGCAAATAATGGCAGAAATCTGTCAAAACATACCAGCTGGTGAAAACTGATTTTTATGAAGACCTTATGTTGCTCAAATCAAAAAGTTTTGAACTAAAAAAAGTTATCTAACAACCTGGGGGATTTATTCAGAAAATTATAGCTCAATCCAACATACATAGATTTTTCAAGAATGTTTACAGTGAAGCACAAAAATCTGTTTCGGGACAACACTTCCCCAAATCTTACTTCCCTCTCATTAGAGGTTATTCTTGGCAAAAAATCAAACAAAAAGGATAAGGAGAGGTTATTACAGAAGTAATAACTTTCAAGACTCAAGAAAACTATTGGGTCATCTCCCAAGAAGTAATTTTCTTTAACGCCTTTAAGTTAGGCTTGATAGTTTGAGAAGATGCTCACTTAAGAAATATGAATTGAAGTAAAAGAGAGCATCAAGAAGCAAATTCAAAACAAATTTAAGTATAACCCACTTACTATGCATAGGAATCTTGTAAATAAACAAGTCATGAAAGCACAAAGCAACAAGCATAGGAAAGCAAAACAAGTGCAACTTCAAAATTTTCAACATAAAGAGGGAAAACTTAATATTCTTGAGATACATCAAACCATGTTTCCCTCTCTCGTAATAACTTTCACTAGAAACATGAATAAAATTAACAATATAACAATCAAATAAAACATTCTAATCATGAGCCACATGCATAAAATGATTATTACTCTCCACATAAGCATAGTCATTCTTATTAATTATAGTGGGAGAAAATTCAACAACATAGCTATCACTATTATTCTCATCACCATAATCATCAAATATAGGAGGCATATTGAAATCATAATTAATTTCCTCCTCAATAGTAGGTAGACTTAAAATATCATACTCATCATTGTAATCATCATATATTGGAGGTTTGGTATCATCATAAGCAATAGAATAGCTATCTTCCAAAGCTAGGGAACTAAAAAGATCATTTTCATAAAAACTAGCTTCCCCAAGCTTAGACGTTTCCATAGCATTAGCAATAATGGTGTTCAAATAATTCGTACTAGTTATTAGCATGCAAATAAAGATCCATAGGTTTTTTTAATTTTCTCTTTAAACACTTCATGTCCTAACTCAAGATAAATACTATAGAGCTCTCTAATTTTGTTATTGTTTTCCATTAAGCCTAACTAGTGAAAACAAGAAACAAAAAGACAAAATTGCAGAATCTAAAGGAAATAACTTCGAGCACTCACACACCAAGAGGATGTGAGTACCTTTTACCTTACCTCCCCGGCAATGGCGCCAGAAAATAGCTTGATGTCTACGCACTTCTATTCTTGTAGACATTTGTTGGGCCTCCAAGTGCAGAGGTTTGTAGAACAGTAGAAAATTCCCTTAAGTGGATTACCTAAGGTTTATCGAACTCAGGAAGGAAGTGGTCAAAGGTATCCCTCTCAAGAAACCCTGCAATCAAGATACAAGAAGTCTATTGTGTCCCCCAACACACCCAATACACTTGTCAGGTGTATAAGTGCACTAGTTAGGCGAAGAGATAGTAAAATACAAGTGGTATGGATGATTATAAGTGGTAACGGTGCCAGAAAATAGCTTCTGAAGGGGAGGAAAATACTAAAGGCAAAAGGATGGAAGCAAGCAAACATGCAACAGATCTAGTTGTAAATGGTGTTTCAATGTTTAGAAACAAGGCCAATGGATCATACTTTCACTAGTGAACTCTCATATAAATATATTATCTTCATGATACTACCCTTAACTACTCTTCGGTTGTACACTCTAATCCATGCTAGGGCTATAACAACACTCCTCAAAGTCTGCCTTCCCCATCTAGATAACCCCACACTGTCACCTTGAGCTCTAGATGGTTCCAACAAACACCACAATTTTATAAAGACATCCAACTCCAAATATAGTCATGATAAATATTTGTGAACTCTAGCCTAAGTGCCACTACGACGTGTACACTACCACTTTCACACACGTGGGGAGAGCAGAGATCTATTGAAGCACTTGAGTATTTATGTAGACTCTAGCCTAAGTGCCACCATGGTATGCATGCTGTCACTTTCACACACGTGGGGAGAGCCGGAGATCTATTAAAGCACTTGAGTAGCAAAGCATATCTACTTGATTACAAAGCTCATGACCATAATATGATTATGCATAGAGAGAGATGAACACATAGCTACCGGTAGAGCCCTTAGCCTTGAGGAAGAACTACTCCCTCCTCAGCATGGGAATCAACAACGGCGATGGAGATGGTGGTGGAGATCGATGAAGATGGATCCGGAGCAATTCCCCGTCCCGGCAGGGTGCCGGAACATAGACTTCTGTCCCCTGAATCTCCCCTTCGGTGGCAGCGGCGTTGCGGAAATTTTTTGGATGTATAATGGATGATTTAGGGTTTTCTCCTTGGGGGATTCTTATAGGCGAAAGGGCAAGGCAAGAAGGAAGCCAGGAGGGCCACACCCCCTGGTGGCACGGCCTAGGTGGGCCCGTGCCACCCTAGGGTGTGCCCTACTCCGTCTCTGCTTCAATTTTCTGCATCGTTCCAGGAAAAATATTAACTTTGGCTTTTGTGCCGTCCAATTCCGAGAATATTCATTTTTTAGCTTTTCTGAAACCAAAAACAGCAGAAAACAGGCAACTGGCACTGTGGCATCTTGTCAATAGGTTAGTTCTAGAAAGTGTATAAAAATACCTCAAAGTGTAGACAAAACATAAGACAAATGACATAAAACAAGCATGTAGCATCATAAATTATAGATACGTTTACAACGTATCATGACGTCACCATTAATCCCAAGTAAATCCCTCACATACAACAGTACTACCCTTTCTGTCATTGGGGTTCCCAACATGCAGATCAGTCATTACTCACACTCTCTATACCTGGATAAATCCTTGGGGTCTTGGGGGTACCTAACAAGTACTTAGATTGAGGCAAGAGAGTGTACAATAATCATCATGTCATACAAACTAATACATGATCCCATCTATGATAAATAACATGCACATACTACATGGCTAGGCCTAAGCCCTTAGCTTAAGGAGAATTACTCACACATAGAGATGAAATCAACAACCAAAAACATTGTAATGGAAATCATGAGATTGATAATAACAGTCTTACAATGTTACCAATTGGAGATGAGATCTACTATTACAAGTGGAGGAATATGGCTATGGTGGTGGAGAAGGGTTTGGATATTAGATCTAGATCTATCCCTTTGGTGTCTGATGGCTTGGCATAGTCGGGGATGATGGGGCGGGAGAGAGAGAGGTTTTTTCTCGTCGCCTGAGGCCTCTTTATATAGAGGTCCCTTCACGAAAGTTGTTCTGTTTGACCTAGCGGTGTCGGCAGAAACTATATGGCTAGAATTTTATTCCCACCATATAGTTGGTCGTTAAAGCTATTGCCTCCTCTCCACGACTCATGTTTTCTTTGAGTTGTTAAAAATCTCGTATCTTTGACTTTAATGTTGTGATTCCCATCATCAAACGTCATTATCTGCGCAGAGAAAAATAGAAAGACATGATTGAATACCCTTTGATCATTAGGCATTAGTGGCAGGATTTAGAGTGATATTTCATAAAAAGTATGAATAATATCTAATTTAAATTTGGGCGTGGATGGCTATATTTCATAGCCATCAGCTTATTGTGTGTGTCTTGTTGTGTGCTGAGTATTAAATACTCAACAGTAGCATTAATAAGATGATCCCTAAACAACTTAATTCCAATGATAGTGTTCCCCTTATTTGTGCACCACTAAGAAAGTTCTCTGGTATGAGGCACGCCGTGACGATCAGGTGTTATACATACCTGCGTTCGCATATGGTAGGTGTAAGCCATGTTGTACTGCAATACACACGAGATAGAGTTGGCAAGTCTATCATGTACATACATGGTCTCGGAACATAGGATGATTGAAAGATCGAGCACGAGTCACATGAATGATGTGATCGACGTGTAACGTCTATCTTTGCAACTATATCACCGGTCGTGACGATTGAGGGTGATGTAGTGAACTAGGATTGTGTAATCACTAGGACATTCTCGAAGATAATGTTTTCTAGTGGAGTTATTTGAACTCATATTTTCATAAACTTAGACTAAAACCTTTGCAAATTTTAAATATAGAACATGGCCGACCGCCAAGCCTATTTTGATGTTGCTGAGTGGGTAGTTGCCAAGAAACTCAAGTTAGATGGATCCAACTTCTTGGATTGGTTAGTGCGTCTCAACTCTCTCCTTGCCAAGAATGATGTGGTAGGCTATATACACTACTATATGGATTTGGAGCAGCCACAGGATGACATAGAGACCCCACAACAGTGGGCAGACCACTTTTATCGTCGTGTTATTTCCTTGTTCATCCATCTGATCATGGTTTACAGAATGGTAGACGAACTGCACCTGCTCATGGGCGATCTTGAACCACATGAGATGGTGGATCAAATAAGAGTACAGTTCGAAGGCCAAGTACGCCTATGGAAGCATCAGTTGGTTGGTGATTTCCGTACCATACAAATGGAGGAAAATACCTGCCTGGAGAGCCACCTGACTTGCATGCATGATGCGTACATAAGGATGGTTCATTTTATGGACTACTGGATGATTGACTCATATGAAATAGGAGAGCTTTTATGATCGCTACCCCCAGCTACCAAGAGTACACTAGGGTTTGCATCAAGATAGGTGATCTGGAAATGCAAGATTTTCATGAGTTCATATAGAGCTTGAGAAGCGTGAAGGTTGAACTCGTTGCTAGAGAAGACATCGATGGCGAAGGTATATATGATATACAAAGTTTATAAATGTTATAATCTTGCAAACACTTGTTGCAGTCTTGAAGTATCTGATACTTGTTCTGTTTTATAAAAACAGGTCCTTCTGCATGAGAGTTGCTTGCGAGAGAGGAGGCGACGTTGTGTGTTGATGGCAAGCATGATGATGATGGCCGACGACACTCTCCCTCGACATTTATCATTTAGTTTATAGTCTTTGAATAATTATTGTAATCGGTGAAATATGAACTTATTTAGTGTGTCTTACATTTTTTAGACGATTATTCATACAAGTTTATAACAAATCAGTTGTTCTACATTTATGGATGATTTCTAATCATGCTCATATGTTGTTTCGATTCTATTTGAATTATTCGAATTACGAAACTAATTGATAATACATGAACATTTGTAAAATGCCTTATTGGCATAAAGTGGGAAAAACATCTGGCCATAAACCAAACAGAACAAAGTAGCGTTAGTAAAGACCATTGACTAAAAGTCAAATACTCATTTAGAATAAAGTAAACCATCTAGAATTCGTGAAAGTTTTTGAGTTTATTTGATAAAACCAGAATAATGACGAATAAATCCTTGGGAACTTTGTAAGACAAATTCCATGACAAGAACCAAAGAAATGCAAAGCTAGTATTGCTAAAAGGTTAGTACATCCTCGAGAAAGTGCATTTCTCGACAATGGTATTAACGAAATAAAGTAAGAGCATGAAGAAAGTCTGCGACCATGCAAAAGAATGTTGAGAAGCGCAACGGAATATGTTCCAGAAGTGACTCTTCATGTTAAATAAAAATGATCAATGATTGTGATCATTGTGTTTTTTCAGTTATGCTTTTACATAAATTAGTAGGATTGACAAATATGCCCTACACCTAATGTAGAGATAAATGTGAATTGATTGTCATGTTATTGGAACGAGACATACTTACGAACTACAAGGAAATTTATGGTAAACTAAAGATACAAGAAATGAAATCCTAAAACTAAAACTTCACTTGAGATTATAAAGTAAAATAGTTACTGAATCTCGTCGAGTAAAGAGTTACTTGATATTTCTGAAGGACCGCAAGGTCATAAGAGATAAGTGGGAGTCTTAAAATACAAAGCATGATTCGTCAAGAAGTGTCTTGGGCCAATTCAAATGAATTTGATTTAGAATTGCTAAAGTCTGGTGGATCTTAGAATCTTTTAAGAGAAAGTCTCAAATTTATAGTTGATCAAGAGATTTTGAATCTGTTTGAAATATCAAGGATATATGCAATTTGCATAAATTTGAGTGGGAGCTAGAGAGCCTTCCTGAAAATTAATAGGTGATTGACATTTTTTTTGAATGGAAGCATTGTAAAGTTCGAACTCACATATTTAGTCGAGATATTTTTGAGTGGTAGCTTGACAAGTTCATGTGTGTAAGACACATTATGAATTAGGACCAAAAGCTAATAAATAAGTAAATATTGGTTTATGGGAGAATAGTTGAAAGTATATATGACATTGAAATCTTGGAGATTGATATATGTCCTGTAGGATTATGTTGGAACAAATTCCTAAAGATATTTTGAAGAGTTCGGAATATGAATTGATTAAGGAACAGTCCTAAATCATTTTAGGTAGGAAAATCATTAAGCATAAGCATCAATGATTTAATAGAAAGAATAGTATGTTCGCGCATCCACTATGTTTTGACATAGGATTATATCTTTGAAATCATGATAAATACTCAACATAATTTGATCTAGGTTCTTAGTGATAAGAACAAGTTCATAAATAATTAAGTGTAAATCATTGAATAATGAGTTGAGATTGTCTACAGTATCTAGTGAGATATGTAGACATGTTTCCGGATCTGTAAAGACAACATACCTAAAGTATAAAGTGTTATACTAGAAAGGTTATATGTTGAACTTAAGAAGATCAGAAATCTCTACATTAAAGGTTACCTAAGGCGCTGAAGCGTGCTGGAAAATATTCGAAAATTGCACATAGTGCATTTTTAATTTGAAATCTACATTTATAACAAAGTATATGAATACCACGTGTTCTAAAAATGTTGAAGCTTTGAAAGATTTTCTCATAGAGTGTGTTCCAATACTTAGTGACCATGATAAAGTCCCTGAGATCTATTGAAAGAGCATGTGGGCCCCCATAATTAATGACAATCTCTATGGACCAATGTTTACATTGAGTTACACTTTTAGGAATAGTCCACTGGCATCGCTTGGATCATGTGTTGGCTTCAAGGTAGAATAAATGAAGAAGAAGAAAGTGAAGAATATCAAGAGTGACCCGGAGATTGGTCAAGTGAGAGTTGGGCCTATAGCTCAAGTGTGTCTTGAAGAATAAGATGGAGTGATACCTCGTGTGTATCTTCAAGACACCAACATAATAAAGAAAGAAGAAATGAAGAATAAGAATAAAGAAAATAAGATCAAGGGTGTCTTGAAGAAGAAGATAGAGTTCATCATATGTATCTTCAAGACATCATCCAAATGGTGTTAGAAGAAATGGTGTGCAGGCTAAAGATGTGCCATATCTAGAAGATCTCATGCTTGAATCTTGCCATCCTCGGTGATCATGGATCGATGAAGACAAGGTCAAAGTAAAGGTTTTCCCATGTTGTATGTGGGAGCAACTTGCAAATCTTCATCAAGTGAGTGCATGCAAGAGAAATCAAGAAAGGTGTTCCATCTTGAGAAGGATAAGATCATCTACATCAAGATCAAGTGGAATATGTGCAAGGCAAAGGTATGATCTTGATAGGGTTTCTTTCTTACCGGTCTCGTGGTATTAGTTGGGGAGACCGGTTTATAGGATAGTCATCTGTACTATCAAGCGGGTCTCTCAAGTGAGTAACTCGATCGTATCTTTCGAAGAGAGCTCAAACCTTTGAATACTTAGCATCATCCTTTTTTGGTTGTTATTTCGATCTTATCCATGTGAGGTTCTAGAGCTTGTGGTAATATTCAGACATGAGTATACTAGTAGACCGGAGTCTCTGGTGTATACTGGTAGACGAGTCTCCTGTGTGCTCAGGTTCGGAGTTCCTGCCAAGTCTCCGGAGGGTGCATCAAGACCTGGCTCGGGACATTCTGTATAGGGGTCCGGAGATGGACCGAAATCTCTAGTGTGAGATATGTGCAGACTGGAGTCTCCGGTCTCCAGACCGGAGTCTTTAGTGTGGAAACCCCCCAACAGGTAGAAAACGGTCAGAAATTAGTGGGCCTATAAAAAGGGGACCTTCTTCCCCAATGATCTGGCCCGAGTTTTGTAAGTCTTATCCTCCATTCTTGACCTTGCTTCCCTTCAATCCCTCCTATGATTCTTGCATATACTTTAGGGATTTGAAAGAGGAGATCTAGATCTACAACCCCACCAATCAATCTCTCCTCTAAGTGAGGGGAACACATTGGGATCTAGATCTTGGAGTCTTTTGTGGATTTCCTCCATTGTTCTTCCTCTCTTATTCCACATAAGCTTTTGTAGCTTTGGTGGAATTTGGGAGAGAAGGACTTGAGCACTTCTTGTGTTCTTGACATTGCATTTGGTGCATCGGTTTGAGTTCTCGGTGAGGATTCGACTGGGTGAAAGTTGAGAAGCTTTTTACTCTTGGGTTCTTGGAACCCTAGATGGTTTGGTTGTTTTGCAGGTTTGTGGATTACTTGGGGCCTCCAATTAAGTTATGGAGAAGTGCCCCAACCTTGTGAGAGGTTCCGGATTGCCACCGACAGTGCACCGATAGTGGAAGTGTGGATCGATGGGATGATATTCACAAGAGAACAAGGGAGGACTTTTTTGGCATTGGTGGTTTGATACCACCCCCTCTCCAAACAATACGTACTCCATGTTGGGAGGAACTCGGTAAAACATCGCCTTCTCGGCGTGCCTCAGTTATCTCTATATCCGAGCTCTTACTTATACACCTTACTTTGTGATAGCCTTCGTGCTTGAAGTCTATATCTTGCTATCACATAGTTAGCATAAGTTTTTGGTGCATATAGGTTACCCTAGTTGTTCTAGTTTTTGTGCTTGACAAAGTAAACGCAAGTTTAATTCCGCCTTTGTTGAGCCCCTCTCGAATTTTTTAAAAACCGCCTATTCACCCCCCCCCCCTCTAGGTGGCATCTGTATCCTTTCACCTATCTAACGTCACTACAATATCTGGAACCTGAGACCCCTAGTATCTGGAACCTGAGACCCCATTCTGTTGCCTAGACATTATACATGCACAATAAATTATCATAGAGATGATAAAAGGTATTAGTGTCATATAGGATGACATTAATAAGTTTCAAAGCATTCATAAGGAGTGAAATGTTCATTTTCTAGACTTACAACTCTTCCATCAGCAAGCATAATCAAAAGTGCCAAGTTGTCTGGTATTGATGATTGAATAACAAATGCATCTAGTTTATTTGTACTCTAGTGCAAGTGGGAGACTAGAGGAAATATGCCCTAGATACAATGATAATGATGATTATTAGCATATTTCATAAATTTTATGATTAAGTTGTATATCATGTTGTAACTGTATTGAATGGAAACGTCAATACACGTGTGATATACAACAACCAGGAGTTCCCAGTGAAACTCTAGGCTCTGGTTCATTGGCCAATAGATGATCAAGGTTTTCTGATCATGTTGGTGCCTTGGCACCAATTGACAATAAAGTCATATCGTTGGAGAATGAGATGGTGAACATACCCTATCTATTGCATAGTATCATGATCATGTCACAGAGTTCAGGTTACGATGATTAGGAAACATAGTGACTCCTTCCTTAGACCATGAGACCATACTAATCACTGTCTCCCAAGGATACTCTAATGGTACTTAACGTCACTCGGTGGAACGGTGATCATAAGGGTGACATTGGGTATTCAGAGGAACAGGTTGAGGAGTATGCATCAAGAGCGGGATTTGTCCATCCGCGTGATGTAAGATACTCTAGGCCCACTCAAATAAGTTATATCCATAAGCTGCGCAACATGTGACTAGGTCACGAGGGATATTACTTATTGGATCGAGTAAAGTAGCTATTATCGGTAACGAGATTGAACCTGGCACGGTGATGTCATTTGATCAAGCATCGGACAATAAAAGTATCGCAGAGACAAAAGGAATAAGACACAACGTTTATAGTTCAACGATAAATTTCGTGGAATACACATGTGTTCATCATGGGCATCCAGGTCCCTCTAATGATTATTGGTCAGAGAGGAGTCATGACCATGTCTAGAGTGTTCTCGAATTGTTGGGTACCACACTTAAGGGCTTGACGAAGCTTTGAGATTATTAATGGCTTGTTTGGAATCACTAAAGAAATGAGAAGAGAGAAACCAGAAATATTTTGGAGAGATTCGAAGGTGTTCGGAGAAAGAATAGAGGAAAAAAACCGAAGGAGTTTCGGATAAATAGTAATTTAAATATATAATTATTATATGTTAATTGTGAATTAATATATTACAAATAAATATTTGAATAAACATTTATAAAGGCATCTTTCTTATTAGGCAAAAACCTTGGAGGGATTTTACCTAAAAAGATACGGATGAAAAAGGAAAAAGAAAATAGCAAAGGGGCTGGTTTTACTAGCCCAAGTGGGCGGCGTGTACAACGGGCCGCACGGGGCAGCAGCACCTACCCGCCGCCACAGCCGCTTGCCCCCGGCCCAACGGGAGCTCGCAGGGGAGCAGCCGAGCAGGCGGGCTGGGCCAGCTCGCGGGCCACCCGCAGCCCACCCGGGAACCGCCATTGCCGCCACCTGCCGCCCCGAGCGACGCGCACGCAAGAGGGCCAGCCCACCCGGGCCAGCGCTGGCTGCCGCCTCCACCGTTTGGTTCACGGGCCGCGGGGGTGGGCAGGCCGGCCCACCCGGCCACCTCCTTGGCTGCTACCACTGCTCCCTGGGCCGCACGCGGTGGGCACTTGGCCCACCCGGCTGGCAGCGGAATTTTGCCCCTTTTCCTATTTGTTTTAGTCCCCATATATGACACCTAAGGTGGAGGGAGTCCCTCCCACCGCCTATATAAAGAGGTGCCCATAGGAGGATTAAAATACACCAGAAAATACAAAAAAGGCCTATGTAGCCTATGGCCTCTCTCTCTCTCTCTCTCTCGCAACTGTGGCCCCCTTGTCAGGGCTGTGCGAGCGAGGAGTTCTTCATCGTAAAGCATCGTCACGCTACGGGATTCGGAGCCGAGAGATGTACTTCCGCAATCTCGGCTAGATCGGTGAGAAGCAGGAGTCGTCGTTAAGCATCGTACATGTGTGACTACCTCTGGCGGCGCCGTGATTTCGGCGCTAGGAGTTATCAGAGCCGTTGCACTTCATGACCTCGAGGTTAGCGTCAGGGCATCTTCTTCAACCATGTTCCCGGTGGTACGTTAACCGCGCTCGGTCTTCAAAGGTATGAATGTTACTTCATTACTAATAGATAGATCCTGGCATTAGGGTTTCGTTTGTAGGATTTTTTTTTTGTTTTCTGCCCTCGAACCCCAATAGTTGTCAACATCGAGTACACCATCATGCACATGAAGAGGAGCCAGAAGGCGATATCGAACCGGTGGGGTTTTATTCAGCCCGATGTCAAGGGGTTATGTGGATTCCTCGAGAGCGTGCATCAAAGACCCGATGACAGCTCCAACTTGGCCGATCAATTGGTGAAGACACTCGGAACTGTTCAAAAAGAGCAATAACGAGAAGGATTTCTACTACATGTATTTCTACACAAAGGTTGCCGACCAAGAGAAATGGAAGCTCATGCGATGGCAACTCAAGAAGGCTTCAATGGCAATGTGGGTTATGTGGGCACGCCTATGATGGCCTCTCTAGGATGCCCCATCAGTAACAAGAAGGCCTAGGCGGTTGTTGCAGCGTTTGAAGCATCAGATAGGGTGCAATTGCCGATCGACAAGTGCCTCGCCGAGGTCTCAACGATCTCGCTCCTTCGGCGCCAAGAAGTAGGGTAAAGGTGGGCCGATTTCATGCAGAAGATAAACATGAAGCTCGAGCTCTAGATGCCGAGAGTGGTGGTGAAGAAGAGTAACGAGGATTTTGCTCTCTTAACGGCTGACACATCGATGTATGATGATGAGGTGATGGCGGCGCATGACAAGATCCACAACAACATGGTGATGGAAATGGGCATCGGGGCTAGGTTGCCGCCAACACCACCGTCGAGAGCGGGGACGCCACCTCCAGAAGAGACATCGGCGCAAATCTCAATGGAATTGGCGGCAGAAGAGTTGACGTCCACCGTCAGTAGTATCGTACTATGTGTAATTTGGATAATGTAATATGTGGCCAGACTTGGCAGCGTTTTGGTGGTTAGAATTTTTAATGTCCTAGGCTTATTTGTGTTTTGATTCGAATTTGTAAAAAAGTATTGGGGAGAGGTGCGCCCGCCCCGCCCCAAAGGTGAGAATTGTGCCGACACTCTCCTGGCAATCGATTCGATGCTGTTGTCGGACGTCACTTGGGTCTCGACTCTCGCGGGTTGAGATGCTAACATACCACTAGGCTTGGCTGAAGAAGATAGATCGGCCTAATATAGAATCTTTCGGTAGGGAGTAAATGAATTTTCGTGCATATATATTTTGTACTAGTATCGTTTTGGCCCCAAATACCCCAATTACATTTATTGTGTGTTCAGTGTTGAAAGGTATATAGCGGAAACAGTATATATTGGGGCCGGGCTTCCCCCAACAAAATATTACATTTGTTGAGTCACAAAAGCCGAGGAGTTGAAATGTGAACCGTACGTCGGATGCTGCTAGCTCGTCTTCCTACCTAGGCTGGAGGTCGGAGATCGTGACGTCGTTCTCCGAGAAAGCGGGGGTAGGCAGCTGGCCGCTCGTCGCAGCATCATCCCGGGTGCTCTGCTGGTAACTGAATGTCGTCGGGTTCCCTCCGGCGCTAGGCTGCGTGAAGCAGAAGGCCGGCCTGGAGGGAATCCGCATAGCCATAGACGTGGAGTGGCTGTCGAGCATGAGGACAACCTCCGACGCATCCGGCCTGGCGCTCGGGTTCTCCTGGACGCACAGCAGCCCGATCTGCACGCAGTAGAGCGCCTCGTTCTCGGGGTAACGTCCCTCCAGGGAAGGATCCGCCAGCTCCTCGATGGAGCCTGCGCTCCACCTGTCCCACACCTGCATGCGGACATGGAATACGGTCCAGTGATTCAGCAGTTTTGTCTCTCGAGGTGGATGCATGCATGCTGGTGCGTCTATATGTATATGTATGTATGTCAGTGTCTATATGTTTTTGGAGTAGGTCAAAACAAAAACAAAAACATAAATCTTACGTAGCTGAGCAGAGATCTGGAGGCTGCGTCTTCGATTGACCTGTTGTTCCTCCGACCAGTCACAATCTCCAGCACGATGACCCCGAAGCTGTACATGTCCGACTTGGCAGAGACTTGGCCGCAGTAGGCGTACTCCGGGGACATGTATCCACTGCATGAATTATTAGTTCCGAAATAAAACAAAAGAAAAGATGGTCATACCATTTCTCATCGACATGTACGTACATTTGCAGAGGAAGTAGTCTATACTATTAAAAAGATTGGGACCGTTCGTCACCCCCTAGAAAATTTCCGTCTGTCTTGAAAAGACGCTTTTTCCCTGATAGTTTTAAGTATTTACCCACCCCTGCCACCGCCAGGTGAGACCTGTAACCCACCCGTTCCATGAAAAAAAACGCACGCCGCCCGCTCCACCCCCATCGACCCCGACCTCCTCCCCGCCGCCAGAGCTTCACGCTGCCTCACCTCCTCCCCTTCGCTCCTTCTGCCCCCGTCTAGACCACCTCCCCAAAATCTAAACCGGGCGCTCGGCTCTGAGGAGGTTGCTGAGGATGGCGGCGTCCATGGCGGCGAGAGAGGAGAAGAGCGGCCGACGCTCGCGGAACCAGTAGCGCGAGGAGGAGAAGCGGGCGGCCCTGTGGTGGCGAGGACGACGCCACCGACGGCGGGTCGAGGAGGAGGCGAGGTGCTGCCGGCCAACTGCCAACCAGCTGGAGGACGGCGTGTGGCATCGCATGCGTGCTTACGGGAGAGATAGAGGGCCCAGGGAGGGGAACGTCTGGGGTCCAAATCCCCATCCCGACGTAGCGACCCCTTACGGCCGTGGCACGCGACCCCTTCCGCTTCCCCTCCCTCTCTGGCGACCCCTTGTCGAGAGGAGGAAGGAGAACGACGCGGTCGGCGGCGGCCATGGCGGTTCGAGGAGGTTCTTGGAGAAGCAGGCGCCTGTGCGCGGCGGCGGGGTTGGTGGGCGTCTGGGTCGAGCGTTGAGGGGCCATGGCGGGTCGAGGAGGGGCCAGTCGATACGAGTCTGGAGCGAACGGCGACGGGGTTGGTGCATGTCGGGGTCAAGCTGGGAGAAGAAGGCGTAGGGAGTCGATGGCGTTTCTGCTGGTGGCGGCGGGGGCCTCGGTGCAAAAGACTAGGGAACTGGTGATCGAGCTGCTCTCGGATTTGGACAAGCTGCCTCGTGAATATTATCTCCGGTGCTTCACTACATTCTTCTTCAAATTTATTTGATTCAGTTTACTCCTTCGTGTACCAGGTTTGCATCATAGAGTTGGAGATTTAATAGTGCTCAAGGAACATCAGGCCATGAATATTCTTTGAGGAGGCTTCAGCAGTTTCGTTGATAGTTATTCTAGAGCTTTCATGTACCAGGTTTGCATAGAGGAATTGGAGTATTAAGTTGCAATCGGTGGTGATATTTCCTCGCCGACCAAGCACCCGCTGGAGAAAATTATGTATGTTGTACGCTCTGGCCTGGCACCGACTGTCTTTTAATTTAGTCACATATATTTATATGTTTGCTATATTTCACTTTAGATATTGTAGCAATACAACATTTCAAAAAATTAAAATATGGTTTATACTTTGGTGGGGGAAATTGTACAGATATAATAGGATTCAAGACCGAGCTACTCGTGTGCATGCCGTGGTCATGATAAGTGCCAAAAAAATGATGATTATCTTATAGATGCTGTAAATTGCATACGATTTATAAGAAAAACATATATATATTCCGTAGCAACGCACGGGCATTTATCTATAATATATACATGCATACAGAGGCGCAGACTTACAGCGTGCCGACATGACGTTTCGTTATATCGATCGACTGATCTCCACCGAAAGCCCTAGACAGGCCAAAGTCCGGGATCTTGGGGTTCATATCCAGGTCCAGTAGCACGTTGCTTGGCTTCAGGTCTCGGTGTATGATCTTCAGAGGAGACTCCTCGTGGAGATACAGAAGACCTCGAGCAATCCCGGAGATGATGTCGTTTCTTTTCGACCAGTCCAGTTGGCGCGCCTTCTCAGAACAACAACAACAACAACAACAACAACAACAACAGCAGCAGCAGCAAGCACCAGCAACAGCAACAACAACAACAACAACAACAACAACAACAACAACAACAACAACAACAACAACAACAACAACAACAACAACAGCAGCAGCAGCAGCAGCAGCAGCAGCAGCAGCAGCAGCAGCAGCAGCAGCAGCAGCAACAACAACAACAACAACAACAACAACAACAACAACAACAACAACAACAACAACAACAACAACAACAACAACAACAACAACAACAACAACAACAACAACAACAACAACAACAACAACAACTTTATTATTCCCTGGAATTAAACATGCAAGAGCTAACTAGCACAACATACAAATTTGTCGGCGTGTGCTATATCTGTAGTCTGTACTAAAGAAAAATCAGTTTGGGTGAAGAATTACCGAAAAGGATCGAGTCTAGGCTCCCTTTAGGCATGTATTCATACACCAACAGCTTCTCCTGGAAGCAAACACCGAGAATCTGCACCAGGTTTCTGTGCCTAAGTCTGTTAGCCAGCACTAGCTCATTTTTCAGCTCATTGAACCCTTGAGAAGAGTTCTCTGACAGCCTTTTGACGACTATTTCCTTTCCGTCCTGCATTTCTCCCTACGTACGTAGTAAAAGCAAGTTTGCTCTCGGTTAAATCAATTCACCGTTTCTCTCTCCAGTTAACATAGACAGTGAAGCAATACGTACCTTAAAAACTTCTCCGAATCCTCCCTCTCCGAGTTTATTTTGTATAGAGAAATTAGATGTCGCGGCTTTTAACACTTGCAGACTAAAACAGTCTAGGCCATCCACTGCATTATCTACAATTAGGAAAGAGTAAATTCCAGTTTTTACCCTATAGTTTGATAATTTTGACACTAATTACTCCATTTAACATTTTTTCATCCAAATTACCCAATTTAGTGAAAGTTTTGCCAACTTTTACCCCTTTTTACAGATTTTAGAGTGTTTCAGCAGGTGAGTCCATGCCATCTGATAAAAATGGTGTGACATGTCACCAATTTTCATCCACTCCCGCTTTTCGCCTGGTCTGTACACATTTTTTGAATACGAATATTTGCTGGTTGGTTACTACCTAACCTCGAACGGTCATGCAAATATTACATCGAAATATCACGATGTTGATTCACATAAGGAGATCACAGGAAAACACGTTGTGGAGTGATATCTGATATGGGACTTGGAGGTGGTCGCGTGCGATCTTCAGAGAGTGACCAATATGAAAATAGAAACCCCTTCTTATGCATTATTTACTGCAAGGGATCTTGATCTCTAAGTATATATTAGTAGTGCACGAACCGCTCCTAATTTCTTTCCTGGTCTCACGACTCTACACGCATCTTTTCTGATCCATGGATGCATGCAAAGGAAAAATGAATCGGCTTGTGCAATCAGGCCCGTTCCTATGTAAGGAAAGATATAGGAAAACCGGGACATGTCACACCGAGCAAACGGCATGGATCCACCCAAATGAACGCTCTAAAATATGTGCAAGGGGTAAAAATCGGCAAAACTTTCACTAAATGGGGTAATGAGGATGAAAAAATGTTGAATAGGGTATTTACTGTCAAAATTGTGAAACTAGGGGGTAATATTAGGAAAATACAATTCAACAATAGAATACTTGTTTTCTTTTTAGAGAAAAGGAGGAGCGCTCGCTCTCCGCCTTACATAATGAATAGCTTTCTCTTGAAAAGAGAAACACATAAAGTCGATATAGTAGGTTTACGCTCTTCCAACAACATCATGTCCCCACACATTAAGGATGCACAACACATTTGGAGTATAAAACTGCGGGGCTGGTGAGATAGGTACGAGTCAACTCAGGATTTATAGTAAAACAAAGATTATTGGATTAGATCGAAGGGGGGCAACTTACGTATATATGATACATGAGATTATTTCTTTCTGAAAGGAAAAATGTTCAATAATTTAATTCTTATAGAAGTGACACAACACATCATTGGCATTTTACACAACCCAAAAAAATTGCACGATCCAAATTAGATCTACAGTTACTGAACCCAAAAAAAAACTAATTCAACAACTATGTATAGTACTACTATATGATACTATGCATTGTGGAGATGATATCATATACTAGTATCATATGCATGATACTACTATACGATACTTCCCATTGTGACTAGTCTTACTCCGCTGAACATACACCCCTTGCACGCAACCATAGGCAATTTTTTTGGCTCCTAATCATATACATGCATGAGTCCCATATCATTTAAATACATGAGCCCCTTAGATACACTACTAAGAAACGAACCAGTACATTGTGAAATGCCTTATGTTACTTTCACTATGAGTAGTTTAAAGAAAAGACCCTATTCACGGTCTCCTTCCCATATTAAAAATCCAGAGGATGCTATAAATGGGGTTAGTTATGACAGCCTTACATGTCTATGACCAGTTCCTTCCGCAATATTTTTCGATTCAATATCACTCGCACTCTACTCTCCCCATCTGCCAATAAGCGTATTTCTAGATTTTATGCTTAGTCAAGTATTTCAAACTTTGATAAACTTTATAGGGATAAGTAGCAACATATATATATTATGCTAATTTAGTAATTAGTATTACTAGATCCATTTTGAAATCTAGTTTCGAATTTATATAAAGTTGACGGCATGTTTGTTGTTACTGACCTGTTCTATAAAGTTGATCAAATGTTAAAAAGTTTGGAGGGAGTATGATTCCTATGATCCGTGGGAAATATAACGTACCATGTTGTTCCTTGTTTGCCTTGATCTTTCTTCCCTGCCTGCAAACACAAACGAGCGAGACGAGTAGGACGAGGAGTGCTCCAACTGAAAGTGCGACTGCAAGGATGATGTACTCTGCTCTCCCCTTTCCTGCATGTTTTGAAGCGATTAAGTAGCACCGTCAGCATCTTTCACTGCACAGGCGAGCGCTAGCGCTAGCCTAGCTACTTAGTATTCACGGCGTGTTTGTTGGGCGGGCAAGATGGGCGGTGGTGCATCAGCACCCGGAGGTGTATACTTGAATCCGCAGGTGGCAGTTGAAGCTTCTCGCCACCCCTCCCTGATACCCCCAGCAGCACGTCGGCAGCTGCGGCACTGCCTCCTGCAAACACTTTTCGCACTCGGCGCCGCTGAGGTCCCTCATGCACTGCACCAGACCGTACATCGTCCCGTTGGGATGGCTACGGTTGTACACCGCCTCCCCGGTGGCGAACATGCTCGTCCTCGTCGACGCCGAGGCCGAGCCGTTGCCGCTGGCCGCCCGCGCCACGAGCCGCTTCATCAGCGCGTAGTACGTCTTCTCGTAGTTGTCCGGGTCGGCCACTCTGCGGCCGTCGTACAGAATCTCGTTTAGCTCGTCTTCCTCGAAGCTGTAGCCCGCTGTCGAGGCGTTGATGTCGGCGTAGGTGACGATGCACTTGTCGTAGAACCCCGTCGCGCGGCGGGTGGCGGGGTTGCAGCTCGCGATGAGGCCGATGGTCCCGGACTGCAGGTCAGCGAGGCACTGGGATTGCGAGGAGTCGCCACGGCAGATGCCGCGGACGAAGACTTGGTCGCGGCCGGTGCCCGAGGACAGGGAAGCGAATCCCGTGGGAGCCGCGGCGTCGGGGATCGAGGGCCAAGAGGAGCTTTTGGATGTTGTCGGCGAACGTGGTTCCGTTGGTGGTGCCGGACCTGGACGACGGTGTGGGTGATGGGGAGGGAGAAGAAGCAGGGGATAGCGCCACTCTTGACCCGCAGTGTATCCCCGCTTGGGAAGCTGCGAGGCTAACCGTGAGGAGGAGAAGCACCAGGGCGGGCGCTGGGGACACCAGCACGGACGGCGTCGTCGGCATGGCGATGTTCCGAGTAGCGCGCGAATGGCGGGGCTGCTCTCAGTACTGCTCACTCAGGATACTACTACTCCGTACTTGTACGTATTAGCCAGCTGCCCAGCTCGATGGGTAGCCAACGTGGGACACTCGATCGAGTGGTTGAGCTACAGCGTCTCACTATCCAGCTTGACCTATACTGTTGACCTTGACCTTTCTTCAACAAAATATCCTACTCTATGATACTGGTGGGTCTTTTTTCTCATGGAATTAGACCCGTCGGACCTGTCAACATAAATCTCAATAATGCTTCTAGGCAACAACAAAAAATCTCAATAATGCTCTCTGATTTTTCTTTCTTCAAATAACTCATCAAGCGTGCAGGACAACGAATGGTCACGAAAGTGATCAAGGAGCAACACTGGAACTCGGACCGTATCATCGGGAGGCGTGCGAGCTTATTGGTTGATACAGAGGGCGGGACTCATGCTACAGCAGATTCTTTTCAAAATAGGATGTATTATATGGTTTTTGGTTAAATTCAAGTTTTTAAAAGTTTGACTAACTATATATAGAAATTAATATTAGCTTGGCTTTGAGTGGACTCAAGCCTTGTAGCAACCCGAGCTCCTATTCATTGCAGAATCGCCTCGATCCTACCCCATGGACGAGCTCCGCGTCTCTGCCTAGCACCCCTCCCTATGTCTCTAGCCTCTCAGATGTGCTTTCCCCACCGTCGTCCTCTCCTAGCGAGCCACCACTCCCTAGCCACATCTTGTCGCAAGTTAGCCACGGTTTTCACGACCCGTCGCTCGCTCCTCATCGCCGCTTCTAGCCTCAAGTTTGATTGCGCTCTGGCAAAGCACTGGGACCCTGATGGACCCGATTGTGGATCTGTAGCGGGATTGGTAGGAGGGAATCAATCCTAAAGACAGGAAAGGGGCGGAGGCACTGCTAGGGAAGATGTGGAAGCAGCGGGCCAACACTTCACAGATATGACTTCATCGACGCGTCAGGCGTTGTCCCTGCCACCGACATAGAGACACGCGACAGTGGAGGAGGTTTTCAACAGATGGAGAATTCGAGAGTGGAGTTTGCGGGTGTAGAGCAATTCCACTGATCTTGTCATGAGAGCTCTAGCGTTCAAGGAAGCCATTGCGATAGTGATGCGCAATGTAGCATCATAGGGTGCACCGACACCGGAGAAAAGCGTGATGGTCATGGTGAAAAACAATCGGTCTGGACCCTCTCCCTCGCATTGCCACCTCTAGGGCGACGGGGGGAGCAAATCCTAGGGCCCCGCCGCCACCCCTCCCCCTTCCCCATCCCTCCTCGTCGCCCCAGAGACGGTCGCTGGATGGATGCGTGTCGCCAGTAAAGGGGGCGGCGGGGCTCGGGCTTCGGCGCCTGGGGCGGCCCGAAGAAATGCCGCGTCATGGCGATGGGCGGTTCGACCTCGTGGGTGCGCGAGGAGGTGCAGGGCGCGGCGGAGGAGCGGGTCGGCTCGTCCTGGCGGCGGTGCACGCGCGGCCTTGAGCAGCGGGGTCAGGTGTTGCCAGGAGCTCCTGGGCGTGGCTGGCCATGGCGGGTCGGCGACGGTGGGCCCCGGGAAGGGCCGATGAGGTGGGAGCTGTGGAGGGGCATGGTGCTGGCCCCTCCCAGGTCGGATATGGATCTCCAGGTCCGGGCCTAGGTGGCCTGGTATGCTCCTGCTGCTGTGTCCGGTCTGCTACCGCTTTGGCGGTGGAGGTCGATCCTTCCCACGCGGCAGCGGCGCCGTTGTCCCTTGTCTTTGGTGGGTTCCTCGCTCTGGCCAACCTCGTGGTGTTTGCCATGGTGATACGCCGATGAAGACGGCGAGACCGTTTTGGCGCATGTGTGGCGGACGGCAAGTTGGTGGAGTGCCAGATTAGTTGGGGTTTGGGTGTTTGGGGGGTCGGGAGAAATCCTTGCCGGCTAGGCTGGCTCCGGCGCGACGACATCTGCGGGGTGTTGTATTCCTTCTTGAAGGGCACCGGATGTACCCTCTTCTCACTCCCCTGCGTGTACTGGGAGAAATCCTAGGAGAAGTCCGGGCAGCAGCGTCGTCATCGTCGTCCTCCTTCTTGAAGGTGCTGCTTGGTACATGGAAATTCGGTGGCATAGGATCGTGGTGGGACTATTTCGGAGGGCGCAACGTTCGCGAGTCTTAGTCAGTGGTCGATCCGATGTTGTTGTGCATTTCTTTCTTTTTCTTTCTTTTGTATTTTATCTTGGGCTTTTGCTTGTGTTGTTCAGTCCCAACAGTGCTCGGTTTCCTTTGGGTGTTGTGATGTATGGCCCAGCAGCAGTCTCACATGTGTGCTTTATTTATAAAGCGGGGCGAAATCCTATTTCGAGAGAAAACAATCGGTCCTCGCAGCAAAATCTTGTTAAGTTGTCTCACGAACAATTGGATCAACTAATGATGAGAAATCCAAAGATAAATTCACTGCGAGTGCCCTCCGTGGAAGAGATGGATAGTTTCCAGGTGTGGGCCGATCAGAGGGATTTTTCTAGGAGGTAAAATAAGCAGGAGCTCGAATGATCCCGAAGGTGGACAAGATTCTGATTGGAGGGATTTTGTTAGGAGATAAAATTGTATATATCTCTCCACCACTGAAGCTGAATATGTGGCTGCTGCAAGTGCGTGCACTCAATTATTATGAATGAGGCAAACTTTAAAGGAATATGGTGTTAATTGCGACAAAGTGCCTCTTTTGTGTGATAATGAGAGTGCAATCAAAATTGCTTACAATCCGGTGCAGCACACAAGAACAAAGCGTATTGAGATTCGCAATCAGTTCATTTGGGATCATGTTGCTCATGGTGATATTGACTTATCTTTTGTGAGCACGAAGAAACAACTTGCTGCTATTTTCACGAAGCCACTTGATGAAGCAAGATTTTGTTACTTGAGAAATGAGCTAAATATCGTGGATTCAAGAAGCTTGACTTGATTACCCTTGCATACTCACTTATATATTCCTTTATTTGGTATAGGTGTGGGCATGAACATAGGGGGAGTGTGGTCCTAATTGATTGCGCTAACCCTCCCCCCATAATTCCAAAAGCAAGAAAAATCATTTCTCTTAATATCATTATGTGATATGTAAGTTTATTGATGAGTAGTAGTCTTGAACCCAAGATATATCTTCGCAGTGTCATACCATTCACTCCAACATGGTGGCTTTGGACATCGCCCTATTCCTTGAGAAGAGTTGGTTCCTTGTGAATCTTTTTGGATTTTCTTGCATATCTTGTGTTCTTATGGAAAACACACCCAATTTTGTTATTTATTTGATTTGACTTTTGCAACTTTGGGTGTGTAGTACCATCACAATTTGTATGTCTAAACCTAAGCTTTTATTTATCCCCGAGCCATCTATCTTGCACACAATTCTTTTGGTACACTTGCAAGGGTTTTGTTCAGGGTGTGCTGGCCTGAATCTGTGTATAACAGAAAATTCAGAGAGGGTCGGATTATCCGCCCCTACTGGGGGATGGATAATCCGCCCGGGGCGGTTTTTCGTCTCTTAAGGCTAGGGCGGCGGGGGGAAGAGCTCAAACAGAGTAGCGCTTCCACCCCGACCCCCTGCCTCTCCCTCAGCCGCCGTCGGCCAACCCGACCCTTCTCGGAGTTGTTTCGACCATCGGATTCTCCGGGCCTTCCCTGGATTTTATTCCCATCGTCTCCGAGTACCTTCTTCTCCGAGTTCCTCTTCCAATGAGTGAGGGTAACCACCCCCCCCCCCATTTTTCTCTTTTGTATGGAAGTTCTAATTTTGTTGTGGAAACTCGGGTTAGAGGTTGCCCTTTGTTCCCTATGCATGCTAGAAACTGTAGACTATCAACCCCTTTGCCCGATATGTGTCGATGCTATCAATCTGAAGTGATTCTGAAATTTTCACCAGGGCTGGATTATCCGCCCCTGGCTGGGCCGGATTATTCGTCCTGGAAGGTTTGCACCTAGTTAAGATTTTCTCAGATTATAGTATCATATATATTTGGTTTGTGGATTGTTTTCTACTATTTTTAGCAATCCTCCTAGACTTGTGTGTGTGTGCTTATCTACTTGATATCCATCTTACTGACTTCACAGGTAATTCTCGTGCTCCTCAGACATACAAGCGTTGTCCTCATGCTCGCTATTTCAGGCCTAATGAAGAAGGTGTTCTTGTTGACGAGGTTGAGTTGAGGAGGTAAAAGAGAGAGGCTGACAAGATGGATGAGCGAGCAAGGAAAGATAAGTGAACCTCGAAGAGGAAGGGCAAGCAGACGAGAGTCAACTATAAGGATATGGACATCATTGATATTCTTCTATCCATCATCGTGACTTGTATAACGAGGTTTCAATTGATGAGGAGCTTGGGGACGGTCGCTTCTGGTGTTCTCATCAAAGGTATATATTTTAACGACATTTACTCCACTTTGAAGATTCGCCCCATGCGCCCTTCGGATATGGATGAGGGCGAAGAGTAATCCACATCATGTTGATGCTCTGGCAGTGACTAAAAGGATGAGCATCGCACCATGAAGTGGATGGCATGTAGCACTTACCTCCAGGCTAATTTTACGCACATTCTCTCAGGTGCTTGATGAGTGCAGCAACACTTCGTTGGGAGACCCCAAGAGGAAGGTATGATGCAGTTCAGCAGGCAAGTTTCCCTCAGTAAGAAACCAAGGTTATCGAACCAGTAGGAGGAAGGAAACGCCCCAAAGGTGCTGAAAGCAACGCGGAGACCTACACAACACAAACTCAAGACTTTGCCCCAACGAATCAGTGAGGTTGTCAAGCTCACCGGTTTGCTGTAACAACGGATTAAACGTATGGTGTGGAAGGTAATGGTTTGTAGCAAGTAAACAAGTAACAGTGGAAGATGTATCAATGGTAAACATTGGACCGGGGTCCATAGTTCACTAGAGGTGCTCTCCTTAGATAAACAGCATGGCATGAAGGATAAACAAATTACAGCAGGGCAATTGATAGGAACTGAGCAAGGCATAACAGTACAATACCAGACAAAAAGATCCTATGAGATTCGATTGGGCAATACAACAATATACATAGACCGCCATCCAACTGCATCTATGACTAGAAGTCCACGTTCAGTTTATCATCCGAACCCCCTCCAGTATTAAGTTGCAAGCAATAGACAACTGCTTTAAACAAAGTGTGTAAGGTAAACAATCTACTTGTTCCATGAACAAGAGACCGTTGTTTTCTTCCTAGTAGCAACAACACATCTACAACCGAAGAGATTTCTGTCACTTCCCTTGGAAACTAAAGGCATGAACCCACTATCGAGCATAAATACCCCCTCTTGGAGTCACTAGCAAGTACTCGGCCAAGATAGCTACTAACAACAGAGAGCATGCAAGATCACAAACAACACAGACATGATAGTATCAAATAGACAAAACCATTAATCAATCTGACATAGTAATCTGAATATCCATCGGATCCCCACAAACAAAACATGCATGATTACAAATAGATTAGATCTTGATCATCAACGGAGCTCACAAGATCTATACATGAAAGCATAAGGAGGAGATACAACCATCTAGCTACTACATGGATGATTTCCCCTCCGGTAGGGTGTCGGGAAGAACTTTAGATCCCTCGATTTAGGGAGGGCGGTGACGGAGGCTATATAAGGTTTTATGGAGTTTTGATCGGGTACTTAGGGTTTTTGCATCGGGGGCTTCTTATAGGCGAAGAGGCGAGGCCGGGAGGCGACTAGGGGGCCACACCCAGCCTAGGCATGGGCCCACCCCAGGCCACGCCTAGGGGGGTTGGCCGCCCTGGTTTGCTTCTCCGTCTCGTCTTCTAGATTCGTGTCCCCCACGGTAAAATATTGACTTTGGCTTTTGTCCCGTCCAATTCCGAGAATATTAATTTTCTTTGTTTCTGGAACCAAAAACAGAAGAAAACAGGCAACTGGCACTGTGGCAACTTGTTAATAGGTTAGTTGTAGAAAAGATATAAAAGCACCTCAAAGTGTAGACAAAGCAAAGCAAAGTATATACTAAACAAGCATGGAGCATCAAAAATTATAGATACGTTTCCGACGTATCAAGCATCTCCAAGCTTAAATCCTGCTCTTCCTCGAGTAGGTAAGTGATAAAAATAATATTTTCTTAGGTGACATGCACCATCAAAACCAAGATCAAACCATTTGCAAGCATTGAAAGCTAGGATCAAAGAACTCTAAACATGTGCATGAAAGATGGAGTTCTAACAATAGGACATAGTAACTATGCATGCAACATGAAAGGCTACAAACAAAGATCATGAATAACATGCATTGAAAAACATTTGTTTGTTTCACATACAAAAAACATGGCATAGTGGAAATCAGCTTGTCCCTCATTGAGTAGCAAATAAATGCATAGGACACCTTCAAACTTCACAAGGGTGACTAGAAACAATTAGCACAAGAACAAGTAATATCACAATATGCATCAATCAATAAGTTTTGGGACATTGCACACAGAATGTCAACTATGCTCTCTTAATGGTGCCTAAAGGTAGAAGGTGGAGACTCAAATAATGGTGGAAGAAAGACCCTTTGTAAAGGAAGCAGGGATTTCAAGTTTCAAAAAGAGCTTCCAAAAATTATGGTACTTGTTAGCTTTCAGCCCTCATTGCCCCTATCATAAGCATCTTGAAGCGATTAAGGTTAAAGTGAACAAACTATGGAGTATAAACTTGACAAAGTATAAGTTGGCAATCTCAAGTCCCTTGAATACGAGGGCCACACCTCATGCTACTCAACTTCAGTCACCTATAAGTTCTTGTCATTGTAAGTACATGCATATCATAGAGAACCGCCAACGGGGTACCCCTAGCACATGGTACAGGAGCTATCCCATAACCAAAATGACAAGGCAAGTAGACAATAAGCATCTCAGCGATCTTTTTATTTACTATATGCATAGCTTTTTATTGAGGATGCTTCATAGATAGCTCACTATGGTGATGCTGCAAGTTTCCATCATGATTAGGCATGGCTTAGGCTAGCGGCCCAGGCATTTCTCTAACACAAAATACATACTCCATGAACTTTCAAGTTCCCTCTTTATTTCACACCGGTGATATCCATAGACAAAAGAGCATGATATCAACTGAGTACAAATTACAAGTGCAATGTTTAAAACGTTCCCCCTGATAGCACGGTTCTGCTAATTCCAACATATAAGTGCAAGCATATACAACATAGACGACACAATGGTTCAAGTTTATTAGGGGAAAAGAATATCAAGTGTGACATCAAGTTTGTGAGGGCTTTAATCACTAAGTTTTCACATAACAAAAATACTTTTTAAGTGAAAGATAGATGAAAACAAGAATATACTTGGAATGGTGTAATCACACCATGCATGGGAGTTTATAGTGGACGCTTTGGAATAACTTGGTTTCTTGGGAGTTGTAAGCATGAGTAGAGCTTACTCATACAAGTGGAGGCTAGAAAAAGACTAGGAGCAACCAACTAAGAGAGCATAATGGCCATAATCATGTAGAGCAACAAAGCATTAATAATCAAAGCATAGAATGGTACTACAAGTCAAGGACTAAATGATCATAGAGGCTATGGTGACTTGTCATAGTCATAACATGGTGTGAGCATGTGCCAAGTCAACCCAAACAAAGCATCAAAGGAGAATACCACAATACTATGCTTTTGTATTCTAAAACAACGCATAATTTATTCAAGGCACACTAAGCAATCCCAATTGTTTGGAACAAGACATGCTACGCAATAATCACTAAGCATAAGGTCAAAACAACACCTAGCATGTCATGCTAAATTCTAAATCACAGTCAATGCAAGCTCCTCTTGCACTTCAAGCAAGAACTTACTACTCCTTTACAACACCAAGCAACTTATTTCCAGCACTTCAAGAAAACTAAACAATCTAAGCAAAGCAAACGAAAACTAAGATGCTCCAAGAACAACACACCAGTGCATGAAACAATAAAAACGAAGTGTCTAGACAGACCTGAGCTTTTTATTGATGAAGCAAGGCATCCCCAAGATTTTACGCTTGTACCTCTTGGATATTTCTTGGGGTGACACCGGGGTGGCATCCCCAAGATTGAGCTTTTATCCATTCTTCATCTCATTGCATCATTCTCTCTCTACATCTAAATTTTTTCCTTCATACAAAACTTCACACAATCTTCATTAGCAACATTAGTGTATTCAAAAGATATTAGACCTTAGGCAAATCATTGGAACAACAAGACTTTTCACTAAAAACACAAGCTACTGTAGCAACTCCCTCAAAAAGCTCAAGTCCCCAGAAGAGAACTCAAAAAAGGAATCAATAAGAAGCAAATGCAAATAATGGCAGAAATTTGTCAAAACAGACCAGCAGGTAGAAACTGATTTTTTCAAACATCTTATATTTCTCAAATAAAAAAGTGTTGAACTAACGAAAGTTCGCTAACATATTGGGGGATTTATTCATAAATTTTCAGATCAATCCGAGTTACAGAGACTTCTCACGATTTTTTTTCATGGAGGACAAAAATCTGTTTCGGGACAGAAACTCCCCAAATCTCACTTCCCTCTATTAGAGGTAATTCTTGGCACAAAAAGCAAACAAAATGGATAAGGATAGGTCATTACTGAAGTAATAACTTCCAAGACTCAAGAAAACTCTTGGGTTATTGCCTACACCATTCTTCCTCTCCTTATCCTTAAAGAAAAGTACTTGTTAGGAGATAATCCAAGAGTTTTATTGAGTCTTGAAAGTTATTACTTCAGTAATGACCTCTCCTTATACTTTTTTTTGTTTTGTGTGCCAAGAATGACCTCTAATGAGAGGGAAGTAAGATTTGGGGAGTTGCTGTCCCGAAACAGATTTCTGTCCTCCACCATAAAAATTCGTAAGGAGTCTCTGTAAGTCGGATTGAGCTGAAAATTTACGAATAAATCCCCCAGTATGTTAGATAACTTTATTTAGTTAAACAATTTTTTATTTGAGCAACATAAGAGTTATGAAAAAATTGGTTTCTACCTGCTGGTCTGTTTTGACAGATTTCTGCCATTATTTGCATTTGCTTCTTATTGATTCCTTTTTGAGTTCTCTTTTGGGGAATTGAGATTTTTGAAGGATTTGCTACAGTAGCTTGTATTTTTAGTGAAAGTTTTGCTGTTCCAAAGCTAAACCCAAAGGTCTATTATCTTTTGTATACACTAATGTTGCTAATGAAGAATTGTGTGAAGTTTTGTATGAAGGAAAAATTTCAGGTGTAGAGAGAGAATGATGTAATGAGATGAAGAATGGACAAAAGCTCAAGCTTGGCGATGCCACCATGGTGTCACCCCAAGAAATATTCAAGAGTTACAAGCGTCTTGGGCATCCCCTTCTTCATCAATAAAAAGCTCAGGTCTTTCTAGACACCTTGTTTTTATTGTTTCATGCATTGTTGTGTTGTTCTTGGAGCATCTTAGTTTTCGTTTTTGGTTTTCGTTTGCTTAGCTTGCTTGAGTAAGTTGGTTGGTTACACCACACTTCTTTTGGAGAGAGACACACTCTGTTTCCATTCCCTAGAACACTCTAGTTTTCACTCTTATTGTTCTGTGAGTGTTCTCTTTTGCTAGCACTGTGTTTAGCCTTAGTTTTCTTGTGCTTATTGCTTAGAACTTTTTAGTTATTCTTTGTGGAGTTGTGAGACATTATCACTAATCTTTATTGATTATTATCTTTGTGAGTTGTTTCAAATAAGTTGATTGGTGTTGGAAAAGAGTAGGAAGCTTCATGCTTGAGTGGTACAAAAGTGAGCTTGTTTTGACTGTGACTTATACTTTATCATGTCATGCTAGTGTTGTTTTGACTTTATGCTTAGTGATTATTGATGTAGCATGAATTGTTCCAAACAACTGGGATTGCTTAATGTGCCTTGAAAGAATCATGCGTTGTTTTAGCATACAAAAGCATAGTATTGCGGTATTATCCTTTGATGCTTTGTTTGGTTTGACTTGGAACATGCTCACACCATCTTATGACTATGAACAAGTCACCATAACCTCTATGATCATTTATTCCTTGACTTGTAGTACCACTCTATGCTTTGATTAGTAATGTTTTATTGCTCTGCATGATTATGGCCATTATTGCTCTCTTAGTTGGTTGCTCCCAGTCTTTTGCTAGCCTCCACTTGTATGAGTAAGCTCTAATCATGCTTCCAACTCCCAAGAAACCAAGTTATTCCAAAGTGTCCACTATAAATTCCTAAGCATGGTGTGTTACACCATTCCAAGTATATTCTTGTTTTCAGCTATCTTCCAATTAAAAACAATTTTGTTATGTGAAAACTTAGTGATTAAAGCCCTTACAAACTTGATGGCACACTTTATATTCTCTGCCCCTAATAAACTAGAACCATTGTGTCGTCTATGTTGTATATGCTTGTACTTATACGTTGGAATTAGCAGAACCGTGCTATCATGGGGAACGTTTTCAACATTGCACTTGTACTTTTGTACTCAGTTGATATCATGCTATTTTGTCTATGGATTTCACCAGTGTGAAATAAAAAGGGAAGTTGTAAGTCCATGGAGTTTTTATTATGTGTTAGAGAAACGCATGGGCCGCTAGCCTAATCCATGCCTAATCATGGTGGAAACTTGCAGCATCACCATAATGAGCTATCTATGAAGCATCCTCAATAAAAATTTATGCATATAGTAAATAAAAAGATGGCTGAGATACTCATTGTCCGTTTGCCTTGTCATTTTGGTTATGGGATAGCTCCTGTACCATGTGCAAGGGGTACCCCGTTGGCGGTTCTCTATGATATGCATGTACTTACAATGACAAGAACTTACAGGTGACTGAAGCTAAGTAGCATGAGGTGTGGCCCTCGTATTCAAGGGACTTGAGATTGCCAACTTATACTTTGTCAAGCATATTTAATCACTTCAAGATGCTTATGATAGGGGCAATGAGGGCTGAAAGCTAACAAGTACCATAATTTTTGGAAGCTCTTTTTGAAACTTGAAATCCTTGCTTCCCTTTGTGAAGGTCCTTTCTTACACTATTATTGAGTCTCCACCTTCTACCATTAGGCACCATTAAGAGAGCTAGTTTCCATTCTCTGTGCAGTGTCCCAAAGCTTATTGATTGATGCATATTGTGATATTACTTGTTCTTGTGCTATTTTTTTCTAGTCACCCTTATAAACTTTGAAGGTGTCCTATGCATCTATTTGCTACTCCATGAGGGACAAGCTGATTGCCACTATGCCATGTTTTCTGTATGTGAAACAAACAAACGTTTTTTAATGCATGTTATTCATGATCTTTGTTTGTAGCCTTTCATGTTGCATGCATAGTTATTATGTCCTATTGTTAGAACTCCATCTTTCATGCACATGTTTAGAGTTCTTTGTTCCCTTCTTTCAATGCTTGCAAATGGTTTGATCCCGATTTTGATGGTGCATGTCACCTCAAAAATTATTCTTTTTATCACTTACCTACTCGAGGACGAGCAGGAGTTAAGCTTGGGGATGCTTGATACGTCGGAAACGTATCTATAATTTTTTATGTTCCATGATTGTTTAGTATCTACTTTGCTTTGTCTACACTTTGAGGTGTTTTTATATCTTTTTTGGAACTAACCTATTAATAAGTTGCCACAGTGCATGTTGCCTGTTTTCTTCTGTTTTTGGTTCCAGAAAGGCAGAAAATCAATATTCTAGGAATTGGATGGGACAAAAGCCAAAGTCATTATTTTTCCCGGAGCAACACGAAACCACGAAGCATAGCCGGAGGGGGGCCACAGGGTGGCCGCACCCCCCCTAGGCGCAGGCAAGCCCTGGAGGCGCCTACAGGGGTGTGGGCCCACTGGACCTCCACCGACCTTGCCTCCTTTGCCTATAAGAAGCCTCCGAGCCAAAAACCCTAAATCATCCAGAAGAAACCCACGAAAACCTCTGCTATGCCGCCGCCACCGAAGGGGAGATTCGAGGGACAGAAAGTCTCTGTTCCGGCACCTTGCCGGGATGGGGAAGTGCCCTTGGAGCCATCTCCATCGATCTCCATCGCCATCTTCATCACCATTGCTGATTACCATGATGAGGAGGGAGTAGTTATTCCTCAGGGCTAAGGGCTCTACTGGTAGCTATGTGTTCATCTCTGTCTCTATGCATGATCTTGTTGTGGTCATGAGCTTTGTAATTAAGTAGATCTACCTTGCTACTCAAGTGCTTCATTAGATCTCTGCTCTCACCATGTGTGTGAAAGTGACAGCGTGCACGCCATGGTGACATTTAGGTTTGAGTCTACATAAATACTCTTTGTGCTTTAATAGATCTATGCTTTTCCCCACGTGTGAGAAAGTGACAGCGTGCATACCGTGTGTGGCACTTTGGCTAGATTGAATATTTGTTATGAGTTATATTTGGAGTTGGATGTCTTTATAAAATTGTGGTGTTTGTTGGAACCATCTAGCGCTCAAGGTGACAATGTGGGGTTATCTAGATTAGGAAAAGCGGACTTTGAGGTGTGCTGTTATAGCCCTACCTTGGATTAGAGTGTCCAACCGGAGAGTAGTTAAGAGTAGTATCATGAAGAGAGGATATTTATATGAGAGATTGTTCACTAGTAAAAGTATGATCCCTAGGCCTTGTTTCTAAGCATTGAAACACCGTTTGCTACTAGATCTGTTGCATGTTTGCTTGCTTTAGTCTTCCTCCACGTCAGAAGCTCTTTTCTGGCACCGTTACCACTTGTATTTCACTATCTCTTCACCGAACTAGTGCACCTATATTGGGTGAGTTGGGGACACAAGAGACTTCCTGTATCTTGATTGCAGGGTTGCTTGAGAGGGATACCTTTGACCACTTCCTCCCTGAGTTCGATAAACCTTGGGTGATCCACTTAAGGGAAACTTGCTGTTGTTCTACAAACCTCTACACTTGGAGGCCCAACAACTGTCTACAAGAATAGAAGTGCGTAGAAATCATTCACTATAGGTGCTCTCCTTAGATAAAAAACATGGCATGAAGGGTAAACAAATTACAGCAGGGCAATTGACAGGAACTAAGCAAGGCAAAACAATGCAATACCAAACAAAAAATCCTATGAGATTCGATTGGGCAATACAACAATATACATAGACTGCCATCCAACCGCATCTATGACTAGAATTCCACCTTCATGTTATCATCCGAACCCCCTCCAGTATTAAGTTGCAAGCAACAGACAACTGCTTTAAGCAAAGTGTGTAAGGTAAACAATCCACTTGTTCCATAAACAATAGACCGTTGTTTTCTCCCTAGTAGCAACAGCACATCTACAACCGAAGAGATTTATGTCACTTCCCTTGGAAACTAGAGGCATGAACCCACTATCGAGCATAAATACCCCCTCTTGGGGTCACTAGCAACTACTTGGCCAAGATAGCTACTAACAACAGAGAGCATGCAAGATCACAAAAAAAAGACATGATAGTATCAAATAGACAAAACCATTAATCAGTCTGACATAGTAATCTCAATATCCATCGGATCCCCGCAAACACGACATGAATGATTACAAATACATTAGATCTTGATCATGAACGGAGCTCACAAGATCTATACATGAAAGCATAAGGAGCAGATACAACCATCTAGCTACTACATGGACCCATAGTCCAAGGTGGAACTACTCACGCATCATACCGCAGAGAAGGCCTCCGGGACGATTTCCCCTCCGGCAGGGTGCCGAGAAGAACTTCAGATCCCCCCAAGCTAGGGACGACGATGACGATGGCTACAGAAGGTTTCGTGGAGTTTTGATCGGGTACTTAGGGTTTCTGCATCGGGGGCTTCTTATAGGCGAAGATGCGAGGCCGGGAGGCGACCAGGGGGGCCACACCCTGCCCAGGCGCGGGCCCACCCCTAGTCGCGCCTAGGGGTGGGTGGCCGTCCTGGTTTGCTTCTCCGTCTCGTCTTCTGGATTCGTGTCCCCCACGGTAAAATATTGACTTTGGCTTTTGTCCCGTCCAATTCCGAGAATATTGATTTTCTCCCTTTCTGGAACCAAAATGTAAGAAAATGTGCAATTGGCAAGTTGTTCATAGGTTAGTTCCAGAAAAGATATAAAAACACCTCAAAGTGTGACAAAGCAAAGCAAAGTAGATACTAAACAAGCATGGAGCATAAAAAATTATAGATACGTTTCCAACGTATCAGTGCTTGGTTTCCCTTTTAATGGTCGATATTCTTCTTGTGGACATCGCTTCGTCACTCCTATCAAGCCCAACAAGGACACATTGCTCTCTCCCTGCCTTGATATCAATGGTGTCGTTGGCAAGGTCTCTGGTCTCTCTCCTCTATATGCATAGCTAGTGAGTCTTTTTCATTACATCATCACTCCTAGTAGGGGCAACAATGATAGTATTCGTGGTCACCTCGTACAGCTGCTTGCCTTTGCTCATGAGTGTGCCACTAACGAAGAACAGTCTGTGGGTTACAAGCTAGATGTTATGGATTTTATCTACCATGAGATGACTGATGCTATGTTTAACCGGCTTTCCATTCACTATGCTCCCTTCATCATGATTCTCATCAAGCATATGCTCCCTCATGAGGATTTCAGGGCCACCTTGATGGTGAACACAAGGTGAAGAAGATCTACAACAAGTCAAGGAATAACTCTCATCCCTCTTCAACTCCAGAGTCATTCATGAGAGATGCTAGGACTAGTGGGCGAAGGCCCCCTGTACTGTATGTTGCCCGTGAGGTGAATCAACTAAATTGGTTCCAGCAGAACATTCTATGCATGGGGGTAGACACTCACAAGGGGCAGTATGAGGCTCACCGCCAGCGCCATGACATGGCTCATACCCAGCATGTCATTCTCTACCATGTGTCTGGGGCACCAGGCCACCCTCCTAATCCATCAGCTCCCACTCCGTATGCTCAGTGGAATTCTTATGGAATCAACTATGGTGAGCTAGAGCGTCACTTGTTCCCTGCCTGGCGAGTGAACCTACCCCTCCGGCTGCTGCCGCTGATGATGACGATGAGCAGGAGTATGACCAGGAGGAAGAGGACGAGGAGTATGATGAGGAGTGATATCTTGGGGCGTTAGCATCGCTCTTCTTCCTTTTTGGCGTTTCAATGCCAAAGGGGGATAAGTAGTTCTATTAGGATGTCATGAATTTGCATGGGTCGAGCACAAGCATTTGCCATTTTTATTGTTTTCTTTATCGTTGCTTGTGCCCATTTAGCGTTGAACTTATTTGCTATTTCGCTTGTGGTTGTCTGAGACTATGGTTTTATCTCAGTATCTCTAGAATTATCAATATGGATTTATCTCTATGGAAGTATGGATTCATTTATATGCTATGGAATTCCGGTATTATCTCTATGGATGCATACAAATGGTTATATGCTTCGAAGTCCCAATAAGTGATTATCTATCTCTATATTATTGAGGACTTCATTTTTCGGTGGTATGATGACTTCGTCTAACTCATCATTTGTTTGTAGTTTCCAACTCATGAGAAGTCTTGTACCTTATTGTGTGCATTTATATTCAAATGCAATTTCTTTACTATGCACACATTTAGGGGGAGCCTTTTCATTCTTGGATTGATGTTGTTAGTAGGGCATTATTGCAAATCCCAGTATTGTCATCTAACACCAAAAATGAGGAGATTGAAATAATGATCTCTAGTGTTTTTTGTGTTAGATAATAATACCAAGGATTATTTAATGTGTGTTGAGTGCTGCAGTTAATTGTCCATTCAAAAGCAGCCAGATAGAGTTTTGGGGGCGGATTATCCGCCCCTGCCAAGGGCCAGATTATCTGACCTTGGCTTGATCGACAAAGGGAGCCAAGGCGCGTCACACGATATGGGGGCGGACTTTCCCTCAGATTATTCGTCCAGGGCCAGAGTTTATGTCCGGACCGGATAATCCTCACCTCAAGGGGGCCAGATAATCCGCCCCCAGGAATATTTCCAAAGGCAGCCAAGGCACGTCACACGGTATAGGGGCGGATTTTTCCCCGGGGAAATCCAATTCTGGGGCAGAGTTTTGCCTCGACCGGATAATCCGGCCCCCACTTAGGCCGGATAATCCGGCTCCAAAAATCTCCAATGGCTAAGTTTTGACACGGGATGTAAATAGCCCAATTTCTCCTCCTGTCAGATCTCTTGATTCATATGAAAAATTGATGTACTATTCCTCAAGTCCCAACTCGAGATCTACATCTTCATCCACCCAAAGGCTCCGATCTTTGGGGAATCGAATGAGGAGACTTCAATCTTCATTCCCGGGCTTAAAATGGTTGACAACATTTCAAAAACACTTGCATTGTACTGCGATAATGAACCCGCAATTTTCTATACGAGTAACAATAATTCAAGTGTTGTTGCCAAGCACATTGACATAAAGTATCATGTTATGAAAGATATTATCCAGGAGCATACTATTGATGTTAAGCATATTAGTACTACTCGTATGCTTGCGGATCTGCTAACAAAAGACTTACGACCCAGTATATTTCGTGAGCATGTTCCGTCATGGGACTACTGTAAGCATTGTGATTCTGGAATAAAGGGACCACTGCAAAGAACCACTCCTATTAAGTAAAATGTTATCCATTTCAAAATAGGTTGGTATGCCATAAGTGTTGATGTTTAACAACATTTCATTGATTGTTACAACGTCTCACTTTGGTGTATTATTCCTATGAAGAATGGGAAAATAAAGTTAAACCTAACGATCAAGGAGGAGAATGTTGTTGTTGATTTGTCACGTTTAACAGAGGCAAAAGACATAGTCAATAAACAGATAAGTTCAATTAACATTAAGTAAAAGGGGGCTCACCAAAACCAACGAGATGGGCACCTCGTACGCTACCTTACGTGCCCTGATCGGGGGCACCAAAACCAACCGATGGCTCTAGGTCCCCTGTCGCCTGCGCCATATAAAGGTAGGGAGGCTAGCAGCGATCGCTCCCTCTGGTTTTCGATCTCCCCTAACTCGTCCCCCACATCCCCAAAAACCTACAGATCTAGGGAGGCGTAGCAGCGACGGGAAGGACAGCCTACACCCTGCCGGTGCCAGGGCAGTCCCACCGAAGACCGGAGGGTATCCGTACCTCACCAAGTCCTCTACTTCGATAATTGATCAAGCCTGCATTAATCAGACAGCAATGGCCTCTTCCTCGACTCCAGCACCGACGCCGAGTAAAGATCCAATCTATCTCCTCTTATTTATGACCATTAGGTGTTCTAGATGTTGTTCATGCATGATCTTATGCAGCTACCATGGTTTTAACCTAACACCGTCATGTTGTCTGCAACATACGACAAGGCCCGGATGAAGATGGACCGACCTTCAATTAGAACAGAAAGTATAGGTTCCCCAGTAAAGTGTATATCATTTTTTTCCGCTACATCCTGTATCATTTGGTGATTTTGCCCCCAATTAAATTTATCTGTTGTTCAATGTTGAAAACGGTATTATAGTGGAAAAACAGTTTCGGGCCTTCCAAAAACACTTGGTGCTGTGTGCTGTTGCTCTTCAAACCAAAGTCCACGAGTTGAAATGGAATCTTTATGCGGTATTTCACTAGTTCGGTAATTACTCAGATTCGGTAACGTGAAAGGTTGTTGCTTTGGCTAAGCGTAAAATGTGTACAACCCTCTATTTTTTCCCCTTCCAGTACATTTTAAGCTGCGTTGCAACTTTGCCGGTTTCTATACAAGACACACGGCGGAGTCACCTTCACATCGCTGTCAGCCATCGGGTTTCACAAGAAAGGGCGATCACATGCACATGGCCTTATTTACTTGATGATCAAATTCTGGCATTTTCGAGTACTTGGAGCAACAAACATGGACTGTGTATTTGCAGTTGGCATGGTATGCTAGCTCGTGCCCACTCTCCATCTTAATCAATGACATATTGATATGTGATCAGCATAAGCATTATCTTTACTATTAATTTCAAAAGCGTGGTGAATGCCTGGTGTCACACTTCAAGATATTACAAGAAAATGCCACCTCTACTTTTTTGTTGGTTCAACTCGCATGTTGCCACCACACTCAATTGTTTTAACAAACTAACTAACAACACCAACAAAGGAGGATGGAGTTTGTTACCCCGCGCTATATTTTGAAGAACTTTCTCTCACTCATCTGACATGCCCGTAGATAGTGTGGAATTTGTTTGTTAGTTATATCCTGCATGGGAGTTTGTTATTCAGAAACAATCCAGTGGAGTACGTGTCGCTCCTTGTATATGTATAGCTAATCCTACGCCAGTTGTGGCTGTGTAAGTCCGGTTTTTGTCTTACGTCCTCTTCTTATCTGAATTTAGCATTGACAGAAATACTCCTCTGGTGTCTCAACAAACTAAACAAAAAAATAACAACTTCCGCTAGACATATCAATTCAAAAAATATACCATTATTTCGATCTTCGTCTTCATCAAGCTGTTCCAAAAAAATACGCTACCCGTGTCTCAAAAACGAAATTGGCATGCAGCCCTCGACCTGAGCGAGACAACTCCCCGCTGGACACATAGATGAGTTCTTCATCATCTGTTGTCGTGCGATGCAACCAACAAGCAAGCCAAGACCCACCCGCCCCGTCCTCTTTCAACCAGTCTCGTCACGCCACGTACGCACCCACCTACCGGTCCCCGGACCTTCACCAACCTCTACTAAAGCCGAGCAGGTCAAAGTCGTGCGGGCGCACGTGCCCGCAACCGCCACCAGACGAAATCAGCGACCGATTAAGCAGTTGTGTACGCCTTGCCAGTGCTATCCTCCTCAATCGCCCGCCTTGCCAATGCTATCCTCCTTAATCGACGGCATGGCGCGCTCCTACTGCGGCTACCCGGGCATGGCCATCCTCTGCGACGCCACCACCACCAACGCCATGCTCCGCCTCGCCGAGGGCACGAACTACACCATCCTCGCCATCGATTACACCAACAACACAATCACCGTCGCCGACGCCAACGTGGTCGCCGCCCACAACGACTGCCCAAGAGTTCGACACAACGTGACCATCCCGTCCGAGGCGTGGCTCAACTTCTCGGCCACAGGCAACAACACCATCTCCTTCTTCATCGACTGCAACCTCACCGGCACCACGGACCCTCTGCCGCCGGACATCATCCAGATCAACTGCACCAGTTTCACGCAAGAAGGGCGATTGCCATCTTTCCTGGCGCCACAGCTCGGCGTGCCGGACGAGGACTGGTTCCGCGTGTTCAACGGGATGTACGTGGCGCCTGTGTTGACGGAGTGGCTCGCGAGCACGGAGTACAGCGCGTGGCTGGGGAGCAGGGTACGGCGAGGTGCTCCGATAAGGGTTCCGACTCAGCTAGGACCCGAGCGTCGGCCATGCTACGAGTGCGAGGTGTCCAAGGGCAGTGCGGGTACGACCAGGCCAGCGGGTTCCTCGGCTTCCTCTGCCCGACGGCAGCGTGCGCGACCCAGGCTGCCTTGCTTTGCTTGAACTGCAGCCTGCTTTGTCCCCTGCGACGGGGGAGCTGACCGATCGCCGGTCACTGTTGGCGGCCCATCGGTTTCTTTCATTTCTAGACCCGTTCCGGTCGTTTGCCACCAAACCGTTATGTATTCCGATGGGTGACGTCGTGCGAGAAACGATCGAGTTAGTTTGCCTCCACCAAATGCGCCTAGGACAGTTGACTTCAACCTCGCCGCACCTAGGCAGAAAATTTCCTCTGCTCGAGCCATTAGACAGGAGAGACAAACACAACCGAATTCTCCTGCTGACACGCGGTGACACCACCACGCCATTGTTCCCAGAAACACAACTGAATTCTCCTGGATCGATCTACCATCCTCGCTTGACCCGTGGCAATGGACCATGACCATTGCAAAGAACACTGCACACTATGCTAGCGGTGAATGGTTCTTTCCTGTAGCTGATTGCTTGTATACGAAAGTTGGCTTTGTATAGCAAATAATTAGGTTAGGTATTTTGAAATTCTGAACAATTTTGAACTTCAGTTTATAACAAACACAAATTTAATACAACAAAAACACAGTGAACACAAATTCAGTGTACAAAATCAATGGACGGTAAGAAAAACACAACAGAAATGCACTCATAATTCAGTTTAGATGTCACATTGCACTAAAAATTCATTTTTACATAAAACAGTGTACTGAATTTCAGTTAACATGCATGTATACAAGACGTTGAAAATTTAAATTTTAGACATGCACGGCAGACTAGAATTCAGGCAAGGGAGGGGACATGCAGTATGGATATAGCAAATGATTTGGTATGAACCTGATGTACTCAATAGAAACTTTTATCTTCCAATGCTCTGTCTTGTTCTGAAGATGGCGTGCTCCACGTCGAGCCGTGTATCGTTTAATTTGGATGTATTGTACTATGGATTGTGTTGTTCGTTAGCATAAAAGTTAAGATAAATATGAAATTGTATCAATGGACAAACACACAGATGATAAATATTGACAAATGTAAAGAAATAGTAATAACAACATTCACACTTGAGATGTTCAAACGAGTATCTATATTATCGTCCCTTCGGAAGTGAAATTCTTCATGACATAAAAATATCCGGTAAAAATAAACCGACTTCAGTACACATTCATAAACAATTTTTTCGATGATCACAATTATTTCAACTTGTCATCTTTTCTTAATAGCTAGCTTGAAGCGGTAAGTGACGAGATTGCCTTACCGCCTTCATATAGGTATGCTAAAGTATAAGAATAATGCTAAGGATAAAAGAGATTAGATAGAGAATTGGTTTTTATCGATCTACGAATAGAGACCACATGTCGTGTGACTTTTTTTAACTTTAGAATAAATTTTTTATTTTTTTTATTCCGTAGCAGCGCACGGGCATTCAGCTAGTCATCATTATTTTTGGAAAGGGTCGAAAAAAACGCGCTCGCTTCCTCCCGTGCCGTCCCCGCTCGGGCGGCACCGGAGGCCAACCCTAGCCGCCGCCGAGGGTCGCCCCGCCCTCCCCTCTCTCCCCCGCCTCCGTCGGAGGACACAGCCGGGCAAAGCTCGCGCCGCCGACGATGGGGGCGGGGCCTCTCTCTCCCGTGAGGCCTCGTCGGGAGGGGCGTCGGTCTGGGCGGCGGCGGAGCTCCTCGACTGCGTGGCGGCGGGTGGCGGCGCAGGGAGGGCGCGTCGTGTTGGTGCTGAGGGCACGCGGTGGCGGCTGCAGCAGGTGGGAGGACGCCCATGCCCGCGGTTGCGCGTGGAGACAGGGCCCGATCTGGGCCTGTGCGGGCCGCGGCTTCAGGGGCGATGGCGGCGCGGGGAGCTTCTGCACCGGCGTGCTGCGTGGATGCTGCTGCGGAGATGGTCAGCCGGCATGGGGGGCCTCCTCCCCTGAGCCCATGTTGGCTGGCAGCATGCCCGGTGGTGGCCAACACCCTTGGCGGTGCCGGCGGCCAACCAGGCTGCGGCGGCGGCTGGGTTCTCACCGTCCAACCCTCGTTTTTCAGTGGTGGTGAGACGACGATCAACCCCCCTGCTCCATCGACGACATTTTTGGCTCTCCTCTTGCGGGTGGTGTGTCCAAGGCGGCTCCTTGTTGCGTGTCCGGTGATGTTGGGGTTGGTGGCACGGCCGGGGAGAAATCCCTGCGTGATGCTGGCGGCGGCGACGCCCGTGGGCGCCGTTACCTTCTTGGAGGCGTCGTCATGGCGCTGCCAGTGCTTCCCCACCTCGAACACCGGGGCACACCCTAGACCCGACTTAAGGATCGGGCGGCGGCGGCACAGCTGTGTCGTTCCCTCCTTGGGGGCGTCGCCTTGGTGGTTCTTGGAGTCCTCAGCGTGCTAGTTGGAGTTTGGTCTTGACTGCTGCCTAGAGCTTGGGCTTTCGGGGTGCTATGTACATCGTCGATGGCCCTTCCTCGTCGACGCCTCCTCCAGTCGGGCTCGGTCCCGCCGTTCGCTCTCCAACCTTAGGCGCTATGGGCGAACGGTGCGTTGGCCTGTGCCTTCCTTGAGTTGGATCGGTCTTGTGTAGTTCCTTTCTTCGGTTGTGACGCGGCCTAGAAGCTCGGTGTGCCATCCCCTCGCCATGTTTGGTTGGAGATGGTTCAAGGAGGGTCTTTGTCGTGTGGTTGTTAGCGCGTGTGTTACCAGGAGATAGATAGATAGAGTTTGAGTTTGTTACTCTACCTGAAATCGGTCTCATCCAGATTATAAGGATGAGATCTATCTCCTAGTTTTCCTCTGAGTCTTGTTGTAACGACAATGTAATCTCTTGAGGCCCTGCCTCTATGTTAACACGCATCGAGCCGAGCTCCAAGGCATCGTTCCCAGAACACCTCGAGCGATCATATGGTATCAGAGCCCTTTTCTTCCTAAAACACATCTATGTGTCTCGCCTCTCCCACTGCTGCCGCCATGACCAACCCCCTTGCCGGCATCGCCATTGGAGAGAAGTTGACGAGGACAAACTACCTCGTTTGGCAATCCCAAGTACTGCCTCCCATCCGCGGAGCCCGGCTGACAAGCTTCATCGAAGAAGATGCCGCGCCCCCGCCAGAGACCATCACCGTGGAGAAAGATGGCAAGGCGGCCAAGGAGGAGAACCCCGCATATCACGCGTGGGTAGCGACAGACCAGCAGGTACTATCGTTTTTATTGAGCTCTTTATCTCCTGATATACTTGTCTCCATGATTGGCATGGATACGGCTGTGGAAGTATGGATGGAAATCAAGGCCATGTTCGCTGCTCAATCAAGAACGCGGGTGTCAAACCTGTGTGTTGCTCTCGCCAAGACAAGGAAGGAAGACATGACGACGGCGCAATTCTTCACCAAGATGAAGAGCCTCGCCGACGAACTTGCTGCAGCAGGTCGGCCGATTGATGAGGAGGAGATCGTGGAATATCTCCTTGCCGGCCTCGACGACACCTACAACCCTCTCTTTGCCGCCATCGGAGTTCATGGCGGTGAGGGCCTCACCGCAAGTGAGCTCTATGGACACGTCTGCGCCTACGACAACCGCATCGCCCTCCTCACCGATGGCGTCGGTGGGGGATCCTCCGTCAACTCTGCACAACGTGGCCGAGGAGGGCCACGAGGACTGGTTACCGTGGAGGACGTCGTGGTGGCCGTGGTGGCTATGTCCATGGCAACCGCGGCAATGGACGTCAGCAACGCGGCGGCGGTGGCCGTCGTGGAGGAGGCAGGGGCGGCAAGGACCGCGACTACCCAACCTGCCAGATCTGCGGGAAGCCCGGGCATGAAGCTCGGAACTGCTGGCACCGCTACTCCGACGATGAAGACGAAGAGGAGGAGAAGGGCGCCAATGCGGTGTCCTATGGGGTGGACACAAACTGGTACAGTGATACCGGTGCCACCGACCACATCACCGGTGAGCTCAGCAAGCTCACCATGAAGGAGAAGTATCATGGCCGCGAACAGATTCATGCGGCAAATGGACAAGGTATGAGCATTAGTCATGTTGGTCATGCAACTGTTAATACCCCCTCTCAAAAATTACATCTTAAAAATGTTCTTCATGTACCACATGCCACAAAAAATCTCGTCTCTATTCATAAATTCACTCTTGACAACAATGTCTTTCTTGAATTTCACCCTTGGTGTTTTTTTGTTAAGGATCAGGCCACGAAGAAAATTATTCTTAAAGGTCGATGCACGCGAGGTCTCTACCCTTTGATATCTTCGTCTCCAATCAAGAATAAACAAGTTTTTAGTGTCACCAAGCCTTCAGCTTCTCGGTGGCATAGTCGTTTAGGTCATCCATCTTTTCGTATTGTTCAGCAAATTGTTAGCAATCATGAACTTCCATGTTCTAGTAATCCATCTAGTGTTGAGTCTATTTGTGATTCATGCCAAAGAGCAAAAAGTCATCAATTACCTTATGTGCGTTCCACCAGTGTATCTACCTTTCCCCTCCAACTTGTGTTTTCTGATGTTTGGGGCCCTGCACCGAGTTCTGTAGGAAGATACACCTACTATGTAAGTTTCATCGATGATATAGCAAGTTTGTGTGGATCTATCTTCTAAAGAAAAAATCCGATGTTTTTCAAATCTTTCACAACTTCCAGCAATTTGTTGAGCGTCAATTTGATAGGAAAATTCTTGCTTTGCAATCTGATTGGGGAGGAGAATACGAAAAACTCAATTCCTTTTTTCAAAAAATAGGCATTGAACACCATGTGTCTTGTCCACATGCTCACCAACCAAATGGATCAGCTGAACGCAAGCACCGCCATATTGTAGAAGTTGGGCTTGCTCTCCTCACAAATGCATCCATGCCACTAAAATTTTGGGATGAAGCCTTTTTGACAGCTACCTATCTCATCAATATGTTACCCTCCAAAATCATTGATCATGCCACACCCATGGAGCTTCTTCTTAAAAAAACACCTGATTATGCCTCACTTTGTACTTTTGGCTGTGCATGCTGGCCACATCTTAGACCATATAACAAAAGAAAACTTGCGTTTCGATCTAAACAATGTGTTTTTCTTGGCTATAGTCCCATGCACAAAGGTGTAAAGTGTCTTGATGTCAATTCTGGTAGAGTATATATTTCTCGCGATGTTGTCTTTGATGAGTCCATATTTCCCTTTGCTCAACTTCACCCTAATGCTGGCTCCCTTCTTCGTCGCGAAATTCTCCTTCTACCTGACATGCTCCAAAATTCATCGGTGTTATCTCATGAGGGGGAAAAACATTGCACTGATCTAACACCTAATAGCTCTATAATTCCTGGCACTTTGAGTTGTTCTTCTCAGGCACAGCAAGCAGCAGGCGAAAACGGTACAGAAAATGACGCAGAAATGAGGCATAACGGAGCTGTACAAAATATTGTACATGATCAAGACCATGGCAGCTGGAACGAGGAAAATCAACCTCGGATCACGAGCGCAACCTCGGACCCCAGTGAATCTCCGTCGGGATCTGCGGCCGCGTCACCCTCGTCCCGCCGCGGTCCAGCTCCGAGCCAATCTAGCCCCGCCACGTCGCGTCGGCCTGCAGCAGCAGCGCGGGCGAATCCAGCTTCGACCACGCGCGGTCCAACTCCGCACCAACCCGGCTCCGCCACGTTGCGCGGGCCGGCAGCTCCGACCGCATGCGAGCGTCGCGATGACAGGCAACGCCAGGAGTCATATGACGTGGGACCCACACGCGAAAGCGACCCGTCCACGTCCCGTTCACACGGCGGCCCGCGCGAATCTTCATCGGGATCTGCCGGATCAGGTGCAGGAGGATCTTCTGCGACCTCCTCTCCTGTGACCCAGCCTGCGGCAGCTCACAGAACAAGATCAAAAACGGGTAATGCTAAACCAAAGCAATTTACTGATGGTACAGTACGTTATAGTTTATCTTGTTCATCCAGTGAACCTGCAAACTTGAAAATAGCTCTAGCAAATGCACATTGGAAACATGCAATGGATGATGAGTATAGGGCATTAATTGATAACAAAACATGGCACCTAGTACCACCTCAACAAGGGACAAATCTTATAGATTGTAAATGAGTTTATAGGATTAAGAGGAAACTGATGGAACAATTGATAGATACAAAGCTAGATTAGTAGCTAAAGGGTTTAAACAAAGGTATGGAATAGATTATGAAGATACCTTTAGTCCTATTGTAAAAGCTGCTACTATTAGACTTGTTCTAGCTATTTCAGTTTCACAAGGATGGAGTCTGAGGCAACTAGATGTGAAGAATGCGTTTCTTCATGGCGTTCTGGAAGAAGAGGTATACATGAAACAGCCACCTGGTTATGAGGATCCTCGTGCACCTTCTCATGTGTGCAAACTGGACAAGTCATTATATGGACTTAAACAAGCTCCAAGGGCATGGTTCGCTAAACTGAGCTCCAAATTACAAGAGCTTGGTTTTCTGGCATCAAAGGCAGATACATCATTATTCATATACAATAAGTCAGGTATCATAATTATGTGCTAGTATATGTTGATGATATCATTGTCACTAGCTCCTCCAACAAGGCCATCACATCACTCCTTCAAGATCTTGGTTCAGCTTTTGCTCCGAAGGATCTTGGTGACTTGCATTTCTTCTTGGGAATTGAGGTAAAACCATTTAATCAAGGCATTGTATTAACTCAAGAAAAGTATGCTCTAGATTTGCTTGGCAGAGTTGGGATGAAGAAGTGTAAACAATTCTCTACACCACTGTCAACATCAGAAAAACTTTCAGTCACAGGAGGAGAACTTCTAGGGCCAGAAGATAGCACAAGATACAGAAGTATTGTTGGAGCACTACAGTACCTGACTCTTACACGGCCAGATATTTCTTTCTCTGTCAACAAGGTATGCCAGTTTCTTCATGCTCCAACCACTGTTCACTAGACAGCTGTAAAAAGACTATTGAGATATGTCAGTGGAACAGTAGGTATTGGTCTAACATTCAGAAGATCTCCATCTACTTTAGTAAGTGCTTTCTCAGATGCTGATTGGGCAGGATGTGTAGATGATAGGAGATCCACAGGAGGTTTTGCTGTATTTTTTGGACCTAACTTGATTTCTTGGAGTGCTAGAAAACAGGCAACTGTCTCCAGGTCAAGCACAGAGGCAGAATATAATCTCTAGCAAATGCTACAGCTGAAGTCATCTGGATAGAATCTCTCCTTGGAGAACTTGGAGTTCCCAAGAAACAAGTTTCTTGCTTGTGGTGTGACAATATGGGTGCAACCTATCTCTCAGTCAATCCTATATTTCATGCAAGAACGAAGCATATAGAAATAGACTTTCATTTTGTAAGAGAAAGAGTAGCAAACAAACAACTAGAGATCAGATTTATTTCCTCTAAAGATCAGGTGGCCGATGGCTTTACAAAAGCATTACCAGCTCAGTTGTTCGAAGAATTCAAGAACAATCTTAACCTCAAGAGAGTTACGATTGAGGAGGAGTGTTAGCGCGTGTGTTACCAAGAGATAGATAGATAGAGTTTGAGTTTGTTACTCTACCTGAAATCGGTCTCATCCAGATTATAAGGATGAGATCTATCTCCTAGTTTTCCTTTGAGTCTTGTTGTAACGACAATGTAATCTCTCGAGGCCCTGCCTCTATAGTAACACGCATCGAGCCGAGCTCCAAGGCATCGTTCCCAGAACACCTCGAGCGATCATAGTGGTTGGTGTGGTTGTGTTGTAGCCGTGTGGCGTTGTGTTTGTATCGTATAGCCTTTTGGCGTTGTATCGGCCGTCTTGGCCTCTTCTTCTATGAATCCGATACACCTCCCAGGTGTATCCTTGAAAAAAGCATTATCATTTTTCCCTTCTTCAGAGTTTATGGAGAACATGAGAACACACATGAGTAGAATAGCTGCTTGATTCAGGTTCGCAGAACACATTTTTAACTCTAGACTGTAATCGAATGAAAACATGAGAACACAAAACGAGTAGTCGAAGGGAAGTCGTCAATCAATCAGGAACTGAACTGCTGAGCGTGGCTCTGTATACATGATGAACTGAACTCTCTTGACCCTTCCCCTTGATTTGCAGCAGCGTTGGCTTGCTAAAGACCTGCTTCATTTTGCATCCCACAAGCGCCCCAGATTAGATTTTTCTCAGCAATCAGATGACAGACTGATTGACAACGGTCATGAATGTAGATGCGGAAACAGGAACGAACCTAGTGCCGCTGCTGCCGCGGCGACAGGTGCTGCAACAGCTACGAGCGGCAGCAAGACGAAAATTGCTACATCCAGAGATTCGCCTGCAGGGCAGGCATCGACGACGACGACGCACGCGCTTAATTAGAGAGCTAAGAACCGGCCATGAATGATCTTGCAAGACAGAGTTACTGGAAAGAGAAGAAGCACTCACTCAGCCATGTCACCGCACGCACCGGCGGAACCTTCGTCTCGACCCGCAGGAAGCAGCCGTACCCGAGGACGTCGGCCACGCGCACGTGCCAGCCGTCGAGGCCCCAGGAGCACGTCGGCACCCGCCGCGCCGCATCGCCCAGGCACCGTGCGCACTCCGCCGCGCGGTCCCGGTCCCGCGCGCACTGCGCCACCACGCGCACCTTGGTCTCCACCCTGGCCACGTCCGGAAACACGCGCACCGTGTTCTCCGGGGTGACCCTGCTCCTCGCCAGAGCGGCCGCGTGCCTGAATTCCTGCGCCCCGAAGGCCTCCGCGGCGCCTCCCCGCGCCATGGACTGCGCGAGCGCGACGAGCCTCCGCGTGTCGAGGCAGTTGGGGTCTCCTCCCGGGTCTTCGCCGGCGAAGACGACCTTCCGGAAGGCGTCCTCGCGCGCGGAGGAGGCGTTGGCGTCGGAGTAGGCCACGAAGCAGCCCTCGCCTCTCCAGACGCCACCGCGGCGGCTCGCGCCGAGGCAGCTGTCGGTGAGGTTCTTGGCGGCCGCGGCGAGGCACACTCGGCAGTCCTTCTCCACGTCGAAGCCGAGGCAGATGCCGCGGACGAAGGCGCTGCGGTCGTCGGAATGGAGGGAGGCGAATCCTGGCGTCGCGGCCGTGGCGGCGGCGGGCAGGGCGGCGAGGAGCGGGAGGACCTTCTCGCGGAAGCCGCCGCTGCTCTTCCCGGCTGATGATGGCGGGGCGCAGTCGACCACAGCGTAGCTGGTCGCGACGCGCACCTCGACGGTATCTTTGTGAACGGCTATGCCCAGCACTGCGACGACGATTAAGGCGAAATAGGCGACCGCGGCGACCGAGCAGAACGCGCAGGCCGCCGCCATGGATTGTTTCGCGCGTTCCTTTGCTATCTACTAACTTTTCTTTCCCCCTTCGTAAGCCCTGTGCCGCTCTTTGCACATGGATGAACCAGCGCCGCCTGCTAGGCGTGCTGGCATTTACTCATCTAGTCCCGTGGGCTTTCGCCACCGTCCAAACATACAATTGCCAATTTGATAGAAATTCATTCTGCAAAGTGACGTTCAAAACAGCATGTTAACTGGTGTTTTCGTTAACATACGAGAATTTTTCAGACATGGTTTGTCTAAAAATATTTTGACATTACTAGATTAAAGATAGTGTCCTTCTCCATGACCCCCACGTCGCCCTCCCCTGGCGACATGGGGGAACCCTAGCCGCCGCCGGACCTTGAGCCCCCCTCGCTCCTCCCCCACACTACCGTCGCCAGAGAGGCGTCGGCAAAGCCGTGCACAGCCCCAAGAAGGTGGGGGCGGGGTGGTTTCTTTTCCTCCGTGCACGGTGCGGACGACGGAGGGGCATCGTCTCGTAGTTGCCTACGGACAAGGGTTCAGTGAAGGGGGCTTGATGTTGGGTAGCTATACAAGTTCCAAGGGTGAAGTTTGGCAAAGATGATGCCTCAAGCTGAGGTCGGGTCGCGGATGATCTTTGATAATCGGTTTTTCCGGCGTGTCCAATGGGTTCTTCTGCTTCGCTGTGTTGCCGTGGAGTCAGAGCTGCGGTGGAGCGTGTCCAGGCGGCGACGATGACCGGCCGCCGATGGTCTCTGCAGGTACTAGGTCGGCTTATGATCTCCCTTGTGAAGCTCGTCGTCTGAGTCGGAGTTGTCTCTCCTTGGCGCGTGTGGCCAATTGATGGCATAGTCCGACATGGTTTCCGGCACCGTCTGTGAGGCTCTGTTTTGGAATTCGCTGGTAAGTCGGACCCGCCGGCTTGTTTTGAAATTCGCTGGTAAGTCGGACCCGCTGGCTCGCGAAGGAGTGAAGATGATGAGCTTAGTGGTTGTGGTGGTGTGTCCAATGTGGCCATGTTTCGTGACGATATTGGTGCATTTGTATGGGTTTTCGATCGGTTCCCCTGCAAATGAATCGGTAAATTCTCTTCGACTTTTTAAATAAAAATGAGGCAAAATTATCCGTTTTGTTCAAAAAAGATAGTGTCGCTCTAACTTGTGGATAATTTATACAAGACACCATTAGATTTCACCGATATGCATAAATACAAATAAGCGTGGATGATATTACTAAAATAGTTAAAATGCAATAAGCCCTCGAAGAAGGAACAAACATCGGTAGATTTGTCAACTACGCTATCCTTTTTTTAGAGAGAAAAGTGTTTCCCTCGATCTCGTTAACAAAACCACCAGTCCACCACAACGCATGCAGGCGTCCTGAGTATTTTGTAAACTCAAAACTTATTACAACAGAGAGCTAATAAAGCAACAGAGAATAGTAAGAAAAGCTACAGCTACCTATTTTTGCTCTGGGTATCAGCTCCCTTAGGGCATGTACAATGCTAGAGAAGGCATGCCTTCTCTTAGCTCTCCACATCATTTAGAGAAGACACAATATATAACTTGTACAATGCATTATCTCTTATTGCTATCTCTAGCAATTAATAGAATTAACTATTTTTAGTAAAAAAATGGTTGACTAAGAGAAGGCATATGGTACAATGGAGAAAAATAGTCTTCTCTTATTGCTAAGAGATCATCCCTTAGCTAAGGGAAGACAACCCTCTCTCTCTTGTTTCTCTCTCCTCCAACTAAGCAAAAATCCAACGTGGCGAGCATAAGGGAAGGCTGACGTCACCGCATTGTACGTGCCCTTACCTCGCTAGAAGCCTAACACGTTCTCCCCTCTTTATTCTCCCTGTCACCCATCTTTGATCTTCAGGACCCACGGCGTCCAACTTCATTTTGCGTTGAAAACCTCGATCACCACCTTTCCAGCATCTTAGCGCACATCATGAGATTGTGCTTTGCGTGGCTTTTCACCCGCAACAAACTCTATGTTTGAATCCAATAGAAAATATTAAAAAGTACTGCTATAGGTTCATTCGGCCATTTACCTTAAAACATGTCAAATTTCTAGCTTTCCAAATCTTCCAGAGAACAGCGTCAACACCTACAATAACCAACTCTCTCTCTTTTTCACAAACTTCCTCAACCACGCATTGGTACATTGTGAAACATCTACCAAAGCAGCCGCCAAGCCTTCCACTCGATACTTTGTTTGCTATTTGAGTCTCTACCAAGCAAAGAATCGACGGCGCACACTCCTTCGCGAGATCGCTAAATCGGAGTAATTGTATAATATCGCCTATGCAGATTTTAATACAAGTCAATTGACAATTCATGCAAAAAAAAAACACAGTTGACTATATTCCACACATATCTAGCTAAAGGGCGGTGCAGGAAACAAGTGATCAATAGTTTCATTTTTTCCACAAAAAAGACATTTCCCTCACATCTCCCCCCTATGTGTAGCAAAACACCTCTTGTCAGAATGCTTTTCTTCAGCACCAACCAGGTGAAAATTTTCACACGAAGGGGGAATTTTATCATACACGTAAATTTGTAAGGAATTGTCTCGCTAAATTTCATAGCAAGTTAGAAAGATTTGACTAAAAAGATGCCTGCCGTAGTCAATTTCTAAACTAACTTGTCAGGTGCATCCGTTAAAACCACACTCCCAATTTCTTGATGCAATTTACCCCAACACTCCCACGAGAACTCTACCAAATCTCAAGAAGCCAAAACCCTATTCACACAACTCTCTCACCATGATATTTTTGCTCATTGAAACATTGAAAAGTCTTGGATATTTACAGGAAAACAAAATTCCCCAAACCAATGGTCATACCAGAAGCTAGTTTTGTTTCCTTTTCCTACCTAAATTCGATAACTTCTCCAAAATAAACTTTTTGACCTCCATCAGCCCTTGCCAAAAAAAATGGGAATCACCATTTTTCATAGTGTCTTGTCCTAGTATTTTATGTTGTAGGTATTTTTTGGTGAGCAAATTCTGCAAAAGGCCAAATTCATTAGAGAGTTTCCATAGCGATTTGGACAGAAGTGCTATTTTCATGATGTCTAGATCTAAGATGCCCATACCTCCTACATCTTTAGGTCAACATGTTAGGGTAATAGACTTGTTGTATTACCAGAGGGCCAAAGGCCACAATATATAGTACATGTACAGGTGTAAATATACAGGAAACCCCCTAACACACGGGAAAACTATAATATACAAATATATACTCTAACACCACCCCCCTCCCCCCTCAAACTCATGGTGGATCCACAACACTGAGTTTGGAGAGTAAGAAGTCATGCTGCGCTCGAGTTTGTGCCTTTGCAAAGAAATCCGCCAACTGCAAATCTGAAGGCACATAATAAAGCGCAGCAACCTGATCCTGCACCTGAGCACGTGTATAAAAAACATCAACACCAATATGCTTGGTCAGCTCATACTTGACCGGATCACGTGCAATACTGATAGCACCTGTACTGTCAGACAAGAGTGGAGTGGGTGTCATAACAGAGACCCCAAAATCTGCAAGCAACCACCGTAACCAGGTCACCTCAACAATCAACAAAGCCATAGCCCGCAGCTCAGCCTCAACACTCGAACGGGAAACCGCTACCCGTTTCTTCGTCTTCCAAGAAACAAGCGAACCACCAAGAAACACACAGTAAGCAGAAAGTGAACGACGATCCGTAGGATCACTCGCCCACGTAGCATCCGAGTAGCACTGGAGCTGGAGAGAGCTGGAACTAGGAAAGAAAAGGCGACGAGTGATCGTGCCACGAAGATAACGAAGGACACGGAGGAGATGACTGTAGTGAACGGTGGTAGGAGCTGAGACAAACTGACTCAGAATATGAACAGGATAAGAGATATCAGGACGAGTGACAGCAAGATAAACAAGACTCCCAACAAGATGGCGATAACGCGTGGGATCAGGAAGAGGATCACCATCAGTAGGACGAAGCTTAACATTAAGCTCCATAGGAGTCTCAACAGTGCGTTCATCCCCAAGAGCAGCACGAGCAAGAAGATCCTGAATATACTTTTCCTGAGAGATAGAAAAGCCATCAGAAGTGGAGGAGACCTCAATCCCAAGAAAATAGCGAAGAGGACCAAGATCAGTCATAAGAAACTGATCACGAAGATGAGCCTTGACAAAGGCAATATACTCAGGATCATCACCAGAAATGATCATATCATCAACATAGAGAAGAAGAAGAGTGCGTCCACGAGGAGAAGTGTGAACAAATAGTGCTGGATCATGAAAACTAGGAGAGAAACCAGCAGCAGTCACCACAGAGGCAAAGCGCTCAAACCAGGCACGAGGGGCCTGTTTCAGGCCATAAAGGGAACGTCGAAGACGACAAACCATCCCATCGGGAACAGAATACCCAGGAGGAGGCTGCATGTAAACCTCCTCACTCAACTCGCCATTAAGAAAAGCGTTTTGAACATCAAGCTGGCACACAGACCAGCGTCGAACAGAAGCAACAGCAAGAAGAGTACGCACAGTGGTCATATGAGCCATATTGGCAAAAGTCTCATCATAGTCACGGCCGTGCTCCTACTGAAAGCCACGAGCCACAAGACTCGCTTTATAGCGCTCAAGAGATCCATCAGAGCGGGTCTTAATTTTATAGACCCACTTACACGTGATAGGACGAACACCAGAAGGGGTAGAAACAAGATCCCAGGTACCAGTGCGCTCAAGCGCAGCGATCTCCTCAGCCATGGCAAGCTGCCATTCAGGATGACGCTCGGCATCCCGATAAGAAGTCGGCTTGGAGACGACAGAGAGACCATACTGACCAGGAGAGTAACGGTCTGGAGCACGACGCTGACGAACAGGCCGTGAAGAGGGAAGCTCATCGGCGGAAGACGACTCATCAGAAGAAGAGGAAGAAGGAACAGCAGAGGAAGGGTTCGAAGCCGAAGAACGAGGTGGAGAAGAAACTAGGGGAGAACGAGGAGAACTAGGGGAACTAGACGGAGGAGAGGATGGCGCCGAAATCGAAGGGGCGCATCAGAAGTAAGAGGTGGAGACGAAGGGACAGTAGGAGGTGCATCAGGAAAAAGAAGAAAAGAGATATCATCCACCAGGTAAGTACCAGAGGTGGGGCGAGGATAGAAGGGACGCGTCTCATCAAACGTGACATCACGAGAGATGCGCATCCGACGACCAACGGGATCCCAATAGCGATAGCCCTTATGCTCATCACTGTATCCGAGAAAAACACACTCAACAGACTGAGCGGACAGTTTGGTGCGTTCGTGAGGAGGTAGAAGGACATAGGAAACGCAACCAAATAAACGAAGAGTCGAATAGTCAGGAGAGCTACCAGAGAGACGCTCGAGAGGAATACCACCTTGAAGGGAAGCAGAAGGCTGAATGTTAATGAGGTAAGTCGACGTAGCGACAACCTCATCCCAGAAATGCGGCGGAAGAGAGGAAGCAATCATCATAGCACGGGTAGTTTCAAGAATATGACGATGCTTACGCTCGGCGACACCATTTTGAGCATGGGCGCCGGGACACGAGAACTAAGCGAGGGTGCCCTGCTCAGCAAGGACACCACGCAGGTGCTGGGAGATATACTCTCCTGCAGAATCAGCACGAAACACACGAATAGGCATGGAATACTGAGTACGAACCATGGCCACAAAACGCTGATAAATAGAGAGCACCTCACTGCGAGAGCGCATAAAAAACAACCAGGTGTACCGTGAAAAATTATCAATGAATAAAATATAGTATTGATGGCCCCCTTTGGAAGCAAAGGGAGCCGGACCCCAAACATCTGAATGAACTAAATCAAAAGTTCGCTGAGATACAGACACACTAGTAGGATAGGGAAGCTGAATCTGTTTGCCTAACCTACAACCCAGACACGAATGTAAAGACACATCTCCTGAGACAGACCCTAGAAGACCACGACGAACTAAGGACGATAAACGGGAGCCACAGAGGTGACCCAGCCGATGATGCCACTGCTGAAAAGAGCCAGTGACAGAAGCAGCAACCGCAGAAGAACTAGTAGATGAAGTGTCAGTGGATGGAACGCGAAACCAGTCTAACTCCCATAGCCTCGGAGACTCAAGACTGCGAGGACCATCTCCAACCAGGGCCTGGGTACGGCGGTCCTGAACCGCACAAGAATCAGCGTCAAGAATGACACAACAACCAGAATCAGTAAGCTGACTAGCAGAGAAAAGGTTCATTAAGACTAGGAACATAAGAAACGTCAGGAACATATAAATATGAAGTAGAAAGAGTGCCTCGACTAGAAACAGGAAGAGAGGTACCATCAGCCATGATAACACGGATATGAGAAATAAGAGAACGAAGAGCAGAAAGAATAGAGGACGCAGAAGTCATATGAAAAGAAGCTCCAGAAACCAGATACCACGGGGATGACGTACCTGACTGTGTAGAAGGTGCTGGTCGCGCGGTGCCAGAAGATCTAGGCACAGAACCAGCAGTACCCGACGAGGAAGATCCTGTAGCAGTGAGTAGACCACGAAGAATGTCATGATCAGACAGTGCAACAACAGAAGACCCTGAAGAACCAGCCTGCCTACGAGCATGGTACTGCTGACGTAAGCTAGGATCCCTCCTCCAACAGCTAGAGACATCGTGGCCAGGCTTGCCACAATAGGCACAGGGAGGACGAGGAGGTGTTGTCATACCACAAGGCTGCTGAGGCTGACTCTGGCCCTGGACCAGAGGAGTAGAGAGTATCGGTGGTACTGGAGACCTCAATGAAGCCGACGGCACAGGAGGACCATGAGCAGCAAGTACGGAGGGAACCTCAAGAAGACCAGCACCACAAAGATGAGTCTCCTCAGCACGAAGCTCAGACAGTACCTCAGAGAGCAGAACACGACCACGGGCAAGCAGCTGGGCACGGCACGGCTCAAACTCCTTACGGAGCCGCGACAAGAACTCAAAAACACGCTGAAACTCCAGATCCGCACGCACAGTCAGACAGCATGGACAGGTGGCACACACAGCTGTACGAAGAGAATCAAGCTGACGCCAAATAGCAAAGACTGAGTATAGAACTCATCAATGAGAGTCACCCGATGAAGAGCATGCTCTGGTGAACCACAGACATAAGAGCATCCCAGACGGGCCGATAAGCTGGCGAAGAAAAACCCAGCGAAAGTGTATGGGAAGACCCATGAACTCAACAAAGACATCGAGGCGTAGATCTTGGAAGTGAGAACAGCAACATCACGAGCATCCTCATCTATCCACTGAGTGTAGTCAGTCAGATCCTGAGGAGCATCGGGGGCAAGGGCAATAGGCGACATAGGAGCAGCGGGGCGCGGCGGACAGGAGACCTCGCTAGAAAGCACACCCCAAAGACGAAGACCGCGCATGTGGACGCGCATAAAGGCAACGAAATCAGGATAATTCGCGCCATCAAAAATCACCGGACAGCTAGGAATCACAAGATAGCCCGACGAGGAAGACATTTTTTTTTTGCTCTTTTTTTTGACGAAAATCAGATCAGATCAGATCTGATCTGATCCGCAACATGCAGCAATAGCCGCGGCGGATGGGGTTGACAGGCCGGGCGGCGTCCGGGAGGCGGCGGCGGCCGGGCGATTTCCTGGAAGCGGCCGGGAGGCGGCGGTGGCCGGGCGACGACGGGCGGTGACGGCGATGCATGTCGGGCGGCGGGCGGGCGGACGGCGGCAATGACCGAGACGGGCAAGCTCGCAGGAGGCGAGGGAGAGGCAACGGCGGCGGCTGCGAGAAGAGGAGCTACCTTACAGCTCTGATACCATGTTAGGGTAATAGACTTGTTGTATTACCAGAGGGCCAAAGGCCACAATATATAGTACATGTATAGGCGCAAATATACAGGAAACCCCCTAACACACGGGGAAACTATAATATACAAATATATACTCTAACACAACAAACTATCTTCCAGTTGACTAGGTGGTATTTCATCTTGTCTCTCATCACTCCACAAGAAACTTGACCTAATTTTTCTATTCTCTCTATAACCCCAACTCGTAACCTATACAAAGCTAACATGTATAAGAGATGCTAGTGAGGGATGAATTAATCAGGATAGCCCTCCCACCAATTGGGAGCATTTTCCCTTGCCAAATCCCCATTTTTCTCCCCATGAGGCCTCCAATCATTGAGTTTTAGTCTTCTCTCATCCATAGGGACTCCTAGATATTTCATCGGTAACTCCCATGCATTACAAGTTAGCATTTTTTTAAACACTAGAATTATCCCTGGCTTCCCTAGTGAAGTAGATGTCACTTTTATGGAAATTAATCTATATCCCATTCATTTGGTCAAAAAAGGACATGATCACTTTCAGATTCCTGGCTTGCATTAAGTCATTTTCAGAAATGAGAATAGTATCATCTACATATTGCAATATGGATACCCCTCCTTTTATCAGATCTAAAGTAAGCCATGTTATTAACCCTTACTTTTGAGCTCTACCAATTAGAATTGCCAAAACATCCACCACCTAGTCAAGAAACATAGGAGAAAGTGGGTCACCTTGTCTCAACCCTTGATAGGTGCTGAAATAAGGGCCAATATCTCCATTAATTTTAATCCCTACTTTCCCACTTTTCTCAACCTTCATCACCATATCAATCATCTTCATAAGAAACTCTTTCACTTGCATGGCCTGAACGAAGAAAGTCCATTTGATTTTATCAAAAGCTTTTTCAAAGTCTATTGTGAAAAGAACCCTTCCATAATGTACCTTCCTTTTAGAAAAGCCGTTTGTTTAAGGCTTATGACTTCACTGACAACCTGAAGAAATTTGTTGGCCACCACCTTAGTTAGAATTTCCAGAGTCACATTCAACATGCAAATTGGTCTATATTTGAGGATTTTATGTACATCCTTTCCTTTGGTAAATATGGTAATTACTCCATAGTTTAGTCTAGTAACATCAAGCTTACCAATGTGGAGATCCATTAACAGATCAAAAAATATTCTTTTCTGGTAAAGATGGCATTAACTCCATCTGGATCGGTTGCTTTATTGGTTGCCATTCCAAGTACAAAATCTTCCAATTATGCCATGGAAACATTCATCGAGAGGAAAGAACTGCCTCCTCAGGAAATCTAGCAACCCCACAGTATTCATGGTAACACTAGAAGTCGAGTGTTCAAAAACTTTCTTAAAAATTCAGTAATATAAACTATTAGCTGTCTTCGTCCCTCAGTGACCCCGTCTTCCTAATTCAGCCTAACAATTGTTGTTTTCCTCCTCCTATCATTCTCTTTGATGTGATAGTACTTTGTGTTATTTTCCTCTTCCAATAACTCAATTTTTTTGACCTTTGTAACCATTTTGTCCCCTCCTGTTTCGTTATTTCTTTGAGCAATCTTTGGTAATTTAATTGAGATGCTCTTTCTACAACATCAAGACCATCAACCTCAGCTTTCCTGCTCATCTCATGTAAATTTTTAGAGTATTCTTTTTATCTTGTATTCTCCTTCTACATCTTTATTCCACCCCTTTAGATTTCTCCTCTCACGTGTCAATCTATTTTTTCATCTGTCTAAATGTGTATTTCATGTGTAATACGCTATCACTATATTGAAAAAAAATATAAGTATTATAAGCCAGTACATTATCCATGGAAGGATACTGATACAACATCTTGTTTCAAATATCAACCTACTATGTCTCAAACCATAACAACGATATCTAAAAAACCACAGCTTCTCATCCCATGCTACCAATTAGAAGGCATATTGTCTCTTTGTATAACTGCTATAGCCGACAGTTTTCATGTTAGTCGTTTAGGCTCCATGCATGACTCCATCCTTCCTGAAATTAACGAAGTCATTTATAGGTACATTGATATTCGAAAGTGATATTCATTCATGTTAGTCAGGGTGGAAACGTGAGTCCATCCTCCCTACAAGGTGCAACGATTGAATGGATGTTTATAAGTACATTGTGTTCCACTTCTAGAACATGCAGGGAAAATGACAAACTGCTTACAACTAATGCTTGACACAACAGAAGCATAGGGAATTTTTTTCATGAAAACGCAAAACAAAACTTTTTTCATGCATTCATAGATAAAAGAGAGTGTTTTACAAGTATTTACAATCTTGGGACAGTCAACACCTCACCATACAACTTAAACCCCTAGACCTAAGTAGCCACATGGATCAAGGCGTTTAAGCCGACCGCACCAGTAGCAGCCCTAGACCGATCCTCGGATCGAATCGTGTGGAGGAGACTATTAGTGCTAGGGGAAACATGGTAGAATATGATCATAATGTGATGTTTCCAAATCCATGATCATATCAACATGATGAGTGACGAGGTGCCCTTGCACATGGCTTAGGGGTATATTGGATCACCATCAACCACCACTCCACGAAGTTGTCTTCCACATAGGGCAAATTATGCTTGAGCTTGCAAATCTTTCAGTATATGGACGATATTTGCCTAGCTTTGTTCTCCACCGGTAAGCATTTTCTTCGATTTGCATCTCTAGTGGCGGAACTAGGTAGAAGGTACATCCCAGATAGGGAATGGACTCATTGAGCTAGTTAGTGTTTGCCCACTAATCACCTCTAGTGGCGGAGCTAGGTAGAAGGTACATCCCGGAGAGGGAATGAATATATTGAGCTAGTTAGTGTTTGCCCACTAATCACCTCACCTAATCTCTATGTCTCACTCAAATACCAATGGAGATTCCACAGTTGAGCCCGGGTAGCTCTAGCTTTAAGGTAAGTAAGGCTACATGGTGCAACAGTTTCGCCACTTGAGTAATATCCTATAAGTATCTAAAACACCAACTCAAACTATAAATGAAAACATGAATCCTATTTTTCTAAATATGTTTACCTTTGTACCAAATGAGCATCCCCATGACCATTACATATGATAAACATAGCATTTTCAGGCAGCGCGATGTATAATTTTATATTTTTCTTGTCCAATTCACTCAAAATTATCTTCAATTCTTGACAAGTTTGGTCCTTCCTATTTTCCTGGCAGTTTCTACATCGTAGTTTTTTCAAAATAGAGGCAAAAGGTTTGCGTCATCTAACTAATAAATAAGAAGTTCTTAAGTTTGTTACAAGCCGAGAAAATCTCAGTTACAAAAGCCTCACAACTGTGGCATTATCGACCCCAAGTTCTTCACACCCGCTACACTCAAAAGAGTCGCATTTCCCTTAACTTTAGATATAATAAAATACGCCATAGAGGAGACTTTAAGGAAGACCCTCACATTTCGCTCATTCCAAATCTCCCAAGAGGTTATATGATGAGGAAAGCAAAGGATTTCCTTCTTGTACCATTGGTGTAGATGAAAGAGAGTCACAAATCTTTGACTGTATCGAAAGAGGCCCAAATATATGTGTCCAACAAAGTTATCCCAAGCCAAGAGATGATGGAGTTCCATATCGGCGGGAAATATCTACATCAGAAGAGAAGATGGGCCACAGATTCAGGTTCCCTTTTGCATAATTGCAATCGCCATGATTAGGCCAACCACGCCCGTGAAGGCGATCGGCCGGCCAACCACGGTCTTCGAGGATGAGCCAAGCAAAAAACTTGCATTTGAGAGGGGCCCAATTCTTTTGAACCGCCTCCATCATGAAAGAGTGCTCCATGCCCTCAAACTGAGCCTTATATACCGCCATCGAGTATGATCCCAAAGTGGTGAACTTCCAAGTGATGCCGTCCGCAACTCCTTCAACTAGATGAACCTCATTACTCTTGTCCAAATATCCACATATTTGGTAATGTGTTGCACCGTGGTGCCATTTTTAGTGTTGATCTTGGGGATCCAAAAGCCTTCTTAGAGTCCTCTTTTAACCATGAAGTTTTTCCGCCTTGAGATAGCATAGATGGAGGGCGCTGTGTCCTTTGGTTTTTGACCTCCAAACCAAGGCGCTTGCCAAAAGCTCGCAATCCTCCCGTCGCCAATAGTAATAGAGGTAGCCACATAGAAGAAGTCCATGTATGTCGTGTCACATGGGTGTCCGGCACCAATCCAAGCCTTGGAGGGGTCCTTCCATAGAAGCCATGGCCATCGAAGCTGCAAGGCACATACAAATTTGTCAAGATCAAGGTTGCTGAGGACCCCTCTTTCCTTTGGCCTACAAACAATTTCCAAATTCACCTTGCATTGGCCACCCGACACTTTGTCCGTGCCTGCCCAACGAAACACCCTCTCAAGCTTGTTGATGATTTTCAGAGTACCGAGAGGAATGACAAGTGGTGTGATGTGGTAAATGGCTTGATAAGTGAACATTGCAGGTTTTCAATGCAACGGCCTTTGCGACAGAGGATTTCTATTTCTCATGATCTTGAGGTCTTTTATGTAGATAAGATATCAAATCCTGAAAACCGAGTCGAGATTTCTATTTCTTGTTCTTTACCTGCAGTGGGATTTTAGCAACTAACGAACACTTGCAGAAGCTTACGGAGGCAATACTGCCATTAAGAAACTAGCACTAACCTCTTTCATTGATCCGGAGAGGGGGCTTATCTGAGAAAACTGCAATATAATTGCAAGAAGCATATGAATAGCGATTAAGAACACACGCTTCATCTATGAGGGAATATTTTTTTCCCACTTTCTTGCATAATGGAGCCAGATTTCGTCGAGAAAACGTTGGCGGGAGCCAAAATCAGGACCTGGGCAACGCCCAGCGACTGAATGCTACACCGATCTGCAAAAGGTGATGGGCCAGGCGAGTGAACTGCACCGATTCAGTGAGTTTTTTTTTTTGTGTGTGACAAATGCAGACATTGCATTATTAGGCAGTGGACGAAGCTAAATGGACGCGCTTTCCTATTCCATGCTACTTAAAATCGTGTCTGACAAAAAAAAATCGTATAGGCTGTGACTGGTGGCTGGTGCGCGGTTGGGCAGTGAATGGAAAGGCTCTCTCGTGATGAATTCCCTCTCCTGATCGGTCTTGTACAATGAAACATCCACGCAACCTCCTTCCGCCACCTCTTGCATTTCGCCATAATTTTCTTTCCCTTCGTAGCCCAACTAACTCTTCGTGCATATGAATCTGCCAGCCCCCGCTGCCATATACTACCTCGGTCTCAAAATATGGTCTGTCTTGGTAGATTAAAATAGCCTATGATTTTTTATGCCATGTGAGCCACTTTTAGTGTCAAAATGTTTTTTCATCGCCAAAAAATTAATTGGTAAGATGAAATTTTACCAACATCATAACATAACCTTGTCCGTTTTGATAATAAATTGATTTCAAACTGCGAAGTTCAAAACAACATAAGCAATGGCATGACATCTACATGAGGGAGTTTCCTAACATCGCTCGTCCAAAAGTATTTTGACATTATACTGGATTAGAATTAGTGTCATCCTACCTTGCGGATGATTTGTGTCAGGCACCATTAGATTTCACCCGGATGCACATATACAAATAAAAGTTTACAAAGTTACTAAAATACTTAAAATCCTCGATATCTGTATATTTTATCATCTACGCTATCTCTACATTGAAGAGAACAAGAGTATTATATGCCACTACATCCTCTATGTAGATGGCTACTCATACATCTTGTGTGTGATTGGCATGCAGTCGTTGATTGGATGCATGTATGTGATATTGGGTCATGCCAACTTGAGCCGCAAAGCAGCCGCGAGCCAAACACGCTAGAGCATGTCTAACAAACCGTTTAAAAGGGCCAAACCCGTATAATAACCGCCAGAATACGAGTTTGAGCTCCACCCGGCCGTCTAGTAGGCCCCGTAAAAACGGTCCCCGCTCTGATTTTTGCTGTTTTCGATTACGGGGCGAGCCTTCGCCCCCTACTTGTGCGGGGTGGGAGCGGAAATAGAGGGCCAAACCAGTATCCTCCCTTCCACTGCGCGCGAACGGTTTCAGCGAAACCCAACCGCCGCCGCCGCCGCTCGATCTCCTCCGCCCCGCCCTTCCCGGCAACGTCGCGGCCGGATCCCGCTGCCATGGATCCTCCGCAAGGGCCGCCTACCGCCGGCGGTGCATCTCCAACGGCGGTGGTTGATGTCCCCGTCGGAGGTCCGCCTAACGCCGGCGACGTGTCGACCATGATCTCCGCCACCATCCGTCGAAGAGGAAGAGGATTCCGGCAATTCTCAAGCCCTTCGGCGTCAGCCCGCCGGGCCGCCGGCCGCCAAGAAAGGGCAGGATGAAGACGGCGGCGGGCCGAGGGTGCTCCGCAGCCCAAGGTGAAGACAAAGCAGTCAGCCGCATCGCCTCGCGCCCACCGCCTTCCAAGGCCACGGCCCTCCGCTCGTTTCCGATGCGATGCCCGCGCCGCCGCCACCCACCATGGACGTAGACAAGGTGTTCGATGTTGAGTCCACAACATCGTATATGGACATGCTGAATGAATCCGCGGTGGATTTGGACGCCGGCATCGATGCGTTCGATGGGGAGTGCAACGTCGAAGAGATTGATGACGAGGAGGAGGATGAGGGTGACGAGGAGGAGGTGGTTGAGGTTGATCCGGCTGCCGGCGAAGGGTGACTAGGAGAATATTCTGTTTTACGGGGTGGGGATACGGGTTCTGCTAGCTCGTCCGAGTTTTCGACCGGCGAAAAGTGAATACAGGCCCTCTACTCGCGTTTTAAGGAGCGAAAATATACGGGGTCTATTAGACATGCTCTTAGTAACTGCCGAATTGAGAGTTTTCGTGCAGAGCGCAAAGGAGCTAGCGACGCGGGTGCACGCACGTGGAAGACAGGGGCGAAGCCAGAACAAATTTCCATTCGGGTCAAAACAACTAGTAACACAGCTTGCAACTATTTTTAATGGGATCATTTTTTGCTTATGCACTATAGAAAGGTTTGCGTCTGAGGCATCAGTGTCAATTGACACATGTCAGTATGGTGTAGCTCTATCCCTGCTAGAAGGGCGGGTGATGTTGCAATCCTTCGGCAACACGCGCTATAAATTCTTTTTTTGTTTTTTTTTTTGCCTGATTTTTTTTTTTTTGAGAGGAATTTTTTTTTGCCTGATATGGACCGCGCTTTGATCCTGGGCCCCGATCGGGAGAGCCTATATGACGTCCGTAGCGTATGCTACTGGATCAACTCCCGCGCGTTCCTTTTGTTAAGCCGACCCAGGTAAACAACTTTCCGGCAGTTTTTTTTCTTTATTTTTGTTTTAAAATCTTCAGATTTTAAAAAAGTTCTGATTTTAAAAAATCCATATATTTAAACTTTTCTTAGTTTCGAATATTCTTTAAATTTCAAAATTGTTCATATTTGGATTTTTTTAGATTTTTTAGAAAAGAAAAGAAAAACCAAAAAAAATAGAAAACAAGAACTAAAGAAAACCGACCAGAAAGTTTTAGAACCTTCGCAAAACCAAAAAAAAAAGAGAAGAAAAAGGTCTCTTATTGGGCTGACCCTTTAAGAGAAAATAGCGACAGAGGGGGCGTGTGTTACGTCCGCAATGGGAGCAATATGCATCGTCTAGGGTTTAGGGCATTTTCACCAGACCGATCCAAACCGTCCTTGCGCGTCCAAACTCGTCCAAACGGAGCGGGGATAGGTGTGTGACGACCCAGCAGAGCAACCTATTCGGATAAACGTGCGTGGACTGACTCATCCATGCATCAAATTTGGGCCTTGCTTGGGTCGACCCGGACAACGCGAGTTTGCCCGGACCCTCTTGCCAGTGGCACAACAAATACTCTTCTTCCCAAACCCTCGCCCTCCATATCCCCTGACCAGAGCAGGCGCAGCCGTTACCGCCGCCACTGCCTGCTGCGGTGACGTCCCCGTGATTTTGAGCAGCACCATAGGCCACGCGTGTTGCCGGAGTTGTCTAGACGCGCCATAGGCAATCCCGCCGCCCCGGCCTACGCCTGTCAACTGGACTCGTGACAGCCTCTGCGTCGCGCACAACCTGCTCGGTCATTTGCCTGATCACGGTTGAGGTACGTTCATCGGTCCTTTCTAGGTTATCTGGCCCGCTACGGGAGTTGGCATCGCCATTAACGACCATATACTTTACAGATGGGTAGAAGTCGAAGGGCAATAGAGTTCTTCTATAAGAATTTTGTCGAGTCATCGTCCGAGGAGGAGTATGACGGTGAGACCGAAATTCTGTTGGCAGCTGCACAGATGGTGCACGATCACTACCTCCTGCCGCCGTGCAGAGGTGGCTCGGCCAAGCGGCATGAAGCCAGCCATGAGCGCGACCGAGTAAAGGCCACATACGTCTTTATAAGGACTACTTCTGTCCAACTAATCCGGTCTTCAAAGAGAAGGCATTCTGACGCCGCTATAGGATGTCCTGAAACTTGTTCTTGCACATTCTCAATGAGGTGAGGGAGTACGATAACTACTTCGAGGCCAAGTACGATTGTACCGGCAAGATTGGCTTCTCCTCTTACCAAAAATGTTCTGTTTTCATTTGGTAGTTTGCATATGGAGTGCCCGATGATCTCCTCGACGACTATATGCGCATGAGCGAGTCCACATGCCATAAGGCCATGTACCGGTTTTGCAGCGCAGTTATTGCGGTGTTTGGCAAAGTTTACTTGAGAGAGCCAAAACACCGAAGACACTGCCCGCCTTTTGTCCATCAACGAGACAAGGGGGTTACCTGGGATGCTTGGCAGCATCGACTATATGCATTGACAGTGGAAGAACTATCCCTTTGGTTGGCAAGGGCAGTTCAAAGGGCATGCGGAGGGGTGCACCGTCATACTAGAGGTTGTTGGATCACATGATATCTTGATTTGGCAGTGCTTTTTTGGCATGGCTGGATCAAACAATGATATCAATATGCTGCAGCGGTCTCCGGTGTTTGCTAGGTTGGCAGAAGGAAATGCCCCATAGGTATTCTATGAGATTAATGGCAATCCATATGATATGGGTTACTATCTAGTTGACGGTATCTATCCCTCCTGGACAACCTTTGTGAAGACAATCTGCAACCCTGCATATGAGAAATGCAAGAGGTTTGTGAAAGAGCTAGATGCCGCTAGAAAGGATGTGGAGCGAGCATTTGGTGTGCTTCATTCAAGGTGGGATATTGTTCGATACCCTACTAGAACCTAGCACAGAGAGAATGTGGTATATGATGATTGCTTGTGTGATCATGCACAACATGATCATCAATGACGAGCGTAATGACGACACCTTCGACCAAGGCTAGAACTTTCATAATCACTTGGTTGAGCCAGAACCAGGTCCAGCTTTTTGGAAGATTTCATGCAAGTACATAAAAATTTGCATCACGGGCATATCCATGATAGGCTTAAACTAAATTTGGTTGAGCATATATGGGCTCGTACGAGAAACCTAAATGTTTAGTCCCTTATTTATTTCTTATAATTTGAATGAAGTTTGGTTATTTTTATCGAACCATTGTGAGTGTAAACTATTCATATGCAAGCACTATTTTAATTTGATTACCTAATCTATAGTTTATTTGCTTGTTGTATATTTTTCTATGTACTTTGTGCTAAAATATACAAAGACATAAAAATTCTGGCTAGCGCTGGCAAAACGCAGACAAATGAATCGCGTCACTGGACGCGGATGACCGGACCCTGAAAAGCGACCGCGGGCTGACCCAAATAAAAAAACAGACCATTTCGGTCGTTTAGGTTGGTCCGATGAACATGCCCTTACCACACCAACATGGTTGGGAGCCAGGATGCTTTATGAACGAACAGAGCTCTGTGTCGACTGCCTCTCTCCCTTTCTCCCTCAGAAACAGTAAGCAGAGAGGCGACCACCATGCACAAGGCACTAAGTTTTCCAGCGCTGTGTTTCCGGTGGCTCCTCTCCTTTGATGGCCTCTGGCCATCAATGGAGTACGGGTTGCCGGAATCCGGTGTACGGACTATGTATAGATGTAGGCTTAGGTTCATGTAGCTTCGATTTCCGGATGTCCGACAAGTCTGCTCTAACTGTGTTGGCGGCAGCGAAAAATATAGGCGCTTCAAACCCATCCCTGACGCTGCATTTCATGGTGGTCGGCGTTGGTCCTGGAGGTTCTAGAGTTTCCCGGGGTTGTTGTGGTGGCGGCGACAACCCGCGTGGATCTTGTGTTCACTCGGCTTCATCAGCGGCGGCGTCTCCTCTAAACTCTAAAGTCGTTGGGAGGCCGGGTGGATCTGTACAGGAGCTAGGTCGTCGGAGGTTATCGTCTTCTTTAGGGACGGAAGCGGGTGGCGGACCTCAGATCAGCAAGTGGATCGATTCATGGTGGGTGGCAGGCGGATCTGCGTCCCTTCGTCGTCTCATCTATTGAAGCAGGCGGATCCGGGGTCCGGCAAGCACAGGTTTAGCCCGACCGACAAGCTCCAACGTCTCGGTTTTGTTGTTCCGCGATGAACTGCTCAATCGACTCTCAAAGCGGCAGGTTCCGTGATGGTGCTCCATGGATCTAGGCATGTCAGGCGCTCGTCTTCCTTCTCTTCGACGAAGCTTCGACATTGACGGCGAGCAGCGTAGTGGGAACCATCTCATTTGACTTTGCTATTACAAAGTTAGGACCCTGACTTAGGCCATATCCATCTTATAAATCAAATCCAGCGGCTCTCCTGGTCCTAGTACTAATTGCTGCTGAAACTTTGTTTTGGAGGGAACGGGCCACACATGCTGCTCAGGTTGGTGCCAAAATAGGACCATAGAACCACTACTTTTGCTTAGTTGGTGCCAAAATAGGACCATAGAACCACTTTCTTTTCCTTCTTCTCGCTTCTCGATCATCCTTGTTCCTGCCAATATGAGCATCCAGATTAGAAGTGCAAGGCTTTGTGATTTGCTAAAGTTTCAAAGCTGTAGCAGTCAGTTACTAATGGAGAATCAATCCAATGTATATTCAAACAAGTAAGTGAGAATAAAATATTTCATTTTTCAAAAGGTGCTTGTTCTTTTTACAGATTTCTAGATGCATGTCCTTTTTTCAATTAAGTAGCAATTCTTGTTTCCTGTTGTGATTTCTTGCTTGTTGTTTCTGTAATTAAATGACAAAGCTTTTGCTTAACTTGTGCATTCTACAGAGAAAATGTACTACTTACTTGGATACCTCAGCTTGGCATGATATTTAGCACCCTAGAGGAGGCTCAATTTTTTTGGGGGTATTATGGAGGAAGGACAGGATTCAACATCAGAACGAGGTACAAAAACAGAAGCAACTTTGATGGTAAATTCATCTGAAGTCACATTTAGATATTGTCCGATTCTTCCAGCATTTTGAAAGAGCTCAAAGTAAAAAAGATATGTTGAGGTCAATTCAGAATTTGATTCTAGGTGATGACGGCTCTATTGATATAGAACCTGTTGGGAACCCGAGAGAAAGGTATGATGAGCACAGGAGCAAGTTTTCCCTCAGTTGTGAAACCAAGTTTATTGAACCAGTAGGAGAAAGAAACAGCTTCTGAAGGTGTTGCTAGCAACGTGGAACCTGCACAACACAACCAAAATACTTTGCCCCAACTTACAATGAGGTTGTCAAGCTCACTAGTTTTGCTAAAAACAAAGGATTAAACGTATAGTGTGGAAGATAGTAATTGCTTGAAAGTAAATAGTAAACAGTAGATGGTATGTCAATGGGAAGGAATAAATCAGGGTCCACAATTCACTAGAGGTGTTCTCCATAAAATAGATAACATGTTGGGTGAACAAATTACAGTTGGGCAATTGACAGATAGAGAATGCATAATAATGCATGTACATGACATGATAATCACTATAAGATTTACTTGGGCATTACAATATGATATATAGACCATAATCCAACTGCATCTATGTGACATGGTTATACCCTACGGGTACACGACATTAGCATACCTAGTCCAGCCCAAGAAAGGCCCACAAGAATATACGCGGCCTATGGAGATTTTTGGGTGGCCCAAGCCCATGACATCTTCGGAATCTTGGAGAGCAAGACTAGAGCAGATAGAATGTTCAAAGAGGCAAACCCTAAAACTTGTAACCGACTCGATCCGTGCCCGAGACCTGCCTAACTCTATATAAAGGCTAGGAGGGCACGACGAGGAGGCCCAATCCTTTCCACCGCATACACACCTTCACGCCAGATTGCATCTGCGCACCCCTGTAACCTTCGGTTTCGCCGTAATCAAGAGCAGACAAGCAAAGTAGGGTTTTCCCTCCGGGGGCCTGGACCTGGGTAAATCTCGTGTCCCCTGGTTGCTTGTCTGTTAACCGTTCCGTGATCTCCAGCACCCCCATCTTCTCCAAAACCCAAGCTCATAACAATGGTCATTGACGAGTCGAAACCTCGTCAATTGGCGCCGTCTGTGGGAATCGGGGGTGCTGATTGTGCGATCATGACGGTCCCAACCAAAGCGATCTACAACTCCTCGGCGACGGAGAGCCATCTCCTCTTCGGCGCTTTTGACTTCACCGCCCACTCGCCAGCCACCGTGAAGGACTTCGAGCCCGTAGGCGACGGGCTCAAGATCCTATTCAGGAGCTTCTGCTTCCAGGTGGGACAGACCGGCACTCTCCGCCTCCCAGAGCGGGTGCCACTGCCATCGATCAGGCCCGCCTCATGGGCCCCGCATCCCAACGTCCTACGCGCGTCAACATCGACAGATGAGTCATACGACAGCAGCTGCTGCAACTCAGATCTATGCGACCTCCCGTCGGATGAAGGAACCTACGGTTCTGGATCCGAAAGCTGCGGCAGCAGCGATCCAATCCGCGAGCGCTACCAATGCATCGTGGTCATCCAAAGCGACATGGAACAACCACCAGGTTCGAGTGCCCACGTGCCACCACCCAACCCATAGGGTAGGAACGGAGAAAACAAGAGGCAACCATCCCCCCGCCCAACGAGGACGACCCCGATGCCCATCAAAAAATTCACCTCAGCGAGGAAGGATGGCACCAGGCACGTGAAGCCGTGGCGGGCAATAAGATCCTGCCTGTGGACGCTTCCCGGGACCTGTTGATGGCATACCACCTGCTCCTCATCGAAGAGCATAAAAAGCAGGTGAAGATGCAAGAGGTACTCGACAAACGCAAGCAAGCGGCCTTAGAGACTAGCGCGGCAAGCTACGCTCTCCGCCGTTGGGGGCTCCAGCTTGCACGACAACAACGCCAACGAGCATCGCTCTCGCACAGAGCACATGGATCCCGCTGCAAGTCGCGAGGTCACTCGAACCCTCAATACGTCCTTCATGGAGATGGACGCCAACGGCAACGTCATCCCGAAAACGCCGCAGGCTGTGATCATGGCAGCCACCATGTATATCGCGTCCCATGAACCTCCGGTGGGAGAACCGAAGAGAGATATGCACAAGTCTGCACTTGTTGGACTCAGACTCGTTGGAGCTGCTCTCCACGAGGAGGCTCCTGCGGAGCCGAAAAAAAAGCTGTAGTCAGATTCAACCGTAGCCGAACACCCTCAGACGACGAAGAGGAAGACGAGCATGATCTGCCTCGACGACGCAAGAGCCCAAGATGTCGCAGTCGCGACTACGACGCTCGAAACGACCTCACCTAGCGCAAAGTCGACAAGGCACGTGCCAAACACGCGTGCTCAGACGAATCCAAAGAGGACGACGACGGAGAACTCTACGGAACTCGATGCTTCAGCAGATCTGTTCGCCGAACACGGATGCCGAGAAATTTCAAGCTCCCTTCGGACACTCTGAAGTTCAACGGCACGCAGGACCCTAAGGCGTGTCTTAGCGACCACCTGTCGTCCGTCAAGCTACACGGCGGAAACAAGAATACCGCCCTGCAATGCCTTCAACTGCAGCTGACAGACGCAACCCGGATCTGGCTCAACAGCCTGTCCTCAGGTTCCATAAGAAGCTGGGAGTAACTAGCGTACAGTTTCATCCGAAACTTTAAAGGTACCAGCAAGAGGCCAGCCTCGATCAAGGAGCTGCGGGCCTGCACACAACGAACGGACGAATCCATTCGCTCGTACATACTACGTTGGTCCAACATCAAGAACTCCATGGCACACATCTCCAAAGAGAGAACGATCGACGCCTTCAAGTATGGCGTCAAACGCCTAGACTTCAAGGAGGAACTTGGGCGCGTCAAGCCCAAGACACTCGATCACCTCATGGACATCGCCAACAGGTGGGCAGATGGCGAGGACTCTGTCCACCGAGCACATTCGGATGAGGAAGATGACTACGGACGCCGACGCGAGCGTCGTAGCAAGCGAAGATCGCGCGTCTACAACAATCGCGATGGACCCGACATGGTTGCAGCTTGCTACGCCGACCGTCGCAACAACAACAAATGCAGTAGTGGCGGATACCATGGAAACAACTTCCGCGATGGAGGACGCCGAACGCAAACGTGGCAGCGCCGCGGCCGCGACGATGAACCCTCGGCATACCACAGGTTGTCGGGCCCATGCACCATGTACTTCTACATCGACAAGCAGGATGGCAAAGAAGGCCAACCATATGCTTAAGGATTGTCACGAGTTCCAGAAACTCAGTGAGGGCTTCGCCTAGATGAGACAGTAGATCCCGAACCCTGGGTTCGGACATGCACCTGCACCATGCGACATCGCCCACAGAGCTCCTCCACCGCCACCCGTGGGACCTTCGAATCACGCGATAGCGCCCGTGCAAAACAACGGCGTAAACGGATACCCCGCGCCGAAAGGGTCCTTGATGATCCAAAAGGGGCGCCCAACAAACAGGGTGCCAAAGAAGATCACCCGCCAGGTCAACCTGGCTGTGCTATACCTGAGTACCTCAGCGGTTCTGAGTCCTGCATCACATTCAATCGTTCGGATCACCCCCGCCAGGTACCTCGCCTAGGACATGGTGCCCTGCTCGAGGCGCAGATCGGAGGGTTTGAGATGAGCCGCGTCTTCATGGACAGCGGCAGCGGCATCAACCTGATGTTCGCTAGCACCCTAGCAGCAATGTGAATCCCGCTGTGCAGCCTGGAATAATCCGACATAACGTTCCACGGCATAGTCCCAGGGAAGGGCATATTCCCCCTGGGAAAGATATGGCTCGACGTCATCTTCGGCAAACCCGACAACTTTCAGTGTGAGCGGCTCGAGTTAGAAGTGGTGGACTGGCCATCACAATACCATGCCATCCTCGGGCGCGTGGCATTCGCAAGATGCTACTACGCGTACCTGCTACTCAAGATGCTAGGACCTAGGGGCGTCATCACGGTCCATGGAAGCTTCACCCGATCCGACCATTACGACATGGACTTCAACAGAATCTCCCAGTCGTTCGGCATGCAGGAGGAGCTCACAAGGCTTCGAGAAGTAACAGACAACAGGGAACCCCCAGTCTCGAGGAAAAACGCACCCGACATGTCATTTGACTCAACAGTCAACACGAAAAAGGTGGAGGTCCACCCGACGGATGCCTCCAAGACGGTGCTGATCGCAAATGACCTCGGCCCCCCATATGAAAGCGCGCTCGTCGAATTCCTCTGTGAGCGTTGGGAAATCTTCGCCTGGTGTCCTGCGGACATGCCAGGAGTTCCCAGGGAATTCGTCGATCACACACTCAATGAGTTTCCTGACGCCAAGCCCGTCAAACAGTCCATCCGACGATTGTCCGAGCCACGGGCTGAAGTCGTCGAAGTCGAAGTCAACAGACTACTCGACGCCGACTTCATCCGGGAGATCAAGGAGAGCGAGTGGCTGGCAAACACTATGTTAGTCCCTAAAAAGGACACGGACATCCTGCGGATGTGCGTGACTTCACATCGCTCAACAAGCACTGCCCGAAGGACCACTTCCCTCTACCTCGGATCGATCAGATCATCGATTCGACTGCAGGATGCGAGAAACTCTCCTTCCTCGACGCCTACTCAGGCTACAATAAGATTCGACTGAAGGTCGAAGATCAGGAGAAAACGGCGTTCATTACGTCGTTCGGAGTATTCTGCTACAACATAATGCCCAACACAGGTGCCACGTACCAGTGGTGCATGCAGGCATGCCTGAAGAGCCAGATCGGCTGCAACATACAGGTCTATATCGACGACATAGTAGTCAAGACAAGGGAAGCCAATACATTGATCGATGATCTCCGGGAGATGTTTGACAACCTCGATCACTACAAGATCAAGATGAACCCAGAAAAGTGCACCTTCGGCGTCCCATCTGGCCAATTGCTTGGCTACTTCATCTCTCAGCGAGGGATTGAGGCGAACCCGAAGAAAATCCAGGCCATACTGGCCATGGAAAAGCCAAAGAACCTCAAAGGTGTCCACCGTCATTGGCGATCACGGCACCGTGACGATTCATCAGCCGCATGGGTGAGAAGGCCCTGCCTTTCTACCAACTGCTACGCAAAGCAGAAAAATTCGAGTGGACACCTGAAGCAGATGACGCATTCAAAGATCTAAAGCAGTTGCTCTCCACCTCGTCTGTCCTGGTCACACCAAAGGAATGCGAGCCTCTGCTGCTATACATAGCAGCCACGCATCAGGTGGTCAGCACCGTTCTTGTGGTCGAACGACCTGAAGATGGCAAGACCCACGGGGTCCAAAGCCCAATCTACTACCTCAGCGAGGTATTGACACCAATAAAACAAAGGTACCCTCACTACCAGAAACTTGCCTACGGCGTGTTCATGACGAATCATCGGATGAGCCACTACTTCCAGGAGCATCAGGTGATGGTCGTCAACGAGGCGCCACTGAACAGCATCCTGAACAACCCCGAAGCTACAGGACGCATAGTCATGTGGGGCATCGAGCTATCCCCTCTAGACATAGTCTACGAGAAGCGCCACACGATCAAATCTCAGGTCCTCCCGGACTTCCTCGTCCACTGGATGGACCTACAGCTACCGGACACCCCGGATATGACACAGTCATGGACGATGCACTTTGGCGGCTCCAAGTGCGAGGCTGGAGCAGGGGTCGGCATCATATTGACGTCCCCGCAAGGCGACAAGATGAAATACGTCCTCTGGATGAAATTCCGGGCCTCCAACAACGAAGCCAAATACGAGGTCCTCATCCATGGCATGAAGATGGCCAAGATCTGCGGCACAACGCACCTAGTCATCTACGATGACTCGAACCTCCTCGTCCAGCAGACGATGAACGAGTGCGACCCACACGCCGCTAACATGATCGTGTACCGTGCACTCTACAACTCACTTGAAGGAGACTTTGACGGCTGCGAGCTTCAGCACGTTGGAAGAGAAAGCAAAGAAGAAGCCGACAGACTCGCCAACATCGGCTCCACCTGCGCACGAGTGCCATCAGGTGTGTTCCTCGAACAAATCTGCGTGCCTTCCATCAAAAGAAATTCCCCAAAGGATCACCCGAAGAAGCAGAGCACTCGGGGGCTGCGCTACCCGAAGGACAGGTAGGACCCGAAAAACTGGACACGGAGGTCGCGTTGGTCAACCTGATGCAGGTCATGGCAATCGAAGAAACATGGATGCAACCATACCTTCGGTACCTGATAAACAGAGAATTGCCTGATGACCCGACAGATGCCCGTCGTATATCTCGCCGGTCCAAGGCCTTCACCATCATCAATGGCGAGCTATACAAGCGCAGCATTTTGGGTAGGCTCCAAAGGTGTGTCACCATAGGTGACGGCAAAACCATCCTCCAAGACATCCATGAGGACATCTGCGGCCATCACGCGGGCAGCCGCACCCTCATCGCCAAAGCTCTACGAGCTGGGTTCTACTGGCCAACGGCCATGAACGACGCCAAGGACATCATCCGAACGTGTAACGGCTGCAAGAGATTTGCAGATAAACTGCACGCACCAAAATCGGAGCTCAGGCCCATACCCCTGGCCTGGCCCTTCGCCCAATGGGGCCTCGACATGATCGGAAAAATGACCAAATCCTCGAAAGGAGTCCATGTCTACCTCCTAGTCACAGTCGACAAGTTCACCAAGTGGAACGAAGCCATGCCCGTTACCAACCAAAAGGGCAAAAGGGCCGTGAAGTTCTTCGAGTCCATAGTCTACAGGTTCGGAGTGCCGCACAGCATCATCACGGATAACGGGTCAAACTTCATCTCCAAAGAATTCCAGGACTTCTGCGAAGGCCTCGGGATCAACATATCATATGCATCTGTGGCGCACCCGCAAACCAACGGGCAGGTCGAAAAGACCAACAGCCTCGTAGGCGGCAGCATCAAGAAACGCCTACTGAGCCCACTCGAACGGCTTGAGGGAGCCTGGACAGAAGAGATACCCTCTGTCCTCTGGAGCTTGCGGACAATGCCAAACAGCTCAACTGGCTACACGCTCTTCTTCATGGTGCACGGAGATAAAGCTGTGATACCTGCAGAAGTACGCCATAAGGCCCCACGGGTCGTCGCCTACAGCGAAGCCGAATTGACGGTCGCACTCAAAGTCGCCGTCGACACACTCGACGAGGCACGCGACATCGCCGCGGCTCGCTCGGCGGTCTACCAGCATAGCCTCCACAACTATCACAACCGTCGGCTGCGCCCAAGGTCCTTCATCGAAGGAGACCTCGTCTTACGATTCAAGCAAGAGCGGCCGAAAAAGCTTGAGTCACCCTGGGAACGACCCTACGTCGTCATTGAAGTCATCCTAGGTGGCGCCTACCACCTCAGGCACGTGGAGTCTGGAGTCGCATACTCCAACCCATGGAACATCGCACAATTGCGACACTTCTACCCCTAAGTATCCCCCTTTACTTTCAACAAGGCTACTCAGCCAAGGCTATTCAGCCGAACAATGTACCTCCTCATTACGATATGAATAAAGCTAAGTGTCTCGCCCGAAAATTTATATTTTCCTCACATTACTTTATGTTACAACACACTTTGGGGCTCCCCCTCACCTCACGACTTCGTCGACTGAGGATAATGCATGTACACCTGAGTAGCTGATCACGTCAGGCTAACGAAAAGGGCATGCATACAATCAAGCACCACGTGCTAATACAAGCAACCTTTACAACAAAGGGCACAACACACCCAGTCGAATACATACAAGTTTTACACCTATCTTTTTTACAGGACCTACCTATTCTGAAGGATCACCTGCGCACGATGCTCAAAAAGATCTACAATCTCTTCGGCATACTACCTAACAGCCGTGTAGTGTGGGCGCATGTCCCATAGGCCACCATCTGGTCGAGGGGCGGCCCAGCCGCCACAACCGCAAGAGTAACATCAGGGCGATGCAGCCGCACGAGGGAAAGGGCGGCCTTCACCCCCGCAACCAACTAGTGCCGCACCAACTCCCTGACGTGACCCACGTCTCGAAACTTCGCCAACAAACCCCATAGAGTCGAAGGCGATTGTAACACCCTCAGAATCGGATCTATGCAAGTTTGAGCAAAATTCGCCAAACCCGCATAGAAACGATTCAAATGTGCCCACCAGGCACTTTCGTGCGGGTGGAAAACGAAGTAATAACATTACACAACAGTCCTCGATGGGACCCACGGAACAGATATATATAACAGCGACTCAAAGAGTCAAGAATACAGATATAATATACAAAGATCCCAAATCACCTTGAAAACGGTAGAGCGTCCGACTACGGACAAGAGGCAAATGGGCTAAGAGCCCTGAAGAATAACCAATGGCGTCCATAACCCTGCCCAGGACAAGCCGGAAGGGTAACCCTGCTAACGACGTCGATCTCAAACCTGCTTAAACAAAAGGGGTGCCGACAAAGGGCAAAGGAAAAAAAAGAAGGAGCGTCGATCGAGGCCGATTACGGCATGAGGCTAGAATTCGGCGGTCCTCGCCTACATAGGTATGGTGGACTGAAGCGGCAGCGGCAGCGTGCACTAAACAACCTATAGAGACTCGATACAACTGGCGGATATCAGAGTGGGATAAGAATGACCTAACCGGATCCAACCTGAAGCTATCACCAAACAAACCCATCCTGGTGATTCCCCCTCGAGACCAAACGAGGAAGTTAACCGAGGAACTCACACAGTTGGCAGTTTTATTTATTTGGTTATCATTGCAGCAATTACTAGTCAGGTATAGATAATCGTCCTGATAAAGTAAGCAGTGGGCCCTTTTAGTTAATCATTCCGTTGTAGTTGCAGCAATTACTAATCAGATACAGATAGCATAATGTATTCCCGAAACCCAGCAGTTGTTGATACTTTTATTCAGCCATTTCGTTGTAGTTGCAATACTTACTAGTCAGGTACAATGGTCGCAAGCGACACTCCAAACAAGCAGTTGTGGGCAGTATTAATTAGCCATTCCATTATAGTGAAGTTGTTTACTAGTCATTATAAAGTCAAATTTATAGCAATAAACTTTAGTTATGCTTGTCTATGATCGAGATACTGTGCTCCAAGTCGTCCATATCCGCGGACACGGCTTTCAGAAAGTTTTACCCGACCGGGGTGCACCAATAGCAACACACGCTCGATCAACCTCGGAAAAACCAAATCAAAACCCAACGAGGCTTTCACGGTGAACAATCACAGATTCGTAAGTATTTGAGGCCACCCTTTGAGTAGATCCATAGCGAAGTAAGCTAGCCGAGACGGACTCAAGGTTAGCGCCAATGGTATGGCGGCGGGAACCCGAAAACTCGGGTGTCGATACCAGCGTAATCACTCCGCCTTCCTAAACAGTGCAGTGTGCTATCCGTCGCACAATTTAAATCTGAAAGTAGCATGGCATAAATGCGGGATCGTAAATAAAACCTCAAACTAGTTTGTGGCCCCAAGAAATAAGAGAATCAAGCTCGCTCGGGGGTCCCATATACCTCCCGGATGTGGATAGCGCGATAAATCAAGGAACAGGTATCAAGTACTCGGGGTCTTACGGGACACAAGTGGGCGTTCGGAAACCAAATATTATCTATCACCCACCGATGCCTCTGCTTATTTCAATTTTAGTTGTTAAACAGAAATTAAAGTGACGATAAGTAAAACTAGAATCATCTCCAACATCAACATGCGGCAATACATCTACAACTGTGGCACTGAACGACACGCAACAGCACTTGAGCAAGCAACTACGACGCGCAAGTCCATCTATCTACCAAACAACAGTTAATAGGGTGTGTCCAAGGCAATATAGGGCTGCACGGTATATCACAGGTACGGAAACTAAAGCATCGCAACACAGATAGCAATAGAGCAACAGGAGGGAATAAAGACTATAAAAGTAAGATAGGTAGAAAAGGGGGAGATGCTCGCCTGAAAACATTGTCGAAGGGTTCAACCGAAGATCGGGACGAAGCTCACATCAACTCAACGGCCTTATCCGCGAAGAAACAAAACACTAGAAGAAACACCAGATGCACTATTTAATACTAGGGCAAATGATCGGCATGATGCATGTATGATGCATGTCATGGCAAGGTGCGATGCAATTAGGTCATATTAAGCGGAACCGGGGTCCCGACGATATTTAGGTGGTTCATGTTATTTATCTACCCCGCAATTAAATGTTGTTTTAGCATGGCAGAAGATAGCACCGGTTCGCTAAACAATTTTTAAATGAGGCCAATATGAGACTAGGTTTGCCCGCATATGGGCCCATATTTAATTATATGATGAATCGGCATAAGGACCCCAAACCAAAGATATGCATGCGAGATGACAATTAAATATGCAACAAGTTGATATCATTTATAAAAATAGGGTATCGAGGAAAAAGGGTCACACATCTAGGGTTCGGCGATCTTGGGGTTCCGGGGTTCGGGTTGGTCTCAGGTTCCGGGTCTAGGGTTCGGCCTTGGCGGGATCGTTCTCGGAGTTCAGGGTTCGGCGAGGTCGTTCTCGGACTCCGGGATCGTCCTCGGCGGGCTTGGCGTTCGGAAGGAGAACTTGGCTCGGCGTCGGGGCGCATCGGTTTAACCCTGGACGGTGTCGTTCTTGTTGTCACGAAGATCTTGTCGGGTCCTCGGGTCTCGGGTCGAAGAACTTGGCGCGCCCGAGAAACGATCTTGTCGCATCCGTGTCGGCGAACTTGGCGTACCGAGGGTCCGGGTCTGGGCGTGGCCTTTGGATCACCGGGATCGGGCTTCGGGGTTCAACTCTGGGGACGTCCTTGCGGTCCGAGATCGGGTGAGTCTCTGTGTGGGTGTTCTTGGCGACCGGGGATCTTGGACCGTGTCGGCCTTCTCAAGGTCATGCATCGCCGCTCCGTGTCGGGGGTTCGAGGGTTCGGTGGTGGAGATCTTGAAGGTCCACGAGTGCCACAACATACACACACAAACACAAGCCGAGCGGGTCGGCGAGAGAGGCGTGGCGGACGGCGAGGTGCTGCGGCGACGGCGAGGGCGGTGCAGGAGCCAAACGGCGTGGGCCGGCGCGAGGCCGACGCGGGCCGGGGCCGAGCAGAGGACGGCGACCGCGATGGCGGCGACGAGCGGAGCGGGAGGGTGGAGGCGTTGAGGTCGCCGGCCGGAGCAGGCAGACGCTGGTTGCGCGTCGGCCGGAGGGAGCTCGAGGCGGGACGGCAGGCGACGGAGGCGAGGCGGGCTGTGGCTCGAGGGGGCGGTGCTGGGAGGGTCGAGGCAGGCTGCTCGGCCTTGAGCGAGGCCGGGCGGGCGGAGCAAGAAGGCAAGGGCGGGAGAGCGGCGGGCGACGGCCAGTGGCGGAGGCGAGAGAGCCTGGGATGGAGGGGCGAGGCAGGAGAGAGAGGGAGGAGAGGGAGGAGGGTCGCGTCGGGGAAGAACCAGGGAAGAGGGAGCGGGGTTGGGCGGTCGCGTGGGGACGAGTGGTGGGCCCCAGGGTCGACAGGGGAGGCAGGGGATCGTGGGGGTCAGGGTGGGCCACGGGACAGGTCCACGCGGGTCAGGGGTGGCGTGCGTGCTTTGTGTCTTCTGGCCTTGTGTGTCGTGTGTTGTGTTTGGTGAGGTGTGAGAGAGAGGGAGTGGGGTAGGATAGGTGGCAGGTGGGGATTGGGTAGAGGGGAGAGGGTGTGCTGATGTGGCGTTCAGGGATTGGAGGGGGTGAGGTGGAGGGTTGGGCTGGGTAGGTAGATTGGGTGAGTTTAGGATTTAGAGGGGCCGGTCTATTTGGACCGATTAAATTTCTGGGGCGGTCGTTCGGGTCTATCTGGCCCGTTCGACTGCCCCGCTTAAAATAACAAATATTTTTATTTGATTAAAACATGGCCTTTGCAATTCAATAGCGGTCAAAACAAAATAATCCGGAGACCGGGTTTGCGTGTTTGAATGTAGATGGGGCGTTTGAAAAACAAATCGGACTTTGAGAAAATAGTTTTATGCAAACAATGCATGATGATGACGATGAAATGCACAAATTCAACGCGATTTTCTAGTAGTGGTTTTTGCGGGATGCCACAATTCGACACCACTAACAAAGGATCTCGCCCTCGAGATCCGCCTCATGGTACCGGAAGGAAGGTCGGCGATCTGCGTCTTCTCGCTTCGTGTAGATCCTCGCGACACCACTAACAAGAGCTCGTTGTCCGTGATCGTCGAGAGAACACTCCGGGAACAACAGGTCGAAGGTAGAGGTATCAACAAATTAAGCCACCTCTAGCTTCGATGAAAGAGGGAACCGATGCATTCTCATCCACTTCAATGTACAAAAGCGAATAGAAAGGGTAGTCGGCATGGGGCCAATCCATCACGCACCCAAACTATTACTCCGCACAATCAGTGAAAAAGAGTGCAACCATTCTCGGAAACAGACTGAAGATCTCGACAAGCGAGGTTTGGAAACAAAAGGGGTGATGCAGACTCTGCATCAGATCTGACGTAGATGATGTCGTCGCGTCGAAAAACACCGGAATACACAAACAAGGAACAAAGAATGGTACCACAGATAAAGGACCACTCAGATAGCAGGAAGACCGGATGTAGCAACACCGTTATCAGAGGAGGAAGCGAAACCCTGAAGGTACGACGGAAAACCCAACCACGAGAAATCCTGGACTCGAAGAGAGAGAAGAGAGCGGATTCAAAACACGTAGAGGTAAGAGGGGAATAGCAGAGGGGTAAGGAGTAAAAATCAGACCTAATCAGAACTATCCAACCGGTTTTGCGAAAATAGTTTTGACACTCTATTTCGGCCGTTAGCTAGGTTATCCTACAGGCTGGACTTGTGGGGTATCGCAACTGCTGAGCTCTGATACCACTCTGTAACACCCTCAGAATCGGACCTATGCAAGTTTGAGCAAAATTCGCCAAACCCGCATAGAAACGATTCAAAGGTGCCCACCAGGCACTTTCGTGCGGGTGGAAAACGAAGTAATAACATTACACAACAGTCCTCGATGGGACCCACAGAACAGATATATATAACAGCGACTCAAAGAGTCAAGAATACATATATAATATACAAAGATCCCAAATCACCTTGAAAACGGTAGAGCGTCCGACTACGGACAAGAGGAAAATGGGCTAAGAGCCCTGAAGAATAACCAATGGCGTCCATAACCCTGCCCAGGCCAAGCCGGAAGGGTAACCCTGCTAACGACATCGATCTCAAACCTGCTTAAACAAAAGGGGTGCTGACAAAGGGCAAAGGAAAAAAAAAGAAGGAGCGTCAGTACTGAGGCCAGTACACGGCGAGGCTAGAATTCGGCGGTCCTCGCCTACATAGGTATGGTGGACTGAAGCGGCAGCGGCAGCGTGCACTAAACAACCTATAGAGACTCGATACAACTAGCAGATATCAGAGTGGGATAAGAATGACCTAACCGGATCCAACCTGAAGCTATCACCAAACAAACCCATCCTGGCGATTCCCCCTCGAGACCAAACGAGGAAGTTAACCGAGGAACTCACACAGTTGGCAGTTTTATTTATTTGGTTATCATTGCAGCAATTACTAGTCAGGTATAGATAATCGTCCTGATAAAGTAAGCAGTGGGCCCTTTTAGTTAATCATTCCGTTGTAGTTGCAGCAATTACTAATCAGATACAGATAGCATAATGTATTCCCGAAACCCAGCAGTTGTTGATACTTTTATTCAGCCATTTCGTTGTAGTTGCAATACTTACTAGTCAGGTACAATGGTCGCGACACTCCAAACAAGCCAGGGCAGTATTAATTAGCCATTCCATTATAGTGAAGTTGTTTACTAGTCATTATAAAGTCAAATTTATAGCAATAAACTTTAGTTATGCTTGTCTATGATCGAGATACTGTGCTCCAAGTCGTCCATATCCGCGGACACGGCTTTCAGAAAGTTTTACCGGCGGGGTGCACCAATAGCAACACGCTCGATCAACCTCGAAAACCAAATCAAAACCCAACGAGGCTTTCACGTTGAACAATCACAGATTCGAAGTATTTCGGGGCCACCTTTGAGTAGATCCCGCAAGCAGTAAGCTAGCTTCGAGACGGACTCAAGGTTAGCGCCAATGGTCAGAAGCGATCGGGAACCCGAAAACTCGGGTGTCGATACAGCGTAATCACTCCGCCTTCCTAAACAGTAAAGCTATGCCGTCGCACAATTTAAATACGTAAAGTAGCATGGCATAAGTACAGGATAAATAAAACCTCAAACTAGTTTGTGGCCCCAAGAAATAAGACGAATCAAGCTCGCTCGGGGTCCCATATACCTCCCGGATGTGGATAGCGCGATAAATCAAGGAACAGTATCAAGTACTCGGGTCTTACGGGACACAAGTGGGCGTTCGGAAACCAAATATTATCTATCACCCACCGATGCCTCTGCTTATTTCAATTTTAGTTGTTAAACAGAAATTAAAGTGACGATAAGTAAAACTAGAATCATCTCCAACATCAACATGCGGCAATACATCTACAACTGTGGTAATCGAGCGACGCAACAAAGACTTGAGCAAGCAACTACGACGCGCAAGTCCATCTATCTACCAAACAACAGTTAATAGGGTGTGTCCAAGGCAATATAGGGCTGCACGGTATATCACAGGTACGGAAACTAAAGCATCGCAACACAGATAGCAATAGAGCAACATGAGGGAATAAAGACTATAAAAGTAAGATAGGTAGAAAAGGGGGAGATGCTCGCCTGAAAACATTGTCGAAGGGTTCAACCGAAGATCGGGACGAAGCTCACATCAACTCAACGGCCTTATCCGCGAAGAAACAAAACACTAGAAGAAACACCGGATGCACTATTTAATACTAGGGCAAAAGATCGGCATGATGCATGTATGATGCATGTTATGGCAAGGTGCGATGCAATTAGGTCATATTAAGCGGAACCGGGGTCCCGACGATATTTAGGTGGTTCATGTTATTTATCTACTCCGCAATTAAATGTTGTTTTAGCATGGCAGAAGATAGCACCGGTTCGCTAAACAATTTTTAAATAAGGCCAATATGAGACTAGGTTTGCCCGCATATGGGCCCATATTTAATTATATGATGAATCGGCATAAGGCCCCCAAACCAAAGATATGCATGCGAGATGACAATTAAATATGCAACAAGTTGATATCATTTATAAAAATAGGGTATCGAGGAAAAAGGGTCACACATCTAGGGTTCGGCGATCTTGGGGTTCGGTTGGGTTGGTCTCGTTCCGGTCTAGGGTTCGGCCTTGGCGGGATCGTTCTTGGAGTTCAGGGTTCGGCGAGGTCGTTCTCGGACTCCGGGATCGTCCTCGGCGGGCTTGGCGTTCGGAAGGAGAACTTGGCTCGGCGTCGGGGCGCATCGGTTTAACCCTGGACGGTGTCGTTCTTGTTGTCACGAAGATCTTGTCGGGTCCTCGGGTCTCGGGTCGAAGAACTTGGCGCGCCCGAGAAACGATCTTGTCGCATCCGTGTCGGCGAACTTGGCGTACCGAGGGTCCGGGTCTGGGCGTGGCCTTTGGATCACCGGGATCGGGCTTCGGGGTTCAACTCTGGGGACGTCCTTGCGGTCCGAGATCGGGTGAGTCTCTGTGTGGGCGTTCTTGGCGACCGGGGATCTTGGACCGTGTCGGCCTTCTCAAGGTCATGCATCGCCGCTCCGTGTCGGGGGTTCGAGGGTTCGGTGGTGGAGATCTTGAAGGTCCGCGAGTGCCACAACATACACACACAAACACAAGCCGAGCGGGTCGGCGAGAGAGGCGCGGCGGACGGCGAGGTGCTGCGGCGACGGCGAGGGCGGTGCAGGAGCCAAACGGTGTGGGCAGCGCGGGCCGGGCCGAAAGAGGACGAAGACCGCTGACGATGGCGACGGCTGGCGGCACGGGAGGGTGGAGGCGTTGAGGTCGCCGGCTGGAGCAGCCGGACGGGTTGCGTCAAGGCCGGAGGGAGCTCGAGGCGGGACGGCCGGGCGAGAGAGAGGAGGCGAGGCGGGCGGCTCGAGGGGGCGGAGCGGCTCAGGAGGGTCGAGGCCGGGCTGCTCGAGCCAGGGCGGGAAGCGCCGGGCGGGCGAAGCAAGGCGGAGAGCGGAAGGCTGGACGGCGACGGTGAGGCGAGGCGAGAGCCTGGGGATGGAGGGGCGAGCGGCGGGCCGGGAGAGAGATGGAGGAGAGGGAGGAGGGTCGCGTCGGGGAAGAACCAGGGAAGAGGGAGCGGGGTTGGGCGGTCGCGTGGGGACGAGTGGTGGGCCCCAGGGTCGACAGGGGAGGCAGGGGATCGTGGGGGTCAGGGTGGGCCACGGGACAGGTCCACGCGGGTCAGGGGTGGCGTGCGTGCTCTGTGTGCTGCGGCGCGCTGTGTGCGTGTGTTGTGTTTGGTGAGGTGTGAGAGAGAGGGAGTGGGGTAGGATAGGTGGCAGGTGGGGATTGGGTAGAGGGGAGAGGGTGTGCTGATGTGGCGTTCAGGGATTGGAGGGGGTGAGGTGGAGGGTTGGGCTGGGTAGGTAGATTGGGTGAGTTTAGGATTTAGAGGGGCCGGTCTATTTGGACCGATTAAATTTCTGGGGTCGCTCGGTCTATCTGCCTGCTCGCTCGCTTAAAATAACAAATATTTTTATTTGATTAAAACATGGCCTTTGCAATTCAATAGCGGTCAAAACAAAATAATCCGGAGACCGGGTTTGCGTGTTTGAATGTAGATGGGGCGTTTGAAAAACAAATCGGACTTTGAGAAAATAGTTTTATGCAAACAATGCATGATGATGACGATGAAATGCACAAATTCAACGCGGATTTTCTAGTAGTGGTTTTTGCGGGATGCCACAGCGATTCATCAAGGGGAAACATGACGTGCAGAATTGACGCTAGAGAGGTCTTCACCTGCCTTAGCACCCGTGACACCTGATGTGCACGATCCTGCACAGTCGCAAGGACCATGGCTCGGTCGCGATCCATCACGAAAAAGCCTCCGGCTTCCATATCCTGTTGGGTCAAGTAGTTGATCCGAACTGCAACGCGCTCCTTCTCCTCCCTCGGAACAAGGTTGGCACCTGCAGAAAATACAGAGTAAGATAACACGCACAGCAAGCGCATCCGAAATCGAGCGGCAGCTCAAGGAAACTTACACTGCAGCTGCTCGGCCAACTGCCGCAGCCCTCCCATCAGATACTCCTTCCTGGTGGTAGCCCACTCCGCCTTTGATTTCCACACGTACGCATGGCCTCCAGATGCCAAGTATCTCCTTCTCAAGACTGCGGATGCGGTCACGAAGAAAAACAAGCTGCAACGCATCATCCAAAGATGGTCGCGGCTGCGGAGCAGACGAAGTATCGACGGGATCCTCACCCGAAGGTCCCTAAAGGAAAACAGACAAGAGTATGAACAACACATGACTGGGCAATAGCTAGAAGCATCATTTATATACAACAAAAGGCCACTGTGTGGCACAAGGAAACTGTTCATCAAATATTACAACAAAAGAAGAAGACAACTATCCTAAAACTACAACAACGAAGCCTAAGCAGTCGCATCCTGATTGGCCTCGGAGCCAGAGTGCCTGCTCTTCACCTCCTGTTGCCTTGCCGCATACTCCGCCAGAAGGTCAATGAGCTTCGTCCCATAGCGCTTACAGCGAGAAGCATAGAGAGCGAAGGCTACCTCGGAACCGTCGGGAGCCGTTGGCATCTGGGAGGTGACCTGATGAAGATCCAGCTTCGCCCCGGACGCCATGGCCATAGCCAGCCCCATGGAAGCGTTGATGCCCTTATGCTTGCGCTTGTAGGCCGCAGGCGCATCCGCTGACAGCGCATCCGCCAAAGAGTCCACATCCTCAAGGGCAGCGCCCTTGGGAACGATCTCCTTATAGAAGCGCCCGAGGATCTCCTTGGCTTTGGCAAGGGAGCCAGAAGCAGTACCATGGCGGTCTTCGACCGCCGCGGCGGCATCGTCCAAGGAGCTCCCATGCTCCAGGGCACTACGATCGAATTCAATGCCCGAGGCATCTGGAGCAAAAGAAAGACAAAGTAGGAATCGAATAAGGGCATGGAGACAGAGCAGCCGAAAAACCAAAGACAGGAAAAAGTACTTACCGGACACGGCCTTGGCAGCAACCATCAGCTTCTCGGCCACCTCCTTCTCACGCGCAGCTGCAATAGTGGTGATCTGCTCTTCGTGATTCGAAGCTTCCCGCTGAAGGCGCTCCTTGGCCGCGGCTGCGTCAGCCAACTCCCGCTGAAGACGCTCCTTCGCCTCAATGGCATCCTCAGCCTTCTTCTTCGCTCGCCCAAGGCTCTTTTTGAGAGCATCAAGCTCGCAAAGGGCAACGTTATTTTCATCTGCAAAAGCACCAAGAGCATACATAATCAACACAAGTTATAGACACGCGAGCAGACAGAAACAAACAGGATCAATTCAGCACATACCTCGAAGTTGCCGCATGCTGGCCTCCAGCGCCAGATGCTGCTGCACAAGCAGATTCACACTATGCACAAAGGGCTGCAGAAGGAAGCAAAAGAAAACAATCAAGAAAGAATCAAGGAAAGGGCCTGGGGCCTGCGCCCCGCAACGAGCACAATGTCGAGCAAAAACGACCCGACAAACACTCGGGGGCTCCCCCCAGGAAAAGAGGGAAAAAAGTAACTTACATGCTCAGACGGAGACTCCGAAGGTCCCGGTGCAATCTTCTGGGAGATGATCACTCGAGCCTCCTGCGTAGAGGTCTTCGGAGCATCGCCCCCAGAGGTGGCCACCGTCTGAGAGGGAGGAGGCATCAGTTTTGACTCCCCTGCGGCCTCCTGAGTGGCCTCACTAAAAGAGCCCTCAAAGGAGTGGCTGCAAGAAAATACTAGTCAACAAGAAGACAAGAGAACAAGAACGAATAGCATCCGAAGGTACTTACGAGTCGATGTTGCTCATGTCAAATACGGGCGGCGCCCTCTTCTCTTTCTTCTCTTCCTTCTTCCTCTTGGCCGGCGGCTGTGGCGCCATAGCCCGCAGAGGCACGACCGGAAAAGGCGAGGAAGAAACGTCATCATCTCTGCTGTGGCAGACGAGGAACGGCGGGTCCCTAGGCGTCGGCGGAGTCGAGGCATCCTAAGATTCGCTCGAGCTCCGTGCGTGCTTTCGGGTCTGCCCCTCACTCGCCTCGGGGGCTTCCTCAGTCGGCGACTGCGCCGGCGGAAGCTCGAACTCGGAGTCCAGAACTTCATTGTCCGGCGCAATCGGAAACCTTTCGGGTAGAGGAGACACCATGCCAACCACCTTGAGCTCCCGCACAATGAAGAAATCAACGATCAGTACAAGCAATTACAAGGAAAATCACTCGAAAAAAGGCGCTATGCGCACGTCACAAATCTACACCTACAGAACAGGTCTCGCGACACTGAATGGGGGCGCCAGCGAGTTCCCCGGAAGGTCCTCATCAGACTTGTATTTCAGGAGTGGCGAAGAATTCTGTCGAGGTCGCCCCTGGAGAGATCCTCAACTGAAACTCTCATCGGGTCATGGCGGCCAGAGTAAAGGAACATCGGATGCGGCCTCGCCTAGAGTGGCTGCACCCGACGTTTGAGGAAGGTGCGGATGATGTCCACACCATTCACCTCCTTCTTCGCAACCACCTGGAGGGCCTCCACTCCACGGTAGAGCTCCTCTACCTCCTCCACCTCGCCCTCCAGGACATGGTTCTTCCAGGATCTCTTCTTAAGGATCTTCTGGGTGGAGTCGAAAGGGGCAAGGTCGAAGTTTTGCCCGTCCACTATGGATTCGTGGATATAAAACCACTTCCTCCGCCAGTATTGGATGGACTCAGACATAGAGAAAGAGAAGAAAAGAACAGTAGATCAAAGAGAAATGATGCAGCCGCCGATCGGATAAACTCCGTCGAAGCCGGACTGCCTCTTCACGGAATAGAGCTTCCAGAAGAGGCCAAAGTGCGGCTCGATACCGAGCCAGCACTCGCAAAAAGCAATGAAGCCGGCGATGTGGAGAAGAGAATTGGGCGAGAGATGATGGAGTTGGATGCCATAGAAGAACAATAGTCCACGAAGAAAATCATGGACTGGGAACAAAAGGCCGCGAAGAACAAAAGCGACAAACATCACCCGAAACCCTGCGGGTGGACAGGGAGTTACCTCATCACCGGGGATCTTGACGGCCTCCTTATCCCGCGAGATCAAACCCACATCACGTAGCTTGCGCAGGTCGCCCTCGCGCGTCTCCGAGTGCCACCACCCACCTTCGGTGACACGAGCGGAGGCGGTGCCCTTCTTGCCGCCGACAGCAGCACTGGTGCCCGCTCCGGTGTCCCCTGGTTGCTTGTCTGTTAACCGTTCCGCGATCTCCAACACCCTCATCTTCTCCAAAACCCAAGCTCATAACAATGGGCATTGACGAGTCGAAACCTCGTCACTATGACTAATATCCACCTCCGGATATCATCCGAACAACCCTCGGTTATTAAGTTGCAAGCAACAGATAATTGTATTAAGCAAGGTGTGTAAAGTAAACAATACAATTGCCCTTGGACAAAGGATTGTTGTTTTCTCCCTAGTAGCAACAGCACATCTACAATCTTAGAGATTTCTGTCACTCCCCCAGATTACTAGAGGCATGAACCTACTATCGAGCATAAATACTCCCTCTTGGAGTCACAAGCAAATACTTGGCCAAAGTAACTACTAGCAACGGAGAGCATGCAAGATCATAAATAACATAGACATGATAGAATCAATAATCAATCTTGACATAGTACTCAATATCCATCGGATCCCAACAAACACAACATGTAGGATTACAAATAGATGATCTTGATCATGATAGGCAGCTCACAAGATCTAAACATGATAGCACAAAGAGGAGAAACACCCATATAGCTACTGCTATGGACCCATAGTCCAAGGATGAACTACTCACACATCACTCCGGAGGCTTGCATGGTGATGAAGAAGGCCTCCGAGATGATCTCTCCTCGCTGGCAGGGTGCCGGGAAGAGCTTCGTATCCCTCCCGATCTAGGGATGATGGTGGCGGCGGCTACGAACTTTTTCGTGGAATTCTGATCGGGCACTTAGGGTTTTATCCTCGGGGGATTTATATAGGCGAAGGGGCAAGGTCGGTAGAGGTCTACGAGCACACCATAGGGCGACGCGCCCCCTGGCCGCGCCTGGGCCAGGTGTGGACGCTCTGGGGTGCGCCTCCCTCTGGCCTCTAGACTCCATCTCCGCCTCTAAAAAATAGGAAGTTTGGCTTTTGTTTCGTCCAATTCCGAGAATATTTCTTTACTAGCTTTTCTTAAACCAAAAACAACAGAAAACATGAACTAGAACTATGGCAACTTGTTAATAGGTTAGTTTCAGAAAATGTATAAAAATGCCTCAAAGTTTAGACAAAACATAAGATAGTTGGTACAAAACAAGCATGGAGCATCAAAAATTATAGATACGCTTACGACGTATCACTAGGCATCCCATGATGTCAGCACCTCATGGTCAACAGCTGCAAAAGGACCCTGTCTGAAATATGGTACAATGTCAATCACCTTCTCCTCCTGCTCACTCTCAATGATCATGTTGTGCAAGATCACATAGACATTTATCACCTCCCACATCTAATATTTCGACTAGGTCAGAGCGGGATACAGGGCAACAAAAATTGGGCTTGGAGCACATCAAACGCCCGCTTGGTATCCTTCATGCAAGTTTTTTGCTCCTTGCCAAAGTTAGAATTCTTGCCCACGACAAGATTTGAGATAGTCGTCACACATGTTTACCATCTTGGATAGATATCATTTGCGAGGTAGTATCCCTTGTGTAGTGGTGCCCATTGATCACATAGTCCACCGAAGGAGCATGACCTTGAACAACCTTGGCAAAGACATTCGAGCATTGCATGACGTTGATGTCGTTGTGAGATCCTGTCATTCCAAAAAGGAATGTAAAATCTAGAGATCATGTGTAGTCAATGCCTCAAGTATTTGTTGGAGTTATGCCCTAGAGGCCATAATAAAAGTAGTTATTATTATATTTTGTGTTTATGATAAATTTTTACATTCATGCTATAATAGTATTAACCAGAAACATTAATACTTGTGTGATTTGTAAACTAATTAGAGTCCTGGTAAAGCCTCTTTATAATACTAGCTTGTTGGTTAATAGATGATCATGGTTTATGGGTCATGAACATTGAGATGTTGTTAACAACAAGAACATATCATTAGGAGAATGATATGATGGACATACTCCTATAGATAAGTGTAGCATAAAGATCAAGTAATTCAATAGTTCGTTTGCTATAAGCTTTCTGATACATAGTAACCTAATTCCTTCGACCATGAGATCATGCTAATCACCATCACCGGAAGTATGCTTTGATGACATCAAACACCACACCATAATTGGGTGGCTATAAAGGTGGCATTGAGTGTTCGGAAAGTATGTGTTGAGGCACATGGATCAAGAGTGGGATTTGTCCATCCATATGACGGATAGATATACTCTGGGCCCTCTCGGTGGAATGTCATCCAATTAGCTTGCAAGCATGTGACTGGATCACAAGGGATCACATATCACGGGAAAAATAAAAGAGTACTTATCGGTAATAAGTTTGAACTAGGTATGTAGAGATACCGACGATCAGACCTCGGGTAAGTAAACTATCGCGAAACAAAGGGAAATTGGTATCGTATGTAAGTGGTTCATTCGATCACAAAGTAATCATAGAAACATGTGGGAGCCATATGAATTTCCAGATTCTCTATTGGTTATTGATCGGAGAAGAGTCTCGGTCATGTCTGCATAATTCACGAACCGTAGGGAGACACACTTAAGGATTCCATGTTGTTTAGTAGATATGGAATGTAAGTAGGGAGACTGAATGTTGTTCGGAGTCTCGGATGGGATCTGGGATATCACGAGGAGATCCGGAATGGTCCGGAGAATAAGATTCATATAAGGATAGTCCAATTCCGGAGTTCGGGAATGATTCCGTTGTTTTCATCGGAATGATCTAGAAGGGTCTAGAAGATTCACCGAACCAGAAGGGGAAGGGTACATGAATATGTCATGAGTAAGTGGAATGATTGCATCATGTCCTAGGTCACTTGGTTGGGCATTTATAAGAAAGAAATTAAGCTCCAAATTGAAAGTCAAAAGGCAAGTTTGAAAAGTCAAACTGGGACAATGTATCCTAGTGGAGGAAGGAAAGAATCCTTCTTTCCCTCCACCACGCCTCCTCCTCTCCGGCCCTCTAAACCCTAGATTGCCAGAAACCCTAATTCTCCACCATAACCCGCTTCGACTTAGGCGAAGCCCTGCGGTATCTTCCCTCTACTTCCGACACCACGCCGTCGTGCTGTTGGAATCGCGAGGAAAGAACTACAACTTCCGTTGCCTGCTGGAACAAGGGAGAGGAAGGTCTTCATCGAGTACCGAACGTGTGACCTACTGTGGAAGCGCTGCCGGAACGCATCACCAGAAGGATCGTCTACGCGATCTTGAGATCGGCAAGTGTATGACTACATCACCCATGAGAATCTGCTCTCGTTAACCGCTTTGGAATCTTCAAGGGTGAGTAATCTAATCGACTCGTTGCTACAATCTAGTAGATAGATCTTGGCTTGTTTGTGTTCATGCGGTAGAAATTTTTTGTTTTCCATGCTACGAACCCCTACAGTATCACACGACAAACTTCTTGGTGGCCTTTGTACATTCCGTTTCATGTAATTTGGCAATTCTTACATGTCCAATGCATGCAGTCGATGGTTCCAAACATCCCAAAAATTCATCTGCTTCAATTCATTGCTAGATTCGAGTAGTGTCTTTAGCATTGGGTGATCTTAAATATGTTGGTCCAAACACTATAACCATAGCCCTGCAAAACTTGTACATGCACTCAATGGAGGTGGACTCGGCCATGCATAGGTAGTCATCTTGTGTATCACCAGGAGTTCCATATGCAAGCATCCTTAAAACGGTTGTGCACTTTTGGATTGAGGAAAAACCTAGCGTGCCGATGCAATCCCTCTTGCATTTGAAGTAGGTGTTGAACTCCCAGATGGCATGCACAATCTTGAGGAAGAGCTCCCGGCCCATCTTGAAACGGTGTTGAAACACCGCCGCTCATTGCAATGGTCCGTGAGCGAAGTAGTCGGCGTATAGCATGCAGTGGCCCTCTAGCCGCTGCCTCGGCTTGCTCTTGCAATGCCCTAGTGCCAAGCCACCGTGTCGGGGCTTTGCATTCCGCGCATACAGGCCGAACATACATGCGAGGATCTTTAAGTGTTCCTCTTCTGCGGCGGCCGTTTCCTCCTCCATAAAGGTGTCGAACATATCCTCGTCGTCGGAGTCCATCACCGAGTAGGCAAAAGGCCAAACACCTCGCAGGCGTGGTGGACGAGGATCTGTCTGCGAAGATACCCACAACACTGAATGACCGTGAAAGCTCGGCGAACATGAAGATGGCGGGTAGGGCCATGAAGGGCGCCCCCGCTAGCGGCGAGCTATGGTCAAAGTAGGGTAGGGTGGTTCCGGCGATAGTATGGCCACGAGAGAGAAGGAGGAGAGGTGGGGCGAAAAGGCGAAAGCTTCCCACGGTATGCATTGTCTCGCCGACAGAGCTGACCCGCTTGTCTTTTTTTCCTTTCGTCGATGCCGTAATAGCACCCCGCCTCCGCCCTGCGTTCGTCTTGGGTTCACCGGATAAAAATTCGGCCAAATCCGGCCATTTTCTGTTCCTTGGGAGACGACCGGGAGGAAAATGTTTCGCCGACGGAAAAAAAAGAAACTCTGAGAGGCTCTTGCGGGGACTACTGGAGATGCTCTTAGCCACCATCCAAACATACAATTGCCCCTTTCGATAGAAAAATAGATGGACGAAGCATACCGTTCAAATTAGCATGGTACATGGTGTTTTCATTTACATTAGGGGGTTTTGACATTATACTACTCCCTTCAGATATATCTAACACTAAAATATGTCTAAATATATATGTATTTAGATAAATTTAAATCAAGTAATATAGGTCGGAGAAAGTAGATTAAAGTCGTGTCGACTCTAACTTGTGGATGATTTGTATAAAGGACAGTTAGACTGAAGACCGATCCATGCGCGTCACGCGCATGCATGCGATAAGCTCGTGCGCCCCCAGCTCGGATCAGTAACCAATTCTGTTAGCGTGTGTGGCGTGCGTGGACTCTCTCTCCCTAATCCTCTTGTATATATATGTGTGTGTGTACGAGGATGACTAAAATCAACTAGAGTCCATGTGTTGAAGACCAAAATACGCATACATTTCTTCATGGTATCAGATTAGCACTCGATCCTATGGCTGATTTTCCCGGCGCCACGGTGCCCGTTGTCTCCGATACGATGGCGGCGGCCTTCACCTCTGCTGCGCTCACCCTCGCTCAGGTTGCCTCACCCCAATTCTACTTTCCCCCCACTATCTCTACTACCTACCAGATGCACGATGTTCAGATCGGCCACATCATCAAGCGCACGATGGAGCTCACCGGCGGCTCCTACACTCAGTGGCGGAACCTCATATGGAACTCACTGCAGAGGAATACGGTGTCCTCGACCACCTCGTTGACGCCCCCGCGCCTGCCAACGTCGATCCAGGGTGACGCGTCACCGACCTGATCCTCAAGAAGTGGATCTTCGGCTCCATCTCCCCAGAGCTCACCAGCCTGATCATGATTAGGCCAAGACTGTCGGCCAGCTCTCCGCCGCGCTTGCCGCAGTCTTCCTCAACAACAAGCGGCGGCGCGCCGTCCACCTGACGTCGGACCTCCACAAGCAGCGCCAAGGCAGCCTCAGCATCACCAATACAGTGCCTGAATCAAGACCATCATCGACGCCCCCCGTGACGTCAACCAGCCCGCCAATGACGACACGCTCATCACCGCCGTGGTGACGCGCGGCCTCAACGAGCTGCATCACGTGCAGGCGAAGATTCTCAACTCCAGCGTCAGCAAGTTCATGTTCGACGACACGCGCAACATGTTGCTCCTTGATGAGATGCAGGCGCGTGCCTCGGAGCGGCTCGCGTCCCAGTCCACACTTCTCGCCCTCGGCCGCGGCCGTGTCGGTGGTCCTGGTGGCGGCAGCGAGGCGCTCGGAGGCATACGACTGCATCTCGTCGAGCAGCAGCATGTTGCACTCCTTGTCAAACGTGACATGGCTGATGCTGGAGTTGAGGATTTTCGCATGCACGTGATGCCGCTCCGAGAGCCCGCACGTGAGCACGGTGACCAATGTGTCGTTAGAGCCTGGTTGGTCGACATCCCACAGCGCGTCGGCGATGGTCTTGATGCGGGCACGGTACTAGGCAATGCCCAGGCTACCATGCCACTGCTCGTGCAGGTACAACCGTTTGGTGGGTGGCGCGCTTCCATTTGTTGTTGAGGAAGATGTCGGCTAGGGCGACATAGAGCTGGTGAGCGGTGCGAGTGTGATCCCATGATCATGCCCGTGAGCTCCGCCGAGATCGACCCGTAGATCCATCTCTTCAAGATGGAGTAAATTGCAAAAAACCACCATAATTGGGGGGAAATTATCAACCCTTCAAAAAAAACCACCGGAAAAATATACATTGGTGGGTGTTTGATGACTTTGCCTTAATTGTGGTGGTTTTTTGCAATTCACTCCTTCAAGATGAGATCCACCGTGCGTCACTATTGGTCAGGAGCAGCGGTCGCGGGCAGGGACAGATGATCGACGGTGAGCTGATGATGTTGGTGGGCGACGGGAATCCTAGATGCTAGGATCTGAAACTGTATTCAGTTGACAGCGTGTGCGTGCGTGTGTTGTACTTCTGTTTAAAACTCAACCCTATTCCCCAGTTCTCCTCCCCACATGACGATGGCGGCTGCTGACAGACTGCAACGCCCGTCTCCTCTAGGTCCAGTCGGTCGGCCACCTCTCTGCTTGGCACGTCCACCAGACACACCGAAGCACCAGGAGGACGCGCATCTCAAGTTCTCGACTAGTAAGGTGACCTAATGCAGGTCTTGTCCTCTAACTTGTCTTACACCGGATGTCAAGCAAACTTTGTTATTTGGCCACTACTAGTTTATTGGTTATGCATGTATTACTCAAAAAAATAGCTGCTGAAATCCCTAGTAATACATGCTAGACCTTATTTTTTTATTTTTTTACCCACGCTATTTTGAAAAATAACACGCTATTAGCACGCTATAACTTTCATAGCGTTTGGAGAAGGATCACGCTAAAAGAAATAGCACGCTATTTTTTTCCTTGATATAAACCATGTAACACTTGTTGAAATCAATATACACAATTACAGTCCATGTGCACAAACCTCTCTCTATATTAGATTTCACCAGGTGCACAAATGAGAATAATGCAGATGCAACTAAAACGCAATAAGCAGTCGAAGAAAATATCTGCAGATTTGTCATCTACGCTATCCCTATACTAAAGACAACGGTGGTATTATATGACGGTGGAGTACAACTTATCATCCCAGCCCACCAAAAATCAAAAGGCTATCCGGGACTTCGAATCCGTGTTTCAATCCCCGCTGTAGCCCGAAGTATTCATGTCAGTCGATTAGGATCCATGATTGACTCCATCCTTCCCAAAATTAAGTAGGCAGATCAATCTTCAAAACTGAAGCACGTGAATCCATCCTTCCTGCAAGGCTGCAACTACTGAAGTGATGTAGTCAGTCAGTACATTAGTCTTAAAAAGATGGAACTCAGAATGGTTCCAATTTTAATGGAGCGAGGGCCACAATTATATTTGTACAAAACAGCAGTATCAATGATCAAGTCATGAGATATCCGTAATGCCATAAGGTCATTTTCTAAAGAATGCCCAACAAGAATGGTTTCTTTGTACACTAGTCCGACAAGTTCTTCCTAGAAAGAGAAACACAATGGTGTCAGCCAAAGTATGACGACATGATGCACACATACAAAAGATCATGAGAAAATTAGAAACAGCTGACCTGAATCTCCTGGAAGGTTGTGGTCACATCTGATAGCATCTCAGCAGTGATTCCACTGAACCTGCACAATTCAGAATAAATTATACACCTATCCTTCTGAGCGCACTGAGAATATTATGAAAAAACTGTACATGAATATACTATATTAATACTACTCCCTCCGTCTGTAAATAAATGACTTAGATTTGTCTACACATGCGAATCTAGACAAATCAAAGTCACTTATTTCCGGACGGATGGAGTACTACAATACATGTCCTTCAAAGAGAGGTAACAAATCCTAGCAATCTACATATAGCACAACTATGTTATAATATAAAGTCATCAAGGAAAAACTGACTGAGAAATACAACATAGTTCCTGCTCGCTGTACAAGGGAAAGGAAAGGCATCATATACCTTGTATTGTAATCTTAATACAGAACAAAATTGAGATGGAAGAGTGAACTGAGAAGTACATGTTATACCTTCCTTTTTGTCATGTTGATTTGTTGACTCTGTGGACTAGTGAGCAGGTTGCGTGATTACAGCATAATGCTGAAGTTTCACCTAATGCATTGCCATATCACATAAGGAACAAATATGGGTAAAAAATGGATTAGTTTTTTCATAATTTATTTTTTCTAATGTCAAATTGCCAAAATGTGACGGCAAAGACTAGCAAGATGAAGATCACTAGAGTCCAGAATATGTTCAGCCACAAAATAATATAATGTAATATATACGGAAATGCAATTCATCTCCCAAGAGCTATAGCTATTTAGATAAAATATGATTTCCCATTGGAGAATTGAAATCTATCAGTTGAAAGTTTCGAGGGTAGCTATAACTGAAACAGGTAATTTCCTAGACAGAGCTCAAACAACTGATCTTTGCACATGACATAGAATGGTGCAATAATTGGAAAATATCTTTTCTTGCGAAGAATGTAATTGGAAAATCTTTGTCGTTAAGCTTATTCAAAATAGTTGTGTTTGATACTGGTATCAAGTCATAGAGAACGAATGCAAAGCAATGTTCCATCTTGGACATCCAACAATTATATGCTGATGTTTCTGTTCCTCCCAGAAAAGACAACAGTTGCCTCCTTTCTTTAGTCTTTACACATGACAAGAGTGCCAGCCTCACAGAGATGAATTACAATCCAGAGAGAAAATTTGAGTAAGACTGTTACACCATATCAAGATTTGGAACATATCCCTCCAGTCTCATTTCATCAACCAGCATGTCTAGGAGTTGATACATATCGTCCGCACCATGTTGTGGTTCATCCCCGGCATAGAATTCAAGAACTCTGCCGCTAACCTCAACCCAGCTGCAACCTGGAACTTTGCTCACACCTCTCTCTCTCTCACCGGTCCTCTCATCCGTGCTGAGTCATCTAATCTATCCGAACTTGCATATATCTTGGATGAAACCACATAGTTCCACGAGTTTGAGGGCTCCAGCTGCATGATCCTGTCGATGACCCTGTCACTGACCTCAACATTCTTTGATTTCCGACAAGCAGCGAGCAAAGCCCCCAACATGACTGCATCTGCCATACCATGAATCTTCTCAATGAAATCCCATGCTTCTTCTAAATGTCCGGCACGTGCCAATAAATCAACCATGCAGGAGTAGTGCTCGATCTTGGGAATGATTTGAAACTGAGGTGTCAAGGAATTGAACCATCGTCGGCCATCTTCCAGTAACCCAGAATGCACACAAGCAGAAAGTACTCCTATGAAAGTGATATCGTCCGGTCGGAGACCTTCCTCGTTCCTCATCAGTTGGAACTGCCGAATGGCTTCATGGCCTCGCCCATTAAAGGCAAGACAACAGATCAAGCCATTCCATGAAGCTTCATTCTTGCATGGCAGCTTCCCAAAAACTTGTACGGCTTTGTTATGATTGCCACACTTTGAATACATGTCCACCAATGCAGTCCCCAGGTAGACATTATTGTACAGGCCTCTGTGTGAGGCATAGCTGTCCAGTTCAGTGCCTAGCTCCAGAGCTCCAACTGCAGCACAGGCCGAGAGCACCCCTACCAATGTTATTTTATCTGGACGTGCACCCGCTTTCCGCATGCTGTAAAATAATGAGATGGCTTCCCTTGACATGTCGTTCTGAGCGTACCTGCACCATCATACATACCATACATAACACAAATGATCAGCTAAGGTAAGATGACATTCATTATTAGCAATTATATTTTTTCAAAATAAGGAGAAAACGAGAAGTGGATACTTGCCCAGTGATCATGGCATTCCAAGCGACGATATCCTTGTCAGGTATGCCATCAAACACTCTCCGTGCCTCCCCCATCTCTCCGCACTTCTCATACATCCCAACGAGAGCTGAGCCAACGAGCGAGGCAACCTCAAGGACAATGCAATTCCTCCCGTAAGAGAGGCTCGGCACCATCTCTGCTCTCCATTTATTGGAGATTCGTGTTGTGCGTTTTACAAAATAATCCTCCCACCTCATCTTTTAAGTCTGCTGCAGTTTTTCTATCTAACCCCTAATGTTTTCGGATATTCTAAATTTTTTGTCGCTTGTTTGTCTCCTCACAATCGATAGTCTTTTACACGTTCCTGTTTCTTTTTCACCTCATTTTTTTCTCATACAATTTCAGGGATATTCAACATTTTTTATGTACATTTTTTATTCTGAAAATGAAACATGCATAATTTATTTTTTCAACAATCTCTTTTGATGATTTTTATTTTTCTACTTTTTATTTAATAATATTTAGACACTCTTACTTTGTTTCATCTTAGATTCAGAAGTTTTATACAAGATTCACACGTTTTACAAACTTGTTTCTGCCAAGAGATATTCATATACTTTTTTCACAGAATACATGCATAATGTCTGTTTCTTTTTCATCTTATTTTTTCTCGCAAATTTTAGGGATAATCAACAATTTTTTATGTACACAGAGAAAATATTATTTCGTCGTTGTTTGTCTCCCCACTTGTTACATAGAGAAAATATTATTTTTTTAATTTACCACTATCCAGGGTGTGTGGCTTAATGGTTGCTGACAGTGTACAGAACTACAACTACAGGTACAGGATGAACCGTAAAACTGTAGAAATACGTTGTTCTTGACAACGATGGGATTCTTGAAAGATTTTTAGTTATAATATATTTTTAATTTATTAATTATCCGTTTTTAGTTACAATATAGTTTCATAAAAAGGAATTCACGGATATTTATTCAAAATTTATCTGTTAACATGTATGAATCTTTACAAAATATTTTCACAGATTTTTTTCAAATAGCCATACAAACATTCATATTATTTTTTCAAGGTAAATTTTATTAAGGATTTTGCAACTATAAAATTCATGGACGTTTCAATCCACTCTTATCATATATTTCTAAATTCATGCAAGAAACATGAAAAATTCATGCAAAATCCACCAAAATCTATAGGATACGATTCAAACCCGGTCAAGAAACAACACAATTTCATAGAGGATTAGTACTAAAGAACATGTTTCTAATTCAATGTGTAAAGGTATATGCAAATTATGTAAATTTCACAGGATATTTATACAGTGCAGATCATACATACAAAATCCAAAAAACATCAAAGATTCATACAAGTTTTAGTAGATTATTACACACATGATTTAGTCTAGCTACAAGCAAGATCAAACATCCGTTTCATACATGTGTCACCTGTCAAGATAAAACAAGTAGTATCACGACCTTAATCTGATATTAAGAATCATTCAAGGAATCATACAAGTTTCATCCATGAACAGAATCTAGAAATAGGAAATACATGTTTCATCCATGAACTAGATAGTTATTTTGCATACACGTTTCCAACATCATTTTTAAAAGATTCATCCAAACAAGAAACTCAAATCAAGATCCAAGCACGAATGAAAAGAAAAGATCCAAACATGAACAAAATCCATACAAGATCCCTGTCAAAAACTTGATAATACATACAAGATTCAATACATACCACGAAACTGATGTTTGATCGAGATTCAATAAAGGAAAAGTAGAGGCCCCAGATCCACGAATTTAAACAAAACTTGATAATACATACCACGGATTTAATCAACATTCATAAAGGAAAAGTAGGGGCCCCAGATCCATGAATTTAAACAAAATCCATACAAGCTTCAATAAAGATTCAATCAAGATTCAACCATAAATTTAATCCAAACAAAATATTCAACCACAAACTGGATCCAAACATGAAGAAAAACCAAAAGGAAAAGTAGGGGCCCCAGATCCATGGCCGCGCGACGGGGAGAGCTGTTAGGATTAGGTGGGCAGGGCGTGGCCGCGTGGGTTGCGGGTTGGGGTGGGCCGGTGGGGTGGTCATCCTCTCCCCTGGACTACAGGTGAAATACCAAAAAGCAAGAGGGCTTAATGTAAATGCGTGACAGACGATGACTACATTGACCTTGCACGGATCTCCAACAAATGAACAGCATAGATGGTGCCGAGGGCCCCTCCTAGGTGTGGTAAATCCGCTCTCGCAACCTCAATCCCTGCAGATTTCACCTAGTCCTCCAGCCACCTACCAAGCACCAAGTCCTCTGCATGCATGCTGCAAGCACGACCGCCACTGTCACCGTGTTGGGCGCTATTGCACCCTTGACAAGCATCTCACGGAACATGTGAGCCACCTCTGCTGCCATCCCCGCCCGCTGGTACGCTTTTATCATGGCGTTCCAAGAGACGACGTCCCAGTGGAGGATTCCGTCAAACACCCTGCGCGCGGCGCGGGGATCACCGAGGTTGGAATACACCGTGATGAGAGAGTGGACGGTGTGGTGGTGGTGTTGCAGGCCGAGCTTCCGAAGAAGCGCGTGTTCCGAGAGGGCGAAGGAAGGCGCGGGGCAGCGGGAGGCCGCGAGGAGGAGGAAAGGGAGAGTGTAGGTGTCCGGGCGGAGCGGCGAGCGGAGCATGCGGAGGAAGAGGTGGAGGGAGGTGCGTGGGCGGGAAGAGGCGGCGAAGAAGCGGAGCGCGGCATTGAAGGAGAAGGTGGCGGGGGCAGGGTGGGAAGTGAGGAGGAGAAGGGCGTAATCGAAGGCGGCGGCGGCGATGGCAGTTGTGGAGGAGGAGCAGACGGAGAGGAGCTTGGAGAGGGATGGGGGTGAGTTCCTTGCCATTTCTTTTCCTCTATATCTTTTTGTTTTCATAGAGCACCCTTTCTCTAAGGGCCGTACTACGCGTCCCCTAGGAGATAATTTCCCCGGATTCCCCTCCTCTCTATGCTGACATGTGTCCTTTAAAAAATTCTTAAATCCCGCTTTTGCTACAAACAGCCCCGTTTTTGCTACAAATAGTCCCGGTTTTGCTACATGTAGCAGAAAACGGTTCACCATAAAAATAAAAGACATACTAGATCTCGCCGGAGAGTTCGTCGGAGACCTTGCCAGAGACCATGTAGCAAAAAAATTGAACTAATGTAGCAAAATCGACTTCGCCCGAGACTTTCGCTGGACAATCGCCGGAGACTTTCGCCGGAGAGCTCGTCGGATACCTTGTAGCAAAAACTTTGCGCTATTGTAGCAAAACCATAAAACCATGGTAGCAAAAAAATATGATAATGTAGCAAAAAGAAGACCTCGCCGGACACTTTATAGCAAAAGTTTGTTTTAGTGTAGCAAAACTGACTTCGTCGGAGACTTTCACTGAAGATCTCGTAGCAAAACGTATATTAGCAAAAATATGACGATGCACGTAGCATCGCCGGAGGTTCACAGCGCCACTGTCGGCCGCACGTAGCGTGGCAAACCCAACACGAAGTTTATAGCATAGCTACCGGCCGCATGTAGCAAAACTCGTGATGAGGCAACGGTCCAAGGCGCGGTGACGCAGCGCACAACGGTCCGTTGGCGACGACTTGGTCCATGGTGGCGGGAGCTGTAGGGCGGGGTGGAGCACGCCGAAAAATCTCGTCGGTTCTCTACCCGATGCCATTGGAGGAGGGTGGCGGCCTGCTGGACGAGGATATCATCGTCCTCGACACCGGGGGAGATGTTGGGGAAGGGAGGCGGCGAGGCAGCACGAGCTACATGGGTGGGCCGCGGAGGCGCGAGCTACAGGCGGGCGGCGCGAGATGCAAGGCGCGCGCGCAAGCTATGGCGAGGCGGCGCAGGTACGGACACGGCGACGTAGGAGCCTGGGCGGCATGCTGACGAGGGAGTAGTCTGGCCACGAGGCTGGCGAGGGAGTAGTCTGTCCGGCGAGGGAGCAGCTGCCGCGGAAGGACGCGTCGGGGGCGTAGTTGAATGAGAGAAGGAGATGAGTTGAAGGGATAAGGCAGCACGAGGCGCACGACCCGGGAGATAAATTCACCGTATCCCCCGAGGGAGGAGGATCGTTTTCCTTTCTCTAATCAAAGTTGCTTCTTTTTAAATCTGAATGAACTTCTCTACGGGGAAAAAACATCAAGTTGTAATAACGACATAAAAATTGCACCTTTAAGACAGACAGTAGTATTGAAATTGCAACTCTGAGGCTGGATCAGAATTGCTTCTTTCTTTCTTTGTTTCTTAATTGCAATGTTTTGTTTGGAGTATAGAAATTCTTGACCGGCTCGATGTCACTGACGCTGCAGGAACAAGCATCCAATCTATCTAGACGGTGGAGCTGGCTGCCCGTCGAGCTCTCTCGCCCTGTAATAGATGCTCGGGACTTGGCGCCTGCTGAGGGTGTGTCAAGATCCAACGTATCTCTGCGGATGACGACTCGGTTCGGATGAATGCAGCTGTTGTTGAAGCAACAAAGTGTTGGAGATATGCCCTAGAGGCAATAATAAATGTAGTTATTATTATATCTTTGTGTTTATGATAAATGTTTACATTCATGCTATAATAGTATTAACAAGGAAACATTAATACTTGTGTGATTTGTAATCTAAAATAGAGTCCCTAGTAAAGCCTCTTTATAATACTAGCTTGTTGGTTAATAAATGATTGTGGTTTTCCTATCATGAACATTGAGATGTTATTAACAACAAGATCATATCGTTAGGAGAATGATATGGTGGACATACTCCTATTGACGAGGTTTAATCTCATCAATGCCCATTGTTATGGACTTGGGTTTTGGAGAAGATGGGGATGCTGGAGATCGTGTACGCAGTTAATGCACAAGCAACAGGGACACGAGATTTACCTGTGTTCGTGCCCTCGGAGGGAAAACCCTACTCGCTTATGCGCTCTTGATTACGTGAACCGAAGGTTCAGGTGCGCAGATTCGATCTGGCGTGGAGGTGCGCGTAAAGTATGAGTCGAGAGATCTAGGACGTGCCCTCCTGGCCTTTATATAGACTTAGGCAGGTCCCGGGCATAGTCCTAGTCGGTTACAAGTTCTAGGGTTTTACCCCTTTGAATTTCCTATCTATGCTAGTCTTTCTCTCCAAGGATCCGAAGGCGTCATGGGCCTTGGCCACCCGAAAATCTTCATGGGCCACCGTATATCTGATGTGAGCCTTCCTTGGGCTGGACCAGGTATGCCGAAGTTACGTACCCGTAGGGTATGACCATGTCACCTATAGATAAGCGTAGCATAAAGATCAAGTCATTTTAATAGTTCAATTGCTATATGCTTTCTGATACATAGTAACCTAATTCCTTCGACCATGAGATCATGCATATCACCTTTACCGGATGGATGCTTTGATGACATCAAACACCACACCGTAACTGGGTGGCTATAAAGGTGGCATTGAGTGTTTGGAAAGTATTGGTTGAGACACATGGATCAAGAGTGGGATTTGTCCATCCATATGACGGATAGATATACTCTGGGCCCTCTCGGTGAAATGTCATCCAATTAGCTTGTAAGCATGTGACTGGCTCACAAGGGATCACATATCACGGGAACAAGAAAAGAGTACTTATCAGTAACGAGGTTGAACTAGGTATGCAGAGATACCGACGATCATAACCTCGGATAAGTAAACTATCGTGAGACAAAGGGAAATTGGTATCGTATGTAAGTAGTTCATTCGATCGCAAAGTAATCGTAGAAATATATGGGAGCCATATGAATTTCCAGATTCCTCTATTGGTTATTGTTCGGAAGTGTCTCGAGCATGGACGCATAATTCACGAACCGTAGGGAGACACACTTAAGGATTCGACGTTGTTTGAGTAGTTATGGAATGATGAGTAAGAGACAGAATGTTGTTCGGAGTCTCGGATGGGATCCGGGATATCACGAGGAGATCCGGAATGGTCCAGAGAATAAGATTCATATAAAGAAAGTCCTGTTTCGGAGTTGGAGAATGGTTCCGGTGTTTTCATCGGGAATGTTCTAGAAGGTTCCGGAAGGTCCGGCACTCCGAAGGGGAAGGGTACATGAATGTGTCATACCAAGTTGGAATGATTGCATCATGTACTAGGTGTCATCGCTGAACAAAATAAAGGGTTTAATCAAATCCTAGTTTGAAAAGTCAAAAGCCAATTTGAAAAGTCAAACGGCTATTTTGGGAAGTGGAGGGGAAGGTGGAAACCGAGTTGGGGAGGAGTTCCTTCCCTCCACCGCCAGCCCCCTTGGGAAACCGAGTTGGGGAGGGACTCCCCTCCCCTGGCGCGGCCCCTCCACCTATATAAGGAGGGGCAGGGCTGCCCCTCCTAGCACACAAGATCTCCACCCAAAACCCTAGCCCCGGCGCCGCCACCTCCTACTGCCGCCGCCTAGCTAAACCCTAGCCTATGGCTTGCCTCCTCCTTGGTGTGTCTAAACCCTAGATCACCGAGGGATCTCTCATAGTCCACCATACTCGCTCCGGCTTAAGGCGAAGCCCTGCGAGATCTCCCCTCTACTTCTGGTACCACGCCGTTGTGCTGCCGGAACCATGAGGAAAGTGCTACAACCTCCGATGCCTGCTGGAACAAGGAAGAGGAAGGTCTTCGTCGAGTACCGAACGTGTGACCGACTGCGGGAGCGCTGCCGGAACGCAGCGCCGGAAGGATCGTCTACGCGATCTTGAGATCGGGAAGAGTACGACTACATCACCCACGAGAATCCGCTCTCGTTAAACACTTTGGAATCTTCGAGGGTGAGTTATTCCATCGACTCATTGCTACAATCTAGTAGATAGATCTTGGCTTGTTTGTTTGTATGCGGTAGAAAAATTTTGTTTTCCATGCTACGAAACCCAACAGTGGTATCAGAGTCGTGTCTATATGTAGATCTGTTGCACGAGTAGAACACAATGGTCATTGTGGGCGTTGATGCTTTTATTGTCGATTGCTTCTTGTGTACTTTGCATCTTGCGGGATGTTGGGATGAAGCGGCCCGGGCTAACCTTACATGACATCGTTCATGAGACTTGCTCCACGCTTGACATGCAACTTTTATTGCATAAGTGGCTTTGCGGGTGCCTGTTTCTCCCAGCATAGTTAAGATTCAATTTACAACGGGTGATTGTCAATACTAGTATCAATGTTTTGGTTCTTGTTCATAAGTTAGAACGACACTTATTGAAAGCCCCAAACCACGTAAAACATGCAAAGAAAGTAGAGGCGTCTAACTTTGTTTTGCAGGGGTGTGCTGTGATGTGATATGGCCATGATTGTGATTATATTTGATGTATGCAATGTTCCTTATTGTAAGTTGGCAACCAGCAGGAGACATATGGTTGTCTTTAAATTCTGTTAAGACCCGCGTGTCTATTCAAAGTAGTTGTAATAGTTGAAGCCAGTGGACGACAACCATGGAGAAGCGTCATTGACCTTGATGCAATGCCGGTGATGATGGAGATCATGTCCGTGCTTGAAGATGGAGATCGGAAGCACAAAGAAGAAAGGCCATATCATATCACATATTATGAATTGCATGTGATGTTAATCCTTTATGCATCTTGTATTGCTTAGTTAACGACGGTAGCATTATAAGATGATCCCTCATGCACATAAATTTCAAGTTCTAAAGTGTTCACCCTTAGTAAGCACCATTGCTAAAGCTTGTTGTTTCGAAGCACCACGTGATGATCGGGTGTGTTAGATTCCGCAAGTGTATACAACGTGAGCAAGCCAGATTTTCTCATGCGGAAGCTAAGGTTTGATCTTGACGACCCTAGCATGTACAGACATGGTCTCGGAACACGCATCACCGAAAGGTAAATCATGAATCATATAGTAGATATGATGAACATGTCGATTGTTCGCCATTGAAGCTACATCAACTCTCGTGATGGTCGGTGTTGATGTGGTGGATTTGGTTCGTGTGATCACTAAAACAGTGTGAGGGATATTGTTTTGAGTGGGAGTTCACCTAGATTAATTTAACTATTAATTAGAACTCAATTTGTCATAAACTTAGTCTAAACTATTGCAAATATGTTGTAGATCAATGGCGGCCCCTACCATCAATTTTAATACGTTCCTAGAGAAAGAAAAGTTGAAAAACAATGGAAGCAACTTCGTGGATTGGTTCCGCAATTTGAGGATTTTCCTCACAGCTGGTAATTTGACCTATGTCTTTGGATGCACTTGGGTGACCCACTGCAGCCATCGCTACCGATGAAGTAAAGAATGTTTACCTCGCTCGAAGACTCAAGACTCCACGATTGTGCTATCTTGTATGGTTTAGAATCGGAGCTTCAGAAAAGGTTTGAGAATTCAGACCCACATGATATTGTCCGTAATCTCAAATTAATCTTTGAGACTCACGCGGCAATTGAGAGCTATGAGGCTTCTGAAAAGTTCTTTAACTGCAAGATGGAAGAGGGCGGCTCCGTCAGTGAGCATGTGCTTAAGATGTCTGCGCACGCAAACAAACTTCAAAGCTTGGGTATAGTGATTCCTAATGCTTTGGGGATTTATCGTGTCCTCCAATCACTACCACCAAGTTACAAGAACTTTGTGATGAACTACAATATGCAAAACATGAACAAGAAGTTGCCAGAACTGTTTGCTATGTTAAAATCTGCATAAGTGAAGATAAAGAAAGAGCACCAAGTGTTGATGGTCAATAAGACCACCAAATTCAAGAAAGGCAAGTCTAAGCAAAAGGGACACTTCAAGAAGGGTGGTAAGAAAGTTACCGCGCCGACGAAGAAGACCAAGGCTGGACCTAAGCCTGATACTGAGTGCTTTTACTGCAAGGGAGAAGGTCACTGGAAGCGGAATTGCCCAAAGTACTTGGCGGATTTGAAGAACGGCAACATTAAGAAGAAAGGTATATCCGATATACATGTTATTGATGTGTATCTCACTAGTACTCGTAGTAGTGCACGGTATTTGATCTTGGTTCGGTTGCTCATATTTGTAACTCAAACAGTCTTTGCAGAATAAACGGAAGCTAGCGAAGAACGAGGTGACGATGCGCGTGGGAAACGGATCAAAGGTTGATGTGATCGCGGTCGGCACACTACCCCTTCATCTACCATCGGGATTAGTTTTATACTTAAATAATTGTTATTTGGTGTCTGCGTTAAGCATGAACATTATATCGGGATCTTGTTTATTGCGAGACGGTTACTTGTTTAAGTCCGAGAATAATGGTTTGAGTAATATGTTTTATGCACATGCACCTTTGATAGATGGTCTATTCTTATTGAATCTCTATAGTGGAAATACACATATTAATAACATTGAGGCTAAACGTTTGAAGTCGAGCGATAACTCGACCTATATGTGGCAATCGCTGCCTTGGTCACATTGGAGTGAAGCGTATGAAGAAACTCCATTCCGATGGACTTCTTGAATCACTTGATTTTTAATCACTTGAAAGATGCGAAGCATGTCTGATGGGTAAAATGACTAAGACTCCATTTTCTGGTATGATGGAGCGAGCTACGGACTTATTGGAAATCATACATACCGATGTGTGTGGTCCAATGAGTGTAGCATCGCGCGGTGGTTATCGTTATGTTCTTACCTTCACGGATGACTTGAGTAGATATGGGTATATCTATTTCATGAAACATAAGTCCGAAACTTTCGAGAAGTTTAAGGAATTTCAAAGTGAGGTAGAGAATCAACGTAACAAGAAGATTAAATTTCTACGTTCTGATCGTGGAGGTGAATATCTAAGTTATGAGTTTGGCGAGCATTTGAAGAAATGCGGAATACTTTCACAATTGACACCGCCGGGAACACCACAGCGTAATGGTGTGTCCGAACGTCATAATCGAACTCTCTTAGATATGGTTCGTTCTATGATGTCACTTACAGATTTACCGCTATCATTTTAGGGTTATGCATTAGAAACAGCCACATTCACTTTAAATATGGCACCATCTAAATCCGTTGAAACGACACCGTATGAATTATGGTTTGGGAAGAAACCTAAATTGTCGTTCCTTAAAGTTTGGGGTTGCGAAGCCTATGTAAAGAAGTTACAAATGACAAGCTTGAACCCAAAGCGGAAAAATGCGTCTTCATAGGATACCCGAAGGAAACTATTGGGTATACCTTCTATCATAGATCCGAGGGCAAAATCTTTGTTGCCAAGAATGGATCCTTTCTAGAGAAGGAATTTCTCTCGAGAGAAGTGACTGGAAGGAAAGTAGAACTCGACGAGGTTGTCGAATCTTCTCTCGAACTTGCGAAGACCCGGAAGAAGTTCTGTGGTGCATGCACCAATAAGAGAGGAAGCTAATGATGATGATCATGAAACTTGCCAGAAGTTGCTCTGAGCCTCGCAAGTCAATGAGAACTCGTACCACTCCAGATTGGTATGATCCCGTTATGAGTGTCATGTTGGTGGACAACATCGATGACCCTGCGACATATGAGGAAGCGATTATGAGCCCAGATTCCAATAAATGGCAAGAAGCCATGAAATCCAAGATTGGATCCATGTACGAAAACCAAGTATGGACTTTGGTGGACTTACCGGATGACCGGAAGGCTGTCGAGAACAAATGGATTTTCAAGAAGAAAACAGATGCTGATGGTAATGTTACTGTCTATAAAGCTCGACTTGTCGCAAAAGGGTTTCGACAAATTCAAGGAGTTGACTACGATGAGACTTTCTCACCAGTAGCGAAGCTAAAGTCTGTGAGGATTATGCTAGCAATCGCTGCATATTATGATTATGAGATATGGCAGATGGATGTCAAAACAACATTCCTCAATGGAGACATTAATGAAGAGTTGTATATGATGCAACCCACAGGTTTTGTCGATCCTAAAGATGCTAACAAGGTATGCAAACTTCAACGTTCCATCTATGGATTGAAGCAAGCATCCCGAAGTTGGAATCAACGTTTTGATAAGGTGATCAAAAGTTTTGGTTTTATACAAACTTATGGAGAAGCTTGTATTTACAAGAAAGTGAGTGGGAGCTCTGTAGCATTCTTAATACTATATGTAGATGACATATTGTTGATTGGGAATGATGTAGACCTTCTTAATAGTGTCAAGGAATATTTGAATAATAGTTTTTCAATGAAGGATCTTGGCGAAGCAGCTTACATATTAGGCATAAAGATTTATAGAGATAGATCGAGACGCCTAATATCATTATCACAAAGTACATATTTGGACAAAGTTCTAAAGAGGTTTGGAATGGAAGATAGCAAGAAAGGGTTCTTGCCCATGTTTCCCAATACGACCTTGAGTAAAACTCAAAGTCCGACATCGACAGAAGATAGAGAAAGGATGAGTAAGACTCCTATGCCTCACCATAGGATCTCTAGTGTATGCCATGCTATGTACTAGACCCGACATTGCATATGTTGTTAGTTTAACTAGCAGATATCAAAGTGATCCAGAGTGGATCATTGGACATGATCAAAACATCCTTAAGTACTTGAGAAGAACTAAGGATATGGTTCTTTCTTATGGAGGTGATGAACAACTCGTTGTTAATGGTTACACCGATGCTAGTTGGAACACCGATCCGGATGATTCTAAATCACAATCTGGATACGTATTTACTTTGAATGGTGCAGTTAATGGAGGAGTGCAAAGCAAAGCGTTGTGGCGAGATCTTCAACTGAATCAGAATACATGGCTGCTTCAGAGGCTTCACAAGAAGCGATATGGATGAAAGAGTTCATTACAGAGCTGGGTGTGGTTCCTAGTGCGTTGGACCCAATGTCTATCTACTGTGATAACATGGGCGCCATAGCCAATGCGCAAGAACCAAGGTCACACAAGAAGCTGAAGCACATCAAGCTGCGTTTCATGCTATTTGAGAACATGTCCAAGATGGGGACATAAAGATTTGCAAAGTACACACATATCTGAATGTGGCGGATCCGTTGACTAAACCTCTCCTGAGGGCAAAACATGACCAGCACCAAACTGCCATGGGTGTTCGGTGTATTACCATGTAATCTAGATTAGATGACTCTATTGCAAGTGGGAGACTGTTGGAGATATACCCTAGAGGCAATAATAAATGTAGTTATTATTATATATTTGTGTTTATGATAAATGTTTACATTCATGCTATAACAAGGAAACATTAATACTTGTGTGATTTGTAAACTAAAATAGAGTCCCTAGTAAAGCCTCTTTATAATACTAGCTTGTTGGTTAATAAATGATTGTGGTTTCCCTATCATGAACATTGAGATGTTATTAACAACAAGATCATATCGTTAGGAGAATGATATGGTGGACATACTCCTATAGATAAGCGTAGCATAAAGATCAAGTCATTTTAATAGTTCAATTGCTATATGCTTTCTGATACATAGTAACCTAATTCCTTCGACCATGAGATCATGCATATCACCTTTACTGGATGGATGCTTTGATGACATCAAACACCACACCGAATCGGGTGGCTATAAAGGTGGCATTGAGTGTTCGGAAAGTATTGGTTGAGACACATGGATCAAGAGGGATTTGTCCATCCATATGACGGATAGATATACTGGGCCCTCTCGGTGAAATGTCATCCAATTAGCTTGCAAGCATGTGACTGGCTCACAAGGGATCACATATCACGGAACGAAAAGAGTACTTATCGAACGAGGTTGAACTAGGTATGCAGAGATACCGACGATCATAACCTCGGATAAGTAAACTATCGTGAGACAAAGGGAAATTGGTATCGTATGTAAGTGGTTCATTCGATCGCAAAGTAATCGTAGAAATATGTGAGAGCCAAATGAATTTCTAGATTCCTCTATTGGTTATTGTTCGGAGAAGTGTCTCGATCATGTCCGCATAATTCAAGAACCGTAGGGAGACACACTTAAGGATTCGACGTTGTTTGAGTAGTTATGGAATTATGAGTAAGAGACCGAATGTTGTTCGGAGTCTCGGATGGGATCCGGGATATCACGAGGAGATCCGTAATGGTCCGGAGAATAAGATTCATATAAGGAAAGTCCTGTTTCGGGTTTGGAGAATGGTTCCGGTGTTTTCATCAGGATTGTTCTAGAAGGTTCCGGAATGTCCGGCACTCCGAAGGGGAAGGGTACATGAATGTGTCATACCAAGTTGGAATGATTGCATAATGTACTAGGTGTCATCGCTGAACAAAATAAAGGGTTTAATCAAATCCTAGTTTGAAAAGTCAAACGCCAATTTGAAAAGTCAAACGGCTATTTTGGGAAGTGGAGGGGAAGGTGGAAACCGAGTTGGGGAGGAGTTCCTCCCCTCCATCGCCGGCCCCCTTGGGAAACCGAGTTGGGGAGGGACTCCCCTCCCCTGGCACGACCCCTCCACCTATATAAGGAGGGTCAGGGCTGCCCCTCCTAGCACACAAGATCTCCACCCATAACCCTAGCCCCGGCGCCGCCACCTCCTACTGCCGCCACCTAGGGCAAACCGCCACCGCCGCCTAGCTAAACCCTAGCCTCCGGCTTGCCCCCTCCTTGGTGTGTCTAAACCCTAGATCACCGAGGGCTCTCTCATAGTCCACCATACTCGCTCCGGCTTAAGGCGAAGCCCTGCGAGATCTCCCCTCTACTTGGGCACTGCCAGTTGTCTTCTAGGAATCACAAGGAGAGTGCTACAACCTCCGCTGCCTGCTGGGAAAGGGAGAGGAAGGTCTTCGTCGAGTACCAAACGTGTGACCGACTGCGGGAGCGCTGCCGGAACGCAGCGCCGGAAGGATCGTCTACGCGATTGTTATCGCCATATTTTGGCCAAAGAAGGAGATGGGCCGTGATCAAGATGGGCTTGGAAGATGCGTATATTCAACGTGTTGTTGGATCGGCCTAGTACGTAGAATTGGGCTAAAATTGCCCGTGTATCTTGTATCATAGTAGGTTTCGTGTTAGTTTAGGTTCCGTTTCAGTTTAGGTAAAGATAGAGTTGTAGAGTTATTCCAAAAGTAGAGAGTCTCCGGACTATAAATATGTACCTAAGGTTATTGAGAAAAAGAGGACAATCACGTTCACAACAAACACAATCTCGGCGCATCGCCACCCCTTGTTCTAGGGTTTCTTTCGTAGAATATGTCATGCCTAGATCGCATCTCGCGATCTAGGCAGTATTTTTACTTATGCGTTATTTAGTGTTACTCGTACTGAAGCCTTGTTCATGGCGAGTAACACTACTATCGTGGATTTGTTGAGGCTAGCATCGGTGTTCTTCGTTATAATCGTTTGATTTTGCTACCTCTAGTTGTCTCGCTACCTTTGCACCTTTTTCCCAAGTGCAAGGGTAGCACCTTGCTTGGTCTTTATTTAGCTGTTTCGATCTGTTATGGTTGTGCCTTGCTCGCCAAGGTTTAGTTTGATATCTACGTAGTCAGGCCTTACAAACGGGTTGAACGATCCAGTAGTACGTAGGGACGTGGCTTATTCGCTCTAGAGAAGTTGTTCCGGTAATTGACTTTACGTTGGTTATTAGGCCTCCTCTAGGGTTAATATTCTTCATCTTTTGTACATACCAGACTCAATTACGTGTAGGACGTTCCAGTTACGTGGTGAAAACATTAAACCGTCGTAGATCGATTTAACTTGTAGTGATCAAGCAAAACCCCATGTTATCGTAAATCTAATGTAGAACCATGGGGCAATCGGCTCTAGGAGCCGATTATTGTGGAAACACGGGAGCCGTCACGGCTCGAATTTTACGTATACTTGTTTACCATGCAGAAATCAATCGACAATCCTTCACCTTCGACCAGGTATAGGTCGGTGGCACGCCTCGAACCAAACCAGCTGCGTCGGAGTTTTGGGCCGTTGCCCGAGGGACCAGGCCACCAGTTCCGGGAGCCTCCGGCTCTTCGTGTTGCTCGTTGCTGCCGCCGGTGAGTTTTGACAGCAACACATTCTAGCCCGGTGGGACCAAACCAGGCGTCTGCGGAGTTTTATGGCCGTTGCCCGAGGGACCAGGGCCCACCAGCAGTTCTGGGAGCCTCCCGGCTCTTCGTGTTGCTCGTCGCTGCCCGCCGGTGAGTTTTGACAGGCAACACATTCTGGCACGCCCGGTGGGACATTCAACAACGTCTACATCAACATCCGACGCTGCAATGGAGAACAGACCAGTCACGTACGACGAGCTTCCTGAAGAGCACAAGGCGAAGTATGACGAGATCAGAAATCTCTTCGAAGCCGATCTCATCGGCTCTTTTGAGAGGACCCGTAAACATGGCATCAAGTGGAGGGGGTTCTCCCCCGAGGGTGCTCTCGATGAGGTGGATCTGTCTGTTCCTTCGGAGGAGCGCACCAGAGCCCTACGACAGGAAGTCAACTACATGGTGGCTCATTCTCTGCACCGCCATTCTGAGAGCCTGGTGAACGCTTTCGAGCGGGTCGCGTTCAGATTTCGTGAAATCATGAAACATCGTACTCTCCGTGGGCCTACCTTAGGAACTCACCGGGAGAAAGACCGCTCCAGACTAGGCCGCGGTGCCATTCACGCTTGCAGCCCTGAGCCACAAGGAGCAGCGGCGACGTCGTCTATAAGGTCGAGGCGACCAGCATCGCCAATTCCTGTTCGAGCCACCTAAGGAAATCCCACGGATACATATGCACCTACGTGCGGATCGCAACAACCGCCACGCACCAACCATATTGCAACCGCCGGAGTTTCGCGGCGGTGTTCACGGGCAGAGCTCCGGAACAGGCTTCGAGCGGCGATGTCCGGGTGGACGCCGATAAACAGGCGTGGCTGGCACGCCATCTGGAACAAGCCATGAGAATCTAGCCCTGCGCTCAAACAGTGGAGCAAATCCGTACCATCCCGAGAGACCAGTTCCGTCAAGAGAGAAGGACAATCGGCTATTCAAAGCCGTACCCCAACGAAGTTTGATCGATTCCGCCGCCCAAGTATCGGCTCCCCGAGTTCTCAAGGTTTAGCGGGTCAAGGGTCAAGCTCGATCGAGCACATAAGCCGATACCGCACAGCTAGGCATAATTTCGCATCGGATCGATGCGTAAGGTTTTTTAAGCAATCGCCGAGGACCAGCTTTTGGGTGGTACACCGCCACCGATTCGATTCAGACACGGAAGCAACCGGAAGAGCAGTTCCACATCCAATATCATTCAGAGGCTACCGAGGCTGGCATTGCAGACTGCACAAAGGTGTAGGAGAGCTTGAGCAGTACATCCAGCTTCAGGACCGCTAAGAACCGATGTTACTCCGCTTAAGCGAGAAGGAAGCAAATAACTGGCGGTGTTGGGTCTCAAAGACCCATCAAGGATCCGCTTTCAAGTAGAGTACAACTCATTGGCGCACATGTCCCGTAACCGATGTATGAACAGCGCCACCCGAGTTATACCAAGACAAGTTCAAGCGTCCAATAGGCACGGTCGTCTGAGAAGAAGGTGATCCCACGCAAGACCGTGGAGGTGGCCGTGGCTGAATGGGCTCGGGGCACCCGTGTCCCGCAAATGGGTGAAACAAGAAGGGCCTGCAAAAGGGTTCGACTTGACGTGAGCAAAGCTGAGCAGATTTTCGATTTACTGCTGAAAGAGAAGCAGCTGAGGTTACCCGACGGCCATAAAATCCCCACGGCTCAGGAAATGAACGGGAGACCATACTGCAAGTGGCATCACTCGTTCACCCACACCACCAATGACTGCAAAGAGCTACGTCATCAAATCCAAATGGCGATAGAGCAAGGCCGTCTGATCCTTGGGCAGTTCGCCATGAAAGTGGACACAAACCCATTTCAAGGCCAACATGGTAGAACTCCAGTCGCTCATGAGGCGCCACTGGATTTTTTCGTGTTAATATGGCAGTGCAGGTACCACCATGACAGTACAAGGAGGAAGGTGGTCGCCTCGGGCAAAGAAAGAGAAGAGGCTGGTCCATGCGACCGCCCGCCATAACGACAAAGCGGTATTTAACAGAGGAACAGTGAGGAGAGTACGTATCGAGCCGCATTCCACGCATCTCCTTAACAAGTATGAGCGCCAAGATGACCAACGCGCCCGGCGCGATGGAGACGACAAAGGATATGAGCACCTCGCTAGGGACCGTCAAAAGGAAAGGAAGGTGCAGACAAACATTGGGATTGTCCTTTCTTCAAATATTGCTTTGGACGCAGGAATGAGCCGATTGCCTGATCGACAACCGCCCGAGTGTGGACAGCGAAGGAGGACACGAGGCCGCCAAGATTCAAACGTTTAGGGCCTCCCCCACCTCAGAGCCGTCACAGGGAGTCCGCTCGAGCAAAGGACCTCGAGAAGCCAAGGGATGACAAGGAAGAAGACAGATATCACCGTCCAAGATGGTGTCCAGACGGACTCAGACATACCCAAAAGCGTAGAGTGCAGCGGCTGCGTAACTTGGAGGAAGCTAAAGCACGGTTAGATCTCCACGCTTTAAAGAAAGCGCGGCCCGATCTAGCCGTCAAAGTCAGGCAGACCTTCGAGACGGGCGACCGCCCGACAAAGAAAGAGTGGCGCCCCAAACCAATAAAAGCCGATGCACAGACATCGGCTGGTACAAACATGGTGTTCATTCTTCCGTCAGAGTTCTGCGCGCCAAGAACCAATGAGCTACCAGTGGCACAGTTCGACTGCGGCCCACGGCCAGTTATTTTTGAGAAGCCACGTGAGAAGGGCTACAAACATCGAAAGCCACATGTCCGCGAGGTTACATCAATGGGCAACCTGTCAGCAAGATGTTGGTAGACACCGGGGCGGCAGTCAATATCATGCCGTACGCCATGCTACGACGTTTGGGGCGCTCTACTGCAGATCTGATCAAAACCAACGTCACGTTAAGCGACTTCAACGGCCAGTCTTCGGAAATGCAAGGCGTACTAAACGTGGATCTGACAGTGGGCAGAAAAACCATACCCACGTCATTTTTCATCGTGAACAGCAAAAGTACCTATGCTGTCTTGCTAGGTAGAGATTGGATTCACGCTAATTGCTGCATTCCATCCACGATGCACCAGTGCCTCATACAGTGGGACGGAGATGAAGTGGAGGTCATCCATGCAGATTATTCTATCGAGGTTTCCATAGCCGGCATGAACGTCTGGGAAGCAGAAGACCAAGAGCCGATCTCTGGAATTAGTTTAGACGGCTGTGAGCGCATTGAAGCTACAAAAAACGGGGTGAGGCTGGTCTTATCCACTGGCCTGACAGAGTAGGGAAGTTCACAACCATGCGTGGTACGGCCGATCCTCGCGATCGGCCACAAAAAATGAAAAGCACCAATCACACGACAAGAGGATCACGCAGTCGTAGCAGGGAGACGCCATGCCATTGTAAAACAATAAGGTGTAAACCATCCCTGACTAATGCAAGCAAAAAGGGGGCCGATTCAGGCGATCGGCCCAAATTATTTTTGTTACCCTCACCCACTGTTTGCCCTGTGTTTACCATCGATTTGACAGTGTGAAAGCTAGGGTATGGGTTTACATCTGCTGATGAGCTAGAAGAGATCGACATTGGTCCTGGGGATAAGCCACGACCAACATTTATCAGCAAGAAGTTAGACCTGAGTCTACGGGGTCCGATGATAGCCCTGTTGAAACAATATCCGCATCGCACAGGACTACACAGAAATGCCGGGTTAGACAGGAGCATCATGAGCATCGACTCCGCTTAAAAGGATTTCGGCCATTTCAGCGTGAGCACGACAAATGAAGGCGAAATTCGGAAGAAGTCAAAAAGAGGTCGAGAAAATGTTGACGCCAAGTTAATCAGCCATGCGGTATCTTTGAGTGGATTTCTAGTATAGTACCAGAGAAAAGGATGGCGATGGCGTGTTTCCATAGATTTCGGGATCTAAGAGCTACCCCAAAGGACGAGTATCCGATGCGGTCGCAGAGACGTTAATTAACGCGGCTGGTCATAAAATCGAGCTTCATGGATGGCAATGCGGTTACAACCAAATTTTATGGCTCCGAGATATACACAAGGCGGCTCAGAGTCCCGTGCTCGGTGGGGTTGTTCGAGTATGTAGTCATGACGTTGGATGAAGAATGCGGTGCCACTTACCAAAGGGCCATGAATTACATTTTCCATGATCCGATCGGCAAGTTGGTGGAGATTTACATCGATGACGTGGTGGTCAAGTGCCTTCCGTGCACGGACACTTGGACGATCTTGAGCGTTCTGGACCGAACAAGAAAATTGACTCTGGATGAATCAAAGAAGTGTGCCTTGGGTCACGGCGGTCAGTTCTTGGGTTTTTGGTCCATGAACGAGGGATTGAGATCGGCTGAAAAGTCGGGAGGCGTCACGGACAATGAAGCCACCTACCACAAAGAAAGAGCTGCGATCTCTAATCGGCAAGATCAACTTCGGAAGATTCATCTCAACTGTCGGGAAGAATAGAACCGTTCATGGACTGGTGAAAACTAAATCGACGAGGAATTTGCCGGGGCGAACAACGAGCCTTGACGAGATCAAAGAATATCGACGAAGCCGCCGGTGTTGGTTCCGCCTCACCGGACGATCGTTCTACATTTACTTGTCGATGGTCACGTCCATCTCCTCGGTGGTGGTACAAGTTTATGACGGGCTAGAGCGAGTCGTATTTTACATAAGCAGAAGGATGCTGGACGCAGAGACAAGGTATCCTGATATCGATAAGTTGTGCCTCTGCCTGTTTTTCACCTGCACCAAGTTGCGCCACATTTTGCTATCAGCAGAGATCATCATCATATGCAAATCAGACGTCATAAAGCACATGCTGTCGGCTCCTATGTTAAAAGGCCGACTGGGCAAATGGATGTTTGCATTATCAGAGTTTGACATCTGGTATCAACCCGCGAAAGCGATTAAGGGACAGCGCTGGCGATCTTATCATTGAAAGGATCAACACTAACATAGCAAAGACCGCCATAAGAGCGTGGGCTATGTTTTTCGATGGATCAGTTTGTGACGATGGCTGCGGCATCGGCATTTTACTCGTGTCGCCCCGGGGGGCAACATTTTCCTTCTCCATCAGGTTGTCTACCTCTCGCACCAACAATGTAGCCGAGTACGAGGCGATACGCAAGGGAATGGAGTTACTCCTCGAAGCCGGAGCAGAAGCAGTAGAAATTTTCGGAGACTCCAAGTTGGTGATTTCCCAACTCACGGAGGAGTACAAGTGTGAGAGCGAGTCCCTCTTCCCATTATGGTTGCACTGCCGTGAGCTGATGGCACAGTTCCGGTACATAAACTTCACCTGGATCCCACGGTCGCAGAATACAGAGGCAAATGATCTTGCACAAATGGCTTCAGGCTACAAGGATGTAGCAGAAGGAGCCGATGTTCAGGTACAGTTCCTGGAAGCTGACGATTGGAGAGCCGATATCTTCAATTACTTGAAGGATTCGGCTCGGGGGGCACCTAAACGGATAAGGTACAAAGCCATGAAGTATGTGCTTATTGGGGATGACATGTTTTACAGGACTCTGGAAGGATTATTGCTCAAATGTCTGGGACGGCCGAGGCTAATCGGCTCCTACACGAGGTACACGAAGGCGCTGTGGAACTCACCAATCAGCTCACAAGATGAAATGGTTGATCGAGCGATCGGGTTTTATTGGCCCACCATGCTTGAGGACTGTTTCAACTACTACAAAGGGTGTCAAGCATGTCAGAAATTTGGAAAAATTCAGATGGTACCCGCGTCAGCAATGAACCCCATCATCAAGCCTTGGCCGTTTCGAGGTTGGGGCATGGATATGATCGGCAAAATCAATCCTCCATCAAGCAAAGGCCACATGTGGATTTTGGCTATCACTGATTATTTCACTAAATGGGTGGAAGCTGTCCCGATGAAATCAGTGAACTCAAAAGATGTTATCAACTTTGTGAAAGAGCATGTCATCCATAGATTTGGGATTCCCCAAACAATCACGACCGATGGGGGTTCGGTCTTTATTTCTCAGGAGTTCAGAAAGTTCTGCGAGGACATGGGGATTGTCGATCGGATCATCTCCATACTATGCTCAGCTAATGGGCAAGTGAAGCATCCAACCGAGCCTCATCAAGCTGATCAAGAGAAAAGTCGATGAGCACCCTAGGCGTTGGCACGAGGTTTTGTCAGAGGCATTGTGGGCTTATCGCATGTCATGCCATGGGGCGATTAAAACTTCGCCATATCATCTAGTATATGGACAAGAAGCCGTATTGCCTTGGGAAATTACGCTGGGTCGAGACGGTCACTTTTCGACGATCTAACGATGAAGAATACGCAACCTCGATGAGTGACGGTGTGGAGGATTTAACCGAGCTCAGGTGGTCACCGGAGAAAATCAAAGAGAACAAGGCCAAAGTAGCTCGTGCATACAACAAGAAAGTGAAGCCAAAGGAGTTCCACGTTGGTGATCCGGTATGGGAAGTCTGTGTTGCCCTTGGGGACTAAGGATGCAACATATGGTAAATGGTCTCCAAATTGGCACGGCCGCGTACAGGTCGACCAAGTTTTAAGAGGAAACGCGTACATGCTTGAGGAGCTGGACGGCGTGAAATTCCCAGTGGCAGTCAACGGTCAACATCTCAAGAAATATTTCCCAAGCATGTGGGATGTTGGACAGTAAAACTTGAGGGGCCGATACATGAAATCGGCTAAGTAAAAACACGTGAGACGATGGACAGTAAAAATGTGGGGGCCGATGCTGAAAATCGGCCGAATAAAAACAAAATGTATAGCCGATGCACGGTCATCGACTCTAGAGGTTCACATATGCTACAAACAGGTGCCAGTGTCCACATACAAGCTACTGAGGAAATCTTCATTCTTGCCCGTCATTAGCTGTTTGTTCAGGGCACGTATTTTGATGGGCAATTGGAGATCTAGGTCGCCCTTTTTTGAAGAAGATCGCAGGTTACCGTTTGAGACTAAGAAGTGACCGTTTAGGTTTGCCTGAGCATGTGACCAAGTCGGACCTTGTCAACGTTTTTGGGAAAACCGATATGCATCGACTCTTTGAGCTGTGCTTGGTTGACTGAGTAAACGTAGCAAGGTAAAAGCCGATGCGCTGCTATCGGCTTCTGGAGCATCGACCTATTTTTATTATCGGCAAAATTGGGACGACAAGAGCAATCTTCGAGGAAACAGATTTTCATTCATTCAAAGGACGATTGATTACAAAAGGGGGCATACTACTACTACTACTATTGGTTCCTGATCTAAAGGGCAAGATCGTCGCCACTGTCGTCGCCGCCGTCTTGCCTCTTGTCTTGGTCAGCTGCCGCAAAGATCGTCTTCACTACTGCTGCTGAAGAAGCCGGCGGGGGCCTCCTCGTCCTCGTCGTCATCTTCGGTATCCTCGCTGGACCCGGCGCGGAAGCGCTTCATCGGCGGGTACTCGTCGGGGGAGGTGTCTTCCTCCGATTCTTCCTCTTCGTCGGAGGGCTCGACGCCGTCCCAAGACCAGGCGTCGTCGCTGCTCTTCGCCTCCAGTTCCCCGTCAACGAGGAATTGTAGACTCTCATCCCCGTCGGTCAGGGATGCATCGTCCTCCGACCAGACGGAGAAATCCCAGTCCCTTTCGTCCCACCATCGTGGGCGAAATCTTATCTGCCGCCGTCGTGGGTGCTCTGGCGTCGGCTCTCGGTCGCCACCGAGTTGGAGGCGTGGGAGGACAGCGGAGGCAGAGGAGGCCATGGCGAAACAGGTTTTTTCATGGAGGAAGAAGGGTTTTTTGGCTGTTGGAAGATGGGGATTGCGAACTGCTTAGGTGGATTTAAATAAGGGAATAGTGGAGACGGTTCAATGCCATAGCGGTTTCCCGAATGTCTTGCCAAAATCGTCAAATCATGCAATCGCGAAGGAGTTGAGACAGGCATCATGATGAAGGGGTGGCGTGACGATCCTGCTCGCAACGCATTCATCCAACGCTTAAACCCGATACAAAAAAGAGGGGAAGAAAAATATATATCAGCGAGTGGTTTTGGAATTATCATTGCCAAAACCAGGGGGCATGTTATCGCCATATTTTGGCCAAAGAAGGAGATGGGCCGTGATCAAGATGGGCTTGGAAGATGCGTATATTCAACGTGTTGTTGGATCGGCCTAGTACGAGAATTGGGCTAAAATTGCCCGTGTATCTTGTATCATAGTAGGTTTCGTGTTAGTTTAGGTTCCGTTTCAGTTTAGGTAAAGATAGAGTTGTAGAGTTATTCCAAAAGTAGAGAGTCTCCGGACTATAAATATGTACCTAAGGTTATTGAGAAAAAGAGGACAATCACGTTCACAACAAACACAATCTCGGCATCGCCACCCCTTGTTCTAGGGTTTCTTTCGGTAGTAATATTTGCCTAGATCGCATCTCGCGATCTAGGCGATTTTTACTTATCGTTATTTAGTGTTACTCGCATCTGAAGCCTTGTTGATGGCGAGTAACACTACTATCGTGATTTGTTGAGGCTAGCATCGGTGTTCTTCGTTATAATCGCTTTGATTTTGCTACCTCTAGTTGTCTCGCTACCTTTGCACCTTTTTCCCAAGTGCAAGGGTAGCACCTGCTTGGTCTTTATTTAGCTGTTTCGATCTGTTATGGTTGTGCCTTGCTCGCCAAGGTTTAGTTTGATATCTACGTAGTCGGCCTTACAAACGGGTTGAACGATCCAAAGAGTACGTAGGGACGTGGCTTATTCGCTCTAGAGAAGTTGTTCGGTAATTGACTTTACGTTGGTTATTAGGCCTCCTCTAGGGTTAATATTCTTCATCTTTGTACATACTAGGCTCAATTACGTGTAGGACGCCCAGATTACGTGGTGAAAACATTAAACCGTCAGAGATCGATTTAACTTGTAGTGATCAAGCAAAACCCCATGTTATCGTAAATCTAATGCAGAACCATGGGGCAATCGGCTCTAGGAGCCGATTTACAGGGAAACCTGGGAGCCGGTCACGGCTCGAATTTTATGTATACTTGTTTACCATGCAGGAAATCAATCGGAGCAATCCTTCACCTTCCTGACCAGGTATAGGTCAGGTGGCACGCCCTCGAACCAAACCAGGGCGCGTGCCGGAGTTTTGCGGGCCGTTGCCCGAGGGACCAGGGCCCACCAGCAGTTCTGGGAGCCTTCCGGCTCTTCGTGTTGCTCGTCGCTGCCCGCCGGTGAGTTTTGACAGGCAACAGCGATCTTGAGATCGGGAAGAGTACGACTACATCACCCACGAGAATCCGCTCTCGTTAAACACTTTGGAATCTTCGAGGGTGAGTTATTCCATCGACTCATTGCTACAATCTAGTATATAGATCTTGGCTTGTTTGTTTGTCTGCGGTAGAAAATTTTTGTTTTCCATGCTACGAAACCCAACACAAAGAGCTTACTGACACGCAGAAATCCAGGTACTGGAACACACCATCCGCCTCCTGTCTATGACGTTCTACTTGGGAGATGATGCCCCCATATCCATTGTACTCGCTGCTGATCATGCCATGGCGAGTTGGTGACGCACTTGATTGAGGCGGCCAAATTCACCTGGTATCCATGGGAAAGAGTTCATGCAGCTGAAATTGTGTCGTTCAACCAGTCTGGTTGATGAGAGTATTTGGAGCTTTTCAAAAAGGGAAACAAGCACGAAGGAATAGGCAGTGATAAATGCAGTATACCGATGGAGGTTGTCCTGAAGCTAAACTGCAATGATGTTTATTACTCTGTTAAGAGATACCATGCATCCTAGGGAGTGGCTGTGAGGGACCATCAAGGAGAACTTGTTATTGCGTGTTGTGGATGTAGCTGTCAGTACTGGTACCATTTTGTGCGGTCTTTGAGACGGAGTTATATTGTTATAACAGTTCTGAAGTTTTATTTAAAACTAAATCATTCTTATATAGTTTCTTTTTATTTTACTACAAACTGGGTAGTACTCAACATGGCGATAGGTGTACTTTTTTTTCTTGTGCAGTATTACATATATTACTACCAATACTATGCAGTAATGTATACAAACTGTTTTGTAAGTGTGAACTGTTTTGGGACTGAAGTAATTCTAGAGTTATATTGTTTACATGTCTGTTATCCGCAGGAGTCCGGCAACACATGTGGAGAGACGCAGCGGGCCGACGATGCACGTGTTGAGCGGCAAATTACCAGCGAGACCCATATGCATCAACGAGACAGTAGCAAGGTCCCTATCTTTGAAACCGTAGGTGGCAAAAGATCACTATCGCATGGTAGTGAGAGCTCAAGAGCAAGAAAGGCTGCAAAAATCATTAATGCAAAAGTAAGTTCATGGTCTGTTCTTGTTATACTATATTAGAGACAGTGACTATAAGTTGGTAATAACATAGTCAGCTTGTTCTAAATGCAGGTTGAGATGACACAATTGAAGAACTCCAAAACTCCAAGAAGAAAAATGTCTCCTATCGTGTCTAGGTCTCCTATAATGAATATGATTGCAAGAAATAACGCACAGTTACATGCTGGAACTTCAAAGTCTCCTAAGTTGCATGCAAGGTCTCCTAATTTGCATGCAAGGTCTCCAAATCAAGCTGGAACTTCAAGATCTCCTAATTTGCATGATCTCTCACCTACTCCTGCACATGGTACTCCAACTACTTCGGATGAGTTACCACCTACTGCTACTAATGGTAAGTTCTAACCTATATCACATGCTCTCAAATAGGACCATTAATACTACTATGTAGATGCCAATATTTGAAAACTTTCATACTTGTAGGCTCCAAACGCAAACCACGGAAGTTAACCTCCATCATTTGGAGCGATGCTGAGCCGGTATACATTGATGGACTTCTAACACAAGTCCGATGCAAGTACTGCAACACAGTGTTTCCAGCCTCTATGGTCTCTGGTAGCAGTCAACTTGCTAGACACTTGAAGGTATGCGAGGTCAAATGTTCAATGGATGGGGTGGTTCAGTAAATTAGAACCTCTGATGAAATAGACCCTGACTGGAAATTTGACCAACAAGCAGCAAGGTTTGAACTTGTTAAGTTAATTGTCTTGCATGGGCTGCCATTTTCATTTGTTTAGTATGATGGTTTTAGGAAATTCTGTGCATCATTGAATCCTTGGTTCAAGTTAGTCAATAGAGTTACTGTCCAAAATGATTGCATGGATGCTTACTATTCATATAGAAGTATCTATCAAATTTTCTTCATGAATTGCAACCATAGAGTATCCTTAACTGGCGATATGTGGACGTCTAACCAGAAGCTTGGTTATCTATGCATTACATGTCATTGGACTGACAGTAATTGGAAAATCAAGCATAGAATCATAAGGTTTTGCGTAGTTGAAACATCCCATGGTTCTTGGAATATGTTTGATGTGGTACTAAAGACCCTTAGTGATTGGAACATTGAGAATAGAATATTTAGCTTCACAATGGATAATTCTGAAGTGAACACCAAAATGATTAGTCATCTTAGAAAAAATCTTGTCGATCGAGGCCTTATCCATCATGAAGGGAAAATTCTACACAACAGGTGTGCATGTCATGTGCTAAACCTGATAGTGCAAGATGGATTGAAAGTGAAAGAGATGAATTCTGTTGTGGACAATACTAGAGAGAGCGTAAAATACATTAGAAGTTCCCAGGGCAGAAAATAACAATTTGCCAAGATGGTTACACAGGCTGGAATAACATACAAACACCAGCCTACACCCGACGTGTCTTCAAGGTGGAACTCGACATTCCTTATGCTTGAGTCCGTGTTGCCATTTAGAAAAGTATTTGAGACCTTACAACAACAAGAACCAAATTATACATTTTGTCCTTCAGCCGAGGAGTGGAAAATGGTTGAAGACATTTGTCAGCTTCTTAAGGTATTCTGCCAGGCCAACAATGTCATTTCAGGCTCAAACTACCCCACATCAAATAGATATTTCTTCGAAATTTCGGGTGTAAAACTTATACTAGATGAACAAGCAAAGAGCAACAATCCTGTAATCAGAATCATGGTAAATGAAATGAAGAATAAATTTCACAAGTACTTTATGGAGTCATACTTGACAAACTGCATACCGGTGATACTTGATCCAAGATTTAAGATGGAATATGTGGATTTTCGATTGAATACATATTTTGGAGTTGATGCACCTAAGCATATTAAAGAAGTTAGGACAGCTATGGATGCCCTATTTACAGAATATGCTGCTGAATTGGGAGATGTCGATTTCTCATCACAAGAAAGGAATGAAGAGGGAGTTGTTTTGCCAGATAGTGTGCTTTCAGATTGGGCTGAACATGTCAAGCTCAAGAAAGCTAGCAGTCGCAATGATCTACAACGGTATCTAGAGGAGGACTTCCATCCTCTTACCACAGACTTTGACATCCTAACGTGGTGGGATGTTGTGGCATCCCGCAAAAACCACGACTAGAAAATCGCGTTGTTTTTGTGCATTGCATCATCATGACCGCATGCTCATATCATCATGCCACATTGCATTTGAGCATCGTCATCATCTTGCATTTGCTAGCATAAAACTATTTGCGGAAAACCTATTTTTGTTTTCTAAACGCCCCGTCCTTGTTCAAACACAAAAACCCGGGTCTCCGGATTATTTCGTTTTGTCTAACAACGGTTTGCAAAAGCCCGGTTTTAATTGAATAAAATATTTAATTATTTTTAGGGGGCAGCCGAACCGGGCCGATCCGACCTGGGCCACACCCCAGACAAAACAAATTGTCTAATTCCTATTCCTACCCAAACCTAGTCTACCCACCAACCACAGCTTGCCACCTCACCGTCCCTCCACCTCAGCACTCCACCCATCCACCTCACCAATCCCAGCAGTTGTTGCCTCTCTCCCTGGGCCCCACCCCAACTCCACACACCACACACACCCAGCCCCACCCCGGCCACCTGCCTCCCCACTCCCTCCACCCTGGAACCACACACCCAGCACACCACGCACGCACGCCTGCAGCTCACGCGCCCTCCCCCACTCGTGGCCCCACTCCCCTGGCCCCACCCAGCCCACGCGACCCGCCCCTCGTCCTCAACCCGCCTCCGCTCCTCTCCGCACCCCGCCTTGCCCCGCCGCCATGCTCTCTGGCCCATCGCCGGACCCTCCCCCGCTCGAGCTTTCACCCCCGCCTCCTTCGCCTCCCCGGCCTCTTCCCATGCGCCATGCCCCATGGCGAGGCCCGCCTCCTCCTCCGGCCAAGGCTCCATCTCGCCTCCCGCCTCGCTGGCCCAGCCGTGCTCGAGCCGAGCGCCTCCTCGCCGGGCCGCCTTCCTCCTTCCCGCCGCCAGGGCCTCCTTCCGGTCGGCCCCGCAGTCCTCGCCTGTTGCCTCCCTCGGCCATGGCGACCGCTGCATTCTGCGCCGCAGACATCACCGGAGCCTCGACCCCACCAAGAGCGCCGCCTCCCCACCTCGCTCGGACGCTCGCCCTACAGCCCTCTTCCTCGTGTCGGCCCTGCAAGCTCGCGCAGGCCGCCGTCGCACGCCTCCCTCTTCGCCGCGGCCGGCCGCCGTCTGCGCCCGCCCTCGATCTTCTCCTCGCGCAGCGCCCCGAGTTCCTCCCTTCCGGCCGTGCCCGTCTCTGTCCTCGACTCCGACACCCTCCCCTTTGGCAGCCGCTCGCGCGTCGCCCCCATGGGCTTCCTCCTGTGAGAGCGTCGCCCCTGCCACAAGCCACCGACACCTCCTCTCGCGCGACCCTGAGCCGGCTCTGCTTGTGTTCGTCCCCTGCTAGGCGCGCAACAGTGAGTGTATGACCCGTTTTTCTCTGAGACTCGGGCACATGTGCTGCTGTAGTGCTCTGAAGATGATGGTGGGAGGAAGATGATAATGTTGTGGGCGTGGATACGGCAAAGGATGAGCATGGCATCCGATCTGGTACCGACAAGGTCTTCGACTAGGACAAACATTCTCCTTCCTGGAACTTGAAGCCCCTGTTTCGGGACCCCGAAAACCGATTCATTGGCACGCCATGGCCTTCTTCAAGGATCCGGTGGCCGAGACCCTGAACTCGGAGATCCTCTTCACGCAACGCCAAGTACGCCGACATGGTACCGACCAGTTCGCCAAGAACCGCTCCCGGACCCGATGACCGCCAAGATCGCCACCGGTACGACAAGCACTTCGCCGCGGAACGCCAAGTTCTGCATCCCGAACGCCAAGCCCGACCCGATACAAGGACCCGATAAGATCTTTGCAACGACAAGATCGGCACCGACCAGGGCGGGTCCGATGTGCCCCCGACACCGAACCAAGTCCTTCTTCCCGGAACGCCAAGCTCTTCATCTTGTATCCGACCTTCGAAGACCGATCCCGTCGAACCCAGAGACCGAACCCCGAACCCCGGAACCAAGATCGCCGAACCCTAATGTGTGACCCCTTTTCCCGAGCCATATTTTATAAATGTAATAACAAATGGATGCATATTAAATTGTCATACTCGCATGCATAATTGTGTGGTTTGGGGGCCTTATGCCGATTCACCTAATAATTAAATATGGGGCCCATATGCGGGCAAATCTAGTCTTATATTGGCCTCATTTAAATTGGTGTAGCGAACCGGTGCTATCTTTTGCCATGTTATTACAATATTTAATTGTGGGGTATCTAAACAACATGAACCTAATAATTAAATGTCGGGACCCTGGTTCCGCTTAATATTGTCTAATTGCATCGCACCTTTGCCATGTCATACGTCATACATGCATCATGCCCGATCTTTTGCCGTAGTATTAAATATTGCATTCGGTGTTTATTCTAGTGTTTTGCTTCTTCGCAGATAAGGCCGTTGAGTTGATGTGAGCTTCGCCCCGATCTTCGGTTAAACCTTCGGCAATGTTTTTCAGGCGAGCATCTCCCCCTTTTCTACCTATCTTACTTTTATAGTATTTATTCCCTCCTGTTGATCTATTGCTATCTGTGTTGCGATGCTCTAGTTTCCGTACCCGTGATATCCCGTGCAGCCTTATATTGCCTTGGACACATCCTATTACCTGTTGTTTGGTAGATAGTTGGACTTGCGCGTCGTAGTCGCTTGCTCAAGTGCTGTCGCGTGTCGTCAAGTACCTCAGTTGTTGGAAGACTGCCATATGCTTTATGTTGGAGATGATCATGGCTTTAATTATCGTTTAATTAATTATTGTTTAATAACTAAAATTGAAGTAGGTAAATGCAGAGGCACCGGTGGGTGATAGTTAATATTTTTTTTCCGATCACCTTTGGTGTCCTGAGGACCCGAGTTCTTGACACTGCTCCGAGATCGAGCGCTAACCACAGGTGGGGAGATATGGGCCCCCCATCGATTAGTACCTGATTTCAAAGTATTGTACTGGGGGCCACAAACTAGTTTGAGGTTTTATTTACTATCCTGTACTTATGCCATGCCTTACTGCTTTATTTAAATTATGCGATGGATAGCACCTGTACTGTTTAGGATCGGGACACGTTTTCGCGGTGTCGACAAGCCCAGTTTTGGGTTCCCAGTCGTTCACAGCCGTCTACCCAAACCCTGAGTCCGTCTCGGAGCCCGACCGACTTCTAAGTGGTAGACTTAGTGGGGTGGCCCCGTGCTTGCTTTGTCCGAAACGTCGTGACTTAGGCCCCGCCGACATACCGATGGGTGTATGTTAACTGATCTGGCAAAAAGGGTCGAAGTGCTTGTGGATACTTTGGTGCACCCCTGCAGGGTTTAATCTTTTCGAAAAGCCGTGTCCGCGGTTATGGACGACTTGGAGCACAGGTCTCGATCATAGACAACTATAACTAAAGTTTACTGTTATAAATTGACTTGTATCCGATATGACTAGTAATCAGCTTCACTGCAACGGAATGGCTAAATAAAAGTACCAACAACTGCTGGGTTTGGGATATCTCATGCTAATTGTATCTGACTAGTAAGTGTTGCAACTGCAATGGAATGGTTAACTAAAAGTGCCCACTGCTTATTTTATCAGGATGATTATCTATACCTGACTAGTAATTGCTGCAACGATAACTGAATAATAAAACTGCCAACTGTGTGAGTTCCTCGGTTGACTTCCTCGTTTGGTCTCGAGGGGGAAATACCAGGATGGGTTTGTTTGGCGGTAGTATCAGGTTGGTTCCGAATAGGTCTTTCTTATCCCTCTCTGATAGCCGTCAGTTGTATCGAGTCTCTATAGGTTGTTTAGTGCATGCTGCCGCTGCCGCTTCAGACTACCATACCTATGTAGGCTAGGACCGCCGAATTCTAGCCTCGCTGCAATCGCCTCAAGATCGACCGCTCTCTTTTTCCTCCGCCTTTGTCGGCACCCCTTTTGTTTAAGCAGGTTTTGAGATCGACGTCGTTAGTGGTTACCCTTCCGCTTGGCCCGGGGTTATGGACGCCATTGGTTATTCTTCAGGGCTCTTAGCCCCATTTGCATCTTGTCCGTAGCTGGACGCTCTATCGTTATCAAGGTGATTTGGATCTTTGTTCTGTAAATCTGTAATCTTGACTCATGGAGTCGTGTTGTATATATATATCTGTTCTGTGGGTCCCATCGAGGACTGTTGTGTAATGTTATTACTTCGTTTTCCACCCGCACGAAAGTGCCTGGTGGGCACCTTTGAATCGTTTCTATGCGGGTTTGGTGGGAAGCGCTAAAACTTGCATAGGGTCGATTCTGAGGGTGTTACAGATGTCAACTCTGCAAGGTACCCAACGCTTGGCAGAATTGCACGTGATGTGCTGGCTGTTCCAGCTTCATCGGTTGCCTCCGAATCTGCGTTTAGCACATGTGGGAGAGTTATTACTGATCACAGAAGTAGCCTAGCATCTGAAACGGTCGAAGCATTGGTGTGCTTTGGAGATTGGATTAGACCTAGCGGTAAGCATCTATTTCAGCTTATAGTTGTTGCATTAGTATATATTATTTGACATATATTAACTTGTAATTATTGCAGGTTCTTCCGAAGCAAGCACATTGCAGGGGGTTCCGTAATTTAGATGATTGGATTTTGCCACACTATCTTCATGTACTATTCTATTAGCTATTATCTCAAGTACATGGAGTTGCAACACTAATACAGTCTACTGGACTAACTATGCAACAATACAGTAGAAATATTTGTAATTCACAAATGTTTGTATCTATGGTTTCTTGTGTTCATCCTCTGGTTAGTAGCAGCAGGCTATGTAGTCTTGTTACTTGGATGCATCTTAAATGTTCTTTTTATAAATGTTGTCATATTATCTTGAAATTTGTCCTATCCAGGCTATATACCCCGTTGGGTTTCTTGTGGAGGCAGTAGGCATTTTTACCAGATGTTTGCTATGAACCAACTGACAAAGCCTCACTGCCACCATTTCCCTCTTACTGCTGCTTCTTACCCATGTACATTCGGTAGTTTATATGCTCATTGTTTATCTAGTAGTTTAATATGTTACTTATTAGTAGCAGATTTTATAAGATGTTGTCCTAAAAGCTGATGTCTTTAACTTTATGTGTTGTTCATAGCCTCATATGTGTGAACCATGAAAATTTTTTGTGCAGTTATTAACTACTGCAAGCCCACAAGTGCAGCCTCTTAATCTTGAAGATTAAAAAAATAACTGAGCTAGTATTTTTTGATGCATGGATCACCTTTGAGCAGAACTTTTCAGCAGCCTCACTAAAGCAAGCATCCAAGAAATTCTAGTACTTCACAAGGAGGAAGAACAACATGTAGTTATCCAAATATTACATGTTGTAATTTATTCATGTGTTCTCAAATTCGCACTAATAGATATTTTCATGTGTTTTCATGACTTTGAGAAACAAGAAACTTGCTGCCATGTTGTAATTTATTCGTGTAACTAATTTGTATAATTAGAAATTTGTTACTATGTTGTAATATTTGTGCAACTAGGTTGGACTGATGGGTGTTAGGCGTTTGGCCTTGCTTTGCCTGATGGAATGCCGGTGGTTGGCGTTAGTCTTTAATTTTGCCTGATGTAAAAATGAGCTGGTGGGTTTCACCGGACATCTGGACACCCACCAAACATGGAAGTTTTTTTTGGAAAAGAGTATATATTAATATCACAATGACACCAATTACACCCAGCCTCTGCAACAACGCATGCCCTATCGGCTCTACGGATGCACACAACTCAGAAAAAAAGAAAGAGAAATTACAAAAAAGAAAAATCCCGCTACAGAGAACTAATCCTCAAAGAAACGACAGTGACACCATCAGAACAACACCAGTAGTCCTCCACTCCAATAACAACGCCTTCAAGAAGGAAACAGTGCCCAAGCGCCGTCGTTGCCCGACCAAAGGTCATAGGTTTTCACCCTGGAGAAAGTCCTTACTCACAAAACAATGCCTTCAACAAGGTCATTGCCAGGCACAACCAGCTAAGGCCAGACCTTGGATTTTCACCCTGCAAGATAAGACTGGGGACTCCCCTGTGTTGTCTTCCCGCACCAACAGTCGCTGCAATGAGTCCCAGATCACGCAGCCAGATCTCCGTCGCCACAAGAACAAAAATCACCATCGCTACCCTCAAATTTCCGCTTTCCTGACATTCTCCGCATCTGACATCACCATGGTTCAAAGCATGGCACTTGGTGGGAACAAACAACAGAGCTTCGCAATGCTCCCGCTGAAACCAAACGGCCAGAAAAACAAGGTGCGCGCGACCGAATACCTTCCGATCCAGCAATCTCTAGGCATGAAACGCCCATGGGAGTTCGCCGGCAGAGCCTTCCGGAACCCGCCTCTCTAGACCAGATCAAGGAGGGCAGACATCAAGCAAATCTTCGTCTTCGTGCGAAAGAAATCAAAGGACCACCTCCTTTATTAGATCCGACACGGCGATCCCCACACCGCCGACCGGTTTCCGGAGAACGGATCGAGCAGGCAATTAGGGTTAGAGAACCGATCTAGGTCTTCCAATGAATCCCATCACCGCACCTCCTCCACCAGATCGCCACACAAGGAACCGCCTCCACTCGACCAAGGGACGCCCAGTCCTCGCCTCCTCCGCCGCCTCAAAGAGCCCGGCTCATTCGACGATCGCCTAGCCACCTTCGGCTAGGCCGCCACCATGGCGGGCGGCAGCGGCGGCGATTGGATCTGGATGGGGGCTCTAGTGGCGGCTGAAGTCCCCCCGGCGGCGCCCTGGGGAGCGTCGCGAGAGGGAGGGGGTATCGCCTATAGGAAGTGTTTACCTGGTTGTCTTGTTCATTCAAGTCTAGATACATTTCATATGGCTAATAAACCACGTCCTATTTAACCTATATAGGCAGAGGTGGGTACTTGGTGGGATGCCGCTAACATGCCCACCTACAGGCTGAATGGCGACGCACTTGATTGAGGCGGCCAAATTCACCTGGTATCCATGGGAAAGAGTTTATGCATGCGGTTCTTCGACTCCTGTCCGAGTGCATTTGGTGGTCTCACACCAGGCTTGACCTAGAGAACTTGAGATTTGGCGAAGCGGAGATATCCGACGTCCTCATCACCTGCAGGCGGTTGAAGCATCTGCGTCTGTTCAACTGAGATCCCAGCACGCTGCAAGTTGAACACGCTAATCTAACTGACGAGCTAAGCATTGTTGCTTGTCTTCTCGAACAAGTTAAGCTGGACTGGCTGCCTCAACTCACACAGATGGTATTTGATGATTGGATTGATTTCCAGGATCCACTGGTTCTTGGCCATGTCCCTTTGCTCGAGTCTCTAAGCCTCACTAATGTCGCCCGTAGTTTTCACTAGATGGTAAAGTTAAGTGAGTTTCACAAGAGGGTATCACTGAAGAAGAGAACCGCCGACCGTGGGGATCAAAGAGTCATTCGCCATAATACACACTCTAGCGCAAAACTAAGGGATGATCATTTTGCAAAGATTGTTTCTCACCCGAGTGTTCCCTGCTTGAAGAGAAAAAATCAGTGGTAGTAGTAGTTCCGACTGTGAACTGTGTTTGTTTGATGGTGTTTAAACTTTGTTGTGATGGCCTTTTTTTTTTTTTTTGCATTTCACTAGGTACTTACTAGTATGCAATCTCAAAACCAAGTTGTAATAGTATTACAATGCTCTCCTGCTACTACTTGCGTGGTTGTGTTCTTGTGCAGATTCTGATCCCTGTTTGCAGCACTTACTTTTAGTGCACGCTCTGTTAGCTGCATTCTCTCACAACGTATACTATTACACTGAATCAAACAATTTAAACTACTCCATCCGATCCACAATAAGTGTCGCTAATTTTGCATAAAGTTGTACTAAATCAACGACACTCTTTATGGATCACCAATGCTTGTCCAGTCCGTGTCTCGATGGTGGCTGTTCTCAAAACTATGTCAGCTGAAAAATTCTTGGTGGCCGTGGCGAGGCAGTCTTCCGCGTCTGCAGTCCACCAGAGCACAGCTCACTTGCACCGATCGATCCAAGTTACGACATAGACGCGTTCCTTTGCTATCTAACTTTTATCTCTTTCATATAAGCAGTGAACGCTTCTTGCACATGGCCGATGCCGGCACTTAATAAATGTTAAACCTGCTGTGAGATTTCACCCTTTTTAACGGAAAATTCATGGTCAAAGTTCAGAATAGCATGCTACGTGGTGTTTTTCATTCAAACAATGGGATTTCCCGACATTGCTCGTTGTGTCAAAAAAATAAATAGTATTTTGACATTAGAATAATTTAACTTGTGGATGATTTGTACAAGGCACCATTAGATATCACCAGGTGCACAAATACGAATAATGCAGATGAAATTAAAATGCCATAAGCACAAATACGAATAATGCAGAAGATTTGTCATCTATGCTATCCCTATACTAAAGCCAACGATAGTATTGTATGACAGTGAATGCTCTATAGCTGGCTGGAATATCTTGTTCAAAATGTTACCTATCTACTAAACCTGAAACCAGAACAGTGCTATGCAAAACATATACTACTGTACGACTTATCATCCCAGCCCACCAAAAATGAAAATGCTATCTGGGACTTCCAAGCCGTGTTTCAATCTCTGCAATAGCCCGAAGTTTTCATGTCAGTCGGTTAGGATCCATGCATGACTCCATCCTTCCTTCCCAAAATTAAGTAGGCACATCGATCTTCAAAACTGACGCACGTGAATCCATCCTTCCTGCAAGGCTGCAACTACTGAAGTGATGTAGTCAGTCAGTCAGTACATTAGTCCTAAAAAGATGTCAACAATGCAAACTCAGAATGGTTCCACTTCCAGAGCATGCGGGGATAACAGACAGTTGCTTACAGCTAATGCTTGACGCAACAGAAGCATAGGGCGACTTCTGCTTGAGCTTGCAAATCTTCCAATGCATGGACGATATTCTCCCTACTTTCGATTATTTCTTCTCCATGGTTAAGCATTTTCTTCAATCTGCATCGCGTACCACGGTTACTCAGGTAAGTAGGATACATGGGCAACAGTTTTTGAAATTCAAGTGATAGACTATGAGCAGCTAAAGACAAACTCAAACTAGAAGGGAAAGCATGAAATGTATTTTTTCTGAATAGATCTACCTTTGTACCAAAGGAGTGTCCCCATGACCGGTACATACGATAAGCATAGCATTCTCAGGCAGCGCACTGTGTAATTTTCGAATATTCTTGTCCAATTCACACAGAACTTCCTTCAACTCTGGACAAGTTTGCTCCTTCGCTCTTTTCCGGGCAGTTTTTCCATCGCAGGTTCTCAATGCAATAGCCTCTGCGACACAGGATTTCAGTTTCTCGGGATCTTGAGCTCTTTTATGCAGATAAGAAATCAATCCTGAAAACTGAGTCCAGACAAAGCTGATTTTCTTGTTCTTTACCTGCAGTGGGATTTTAGCAACTAATGAACACTTGTAAAAATTTATAGAGGCAATACTGCCACTGAAAAACTATAGTGCTAACCTCTTTCATTGATCTGGAGAGGGCATCGTTATCTGAGAAAACTGGAATTGAATTGCAAGAAGCATCTGAATAGCGATTAAGAACATCCGCTTCATCAATAAAGGAACATCTTTTCCCACTTTCATGCAGAATGGAAGCCAGATTTCGTCGTGAAAACGATGGTGGAGAGCCAAAATCAGGACCTGTTGAACCAGACATCAGATGATAGATATTACCACGGAAAAGGCAATAAAGCGGTCAAATGTAATACTCCCTCCGACCCATATTAATTGACTCACATTTGTCTAGATTTGGATGAATCTAGACACTATTTAGTATATAGGTTCATCCAAATTTTGACAAATCCAAGTCAATTAATATGGATCGGAGGGAGTACCAAAAACATATGTTTATCATGTTCTGTCCATACGCAGGTAAGGATTCAGAGAAACAATAGTTGGAAAAGCAATTAAAAAACTTTAAAGTATGAGTTACCGTATTTGATTTTCAAAAGGGCAAGATCAAGAGCAGCTCTTGCATCTTCCACGCTATCATGCCCAGACCCTGTGTTCTGGATCTCCCGGCTAAGATATTTCTTTGCCAGAACACGTAAAGCAATTTTAATAGAGCGAGGGCCACGACTATATTTGTACAAAACGGCAGTATCGATGATCAAGTCATGAGATATCCGTAATGCCATAAGGTCGTTTTCCAAAGAATGCCCAACAAGAATGGTTTCTTTGTACACTAGTCCGATCAGTTCTTCCTAGTAGAAAGAGAAACACAATGGTGTCAGCCAAAGTATGACGACATGATGCACACATACAAAAGATCATGAGAAAATTAGAAACAGCTGACCTGAATCTCCTGGAGGGTTGTGGTCACATCTGATAGCATCTCAGCAGTGATTCCACTGAACCTGCACAATTCAGAATAAATTATACACCTATCCTTCAGAGCGCACTGAGAATATTACGAAAAGCTGTACATGAATATACCATATTAATACTACTCCCTCAGTCTGGAAATATGTTACTTGGATTTGTCTACATGCGAATCTAGACAAATCCAAGTCACTTATTTCCGGACGGAGGGAGTACTACAATACATGTGCTTCAAAGAGAGGTAACAGATCCTAGCAATCTACATATAGCACAACTATGTTATAATATAGGGTTAATTGGTTTTATGCCACTCCCCAATTCATAGGTTGCATATATGCCATTACAAAAACACAACTTGTGAATATGCCACTCTAACTTTCCAATACCTCCCCATATGCCATTTTCTTCAATACAATAATGCATAATGTCTATCTACCAATATTTGTACCATATACGAACAACTTTTGTACAGAAAATGTCAGTTTATCGATGCAAATCTGCCCAGAAATGGCTCAAATTAGAACAGTACACTCATTTTAGTGTTTTTGAATTTCTGTAATTTTTTCAGATTTTTCCGAGAAGTTCAAATTTTGAAAATTTCGAAATTTTTGCGCCCCAAACACCCAAAAGGACCTCCGAAATCTGAATAAAGGGTTATTATGGTCAATACTAAAATATACACTGAAATACACTTATTTATTGAACCGCTTTCCTCTTGTATTGAAGAAAAATGGCATATAAGGAGGTATTGAAGAGTTAGTGGCATATTCACAAGTTGTGTTTTGTAATGGCATATGTGCAACTTGTGAATTGGAGAGTGGCATAAAACCAATTAACCCTATAGTATAAAGACATCAAGGAAAAACTGACTGAGAAATACAACATAGTTCCTGCTCGCTGTACAAGGGAAAGGAAAGGCATCATATACCTTGTATTGTAATCAGTGATTGGATTGGCAGGCTTAACTAGTTTATCCAGTACCACCTGAAGAGATTGCAATTTTTTATTATGGGCACTGAAGCGCGAAGAAAATACTGGCTCATGCAAGTACATGTAAAGAAGAAATGATCACTTTGATCAATAGGACACAAATCCAAGTAAAGCATTACTGTGAGAGGGACAATTATTCAAAGGAAGAATTCTTCATAATAGTAATGTCCATACCTCTCCTTTAATATTGACTAATGTCGCTCTTGTAAGTTCAAATCCAGCTACAGTCACACACTGAAAAGTAAAAGTTTGCAAAATAACATGAAAATAAATTTTTAATGAATATTAAAATAAGAATATAACATAGCATTAATGTACCTATCAACTAGACAAATCTAATATGTCAAAAATTTTCTTCGATGAACAAATCAAACAAGGGCCTCAGAACATACATCAATAATTTAAACGTTCAGGAAACATAAAATCGTATTACCATCTCACAGTCAAGTGCAAGAATTTCAAATGGAGAAGAGCCTGAAGGAGCTGGAACTGTAGGGACAAATCCTGAAGTTTTTTGGCAGAAAAGAAAGCTGATTTAGCATCAGAGCATAAAAATGGAGGCGGAGACAACAAACAAAAAGCTAACCTGGTAAGCTGAGTGGGTAGCCATTATCTTCAAAGTCTTTCCCAGAAAGTGTGTAATACTTAACAGGAAATGGTATGTCTTTTAGGTCCTCCAGACTTGATAATTTACCTTAAACAAAAAAAGGTTAACCAATTGAAAAAAAAATAGGTGTAGGAATCAGCAGTCCCCATTTTGTCATTGAAAGGAATTCATACTTTAATTTCAGTAAATGTACATAAGCACCAAATAAACAGATGAACCAACATAAACTAGAGAAGGAATAATTGACTGGAGAGATTTGAGAAGACATCTTGAGCTTAGAGAGCTTAGGGAAATAAATGGTAGATGCTCAGCATGAAACATATCAGGTTAATTCGTTATACTCTCAAGTCTCAACTCTGGGCTGGCGAGAAGCTTCTGTTGTGACATTACTTTAGATTATAATAATGCTAGGTTCCATGTGACATTTAAAATAGAAAATGACTGAGAAATGGAAGTAGATAACATTTAAAAAGGGTATTGATGAAATGGCAGCAACTCCTCGTGTTACAAGTAGAAATGACAATTTTGTAGGAAGTAAACGACACCAGAAAGTATGGGAACAGTTAACTGAGTCACATGATCTTCAAAAATGGATCTTAACCATAAAACGAACCTCAGATTTTTCTTTTCAGTGCCTAGTGGCTACTACCATAATAGCAGACCAAATCATACAGTTTGGGCCCAATAACACATAATAGATACACAACCTTTAGGAGCATGATCTGGCTCATATCATACCTCCATCAGATTCATATGGTTGGTTTGGTATTTGTGACTGGCGCTTTCGCTTTACTCTGCATGTTAGAAGTGCATCAATGGTATGCCTTTCATCTGGTATACGGCTGCCAGGAAAAAAATGAAGTTAGGCCTAATCAGTGTAGTGAATTAATATGGGAATTTTGCCATTATTGTACCAATGATACAGAGAATACAAAAGGCTGAGGGCAAAAAATCCAAGTCTTCTGTTCAATGCACAAACCTTGAAGCTAGAACAGCTTTTGGATTGCCACACAGTTCTTTCAAGGAAGAAAGGAGGCGGGACTGCGACATATACAAAGCTGCATCGAGGCCAGGAACATAGAGAAGGACAACTTTTGGGATAAGAGGCTTGTTCTGAACACCAGAGACAAGAAAATCTTAGTGCTAAGATGAGGTATGGTTTCTGAAGCACCAAATAATATAACACAATTAGCAAACTAACATTACATGTGCAAGTTAAGTATCGAGGCTTACAGAAAATTGGCATCTACTCATTGTGATCACCGAGTTGCCAATATTTTTTTTATGATTTTTACTAGGTTAAAATAGTGTTAGACGTATTTCTTAGATAGAACTTTATAGTAACTAAATAGAAGATTGTTTTCAGTCCGAAGTGCGGACATGAAAATTATGAAACAGAAAAACTCAGTTGTTCTTCATTGATAATGACTAACAGAGTGGAAAGTAAGATGGGAAATCTAGTGCTCCACGAAGTAAGGAAGGACAAGGAACAGAATTTACCTTAACAAACACCCAATAAGGCAGCATGCCTTCACCAATAACCCAAGTTACTAGCCCCTGGACATCCTGTGTTACAAATAAATGATGTTACAGTACAAAAAACAAGAGGTCAATTTGCATGGTGTTTTTATTTGCTATGAAAGGAACCTGCAAATTCAATGTGGAATCTGAAGTGGCTTCCTTAAAGACAACATCAGGTTTGGCCTGGATAGGATGTAAAAAAAAACAGTACAAGAATTAGTTCAGCAAGAAATAAGGCATAGCTTCGACCTTCAAGTAGCAAAAGTTGACCCTCTATTCCAATCATAATACTAACAGACTAAAACTCCAAAACACCAGTTGCATACCTGCGCCAGAATTAAAAACTACATTCTTTTCCACCAACAACAAATCAAAAACGAAAATACAGCCTTTCCTAGCAGCAGACTAACACAGCTTCAGGTGATTAAAATTTTCCCCGGTTCCACTACTCTGAAACAGTGAAACCTTAATTTATCCCCCAAAGAGGATGAGGAAAGAGGGCCAGAAAGCACATACGTCGGGACCGTAAACGTTGTAATACGTGGAGACAGCGGGGGCGTCTCCGTCGTCTTCGCCGGAGCCGGAGGGCGTCGACATGGTGGGCGCCGTGCACCCTGCACAGGCGCAGGAAGTTGTGAAAGGTCAGTGGGATTCTAACTAATCGCTGGAAGAAAACAACCTCGTACCTCGAAACTCAACTGCGGACGGGGTGGAGGCAGCAAGAACGCGATTTGCCGAAGACGAAGAACGGGAACGGCGATGGCGGCGACGCGCGTGAGAGGTTGGGGAGTGGGGGCATGGGATTGAGGCGTCGGCGGTGGCGCCGCCAAGTAACGGCACGGCGGCAGCTGTAGGGCTCGGTGGTAGAGTAGGGCTCTGGGCTCGTTTGGGGTTCCCTATACAACGCCAATAGCTACGGCGTTAGCGCCTGCGGCCGTGCTTCTGGGCCGGGCCAGATAGGCTTTCTTCCTGCAGTTTTTTTTTTATTTTTTGTTTGAATGGTTCTCAGATTTTAGGTGAGATCTTATCTTATACTACCTCCGTTTCAAAATATAAGATACTAGAGATATAAGCCCATATAAACCCTGGCATCAAGGAAGGAAGCGCGGTGGATCCGGACTTCCGTTACGTTCCAGCCGCGATGGGTAGCGCTAGCACCCAGATCGGCGACGATCAAGATCAAGCTTCACGACGGCGTGCTGGCCACATCCTCTCCTTCCTCCCGTAGGAGGTCAAGGCCAAGGCGTGCTCTCGACACGGTGGCGCGACGATTCGCTAAGCGTCCACCCTCTCCCTAGAGGAGCCGGAGGAACCGATCTGCCTACGACACGACCGCTACGATACCTGCTAGTCAGAGAGAAGCGGGAGGTGGTGATGGAAGCTAGGTCGGGCAGGCGGGAAGTGAGCGGCGCGGCCGTGCGGCATCGGGGCACGCGAGGCTGTGGGGGAAATCAGGGTGAGGCTGTGGATGGACCTGGACAAAGGAGAGGAGCGGTGAAGGGATGGGTCCAATTGGTAGGCGGCAGAGGAGGCGCTCCAGTGGTCGGCGTCAGATTGGGCGAGAGCGGCGAACAAAGCACGTATGAGCGGAGCGGGCGACGTGATAACTCGAAGATTAAGACCACCTCGACTAAGTGTCGTGATGTTCGTAGCGCGGGCCAACGTTTGGCAAACGGAAACGTATTTTGGGTGAACGGAAACGTATTTAACCAACCTACCTCTAGAGAAATTAGTAGATAGATTTTAGCTTTGTGAAGCAAATGTATCTAGACTACTTTTAGTATATAGGTTCATTCATGTTTGGTGTGAATTTACACACTAAAACATGTCTAGATACATTTCCTTCATAAACCTAAAACATCTTATATTTTGAAACGAAGGGAGTAGCATGTAATGTGGGACAACTGCCTCTGAAATACCTGGGGGTGCATGTAGAAGAAGAGATTGCGGCCGAGTGTTTGGATACCACCAGAAGAGAGGACGGGGAAACAAGCTGAGAGTGTGAAAGGGGAGGATGCTAGCTATGGGAGTAACACTAATCAATTTCTCTCTTACTAGAATTATATTATACTTCCTCCGTCCTAAAAAGAATGTCACAAAATTTTCTAAATTTGAATGAATCTAGACACTATTTAGTTATATAGATGCATCCAAATTTTTACAAACTTGTGACATCTTTTTTAGGACGGAGGGAGTATATGTTATCATTCTCTAGATTACCGGTGGGTCCTAGGGTGAAATTGTACAAGCTTAGATCAAAAAATTCCTTTGGTGTGGTGTTGGGGAGGTGACCCCGGATAGGGTCAAGACAGGGGAGAGACGAAAGGAGTCTTCCTTGTCATGAGCCGAGTTACTATTTATATCGGCCGAGTCATGTAAGAGTCGGCTGAGCTAAGCAAGGCCATGACAGTTACAGAAGGATAAACACCTTATACGGCCGACATATGAGTTAAGTCGGCCGAGTAAGTCTGACTAACTTGAATGCAGGTGAAGGCCGAGCCGAGTTGTGCGAGATAAGGCCGAGTAACACGAAGCTTGCAGGAGAAGGAGGTGCCTATAGTCAAACCCTAGTCGCTAGCTAGGGAGAATCTGAACAGAGTCAAGCACAAAGGACAAGGAGCAGAGCAGCAGAAGGGCAGAAGAAGGTCACGGAGGTGACAGTCATGGAGCCCGAGGCGTGCAGGTGGGGCTCTCTGGAACATTGCTGTCGTTAGAAGGGGGACATGGAAAGAGGGTCGCCGAGTTACCATATTGGGACAAGCATATTCCTCGAATATGCTTGCCACGTCATCCCTAGGAGGAACCAAGGCACCCCTTTATAAGGGGAGAAGCGGGCTCCTGGGAAGGGATCGATTCATTCTACGCCGTAAGGCTCATGTAGTAGCTCTCTTCTTCCTGCAAACAGCTCAAGGAGCACTTGTAGTCCCAAAGAAGAGAAATAAAGATCTTCATGTTAGCCCTTTGAGTGTAGAGATAACTACATCTTCCCTCCCCGGGTCCCTCTAGCATCCATTGGCCCCATACTTTAGCCTACCCATGGCATCTGCCGTGCCACCACCACGACAGTTGGCGCCCACCGTGGGGCTAGCAGCGGTGCTAGCTGGAGTCAAGATCCGGACGGGAAACTTCATTCAGATCGGCGAGCGCATTATCTCTGGCTTAGTCCAGAGATTTGATCTCTGGGACTACGTCAGCGATAACGCAGGCAGCTTCAGGAGGAAAGCTCCACCGCGCAACGACGTCTTCATCAACTTGGGCACGCACCAGATCTACGTCGGCGTCGACACCTCCTGCGTTTATCCTCACCGAGTTATTGATGCAGGAGAGCCTTCCCTCAGCGCTGCGAATGTTCCGCATAGAGCACGCCTCGTCGACAGCGTCGAGGTGATGGTCGCAGCCGGGGCACAGACGGCAGCAGCAGGCGCCAGATCAAGAAAGGAACTGGCGGCGGGAGGACATGTAACCACAAAGCAAGCAGCTCCACAGCCCACCGAGGTAGATCCGTCAGCAGCCAAGTCAGCCGAGGTGCAGGAGACAACCCCGAAGGCAGCAAGGGTAAGATGGCCACCTCTGGAAAGACCAGAAAATATTCTCCAGGCAACTATAGATAATCTGACCACGCCTGTAGCGCCGATACTTGCTCTGGATAATGCTCAGGCTGAGTTAGAAGAGACTAGGCAGAAAGTACTGGTAGAGGCAAAAAAGGTGTCGGCCTTGCGGGAGTCCTTGAACAGGACCCTGCGAGAGTATGCCAAGGCAAATAAACTAGATGTTGCCCCCGAGCGGGTATATGAATTAAGATTGAGAGGAAAAAACCTCATGGATGATATCAACAAAGAGCATGAGGCTCATAAGGCAGATTCAGTTGATCTAGGCTTGCCGAGGTATAGCACCCCGACAAAGAACCTAAGGGCGGCAAATGCCGCAGCGTTGGAGTTAGAAGGATTAACCGGCGAAGCCCGGCAGAAACAGCAAGAAAGAGTGAATGAGCTGGTACGCATTGCGAACCAGCAGAATGAAGAAATGTTTAGGGCTGACCCGGCAAGACCGAGAGCCTCGCGTATGGTTCATTCTGTTGGAGATATGCCCAAGAGGCAATAATAAAGTGGTTATTATCATATCTTCATGCTTATGATAAATGTTCACATACCATGATATAATTGTATTAACCGGAAACATTAATACTTGTGTGATTTGTAAACATAAAAGAGTCCCTAGTAAAGCCTCTTGTTAAACTAGCTTGTTGGTTAATATATGATCATGGTTTCCTGATCATGAACATAGAGATGTTATTAACAACAGGGTCATATCATTAGGAGAATGATATGATGGACATACTCCTGTAATTAAGTGTAGCATAAAGATCAAGTCATTTAATAAAGTTCATTTGTTATAAGCTTTCTGATACATAGTAACCTAATTCCTTCGACCATGAGATCATGCTTATCACCATCACCGGAAGGATGCTTTGATGACATCAAACACCACACCGTAACTGGGTGGCTATAAAGGTGGCATTGAGTGTTCAGAAAGTATGGGTTGATACACATGGATCAAGAGTGGGATTTGTCCATCCATATGACGGATAGATATACTCTGGGCCCTCTCGGTGGAATGTCATCCAATTAGCTTGCAAGCATGTGACTGGCTCACAAGGGATCACATACCACGGCAATGAGAAAAGAGTACTTATCGGTAACGAGGTTGAACTAGGTATGTAGAGATACCGACGATCAAAACCTCGGATAAGTAAACTATCGTGAGACAAAGGGAAATTGGTATCGTATGTAAGTGGTTCATTCGATCGCAAAGTAATCGTAGAAATATGTGGGAGCCATATGAATTTCCAGATTCCTCTATTGGTTATTGTTCGGAGAAGTGTCTCGATCATGTCCGCATAATTCACGAACCGTAGGGAGACACACTTAAGGATTCGATTTTGTTGAGTAGTTATGGAATGATGAGTAAAAGACCAAATGTTGTTCGGGGTCTCGGATGGGATCCGGGATATCACGAGGAGATCCGAAATGGTCCGAAGAATAAGATTCATATAAGGAAAGTCCTATTTCGGGGTTGGAGAATGGTTCCGGTGTTTTCATCGGGAATGTTCTAGAAGGTTCCGAAAGGTCCGGCACTCCGGAGGGGAAGGGTACATGAATGTGTCATGACAAGTTGGAATGGTTGCATCATGTACTAGGTGTCATCGCTGAGCAAAATAAAGGGATAAATCAAATCCTAGTTTGAAAAGTCAAACGCCAATTTGAAAAGTCAAACGGCAAGTTTGCTTGGTGGAGGGAGAGTAGGAAACCTACTTGGGGAGGAAGTCCCTCTCCCTCCACCGCCGGCCTTGGAAGCCGAGTTGGGGAGGGACTCCCTCCCCTTGGCCGCGCCCTCCCACCTATATAAGGAGGGGTAGGGTTGCCCCTCCAAGAACACACCTTGCCCTCTCCAAACACCTAAACCCTAGCTCCAGGCGCCACCACCTGTTGCTGCCGCCGCCTAGGGTTTCTCCTCCCAAGTCGCCGAGTTAGGTCTTCTACAAGCCCTAGCCGCCGGCTACATCAAACCCCCTTGGTGCCTCTAAACCCTAGATCGCGAAGGCCTCTCTCATAGTCCACCATACTCGCTCCGGCTTAAGGCGAAGCCCTGCGAGATCTCCCCTCTACTTCCGGTACCACGCCGTCAGGTCACGGAATCGCGAGGAGAGTGCTACAACCTCCATTTTCCGCTGGAACAAGGGAGAGGAAGGTCTTCATCGAGTACCGAACGTGACCGATCTGAAGCCGCTTTAACGCAGGAAGGATCGTCTACACGATCTTGAGATCGGCAAGTGTACGACTACATCACCCACGAGAATCTGCTCTCGTTAACCGCTTTGGAATCTTCGAGGGTTAGTATTCTATCGACTCGTTCCTAGAGCAGCAGCAAAAGAAAGGAACACAGACATTCAGACAAGGATAGAGCACAACTCAGAAGAATTCATTAAATATATAAGGCCACTACGTGGCACAAGGATGGTGTTCCTCAAGATATTTACAACAAAAGTAGACTACAAACTACCCTACGCCTACGCCTAAGATGCGGCACCGAGTCGCCTCGAGCGATCGCCTAGCTTTGGCCCGCCGCCGCAAAGGCATACTCGACAAAGAAATCAATGAGCTTGGTCATATGCGGCCGAGCGAATAGGCATCAAAGGCTACCTCGGATCCATCCGCAGTCGTCGGCATCCGAGAGGTGATCTGGGGCAGATCCAGCTACGCTCCAGCCGCCAAGGCCATCGCCAGCCCGACGGGTGCGCCGATGCCCTTCGCTATGCTTTTACGCAGCGCTACCGACAGAGCCTCCGCCAGAGCATCCACATCATCAAGGGCTGCTCCCTTCGAGACAAGCTCCTTGTAGAAGCGACCAAGGACCTCTTTCGCCTTGGCAAGGGAACTGACGACGGTGCTGCAGCGGTCTTCGACCGCCACAGTAGCATCATCTAGAGCACTCCCGTTCTCTAGAGCACCGCGGTCGAACTCGATGCCCGCGGCATCTGAGACAAAAATAAGAAGGAAGGCATGAAGAAAAGAAGCACAGAAGAAGACACGAAGAAAAAGAAACACGTACAAAACTAGCACTCACCCGAAATAGTCTTGGCAGCAGCCATGAGCTTCGCCGCCACCTCTCTCTCGCGCGCAGCCGCAATAGTGGCAAGCTGCTCCTCACGGTCCGCGGCCTCCTGTTGCAGACGCTCTTTCGCTTCGGCTGCCTTAGTCAGCTCTAGCTCGAGGCGTACTTTCGCGCCAGCGGCGGCTTCGGACTTCTGCTCCGATTGACCAAGGCTCTTCTTGAGAGTGTCGACCTCATGGGGAGAATTGTTATGCTCCTATTCATTCAAGACAAGCAAGTGTCAAAGAACAGGAACAAGATAAATAAGAGAGGCGCTAAAAGGCAGATAGGTACCTTGAAGCTGCCGAAGGTTCGCCTCCAGCGCCAAGCGCTCCTGCACCAGCCGCTTGGCCTCCTGCACAAAAGGCTGAAGAAAAAGAAATAGCAGTAAGAGAAGGACTTGGGGGCTACGCCCAAAAAAAAGGAGTAAAAACAAAATTCGCACACAAAAGACATTCGGGGGCTCCCCCCGTGACATGAGGCAGAAAAACTTACATGCTCTGATGGCGACCCCGAAGGACCGCCTACGAAATTCTGAGGCGCAACCACCTGCACCTCCTGCAACGAAGGATCCGGAGCCGCGCCACCCGAAGTCGCCACCGTCTGAGGCGGAGGAGACGCAATTTTCGACTCCCCCATCATCTCCCGTGTACCATCACTGGAGGAATCACGGTAGGAATGCCTGCATACGAACCAATCAGCACAAGTACAAAAAATCACGAAGGAACAAGGACAACAGTACAACAAGAAACTTACGAGCCCAGTGAGCTCAGGTCGAAGACAGGAGGAGTCCTTTGGGCTCTCTTCTCCTCCTTCTTCTCTTCCTTCTTCTCCTCCTTCTTTTCTTCCTTCTTCCGCTTCGCTGGCGGGTGCGGCGCTACAGCCCGCACAGGAATGGCAGGAATGGGAGAGGAAGAACCTCCGTGATCCTCACTATGACGCTCAAGGCCCAGAGGGTTTCTGGGAGTCGGAGGAGTCGAGGCATCCGAAGACTCGCTGGAGCTCCGTGATCGCTTGCGTGTATGGTCCTCACTCGACTCGTCGGCATCCTCCGCCAGAGATCGCGCTGACGACAGCTCAGACACGGACTCCACCACTTCATTATCCGGAGCACTCGGATACTTTTCGGGCAATGGCGGTACCATGCCTGGAACTTTGAAGCTCTGCACAATCAGAAGGAACTTTGTTAGCAAACAAAGGAAATAAATACACAGCCAACGAAAAAGCACTACGTGCGCAAATCTACACCTGCGGTACGGACAACGTCGAAGAAAATAGAGGAGTTAGCGATTTCCCCGGAATTTTTTCTCTGGCCTTGAACTTCAGCAGCGCGCGAAGGGCCCTGTCAAGATCCCCCTCGGAGATTTTCTCAGCTGAAACCCTCGTCAGATCACGGCGCCCAGAATAAAGAAACATCGGGTGCGCCCTCGCTTGGAGAGGTTGCACCCGACGCTCAAGGAACGTCCGGATGATGTCCACACCGTTCACCTGCTTCTCCGGAATCAGCTGGAGACCCTCCACCCGACGGTAAAGGGCCTCTATCTCCACCACTTCACCGTCCAAGATTTGGTTTTTCCAAGACCTTTTCTTCTCAATCATTTGGGAGGGATCAAAGGGAACAAGACCAAAATCTTGCCCGGGCACTACAGAGTCGCGGATATAAAACCATCGCCTCCGCCAGTACTGGACAGATTCGGACATGGAAAAAGAAAAGAAGAGAAGATTGGAACTAAGGGAGATGATGCAACCCCCAATGGGATACACACCATCCGAACCAGATTGCCTCTTCACGGAATAGAGCTTCCGGAAGAGGCCAAAGTGCGGCTCAATGCCAAGCCAGCACTCGCAAAAAGTGATAAAACAAGCAATGTGGAGAAGAGAATTGGGAGACAGATGATGAAGCTGAATCCCATAGAAGAAGAGCAGTCCACGAAGGAAGTTGTGGACTGGAAAAGAAAACCCACGCAAAACTAAGGCGAGAAACATAACCCGATACCCAGATGGGGGACGGGGGATTACCTCATTGCCGGGGAGTTTGACGCCTCCTATCTTGCGGATCGTGCCCGCCGCGAAGCTTATGGAGATCGATCTCCCGTCTCGCATCACCGCCACCACCATCGGTGACACGAGTAGCGGTGCCCTTCTTGCTCCCGGCGCTGGTCCCAACCGCAGATGGCGATTTCTTTGGCTTCCCATGGTGCTATCAGCGCGGCGAAAACGCAGTAAACAACGACGGAAATGTGGAAGGAAACCCCAACAAGACAAGAAGAATCGCTAAAGCACAAGGAGGCGGAAACAAGAACTGCGGTGAAAACAAATCGAGGCTTCCCCAATGATTATAATAAATAAGACGACGCGGCCGCCCATCCGAAGACCTAACGCCAACGGCAGATCGGCCAGACATCGCGTGAACATCACAACGAACCGTTACCACGCCGCCCACTACGCTGGAAATCGAGGAGACGCCGTAATTATCTCCACGCCCGTGACCGGTCAAATCAAAGTCGCAAGTGGGACCCACGTCGCCCGATCAAGTCATCTTCGTAGCGTGACGCTTGAGGTCATTGATCGTCAAGACTGATGTCATCAAAAGCTATACTAGCACCAACTACAACTCTTGCCCACGCCTAAGAGTACTCACCGAATCTTCGATTCGACTAAATACTGGGCTACTAATCAGATACCGCACCGGAAGATGAATAACGACAAAAGTATCTCTTCGAGTCCTACGTCGAGTCTACGACTCCACTACGGACTCGGGGGCTACTCCCATAGGGAGGATGGATTTAAGCATCCGAAATTTTTTGAGTCCTACGGACTTACAACTGAACAAGGCTTGAACTAAAGTCTCTGCTCGAGTCTACGACTCAATGACACTCGGTTACTCCCATAGGGAGCGCTGGTCGCGCACCCTATGAAATCTTCGACTACGATCTTTCGGATCAGCACGCAAAAACTTTTTGGCAACTCTGCCCCAACAAAACGCTGAGTGAGTGAGAATCTCCTTGGCCACCCGAAACACCTCTGCGGTGACAAATGTTCGGATGTTGCGTCTGTGACGCAAAGATAAGACCTACAGATATCATCTGTGGCCTAGCATCGCACCCGACTACGCTCTGCTAGTATGAATCCGTGCCAGCAGGTGCGATGAAAAATCCCGACGGACGCGTTGGGTACATCAATTAAATCCACTGGAATTCCACTCATGTAAGCCCTTCGCGGCCTGAGTCGAGTTACGCCAACATATGTTCCAGGTCCGAGTTGAGGGACTCGAACCTGAAGAAGATCGTGTTGTTTCGTCCTAAGACAGTTAACTGACCCTGATCCGTTGGGTGAGTCAGGCACACGCATCAACAATCCCTACACACATATACTATTAATACATAAGTTGCACCCGAAGGATAGAAGAGTCCTCAGCCGAATCTTCGATTCGACTGATCACTCGGGGGCTACTGACATGGTTATACCCTATGGGTACGTGACTTCAGCATACCTGGTCTAGTCCAAGGAAGGCCCACAGCAGACATACGCTGATCCATGAAGATTTTCGGGTGACCAAGGCCCATGATGCCTTCGGATCCTTGGAGCGCAAGACTAGCATAGATAGCAAATTCAAAGGGGTAAAACCCTAGAACTTGTAACCGACTAGGACTATGCCCAGGACCTGCCTAAGTCTATATAAAGGCCAGGAGGGCACGTCCTAGATCTCTCGACTCATACTTTCGCACACACCTCCACGCCAGATCAAATCACACCAGAACCTTCGGTTCCGTAATCAAGAGCGCATAAGCAGTAGGGTTTTTTCCGGGCCTGAAACTGAGTAAATCTCGTGTCCCCTAGTTGCTTGTCTGTTAACCGTTCCACGATCTCCAGCATCCCCATCTTCTCCAAAACCCAAGTCCACAGGCGCACGAACAGATGCAAGGGCGCGAGGAGGAAGAAGAGGAACGGTGAGCGAAGGGGGAAAGTGAATCCTCTATCCCCGCACCCCTCCTTATAACCGCGCAGCCCTGGCGGTAGTGGGATCGTGCGTGCGCGCGCTAACCGTGTATATCGCATATGCGGCGGAACCGCACGCATCTGAATGGAGCCACACCAAAGGCCGCACGGCGCAGGAGAGGATCGGACCTCCTGACCGATGCGGCGCACGAGGCGTCACTGGGCCGACATAACGGGCGCAGTAATCACTGTAGCTTGTCAGTGGGCACTATAGAGGAACAAAAAACTAAAAAAATAATGATGAGTGTTACACGTAGGATGAGGCGTGCTTAGGAAGCTGCGCAGATACCTCGAACGGGAAAAAGTAACTCAGAAATAAGGAGAGACGTATGTTGGGAAACTGATGTGGCCCGGCCGAGGTTATAGGCATGACCACACCAGCTTCGGGGACTAATGTTGGGGAGGTGACCCCGGATAGGGTCAAGACAGGGGAGAGACGAAAGGAGTCTCCCTTGTCATGATCCAAGTTACTATTTATATCAGCCGAGTCATGTAAGAGTCGGCCGAGCTAAGCAAGGCCATGACAGTTACAGAAGGATAAACACCTTATACGGCCGACATATGAGTTAAGTCGGCCGAGTAAGTATGACTAACTTGAATACAGGTGAAGGCCGAGCCGAGTTGTGCGAGATAAGGCCGAGTAACACGAAGCTTGCAGGAGAAGGAGGTGCCTATAGTCAAACCCTAGTCGCTAGTTACGGAGAATCTGAACAGAGCCAAGCACAAAGGACAAGGAGCAGAGCAGTAGAAGGGCAGAAGAAGGTCACGGAGGTGACAGTCATGGAGCCTGAGGCGTGCAGGTGGGGCTCTCTGGAACATTGTCGTCGTTAGAAGGGGGACATGGAAAGAGGGTCGCCGAGTTACCATATTAGGACAAGCATATTCCTTGAAGAACCAAGGCGAAGTTTAATTCGCTTGAGAAGATCGTCTCCAATGTGTGGGACCGCACCAAGCGTAGCCACATCGAGCGTGGCGCGGAGTAGCACCAGTTCCGCCGTGTGCCGCGCCTCCACGTCAGCCCTAGGAGGAACCAAGGCACCCCTTTATAAGGGGAGAAGCGGGCTCCTGGGAAGGGATCGATTCATTCTACGCCATAAGGCTTGTGTAGTAGCTCTCTTCTTCCTGCAAACAGCTCAAGGAGCACTTGTAGTCCCAAAGAAGAGAAATAAAGATCTTCATGTTAGCCCTTTGAGTGTAGAGATAACTACATCTTCCCTCCCCGGATCCCTCTAGCATCCATTGGCCCCATACTTTAGCCTATCCATGGCATCTGTCGTACCATCACCACGACATGTGGTGACATAGATAAACAAAAATACCATCTTGCCAATTGGGACCATCTGTTTACCCAAGGATCGGGGAGGGTTGTGGATTCTAAATTTGGACATAATGAATATTGCTCTATTAGGGAAATGGTTGTGGGAATTGTTCGATTAAAATGATCTTTGGCAGAGAATTCTAACCAAAAAATCTCCATCACTTGCCTCTTGCTGGTTGGTGTTTGCTAAGCCAGCCGATTTCCATTTTTGTCAAGGTCCAATGGAGATAAAGAACCTCTTTTGCGTTCACTGCAAGATTCGAGTGGGTAGGGGAGATAGAGCCAGTTTCTTGTCTGACCATTGGATTGGGGACTCTAAATTGTCACTAGATATCCTAGCCTTTTGTTGTCTCCTTGGATAAATAAATCACTATGAGAAATGTGTTTCGTAAAGGGATTAATTTGTTAAGATTCAGGAGTCCATTGGTAGATGAAATTGGGAGACAATGGTCACATTTGAAAGTAGAGTTGTCCGGTGTGGAACTAAGTGATGAACCTAATAAACTGCAATATAAGCTCACTCTTTCATGCAGTTTTTAAACATATATGGCCATGGAATATTGTTGAGATGTGCCTTATAAATTCCTATGGAGGAGCCTTAAAACATTCATTTGGTTGGTTATGGTGGAAAAGAGTACTTAGAGCATTTCTAGCAGATACCCTAAACGTTCATACTGTAAAAATGGTTTGTAGTTTACTACACCATTTTTGCAGTATCAAATTCATCAGTGGAGAACAGGTACCGAATCAAGAACCGCATATTCGAAAAATATAGTTTGGCGCTAAATCAATCACAAGTTCATACATAGGGGATAGTTTGATCTATTATAGATCATCATATTTTACACAACAAATCGATGCCGCTGCGGGCACGGACGGCATCGATGCAAACCCTAGCGCGTTCCTAACCCTACCGACGATACCTACTCACCGGAGCTCGTTGTTGCAGCGTCGCGCCTACTTGCTGTCGTCGTCGTTGGAGGAGGAGGAGTAGTAGTCCATGATGAAGAAGCCAGACACGCCTGGTGCTCGAGCAGGGAGAGGCGCGACACACGGCGGAACTGGTGCTGCTCCACGCCACGCTCGATGTGGCGACGCTTGGTGCGGTCCCACACATCGGAGATGATCTTCTCAAGCGAATTAAACTTCGCCTCGTGGACGTTGTCGTCCTTCGTGGCCGTGCCGTCGGAGGAGTCAGAATCAACGACGACATGCACCACACGCGATGGAGAGATATGCGGGCCGGCTGATATGCGGTATCGGCTAGAGATGCTCTTATACTAGTATCGGTGAGAGATACTAAGAGCATCTCTAACAGAACCTGAAAACCGCTGGAACTGAACTTTTTCGGCCAGTTTATGGGTTTGGGCCGAAAGTGGCCCATGCGAGAGCCTGAACTCGCGGCCTGACCCGTAAACTCAATTCGGGAGCCCAAAAATGCGACGCGCGACCCCTATTAAAACAGGCCGCGGAGGGGAGTTCGGTTTTCAAACCCTACTCCGCTCCGCCGTCTTCCGCCACCCAGCTCCGACGAGCAATCCCACCCAGCTCCGACCTCACCGTCGACGCCATGGCTAGCCGCGGAAGCTCTGCGAGGGGAGGCGGTCAGTTGGGCTACAGAGACTCGCCGTCGTGCCCCCCCATTTTCCGCTTGGAGGCGGAGCAACGGAAATGGAACATGCCCAAGGGCGCGCACAAGCGCAACGCCCGAAGGTGGACGAACTGGGGGCTCACGACCCCAGGGAAGCTCGCCCGCTACGCAAACGGTGGCGAGGGCTCCTCTTCCGGCGGGTTGTGCCGCTCCTCTATCCCACCGGTCTACGATAGCAGCTCGGAGGACGAGGAGGATGCGGCGCCGCCGCGTCTCTTCTCCCCTGGCGACTACGTCCACGAAGAGGAGGAGGAGTCTGAAACACCCTCAGAATCGACCCTATGCAAGTTTTAGCGCTTCCCGCCAAACCCGCATAGAAACGATTCAAAGGTGCCCACGAGGCACTTGCGTGCGGGTGGAAAATGAAGTAATATCATTACACAATAGTCCTCGATGGAACCCACAAAACATATATATATACAACAGCGACTCAATGAGTCAAGAATACAGATATACAGTACAAAGATCCAAATCACCTGGAAAACAATACAGCGTCCGAGTATGGACAAGATGCAAATTGAGCTAAGAGCCCTAAAGAATAACCAATGGCGTCCATAACCCTGCCCAGGCCAAGCCAGAAAGGTAACCCTGCTAACGACTTCGATCTCAAACCTGCTTAAACAAAAGGGGTGCCGACAAAGGGCAAAGGAAAAACAGAGGCGGAAGATCGAGGCCAAGACACACGAGACTAGAATTCGCAGCTCGCCACATAGGTATGGTGGATCAAGGTTGTCGTGGTGGTATCACGGCATATGCCATGGGTAGGCTAAAGTTGGGGCCGATGGAGGAACTGGGAGGGATGATGCTGAAGACCGTATGAACAAAGAGAAATACAATGTATATTGGATTGAAGCTCTCAAGTGGAGATAACACCTCATTCTATACATCTAATCTCTTATAATCTTGCCATACTTGTGGCTACAATCATGCTCTTGAGTTGTATCTCCTATCCTTCTATCTAGATCTCTCTGTGAGAGTGGAGGAAGAGGAAGAAGGAGAGCTCCTAGTGAGCAGAGAGAGGAGGAGCCCTTCGGGGGCCTCCCCTGGAAACGATCCCCTGGTGCTCCTTATAAAGGGGAGCCCAGGGGACAAAACTTGTTACCCATGTTTAGCATCTGTGTAGCATATTCCTAGCATCTTCTTAGATGCTCAACATATGCCTTGGCATATTTGGAGATGCCATGGCATATTCCTTAGCATATTCTTGGATGCCAAGGGCATATTCCCTATTGCACGTGCCGGTCTGAGCCATGGGCGTCCCAAGACTGACACGATCCTCGTGGAGTTTGTCTGGCTCGATGGTGAGTCACGGTAGATATTGTGAAGACATCTGTAGGTGAATAAAGGGTTGTTTGGGTCATTATACCTCGGCCCAAACGCCCTGGGCTAGAAGGAAATTCGGCCTAGCTTGAGGTTGATTCGGCCTGGGAGAGGATGGGCCGAGCCGGATCATCCATCAGCCCAGCCGAGGTTGTCCTGGTCCGCTTGGACTGAATCTGAGCCCAGCCGGGTCAGTAGAGGCCCAGCCGGGGTTCCTTGGTGCTGGCCCGTAGTGGAGTGCGTCGGCCTGGTGGGGAGGACCCGGAGTGGGCCGAAGCTCCTCTGATTCGGCCCACCCGGGCGAGGTGGTTTGGCTCATGTGTGGGCGTCCACGGTGGGCTGAATCCGGCCCACCCGGGGGATGCAGCTGAGGTGGCGTGGAGAGCGTCGGTGGGGGAGGGTCTCCCGCGCGGGGTTGATCGCGATGGAGGAGCTGGCGTTCCCTGGGCGAGTGGAGGGCGATGGCGGGAGTCTTAGCGGGATGAAGCGGGAGTTTGGAGGCGAGGTTAGTCGGCCCGTGGTGGGCCGAATGAAGGCAGTTCGGCCTACCCGGGAAACTTGCTTGTTGCGTGTAGTTTAGTTCGGGACCTGGGCCGATCTGTGGGTTACCTCCTCTGCTATTTATAATTCGGCATGGGGAACCTAAACTGGGCCGAGTTAGCCTTCAGTCGGCCCAGTTTCGGTTTTCTTTCTCCTTTTACTTATTCTATTTATGCCTTTTGTATCTAATTGAATAACTCAATGCTCTATTGACGTACTTGACTTATTAACTTTGGGGTACCCGGGGTAATATCCCCGACATTAGTCCCCGAGGCTATGTGGGACTCGCAGAGTCGCGCATAGGCTTCAAAATAAAATATTCTCGGAGTAGTTATATAACCCTTTTGGGCAAGTCTTGACATCCTACCTTCATGATCATTAGCTTTTTAACCTATTCGAGCAAGTTATGACTTCTGGCCATTTTTGACATTGGTATTTTAACCCCTTTGGGTAAGTTATGACTTCTGGCCTTTTATGGCTCTGGTCTTATAACCGCTTTGGGTAAGTCATGAGTTCTGGCCTTCTTGGGCACTGCTCTTTTAACCTCTTTGGGTAAGTTAAGAGTTCTGGCCTTATTGGGCACTGCTCTTTTAACCTCTTTGGGTAAGTTATGAGTTCTGGCCTTATTGGGCACTGCTCTTTCAACCTCTTTGGGTAAGTCATGAGTTCCTACTTATTGGGCCTCGCTCTTTAACCTCTTTGGGTAAGTTATGAGTTCGCCTTATTGGGCACTACTCTTTAACCTCTTTGGGTAAGTTATGAGTTCGCCTTATTGGGCACGCTTTTTAACCTCTTTGGGTAAGTTATGAGTTCGCCTTATTGGGCACCGATCTTTAACCTCTTTGGGTAAGTTATGAGTTCCGCCTTCTTGGCATCGCTCTTTTAACCCTTTGGGTAAGTTACTATCCGAGTCATCCGATTCCAACCGAAGTTACTTTACTCAAAATTGACTTTATGTCTTAAGTCCGAGTCCTCTGACTCAAATCCGAGATATATGACTCAAATCCGAGTTAACTCATTCCAAATCCGAGTTATTTTACTCAAAATTGACTTTATGTCTTAAGTCTGAGTCCTCTTGCTCAAACCCGAGGTATATGACCCAAATCCGAGTTATCTCATTCCAAATCCGAGTTACTTTACTCAAAATTGATTTTATGTCTTAAGTCTGAGTCCTCTGACTCAAATCCGAGGTATATGACTCAAATTCGAGTTAACTCATCCCAAATCCGAGTTACTTTACTCAATTTTGACTTACATCTCAAATCTGAGTCATCTGACTCAAATCCGAGGTATATGACCCAAATCCGAGTTATCTCATTCCAAATCGGAGTTACTTTACTCAATTTTGACTTACATCTCAAATCTGAGTCATCTGAATCAAATCCGAGGTATATGACCCAAATCCGAGTTATCTCATTCCAAATCTGAGTTACTTTACTCGATATTGACTTACATCTCAAATCTGAGTCATCTGACTCAAATCCGAGGTATATGACTCAAATCCGAGTTAACTCATCCCAAATCCGAGTTATTTTACTCGATATTGACTTACATCTCAAATCTGAGTCATCTGATTCAAATCCGAGGTATATGACTCAAATCTGAGTTAACCCATCCCAAATCCGAGTTATTTTACTCGATATTGACTTACATCTCAAATCTGAGTCATCTGACTCAAATCCGAGGTATATGGCTCAATTCCGAGTTAACCCATCCCAAATCCGAGTTATTTTACTCGATATTGACTTACATCTCAAATCTGAGTCATCTGACTCAAATCCGAGGTATATGACCCAAATCCGAATCATCTGTTTGCCACGATATAAATTGATTTGGCGTGATGACGATAATTTGCCTTTGATATGGATCCAAGATATAGATCCGAGATTAAGCTTTGGGATATGATAATAGGGCTAACCGCTGAGAGATCTTTTGAGATGTAGATATGAGATATAGATTCGAGATATGATAAGCTGGCCAATAGTCATCCGAGATATGGGATAACCTGGCAAGATGGTGAAATATCAATCCGAGTCATAACATAACCTGGCAATCTGGCTAACTGAATAAAGCTTCGGCCCAAACCAGAGATATGATTAGTACGCCGAGTCTGAATACCAATCCGAATTATAATATACCCTGGCAAGCTGAATCAAATGTTAGTCCGAATCTGAGACAATCTACTGAACTGAGTTAAAGGTTAATTCGAAGCATAAACAAATTGACTCAAATTATATCTGAATCATCAATAAGCTGTCCGGTAAGCTGAGTTAAAGGACAATCCAGAGCATAAATAAACTGACTCAAATTCTATCCGACTCATAAGTAAGCTGACTCAAATTCTATCTGGATCATAAATAAGCCGATTCAACTTCTGTCCGAGTTATAAATAAGCTGGCTGGGGAGCTGAGTTACAGGATAATCCAAAGCACAAGTAAACTGACTCAAAATCTATCTGAATCACAAATAAGCTGATTCAACTTATGGCCGAGTTATAAATAAGCTGGCTGGTGAGCTGAGTCACAGGATAATCCAAAGCATAAACTAACTGACTCAAAATATATATGAATCACAAATAAGCTGATTCAACTTATGGCCGAGTTATAAACAAGCTGGCTGGAGTACAGATCTAAATCAACATAATGTTCTCTTAATCTAAAGGTGACTCCACGGATAAGTTGACTAGTCCCCGGGTTAAGTTATTTTCTCCCCGGGATGAAGGATTGAGTGTAGGTGGCTGAGTTATCTGGCACTTACAGTATACTTGGAGAAGTGTTTGGGTGAGTCTTGCTAGGTCATAGTTGCCCTGCTGAGTTACTTGGTACTTACAGTAAGATTGGAGTAGTGCTTGAGTCCTTCTTGTTGAGTCTTACCTGCTTTGATGAGTTAGACTTGGAGAGCCTCTGCGCTTACCTCTTTGTTCTCTGTTGGCTTGGTGAAGCTGAATGAGCCCTATGAGGAAGAAGTTGATGAAGATGTTCCCGTCCGGATGGAAACCCAACCAACGCCACTAGAAGGCCCCACGGTGGGCGCCAAATGTCATGGTGGTATCACGGCATATGCCATGGGTAGGCTAAAGTTGGGGCCGATGGACGTGGAGGAATCCGGGGAGGGATGATGCAGTGAAGACCGCACTCCTATAAATAAAGAGAAATACAATGTATATTGGATTGAAGCTCTCAAGTGGAGATAACACCTCATTCTATACATCTAATCTCTTATAATCTTTCCATACTTGTGGCTACAATCATGCTCTTGAGCTGTATCTCCTATCCTTCTATCTAGATCTCTCTGTGAGAGTGGAGGAAGAGGAAGAAGGAGAGCTCCTAGTGAGCAGAGAGAGGAGGAGCCCTTCGGGGGCCTCCCCTGGAAACGATCCCCCTGGTGCTCCTTATAAAGGGGAGCCCAGGGGACAAAACTTGTTCCCCACGTTTAGCATCTGTGTAGCATATTCCTAGCATCTTCTTAGATGCTCAGCATATGCCTTGGCATCTTTGGAGATGCCATGGCATATTACTTAGCATATTCTTGGATGCCAAGGGCATATTCCCTATTGCACGTGCCGGTCTGAGCCATGGGCGTCCCAAGACTGACACGATCCTTGTGGAGTTTGTCTGGCTCGATGGTGAGTCACAGTAGATATTGTGAAGACATCTGTAGGTGAATAAAGGGTTGTTTGGGTCATTATACCTCGGCCCAAACGCCCTGGGCTAGAAGGAAATTTGGCCTAGCTTGAGGTTGATTCGGCCTGGGAGAGGATGGGCCGAGCCGGATCATCCATCATCCCAGCCGAGGTTGTCCTGGTCCGCTTGGACTGAATCTGAGCCCAGCCGGGTCAGTAGAGGCCCAGTCGGGGTTCCTTGGTGCTGGTCCAGTAGGAGCGTCGGCACGGTGGGGAGGACCGGTGGGCGGCTCCTCATTCGGCCCACCCGGGCGAGGTGGTTTGGCTCATGTGTGGGCGTCCACGGTGGGCTGAATCCGGCCCACCCGGGGGATGCAGCTGAGGTGGCGTGGAGAGCGTCGGTGGGGGAGGGTCTCCCGCGTGGGGTTGATCGCGATGGAGGAGCTGGCGTTCCCTGGGCGAGTGGAGGGCGATGGCGGGAGTCTTGGCAGGATGAAGCGGGAGTTGGAGGCGAGGTTAATCGGCCCGTGGTGGGCCGAATGAAGGCAGTTCGGCCCACCCGGGAAACTTGCTTGTTGCGTGTAGTTTAGTTCGGGACCTGGGCCGAATCTATGGGTTACCTCCTCTGCTATTTATAATTCGGCCTGGGGGAACCTAAACTGGGCCGAGTTAGCCTTCAGTCGGCCCAGTTTCGGATTTCTTTCTCCTTTTACTTATTCTATTTATGCTTTTTGCATCTAATTGAATAACTCAATGCTCTATTGACGTACTTGACTTATTAACTTTGGGATACCCGGGGTAATATCCCCGACATTAGTCCCCGAGGCTATGTGGGACTCGCAGAGTCGCGCATACGCTTCAAAATAAAATATTCTCGGAGTAGTTATATAACCCTTTTGGGCAAGTCTTGACATCCTACCTTCATGATCATTAGCTTTTTAACCTCTTCGGGCAAGTTATGACTTCTGGCCATTTTTGACATTGGTCTTTTAACCCCTTTGGGTAAGTTATGACTTCTGGCCTTTTACGGCTCTGGTCTTATAACCGCTTTGGGTAAGTCATGAGTTCTGGCCTTCTTGGGCACTGCTCTTTTAACCTCTTTGGGTAAGTTAAGAGTTCTGGCCTTATTGGGCACTGCTCTTTTAACCTCTTTGGGTAAGTTATGAGTTCTCGCCTTATTGGGCACTGCTCTTTTAACCTCTTTGGGTAATTCATGAGTTCCGGCCTTATTGGGCACTTCTCTTTTAACCTCTTTGGGTAAGTCATGAGTTCCGACCTTATTGGGCACTGCTCTTATAACCTCTTTGGGTAAGTTATGAGTTCTGGCCTTATTGGGCACTGCTCTTTTAACCTCTTTGGGTAAGTTATGAGTTCTGGCCTCATTGGGCACTGCTCTTTTAACCTCTTTGGGTAAGTTATGAGTTCTGGCCTTATTGGGCACTGCTCTTTTAACCTCTTTGGGTAAGTTATGAGTTCTGGCCTTATTGGGCACTGCTCTTTTAACCTCTTTGGGTAAGTTGTGAGTTCTGGCCTTATTGGGCACTGCTCTTTTAACCTCTTTGGGTAAGTTGTGAGTTCTGGCCTTATTGGGCACTGCTCTTTTAACGTCTTTGGGAAGTTATGAGTTCTGGCCTTATTGGGCACTGCTCTTTTAACCTCTTTGGGCAAGTCATGAGTTCCGGCCTTATTGGGCACTGCTCTTTTAACCTCTTTGGGTAAGTAATGAGTTCCGGCCTTATTGGGCACTGCTCTTATAACCTCTTTGGGTAAGTTATGAGTTCTGGCCTTATTGGGCACTTCTCTTTTAACCTCTTTGGGTAAGTTATGAGTTCTGGCCTTATTGGGCGCTGCTCTTTTAACCTCTTTGGGTAAGTTATGAGGTCTGGCCTTATTGGGCGCTGCTCTTTTAACCTCTTTGGGTAAGTTATGAGTTCTGGCCTTCTTGGGCACTGCTCTTTTAACCCCTTTGGGTAAGTTACTATCCGAGTCATCTGATTCCAAATCCGAGTTACTTTACTCAAAATTGACTTTATGTCTTAAGTCCGAGTCCTCTGACTCAAATCCGAGATATATGACTCAAATCCAAGTTAACTCATTCCAAATCCGAGTTATTTTACTCAAAATTGACTTTATGTCTTAAGTATGAGTCCTCTGGCTCAAATCCAAGGTATATGACCCAAATCCGAGTTATCTCATTCCAAATCCGAGTTACTTTACTCAAAATTGATTTTATGTCTTAAGTCTGAGTCCTCTGACTCAAATCCGAGGTATATGACTCAAATCCGAGTTAACTCATCCCAAATCCGAGTTACTTTGCTCAATTTTGAATTACATCTCAAATCTGAGTCTTCTGACTCAAATCCGAGGTATATGACCCAAATCCGAGTTATCTCATTCCAAATCCGAGTTACTTTACTCAATTTTGACTTACATCTCAAATCTGAGTCATCTGACTCAAATCCGAGGTATATGACCCAAATCCGAGTTATCTCATTCCAAATCCGAGTTACTTTACTCGATATTGACTTACATCTCAAATCTGAGTCATCTGACTCAAATCCGAGGTATATGACTCAAATCCGAGTTAACTCATCACAAATCCGAGTTATTTTACTCGATATTGACTTAAATCTCAAATCTGAGTCATCTGATTCAAATCCGAGGTATATGACTCAAATACGAGTTAACCCATCCCAAATCCGAGTTATTTTACTCGATATTGACTTACATATCAAATCTGAGTCATCTGACTCAAATCCGAGGTATATGGCTCAAATCCGAGTTAACCCATCCCAAATCCGAGTTATTTTACTCGATATTGACTTACATCTCAAATCTGAGTCATCTGACTCAAATCCGAGGTATATGACCCAAATCCGAATCATCTGTTTGCCACGATATAATTTGATTTGGCGTGATGACGATAATTTGCCTTTGATATGGATCCGAGATATAGATCCGAGATTAAGCTTTGGGATATGATAATAGGGCTAACCGTTGAGAGATCTGATTCGAGATGTAGATATGAGATATAGATTCGAGATATGATAAGCTGGCCAATAGTCATCCGAGATATGGGATAACCTGGCAAGATGGTGAAATATCAATCCGAGTCATAACATAACCTAGCAATCTGGCGAACTGAATAAAGCTTTTGCCCGAATCAGAGATATGATTAGTACGCCGAGTCTGAATACCAATCCGAATTATAATATACCCTGGCAAGCTGAATCAAATGTTAGTCTGAATCAGAGACAATCTACTGAGCTGAGTTAAAGGTTAATTCGAAGCATAAACAAATTGACTCAAATTATATCTGAATCATCAATAAGCTGGCCGGTAAGCTGAGTTAAAGGACAATCCAAAGCATAGACTCATAAGTAAGCTGACTCAAATTCTATCTGGATCATAAATAAGCTGATTCAACTTCTGTCCGAGTTATAAATAAGCTGGCTGGGGAGCTGAGTTACAGGATAATCCAAAGCATAAGTAAACTGACTCAAAATCTATCTGAATCACAAATAAGCAGATTCAACTTATGGACGAGTTATAAATAAGCTGGCTGGTGAGATGAGTCACAGGATAATCCAAAGCATAAACTAACTGACTCAAAATCTATATGAATCACAAATAATCTGATTCAACTTATGGCCGAGTTATAAACAAGCTGGCTGGAGTACAGATCTAAATCAACATAATGTTCTCTTAATCTAAAGGTGACTCCACGGATAAGTTGACTAGTCCCCGGGTTAAGTTATTTTCTCCCCGGGATGAAGGATTAAGTGTAGGTGGCTGAGTTATCTGGCACTTACAATATACTTGGAGAAGTGTTTGGGTGAGTCTTGCTAGGTCATACTTGCCCTGCTGAGTTACTTGGTACTTACAGTAAGCTTGGAGTAGTGCTTGAGGCCTTCTTGCTGAGTCTTACCTGCTTTGATGAGTTAGACTTGGAGAGCCTCTGCGCTTACCTATTTGTTCTCTGTTGGCTTGGTGAAGCTGAATGAGCCCTATGAGGAAGAAGTTGATGAAGATGTTCCCGTCCGGATGGAAACCCAACCAACGCCACTAAAAGGCCCCACGGTGGGCGCCAAATGTCGTGGTGGTATCACGGCATATGCCATGGGTAGGCTAAAGTTGGGGCCGATGGACGTGGAGGAATCCGGGGAGGGATGATGCAGTGAAGACCGCACTCGTATGAATAAAGAGAAATACAATGTATATTGGATTGAAGCTCTCAAGTGGAGATAACACCTCATTCTATACATCCAATCTCTTATAATCTTGCCATACTTGTGGCTACAATCATGCTCTTGAGCTGTATCTCCTATCCTTCTATCTAGATCTCTCTGTGAGAGTGGAGGAAGAGGAAGAAGGAGAGCTCCTAGTGAGTAGAGAGAGGAGGAGCCCTTCGGGGGCCTCCCCTGGAAACGATCCCCTGGTGCTCCTTATAAAGGGGAGCCCAGGGGACAAAACTTGTTCCCCACGTTTAGCATCTGTGTAGCATATTCCTAGCATCTTCTTAGATGCTCAGCATATGCCTTGGCATCTTTGGAGATGCCATGGCATATTCCTTAGCATATTCTTGGATGCCAAGGGCATATTCCCTATTGCACGTGCCGGTCTGAGCCATGGGCGTCCCAAGACTGACACGATCCTCGTGGAGTTTGTCTGGCTCGATGGTGAGTCACGGTAGATATTGTGAAGACATCTGTAGGTGAATAAAGGGTTGTTTGGGTCATTATACCTCGGCCCAAACGCCCCGGGCTATAAGGAAATTCGGCCTAGCTTGAGGTTGATTCGGCCTAGGAGAGGATGGGCCGAGCCGGATCATCCATCACCAGTAGGTTGTCTGGTGCTTGGATGAATCGAGCCCAGACGGGTGAGAGGCCCAGCCGGGGTTCCTTGGTGCTGGCCCGTAGTGGAGTGCGTCGGCCTGGTGGGGAGGACCCGGAGTGGGCCGAAGCTCCTCTGATTCGGCCCACCCGGGCGAGGTGGTTTGGCTCATGTGTGGGCGTCCACGGTGGGCTGAATCCAGCCCACCCGGGGGATGCAGCTGAGGTGGTGTGGAGAGCGTCAGTGGGGGAGGGTCTCCCGCGCGGGGTTGATCGCGATGGAGGAGCTGGCGTTCCCTGGGCGAGTGGAGGGCGATGGCAGGAGTCTTGGCGGGATGAAGCGGGAGTTGGAGGCGAGGTTAGTCGGCCCGTGGTGGGCCGAATGAAGGCAGTTCGGCCCACCCGGGAAACTTGCTTGTTGCGTGTAGTTTAGTTCGGGACCTGTGCCGAATCTGTGGGTTACCTCCTCTGCTATTTATAATTCGGCCTGGGGGAACCTAAACTGGGCCGAGTTAGCCTTCAGTCGACCCAGTTTCGGTTTTCTTTCTCCTTTTACTTATTATATTTATGTTTTTTGTATCTAATTGAATAACTCAATGCTCTATTGACGTACTTGACTTATTAACTTTGGGGTACCCGGGGTAATATCCCCGACAAGCGGCAGCGCAGCATGCACTAGACAACCGATAAAGACTTGATACAACTGTCGGCTATCAGAGAGAGATAAGAAAGACCTATTCGAAACCAGCATGATACTACCACCAAACATACCCATCCTGGTATTTCCCCCTCGAGACCAAACGAGGAAGTCAACTGAGGAACTCACACAGTTGGCAGTTTTATTTATTCAGTTATCATTGCAGCAATTACTAGTTAGGTATAGATAGTCATCCTGATATAATAAGCAATGGGCACTTTTAGTTAACCATTCCGTTGTAGTTGCGACACTTACTAGTCAGATACAATTAGCATGAGATATCCCAAACCCAGCAGTTGTTAGTACTTTTATTTAGCCATTCCGTTGTAGTGAAGCTGATTACTAGTCATATCGGATACAAGTCAAATTTTAACAGTAAACTTTAGTTATAGTTGTCTATGATCGAGAACTGTGCTCCAAGTCGTCCATAACCGCGGACACGGCTTCTCAAAAAGATTTAACCCTGCAGGGGTGCACCAAAGTTTCCACACGCACCTATACCCTTGTTGTCAGATCAGGTAGGTACAAGATCACAAAACATACACCCAATGGTATGTCGACGGGGTTTCAGACACGGCATTTCCCAGACCCAAAGCAAGCACATGGGGGCCACCCCACTAAGCTACCATAGCGAAGTCACCGCACCGAGACAGACCGAGGTTTGTGCCAATGGTCAGAAACGACTAGGAACCCGAAAATGTGACTGGGCTTGTCGATACCGCGAAAACATTCCAAATTTGTTCCTAAACAGTACAGGCGCTCCACGCGCAATCGTAAATAAAGCAGTAAAGCATGGCATAAGTGCAGGATAGTAATAAAGCCCCAAACTACTTTGTGGCCCCCGGTACAGCACTTTGAAATCAGGTACTAATCGATGAGGGTGCCCACACACCCCACCTGTGGTTAGCGCGCTCGATCTCGGAACAGGTGTCAAGAACTCGGGTCCTACGGGACACCAGTGAGCGGTTAAAAACCAAATATTGTCTATTACCCACCGGTGCCTCTGCATTTACCTACTTTCAATTTTAGTTATTAAACGGTAATTAAATCCATGATCATCTCCAACATTAAACATGCGGCATTACTCCAACAACTGTGGTACTTGACGACACGCAACAGCACTTGAGCAAGCGACTACGATGCGCAAGTCCAACTATCTACCAAACAACAGGTAATAGGATGTGTCCAAGGCAATATAAGGCTGCAAGGGATATCACGGGTACGAAAACTAGAGCATCGCAACACAGATAGCAATAGATCAAAAGGAAGAAATAAAGACTAGAAAGGTAAAATAGGTAGAAAGGGGGAGAATGCTCGCCTGAAAAATATTGCCGAAGTTTCATAACCGAAGAACTTGTCAAAGCTCACAACATCTCATCGTCCTATCCGGGAAGAAGCAAAACACTAAAAGGAACAAGCGATGCACAATTACAACTAATGCAGAAGAATCGGCATGATCATGATATGATGCATGACATGGCAAAGGTGCGATGTAATTAGGCAATATTAAGCGGAACCGGGGTCTCGACAATTATTTAGGTGGTTCAAGTTATTTAGATACCCCGCAATTTAAATTTTGTCTTAATAGTGCAAAATATGTATCGGTTCGCTACACAAATTTAAATAGAGACAAGAGGCTAGAAACACCCGCATATGGTCTCTATACTTAATTATGAGGTGAATCGGCATAATGCCCCCGAACCATAACCATATGTATGCAAGCATGAACATTTATATGCAACAGGTAGATATTATTTATTATAAAAATATGGGGCTTGGAAAAGGGGTCACACATTGGGGTCGAAGATCTTGGGGCCCGAAGGTGTTTGGTTCGGTCTCGGCGGGATCGGGCTTCGCATCTGAGAAGGTGGCCTTGATGTTCCCTCTCGATCGTCGGTGGTGGACTCAGGTTTGACGCTGCTGGTTCATCGGGTTCATCCTGAGTCGGTGTCGAACTGGTCGGCGGTCCTGGTACACCTTGTTCTTGTATGCGAGAGTTTCTCCGACATCCACATAGAAGAACTTGGCACATCGAGATAACTTGGACAACCGTCACGGAAGATGGACACACAACAACAGATTGGCCAACTGTGGCTCAACCAAAAATGAGCAAGCTCGGGCTGCAATGGGTGAGGGGTGCTGCATCACCAAGCTGGAACATCCTCGGGTTCCTCGTGGCTGAGTGGTGCCATCCAAGGATGCAAGGCAGGTTCACAAGCCAAGCCACACCGTGGCGATATGGACACAGAGGTCAACGACAGAATCTTGACATGGAGAGGATGGCATGATGATGAAGGCGAGCTGGTGAAGAGGAAGCTCGCGGGCAGGGCGAGCTCGGGCTCGGGACGGTGCTGTAGACGCGGGAAGCGGTGGCACTCGGGACTGTCGCGAGCGACGGAGGAGAAGCGTGCAGCGGCGCTGGCGCATCGAGCTCTAGCAAGGGGACCTGGCAGCAGCAACCATGTCAGGGAGGAGGGCGGCCGTCCGTGGCGGCTCGAGCGGCAACAACGGAGCTGGGCGCGGAATCAAGGCCGAGCCAGAGACCGTGGGCGCAGACGAGGTGGCCAAGCTCGGCGAGGAGGGCGGCGCCGGGGAAGACGACTGGAAGCAGGGGACGGGCGAGGGCGGTCGCGGGCGAGCGGCGCTCGGAGAGGTCGAGGAGGACAGACCCAAGGCAGCTGCGGAGGCGGCGAATAACAGCGAGGAGGCGAGTTAGGAGGCCTTGGGGCGGAGGATGCAGAGGAGAGGGGCGGGGTTCCTGGCGTTTGGGAGGGCGACGGGGGAGAAGGATCGCGTCGGGAGAGAGAGGGTTGGTGGGCTTCGGTCACTGCAGGTGGGGCCGGGGTCGCGAGTCAAGGGAGGAGCGGGACATGCCTGGTCGGTGGGGAAGGGTGCGTGTGTGCCGCAGGCGTGCGTGCGCTGTGCCTGGCGGCGGCAGGGTGGAGGGAGTGTAACTACCTCGGTGAATTACGCTCCTAGATACAAGCCTGGATGAGCGGAAATGGTTGAAATAGTATGGTGGGGCCCAAATGCCACTCACGGGTAGACCTTTCGCCCGTCCTAACCATTTCCAATCATCGGGACAAGTACGGGCGGCGTAATCGGCAGGCGAAGGGATCAACTACATACACAAATGAGTATGTATGCAAGCCACCATACAATAGTACATCAGAGCCATTCCATCTAAAAAGAAAGGAAATATAGCAACGCCATACGGCAAGATTCAAATGACCTAGATAGATATAATAGTTTAGGATATCTCCTCATACATCACACATCAGAGTATCAGGCGGAAGCGGCAAACAAGATCCGAGTACGGATAAGAAGCAAATCGGCATAAGATGCCCTTAAATAAGCACATCCCGCCCACAGTTCTCACGGATCCCCGTTCCCGGAATCTCTACACCGAACGATCGTTGCCCACATCATCAGCCTCCTCCACCCAGTTTTCGTCTTGCGAGTGTACCTGTTCATATGAACCAATAATTTATCGTGTGAGACCCTAGGGGTACTCAGCAAGTCTTTATGACTCTAAAGGGGACACAACCTGGGGTGACGCAATTGCAGCGAAAGATAAACCCTAACAGTTCTATAGAAACTCGCTAACCATCCGCCTAACCAACGATAGACGGATGTCCGTGAATTAATGACAACAGTTATAACAGTAATCACAGGAACACACACTCGATCAACCTCGGAAAAACCAAATCAAAACCCAACGAGGCCTTCACGACAAAGCAATCACAGGATTCAGAAATATTTCAGGGGGCCACTCCATTGAGTACACCATAGCAAGGTTAGTGACTCGAGACGGACCCAAGGTTTGGGTGGACGGTCAGAACGATCGGGAACCCAAACTGGGCTTGTCGATACCGCGAAAACGTGTCCCGATCCTAAACAGTACAGGTGCTCCTCGCACAATCGTAGATATAGCAGTAAAGCATGGCATAAGTACAGGATAGTAAATAAATCCTCAAACTAGTTTGTGGCCCCAAGAAGTAAGACTGAATCAAGCTCGCTGGGGGTCCCATAAGCCTCCGGATGTGGATAGCCTTGAATAATCAAGGAACAGGAATCAAGTACTCGGGGTCCTACGGGACACAAGTGAGCAGGAAAAACCAAATAACAGATATTGCTCACCGGTGCCACTTTCATTAGTTATCCCATTACTACTCAAGTTGAGTTGTTTAGGTACCTCGTTATCCATCAGACTCTCACATACCCTACACGTGCTGTTCTACGACTCGCATGGCTCAAACAACTCCTGTAGTAATGGCTCATGGGATGGAGGAACAAGCTTGGTGGGGTTTAAAAGTAAAAGCTATGCAATACTTGGGATTCAGTTTAATGCAATCGCGACTCAATGATGCAAGAATAAGATAGAGGCAATAGGTACTGTATGTATGCAAGCATGTGGTAGTGCTTGCCTGGCAGCCGATTGAAGCGAGAGAAGGATCTGGTAGTGCTCTGGTTCTCTTGATATATCCCTTTCGGCCTATTCGAAGAAGAACCAAACAAACAAGGGCCAACATAAATAAAGAGCACAAGCATATGAATAAAATGCGACAAGCAAACAGTCATGCCATGATGAATGATGCACAATTTGCATGGCAATAAAGTAGCATGGCATGGGTGAGGTGTGGAATACAAAAATAAGTCATTTTATTGAGTTTTGGCCACAATTTATTCTCATATTAGTTGTTGTATACTTTTTATTTATATGATGCATGCTGCAATTTAAGTCATGGATAGCATAAACAGAAAGGTCTCGTCGAGCTGATCATTTTAGACATATCATTTGTTAAATTCGGAGTTATAAAACAAAAGTTATTAAATAAATAAGGAAAAGGGCATTTTATGTAATTATATTCAACTTGGAACATAAAGTGCTCAATTGAAATTTTGTATGGCATATTTGTAATCCTCATATTTTTCTGATTCAAAATCATATATCATTTGTTTAATTTTGGTTTGTAATTCAAAAGTTATTTAAATGCAGAATTCAATTTGAATTTAAATTCATTTGAAAAGATTTAAGTCAAAACAGATAAACAGAAAAACCCTTTATTACCCAGTCGAACCCAGCCCCAATCGCTGACGGGTGGGACCGCGACAACCACAGGGCCACACGCGGGCGCGCCACAAGGCGTGCCACATGGAGGCCGGGACCGGGTTGAGGCACCTAAAGGCCGGAGCCTTTTGCAAAATGCCGGAGGCACGCATGTGGGTCCGGAGGATCGCGGGCTCGTGAGCAAAAAGGTGGGGGTATCGCAAGATGGCCACACTGTTTTTTTCTTCTTGAATCGACGAATCGGCGACGCGACAATGGCGCGCGGCGAGATCGAACTCGCGACACAGCGTCTTGTGCAATTAGCGCGTAGGGAGGGTTAGCTGACAGGGAGATGGGCGAGGCCTAGATCTTCCTTTGCGACGCTACGGCCTGGTAAAACGACTGCGAACGCTGGCGCGCAGAGGGCGTTCGACGGCGCGACCGACGCGTCCAGGACACGACTACGACGGAGAGGATGTCTGGGAGGGTCGGACGCTCACCGCGGAGAGGTTGGCGCAGACGGTTCGGGCTGGGACGGTGGATCGGCCAGCTGGCCGAGCTAGGGTTTTGTCGGCGGCCGATCTGGCGAGCTTGCCCACCTCCTCCTTCTTGGCGGCGGGGCGAAGCGGGGAGCAACGTGACCTCCTCGACAACCTTGCCACGCCACCGGCTGGTAGTGTATGGGGAGGAGGAGGCCGACGGTGGCCGTCGTAGGGGGGTAGACGGTGGTGGGGAGGAAGGAGAGAAGAGGGCGATGCCCTGGGCGGATCTGGGGAGGGAAGAGGGGGCCGTGGGGTGTAGATAAGGATGGGGAGAGGGGTGGATGGCGTGTGGGAGGGGAAGGTGGCGTCGGCCACCTTTTGCCACCTCCTCACGTGCTCGGGCTGGGGCTCGGCATGGGCAGGGGGAGGGGTGCTGGGGCTGCCAGGTGGGCCAGGCGAGGTTAGGGAGGCAGGCAGGCTCGGGCTAGGGCCACAGGCAGGGAGAGAAGAGAGGGAGAAAGGAGAGGGGGTAGGCTCGGCTAGGGTTTAGATAGGTTTGGGTGGAGAGAGAGAAGAGAGGAGATGGAGTGTGGGGCCAGGGATGTTGGAATTATGCCCTAGAGGCAATAATAAAGATGTTATTATTATAATTCTTGTTCATGATAAAGTTTATGTTCCATGCTAGAATTGTATTAAGCGGAAACTTTAATACTTGTGTGGTTTGTAAACAACACCGTGTCCCTAGTACGCCTCTATGGACTAGCTCATTGATCAATGATGGTTAAGGTTTCCTAACCATAGACATGAGTTGTCAATTGATAATGAGATCATATCATTGGGAGAATGATATGATGGACAGACCCAAAATAAGCGAAGCAATTAGATCGTTTCATCGTGTTCATCTTTGCGAAGCTTTTCCTATGTCAAATATTGTATTCCTTAGACCATGAGATAATGCAACTCCCTGGTATCGGAAGAAAGCTTTGAGGTCATCAAACGTCATCCTATGAGAGGGTGATCATAAAGGTGTCTCTCGGTGATCGGAAGAAATATCATTGGGTTGTATGTATCGAGATGGAATTTGTCCCTCCCAAGTCGGAGAGATATACTTGGGCCACTCGGTGTCGATATCAACACCGCTTGCAAGCATGTGGTTAAGGAGTTAATCACAAAGTGATATCGGATTACGACGAGTAAAGTACTTGCTGAACGAGATTGAACTAGGTATGACGCAAGACGATCGAATCTCGGCAAGTAAAATATCGAGGCAGAAGGGAATATATATATGGGATTGATTGAATCCTGGCATCGTGGTTCATCCGATATGATCATCGATGAATGTGTGGGAGTCAATATGGGTGCCCAGACCCTGTTGATTATTGATAGAAGATCATGCGCATATTCTCGAACCGCAGGTCACACACTTAACGTATCTCGACGCTAGGATAGATTGGATAATTGGTTTATGAATTTTTGTTCGAGTCTCGGATGGGATCCGGGATATCACGAGAGGTTCGGAATGGTCCGAGAATAAGATTCATATAAAGCGGTGCAGTTTTGGAGTTGAATTGTTGGTTAATCGGTATTGTACCGAAGCTTCTAGAACCTTCGGAAGGGGACCAACGTGGCCCCACCTTCCGGGAGGGGCATGGGCCTATGAGGGAGTGTCCTGGCGCATTGGGCAGGGGCACAAGGCCCCATAGGGCCCAGCCGATCCTAGATAAGTTTAAACTCGTTTAAACTAGAGATAGGATTTCTAGATAAGGGAGAGTTTAAATCGTTTAAACTAGAGATAGGATTTCTAGATAAGGAGAGTTTAAATTGTTTAAACTAGAGATAGGCTTGGAGGAGGGCAAGGCTGGCGCCCCCTATATATAGAGGGTGGTGCGCCCCCCTACTACCACACCTTCCTCCAAGCCCTAGCAGCCTTGCTACCTTCCTATCTCCCTCCCATCGCTTGTAGGCGAAGCCTGCGAAATTCTCCACCATATACACCACGCCGTGTTGTAGATCCAATCTATCTCTCCACCATACTCTGGTCCGGAAGGAGGAGGCGCCGAGGTGCTTTGCGTGTGCATCTCACGGAGGCACCGCCACTTGTGGTGCTAGATCGGATCGGATCGCGAGGAGGAGAAGCGAACGACTACATCACCCGTTCCGACGAACGTTCCACAGGCGAATCTTCAAGGGTATGAAGATCTAATCCAATCTCTCTCGTTGATTGCATCTCCTAGATTAGATCTTGGCTTTCCCTCTGTTCGCATCCGTAGAAAATTTTGATTTACTATGCCGCGAAACCCCATCAGTGGTATCAGAGCTAGATCTATGCGTAGATGTGTTTCACGAGTAGAACGCAACATGGTTGTTGCGAGCGTTGATGTTTTCTGTTGCAAGCCTCTTGTTTGTGTTCTTCTTATGACGCGGGATAGTGAGATTGAAGCGGTCCAGGCCAACCTTACGCGACGTCGTTCGCGAGACCGGCTCCGCACTTGACGTGTGGCTTGTACCACACATGCGGCTGGTGGATGTCAGTTTCTCTCACTATAGTTGTCATGGGATTAACACCGGAGTTTGGCAACCATAATATCACCGTTGTGGCTTTCCGTAGTAAGAATCGTTCTTAGCATCTACTCCCATAAGCCACGTAAAACATGCAACAACAAAGTAGAGGCGTCTAACTTGTTTTTGCAGGGAGTGTTTTCTGTGATATGGTATGGCCCAAGATGTGATGTGTATATTGTATGCGATGATCATGTTTTGTAATGTTTCACGACTTGCATGTCGATGAGTACACAACCGACAGGAGCCATATGGTTGTCTTTATAATTGTGTATGACCATGAGTCAACGTCTGATACGCCATGTAATAGCTTTACTTTATCGCTAAGTAGTTAGCAATAGTTGTAGTTGCTATTCGTGGTGGAGGCAATCATGGTGGAGTGATGGAGATCATGCTTAACGCACAAGATGGAGATCATTCTTAAGATTGGCTATACCATGTCACATAAAGTTATATGCATGTGATGTTTATCCTTTATGTATCTTATTATGCTTAGATCACGACGGTAGCATTATAATATGATTCCTCACTTAAATATCAAGATAAAACGTGTTCTCCCCAAGTATGCACCGTTATTAAGTTCGTCGTGTCCAAGCATCACGTGATGATCGGGTGCTATAGACTCTCGCTCACATACAACGGGTGCAAGCCGGTTTTACTGCACGCGGATATACTTGGTCTAGCTTGACGAGCCTAGCATGTCTGCACATGGCCTCGGAACACAAGAACCGAAAGGTTAAGCATGAGTCATATGAATGATATGATCGACACTTTGTTGTCCACCATTGAAACCACATCTCTTCTCGTGATGATCGGATTAGGTGTGGTGAATTTGGATCGTGTTCACTAAACAACTTGAGGGATGTTGAATTTAGTGGGAGTTCATCTAGTAATTTGATTAAGTTGAACTATTTATCATGAACATAGTCTAAATTGTACTTGCAAATCTTGTAGATCACATGGCCAAATCCAACTTCAACTTCAACGTTTTCTTTGAGAAGGAAAAGCTTAGAAACAATGGGTCTAACTTCACCAATTGGTTCCGCAATCTAAGAATCATTCTGCGGACAAAGGACTATGTCCTTGGTAAAGCGTTAGGTGACCCCTGCACTGCTGCGCTTGGTGATGAGAAAGTCATCTATCGATCACAAGCAAAGATGATTATGGTGTGATTAAGAGCACCATGTTGTTTGCTATGGAACCGAGCTTCAAAATCGTTTTGAAACCAATCCGGGCCCTTTGAGATTCTCGAGCTGAAAACCATGTTTGAGACTCAAGCCCGTTCGAGAGATATGAGATCTCCGAGAAGTTCTTTAATCGCAAGATGGAGGAAGGGAGTTCCGTTAGTGAGCACGCCATAAAGATGTCGGGTTACACTCAACGCCTTGAGCAAGCTGGAATGCACGATTCGGAGGAGCTCAAGATTGACAGGTTCGCAATCACTCCCTCCGGCTACAAAAGTTTTGTAGTGACTCATAATCGATTGGTTCCATCGATCGATCACCGAGCTCTTCGCAGTCAAGGCTGCGAAGTGGACATCAAGAAGGATAATCATGTGTTGATGGTCAACAAGCCCTCCTTTAAGAAAGGTAAGGAGCAAAGAAGCCCTTCAAGAAGGGCGGCGGCAAGCTTAATGCCCTGCGAGAAGAAGCTCGGTCCTAAGCGGACCGAGTGCTTCTATTGCAAGGACAGGGTCCTTTGGAAGAGCAACTGTCCAAGTACTTAGCGGACAAGAAGGCTGGCACCATCAAAGGTATATTTGATATACATGTTATTGATGTTTTCCTTACTAGCCCTCGTTGTAGTGCTGGTATTTGATACGGTTCGGTTGCTAATATTTGTAACTCAAAGCAGAGCTACGGAATGAGCGGCTTACGAGGATGAGGTGACGATGCGTTGGCAACGGATCAAGAGTTGATGTGATGGCCGTCGGCACGCTCTCCTTAGTTTTACCTTCAGGATTAGTTTTAAACCTTAATAAATGTTATTATGTGTCTGCGTTGAGCATGAACATTATTTCCGGATCGTGTTTATTGCAAGACGGTTATTCATTTAAATCGGAGAATAATGGTTGTTCTATTTATATGAGTAACATCTTTTATGGTCATGCACCTCTTGTGAATGGTTTATTTCTTCTAAATCTCGAAAGGGATGAAACACACATCCATAACATTGAGGCTAAGAGATGCAAAGTAGATAGTGATAATACTACTTATTTGTGGCACTGTCGTCTAGGTCATATTGGTATAAAGCGCATGAAGAAACTCCATTCTGATGGACTTTTGGAGTCTCTTGATTTTGAATCATTTGACACATTCGAACCATGCCTCATGGGCAAGATGATCAAAACCCCGTTCTCCGGTATGATGGAGCGAGCAACAGGCTTGTTGGAAATCATACATACCGATGTATGCGGACCGATGAGTGTTTCGACGCGCGGTGGATATCGCTATTTTCTCACTTTTACCGATGACTTAAGTAGATATGGGTATATCTATTTAATGAAACATAAATCTGAAATGTTTGAAAAGTTCAAAGAATTTCAGAATGAAGTGGAGAACCATCGTAACAGAAAGATTAAGTTTCTACGATCCGATCGTGGAGGTGAATATTTGAGTTATGATTTTCTCACGCATCTTAAAGCAAGTGGAATCGTTTCACAACTCACGCCACCCGGAACACCACAACGCAATGGTGTGTCTGAACGCCGGAATCGAACCCTATTAGATATGGTCCGATCAATGATGTCTCTTACTGAATTGTCGTTATCATTTTGGGGTTATGCATTAGAAACCGCTGCATTCACTTTAAATAGGGCTCCATCTATATCCGTTGAGACGACACCGTATGAACTGTGGTTTGGTGCTAAACCTAAGTTGTCGTTTCTTAAAGTTTGGGGATGCGAAGCTTACGTCAAGAAGTTGATGCCGGACAAGCTCGAACCCAAAGCGGAGAAATGCGTCTTCATAGGATACCCTAAGGAAACCATTGGGTATACCTTCTATCACAGAACCGAAGGCAAAGTGTTTGCCGCAAAGAACGGTTCCTTTCTTGAGAAGGAGTTTCGCTCGAAAGAAGTGAGTGGGAGGAAAGTAGAGCTAGACGAGGTTATTGAACCTTCTCTTGAATTAGAGAGTAGCGCAGCACCTGAAATTGTTCCAGTGCCGCCTGCACCAACAATAGAGGAAGCTAATGACAAGGATCATGAAGCTTCGGACGATGTTTACTCTTGAACGTCGCAGTCGACAAGGTCGCGTGCCCGCTTTGAGTGGTGCAGCAACCTGTCTTGTTGTCTTGTTGGTAGAAGACGGTGAACCTACGAACTATGAGGAAGCGATGATGAGCCGGACTACGAAATGGTGGAAGCCATGAAATCCAATTGGGATCCATGAGCGAAAACCAAGTATGGACTTTGGTGGACCCTCCTAGCGACCAAAGGCCTTTGAGTGCAAATGGATATTCAAGAAGAAAACGGACGCGGATGGTAATGTTACCGTCTATAAAGCACGGCTTGTCGCAAAGGTTTTCGACAAGTTCAAGGTGTTGACTACGATGAGACTTTCTCTCCGTAGCGATGTTTAAGTCCATTCGGATTTTATTAGCAATTGCTGCATTTCATGATTATGAAATATGGCAGATGGATGTCAAGACTGCTTTCCTCAATGGCAACATTGATGAAGAGTTGTATATGATGCAACCCGAAGGTTTTGTCGATCCTAAGGATGCTAGTAAAGTATGCAAACTTCAGCGTTCCATTTATGGACTGAAGCAAGCATCTCGGAGTTGGAACCTTCGTTTTGATCAAGTGATCAAGAGCTTTGGATTTGTTCCAAATTGCTACAAAGCTTGTATCTACAAGAAAGTGAGTGGGAGCTCGGTGACGTTTCTGGTACTATATGTGGATGACATATTGATTATCGGAAATGACATCAACATGCTTAACGATGTGAAGAGTTATTTGAACAAGTGTCAATGAAAGACCTAGGTGAAGCTGCTTATATATTGGGCATCAAAATCTATAGAGATAGACAAAGGCCGATAGCTTTAAGCCGCAGTACATACCTAGACAAAGTTCGAAAAGGTTCGAATGGATAAGGCAAAGAAAGGTTCATGCCTATGTTGTCGTGTAAGATGTTGAGCAAGGCTCGGTGTCCACTACGGTAAATGATAGGGAAGCTATGAGCAAAGTGCCTTATGCCTCGGCCATAGGTTCCATCATGTATGCCATCTTGTGTACTAGACGGATGTGTCCAATGCTCTTAGTTTGACGGCAGATATCAAAGTGATCCAGTGGAACCGACGTACCGTGAAGAACATCCTAAAGTACCTAAATAGAACTAAAGAAATGTTCTTAGTCTATGGGGTGATGAACGACTTGTCGTAAAAGGTTACGTCGACGCTAGTTTCGACACGACAAGGATGATTCTAAATCTCGCATGTGATACGTGTATATTTTGAATGGAGGAGCTATGAGTGGAGAAGCTGCAAGCAAAGCGTGATCGCGGGATCTACAATGGAAGCGGAATACATGGTCGCCTTGCAGCGTCAAGTGAAGGAGTTTGGATCGAAACTTCATCATCGAGCTTGGCGTGGTTCAAGTGCATTGGACCCTGGAGATATTGTGTGACAACACCGGCGCCATAGCACTCGCTAAGGAACCAAGATATCATCCAAAGACCAAGAATATCAACATAAGTTTCATATAATCCGAGATTATATAGCGGATGGAGATCGAAGATTAGCAAAGTACATACGGATCTGAATGTCGCAGATCCACCGACTAAACCTCTTCCACGTGTAAAACATGATCAACACCTCGATTGCCATGGGTGTGAGATTGTTGCGGATGTAAACTAGATTATTGACTCTAGTGCAAGTGGGATACTGTTGGAATTATGCCCTAGAGGCAATAATAAAGATGTTATTATTATAATTCTTGTTCATGATAAAGTTTATGTTCCATGCTAGAATTGTATTAAGCGGAAACTTTAATACTTGTGTGGTTTGTAAACAACACTGTGTCCCTAGTACGCCTCTATGGACTAGCTCATTGATCAATGATGGTTAAGGTTTCCTAACCATAGACATGAGTTGTCAATTGATAATGAGATCATATCATTGGGAGAATGATATGATGGACAGACCCAAAATAAGCGAAGCAATTAGATCGTTTCATCGTGTTCATCTTTGCGAAGCTTTTCCTATGTCAAATATTGTATTCCTTAGACCATGAGATAATGCAACTCCCTGGTACCGGAAGAAAGCTTTGAGGTCATCAAACGTCATCCTATGAGAGGGTGATCATAAAGGTGTCTCTCAGGTGATCGGAAAGTATCTGTTGGGTTGTATGTATCGAGATGGAATTTGTCCCTCCCAAGTCGGAGAGATATACTTCGGGCCCACTCGGTAATCGATATCAACACCGCTTGCAAGCATGTGGTTAAGGAGTTAATCACAAAGTGATATCCGATTACGGAACGAGTAAAGTACTTGCTGTGAACGAGATTGAACTAGGTATGACGGTACCGACGATCGAATCTCGGGCAAGTAAAATATCGCGAGACGAAGGGAATATATATATGGGATTGATTGAATCCTGGCATCGTGGTTCATCCGATATGATCATCGATGAATGTGTGGAGTCAATATGGGTGCCCATACCGCTGTTGATTATTGATAGAAGATCATGTCGCATATTCTCGAACCCGCAGGTCACACACTTAACGTATCTCGACGCTAGGATAGATTGGATAATTGGTTTATGAATTTTTGTTCGAGTCTCGGATGGGATCCGGATATCATGAGAGGTTCCGGAATGGTCCGAGAATAAGATTCATATAAGGCGGTGCAGTTTTTGGAGTTGAATTGTTCGGGTTAATCGGTATTGTACGGAAGCTTCTAGAACCTTCCGGAAGGGACCAACGTGGCCCCACCTTCCGGGAGGGGCATGGGCCTATGAGGGAGTGTCCTGGCGCATTGGGCCATGGGCACAAGGCCCCATAGGGCCCAGCCGATCTAGATAAGTTTAAACTCGTTTAAACTAGAGATAGGATTTCTTGATAAGGAGAGTTTAAATCGTTTAAACTAGAGATAGGATTTCTAGATAAGGGAGAGTTTAAATTGTTTAAACTAGATATAGGCTTGGAGGAGGGCAAGGCTGGCCTCCCTCTATATATAGAGGGTGGTGCGCTCCCCCTACTACTACACACCTTCCTCCAAGCCCTAGCAGCCTTGCTACCTTCCTCTCTCCCTCCCGAGTTTGTAGGCGAAGCCTGCAGTGAAATTCTCCACCATATACACCACGCCGTGTTGTAGATCCAATCTATCTCTCCACCATACTGCTGGTCCGAGGAAGGAGGAGACGCCGAGTCTTTGCACGTGTGCATCTCACGGAGGCACCGCCACTTGTGGTGCTAGATCGGATCGGATCGCGAGGAGGAGAAGCGAGTACGACTACATCACCCACGTTCCGACGAACGTTCCGCTATGCGAATCTTCAAGGGTATGAAGATCTAATCCAATCTCTCTCGTTGATTGCATCTCCTAGATTACATCTTGGCTTTCCCTCTGTTCGCATCCGTAGAAAATTTTGATTTACTATGCCGCGAAACCCCATCAAGGGAGAGGGTGACCCTGTGGGGCATGCATGGTAGAGAGAGGAGAGGCCGAGAGGGAGGGGTAGATCAGGTGGGGTCGAGCTAGGGCTAGATGGAGTGGTTGGATTAGGGTTTTAGTTTATATTAGGGGTGGTATGGTAGATTGTGTTAAGGGTAGGTGATTAGGTTTAGGGTTTTGGAGTAGAGAGGAGGGTGCAGAGAGAGAGGGAGGTGGTTTAGGGCTTGGATAGGAGAGGGGATGGTGATTAGGGGGTAGGGTTTTAGGGTTAGATGGGGGAAGAGAGATGGCTTCCTCTTGGCAAGCTCAAGCAAGAGCAACAAAAACAAGCTCAAGCAAGAACTAGTCAAGAAGAGAGAGGGTGAGGTGGTAACATGACCCAACACAAGATCAAGCATGGAAAAGAGGTAGGGAGCTAGATGGGAGGTGATCCCCTCCAAGATTCAATAAAACCCAAAAGACTTGAATATGGTGGTACTTTGCATGGGCCATGCATAAATATTAAGTGCCATGTCTTAACCTTGTGAAAACAAAATATAATCCAATGGCATTTATTTATGTGCATCCCCAAATGTGGAGTAAGGCCAAGCAAAAGAAATTGAGTGGGATCCACCCAACCCACATGAGCTAGAATAAAAACCAAAGAAAAGAATTACAAGCTCATGGGTTATTGGAATGGTGGAAGAATAAGGTGGTGACAAGAAAAGTGGTGGCGTGGAACAAAAGATATGCCCCCAACTCAACTTGGGCATTTAACAATATATCAAGAACCAAAAACAATAACAAGAGGCAAATACCATTTATAATGCATGTGAGAGAAGAACCAACAGGGTTTTGTATGATGCTCAAATGCAAGGTGGCATGATGGCATGAGCATGATATAATGATGATGCAACAATTATATATATGAAGTAACCATTATATTACTAAACCAAGTAGCATTACAGTTGTTAGACAAATGGGATGCTACAACTCTCCCCCACTCAACGGGAATCTCGCCCCGAGATTCTAGGAAGAAGAAGAAGACTCAAAAAGGGTAAGATAGTTGGCACGGAGCTCATCTTCACGCTCCCAAGTGGCTTCATCAACAGAATGGTGCGACCACTGCACCTTGCAGAACTTGATGGACTTGTTGCGAGTCCTTCTTTCTGCGGTCTCAAAGATTTTTGTGGGGTGTTCTTGATAAGACAGATCTTCTTGGAGATTGATTAGCTCATGATCCACGGTCCTGCCGGGATCTTTGAAGCACTTCTTGAGTTGAGAGATGTGGAAAACATCATGGACTTTGAGTTTTTCCGGGGGCTCAAGAGCATAAGCAACTTCTCCTCTTCTTCCACGAATTTTGAAAGGACCGATGTATCTAGGAGCCAGCTTTCCTTTGATACCAAAGCGGTGTGTGCCTTTCATGGGAGTGACACGAAGGTAAACGAGATCACCAGGGGCATACACCATGTCCGTGTGCTTCCTATCATAATTGCTCTTCTGGCGACTTTGAGCAATCTTCAGATTCTCAAGAATGATATGCACCTTCTCCTCCGCTTGAGTTACAATGTCAGGGCCAAACCATATTCTTTCTCCCGCACCTGACCAACCAATCGGAGTTCTGCACTTGCGGCCATAGAGAGCCTCAAATGGTGCCATCTTCAGACTTTTCTGGAAGCTGTTGTTGTAAGAGAATTCAGCATAAGGGAGACATTCCTCCCACTTCATGCCAAAAGATATGACGCAAGCACGAAGCATATCCTCCGAATCGATTGATCCTTTCAACTTGTCCTTCTGTTGAGGGTGGTAAGCTGTCTTGAAGTTCAACTTTGTTCCCAAAGCATTTTGGAAACTTTCCCGAACTTGGAAGTGAAGATGCTCCCACAGGTGCAGGCTGATCTCAAGTGGAACCCCATAGAGAGACAATTCGTTGATATAGAGCTCACCAATCAATTCCGAAATTGTTTCCTTGACGGGAAGAAGTGAGCCACTTTAGAGAGCATCGATGACAACAAAGATTGCATTGTTGCCCTCTGCGACCTTGAAAACCAGGATGAAGTCCATCTCTACTTTCTCCCATTTCCATTCCGGGGTTTCAATGGCTGTAGAAGACCGAAAGGTTTCGATGGACAGCTTTCACTCTGCGGACATCACACTCGAGACATACTTGGCACAATATCGTTTCGCACGGCCACCAATATTGTGTTTTCAAGTCCATGTACATCTTTGTGCTGCCAGGGTGGATAGATAGAACAGAATCGTGCGCCTCCTTGAGAACTTGCTCTCTCAAACCCGGGTAGTTCGGAACAAACATCCGGTGCTCAAAGAAAAGCGTGCCTTGATCATCGACGTGGAAGGACTCATACTTCGGAAGATGAAGTTTGGAGATGATCTTTTTGGTGTGCGGATCACCAAGCTGACGAGAGCGAATCTTTTCTTCCAAGAGAGGAGTAGCCAGAAGGTTCAGGATATGCCCTTGTTCCACAATTTCAAGGTTGAGCTGACGGAATTCCTCGCACAAGAGAGGCTGTTGTTCTTCCATCATGAGGTTGTTGACATAAGCTTTGCGGCTGAGAGCATCGGCCATGACATTAGCTTTGCCCGGAGTATAGTTGATGGTCAAATCAAAATCATTGATTGCTTCAATCCATCTCCTCTGCCGAAGGTTGAGATCAGGCTGAGTGAAGATATACTTCAAACTCTTGTGATCAGAAAAGATCTCACAACGGTTGCCAAGCAAGTAGTGCCTCCATAGCTTCAAAGCAAAGACAACTGCTGCGAGCTCGAGGTCATGTGTAGGATAGTTGATCTCATGCGTCTTCAACTGTCGAGAGGCATAAGCAACCACTTGTTTTTCTTGCATAAGGACCGCACCCAATCCTTGCAAAGAGGCGTCCAGAATATCCGGAAAGGCTTAGATGTATCCGGAGGAACCAAGACTGGTGTGGAAGTGAGCTTCTCTTTGAGTGTCTCAAAGCTTGCTTGACATGCAGAGTCCAAAGGTATCTCTTGCCTTTCTTGAGGAGATCGGTAAGAGGCTTCGCTATCTTGAAAAGTTACGAACGGCGACAATAACTAGCCAAACCAAGGAAACTCCGCACTTCTTTGACATTAACAGGAGGAAGCCATTCAACAATTGTCCTCACAGTTTCCGGGTTGACTGCAATGCCCTTGGCAGAGATAACGTGACCAAGATAGGTTACTTGAGGCAGCCAAAACTCACACTTTGAGAACTTTGCATACAAGCGATTCTCACGAAGCTTGTTTAGGACACACCGAAGGTGTTCTTCATGCTCTTCCTTTGACTTAGAATAGACTAGGATGTCATCCAGATAGACCACAACGAACTTATCAAGGTACTCCATGAAAACCGAGTTCATAAGCCTTGATAAGGTAGTAGGTGCGTTGGTGAGGCCGAAAGACATGACCGTGTACTCATACAGGCCATAGCGGGTGGTGAAAGCTGTTTTAGGCACATCTTCCTTGCGAATCTTGATTTGGTGATAACCACTTCTCAAGTCAAGCTTAGAGAACACCACAGCTCCGCTAGGCGATCGAAGAGATCATTAATCCGGAAGGGATATTTGTTCTTGATGGTTTTAGCATTGAGAGCCCGATAGTCAACACAAAGTCTATCATCATGCCACGCTTCTTCACAAAGATTGTTGGGCTACCCCAAGAAGAAGTACTGTGTTGAATGAAACCCAACTTCTCTTGTTCATCAAGTTGACGTTTGAGTTCAGCCAACTCAGCAGGACCCATTTTATAAGGCCGCTTGGAGATAGGAGCCGTTTCAGGTTCAAGCTCAATTACAAACTCAACCTCACGATCCGGAGGCATACCCGGCAACTCTTGAAAGACATCGGGAACTTCAGACCATTGGGTACACTCTGAATAGCTTCCATAGCATCATCATTCAGATCCGCCAAAGAGAAAAGCTGGACAACATGAGTCAGACTTGGAGAAAAGACTATATGGCATTCAGGAATCTTCAGAGAAACCGAAGCTCAAAGACAATCAATCACAACTGCATTTCTTTGTCAACCAATCCATGCCCAAGATGACATCAATGTCAGAATTGCCCAGAACAATTAAGGACGCCGAGAATGAAGAGCCACCAATCTCAATTTGATTGCCATGGCTGATATGAACAACCCTCATGTTTGAACCAGGAGATTGTACCACCAACCGCTTAAGGAGAGGAACCAAGACTAACTCATTCTCATTTGCAAACTTGTGAGAAACAAATGAATGCGATGCACCAGAATCAAACAAAACTCGTGCAGGGACTGAGTTAACGGAAAGCATACCCATCACAACTCCAGGTGCATGCTCAGCTTGAGCGGCGTTGACACAGTTGGCACGAGCAACAGTAGACCCGGGCTTGGTGTTGATGTTGAGAGCCCGAGGTGGTGGTGCACGAACCAAAGGAGAGCTTGCCGCAGATCTTGGAGGGGGTGGAGGAAGAGCTTTGTTTTTCAACGGACAGTTCCAGTTTAGATGTCCAGAGTCTCCACACGTGAAACAAGCACCAGGTGGACGTGGAGCAACGTAGCCAGGGACTCCGCCAGGCGCTCCAGGGTAGTGGTGGTTGTAGCCCCTGGGAGTAGCAGTGATGAAGTTTGGTGGCCTTGCCGTAGCTTGCAGGTCTTGGTGGAGCCGGAGAGGCGGTGGGGTGTTAGGAACCCGACACGCCGCTTAGAAGGAGCCGACATAGTGAAGAGCTTGGTGCATCACGGTTGTGTTTCTTTGACTCCTCAAACACTTGCCTACTTGCTTCCTCCTCTGTATGCTTTGAAGTTCCGTAAAGGATGCGGCCTTGCATGTGTGATTGCATATTTAATCGATGCATTGAGCCCTTGCGAACCTCTTTTGCTTCTTCTTGTCATCGGAGATCTCATCGCCACCATAACGAAAGATTCATGAAGTTCTGATGTAGGTGTTGACATTATCATTTCCACGCTTGAGGTTGAGAAACACTTCCTTCATCCTTTCCATGACAATTTCGACAGAATCGCTCTTTGAACGCTCCAAAGGAACTGTTCCCATGTAGGCTGAAACGGTGCGGTTGCCTTGGTAATTCTCCCACCAGAGAGCATCTCCCTTCGGAAGGTGAGTAGCACACTTTACCCATTCTTGCTCAGGAACATCAGCAGTCTCGAGTAGCCTTGACATCTCACGCAACCAATCATCAGCATCAAGTGGTTGATCAGAAACATCAAATTGGCGAGGGTTGAACTTTAGGAAGCTTTTGATGTCTCCTCGCTTGGGAGGTGGAGGTAGTGGAGCAAACTCATTCCTCCGAACACTTTCCTCAAAGCGCTGCTGGTTCTGCTGCATTGCTGCCAAGGCATTGGCAATGTTTGACAACGCGGATCCCAGTTCAGGTGGTATGTCCTCATCAGAACGGCGTGGTGGAGCCATCCTGTTATTGATATAAAACACAAGTCAGTACTATAATGGAGAATAATAATAATCCAAAATAGTACCAAGATGGAATTAACCAATATTAAAGGATACAATTTACTAAGATGATATTAAAATATCAACAAAGTTCAAAGCACCTAGAAGATATTAAGCATATCGCACACGACTGAAAAGGAGTGTGGTACACAGATATATCAAAGAAAAAATTTCCACAAATTTCGGCATTAAAATACCAATAGATGCGCAAAATTACTTAACGAATCAAGATTAGTGACTCTACCAATTCAATATACAAAAGTGATTGATAAGAGTAGTGGTATGGTCGCGACTCCATCCCGCACTCAAATCATTACTCCGCACATGAATAAGTGGAACACATATCCTAACCCCTTCTTCTCACGTTGAACCTAAAGATCGGTAACTACGGAAACGAACACCCCAAACAAGATAACGTCGGATAACCAAGAGTAAGACAGATCGCGTCGGTATACAACGAATCAGATAGATCGCGTCGGTTTGCAAAAGCCTGTCGGTATGGAATGTACCAACAGTTGATAACCAAAGGCTGATTAGATAACAACTTGGATGCAACAGATAGACAAGGAATTACACACACACAACCTATGGTACTACGGAAACCCAGAACACGTGAATCCTAGTTTAAACTTTTAAGAAGAGGATTGAAAACGTTACACTTCCTTACCAGAAAAGGTGGGTGGGTGGGTAAGAAGAAAAATGGAAGCAGTCCTACTCTCACGTTTTGTTTTTTCCTAGTATACATAACTACCAAAAATATTTGCTAGACTGACAACGACCATTTGGCTGAGACCCTGAAGGGAGGGATGGCTCTGATACCAATTGTAACTACCTCGGTGAATTACGCTCCTAGATACAAGCCTGGATGAGCGGAAATGGTTGAAATAGTATGGTGGGGCCCAAATGCCACTCACAGGTAGACCTTTCGGCCGTCCCAACCATTTCCAATCATCGGGACAAGTACGGCGGCGAATCGGCGAAGGATCAACTACATACACAAATGAGTATGTATGCAAGCCACCATACAATAGTACATCAGAGCCATTCCATCTAAAAAGAAAGGAAATATAGCAACGCCATACGACAAGATTCAAATGACCTAGATAGATATAATAGTTTAGGATATCTCCTCATACATCACACATCAGAGTATCAGGCGGAAGCGGCAAACAAGATCCGAGTACGGATAAGAAGCAAATCGGCATAAGATGCCCATAAATAAGCACATCCCGCCCACAGTTCTCACGGATCCCCGTTCCCGGAATCTCTACACCGAACGATCGTTGCCCACATCATCAGCCTCCTCCACCCAGTATCCGTCTTGCGAGTTGTGGCATCCCGCAAAACCACTACTAGAAAATTTCGTTGAATTTGTGCATTGCATCGTCATCATCATGCATTGTTTGCATAAAACTATGTTTGCAAAACCCGTCTTTGTTTTCTAAACGCCCATCTTATTCAAACACCGGAAACCCGGGTCACCGGATTATTTTGTTTTGCCGCTATCGGTTTGCAAACGGTGTTATTTAAACAAATAAAAATACTAAATTATTTTAGTGGGGGCAATCGAACGGGCCGACCGACCCGAACGACCACCCCCAGAAACTAAAACGGTCCACCTGAACACCCCAGACAAAACCTACAGCTACCAGTTAGTCTACCCTCTCTCCCCCTCCACATCACTCCCCCCAATCAGAACATGCCACCTCATCTCTCCCCTCTTCCCTAACCACTCCTAGCCCGCCACTTGGCCTCCTCCTCTCACCCCACCCACTCAACCGACCCACAGCCCTCTCAACTCACTCCTCTCTCTCACACACGCTCAGCACGCCCCACTCACTGCCAGCCTGGCCCGCCCCTGCCCGGTCCCACCTTGCCCACCTCTTCTCCCTGGTCAACCCCCAGCCCCCCTGGCCCGCGCGCGGGACCCACTTCCCCCACCAACCACGCCAGCCACGCCTCCCCATCCCCAGTCGCCCCGGCCCACCACGAACCCCGCCTCCCTCACGCGTGCGCCCCGCTCTCCTCTTCCTCCTCTCTTTTCTCTTTCACCTCCGGCCTGGCAGCCGCCTCCCTCCTCACGCGCCGCCGCCCCCTCCCCGCAGCGCCGCACCCGCCCTCTCTGCGCCTCCTCCAGCCCTCGCCTCTCTCACCCCGAGCCTGCGCCGCCACGTCGCCTCTCCGCCTCCGGCCACGCTCCTCCTCTGCCTGCTCGTGCTCGCGCCTCCCTCCGGCCGCGACCACCTCCCGTCCACCGCCCCTCGCGAGCGCCCCTTCCCAGCGTGGCCTCCGCCCGCCCGGTGAACCCTCATGCCACCTCCGTGCCCGCAGCTCGGCGCCGCCTCCACCCCTCCCTCGCGGACCCTGCAGCGCGTCCCGCCCGTTCTCCGCCCATCACCGCCCGCCTCCGCGAGCCCACCTCGCCGCCGGTCGCGCGCCTCCCTCCGGTGCGCCGCCCGCTCTGCTCCGTCGCCTGCCACGCCCGCGTCCTCCCCTGGGCCGCTCTGCCTTCTCTCGCGAGCCCTGCAGCGCAGCGCCCGAGCTCCCCTTCCGGCCATGCGTTCCCCTCCCCGAGCAGCCCCGTTCTCTACCGTCCCCGACCCCGTATCATCTTGTGGATGGGACGTTGTATCGGTGATGGACATGGCTCCACAAGTTCTGCCCCGGTGAGGTGGTTGGTTACACAAGATCTCCTTCATGAACGTTCGAAGACCGAGCCCGGCGTGGAACCCGAGCCCGGCACCGGCAACCGAAGATCTTCTAAAAGGAATCATCAAGTAGTCCACCGACACCCGACCCCGAACCCGAGTTCTTCGACGCGACGACAAGATCTCCTACATGGAAGCCCGGAGAACCCGTAACCGAAGGTCGCGGATGCGACATGAACTTTCCCCCCCGGACCCCGAAGACCGCACCCGGCACGCATAGTTCTTCCTCTCGGGTCCGAGGACGCCGAGACCCCGGTGCGACAAGTACTCCTTCGCGGAACGTCAAGGTCGCCTCACGGAATCCGAAGCGCGGAACTGACAAGATCTTCGCGGGCCCGGCAAGATCAACACCAACCAGGACGGACCCGATGCGCCCCAGCACCGAACTACAAGTTCTGCTTCACGGATACCAAGCGACAAGATCTACTACCCCGAACACCGAGACCCTGAGCGACCAGTACTTCATCCCGAACGCCACGACCGCCGACATGACCCTAAGACCGCGAATGTGACAAGAACGACACCAAACCAAGTCCGACCCCGGAGTCCGAGAACGCTTCCGTCGAACCTTGTCGATCCCGTCGAACCCTGAGACCAACCCCGAACCCCGGACCCCCAAGATCGTCGAGACCCCTCATGTGTGAACCCCTTCCCGAAACCTTATTTTATAACATAATAACAACTTGTTGAATATTGGATTGCCATCCTTGCATGCATATCTGTGGTTTGGGAGCCTTACGCCGATTCACCTAATAATTAAAAATGGGGCCCATATGCGGGCAAATCTAGTCTCATATTGGCCTCATTTAAACTTGTGTAACGAACCGGTGCTATCTTTTGTCTTGATAAACAACATTTAAATTGCGGGGTAATTAGATCACATGAACCACCTAAGTAATTGTCGGGACCCCGGTTCCGCTTAATATGACCTAATTGCATCACACCTTGCCATGCCATGCATCATACATGCATCATGCCGAACTTCTGCCGTGTAATAAATATTGCATCCGGTGTTTATTCTAGTGTTTTGCTTCTTCGCGGATAAGGCCGTTGAGTTGATGTGAGCTTCGCCCCGATCTTCGGTTGAACCTTCGACAATGTTTTCAGGCGAGCATCTCCCTCTTTCTACCTATCTTACTTTTATAGTCTTTATTCCCTCCTGTTGATCTATTGCTATCTGTGTTGCGACGCTCTAGTTTTCGTACCCTTTGATATCCCTGCGGTAGTATATTGCCTTGGACACATCCTATTACCCGTTGTTTGGTAGATAGTTGGACTTGCGTGTCGTAGTCTTGCTCAAGTGTTGTCGGCGTGTCGTCAAATGCCACGATTCTTGATGTATTGCGCTGTTGATGTTGGAGATGATTCTAGTTTTACTTATCGTCATTTTAATTTCTGTTTAACAACTAAAATTGAAATAAGCGAGAGCATCGGTGGGTGATAGAAAATATTTGGTTTCCGACGCCCACTTGTGTCCCGTAAGACCAGTACTTGATACTGTTCCTTGATTTATCGCGCTATCCACATCCGGAGGTATATGGGACCCCCGAGCGAGCTTGATTCAGTCTTATTTCTTGGGGCCACAAACTAGTTTGAGGTTTTATTTACGATCTGTACTTATGCCATGTTACTACGTATTTAAATTGTGCGAGGAGCACACTGCATCGCTTAGGATCGGGACGTTTACGGGTATCGACAAGCCCAGCCACACTTTCGGGTTCCCTCGTTTACCGCCGTCCACCCAAACCTTGAGGCCGTCTCGAGTCGATTAGCTTCGTTGGGAATCTACTTAAGGGTGGCCCTGAAATATTTCTGAATCTGTGATTGTTCGATCGTGAAAGCCTCGTTGGGTTTTGATTTGGTTTTCGAGGTTGATCGGCGTGTGTTGCTATTGGTGCACCCGGCGGGTAAAACTTTCTCAGCCGTGTCCGCAGATATGGACGACTTGGAGCATGATCTCGATCATAGACAAGCATAACTAAAGTTCTTGTTATAAATTTGACTTATAATGACTAGTAATCAGCTTCACTATAACGGAATGGCTAATTAATACTGCCCACAACTTGTTTGAGTGTAAACACGACCATTGTACCTGACTAGTAAGTACTGCAACTACAACGGAATGGATGAATAAAAGTACCAACAACTGCTGGGTTTTGGGTTATCTCATGCTATCTGTATCTGATTAGTAATTGACGCAACTATAACGGAATGGTTAACTAAAAGTGCCCACTGCTTATTTTATCAGGACGATTATCTAAACCTGACTAGTAAAGTGCCGCAACTATAACTGAATAAGTAAAACTGCCAACCGCGTGAGTTCCTCGGTTGACTTCCTCGTTTGGTTTCGAGGGGGAAACACCAGGATGGGTTTGTTTGGTGTTAGCCTCAGGTTGGATCCGGATAGGTCATTCTCACCCCTCTCTGATAACCGTCAGTTGTACCGAGTCTCTATAGGTTGTCTAGTGCATGCTGCCGCTGCCGCTCAGTCCACCATACCTACGTAGGCGAGGACCGCCGAATTCTAGCCTCACCGTGTACTGGCCTCAGTACTAACGCTCCTTCTTTTCCTTTGCCCTTTGTCGGCACCCCTTTGTTTAAGCAGGTTTTGAGATCGACGCCGTTAGCAGGGTTACCCTTCCGGCTTGGCCTGGGCAGGGTTATGGACGCCATTGGTTATTCTTCAGGGCTCTTAGCCCCATTTGCATCTTGTCCGTAGCTGGACGCTATATCGTTCTTAAGGTGATTTGGATCTTTGTATATTATATCTGTATTCTTGACTCTTTGAGTCGCTGTTATATATATTTGTTCTGTGGGTCCCATCGAGGACTGTTGTGTAATGCTATTACTTCGTTTTCCACCCGCACGAAAGTGCCTGGTGGGCACCTTTGAATCGTTTCTATGTGGGTTTGGCGAATTTTGCTCAAACTTGCATAGGTCCGATTCTGAGGGTGTTACACGAGTGTACCTGTTCATCTGAACCAATAATTTATCGTGTGAGACCCTAGAGGTACTCAGCAAGTCTTTATGCCTCTAAAGGGGACACAACACAGGGTGACGAATTGCGTGAAGATAAACCCTAACAGTTCTATAGAAACTCGCTAACCATCCGCCTAACCAACGATAGACGGATGTCCGTGAATTAATGACAACAGTTATAACAGTAATACCACAGATCCATCCTCCTCCTCGCTTACCAACGAGGAAGCGGACGAACAACCCTCCATCCGTTGGCAATTTTATTAACCATTCCATGAGTGTTGCACTATTTACTAGTCAGTTACTTAGTCAAATTAAAAGCGGTACTTTAGTTATGCTTGTCTATGATCGAGAAACCATGCTCCAAGTCGTCCATAACCGCGGACACGGCTTTCAGAAAGTTTTACCCTGCAGGGGTGCACAAATAGCAACACACACTCGATCAACCTCGGAAAAACCAAATCAAAACCCAACGAGGCCTTCACGACAAAGCAATCACAGGATTCAGAAATATTTCAGGGGGCCACCCCATTGAGTACACCCGCAACGAAGTTAGCTGACTCCGAGACAGACCCAAGGTTTGGGTGGACGGCTGTAAGCGACTGGGAACCCAAAACTGGGCTTGTCGATACCGCGAAAACGTGTCCCGATCCTAAACAGTACAGGTGCTCCTCGCACAATCGTAGATATAGCAGTAAAGCATGGCATAAGTACATGATAGTAAATAAATCCTCAAACTAGTTTGTGGCCCCAAGAAGTAAGACTGAATCAAGCTCTGGCTCAGGGGGGTCCCATAAGCCTCCCGGATGTGGATAGCGCGAATAATCAAGGAACATGAATCAAGTACTCGGGGTCCTACGGGACACAAGTGAGCAGGAAAAACCAAATAGCAGATATTGCTCACCGGTGCCACTTTCATTAGTTATCCCATTACTACTCAAGTTGAGTTGTTTAGGTACCTCGTTATCCATCAGACTCTCACATACCCTACACGTGCTGTTCTACGACTCCTGTAGTAATGGCTCATGGGATGGAGGAACAAGCTTGGTGGGGTTTAAAAGTAAAAGCTATGCAATACTTGGGATTCAGTTTAATGCAATCGCGACTCAATGATGCAAGAATAAGATAGAGGCAATAGGTACTGTATGTATGCAAGCATGTGGTAGTTCTTGCACAGCGGCTCGATTGAAGCGAGAGAAGGATCTGGGTAGTGCTCCTGGTTCTCTTGATATATCCCCTGCTCAGCGTCTATTCGAAGAAGAACCAAACAAACAAGGGCCAACATAAATAAAGTGCACAAGCATATGAATAAAATGCGACAAGCAAACAGTCATGCCATGATGAATGATGCACAATTTGCATGGCAATAAAGTAGCATGGCATGGGTGAGGTGTGGAATACAAAAATAAGTCATTTTATTGAGTTTTGGCCACAATTTATTCTCATATTAGTTGCTGTATACTTTTTATTTATATGATGCATGCTGGAATTTAAGTCATGGATAGCATAATCAGAAAGGTCTCTTCGAGCTGATCATTTTAGACATATCATTTGTTAAATTCGGAGTTATAAAACAAAAGTTATTAAATAAATAAGGAAAAGGGCATTTTATGTAATTATATTCAACTTGGAACATAAAGTGCTCAATTGAAATTTTGGATGGCATATTTGTAATCCTCATATTTTTCTGATTCAAAATCATATATCATTTGTTTAATTTGGGTTTGTAATTCAAAAGTTATTTAAATGCAGAATTCAATTTGAATTTAAATTCATTTGAAAAAATTTAAGTCAAAACAGATAAACAGAAAAACCCTTTATTACCCAGTCGAACCCAGCCCCAATCGCTGACGGGTGGGACCGCGGCAACCACAGGCCCTGCAGGCACGCGGGGCGTGCCACGTGGAGCCGGGGACCCGGTTGAGGCACCTAAAGGCCGGAGCCTTTTGCAAAAATGCCGAGGCATGCAGTGGGTCCGGAGGGATCGCGGTGCAGCAAAAAGGTGGGGGGTATCTGCAAGATGGCCACGAAATTGACGACGACTTGACAGTGACCTTGTGGCGAGCGAGATCGAACTCGCGATCAGCTTGTGGCAGGCGGCGGCAGCTGCGGTAGGGAGGTTAGGCGACGGAGATGGGCGAGGCCTAGATCTTCCTTTGCGACGCTACGGCCTGGAAAAACGACTGCGAACGCCGGCGCGCAGAGGGCGTTCGACGGCGCGACCGACGCGGCCAGGACACGACTACGACGGAGAGGATGTCTGGGAGGGTCGGACGCTCACCGCAGAGAGGTTGGTGCAGACGGTTCGGGCTGGGACGCGGTGGATCGACGGCGGCGCTGGCGGACCGGAGCTAGGGTTTTGTCGGGGCGGCGCCGATCCTGGCGAGCTTGGGGCCCACCTCCTCCTTGCTGGCGCGTACGGGGCGAAGCAGGGGAGCAACGTGACCCTCCTCGACAACCTTGCTTGCCACGCCACCGGCTGGTAGTGTATGGGGAGGAGGAGGCCGACGGTGGCCGTCGTAGGGGGGTAGACGGTGGTGGGGAGGAAGGAGAGAAGAGGGCGATGCCCTGGGCGGATCTGGGGAGGGCAGAGGGGGCCGTGGGGTGTAGATAAGGATGGGGAGAGGGGTGGATGGCGTGGGGGAGGGGAAGGTGGCGTCGGCCACCTTTTGCCACCTCCTCACGTGCTCGGGCTGGGGCTCGGCATGGGCAGGGGGAGGGGGTGCTGGGGCTGCCAGGTGGGCCAGGCGAGGCCAGGGAGGCAGGCAGGCTCGGGCTAGGGCCACAGGCAGGGAGAGAAGAGAGGGAGAAAGGAGAGGGGGTAGGCTCGGCTAGGGTTTAGATATGTTTGGGTGGAGAGAGAGAAGAGATGAGATGGAGTGTGGGGCCAGGGAGAGGGTGACCCTGTGGGGCATGCATGGTAGAGAGAGGAGAGGCCGAGAGGGAGGGGTAGATCAGGTGGGGTCGAGCTAGGGCTAGATGGAGTGGTTGGATTAGGGTTTTAGTTTATATTAGGGATGGTATGGTAGATTGTGTTAAGGGTAGGTGATTAGGTTTAGGGTTTTGGAGTAGAGAGGAGGGTGCAGAGAGAGAGGGAGGTGTTTTAGGGCTTGGATAGGAGAGGGGATGGTGATTAGGGGGTAGGGTTTTAGGGTTAGATGGGGGAAGAGAGATGGCTTCCTCTTGGCAAGCTCAAGCAAGAGCAACAAAAACAAGCTCAAGCAAGAACTAGTCAAGAAGAGAGAGGGTGAGGTGGTAACATGACCCAACACAAGATCAAGCATGGAAAAGAGGTAGGGAGCTAGATGGGAGGTGATCCCCTCCAAGATTCAATAAAACCCAAAAGACTAGAATATGGTGGTACTTTGCATGGGCCATGCATAAATATTAAGTGCCATGTCTTAACCTTGTGAAAACAAAATATAATCCAATGGCATTTATTTATGTGCATCCCCAAATGTGGAGTAAGGCCAAGCAAAAGAAATTGAGTGGGATCCACCCAACCCACATGAGCTAGAATAAAAACCAAAGAAAAGAATTACAAGCTCATGGGTTATTGGAATGGTGGAAGAATAAGGTGGTGACAAGAAAAGTGGTGGAGTGGAACAAAAGATATGCCCCCAACTCAACTTGGGCATTTAACAATATATCAAGAACCAAAAACAATAACAAGAGGCAAATACCATTTATAATGCATGTGAGAGAAGAACCAACAACAACAGGGTTTTGTATGATGCTCAAATGCAAGGTGGCATGATGGCATGAGCATGATATAATGATGATGCAACAATTATATATATGAAGTAACCATTATATTACTAAACCAAGTAGCATTACAGTTGTTAGACAAATGGGATGCTACAGGGAGGTTGGCGACGGGGTGGGGTGTTGGGGTTCGGGGTAGTTAGGGTTTCAACCGGTTGGGCCTTTGGGCCTGACCCGTTTAGGTCTAGGTTGTCTTCTTTTTTTTATATTAAAATATTTCTGTTTTATGTTCTTTTGTTAAAATCATTTTGGTCAATATCTTTACACAATTTAAATAGCAAAGGATATAATTTGAATATAAACAAGAGATGTTAAACAGAAAGTAATATAGGGTTTTACTAAAATAGTTTAGAGATAAGGTATGCATGATGATGATGTTATGATGATGCAAAATAGAAATAACAAGCATTGATAAATTTAGGGTTTTCCCGGGGTGCTACAAGGAGGCCATGATCGAGCAGGTCGCGGCCATCTTCAAGGTGGAGGCACGCGCAAGGTTCCACCGGGAGAAGGCCGACGCTGTCCGCCAGGTTCGCGAGTACGAGGTGGCGCAGAAGCTTGAGATCGTCGAGCTCGACTCGGAGTAGGCCGCGCGCCGCCGCGTTCCGCCTCCCCATCCTCCGTCGTGCGTAGAGGCCCCCCGGGGCCGAAATTAGGTCACGCGGTGGAGGAGTAAGTTAATTTTATGTTTTATGTAAAAAATATGTATGTATATGATACTCAATTGGAGCAACGAACTATCCTCGTTTATATGTGTTCATGGCGTCTCGGGAAATTTTAATTTTGTTTTTTTCGATTCTTATTTATGGGTTCTATTCTACGTGAGTGCCAAAATCAACCGAACCATCGTTTCCAGGAGACTGAACTCACCGTTTTCAGTTTCGGTGAGTCCAGTCTCTTTTAAAGATGCTCTAACTAGGGACGTACTCTTACACAACGGTGGAAGGTGGGAGAAGAAATGTTTGTTTTGTGGACAAAATGAGAGTGTCATGCATTTGTTCTTCCACTACCCTCTTTCTACGTTTGTGTGGAATGTAGAAAGTTGTGCCCTGGTGTCAATTGTCAATCACAGATGTGTTGCATTGTATTGACTAGATTTATGGGTGCGCCTTGGCGCACGATCCCGTTGAGTTTGATCCAATTTAACGATTATAGGTGAGGAAAAAGTAATAATATGTTTTTTCATTTTTTGCCAAATGGATGGCCAGAGCGATTAAGGCTCAAATATTGTTAGACGGATTCAAATGAGGTTATAGCGATATAAACAAATTCTATTGCTACTCCTTAGTATTTATCATTCAAATTGATGATAAATAGTATTTATTCTATAGGCAGAGCAAATTTCCTACAAATTCTACCACTACTCCTTAGTATTTATCCTACGGGCACACCAAATTCCACACTTGATTGACTATCTACTCCTTAGTAAAATATGCACCCAATATTCTCCGAACATAAAAAGAATTGCAGTTGTCTTCTAGATTTCACATAGTTCTGGTTTAGGTTTTCTTTTTTCTCGGTCCATCCGTCTGAGCTGTCAGAGATGGTTGCCTACGCCTAGAAATAATTTTCATAGAACTTGGTTCAATTTAGCAAAGGGGCCTGCATACACACTGGACACATTTAGAAATATGAGCTACTTTCAGGTAAGAAAAGGCAGGCCCCACGAGAATAGGCTTAAGGTAGCTCGTGTGTGTGTGGAGGGGTTTTTACCACCCTGATTGTTTGCAATATGGGTGGGCAACTCTTGTAATTCAATTTATTCTCTTCTATAAAAATATGGTATGCCCTTGGCATGCTCTCAAAAAAAACTTGGTAGTTGATGGAGAGTGTTCGTGAACCAAGCTGATGCGACAGTTAATCTAATCATTAAAAATAAGCAGACCTGGTACAAATAATTGTCAGCAATATACATAGAATGTGTGTAATTACCTTAGCCGAAGCTGTGGTAGATGATGTCGGTGGTTCCTTAGGATCATCAATCAGAGCTGAAGCAAGTCGATGTGACATTTAAGCAAATAGTAAGAAATAAGCAGGTTGAGTATACACAAATGATGATAAAATGAACTTATCATGCAAATATTTACCTACACTGATCCAACCCGAGGAGGCTAATCTTGTAACAAAGCCCTTTGAACGCCTCGATGACGCTATAAAAACTAACGGATGATAGCTACCAGGTCACATGATTTAGAGGTGCGTCTTGACACACAATCTCATGAAATTCGCACCGACATTTTGTATAACAACGCTAAAAATTAGGCAGGAAAATGAAGTTGGATATCTGCTTGGCCATATATGTGTTAGTTTATACAAATGGAAGTGATGGATATCTGCTTTGCCCATAGGGGCGGAATTGTGAAACAATTTAGCTTTTTGACCATAGAGCCACATGTTTATTCATTGCACAATTCACCGTCAATTGAACAGTTGTACCACATGATCAGTTTAAACTATACCACGTTGACTCATAAAAATGCAAACTAAAAGAGAGAAAAATCTCAGATTAGATATTCCACGATCAAAGTTTTGTAACCTGTAAGTATGAGGTAGCCTATACACCAACTTGATAATCAGTTTCCAACTGCAAGAAGAGGATAAAGCTCTTGCATTGTCGATTGAAGCTCTCTATACATGAGACCTTTTCTAATTTATTTATCTTTACATAATGTACAATTAGTGAACTGGACAGGACCAGGCAAGAACATAAGAACCTAAAATGCTTCTCCCTTCCATGCTTCCAAAATGATGAGGCAAATTCTCAAGCCATGCCGCCCATGACGATGCACCAAAGCTTGCTCGTCTCACAACACGCCATCCTACTTATAAAAAATCTAACTCTTGTCATAGCAGCTCGGCGATGATTGCTCGTCACGACTGTGATTGCAGCTGCATGCAGCCGGCCGGTGGTGGTCCAGCCGCTGGGCACCATGGCTTCCATCTAGACACGGTGCCAAGAGGAATCCTGATGATGACGATGATGATGCAGCATACAACTTCCAATGCTTTCCGCTGACAATGGGCCATCTGAGCATCTGTAGTTCCATGCTCGGCCTCTACACTGCCACCTCTGGTGATCTTGTCATGTTCATCCTTCACAACGATGCTCTGGGGTTAATTGGTCAGTATGTGCCACACAAAAGCAATGCAAACGCTTTCCAATAATACTTCTTCTAGCTTATCATCATCTTTTATCAACAAGTGTTTTGTGTGCATAGTGATAGTAACACCAATATCTAATCCTATATAACTAAACATATGCCTTACATTGAGGCTTTTTGTAACTACCTCGGTGAACTACGCTCCTAGATACAAGCCTGGATGAGAGATAGCGGTTGAAATAGTACGGCGGGGCCCCAAAAGCCACTCACTGGTAGTCCTTTCAGACGTCCCAACCGCTAACCTCTCAACGGGACCTGTACGGGCGGCGTAGTCGGCAGGCGAAGGGATCAACTACGTACACAAGTGAGTATGTACGCAAGCCACCATACAAGAGTACATCAGAGCCACACCATCTAGAAAGAAAGGAAATATTCCAACGCCATACGGCAAGATTCAAATGACCTAGATACATCTATAATTCAGGATAACTCCTCATACAACACACATCAGAGTATCATGCGGAAGCGGCAAACAAGATCCGAGTACGGATAAGAAGCAAATAGGCATAAGATGCCAGAGAAAATAAGCACATCCCAACTACAGGTCTCACGGATCCCCGATCCCGGAATCTCTACACCATACGATCGTTGCCCACTTCATCGGCTTCTTCCACCCAGTATCCGTCCTGAGAAGGTACCTGTTCATCTGAATCAAGAATTTATCGTGTGAGACCCTAAGGGTACTCAGCAAGACTTAATGCCTCTAAAGGGGACACAACCTGGGGTGACGCAATTGCAGCGAAAGATAAACCCTATCAGTTCTACAGATAAGCGCTAACCATCCGCCTAACCAATGATGAGCGGATGTCCGTGAATTTAAGTACAACGATTATAATGGTAATCTCATCCGATCCATCCTCCTCCCTACTTACCACAGGAAGCGGACAACCCCCCATCCGTTGGCAATTTTATTAACCATTCCGTGAGTATTGCACTATTTACTAGTCAAGTTACTTAGTCAATTTAAGGCGGTACTTCAGTTATGCTTGTCTATGATCAAGAAACTGTGCTCCAAGTCGTCCATAACATGACACGGCTTTGAAAGTTTTACCCGGCGGTGCACCAATAGCAACACACTCGATCAACCTCGGAAAAACCAAATCAAAACCAACGAGGCTTTCACGGTGAACAATCACAAGATTGAGAAATATTTCAGGGGCCACCCTTAAGTAGAATCCATAGCGGAGTAAGCAAGCTCGAGACGGCCTCAAGGTCTTGGGTAATCTGGCTGTGAGCATTGGGAACCCCAAAGCGGGCTTGTCGACACCGGAATCGTGTCCCGATCCTAAGCGATGCAGTGTGCTATCTGTCGCACAATCGTAAATAAAGCAGTAAAGCGTGGCATAAGTACAGGATCGTAAATAAAACCTCAAACTAGTTTGTGGCCCCAAGAAATAAGACGGAATCAAGCTCTGGCTCAGGGGGGTCCCATATACCTCCCGGATGTGGATAGCGCGATAAATCAAGGAACAGGAATCAAGTACTCGGGGTCTTACGGGACACAAGTGAGCAGGAAAAACCAAATAGCAGATATTGCTCACCGGTGCCACTTTCTTTAGTTATCCCAGAACTACTCAGGTTACGTTGTTTAGGTACCTCATTATTCATCAGACTCTCACAAACCCTACACATGCTGTTCTACGACTCGCATGGCTCAAACAACTCCTATAGTAGTGGCTCATGGGATGGAGGAAACAAGCTTGGTGGGGTTTAAAAGTAAAGGCTATGCATACTTGGGATTCAATTTAATGCAATCGCGACTCAATGATGCAAGAATAAGATAGAGGCAATAGGTACTGTATGTATGCAAGCATCTGGTAGTGCTTGCACGGTGTCTCTGTTGAAGCAAAGGGCGGTTCAGGTAGTGCTCCGGTTCTCTTGATACAATCCACGCCGGTGTCTATCCGAGAAAAACCAAACAAACAAGGCCAACATGAATATAGAGCACAAGCATATGAATAAGATCGTCAAACAAACAATCATGCCATGATGAATGATGCACATTTACATGGCAAATAAAGGAGCATGGCATGGTTGAGGTGTGGAAACAAGAATATAACATTTAGTGGGTTTTAGAACCACATTTGTTCCCATAACAGTTGTTATTCATGATATAGTTATATGATGCATGCTGCAATAGAAGTCATGGATAGCATAAACAGAAAGGTCTCGTCGAGCTGATCAATTTGGACTACTCATTTGCTAAATTTGGAATTGTAAAACTAAAGTTATTAATTGTTGAAAATCCAGTGGCATTTGATGTAATTAACATGACTTGGAATTTTACTTGTCCAAAATGCATAATAGAAGGCATATTTGAATTCCCCTCATTTTCCTGATATCAAAACATATGTCATTTGTCTAATTTGGATAAAGTATGCAAAAGTTATTAAAAACTGAATTAGAAAAGAATTTTGAATTTATTTGAAATAAGTTTGAATTATTCAAAACAGTCTGAAACATTTTCTACCCAGCCTAACTTATCACGAGCATGACGGTGGGCGGGGGTTTCTCAGCCCACACGCCAGTTCGAGCAAGATTGGACCGGGTTGATTAACAGAGCAACAGAACCTTTAGAAACTCCCAGAGACACTGACAACGGGCCCGGAAGGACCGCGGGTTGAGGGAGTGTAAAGGACAGGGGGTCATCTGCAATTAGATCTAACGGGCCAGGGGGAGGACTGCGGGCTGGTTACTGGTTCTGGTGGGAGCCTTTTCGCAAGATTTCAATGGTCGCTGGCAGGTGGGGCCTCGAGGGTCGCGGGTTTCGAAAAGGTTGGGGGAAGGGGTTTGCGCAAAACGACGCCCGTGGACACTGTTTCTCTTCCTCTGCAGACGAAGCGAGCACGCCATGTGACGAGGAAAAAGGAGGCGCGCCAGAGTCGACCTCGCGACGCGGACGCTGTGGGCGGAACCAGTCTGTTGGCCGGTCGATGCTAAGCAGACGCCGTGTGCTAGATAGGTCTGCAGCGACGGAAGCTTGCAGGCACGCCGCCACGTGTGAGAGCGTTCGACGAAAAGAACGGGGCAACCAGGCGGCCGGACAGGGGTTGTCGGGAGGTTCGTGGGCTCACCGCGGCGTCTGGCGTGCTCGAAGCAGGCGGTGTGGGCGATCATTGGCGAAGCTCATGAGCTGAGGCTAGGGTTTCCGGCGGTGGCAGATCTGGCGTTCTGGTCCTTCTCCTCCTCGATGCTGGCCAGGGCGTCGCAGCCAGGAGCTTCCTCGACAACTTCTGCAAAGACGCCACCGGCTAGAACATCTGTGGCAGGAGGTAGTGGCGGGTGGCGGCGAGAGGCGTTGGGGACGATGGAGAAGGAGGCGAGAGGGAGAGGTAGGGCGTCGCTTAGATGGGATGGGGAGGCAGAGAGGAAGAGGAGAGGATAAGAAGGAGGAGGAGGCAGGTGTGGCGTGGGGGAGGAAAGCTGGCGGCACGCGTCGGCCTCCTCCTTCACGTGCTCGGCATGGGCAGGGGTGGTAGGCTGGGACGAGGGAGGCTGGCAGGTGGGGTAGGGGAGCTTTGGTGAGGCAGGTTAGGCTAGAGGGGCCCTTGGCCAGGGAGAGAGAAGAGAGGGGAGAAGAAAGAGGGGGTTCGGTCTAGGCTAGGAGAGAGGGGTACCATGCCGTGTGGGGCAGCAAGGGGGTGTCCTGGTCGTGTGGGGCATGTAGGGAGCTGGGGTGGGGCGCCTGGTAGATAGAGAGGGTTGATGCGAGCTGGGGTGGGGCATGTATGGAAGGGAGAAGGGGTAGATTAGGGTGTAGATTACTAGAGAGGAGAGGGAGAGGGTTATATGGTAGCTAGGTTTAGTTTAGAGAGAAAAGGTCGTTTAGGGTTTTGATTAGAGGTAGAGGTAGCTAGGGTTTTGTTTAGAGAGAGAAGTAGATGGTTTGGGGGAGGTTTTGGGTTTTGATGGAGGGAGGTGTAGCATAGGGTTTAGTTTTAGGGTAGATATAAATAGGGTTAAGTTTTAGGGAAAAAAATGGATTAGAGGGAGGAAAGGTAGCTTAGGGTTTGTCTAGCTAGAGAAAGATGGCAAGAGTGGGATTAGGGTTTTGCTAAAAGAGATAAGAAAAGATGGAGGGGGATACTTAAGTTTTACAAATATACTACAAACTATACTTAGCAAGATCAAACAAGAGAAGAAGAAGAGGAGGAGAGATGGTCATATGGTGGTGGTGGGGTTTTTGGGTCCATGCATGATTCCAACAAACCAAGCAAGGACCAAGAAGGGAAAAGAGCTAGGGTCTTGTACTAACAAAACAAGATCAAGCAAGGAAGGATTGGTCCATTTAGAAAACAAGCAAACCAAAAGCTAGGCAAAGGTGGCTATTGCATGGCCCATGCAGAATAATTAATGCCAGGTTATTCTTGTGAAAACAATGTTATAATCCTGGCATTATCCATATGCATTCCAAAGTGTGGACAAGGCCAAGCAAAGATATATGGTTGGATCCAACCAACAACATGGGCTAGAGATAACTCAACAAAAGGCCAAGCCCATATTATTGGATGGTGGAATTATAAGGTGGTGAAAGAAAAGGTGGTGGAAGCAAAAGAGAGATGCCCCCAACTCAACTTGGGCATTTAACAATGTATCAAGAGCCAGATACAATATCAAGAGGCAAATACAATTAATCATGCACATGAGGTAAGAACCAACAAGAAAAGGTTTTATATGATGCTCGATGCAAGGTGACATGATGACATGAGCATGATGTCGATGATGCAACAATTATATGTTGGAAGTGGCCCATTTTATTATTATGACATGTAGCATTACAGGGTTAGACAACTGGGATGCTACAACTCTCCCCCACTAAACAGGAATCTCGCCCCGAGATTCTAGGAAGAAGAAGAAGAAGACACAAAGAGAGAAGGATGGTTGACACGGAGTTCATCTTCACGCTCCCAAGTTGCTTCATCAACAGAATGGTGTGACCACCTTGCGTAATTTGATGGACTTGTTGCGAGTCCTTCGTTCTGCGGTCTCGAGGATTTTGGTGGGGTGCTCTTGATAAGAGAGATCTTCTTGGAGGTCGATTAGCTCATGGTCCACGGTCTTGCCGGGGTCTTTGAAGCACTTCTTGAGCTGCGAGATGTGGAAAACATCATGGACTTTGAGTTTTGTGCATAAGCAACTTCTCCTCTTCTATCACGTATCTTGAAAGGACCGATGTATCTAGGAGCCAACTTTCCTTTGATACCGAAGCGGTGTGTTCCTCTCATGGGAGTGACACGAAGGTAGACGAGATCACCAGGGGCATATACCATATCTGTGTGCTTCCTGTCATAGTTGCTCTTCTGACGACTCTGAGCAATTTTCAGGTTCTCCAGAATGATATACACCTTCTCCTCTGCCTGAGTTGCAATGTCAGGGCCAAACCAGATTCTTTCTCCTGCACCTGACCAACCAATGGGAGTTCTGCACTTCCGACCATAGAGAGCCTCAAATGGTGCCATCTTCAGACTCTTCTGGAAGCTGTTGTTGTAGGAGAATTCAGCATATGGAAGGCATTCTTCCCACTTCATGCCAAAAGAGATGACACAAGCTCTAAGCATATCCTCCAGAATCTGATTGATCCTCTCCACTTGTCCTTGGGACTGAGGGTGGTAAGCAGTGCTGAAGTTCAACTTCGTTCCCAAAGCTTTTTGGAAACTCTCCCAGAACTTTGAGGTGAAGATGCTCCCAGTCCGAACTGATTTCAGTGGAACCCCATACAAAGAGACAATCCTGTTGATGTAGAGCTCAGCCAACTGAAGTCCAGAAATTGTTTCTTTGACTGGGAAGAAGTGTGCCACTTTAGAAAGCCTGTCGATGACAACAAAAATTGCATTGTTGCCCTTCTGCGACCTCGGAAAGCCGGTGATGAAGTCCATCTCAACTTTCTCCCACTTCCATTCCGGAGGTTTCAATGGCTGTAGAAGACCGAATGGTTTCTGATGAACAGCCTTGACTCTGCGGCAGACATCACATTCTGAGACATACTTGGCACAATACCTTTTCAACCCAGGCCACCAGTATTGTGTTTTCAAGTCCATGTACATCTTTGTGCTGCCAGGATGGATAGAAAGGACCGAATCATGTGCCTCCTTGAGCAATTGATCTCTCAGACCCGGGTAGTTTGGAACAAACATCCGGTGATCAAAGAAGAGCGTGCCCTGATCATCAACATGGAAGGATTCATACTTCGGAGTGCCAAGCTTAGAGATGAGCTTTCTAGTGTGCGGATCACCAAGCTGACGAGAACGAATCTGTTCTTCCAAGAGAGGAGTAGCGGAAGGTTCGAGATGCCCTTGTTCCACAATTTCGAGGTTCGGTGTGAATTCCTCGCACAAGAGAGGTCATTGTTCTTCCACCATGAGGTTGTTGACATAAGCTTTACGACTAAGCGCATCTGCCATGACATTTGCTTTGCCTGGGGTGTAGTTGATGGTCACATCAAAGTCATTGATGGCTTCAATCCATCTTCTTTGCCGAAGATTGAGATCCGGTTGAGTGAAGATATACTTCAAACTCTTGTGGTCCGAGAAGATCTCACAACGGTTACCCAGCAAGTAGTGCCTCCACAGCTTCAAAGCAAAGACCACTGCTGCTAGCTCAAGGTCATGTGTGGGATAGTTGACCTCATGCGTCTTCAACTGACGAGAGGCATAAGCAACCACCTGTCTCTCTTGCATAAGGACCGCACCCAATCCTTGCAAAGAGGCATCGCAGAAGATCTGGAAAGGCTTAGATGTATCCGGAGGAACCAAGACTGGTGTGGAAGTGAGCTTCTCTTTGAGTGTCTCAAAACTCTCTTGACAAGCAGGAGTCCACAGGTACTTCTTGCCTTTCTTGAGGAGGTCGGTAAGAGGCTTTGCTATCTTCGAGAAGTTCTGCACAAAACGACGACAATAGCTAGCCAAGCCGAGGAAACTCCGCACTTCCTTGACATTCACAGGAGGAAGCCATTCAACTATTGTCTTCACGGTTTCCGGGTTGACTGCAATGCCCTTGGCAGAGATAACATGGCCCAGATAGGTTACTTCAGGAAGCCAAAACTCACACTTAGAGAACTTTGCATACAAGCGGTTCTCACGAAGCTTGTTCAGGACACACCTCAGATGCTCTTCATGCTCCTCTTTGGACTTGGAATAGACCAGAATGTCATCCAGATATACCACCACAAACTTGTCAAGATACTCCATGAAAACGGAGTTCATCAGCCTCGAGAAGGTAGCAGGTGCGTTGGTGAGACCGAAAGACATGACCGTGTACTCATACAGGCCATAGCGAGTGGTGAAAGCTGTTTTGGGCACATCCTCTTTGCGAATCTTGATTTGGTGATAACCACTTCTCAAATCGAGCTTAGAGAACACCACAGCTCCTGCTAGCTGATCAAATAGATCATTTATCCGAGGAAGAGGATATTTGTTCTTGATGGTTTTAGCATTTAGAGCCCGGTAGTCAACACAGAGCCTATCGGTTCTGTCACGCTTCTTCACGAAGATTGTTGGACTACCCCAAGAAGAAGTGCTATGCTGAATGAAACCCAACTTCTCTTGTTCATCAAGTTGTCGTTTGAGTTCAGCCAGCTCAGAAGGACCCATTTTGTATGGCCTCTTGGAGATAGGACCCGTTCAGTTCAAGCTCGATCACGAATTCAACCGCGATCCGGAGGCATACAGCAACTCTTCGGGAAAAACATCCGGAAACTCACGGACCATTTGGTACCTTCCGAATAGCTTCCATAGCATCATCATTGAGCAGCCAAGGAATAGAGCTGGACATCGAGTCGACTTGGAGAAAAGACTAGATGGCCTTGAGGATCTTCAGAGATCTTGGCGTTGGCACAATCAATCACATGCATTTGCTGTCAACCAATCCATGCCGGATGACATCAATGTCGAGTTGCCCGGAACAATCAAAGAAGCCAAGAATGTAGAACCACCAATCTCAACTTGGTTGCCATGGTCGATCTTAGATGCTACCATATTTGCTCCAGGAGAAAGAACCATTAACCGCTTTTGGATAGGAACCATTGCTAAGTCATTCTCATATGCAAACTTGTGAGACACAAAAGAATGCGATGCACCAGAATCAAAGAGAACTCGTGCGAGGCTGAGTTAGCGATAGCATACCCATGACAACTCCAGTGCGAGCTCGGCTTGAGGCGTTAGCGATTAGCTCGAACAACCGCAGACCCGGGCTTAGTGTTGATGTTGAGAGCCGGCGGTGGTGCACGAACCAAGGAGAGCTTGATGCGATCTTGGCGGGGTTGAGGAGAGCTTTGTTCTTCATTGGACAGTTCCAGTGTGAATGTCCAGGACCTCCACAAGTGAAGCAGGCACCAGCTGGACGTGGAGCAGAGAAGCCAGGGACTCCGCCAGGCGCTCCAGGGTAAGGGTTGTTGTAGCCCCTGGGAGCCGCAGTGGTGAAGTGGTGGCCTTGACGTGAAACTCGCAGGTCTTGGTGGAGCCGGAGCGGTGGGTGTTAGGAACCCGGACACGCCGCTTAGAAGGAGTTGCCATTCTGCCGAGCTTGATGCATCCTGTTGTGTTTCTTGGACTCCTCGAACATCCGCCTACTAGCCTCCTCTTGTAGTGCCATATGCTGCAGTTCAGTGAAGGTTGCGGTCTTGCATGCGTGAGTGCATACTTGATCGACGCATTGAGCCCTTGCAATCTCTTACGCTTTTTTGTCATCGGATACCTCATCACCACCATAGCGAGACAGGTTCATAAAGTTCTGATGTAGGTGTTGGCGTTATCATTGCCCCTTCAAGTTGAGGAAAGCATCCTTCATCCGTTCCATCACAATCTCGAGAGAAACTGCTCCTTGAAAGCGGTGAACCTCTCCCAAGTAGGCTGGAGCCAGTGCAGCTAGCCTTCAAGTAGTTTTCCCACCATAGAGCTGCGTCTCCCTTGAGCGGTGAGTAGCACACTTTACCCATTCTGTACGGCACATCGCGTCTCTAGCAACCTTGAGATCTCGCAGCCCAATCATCATCGAGAGGTCGGTCGGACACGTCGAATCGGGCGGGGTTGAACTTGAGGAAGCTCTTGATGTCACCACGCTTGGGAGGTGGAGGAAGTGGAGTGAACTCGTTCCTTGGACGCTCTCCTCAAAGCGCATTGGTTCTCTTGCATGGCTGCGGAGCATTTGCAATGCTTGAGCAATGAGCCCAGCCTGGAGGAATGTCCTCCTCGGTCCGGTGGGGAGCCATCCTGTCATTGATGTAAAACTCAAGTCAGTACTATAATGGAAGATGATAATAATCCAAAATAGTACCAAGATGGAATTAACCAAGATTAACGGATACAATTTACTGAGATGATATGAAAATATCAACAAAGTTCATAGCACCTCAAAGATATTAAGCATATCGCACACGACTGAAAAGAAGTGTGGTACACAAACATATCAAAGAAAAATTTTCCACAAATTTCGGCATTCAAATACCAATAGATGCGCAAAATTACTTAACGAATCAAGGTTAGTGACTCTACCGATCCAATATACAAAAGCAAATGATACAAGTAGTGGTATGGTCGCGACTCCATCCCGCACTCAAATCATTACTCCGCACATGAACAAGTGGAACACATATCCTAACCCCTTCTTCTCACGACGAAACCTAAAGATTGATACTACGGAAACGAACACCCCAAACAAGATAGCGTCGGATACAAAAGGAAGATAGATTGCGTCGGTTTACAAAGGCCTGTCGGTATGGAATGTACCAACAGTTGATAACCAAAGGCAGATAAGATAACAACTTGGATGCAACAGATAGACAAGGATTAAACACACACACACACACAGACACACAACCTATGGTACTACGGAAAACCCCGAACACGTGAATCCTAGTTTGAACTTTGAGAAGAGGATTGAAAACGTTGCACTTCCTTACCAGAAAAGGGTGGGTGGGAGGGTAAGAAGAAAAGTGGAAGCAGTCCTACTCTCGCGTTTTTGTTTTTCCCTAATATACATAATTACTCAAAATATTTGCTAGACTGACAACGACCGTTTGGCTGAAACCCTGAAGGTCGGGATGGCTCTGATACCAATTGTAACTACCTCGGTGAACTACGCTCCTAGATACAAGTCTGGATGAGAGATAGCGGTTGAAATAGTACGACGGGGCCCCAAAAGCCACTCACTGGTAGTCCTTTCAGACGTCCCAACCGCTAACCTCTCAACGGGACCTGTACGGGCGGCGTAGTCGGCAGGCGAAGGGATCAACTACGTACACAAGTGAGTATGTACGCAAGCCACCATACAAGAGTACATCAGAGCCACACCATCTAGAAAGAAAGGAAATATTCCAACGCCATACGGCAAGATTCAAATGACCTAGATACATCTATAATTCAGGATAACTCATACAACACACATCAGTATCATGCGGGCGGCAAACAAGATCCAGTACGGATAAGAAGCAAATAGGCATAAGATGCCGAGAAAATAAGCACATCCCAACTACAGGTCTCACGGATCCCCGATCCCGGAATATCTACACCATACGATCGTTGCCCACTTCATCGGCTTCTTCCACCCAGTATCCGTCCTGAGAAGGTACCTGTTCATCTGAATCAAGAATTTATCGTGTGAGACCCTAAGGGTACTCAAGAAGACTTAATGCCTCTAAAGGGACACAACCTGGGTGACGCAATTGCAGCGAAGATAAACCCTATCAGTTCTACAGATAGCGCTAACCATCCGCCTAACCAATGATAGCGGATGTCCGTGAATTTAAGTACAGATTATAATGGTAATCTCATCCGATCCATCCTCCTCCCTACTTACCACAGGAAGCGGACGAACAACCCCCATCCGTTGGCAATTTTATTAACCATTCCGTGAGTATTGCACTATTTACTAGTCAAGTTACTTAGTCAATTTAAGGTACTTTAGTTATGCTTGTCTATGATCAAGAAACTGTGCTCCAAGTCGTCCATAACATGGACACGGCTTTCGTAAAGTTTTACCGGCCGGTGCACCAATAGCAACACACACTCGATCAACCTCGGAAACCAAATCAAAACCCAACGAGGCTTTCACGACTGAACAATCACAGGATTCAGAAATATTTCAGGGGGCCACCCTTAAGTAGAATCCGCAACGGAGTAAGCAAGCTCCGAGACGGCCTCAAGGTCTGGGTAATACGACTGGGAACCCCAAACGGGGCTTGTCGACACCGCGGAATCGTGTCCCGATCCTAAACAGTACAGTGTGCTATCTGTCGCACAATCGTAAATAAAGCAGTAAAGCGTGGCATAAGTACAGGATCGTAAATAAAACCTCAAACTAGTTTGTGGCCCCAAGAAATAAGACGGAATCAAGCTCGCTCCTGGGGTCCCATATACCTCCCGGATGTGGATAGCGCGATAAATCAAGGAACAGGAATCAAGTACTCGGGGTCTTACGGGACACAAGTGAGCAGGAAAAACCAAATAGCAGATATTGCTCACCGGTGCCACTTTCTTTAGTTATCCCAGAACTACTCAGGTTACGTTGTTTAGGTACCTCATTATTCATCAGACTCTCACAAACCCTACACATGCTGTTCTACGACTCGCATGGCTCAAACAACTCCTATAGTAGTGGCTCATGGGATGGAGGGAAACAAGCTTGGTGGGGTTTAAAAGTAAAGGCTATGCATACTTGGGATTCAATTTAATGCAATCGCGACTCAATGATGCAAGAATAAGATAGAGGCAATAGGTACTGTATGTATGCAAGCATGTGGTAGTGCTTGCCTGGTGTCTCTGTTGAAGCAAAGGACGGTTCTGGGTAGTGCTCCTGGTTCTCTTGATACAATCCCTGCTCAGTGTCTATCCGAGAAAAACCAAACAAACAAGGCCAACATGAATATAGAGCACAAGCATATGAATAAGATGCGTCAAACAAACAATCATGCCATGATGAATGATGCACATTTTACATGGCAAATAAAGGAGCATGGCATGGTTGAGGTGTGGGAAACAAGAATATAACATTTAGTGGGTTTTAGAACCACATTTGTTCCCATAACAGTTGTTATTCATGATATAGTTATATGATGCATGCTGCAATAGAAGTCATGGATAGCATAAACAGAAAGGTCTCGTCGAGCTGATCAATTTGGACTACTCATTTGCTAAATTTGGAATTGTAAAACTAAAGTTATTAATTGTTGAAAATCCAGTGGCATTTGATGTAATTAACATGACTTGGAATTTTACTTGTCCAAAATGCATAATAGAAGGCATATTTGAATTCCCCTCATTTTCCTGATATCAAAACATATGTCATTTGTCTAATTTGGATAAAGTATGCAAAAGTTATTAAAAACTGAATTAGAAAAGAATTTTGAATTTATTTGAAATAAGTTTGAATTATTCAAAACAGTCTGAAACATTTTCTACCCAGCCTAACTTATCCTGAGCCGCAGACAGGTGGGCCAGGGGGGTTTCTCTGGCCCACACGCCAGCGTCTGAGCAAGATTGGACCGCGGGTTGATTAAACAGAGCAACAGGAACCTTTCTGTAAAACTCCCAGAGACACTGACAACGGGCCCGGAAGGACCGCGGGTTGAGGGAGTGTAAAGGACAGGGGGTCATCTGCAATTAGATCTAACGGGCCAGGGGGAGGACTGCGGGCTGGTTACTGGTTCTGGTGGGAGCCTTTTCGCAAGATTTCAATGGTCGCTGGCAGGTGGGGCCTCGAGGGTCGCGGGTTGCTAAAAGGTTGGGGGAAGGGGTTTTGCGCAAAAACGACGCCCGTGGACACTGTTTCTCTTCCTCTGCAGACGAGCGAGCACGCCGTGACAGGGGAAAAAGGAGGCGCGCAGAGTCGACCTCGCGACCGCGCAGCGGTGGCGGAACAGTCAGTGGCTGCGGTCGATGCTAAGCGACGCCGTGTGCTAGATAGGGTGCGGCGCGCGAAGCTTGGAGCACACGCCGCCGCCCGGCCGAGCGTTCACGAAAAGAACGGGGCAACCAGGGCCGGCGAGGGCGGGGTTGTCGGGGAGGTTCGTGGGCTCACCGCGGCGTCTTGGCGTGCTCAAGCAGGCGGTGGAGGCGATCCTGGCGGCTTCATGACTGGAGGCTAGGGTTTCCGGCGGTCTGGCAGATCTGGCGTTCTGGTCCTTCTCCTCCTCGATGCTGGCCCAGGGGCGTCGCGGCCCCTGTGAGCTTCCTCGACAACTTGCTGCAGACGCCACCGGCTAGAACATCTGTGGGGAGGTAGTGGCGGGTGGCCGAGAGGGCGTTGGGGGCGATGGAGAAGGAGGCGAGAGGGAGAGGTAGGCGTCGCTTAGATGGGATCTGGGAGGCCGAGAGGAAGAGGAGAGGATAAGAAGGAGGAGGAGGCAGGTGTGGCGTGGGGGAAAGCTGGCGGGCACGTCGGCCTCCTCCTTCACGTGCTCGGCATGGGCGGGGTGGCGTGGTAGAACTGGGACGGGAGAGGGAGGTGGCGGTGGGGTAGGGAGCTTTGGTGAGGCAGGTTAGGCTAGAGGGGCCTTGGCCGGGAGAGAGAAGAGAGAAAGAGGGGTTCGGTCTAGGCTAGGAGAGGGGTACCATGCCGGTGTGGGGCAAGGGGGTGTCCTGGTCGTGTGGGGCATGTAGGGAGCTGGGGTGGGGCGCCTGGTAGATAGAGAGGGTTGATGCGAGCTGGGGTGGGGCATGTATGGAAGGGAGAAGGGGTAGATTAGGGTGTAGATTACTAGAGAGGAGAGGAGAGGGTTATATGGTAGCTAGGTTTAGTTTAGAGAAAAGGTCGTTTAGGGTTTTGATTAGAGGTAGAGGTAGCTAGGGTTTTGTTTAGAGAGAGAAGTAGATGGTTTGGGGGAGGTTTTGGGTTTTGATGGAGGGAGGTGTAGCATAGGGTTTAGTTTTAGGGTAGATATAAATAGGGTTAAGTTTTAGGAAAAAAAAATGGATTAGAGGGAGGAAAGGTAGCTTAGGGTTTGTCTAGCTAGAGAAAGATGGCAAGAGTGGGATTAGGGTTTTGCTAAAAGAGATAAGAAAAGATGGAGGGGGATACTTAAGTTTTACAAATATACTACAAACTATACTTAGCAAGATCAAACAAGAGAAGAAGAAGAGGAGGAGAGATGGTCATATGGTGGTGGTGGGGTTTTTGGGTCCATGCATGATTCCAACAAACCAAGCAAGGACCAAGAAGGTAAAAGAGCTAGGGTCTTGTACTAACAAAACAAGATCAAGCAAGGAAGGATTGGTCCATTTAGAAAACAAGCAAACCAAAAGCTAGGCAAAGGTGGCTATTGCATGGCCCATGCAGAATAATTAATGCCAGGTTATTCTTGTGAAAACAATGTTATAATCCTGGCATTATCCATATGCATTCCAAAGTGTGGACAAGGCCAAGCAAAGATATATGGTTGGATCCAACCAACAACATGGGCTAGAGATAACTCAACAAAAGGCCAAGCCCATATTATTGGATGGTGGAATTATAAGGTGGTGAAAGAAAAGGTGGTGGAAGCAAAAGAGAGATGCCCCCAACTCAACTTGGGCATTTAACAATGTATCAAGAGCCAGATACAATATCAAGAGGCAAATACAATTAATCATGCACATGAGGTAAGAACCAACAAGAAAAAGGTTTTATATGATGCTCAGATGCAAGGTGACATGATGACATGAGCATGATGTGCTGATGATGCAACAATTATATGTTGGAAGTGGCCCTTTTTATTATTATGACATGTAGCATTACAGGGGTTAGACAACTGGGATGCTACACTTTTCTGCCTTCTCAAATAAACTAAGACAATCCAATGACTCACGCAATGAGAAATTTTTGTTAAAGATGCTAGTTTGAGTTGTTCTTGAGCGATGTGTTTGATGGTTTGAAGGGTGGGGGTGTTGGAAAGGCGGCTTTGTGCCTGAATAGTTGATGGTCTGCTGCTTTTTTGCTCCATTGGAGGTTAAAATTGCTCCATGTTCAGAGTACATATTAGTCGGCAGTTCCATCAGTTTTTCTGGGCTACAATTTATATTCTTGCTGACATGCATATCTGGTTGTGCAATTACACATTGGCTGGTGTCACCAATAGATACTTCTACTCCATTACTTGGCGTATTGATTTGCATCAAACAACATCCTAGAAAGTTGTCAAAAACCCAGCAGTAGATGACCCAATTTTTTCCAAATGGAGTTAATGGATGAAGAATTACCTTCATGTTTTTTAGATCAAAGAAGCTTATAACCAAACTTTAGACAAAACTTATCTCAAATTAGCAATAAGTGTCCTAGCCGAGTAGAGGCTGGACCGACCCAAAGCGTTCTAGTCAATGGCGGAGCTTCCTTGGGGCAAAACTGGGCTATTGGCCGCCCAAGCTAGGAGATTTTTTTGTCTATGTACTTCTGAATTCACCTCACTAACAGCTCATTTTAATCTCTTTCAGCCTACTGGTCTGCTCATCTTTTTTCGGCAAGCTTCGCCACTGGTTGTAGGCATACTTGTCGTTTCACGCATTGTTAGCTTCTGCTTGAGCACACAATAGGCATGATTTTGTAAAGACACAAAGAGATGTAGATATGGAATTATCAAGCTCAATTAATATGCTAAATTATCAAATTCAGTTTTGTGACCCGCTTATCACCATCTTTATTCTTCAACCTCATACATTAACTTACCCAGCCGTGGTTGCATTACTCGAGCTTGATCCGTACGAACTGAAGAAAATAAGTAATAATCATGTGAGCACCTGACCCTCATTCTAATTATATGTTCTCTTCAAGAGTAGCCTGATATTTATCAACCTATCTATTTCTTCATTATATTTCATTAAGCTTGTTGTCTTCTTAGACATTCAACATTCTAGTCGTTTCATATCCTTTGTCAATGTAGTTACATATTTATTGTCCTTCACCAACTACGCCTTATCTGCAGAACAGAATCGCCTCTCATAAAACATATTACTTCAAACAAGCGTTAATTTCTTATTTGTAGCAGTTAGAGGTCTCTACTCTCCCTTCCATGCATAGATTAACTACCACTACAAATAAAGCTTGTGAGGCGATTTGCTTCCCGCATGGGTGCATATGCACCCCCTATAAAACAATGATTCAAACCGTATAAACCCATTTTGACTTATTTTCTTAGTAAAACATGGAATTTTGGTGTACAAAACAGATTTCAGAATTTTGATTTGAATTTTTTGGTCCAAGTCAACTCAAGTCAATGATTTTCGTTGATAGCAAAGGTGCGCTGACTTTGACCCAAAAAAATCTCAAACCAAAAATTTGAAAACTGGCGGGTGTTCGAAATTGAGTGTTCTAGTAGTAAAACAAGCCATAATAGGCTTATATGGTTTGGAATATCGTTTTCTAGGGGATGCGTAGGCAAACATGCGGGTACCAGAGCATTTTGGAAGAAAGCTTTACATGCATTATTAATTACTAAAGGGAGCATTCGTATTTTGGAATTTGAAAGATCGAGGAAATAAGAGGCAAGCACTATCTTTCTCATGGTCAGCCATATCATTTGATCCTATTTATTTCTCATCCCTAAAAACAATGCTAATTTAGAAACAACAATGCTGTCACTCATCTCCAGATCATGATGTAGGCATGGTCATCCAAAAAAAACAGAGTGAAAGGGTAGCTACATATTTATGTGGTAACATGGGTAATCTATGGTCTCATGACATTGAGATAACAGAGATTTTTGTAACGGTAAGCTGGGAAAGGAAGTCAACCTGTAGTATGTGTTTTCTTGGTGAGTGATTTTGTATCATACAAACCAGTTCTTCAGAACACTGTATAAATCTCAAGAATGGGTTTCCTGTCACAGAATTCAGTATTGATTATGGTCGCTAAAACCATGTTTGACCAAGACGATGTTTAATACAGTTTACATGTGAAGACAGAGATGAGAAAGGTCACCTGATTCCAATGATAATCTTTTAGAAGGCCCAAATCAGTTGACCTTGATAATGACAACGGGTTTTTTGAGACCAAATAAAGGATTAGACATTTAAGTTGTTGGTTTCATCCTTCTACATGGTTGCATGCAGCCAATAGTGACCAGCAAGATCAACTATTTGTTGTACTCAAGTGGAGACAGTGAGACAGCTGCACCAAAATAAAGGATGTCAGCTTGTAAGCAAACCAATTGAAGGAGCACATAGAAAATAGATATATCTTCCCACTTTCTATATTACCAGAACCTAATCACATTTTGCGCGTTAATAATAGAAAAATGAAAGATCATATTTAGATGGTTACTTTGGTAAAATTAGACCACGCTACAAACAGAAGCAAATTCAATTAGCATGAGACTTTACCTTATCGTGGTAGTCCAAATTCTGCAGTGTTGATATATTGATCCAATCAGTACAAATCTACTTTCATGCAATGACTGAAGTGAACTCAAGAGGTCTAGATCTTCAACAGACCATCAGAATATGCAAAGTACTTTACACAGAAGCGCCTTCTCATAAACTGAAAGTTTAGAAATTTTAAACTTCCTTGCATAGTTTCAAGAACACGGGAAGGAAAAGTGTAAGTAAAATTTCAACCAAACCATACATATTCATATCATGATCCAGAAAAGTTAACAAACCTTGATGAATTTAGAGGTCGCTCGCTAGTCCGTAATAGTATAAATAAGAAACCAGAAGCTCCTAACTGAATAACTTGGCCACTCCTGCCTAGTCATCAGCTACAAACACCTTTGGCTCTATATGGATCTAAAAAAAGCTCAATTTATATATAAAACTGAAATGAAGAAATAACTATTTAAGAACGGTACCACTAAATCCTTTATTCATAATTTGGCATGCAACATGAAAAAATGGAACGATTATAGTGGATACAAATTTGGGATTAATTTCTCTCCTGTTAGTCTAGTATCCATTCTTAACATAGCACGATCAATTGAGAATTATTGTGTGAGAAGTTTCGCACTTCTGTTTCTTCACAGATGCAAAAAGGACAAAAGTTTTGTCTCTAGGTCTGGGTTCACCTCTGGCTGTGGCCGGCATCATGTTCACCGATAGTGGCCCTAGCACAAGAGTTGTTGCCCCTGGGTGTTGTGCCGACAATTGTAGATAATGATATGATGCAAATGAAAATTGGGATACACTTGAGAATGCCTAGCTAATAATTCATTCCTACCCAACCACAAACAGAGAGAAAGAATACTCTTTAGCCCTAAATATGCATAACCATCATCTATTATGTATACAAAAGTTCTAGTCTTTGACAGCATAACTTTGACAATAAGAGGGTAGAATGATGAAAAAGAATAAAAGTTTGGCATAGAATAGGATTGATGATTGCAGTATTTTACCTTCTGGCTAATAATATTTTCTTTGTTCAATAAATACCGAGGAAGAACATGTGAGATTTACAAAACTAATCTTTATTGTTTGAATTTTCTGTAGGAAGTTATTCGTGTCACTCAAATCATTGCAATTATCCAATTTTGTGCTTGGACTATCTGAGACCTACAACAATTTCAGAGAAGAGTATTGCTTACACATATAATTCTAAATGGAAGATCTCCACCTATTGAAACCATATTTTTTAACATCACAGTTGTGGGTGGTGGGCACATGAAAACTGATCTATATGGAATAAAATGGCGAAGGGCGATGGATCTGGAGATGCACCATGGTTAGAAGAGAAAGAACTATTGGTGCATCCCGGCAAGAAAATGCAACTATATTCGATATTCACATGATTCAGTCAGCGTGTCACTTCCCTGGGCATGCTCCTCCTCGCAACCGTCTACGACGGCTTTGGGCGCTCTCGTGCAGCACAGCGGCGACACGTTCACTGTTACTGAAATAGATAGAATTATGGATCATAAGCACATGAATTCTTACATAGTAATAATATTTACTATTAAATAACTAAACCATCATATGAATGTAGTAAGATGAGCATATGCAATTAGGACCCAAATACAAAACTGAAGGTTGCTTTCATTTCTTCCAAAATTGGTTCAGATATCAGATGCTATCGGAGCTTACATGACCAAAGAAGTAATCTGCCTCCTCGCTATAGCACCACCATTTTCAGCAGCAACATGGTAGGAGAAAAGACAGTAAGTTAGTATCAAATCTAAATAGACACAACATTCTTCCTATTCTTATGTAGTAATACAGAGTACCATTGCAGCAATTTAGAGAATATAAAAAAAGGATGGATGTCTTCCAGTGCACATATATCAAAAATAGTTCCTAGGCCAAAAATGTTTACAGTACAGTTGAAGTGGCAAAAATCTCTAAAAAATAAAAACTGCACATCACAGAACGTAATAACTGAAGTCAAAGTGAGGGCATAACTACTTCAATAGTTTAGACCGGTCTTTTCACAAAAAAATTCAGAGACGGTTTCTCGCCATTGGTCAGGCAAATGTAGACGTTTCTTTGCTCAAGCATTCTTGTGCTTCATGCCTAGCTTAACCAAACAAAAATAACAACACGTTCGTTCTCAGTGAAATTGGATATAAGTATGGAAGATAAGCACATACAGAATCTCTCTCCTTAACATCATGGTACTCCCTCCGATCTATATTAGTTGACTCTAATTTGGATGTATCTATCACAAAAACATGTCTAGATATATCCAAATTGATGTCAACTAATATGGGTCGGAGGAAGTACTTTAATTGCAAAACTATAAATAGTTAGATGGAGCATAGATATTAAAACCATTAATCTGAGGTAGGATTTTTATGAAATACTTTGCACGCACAAGTAAAAAGGGACATGCACAAACAAAGAAGAGAGCAACATTTGAAAGAGAGAGAGAGGAGAATAAATTGTTTGTCCCTGAAAAAAGAAGAGGCAGAGGAGGAGCAGCCGCCATGCTGTTGGCATGCGTCTTCAATGACGAAGAAGTGGAGGAGGCCATTTACTTGTGGCTGCTGGTGTCTTCCTTCTGGCCAAACCGGAGCCAAGCACCGCTTCTCACCTGTTGACTGCGGCGGTGACGCAACCTCGACGACGAGGCGGAGGAGGGTGTCGATGGAGGATGAACCCCCGCATCGGTCTACACCTTCCCCTCCTGCTCCCCTAGGTCGAGCTCTACCTCCCCAGCCATGGTGCCTTGCTGCCCTTCACCTCTCTTTGTTCGAGCCACTCCACCCAAATCCTAAACAAAATTAAAAATCAAGGTACGACTCATATATTACAGATGAATAAAAAGAGAATTTTGCTTGGAGCATCGATCTAGTCCGTGGGGAGAGAGCGACGACCTGTGCGGCAGCAACATCATCGGCGGCCTCCTCCACGTCGCCCTTGCCAGGCTCGCGCTTGTCGATGATGAGGACGACCTTGGCGGCTCAAGCCGGAGGATGATGGAGAGGGGCTCGGAATTTCCCCGCTGCTGCCAAACGCAACACCTCCTTCCGCAGCCCGACCTCCTTTGCCGAAGAGGGGAGGGAGCAGCGGGGAACGGGGACGAAGAGGACGACAGCGGCTCGGTGCGCTGCTCCTGCCGCCGGAGGTAGAGGGAGAAGAAAGCCGCGAGCTCGTTCGTCGGAGGGGCTGGAGGCGCACGCACGCTCGAAGAGGAAAGGGCTGGGAGGAGGAGAGGTCAGGGGAGGAGGAGGGGCAGGGCATGGAGGAGGAAGGCGTGTCCAGGGAGGCAGAGCGCTAGCCGGCGGCCGCATGTGGGAGGAGAATGGAGGAGGCGGCTAGGGTTCACCGCGTGTGTGCTGGGCTGGGCCTTTTTATATGACCGCAGTCAAAAAGATTAACGACTACGATTTACTGCGGGAGTGATCTATTGGCTGATTTTTGCCGAGCGTTGTGGTGCCTCCCAGGGGTCTCACCAATTACATCTTTAGATGTCTTGTTAAGGAAATTTAGGATAAGTAAAAGGGATTTGGTTAGTAGCTATCTTTTGGGGGATCTGGAAGGCTAGGAGTGATGCTTTCTTTCAGGCTGGTCCTAGTGGTAGTATCATAAGGTGTATCATGCATGTCAACTTGGCAAAAATCTGATGTGACGTGATAATTAATGAAGAGAGAGGTGGTTAGAGTATCATAGATAGATACGGTATTATAACACGTAAAACTAGAAACTGTAATGACAAGTAAATCTTGTACACATATTTTACATAAAAATTCTACAAATCAATAAAATATAACACTACTATGATCTACTATATGATACGATGCATTAGAGACATAGCATCATTTACTAGTATCATATGCATGATCCTAGTATTAGGATACATCCACTATGACCAGCCTCAAAGCAAGTTGTCAGTCAAACCCATTTATGTCGGTATACTTCCTCCGCCCAATACATGCACCATTCGAATTATTCACTGAAACTCGTTGGATAGTTCCTTCTGACATGTTTTCAGGTTTTTCTGTTGCAGTTCGGGCTTTGTAGATGTGCTGTGTAATTGTGTTTCTTAATTGAAAAAATGAATAGTAGAAAATGGAAAAATGACGAAGCTGCCCTACCAGAACATATTGTCACCTCCGCATACATTTGTCTCTTTTTTTTCCCTTGGTACATTTTCGTACTATGCACAATGTACCAAATGTACCGGAACATTCTCCTTTTGCATCTTCTCTACCCAGCTACCTCGGTTGAAGCTCTGACATGGTCACGCCATTCTCCGAGACGTTTCCGCTAGTGACACGCGAGTCGTCGACGCCGCCGCCGGTGCCGGAATGGCCGGAGTAGAACGCCGGCCTGGACGGCATCCGCCGCGACGTGGACTGGCTGCTGAGCATGAGCACGACCTCCGACGCTTCGGGCCTCATCGCCGGCTTCTTCTGGACGCAGAGGAGGCCGATGTGCACGCAGCTGAGCATCTCGGACCGAGGGTAGTGCGCGCCCAGCGACGCGTCGGCGATCTCCGCTGCTTTCCCGGCCCTCCACTTCTCCCACACCTGCAGTCAGTTAAACCAACACCGAGGATTAATCTGGAGCACCACACTGACTGTAGCTCGATCGTCACACGCTGGTGCGCTTACGTACATCGCTTAGCAGGTTGGTGGTGCTGCCGTTGGCATCCTGGCACGGCGGGCCGGTGTTCCTTGTGCCCGTGACGATCTCGAGCACGATGACCCCGAAGCTGTACATGTCGGACTTGGTGGAGACGTGCCCGCTGTAGGCGTACTCCGGCGACATGTACCCACTGCGAACGCGTGCGCATCCCTCAGTACAGCTTCTTGATAAACTCTAGTTTCAGCAAACAGAACGAAACTGTATTGGTGTGCACTTACAGGGTTCCAGCCGCTCGCTTGGTGACGTCCCTGGACTGGTCGCCCCGGAACGCGCGAGCCAGCCCGAAGTCGGAGATCTTGGGGTTCATGTCCCCGTCGAGCAGGACGTTGCTGGGCTTGAGGTCCCGGTGGATGACCCTCAGCCGCGACTCCTCGTGGAGGTACAGCAGGCCGCGCGCGATCCCGCTGATGATCCCGTACCTCTTCCCCCAGTCCAGCCCTCGCCGTCGCCGCCGCCGCCCGTCATCGAAGAGGACGGTGTCGAGGCTCCTGTTGGGCAGGTACTCGTAGACCAGTAGCTTCTCCCGCTCCTCCAGGCAGGCCCCGTGGAGGCGCACGAGGTTCCTGTGCAGCAGCTTGGCGGCCAGCAGCAGCTCGTTCTTCAGCTCGTGGAACCCCTGCGACGAGCTCTGGGACAGCCTCTTCACCGCGATCGCCTGCCCGTCCGGCAGTATGCCCTGCGAAAGCGAATCGTCGGAACAGTAAGCAGAGATAGCCTATCTAACTAAGTAGTGCATATGGTAGGATAGGGCGATTACCTTGAACACCTGCCCGAAACCTCCCTCTCCCAGCTTGTTTTCGGCGGCGAAGTTGCCCGTCGCAGCCCTCAGCAGCGGCAGAGTGAACTGGTCCGGGAAAACGTACCTCCCGCTCTCTTCTTCTCCAGCATCATCTGTGTACGTACGTCGGTCTCACGCATGAGTGAATGCCTGAAGCAATGCTAAAGTCCGTACAGGGAGGCCGCGAGTGTATGTGTACGTACCTCGTGGTGCCCTGTTCGCCCTTCTCCTTCTCCTCTGCGTGTAAAGACAGACGAGCATGGAGAGTAGCAGGAGCAGTGCTCCGACCGAGAGCGCGGCTGCGAGGACGACGGCACGTTTCGACGATCTCCCCTTTCCTGCACTCATCCATGTTTTTATTTAATCGTCTATGCAAAGTCCAAACACGAGGGCGGCGATGATGGGTGTTTGCAGGCAAAAGAATGATGGCGATGGCACTGTCACCATTCTGGTCTCCAAAACTGTTTGTTGACTTGTTCACAACAAAAAAGGTTGCCCAAAAATGGAAACTTCAGCTACTACTACTGATTGTAGTATTTTCTCGCCACCGATTTTGACCGAATAGTACGAAGTCCGGACTACACGGCAGCAGTCACAACAAGAAGTCAAGTCACTCACCGCGTATTCCTCCGGTGGACGGCGGCGATGGAGGAGCATCTGGAGACGACGGCGGCGGAGCAGCAGGCGTACCCGGAGGCGGCGCGTCGAGGGCCAGGTCGTAGTAGGTGTATATCTGGATCCGCAGGTGGCAGTTGAAGTTCTGCGCCACGCCTCCCTGGTGCCCGTCGCAGCAGTCCGGCAGCCGCGGCACCAGCCCCTGCAGGCACCGCTCGCACTCGGCGCCGCTGCGGTCCCGCATGCACTGGACCAGCCCGTACAGCGTCCCGCTCGGCTCGCCCGCCGCGTACACCGCCTCCCCGGTGGCGAACTTGCTCGTCCTCGCCGACACGTTGTTTCCGCCGCCAACGGCCGCGCGCGCCACGAGGCCGCTCATCAGCGCGTAGTACGACCGGTCGTAGGCTTCCGGGTCGGCCACCGTGCGGGTGTCGTAGAGGGTCGCGTTGATGCGGTCCTCGTAGGCGGCCGGGTCGTCGGTGTCGGCGTAGCTGATGTAGCACCGCTCGTACCACGCCCCCGCGCTCCGGCTGGAGGCGCAGCGGCCGCGAAGGTCGTGGACGGCGTCTGTCAGGTCGGCGAGGCACTCGGACGCCGTGGTGTCGCCGCGGCAGAGGCCGCGGAGGAAGGCCCTGTCGCGGCCGGTGCCCGTGGAAAGGGAGGCGAAGCCCGTGGGCGCCGCGGCCTTGGGGAGGGCGCTCAGGAGGGTGTTGAGATTGGCGGCGAACGCGCTGCTGCTGTTGGCGGTGGTGGACGTGGGTGGTGGTGCCGGGGAGGGAGATGCAGCGGAGTCGCCGCAGGTTACCCCCGCCTTGGAAACTGCGAAGCTTGACGCGAACAGGAGGAGGAGGAGCATGAGGGCCGGAGCCGGGGATGACGGAGGCTTCACCTTCACGGATGGCATGGCGAATAGTGGCGGTGGCTACGTTTCAGTACGCGGAGCGCGCGAGCATGGTACAGTTTGGTTCCCCGTACGTGCTTGTTGGGCGATATGATCGTGATGTGGTAGTTGGTAGTACTACAGTGGAACGTGTGGCTGGGTGGGTTGCAGCGAGTGATGTGGAACTCACAGGTCACAGCCAGCGTGGTGAGTGGTGACTCGGTCTTGGCATTTGCCGTGACGTGCGTGTCGGGCTCGACGCGGTCTAGTGTCTCGCGGTCACGTCCATGGCATCCCAAGACCAACGTGAGCTAGCTCGGGGAGGCCGGGAGCCACGGCGGGCGCCTTCGCGTGGCATCTACCATCTCCCGTAGAAGATTCCTCTTCAGCTCCCCTGATATTTCTGCAGCAGGTTGGGCGGTCGAGCCTCGCATTGGTCCTGACCTCGATGGGAAATGGGGACAAGAACGAGAGAAGCAAGCTCTGCCGTCTCGCGTGGCAGGGCAATGCTGTGAATATCCTTACACAGGGAAATGGGGACAAGAACTGTTGCCAAATTTTCATATTAATGTCAAATACGAGTAGTATTTTGTCAGAAATTTGGCTATGGCACTGCTGTGGATATCCTTACACGGGCTTCAGAGCTGTGCGTGTTCTTCCACGCCAGGCACATCGGGTGAACAGCTGTTTGTTCCAAAACGTAGCAAAATTTGCAAGATCCTGCTGCGCGCGTCCCGTCGATCTTCCTGTCTCGATGGATTTGCCGTCCATCTGAAACCCGGCATGCGGCGCACAAGAGGAAAACTCTTCTCCGAACGAGCCCTGCTCCGACTCCTACATGAATTCTGCTCCAATACATTACGGACCATGGGTCGCCCATATAAAAAGGGTCCTCGAATCCCTTGATCAAAACCCCAGATTGAAACCGCCTCGCCCGAAGTTCTTCCGCAGGTCGACATTGCGACGACGCCTCAATCCAGCTCCAGCTCGACGTTGCCGCCCTCCTCCTAGCCGAAACTCTCTGTCCGCACTGCTTTGCGTACGTGCTCCACGAAACAGTAATTACTTCTTCGGTTAATCTTCCTGGTCTGTCTCGTATATATCTTGTTGATTAAATTTTAAGATTGGTGTATGATGATCTACCTTAGATAACTGTATGATTATCTCTCCTCAATTTAATGCAAGTATTTAATTTGCTGTCATGATGCAATGCTTACAGCCTTCAGACCTTGAGCTTAGGCTGACCTGTGTTTGTTTAAGTTGATGATAGCCATTCTTTAGTTAATCTTGGTAGTGGTGTTCAAAATAAGATATAATTTTTTGTCATCATATTCGTAGTCAGACAATGATTCTTGCATTGTTTGTTTTCTGTAGAGAAGTGAGGGAATAGAAGGAGCAAGACAGGAGATGGCAAGCCGCGCGGAAGCCAATGCATCTGTTTCTATCGATGAGGAGGTAATTTTTTCATACCCCTAGCAATTCTCAACAGGTTCAAGTGTCATTGTTAGCTTCTGTTCTGTTGTTAGCTTTGTTTTCTAAATTCAGAACTGCCTGCCGTGTTTGACTTGGAACCCAAATCGGCATTGTCTTTTCTTGTGAATTTAACCAAGCTAGGTATACTGAGCAGAGTTCACCACATCATCCTATGTTGGTTTATTCAAGATTACTGTCATGGTCATCTTCCTCACATAACCGTCTTATCAAGAAAAATTGCTTCAGATCTGCTCCTGGTAGTGTTGTTCAAAAGCAGAGATGATTATTTGTCATTAGATTAATAAAACTAGGGTAATGCATTCTCTAATAGGGGTATATATCTCTGTTTATTTAGGATTGCTGTCATGAGCATATTTCTCAGATAACCGTCTTATGAAGAAACATTGCTTCAGACATGCTACTGGTAATGGTGTTTATCTGCTTGCAGTCAGACACTAAATCTTCAAGTGTTTGTCACTTGTAGAGAAGTGAGGGAGTAGAAGGAGCAACACAGGAGGTGCCAGGCCATGGGGAAGCCATCTGTTTCTATGGATGATGAGGTAAAATTTCCATAGCTTTTGTGAGATTTATGCCGGTGAAACAATTATGCTTGAATAACAGTTTACAACATACTTTGATTATCTACTTCTTAAAATTGATGGAAACTAAATATAGATGGGAGTCCTTGATGTTTATTGGAAAAGGAATCTATAATCAATATAACGAATTAGTTGTAGACATGTAGATTTACAAATAAAAAATTCAAATTAAAATCTACTAAACCAAGAATTTAACAATTATGGAACTTGATCTTACGAGGTCATGGTTTAGATAGTCTTTGACAACATTTGTCATAGAGGTAGATCCATGTATTCCAATTTCACCATCTCGTTTTAATAGTCTTTACAAAAGGATTCACAAAACACACTTTAACATCATTCTGAGTTTGCACTTCTATATAGTTGGTCCTTCATACAACGTATATATGCGCTGATTGCAAAGCTAAAGGTTTAAAAATAAAATAATGGGTACTAATAATAAGATGTAAGGGTTACTTACTTTATCTTCTAGCCATTTGCTTTCATCTAGCAGGCACATCATATAAGCATTGTTTGGCAAATATGTCTTCTATCTGCACCAATATATCTTCTTCCTTAGAGTCTAGTATAACGCATTGAGCAGATACATCCAGTTCGGCCAATGTATAAAATGCAAAAAAAAGCAAGTATGTTGAATAAACACACATACATATATAATGCATTTAATAACATTTTTCTTATATCTTAACTAATGGATCGCATATATTAACAAAAGTATAAAAATAATAAGTGAAAGTTATACCTTCTGGGATATAGTCATATGTTTCATTTTTTATCATATGTTTAGGTTCTTGATTCATCGGATCAAAAACCAGAGATAACGTCGACTTGGTTGGTGATCGAGATGATGGCAATGCCTTATCATTTATCTGATTATGTGATTCTGAACTAATTGATTTAGGACATTTAGACACCAGAGATGATTGAGAGATGGTAAGATGTGGCAATGGACCATCCAAAACACTTGTTTCAGAACATTTTGCTTTCTTAATTGGTTGATTAGCAAAATCCTCAGCAGTAGTTGTGTCACAGTTCTGTTCTTTCTAACATGAGCATACATAAATTAGTTGGTGGACTTTGTAACTACATCGAAACAATCAATTCTACAGAAGCATTAGAGTAAGCCATTTAATGTTTTCTGTTAAATATAATTTTATTTTACTAATTGTATTCAATTGACAACATACGTTATGTTTTTTCTTTTGGTAATGGTAATGATTTACAAGAAAGTCTCTGTATGAAGCTCTGAGCCATATCCCATTAACTTAACTCTTAGAAAACTACAGGAAATGCTAAATTCTGAGTTATCCATGGATCATGATTGTTTCAATTTGGTTTTACAGAACATTATGTTTGATGACATCCAAACTGTCAAAAAAGGGGAGGATTGATATCAAAGCATTATCTTGACATGCAATTCTGGGTAGATCTTTACATTCACTATGTTCTTGTGTGTGCATATGTACTAATTCTTTTTATGACCTTTCTAAATACTTATTATATAATTTCCTAGGTGATTAGGCATCCAAACTACCGGAAAAAGTTAGATATCGAACAAATAGCATATTTTGTTCGAAGCTAGTCCGTATCAAGTATAGTGTTTAAACATGCAAATCTAAGTGTTACCACAATTATTCATTTTGATACATCTAATATCAAGCCTGTTTTATATTCATATATTCCAATAAAATCCAACAGGGGTGGTTTTAGTCTAATCATACTAGACAAAGATACCACAATTATCTACATTTTGGACTCTACTCATATTCAAGACATGTACAAACTCAACCCGCTTGCAAAATATGTAAAAAGAATATTATGAGTCACTGAACATTTAACGAAAGCCATGTCAAAGGCATGTCTTGAGTCTACATGGAACGAGAATATTTTCCTATGGCAACAAAACATAGTACATGATATTTCAAGTTATTAGTAATCAATGCCAAAATTACATATAGTAAATATTCAGAACATGAAATACTTAGTAGTCTTTCTCTTGTAACCTGAAATATCATGTACTATGTTTTGTTGCCATAGGAAAATATTCTCGTTCCATGTAGACCTAGAACATGCCTTTGACATGGTTTTCGGTAAGTGTTCAGTAATCCATAATATTCTTTTTACATATTTTGCAAGTGGGTTGAGTTTGTACTTGTCTTCAAAAGGAGTATAGGGTCCAAAATGTACAAAATTTTGGTATCTTTGTCCAGTATGATTATAATAAAACCACCATTGTTGGATTTTATTGGAATATATGAATCTGAAATAGGCTTGATATTAGATGTATCAAAATGAATAGTTGTGGTGACACTTATAGGGAACTTGTCTTACCGATTTGCATGTTTCAACGCTATACTTGATACCAGGCTAGCTACGAACAAAATATGCTAGTTGTTCCATATCTAACTTTTTCGATAGTCTTGTATGTCGTCCAAAATCAGTAATCATCTAGGAAATTATAAAATAAAAGTTTAGAAAGGTCATAAAAAGAATTAGTATATACGTACACACAAGATCATAGTGAGCATAAAGATTAGTTACCCTCTTCATGTCTACATGGGAAGAAGGAAAAGTTCATTTGCCATTTTTAAAGGTCAGTATCATAATCACTGAAATCGTTATCTTTTTTGCACAGGATAGGCTATGGTTTGCAATGTGTAGGATGGGTACGATCTCAGGAAACAAATTTTAGGACAGCTACTAACATTCAAGAAGAATGCATGTGAAAAAAAAAAGTCAACCGGTGTCCTGCATTTCAGGAAAATCCAAATCAAGAACTGAGGGATAAAAGGGAACTAAAACCAATAAAGAAGCTTCATCTCAAACTACATCTCCAGTTGGTGCTCTAGAACTGCCTCCACTTTCTCCAGCTTTAAGGAAATATATAGGTTTAGCCAATAATGATATCTTACTTTGTATCCAAAACCTGGTACTTGCCTTCGACTGATTAATTGTGGCACTACGTTCTCTTTTTATTAATTCCAATTGAGGCAAATATACTTCTACATTCTTTCATTACACATTAGTCATAAAATTTCTATATCATGTAAGTATTTTATTTGCTTGCCATTGGCTGGCCGCGTTAGCGTGTTGTCAGCTTGGTGAGTACAGTATGCTCCAACATCTAAATCCATTGCTAAGCTCGTAGCTTTTCTGATGATTACATAGGTGAGTTAGCTTGACTTGTGTGTTCTGTGTAAATATGCCAGCAGGTTTCTCATTGACATCTAGCTCCTAAAGAGATATTTCACTGTCATTTTATCAGTATTATCGGATTGAGTTGGCAGTAATTGCTTTTTTAAGGAGACTGACCTGCCTCTAACATATAACTCAATGGATACTTTGTCTTCTTTTTTGTTGCAGCGAGAGATTGAGCAGGAAGAAGGAGGATATGTTTTGCTTTGATCTGTGCTTTGGTTCTACTGATGATTTCTAGGTTGCTTGTGTGATAGAATTGGTGTAGATCGACACAACAATAGCTATCTGCTGCTTTGCTGATTGTTAGCTAAATGGCCAATCGGTACTTCTGAAGCTATGACGCGATTGGAAGTTCTAAGTAATTCCTTGCGGTCTTGCTTTGTTTAGTGAGCTGTTGTCAGTATTTATGCTGCTACTGCTGCCCTGTTTTGCTCTTGTGAATTTACTCCATGATGACAGTGTATGATAAAGAATGAGTTTGTGTACTTGCAGTTGTCATCTCTATGATTCAGATGGGGCATCTTAAGGCCAGCTGTAGCGCAGGGGCTAAAACATTGAGATGATGAGTTTTATTTGTAGAAAAACACTCTAGATCTAAACTGCTACTAGAATGATTAATGCCTAATGTTCTGAACCGCCTTGGTAGGAATGGCAGCAACTCCAACATGTACATCCAGGCGGGAGAAAATGATTTCTGAGTACATTACTATGTGATGACCATAGCATCTCTTCACAATTTGTGGAGAACGTAATTCAGTTTCGCCATACTACCTTTTTCTTCGTTCGATTAACGGTCAGTCGATCAAATCCGGATTTAGGCATGACTTGTGATGTGCAAATATTCATAGAGAAGATGCAGCAAAATTAACAATCGTGCTGCAAGTTTGCAGAACACAGTAACTCTAGACTAGTTATGAGAATATTTGCACATCACAAGTCATGTAAGTATTTCTATATCATGTAAGTATTTTATTTGCTTGCCATTGGTTTCCTTTTTGACTTTTTTATTGGCTGGCCGCGTGAGCGTGTTGTCAGCTTGGTGAGTACAGTATGCTCCAAGATCAAAACCCATTGTTAAGCTCGTAGCTTTTCTGATGATTACATACGTGAGTTAGTTTGATTTGTGTGTTCTGTAAAGATGCCAGCAGGTTTCTCATTGACATCTAGCTCCTAAAGAGACATTTCACTGTCATTTTGTCGGTATTATCGGATTGAGTTGGCAGTAATTTCTTTTTAAGGAGACTGACCTGTCTCTAACATATAACTCGGTGGATACTTTGTCTTTTTTTTTTGCTTCTGTACCGTGGCTAGATTGCTAGCTACTGTTATTTTGTTGTTGCAGAGAGAGATTGGGCAGGAAGGAGGAGGATATATTTTGCTTTGATCTGTGCTTTGATGTTCTACGATGTGATTTTTGGCTTGCTTGTGTGAGAGCTTTGATTGTTAGCTGCTCTGAATTTTTTAAAAAACGGCCAATTAGTACTTCTGAAGCTATCACACGATTGGAAGTTCCAAGTAATTCCATGTGGTTTTGCTTTGATTAGTGAGCTGTTGTCAGAATTTATGCTGATACCGCTGCCCTGATTTGATCTTGTGAATTTACTCCATGATCACGGTGCATGATAAAGAATGAGTTTGCACCCTTGCAGATGCCATCTCTATGATTCAGATGGAGCATCTGTAGCGCAGGGGCTAAAACACTGAGATGATGATTTTTATTTGTAGAAAAACACTCTAGATCTAAACTGCTACTAGAATGGTTAATGCCTAATGTTCTGAACCGTCTTAGTAGGAATGGCAGCAACTCCAACATGTACATCCAGTTGGGAGAAAATGATTTCTGTGTAGTAAGTACATTACTATGTGATGACCATAGCATCTCTTCACAATTTGTGGAGAACGCAGTTCAGTTTCGCCATACTACTGTACCTTTTTCTTCGTTCGGGTCTGTCAATCAGATCCGGATTTAGGCATGACTTGTGATGTGCAAATATTCTTAGAAAAGATGCAGAAAAATCAACAATCACGCGGCAAGTTTGCAGAACAGAGCAACTCTAGACTAGTTGAAGAAAAACACGAGAACACACATGACTACGAGTAGTCGTGAGTCAATCAGTATATGGGTTTCTCACCCAGGATGACGACAGAGCTAACGCAGTGGCCAATTCCTGTATGTACACACTAGAGGGTTTTTACGATACCCTATATTGCTCCCAGCAGTATGGGCATCCCATAATTTTTTTTGCTGAGGGTAAATTAGACTTTTCTAAATACTGTGAGAGTTGTTTCTTTACGGAGAGCTGCCGTTGGGCCTATCTGAGCCCATTTGCATCGTCTGCTTTCTGCTCTCACGCGTGCCTCTGCCTCACAACCGCTGCCACCGACCAAGCCAGCTCCTCCATCTCCGACCTTGCTAGCCGCGCCCTCACGGACCTCGCCGCCACCCGCATCATACAATTCAGAGTTCAACACAGTACAGAGATATTGTACGTGTTTTGATATTGTACGTGTTTTGCAGACCTCAATACTGACACATGAAACGAAATACCACTGTCTGAAGTATATGCTGAAGTCAACAGAGATTAAATATCCTCATATAGTTAGTTGTTCCTTCATTCTGAGGTATTGCAGTATGAACTGCAATAGTTGACTGAATACTGTTCTACAGTCCATGTGTGGTCAAGTAAAAGGTCTGAACCCTCTGTCTCTAACCACACCCTGGGATCCAGGTGTTCTGGTCATACATTTTGAGATTAAACGCAATACTACAAGGACTACAAGAGATGTTGAATGGTTGAAAAATTCTAGTTCTACTTCAAGCGAATTATCTCAGTCATTGAGTGTACAATGCAGCTCCTTTCACATGTGAGTAGTTACCCCAATGCCATATTCGGTGTGAAAATGACGCAGTATGCTATACAATGTTTAAGATTCTGGTTCACAATTTACAATAGTTCTCTGTCCAACCAGGCAATGTCATACTTCACTGATCATATGCTACTAGTAGTCTCTGCAAGTAACAGGGAAGTTCCAATAGTTCGCCTTGCTGGCCAGGAGCTCGTGGAAAATATTTCTTGTAAAGTTGCAGCGCTTACATGGCATAGCTCAATAACAGGGACTCCATTCGTACTACTGAACAGTACCAATTATACATGGGATCCTGGTGTTCTAAAATTCAAGTTAATATATATTGAATAAAAGACTAATTCACATACCACATCTTCAGATTATATGGATCTATCTTGAGTTTGGTGGTCAAGGTTCTAATCTGATAGTCAGATGATACTACTTGTTTAATTTTTCTCTTCCTTGCCATTTTGGTCGCTTCAGCTTCTTCTTCAGCTTGTTCCAAACCATCAACAGCTTCAAGTGGTCTGACATTAGCAAGGTACACCTACATAAGGCAGAAAAATTAACAATCACACACTACCATACAGACAAAGTACAGGGTAATTGGTTTTCTTCCGAAGCTGGAAAAGAATGGAATACAAAATTGAGGCCATTATTTATTTATTACATATAACACATTGACATACCAGGTTAAATTTATCAGTGGAAATTGGGCCCCAAGAACAGGTGGCCAGTGGTAATTATAAGTCAAGAAAATAAACACGAAACTCTTTGTAGGACACTAGGACGACAGAAAGGATTCTTAACTTAACAGGAAGTAACATCGATAGTGCACTTAGAACTTCTAGGTGAGGAATTCAGTTGTGAATGAAAATTACCTTTGGCTGCACTCTGGTCGAATGATTTGGCACTGATAGACGAGCATCATTATGGCCATTTTCCCGGACGAACAAACAATGATATCAAGAACTACTTGAACACAACCCTCAGCAAGAAGGTGTTGCTGCCCTGCAAGGGAGGAACCATAGCGGCTGCTTGAACCAGCGGCATGTCGTCACGTCGCCCATGCCGGCTCTACCACCTCCGCCTCGGCCGTCGCTCGACCAGCTGGGCCACACGGGTATCTCTTGCCGCCTGCCCGCCTCCATTCATGGGAGCCTCGACGGAGGAGTGATTCCAATCATCGTTGTCCCTACCTAGCCGGACTAAGAGAGGAGGCCTGGGCGAGCGCGCGTCGGCGGCGGCCTGAACCCTAGCTCCAAGGGGATTTTCCCCCTTTGGGATGGAAACGAGGATACCGACGGCTGGGCAAGTGATCGAGCGATTTTTTCGCATCAACTAGTGGACGGACTGGCATGCTAAAAGTTACGATCTACCTAAATTGCCCTCCAACAATATACTGCTGACAAAACCATTCAGCAGTGCACCCCATTACTGCTCGCCAGTCTGGAGCCAATTCCACCAGTACCACTTGTCCTGGGCTGTTGGATCCCGGAATTGGACGGTCCATATTTATCTCACGGTACCAGAAAAGAGCTCACACACTACTAGTCTACTACTGTAGTTAGCCAGCTAGCTAGCTAAGAAAGCATGGATGGACGATGGTCTATCTGGACATGGTAATTGGTTAAACAGGAACGGGGTGGCCATCAGGTCCGGCGAGCGAATGACTGCGTAGTGCTGAACTGAACCATTCCCCCCTTAATTCGCCGCAGCGTTCACCGGCAAATAACCTGCTTCTGTTTTGCATCCCACCACCAGAGCCTCAGATTAGATTCAGATGACAGACTGAATGTGGAGGTGTGGAAACAGGAACGCACCTGATGCTGCCGCGATTCCAGCTGCGATTGTGCTCAGCAGTGTCAAGAGGAACAATGCCATGGCCAGAGCTTTGCCTGCAGGCATCGACGACGCACGCACGCACGCGCTTAAGCACAACACTGCTTCAGCACACAACTGGCCATGATCTTGCGAGACAGGATGGGGAAGAGGAGGAGGAAACTACTCACTCGGCCATGTCATCTTCGTCAAGAACTGCAACGGGACCGACGTCTCGATCCGCAGGAAGCAGTCGTAGCCGAGGACGTCGGCGACGCGCTCGTGCGTGCCGTCGAGGCCCCAGGAGCACGGCGGCACCCGCCGCGCCGCGTCGCCCAGGCACCGCGCGCACCCCGCCGCGCGGTCGGGCGCGCACTGCGCCAGCACGCTCACCGTGGTGGGGCCCCTGGCGACGTCCGGGAACACGCGCACCGTGTTCTTTTTCTTCCTGGTGGCGTTATTACTCGCCAGAGCCACCGCGTCCGTGTCGACCTGCGCGCCCAGGCCTCCCCGCGCCATGGACCGCGTGAGCGCGACGAGCCTCCGCGGGTCGAAGCAGTTGGGGCCTTCTCCCGGGTCCTGGCCGGCGAGGACGACGTCGCGGAAGGCGTCCTCGCGCGCGGAGGAGCTGTTGTTGGCGTTGGAGTAGGCGAGGAAGCAGCCCTCGCTTCTCCAGACGCCGGCGCGGCGGCTCGCGCCGAGGAGACAGCCGGTGAGGTTCTCGGCGGCCGCGGCGAGGCACGCGAGGCAGTCTTTCTCCGGGGAGGCGCCGAGGCAGAGGCCGCGGACGGAGGCGCCGCCGGACTGGAGGGAGGCGAATCCGAGCGGCGCGGCGGCGGCGGGCAGGGCGGCGAGGAGCAGGGGGAGGTATTCTAGGAAGGCGCTTCCGTTTGCGGCGGATGATGGCGGCGGAGGCGGAGGGGCGCAGTCGACCCGAGCGTAGCTGATCGTGACGCCAAGCCCGACGGTTTCGAAGGTACCGCCCAGCAGCTCGACGCCGAGCAAGGCGAGTAAGGCGAAAGCGGCGACGATCGCGCAGGCGCAGGCCGCCGCCATGGACACGTGGCTGTGGAGGAGGAGGAGGAGGAGGAGGGGGGAGACAATGGAGCCTACTGACAATGCCGGTTCCCGGGGACCGATTGAGTGAACTCGCTAGAGCGTTCCCTTTTCTTGGACAAATGCAGACGTGGGGATGAAGCGACGAGCTCGTTCCTTGTCCATGCTACAAGACTGCAAGTCTGCAACCCACGGCGCGTCTCGTCAGCGAGACCTAAAATCGTGTCTGGCGAAAACATTGGTACAGGCTGCGCGGATGGGCACTGAACGGAAAGGCACTCTCACTCTCATCCACGCAACTTCCTTCTTCCAGCTCTTGCATTTCGCCACGATTTATTTTCCTTCGTAAGCCAATTATAAACTCTTTTTGCACTTACTTCCTCCGATCCAAATTAACTTCCTCTCTCTGGGTTTAGAAGTCATACACGTGTACCTAAATGGTCAATTTAAACATTAAAATATAAATTGTAAGTATAAAATTATATCATTAGAAACTTTAGATGTTATATTTTTAAATGATATAATTTTTTTATTATACAACTTATATTTTATAGTGGTTAAATTAACAACCTAAATATATACACATGACTTATAAACTGAAATGTAAGAAGTAATATTCTTTGACATATCTAACAGTAAAACATGATTAAATATATACAAATCTAGAAACATTAATATGGACTGAAGGAAATACATACAAAATTGGTAAGGAGAGAAATGGTCGTGTCTTTGAGAAACAAAATAATGCACCATTGCGAGCTCCCGATGTTTTAGTCTACTATAGCATCTTAATGTGCTCACTTCGGAGCCGTTTTGCTTCTTTTCTCTATATTTTTTGTACCCGAGACTTTTTTTTTGAGATTGAGACTTGTTGTTGGTTGTTTGTTAGTTTATGTCGTTGCAGGTCGTTCTTGTTTTTTTTTTGGTCTTTACCCGTTGTTGTGAACCTTTGATTTCTTGGCTTCTTTCTTCTAAATATAATATATGCAGTTCTCCTGCATGGAAAATTCGGTAACGTGAGATTTGCCCATAAATTCAAACATACACTTTTCCTTTCTGATAGAAACGGATGGTCAGAATGTAACGTTCATAACAGTACTATACTATATAACATGGTGTGATCATTTACGCAAGGAAATTTCTGAGATAACTTGTACAAGAGTATTAAAATTAGTGGCATTCTAACTTGTAGATGATTTGTGTAAGACACCATTAGATTTTGCCCAGATGCACAAATACAAATAAATGTTGATGAAATTACTAACATAATTAAAATGCAATAAGCACTCCAAGAAGGAACAAATATTTGTATATATTTATCTATTAGTCCTATATTGAAGAGAATGGGAGTATAACATGTTGTCCTTTCGTGAAAACGCAAAACCTTGCGTTTTGATAGAAAAGAAGAGCTATGTACAAATATACACAAGCTCGGATGAGCCGACACCACATAGTCAACCCACTAGACCTATGGAACCGTGGGGATCAAGGCACACAGACCAATCGCCCCAGCGGTAGCCGTGTGATGACCCAACATACCACTTCATGTTGTAGTATACTATAGTCATGGACATAACATTCACGGAGTACCATTCCACAGATATTACATCCTCAGAGTGGTACAACAGAAACAAAGCGGGTCCGCATCATACATTATCATTATTACAACCAGAAATTTACATGAGGACTTTAAGATCCTCCTAGGTCCATAGAGGTATCCCGATGACTCAGGGCTAAACTATAATAACTCGGAGAACAGATTAAAAAAGCAACTAAGGTTTATACGAGATTTAATATAGATAGAGGATAGAGATCTATGCTACCGGACTAGATCACTATATATGCTACATCTACACTTCAGATACATCGGTCTCCATTCCATAGATGTTTTCGTAATTGTTCCCTTCGACGCTTCCGGATACTTCTGGTTCTTCATAGCGGAATTCTTCTTGGTCTTCAATTGGATATAGTATTTCCTCTTCCTGACTATTAATGTCTTCAGAATCTAGCAAGGGTTAAGAAGATACATTGAGTACGAGCACACTCAGCAAGTTCACTAAAAAGGAGTGTTTGATGCACTATATCTACAGCCACAGACCATAGATCGTAGGCAATGCAGGTTTTCGTAAATATTTCTTCAAAGGTTGCTTTTATTATGAAAAGCTATGTCCGTCAGCCTTCACAGGTTTACCAGAACTTTCATGGAGTTCCTTTCCTGCAGCGTTCGCAGCTCCTTTCCGGAACAGGGAGTAACAAGTTATAGTTCTTACACTCTGCAGAGGTGCGTCACTTTACCCATGAGAGATCAAATCCTTGATGCACAACCGGGCGAATCTTTCCCGTCCACACTTCCTATGGTGTGGGGCCCAGTAGATGATCCAAGCCAATCACTGTCCTTCTCCACGACCCCGCATACACCGCAATTGTTGTATGCCCAAACTCAAGGTAAACCTTTCCCCGTATAAAACGGCTATACCTTAGTTGGATACACACAACAACCATTAACACTAGTAATCTATCTTTTTTAAGCCCAGATCCACGGTAGACCTTTCCCCATATAAAACGGCTATACCCACGATATGCAACTCACAAATGCCCAGAACAGTGTCCAATGCATGCGGAAGGGAGCCGATCTAGCTGACTTCTCCGTCCCATACCAAATCTCATGGTTAACGCGTAATATACGGCGCAAGAATCACTGACGATATTGGTTGTTAAGTCCTAGATGATATATTCCTGTGCAGTGGTATCCCAAATGCTAGTCTTAATACATTAGCTGATCACCCTGGATTAGTAACCGATACTTCAAGTTAATTATGAAAATAGTGTTTTCAACCTTTTTGAAATGCAGGTGATGACACACAGTTTGCAATTACTTTACAGAAAATAATCAAAGTACATGAGCAAGTGTGAACTTACCTTGATATAGCGAAGTATTGTAGTCGAATGTCTCGACTTGACCCTGGACCTCGGGTTCTACAAAAATATCATCATTGCCCGGTAAGGACAATGTTTAAAGAAGCAATATGCTGTGATGCATAATGCAAAATCCCAAGTAATTCTTCAATCATTACCAGTGAGATATATTTATGATTTATTTAAGACTCCGGTGACCCAGCATACCACTGCATGTGTAGCACACTATAGTTGTTGATATGACATCCACAGAACAACGTTCCGTAAATATCACATCCCTCGGAGTGGTACATCAGAAACATTGCGGGTCCATATTACAAACATACACATATTATTATTACAATACCAGAAGTTCAAGACTTCCAAAAGATTCAACTTACAAACCAAAATATAAGTGTTTCAGTGGAAGTTTCAAATTTAAAACTTAAACTCCAAATTGAGCTCAACAACTTATTGCTATATATTGTTCATGTTGCTCGGCTCAAGTGGCTACTAGAACTATAGTAATTATTCGGACTCTTGGAATTCTCCTCCGTAGACGATGTCATAGTCCTCTCCTTCTATGGCTCCATACAGGTTGGGCTCTTCATAGAACACCTCCTCCTGGCTTTCAGTTGCATACATTGGAGCATCTTTGGGATTCTCAGAGTCTAAGCAAGGGATCAAAGGAAAGGATGAGTAACAACGTTACCCAGCAAGTTCATTATATGCAAGGTAGAAAGTTTGATGCTCTATCTACCACCTCGGACTATCAGTCCTTGGCAATATGCAATTTTTATAAATCTTTCTTCAAAGATTGATTTTATTATAAAAATCTATGACCATCAGCCTTCACAGGTTGACCAGAACTTTCATGGAGTTCCTTTCCTGCCGCGTTCGTAGCTCCTTCCCAGAACAGGGAGTAACAAGTTACAATTTTTACACTCTCTAGAGGTGCGTCACTTTACCCATGAGAGATCAACTTCCTTGTTGCACAACCGCGCGTACTTTCCCGTCCACAATTCCATGATGTGGGGCCCGGTCCGAGCCAATCACTGCCCTCTCCGCGACCTCATATGTCTGCACGATCCTTCAGGTCTGGCTCACCTCCGTTAAGCCCCCTTTTGGGTAGGCTAAAACCCTGATGAGTTCCCGAAGACTCTATGACCTGGTGATGCCCGAAATAGTACCATTTACATGGACTATATCCCTAAACACCATTCATGGATAATCTAGACACCAAAAGTGTGGGGCGTAAGGGTGACCACCCATATGTTGGATCCGCACAAGGAATCACCACGTCATGTTAAGGTCGTCTTGCCTCCATACAAGAGGAAAAGGATACAACTGACTTCTCCGTCCCATTCCAAATCTCATGGTTAACGCATAATATACGGCGCTAGAATCACTGATGTCATGGGTTGTTAATCCCTAATTTTTCATCATTATTGCAATTAGAAACCTAAGTTCTATTTATCCATCATATCATCACTTACGATGATATCTAAGATTTATTATCTTGAGAAAATAACATTTTATTTTTCTATAATATAGATGATAACACACAATTTGCAAATACTTTGATAATGAATCTTCAAAGGACATGAGCAAGTGATGAACTTGCCTTGTGATTGCAAGGTAGTGAAGTCGGATGCTTGCACTGGACCTTGAGCTTCTATGTCTACAAAACCATCATTATTGCCTGGTAAGGACAATATTTAAAGAAGCAAAATGATTATGCAAAGTAATGTAATGCATTATTTATCTTTGTGTGTATTCTCCCCCATTATTTAATTATGAAAATTCTTTTAATAATAAAGAATTTATAAATATTAATTTTTAATATTTATTGAATATTGTATTCTTTTATTTTGTTTCATTTTATTTATTTAATAAATCCTTTAAGAATTATCATTTAAATACCAAAAATTAATATTAAATATTTTTTTAGTATTTTTATAAAATACTAAAATATTAATATGTAATGAAAGTGATTTTTATTTATTTTTATCAACTTTCAATAATTTTATAAAATTCCATAAGGAATATATATTACAAAATTCTTAATAAAATTTATATGTCTAAATTTTTATTTCTAAATTTATTTGGATAGTTTGGATTATTGTGAATCCAAAAATATTTTATTATAATTTTTGGATTTTTATTTTATTTTCTAGAATTTATTTAAATTTAGGGGCATTTTGGTCTTTAATTAATTAATAAAAATTGCCTTTAGGTAAATGGGTTGCCTGTGTTAGTTTATTGGGCCCTTGTGGCCCAATAGGGCAGAGCCAAAATGACACCTCGAAGGGTCCTAGCCCAACCAGCCCAACTCTCTCTGTCTCTCTCTCAATCTCGCCTCTCTTCTTCTCCTTCCCTGACCCCGTGGTCAGCGATGCCACCGCCGGCGATTCACGCCGCCGTGGATCTTCCTGACCGCCGCCGTGATGTATAGGGCGGTTGTCGACCCCGATCCACCCTCCTGTCCAATTCGATTTGGACCTAGAGCCTCCTGTGGCCAGACCGGCTCCATCCTGAACCCTAGGTTTTGGGGTGGCGCTGGTCTGTCGTCGTCGTTGCTCCTGTGTGCTGTGGTGGTGTTCATCGCCTCCCCGCGTGGATGTGGTCGCCGCCTCGGCGTGGTGTTGTTCACACCGCCCCCTTGGGGTGCTCCCCGTGCCACCGTGTTAGTCGACGACCTCTGCTTCCTCTTCTCGCCTACAGCAACATTCATCAGTAAGTTGTTCTTCTTCCCCTTGTGCCCTCTGTGCTAGGCAACCCTATGATATCTATTGATAGTGTATACTCTTGGCTAGTGGTTATGTCCTGATTAGGGTTTGTGTTCTGCTTAGGATTCATATCCCTCTGATGATTGAATATTTGATGATTTGGATCATGTATTGATGATCCCTAAGCATGATGAGTGGTTAATTATTGTACAGTACTACTTATGATTAGCTTTGATGATGCTAGTTCTTTATCAGTTTGGTTCCATTGGTTAATTTTGATCTGGTTCAGATGATAAGGTTACTCTAGAATCATTGCTTGGAGATTCTAGTGGTTTGAGAGCTCACCACTGTCATTACTTGGTTAATGACAGTGATTTTTGTGTGATGCAGTCACTGTATCTGTACTGTTGGCTTAAGAATTCATATATAGTTGAGATCAATTGGTCTCTTACAGTGATGATATGTATATGGATCTATCTGGAAACGATTCCTGTGATTAGTATCGAGAAAATGATTTATAGTGGGCTGTGAAAGTTGGATGCTTAATCTGCTTAGTTTAGAAATTGTTCTTGTGACATCTTTCTAATATGGCACACAAGATTAGGTCCTATTACTTGGCTTGATTTTGTTCAAGCTTAAGATTAGCTTGGCATTATTGATAAGTGGAATCTTATTTCCTTGCATCCCTAGAACCTATGATGTTGGTCTGAGGTTTAGGGACTAGGCCCTTATCTTGTTGTTTCTCATGGATTAGTTCTGGTAGTGATACCAGCTACTGATTCTTGAGTTAAAGTTGGAAAAATGATTGGTTTGCTTATAGCTTAATGTTGGTGCATATAGTTTATGAAATCTGAGGTGCTGCTCCATTAGGAGATGTGCCCAAATTTTATAAGCTATTTGAGAACATTTTGGAATATATATGATTTATTGATGATCACCGGGATCTATGATGCTGGTCTGAGATTCTGGTGGATTTGGTAGAGTTTACTGTTAGCCTTTATATTTCAATTTTCCTCTATGATAGGTTTACCCCACTTGGGTGATCACTGAGAGGTTTAACTTGTAAAACAACACATGCTTTTCTGTTTGATTAAGATGAACAAAATATGTGGATGTTTTATGATACTCACCACACTTGGGTGTTGTTAGGGTTCCAAGTTGTTGATCTTGTGGTTGTGTGGCTAGCTTGATCCGGTGCTCCTCCTGATACTTCCAGCTCCTGGACTTGTCCTTGATCTAGCTCTCCACCTCCTGGTCCTGGTGGCTTGATCTTGTCCTTGCTATCCACCTGATCTACCCCCTCCTTATGTCACCATCTTGGTGAGATGATAAAGGGTTTGGTTGGTGTGATCTGGTTTGGCTTTGCTAAGCTGAGTGTGTTCTTGGTGTGTAAGAATAGGGAAATGGTGTTGGGTGGCTTCCCACGGCTGTGCTGAGTAGTTTTGTGTGTGTGGCCTGTTGATGTTGTGCTGACAACACACACCATGCAGTTTGGTGTGTGTGCTGCCTGTGTGCCTGCTGCACACCATGTGGATATGCTCTGGATATAAAAGTTACTTTTATCTTGTTACACTTACTTGTCTGGTGAAACTTGCCCCTCCTTGCTGTTTATTTGACTTATGGCTTAAAATTATGAAAGATATAGTTCTTTCATATTGGTGAAACTTGCCCCTTAAAGATTACTCAATGATGAAAAAGTGAACAGTGCAACTCACTGTCAATATTGAGAGTAAAACATTTTTTACTCCTTAACTTTCTTTCTTTTAGTTTGTGTTTGTTTTGCAGGTACCAGACTTGAAGATTCAAGACTTTAGTTTAGGTTTCCTTTTTCTTTATAGAATAGTCACTTGTAATCTTTCTTTTATTCTTTTGTAATTTTTATTTTATTCTTTTGTAATAAAGATTGTAATATTACTCAATATATAAAGGTTCTTTTATTTCATTATATATTGTAGAGTTTATTAATGTTTATAAGTTACATTTTGTAACTTATTTATTGAATAAAATTATGGAATGAATATTATTTTTCTTAATTGTGTTCTTTATTTAAAGTTTGAACTACTAATTATTAACTCTTGACTAAATCATAATACTCAAACATAATTCTAAATCCTTTTGAATTATAAATCCAACACTCAAGTTTAAATTCAAATTTCATTTCCCAAAACACACTAATCCACAAAGATCTTATCAATAGTTTATAACAATCATTCTCTAAGACTATACCTAATCTCAAAGAATGAAAGAAACTTTGATCACTTTAGGTTTTTATTTGGCGAAAAATTTACTCATATTTTCATAGATGAATGCATGCAATTTCACAGATTCCTAAATCTACCCTTCGTTGGTTCCTAATTGTTGGGATGTTACAGACTTCCCCCTTAAATTAAACTTCATCCCGAAGTTTGTTGATGTGTACCTGAATAGTTCTGGATAGGATTTTCTTAAATCCTCTTCTTTCTACCAAGTGGCTTCCCTTTCAGGGTGATGTTCCCACTATACCTTGCAGTATTTGATTGCTCTGTTCCTTAACCTTTTCCAGTTTTCTTCCAAAATTTTGCATGGTTTTTCAACATAGGTCAAGTCTGCTTGTAATTCTATCTCTTGGTGTGTGATTGCATCAGCCGGAACTTTCAAACATTTACGAAGTTGTGACACATGGAAAACATTATGCACTTGAGGCAATCTCGAGGGTAACTCTAAAGCATAAGCTATAGTTCTGTTCTGACTCGGTATCTTGAATGGCCTGATATATCTTGGACTCAATTTTCCTTTAACTCCGAACCTCTTAACCCCTTTCATTGGACTTAGTTTCAAATATACCATGTCTCCCACTTATGGATGCCATGATCTTCGACTTTGATCAGCATAACTTTTTTGCCTAATTTGGGCTATTTTCAGTCTATCCTTGATCTTATCAATGATATCTTGTTTTTCCTTGATATAGTCTGGCGCAAATTCCTTGCTGCTTCTAGGCTCATCCCAACATATTGGTAATCTACATTTCCTTCCATACAGAACTTGATATGGAGCCGCCTTCAGACTACTCTAATAGCTATTATTGTAGGAAAATTCTGCCAATGGTAGATGATCTTACCATGTACCTCCAAAATCTAATGCATAAGCTCTTAACATGTCTTCTATTATCTGATTTTTTCTTTCTGTTTGACCTCCTGTCTCTGGATGATAAGTTGTGCTAAAATCTAACTTTGAACCAAGTGCTTCATGTAATTGCTTCCAAAATGCTGAAGTAAACATTGATCCCCTATCAGTTACGGTCTTTTTGGGCACTCCATTCTTACTTACTATCTCTTTGATGTAAACCTCTACTAACTTATCGGCATTATCCTTCTGATTTACCGGAATAAAATATGCAATTTTAGTGAGTCTATCCATAATTACCCATATCATATCCTTCCGTTTAAGTGTCATGGGCAATCCTGTGATGAAGTCCATACCTATTTCCTCCCACTTCCATTCGGGAATTTCCAAAGGTTGTAATGGTCCTGCTGGAATTTGATGTTCAGCCTTCACCCTTTGGCAAGTATGGCATTTTGATACATATTTAGCAATGTCCCTTTTCATGTTATTCCACCAGAATAGTTATTTCAAATCCATATACATCTTAGTACTTCCTGGATGTATAGAATATGGTGTTTCATGTGCTTCTCTGAGTATGACATCTGAATCTCAGTCACATATGGAATACAAAGACGATCTTGGAACCACAAAGACTCATAATCTCCAAGGCGAAAAACTGATTTTTGCCCTTGAGATATCCTCCGAATTTCCTCAGCGATGAAAGGATCTTCTGCTTGATGTCTAAAAATTTTGTGCTTAAGATCACTGTCTTGCTCTGCAACTACCTGCATAGTATCTAAGCCTCCAAGATCCTCTATTATAATGAATTGAAGCTCTAATATTTCCAAGTCCATTTATAACTCTTTTGGTAGCTCCCGATTGCTAGGCTGAATATCTGCACTTTTACGACTTAAAGCATCTGCTACAACATTTGCTTTCCCTGGAGTATAGTTGATTGTTAAATCATAATCATTGATTAGTTCCAACCAACGCTTCTGACTCATATTCAACTCCTTTTGAGTGAAGAAATATTTAAGACTTTTATGGTCAGTGTATAACTCACATCTGGCTCCATAAAGAAAATGCCTCCATCCTTTCAGCGCAAAGACTACTGCTGCTAACTCTAAATCATGAGTTGGATAGTTGACTTCATGTGGTTTCATTTGTCTTGAACCATAAGCAATCACTTTACGATCTTGCACTAACACACAACCCAAACCTTCTTTACATGCATCACAGTATACTGTAAAGTATTTCCCTGTTTCAGGAACTGCTAAGATTGAAGCTGTGGTTAACCTAGTCTTCAACTCCTGAAAACTTGCTTCACACTTCTCGTCCCAATTGAATGGTGTATTATTTCTTAACAATTTGGTCATTGGTCCCGCTATTTTGGATAAACCTTCAATGAATCTCCGATAATAACCAACCATCCCTAAGAAACCTCGAATTTGTTTCACATTGGTTGGTGCATTACATTCTAGTACTGATTGAACTTTGGATGGATTTACAACAATTCCATCTTTACTGATCACATGGCCGAGGAATTCTACCTCATCTAGCCAAAATTCACACTTACTGAACTTAGCATAAAGTTTATGTTCCCGTAGAGTCTGCAATGCTATTCTCAAATGATCATCATGCTCTTCCTTATCCTTGGAATATATCAGAATATCATCAATAAAGACTATGACGAACTTATCCAAATATGGCATGAAGATTTTGTTCATCAGATTCATGAATATTGCTGGTGCATTGGTTAAACCAAATGGTACTACCAGAAACTCATGGTGTCCATATCTTGAGACAAATGCTGTCTTTGGAATATCCTCATGTTTAATTTTTATCTAATGATATCCAGATCTTAGATCAATTTTAGAAAACACTCTGGCTCCTTTCACTTGATCAAACAAATCTTGAATCCTTGGTAAAGGATACTTATTCTTTATGGTAACATTGTTCAGATTTCTGTAGTCTCCACACATCCTTCTTCCACCATCCCTTTTATCCACAAAGATTACGGGCGTTCCCCATGGGGATACACTTTCCTGAATAAATCCTTTTCTAGCTAACTCATCAATTTGCTCTTTGAGTTCTTTTAATTCTTTTGGTCCCATCTTATAGGATGCTTGATCTACTGGTGTGTTGTACCTGGAATTAGGTCAATAGTGAACTCTATTTCCCGGTCTGGTGGCATTCCAGGTAGCTCTGCCGGAAAAACATTTTGAAATTCATTTACTACAGGAATATCTTCCAATTTGACCTCTTTCATTGATTTCAATTGCAAGTCCACCATGATATGACTGTGCTTATCTGCTTGGTAAACTATCCTTGCTCCACTTGGAGTTTTGATTGAGACAGTTTTCTCCTCACAATTTATCTGAGCCCCATGTTCCATCATCCAGTCCATCCCCAGCACTACTGCAATTCCCTTCAAAGGAATCACGTAAAGGTCTGCAAAGTATGTACAACCACAGATCAAGATAACCTAATATTGTTTAATGTGGCGTACAATCAAATTTTCCCTGTCGTAACTACGGTCATAGGGTTTTCTAACGTTGCCCTTCTAATCCCGAACTTATCACAAAATTCTTCAGAAATGAATGAAGTAGTTGCACCAGTATCAAGTAGAACTTTCCCAGGATTGGTAAGGATATTGAGCGTACCTATCACTGCATGCTCCGAATTATCCACCTCCTCTAGGGTCGCACAGTTCAGCTTCCCGGTAGGTCTGTTCCTCTTGACATTGTTGTTCTTTCCATTATTTCCTCCTTTATTGGGCTGTCCATTTCCTCCACTGGCTTGCCTTCCATCTCGAACCGGCCAACCTCCTTGTGGTTTGCTTGGACAATTGGGTTTTATGTGACCTCTCTGACCACAAGCATGGCATACAATTACTGGTTTCGGGCAATCCCTGCTCATATGCCCTGGGAGTTTGGAATTGTGGCATATAATATTCTTTACGTTTGGATTTGCACTCCGATTGGAATTGTTGTTGTTATAGGGCCTATACCTTGGTTTGAATTCCATATTGGGCTTGGGCTTGCTGTAACATCCCTAAATTCATATTCCAAAACTCATTCATAGCATTCTTGCATCATTCATCCATTTAGGGTTTTTCTCAAAATCATTTAGAGACAGAAGTTTGAGCTATGATTTCATGTGTGCAAATTCAACTCAATTGGCCATCACCCTTTGAGATTGGATTGTTTAGGAACTTGATTGCTTGCCTCCATTGTTGGAAAGATTAGGTGTAGCATTTTAACCTAAGTTTCCAATTTAGAAATATTTTCTAAACCCTATTTCAATCATTCACAAACTAGAGACAAGTCTCTGTTTGTTTCAAAACCCAAGCTTGACCAGGCCCTTACAAGGTAACCACTTGGTTAAATGACTGTATTTGAAACCACGTAACCCTGCAAAGATCCCCAATTTTGTTTGAATTCAAAAGGATTTGAATTCATATCAAAATCATTCCGTAAAATAGAATTAGAAAAGAAAAGACTTAAACAAAGGAAAAGGGCGAGCGCCAGAATTTAGCCCAGAAGGAACAGGCCCAACTAGCCCACCCGGCATTCCTTTTCCTCCCAAGACGCTGCTGCGTTCACCGACAGTGCGGACCCACTTCCACCTCGCACTTACCGACAAGCGGGCCTCCACGCCAAAGATCGTCTCCACCCGCACCAGTTCATCCCCAATCAACGCGGCCGTTTCAGTGTTTAATTCGTGGCGTCAATTGAATCAATGGCCGAGTGATTCTCGCTCATGATCAGGCTATATAAACCCCCTCCTCTCTTTTCCCCAACCCCAAGCACGCCGCGCATTGCTCTCTCAACCCCGTCTCCGACGATCGCCGGCAAATTCCGGTGAGCCTAGAGTTTCCCTCGGTCTCGCTTACGCTATCATGTTCAGTGAATCTCTGCACCTTCGACACCTCCATTTACCTTCGCATGACCCATAGCTTCGCCGACGCGTCGACGCCACCGCCACCGTCTCGCACGAACTCGCGAGCTCTAGTGGTAAGTCCGCATCGCCCGAACCTTGTCGTTCACGCCGCATGTTCTCCGTGATCTTCCGCATCTAACCACACCTTCCTTTGGCATCCTAGTGAACAACAACGCCGCCTCCGACCTCGAAAGCGAACCACCGTTGCGATCCAACTCCGTGAGAAATCTATCGCAACCCCGAGCGCCTTGCCGAGCTGATCACACGTCGAGCATCCCCACACTCGCGGTCTCGTGAGCATCTCCCCATCCACCTAGCGATCTGTACCGCCCGCCACCGTCGTCGTCAGCGCCGATAAGCGCCGCCAGATTTTGGTTTGTTGTTTTGGATCGTTGGATCTATATCGTGGCTAGGATAGATCCACTTAACCCCGAGGCGATGCACGCGATCGTAGCGTTCGATCTGTTTAGATCCTGCGGCAGAGCGCGATCCAACCGATGCGCGCCAATCACAAATGACGACGTGGCTAGGTTAGATCTAAAATAGATTTAAAACCGTAAATTTGATCCAAATTCAAATGCTTATAACTTTTGATTGCCACGTTAGATTTTTGCAAACTTTATACCGTTGGATTCAGTGAAACAAGACCTTTCTGAATATCCAATTTGTTTAACAAATAGTAACAATTAAAAAGACTTTATTTGTAGAACAAGTTTAAGGCTATTTTTAGATATAGATTTATTTTGGTAAATTATATTGGTGCCAAATAAGTTTAGTTGGCAAACTTATGACATGTTAAGTTTCTGTAGACATGAGCATACTTGGTAGAATTTTCAAAAATCACCACTTAGTAAATTCTTGCATGCATGCATTCATATTATTTTTGGTTGTATAATTGTGTGTAATTGTATGCTATAATTTCTTGTGTAGATTTTGCTAGTGATTGTGATTGTGAAGAGTTCTACTCTCCCCACTACCAAGGCAAGTGATATTATCATGAATATTTCTAACCTATGTTTTGAACTAGCATTAGATATTTTGTTTGCATGTTATTTTTGTCTAATGCAAAAATTGGGAAATCCTATGTAGTTAGAATAGTAGAATTGCTAAGGAATTTTCCCTATGATAAGTTACCATGCCTTGCTTAGCCTAGCTATATAGAAAAACAAGGGTTGGTGAACTACACTTACTATGATGAAAATATTTCTAAGTCATGAGGCTTATACTTTTCTAATAAAACCACTAAGTCCAATGAACCTCCTGGGTGGAATGGAAAGAATGGGTTATGTTGAGTGGTTGCACAAGGCCATGGACTTGGGTTGTGTATCTCACTTGTGGTAAGCCACCCAGGCACAAAGGGATTTGGAGGCCAAGTGTTGAGAAAGCTTACAGTGCAACCACTTGGCAATATGGGCTCTGCCTTGATCATATAGGTTGCTAGAACTTAGTCATTTGGACAGTTGGTGGTATATGGGATGATAGGTTGGAGCGCGTCCACTTGACTAAGGAAAGGCTTCTGAAAGGTCCTGTCTTGGGAAACCAAGTCCGTGGGAAAGTGCACAACCTCTGCAGATGGAAAACCTAAGTACTTAGCCTTGTCCAAGGCAATGGACACTTTGAGCATCAAGACATGGAAGCTACAAGAATCTCATCACTCCAACTTCTAAGTAAAATTTGTGGGTGAACAAGGGTGAAGGACCCCAATGTCTATTGGTGGTCCCTTGGGAATGTTTTGACAAAGAAAAACTTAGTGATTTCACTAATAGGTAAAACCTATTTTCAAGCAAAGCAAGCCAAGCTACACTTAGCCAAAATGCATGTAGTAATATAGACCACTTATAAATACTAGGGTATCACTTGCCAATACTATTCCAAAGTATTGACCCTCTGTGGCTGTAACTTGTGATGTTGCAGGTTATTCCGATGATGAGTAGGAGTCATGAGTCTACACTCAACATGCTTGCCTGTGGCACATGAAGATAAAGACTTATGTTTATTTACTTATTCCTTAAAACTCTTGTATTAGGCCTACGGCCATGAGTTGTAAAAGACTATGTTATCTCTGGAATGAATGTAATAAACGACCTTTGTTTCTGTGTACTTCATCTTAAACTGTGGATGCTAGCATTGATCCAGGGACTAGCATTGCAATCACAGGGATCCTTTCCTTTATAAAGGAGGGGTCTAACAGATGGTATCAGAGCACTGTGTTGCCTGTAGGATTATGACCCTAGGATTTGAAAACCACTAAGGAAAAAAATTTCAACTACTTCTACACTTGTCTATTCTTCTCGTAAAACTTTTCTAATCTTTTCATTCTCAACTCCATTTGTAGATGAACTCCATCAACGAAGCTGTAAAGAAAGGACCACTCATGACCATGACCTTGGAGTGTGAAACTGAGTTTCCCAATATACTCAAGGACCTCATGGTGGCAATGGAAGCACATGGTGCAGCTGTGTACAAGGGCTTTCCGGTGATGGATGAGGGAGTGGAGTATTGGTGGGTGCAACTTCACTTGTACAAAAACAAGGAAGACAACCACAAAGAAAGAGGATTCTGCATGTACACCAATACTAAAATGCACACCACATTCTTTGAGTCAGCCAGAGATGCAGCTTGGAGGACTATCAAAGAACTAAGTGCCAGAGTCAAGTGCAGAATGCTCAACCTCCAAAAAGACTTAGAGAAAGAGAAGGAACTTACCCAAGAGTTGGAAGCCACCAACCAAGAGTTAAGGGGAGATGTAATAGACTTAGTGATGGAATCATGTGAACAAGATAGGTGGATTGCCTCTAGGAACATTGTGATAGCCACCAGATCCAATGAGATAGGCCTATAAGCACACTTTGTAGTGGACCACCATCTATCACCTTATTTTCCAAAATGATACCTTAAATAAGTTGGACCTTGTTTGTTGTAATGGATTTATGTATGCATGACTTGTGCGATATTTGTGTTCCATGGTTATGTATGAGATGGTTGTTTTGTATTCATCTTAAATAGTGTTGTTCTAACTTTTCAATTTTATAAATAGATGCCTATTGCCATCAGCACTATTGAGGAGTTCCAGGTTACTCGTTTGGACCCGTATCATTGAGCTTACCACTTTGCTCGATCTCCCTCTTCCCACCATCACGGTGTACCCACTCACCAAGTTCGAGAGGAAGGACCTCTGGGGCTTCAAGGTGAACCAGCCAGGACGCCAGACTGAGCCTACCACAGAGGCCATCGTCTTCAAGCTGATGCACGACGACAGGGAGAGAGGCATGGAGGTAGTCATGCAGGACCTGATAGGACGTTTGTTAGGCCGTCACTCCCGACAGGTTAGGGGCACTCACTTCCATGTCTTTGGAAGGCGTGATGTTGATGGAGATTCCATCGATTTTGAGGACGACTCGAGGGACACGGCAGAGCCGATACGTCTCTATCTCCAGGACTTAGAGACTCTCCTCAGGCACGTGGACACAGATAGGACGAACGTCATGCTTGGCAATGACGAACTTCAGGTACAGCTACGCGAGAAGGACAAGCTTTTTGCGCAGCAGGATGAGATGATCAAGGAAATGGAGACAAAGTTCGAGGCCCAGGACCGCAAGTTCAAGAGTCAAGAGAAACGCGTCCAGGATAGGAACAAGAAGATCCGGGACATGACCGAGGAACTTAAGTCCAAGGACTTCGAACTTGAGCAGCAGCAGATGGTTATCGAGAGGCTTCGCTCCCAGAATAGGGCTCTCAAAGCCAAGGTCGATTCCTTGACCACTACGATTGAGGAGAACAAGACCGCGATGGAGAACGCAGGTCTTACTTTCGTCGAGGAGGAGATTGATGCTGATGAGTAGACTTGACTACTTGTTTACCTTTCATATTCATACTTGTTATTGTGAACTTATTATTGGACCATCCGACATGTGGATGGCTTGCCACTTGTGTGTTTTACTTCATGAGCTTGTTATGTGGTTGTTGAACCTTTATTCTTATGTTGCTTCTTATGTGATTGCTTATGATGTATTGTGCATAAAACATCTATGGGTATCTCATTCTTATCTATTTGAACAAACCACAGATGCCTCCCCGTCGCGCAAACCCCAACCCCAACAACATCACCCCAGAAATGCAACAAATGATGAATGCGCAAACACAGCTTATGCAAATGATGACAACATTCATCCAGAACCAGAATAACAACAACAATAACAACAACAACCCCAACAACAACAACAATAACAACAACAACAACAACAACAACAACAACAACAACAACAACAACCCTCCGGGTTTTGATATGCTCACCAGATTTCTGCGTCTGAGGCCAGCAAAGTTTTCGGGAACAACTGATCCCATGGTAGCCAATGACTGGCTACGTTCTGTGAACAAGGACTTAGTGACCGTGGGTTGCACGGATGCTGAAAAAGTCAGTTTGCAAAGACATCTTGGAAGGACCAGCCGCCACATGGTGGGACAACTTCCAAATCACCACTCCTATTGATGAAGTGACTTGGGACATCTTTGAAGATGGCTTTGCATCGCTCATATCTCATCAGAATGATGAGTCCGAAAAGAAGGAGTTTCATAACACGAAGCGGCGCCACCGTAGTGTGGTCGAGTACATAGAAGAGTTCAACAACGGCACGCTATGCACCGGATGAGGTTGATAGATGCCAAGAGAAAGGAAAAGTTCTTGGAGGGTTTGAATGATGAGCTGAACCTACGGTTATGCAGGCATATGTTCCAACTTATCGATCGTTGTGACAAGGCTGCTATTTTGGAAAGTAAAATGAAGCAAGTCGAGAGTAGGAAGAGGAAACACTCCGACAAGCACGGGATCGTCTCACAAACGATCTCACTATGATGACAATGGGCACTCAGATCCCATAAGCATGGGAAATTCAACAAGCACCACAACCACAACCGTCATGACAACAAGCATCACCGCAGCCATGACAATGACAAGTACAAGAACCACAAGAGTGGACATAAGAGCCACCACAGTGGGAATGGTAGTGGAAGTGGAAGTCAGCATGTTAAAAAGGACATCAGTCAAGTTGAGTGCTTCAAGTGCAAGAAACTGGGGCATTATGCTAATGAATGCCCTGAGAAGAAGGTGGAAGGACCTAACAAGCCAAATCCTTTCCAGAAAGGACAGGTTAACCACATCAATGTGGAGGAGGTCTATGAAGAGCCTGATGCCGTTGCTGGTAAGTTCAGACTCAATTCCATTCCAGCATTTGTACTCTTTGACACTGGTGCATCTCATTCATTCATATCAAAGGCATTTGTTGATAGAAATGGGTTTGCATCTGAAAACATTGGGTGTCCAATAAAAGTTAGTTCTCCGGGTGGAGAAATGATAGTGAGTCTTGGATGCCGGGACCTTGTCATAGAGTTTGGAAAACATAAGTTTCTAGTAAGCCTGATAATCCTAGATTCCCAAGGACTAGACGTAATCTTGGGAATGGATTGGATGGCTAAGTATGAAGGAGTATTAGATTGCGCCAATCGTACAGTTGCACTCACACCCCCAGAAGGAAAAAGAATAAAATTCAAGTCCAACTTTGAATCCAAAGGAAGTAAGCTGAATTCTCTTAAGGGGGTTAGCATGGACAGTGTTCCAATTGTGTGTGAGTATCCGAATGTATTTCCGGAAGAATTACCAGGAATGCCACCAGATAGAGATGTGGAGTTTCTGATAGATTTGGTACCAGGTTCTGGACCAATAGCTAAGAGACCGTACAAAATGTCAGTTGATGAACTGAAAGAACTCAAGAAACAGCTAGGAGAACAGTTGCAGAAAGGGTTTATTCAACCAAGTTCTTCATCTTGGGGAGCCCCAGTATTGTTTGTGGAGAAAAAGGATAGAACACAAAGATTGTGTATTGACTACCGTTCTCTCAACGAGGTGACCATCAAGAACAAATATCCTTTGCCAAGAATCAACGACTTGTTTTATCAGTTAGAAGGAGCATGTGTGTTCTCGAAGATTGATCTTCGGTCAGGCTATTTTCAACTCATGATAAGAGAGCAAGACATACCTAAAACAGCATTCACAACAAGGTATGGCTTGTATGAATATACCGTGATGCCTTTTGGCTTAACCAATGCTCCAGCCTACTTCATGAATATGATGAACAAGGTATTCATGGAATTCCTTGACAAGTTTGTGGTCGTTTTCATCGATGACATCTTGGTCTACTCCAAGAGTAAGGAAGAACATGAAAGACACTTACGCTTGATACTTGAAAAGTTAAGAGAGCATAAACTTTATGCCAAATTCAGCAAGTGTGAGTTTTGGTTAGAGGAAGTTGGTTTTCTTGGTCATGTTATGACAAAGGATGGTGTGGCAGTTGATCCTGCTAAGGTTTCAGCTGTGACAGATTGGGAATCACCCAAGAATGTAAAAGAAGTTCGTAGTTTCCTTGGCTTAGCAGGTTACTACAGAAGGTTCATTGAAAATTTCTCGAAAGTTGCTAAGCCAATGACAGAATTGCTAAAGAAGGACAAGAAATTTGCTTGGACTGAAGGTTGCGAAGTCGACTTCAAGAGTTGAAGAAGAGACTTGTGACACCTTCTATGTACGCGGATTTGGAAAAAGATTTCCAAGTATATTGTGATGCGTCTCATCAAGGTTTGGGTGTCGTACTTATGCAAGATGGTAAAGTCGTAGCCTATGCTTCGAGATAACTCAAAACTCATGAAGTAAACTATCCTACTCATGATTTGGAGTTAGCCTCTGTCGTCCATGCACTCAAAACATGGAGACATTACCTTTTGGGTAAGCGGTGTGAAGTGTTCACCGATCATAAGAGCTTGAAGTACATCTTCACCCAGAAAGAAATCAACATGAGGCAAAGGAGATGGCTAGAAATTATCAAGGATTACGACTTAAGTTTGCAATACCACCCCGGTAAAGCAAATGTGGTAGCCGATGCTCTAAGTCGTAAGACGTTTGTAAATGGCCTTACAAAAGGGGAATTGCCAGATGACCTGTGTAAACAATTCAAGGAACTCAGATTAGAGATTATACCAGAAGGACATCTCATGTCCTTAGATGTTCAACCCACTCTATTGGACAAGATCCGAAGTTCGTAGACCGATAAGGAAATTGAAAAGATTAAGGAAAATATAAGTCTAGGGAAAGCCAAGAGTTTCCATATAGACGAACAAGGCACCTTATGGCACGGAAGCGATTTGTGTTCCACAAGATCCGGAGTTGCGGAAACTGATTCTACAAGAGGCTCACAACTCTCCATATTCTATTCACCCGGGAAACACCAAGATGTACATGGACATGAAAGAAAGATTTTGGTGGAACAATCTCAAAAGGGACGTCGCCGAACATATTGCTTTGTGTGATGTGTGTAGCAGAGTCAAAGCGGAGCACCAGAAACCAGCAGGTTTGCTTCAATCACTGCCTATTCCTGAATGGAAGTGGGAAAATATTGGTATGGATTTCATTACCGGATTACTAAGGACCAGGTCAGGGTATGATTCCATATGGGTGGTAGTGGATCGCCTAACTAAAGTGGCTCACTTTATACCCGTGAAGACAACTTATACAAGTGCCAAGTTAGCCAAAATCTACATGAGCAGAATTGTATGCCTTCACGGTGTGCCTAAGAGTATTGTGTCAGATAGAGGAACACAGTTCACTTCACACTTTTGGAGACAGCTTCATGAATCTTTGGGAACGAGGTTGGAATTCAGTACTGCCTTTCATCCCCAAACTGATGGACAAACGGAAAGGACTAATCAAATTCTTGAGGACATGTTGAGGGCATGTGCTTTAGACTATGGAGCAAGTTGGGATGAAAGCTTGCCTTACGCAGAGTTCTCTTACAACAATAGTCATCAAGCTAGTATTGGAATGGCACCATTTGAGTTACTCTACGGAAGGAAATGTACCACCCCATTACTATGGAATGGTGTGGGAGAGAGAAGTTTATTTGGACCTGATCTTATCAAAGACGCCGAAGAGAAAGTCAAACTGGTTAAGGACATATTGAAGATAGCACAGTCCCGATAGAAAAGATACGCGGATTCTAAGCGTAGAGAAGTCACCTACGAAGTTGGGGATAGAGCTTATCTTAGAGTATCACCACTTCGTGGAGTGAAAAGGTTTGGAGTCAAAGGGAAGTTGGCACCAAGATATGTTGGGCCATTCAAGATTCTAAGTCGCAAAGGAGAAGTTGCATATGAAGTTGAATTGCCAGAATCTCTGTCAGCTGTTCATAATGTGTTCCATGTGAGTCAGCTTAAGAAATGTCACCCAGAGATGGAAGAATCTTCTTTGAAGGACACCATACCTTTGGAAGAAGTCCAACTAGAAAGTGATCTCACCTATGAGGAAAAGCCTGTCAAGATTCTAGAGACCACAAAAAGAGTTACCAGGACCAAGACTATCAAGTTTTGTAAAGTGCAATGGAACCATCACTGCGAAGAGGAAGCAACATGGGAAAGAGAAGATGATCTTCGGAAAGACCACCCTCACCTATTTGCTAGCCAAAACGAATCTCGAGGGCGAGATTCATCTTAAGGGGGTTAGATTTGTAACATCCCTAAATTCATATTCCAAAACTCATTCATAGCATTCTTGCATCATTCATCCATTTAGGGTTTTTCTCAAAATCATTTAGAGACAGAAGTTTGAGCTATGATTTCATGTGTGCAAATTCAACTCAATTGGCCATCACCCTTTGAGATTGGATTGTTTAGGAACTTGATTGCTTGCCTCCATTGTTGGAAAGATTAGGTGTAGCATTTTAACCCAAGTTTCCAATTTAGAAATATTTTCTAAACCCTATTTCAATCATTCACAAACTAGAGACAAGTCTCTATTTGTTTCAAAACCCAAGCTTGACCAGGCCCTTACAAGGTAACCACTTGGTTAAATGACTGTATTTGAAACCACAGAACCCTGCAAAGATCCCCAATTTTGTTTGAATTCAAAAGGATTTGAATTCATATCAAAAATCATTCCAGAAAATAGAATTAGAAAAGAAAAAGACTTAAACAAAGGAAAAGGGCCGAGCGCCAGGAATTTAGCCCAGCAGTGGAACAGGCCCAACTAGCCCACATGGGGCATTCCTTTTCCTCCCAAGACGCCTCTTGCGTTCAGCACTGAGCAGACCCCACTTCCACCTCGCGCCGGCGACAAGCGGCCTCCTCCACGCCATCGTCTCCACCCGCACGACCAGTTCATCCCAATCAACGGCCGTTTTCATGTTTTAATTCGCGGCGTCAATTCGAATCAATGGCCGAGTGATTCTCTCTCATGATCAGGCTATATAAACCCCCTCTACCCCTCTCTCTTTTCCCCCAAACCCCAAGCACAGAACGCCCCCAGGCTGCGCGCATTTCTCTCTGCAACCCCGCCGTCTCCGACGACTGCGCCGGCAAATTCCGGTGAGCCTAGAGTTTCCCTCGGTCTCGCGTTTACGCTATCATGTTTAGTGAATCTCTGTGCACCTTCTGACACCCTCCGTTTACCTTCGCATGACCCGTAACGCCGCAGCGTCGCCGCCGTCTCCTGCACGAACTCCGGCGAGCTCTAGTGGTAAGTCCAGACCGCCCCGAACCTTGTCGTTCACGCTCGCATGTTCTCCGTGATCTTCCGCATCTAACCACACCTTTCTTTGGCATCCTAGTGAACAACAACGTCGCCTCCGACCTCGAGCAGAACCACCGTTGCCAGATCCAACTCCGGCGAGAAATCTACCGCAACCCTGAGCGCCCCTTGCCGAGCTGATCACACGTCGAGCATCCCCATACCCTCGCGGTCTCGGTGAGCATCTCCCCCATCCACCTAGCGATCTGTACTCACCGGCGCCGCCACCGTCTGGTCGTCGCCGCCGCGCACAGCCGATAAGCGCCGCCAGATTTTGGTTTGTTGTTTTGGATCGTTGGATCTATATCGTAGCGCTAGAATAGATCCACTTAACCCCGAGGCGGTACGCGATCTGGAGCGTTCGATCTGTTTAGATCCTGCGGAGCGAGCGATCCAACCGGCGATGCAGCGCCAATCACAGCTGACAGCGTGGCTAGGTTAGATCTAAAATAGATTTAAAACCAGAAATTTGATCCAAATTCAAATGCTTATAACTTTTGATTGCCACGTTAGATTTTTGCAAACTTTATACCGTTGGATTCAGTGAAACAAGACCTTTCTGAATATCCAATTTGTTTAACAAATAGTAACAATTAAAAAGAATTTATTTGTAGAACAAGTTTAAGGCTATTTTTAGATATAGATTTATTTTGGTAAATTATATTGGTGCCAAATAAGTTTAGTTGGCAAACTTATGACATGTTAAGTTTCTGTAGACATGAGCATACTTGGTAGAATTTTCAAAAATCACCACTTAGTAAATTCTTGCATGCATGCATTCATATTATTTTTGGTTGTATATAATTGTGTGTAATTGTATGCTATAATTTCTTGTGTAGATTTTGCTAGTGATTGTGATTGTGAAGAGTGCTACTCTCCCCACTACCAAGGCAAGTGATATTATCATGAATATTTCTAACCTATGTTTTGAACTAGCATTAGATATTTTGTTTGCATGTTATTTTTGTCTAATGCAAAAATTGGGAAATCCTATGTAGTTAGAATAGTAGAATTGCTAAGGAATTTTCCCTATGATAAGTTACCATGCCTTGCTTAGCCTAGCTATATAGAAAAACAAGGGTTGGTGAACTACACTTACTATGATGAAAATATTTCTAAGTCATGAGGCTTATACTTTTCTAATAAAACCACTAAGTCCAATGAACCTCCTGGGTGGAATGGAAAGAATGGGTTATGTTGAGTGGTTGCACAAGGCCATGGACTTGGGTTGTGTATCTCACTTGTGGTAATCCACCCAGGCACAAAGGGATTTGGAGGCCAAGTGTTGAGAAAGCTTACAGTGCAACCACTTGGCAATATGGGCTCTGCCTTGATCATATAGGTTGCTAGAACTTAGTCATTTGGACAGTTGGTGGTATATGGGATGATAGGTTGGAGCGCGTCCACTTGACTAAGGAAAGGCTTCTGAAAGGTCCTGTCTTGGGAAACCAAGTCTGGTGGGGAAAGTGCACAACCTCTGCAGATGGAAAACCTAAGTACTTAGCCTTGTCCAAGGCAATGGACACTTTGAGCATCAAGACATGGAAGCTACAAGAATCTCATCACTCCAACTTCTAAGTAAAATTTGTGGGTGAACAAGGGTGAAGGACCCCAATGTCTATTGGTGGTCCCTTGGGAATGTTTTGACAAAGAAAAACTTAGTGATTTCACTAATAGGTAAAACCTATTTTCAAGCAAAGCAAGCCAAGCTACACTTAGCCAAAATGCATGTAGTAATATAGACCACTTATAAATACTAAGGTATCACTTGCCAATACTATTCCAAAGTATTGACCCTCGTGGTCAGAACTTGTGATGTTGCAGGTTATTCCGATGATGAGTAGGAGTCATGAGTCTACACTCAACATGCTTGCCTGTGGCACATGAAGATGAAGACTTATGTTTATTTACTTATTCCTTAAAACTCTTGTATTAGGCCTACGGCCATGAGTTGTAAAAGACTATGTTATCTCTGGAATGAATGTAATAAACGACCTTTGTTTCTGTGTACTTCATCTTAAACTGTGGATGCTAGCATTGATCCAGGGACTAGCATTGCAATCACAGGGATCCTTTCCTTTATAAAGGAGGGGTCTAACACTTGCTTGCTTGTATCCTCTTGGTTTCCTTCTTAGCTCTCTTCCTTCTATCCTCTTGGAAATTCTTGTAGTCATCTTCGAAGGTAATAGCTGCATCCAGCAACTGCTGATAAGTTTGCTTATTAGCCAACCTCAACTGCATCCTCACAAATGGATTTAATCCACATAGGAAACGCTTCTTCCTCTTTTCCTCCGTATTAAATTCTTCCTCGGCATATCGAGATAGTTGACTAAACTCCCGGATATACTTCATAACACTAGTATATCCCTGCTGCAGCTCCTCAAATTCTCTCCGCTTCAACTCCATAACACTCTCCTGAACATGATATTCACGGAATCTTTGTTTAAACTCTTCCCAAGTGTACTCTCTTCCTAGATGTTGCATTTCTAACTGATTCTCCCACCATGGTGTTGCAGGTCTAGTCAGAAGATTAGTTGCATACCTCAATTTATCCTCATCATTGCAACCTACAGTCTTCAACTTTCGTTCTGTATCTGCTAGCCAATCTTCTGCATCCATTGGTTCAGGAGCTGATGCAAAAGGTAACGGCCTTGCATTCTGGAAGTCAGAAAGACTCACTCCTCCACCTTCAGGTGCCCTATGATTTGCTCGTCCCAACAACTCCTCCATGAACTTGTTCTGGGTCTCTTGCATCATTTTCATACACTGCATAAAGTTCTGCTCCATTAATGGCCTCATTGGTGGTGGTAACGTTCCCTGATTTGCTGCATCTGCATCGGCCTTCTCCTTGGCCTCACATTCCATCCGCTGCTGTTCAGATTCTGTCTCTACACCCGTATCCGTGACCCCCTAGTCCTGCACATAAAGCGAATACTCATAATTACATCATGCACATGTGTTCTGAGCTTGAATTTACGGACATAACTAGTCACACAATGAAAATCCAAATGAAATCGAAATATGCATTTCACATATTATACATTACAATATCATAATAATACAAAGTCATTACAACATATACCATATAGGTATAATCATACACTAGCTTATTTATCTATTACCTTATTTTTCGAATTACAATACATGGTACTCGATATCTCTAAATGGTTGCCTACTTCTAGTAGTAACTACGCTCATTATACATGCCTGATGTCCAACCGTGATGACGTGATGTTCGTCACACAGTTTGTGGAACAATGGCCTTCCAGAATGAACATACTCGGTATCTGAAGTGTCAGGACTTGAGTCATTACTCAACCTGAGCGCATTGACTCCCTCCAGCTAAGCTGAAAAGTCTTTAGAAACATATTCAACATTATCTCCTGTTTGCATCTCTTGAGCTTCATTCCTTGAGTCATCAACAGAATACACAGATCCTGCTGGTCCCCAGGTGCTCCTTTGGGCAAGATAGTTAAACACCGGATAATGTATATTCCCTGGGTTTGGAGAAGGTGTTGATGATTCAAACACTCTCTCCTCGGGATCTTCTTCTTCATCCTGATTATTTATGAACATGGCATTTCTACTACTGTTACTAGGGTTAATTCTTGCACCCATCCAACTAGATTGTCCAACATTTCTGTCAGAACCATCTATGGACATCTGGTGTTCATGAGATCCTTCATATGATCCCATCCTCCAACCATCATAATTCTCAATATGAAGTTCTGAATCGGAACCATCCTGTGAACCCTGTGGTACTACATACCTCATATCCACAGTAGGGTCATATATAGGTTCAGGCCTTTGTGAATAAGGATATGGTGTAAAAGATTCAGGATCTATAGGTATATCCTTAAAGATAGGTTTTGCACTACTACTTGCTTCCTTCTCCAACTGGAATGCTAACTGCTTCCTCCTTTTCGGATCAGTTAGATCCTTTAACATCTCATTTTTATCTTCAACAATCACTTGATATGTCTTATAAAAATACGCAACGAGTGTTCGATATCTATCCATAAACTTGGAAGCTAACTTAGGATGCTTCTTAACTAAAGTAAGATGATCCGGTATAGGATCCAAGTCTATAGAATCATGAGGTATCACAGAAAATGTGCTACCTTCTAACTCCTTAGCTTTATGCTCCCGGATATTAGCTATCGCCTCCACAACAGCAACATGATAGACTGCTAATTGACTCCTACCTTCACCTATAGGTAGATCGTGATATAATCCAAGCTCCTCTAGGAGTTGGATACTCACACGATACTTGGATAACATACGACCATCATAATAGGTTATGGTATTCATTGTAATTCTAGTTGGACACCTAAAAATCTTTAAAAGTGGACGAAGTTGGTCTGTGAATGATCCTTGATAATCATCTAGAGTCTCTTCTTTCCTTACCAAAGTTTGTTTTGGAAACTTCGGTGCCATAGTTCTGTATATAAGAAAAATATTTTTTTATTAGTAACAAATAATATATTGCATCATAACAAAGAATTATCGCACTAAAACATATAATGGAATATTCCCATTTGAATACCCATTATATTTATTTTTAGAGAATTCTTTATCGTTGCAAAACACTCCTACAGGTAATACCCTTTACTAGGTTTCCAACCTAAGGTCAAAGCAATTTGCTCTGATACCAACTGCGGTGACCCAACATACCACTGCATGTGTAGTACAGTATAGTCGTTGACATGACATCCACAGAACAACGTTCCGTAAATATCACATCCCTCAGAGTGGTACAACAGAAACATTGCGGGTCCATATTACAAACATACACATATTATTATTATTACAATACCGGAAGTTCAAGACTTCCAAAAGATTCAACTTACAAACCAAAATATAACTGTTTCAGCGGTTTCAAATTTAAAATTTAAACTCCAAATTGAGCTCAACAACTTATTGCTATATATTGTTCATGTTGTTCGGCTCAAGTGGCTACTAGAACTATAGTAATTATTCGGACTCTTGGAACTCTCCTCCGTAGACAATGTCGTAGTCCTCTCCTTCTATGGCTCCATACAGGTTGTTCTCTTCGTATAAGACCTCCTCCTGGATTTCAGTTGCATACATTGGAGTATCTTCGGGATTCTCAGAGTCTAAGCAAGGGATCAAAGGAAAGGATGAGTAACAACGTTACCTAGAAAGTTCATTATATGAAAGGTAGGAAGTTTGATGCTCTATCTACCACCTCAAACTATCAGTCCTTGGCACTATGCAATTTTCGTAAATCTTTCTTCAAAGATTGATTTTATTATGAAAATCTATGACCATCAGCCTTCACAGGTTGACCAGAACTTTCATGGAGTTCCTTTCCTTCCGTGTTCATAGCTCCATCCCGAAACTGGGAGTAACAAGTTACAATTTTTACACTCTGTAGAGGTGCGTCACTTTACCCATGAGAGATCAACTTCCTTGTTGCACAACCGGGCGTACTTTCCCGTCCACAATTCCATGATGTGGGTCCCAGTAGTTGGTCCGAGCCAATCATTTCCCTCTCCGCGACCTCATATGTCTGCACGATCCTTCGGGGCTGGCTTACCTCCATTAAGCCCCCATTTGGGCAGGCTAAAACCCTGATGAGTTCCTGAAGACTCTATGACCTGGTGATGCCCGGAATAGTACCATTTACATGTACTATATCCCTAAACACCATTCATGGATAATCTAGACAACAAAAGTGTGGGGCGTAAGGGTGCCCACCCATATGTTGGATTCGCACAAGGAATCACAATGTCACGTTAAGGTCGTCTTGCCTCCATACAAGAGGAAAAGGATACAGGTGACTTCTCCGTCCCATTCCAAATCTCATGGTTAACGCGTAATACACGGCGCTAGAATCATTGATGTCATGGGTTGTTAATCCCTAATAGTTCATCATTATTGCAATTAGAAACCTATGTTCTATTGCTCCATCATATCATCACTTAGGATGATATCTAAGATTTATTATCTTAAGAAAATAACATTTTCTTTTTCTATAATATAGATGATAACACATAATTTGCAAATACTTTGATAAGGACTCTTCAAAGGACGTGATCAAGTGATGAACTTGCCTTGTGATTGCAAGGTAGTGAAGCCGGATGCTTGCCCTAGACCTTGAGCTTCTATGTCTACAAAACCATCATTATTGTCCGGTAAGGACAATATTTAAAGAAGCAAAATGATTATGCAAAGTAATGTAATGAATTATTTAGCTTTGTGTGTATTCTCCCCCATTATTTAATTATGAAAATTCTTTTAATAATAAAGAATTTATAAATATTGTTTTTTAATATTTATTGAATATTGTATTCTTTTATTTTGTTTCATTTTATTTGCATTTTATTTATTTAATAGTTCCTTTAAGAATTATCATTTAAATACAAAAACTTAATATTAAATATTTGTTTAGTATTTTTATAAAATACTACAATATTAATATATAATGAAAGTGATTTTTATTTATTTTTATCATCTTTCATTAATTTTATAAAATTCCATAAGGAATATATATATTACAAAATTCTTAATAAAATTTATATGTCTAAAATTTTATTTCTAAATTTATTTGGATAGTTTGGATTATTGTGAATCCAAAATTATTTTATTATAATTTTTGGATTTTTATTTTATTTTCTAGAATTTATTTAAATTCAGGGGCACTTTGGTCTTTACTTAATTATTAAAAATTTCCTTTAGGTAAGTGGGATGCCTATGTTGGTTTATTGGGTCCTTGTGGCCCAATAGGGAGAGCCAAAATGACACCTCGAAGGGTCCTGGCCCAACCAGCCCAACTCTCTCTGTCTCTCTCTCGATCTCACCTCTCTTCTTCTCCTCCCCCGACCCCGTGGTCAGCGATGCCACCACCGGCGATTCACACCGCCGTGGACCTTCCTGGCTGCCGCCGTGATGTATAGGGCGGTTATCGACCCCGCTCCACCCTCCTGTCCAATTTGATTTGGACCTGGAGTCCTCCTGTGGCCAGACCGGCTCCATCCTGAACCCAAGGTTTTGGGGTGGCGCTGGTCTGTCGCCGCCGCTGCTCCTGTGTGATGTGGTGGTGTTCCTCGCCTCCCGGCGTGGCTGTGGTCGCCGCCTCGGCGTGGTGTTGGTCGCAGCGCCCCCTTGGGGTGCTCCCCGTGCCACTGTGTTCGTCGACGACCTCTGCTTCCTCTTCTCGCCTACAGCAACATTCATCAGTAAGTTGTTCTTCTTCCCCTTGTTCCCTCTGTGCTAGGCCACCCTATGCTATGTATTGATAGTGGCTACTCTTGGCTAGTGGTTTTGTCCTGATTAGGGTTTGTGTTCTGCTTAGGATTCATATCCCTCTGATGATTGAATATCTGATGATTTGGATCATGTATTGATGATCCCTAAGCATGATGAGTGGTTAATTGTTGTGGAGTAATGCTTATGATTAGCTTTGGTGATGCTAGTGGCTTATCAGTTTGGTTCCATTGGTTAATTTTGATTTGGTTCAGATGATAAGGTTACTCTGGAATCATTGCTTGGAGATTCTAGTGGTTTGAGAGCTCACCACTGTCATTACTTGGTTAATGACAGTGATTTTTGTGTGATGCAGTCACTGTATCTGTACTGTTGGCTTAAGAATTCATATATAGCTGAGATCAATTGGTCTCTTATAGTTCTGTTCTGACTCGGTATCTTGAATGGACCGATATATCTTGGACTCAATTTTCCTTTAACTCCGAACCTTTTAACCCCTTTCATTGGACTTACTTTCAAATATACCATGTCTCCCATTTATGGATGCCATGATCTTCGACTTTGATCATCATAACTTTTCTGCTTAATTTGGGCTATTTTCAGTCTATCCTTGATCTTATCAATGATATCTTGTTTTTCCTTGATATAGTCTGGCGCAAATTCCTTGCTGCTTCTAGGCTCATACCAACATATTGGTGATCTACATTTCCTTCCATACAGAACTTGATATGGAGCTGCCTTCAGACTACTCTAATAGCTATTATTGTAGTAAAGTTCTGCCAATGGTAGATGATCTTCCCATGTACCTCCAAAATCTAATGCACAAGCTCTTAACATGTCTTCTAGTATCTGATTTGTTCTTTTAGTTTGACCTCCTGTCTCTGGATGATAAGCTGTGCTAAAATCTAACTTTGAACCAAGTGCTTCATGTAATTGCTTCCAAAATGCTGAAGTAAACACTGATCCCCTATCAGTTATGATCTTTTTGGCCACTCCATGCTTACTTGCTATCTCTTTGATGTAAACCTCTACTAACTTCTCGGCATTATCCTTCTGATTTACCGGAATAAAATGTGCACTTTTAGTGAGTCTATCCACAATTACCCATATCATATCCTTCCGTTTAGGTGTCATGGGCAATCCTGTGATGAAGTCCATACCTATTTCCTCCCACTTCCATTCGGGAATTTCCAAAGGTTGTAATGGTCCTGTTGGACTTTGATGTTCAGCCTTCACCTTTGGCAAGTATGGCATTCTGATACATATTTAGCAATGTCCCTTTTCATGTTATTCCTCCAGAATAGTTATTTCAAATCCATATACATCTTAGTACTTCCTGGATGTATAGAATATGATGTTTCATGTGCTTCTCTGAGTATGACATCTCGAATCTCAGTCACATCTGGAATACAAATACGATCTTGGAACCACAAAGACTCATAATCTCCAAGGCGAAAAACTGATTTTTGCCCTTGAGATATCCTCTGAATTTCCTCAGCAGTGAAAGGATCTTCTGCTTGATGTCTAAAAATTTCGTGCTTAAGATCACTGTCTTGATCTGCAACTACCTGCATAGTAGCTAATCCTCCAAGATCCTCTGTTCTAATGAATTGAAGCTCTAATCTTTCCAAGTCCATTTGTAACTCTTTTAGTAGCTCCCGATTGCTAGGCTGAATATCTGCACTTTTACGACTTAAATCATCTGCTACAACATTTGCTTTCCCTGGAGTATAGTTGATTGTTAAATCATAATCTTTGATTAGTTCCAACCAACCCTTCTGTCTCATATTTAACTCCTTTTGAGTGAAGAAATATTTAAGACTTTTATGGTCAGTGTATAACTCACATCTGGCTCCATAAAGAAAATGCCTCCATCCTTTCAAATAAAGACTATCACTGCTAACTCTAAATCATGAGTTGGATAGTTGACTTCATGTGGTTTCATTTGTCTTGAACCATAAGCAATCACTTTCCGATCTTGCATTAACACACAACCCAAACCTTCTTTACATGCATCACAGTATACTATAAAGTCTTTCCCTGTTTCAGGAACTGCTAAGATTGGAGCTGTGGTTAACCTAGTCTTCAACTCCTAAAAACTTGCTTCACACTTCTCATCCCAATTGAATGGTGTATTCTTTCTTAACATGTCTTCTATTATCTGATTTTTTCTTTCTGTTTGACCTCCTGTCTCTGGATGATAAGCTGTGCTAAAATCTAACTTTGAACCAAGTGCTTCATGTAATTGCTTCCAAAATGCTGAAGTAAACACTGATCCCCTATCAGTTACGGTCTTTTTGGGCACTCCATTCTTACTTACTATCTCTTTGATGTAAACCTCTACTAACTTCTCGACATTATCCTTATGATTTACCGGAATAAAATATGCACTTTTAGTGAGTCTATCCACAATTACCCATATCATATCCTTCCGTTTAAGTGTCATGGGCAATCCTGTGATGAAGTCCATACCTATTTCCTCCCACTTCCATTCGGGAATTTCCAAAGGTTGTAATGGTCCTGCTGGAATTTTATGTTCAGCCTTCACCCTTTGGCAAGTATGGCATTTTGATACATATTTAGCAATGTCCCTTTTCATGTTATTCCACCAGAATAGTTATTTCAAATCCATATACATCTTAATACTTCCTGGATGTATAGAATATGGTTTTTCATGTGCTTCTCTGAGTATGACATCTGAATCTCAGTCACATATGGAATACAAAGACGATCTTGGAACCACAAAGACTCATAATCTCCAAGGCAAAAAACTGATTTTTACCCTTGAGATATCCTCCGAATTTCCTCAGCGATGAAAGGATCTTCTGCTTGATGTCTAAAAATTTTGTGCTTAAGATCACTGTCTTGCTCTGCAACTACCTGCATAGTATCTAATCCTCCAAGATCCTCTGTTCTAATGAATTGAAGCTCTAATATTTCCAAGTCCATTTATAACTCTTTTAGTAGCTCCCGATTGCTAGGCTGAATATCTGCATTTTTACGACTTAAAGCATCTGCTACAACATTTGCTTTCCCTGGAGTATAGTTGATTGTTAAATCATAATCATTGATTAGTTGCAACCAATGCTTCTGACTCATATTCAACTCCTTTTGAGTGAAGAAAAATTTAAGACTTTTATGGTCAGTGTATAACTCACATCTGGCTCCATACAGAAAATGCCTCCATCCTTTCAGCGCAAAGACTACTGCTGCTAACTCTAAATCATGAGTTGGATAGTTGACTTCATGTGGTTTCATTTGTCTTGAATCATAAGCAATCACTTTCCGATCTTGCGTTAACACACAACCCAAACCTTCTTTACATGCATCACAGTATACTGTAAAGTCTTTCCCTGTTTCAGGAACTGCTAAGATTGGAGCTATGGTTAACCTAGTCTTCAACTCCTGAAAACTTGCTTCACACTTCTCATCCCAATTGAATGGTGTATTCTTTCTTAACATGTCTTCTATTATCTGATTTTTTTCTTTCTGTTTGACCTCCTGCCTCTGGATGATAAGCTGTTCTAAAATCTAACTTTGAACCAAGTGCTTCATGTAATTGCTTCCAAAATGCTGAAGTAAACACTGATCCCCTATCAGTTACGGTCTTTTTGGGCACTCCATTCTTACTTACTATCTCTTTGATGTAAACCTCTACTAACTTCTCGAAATTATCCTTCTGATTTACCGGAATAAAATATGCACGTTTAGTGAGTCTATCCACAATTACCCATATCATATCCTTCCGTTTAAGTGTCATGGGCAATCCTGTGATGAAGTCCATACCTATTTCCTCCCACTTCCATTCGGGAATTTCCAAAGGTTGTAATGGTCCTGCTGGAATTTGATGTTCAGCCTTCACCCTTTGGCAAGTATGGCATTTTGATACATATTTAGCAATGTCCCTTTTCATGTTATTCCACCAGAATAGTTATTTCAAATCCATATACATCTTAATACTTCCTGGATGTATAGAATATGGTGTTTCATGTGCTTCTCTGAGTATGACATCTGAATCTCAGTCACATATGGAATACAAAGACGATCTTGGAACCACAAAGACTCATCATCTCCAAGGCAAAAAACTGATTTTTGTCCTTGAGATATCCTCCGAATTTCCTCAGCGATGAAAGGATCTTCTGCTTGATGTCTAAAAATTTTGTGCTTAAGATCACTGTCTTGCTCTGCAACTACCTGCATAGTATCTAATCCTCCAAGATCCTATATTCTAATGAATTGAAGCTCTAATCTTTCCAAGTCCATTTATAACTCTTTTGGTAGCTCCCGATTGCTAGGCTGAATATCTGCATTTTTACGACTTAAAGCATCTGCTACAACATTTGCTTTCCCTGGAGTATAGTTGATTGTTAAATCATAATCATTGATTAGTTGCAACCAATGCTTCTGACTCATATTCAACTCCTTTTGAGTGAAGAAATATTTAAGACTTTTATGGTCAGTGTATAACTCACATCTGGCTCCATAAAGAAAATGCCTCCATCCTTTCAGCGCAAAGACTACTGTTGCTAACTCTAAATCATGAGTTGGATAGTTGACTTCATGTGGTTTCATTTGTCTTGAACCATAAGCAATCACTTTCCGATCTTGCATTAACACACAACCCAAACCTTCTTTACATGCATCACAGTATACTGTAAAGTCTTTCCCTGTTTCAGGAACTGCTAATATTGGAGCTGTGGTTAACCTAGTCTTCAACTCCTGAAAACTTGCTTCACACTTCTCGTCCCAATTGAATGGTGTATTCTTGCTTAACAATTTGGTCATTGGTCCCGCTATTTTGGAGAAACCTTCAATGAATCTCTAATAATAACCAACCATCCCTAAGAAACCTCGAATTTGTTTCACATTGGTTGGTGCAGTCCATTCTAGTACTGATTGAACTTTGGATGGATTTACAACAATTCCATCTTTACTGATCACATGGCCGAGGAATTCTACCTCATCTAGCCAAAATTCACACTTACTGAACTTAGCATAAAGTTTATGTTCCCTTAGAGACTGCAATGCTATTCTCAAATGATCATCATGCTCTTCCTTATCCTTGGAATATATCAGAATATCATCAATAAAGACTATGACGAACTTATCCAAATATGGCATGAAGATTTTGTTCATCAGATTCATGAATATTGCTGGTGCATTGGTCAAACCAAATGGTACTACCAGAAACTCATGGTGTCCATATCTTGAGACAAATGCTGTCTTTGGAACATCCTCAGGTTTAATTTTGATCTGATGATATCTAGATCTTAGATCAATCTTAGAAAACACTCCGGCTCCTTTCACTTGATCAAACAAATCTTGAATCCTTGGTAAAGGATACTTATTCTTTATGGTAACATTGTTCAGATTTCTGTAGTCTCCACACATCCTTCTTCCACCATCCCTTTTATCCACAAAGATTACGGGCGTTCCCCATGGGGATACACTTTCCTGAATAAATCCTTTTCTAGCTAACTCATCAATTTGCTCTTTGAGTTCTTTTAATTCTTTTGGTCCCATCTTATAGGGTGCTTGATCTACTGGTGTTGTACCTGGAATTAGGTCAATAGTGAACTCTATTTCCCGGTCTGGTGGCATTCCAGGTAGCTCTGCCGGAAAAACATTTCGAAATTCATTTACTACAGGAATGTCTTCCAATTTGACCTCTTTCATTGAGTTCAACTGCAGGTCCACCATGATATGATTGTGCTTATCTGCTTGGTAAACTATCCTTGCTCCACTTGGAGTTTTGATTGAGACAGTTTTCTCCTCACAATTTATCTGAGCCCCATGTTCCATCATCCAGTCCATCCCCAGCACTACTGCAATTCCCTTCAAAGGAATCACGTAAAGGTCTGCAAAGTATGTACAACCACAGATCAAGATAACCTAATATTGTTTAATGTGGCGTACAATCAAATTTTCCCTGCCGTAACTACGGTCATAGGGTTTTCTAACGTTGCCCTTCTAATCCCGAACTTATCACAAAATTCTTCAGAAATGAATGAAGTAGTTGCACCAGTATCAAGTAGAACTTTCCCATGATTGGTAAGGATATTGAGCGTACCTATCACTGCATGCTCCGAATTATCCACCTCCTCTAGGGTCGCACAGTTCAGCTTCCCGGTAGGTCTGTTCCTCTTGACATTGTTGTTCTTGCCATTATTTCCTCCTTTATTGGGCTGTCCATTTCCTCCACTGGCTTGCCTTCCATCTCGAACCGGCCAACCTCCTTGTGGTTTGCTTGGACAATTGGGTTTTATGTGACCTCTCAGACCACAAGCATGGCATACAATTACTAGATTCGGGCAATCCCTGCTCATATGCCCTGGGAGTTTGCAATTGTGGCATATAATATTCTTTACGTTTGGATTTGCACTCCGATTGGAATTGTTGTTGTTATAGGGCCTATACCTTGGTTTGAATTCCAGATTGGGCTTGGGCTTGCTTGCTTGTATCCTCTTGGTTTCCTTCTTAGCTCTCTTCCTTCTATCCTCTTGGACATTCTTGTAGTCATCTTCGAAGGTAATAGCTGCATCCAGCAACTGCTGATAAGTTTTCTTATTAGCCAACCTCAACTGCATCCTCAAAAAATGGATTTAATCCACATAGGAAACGCTTCTTCCTCTTTTCCTCCGTATTAACTTCTTCTTCAGCATATCGAGACAGTTGACTAAACTCCCGGATATACTTCATAACACTAGTATATCCCTGCTGCAGCTCCTCAAATTCTCTCCGCTTCAACTCCATAACACTCTCCTGAACATGATATTCACGGAATCTCTGTTTAAACTCTTCCCAAGTGTACTCTCTTCCTAGATGTTGCATGGCTAACTGATTATCCCACCATGATGTTGCAGGTCTAGTCAGAAGATGAGTTACATACCTCGATTTATGCTCATCATTGCAACCTACAGTCTTCAACTTTCGTTCTGTATCTGCTAGCCAATCTTCTGCATCCATTGGTTCAGGAGCTGATGCAAAAGGTTACGGCCTTGCATTCTGGAAGTCAGAAAGACTCACTCCTCCACCTTCAGGTGCCCTCTGATTTGCTCGTCCCAACAACTCCTCCATGAACTTGTTCTGGGTCTCTTGCATCATTTTCATACACTGCATAAAGTTCTGCTCCATTAACGGCCTCATTGGTGGTGGTGGTAACGTTCCCTGATTTGCTGCATCTGCATCGGCCTTCTCCTTGGCCTCACATTCCATCCGCTGCTGTTCAGATTCTGTCTCTACACCTGTATCCGTGACCCCCTAGTCCTGCACATAAAGCAAATACTCATAATTACATCATGCACATGTGTTCTGAGCTTGAATTTACGCACAGAACTAGTCACACAATGAAAATCCAAATGAAATCGAAATATGCATTTCACATATTATACATTACAATATCATAATAATACAAAGTCATTACAACATATACCATATAGGTATAATCATACACTAGCTTATTTATCTATTACCTTATTTTTCGGATTACAATACGTGGTACTCGATATCTCTAAATGGTTGCCTACTTCTAGTAGTAACTATGCTCATTATACATGCCTGATGTCCAACCGTGATGACGTGACGTTCGTCACACAGTTTGTGGAACAATGGCCTTCCAGAATGAACATACTCGGTATCTGAAGTGTCAGGACTTGAGTCATTACTCAACCTGAGCGCATTGACTCCCTCCAGCTAAGATGAAAAGTCTTCAGAAACATATTCAACATTATCTCCTGTTTGCATCTCTTGAGCTTCATTCCTTGAGTCATCAACAGAATACACAGATCCTGCTGGTCCCCAGGTGCTCCTTTGGGCAAGATATTTAAACACCGGATAATGTATATTCCCTGGGTTTGGAGAAGGTGTTGATGATTCAAACACTCTCTCCTCGGGATCTTCTTCTTCATCCTGATTATTTATGAACATGGCATCTCTACTACTGTTACTAGGGTTAATTCTTGCACCCATCCAACTAGATTGTCCAACATTTCTGTCAGAACCATCTATGGACATCTGGTGTTCATGAGATCCTTCATATGATCCCATCCTCCAACCATCATAATTCTCAATAGGAAGTTCTAAATCGGAACCATCCTATGAACCCTGTGGTACTACATACCTCATATCCACAGTAGGGTCATATATAGGTTCAGGCCTTGGTGAATAAGGATATGGTGTAAAAGATTCAGGATCTATAGGTATATCCTTAAAGATAGGTTTTGCACTACTACTTGCTTCCTTCTCCAACTGGAATGCTAACTGCTTCCTCCTTTTCGGATCAGTTAGATCCTTTAACATCTCATTTTTATCTTCAACAATCACTTGATGTGTCTTATAAAAAGACGCAACGAGTGTTCGATATCTATCCATAAACTTGGAAGCTAACTTAGGATGCTTCTTAACCAAAGTAAGATGATCCGGTACAGGATCCGAGTCTATAGAATCATGAGGTATCACAGAAAATGTGCTACCTTCTAACTCCTTGGCTTTATGCTCCCGGATATTAGCTATCGCCTCCACAACATCAACATGATAGGATGCTAAGTGACTCCTATCTTCACCTATAGGTAGATCGTGATATAATCCAAGCTCCTCTGGGAGTTGGATACTCACCCGATACTTGGATAACATCTAACCATCATAATAAGTTATGGTATTCATTGGAATTCTAGATGGACAAATAAAAATCTTTAAAAGTTGACGAAGTTGGTCTGTGAATGATCCTTGATAATCGTCTAGACTCACTTCTTTCCTTACCAAAGTCTGTTTTGGAAACTTCAGTGCCATAGTTCTGTATATAAGAAAAATATTTTTTTATTAGTAACAAATAATATATTGCATCATAACAAAGAATCATCGCACTAAAACATATAACATAATATTCCCATTTGAATACCCATTATATTTCTTTTTAGAGAATTCTTTATTGTTGCAAAACACTCCTACAGGTAATACCCTTTACTAGGTTTCCAACCTAAGGTCAAAGCAATTTGCTCTGATACCAACTGTGGTGACCCAACATACCACTGCATGTGTAGTACACTATAGTCGTTGACATGACATCCACAGAACAACGTTCCGTAAATATCACATCCCTCAGAGTGGTACAACAGAAACATCACGGGTCCATATTACAAACATACACATATTATTATTATTACAATACCGGAAGTTCAAGACTTCCAAAAAATTCAACTTACAAACCAAAATATAAGTTTTTTAGCGGAAGTTTCAAATTTAAAACTTAAACTCCAAATTGAGCTCAACAACTTATTGCTATATATGGTTCATGTTGCTCGGCTCAAGTGGCTACTAGAACTATAGTAATTATTCGGACTCTTGGAACTCTTGGAACAATTATGTCGCGGTCCTCACCTTCTATGGCTCCATACAGGTTGGGCTCTTCATAGAAGACCTCCTCCTGGCTTTCAGTTGCATACATTGGAGTATCTTCGGGATTCTCAGAGTCTAAGCAAGGGATCAAAGGAAATGATGAGTAATAGCGTTACCCAGCAAGTTCATTATATGCAAGGTAGGAAGTTTGATGCTCTATCTACCACCTTGGACTATCAGTCCTTGGCACTATGCAATTTTCATAAATCTTTCTTCAAAGATTGATTTTATTATGAAAATCTATGACCATCAGCCTTCACAGGTTGACCAGAACTTTCATGGAGTTCCTTTCCTGCCGCGTTCGTAGCTCCTTCCCAGAACAGGGAGTAACAAGTTACAATTTTTACACTCTGTAGAGGTGTGTCACTTTACTCATGATAGATTAACTTCCTTGTTGCACAACCGGGCATACTTTCCCGTCCATAATTCCATGACGTGGGGCCCAATAGTTGATCCAAGCCAATCACTTCCCTCTCCGTGACCTCATTTGTCTGCATGATCCTTCGGGGCTGGCTCACCTCCGTTAAGCCCCCTTTCGGGCAGGCTAAAACCCTGATGAGTTCCCGAAGACTCTATGACCTGGTGATGCGCGGAATAGTACCATTTACATGGACTATATCCCTAAACACCATTCATGGATAATCTAGACACCAAAAGTGTGGGGCGTAAGGGTGCCCACCCATATTTTGGATCTGCACAATGAATCAGAACGTCACGTTAAGGTCGTCTTGCCTCCATACAAGAGGAAAAGGATACAACTGACTTCTCCGTACCATTCCAAATCTCATGGTTAACGCGTAATATACGATGCTAGAATCACTGATGTCATGGGTTGTTAATCCCTAATTGTTCATCATTATTGCAATTAGAAACCTAAGTTCTATTGCTCCATCATATCATCAGTTAGGATGATATCTAAGATTTATTATCTTGAGAAAATAACATTTTTTTCTATAATATCGATGATAACACACAATTTGCAAATACTTTGATAAGGACTCTTCAAAGGACATGAGCAAGTGATGAACTTTCCTTGTGATTGCAAGGTAGTGAATTTGGATGCTTGCACTGGACCTTGAGCTTCTATGTCTACAAAACCATCATTATTGCCCGGTAAGGACAATATTTAAAGAAGCAAAATGATTATGCAAAGTAATGTAATGCATTATTTAGCTTTGTGTGTATTCTCCCCCATTATTTAATTATGAAAATTCTTTTAATAATAAAGAATTTATAAATATTAATTTTTAATATTTATTGAATATTGTATTCTTTTATTTTGTTTCATTTTATTTGCATTTTATTTATTTAATAATTCCTTTAAGAATTATCATTTAAATACCAAAAATTAATATTAAATATTTGTTTAGTATTTTTCTAAAATACTAAAATATTAATATATAATGAAAGTGATTTTTATTTTTTTTTATCATCTTTCAATAATTTTATAAAATTCCATAAGGAATATATATATTACAAAATTCTTAATAAAATTTATATGTCTAAAATTTTATTTCTAAATTTATTTGGATAGTTTGGATTATTATGAATCCAAAATTATTTTATTATAATTTTTGGATTTTTATTTTATATTATAGAATTTATTTAAATTCAGGGGCATTTTGGTCTTTACTTAATTATTAAAAATTGCCTTTAGGTAAATGGGATGCTTGTGTTGGTTTATTGGGTCCTTGTGGCCCAATAGGGAAGAGCCAAAATGACACCTCGAAGGGTCCTGGCCCAACCAGCCCAACTCTCTCTGTCTCTCTATCGATCTCACCTCTCTTCTTGTCCTCCCCCGACCCCGTGGTCAGCGATGCCACCACTGGTGATTCACGCTGCCGTAGACCTTCCTGGCTGCCGCCGTGATGTATAGGGCGGTTGTCGACCCTGCTCCACCCTCCTGTCCAATTCGATTTGGACCTGGAGTCCTCCTGTGGCCAGACCGGCTCCATCCCGAACCCAAGGTTTTGGGGTGGCGCTGGTCTGTCGCCGCCGCTGCTCCTGTGTGATGTGGCGGTGTTCCTCGCCTCCCGGCGTGGTTGTGGTCGCCGCATTGGCGTGGTGTTGGTCGCAGCGCCCCCTTGGGGTGCTCCCCATGACGTCGTGTTCGTCGACGACCTCTGCTTCCTATTCTTGCCCACAACAACATTCATTAGTAAGTTATTCTTCTTCCCCTTGTGCCCTCTGTGCTAGGCCACCCTATGCTATGTATTGATAGTGGCTACTCTTGGCTAGTGGTTATGTCCTGATTAGGGTTTGTGTTCTGATTAGGATTCATATCCCTCTGATGATTGAATATCTGATGATTTGGATCATGTATTGATGATCCCTAAGCATGATGAGTGGTTAATTGCTGTGGAGTACTGCTGATGATTAGCTTTGGTGATGCTAGTGATTTATCAGTTTGGTTCCATTGGTTAATTTTGATCTGGTTCACATGATAAGTTTACTCTAGAATCATTGCTTGGAGATTCTAGTGGTTTGAGAGCTCACCACTGTCATTACTTGGTTAATGACAGTGATTTTTGTGTGATGCAGTCACTGTATCTGTACTGTTGGCTTAAGAATTCATATATAGTTGATATCAATTGGTCTCTTACAATGATGATATGTATCTGGATCTATCTGGTGAAACTTTCCCCTTAAAGATTACTCAATGATGAAAAAGTGAAAAGTGTAACTCACTGTCAATACTGAGAGTAAATCATTTTTTAATCCTTAACTTTCTTTCTTTTAGTTTGTGTTTGTTTTGCAGGTACCAGACTTGAAGATTCAAGACTTTAGTTTAGGTTTCCTTTTTCTTTATAGAATAGTCACTTGTAATTTTTATTTTATTCTTTTCTAATAAAGGTTGTAATATTACTCAATATATAAAGGTTCTTTTATTTCATTATTTATTGTAGAGTTTCTTGATCATGTTTATAAGTTACATTTTGTAACTTATTTATTGAATAAAATTATGGAATGAATATTCTTTTTCTTAATTGTGTTCTTTATTTAAAGTTTGAACTGCTAATTATTAACTCTTGACTAAATCACAATACTCAAACATAATTCTAAATCCTTTTGAATTATAAATCCAACACTCAAGTTTAAATTCAAATTTCATTTCCCAAAGCACAATAATCCATAAAGATCATATCAACAGTTTATAACAATCATTCTCTAAGACTATACCTAATCTCAAAGAATGAAAGAAACTTTGATCACTTTAGGTTTTTATTTGGCGAAAAATTTACTCACATTTTCACAGATGAATGCATGCAATTTCACAGATTCCTAAATCTACCCTTTGTTGGTTCCTAAATGCTGGGATGTTACAGATTTGCTTCAGTTTAAGTTTACTTCATAAGAAAGATAAACATATAAAATATGAAGAGTAACGTACAATTATAATTTAATTCTAAGGTTCCATGATATTATGTAATTATTACAAAATTCATGTTTTAAGTTGTCATGGCTTTAAAGAAATGGTATAGTGTTTCTTTTGAAGTGGCAAAAAGACTAACATTTGAAGAAAATATTATTTATGTTAAGTTACTCAACTTTGAAGATTAATAGGATTGAAGCTATGGTTTTGCAATAAGGTTTAAATGATTTTGAGTCATTATATATCTAGCTTAGGGCATATCAGACCAAAGTAAACTATAAAAAATATAATTGGACTTGAGATATAACATTTGTAGCATTATCAATTATTAGGGTTTTTCCTAAGCATAATAAAAATAAAATCTTATAATTAGGAAACTTTGTTTTAAAGATGTAAATTTAGCATGTGTGATATAACCTGTCAACACCCGGATTTTTAATCCCATATGCCTGTTATGCCACACATCGCAATCCCCGAATTACCATTTTTGCGAGACATAACAGAATTGGATACCACAGTACATCATCCATTACAAACCATACATAAGGTCTTACACAAATAAGGATCTCATGATCCAGTTCTTAATACAACTCAAGCAGCGGAATAACGTAATAATAAAGGTAGCGTAGGCGAAGCTCCATCTTTGGGGTCACATGCAATGCTGACGATGGGAGATGATCCTAGTTGTCGTAACCTTCCTGGGGTCCATCATCCTGGTAATCCTCTTCATAGTCTGGCCACGGGAATAGCCAGGGACAAAGCCATGAGTACTCTTTAAGTACTCGCAAACTAATACTAACAAGTGAAGGGGGTTTTTGTAGCAGGACACTAAGCTCTAGGGTTGTTTTGCAAAAGCCAGACTTACATCTACTAAGTTTAGAAGCAACGAATGCTAGTCAAATTTTATAACACCTAAGTGGGAATTTGTATCTCATGTCACAACTCTGTTGTGGTCAAGTCAAAGTCTCAAGTCATTTCACAAGTCATTTTGAAAACATCTGACGGGGGAATAGTATGGCCACTCCAACTGTCAATAACCGCGGACGCGGCTGTTCGAATAGTTTGACACTCTGCAGAGATTGTACACTTTCACCACAACATTCGATACATCCGTATGCGGATAATCAATCCTAACCTTTCAATTACACACCCTAGTATAAGCACCTCTCCTATGAGTTTGGCCTCCCAACCATGACCAACTTTCATCTTGGGTACTGCACAGGTGGACAATCTTCACAAGGTAGCCTCAGCTCAGACCTTAGCCGTGAGGGAGCCAATACTAAGGTATATAAGTTTCAAGTCAAGCCCTACCCAATTCTCGGGTATTGTGGTTGTACGGTAAAATTGGAATGGTATCGCATCCAGACAACCATCAGTTTTATAAAGGGCTAAGGCTCATGCCTCAACATTTTCATCACCAAAATCATCTGGTGTTCAGAAACACATGTCAAAACATATCAATAGGATGATCCATCATTCCAAGGTTTTCATAACCATTTTTCCACCAAGTATTCCCATCTAAAGTTGATCAAGTTTTATGATTAGCACTATCATCTACAAGTGGGGGTAAGTACTAATGAGGGGTGGTAAACTAGTGGAGTTTTACTAAGTTCAATCTCATGTCTTAGGATGACAAAAGGATTATCTGGCTTAGGCCAAGTTTTATGCTCTTTATGCAACCTTCAATTATCTTTCTAGTATCTACAATTTACTTAAATAAACTCTAGGTAAAAGCCTTGATAAAGAAATAAAGTAGAAAGCTTGCCAGTAAAACTAAGATTGGTTGATCAAGTGGGTATGATCACATATGCTTAAGGCATATGATTGGCATGGTAATAAGTAAGTATTTGCTTGCACAGTAGAGTATCTTGCAAGTGTTAGCTTGCTCAATCAACTAGTAGTATTAGGCTTGCCTTGTGCAGAGCAGTGGTTGAAGTTCTCCTCGGATTCTTCTTCGTAGTATCCTCCTTCCTCCTTGTATCCTTGGTCGATACTAGCGTCTATGAATAAATACGAGGTACACAATCACCAAACAATACTTAACTATTTTCAATCATCACACAAAATGGTCTTATAGATGATCTAGCATCATCACTAACATTACAAGATTAAAGCTTGGTTTAATTTCTTTTATTTTTAGAAAAGTAATTTCTACTCATTGAAAAACTACTTAAGATTTAATATTCTCCAAACCAAACATGGGATCATGTTGAAACATGTCATCACCACATATTTCAGTCCATGGGAATGTGATTTAAAGTGGTATCACAATTTAATAAGGTTTAACCTTTTTATTTTAAATAAAATAAGTGACTAGAAATTCCTATGGGGCATTCTTTTATTACTTGAACGTTATTTCTGTAAGGAAACTCATATGTTTTTATATAATCTGAAAGGTATTATCAATTGTGATTTTTGAGAGTTGGAATCAACTCAAAAGCTATTATGGTTTAAATTTGAAAAATGTTTGAATGTAGAAAAGCTTCTGCCTTGTTATTTTTACCAAGGGTGATCTACAGATCCAAATGATTTAAATCCAACGGGCTTGGATTCGGTATTTCAAGACCTTTCTAACAAAATTGGTTTCACTCAATTTGGTTCACTGAATCGAGCTGGGTTGATTTTTGAAACTAGGTATAGAACTGTGTTTGAATGAAAATGGAAAAATCCAAATTCAAACGAATGGGCTACGCGGGAAACGATACTGGGCCGGCCTGCTAAGCATAGCGCTTACGCGAGCTGGTTAAGTTATTGTCCACACGCGTCAGTGAGACAGGGGTGCGAAGCGGTATGGGGCAACGTGGTGCGTTGGATTAGAAGTAAGGTCAACGGCTGAGGCTCGTCGTCGATGATGAACTAGTCACCGGCGAGCTCGAACCCTAGCGGCGTAGTGGGGGTCGTGGGAGGCTCACCGGGACTCAGGCGAGGGTCGGCGAGGTGGGCGAACGACGAAGTCGATGACGGCGAACCTCCTGGTACCGGCAATGCTCACAGGTGACGAATCGGCGCCCTTCTTCTCCAGAGCGGCTGCTCGGCGCAATTCCAGCGATGTTGCTCGCCTTGCTCCGGACGGGTGGAACGATCGGTGAGAGAGGGAGATGGTGTGAAGAGTTTGAGCGATGGAGGCCTCTATTTATAGTCTCGACGACGAGACCGAACGGAATGGGCAGGCGACGGTGGCGACATGGCTACAGGCTGCTAGAGGCATGGCCGGCGGTGGCGATCAATCGGTGGTCTCCTGGCGATGCTCTATGGCTTTAATGCGCATGTAGGGGCGGTGGAAAATGGTCTGGAACACTCAATGTTCTGGCCAGGCGGGCGTCTTTGACGGCGGTGGTCAGGAGGCATGGGGCGTGACGGGATGTCTGGCGGTCTCCTGGGATGGTGGTGATTGCGTATGCACGCGGCGAGGACGGCACGCGTTCTGTGGGCGTGTGTCGAGAGTGGCACACGAGGCGCGCTCTCGACATGGTCGATGGGTGGCTTGGCATGGTCTGTGCGTGTGGTCCAGGGGCTTGCATCGCTCGTGGCTGGGACAGGGAGTGGCGGTGGGGTGCTAGCTTGCTCCCAGACAATGTTGGCGATGCTAGTGCTGCTTGTAGCTTGCTGTCCACACTGGGGTGACAATGGTGCACTCGGGTTGTTCACCATTGATGACAAAGTCTAGCTTACAGTGGGGCTAGAGCTTAGTTAAGTTTGGCTAGATGATCTACTGAGGCTAGTGTAACCAGAGAGGAACAAGTTAGGCTCAAATCACTGCTCCAAATAGTGTTTGGATTTTATTTGATTTGCATCAGCAAGGTGTTTGATGAAATGGCCGCAAGAACTCAAGTTTTGAATTTTGAAAAGATTTTTGGTGGGTGTTCTAGGCATGTGTTGTTGAGTCTGTGGATGCTTGGGTTTTGAAAGTTGAGCTTGTTTGAGTGGTTTTTGAAAAAGTGGGATCTTCCCATATGATAAAGATTCAATTTTGAACTGTCCTTTAAACTATGCATTCAAATATTTTTGGATGATCACAAGGTGGGCCTTGGTACTTTATTATGAGTACTATCAAGGGGTGTAAAGATCCAAACAAGTTTCTGTTAAGTTTTGAAAGTTAGGGACATCCAAAGTAGGCATGGGAGTTAAATTGGCCAAAATGACCATTCCCTTATTTTGTTTGTTTTGATTTATTTGTCTTTGGGGAAAGTGTGGGGATTGTTTAGATGATGTTTATTTCACCTAAGAATACTTTTACAAGCAAAGAAACACATAAACAAGGCAATTCAAAAGAATCTAAATTGGAATGCATATACACATGCATGCTTTCATATTTTTTATTTAGAAAAGTTTTTGTTAACCCTAATTTTGAAGATTAGAGTTTGATGATCCAAGTTTAGTATTTTTGGGATGTTACAAACCTTCCCCCCTTAAACAAAATCTCGTCCCGGGATTTGAAAAAGGACGAAAAGATTACCTAGGATTTGAAGAGATCGGGAAACTCCGTCCTGATGTGATCTTCACGTTCCGAGGTAGCTTCCTCTTCTGTGTGGTTGCTCCACTGAATCTTGAGAAACTTGATGCTTCGGGTTCGGGTAGTTCGGAAAGCTTCTTCCAAAATACGGATGGGTACTTCGGGATAGGTCAGGTCATCATTGATCTCTATAGTCCGGTGATCAATATTCTTGAATACTCCAGTCTTCTCCAGGACTTCGAGACACTTGCGAAGTAATGAGATATGGAACACATTGTGCACGGCTGACATCTCTTCGGGTAGTTCCAATTGATACGACACTTATCGACGGTTCAGAATTTTGAAAGGTCGGATATATCTGGGGGCTAACTTTCCTTTCAGTTGGAAACGCTACATTCCTTTCAATGGCGACACTTTCAGATATACAAAATCTCCTATGTTGAAGACGAGGTCTCGACTTCTCTTGTCGGCGTAACTCTTCTATCTGGATTGGGCTGTCTTGAGGTGCTCACGAATCTTGTGAACCTTCTCTTCCGCTTCTCGTAGGATGTCAGGTCCAAAAATCTGACTCTCTCCTACTTCCGACTAGTTCAAAGGGGTGCGACACTTTATTCCGTACATGAATTCAAATGGGGCCATTTGCAAACTAGCTTGATAATTGTTGTTGTATGAAAATTCTGCAAACGGCAGACAGTCTTCCCACTTAGATCCATATTCTAACACACATGCTCTCAGCATATCTTCGAGTATTTGATTTACTCGCTCCGTTTGTCCATCGTTCTGAGGGTGATATGCAGTACTGAAATCTAGGCGGGTTACTAAACCTTCTTAGACTTTCTTCTAGAATCTCGAGGTAAACTAAGTTCCTCGATCAGATACGATGTTCTTGGGGACTCCATGCAAACTAATGATTCTAGCGATGTATAACTCCGATAGCTTTGAACTCTGATATGTGGTCTTGACAGGTAAGAAATGGGCGAATTTGGACAATCGGTCAACTATGACCCAGATAGAGTCATTTCCCCTACTAGAAGTAGGCAATCCGGTGATAAAATCCATTCCAACGGAATCCCATTTCCATTCCGAAATCTGCAAGGGTTGCCACAATCCAGCGGGTCTTTGATGTCCTGGCTTGACTCGCCGACATATATCACACTTGGCGATATAGCTTCCGATTTCTCTCTTCATCTTATGCCACCAAAATTGCTCTTTCAAGTCTTGATACATCTTCGTTCCTCCGGGATGGATAGAATAAAGAGTATCATGAGCTTCCTTCAAAATAACTTCTTTCAACTCAGAATCTACTGGTACACAAAGGCGTCCTTTGTACCACAAAACTCCTACTTCGTCTTTGGTGAATCCGGGTTCTTTGCCTGTACCGATACGACATTTGATTCCGTCGATACTAGTATTTCCTTTCTACGCATCTTTGATCTGGCTGATCAAACTGGGCTGAAGTTCGATGCTATCCAAAAATCCTTCACTCACTAATTCTATTCGAAAATCTTCCATCTCCTTGTGCAAGCTTGGTCGCTCCTTCAAGATCATGGAGTTCAAGCGGCACAACAATCTGCTAAGGGCATCGACTACTACGTTGGCTTTACCAGGGTGATAGTGAATGTCCAGATCGTAATCCCTGATTAGATCAATCCATCTTCTCTGCCTCATATTCAGCTCTTTCTGAGTGAATATATACTTCAGGCTCTTGTGATCCGAATAAATCTCACAACGGTTTCCCATCAGGTAATGCCTCCATGTCTTCAGGGATAGAACTACGGCTGCGAGTTCGAGGTCATGGGTTGGGTAATTTTTCTCATGTTGTTTCAGTTGTCGAGATAGATAAGAGATAACTTTGCCTTCTTGCATTAGCACACATCCGAGACCGATCTTGGATGCATCACAATACACGTCAAAGGGCTTTGTGATATCCGGCATGATTAAGATTGGGGCTGAAATAAATCTCCTCTTGAGTTCTTGAAAACTCGCTTCACATTTGTCGGTCCATTCAAACTTCTTGTCCTTCTTCAGCAATTGGGTCATGGGTCTGGCGATACTCGAGAATCCTTCTACGAAGTTGCGGCAATATCCCGCCAATCCGAGAAATGCACGAACTTGGGTTTGAGTGGTTGGGGCTTGCCAATCTTCGACATATTTCACCTTTGCAGGGTCAACGGAAATCCCTCCGGCTGAGACAATGTGGCCGAGGAATCCTACTTCCTGTAACCAGAATTCATATTTGCTAAACTTGGCATACAACTGATGCTCTCTAAGGGTTTCAAGAATGGTCCTTAAGTGTAGCTCATGTTCTTCTTCTGATTTGGAAGAAATTAGAATGTCATCGATGAAAACAATGACAAACTTATCCAGGAAGTCCATAAAAATCTTATTCATGAAATAAGCGGGGGTATTGGTTAATCCAAAAGACATGACAGTATAATCGTATAATCCATATCTGGTGGTAAAGTCAGTCTTTGGAATGTCCTCTGCACGAATCTTGAGTTGATGATCGCCTGTTCTAAGATCAATCTTAGAAAACACTTTGGCACCGGTCAACTGATCAAACAAATCTTCTATATTGGGCAAGCGATACTTTCTTTTGATGGTGACATCATTCAACTTCTGATAATCCGTACACAAACGGTTACCTCCATCTTTCTTGTCCACAAACAAAACAGGTGATCTCCATGGTGACGCACTTGGTTGAATCAAACCAATTTCCAGCATGGCATCCAATTGCTTCTTCAGTTCTTCTAGTTTGGACGGGTTCATACTATAGGGTCTCTGGGCTATGGGTCCTGTTCTGGGGATTATTTCGATGATAAACTCGATATCCCGATCTGGGGGCATACCGGGCAAAACATCTGGAAATACATCGGGGTATTCACAAACTATCCGGACTTGGTCAATGGTAGGTTGGGCTATACTCTTGTTGCACTTGAATTGACGAGGTAAGGTTTCAGATATATGCTCGACTGATATTCCGACGGTACTAGTCATGGTTATGGATTTCTTGGCACAGTCAATCAATCCTTTATGTTTGGACATCCAATCCATTCCTAGTACTACTTCCAAACCTTTAGTTCCGAGTACTATCAGATTAGCATAAAAATATATGCCATGGATTCGGATAGGGACGGCTTTGCAAATTTGCCTAGCTTTGGTGGTTGAACCGGGAATTTGAACGATCATAACATGCTTTAGTTTGGTTGGTTGAATTTTACTAGTGCATGCAAATTCTTCGGTGACAAATGAGTGCGATGCACCAGAATCAAACAACACTCTAACAAGTACTGAATTAACAGAAAACATACCCTGCACGACATCTGGCGCTTCCTGATCTTCTTCAGCATGCATGAGAAAAAGACGGCCGTTGCGGTTGAGCGAATTCCCTGGGGCAAATCTTCTTCCAGGATGAACACGACGCTGCTGCTGAGCTGGGGAATTGGCATTGGGGGCTGCGGCATTCTTCTTGTTGGGGAACTCGTTGGAGTAGTGGCCTTTATTTCCATAGTCATAACAAGTCACTTGCGACTTGTCCTTTGTTGCAACAGGCACAACATTGCTTCCAATCCTCGGGGCAGTGTTGGTGTTGGAGGTAAAATTGTTGTTGTTGAACTTGGGTGGTGCATGGTTGAAATTCCCATAGATTCCGGGGTTTTTGTGATTTCCTCCGGTCCTAGGGTTTCCACTGTTGGGATAGGTCGGACGGTTCATCGGGGGTCTGTTGGTTCTCGGGGCAAATCCTGGAGATGGGTTGGGGCGGTACTTTGGGGTCTGATGGGTTCCTGGTTGATGCATCATGCGACGCTTGCGGTTCTCATTGGCTTGGTTGATCTTTCCTTCCATCCGGATGGCAGAGTCGACCAGGGCTTCATCCGCAAAGGGGATATTGACTAACACAGTATGCATATCATCGTGCAGACGATTCAGGAATCTCTCCTTTTTCTTGGCTTCGGTGTCGATCTCATCCGGGGCATACCTAGCTAATGACAAAAAAAATTCACGGTATTCCACTACGGTCATCCTTCCTTGCTTCAGTTCTCTGAACTCATCTCTCATTCTCTTGATCAAACCCGGTGGCACATGGGTTCTGCTGAACTTGACCTTGAATTCCTCCCAGGTCATCATCTGTCCTCCGGTCATGGCACGAACACTGTTCCACCATGCTCTGGCATCTCCGGCTAGATAATGGGTGGCGAACAGAACTTTCTCGTTGGCTTCCACTCCGGCGACTTCTAGGTTATTTTCCATGGTTTGCAGCCAATCGTCGGCATCTAAGGGCTCTTCTGACTTAGTGAAAACAGGTGGGTTGGTGTTCTGGAAATTCTTGAGTTTAAATCCATGGTTGTCCTGATTTCCTTGGCCTTGGTTGTTGTGGGCTAGCTGAGCTATCTGCTGAAGGGTGGCTAAGTTGGCTTGACATTCGGCTCTTTCAGCTTCGCGGTCAGAAACCAACATTTGCAGGATCTACAACATCGGGTCCGGGGATGAACCACTTCCTCCGCGTGGCATCTGAAGATTGAGATAGATCATGAGAAAAGAGGGAAATTTCTAAGGTTTCGGGACTTTGAATTTTTTTAAAGTTTGACTCAGATTTTCAAGCAACTTGCTTTTTATTCATTCATTCATAGCACACGATACAAACACACACCACAAAACAAGAAAAACAGATGGTTTTAGGAACCATTCTGGAAACTACGATACAGTGGGACCGAATACTACTCACTACGCTAGTGATCAAGTGCTACTACTCCTCGGAGTCGGTGTAGTCGTCATCCTCATCATCATCGTCGTCATTGATGAAGGCGAAATCATCCTCATCGGTGAAGAAGTCCATAGCCTGATCCTCCAGAAAATCATCATCATCGCTGAGATAGGAGTAGGGGTCTCCACGAAGATCCTCTCCTGCATTCTCCCTTTCCTCCAACTGCATGTCTCTCTCGTGGATGGTCTCCTCCAAAGACGAGATACGGTGGCGAAGACGGGAAATGATGCGCTCCTTCTTATCGAGCTGATGGCGGCGAGACTTGCGATCCTTCGCTAGCATGGCGATGGTCTGATCCTTCATCTTGATGATGGCGGACTTGTGGTTGGAGTAGTCACGACAATTGTCCAATTCCTGCTGACGATCGTACATCATTAAGCTAAGGTGGTCCAACTGAGTCTTTAGCTCGTGGTGGTATGGGGCTTCCAGTGGTTGTCCATTATCATCACGCCTTGGGCAAAACTCAAAGCGGGTACCCTTGATCTGATTGATACTCTGCCCACACAGACGGGCAAGAGCTTCCTGCATGGCCCTGGCAAGTCCATCGAGCCAGTTGTTCTCTCTTAAGGTAAACTGAATTCCCTCAGCAGTGGGAGGTTCAATCTTTCCTCGGAGACTTGCAACAATTAGCCACTGCAGATATTCTCCTCCTTGATCATTGGTGCCGAGCTCGAAGAACTCCAAGGCAGACGCTCCAGAAGTTCCGAAAGCTGGTCCAAATCCCTCTCAAAGATAAGGTCTCCTCCATTCCCCAACTGATAAAACTTGCTGTACTTCACGTCCATCTATAAGAATATAGGATGAGTAAGTTAGTAGAGTGATCAAGTGTGTCAAATTTTAGGTATTTTGCAAGAGTTTTTGAGGAACATGAATTTTTATAAAAGAAACAAAGGGATAAGAATGGGAATAAGTTTTTTTAAATATTTGTTTCCTTTGGTTTTGAAACTAAGTTTTTGATTTACACGTCCAGTCTAACTAGGGTCTCCTATGGTCAGGATGGCTCTTATACCAACTTTTCAACACCCGGATTTTTAATCCCATATGCCTGTTATGCCATACATCGCAATCCCAGGATTACCATTTTTGCGAGACATAACAGAATTGGATACCACAGTACATCATCCATTACAAACCATACATAAGGTCTTACACAAATAAGCATCTCATGATCCAGTTCTTAATACAACTCAAGCAGCGGAATAACGTAATAATAAAGGTAGAGTAGGCGAAGCTCCATCTTCGGGGTCACAAGCAATGCTGACGATGGGAGATGATCCTAGTTGTCGTAACCTTCCTGGGTCCATCATCCTGGTACTCCTCTTCATAGTCTGGCCACGGGAATAGCCAGGAACAAAGCCATGAGTACTCTTTAAGTACTCGCAAACTAATACTAACAAGTGAAGGGGGGGTTTTGTAGTAGGACACTAAGCTCTAGGGTTGTTTTGCAAAAGCCAGACTTACATCTACTAAGTTTAGAAGAAATGAATGCTAGTCAAATTTTATAACACCTAAGTGGGAATTTGTATCTCATGTCACAACTCTGTTGTGGTCAAGTCAAAGTCTCAAGTCATTTCACAAGTCATTTTGAAAACATCTGACGGGGGAACAGTATGGCCACTCCAACTGTCCATAACCGCGGACGCGGCTATTCGAATAGTTTAACACTCTGCAGAGATTGTACACTCTTACCACAACATTCGATACATCCGTCAGGAACAAATCCTGAATTTACCATACTCAGTATGCGGATAATCAATCCTAACCTTTCAATTACACGCCCTAGTATCAGCACCTCTCCTGTGAATTTGGCCTCCCAACCATGACCAACTTTCATCTTGGGTACTGCACAGGTGGACAATCTTCACAAGGTAGCCTTAGCTCAGACCTTAGCCGTGAGGGAGCCAATACTAAGGTATATCAGTTTCCAGTCAAGCCCTACCCAATTCTCGGGTATTGTGGTTGTACGTTAAAATTGGAATGCTCTCGCATCCAGACAACCATCAGTTTTATAAAGGGCTAAGGCTCATGACTCAACATTTTCATCACCAAAAGCATCTGGTGTTCGGAAACACATGTCAAAACATCTCAATAGAATGATCCATCATTCCAAGGTTTTCATAACCATTTTTCCACCAAGTATTCCCATCTAAAGTTGATCAAGTTTTATGATTAGCACTATCATCTACAAGTGGGAGTAAGTAATAATGAGGGGTGGTAAACTAGTGGAGTTTTACTAAGTTCAATCTCATGTCTTAGGATGACATAAGGATTATCTGGCTTAGGCCAAGTTTTATGCTCTTTATGCAACCTTCAATTATATTTCTAGTATCTATAATTTACTTAAATAAACTCTAGGTAAAAGCCCTGATAAAGAAATAAAGTAGAAAGCTTGCAAGTAAAACTAAGATTGGTTGATCAAGTGGGTATGATCATGTAGCATCCCAGTTGTCTAACCCCTGTAATGCTACTTGTCTTAATAATAAAATGGGCCACTTCCAACATATAATTGTTGCATCATCATCATATCATGCTCATGTCATCATGTCCCCTTGCATTTGAGCATCATATAAAACCTTTTCTTGTTTGCTTCTTATCTCATGTGCATGATTAATTGTAGTTGCCTCTTGATATTGTATTTGGTTCTTACTAAATTGTTAAATGCCCAAGTTGAGTTGGGGGCATCTCTCTTTTGCCTCCACCACCTTTTCTTTCACCACCTTATAATTCCACCATCCAATAATATGGGCCTGGCCTTTTATTGAGTTTCTCTAGCCCATATTGTTGGTTGGATCCACTCATAATCTTTTGCTTGGCCTTTGCCCACTTTTTGGGAATGCAAGGATTAAAGCCACATGGAATCATGTTGTTTTCACAATATAACCACTTGGCATTAATTGTCTTGCATGGGCCATGCAAGTACCCCTTTTTCCTAGTTTTGGTTTTTGTTGGATTCTAAATGGATCCTTCTACCTTGCTTCATTTTGTTTGGTTAGTTCAAGACCCTAGCCCTCTTCCCCTTCTTGGTCCTTGCTTGGTTTGTTGGAATCATGCATGGGCCAAATAAAAACCACCCCATCATCTTAGGCACCTCTTCCTATCCTTTTCCTTTCTCTTTCCTTGATCATGTGTATTGCAATTGAAGCATGCATGATCTAGAATAAGTACCTCCATCTCTTTTCTTACCCCTCTTAGCAAGCTTTGAATCTTCCCATGCCATCTCTCTTTTATCCTAAACCAAAACCCTATTTTACCATTAACCTAAACTAAACCCTAAACTACTCCTTCCTCTAACAAAACCCAAACAACATCTCTCTCTCTCTTCTTTTCTATCCTAAACTAAACCCTAATTTACTTATACTCTAAAATAATCCCTACCTCTACTTCTTTCCTAAACAAAACCCTAGCACTACCTCCTTGCTATCTAGCATGCCCATGTTCCTCTCACCCTATCCACCCTACCATGCGCCTACCCAGACCCCCTGCCCACGACCATGCCCCATCCCTCCTAGCCCTAGCCCGAGTGGCCCTTCCTCTTATCTCCTCTCTGCCTTGCCCTGCCCACGCTCCCAAGACCCACACTGCTTCTGGCCCACGAGCTGCCCAGGGCCACCGCCCTCACCCCTCCTAGTGCCCGCCTTTCCACAGCCACGACGATCACGTGAGGGAGGCGAAAGGTGGCACCCTGCCAGCCCTCCCCCCCACGCAACCACCTGCCCTCTCCTTATTATCCACCTCACCCCTTCTCCGACCTCCCAGATCCGCCCAAGGCCCTGCAGCTCCCCGCCACCTTTTTGCCCTCGGCGCCCGCCACCCCTGCCTGCCCCTGTTGTTCTAGCAGTGCAGGTGGAGTCGCAAGGCGTCGAGGAAGATCAGGCGTCTGCGTCGCCACCGTGCAACCGCGAGGAGGAGCAGGCCAGACGTCGCCAGGGAACCTGTCGCGCCCGGAAACCCTAGATCGACGGGCGCCCGGCCTCGGTGGATCGCTACCACCCTGAGCTCGGCCACGCCAACCGCGCGGTGAGCCCACGACCCTTCTAGACAACCTCCCTTCTCGGTTGCTTCTGGTTGCTCGATCCTTTCGTCGAACGCTCTCGGGCAGCCGGCGGCGTGACCCTGCTAACCCCGAGACGGCGGCCCTATCTAGCGTGCCCCTCTCTAGCATCTACCCAGCTAGCCGGTGGCAACGCGTCACATGAGCCCCAGACCCGAGTTCGAGCCCGCTGCGCCGCGCCACGCCTTGCGTCGATGCTTCAGCGTGAGAAGATCCACGGTCGCGCATGTTGTTTCGTAAACCCCTCTTTTCTTTGCATCCGCATGATCCTCGAGGCCCCACCCGGCGTCCGTGGGGATCTTGCAAAAGCTCCTCAAGAAGCGTGATCCAACCGCAGTCCTCCCGGTGGCAGCGTGTGTGTTTATAAATTGCCCCTGTCCTTTTGGATCACCAACCCGATCCAGCGGGCCGTTGTCGGCGTCGGTGAAAGTTTTCTAAAGAGACACATTGTTTGGTTCATTTAACCCGGTCCCTGAGCCTCAGCCACTGTCGCGTGGTAGCGCGAGACACCCCACCCAATTGGCTCAGGAGTGAGTAGATTGGTAGAAAACGTTTCAGACTGTTTTAATAATTCAAACTTATTTCAAATAAATTCAAATTCAAATTCTGTTCAGATTTTTAATAACTTTGCCATGCTTTATCCAAATTAGACAAATAATATATGTTTGGATATCAGCAAGAAGAGAGGAATTCAAATATGCCATCTGTTTTGTATTTTGCTCAAGTAAAATTCCAAGTTCATGTTAATTACATCAAAGGCCACTGGATTTTCCAACAATTAATAACTTTAGTTTTACAAATCCAAATTTAGCAAATGAGTAGTCCAAATTGATCAGCTCGACGAGACCTTTCTGTTTATGCTATCCATGACTTCAATTGCAGCATGCATCATATAACTATATCTTGAATAACAACTGTTATGGCAACAAATGTGGTTCTAAAACCCACTAAATGTTATATTCTTGTTCCCCACACCTCAACTATGCCATGCTACTTTACTTGCCATGTAAAATGTGCATCATTCATCATGGCATGATTGTTTGCTTGACGCATCTTATTCATATGCTTGTGCTCTATATTCATGTTGGCCTTGTTTGTTTGGTTTTTTCTCGGATAGACCTTTGGTGGGTGTATCAAGAGAACCGTGAGCACTACCCAAGATCCCTTGCTTCAACAGAGATACCAGGCAAGCACTACCACATGCTTGCATACATACAGTACCTATTGCCTCTATCTTATTCTTGCATCATTGAGTCGCGATTGCATTTAAAAAGAATCCCAAGTATGCATAGCCTTTACTTTTAAACCCCACCAAGCTTGTATCCTCCATCCCATAAGCCACTACTATAGGAGTTGTTTGGGCCATGCGAGTCGTAGAACAGCATGTGTAGGGTTTGTGAGAGTCTGATGAATAACGAGGTACTTAAACAACTTAACCTGAGTAGTTCTGGGATAACTAAAGAAAGTGGCACCGGTGAGCAATATCTGCTATTTGGTTTTTCCTGCTCACTTGTGTCCTGAAGACCCCGAGTACTTGATTCCTGTTCCTTGTTTTATCGCGCTATCCACATCCGGAGGTATATGGGACCCCCGAGCCGAGCTTGATTCCGTCTTATTTCTTGGGGCCACAAACTAGTTTGAGGTGTTTTACTATCCTGTACTTATGCCATGTTTACCGCTTTATTTACGACAGCGAGGTGCACACTGCATCGTTTAGGATCATGGCACGATTCCGGTGTCGACAAGCCCAGCCACACTTTCGGGTTCCCATGCTTCACAGTCCCCCATAACCTTGAGCCCGTCTTGCTTACTCCGCTATGGATTCTACTTAAGGGTGGCCTCAAATATTTCTGAATCTTGTGATTGTTCACCGTGAAAGCCTCGTTGGGTTTTGATTTGGTTTTTCCGAGGTTGATCGAGCGTGTGTTGCTATTGGTGCACCCCGCCGGTAAAACTTTCAAAGCCGTGTCCATGGATATGGACGACTTGGAGCACAGTTTCTTGATCATAGACAAGCATAACTAAAGTACCGCCTTAATTTGACTAAGTAATTTGACTAGTAAATAGAGCAATACTCATGGAATGGTTAATAAAATTTGCCAACGGATGGGGGTTGTTCGTCCGCTTCCTTGTTGGTAAGCAGGGGGGAGGATGGATGGGATGAGATTACCATTATAACTGTACTTAATTCACGGACATCCGCTCATCATTGGTTAGGCGGATGGTTAGCATTTATCTCAGAATTGCTAGGGTTTACCTTTTTGCTGCAATTCGTCACCCAGGTTGTGTCCCTTTAGAGGCATTAAGACTTGCCGAGTACCTTAGGGTCTCACACGATAAATTCTTGATTCAGATGAGCAGTACCTTCTCGTGACGGATCTTTGGGTGGAAGAAGCCGATGAAGTGGGCAACGATCGTATGGTGTAGAGATTCCGGAACGGGATCCGTGAGACCTGTAGTTGGGATGTGCTTATTTTCTCCGGCATCTTATGCCTATTTGCTTCTTATCCGTACTCGGATCTTGTTTGCCGCCCGCATGATACTCGATGTGTGTTGTATGAGGAGTTATCCTAAATTATAGATGTATCTAGGTCATTTGAATCTTGCCGTATGGCGTTGGTATATTTCCTTTCTTTCTAGATGGTGTGGCTCGATGTACTCTTGTATGGTGGCTTGACATACCCACTTGTGTAATGAGTTGATCCTTCGCCGCCGACCACGCCTGACAGTCCCGTTGAGAGGTTAGCGGTTGGGACGTCTGAAAGGACTACCAGTGAGTGGCTTTTGGGGCCCCGCCGTACTATTTCAACCTCTATCTCTCATCCAGGCTTGTATCTAGGAGCGTAGTTCACCGAGGTAGTTACAGATCACATATGCTTAAGGCATATGACTGGCATGGTAACAAGTAAGTATTTGCTTGCTCAATCAACTAGTAGTATTAGGCTTGCCTTGTGTAGAGCAGTGGTTGAAGTTCTCCTCGGCTTCTTCTTCGTAGTATCCTCCTTCCTCCTCGTATCCTTGGTTGGTACTAGCGTCTATGAATAAATACGAGGTACACAATCACCAAACAATACTTAACTATTTTCAATCATCACACAAAAGGGTCCTATAGATGATCTAGCATCGTCACTAACATTACAAGATTAAAGCTTGGTTTAATTTCTTTTATTTTTAGAAAAGTAATTTCTACTCATTGAAAAACTACTTAAGATTTAATATTCTCCAAACCAAACATGGGATCATGTTGACACATGTCATCACCACATATTTTAGTCCATGGGAATGTGATTTAAAGTGGTGTCACAATTTAATAAGGTTTAACCTTTTTATTTTAAATAAAATAAGTGACTAGAAATGCCTATGGGGCATTCTTTTATTACTTGAACGTTATTTCTGTAAGGAAACTCATATGTTTTTGTATAATCTGAAAGGTATGATCAATTGTGATTTTTGAGAGTTGGACTCAACTCAAAAGCTATTATGGTTTAAATTTGAAAAATGTTTGAATGCAGAAAAGCTTCTAGCTTGTTATTTTTACCAAGGGTGATCTACAGATCCAAATGATTTAAATCCAACGGGCTTGGATTCAGTATTTCAAGACCTTTCTAACAAAATTGGTTTCACTCAATTTGGTTCACTGAATCGAGCTGGGTTGATTTTTGAAACTAGGTATAGAACTGTGTTTGAATGAAAATGGAAAAATCCAAATTCAAACGAATGGGCTGTGAACGAAGCGATCTTGGGCGGCTGCTAAGCCTTGGCGCTTCTGGCTGGATAAGTTGTTGTCCCCACACGTCAGTGAGACAGGGGTGCGAAGTAGTATGGGGCAACGTGGTGCGTTGGATTAGAAGTAAGATCAACGGCCGAGGGTCGTCGTCGATGATGAACTAGTCACCGGCGAGCTCGAACCCTAGCGGCGCAGTGGGGGTCATGGGAGGCTCACCGAGGCTCAGGCGAGGGTCGTCTAGGCGGGCGAACGACAAAGTCGACGACCGCGAACCTCCTGGTACCGGCAGCTGCTCCTGGGGTGGACGAAATCGACGACACCCTTCTTCTCCAGAGGCGGCCTGCTCTGGCGCAATTCCGGCGATGCGCTGCTCGCCTTGCTCCAGGAACAGGGTTGAACGATCAGTGAGGAGAGGGGAGTGAGATGGTGTGAAGAGTTTGAGCGGGGGAAGCCTCTATTTATAGTCTCGACGACGAGACCTAACGGAATGGGCAGGCGACGGTGGCGACATGGCTATGGGCTGCTAGAGGCATGGCCGACAGTGGCGATCGATCAGTGGTCTCCTGGCAATGCTCTTTGGCTTTAATGCGCGTGTAGGGGCGGTGGCAAACTGTCTGGAACGCTCGACATTCTGCACGGCAGAGGCGGCGTCTTCGACGGCGGCGGCGGTGGTATGTGAGGCATGGGGCGTGACGGGATGTCGCGGTCTCTGGGGCGGTGGTGATCGCGTATGCACACGGCGAAGTGCGCTGATGCGTAGGCGTGTCGAGTGGCGACGAGGCGCGCTCGGCATGGTTCTGGGTGGCTTGGCATGGTACGTGCGTGGTCGAGGCTTGCATCGCCATGGTGGCGAGGAGTGGCAGTGGGGTGCTAGCTTGCTCCCAGACAAGGTTGGCGAGGCTAGTGCTGCTTGTAGCTTGTTGTCCACACTGGGGTGACAATGGTGCACTCGGGTTGTTCACCATTGATGACAAAGGGTATCTTACAGTGGGGCTAGAGCTTAGTTAAGTTTGTCTAGATGATCTACCGAGGCTAGTGTAACCAGAGAGGAACAAGTTAGGCTCAAATCACTGCTCCAAATAGTGTTTGGATTTTATTTGATTTGCATCAGCAGGGTGTTTGATGAAATGGCCGCAAGAACTCGAGTTTTGAATTTTGAAAAGATTTTTGGTGGGTGTGCTAGGCATGTGTTGGTGAGTCTGTGGATTCTTGGGTTTTGAAAGTTGAGCTTGTTTGAGTGGTTTTTGAAAAAGTGGGATCTTTCCATATGATAAAGATTCAATTTTGAATTGTCCTTTAAACTATGCATTCAAATGTTTTTGGATGATCACAAGGTGGGCCTTGGTACTTTGTTATGAGTACTATTAAGGGGTGTAAAGATCCAAACAAGTTTCTGTTAAGTTTTGAAAGTTAGGGACAACCAAAGTAGGCATGGGAGTTAAATTGGCCAAAATGACCATTCCCTTATTTTGTTTGTTTTGATTTATTTGTCGTTGGGGAAAGTGTGGGGATTGTTTAGATGATGTTTATATCACCTAAGAATCCTTTTACAAGGAAAGAAACACATAAACAAGGAAATTCAAAAGAATCGAAATTGGAGTGCATATACACATGCATATTTTTATTTAGAAAAGTTTTTGTTAACCCTAATTTTGAAGATTAGAGTTTGATGATCCAAGTTTAGTATTTTTGGGATGTTACATTTAAAGATCACACTTTGAGATTTTTATTTATAAATAAAAATAGATGGATTTTATTATAATTTATTTAGTAAATTTCAAGTTTGATAAATATGATTATTTATTGAATTGTTAATGATTTGCAAAGGATAACTTTGTAAATCCTTGACTTATAGTTAGTTAAGGATTTTAAAAGAATATTATAAAGTTAATTGCTTACACCTATATTTTATATTAAATTATAATTATGGTTTAGACTACTTAGAGTCAAAGGATTATGTTTTAAATAAGATCATTTCTTACTTAGGAAAGAGTTTTAAATAATTAACAAAGTAGCTATATTGTTTTAATACTTTAGATAATTGAAGTTATATGATTTAGGAACTTTAAAATGTTTTTATAATAATATACTTAGTATTTTTCTAGTAAATATACTTGTTTTAAATCTTAAAAATGAATTTTATTTATTTTTAGGTATTATCTTTATTTTTTTATAAAATTTCTTAATTATTTAATATCTTTAAATATTTGTTTTATATTTTAATTGTAAAATTTTTAAGTTAGTATTTTTATGAGATGAGAGATTTCTTTCTATTCCTAAAAATGATTTTTATTTATTTTTAGGATTTTTCTAAACTTATTAAATTTCATTTGGATGTTTAAGGGTGTTAATATTTATTTGTATTTTATTAAACTTAAATAAATATGATTATATTTTTCTTAAGTGAATATTAATTTAATAAACACTTGGATGTATTAATATATTTTTAGGATTTTTCTACATTTTTTCTAGAGCTTAAAATGGGTAGAAGTTTTTTTTATAATTTGAATTTTTGTTATTATATAAATTGGGCCTAGTTCTTGGGCCCATCTAGCCCAATACCCAGCCCAGTCCACCTAGTTCGACTAAGCCACAAAGCCCAACTGACTAAGTCGGTCAACTCGATCTATTCGGCCCCTCTTCCCCTTGCACGTGAGCTTGATTCTTTCCTTCCCCCTCTCTGGCGACGCAGTGTAGCCGCCGTCGCCGCGCAACTATGGCCGGCTCCGGTCTCCTTGGCCGCCGCCATTGGTCGCCCTCGACGCTCTCCCCTCTACTACTCCTTTCTATCCAATTCGATCTGTGATACAAACCCTCTTTCGCTCGTCCCCGTTACACTCATGTGGCTCGGGTTTCGGCCTTCATCTCCGGTGTGCTCCGGTGACTTCTGGATGGTGATGGTGGCGAAGTGGTGGTGCGGTTAAGGTGGTTTGCTGATGAATAGGTTGCTGGCACCGCCGCTTCTATGCGCATGTATCCACTGGTGCGGCTTGGTGCGGGTTGAGTACTACGGTGCTCCTCGTGCCATCGCGCCGTGGTCACAAGTGATGGCCTGAACTGCTTCCTATTCTCGACTTAAGCGAGGACCCTCAGCTGTGTCAACCCCTCTACTCTCACATTCTTAGAGTCTCTATGTTCCTCCTAGAGATCAAGTCCTAATTTGTTCAAGTAGTGGCTCAATGATGTTCATGTTATGATCTTTATGGGGTTACTGATATTGGCCTGGTAATTATTCATGGCTAAAATAAATTATATACTGCAACCTGTTGTTGCCAGATTCATTGATGAAGGAGGACTGTATGGAAATATTGGAATTGCTAACTGCTAGTTGATTTTAGATTCCAAAGATTCCATTTGGCTTCAGTTACAGTAATTTGGGTAACTAAAATGTAAATGGACATGCTTTGGTTCCTTTTGTAGTGATAAAAACATGGGAATGATTTAAAGTTGTGCTTATGGTTTAAGATGGCCAATATTGAGATGGGTTCATTTGATAACTTTCTACCTAAAGATGAGTTGTTATTGTAGATCTCCTATCAATAAGATAGTGATGTTTTTAAATGGTTTCTGGCCCTAGAAACAAGGGAAATAATGTTGGAATATTACTTGTGATCAAGCATAATCTTGTTGGATTGTGAAATGTCTTTCACTTGTCATTATAGAATGTCCAATGAAAAGATTCCTAGTAAGATTTTTCTAGGAAGATGATTTAACTTAACTACTGGTGATTTCCAGATAGAAAATGATATATTTGGGCTTTTGTGTAAGATATACATGGAAATCTGAACCTATGGTTCAGAAATGATCATATCCCCCTATGGAGTAGATTTGTATTACTTCAAACTGATTCCTAGTTTAAGAACTAGGAATATGATTTGAAACAGTTTCCTTTGCTTGCAAATGAGTTCATATTATGTTAAATTGGCGAGGCTTAAATAAAGTAAGAGATTAATAGCTCTGATGTACTAAGTTGCTATTGTGGGGACTATTTTGAGTGTGCACAATAGAATTCCTTAATAGCATGAGTTGTTGTTTAGTTTTAGCCAATGATGCCAAGTCTGAGGCTTTACTTGTGTTGCACATGATCACATATCATTGTTGCCTTGCAACTGATTTGGCTAATGTCTAACTATTGTCATTAAGGCAGTATCTTATGATTCCTAGATGTATTTATCTAGGAAAATGATTATATGGTGCTATACTCTTGTGTTGGGTGGATTCACTAGTGAGATGCCACTGTGATGCCTCCATTAGGATGGAACACAGTGGTTTCACCTACTGGATCATTTTAAATTTGTCAAGTAGAGTGTGGCAAAAGGATACCATCTAGTTTGTATGATCTAGATGCACCACCCTACTATTTGATCTTGGTCCATGATGCACAAGGCTGAGCTCCAGTTTCTTAGAGAGATAAGAAAATATTCCACATGTGTTGCCAAATCCTGGGATTATCTTGTACTCATTTTGAGTACAGATCTGAGGATACAATCCCTATTCCAACAATCATGCCTATAATTGTTAAGAATGGATCTGCATGATTTCTAGATGCTAACCTGATGTGCAGAGTAAACAGATGGATGAATCTGGAGATGTTTGTGGTGAGCTTGATGATCTGCTACTCCTGACTTGGTTGTGGGTGTTGTGGTGATTCTGTTCTGTTGCTAGATCTAGTGTTTTTCTTGCTCCTCCTTGCACTCCTTGCCTGCTCCTCCTTGTTGCTCATTTGGCCTACTCCTTATGCTCCTGACCTCCTCTTGGTGTCCTTGGATTGCTCCCTCGAGCAACCAGGGTGCTAGTGATGTGGTTTGATCTATGTGTTATTGGGAAAATCTAATAAGAACAGGTGATGTTTTATGTGGTGCTCTAGAGCTAGTGGAGTAACTGTGGGCTCGTGGTGTGTGTGGGATGTTTATGCTAGCAGCCCTGCTACGACTGGTGTTGTCTCTCCATTTGCTGCTCTCTTGTGGTGTTGACAACACACACAGTCGCATGTGTTGTGTAAGCTGCTTGTATGCTTGCCTCATGTGTGTGGATCAGATCAAGTAAAAGGCTTGATATTTCCTTTGATCTTATCTCTTTTCCTTTTACCTTCCCTTGGTGAAACTTGCCCAATCTCTATCAATGATGTTGTGCTGACACAAATTTGATAAGAACAGATTTACACTTGACTTATTTTCTTCTCTAAAACTCAATGATGTGACAAGCAATGCATCACATTGCATTACTGAGAGTAATTCTAACCCCCCAAACTCCTTTATACTATATTTTGTTTACTTTATGTTTTTACAGGAACGAGATGAGGAAATGAGAAGATGTGAAGATGAAGATTAGTTCTAGGATTTTCCTTTTATCCCATTTTTTTGTAATTTCCTTTTTTGTCAAGAATTAATGTAAAAACATTGTAATACATTAATTTATCTTATTATTGTAACCATTCATATTATTCCTTTATTGTAAAAGAATAATGTAATATATATTCTTTTAATAAATAATTCTTATATTTGTTTAATTATTGTAATTCATTTTCCATTTTATTTATTCACTTATTTGTTTCATTGTAATATTCCTTTATTCCTTTATTGTAAAAGAAAATTGTAATGTTGGATTTTAATAATGTTTATACTTTTATTTATAATACTTGTATTTGTATTATTGTGAATAATTATTTATAAGTCAAATTTCTCCCCTCATAACTCAACAAAATAATAGAGGTCATGTAAAAATTCATCCCACTCCCCTTTTGATGACACTAAACCTAATTCATCAGAGTAAGAATTCTGATCACTCTAGTCTTTTAATTTGGCGAAAAATTTACCCAGATTTTCAGATGCATGCATGGAGATGCACAAAATCCTAAATCTACCCTTTGTCTAGTCCTAAATGCTGGGAAGTTACAGACTTCCCCCTTAACTTAAACTTCGTCCCGAAGTTTGTGGTTTCTTGTTCATGAAGGTTCCCGATAGGCTTGTCCTTAATTTTCTCCTTTCCGCTCAATTTCTTGTCTTCCCAAAGTGATGTTTTTAATAAACTCGGCACTCCTTAAGTTTACTATCAACCTTGATTCGGTGATGATTAATTCCTAATGCTAATTTATACTTCCTCTCGAAGCTTCATGAGATTGTTTTTGACCTCGAGCACATTATTGACGAATAATTACTGATGCTAAACATACCCATCGTAGCCTCGTCGATGTGGTTCCATCCGAAGTTTCCACCTCTTGATGGTGATTGTACTCCTCGAGTAACCATCTTGTTGGGACATTCAGATCTCCTATGTCCTTCCAGACCACACCTATAGCACACCTTTCCGGTCTTCCAACAATCCCTCCTTATATGACCTGATGCTCCATTCTTACCGCACATGATTTTTTTTTTGATGCCTCATACTTTGATGTACCACTTATGGATATGAATCTAGGTATGAAACTTAAGTTTGATGTTGACTTAGTAAATTGAAACTTCTTCAGTTCCCTTTTAGCTCTATTCTTGGCTAATTTCTTCCTCTCTTCCAATAACATCTTGTAATCATCCTCGAAAGTAATTGCTACATCAACCAGCTCTAGGAAAAGTCTTGTTGTAGACCCTCATATTTTCATCTTCATATAAGGGTTTAGTCCTTCCAAGAACCTTTTCTTGCGCTTCTCCTCCGTATTTACCTCATCAACTGCATAACGAGATAATTGACTAAACTTGCTAATATATTTCATCACGGTTTCATCGTTTTGCCGTAAGTCCATGAATTCTCTCCTTTTAAATTCCATAATGCTCTCTGGAACATGATATTCGCGAAAATTCTGCTTGAATTCTTCCCAAGTGAATATCTCTTCTGGTGTGTGCATAGCTAATTGATTCTCCCACCAATTTGCGGCAGATCCGGATAGAAGAAATATTGCATATCGTAACTTCTCCTCATCATTACATCCTACTATTTTAAGTTTCCTTTATGTATCCATCAGCCAATCCTCCGCATCCATCGGTTCTGATGCAGATGCAAAAGGAATTGGTTTGGCGTTTTGAAAATCAGAAAGACTTACTTTGATATCTTTCTTTTCCTCTCCGGGTCCTATTCGTTTGAGTATTTCCTGCATGAACTTATTCTAGTACTCTTGCATCATTTGCATGTATTGCATAAAATTCTCCTCTGTCAACGGACGAGTTGATGGTCCAGTTGCAATTACATCCATATTGCTTTCCCTCTGCTTAGCTTCTTGCTCCAAACGTTTTCCTTCAAACCCAGCTTCTACTCCCGTATCCATACCCTCTCTAGTCCTGTTACATAAAGCGAATACTCATACTTACATCATGCATATGTTTTCTGAGGTCAACTCTATGCATAGTGCTAGTCACACAAGGAAATCAAAAACCAAATCCAAATAACAACTAAACCTATACCATGTATTATACATGGTTTTTATAAACTATTACAAACAGTCCTCATAACTACGATTTGACTCTCACTTGGTACATTAGTTGTATGTTACAAGGACTTGCTTGCTCGTATGAGCATGCTCTTACTTCTTAACTCATGCCTCTCAAACACTATGATGCACATTACTGGTTATGTACATCATTTAAGCCCTTTACTTCTATGGATTGTCTCTTCTTACTTTTCTCTCTCTTTCTAGTACTTCCTGGAATTCCGTCCATGATGACGTGAAGTCCGACAACTACCTTCTAGAGTATATAAACATCCAGAGGGTGTGCACTCTTGATTATAAGTACTTAGATTGAGATTATCCATTGAAAAATGACTAGAAAATGCGTGATCTTCTCTGGAATTCTCATGTCCACCTTCAAATGCACTTTCAAAGTAAGATGTATTCTCTGCTTTTTCCTTGACTTAGTTATACATATAAATGTAATAACAATCAGTGCCTTCTTCTAGGTCAATATGATTGGTACTATACCCATATGGATCATAGGTTCCATGCTAAACTAACTGGTTTCTACTCCTTTACTAGGATTACAGGGTATAGGATTCTCCCTGGTTCCAGTGTAAGATTCTACTCCCCCTCCATCGTGATTCCAAACTGGAATACTTGGATTGAATGTTTCCTAAGTTTCCTGTTTTGTTTTATAATTGTCCATGATTTACATGTTTTTAAGACCCATTCTGATAATAGGCACAGGTTTCAGACTATGGTCCTTCAAACTAATTCTATTCATACACCACTTTTGAGAAGACTGTTCAAAAATGCCTAGCTTCTCTATATAACTCCTTTTTGCATTTTATTTCTTTAGTAAGATCAACCTAATCCTCAAGGTTGTGTCCAACTCCTGGACTAGAACCTTAATGTGTGTCATGGTAGGTTTTGAGTAATTTCCTATTATGACCTATGCATTCGGCATCTCAAGTAGATTCAGTCTGCACAAGTGCAGTATGATCCAACTTAAGTTTTGAATTTATGGAATCTCAAGGTATAGTAGTAAGATTACTACCTACCAATTTCCTTGGATTCTTGTTTCCAAAGCCTAATTATTGCTTCTAGAGCTGCAATTTGATACGCCGCCGCCCTACATCTCATCTTTCGTGATGACATTACTTCTATCATCCTCAACTCTTTTGGTAAGATAAGCACTATACGGTTCTTGACTAACACTTTCCTATAATGGAAACTATAAACCTTGACGAAAAGTCGAGATTTGTAATTCCATATTTCATAGAAGTTGTCTCAAAAGATCTGTCCAATCACCAACATAGTCTTATATATCACTTGATCATTTCGGTTTGAGTACCGAGATGTCATTCCTCATTGTAGATATGAGATTATAATTGGTCCTACTAGGTATTAACTTGTTATTATTATCTAATTGCATCATAATAAAGAATTATCGCACTAGAACATGACAATGTAATTCTCAAGTGAATACTCATCATATTTCTAGAAAACTCTTTACCGTTGCTAAATACTTCATACAAGTTCTACCCATTTAATAGGTTTCCAACCTAAGGTTAAAGCTTTTTCTCTGATACCAGCTGTGGTGACCCAGCATACCACTGCATGTTGTAGTATACTATAGTCGTGGACATAACATTCACGGAGTACCATTCCGCAAATATTACATCCTTAGAGTGGTACAACAGAAACAAAGCGGGTCCGCAACATACATTATCATTATTATAACTAGAAATTTACATGACGACTTTGAGATCCTCCTAGGTCCATAGAGGTATCCCGATGACTCAGAGCTAAACTATAATAACTCGGAGAACAGATTAAACAAGCAACAAAGGTTTATATGAGATTTAATATAGATAGAGGATAGAGATCTATTCTACTGGACTAGATCACTATATATGCTACATCTACACTTTAGATACGTCGGTCTCCATTCCATAGATGTTTTCGTAATTGTTCCCTTCGACGCTTCCGGATACTTCTGGTTCTTCATAGCGGAATTCTTCTTGGTCTTCAATTGTATATAGTATTTCCTCTTCTTTTGACTGTTAATGTCTTCAGAATCTAGCAAGGGTTAAGAAGATACGTTGAGTACGAGCGCACTCAGCAAGTTCACTAAAAAGGAGTGTTTGATGCACTATATCTGACCACTGCACCATAGGTCGAGGCAATCTGTTTTCATAAACATTTCTTCAAAGGTTGCTTTTATTCGAAAAAGCTATGTCCATCACCTTCACAGTTTACTAGAACTTTCATGGAGTTCCTTTCGATGCGGCTCAGCCCTTCCCTAACAGGGAGTAACAAGTTACAGTTCTTACACTCTGCAGAGTTGCGTCACTTTACCCATGAGAGATCAAATCCTTGATGCACAACCGGGCGAATCTTTCCTGTCCACACTTCCTATGGTGTGGGGCCCAGTAGATGATCCAAGCCAATCATTGTCCTTCTCCACGACCTCGCATACACCGCAATTGTTGTATGTCCAAACTCAAGGTAGACCTTTCCCCGTATAAAACGGCTATACCTTAGTTGGATACACACAACAACCATTAACACTAGTAATCTATCTTTTGTAAGCCTAGATCCACGGTAGACCTTTCCCCGTATAAAATGGCTATACCCACGATCTGCAACTCACAAATGCCCAGAACAGTGTCCAATGCATGCGAAAGGGAGCCGATCCAGATGACTTCTCCGTCCCATTCCAAATCTCATGGTTAACGCGTAATATACGGCGCAAGAATCACTGGCGGTATTGGTTGTTAAGTCCTAGATGATATATTCATGTGCAGTGGTATCCCAACTGCCAGTATTAATAGATTAGCTGATCATCCTAGATCAGTAACCGATACTTCAAGTTAATTATGAAAATAGTGTTTTCGGCCTTTTTGAAATGAAGGTGATGACACACAGTTTGCAATTACTTTATAGAAAATAATCAAAGGACATAAGCAAGTGTGAACTTGCCTTGATATAGCGAAGTATTGTAGTCGAATGTCTCGACTTGACCATGTACCTCGGGTTCTACAAAAATATCATCATTGCCCGGTAAGGATAATGTTTAAAGAAGCAATATGCTGTTATGCATAAGTAATGAGATGCATAATGGAAAATTACAAGTAATTCTTCAATCATTACCACTGAGATATATTTATGATTTATTTAAGATTTGCTTTAGTTGAAGTTTACTTCATAAGAAAGATAAACATATAAAATATGAAGAGTAAAGTACAATTATAATATAATTCTAAGGTTCCATGATATTATGTAATTATTACAAAATTCATGTTTTAAGTTGTCATGGCTTTAAAGAAATGGTATAGTGTTTCTTTTGAAGTGGCAAAAAGAATAACATTTGAAGAAAATATTATTTATGTTAAGTTACTCAACTTTGAAGATTTATAGGATTGAAGCTATGGTTTTGCAATAAGGTTTAAATGCTTTTGAGTCATTATATATCTAGCTTAGGGTATCTCAGACCAAAGTAAACTATACAAAATATAATTGGAATTGAGATATAACATTTGTATCATTATCAATTATTAGGGTTTTTCCTAAGCATAATAAAAATAAAATCTTATAATTAGGAAACTTTGTTTTAAAGATGTAAATTTAGCATGTGTAATATTTATAGATCACACTTTGAGATTTTTCTTTATAAATAAAAATAGATGGATTTTATTATAATTTATTTAGTGAATTTCAAGTTTGATAAATATGATTATTTATGAATTGTTAATGATTTGCAAAGGATAACTTTGTAAATCCTTGACTTATAGTTAGTTAAGGATTTTAAAAGAATATTATAAATTTAATTATTTACTCCTAGATTTTATATTAAATTATAATTATGGTTTAGACTACTTAGAGTCAAAGGATTATGTTTTAAATAAGATCGTTTCCTACTTAGGAAAGAGTTTTAAATAATTAACAAAGTAGCTATATTGTTTTAATACTTTAGATAATTGACGTTATATGATTTAGGAACTTTAAAATGTTTTTATAATAATATACTTAGTATTTTTCTAGTAAATATACTTGCTTGAAATCTTAAAAATGAATTTTATTTATTTTTAGGTATTATCTTTATTTTTTTATAAAATTTCTTAATTATTTAATGTCTTTAAATATTTGTTTTATATTTCAATTGTAAAATTTTTAAGTTAGTATTTTTATGAGATAAGAGATTTCTTTCTATTCCTAAAAATTATTTTTATTTATTTTTAGGAATTTTTCTAAATTTATTAAAATTCATTTGGATGTTTAAGGGTGTTAATATTTATTTGTATTTTATTAAACTTAAATAAATATGATTATATTTTTCTTAAGTGAATATTATTTTAATAAACACTTGGATGTATTAATATATTCTTAGGATTTTTCTACATTTTTTCTAGAGCTTAAAATGTGTAGAGGGTTTTTTAATAATTTCCATTTTTATTATTATATAAATTGGGCCTAGTTCTTAGGCCCATCTAGCCTAATACCTAGCCCAGTCCACCTAGTTGGACTAAGCCACAAAGCCCAACCGATCGAGTCGGTCAACTCGATCCATTTGGCCCCTCTTCCCCTTGCACGCGAGATTGATTCTTTCCTTCTCCCTCTCTAGCGACGCAGTGTCACCGCGCAACCATGGCCGACCCTGGTCTCCTTGGCCGCCGCCATTGGTCGCCCTCGATGCTCTCCCCTGTGCTACTCCTTTCTATCCAATTCTTAGAGTCTCTCTATTCCTCCTAGAGATCAAGTCCTAATTTGTTCAAGCAGTGGCTCAATGATGTTCATGTTATGATCTTTACGGGGTTACTGATATTGGCCTGGTAATTATTCGTGGCTAAAATAAATTATATACTACAACCTGTTGTTACCAGATTCATTGATGAAGGAGGACTATATGGAAATATTGGAATTGCTAACTACTAGTTGATTTTAGATTCCAAAGATTCCATTTGGCTTCAGTTATAGTAATTTGGGTAACTAAAATGTTAATGGACATGCTCTGGTTCCTTTTGCCAGTGATAAAAACATGGGAATGATTTAAACTTGTGCTTGTGGTTTAAGATGGCCAATATTAAGATGGGTTCATTTGATAACTTTCTACCTAAAAGATGAGTTGTTGTTGTAGATCTCCTGTCAATAAGATAGTGATGTTTTTAAATGGTTTCTGGCCCTAGCAACAAGGGAAATAATGTTGGAATATTACTTCCGATCAAGCATAATCTTGTTGGATTGTGAAATGTCTTTCACTTGTCATTATAGAATGTCCAACGAAAAGATTCCTAGTAAGGATTTTCTAGGAAGATGATTTAACTTAACTACTGGTGATTTCCAGATAGAAAATGATATATTTGTGCTTTTGTGTAAGATATACATGGCAATCTGAACCTATGGTTCAGAAATGATCATAGCCCCCTATGGAGTAGATTTGTATTACTTTAAACTGATTCCTAGTTTAAGAACTAGGAATATGATTTGAACAGTTTCCTTTGCTTGCAAATGAGCTCGTAATATGTTAAATTGGTGAGGCTTAAATAAAGTAAAGAGATTAACAGCTCTGCTATACTAAGTTGCTATTGTGGGGCCTCTATTTTGAGTGTGCACAATAGAATTCCTTAATAGCATGAGTTGTTGTTTAGTTTTAGCCAATGATGCCAAGTCTGAGGCTTTACTTGTGTTGCACATGATCACATATCATTGTTGCCTTGCAACTGATTTGGCTAATGTCTAACTATTGTCATTAAGGCATTATCTTATGATTCCTAGATGTATCTATCTAGGAAAATGATTATGTGGTGCTATACTCTTGTGTTGTGTGGATTCACTAGTGAGATGCCACTGTGATGCCTCCATTAGGATGGAACAAAGTGGTTTCACCTACTGGATCATTTTAAATTTGTCAAGTAGAGTGTGGCAAAAGGATACCATCTAGTTTGTATGATCTAGATGCACCACCCTACTATTTGATCTTGGTCCATGATGCACAAGGCTAAGACTCCAGTTTCTTAGAGAGACAAGAACATATTCCACATGTGTTGCCAAATCCTGGGATGATCTTGTACTCCATTTGAGTACAGATCTGAGGATACAATCCCTATTCCAACAATCATGCCTATAATTGTTAAGAATGGATCTGCGTGATTTCTGGATGGTAACCTGATGTGCAGAGTAAACAGATGGATGAATCTGGAGATGTTTGTGGTGATCTTGATGATCTGATACTCCTGACTTGGTTGTGGATGTTGCAGTGATTCTGTTCTGTTGGTAGATCTACTGCTTTTCTTGCTCCTCCTTGCACTCCTGGCCTGCTCCTCCTTGTTGCTCATTTGGCCTACTCCTTATGCTCCTGACCTCCTCGTGGTGTCCTTGTATGGCTCCCTCAAGCAACCAGGGTGCTAGTGATGTGGTTTGATCTATGTGTTATTGGGAAAATCTAATAAGAACAGGTGATGTTCTATGTGTTGCTCTAGAGCTAGTGGAGGGACTATGGGCTGGTGGTGTGTGTGGGATGGATATGCTAGTAGCCCTGCTACGACTGGTGCTGTCTCTCCATTTGTTACTCTCTTTTGGTGTTGACAACACACACAGTCGCATGTGTTGTGTAAGCTGCTTGTATGCTTGCCTCATGTGTGTGGATCAGATCAAGTAAAAGGTTTGATATTTCCTTTGATCTTATCTCTTTTCCTTTTACCTTCCCTTGGTGAAACTTGCCCAATCTCTGTCAATGATGCTGTGCTGAGACAAATTTGATAAGAACGGATTTACACTTGACTTGTTTTCTTCTCTAAAACTCAATGATGTGACAAGCAATGCATCACATTGCATTACTGAGAGTAATTCTAACCCCCCAAACTCCTTTATACTATATTTTGTTTACTTTATGCTTTTACAGGAACGATATGAGGAAATGAGAAGATGTGAAGATGAAGATTAGTTCTAGGATTTTCTTCTTATACCATTTTTTGTAATTTCCTTTTCTGTCAAGAATTAATGTAAAAACATTGTAATACATTAATTTATCTTATTGTTGTAACCATTCTTATCGTTCCTTTATTGTAAAAGAATAATATAATTATATTCCTTTAATAATGAATTCTTCTATTTGTTTAATTATTGTAATTCACTTTCCATTTTATTTATTCACTTATTTGTTTCATTGTAATATTCCTTTATTCTTTTTTTGTAAAATAACATTGTAATGTTGGATTTTAATAATCCTTATACTTTTATTTATAATACTTGTATTTGTATTATTGTGAATAATTATTTATAAGTCAAATTTCTTCCCTCATAAATCAACAAAACTATAGAGGTCATGTCAAAATTCATCCCACTCCCCTTTTGATGACACTAAATCTAATTCATCGAAGTAAGAATTCTGACCACTCTAGTCTTTTAATTTGGCGAAAAATTTACCCGGATTTTCAGATGCATGCATGCAGATGCACAAAATCCTAAATCTACCCTTCGTCTAGTCCTAAATGCTGGGATGTTACAAGCCGATGATTGAGTGTCGGATTGAATTGAGTCGAGGAGACTACTCATGTTAGGTGACACATTGTCGAAGATGGCCTCGTTACGCTACTTCCAAATCCACTAGGCTGCATGCATAATCAACAAGGACATCCCCTTGCACAAATCTCGGGGGCTAGATAGGAATGCCTGCAGCCACCACTCCATAAAGTCCACCTCACCATCCTGTGGTGCAGCCGTTTATCAAATCCAAGAGAGCACCTCGTTCCATATTGCTTTGGATCAGGAGCAATCCACCAAGAGGTGTGTCATGGTCTCAACCGATTGGTCACACAGGGGCAGCGTGGGTGGTGTGCTAGTCCTCGTCTCGCCAGCCTCTCAGCAATTCAACAACGGTCTTGATAAGCAAGCCACATTAAGAACTTGACTCGTGTGGGGGGGAGCCCAAACACGCCATATCAACTCCTAGGATCTTGAGATGATTTATCCTGGAAGAGGAACTCATATCAAGACTTGGCGGAATATTGAGCATCTGTTGTTCACCTATAGAGGAGGGTGTCCAGCACGTCCAAAAGCCCTAAGTCACATACCTGGATCCATAACTAGACATATTGCCTCCCCCATAAAAAATGGACATTCTGCCGGAGGGTCAGCGAACTAATTGTGCCATTAATGTTAGTAATCCACCCGCGCTCCAGCAACGCCTATCTCACCGTGCGCCACTTCCTAGAGCGCTTAGGAATGAGCGCAAAAATCGTTGGCGTTGTTTCCTTGATGGTCTTCCCTCTAATCCATATGTCCACATAGAAAAGAGTCGTAGCCACATCGCCAACCGACATTGTTGTGGAGGTGTCAAACACCTAAAGTCCGGTTTAGAGAAATGCATCTCCAAGCCGCACCAAGATCGTAGTGGGTTCGTACGCATCCTCTAAATTCAGCGAGTCCGAAGGCTTATGGCAATTCGAGCTTGGCCGAGGATCCCCAAGCCACCATAGCATTTTTTCCTACTCACCTTTTCTCAATTTACATGACAGCGCCCTCCAGTATCCCCCGCTCTATCTGCCCATAGAAAGCCTTTTACTATCTTCTAGATCTATTTGATCATTTACTTGTTGAGCCCAAGCACAGTGATTTGGTGAAGGGGATCGCTAGGAGCACAAATTTGACCAGTGCAAGACGCTTGACCTTCGTCATCATGAATGCCTTCCACTTTGGCAACTAGTTTGCAATGTTGTCCACCAGCAGTTGAAGCAATATTGCAGACAGTCGTCGCATAGAGGAATTCCAAGGTACTTGACAGGGAAGGGTGTCACCTGGCATTCCATAACCGTTGTCGCCCGTTTGGCTTCTTCATCGGAGTAGGCGATTGGAGAGACCAAGCATTTGGCATAGTTGGTGCCTAGTCCTAATGCCTCCCCAAAGAGCTCCAAGAGTGTGTGCACCGTGCTCTGCCTCATATGGATGACAAAAGATCACCACTTCATTCGAGTATAGGGAAATAGACATCACCTACTCTCGATATGCGATGCTTCTCAGCATCCCAAGCTCCAAGGCCTTAGCCAACAATCCGTTGAGCGTGTTAAAAAAATAACATGAACATGGCAAAGGGAAGGCGATGAGACTCAACTCCAGGTTAATGCATAAAACGCCACACAAAAGTTATTGATGATACCACCAATGGCATCGTGAACCGATGCGAAAAACATCGTCTTGCACGACTCTCCCTCATAACTAGACAAATCGGTTCTAGAAAATTAACAACCCCCACTCATTCTGCGGTGAAGCTAGAACTAGGGCCACCACAATATGGATATGGTTGGAGGTACTTGTTCCACCGTGGTGTCATCTCTATTGTCCAAACGGACGACATGATGACATCAAGACCTAATAAACTAGACATATACTCCCCGCAAGTATGAAGATCCGTAGTATACCTCGCCTCCAGATGCAAAGTCGGTCTGGGAGTGAGGAAATCCGTGACAATCAACCGACGATGATAAGGACTCTGTGAAGGTTAGGCGTCACTTCTGGAAACCAAATAAAGAAACAACCCTGACACATCCAACACTGAATCCAGATTGAGCGCCATTGCAATAGGAAGAAGGTCAGAGATTCTTATTCAACTACGATACGAAGACAAGAAAACCTAAAAAAACTTTAGTAGTAATCGCCGCAAGCATGAAGATCCATGGTATCCCCGATTCTTGATGCCGAAATCCATTGCCTGGGATGGGGGAAATCGATGAAATCAACCGACGAGGATAAAGGCTATGTGGCTGCTAGGGTTCTCTTTTGAAATAAAGATCTCTGGCTAGAGGGTCACCGTGGCTAGGAGGCCGTGAAACTAAACCAAACTCAATCTCTTCCAAAAAAGAAGAAGAAAAAAACTTAATCTCATGGTCGTGTAGGAAAAAAAATTCAATCTCGTTGTTCAAGAAGAACTAACCGGTGAAGGAAGCACCTGAGTTCTTACTTATTTTTTTTCAACCGTTGTATACCTTCCTAGTTGAATGTCCGTGCGTTGCTACGACATAAAAACCATAAAAATATTACTCTACACCAAAATTATCAAATATTTTATTTAAAGGGGTGATATTGCATGATAGTGTGTGATTAAGAAATAGTTATCGAGAAACTCCCGTGGCAATACGCATATTTTTTCCCTCGCATTGTATGAAAAAAGGAGGTTACAATAAAGTGTTTATAAGTGTCCGAGGAATATCACCTATATCTTCTTAATTTCTTACAACTATCGAATCACTCTTACCGACACAATATGTATACAAGCGAATTTAATTTAGCTGACGTAGAAATATATGTAGAATCTGCTGCCTGCCTCAGCATGCCCAGCACAAACATTCACCATATATTAGCTTATTAAAACAAATATAAATTTAAAAATAAATCAACGCTGAATTTACGCAGCTAGTCATGTGAATAAATTTAGCAATCCGGACAAAGTATTTCGAATTGCTTTCTATAGATAAATGTTGCCAATATCGTTTTATGGAAAACCGGGGATAGAATGACACCATGTATATATGTACACACACAAAATGGAGCATGAGTTCTCTTACTCTACAGAATACATATAGGAAACATCAAATTTGTACAATGCACGTCCGTAGCCAACCTAGGATGTAGTATGTTCACACATGCAGGCTCGCTAGAAGAAAAAATACACACAACGAACAAGTACTCCGGTGCCTTGAACATTTTAACAAACGCAAACTATGCACTGTCCAAAAGATCATCCGCTCCCATGTCTGCGCCAGAGCAACCACGCTGCCACGTGCAAATGAATCCTATAGAGGGCCGCAACTCAGGATCCTTGATCTCGATGATGACCGCTTTTGGTGTAACCGTGTAAGAAACTTCTTGACCACCATGCTGCATGTTCTAGGCAACATCTCACCTCTTGTATGTACATACAGTTTTATGTCAGCTTACAGGTGGGAAAAAGTGTGAGAAAACAAATCATATTTCCAACAACACGCAAGGCTAGTAAGAATAACTGCTCTTCTCCTCCCACCATTGTTGATTTATTCATCTTTTCCTTTTGCAATCCCCAAGGTTTTTTGCACTTCATTTTTAGCTGTTACTAACTAAAACTATGAAAGGTTCGGTTTTAATCATTGGCAATTTATGAAGCGAGGGAGGAGACCTGTAACCAGGGGAAAAATTGCATTCCCTGATGGATATGCTCTTAAGGAAATGTAATAATGAACCAAATATTATAGATGCTTGCGATAATGTCCACGGAAAATTTAAGAGAAAGAAAATATTAAGAAACGAATCAAACTACATACTGCGTACTACATGCCAAGCTATTTTATATACTCTGATAGAGCATTCATAGAAAGATGCAAGTATCAATTAGGTTTGGTTATATTTGAAAGTCCCTTGCCGTTTCTTTTGATCCCCATGTAAGTCTTACCACTTCTCCTGGTTGTTCTAGGCATGTTTTTTTACCTCTCACATTTGTATCAGAATTAATTCACCAAAAACATGATAGAAGCAGAGTAAGCTAACTGAACCATCTGCAATGTACAGGAAAATCTGATCGCACTTTGCCATGAACTTGGTCTGGTCGTCCTCGTCCTAGGCCTGGACACATCGAAATTGGCCCACCCGCTTTGTAGGGATGAAACAACGGTAGATCGGCCGCTTCAACCATTGTAAAATATATCCTCTAGCCGATGGAGTCTCGGATTGATGGAGCACACATATGATCAAAGCTCAAAGGCCCCTCCCACTTCTTCAATCCCAGTCAGCCCCGCCTTCTCTGCCTCGAGCGCTGCTCATCAACAATAAGTAAATAATCAACACACAACAATTATTAGCAAATATATTACCAACTTTTATCTAGTAAGATACATGCAAAGTCACAAAGAAATATATCAAGTTTATCTTTTTCTACCCAAATCAGTTGACACAACCAATTAGTATAATCGGTAATAAATTGGTAGCAATCATCCAAAGCATGGGTTCACCAAAGAAGTGATTCGTAAGCATTTTCTGTCCAGGAGGTTGTACGTCCTTTTGAGAATTTCCAAAGTCGTGACATTCTTTTTGTTCTTGGACCACACAGAGGTCATGGCCTCATGGGCATTGGCCATGAGTTTTCTGGTGCTTTTGGAAAGGCCCAGATTGCTACTGGACAGAAGCTCCTCGTAAGTGGCGTTGTGCTCCTTATCATCAATGACCTGACAAAACAATCTCCTCTGATTTATGAAGAGATTGAAGTGATATGTCACTCTCATATCTCATCTCAGAAGCAAGGGCACGATAATACCTGATGAACCCAGATGTTAATTGGGCCTAGAGAAAGACAACAGTTGGTTGCAGACTTTTGTAGTTAGCTCTACGACTGTACAAAATTAGCAGTTAGCACACAGATCAGATCGATCTAAGATCGATGGATTCATGTACCTGCCCGTGCTTTCCCTCTTCTCCTGGCCTCCTTTGCTGTCAGTGGACAGTCTGCGGAGAGGACCCATGGACCACGCACGCAGACGCCATCGGAATTGGACAAAGACTAGCGAGCAATCCGCCGCCGCCTCGAAGGATCCCGCGCCGCCTGGGACCCCACTCGCACAGTCGAGATCTGCCACTTCCAGCCCCCATATGCCCCCGAATCCGGCCAGGTCCCCACCGCCGCTTGCCTTCTACCAGCCATCTTCATGCGGGGCGTCCATCGCGAGGTTGGTGGAGCGAGCCGAGGCAGAACGGCGCCCGGTTCCTGTAGTGCTTCTGATTAGGAAACTGATTACAACCAGAATCGCGAATGAAAAGGTATTTTTGGCCGACGCAAACGGATAGATAGATAGATAGATAATTGTTTTGAATTTCTGTTTATCGCCACACTTATAGGAGGTAGATGAGGTTGGTTGCATTTTGTTAGTTGAGATGAGGCGTGGAGTGGCATATTTACTGTAATATCTTGAAGTGTGACACCAGACGTTCACCACACTTTTGAAATTAATAATAAAGATGTTATCTAGACTTCTAATACCGACGGTTGATCGTCTTTTTTTCCGATGCTACCATGATGGCAGTGGAGGACGATGAACGGCGGTTCGGCGAGGCACAAGTTTCTTCAAGGATAGAATTATAATTTTACTTGTGGAGTTCTTTGCGTAAAGTTGCTTGACAAGTATGTTTGTATTAGGTATTAATCATTATATGTAATCTCTGGATTGTCTAATAAAATATATGGTTAGTTAAAAAACAGGCTACAAGGCTGCTAGGTTCTTCTTTCATAATAATAAACCAAACCGACGAGGATAAAGGCTACATGCAGTTACGAGGCGGTGAAACTAAAACAAACTCAATCTCGTGGTCGTCTAGCCAAAAAAAAATTAAAAAAACTCGATCTTGTTGTCTAAGAAGTAAAAACTGTCAGCTGTCGTGTCAAGTGCCGTCAGCAGGGGCCGTAAACCTGGAAAAGAAGCCAGACAAAGAAGGGGGAAACAAAGAAAAATAAAATAAAAATCCTCTCTTCGGGAATCTCCGGCTCCCCCAGCGGCAGGCAGCGTCAGCCGCCCTCCTCCTCTTCGCATCCGGCGCCGACCTCCTCTCCTCCGCCATGATGGACCTAGATCCCCGCCTCTACGAGAACGTCGTACGTATGCTCATACCCCCCTCCCCGCCACTTGTGTAGCTCAGTTGTTGGTGTTGGTTTCGTTCTCGAATCCGTCTGGGATGTGGGGGGACGAAGTAGATGGATGGGATTGGTGCTGCCATTGATCGCTCCTGTGAAATTCTCCCGTTCCTGCGCGAATTCGTGGAGTACTCAACTACTCGTTGCTTTGGGTTCGGCTATTAGTTCCGTTCGCGTAGGTCTCTGTGATTATTGGAGTGCGTGGACTGGATGATCTGCTCGAGTTAGGTTTTCTTAGAAAGGATAGGTTGAAACTGCGGAGTATGCCAATGAGTTTGTTGTACTAGGAACAATGGAGATTTGTGCTTCGTCCATAAGGTGCCTCGTAGTGCGAAACGTCTAGGTTTTAGTGAAAAGATATTGGAACTCTGTCGATAAGGTGCCTTACGATCTAGTTAAATTAACGACACACCCTGCTTCATGGCCGTAAGCGCCATGCCCGAGAGCTTTCTTAGTGTTTACTTAGTCATTCGATCTGGGCAATGCTTCAGACAGTCCAGTTTGGCATCCAATGAGTTGACTGCAGATTGGAAAGCTTTACATGTTTCTTAATCTTAGTTTATGTACATGAAAGAATCTCTCTTGAGTCCTTTTCCCTGTACCTGACATATTCAATTGCCATCTGTAATTTCACAATTATTAAAACATGCCAGCGATTTCTATGTAACCATTATTTTCTTGATCATCTTCTTGTACTTGCATATATATTTCCTTTTAGGGGGTATGAAATCTACACAAATACTTTATATAGGAATATCATATACACAGAAAATAGAAATTCAGAAACTATTAGTTAGGAGATCACTATTAGCATCTCACTGTTTGCATTGACAGTAAATGCAGCTATTTTTGTACGAGTTTGAAGTAGTATCTGTCTTGCCACATTCAGTCAAGGAAAATGATTATTACCATGTTAAGGCGGATGATTAGAGTTTTTTTTCCTAAAATTGGATGATAATAGTTATGGCGTCATCTTATATTCCGTAATAGTATGCTATTGACATTGGAATTTCTTCCAACTGCAGTCTGTCAGCGATAACGATGTTCGCGACATAGTGCTATCTTATCTTATGCACAACTGTTTTAAGGAGACCGCAGAGACCTTCCTATCCAGCACTGGGTTAAAGTTACCTATTGATTATACTGTAGATGTGGATAAGCGTAAAGGTATTTATTCGTGGGTCAATACTTAATCTTGCATTGGCATTGTTTAGGAATTTGTATTACTATTACTTATTAAATTAAATAAATTCTACAAGTAATAACTTCTCTTTATTTCTGTAAATTTTCAGTCCTTCTGGACTTATGGTTTACAAATGCTTCACGTTGCCACTTCTTTTCCACCTCCGTATTATCATATTCCTTCAAATCTTTCCATTACAATTTTGATGTTAATTAAAGATCGTGAAATATGCCCCTTTTCACTTACAAAAAAAAGATCTGTACTAAAAATACTAATTCAATTAGCTGAAATGCACTTGCTAATTCAATTGGTCAATGCACTTCATTTATCCGATGGGATATTGACATGTAGCCAAAACAGATGCCAATGTTGTTCATTGTCATTTATACTTCATTAGTAGTGGTTGGATGTGATTTCTGTTGCGCACCATTACAAATGCAAGTTCTATCGTGCACTTTCAAGTCTTAACCTACGGATTTTGTTTACAATATTACATCAGTCGGTTGCTTAGTAAAAGATAAGCAACCCCGAGGGTTATTCGTTCATGTTTTACATTTTTTGGTGGATACTTTCTATATTGATTGTTTTCAATTGTAGCTTTCCTTTGTTCCCTTTGTTCTTCTAGAGAGCATATGAAATAGTCGTGGTTCAAATAGATCTTAAATGTATCTGAGCTTACATATCATGAGTTCATGGCAATATAAAGTATGCCAGTTTAAAAAACAACCATTTTCATTCTCACTTGTGTACGTGCATGGGCTTTGCATCTCATATTCTAATGCTGTGTTTGGATTTTCTTTCAGCAATTTTAAATTTTGTGTTGGAAGGGAATGCCGTGAAGGCCATAGAACTGACAGAAGAGTTGGCGCCCAACTTGCTAGAAAATGATATGGATTTAAATTTTGATCTTTTAAGTCTTCACTTCATTGAGCTAGTTCGTTCCAGAAAATGGTAACTAGCAATTTATTTTGGACGGCGGAAATTGTTTACATGGTTTGATTGATCTGGCTATTTTTTGACTGACAGCACAGAAGCTCTTGAGTTTGGCCAAAAAAAGTTGACACCATTTGGAAAAGTTTCCAAGTATGTTGAGAAATTAGAGGTACATTTTTCTTAACCCTAGACTTACTACACAACTGCAAATCTCGTCTTCAGTTCATGCAGCATGAGGAATTTTGTTTCCTATTATTCATGAGATATGGACACACTGGTACAGAAGGATATACATTACTGGTAGCATGCCACCTCAAGTCTGGCCAGTACTGTAATCTTCTTGATTCTTATCCATATCAATAGCTTTAGTCGAACTTGACTATCATGTGTTTTTATTATGTTGAGCGAAAATATCAGATCCAACTGTTGAACGATATTTGCATTGAATTAGTTTTAATCTTGGCTCTTAGTATGAACAAGTAGCCCGTTGTTATCTTCACCGATATTGGGCGCTAGATTAACACAAGGTAGGTTGAATATTCTTTTAGTAGAGAGGCACCCATTCAACCAATTAAATACAGATATAGCTTTTTTTTTAATCATGGCAGATATGGGGATATAGTGATGACTGATGTGTCTTGATTATGTGTCATTATGCATGGATAACTAAGAAAATCCCTGTTTTGTTATGCAGGACTTTATGGCCCTTTTAGCTTATGAAGAGCCTGAGAAGTCACCTATGTTTCATCTACTAAGCCCAGAGTACAGGCAGAACGTTGCAGACAGCTTGAATCGGGCTATTCTCGGTACGTTGTACGATACTCTCTTTAGCCACTGGTGTCATAGCCTTCAAATTGATCTGATTCTGGTGTTTGTCTCGTGGTGAATGGCAGCACATGCTAATCTACCAGCGTATTCCTCATTGGAGAGAGTGATACAGCAGTCGACTGTGGTTAGACAGTACTTACAGCAGGAAGTTGGCAAGGTAACTAGCTTGTTGCGACTTTCTCACCTACTAGCTTGTTGCGACTTTCTCACCTACTAGCTTGTTTTGACTTTCTTTAGCACATGTACTATGTTTTGACAAATATATGCACCTCAACTGAGATTTGACAAGTATATGCACCTCACATGACATTTTGAAACTCTTTGAGCAGGATTCTTACGCACCGTTTTCTTTGAAGGCGTTTCTGAGCAAGTAAGGCGCGGCCAGTGGACCCGTGGCGCCCTTTAGAGTGCGGAATCAAAAAACACCGAGAAGATTTACACAGTTTTTCCGTTAAATAGAAGAGTTGAGATTGCACATATATCTGATAGAAGCGCCTTTGTGCAGCGAGCAGACCAGTTGTACTGCCGTGGAAGAGGGATGTTGTTTGAACTATGATTTTTATTATTCTTGTGTTTCCCCCCTTAGATGTAAGCTGTACATACCCGGGACGTTCTGTATCATGATCGTTGAGATTTTATTTTTTAAGATTTGAGTCAGGTTGCTGTGCAGATTGTTTCGCATGATGTGTACACATTGTTTGATGGGATCTGATGCACGCCAGCAGTTCTGTTCTTTCCATACTTATAAATTCTTCCGTTCGAAAGAGACGAGGGCTTCGTTTTGTTTCGTCCACCCTTCCAGTGCGAAGGTAAAGAAGTCGGCCCTGACATTCTCTTTGAGGTAGGGAGAATCGAACCAAAGCGGAGGGAGGCAACAGCCTTTAGTTTTCCACCGTGAAACGCTAGCTAGGAGGAATCACACGCAAAAGCCAGCCGAGAAATGGCTACCTTTTCGTCGTCCGTCCCCTGCTGAACGGGATACGGTGTTTGTCACAAATGGTCAGCGAATCGAGTTCTCCACGGGCCCCTCTTGGCCTCGGTTGTCTCCAGCTGCGGCTTCTGATGTTCTATAAATATGGATGGATGGATGGATGGAGATGCCATTGCTTCTTGTCAACCTAGTAAAGCAGCTAATTCACTGTTTGGTGGCCACACCTTTGCTTCTTTCTGCGAGGCCTCTTCCTTCGGGCAACACAACATGGTACCGTGGCTCTTCATTTTATTTAGTGTACTTTTTTTTCCTGCATATGATTTGCCTAGTTAATTGCATGCCTAGAAAATTAGAGGGGAATCAAAGGTTCTTTTGTTCTACCACTTGTGTTAATTTGATGTTGAAGACTTCACAAATATTCTTCTTCTAGAGCTGTTCAGGGCAGATATTCTTCTAGAGCTGTTCACAAATATTTATCGTCCGACTACATACAGTTGGGACAGTCTGCGATTTGTGAGATCAAGATGGATCTTTTTACTACCTGTTACTCCTGTTCCACAATTTTAATAACAAGCTAAAACAGCTTGCTAAAAAATGCTTATATTGTAAAACGGAGGGGGTAGCATTCAGTCACCTGACGCTTGGATTGGATAGTTTGCCCGTATTTGGTTCAAGTGCTCGCCATTAGCAGTAGAATACTGTGCTAGGTCACTTAACGCATCACGAGTAGTAGAGTATCAAATTATCATCATCATTATTATTTCTCGTGTTCTTTTGGCCAAAATGCATGTTAACCTGTCCAAGTTTTCAACAGAGCTTGGGATGCTTGAACGGGAAGAACCCGAGTCCTTCCAGCGCCCCCTCGGCGCTCCGAAGCATAACGAGGTCCGTCGACAGGAACGGCCACAGGTACGCGGACGGCAATGCCGGGTATGACATGGTTCTCGCCAAGGAGCAGAATCCTAATCCGTCGCAGATCGCCACCCTCTCCAACAAGGTGATGATCTAGTAGAAGTAGTCTGAATTAATCGGTGTGGATCACTGCAGTTGACCATCTAGTAGTAGATTATTAACATCTTTACTGCTCTGCAGATGGTCTCATTCCCTAGCTTCATCTCGGACAACGGGACCATGACCATCAGCACGCCGGAGAGGTTCGGCCCGTGGGGCGGCACGGGCGGCACCATCTTCGACGACGGCATATACACGGGCGTCAGGCAGGTCACCATAACGCGCGGGCTCGGGATATCCTCCATGAAGGTCCTCTACGACCGCAACGGGCAGGCCATTTGGGGCGACAAGCGCGGCACCAGCGGGGCCGCCAGACCCGAGAAGGTAGTAAAACCCAGTTTCAGCTTCAGTCCAAGAGCATCAGTTTCTGAATTCAGACCATCTGACAACATGGAACCCCATTTTCTTGTTTGGGCAGATCATCTTCGATTTCCCGTCGGAGATCCTGACGCACGTCACGGGGTACTTCGGCCCGACGATGATCATGGGCCCGACGGTGATCAAGTCCATCACCTTCCACACCACCAAGAAGAGCCACGGGCCGTTCGGGGACGAGCACGGCACCTTCTTCTCCAGCTGCCTCACCGACGGGAGGATCGTGGGGTTTCATGGCAGGGATGGGTGGTACGTCGACAGCATCGGTGTGCACGTTCTGGAAGGGAAGGTGCTGTCGCAGAAAGCCGCCGCCGACGCGAGCCCGGGGCGGCAGACCGGCGCGCTGGCGCTGCCACTGCGGGAAATCGGAGACGAGGTTACGTATGGCGTGGTGAAAGAACCGATACCGATAGGGCCGGGGCCATGGGGCGGCGAGGGAGGCAAGCCGTGGGACGACGGCGTCTACACCGGGGTGAAGCAAATCTACATCATGAGGAACGAGTTCATCGGGTCCATACAGATCGAGTACGACAGGAGCGGGCAGTCCATCTGGTCCACCAGGCACGGCAACGGTGGCCAGATCACAAACAGGGTGAGCATGTCGTCAGAGCAGAGCCAAAACGCTCACTTCACTTGCCAAATTGAGCTGTACTAATATCTACCATCTGACGTAATGTGTGTGCAGATTAAGCTGGACTACCCGCACGAGGTGCTGACCTGCATCTACGGCTACTACAACGCGTGCGCAGGGGAAGGGCCTCGGGTGCTGAGATCCATCACCGTCGTCAGCAGCCGGGGCAAGTACGGGCCCTTCGGCGACGAGGTCGGGACGTACTTCACCTCCGCCACCACGCAGGGGAAGGTGGTCGGCTTCCACGGCCGGAGCGCCATGTACCTGGACGCCATCGGGGTGCACATGCAGCACTGGCTGGGGGACAGGAACACCGCTACTACGGCGGCCTCCAATGGCAAGAGCAGCTCCAGCACCAAGGCCATTGTTTCCAGTTCCAAGGCGGCTGCTACTACCACTACCACCTCCAAGTACTACATCTCCAAGTATCTCTTTTGAGCTCGCTTCTCGCGTACCGGCTGTGCCAAGACTGAGTTTGCAGGAGAGTTTTTCTTTTTTGTACCGCGGAATCCTGGTGTGGATGTGTGATCTTGTATCGAAAGCAGAGTTAGAAGCGGCTTGGTTTGTGGATCAGTAGACTGGTTGAAACTTGAGAGGAACAACGCACACTTATAAACGCCAATCATGATATAGATCGACTCCATCTTGACCACCGACAACATCCACCAATACATGCGGCTATGGAGTGAAATAAATGGGAAACAACTTAGTAAAGATGTAGAAGACACAATTGTTTGAAACCTCACGGAAAATAAAGAACATTCTTCTTCTTCGGCATATAAGACACAATTCTTTGGCTCCACCCTCGCCCTCTTGAACAAAATGGCATGGAAGGCATGGACACCACCCAAGATCAAATTCTTTGCGTTGTTGGCCATCCAAAATAGGCTTTAGACGGCGGACCGCCTTGAAAAAAAAAGATGTCCGCTTTGTAAACAAACCCAAGAGACGGCTCATCAAGAGGACTTGGGGTTTAGTTAAAGATTGGCTCGGGATCCCAAACATTCAAACTCACTTATGGACGCCAGAGCTATACATTCAAGACTGGTGGATGATGATGTCTTGCAAAGCCACCTCCAACCGTAAAGCTATGACTTTTATTACATTGCTTGTTACTTGGACGATTTAGAAAGAGAGAAATGCGACAGTCTTCTGAAAGAAGTACGCGCCACCTATAATCCTACTTCAAACCATCAAAGAAGACGCAAAGCTTTGGGTCACCGCGGATGCCAAATTCTTGAGTGTTGTACTTTTGTGAGAGTAATTCCTTTTGTTTTTCGGACACTCCTTTTCTTTTTTGTCATGTCACGACTCTCTCCTTATTTAATATATGAGACAAATCTTTTGTCTCCGTTTAAAAAAAATAAACGCCCGTCTATCAAAGTAATTACGGTTATGCCAATTCTCGAGTAAATTACATCGGGAGTCACATAACTTGCCGCATGTGCACTTAAATCACAGAACTTACAAACTGAACTAACAAGTCACATAACTTGCAAATCCGTGCACTAGTGGTCACAAAACCGGTCAACTGCGTGGTTTTTAACCAAAACCGATCATATTTAGACTAAAATTTTACAATAACCATATTTTATTATCAAATACTATATATTTTATTATCAAATACTATCTATGCATTCATGATCATGAGAGAGGATTTGTGGCTCCCAAGCTCGATATTTGAAAAATTCAAAATCTGTATCTTTTCATTAAAAAAATTAAAAATTTATTTTGGAAATACATATGTGTGGGCTGAATGACTATGGCAAGTTTTGGTGAAAACTCGTTTTACTTTGGGCTGTAGAAGAAAAAAAATCCCAGCTATATATCGTATAAAAAAACATGTATTACTGTTAAAGATTTGTCTTTTTTATATTTCAGAAAATAAAACGTATTTTTGTCTGAAATTTGTTGCGTATCTTAGGATGTATAAATATTTGTGCATAATTGTTTTCAGATTTTTTGGAGTTTTATAAACTTTTTTTTAAAAAAACGAGTTCCAAGTGAGCGGTTTTGGTCAAAAACCACTTAGTTGGCCGGTTTTATGACCACGGGTGCACGGATTCACAAATTATATGACTTATTAGTTTAGTTTGCAAGTTATGTGACTTAAGTGCACATGCAAGACAAGTTGTATGACTTACCGTGCCACTTACTCCCAATTCTCAATTATTTGAGAACTACTTGGTTCCCATTCGACGTCAAGAACCATTGGCCCAACGTTGAGGTCTGTGCAAAAAAATTACATTTATTTGATCTCTGGAAACAAACATTGTATGTTTATCGTAGGAGATGAACAAGTTGTTCAAACAGGGCGACCATTTTTTTTAGATATGATGAACAAATTTGCACAATCATAATTCTTTAGTTCTATGATACCAGCAGGAAGAAATGACATGAGGGGTTGAAGATTAGTTAACTCTCATGCGTCACGGACATGGCATCGAGGTGTCTATGGTGTGACTTTGTTAATTTCAGGAGAGCAGATCGCGGCGGCTGGGTCGGCGCTGGTGTTTCAGATGCGCGCGGCGGCCAGGGCGACACCCCTGGTCATGTGGCGGCGGTGGCTGCCCCTTGGGCGTGTGATCCGATCGTGGAGGTCGGCTGCTTGCGGAGGCTGGGCCGGTGCCCGGACCATCGGGTATCGGCGCAAGGTGTGGCGGCGGTGGTCGTAGGTCTAGGCTTCCGCCTAGATCCGCCATCGGCGCGGCCTTTTGGTTGCCTGAAGGTGCGTGGGGAGGCGGCACGATGTTTTTTGCTCGGGGCGACGGACCGGCAGGGACGCGTGGTTATTGCAGGCTTGTCTCTTCTTCCACCGGAGGGGGCGGGCGACGGACGGCAACATGGGGGCCTGTTGTTCTGTCCAATAATGGCGATCGATCCTAGGGTTCCGTCGGCATGAAGACAAAGATCTTCTTATTGCTTGCACTCGTTGATCTGTCCTGGAGAGGTGGGTTTCAGAAGGCTCCGTCGGCAAACTCCCATGGGCGCATTAGGCTTGGAGATTGCTGGATCGGAAGGTATTCGCCGTGCATACTTTGTTTTTCTAGCCGTTTGGTTTCAACGGGTGCGTTGCGAAGCTCTGCTGCTTGTTCCCACCAAGTGCCATGTAACGAGCCATGGTTTAGTCAGATGCGGAGAATGTCAGAAAAATGGAAATATGAGAACGGCGATGGTGATTTGAGTCTTTGTAGCGACGGTGAACTGGTTGCGGGATATGTGATTCGCAGCAACGGCAATACAGGAGGAGTTCCAAGTCTTATCTTACAGGGTGAAAATCCAAGGTCTGGTCTTAACTGGTTGTGCCTGGCAATGACCTTGTTGAAGGCATTGTTTTGCGAGAGAGGACTTTCTCCAGGGTGAAAACCTATGATCTTTGATCGGGCAACGATGGCGCTTGTGCACTGTTTCCTTCTTGAAGGCGTTGTTATTGGAGTGGTGGACTACCGGTGTTGTTCTGGTGGTGTCAGTGTCGTTGCTATGAAGAATAGTTTCCTATAGCGGGACTTTTATTTTTTTTAATTCTTTTTTCTTTTTTCTAGGCCGTGTGAATTCATAAGGCCGCTAGGGCATGCATTGTTGCAGATACCGGATATAATTGGTATATCCGTGATATTAATATATACTCCTTTCCAAAAAAAGAAGCAAAGATTATAGGAATGGGTGTATTTATGTATTTATGAGAGTCTGCGTTTGTTTTATGTTTCTAAAAAAGAAGACACTAGTAATAAATTCTAGGCACTAGTTGAAGAAATTATTACAATACAGTCAACATTTTTGCAGATATATTTTAAAATATAGTACTCCCTCCGCCCCAAAATAGATGTCTCAAACTTGTCAAAATTTAAATAAATCTAGACACTATTTAGTATATAAATTCATTCAAAAATTAAAAAACCTAAGACATCTATTCTTGGACCGAAGGAGTATGTAAAAGCGACCTAGAGTAAGTAAATTTTTAGCTGACTGGGACATAAACACAGGCAACTAATTAAAGTTGCTCATTCAGGACCGCGATGGTTTGAAGGAACTTTGTAGGAATTTTGTACGGAGTACCCAGTAGTATTATATTCGGTAGGTTTTTACCCTATAGAGCACATCTGGTTTGTAGGATTGAGATTCACTTATCCAGTGCTCTAATCTGCATGCAATTCCAAACGGATTTTTTCATTGACCCAAACTTATAGAAATTTTGCTTTGTTTCATCGACAATTGTAGCATACCCTAATCTTTTAGAAAACTTATGTGTTGGCATGCCTTATAACGCCGTGCAACAAAACACATATATCACACATTCTTAGGTTTACAATTTCCTTAGATTTGAACATGTCATGATATATATTTTTTATGTTTTCATATTTTTATACAGTACCCTGGGAACCAAAGAAGCCCTCGGTGCAATACCTTAAGGCCTTGTTTTGTACTAGTGTTTTTCAGAGGATTAGCTGGAATAATCCCACAGGGATCGGGTGAAGCCACCCCTCACCCAATCCACTCAAAACCTCCTCCTTGCTAATTCCTATGAATCCCTTTCATCAAAATGACGCTGGAGCAAGCTGGTTGTGCCACCAGGAGTCAGCTACATGTAGAGTTTGAGTCCAAAACGCGAGGGGAGCTAGCGTTTTTATTTACAAGTATATCCAGGTGTTTTCGCGAGGATAATTGGGGCTAAGCCGCTCTATACCCGGGCTACAAAACATGCTACCGGGGATTTTTTGGGTTCTCAGGGTGGCCCGGGAGAAACACTGAAAACCCAGGAAATACCGGTCTACAAAACAAGGCCTAAGGAGTAAGGTACGGACTTGACTCCGACCTCATTATATAGCATTTTTTACAGCGGATATGGGCACTTTTTTTATGTGGTTCTTGGCCCACTTAATAAATACCAAAAGGTATTTTAGATCCAAACCAAGGGTTGGTGTTAGTGTTGTTATCCATAGAATTCTGAACGTGCCAAGCTCGAACTACTACAACCAGGCTTTGGCCTGAGCTCAATATAAACTCAAGCCGAGGCTGAGTTGGTTGTCGAGCTTGCTATTAGGCTCGAGCTCGGCTCAGAAGAAGCCCACAAAGGCACGAGCATGGCTCGACAATGCTCTGTCACTAAAGAAAATCAAAGTTTGCTAATGTGAAAATCTACTTCGTAGTAACCTCATTTCATGTGAGTTTGCACAATAAAAATTGTTTTCAAATTTTGAACATAAACAAGCTCTGCGGAGCTTGTCCACCATTTTGAGTTTTCGTCACTGATGTCTACGCACTCCTATGCTTATAGACAGTTGTTGGGCCTCCAACTGCAGATGTTTGTACAACAGCAACAAGTTTTCCTTAAATGAATTATCCAAGGTTTATCGAACTCACGAAGGAAGTGGTCAAAGGTATCCCTCTCAAGCAATCCTGCAATCAAGATACAAGAAGTCTCTTGTGTCCCCAATACACCCAATGCACTTGTCAGGTGTATAGGTGCACTAGTTCGGCGAAGAGATAGTGGAATACATGTGGGATGATGATTATAAGACAACGGTGCTAGAAAAGAGCTTGACGGGTAGGAAGAGACTAAAGGAAATCTGAAAAGAAGATGGAAGCAAGCAAACATATAATAGATCTAGTTGCAAACGGTGTTTCAATGCTTATAAACAAGGCCTAGGGATCATACTTTCACTAGTGAACACTCTCATATAAATATTTTCTCTTTATGATACTACTCTGAACTACTCTTCTCCGGTTGGACAACTCTAATCCATGGTAGGGCTATAAAAGCACTCCTTAAAGTTTGCAATCCCCATCAAGATAACCCCACACTGTCACCTTGAGCGCTAGATGGTTCCTTCGAACACCACAATTTCAAAGAGACAACCAACTCAAAATATAACTCATGAAAAGTATTTATGTAATCTCTAGCTTAAGTGCCACACGGTGTGCAAGCTGTCACTTTCACACACGTGGGAAAAAGCAGAGATCTATTAAAGCACTTGAGTACAAAGTAGATCTACTTGATTACAAAGCTCATGATCACAATATGATCATGCATAGAGAGAGAGATGAACACATAGCTACCGCTAGAGCCTTTAGCCTTGAAGGAGAACTACTCCCTCCTCATCATGGGAGTCAGCAATGATGATGGAGATGGTGGTGGAGATCGATGGAGATGGCTACGGGGGAAATTCCCCGTCCCGGCAGGGTGCCGGAACAGAGACTTCTGTCCCCCGAATCTCCCCTTAGGTGGCGGCAACGCTGCGGAAGTTTTTGTGGATGTATGATGCATGATCTAGGGTTTTTGCATCGGGGGCTTCTTATAGGCGAAAGGGCAAGGCGAGGAGGAATCCAGGGGGCACACACCCCCTGGTGGCGCCACCAGGGTGGGCCCGCGCCATCCTAGGGTGTTCCCACCCTAGTGCCCTACTCCGTCTCTGCTTCGCGTTTTCGTATTGCTCTGGGAAAAATAGTAACTTTGGCTTTTGTCCCGTCCAATTCCGAGAATATTCATTTTTTAGCTTTTCTGAAACCAAAAACTGCAGAAAACAAGCAACTGACACTATGGCATCTTGTCAATAGGTTAGTCCCAGAAAATGTGTAAAAATACCTCAAAGTGTAGACAAAACATAACAAAGTTGATACTAAACAAGCATGTAGCATCAAAAATTATAGATACGTTTACGACGTATCAAGCATCCCCAAGCTTAACTCCTGCTCGTCCTCGAGTAGGTAAGTGATAAAAGGAATAATTTTTAAGGTGACATGCACCATCACAATCTTGATCAAGGTATTGCAAAGCATTGATAGCTAGGATCAAAGTACTCTAAACACGAGCATGAGAGATGTAGTTCTAACAATAAGACAAAGCAACTATGTTGTAACATGCAAGGTACAAACAAAGATCATGAATAACAATGCATTAAAAGACGTTTGTTTGTTTCACATATAGAAAACATAGCATAGTGGCATTCAGCTTGTCCCTCATGGAGTAGCAAAACATAAATGCATAGGACACCTTCAAGGTTCATAAGGGTGACTAGATACAAATAGTTCAAGAGCAAGCAATATTAACATTATGAATCAATCAATAAGTTTTGGGAAAATGCACATAGAACTAAGAATGACAACTATGCTCTCTTAATTGGTGCCTAGGGATAGAAGGTGGAGACTCAATATAAAAGTGGAAGAAAGGCCCTTCAAAGGGAAGCAGGGATTTCAAGTTTCATAAAGAGCTTCCAAAAATTATAGTACTTGTTAGCTTTCAACTCTCATTGCCCCTATCATAAGCATCTTGAAGTGATTAAGGTTAAAGTGAACAAAATATGGAGTATATGCTTGACAAAGTATAAGTTGGCAATCTCATGTCCCTTGAGTACGAGGGCCGTTCCTCATGCTACTCAACTTTAGTCATCGGTAAGTTCTTGTCATTGTAAGTATATGTGTATCATAGAGAACCGCCAATGGGGGTACCCCTTGTCCCATGATACAGGATCTATCCCAAATCAAAATAACAAGGCAAGCAAACAATGAGCATCTCAGAAATATTCTTATTTACCATGGGAAAATGGTGCTTTTTTCTCTTCTTTCCTCTTTTCTACCTCTCTCTTTTTTTATAAGAAGAAAGCTTCATAGATTTCTCACTATGGTTATGCTGCAAGTTTCCACCGTGATTAGGCATGGCTTAGGCTAGCGGCCCAGGCGTTTCTCTAACACACATACATAACTCCATGGACTTACAAGCTCCCCTTTTATTTCACACCGCCGACATCCGCAAACAAAAGATCATGATATCAACTGGGTAACATGCATAGGTGCAATGTTGAAAGCGTTCCCCATGACAACATGGTTCTGCTAATTCCCAACTTATAAGTGCAAGCATATACAACATAGATGATACAATGGTTAAAGTTTATTAGGGGCAAGAAAAATAAAGTGTGCCATCAAGTTTGTGAGAGCTTTAATCACTAATTTTCACATAACAATTTTAATTTGGAAGATAGATAAAACAAGAATATACTTGGAATGGTGTAACACAACATGCATGGGAATTTATAGTAGACTCTTTGGAAAAACTTGGTTTCTTGGGAGTTGGATGCATGAGTAGAGCGTACTCAATGTAGGTGGAGGCTATCAAATGACTGGGAGCAACCAACTAAGAGAGCAATAATGGCCATAATCATGCAGAGCGACAAAACATTATCAATCAAAGCATAAAGTGGTACCACAAGTCAAAAACTAAATGATCATAGAGGCTAAGGTGACTGGTTATATTCATAACATGGTGTGAGCATGTGCCAAGTCAACCCAAACAAAGCATAAAATGAGAATACCACAATATTATGCTTTTGTATGCTAAAATAGCACATGATTCTTTCAAGGCACATTAAGCAATCTCAATTGTTTGGAACAAGTCATGCTACAACAATAATCACTAATCATAAGGTCAAAACAACATCTAGCATGACATGATAAAGTCTAAGTCACAGTCAAGACAAGCTTCCTTTTGTACCACTATAAGCATGAAACTTCCTACTCTTTTCCAACACCAATCGACTTATTTGAAACAACTCACAAATATAATAATCAATAAAGATCGGTGAGAATGTCTCACAAATCAAAAATAATAACTAAAAAGTTCTAAGGTGAAAGAACATGAAAACTAAAGCTAAACATAGTGCTAGCAAAAGAGAACACTCACAAAACAATAAGAGTGAAAACTAGAGTGTTCTAGGCAATGAAAATGGAGTGTGTCTCTCTCCATAAGAAGTGTGATGTGATCCAACCAAATTATTGCAGCAAACCAAACAAAAGAAAACAAAAACAAAAACAAAGACGCTCCAAGAATAACACAATAGTGCATGAAACAATAAAAACAAAGTGTCTAGAAAGACCTGAGATTTTTATTGATGAAGAAGGGGATGTGATGACCCACAAGTATAGGGGTGTATCGTAGTACTTTTGATAAATAGGAGTATCGATCCCAACGAGGAGCAGAAGGTGTTGACTAGTGGTATGAAGCAGGAAATCTCTGTAAATACTTAGCAAACAGATTTTTAGTGGTTTTCTGATAAATCAACAAAACAAAGTGCAAGTAATAAAGACAACGAACAAACGTAGCAAGTGGCCCAATCCTTTATTAGCAAAGGACAAGCCGGTGGAAATACTTGTAAGGACCAAACGTCCTCGAGGACACATGGGAATTCCGTCAAGTGCTTTCGCTTCAAAGAGTTGATACTCTTCTTTGGTGTTGTAAGTGTTGTGTGGGTGAACCTGTGCTAATGTACCGACCTTACTTGGACTAATACATACTTGTGATTAAATCCCCCGCAAGCATCCGCAACTACAGGAAAGTAATTAAGATATAAACCTAACCACAGCCTTAAACTCTAAGATCCTACGCTCCCTTGTGCAAAGGTGTCCTAACGGGGGTTCAGGTTTCTGTCACTCCGGCAACCCCACGATTAGTAGCCAAATACACAATGCATTCCCCTAGGCCCATAAATGGTGTATCATGTATTCGACGTTCACATGACACCACTAGAATAATAACACCACAACTTAAATACTAAACCATTGAATAATAACTCAACACAAATCCACTACTAATAACATGACTTCTCCCATGTCCTCAAGAACTAGACGAACTACTCATAAGACATCATATGGATCAAGATCAAAGATGATATGGTGATGGATAACAATCTGAACATAAACAATAATCCAATGGTTCCACTCACAAGCATCAACTACAATAGTAATCAACACCGGGAAAGTTTCCCCTAAGAACTAATGCAAGATCCAACACAATTGTTACAACGGGATGAAGTGGTGATGATGGTGCTGGTGGAGATGATGGTGTGGATGATGATGATGATCCTGATGAAGCCTAACTTGATGACGGTGTTGATGGCGATGATCTCCCCTCTCCGGGAAGGGATTTCCCCGGCAGAAATCTGTCTGCCGGAGAGCTCTTTCTCTCTCGGTGTTTTTCGCCCCGCAGAGGCGGGGGAAATCTTTCTGTGGTTGCTCCCCGATATTAGGGTTCCGTGGGGAATATATAGGCGAGAGGGCGGAGTCGGGAGCCGGCCATGGGTGGCCCCCCTGTGGCCCGGCTACGCCTCACCTTTTACCTTCCTCCATCTTCTGGGAAAATATAATTTTCCAATATTTTTCTAGTATTTTCTGATCTTCGCGAAATTGCATCAAAACACCTCTTTTTCCATTAGAATCCAGACTCCGGCAGTCCATCCTCCAAGAATCATCCAACATGCAAAAACAGAGGAAAATACATAAGTAATACCTCATAATAAGACATATATCAATGAATAGAGGCAAATTATGATATAGAATGGTGATGCAAATTGGACGGATCAACTCCCCCCAAGCTTAGACCTTCGCTTGTCCCCAAGCGAAAACCGAGCTCAGTAAACATGTCCACATGTTTATGGAGTGAAGTGTTGATAAAAGAATACAGACAAGAAGCATCACACTTACCATTGCACAACTCATAGAAGAAAGCAACTCACCATTATATAATTTAGCTTGCAATAAGTACAGGAGTCACAATAGAGATGCATAAAGATAAATCATAATTGTAATTGGCAAACTTTGTTCTTGGTCAGAGAACAGTTGGCAAACAGTTTCTCAGACAGTTTTTTGTAGAAGTCTTCAAAACAGGAGCACTCTTTGCTCAAAAAGGTTTTTCAATGAAGGCTTTCAAAGTAATACTCAATAGATAAGAGCTTTGTGCAAACAAGGAAGATAAAGAACATGATTGAATAAATCACCATATGAATGCTTGAAACGCAACAACTCAAATGCTTTCTGGAGATAGAGAGGAAGTAGGTTTACTAACTCAACTTAGAAATTATGAGAAAGGTCCCTTCATAGAGGGAAGCAGGGATTTCAAGTCATAAAGAGCTTCCAAAAGATTATGGTACTTACTAGCTTTGATCCCTCATTGCCCCTATCATAGGCATCTTGAGATGATTAAGTTTAAAATGAACAAGGATGGAGTATATGCTTGACAAAATATAAGTTGGCAATCTCATGTACCTTGAGTACAAGGGTCGCTCCTCATGCTACTTGATACGTAGCAAACGTATCTATAATTTTTTATGTTCCATGCTTGTTTAGTATCCACTTTGCTATGTTTTGTCTACACTTTGAGGTATTTTTATACACTTTCTGGAACTAACCTATTGACAAGATGCCATAGTGCCAATTGTCTGTTTTCTTCTGTTTTTGGTTCCAGAAATGCAGAAAATCAATATTCTCGGAATTGGACGGGACAAAAGCCAAAGTCATTATTTTCCCGGAGCAACACGGAACCACGAAGCAGATACGGAGTAGGGCACCCGGGTGGCCGCACCCACCAGGTGCGGGCCAGCCCTGGTGGCGCCTATAGGGGGTGTGGGCCCCCTGGACCTCCATCGACCTTGCCTCCTATGCCTATAAGAAGCCCCCGGGGAGAAAACCCTAAATCATCCAGAAGAAATCCATGAAAACCTCTGTAGCGCCGCCTCCACCGAAGGGGAGATTCGGGGGACAGAAAGTCTCTGTCCCGGCACCCTGTCGGGATGGGAAGTTCCACCGGAGCCATCTCCATCGATCTCCACCACCATCTCCATCACCGTTGCTGATTCCCATGATGACGAGGGAGCAGTTATTCATCGAGGCTAAGGGCTCTACCGGTAGCTATTTGTTCATATCTCTCTCTATGCATGATCTTGTTCTGGTCATGAGCTTTGTAATCTAGTAGATCTACCTTGCTACTCAAGTGCTTCAATAGATATCTGCTCTCCCCATGTGTGTGAAAGTGACAGTGTGCACGCCATGGTGGCACTTAGGCTAGATCTACATAATACTCATTGTGCTTTAATAGATATATGCTTTTTCCCCACGTGTGTGAAAGTGACAGCATGCATGCTGTGGGTGGCACTTAAGCTAGATTATATATATATATTTGTTATGAGTTATATTTGGAGTTGGATTTCTTTATGAAATTGTGGTGTTTGTTGGAACCATCTAGCGCTCAAGGTGACAGTGTGGGGTTATCTAGATTGGGGAAAGCGCACTTTGAGGTGTGCTGTTATAGCCCTACCATGGATTAGAGTGTCCAACCAGAGAGTAGTTAACAGTGGTATCATGAAGAGAGGATATTTATATGAGAGAGTGTTCACTAGTGAAAGTATGATCCCTAGGCCTTGTTTCTAAATATTGAAACACCGTTTGCATCTAGATCTATTGCATGTTTTCTTGCTTTAGTATTTACTTCACTCACACATGTTACCCCATGTCAACAACAAGTTAGAAGCTCTTTTCTGGCACCGTTACCACTTGTATTTCACTATCTCTTCGCCGAACTAGTGCACCTATACACCTGACAAGTGTATTGGGTGTGTTGGGGACACAAGAGACTTCGTGTATCTTGATTGCAGGGTTGCTTGAGAGGGATACCTTTGACCACTTCCTCCCTAAGTTCGATAAACCTTGGGTGATCCACTTAAGGGAAACTTGCTGTTGTTCTACAAACCTCTACACTTGGAGGCCCAACAACTGTCTACAAGAATAGAAGTGCATAGACATCAAGCTATTTTTTGGCGCCGTTGCCAGGGAGGTAAGGTAAAAGGTACTCACATCCTCTGGTGTGAGTGCTCGAAGTTATTTCCTTTAGATTCTGCAATTTTGTCTTATTTTCTTGTTTTCACTAGTTAGGCTTAATGGAAAACAACAACAAAATTAGAGAACTTTATAGTGTTTATCTTGAGTTAGGACATGAAGTGTTCGAGGAGAAAATTAAAAAACCTATGGAGCTTTATTTGCATGCTAATAGCAATGTTATTAGTATGAATTCTTTGGACATCATTATTGCTAATTCTATGGAAACTTCTAAGCTTGGGGAATCTAGTTTTTATGAAAATGATCTTTTTAGTTCCCCAGCTTTGGAAGATAGCTATTCTATTGCTTATGATGATACCAAACCTCCAATATATGATGATTACAATGATGAGTATGATATTTTCAGTCCACCTACTATTGAGGAGAAAATTAATTGTGATTACAATATGCCTCCTGTATTTTATGATTATGGTGATGAGAATATTAATGATAGCTATTTTGTTGAATTTGCTCCCACTATGATTAATAAGAATGACTATGCTTATGTGGAGAGTAATAATTATTATATGCATGTGGCTCATGATAAGAATGTTTTATGTGATAGTTATATTGTTAATTTTATTCATGATGCTACTGAAAGTTATTATGAGAGAGGGAAACATGGTCTTATGTATCTCAACAATATTAAGTTTCCCCTCTTTATGTTGAAAATCTTGAAGTTGCACTTGTTTTGCTTTTCTATCCTTGTTGCTTTGTGCTTTCATGACTTGTTTCTTTAAAAGATTCCTATGCATAAGAAGTGGGTTATACTTAAATGTGTTTTGAATTTGCTTCTTGATGCTCTCTTTTACTTCAATTCATATTTCTTATGTGAGCATCTTCTCAAACTATCAAGCCTAACTTAAAGGCGGTAAAGAAAAGTACTTGTTGGAAGATAACCCAAGAGTTTTCTTGAGTCTTGGAAGTTATTACTTCAGTAATGACCTCTCCTTATCCTTTTTGTTTGCTTTTTGTGTCAAGAATGACCTCTAATGAGAGGGAAGTAAGATTTGGGGAGTTGCTGTCCCGAAACAGATTTTTGTGCTCCACCATAAAAATTCGTGAGGAATCTTTGTAAGTTGTATTGAGCTAAAAAATTACGAATAAATCCCTCAGTAAGTTAGATAACTTTCGTTAGTTCAACACTTTTTGATTTGAGCAACATAGGGTCTTCTAAAAAATTGGTTTCTATCCGCTGGTCTGTTTTGACAGATTTCTGCCATTATTTGCATTTGCTTCTTATTGATTCCTTTTGGGGTTATTTTTGGGAAATTGAACTTTTTAAGGGAATTGCTACAGTATCTTCTATTTTTGTGAGAGTTTTGCTGTTCTAAAGCTAAACCCAAAGGTCTATTATCTTTTGAATACACTAATGTTGCTAATGAAGATTGTGCGAAGTTTTGTATGAAGGAAAAATTTCGGGTGTAGAGAAAGAATGATGTAATGAGATGAAGAATGGACAAAAGCTTACGCTTGGGGATGCCACCCCGTGTCACCCCAAGAAATATTCAAGAGGTACAAGCGTCAAAGTTTGGGGATTCCCAAGGCATCCCCTTCTTCATGAATAAAAATCTCAGGTCTTTCTAGACACTTCGTTTTTATTGTTTCATGCACTATTGTGTTGTTCTTGGAGCGTCTTAGTTTTTGTTTTTGGTTTTAGTTTGTTTAGTTTGCTTGAATAAAGTAGTTTGTACCCCCTTTCTCGATGTGTTGTTGTGAATAAGTTTCTTGGTGTTGGAAAGGAGTAGGAAGTTCTTGCTTGATAAGTGCAAAAGTAGCTTGCATTGACTGTGACTTAGACTTTAGCATGACATGCTAGGTGTTGTTTTGACCTTATGCTTAGTGATTATTGCTGTAGCATTTCTTGTTCCAAACAATTGGTATTTCTTAGTGTGCCTTGAAGAAATCATGCGTTATTTTAGCATACAAAAGCATAGTATTGTGGTATTCTCCTTTGATGCTTTGTTTGGGTTGACTTGGCACATGCTCACACCATTTTATGACTATGAACAAGTCACCATAGCCTTTATGATCATTTAGTCCTTGACTTGTAGTACCACTCTATGCTTTGATTAGTAATGTTTTGTTGCTCTGCATGATTATGGCCATTATTGCTCTCTTAGTTGGTTGCTCCCAGTCTTTTGCTAGCCTCCACTTGTATGAGTAAGATCTACTCATGATTCCAACTCCCAAGAAACCAAGTTATTCCGTGTCTACTATAAACTCCAATGTATGGTGTGTTACACCATTCCAAGTATATTCTTGTTTTCAGCTATCTTCCAATTAAAAAGTATTTTGTTATGTGAAAACTTAGTGATTAAATCCCTCACGAACTTGATGGCACACTTTATATTCTTTGCACCAAATAAACTTGAACCATTGTGTCTTCTATGTTGTATATGCTTACACTTATACGTTGGAATTAGCAGAACCATGCTGTCATGGGGAACGTTTTCAACATTGCACTTGTACTTTGTACACAGTTGATATCATGATATTTTGTCTATGGATGTCACCGGTGTGAAATAAAGAGGGAGCTTGTAAGTCCATGGAGTTATGTATTTTGTGTTAGAGAAACGCCTGGACCGCTAGCCTAAGCCATGCCTAATCATGGTGGAAACTTGCAGCATCACCATATTGAGCTATCCGTGAAGCATCCTCAATAAAAAGCTATGCACATAGTAAATAAAAAGATCGTTGAGATGCTCATTATCTCCTTGCCTTGTTATTTAGGTTATGGGATAGCTCTTGTACCATGTGCAAGGGGTACCCCGTTGACGGTTCTCTATGATACGCATATACTTACTATGACAAGAAGTTATAGGTGACTGAAGTTGAGTAGCATGAGGTGTGGCCCTCGTATTCAAGGTACTTGAGATTACCAACTTATACTTTGTCAAGCATATACTCCATAGTTTATTCACTTTAACCTTAATCACTTAAAGATGCTTATGATAGGGGCAATGAGGGCTGAAAGCTAACAAGTACCATGATTTTTTGAAGCTCTTTTTGAAACTTGAAATCCTTGCTTCCCTCTTTATGAAGGGCCTTTCTTCCACCATTATATTGAGTCTCCACCTTCTACCTTTAGGCACCAGTTAAGAGAGCATAGTTGCCATTCTTCGTTCTATGTGCATTGTCCCAAAACTTTTATTGATTGATGCATACTGTTGCTATTACTTGTTCTTGTGCTATTTGTATCTAGTCACTCTTATGAACTTTGAAGGTGTCATATGCATATATTTGCTAATCTATGAGGGACAAGTTGAATGCCACTATGCCATGTTTTCTGTATGTGAAACAATCAAACATCTTTCAATGCTGTAACATCCCAGCATTTAGGAACCAACGAAGGGTAGATTTAGGAATCTGTGAAATTTCATGCATTCATCTGTAAAAATGTGGGTAAATTTTTCGCAAAATAAAAACCTAAAGTGATCAAAGTTTCTTTCATGCTTTGAGATCAGGTATAGTCTTGGAGGATGATTGTTATAAACTTTGATATGATCTTTGTGGATTAGTGGGTTTTGGGAAATGAAAATTTAATTTAAATTTGAGTGTTGGATTTATAATTCAAAAGGATTTAGATTTATGTTTGAGTGATTTGATTTAATTAAGAGTTAATAATTAATAACTCAAACTTTAAATAAAATAAATTAATCAATAAAAAGAATATTCATTCCATAATTTTATTCAATAAATAACTTACAAAATTTAACTTATGGATTTGATCAAGAATCTTTACAATAGTAATGAAATAAAAGAAGAATCTTTATATATTGAGTAATAGTACAATCTTAATTACAAAATAATAAAATAAAAAATTACAAAAGAATAAAAGAAATATTACATGTGACTATTCTATAAGAAAAAGAAAACCTAAACTAAAGTCTTGACCTTCAAGTCTGTTACCTGCAAAACAAACACAAACTAAAAGAAAGAAGGTTAAGGTTAAAAATGTTTTACTCTCAGAATTGACAGTGAGGTGCACTGTTCAAAGTTCATCATTGAGTAATCTTTTAAGGGGCAAGTTTCACCAATATGAAAGAACTATATCTTTCATAATTTTAAACCATAAGTCAAATAAACATCAAGGAGGGGCAAGTTTCACCAGACAAGTGAATGTAACCAGATAAAAGTAACTTTCATATCCAGAGCATATCCACAAGGTGTCCAGCAGGCACATAGGCAGCACACACACCAAACCGCATGGTGTGTGCTGTCAGCACATCAGCAACAGCTCCACAAACACAAAACTATCAGCACAACCGTGGGAAGCCACCCAACACCATTTCTCTGTTCTTACACACCAAGAACACACTCAGCCAAACCAAGCCAAGCAAGATCACACCAACTAAAACCTGGATCATATCACCAAGATGGTGACATAAGGAGGGGGTAGATCAGGTGGATAGCAAGGACAAGATGAAGCCACCAGGACCAGGAGGTGGAGAGCTAGATCAAGGACAAGTCCAGAAGCTGGAAGTATCAGGAGGAGCACCAGATCAAGCTAGCCACACAACCACAAGATCAATAATTTGCAACCCCAACAACACCAAGTGTGGTGAGTATCATAAAACATCCACATATTCTGTTCATCTCAATCAAACAGAAAAGCATGTGTTGTTTTACAAGTTAAACCTCTAAGTGATCACCCAAGTGGGGCAAACCTATCATAGCGGAAATTTGAAATATAAAGGCTAACAGTAAACTCTACCACATCCACCAAAATCTCAGACCAGCATCATAGATCCTAGTGATCATCAACAACTCATATATATTCCAAAATGTTCTCAAATAGCTTATAAAATTTGGGCACATCTCCTAATGGAGTAGCACCTCAGATTTCATAAACTATATGCACCAACATTAAGCTATAAGCAAACCAATCATTTTTCCAACTTTAACTCAAGAATCAGCAGCTGGTATCACTAACACAGCCAATCCATGAGAAACAGCAGGATAAGGGCCTAGTCCCTAAACCTCAGACCAACATCATAGGTTCTAGGGATGCAAGGAAAGAAGATTCCACTTATTTATAAGGCCAAGATAATCTTAAGCTTGAACAAAGCCAAGCCAAGTAATATAACCTAGTTTTGTGTGCCATATTAAAATGGTGTCACAAGAACAGTTTCTAAACTAAGCAGGTTAAGCACCCAAATTTCACAGTCACACTCATAACCACTATAAATCATTTTCCTGATACTAATCACAGGAATCATCTTCAGCTAAATCCAAATACACATCATCACAGTAAGAGATCAATTGATCTTAGCTATATATATGAATTATTAAGCCAACAGTACTGATACAGTGACATCATCACACAAAAATCACTGTCATTTACCAAGCAATGCCAGTGGTGAGCTATCAAACCACTAGAATTCCCAAGTAATGATTCTAGAGCAACCTTATCATCTGAACCTTACCAAAATTAGCCAATGGAACCCAACTGATAACCCACTAGCATCATCAAAGCTAACCATCAGCAGTAATCCATAGCAAACCACCACTCAACATGCTTAGGGATCATCAATACATGATCCAAATCATTAGATATTCAATCAATAGAGGGATATGAATCCTAAGTAGAACACAAACCCTAATCAGGACATAACCACTAGCCAGGAGTAGCCACTATCAATACATAGCATAGTGTGGCCTAGCACAGAGTGCACAAGCGGAAGAAGAACAACATACTGATGAATGCTGCTGTGGGCGAGAAGAGGGAGCAGAGGTCGACGACAAACACAGCGACACGGGAAGCACCCCCAAGGAGGCGCTGCGACCCACACCACGCCGAGGCGGTGACCCTAGCCATGTCTGAAGGCGAGGAACACCCCCACGGCACATGGCAGCAACGGCGGCGACAACAACCGCATCACCCTAAACCCTAGGGTTCGGGATGAGGCTAGTCTGGCCACAAGGAAGATCCAAATTGAATTGGATAGGAAGGTAGAGCGTGGTCGACAACCTAGCCCTGCATCCCGACAATGGCCAGGGAGGACCACAACGACGAGCAGCGCATGGCAGCGGCACCATCGACCACGGGGTCAAGGAGAAGAAGAGAGACGGGGACGAGAAAGTGACAAAGAGAGGGAGTGTGGGATGGATTGGGCCAGGACCCTTCGGGGTGCCGTTTTGGCTCTGCCCTACTAGTCCACAAGGGCCCAATAAACCCAAACAGTCAGCCCAAATCACTTAAAGCCTGTTTTAATAAATGGAAAAATACCAAAATGCCCCTGAATTTAGATAAACTCTAGAAAATAAAATAGGAATCCAAAAATTATAAATAAAATATTTTTGGACATATAAATTTTATTTCTCAATTTATTTGGATAGTTTGGATAAAAATAAATTAAAATCACTTTCAATATATATTAATATTTTATTATTTTAGAAAAGTACTAAACAAATATTTAATATTAATTTTTGGTATTTAAATGATAATTATTAATAAATAAAATGCAAATAAATTAAAACAAAATAAAAAATACAATATTCTATAAATATTAAAAATTCATATTTATAAATTCTTTATTATTAAAAAAATTATAATTTAAATAATGGGGGATAATACACATAAAATTAAATAATGCATTACATTACTTTACATAATCATTTTGCTTCTTTGAATATTATCCTTACCGGGCAATAATGATGTTTTTGTAGACATAGAAGCTCAAGGTCCAATGCAAGCATCAGACTTCACTACCTTTCTATCACAAAGCAAGTTCATTACTTGCTCATATCCTTTGAAGAGTCTTTATCAAAGTATTTGCAAATTGTGTGTTATCATATACACTCCAAAGAAATAAAATATTATTTTCACAAATAAAGAAATCTTAGATATCATCCTAAGTGATGATATAATGGAGCAATAGAACTTAGGGTTCTATTTGCAACAATGATGATCTATTAGGGACTTAATAACCCATGACATCAGTGATTCTAGCGCCTTAATCACGTGTTAGCCATGAGAGTTGGAATGGGATAGAGAAGTCAGCTATATCTTCTTCCTCTCGCATGTAGCCGGATGTGCAGGTCGTGGCTGTTATCCTCGTAGCGCGCATATTAATTGGTAATTTGTAGAGGATATGCAGCATATGGGCGGGAACCCTCAATGTCCCACGATAGTTCTAGCATCTAACGGTTTGTACAAACCATTGTCGTAATTCAATATGTGGGCATGGTGTACACCAAGGAGGCATGCGAGGTCGCGAAGGGGGCAGTGATTGGCTTGGACCAACTACTAGGCCCCACATCATGGAATTGTGGACGGGAAAGTACGCCCGGTTGTGCAACAAGGAGTTGATCTCCCATGGGTAAAGTAACGCACCTCTGCAGAGTGTAAGAATTGTAACTTGTTACTCCCTATTCCGGGAAGGAGCTACGAACGCGGCAGGAAAGGAACTCCATGAAAGTTCTGGTCAACCTGTGAAGGCTAATGGTCATAGATTTTTATAATAAAATCAATCTTTGAAGAAATATTTACAAAAATTGCATAATGCCAAGGATTTATAGTTCGAGGTGGTAGTTAGAGCATCAAACTTCCCACCTTGCATATAATGAACTTGCGGGGTAACGTTGTTACTCATCCTTTCCTTTGATCCCTTGCTTAGACTCTGAGGATCCTGAAGATACGCCAATGTATGCAGCCGAATGCCAAGAAGATGTGTTCTACGAGGAGACTAACCTGTCAGGAGGGGTTGAAGGAGTGGATTACAAAATCCGCTATGGTGTCGATGACAACGAGTCCAACTAAGTAACCTAGTTAGTAGTAACCGACAGAGCCGAGCAGCATGAACTCTATAGAATAAGCTGCTGAGCTCAACTCCTAGTTGGAGTTGCTACTTTTAAATTCCGCTGAAACACTTTATATTTTGGTTTGTAAGTTGAATCCTTTTGAAGTCTTGAACTTCCGGTATTGTAATAATAATAATGTGTGTATGTTTGTAATATGGACCCGCAATGTTTCTGTTGTACCACTCTGAGGGATGTGATATTTACGGAACGGTTTTCTATGGATGTCATCTCAACGACTATAGTGTAGTACATATGCAGTGGTATGCTGGGTCACCGCAAATGCATTGTTATTCATGAATCTTTGTTTGTATCTTTTCATGTTGCAACATAGTTGCTTTGTCTTATTGTTAGAACTTCATCTTTCATGCTCATGTTTAGAGTACTTTGATCCCAGCTTTCAATGCTTGCAAATGGTTTGCTCTTGATTGTGATGGTGCATGTCACCTAAAAAATTATTCTTTTTATCACTTACCTACTCGAGGACGAGCAGGAGTTAAGCTTGGGGATGCTTGATACGTCGTAAACGTATCTATAATTTTTGATGTTACATGCTTGTTTAGTATCCACTTTGCTATGTTTTGTCTACACTTTGAGGTATTTTTGTACACTTTATGGAACTAACCTATTGACAAGATGCCACAGTGCCAGTTGCCTATTTTCTTCTGGTTTTGGTTACAGAAAGGCATAAAATCAATATTCTCGGAATTGGACGGGACAAAAGCCAAAGTCATTATTTTTCCTGGAGCAACACGGAACCACGAAGCAGAGACGGAGTAGGGCACCAGGGTGGCCGCACCCCCCAGGCGTGGGCCAGCCCTGGTGGCGCCTATAGGGGTGTGGGCCCCCTGGACCTCCACCGACCTTGCCTCCTGCGCCTATAAGAAGCCCCCAGGGAGAAAACCCTAAATCATCCAGAAGAAATCCACGAAAACCTCCGTAGAGCCACCGCCACCGAAGGGGAGATTCGGGGGACAAAATTTTTCTGTTCCGGCACCCTGCCGGGACGGGGAAGTTCCCCCGGAGCCATCTCCATCGATCTCCACCACCATCTCCATCACCGTTGCTAATTCCCAGATGAGGAGGGAGTAGTTATTCCTCGAGGCTAAGGGCTCTTCCGGTAGCTATGTGTTCATCTCTCTCTCTCTATACATGATCTTGTTGTGGTCATGAGCTTTGTAATCTAGTAGATCTACCTTGCTACTCAAGTGCTTCAATAGATCTTTGCTCTCCCCATGTGTGTGAAAGTGACAGTGTGCACGCAATGGTGGCACTTAGACTAGAGTCTACATAATACCCATTGTGCTTTAATAGATCTATGCTTTTACCCATGTGTGTGAAAGTGACAGCGTGCACGCCGTGTGTGGCACTTAAGCTAGATTATATATATTTGTTATGAGTTACATTTGGAGTTGGATATCTTTATGAAATTGTGGTGTTTATTGGAACCATCTAGCGCTCAAGGTGACAGTGTGGGGTTATCTAGATTGGGGAAGGTGGACTTTGAGGTGTGCTGTTATATCCCTACCATGGATTAGAGTGTCCTACCGGAGAGTAGTTAAGAATAGTATCATGAAGAGAGGATATTTATATGAGAGAGTGTTCACTAGTGAAAGTATGATCCCTAGGCCTTGTTTCTAAACATTGAAACGCTGTTTGCATCTAGATCTATTGCATGTTTTCTTGCTTTAGTCTTTACTTCACTCACACACATTACCCCACGTCAACAACAAGTCGGAAGCTCTTTTCTGGCAGCGTTACCACTTGTATTTCACTACCTTTCGCTGAACTAGTGCACCTATACACCTGACAAGTGTATTGGGTGTGTTGGGGACACAAGAGACTTCTTGTATCTGGATTGCAGGGTTGCTTGAGTGGGATACCTTTGAGCACTTCTTCCCTGAGTTCGATAAACCATGGATGTCCCACTTAATTATAATGATAAGAAGAAACTAATGGGGAGTGTTAATGATGTTCTCATTATGGTTAACAATGCTTATGTACCTGTGGATTTCTATGTTTTGGATGTTGAATACAATGCTTCTTGTCCTATTACTTTGGGAAGAACTTTTCTTAGAACTGTTGGTGCCATCATTGATATGAAAGAAGGTAGCATTAAATATAATTTTCCATTCAAGAAAGGTATTGAACACTTCCCTATGAGGAGAGAGAAGTTGTTTTTTGCTCCTTTGAAAGCAAGGTTTGATGTTAATGCTTCTTCATTTGAAAATACTTGATTCTTCTTGCTTCTTGTGCCTAACTTAAAGGCGTTAAAGAAAAGTACTTGTTGGGAGATAACCCAAGAGTTTCCTTGAGTATTGGAAGTTATTAATTCAGTAATGACCTCTCCTTATCCTTTTTGTTTGCTTTTTTGTGCCAAGAATGACCTCTAATGAGAGGGAAGTAAGACTTGGGGAGTTGCTGTTCTGAAACAAATTTATGTCCTCCACCATAAAATTTTTTGAGGAGTCTCTGTAACTCGGATTGTGCTGCAAATTTACGAATAAATCCCCCAGTATGTTAACTAACTTTCGTTAGTTCAACACTTTTTGATTTGAGCAATAGAAGATGTTCAAAAAAATCGGTTTCTACCTGCTGGTCTGTTTTGACAGATTTCTGCCATTATTTGCATTTGCTTCTTATTGATTCCTTTTTGAGTTTTCTTTTGGGGAATTGAGATTTTTAAAGGATTTACTACTGTAGCCTGTGTTTTTAGTGAAAATCCTTGCTGTTCCAAAGCTTTGCCAGAGGTCTAATATCTTTTGAATAAACTAATGTTGCTAATGAAGCTTGTGTGAAGTTTTGTATGAAGGAAAAATTTCAGATGTAGAAAGAGAATGATGCAATGAGATGAAGAATGGACAAAAGCTCAATCTTGGGGATGCCACCATGGTGTCACCCCAATAAATATCCAAGAGGTACAAGCGTCAAAGCTTGGGGATGCCCAAGCCATCCCCTTCTTCATCAATAAAAAGCTCAGGTCTGTTTAGACACTTCATTTTTATTGTTTCATGCACAGTTGTGTTGTTCTTGTAGCGTCTTAGTTTTAGTTTTCTTTGCTTAGGTTGTTTAGTTTTCTTGAGTAGTTTGGACCCCCGTTCTCGCTGTGTTGTGTTGCAAATAAGTTGCTTGGTGTTGGAAAGGACTAGTAAGTTCTTGCTTGGAAGTGCAAGAGGAGCTTGCATTGACTGTGACTTAGACTTTAACATGACATGCTAGGTGTTGTTTTGATCTTATGCTTAGTGATTATTGTTGTAGCATGTCGTGTTCCAAACAATTGGGATTTCTTAGTGTGCCTTGAAGAAATTATGCGTTGTTTTAGCATGCAAAAGCATAGTATTGTGGTATTCTCCTTTGATGTTTTGTTTGGGTTGAATTGGCACATGCTCACACCATGTTATGACTATGACAAGTCACCATAGCCTCTATGATCATTTAGTACTTGACTTGTAGTACCACTCTATGCTTTGATTAGTAATGTTTTGTTGCAATGCATGATTATGGTCATTCTACTCTCTTAGTTGGTTGCTCCCAGTCTTTTGCTAGCCTCCACTTGTATGAGTAATTTCTACTCATGCTTCCAACTCCCAAGAAACCAAGTTTTTCCAAAGTGTCCACTATAAATTCCTATGCATGGTGTGTTACACCATTCCAAGTATATTCTTGTTTTCAGCTATCTTCCAATTTAAAACTATTTTGTTATGTGAAAACATCGTGACTAAAGCCCTCACGAACTTGATGGCACACTTTATATTCTTTGACCCTGATAAAATTGAACCATTATGTCATCTATGTTGTATATGCTTGCACTTATACATTGGAATTAGCAGAACCGTGCTGTCACGGGGAACGTTTTTAACATTGCACTTGTACTTTGTACTTAGTTAATATCATGCTCTTTTGTCTATGGATGTCACCGGTGTGAAATAAAGAGGGAACTTGTAAGTCCATGGAGTTTGTATTTTGTGTTAGAGAAATGCCTGGGCCGCTAGCCTAAGCCATGCCTAATCATGGTGGAAACTTGCATCATCACCATAGTGAGCTATCTATGAAGCATCCACAATAAAAAGATATGCACATAGTAAATAAAAAGATCGCTGAGATGCTTATTGTCTGCTTTCCTTGTCATTTTGGTTATGGGATAGCTCATGTACCATGTGAAAGGGGTACCCCGTTGGCGGTTCTCTATGGTATGCAAATACTTACAATGATAAGAACTTACAGGTGATTGAAGTTGAGTAGCATGAGGTGTGGCCGTTGTATTCAAGGGACTTGAGATTGCCAACTTATACTTCGTCAAGCATATACTCCATATTTGTTCACTTTAACCTTAATCACTTCAAGATGCTTATGATAGGGGCAATGAGGGCTGAAAGCTAACAAGTACCATAATTTTTGGAAGTTCTCTTTGAAACTTGAAACCCCTGCTTCCCTTTGTGAAGGGCCTTTCTTCCACCATTATTGAGTCTACACCTTTTACCCTTAGGCCCCATTAAGAGAGCATAGTTGCCATTCAGTGTCCCAAAACTTATTGATTGATGCATATTGCAATTTACTTGTTCTTGTGCTACTTGTTTCTAGTCACCCTTGTGAACTTTGAAGGTGTCCTATGCATCTATTTGCTATTATATGAGGGTCAAGCTGATTGCCACTATGCTATGTTTTCTATATGTGAAACAAACAAACATTTTTCAATGCATGTTATTCATGATCTTTGTTTTTAGCTTGTCATGTTGCAACAATAGTTGCTTTGTCTTACAGTTAGAACTCCATCTTTCATGCACATGTCTAGAGTTCTTTGATCTCAGCTTTCAATGCTTGCAAATGGTTAGATCTTCATTGTGAAGGTGCATGTCACCTAAAAAATTATTCTTTTTATCACTTACCTACTCGGGGACGAGCAGGAGTTAAGCTTGGGGTTGCTTGATACGTCGGAAACGTATCTATAATTTTTTATGTTCCATGCTTGTTTAGTATCTACTTTGCTTTGCTTTGTCTTACTTTGAGGTGTTTTTATATCTTTTCTGGAACTAACCTATTAACAAGTTGCCACAGTGCGGTTACTGTTTTCTTCGCTTTTGGTTCCGTAGCGTAAAATCAATATTCTCAGAATTGGACGGGACAAAAGCCAGTCAATAACTTCCTGTGGGGAACAAGAAGTCCAGAGGGGAGACGGAGAAGTGAGCCAGGGCGGCCACACCCCCCTAGGTGTGGCCAGGGGTGGGCCCATGCCTAGGCAGGGTGTGGGCCCCCTGGTCGCATCCTCGGCCTCCCCCTTCGCCTATAAGAAGCCCCCGATGCCTAAACCCTAAGCACCCGATCAATATTCCACGAAACCTTCTATAGACGCCGCCACCGTCGTCCCTAGATCGGGGGGATCTGAAGTTCTTCCCGGCACCCTGCCAGAGGGGAGATCATCCCGGAGGCCTTCTCTCCGGTATGATGCGTGAGTAGTTCCACCTTGGACTATGGGTCCATGTAGTAGCTAGATGTTTGTATATCCTCCTTTGTGCTTTCATGTATAGATCTTGTGAGCTCCGTTCATGATCAAGATCTAATCTATTTGTAATCATGCATATTGTGTTTGCGGGGATCTGATGGATATTGAGATTATTATGTCGGTTTGATTAATGGTTTTGTCTTTATGATTCTATCATGTCTATGTTGTTTGTGATCTTGCATGCTCTTCGTTGTTAGTAGTTATCTTGGCCAAGTAGTTGCTAGTGACTCCAAGAGGGGGTATTTATGCTCGATAGTGGGTTCATGCCTCTATTTTCCAAGGGAAGTGACATAAATCTCTTTGGTTGTATATGTGTTGTTGCCACTAGGGAAAAAACAACGGTCTCTTGTTCATGGAACATGTGGACTGTTTACCTTACACACTTTGCTTAAAGAAGTTGTCTGTTGCTTGCAACTTAATACTGGAGGGGGATCGGATGATAACCTGAAGGTGGACTTCTAGTCATAGATGCAGTTGGATGGCGGTCTATGTATCTTGTTGTATTGCCCAATCGAATCTCATATGATCTTTCTGACTAGTATTGCATTGTTATGACTTGCTCAGTTCCTGTGAATTGCCCTGCTGTAATTTATTTACCCTTCATGCCATGTTGTTTATCTAAGGAGAGAACCTCTAGTGAACTATGGACCCCGGTCCAATCTTTACCATTGATACATATTCCACTGTTACTTGTTTACTTGCTGCAAACCACCATTACCTTCCACACCGTACGTTTAATCCTTTGTTATAGCAAACCAGTGAGCTTGACAACCTCACTGTCTAGTTGGGGCAAAGTCTTGAGTTTGTGTTGTGCAGGTCTCCACGTTGCTTGCAACACCTATATGACGTTTCCTTCCTCCTACTGGTTCGATAACCTTGGTTTCTTACTGAGGGAAAACTGCTGCTGTGCTGCTTCACACCTTCCTCTTGGGGTTCCCAACAAAGTGCTAACCAGCACCATCAGCAATACACAAACTTCAATGGAAACATTAGTGTAAGAAAAAACAATAAACCTTTAGGTGCACACTTCAACTGAAATTCATCAAAACAAAGGCTTCTGTAAGAGGCAAATGTAAATGATGGCAGAAACCTGTCAAAATAGACCAGCAGGTAAAGATTGATTTTTTCGAAAACCTTATGTTGCTCAAATCAAAAAGAGCAGAACTAATGAAAGTTGGGTAAAAACTTGGAGAACAAGCAAATAAAAATACACTCCATCCGACGTACTGAGCTCCCTCACGAATTTTTACAGTGCAGCACAAAAATCTTTCCCAGGACAGCCACTGTTCACAACTCCTCTACTTCACAAAAGTAGTTGAACTTGACACAAAACCCAAAAAAAGGATAAGGAGCGGTTATTACTGAGGTAATAACTTCCAAGACTCAACCAAACTCTTGGGTTATCTCCCAACAAGTACTTTTCTTTAATGCCTTTAAGTTAGGCTTGAAACTTTCAAAGATGCTCACATAGGAGATATATATATGGAGTGAAAAAGAGCATCAAGAAGTAAATAACCAACACATTTGAGTCTAACCCACTTACTATGCATAGGAAGACAAAACAAATACAACTTCAAAGCTTTCAACATTAAACGGGGAAAATTAACATTATTGAGATGCATAAAACCATGTTTCCCTCTCTCATAATAACTTTCAGTAGCACTTTGAATAAAGTTGACAATATAACTGTCACAGGAAACAACTTTATCATCAAAATGAGCATACTTAAAGTCACCAAAAAGAGGTCCAAGGTCATAAACTGGATCAATAGAAGCAAGTTTTTCCATCCTGAAATCTTTATTAGGCAAGCTATTTTCACAAGGAGCTTTAGCAAATTTGGAAAAGTTAAACTCATAAGAATCTCCATCAAACTTAGTTAAAACTTTTTCCTTCTTACAATCTATAATAGCTCCACAAGTGTTCAAGAAAGGACTACCAAAAATGACAGGACAAGTTTTGCTAGCTGCATAATTAAGCACTAGAAAATCAGCAGGATACTTAATCTTACCACAGAGAACCTCCACATCTCTTACAATACCAATGGGGCAAATGGTTTCCTTATTAGCAAGGTGAATAACCACATCAATGTCCTCAAGCTCACAAGGACCAATTTCATGCATAATTTCCCTGTAAAGCTCATAAGGAATAGCACTAGAACTAGCACCAATATCACATAAACCATAATAGAAATGATTACCAATTCTAACAGAAAGCACAGGGACACTAGATTTTCTAGCTTTTTTAGGATGAGAAACAATATTAGTAGCATCTTCACAGAATACAATGTGCTCATCCTCTATATTTTTAGTGACAAGATCTTTCACAATAGCTACCACAGGTTCATTATTCAATTGCTCATCAGGCTCCACAGTTTTCATTGTACTTTTGTTATTTGCACTAATAATCATAGAGTATTCCTTTACCTTAGCTGGGAAAGGAACTTTCTCAACATGAGGTTCAGGCTCAATATGATTACTAGTACAAACTTCAGCACTTCTAACGGGAACATGACTAACAACATCTTTATAAGGTGCATGGTACTTATTCCACTTCTTCTTGGGAATTTCTATGTAAGAGGCAAAGGCCTTAAAATAGTTGGCAATACTTTGGGAATCAAGACCAAACTCATTACTAATATCACGGAAGTCATCAATTCCCATAAAATATTTAATGCATTCATAATCATAGTTTATACCTGACTTTCTTCCCTTGTCATTCTCCCAAGCTTCAGTGTTCTCTTGAATATGGTCTAGTAGATCCCATTTAGCTTCTTCCATCAGACATGTGAATGATCCATCACAAGAAGCATCTAGTAAATCTTTATCATGAAGAGAAATCCTAGCATAAAAGTTATTGATAATAATATTGTTAGGGAGTTCATGAATAGGACATTTAAGCATTAGTAACTTCAATCTCCCCCAAGCTTGAGCTGTACTCTCTCCATCACGAGGCCAAAAGTTATATATCAGATTTCTATCCTTATGAATCTCACTAGGAGGATAGAATTGAGAATAAAAGAGAGATGCCATTTCCTCCCATTCCAAGGATTGTCCATTCTTCAGCAGCTTATACCATTCTTCAGCTCTCCCTTTCAAGGATATGGGGAGTAACTTCTTCTTCACCTATTCAGTTGTGATACCTACACACTTAAACAACCCGCATAATTCATGGATAAAAAGCAAATGATCACCAGGATGGACAGTTCCATCCCCTAAATAATAATTATCCATAACACGATCAACAATACTTGTAGGTATCTTAAAAGGATCTATCTCAACAAGCAGTGGTCCATATACTACCCTAACAGTGGTAGTAGTTTTCCCAAACAGAAAACCAAGTGGGTCATCCATATTGGAAACAAAGTAACAAACAGAAACAAAAAGAAATACTCATAATAGAAGTTTGCTTTACCATTTCTACTCTTCAATAGCGCTTCGCTCCCCAACAACAGCGCCAGAAAATAGTCTTGATGACCCACAAGTATAGGGGGTGTATCGTAGTACTTTTGATAAATAGGAGTGTCGATACCAACGAGGAGCAGAAGGTGTTGACTAGTGGTATGGAGCATGAAATCTCTGTAAATACTTGGCAAACAGATTTTTAGTGGTTTTCTGATAAAGCAACAAAACAAAGTGCAAGTAATAAAGACAACGAACAAACGCAGCAAGTGGCCCAATCCTTTCTTAGCAAAGGACAAGCCCGTGGAAATACTTATAAGGACCAAACGTTCTCGAGGACACATGGGAATTCTGTCAAGTGCTTTCGCTTCAAAGAGTTGAGTACTCTTCTTTGGTGTTGTAATTGTTGTGTGGGTGAACCTGTGCTAATGTACCGACCTTACTTGGACTAATACATACTTGTGATTAAACCCCCTGCAAGCATCCGCAACAACAGTAAAGTAATTAAGGTATAAACCTAAACACAGCCTTAAACTCTGAGATCCTACGCTCCCTTGTGCAAATGTGTCCTAACGGGGGTTCAGGTTTCTGTCACTCCGGCAACCCCACGATTAGTATCCAAATACACAATGCATTCCCCTAGGCCCATAAATGGTGAAGTATCATGTAGTCGACGTTCACATGACACCACTAGAATAATAGCACCACAACTTAAATACTAAACCATTGAATAATAACTCAACACAAATCCACTACTAACAACATGAATTCTCCCATGTCCTAAAAAATTAGACGAACTACTCACAAGACATCATATGGATCAAGATCAAATATGATATGGTGATGGATAACAATCTGAACATAAACAATAATCCAATGGTTCTACTCACAAGCATCAATTACAATAGTAATCAACACCGGGAAAGTTTCCCTAAGAACTAATGCAAGATCCAACACAATTGTTACAGCGGGATGAAGTGGTGATGATGGTGCTGGTGGAGATGATGGTGTGGATGATGATGATCCCGATGAAGCCTAGCTTGATGACGGTGTTGATGGCGACGATCTCCCCTCTCCATGAAGGGATTTCTCCGGCAGAAATCTATCTAACGGAGAGCTTTTTCTCTCTTGTTGTTTTTTGCCCCACAGAGGCGACAGGAATCTTTCTGTGGTCGCTCCCCCGATATTAGGGTTCCGTGGGAAAGATATAGGCGAGAGGGAGGAGTCGGGAGCCATCCAGGTGGGCCACACCTGCCCTATGCGCGGGGCAAGGTGGGCCCGCACCTAGGGGGTGTGGGCCCCCTGTGGCCCGGCTACGCCTCCCCTTCTGGCTTCCTCCGTATTCTGGGGAAATATAATTTTCCAATATTTTTCTGGTATTTTTCTGATCTTCGCAAAATTGCATCAAAACACCTCTTTTTTCCATCAGAATCCAGACTCCGGCAAACCATCCTCCAAGAATCATCCAACATGCAAAAACAGAGGAAAATACATAAGTAATACATCATAATAAGACATATATCAATGAATAGAGGCAAATTATGATATAGAATGGTGATGCAAATTGGACGTATCAGGATGCCTTGGGCATCCCCAAGATTTGACGCTTGTACCTCTTGAATATTTTTTGGGGTGACATAGGGTGGCATCCCCAAGCTTGATCTTTTGTCCATTCTTCATCTCATTACATCATTCTTCCCTTACACCTAAAAATTTTCCTTCATACAAAACTTCACACAATCTTCATTAGCAACACTAGTGTATTCAAAAGTAATAGACCTTTGGGTTTAGTTTCAAAACAGAAAAAATTTCATAAAAGACACAAGCTACTGTTGAAATTCCCTCAAAAAGCTCAATTTACCAAACACAACCCAAAAATAAATCGATAAAGGGGCAAATGCAAATAATGGTAGAAATCTGTCAAAACAGACCAGCAGGTAAACACCGATTTGTTCGAAGAACTTATGTTGCTCAAATCAAAAAGTGTTGAACTAACAAAATTTAGCTAACAACCTGGGGGATTTATTCATAAAATTATAGGTCAATCCGACATACAAAGATTTTTCATGAATTTTTACGATGAAGCACAAAAATCTATTTCAGGACAGCACTTCCCCAAATCTTACTTCCCTCTCATTAGAGGTTATTATTCACACAGAAATCAAACAAAAAGGATAAGAAGAGGTTATTATAGAAGTAATAACTTCCAAGACTCAAAAAAACTATTGGGTTATCTCCCAAGAAGTAATTTTCTTTAACGCCTTTAAGTTAGCCTTGATAGTTTGAGAAGATGCTCACATAAGAAATATGAATTGAAGTAAAAGAGAGCATCAATAAGCAAATTTCAAAACACATTTAAGTCTAACCCACTTCCTATGCATAGGAATCTTGTAAATAAACAAGTCATGAAAGCACAAATCAACAAACATAGGAAAGCAAAACAAGTGCAACTTCAAGATTTTCAACATAAAGAGGGGAAACTTAATATTGTTTAGATTCATAAGACCATGTTTCCCTCTCTCATAATAAATTTCAGTAGCAACATGAATAAAATTAACAATATAACTATCACACAATACATTCTTATCATGAGCCACATGCATAAAATAATTATTACTCTCCACATAAGCATAGCCATTCTTATTAATTGTAGTGGGAGCAAATTCAACAAAATAGATATCACTATTATTCTCATCACCATAATCATCAAATATATGAGGCAGATTGTAATCACAATTAACTTTCTCCTCAATAGCAGGTGGACTGTAAATATCATATTCATCATTGTAATCATCATATATTGGAGGTTTGGTATCATCATAAGCAATATAATAGCTATCTTCCAAAGCTGGAGAACTAAAAAGATCATTTTCATAAAAACTAGCTTCCCCAAGCTTAGACGTTTAAATAGCATTAGCAATAATGTTGTTCAAAGAATTCATAATAATAACATTGCTATTAGCATGCAAATAAAGCTTCATAGGTTTTTTAATTTTCTCTTCAAACACTTCATGTCCTAACTCAAGATAAATACTATAGAGCTCTCTAATTTTGTTGTTGTTTTCCATTAAGCCTAACTAGTGAAAACAAGAAACAAAAAGACAAAATTGCAGAATCTAAAGGAAATAACTTCGAGCACTCACACACCAGGATGTGAGTACCTTTTACCTTACCTCCTCGGCAATGGCACCAGAAAAGACCTTGATGTCTACACACTTCTATTCTTGTAGACAGTTGTTGGGCCTCCAAGTGCAGAGGTTTGTAGAACAGCATCAAGTTTCCCTTAAGTGGATTACCCAGGATTATCGAACTCAGGGAGGAAGTGGTCAAAGGTATCCCTCTCAAGCAACCCTGCAATCAAGATACAAGAAGTCTCTTGTGTCCCCAACACACCCAATACACTTGTCAGATGTATAGGTGCACTAGTTCAACGAAGAGATAGTGAAATACAGGTGGTATGATGATTATAAGACAATGGTGTAAGAAAAGAGCTTGACGGGTAGGAAGATGGAAGCAAGCACACATGTAACAGATCTAGTTGCAAACGGTGTTTCAATGCTTAGAAACAGGGCCTAGCTATCATACTTTCACTAGTGAACACTCTCATATAAATATCTTCTTTTCATGATACTACTCTTAACTACTCTCCGGTTGGACAACTCTAATCCATGGTAGGGCTATGATACGTCGGAAACGCATCTATAGTTTTTGATGTTCCATGCTTATTTAGTATCTACTTTGCTTTGCTTTATCTATACTTTGAGGTGTTTTTATATGTTTTCTAGAACTAACCTATTAACAAGTTGCCACAGTGCCAGTTGCATGTTTTCTTCTGTTTTTTGGTTCCACAAGGCAGAAAATCAATATTCTCAGAATTGGACGGGACAAAAGCCAAAGTTAATATTTTACCGTGGGCAACACGAAGCCAGAAGACGAGACGGAGAAGGCTCACCAAGGGGCACACCTCCTGGCCGCGCGGGTGGGCCCACCTCGTGCCTGGGGGTGCAGCCGCCCTGGTGGCCCCCTTGGCTCACCCCTTCGCCTATAAGAAGCCCCCGATGCAGAAACCCTAGGCACCCGATCAAAACTCCACGAAACCGTCTGTAGCCGCCGCCACGATCGTCCCTAGATTGGGGGATCTGAAACTCTTCCCGGTACCCTGTTAGAGGGGAGATCATCCCGGAGGCCTTCTTCTTCATCATGCCAGCCTCCGATATGAAGCGTGAGCAGTTCCACCTTGGACTACGGGTCCATGTAGTAGCTAGATGGTTGTATCTCCTCCTTGTGCTTTTATGTATAGATCTTGTGAGCTCTGTTCATGATCAAAATCTAATCTATTTGTAATCATGCATGTTGTGTTTGCGGGGATCCGATGGATATTGAGATTACTATGTTAGATTGATTAGTGGTTTTGTCTTATTGATTATATCATGTCTGTGTTGTTTGTGATCCTGCATGCTCTCTGTTGTTAGTTGTTGGGCCACGCAGAGATAAAATAAAATTTTCCTCTAACGTGGTGATCCCAAGATCTAGCTGAGGTAGAAGGCCACGAGGTTTACCCTAGACGCGCAGTTGCGGATTACTGATGAAGCGCGTCAGTTGATGCAGTGCAGTCCTCACGATCCGATCGTCCCGTGTCGATCGCACACAACTCGCCGGGTATCCACACGCATAAGGAGGAGCGCCCGGCGAATCGCTAGGTTCAGAACGGCGCATCTGTCTTTGTGGAGCTAGGGTTTCAACACATGGAATGACCTAACCGAACAACGATTAACCTTTCGGGTTCTGTGCTCCACTATATATAGGAGTGAACGTGGGCTCTGCTCGCGCGACCCATTCACTAAAGCCCATATAATACTAGTCACCGTGAGTCCAACTCACTAACTCAGTCCTAATCCGGTTTAGGTCCAACCCAACCAGATTATATGTTCAGATCCAATCCGAACTTGCTCCCTCTCTTAAGTGTGTGACCCCGCAGGCTCATGGCTACTTGGACATGATTGGAGTCCGACTCACAATCGATCGATCCCAGCGGCTCCTAGCGTAACGTCGAGCTCCAAGTACCAAAGAGTCATGACGACTTGCCTTTCCAATGCGACTTACGTCCCGAGTCCCTTTGCCTCATGATATACCTTGTCGACTATAGGCGAATTTATGTCATCCCTTAAATAGTCCGACTCTCTCTCGATCCGAGATAAGTGATTCACCCGACTAACTCTTAGTCGATCGCCTGATTAACACTTAACCGAGTCGCATGGCCATGCTTTCAATCATATCTCACGAGAGGGCCGGAGAATATCTCTCTCGAGTGGAGGGGCAAAATCCCATCTTGGTTATTCACATCACGCAGCTTGATTCTCAATGACCCGAACCGCCTTTATAATCGCCCGCCACGGATCAGCTGATGTAACCTAAGTCGGTGATCCTCAACTCGGACTATGCAACAACCTCAGGTCTAAGGATTACATTGATTGAGATATACAAATGACAGCTTAGTTCGTTGTACCTCAATATGGGTCAATCCGACTCGCTAAACTCTTTAGCCTAGTCTGTGTAAGTTGGAATAGCATCTCCATGCCCATGACAAGTGGAACCGAGTCATCAAGCCAACTTTCACATTGGTCTAAGTTGTGTGTCCAGCACAACCTCAATGACCAAGGATATTTAGTACAAACAACATGAATGCATAGTTCCACAACTGAATCACATATTCAATGATACACATCAGATGTTTATACAAGGAATACTTAATAACTTTATGAATACAATGGGAATCTCATCATACATGATTGCCTCTAGGGCATATTCCCAACAGTCTCCCACTTGCACTAGAGTCAATCTTTCGACATCACATGTCTAAGCATCTAATGCCCATGGCTCTCAGGTGCGCCTCATGCTTCGGCTGGGGTAACGGCTTTGTCAACGGATCCGCAATATTTGCATCCGTGTGTACCTTGCATAACTTGATATCACCCTGATCCACGAACTGGCGAATTAGGTGGTACCGCATGAGTATGTGCTTGTTCTTCTGGTGTTGTCTAGGTTCCTTGGCTTGTGCAATAGCACCATTGTTGTCACAATACACGTCCAACGGATTGGACGAGCCCTGAACCACACCAAGATCCATGAGGAAATTCCTCATCCAAACAACTTCCTTTGCTGCCCGAGGCAATATACTCACCTACATTGTAGACGCATACGCCTCTTGCTTGGAACTTTTCCAGCTCACGGACCTCCGCTTTATAATAAACACGATCCGGATTGCGGCGAGAATCATCAGTCGGTGAGATAACTCGCATCCGTGTAACCCTTTACACTAAGTTCATCTTCACCACCATAAACCAAGAACATATCCTTAGTCCTTCTCAAGTACTTTAGGATATTTTAGCCATCCAAAGGATCTCTCCAGGATCAGCCTAGTATCTGCTCACAACACTTAGAGCATAAGAAACATCCGGCCTAGTACAAATCATGGCGTACATGATGGATCCAACTGCAGAAGCATATGGAATCGCACTCATCCGACTTCGCTCATCAGTTGTCGAAGGACACTGAGTCTTGCTAAGTTTTACACCATGGGACATCGGTAAGAACACCTTCTTAGACGATTCCATGTTAAACTTCTTCAACACTTTGTCCAAATAAGTACTTTGACTCAATCCAATGAGCCTCCTTGATCTATATCTATAGATCCGGATTCCGAGGATGTATGTTGCCTCACCCAAGTCTTTCATTGAGAAACTCCTTTCTAATGATTCCTTGGTTTCTTGCAACATCTGGACATCATTTCCAATCAGTAATATGTCTTCCACATATAAGATTAGAAAATTTACTTTGTTCCCACTAAACTTCTTGTACAAACAAGAATCATGATCACTCTTGATGAAGCCAAACGATTTGACTACCTCATCAAAGCGAATATTCCAACATCGAGATGCTTGCTTCAACCCATAAATGGATTTCTGAAGTTTGCATACCTTGTCAGCATTAGCCGGATCGACAAAACCCTCGGGCTGTATCATATACGCCTCGGTTAAATTTCCGTGAGGAAAGCCTTTTGACATCCATCCGCCATATCTCATAGTCGAAATAGGCCGCTATAGCTAACATGATCCGAACTGATTTAAGCATTGCTACGGGCGAGAAAGTCTCGTCAGAATCAACTCCTTGAACTTGTGGAACCCCTTCGTGACAAGGTGTGCTTTATATATTGAAACATTTCCATCCATATCGCTTTTCTTCTTAAAGACCCATTTGCACTCGACGGTCTTGCACCGTCTCAGATCAACCAAGTTCCAAACTTGATTTTCATCCATGGACTTTATCTCGGATCTCATGGCTCCAAGCCATGACTCGAATTAGATCCCACCATCGCCCGAATAATTTGCTTACTCATCACCGCCTAACAAGAACACATCACGAACACCGTAATCTTGCCGATCTTCGTAGTGTGTGCCGCCGCCGCTCACCGCCACGACCGCTCAACCTCCAAGGTTTTTGCCGACTCGCTACTAGCCGTTCCTCTCGAATTTCTTCGAGTTGCACCGCTCCCACTTACTCTCGATCGAGAAACTCTTTCTCAAGGAAGACACCGCCCGAGCGATAAACACTTTGCCCTCTTCTCGGTTGTAGAAGTAGTAACCCAAGGTTTCTCGGATACCCCACTTAAAATACATTTATCCGACTTGGTCGTAAGCTTGTCCGATCAAGTCGCTGACAAAAGCTTCACAACCCCAAATCTTAAGAAAAGACAAACTCGGATTTTTGCTGTCCACATCTCATGCGGTGTCTTCTACCGATTTTGATGGTACTTTGTTTAGTGTGAACGCCATTGCTTCTAGACAATAACCCCAAAATGATAAAGGCAGATCTGTCTGACTCATCATTGATCGTACCATGTCCAACAAGGTTCGATTCCGCCTTTCAAACACCATTCCTTTGTATGCGTTCTGGCGGAGTAAGTTGAGGAACTATTCTACAACTTTTCAGATGGTCATCAAACTCATGGCTCATGTACTCGCCTCCTCGGTCCTAATCAAGAAACTTTATTTTCTTGCCGAGTTGATTCTGCTTTCATTCTGGAATTCTTTGAACTTTTCAAAGGCTTCCGACTTATGTTTCATTAAGTAGATATATCCATACCTACTCAAATCATCGGTGAAGGTAATGAAGTACTCATAACCACCCGGTCGTCGTGCTCATTGGTCCACATACATCACTATGTACTAGTCCCAACAAGTCGGACGCCCTTCGCAACTCTTTGCAAAAGGTGTCTTGGTCATTTTCCGAGTAGGCAAGATTCGCATGTCTTGAACGACTCCAAGTCGAACGAAGTTAGGAGTCCATCATCATGGAGCTTCTTCATGCGTTTCCAACTTATATGACCAATAAGCGGTGCCAAAAGTAAGTCATATTCAGATCATTTGGTTTCAACCTTTTAACATTTATGTTATAAACCGACTCACCATCAAGATTCAAAATAAATAACCCGTCCGGACGGGTGCAAAGCCGTGAAACATATCATTCAAATACAAAGAACAACCATTATTCTTGATATTCGACTCATAGCCTTGCCTCATCAAACATGAAGCGAAATAATGTTTCGATGAGCATCGGAACATAATAACAATTATTTAGTTCCATAATGAATCCGGAAGGTAAATGAAGTTGCATCGTGTCGACTTCCAACGCAACTCTTGCTTTGCCGACTCGAATATCAACCTCGCCTCTTGATACGCCTCCTAGTTCTTACCGGTCCGCAACGAGTTGCGGATGTGAATAATGATCCGATATCATATACCCAAGAACTATTAGGTGCATCAACAAGATATATGTCTATAACATTGCAAACAAGTGTACCTGAGTCGAAGTCATACCTCCACTCTTGGCTTTGTCGGCCAAGTACTTGCTGTGATTCCTCTTCCAAAGTGGCCATCCGCCTTGCGGTAGAAGCAAGTGGATCCGGTGAAGGAGATGGCTTAGTCACGAGGAAGCGCTTGGGACAGGTCCCGAGCACCTTTCCTCGACTTAGCCTTCTTCTTAGTCCAAGAACGCTTCTTGAACTTAGCCTTATTCGCACCATCAACACTTGATGGTACCCTTCTTGAGATCCGCCTCTGCTTGAGCATCCCATGCAATTCGGTGAGCTTCTTATTCATACCATGCATGTGGTAGTTCAAATGAACTGCCCATATGCACTAGGAAGAGAGTTCGAATTATATCCGTAGCGAACTCTTCGCTTATGGGGTAGCCAAGCCTCTCCAGGCTGCGTAACCAACCATTTTGATCACATGCGGACTCGGTGGATCACCATCCTTAAGTTTACCTCAGTGAGCACGAGAGACTTGATACCTCTCGGTCTTACTTTGAGCACGGAACATACTTTTGAGGCTTTCGATCATATCGTAGGCCTCAACATGCTCGAACTTTTGCAAGTCCGGTTCCATGTGAGCAAGAATAAGACACTAATATCCGTGGACTCATATTTAGCCCAAGGTAGGCATTGGTGGCTGACGGTCGCATTCTCATTCGGCTCATCTGGAAGTGGGTTGTCTAGGACATGGTCCTTCTTTTCTTGTTTGAGAACAATTCTCAGATTTCGATACCAGTTGGTAAAATTAGTGTCGTTCAGTTTATCTTTCTCAAGAATGGTTCTCAACGCAAAACCGGATATCTGAGAGTGACTGCTACTTGGTGCCATGATCTACAACAGAAAATATGCAAAAAACACTTAAGACATGTATTCATAAAAGAGCAAGCATATTAAACATTTTAATATTTTATGCTCCCACTAGAACCAACACCCCTCCGATGGTTACTTAGTGATTCAGGATCCTAAATAAGCAAGTCGGCTAGTGAGCTTTAGCATCACCGCTAGCCGCCAAGTGATCTAGGTAGACAACTCCTTGTCAATCGCATCTCATGCGACTCCTGTTGGACGGGTGGCATCACATGCCCTGGCTCCCATACGACTTTTCCCCGAGTCCCACAACCGTTGTGATAGACCCGTCTAGCTTACCAAGTGTTTCTGCAGTAAGAGTTCGACTCGAACCCACCTAGTCGAAAAGAATTGGCAGCACCTCAATTTTATGAGCCCACTACCAAAAATGTCCGACTTGTGATGGTGCAAACACTGGCGGGAAAACCGACTAGACCTTCTTTGAGGGATTAAATTTTACCGACTATCTAATAGAGGTAAAACTGAGACATAACAATAACACAAAATAAAGCAATTATAATGTGAAATGGTATGGCTCTCTTCATGGCGATCTCCATCTCCACAAAGCCTGTAATCCGACTCGTGCCAACTCTTGTCACTTGCCGTCTTACTCCATGTCGCCGACATGTACAACGCCTTGCATGCCTTCCGGGTTCTCAAATGGCTACACTAGCTTAGTAAAGTAAATTACATAGAGAATCCGACACGCAGGTCATTATATAATAAAATGACAGCACCTAGGCTCCAGCCGGCTGACAAAAACCGTGATTCGCAGATCACGTATGGATTACACACATACATCACATGCACATGAACCATACCATTCACAACTTCCTGCAAAACAAGTTATGCATAGATACAATATCTACCGGCGTTGTGAAACTTGCAACGCCATCTAAGGCGCTACAACAGGGCGAAGCCGGCGGTCCCGGACAACGTAGATCTCATCTACGATCCGGACATGGATTCCGACCATCGTTCCGATTCGATCAAACTCTTTGATCTTTGATCACTGCTTCTGGATTTACGTGTCACAATCTACCCCGATGGCGGAAGCCGACCGGTAGGGGTATGTCGTTCCACGACCTCAGCAGTATGATCACAGAAATCAGATCTACCATTCCCCGAGTACAGTTGATCCAATCAACCTCGTACAAAACCGATCTATCTCATAGATCGACCACCAAAACAGGACATAGATCTCATCTATAGCCTACCGCATATCACATATGCGAGATCTCGAGCCTAAAACCAGAAGCTATCGCTCGATACCTTTGTTGGGCCACAGAGATAAAATAAAATTTTCCTCTAACGTGGTGATCCAAAGATCTAGGTAGAAGGCCACGAGGTTTACCACTAGACGCGCGGTTGCGGATTATTGATGAAGCGTGTCAATTGATGCAGTGCAGTCCTCACGATCCGATCGTCCTGGTGCTGATCGCACATCACCTCTGTTGGTCTCCACCCGTACAAGGAGGAGCGCCCGGTAACTCGCTAGGTTAAATGTGGCGGCTGGACTGCTGTGGAGCTAGGGTTTCCAACACATGGAATGACCTAACCGAACAACGATTAACCTTTCTGGGTTACTGTGCTCCACTATATATATGGAGTGAACGTGGGCTCTGCTCGCGCGACCCATTCAGTAAAGCCCATATAATACTAGTCACCGTGAGTCCAACTCACTAACTCAGTCCTAATCCGGTTTAGGTCCAACCCAACCAGATTATATGTTCAGATCCAATCCGAACTTGCTCCCGCTCTTAAGTGTGTGACCCCGCAGGCTCATGGCTACTTGGACACGATTTGAGTCCGACTCACAATCGATCAGTCGGTAGCGGCTCCTAGCAGAACGTGTCGACTCCCAAGTACCAAAGAGTCATGACGACTTGCCTTTCCAATGCGACTTACGTCCGAGTCCCTTTTGCCTCATGATATACCTTGTCAGACTATAGGCGAATTTATGTCATCCCTTAAATAGTCCGACTCTCTTCTCGATCCGAGATAAGTGATTCACCCGACTAACTCTTAGTCGATCGCCTCGGTTAACACTTAACCGAGTCGTGCATGGCCATGCTTTCCGAATCATATCTCACGAGAGGGCCCAAAGAATATCTCTCTGAGTGGAGGGGCAAAATCCCATCTTGGTTATTCACATCACGCAGCTTGATTCTCAGTCGACCCGAACCCTGCCTTTATAACTGCCCAGTTACGGATCATCGTTTGACAAAACCTAAGTCGGTGATCCTCAACTCGGACTATGCAACAACCTCAGGTCTAAGGATTACATTGATTGAGATATACAAATGACATCTTAGTTCGTTGTACCTCAATATGGGTCAATCCGACTCGCTAAACTCTTTAGCCTAGTCTGTGTAAGTTGGAATAGCATCTCCATGCCCATGACAAGTGGAACCGAGTCATCAAGCCAACTTTCACATTGGTCTAAGTTGTGTGTCCAGCACAACCTCAATGACCAAGGATATTTAGTACAAACAACATGAATGCATAGTTCCACAACTGAATCACATATTCAATGATACACATCAGATGTTTATACAAGGACTACTTAATAACTTTATGAATACAATGGGAAATCTCATCATACATGATTGCCTCTAGGGCATATTCCCAACATTAGTAGCTATCTTGGCCAAGTAGTTGCTAGTGACTCCAAGAGGGGGTATTTATGCTCGATAGTGGGTTCATGCCTCTAGTTTCCAAGGGAAGTGACAAAAATCTCTTCGGTTGTAGATGTGTTGTTGCCACTAGGGAGAAAACAATGGTCTCTTGTTCATGGAACAAGTGGATTGTTTACCTTACACACTTTGCTTAAAGCAGTTGTCTGTTGCTTGCAACTTAATACTGGAGGGGGTTTGGATGATAACCTAAAGGTGGAATTCTAGTCATAAATGTAGTTGGATGGCGGTCTATGTATATTGTTGTATTGCCCAATCGAATCTCATAGGATCTTTTTGTCTAGTATTGCATTGTTATGCCTTGCTCAGTTCCTGTCAATTGCCCTGTTGTAATTTGTTTACCCTTCATGCCATGTTGTCTATCTAAGGAGAGCTCCTCTAGTGAACTATGGACCCCGGTCCAATCTTTACCATTGATACATCTTCCATTGTTATTGTTTACTTGCTGGAAACCATCATCACCTTCCACACCATACATTTAATCCTTTGTTATAGCAAACCTGTGAGCTTGACAACCTCACTGTTCGTTGGGGAAAAGTCTTGAGTTTGTGTTGTGCAGGTTTTCACGTTGCTTGCAACACCTTTGAGACGTTTCCTTCCTCCTACTGGTTTGATAACCTCGGTTTCTTACTGAGGGAAGGCTGGCTGCTTTGCTCTTCACACCTTGCTCTTAGGGCTTCCAACAAAGTGTCCCACGTCAACACCGGGCGCCATCAGGCTACAAAAGCACTCCTTAAAGTTTGCAATCCCCATCTAGATAACCCCACACAGTCACCTTGAGTGCTAGATGGTTCCTTCAAACACCACAATTTCAAAGAGACAACCAACTCAAAATATAACTCATGACAAGTATTTATGTAATCTCTAGCTTAAGTGCCACACAGTGTGCACGCTATCACTTTTACACACGTGGGAAAAAACAGAGATATTTTAAATCACTTGAGTAGCAGAGTAGATCTGCTTGATTACAAAGCTCATGATCACAATATGATCATCATAGAGAAAGAGATGAACACATAGCTATCGGTATAGCCTTTAGCCTTGAAGGAGAACTACTCCCTCCTCATCATGGGAGTTAGCAACGGCGATGGAGATGGTGGTGGAGATCGATGGAGATGGCTCTAGGGGCAATTCTCCGTCCCGACAGGGTGCCGGAACAGAGACTTCTGTCCCTCGAATATTCCCTTCGATGGCGGCGGCGCTATGAAAGTTTTTGTGGATGTATGATGGATGATCTAGGGTTTTTGCCTTGGGGACTTATTATAGGAGAAAGGGCAAGGCGAGGAGGTAGCCAGGGGCCCCACACCCTCCTAGTGGCGCCACCAAGGTGCGCCCGCGCCACCCTAGGGTGTGTGTAACATCCCAGGATTAACACCTAGAAATAGAGAGGACACAGGTTTGTGCATTGCATTCATGCATAAGAAAATCTGGGGAATTTTCACGCAAAACTAAAAGAGCTATGGAGGGATCGGGATCTCTCTTGTACTGAAGGAAACTTCAGAGCAAGTGCTATAGATTTCGACATGACCTTTGTAGAATACTTTGATTCGAGAGGAAATCTGTTCAAATATGTATTTGAATTTCAATTATGAAATTCAAATGAATTTATAAGATACACAAATGGAAATTAGAAATATTTTAATAACTTGAAATAAAATGATTACATAAATAATATAACAAGGATTCTCTATTAATATAAATATATATATGCATATATAGTATTATTTTACAATAGATAAATAAAAGAATTCTTTATATAAGACATTGTCTTTACAATTAGAAAACAAATAAGTAGGAAAAATAATTACAATTGAAATAAATAACAACATTCTTTATTACAACAATTTATATGACATTGTCCTTACAAAAGAGTTGTAAAATAAATACAAAAAGGAAATAAGTAAACTTTATTGAATTGAATACAATAATACAATGTTTTCACAATATATTAAACAAAAAATAAATTACAAGATTTGATACTAAAAAATTCCTAAGCTATTGTTCTTTTATCCCTACATCATCTGGCATTTTCTTCTTGATCTTCATTTCCTGAAAGCAAAACAAAAAGAAAACAAAACAAAAACAAAATAAAAGAATGATTAGTTGGTTAGTTTGCTCTCAGAAGTGAACAGTGAGTTGCACTGTTAAAAATTCATCATTGAGCTAAACTTTAGAAAGGGGCAAGTTTCACCAGAAAGTAGCATCTGTTCATATCAGTATATTTTGCCTCAGTACAACATCATAGGCTGGAGAGGGGCAAGTTTCACCATGACAGTTAAAGTAATAAGATAAAGATTCCACAAATATCAAGTTTTCACTTGATCTCATCCACACCAGCAGGTCCCACTTGCAAGCAGCTTGCACATCAACATGCAAGTAGCTGCTGTCAACACCACAACAAACCAGGAAACCAGATAAGAAGGAAACAGCCGTAGCCAACAAGTACCTGGCCACACTCCACAGCACATCCACCCAAAGTTACCATCAAAGTGTTATACCTCACCCTCAACCAACTCTGGTTGCTCCTTGGATCCATCCAGGAGCTAGGAGTAGAGGGATTCACAGCAAAGGCAACATGGTTGCAAGGTAGGAGGAGGCAAGAAGCACTAGTAGTCCAAAGAAGAACCAGCCAGTATATCAAGTATCAGGATAGGATTACAAGTAGATCCAGCAAGGAATAAGGAGAAGGATTTCCAGGACAGGATGCATGGAAGCTTACATTAGTAGCAGAACAAGATCAACAATCATATCTTTGTAGCAGGTAGAACTTTACAATATTTTTAGCATCTGTATTCTCTTTTGCATCAGCATCTTGGGAAAATAAAGAGACTAACACACATCAAATCCACTCCTATACCCTTCAACTAGATGATCATCTAGGAGGATTGGAGGAGGGTATTCTCTCAGATCTACATAGAGATGCTATGTATATTCCTCATAGAGAATTAGAAAGATACATTATAATCTCTGTTCTTATTTAGAGTTTGGCCTCAGCCTTTGCATCATAGGCCAAGTATAGGATCTTATCAATTTTTAGTCAATCAAGATCATAGCAGTTCATGCAAATAGAAAAACCAATATGCACACTCCAAGGGAGGCACCACAGTGGTAGCTATTAAGAAAAATCCTTGCTAAAAGAGACAATTGCATCAGCCCAACTGAAAGAAAATCATCTCCCTAGCCAAATCCTAGGAATCATTTATAACTATCTGACTATCATGTTGATAGTATACATAATTGGCCACTTCCTCACTTATTAAGCATTCAAATCATTTTCCTAAATATAAACATTAGGAATCATTCTAAAAGCATCACTGCCACATGGACCAGCCATAGATGATATAGCATTTCATCCAGAAACACTAACCAATATAGAGAACACATTATTTTCTTAAGCATTCTAACCAGGAATCAGTTAGAAAATTGCTAACTGTCAATATAGGACAGAGCATGATCAACCTCAACCTATACTAAACCAGTTGGTCAGTATAGAACATAAATGTAAATTCTGGAATTAAGCACATTTGGAAGCTAGATATCTCAAGCCCAGTAACAAGCATCACAACTTTAGTTCAATTTTCCCACATCATTGGCAATACAATAATCCACCTTACTTTTCATCATGGAACCATACAGTATATGACCTTATCAAATAAAACCATAATCTCACTTATGAATAAGTTCATATCATCTTCCTAGCTTATACTAGGAATCAGCTCAGAGGATTCATCAAAGAGCAACTCTAGCATATTCAGATAACAGCAGAAGTAAACACATTGATGCCACACACAGATAAGTGAAGAGCAAACCACAACACTGAGTTCACAATCAGTATATCACTAGTATCATAGTTTCACCACTAAGCAGTGTCATCGACTCGATGGCCGGTCACAGAAAAGAACTTACTGAGGGTGTCGAGCACCTAGAGCGTAGGCGTGACGAAGCCAAAGCACAACACACCAGCGAGGTTGCGGGGATGAAATCCCCGCCGTCCCATCGAATGCAACACCAACACAGCACCATCACTCCCATACCACACCATCAACCACACCACCCCAATAATCAGTCCAATAGGAACAAATCAAACTCGCTGGGGTTGCAGATACACTACCGTCCCACCAAAATCTAGGTCAAAAGTTTGACAACACAAATAGACCAAGCATCAACAAATATTATTAGAGTTTTAGGGTTCCCCGTAGGAAGGAGTAGAGAGGGGAGAAGGGATACATACCCGAGACGAACTCAAGCTCATAGGGTATCAGGTCGGCGTGGGGAGCAACACGGCGGCACGGTAGGCACCGAAGCAACTACACCGCGCCGAGCCGTCTCACCAGTGGCAGTAGCACGAAGAACGTCACGGACGAACAGCAACACCGCCAGAATCGACAACCACCACACCATGGCAGAGCTAGGGTTCCCGACGAGTGCGCAGCGGTAGCATAAGCCAAATCGATGGGGAAAAGAAGAAGGTGGCGAGGCGGCACCGGCTTGCGGTTCGGCAAGCCGGCGACAATGGCGCATCAGCGCCTGAGAGAGGAACGCAGGAGAGATAGGGTCGTGTCTGTGTGTGTGCGTGGGGGTGAGGAGAGGGGTGGGTCGGTGTGTAGTGCCATGCCTGGTCTAGCTGGGCCAGGCCAGCCCATGTACCTAAACAAACGGCCCATTTCAAAATAAAATAGGAAATAAATAAAATAATAAAATAAATAAATTACCAAAATAACCTTTAAACATTTCTAGCTATAGAAAATTATACAAAAATCATAAAAATATATTTAATATATTAAAATTATCACAAAAATAATATCCACCTAATAAAAATATAACTTCACTTATTTAAGTTAATAAAATGCAAATAAAGATTCAACACTATTAAATCTTAAGTAAAAATTCATAAAATAAGGAAAAATCCTAAAAATAAATAAAAATCATTTTTGTGTATAAAAATAACTTTACTATTTTATAAAAATACTAACTTAGAGTTTTACAAATAAAATATAAATCAAATATTTAAAGACACTTAAATATTTAAAGAATTTTATAAAAATAAAGATAATACTTAAAAATAAATAAAATACATTTTTAAGATCTTTAATAAGTATATTCCACTAGAAAATACCATGTATATTATTCAAAAACATTTTAAAATAAATAAAACTCATTACTTATTTTAATCAAATGAAATAACCACTTTGTTAAATCTTAAAATTATTTCTTAAGTAAGAAGTAATCACATTTTCTTATAAAACACCAAAACCTTTAAAGTTTAATAACTAAGTCTAAATCTATAATCAAAATAAAACTTAAATATAATTATTAACCTTTAAATGTTTTTAAATATTAAAATCACATTAAACTCCTTTTAAATAAATATTACATAACACTCATGTGTAAGAGGGTGAATAATATCCATTCCTCAATCACTCTTAAAAATGACTCTAAACTCAAATAAATTTATAAGATCATCTAAATATGCTCCCATTAATAAGTTGCATATTGCTAAATTTTATCTTTCACTTAAATTAAAAAGGGATCATCTTTAATCATATTTGCCAAAACCCTAAAACTAGATACTATTCTAAAACTCATCATATCTTACAATTCACTTCTATTTTTATAGTTAACTTTGGTCTAAACAATCATAAACATCTCATTTGAAGTTTATTCATGTTTTAAAGTTAACTTTAGTCACTTGTATCGTCAATTAAAATATGATAACTTAACACCATTCATAACCATCACCAACCCTAATGTAAAATCTAATTAACCTTAACTAAATACTAGTTTCTTCAAATGTTATTCTTTTTGCCACTTCACACAAACAAGTCTATATTAGTTCCTTCAGCTCTTAAGAACTCAATTCAAGGACTTTTTATCCCAATCACCAGATAACAATTAATCATAATCACATTATTCTATTAGTATTTGTTTATTTTGGTTTGTTAACACTTAAGTTCCTTATCAATGTCATTGCTTATGAAATGATAAACCCAATCTTAAAGAAGATACCTAAGATCAACTTATTCAAAATAATAAGGGTTTCACTTTGGGAATTATAAAATTGCATAACATTCCTTATGCATAATGGAATCTTGCTTCTTTAAACATTAGTCCTTACCGGACCAATGATGTTGATTTCAGATATTGAATCTTCTATTATCTCGAAGACCGTGATTGCATAATCTTGCAATCACAAAAGGCAAGTTCACACTTGCTCATGTCCTTTGATTATTTTCTGTAAAGTATTTTACAAATCCAGTGTTGTCATCACCTGCATTTCAAAAAGGTCAGAAAACACTATTTTCGTAATAATATGATTATAGGTTATTTACGATAAGGTAATAACCTACTATGAAAGTTCCGGTGGTAAAGGAACATATTATCTAGTACTTAACAACCAATGTCGCCAGTGATTCTTGCGCCGTATATTACACGTTAACCATGAGATTTGGAATGGGACGGAGAAGTCAGCTGGATCGGCTCCCTTTTGCATGCATTGGACACTGTTCTGGGCATTTGAAGGTTGCAGATCGTGGGTATAGCCGTTTTATACGGGGGAAGTCTATCGTGGATCTGGGCTTACAAAAGACAGATATCTAGTGTTAATGGTTGTTGTGTGTATCCAATTAAGGTATAGATGTTTTATACGGGGAAAATTCTACCTTGAGTTTGGTCATCCAACAATTATGGTGTATGCGGGGTCGCGGAGAAGGACAGTGATTGTCTTGGATCTTAGTCTGGGCCTCATACCAAGGAAGTGTGAACGAGCCTATAACTCGGATGTGCAACAAAGCTAAGATCTCTCATGGGTAAAGTGACGCACCTCTGCAGAGTGTAAGAACTGTAACTTGTTACTCCCTGTTCCGGGAAGGAGCTGTGAATGCTGCGGGAAAGGAACTCCATGAAAGTTCTGGTAAACCCGTGAAGGCTGATGGACATAGCTTTTCAGAATAAAAGCAACCTTTGAAGAAATGTTTATGAAAACTTGCATTGCCTACGACCTATGGTCTGTGGCTGTAGATGGTGCATCAAACACTTCTCTTTAGTGAATTTGTTGAGTACGCTCGTACTCAACGTATGTTCTTAACCCTTGCTAGATCTCAGAGAAACCAACGGTTTCCAGGAAATAAGTCACTTGCAGAGTTGAAGATATCTAAGGGAGATCAACAGAGTCGAAGACCTTATCAGAATCTATCGAAGACAAGCCGAGGCATAGAATAGAAATAAAGCTCCTAGAATCTAGAACCTACTTATGTAGAATAATACTATAGTAGTACTTTCAAGCCTTACACATATATTAATAGTAGTACTTCTAAAGTAACTCCGAGTGGATCTTTCTGGTTCTTTCTGTATAATATTCCTCCCTGTCCTGTCCGAGGAAGCTCTTTGGATCTTTTTTAATATGTTATATGTAATATAAAGTGTTGTCTTGGACCCGCGATGTTTCTGTTGTACCACTCTGAGGGATATAATGTGGATGGAACGGTGTTCCATTGGTATTATATCAACGACTATAGTGTACTACAACATGCAGTTGTATGCTGGGTCACCGCAGTGTGCCCACCCTGGTGCCCTACTCCGTCTATACTTCGCGTTTCTGTATTGCTCCGAGAAAATAGTAACTTTGGCTTTTGTTCCATCCAATTCTGAGAATATTCATTTTTTAGCCTTTCTGAAACCAAAAACAGCAGAAAACAGGCAACTGACACTATGACATCTTATCAATAGGTTAGTCTCAGAAAATGTATAAAAATACCTCAAAGTGTAGACAAAACATAGCAAAGTTGATACTAAACAAGCATGGAGCATAAAAAATGGTAGATACGTCTATGACGTATCAGTCACTTATATGAAAAATAAGATAAGTTTGATAAGAGTCACGTAGCCTCAAGACATGCTCGACAAAATTAACTAGACATTTATCCAAAGGAGACTTGGGTTGAGATTTCGACTCTAGGATCCATCTTGGCTTGTTTAGGGCTCCGATCCTGTTCAATCTGATTTCGAATAGATTTTTTTCAAATAGGGGGAAAAGTTTGGCCCAAATTGATTAATTAAGGAGAAGTTTTACATGAAGATACATGAAAATCACAAAATACACAATCCTATTCTCCCGACATAATTTGTCTCAACTTTTTTGCACATGTGATAAACTAAAGCCTAACTTCTTTCTTTACCTTATCTAGAGAACACAAGTCGGGGCTTGCTCGTTGCAAAACACACCCACATTTCTCTCATTCCAAACCTCCCAAGAGACAAGGAGGGTTAGGGATCCCAAGGCCTTGCGGTTTTTGGAAGTGTCAGATGTCATCTTTAGCCACCACCCTTTGAGGGTTAGGTTGGGCCAATGTTGAGGGTCGACAGCGTGAATGCCAAGCCAACATCAGATAAGATTCCAAAGGCGGATGGTGTAGCGGCATTTCGAGAAGAGGTGGGAAGCCAACTCGGGGGTTTGCTTGCAAAGCAGGCATAAACCACAATTTGTCCATCCTATTTTGGCCAAACGATCGGCCATCCAAAGCCAGTTTTGGATTGTAAGCCAAGTGAAAAACTTGATCTTTGGCAGGGCCCTAACCTTCCACACCATGTTGTTCATTGGAGTAGGCATGGACCCTAGGAATTGAGCCTTGTATACCGAAGCCGCCGAGTATTGTCCACTTGGCAACAACATCCACACAATGTCATCCTCGATGCCTTTGGTAAGGTGCACCTCTCTTAGCTTTACCTAAAGATCCACAAATTATCTTGCATGTGCCATGGTGAAGTTATCATCTAGTTTTATTGCCTTGATCCGTGCCTCCTAGTGCATGCCATTTTTAACCTTCCACTTCCACTTCTAATAGCTCATGAAGCTCGAACTTTTTTGACGGTCTTAGTTGTCCAAAAGATCATGATGTAAATAGTTGAAAATATGTGTCAAATATGTGTACGTGTTAGACTAGTATTTTGGGAGGAGAGGGCCAAAAGCCTAATGTAAATCTGTTTTAGTCTCCAGTTTGGCTAGGTAGGTGGACCGAGACCGCTCATGTAGCGGACCATAACAATAACAGAAATTAATTTTGTCCATATAAATAACAAACGTTCCTAATAAATGCTTTAGATTTACTGTCATAAGCTAGGGAAATATGATCACTCTCCGCAACCCATTATGTACATAATTCCAACCCACCGACATGTGGCAACATAGAACAATTGTACATCCAATCTTTTCGTACAATTGTTAGCTTCTAAATTAACCTAGAGTAAAATCTTGTTCATTTTCCTAGTTGGGTTGCATAAATTAGAGATGCTACATTGTAATATTCATCATATGTATAATGAACAAAGCGGAAATTAAACAACACCAAGTTGTAGACTGGGTTCTATTTATTTTTTGATGTTTACATGACCATGGACATGACAAGAAAATTTTACCACATGCTAGCACGGTAAGGCCCAGCGAAAGTTATTCAAGAACAAACCACTTGCAGACACCTTGCATGCTCTAGAATTTTTTGATAGTTACAATTAAGTTAGATAATTTTAATCACCAAAACTCCACTTGATATTTCTTAAGCTCATACTTTGTAAAATCCTCTATAAGGATATCTAAAGATGCCAAAATAGACAAAAACACAACCGAAATTTATCTCTTTTTATTTAGACAAAATCTTGTTCAGAAGTGTTATTATACTACTTTAGACTAGTGTATTAATAAATATAGTACATTAAACTTTGAGTTTAGTATTATCAATACATTAATGTGAATAATGTTGATACAATAGAGCAAAAATAGTAGTTAGGTTTTTATGTTATCATCAACACAAACAAACATGCTATTAGAGATCTACTAGCATAGTGGACTATAAAGAAATAAAAATGTTCAATATAAAGATGCGATGAACAAATTTTTTATGGGAGTCTCTAATTTTTTTAAGCTAAGTCACGGTCAACTGACGTCAGCAGCTTCAAATACAATTAGTTATCGATTTATCTTCAGGCTGTATGTGTGTAGTTTTTTTTACATGAATTGATTGCCAAATTTGAATTTTGGCCTATTTCTCTTCCTATGAGCCTTTGACTAGTGGACTACTTCTCGATGTAATATATACTGAGTTATTTTTCTTGAAAAAAAAGTAGCAATAAAACACTCATAGAGGAGCCGTGAATGGAGTATCATTTTTCCCTTCCTCTCTTGCTTACAACATAGTTACAACTTATTTGTCACAGTAAAAAACCTACTAGCAATTAAAAACCCTCAATTACAAATGCACATGCAACTAGAAAAAACACAACCGCACTTGCAATGGGTAAAATATCTGCCACACTTGTAATTGGAAATTATCTGAGTTACCGTCGCACTTGTAACTGAAAAATATCCAAGTTACAACTACATTTATAATTGGAAAAAGCTCAGTTATAGCGGAAAAAAACTCAGTTGCATCCCCACTTGCAACTGGAAAAAGCATAGTTGCAACTCCACTTGCAACTGAAAAATAGCTCAATTACAAACCCTACTTGCATCTAGAAAAAATTTCAGTTTAATTGCATCCCCACTTGCAACTGGAAAACACTCAGTTACAGCCCCACTTACAACTAAAAAAAATATCTCATTTACAACTTTATTTGGAACTGAAAAAATTAGCCTAAATTTTTAATTATGAACCACTAAGGCGCCGACAAATTAAAAAAAGCTAGCTCTAAATATGAATATATACAAAAAATCACAAAAATAACCCACACACAAAATACCATGCACAAATGAATGGATAAAAAAAGTCAAACACCAAAAACATGTCACGTACACACACTATATATGGTAGTCAATAAATAGTAGTCATACATTTCCACATGATACCATAAAGAACTGTGAGTGGACCAAAAATAAACAAGGATGACCCCCTCCCCCCCCCCCCCCACACACACACACCACCACCACAAAAAAAGAGGAAAAAAGATACGAAAGACAACAGAGCAAATACTAGACAAAAATCAATGTTGTTTGCTAGGCTTTAGAGCCAAACTACCACGCGTGACATGCCCAAGATGACCAGCCCATCATCTTATCCATCTACGAGGCCCAAAACATCAAAAATCCCACTTGGACACAGGAAACAACAGCGGACCAACAACCACCTTGGGTCAAGCACCTAGGGCCATTCAAACTCAGGCCAACAAACTCAACCCGAGACAAAATCAAAGAAACAACACAAACCGGCACCAATCCTGAAGCAAACGAACGCACAGTTACAGATCTAGTGGTGACATAAGCTATATCTTAGCTAGTTGTGTTTTAGCAAATCCATTTTTTTATTGTGGGGACAGTATCAAGACACACATCGTGATATAAATCTGCTAGATGTGATAGTGTGCAATATGTTGTTAAAAATCATGTTGCTATGAATGCATCCATTGCAAACGACTATACATGACCAACTTTTTATATTCCCTCCGCCCCAAAACAAGTGACTCAACTTCGTTTATAGATTTATATATCTAGACATATTTTAGTATATATTTAATACATATGCACTATAAAAAGTTGAGTTACTTATTTTGGGACGGAGAAAGTACAAGCAACGTATTAAGATACCTTATGTATTCATAATTTCCTACAATTTTAGCCATTATTGAAAATATTAGTCATAATTTCATCTAATCTAATTAATAAAAGATAATGGAGAAGGCACCCAAAATATTAAGTGCCATGTTAAAATAATGAAGCTTAGATTCTTCTAGTTGTGGAAACAAGCGTAGTTCTATGGTAACATAATTTTATTGGAGCTATCTTACCTATAGTTAATAAATAAATATGGTTAGTCACATTTTAAAGTGGAGGTTATGCTACGATAAATTGGGCGATGTGCATATTTCGTCTAGAGGCAATTTTGAGTAGGCATTGTCAGCAATGTCCATTGACATGCATTGTTTGCGCTTTTATTAATCCAAGATTGCCATGTTTGGCTTCTTGATCCTTATGATCGTGCCTCTTAAAATTGTTATCGATCAATAAAGCTAGGAATAGCCATGACGTGTATGCTTGTATGTAGTTCCAAAAACATGTACGCTTGTCTGTACGTACTAGCCATATATCCCATTGTCGCACTCGCACCCATAGCACTAGCTTCTTTTGCATTTGTGCTACCACCTATGACCGCGACGCTCGAAGCCACTTGGGCAATCTCTTACCTAGGTCAACATATTTATTTATGAAACCTAGGTCTAAAGTGGTTGGTTTGTTTCTCGTCAATAAGTCTCAAGAATCAAATCTAATTATCTATTCTATTTATACAAGTATTCAACTGCTTGCGGATTTGGGATTAATAAATTTCTAAACTTGATATGATTTTTTGTGGTTGCTATTAAGTTACTTTTGTACCAATATATAACTCATAAACTTTGTATCTTAGGTCCATGAGTGATAACCTATGATATAAGAGCAAATACTCATTATTCAGTTACTTAAATCATATCTTGACTATGAATCCATGCCACAACATCATCAACACATAATTTTTCAATAAGTTGCTTGTATAAGCACTAGGCTCGAATTTTATGTTGGATTGCCAATGACGTATTTGCGGTATATATACTTTCGGAATTGCTTGTTCTCATTCGCCTAAGAACACATTTGTTCTCGGTCGCGTTCGACGCCGTTGGATGTTTCTTCTTTAGAATTCGTGTCGCTTTTGTGAAGCAGGCTTTTGGTCGTGCACGCTGATGCTGTTTTTTGTTTGTTTTTTGTTTTGGGCTTGTTTTGTTTTGTGGGCCAACAGGAGTGTGCGGGGCCTTGGGGCGTGCGGGCAATATTCATGTTGTTTCACGCACTGCACATGGGCATCCAGGGCCCTTTTTTATTTATTTTCTTTTCCTTTCTGTTTTTCCTTTTTTTTGTTTTCTGGTTTATGATTCCGAATTTTTGGGTTCATTTTATTTTGCGATTTTTTGATTAATGGTTTTTTTGGTTCATGTGTTTTGAATTTTTTTTTATGATTTTTAATGAATTGGTGTATGAGTTTTTTTGCATTTAGGTCTCCAACGAGACTGATAGCAACTCGCTCGAAACTGCTTTTTTAAGATTTTTTAAATGTTTATGACTATTTTTTGCAACTTGTTTATAAGCACCTCTCGAAAGCGGACCCCCTCGACGGGGCGGGTCACAAGTCGATTGTAATTGGGGCCCGTCAAGGGGCCAGTTGCAACTTGATCGCAACTGAGCCCCCGTCGAGGGACTAGTTTGCAAGTTGATCGCAACTATGGCCCCGTAGAAGGGCAGTTTTTGCAACTTGATTGCAGTTGAGCCTTTGTAGATGGGCTCGGTTGCAACTTGCTTGTAACTGAGCTCCATATCGAGGGGCCAGTTGCAACTTGATTGTAACTGAGCCTCCCGTCAAGGGCCGATTGCTGCGTATTACCAGCCCGACCCTCCGTCGGGGGGGCGCAGTTGCAACTTGATTGCAACTGAGCCTCTATCGATGCGACCAGTTGCCACTTGATCGCAATTGAGCATCCGCTCTTCATAGACAAACTTGGGGTTTGCGAGCCAATGTAAGATCGGCTCGGGATCCTGGGACCTTTTTCTATCAGATATGAGGGGCTCTTGTACAAAATAGACTTATAAGTAATAACCCCATCGAATCTATCTATATAAAGAGGCAATCGTGTTAGGGAGGACTTTCAGTAGGATCTATTTTATTGACAGGATTTATAACTACTTTAGCTACTTTAGCATCTTGGCCAGTTACCCGGAATTCGCGATTATTCTATTTCCTGATGCTCGCAATGTATAGTGGTCAAATAGGCAAAGGACACCCGCGTATAGCATAAAATTATGGACAAATAAATATTTTTTGGATACCTACCTTACCTATATTTATTTTTGACCTAAACCCTACAACCCTGCTTTCTATCATTCTATGAAAGAATGAAGAAACTTTATCCACAACTCCTAAATTAACTTAGGATCGGCCTATTTAATCTGATTCTCGCTAGAATAAGTAGTCCTTACTTTAAAGTGTATGTAGATAAAATAAGATGTACGATAATGTATGATAATTAGGAAGTCTTGATATTCCTTCGTGGAACCCCTTCTGCAATCTTAAATTGAAAAAAAAGGAATGCCCCGTAGGAACCTTTCTTTGGATACCAAGATTTCTGAAGGGAAGGATTTTCCTCGTTCGAGAGTCTCCGCCCTTCTTCCACTCCGTCCCGAAGACTAACTAAGACCAATTGAGTCATTGTTTTCATGTTCTAATTGAACACTTTCCATTTATGATATGATTAAAGGAGAAGATTGTTCTTTTACCAAACATATGCGGATCAAATCACGCCTTATAATAAGAAGAAATCTTTCTCGGTATCAATCCCCTTGCCCCTCATTCTTTGAGAATCAGAAGGATCCTTTTCGAGTTTCCATTTCTTCATTTGGAATCTGGGCTCTTCTATATTTGACTTATTTTTTTTGCTTTATTCTTTATTTATTTCATTTACTCCATTAAGTTCGCCACCATAGAACTCCACCGTTACCCCTACCTGTTCAACACTATATTTGGATTCTGCTCTTCTAAAAGGAACGTCCGCTCTCACAATTCCCTCTTCATCTACCAAAACAACTGGAAATGTTTCAAAAAAAGTAGGCATACGGCGTACAAAAAGCTCACGTCCTTCTTTATCTCTAAAAACGGGATGTCCTACGTGAGCTCCAAGTAGCTTACCGGACAAATTGATAAGTCTGGCATTCCAAGCCCACCAAGCAAAACCAGTGGTTTCTTGGTCACGACCAGCTAAAACGAAAGTTCCATTAAAGAGCGTTTCCACGTGGTAGAACCTCCTCAGGGAATATAAGATTTTCATGAGGCTGATCCTGAGCTGCCATCCAAACACGAATACCCTCGTTTAAAAGAATATTTTTGGTGTAGAAAGTCTCAAATTCAGGATCTTCCGCTGCACGGATTTCCTGGGAAACAAAGTCATAGGCACGTAAGTTCAGAGCCAGGCCAACTACGCCAATAGCACTCATCCATAAACCGGTGACGGGTACAAATAGCATAAAGAAATGTAACCAACGTTTATTGAAAAAAGCAACACCAAAGATTTGGGACCAAAAGCGGTTAGCAGTAACCATTGAATAAGTTTCTTCAGCTTGAGTTGGGTTAAAAGCGCGGAAGGTATTTGCACCATCACCGTCCTCATCGAGGGAGGCCAGTTGCAACTTGATTGTAACTGAGACTCACGTCGAGGGTCACTTGTAACTTGCTTGTAACTGAGCCTCCCGTCGAGGGGTAAGTTGTAACTTGATCACAGTTGAGCCTTTGTCGAGGGTAATAGTTGCAATCTGATTGCAATTGAGGCCCCATCTACAGGCCAGTTGCAACTTTCATGTAACCGAGCCCCTCGTCGAGGGCTAGATGCAACTTGATCGCAACTAAGCCTCCGTCGATGATACCAGTTGCAACTTGATCGCAACCGACCCTCTGACGGGGGGAAGGGGGTAGTTGCAACTTGATTGCAACTGAGGCGTCCGTCAAGGTACCAGTTGTAACTTTATCGCAATTAAGCTTCTGTCGAGGGGGTCTGTTGCAACTTGATCGCAACTGAACTTCCGTTGATGGGGGCTATTTACAACTTGCTTGTAACTGAGTACCCGTTGAGGGCAAGTTGCAACTTGATCGCAACTGAGCCTCCATCGATGGGACTAGTTGCAACTTGATCGAACTGGCTCTCCGTCCGGGGGCGGTGGATAGTTGCAATTGAGGCATCCGTCAAGAGTGCTAGTTGGGCCAGTTACAACTTGATTGTAACCGAGCCTTGAGGGGGGCAGTTGCAACTTGATCGCAACTGAGCCTCTGTCGAGGGGGTCAGTTCTATTTTTTGCAAGTAGACTACAATTGATAAAAACTCTTTCTATTTCTATCGTAATTCATGTTAGTTGGGAGTTGTAAGTAGGCTGCAACTAATAAAATATTATTCAGGAGTTGTAAGTAGGCTGCAACTGATAAAAGATGTTACTATCCGTTGGATTTGTATCGTCATTCATGTTAGTCCTCCAATTAATTATCGATTGTAAAGAAATGTGTGATTTCGCAAAAAAATACATGAAACTCTTCCAATTAGTTATCGATTGGTTATCAAGTGAGTTAGCAACCTGGAAAAAAGGCCCGTGGGCCATGGAAAAGAGGCAAAGTGCACATGCAATTTTCAGGCTCAAAGTCACACGGACGATCAATGTGAGGACTGGAATTTAACTTCTAGACCCCCCTATGTTTATTCAAGATCAACGTTGACGACACAGCAAAATATATATCATTGCAGACGTACAAAATAGTAATTATTATAAAGTCTGAATAACTACATAGTGAAATGTCTAGTGACATTTATTACATCCAGAAAGACAGCGGAATTATAAAACGCGTAGCGACTCCATCTCAGCCATAGGCAGTCGATGTAGTCCACGAGACCTCACTCATCAGCGTCATCATAGTAGTCATAGTCATCTCCTTCTCCATAGTACTCTGAAGTATCAACAAAAGTATTGCCATGAGTACATGACGTACTCAACATACCCCTTATGCAAAACCTATAATATCTACATGTGGCTTGATGTGGAGGTTATATGGTCCTTTTGCATAAAGCCAATTTTATTTGCAATATTGTAATAGTTTTGATGAAAGCAGTTTTTGACGAAAACATGTTTATCATCAATGTGGTAATTCTCAATAGTGCAATTGTCCACGACAACTCACACAGTTCATAGATTCCAGGATAAGGATAGGGGCAAAGAGGGAAGTAGCAAGACAGGTTCCCGTATGTCAAGAAAGATTCATGTGTCGTCCATGAATGTGGACACGGCTATTCGAATAGTTTAAACTCTGCAGAGATTGTACACTTTTCCCACACGACACAATCCCGTCTTGACGCCCACCAGCCATCGCTGGTTTAATACACACCAATTGGTGTACCGGTAGATGGATTGTGACAAGGTCTTTTAGTTAGACCCCCAAAGATGTGACATGCCCACTGGGTATGGTGCACGGAACTGAGAGTATGTCCCCAAACCGGTCCCCCCATCTGTGCTAAAGGTTCCCCCGCAGGCAGAAACCTCATCAGCGGTACGGCAACATCAACACCTAAGGCTGACTAACTTACTTGACCAAGCCAGTGCCCATTATAGCATGTGATTGTACGGTTGGTCACAATCTTCAAATCCAAGACTTATTAGAACCTTATGCGGCACGGACGACGGATTGCCCCCTCAAACTAGTGAAGGGCAGCCAATCGCTCCTTCCTTTGATCCAGCTGTCGCCCGCGCCAGTGTTTAGACGGTAAGTTTCACCCAGAGTAGAATAGAGTAGAAGAAGCAACAACGGCTAGCTCAGCGAGCTCAACAAGTTTTAAAAGGGGTGTATGTGACCCGAGGGTCACCCAATTCCTCCGAAGAGGGGAATCAAGGATCCTACTTATTATTAAGGATGGCTAAGCAATTCTACTCTAATAAGACTACTATATAGTATCTACTCAGCGTATTGTATGGCGACAGGTGTATCAAGGTATGTGTGTAACCAAAATAGCATATATTTGTAAAACAATAAAATATAATGCACTTTATAAAGCTAGGATAAGACATGGTAAGGGGCATGCCTTCGTTGTCGTGAAAGTGTTCTTCCCCGAAATCTTGATCCGGCTCGAACCCATCACTCCCTACGCGTCATAACGATGAACCACCGATCAATACACATTTCAAATAACCACAAATAAGATTCAATATAAAGATCCAAGTAGGCATGCGAGGTTTGAACGGTATGGTATAATAAGCGTCGGTCTACCATTATTAATTAATAAAATAAGTTAAGAAAATAATATGTTTCTTTGAAATATTCATGTCGCATAAATAAAAATATATCATGCACAAACAGACTATTGCTAGCTAGTCATACAGAGGAACATACACAGTGCATACGTGCATAACCTAGGATAAGTATCTCTGGTACATGCGATGATGAGCAACATATATATATATATATTTTCATGGTCATACACTTAGCAAGAAGCAGTTATAATAATACGGCAACAAGTAACAATGGTATACTAGCAAAATAATTATGTGCCAACCTACTACCACTAAGAGCAACACGCAATACCGTAGAACTTAGTAAATTATCAGAATAAGAAAATTTATACTAACTAGAGTTTTCAAACCACCTGACACACTCTGCTAATAGAACCAATAGTTAAAAAGAAAACGTAGGACAACAATTATGTCTAGCATTTTCTACTGTAGCTAAACATGTATAACCAGTGTGAAAAGATTTCAGAGAGGCCGTCATCTAATTTTACCAAAACGTTTATAGCTAAACATGTGCAATAAAAAGTTTAGAAGCTACGTATCAGTAGACCAACTAGACATTCATCAGCACACATAATCAAATCTATCCTCAAAAGAGTTTGATAAACATCGAAAATAATCATATCTACAAACATCGATGGGTTCCTAAAATTAACCGGCATGTTTCCTGTGTAAAGCTTCATCAAATCGAAGGTGTGAAAAGTGGTCTGCACGCCCATGCCATCGATCGGCATTCGGTTCACCGGCACTGCAGCAAACTACAAATCTACAGCTAGGGATCATGTCTAGGAGGTAGGCATAGGTGAGGATAGGTTGTGGTAGAAAGGATTTGTGCCGAAGCTCACCGAGTGCGACGCGATCTTCGGACGAAGATGATGAACTGGGATGAACGTAGGCGAAGTGCGTCTCCGGCGATCCGCGTCTCGTCCTTCTAGTCCACGAGTCGGCTCCCCACGTCCTTGTGCTTCCGGTGGTGCAGCAACTCACCCTTCTAGCAACTCGGCGTCTCCTTATCGGAGCTGCCGGAGCTATCGCCGACGTCTCGCGGCGACCGGCGGAGCTCTCCAAGGTATACTGGAATAGGAGCAAAAGGCTAGTGTCGTTGTGGAGAATGGCAAGAGCAAAGAAGAGGGCGTCAATTTGTGGCTGTATAGAAGGAGAACGGTGGGCAATTAATTAGAGAAAATTGATGAGAGATAATGGTGGCAGTTTCCTCCGTCGTTTCAGTTCATGGCCAGTTGTTCGTGTGTTCTCGGGAAGAGGAAGAAGAGCAGGTCCTTCCTATGTATGGCTTGGTTTAGGCTGGGGTAAAGCAGTACGTGCCGGTAGAATCGGAACAAATCAAAACGGCGGCGCGGCGCGACACTAGACGTTCTAAGCTGGGACTCCACTTCGTGTGCATGCGTACAAGTCGATCTCTTGGCATGCAAGTACTGATAGAATAGTTGTTTGCTTAAGAAGTACTAGTCTAGTCGATTTATATGGACGTAGAGCCGATGGGTTCTTGGTCCAAAGAAAATAAAGAATAAGAGGAGGGAGTACTATAGGGTGCATGCATGTAGAAGGAGGGACTTAGAGAAAAAAAATGAAGCTATGGTCCGTGCAAGTGTATGTGCATGCTACAGTATACAAGTCCAAAAGACAAAACTGAAAAGAATCCAATAGAAAAGAAATTGGCGTATGAAAACCACTCTCAAATAATAACAGAAGTATTAAGAGAAATTAATCTCATTTTATATGTCAGATTAATTTCAAAACATCTGAAATTAATTTTAGAAACTCCAAACAAAATATTATTTATTTATTTCGCCGCAACATCCTTAAAAAAATCAACCATAAAAGAAATCAGGATGTCACAGTTCTACCCACCTTAGAAGGAATCTCGACCCCGAGATTCAACCTAAGAGAAAAGATTTGGAAACTCCGCGCGAAGGACATCCTATCATTCCCATGTCGCTTCCTCCTCACTATGGTTACTCCATTGAACCTTGCAAAATTTGATCACGTTTCTTCTAGTGGTCCTTAATTGCTCATCGAGAATTTTAACTGAGTATTCCTCATAAGTCAAATCATCCTGAACTTCTATAGCATCCAAAGAAGTTTTCCGAGCCTCTTCCTCTGGCTTATCAAAGCATTTCTTCAGTTGAGACACGTGGAACACGTTATGCACCTTGGACAATTTCTCAGGTAATGCCAACTCATAAGCAACTTCTCCACGCCTGGCGGTGATTGTAAAGGGTCCAATATATCGGGGTGCCAACTTCCCTTTCAATCCAAAACGTCGCATCCCGCGAAGTGGGGATACCTTCAGGTACAGATCATCCCCCTTCTTAAATGCTAAATCATAACGTCGTCTATCGGCATAGACTTTCTGTCTAGATTGGGCAGCCTGCAGCCTTTCCTGAATCATCTTTACTTGCTTATCTGCCTCTTCAAGAGTGTCGGGTCCAAAAACTTGATTTTCTCCCACTTCATGCCAATTTAGTGGGGTGCGGCACTTTCGTCCATACAAGAATTCAAATGGAGACATTTGTAAGCTTTCCTGAAAGCTATTATTGTAAGAGAATTCTACGTATGGCAGACTCTTGTCCCAAGTGCGCTTGCATGTCAAAGCACATGCTCGAAGCATGTCTTCCAATATTTGGTTCACTCGCTCGGTCATCCATCGATGCATGGATGGTAAGCGGTACTAAAATTCAACTGTGTGCCTAAGACTTCATGGATTTTCTTCCAGAACCTTGACGTGAATTGAGTACCTCGATCAGAGACAATCTTCTTTGGAACTCCATATAGGCAAACAATTCTGGCCATATATAACTCAGCCAATTTCTCCCCATTATAAGAAGTCTTCACTGGAATAAAGTGAGCTGACTTGGTCAATCGATCTACGATAACCCAAATAGAGTCATATCCTGATGATGTGCTCGGAAGCCCTGTGATGAAATCCATCCCGATTTCTTCCCATTTCCACTCAGGAACTTTAAGTGGTTGAAGTAGTCCTGTAGGCTTTTGATGCTCGGCCTTGACTCTTCGACATACATCACATCGAGATACATAATCTGCAATTTCATGTTTCATGCTAGACCACCAGAAACTGTCCCGAAGATCATGATACATCTTCGTACTTCCCGGGTGTATGGAGTATGATGACTCATGTGTATCCTTCATGATTAAATCCTTGAGTTCTTTCTGGTCTGGCACCAATAAACGATCTCGGAACCAAATATTTCCATTTTCATCTACCTTATAGTTAGGTGCTTCTCCTAACTTGATCTTTGATCGAATCTCTTCGATTCCCTTGTCGTTCTTCTGAGCTTCTCTTACTTGATCCTCTAGAGTAAACTTGACTTCTAACATATCTTCCTTCTCAGCAAGACTCATGTTCAAGTTTAATTTTCTGAATTCCTCATGCAGTTCTGGTTGAGCTTCCTTAATCATAAGATTATTGCAGTAAACCTTTCTGCTCAATGCATCAGCTACGACATTGGCTTTACCAGGGTGATAATTAACTCCAATGTTGTAGTCCTTAATTAATTCCAGCCATCTTCTCTGTCTAAGATTCAAATCTGGTTGGGTGAAAATATACTTCAGACTCTTATGATCTATATATATCTCACATCGATTACCAATAAGATAGTGTCTCCAGATCTTCAAAGAATGTACTATGACAGCCAATTCCAAATCATGTGTGGGATAGTTCACTTCATGTGGACGTAATTGTCTCGATGCATAAGCTACAACCTTGCCTTGTTGCATGAGGACACAACCCAAACCCTGTTTGGAAGCATCACAATAAACTTCAAAATCCTTCCGAATATCTGGCAAAGTTAACACTGGAGCAGAAGTTAGTCTCCTCTTGAGTTCTTGGAAATTGGTCTCACACGCTGGTGTCCACTCAAATTTGTTTTCCTTCTTGATCAACTGTCTCATCGGTCTTGCGATTCTTGAGAAATCTTCTATAAAGCGACGGTAATATCCCGCAAGTCCGAGGAAGCTCCGTGTCTCTGACACATTCTTCGGTTGCTTCCAGCTAAGTACTGACTCCACTTTAGATGGATCCACTTCTACTCCTTCAGCTGAAATAACATGACCAAGAAAATCCACTTGCTTCAACCAAAACTCGCACTTGCTAAACTTGGCATAGAGTTGATGTTCTCTAAGCCGTTCTAGAACAATCCGTAGATGTTTCTCGTGCTCTTCCTCATTACGGGATTAGATCAACACATCATCAATGAATACCACGACGAATTTATCCAAACAATCCATGAAAACTTTATTCATGAGATTCATGAAGTAAGCTGGTGCATTTGTGAGTCCAAATGACATCACTATAAACTCATATAGTCCATAACGAGTGACAAAAGCTGTTTTGGGTATATCTTCCGGTCGAATCTTTAACTGATGGTATCCTGACCTGAGATCTATCTTTGAGAAAACAGAAGCTCCTTTCAACTGATCAAACAAATCATCGATCCTCGGCAAAGGATATTTGTTTTTGATGGTTACTTCATTCAGAGAACGGTAGTCCACACACATGCGCATGAAACCATCCTTATTCTTTACAAACAACACCGGTGCTCCCCAAGGCGAGGTGCTCGGTCTAATGTATCCCTTCTCAATAAGTTCCTGGATTTGCTTCTTCATTTTAGCTAGCTCATTTGCTGGCATTCTATATGGTCTGTTTGCAATAGGGGCAGTGCCTGGCACTAACTCAATGGCAAACTCTATCTCACGATCTGGTGGAAGACCTGGCAACTCCTCTGGGAACACATCCGGGTATTCCTTAACCACCCTAACATCGGACACAACCATCTCCTTCAAGCTATTCAACAAACTGGTTACTGCAGTTTCTGATGTTATCTCGGGCTTGTAATTCACCACAATTCCTTCAGTATTGGTTAATGATACGGCTCTAAGTCCACAATCTATCATAGCTTTGTGTTTCCCTAACCAGTTCATGCCAAGAATGACATCTAACCCTTTAGAGTCTAACACTATGAGGTTTGCTAGAAACTCTACTCCCTCGATCGTTATGATCACTTTAGGGCATTTTAAACCCGACATGAGAATTCCCCCAGGTGATTGTACTGCCATTGACTGAATCATACCCTCAGTTTTCAAATGGTGTTTTTCAGCAAATTGCTTGGAAACAAATGAATGAGAAGCTCCAGAATCAAAAAGTACTGAACCATAACATGAGTTGATTGGGAACATACCAAGAACAACATTTGAGGCTTCATTGTCTTGTTCAGCTGTGATATGGTTGACTTGACCATGACCCGGTTGTCCCGAGGCATTAGATGCGCCTCCTGGTGTAGGCAGTATGCCTTGCCCACGTCCCACTATTGGTGTCTTGGTAGCAGACCCCAAAGTGAACTTTACTGGTGTCGGCCCGGTGTTCTTGTTTGGGCATGCAGCAGAAAAGTGTCCCTCTACACCACAGTTGTAGCACGCCTTTCCAGCAGTGTTGGCATGGGTTCCTCCAACTTCAGCTCTCGGAGTACGGTAGGAATTGTGATGAAAGTTATGACTAGGCTTTGCTGACTTGGCAGCTGCTCCACGATAACCAGAGTGGTTATTATTCTTCTGGCGTGAGCTTCCAGCTCCATGCTGACCCTGTGGTGCTTTGCGCTTTCGGTGTTCCTCTAATTATCTCTTTGAGTTCTCTTGCAGGATAGCCTTGTTTACCAGGCTCTGGAAATTTGGAAAATCATGGGATACCAATCTATCCTTTAGACCTGGGTTCAAACCCCTCAGGAATCTAGCAGTCTTGTCTGCCTCGGTAGGAATATCTGCTTTCCCATAGCGTTATAAATGAGTAAAACGGTCCCAATACTCAGAGACTGACATCTTTCCTTGGACAAGAGCTCGAAATTCATCCCTTTTCAGCTCCATGAGACCAGCAGGAATGTGTGTAGTGCGAAAAGCTTCTAAAAATTCATTCCAGGTGATTGCCTCAGCATCATCATGTGCATAATAAAAACTCTCCCACTAATCTGCAGCTACACCCTGGAGTTGGTGCGCCGCAAACTTCACACGGTCTTGTGCATCAACATTGACCAAAATGAGCTTCCTGCGAATGTCCTTTAGCCAATCATCAGCTTCTATAGGATCCGCTGATCCTGCGAAAGTAGGTGGCTTTGTCCTCATGAACTCTGCTATCTTGGACTGTGGTGGAGGATGATGACCTTGATTCTGATTCGGGTTTTGGTTTTGGTTCTGATTCGCCATGTTGGCGGCCATCGGATGCAGTAACTGTGTTTGCATTAACATTATTTGTTCCATGTTGAGTGGCGGTGGTGGTGGTGGTGGCTGCTGTCCCTCATCCTCAGTATCGGTATCAGTGTCATGGACTTCACCCTCAGCAAAGTTCTCCTCGAACGCCGGTCCGCGACCGCGTCCACGCCCGCGTCCACCGCGACCACGACCTCGGTTGGCGTTCATCCTGTTGTCGCTCAAGATTAGAATAGACAAGAGGGAAATAAACTACCCCAAAACAAAACTTGCACAGACAAACAATTAGAACATCAAAGAAATCCAAACGAGAACCAAATTTGTCTTAAAATCTCACACACAAAAAGGTTCAAGATAGAGTAGTATCTATACCACATATAGATCAGTATAGTCTACTCGACACACATGCAATTATTTAAAATAACTAACGTCTCACATATTATTAAATAAAGTACCTCTCATGGTTCAGTGTAGTCTACTCGTCCAGGTACCCATGCGATCCTGCATTCGGCTGATCAGGTGCCAAGCTAGACTCTGCTTCATCCGAGCTTGCTGGAATCCTTTCTTGAGGCTCCGTTTCTTCCCCCTGAGACTGATCAACATGCTCCTGCTGTACTGGTGATGGCGCCGGAAGTGCGAGCATTGGTGCAATGGCCTGGAGAGCAAGACGACGCCTCGCTGCACGCTGACATTTCTTCTTCCTTGTGACCCGTATACGTGCATGGTACCGGATGCCACGCGCATTGTCGTAAAATGTCATGCGACGTTGTGCATTGGGTGAAGGTTGCGGTAGCTCCAGTCCCTGTCCTTCACCACCATCATTGACTGCCAGTGCGGTCTCCGTACCGACCTCGTCCATATGCACCGTGGCGATGGCATCTTCAGCAGCTTCACGTGCAGCATTTACGGCAGCTAAGGTTGTGTTAGCTTCCACCAATCTCTCCTCCAAAGTCTGTGCTCAATCCTGATAGTGATGGATAAGGTGGCGTGCATCCTCCAGCATACCAGTGACTGCGACCAAGCGATTCTCTAGTCCGAAGTTGAGTGATGCCATGCGAGTGAGTGTGAGATCATCCTCATTCTGGTACCTCATGTTCTGACGGAGCGCACCTCCCTCATCTCGGTAGGCAAAGTAACAGAACTGTGTGTTCCGTAACTCATCTTGGTATATACCGGCCATCCTCTGCATTGCCTGGTGAATGGTATGGATGGTGGCATCCACAAAGTCCTCTCCATCAGCAGTGAATTGGTGTCCTCTTGTTCCTGCGCGTCTTCCACGCGATGATAGGTTCGGGAATACCATCAAGGTAACCCTCATAGTCTCCTCGTCCCAGACATTCTGGAAGGTGTATCCAGTCGCTTTAGGGTCACGGTCATAACCCAACCTCGTTAGCATGTCACGAAACTCTCGACCAAGGTTCCCAAACTCCTCGATCCGACGGGTCGCAAGTACGGCCATCTACGCACATTTGAATAGGAACAGAATATCAGTAACACAATTTTGTAAAATCTAAATGAATAGACAAGCAACAATAAGAAATCCTATTATTTTGTAACATATGTTTTGTTAATATACGCATACTAAAGGCTTTCCATTTTATCTAAGGCCACATGACTAGGTCGACGTCGGCTCTGATACCACTTCTGTGAGGACCGGAATTTAACTTCCAGACCCCCCTGTGTTTATTCGTCAATCTCAAGATCAATGTTGACGACACAGCGAAATATATATCATTGCAGACGTACAAAATAGTAATTATTATAAAGTCTGAATAACAATATAGTGAAATGTCTAGTGACATTTATTACATCCAGAAACACCGGAATTATAAAACGCGTAGCGACTCCATCTCAGCCACAGGCAGTCGATATAGTCCACGAGACCTCACTCATCAGCGTCATCATAGTAGTCATAGTCATCTCCTTCTCCATAGTACTCTGAAGTATCAACAAAAGTATTGCCATGAGTACATGACGTACTCAACATACCCCTTATGCAAAACCTATAATATCTACATGTGGCTTTATGTGGAGGTTATATGGTTCTTTTGCATAAAGCCAATTTTATTTGCAATATTGTAATAGTTTTGATGAAATCAGTTTTTGACGAAAACATGTTTATCATCAATGTGGTAATTCTCAATAGTGTAATTGTCAACGACAACTCACACAGTTCATAGATTCCAGGATAAGGATAGGGGCAAAGAGGGAAGTAGCAAGACAGGTTCCCATATGTCAAGAAAGATTCATGTGTCGTCCATAACCGTGGACACGGCTATTCGAATAGTTTAAACTCTGCAGAGGTTGTACACTTTTCCCACACGACACAATCCCGTCTTGACGCCCACCAACCGTCGCTAGTTTAATACACACCAATTGGTGTACCGGCAGATGGATTATGACAAGGTCTTTTAGTTAGACCCCCAAAGATGTGACATGCCCACCGGGTATGGCGCACGGAACTGAGAGTATGTCCCCAAACCGGTCCCCCCATCTGTGCTAAAGGTTCCCCATGAGACACCTTATCGTGATGCGGTGACATCAACACCTAAGGTGACTAACTTACTTGACCAAGCCGATTGCCCATTATAGCATGTGATTATGCGGTTGGTCACAATCTTCAAATCAAGACTTATTAGGACCTCATGCGCACGCAGACGGATTGCCCCCTCCAACTAGTGAAGGGCAGCCAATAGCTCCTTCCTTTGATCCGGTATCGCCCAGCGCCGGTGTTTAGACAGTAAGTTTCACCCAGAGTAGAATAGAGTAGAGGAAGCAACAACGGCTAGCTCAGCGAGCTCAACAAGTTTCAAAAGGGGTGTATGTGACCCGAGGGTCACCCAATTCCTCCGAAGAGGGGAATCAAGGATCCTACTTATTATTAAGCATGGCTAATCAATTCTATTCTAATAAGACTAATATATAGTATCTACTCAGGGTATTGTGTGGCGACAGGTGTATCAAGGTATGTGTGTAACCAAAATAGCATATATTTGTAAAACAATAAAATATAATGCACTTTATAAAGCTAGGATAAGACATGGTAAGGGGCATGCCTTCGTTGTCGTGAAAGTCACTACTAGGAAAACGGCTATAGGTAATCAGCACATCCGTGGCTCACATGGTTGAAGTGCCCCACGGCTAAAACAGGCGTGGCTCACCTGTGGGCAGTGCCCTACTAATAACTAGAACATCCGTGGCGCACATGACCCTAGTGCGCCACAGATATGTGGGCGAGGCCTGGCCCTGCTACACGCCAAACTTCTGGCGCACCATGCACACGTGCGCCACGGTTGTTAGGGTCATCTGTGGCGTGCGTGTGCATGGTGCGCTCTGAGCGCATGCCCACCTCTGCTCGAGACGGCCACTAACCCGTGGCGCACTCCGCCTAGTGCGCCCAGGGACTAAAACATCATGGCGCACTCGCCTAGTGCGCCACAGTTTGTACTCACATGGCGCCTGTTGCCGTGTGCGCCACGGATGTCGATTTTTAAGACAGCACTTTATGTGCACATGTGTGACCACATCCACCACCCCACTTCACTTTGCCCTTCTTCTTCCTCCTTAGATCTAGTCGGGATCTTCTCCTTCCCACCTCAATTTCTCCACACATTCACCATTTTTAGCATGTAAAACTTGCTGTGGATGTTACATAAGTAATAGAGGAGGTCTACGGCCTCTCATCTATCCGTCTCCTGGTCGACAGCGCACCTCTCCTTTCCATCTTTCTCGCGATCGGTCTCTCATCTCGGTAAGTTGTCCATGTAAGGATGTGTTCATGTGTATATGGATGATGCATGTGCTCATATGTATGTAGATGATCGATGCTCATGTCATGATGCATGTGTGTATGTGTGGAGAGCTAGGATCGATGGTCATATGTGTGTGTATATGGAGAGTATCGATGATGCTCATGCATGTGTGTATGGAGAGGATAATGATATGTTCATGTGTGTATGGATCGGTCTCTCTCTCTCTTGTGTTTGTATGTGAACAAGTTGCCATTGTTTTGCCAAAATGTTGATTCATTTCCATTTTGGCAAGACTTTCAACATTCATAAAGGTCCTAATTTTAGGATAGGTCATGCGAAATTTTCTATCGACCATTGCATGCATGCATTCATTATGTGGTTCTAATAGACTTCAAAATTGTACCGTGTACATCGTGCAGCAAAAATGGTCCGCATAATGGCGAAGGCATTGTGGCTAGATTTTTGAAATGTGCGACGACCGACATGATACGAAATAACAAGACGGATATAAGATGTCCGTGCGAAGATGCAAACTCAAGCTGGGTGATCGACCCAGTTCCGGAATCTGCGCACTGCTCCGCCATGGTTTCATGGATGGATACACTCGTTGGATAAGCGATGGCGTAGATGATGGAGCGGTGATCATCATCACGGCGAGCAGGCGATGATGAAGAGGCTCACGGAGATGGTGAAGGTGCGAGCGCATCGGGATGATGATGATCTAGATGGCGGAGGAGCGACGACGATGGAACAACGTCGGCTGGGTGCGGGACCCTTATGTGCAAGAGCTGCTTCTCAAGCGCATTTAGTAACGCCAGGGCTGCCGCTAGAGAAAGCCAAGCTGCGCAACTTGAGAAAGACGCGGTTACTCCATTGTATGAAGGATGCAGGCCCGATGATACCGGTTGAATGTAACGCTCAAGGCTATGGAGATGAAGGCAAAGCACAAATTGAGCGACGCAAGCTTCGACGATATGATGGCATTCAGCACGATCGTCTCCGGAGGGGAACACATGTCCAACTAGTATCGAGGATGCCAAGAAAATCGTCATCCTCTCGATCTACCGACGTTAGATATCACGTATGCATCAACGATTGCATCATTTATCGGGCGAGGCGGAGAAAACCACATGTCCGGTGTGCGTGAGTCGATACAAGAAAGGGAAAAGCACCTCGAAAAGTGGTATGGTACTTTCCTATTACCCTCGCTCAGCGCTATTTCGCGGACCCTAAGGCGAAGCTCATGCGATGGCATGCGGAAAGGAAGAAGCCGAGATGATGATGACCCGAAAATGATGAGCTCGGCGCACCCTTCGGATGCTAGCGGTGGAAAGCATTGGACCTCGAATTCCCAGAATTCGGTGGAGATTCGAGGAACATCAGGCTTGGTGCGAGCACCGATGGACTCAATCCGTTCGGTAGCCAGAGCAGCACGCACAGCACTTGGCCTGTGTTTGTATGGATGTACAACCTCCCTCCATGGTTGTGCATGAAGAAGAAGTACATACAAATGAGTATGCTAATTCAAGGGCCGAAACAACCTGGTACCGACATCAATCTGTATCTCGGGCTGTTGAAAGAGGAGCTAGCCACGTTATGGGAATCTGGAGCCAATACTTACGACGCCGTCGCACAAGATTATTTCACTATGAGAGCCGCGTTGGTCACTACGGTGCAAGACTATCCAGGTTGCGGGTATATCTCGGGGCAGGTTATCCAAGGATTCCACGCATGCGTTAGGTGCATGGATAACACAAGCTATCTCCAACTAGAGAAAGATCCAGGGTCATCGAAAACCGTGTTCATGGCGCACGGAGGTGGCTCGGCAGAATGATCCATGGAGAAAAGCGTGGAGACCTGTTCGATGGCAAATCGAGACCCGAGGAATCCCAGGCGTAGGAGCAGCGAAGAAGTGGAAGAGTTGTTGAAAAACTGGAAAGATTGTCCTAAGCACGGAAAGAAGCGAAAGAGGCAACAAGACAAGGCTTGATGAAGGTATGGAAAACAAGGTCATTTTAGGAGTTGCCATCTTGGAAGTTTCTCCGCCGCCTCATAGCCTCGACATCATGCATATCACGAAAAGCGTGTGCGAGTGCAGTCGCCACCATAATCAACATGCCGGATAGGACGAAAGATGGTCCGAAAGCAAGGCGACCTGATATGCTTGGGTATCCGGAAGGAGCTTCACGGAGGACGACTACTCCGATGATCGGGAAGATGACGATGATCATGAGTCGAGCGACACAAGGTCGTCGGAAGGGTAAAAGTTCAAGAAGAACGAATATTACGCCCTCCTTCTTGCTTCACTCTAAGCCAGGATGAGATCAAACAGTTTTCAAGTGCCTTCTAGGAGTCAAATTTCCTTACGCACGCGGGCAAGATAAGCGAGATACCTAGGCGAAGCGAGAGGTTGATGGCATGAAGTCTCACGTTGTGCCGTGCTAATGACGCAGTACTTCCGGTCGCACTAAGAGGGATAATGGACGAGCACGTCCGTGAAAGCGTTATTTGGCCTGCAAGTTTTTCACGTCATCTCTAGGAAGTCGATTGGCTTGAATCAGCTCGGAAGGCTGAGGAGGAGATCGTGGTGATACTATGTGAGCTTGAGGTCTACTTCCCACCCGCATTCTTCGACACTATGGTGCATCTGCTGGTCCATGTCGTGGAGGACATCGTACAACTCGGGCCGATGTTCCTCCGCAGCATGATGGCGTTCAGAAGGATGAACGGAGACATCAAAGGATACGTTCGCAACAGGTCCGTCCAGATGGAAGCATAGCCAAGGGCTTTTCGGCGAAGAGTGCATCTCTTTACGCACGAATTATCTAGACATCGAGAACCCTCGGTCTTCCGTCAGCAGACACCTTGGCAAGCTCGACGGATCTGGTCACCGAGAGGGTCGTCGCATCGCATGCGAACTTCGATTTTCGACGCAGACTTTGATCGAGCAAACCTCGTCGGCGCTACAGCATTTAGAACTGGTCGATCCTTGGTGCGAAGCACAAAAGGTTAATCGAGAAGAAATACAGTGACCGGGCATACAGAGGGCGGGAGAAATAATCAAAGAGCACAACTCAGATTTCACGTTGGTTTAGGCGGACGCTCCTTGATAATCCCAGCTCGCATTCTTCCGACACGGAAAAGATCATATTCACCTTATCGCGGGACCGATGCAAAACCTGGTGACCTATCGGTATGATGATATCAACGGCTACACATTCTACACGGAGGAAAAGGACAACAAGTGTGATTATCGAACTCAGCGTAACGTCGAATTCTACATCGATGACAACGTGAAGGAAAGATTCTACGGAAGAATCGAGGAGATCTGGGAGCTCGACTACTGTGGAGAAAAGGTGCCGATGTTCCGTGTCAGATGGGCAAAGAACGTCGAAAGAGAAGACCGGTATTTCACAACCATGGTTATACCCGAAGCAGCCCCACACAACGCCGCCGGTGCAAACGTGGCCGCGAAAAATGAACCGTGGGTACTGGCTACCAAAGTGGACCAATGTTTTTTCATTACCGACCCGACAAAGCCTAGCCGTGTTGTCGTGAGGAGAGGAAAAAGGAACATCATCGGAATGGATGGAGTCGCCAATGAGCAAGACTTCGACCAGTACGGCGATCCAAAGATTGAAGATGACGGCGACTACGATGCAACAACATACATCACAAGAAGAAAAAGGACAACCCTACCCAAAAAAGGTAGCCCGTTCGAAAGAAGAAACATTAAAGTGTCGGGGCTAAATTATTCAACCGCGACAAAGAAGGGAAAAAAGATTGTAAAACGCTAGCTCAAAAAATATTGTAAAACGCTAGCTCAAAAAATATTGTAAAACGCGTGGTCAAAAAAGATTGTAATATTTATGGACAAATTATATGACATATTTGAAGCATATTTAATTTGTACCACTTTTATGACATATATTATCACTTTTGGGCATTTTTGGAATATATAAAAGTATTTTAAAAACAAAACAAAACTTTTGTAGCATATATCACCACTTTTGGGCATTTTTGGAATATTTAAAAGTATTTTAAAATAAAAATAAAAATGTGGGCACCGATTCGAACACAGGTGCTAACAGTTTAGAATAGACCGATTAGGCGGAACCCGGTGGGTAAGGCGGTGCTAGTGTTAGCAAAGGGGTGGCATCCCTCTTATCTAAGTAGTCGTACCCACTTAGGCGTGGCGCACCACAGGCAAGTCTACGGTTATCCGTAGCGCACTTGCCAGTGCGCGCGTACCAAGTGAGTATGACTAGCTAGTCAACAACTCCATCGTCCTTAGCCGCATATCCATCCCCATCGTCCTCCGACACCGCGCATCGACGCCACCGCCGCATCTCTGACGACGCCACCGCCGCCGCATCCCAGCCACGCCAGGAGGAGGAGGAGGCCACCTTGCCCGTGCGCTCGAGGAGGAGGCCGTGCGCTCGAGGAGGAGGATCCCGCGCGCCCGTCGCTCGAGGAGGAGGAGGACGCTGCGGCTCGACATCGACGCCACCGCCGCATCTCTGACGACGCCACCGCCGCCGCATCCCAGCCACGCCAGGAGGAGGAGGAGGCCACCTTGCCCGTGCGCTCGAGGAGGAGGCCGTGCGCTCGAGGAGGAGGATCCCGCGCGCCCGTCGCTCGAGGAGGAGGAGGACGCTGCGGCTCGAGGAGGAGGAGGCCGTGGAGGAGACCGCCGTCGTCCTCATCTTAGAGGTGAGCCTCGCCCTCCCTCTCTCCCTCTCGCCTCTCTGCATCCATTCCATCTTAGAGGTAACCGCTTGCTTTCGAGGTTAGGGTTGAGGATTAGGTTAGGGTTGACGATTAGAGGTTAGGGTTTAGAGGAGTTCTTGTTCGGATGGTGCTGTGCAAGCGGTGATGGGTTTTGCTTAGTTGTTTCGCCTATTTTTGGATGGCGAATGTGAATGAGCAGAATTTGATATTCGTGGTTGTTTTCCTTTGTCGGTGACAAAATTCAGGTGACTTTTAGTGCATTCTCTGAGAGTCATGTTCGGTTAAATTACCAAGAGCACATCCGGCCTTCTCCCTCTCTCTCCTCGGAGGGTTAGGGTTAGACAAAAATGTGCTCCTAGTTTCAGTACAAGTTTCAGAATATAAGTTTCAGTACAAGCCATGGTGTTGAACTGAAGATAACTCCTAGTTTCATTACAAGTTTCAGTACAAGTTTCAGTATTTTCCTTGGAAAATTTCTTGCATGTTTACTTACTCCTAGTTTCAGTACTAGTTTCAGAATATAAGTTTCGTACAAGCCATGGTGTTGAACTGAAGATAACTCCATGGTTAGGGTTGATTGTGGTTTAGCAAAATAAAGCATGCCCCGATATATAGATTTAAAGGCTGATAGGTTACGTTGGTTTGGATGGTTTCTATCCATTACATGGTTTCTATCATGTCATCATACATAAACAAGGATATGGAACTTTAATTTTCATATGGCAGTAAATATGGCAAGCCAAGCACCAAACTTTAATTTTCATATATAGAAAATATATGGCAAGCCTAGCTGCCAAGTAAATATGAGATGAGCTAGCTGCCGGTATACATATATAGTATAATATGCTTGATTCCTAGAAAAATGATTTCTTGGTAGTATAATATGCCGATATACATATACTGATAATATGAGAAAAAGCTAGCCTAGCTATAAGTATAGAGTGATTTTATATTTAAACTAGGAAAATCATTTATGATTGATTCCTAGAAAATGATTGAATTAAGATTGATGCTTGGATATATGTATCTTGTTAACATGTTGTGTATTTTTAGTGTGGCGGTGCACTGGATTCCAAATCCTTGGTTCTCTATCCGAATTCTATTTTCTCTACAAATATGCTTTGTAATGATCTTCTAGTATACAAATCCTTGGTCCTTAGTCGAAGTAGAACATGTTTGCTTTATCGCAAGCAAACATGTGCTTTGTCATTTGCTTTATCTGCAAGGATTGTTGGTGCTTAGTCAGTAGTATAGAAATCCTTGGTTCTTAGTCGCAAGGATTTATCGCAAGGGTTTGCTTTATCTGCAAGGATTTGTTGTCATTTGCTTTATATAGTATAGAAATCCTTGGTCCTTAGTCCGATGTAGTATATTCCAAATCCTTGGTGCTTTATCTACAAGGATTGTTGTATTCTCATTTGCTTCTTGTCATTTGTTCATAGAAATGAACTTAACTAGTTGTTTCGTGTTTCGGTGAAGTCATTACGTGTTTGAAATGAACTTAACAGAAATGAAGTCATTCGTGTTTGATACTAGTTGTAGCTTGAGCTAGTTGTTGTTACGCAAGTCAAAACCTGTGTAACATTGCACTCACTAACTATGAACTGTGTAACTGAAGGTTTCATGAAACCAAGTTCCTTTTTTCTTGTTGTATAAGAAAGTGCATTTCCTTTTGTGCATATGGACAACTGTTACACAGGTCCTTTTGATTCAGTTATAGTTATAAATCCACTTTCAGAGTTATAGGTAACTGATTCAGTTATAGTTATAAATCCTGATCCTTGATGTATCAGCATATATCATGGGTTTATATTTTTAGCTATGGTCTTGGGCTTATTGTAGCACAAATTGTGGGCTTATATTTTTAGCTATGGTCTTGGGCTTATTGTAGCATAGATTGTGGGCATCCATTGTGGTTAGAACAATGACATTGCTTCATTGGAATCATAGCACCTTGAAATTGTGCTTGTGCTTGTATATGAAGCACTTTATTATGTGTGTATGCAGGTTCTTGTATGAAACGAGTCCCGATTTTTGCCGGAATGTTGATTAACTTCCGTTTGGCGTAAATCGGGCACTCTAGTTTAAGAAAATTAGCAAAGGTCATGCCGGATTTTTCCGTGCATTTAACCAATTATTTGTTTTTATTAGTGCAAAGATGTGTGATAACGAGGCATTTGGATGTTCTAAGCGCATCGCTGAAGGAGAACTCAGACCTCGAATAAACAATTGACATTACGGGAGGCGTCTAGAAGACGATGAAGAATACCATCCTTCGGAGAGCGAGGATGATGAGATGGAAGACGGAGGAAGAAGCCGAAGGAACGGACGATGAAACCAGCGATGGCGGCGAGGGCACGTGAGTGGTAGCAACCCTCCTAAAGCCGAAGGACCGGCGCCAACACGGTCGGCACGGTCGGGAGGAAATCAAGTGAGCCCATCAGGGGTTCCTTTGGAGCCCGCCCTTGTCGTCAAAGATGCGGTGGGCAAGTGGCGGCGATCACCGGACAACCATCTCGATCAACACCGAGAATCTCCGGCATAAAGATAATGGCCACTTGCGCACTCCTCTTCGAGAAGCAGACGCGGATACAAGTTCCCGCTAAGTATCGAACACAAATTATCATGGGAAGTAAACAAATCCGCCCTCACAAAGATGAGCACCGCCACAGCGGTGGAGAACCCGGATAAAGAAGAAGATCTATAAAGAAGGCAAAAGTCTCGAGGAGATCCGAAGATTGACCCGCAGATCACGAAGATCAGTTCCGGGAGTTCAAGGAGAGGTGTGAATCCGAAAGAGCCACGCCAATAGTAATCGGGAAAGGCGCCGCAGCGATGAATATAGGTCATCACCATCTCGGATCTGGTGGATCTGAACCTGGAGGCCAAATGGAATAAGGAGGACGAAGAGTATAGATCCAAGGGATAGAAAACCCTTTTGCTAAATTCGAACCCGGGCAGGTTCGAAACTTCATCGAGGCCCGTTACCATGTGGACCCAAAACCAAACAACTCACCGGATCCTGCGGTGAATTCGAGAAATTGTGGTAAGTATAATCTAATTACCGGTGATCAACACGATTGCAATCTAATCGATGATCTAAATGATTCACTTTACTTCTTCTGCAGGAGGAGGAAATTGTTGCTAGTCATGGATCGGGGTTCCTCATCCTGTGGGTCGACGCTGCCACCGGTGGGATAACCCTTTTAACAGGCGATGAACGGGCCAAGAAAATAGAGCGATTCTGAAGAAGCGTCGTGGCCGTCTGGCCGGCCTCGGGTAAGAATTGGGTGGATCATTTTGGTCCACCGACGAGGACGCATGTGGCGCCGTCGGGAAGGAGCGAGGAGGAAAGCGAGAGGTTCAAGAACTTAAGGCACAAGTGGCGCGGATCCCGCAGATCGTCCAAGACAACTGGCAATCACCCTTACGTCCTTCCGCCTACCTTGGTGGAGTCAATAGCGAACTGGAGTGCGGGTGGTCGAGTAGGGCCGTGCCGATTCAAGCATGGTCGTGACCACTCGAACAACGCGGCGCCGACGAATCAGGCGAACTACGTGTTCGTGACTCCGCTAGCACCGCTGGCGCCGCAAGTGTTGGTGACTCCCCTGCCATCACCGGCGCGGAGTACATGTTGGTGCCCCTCGCCATCGTCGCGGCGGCACCGAGCTCCAAGCACCCGTCGGTAGGGAGAATACACGGCGGCAAGACCGCGCGCCATCAAGCAGCCCTTCCGTCTCTTGCACGCCCGTCGCCGTATGCGTGCGTCGACATTAGCCGATCTCGGCGCCATCACGGTAAACAAATTGCTTTAATTACCGCCTTTCATGCCATCTATATATTACTCTTGTGGCGTCTCGCTCTGACGACGCCGTACATGTTTTCCGCAGACGGATGTTCCTTGCACTCTCTTATGCTACGTGAACAACGAGGATGTTGCCAAGGTACCATCGTTCAACCCTTGCGGCGACGTTCCACTCAAAGCCGATGCGGATAAGCGTGCATGTGGTTAAAATTAGTCGGGTGCTAAGGGGCTGCACGACACCGAACCTCCCATTCAACCCCGAGGCGGATGAAGAAGAGTCGTCATCCTCGGTGGTTGCCGGCTTGTTCATGCTATGGCCAAAGAGCATGATCCGTTTGGGGACGGCGGGGCCATCACGCCACAGAACAGCAGACCGCTGTCGTGCAGCGACAAGCGGTGGCAAAACCTACACCCTCGCCGTCACCTCCACGCGGTGGGTCGGATGATCATGTTGATGATCACATGGTGCGAGATCCGCCGAGGACTTCAAGATCGGAATGATCACTTTCAAAGACTCAGTTTGGCAACGAAGAAGACCTAGCTGGTGGCCCCACAGAGAAAGCCACTATCACCAAGCGTCTGTTTGGTTCTCAGGAGACGCCTCCAGCTTGCCTTCTGAGCCAGTGATACAACCAACCGACCCTTTATTCTAAGCCCCGACACACTACATAGGGGCGGTGCTCAGTGCGGTGCACCCGCTCTCCAAAAGGAAAAAAGGCAGGAAAAGAAAATCTAGCGCTCGAGCCAGCCGGTGGCGTCAACAACTGCGAATCCGATCAGGTTTGGACGGGCCACCAAGACCCGAGGTATTATGTGGAGGATTCATGTGGCGGGTGAGCCCATGCTACCTAAGAATTTGCGGAAGCTTCGCCCGATTCGAATCGCAGAGTGTGCATGACGTCTTGACGATAGAGAGACGCCTTCTATCGGAGAAAGATCCCTCGCACCCGGTATTCGTGGTTAAGGTGCCACCAGGCTTGGGCTTCGTCGACACTGCCCCCGCGGATCTGTTCTTCCTGCGGTTCGAGGACATCTTCAATATGTTCCACCTATACCCGCTGCACTATACCATGGTCCGTCTCTTTTCTCTCAGCCTGGCCACGCAGATCATTAGAGAGAACACACCGGGCATCGCTATAGTGGACCCCTACTACATGTGTGACGGCTGCTTGGGTTCCCCAGCCGAACGACGTATCGTGGCCTCGTACCTAAAAAGAATCCTCGTGGCGAACAAGACAAAGGAATACATTCTCGTGCCTTACTTTCCCGAGTAAGTCATTATTCATCACCGTCGATTGGCTTTATTAGATCATCATCATTCTTTTTCAACACATTCCATTTGAATTTTTTGCGAGAGATGAACACTGCGCTCATCTCCTTATCGCCAAGCATTCCCACGCCACGTATTTCGACTCGGGAGTCTAGAAAAGAAAAAACTACGACAAGATCAAGGAAGTTCGGATGATGCTCTCACGGCTTTGCCTCGACGGAAGGCACCAGCTTCGTGCGTAAGAAGGTCAAGTTCGGGCACGTCTTCAACCACGATGAGTTCCCTGCGAAGCAGGAAAAGCGAAGAAGGAAGCCTACTACGCACTCCATCACATGAGGCGTTCCTACTTGACCAGCAGAATTCTACGCTGCGGATCATCTCAAGCAGTGGGCGAAGCAAAGGCCAAGATCAATGATTCGGATATTAGACAAGAGATGTATCGCATCCAGCAGCGATTTGGGGCAATCATCTTCGTGATGTCATGACTTGGGGATCTTCTACGAGGAAATATCCGAATAACCGTGACATAGAAGATCGCCTAGAGATGCAGGGTGACTATAGGAAGTTCATGACGAGCGGGCGTCCTCCGTTCCCTAAGCCGAGCGGAAGGCTTGATGTTGGCCTAGTTGTAGTTGCAAACTATAGATGACCTTTGTGTGTGTGTACATGGACGACAAGTGTACTTATCTTATTAGGTTTATGTATCACCGCTTACTTATTTTGCTTATTATTATTATATATCAATCAATGCTTGGTTTTTTGCTTACTCTTTGGTTTTTTGCTTACTCTTTGGTTTTTGCTTACTCTTTGGTTTCGGACGACAAGTGTGAGTTATTTTTGTCTTTTCGAGAATATGCCGATGATTTAAATGTCGTGGCACAATATATATGTGAATGTGCTATGACGGGATTGTCGCCTTGTGATATGCACAAGTCCGTGAATTGTGCATCCTACTTGGCGACAGTCCGTCATAAGCAATTCTGTGTCCAACGACCTAGCTAGTTATGAGGCATGCTTTTGAGTTATTTTGTCTTTTCGAGAATATGCCGATGATTGAAATGTCGTGGCACAATATATATGTGAATGTGCTATGACGGGATTGTGAGCCTTGTGATATGCACAAGTTCAGGGTGTGCATCCTACTTGGCTCACGGTCCGTCATAAGCAATTCCTGTGTCCAACGACCTAGCTAGCTAGTTATATATGAGGCATGCTTTTCGAGTTATTTTTGTCTTTTCGAGAATATGCCGATGATTGAAATGTCGTGGCACAATATATGTGAATGTGCTATGGCGGGATTGTGAGCCTTGTGATATGCACAAGTCCGTGAATTGTGCATCCTACTTGGCTCAGTCCGTCATAAGCAATTCTGTGTCCAACGACCTAGCTAGCTAGTTATATATGAGGCATGCTTTTCGAGTTATTTTTGTCTTTTCGAGAATATGCCGATGATTGAAATGTCGTGGCACAATATATATGTGAATGTGCTATGACGGATTGTTAGCCTTGATATGCACAAGTCCGGGGTGTGCATCCTACTTGGCTAACAGTCCGTCATAAGCAATTCTGTGTCCAACGACCTAGCTAGTTATATATGAGGCATGCTTTTCGAGTTATTTTGTCTTTTTCGAGAATATGCCGATGATTGAAATGTGGCACAATATATATGTGAATGTGCTATGACGGGATTGTTAGCCTTGTGATATGCACAAGTCCAGGAATTGTGCATCCTACTTGGCTAGCAGTCCCGTCATAAGCAATTCCTGTGTCCAACGACCTAGCTAGCTAGTTATATATGAGGCATGCTTTTCGAGTTATTTTTGTCTTTTTCGAGAATATGCCGATGATTGAAATGTCGTGGCACAATATATATGTGAATGTGCTATGACGGGATTGTTAGCCTTGTGATATGCACAAGTCCAGGAATTGTGCATCCTACTTGGCTAACGGTCCCGTCATAAGCAATTCCTGTGTCCAACGACCTAGCTAGTTATATATGAGGCATGCTTGTTGTGTTATTTTTGTCTTTTTTTAGAATATGCCGATGATTGAAATGTCGTGGCACAATATATATGTGAATGTGCTATGACGGGATTGTTAGCCTTGTGATATGCACAAGTCCAGGAATTGTGCATCCTACTTGGCTAGCAGTCCCGTCATAAGCAATTCCTGTGTCCAACGACCTAGCTAGCTAGTTATATATGAGGCATGCTTTTCGAGTTATTTTTGTCTTTTTCGAGAATATGCGATGATTGAAATGTCGGTGGCACAATATATATGTGAATGTGCTATGACGGCGGGATTGTTAGCCTTGTGATATGCACAAGTCCGTGAATTGTGCATCCTACTTGGCTAACGGTCCCGTCATAAGCAATTCCTGTGTCCAACGACCTAGCTAGTTATATATGAGGCATGCTTTTTGAGTTTGCTCTTTTTGATTTAAGAGTACTTTCTATAAGTGTATCTTCATATGCGACTTTAATTATACATGTTTTTCAATCACCGCTTAGTTATTGTCAACTTGTAGATGACGCGTACGTCGTGTACAAGGGACGGGTTCCCGGAGTCTACGATGATTGGGAAGACTGCCGGAGACAGGTGCACCGTTTCAGCGGTAATAGCTACAAAGGGTACAACACTATGGCGGAGGCGGAAGATAGATACACGCGCTATCTAGCGGGAGTTAGGACAAGGAACCGGATGAAGACCTACACCTTCGTCGCGGCGGTGATCATGCTTATCTTCTTTGGGTATTTATCCCGCATTTGTGTCTAGCTATCTAGTTTAGATGTCTAGGCGAGCTTCCGAGCTCTAACTTGTTCGATCGACACATGTATTCGCATGTCACCAACTACTACTTTGTAACATGATCAAAACAATGTAACTTGGACTATGTATTCATGTATGAGACTTATCTATATGTATTTGTTTCAATCTTGTTTTTCATATCGAGTATTTATATATATTATTGTATATCTTGTATCTGTGTGTATATCTGCTGTAATATTGTATATAATCTGTATTGCATATAATCTGGCATGGAAATTAAAAAAAACAAAAATACATCATGGCGCACATGTTTTACCTTCGTGGCGCACTACCCTAAAGCGCACCATGGATGTTTAGTGGCGCACTGGGTAGTGCGCCACAGAAGATAAAAGGGGTAGCGCACCATGCCAAACTTCTGTGGCGCACTAGCTGGTGCGCTACGCCTATCTCTACACAACCGTGGCGCACTAGGCAGTGCGCCACGGCTGAGAGATAGCCGTAGCGCAAGGCCCGTGGCGCACTACTGGTGCGCCACGGATGGGCCTTTCAGGTGCGCCACAAACGACCATTTTCCTAGTAGTGAGTGTTCTTTCCCGAAATCTTGATCCGGCTCGAACCCGTCACTCCCTACGCGTCATAACGATGAACCACTGATCAATACACATTTCAAATAACCACAAATAAGATCCAATATAAAGATCCAAGTAGGCTTGCGAGATTTGAATGGTACGGTATAATAAGCGTCGGTCTACCATTATTAATTAATAAAATAAGTTAAGAAAATAATATGTTTTTTTGAAATATTCATGTCGCATAAATAAAAATATGTCATGCACAAACAGATTATTGCTAGCTAGTCATACAGAGGAACATACACAGTGTGCATACGTGCATAACCTAGGATAAGTATCTCTGGTACATGCGATGATGAGCAACATATATATATATATATATATATATATATATATATATATATATTTTCATGGTTATACACTTAGCAAGAAGCAGTTATAATAATACGGCAACAAGTAACAATGGTATACTAACAAAATAATTATGTGCCAACCTACTACCACTAAGAGCAACACGCAATACCGTAGAACTTAGTAAATTATCAAAATAAGAAAATTTATACTAACTAGAGTTTTCAAACCACCTGACACACTCTGCTAATAGAACCAATAGTTAAAAAGAAAACGTAGGACAACAATTATGTCTAGCATTTTCTACTGTAGCTAAACATGTATAACTAGTGCGAAAAGATTTCAGAGAGGCCGTCATCTAATTTTACCAAAACGTTTATAACTAAACATGTGCAATAAAAAGTTTAGAAGCTACGTATCAGTAGACCAACTAGACATTCATCAGCACACAAAATCAAATCTATCCTCAAAAGAGTTTGATAAACATCGAAAATAATCATATCTACAAACACCGATGGGTTCCTAGAATTAACCGGCACGTTTACTGTGTAAAGCTTCATCAAATCGGAGGTGTGAAAAGTGGTCTGCACGCCCATGCCATCGATCGGCATTCGGTTCACCGGCACCGCAGCAAACTACAAATCTACAGCTGGGGATCATGTCTAGGAGGTAGGCATAGGTGAGGATAGGTTGTGGTAGAAAGGATTTGTGCCGAAGCTCACCGAGTGCGACGCGATCGTCGGACGAAGATGATGAATTGGGATGAACGTAGGCGAAGTGCGTCTCCGGCGATCCGCGTCTCGTCCTTCTAGTCCACGAGTCGGCTCCCCACGTCCTTGTGCTTTCGGTGGTGCAGCAACTCACCCTTCTAGCAACTCGGCGTCTCCTCATCGGAGCTGCCGGAGCTATCGCCGACGTCTCGCGGCGACCGGCGGAGCTCTCCAAGGTATACTGGAATAGGAGCAAAAGGCTAGTGTCGTTGTGGAGATGGCAAGAGCAAAGAAGAGGGCGTCAATTTGTGGCTGTATAGAAGGAGAACGGTGGGCAATTAATTAGAGAAAATTTATGAGAGATAATGGTGGCAGTTTCCTCCGTCGTTTCAGTTCATGGCCAGCTGCTCGTGTGTTCTCGGGAAGAGGAAGAAGAGCAGGTCCTTCCTATGTATGGCTTGGTTTAGGCTAGGGTAAAGCAGTACGTGCTGACGAGGTTTAATCTCGTCAATGCCCATTGTTATGGACTTGGGTTTTGGAGAAGATGGGGATGCTAGAGATCGTGGCACGGTTAACAGACAAGCAACCAGGGGACACGAGATTTACCCAGGTTCAGGCCCCCGGAGGGAAAACCCTACTCCTGCTTGTCTGCTCTTTGATTACGGCGGAACCGAAGGTTACAAAGTGCGCAGATTCGATCTGGCGTGGATGCGTGTGCGAAAGTATGAGTCGAGTTTAGATCTGTAGATCTGTCTATTGTGTACGTGCCCTCCTCGTTGGACCCTCCTAGCCTTTATATTTGGGGAGGCTAGGTCTCAGGTACCGATACGAGTAGGTTACAAGTTGTATTCAAACTCTAGTCTTGAGGTTTCCTTGTCTTGTGCGCTTGGGAGTCCGTGTCCATATGGGCTTCATAGCAGCCAAAACGTCATAGGCGTCATGGACCCTGGCAGGTCGTCGAGTGGGCCTTCCGTCGGGCTGGACCAGGTATACTAACATCGGGTACCCGTAGGGTATAACCATCTCAGTAGCCCCCGAGTGTTCAGTCGAATCGTAGATTCGGCTGAGGACTCTTCAATCTTTCGGGTGTAGATGTTTAGTAGTAGAATCCCAGTAGTCTTCGAATGATGTACCCAACGCATCCGTCAGGATTTTCCTCGCGCCTGTTAGCACGGACTTTCACTAGAAGATCGCAGTCGTGTGCGTTGCCAGGCAATCAGATGGTATCTGTAGGTCTTATCCTTGCGTCGCAGACGCAACATCCGAAATTTCATCACCGCGGAGGTGTTTCGGGTGGCCAAGGAGAATGTTACTCACTTAGCGTTGGTTGGGGCAAAGTTGCCGAAAAGTTTTTGCATTCTGACCCGAAGGATCGCAGTCGAAGAATTCATAGGGTGCGCGACCAGCGCTCCCTATGGGAGTAGCCCCCAAGTAGTTGCTCGAATCGTAGATTCGAGTGAGTACTTTTAGCTGTCAGCCAAAGATTTTCTGTGTGCGCGACCAACTCTCCAGTTTGGAGTAGCCCCCGAGTGTCTAGTCGAGTCGCAGTGCATCGAGGAGAAACCACTGACCCGAAAGTGCAACGAGTCAGCGTCTCATGCATAAGGAAACAAGAATCAATGATGCACGGAGTTAACGTGGCAGAGTCGTGCGACGTTTAGCCGGAAGGACTCGACGTTGCGGATGGAGTCGACGCCGTTGCTTCTGTCGGTTGCGCGGCCAGTGTCTCGTCTGTCCGGTGCGCGACCAACGTCGCGTCTTTGTAACATCAAGCGATACAACCATTCGAGGAGGGACTCGACTCGGGTCTTCAATTTATGGCGTAGCCAGTTGTTTTGTCGACTCCTGCTGGAGGATCCGATAGAATAGCTCGGCGCAGTCGATGTCCTTGTAAGCTGCAGCAAACATAAATAATTGTGAAGTACTTGTATCTTGTAAAGAATATTTGCCTGTCGGCTTGTACAGTAAGATTCTGGTGCCGATCGAGTCGACACTTTTGCACTGTATGCTAGGCCTTTTCGTTAGCCTGATTACCCTTAGTCTCAGTACCTTGCCGAGGCACTCGGAGTTCAAGGATTCGACGATCAGGCAGAATCAGCTACTCGGGCTGTCGCGTTCGAGGTGCTCGAGTGTGTGGAGCCGATGGCACATTAGGTTACTCGAAGAGGGCGCAGCCCCCGAGTGTTTCGAGTGCGAGTTAAAGATAAAAGAAATCATCTCTAAGTAGAGGGAAACTTAGCTTTATTGGTAGTTGTCGTGGCGAAGTTGACGTGGTAGCAGGTCACGCAGCGGACGTAGTTGACACGGCGGACCACAATCATAGCGGGGACGGATCGCCACATCCGAAGGATGTATCGGGTCATCGTAGCCGAAAACCGCATTGGGTCGCCGATGTCGAGGGAGCCCCCGAGTCGTGGTTGCTGAAGCCGATGCGGCCAGTTGCGGCAATCGAAGATCGCATCGGGTCGCCGCATCCGAAAGATGCAGCGGGTCACCATAGCCGAAGGCCGCAACGGGTCGCCGATGCCGAGGACCGCAGCGGGTTGTCAGAGCCGAAGGCCATGGCTGGTCGCCGAAGAGGAGGGATCCCCGAAGCCCCCGAGTCATTGGAGCCGAAGATTGTAGATGATCGCCGGTAGAGTCGGCGCAACCCCCGAGTGTACCACACGGTCGACGGGGCTGATGCATCGAATCGTGTGGACCAGATCGATGGAGTCATTTGTCGGACGTAGTCCATGGGGTCATCAGATCACCGGTAGAAGGAGTAGACATGACCATGGCCGGCCGTCGCTGATGTGCACTCCGTCTCATCTCCATGATCCGATTCGTGTTCGTATAGCATATGTATTGCAACACAAATTAGGTAACTGATCAGGTCCATATAAAATAATAAATTAAGGCAGAGGAGTAATTGAAAAAGATGGAGAGAGGAATCAACTATGTGAACCGATTATGTATGTTCCACGCCCAAGTTTTTTTTGCGCCGACATGTGCATGTGCACGTTGGGCAGCAGCCGGAGTAGATTGATCAGCTCCTAACCCAGATGTGATCTTGGAAGATGAGATGTGCATGCTTGTATGTACTGTCACGTACACGACTTGTCCCCAGCTATTATGGATGGATTTCTCTTTTGTTTTCTTTGTTGCCTGATGAGTTTGTCTGATCCGCGGATGGTCTCGGTACTTCATGCAGGACATGTCCGTCTTGAAATCATGTAGCTGCACTGGTGGACTTGATCCGTTTGACCGACTCCTTCTTTTTGCTCGCGCGATCGATAATTGACAGACCGATCTGGCCGCCGTTGTTGACGAGGGATCCCGTTCGGATGATGACTTGTGGGAGCCGAAATAGATATGCTTCGCAGGAGCCGACGAATCGTAGATTGCAGCGGATGGAATCGTCACGATCGCACAATCAGCGCCCCCACTTCCCACAGACGGCGCCAATTGACGAGGTTTAATCTCGTCAATGCCCATTGTTATGGACTTGGGTTTTGGAGAAGATGGGGATGCTGGAGATCGTGGCACGGTTAACAGACAAGCAACCAGGGGACACGGGATTTACCCAGGTTCAGGCCCCCGGAGGGAAAACCCTACTCCTGCTTGTCTGCTCTTTGATTACGGCGGAACCGAAGGTTACAAAGTGCGCAGATTCGATCTGGCGTGGATGCGTGTGCGAAAGTATGAGTCGAGTTTAGATCTGTAGATCTGTCTATTGTGTACGTGCCCTCCTCGTTGGACCCTCCTAGCCTTTATATTTGGGGAGGCTATGTCTCAGGTACCGATACGAGTAGGTTACAAGTTGTATTCAAACTCTAGTCTTGAGGTTTCTTTGTCTTGTGCGCTTGGGAGTCCGTGTCCATATGGGCTTCATAGCAGCCGAAACGTCATAGGCGTCATGGACCCTGACAGGTCGTCGAGTGGGCCTTCCGTCGGGCTGGACCAGGTATACTAACATCGGGTACCCGTAGGGTATAACCATGTCACGTGCCGGTAGAATCGGAACAAATCAAAACGGCGACGCGGCGCGACACTAGACGTTCTAAGCTGGGACTCCACTTCGTGTGCGTGCGTACAAGTCGATCTCTTGGCATGCAAGTACTGATAGAATAGTTGTTTGCTTAAGAAGTACTAGTCTAGTCAACTTATATGGACATAGAGCTGATGGGTTCTTGGTCCAAAGAAAATAAAGAATAAGAGGAGGGAGTACGATCGGGTGCATGCATGTAGAAGGAGGGACTTAGAGAAAAAAATGAAGCTATGGTCCGTGCAAGTGTATGTGCATGCTACAGTATACAAGTCCAAAAGACAAAACTGAAAAGAATCCAATAGAAAAGAAATTGGCGTATGAAAACCACTCTCAAATAATAACAGAAGTATTAAGAGAAATTAATCTCATTTTATATGTCAGATTAATTTCAAAACATCTGAAATTAATTTTAGAAACTCCAAACAAAATATTATTTATTTATTTCGCCCGCAACGTTCTTAAAAAAAATCAACCATAAAAAAAATCAGGACGTTACAATCAACCCCAGGACATGACAGGGACAAACTGATGAGAACTAACAAGTTCTCGGTCGCCTGAGCACTAGACAGTCTCTTTAGCTATGTTTATGGCCGTTTTTCTTTGCCATTAGGATTTACCCGTGGTCCTGTCCCAGAAAATATCCAATTGAAACCGATGTTCTAGAAAAATACCGAAAAATATGTCATTTTGGTGGTTGATGTTATAAAAACATGCAATTTCAAAGTTATGTAAAAACAAAATCAGCAACGATTAGTACTTTGTAGCTTTTACTGTTTGCTTACTATTCATTTTTCAATTTGTTTTTCGATAGCTCCTAAATTTTTTTTTAGTTTTACGTGTCCATAGAACTCCACCTTCCCAACATACTTTATTTTTAAAGATTTTTTTACAACTTTTAAACATGATAGTTACTTGGCTTTCACGGATCTCCACTGAAAGTCGGTTTCCACCGGATGTTTCACTGTCTTACACGAATCCTGGGTCCGCCACAGGCCGGGAAGGCCAGGACCAGTTCACCGGCGCTGCTGGCCTGCAGCTGCTCGTCATCGTCATTGTTGGCGCGGTGTAGACTGTGAGGTAGCTAGATTGTGGGTTGCATTTAGTCAGGAAATAACGGTTATTTCTTGCCGTGAAGCGCTAATCCAAGATCGGATCATGCCAACTGACCGTTCGTTCATTTGTTTGTGCAAGCATCAAGTTCAGAACTTGGTACTCTGCAATTTAGATACAGCATATTTGATGGTTCAGAGATAGCTCAGGTTGCAAATAGGTTTCACATGGTCGTTCTAGGAAGAACTGAAAAGAAATCTGCCAGGCTGGTACTATTTCGATGTTCAGGTAGCTAGGCTAGCAAAAAAAGAAGTTTCATAACATTGGTGTTCTTGGTTGTTACTGCAGTTCTTGCTAATGCTCATTTGTAAAGCGGTCTATAAATTTACTTGCTAATGAATTCATGCAACTATGGCGACACCTTTGAATACTTGACGCAGAGGTGCACTCCTGTATGAGGAGAGTTTTTTGTTGTGGAACTGAACCATGAATTGTGAAATACGAGTCATGAGCATGTGGGTGCATGATATGTAGTACGATGTAGCAGTTCGTCAACAATTGCACTTAAATCTCACGCAATTGCAATCCACTTGCGTTATTACAGACATTTCAATGGACAACTCAGCAGATAAGCCTGAACGAAGGCCTTGTCGAACAGCTCGAAGGCCTTCTGCAGCGCGAGTCCAGTGGCGGCGACTTCCTCCCTGTCTGCGCAAGATCGATCCAGGGTCGTTGTGAATCCGAATTACAGAAGACGCATCCGATCAATCCAATGTAGTAATCTGAAGCGTGCGTACGTATACGTACCTCTGTCTTCGAGCTTGTTGTAGCATTGCGCGGAACGGAGCAGCGCGGCCGCCGCGGTCGGTTCATCTCCCAGCTGCATGTGGCAACGACGAATCAATCAAAAAGATTAGTCGTCTTACAGTTTTTTTGCATGGATCGTGATGAACATCTAGTTCAGGCAAGAATCATAAGAACAAACCTTGAGGGCGCAGGCAGCCTCCTCGCCGAATGCCACAGCAGCTTTTCTCCCTGCACGAACCAGATCATGTGTGAGCAAATTCAGGTTTGAGGCCTGATCATATCAAGAGCGCAAGCACAGACGACGTACAGTTCTTGGCGAGGACGTGGGAGAAAAGCCGCCTCCCTCAGCTACTTGGCGTTGGCGGCCATCGCCTTGTACTCCTCCGTCGCCGTATCCTCGCAGCCATGGCCAGGAGTGTCGCACCGGCGCAGCAGATGACGCGTCGCTGTTCATTCTTAAGATTTTTTAATAACACAAAGTAAAAACCTTTTAGTGGGTCATAGTAATGGAAGGGTCCTCAGTATATGTATACCGGCCTAGGCTGGTCCTGACGCGTCGCGTGGTATATACGCCAATTGAGCGATAGGAGTCCGACTCTGTTTCAGCAAAACCTCGCACAGAAATGGAAGGGGCTCCTTGCTTAGAGCTAGAGGTGCTCCTGTGAATTTTGGTAGGTTCCATCCAAGAGTAGTATCGTACGCGACATTGTCCAAAATTTAGATTTTTTAGGGGTATAGGAAAACCAAATAAGACGCCTTGTCTGATTTGGATCTATATTAAGCATATGATGTCGGTGACACTTTTTGTTTTTTCAAAATTGAAAACCATCACTGCTACTCCGGAATGGAGGCCTAGGCCCCCAGTGAATTTCTACTCTTCCAGCTTTCAGGCCCAAGTACTTCAATAGTCGGCGCCCCGTAAGACCCACAATAGTTGCCACATACGTTTAGGCCCAATCAATCTTTTTTGGGCTCGGTCCCCATTGCTCAATCAGTTTTTTTAAGTGAATCGATGTTTTCTTTTACTTGAATGAATCGATGGTTGAATTGTTGCACAAGATGACGAGAACATGGAATTGCGTTCTCACCGTTCGGTCGCGGAAGACGGTGAAAGGAGAGTCATCTATTTTTGGTTGTCGTGGGTTGCATCATAAGCCGTGAGGCATTGTGTGCATGGCGTTTTTTTTTCCCGGATAAACTGGATCTTTATTAGATAGCAGGGATTACAGGAGGTTCGCGCTCAATTTCCTGAAGAACAACTTCAGGTCCAGAGGCAAACCATGTGACAGTACGCCGCTCGGTTCTTGCAAAGTTTGCAAGAAGGTGACCAGCCCTAACTAGTCCTCGATCCACTTTTATAATTGAACACCGATTACTAAGACTAATAAGCTCTTTAATATCTTTAACTAGGTTTGTATATGGAGAACGATCTGGTTGAGTAGCTTGCACCATCGCCACCAAGTCGCTCTGATGCATCTCAATGATTATTGGCTGTTGACTCTGGGCCAAGGACAAGCCTAGGCCCTCAAGGCAGGCTAACAGCTCCGCCTCCAAACAATCTGCACATTGCATGTGGTAACGACAAGCGGAGAGAATGATGGCCCTAGTGTCGTTTTTAAGAATCATGCCAGAGCCTGCCTCATTATCTTTAAAAGATCCATCCACGGTGAGTTTGATCGACCCGACAGGCGGTCTGATCCAGAGAGTAACATGATGAGTTTCCTCCTTGGTGGAAGCAGGTATCTGTGTCATGACAATGGCATGTTTTCCTTTGATGATTTCATCAGTGGAGAGCTTCTGCACATTACGAATAGTGCTCAGATAGCTGCATAGAAAGTTCCTGGAGCTTTGGATACTAGGCAATGGCTTCTCATGCGTTGCTTCGTTGCGACAGTGCCACACCCTCCACGCCACAAGTAATGTAGTATCAATAAGCTCCTTAGGAATTTGAGCAATGAACGACGAACCGGGGATCGGCGTGACACTGAATATCACCAACAAGCGGAAGGTGCCAGCAACCTTGCATTGTTGTCCATAACAGTTTCGCATGTGGGCACCTGAATAGAGCATGTGCCGTGTCCTCGAGTTCACGATTGCATATTCTGCACCATCCAGTAACTTTCATCCCTCTACGTAATTTGCCATCATCAGTAGCCAGTGCACTTGATGCTGCTTTCCAGGCAAATAACTTGACTTTCGGTGGCACCTCTACCTGCCAAATCCTCCTCCAACATTCGTCATTTCCATCTGGGCATGAGCTAGTCAAGGAAAAGGAGCATTGAGACGGCTGCTCGGATAGAGCAAGTTTATAAGCACTACGAACAGTGAATAGACCTTTCTTTTCCGTCTGCCATGCAATGATATCATCGAATCCCCGCCTAGATAATTTAATAGTCAAGATGACATCAACATCTATTGGAGAGAAAATCTTCCGTACCAAATTAATCCTCCAGGCACCCTGCTCATCAATCAGTTGTGACACGTAACGGATGCGCCTCTTGCCGCGAGGAGTTAAAACTTTGCCATATGTTCTCCTTGGAATCCAACTGTCCCTCCAAACACAGATCTTTCTACCGTTTCCCACTCGCCAAATTAGTCCTTTTTTCAACAACTCCAAACCATGTGTTATAGCAGTCCAGGTCGAAGAAGGGTTGCCTGAAAAAACTGTGTCAGTGATATCACCATGCGGAAAATATTTTGCCTTCAGGACTCTAGCACAAAGACTATCCGGAAATGCAATAAGCCGCCAAGCTTGTCTTGCTAGCAAAGCTTGGTTAAACAGTCGCATGTCTCGAAATCCAATTCCACCTTGGTACTTAGATCGGATAAGCTTGTCCCAACTTAACCAGTGGGTTTTGCGTTTACCACGCTCCGAACCCCACCAATAATTCCTTATGAGCTTGGTCAGATCATCACAGACAGAAAGAAGAAGTTTAAACACACCCATAACATACATGGGAATTGCCTGTAATATAGCCTTGATATGGATAGCACGTCCGCATTGGGCTAGTATGCCATCACCCTATTCAATTAACTTCTTACACAGTCTTCCTTGTAGAGATTCAAAGCGACCTTTATGCATTCTACCAGTAGGCGTCGGCAAGCCTAGGTATTTATCTTCAAAACCATCCGACACCACCTCCAATGTGGTTCTGATCTCCTCTTGCACCTCCTGAGTACAACACGTGGAAAACTGAAGGAAACATTTACTAGGATTAATTAATTGTCCAGTCCCTTTCTCATAAGCATCAATAATCTGCTTGACTCGTGTAGCTTCATCTGTGGATGCCCTGAAGAACAGGAGGGTGTCATCCACAAACAACAAGTGTGAAATACCAGGTGCAGCACGACACACCTTAATTGGAGTGACACGGCCTTGATCAACTTCATGTTTTAGCAAGGAAGATAAACCATCAGCCACAAACAGAAATAAAAAGGGGGAGAGAGGATCTCCTTGCCTTAGACCACGCGTAGGAGAAAATGCTTCCAACAAGGTTCCATTGAATTTGACAGAATACCTCACCGTGGTAACACACGACATTATCCATTGTATCCACCGATGAGAAAACCCCATTTTATGCATTGTATTCTCCAGAAACGCCCAATCAACTCTGTCATAAGCTTTAGATAAGTCCAACTTGTAAGCACAGAAAGAAGAATCCATTGACCGACCATGTTCCATAAAATGCAAACACTTGAATGCCAAAAGCGCATTATCAGTAATTAACCTCCCAGGGACGAATGCGCTTTGATTCTCCGAGATTACCTCATTAAGCATCAGTCTCAACCGATTTACAAGGCACTTGGAGACCACCTTGTACAAGACATTGCATAGTCCTATGGGGCGGAAATCTTTAAGCTCCATAGGATTCTCACATTTAGGAATCAACACAATGGAAGTATCATTCACCCCATCTGGCATAGACCCAGATAAAAAGAAGTATTTCACCACCTTTATGATATCAATTTTCATGGTGTCCCAATTCTTTTGATAGAAGCGTGCCGGGAAGCCATCCGGCCCCGGGGCTTTAATCGGGCCAATCTGGAAAAGGGCATCACCAATCTCTTTATCAGAGAAGTCAGCACACAAGGTGACATTCATAGTATCAGTAATCTGAGTGGGAACTAAAGATGAGATAAAATCTCCATTAATACTAGGATCTCTCGTATATAGGGATTTAAAATATGAAACTGCCATCCGTTCCATATCTGCAGGTACTGTCTGAATAGCCCCATTCGAGTCCCTTAGCTTAACAATTTTGTTCCTTCTTGCCCTCCAAACAGACTTCTGGTGAAAGAACTTCGTGTTTCTATCACCTTCCCGTAGCCAGTCAATACGGGAGCGTTGCAACCAAAGCATCTCCTCTTTGTAGAGGAGTTCGTTCATGGAGTCTGTCGCTGCACGAATCTCATCTCTAGCTGCATTATTTTCATGCAGCTGCTTAAGTTTGTCCCTCATAGTCGCCAGCTCCCTAGTAACGTTTCCAATTTTTTTGCATCCCCATGCCTGCAGCTTGCCCATGACACCTCGTAGGACCTTGTTTATTGATCCCAAGTCTGAAATCTGTCCCATATCCTTCCAAGCCGAATCAATCAAATCCTTAGTGGCCGGATCACGTTCCCAAAAAATTTCATATTGCATGCACTTCCTATGATGTTTCGGCCTTTCCTCCACTGCCATACCCAGAAGGATGGGATTATGATCAGAACACGGCGATACTAGATGCACGACTGAAGACTCTGAGAAGATGTCATGCCAAGTATCATCAGCAAGCACTCTGTCAAGCCGAACGCGCATATTGGCAATCCCCGCTTGCCTATTATCATATGTGAATGGTAATCCAGAAAAACCCAAGTCGTGCAGGTTACACACTTGCAAACAGTCTCGGAAAGCAGCCATTTGAACTTCTGAGCGGGGAATAACTGAGAAATGTTCATACTGCCAAAGAGCCTCATTAAAATCACCCATCAGGACCTACGGTAGGGCTGATGCTGCACGAAGGGTGGACAGACTCGTCCACATTCGATGTCGGTTTTCAACACGTGGTTCTCCGTATACAAAAGTGAAGTGGATCAGCGGCTCCCCCGGTGAGAAGTGAATATGTGCGTCAATGAATCTTTCATTCGCCTCTTTAATATCCACAAATATATCCTCATGCCAATATAACGCAAGACCACCACTCAGACCATTACAGTCCAGACCGTAGAAGCCTCGCAGCCCCAGGCGGCCGCGAAGACGCCGCATACGCTCACTTTTCTGTCTAGTCTCGCACAAGAAAATGAGCCGGGAATTATGTGTTCTTTGCAGAACAATAAGGTCTCGAACTGTCGTAGAATTCCCTGCACCACGATAGTTCCACCCCAGGCAACTCATTGGGCCCGGCGGTCATCCTCGAGGGATGCCGCCGATCCAGCTGAAGCATTAGAAGTTGCTTTACCATCACTATTCTTGAGCCTCTTTTTGTCACTCGGGTCTCCCCCTTTCAATGACTCATCCTCTAATCCTGATTGACGTAGCACAGCTGATCCAACCAGCCCGACCAAACTAGGAGCTAGAATGTTCTCCTGATATACCTCTTCTCCTTGCTGGAAGGCCAACCGCTTCCGCATACTCTTTTCTGCCTCTGACATAATCACATCATTAGGTTTGATCGGACTAGTTGCCGTGTCGACCAACTCACGATCGGTAGTCATAACAGCTTTATTGTTTCTTTCTGGATGTGCACGCCAGTCTACCCAATCTTCACGTCCTCTGCCTGGGTTCAGTGTAAAACCACCACGGCCTCGGCCTTCCCCATTTGCAGGAGGGCGACGACCCAAAGGAGGAAAGTTGACACCACGACCACCACGTGTGCATGGCGTTGTATTGGCCATTTCGGGTCTTTCTTCTATGAACTGAAAATATTATACTCTCCGATTCAAATTACTTGACTTGAATTTTTTTCGATTGAGATGTATTTAAACATATTTTGTGTTAGATACATACGAATTAAAAAAAACAAATATTAATTTAGATCGGAGGAAGTACACTTTTCAGGGTGTATTTTTGAAAAAAAACAAACGACGTCTGCCTACCGTGCCAACCGAAGGAAGAACCGATTGAGCTTGCATTACTATGACCCACTAAAAGGTAATTTTTTTTACTTTGTGTTATTAAAAAATCTTAAGAATGATACATTATAAAATTTCTAGGAAAACACCAACTTTCTATTCAATTATAAAGTCAGTTTAAAGATGGGAAATATTTTCTCAAAACCATTGGTTTTTTGAATTTGGTATAAAAATAAAAACCCGTTAACAAATTTTTAAACACTGAACGTACTATTTTAAGCCGCCACGTGAACTCTCTTTGGAATCACATGGCTACTTTTTGAATCAGTCATCTTTTTTTTTGCCCCGTGACCATCTATTCGAACCTAATAAAGATTTTTTTACTATGAACAACTTTTTGAAGAACGTGAATGATTGTTACATAATGGCATTTAAAAAGGCAAAGAAAGAAGAAAATAAAAGGAAAACAAATCATAGAAGAAAAATAAAGAAAATGGAAAAATAATAAAGAAAACATAGAAGGGGAAAAAAGAAGGAAAAAATGCCTCAAATGGGTCAGCCCATTGGTTGAACCCTTAAAGCGCTGTGGGCCCCACACACCGCATCAAATATCAAATAGGAATTTTGCAAGAACATTGTATCGTACTCTCTCCGTTTGGTATTATAGGTCACACACGGTTAACTAGGTTGTCAATTTAACCAACAAAATATAAAAATAAAAATACAAAAATTATATCATTAGAAACTTTAGATGCTATATTTTCTAATGATATAGTTTTTATGTCATATAACTTATATTTTATTAGTTAAATTAACTACCTAGGTATATGTGTAGGACCTATAATCCCAAACAGAGGAAGTACATTTCACCTCGACATCAAACACCCTCGTTATTTCGTCTCATCTTGACTAATATTGAACATGCATATATATAACCCAAAAGACGAAAATAAGAAGTCAATCGACTTAGAACCAACTTACTTCTCACTCGGATGACTTAATTCCAATCTCATTTACTAGTCCAGCCAAGGGCAGAAGCAAGATGGGAACTCAAAGAGAGGCTGCTAAGCAAATCTTCAAGTATCAAAAGAACATAATATACTCTAAAAAAATATTTTCCATTTGATGTACTGTGTCATAGGGGCATGGACCCTGCGGACCCTCTAGCTCTCGTACTAAGCCTAGCACGTATCTCGACACAAGCCCAATGATGTGGGCATTTTTCCGTAGTTTCCACTCATATGCAACTAAAAAAATCTCATTTGCAACATAAATTATGATGCAAATGAATGGTTTAGGACATTACTGAAATGATTGGTATGGTCGACTAAAGGGTGGTGAATAGGCAACTAAGAATTTTAACTTTATTTTGCAAATTAGGCTTAACAAAAATTAGATTCTTTAGATATTAAACTAAGTGGATAATACTATATGGCAAGCGAGAAGCGAATAACAAGAAATAAATGTAAGAAAAAAGATAACTATTATGTAGACTCGGATATGATTCCTATAGTTCCTTTCTTTTAAGAAGAAATACGTCTGCGTTGGAGGAGTGTGGCGCCCAAGGGCCACCAACGCCACAAAGTTCTCACCCTATTCCTTCCGCAAGCATGCTACCAAGATGGGCACATGATCCACTAAGCGGTAGCCTTGAAGGAGACAACCAAAACCTTCACAACAAGGTCGGGGAAATCTCCAAAACAATTGGAGGCTCCTAATATTACCATGGAACTTTATAACATCAAGAACCCAAGAGTAACAAGATTCATAAGGAACTATGACAATGCAATCGAATCGGTTTGGTAAAGATGTAGATCTTGCCCCCACCCCACCCCACCCCCCCACCCCCCACACCAATCCCCAAAGAATAAGGGAGTTTTGTGTTCTAGGAAGGGGTATATTGAAGATTTAGGGCGTCGCAGTTATGATGTACAACGGATAGCTCCCAAGGTAGGTGGACAACTTCAGGCTCACAGATTCGCCACCAAAAAGTTCATGGGACGGGATTTTTGACAGGACAAGAATAAGTAGGGAAAATATGGTGGGTGTCAAGATATAGCCAGTCAGATTCCACCATGAAATCCTCTGTGTACCCCTCTATGTAAAACTAGTTACAAATTGAAAAAAAAAGCACACCAACTTCCTGCTCTCTTCTCTTTATAACACCGGGGAATCACCTCCATAATTCGACTGCATAATAAAATCCAGAATGCTCAAGAAAACGGTTAGACAACTTAGTGTTATCATTAAACGCCCAAAATACACTTAGAAGGGAAATGTCCTTTCACTTACCGAGCTCGATTTAGCCGCAAGCTTGTGATGTCGACAAAGGTTATAACGATACCTCTCGGTGCACATATATTTAAGATCTTGATAAAGGTTATATTTGTCAGTTCTAAAAAATCTTATAGGAAATATCACGTTTATAGATGTTGAACACAAACCTATCCATGGAAATTGTCATCAAACAATACGGTATTTTCTACTCTCTCTGTTTTTATATAACACCACTATCTTATTTTTCATATACTAAGAAAACAAAAGCAACTAATAAATACTCCTAGAATGCTTAATGTGTAGAAAGCATGTTGTGTTCCGGGCTAATAAAACATGTTGCGTGTTGTGCCTCTTCCACCGGGGCTACATACAATTTTCACATGAATAAGCATAATCATACAAGGTGGAAATAAAGTGAATTCATATTGATCTTGTTATGTGTATTTTTTTTCTCGAGTATGGAGAAAATGTATCTTTGTTAGCGACCTTGTATTTTTTTATAAAAACAACATAACATAGACCGAACTCGAACTGGTACCTGACAAAGAGACAAAGGTGAGCAGCGGCGGCTGCAAAAACCCATATTGGGTTTCGTTCCCCTCGTCGATGATATCGCCGTTCCACTCCGTCTCTGGTGGTCTTGTGGTCTTGTAGGTGCGGCGGACCAGGCGATTCTTTTTTGTTCTTTTTAGACTATTTTTGTGTCTTGTTCGGGTTGGTGAGGTGACGGCTACGTCCCGAAGTCAGAATAAAGTTCTCCCCGCTCTATTCTCGTTCTAGTGGTGCGTCTAGCGCTGAGAAAGGACGCGTGAAGTCGTATGAACACGAGATCTCTTGAGATCCAATCAGCTTCCGTACCCGTTTGTGTGGTTTCAGGTGAATCTCTTTCGGTCTAGATTGTCATCGTGATGGTTGTGCGGTCCTTTAGGGTCAAAGCACGACAACGTCTCGTCTGTATACTACAACAAGCTCTACTACGACAAGCTTTGACCAGCCCGGTGTGGAGGGACGAGGATGGTGACGCGTCTTCGGCTAGCGCTAGTGTCGTTAGTCGTCGCTAGATGCTTCGTGGATCTATTTATTACACAGTAGATATGTTTTCAAAATACAGAATGAAAAAGTGATAAAAAAATTATAAGTATTTATGTAAGTTCTCAAATTAACTTGGTCAGGTGATCGATGTCCGTTCTGACACATGCAGTAGCAGAACTTCCGCCTAAATCACGAAATGAACTACGGCTGAAATTTTCGAGGGCTGCCATGACGGTGTTCCAGAACATCCTCTCCTCTCTAGACAAACATTAGTACAAAGAACGGATTCTGATTTGGATAGGGCGTTGTCATCCAAAGCTACGTGTACGGAGATTCAGAGAATCAGATCGCAAGTGGCCTGTGTTCAATAACAACCAAGTAGACCATGTTGTTCACCCAAGTGGGCTCACAACAGACTACTAATTAATATACAGGCAAATTGCGTTGCCGAAATCCATTACTAACAAGGGCGGTGATTTAGGCGGTGATTGTGATCCAGGAAATAACCTGAATTCCACTAATCAGGGACGACGCCCTGATCTGTTCGACGATCCTATGGTGTTTTTAACTAACAGGGTTACAGGGGGCGGTGATTTAGCCGGTGCATGACTGACTGGATTAGTGAGCCTCGCCGATACACGAACGTTCCTGAAGATAAGATTATGATCGTCCTGGTGTGTGTCGCTTCTGACTTCTGAGGGCGAAAAGCGGAGAATGCAGGACGGCCGAAGGGATTTGCCAGGGTTCCGTTCCTGTCGGATGCGTTCTCCCTGTGCAGTTTCTGTATACTTCAACTCCTTCTAGATGCCGTAACTGTGAGGGCTTAAGTAAACATGTCCAGGGCAACTTTTCACATGTCTTATCCTGTCTTGTGCCCAAAAACAATGAATTTGTGTGGAAGTGTGCAGTGTGGTGTTAGCTGATGAGAAAATAAGTGCAGAAACGCTTCGACAGCCCCAGCTCTCCCCCTTCCGAGGTCGACGGGCTCGCCCCCAGCCCCTGCCGCCTCCCTCCCCGCTTCCACCCCTTCCCTCCGTCGCCGCCGCCGGCAAGGGTCGCCGGGCGAAGCCTGGGCGATGTCGGCGGCGGCGGCTTGTCCTTCCCTGCGCCATGGTGAGCGAGTCGGGGCTCTGTAACCCTAGGCGGCGGTGCAGCTCGGGAGGTGCTGGTCCGGCATGGCCGGGTGATGGCTGGTGGCGGCGTCGGCATGGTGGCGTCGACAAGGCGGGGCGCCATGGGTACCGAGCTCCATCGGCGGCTGTCCCGGCCCAGATCTGGCCATCTACGGGCGGGTTCAGATGGGCTTGGGCGGGCCGGGCACGGCGGCGGCTGTGCTCGCTGGAGGTGGAGGCGGCGACGGTGTGTCACAGGCCACCCTACTACCTCAACCGTGGGCCGTGACAACATGGCGACCTCTACAACGGGCGAGGCAGAAGGTGTAGGGGTTCGTAGCATGGAAAACAAAAAATTTCTACCGCATGCACACAAACAAGCCAAGATCTATCTACTAGATTGTAGCAAAGAGTCGATAGAGGAACTTACCCTCGAAGATTCCAAAGCGGTTAACGAGAGCAGATTCTCGTGGGTGATGTAGTCGTACACTTGCCAATCTCAAGATCGCGTAGACGATCCTTCCCATTGCATTCCGGCGCTTCCTGATCGGTCACACGTTCGATACTCGATGAAGACCTTCCTCTCCTTGTTCCAAAGAAATGGAGGTTGTAGCACTCTCGTGATTCCCAAGACGACGGCGTGGTACCGGAAGTAGAGGGGAGATCTCGCAGGGCTTCGCCTTAAGCCGGAGCGAGTATGGTGGACTATGAGAGAGCCATTGGTGATCTAGGGTTTAGACACACCAATTAGAAGGGACTAAACCAGCGGCTAGGGCAATTAGAAGCTCTAACTCGGCGGCTTGGGAGAAATCCCTAGGCTGTGGCTAGGGTTTAGATTTAGAGGGAGGCAACTTGTGTCTAGGAGGGGAGCCCTGCCCCTCCTCTTATAGGTGGAGGGAGGCGCGCCTGGGGAGGGGAGTCCCTTCCCAACTCGGACCCAAGGTGGGCCGGCGGTGGGAGGAGGAACTCCTCCCCCAAGTCGGTTTCAAACCTCCTTCTCCTCTTTCCCAAAACTAGTCGTTTGACTTTCAAACTAGCCGTTTGACTTTTCAAACTAGGATATGAATAAACCCTCTATTTGGTACAGCGATGACACCAAGTACATAATGCAATCATACTAACTTGATATAACACATTCATGTACCCTTCCCCTCCGGAGTGTCGGACATTCCGGAACCTTCTAAAACATTCTCGATGAAAACACCGGAACCATTCTCCAACTCCGAAACGGGACTTTCCTTATATGAATCTTATTCTCCGAACCATTCCGGATCTCCTCGTGATATCCCGGATCCCATCCGAGACTCCGAACAACATTTGGTCTCTTACTCATCATTCCATAACTACTCAATAACATCGAATCCTTAAGTGTGTCTCCCTACGGTTCGTGAATTATGCGGACATGATCGAGACTCTTCTCCGATCAATAACCAATAGAGGAATCTGGAAATTCATATGGCTCCCACATATTTCTACGATTACTTTGCGATCGAATGAACCACTTACATACGATACCAATTTCCCTTTGTCTCACGATAGTTTACTTATCCGAGGTTTTGATCGTCGGTATCTCTGCATACCTAGTTCAACCTCATTACCGATAAGTACTCTTTTCTCGTTCCTGTGGTATGTGATCCCTTGTGAGCCAGTCACATGCTTGCAAGCTAATTGGATGACATTCCACCGAGAGGGCCCAGAGTATATCTATCCGTCATATGGATGGACAAATTCCACTCTTGATCCATGTGCCTCAACACATACTTTCCGAACACTCAATGCCACCTTTATAGCCACCCAGTTACGGTGTGGTGTTTGATGTCATCAAAGCATCCTTCCGGTGATGGTGATTAACATGATCTCATGGTCGAAGGAATTAGGTTACTATGTATCAGAAAGCATATAGAAAATGAACTATATTAAATGACTTGATCTTTATGCTACGCTTATCTATAGGAGTATGTCCATCACATCATTCTCCTAATGATATGACCACTTGTTAATAACATCTCTATGTTCATGATCAGGAAACCATGATCATATATTAACCAACAAGCTAGTTTAACAAGAGGCTTTACTAGGGACTCTTTTATGTTTACAAATCACACAAGTATTAATGTTTCCGGTTAATACAATTATAGCATGGTATGTAAACATTTATCATAAGTATGAAGATATGATAATAACCACTTTATTATTGCCTCTTGGGCATATCTCCAACAGAAGGAGCTAACGGCCCACCTGTGCGGAGGAGTGAGCGAACCAGGCGGCCCAACAAGCGATACTTGTAAGTCCGTCGATGAGCATCCAACGGTGGACAAGGGGAGTACTTAAGCTAGCTCGTTAGGGTTGGAAGGGGTGTGGAGGATGATCTAGGCTGCGGTGGCTCTTTCCTATATCCCCTAGAACCTTCTCTCTATCTTCCTCCTGTGAAATTCCTGTATCTGGATCTTGTATCGAACTAGCTGAGGAGATTATCCAGAGGGATCGTAACAATCTGGTATCAGAGCCGACCTCCCACCACGCCAATTTTTTCTCCCACCTCAGATCTGGCCGGAAAATATCCCTCCATCATCCTCACCCGCCACGGCAAGGCTCAACTCATGGAGGATCAAGCCAAGCTCCTGGCCGATCTGACAGCGTATATCTCCTCGATGAACGCCAAGCTCGACGACATCCATCCCGCGGTGCTCGATCTGCATACGTGGAAGCCGGAGATGGAGAAATCCGTCTCCGCTCTGCGCGCCGAAGTTGGGGATCTACGCGCACGCGTCATCGACCTCACCAAGGACAAGATCTCCGCTACCTCACCACGGGGCGCGCTTCCCCCGCTGCTCCCGACAACGGTGGACGCACCGTCGTCCTCCCACAATCCTAGCTCCCTGGTGCTTGAAGCGGCAAACCACGGTGGCAACGACCACGGGCAATCCGGCCACCGCGATGCATCGAACCTACGGGGTGACCACCTGGGTGACTTTCCGCCACCCGGTGCAGCCCCGGTCAAGGGTACGTACTACCTCCCTTGCCTAGGTTACGATTCGTCGGAATTTGTTCGGGGATCAGGGTCTCATCGTTTTCCTCCGCCATCGCGTGTTGATTTCCCTTTGTTCAATGGGGACAACCCTCGGGCTTGGCAACTCAAGTGCGAGGCCTATTTCCAGGTGTGCTCAATGCACCCGGAGACACGGGTGAATTGCGCTGCCATGTATTTTATTGAGGGAGCTCTCTTGTGGCTGCAATCATCTCAAGCTCACCTGCATTTTCCGGTTTGGAAAGATTTTGCTGCTCAAATTTGTACACAATTTGGATGGGCGGATCTCCAATATCATTTGCGTCTTTTTAACAAATTGCGCCAAACGGGCACGGTTGCGGAATATGTGAGCAAGTTCAATGAGCTGATGCATCACCTGACCGCGCACCATAGTTCTTGGGATCCTGCATATTTCATTACTCATTTTTTGGACGGGTTGCATCGGGATATTCGAGCTGCAGTTTTATTACATCAACCATCCTCGCTCGATACTGCCGTGGACCTTGCTCTCTTACAGGAAGGCGTGCTGGAGTCCTATCGCCAAGAGGCGCGTCGTGCGGATTTCTCGCCCATGCCGCGGCCAATTCCCCATACTGCGATGCCGCTCCCAACACCACCTCTACCGCGCAGTTCCACCTTGCACGGGCAGCGTGGGGAAGACCGCAAAGGAGGGGAGGAGACACGACCACCGCCGGCGGAGGACAAGCTCGCCGCTCTGCGCAACTATTGGCGTGCGCGGGGTCTCTGTTTCACCTGCGGCGAGCGTTGGAGTCGCTAGCACCGTTGCGGTCCAACTGTGCAACTACATGTGGTTGAGGAACTCCTGGCTATGGTCCAACCTGAAGAAGCACCAGAGCAGCAGCAGGAGCGCGCTGGTAGCGACACAGCCAGTCAATTCATGCACATCTCGCAAGCAGCCGCTGATAGTGGACAAGCAGCCTCCATGATGCGCTTGCAAGGGTGGATTCAGCAGCAGGAAGTGTTGATGTTGATTGATTCTGGGAGCTCGCATACTTTCGTGAGCTCAGCTATAGCGGAGAAACTGCAAGCGCAGACGCGAGCAATCGCTCCTCTCCAGGTCAAAGTGGCCAATGGTGGCTTGATGCACTGTGGCTCTAAATTGATCAATTGTGAGTGGTGGACACAAGGCTACTAGTTTAAAACTGATTTTAAGATACTGCCGCTAGGGTCGTACGATGTTATCTTGGGGTACGACTGGCTCACTCAACACAGCCCAATGGAGGTCGATTGGAAGGCTCAGCGTATGAGTTTCCAGTACAAGGAGCAGACCGTGAATCTTGTGGGGGTACAACCCGACATGACCAAGTGTCGCATGAGCAATTGCAGTTTATATTGCAGCACTCCAGAGTTTCAAGGGTGGTCCAACTCTGTCTGTTGCAGCCGGAAAAGAACGGTGTGGAGTGTGAATTGCCAGATGAGGCCGCTCCATTGCTGGAATAATACCAGGTGCTATTTTAGGAACCTACTGAGCTTCGACACCGAGACAGTTCGATCATGATATTCCTCTGCTTCCAGGAGCTAAACCTGTCAATTTGCGGCCTTACCGCTACAACCTAGCACAGAAAGACGAGGTGGAACGGCAAATCAAGCAAATGCTGGAGCAGGGCATTATTCGTTTCAGCACCAGCCCGTACTCATCTCCGGTGATCCTGGTGTTGAAGAAGGATCTCACATGGCGTTTCTGTGTGGATTTTCGCCAACTCAATGCCATCACAGTCAAAAACCGATACCCACTGCCAGTAATTGATGAACTCCTGGATGAGCTGGTGGGCGCGTACCTCTTTACCAGTCTGGTCCTGCGGGCAGGGTACCACCAAATCAGTATGCGGCCAGAGTATGAACATAAGACCACTTTCAAGACACACAATGGTCACTTTGAGTTCCGCGTGATGGCGTACGACCTCACAGGGGCTCCAGCTACGTTCCAAGGATTGATGAACACCATCCTGCACCCACTGCTGCGGAAAGGAGTACTCGTCTTCATCGACGACATCTTAGTCTAAAGCAAGGATTTGGCTTCCCATTTGTCCCTGCTACGTCAAGTGTTCGATATTCTTGCTACGCACCAGCTCAAGGTGAAGAAGAGCAAGTGCAAATTCTTGCAAACCAAGTTGGTGTATCTGGGTCATGAAATCAGCGGGGAAGGGGTGCGTACCGACACTAAGAACATCCAAGAAGTCGAGCGCTGGCCACGACCAAGCAACGTCAAAGAATTCCGTGGTTTTCTAGGGTTGGCGGGATATTACCGCAAATTCATGCGCAACTTTGGCGTCATCATAAGGCCGCTGACAGACCTTCTCAAAACACATGCAGTGTTCGCCTGGACAGAACTGGAAGAACAGGCATTCACAACCCTGAAACAGACCCTCATCTCGGCTCCAGTGTTGTCTCTGCCAGATTTCACACAGACATTCGAGATCGAGACTGACGCGTCAGACCGAGGTATTGGCGCAGTGTTGCTTCAAAACAAACACCCCTGGCATTCTTGAGCAAGGCGTTGGGCCCGCGAACCACATGCTCTCCACTTACGAGAAAGAAGCGCTGGCTATTCTCATGGTAGTTGATCACTGGCGTGCCTACCTGCAACCAGCAGAGTTCATCATCCACACGGACCAGAAGAGCCTCGTTCACCTGGAGGACCAGCGTATCACTACCCCTTGGCAATAGAAAGTTATGGTGAAGCTATTGGGCCTCTGCTACCGTGTCATGTACAAGAAGGGCCCGGATAATCGTGCCGCTAACGCCCTCCCGCGCTGCCCGCAACCAGCCCAGGGTGAGTTGGCAGCAATGTCTATCTGCCTACATTCTTGGCTCACCGAAGTCCAACAGGGGTACATCGGCGACCCACTGACCTAGAAGTTGCTGACCCAACGGGCTGCCAATCCCCCGGAGGGCCCAACAGAGTTTCAGCTGGAGGATGGGATACTAAAGCTGCGAGGCCGCGTCTGGGTGGGGCGCAATGAGGGCCTCCAACAACGTATCCTTGGTGCTTTGCACAGCAGCGCTGTGGGCGGTCACTCGGGCTTTGGAGTCACATACCGCCGAGTCAGGACACTGTTTGCCTGGCCGATCCTGAAGGAACATGTGCGCCAGTTCGTGGACAGTTGTGCTATCTGCAAACAAGCCAAGTCCGAGCGTGTGCGCTACCCAGGGCTGCTCGAACCTCTGCCGGTGCCCCCACATCTCTGGCACACAGTCACTATGGACTTCGTGGAAGGATTGCCGCCACCGGCCACTATCAGATATCTTGGTAGTGGTGGACAAGCTCTCCCGGTATGCGCATTTCATCCCTCTGGCTCATCCTTTTACTGCCCTGCAAGTGGCAAATGCCTACACGTGCAACGTGTACAAGCTCCATGGCCTCCCTGCAGCCATTGTCTCCGATCGTGACAAGATCTTCACAAGCAACCTGTGGCGGGAACTGTTCCGGCTGTCTGATACGCAACTGAAGATGAGCTCCGCCTACCATCCACAGACGGACGGGCAAACGGAACGAGTCAACCAGTGCCTCGAGACGCACCTGCGGTGCTTCGCGCATGCCTTCCCGACAAAGTGGAATGCGTGGCTCCATCTGGCGAAATTCTGGTACAATACGGCGCCGCATGCTACGTTGGGCAAAACCCCTTTTGAGGTCCTCTACGGCCATGCACTGCGACACTTCGGCGTCACTGATCCACTTACGTGTTCGGTGCCAGACCTATCTGAATGGCTTTAGGACAGAACCGACACCATGACATTGCTTCAGCAACACCTGCAACGAGCTCGCCAACACATGAAGGCAGTGGCTGACAGGAAGCGCACTGAGCGGGTTTTCGCAGTGGGTGATTGGGTGTTCCTAAAGATGCAGCCGTACGTGCAGACCTCCCTCGCCACACGAGCTAACCCTAAATTAGCATTCCGCTCCTTTGGTCCCTTTCAGGTACTCCAACGGTTCGGGGGCATGTCGTACAAGCTTCAGTTGCCCGAGCACTGCCTCATCCATCCCGTCATCCACGTCTCACAGCTCCGCCACGCCGTGCCACCAACCGAAACGGTCCTCACGGAGCTGCCAGCGGCCGCCTCCCCTCTACCGAAGCCTATTCGTGTGCAGGAGACGTGTTTGTACAAGCAAGGCGGGGACAGCAAGACGCAGGTCCGGGTCCAGTGGGCGGGGCAGCCGTCGTCGCTGGCGACCTGGGAAGATCAGCATGAGCTTCTCCATCGCTTCCCGGAGGCCCCAGCTTGGGGACAAGCTGGCTCTGAACAGGGTGAGAGTGTCACGGGCCACCCTACTACCTCAACCGTGGGCCGTGACAACAGGGCGACCTCTACAACGGGCGAGGCAGAAGGAGCTAACGGCCCACCTGTGCGGAGGAGTGAGCGAACCAGGCGGCCCAACAAGCGGTACTTGTAAGTCCGTCGATGAGCATCCAACGGTGGACAAGGGGAGTACTTAAGCTAGCTCGTTAGGGTTGGAAGGGGTGTGGAGGATGATCTAGGTTGTGGCGGCTCTTTCCTGTATCCCCTAGAACCTTCTCTCTATCTTCCTCCTGTGAAATTCCTGTATGTGGATCTTGTATCAAACTAGCTGAGGAGATTATCCAGAGGGATCGTAACACGGTGCTATACTGGGGACGACGGCATCGGGCCCCGCTTGTTGTTGCAGGGCGGCCAGGGATTTACGGGCCCTGCCAAGGCCTGGTGTGCCCTCGTTGCTCTGTCCGGTCGACGACCGCCTCTCGGCAGTGGAGGTGCGCTCCTCCCGTGGCGGCTGCATGGCTTCTCTCTCCTGGTCCGGCGATGTCGTGTGTCTTCGTCCTTTAGCTCGCGAGCCAGCGTTCACGAAGCGACGATGTTGGTGACTTCCTGATCGTGCTGGCGCGTGTTGGTGGGCGTCGAAGTTTGGTGGTGGTGCGCCGTTGTGCCAGGGTTTTTTGTGGACAGGGGGCGGGAGAAATCTCTGTCGGGTCTTCCGACCCTGAGGCGGTGCCGCCTTCGAGTGGCACCGTTCCTTCCTGGAGGGTGTCTTGGGAAGCCTCTGTCCACTTTACTCTGTGTGTCGGGGGAAACCCTAGGGCCAGCGCGTTCGGGCAGCAGCTCCGTGTCGACGGTGCTCCCCTTCTTGAAGGTGCTGCCTGATACTCGGCGCTACGGGGTGCTTGGGAGCGTGGTGGGCATAAGTTGAAGGCCGCAACGATCGCGAGTCATCACCTTCTGTCAATTCATCATTGTCTTTATTTCTTTTTCTTTGGGCATGTTTATGTTGTTGCCCCAACTTTTCTTTGTTCGAACTGTTGTATCAGTGTTTGTGTTATATTAATATAGCGGGGCGAAAGCCTATTCAAAAGAAGCGTGCAGTGACAGTCAAATACTTTCTCTGTTTCAAGTTATAAGATTTTTTAGTACTCCAGGCTAAAAGCCTAGAAAACGTACGTCTTATAATTTGGAACTAAGGTAGTGGTGATTGGTTCACCAAATGGAGTAGTTAACAAAGTAGTAAGTTTTTTCGGTGCAATACGCGCCAGCATTATATTGCCACGGTTGTTGAAGAAGAAAAGGTTGAGCTGCGGAACCTGAAAACCAGATCGATATTAATTCCTGACCATGGCAACTTTGAAACCAGATCGAAGTAGCAAGCACTAGCACGTATCAAATATGCATGGATCATGAATCATATGTTAGATCTATTAGGATCGCTAGGTGTCGATCTAGTGAGTGTGCGTGAGAGTCATAACGTTGGGCTTCGTGGTTGACGAGGAGCTCGCCATCGAACTCGACGGAGTGGTGGCGGCGGTGAGGTGGGTGCTTCCCGCCGTTGCAGCGCTAGCCGATCGGTGGCTCTAGGCTTTAGGGTTTTCGGTGGGGTGAGTGGGCACTACGAACCTTGGCGTACGTGTCCCCGGTCCCCATCTCTTTATATGCACTACGCGACAAGGGCCCATCAAAGATAACAACGTCGGGCGCCCCCATCAGGGCGTGAGACCAATCCGTTCGGCTGTTGGGACGAAACGTGAGGAGATCAAACTAACATTCTCCCTCTTAATCTCATCTTTCATTCAACTTATACTTTATACTTATACTTTGACATCTATTTCATCACAGATCAACATATAGAGCATGTCTCGTCATAATGGTCAGTTACGCACCATAGATTTAACAACTACTATACACCTCTCTAGTGGCGAAGGACGACAATTTTTTTAGGTCAGGCGAACTCTAAAGTATTAAAAAGAATTTGATGTAAAAAGAAACGGAATTATCTCGAAACAATGATGATAGAATATTCACTTTTATAATAGTAATAGCAACATATTAAAATCGAAGAAGAACATACACTAATTCAGTTGACCACACAACAAAAAATTATACCACAAATTCTTCCCTTTTGAAGCAGCAGGTTTCTTCCCCTTCATGTTCATCTCTACCACAAATTCGCAGAGTCTATAGGCCACTAATGGAAAGGAGTGAAACCTATATTTTGAAGGAGGATCAGAAATTCAGAATTGGGATGAGAATCGAAGGATCCCTAGCCGGATGACCGTGAGAGTGAGAATTGAGATGGTTGGAGGAGGACCAGAGGGCAGGGGTGGGCATATCGGCGGGCATTCCTGCCGCCGGCCTGGGGAGTCGCCGCTCGCCCGCTCAGGGTTTGTGAGGGACAAGACCGGAAGACGTCGGCGCTCCTACATGCTCGAGAGCTCGACGCCTAGACTCGTTCGTCGCCGCGTCTTTGGGTTCGATCGCTCCAGGGGTGAAAGCGAAGGGGTGCGTTGCATGCACATGCAGGTCGAGGGGCCTCGGAGATGATTCTCTACTCAGTGCGTAGCCCAGAGGACCCGGACGGCCGAAACCCTCCTACGCAACCCATTTTCTTATTTCCGTTTAGTTTGTCTTCAGAACTGGCTAAATTTACAGATAAATTTATATATATCAAACAAAAGTATATATATATGCGATTTTTAGCAAATATTCTAGGTAGGGCAGCTGCCATACCTTGCCTAAAGGGGTCCTTCGCCCCTGTACCTCTCTATTTTGAAACAGATTCTTGTTTTAGGCCCTTAATATCCAGGTATCATAGGCTTTCCCGTAAACCCATGCCGGGTAAGTGTTCTATGAACACACTGGGCCGTAAGCCTTTTGTGAGCGGATCCGCGAGCATTTCTTTTGTATTATATGCTCTAAACTTATGATATGATCCTGGATTCTTTCTTTCACAACATAAAACTTAACGTTAATGTGTTTGGTAGCAACATTTGACTTATTGTTGTGAACATAGAATACTGCTGGATCATTGTTGCAGTATATTCTGAGTGGTCTTTGAATGTTGTCCACCATTCTCAACCCGGGTATAAACTTCTTTAACCAGTTTGCCTGCCCCATGGGCTTATAACATGCTACATACTCAGCTACCATCGTGGACGATGCCGTGATGGTTTGCTTGGAGCTTTTCCACGATATAGCTCCACCTGCGAGAGTAAATATATATCCTGACGTGGACTTTCTTTCATCTACATCTCCCGCATAGTATGCATCTAAGTACCCTTTTATCTCAAAGAAATACAGTTCTTATGTATGTTAACATGAGGCCTTTTATGCCTTTTGCATAACACGATGTCTTCTTTACCATTTTCCAGTGATCTATCCCTGGATTAATTTGAAATCGGCCAAGTACCTCGGTAACAAAAGCTAAGTTAGGGTGTGTACATACTTGAGCATACATCAAGCTTGTCTTTATAGCCAATGAAATGGCAACTTACTGTCTTAGGATCTAATTTCCTAAGGTTTGGGTTGAAGAGTTTTGCCTCAGCTGGACTATCTTGCTCTGATACCATTGTTAGATCTATTAGGATCGCTAGGTGCCTATCTAGTGAGTGTGCGTGAGAGAGTCATACCGTCGGACTTCGTGGTGGCGGCGGTGAGGTGGGTGCTTCCTGCCGCTTGCAGCGCTAGCCGATCGGTGGCTCTAGGGTTTAGGATTTTTGGTGGGATGAGTGAGCACGACGAACCTTGGCGTACGTGCCCCCGGCCTCCACCTCTTTATATACGCTGCGTGACAGGGGCCCACCAACGATAGCGACGTTGGATGCCTCTGATCAAGACGCGAGACCAATCCATTCGGCCGTTGGTACGAAACGTGAGGAGATCAAACTAACATCATACGGTAGCATCGCCATCCCGGAGGACCAACACGTACGTTTGCGCTTGTGACAGTGAGGAGTGAAATGTTAGGTCAATCTCACTCACACCTTGTCTAGCAAGAGTATACAACGGCCGGCTTAACTATCATCCTTCCCCCTGCTAGTAGACAGGATCGATCACTCGATCGGCACTCGATCGATCTCGTTAATTAATTAGTATCTCCAGTTCCACCACCAATCCACCATCGATCCCCACTAGCAGCAGCAGCTTCTGTGGCTATCACTTATAAGTCCTGTGCTGTGAGATCATCGCTCGATGTCAGTCTCGATACGCGCAGGAAAACAGCACGCTCTTTTTTCTCTTTTTTCCAGTTATTAGTTCCCGCCTTTCCGTGGCGCCAATCGGAAACTCGGTTCGTGCCGCGATCGAGAGCGACGCACGGCGCGCACGAGATCAGATCGCGCGCGCGTTCTCGATCGCTTTCTTCTAGAGGATCCATCGATCGACGGACGGACGGCCAGGCGAGGCGCAGCAGAGCAGATGGATGTGAGGCTTTCTTTTAAAATATGCATATGTGAGCGCGTTGTCAGGTGTGCATTGTTGCTGCCAGATTTTTCTGCTGCCAAACCAAATCTTCCTTGGTACTAGTACTTCCAAAAGGTGTAGAGATACTAGATGTTTTTGATTGGGACCAAATCGTGGAAAGCAGAGTTTGTAGGATACGTAGGGGCCAAATCTTCCTTGGTAGTACTGCCATGTAGATATGCCCCAGCCTAGACTAGCACCAGTAGTACGAGACTGGCAAAGCATTTGGGTGTGCGGGCAGCCATCCCTGTTGATCGAGCTTTCGGCGTGGCACGGACAAAATCGATCGAGGGTTCCTGCGAGCGATTGGCTGGATCGATCCCTATCGGGAACTGCGTGTACTTGTGGTGCTCCCGAAATGGGCAGAGATAGATAAGGCCTCCACCAAAAGCAATCACGCACACAAACACATGTACAGCAGCCAAACATGACACTGCTGTCATCGTATCCTTGGATCTATCCAATCAGTACGTCCCGATCATTTCCAGATCCCCCAACTTGGATGGATGATCGCATGCATCTGCCATCAGATCATGCTGAGTGCTGCACCCGGCCCTTTTCTTTCGACGAAAGGCGACTCCGGCCCGACTGCTCCGTCGGATAGGCACACACTTACACCGCAGGCAGGTCGATCGATCTCCGTGGCCAGTTAAGGCAAGCAGGATGTGATGTGGCCACTGTCCATCTATCTATCCGTCTAATCTCGGCAAGGCAAGTACGTGCGCGCGCCGGCCGGACCCGATCGACCTGATCGGATCGGTCTGCCAAAGGCAGCGGCAACACTGTCTACCACCTCTGGGTACCATGCACGTGACGACGAAGTCGATCCTGTTGGGCAGCCCAAATCTTGGGCCGAAAAGCTACATTGCTCTTTTTGGCGATTTGGTTCGACCAAATTCTCATCAACTGTGGCGGCCCTGTCGTGTCGAGGCTGGTGCCACCCTATAGACCTGATATGCTCGATCGGTCCTACTACTAGTCACTAGCCAGCTTGACACGGATCCATTGTGTAGATGATCGGCAACTCATCGTGATGTATAGATGTCTGGTCCGCATGCATGCATGCCGGTTAACTGAGAAAATCGACCCAAGCTTTTGACACGCCGGCCTTATCAGCATCGGACGGATGGACGGTGTGCTCGGCGCCGGCCGCACGCGGTGGAGCCCAACATTTGATCCTGATCCTGCGCGAACCCACGCGGTTGGGTTGATGCCAGGGATTGCGGTGCCCGTCCGCGACGGGCCGAGCACCGACGTACTACATACGTATCTCGTCGACCGGCGTCATCGTCGGCCGGCAGCTAGCTACTGTCGCCGGGCGGAAACGGTTGGATCGCGAACCGGTCAGCGGCGACCGATCAATCAAATTAAGCACGCGCGCGGGACACAGCTAAAAGTTGCGGCATTAATTAACTTGGTGTTTATGGTGCGTGTCTGGCAGGCAGAGGTAGGCAAATCTACCAGCTGCCAGCATGTCTTCATGAGTGTTGACCTTGGTCAACCTGCACCTTTGCCACGTACGCAGAGGGTGGACGAATCGTAGACCGGATCCATCTTTTTGGAGTATCTTTGACTAGGAATAAAGACCCTCGTAAAAGAAAAGAAAATAAAGACTAAGGACGATATGATACGGTCGTGGACTTGCCACGGCCGGGTCGTGGCAGCGAGCCATCTATTGATCTATGGGCTAATTAAGGCGCACATTGTTTCTCATGATATTTTTATTAGTAAAAATCTAGTAGTATCAGCTTACGCAGCCATCCAAGAAAATTTGTGTGCATTGTGTCTTGTGCGAGGGGGCAGTTTGGACACGCTGAGCAAGCAAATCTCAACTTCTGCCATGCTTCTTGGTTGCGGCGCCAGTAATGACCACTAGAGAAGATATACTTGTATACCTGAGTAAAAAAAGTCTAATTGATGATGTGTAGTAGACGTAACAAGAAACATACTTGTATATGATGAATATGTTGGGGTTCGTAGCATGGAAAAACAAAAATTTTCTATCGCATACAAACAAACAAGCCAAGATCTATCTACTAGATTGTAGCAACGAGTCGATAGAGGAACTCACCCTCGAAGATTCCAAAGCGGTTAACGAGAGCAGATTCTCGTGGGTGATGTAGTCGTACACTTCCGATCTCAAGATCGCGTAGACGATCCTTCCGGCGCCATCGCCTAGCGCCTCGCAATCGGTCACACGTCACGATTCGACGAAGACCTTCCTCTCCCTTGTTCCAGAAATGGAGGTTGTAGCACTCTCCTCGCGATTCCGGCAGCACAACGGCGTGGTACCGGAAGTAGAGGGGAGATCCCGCAGGGCTTCGCCTTAAGCCGGTGCGAGTATGGTGGAGCTTATGAGAGAGGCTATTAGTGGTCTAGTAATTTAGACACACCAATTAGAAGACTCTAAACCAATTAGAAGGCTCTAAACCGCTGGCTAAAGCAATTAGAAGCTCTAAACCAAAACGGCTCTAAACCGGAGATCTAGAGTAGAAAGTTATGTCAAGGAGGAGAGCCCTGCCCCTCCTTTTATGGGTGGAGGGGCCTTGGCGCCAGTGGGAGGAGTCCCTCCCAACTCGCCTAGGGCTTGGCGCCGCCTGGAGGAGTCCAACTCCTCCTCCAGGTTGGTTCCAACTCTTGCTTGTTTCCCACAGTTTCTTGTTTTGGCAGTTTGACTTTCAAACCGACATTTGACTTTTCTGTTTTTAGGATTCAATTTAATCCTTTATTTGGGACAGCAAGAACACTTAGTACATGATGCAATCATTCAATGAGCAATGACACATTCATGTACCCTTCCCCGAGTCTTGGACAATCCGAACCTTCTAGAACATTCCCGATGAAAACACCTAATCATTCCCGAACTCAAACAGGACTTTCCTTATATGAATCTTATTCTCCTGACCATTCCGGATCACCTCGTGATATCCCGGATCCCATCCGAGACCAACAACATTCGGTCTCTTTCTCATAATACCATAACTACTCAAACAACGTCGAATCCTTATGTGTCTCCTACGGTTCGTGAATTATGCGGACATGATCGAGACACTTCTCCGAACAATAACCAATAGAGGAACTGGAAATTCATATGGCTCTACATATTTCTCGATTACTTTGCATCGAATGAACCACTTACATACGATACCAATTTCCCTTTGTCTCACGATATGTTACTTATCCGAGGTTATGATCGCGGTATCTCTGCATACCTAGTTCAACCTCGTTCTTGATAAGTACTCTTTTCTCGCTCCGTGATATGTGATCCCTTGTGACCAAGTCACATGCTTGCAAGCTAATTGGATGACATTCCACCGAGAGGGCCCAGTATATCTATCCGTCATATGGATGGACAAATCCCACTCTTGATCCATGTGTTTCAACCAATACTTTCCAACACTCAATGCCACTTTTATAGCCACCCTGTTACGGTGTGGTGTTTGATGACATCAAAGCATCCATCCGTAAAGGTGATATGCATGATCTCATGGTCGAAGGAATTAGGTTACTATGTATCGAAAGCATATAGCAATTGAACTATTGAAATGACTTGATCTTTATGCTACGCTTATCTATAGGAGTATGTCCATCACATCATTCTCCTAATGATATGATCCTTGTTAATAACATCTCTATGTTCATGATCAGGAAACCATGATCATATATTAACCAACAAGCTAGTTTAACAAGAGGCTATACTAGGGACTCTTATTTTAGTTTACAAATCACACAAGTATTAATGTTTCCGGTTAATACAATTATAGCATGGTATGTAAACATTTATCATAAGTGTGAAGATATGATAATAACCACTTTATTATTGCCTCTTGGGCATATCTCCAACAGTCTCCCACTTGCACTAGAGTCAATAATCTAGTTTCAAACCTTTGTGTATTCAACACCTATGGCTTTCTGGTGTTGTATGTACACAATTGCTAGTGGTCAACTGATCTCCGGATCTGACACACTGTGTCCGTGTGTGTAATTGCATGTCTTTGCGTCTCTACGCATCACTCATTCTCTAATGAGATGGCTTAGTATAAATTTGGTCTTTCGGTGTGACCTTTAGCTCTTTGGGGTTAAAGCATGTTGATAATATTGTCGCACAATATATCTTCATTGTATTATCCCACTGTGAACTTCACCTAGTTTGATAACAAACTACTTGACACAAATGCCCTCTTTTGCTGCTATAATAGCAGCCATATACTTAGCCTTTTGTTGTAGTATCTGTCACAATGTCTTAACTTTGGAAATCATCTAAATCCATTATGGAACTCACTTTCCATTATATTGTGCCACCCTTAGTTTTAGATTGAGATAAACTTAATTTGTACTTTGTGACAAAGCTAGTATCAATGTAGTACTTTTACAATGAACTAACCATCTATTTGTCACTTCTACAAATATTATACTCTTAGTTCTTCCAAAAGATCATAAGAATATCCTTACTATTGTCCAATGATCATCTTATGAATCATTCTGGTATATGCTCACAATATTTAGAGCATAGGACATATCTGGATTTGTACATATCACAGTATGATTGATATAAATATTCTTTGTGATTTCATACATCAAGTATCAATCTATACTTGATTATTTGTTTCACTTTACCAAATGTCAATACACTTGAATATATCATCAACATTGAATTTATTCAATCCTTTACGTATGACAAGAACCTCTCTTGTAGTTTCTATATTGAACTCATTCAATATCTTGTCTATGTACTTCTGGCACAACCATATTAGCGTCTATTGATGCCAAATATTTAGGTTTTGCCTAAGTCTTTCATCGGGATGAAATTCTTAATATGTGTTAATAAAAGATACATTATTTCCAATCAACAATATGTCTTCCACATAATGTATTAGAAACATGTCTTAGCGCTCCCACTTAATTTCTTGCAAATGCAAGCATCTTCATTGTCTCTAATGAACTTTTAAACTGCTTTAACAGTTTCATCATAGTGAAGATTCCAACTCCGCGATGCTCACTTTAACCATTGAAGTTTGCATATGCTTTTAGCATCCTTTGAATTAACAAAACCCTAAGGACCGTGTCATGCACACGTCCTAGGTAACGATTCTATTAGAAGAACATGTTTTGTTTATTCAACTACCATATAACAAATTATGTGTAGTGGTTGCTACATTAATCCGTCTAGACTAAATATCGCTTATGAAAGATCAGATCTTGTCATAGTCAACCTTTGAACATTGTTGTGAACTCTTTCCCAACATGTCGACTATTTCATAGACGTGAAACATCCATGTCTATTTCTTTATAGATCCAAATACGACTGTAAGGTATTGTACCTTCCCAGAGGGTCTTTCAAGTTCAAATCTTGATCTCTCGTGTATGGAACTATCACGGATTTTATGGCTTCAAGCCATTTGACGGAGTCAGGGCCCATCATCGCTTCTTTGCATGTAGTCGGATCATTATTGTCAAATAATGATTTAACTCCCAAATCTAGGTATTTGATTGTTTACCCGACCTACTTGTTTCAATAGAAACTTAGATCTCCGTGACCACAACCTTTTGAGGCACGTGAGCCATGAGCTTTGTTGCTGCCTCCGAAACACTTTTCGGTGCTGCGCAACTCTGCACATATAGCTAAGGTTCTTTTAACCTTATCAAAGTTCTATTGTCCTCCCACTTAACTTTTCACGAAAAATTCCTTCTTAAAGAAACTTGACGTTCTAAGCGACAAACACTTTTGTCTCCGGTGTTATGGAGAAATACTTAACAAAGACAGATTCATCCGACTTTGGTTGCAAACATCTTTCTTATGTATAGCATACCAATGTTTAAGAAAGGACTACTTGGGTTTTATCCCAAACCATAACCTTATATGGTGTCATTTCAACGGATTATGATGAAGCTCTTTTCAGTGGAAAAACGGTAATCTCTAAAGCTTTTAATCTTTTAAAATATAATGGCAGTTTTATGAATTACACCTTCGATCTTACCATGTCAAACAAGGTTTAATTACATATCTCGAACACTCCATACTCTTATGGTGTTTCGGGAAAATGCAAATCCACGGAACGATTCCTTAAATCTTAGGTATTATGCTAAACTCTGTAACTTAAATATCTTCCTTTATGATCTTTATCATAAACTGTTTATATTCTTGTTACAATGATTTTGCACTTCATCTTGAAAGTCCTTGAACTTTTTCAAATGTTTCATACTTCATCCTTATTAAGTAAATATTCATATATTCACTCAAATTTTCGGAGAAAGCATATGAAGTTGAAATCCATCGCTCTTGACTAAACATAATGGACTTCGTATTCCAATAAGCTAGTCTTTCGTTCCCTTTTGGCCTATGAACGAAGTTTTAATTATCTCTAGGAAAGTTTCACAAGCGTCATTTGATCAAAATCAAAAGACTCCAAAATTCCATACATATGGAGTTTCTTCATGTTTTCTTTCCAATATAATTTAAACAGCGATGTCACTTCCTAAGTGATCTTTTCAGTCAATTTGTCTTTCGACATCTTTAGCATTAGCTTTATGGATGTGATTTTTCCAACGAGATTTGTGAATCATCCATCTTTTATGGATTACGGCAATTATTTGAACAACCCTTTTGTTCTCATAACACCTGATAAAACAAATCTTGAAGGCAAGCTTTGATGTTTAACGAGCAACACAATAACCCTTTATTTATTCTCGATGAACATCATCACATATTCTTTTGCTAATTACTTAGGCCATTTGTAGTTCATGAATTACATTGTTTTGTATGACAATTCATACCAACAAATTCAGTATCAAATACTTAAGAACCACATTGTTTAATAAGCAAAGAATATAGCCATAACATGTATATCATCTATATACTTAAATTGAACAATTCTAATCTTTTCTTTTACGCCATATATTTATGAGATTCTCTTTCGGTATTTCCTTTTACATTTGAAAGAATCTATCAATATCAATAGTGGAGTCATACATATGACACATAGTCCAAAGCGTGTATAGTTAAATACCAATGTCTTTGGACTTGCACTTGAAGTAGATCACCATCATCAAATGTTTGGTGTTCTTTCAAATTCCTTTATTTAGTAATCTCTTGGTGTAGTAAACATTTTACCTACATCAAATATTCATCCTTATCATGGAATCGTCCATGATCAAACTACCTTTAGCTTATAACGATGAATTACGAGTATAATGTTGCTATCCAAAACCTTTTGGAGGATTAGGACAACAAGTGTCTACAACCTTTCGCAAATTCTCATCAAATATGAGAACATGACTTTAGCCATATTATACTCTATCATGTTGCAACCAAAACTTCGTTTTAGATATCACAATATCTTCCACACATCATGGTTTCTGAAACAACTCTTTCAGATCCTAGATAACCTTGATATTAAGACAATCCTTTGAATATCAAGAATCATGGAGACAAACATGATACTTATATACTAACATTGGAATTGTTACTCTTGTTTTAATTCCAATTATTAAACTTCATGGAGTAACCGGAACTTACTGAAAGTTTGCTATAGGACTTTTAAACTTTAGATTAACACTTCAAAACAATACGATACCAGTTCGTAAAGTAACTAACCAGAATTCTATAGTTCTATCATCTCAATTATAACTAAGCGCAAGGTGGTAAACGGATGCCAATGACTACAACAACTATGCAAATTCACTTTGATTTAGTTTATGATAAATTGAGTTCTAATTAATAATTAAATTAATCTAGGTGAACTCCCACTCAAAACAATATCCCTCACATTGTTTTAGTGATCACACGAACCAAATCCACCACATCAAAACCGATCATCACGAGAGTTGATATAGCTTCAATGGCGAACAATCAACATGTTCATCATATCTACTATATGACTCATGCTCTACCTTTCGGTAATCCGTGTTCCTGAGGCCATATGCGTACATGCTAGGCTCGTCAAGATCAAACCTTAGTTTACGCATGAGCAAATCTGGCTTGCTCACGTTGTATACACTTGCAGAATCTAGCACCCGATCATCACGTGGTGTTTGAAACAACAAGCTTTAGCGGTGCTAACTAAGGGTGAACACTTTATGATTTGAAATTCATGTGCATGAGGATCATCTTATAATGCTACCGTCTACTAAGCAATACAAGATGCATAAAGGATTAACATCACATGCAATTCATAATATGTGATATGATATGGCCTTTTCTTCTTTGTGCTTCCGATCTCCATCTTCTAGCACGAACATGATCTCCATCATCACCGGCATTGCATCAAGGTCAATGACGCTACTCCATGGTTGTCGTCCACCGGCTTCAACTATTACAACTACTTTGAATAGACACGCGGGTCTTAACATAAATTAAAGACAACCATATGGCTCCTGCCAGTTGTCGACTTACAATAAGGAACATTGCATACATCAAATACAATCACAATCATGGCCATATCACATCACTGCACACCCCTGCAAAACAAAGTTAGACGCCTCTACTTTCTTTGCATGTTTTACGTGGCTTGGGGCTGTTAATAAGTGTCGTTCTAACTTACGAACAAGAACCACAACATTGATACTAGCATTGTTGATCACCCGTTGTAAATTGGATCTTAACTATGCTAGGAGAAACATGCACCCGCAAAGCCACTTATGCAATACAAGTTGCATGTCAAGCGTGGAGCAAGTATCATGAACGATGTCATGTAAGGTTAGCCCGAGCCGCTTCATCCCAACATACCGCAAGATACAAAGTACACAAGAAGCAATCGACAATAAAAGCATCAACGCCCACAATGACCATTGTGTTCTACTCGTGCAACAGATCTACATATAGACACGGCTCTGATACCACTGTTGGGGTTCGTAGCATGGAAAAACAAAAATTTTCTATCGCATACAAACAAACAAGCCAAGATCTATCTACTAGATTGTAGCAACGAGTCGATAGAGGAACTCACCCTCGAAGATTCCAAAGCGGTTAACGAGAGCAGATTCTCGTGGGTGATGTAGTCGTACACTTCCGATCTCAAGATCGCGTAGACGATCCTTCTTCCGCACGTTCGGCTAGCTCCATGATCGGTCACACGACGGTACTGGCGAAGACCTTCCTCTCCCTTGTTCCAGCGGAGGTTGTAGCACTCTCCTCGCGATTCCAAGACAACTGGCGTGGTCGGAAGTAGAGGGAGATCCCATGAGCCTTAAGCCGGTGCGAGTATGGTGGAGCTTATGAGAGAGGCTATTAGTGGTCTAGTAATTTAGACACACCAATTAGAAGACTCTAAACCAATTAGAAGGCTCTAAACCGCTGGCTAAAGCAATTAGAAGCTCTAAACCAAAACGGCTCTAAACCGGAGATCTAGAGTAGAAAGTTATGTCAAGGAGGAGAGCCCTGCCCCTCCTTTTATGGGTGGAGGGGCCTTGGCGCGCCAGGGAGGGAGGGAGTCCCTCCCCAACTCGGCCTAGGGCTTGGGCGCCGGCCTGGAGGAGTCCAACTCCTCCTCCAGGTTGGTTCCAACTCCTCTTGCTTGTTTCCCACAGTTTCTTGTTTTGGCAGTTTGACTTTCAAACTGGACATTTGACTTTTCTGTTTTAGGATTCAATTTAATCCTTTATTTGGGACAGCAAGAACACTTAGTACATGATGCAATCATTCAATGAGCAATGACACATTCATGTACCCTTCCCCCGGTCTTGGGACAATCCGAACCTTCTAGAACATTCCCGATGAAAACACCGGAATCATTCCCGAACTCAAAGCAGGACTTTCCTTATATGAATCTTATTCTCCGGACCATTCCGGATCACCTCGTGATATCCGGATCCCATCCGAGACTCGAACAACATTCGGTCTCTTTCTCATAATACCATAACTACTCAAACAACGTCGAATCCTTAAGTGTGTCTCCCTACGGTTCGTGAATTATGCGGACATGATCGAGACACTTCTCCGAACAATAACCAATAGAGGAATCTGGAAATTCATATGGCTCCCACATATTTCTACGATTACTGCGATCGAATGAACCACTTACATACGATACCAATTTCCCTTTGTCTCACGATATGTTACTTATCCGAGGTTATGATCGTCGGTATCTGCATACCTAGTTCAACCTCGTTCTTGATAAGTACTCTTTCTCGTTCTGACCAAGTCACATGCTTGCAAGCTAATTGGATGACATTCCACCGAGAGGGCCCGAGTATATCTATCCGTCATATGGATGGACAAATCCCACTCTTGATCCATGTGTTTCAACCAATACTTTCCGAACACTCAATGCCACTTTTATAGCCACCACATTACGGTGTGGTGTTTGATGACATCAAAGCATCCATCCGGTAAAGGTGATATGCATGATCTCATGGTCGAAGGAATTAGGTTACTATGTATCAGAAAGCATATAGCAATTGAACTATTGAAATGACTTGATCTTTATGCTACGCTTATCTATAGGAGTATGTCCATCACATCATTCTCCTAATGATATGATCCTGTTGTTAATAACATCTCTATGTTCATGATCAGGAAACCATGATCATATATTAACCAACAAGCTAGTTTAACAAGAGGCTATACTAGGGACTCTTATTTTAGTTTACAAATCACACAAGTATTAATGTTTCCGGTTAATACAATTATAGCATGGTATGTAAACATTTATCATAAGTGTGAAGATATGATAATAACCACTTTATTATTGCCTCTTGGGCATATCTCCAACAGAATACAAGTCTAATTGATGAAATGACAAGAAAATATCATAATTGTCTTCATTAAAAAAAACCGACAAAACCAAACCCTCAAAAAACTTGACAAGTATGGACGAATCATAAGAATCTCGTGATCATCCAAGGACCTAGTGGACCGCAAAAAAAAGGACCTAGTGGACCTACCCTGAAAAACCAAGGGCATGATCAAATCTACCATTCAACGATGATAACATGGAGTTCCAGCATCGATCACTCTAGGCTCTAGGGAATGGTGGCAAAGTTCATTTTTTCGGTGCGACGAATGGCCGCATAGTTGAGCACTTTCAAAGATGGATCCCGAGCAAATAACAAAACCTCCACAAAACACACATTCGTGTAACAAAAGGACAATCACATGCCGACTCCACAAAACAAATGTGCATGGAATGCAACTTCATTGTTGTAGTTTAGAACATGATGTAAAATAAGACAGGAGTGGCACCCCAGATGCTCACTAGCTGGCCTCTTAGTCTGGTGTTGTAGATGGTGGAATGTCATGCTCGTTGGAGTTGGAAAGGACATCAAATACCAAGCCAGCTTCTTATTGTACCATATGAAATATCTAGAAGGGGTGAAACCGTCAAATTTTCAGTAGGAAATGCCTAGTGTACATCGAGGTGGCTTTTTTATCCTTCAAAGAAATCAAGCTGAGCGATGTGGCATTCTGGCCGCCAATGGCTGGAGTAGGTATTAGGGTAGAGCAGGTTGCATTTTGTGTTACCATTGATTTCCACATGTTTCTCTCTCTACAATTACCATCTCTCGTTGAAGTAATGATGGGCAGACCTATTGCGACCGGTGGCTTGAAAGAAAATCAATCATGTAAGCAATTCTTTTCTCGAAGATATATAGGTCATGATGTGAATTCGTTTTCTAACTCTATTATTTCTGGCATTCTGAATTTAATTAATAGTTTGTTTCATAGTTGACCTGTCAATAAAATGTTGGTTTCATAGTTTAATGCACGCGGAGGTTCGTTTTGCAAATAATTGTACACAAATGTTGTTCAATATATAATGTGTTTAGTCTGACAATTCCTTTTTTTTAGTGAATTAGTCTGGCAATTCAGTTTTACCTCTGTGGGATCAATTATTTAAGAGAGAAATCTAGCTTGATTGGTTTTGGAGTAAGGTAATCATGATCCTCCAAATCTTAAAAGGCGGTCAATTTTGGCCTTTTCACATTTCTGAAGGGCTAAAGAACAGATACACGGGGGGAAATTAAATACGATCGTCACTGAATAATGAGTGCACAGCTAAGATAGCAAAAGGAAGACCCTCAGCTAATCAGCGCGACTCCATATAATTATAGACCTTGACACGATTAGGAAAGGGCCGGTCCCAACTCGTGTGAGAACGCATGCATCATTGTATGCTCGATCAGATTCAGGAGAAAGGTTTGTGAAAAGAGGGATTCGATCACGAGCAAGCCGACGAAGAATCGGTTGCTTAAGCAAGTGGAGTACGTGCGAAAGTTCGAGCTTTCTTCGACTTGTTTTCTGCACGTGGTTAATTTTTTCACTAGAGATGAGATGGTCCTACGAAGACGCACACCGTACCTTTGTTCACTAGTTGTTGCCTTGTTCTCTAGCGCTGGAATCACACAGTGAGCTGGCCAGCCTGAGGAAGAGATCTCAGTTCCAGCCTTCCAGGTATACGCAGCGAGTACTCTCGATCGTGTAGATTCGCCTCTAGTACTATATAATATTGAGTTGTTTACTTTCCACAATCATTTCGTAATCCCGATTGCATGTACGTACTCCCTACTAAGTGCATAGTGCACGAGCGATACGCAAGACCTATGGCAGTATACGACAATGGCGGCAGTACCCTTTTCAAAAGCCGCAGGAAAATGGCGGCAGTATACCTACCAAGAAAAATTTAAACGACGAGAGAGGTCGTTTTCCAGAATCTAGACCGATTTGTTTTCATTATTTCGTGCCGGCCGGAAGCACGGCGTTCCCTGTCTGATGAGCAAACCACGCAATCTCGATCTAGAGCCGTAACGACGGTACAGTCATGAAACACCGAGCTCGCTAGCCAGAGGGCGAGCTGGTGCTTGACCTGCGCCGCACGCACGAGCCTGTGAGAAATTCAGTTAGGTCACGCGAGGCGCTGGCCAACCAAATCGCGCATTCATGGCGTATCGCTCCCGAAGATCTCCCCCGAAAACGATTGAAGTGTGTACCGTCGTCAGAATGTGATCTAACCAGCAGGATTCCCTTCATCAGAACTTGGGGGAAAAAAGGTCAGTAGTGTTTGTCTTCTGTCGTTGTAGCATAATCTTGGCGGTAACTATCAGCATATGCAAATGGTCAGTATTTATTCCATGCTCTCCGCGTGCTTTTCGGCAAACAGTGGCGAGCTTGTAGTACTACTACATGTGTCTCGATTCAGGCTACTGAACTGTGCGTGCATGTTTAATGCGCGGTATCGACGTCCTGCCCTCGCTGTCGGGTGTCGATCAGGGGGACACTGTGTGTCTGGTTGGCTGACCGGGTCCTCAGTCGATCGCAGGGTTTACTAAGTGCACACTAGCTCTAAGTTGAAAATTAATTGAATTTCTGTTTTTTTTCTGTTACAGATCAAGGTATATATATAAAAAAACACTTCTATAACATAAAATTATACTCCCTCCGTCTCTCAAGATAGATGAATTAGCTTTGTTAAATTTTGGATTAATCTATATATTAAATACCGTCTAGATTCATTTAATTTTTGACAAATCTGTGACATAGCAAATGTATAGTGGGATGAAACTAAACTTTATGAAGTAAGTTTTGATTAGCCTGGTGTTATAGATGCTCACATGTTTTTATGTAGTCTTGATCAAATTAACAGATAGCTAGGGATTGAATTAATTTGGAAATGGGGAATTAATTTGGTTGGGTTGGATCGTGACAACATTGTTGCACATGATTTGTCTTGGAAGCAGATATTGTGACTCTCTCTCCAAGGAGTCATAAGATATACACGAAGGAGCAAATGACGTACGCGTACGGGTACACTGATCAGGAATGAATCCGGCCAGATGAGAAGTTGTAGCCGACAACATACACGAATGAGGAAAATGACGTATATAGCTAATTAAAACGAACGGACAAGCTAGCGTCGTCTGAGCTAGACCGTGACGTGCAAGTGTGCAACTTGGGGCAAGAAACCAAAGCTGAAACCAGCTATGACATAGGTGAAATCAGGGGAACCGATCTTCGGGGCACGCATGACATCGCACTGTGCACGCAGTCCGCCAAAAATGCTCGTCGATCTCACCCCCTCTTGGATCTTCCTTTTGCAACTTGTCATGTCATGACTCTTCTCCTAATTTAATAGAATGAGGCAAATCTTTTGCCTCCTTTTAACAAAAAAAAGTTTTGGCCTTCATTGATTGGATGGTGACAACATTGTTGCACAGGATTTGTCTTGGAAGATACTGGGAGTCATAACTCATAACTCATTACATACATGAAGGAGAAAATGACGTGTGCGTACACGTACACTAGATCAGGAATGAATCCGGCCAGATGAGAAGTTGTAGCCGACAACATACACGAATGAGGAAAATGACGTATAGCTAATTAAAACGACCGGGACAAGCTAGCGTCGTCGTCCGAGCTAGACCGTGCAAGTGTGCAACTTGGGGCAAGAAACCAAAGCTGAAACCAGCCATGACATGGGTGAAATCAGGGGAACCGATCTTCGGGGCACACGCATGACATCGCACTGCCTGCACGCAGTCCGCCAAAAATGCTCGTCGATCTCACCCCTTCTTGGATCTTGCCGTCGCAACGGGAGGGTGCGTGACGTCCGTTGGCGGAGAGTTTCGGCAAGAGATCGGCGTGACGACGTCAACATGCAGGCGCATGCACTTCTGGGGGCAGGGCCATCAAGAGGACAACCGCGACATGTGAAATATTTATGCACGTATACGTATACATATATGCGTGACATAGTGCCATACTGACATATGTCACACGTAGCTATCCAAAATATCTCGTGTGTGGAATCGTGCGTCCGATGATTTTAATTATTATTATTATTAGGGCCAGAGAAGCTGTCGATTTGATCGATCGAGTCCAGTAGTGCCCGCGTGATTTGCCATTGGCTACCTTCGAAGTGAAAAACGTACAGGGTGCGCGCGGCCGGGAGGGACCCGTACGTGTGGATCTTGTCCCCCATGCATGCAGATGCATTGCATGATAATTGTGCTGCTCGCCGTGAGCTAGCATCCGGCCGGCCGGCTGGATCTCTAGTGATATATCGACCAAGCAGTGCATGCATGCATGTGTCTGCGCTCTTCCAAGACGTCGTCGTCGTTGCTCTTCCATAATTGTCCGATCGCTCAATTAGGCGGCAATTTCCAACTAAGGCGGCGCCGGAGCGTATCAGATGCGCGCGGCGGACACACCACAGAAATGTGACAAATGTGTTACAGCGCAAACAAGAGTTGAGAGCCTAGGATTTATATAACTTGACTTGGATTTGTCAAAATTTAGATAAACCTATAAACTAAATAGCGCCTAGATTCATCTAAATATAGACAAATTTGAGTCAACTAATATGGGTCGAAGGGAGTACATGGAATTTGACTAAATTCGTATGTATCTAGACACGCTTTAGTGTAGAGACGGAGGGAGAATGTTTAATGTACTGGTAGTAGTAATCTGAGAATTTCTGCAAAATCCTAGTAGCAGTAATTCAAATTGACAAGCTAGCGAGAGCAAGCGGAGTAGGCAACGTCGCAAGCGCGCATTAACTCGGTGCCAGCCGGAGCGACGCACCTATACCTACGCAGCTCGGCACGGCACGGGCGCATGCAATGCAGCGGCGTCGCCGTCGGCACTTCTTCATCGCTCGCAAGCTAGCGACAACGTGCGCGAAAATTCGCCGATCGAATCGCGCAGGGCAGGGATCTGGATTCTGGATCGATGGCGTATCCGAGGGATCCGGTCTCCGTCGCCACGCAAACGCCCCAATCTGGGTACGTAGCCCTGGATGGACCACACCCTGCATAAACCGGAACGGGCGGGCGGGCCAGCTCGTCAACCGCAACCGCATGCATGCACATGTGTTCGTCTGCCGGCCGCTGGTCCGATGGACGAACGAACGTGTACGTGATTGCGGCCTTGTGGGCACACAACGAAGAGTTCGTGGTGGCTAGCCTAGGGCCTAGCAGAGCAGGGATGGAATGTATGGCCGATTTCGTTGCAGGGACACGGCATTTAATGCCTTGATCATGGCGTTAGACAAACATGTTTTACCTGTGTCGTCCACGCTCGCTTCCAACGCTTTCGTTTACATAGGGGCAATGCAATTCTCTCCCCCGGCACCATCTTTGTCCTTTATTTTTTAAAGATTTATGCTACAATTTTTACAGAACAACCTCACATCTTACTTTTTAAGTTTATTGCTGTTTTGCTTATTAGCCCTCAGTTTTTTCATATTTTATATATTTTTGTCACTGTCTACAAGAAAAGAACGTGATTCATAGATACATTTTTGTTCAAACAATCTTGCATAATGTCTGTTTCTTTTTCACCTCAATTTTTCTTGTCAAATTTCATGAATATTCAACACCATTTATGTACATTTTTTATTCTGAAAATGAAATATCCATAATTTGTTTTTTCAATAATCTCATTTGATAATATTAATTTTTGTACTTTTTATTTAACAATATTTAGACACTCTTACTTTGTTTTATCTTAGATTCAGAAGTTTCATACAAGATTCACACGATTTTACAAACTTGTTTCTGCCAAGAGATATTCATATAATTTAATCAATAATTTCTTACATATAAAAAAATCATGGAATTTTTCTTACATATTATTTTTTCACAGTTTTTCTATGTAATAATTGTTCACGCAAGATTTTCATATAATTTTTTTAACACAAGATTCACAACAGATTCACACAAGATTCACAACAATTTTGTTTTATTACATATTCACGTTACAACATAGTTTCACAAAAAAAAATCATGGAATATTTCTTACATATTATTTTTCACAGAATGGTTTTCATAGTTTTTCTATGTAATAATTTTTCACACAAGATTTTTATATAATTTTTTCAACACAAGATTCACAACAGATTCACCACAATTTTGTTTTATTACATATTCACGTTCTTGTTTACAATATAGTTTCACAAAAAAATTCATGGAATATTTCTTACATATTATTTTTTTCACAGAATGTTTTTCACAGTTTTTCTATGTAATAATTTTTCAAACAAGTTTTTCATATAATTTTTTCAACACAAGATTCTTGTGGGAGGACACAAGATTCACAAGATTCATACGATATTTATATAATTTTTTCGAGAGATATTCATATTTTTCATTCACAGAATATTGTTATAATGCCTATATATTTTTCTGCCAAAAATCATACATGATTCACATAGTTTTTTGAAAGATTATCAAATCTTGTAAGTTCTACAGCAAATCTATACAAGATTCATCAAAAACTTGATAATACATAGAAGAATCACAGTGGTGTTATACATGATTCGTAGCTAAGATCCATGTCAGAGAAGATTCATACCATGATACATACAAAAAAAATCAACCTAAATCACAGAAAGATCCATGGAAGATTCATATCATGCTACAAACAGCAAGAAAAATCCATACACAGATCTACATTGGTGTAGCCCATAGATAAAAAAAAACAAGAAAAAATTCACACACAGGTCTACATTCACATTCACGTCATACAAGATTGATACACACATCTGTCAAAATCCAAATCGGGTAGTATGTAAAAAATAGAAACAAAAAGAAGAAATGAAGAACAGAGAGGGGAAGAGAGATCGGGGCACTCCAGGCCCGATTGGAGATCCGTGGCCACGCGGTGAAGGAGGTCGCGATGAGGAGGATTCGCGGTGGAGCCATGGAGGTGTAGGAGGAGGCGCATCTGGAGGGGTGCAAGCTCGGGATTGCATCGATCTGTAGCTTCCATGGCTGTCAGCGCTGGATCCCGATCTGCATCAAGATGTGTAGATCCAATCCAAAAAAAAAGGACTAAGATATCTAGGCCCATGGAGGCCGGATCTAGAGGAGGAGGTCGAGCTCGGGGTGGCCATGGGATCTGTGGCGTCGCCGGAGGTGGGGGATGGGGTGGAGAGGTGGGGGGAGACGAGGTGGCGGAGGGTGGGGGAGGCGGCAGGTGGGACGAGGTGGAGAGGTGGGGGAGACGAGGTGGACGAGGTCAGGGCCTCGGGGCAGGTGGAACAGGGTGGGTGGGACTGAGTGGGTTGATTTCAATATTGAGGAAGGGTTAACTTGCAAAATACTTTGAGGCTTTGACTGGAAGACTTTTGCACGAATCTCCAAGTAACTTGCAGTATAGATGATACCGGAGACCCCTCCTAGGTGTGGTAAATCTGCTCTCATCTAGATAGCCAGTAAACGTCCGTAGATGGATCGCCGACGCAGACGCTGATGGTCCGAGTACATGTATGTAGCCAGTGATGGGCTGCAGGGTGCAGGCGAGTAATTCGTGCCAGAGAGGAAGAAATAATAAAAACACAAAACAGTTTGACATGACAATTGAACAGGTACACATGTGTTCCAGTGCAACGATATGACATTGGAGCAATACGATCAACTTCAAAACTTATTAAGCAATCTGTTGTGACGTGACGGTAACACACGCATAATACAATCATGCGAAGCATTAACTGTATGCACTATTTTCTCTCATCGATTGATGAGGTTTTACTTTAGCCCACGAAGTCTATACTCCTAAAATTGATAAACAGCATGAAATCAACATATATCTGGTCCCTGAACTCAGAGAAAGTGATATGAACGATGCTGTGGTGGTACAGGTGGGTATATATGAATGGAGGGAAAGCACAATAATAAATATAAAAAAAAAATCATCAGATACAAAATGTAGTTTTCACACGTCAACATAATTTACTAGAACATTTGAAAACGCTCTCGCGACCCCGTCATCCCTCACGGGCGATAGGGCCGATGGTCCGCCTCCCTCCTACCAGAACCCCCACCTCCTCCTCTCCCCCACCATGGTCGTCGATGTGCGTCTCATCGACGGCGGTGGCCTTCTGCCTCTCCCCTCTCGGTGAATCTCACGCAAGGCGGGTCAAATCTGAGCGGTGCTCACAAATGGCGGCAGGATACCTAGCGCTGGCACGGGTGGCCATCGACGTGGATGCGCGTGATGAGTGCATTTTTGAAACATATTTACCTTATGTTTTTTGCATGAGTAGAAGTAGGTTTTTAGTATTTTACAGAGCTCGCGCTTATCTTGTATGCATGTTTCCATAGGATCCCAAAATATTGAGGCATTGATAAACATATCACTTTGAGCTGTCCAAGTCATATTGGACGAAAATATGATATTTTTAGAAGTAACTAGTAAAATGCCCGTGCGTTGCCACGGGAATAATGTTTTTTTCCATGCCCCGTGTGTAAACATGCTAGTTACATGCCAAGAATTGTTACGAAAATATATAATATATTGATACTATGACAAATGACCATTAGATTTTACAAACACGTGTAAATAACATGAGAAAATTTCTTTTTTCACACTACTCCTAAATATGATTCCTTATTTGACACTAAATTTTTTTCACTTCCTTATTTGACCACTACTGTAATTTTTTTGCTTTATATGACACTCCAGTGTATTTTGAGAGCTAATCGGGTTAACTAGGGATCTATAAAGACGTTTTTGTCCCTGATACATAATATGACGGTTTGACGAGAATTTGCACATGGCTAAAATAATTGTATGACATTGATAGAAAGCATAGAAATTATGTTGTTTAAGTAACAAGCCACCTGAAGCTAGTTCAGTTTATTTTGCAAGAGTACGGTCAGCCGGCCGGTCGCGTGTATACGTATTGTGTCGGCTACCAGACGTGCGGGCGATGAGATAAGGGACGACGCCACGAAACAAATCCCGAGCACTAAGTCATATTCACGGTTCTTTTCAGAATCCATTCATACACGAGCTAGCTCACATCCACCCAAACATCGAGTTGACACCCAACCCATACACACATAAGCAAGCGTGTGCACCCATAGATCATCACCAAGAAAGAAAAGCTTAGAGAGGCCGGTGGGCTGGCGCTGCACGCCCGCACACCCGCCCAATGACAAAATCTATTATCAATTTTATATATTAAAAGTAATATAAGGTATACTCGGGTGCGCGTGGACGCTATATATGTAAAAGAATATAGAAAGTAGAAAAACTGTCGAAAAATTCTGAAATTGTTTGAGATCAAAGCTAATCATGTATTGTAGTTGTGTAAAAAATTTGACCAAAAAATCACTCATATACAAAATTAGGTAAAAAAAAGTGAAATTTCTGACGTATATAGCGTGTGCGTAATGTTAATATAGTGTTGTTTTTGGAAAACTAGCACGGTGGCCCTCGCATTTTGCGAGGGCATCATCTTTAGTATCTTCAATGTGTTTGAATATAAAATTAGTTTCATAGTTTGCATGTTATGAGATTGGAAGCTAATAGTTCAATTCTATAAAATCATAAGAAATTATACATATTTAATTTGTCATTTAATGATTGTTATGCTATTCATAAAACTACAATTTTAATGATTTATTATATGTTCATTTGCACATGGCATTATATATAATATAAATAAAGCATACCTCTCAATGTTGGAGAGAGATAGTAAAGGCCCCACCTAGATTTCCTTACCAGGTTTGAAGTGGTAATCACTACCACTTATAGTTGTCTAAGAGATATTCATCCATTATAGATGCCAAAATGTCTCCGCATGGAGTGATTTTCATCCTCACGCTAATAAAAAATTTAAGACTCTAAGCTTAAAGAAACCTTGAAATTTTAATATCATTAGAATAATTTAGATTACTTGCTCTAGTATTGGGGACTCAATATCACAAAGGTTGATCTGAAATATGCCTTTTCATCATAGAACTAATAAGAATCAAATTTTGCATTCAGTTGCAAAATGTGCATCTTCATGCCTTAACTCTCTCTCTCTCTCTCTCTCTCTAATGAATTAAAATTTACTACACATGAATATTCATTAAGATTTTGCCAGTCAAAAATACAAACATTCCTAATTTCCAACTAAGAATGTGTTTGTACATATAATTACCATCACTTCATAAAACTGGCATTGCTTGGTTATAAATCTTGCCATGCTTATAATAAATAACTTAGGTCTGGTTGATTTTATGACTAACATACCTTTTCCATCACTTGATACGAGGAGTAATAAACTTTATTTAGCAAACATATATAGTACATGTTACTTTACCAGATGAATAACCACAATGAGTCTTCCATTTGAAGTTTCATGGAATACTTTGGTGTGCATATCAATCCTATAATATGGCAATATGCTAGGTAGATCAATGATGCACCTAAGAAATACTAAGCAGTTATCAATATATGGTATATGTCGTCGGACTTCCCTCGTGCAGATCCATGATCATACGTAAAATTTGATTTGGTTTAATACGCTTAGCAACAACATCCAATTGAACAATGGGAGACGTCGTCTTGCTGTCGATGAACCGCTCGGAATGAGCCCTGCGCACCACACTCGGGCTAGCGACGACCAGAGACAACACCGGGCTGCCACTGCTCCCCACCCGGATTGACGCCAGTGTGTCGTACCACACCGTCATGCCTCGGGCGATGAGCCAATGATTGTGATGTCTCATGATACATACATAGGCAGAGAGCAGTCGGAGGAGCATGCTAGAGAACAACGGAGTAGAACCATACCGCGACCAATTGGCGTCGTGGGCTTGTGGCACCCGCTTGGAGATGATGAACTCCTGGATGGGTAGCTCCCTCTGAAGGCGACGCCGGTCCTGAATCGGTAAGTGTAAGTATCATCTGCAGCTGGAAAGTGAACACGTACAATTAGAATGGCAGAAGGCCCGCGAAGAAAAGAAAAAAGTATATACTCCGTATGAGATAAGGACCTATAGATCAGTTCTGCTTTTGTCAAGATATTCATCGAGATAAAACCGGTATGAAGCTAGCTTGGAGCGTTCAAAAAGAAAAGCTAGCATGGAATATCACTTGATCCATCCTTTTGATGTTGCGAATATACGCCTTTTCCTTTCTCGTTCTCCAGTTTTCATACGCTCTAATAAGGATAGTGCTAGGCGTCCCCGGACGATGGGGAGCTTCAATCGTCCTGCTTCCCGTGCTGACACGTGTCCATTTGCTGCAAACATCCCGCGTTTGCTGCATATGTCCCCGCTTTTGCTTCCGAAGCAAAAAAACGGTTCGTTTTAGAAATAGAACGTCTCGCCGGAGACCTCGCCGGAGACCATGCAACAAAAAATTGTGCTAATGCAGCAAAACCGATTTCGCCGGAGACATCGTCGGAAAAACTCGCTGGTGATTCTCGCCGAAAACCATGTAGCAAATAGTTGATACTGTTGTAGCAAAATCACAAGACGGTTGTAGCAACAAAGTTCTTCTAATGTAGCAAAAACTCTACTTTGCCGGCCACCGCTGGAAGCAAGCTCGTCCATCCGTGGAAGCAAACTCGGCCACCGCTGGAAGCAAGTTCTGTCGCCGCTGGAAGCAAGTTCTGTCGCCGCTGGAAGCAACTACGGCTGCCCGTGGCAGCAAGGTTGACTTCCCATGAAAGCGACTTCGCCGGCAGCCGGCATCAGAAGGCAGTGATTGTGATGTACGGAGGTCGCGGGGGCGGAGGTGGGCAGATGTCGCTGGAGACGGAGGTGGAGGTTGCTGGGGCAAAGGTCGCCGGAGTCGGGGCGGAGGTGGACAGAGGTCGCCGGAGACGGGGCGGAGGTCGACGGGGCGGAGGTGGACAGAGGAGCCTGGAATAAGGAGGAGGCTTGCGAGCAAACGGAGAAGGACCTGGCCGGCGGCTGCAACACGCTGGAGACGGGGCGGCGGAGCAGCGGTGTTGGGCGTCAAGGAGTGCAGATGAGGCGGGGGTAGTTGGGGAGAACGACAAGATAAGAAGAAGTGGTGGGACCAGGGAGGGTGTACATCGCGAGGAGGCTGCGTGTGCGAGGAGGCATGAAGTCAGCGACCCGGACGATGCAAACGCCCCATCGTCCGGGGGATAGGTATGATTTTCCCTCTAATAATTAAATCACGGTGGCATGACTGTCCAGCTTGAACAGACTCCGTGTTACACGGTTTATGACCTACACGGGCAACGTCCTCTCTAATTAAAACACGGTTGTTTGGCTTATGACTTACACGTACGTGCAACGTGTTGCGTAAATAATATGGACCTATCTCGCTAGTTAAATCACGATCGTACATTGGTCATCTGACGATCTAGATAATTCAAATGATGTGGCTTAATGTGCTGTCTCGAAAAACACTCATATATCGCTTTTATTATATAATAATGGATCCTTCAACCAGGTTTGAATAAAAGTCGTTTGTTGGCAAAATCTTTTATAAGGGTATAATACTTGAAACCGAAAACCCGACTGAAAGTTTTGAAATTTTTTAAACCTTTTTAAAATTACTAACTTTTTTGTAATATAGGGTACGCACGCACCCAGGTTCACCGGTATATTTTCGGTTGTTTCAAGGCGTTACATTCCACATAGGCTAAAAATAAATATACTATAGATTTTACGTCAAGTTACACAAACTATAAACACGTTGTGAGTCCGTTCCACATACACAAACTATAAACACGTTGTGAGTCCGTTCCACATATCTTCAAAACTACACGCACGTATGGATAGTTAATTTAAGACTGGACTTGGATGCCCTTTCGACCGGCTGGCCCTCTTCCCGTGTGTCGACAGTAGCAACTTCCCCAATGCCCTTTGCCGACCGGCCGGCCGTTTGTCTTCTGATTTTCCGTTGCGCGCATGCAGTTCATCAGGTAATTTTCAATTCTGCTCAAGATGCTCTCCCGTGGAATCAATCCAAGGTTTTCCTTGTCGCAGAGGTAGGCTCCGTGCGTGTGACATGTATGAGTCAAACCATTAAACCAGGGGTATTTAGGTCCGGATAGAAAAAAGTTAACGGAATCTTTTAACGGAACTAACGATAGTGTCATATAAGGCAAAGAAATTTCAAAAATGGTCATATAAGGAAGTGAAAAAAAATTAGTGTCAAATAAGGAATCATTTTGGAAAGTAGTGTCAAATAAAGAATTTTCTCAAATAACATTATCACACGTATACTGATATTAAGATAAATGACCGCTAGAATTTATGAACATGTGTAGAGAACATTATCGCACGTTTGCTCGATGATTTGCACGGATAAAATGTATATACACAGATGATGTATTGTTATATTTATGTCAGCAAACATAGATAAATATGCTTAGAAAAAAACTCCCCTAACAATATGCCTCAAGTCAATTCATTATTATATGTTGATGGTATTTATTTTATCATATTCATTCTACGAAAGAAACTCCCATAACAATATGCCTCAAGTCAAGTCATTAGTATATGCTTCATCCTCCCTCCAAGGCTCAGCTATTTAGTTCCTCTAAATCCGCTTGCTTATTGGTTCCATTGGACCGCTCCAATGTCACCCCGAGAGAATAAGCAACGTCAAGTCATTATTACATGTAAGGAATTCAAAAGATATTAATATATGTAGGTTTATTCATATTCAGATGCTACAAACCAAACATAAAACAGGTTTATTCATATTCATATGCTACAAACCAAACATGAAAAAGGTTTATTCATATTCAGATGCTACAAACCGAACATTTTAAGGTATACAACCACTGATAGGAGAACCAAACGCATTGTTCACTGATATAGACCCAAAATAAAGTAGCCTAAATGCTTCTCATGTTTCAATGAGATGACTTCCACGAAAGATACATTGACAGCAAACATGCGAGCATCAACTTTAGCAGCAAGATTATTCCTATTTCTCTTCCTAAAATTGCTACCACCTACTACACATATTGCAATTGGACATGTTGTGTTTCATATAACTCAATGAAATTAAGACAATGATCTGACCCTAATAAAACATAGGCAACACAAATTTGATGTAGCCGCACTAACAATAGTATGTCCAACAACACCAACATTGATTGTGATATGAGGATACCAATCAACATAATACAGAGAAATTAGGGGAGCATCCTTGAGGTGAGCATATCAGGTAGGAAAATAATGCTTTACACCTTTGCTGTGAATTTGCACAATCAAACCATCAACTATTTTGTAATAACTTATGTTTGTCGAAGAAGAAGAAAACATATAATACTTTCCTGCATAAATGAAAAAAGTGATTTGTGTTAGTACAGATTCAAGAAAGAACTATGGCTAGTCTTTTAGTACAAATTCAAGTATTTATAGATTCATAGACAAACAGATTCATGATAGTACAGATTCAAGTATTTAATTCAAAAAACAAACACAAGAATACTATGTACTTACATACTTGGCCCATGGATCTCGTCGAGTCATTTATGGCGCTAAAGAACCTAACACATGTATATAACTAATTTGGTTTCCCTCATTAACAAATGATGGCCATAGTAGTGGAGTTGATATGCAAAAAATAAGTAATATTTAAATAAAAGTGAGGAAAAGGTATGAATATTGAAAGTGTAAGTGACAAGTATCTCACCTATGATGGTAATATCTCTCTATAGATGATGTTCTTCGTGTAGTTACCATCAGGACAATTAGAGCCCTTGTTCTTGTCGTAATATGAAATCTTCTTTTTGCTATCATTTGGGTCCTTGTTCTTGTTACCAGCATTCGAGATGACAAGAATCTTGACATTTTTTCTAGCGGTGGATCTAGATAGTGCTACATACAACTGTCCGTGAGAGAACACGGGCTTAGGCAAGTAGATACCAGCATTCGGGATAGTCTGCCCCTGTGCCTTGTTGACCGTCATGGCGAAGCTGAGCCTGATAGGAAACTGCTTCCTCTTGAACTGAAAAGGGAACATTTCATCATCATAGGGACAAAGCGGGATCCTTGGCAAGAAGATCCTCTTTCCAGCATGTTGTCCCAATACAATTTCTGCATCGATGACATTCCTCTAGAATCCTCGAACCACCAGCCTCGTGCCATTACAGAGTCCGTTCGCAGGGTCAATGTTTCTGAGCAATATGATAAGGCAGTTGATCTTCAGCTTTAATAAATGTGGGGGCAACCCATTAGGGGTCAGCGTGTTAAGGAACTCAGATGGGTAGTAGTTATGAGGGTCGTCCACCGCGGAATCAAAGCTACGATACACCATCTCATCTCCCTGGAATCTATTGATCATCTTCAAATTAATCCTATCCACGCAATCATTTCGTGTTGACAAAATTGCTCTAGAGGTGATGTAGTTCGGGTTTGCCATATTAGCACCAAGACTGGGAAACGCATTGTCTATTAGTGTACTAAGGTCAGTGCCTGTCTTCCTAGTACACGACACACATATCTCGTCTGGAAGGCAAACGTCACCATCGCCATTGGTCTCCTCCTTACCATCACCGATGCGCAATAGGTAGTCCGCAAACCATGGGTCACTATGTGCCCTCATATTGCGTTCGAGCTTTAGGTGATGCATGCAATCCCAAAGGTAAGACCTACGTAGCGACGAATCAATTATCTGAGCCCTCAAACCCTTACGGACAACAAGGAGGACCTGCCTGAAATCTCCACGAAACACAACCGTCTTTCCACCAAATGGTAGGTCTTGTCGGTTCAATATATCTCGCATGCTGTTGTCCAGCGCCTCCACTGCCTGTCTTTTTGTCATGGAAGCCTCATCCCAAATAATGACTGAAGCGACTTGTAGTAGCTTGGCGGTACCACTCTGTTTAGTGAAGGTGCATAACCCACCATCATCAATGCTCAGTGGTATCTTGAACCGTGAATGAGCTGTTCTCCCTCCAGGCATTATGGAAGCTGCAACACTGGATGTAGCTGTTGCTATAGCAATCTTTTTCTTCCCTCGTACCGTTGCGAGCAGAGCTCTGTATAAAAAAGTTTTTCCAGTGCCTCCAGGTCCATCCACAAAGAACACACCACCCTCATCGCCACCAATAACAGACATAATTTCATCATATGCGACCCTCTGGTCTATATTAAGTTTTTCTGGTAGGTTTTTGTCCTCGTCATTGGGCTCGATGATGGACTCCTCAAAGATCTCCCTTGCCACACCGGTAGAGCTATCAAATTCCTCATCGATATCAGGAAGAGGAAATGACTTTATGTCCTTGCCCATTGACTGCAACATATTCCTGATATCTATCAGAACCTTTTGAACTACAACATCCGGTAGATCATTGCGACGATAGTCTTCCGACATTGCATTGAAGTGCTTCTCCCAGAGCCCATGCACATCGCTAGGCTCGGAGAATACCAATATTGTTGCAAAGAGCCTTCGTAGAGATGATGGCATCTCATACAATGTAGATTCAGTAAGGGAGTCATCTAATGTGTTGTCCCCTTCAATCAACCCCCTTCTCTCTGCATCTTCCCGAAAGCATGGTAGGATCTTTCCATTAACCGTCTTTAGGTCATCGTAGGAGGTGGCCCCGGTGACATGGTTTAGAAGGACTCGTAGGTAATAGCGTTCCCCCTCCGCTGGATGAGCCGACACAATTCTTCCAATTTGTATTCGTGAAGGTGTACCATTTGTCTTTAGTGACCTTCTTTTCCAGTATTTTTTCTTGCCTTTCTGCCAAGTATACCATTCAGGGAAGTCCCTATACAAGATAGAACGAGCCTCCTCATGTAATCTGTTTGCCTCGAAGTACTCCATAAGCATTAACTTCTCAACACCTTCACGGTTAACTACTCGCTGGATATCATGGCCCTGTTTGAACGAAACCATGTGCATGTTTGGTAGATGGAGCTGCAGCTGCATCACATGTGGCGAGTTCTCACTTAACTTAAAGCCGTATATCCTCCACAAGGCCTCCGGAGGCGTCACCCACCTCGCGTCTCTATATTGTTTGATCTCATCTATGTTTTCATTGCTATCTGCCTTGTCAGTCTCGCTCATCGAAATAGAAGCTCGATCATGGCCCTTGTATATGTACTTAAATAGGTACTTAAGGGCGTTTATGCTACCGCATGCCTCAACATTGATGTGACAATTGAAGTGACGCAGAAGGTAAGGGTTGTATGGGACCACCCACCTATTATCTAGCCATTCCTTTCGAACCATTACTGTACAACCATCTTTACGTCTTCTGTATAGAGGGTAGGAGTCCTTTCCCTGTAAGGTAGCTGTAACACCCTCGGAATCGACCCTATGCAAGTCTCAGCGATTCCCGCCAAACCCGCATAGAAACGACTCAAAGGTGCCCACCAGGCACTTGCGTGCGGGTGGAAAACGAAGTAATATCATTACACATTAGTCCACGATGGAACCCACAAAACAGATATATACAACAGCGACTCAAAGAGTCAAGAATACAAATATACAGTACAAAGATCCAAATCACCTTGAAAACAATACAGCGCCCGAGTACGGACAAGATGCAAATTGAGCTAAGAGCCCTGAAGAATAACCAATGGCGTCCATAACCCTTCCCAGGCCAAGCCGGAAGGGTAACCCTTCTAACGACGTCGATCTCAAACCTGCTTACACAAAAGGGGTGCCGACAAAGGGCAAAGGAAAAAGAGAGCGGTCAGTACTGAGGCCAGTACACGGCGAGACTAGAATTCAACGGTCCTCGCCTACATAGGTATGGTGGACTGAAGTGGCAGCAAAGCATGCACTAAACAACCTATAGAGACTCGATACAACTGGCGGCTTTTAGAGAGGGGTAAGAAAGACCTATTCGGATCCAACCTGAAACTATCACCAAGCATACCCATCCTGGTATTTCCCCCTCGAGACCAAACGAGGAAGTCAACCGAGGAACTCACACAGTTGGCAGTTTTATTTATTCGGTTAACGTTGCAGTAATTACTAGTCAGGTATAGATAGTCATCCTAATACAATAAGCAGTGGGAACTTTTAGTTAATCATTCCGTTGTAGTTGCGACACTTACTAGTCAGATACAATTAGCATGAGATATCCCAAACCCAGCAGGTGTTGGTACTTTTATTTAGCCATTCCGTTGTAGTGAAGCTGATTACTAGTCATTTCTGATACAAGTCAAATTATAACAGTAAACTTTAGTTATAGTTGTCTATGATCGAGAACTGTGCTCCAAGTCGTCCATAACCGCGGACACGGCTTCTCGAAAAGATTTAACCCTGCAGGGGTGCACCAAAGTTTCCACACGCACCTACACCCTTGTTGTCAGATCAGGTAGGTACAAGATCACAAAACATACACCCAACGGTATGTCGACGGGGTTTCGGACACGACGTTTCCCAGACCCAAAGCAAGCACATGGGGGGCCACCCCACTAAGCTACCCGTAACGATGTCGGCCGGTCTCCGAGACGGACCCAGGGTTTGCGAGAACGGCTGTAAACGACTGGGAACCCGAAAGTGTGACTGGGCTTGTCGATACCGCGAAATCGTGCCGCGATCCAAAACAGTACAGGCGCTCCACGCGCAACCGTAAATAAAGCAGTAAAGCATGGCATAAGTACAGGATAGTAATAAAGCCTGAAACTACTCTGTGGACCCCGGTACAGTACTTTGAAATCAGGTACTAATCGATGGGGGTGCCCACACACCCCACCTGTGGTTAGCGCGCTCGATCTCGGAACAGGTGTCAAGAACTCGGGGTCCTACAGGACACCAGTGAGCGGTTAAAAACCAAATATTGTCTATTACCCACCGGTGCCTCTGCATTTACCTACTTCAATTTTAGTTATTAAACGATAATTAAAGCCATGATCATATCCACCATAAAGCATATGGCAGCCTTCAAACAGCTGTGGTACTGGACGACACGCAACAGCACTTGAGCAAGCGACTACGACGCGCAAGTCCAACTATCTACCAAACAACAGGTAATAGGATGTGTCCAAGGCAATATAAGGCTGCAAGGGATATCACGGGTACGAAAACTAGAGCATCGCAACACAAATAGCAATAGATCAACAGGAGGGAATAAATACTATAAAAGTAAGATAGGTAGAAAGGGGGAGATGCTCGCCTGAAAACATTGTCGAAGGTTCGTCCGAAGAACGGGTGACATGGTTATACCCTACGGGTACGTAACTTCAGCATACCTAGTCCAGCCCAACGAAGGCCCACGACAAACATACGCTGGCCCATGGAGATTTTCGGGTGGCCAAGGCCCATGACGCCTTCGGATCCTTGGAGAACAAGACTAGTTTAGATAGGAAACTCAAAAGGGCAAAACACCCTAGAACTTGTAACCTACTAGGACTATACCCGGGACCTGCCTAAGTCTATATAAAGGCCAGGAGGGTACGTCCTAGGGCAACTCACCCAACCTCGACTCATACTTTCGCATACGCATCCACGCCAGATCGAATCTGCGCACCCTGTAACCTTCGGTTCCGCCGTAATCAAAGAGCAGACAAGCAGGAGTAGGGTTTTCCCTCCGGGGGCCTAAACCTGGGTAAATCTTGTGTCCCCTGGTTGCTTGTCTGTTAACCGTGCCACGATCTCCAGCATCCCCATCTTCTCCAAAACCCAAGTCCATAACAATGGGCATTGACGAGATTAAACCTCGTCAATTGGCGCCGTCTGTGGGAATTGGGGCTGCTGATTGTGCGGTCGTGACGGTTCCAACCCGATCGATCTACAAATCTGCGACGACCGAGAATCGCCTCCTCTTCGGCGCTTTCGACTTCACCGCCCACTCGCCGGCCACCATGAAGGATTTCGAGCCCGTAGGCGACGGACTCGAAATTTTGTTCGGGAGCTTCTGCTTCCAGGTGGGACAAACTGGCACCCTCCGCCTCCCGGAGCGGGTGCCCGTACCGTCAATCAGGCCCGCTTCATGGGCTCCACACCCCGTGCTACGCACATCACCATCAACAGATGAGTTCTACAGCAGCAGCAGCTGCAACTCCGATCTGTGCGATCCACCTTCGGATGAAGGGACCTACGGTTCCGGATCCGAAAGCTGCGGCAGCAGCCAACCAATCTGCAGGCGCTATCTGTGTGCCGCAGTCATCCAAACCGACGAGGAAACGCCTAACCCGCCGCCCAACCCCAACCCGCAGGATAGAAACGGCGAAAACGGTGGAAACGGCGATAACGGGGAAAATGGCGGCGTCCTCATCCAACTTAGCAAAGAAGGATGGGTCGAAGCATGCCGCGCCGTCGCAGGCGAAATAGTCCTACCTCTGGACTCCCCATGTGATCTGCTGAGGGCATACCACTACCTCCTCATCGAGGAGCACAAGAAACAAGTCGAGATGCAAAAGGCGCTCGACAAACGCAAGCAAGCAGCCGCTGAGTCCAGTGCGCGACGATCTGCGCTCTCCGCCATGGAACCCGACTCTAGCACAAACATGAATCAGGGAAACAAGCATCGCTCTCGGATGGAAAACATGGACCCCAAGGAGCGGCGTGACGTGACCCGAACTCTCCATACAACGTTCATGGATATGGACGCTGACGGCAACATCACCCCGAAGACGCCACAAGCTGCGATCATGGCAGCCACTGCATATCTCGTGGCTCACCCACCTCCGGAGGGGGACCCGAAAAGGGCCATGCATAAGTCCGCACTCACCGGACTAGGACTAATCGGAGCTGCGCTCCACGAAGACGCTCCTGCGGAGCCAAAGAAGAAAGCTCCGGCCAGGCGCGACCGGAGCCCCACACCCTCATCCGAAGAGGAATAGGAGCACGATCTTCCTCGAAGGAAAAAGAGATCCAACCGCCACAAACGCGACTACGACGCCAGAGACAAGCTTACACAGCGCAAGATCGACAAAGCACGCGCCAAACGCGCATGCTCGTCTGAATCTGAGATGGATGAAGACAAAGGAGAACTCTGCGGAGCCCGATGCTTTAGCAGATCTATTCGGCGAACACAGATGCCACGCAACTTCAAGCTTCCTTCGGATACTCCGAAGTTCAATGGTACGCAAGATCCAAAGTCCTGGCTCAGTGACCACCTGTCATCCGTCAAGCTTCACGGAGGCAACAAAGAAACTGCCATGCAATGCCTTCACCGTGACAAAGGCGGCGCTGGTCAGCTCGTGACCTATCATCGGGATCCATCCGAAGCTGGGAGGAGCTCGCCTATAGCTTCATCCGAAATTTCAAAGGCACCAGCAAGAGGCCTGCCTCAATCGAAGAATTGCGAGCCTGCACTCAAAGAACGGGTGAATCTATTCGCTCATACATACTACGCTGGTCTACGACCAAGAACTCCACAGCACACATCTCCGAAGAGAGGGCCATCGACGCCTTCAGGGACGGCGTCAAACACCCAGACTTCAAGGAGGAACTTGGACGTGTAAAGCCCAAGACACTCGATCACCTCATGGAAATCGCCAACAGTTGGGCAGACGGCGAAGATTGCATCCAGCGACCGCAATCAGATGAAGAGGACGACTACGGCCGAAGACGCGAACGACGCAGCAAGAGGAGACCGCGCGTCTATGAGGACCGCGACGGACCCGACATGGTCTTGGCCGGCTACGCCGACCGCCGTAATGACAACAGCCGCAACAGCGGAGGATACCGCAGCGGAAACTTCCGCGACAACGGACGACCAACGCAGTCGTGGCAACGCCGCGATCGCGACAACGAGCCATCAGCATTCGACAAACTTTCGGGTCCATGCACCATTCACTTCTACATCGACAAACAGGATGGTAAAAAGAAAGCCAGCCACATGCTCAAGGACTGCCGCGAGTTCCAGAAACTCAGCGAAGGCATGATGCAGATGAGGCAACAAGCTCCAATTCCTGTGTTCGAAAACGCACCTGCGCCAGGTGACATAGCACACGGAGCTCCTCCACCGCCGCCTATTGGAGGCCAAAACCAAAAAGTCGCACCAGCGCAAAACAACGCCGGGGTCCCATATCCCCCATCAAAAGGAGCACTCAATATGATCCAGAAGGGATGCCCAACAAACAGGGTGCAGAAGAAAATCACCCGACAAATCAACTTGGCCATAGCAACTCCGCCTGCAATCCCTGAGTACCTCAGCGGATCGGAGTCCTGCATCACATTCACTCGCGCGGATCACCCTTGCCAGATCCCTCGCCTAGGTCATGCTGCCACGTGCCGAGGCGCAGATCGGAGGCTTCGAGATGAGTCGCGTCTTCATGGACGGCGGCAGCGGCATCAACCTAATGTTCGCAAGCACTCTAGCAGCTATGCGGATCCCGCAATGCAGCCTGGAACAATCAGACACAACGTTCCACGACATTGTCCCAGGGAAGGGCATCTTCCCCCTGGGCAAAATAGGGCTCGACGTCATCTTCGGGAAGCCGGACAACTTTCGGCAGGAGCGCCTAGAATTCGAAGTGGTGGACTGGCCGTCGCAATACCATGCCATCCTGGGACGTGTAGCATTCGCAAGGTTCCTGGCCGTACCACACTACGCATACCTACTACTCAAGATGCCAGGACCAAGGGGAGTCATCACAATCCACGGGAGCTTCACCCGATCGGACCAATGCGACAGGGATTTCAACAAAATCTCCCAGTCTTTCGGCATGCAAGACGAGCTCCTAAGGCTCCGCGAGGAGACGGACAATGGGCTACCCCCAGTCACAAGGAAGAATGCACCCGACATGTCCTTCGACTCCACCATCAACACCAAGAAAGTGCAGGTCCATCCGACAGACGCCTCCAAGACGGCGCTGATTGCCAACGACCTCAGCACCGCATAGGAAGACGCGCTCGTCGAATTCCTCCGTGAACGCTGGGAAATATTCGCCTGGTGTCCTGCAGACATGCCAGGAGTTCCCAGGGAATTCGCCGAGCACGCACTCAATGTCTTCCCAGACACCAAGCCAGTCAAGCAGTCTATCCGAAGATTGTCGGAGCCACGAGCCGAAGCTATCGGCAAGGAGATCAACAGATTACTCGCAGCAGACTTCATCCGGGAAATCAAGGAAAGCGAGTGGCTGGCGAATACGGTGATGGTCCCGAAGAAGGACACGGACATCCCGCGGATGTGCGTAGACTTCACGTCACTAAATAAACACTGCCCCAAGGACCACTTCCCTCTTCCTCGGATCGACCAGATCATCGATTCAACTGCAGGTTGTGAAAAACTCTCCTTCCTTGACGCCTACTTGGGCTATAACCAGATTCGACTCAAGGTCGAAGATCAAGAGAAAACGGCGTTCATCACACCGTTCGGAGTATACTGCTAAAACACAATGCCTTTCGGGCTAAAGAACGCGGGCGCCACGTATCAGGCGATGCATGCGGCTGCCTCAAGGACCAGATCGGTCATAACGTCCAAGTCTATGTCGGCGACATAGTCATAAAAACCAGAAGGCAAGAACACTTATCGGCGATCTCCGCGAGGCGTTCGACAATCTTGATCGCCACAGATCAAGCTCAATCCAGAAAAGTGCGCCTTGCGCCCCTGTCACCGCCGGATACTTCATCTCTCAACGAGGGATTGAAGCGAACCAAGAAAATCAAAGCTATCATGACAATGGAAAAGCCGAAAACCTCAAGGCGTTTCAGCTCGCAGGCGAGTAGAGGCACTAAGCGTTCATCACCGCATGGGCTTAAAAGGCCCTACCATTCTACCACTGCACGCATAAGGACAAGTTCGAGTGGACACCGAGCGAACGACGCATTCAAAAGCCTCAGCGGCTCTCTCTACCTCGCCCGCTTTGGTCACGCCAAAAGAGCGAGCCCCGCCGTCAGACATAGCAGCCACGCACTGTGGTCACAAAGACTCGTGGTCGAACGACCAAGAAGGCAAGACCCACGGGTACAACGCCCATTACTACCTCGGTGAGGTCCTCACTCCAACAAAACAGCGGTACCCGCACTACTGGCCTCACGGCGTGTTCATGACGGCTCGACGATCGAGCCACTACTTCCGTGAGCATCGTGATGGTCGCCAACGAGGCGCCTCAAGCAGCATCCCGAATAACCCGAGGCCACAGACGTGTGGCCCTGTGGGCATCGAACTATCACCCTTGGACATCGCTCACGAAGCGACATGCAATCAAATCTCAAGTCCTTCCGATTTCTGGTGCATTGGATGGAGTCGCTGCGGACACCCCAGACATGTCGCAGTCTTGGACAATGCATTTTGACGGATCCAAACGCGAAGCCGGAGCAGGGGCAGGAGTCATACTGTCCTCCCCGCAAGGTGACAAGATGAAGTACGTCCTCCGGATGAAATTCAGAGCCTCCAACAACGAGGCCGAATACGAAGCCCTCATCCATGGCATGAAGATGGCAAAAATATGCGGCGCAACGCGCCTGGTTATCTACGGCGACTCCAACCTTGTCGTACAGCAGACGATGAATGAGTGCGACGCACACGCCGAAAACATGATCGCATACCGGGCGTTATACAACGCACTCGAAGGAGAATTCGACGGCTGCGAACTTCGGCACGTTGGAAGAGAAAGCAACGAGGAGGCCGATAGACTCGCCAACATCGGCTCCACTTGTGCCAAGGTACCACCAGGTGTGTTCCTCGAACAGATCTGCGTGCCATCGATCAAGCGGAAATTCCCTAAAGGATCACCCGAAGAAGCAGAGCACTCGGGGGCTACGCTACCCGAAGGTCAGGAAGGACCCGAAAAGTTGGATACCGAAGTTGCCATGGTCAACCTGATGCAGGTCATGGCAGTCGAAGAAACTTGGACACGTCCATACCTCCAGTTCCTGACAAACGGAGAATTGCCTGATAGCCCGACGGATGCCCGACGCATATCTCGTCGGTCAAAATCCTTCACCATAATCAACTGCGAACTGTACAAACGCAGCATCACGGGTGTACTACAACGGTGCGTCACCATCGACGATGGCAAGGCCATACTCCAAGATATACATGAAGGCATATGCGGCCACCACGCAGGCAGCCGCTCCCTGGTCGCCAAAGCTCTGCGAGCAGGATTCTACTGGCCAACGGCCATGAGCGACGCGAAGGACATCGTCCGAAGATGCAACGGGTGCCAACGGTTCGCCGACAAACCGCACGCACTGGGTCCGAACTTCACCCATACCCATAGCCTGGCCTTTTGCCCAATGGGGCCTCGACATGATCGCAACCGCCAAAATCCTCAAAGGGAGGACACGTTTTCCTCCTGGTAGCAGTCGACAAATTCACCAAGTGGATCGAAGCCATGCCAGTCACCAACCAGAAGGGCACAACCGCCGTCAAGTTCTTCGAATCCATTGTCTACATATTTGGCGTACCGCACAGCATCATCACCGACAACGGATCAAACTTCATCTCCGAAGAATTCCAGGACTTCTGCGAAGGCCTCGAAATCAATATCACGTACGCCTCAGTGGCACACCCGCAAAAAAACAGGCAGGTGGAAAAGGCCAACGGCCTAATCGGCGCCGGCATCAAGAAGCGCCTCATGAGCTCACTCGAGCACAAAGCTGGAAATTGGACGATAGAGCTACCGTCTGTCCTGTGGAGCTTACGTACTACGCCAAACAGCTCCACCGGCTACACACCGTTCTTCATGGTTCACGGAGCCGAGGCAGTGCTACCAGCCGAAGTACGCCATCAGACTCCACGAATCGTAGCGTACAGCGAAGCCGAGTCCACGACCGCGCTCGAAGACGCCGTCGACACACTCGACGAAGCACGGGATATAGCAGCAGCTATATCAACGGTGTACCAGCAAAGTCTCCGCAACTACCACAGCCGTCGGCTGCGCCCAAGGTCCTTCGTCGAAGGAGACCTCGTCTTGCGACTCAAGCAAAAGCGCCCGAACAAACTCGATTCACCATGGGAAGGACCCTACGCCATCACCGAGGTCATCCCAGGTGGCGCCTATCGCCTCAAGCATGTGGAGTCTGGAGTCGCATACTTCAACCCATGGAACGTCTCGCACCTGCGACGATTCTACCCGTAGAAACCTACCCCTTATTTTTACTTGCAATAAGGCTTTCAGCCAAGGCTATTCAGCCGAACCATGTACCTCCTCCATTACGATATAAATAAAGCTAAGTGTCTCGCTCCCAACCTTCGGTTGACTATTTTCTGCAACTTTACTACATGCTACAAACGCACTCGGGGGCACCCCCCACCTCACGATTTCATCGACTGAGGACCAAACGTGTACACCTGAGTAGCTGACTACGTCAGGCAAACGAAAAGGAAACGTACTCAATCAAAGCATTGCGTGCTCACAAACATGCAAACCTTTACAACAAGGGGCACATACACGCCCAGCCGCAATATATAAATTTTACATCTATCTGTTTATTTTCAGGTCCTATCTACTCTGCAGAATAACCTGCGCACGCTGCTCAAACAAGTCTACAATTTGCTCGGCATACTGCCTTACAGCCGCGTAATGCGGACGCATGTTCCACTCGCCACCATCTGGTCGAGGAGGTGGCCCGGTCGCCACCGCAGCCAAATCTACATTAGGGCGGTACACCCTCACAAGAGACAAGGCAGCCTTCACCCCTGCGACGAGCTGCTGCCGCACCAGCTCCTTGACATTTCCTACATTCCAAAACTTCGCCAGAAGACCCGCAAGAGTCGTTGGCACGGCATCCAGCGGAAACATGACGCAAGATCGAAGACGATGATGTACGCACCGACGAGCACCCGAAACCTGGTAGACGCGATCCTGCACTGTCGCCAGAACTATGGCGCGATCACGGTCCATCCAGAAGAAGCCGTCGGCCTCCATGTCCTGTTGAGTCAAACAATTGACTCGAACAGCAATACACTCCTTTTCTTCCCTCGGAGCAATATTGGCACCTGCGACAACCGCACAAAACAAGCGTAAGGCCAGCAGGCTCACCCGAAGAACTGGGCTACAGCCCGAAAGAAGGATCAACTTACATAGCAGCTGCTCGGACAGTCGACCTAGCTCCGCCATCAAATACTCCTCTCTGGCTGCACCACGGTCTGCTTTGGATTTCCAAACATTAGCACGACCGCGTAACCCAAGCAAATCCCTCTCCAAGCTACGCACGCGATCCCGAAGAAAAGCGAGCTGCGAGGAATCATCCAATGATGTTCGCAAGGTGTCGTGGGAATGACCACGGCAGATGCTGCAATCGGCAGCGAGTAGTAGAACGAAGGGCAAGGGCGGCCAGCCATCTGCGGTGCGAGATGAGGGCGGAGACTCAGGGTTTTACCTGGTTCGCCCCTGAGGGTAAAGACCTACTCGCTAGATTGTATTATGGAGGTGTTTACAATGGGCTAACTTCGGCTAGGCGGCGAAGTTGCTTGGGTGTATGAGGAACGATCTCTACTCACCCCTTGGGAGGTTTATAGGCTTACCTCCCTAGGGTTTACATATCTCAACCGATTCGTTACAACTTTGTCAATCGTTTAACTGCACCGACTGGCCTATCTACCGCTTGGCCTTCGACCTCCAGGCGCTGGTACCCGATGGGCTTTGATCCACTCGCCGCTCGCAGCCCACTCGCCAGCCTTTGGGCGGTCGGAACGTCCCACGAGGATACCCCAAGAGGCATATCCCCATCGAGTCCCCGAGGCCGCCGTTGATTAGGCGCGGGTGGCTGCCGCCGGAGTATACGGCTTCAAGTTGGCATCCATCGAATCGTCGGCGGGCTCGCACGAAGGAAAAATCCGCGAACCGAGTTGCGTTTGGGTGAACCGAACCAACGGGTCGCGGCGGCGAATAACTCAATGAGCCGAGTGGCGGAGGCGGACCGTGGTCAAACTAGCCGTTAAGGTAACTTAACGGTAACTTTCGGCGTAATCATCGCGCGGTAACGGCCCCCTAACTTGGCGGGCAGCTTCCGCTATATAAGAGGAATGGCAGGCTATCGGAAAGCCAACCGCCCATCATTTCTTCCGAGTACGCACACCTTTCGCCCGCTGATCCCGCGATCTGATCGACCCGGAATCCTCCGACCTCCAAGCAAATCCTCGGCCATGGCCCTCTCCACCGAACCTTGGGGTAGATCCAAATGCACCAGGGCGCAACTGGCCTCCTTCGAGGAGGCCGGAATCCTGCGGGCCGGCTGCTGGCGAATCCCCGCACCGAGAACGACCCGAACCCGCGAGAGAGTTCATCTGCTTCACTAGTCACCTCGAGCGGGGTTTAGGGTTTCACTTCTCTGTCTTCCGGCGCTTCTACTTACTCGGGATCCAGCCTCGGATCCGGGTCCCCATAGTATCGAGCTCGCCATCTTTGTGGCGTTAAAGTGCTACTTGGGCCGGCCCTATTTTCCCTTGTGGCAAGATCTGCTCCATGGACGGATCAGCGGGAGGCGGGGCCCAATGCTAGCCGCGGCGGCTTAACCTTCCACTGAAATCCAAAGCCTCCTTCTTCGACTTGATGCGCCGCCAAAGCAGAGCGATCGAAAAGTCTTGGTTTTATGTGACCGAGGCGACCCGAGGACGAGGCGGCGATCCCACGGTACTCGGCCGACCGCTCCGAGCCGCGCAATCTCCAGGTCGCCAAGCTTCCCGACGATCAGCGGATGGTCGCCGACGAGATGCTCCAGCCCATTCGCGGTCTGAAGAAGAAGGGGCTCCAGACGGTGAACTGCATAACTGTTGGCTTGGGCGACGATTGCCCGCCGCCCAACGCGAGCATTACATGTACCAAGACAGCCGAGAAGACTCGACGAAGGCCTCGCCGAGTGGAAGCCGGAGGACTACCTCTGGCGTCAAGAGGATCACCCAGCGGCATACACGGATGCGCAGCGGCCCTCCATACACCGCCAAGCGTCCGGCTCAACGGTAATAATGATCTTGTTCGCCGCAGCATATGCAATCGCGTAATTCTAACTTTGTTCCATGTTTAACGCAGCTATTTCAAGTGGTGGAAGGTGGCTCCCACCCGATGATGTGACGAGCTCTGGGCCATCCGCCCAGACGCAAGCGAAGTCGCCTCCGCCAAGGGCAATGAAGACGACGAGGACGAATCAAGAGGAGATCGCCCACCGGTCCGAAGACCCGGGCAACGCCACTGAACTCGAGGCGAGCAAGAGCCTCGAGCGTCATGACGATGACGAGGAACTCCCGGAGACCACCTCGCTCCGTCAGGCCACTCCCGCGAAGAAGAAGAAGGAGAAAGAGGCGAGGGCCCCCCTGAGGAGGAGGAGGAAGCCGCCGAGGATGGTCTCACCGCCGCGCTCGGCGAGCAGCTCCGATGCCCACAGCTCGGCCGATGACGGGGCGGCCCCGGCAACGACCACGCTAGATGCACCATCCATGGAGGCACCGCTGGCCTCGATGCCCCCGCCCTTCGCGCCGATCTCCGGGCTAGGGAAGGCTCCAGCTGAGGCGACTTCGCCTCGCAAAGGGGTCCCGAACGTGGCGGTCTCGCCTCGCAAGGAGGCTCCGCGCAGCTCCTAGCAAGGAAACCTCCGGCGCCCGAGGCGCCAACCGCTACTTCAACATCAAAGAAACCGTCCGCTTCGGCCCTGGCGCCTCGAACTGGGCTCATCGGCTTGGCCCGAGCCGAGAAACCGGCCGCCTTCGCACAGGCTGCGTTTCATTCCCGCCGCCAAGTGAGTGTACTCGCCGCCTTTCTCTTAGTATTTTGAATGTTTTTCCTGAATTGTCTCGTCGTAGGACCGGAGTGAAGAAGATGAGCCACCCGACGGTGGCCAAGGTGCCCTCCGCCACTAGCGAGGAGGACCCTTCCCGAAGAGGAAGGTGGATGAGGTCGCCGCTTCCACGGAAGGCAGCAAGAAGGCCAAGGGCGATGACATCGCCATCGCTCGACGACACGGCAATCGCGCGGGCCGGGGCCCTGGAAGCGACCGGCGTCCACTAAGGGAGGCATTTCGCTGTTTAGACCGAAGAAGCGAGCCTTTGGGCGGGCGCTACCTTCCCGCTTCATGACCAAGGCGGCCACGGCGAGTGAGGCTGCGACCAACCCGCTCGAAACCGCCGACGCTGAGATTGACCAACGTCGCGGCACACACCGGCGCTGCGTCCGTGGACGGGCGCAATCGCACGGCATGCTTGGCGCCATCCGTGTACCTCCGGTCCCGAGGATCAGGTCGGTGTTTTGCAGCGGCTGATTCTTTATAGTTACTTGTTTTGTGCGTCGAGTCCAGTCCCCGAAAAGCGTATTTCGCTAAATTTTAGCGGTGGCACGAGTAATTTCGAGCCGCTAGTCTCGAGTGCGCACCGCTAAATTGTAGCGGTGCCGAGTGATTTTCGAGCCGCCAGCCTCGAGTGCGCACCGCTAAATTGTAGCGGTGGGCACCGAGTAATTTTCGAACCGCCAGCCTCGAGTGCTCACCCACTAAATTTTAGCGGTGGGCACTTAAGAATTTTCATGTGCTGACTTTGAAGACGACAGGTCTGCAAATGAGTCGGCAGAGCGATTGCCGAAGCAGCGTCTTGAGAAGGAATCGGCTGCTCCGTGAAGCAAACAAGGAGCTTGAGTTGTGGCTGCGCAGCGAGGTGGCTCGCCAAGAGCTTGTCCTCGCTGAGAACTGGAAGCGGTCTGTATTGGGCACCGCCGAACAGAAGATCGCCGACCTCGAGCGCGAACTGAGGGAGGCGAAAGAAGAAGCAAGCTCGGCGAACGGGCGAGCGAAGGCCGCCATTGCGGCCGCGGAAGACGATCGAAAGGCGTCTGAAGCCATCATTGTTGGGCTTCAGAACGACCATACATCGCTTCAAAGTTTCATCACGGGGCTCGCCCGCCCATTGCTTGGTGAGTGCGTCTTCCTTGCCTTATGATTGTACTGTTTGTGGTTTCCATTATACTCATACTTGTCTCCTTCTCGCAGGTCGTGTTATTGGCTGCCAAGAAGAAGCGAACTCTCTTGACGCGAGGGAGTGCGTGAACATGCTCGTCGACTCGGCGACGCCGCCGACCTGCATCCGCCTACCTCCAAGAGATGTCGCCCACGGAGGTCATTCCCAGTGACCTCGTTGAGGTGTGGGAGTACTTGGAGAAGGCACCCGCGGTCGTAGAGTTCATGACGCGGTCGGCGTTTCGTCGCGGAGCGTCGACGGCCTTGAGCCTTGGGCTCGCCCACTTCCCCGAGGACTTCGATCTCGATGATGTGACGAGTGGATACCCTTCATCGACTGGCGCGGTGGATCTGTCTGGTCGATGGGCGACCTTCTTCCTTACCAAGAGACGGTCGTCGCGCCAAACGACCCCGAGCCGCCGCATCGCGACTTCAAGGTTGAGCAGCCTTTCCGCTCGGCGATGGCGGGCGAGCTGACGACGTATCCATCGAACCCGTACACCGCGTCATCCGTAAGCGCCGGGCGCCTGTCAAGCTCGCAGTAGTTTAGTTTGCCCAAATGTGTTAGCAGCAGCTCGCGAGTAGGCATATTTTGTAATGTAAGACAATGCGATATGCGATTGAATGGAACGTTGTGTTCATTTTGCTATTTGTTTGCGTGTTTTGATTGATTTTGGGTGAGTCCCCGAGCGTCCGCCTTTGTGGGGTTCCCTTATATGATGTTTTGTTGTTTATCATGTGTATGTTGGTTGAGTCGACCGCTTGAGCTCGAGAGAGCCGCAAGGCGACTCCTCGAGTGCTCTATACTTTACCGCTTTTCCTCAGACGCGAGCGGGCCGGTGGCCGAGTCCCCGGCGTGGTACTTGGTAGTTCAAGGCGCGACTCGAGGGTAGTTTAGGATGAAGGCTGGTGTGTGAGCGTCGCCCTGCCTCGCCCGTGGGTCGTCGCGTGCAGTCCCGCACGCCTTCTTACTTGGCGCTTTCTGTCCGATCGAGGCGAACTGGTATTCAGTCCCCGAGCGTGGTACTTAGCCGCTCGAGTCGCTATGCCGAGGATGCAGAGGACCAGGGTCGTCAGGAAGCGAGGAGATGTCTTGGTTCAGAAACCAGTCGAGCTAGGCGACTCCGATGGGGCTCGGATTGGCGTTTTGTGGACGATGCAAGACCTGAATGACTCAAGGTTTTACATCGCACTACTTAGCCGCATGGTCGCTGTACCAAGGGTTGACTTCAGATTTTAGCATGACGCTGTTAATTACGAAAAGTAGTGGCACAAGGCATGGAGAGTAAACGAATTTTGCAGTAACTGCTTTTTATTCATAGCGATCGGAGAGTACACATGTGGGGTTCTAGGTATAGAACTTCCGGAGGAGATTTACATTCCACGGCCGCTGACGCCGAGTTCACCGTCCCCGCGGACGCCGACGAGGTAGTAGGCGTTGCCGTAGCACGCTACCGATAGCGAACGGGCCTTCCCATGGAGGGAGAGCTTGTGCATGCCCTTCTTGTCCCGGATGAGGCGTAGCACCAAGTCGCCTCGGAAGGTGCGGGTTTTCACCCGTCGGCTGTGGTAGCGACGAAGCCCTTGCCGATAGATAGCGTGCGCGATCGGGCGAGGTCGCGGCTCGCCGAGTTGGTCGAGCCCATCTTGGCGGGCCAGCTTATGGCCTCCGATAGTGGACGATCCGCGCGAGTCGTGTTCGAGGTCGGTTGGCATGACGGCTTCCGCCAGGTAGACCATGAAGAAGGGGTGAATCCCGCCGACCTGTTGACCGAGGTGCGGATTCCCGATGACGAGGGAAGCTCTTCGACCAAAGATCCAGCGTGCGCCGAGTGGTACTTGGAGTCGCTTCAGCCGTGGAGGATGCTTTGGTTGGCTCGTTCCGCTGGCCGTTGATTCCGTGCGATCGACGCGAGGTCGAGCCGATGTGGTGCTCCTCGCAGAACTCGCCATTGCTCCCTTGGCGAAGTTTGTGCCGTTGTCCGTGATGATGCTGGGGAAACCGTAGCGGTATATGAGCTCGCGTAGGAACTTAGTGGCAGTCTTCCCGTCGCATTTCCGGACTGGCTTGGCTTCTATCCACTTTGTGAATTTGTCGACGGCGACCAGCAGGTGGGTGTAGCCAGAGGGGGCCTTTTTGAAGGGGCCTACCATGTCCATGCCCCACACGGCGAATGGCCAGGTGATGGGGATTGTTTTGAGCGCCGAACTTGGGACGCGGCGTCCGTTGGCGATTACGGCACCCGCGATCGCTGGACGATATCGACAGCGTCGGCGTGTCAGATGGGCCAGTAGAGCCGTGTCGCATGGCTTTGGCGATCAGGAGCGCTGCGCAGTGGTGGCCGCAATACCGAGTGGATGTCGTAAGATTTTGCGTCCTTCACCTGGTTGGACGCAGCTGGAACACGCCGGTGATGCTGCGCTTGTAGCTCGCCGTCGATGATGGTGTAGGACTTGCATCGACGAACAATCATTCGGCGCTTGTCTCGTCTGGGCAGGTTGCCCGCCTCGTGTAGGCGATGTAGGGCTTGGTCCGGTCGTTCGTTCGGTGACGAAGTGCGACTAAGGTTGCCTCTGGTTGAGCGGGACTCAATGTAGATCTCCTTGAGGAGAGACCGGCGTGAAGATGGTGTCGAGGAACACGCGGCGGGTGGTGCGGATCGTGCCGACCCGATGCGAGAGAGGCGTCGGCCTCCTCGTTTTCCTCTGTCGATCCACTCGACCGAGTAGCCGTGAAGTGGCCGCCCACCTTGTCCACCTCTTGTCGGTATGCCGCCATGGTAGGGAGACGGCGTCGCAGTGCGGCGACTTGACCTGCAACGAGGTCGGAGTCTCCGTAGCACCGAAGGCGATTGACGCCATCTCCTTTGCGGCTCGCATGTCGTGGAGCAGGCCTCGTGATTCGGCCATGTTGTTGGTGCAGGCGTGAATTCGAGGCGGAGGATGTAGCGGAGCTTGTCGCCTTTGGTGAGGTCAGCACTATCCCGCTCTGCGCCGTCCGCGTTCTTGGACCCGTCGAAGTGCGGCTCGATGTAGGTATGGCGGCTTCTCGCTCTTGGGCCTCCTCCTGGTCGGCGAAGTCGGCGATGCTGCGACTTGATCGCCTCCGTGGCTCGTAATTAATGTTGTGGACGCCGATCTCGACGGCCCCACTTGGCGACCCGCCCGTCGCCTCGCGATGCGGATGATGTCTTGTAGTGGAGCCGAGGAAACGACCGTGATGGGGTGCTCCGGAAGTAGTGCGGCGCCTGAGCTCAAGACCGCGATACCAGCTTTTGTACTGTGGGTATCACTGGCGACTCGGTTAAGACCTCGCTGATGTAGTATACCGTCGCTGGATCGGGCGCCTTTCCTTCCTCTGGTTCGACGACCATTACAAATACCGACGACGCGTTCGGACGCCGCGACGTAAACCAGCATGGGCCTTGTCGACGGGTGCGGCGAGTAGTGGTGCGCGAGTAGCACCTTTTTGAGGTCGAGCGCGTCGTCCCTCCTTGTCCCATCGGAAGGTGGGATTCTTATGCAGGCGGTATAGGGCATCGCTTTCGCCCAGCGGGGATGAAGCGACTCGAGCCGCCACACGCCCGCCACTTCGCCGACGTCAGCACTCGGGTTTGCCGAGGCGATCGTGTCGATCTTTGTTGGGTTTGCCTCGATCCCTCGTTTGGAGACGACGCACCCTAGCAATTGCGGCGGGTACAATCAAGGTGCACTTGCTGGTTGAGCTTTATCTTGTACCTCCAGTTGGCGAAGGTCTCCGCTAGATCGGCGAGTAGGTCGCCTTGGCGGCGGATTTTACCACGCCGCCGATGTAGACGTGGATGTTGCGGCCAATTTGGCTCGCGAGGCATTCTTGCATGCACCGTGGTAGGTCGCCCGGCGTTCTTGAGGCCGAAGGTCATGGCGGTGTAGCGAAGGCTCGAATGGCGTGATGAACGCCGTCTTCTCCTCGTCCTCGACAGCCATTTTGATCTGGTTATACCGGTAGGCGTCGAGGAAACACAGCGACTCGAGCCCGCGGTGGAGTCGATGATCTGATCGATCCGGAGGACGAACTGCTCCTTTGGGCAAGGTGTTCAGGTTTGTGTAGTCGATACACATTCTCCATGTCCCGTTCTTCTTCTCGACCAGACTGGGTTTGCCAGCCACTTGAGTATTTAATTGGCGGATGAAGCGGCAGCGAGTAGACGCTGCACTTCCTCGGCGATTGCCCGACGGCGTTCTTCGTTGAATGGCCGTAGCGATCGCTGAGTCGCACTTTGGGGTCGGCGTTTAATTTGTGCTCAGCGAGCTCCCTAGGGACACCAGGCATGTCGGAGGGTTTCCATGCGAAGATGTCCCTGTTCTCACGGAACTCGATGAGCGCGCCTTCCTATGCTGGGCTCATGCTCCCGATCGTCACCGTCTGGCGGGTCGCTGGGACCAGCTCGGTGCGGGTGCGTCGTGGCCTCAAAGGTTGAGGTGTTTGTGCCCTCTGAGTTGGGCTTCTTGAGTATTGTGGGGTCGTCGTTGTTGACCCCGCTCGCGTCTTTGGCGCGCTCTTTGGCGTGAATAGCTTCCGCGCGATCACGGCGTCGGCGGTTCGGCTCCTTTGGCCTCGCATTCGGCCATGTCGGTCGCCGTTGATGGTGATGACGCCGCGGCCGGGGAGCTTCATCGCGTTATGCCAGGTGGGGTGCCGCCATGAATTTGGCGAACGCTGGCGCCCAGACGCAATGGTAAGGGCTGTCGAAGGGCACCAGCTCGAAGACGATCCGCCGGTGCGGAAGTTCGCGGAGTGAAGGTGACGGTAACGTGACCTTGCCGATCGGGTACGCCTTCCGACCGGGGGCGATGCCGTGGAACGTGGTGTGGGTTGTCTCGATCATCTTGCGGGAGCCGCGATCGCTGAAGGTGTCGAGGTAGAGGATGTTGATGGAGCTGCCGCCGTCCATCGAGTCTTGGGGAGCGATAGTCGCCGACCTTGGCTTGACCACGGGCGACTCGCCTGGATACTCGATGCGTGGCGAGTGGTCTTGCGGCTCGGTGATAGGTGCTCACGGTTCAGGAACGGGGACGTCTGTGGGCCACCGCGTTTGGCGACAATATGGGCGATGACCTTCTTCTCGCCGTGTTGAAGCCGGTGAAGGTGTGAGCGAGCGGCTACTTTGCGAATTTTCCGCCATTTTGCGGGTCGTTGTCGGTGTCCTCCGCGCATGCCGTGCCTTCTCGATCTCCCGAGGGTGTGGCGGTCGGCGGTGGTGTGCGTATGGCTTTCCTTCCCTGTGAAACGCACATGGTTGGTTAAGGAGGGCCGGGATCGAACCTTGGCTTGTTCTTGTAGTTCCCGCCGTCGCGTCGTTGCCCTCCGTCGCGGCGGTAGCTCTTGGGTCGCGTTGTGCGTGCTCAAGATTGGCGATTAAGTCGACTCGCCCATCGTTGGCGCTTGCTCGTGAGGCGAGTGCCGCTGTAGCGTAGGTCTGCCGGCGGCGCCGTCGTTGCCGCCCGGCGCCGTTGTCCGCCGGACTCGTCGTCGACGTCTTGATTGGGATCTTCCTCGGCGTATCGTTTGGCGATCTCGAGGAGGTCGGGGATGTTGTCGAGTGTGCGGGCGTGTCGCTTGAGCTTGGCGACTAGAGGCTCGTAGCGGCACGAGGTCTTGAAGCAATGGATCGCGGTGTCCGGGTGGATGCCGACCGCGTTGTACCAGAGCTCTTGCCACCGTTGGACCCAGCTGCGGGTCGACTCGCGAGGTCCCTGGACGCATCGTTCCAGGTCCTCGATGGTGGTGGCGCGGGTGTAGGAGCACTCGAAGTGCCTGACGAAGGCGTCTCGCATTTCCTCCCAGGAGTCGATACTGTCCTGGGGGAGCGTGTTGATCCATTGCCTGCACGTCCCCTCCATCATCAGTGGGAGGTAACGGGCGGCGAGTAGGTCGGTGTGACCCGCGATCCCCATTGCCATGAGGTATGTGTCAAGCCAGACCGCGGGGTCGTACGAGGAGTCGTATTTTTCGATCTCCTTCGGCGCCTTGAAGTTGGGTGGGTACTTTTCGCCTCGGATCATTGGTCCGAAGCACTTGGGCCCTAGTCGGCTGAGCGACCCCATAGGCTCGCCATCGCGGCGAGTAGTTAGGGTGTGCCGCAAGTCGTCGGGCTGGCGTCTTGGCCGTTTTGGTTGTTGATGATGTGAGTGCGAGTCGATCGACTCTCCATTGGCGGCGACGAGGTTGGTCGCCGCCCGGGATCGTTGGTGGAGAGTGCCGCATTCGCGGGTCGCCGTTGGAGCTGCGGTGGCTCGCGGCGGGCAATTGAGGGTGTTTGCCACCGCTGGACGGCCGCTTGAGGCCGCCCTGCTTCCCGAGGAGCGCGAGTACACTCGCCCTTGCGAGTCGGCGCCTGCTTTCTGCTGTTCCACGGCCTTCGCGAGTAGGGCCCTGACATACTGGATCTGTAAGGCGCCGTCGCCGGTCGCCGTGATGCTGTCGGCCGCGGCTCGGCCTGCCACGAGGTTGTCCATCGGGGTGGAGAACAGTGGAAGGCCGTTCGCATCTCGCTCCCGTGAGGAGACGACTATCCGCGGCTGATCCCTGGGAGGGGTGCGGTTGGGTGGTGGCGGGGCACCCATCGCCGTTGATCCTGGCGGAGGGCGGTTGCTTCCTCCCGGTGGCGCGTTCTCGCAGATCGCGCGCTCGGCGCGCAGTCGTTCTCGTCGCCGGTTCGGGCGCCCTGAACGGTGGGGTTCAGCGTGACTGATCCGCTGCTGGTGGTAGCGTGATAGTTCTCGTGTCACCGCCGAGGCGAAATTTCGCTCGGCCTGCTCGCGTCTGCCTCCGCCAGCGGAGTTCTCGACCTCCGCCGTGGCGTTAGGAGGGATCGGGTGGAGAAAGGGTCCTCCGGCGGATCGGTGCCGTGGCCATGTAGGTCGCGTGGCGATGGCACCGTCGTGGAGGTCGGCGGAGTTCTCCGACCGAGTCGAAGTCGAAGATCCCGAGGATGGAGGGTCTCGAAATCTCCGCGTTGGAGACTGGCGATGGAGCCGCGGACGAGGCATGGTGATGGATCCGCAGTGACGCGGGTCGCCGAGTCGGCGTCGTCGGTGAGTCGCGTCTTCCGCGGCGCGAGTTCTCGGCCACGTTGTGGGCGAGTCGCACTCGAGGCGGGCGGTGGATCGTGCGGATCTGGCTCTCGGAGAGCCGATCGCGTGGTGGCGACTTCGCGGATGCGAGCCGAGTCCTCCGGTGATGACGCCGGTGAAGCCGACGAAGAGGCTGATCGTGACCGGCAGGATCACGCCAGGCGTGTGGTCGCGCGCCGGACGTAGCTGCTTGGCAAGATCTCGAGCATCTCGCCAATCGCTATCATGCGGCGGTGGCGACCGTCGCTGATGGGCAGATTGGATCTCGCGCAGAACACCGCCAGACCGGGCCTGATGGGCGCCAGCATCGTGGGAATGACCACGGCAGATGCTGCAATCGGCAGTAGTAGAAACGAAGGGCAAGGCCAGCCATCTGCGGTGAGATGAGGGGAGACTCGTGGTTTTACCCAGGTTGCCCCGGAGGGTAAAGACCTACTCCTGCTAGATTGTATTATGGAGGTGTTTACAATGGGCGAACTCGGCGGCTAAGCGGCGAGTTGCTTGGGTGTATGAGGGAACGATTCTACTCACCCCTTGGGAGGTTTATATAGGCTTACCTCCCTAGGGTTTACATATCTCAACCGATTCGTTACAACTTTGTCAATCGCTTAACTGCTTCGACCGGCCTATCTACTACTTTGGGCCTTCGACCTCCAGTCGCCTGGTACCCCGATGGGCTTTGATCCACTCGCCGTTCTGCAGGCCCACTCGCCAGCCTTTGGGCCAGTCGGAAACGTCCCGCTGAGGATACCCCAGTAGGCATATCCCCATCACAAGGGCCTTTCGGATGAAGTATCAACTGGGTCAACACCCGAAGGAACCTATAGCAGCAGAAAGGCACACAGACATTCAGCCAAGAATAAAAAGCACAACACGGAGGAATTCATTAAAATAAGGCCACTACGTGGCACAAGGATGGTACTACAAAAGATATTTACAACAGAAGGAGACTACAAACTACCCTACGTCTACTATGCCTCAGATGCAGGACACTGAGTCGCCTCAGAACCAGACTGCCTAGCTTTGGACTCATCCTGCTGCCGCAGTGCGTACTCAGACAACAAGTCAATGAGCTTAGGCCCATATCGTCGGCAGTGAGCGAAGTAGGCGGCGAAAGCTACCTCGGATCCATCCGCACCGTAGGCACCGAGAAGTAACTGGGCAGGTCCAGCCCCGCCCCAGACGCCATGGCCATCGCCAGCCCGACGGCCGCGCCGATGCCCTTCTGCTTGCGCTTGTACGCTGCAGGAGCTTCGCCCGACAGAGCCTCCGCCAGGGCATCCACATCTTCAAGAGACGCACTCTTCGGGAAGAGCTCCTGGTAGAAGCGACCAAGGACCTCCTTCTCCTTGGCAAGGGAATTGACGACGGTGTTGTAGCGGTCTTCGACCGCCACAGTGGCATCATCTAGAGCACTCCCATGCTCCAGAGCACCGCGGTCGAACTCAATGCCTGCGGCATCTGAGACAAAAGAGAAGAAAACATGAAAAACGGCAGCATAGAAGAAGATCCGCAGAAAAATAAACAAGTCCAAAAGCTTGTACTCACCCGAAACGGCCTTGGCAGCAGCCATGAGCTTATATGCCACCCTTTTTCACGAGCAACCGCAACGGTGGCCAGCTTCTCCTCACGATCGGCGGCCTCCTGCTGAAGAAGCTCTTTTGCTTCGGCTGCCTTCGTCAGCTCCAGCTCAAGGCGCTCTCGCGCACCTGCAGCAGCTTCGGCCTTCTGCTCCGCTTGGCCAAGGCTCTTCTTCAGAGCATCAACCTCGCGGAGAGAGTCGTTATGTTCCTCTGCATTTACAACAAGCAAGTGTCAAAGAAAAGGACCAGGATACGCAAGAAAAATACTACAAGGCAGACGAATACCTTGCAGCTGCCGCAGTTTTGCCTCCAGCGTCAGGCGCTCCTCCACCAGCCGCTTGGCCTCTTGGACAAAAGGCTGCAGGAATAGGCAACAGCAGTAAGAGCTTGACTTGGGGGCTACGACCCACACAAAGAAGCCACAGCAACATCAGCACTCGAAGACACTCGGGGGCTTCCCCCCATAACATCAAGAAGGACAACTTACGTGCTCCGAAGGCGAACCCGCAGGCCCGCCTCCGAAATTCTGAGGCGCAACCACCAGCCTCTCCTGCACAGGAGGAACTAGCGCAGCGTCACCAGAAGTCGCCACCGTCTAAGGAGGAGGCGACGCAATTTTAGACTCCCCCATCATCTCGTGCGCTCCATCACTAGAGCCGTAGGAAGATTGCCTACACACGAACCAATCAACACAGGTGCCAAAATTGCAAGGAAACAAAGGAAAACAGTGGCACGAAGAAAACTTACGAGCCCAACGCGCTCAGGTCGAAGATAGGAGAAGCCCTTCGGGCCTCTTCTCTTCCTTCTTTCTTCCTTCTTCTCCTCCTTCTTTCTTCCTTCTTCCGCTTTCTTTGGCGGCAGGAGCAACAGCCCGCACAGGAATGGCAGGAAGGGGAGAGGAAGAATCCCCCTGAACATCATCATGACGCTCAAGGCCCAGCGGATTTCTGGGAGTCGGAGGAGTCGAGGCATCCGAAGACTCGCTGGAGCTTCGTGATCGCTTGCGCGAATGGTCCTCACTCGACTCGTCGGCATCCTCCGCTAGAGATCGCGTTGACGGTAGCTCGGACACGGAGTCCACGACTTCATTATCCGGGGCATTCGGATACCTTTCGGGCAACGGTGGTGCCATGCCCGGGACTTTGAAGCTCTGCAAAAGGAAAAGGAACTTTGTTAGCAAAAAAGGAAAAAGTACATAGCTAACAAAATAAAAGGAAGCACTACGTGCGCAAATATACACCTTCGGTACGACCAACTTCGAAGAAAAGGGAGGAGTCTGCGACTTCCCCGGAATTTCTTCGTCTGCCTTGAACTTCAACAGCGCGCGAAGAGTCTTGTCAAGTTCCGCCTCAGAGATTTTCTCACTCAAAACCCTCGTCGGATCACGGCGCCCAGAGTAAAGAAACATCGGATGCGCCCTCGCTTGGAGAAGCTGCACCCGACGCTCAAGAAACGTTCGGATGACGTCGACACCGTTCACCTCCTTCTCAGGAATCAGTTGGAGATCCTCCAGTCGACGGTACAGGGCCTCAATCTCGGCCACCTCACCATCTAAGATTTGGTTTTTCCAGGATCTTTTCTTCTCAATCAACTGGGAGGGGTCAAAAGGAACGAGACCAAAATCTTGCCCAGGCAGTATGGAGTCACGGATGTAAAACCATTTCCTCCGCTAGTACTGGACAGATTCGGACATGGAAAAGGAAAAGAATTGGACATTGGGACTAAGAGAGATGATGAAACCCCCAATGGGATACACACCATCCGAACCAGATTGCTTCTTCACGGAATAAAGCTTCCGAAAGAGGCCAAAGTGCGGCTCAATGCCAAGCCAACACTCGCAAAGCATGATAAAACACGCAATGTGGAGAAGGGAGTTGGGAGACAGATGATGCAACTGAACCCCATAGAAGAAGAGCAGTCCACGAAGGAAGTCATGGACTGGATACGAGAACCCACGCAAGACAAAGGCAAGAAACATAACCCGGTACCCAGCTGGGGGACGGGGGATTACCTCATTGCCGGGAAGTCTCACGGCCGTCGCATCTTGCGGGATAAGACTCCGCTCGCGCAGTTTGCGGAGATCACTCTCCCGCGTCTCCGATCGTCGCCAGCCACCATCGGTGACGCGAGCAGCGGCGGAGCCCTTCTTGCCTCCGGCAGCACTGGTCCCAACCGCAGATGAGGACTTCTTTGTTTTCCCCATGGCGCTGCAGCAGTGGTGGCGATGACAATGCAGAAAGAGCGAAGGAAATGAGGAAGGAAAGCTCCGCGCGCATCAAGAATCGCTCAAGAACAAGAAGGCAGCAAACAGATGAACTGGTGCGGTGAAAAACAAACCACGATTTCACCTAGGATTATAACAGCGAAGACGACGCACACCAGTGGTCCATCGAGAAGACCTAACGCCAACGGTAGATCTGACCGTACACGTGTCAACACCACAACGAACCGTCGTTACCATGCCGCCCACTACGCGCGGAAATCGAGGAGGCGCCGTAATCATCTCCACGCCCCGCGTGACCGGTCAATTCAAAGTCGCCAAGTGGGACCCACGCCCGTCCCGTCAAGTCATCTCGGCGCAGCGACGCTTGAGGTCATCAATCGTAAGCACCGACGTCATCAAAAGCTATACAGCACCACTGGCTCCACAACCAGTACTCACCGAATCTACGATTCGACTAAATACTTGGGGCTACTCCTATCGGGGCTGGCGCGCGCACAGACAAATAAGGACAAAATTACTTCTCGAGTCCCGTCGAGTCCACGACTCCACCACGGACTCGGGGCTACTCCCATAGGGAGGATGGATTTAAGCATCCGAATTTTTCGAGTCCTGCGGACCTAATGATTGAAACAACGCTGACTAAAGTCTCCGTCGAGTCACGACTCGAGCAGACTTGGGGTTACTCCCATAGGACGCTGGTCGCGCACCCTATGAAGTCTTCGACTGCGATCTTTCAGATCAACACGCAAAAAACTTTTTGGCAACTCTGCCCCAACAGAACGCTAATTGAACAACAATCTCCTTGGCCACCCGAAGCACCGCCGAGGTGATAAATGTTCGGATGCTGCGTCTGCGACGCAAAGATAAGACCTCTGAGATATCATCCGATGGCACACGCACTTTGTGCGCTACGCTAGCATGAATCCATACCAGCAGTACGATGAAAAATCCAGACGTTGGGTACACCAATTAAAATCATGGAATTCCTCTCCGTAAGTCCTCCGCGGCCTGAGTTGAATTACGCCAAGATATGTTCCAGTGCCGGGTTAAGGGACCCGAATCAAGAAGATCGTGTTGTTTCGTCCTAAGATGCTTAAGACCACGATCCGTCGGGTGAGTCAGACACGTATCAACAATCCCTACACATTCTCTTGAAAGACAGAGTTACACCCGAAGGATTGAAGAGTCCTCAGCCAAATCTACGATTCGATCACCGGGCTCTTGACATGGTTATACCCTCACGTGCAGTAACTTCAAAGATACCTAGTCCAGCCCAAGGAAGGCCCACGGCAAACATACGCTGGCCCATGGAGATTTTCGGGTGGCCAAGGCCCATGACGCCTTCGGATCCTTGGAGAACAAGACTAGTTTAAATAGGAAACTCAAAAGGGCAAAACACCCTAGAACTTGTAACCGACTAGGACTATACCCGGGACCTGCCTAAGTCTATATAAAGGCCAGGAGGGTACGTCCTAGGGCAACTCACCCAACCTCGACTCATACTTTCGCATACGCATCCACGCCAGATCGAATCTGCGCACCCTGTAACCTTCGGTTTCGCCGTAATCAAAGAGCAGACAAGCAGGAGTAGGTTTTTCCCTCCGGGGGCCTGAACCTGGGTAAATCTTGTGTCCTCTGGTTGTTTGTCTGTTAACTGTGCAACGTTCTCCAACATCCCCATCTTCTCCAAAACCTAAGTCCATAACAATGGGCATTGACGAGATTAAACCTCGTCAACGGGCGTCACTCGCATCAACTCATTGGCCTAATCCGTGAAGAATCAAAGCACTAGAAGAAACACCGGATGCACTATTTAATACTACGGCAGAAGATCGGGCATGATGCATGTATGATGTATGACATGTCAAAGGTGCGATGCAATTAGGCCATATTAAGTGGAACCGGTGTCCCGACAATTATTTATTAAGTTCATATTGTTTAGATATCCCGCAATTTAAATGTTGTCTTATCAAGGCAAAATATTTCACCGGTTCGATGCACAAATTTAAATGGACTCAATATTAGACTAGATTCGCCTGCATATGGACCCCATATTTACTTTAGGTGAATCAACTGAATACCCCCAAACATCAATAGTATGCATGCGAGTATGACAATTTATATGCAACAAGATATATTATTTATAAAAATAGGGGCTTAGGGTCACACATGGGTATTCGTCGAACTTGGGGTTCCGAGGTCCAGGGGATCGGTCTTCGGATTTGGTCACGGCTCCGGGGTACATGAAGGAGATCTTGCTGATCCAGCGTCGTCCCCTCCAATGTCCAAGTTGAATTTCTCGCCGCTCTCCGTTATAGATGTCGAACTTCAAGGGTCGATGTTGGTTTGTTCTTTGAGGACGCTCTTGTCGGAAGTCGGGCTCGAGGTTGATCTTGGTGGTTCTTGATTCATTCTCTGTGGTTTCCAACTTGTACCTCCTAACCAAAAACTTCACATATAACTGCATCCCCACATGACCACTTGCATGAGGGTTCACGACACTGAACAAAACGAATGGCTAATAAACAGGCAGCAACCCACGAACTTGACAGGAGACAGATGCCATCGAAGCAAAACAGAACACGCACAAGATCGATGTTGTCGAGGATCTCGGGAGGGCGCTCGGTGATGTTGACGAGTCCGTGGCGCTCGACAGGTAGAAGAGGCGAGGAGGGTCCCCTGGCAGCAGACAGAGAAGACCCCGACGACGCCCTGCAGAGGCGGCGGCGGCGATGACGGACCCGTGAGAAGCAGGAGGCGCAGGCGGTGGAGGTTGGGGGCGAGGAGGCCTGTCAGAGTTGGCGGTCAGGCGTCGGTAAGAGGGACCTCTGCCGGCGACGGCGAGGTGCAGAGGAGGACGGGGCGACACAGAGTTTGCTGCGGGGCGCGGGTCGAGCGGAGACGGCCTCGCGCGGGGCATAGACGGGGGCCACAGAGAGGCGCGGGCGAGGCCGGCACCAGCGCGCCCTGGGCGGTCGCAGGGGAGGTTGCACGGCGAGGGTTGGTGGAACCCGGTGGAGGCGACGCGGTGGCTCTCTGGCCGCAGCTGGGTAGGAGGAGGGCCGGCAGCTCGGGAATCGGGGGGGTGCGGGGCTGGCGGTGGCTTGCAGAGAGCGGCGGCGAAAGGTGAGCAACGAGGGGAAAACATGGGATAGAGAGGGATTCGTGCGTGGGACCGGGGTGGGGCCAGGTAGCGTGCTGGTGTGGGTTCCGGCCTTCCGGGGTGGTTTCTGGTCGTGTAGAGCGTGAGTGCATGCGTGTAGAGTAGGCGTGCTGGTGGTGTGCATGGCCGATGGGTTCCAGGGGTGGTCGCAGTTCATGTGTTGAGTGGGTCGATCGAGTGTGGGGCCAGGGTGAGGAAAATGCAAAGGGAGGGAGCGGGGTCGCGGCAGGGTGAGCGCGCGTGAGCTGTGAGGTTGGCGGTGGCTGGGTAGGGTAAATGGGTGAGGGAGGGAGTGGGATTAGGGTTAGAGCTAGGGTTAGGTGGGAGGGAATTTAGGGTTAGGTTTGGAGGTGGTCGGCTAGGCTTTCGGGCAGAGTCATCATGAACCTCATATGTTTGAACATCCTCATCGATATCCTCTTCTGGAATGGTAGTTAGTACACGAGTCAAAAAAATATGCACAATGTATACACGTGTTGATGTGGAACATGAGAAAATTACCTTGTCCGACGAACAAATAATCTTCCTCGTCTTCTGAGTCTTCTTCTAGTATGACGCCCTCATCCTCGCCTATCATATAGTAATTATTTATGAGCAGATGTTCCAAATACTTCGTAGAATGAATATGGTAAAAGAAATACCATCAACATTTGCCGATGTTTGATGTATTTGAACAACCTCTGGCATTGTAGATGTAGCCTCTATGAATATAACATGAAAGTATGGTCATTACAACTTAACGACTTATATTGGGGGAAATAGAACAATGAAGATATGGACAGTACCATAGTTTCTATGAATACAACATGAAAGTATGAGCATTACAACTACTAATAATAAATTAAATTAGATCAATAAAGAACAATTAATGAAGATATGAACATTACCATTGTTAATGACAACTGATTGTGTTGGCCGTTCAGAACCATTGACGTCTTCCATGGCCATGGATGAGTTTTCATCTACCTGTGCAGTCACACGCTTCTTACCATTTGCATAGAACGCTTCATTTCGAAGACCTAGCAATGCATGCCTTTCTCCAGGTGTTACATGCTTCCTCCATGGTATATTGCAAACATCTATTTTGGGGGTCATCTCCCCTAACATTTGCTCTGAAGCAGATTGGATATAAATAGGGGTTCCAATAAACTCGGGAATATACCAATCACTTGTGTGTATGGATCCTTGAGAAGTAGGGGTATGAACAACCTCAGGAGTCCAACATGGGTTCTCCATGGCTTTTGATTCTTGGCTTTGAATGTTGCGACGTAACTCCCGGAGAGCCTTATTTGAACGTTTTTGCTCGGGATTCATATTAGCATAATGCAGCCTATCCCTTGCACGCTTATTTTCAATTTGGTCTGATAAAATGACATAATAATTCTAAGAAGTAAGAGTCCATATTGGTACGGAGACAACATAAATAAATCTCATGCTATTATCGATATTTTTTGTCTTATAAACATGTGCATTCGTCACCTGCTAATGTTTTCTTCTGCTGATAGGCTTCACGCCTTCTTGCTAGTAGTTCGCTTTTCTTATCATCACTCATTTGTGCATATCGTTCCTTATTTCGCAGCCTCTTATGCTCGATATGGTCTATTGGTTGTGGTTCGATGAGGGATGACGTGGGTCCAACTATATGCACATAGCACAAAGAAATCACATTAATACGTTCACATGGTTAGATAAGTTGATACTCCCTCCTATCAATATTAATTTTTTCTAAATTGGACGTAGAAAGCACTATCAATATTAATTGTATTCATCTTAAGAAGGAATGAGTTGCCATGATACCAGCTGTGATGATTTCTTCCTCTTGAGATGGGGTATGAATTGACTGCCTTTGGTAGTTGTCATTCCTGCTTAGCCATTCACCATCTTTATCAGGTACCTCATTCTCCTTACAGCTTGATTTTTTTACGAGATTCACGTTGTCTTTTTAGTAATTCTTCTTTTTTCTTGTTATCTATTTTTGCATAACGTTTCCCTATTTCGTTGCCTCTTCTGCTCCTTTGGATTTACGAATTGTGTCTGACTGGTGAATAATGTACGTTCATCACTGCAGCTATTGTTTAGCTCAACAACGTCTACATCCAAAAAACATCACATGTATAGGTACATTAGATATGAATTATGGGCATAGCTGCATCGGTTTTATTATAGTTACATTTAGTTTATTAGAGAATTAGTTCACTTTATACCAGCAACGGCATTTTCTTGCCCCCAAGATGAGATATGAACTGAATGCATCTAGTGTGCCTCATTATCACCGGGGACCATATTTTCCTTGTTCCAATCCATTTCTCCTAGGAAAAAAAATCAAGGATCAGGTGGTTTGGTTGGATGATAAACACGAAGCCATTAAATGATAAACATAAATGTAAAGTGCACCTGAAACAATGGGTCCGCTTTGTAGTTGAGAGAGTGCGGTTGGACTATCCCGCGACTCGCGTGATTAACCGTCGGTCGGGCTTTGTTCTGCTGATATGCTTCACGACGCCTCTTAAGTTGCTCATCTTTCTTTTGTTTATCCATTTGTGCATATCGCTCTCTAGCGCGTTGTCTGTTGCGTTCTTTGGCATCTTTGGGTTTCCCTCCATTACTGGTGTTAACGGCACCTAATAAAATACACATCATAGTCAGTTGTTGAGCATCGTCTGAAATACTTATAAAATATATATTATGCTTGTTACTTGTGTTGATGGTGTTGGAGAAGTCTTTTAAAGGAGCACGTTCACTGGATCCGGTTGTAGAATCCATCTGCAAGGAAACATGTAGTCTTATTATTTGCATGATTCAATAGGCTCGATCATTAACTACACAAAATTAATTTCATAATTTACGAAGGTTGAATGTTATATAAAGAACCACTGTTTTATTGGGATGATGAATCAGAGCACAGAAGTAATAAAAAGGGAGATTAAAATACATGTAATGGATGTGGACAATGCAAACAGTTCTATGTATTTTGATTTTAAGTATAATAATTGCTACATAATTACTGAAGCAGCTACATGGTTTTGTTTTCTCGTGGAGCAAGTACAGAAGTAATAGAAGTCATTATTATGATTTTCCATGCACCTAGGAGAAAAGGCATCGAGAAGAAAAGTAATTATTATCATTTTCCTTTTCTTAAGGACTGTGGAGAAGCATACAATAGCTCAACATCTTGCAGAACAATTGGAGGAGGAACAAAGAGTTCTAAAGGAACAAGAAGAAGTAGCAAAGGTAGAAGAAATTGTTCTTCGAGATGTAGAAGAAGAAAGAGAAGTGAGCAAGGAAGAAATATTGGCTATGTTTGCACATCACAACGTGGTTGAACTTGATACTGAAGCTTCCCAGTTCATTGAAGTAAATGTAAAGCTAAAAATGTTAGTAAGCCTATTCTTCCATTCACCTTCGGTGAGTATTCTTACTATGGCATTTGTGATATAGGAAAGGTAAAGCTGTCAATGTAATTCCTTTTAAATTTTATCTAGACATCCAAGCTGAACTTGAACCAGCCAAACTCTCGAATACTGATATGACAATTATGATTGCTGATAAAACACTTAGAGTCTCCATGGGAGTCATTAAATATGTTCCAATTTCCATTAGCTCATATCCATTTGATTTTTTGCTAGCTTATATGCCTACTGATGCTTATTGTCCAATTATTTTTGGAACTTTCTTGAATACCACAGAGGAAAACATTGATTGCAGGAAAGAGACAATTTCACTCAAGTTTGGGGAAGATGGTATTAAATTCCATTTCACAAAGTTTCAACACAATCCCACACTTGAAGAATCCGAAGATCAAGAATAAGAAAATACTATTACACATCTTGATGCCTTGTTTTATGAAGCACCTAGCGATGATCTAGAAAGAAGCTTGGTTGAAAACAATTATATCCCCGAAGACATTGGTAAGATGGAGATCGATGAGTATGTTAACTCCAATCCCATAATCAATTTTCCCATGAATGAAGAATATGAAGTTTCAAAAAGAAAGGAAGATTAGGAACTTCCACCCCCTGAACTCACACTTCTTCCCGAAGAATTAAAATGCAGGTTTTTAGATGATATTAACAAATACCCTATTATTGTAAGTGCTAATATTATGGAGAAAGAAGAAGGGAATTTTATGAAAATATTAAGAATGTACCGTAAAGCTATCAGGTATTCTATGCATAACTTGAAAGGGATTAGTCCATCGAATACTCATGGAAGAAGGCGCTCAACTCATGGGCGGGCACAAATAGATTCATGGGTATTGATACGTCGGAAACGTATCTATATTTTTTGATGCTCCATGCTTGTTTAGTATCTACTTTACTTTGCTTTGTCTACACTTTGAGGTTCTTTTTACATGTTTTCTGGTACTAACTGTTGGAGATATGCCCAAGAGGCAATAATAAAGTGGTTATTGTCATATCTTCACACTTATGATAAATGTTTACATACCATGCTATAATTCTATTAACCGAAAACATTGATACTTCTGTGATTTGTAAACTAAAATAAGAGTCCCTAGTAAAGCCTCTTGTTAAACTAGCTTGTTGGTTAATATATGATCATGGTTTCCTAATCATGAACATAGAGATGTTATTAACAACAGGATCATATCATTAGGAGAATGATGTGATGGACATACTCCTATAGATAAGCGTAGCATAAAGATCAAGTCATTTCAATAGTTCAATTGCTATATGCTTTCTGATACATAGTAACCTAATTCCTTCGACCATGAGATCATGCATATCACCTTTACCGGATGGATGCTTTGATGACATCAAACACCACACCGTGAATCGGGTGGCTATAAAGGTGGCATTGAGTGTTCGGAAAGTATTGGTTGAAACACATGGATCAAGAGTGGATTTGTCCATCCATATGACGGATAGATATACTGGGCCCTCTCGGTGGAATGTCATCCAATTAGCTTGCAAGCATGTGACTGGCTCACAAGGGATCACATATCACGAACGAGAAAAGAGTACTTATCGGTAACGAGGTTGAACTAGGTATGCAGAGATACCGACGATCATAACCTCGGATAAGTAAACTATCATGAGACAAAGGGAAATTGGTATCGTATGTAAGTGGTTCATTCGATCGCAAAGTAATCTAGAAATATGTGGGAGCCATATGAATTTCCAGATTCCTCTATTGGTTATTGTTCGGAGAAGTGTCTCGATCATGTCCGCATAATTCACGAACCGTAGGGAGACACACTTAAGGATTCGACGTTGTTTGAGTAGTTATGGTATTATGAGAAAGAGACCGAATGTTGTTCGGAGTCTCGGATGGGATCCGGGATATCACGAGGTGATCCGGAATGGTCCGGAGAATAAGATTCATATAAGGAAAGTCCCATTTCGGAGTTCGGAAATGATTCCTGTTTTCATCGAATGTTCTAGAAGGTTCGGAATGTCCCAAGACCGGGGAAGGGTACATGAATGTGTCATTACATATTGGAATGATTGCATCATGTACTAAGTGTTCTTGCTGTTCCAAATAAAGGATTAAATTGAATCCTAAAACAGAAAGTCAAATGGCCATTGAAAGTCAAACGGCTAAAACAGAAACTGTGGAAACAAGCAAGAGGAGGTTGAACCGACTTGGGGAGGAGTCCCTCCTCTCCAAGCCGGCCACCCAAGGCCGACTTGGGAGGGACTCCTCCCTTGGCCTCCCACCTATAAGAGGAGGGGCCTCCTCTAGACACACAAGTTCATATCCTCTAATCTCCTGTTTAGAGCCGCTTTTGGTTTAGAGCTTCTAATTGCCCTAGCCTTGGTTTAGAGCCTTCTAATTGGTGTGTCTAAACACTAGACCACTAATAGCTCTCTCATACTCCACCATACTCGCTCCGGCCATGGCGAAGCATCTCCTCTACTTCCTGTACCACGTCACAGCTACGGAATCGCGAGGAGAGTGCTACAACCTCCGCTCCTGGAACAAGGGAGAGGAAGGTCTTCGTCGAGTACCGAACGGTGACCGATCATGGGAGCGCCATTTAACGCGCCGGAAGGATCGTCTACGCGATCTTGAGATCGGAAAGAGTACGACTACATCACCCACGAGAATCTGCTCTCGTTAACCGCTTTGGAATCTTCGAGGGTAAGTTATTCCATCGACTCGTTGCTACAATCTAGTAGATAGATCTTGGCTTATTTGTTTGTATGCGATAGAAAATTTTGTTTTCCATGCTACGAACCCCTACAGTGGTATCAGAGCCGTGTCTATATGTAGATCTGTTGCACGAGTAGAACACAATGGTCATTGTGGGCATTGATGCTTTTATTGTCGATTGCTTCTTGTGTACTTTGCATCTTGCGGTATGTTGGGATGAAGCGGCCCGGGCTAAACTTATATGACATTGTTCATGAGACTTGCTCCACGCTCTACATGCAACTTGTATTGCATAAGTGGCTTTGCGGGTGCCTGTTTCTCCTAGCATAGTTAAGATCCAATTTACAACGGGTGATTAACAATACTAGTATCAATGTTGTGGTTCATGTTCGTAAGTTAGAACGACACTTATTGAAAGCCCCAAACCACGTAAAATATGCAAAGAAAGTAGAGGCATCTGACTTTGTTTTGCAGGGGTGTGCAGTGATGTGATATGGCCATGATTGTGATTATATATGATGTATGCAATGTTCCTTATTGTAAGTTGGCAACCGGCAGGAGCCATATGGTTGTCTTTAATTTATGTTAAGACCCGCGTGTCTATTCAAAGTAGTTGTAATAGTTGAAGCCGGTGGACGACAACCATGGAGAGGCGTCATTGACCTTGATGCAATGCCGGTGATGATGGAGATCATGTTCGTGCTGGAAGATGGAGATCGGAAGCACAAAGAAGAAAGGCCATATCATATCACATATTATGAATTGCATGTGATGGTAATCCTTTATGCATCTTGTATTGCTTAGTAGACGACGGTAGCATTATAAGATGATCCCTCATGCAAATGAATTTCAAGTCATAAAGTGTTCACGCTTAGTTAGCACCGTTGCTAAAGCTTGTTGTTTCGAAGCACCACGTGATGATCGGGTGTGTTAGATTCTACAAGTGCATACAACGTGAGCAACCCAGATTTGCTCATGCGGAAACTAAGGCTTGATCTTGACGAGCCTAGCATGTACAGACATGGCCTCAGGAACACGGATTACCGAAAGGTAGAGCATGAGTCATATAGTAGATATGATGAACATGTTGATTGTTCGCCATTGAAGCTATATCAACTCTCGTGATGATCGATTTTGATGTGGTGGATTTGGTTCGTGTGATCACTAAAACAATGTGAGGGATATTGTTTTGAGTGGGAGTTCACCTAGATTAATTTAATTATTAATTAGAACTCAAGTTATCATAAACTAAATCAAAGTGAATTTGCATAGTTGTTGTAGTCATTGGAATCCGTTTACCACCTTGCGCTTAGTTATAATTGAGATGATAGAACTATAGAATTCTGGTTAGTTACTTTACGAACTGGTATCATATTGTTTTGAAGTGTTAATCTAAGGTTTAAAAGTCCTAATGCAAACTTTCAGTAAGTTCCGGTTACTCCATGAAGTTTAATAATTAGTATTAAATCAAGAGTAACAATTCCAAGTGTTAGTATATAAGTATCATGTTTGTCTCCATGATTCTTGATATTCAAAGGATTCTCTTAATATCAAGGTTATCTAGGATCTGAAAGAGTTGTTTTAGAAACCATGATGTGTGGAAGATATTGTGATATCTGAAACGAAGTTTTGGTTACAACATGATAGAGTATAATATGACAAAGTTCATGTTCTCATATTTTGATGAGAATTTGCAAAAGGTTGGAGACAATTATTGTCCTAATCCTCCAAAAGGTTTTGGATAGCAACATTATACTCATAATTCATCGTTATAAGCTAAAAGTAGCTTGATCATGGACGATTCCATGATAAGGGTGAATATTTGATGTAGGTAAAATGTTTACTACACCAAGAGATTACTAAAGAAAGGAATTTGAAAGAACACCAAACATTTGATGATGATAATCTACTTCAAAGTGCAAGTCCAAAGACATTGGTATTTAACTATACACGCTTTGGACTATATGTCATATGTATGACTCCACTATTGATGTTGATAGATTCTTTCAAACAGAAAATGAAATACTAAAAGAGAATCTCATAAATATATGGCAGAAAAGAAAAGACTAGAATTGTTCAGTTTAAGTATATAGATGATATACATGTTATGGCTATATTCTTTGCTTATTAAACAATGTGGTTCTTAAGTATTTAATACTGAATTTGTTGGTATGAATCGTCATACGAAACAACAGAATTCATGAACTACAGTGGCCTAAGTAATTAGCAAAAGAATATGTGATGATGTTCATCGAGAACAAATAAAGGGTTATTGTGTTGCGCGTTAAACATCAAAGCTTGCCTTCAAGATTTGTTTTATCAGGTATTATGAGAACAAAAGGGTTGTTCAAATAATTTCCGTAATCCATAAAAGATGGATGATTCACCAATCTCGTTGGAGAAATCACATCCATAAAACTAGTGCTAAAAAGTCGAAAGACAAATTGATTGAAAGATCACTCAGGAAGTAACATCGCCGTTTAAATTATATTGGAAAGAAAACATGAAGAAACTCCATGTGGATGGAATTTTGGAGTCTTTTGATTTTTGATCAAATGACGCTTGTGAAACTTTCCTAGAGATAATTAAAACTTCGTTCATAGGCAAAAAGGGAACGAATGACTAGCTTATTGGAACTTGTACATATTGTTGTACGAAATCCATTATGTGTAGTCAAGAGCGATGGATTTCAACTTCATATGCTTTCTCCAAAAATTTGAGTGAATATATGAATATTTACTTAATAAGGATGAAGTGTGAAATATTTGAAAGGTTCAAAGATTTTCAATATGAAGTGCAAAATCATTGTAACAAGAATATAAATAGTTTATGATAAGATCATAAAGGAAGATATTTGAGTTACAAGTTTAGCATAATACCTAAGATTTAAGGAATCGTTCCGTGGATTTGCATTTTCCCGAAACACCATAAGAGTATGGAGCGTTCGAGATATGTAATTAAACCTTGTTTGACATGGTAAGATCAAAGGTGTAATTCATAAAACTGCCATTGTATTTTAAAGATTAAAAGCTTTAGAGATTACAGTTTTCCACTGAAAATAGCTCCATCATAATCCGTTGAAATGACACCATATAAAGTTATGGTTTGGGATAAAACCCAAGTTGTCCTTTCTTAAACATTGGTATGCTATGCATAAGAAAGATGTTTGCAACCAAAGTCGGATGAACCTGTCTTTGTATGTTATTTCGAATAACTGTTAAGTAATCCTCCATAACATCGGAGACAAAAGTGTTTGTCACTTAAAACGTCAAGTTTCTTTGAGATGGAATTTTTCGTGAAAAGTTAAGTGGGAGGACAATAGATCTTTGATAAGGTTAAAAGAACCTTAGCTGTATGTGCAGAGTTGCGCAGCGCCGAAAAGTGTTAGGAGGCAAAGAACAAAGCTCATGGCTCACGTACCTCAAAGGTTGTGGTCACGGAGATCCAAGTTCCTATTGAAACAAGTAGGTCGGATGAACAATCAAATACCAAGATTTGAGGGTTGAATCATTATTTGAGAATAATAAACCGACTACATGCAAAGAAGCGATGATGGGCCCTGACTCCATCAAATGGCTTGAAGCCATAAAATCTGTGATAGTTCCATACACGAGAAATCAAGTTTTGAACTTGAAGGACCCTCGAGAAAGGTGTAAAACCTTACAGTTGTGTCTGGATCTATAAAGAAATAGACATGGATGTTTTACATCTATGAAATAGTCGACATGTTGGGAAAGAGTTCACAACAATGTTCAAAGGTTGACTATGACAAGATTTGATCTTTCATAGTGATATTTAGTCTAGACGGATTAATGTAGCAACCACTACATATAATTTTGTTATATGGTAGTTGAATAAACAAAACAAGTTCTTCTCATAGAATCGTTACCTAGGACATGTGCATAACACGGTCCATAGGGTTTTGTTAATTCAAAGGATGCTAAAAGCATATGCAAACTTCAATGGTTGAAGTAAGCATCGCGGAGTTGGAATCTTCACTATGATGAAACTGTTAAAGGAGTTTAAAAGTTCATTAGAGACAATGAAGATGCTTGCATTTGCAAGAAATTAGGTGGGAGCGCTAAGACATGTTTCTAATACATTATGTGGAAGACATATTGTTGATTGGAAATAATGTATCTTTTATTAACACATATTAAGAATTTCATCTCGATGAAAGACTTAGGCAAAACCCAAATATTTGGCATCAATAGATGCTAATATGGTTGTGCCAGAAGTACATAGACGAGATATTGGATGAGTTCAATATAGAAACTACAAGAAAGGTTCTTGTCGCACAGAAAGGATAGAAAGAGTTCAATGTTGATGATATATTCAAGTGTATTGACATTTGGTAAAGTGAAACAAATAATCAAGTATAGATTGATACTTGATGTATGAAATCACAAAGAGTATTTATATCAATCATACTGTGATATGTACAAATCCAGATATGTCCTATGCTCTAAATGTTGTGAGCATATACCAGAATGATTCGTAAGATGATCATTGGACAATAGTAAGGATATTCTTATGATCTTTTGGAAGAACTAAGAGTATATTATTTGTAGAAGTGACAAATAGATGGTTAGTTCATTGTAAAAGTACTACATTGATACTAGCTTTGTCACAAAGTACAAATTAAGTTTATCTCAATCTAAACAAAGGGTGGCACAATATAATGGAAAGTGAGTTCCATAATGGATTTGGATGAGTTCCAAAGTTAAGACATTGTGACAGATACTACAACAAAAGTCTAAGTATATGGCTGCTATTATAGCAGCAAAAGAGGGCATTTGTGTCAAGTAGTTTGTTATCAAACTAGGTGTAGTTCACATCGGGATAATACTATGAAGATATATTGTACGACAATATTATCAACATGTTTTAACCCCAAAAACTAAAGGTCACACCAAAGGACCAAATTTGTGCGAAGCCATCTCATTAGAGAATGAGTGATGCGTAGAGACGCAAAGACATGCAATTACACACGGACCTGGAAGTGTCAGATCCGGAGATCAGTTGACCACTAGCAATCGTGTACATACAACACCGGAAAGCCATAGGTGTTGAATACACAAAGGTTTGAAACTAGATTATTGACTCTAGTGCAAGTGGGAGACTGTTGGAGATATGCCCAAGAGGCAATAATAAAGTGGTTATTATCATATCTTCACACTTATGATAAATGTTTACATACCATGCTATAATTGTATTAACCGGAAACATTGATACTTGTGTGATTTGTAAACTAAAATAAGAGTCCCTAGTAAAGCCTCTTGTTAAACTAGCTTGTTGGTTAATATATGATCATGGTTTCTGATCATGAACATAGAGATGTTATTAACAACGGATCATATCATTAGGAGAATTATGTGATGGACATACTCCTATAGATAAGCGTAGCATAAAGATCAAGTCATTTCAATAGTTCAATTGCTATATGCTTTACGATACATAGTAACCTAATTCCTTCGACCATGAGATCATGCATATCACCTTTACCGGATGGATGCTTTGATGACATCAAACACCACACCGTAATCGGGTGGCTATAAAGGTGGCATTGAGTGTTCGGAAAGTATTGGTTGAAACACATGGATCAAGAGTGGGATTTGTCCATCCATATGACGGATAGATATACTCGGGCCCTCTCGGTGGAATGTCATCCAATTAGCTTGCAAGCATGTGGGCTCACAAGGGATCACATATCACGGAGCGAGAAAAGAGTACTTATCGGTACGAGGTTGAACTAGGTATGCAGATACCGATCATAACCTCGGATAAGTAAACTATCGTGAGACAAAGGGAAATTGGTATCGTATGTAAGTGGTTCATTCGATCGCAAAGTAATCGTAGAAATATGTGGGAGCCATATGAATTTCCAGATTCCTCTATTGGTTATTGTTCGGAGAAGTGTCTCGATCATGTCCGCATAATTCACGAACCGTAGGAGACACACTTAAGGATTGACGTTGTTTGAGTAGTTATGGTATTATGAGAAAGAGACCGAATGTTGTTGAGTCTCGGATGGGATCCGGATATCATGAGGTGATCCGGAATGGTCCGGAGAATAAGATTCATATAAGGAAAGTCCGTTTGAGTTCGGAAATGATTCCGGTGTTTTCATCGGAATGTTCTAAAAGGTTCGGAATGTCCAAAGACTCGGGGGGAAGGGTACATGAATGTGTCATTACATATTGGAATGATTGCATCATGTACTAAGTGTTCTTGTTGTTCCAAATAAAGGATTAAATTGAATCCTAAAATAGAAAAGTCAAATGGCAGTTTGAAAGTCAAACGGCTAAACAGAAAGCGTGGGAAACAAGCAAGAGGAGGTTGGAACCGACTTGGGGAGGAGTCCTCCTCTCCAAGTCGGCCACCAAGGCCGACTTGGGAGGGACTCCTCCCTTGGCCGCCTCCCACCTATAAGAGGAGGGGCAGGGCCTCCTCCTCTAGACACACAAGTTCCTATCCTCTAATCTCCGGTTTAGAGCCGTTTTGGTTTAGAACTTCTAATTTCCCTAGCCTTCGGTTTAGAGCCTTCTAATTGGTGTGTCTAAACACTAGACCACTAATAGCTCTCTCTCATACTCCACCATACTCGCTCCGGCTTAAGGCGAAGCCCTGCGGGATCTCCCCTCTACTTCCGGTACCACGTCGTTGTGCTACCGGAATCGCGAGGAGAGTGCTACAACCTCCGCTGCCTGCTGGAACAAGGGAGAGGAAGGTCTTCGTCGAGTACCGAACGTGTGACCGACTGCGGAGCAGGAGCCTTAACGCAGGAAGGATAGTCTACGCGATCTTGAGATCGGAAAGAGTACGACTACATCACCCACGAGAATCTGCTCTCGTTAACCGCTTTGGAATCTTCGAGGGTAAGTTATTCCATCGACTCGTTGCTACAATCTAGTAGATAGATCTTGGCTTGTTTGTTTGTATGCGATAGAAAATTTTGTTTTCCATGCTACGAACCCCTACACTAACCTATTAAAAAGTTGCCATAGTGCTAGTTGCCTGTTTTCTGCTGTTTTTGGTTCCAGAAAAGTTAGTAAAGAAATATTCTTGAATGTCAAAGTCAATTACTTTCCGTCGGGAACAAGAAGTCCAGAGGGGAGACGAAGAGGCGTGCCAGGGCGCCCGCACCCCCTAGGCGCGGGTGGGCCCTGTCACGCGCCTAGGCAGGGTGTGGGGCCCCTGGCCACCGCCTCGGCCTCCCCCTTCTCCTATAAGAAGCCCCCGATGCAGAAACCCTAAGTAGCCGATCAAATCTCCATGAAACCTTCTGTAGCCGCCGCCACTGTCATCCCTTGGACTATGGGTCCATGTAGTAGCTACATGGTTGTATCTCCTCCTTGTGCTTTCATGTATAGATCTTGTGATCTCCGTTCATGATCAAGATCTAATCTATTTGTAATCATGCATGTTGTGTTTGTGGGCATCCGATGGATATTGAGATTATTATGTTGGTTTGATTAATGGTTTTGTCTTTATGATTCTATCATGTCTGTGTTGTTTGTGATCTTGCATGCTCTCCGTTATTAGTAACTATCTTGGCCAGGTAGTTGCTAGTGACTCCAAGAGGGGGTATTTATGCTCGATAGTGGGTTCATGTCTCTAGTTTCCAAGGGAAGTGACAATAATCTCTTCGGTTGTAGATGTGATGTTGCTACTAGGGAGAAAACAACGGTCTCTTGTTCATGGAACATGTGGACTGTTTACCTTACACACTTTGCTTAAAGCAGTTGTTTGTTGCTTGCAACTTAATACTGGAGGGGGTTCGGATGATAACCTGAAGGTGGACTTCTAGTCATAGATACAGTTGGATGGCAGTCTATCTATCTTGTTGTATTGCCCAATCGAATCTCATAGGATCTTTCTAACTAGTAATTGCAGTGTTATGCCTTGCTAAGTTCCTGTCAATTGCCCTACTGTAATTTGTTTATCCTTCATGCCATGTTGTTTATCTAAGGAGAGCACCTCTAGTGAACTATGGACCCCGGTCCAATCTTTACCATTGATACATCTTCCATTGTTACTTGTTTACTTACTGCAAACCACCATTACCTTTCACACCATACGTATAATCCTTTGTTATAGCAAACCGGTGAGCTTGACAACCTCACTGATTCGTTGGGGCAAAGTCTTGAGTTTGTGTTGTGCAGGTCTCGGCGTTGCTTGCAACACCTGTGTGACGTTTCCTTCCTCCTTCTGGTTCGATAACCTCGGTCTCTACCGAGTGAAGACTTGCTTCTGTACTCATCACACCTTGCTCTTAGGGTTTCCAACGAAGTGCTCCACGTCAAGCACCATCAGGTATTCAGCTGAATACATATTTTTCTGGCAAAAAAATTACTATATACATGTGGGTGAGTACGTGTATGGTATAGATACCCAGATGACCATCCTGCCTGGCCCGTGGAATCATCTATGCCAAGGACCAAGGCCCAAACTTTCCATCCACAGAGATCATGACTAGCTTAGAACATCTCCACTCGGCTACCCAGGACGCCGATTCGGACGCCGAAAATAGGTCCGAACACCGAAAATCGGCTCAGTCGCGTACCCAGGAACCTGTTTTCGTCCGGATTCAGGCGAAGTTTGGTCCGGGCTTCCCAGGCCGTACCCAGGTTCCCGGGAACGCCCTGGGGACACATGACGCAGCGAAAACAGGCGTGGTACAACTCTATCGGCGAGAGAAGGCCGAACTCCCGCCACTTCGCCAAGCTCGCGTCCTTTTCTTTCTTCCCTATTCCCCCCACTCCCGTCACTTTGCTGAGCTCCCTCCCTCCATGCCGCCCAAGGGTTTCGTCAAACCTAGATCGAACCTCGGCGAGGCTTCGGGGGAGAAGAAGGTGAGGAAGCCGATAGCGGCAGCGACGAAGCCGGAGGGCATGTCCTACGCCGAGTGGGCGGCCAAGGAGCATGCCAAGAAGATCGCGTCGAACGATCGGAAGGGCATAAAGGAGAGGGAGAAACTCCGGCAAGAACAAGAGGCGGCGGCGAAAGAGCAGGCGTGTTGGAGATATGCCCTAGAGGCAATAATAAATGTAGTTATTATTATCTCTTTGTGTTTATGATAAATGTTTACATTCATGCTATAATAGTATTAACAAGGAAACATTGATACTTGTGTGATTTGTAAACTTAATTTGAAGTCCCTAGTATAGCCTCTATACATCACTAGCTTGTTGGTTGATAAATGATTGTGGTTTCCCTATCATGAACATTGAGATGTTATCAACAACAAGATCATATCATTAGGAGAATGATATGGTGGACATACTCCTATAGATAAGCGTAGCATAAAGATCAAGTCATTTTAATAGTTCAATTGCTATATGGTTTCTGATACATAGTAACCTAATTCCTTCGACCATGAGATCATGCATATCACCTTTACCGGATGGATGCTTTGATGACATCAAACACCACACCGTGGCGGGTGGCTATAAAGGTGGCATTGAGTGTTCGGAAAGTATTGGTTGAGACACATGGATCAAGAGTGGGATTTGTCCATCCATATGACGGATAGATATACTGGGCCCTCTCGGTGGAATGTCATCCAATTAGCTTGCAAGCATGTGACTGGCTCACAAGGGATCACATATCACGAACGAGAAAAGAGTACTTATCGTAACGAGGTTGAACTAGGTATGCGAGATACCGCGATCATAACCTCGGATAAGTAAACTATCGTGAGACAAAGGGAAATTGGTATCGTATGTAAGTGGTTCATTCGATCACAAAGTAATCGTAGAAATATGTAGAACCATATGAATTTCCAGATTCCTCTATTGGTTATTGTTCGGAGAAGTGTCTCGATCATGTCCGCATAATTCACGAACCGTAGGGAGACACACTTAAGGATTCGACGTTGTTTTGAGTAGTTATGGTATGATGAGAAAGAGACCGAATGTTGTTCGGAGTCTCGGATGGGATCCGGGATATCACGAGGAAATCCGGAATGGTCCGGAGAATAAGATTCATATAAGGAAAGTCCTGTTTCGGAGTTGGGGAATGATTCCAGTGTTTTCATCGGGAATGTTCTAGAAGGTTCCGGAATGTCCGGCACTCCGGAGGGGAAGGGGTACATGAATGTGTCATTGCAAGTTGGAATGATTGCATCATGTACTAAGTGTCTTCGCTGTCCAAAATAAAGGGTTTATTCAAAACCTAAATTGAAAAGTCAAACGGCTAGTTTGAAAGTCAAACGGCAAGTTTTGGAAAGAGGAAAAGAGGAGGAAGGTGAAACCGAGTTGGGGAGGGAGTACTCCTCCCCAAGCCGGCGCACCACCCTGGCTGAGTTGGGGAGGGACTCCCCTCCCTCCCCTTCGCCGCCGGCCCCTCCACCTATATAAGGAGGGGCAGGGCTCCCTCCTAGGACACACAAGTACCTCTCCTCAAACCCTAGCTTGGCGCCTACCACCATAGCTGCCGCCGCCCCCTAGGGTTTTTGCCCTAGCCGCCGACTTGGGGTGCCCCAAACCCTAGCCGCCGGCTCTAGCCTCTCCTCCTTGGTGTGCCTAAAACCTAGATCGCCGAGGAGCTCTCTCATACTCCACCATACTCGCTCTGGCTTAAGGCGAAGCCCTGCGAGATCTCTCCTCTACTTTCGGTACCACGCCGTTGTGCTGCCAGAATCGCGAGGAGAGTGCTACAACCTCCATTGCTTTGGAACAAGGAGAGGAAGGTCTTCGTCAATCACCGACGTGACCGACTGCGGGAGCGCTGCCGGAACGCAGCGCCGGAAGGATCGTCTACGCGATCTTGAGATCGGGAAGAGTACGACTACATCACCCACGAGAATCCGCTCTCGTTAAACACTTTGGAATCTTCGAGGGTAAGTTATTCCATCAAATCGTTGCTACAATCTAGTAGATAGATCTTGGCTTGTTTGTTTGTATGCGGTAGAAATTTTTTGTTTTCCATCCTACGAAACCCTACAAGGCGACCATGAGGGAAAACCAGGCGAAACAGGCGGCGGCGACGAGGTCGGCAATGATGGCGGCACTGTATCCCCCACTGGGGAAGCCAGGCAAGCGTCGGCTCGCCGTACGGATTCTCGCTGATATCTCCGAACGGCTTCCAGGAGAGCTAGGCGATTGCTCGGCAGAGATACTCCTCGTCCCCCGAGTTCGACGACGGCTTCAAACCGGACATGGTATTCCCCTGCCCGGCGCCGCGCCCTCCTTCGGCCTTCAACATCGACATCAACATCCCTACTCCACCTCTCCGATGTACGCATGCCCCGCGTTCCGCCGTGGCCCACTGCCTTTCGGCGGAAGCTCGACGCAAGAAACCTACGGCGAGGACGATGCGTGCAACATGTTCACCTAAATGCCGGTCGGGCCGACCGGCATGTCGGCCAAGACATACATGGAGGACATGATCGCCCAAGTCTCGGCCTCCAACCCCTCCTTCTTCATGGAAGAACAGTCCCGGGCCGATGCCGAACACGACATCGAGTCTCAGGATTTCGCCGATCTCGATGCTGAGGAGATGCAGGCCGAGTCGACGCAGGCAGAGTACACCGAAGGTGATGTCGTACTTCTGGCGAAGGGAAAGAAGGGGAAGAAGAAGGCGGGCACTTCGGCATCGGAGGCGCGGATCAAGTGGACCGTGCCCGAGGACACCTGTCTCGCCGAAGCCTAGAAAATGGTGAGCATGGATCCCATCACCGGTGCCAACCAGAATTCCGACAACTATTGGAGGCTCATGAAGCTAGCGTTCGACAAGCGTAGCATTTGCGACCCAAAGTATAGCAAAATTCACATGGAGCGAGGGGAGAATGTTGGAATTATGCCCTAGAGGCAATAATAAAGATGTTATTGTGATAATTCTTGTTCATGATAAAGTTTATATTCCATGCTAGAATTGTATTAAGCGGAAACTTTGATACTTGTGTGGTTTATGAACAACACCGTGTCCCTAGTACGCCTCTATGGACTAGCGCATTGATTAATGATGGTTAAGGATTCCTAACCATAGACATGAGTTGAAGATTAATAATGAGATCATGTCATTGGGAGAATGATATGATGGACAGACCCAAATCAAGCAGAGCAATTAGATCGTGTCATCGTGTTCATCTTTGCGAAGCTTTTTCTATGTCAAATATTGTATTCCTTAGACCATGAGATAATGCAACTCCCTGGTATCGGAAGAAAGCTTTGAGGTCATCAAACGTCATCCTATGAGAGGGTGATCATAAAGGTATCTTTTAGGTGATCGGAAAGTACTTGTTGGGTTGTATGTATCGAGATGGGATTTGTCCCTCCCGAGTCGGAGAGATATACTTCGGGCCCACTCGATAATCGATATCAACACCGCTTGCAAGCACGTGGTTAAGGAGTTAATCACAAAGTGATATCGGAATACGGAACGAGTAAAGTACTTGCTGTGAACGAGATTGAACTAGGTATGCTGATACCAACGATCGAATCTCGGGCAAGTAAAATATCGCGTGACGAAGGGAATATATATATGGGATTAATTGAATCCTAGCATCGTGGTTCATCTGATATGATCATCGATGAATATGTGGGAGTCAATATGGGTTTCCAGATCCCGCTGTTGATTATTGATAAAAGATCATGTCTGCATATTCTCGAACCCGTCGGGTCACACACTTAACGTGTCTCGACGCTAGGATATAATGGATAATTGGTTTGTGAGTTTTTGTTTGGAGTCTCGGATGAGATCCAGGACATCATGAGAGGTTCCGGAATGGTCCAGAGAATAAGATTCATACAAAGGAAAGCAGTTTTTGGATTTCGGAATCGTTTCGGAGTATTCGGTATTGTACCGGAAGGTTCTAGAAGCTTCCAAAGTGGGACAAACGCGGCCCCACTTGTCGGAGGGGTGTGTGGGCCTACGAGGGAGTGCCCTGGCCGCTTTGGGCCAGGGGCACAAGGCCCCATAGGCCCAGCCGACCAAAACTCTAGGGGAAACCCTAGGAAACCTTCTAGAAGGGGGGGAAGACTTGCCCCCCACTCCACCCTTGGGGCCGCTGCCCTAGGGCTTGGAGGAGGGTGCAGGGGGCGCACCCTCCCCTCACCCGAAAACCCTAGCCGCCAACTGCTGCCCTTCCTCCCTCTCTCTCTCCCGACTGCGCGTAGGCGAAGCCCTGCCGCAGAAACTCTCCACCATTGCACCACGCCATCGTGTTGTAGATCCAATCTATCTCTCCACCCCACTTGCTGGGCCAAGGAAGGAGGAGACGTCGCGGCGTCGTACGTGTGCATCTCTCGGAGGCGTCGCCACTTGAGGCGTAGGATCGGATCGCGATGAGGAGACGGCTAGTACAACTACATCAACCACGTTCTGTTGAACGTTTCCGCTGTGCGATTTCTTCAAGGTATGAAGATCTCATCTATCCCTCTCGTTGATTGCATCTCCTAGATTAGATCTTGGCTTTCCCGTTCGCATCTGTAGAAATTTTTGATTTACTATGCTACGAATCCCATCAGAGAAGGTTATTACCAACCATTGGGCGATCATCCAGCATGCATGCAGCAAGTGGCACAGCTACGTGGAAGAGGTGGAACGCTCACAATCCAGTAGGGAAAACATGGACAACAAGGTATTCGCGAACACTAGCCGTAGTTATGACATGCTCAAGCAAAACTTGACACACTTTGCCTTCCATTTTGCGGCTTCGTCGTGCACTCGCTTTGTATCAAGAGGACATGAAGGCGGAGTTCAAGTTCCACCATGTATTACAGGAGATCGAGAACTGCGAAAAATGGCAGGACACTCTCCTGAGACTCTCCAAGACCAAGGATGACGTGTACAACCCGGAGGCTCTCCAAGATCATATGAAGGCGAAGATGCTCAAAGCCACCGGACCTCCCGCCGAGCGTCTCCCGGCTTCAATCGAGAAATACATCACCGACACGAGGGCGCATGCCGAGAAGAGCGACAAGAGGTGGAAGCGGTTGATCGAGACCCAAGGGCAAAAGGTGGCCCTGCTCAAGGCCAACTACGCCGCCAAGAAGAGGAACACAGATCTCAAGTTCCTGATGGGTGGCGAGGACACGTCGACGATGAGTTCGTCAGTCAAGGCCTGGTATATGGCGCAATGCCAGGCCATTCTCCAGGGAGAGATCACGCCTGCCGCTGCACTGAACGCCCCTTCCGCTTCCACCTCCTACAACCAGTCGGCGTCTGTCGGCGAGACACCTGACCCCTCTGCATCGACCACGCCGTAGGATCCTATCCCCATTAACGACTGAGAGATGGCCGAGCCTTTTTACTCTGTTCTGTAATAATCTGTCACCGAACTTGTGGGCGTTAATTCTGTCGAACACCTTTTGGCCGAGCTCTCGCCGGCGGGAACGATAAAAATTCGAATATGTCGCCTTTTCTATTCGCCTAGGAACTCGGCCTGAAAATGCGAGTGGGAAACTCGGCGTTCCCAGGCCGAAAACGAGTTTCGTCCAGCCAAAAAAAGGTCCGGATTTCGGCCTGGGTACGCCCAACGAGTGGAGATGCTCTTAGTATTGAACAATTTGTCATGTAATTTCTCTACTATTTTGATATGATGTTGTTATGGAATTTTTTAATTCATGAATATTTCTATTTATATTAAACAGGTTGTCAATCTCGATATATACTTCCATATTAAACAATCTTTTAGCCTTTAGGTTTTGCATTGGATTTTTTTGGCTTTGAATACCCATTGCGAATAGTTTGTGCCCTCCCATGGCTCAACTGGTTGCAGATTTTCAAAGAAGGCTAAGAACACAAATGAAAGAAGTGATAAGAAAAGAAATATTTTACCTCTTAGATGCGGGTATTATTTATCATGTGGCAAAAAATAACTTCTGGTGAACCACCGAAACTTCCAGTGAAGTGGAAACATGATTTACTTCAAGGAAACTAGCCTTCGGCGGATGTAGGGTGGAAGTTGGCCGGTACTCCCATCCATGAGAAAAACAATGGACAACATGGTATGAAAACTTTGATAACTTTTGCATCGGACTCCAATTTTGATGATATTAGACTCGTTAAAATCACAATGACGAGATATACAACTTCATGCATAGAAACATCATAGTCCAACATAGAAGGATAAAAACAAAATGTAGGAAGTTATCTCTCTAGAAGCGACAAATTAGTAAAACCTACAAAACCCAAAACGCAAGAAGTTGGGCTTGGAGAATCCTATTGGGATGAAACCAATTTTGTTGAAAATATAAAACCGAATAGAATCCAACAAAAGTGGAAATATTGGATATCACCAAAGAAGAAAATATCATGTACTAAGAGGTGATACACCTCCCAAGGCGAGGAGCCTGTAAAATCACCATCAACATAAAAAAGCGCAACAAGGTATCCATAAGAAATCTATTTTTGATGAACTAGAGATTGTTATGAAGATGTCCACAAGATCTAGAAGCTCACATCGAACGAGAACGCCCAAGATGACTTTTATATTTTGAGGCTCTTGTATTTGGTATTTAATTATGTGTTTGTGCCACTAGTACAAACTTGTTACTTAGAGACTATGCTTAGAGCCGGTTTACCCCAACTATGAAAAAATATGCCTCTGTTTGTACCCTGCAGCCTGTTTGTTACAATATGACCATCTCGAATGGTCTTGGAAGCGGTTATTTACAATAGCAGACTCAAAAAATGGACTTATGGGAGTCGAATAATAAAACACAAACGCCTCAGTATGTAACCATAGACGGTTTTAAAAATCAATCGTCTCTAATACTTAGAGTGGTGAGCCGGCTATTATTACAAGCCACCTCAATTTTGTTGCATGACACGTGCAGTTATGGCACCCGGTCACGGGCAGCCCCCACGAGTGCATCTCAGACGGATGGTAATAAGAACCGCCTCTAAGAGTGGTCAGGGGAAGCAGTTAGGGTTTTGCGTCGCCTCCTAGATCTACACTCCGGGCAAACTGAATATGCACACGCACTCAACGACCAGTTCCAGAGGCAGAGTATGGACGAACTCCCGCCTGCAAGTTCTCCTTCCTCTCTACTCTTCTTTTTATTTGATTAATTTCTTTTACTAGATTTAGTCTAACAATACGCAGGCGGTTGTTCATACACAGAGCTCGAGTTGTGCAGATTATTCAGACGGTTCTCCAGATTTGTACAAATGAGATTTTCTTACTCTGTTATTTTTCACTTTGTACTATACAAAATAGGGTTTTCAGTTCGTTCTAAATCTTTTCTTTTTTCATTGCATAGAACCAAGCTGCGGTGATGGAAATCTGTCCTGTATGCAGCTAACCAAGGCATAATTATGGTTGTTCCAACAGGACTTCAGATTCCTTCACCATCATCCTAAACCAGCCTACCTTTCGGAAAGTCGTGGTCAGTAATTTTAGCCTTAATCTATCTACAAAGTCCTTCACTATTAGTTAATTAGCATGCCTACGTATGAACTAATATTATTGTACCGATGCTTGGTAGTTAGCTAGGAATTTGAGTTTTTGTTGTTTGAGGAATTAGAAACATCAGTGAGCATATCCTAAAAACTTTCCTTCATATTTTAGGAGTGATAAACCATAAATGCATCTCTGTTTCCTTCAGAATTTGTTAGAGAAATATCAATCAATTGTTTTCTGTTTCTGCCATATATGCATCTCTATTTGGATCTAATATAAGCCACACATGAGTACATACTTTTATGTTTTTTATATACGTTTGTAGTGAATATTCCTAATGTTATATGTATCATTGTACCATGTGTGTATATGTTACAAATGCATTTTGTTTTTCCTACTGTTATATATATTTCATTAGTAGTTTTCTAATTATTTTAGGAGTATTATTTTCTTAGTTAGTAGAAAATTCTTGCTACTGTTATATGTATGATCAACATCACATATTTATTTGGTTTTTTCTCTTAGACTGTTTCATATGATCAACTCAACCAGTATGCTCATAAGTGGTTACCGGATTTGGCTGGAGGGCGTAGGTTTGAGCTTTTCATACAAAAAAGGAAGATGCTACATTCATAAGAGGGTCATTCTGGTTATCTTTCTTCAGGACACACAGTGTTGCTATCCATGATATGGTGACCTTTAGCTTAATCACAGAAGATGATGATGAAGAAGACGAAAAAGATGAATGAGATGAAGAGGAAGGATATGATCAGTCTATATTTAGTATGGAAGTACATGACCCTAATGGTGACATCAAGGGATACTAGACTATTTATGGTTTGTGTTTTTTTCCATCAAATGTATGTACATTTGAATTTTCCATTTGTGGATCCCTACATTATTTCTCTTTTTAATTGTAATTGAATTTTACAGGATTTAGGGTGCCATTTGTGGATCCCATCCTTAGAGGTGTTTTCTACAGGAGTGTTTTCACACATATGTATGCCATTATTGTGGAAGACATGTATGCCATTACATTTGAGATGCTAAAAGATGTAAGCAGAATATGTCGGCTTTATGATGAGGATGATTTTTTTCCATCTTTTTTACATGCAATACTATGTTATTAGTCTGAGTGCACTTAATCTAGCTAACAACATCTTTGTGAGTTATTGTATCTAATAAGGACATGGTTTCAATTTTACTCGTGTGTTTATAATTTGCTAGCATGTTTTCATTATTTCATAATTTTAGGTCATACCATCAAGCTTTGCACTTGGTTACAACATCCCAAAGAATGGCACAACTTTGTTTCATGGTTATGGCATGGACAACACAGTTACTCACGAGTACACTATCTTGCGTGGCAGATTGAACCAAATAGTGTTCTCCAATGGTTGGAACCTTTGTTGTAACATGAACCAACCTCAAGGTGGTTCACTAGTTTCTGTGAGGGTGGAAATGAGGGAACACTGCATTGGCTTGTTCGTGACGAAAATTCGCTGAACCCTCCAAGGAAGAATCTGAATCATTATTTTGTTTAGTTAGACCAAACGTAGGAACTATGTTAGAAATATCGTGAACAACTATGTTTAAAGTATTCGGTGTTGTGAACAACTATGTTTGAAGTATTCGTGTTGTGAACAACTATGTTTGTAATATATTCACCTCCCTTGCCTTTTGGTCCTTAATATAATTCGCAAGTTTCAGTATTAACAAAATCTGGAGGGTCCGAATATATCCGGAGTTCCGACTACACGTAATTCATGCAAAATAATTTAAATTGGTGAAAAATAGTTTAAATTGGTGATAAATTCATATTTGTATAACCAAATAGTCTCACAATCTGATTAAACATTAGAATTAGTCGATTTCTAGACACTTGCATTTATTGCTATGCAGCAAGTGCATGAACACTAGGAGATGTCATACCTTTAAGGATAAGATCCATGGTTTTTACTACACCATATATTTTCTTCAATGCATATGAACCTAATTCAGTCTTAGGACTTAATTTAACAATAGTACGCATGTATAACCACCTTCGTTTGCCTTTTCATCCTCAATAATTCTCAAATATTAAGATCACTAAAATCCGGAGGGTCCGAACACATGCGAAGAACCCGAATAATTTGTTACGGTAGAGACAGTTATTTTTATGGGTCGCCTCCTACAGAATCCACCCTTCCATTTAATATCGAGAAATCCCCCATAGGACGGCTTCCTCTCTTCCAGATGCAGCGCTCCCCCTCCCCCCTCGCCGCCCCTAAATCTAGAACGAGGCCGCCACCACGCATCACCTCCGACTGGATCGACGACGCCCGCCTTGATGACGTCGACCCCCCCCCCCCCCCTGTGAAAAGATATATGGCAACGTGCCATCTTTGCAAGACTCACTGTAAGAAAAGAATCTTGTCAACTAGCTCACTGTTCAGTGTTCATCTCGTACCTGGTTATTTTGAGAAATCAGTGGTATATTCTCCGACACTCGTAGAATTTAAATTCATCTCATAATTGTCAGCATATTAAAATGGTTAATTTATAGTGTGATTTTGGTGCACAGACTATCCCATGCAATGCAATGGCACATTTCAATGAGCTCACATGAGATACGGTGCAATTTTAAGCTTGTGGGTGAACATACACGGTTGAAGTGTGAAAATGGCCATCTAGGAATCGATTGGGAGGTGAAGGGTGGCGTCGGTTCATTGCTGATAACCATCTCACCAGAGTGGTCAGTTGGTGTGATTTTCCTTGAAAGGAGATAGACCAAAGATAACTGTGATCTATCTAAACAATGGTGGCGAAAAGGAAAAAGATGAGGAACCGCCTGTAGACCAGTTATCACCAATTATCTCCCAGAGATGTAAACTTACCGACGGTGAGAAATATCACCTCCAACGAATCATCCCTCCAACTAATTCTATCATTTGGGTGCCATTTGTCACCCGCTTGACGAAGACGAATGTCGAGAGGTGCCTTATGGTAAGTCTATCATGTCAACAAAGCCATACATATCGATCTACTTGTGATAATGGTCGCATGTAACATCGAGTCATCTTACCTTTACATCATAGAAATTACCTAAGGACATGGTTTGTCATCTTCATATCCCCGAAGATGGCTTGGTTGGTGTACGCATTGGAGCACGAGGTGGCACCAGCTGACGAGGTTTGATCTCGTCAATTCCCATTGTTATGAGCTTGGGTTTTGGAGAAGATGGGGATGCTGGAGATCGTGGGACGGTTAATAGACAAGCAACATGATGACACGAGATTTACCCAGGTTCAGGCCCCCGGAGGGAAAACCCTACTCCTGCTTGTCTGCTCTTGATTACGGCGGAACCGAAAATTACAGGGTGCGCAGATGCAATCTGGCATGGAGCTGTGTATGCGGTGAGAAGTTTTCCTACTCGTCGTGCCCTCCTAGCCTTTATATAGAGATAGGCAGGTCTCGGGCACAGATCGAGTCGGTTACAAGTTAGGGTTTGCCCATTTGAATATTCTATCTATTCTAGTCTTGTTCTCCAAGATTCCGAAGACGCCATGGGCTTGGGCCACCCGAAAATCTCCACATGCCGCGTATATTCTTGTGGGCCTTCCTTGGGCTGGACCAGGTATGCTAATATTGTGTACCCGCAGGGTATAACCATGTCACCAGCACCTTCGAGTAGAAGACAGATTGTGATGGCCACATCTCCTTCACTACTGACGTTGGACTAGCTTCCTCCAATTCGAGCGTCTCCAGATTGGACAAGCCGTACTCATCACTGCGAGGTTGACCACCATGCGCAGGGACCTGCATATGATGTTCGTCATCGACATCATCAATGATTTGGCATCCCTACCAGACTCGGACTCGTAGGAGTGATACTCGGAGGAGTACGTCGTGTGAGCTTAATAATATTGTTTGCTATATTATTGTCTGGACCACAACTTTGTCAATAGCTAGCTAGTTTCATATCTATGTTTTGGACATAATTTATCTTATTTAGCCATTTAACGTTGTATGATAAGTGCTCTAGGCTGCCGATCTTATCTTCCAAATATTTTGATCTTAATGGGTCTCTTCTCTCCCTTAATTACTTCCTTTGTGTGAAATTTGAATTAGTCCTTTTAAAATTTGAGACAATTGTAATTTCTAGCTGCCTGAGGGGAGTACTTGGCGGCAAAATATGAAATTCGGATGTTGTTAGAGACATTTCTGTTCACAACCGTCTGAGGTTAGTATGCCGGCAAGATCTAAAAATATTTGGAAAAATATTTCAGATCTATGCCACATTTTTCGTTCTCCACCCGCTGAGGTTAGTACTTGAACCCCACTGTCCACCACCGCCGCTGTCGGCGCCCTCCACCATTGCCGCCTCCGGTCCACTGCAATGCAGACACTCTCCCTCGCCTCCGAGGACCCCTTCGTCGTCTAGGAAGGTATGCGTGAAAACCAAACCCCAAAACCCTAACATGGAGATTTAAAAATTTTGGCATGGAATTTGTCATTTTGCTTGTCGAATTTAGGGTTCAGGGTTTCCGAGCTCAAGAGACACAACGGTGGCGTCGGGAGAGCCGCTCCCAGCAACTATCCCGCCTCTTTTTCCTGTGTATACATCTCAAAATCTGCAATTCTTTATTGATTCCTCATTGTTTATTTCCCTTCTAGCAATATGGATTTAATTGTCACTTCATTAGTCTGCTTGCATCTTGTTTATTCGATGGATTTCAATTTTTTTTGGATGTGTATGCTTTTTATTAATGTACAATAACAAGAACCGAGTTTCTGTTTTCAATCTATTTAACAGATGGGAACCTACAGTGATCTTGCAATAGTGCTCTGTACCGATGACAATGTTTCCATTCGCTCTAGCAGTTTTGAATTCCAGTCATCAGGAGAGCCCACTAAGAGGCTTCAGCTTAGAGGTATCAAATAACATCAAAATTTCAGTCATCCGTTTTATATTTGTATGTGTTTAGACTATAGACACAAGAATATTCCACCGCATTGAAATTTATATGTGTTATTGCATCAGGGCCTCAACACAATGGGAACACTGATTTTGATAGGAAGAGCCTTTTTAGAAATGACATGTATCCAAAATAAGATCATGTAGACTTAATTTTAGACCGGTGTGAACCCTAATTTCCACCAAAAATTAAGTACTACATCTACAAGTTGCCCTATTCATCTGTCGTGCAAAAGAAGTGCAAGCTGGTAAGATGATATATTCTTGAACACGTGATCAACAATGCTACCCTGTGATATTTAAATACTTCTAGTAATGAAACGCTAATTCTTCAACTATTTGTATTTGCGTAGACTTTTGGAGATGAGTTGACAAGAAAATATCTAAAAAACCTCCTTGATGAACCAATTGATGTCCATGTTTGGAAAATGAAAAGCAAGAAGCGAAAGATGGTTACGATGAAGATGCGAGCTGATGGGTCAAATACAATCTTGATGACTGGATGGGAGAAGGTTGTGAGAAGCTTCAACTTAAAGAAGGATATCATTGTCCTGTTTAGTTTGATGAAATAGATAAGATAAATACTAACTATCAGGTCCGATTGGAAACAAATAGTCGGACATCCCAAACATCGTCGATCTCGTCTACAATCGGACGGGCTGGTTTTGCATCTCCTCCCCATAATTACGCATGCATGTTGTTTCTGCTCATCTCTCCTTGTAACGCCTCCTCTAATTGAGCGAACACAACACGGCTCCCGTACCTCTCCCACGTCAAATCGATCTGCTTCCTTCGCCGCCCCTCGCCGCACTACTCTCCTCCTGTATCTCGCCACGGGCGTACGATGCGGCAGGGATTCGTCGTGTCGACACTAGATCTCCCACAGAAGACAACCGTCGGGTTGAATCCAACCATGTCGACGACCGGGGCTGGAACCTTACGAGCTCCGACACATCTAGCGATTTCAGGTCAGTGTATACCACATATAGGCGACAACACCGATGATGGCCACGCGGCAATGCGGCCGCGAGTGTGCAACAAGACCCAGCTTCTAATCGCGACCCGGCCTTCTCCTTGGCAGTGCCTTCCCACCCCGCTCCACTTGCTAGCTCCTTGTGGCTCCACGCCTCCCTCTTCGCCGATATGTATTTTCTTGATCGGTTTGGTGGTGCTAATAGGGAAGAAACACACTTTCATGAACGTCATGTATGTCTAATAACTGTAATAACCCTAATATTTCTGGTTGTTGGTTTTCCCGATGATAGCATGTGTAAGGTATTACGGGTACTATTCCTCACCATGGTTTGATGCTTTCCTGAGGGCTGATGACTATAAGGTAACCAGTTAGGCTAACCTTTATCTCAAGGTTTGAGCAATGAGTTTTTTTACTCTGTTGGGTATTTGTTCTCAAAGGGAAATTCATTAAGCTGGTGATATAAAATGTTCTGCTATATACTGATCTCCACCGTCACCCAAACTACTAAAATTTACTGACCATGGGTCCCCAAGGGGCGTTTAGCTGACGGCTCATGTAGGTTTTTATTTTTCTGATGGTAGTACGTAAGTATTACCATGTTCTGTTTGCATTGGTTGTACTGGTGTGAATGCTAGTTTCTGGCCAAAGCCATTTCCTGAAACAGTTCAAGGGCACCGCGGCGGTGGACGCTTTTCAGGTACGTACGTTGGTCCTATAGATCGTCCACAAATAGTAGGAAGCAAGTAGAGCTGCCACGTTGCCATGGTACCTCACATGCTGGCCATCCCCAAAGCAACCAGAAACCATGTCCTGGCGTCTCGAACCCCATGGCTGCTGAATTCGGTGCCCGATCGGTCGATACGATGAGAAAGCAAAAGACACCCAGCGTATCTCCGTGCGATCCTGTGCAAATCGCTCACGTGGCCTCGGCGCGGCGCGGCGCTTTAACGATTTCCGGTCCTCGTTTTTTTTTTTTTTTTTTGCCGTTAGGTACTGCCTAGGCTATCGGCCTAAACTTCTGGGCATTAAACTGCTAGTACTACTAAAGCTAGGCCACCGTGGATACGCGGTACTTATCTGAACACGTACCGTCGATATCTGCCGCTACAGTATGCACTTTCATGTTTTTATATCGACGAACGAAGATCTCTGGGCAGCAAGCACGTACTTTGGTAAATGCGGGGTGCAGCTAGAAAGTGTGGTTTTATATGGTGCACTTTAGGCGGGGTGTAGCAGTAGTAGCGTTGATTGGAAATTTGGAACGCCTGGTGCTAAAGGTTGGCTCGTCCTCTGCCGGTGTAGATCCTCGAAAGCCGGTCAAGATACGGAAGGGGATCGTCTTTCTTTTCCTTCGGAGTTGATCTCCAAAGCTTCCACGGATTGGCTGCGCTTCTGCTTCTTCTTCTTCTTCTTCTTCTTCTTCTTCTTCTTCTTCTTCTTCTTCTTCTTCTTCTTCTTCCAGCTAGCCACCTAGCCTAAAAGAAGTCCCGCTCCAAAGTTCACCACCGCACATGGCGCGCAGGATGGATGAAATGAAATGGGGATAGCGGCTTTCTTCCTCGTTGAATTGCTTTCGGAATTCGGATCATCAAAGGGATGGCAGTGGCAGAGCGAGATCGCTTAGCAGAACAGAGCAGGCGACTACTCTCTGCTTCCTGGTCTCCACATTCATCTCCTGTCTTTTATTTAAAGTTTATTAAGTAGGGTGTGCTACTGCCTACGGTAGGAGCGAGCGAGAGTTCGCTCAGCTGGCGAGTGCCGCCCTAACTGAAACCCGATCTTTGGGCGGCCATGCGATCCGAGTAATCTGACAGCCGGTCGATCGAGCCTGGCAGTGCCAGACAGACGAAGGAAGGATGGGAACGTGCGTGAGTCGTGACGCGCGCCCGCCCCCGGATTAGTTTATTCTTGGGCGGCCCCCATCACGCGCGCGGTCGTGCTCTGTTCACGCGACAGCATGTACTCCTACCTCTCTCTCCTATCCTCCTCGGTCTCCTCCCTTTCTCGCTTTGTCTAACCCACATTCCATTTCTCCCCTTGCATTGGCGCTGTCTCCCTCCTATAAATACCTCCTCCTCGCCACGCAACAACGCATCACCCAGACAGACCTCCTCTCGTTTCCTTCCTCCCCTCCCCTCCCCTCCCCTTCTTCTTCTCCCAGCACTACGTAGCGGCTACTCGATCGATATCCGGAAAGGGATTATCCACAAACAAAAACAGAGGGCTCGTTATTATCCGTTGGGACCTAGTGGCAATGGCGCGGTGCTTGGTGTTCATGGTGTTCCAGATCTACTGCCTCATCTCCACCGTCGGCCTGCCGCTTCCCTTGGACCCCGCGGAGCTGCTGCAGCTGCGCGGCGACGTCGGCGGCGGCAGGCTCAGCGTCGACCCGGCCGACCTCCGGGAGGCGTCGGCCGACTTCGGGGGCTTCACCCGCGCCGAGCCGCTGGCCGTGTACCACCCGCGCGGCGCGGGGGACGTGGCCGCGCTCGTCCGCGCGGCCTACTCCCGCGGCGGCGGCGGCGGCCTCCGCGTCTCCGCGCGGGGCCACGGGCATTCCATCAGCGGGCAGGCGCAGGTGCCCGGCGGGGTGGTCGTCGACATGAGCCACGGCTGGCGCGCCGACCAAGACAGGACGAAACACGCGCGGGCATTGCCGGTGTACTCGCCGGCGCTGGGCGGGCACTACGTGGACGTGTGGGGCGGCGAGCTCTGGATCGACGTGCTCAACTGGACGCTGGCGCACGGCGGCCTGGCGCCGCGCTCATGGACCGACTACCTCTACCTCTCCGTCGGCGGAACCCTCTCCAACGCGGGCATCAGCGGCCAGGCCTTCCACCACGGGCCACAGATCAGCAATGTCTACGAGCTCGACATCGTCACAGGGAAGGGAGAGACGGTGACCTGCTCTGCGACGACGAACACGGACCTCTTCTTCGGCGCGCTGGGCGGGCTGGGCCAGTTCGGGATCATCACGCGCGCTCGCATCGCACTCGAGCCTGCTCCCCGCAAGGTAGCACTCCCATCCCCATGCCCCCTCCATGCATCTACCTTACTCACACGCAGACTACGCACATATTAATTCATCCCATTTTTTTATCCCATGACACCCCTTTGTTTAATTATCCGGACGGAAGCTGCTTTATCCATTCCAGCTGCCGCGCGCTGAGCTCGCTCTGCCGCTGAGGATCGACCGAGTATCTCGTGCGCCTTTCCCTCCCTCCCTCCCTCCCTCATTCCCGCGTGGGCGTGGACGCGCGCGATATCCATCTTGTCACACCGCCCTCGCTCGCTCGCTCGCTGTCCAATGGGGAACTAAACACTAGCCGCCGTGCAAGTGGCAGGCGCCCCGCCCCGCGCGGCCTCCGCGACCTCCATTGTTAGGTACGCGCGAAATTACCACACGTACGTCGACCAACCGATCCGGATAAAGATGCCGATAAGACCAAAACGTGTTTGCTAATTATAGCCGCGCGCCATCGGGCTGTACGACACGTATGCTGGTAATCTGCTTTTTCCTTAATTTTGCATCAAGCAGTTTTAGAGCTAGTTTAGTACTACTAGCAGTCTTATCGCTGGTGGTGTACTAGTATTAGCGATTAGTAGCAAAGTCCACCCCACGAAAAGTCTCCACAAAAATTAATAAGTGTTAGTACAGTTTATGCGTCTGGTCAGGCGGTGGTCCAGCCGCCCAGGTGGTTGGGATCGATCGATCCATCCATGGATTTGGATGGACCAACTTGTGTGTCTTGCTGACCAATTTGGTCTTGTGTATTGTAGTACAAGTGCAGTACGTACTACTACTGTTTTGTTTAGCTCGCGCGATCTCTCGCAAGATCTTATATGGATTCTCCTCCGTGCAGCTTAATAAGCTGACCGACTAATCCACGCCTAATTTGTCATCAGCAGCACGACATCTGAACTAACGATTTAACTATGATCACTGCAGGTTCGCTGGATCCGGGCGCTCTACTCCAACTTCACCGAGTTCACGGCGGACCAGGAGCGGCTCATCTCCCAGCACGGCGGCCGCCGGTTCGACTACGTGGAAGGCTTCGTGGTCGCCGCCGAGGGCCTCATCAACAACTGGAGGTCCTCCTTCTTCTCGCCGCAGAACCCCGTCAAGCTCAGCTCGCTCAAGCAGCACACCGGCGTGCTCTACTGCCTCGAGGTCACCAAGAATTATGACGAATCCACGGCCGCCACCGTTGATCAGGTCTGCCGCCTTTCCCTGTCGACCCAATAATACTAGCTGTCTCCTGACCTGACCGCCCCATTTGTTTATGACGGTATTTCTTAATTCATACTCATCAGGGGCCCTAAAGCCAATCATTGGCTATATATATATGTGTGTGTGTGTGTGTGTGTTTTCATTTAGTTATGGGCGGTTTAGTCCCTAATTTATAATTAAGGCCACCCCTGTTGATTAGTAATGGAGTAGTATAAAATGACACCCACATGCAGGGCACACTGGATGTGTGTAGATCCTGCCATACGTAATACTAGATCCTGCAATTCCGTTTGCGAAGCACGCACTACTTTTGTTTAATAAATCAACCACCGGGCTTGATAATAATTTTATAGTAGCGCCATTGTTGAATTTGATGCCAGGTCTAACAAACAAATAAAACGTCCCTAAATTTGCAGGAGGTGGACGCGCTGCTGGGCGACCTGAACTTCCTGCCGGGCACGGTGTTCACGACCGACCTGCCGTACGTGGACTTCCTGGACCGCGTGCACAAGGCGGAGCTGAAGCTTCGCGGCAAGGGCATGTGGGAGGTGCCTCACCCGTGGCTGAACCTGTTCGTGCCGGCGTCCCGCATCGCCGACTTCGACCGCGCCGTCTTCCACGGCATCCTCGGCAGCCGCACCTCCGGCGGGCCCATCCTCATCTACCCCATGAACAAGCACAAGTGAGTCAGCGCAGCCTTCCTATAAACTGTTTAAGTCAACCAAGCTAGCAGGAGTACTATTTGTAACCACAAGAAGTAGGTTGACCAGCTCGACGCACGACCACGGCTCACCGCCGTCCTCCATATGCGGGGCGGCCCATCACCGCCCACGGATCCATGCGCGTATATATGATCCACCTTGCACATGACACGCGCACGCACGCGAGCCTGTCACGTTCCAGGGCGGGCGGGCGGGCGGGCGCCGTCCTCCCGAACCGATCTCACATGCGACACCACACTGCGCAGGTGGTGGGTGTCGCCATGATTGGTGCCACACGGGAAGCACTAGATTATACTCTCTCTGTCCCAAAATAGATGTCTTGGATTTGTCAAAATTTAAATGAATCTAGACACTATTTAGTATATAGGTTCATCCAAATTTTGACAAATCTAAGACATCTATTTTGGGACGGAGGGAGTAGTATTAATCAAATACTACTAGCAGGTCGTTGCTTAATTAGTTTCCCGATCTCCATCACCGTCGCCGGGATCCGGTGACCGGTGAATGGCCGCAGACATATCGCGCACTGGGGTGACAGGCTCCGCTCTGAATTTCCCAGCGTTTTCTAATCCAGCTAGTGGCATGATGACATTGCCAGTGATTAACCGGACACCGGCTCCCCGGCCTGCGCCGACCAGTTATTCTAATCCTTTTTTTTTCCCACGGCATCACGCCACGACGGGCGCGCGGCACAGTCAGAAAACTGGCTTTGGCTCCCGCCTTTCGCCGTCAGCGGCCTGAATGCCAGATGCGTTGTCGCTTTCCACAAGCTTAGCGCAAAAGGACACACGCACCAGAATCGGCTGAAGCGGCGCGCAATCTATTCAAAACCGAACAAACTCCTGCTGCTTTTCCTAACTCTCCTCCAACTAACCTTTGGATGATCCGCTACAGATCGGCTGTAACTAAATTCTGATTTGTATCGTGCAGGTGGGACCCTAGGAGCTCGGTGGTGACGCCCGACGAGGAGGTGTTCTACCTGGTGGCGTTCCTGCGGTCGGCGCTGCCGGGCGGGGCGCAGAGCCTGGAGGAGCTGGCGCGGCAGAACCGCCAGATCCTCGAATTCTGCGCCCAGGCCGGGATCGGGGCCAAGCAGTACCTGCCCAACCACAAGTCCCAGCCCGACTGGGAGGCCCATTTCGGCCCGGCCAGGTGGGCGAGGTTCGCGGGTCTCAAGGCCGAGTACGACCCCAGGGCCATGCTCGCCACCGGGCAAGGGATCTTCCGGTCGCCGGCTGCCGACTCGGCCCCGCCGCTACTGTTGTCCGATTCTTGATCCAGAACGAGTAGCTATATGTTGTAGCTAGCTAGCTAGGATGATGAGGAAGATTAATTAGTTGATTAGTTTGACGATATGTAGATATATTAGCTACTTCTACTTAGCGGGCTCACCCGATCCGAGATCTGGTTGGTTTTGTACAGAGGAATGCGTTCGTCGTGTTCAACATTCATGCAATTACTACTACTACTAGCTCATATACGGAGGCAGAATGCTTCGTCGTGTTCAAATCTAATTAATCCGTACTTAGTACTTCTTGTTAACGTTGTTTGTGCTACACCGCTGGCCGTACACGCAGATAAGTTGTACTACTACTAGACAACTCGGGGTGGTCCGATAGAAGTTCTTTTGCGATAGAAGCTCATTCATCATGCAGGTGGCCACGGAGACCCTATAGCTCGGGTGGTCCACGAGAGACCTCGATGGCCCACTCCTAATTAGCAGCAGTTTAAATGGGCGACGCTTTTACGTGTCCCCCATTGGTGGGGAATGTATATAATGGGAAGCTGACACATAAATGGCCAAAACCACGCAAGAAGGACGACTTGGGCGGCAGCGGGACACGCACGCACGCGGCCAGGTTCATCCTTCGCCACGCCGGCCGGCCGGCCGGTGGTCCTAGCTCGTCTGGAGAGCAGCAAATGTGTCACTCAGAAGAGCCAGGCCGTACGTGTAGACTAGTAGCTAGGATCGGCGGATGTGTACGACGTGCATGCATGCCGTCCAGCGGCGCATTCCATTTCCACCGTGCGTGGCGTGCATGTGGACGTACGTGCACGGTTGCTTGGCTATTTGATATCTTCAGGCGCCGCGCGCCGTCCAGACCCGATGAGCCAAGAACAAAACGTTAACTCAACCGATGCGCGCGTGACGTGGTCCGTGGACATTTGCTTAAATAATGTTGCAATGCATCCAGACATAATGCGATTCCGTCGTAAGCCAACAGAAAAAAGGTGCTAATGTTGCTCCCTCTGGCCGTGGTGTGATCCCCACTATACGTAATGACATTGTGCTCTTTGATGCTGCACTAGGTTGATTGCTGTTGATTGATGACTGAGATCTTATTAACTCCAAGGGTTGGCACTTGGCAGGCGCACTGACAGAGGATATCTCAACACAAAACGGTTGGTACCAGACTAGCATTCAAGATTGGTGACCATAAGGATGAGGACAATACTAATTGTTGTCTGTTTGTGATACCACGGACCAAATATTGGAATCCTATAAAAGAAAATGTGTTATTATTGCTTTGGCGGTATGATTTGAGTTAAGTTTCTTTCGATTGTCATTTCCGACGATGGTTGTTGTTTTGGTGTTGTGGTTATTTAGGACCTTAGCACGACAGACTTCCCGTATGTTTAGTATAATAAGTTTTACTAAGTTTTGTCCGGCTCCGGTGATGAAGGGGTGAGGACGGCGACGCGTCTTCGGCTTGTGCTAGTGTCTATAGACGTCGCTAGGCGGTCCAAATACATATTTGTAAATTTTTGTTACTTTTAAGGTTTCTATTGATGATTATTAATAGAGTCAAGGAATTTCGCAAAAAAAGGTACAAGGAGAGAGACTTGAAGTATAAGTAGGTCAAGAATTCTAGTCTATCTCCTATCTCTTATTTGAAGCCTCGCGCTTCTTTCGTCTTCTATGTCTTGTCATCATCAACGTCACCTTCTGGTGCCTTCTCTTTCCTCCCGCAATCACAGCGGAAGTGTCGTGGACGCTGTTGACGATGCATACGCTTTGACTAGAGCTGTCATTAATCTGTTATTGTAGACGTTGTTGTTGATGTCCATGTCGAGGTAGCTGATCGTGATGTAGCCGTAGTCGAGGTAGTCTGGTCGATGATGTTGTTACTGTTGGAATTTGGTGAGTTTTAGGCTGTTGGTCCATTCGACAAATTCTGATATTCTCTTTGGCCCACTTGTATATGGCAGCATATGGCTATACTAGTGGTGCTAAAATTTATTTCCATATTGCTAGTGTAAGGGGAGTTGGACCACCTTATATAGTAGAGTGTTGCACCATTCACTAAGGTGTGACAAGGAGAGAAGCCCTCGTGCACTCCTCCTCCGATGCCGCCCGCCTCGCCTCGCCATGCCTCGCCACGACGCGCGTGCGCTGTGGGTTACGGGAATCTTGTCGAGCCGAGCTTTATTTTGATGGTTAGGAAAATTATTTATAAGTTATTAACGGACGTGTTAATTACAACCGTTTCCAGTTTTTATGAACGTGGGTTGTTAGCGACTCGGATGTCCCACGATCTCCCTAACTTGCACTATATAAGTGTTTGCGCTAAACCTAATCGGTAATCAATCCACACACGCGCCTACCTCCAGAATCTTGCGCCGCCGCTTTCGTCTTCCCTATCTCGGCTTGCAGCGTGCACCGCAGATCGGGACAGTAGGCCTCCGGAACCCCGTCTCTCGTGAACCTGTACGGGTGAGGGGCGATCAGGTTTTTGGGGAGCGCTCAAACGCGACTACTGGCAACCACGACGTCGTTCGACGACGAGTTTCCGAACGACGACTTCTTCCCGGACGTCACCAATCTCTTCGACAACCTCAACATGGGCGACAACGCTGCTGCGACCGCTGCGGCTGCTATCCAGCCTACACTGTATGTGATCCTCAACTGTCTTTTTCAGATTATGCTAGAGTTCTTTGTTCTAGCGTTTGGTGTAGATGTGATAGGTTTATCTCCTATAGATGTAATTTGTTCATGTACTTTGTTGATCTGCATAATTGGTTTTAGTACCGTTTGTATGATCATGCTTTATCAGTTTATTATTCGGATTAAATTATATGGATTATTGATTATATTTTCAACAATCCAAAAACTTGATTATAGGCAACTGAATTATACTGGTTTAGTCGCGGCTACTAGGCCGCCTCCTTTTGATGGCATGCACTATAAGAGATGGCGTAAGAGAGCAGTTCTCAGGTTTGAAAACCTAAACTGCTATAGCGCCACTTTTGGCAAGCCTGAAGGAGATCTTTCTACTGAGCAGGAAGCGACCTTTAAGAAAGCCGATATCATGTTTATGGCGGCTTTGTTCAGTGTTCTTGGGGACAACATTATTGACTCATATATGTTATTCGATAATGGCAAGGACGCGTGGGAAGCGCTCGAGGCCAAGTTTGGGGTCTCGGACCCTGGCACTGAGTTGTATGTCATGGAGCAATTCTATGACTACAAGATGGTTGATGAGCGCTCCGTCGTTGAGCAAGCTCATGAGATACAATCACTTGCCAAAGAACTTGAGCAGTTCAAGTGTTCCTTACCAGACAAATTTCTGACCGGTGGAATTATTACCAAGCTTCCTTCCTTGTGGAGGAACTTTGCTACTTTTTTGAAACATAAAAGACAAGAGTTTTCTGTTACGGATCTCATTGGGTCTGTTCATATGGAAGATAAGGCGAGAGCAAAGGACAAAACTCCTCGAGGATTTGAGGGAGGTTCTAGTGCCAATTTGATGCAGAGAAAAAACTTCCAATCCAACAAGTTTAAGAATAAGAACAAAACTTAAGGAAAGAGGAAGTTTGATGGCAAGAACAAGGCCACGCACTCAACCAACTTCAAGAAGAAAAATATAAGAGGAAAGGCTCTTGCCACATCTGTGATGATCCTAATCATTGGGCTACTAGCTGCCCTAATAGCTTTGACAAGCGTCAACATGGGAACAGCGGCAAGACCGCTAATGTTGTTATTAGCGATACTGAGATGAAGGATGATGGGTGCGGTATTTTACCTACTATCATTTTAGTATGTCATTCTCCTGATTGGTGGATAGACATAGGTGTTAATACATATCTATGTTCTGATATTTTCATGTTTTCCTCTTATCAGGTCTTAAGGACTTCTTCCGTCTTGATAGGAAACGACTCATGTGCTTCTGTTCATGGTGTTGGTACGGTAAATCTGAAGTTTACTTCGGGGAAGACCGTTCAACTGAAGAATGTGAAGCACGTTCCCTCCATCAATAAGAATCTCGTCAGCGGACTTTTATGTCGAGATGGCTTTAAGTAGGTTTTTGAGTCCAATAAAGTTGTAATTTCTAAGTATGTACAATTTGTTGGAAAGGGTTATGAGTGCGGAGGTCTGTTCCGCTTGTCTTTGTCAGACACTAAAGTTATTAATCATGTTTGCAATGATAATGAGTCCAATGTTTGGCATTCACGACTCTGTCATATTAACTTTGGTTGCATGACGCGGCTAGCCAATATGAGTTTAATTCTGAAATTTACCACTGTCAAAGGTTCTAAGTGCCAAGTTTGTGTGCAAGCAAAGAAACTCTGCAAGTCTCATACGTCCGTGGAACCAAGAAACTTAGCACCACTAGAACTTATACATTCAGATCTTTGTGAGATGAATGGTGTGTTGACAAAAGTTAGAAAAAGATGATTTATGACGTTGATTGATGACTCCACTAGATACTGCTATGTTTATCTTCTAAAGTCTAAAGATGAGGTTTGAACTACTTCAAAATCTATAAAGCTGAGGTAGAAAACCAACTTGATCTTAGAATCAAGCGGCTAAGGTCGGATCGTGGTGGAGAGTACTTTTCAAACGAATTTGATTTATTCTGTATGGAACATGGTATTATACATGAGAGGACGCCTCCCTACTCACCTCAGTCAAATGGAGTGGTCGAAAGAAAGAACCACACTCTAACTGATTTGGTTAACGCCATGTTAGATACATCGGGTCTTTCCGAGGAATGATGGGGGGAGGCGCTAATGACTGCGTGTCATGTCTTAAACCGTGTTCCTGTAAAGGATAAAACCATGACTCCATTTGAGGAATGGGAAAAGAAAAGGCTTAAACTCTCTTACTTACGAACTTGGGGTTGTTTGGCGAAAGTAAATATTCCAATACCCAAGAAGCGAAAGCTTGGACCAAAAACCGTGGATTGTGTTTTTCTGGGATATGCTTTTCATAGCATTGGCTATACATTTTTGATAGTAAAATATGACGTATCCGGAATGCATGTTGATACAATTATGGAGTCAAATGATGCGACTTTCTTTGAGGACATCTTTCCAATGAAAGGAATGTCTAGCTCATCAAATCAGGAGATGACTAGTTCGTCTAGTCTTGAATTTTCTATAATTCCTGAATCCACTATGCTGATAGAACACTCTGATAATCATGTGGAGGACGACAATAAAGCTCCCAAAAGGATCAAGAGACAAAGGACTGCAAAGTCAATTTGTGATAATTTCATTGTGTACCTTGTGGATGATACTCCCACTTTTATTTCAGAATCCTATGCATCTCAAGATGCTGACTACTGGAAAGAAGCTGTCTGAAGCGAGATGGACTCCATCTTAGCTAATGGTACTTGGGAAGTCACTGATCGTCCTTATGGGTGCAAACCTATAGGATGTAAGTGGGTGTTCAAGAAAAATCTTAGACCTGATGGTACCATTGAAAAGTACAAGGCACGTCTTGTGGCCAAGGGTTATAGCCAAAAAGAAGGTGAAGACTTCTTTGATACCTACTTACCTGTAGCAAGATTGACCACTATTCGAGTACTACTATCCTTGGCTGCATCACATGGTATTCTCGTTCATCAGATGGATGTTAAGACAACTTTTCTAAATGAAGAGCTAGATGAGGAAATTTATATGGAGCAGCCTGACGGATTTGTAGTAGATGGTCAAGAAGGAAAGGTGTGTAAGTTAGTGAAGTCTTTGTATGGTCTTAAGCAAGCTCCTAAGCAGTGGCACGAGAAGTTTGAAAGAACTTTAACTGCTGAAGGCTTTGTTGTAAACTAAGCTGACAAATGTGTGTATTATCGCCATGGTGGGGGCGAGGGAGTTACTATGTGTCTATACGTTGATGACATATTGATATTTGGAACCAACCTCGCTGTTATCGAGGAGGTCAAAGAGTTCCTATCTTGCTGCTTTGAGATAAAGGACTTGGGAGTGGCTGATGTAATTTTAAACATCAAGCTACTAAAGGATGACAATGGTGGGATTACCTGCTTAATTCTCACTATGTGGAAAAGATATTGAGTCGCTTCGGGTATAGAGTTTGCAATTCTTCTCCAACGCCTTATGATCCGAGTGTGCTACTTCAAAAGAATCGAAGGTTTTCTAAAGGTCAATTGAGATATTCTCAAATTATTGGCTCGCTCATATATTTAGCCAGTGCTACTAGACCTGGCATCTCCTTTGCTGTAAGAAAACTGAGTCTATTTGTGTCAAATCCTGGGGATGATCATTGGCATGCTATTGAAAGAGTTTTGCCCTATTTGAAAGGCACTGCGAGTTATGGTATTCACTATACTGGGTATCCATAGGTACTTGAGGGTTATAGTGATTCAAACTGGATATCTGATGCTGATGAGATTAAGGCCACAAGTGGTTAATTGTTTACACTTGGTGGCGGCGTTGTTTTCTGGAAGTCTTGCAAGCAGACCATCTTAACGAGGTCGACAATGGAATCAGAACTCACAGCATTAGACATAGCCACTGTTGAAGCAGAGTGGCTTCGTGAGCTCTTGATGGACTTACCTGTGGTTGAAAAACCTATACCCGCCATCACGATGAACTGTGATAATCAAGCTGTGATCGTCAAAGTAAACAGTTCTAAGGATAATATGAAGTCATCAAGGCATGTGAAGAGGAGATTGAAATCTGTCAAGAAACTGAGAAAATCCGGAGTTATTGCATTGGATTATATCCAAACATCTAAAAACCTGGTAGATCCCTTCACAAAGGGTTTATCACCAAATGTGATAGATAATGCATCGAGGGAGATGGGTTTGAGACCCACACTATGAGTTGATCCCAGTGGCAACCCACTCTATATGATCGGAGATCCCGTGAATTAGAGCTGGGAGACAAGCTGTTGGTCGGCTGAGAGGAGAGTATCCCCATATTATATTTACATCTCCATAAAGATGCAATACTCTCTTAATTTACATGGCAGGTTGATATTTATCTTAATATGTTCTAAGTGGCTTTTATAAGCGGAGATGTTGTCCTGCAGAATATCTAATGAGGAACACACCTATATGAGTCTGACTGTCAAACGTCGCAACCCGTGAGAGTTGGGTGCTCTCTAATAAACTCATGAAAGGCCCTAGAGTATGACGCATAAGCTCCAAACCGCGGGGAAGCCAACGGCAGCCCTATACTGGTCTAGATTTTATGTGAAGCCAGCGCACAGAAAACTTGTAGTTCAAGGCATAGTCCACTATTCAAGTTGCTAGCTAGTGTAGCATGAAGTTTAATATGGAAGTTCAACATAACAGTCTCCACTACACACCGATATATAAAACAATGTTCTAGAAGAAAAATGATGTGATGTGCCAATGAGACTTTGTGAGGGATTGTTGGAATTTGGTGAGTTTTGGGTTGTTGGTCCATTAGAAAAATTCTGAAATTCTCTTTGCCCACTTGTATATGGCAGCATATGGTTGTGCTAGTAGTGCTAAAGTTTAGTCCCACATTGCTAGTGGAGGGGAGTTGGACCACCTTATATAGTAGACTGTTGCACCACTAACTAAGGTGTGACAAGGAGAGAAGCCCTTGCGCACTCCTCCTCCGACGCCGCCCGCCTCGCCTCACCACGCCTCGTCACGACGCGCGCGCACTCCACGTGTTGCGGGAATCTCGCCGAGCCGATCTTTATTTTGCTGGTTGAGAAAATTATTTATGAGTCATTAACGGACGCGTTAATTACAACCGTTTCCAGTTTTTATGGACGTGGGCTATTACCGACTAGGACGTGGGTTATGTCCCACGATCTCCCTAACCTGCACTATATAAGCGTCTGCGCTAAACCTAATCGGTAATCAATCCACACACGCACCTACCTCCAGAATCTTGCACCGCCGCTTTCGTCTTCCCTATCTCGGCTTGCAGTGTGCACCGCAGATCGGGACGGTAGGCCTCCGGTGTAGGGGTTCGTAGCATGGAAAACAAAAATTTTCTATCGCACACAAACAAACAAGCCAAGATCTATCTACTAGATTGTAGCAACGAGTCGATGGAATAACTCACCCTCGAAGATTCCAAAGTGTTTAACGAGAGCGGATTCTCGTGGGTGATGTAGTCGTACTCTTGCCGATCTCAAGATCGCGTAGACGATCCTTCCCAAGGCTCCAGCGCTCCGTAGTCGGTCACACGTTAAGATTTTCGATGAAGACCTTCCTCTCCCTTGTTCCAAAGAAAATGGAGGTTGTAGCACTCTCCTCGTGATTCCGGCACGACGTGGTATCGGCAGAGGGGGGATCTCGCAGGGCTTCGCCTTAAGCCGGAGCGAGTATGGTGGACTATGAGAGAGCCTTGGTGATCTAGGGTTTAGACACACCAAGTAGAAGGGGCTAGGCCGGCAGCTAGGGCAACTAGAATCCCCAACTCGGCGGCTTGGGAAAAACCCTAGGGCGGTGGCTATGGTGGGCGGCGGCGGCTAGGGTTAGGGTTTAGAGGGGCAAGGCGTAGGTCTTGGAGGGGCAGCCCTGCCCCTCCTTATATAGGTGGAGGGGGCACGCCAAGGGGAGGGGAGTCCCTCCCCAACTCGGTCTCCAAGGGCCGGCGGTGGAGGGAGAGGAACTCCTCCCCAAGTAGGTTTCCTACTCTCCCTCCACCAAACAAAATAGCCATTTGACTTTTCAAATTGGCGTTTGACTTTTCAAACTAGGATTTGATTTAACCCTTTATTTTGTTCAGCGATGACACCTAGTACATGATGCAACCATTCCAACTTGTTATGACACATTCATGTACCCTTCCTCTCCGGAGTGCGGACCTTACGAACCTTCTAGAACATTCCCGATGAAAACACCGGAACCATTCTCCAACCCCGAAACAGGACTTTCCTTATATGAATCTTATTCTCCGGACCATTCCGGATCTCCTCGTGATATCCCTGATCCCATCTGAGACTCCGAACAACATTCGGTCTCTTACTCATCATTCCATAACTACTCAACAACGTCGAATCCTTAAGTGTGTCTCCCTACGGTTCGTGAATTATGCGGACATGATCGAGACACTTCTCCAAACAATAACCAATAGAGGAATCTGGAAATTCATATGGCTCCCACATATTTCTACGATTACTTTGCAATCGAATGAACCACTTACATACGATACCAATTTCCCTTTGTCTCACGATAGTTTGACTATCCGAGGTTTTGATCGTCGGTATCTCTACATACCTAGTTCAACCTCGTTACTGATAAGTACTATTTTCTCGTTCCCGTGATATGTGATCCCTTGTGAGCCAGTCACATGCTTGCAAGCTAATTGGATGACATTCCACCGAGAGGGCCCAGAGTATATCTATCCGTCATATGGATGGACAAATCCCACTCTTGATCCATGTGTCTCAACCAATACTTTCCGAACACTCAATGCCACCTTTATAACCACCCAGTTACGGTGTGGTGTTTGATGTCATCAAAGCATCCTTCCGGTGATGGTGACAAGCATGATCTCATGGTCGAAGGAATTAGGTTACTATGTATCAGAAAGCATATAGCAATTGAACTTATTAAAATGACTTGATCTTTATGCTACGCTTATCTATAGGAGTATGTCCATCATACCATTATCCTAATGATATGATCTTGTTGTTAATAACATCTCAATGTTCATGATAGGGAAACCACAATCATTTATTAACCAACAAGCTAGTATTATGAAGAGGATTTACTAGGGACTTCAATTTAAGTTTATAAATCACACAAGTATTAATGTTTCCTTGTTAATACTATTATAGAATGAATGTAAACATTTATCATAAACACAAAGATATAATAATAACTACATTTATTATTGCCTCTAGGGCATATCTCCAACAGTCTCCCACTTGCACTAGAGTCAACTAATCTAGATTACATGGTAATATATCGAACACCCATGGCAGTTTGGTGTTGGTCATGTTTTGCCCTCGGGAGAGGTTTAGTCAACGGATCCGCCACATTCAGATCTGTGTGTACTTTGCAAATCTTTATGTCACCATCTTGGACATGTTCTCGAGTAGCGTGAAAACGTAGCTTGATATGCTTTAGCTTCTTGTGTGACCTTGGTTCTTGCGCATTGGCTATGGCGCCCATGTTATCACAGTAGATAGACGTTGGGTCCAGCGCACTTGGAACCACACTGAGCTCTGTAATGAACTCTTTCATCCATATAGCTTCTTGTGAAGCCTCAGAAGCAGCCATGTATTCCGATTCAGTTGAAGATCTCGCCACAAAACGCTTTGTTTTGCACTCCTCCAGCTAACTGCTGCACCTTTCAAAGTAAATACGTATCCAGATTGAGATTTAGAATCATCCGGATCGGTGTAACCATTAACAACGAGTTGTTCATCACCTCCATAAGAAAGAACCATATCCTTAGATCTTCTCAAGTACGTAAGGATGTTTTTGACCGCTTTCCAATGATCCACTCCTGGATCACTTTGATAGCTGCTAGTCAAACTAACAGCATATGCAATGTCGGGTCTAGTACATAGCATGGCATACATTAGAGATCATATGGTTGAGGCATAGGGAGTCTTACTCATCCTCTCTCTATCTTCGGCCGTTGTCTGACTTTGAGTTTTACTCAAGGTCGTATTGGGCAACATGGGCAAGAACCCTTTCTTGCTATCTTCCATTCCAAACCTCTTTAGAACTTTGTCCAAATGTGTACTTTGTGAAAATGATATTAGGCGTCTCGATCTATCTCTATAAATCTTTATGCCTAATATGTAAGCTGCTTCGCCAAGATCCTTCATTGAAAAACTATTATTCAAATATTCCTTGACACTATTAAGAAGGTCTACATCATTCCCAATCAACAATATGTCATCTACATATAGTATTAAGAATGCTACAGAGATCCCACTCACTTTCTTGTAAATACAAGCTTCTCCATAAGTTTGTATAAAACCAAAACTTTTGATCACCTTATCAAAACGTTGATTCCAACTTCGGGATGCTTGCTTCAATCCATATATGGACCGTTGAAGTTTGCATACCTTGTTAGCATCTTTAGGATCGACAAAACCTTTGGGTTGCATCATATACAACTCTTCATCAATGTCTCCATTGAGGAACGCTGTTTTGACATCCATCTGCCATATCTCATAATCATAATATGCGTGATTGCTAACATAATCCTCACAGACTTTAGCTTCGCTACGGTGAGAAAGTCTCATCATAGTCAACTCCTTGAATTTGTCGAAACCCTTTGACAAGTCGAGCTTTATAGACGATAACATTACCATCAAGATCTGCTTTCTTCTTGAAAATCCATTTGTTCTTGACACCTTCCGCCATCCGGTAAGTCCACCAAAGTCCATACTTGGTTTTCGTTCATGGATCCAATCTCGGATTTCATGGCTTCTTGCTATTTATTGGAATCGGGCTCATCATCGCTTCCTCATATGTCGCAGGTCATCGGTGTTGTCCACCAACATGACACTCATAACGGATCATACCAATCGAGTGGTACGAGTTCTCGTTGACCTGCGAGGTTCTCAGAGCAACTACAACTGAAGTTTCATGATCATCATTATTAGCTTCCTCTATTATTGGTGCACCACAGAACTTCTTCCGGTCTTTGCGCTACTCGCAAGTTCGAGAGAAGGTTCGACAACCTCGTCGAGTTCTACTTTTCTTCCAAATACTTTTCGAGAGAAATTCTTTCTCTAGAAAGGATCCATTCTTGGCAACGAAGATTTTGCCTTCGGATCTATGATAGAAAGTATACCCAATAGTTTCCTTTGGGTATCCAATGAAGACGCATTTTTCCGCTTTGGGTTCAAGCTTGTCCGGCTGTAACTTCTTTACATAGGCTTCGCAACCCCAAACTTTAAGGAACGACAATTTAGGTTTCTTCCCAAACCATAATTCATACGGTGTCGTTTCAATGGATTTAGATGGTGCCCTATTTAAAGTGAATGCGGCTGTTTCTAATGCATAACCCCAAAATGATAGCGGTAAATCTGTAAGTGACATCATAGAACGAACCATATCTAAGAGAGTTCGATTACGACATTCAGACACACCATTACGCTGTGGTGTTCCCGGCGGTGTCAATTGTGAAAGTATTCCGTATTTCTTCAAATGCTCGCCAAACTCGTAACTTATATATTCACCTCCACGATCAGAACGTAGAAATTTAATCTTCGTGGTCACGTTGATTCTCAACCTCACTTTGAAATTGCTTAAACTTCTCGAAAGTTTCGGACTTATGTTTCATGAAATAGATATACCCATATCTACTCAAGTCATCCGTGAAGGTAAGAACATAACGATAACCACCGCGCGATGCTACACTCATTGGACCACATACATTGGTATGTATGATTTCCAATAAGTCCGTAGCTCGCTCCATCATACCAGAAAATGGAGTCTTAGTCATTTTACCCATAAGATATGATTCGCATCTTTCAAGTGATTCAAGAAGTCCATCAGAATGGAGTTTCTTCATACGCTTCACTCCAATGTGACCAAGACGACAGTGTCACATATAGGTCGAGTTATCGCTCGATTTCAATCGTTTAGCTTCAATGTTATTAATATGTGTATTTCCACTATCGAGATTCAATAAGAATAGACCATCTATCAAAGGTGCATGTGCATAAAACATATTACTCATATAAATCGAACAACCATTATTCTCGGACTTAAACAAGTAAACGTCCCGCAATAAACAAGATCCCGATATAATGTTCATGCTTAACGCATGCACCAAATAACAATTATTTAAGTATAAAACTAATCCCGTTGGTAGATGAAGAGGTAGCGTGCCGACCACGATCACATCAACCTTTGATCCGTTTCCCACGCGCATCGTCACCTCGTTCTTCGCTAGCTTTCGTTTATTCTGCAGCACTTGTTTCGAGTTACAAATATGAGCAATCGAACCAGTATCAAATACCCAGGCACTACTACGAGTACTAGTGATATACACATCAATAACATGTATATCGGATATACCTTTCTTCTTGATGTTGCCGTTCTTCAAATCCGCCAAGTACTTTGGGCAATTCCGCTTCCAGTGACCTTCTCCCTTGCAGTAAAAGCACTTAGTATCAGGCTTAGGCCCAGCCTTGGTATTCTTCGCCGGCGCGGTAACTTTCTTACCGCCCTTCTTGAAGTTTCCCTTTTTCTTAGACTTGACTTGCTTCTTGAATTTGGTGGTCTTATTGACCATCAACACTTGGTGCTCTTTCTTGATCTCCACTTCCGCAGATTTTAACATGGAGAAGAGTTCTGGCAACTGTTTGTCCATGCTTTGCATATTGTAGTTCATCACAAAGTTCTTGTAACTTGGTGGTAGTGATTGGAGGACACGGTAAATCCCTAAAGCATTAGGAATCACTATACCCAAGCTTTCAAGTTTGTTTGCGTGCCCAGACATCTTAAGCACATGCTCACTAACTGAGCTGCCCTCTTCCATATTGCAGTTAAAGAAATTTTTAGAAGCCTCATAGCTCTCAACTGCCGCGTGAGTCTCAAAGATCAATTTGAGTTCACGGACAATATCATGTGGGTCTGAATTCTCAAACATTTTCTGAAGCTCCAATTCTAAACCATACAAGATAGCAAACTGAACTGTGGAGTACTGATTCTTCCGAGCGAGGTAAACGTTCTTTACTTCATCGGTAGCATCAGCTGCAGGCGGGTCACGCAGCGGTGCATCCAGCACATAGGTCAAATTACCAGCATTGAGGACAATCCTCAAATTGTGGAACCAATCCGCGAAGATGCTTCCATTGTTTTTCAACTTTTCTTTCTCTAGGAACGCATTAAAATTGATGGTAGGGGCCTCCATTGATCTACAACATATTTGCAATAGTTTAGACTAAGTTTATGACAAATTGAGTTCTTATTAATAGTTAAATTAATCTAGGTGAACTCCCACTCAAAACAATATCCCTCACATTGTTTTAGTGATCACACGAACCAAAACCATCACATCAAAACCGATCATCACTAGAGTTGATGTAGCTTCAATGGCGAACAATCGACATGTTAATCATATCTACTATATGATTCATGCTTCACCTTTCGGTAATCCGTGTTCCGAGACCATGTCTGTACATGCTAGGCTCGTCAAGATCAAACCTTAGCTTCCGCATGAGCAAATCTGGCTTGCCCACGTTGTATACACTTGCAGAATCTAACACACCCGATCATCACGTGGTGCTTCAAAACAACAAGGTTTAGCAACGGTGCTTACTAAGGATGAACACTTTAGAACTTGAAATTTATGTGCATGAGGGATCATCTTATAATGCTACCGTTGTTAACTAAGCAATACAAGATGCATAAAGGATTAACATCACATGCAATTCATAATATGTGATATGATATGGCCTTTATTCTTTGTGCTTCCGATCTCCATCTTCAAGCACGAACATGATCTCCATCATCACCGGCATTGCATCAAGGTCAATGACGCTGCTCCATGGTTTTCGTCCACCGGCTTCAACTATTACAACTACTTGAATAGATACGCAGGTCTTAACAGAAATTAAAGACAACCATATGGCTCCTGCCGGTTGCCAACTTACAATAAGGAACATTGCATACATCAAATATAATCACAATCATGACCATATTACATCATAGCACACCCCTGCAAAACAAAGTTAGACGCCTCTAATTTCTTTACATATTTTACGTGGTTTGGGGCTTTCAATAAGTGTCGATCTAACTTACGAACAAGAACCACAACGTTGATGTTTGAACTATCAAGTGCCTGTTGTAAATTGGATCTATACTATAATGGGAGAGACAGACACCCGCAAAGCCACTTATGCAATACAAGTTGCATGTTGAGCGTGGAGCAAGTCTCATGAACGATGTCATGTAAGGTTAGCCCGGGCCGCTTTATCCCATCATACCGCAAGATGCAAAGTACACAAGAAGCAATTGATAATAAAAGCACCACCGCCCACAATGACCATTGTGTTCTACTCGTGCAACAGATCTACATATAGACACGACTCAGATACCACTGTAGGGGTTCGTAGCATGGAAAACAAAAAATTTCTATCGCATACAAACAAACAAGCCAAGATCTATCTACTAGATTGTAGCAACGAGTCGATGGAATAACTCACCCTCGAAGATTCCAAAGTGTTTAACGAGAGCGGATTCTCGTGGGTGATGTAGTCATACTCTTGCCGATCTCAAGATCGCGTAGACGATCCTTCCGGCGCTGCGTTCCGGCAGCGCTCCCGCAGTCGGTCACACGTTCGGTGTAGGGTTTCGTAACATGGAAAACAAAAAATTTCTATCGCATACAAACAAACAAGCCAAGATCTATCTATTAGATTGTAGAAACGAGTCGATGGAATAACTCACCCTCGAAGATTCCAAAGTGTTTAACGAGAGCGGATTCTCGTGGGTGATGTAGTCGTACTCTTGCCGATCTCAAGATCGCAGAGACGATCCTTCCGACTACGTTCCTAAGCGCTTCCTGATCGGTCACACGTTCGTACTCGACAAAGACCTTCCTCTCCTTGTTCCAAAGAAAATGGAGGTTGTAGCACTCTCTCGCGATTCCCAAAGACAACGTGGTACCTAAGTAGAGGGAGATATCGCAGGCCTTTGCCGGAGCGAGTATGGTGGACTATGAGAGAGCTCCTCGGTGATCTAGGGTTTAGACACACCAAGGAGGAGGCTTGGCCGGCGGCTAGGGTTAGCTAGGCGGCGGCGGCTTGCCCTAGGGCGGCGGTGGCTGCAGGAGGGCCAGCGGCTTAGGGCTAGGGTTTGCGGGTGGAGGTGTTGGGTGCTAGGAGGGGCAGCCCTGCCCCTCCTTATATAGTTGGAGGGGCCGCGCCAGGGGAGGGGAGTCCCTCCCCAACTCGATTTCCCAAGGGGGCCGGCGGTGGAGGGGAGGAACTCCTCCCCAACTTGGTTTCCACCTTCCCCTCCACTTCCCAAAATAGCCGTTTGACTTTTCAAATTGGCGTTTGACTTTTCAAACTAGGATTTGATTAAACCCTTTATTTTGTTCAGCGATGACACCTAGTACATGATGCAATCATTCCAACTTGGTATGGCACACTCATGTACCCTTCCCCTTCGGAGTGCCGGACATTCTGGAACCTTCTAGAACATTCCCGATGAAAACACCGGAATCATTCTCCAACCCCGAAACAGGACTTTCCTTATATGAATCTTATTCTCCGGACCATTCAGGATCTCCTCATGATATCCCGGATCCCATCCGAGACTCCGAACAACATTCGGTCTCTTACTCATCATTCCATAACTACTCAAACAACATCGAATCCTTAAGTGTGTCTCCCTACGGTTCGTGAATTATGCGGTCATGATCGAGACACCTCTCCGAACAATAACCAATAGAGGAATCTGGAAATTCATATGGCTCCCACATATTTCTACAATTACTTTGCGATCGAATGAACCACTTACATACGATACCAATTTCCCTTTGTCTCACGATAGTTTACTTATCCGAGGTTATGATCGTCGGTATCTCTGCATACCTAGTTCAACCTCGTTACTGATAAGTACTCTTTTCTCGTTCTCGTGATATCTGATCCCTTGTGAGCCAGTCACATGCTTGCAAGCTAATTGGATGACATTACACCGAGAGGGCCCAGAGTATATCTATCCGTCATATGGATGGACAAATCCCACTCTTGATCTATGTGTCTCAACCAATACTTTCTGAACACTCAATGCCACCTTTATAGCCACCCAGTTACGGTGTGGTGTTTGATGTCATCAAAGCATCCTTCCGGTGAAGGTGATATGCATGATCTCATGGTCGAAGGAATTAGGTTACTATGTATCAGAAAGCATATAGCAATTGAACTAATAAAATGACTTGATCTTTATGCTACGCTTATGTATAGGAGTATGTCCACCATATCATTCTCCTAACGATATGATCTTGTTGTTAATAACATCTCAATGTTCATGATAGGGAAACCACAATCATTTATTAACCAACAAGCTAGTATTATAAAGAGGCTTTACTAGGGACTCTATTTTAGTTTACAAATCACACAAGTATTAATGTTTCCTTGTTAATACTATTATAGTATGAATGTAAACATTTATCATAAACACAAAGATATAATAATAACTACTTTTATTATTCCCTCTAGGGCATATCTCCAACATTCGGTACTCGACGAAGACCTTCCTCTCCCTTGTTCCAGCAGGCAGCGGAGGTTGTAGCACTCTCCTCGTGATTCCGGCAGCACGACGGCGTGGTACCGGAAGTATAGGGGAGATCTCGCAGGGCTTCGCCTTAAGCCGGAGCGAGTATGGTGGACTATGAGAGAGCCTCTGTGATCTAGGGTTTAGACACACCAAGTAGAAGGGGCTAGGCCGGCATCTAGGGCAACTAGAAGCCCCAACTCGGCGGCTTGGGAGAAACCCTAGGGAGGCGGCGGCTATGGTGGGCGGCGGCTAGGGTTAGGGTTTAGAGGGGCAATGTGTAGGTCTTGGAGGGGCAGCCCTGCCCCTCCTTATATAGGTGGAGGGGGCGCGCCAAGGGGAGGGGAGTCCCTCCCCAACTCGGTCTCCAAGGGCCGGCGGTGGAGGGAGAGGAACTCCTCCCCAAGTAGGTTTCCTACTCTCCCTCCACCAAACAAAATAGCCGTTTGACTTTTCAAATTGGCATTTGACTTTTCAAACTAGGATTTGATTTAACCCTTTATTTTGCTCAGAGATGACACCTAGTACATGATGCAACCATTCCAACTTGTTATGGCACATTCATGTACCCTTCCTATCCGGAGTGTCGGACCTTCCGGAACCTTCTAGAACATTCCCGATGAAAACACCGGAACCATTCTCCAACCCCGAAACAGGACTTTCCTTATATGAATCTTATTCTCCGGACCATTCCGGATCTCCTCGTGATATCCCGGATCCCATCCGAGACTCCAAACAACATTCGGTCTCTTACTCATTATTTCATAACTACTCAACAACGTCGAATCCTTAAGTGTGTCTCCCTATGGTTCGTGAATTATGCGGACATGATCGAGACACTTCTCCGAACAATAACCAATAGAGGAATCTGGAAATTCATATGGCTCCCACATATTTCTACGATTACTTTGCAATCGAATAAACCACTTACATACGATACCAATTTCCCTTTGTCTCACGATCCGAGGTTTTGATAGTCGGTATCTCTACATACCTAGTTCAACCTCGTTACTGATAAGTACTCTTTTCTCGTTCCCGTGATATGTGATCCCTTATGAGCCAGTCACATGCTTGCAAGATAATTGGATGACATTCCACCGAGAGGGCCCAGAGTATATCTATCCGTCATATGGATGGACAAATCCCACTCTTGATCCATATGTCTCAACCAATACTTTCCGAACACTCAATGCCACCTTTATAACCACCCAGTTACGGTGTGGTGTTTGATGTCATCAAAGCATCCTTCCGGTGATGGTGATAAGCATGATCTCATGGTCGAAGGAATTAGGTTACTATGTATCAGAAAGCATATAGCAATTGAACTTATTAAAATGACTTGATCTTTATGCTACGCTTATCTATAGGAGTATTTCCATCATACCATTCTCCTAATGATATGATCTTGTTGTCAATAACATCTCAATGTTCATGATAGGGAAACAACATTCATTTATTAACCAACAAGCTAGTATTATGAAGAGGCTTTACTAGGGACTTCAATTTAAGTTTACAAATCACACAAGTATTAATGTTTCCTTGTTAATATTATTATAGCATGAATGTAAACATTTATCATAAACACAAAGATATAATAATAACTACATTTATTATTGCCTCTAGGGCATATCTCCAACATCCGGAACCCTGTCTCTCGTGAACCTGTACGGGTGAGGGGCGATCAGGTTTTTGGGGAGCGCTCAAACGCGACTACTGGCAACCACGACGTCGTTCGACGACGAGTTTCCGAACGACGACTTCTTCCCGGACGTCATCAATCTCTTCGACAACCTCAACATGGGCGACAACGCTTCTGCGACCGCTACGGCTGCTATTGAGCCTACACTGTATGTGATCCTCAACTGTCTTTTTCAGATTATGCTAGAGTTCTTTGTTCTAGCGTTTGGTGTAGATGTGATAGGTTTATCTCCTATAGATGTAATCTGTTCATCTACTTTGTTGATATGCATAATTGGTTTTAGTACCGTTTGTATGATCATGCTTTATCAGTTTATTTTTTGGATTAAATCATATGGATTATTGCTTATTTTGAACAGTCACTAGTTGTGGTCGCTAGGGCACAATTTTTGCTTGATTTTTTTATTGGATGGAGCTGCAATTGTGGAAGAGACACCTTGCAAATGTTAGAGGGTGTATTGTAGGAACGATTATTGCACCTTGACAGGTACCGTCATAGGCATCTTGCAGATGTCAGAAAACACTGACGCGGTTGTGAGAGATGTTATAACTATGTTGGTAATATGAGTAGATCACACCTCATATGGATCCCTTGGAGTATGGACTATAGATAGAGTTGGTAGTACCACCCAACAATCAACAAGACAATCCCTGCAAAAAAAAATAGTTTCAAGCCCCAATGATATGACAACGTTCGAACCAGGGAGCAGCAGAGTTAGCAACGTACTAGAAATTCCAATGTAGCTATCCACTTTTCATCCCATGATCGGAGGAAGTCCTTTGTGCATTAGGGGGCATCCAAACGGCGGGCCGTAAATCGGATATTAGGATCTATCCGCTTCCTTCCCGTTGTTTCTCGTCGAGGAGCTGCCCGGCCTATAAAAGGAAGACCCTGAGGATAGGGAGGACCACTAATGACTACAAGTGTACAGATCAATTGTAGGTAGTTTCAAAATAAGAGTATCGAACCCATAGATAGCTATTTGGTTAAAGTCTTTATGCCCCACATCACTATCTACCAAGGGATACTCGTAAGTTGCCTTTGATCTTAAGTAAAGAGTATTGTGTTTGTTTGCAAGAAAGTAATGAAAGCAAGTTAACAAAGTAACATGTGCATTGTGAATGGTGTTGGAACTCAATAAGGCTTAAATTTTCTCGGGGATGTAGGATACACCACTAGCATGTGAGAATTATTTATAATTAGGATAACCTATATCTATCGTCATGATATGTGTGAAGAGAGTTCCATAATAAGATATTCATCAAAAAATCTCGTGAGCAAACCACTTCTCTGAGTCATGTGATGAGGTCATCTCTAAATAACTGTTGTGATGCATGCGAGCAAGTCACTTCTGAGACCACCACAATTAAGAGTTTCCCCGTGGATATATTTATGAGCTTAGTGAATCTCTCTTTTTCCCCTTTGACCGTGTAGGTTATAAGCCAATGCTTGCAGTCACAGAGTAGTACCAGACATACTCCATATACGTCCAAATGGTAGTTCCCTCTCTTTAGTCCCGAAGGCAAATGTTATGTGGTCAACTTCACATACCATCTGGAGAGAGAGATCTACACAATATCATAGATCAAGTAAAGATCAAAGACCAATGTTATAGATCATATTTATTTTATTTCATAATAATGCTAGGGTTCCTCCATCTACCCAAGAAGAAAGGGAACTACTCATACATGGAGCAATCGACAAAATTATCATATTCATATGGATGGATTTAAAGTGCAAAGGTAAAATGAAGTGCAAACCCACAATTGTATTTTGAGTTACAACAAGATCTAATGAATGCGAGAGGGGGTGATGGTGCATCGATTGATGATGAAGGGGATGATGTGTTGTCCTCCGATGATTTGATCGTGTAGCGCAAAGATTTCCCTTCTCCAAGTTCCTCCTTCAGATCCCTTCGTGGCGTGGTGTTTCGTGCCTGGAGGTGTCTGTGAATGTCGGACCTTAGGTCCGTCTTTGCATGCTGAAAGTATTTGTCGAGGCGGACGTTCTAGCAGGTAGTACGGGAGGGTTCCGACTGCATCGCGGGTCGCTAAACCTTCCGGAACTTATCCGCATCCTAACTTCTCCTAGGTGTCAGGACAATCATTTAGATAACATTTATCACTTAGAAATATCATATTATTACATAACATGACTATTCCAATTGATATATTCATAAAATACTTAATAATTAGCAATGGTAAGGAAATCGGTAATCGTTAACTTCTCGGTTGGATTGGGAGTAGCGAGTAATCGGAACTCGGACGATTGATTGATTTAATTGGTCAGATATTAATCGGTGTAACCTAAAAAAAATTAGCACCTAAAACACATATGACTTCTCTTGCACCTCAACCACCTATCCTATTAAAAGTAGCCTCGAGTTCCCGGATGAGATCCTCAAGGCGCTCGAGCTCTTGTATCTAAGGTCCAGTCGACAACTACGAGGAACTGGTCAACAACGACAAGGAACTAGTTGGTGATGGCGGGAATCGAGCTCCTGGAGGCAGGGATCGAGCGGGAGCTTCACAAAACCTACTTCATTGGGGAGGGATAGCGGATGGATGTGCGATATGTGTTGATAATTTTGCAACCTTTTGGACCAAGTGTAGTAGTTAATCGGTAGCATACCCATTAATCAGAGTGTTAGAGCTATTAATCGGGCTAAACGATTAACACAACCGATTAGTGGAAATCGACATGGTCAGGTCCCTAGTAGCAATTAATCGGCCTATTTATCCTGACTCGGCCGATTTTTTGAACAGTGATAATTAGGGATCCTATTGAAACAAGGGTAAAGGTGCTCACGAGCGTTGTAAGATACCAAAATCCTAACTCTAATTATGCAAAAATATAAGATAAATATGCTTTAGAAATGGACTCATCAACCACCATCACCATGCCTCCTAGACGTCTCCCAGTCACCTAGGGTGACCTCAGCAAGTACACCCTTGCATTGTACTCGCCCTCCCTGCCGCAAGATGGAGAGCAAGCCCCATTTGTGAGGGAGGAGGAGGTGGAAGAGGAAGAGGTGGAGGATGTTGAGGAGTGGGAGGACGAGGAGGAGGAAGAGGACATGGAGGAGTGGGTGGATAGCTGCGAGGGAGGCCCGACCCGACAGTTGTAAATCCTTGAGTCCATCGAGATAGACCGGGACGCGGCTCATGACGCCCTCTATGCCGCCATCACATAATGGAGTCTTCCCGAGTATCAGTGACAACGGAGGCCTCTATCCATCATCAGATGGCCATTGTGGCCTTGGTGAGGAGGCGGCGACGAGGCTACTCTAGCCGTCAAGGAGGTCGCCCAACGTGTCGCGAACACGGCCGCGACATAGGCGGAAGAGGTCAATGCCATCGACACCATCCTCCTAGACAACAAGTACCATGGAAGGGAGTACAGGCCTAGTACATTCGACGATTGGCCTCCCGCTGTCGTGGCATACCTTGCGGCAATGGCGGCCTTGAACGGGACTCGATAGCGGAAGAACCGTCGAGTAGCGATGATGATCACGGGACGAGAAGGCCGCCGATGTTTTCGGTGCCGCCAATGAAGGTCGTGTCATCGTCGCCTCCATCCACTCAGCTTCTCAAGAGGAGAGGGGACACCGCTTCATCGCCACCGAGCGGGAGGATGAAGCGAAGCATCAAGCCAAAATGGAGGCCTCCGATCAGGTGGGAGAGCGGGCGACCGTGTTGGAATCCACGTGGTAGAGTGTCGAGGTACACGAGCTCGTAAGCAAGGAACCGCCACCGTTGAGCGGCAGATCGCTACGGAGGATCAGGCCACCGAGCAGGACACTGACGAGGTCGATCTGTACAATGACTTTCTCGTGTAGGTCGCGCTTGCGGGCGGCGAAGTGGTGGTTGGGAAATGCTGGCATTACTGCCAGCGGTGCACCGCAACAACGGAGGAACATTGTGCAACCTGCGTCAGCAGGGCTGCAAGGAGGGAGGCGAGGGCATCCGCATTAGCGACGACAGTTGCGACTACACGAGACCCACGATTACTGCAGGAGAGTGGGGGAAGTTGTCTGCACGTCAAAGCTGACCGTGACTCGGCCAACCTATAGTGGTAGGGGGAAGGTAGCATCACCAGTGTCCTCGACGGACCAAACTCCGGCAACTACTAAGTGAACAATACACACCATGTATCTATAACTCTTTAATCAGAATGAAAAATTGTCTCTCCATGACTTGTGGGCCACGATGGACTAAGCGAGGACGATTTGATGTCCGCGCGGATAGACGCAAGTGTAAATGATCTCCCGGTTTGTGGCCGCGAATGCCGATCCAGGACCAACAGATGGTTTGCTCCCCATTGGAAGTCGTTTTTTAGACATAGCCGCCCGAATAGCGAAAAACTGACAAGTAAAATAGAGTTTGGGTCGTGCCATTAGGGCATCTCCAGCGACACGACCCATAATGTTATGTCGCGTATGAATCTGTCCGCGCGGACCGATCGATTGCGCGTGGTCCCTCCAGCAACGCGGCGCATCCGGACCAACGCATCCGGCGCTACGCATCGGCACACCAAATTTGTGTCACAATTGCATCTGTGTGGACAACATGCAGACAACGCAAGAGCCATATAGTCAATAGTTGGAGCCCACATGTAAGAGAAACATTAATAGCTATGTTTCATTATATTTTAGTCCTCAATTACAAAAAGTCCCATCAAACCTGAAGTAAACTAAAATGGCCTATACTACTAGCCGTGAAGTGGGTGGGTGGAGCCACGCCTACTCGCCGATGCCTAGGCCGCCATTGTTGGCCCGTTGATCCCGCACGTGATGACCCACAAGTATAGGGGTGTATCCTAGTACTTTCGATAAATAGGAGTGTCGATCCCAACGAGGAGCGAAGGTGTTGACTGGTGGTATGGAGCAGAACTCTGCAAATACTTAGCAAACGGATTTTTAGTGGTTTTATGATAAAGCAACAAAACAAAGTGCAAGTAACAAAGAACAAATGCAGCAAGTGGCCCAATCCTTTCTTAGCAAAGTACAAGCCGGTGGAAATACTTATAAGGACCAAACATTCTCGAGGACACATGGGAATTCTGTGAAGTGCTTTCGCTTCATATAGTGAGCACTCTTCTTTGGTGTTGTAAGTGTTGTCTTGGTGAACATGTGCTAATGTACCGACCTTACTTGGACTAATACATACTTGTGATTAAATCCCCTGCAAACATCCATAACTACAGGAAAGTAATTAAGATATAAATCTAACCACAACCTTAAACTCTGAGATCTTACACTCCCTTGTGCAAAGATGTCCTAACGGGGGTTCATGTTTCTGTCACTCCGGCAACCCCACAATTAGTAGCCAAATACACAATGCATTCCCCTAGGCCCATAAATGGTGAAGTATCATGTAGTCGATGTTCACATGACACCACTAGAAGAATAGCACCAAAACTTAAATACTAACCATTGAATAATAACTATCCACAAATCCACTAATAACAACATGACTTCTCCCATGTCCTCAAGAACTAAACGAACTACTCACAAGACATCATATGGATCAAGATCAAAGATGATATGATAATGGATAATAATCTGAACATAAACAATAATCCAATGGTTCCACTCACAAGCATCAACTACAATAGTAATTAACACCGGGAAAGTTTCCCCTAAGAACTCAAGCAATATCCAACACAATTGTTATAGCGGGACGGAGTGGTGATAATGGTGCTGGGTGGATATGATGGTGTGGATGATGATGATCCCGATGAAGCCTAGCTTGATGACGGTGTTGATGGCGACGATCTCCCCTCTCAGAGAAGGAATTCCCCTGGCAGAAATCTGTTTGCCGGAGAGATCTTTCTCTCTCGGTGTTTTCCGCCCCGTAGAGGCGGCGGAAATCTATCTGTGGTCGCTCCCCCGGCCTTAGGGTTCCATAGGGAAGATATAGGCGAAGGGGCGGAGTCTTGAGCCAGGCAGGTGGGCCACACCTACCCTAGGCGCGACCCATGGTGGGCCCGCTCCTAGGGGGTGCTGGCCCCCTGTGGCCCTTCTTCGCTAGCTCCTCCTTCTGGTTTCCTCAATTTCCCATATTTTTCTGGTATTTTTCGGATCTTCGCGAAATTGCATCAAAGCGCCTTCTTTTCCATCAAAATCTAGACTCCGGCAGTCCATCCTCCAAGAATCATCCAACATGCATAAACAGATGAAAAGCCATAAATAATACCTCATAATAAAACAAATATCAATGAATAAAGGTAGATTACGATATAGAATGGTGATGCAAATTGGGCGTATCAACTCCCCCAAGCTTAGACCTTCGCTTGTCCCCAAGCGAAAACTGAGCTCAGTAAACATGTCCACAGGTTTATGGAGTGAAGTGTCGATAAAAGAATACGAACAAGAAGCATCACACATACCATTACACAACTCATAGAATAAAGCAACTCACCATTATATAACTTAGCTTGCAACCAAGTAGAGCAGTCACAATAGAGATGCATAAAGATAAATCATAATTGGAATTGGCAAACTTGTTCTTGGCCAGAGAACGCCTAGCAAATAGTTTCACAAAAAGCTTTTTGTAGAAGTTTTCAACAGGATCACTCTTTGATCAAAAAGGTTTTTCAATGGAGGTTTTCAAAGTAATACTCAATAGATAAAAGTTTTGTGCAAACAAGGAAGATAAAGAACATGATTGAATAAATCACCATATGAATGCTTTCAACACAACAACTCAAATGCTTGCAGGAGATAGAGAGGAAGTAGGTTTACTGACTCAACTTGGAAATAGAAGAAAGGTCCCTTCATAGAGGGAAGTAGGGATTACAAGTCATAACGAGCTTTCAAAAGATTATGGTACTTACTAGCTTTGAGCCCTCATTGCCCCTATCATAGGCATCTTGAGATGATTAAGGTAAAAGTGCACAAAGATGGAGTATATGCTTGACGAAATATAAGTTGGCAATCTCATGTCCCTTGAATATGAGGGCCACTCCTCATGCTACTCAACTTTGGTCACCGGTAAGTTCTTGTCATTGTAAGTACATGCGTATCATAGAGAACCACCAACAGGGTACCCCTTGCACATGGTACAGGAGCTATCCCATAACCAAAATGACAAGGCAAGCAGACAATGAGCATCTCAGTGATCTTTTTATTTACTATATACATAGATTTTTATTGAGGATGCTTCATAGATAGCTCACTATGGTGATGCTGCAAGTTTCACCATGATTATGCATGGCTTAGGCTAGCAGCCCAAGCGTTTCACTAACACAAAATACAGACTCCATGGACTTACAAGTTCCCTCTTTATTTCACACCGTTGACATCCATAGACAAAAGAGCATGATATCAACTGAGTACAAAGTACGGGTGCAATGTTGAAAATGTTCCCCGTAACAGCACGGTTCTGCTAATTCCAACGTATAGATGCAAGCATATACAACTTTGATGACACAATGGTTCGAGTCTATTAGGGGCAAAGAAATAAGGTGTGCCATCAAGTTCGTGAGAGCTTTACTAACTAGTTTTCACATAACAAAATACTTTTTAATTCAAAAGGTTGATGAAGCTTGAGAATTTTCTTGGAATAGAAAAAGCTACTAGGTAGATATGGTGGACACAATGGGCAAAGGTTTTGGTTAAAAGGGATTGGAAACATGAGAAGTATGCCTTCTCAAAACAGATTTTTAGCTAGCAAGGCTGGGAAGCAATCAAGAAAGTTGAAAGAAACAAGCAAACATACAAGTAATAAAGCCAAACATGCAATCTTCCTTGAATACACAAAAGATCTTAAATAGAGAATACTAAGCTTATGAGCCAACAAGAAAGAAAATAAATGATACAAAATACATGTAAGCTTTTTCTCTTTTCTTTCAAACATCAAAAAGTATTGCTACTGACCAGAACTCGGTTTGCCAAAACCAATTTAGATCCACTTGATGCTCCCAAAGTGATGCCAATACTGATCGACAAGATCCATCATATAATAGAGATTGCAAACTAAAATAAGAAGTGCAAAAAGTAAAAGATGAAACTTCTCATTAATATTCCATAAAGGCACTCACACCAAGGGATACATAGATAATCAACTAAAGGAGAGATACTTCCACATGCAAACCAAACTATAATATAACCTCTCTACCAAAGATATGAATCCACTAAAAAGGTAAAAGATAAAAGATAATGGTGGTGATACTGCGGCACTCCCCCATGCTTGGAACGAGCTAAGGGGATGCCAAACCTAATGACGAATTACTCCTTCGGTGGTGGTGTTCTCTTGATAATCTCCTCAATCAGCTTCCTCAACTCCTCAATATCGAAGGTCAGAGTATGAATCAACTCCGAATTATGCTCCTGACAGAAACAGATTGAAACGAAAACACGATGCACGAACCTCGGGGAATACGGGGGTTATATATTACGAAGTTTCAAAGCATAAGGAAGGTTTTGACACGAAAACGAGGCAGAGTCGGAGCACGGGGGTGGCACACCCCCTCCAGGCGTGGCTAGGAAGGGGCCCGCGCCTAGGGTGGGTTTGTCCACCCCCAGACTCCGTTTCTTCTTCTGTTCCGTCTCGTAACTTCCCTTATGTACTAAAAACATCAAAAATATAAAAAGATTGGGGTTTCATGAACCTTCTGTTTTCACCATTTTTACCTATTCAAAGACAAACTCTGCAGACTCCTTTTCTCCTTCTCCTAGAATTTTCCTTTCCTCACATAGAAATACACAAACTTCAATGGCAACATTAGTATAAGCAAAACAACAAACCTTTAGGTTCACACTTCAACTGAAATCCATCAAAACAAAGGCTTCTAAAAGAGGCAAATGCAAATGATAGCACACAGCTGTCAAAACAGACCAGTAGGTAAAGATTGATTTTTTTTCGAAAACCTTATGTTGCTCAAATCAAAAAGTGCAGAACTAATGAAAATTGTGTAACAACTTGGAAAACAATCTCAGAAAAATACAGCTCCATCCGACGTACTAAGCTCCCTCACGAAGTTTTACAGTGCAGCACAAAAATCTGTCCCATGACAGCCACTTTTCACAACTCCTCTACTTCACAAAAGTAGTTGGACTTGACACAAAAACCAAAACAAAAAGGATAAGAGCGGTTATTACAGAGGTAATAACTTCCAATACTCAACCAAACTCTTGGGTTATCTCCCAACAAGTACTTTTCTTTAATGCCTTTAAGTTAGGCTTGAAACTTTCCGAGATGCTCACATAGGAGATATATATCTGGAGTAAAAAAGAGCATCAAGAAGCAAATAACCAACACATTTGATTCTAACCCACTTCCTATGCATGGGGGTATCGTGAGAAAATGAATTGTTGAAACAAAAATTCACCAGCATGAGAAGACAAAACAAATGCAACTTCAAAGCTTTCAACATAAAATAGGGAAACTTAACATTATTGAGAAGCATAAAACCATGTTTCCCTCTCTCATAATAACTTTCAGTAGCACTTTGAACAAAGTTGACAATATAACTATCACAGGAAACAAATCTACCATCAAAATGAGAATACTTACAGTCACCAAAGAGAGGTCCAAGGTCATAAACCGGATCAATAGAAGCAAGTTGTTCCATCCTAAAATCTTTATTAGGCAAGTTGTTTTCACAAGGAGCTTTAGCAAATTTGGAAAAGTTAAACTCATAAGAATCTCCATCAAACTTAGTTAAAACTTTCTCATTCTTACAATCTATAATAGCTCCACAAGTGTTCAATAAAGGTCTACCAAAAATAATAGGACAAGTTTTGCTAGCTGTAGAATTAAGCACTAGAAAATCAGTAGGATATTTAATCTTACCACAGAGAATCTCCACATCTATTACAATACCAATGGGACAAATGGTTTCCTTGTTTGCAAGGTGAATAACAACATCAATGTCCTCAAGCTCACAAGGACCAATTTTATGCATAATTTCCCTATAAATCTCATAAGGAATAGCACTAGAACTAGCACCAATATCACATAAACCATAGTAGCAATGATCACCAATTTTAACAGAAAGCAAAGGAACACTAGCTTTTCTAGCTTCTCCAGGATGAGAGATAATATTAGAAGCGTCTTCACAGAAGACAATATGCTCATACTCTATATTTCTAGCGTCAATATCTTTCATAACAGCTACCACAGGTTCAATATTCAATTGCTCATCAGGCTCCACAGTTTCCTTTGTACTTTTGTTATTTGCACTAATAATCATAGAATACTCCTTTACCTTAGCTGGGAAAGATATTTTCTCAACATGAGGTTGAGGCACAATATGGTTAGTAGTACAAACTTCAGTACTTCTAACAGGAAAATGATTAACAACATCTTTATAAGGAGTATGGTACTTATTCCACTTCTTTTTGGGAATTTCTATGTAAGAGGCAAAGGCCTTAAAACAGTTGGCAATACTTTGGGAATCAATACCAAACTCATTACTAATATCACGAAAGTCATCAGTTCCCATAAAAGATATAATGCATTCATAATCATAGTTCATACCTGACTTTCTTCCTTTTTCATTCTCCCAAGCTTCAGTGTTTTATGGAATACGGTCTAAGAGATCCCATTTAGCTTCTTCCTTCATACGTGTGAATGATCCAGCACAAGAAGCATCTAGTAAATCTTTATCATGAAGAGAAAGCCTAGCATAAAAATTATTGATAATAATATTGTTAGGGAGTTCATGAATAGGGCATTTAAGCATTAGTAACTTCCACTACTAGAGAAAAGGCTATAGGAGACATGCTTATGCGAGGCACATTTAGACATATGCGCCTCCTATAAAAATAGGCGAGGCGCACTTTCCGATATGCGCCTCTAGTATAAAAATAGGCGAGGCGCATATGATAAGAATGCGCCTCCTATAATCCCTGTACGGACAGAATCTAGCAGCCCCATATTATGCGAGGCGCATTCTAGTCATATGCGCCTCCTATATATCAGATAGGCGAGGCGCATATGGACAGAATGCGCCTCGCATAATCTGTGTGGGCCCGCGTGTTGGTAGGTGCATGAATATGCGAGACGCATATGGCTATATGCGCCTCCTATATTTGATAATATGCGTGGCGCATATGGCCATATGCGCCTCAAGTAACTCCTGCGGGCCCGGGCGGTGGTAGGTGGCCACATATGCGAGGCGCATATTGCTATATGCGCCTCCTATAATTTGAATTATAGGAGGCGCATATTGTGCAATATGCGCCTCGCATAACCTGGCACCACTTTTTTACAGCTTTTTGCACATGGAGGCAACTACCACCCCACACACTTGTGTCACTTCTTCCTCCTCCACCAAGACAAATCTGGTCGCCCCCCTCCTCCTCCCCACCTCATTTCCCCCATTGATTCACCATAGAAGCTTGCTCAACATCCATTGGTTGACACCCATATGTAAGTGAAGTCTCTTGCTCCTCTAGATCTACAACATTTCCATTTACTTCTCCTCCGGCTCTCTTGCGCAAGTCGTTGTTGGAGGAAGCGTGAAGGCGTTGCTTGCATGTATGCGCGTTATCGGAGACACCGACTATATGATTGTGTTGTGGTGCTACTTTTTGTGCAGGGATTTCAATTGAGATGCCAATGTTTCGCCGGAATGTCGATTTATTTCTTTTCCGGAATTTACGCACTCATGGATGTCCTCTTTTAGGGAGGTCATGCCGAATTTTTCCGGCGATCCACGTCCATATATGCTCTAATTATTCTCTTGCTCTTTGTACCACGGCGGCCATGGTCCGACCAGCGATCAACAAAGCCCGTGGATAGGTGGATGACATGCGAGGGCGACATGGAGCGTGCAAACAAGATAAGATGTCCATGTCGGGACCGCAAGCGATGTATCGATAAGGCATGATTAGGAATCTTGGAGTCGCACCTTGACGTAGTTTCATGGATGGCTACACTCGATGGATACGTGATGATCACAAAGATCAAGATGCCGTGATGATCGGAAGATCAAGGCGATCCACGATCACGAAGATCGTGGTGGTGGCCTGGACATGGACACGAAGATGATCAAGGTGGCGTCGGGCATGGACACGAAGATGATCAAGGTGGTGCCGACCATGATTCGAGCTGGTTGCGAGACCCTCATGTCCAATATCTGCTTCTCAAGGAGACGAGTAACGCCAGAGCCGCCGGTAGAGAGAAGGCTAAACTGGAGCAAATGGAGAAAGACGCGGTCACTTCATTGTTTGACGGATGCAACGACGGGGATACCCGTCTAAATGTAACGCTTAGGGCTCTGGAGATGAAGGCGAAACACAAAATGACCGACGAATGTTTCGACGACAACATTGTATTCTGGCACGATATTCTTCCCAAGAAGGGGAACACATGTCTGACTAGTATCGCTGAGGCGAAGAAAGTCGTGTGCCCTCTCAATCTACCGCACGTGAAAGACCACGTCTGCATAAATGATTGCATCATCTACCGGGGCGAGGACGCGGAGAAGACCACGTGTCCGGTGTGCAAGACCTCTCGATACAAGAGAGGGACCAAGAAAGCTCCTAGGAAGGTGGTGTGGTACTTTCCTCTAACTCCTCGTTTGCAGCGGTATTTCGCAGACCCTAAGGAAGCACAGCTCATGCGCTGGCACGCGGAAAGAAAGAGGCCGGAAGACGATGATCCGAAGAAGGAGGAAATGTTGAGGTACCCTTCGGATGCTTGCCAGTGGAAGGCGTTGGACCTACAATATTACCAACATTTTGGGAAAGAGTCAAGGAACCTCAAGCTGGGCGTGAGCACTGACGGACTCAATCCGTTTGGAAGCCAGAGCAGCACACACAGCACCTGGCCCGTGTTTGTATGGATCTACAACCCCCCCCCCCTGGTTGTGCATGAAGAAGAAGTACATAACCATGAGTATGCTCGTTCAAGGGCCAAAACAACCTGGTACAGACATCAATCTGTATCTCACGTTGTTGAAAGAGGAGTTGGCCACGTTATGGGAAGAAGGAGCCCGTACATGGGACGCCTCGAGACAAGAGTACTTTGACATGAGAGCGGCGGTGATCACGACGGTGCAAGACTATCCGATTACGGATACTTCTCGGGCAGGTGGTCCAAGGATTCTATGGGTGCGTTAGGTGCAAGGATAATACAACGTCTGCTACAGAAAGATCCCGGGTCCGGGAAAACCGTGTTCCTTGGGGCTCGGAGGTGGCTTCCCAAGAATCACGCCTGGAGAAAGCTAGGACATCTGTTCGATGGGACGATCGAGCTCCGAGGAATCCCACACCAGAAGAGTGGCGCTGAAATCTACAAGCTGTTGAATAACTGGAAGGAGTGCCCTGCGCCAGGAAAGACCCAGAAGAAGCCAGAGCCGTTGCTGAAGGTATGGAAGGTGAGGTCTGTTTTCTGGGACTTGCCATACTGGAAGATCCTCCGCGTGCCTCATAGCCTTGATCTCATGCATATCACGAAGAACATGGGCAAGAGTCTGCTTGCCACCCTCCTTAACACCAACAAGACCAAAGATGGGCCGAAGGCAAGGAATGACTTGAAGCATATGGGCATCAGGGATGAACTTCAACCACCACCTAGCGATGATGAGGAGGAGGAAGAGGTGGAGGAGACAGAAACACAGAATAGCCGTCGTCGCAAGGGGAAAAAGGTTAAGAAGGGAGAGGTCAATCTCAAGGCCTCATGCTTCACTCTGAGTAATAAGGAGGCCATACAGTTTATGAAGTGCCTCCTCGGAGTCAAATTTCCGAACGGCTATGCGGGGAAGATAAGCAGATGGCTAGACGAGGCGAAGCAGCGCTTCAACGGGATGAAGTCTCACGACGTCGCCGTGCTAATGACGCAGGTACTCCCGGTCGCGATCCGAGGTATAATGGACAAGCACATCCGTGAAACATTGTTTGGCCTCTGCAACTTTTTTGACGTCATCTCTCGGAAGTCGATAGGCATTAAGCAGCTGACGAGGCTACAGGACGAGATCGTGGTGATAATGTGCGAGCTCGAGATCTATTCCCCCCCCCCCCCGCTTTCTTCTACATCATGCTTCATCTGCTTCTCCATGTCGTGGAGGATATCGTCCAGCTCGGTCCTGCGTTTCTGCGAAGCATGATGCCGTTCGAAAGGCTCAATGGACACATCAAGGGATACGTTAAGAACAAGTCCCATCCAGATGGAAGCATAGCAAACGGCTTCCTGGCCAAAGAGTGCATCTCTTTCTGCTCGAACTTTCTACATACCGATACCCCTCTTGGTATGCCATTCAACAAGCACCTCGGGAGGCTCGCTGGATGGGGTCACCACGAGGGTCGACGTGCAAAGCATGTCGACATGGAGGGCCGAACCAAGGACTTTGAAAGAGCAAACCTGGTCACGCTGCAACACCTGCAGGTGGTTGATCCATACATACATGAGCACAAAGAGTTTATCAAGAAGAATTATGCTGATCAGGGACGCCAGGTCCCGAGGGAGGAAGATGTTATCAAGGAGCACAATTCCGGTTTCACGCGGTGGTTTAAGGAGAAGGTCATAGCTAATCCACCGCATGGCGAGTACTCGGAGGAAGATAAACTCATATTCTCATTGTCACAGGGCGCCTCGCACAACCTCATGACCTATCAGGCTTACGATATCAAAGGATACACGTTCTACACAGAGGAAAAAGACAATAACTGCGATTACCAGAACTCAGGGGTAACAGGGATATTCTACACCGGCGACATCCCGGAAATATACTACGGAAGGATCGAGGAGATTTGGGAGCTCGACTATGTTACGGAGAAGGTGCCGATGTTCCGTGTCAGGTGGGCCAAGAGCGTCGAGAAAGAAGACCGGTATTTCACCACGATGGTTATACCGTCAAAGACCACCAGCGCGAACGCACCCGCAAGAAATGAGCCTTGGGTTTTGGCTAGAAAAGTCGACCAATGCTAGTACATCAAAGACCCATCAAAGCCTAGCCGGGTTGTCGTCAGGAGAGGCAAAAGGAACATTATCGGAATGGACGGAGTCGCCAACAAGCAAGACTTTGACCATAACGGCGACCCGAAGATAGAAGACGGGTATGGCAACCAAACACCGTACACCACAACCCTACCTAAGAAAGGACTTCCGTTCAAGAGAAGTAGTGAAGACGTCCCGGACCTAACCTATGCAACCGCGACAAAGAAGGGCAAGAAGACGACGATTGTCAAGAAACGCTAGCGCGCTCCGACCATTGTCAAGAACCGTCGTGTGTGTGGCCTACTATTATGTATAAAAACATTCTTAATTTTCATTATGTGTGTGTTATAATAATATTGCATTGAGAATATTATGTATCGACAAGACACATTCATTGAGAATACTCACTTTTGTTGTTTTAGCAATATTTGAATATTTAAAATATTTGTAGTATATTTTATAGTTCATATTGTGTTTGGACAATGCTTTTACATGAAAAATGGCCTTTAAAAAAATTCCAAAAAATTGTTAACCTTAGGATTCGAACCTGGGTGGCCAGCAGTGAAATAGGACAAGTCATGTACTACCACTAGGCTGCTGTGTGTTTGTTGATAGAAACCTACGCACTGCCCTATTTGTCTAGAATTGCATATTATGCGAGGCGCATTTAGCCCAGATGCGCCTCGCGTAATATTATACGAGGCGCACTTTGCGATATGCGCCTCGCATAACCGGCACACATCGATCAAGTCACACAGCGCTAGTACTACACAGCTAGTACACCACTTCACATATTTCAGAGCCCGACACCACATCGATCGAAGCTGTCGCCGCCGTGGAGGAGGAGCCCGACGCCGCCCCGTGGAGGAGGAGCCTGACGCCGCCGTCCCCGTGAAGGAGGAGCTCGCCGCCGCCCCATGGAGGAGGAGCTCGACGCCGCCGTCCCCGTGAAGGAGGAGCTCGCCGCCGCCCCATGGAGGAGGAGCCCGACGTCGCCGTCCCCGTGAAGGAGGAGCCCGACGCCGCCGCCCCGTGAAGGAGGAGCCCGACGCCGGCTTTGGCAATCCCTCTCTCCGGTGAGTCCCCGCCCCCCACCCACCCACGCCTCTTCCCCTCTCCTTCCCTTCTAGGGTTTCTACCATTGCCCACCTCCGCCTTCCACGGCTTGGGCGATGGTGGCCAGATGCTTTCGGTGTGCTTGTCCCTTATATTGATTTCTCTTTGGTCTTGATAATTTGTTTAACATTCAGACTTGTTGCCCTGTCAATATTCAGACTTGTTGCCCTGTCAATATTTGTGCTTGTCATGCTTGTCAATATTCAGACTTGTTGCCCTGTCAATATTCAGACTTGAACTGTCAATATTCAGTACTCCTTGTGTTTCTGAATTTTAGGCATAGAAGTTCAGGTTCTAGGAGTGAAAAAAATACTGCTGATTGTGTTTCATAGTGTGTGCAGGTTTAGGTTCATAGTGTGTGCTGATTGCTAATTTTAGGCATAGAAGTTCAGGTTCAAGTTCAGGTTTTAGGCAAATAGAAAAGATGAGAGGCATTGCTGATTGCTAATTGTGATAATGTCGTTAACTTAGTATGGTTCATCTAGCAGAGTAAGACAGTGAGTACTATACTTAGCGATGATTATAATGTGATAAAACATACGTCACACTTGGGATATGGAGTCGTTTCTTCAGTCGTTTACCTGATGCAGTGCTTGTGTAGTTGTGTGTACTGGAATGCCTCAGGGATCCTTGGCTCTATCTGTATACAGTGCTTGTGTAGTCGTTTACCTGATGCAGTGCTTGTGTAGTAAAAGAATTAAGATGACATGATTCAATGCCAACATTTGATATTTGATCACCTGGTTTCAGTTGTTAATTAATGAAAGAACTAGCAATCAGACTCATGTGAGTTGTACAATAACTGCAAGAAGACTGCACATATCTGTATGAAGGAAAACTGGAAGTTGATTATTCTGTGTTTTCTTTGTGTTTAAATCTGCACATATCTATATGCAGGAAAACTGCACCAGGTCATACTGCTCTCAGATTTTGAGTTTCTTCTGTAGTTTCGAATCAGTTGTTTTCTGCTATGCTGTGAAATTATGAATCTATGTTCTGCCTTCAGGAATTATGTGAGTTCAGAAAAACTCGGATACTGTATGTATGTATGTGTTTGTGTATGCTGGCAGCAAAATGGCTGTGATGATGGCAGTTGATCCTTTTTGTGCAGGTTTTTCTTTTTGAGTTGACAATGTTTCGCCGGAATGTTGATTCATTTCCGTTCCGGCGAATTTCTGGCACTCCTAGACATAGAAAATTAGCAAAGTTCATGCCAAAAAATTTCTATGAATTTTTGTGCTTATTAGTTTCATTTATTTGTGTGTTTAGAAATGTCGGATCCGGGCCCTTCTATCCAGAAGCCCTTTTGGGAGCAAAGAAAGGAGATGGAATCCCTAGAGGCCCCGGAATTTGTTCCATGGACGATTTAGATGGAGGAGGACGAGGATACCTCATCGGGCAATGAGGAGATGGGGACGCCGATGGCGACGCCACTACCACCGATGGCGGTGAAGCTACTACGGCGATGGTAGCGCATCGAAGAAGTCTCGGAAGGATCGGACCCGATCGTGGTCGACCTCAAAAGGTCCATCATCACAAGCGTGAGCCGTAAAGGTGCGCCTTTGGAGCCAGAAGAATTTGTTGGGGGTTACTCTAACCAGCTCGCGGCAATCCTCCGGAACACCGTCACGATCAACATGGAGAACCTAAAGGCCGAAGAGAACAAGGGTTTCCTCATCCAGCTTTTCCGGAAGCTGCACGCAAGATACGCGTTCCCGGGTGATGAGAAAAACAAGTATAATAATGACAATCTCAAAGGGAATCCGGTGAACAAGTATGCCCTCGGGAGGATGACCAAGGCCTTGTCAAATTGGAAGGCTCGGGTGAAGAATCTTATTTTCGAGGAGAAGCTAAGTTATCCAGAGCTCGTCAAGAAGGAGCCTCTGGTCAAGGAAGAAGACTACAATGTGTTCAAGGCCAGATGTAACTCCGCCTTGGGCAAGGCCAGGACTAAGAAGGGCAAGAATATGAGATCCCGAAACATTGGTACCCACCATCTCGGCTTCGGCGGTTATAGAGCCGCGAGGCCCAAATGGGATAAGGAGGACGCTGACGCTTGTGCAAAGGGGTTGACACGTCCCTTTGACGACATAAAGGAGGATCAGGCAAAGAACTTCGTCAGGGCCCGGTTTGCCCCGCCGAAAGGGGTTTCTGATTATTCTTCGGAGCCCGCCGGCCCCTTTGCTCCGAGGGTGAAGGACTTCATGCAAAAAATATGTAAGTAGTTTGCATGCAAGTCGATTAATTGCATTCATGATTAATCAATGAAGTCCAGTTTTCTGATCAAATGCTTCGCGTTCCTTGTGCGCAGGACGAGGAGTGTAGGAGCTCCTCATCCTAGGGGTCAGCGCCACCGCCTGTCGCCAAGTGGGACACCAATTTTAATAGGGTATGACGGACCAAGAGTGTCGATCCTGGCGGCCCGTAAATGCAGTCGTGGTAATCGGCTTTGGCGACATATAATGGTCCGAGTACTATGGCACCGAGCGGAAGGGCAAGAAGGCGAAAGCGCCGAGGTAAAACTCCTAAGGAACAGTGGAAGCCTTTCCAAATATAGTCCAAGATGCCGTGAACAAGGCTGTGTGGCCGAGACAAAGTTCCAAGAACAAGTCCGGACACAAGTCCATCACAAGTCCATTCACAAGTGAGCGAAGCTCAACACCATCCTTCCGTCTACATGGAAAAGTACAACAAGTGGCGAAGGGTGGTAAACGAGGGCTGCCGGTTCCCAACCTCAACAGCCTAATCGGACAATGTGGCGCGGCCGGAGGCGTTGGTGACTCCTCCAGCAGGGCCGGTGGTGGTGGATACTCCTCTAGCTCCGGAGCTTAACTTGCCCACTGCGGCGAAGGCGCCGGCCCACACCACCGTGCCATCAGGCAGCCACTCCGCCACTTGCGTGGTCAAGCCTGTCGGCGTCGGTGCCTCGACATTGTCCGAGTTTGACGCCCTCAAGGTAACTAACTAATTAAAGCGAGAGTTGGGAGGCTCAACCACACCGATGACTTGATCTCTGTTTTTCTAACGCTCGGCCTACATGTCAATCTTTCGCAGGGAGACACTCCTTGCACTCTAATGCACTGGGTGGGCGGCCAGTTGATGGATGTTACCAAGGGTACTATTGTTCAACCAGAGAACCGCAAAATGCACAATGTCACAATGCCACCTGACATGATGAGGGTCAAATACAGTATGGTGCTTCCGGGCTACGAGCAAGTGGAACCTCCCTCTCAACCTCAAGGATGGCATGATGAGGACACGGCAGCGGTCCTCAATACCGGCTTTGGCTACTTGTACCTATGGCCGAAGAGCCAGATCCGTTTGGGGACAGAGGACCAGCTCAACATCACCCTAGAGGCAGACAACCATCACATGATGAAGACTTCGAGATGGGAGACTTGGACAACATGGCACAGAATCCCAATGATGATGAAGAAATTGACCCGAACTACGGTGACCAGTTTGTTAACACAAGGTTTTCTGATTTGTATGAGCCGGTGTAGCATCCCAGTTGTCTAACACCTGTAATGCTACTTGATCTAGTAATAAAAGGGCCACTTCCTACAAATAATGGTTGCATCATCATCATGTCATGTTCATGTCATCATGCCACCTTGCATTTGAGCATCATATATAAACCTTTTGTTTTGGTTCTACTCTCATATGCATTGTAAATTGTATTTGCCTCTTGATATTGTATTTGGTTCTTGATATATTGCTTAAATGCCCAAGTTGAGTTGGGGGCATATCTTTTATTGACTCCACCACCTTTCTTGTCATCACCCCATCTTTCCTCCATTCCACCTTTCATGAGCATGGCAACTTATTGGTTTTACCTCTAGCTCATGTGGGTTGGGATGGATAAAAATTCTAGCTCCACATGCTCCCATGTATGCACCATGTTGTTTTCACAATATTGGTATATAAGAGCCACATGGAAACCTTTGCATGCCTTGTGAGTGGAACCTTTTCTTAGTCTCCATATGGGTTGTTTTGGGGTTATTATCATGTTGGGATATTTTGGGACTATAAAATATCTAGTGGCACCTACACACTAGCATGTCCCATCTTTATTCAAATATGGTTCCCTCATTCACTCCACATGGAACTTTTCCTTCATTCTTTTTGCTTGGGCCTTACTCCATCTTGTGAGGATGCAAATAAATAATGCCATGCTTATTATTTTTGTTATCACAAGGATGATACATGGCATTTAATGTTTTTGCATGGCCCATGCAAGTGCCACCTTTTACTTGACATTTGAATGTTATTTTTTTGTTTTGCTTGCATGGATCACCTTTTCCTTTGCTTGATCTTGTTTTGGCTTGTATAATCCCCCACCAAACCCTCTATCTCTCCCTCTCCCCCTCTAGTTAAACCCTACCCTAATCACCATCCCCCATCCATGCATGAACATGTGATCATGTGGGTGTGCATAAGCCCTAAACCCCCTACCCCTCTCTTTAACCTCCCACCACACCTTGTGCTTGACCTTGTGATGCCATTGTCATGTGTTAAACATGGGCATCTCCCTTTACCCTCTCATCTCTCCTCTCATCAACCCTAAACCGAACCCTCTAATCCAAACCCTAGACCATGCCCTCCTCTCTCTTTCTCTCGGCCCCCCTCTCTCTACCATGCCGTCCCCACCTGGCCACCCTCTCCTTGGCCCCACACCCCAGCCCTCTCTCTTTCTCTCTTCCCACAAACCCTAAGACCAACCCTAGCCGAGCCCACCCAACCTAGCTACAACCACACCCGATCCACCTCTGTCCTCTCTCTTGCTCTCTGCCGGCGTGCCCCACCCGAGCGTCCTCCCCCTGGCCCTACCTGGCAGCCCCATCCCCATGCCTAGCTACCCTGCCCCTGGCCGATCACGTGAGGAAGGACAAAGGTGGAACCGAGGCCACCTTTATCACCTTCCCCTTCCCCACGCAAGCCTCACCTGCCCCCGTCCTTATCTACCCCTTCCTCGCCCCTCTAGCCTCCCCCAGATCCCACCCAGGCCACCCTTTCCCTCTGCCCTCTTTTCTTCACCGCCATCATCGCCGCCAACCGGCGTCTATCTGCAGTACGAGGAGGCGGGCGAGTTGTTGAGGCTGTCGAGGAAGACGACGAGGTGCCCCTGCTTCGCCCTGGACACCCCGACGCGGAGGAGGAGCCCCAGAACCCCTGCCCCGCCGACGTACCGACGAAACCCTAGCCTCGCCGGTGCGCCAGCCCCGCCAACGATCGCGACCACCCCCGAGCCCGTCGACCACGCCAACATCCTCGCGGTAAGCCCCCGACCCCCCTGGACATGCTCCGGCCCTTCCTCGTTTCCTGCCGGCGGCGATCGTTTCGCCGAGCACACCGCGTGCACCGGCGAGCGCGCGCCTGCCTGTTCGCTCGCGCCGCATAGCGCTTATCTAGCCCGCGCCCTCTCTCCTGTCAACAACCCTAGTCCAGCCCAGCGGCAGCCGCCTCTGTGCGCACGCCAGAGGGCCGCGTTCGATTCCCACCCCGCCTGCTGCGCGCCGTCTCTTTCCGTCGGTGTAGAAGAACGATGCAGGGCCGTGGTAGTTTGCAGTTAGCCCCCTTTTTGTTTTTCTCGCCTCGATGCGGTCGGCCAGGCCACGATGGTGGCCATCTTCTAAAAAGGCTCCCCTCTTTTCTCAAAACCAACCCGCAGTCCCCCCTGGGCCACGTGTTCGGCCCGCACTACCAGGAAAACGGCTATAGGTAATCAACACATCCGTGGCTCACATGGTTGAAGTGCCCCACGGCTAAAACAGGCGTGGCTCACCAGTGGGTAGTGCCCTACTAGTAACTAGAACAACCGTGGCGCACATGACTATAGTGCGCCACAGATGTTTGTGGGCCAGTGTGTGTGTGGACGACAAGTGTACTTATCTTATTAGGTTTATGAATCACCGCTTACTTATTTTGCTTATTATTATTATATATCAATCAATGCTTGGTTTTTTTGCTTACTCTTTGGTTTTTTTGCTTACTCTTTGGTTCTCGGACGACAAGTGTGAGTTATTTTTGTCTTTTTCGAGAATATGCCGATGATTGAAATGTCGTGGCACAATATATATGTGAATGTGCTATGACGGGATTGTTAGCCTTGTGATATGCACAAGTCCAGGAATTGTGCATCCTACTTGGCTAAGGTCCGTCATAAGCAATCTGTGTCCAACGACCTAGCTAGTTATATATGAGGCATGCTTTTCGAGTTATTTTTGTCTTTTTCGAGAATATGCCGATGATTGAAATGTCATGGCACAATATATATGTGAATGTGCTATGACGGGATTGTTAGCCTTGATATGCACAAGTCCGGGAATTGTGCATCCTACTTGGCTCAGTCCGTCATAAGCAATTCTGTAATCCAACGACCTAGCTAGTTATATATGAGGCATGCTTTTGAGTTATTTTTGTCTTTTTCGAGAATATGCCGATGATTGAAATGTCGTGGCACAATATATATGTGAATGTGCTATGGCGGATTGTTAGCCTTGTGATATGCACAAGTCCGGGGTGCATCCTACTTGGCTAACGGTCCGTCATAAGCAATTCCTGTGTCCAACGACCTAGCTAGTTATATATGAGGCATGCTTTTCGAGTTATTTTTGTCTTTTTCGAGAATATGCCGATGATTGAAATGTCGTGGCACAATATATATGTGAATGTGCTATGACGGGATTGTTAGCCTTGTGATATGCACAAGTCCAGGAATTGTGCATCCTACTTGGCTAACAGTCCCGTCATAAGCATATTCATGTGTCCAACGACCTAGCTAGTTATATATGAGGCATGCTTTTTGAGTTTGCTCTTTTTGATTTAAGAGTACTTTCTATAAGTGTATATTCATATGCGACTTTAATTATACATGTTTTTTCAATCACCGGTTAGTTATTATTGTCAACTTGTAGATGACGTGGTACGTCGTGTACAAGGGACGGGTTCCTGAGTCTCGATGATTGGGAAGACTGCCGGAGACAGTGCACCGTTTGCCGCCATAATAGCTACAAAGGGTACAACACTATGGCGGAGGCGGAAGATAGATACACGCGCTATCTAGCGGGAGTTAGGACAAGGAACCGGATGAAGACCTACACCTTCGTCATGGCGGTGATCATGCTTATCTTTTTGGTTATTTATCCCGTTTGTGTCTAGCTAGCTAGTTTAGATGTCTAGCGAGCTCGAGCTCTAACTTGTTCGATCGACACATGTATTCGCATGTCACCAACTACTACTTTGTAACATGATCAAAACAATGTAACTTGGACTATGTATTCATGTATGAGACTTATCTATATGTATTTGTTTCAATCTTGTTTTTCATATCAGTATTTATATATATAATTGTATATCTTGTATACGTGTGTGTATATCTCTGTAATATTGTATATAATCATTGCATATAATCTGGCTTGGAAATTAAAAAAACAAAAAATACATCTGGCGCACATGTTCTACCTTCATGGCGCACTACACCTAAAGCGCACCATGGATGTTTAGTGGCGCACTAGGTAGTGCGCCACAGAAGATCCAAGGGGTAGCGCACCAAGCCAAACTTCTGTGGCGCACTAGGGGGTGCGCTACGCCTATCTCTACACAACCGTGGCGCACTAGGCAGTGCGCCACGGCTGAGAGATAGCCGTGCGCCACGGATGGGCCTTTTAGGTGCGCCACAGACGACCATTTTCCTAGTAGTGCCGTCGGCTGTTTGGCGGTGGGCAATGCTGATTGGTCCCATCATCCCTCGGGCTAGCACAGGCCACGGTGTCAAACGTCGCCGCGCGCGTGTGACCCAGCCAGCAGAGCGGCCCACTCGTCAGCGTCTAGGGCTAGCTCTGACTGGGTATAAAAAGTCTGCCTGTTTGTCTGTTTAAATTCAAAACTGATTCAAATTATTTCAAATTCAATATCAATCTGATTTCAAATAACTTTTCAATTATAAATCCAAATAATGCAAATGATATATCAATTTGAATCAGAAAAATGTGAGGATTTCAAATATGCTATTCAAATCACCTTTTGCACATTTAAAATTCCAAGTTGAGTAAATTACAACAAATGCCACTAGAACTTAATAAATTAATAACTTTTGAAATATAACTCCGGATTTAACAAATGATATGTCTAAAATGATCAGCTCGACGAGACCTTTCTGCTTATGCTATCCATGAATTCCATTGCAGCATGCATCATATAAATATAAAGTATACAGCAACTATTATGACAATAAAATGGGACCAAAACCCCATAAAAATGTTACTTCTCGTGTTCTACACCTCACCCATGCCATGCTATTTATTGCCATGTAACTTGTGCATCATTCATCATGGCATGATTTTTTGCTTGACGCATTTTATTCCTATGCTTGCGCACTTTATTTATGTTGGCCCTTGTTTGTTTGGTTCTTCTTCGAATAGACACTGAGCAGGGGATATATCAAGAGAACCAGGAGCACTACCCAGATCCATCTCTCGCTTCAACTGAGTTGCCAGGCAAGCACTACCACATGCTTGCATACATACAGTACCTATTGCCTCTATCTTATTCTTGCATCATTGAGTCGCGAATGCATTAAATTGAATCCCAAGTATTGCATAGCCTTTACTTTAAAACCCCACCAAGCTTGTTCCTCCATCCCATGAGCCATTACTACAGGAGTTGTTTGATCCATGTGAGTCGTAGAACAGCATGTGTAGGGTATGTGAGTGTCTGTTGGATAACGAGGTACCTAAACAACTTAACCTGAGTAGTAATGGGATAACTAATGAAAGTGGCACCGGTGAGCAACATCTGCTATTTGGTTTTTCCTGCTCACTTGTGTCCCGTAAGACCCCGAGTACTTGATTCCTGTTCCAAGATTATTCGCGCTATCCACATCCGGGAGGCTTATGGGACCCCGAGCGAGATCTTGATTAGTCTTATTTCTTGGGGCCACAAACTAGTTTGAGGTTTTGTTTACTATCCTGTACTTATGCCATGCTACTGCTTTATTTACGTTTATGCGAGGAGCACCTTTATCTGTTTAGGTAAGCGGAGTGTTTTCGATGTCGACAAGCCAGTCACACTTTCGGGTTCCTAGTCGTTTCGACCATTGATGCAAACCTTGAGTCCGTCTCGAGACTAACCGTTCTATGGTCTACTCAATGGGGTGGCCCCACAAATAATTCTGAATCCTGTGATTGCTTTGTCGTGAAGGCCTCGTTGGGTTTTGATTTGGTTTTTCGAGGTTGATCGAGTGTGTGTTGCTATTTGTGCACCCTACAGGGTAAAACTTTACGAAAGTCGTGTCATGGTTATGGACGACTTGGAGCACGATTTCTCGATCATAGACAAGCATAACTAAAGTACCGCTTTAACTTCGACTAAGTAAATGACTAGTAACTAGTGCAACACTCATGGAATGGTTAATAAAATCGCCAACGGATGGGGGTTGTTCGTCCGCTTCCTCGTTGGTAGCGAGGAGGATGGATCGATGAAATTCTGTTATAACTGTTGTTATTAATTCACGGACATCCGTCTATCTTTGGTTAGGCGGATGGTTAGCGATATCTATAGAATTGCTAGGGTTTATCTTTTGCTGCGCAATTGCGTCACCCCAGTTGTGTCCCTTTAGAGGCATTAAGACTTCTTGAGTACCCTTAGGGTCTCACACGATAAATTATTGGTTCGGATGAGCGGTACACTCATGGACGGATCTTTGGGTGGAAGAGGCTGATGATGTGGGCAACGATCGTTCGGTGTAGAGTTTCCGGGAACGGGGATCCGTGAGATCTGTGGGCGGGATGTGCTTATTCCTGTGGCATCTTATGCCGATTTGCTTCTTATCCGTACTCGGACTTTGTTTTGCCGCTTCCGCTTGATACTCTGATGTGTGATGTATGAGGAATTATCCTAAAATATTATATATATATATCTAGGTCATTTGAATCTTGCCGTATGGCGTTGCTATATTTCCTTTCTTTCTAGATGGAATGGCTCTGATGTACTTTTGTATGGTGGCTTGCATACATACTCATTTGTGTATGTAGTTGATCCCTTCGCCGATTCGCCGCCCGTCTGGTCGATGAATTGGAAGTGGTTGGGATGGCCGAAAGGTCTACCCGTGAGTGGCTTTTGGGGCCCCACCGTACTATTTCAACCACTACCGTTCATCCAGGCTTGTATCTAGGAGCGTAATTCACTGAGGTAGTAACAATTGGTATCAGAGCCATCCCGACCTTCAGGGTCTCAGCCAAACGGTCGTTGTCAGTTTAGCTGATATTTTGGTAGTTATGTATACTAGGGAAAAACAAAACGCGAGAGTAGGAATGCTTCCATTTTTCTTCTTACCCACCCACCCACCCTTTCTGGTAAGGAAGTGTAACGTTTTCAATCCTCTTCTTAAAAGTTCAAACTAGGATTCACGTGTTCTGGGTTTCCTTAGTACCATAGGTTGTGTGTGTGTGTAATCCCTTGTCTATCTGTTGCATCCAAGTTGTTATCTAATCAGCCTTTGGTTATCAACTGTTGGTACATTCCATACCGACAGGCTTTTGCAAACCGACGCAATCTGTCTTACTCTTTGTATCCGACGTTATCTTGTTTGGGGTGTTCGTTCCGTAGTTACCAATCTTAGGTTCAACGTGAGAAGAAGGGGTTAAGATATGTGTTCCACTTGTTCATGTGCGGAGTAATGATTTGAGTGCGGGATGGAGTCGCGACCATACCACTACTCTTATCATTCGCTTTTGTATATTGAATCGGTAGAGTCACTAATCTTGATTCGTTAAGTAATTTTAGCATCTATTGGTATTTTAATGCGAAATTTGTGGAAAAATTTTCTTTGATATATTGTGTACCACACTTCTTTTCGATCGTGCGATATGCTTAATATCTTCTAGGTGCTTTGAACTTTGTTGATATTTTAATATCATCTTAGTAAATTGTATCCTTTAATCTTGGTTAATTCCATCTTGGTACTATTTTGGATTATTATTATTCTCCATTATAGTAATCGACTTGAGTTTATATCAATCATAGGATGGCTCCACCACGTCTTGATGAGGACATACCACAGGCGGGCTCATGATTGTCAAACATCGCTAATGCTTTGGCAGCAATGCAGCAGAACCAATGCGCTTTGAGGAAAGTGTTGAGGAACGAGTTTGCTCCACTACCTCCACCTCCCAAGCGAGGAGACATCAAAAGCTTCCGAAATTCAACCCTCGCCAATTTGATGTTTACGATCGACCCTTTGGGCGTGGATGATTGGTTGCGTGAGATGTCAAGGTTGCTCGAGACTGCTGATGTTCCTGAGCAGGAGTGGGTCAAGTGTGCTACTCACCTTCTGAAGGGAGATGCAGCTCTCTGGTGGGAGAATTACTTGAAGGCAAGCTGCACTGGTTTTCAGCCTACTTGGGAAAGGTTCACTGCAGCTTTCAAAGAGCAGTTTCTCTCAGAGATTGTAATGGAAAGGATGAAGGAAGCTTTTCTCAACCTTAAGCAAGGAAATGATAACGTCAACACCTACATCAGGAACTTCATGAATCTTTCTCGTTACGGTGGCGATGAGGTATCTGATGACAAGAAGAAGAAAAAGAGGTTCAGGCAAGGGCTCAATGCATCGATCAAGTATGCAATCACACATGCAAGGCCGGCATCTTTTCTGGAACTTCAACACACAGCTCTACAAGAGGAAGCAAGTCGGCAAGTGTTTGAGGAGTCCAAGAAACACAACTGAGATGCATCAAGCTCTTCAGTTATGGCAGCTCCTTCTAAGCGGCGTGTCTGGGTTCCTAACACCCCACCGTCGCTCCCGGCTCCACCAAGACCTGCAAGTTACGCGTCAAGGCCACTAAACTCCATCACTGCTGCTCCCAGGGGCTACAACCACCACTACAGGCGCTGGCGGAGTCCACAGCTACGTTGCTCCACGTCCACAGTGCACCTTCACGTGTGGAGATCTGGACATCTGAATCGGCTGTCCGTTGAAAAACAAAGCTCTTCCTCCACCCCCGCCAAGATCTGCAGCAAGCTCTCCTTCGGTTCGTGCACCACCACCTCGGGCTCTCAACATCAACACCAAGCCCGGGTCTACGGTTGCTCGTGCCAACTGTGTCAACGCCGCTCAAGCTGAGCATGCACCTGGAGTTGTGATGGGTATGCTTTCCGTTAACTCAGTCCCTGCACGAGTTTTGTTTGATTCTGGTGCATCGCATTCATTTGTTTCTCTCAAGTTTGCAAATGAAAACGAGTTAGCAATGGATCCTCTTCTTAAGCGGTTGATGGTTCTTTCTCCTGGAGCAACAATGGCAGCTGCTAAAATCAGCCATGGCAATCAAATTGAGATTGGTGGCTCTTCGTTCTCGGCTTCCTTAATTGTTCTGGGCAATTCTGACATTGATGTAACCTTGGGCATGGATTGGTTAACGGCAAATGCAGCTGTGATTGATTGTGCTGAACGCTCAGTTTCTTTGAAGATTCCTGAGGGCCATATAGTCTTTTCTCCAAGTCTGACTCCTGCTGTCCAGCTTTTCTCTTTGGCGGCTCTGAATGATGATGCTATGGAAGCTATTCAGAGTGTACCGGTGGTCTGTGAGTTCCCAGATGTCTTTCCTGAAGAGTTGTCGGGTATGCCTCCGGATCGTGAGGTTGAGTTTGTAATTGAGCTTGAACCTGGAACGGCTCCTATCTCCAAGCGGCCTTATAAAATGGGTCCTTCTGAGTTGGCTGAACTCAGACGTCAACTTGATGAACAAGAGAAGTTGGGTTTCATTTAACACAAGATGCCGTCTTGGGGTAGCCCAACAATCTTTGTGAAGAAGCGTGGCAGGTGATAGACTTTGTGTTGACTACCGGCTCTCAATGCTAAAACCATCAAGAACAAATATCCCCTCCATGGATTAATGATCTCTTGATCGCTAGCTGGAGCTGTGGTGTTCTCTAAGCTGGACTTGAGAAGTGGTTATCACCAAATCAAGATTCGCAAGGAAGATGTGCCTAAAACAGCTTTCACCACCCGCTATGGCCTGTATGAGTACACGGTCATGTCTTTCGGTCTCACCAACGCCTTTTGCTACCTTCTCGAGGCTTATGAACTCGGTTTTCATGGAGTACCTTGATAAGTTCGTTGTGGTCTATCTGGATGACATCCTGGTCTATTCTAAGTCCAAGGAAGAGCATGAAGAACACATGCGGTGTGTTCTAAACAAGCTTCATGAGAACCGCTTGTACGCAAAGTTCTCCAAGTGTGAGTTTTGGCTGCCTGAAGTAACCTATCTTGGTCATGTCATCTCTTAAGGGCATTGGTCAACCGGAAACCGTGAAGACAATTGTTGAATGGCTTCCTCCTGTTAATGTCAAAGAAGTGCGGAGTTTTCTTGGTTTGGCTAGTTATTGCCGCCCGTTGAGAACTTCTCGAAGATAGCGAAGCCTCTTACCGATCTCCTCAAGAAAGGCAAGAAATACCTTTGGACTCCTGCATGTCAAGCAAGTTTTGAGACACTCAAAGAGAAGCTCACTTCCACACCAGTCTTGGTTCCTCCGGATACATCTAAGCCTTTCCAGATATTCTGCGACGCCTCTTTGCAAGGATTGGGTGCGGTCCTTATGCAAGAGAAATAGGTGGTTGCTTATGCCTCTCGTCAGTTGAAGATGCATGAGATCAACTATCCCACACATGACCTCGAGCTCATGTGATGGTCTTTGCTTTGAAGCTATGGAGGCACTACTTGCTTGGCAACCGATGTGAGATCTTTTCTGACCACAAGAGTTTGAAGTATATCTTCACTCAGCCTGATCTCAACCTTCGGCAGAGGAGATGGATCGAAGCAATCAATGACTTTGATTTGACCATCAACTACACTCCGGGCAAAGCTAATGTCATGGCCGATGCTCTTAGCCGAAAAGCTTATGTCAACAACCTCATGATGGAAGAGCAGCAACCTCTCTTGTGCGAGAAATTCCGTCAGCTCAACCTTGAAGTTGTGGAACAAGGGCATCTCCTGAACCTTCTGGCTACTCCTCTCTTGGAAGAAAAGATTCGCTCTCGTCAGCTGGGTGATCCGCACACTAAAAAGATCATCTCTAAACTTGAGCTTCCGAAGTATGACTCCTTCCACGTGGATGATCAAGGCACGCTTTTCTTTGAACACCGGATGTTTGTGCCGAACTACCCGGGTTTGAGAGAGCAAGTTCTCAAGGAGGCGCATGATTCGGTTCTTTCTATCCATCCTGGCAGCACAAAGATGTACATGGACTTGAAAACACAATATTGGTGGCCTGGTTTGAAACGGTATTGTGCCAAGTATGTCTCAGAATGTGATGTCTGCCGCAGAGTGAAAGCTGTCCATCAGAAACCTTTCGGTCTTCTACAGCCATTGAAACCTCCGGAATGGAAATGGGAGAAAGTGGAGATGGACTTCATCACTGGCTTTCCAAGGTTGCAGAAGGGCAACAATGCAATCTTTGTTGTCATCGACAGGCTTTCTAAAGTGGCTCATTTCTTCCCCGTCAAGGAAACAATTTCTGGAATTCAGTTGGCTGAACTCTATATCAACAGAATTGTCTCTCTGTATGGGGTTCCGCTTGAAATCAGTTCAGACCGTGGAAGCATCTTCACTTCCAAGTTCTGGGAAAGTTTCCAAAATGCTCTGGGAACAAAGTTGAACTTCAGCACTGCTTACCACCCTCAGTCGCAAGGACAAGTGGAGAGGATCAATCAGATTCTGGAGGATATGCTTCGCGCTTGCGTCATCTCTTTTGGCATGAAGTGGGAGGAATGTCTTCCTTATGCTGAATTCTCCTACAACAACAGCTTCCAGAAAATTCTGAAGATGGCACCATTCGAGGCTCTCTATGGTCGCAAGTGCAGAACTCCGATTGGTTGGTCAGGTGCAGGAGAAAGAATCTGATTTGGCCCTGACATTGTAACTCAAGCAGAGGAGAAGGTGCATATCATTCTTGAGAACCTGAAGAATGCTCAAAGTCGTCAGAAGAGCAACTATGACAGGAAGCACACGGACATGGTGTATGCCCCTGGTGATCTCGTCTACCTTCGTGTCACTCCCATGAGAGGCACACACCGCTTCGGTATCAAAGGAAAGTTGGCTCCTAGATACATCGGTCCTTTCAAGATTCGTGGTAGAAGAGGAGAAGTCGCTTATGCCCTTGAGCTTCTTTAAAAACTCAAAGTCCATGATGTTTTCCACATCTCTCAGCTCAAGAAGTGCTTCAAAGATCCCGGCAGGACCGTGGATCATGAGCTAATCGATCTCCAAGAAGACCTGTCTTATCAAGAACACCCCACAAAAATCCTTGAGACCGCAGAAAGAAGGACTCGCAACAAGTCCATCAAGTTCTGCAAGGTGCAGTGGTCACACCATTCTGTTGATGAAGCCACTTGGGAACGTGAAGAGGAACTCCGTGCCAACTATCCTACCCTCTTTGTGTCTTCTTCTTCTTCCTAGAATCTCGGGGCGAGATTCCTGTTTAGTGGGGGAGAGTTGTAGCATCCCAGTTGTCTAACACCTGTAATGCTACTTGATCTAGTAATAAAAGGGCCACTTCCTACAAATAATGGTTGCATCATCATCATGTCATGTTCATGTCATCATGCCACCTTGCATTTGAGCATCATATATAAACCTTTTGTTTTGGTTCTACTCTCATATGCATTGTAAATTGTATTTGCCTCTTGATATTGTATTTTGGTTCTTGATATATTGCTTAAATGCCCAAGTTGAGTTGGGGGCATATATTTTATTGACTCCACCACCTTTCTTGTCATCACCCCATCTTTCCTCCATTCCACCTTTCATGAGCATGGCAACTTATTGGTTTTTCCTCTAGCTCATGTGGGTTGGGATGGATCAAAATTCTAGCTCCACATGCTCCCATGTATGCACCATGTTGTTTTCACAATATTGGTATATAAGAGCCACATGGCCACCTTTGCATGCCTTGTGAGTGGAACCTTTTCTTAGTCTCCATATGGGTTGTTTTGGGGTTATTATCATGTTGGGATATTTTGGGACTATAAAATATCTAGTGGCACCTACACACTAGCATGTCCCATCTTTATTCAAATATGGTTCCCTCATTCACTCCACATGGAACTTTTCCTTCATTCTTTTTGCTTGGGCCTTACTCCATCTTGTGAGGATGCAAATAAATAATTCCATGCTTATTATTTTTGTTATCACAAGGATGATACATGGCATTTAATGTTTTTGCATGGCCCATGCAAGTGCCACCTTTTACTTGACATTTGAATGTTATTTTTTTGTTTTGCTTGCATGGATCACCTTTTCCTTTGCTTGATCTTGTTTTGGCTTGTATAATCCCCCACCAAACCCTCTATCTCTCCCTATCCCCCTCTAGTTAAACCCTACACTAATCACCATCCCCCATCCATGCATGCACATGTGATCATGTGGGTGTGCATAAGCCCTAAACCCCCTACCCCTCTCTTTAACCTCCCACCACACCTTGTGCTTGACCTTGTGATGCCATTGTCATGTGTTAAACATGGGCATCTCCCTTTACCCTCTCATCTCTCCTCTCATCAACCCTAAACCGAACCCTCTAATCCAAAACCTAGACCATGCCCTCCTCTCTCTCTCGGCCCCCCTCTCTCTACCATGCCGGCCCCACCTGGCCACCCTCTCCCTGGCCCCACACCCCAGCCCTCTCTCTTTCTCTCTTCCCACAAACCCTAAGACCAAACCTAGCCGAGCCCACCCAACCTAGCTACAACCACACCCGATCCACCTCTCTCCTCTCTCTTGCTCTCTACCGGCGTGCCCCACCCGAGCGTCCTCCCACTGGACCTACCTGGCATCCCCATCCCCATGCCTAGATACCCTGCCCCTGGCCGATCACGTGAGGAAGGACAAAGGTGGCACCGAGGCCACCTTTATCACCTTCCCCTTCCCCACGCAAGCCTCACCTGCCCCCGTCCTTATCTACCCCTTCCTCGCCCCTCTAGCCTCCCCCAGATCCCACCCAGGAGGCCTCGTTCCCTGCCCTCTTTTCTTCACCGCCATCGCCGGCTTCCGGCGTCTATCTGAGTCTGAGGCGGGCGAGTTGTTGAGGCTGTCGAGGAAGACGACGAGGTGCCCCTGCTTCGCCCTGGACACCCCGACGCGGAGGAGGAGCCCCAGAACCCCTGCCCCGCCGACGTACCGGCGAAACCCTAGCCTCGCCGTGCAGCCGCCAACGATCGCGACCACCCCTGAGCCCGTCGACCACGCCAACATCCTCGCGGTAAGCCCCCGACCCCCCTGGACATGCTCCGGCCCTTCCTCGTTTCCTGCCGGCGGCGATCGTTTCGCCGAGCACACCGCGTGCACCGGCGAGCGCGCGCCTTCCTGTTCGCTCGCGCTGCATAGCGCTTATCTGGCCCGCGCCCTCTCTCCTGTCAACAACCCTAGTCCAGCCAATGGCCGCCTCAGGCGCGACGCCCGAGGCGCGTTCGATTCCCACCCGCTCATCGCGCCGCCGTCTACTTTTTCCGTCGGTGTAGAGAATAGGAGCGATGCAGGCCGTGGTAGTTTGCAGTTAGCCCCCTTTTTGTTTTCTCGCCTCGATCGCGGTCCAGCCCAGCCTGATCGGTGGCTGGCCATCTTCTAAAAAGGCTCCCCTCTTTTCTCAAAACCAACCCTTGTCCCCACAGGCCACGTATTCGCCCGCGTCATTTCATTGGCGGTGGGCCTGCAATCTGTTGGTCCCATCTTTAATCCTGGGGCTAGCACAGGCCACGGTGTCAAACGTCGCCGCGCGCGTGTGACCCAGCCAGCAGAGCGGCCCACTCGTCAGCGTCTAGGGCTAGATCTGGCTGGGTATAAAAAGTCTGCCTGTTTGTCTGTTTAAATTCAAAACTGATTCAAATTATTTCAAATTCAAATATCAATCTGATTTCAAATAACTTTTCAATTATAAATCCAAATGATGCAAATGATATATGAATTTGAATCAGAAAAATGTGAGGATTTCAAATATGCTATTCAAATAACCTTTTGCACATTTAAAATTCCAAGTTGAGTAAATTACAACAAATGCCACTGGAACTTAATAAATTAATAACTTTTGAAATATAACTCCGAATTTAACAAATGATATGTCTAAAATGATCAGCTCGACGAGACCTTTCTGCTTATGCTATCCATGACTTCCATTGCAGCATGCATCATATAAATATAAAGTATACAGCAACTATTATGACAATAAAATGGGACCAAAACCCCATAAAATGTTACTTCTCGTGTTCTACACCTCACCCATGCCATGCTATTTATTGCCATGTAACTTGTGCATCATTCATCATGGCATGATTGTTTGCTTGACGCATTTTATTCCTATGCTTGCGCACTTTATTTATGTTGGCCCTTGTTTGTTTGGTTCTTCTTCGAATAGACCTTGGCGGGGATATATCAAGAGAACCGGAGCACTACCTGATCCGTATCTCGCTTCAAGCGAGTTGCTGTGCAAGCACTACCACATGCTTGCATACATACAGTACCTATTGCCTCTATCTTATTCTTGCATCATTGAGTCGCGAATGCATTAAATTGAATCCCAAGTATTGCATAGCCTTTACTTTAAAACCCCACCAAGCTTGTTCCTCCATCCCATGAGCCATTACTACAGGAGTTGTTTGAGCCATGCGAGTCGTGGAACAACATGTGTAGGGTATGTGAGTGTCTGTTGGATAACGAGGTACCTAAACAACTTAACCTGAGTAGTAATGGGATAACTAATGAAAGTGGCACCGGTGAGCAACATCTGCTATTTGGTTTTTCCTGCTCACTTGTGTCCCGTAAGACCCCGAGTACTTGATTCCTGTTCCAAGATTATTCGCGCTATCCACATCCGGGAGGCTTATGGGACCCCCCTGAGCCATAGCTTGATTCCGTCTTATTTCTTGGGGCCACAAACTCGTTTGAGGTTTTGTTTACTATCCTGTACTTATGCCATGCTACTGCTTTATTTACGTTTGTGCGAGGAGCACACTGTACTGTTTAGGTAAGCAGAGTGTTTTCGCGGTATCGACAAGCCCAATCACACTTTCGGGTTCCCAGTCGTTTACAGCCATTGACGTAAACCTTGAGTCCGTCTCGGAGTCAGCTAACTTCGTTGCGGGTCTACTCAATGGGGTGGCCCCCTGAAATAATTCTGAATCCTGTGATTGCTTTGTCGTGAAGGCCTCGTTGGGTTTTGATTTGGTTTTTCCGAGGTTGATCGAGTGTGTGTTGCTATTTGTGCACCCCTGCAGGGTAAAACTTTCTGAAAGCCGTGTCCGCGGTTATGGACGACTTGGAGCACAGTTTCTCGATCATAGACAAGCATAACTAAAGTACCGCTTTAACCTGACTAAGTAAATGACTAGTAACTAGTGCAACACTCATGGAATGGTTAATAAAATTGCCAACGGATGGGGGGTTGTTCGTCCGCTTCCTCGTTGGTAAGCGAGGAGGAGGATGGATCTGATGAAATTACTGTTATAACTGTTGTTATTAATTCACGGACATCCGTCTATCTTTGGTTAGGCGGATGGTTAGCGAGTATCTATAGAATTGCTAGGGTTTATCTTTTGCTGCAATTGCGTCACCCCAGGTTGTGTCCCCTTTAGAGGCATTAAGACTTGCTGAGTACCCTTAGGGTCTCACACGATAAATTATTGGTTCAGATGAACAGGTACACTCGCGGGACGGATACTGGGTGGAAGAGGCTGATGATGTGGGCAACGATCGTTCGGTGTAGAGTTTCCGGGAACGGGGATCCGTGAGATCTGTGGGCGGGATGTGCTTATTCCTGTGGCATCTTATGCCGATTTGCTTCTTATCCATACTCGGACTTTGTTTTGCCGCTTCCGCTTGATACTCTGATGTGTGATGTATGAGGAATTATCCTAAAATATTATATCTATCTAGGTCATTTGAATCTTGCCGTATGGCGTTGCTATATTTCCTTTCTTTCTAGATGGAATGGCTCTGATGTACTTTTGTATGGTGGCTTGCATACATACTCATTTGTGTATGTAGTTGATCCTTCGCCTTTCCGATTCGCCGTCTGGTCCCGATGAATTGGAAGTGGTTGGGACGGCCGAAAGGTCTACCCGTGAGTGGCTTTTGGGGCCCCACCGTACTATTTCAACCACTACCGTTCATCCAGGCTTGTATCTAGGAGCGTAATTCACCGAGGTAGTTAGAGCCGGGACCATCAGGCACACATCAAGTTGCCGAGACCCAACCAGCACCAGCGAAACCGCCTTGCAAGGTGCGTCTCTTCCCAACTAGTCAGGAGACGCCGCCACCTGTCCCCTTCACCGAGCCTCCAAGGCCAGTAGTTCCTTTGATCAGCCCCGACACCCTCCATAAGACGGTCGGTGAGGTGAGCTTGATGGCGAAGCCGTAAAGAGCAAGAAGGGTCGCAAAAGGAATCCTAAGGGTGATCGGGGCCAGGATCCAAATCCTCTTTTCCGGGATGGCGATGTGGGGCAAGCCAGGAATCAGCAGCACGTGGCAGGTGTACCGATGATGTGTAAATCGATGCTCGAGGTCGCAGGCTCGCATATGCGTAATATTCATTATGAATGTCTCACAATTGAGCAGTGCCGCATTCGCGACAACGATCAGTCGTACCTCGTTTTCAAGGCTAATGTGCCTTCTCATATGCCGTGCTTCGTCACTGTACCCCCCGGGGATATCTTCTACGTGGGACATACCGACCTGTTTGACATGTTGAACGGGTTTCGACTGCACACTACCCTGGTCCGGCTGTTCTCCCTCAATATGGCCATGGAGATCACCAGAGACAAGATCCCGGGCATCCAGATAGTGGATCCCTACTTCATGCGTGACGTCGTCCTGAAAGATGCTGAGGCCATAGATCTGGCGACCGACTACCTCTCAAACTTCCTGCAAACATACTCGGACAAGGATGTGATTCTCCTTCCCTACCATCCCATCACGGAGGATGATCAGACAGGCTGTGTGCTCATAAGCTTGAATTTGAAACACTCAAAAGCCTTGTACCTCGACTCAAACAGTGCGATCCAAAACAACTACACCAATATCAAGAAAATTCTTGATGGCGCTCTCACCGGCTACGTCGCAGCGGGAGGCGTCAAACCGGCAAGGCCACATGTAAAGTTCGGTAGCGCGTGTTCCGCCACACGGCGAAGTTTACTGCGTCAGCAGCGCTGGCGATGGGAAGGATGCCTTCTACGCCATTTACCACATGAAGGCGTTCTTCAATGACATGGAGACCAAAACGCTGTCATCTGACCTCGTGAAGTGGGCTGAAAAGCTTGCATACATACAGGCTCGCAACCTCAGGCAACACTTCTTCAACATCCAGGAGGAGATCGCGACAATCGTGTACCAGGGAGTCATAAAAACCGGAGGCACCTTCCACGACGACTATACACCGTCCAACAGGGAGATAGACGAACGCTTAGCGCAGCAGGGTGACGGAAGGATGTCCATGCAAATGGCAAAAACTCGGTCGGGCTTCATCAATGCCCCCCCCAAAGCCGACTCAAGAGCCGAAGAAGACTTCATGATTGCATTGCCTGGGTACCTAGCTGTTAGTTCCGAACTCGTGTTGTAACCTCTTATCACTATGTTAAACTTGCCTAGCAAAACCTCTAGAATATGTTTCGTCAACCGTTGAACTTGATGGTGAGAGACACTAGCTAGTTATTTGTGTTACGAACTATTTTAAGTGCTTGTTGCTTTTCATTTGTCATTGCTTCCCTACTTTATTGTGGTTTGCTTTCTTTGTCTTTCTTCGAAATGCCGATGATTAGAACGTGTTGTGGTGTCACGTGTATGACTATGCCGTTGTTCGATCTTGTGTGCCAAGTAGACTAGTAATTTGGGCATATACTCTACTTGCCGCACATGATCGAACAACGAGCATTGTTATTTCCGTGCCCAATCTAAGTATGAGGCACTAATCCAAGTCATTCTTGGTTTGCTTTTTTTTGGTCTTTCTTCGAAATGCCGATGATTAGAACGTGATTTCTTACATTTTGTTGCACCCATATATATATATATATGCATGATTCTGTCTTGTGAACTGCTAGCTATTGCTTTCCACTGACATAAGTAATATCATCTTTATTATGTGTAGGAGATGCCGAGGTGTTATGTCGTGTACGTCGATCGGGTTCCAGGTGTGTACGAGGAGTGGAAAGACTGCCAGAAGCAAGTGAACAACTTCTCGGGCAACAACTACCAAGGCTATGAGAGTAGAGAGGTGGCGGAAGAGAAGTGGAGGAGGCATGGAAGGAAGAAGTGGAGGAACTTCCTCGTGATCACCACCTTGTTGCTTTTCATGGTAGGTTATGTGTTCTACTTCATCTAGGTAGAGCTACGTCGTTGGAGTTGTAATGTGATTGTGAAATTGTACTCGAAGGTGTAATGTGATTGTGAACTTGTACTCGGAGGTGTGAACTTGTGGAACAAACACTTGATGTATGAACTTGTATGTCATGATTGATGTGTAATGTATTGTATTCATGTTGGTTCTATTATGCTTTGGCAAATTGCAAGTTTCTAAAAAATTCTGTGCTCTTTATACTGTATTCTGGACTATATTGTATATTTGAATATCTATATATTATTATTTATAGTGGTCAGTAAAACTTGAATTTCGAAAATATTACCGGAGGCGCATATAGGATACTATAGGAGGCGCATATACTATACATATCCGAGGCGCATTGTAAAACATATGCGAGGCGCATATGATTCACATATGCGAGGCGCATATTGATATGCGCCTCGCATAATAATATGCGAGGCAGGCGCATATCGATATGCGCCTCGCATAAAAAATACCCGAGGCTTGAAGCTAGAGGCGCATATGATATGCGCCTCGGATAGGCTTTTAGGTGCGCCTCACATAGGCTTTTATCTAGTAGTGTTCAATATCCCCCAAGCTTGAGCTGTACTCTCTCCATCACGAGGCCAAAAGTTATATATCAGATTTCTATCCTTATGAATCTCACTGTGAGGATAAAATTTAGAATAAAAGAGAGACTCCATTTCCTCCCATTTCATGGATTGTCCATTCTTCAGCAGCTTATACCATTCTCCAGTTCTCCTTTTCAAGGATATGGAGAGTAACTTCTTCTTCACATGTTCAGTTGTGATACCTGCACACTTAAACAACCCGCATAATTCATGGATAAAAATCAAGTGATCACCAGGATGGACAGTTCCATCCCCTAAATAATAATTATCCATAACACGATCAACAATACTTGTAGGTATCTTAAAAGGATCTATCTCAACAGGTGGTGGTTCATCTACTACCCTAGCAGTGGTAGTAGTTTTCCCAAACAGAAAACCAAGTGGGTTATCCATATTGGAAACAAAGTAATAAGCAGTAACAAAAGAAATACTCAAAGTAGAAGTTTCCTTTACTAGTTCCACTCTTCAATAGCGCTTCACTCCCCGGCATCGGCGCCAGAAAATAGTCTCGATGACCCACAAGTATAGGGAGTGTATCGTAGTACTTTCGATAAATAGGAGTGTCGATCCCAACAAGGAGCAGAAGGTGTTGACTAGTGGTATGGAGCAGGAACTCTCTGCAAATACTTAGCAAACGGATTTTTAGTGGGTTTTTGATAAAGCAATAAAATAAAGTGCAAGTAACAAAGAACAAATGCAGCAAGTGGCCCAATCCTTTCTTAGCAAAGGACAAGCCGGTGGAAATACTTATAAGGACCAAACGTTCTCGGGGACACATGGGAATTCTGTCAAGTGCTTTCGCTTCATATAGCTGAGTACTCTTCTTTGGTGTTGTAAGTGTTGTGTGGGTGAACATGTGATAATGTACCGACCTTACTTGGACTAATACATACTTGTGATTAAACCCCCTGCAAACATCCATAACTACATGAAAGTAATTAAGATATAAATATAACCACAACCTTAAACTCTGAGATCCTACACTCCCTTGTGCAAAGGTGTCCTAACGGGGGTTCAGGTTTCTGTCACTCCGACAACCCCACAATTAGTAGCCAAATACACAATGCATTCCCCTAGGCCCATAAATGGTGAAGTATCATGTAGTCGACGTTCACATGACACCACTAGAAGAATAGCACCACAACTTAAATACTAACCATTGAATAATAACTCACCACAAATCCACTAATAACAACATGACTTCTCCCATGTCCTCAAGAACTAAACGAAATACTCACAAGACATCATATGGATCAAGATCAAATATGATATGATAATGGATAAAAATCTGAACATAAACAATAATCCAATGGCTCCGCTCACAAGCATCAACTACAATAGTAATTAACACCGGGAAAGTTTCCCCTAAGAACTAAAGCAATATCCAACACAATTATTACAGCGGGACGGCGTGGTGATGAAGGTGCTGGTGGAGATGATGGTGTGGACAGCGAGACACCTTGCAAATGTTAGAGGGTGTATTGTAGGAACGATTATTGCACCTTGACAGGTACCGTCATAGGCATCTTGCAGATGTCAGAAAACACTGACGCGGTTGTGAGAGATGTTATAACTATGTTGGTAATATGAGTAGATCACACCTCATATGGATCCCTTGGAGTATGGACTATAGATAGAGTTGGTAGTACCACCCAACAATCAACAAGACAATCCCTGCAAAAAAAAATAGTTTCAAGCCCCAATGATATGACAACGTTCGAACCAGGGAGCAGCAGAGTTAGCAACGTACTAGAAATTCCAATGTAGCTATCCACTTTTCATCCCATGATCGGAGGAAGTCCTTTGTGCATTAGGGGGCATCCAAACGGCGGGCCGTAAATCGGATATTAGGATCTATCCGCTTCCTTCCCGTTGTTTCTCGTCGAGGAGCTGCCCGGCCTATAAAAGGAAGACCCTGAGGATAGGGAGGACCACTAATGACTACAAGTGTACAGATCAATTGTAGGTAGTTTCAAAATAAGAGTATCGAACCCATAGATAGCTATTTGGTTAAAGTCTTTATGCCCCACATCACTATCTACCAAGGGATACTCGTAAGTTGCCTTTGATCTTAAGTAAAGAGTATTGTGTTTGTTTGCAAGAAAGTAATGAAAGCAAGTTAACAAAGTAACATGTGCATTGTGAATGGTGTTGGAACTCAATAAGGCTTAAATTTTCTCGGGGATGTAGGATACACCACTAGCATGTGAGAATTATTTATAATTAGGATAACCTATATCTATCGTCATGATATGTGTGAAGAGAGTTCCATAATAAGATATTCATCAAAAAATCTCGTGAGCAAACCACTTCTACGAGTCATGTGATGAGGTCATCTCTAAATAACTGTTGTGATGCATGCGAGCAAGTCACTTCTACAGACCACCACAATTAAGAGTTTCCCCGTGGATATATTTATGAGCTTAGTGAATCTCTCTTTTTCCCCTTTGACCGTGTAGGTTATAAGCCAATGCTTGCAGTCACAGAGTAGTACCAGACATACTCCATATACGTCCAAATGGTAGTTCCCTCTCTTTAGTCCCGAAGGCAAATGTTATGTGGTCAACTTCACATACCATCTGGAGAGAGAGATCTACACAATATCATAGATCAAGTAAAGATCAAAGACCAATGTTATAGATCATATTTATTTTATTTCATAATAATGCTAGGGTTCCTCCATCTACCCAAGAAGAAAGGGAACTACTCATACATGGAGCAATCGACAAAATTATCATATTCATATGGATGGATTTAAAGTGCAAAGGTAAAATGAAGTGCAAACCCACAATTGTATTTTGAGTTACAACAAGATCTAATGAATGCGAGAGGGGGTGATGGTGCATCGATTGATGATGAAGGGGATGATGTGTTGTCCTCTGATGATTTGATCGTGTAGCAGCAAAGATTTCCCCTTCTCCAAGTTCCTCCTTCAGATCCCTTCGTGGCGTGGTGTTTCGTGCCTGGAGGTGTCTGTGAATGTCGGACCTTAGGTCCGTCTTTGCATGCTGAAAGTATTTGTCGAGGCGGACGTTCTAGCAGGTAGTACGGGAGGGTTCCGACCGTACCGTGGGTCGCTAAACCTTCTGGAACTTATCCGCGCATCCTAACTTCTCCTAGGTGTCAGGACAATCATTTAGATAACATTTATCACTTAGAAATATCATATTATTACATAACATGACTATTCCAATTGATATATTCATAAAATACTTAATAATTAGCAATGGTAAGGAAATCGGTAATCGTTAACTTCTCGGTTGGATTGGGAGTAGCGAGTAATCGGAACTCGGACGATTGATTGATTTAATTGGTCAGATATTAATCGGTGTAACCTAAAAAAAATTAGCACCTAAAACACATATGACTTCTCTTGCACCTCAACCACCTATCCTATTAAAAGTAGCCTCGAGTTCCCGGATGAGATCCTCAAGGCGCTCGAGCTCTTGTATCTAAGGTCCAGTCGACAACTACGAGGAACTGGTCAACAACGACAAGGAACTAGTTGGTGATGGCGGGAATCGAGCTCCTGGAGGCAGGGATCGAGCGGGAGCTTCACAAAACCTACTTCATTGGGGAGGGATAGCGGATGGATGTGCGATATGTGTTGATAATTTTGCAACCTTTTGGACCAAGTGTAGTAGTTAATCGGTAGCATACCCATTAATCAGAGTGTTAGAGCTATTAATCGGGCTAAACGATTAACACAACCGATTAGTGGAAATCGACATGGTCAGGTCCCTAGTAGCAATTAATCGGCCTATTTATCCTGACTCGGCCGATTTTTTGAACAGTGATAATTAGGGATCCTATTGAAACAAGGGTAAAGGTGCTCACGAGCGTTGTAAGATACCAAAATCCTAACTCTAATTATGCAAAAATATAAGATAAATATGCTTTAGAAATGGACTCATCAACCACCATCACCATGCCTCCTAGACGTCTCCCAGTCACCTAGGGTGACCTCAGCAAGTACACCCTTGCATTGTACTCGCCCTCCCTGCCGCAAGATGGAGAGCAAGCCCCATTTGTGAGGGAGGAGGAGGTGGAAGAGGAAGAGGTGGAGGATGTTGAGGAGTGGGAGGACGAGGAGGAGGAAGAGGACATGGAGGAGTGGGTGGATAGCTGCGAGGGAGGCCCGACCCGACAGTTGTAAATCCTTGAGTCCATCGAGATAGACCGGGACGCGGCTCATGACGCCCTCTATGCCGCCATCACATAATGGAGTCTTCCCGAGTATCAGTGACAACGGAGGCCTCTATCCATCATCAGATGGCCATTGTGGCCTTGGTGAGGGAGGCGGCGACGGAGGCTACTCTAGCCGTCAAGGAGGTCGCCCAACGTGTCGCGAACACGGCCGCGACATAGGCGGAAGAGGTCAATGCCATCGACACCATCCTCCTAGACAACAAGTACCATGGAAGGGAGTACAGGCCTAGTACATTCGACGATTGGCCTCCCGCTGTCGTGGCATACCTTGCGGCAATGGCGGCCTTGAACGGGACTCGATAGCGGAAGAACCGTCGAGTAGCGATGATGATCACGGGACGAGAAGGCCGCCGATGTTTTCGGTGCCGCCAATGAAGGTCGTGTCATCGTCGCCTCCATCCACTCAGCTTCTCAAGAGGAGAGGGGACACCGCTTCATCGCCACCGAGCGGGAGGATGAAGCGAAGCATCAAGCCAAAATGGAGGCCTCCGATCAGGTGGGAGAGCGGGCGACCGTGTTGGAATCCACGTGGTAGAGTGTCGAGGTACACGAGCTCGTAAGCAAGGAACCGCCACCGTTGAGCGGCAGATCGCTTGGAGGATCAGGCCACCGAGCAGGACACTGACGAGGTCGATCTGTACAATGACTTTCTCGTGTAGGTCGCGCTTGCGGGCGGCGAAGTGGTGGTTGGGAAATGCTGGCATTACTGCCAGCGGTGCACCGCAACAACGGAGGAACATTGTGCAACCTGCGTCAGCAGGGCTGCAAGGAGGGAGGCGAGGGCATCCGCATTAGCGACGACAGTTGCGACTACACGAGACCCACGATTACTGCAGGAGAGTGGGGGAAGTTGTCTGCACGTCAAAGCTGACCGTGACTCGGCCAACCTATAGTGGTAGGGGGAAGGTAGCATCACCAGTGTCCTCGACGGACCAAACTCCGGCAACTACTAAGTGAACAATACACACCATGTATCTATAACTCTTTTAACTGTAAATGAAAAAATTGTCTCTCCATGACTTGTGGGCCACAGACAGACTAAGCGAGGACGATTTGATGTCCGCGCGGATAGACGCAAGTGTAAATGATCTCCCGGTTTGTGGCCGCGAATGCCGATCCAGGACCAACAGATGGTTTGCTCCCCATTGGAAGTCGTTTTTTAGACATAGCCGCCCGAATAGCGAAAAACTGACAAGTAAAATAGAGTTTGGGTCGTGCCATTAGGGCATCTCCAGCGACACGACCCATAATGTTATGTCGCGTATGAATCTGTCCGCGCGGACCGATCGATTGCGCGTGGTCCCTCCAGCAACGCGGCGCATCCGGACCAACGCATCCGGCGCTACGCATCGGCACACCAAATTTGTGTCACAATTGCATCTGTGTGGACAACATGCAGACAACGCAAGAGCCATATAGTCAATAGTTGGAGCCCACATGTAAGAGAAACATTAATAGCTATGTTTCATTATATTTTAGTCCTCAATTACAAAAAAGTCCCAGTCAAACCTGAAGTAAACTAAAATGGCCTATACTACTAGCCGTGAAGTGGGTGGGTGGAGCCACGCCTACTCCTCGCCGATGCCTAGGCCGCCATTGTTGGCCCCGTTGATCCTGCACGTGTGATGACCCACAAGTATAGGGGGTGTATCCTAGTACTTTCGATAAATAGGAGTGTCGATCCCAACGAGGAGCCGAAGGTGTTGACTGGTGGTATGGAGCAGGAACTCTCTGCAAATACTTAGCAAACAGATTTTTAGTGGTTTTATGATAAAGCAACAAAACAAAGTGCAAGTAACAAAGAACAAATGCAGCAAGTGGCCCAATCCTTTCTTAGCAAAGTACAAGCCGGTGGAAATACTTATAAGGACCAAACATTCTCGAGGACACATGGGAATTCTGTGAAGTGCTTTCGCTTCATATAGCTGAGCACTCTTCTTTGGTGTTGTAAGTGTTGTGCGGGTGAACATGTGCTAATGTACCGACCTTACTTGGACTAATACATACTTGTGATTAAATCCCCTGCAAACATCCATAACTACAGGAAAGTAATTAAGATATAAATCTAACCACAACCTTAAACTCTGAGATCTTACACTCCCTTGTGCAAAGATGTCCTAACGGGGGTTCATGTTTCTGTCACTCCGGCAACCCCACAATTAGTAGCCAAATACACAATGCATTCCCCTAGGCCCATAAATGGTGAAGTATCATGTAGTCGATGTTCACATGACACCACTAGAAGAATAGCACCAAAACTTAAATACTAACCATTGAATAATAACTATCCACAAATCCACTAATAACAACATGACTTCTCCCATGTCCTCAAGAACTAAACGAACTACTCACAAGACATCATATGGATCAAGATCAAAGATGATATGATAATGGATAATAATCTGAACATAAACAATAATCCAATGGTTCCACTCACAAGCATCAACTACAATAGTAATTAACACCGGGAAAGTTTCCCCTAAGAACTCAAGCAATATCCAACACAATTGTTATAGCGGGACCGAGTGGTGATAATGGTGCTGGGTGGATATGATGGTGTGGATGATGATGATCCCGATGAAGCCTAGCTTGATGACGGTGTTGATGGCGACGATCTCCCCTCTCCGGGAAGGAATTCCCCCGGTAGAAATATGTCTGCCGGAGAGATCTTTCTCTCTCGGTGTTTTCCGCACCGCAGAGGCGGCGGGAATCTATCTGTGGTTGCTCCCCCAGCCTTAGGGTTCCGTAGGGAAGATATAGGCGAAGGGGCAAAGTCGGGAGCCGGGCAGGTGAGCTCAGTAAACATGTCCACATGTTTATGGAGTGAAGTGTCGATAAAATAATACGAACAAGAAGCATCACATTTACCATTACACAACTCATAGAAGAAAGAAACTCCCTATTATATAACTTAGCTTGCAACCAAGTACAACAGTCATAATAGAGATGCATACATATAAATCATAATTGGAATTGGCAAACTTGTTCTTGGTCAGAGAACGCCTGGCAAACAGTTTCACAAAAAGCTTTTTGTAGAAGTTTTCAACAGGAGCACTCTTTGCTCAAAAAGGTTTTTCAATGAAGGCTTTGAAAGTAATACTCAATAGATAAAAAAACTATACAAACAAGGAAGATAAAGAACATGATTAAATAAATCACCATATGAATTCTTGGAACACAACAACTCAAATGCTTGCTGGAGATAGAGAGGAAGTAGGTTTACTGACTCAACTTGGAAATAGGAGAAAGGTCCCTTCATAGAGGGAAGCAGGGATTACAAGTCATAAAGAGCTTTCAAAAGATTATGGTACTTACTATCTTTGAGCCCTCATTGCCCCTATCATAGGCATCTTCAGATGATTAAGGCTAAAGTGCACAAAGATGGAGTATATGCTTGACGAAATATAAGTTGGAAATCTCATGTCCCTTGAATTTGAGGGCCACTCCTCATGCTACTCAACTTTGGTCATCGGTAAGTTCTTGTCATTGTAAGTACATTCGTATCATAGAGAACCGCCAACGGGGTACCCCTTGCACATGGTACATGAGCTATCCCATAACGAAAATGACAAGGCAAGCATACAATTAGCATCTCAGCGATCTTTGTATTTACTATATACGCTTTTTATTGAGGATGCTTCATAGATAGCTCACTATGGTGATGCTGCAAGTTTCCACCATGATTAGGCATGGCTTAGGCTAGCGGCCCTGGCATTTCTCTAACACAAAATACATACTCCAAGTACTTACAAGTTCCCTCTTTATTTCACACCGTTGACATCCATAGACAAAAGAGCATGATATCAACTGAGTACAAAGTACAGGTGCAATGTTGAAAACGTTCCCCATGATAGCACGGTTCTGCTAATTCCAACGTATAGATGCAAACATATACAACTTCGATGACACAATGGTTCAAGTCTATTAGGGGCAAAGAAATAAGGTGTGTCATCAAGTTTGTGAGAGTTTTACTAACTAGTTTTCATATAACAAAATACTTTTTAATTCGAAAGGTACATGAAGCTTGAGAATTTGCTTGGAATAGCAAAAGCTAGTAGGTAGATATGGTGGACACAAGTGGCAAATGTTTTGGATCAAAGGGATTGGAAACATGAGAAGTATGCCTTCTCAAAACATGTTTTTGGCTAGCAAGGCTGGGAAGCAAGCTAGAGAGTTGAAAGAATCAAACAAACATACAAGTAATAAATACAAACATGCAATCTTCCTTAAAGATACAAAAGATCTTAAATAGAGAATACTAAGCTTATGAACCAACAAGAAAGAAAATAAATGATACAAAATACCTGTAAGCCTTTTATCTTTTCTTTCAAACATCAAAAAGTATTGCTACTGACCAGAACTCGGTTTGCCAAAACCAATCTAGATCCACTTGATGCTCCCAAAGTGATGCCAATACTGATCAACAAGATCCATCATATAATAGAGATTGCAAACTAAAATAAGAAGTGCAAAAATTAAAGATGAAACTTCTCATTAATATTCCATAAAGGCACTCACACCAAGGGATACATAGATAATAAACTAAAGGAGATATACTTACACATGCAAACCAAACTATAAGATAACCTCTCTACCAAAGATATGAATCCACTAGAAAGGTAAAAGATAAAAGATAATGGTGGTGATACCGCGGCACTCCCCCAAGCTTGGAACGAGCTAAGGGGATGTCAAACCTGATGACGGATTACTCCTTCGGTGGTGGTGGTGTTCTCTTGGTAAGCTCCTCAATCAGCTTCCTCAAATCCCCAATATCAAAGGTCAGAGTACGAATCAACTCTGAATTATGCTCCTGACAGAAATAGATTGAAACAAAAACACGATGAGAACACGATGCATGAACCTCAGGGAATCCGGGTTTTATATATTACGAAGTTTCAAAGCATAAGGAAGGTTTTGACATGGAAATGAGGCGGAGTCGGAGATCGGGGGTGGCACACCCCCTCCAGGCGCGGCCAGGCAGGGCCTGCGCCTGGGGTGGGTTTGTCCACCCCGGACCCTGTTTTCTCTTCTGTTCCGTCTCGTAACTTCCCTTATTTACTAAAAACATCGAAAATATAAAAAAATTGAGGTTTCACGAACCTTCTATTTTCACCACTTTTACCTATTCAAAGACGAACTCTGCAGACTCCTTTTCTCATTCTCCTAGAATTTTCCTTTCCTCACAAGGCAATACACAAACTGGGCGTATCAACGTGCAGCCTAGATGGCCTGCTTCTGAAGGTGGTGCATGGTAATGTCGCGGCGGCGGGACGATCTGCCTCAAGCAGGATCACCCTCTCGCGCTCCACCTTACGACGACGCAGCGCGGCCTCCAGCTCGACCGTCCAGTGGCCCCGCGCCTCCTGGTTTGCTCGCTAGGCTTCCTCTCTACGAGATACTCCTCCACCGCCGCAGCCCACTCTGCCGCCTCCGCATGGCCGCACGCCAAGCTCGGTTCTCCTGCACGATGTGCGCCCTCGCCGTTGCACCCTCTCCTACTGGCTCTCAAAGCTGCGAGCCCTCGTGACCGGGTGCTGTAGGGTTTCGTAGCATGGAAAACAAAAAATTTCTATCGCATACAAACAAACAAGCCAAGATCTATCTACTAGATTGTAGCAACGAGTCGATGGAATAACTTACCCTCGAAGATTCCAAAGTGTTTAACGAGAGCGGATTCTCGTGGGTGATGTAGTCGTACTCTTCCCGATCTCAAGATCGTGTAGACGATCCTTCCGGCAAAGTTCAGCAGCGCTTCATGATCGGTCACACGTTTGGTACTCAACGAAGACCTTCCTCTCCCTTGTTCCAGCAGGCAGCGGAGGTTGTAGCACTCTCCTCGCGATTCCGGCAGCACAACGGCGTGGTACCGGAAGTAGATGGGAGATCCCGCAGGGCTTCGCCTTAAGCCGGAGCGAGTATGGTGGAGTATGAGAGAGCTATTAGTGGTCTAGGGTTTAGACACACCTATTAGAAGGCTCTAATCCGAAGGCTAGTGCAATTAGAAGCTCTAAACCAAAGCGGCTCTAAACCGGAGTCTAGGGCTAGGATTTAGATTAGAGGATAGGAACTTGTGTGTCTAGAGGAGGGAGCCCTGCCCCTCCTTTTATAGGTGGAGGGGCCGGCGCGCCAAGGGGGAGGGAGGGGAGTCCCTCTCCAACTCGGCTTGGAGGTGGGCCGCCGGTTGGAGGAGGGATTCCCTCCCCAACTCGGTTTTGCCCCCTCTTTCCTCTTTCCCTCACTTTCCTGTTTTAGCCATTTGACTTTTCAGTTCAGGATTCAATATAATCCTTTATTTGGAACAGCGAGAACACTTAGTACATGATGCAATAATTCCAATATGCAATGACATATTCATGTACCCTCCCGAGTCTTGGGACATTCCGGAACCTTCTAGAACATTCCCGATGAAAACACCGGAATCATTCCCGAAGTCCGAAGCGGGACTTTCCTTATATGAATCTTATTCTCTGGACCATTCCGGATCACCTCGTGATATCCCGGATCCCATCCGAGGCTCCGAACAACATTCGGTCTCTTTCTCATAATACCATAACTACTCAAACAACGTTGAATCCTTAAGTGTGTCTCCCTACGGTTCGTGAATTATGCGAACATGATCGAGACACTTCTCCGAACAATAACCAATAGAGGAATCTGGAAATTCATATGGCTCCCACATATTTCTACGATTACTTTGCGATCGAATGAACCACTTACATACGATACCAATTTCCCTTTGTCTCACGATAGTTTACTTATCCGAGGTTATGATCGTCGGTATCTCTGCATACCTAGTTCAACCTCGTTACCGACAAGTACTCTTTTCTCGTTCCCGTGATATGTGATCCCTTGTGACCCAGTCACATGCTTGCAAGCTAATTGGATGACATTCCACCGAGAGGGCCCAGAGTATATCTATCCGTCATATGGATGGAAAAATCCCACTCTTGATCCATGTGTCTCAACCAATACTTTCCGAACACTCAATGCCACCTTTATAGCCACCCGATTCACGGTGTGGTGTTTGATGTCATCAAAGCATCCATCCGGTAAAGGTGATATGCATGATCTCATGGTCGAAGGAATTAGGTTACTATGTATCAGAAAGCATATAGCAATTGAACTATTGAAATGACTTGATCTTTATGCTACGCTTATCTATAGGAGTATGTCCACCATATCATTCTCCTAACGATATGATCTTGTTGTTGATAACATCTCAATGTTCATGATAGGGAAACCACAATCATTAATCAACCAACAAGCTAGTGAAGTATAGAGGCTATACTAGGGACTTCAAATTAAGTTTACAAATCACACAAGTATCAATGTTTCCTTGTTAATACTATTATAGCATGAATGTAAACATTTATCATAAACACAAAGATATAATACTAACTACATTTATTATTGCCTCTAGGGCATATCTCCAACAGGTGCGCGGCCTCCCGCTTGGCGGCCTCGACAAGGTAGCCCCCAGGCCGCCATCGTCGTCCTCCTCCACATCCATGCCGTCCCTATTGTCGATGAGAGCCCATGCCCTTGCCACCCTGCGAAATCTGCCATGCGGTCCTCCTTCATCGCGGCGTCGGCGGCGTGCCCCGCCTGCTCACGCTCTGCCTTCTTTGCACGGCATGGCGCAAGTCGCGCATGGCAAACACAGCCGGCCTCCTTGGCCACCGTCCTGAGCGTCTCCATGGCGCCCTCGTGGCGGATCTCCCGCGGCGCCACTGCGGCTGCCTCCTTGTCCATCGCCTCCTTTGTCGCGTCGCGGTGGATCTTGCGCACCGCAACCTTGGCGGCCTCCTACGCCGCCTCCTCCTGTACGATTCGGTTGGGAATTTTCGCGCACGTTGTCGCTAAGCTGCGAGCAATGAAGAGTGCCGACGCCGCTGTCCGCTGCACGCGCACGTGCCTTGCCGTGCCGAGCTGCCTAGGTATAGGCGCCTCGCTCCGGTTGGCGCTGAGTTAATGTGCGCTTGCGAGGTTGCCTAGATAGCGAGTACCTCCGCTCTCTGCCGCTCTCTCTAGCTCGTCAATTTTTTTAACATAAGCTCGTCAATTTTAATTACCGTCAGAGTCTCATAGAAAGTCTTAGATTACTAACAAATTGAACATAATTATTACTACGGTATATATCTAAGGATGGCAATAGGTAGGGTATGGGCAGGGTAAAGCAATACCATACTCATATCCGTGTAGCCAATAGGTACAAAAATTTACTCATACTCGTACCCGCGGGTATAAAACTTTATCCATACCCATACCCGGCGGGTACCCATATCCATTGGACACCCGGCAGGTATATCCAATAGTATACAAGTTATTCAAAATTTTACTTTCATCAATAGCATATTTGAAAAAAGACAATAATCTCTACTTCCTAATAGTAGACGAGTACATGAAAGTATCAAATTAAAGCTTAGAGGTCGTAATCTCATACTCGTTCCTAGGCTTCTCGGCCGCATAGATTCAAACTCTATAGATAAGTTTGACATGTCAGTTTAAACGGATAGGGTATAGGTATACTCATGGGTATAAGTCTATACCCGTGCGACCCGTGCGCCCGTACATGTGACTTAACGAGTAAAGTATAAGTATTACCTATGGGTATAAAAGTATAACCATACTATATCCATGCGAGTATGATATCCACGGATACCCGTTCATAAAATTGCAATCCTTATATATATCCTAGGCTCTCAACTGTTCTTCGTACTGTACTCCCCGGGCTCTCAACACATTTATCACATTTTTGTGGTGAGAGTACACTCCCCGGGCGCATCTGATACGCTCCGGCGCCGTCTTAGTTGAAAATTGCCGCCTAATTGAGCTGTCGTACAATTATGGCAGTAGTACATACGTACCTCTATTACGTGACCGCAGCGACGACGACGTCTACCAAGAGGGCAGACACATGCACTGCTTTGGTCGATCACGCGAGATCTAGCCGGCCGGCCGGAAGGTCACGGCCGGCGAGCTAGGTTCCGTGCATGATTCGGTCCAGCACAATTATCATGCAATGCATATGCATGCATGGGGGACAAGATCCACACGTACGGGTCCCTCCCGGCCGCGCGCACCCGGTACGTTTTCCACGGCGAAGGTAGCCGCAATGGCAAATCACACGGGCACTGGTCACTGGACTCGATCGATCAAATGGTCATCTTCGCTAGCGCCTAGCTCTAACAAAAATCGTGTGCAACAGTCTCGATCGTGCTAGAAGCAACACCACTAGGTAAACGTGTTTTTCTCTCTTTATTCACCCTCCACACGCATGCACGAGCAGTTTCGATCGCCTTCATCGTCGGCCGTCCGGTGTGGATCCACCGACAAGTTCTCTATCCCTACGAATATGTCATGCATACGCATGCATGGTGGTATATGGTATATACGGATATACCGGGCATCCGTAACAGTTGGCTCAGCAAGGATGTGCTATAATGTTTAATGTACATATATGTGCATAAATATTTCTCATGTTGTCACCACATTGTCTCCTTGGCCCCTCCAGAAATGCGCCTTCATGTGACGTCGATCCTAACACGCCGATCTCTTGCCGGAACGCTCCGCCAATAGACGTCACGCTCACGCGCGCGCGTATAGGCATAATAACTGCACCCTTCCCGTTTCAACGGCCAGAACCAAGGGGTGTGATGAGAGACCAGCATTTTTGGAGCCTGCACGCGTGCATTGCGATTTCATGTGCGTCGTCACACAGTCTGCGATGTCATGCGTGCCCCCCGGAGCGAGATCGGTTTCCCCGATTTCACCATGTCATGCCTGGTTTGGTTTCTTGCTCCAACTTGCACGTCACGGTCTCGGTCGACGACGCGAGCTTGTCAGCTCATACACAAACTACACATATACAAATATCTACTACAACCTGTGTACATAAACTGTAGCGAACAGACAATAAATTTAACTAGATATAAAAACACCTATAACATGATATAAAACACACCAGGTTAATTAAATTTTCTTTCTTTATTAAATCATAGTTTCGTACTATATATAATTTTATTTTATATAAGTAGACATATTTTTCTATATACTTGATCAAGACTGATAAAATTATACCTGACACAAAAACGGAAATTCAATTAATTTTCAACTTAGAGAGTGCACTTAGTAAACCCTGCGATCGACGAGGACCCGGCCAGCCAATAAGACACACGGTCCCCCCTGATCGATGCTCGGCCGACAGCCAGGGCAGGACGACGATACCGCGCATTAGGGCATCACCTATGTACAAGGTGAACTTTAGCCATAAGATGGGACCCACCTTTCTTGTAAAATTTTCCACTATGTATAAGGTGAACTTTAACTATAAGCTGGGACTCATATGTCTCATCCTACATAATCGTGCATGAGAGGGAAGAGAGAGTGCTTATGGACAACTCATAAGCTTAAGGTCACCTACAAGCTTATGGACAACTCTTATTTCTTCCACTATGTATAAAGTAGACTATAAGCATTGCCACATACTACCTCCGTTTCAGGGCTTAAGGCGCACACGTTTTTCAAAGCAAATTTGACCGAAAAAATTGAGCAACAAAATCTTGATTATATTATACATAATTAGTACCGTTGGATTCGTATTGAAAAATACTTTCCAATGATACTAGTTTTATACCAAAACTCTTTACGTATTTAAAATAATTCTTGGTCAAAGAAAAAACACGCAAAACGAGGACACCTTAAGCCTTGAAACGGAGGAAGTAGGACTTAAGGTATGGTTTTTTACACATAGTGGATGCGCTTAAACATGCACGCACAGTTCAGTAGCCTGAATCGAGACACATGTACTACTACAAGCTCGCCACTGTTTGCTGAAAAGCACGCGGAGAGCATGGAATAAATACTGACCATTTGCATATGCTGATAGTTACCGCCAAGATTATGCTACAACGACAGAAGACAAACACTGACCCTTTTCTCCCCAATTTCTGAAGGGAAATCTTGCTGGCTAGATCACGTTCTGACGACGGTACACACTTCAATCGTTTTCGGGGAGAGATCTCGGGAGCGATACGCCATGAATACGAGATTTGGTTGGCCAGCGCCTCGCCTGACCTAACTGGACTCACAGGCTCGTGCGTGCGGCGCAGGTCCAGACCCAGCTCGCCCCTTTGGCTAGCGAGTAGCGAGCTGGGTGTTTCATGACTGTACCGTCGTTACGGCTCCAGATCGAGATTGCGTGGTTTGCTCATCAGCTAGACAGGAGACAGACAGGGAACGCCGTGCTTCGGGCCGGCACGAAATAATGAAAACAAATCGGTCTAGATTCTGGAAAACGACCTCTCTCCTTGTTTAATTTCGTTCTAGTGGGTATACTGCCGCCATTTTCCTTGGGCTTTCGAAAAGGGTGCTGCCGCCATTGTCGTATACTGCCATAGGTCTTGCGCATCATGTCGTGGTGGTGGCGCGGAGATCTGTGGGCTAAAGTATGGGGCCAGATGGATCTTTAGTGGGATGCAGGGAGGAAGATCTGTTGTCTTTACACTCAAGCCAAAGTGATGAACTTTATTTCTCTCTTGATGGGTTACAAGTGCTCCTTGAGCTGTTTGCAGGGGTACAACGTGAATCTCCCAAGCCTAACGTTGCTCAAAAGACTCTCTCTTCCCTCAGGGTCCAAACCTCCCCTTATAAAGGGGTGCCTTGGGTGCCCTTAGGGCTGACGGGGCAAGCATATTCGTGGAATATGCTTGTCCCAAAATGGTAGTTCGGCCTCCTTTCCTGTCGCCCTTCTAATGACGGCAAGGTCCGGTGGTCCCTCCTGCGTGCCTCGGGCTCCGGGACTGTCACCTCCGTGACCTCCTACGCTCCTCGGCGCCGTGCACCCTTGTCTCTTGTGCTTGGCCCTGTTGATTCCTTCTAGCCTGCAGCTATGGTTTGACCACAGGCTTCTCCTTCTCCTGCAAGCATCGTTTAATTGCCTTACCTCATGTTATTCTCGTTCCTTACGCATGAAGATCATTTGGGTAACCCGCCGAGTTCTCATCTTCGGCCAGTAACCACTTGATACACATACATGAGCTTCTTGCCTCCATTCATCGGCCGACATATCCATGCTTCGGCCGACCTAGGCCGTAGCTCGGCAACTTGACGGGAAGATACCTCTGTCTTTCCCGTCTCGACCTACCGAGGTTAACCCCGACATTAGTCCCCGGCTGGTGTGGCCCATCCATTACTTTGGCCGGGTATATCGGCTTCATCAGTTCTTTAGTCTTGTTCGAGCTATGGCCTCGTCCAAGTTTCCTCGTTCCTTCCATCATACGCCACGTCCTCGTGTCACCCCATCATTGCTTTCCTAGTTTTAGGTCCTTTACGTGTTCTTGACAAGCCACGATGAACCACAGTACTGCTGCGCCATTCTGACGCCGTGTTCAGCTCGCTTGGGATCGTAACAACTTTTCTTTGTATGTGGCCGTTGGTGTGGCTCCATTCACCGTCGATGCGTTTGTGCTACCACGATCCACGGTAATCGCCACACCCACGACCCACTTCCCTGTTCATTGCTTGCCTATAAAGTGGGGAAACGCGCCCGTTGGGTTCACTTTTCCCCTTATCGCTCGCGTCCGCTCTCCTTCTTCCCTTCGTCTGTGTGCTCTCTTGCCGCTCCGCCGCCGCTCACCAGCCAGAGCTTCCGCCGGCGAGGATTCCACCGCGTCGTTCGGCCTTTTTGCCGCGCTCTCTACTGTGGCCCGCCACGGTGAGTCCTTTTCAGCCATCTTGCCCTGTCCTTGCTCTAGATCGATCCGCCGGTTTCCGTACTCAGGCGACGGTTTCTCCTCTTTTCGCCATTGTTTTCGTGCTAAGTTCGGCGGCCTGTAGCTCTAAGCTCTCCTCCGCCAGATTTTCCTCGGCGCGATCTCTCTGGCGGAACTATGTCTAGTTCGTTTAGCGGTGCTCTAGTTGAGGGCGATAGCCGCTCCGCTGGCGTGGATCGTGGCGGGCTCTTGATCACGCAGCGAGATTGAATGGCTCATCCGAACTTCGGCGGATTCTGCCGAGGTTTCTGTCGTTACCGGCGCGAATCCTCTCCGATTCTCGAGAGGGTGAGTATGTGGTTTTCATGTCCCACGCCGCGCGGCTTGTCTCCCTCTTAGCGATTTCGCTAGAGAATTTCTCGATTACTTGACCTTGACGCATCACCTTCTATGACGCCATAGCTTCTCTTTCGCTTTCATCTCAGCCCGGAGGGTTACTTGACTGTGGCCATCGGTACATGTCTGGTCGAAGTTCTTCCAGATCCGCCCAACGTTGTTCCCGACAAATCTACGCATCCTTCCGAAGTTGCTCACCCAATGTGGGGCATCTATTACACCTCGGAGGAAATCCGTGTTCCCAGCGTCACCGGGTTGGAGTCGTGCAAGAAATGGCACAAGTCATTCTTCTACGGAAACAGAGGCGGAAGACAAGATTCGGCTCCACCGTTCTCAATCGGCCCCTTCCAAAGTGAACGGCTATATAATCCGAGAAAAACTCATGCCTTGGCGAGGCTTTCGAGATTCGGCTAAAGAGTTGATCCGGGCGGCATGCGGCGAAGACCGATGGCAACCTTTATCAGTAGCCGGATCTGCCCCTTCCAGCGGACCCACAAGCTTTGCTACATGAGTGGTCCTCTTGATCCGAACCGAGTCTCGACCGTGGAGTTGGACAACTATCTTATTCATAAGCGCGTCCGAGCTATCTTCAAGACCGAGATGCCTGAGGATTGGTCCTGGGGGTTAAAACCATTTACCCGCGACAATCCGCCTCCCGAGGTATGCCTAATCCTCATTACTCTATTTCTCCTTAATTCCTAGAGACTGGTTTACATGATTTTCTTTCTCCTCGTCCTGCAGAGGTTTGCAGAGCAGAAGGACGAGGACGCCGAGGTTCCTTGGCCCTTGAGCAGAGCGCCCGGATCTTGGTGAGCCGGACTCAGGAGTTCGTCCCTAAGTCGGATCCTGCTCGGCTCGAGCTCATGCAAAACTCCAGGCAAGAAGAGGAAGGTGATTCGGACGAGGTCCAAGTTCTTGAGGTAGTTGCCGCCATGCCTATTTCTTATGCATTTCCGGCTTCTACTTTCCCAGCTAATCCGGCGGTCAGTTCACAACGCCGAACCTATTGCTTCCGGCCTCCGTTACCTCGAGAAGCGGGGCTCCTGCTAGTGCCTCGGGCTCCTAAGCGAATAAAGAAATCCGCCCGAATCCTCCCAGGCAAGACTATGCCCGGGGTTCTTTGGGTAAGTTCTTTTGCCTATATTTCTTGTTCTCTCTTCATTTCCCATCTTGATGAATCTTCTTTCTTATTTTGGCGGTGCTCCTCTGCATTAAACCCGGCGGTCCTAGCATGACTAGCCGTCCGATTCGCCGCCATCTCCTCCTCCTGCGATGATAATCGAATTCCTAGTCCTATTCGTCACGCTTCTCCCCTGCATCGTCATTCGCTCGTCGTGATGCCCCGAGACTCCTCCCATTGATCTGATCCGATCCGCCCTCCGGCGTTTTAATCGAGCCACTGTCCCTTCTATGGGTCCCAGCGTTACCATTGAGCCTCCATCTACTCCTGCAGTTCCTCGGTCATCCCGACCTCTGCCGAGAAGGTCGTTGCCCGGCGCTCTGCGAGCTTAACCTCCATTGATCCTAAGGACTCCGTCCCTACTTGAGGCGCAACTTCCTTCGGTGCCTCTTCTAAGGAGAAAGCAGCGTTATTGCCGTCAAGACTTCTTCTCAAAAGGTCTTGCGGCACTTCTCAACCAGTATTGCGGCGCTGCGCAAAGAGCTGCATACGCCAAAGTCATTATTACCTCGACCCTTGGCGATCGACTTGCTCTTCATAAGAGTCCTGCGATTGCCGTGGTCGAACCGCCCGGTAAAGTATTAACTCGGACAGCTAGCGGAACAGCCTTGAGCGCTGGTTGAGTTTGCCAATAAGCGGAATCTTTCTTGACCGGTTCGAGGGTAATCCGACCAACCAACCTTTCCGACTTTCCGACATCGGTGACGCTTTGACCATCTTGCCAGTTTATCATTGATCTGAACAAGATGAATGCGGTAATTGTTTTATCTCCGAGTCTTAAATTATTTTCCGGATGTTATCATACTCTCTAGTCCCGAAACTTGCAAGGAAATAACTTGTTGTATGCTTGGAAGTTTGACTTATTCTATTTCTAAGGTTTGTTAGTCCGCCATCTAGTTCGTAGTTTATTGGACGTGATGTAGCTTTGAATATCCGTTCCCTAGAGTCGAGTTAAGTCCTTCTTGACTCGGATCGCATAACTTTGAATATCCAGCCACATGGCGAATCAAGCTTTGCTTGATTTGGATGTAGTTAACTTTGAATATCCGACCACCTAGAGCGAATTAAGCTTTGCTTGATTTGGATCTAGTATAACTTTGAATATCCGCCACCTAGATGAGTTGAGCTTTGCTTGATTCGGATCTAGTATAGCTGAATATCCAGCCACCTAGAGCGAATTGAGCTTTGCTTGATTCGGATCTAGCTTAGCTTTGAATATCCAGCCACCTAGATCTGAATTAAGCTTTGCTTATTTCAGATCTGGTATTGCTTTGAATATCCAGCCACCTAGAGCCAAATTGAGCTTTGCTTGATTCGGATCTAGCTTAGCTTTGAATATCCGGCCACCTAGATCTGAGTTGAGCTTTGCTTGATTCGGATCTAGTATAGCTTTGAATATCCAGCCACCTAGAGCCGAATTAAGCTTTGCTTGATTCGGATCTAGCTTAGCTTTGAATATCCAGCCACCTAGATCTGAATTAAGCTTTGCTTATTTCAGATCTGGTATTGCTTTGAATATCCAGCCACCTAGAGCCGAATTGAGCTTTGCTTGATTCGGATCTAGCTTAGCTTTGAATATCCAGCCACCTAGATCTGAATTAAGCTTTGCTTGATTCGGATCTAGCTTAGCTTTGAATATCCAGCCACCTAGATCGAATTAAGCTTTGCTTGATTCGGATCTAGCTTAACTTTGAATATCCAGCCACCTAGAGCGAATTGAGCTTTTGATTCGGATCTAGCTTAGCTTTGAATATCCACCACCTAGATCGAATTAAGCTTTGCTTATTTCAGATCTGGTATACTGAATATCCGACCACCTAGAGCGAATTGTTTTATAACTTTGCTTCATTGCTCGGTTGCACATGACCGACGGACCGAGTTCCAGAGGTTGCTTTTTTTACCGTAAGCTGGAAGAGAAATCGAGAAAGTTCTGCCCGTGGCAAAGAAGGCGATAAGTCAATAATTCGTTTTCCTTATTTCCTCCTTACTCATATACTCGTCATGAATGCCGGCTCACCTCTTGTTGAATAGGTAATATCAATAACCTCAATATCCGCCTTGAAAAGAAGATCAAGACCTTGGAAGGTTAGTTTCCTTTCTACTTCCTTTCTTCTCCTTTTAGTATCTAAACTAAGTTTCCTTATTGCGTTGGGCTGCAAAGCCGAGTTGCAAGACTTTGCGTTGTCGCAACAAGATTGCATGCCCATGCACGACGTGATGCTTCATTTTTAGAACAAACCGCAGTTCACTCGGCGCAACTACAAGAGAAAGATGATGAGATAGCTAAATGCGAAATCCGAGGTGAATACACTCAAGCTCTCTCGGAAATCTGAGCTAGAAAAGGTTGACCAAGAATTTGCCGAGGAGAATAATCGGTGACTCTGGATGTCTGAGAAGAGCAAAGAGCTCCTCGAAGCCCCGAACTTAAAACTCGTGGTTTGAGCGAGGAACTTGCTCGTTCGAGAAGAGTAAAACTGCTTGGGCCAAAGACCTTGAGATAATGATGAGCTATATTCATCGTAAGTTATTTGGCTGGCGAGCTAAAAATTTCTTTGTCTTATTTGCTATCGTTTGACATGTTCATGTTTTGCGCAGATCACTTCCCCGAGGCCAAACCCGTGAGTTCTAAAGCTGTTCTTGCAGCTCGCGCTCGTCGAGGTGAACCTGATGCTGTTGACTTTGAATATTCGATGGAGGATTTCTTGGTTGCCGTTGGTGCTGCAGTTGGTCCGATGAAAATCATGGGCCGGGACTTGGTGCAGGCCGCTATCAAAGCTTACCATGCACTCTGGCCGAATACCTCAGGGTCTCCTGATATCGACGAGGTCAAGTTATTGGTGACCAGGCTGAAGGCATCTGAGAGACGATTGAGTCTCTGGAGGGAATCTGCTGCGCGTGCCGGTGCCGACATGGCCCTTCGTAATCATGTCATGGTATGAAGACATCTCTCTTGACATTCGATGAATCTGCGCTTTGGCTCCCTGGGTTGAAGATCCGACCTTTGTTGCTCTTGACAAGCTCGGGCTTTCCATCGTCGAGTATGCCGACGTGCACACTTGGAATGAAGGGCGAGTTTTCTCCCGGATCCGGATCGGAGGTCGCGGTGAAGGTGCCGGGTGATGATTCAGTGAGCACGGGAAGGTGAGGATGATTCGCCACATCCGATAGCTCCGGCTCAAGCTCGAGATAGCAACGGCGATGCGATCTTCCTCCAAAGGCACCGGGCATTCTACAGCGTCGACGGCTCTGAACAACCCGCGATACCGCGAAGTTACACTGGGTCGGCGGGCGGCGACCTCGGTCAGTCCCTCCTTCTTGAGTGCCCTTTTGAGCAAGTGGTTGCCCTCAGCGAACAACGCCTAGGTTATTCGCTATCCCTGGTATGCAGGCGCACAATGTAGACGAAAAATTTGTCAACTCGTATGATTCGAGGCTCTTTTGCTATATGTCGTTGAGATTCTTGGTTAAATGGATGCTTGTCCGAATTCTTGCCTCGTTGGCTCGTAATTTCTTCATCTTCGGGGTTCAATTTTTGCCGTTATTTTGATGATCTTATTCAGAATTGTCGCTGAATATCTAAGTTGTTGACCTGTTTTCAACATAAGATAATTACTCCGTTGTGGAGGTAAGCAACGATTTGGATCGCCGTAAACTACCGTCTTAACTTCCTTTATAAATTAAGTTTGGATATGACTGCGTTTAGCATAGGTTTGATGTATCATACGGTAGTCTCCGAGTCGGCTTAAATGCGAAGTTTACATGTCTCTGAATTTGACATATCCTATGATAATCCACGAGTCAATGCTTTGGGTACACAGGTGCATATTCGTAACATGAAAGAAACACAACATATGGCATTCCGAGTCAACTGCTCACGTCGCCAATGTTCAAGTATGTGAAAGAGATAGATATACCATATGGCGGTCCCGAGCTATTGCTCACGGATGCCGAGGTCTGAACATATAACACCAAATAATCATTGCATATGGCGGTCCCGAGTAATGCCTGCAGGTGCCGAGGTTCTAATATCAAACATGAAATAACATCACATATGGCGGTCCCCGAGTAATCGCCTGGGTGCGGGTTTCAAATATCAAACATGAAACAACATCACATATGGCGTCCCGAGCTATTGCTGCGGGTGCCGAGGTTCAAATATCAAACATGAAACAACATCACATATGGCGGTCCCGAGTAATCGCTGCTGGGTGCCGAGGTTCAAATATCAAACATGAAACAACATCACATATGGCGGTCCCGAGTGGCACTGCGGGTGCCGAGGTTTGAATACATGATATGAAATAAATATAACCTACGGTGTCCCCGAGTCACTGCTCTGGGTGCCGAGGTTCAAATACATCATCGGTTTTTTGACCTTGAGATACAATCCTATGAGTAAAATGGCCGAAGTAACGCCACATTCCAGGGGCGCTTCGTTTCTTCACCAGCTTTGTTTGCCTTGCCTTCTCCAGGGGATTGAGCATCAATCAGATAATATGCATCGTTGTGCAATGCTTTGCTTACGATAAATGGTCCTTCCCATGGGGGTGATAATTTGTGCATGCCGGCCGTGCGTTGCACCAGCCGGAGGACTAAATCTCCTTCTTTGAATACTCTTGGATTCACTTTCTGCTGTGATACCGCCGTAAGTTCTGTTGATAAATGGCCGATCGTGATAATGTCAACTCTCTGGCTTCTTCCAACAGGTCTACGGCATCTTGCCGAGCTATTTCATTTGTTTCAGAGGTTGTGTACTGAGCGACTCTTGGCGAGTCATATATTATGTCGGCTGGGAGTACGGCCTCTGCCCCGTATACCAGAAAGAATGGAGTGTAACCTGTTGACCTATTCGGAGTAGTTCGAAGGCTCCATAATACGGCTGGGATTTCTTCGATCCAACATCCTGCCGACCGTTGCAAAGGTTCAACAAGTCGTGGTTTTATTCCTGATAACACCAGTCCATTAGATCTTTCAACTTGTCCATTGGATGCTGGGTGTGCCACCGAGGCAACATCTAGTCTTATGTGCTTCTCTTGGCAAAATCTGGCAAGGCTCATACGCAAAGTTCGTGCCATTATCCGTAATAATGCTATGTGGGTATCCGTATCTCAAGATGATATCCTTGAGGAATTTCACATTGTGTGCCCATCACACTTTTGATTGGTTTTACTTCAATCCATTTCGTGAACTTGTCTACCATAACCAAGATGTGGGTCATTCCTCCTCTTGCCGGCCTGAAAGGTCCTACCATGTCTAAACCCCATACAGAAAATGGCCATGTGATGGGTATTGTTTTTAACTCGGCCGATGGCATATGTATTCTGGTTGCATATCTCTGACACCCATTGCACTTCTTAACTAATTCTTCTGCCTCTTTTAACGCCGTTGTGATAAAATCCATGCACGAATGCCTTGGCTACTAAAGCGCGAGATGAGGCATGGTGCCCACATTCTCCTTGGTGTATATCTAGAAGGATTTCCTGACCTTCTGTGGGACTCACGCATTTCTGCAATATGTTTGTTACGCTTCTCTTATATAACTCATTGTTTATGATTGTATAGGCCTTTGCTCTTCTGACGGTTTGTCTGGCTAATACTTCATTACTCGGCAGTACTGCGTCTTTTAGGTACGAAAATATGGGTTGCGCCCATATCGGCGTTGCTCTTTCTGCAGTGATTTCACTGTCTATCTCCATGTTCTCTGCCGACATACATACCTCGGCTCTTTCCATGATTGCTATTACCTCGGCTGTCCCCCTCTTTAGGGGTTCCGAATCTTTCTGCGGATCTGTCTCCATTGGCGTATGATTCTCTGCAGAACTTTCTGGGATAAAGATTGATTCGGATTCTGGTGATGGGTTTATTGACGGTTTCCTGAGGTGCTCCAGGGCTATACCTGGCGGAATCGATTGCCGGGTTGATCCTAATTTTGACAATGTGTCAGCAGCGTCATTTACGCTTTCGTGGTATGTGGTGGAATTCACATCCTTCAAAATATCCACCGATCTTACGCACATGGAATCAGTATAAAGCCATATTAGCATCTAATGTCCCAAGTGCCCGACACTTGCAGTACTACCAGATCCAGTCACCGTAGCATAGGATTCGGCGTATTCCAATTTCTTTTGCCACTTTTAATCCATGGACTAGTGCTTCATATTCAGCTACATTGTTGGACGCGGCAAAATGTATTTGCAGTACATACTTCAATTGATCTTTTTAGGCGAGGTCAGCACTATTCCTGCGCCCAAACCGTTCCTTAGTTTGGAACCATCAAAATGCATTGTCCAGTAATTTGGATCTGGCAAGGGTGGCTCATACTGCACCTCGGCCCAATCTACGAGAAAATCGGTGACGACTGATTTGATTGCATCTCTTCTATCAAATTGTGGAGCATACGGTGATAACTCGATCGCCCATTTTGCTATTCGGCCACTCGCATCTTTGTTGTTCAATATGTCGGCTATGGGTGCCTCACATATTACTCTGATGGGATGCTCTTCAAAGTAATGCTTAAGCTTTTTTGCCGACATATATACTCCATAGGCCATCTTCTGATAATGCGGATAATTCTGCTTTGAAGTGGATAATACTTCACTTAAATAATATCTTGGCCTCGAACGACTTACCCTCTTCAAGTCGTTCCACACCACAACCTGATACTAACTACTCGATTGGTAGCCGCTATATAAAGTAGCATAGGTTCTTTCGATAATGGAGAAGCTAAAATGGGTGCCGTAACTAGCATCTTTTTCAACTCGTGAAACGCAAGGTCGGCCTGGGGAGTCCAGCCGAATTTGTCCGACTTTCTCATTAGCTGATAAAGTGGCGGTGCCTTCTCTCTAGCCGACATACAAATCGACTAAGCGAGGCGAGGCAGCCCGTGAATTTTGTACATCATTCAAACATCTCGGCAATTCCATTTTTCTATTGCTCTTATCTTCGTCGGATTAGCCTCGATACCTCGGTTGGACACCGGAACCCGAGTAGTTTTTCTGCCGCACGCCAAACGTGCATTTCTGGATTAAGTTTCATTCGAACCTTCTCGGGTTCGCGAAGTTTGTCAGTATATCTTCTAGCGAGGTTACGCTTTCCTTAGTTTTGATGACTCGTCATCCACATATACTGTACATTTTTCCTATCGATCATGTAAGCATTTTTGCATGCACCTTTGATACGTTGCTCCGCATTTCTCGGGCGAATGGCATTGTGCGATAACAATAAGCCCGTGCGGGGTAATAAATCTGATCTTTATTTGATCGGCGGATTTAACGGTATCGGTGGAAACCGAATACGCGTCTACAAATGATAACAACTCACGGCCGGTCGAGTCAATGACTTGGTCTATTCTAGGCAATGGAAAAGGATCTTTCGGACACGCCTTGTTTAGGTTAGTGTAGTCGATACATTCGCCACACAATGGCTACATTAGGATCATCTTTTTCTTTTCTACTAGCACCGGATTTGATAACCAATCCGGATAAAGCACCTCCATGATAAACCCGGCGGCGACCGAGCTATCTCATCCTATTACTTTTCTCTGTCTTTGGCGGCGGCGGAGGTTGCTTCACCGGCGTGCTCTGCTTGACGTTTAAAGAGTGCTCACCAACTCCTCGGCACCTTGCAGGTCTTGAGTTGACCATGCAAATATGTCCCGATTCTCACGGAGGAAGTTGGTGAGCTCGCCTTCCTATTTAGCGTCAAGACCTGCACCAATAGTAACGGTGCGCTCTGGGAATTGCTCATCAATCTGAAATTTCTTCGTCTCTTTGGTCGGTTGAAAAGAAACACTGCCATGTGGGTTGGCCAGTGCCGGCATGCTTAATTGTGCTGACTGTGCGAGGGCTGCTACCTCCTGAATCCTTTTCTTTTCTCTTGCTATAACCAATGACTCGGCCAGATTTGACCCGGCCGAGGCACACTCCATTGACTTCTTGTAATCCCCTGTGACTGTTATCACCCCTTGTGGTCCGGGTAACTTCATCTTTAGATAACCTATATGACAGCTACTCATGAATTTGGCGGTAGCCGTCCGAGTGAAACATGATAACAACTTTCGGATCGACCACTTCAAATTCCAAATTTTCGCTCTGCGATTATCTCTTGTACCGAATAACACGTCCACTCGGACTTTACCGATGGGCTCACATGAAAGCCCTGGCACGATCCCATGGAAAGTTGTCCTCGTGGACTGTAGCATGTTATGTGATATGCCGAGTTTGTGCATGGTATCTTTGTACATGATGTTTATACTGCTTCCATTGTCGATGAGTACTTTTGAGAATTTCACATTGATACTTGGTCCCACAAATGTCGATTCCAACACAAGTGCGTATGATCCTGGACTCGGCATTATTCTGGGGTGATCTTTCATGCTCCAAGTCATCTCCTGATCAGACCATGGCTGGTACCTTGCACTTTGGTACAACTGCGCGTTCACTTCCATATGTCGGCTGCACACTCGCTTGTCCTGTTTGTTGTAGAACACACAATAAGACCGGTGATGTTCCTGTAATCATTACGTCCAGCATTTGCGGATTTATCCTTCCGTCCCTTGGTTCATTACTTGATGCCTTGCATCTCTCCGATCCGAGTTATCGTACCTCGGGGAGGCGGTAGCATCGATTCTTTGCATTTGCTCCGATTAACTGCGGTGATCTTCTTGCATCGATGGGGAGCTGAACTCTGCCGGGTTCCCCATCGCATTTTTCATCCAGCGTATTGCGGGTTGTATGATTGGCTGGTTTAGATGGGTTTGATGTGTGAAACTTACACGGCTGATCCAACATGGATTCAAACGTATACTTCGGCCTCTCTTGCCATTGCTTCTTTTGCTCAGGGGTCCATTGCCTCTTTCCATCATTTCTTGCGGTCCACTGTTGAGGTCCATTTTTCTGTCGTTGAGTTGCCCCGTGACTCGGCTGATCTTGCGCTACCGCCGCCACCTGGGCCGAATTATACCTATAATCCGGCCTCTCTTCTCTTCTTCTTCCTCTGAAATCCCGCCTAGATGACCCGGCCAATTCTCTCGTGTACTGGTCTTGTTGCTCACGATGATCTGCCGACATTAACTCCGGTTGGGTTGGGTCACCCAATGCATAGGAGTCCGCTATTCTGATAGTTTCTGCCAGTGTGGTTGGCATATCTCTCTGCAGGCGCTGCCACAGCACACTGCCGTAACGGCAGCCTTGCGCGAACCAAGCGATTGCTTGTGATTCAATAACTCCTTCACATGAGTTTCTCAGGTTACACCATCGAGTTAAAAACTCTCTATCTGTTTCATTCGACCTCGCTTGCACATGGCTAGTTCTTTGTGGTCTATTCGGTCTCTTGTATGTCTTTGGTAAAGTTGTCTTTTAACATCTCTTGAAATCTAACCAGCATTGATCTCGCTGGTTGATTATTCAACCATACCCGGCTGGTCCTTCCAACATCCGTGGGACATACCGACCCATCTTAGGTTACCACCGCTATCTTCTTTGCGGTGGCATAATCAATCAACCAGTCTTGTGGCTTGGTACTTCCGTTGTAAGTTTTGTGCCTCTTGCCAACGAAAATTTGGCTTTGGTGGTTCGCCCATGATCCGTGGCCCAAAACATGCCGGACACAGTGGACCTTGCTCTTCCAATAGCTCGGACCGGTATAACCGATCCAATTTTACTCTTGCATCACTTTGGCAAGTCTCTGCAGATTCTATCCTGCATCCCATAGTGATTGTCTCCACCTTGGTTTACGTATTCTAGCTCGGAATATCCATCATTATACCTTTCATTCACTGATTGTAGCGGTGGCCTCACTTCTCTTTCTTGTCGAGGCTCGGTCTTGGTTGTGGGTTGGCACTTCTCTCCTTACTTGGCTGGGGTTTGGTTTTCATGATTGTCTCTTGCGGGTTCTTTCTGCCGTGTTCCCCATTACCTCGGCCGTCCCTTTCCATACGGCCGTGGTTTCTCTCCCACTATTACCTCGGCTTGCATTGCCTCTGTTCTCATTCGCCTTTCCAGCTATTCTTTGGGTCATATGGAACAATTTGTTTGTTCCTCTTCCACGAGGTTCTTGCTTTTTCTTTTCTAGCGTTGTTTCGGTTGAAGATCTTTGCCGCTTGATAAAGCAGTCTTGCTGCCGAATGAACCATCCGTGAAGCCCTGGTCTTGCGGGTTAGCTCGAGCATTTCCTCATTTTGCTGGTTCGCGATGCGCACTCATTTACTCTTTCTTGTTGCTTACGAGCTTCCCGTTAACCCTCTAGTTCCAATGCTGCGGCATTTGCCGCTCTTAGGTTTTTCGGAGTCTTGTACCTCGGCAAACCCAAATCGCTTTGATTCGGCTCTGAGCTTCATGCTCTTTGTTAATGTCATTCATGAGGTTCTTTCCTCTCAATCTCAGCTCGTCCACCCGCTCGGGTGCGATATCAACTTAGCTTTTGCATATTCTCTCGTGGTCTGTTCAAGGATTCCTTGGCTGATACTTTTGGCCTCTACCACACCTTTTGCTGGTTTCCTCTAACTCTGCTGAGCATTTGCGGATCAAGTATCGGCGCCAAGGTGTGGTTAAGTTCTCTATAGTTGCCTAAAGAATGTTCTCTGGTCTCTCCAGGTGGTCCCCTCACTCTAGGTGCCTTTGGGGTGGTGTCATTTAGCTCGGCCAGGTTTGTCACCGCGGAATTACCTCGGCGGTTTGCAGGCGATCGCTTGGCCGGACCTGTGCGCTGCGGCAAGTTCTCTGCTTGACCCGGCTAAAGCTGCTCTCGCTTGTGTCCTCGCGACCATCACCTCGGCGCACGCCGGATGCTCTCGATGGACAGCTCGGCGCTCGAGGTGGTTCCCCGCAACAATAACTGGTGAGGATAAGCGTCGGTGATGTCGACGCCGGCGTGACCTGTGCTCGCCAGGCCGATGAAGATCCCGTTGCGTGGGGGTTTTTCCTGAAGCTCCTGCATTGTCTCGACATAGTCACGAGACCAAATCTCCGGACCAAGCGAAACAACGCGCCGGTGTTGATGAAGTTTCCGTCCGGATCACAACTCCGGCTAGCACTGGCCCCCGATGGGGCCCAAGCCGTGGTGGTGGCACGGCAGATGCCATGGGTAGGCTAAAGTATGGGACCGATGGATGCTAGTGGGATGCGGGAGGAAGATGCAATTGTCTTTACACTCAAGCGCCAAAGTGATGAACTTTATTTCTCTCTTGATGGGTTACAAGTGCTCCTTGAGCTGTTTGAGGGTACAACGTGAATCTCCCGACCTAACGTTGCTCAAAAGACTCTCTCTTCCCTCGGGTCCAAACCTCCCTTATAAAGGGGTGCCTTGGGTGCCCTTAGGGCAGAACAAGCATATTCGTGGAATATGCTTGTCCCAAATGGTAGTTCGGCCTCCTTTCCTGTCGCCCTTCTAATGACCAAAGGTCCAGTGGTCCCCTCCTGCGTGCCTCGGGCTCCGGGACTCACCTCCGTGACCTCCTTACGCTCCTCGGCCGTGCACCCTTGTCTCTTGTGCTTGGACCTGTTCAGATTCCTTCTAGCCTGAGCTATGGTTTGACCACGGCTTCTCCTTCTCCGCAAGCATCGTTTAATTGCCTTACCTCATGTTATTCTCGTTCCTTACCTGCATGAAGATCATTTGGGTAACCCGGCCGAGTTTCTCATTAACTCGGCCAGGTAACCACTTGATACCTGTACATGAGCTTCTTGCCTCCATTCATCGGCCGACATATCCATGATTCGGCCGACCTAGGCCGTAGCTCGGCAACTTGACGGGGACAGTACCTCTGTCTTTCCCCGTCTCTGACCTACCCGAGGTTAACCCCCCGACACATCACTCGTGTACGAGTAAATGACACCGGGACTCATACAACTAGTTCTGCATGTGTACTTATTAGATCACAGAACTTTAGATCACAGAACTTGCAAACTAACCTAATAAGTCATATAATTTACGAACATGTGGTCATAAAACCGGTTAACTAAGTGGTTTTTGACCAAAGCCGGCATAGACAGACTAAAATTTTACAATAACCCTCTCATACTTCTACAGGATAAATTTTCATCCTATATAGGTAAGACTGTATGTTAGCGTGTTTTTATGTAGACTTGATCTATCTTATAGATATTCAACTCGAGATAAAAATAGTATAACCATGATTAAATAATGGAGAAAATATATACAAGTACAAATTTTGTTTCAAAGTAATCCAAAATATATTTCGCTAATATATGTAGTATGTGTGGGCTGAATGACTGTGGCAAGTTTCAGTGAAAAACTTATTTATTTTTGGGCTATAGAAAAAAAATCCAGCTATATATCGTATAAAAACCACGAATTTCTGTGAGAGATTTTTCGCGATATATTTCGCAACATAAAACATATTTTTGGCCAAATTTTTTTACGTATAAATATTTGTGCGTGATTTTTTCAGATTTTTTGTAGTCTTATATATACCTTAAAAAAAAGAACTCTAGTGAGCTCAGAAGCCACTAGTTTTCCTCATGAGCATCTTATACGCTTGCCAACATAAAAATGTAATCTTAAGATTTTTTTTGTAAAAATTTAGCTTGCTTATAACCGATTTTGGTTAAAAACCATCTAGTTGACCGGTTTTGTGATAATAGGTACACGGGTTTACAAGTTGTGTGCTTGTTACTTTAATTTATAAGTTATGTGACTTAAGTACACGTGCGGATGCATGTTATGACTCTCGATACTATGCAATTCCATAATATTGTACTGGCGGGGAATCTAAACGTGTACTCGCTGCGTATAGCTGGGAGGCTGGAACTGAGATCTCTTCCTCCGGCTGGCCAGCTCATTGTGTGATTCCAGCGCTAGAGAACAAGGCAACAACTAGTGAGCAAATGTACGGTGTGGGTCTTCGTAGGACTATCTTATCTCTAATGAAAGAATTGACCACGTGCAGAAAAAACAAGTCGCGAAGAAAAGCTCGAACTTTCATACCTACTCCACTTGCTTAAGCAACCCATTCTTCGTCGGCTTCCTCCTGATCGAATCCCTCTTTTCAGAAACCTTTCTCCTGAATCTGATCGAGCATATAATGATGCATGCGTTCTAACACGAGTTGGGACCGGCCCTTTCCTAATCGTGTCGAGGTCTATAATTATAATTACATGGAGTCGCGCTGATTAGCTGAAGGCTGCCCTTTTGCTAGCTGTGTACTTACTGATAATTGCGTGTCGAGCATATTTAATTAGCCCCCGTGTAGCTGTTCTTTAGCCCATATACCAAACAAATGTGAAATGGCCAAAATTGACTGCCTTCTAAGATCTGTAGGATCATGATTACCTTACTCCAAAACCGGTCAAGCTAGATTTGTCTCTTTAATAATTGAGACCACACTGGTAAAATTGCATTGCCATCCTAATCACATTAAATATTGAACAACCTTTCTGTACAATTATTTGCAAAAATAAAACCTCGATGTGCATTAAACTATGAAACAAACATTTTTTGACAGGTAAACTCTGAAATGAACGATTAATTAAATTTAAGAATGCCACAAATAATATGGCCAGGAAACAAATGTGTCACATCATGACCTATATATCTTCAAGAAAAGAATTACTTACGTGATTTGATTTTCTTTCGAGCAAATGTCCAGAATAAGTCTTTCTATCATTACTTCAATGAGAGATGATAATTACAAAGAGAGAATTATGCGAAAATCAACACAAAATGCAACCTACTATACCCTAAGAGCATCTCCACTCGGCTACCCAGGACGCCGATCCGGACGCCAAATTTAGGTCTGGACGCCGAAAAGCTCCCAGTCGCGTACCCAGGAACCTGTTTTTATCCGGATTTGGGCCAACTTTGGTCCGGACTCCCCAGGCCGTTCCTAGGATCCCGGGTACGCCCTGAGAACGCCGGACAAGGCTAAGGAGAAGGCTACGTCGGCGGCCTTCTACAACAACTTCCGCATGCGGCGAAGGCTACGTCGGTGGCCTTTTTAAATGTTTAAGTTTATTATTTAGTTTAAATTCGATATAATCCGCCTATATTCGCCCATCTTAATGAAATCTGCCTGAATTTGCCAAACTCGTCTGAATTTTAGGCGAACACGGGAACTCGGCCTGGGAACGCGAGTGGGAAATTCGACGTTCCCAGGCCAAAATCAAGTTTTGTCCGGCCAAAATTTGATCCGGATTTCGGCCTGGGTTCGCCCAAAGAGTGAAGATGCTCTAATACCTACTCCATTCATTGACATCCAAAGGCCATATCTCTCAGCATGATTTCTTTGTAGGACAAAAAATCCTAGTGAAAATTTGACGGTTTCGCTCATTCTAGATGTTTCATATGGTACAATAAGCAGATGACTTGGTACTTGATGTCCTTTCCAACTCCAACTAGCATGGCATTCCACCATGTACAACTCGAGACTAAGATGCCGGCGAGTGAGCATCTGGGTGCCACTCCTCCCTTATTTTACATCATGTTCTAAACTACAACAATGAAGGAGCATTCCATGCGCATGTGTTTTGTGGACTCGGCCTACGATTGTCCTTTGTTACACGAATATCTGTCTTGTGGAGATTTTGTTATTTTCTCGGAAGCCATCTTTGAGAGTGTTCAACTATGCGGCCATTTGTCACACCAAAAAAAAAAAGAAACTTTGCCACCATCCCCTAGAGCCTAGAGTGGTCGATGCTGGAATTCCATGTTATCGTCATCGAAGGTATATTTGATCATGCCCTTGGGTTGTCGGGGTTGGTCCACTGGGTCCATGGCTAATCTAGAGGTTCTTATGATTCGTCCACGCTTCTTGTCAAGTTTTTGTGGGTTTGTTTTTGTCAGCTTTTTTTCCCTATAAATGAAGAAATTTAGGTGTTTTCTTGTCACTTCATCAATTATACTTTTGTTCACGTGTACAAGTATGTTTCTTCTTACGTCTACTACACATCATCAATTAGACTTTTTTTTACTGATCAGGTATACAAGTATATGTTCTCTAGTGGTCACTAGTGCTGCATCCTCGACGCAACCAATAAGCATAGCAAAAGTTGAGATTTGCTTGTTCAGCGTGTCCAAATTGCATGCCCCTTCGCGCAAGACACAATGTACATAAAGTTTCTTGGATGGCTGCGTCAGCTGATTCTACTAAAGTTTCTTGGAGTAGTAAATTTACTACGAATAATCAAAAATCATGCAAACAATGCGCCTTAATTAGCCCATAGATCAATAGATGTCTGGCTGTCACGACCGGGCCGTGGCAAGTCCACGACCGTATCCTTAGTCCTAGTCTTTATTTTCTTTTCTTTTGCGAGGGTAGTCAAAGATACTCCAAAAAGATGGATCCGGTCTAAGGTTCGTCCACCCTCTGCGTACGTGGCAAAGGTGCAGGTTGACCAAGGTCAACGCTTATGAATACATGCTGGGAGCTGCTTGATTTGCCTTCCTCTGCCTGCCAGACACCATAAACACCAAGTTAATTAATGCCGCTACTTTTAGCTATGTCCGGCGCGCGTGCTTAACACTACACCACAGAAGATTATCCGAGGCACAAGAAATTGCCTTATAAAATACCAAAAGTGCCTCCAAAAATCTTTAAAGGCAATAAAAAAAAGTGCCACATCAAATGTGGTAGAAAAAAAATTATTTAAGGCACTATTGAAAAGTGCCTTTGAAAATAGATCTTTTGAGGCACTTTTAAAAATGCCTTTAAAAATAGATTTTCCGAGGCACTTTACAAATAGCCTTAGAATATAATTTAAGACACTATTAAGCAATGCCTCTAATAATTTGTGTTGGCATTTTTCAAAGTGCCTCAAAAAATAATTTTAGGCACTTCTCAAAATGCCTCAAAAAAGAATTCCAGACAATATACAGTAATGCCTCAAATAATACTTAAGGGCAATAATTATTTTAGGCACTTTTCATACATATTATGACGAACAACTAATGATTCTATATAATACATAGCATTTTATTTAATCCATTCAAAACATCACTCAAGTTCCACCATTTGCACCATTCAATACAAGTTAGATAATTGAATTCATTCATTTAGAACTACAAAATTCTGAATTGTTGCAATTGTACATGCTTCATGTTAGTATCCAACAACATATAATCCCATTAGCCCTGCTTTGAGCTCTCTCCAATGGCCGGCCTCCTCCGCGCTTGAGAGTCCTCGACCTCAACCTAACGTCTTCGCCATGGCCACAGCTCTGATGAGGTGGAACAGATCAACTTGATCATTTCATACTTCTGCAATCAAAAGCACAATAGATTAAGTAGGTTCCCGTGTTCATGCTTCATGCTTAAATTGCTTCTTGCTTCCTGCACATAGTAGACAAATGTTCAATATAGAGGCACCGTTTGTTTATCAGGTTCAGATAGCATCAGGTTTAGAACAAGGATCAGTGCTAGAACCAATTATTCTTGTACTCTAGAATACTTGATTCAATCTTTGGTAAATATCAACTAAGATGGATCGCAATAATACTTGATTCAATCAATGTGGGAACAATAAACAATGTACTGTGTAATTTAGCAATCGATCGATGAAGAGATTACATGGAACCGGTATAAATCACAGCTTGCTAAATAGGAGTACAACAATTACAGTAGTACTAACCTAAAGAATAAACATGCCCAGTGGGTTGGTAGTCACATAACTAACATGAGCATTGAATAAAATAAGAGAAATAAGTATCAGCAAACAATATTTCTGGACCATAACTTCAGGAATCAAGTACTCCATAAAAGGAACAAGCACCCACGTTTAACTTACCCATAATTGCTATATTAGCCTATTTATAAACATAGATACTAGCACTATCATTGTGTCAAATTTATACTGCATCTATACTGTAAGCTGTAAGCACTATCATTTCCCATAATATAACAGGTGTACCGCATCTATATGCATGCCAAAGAAAAAGCAACAAGTACACTGAACTGCACCGCAAGAGTGATGTTCAGAGTAGCTAGACCTAGAGATGATACTCGATATCCACTCAAAATTCAGAGTACATTTGCACATACAACCATTCTACTATTTGATTCATTGAGGACGCCTGCCAGTAGTAAAATAGCAGGAAATAAAATTCAGATGATACTCGATATCTACTATAGCTATATAGTGCCACCAAATAAAACCAACTTCTTAGCATAGAATCATTGAGGACGCCTGTCACTAGTAAAATAGCAGGAAAAACTACCAAACAAAGATCTCCTACACGGCAGCATACATACACTAGTAGGATGCTTTTACTACTAACTGAAATTTAAAACCAAAGATATGTATTCTCTAATTCTGAAGTAGTATGCTTATACAAACATTATATCAGTAAAAGCTAGTTGGTAAAGTTACAATAGTTAACTTTACTAGAAGAAAGTTACGGTATATCAGTATGCATGCATATTGATATATATGGATGCATCCCTTGCTTCTGCCAACAATCAGCCAGTGCCAGCTATAAGCAATTGTATTTTAATAAGGGTTCTATCATAATTAGTGATATTTTCTCCACACCCACAAGACATAGATGATTGCATGGTCTTATAGGAACCACATGAGCAGGATCTTGTATATTTTCTTTTGGAAAGTAGAGGATGCTTTCCTCAAACCAAGAAGAGGCCAAGCAACTATGCTTACAAATTTGACATACACCATCACAATGTTCAATGTAGGCGAAGATGTATAAATGAAACCTACAGTACACATATGCCCAGGACACTTCAATTTTATCAAACAAGCAACCTGATTACTGCAAACTGATTAAGAAGTACAACTAGTATCCTCATCCAAACTCAGAACACTCAGCTAATTCATGTATAAAACTTGGAAACGTACTCAGTTGATATAAGCTTTGGGCCTTTGGCGATGCATCTTGATCCTAATCTCCATTAAAAATATATCTTGACCATCCAGAAATACCTCAATTTTGGATTTGAACAAGTAGCACTTCAAAACGAACAAATCAGTATATAGGCAGACTAGGTTCTAACAAGTATATAAGCAGTAAACTACCTTACAAAATAAGTTAACCTATGACAATTTTGGTGTGATTTTCTTCGAATGCCACAAAACATAGACGATTGCATGATCTTATATGAACCTCATGTCAGCAGGTATGCACTTAAATTCAGTAAAAAAATCAACCCCATCGTTTTCACAACCCCAACACACAAAGGAATAAACAAATCATCTCCCTAATCTACACGGGAACGGAGGACACATAGGGGGAAATCGCTCATACCTGAAATCGATGAAGACCATATAGTGGTTCCTCCACACCATGGCAAGCGTCAGTCTAAACTGTTGTCGATTGAAAATATTTTGCCCCAAATCACACAACCAAAAAGTCCGTGTGTGTACGTGTATGTCGTTTGGGAATATGTCAAGGAAGGGGGTATAGGACGTACCATGACAGATGCTAGCACATGAGGATGTGGCCGGCTAGCCCGAGAAGAAGCCTCCGCCAGTGACATGATGCCTGAAACTGGAGATCCCGATGCAGTTACGTTGGAGATGAGGACTCCAGAATTCGGCTGCTCGAGGACGAACCCCAACCCTGCGCTGCTAGCGCGGCGGTCGTCATTCGCAATCGACGAGGAGATCCAGATGATGTCGCCTCCGCCTCTCCCTCTCCGCTCTCCCTTTCGCACTGACACCTATCCCTCGCGCGTATGAGCCTCTCCGCCTCCTGCACCTCGCTCTCCTGCTCCGCTGAAACGTGTAGTGGCGAGACGTAGCGACCGTCGAAGATGGAGATGACGGCGAGTCGAGATCCTTCTCCATCGGTGACCCACGAGGTGGGGAACTGAGTCGGCGGCTTTCGCATGGCGAGGGAGAGGAGACCAGCTTCCCCCATGGACGGTGCAGAAATCGGCGACCTGCAGCCCTCGGAGGAGATGCAGGACGAGCCCGCCGGCGAGAGTGGGCGGCATATGGGAAGCCACAGGGAGGAGCGCTGAGAGATCGGCGGTGGCGGGGACGCTGGGGATTAAGAGGAAGATTAGACAGAGTGTGGGGGACTGCGGAGTGCTGACCGTTTTTTTTTTCTTCCGTCTCGTACCTAGGGAGGCTGCATTTCAAGGCGGGGAAGGAAATAGTACTATCGATTTTTGCCGGCAGTTTTGATAATGCCTTAAAAAATTAGATTATTGCAGGCATTCTGAAAAGTGCCAGAAAAGATCGAATCATTACAGGCATTATATAAAAGTGCCCCTAAAAATCTAATTTTCACAGGCAATATAGAAAATACCCCCAAAAATCAGATTCACGCAGGCATTATTCAAAAGTGCCTTCAAAAATAATTATTCTAGGCACTTCTACGAGTGCCTCTATGAAAATGCCCCGAAATATCAACTTTGACATAGTGTAATTTGATTGATCGGTCGCCGCTGACCGCTTCTCGTTCCAACCATTTCCGCCGGGCGACAGTAGCTAGCTGCCGGGCCGACGATGCCGCCGGTCGAAGAGATACTTACGTCGGTGGTCGGACCGGCACCGCATTCCCTGGCATCAAACCCAGCCGTGCTCGCGCAGGATCAGGATCAAATATTGGGCTCCACCGCGTGTGGCCGGCGCCGAGCACACCGTCCATCCGTCCGATGCTGATAAGGCCGCCGTGTCAAAAGCTTGGGTCGATTTTCTCAGTTAACCGGCATGCATGCATCCATGCGGACCAGACATCTAAATACATATAGACGAGTTGCCGATGATCTACACGATGGATCTGTCAAGCTGACTAGTGACTAGTAGTAGGACCGATCGAGCATATCATGTCTATAGGGTGGCACCAGCCTCGACGACAGGGCCGCCAGTTGATGAGAATTTGGTCGAACCAAATCGCCAAAAAGAGCAATGTAGCTTTTCGGCCCAAGATTTGGGCTGCCCCTCGCAACAGGATCGACCTCGTCGTCACGTGCATGGTGCCCGGAGGCGGTAGTGTTGCCGCTGCCTTTGGCATTGGCAGACAGATCCGATCAGGTCGGGTCCGGCGCGCGCGCACGTACTCGCCGAGATTAGACGGCGGATAGGTCGACAGTGGCCGCGTCACATCCTGCTTGCCTTAACTGGTCACGGACACGGAGATCGATCTGTGGCGCGCGCGCGCGTGTGTACTCTCGGTGCCTATCCGACGGAGCAGTCGGGTCGCCTTTCCTCGAAAGAAAAGGGCCGGGTGCAGCAGCATGATGATCTGATGGCAGATGCATGCGATCATCCGTCCAAGTGGGGGGATCTGGAAATGATCGAGACGTACTGATTGGATAGATCAAAGGATACGATGCCAGTTCATGTTTGGCTGCTGCTGTGTGTCAGTGTGTGCGCGCTGATTGCTTTTGGTGGAGGCCTTATCTATCTCTGCCCATTTCGGGAGCACCAAAAGTACATGCACTTCCCGATAGGGATCCATCCAGCCAGTTGAATGCAGGAACTATCGATCGATCGATCGATTTTGTCCGGGCCACGCCGAAAGCTCGATCAAGAGGGATGTATGTACGGTGGTGGCGGCTGCTAGCACACCGAAATGCTTTGCCACTCTCGTACTACTGGTGCTAGTCTAGCCTGGGGCATATCTACATGCCAGTACTACCAAGGAAGATTTGGCCCCTACGTATCCTACAAACTCTGCTTTCCACGGTTTGGTCCCAATCAAACATCTAGTATCTCTACACCTTTCCACGATTTCCCGGAGTACCAAGGAAGATTTGGTTTGGCAGCAGAAAAAAATAATGCGCGGTGGGCCGGTGGCCACGCTAGCAATCTGGCCGCAACAATGCGCACCTGACAACGCCCGCACATGTGCGTCGTTCTCGCGTCTGGCACGAACCGAGTTCCCGATTGGCGCCACGGAAAGGCGGGAACTAACTGGAAAAGGAGAAAAAGAGCGTGGCGTTTTTCTGCGCGTATCGAGACTGACATCGAGCGATGATCTCACAGCACAGGACTTAGTAAGTGATAGCCACAGAAGCTAGCTAGTGGTGCTGCTGCTAGTGGGGATCGATGGTGGTGGAACTGGAACTACTAATTAATTAACGAGATAGATCGACTGGCGATCGAGTGATCGATCCTATATATCTACTGGCAAGGATGATAGTTAAGCCGGCCGTACGTTACATACTCTTGCTAGACAAGGTGTGTGTGTGAGATTGACCTACTAACATTTCACGCGCAAACGTACTTGTTGTTTGTCCTACGGGATGGCATTGCTACCATATGATCCAATGCATATCAATTTGATACGTGCTGGTGCTTGCTACTTCGATCTGGTTTCTGAGTTTGGTGGTCATGAATCAATATCGCTCTGGTGGTTCTCTCAGGTCCCTGAGTTCAACCTTTCTATTCTTCAATTCAACAACCGTGGCAGCGCTGGCCTATTGCACTGGAAAACTTACTTTACTAACTACTCTCTCACTTGGTGAACTAATTTATTTGGTCGGATTTTAGCCTACCAAACCATCTTATCACTTGAAATCCAAGGAGTATTTGACACACTACACTTCCATACAAATTCATTGTTTTTCGACACACAACCGGATAAGACATGCGAAAACTTGCACCGGACATGTCTAGTTGAGCCCTCACAATTGCGGCATCGAGAGACTACTAGAGCGAGTTCAAGTGTACAGAAACTGCACAGGGAGAACGCATGTGCCCGGCGGGACGATCTCTTGCTTTCGTCCTGCGCGCGTTCTCCGCTTTCACCCTCCGAAGCGACACACCAGCACGATCGGAATCTTATCTTCAGGAACGTTCGTGTATCGGCGGGGCTCTCACGAATGTAGCGACGTCAGTCATGCACCGGCTAAATCACCGCCCTTGTTAGTTAATTAAGAACACGATAGGATCGTCGAACAGCCCAGGCGTCGTCCCTGATTCGTGGAATTTAGGTTATTTCATGGAGTATATCACCGCCTAAATCACCGCCCTCGTTGGTAATGGATTTCGGCAACGCAATTTGCCTGTGTACTACTAGCAGTCTGCTGTGAGCCCACTTGGATGCACAACATTGTCTACTTGGTTGTTATTGAATTAACACAGGCCACTTGCGATCTGGTTCTCCGTACATAGTTTGGATGACAACACCTATCCAAATTAGAATCCGTTCTTTTTAATGTTATATATTATTCTAGAGAAGAAATTGCATGTAGCCCAGAAGGAAGAGGCATAACATGCAACGTACTTTATTCAGAGAATTTTTTATTTGACACTACTTTTCAATATGATTCGTTATTTGATACTAAAAACTTCCACTTTTTTATTTGATCACTTGTGTAATTTTTTTAACTTATATGACACTCTAATGCATTTTGGGAGCTAACAGGGTTAGATGGGGACCTAGAAATACACTTTTGCCTCTAATACATAATGTGACGAAATTACAAGAAATGGTATTGTACATGTGATGTAACTGAGTATATAATTCAAAGCATGGTATTGTCTAGCGTGTGCACTTGTGATGGGCCGGCCCAATAAGCATGCATAGCTTAAATTGATGGCCGTGAAGAAATATATGCTACTCCCCGTATAAATTGATTGGTCTTCTATAAATTGATTGTACTTAATTTTCATTCATCCCCGTATATAGATATATATAGCAGAAGTACATTACAGAAAGAGGCCACACGGGGCTCGCGTTGTTAGAAGCAGATTTTGTTTAAACGTGTATTACACTATAAATATACATGAGATGCGGCTTTATGGACTACTTATAGCTTGTTACCGCATCGTACCTATATAAATATACGTGAGATGCGGCTTGGGAAACTTACCGCCCAGGGTACATGGCATGCATCAGGCGTCTTTGACCTTTTTTCATATTTCTTGAACAAAACAAATGGCAAAATACCACATTAGTACGCCACCACCATAATACTCAACACCCATTAGTGAACCAAGTTTGTGATGGCATAACTCGGCGAGGCAAGAGCCGCGACGGGATCAAGGCCGACCGGCTCATACGTGCTGCCAGGAAGTCAGGAACTCTACGCCGAGCGAAGGTGGCGAATAATTTGCACTAGGCTGTGCACATCTCAGGGCAGTGTACACCACATAACACATGCAAACAGACAGATCCTAGCTAGGGCGCACGAGTTATTGCATGCATATGCCGCGCATGGATTAGCTCGAGCCGGTGGACAAGTGAATCGATCATTAGTCTAACAGGTGGTACGATCAAATTTACGGAGTGATAATAAAAAAGGTGAAAGAACACATGCGATCGAGCAGGAGGGTAGTTTGGTCCTTGAATAAATAAACTAACGGAAGAGCCTAACGGAACTGACAGCGGTGTCATATAAGGCAAAAAAATTACAAAGGTGGTTATATAAGAAAGTAATTTTTTTAGTAGTGTCAAATAAGGAACTATATTAAGAAATAGTGTTGAATAAGGAATTCTCTCTATTTTATTAGTCCGGGAGCACGTCAATATGGAGCTCGTCCTGCATGGTAAGATTTTTTTGAACTTTCTAGAAGTTGACATTTTGAAGTTTCGAAACATTCTGAAAAACTTCTTCGATATAGACAATGGTGACTTTTATCTCAATGCGAAATATTCCAAAACCTCTAAATTTGTCATTTTTATGTAGACTGGATACAAACTATATCATGCTGAGATTTTGCAGGGTCACAGAATAAGGCATTGTCAACATCTAGAATTTTGTTTTAAATTTTTTTGAAACTTTAAAATATTGATTTGAGAGGAATTTTAAAAAGGGCTCCATAAAGCCCGTCATCCAAACCCATTTTTCTTGGAACATAACATGTTTTCTACACGTTAAGCATGCTTGGAGTATTTATTACTCACTATGTCCCTGTTTAAAAGACACATATAGCAAATCTCTGGTCCCTAGGCTTCCTCTAACAAGGGCTAATTTGAATCTCGCTAATTCTTTTATTGGTTCTTTCTATAAAATTAAATGCTTATGTGCCTAAGAGGTGGGGGATTTTGGGATTGCATTTTTTCAATATGTGCTCGTTAAACCGGGATGGAGGGAGTAGTTGCTTTGGCTTTCTTAGTATATGAAAAATAAGATAGTGTCCTTATATAAAAACACGGAGAGAGTAGAAAATAGCCGTATTGTTTGATGATATTTTTCATGGATAAGTTTGAGCTCAACATCTATATACGCGATAGTTCCTATAAGATTTTACAAAACTGACAAATATAACCTTTGTCAAGATCTTAAATATATGTGCATCAAGAGATATCTTTATAACCTTTGTCGACAACATGATATCTGAAATCACCTCACTTGACATCTTGCAATTTCAGGCATAGTTTTTGCTCTTTAAAGCTCTAATGACTTCGACAAACATGTTAGTACAACTGTAGGTCCAGGTGAAATGACACATATATCGCATAGAGCAGGAGTGAATAGGCATTTTAAAACTATTACAGTTTTGGTTCTAATAAATATGAAATAAAAATAGTGTTTAATTTATCAAGCACAAAACCTATATATATGCTAAGGTCCAACTATGTGTAGCAATAACTTATGCTAAGCAAGACAACCAATACGGTGATAACAAGATATATTACTTCAAGCATGGAGGCTCTCACAATAAAAAGTGTATAAGTAAAGTGGTCGGGTATTGAGATAACTGCAATGGAGAAACAAATATATATTTGCAAAGTTTCTTCCTTATTCAGGGAAATACGTCTTTGTTAGAGAGATGTTGTGCCACACAAGGCCTATCAACGTCACAAAGGGTCAGCCTATTGATACGCCCAATTTGCATCACCTTTCTATATCATAATTTACCTTTATTTATTGATATTTTTCTTATTATGAGGTATTACTTATGGTTTTTCATCTGTTTATGCATGTTGGATGATTCGTGGAGGATGGACTGCCAGAGTCTGAATTCTGATGGAAAAGAAGGCGTTTCGGTGCAATTTCACGAAGATCGGAAAAATACCAGAAAAATATGGAAACATATTATTTTACCAGAAGACGAAGGAAGCCAGAATGAGGAGCTAAGAGGGGCCGCAGGGAGCCCACACACCCCTAGGCAAGGGCCCACCTGACCCCGCACCTAGGGCAGGTGTGGCCCACCTGTCTGGCCTCCGACTCAGCCCCTTCGCCTATATCTTACCTATGAAACCCTAAGCCTCGGGGAGCGACCAAAGATAGATTTCCACCGCCTCTGGAGGGCAGAAAAAACCGAGAGAGAAAGATCTCTCCGGCAGATGGATTTCTGCCGGGGGAATTCCTTCCTGGAGAGGGGAGACCGTCGCCATCAACACCATCATCAAGCTAGGCTTCATCGGGATCATCATCATCCACACCATCATCTCCACCAGCACCATCATCATCACTCTGTCCCGCTGTAACAATTGTGTTGGATATTGCTTTAGTTTATTAGGGGAAACCTTCCCAGTGTTGATTACTATTGTAGTTGATGCTTGTGAGTGGAACCATTGGATTATTGTTTATGTTCAGATTGTTATCCATTACCATATCATCTTTGATCTTGATCCATATGCTGTCTTGTGAGTAGTTCATTTAGTTCTTGAGGACATGGGAGAAGTCATGTTGTTAGTAGTGATCTGTGTTGAGTTATTATTCAATGGTTTAGTATTTAAGTTGTGGTTCTATTCTTCTAGTGGTGTCATGTGAACGTCGACTACATGATACTTCACCATTTATGGGCCTAGGGGAATGCATTGTGTATTTGACTACTAATTGTGGGGTTGCCGAAGTGACATAAACATGAACCCCCGTTAGGACACCTTTGCACAAGGGAGCGTAGGATCTCAGAGTTTAAGGTTGTGATTAGATTTATATCTTAATTACTTTCCTATAGTTACGGATATTTGCATGGGGTTTAATCACAAGTATGTATTAGTCCAAGTAAGGTCGGTACATTAGCATAGGTTTACCCACACAACACTTACAACACCAGAGAAGACTACTCAGCTATTTGAAGCGAAAGCACTTGATAGAATTCCCATGTGTCCTCGAGAACGTTTGGTCCTTATAAGTATTTCCACCGGCTTGTCCTTTGCTAAGAAAGTATTGGGCCACTTGCTCCGTTTATTCGTTGTCTTTATTACTTGCTCTTTGTTTTGTTGCTTTATCAGAAAATCACTAAAAATCCATTTGCTAAGTATTCATAGGGATTTCCTGCTCCATACCACTGTTCAGCACCTTCTGCTCATCGTTGGGATCGACACTCCTATTTATTGAAAGTAGTACGATACACCCCCTATACTTGTGGGTCATTGTTTTACGCGAGAGAAACAATTAAATTTCTTAGCGCTGGTACTATGGAGTGCGGGCGTGCCAGTATACGATAGTATACAAATTAAATAAACAAACACAAAGATTATGCGGGAAATTTGTAGTCTTCATTGATATTCATAAGAACATACAAATCTCATTGTACATCTTCCTTGTGCGACATCTGACATACAAAAGAAACGATTGTGTAGCTCTTGACCCCTAGAGCCTCGAGAGGACTTCTAGTTAATTACATTCACGGGTTTATGACCGTGAAAGACCTCCGATTATGCTGCATCATACGGTCATCATCATAATCACCTCATAGCTCATTTTCTCCAAGGGCACATAACATGCAAATACTGATTAATGTAGTTCGCAGCCATATCGACAAAGTATGGATGTCTTATCCAGTCAGTCAGTGAATTCAGACAAAGTCTCGATAGATGTTCGGCCTCGTCGGTCACGAACGGTGTGTATCCCACCTCGAACCTCGCCGGTCACGGAAGAAAAGTAAATTGGCTGAGACAAAATACTGAATCACTCGACTAACATGAATTGTAGCTCCATAAATTGTTAAAGTTAACAACGGGGCCTTGCTTATTCCAGAGTAGGTGGCCGTACTGGATTTAAATAACACACGCATATGCCTTTTGGTGCGTGTCCGTGTGAACATGATACATGAACAACAAAACTTGTATTTTAGTGAAGCATCGTGAGCCATTTGATGTCGCGGGAAATGTCTATAAGCGAGCCGGCGGCGATGTAAATTGCGTAGAGCCGAGATACTTAATCTTTGGTAGATCAAATCATGCAATGTCCATGGCGGCGATATAAATCGCGTAAAGCCTTGAACACCTTAAACCTTAGAGATCACATGCGAAATGTTTGCGATGGCGACATGAATCGCGTGTAGGGCCAGGATCCGGTCGTTTTATGTAAATCGGACCGCACACATCATCAGCGGCGGAATAAAAACCGCGTAGAGCCGAGATGAAACAATTTTGTAGATCGACTATGAATATCATTGGCAGCGATATAAATTGCGTAGAGCCAAGACGACACAAATTTTGTAACTCGGACTACTAAACTCCTCGGCGGCGAAATAGATTCGCGTAGAGCCGGGACACCACGAATCTCATGAATCAGGCTATGAACCTCATCGGCGGCGATATAAATCGCGTAGATCCGAGAGAATACTTTTTTAGATCAAGAGCCACATCGGCGGCGAATAAATCGCGTAGAGCCGAGAAAAGGCTTTTTAGAACAAGAGCCACATCGGCGGCGATTAAATCGCGTAGAGCCGAGAAAAGACTTTTTAGATCAAGAGCCACATCGGCGGCGAATAAATCGCGTAGAGCCGGGAAAAGACTCTTTAGATCAAGAGCCACATCGACGATGGTGAATAAATCGCGTAGAGCCGCGAAAGGACTTTTTTAGATCAAGAATCACATCGGCGGCGAATAAATCGCGTAGAGCCGAGAAAGCAGAAATCTGCAACATGAAATGCACAAAAACAAGAAAGAATATGCGCATGCTACCTTCATACGATTTTACTTACCATGTGATGCCATCGATTTGCAACGTGAAGAAGGCACAAAGTGCAAATTGCAAGCCGTGCCAGGGAGCGAGCTGTGGCGCGGGTGTGTGTGGTAGATGAGATGTGTGAAGAAGAATGAATCTGTGTATGTGACGGTGATGAAATAGGTGTACGAGTGTGTGCGGCCAGTGCGTGTGTGTCTAACCTCCCTCTAATGATCACACCGGGTGGTATTTATATTAGCATCCCACCACCAGCCATGCATAGAGATAAAGAGATAAGTATATCAGCGTCACCGTCGCGGCTGTTAGCAACCTGATCTTATCCTGAGCTAGCTGCTCTGCTAGGTGAGGTACTCGGCCGTTTGATCCATTGACCCGGCCAGTCATCTTTGCATGTGTATTGTATACATACGAGTATTCACTTTAGCCTGGATCGTAGGTCCATAAGTTCATACGTATACATGCTAGCTAGGTAGCTGATATGAGCCAGCAATATTTGAATTTCTTGTTGCTTAATAAATTACCAACGAGTCCATCTGGGCATAATGCATGCAATTGTTGGTTGCCACTCCATGCATGAATAGCTAATCGATCCGATAGCCAAAATAACTCTGCTAAACGGAATGTCACAGTGATTCTCCTTTGCTTCTTTTGATCAATAATTATTTATAATACTCAAGAGATTCTTATCACCATAATTTCTGTTAGTATCCACTGACACCATATCATATAGTGCTATGTGATAAAAACACTGTCGAACAAATGCCCCTCGCCAAGTTAAGTTCAAATGCGGAGCAATTTGCACTTGACTTGGTGAAACAAAATTGATCCATATCTCGCTAGAATAACTCAATCCAAACTGCCTGAACGAACCAACAATCCTAACTGTAGAGTACGTACGGGGTTCAATCGTTAACAACCGAGTTGACTCCTTGTTTGCTAGGTAACATCAAAATCTCAACTGCATGCCATTATAAGTACGGCCGCAGCCCCAAGGTCAAGTTCCACAAACTCTTCCATCAAATTTCCTCTTCTTTTTTTATCAGGCAAAGGGGTGGCCAACTTGCACTCTAACAGGCCATATCTGCATGTAGATCCCTCAACTCAAGCTTTGGGAAACCAGCCTTTGCAAATCAGCTCGTTTCACTACCCTTTATTTTTCTTGTAATGTGTTGCATGCGCCTCTTTGTATTAGTGAATAACATAGGCATACTTGACTGCCGATTAAAATCAGTGTTCTAGCAAGATCACGGCGAAAGTCCCTGCCATGTTGCGATGTTGATGTTCATAGTGTCAGTCTCTACTGTAAGTTGATCATATTGTTTAGGTCAGGTTAAACCTGAATTACACAAGCCACAATGGAAGTCCATGTTGTGTATGTGTCAAATAAATTTTAATAAATCCAATTGCGACCATGATGGTGCCAGCCAATAGGATAATGACTGTGTGACAGAATATGTTCGAATTCTGACGAAGTACCATGCCATCACTATGGAGTTTCTCTGTGACCATATTACTGAATTACACAAGCCACAATGGAAGTCCATATTGTGTATATGTTAAATAAATATCAATAAATCCAATTGCGACCATATGGTGCCAGCCAATAGGAATACCGATACAATGAGTGTGTGACGTATATGTTCCGAATTTTGACGAAGTACCGTGCCATCACAACGGAATTTCTCTGCGACCGTACTACTGCTCGGTGCCAAACAGAGAATTTTCGCACACCAAGTCACTGTTTCTGAAATGTTGAGGTGAGGCGAAAGGACCTGCCATCCTCAAGAGATTTTATCAACTCTACTGCGACCGTTATATACCTACAGTGCCAGCCAGTGGAGTCAAAAAAGGAACCAAATGAAACGCAACAGGAACAAGACATATAACTGCAAAAAATAAAGATGGTATTGCTTTTTTTGGTTTGTGGGCTCCGCCTTCAATTGTCAGACTATGAGGTGACCCATGAGTAATGTTGCAAGCGTTATATGCATCTTGGGCGCTTATGTACATCTCTGCTGTGTAATTACACGTCTATGTCGTTCTTGGTGAGGTAACTGTGTGATCAATGATTGGTCTAAGATAATTATATGTCCATAGTTCTGGAGTCCATAAGAAATGTGAGCTCATACTTTGAGGCTGCTCTCATGCTATGGGCTTCTTGTAGAACGTGTTTCTCTAAGCCACATGCTGAGAAAGAAAATCGCTGCTTTGGCTAGCTTCACCAAAGATCAAGCATATGTGCAACTCATACTCACGTGCCACAATCAGACATTGGGAAGGAGAGCCCTGTTATTTTTATGTGGGGCAGACTACGGCCCCTTTTTATTTAAAGGAAAACATTGCAACCCGTGACCAGCAATGAGGATTCTGTATGGTGTCGTGTTCCCGGCAATACACTGTTGTTCTCCGTTGTTGTCCATGAATTTCAGGCATTGATGCAATGTTGATGGGACCACTCGGTATTTATGTATCCATGGTCGCCCCAAAAGTGCAGAATATGAGGCGTTGGCTTCTATGACAAAAAAATTCACTTTGAAGCTATATGATGACATCTGGAGCTTCAGTGTGATAACACCCAACGCTGGCTTAGCATGATTGTCGTACCCACAAATCACCACCTCGGTGGGGCTTAGATCATCCATTACATATCCCGCTCGAGACATGCTTCGGATGGGCAAAATATTCACCGCGGAACCGGGGTCGATGAGTATCCTCCGAAGATGTGCAGATCCAATATTTCCCTCAATGTAGAGTGGTCGATTATGATTCCCATGTTCCAATACTTGATCTTCATCAGAAAATGATATTTGATTAGCATAAAGCAGGTTTTCGAATAACCTATGTTTTGCCATTGCTGCTTGATAATGTTCAGGTTTTTGTAGAGCTTTGATGAGAGCCTCTCTAAGCTCTGGTAGAAGTACCAATGCATCATAAACACTTAGGAGAGCTGGGATACGTTTCAAGTGAGCTATGACGTTATATTCTACATCATGCTCCTTTTCATGTTCTTCTCTCGTCTTTTCTTGCAGACCTTTGGAAATAGTCGTTTCTCTATTAACCGCTGATTTCTCTTTTTCCATCCTGTATTGCTTAGTTTTTATGGGTTCTAGCAATTCTCTTCCCCCACGCAAGTTCATGTTTACTTCCAATCTCTCTTCACTCGGTCCTGCATCACCCCGCAGTATTTCATGTTCTTGCTGCGTCAGAATTACTTCGCCTTCAGAGTCATATGGGTCCTCATTCGAGCCGACCATGTTACATGAAACATTTTGTGTACTTGATTCTGGTGTATCCATCAAGTCACTTTTTGTATTCTGAGACGACCAATCCCAATTTTGTGGAAAGAAATGGGCTAAGGTTTGATGTGTTGGTTTTGCTCGCGGGAAGGGCTCATCCCCTTCTGAGTTGGGAATAAATCTTGGTGGCATACGTCGACGACTCGGATCAGGCCTCCTCATAATATATGGTGATGTAGTGGGTGGTACATGGGGAGTACGTGGTGCACTATGATACCTATTTCCTTGATAGCGTCTATGATGGACCCTATTCCAAGATTGTTTGACATGATCAGATGTCACAGGGGTAAGGCAAAGTCCCTCTAACTGACACTCGACCTCAGAGAATGGCATCCAATATGTATCTTCTGCATTCTGATTTTCTGATGTCGTTGTTTTCCGAGTTGACACCATGTTGGCTTGATGAAAGCTAGGATTTACTGCTTCTGGATCCAAGTTTAATTTATTTTCATCAATTGCTCTTTGTAACCACTCTTTAAAGGCAACGCAATCTTCAATCACATGACCAACATATCTATGGTATGGACAATAAAGCGGGTTTTCTGTCATCCCTGCCTGATCAGGTCGACGCGGTTCCGGCAAGTTTAAAACCCCTTGCTGCAGTAGTTGATTAAAGAAAGTCTTTACTAATTTCCTCCGGAATATGTATTGCTTTTTTAGCAATTCATGAATGCTAGGACGAATTCTCTGCCCCTGATCATTCCTTTGTCCGAAGACATGCATATTTTGACGGGGTGCCGTAGCCATTCCAGATAATCTAGTAGTATTACTTTCTGCTTGTTGTACTTTAGGCTTGTTGCCATTATTAAATGGTTTCGCCGTAGACTGGAACTTCCTTGTGTAATCCGAGGTGCCTGCATTCCTATACAATTCCATGATATGTGGAGCCTTTTCGAACTCCAATTTAGTAGTAGCTACAGCGTTACCAAGAGCACTGAATGTTTTTGGTTCACGCCGAGACACTTCTAATGACCAGTGTTGTTGCATTCCATGTACACACATATCAACCGCATCTTCCGGATGCATCTCTCGGGTCAAACGCACATAGCTATTGCGAAACCGAACAATGTAGTCATCAATCTTTTCATCTCTCCTTGTTTTATTTGTGACAGCTCGAGTAGGGATGTATCTTTACTCATGCTCATGAAGTGAGATTTGAATAGATCTTTCATTGTCTGCCAATTACGCACCGAACCTGCTGGAAGGCGGCTGTACCAATGAAAAGCCGGACCCGTTAAAGTTGACGAAAATTGACGAAGTAAAAGGGAGGGTGTATTAGCCGTGTCTCCACAAGCTGCCTCAAAATACACAAGATGCTCCCGTGCGTCTCCATTCCCATCAAACTGCCTGAACGTAGGTGGATGCCATCCGGCCGGAAAGGCCACTTTATCATGCCTTGCCTCGTATGGTTTCTCTAGCTCACTTTCAAGAACTCTAGGGGTATGTTCTTCTGCTATTTGCTTCATCTTTCTATTGAAATCTTCTGTCATGTCATGATAACCTCTTAGTGATCCTGGTTGCACGGCTGATATAGAGTGTGTGGGCCCAACCGGCGCATTGAGATGTATTCCACCCATAGACCGAGGTTGTTCAAAAACCACATGTGCATGAGGTGTATGTTGAAATTGCGCCATGGCTTCTAGTTCAGCAACTTGTGGGTCTATTGTTTGGGGAGGAGGATTAGCAGGCTGCGCTCCATTTGCGGCGAGGTTCGCGATCATACCAAATAGTTGGTCAATCTTTGAGTCGATAGAATCTATCCTTCTGCCATAATCTGGCCCTTGTGAACCCATATGTTGATCATCTGAAGTTCCTTCTTGATTATGGGGGAGTTTAGTTCCTTCACCTCCGATCTGAGTTGATAATGGTGCTGGTGGTAAGTCACTATGATTTTTTAGGCTAGCTCGTGCAGCTGCTGCTTCGCTATCCTGATCAGAATGAACTTGAACTGACGCGAGGTTCATAGCGCCGAAAACACCTCCATTATCCGAAGACCCTGAGGCTGAAAATTCAGGATGACCAGGAGAACCCACTATTTCTCGCGACGATGAAGAGGGATTTTCGCCCGATTCCTCGCCACTTGTTTGTCCATCGCTGGAACTAGTATGTGAAAATATTGTAGTTCCTTGAGCTACTTTTCTCAACCGTGTAACAACTCCGCTTCGTTTTGCGATTTGCTTGACCTGACACTGATCAGCGGGGAGTCGAGAACTAATGCTTGCATACGGTCTACTATAATCACCTGTACTTAATAAGATTTTCTTGTCAGGAGTTTGGTCACCAGTTGATGTCAACGGGAGACATGATGCAGATACTATCGCCTCTTTCCTTTCATTTGTTAGAGGATGCCTTTTTGAGTGTTCCTCTAAATGCGTCGAATTTCTCGTGAATAAAGGAATAGGATTTGGTAAGATTTCCTCATCCGAGGAGTAGGAAAACTCATGAAGAACAACTGGTGGTTCCCACTCAGTGTCTGAACTTTGCACTGATCTGACTGTTGTCGTGCTACATGTTGCATTATTTGTCCCTTGTACTGTTCTGCTGGTTCGTCTTGCTTTGTTCTCATCATTATCAGACCTACGAGAGCGTGATTCTTGTAGTGTTGCTCCATAATTGTCCCTTCCTCTCTGCATAACGATGTCTGTCTGCTCAACTCTCCGTGGTCTGGGAGCCAAATTCTCTATCAAGAAATTATATCTTTCATTCCTTCCCAAATTTGGGGAGATCTGGAGCGTTACTTGCTCGTTGTTTCTGTATATCCGGCCATCAGCCCGGACACGTACGTGCACATGTTTCAACACCAAATCTTGTAGCTCATGATACATGGATTCACGGGCTCTCCTGCGCCTCTCACGCTTGCGTTGATTAATTGTTGATGCATAAGGAACCCTCGGGGCCATATTGGTGAATGGTGCTGCCCGTGCTAGTGTCCGTTGTTCCCATCGCATTGTTGCCCTAGCATCATGCCGACTTAATGAAGCAAGCCGTTGTGACTCATGACTTGGTGGCCCAGAGTTTCTAGGTGGGGTTTTCACTTGCCACTGTGGCTTGTATCCCCTTGTCTCGGGTGGTGGGTAGCGGCGACCTCGATGATATCCATGTGACGGAGCAGGAGTGCTTGTGTGATAACGGGAAGATGTGGATGACGACCCATGTCTCGGTGGCAATTCATAACTTGTACGTCGAGCGTGCTGACCATTAAACCTTGACCTCTCTTCACCTTGACCGTGAAGTTGCCTCTGCATCCCTCTAATATGATGTTGCATTTGTTCCAACTGATGTCGAAGCTCATCTGCTCTCGGAGCTGGAGCCTCATTGGCCAGCACTTCATACCTGTTGTTTCGTGAAGTAAAGTTGCTCTTTCCCAAAACTTGGAAACATGGCACATGTGTACGCTGGTATTGACCAATAGAGTTTCTCGGACGAAATTCTCTCAACTTTCTTTGCTCTCTAATGGTTTGCCTCCAAAATTCATCCATGATAGCCTCTCTAACGAGCTCGCAAGCTGTCTGTTTCTGCGAAGCCCATTGTTCAGGTGAAAGAACAAAAGACCTGTTTTTAAAATCAGCATTTTGGCCTCCATGCTCTGGAATCACATCTGAGTTGGCATGTGGCACATTAGGTTGGCAAACGCGAGCACTTAATTGCGCCTGCAACTTTTTTACTTGTTGTCTCTTCCTCCTATAGTTGCGATGAGCATTCTTGTTACTTAAAGCACGGGCACGTGTGATATCAAAGTCTAGGCGATGCCTAATAGCTTCTAGTCCTTGAAGGAGTTCAGCTTTGCATAATCCTGACGAAATCGACCTCTTGGGAGCAGCCGAGACCCTTAAAATAGATGGGTGCCCCTGTTTTTCGGAAGCATCCTTAGCAACTCCATTATGCTTCAGCACTCTTCTAGCATCTCTTGTTAATGCTTGATACTCTTCCCTAGCTCTTTTAGTTGCGTACTTGTAAATCTTCTTGGTGATGTCCCTCTCATAGGAGTGTTCTGCCTGACATACATGCATGGTGGAACCGATTCTTGAAGTCACAACTGTTGGCAGTGACCCAAATTGGAAGATAAAAGACTCTGATCGTTTCTTGTCATCCCATGAGCCAAAATTGGTGAAGCCCTCACCTGCACGAGATGTACATTTGGTTAGAACTTCACCCCACCAATAATGTTGGACAAACTTTTCCTGTAGAACAAGTGTCAAGGAGATGAAACATGAGTAGACTCTCACGACCGATGATGAGCAGCAAAGATGGGAGGAGGGCCAAGTCCCACCGAGCGTGCCATTTGTTTTACGCGAGAGAAACAATTAAATTTCTTAGCGCTGGTACTATGGAGTGCGGGCGTGCCAGTATACGATAGTATACAAATTAAATAAACAAACACAAAGATTATGCGGGAAATTTGTAGTCTTCATTGATATTCATAAGAACATACAAATCTCATTGTACATCTTCCTTGTGCGACATCTGACATACAAAAGAAACGATTGTGTAGCTCTTGACCCCTAGAGCCTCGAGAGGACTTCTAGTTAATTACATTCACGGGTTTATGACCGTGAAAGACCTCCGATTATGCTGCATCATACGGTCATCATCATCATCACCTCATAGCTCATTTTCTCCAAGGGCACATAACATGCAAATACTGATTAATGTAGTTCCCAGCCATATCGACAAAGTATGGATGTCTTATCCAGTCAGTCAGTGAATTCAGACAAAGTCTCGATAGATGTTCGGCCTCGTCGGTCACGAACGGTGTGTATCCCACCTCGAACCTCGCCGGTCACGGAAGAAAAGTAAATTGGCTGAGACAAAATACTGAATCACTCGACTAACATGAATTGTAGCTCCATAAATTGTTAAAGTTAACGGGGCCTTGCTTATTCCAGAGTAGGTGGCCGTACTGGATTTAAATAACACACGCATATGCCTTTTGGTGCGTGTCCGTGTGAACATGATACATGAACAACAAAACTTGTATTTTAGTGAAGCATCGTGAGCCATTTGATGTCGCGGGAAATGTCTATAAGCGAGCCGGCGGCGATGTAAATTGCGTAGAGCCGAGATACTTAATCTTTGGTAGATCAAATCATGCAATGTCCATGGCGGCGATATAAATCGCGTAAAGTCTTGAACACCTTAAACCTTAGAGATCACATGCGAAATGTTTGCGATGGCGACATGAATCGCGTGTAGGGCCAGGATCCGGTCGTTTTATGTAAATCGGACCGCACACATCATCAGCGGCGGAATAAAAACCGCGCAGAGCCGAGATGAAACAATTTTGTAGATCGACTATGAATATCATTGGCAGCGATATAAATCGCGTAGAGCCAAGACGACACAAATTTTGTAACTCGGACTACTAAACTCCTCGGCGGCGAAATAGATTCACGTAAAGCCGGGACACCACGAATCTCATGAATCAGGCTATGAACCTCATCGGCGGCGATATAAATCGCGTAGATCCGAGAGAATACTTTTTTAGATCAAGAGCCACATCGGCGGCGAATAAATCGCGTAGAGCCGAGAAAAGGCTTTTTAGAACAAGAGCCACATCGGCGGCGATTAAATCGCATAGAGCCGAGAAAAGACTTTTTAGATCAAGAGCCACATCGACGGCGAATAAATCGCGTAGAGCCGAGAAAAGACTCTTTAGATCAAGAGCCACATCGACGACGGCGAATAAATCGTGTAGAGCCGCGAAAGGACTTTTTTAGATCAAGAATCACATCGACGGCGAATAAATCGCGTAGAGCGGAGAAAGCAGAAATCTTGTAACACCCTCAGAATCGGACCTATGCAAGTTTTAGCAAAATTCGCCAAACCCGCATAGAAACGATTCAAAGGTGCCCACCAGACACTTTCGTGCGGGTGGAAAACGAAGTAATAACATTACACAACAGTCCTCGATGGGACCCACAGAACAGATATATATAACAGCGACTCCGTGAGTCAAGAATACAAATATAATATACAAAGATCCAAATCACCTTGAAAACGATAGTGCGTCCGACTACGGACAAGATGCAAATGGGGCTAAGAGCCCTGAAGAATAACCAATGGCGTCCATAACCCTGCCCAGGCCAAGCCGGAAGGGTAACCCTGCTAACGGCGTCGATCTCAAAACCTGCTTAAACAAAAGGGGTGCCGACAAAGGGCAAAGCAGAAAACAAAGAAGGAGCGTCAGTACTGAGGCCAGTACACGGCGAGGCTAGAATTCGGCGGTCCTCGCCTACATAGGTATGGTGGACTGAGCGGCAGCGGCAGCGTGCACTAAACAACCTACAGAGACTCGATACAACTGGCGGATATCAGAGAGGGGTAAGATAGACCTATCCGGATCCAACCTGAAGCTAACACCAAACAAACCCATCCTGGTGTTTCCCCCTCGAGACCAAACGAGGAAGTCAACCGAGGTACTCACACAGTTGGCAGTTTTACTTATTCAGTTATAGTGGGGGCACTTTACTAGTCAGATTTAGATCATCGTCCTGATAAAGTAAGCAGTGGGCACTTTTATTTAATCATTCCGTTGTAGTTGCAACAATTACTAATCAGGTACAGATAGCATGAGATAACCCAAAACCCAGCAGTTGTTGGTACTTTTATTCAGCCAATTCGTTGTAGTTGCAATACTTACTAGTCATATGCAATTGTCGCAAGCGACAACCAAACAAGCAATTGTGGGCAGTATTAATTAGCCATTCCGTTATAGTGGAGCTGATTACTAGTCATTATAAGTCAAATTTATAGCAGTAAACTTTAGTTATGCTTGTCTATGATCGAGATACTGTGCTCCAAGTCGTCCATAACCGCGGACACGGCTTTCAGAAAGTTTTAACCCGGCCGGGGTGCACCAATAGCAACACACACACGATCAACCTCGGAAAAACCAAATCAAAACCCAACGAGGTCTCACGACAGAGCAATCGCAAGATTCAGAAATATTTCAGGGGGCCACCCCATTAAGCTACCCGCAACGAAGTAAGCTAGCTCCGAGACGGACTCAAGGTCTGCGTCGATGGCTGTAAACGACAGCAGATCCCCAATCGGGGACTGTCGATACCGCGAAAACATCCCGCCTAAAATAAAGACAGTGCAGTACCTCGCACAATCGTAAATAAAGCAGTAAAGCATGGCATAAGTACAGGATAGTAATAAAGCCCCAAACTAGTTGTGGCCCCAAGAAATAAGACGGAATCAAGCTCTGGCTAGGGGGGGCCCATACTCCCCATATGTGGATAGCGCGATAAATCAAGGAACAGGTATCAAGTACTCGGGGTCTCACGGGACACAAGTGGGCATTCGGAAAACCAAATATTATCTATCACCCACCGATGCCTCTGCTTATTCAATTTTAGTTGTTAAACAGAAATTAAAGTGAACAATAAGTAAAACTAGAATCATCTCCAACATCAACATGCGGCAATACATCAGCAACTGTGGCATTTGACGACACGCAACAGCACTTGAGCAAGCGACTACGACGCGCAAGTCCCACTATCTACCAAACAACAGGTAATAGGGTGTGTCCAAGGCAATATAGGGCTGCAAGGGAATATCACAGGTACGGAAACTAAAGCATCGCAACACAGATAGCAAAAGATCAACAGGAGGGAATAAAGACTATAAAGTAAGATAGGTAGAAAGGGGGAGATGCTCGCCTGAAAACATTGTCGAAGGTTCAACCGAAGATCGGGGCGAAGCTCACATCAACTCAACGGCCTTATCCGCGAAGAACCAAAACACTAGAATAAACACCGGATGCAACATTTAATAAAACGGCAGAAGATCGGCATGATGCATGCATGATGTATGGCATGGCAAAGGTGCGGTGCAATTAGGTCATATTAAGCGGAACCGGGGTCCCGACAATTAATTAGATGGTTCCAGTTGTTTAAAACCCCCGCAATTTAAATGTTGTTTCAACAAGGCAAGATAAGATACCGGTTCGCTACACAAGTTTAAATGAGGCCAATATGAGACTGAATTTGCCCGCATATGGGCCCCATATTTAATTATTCGGTGAATCGGCATAAGGCCCCCAAACCAATGCTATGCATGCGGAATGTCAATTAAATATGCAACAAATTTTATGTTTGGCTTTTATAAAAGTAGGGGTTCGGAAAAGGGTCACACATCAGGGTTCTCGACGATCTTGGGGTTCCGGGGTTCGGGGTCCGGGGGCTAGGGTTCGGCGGAGCGGTCTCGCGGGAACGTTCTTGGAGTACTGGGGTCGTTCTTGTCGCATTCGCGGTCTTCGGGTCATGGTGTCGGTCTTGGCGTCCTTGATGGAGAACTCAGGGTTCCGGGGTTCGCGGTGTCTTGTCGACGGTCTCGTGGGGGCCATCCTAATTGCCGATGTCGAGCTCGGGTGCCGTTGATGATCTTGGGGTTTCAGCGGAACGGTCTTCGGGGTACTTGGCGTTCTATGAAGCAGAGCTCCGGACCTTCTGCTCCGGGGGAAAAATTCTCGGCGTACCCGATGAAGACCTTGGCGAGGTGATCTTGGCGTGTCGAGGGTTCGGTCTCCGGTTGCGGTGCCGTGAAGGAGTTTATGGCGTTCCATGTCCAGGGTTCGTGTGGCGATCTTGATTCGGGCCCGGCGAAGATCTTGGCGAGGGTTCGGTTCCAGCGCCGGATCGATCTTGATTACGCCATCGATGCGATGATGAAGACCTTGTCAACCCGAGGGGTTCGGTGTAGATGATCTTGGCGCGCACCGTGTTCGGGGTCTCGCGTCCGGTCTCGATCTTATGCCGACGATCTTGGCATCCGTGTCCGGTTCTTGACGCACCATGACGAAGCACTTGTCCGACCGAATTTTGTGGGAGGCGTGGTACTTGCACAACTTGGTGTTCCTCACCGCACACGCACACGATTGGAGACAGACGAGGCGGAACCGGTGCAGGCGTGGCTCGGGCGGACTCGGCGACGGCTCGGCGAGGTCGACGCTGGCGGCGGGCTACGCCGCGGAGCTCGGGCGGGGTGCGGGCCTGCAGCGAGGCAGGGCCTGCGGGTCGGAGGTGGCCGGTGGCGAGCTGGAGAGGGGCGGCTCCGGCGGATCCTGGGCGTGGCGGGGCAGCAGCAGAGGCTCGCCGGAGGCGAACGGCGGCGGGGCTTGGCGAGGTGGGGCTGGAGGCGCCCCGGCGCGGGCGGCTCCGGCGAGATGAGGCTCGCGAGGGGGAGGTGCGGGGCCGACGCGGCGGCGCCGGGAGCAGGGGCGGCGGCAGGACGTGCTCGGGTCGGGAAGGCGGCAGAGGCGGAGACCGGGCGCGGGCGGAGCAGCGGCGGGCCGCAGGACGGCGAGCGTGGTGGCGCTGGGCGGAGGCCGGGCCTGGCGCGGGTCTGCGGGACGGCAAGGGCGGGCAGAGCGGGCGGGCGGGCGCTGCGGCGGACGCTGCGGAGGGGGGAGAGGGAAGGTCCGCCGCTAGGGAGGAGCTAGAGGGAGGAGGCGCGGGTTGCAGGGGGGTGCTGCGCGGTGGAGGCGAGCCGGCCCGAGCGGCGGAGCTGGAGCGCGGCGCGCTGGCCGCAGACGCGGGAGGGAGAGGGCGAGGTCGGGCGGGAGGAGAGGAGAGGGAGAGGGCGGCAGAGGCAAAGTAGGGCGAGCGGCGGTCAAGTGAGGCGGCGCGAGGGAGCCGGGAGGAGCTGGGCGGGCGCGCTAGGGGGCGGAGGCGCTGGAAGAAGACGAGGAGGAGGAGAGAGGCACGCTGTGGGGGAGTGGTGGGGCTGGTGTCTTTGTGGGCGCAAGGCTGTGGGAGGTGGGGCTGGGGTGGGGTGTGGGCTGCAAGGCTATGTGTGTGGTTGTTTGGTGTGTGTGGGGTGAGTGTGAGGTTGCCGAGAGAGAAGGAAAGGAGAGAGAGAGGCTAGGTGGCGCTAGGTGATAGGCTGAGAGGGTGAGGGTTGATGAGGTGGCGCCCAGGGATTGGGTGGGGTGATGTGGAGTGGGTTAGGTAGATTGGGTAGCTATAGGATTAGCGGTGGTGGTTAGGTGGACCGATTTTCAAACCGGGGTGGTCGTTCGGTCGGGACGGCCGCTCGATCGCCCCCGCTAAAAAATAAAAAAAATTTTATTGGTTTAATTGGACCGTTTGCAAACCGCCATGCCAAAACAAAATAATCCGCGACCGGTTTTTGCGTGTTTGAATTAAGAGGGCGTTTGAAAACAAAACGCGCTATAAAATAGTTTTGGCAAACAATGTATGATGATGACGATGCAATGCACAAAATCAACGCGATTTTCTAGTAGTGGTTTTATGGGATGCCACATTCGACACCACTAACAATGGATCTCGCCGAGATCCGCCTCATGGTACCGGAAGGAAGGTCGGCGATCTGAATCTTCTCGCCGTAGATCCTCGCGACACCACTAACAAGAGGTCGTTGTCCGTGATCGTCGAGAGAACTCTCCGGGAACAACAGGTCGAAGGTAGGGGTATCAACAAATAAAGCCACCCCTAACTTCCGTGGACGGAGTAAAACTGCTGGATCCACTGATTCGATGTACAAGAGCGAATGATAAGAGTAGTGGTATGGTAGCTACTCCATCCCGCACCCAAACCATTACTCTGCACACGAATAGGCGGATTATGCAACCAACTCTCGGAGTCAGACTGAAGATTTCGACAAGCGAGGTTCGGAACAACGGAGGGATGCAGACCCTGCATCGGATCTGGCGTAGATGATGTCGTCGCGTCGGAAACACCGGAAAGCACAAACAAGGAACAAAGAAGGTTACCCCGACGAAGGATTCCTCGGATGGCATGAAGACCAGTTGTAGCCACACCGTTATCGACGAAGGAAGCGAAACCCTGAAGGTACGACGGAAACCCAACCACGAGAATTCCTGGACTCGAAGAAAGAGATGAGAGCGGATTCAAAACGCGTAGAGATAAGAGGGGAATAGCAGAGGGGTAAGGAGTAAAATCAGACCTACCCAGAACTATCCAACCGACTTTTCAAAATAGTTTTGGACACTCTACTTTGACCGTTAGCTAGGTTATCCTACAGGCTGGACTTGTGGGGTATCGCAACTGCTGAGCTCTGATACCACTCTGTAACACCCTCAGAATCGGACCTATGCAAGTTTTAGCAAAATTCGCCAAACCCGCATAGAAACGATTCAAAGGTGCCCACCAGGCACTTTCGTGCGGGTGGAAAACGAAGTAATAACATTACACAACAGTCCTCGATGGGACCCACAGAACAGATATATATAACAGCGACTCCGTGAGTCAAGAATACAAATATAATATACAAAGATCCAAATCACCTTGAAAACGATAGTGCGTCCGACTACGGACAAGATGCAAATGGGACTAAGAGCCTCAAGAATAACCAATGGCGCCCATAACCTGCCGTGCCAAGCCGGAAGGGTAACCGCTAACGCGCCGATCTCAAAACACCTTAAACAAAAGGGGTGCCACAAAGGGCAAAGCAGAAAACAAAGAAGGAGCGTCGATCGGAGGCCAAGACACGGCGAGGCTAGAATTGGCGGTCCTCGCCTACATAGGTATGGTGGATCGAGGCGGCGTGACAGGCACTAAACAACCTACAGAGACTCGATACAACTGGCGGATATCAGAGAGGGGTAAGATAGACCTATCCGGATCCAACCTGAAGCTAACACCAAACAAACCCATCCTGGTGTTTCCCCCTCGAGACCAAACGAGGAAGTCAACCGAGGTACTCACACAGTTGGCGCTTTACTTATTCGTTATAGTGGGGCACTTTACTAGTCGATTTAGATCATCGCCCGATAAAGTAAGCGGTGGGCACTTTTATTTAATCATTCCGCTAGAAGTTGCAACAATTACTAATCATGATAGCATGAGATAACCCAAAACCCAGCAGTTGTTGGTACTTTTATTCACCAATTAGAAGTTGTAGTTGCAATACTTACTAGTCATATACAATTGTCGCAAGCGACAACCAAACAAGCAATTGTGGGCAGTATTAATTAGCCATTCCGTTATAGTGGAGCTGATTACTAGTCATTATAAGTCAAATTTATAGCAGTAAACTTTAGTTATGCTTGTCTATGATCGAGATACTGTGCTCCAAGTCGTCCATAACCGCGGACACGGCTTTCAGAAAGTTTTAACCCGGCCGGGGTGCACCAATAGCAACACACACACGATCAACCTCGGAAAAACCAAATCAAAACCCAACGAGGTCTCACGACAGAGCAATCGCAAGATTCAGAAATATTTCAGGGGGCCACCCCATTAAGCTACCCGCAACGAAGTAAGCTAGCTCCGAGACGGACTCAAGGTCTGCGTCGATGGCTGTAAACGACAGCAGATCCCCAATCGGGACCGCCGATACCGAAAACATCCCGCTTCAAAAGACAAGCAAAGACTGCACAATCGTAAATAAAGCAATAAAGCATGGCATAAGTACAGATAGTAATAAAGCCCCAAACTAGTTGTGGCCCCAAGAAATAAGACGGAATCAAGCTCGCTAGGGGGCCCATACTCCCCATATATGTGGATAGCGCGATAAATCAAGGAACAGTATCAAGTACTCGGGGTCTCACGGGACACAAGTGGGCTCGAAACCAAATATTATCTATCACCCACCGATGCCTCTCGCTTATTCAATTTTAGTTGTTAAACAGAAATTAAAGTGAACAATAAGTAAAACTAGAATCATCTCCCACATCAACATGCGGCAATACATCAGCAACTGTGGCATTTGACGACACGCAACAAAGACTTGAGCAAGCGACTACGACGCCGTAAGTCCCACTATCTACCAAACAATGTAATAGGGTGTGTCCAAGGCAATATAGGGCTGCAAGGGAATATCAGTGCACGGAAACTAAAGCATCGCAACACGTATAGCAAAAGATCAACAGGAGGGAATAAAGACTATAAAGTAAGATAGGTAGAAAGGGGGAGATGCTCGCTTGAAAACATTGTCGAAGGTTCAACCGAAGATCGGGGCGAAGCTCACATCAACTCAACGGCCTTATCCGCGAAGAACCAAAACACTAGAATAAACACCGGATGCAACATTTAATAAAACGGCAAGATCGGCATGATGCATGCATGATGTATGGCATGGCAAAGGTGCGTGCAATTAGGTCATATTAAGCGGAACCGGGTCCCGACAATTAATTAGATGGTTCCATTGTTTAAAACCCCCGCAATTTAAATGTTGTTTCAACAAGGCAAGATAAGATACCGGTTCGCTACACAAGTTTAAATGAGGCCAATATGAGACTGAATTTGCCCGCATATGGGCCCCATATTTAATTATTCGGTGAATCGGCATAAGGCCCCCAAACCAATGCTATGCATGCGGAATGTCAATTAAATATGCAACAAATTTTATGTTTGGCATTTATAAAAGTAGGGGTTCGGAAAAGGGTCACACATCAGGGTTCTCGACGATCTTGGGGTTCCGGGGTTCGGGGTCCGGGGGCTAGGGTTCGGCGGAGCGGTCTCGCGGGAACGTTCTTGGAGTACTGGGGTCATTCTTGTCGCATTCGCGGTCTTCGGGTCATGGTGTCGGTCTTGGCGTCCTTGATGGAGAACTCAGGGTTCCGGGGTTCGCGGTGTCTTGTCGACGGTCTCGTGGGGGCCATCCTAATTGCCGATGTCGAGCTCGGGTGCCGTTGATGATCTTGGGGTTTCAGCGGAACGGTCTTCGGGGTACTTGGCGTTCTATGAAGCAGAGCTCGGACCTTCGCCCGGGGAAAATTCTCTGCATCTGGCGAAGACCTTGGCGAGGTGATCTTGGCGTGTCGAGGGTTCGGTCTCCGCTGCGTGCCGTGAAGGAGTTTATGGCTCCATGTCCGGTTCGTGGCGATCTTGATTCGGGCTGGCGAAGATCTTGGCGAGGTCGGGTTCCGAGCGCCGGATCGATCTTTCGTTACGCCATCGATGATGAAGACCTTGTCAACCCGAGGGGTTCGGTGTAGATGATCTTGGCGCGACCGTGTTCGGGTCTCAGCGTCCGGGTCTCGATCTTATGCCGATCTTGGCATCCGTGTCCGGGGTTCTTGACGTACCATGACGAAGCACTTGTCCGACCAATTTTGTGGGAGGCGTGGTACTTGCACAACTTGGTGTTCCTCACCGCATACGCACGATTGGAGACGAGGCGGAACCGGCAGGTGTGGCTCGGGCGGACCGCCAGACGGGCTCGGGCGAGGTCGACGCTGAAGGCGGGCCACGGGCGGAGCTCGGGGTGCGGGCAGCTGCAGGCGGGTCGGAGGTGGCCGTGGCAGCTGGAGAGGGGCGGCTGGCGGATCTCGGCGTGGCGGGCAGCAGAGGCTCGGAGGCGAACGGCGGGCGGCCTGGGCGAGTGGGGCTCGAGGCGCCCCGCGGCGGGCGCGGCCCGCGAGATGAGGCTCGCGGCGGGGGAAGGCGCGCGGGCGCCGGGAGCAGGGGCGGCGGCAGGACGTGCTCGCCTGGGAAGGCGGCAGAGGCGGAGACCGGCGCGTGAGCAGCGGCGGGCCGCAGGACGGCGGTGGTGGCGCTGGCGCGGGAGGCTGGCCTGGCTCGCGCGGGTCCTGCGGGACGGCAAGGACGGCGGGCAGCGAGCGGCGGCGGGCGCTTAAAGGCGGCGGGCGCTCTGCAAAGGGCGGACGCCATGGAGGGGAGAGGAAGGTCCGCCTAGGGAGGAGCTAGGGAGGAGGCGGGTTGTGGGGTGCTGCGTGGAGGCGAGCCGCCCGAGCGGAGCGGGAGCTGGCGACGCCGCCGCAGACGCAGAGGGAGGGAGCAGTGGTCGGCGGGAGGAAGGAGAGGGAGAGGAGGGAGAGCGGCAGCAGGGCGAGCGGCGGGAAGGGAGGGGCGGAGGCGAGGAGCCGGGAGGAGCCAAGGGCGGGGCGCTAGGGGTGGGCTACTGGGAAGAAGACGAGGAGGGAGGAGAGAGGCACGCGTGTGGGGGAGTGGTGGGCTGGTGTCTGTCCGCGTGGGGCGCGCGTCAGGGGAGGTGGGGCCAGGGTACGGTGGGGGTGTGGGCTGCTGCGTGCGTTGCGTGTGTGGTTGTTTGGTGTGTGTGGGTGAGTGGTGTGAGGTTGCTGAGAGAGAGAAGGAAAGGAGAGAGAGAGGGGCTAGGTGGCGCTAGGTGATAGGCTGAGAGGGTGAGGGTTGATGAGGTGGCGTCCAGGGATTGGGTGGGGTGATGTGGAGGGGTGGGTTAGGTAGATTTCTGGGTAGCTATAGGATTAGCAGGGTGGTTAGGTGGACCGATTTTCAAACTGGGGGTGGTCGTTCGGGTCGGGACGGTTCGACTGCCCCCGCTAAAAAAAATAAAAAAAAATTTTATTGGTTTAATTGGACCGTTTGCAAACCGCTCGCGGCCAAAACAAAATAATCCGGCGACCCGGGTTTTGCGTGTTTGAATTAAGAGGGCGTTTGGAAAACAAAACGGGCGTTGCGAAAATAGTTTTGGCAAACAATGTATGATGATGACGATGCAATGCACAAAATCAACGCGATTTTCTAGTAGTGGTTTTGCGGGATGCCACAAATCTGCAACATGAAATGCACAAAAACAAGAAAGAATATGCGCATGCTACCTTCATGCGATTTTACTACCATGTGATGCCATCGATTTGCAACGTGAAGAAGGCACAAAGTGCAAATTGCAAGCCGTGCCAGGGAGCGAGCTGTGGCGCGGGTGTGTGTGGTAGATGAGATGTGTGAAGAAGAATGAATCTGTGTATGTGACGGTGATGAAATAGGTGTACGAGTGTGTGCGGCCAGTGCGTGTGTGTCTAACCTCCCTCTAATGATCACATCGGGTGGTATTTATATTAGCATCCCACCACCAGCCATGCATAGAGATAAAGAGATAAGTATATCAGCGCCACCGTCGCGGCTGTTAGCAACTTGATCTTATCCTGAGCTAGCTGCTCTGCTAGGTGAGGTACTCGGCCGTTTGATCCATTGACCCGGCAAGTCATCTTTGCATGTGTATTGTATACATACAAGTATTCACTTTAGCCTGGATCGTAGGTCCATAAGTTCACACGTATACATGCTAGCTAGGTAGCTGATATGAGCCAGCAATATTTGAATTTCTTGTTGCTTAATAAATTACCAACGAGTCCATCTGGGCATAATGCATGCAATTGTTGGTTGCCACTCCATGCATGAATAGCTAATCGATCTGATAGCCAAAATAACTCTGCTAAACGGAATGTCACAGTGATTCTCCTTTGCTTCTTTTGATCAATAATTATTTATAATACTCAAGAGATTCTTATGACCATAATTTCTGTTAGAATCCACTGACACCATATCATATAGTGCTATGTGATAAAAACACTGTCGAACATTGTACTTGTGGGTCATCAAGACTATTTTACTGTCGAACACCATATCATACTTGTGGGTCATCAAGACTATTTTTTGGCGCCGTTGCCGGGGAGTGAAGCGCTATTGAAGAGTGGAATTGGTAAGGAAAACTTTTACTATGAGTATTTCTCTCGTTACTGCTTGTTACTTTGTTTCCAATATGCATAACCCACTTGGTTTTCTATTTGGGAAAACTACTACCGCTGCTAGGGTAGTAGATGAACCACCACCTGTTGAGATAGATCCTTTTAAGATACCTACAAGTATTGTTAATAGTGTTATGGATAATTATTATTTTGGGGATGGAACTGTACATCCTGGTGATCACTTGATTTTTATCCATGAATTATGCGGGTTAATTAAGTGTGCAGGTATCACAATTGAACAAGTGAACAAGAACTTAATCTCCATATCCTTGAAAGGGAGATCTCAAGAATGGTATAAGCTGCTGAAGAATGGACAATCCATGGAATGGGAGGAGATGGCATCTCTCTTTTACTCTAAATTTTATCCTCCCAGTGAGATTCATAAGGATAGAAATCTTATATATAACTTTTGGCCTCTTGATGGAGAGAGAGTACAGCTCAAGATTGGGGGAGATTGAAGTTACTAATGCTTAAATGTCCTATTCATGAACTCCCTAACAATATTATTCTCAATAACTTTTATGCTAGGCTTTCTCTTCATGATAAAGATTTACTAGATGCTTCTTGTGTTGGATCATTCACACGTATGAAGGAAGAAGCTAAATGGGATCTCCTAGACCGTATTCAAGAGAACACTGAAGCTTGGGAGAATGACAAAGGAAGAAAGTCGGGTATAAACTATGATTATGAATGCATTAAATCTTTTATGGGAACTGATGACTTTCGTGATATTAGCAATGAGTTTGGTCTTGATCCCCAAGTTCTTGCAAAATGTCTTAAGGCCTTTGCCTCTTATATTGAAATTCCCAAGAAAGAGTGGGAGAAGTACCATGCTCCTTATAAAGACATTGTTACCCATATTCCTGCCAGCGTAGAGGTTTGTACTGTTGATCCTATTTTGCCTGGACCTTATGTTGAGGAAGTTCCTTTTCCTTCCAAGGTAAGGGAGCATTCTATTATGGCTAATGTGGTTAGCAAAAGCGCAAAGAAAACTGTAGGGTCCGATGAGCTTATTGATATTGAGCCAGTGGTAGCTATTGTGAAAGATCTTGTCACTAGAAATATAGAGGATGAGCATATTGTCTTCTGTGAAGACGCTACTAATATTGTTTCTCATCCTAAGAAAGTTAGAAAAGCTAGTGTCCTTGTGCTTTCTACTAAAATTGGCAATCAGAGCTATTATGGTTTATGTGATATTGGTGCTAGTTCTAGTGCTATTCCTTATGAGCTTTACAGGGAAATTATGCATGAGATTGGTCCTTGTGAGCTTGAGGACATTGATGTGGTTATTCACCTTGCTAATAGAGAGCAAGTTTGCCCCATTGGCATTGTAAAAGATGTGGAGGTCCTTTGTGGTAAGATTAAATATCCTGCTGATTTTCTTGTACTTGGTAAAGAAGCTAGTAAAACCTATCCTATTATCTTTGGTAGGCCCTTTCTGAATACTTGTGGGGCTATCATAGATTGTAGGAAGGAATTTTTTTTGACTAAGTTTGTTGGAGAGTCTTATGAGTTTAATTTTTCCAAATTTTCCAAAACTCCTTATGAAAATGAACTGCCTGATGAGGATTTCAGGGTTGAACAACTTTCTGCTATTTCTCTTGCTCCTAACAATGCCTTGCAGCAATTTATGGAAGATCATGAAAGTGATGTCTTCCTGAGATTGACGAGGCTTTCCTTCGCCAGACTGAGTTACTTAAGCATAATCTACCTGTGGAAGATTTGGGTACCACACTACCACCTAAAGGGGATCCTGTTTTCGAATTAAAACCTTTACATGATGATCTTAAATATGCTTATCTTGATGATAAGAAAATATATCCTGTTATTATTAGTTCTAAACTTTCACGAAAGGAAGAAGAAAGGTTATTGGAGATATTGAAGAAATACCGAGGAGCTATGGGCTATACTCTTGATGATTTAAAGGGGATTTCTCCTACTATATGTCAGCATGCTATTAATATAGAACCTGATGCAAAACCAGTTGTTGAGCACCAACACCGTCTAAATCCTAAGATGAAGGATGTGGTAAGAAATGAGGTATTAAAACTCCTTGATGCTGGTATTATTTATCCTATTGCTAATAGTAAATGGGTTAGCCCTATTCATTGTGTTCCCAAGAAAGGGGGAATAATTGTTGTGCCTAATGAGGATAATGAGATTATACCCCAAAGAGTAGTGGTTGGGTATAGAATGTGCATTGATTTTAGAAAGATCAATAAATTTACTAAGAAAGATCATTATCCTTTGGCCTTTATTGATCAAATGCTTGAGACGTTGTCCAAAAAGACTCACTTTTGCTTTCTTGATGGTTATTCTGGGTTTTTCAAATTGCTGTGAAAGCACAGGACCAAGATAAAACTACTTTCACTTGTCCTTATGGTACTTATGCTTATAGGCGTATGCCTTTTGGTTTATATAATGCTCCTGCTACCTTTCAGAGATGTATGTCTGCTATCTTTCATGGTTTTTGTGAAGAAATTGTGGAGGTTTTCATGGACAATTTTTCCTTCTATGGAACTTATTTTGGTAACTGTTTGCACAACCTTGATAAAGTTTTAGATGTGACGAAACCAACCTTGTTCTTAATTGGGGGAAATGCCATTTCATGGTTAATGAAGGGATTGTTCTTGGACACAAGATCTCTGAAAGAGGCATTGAAGTTGACAGAGCTAAAATTGAAGCAATAGAGAAGATGCCTTGTCCTAGAGATATCAAAGGTATTCGTAGTATCCTTGGTCATGCTAGGAGGTTTATTAAAGATCTCTCCAAGATTTCAAAGCCCCTTACTAATCTTCTTCAAAAATATGTACCTTCTGTTTTTTATGATGATTAAAAGGAAGCTTTTGAAACTTTGAAGAAAGTTTTGACAACTGCTCATATTGTCCAACCACCTGATTAGAATTTACCTTTTGAAATTATGTGTGATGCTAGTGACTTTGTTGTGGGTGCTGTCCTTGGACAACATGTTGACAAGAAGTTAAATGTCATTCATTATGCTAGCAAGACTCTGGATGTTGCTCAAAAGAATTATGCTACTACTGAAAAGGAGTTCTTAGTTGTAATATTTGCTTGTGATAAGTTTAGACCTTATATTGTTGATTCTAAGGTTACTATTCATACTGATCATGCAGCTATTAAGTACCTTATGACAAAGAAGGATGCTAAGCCTAGGCTTATAAGGTGGGTGTTGCTTTTGCAAGAGTTTGATCTGCATATTGTGGATAGGAAAGGTGTTGATAATCCTGTTGCTGATAATTTATCTCGTTTGGAAAACATTTCTTTTGACCCTTTGCTTGTTAATGATAGTTTTCCAAATGAGCAGTTGGCTTCAATAAGGGTAAGTCCACACGAGAGTCCTTGGTATGCTGATTATGCTAACTTTATTGTTTCCAAGTATTTGCCTCCAACCTTTACAGCTTAGCAAAGAAGGAAATTATTTTATGATCTAAGGCATTACTTTTGGGATGACCCACACTTATATAAAGAAGGAGTAGATGGCATTATGCGAAGATGTGTTCCAGAATTTGAACAACAAGAGATATTGAGAAAATGTCATGGCAGTGCTTATGGAGGACATCATGCTGGGGATAGGACTACACAATAGGTTTTACAAGCTGGATTTTATTGGCCTACCCTTTTTAAAGATGCAAGGAAGTTTGTCTTATCATGTGATGAATGCCAACGAGTAGGTAACATCTAGACACAATGAAATGCCTATGAATTATTCTCTTGTTATTGAACCTTTAGATTGTTGGGGATTTGACTTTATGGGGCATTTCCTCATTCAAAAGGGTATACACATATTCTTGTTGTTGTTGACTATGTTACAAAGTGGGTAGAAGTCATACCTACAAACAGTGTTGATGGTAATACCTCTTTGAAAATGCTTAAAGATGTCACTCTTCCTAGGTTCGGTGTGCCTAGATATCTCATGACTGATGGAGGCCCTCATTTTATTCATGGGGTTTTTAGAAAAACTCTCGCTAAGTATGATGTAAACCACAGAATTGCTTCAGCTTATCACCCCCAAACTAGTGGGCAAGTAGAACTTTCCAATAGGGAAATTAAATCTATCTTGCAGAAGATTGACAATAGATCTAGAAAAAACTAGGCTAAAAAGTTGAATGACGCTTTGTGGGCTTATAGAACTGCTTATAAAAATCCTATGGGGATGTCTCCTTACAAAATGGTCTATGGGAAAGCTTGTCACTTTCCTTTAGAATTAGAACACAAAGCTTATTGGGCAGTGAAAGAGTTGAATAGAGATTTTAGACTTGCTGGTGAGAAAAGACTGCTCGACTTAAGTAATCTAGATGAGTGGAGAGGTGAAGCTTACAAAAATGCTAGGCTCTTTAAGTAAAAGGTAAAAAGATGGCATGATAGGAGAATTCTCAAAAGGGAGTTCCATGTTGGTGAGAAAGTTCTTTTGTATAGGTCTCATCTCAGATTTTTTGCAGGGAAACTACTCTCAAAATGGGAAGGACCTTTTGTTATCAAGGAAGTGTACCATTTAGGTGCCATCAAAATTTCTTCTCTGAAGGATGACACAACACAGGTGGTTAATGGGCAAAGACTAAAACGTTATATTTCTAGAGATTCTTATAATGAAGATGTGGATGTTATTCGAATGGTGACTCTAGAAGAATTTATCAGAAGCCAAACACCAGAGTCTGCAGAGTTCGTCATTAAATAGGTAAAAGTGGTGAAAACAGAAGGTTCGTGAAACCCCAATATTTTTATATTTTTGATCTTTTTAATACATAAGGGAATTTACAAGACGGAACTGAAGAGGAAACAGAGTCCAGGATGGACAGACCCACCCCAGGTACGGGCCTAGCCTGGCCGCGCATGAGGGGTGTGTGCCACCCTCGAACTCCGTCTCTGCTTCGTTTCTGTGCTAGTACCTTCCTTATGCCTTGAAACTTCATAATATATAACCCCCCAGATCCCCGAGGTTCATGCATCGTGTTCTCGTCGTGTTTTTGTTTCAATCTATTTCTGTCAGGAAATTTTCTCAAGTTTAGATCACCTTGGTCTCCGCCAATGACAAAGGCAAGAAGCCCGAGGAAGAAGAACCTCAAGTCCCCAAGGAGGAGGAGATTTCGGTAGGGTATGAAGGTGACATGGAGGAGGACAAGCAACCGGACACCCGCACAACCGTCGCAAGCATTGGATTGGTGGAAAAACCTACCAAGCTTAAGAGGACAACACGGATGTCTATAGGAGGGAGAACTCCGCGTCATATTCTTGCTCCACGCACACTTCCTCCTAGTACCCCTTGTTCTAACAGTGCAGGGAAGAAACACTCTAATATGGAAGAACGGAGAAAGAATAACAAGGACTGGGATCCTCGGTCTGAGTTGATCATGGGCTGCATTGAGCATAATTCGGAGTTAATTCGTACTCTGACCTTTGATATGGAGGATTTGAAGAAGATGATTGAAGAGCTTACCAAGAGAACACCACCACCACCGAAGGAGTAATTCGTCATCAGGCTTGGCATCCCCTTGGCTTGTTCCAAGCTTGGGGGAGTGCCGCGGTATCACCACCATTATCTTTTATCTTTTACCTTTTAAGTGGATTCATATCTGTGGTAGAGAGGTTATCTTATAGTTTGGTTTGCATGTGGAAGTATCTCTCCTTTAGTTGATTATCTATGTATCCCTTGGTGTGAGTGCCTTTATTAGAATATTAATGAGAAGTCTCATCTTTTACTTTTTGCACTTCTTATTTTAGTCTGCAATATCTATTATATGATGGATCTTGTTGATCAGTATTGGCACCATTTTGGGAGCATCAAGTGGATCTAAATTGGTTTTGGAAAACCGAGCTTTGGTCAGTAGCAACAATTTTTGAGGTTTGAAAGAAAAAGAGAAACAAAACAAAAGCTTAGAGGTATTTTGTATCATTTATTTTCTTTCTTGTTGGATCATAAGCTTAGTATTCTTTATTTAAGATCTTTTGTGTCTTAAAGGAAGATCGCATGTTTGGCTTTATTACTTGTATGTTTGCTTGTTTCTTTCAACTCTCTTGCTTGCTACCTAGCCTTGCTAGCCAAAAACCTGTTTTGAGAAGGCATACTTCTCGTGTTTCCAAAACCCTTTGAACCAAAACTTTTGCCACTTGTGTCTACCATATATACCTAGTAGCATTGTTGCTATTCCAAGCAAATTCTCAAGATTCATCTACCTTTCGAATTAAAAAGTATTTTTTTATGAGAAAACTAGTTAGTAAAGCTCTCACGAACTTGATGGCACACTTTATTTCTTGCCCCTAATAGACTTGAACCATTGTGCCATCAAAGTTGTATATGCTTGCATCTATACGTTGGAATTAGCGTAACTGCGTCATCACGGGGAACGTTTTCAACATTGCACTTGTACTCTGTACACAGTTGATATCGTGCTCTTTTGTCTATGGATGTCAACAGTGTGAAATAAAGAGGGAACTTGTAATTCCATGGAGTTTGTATCCTATGTTAGAGAAACGCCTGGGCCGCTAGCCTAATCCATGCCTAATCATGGTGGAAACTTGCAGCATCACCATAGTGAGCCATCTATGAAGCATCCTCAATAAAAAAATTGTGCATATAGTAAATAAAAAGATCGCTGAGATGCTCATTGTCTGCTTGCCTTGTCATTTTGGTTATGGGAAAGCTCCTGTACCATGTGCAAGGGGTACCCTGTTGGCGGTTCTCAATAATATGCAAATACTTAAAATGACAAGAACTTACCTGTGACCAAAGTTGAGTAGCATGAGGAGTGGCCCTCATATTCAAGGGACATGAGATTGCCAACTTATATTTCATCAAGCATATACTCCATCTTTGTGCACTTTAACCTTAATCATCTCAAGATGCCTATGATAGGGGCAATGAGAGCTCAAAGATAGTAAGTACCATAATATTTTGGAAGCTCTTTATGACTTGTAATCCCTGCTTCCTCTATAAAGGGACCTTTCTCCCACTTCCAAGTTGAGTTAGTAAACCTACTTCCTCTCTATATCCAGCAAGCATTTGAGTTGTTGTGTTTCAAGCATTCATATGGTGATTTATTCAATCATATTCTTTATCTTCCTTGTTTGCACAAAACTCTTATCTATTGAGTATTACTTTCAAAGCCTTCACTTATGAAAAACCTTTTTGAGCAAAGAGTGCTCTTGTTTTGAAACTTCTACAAAAATCTTTTTGTGAAACTGTTTGCTAGGTGTTCTCTGACCAAGAACAAGTTTGCCAATTCCAATTATGATTTATCTTTATGCATCTCTTTTGTGACTGTTGTACTTGGTTGCAAGCTAAGTTATATAATGGTGAGTTGCTTTCTTCTGTGAGTTGTGCAAGGGTAAGTGTGATGCTTCTTGTTCGTATTGTTTTATCGACACTTCAGTCCATAAACCTGTGAACATGCTTACTGAGCTTAGTTTTCGCTTGGGGACAAGCGAAGTCTAAGATCGGGGGAGTTGATATGCCCAAATTGCATCACCTTTCTATATCATAATTTACCTCTATTCATTGATATTTGTCTTATTATGAGGTATTACTTATTTATTTTCATCTATTTATGCATGTTGGGTGATTCCTGGAGGATGGACTGCCGGAGTCTGGATTCTGATGGAAAAGAAGGCGTTTCGGTGCAATTTCGCGAAGATCATAAAAATACCAGAAAATATGGAAACATATTATTTTACCAGAAGACGAAGGAAGCCAGAAGGAGGAGCAAAGAGGGGTCGCAGGGGGCCCACACACCCCCTAGGCGCGGGCCCATCTGACCCCGCGCCTAGGGCAGGTGTTGTTGGAGATATGCCCTAGAGGCAATAATAAAAGTGGTTATTATTATATCTTTGTGTTTATGATAAATTTTTACATTCATGCTATAATAGTATTAACCGGAAACATTAATACTTGTGTGCTTTGTAAACTAAATTAGAGTCCCTAGTAAAGCCTCTTTGTAATACTAGCTTGTTGGTTAATAGATGATCGTGGTTTCCCGATCATGAACATTGAGATGTTGTTAACAACAAGATCATATCATTAGGAGAATGGTATGATGGACATACTCCTATAGATAAGCGTAGCATTAAGATCAAGTCATTTCAATAGTTCGTTTGCTATAAGCTTTCTGATACATAGTAACCTAATTCCTTCAACCATGAGATCATGCTAATCACCATCACCGGAAGGATGCTTTGATGACATCAAACACCACACCATAACTGGGTGGCTATAAATGTGGCATTGAGTGTTCGGAAATTATGTGTTGAGGCACATGGATCAAGAGTGGGATTTGTCCATCCATATGACGGATAGATATACTCTGGGCCCTCTCAGTGGAATGTCATCCAATTGGCTTGCAAGCATGTGACTGGCTCACAAGGGATCACATATCACGGGAACGAGAAAAGAGTACTTATCGGTAACGAGGTTGAACTAGGCATCCAGAGATACCGACGATTAAAACCTCGGGTAAGTAAACTATCGTGAGACAAAGGGAAATTGATATCGTATGTAAGTGGTTCATTCAATCGCAAAGTAATCGTAGAAATATGTGGGAGCCATATGAATTTCCAGATTCCTCTATTGGTTATTGATCGGAGAAGTGTCTCGGTCATGTCCGCATAGTTCACGACCGTGGGGAGACACACTTAAGGATTCGATGTTGTTTAGTAGATATGGAATGTTAGTAGGGATACCGAATGTTGTTAGGAGTCTCAGATGGGATCCGGTATATCACGAGGAGATCCGGAATGGTCCGGAGAATAAGATTCATATAAGGAAAGTCCGATTCCGGAGTTCGGGAATGATTCCGTTGTTTTCATCAGAGAGGTTATAGAAGGGTCTAGAAGGTTCACCGGACTGGAAGCAGAATGGACCATGAATGTGTCATGGATAAGTGGAATGATTGGATCATATCCTAGGTCACTTGGTTTGGGCATTTGCAAGAGAGAATGAAGTCTCTAAATTGAAAGTCAAACGGGAAGTTTGAGAAGTCAAACTGGAACAATGGTTTCCTAGTGGAAGAAGGAAAGAGTCCTTCTCTCAATCCAACTTGGGTTTGGGTTGGGATTCAAACCCACCCCTCCAAAGGCTCCCCCCCTCTCATAAATAGAGGGGGAGGGCTGCCCCAAACACCAAGCCCTAGCCCTCCCACACCCGCGCCGCCACCGCCGTGCCGCCACCGGCCTGTCGCCGTCGCCCTAGACGCCACCGACACCTCCTTCTCCTCCCGGTCATCTAAACCCTAGATCACCGGGAAACCTTAGATCCACCATAAATCACACCGGCTTAGGCGAAGCCCTGCGGGATCTTCCCTCTACTTCCGACACCACGCCATCATGCTGCCGGAATCGCGAGGGGAGAACTACAACCTCCGCTGCCTGCTGGAACAAGGGAGAGGAAGGTCTTCATCGAGTACCAAACGTGTGACCGACTGCGGAAGCTCTGCCGGAACGCAGCGTCGGAAGGATCGTCTACACGATCTTGAGATCGGCAAGTGTACAACTACATCACCCACGAGAATCTTCTCTCGTTAACCGCTTTGGAATCTTTGAGGGTGAGTGCTTCTATCGACTTGTTGCTACAATCTAGTAGATAGATCTTGGCTTGTTTGTGTGCATGCGGTAGAATTTTTTGTTTTCCATGCTACGAACCCCTACAGTGGTATCAGAGCCGTGTCTATATGTAGATCTGTTGCACGAGTAGAACACAATGGTCATTGTGGGTGGTGGTGCTTTTATTATCAATTTCCTTTTGTGTACTTTGCATCTTGCGGTATGATGGGATGAAGCGGCCTGGGCTAACCTTACATGACATCGTTCATAAGACTTGCTCCACGCTCAACATGCAACTTGTATTGCATAAGTGGCTTTGCGGGTGTCTATCTCTCCCATCATAGTATAGATTCAATTTACAACGAGCACTTGATAGTTCAAACATCAACGTTCTGGTTCTTGTTCGTAAGTTAGAACGACACTTATTGAAAGCCCTGAACCACGTAAAATATGCAAAGAAAATTAGAGGCGTCTATCTTTGTTTTGCAGGGGTGTGCTGTTATGTGATATGGCCATGATTGTGATTATATATGATGTATGCAATGTCCCTTATTGTAAGTCGGCAACCGGCATGAGCCGTATGGTTATCTTTTAATTTTGTTAAGACCTGCGTGTCTATTCAAAGTAGTTGTAATAGTTGATGCTGGTGGACGACAACCATGAAGCGGCGCCATTGACCTTGACGCCATACCGGTGATGATGGAGATCATGTTCGTGCTTGAAGATGGAGATCGGAAGCACAAGAAGAAAAGCCATATCATATCACATATTATGAATTACATGTGATGTTAATCCTTTTATGCATCTTATATTGCTTAGTTCGCGACGGTAGCATTATAAGATGATCCCTCAAGCACAAAATTTCAAGTTATATAGTGTTCATCCTTAGTAAGCACCGTTGCTAAAGCTCGTTGTTTCGAAGCACCACGTGATGATCGGGTGTGTTAGATTCTGCCAGTGTATACAACGTGAGCAAGCCAGATTTTCTCATGCGTTAGCTAAGGTTTGATCTTAACGAGCCTAGCATGTACAGACATGGTCTCGGAACACGGATCACCGAAAGGTAAAGCATGATTCATATAGTAGATATGATGAACATGTTGATTGTTCGCCATTGAAGCTACATCAACTCTCGTGATGATCGGTTTTGATGTGGTGGATTTGGTTTGTGTGATCACTAAAGCAATGTGAGGGATATTGCTTTGAGTGGGAGTTCACCTAGATAATTTTAACTATTAATTATAACTCAATTTGTCATAAACTTAGTCTAAACTATTGTAAATATGTTGTAGATCAATGGCGGCCCCTACCATCAATTTTAATGTGTTCCTAGAGAAAGAAAAATTGAAAAACAATGGAAGCAACTTCGCGGATTGGTTCCGCAATTTGAGGATTGTCCTCAATGCTGGTAATTTGACCTATGTCTTTGGATGCACATTGGGTCACCACTGCGGTGATGCTACCGATGAGGTAAAGAATGTTTTCCTCGCTCGGAAGAATCAGTACTCCACAGTTCAATGTGCTATCTTGTATGGTTTGGAATCGGAGCTTTAGAAAAGGTTTGAGAACCAGGAGCCACATGATATTGTCCATGAACTCAAAATGATATTTGAGGCTCACGCGGAAGTTGAGAGTTATGAGGCTTCTTAAAAGTTCTTTAACTGCAAGATGGAAGAGGGCGGCTCTGTCAGTGAGCACGTGCTTAAGATGTCTGGGCACGCAAGCAAGCTTAAAAGCTTAGGTATAGTGATTCCTAATGCTTTGGGGATTCACCGTGTCCTCCATCACTACCACCAAGTTACAAGAACTTTGTGATGAACTACAATATGCAAAACATGGACAAGTCTTTGCCCGAACTCTTATCCATGTTAAAATCTGCGGAAGTGGAGATCAAGAAAGAGCACCAAGTGTTGATGGTCAATAAGACCACCAAATTCAAGAAGCAAGGCAAGTCTAAGAAAAAGGTAAACTTCAAGAAGGGCGGTAAGAAAGTTACCGCGCCGGCGAAGAATACCAAGGCTAGGCCTAAGCCTGATACTAAGTGCTTTTACTACAAGGGAGAAGGTCACTGGAAGTGGAATTGCCCTAACAACTGGCGGATTTTAAGAACGGCAACATCAAGAAGAAAGGTATATCCGATATACATGTTATTGATGTGTATCTCACTAGTACTCGTAGTAGTGCCTGGGTATTTGATACTGGTTCGGTTGCTCATATTTGTAACTCGAAATAGGTGCTGCAGAATAGACGGAAGCTAGCGAAGAACAAGGTGACGATGCGCGTTGGAAATGGATCAAAGGTTGATGTGATCGCGGTCGGCACGCTACCTCTTCATCTACCATCGAGATTAGTTTTATACTTAAATAATTGTTATTTTGTGCCTGCGTTGAGCATGAACATTATATCTGGATCATGTTTATTGCGAAACGGTTACTTGTTTAAGTCCAAGAATAATGGTTGTTCGATTTATATGAGTAATATGTTTTATGCACATGCACCTTTGATAGATGGTCTATTCTTATTGAATCTCGATTGTGGAAATACACACATTAATAACATTGAAGCTAAACGTTTGAAATTGAGCGATAACTCGACCTATATGTGGCACTGTCGTCTTGGTCATATTGGAGTGAAGCGTATGAAGAAACTCCATTCCGATGGACTTCTTGAATCACTTGTTTTAGAATCACTTGAAAGATGTGAAGCATGTCTGATGGGTAAAATGACTAAGACTCCATTTTCTGGTATGATGGAGCGAGCTATGGACTTATTGGAAATCATACATACCGATGTATGTGGCCCAATGAGTGTAGCATCGCGCGGTGGTTATTGTTATGTTCTTACCTTCACGGATGACTTGAGTAGATATGGGCATATCTATTTCATGAAACATAAGTCCGAAACTTTCAAGAAGTTTAAGGAATTTCAAAGTGAGGTAGAGAATCAACGTAACAAGAAGATTAAATTTCTACGATCTGATCGTGGAGGTGAATATCTAAGTTACGAGTTTGGCGAGCATTTGAACAAATGCGGAATACTTTCACAGTTGACACCACCGGGAACACCACAGTGTAATGGTGTGTCCGAACATCGTAATCGAACTCTCTTAGATATGGTTCGTTCTATGATGTCACTTACAGATTTACCGCTATCATTTTGGGGTTATGCATTAGAAACAGCCGCATACACTTTAAATAGGGCACCATCTAAATCCGTTGAAATGACACCGTATGAATCATGGTTTGGGAAGAAACCTAAATTGTCGTTCCTTAAAGTTTGGGGTTGCGAAGCTTATGTAAAGAAGTTACAGGCCGACAAGCTTGAACCCAAAGTGGAAAAATGCGTCTTCATAGGATACTCGAAGGAAAATATTGGGTATACCTTCTATCATAGATCCGAGGGCAAGATCTTCGTCACTAAGAATTGATCCTTTCTAGAGAAGGAGTTTCTCTCGAAAGAAGTGACTCAAAGGAAAGTAGAACTCGACGAGGTTGTTGAACCTTCTCTCGAACTTGCGAGTAGCGCAACACCGGAAGTAGTTCCTATGGCGCCTACACCAATAAGAGAGGAAGCTAATGATGTTGATCATGAAACTTTGGTTGAAGTTACTACGGAACCTCGCAGGTCAACGAGAACTCGTACCACTCCTGATTTGTATGATCCCGTTATGAGTGTCATGTCAGTGGACAACACCGATGACCCAAAGACATATGAGGAAGCGATGATGAGCCCAGATTCCAATAAATGGCAAGAAGCCATGAAATCCGAGATTAGATCCATGCACGAAAACCAAGTATGGACTTTGGTGGACTTTCCGGATGGTCGGAAGGCTGTCGAGAACAAATGGATTTTCAAGAAGAAAACAGATGCTGATGGTAATGTTACTGTCTATAAAGTTCGACTTGTCGCAAAAGGGTTTTGACAAATTCAAGGAGTTGACTACGATGAGACTTTCGCACCAGTAGCAAAGCTAAAGTCTGTGAGGATTATGTTAGTGATCGCTGCATATTATGATTATGAGATATGGAAGATGGATGTCAAAACGGAGTTCCTCAATGGAGACATTGATGAAGAGTTGTATATGATGCAACCCAAAGGTTTTGTCGATCCTAAAGATGCTAACAAGGTATGCAAACTTCAACAGTCCATTTATGGATTGAAGCAAGCATCCCGAAGTTGGAATCAACGTTTTGATAAAGTAATCAAAAGCTTTGGTTTTATACAAACTTATGGAGAAGCTTGTATTTACAAGAAAGTGAGTGGGAGCTCTGTAGCATTCTTAATACTATATGTAGATGACATATTGTTGATTGGAAATGATGTAGACCTTCTTAATAGTGTCAAGGATTATTTGAATAATAGTTTTTCAATGAAAGATCTTGGCGATGCAGCTTACATATTAGGTATAAAGATTTATAGAGATAGATCGAGGCGCCTAATATCATTGTCACAAAGTACATATTTGGACAAAGTTCTAAAGAGGTTTGGAATGGAAGATAGCAAGAAAGGGTTCTTGCCCATGTTTCCCAATACGACCTTGAGTAAAACTCAAAGTCCTGCAACGACAGAAGATAGAGAAAGGATGAGTAAGACTCCCTATGCCTTAGCCATAGGATCTCTTATGTATGCCATGCTATGTACTAGTCCTGACATTGTATATGTTGTTAGTTTGACTAGCAGATATCAAAGTGACCCAGGAGTGGATCATTGGACAGCGGTCAAAAACATCCTTAAGTACTTGAGAAGAACTAAGGATATGGTTCTTTCTTATGGAGGTGATGAACATCTCATTGTTAATGGTTACACCGATGCTAGTTGGAACACCGATCTGGATGATTCTAAATCTCAATCTGGATACGTATTTACTTTGAATGGTGCAGCAGCTAGCTGGAGGAGTGCAAAGCAAAGCATTGTGGCGAGATCTTCTACTGAAACGGAGTACATATCTGCTTCGGAGGCTTCACAAGAGGCAATATGGATGAAGGAGTTCATTACAGAGCTCGGTGTGGTTCCAAGTGCGCTGGACCCAATGTCTATATACTGTGATAACATGGGCGCCATAGCCAATGCGCAAGAACCAAGGTCACACAAGAAGCTGAAGCACATCAAGCTACATTTTCACGCTATTCGAGAGCATGTCCAAGATGGTGACATAAAGATTTGTAAAGTACACACATATCTGAATGTGGCGGATCCGTTGACTAAACCTCTCCCGAGGGCAGAACATGACCACCACCAAACCGCCATGGGTGTTCGGTATATTACCATGTAATCTAGATTAGTTGACTCTAGTGAAAGTGGGAGACTGTTGGAGATATGCCCTAGAGGCAATAATAAAAGTGGTTATTATTATACCTTTGTGTTTATGATAAATGTTTACATTCATGCTATAATAGTATTAACCGGAAACATTAATACTTGTGTGATTTATAAACTAAATTAGAGTCCCTAGTAAAGCCTCTTTGTAATACTAGCTTGTTGGTTAATAGATGTTCATGGTTTCCCGATCATGAACATTGAGATGTTGTTAACAACAAGATCATATCATTAGGAGAATGGTATGATGGACATACTCCTATAGATAAGCATAGCATTAAAATCAAGTCATTTCAATAGTTTGTTTGCTATAAGATTTCTGATACATAGTAACCTAATTCCTTCGACCATGAGATCATGCTAATCACCATCACCGGAAGGATGCTTTGATGACATCAAACACCACACCGTAACTGGGTGGCTATAAAGGTGGCATTGAGTGTTCGGAAAGTATGTGTTGAGGCACATGGATCAAGAGTGGGATTTGTCCATCCATATGACTGATAGATATACTCTGGGCCCTCTCGGTGGAATGTCATCCAATTGGCTTGCAAGCATGTGGCTAGCTCACAATGGATCACATATCACGGGAAAAATAAAAGAGTACTTATCGGTAACGAGGTTGAACTAGGTATGCAGAGATACGGATGATCAAAACCTCGAATAAGTAAACTATCGTGAGACAAAGGGAAATTGATATCGTATGTAAGTGGTTCATTCGATCGCAAAGTAATCATAGAAATATGTGGGAGACATATGAATTTCTATATTCCTCTATTGGTTATTGATCGGAGAAGTGTCTCGGTCATGTTCGCATAGTTCACGAACTGTAGGGAGACACACTTAAGGATTCGATGTTGTTTAGTAGATATGGAATGTTAGTAGGGATATCGAATGTTGTTCGGAGTATCAGATGGGATCCGGGATATCACGAGGAGATCCGGAATGGTCCGAATAATAAGATTCATATAAGGAAAGTCCGATTCCAGAGTTCGGGAATGATTCCGATGTTTTCATCGGAGAGGTTCAATAAGGGTCTAGAAGGTTCACCGGACTAGAAGGGGAATGGACCATGAATGTGTCATGGATAAGTGGAACGATTGGATCATATCCTAGGTCACTTGGTTTGGGCATTTGCAAGAGAGAATTAAAGCTCTAAATTGAAAGTCAAACGGGAAGTTTGAAAAGTCAAACTGGAACAATGGTTTCCTAGTGGAAGAAGGAAAGAGTCCTTCTCTCAATACAACTTGGGTTTGAGTTTGGATTCAAACCCACCCCTCCCAAGGCTGCCCCCCTCTCATAAATAGAGGGGAAGGGCTGCCCCAAACACCAAGCCCTAGCCCTCCCACACCCGCGCCACCGCCGCCACGCCGTCGCCTTGCGCCGCCACGCCGCCGCCGGCCCGTCGCCGTCTCCCTAGACGCCGCCGACACCTCCTGCTCCTCCCGGTCTTCTAAACCCTAGATCATTGGGAAACCCTAGATCCACCATAACTCGCACCGGCTTAGGCGAAGCCCTACGGGATCTTCCCTCTAGTTCCGACACCACGCCTTCGTGCTGCCAGAATCGCGAGGGGAGAACTACAACCTCCACTGACTGCTGGAACAAGGGAGAGGAAGGTCTTCATCGAGTACCGAACATGTGACCGACTGCGGAAGCGCTGCCGGTACACAGTGCCGGAAGGATAGTCTACGCGATCTTGAGATTGGCAAGTGTACGACTACATCACCCACGAGAATCTGCTCTCGTTAACCGCTTTGGAATCTTCGAGGGTATCGACTCGTTGCTACAATCTAGTAGATAGATCTTGGCTTGTTTGTGTGCATGCGGTAGAAATTTTTTGTCTTCCATGCTACGAACCCCTACAGGTGTGGCCCACTTGCCCGGCCTCCGACTCCGCCCCTTTGCCTATATCTTCCCTACGGAATCCTAAGCCTCGGCGAGCGACCATAGATAGATTTCCGCCGCCTCTGGGGGCGGAAAACACCGAGAGAGAAAGATCTCTCCGGCAGAAAGATTTCTGTCGGGGGAATTCCTTCCGGGAGAGGGGAGACCGTCGCCATCAACACCATCATCAAGCTAGGCTTCATCGGGATCATCATCATCATCCACACCATCATCTACACCAGCACCATCATCATCACTCCGTCCCGCTGTAACAATTGTGTTGGATATTGCTTTAGCTCATTAGGGGAAACCTTCCTAGTGTTGATTACTATTGTAGTTGATGCTTTTGATTAGAACCATTGGATTATTGTTTATGTTCAGATTGTTATCCATTACCATATCATCTTTGATCTTGATCCATATGATGTCTTGTGAGTAGTTCGTTTAGTTCTTGAGGACATGGGAGAAGTCATGTTGTTAGTAGTGAATCTGTGTTGAGTTATTATTCAATGGTTTAGTATTTAAGTTGTGGTTTTATTCTTCTAGTGGTGTCATGTGAACGTCGACTACATGATACTTCACCATTTATGGGCCTAGGGGAATGCATTGTGTATTTGGCTACTAATTGTGGGGTTGTCGGAGTGACATAAACCTGAACCCCCGTTAGGACACCTTTGCACAAGGGAGCGCAGGATCTCAGAGTTTAAGGCTATGTTTAGATTTATATCTTAATTACTTTCCTGTAGTTACAGATGTTTGTAGGGGGGGTTAATCACAAGTATGTATTATTCCAAGTAAGGTCGGTACATAAGCACAAGTTCACCCACACAACACTTACAACACCAGAGAAGAGTACTCAGCTATTTGAAGCGAAAGCACTTGACATAATTCCCATGTGTCCTCGAGATCGTTTGGTCCTTATAAGTATTTCCACCGGCTTGTCCTTTGCTAAGAAAGGATTGGCCACTTGCTCGGTTTGTTCGTTGTCTTTATTACTTGCTCCTTGTTTTGTTGCATTATCAGAAAACCAATAATAATCCGTTTGCTAAGTATTCACAGGGATTTCCTGGTCCATACCACTGTTCAGCACATTCTGCTCCTCGTTGGGATCGACACTCCTATTTATCGAAAGTACTACGATACATCCCCTATACTTGTGGGTCATCACCTATTATCCCATGTGCGCACCACCAAGGCGGAAACCCGATACACTATGGAATACTTGAGAATGGTCACCAAACCCGTACAAGCTTGGGACAATCTCTACAACTTAGTTGGAGGCTCCCAAAAATCACCACCAAGACCACATGCTTGGAGAAATTATCACAACATAATTGGAGGCCCGGAGAAACACCACCAAGGATATAAGCTTGGGGGAATCTCCACAATTTAAATTGAATATCCCAATAATTCCGCAACAAACCGTTTAGGGTTCCAAAAATCCAAGAGTAAACGCTTCTCGCTTTCATCCAACCGAATTCTTGAGGAGAACTCAAACCTATACAACTAATGCAATAAAAAGAACACAAGAAGTGCTCAAGTCCTTCACTCTCATTATACCAAATCTACAAAAGCTGATGGGGGAATAATAGAGGAAGAGCGAAGGAGAAAATCCACAAACGACTCCAAGGTCTAGATTCAGTATGTTCCCCTCACTTAGAGGAGAGATTGATTTGTAGAAATGTAGATCTTAATCTCTTTTATATTTTCTATCAAAATAGGCAAGAATCATTGGAGAAACTGAGAGATAACAACCTTTATAAGGTCAAAAATGGAGGAAAAACTTGCAAGAAAGGTTAGGGAACCATTGGAAAATAAGGTCCCCTTATAGGGCCTCCAAAATCTAACAGTTATGCCGAGAAATTGCTCGGGTCGGACTCTCTGGTCAGTAGTATGGAGTCTCTAGGCAAGGTCTAGTTCCTTGCAGCGCTCAAAAATCAGTCAGGGGAGTTTTGGCTCTGTCTCTCCGGCCTGACGGCACCGGAATCTCCACGCCCCTTGAAATCTGGCAGAAATAACAAAACAAAAATGACCATACCTTTTGCATCTAGACTCCGTTTTCGATGATCTTGGATTCATTTCAAATAGGACAATAAGATCTAAAATATCATATAAAGAAACATGATATTCTAGCAAACAAGGAAAAATCAAGGAGAGAGATATATGAAATTTCCCTAAGTGAAGAACCGGTAAAACCTCTAAAATAAAAAACACAATAAGATATTCATTGGGAATCCGCTTTTGATGAACTAGACTTGTTATGAACATAACCAAAATCTCTAAAACCTCACATGGATAAGATCCAAATAACAACCAAGAAAGATGATGCCATGGATGCAAAGGTTTGGGCTTTGGTAAAATAAAAAACCTATCAAAATCATACCTTTGCCTTATGCATTCCACTTGATCTTGATGATGGTGATCTTGTCCTTCTCAAGTTGGAGCACCTTTCTTGATTGAGCTCGCTTGTGCTTTCTTGATGAATACTTGCGAGTTGCTACCCATACTCCTACGAGAGAGACTCTTCATTGGAATGTATTGATGACCCACAAGTATAGGGGATCGCAACAGTCTTCGCGGGTAGTGTTATCCAATTTATTGATTCAACACAAGGGGAGCCAAAGAATACTTGCAAGCCTTAACAACTGAGTTGTCAATTCAGCTGCCCCTGGAAATAGTTCTTGCTCACATAAGTTTATCAGTAGCAACAGTTTGTAGTAGCAACAACAAAGCTGTAGGGGTTCGTAGCATGGAAAACAAAAATTTTCTATCGCATACAAACAAACAAGCCAAGATCTATCTACTAGATTGTAGCAACTAGTCGATGGTATAACTTACCCTCGAAGATTCCAAAGCGTTTAACGAGATCGGATTCTCGTGGGTGATGTAGTCGTACTCTTCCCGATCTCAAGATCGTGTAGACGATCCTTCGGTACATACGTTAAGCGGCGCTCCCGCGATCGGTCACACGTTCGGTACTCGACGAAGACCTTCCTCTCCTTGTTCCGGCGAATGGAGGTTGTAGCACTCTCCTCGCGATTCCGACGGCCTGGCGTGGTACGGAAGTAGAGGGAGATCCGAGGCTTCGCCTTAAGCCGATGCGAGTATGGTGGAGCTTATGAGAGAGGCTATTAGCGGCCTAGTAATTAGACACACCAATTAGAAGGCTCTAAACCAATTAGAAGGCTCTAAACTGTTGGTTAAAGCAATTAGAAGCTCTAAACCAAAACAGCTCTAAACCGGAGATCTAGAGTAGAAAGTTATGTGTCTATGGGAGGAGCCCTGCCCCTCCTTTTATGGGAGGGGGGTCCTTGGCGCGCCAGGGAGGAGTCCCTCCCAACTCGCCTTGGCTGGGCGCGGCTGGAGGTCAACTCCTCCTCCAGGTTGGTTCCAACTCCTCTTGCTTGTTTCCCACAGTTTCTTGTTTTGGCAGTTTGACTTTCAAACTGGACATTTGACTTTTCTGTTTTAGGATTCAATTTAATCCTTTATTTGGGACAGCAATAACACTTAGTACATGATGCAATCATTCAATGAGCAATGACACATTCATGTACCCTTCCCCGAGTCTTGGGACAATCCGGAACCTTCTAGAACATTCGATGAAAACACGGAATCATTCCCGAACTCAAAGCGGACTTTCCTTATATGAATCTTATTCTCGGACCATTCCGGATCACCTCGTGATATCCGGATCCCATCCGAGACTCGAACAACATTCGGTCTCTTTCTCATAATACCATAACTACTCAAACAACGTCGAATCCTTAAGTGTGTCTCCCTACGGTTCGTGAATTATGCGGACATGATCGAGACACTTCTCGAACAATAACCAATAGAGGAATCTGGAAATTCATATGGCTCCCACATATTTCTACGATTACTGCGATCGAATGAACCACTTACATACGATACCAATTTCCCTTTGTCTCACGATATGTTACTTATCCGAGGTTATGATCGTCGGTATCTCTGCATACCTAGTTCAACCTCGCATCGATAAGTACTCTTTTCTCGTTCGTGATATGTGATCCCTTGTGACCAAGTCACATGCTTGCAAGCTAATTGGATGACATTCCACCGAGAGGGCCCAGTATATCTATCCGTCATGTGGATGGACAAATCCCTCTTGATCCATGTGTTTCAACCCATACTTTCCGAACACTCAATGCCACTTTTATAGCCACCCGATTCACGGTGTGGTGTTTGATGTCATCAAAGCATCCATCCGGTAAAGGTGATATGCATGATCTCATGGTCGAAGGAATTAGGTTACTATGTATCGAAAGCATATAGCAATTGAACTAATGAAATGACTTGATCTTTATGCTACGCTTATCTATAGGAGTATGTCCACCATATCATTCTCCTAACGATATGATCTTGTTGTTGATAACATCTCAATGTTCATGATAGGGAAACCACAATCATTAATCAACCAACAAGCTAGTGAAGTATAGAGGCTATACTAGGGACTTCAAATTAAGTTTACAAATCACACAAGTATTAATGGTTTCCTTGTCAATACTATTATAGCATGAATGTAAACATTTATCATAAACACAAAGATATAATAATAACTACATTTATTATTGCCTCTAGGGCATATCTCCAACATCTCCCACTTGCACTAGAGTCATCTAATCTAGATTACATGGTAATATAGAACACCCATGGCGGTTTGGTGTTGGTCATGTTTTGCCCTGGAGAGGTTTAGTCAACGGATCCGCCACATTCAGATCCGTGTGTACTTTGCAAATCTTTATATCCCCATCCCGGATATGTTCTCGAATAGCGTGGAAGCAGCTTGATATGCTTGACTTCTTGTGTGACCTTGGTTCTTGCATTGGCTATGGCGCCCATGTTATCACAAGAGATAGACATTGGGTCTAAGACTTGGAACCACACCCACTGTAATGAACTCCTTCATCCATATCGCTTCTTGTGAAGCCTCCAAGCGACCATGTATTCCGATTCGTTGAAGATCTCGCCACAACGCTTTGCTTTGCACTCCTCCACTAATCGCTGCACCATTCAAAATAAATACGTATCCAGTTGTGATTTAGAATCATCCGGATCGGTGTTCCAACTAGCATCGGTGTAACCATTAACAACGAGCTGTTCATCACCTCCATAAGAAAGAACCATATCCTTAGTTCTTCTCAAGTACTTAAGGATGTTTTGACCCGTCCAATGATCCACTCTGGATCACTTTGATATCTGCTAGTTAAACTAACGGCATATGCAATGTCGGGTCTAGTACATAGCATGGCATACATTAGAGATCCTATGGCTGAGGCATAGGAGTCTTACTCATCCTTTCTCTATCTTCCGATGTCGGACTTTGAGTTTTACTCAAGGTCGTATTGAGCAACATGGGCAAGAACCCTTTCTTGCTTTCTTCCATTCCAAATCTCTTTAGAACTTTGTCCAAATATGTACTCTGTGACAATGATATTTGGCTTCGATCTATCTCTATAAATCTTTATGCCTAATATATAAGCTTCGCCAAGATCCTTCATTGAAAAACTATTATTCAAATATTCCTTGACACTATTAAGAAGGTCTACATCATTCCCAATCAACAATATGTCATCCACATACGGTATTAAGAATGCTCTGAGCTCCCACTCACTTTCTTGTAAATACAAGCTTCTCCATAAGTTTGTATAAAACCAAAACTTTTGATTACCTTATCAAAACGTTGATTCCAACTTCGGGATGCTTGCTTCAATCCATAGATGGACCGTTGAAGTTTGCATACCTTGTTAGCATCTATAGGATCGACAAAACCTTTGGGTTGCATCATATACAACTCTTCATCAATGTCTCCATTGAGGAATGCTGTTTTGACATCCATCTGCCATATCTCATAATCATAATATGCAGCGATTGCTAACATAATCCTCACAGACTTTAGCTTCGCTACCGGTGAGAAAGTCTCATCGTAGTCAACTCCTTGAATTTGTCGAAACCCTTTTGCGACAAGTCGAGCTTTATAGCGAACATTACCATCAGCATCTGTTTCTTCTTGAAAATCCATTTGTTCTCGACAGCCTTCCGGCCATCCGGTAAGCCCACCAAAGTCCATACTTGGTTTTCGTACATGGATCCAATCTCGGATTTCATGGCTTCTTGCCATTTATTGAAATCTGGGCTCATCATTGCTTCCGCATATGTCTCGGGTCATCGGTGTTGTCCACCACCATGACATTCATAACGGAATCATACCAACTGGAGTGGTACGAGTTATCGTTGACCTCCGAGGCTCAGAGCAACTTCAACCAAGTTTCATGATCATCATCATTAGCTTCCTCCCTTATTGGTGCACCACAGAACTTCTTCCGTGCTTGCGCTACTCGCAATTTCGAGAGAAGGTTCAACAACCTCGTCGAGTTCTACTTTCCTTCGGTCACTTCTTTCGAGAGAAATTCCTTCTAGAAAGGATCCATTCTTAGCAACGAATGTTTTGCCTTCGGATCTATGATAGAAGGTATACCCAATAGTTTCCTTCGGTATCCTATGAAGACGCATTTTTCCGCTTTGGGTTCAAGCTTGTCCTGTAACTTCTTTACATAGGCTTCAGATCCCCAAACTTTAAGGAACGACAATTTAGGTTTCTTCCCAAACCATAATTCATACGGTGTCGTTTCAACGGATTTAGACGGTGCCCTATTTAAAGTGAATGCGGCTGTTTCTAATGCATAACCCCAAAATGATAGCGTAACTGTAAGTGACATCATAGAGCGAACCATATCTAAGAGAGTTCGATTCTGACGTCGGACACACCATTACGCTGTGGTGTTCCGGCGGTGTCAATTGTGAAAGTATTCCACTTCTTTAAATGCTCGCCAAACTCAGAACTTAGATATTCACCTCCACGATCGTAACGTAGAAATTTAATCTTCTTGTTACGTTGATTCTCTACCTCACTTTGAAACTCCTTAAACTTCTCGAAAGTTTCGGACTTATGTTTCATGAAATAGATATATCCATATCTACTCAAGTCATCCGTGAAGGTAAGAACATAACGATAACCACATGACGCTACACTCATTGGACCACACACATCGGTATGTATGATTTCCAATAAGTCCGTAGCTCGCTCCATCATACCGTAAAATGGAGTCTTAGTCATTTTTCCCATCGACATGCTTCGCATCTTTCAAGTGATTCAAAATCAAGTGATTCAAGAAGTCCATCGAATGGAGTTTCTTCATACGTTTCACTCGATGTGACCAAGACGACAAGCCACATATAGGTCGAATTATCGCTGATTTCAAGCGTTTAGCCTCAATGTTGTTGATATGTGTATTTCCACTATCGAGATTCAATAAGAATAGACCATCTATCAAAGGTGCATGTGCATAAAACATATTACTCATATAAATAGAACAACCATTATTCTCAGATTTAAACAAGTAACCGTCTCGCAATAAACAAGATCCCGATATAATGTTCATGCTCAACGCAGCCACCAAATAACAATTATTTAAGTATAAAACTAATCCCGATGGTAGATGAAGGGGTAGCGTGCCGACCGCGATCACATCAACCTTTGATCCGCTTCCCACGCCGCATCGTCACCTCGTTCTTCGCTAGCTTCCGTTTATTCTGCAAAGACCTGTTTGAGTTACAAATATGAGCAACGAACCCGATTAAATACCCGAGCACTACTACGAGTACTAGTGAGATACACATCAATAACATGTATATCGATATACCTTTCTTCTTGATGTTGCCGTTCTTGAGATCCGCCAAGTACTTTGGGCAATTCCGCCCAAAGGACCTTCTCCCTTGCGGAAAAGCACTCGCTTTAGGGCTTAGGTCCAGCCTTGGTCTTCTTCGTCGGCGTGGTAGCTTTCTTACCACCCTTCTTGAAGTGTCCTTTGCTTAGACTTGCCTTTCTTGAATTTGGTGGTCTTATTGACCAACAACACTTGGTGCTCTTTCTTGATCTCCACTTGCAGATTTCAACATGGCAAAGAGTTACGCAACGTCTTGTTCATGTTACGCATGTTGTAGTTCATCACAAAGTTCTTGTAACTTGGTGGTAGTGATTGAGGACACAGAAATCCCCAAAGCATTAGGAATCACTATACCCAAGCTTTGAAGTTTGTTTGCATGCCTGACATCTTAAGCACATGCTCACCGACGAGCTGCCTCTTCCATCTTGCGCTTAAAGAACTTTTCGAAGCCTCATAGCTTTCAATTGCCGCATGAGTCTCAAAATCAATTTGAGATCCTCGACAATATCATATGGGTCCGACTCTTCAAACCTTTTCTCAAGCTCAGATTCTAAACCATACAAGATAGCACATTTGAACTATGGAGTACTGATTCTTCCGAGCGAGGTAAACATTCTTTACTTCATCGGAAGCATCACCTGCAGTGGGTCACCCAAATGTGCATCCAAAGACATAGGTCAAATTACCAAATGTGAGGACAATCCTCAAATTGCGGAACCAATCCGAAGTTGCTTCCATTGTTTTTCAACTTTTCTTTCTCTAGGAACGCATTAAAATTGATGGTAGGGGCTGCCATTGATCTACAACATATTTGCAATAGTTTAGACTAAGTTTATGACAAATTGAGTTCAAATTAATTAATGAAATTAAACTAGGTGAACTCCCACCAAAACAACATCCCTCACATTGTTTTAGTGATCACACGAACCAAATCCACTACATCAACTCCGATCATCACGAGAGTTGATATAGTTTCAATGGCGAACAATCATCATGTTCATCATATCTACTATACGATTCATGCTTTACCTTTCGGTAATCCGTGTTCGAGACCATGTCCGTACATGCTAGGCTCGTCAAGATCAAACCTTAGTTTCGCATGAGCAAATCTGGCTTGCTCACGTTGTATACACTTGCGAATCTAGCACACCCGATCATCACGTGGTGCTTCAAACAACAAGCTTTAGCAACGGTGCTAACTAAGGGTGAACACTTTATGATTTGAAATTGATGTGCATGAGGATCATCTTATAATGCTACCGCTGCCTACTAAGCAATACAAGATGCATAAAGGATTAACATCACATGCAATTCAATATATATGTGATATGATATGGTTTTCTTCTTCGTGCCTCCGATCTCCATCTTCAAGCACCTAACATGATCTCCATCATCACCGCATTGCATCAAGGTCAATGACGCTTCTCCATGGTTGTCGCCCACCGGCTTCAACTATTACAACTACTTTGAATAGACACGCGGTCTTAACATAAATTAAAGACAACCATATGGCTCGCCGGTTGTCGACTTACAATAAGGAACATTGCATACATCAAATATAATCACAATCATGGCCATATCACATCATCACACCCCGCAAAACAAAGTTAGACGCTTCTACTTTCTTTGCATATTTTACGTGGTTTGGGGCTTTCAATAAGTGTCGTTCTAACTTACGAACAAGAACCACAACATTGATACTAGCATTGTTGATCACCCGTTGTAAATTGGATCTTAACTATGCTAGGAGAAACATGCACCATAAAGCCACTTATGCAATACAAGTTACATGTCAAGCGTGGAGCAAGTCTCATGAACGATGTCATGTAAGGTTAGCCCGGCCGCTTCATCCCAACATACCGCAAGATGCAAAGTACACAAAAGCAATCTACAATAAAGCATCAACGCCCACAATGACCATTGTGTTCTACTCGTGCAACAGATCTACATATAGACACGGCTCTGATACCACTGTAGGGGTTCGTAGCATGGAAAACAAAAATTTTCTATCGCATACAAACAAACAAGCCAAGATCTATCTACTAGATTGTAGCAACTAGTCGATGGTATAACTTACCCTCGAAGATTCCAAAGCGTTTAACGAGATCGGATTCTCGTGGGTGATGTAGTCGTACTCTTCCCGATCTCAAGATCGTGTAGACGATCCTTCCAGCGCCACGTTCCTCAGCGCTCAATCGGTCACACGTTCGGTACTGACGAAGACCTTCCTCTCCCTTGTTCCAAAGAAGCGGAGGTTGTAGCACTCTCTCGATTCCGACAAAGACAACCTGTGGTACCGGAAGTAGAGGGGAGATCCCGCAGGGCTTCGCCTTAAGCCGGTGCGAGTATGGTGGAGCTTATGAGAGAGGCTATTAGCGGCCTAGTAATTAGACACACCAATTAGAAGGCTCTAAACCAATTAGAAGGCTCTAAACTGTTGGTTAAAGCAATTAGAAGCTCTAAACCAAAACAGCTCTAAACCGGAGATCTAGAGTAGAAAGTTATGTGTCTATGGAGGAGCCCCGCCTCCTTTTATGGGAGGGGGTCCTTGGCCAGAGGGAGGGAGAGTCCTCCCAACTCGCCTTGGCTGGGCGCCTGGAGGAGTCCAACTCCTCCAAAGTTGGTTCCAACTCCTCTTGCTTGTTTCCCACAGTTTCTTGTTTTGGCGGTTTGACTTTCAAACCGGACATTTGACTTTTCTGTTTTAGGATTCAATTTAATCCTTTATTTGGGACAGCAATAACACTTAGTACATGATGCAATCATTCAATGAGCAATGACACATTCATGTACCCTTCCCCGGAGTCTTGGGACAATCCGAACCTTCTAGAACATTCCGATGAAAACACGGAATCATTCCCGAACTCAAAGCGGACTTTCCTTATATGAATCTTATTCTCCGGACCATTCCGGATCACCTCGTGATATCCGGATCCCATCCGAGACTCAACAACATTCGGTCTCTTTCTCATAATACCATAACTACTCAAACAACGTCGAATCCTTAAGTGTGTCTCCCTACGGTTCGTGAATTATGCGACATGATCGAGACACTTCTCGAACAATAACCAATAGAGGAATCTGGAAGTTCATATTGCTCCCACATATTTCTACGATTACTTTGCGATCGAATGAACCACTTACATACGATACCAATTTCCCTTTGTCTCACGATATGTTACTTATCCGAGGTTATGATCGTCGGATCTCTCGCATACCTAGTTCAACCTCACATCGATAAGTACTCTTTTCTCGTTCCGTGATATGTGATCCCTTGTGACCAAGTCACATGCTTGCAAGCTAATTGGATGACATTCCACCGAGAGGGCCCGAGTATATCTATCCGTCATGTGGATGGACAAATCCCACTCTTGATCCATGTGTTTCAACCCATACTTTCCGAACACTCAATGCCACTTTTATAGCCACCCGCCACGGTGTGGTGTTTGATGTCATCAAAGCATCCATCCTAAAAGGTGATATGCATGATCTCATGGTCGAAGGAATTAGGTTACTATGTATCGTAAAGCATATAGCAATTGAACTAATGAAATGACTTGATCTTTATGCTACGCTTATCTATAGGAGTATGTCCACCATATCATTCTCCTAACGATATGATCTTGTTGTTGATAACATCTCAATGTTCATGATAGGGAAACCACAATCATTAATCAACCAACAAGCTAGTGAAGTATAGAGGCTATACTAGGGACTTCAAATTAAGTTTACAAATCACACAAGTATTAATGGTTTCCTTGTCAATACTATTATAGCATGAATGTAAACATTTATCATAAACACAAAGATATAATAATAACTACATTTATTATTGCCTCTAGGGCATATCTCCAACAAAAGCAACAACAACAGTAAAACAGGAGCAATAGTAACAGTAGTAGCAAATAGTAGGATATGAGCGCGGTAGGCATAGGGATGGATGGACGGGCGTTGCATGGACGAGTCTAAACATGTAACTTCAAGATCTAGGGCATTGCAGATAAATAAGAACAAGCATCCAAGTACTACATAATCATAGGCATGTGCTCCATATATAGTCATGCGTGCTCGCAATGAGAACTTGCACAACATCTTCTGTCCAGCCAACCCGTGGAAGCGTGGCATCTAGGGAAATACTGGAAATTAAGGTGCTCCTTTTAATAGAGCACCGGAGCAAAGCATTAACACTCCGTGAACACATGTGATCCTCACACCACAGCCATCCCCTTCGGTTGTCCCAGTTTCTGTCACTTCGTGGCCTTTGCATCCGGACAATGATATGTGTACACAACTTGCAGAATATGATCACAAAAAATACTATCATAATGATTCGATAATAAGTTCATATCTGAGATCATGGCACTCGGGCCCTAGTGACAAGCATTAAGCACAACAAGTTGCAACAAAGTCAAATATCACTAATAGAGATACTAGGCACTATGCCCTAACAATCTTATTCGATTACATGATAGAACTGATCCAATCTCTACCATCCCCATAGCTTACAGTGGGGGATTAATGACTCATGGATGAGGGAAACATTGATGGTTGATGGAGAGGCGTTGGTGATGATGATGGCGATGATCCTCTCCAAATTCCCCGTCCTGACAGGGTGCCAGAACGGAGTTTCTGGATCTGAATCGCGACTTCTGGTTATGGCGGCGCAGCGGAACTCTTTCTGGAAAAACGTCGAACCCCCCTCAGTTTTTAGGTCAAGGGATAACTTATAGGCGAAGAGGGAGCCCGAGGGGGTGCCTAGGGTGGCCGCAACCCCCTTAGGCGCGGGCTGGGCCCACCCGCGCCTGGTAGGGGTGTGGGACCCCCAGGCCTCCACACCGTCTTGTCTTCTGGCTCCGTGGATATTTGGCGAAATAGGATTTTTGGCATATTTTCGGGATTTTTCCTGATAGTTGATTTTCTACACAAAAACTAGACACCAAGGTAATTTTGTTGAAAACAGCGTCAGTCCGTGTTAGTTATATCCAAATCACACAAGTTTAGAGGAGAAACAATAGAAAAAGTGTTCGGGAAAGTAGATACGTTTTGGACGTATCAACTCCCCCCAAGTTTAGCTTATTGCTTGTCCTCAAGCAATTCGGTTGAAAACCGAGTGCGATAAAAGAACTTTCATGGACACATTTGCTTCATATGATGTATATATATTCTCAGCACAGGAGTAGATACTTAAACCATTCATAATAAGAAGCATGCAACCAAGTATACTCAATAGTCATTGCAAGCTATGAAGAGAAACCAAATCAATAATAATAAGTAGCATGAAACATAAACATAAGCAACATTGCAATGCTCATAATAAGAAATGATAGAGTGGTATCTCGCTTGCCTTTGTTTGTAGAGCACAATGTAAATGCCAAGGCACCTCTGAAGTTCAAGTGAAGACTAGAAGTAAAAATATTAGAGATACAAGCATCAAAGTCATGACATAATTAACCAAGTTTTGAGACAAACACAAGAATGACAACTATGCTCTCAAGAAGGTGATCATAGAATAAGCGGTGACTCAACAAGGGAGTGAAAAGGTTTTGAAAAGTTTAAAAGGCTTCCAAATGCTGAAAGGAAGATACTCATTAGCTTTGAGATCTCATTGCCCCTATCATAGGCATCTTTATATGGTTATGGTAAAAGTGAGGTTCAATATGAGTTATATGCTTGACAGACCATAAACTGGAAATCCCAAGTCCCTTGAGTACGAGGGCCGCTTTGCATGCTACTCAACTTTGGTTACCTATAAGTTCTTGTCATTGTACATACATGCATATCATAGATAACCGCCAAAGGGGTACCCCTTGCACATGATACAAGAGATATACCATGATCAAAATGACAAGGCAAGCAGACAATGAGCATCTCAGCAATCTTTTTATTTACTATGTGCATATCTTTTTATTGAGGATGCTTCATAGATGCTCATTATGGTGATGCTGCAAGTTTCCACGATGATTAGGCATGGCTTAGGCTAGCGGCTCAGGCGTTTCTCTAACACATATATATACTCCATGAACTCACAAGCTCCCCTTTTATTTTACAATGACGACATCCGCAAACAAAAGAGTAAGGTATCAACTGGATTGGTATCCATAAGTGTTGAAAGCGTTCCCCGTGACAGCACGGTTCTGCTAACTCCCAGCCTATAATTTGCAAGCATATAACTTTCATGGACAGGTTACAATGGTTCAGGATTATTAAGTGCGAGAAATAAAGTGTGCCATCAAGTTCGTGAGAGCTTTACTAACTAACTTTCTCAAAGCAGTCAAACATTTTATTTGGAAGAAAACAAGGCATATAGAATATGCACTGAAATAGCAAATAATGCTAATAGGTAGGTATGATGGACACTCTTGGCAATATTGGTTTTGGGGAGTTGGATGCACAAGTAGAGATCATAGTCAGTGCAAGTGAAGGCTAACAATAGAGAGTGAGCAACAAACGAGAAATCAATAATTGTCATAATCATGCTTGCAGCAAAACAGGACTAATTATGGCATGAAAATGATACAAGAACTCTGAGGCAAAATAAATCATCGAGGCTTACTGACCATTGTTTAGTCCTATGCATGCGTGAGCATGTGCCAAGTCGATTCACATGAAACATTCAGAGGAGGATACCACAATATCATACCAAAATATGAATAAAACAATGCAAGCAAACATTCATATGACATGCTACAAACTATTAGCAAGCTGGAGCTAATCACAGACAAACAAGAACTACTAAGAATCCATCAGTAACATACTCCTTACAATGAACAGACTAAGCATGCTCACAATGATGAGTATATGTACAAAAATGAAAACAAATAGAGTTCGTTACCAGCCTCTTACCACACCTCAAGTTGTCTTAATCTTCATTATTGCTCTTCACTTGTGTGACTTGAATAATAACAAGAAACCAAAATCCACTGAGGACGGCCGAACCCTGCAAATAACTCACAAAACCAAAGAAGAACAACAAATATTTTTGGTGTTTTCGATTTTTTTAAACAAGCAAACAAAGAAAAAACAAACTAAACAAAGCAAAATATTTTTGGATTTTTTTCTTAAAGGCAAACCAAAGCAAAGAAATAAACCAAGAGAAACAACGAAATTATTTTTGGTATTTTTGTGTTTTGATAAAGCAGAAACAAAAACCAAAAAGAAAGCGAAACAATGGATATACAAAGAACCGACCGAACATGATATATAGATGAGTGTGATGTCGGTATACCTCCCCCCAAGATTAGGCTTTTGGCCTAAGTTGGGCTCAATAGCGCAGGTAGTAACCCCAAGATGGTGGGTCATCATAGGAATAATCGTAGTCAGGCGCTTGTGATGAAAAAGAAGACGCGCCCCAATCAAATGAGGGCTGCTGGTATGAAGACTCTCCCAAGTTGGAGGGCTGAACCGAATCATCTTCGGCATCCTCTCCAACATTCTCCTATTGCTGGAAGATCTCCACCACATATATGTCAACCTCCTCCTCCGTAAGCGACCATCCTTGCCTGTTATCAAAGTTAAACAAAGCAGGTGCATGCAAATAAACTATTTGCCCAGTCCTACCCCCTCTCCAACCTCGTTGGGAAAAAGATAGTTCAAATGGTAAACTTCTCACATTAGCCCCCAAGGAAACAAAACCATGCTGAATCATGGATTTAAGATCAAGCTTCTCTATGGGGAACCGATAATCTGAATGGTGAGGCTCTAAACCATGGAAAGCTAGCAACCTAGAAGCAATGAGACCTCCACAAATTCCATCCTTCTCGCGGTTGGTGGTGAGACGGTAATCTATCAAAGCACCCAGATTATAAGACCTATTCCTATTCAAAGCAGTTACGATAAAAGCTAGATCAAAAGAAGATAACTTCCTAGCAAACTTTCTAGCAAGAACACACTTGGTAATGAAATAGGCAAAATATCTAATGGTCGGGAACTGAATGTTCCGAATTTTACCACTTTCCTTTGAGAAGTCAAAACCTTGGCAAATCTCAGCATATAAATCCATAAGTGATTTGGGCCTCTCCTTGATCTTCTCACAAGATCCCCACTAAGATACTCTAATTGTTGTACAGAAATCAGCAAAAGGCAGGTCGACAGCTATATTGTATATCTTATAATGGACCATGGGATTAGATGAAGACCAAGTAATCCGGAAGTCCTGCACAACAGCCATGGTTAGCTTGACATATTGAAGTGGTTCACCTTAAACAAAGTGTTCCAACCCTACATTGGTAATCATAGTTTGGAAATCCTGGAGGATTCCCGCGGTTCTCATAAATTCCTGGCATGGATATATGGAAGGGAAGACTCCTTCCTCACGATGAACTTTCATTGGCTCAGGTACTATCAAATCATATTGATTCAGTGGATATGCACTCATATTCCTTTCTGAAATTTTTAGAAAAACATCAAACCAAGTGATTTCCAAGTTGATAAATGATGAGAAACTACTATAGGAACTTGCTAGAGGGCTACACATGCATCAAAATAAAATCTCTAAGCATAGAACAAGCATGCAAGATCACACAACCTTTCACCTATAGAAGCAAAATACTCAAGATACAATCTATCAATCATAAATCTAATTCGACAAGTGGAGGAGGCACATACCAAGGATCAATCTCTCCAAAAATCAACAACAAAGATGGGCTGAGCAAGGAGATCGAAAATCGCGAGCAAGAACAGCAGGAACTCGAGATTGAGCAAGTTTTCTAGTGTTTTTAGGGAGAGAGAAAGAAGATGGCTGGAAGGAGACACTTTGGAGGGGCCCAGGTGGGCCACACCCACCCAGGCGCCACCTGTAGGGAGGCCGTGCCTACCAGGGGTGTGGGTGCCTGGGGTGCCCCCCTGGGTCACTCTAAGTGTCCCTCTGTCCCCTTTTCCGAGGAAAAATTTATTTTGAATTTTCTGGAATTTTATAGGAAACTTTACTTTTGGCCAATTTTCAGGGTATGCAAATTGATTTTCTCGCAGAAACAGTTTTTTAGAAAAAGCAAAACAAACCAAAAGCCAAACTACATAAGTTATAAGACTCTCTAACAAGCAAATAACTAACAAAACCAAAGCTAGCAAAGGAAAAGGCAAAGACTAGGAAGGAGAAGAGTAAAAGAAAGCAAGTATAACCAAAGTGAAAACATTATTTTGTTCATTAAAAATCCTTTTGTTAACAAGGTTGATCAAGTCTTGTTAACAAAACAATCTTATATGAAACAAAACTTTGCATTCTACAAAGTGATTATGTTACCTCATACTTGATAACAATGGTCCCAATCATAATAGTTTCAAAATTTTCTTGTGGAATGGGACAATATATTTCTCCAACCTTGATGCTCTCAATATTTTAAATGGAATTCAGGCATTATCTTCTAGCAACCTTCTTGGGGAAATAAACAGTATGATCTTTGTCATTAATATTGAATGTTACTTTCCCTTGGTTACAATTGATGATAGCACCTACAGTATTAAGAAAAAGGTCTCCCAAGAATAATAGACATATTATCATCTTCAGGCATTTCAAGCACAACAAAATCAGTTAAAACCAAGCAATTATGAGCCACTTGAACAGGAACATCCTCACATATACCAACAGGAATAGTAGTTGACTTATCAGCCATTTGCAAAGATATATCAGTTGGTATCAACTTTTCTAGCTGGAGTCTCTTGTAGAGAGAAAAAGGCACAACAGTAACTTCAGCTCCCAAATCACGTAAAGCAGTTCTAACATAATTATTCTTAATAGAGCAAGGAATAGTTGGTATACCTGGATCACCAAGTTTCTTTGGAACCTTACCACTGAAGGAATAATTGGCAAGCAAAGTAGAAATCTCCTCATTAGGAATCTTTCTTTTATTAGAGACAATATCCTTCATATACTTTGAATAAGGAGGCAATTTAATAGCACCAGTCAAAGGAATTTGCAAAAATAAAGGTTTCATCCACTCACAAAACTTGTTATAGTGTTCTTCCTCCTTTGACTTGTGTTTCTTACTTGGAAAAGGCATAGGTTTCTGTACCCAAGGTTCTCTCTCACTACCATGTTTATTAGCAATAAAGTCTTCCTTTGTGTACCTAGTGTTCTTAGTGTGCTTCTCAGATTCACCTTCATCCTTATCAGGAGACTCATTTTTTCATTACCACTCTCAGTTTCAGCATCAGAGACAGATATACTATTAGGATCTATAGCAGGTTCAAGTGGTTCCTCAACTATCTTGTGTTTCTTTTTCTTTCTCTTACGAGGACTACCACTACTTTCGCCTTGTTGAGAATCCTGCTCAATTTTTTTAGGGTGTCCTTCAGGATATAAAGGATCTTGAGTAGCTATACCACTCCTAGTTCTAATTCCATAAGCATGTTTATCTCCCGAGGCATTAACTAGCATATCCTTTTGTACTTTAGTAAGTTGATCAAGTTGGGTTTGAACCATTTGAAAGTGTTTACAAAACATTTTAATATCATTAGAATTTCTTTCCACAATATATTTCAACTCATTAATAGCTCTAGAGTTTTCCAATAAATGATTCTGAACTTGTTTATTAAAATTACCTTGCTTAACAATAAAAATGTCAAGTTCCTATAAACATTGATCAGGAGGCATACCATAAGGAATATCACCTTCATCAAAGTGTTGGAGAGAGTGTACCTCAATAGTGGATGAGTGTGGAATTGGCTTACATAATTCTTCTATAGGAGGTATATTCTTCACATCTTCAACTCTAATACCTTTCTCCTTTAGACATTTCTTAGCTTCCTTCATCACTTCATCATTTAATGCAATACCCCCCCCTCTTATTTGGTGTTGGTATTGAAACTGGTTCAGGCACAACTGGTTCAGGAGTAATAGGATCAGGTGTATTTAACTCTGTTGAAGTCCAATCATCATAATTCTTGCTTATCTTAGCCATTAATTCTTCAGCATCTGTAGAAGTTCTTTTCCTGAAAACACAATCAGCAAAGCTATCTAGGTATGTCCTAGAATCATTAGTTAGTCCATTATAATAAATATCAAGAAGCTCATTTTTAGGTAATGGACATCCAGGATGTGCATGAATCAAGGCACAAAGCCTTGTCCATGACTCATGCAGTTTCTCTTCTTCTCCCTGTTTAAAATCAAAAAGTCTCTGCAAAGCAGCATGTCTAGCATTGGGAGGAAAATATTTCTGGAAGAAAGAAGCAATCAAACAATCAGGGCTATCAATGGAACCAGGAGGTAATCTATTAAATCAAGCCCTAGTTTCTCCTTTTAGTGAAAAAAGGAAGATCTTAGCAACAAAGTACTTGCGCATCTTAAAATCATTAGAGAATAAAGCACTCATAGTAGAAAGCTCATCCACAACACTCTCATTTTCAGTCCCACAAAAAGGTTCTTTCTCAACAATGTCTAAATAGGATAAATCAAGAGAGAAATCATAATCTTTATCTTTAATATCTATGGGAGATGTGGCAAACTTAGGATCAGAGGACAGCTTAGGAATAATGGTACGTCTAGCAAGGAAACTCTTAATAGCAGTAGTACCATGTGTGTGTTCAACACTCTTAATGAAATTCATTAGTGAACTCAATGTGATCATCATTAATATCATAACTCTCCCTAGACTCAGGTGAGCTAACAGGTGTAACAGTGTCTTCACTAGGAGATTCAGTATTCCCTAGATCAGCCATAGTAGCATCTAGGAAAGGACCTAATGAACCACTCGCATCATGAGCATCAAAATTAGTTTCAGACTCAACAGTAATAGCAGTGTGTGTAGCATGAGTATGTGGTGGTGGTGTAACAAGCATTAAGCACAATAAGTTGCAACAAAGTCAAATAGAACTAATAGAGATACTAGGCACTATGCCCTAACAATCTTATTTGATCACATGATAGAACTCATCCAATCCCTACCATCCCCATAGCCTACAGTGGGGGATTACTCACTCATGGATGAGGGAAACATTGATGGTTGATGGAGAGGCGTTGGTGATGACGATGGCGATGATCCTCTCCAAATTCCCCGTCCTGGCAGGGTGCCAGAACGAAGTTTCTGGATCCAAATCGTGGCTTCTGGTTGTGGCAGCGCAGCGGAACTCTTTCTGGAAAAATGTCAAACCCCTCTAGGTTTTTAGGTCAAGGGGTAACTTATAGGCGAAGAGGGAGCCCGAGGGGGTGCCTGAGATGGCCGCACCCCCCTAGGCATGGGCTGGGCCCACCCGCGCCTGGCAGGGGTGTGGGCCCCCCAGGCCTCCACTCCGTCTCGTCTTCTGGATCCATGGATCTTTTGGTGAAATAGGATTTTTGGCATATTTTCCGAGATTTTTCCTGATAGTTGATTTTCTGCACAAAAACTAGACACCAAGGTAATTCTGCTGAAAACAACGTCAGTCTGTGTTAGTTATATCCAAAACACACAAGTTTAGAGGAGAAACAATAGCAAAAGTGTCCGGGAAATTAGATACGTTTTGGACGTATCATGTATTCACATATCCCCGATCACCATAAGGATGTCAAGCTTCAAGCAAAAAATCGCTTCGAGATGGCTCATCTTGAACCTACACTTCATTTCTTCTTGCTTTATTATCTTGATGTCTTGAAGGTACATATGAGAGCTCACTTAGTCTTATTTTTTAAGACATACCTGTCATTAGTGGCAGAGCCAGGATTCGAGCAAGCCCCGGGCCAAATATTGATGTCTTGTAAATATTCCAAAAGCAACTCTTTTTTTGCGAGAACAAAATAGATTCATGCTAGACTATTTTTCTGAGTCAGTTGCACAATTACTGCATAATTTGATCTCAATCTTAATGGTCTAATGAAGCAATTAAAGCATACATAGCACATAGGAATACAAAGAATAGTATCAATGGTTAGTTGGATTTGAGCCTTATGAGCACATAATCATGAAATCAGCTGCAAAATATTGTTATGGTCTATGTAAGCAAAACTCAACTTCTTAATTTATATACACCCAATTTTAAAATAATAATTCAAACCATACAGAAGGAAAAAAATAGGGAATGGTGTCTTCAGAAAAAAGGCATCTTGTTGGTGATGCTACCTGTTAATAGCAGGAGAACCCAAGACTGTGATCGATGTGCCTGTACTGCCGTACTGGCTCATCCATGCCGACAGGAAATGCAGGATGGTGCTATGTGATGACAACACAGTGGAGACGCGGACGTTGTAGACGGATTTTGGGGCTTAATAGGATAAATTGGCTGACCTACTTACTAAGCTGACTACTACTAATGTATTACTCCCCGGACCAACTCTCACGCTAACATACATACAACAAAGGAAACTTTCCCAGGCCCCAGGCCATTGCCCTGGTTGCCTGGGGCTGGCTCCGCCCCTTCCTGTCATAGGGTCAACTATCATATGACCATTCATTGGATCTTCTCTTGTATATCATATTGGTCATCACTTGATCTTCTTTGATTTTCTTCTTTCAACCTTGAAGCAAACATATGGTTCAAGTATTGCCTATGCATAATCTCTAAAAGAATTAGTCCATAAAAATATTATTAATTACCAAAATCACACATGGGGATATACATTCTTTTACGAGGTTTATGTGATAGAGCTACGACGCTTTGGCATGTACAAGTTCTACATTCCATTATAATTACACCTTTTGAGATTTGGGAGTCAGCTGGCCAAGATGCAAAGAAATACGTGCATAAATAACAAGGCTTGTTGATGGAAAACTTCAACGTGGCATTAACTAAGTTAGAAAAATGTTTAGAGCTGCAATGATTATCCCTCTATGTAACATGATGCGTTTTCATTTTGCTTTCGTCCATGTTGGAACAATGGACGCGTTGTTACACACGAGGAAACAAAAGAAGAAGCAATTCAAATGAGCTCACTTTGCTTATTCATGCTGGCTAGCAATTCACCGTTGAAAGCAATGAGTTTTGTATGGAGGTAGGCTAGGCAAAATGTTGGAAATGTAATTAGAAGGTTCATGGTTGCCAAGAGATCTAGTACATGCAAGCCTTTTGCCTAATCAAATAAATTTAGAAAGAACATTTATATCACATTTAACATTGTATTTGTGAAACATAAATACTCGCTCCGATCCATATTAGTTGACTTAGATTCATCTAAATATATTTGTATCTATTCAAATTTTAGTGTTAGATACACTTATATCTAGATAAATTTGAATCAACTAATAAATATATCGGAGGGAGTATTTGTTTTCCGTGACACCAATTAGCTAGTCTGGTCATGTACTAATAGAAACTAGTACATCACGTATAATAGACATGAACAGAGTATAAAAAAAAAACATGAAACGTATAAACTACTACTAACAAACGCGAGCATAACGGCCTATTAACCAAGAGAGAACGCCTAACTCTTGCGGCCCACAGAATACCGATGAATAAGACTGGTAGAAAAAGCCTATGAAGCACGGCCCGTTAGGGTTCCATGTCCCTCGCACTTAAACACTCCTGCGCGTCCGCCTCCTCCTCCCCCTTCCCCGTCGGCCGCCATCTCCTCCTCAGGTTTAGGTCTCCTCCGCCTCCGGTCTCGAGAGCTCGCGAAAATGGTCGCCCACAGGGTAAGCTTTCCTCCCGCGCCGCCGTTGTCTTCTTACTGTTCCCTTGATCCGTCGCGCCCTCGATCCTCCGTTCTTCGCTGATCTCTGCGTTTCTCCCTGTGTTCATTGTGACGTGCGCGCAGTTCCATCAGTACCAGGTGGTGGGTCGCGCCCTGCCGAGCCCCGGCGATGAGCAGCCCAAGATCTACCGCATGAAGCTCTGGGCCACCAACGAGGTCCGCGCCAAGTCCAAGTTCTGGTGAGTCCCCTCCTGAACTGCAGTTGCAGAGTCATATTCTTCTTCGCGCGTTCGTATGGTGGCCGTGAGCGTTTCCTGATGGTTCCATCTGGTTGTGTTTGTGCGCAGGTACTTTCTCAGGAAGCTTAAGAAAGTGAAGAAGGCCAATGGGCAGATGCTCGCCATCAACGAGGTACCACTTGTTTGCCGCTGGCGCTGGCAGTAGATCGGATGTTTTATTATGTTGATTTTACTTTGGGTTAATATACGCTTGATGTTGGTCTCTCCATAGAGAGGTTTGGAGTGTTCTAACTTGACCAAGGGCGATAGGTTGTTATTGTTTGTTTATGTGATTTCTGCTGATTAATGGTTTAGCGTGTTGCACTGAAAGTCTTTAGTTCCCCTGGTGTTAGGTCATGCATGTTGGTCTCTTCCTAATTTTCATGCTTAGGATTAGGTCCTATGTCCTGTGATTTTGCTGAAATAGGGTATTGCTTGGGGCTAGGATCAGGTGAGCCCTTCTGGTGCTGATATAAGTGGAATGAGCCATTCTGCTATTAGATTGTTATGTCCCATTCAGCCTGCTCATGTAATGCTGCAATACTTTTTGAATTGAGTAGCTTTTTGTATAGGGTTTGCACTTTGGCACCCAACATTAATGTGATAACAATTATTCCTATACGTTTCCTTGTTCATATGAGAGAAGCTTCATTTCTGTCCTCATTCATATGCTATATCATTTGTTAATATTTATTCTATGTTTTCTGCACAAATTATCTTCTGCAACTGTCACTTCATGATGAGCATTTTTTGTTTCTGGTAATTTGATTTTCACTTATCACATGGAGGGACATAGATATTGCCCATCCTTGAAAATTTGTTATAGCTGGCGCTTTGCCCATTCCGTAGTTCGCAACTGGTTCATGTAGTTGCAGCCTAATGAGTTAGTTGCCCAACTTTTGTACGATTGTGTTTTATATTCATGCTGTGTGTAGAATATTAAACTTTGGTATGATTGTGTTTTGTATTCATGCTATTGTAGCACAGGAAACTTGGAAGTGTTTAAACAAGCTGCACTGTTCTTTGTCTTCATGATGTTTTTCTCATTGCATGCATGGCTGCATTTTGTTGTCCTTTCTAATTCTATAAACGTGTTGTTCATCTCTCAGATCTTCGAGAAGAACCCAACCACCATCAAGAACTTTGGCATCTGGCTCCGTTACCAGAGCAGAACCGGCTACCACAACATGTACAAGGAGTACCGTGACACGACCCTGAACGGCGCCGTGGACCAGATGTACACTGAGATGGCCTCGCGCCACCGCGTGAGGTCCCCCTGCATCCAGATCATCAAGACGGCCACGGTCCACTTCAAGCTATGCAAGAGGGACAACACCAAGCAGTTCCACAACGCCAAGATCAAGTTCCCGCTGGTCTTCCAGAAGGTGAGGCCACCCACCAGGAAGCTCAAGACCACCTACAAGGCGACTAGGCCCAACCTGTTCATGTGATCGGGGAAAAGGCTCTCTCACTCTGTGTTGTGCGTTTTAGCGTGTAAGAGTCTGGAAGATTTTGCTCTCAAGTTTTTGTTGTCCTGTGGGTTATGCACTTCAAACTTTTTCAGTCGCCACTCTGGATTGCCGCTCTCGACTTTCTGCAGTATTAGTACTGAGTTGATCCAATATTGCTTCAGTATGTTTTGCTAGTATATGCAAGCATTAACTAGGCAGCGAGTTCTCAGTCGTTTTGGGTGTTTGGTATACAGGTTTGCCGCCTGATAAGTGTGGATGTGTGTGGTTTGGTTTGGTTTACTGTTGCTTTCTAAGGAAATCGTTTATATCTACATATAGGATTTATTCGCAGCAATGGCATTTGTACCTTTTTTTTGGTCGTGGAAATGGAGTTCCGCTAACCCAGTTGTCGGAGTGAACGGATCCACTGAGCCACTGAGCCCGCAGCTAGTAATGCAATGTCTGCATTTGTCCAAAAAGAAAAGGGAACGATCTAGGGAGCTCACTCAATCGTCTCGAATCTCCTCCAGCTGTCCATGGCAGCGGTGGCCTTTGCCTGCGCGTTCGGTTCCGTCGCCGTGGCCGCCTCCCTCGCCTGCATGGACGTCGTAGTGCTAACCGGTCCCGAAGGTTTCCGTATCGTCAAGCCTAGCGTCACGAGCAGCTAAGCTCTGGTGGACTGCGCCCTGCCGCCGCTGCCGTCCTCAGCCGGAAACATCACCCCCTTCCGCGAAAGGCTCCTCGCCGCCGCAGCGCTGCTTGGACTGGCCTCCCTTCACTCCGACGACCACAGCGCCTTCGTCCGCGGCATATGCCTCGGCTTCGATCTGGAGAAGGGAAAATTGGTTATTTATCCAAAAGTTCATTGACCTTGGATAATCTACCTAAAGTTGACCGTATGTTGGTTAATTACCCAAAACAAGATTTAATAACTTTATCATTTATCCAAAGTGGTTTTCTATAAAGTAAGCTAGCTGTACCTTTTTGATTACCGGAAATGATTACTTTTCACTAGTCTATTTTACTCTATGCATGGAGTTGCCCATTACGATAACCCATCTAGCTTTCTTTTACGTACTCCCTCCGACCTATATTAGTTTGACCTAAAGAACTAAAATTTGACTAGATATATTCGTATCTAGATAAATCTAAGTCAACTAATATGAGTCCGAAGATATTATTTTAATATACCTCTTCAGGATGATAGGTTACCAAGTAAATTAAGAAAATGAATTGACCAAAGATAGGTGTTTATATAGATTGCAATCTCGGTTCATTTCAGCGGTAAAATCTATAGTAACGTGTTTAGGATAGACGGAAGTTACGTTGGATGAAGTGTACATCACGGAAAAATTTAAAATGTGATTCAGCTCACATATTACATAAAATTGTTAAAAACAATAGTTCTAATTTATTCTCCTCTTCTTAGGAGTAATCTTCCTGGCTATCCTCGTCTTTGCTCTTGTTGGAGTGCTTGCTGCTATCTGAGATCCCCCGTCTCCAAAAAGATCATATTGGCTTCAAAAACCAGAAAGATGTTACAAATAATGTACAAGTTGAAGAAAAACTAAGATGCCGATGCAATATTCACCTCATGGTAACATGTCTAGGACTGGTTGATGGTTGGGAAGCGGTATTGGTCCTCAAAGGTGTAGAAGGACTACGAGAGCAGATTGGCTATAAAAGCAGAATAATATGTTAGAAAATAAGTATTTAAAAAGTTTGTATAAAATATATTCACCTTCTAGTGATCGGTCCAGGACTCGTTGACGGTTGAGCAAGCATATTGATTGGTCCTTATAGGTGTTGATTGGTTACGTACAGATTGGCTATTAAAGGCAAAAAATAGGAAATATTGTCACGAGTTGTATGTGCTATAAACCGAAAGAGTTGACATGTAAAATATTAACCTCCTTGTAATTGGTCCAGGACTTGTTGGTGTTGTAGGAGGGTTTCCATTTTTACTTGTACTCGCATGATCCCATGGTACCGTGTTTTTCTTGCTTCTACTTTTCCTACCACAAGAAGCACATATATTTGTGTAAGTTGAACGCATAAATAAATTGTATAATCTCAAAAGCACAATATTTATATAATCGAAGTGTTGTATCTTTTCTTTGTACCATTTAAAGGGCAACCAGCTTGCCTATGTCCTAGCTCTTGACATCTTTTGCACCTGTTCTTGCCTCCCGTTTGAACCTTTTTCTTTCCTTGATAACCGCTTTCTGTACATGCCTTGATTCTCAACTTTCTCGGTCTCCCTCTCCCTCTTTTGGATATTGGTGGTCTCAATACAAATCCAGGATCAACATTAGGCCATTGAGACTTGCCTGTCAATGGTTCTATTTCCCCTTGATATGCTGCCCTGAATGTCGCCACCGAGTAGTAGTTATGCACAAAGTCTTCTAATTTGATTTTTTGTGCAGCTAATACAACCAATACATGTCGGCATGGCTTGCCTGTGTGCTGCCATTCTAGGCAAGTACATTCATGTGTAAGACACTTGACTACGTGCCGTAGGTCATTTTTTGTAGTATCTTTAACCTGGGCACTCAGCTCAGCAGATGCACGTGTCTTAAGATGGCCTAATCCTCTGGAACGAACATTTAACTCGTGTATGATAGCTGGTAGTATTTTACCTTGCAGCTTTGCTCCAATTGCTCTCCTCTTCTTAAATAGCACCATAATTTTCTCCCTCAACTTGTCAACTAATTGTGCAATAGGTAAATCCTTTATATCCTTAATCCAAGAGTTAAAGGTCTCGGCAAGATTATTGGTTATTGAGTCACACTTGATTTCAGGATTGAACTCACACCTGAAAAAACAATAGAAATTAATTCAGTGTGTAGTAAGAGTAGGCGCAATGAACATGGCATTGACAGGAGATAAAAATGCACCTCATCCATAGCAAATTATGGTATTCCAGTAGGTATGGTGCTACCTTAATACTTGCTGCAAATATTTTGCACATGTGGTGGTCAAATATCTCTTTTTCATATGTCCTAGCTGCTGGCCACATGCGGCTATATATTTTTTCACGGAATTTCTTAACAAAATTTGCCATAAGGTGCTTAATGCACTCTCTTTTCTCAGCATTAAGGAAAACAACCTTCACTGCATTCTCCAAACCTTTGCAAGCATCTGTGCACAGCTAATACGGGGAGGTCACCTATTGCACTCTTTAGTTGACTCATAAACCATGTCAAATTTTCAGTAGTTTCTGCATCAAAAAAACCGAACGCTATTGGAAACATCCAATTGTGTCCATCTAAAGCTGTAGCCATGGCAAATTGTCCATTCCACTTGCCATTTAAATGTGTCGAATCTATACTCATGTATGGTCTACAACCACTCAAAAATCCATCAATGCAAGACTTAAGAGCAATAAAGAACCTGTTAAAGTATACTTCTCCATCAACATCTTTAGTGTCAATCTCAACAACACTTCCTGGAGAGCGTAGTGACATGGTTATACCCTACGGGTACGTAACTTCAGCATACCTAGTCCAGTCCAAGGAAGGCCCACGGCAGACATACGCTGGCCCATGAAGATTTTCGGGTGGCAAAGTCCCATGTCGTCTTCGGATCCTTGGAGAGCAAGACTAGAGGAGATAGGAAATTCAAAGGGGTAAAACCCTAGAACTTGTAACCGACTAGGACTACGCCCGGGACCTGCCTAAGTCTATATAAAGGCCACGAGGGCACGTCCTAGGAGAACTCGACTCATACTTTCGCACACGCATCCACGCCAGATCGAATCTGCGCACCCTGTAACCTTCGGTTCCGCCGTAATCAAAGAGAAGACAAGCAGGAGTAGGGTTTTCCTTCCGGGGGCCTGAACCTGGGTAAATCTCGTGTCCCCTGGTTGCTTGTCTGTTAACCGTGCCACGATCTCCAGCATCCCCATCTTCTCCAAAACCCAAGTCCATAACAACGGGCATTGACGAGATTAAACCTCGTCAATTGGCGCCGTTTGTGGGAATTGGGGCTGCTGATTATGCGGTCGTGACGGTTCCGACCCGATCGATCTACGACTCCACGGCAACGGAGAATCACCTCCTCTTCGGCGCTTTCGACTTCACCGCCCACTCGCCGGATACCATGAAGGATTTCGAGCCCGTAGGCGACGGACTTGAAATCTTGTTCGGGAGCTTCTGCTTTCAGGTGGGACAAACTGGCACCCTCCGCCTCCCTGAGCGGGTGCCCGTGCCGTCAATCAGGCCCGCTTTGTGGGCTCCACACCCCGTGCTACGCACGTCACCATCAACAGATGAGTTCTACAGCAGCAGCAGCTGCAACTCCGATCTGTGCGATCCACCTTCGGATGAAGGGACCTACGGTTCCGGATCCGAAAGCTGCGGCAACAGCCAACCAATCTGCAGGCGCTATCCACCTTCGGATGAAGGGCCCGTTTTCTTTCTGCCTCGCTAGGTACCTTTTTGCGGTAGTACCGGCCGGCCTGGTAGTACCGCCCGCATGGGCCGGTACTACCGGCCGGCCCAGGAAAAATGGCCAGATATTTTTCTAGATCCAGATCCGCCGCTTCGCGTCCGCATCGCCAGCGCTGCGTTGACCCGTGTTCTTCGCTTTCTTGCACGCGCCGCTGGCTGGCTTCATTGCGCTACGGCCTCATTTCTTCTTGGCGCTGCTCATGCGCTGCTACGCCATGGCCTTCGCCGCTTCTGCATGCATCTGGCGACCCATGAGCCCTCGCTGCCGCCGCTTTCATACGCTTCTTTGCATGCACGCTTTCGCATGCTGCCGCTACTGGCGGCATTGTTATTCATTGCTGCGACTGGCCGCCATCGACTCTACTTGGCCCCACCACTGCGCTGGCACACGCGCGTGTGCTGGCCCCAGATCTGCTGCTGCTGTAGAGGTCCCAACCTAATAAGGTAGAGTCCTCCTGTGTTTTACAATGCTAGTCCCTGGATCAATAGCTAGCATCCACAGTTAAGATGTAATATCAAGATACAAAGGTCATATTATAACTTTATAACCAGGAATAACATAAATCTATTACATCATACATAGCTCATTGGCTATTACATTACATTGCAACGGAATAAATATAGTCATGGGGTCCTTCATCTTCATAGTGCCACAGGCAGATGTTGGTTGTAGACTTTGTAATCCTAGTCAATCAAACAATCTTCATTTAAAACAATCATCCTGCAACATTACAAGTTACAGCCACAAGGGTCAATATATTTTGAATTGTATTGGCAAGTTTCACTTTTATGTATAAAAAGAATGGATCCTATCATTATATGCATTTTTGGCTAAGTAGAGTTTAAGGCTTATTTGCATAAAGCAGTATTTATCCTATCTTTTCAAAATGGTTTTGGTCCTTTGTCAACTCTCTTTTCCAAGTTCCTTGAACTCCTTGGTAGACACTCAAGTGTTCAAGTCCTTGTCAAATTTTCTTGAGCCACTTGGTAACCCAAGTGCAACAAGTCTTATCAAAAATCATGAGTTCCTTGGTAACCCCAAGTACATTATGCTCTTGTGCACCTTGGTAACTCCCAAGTGCATCAAGCTTAACAAAATCTCTTTGAATTCCTTGGTACCCCCAAGTACATCAAGTTTTTATATTAGAAGTTGGAATGTCGAGATCTCCCATGGTTCAAACTTTAGTTGCTCAGTATTGTCCATAACCGGGGACACGGCTAAGTACTTAGATTTTATTAACTTCTGCAGAAGGAGTACACTTTACCCACATGACACAATCCCATCTTGTTGCCACCAGTGGCCCTCTGGATTAGTGCTCACCAAGATGGAATCTTGTGGCGAGAATGTGACGAAGTCTTTCCAAGAGGTCCTCCCATACATCATTGCTAGCTTGTCTTCAGCCCCCATGAAGCATTCCAGATCCCCATGTCCGGTAACTAAAGACAATGTATGGGTCTTCCTAGTGTAGTTGACTAAGCCAGAGCCATAATAGCATGTGGTTGTACACGAAAGCCACAATTGGAGAAACATGTTCAATCTCTAAGTTTCCTAGGTGGTTTTCATTTGGAGCACAACACAAAGTGATTGCCATAGACATGGGTCCCTTTTGTTGCCACCTTCTCCAAAACATAAAGTGTCCACCACCTAGGTGGTTCATTGAGTCCTTGTTTTATTATATAAAAAACACAAGTCCATTTCTCAACCTTTGTAAAATCTCAACATGTATCTCTTTTTCAAAACATAGCATGGCTAAGAATGTACAACTTTAATATTTTCACTAAGGAGTGTTTAGGGAATCCTATTAGGATTAGCATAGCATAAGTATAAAATATTTTCATGCATATTTACAAAATCCACTAAGTAAAAATGAAAATAGTAGGTCTTTTGTATGATAGTGTAACTTGCCTTTTTGTTTTAGGGAATGATAGTCACTCCTTGATCTTGCTAGTCTCACACTTTTCTAATTTCACTACAATCAAACAAGCATAGTATCAAGTAGCATTCAACATTCAACAATAATTCACATACACAAAGCAATGGTTCCCAAGTCTTGTAAAAATAGGGTTCTATTGCAAAGTTGGTTTCTACTAGGTTTATAAACTTTGTAAGGTCCACATTGGTCATTTACCAAAATGGCAAAGTCATTAGTTAGAGGTTTTGCCCAAAGTCTATTTTAAAATGCATTCAACTTTTTATGTGGTGGAAATTTATCCTTTTTCAAGCAAAACTTTATATTTTTCCCCAAGTGAGTTTCCCTTGGCAAGGCTTGGTGTTTTGGGTCAGTAAGTTTGGTCCATAATATTTTTCCCAAAGTTTTCCTTGTAAAAACATTTCCATAAAACTAATGAGTTTATTTGGCTAGAAATTGACTAAGTTAAATATTTCAACCTATATTTCTCCAAAAATCATTTTTATTACCAAGGGTTGGTTCCTAGGGTCAGTAAGATCATACAAATTCATTTTGCAAAAGAATTAATCCTAAAATCAATTTTAAACAATTTTTATCCTCTAAACAAGTATACTAATGTTTCTGCAAATTCAAACAAGCAATCAGATACTATTTGTCAAACTAAGGCCATGGTTGTTTAGGGCTTGTTCTCCTGATTTTATTGATATAAAATTTGTCAAATTTGGACGTGTGGTTTGAAAGTTACAAGTGTTTGAAGTTTGCATATAATTCTGATTCAAAAATCTGTTTTAAACTAAAGCTGGCCACGCGTCGTATTCTCATTGGCCGAAAACGGTTCGCGCGGATCATGCACTGCAGGCCATTAGATCTAAGTCACATCGCACAGTTCAGAACGCGTACCTCTTTGCAGTAAGTGATCTAATCGTATTCGTCCAATCTAGATCCTCTGATCTTGGCTCATTGGACAAAAAGTGGCGATAGCTGGCGGCGGCTGGCGAAAGCGCGTAAACAGAAACAAGGAAGAGGCTGGCAGGGCTTAGCAGGCTCGCAGAGACCTGCCGATGCTCGTGGTGGGGTTACGCGAGGCGCAAAGGGTTCCGCTAATTGCTCGTCGGAGAAGCTGCGGCGGTGCTCTCTGGTTCTTTGTCGAGGGCGATCTGCAGATCACCGAGGTAAACAAAACACATAGTCGGAGCGCAAGGAAGCGGCGAAGGTGTGTGCGTGAACGAGAGGTCGCGTGATGCGGTTCACAGGATATGTCGCGGAGAAGAAACAAGCGGCGCTACGTGTGACGATGGCGAGGATTTGGGGGCGCCCTAAGACAAACGGGAAATGCCATTAGGTTCGTATGAGCTTGGAGATCATCACCGTGTTCTCGGGGAGGAGAGGGGTGATCAGAATCTACCTGAGGGGCTTGTCGGAGAAGAGGCAGACGCGGCGGCGTCGGGGGGGGGGAGGGGGGGGGGTTGTCGTAGTCGGGGTTCTGGCGCACCCGCGGGCGAACTGAGAGTACTAGGAGGTGCGTGAGGTCGAGATGAGTCTACTAGCGTGAAGTAGAGGCAGAGGGGTGGTCGGAGTTGGCCGGAATTTCTGCGACAGCTCGTCGGAGCGGAGGATGTTCGGGGAGGAAATGGAGCGGCCTGGGGGCGAGCTTTGGGGAGGAGTCTGAGGGAAAACGGAGGAGAGAGCGAGGCGATTAAAAGGCCGTGGTCGCGATGAGGATTTAACGCGGCGTTAAGGAGAATTAAACACGCGGAATCAAAGCCTGCAACGGCAGCGTCGTCTGGGGAGGCATGGTCGCGCGAGGAAGAAGAAGGAGGTGGCAATGTGGGGTCCGCTGGCAGTGGGAAAAACGTTTCAGGCGGGGTCCACTTGTCAGTGTTTCAGTGGGTTTGATAACGCGTGCGAAACGTTTTCTGCGGGGTAAGGAGCTGGGCTGGTTGGTGGGCTTAGTGGGCTGCCTGGGTTGGGTTGGGTTGGCCCTTTTCCCTTTTTTTTTGTACTGAATCATTTTTCCTTTTCTATTTTGAATTTCTGTTTTAGATTTCAATCAACTTATTCAATCATTCAAACAATTCAAACATCCTTTAAACTTTGCATTGTGTTTTTGGTTCTGTTAGTAGTATACACTATCTTCAAAATAGAATAATTTTTTTTAAATCTTTTTAGGTTCCATTTATTAATTAATTAAATAAAGATGGAACATGGTTTATTAATAAACAAGGTTTGGTTTATTTAATAGAATCTCTATTTTAAATCCAAATATTTTTCCAAATCAATCAGTAGGTATCCTTTGGAAATAAAGAATGTTTGGAAAACTTGTTTAAAATAATATAAACCTTTTACTTTAAGGTCCATTAATAATTAAATAAAGTAGATTTTCATTATTATTTCTAACAAGTTTTATTTTATTGAGATATTTATTTTGAATCTTAAAATAAACCAAAATATTTTAGTAGATTTTATTTGTGAGTTTGAGGTAGCTTATTTTAAATAATTTAACAAGTTTTTGATGTTTCACTTTAAATTGGTAAAACCTCTTATTTAAATAAAGGTGGATATTAAAATCTTATTAATTTATTTAACTCAACTTTTGCCATTTTATTAAATGTTTTAAATTCCAAAGCTAGGTCAAAGTTTTTAATTTGGCTTTATTAAATAATCCTTATTTATAATTCTACCTTCTCTTTTGAAAACAAATCTTTTCATTTAAGAGTTTCAAATTAATATTTTAATTATTTTTACTTTCCTTCAATAAAAGTTTATCATCTTAAATACCTTTAGGTTTTATTTAATTCAAAATGGGTTTGAAGTTCTAATTGAATTCAAAAAGTTTCTTCTGGCTCTGAAAATCAAACAAAGTTTTATTTGATTCATTTATTTTCACATTACAAGATTTGGAAAATCTTGGGATGTGACAGGCTACCACCCTTAAAATAAATCTCGTCCCGAGATTTGGGGAGGATAGGGTTACAAGCAAGTTCAAGGCAACTAGGGTACTACCACCCTTAAAAATTTTCAAACAAAAATTACATATTGGCCTTCTTGGGTACTGGAATTTCTCTACGTTAAACCTTTGTTTTGTTCCTATGCTTGACTCATGGACCAAGATTGAGCTTCTCCATAGGCTTGTTCAACTTGTTCCTCATCCTTTCTGGACAGTTGCTTGCATAGTGTCCCGGATTCTTGCAGTTGAAGCAATGAATGTCATTGAGTTCTTTACGTGGCTCTTGAGGGCAAGTTGCTACAAAGTGACCTGGTTCATTACAATTGTTGCACCACACTTGGTCAATTCCTTTATTCTTTATGTTCTCTGGGCATCCACTGGAGTAGTGTCCCATTTCCTTACATTTACGACATTGTACAAGGCTCATGTCTTGCTTGGGCTTCTTGATTTTCCTGGATCCTTTGAATTGGGTTGTCTTGCTTGGAGGTAGTAGTGGTCCTTTTCCTTTGGTAGACTTGGATCCTTCTTGTTTCCTTTGTTCTACGATGGCATAGATAGGACATAGGCCAGGAGTATGATCACTTCCCTCACAAAGGTAGCAAGTAGCTTGAGAAGTAGGGCATTCTCCAACAGGATGGTCTTCATCACAATTGGGGCATTGTCCTTCATGCTCCTTGAAAGTATGATCCTTGTCTCCACAAATAATGCAAGCTGGAGCTCCATCTAGAACAACATTCTTGTCATCCTTGCTATCATATTCCCTTCTAGGATAATTTTCTTCCATGCTAATCATTTGATTAGTCACCTTAAGCATTAGTTGAGATTGTTCCTCCAAAAACTTTTGAAGTGCTGGATCTTCATTACTGTTGTTGGCTAGGAACTGAGCTGTCAATTGGTTCAACTGATGTTGGGTTGCTATGAGCTCTCCCAGGCTGTCAGCTTGGTTGGTGTTGGTGTCATCAACCTTGGAGTCCTTTGGGGTAGTCATCTGTTTGGGGTTGAAGGAAGATTAGAATGGGCAAGATATTTCTAAGGAAATATTTCTAATCACACACATCACAATACACACAAACAATTGTACATGCAATCACAAAACAAACTTTTCACTCATACAAGGTTCAAGTACATATTTAGGCAACAAAATATTTTTGTTACACCACATAAGTTGGGTGTGTTTTGTCTTAACTAAATTATGGTGGTCCATCTATATGGTTCACTGGTGATCCTTCCATCCTTCTTGCATGAGATCATGGTTTCTTTTGGAAAAACTTTCGGTCACAAACCTTCAAAGTTGTTGATGGTTCCTTCTTATTTTGCATTCCCTTAGTCTCTAAATCTTAAGTATGATTTCTTTGTTTCGCTTGTGGTCCTTAGTAGTTTCCATGTTGGAAGTCCTTGGGGAATATGCTGAAGATGTTGAAGTCATTAGAGTTAAAGAAGTTGAAGAAGTCTTTTGCACATGGTGTAGTCCTTGATCAAGGGTAGGTTTCTCCATCAAGTTGAAGCAGAAGAGATGTAGAGTTGAACCAAAATGGTTAAGGAGAGAGGTTACAAGTGTTTTTGTAAATAAGTTTTGGATCAAAATATGACTCCTTATTTTCTAAGGGTTTTGTCCAATCCTAGGGTTTACAAATCCTCTGAGCAACACCTTTGCTCGATACCATCATAGAGGTCCCAACCTAATAAGGTAGAGTCCTCCTGTGTTTTACAATGCTAGTCCCTGGATCAATAGCTAGCATCCACAGTTAAGATGTAATATCAAGATACAAAGGTCATATTATAACTTTATAACCAGGAATAGCATAAATCTATTACATCATACATAGCTCATTGGCTATTACATTACATTGCAACGGAATAAATATAGTCATGGGGTCCTTCATCTTCATAGTGCCACAGGCAGATGTTGGTTGTAGACTTTGTAATCCTAGTCAATCAAACAATCTTCATTTAAAACAATCATCCTGCAACATTACAAGTTACAGCCACAAGGGTCAATACATTTTGAATTGTATTGGCAAGTTTCACTTTTATGTATAATAAGAATGGATCCTATCATTATATGCATTTTTTGGCTAAGTAGAGTTTAAGGCTTATTTGCATAAAGCAGTATTTATCCTATCTTTTCAAAATGGTTTTGGTCCTTTGTCAACTCTCTTTTCCAAGTTCCTTGAACTCCTTGGTAGACACTCAAGTGTTCAAGTCCTTGTCAAAATTTCTTGAGCCACTTGGTAACCCAAGTGCAACAAGTCTTATCAAAAATCATGAGTTCCTTGGTAACCCCAAGTACATTATGCTCTTGTGCACCTTGGTAACTCCCAAGTGCATCAAGCTTAACAAAATCTCTTTGAATTCCTTGGTACCCCCAAGTACATCAAGTTTTTATATTAGAAGTTGGAATGTCGAGATCTCCCATGGTTCAAACTTTAGTTGCTCAGTATTGTCCATAACCGGGGACACGTCTAAGTACTTAGATTTTATTAACTTCTGCAGAAGGAGTACACTTTACCCACATGACACAATCCCATCTTGTTGCCACCAGTGGCCTACTGGATTAGTGCTCACCAAGATGGAGTCTTGGCAGATCGAGAATGTGTGAAGTCTTTCCAAGAGGTCCTCCCATACATCATTGCTAGCTTGTCTTACCCCCATGAAGCATTCCAGATCCCCATGTCCGGTAACTAAAGACAATGTATGGGTCTTCCTAGTGTAGTTGACTAAGCCAGAGCCATAATAGCATGTGGTTGTACACGAAAGCCACAATTGGAGAAACATGTTCAATCTCTAAGTTTCCTAGGTGGTTTTCATTTGGAGCACAACACAAAGTGATTGCCATAGACATGGGTCCCTTTTGTTGCCACCTTCTCCAAAACATAAAGTGTCCACCACCTAGGTGGTTCATTGAGTCCTTGTTTTATTATATAAAAACACAAGTCCTTTTCTCAACCTTTGTAAAATCTCAACATGTATCTCTTTTTCAAAACATAGCATGGCTAAGCATGTACAACTTTAATATTTTCACTAAGGAGTGTTTAGGGAATCCTATTAGGATTAGCATAGCATAAGTATAAAATATTTTCATGCATATTTACAAAATCCACTAAGTAAAAATGAAAATAGTAGGTCTTTTGTATGATAGTGTAACTTGCCTTTTTGTTTTAGGGAATGATAGTCACTCCTTGATCTTGCTAGTCTCACACTTTGCTAATTTCACTACAATCAAACAAGCATAGTATCAAGTAGCATTCAACATTCAACAATAATTCACATACACAAAGCAATGGTTCCTAAGTCTTGTAAAAAGAGGGTTCTATTGCAAAGTTGGTTTCTACTAGGTTTATAAACTTTGTAAGGTCCACATTGGTCATTTACCAAAATGGCAAAGTCATTAGTTAGATGTTTTGCCCAAAGTCTATTTTAAAATGCATTCAACTTTTTATGTGGTGGAAATTTATCTTTTTTCAAGCAAAACTTTATATTTTTCCCCAAGTGAGTTTCCCTTGGCAAGGCTTGGTGTTTTGGGTCAGTAAGTTTGGTCCATAATATTTTTCCCAAAGTTTTCCTTGTAAAAACATTTCCATAAAACTAATGAGTTTATTTGGCTAGAAATTGACTAAGTTAAATATTTCAACCTATATTTCTCCAAAAATCATTTTTATTACCAAGGGTTGGTTCCTAGGGTCAGTAAGATCATACAAATTCATTTTGCAAAAGAATTAATCCTAAAATCAATTTTAAACAATTTTTATCCTCTAAACAAGTATACTAATGTTTCTGCAAATTCAAACAAGCAATCAGATACTATTTGTCAAACTAAGGCCATGGTTGTTTAGGGCTTGTTCTCCTGATTTTATTGATATAAAATTTGTCAAATTTGGACGTGTGGTTTGAAAGTTACAAGTGTTTGAAGTTTGCATATAATTCTGATTCAAAAATCTGTTTTAAACTAAAGCTGGCCACGCGTCGTATTCTCATTGGCCGAAAACGGTTCGCGCGGATCACGCACTGCAGGCCATTAGATCTAAGTCACATCGCACGGTTCAGAACGCGTACCTCTTTGCAGTAAGTGATCTAATCGTATTCGTCCAATCTAGATCCTACGGTACTGGCTCGCTGGACAAAAAGTGAGCGGCGCCGACGGCGGCTAGCGGCGGCGACGGTCTGATAGTGGCGGCGCTGGCGAAACAGGAAACAAGGAAGAGGCTGGCAGGGCTTACCAGGCTCGCAGAGACCTGCTGATGCTCGTGGTGGGGTTGGCTACGCGAGGGGCGCAAGGGGTTGCTGCTAATTGCTCGTCGGAGAAGCTGCGAGCGGCGGTGCTCTCTGGTTGCTGTCGAGGACGATGCTGCAGATCACCAGGAGGTAAACAAAACACATAGTCAGGAGCGCAAGGAAACGGCGAAGGTGTGTGCGTGAACGAGAGGTCGCGGGGCGGTCTGGTTCACCTGGGAGATGTCGCCGGAGAAGAAACAAACGCGGCGGCGCTCTGTGCTTGACGATGGCGAGGATTTGGGGGCGCCCTAAGACAAACGGGAAATGCCATTAGGTTCGTATGAGCTTGGAGATCATCACCGTGTTCTCGGGGAGGAGAGGGGTGATCAGAATCTACCTGAGGGGCTTGTCGGAGAAAGGCGGCGCTGGCGTCGAGAGGGTTGTCGTAGTCGGGGTTCTGGCGCACCCGCGGGCGAACTGAGAGTACTAGGAGGTGCGTGAGGTCGAGATGAGTCTACTCGCGTGAAGTAGAGGCAGAGGGGTGGTCGGAGTTGGCCGGAATTTCTGCGACAGCTCGTCGGAGGATGTTCGGGAGGAAATGGAGCGGCTGAGCTTTGGGAGGAGTCTCGAGGGAAAGCGGAGAGAGCGAGGCGATTAAAAGGCCGTGGTCGCGATGAGGATTTAATGCGGCGTTAAGGGGAATTAAACGCGCGGAATCAAAGCCTGCAACGGCAGCGTCGTCTGGGGAGGCATGGTCGCGCGAGGAAGAAGATGGAGGTGGCAATGTGGGGTCCGCTGGCAGTGGGAAAAACGTTTCAGGCGGGGTCCACTTGTCGTGTTCGATGGGTTTGATAACGCAGCGTAAACGTTTCTGAGGGTAAGGAGGCTGGTTGGTGGGCTTAGTGGGCTGCCTGGGTTGGGTTGGCCCTTTTCCCTTTTTTTTTTGTACTGAATCATTTTTCCTTTTCTATTTTGAATTTCTGTTTTAGATTTCAATCAACTTATTCAATCATTCAAACAATTCAAACATCCTTTAAACTTTGCATTGTGTTTTTGGTTCTGTTAGTAGTATACACTATCTTCAAAATAGAATAATTTTTTTTAAATCTTTTTAGGTTCCATTTATTAATTAATTAAATAAAGATGGAACATGGTTTATTAATAAACAAGGTTTGGTTTATTTAATAGAATCTCTATTTTAAATCCAAATATTTTTCCAAATCAATCAGTAGGTATCCTTTGGAAATAAAGAATGTTTGGAAAACTTGTTTAAAATAATATAAACCTTTTACTTTAAGGTCCATTAATAATTAAATAAAGTAGATTTTCATTATTATTTCTAACAAGTTTTATTTTATTGAGATATTTATTTTGAATCTTAAAATAAACCAAAATATTTTAGTAGATTTTATTTGTGAGTTTGAGGTAGCTTATTTTAAATAATTTAACAAGTTTTTGATGTTTCACTTTAAATTGGTAAAACCTCTTATTTAAATAAAGGTGGATATTAAAATCTTATTAATTTATTTAACTCAACTTTTGCCATTTTATTAAATGTTTTAAATTCCAAAGCTAGGTCAAAGTTTTTAATTTGGCTTTATTAAATAATCCTTATTTATAATTCTACCTTCTCTTTTGAAAACAAATCTTTTCATTTAAGAGTTTCAAATTAATATTTTAATTATTTTTACTTTCCTTCAATAAAAGTTTATCATCTTAAATACCTTTAGGTTTTATTTAATTCAAAATGGGTTTGAAGTTCTAATTGAATTCAAAAAGTTTCTTCTGGCTCTGAAAATCAAACAAAGTTTTATTTGATTCATTTATTTTCACATTACAAGATTTGGAAAATCTTGGGATGTGACAGCTGCATTTGCTGTTTCCTGGCGTTTTGATGTATTGGGTCCGGTAGTACCGGGCAAATCCGGTACTACCGTTCCGGCCAGAAAAATTGCCCCAACGGGCAGAATGAGCCCGTCTCTTTAAATAGCTTTGCCCCATTTTCATTTAGGGTTACTTCTTCCTCCTTTTCTTGTCCAAGCTTTGCCCCCATTTGCTTTACTCTTTAAGCTTGATTTCTACACACCCCTCCATTGATTCTTGCATATATTTGAGGGGTTGTTGGAGGTGATCTAGATCTACGTTTTGACCAAACCAAAACATCTCTTTGTGAGTGTATCTTTGGGGATCTAGATTTTGGGGGATTTTGTGTCTCTCTTTGATTCCTCATCTCTTGTTCCTCCAATAGCTTTAGTAGCTTTGTTGGAACTTGAGAGTGAGGGATTTGAGCATCTTTGTGGTGTTCTTGACATTTGCATTTTGGTGCATCGGTTTGAGTTCTCCTTGGAGGATTTGGTTTGAGTTGCTCATTGGAGCTTTTCCCTCTTGGGTTCTTGGAACCCTAGACGGTTTGTGGCCTTGGTGGCATTGTGGCCTTTTGTGGCGTTTGTTGGGAGCCTCCAATTAAGTTGTGTAGTTGTGCCCCAACCTTGTGAGAGGTTTCGGTTGCCACCGACAAGTGCACCGATAGTGGAAGCATGGATCGATCCCATTGGGGTGAGATTCACCGGAGAATAAGGGAGGCCTTTTATGGCGTTGGTGGTTTGATACCACCCCCTCTCCAAATGAGACGTACTCCATGTTGGGAGGAACTCGGTAAAATATCGGTGTCCCCGCATGCCTCGGTTATCTCTATACCCGAGCTCTTTACTTATGCACTTTACATTGCGATAGCCTTCGTGCTTGAAGTAATCTATATCTTGCTATCACTTTGTTGCTTGTATTGATTAGCATAAGTTGTTAGTGCACATAAGTGAACCTTAGTTGTTTCTAGGTTGTGCTTAACAAAGTAAACACTAGTTTTATTCCGCCTTTGTTGAGCCACTCTAGGAAAAGTTTTAATCGCCTATTCACCCTCCCCTCTAGGCGACATCCGTATCCTTTAAAGCATCCAAGGTGAGACAGAGCTCGGAGGTGAAGGCTACAAGAACAAGTACATCAGGTAATCTGAAGCAACACCAAAGATACCACAAGATCATCATCAGCCCCATTACAAGCCTATCTATCCACTCACCAACAGCAGGTAATAATCATCTGTAATACACATTATACCATGTTGCATGTATTCCCAAATCATGCATACAGATCTGGGAATACTTAATAAATAATACACACCCACTTGGTCCATCTACCCTTCAACTAGATTTTCATCTAGGAGGATTGGATGGCAAGATTCTCTCAGACTAGCATGCAAGTGGCATGTATAGATCATCACTAAGTCAAAAGAGGAGGCAACAATAAAATCTGTTCTTCGAAATCCAATAATTTGCCTCAGCCTTTGCATCCTAGGCAGGGCTAAGGAATGAAGGAAAACATTTATATTAACCTATGCTTCAGACCAGCATCACAAGCATTCAGGTTTACAAGAATTTTTCTTATCTGTATAAGCAGCAGATCATTTAAATATAACAGGAGCAGATCAGATACAAGAAGATATTGCATGTAGATAAAAGGATTAATTGCTAATACAAAATATCTAATGGACATGAGATCATCAGAGAACCACACACAAGTAATACAACCAACAATCAGTAGGTATCAACTGGTCCAAATAACTCCATTTGTTCATCCATGAACACTAAAGAAAACATGTTTCCAGAAAATAAATCATAAGAACTTAAGGAGTTGATCATGTAAATGATCATTAGGAAACTGTCTAACATAATATAAAGTACTAGAACATATATAATCTATCACTTGTTCATTTGTGTGTTTCACATACACCTTGCTTGAGAATTTCTTAGGTAGTAAATATATACATATAGGTTAGTGGTACCAAATTAAGATGTAGCAAAACAAGTTATTCTTTTTTAAACTATAAAAAAGAAATATATCTGACCATGCCATTAACACAAGGAATAGTCAACTAACCATATGTTCATGCTTATGAACTATTAACCCTTGTAATTACATGCATAAACATCAATCAACAAGAAGCCCATCAGCATCACCTACACATCAGGGACCATGTCCAATAAACCATGATCTAGAATCAAGTCCTATTTCATCAAAGAACTACTAGGACCATATTAGCTAATCCTAAATCAATTGTATGATATATCAACACAGATCCTTGAGAAAATCACTAAGCATCTTTGATCACCAAAAATAAGAAGGGGAATTTAACTTGTGTAGAACAACAAGAGAAAGAGAGAGGAGTTTGAAAGGTTGAGGGGTACCAACCTGGGACGAGTCTAAGCTCGCCGATAGGAAGCAGAGAGTTCGGCAGCGAGGGTTGTGGCACGGCGGCACGGTGGGCACTGGAGCGCCTGCACCACGACGAGCCGTCTCACCAGCGGTAGTGGCACGCGGATAAAATCACGGACCCGCAACATCACCGCAGAATCGACCGTCGCAGTGCCAGGGCAGAGCTAGGGTTTTCAACCGAGTGTGCACGAGAGGCAGGGAGGAACAAATCGAACAAGGGGAGGTTGTAGATCATAGCACGGCAGACCAAAGCCCCATCTTACCAGTGTTGGAGAGGGCAGGAGCAGCCGGAGCCAAACGACGGCACGACGGCGCCCAGGAGGTCATGGGCGTGCGGGGTGTACTCAGGTGCGAGGAGGAAGAGAGGACCCTAGAGTGGGTTGTGTAACCCCAAGCTAAACTGGGCCGGCCTATTGGGCCAAGCCCAACTCAGTCCGTTGGACCAAATTCATTTACACCCAATTGGGCCACAACCCAATTACTTGCCACTATTAAATTATTTTCCCATAACATAAACTATATAAAATAATTCCAATACATATGAAGTTATATCAAATCCTAAAAATACATATGATATATCAAAATGACCACAAAAATAATATCTACCTAATAAAAATATAATTTTAATTATTTAAAATAAATATAAAATAAAATAATTATTAACACCATTGAATTTTAAATCAAATTTTATAAAATAAAACAAAAACCCTAAAAAATAAATAAAAATCGTTTTTATGTATCAAAATAACTTTACTATTTTATAAAAATACTAACTTAGAGTTTTACAAATAAAACATAAAGCAAATATTTAAAGACACTTAATTCTTTGATGAATTTTATAAAAATAAAGATAATACTTAAAAATAAATAAAATTCATTTTAAGGTCTGGAATAAATATATTACACTAGGAACATATTAAATATATTATTAGGAAAGTCTTTAATATTTTAAATAATAAATCCTTACCTAATACCTATTTTGTGAATTCTTTACAAACAATTCTTAAGTAAGAAATAATCACAATTCTTATAAAACCTTGAGCAATTAGTGTCTTAGTACTAATTACAAACCCATAACTTGAATTCATAATCAAACTTAAGTATAACTTTTAACTTTAAAATATTCTTTTAAAAATCTTATTAAGAATCCTTTTAAATAAACATTAGGTATCACCCTTTTATATAATATGGTGAATAATCATTATATCTTAACCACATTAACATAACTTTAAATTCTAACAAAGGGAAATAGTCTGCTGCCCAGGGGGATAGCTGCCCCCTGGTGGATGCCCGCCAGCTTGTGCGCTGAGATTCGTGCAAAACAACCATAAGCTAGATAGTTTAATTAAGCAGTCTGTAATAAAGCTGACAAGATACAAAGTATTGTAAACCGACACTGCATGCATAAAAAATGTCTCCTCAATATACGTGTACTTTGTGTTGCTACATGCGCACAAAATGACACATTAAATCTGACATGCTACAGGAGTGATTTAGTCTTGTGTGCGTAGTAATGGCAATACAAATCACGAGGGTTGTGATGGGGCTTCTGCGCGTGCATGCTGCATTTTTATTGGGAGCGTACTGCCGTGTTCACATACGTGAACGAGCTCCTCACAGTATATTGTTCTCGACTAGCTTGATGTATCCGGGGTGATAGGATTTCACATGCACTGAATCAAACATAAGGGCTAGGTGTGTATAGCCTTGGGGGGTGCAACATTCATGACCTAAGAGAGGACTAGCTGTCTTGGTATCGTATAACAGCTCAAGCCTGGACGCGAGATTTATCATGTGTCAATAGTTCATTATACGGATAGTACTTGCTAAAAGCACTAGTTTTGTGTTCCTGAGCACATCGTTTTGTTACATGCTTGTACTAGCTAGCATTGTTTACACTTGGGACACATGTAGATGACACAGGGTGACACGAAGAAAACAATGTAATGACAAAAACACAGGCTTTCATGCTGTGTACATGCGTAACGCCACCCGAGGCAGTGCATGCAAACTACTAACAAGGCACAACAGTCCAAGCAAACTCTAATCACCAATTAGTACCACATCTCCAGCAACACAACAAATGGCTACCAGATGCTTGTCCATATCTCGACATGAATCATACGGTGTAGGCTTGGGGGGCAGCTATCCCCCGTGGCAGGAAATCCACACTCTTCTAACAAATTACTAAGACCATCTAATTATGATTACATTAAATAAATACATATTCATTTCATAATAGCAAAACAAATTTAATCTAATCATTCACTTAAATTTAAAGTGAATAATTCCACACCTTAGTTATACCTATCATAAATCTAAAACTTGGGAATAATTAAAATATATTACATCTTAAGTTTACTTAACCTTTTAAAGTTAACTTTAGTCTCAAACCTTATAAACATCTGGTCTAATAAATCACTTATGTTTTTATAATTAACTTTGGTCCATTTAACTTAAGACATAAAGCATCTCAAGTCCAAACTAATAAATCAAACACCAAATGACATTGATCATGTTCTATTAACAATGATGATTGTTTAAACCTTAGAAATGAAATCTTTTCTTCAAATGTTATTCTTTTTGCCACTTCAAATAACAATCTTATAATAAGTCCTTCAACTCTTAACAACTTAATCCCAAGGACTTTTATCATAGTCACCACATGACAATCCACCATAATCACATCATCTTATACTTTACTTACATATTTTGGATTGTTAACACTTAGGTTCCTTATAAAGGTCATTACTTATAAAGTAAAATTTGAAGATAAACCAACTCTAAAAAGAATCACTTGAATTCACTTCACTCAAAGTATTGGGGATTCAATTTGGGAGTTTTACAAAAATGCATAGCATTACTTATGCATAACTGCATATTGCTTCTTTAAACATTAGTCCTTACCGGACCAATGATGCAGATTTCCGATCTTATGTCGTCTCAAAGACCGTGAGTGCATAATCTTGCAATCACAAAAGGCAAGTTCACACTTGCTCATGTCCTTTGATTATTTTCTGTAAAGTATTTTACAAATCCAGTGTTGTCATCACCTGCATTTGAAAAAGGACAGAAAACACTATTTTCATTATAATGTGATTATAGGTTATTTACCATGAGGTAATAACCTACTATAAGAGTTCCGGTGGTAAAGGAACATATTATCTAGGACTTAACAACCAATGTCGCCAGTGATTCTTGCGCCGTATATTACGCGTTGACCATGAGATTTGGAATGGGACGAAGAAGTCAGCTGTATCTTTTCCCTCTCGCATGGAGCTGGATGTGCGGGTCGTGGCTGTTATCACTCGTAGCGTGCATATTATTTATGGTAATTCGTAGAGGATATGCAGCATATGGGTGGGAGCCCTCAACGTCCCACGATAGTTCCGGCATCTGAACGGTCTGTACTGCCATTGCCGTAATTCAATAGGTGGGCTGGCGTACACCAAGGAGACATGCGAGGTCACGGAGAAGGCAGTGATTGGCTTGGGTCTTAGTCTGGGCCTCACACCAAGGAAGTGTGAACGGGTTCGCGGACCGGATGTGCAACAAAGCTAAGATCTCTCATGGGTAAAGTGACGCACCTCTGCAGAGTGTAAGAACTATAACTTGTTACTCCCTGTTCCGGGAAGGAGCTGCAAACGCGGCGGGAAAGGAACCCCATGAAGGTTCTGGTAAACCCGTGAAGGATGACGGACATAGCTTTTCAGAATAAAAGCAACCTTTGAAGAAATGTTTATGAAAACTTGCATTGCCTACGACCCATGGTCTGTGGCTGTAGTTATAGTGCATCAAACACTCCTTTTCTAGTGGACTTGCTGAGTATGCTCGTACTCAAAGTATCTTCTTAACCCTTGCTAGGTTCTAAAGCCAGTACAGAGGATGACTACATCAAGCCATGCTCCAGGAATCATCATCAAAAGCTAAAGCTCTTCAATGAAGTCAAGAAAGTCAACATATACATCAGCTCAAGTGAATACGAAGTTGCTGATTAGATAAGAATAGAATCTCTAGCCATAGAACCTATTTCTGTAGTGTATTGCAATAGCAGCAATGCCAGACCATTAGTTAAGATATTAGACTTAATAGTATTATAATTTTGGAGTTGTTTATTTCTGATTCTTCTTTGTAAGAAGTTTCTTTCTCTCTCTTTAACCTAGAGTGTTCTCTGGATCTTGTGTAAAGAGTTGAGTTGTAACCTATAGTCATGTATTGGACCTGCTATGTTTCTGTTGTACCACTCTGAGGGATGTAATACTAGTGAACGGTGTTTCATTGGTGTTATATCAACGACTATAGTGTACTACATCATGCAGTGGTATGCTGGGTCGCCGCAGTTGGTATCTGAGCATTTGCTTTGACCTTAGGATTTAAAACCTTTTAGGAAGATCTATAGGTTGGATAGTGACTATAGTAGCCATCCCATCTAAACCAAATATTGATATGACTTATGATGAGTATCCACTTAAGGATAACCTTGTCACACCTGAGTCAGATTCTTAAGTCATTATTTCGTAGTAGTAATTATTTTATCTTTTCTCAAGTATAGTGCTCTTTAGTGTCTTCCGAGGGAGACATAAACCACCAAGATACTGTAGGAAAGTGTAAGACATTAATTGAAGTAGTCTTAATGGGGTAGCCCAACCTTAGAATTCGTGTAAGATAATGGAATCTTAGTGTTAGTTGGTAACCAAAGACAAAATGATGAATATCATTAGGATAAACGTTGATGTAATAAGTAGCGATCATGTGGGATTCACTTGAGAATTCTACGTGATAGAGTGAAATTAGGTCAAGACTTAATGATAGTACAGTAAGAAATAAAGTCATCATGATGTGATTAGCTCTTAAATCATGATGTATAGGTAAAACATAACAAGATCATGGTGAGATTAGCTCCGAAACCATGACATTGGTGTAAATATGACAAGTAATTAGTAAATTATCTTGGAGTAGAAGGATGAAAATACCATGGTAGAGCTATGATAGAAGTCATAGGTGCTAAAAATTTCTAATAATCTTTGGTTTAAGTTATCAAATAAAGTCTGATGAGTCATTTGGAGTGATCATGTGAGGTTAGTTTACTGATAAAGAAAGGTTGGATATAATTAATCATTCCAAAGGTGAAACCAAAGGTTAGTCAAAACCAAATTGAGACCACTTTGCTTAACATTATCCTGTTGCACTTGAGCTATTTGGGTAAATATTGAGATAAAGAATAGTTGACTTTATGTGCTAAGTATCACAATATAAACCTATATGAGGAGGTGTCATATGCTACACAACTAAGTCTGAATTCTAGAGATATAATACTCAACTACTATATTCTGGGATTAGAATATTGTGTGTTATATGTACCACATTTGGATTTATTTGTTTTTCTTGGATCTTCTTGATTGACTAGATCTGTACATGAAGTTTGACTTGGTGTGCAAATGCATGTTGCAACATAGAGTCACTACTTGATGTTATAGACCTAGATAGAGTAAGGGAATTCGTGTAAGGGAGTGACGAATTTCAAAGACCAAAATGAAGACTTACATGAAGAATGAAGCTAAGAGTAAGGATTATCAACTCAATTTGGAGGATGGATCAAGCTTAGGTCATTATTAGTCAACAACAAGAAGTGATGAACTTAAAGTTCAATCAAAATAGGTAATTTTGCTAAGAAGTCAATGGAGTAATTATACAAGTTCATGGAAGTATCATGAATAGATACAAAGAAGTAGCTTTGGAATCAAAATGGTATTCAAGCTCTGACAATTTAGAGAGAATGCCAGAGGTATGTCAGAAACCATAGGGTAATTCATACAACCTAGGATGATCCGCAGTTGGTATCTTGCCCGTAGCCGGTGTTGGTTGACATAGTTAACCAGATCATCTTAAAAGTTGCATAAAGAGCATAAAATTTGGCCTAACCTAAGTAGGATCTAAAGGAGTATAAACATTAAAGCGATCGTCTTTAGAGGCGCTTCGTGAAGCCTGACCTATCAAAGCGAAAATGTCCAAATTGCAAGTAAGACCAATAATGCTGAAAGATTCACTTCGGAGATCCACAAATGTGTGGACGCACCGTACAATCTTTCACCAGACCCTAACTTGGTAAAGCATAAGATAGATAGAGAAAAATATTCTCTTTATGAAGCCATCAAATACTAAATAGACATGTTGAAGAATATTAGTAAACCCTAAGGGGGAGAGTAAACATTATGAATGAAAGTTGAAGAAGTACCATAGGTAATAATGAAAGAATATCTAAAGCTTAGTAAGGTAAAAGCTTGAAGGGGATAAAAGATTAATTCAAACAGACTAATTATAAAAGAAACAATTCTTAAGTGATCCTTAAGAGGTAATAAAACACATCCAATTGGGCATGGGTAGAGAATAGGAAATTACGATGGGTATGGATAAAATGAGTTCAAATCCAACCTTCGGAAGGACCACCAGTATAAATTTTGAAATGGCAAACCAAAAATTTAGTCTTTTTGCTACAATTATTGCCTAATAGAATCTAAAACCCTATTTTAGTGAGACTTCCTAGACCTTACATAATATAGTAAAGAAGCTCGATAATCAAGTAAAGGAATTGGATTAGAATACCTAACCAGGGAAATGAACTAAAATAAGAGACTCCAATTTAAGGATTTTATAATCAAGACTTATCCTTAAGTGATAATAGCAAAAGGAACTTTGGAGGGTTGGAGACAGCAAGTTTGAGAATTTTCAAGTATGATAAGAATTCAAGAAAAAGATTTGGATATGGGATATTACAATTATTCCCATTTAAGGTTACCATGAAGTGGAGAAATACAGTACCCAATACAAGTCAATTCCTTACTCCGAAACGTGAGAGTTTACGAACTTTGAGGACGAAGTTTATTTTAAGGGGGGGAGTCTATAACACCCCAGGATTAGCACCTAGAATTATAGAGGACACAGGTTTGTGCATTGCATTCATGCATAAGAAAATCCGGAGAATTTTCGCGCAAAACAAAAAAGAACTATAGAGGGATCGAGGTCTCTCTTGTTCTAAAGGAAACAATAGAGCAAGTGCGACGGATTTTGACATGACCTCTACTGAATGTTCATATTTGAGGGAAAACAATTTAAGTTGAATATTCAAATACTTTATTTGAATTCAAAAGTAAATTGAAAAGAATTAACAATAGAATTGAAATGGTAAATTCTTGAATAAACAAATAGATATCATCATATTCACCATACATTTGAATTATACAATAATTTGGAATTATTATTTCAAAAACAATAAATATTACATAATATTTAATAATACAAGTGTATAAGAGGTACAAAAATTAGTAACTAGTACAATTTATAACAGAAATAAAATAAAACATTTACTTTGTTACAATTAGAATAATCCAAAGTTTACAAAATGGATAAAGAAAACTACAAGTACTAAGAATAAAAAGAATTTCTTTATTACAATTATATTAAAAATTACAATACTTTCCCCCTCACCAAAATAAATAAATAAATAAATAAAAGGGTAAATTACAAAAGAATAAAGTAAAACCCTAAAACTATTTCTAAACTCAAATTCCTATTCATCTCTGGTATCTTATTTTCTTCATATTCCTTTGTCCCTGCAAAACAACACAAAAGACAACAAAACAAAAGAAAAAGAAAGAAAATAAAGAGAATGGTTTAGGTGAATGCTACTCTCAGTCTGGCAATGTAATGCATTGCTAAACACATCATTGAGTATTTCTTTAAAAAGGGGCCAAAGAGTAGTATCTGTTCTTATTCTGGAATATTGCCTCAGTACAACCTCATAGGCAGGGGAAAGTTTCACCAAAATAAGCAAAAGGAAAATGTTCACAATGGATAAGAGCAAACCAGCTGAACTGATCCTCACTGAACAAATATCTCAGTACAATGGAACTTGAACGAGAGGGACCCACATGAAAGCAGCTTAGTCATTGCATGCTTGTGTGCTGTCAACACAAGACCAGCACAAGGGAAGATCAGAACACAGCCGTAGCAGCAGAGTACCACATTGTTGGTCACTTACCACACATATCTTTTCACCACACAAACACCAACATCTTCATAGCTCAAACCACAAGAACACCATTTGTCCTTGCTTGATCATCACTGATCTGTTTCACACATACTAACCAACCAACCTTTCTAGTCATGATGACTTGAAGAGAGACAAGTCAGGAACAATAAGAATATCAGATCACCCCAAGCTATGGTTGCTTAAAGAAGCCATCCAATAGCTAGGACAAGGAGGAGTAGGTAAGGAGGGCAGTAAGGAAGATTAAGATCAGCAGCAGCCAAGGTGAGTCAGAGCTAGGAGGTGAAGGCTACAAGAACAAGTACATCAAGTAATCTGAAGCAACACCAAAGATACCACAAGATGATCATCAGCCCCATTACAAGCCTATTTGTCCACTCACCAACAGCAGGTAATAATCATATGTAATACACATTATACCATGTTGCATGTATTCCCAAATCATGCATACAGATCTGGGAATACTTAAGAAATAATACACACCCACTTGGTCCATCTACCCTTCAACTAGATTTTCATCTAGGAGGATTGGATGGCAAGATTCTCTCAGACTAGCATGCAAGTGGAATGTCTAGATCATCACTGAGTCAAAAGAGGAGGCAACAATAAAATCTGTTCTTCGAAATCCAATAATTTGCCTCAGCCTTTGCATCCTAGGCAGGGCTAAGGAATGAAGGAAAACATTTATATTAACCTATGCTTCAGACCAGCATCACAAGCATTCAGGTTTACAAGATTTTGCTTAGCTGTATAAGCAGCAGATCATCCTATCTTAGAATATATTGTGCACATTCTTGTATAGAAGCACCACAAAAATAATCAGAGCAAGAGGAGCCATTTGAACAGTGTATCCATCAGCACATCGTCATTGTTGTGACCTACTACTGTGTACACTCCAAAGAGGCATCACAGTAGCAGGTTTCCAACAAATAAAGCCACCCAAAATTAGCTAGCAGAATATTCAGGTTTTCAAGCCATTCAAAGATATTAAATCATTTTCCTACCAAATTTTCATAGGAATCATTTTCTGTTTGAAAACACATCATTTATCAATCACATGATTTAGTAAATCAAGTCAATGGATCAAGGATTATCCAACCGATATGTACACAGTAGTACCAATGATTGGGGTTTTATCACTGAATCCTTCAACTACAACAGTGAACAAGTAGTTCAGGAAAGAACCTTGTATCAAATCAATTTAAGAAAATTATCTACATCACCAAACATCATTTAAATATAACAGGAGCAGATCAGATACAAGAAGATATTGCATGTAGATAAAAGGATTAATTGCTCATACAAAATATCTAATGGACATGAGATCATCAGAGAACCACACACAAGTAATACAACCAACAATCAACAAGTATCAACTGGTCCAAATAACTCCATTTGTTCATCCATGAACACTAAAGAAAACATGTTTCCAGAAAATAAATCATAAGAACTTAAGGAGTTGATCATGTAAATGATCATTAGGAAACTGTCTAACATAATATAAAGTACTAGAACATATATAATCTATCACTTGTTCATTTGTGTGTTTCACATACACCTTTCTTGAGAATTTCTTAGGTAGTAAATATATACATATAGGTTAGTGGTACCAAATTAAGATGTAGCAAAACAAGTTATTCTTTTTTAAACTATAAAAAAGAAATATATCTGACCATGCCATTAACACAAGGAATATTCAACTAACCATATGTTCATGCTTATGAACTATTAACCCTTATAATTACATGCATAAACATCAATCAACAAGAATCCCATCAGCATCACCTACACATTAGGGACCATGTCCAATAAACCATGATCTAGAATCAAGTCCTATTTCATCAAAGAACTACTAGGGCCATATTAACTAATCCTAAATCAATTGTATGATATATCAACACAGATCCTTGAGCAAATCACTAAGCATATTTGATCACCAAAAATAAGAAGGGGAACTTAACTTGTGTAGAACATCAAGAGAAAGAGAGAGGAGTTTGAAAGGTTGAGGGGTACCTACCTGGGACGAGTCTAAGCTCGCCGGCAGGGAAGCAGAGAGGTCGGCAGCGAGGGTTATGGCACGGCGGCACGGTGGGCACTGGAGCGCCTGCACCGCGCCGAGCCGTCTCACCAGCGGTAGTGGCACACGGATAAAATAACGGCCCCGCAACAACACCGCCAGAATCGACCATCGCAGTTGAAAGGATCGTATGGGCACCTAGAGGGGGGGGGGGTGAATAGGTGCTACTTCAAATTTTCTTCTTTTTCAAATTAAGGTTTGACAATAAGGTAAATTATCTAGATAATGCAACTATGGTGAATTTACCTATATGACAATTATGCAAGGGCTACCACAACACAAAGTAGTAACAAGTAAGTAAGGTGCGGTAAAAGGATAGAAGTAACCGAAAAGTGGACGTGGAGACACAAGGATTTGTTTCCCGTAGTTCCTTCCTTTTGAGGGGAAGTACGTCTACGTTTGGAGAGGGGGTGGTTTCAAACCACCAACGCCACGAAAGGCCTCCCTTGTTCTCCGATGAATCTCACCCCAACGGGATCGATTCACCTTCCACTATATCGACAATCTTCAAGGTGGAAGCCGGCACCGTTACAAGTTTGGGGCACACATCCACAACTTAATCGGAGGCTCCCAAATACAAGCAATCTGTCAAAGCAATCAAAGACAAGCTTGTAAGAACCAAAACAAGAACTATGGTTTCCAAGAAAACCCTAGAGCAAAGGGGCCCTCAATGAAATGAGGGGGAAATGAAAATATCTTTTGGTGAAGTAGTAGATTGGGGCCTCCTCCTTCGATTCCCCAAAGATCAAGGACTTTGGGTGGTGGGATGAGGAGATCTTGAAGATTTGGGTGGGTCCAATGGACTCCAATGGTGTTCTTTGACTTTAATGCACTGAGCAACTTGTCCCAAGGTAGGTGGAGGGGTATTTATACCCCTCCACAAAATCTGACCGTTGGAGCATTTATTGCAGCGGTAGTACCGGAAGTTCAAGCGGTACTACCGGAGAACTCCGGTACTACCGGACCACCCCTTTTTCAAACTTCATCAAATCCTGCCCACAGCGGTACTACTATTGCTGCTACCGGACAACGGTAGTACCGCCAGTGGCAACCGGTACTACCAGACATAGATAAATCAGCAGCTTTCAGACGAAAAACTCTCTATCACGCCAGGTAGTAAAATGCGGTACTACCGCATTTTGCTACCTGCGCAGACAGAAGCTTTTTGCAACGTACAAAAAGTCTCTTTAGTACCAGGCCTGGTACAAAAACCGGTACTACCGCATTTTAGTACTGGAGCAGGCAGAAGCTTTTGACAAGCTGTAAAAAAGCTTCTGTCGCGCTAGGTACTAAAATGCGGTACTACCGCTTTTTAGTACCAGGCGCCGCAGAGACCTTTTGACAGTTAGTCATAGGCTTCTGTCTGGTCCGGTAGCAAAAAGCGGTACTACCGCTTTTTGGTACCGCGCCAGGCAGACAGTTTTTGAATGTTTGCAAATCTTTTTAATGTACCTGCGACACACTTAGCAAATCATTAGTCCGACATGTGTGTTGTTATCAAACACCAAAATCACTAGGGATAGCAAATACTCTTTCAATCTCCCCCTTTTTGGTGTTTGATGACAACACACATTTTGCAGGGAAATCTAGTAGTGACAAGATGTAGATGGGGCTCCCCCTAGATATGTAGAAACAGGCCCCATACACTCTAACAAGCTACCTGAGAGTAGAAGTCGCACATAGAGCACATACCTTTGCTAAATAACATGTGGTGACCAATATTGATTAGAAATGGGGAAGGTCGTCACATAGGATGGATCCAAATAAGAATAGCCACATTACACACAAGATGGATCCATACGATAACCACATAGTCTTACCATACATAGCACAAATAGTTAGTTCACACATAGCAAGTCACACATAATAAGAGGCAAACAAATAAAGTTCACAAGCAAATAAAAACAATGCCAAGAACGAGCTTGTGACTTTTCCCTCGCAAATCCCGCATACCTAATGTGCAACTTCTCCCCCTTTGGCATCAAGACGCCAAAAAGGGACAAGAGAAACACTAACGCCTCGGAGATCACTCGTCATCATCATCAACCCAGTCTTCCCATGCATCATCATGAGGTGGCGGGGCACGGAAGGAGGAGGTGGCATCATCTTCCCAGTTGCTGTGCTTGGAGATCCATTGGTCTTCTGGGGTAATGTTGTTCTCGGAGCCCTTGGAAATAGTCAAGCCTTGAGCCTCCATCATTTCCTTCTGACGAGCACAGGACTTCTTGGCATAGACATGGGACTCGTACATGCGTTTCTGATTGTCCACTTGGAAGCAGAATATCTTCTTGAGTTTGGCCTCAAACCTCTTAGCCCAAGATAGCTGTGCGGACTGGCGACGTGAGACCACAAATGCAGCAGCCTGCTGCGCATCAGCTGCATCACCTGACTCCTCAACCGGGTTCCCATCCTCATCAACAATCTGACCATCCGCATTGCGTGGTTTGAGATGGGTCTTGATCAACAGATTCTTGTGGCGGTGAGTGGCAATACGAAGAGAAGGCAAGTCACGGGCAATCATAGGGCACTTTCTAATGATGAGAGCCATGATGTATGGAGCAAAAGGAGGCACCCTCCTCTGAAAAGTGGCGCAGACCATTTCATTCCAAATAACATCCATCACATCCATAGGTAGGCCAGAGTCACGGTGGTGATAGATGGCCATCATAATATCAACCATGAAAGCATGTATCTCATCAACATTCCCAGCACGAGGGGCGACAGTCTCATGAAAGATGCGGTGCAAGATGTCATAAGTAGGGAGGAGCCCTTTGATCTTTCCAGGGATTCCGCGCCCCCTGATGTACAACGGGGCAAGCACATATTTCTTCATGGGATGATCATTGGCGTGGCACCGAAAGCCAACGGTAATGTCCTTGCCACGGTCTTCGTACCCGAGAATAGCCCCAAACTCAGCCAACGTTGCTTGCTTGCCAACACCCTCGGTCATCCAAGTGAGAGTCCGAGTATCATTCTTGGCAAAGTGAACGGTTGCATAGAACTAAGCAATGAGCATTGGATCATAGTTGCACCGGAACTCCATAATGGGAAGCAAGCCAATGTTGGTGCAAATGTCAAGAGCCTCACCAAAGCAGTTCAGATTCTTCCTCACATGATTCATCTCGATCCATTTTTGAGGAACCACAATTTTGTCATCTTTCATGAGAATATCATGGAACACCCGCTCCTGAAAGTCTGTATAGAAGACGCTGTTTTCTCGAGCATGAGAGCGAGCTGCCCCATATGGACTGACCACCTGCAGAGCATGAAATTCTGTCTCAGATAGATCAGACAACAGCTTTGGCCCAGATGGCCCGGAACTTTGACTCTTGCGAGGACCAGAGGGAGTAGGAGGTGGAGGAGCTTTACCACGACCAGCACTTTGCTTGACCCCCCACCCCTACGACCACGAGTTGTTGGCAGTTTCAGACGGGCACTAGGTTGAGGCATGACCTCCTCTTCTGACTCAGTCTCATATTCTGACTCATAGTCCTCGATCTCATAGTGAGCTTTGGAGCGCTTGCGCGATCCCCGGGACCCCCTGCACCTGTGAAAGAACAAGGGAGATAGCATAGGGGTAAGGGCACAAGAACCTGAGGCAAACAGAGGATGGAGTTTAGTGTTTAAAAAAAATTGCTGCCAAGATCGGGCGGTAGTACAGGACACTGCACTAAGTAGTACTGTAAGCGGTAGTACCGGAAAAAGATTCCCGGTACTACCGGCCCGCGACTATAGTGCAGATCTGGACTAGAGATCCAAGTATGGGAAATAAATTTGTTGTAAAACACGATTTCCATCAGACCAAGTGATAGATCTGGTAAATAGCACACGATACAACCTCAAGAATGCGAGTTTTAACCAAGAATCAAATTTACCCTAGATTTAATGGAGAAAACAAGTTAGAAGATGAGGAGGGCGATAGTACCGGTGTCCATGACGGTGGGGAAGAGAGAGGAGCCCATAGGGAGGCCGGATCCGATGTGAATCCGGGAGAAGGAGGGAAGGGCGGGGCTCCTCCGGCGACCTCTTGCTCTAGTGGTGGCGCTGGTGAGGAGTGGAGACGAGGGATGAATGAGGCACTGAGGGGTGCCTCTCCCCCGTCTTCAGTCTTAATCGACGCGCACAAGCGGTAGTACCGGGTTCATGGGCGGTAGTACCGGAGGTACCGACCGGTAGTACCACACCTGGGAAGTTTTCAGGCAGGAACCTGGAAACAAAACCAGAGGCGGTAGTACCGCTGGTAACGTCCGGTAGTACCGTTGGGCGGTAGTACCGCATATGAGATCCGGTAGTACCGTAACCATCATGACTGAGAGCCAAGATACATAAAATGGAAGGTTCTTGTGCAGAGAAGATGGGTTTTGTTGGGGGATAAGAATGGCATGGGTTTAGAGAGTCACGCTGATATGGGTCAATGCACTCAAAAATTACAAAAAGAACGTATGAAGAGCCAAATGTGAGTGCACGACCAAAGAAACAAAATCAACTAGAGGATGACCAACATGAGTAAGAACCAATTCAAAAAGTGACAAACACGAGTAAGCACATCAACCTCTCGATTGAGAGGGGGCGGTGGCTTAGGCCACCATATTTGAGTATACTCGGCTTGGCACCACGAAGATATATCTTGGGTCCATTACCGAAACTCATCATTGAGCTCACATATCACAAAATGATATTAAGAGGAATGATTTTGTTTACTTTGCGCATAATGGGGGGAGGGATAGTCCAATCAATTAGGACCGCACTCCCCCTATGTCCATGCCTACACCTAAACCAAATATGGGTTGATTATTAGGTGAGAGTGCAAGATAATCAAGTCAAACTCCTTGAATCTACGATATTTAGTTCATTCCTCAAGTAGCAAAACCTTGCTTCATCAAGTGGCTTCGTGAAGATATCGACAAGTTGATCTTTGGTTGATACATAGGATAGATCAATATCACCTCTAGCAACATGATCTCTAATGAAGTGATGTCGAATCTCAATATGCTTTGTCCTTGTGTGATCCACCGGGTTGTATGCAATCTTGATGGCACTTTCATTGTCACATAGAAGAGGCACTTTGTCACAATGGACACCATATTCCTTTAAAGTTTGCCTCATCCATAGAAATTGGGTGCAAGCACTAGCAGCAGCAACATACTCGGCTTCGGCGGTAGAGAGAGATATACAATTTTGCTTCTTAGAAGACCAACATACCAAGGACCTACCAAGGAATTGGCAAGCCCCGGATGTTGATTTTCTATCATCCTTGTCTCCCGCCCAATCCGAATCCATGTATCCACAAAGAGCGAATGTTTAGCCTTGAGGGTACCAAAGACCATAAAATGGGGTATGAACTAAATATCGAAAGATTCTCTTGACCTCCATTAAATGGCTTTCCTTAGGAGCCGCTTGATATCTTGCACACACACCTACACTCAACACAATATCAGGTCTAGATGCACAAAGGTAAAGCAAAGAACCAATCATAGACCGGTATACCTTTTGATCCACATCTTTACCATTTGGATTTTGTTCTAGACGAGTCTTTGTTGCCATGGGAGTTGGAGCTCCATTCAAATCTTGCATTTTGAATCTCTTGAGCATATCTTGAGTATACTTGGCTTGATTGAAGAATGTTCCTCCTCTAACTTGCTTGATCTCAAAGCCAAGAAATACTTTCAACTCCCCCATCAAGGATATCCGGAACCTACTAGTCATAAGCTTTGAGAATTCATCATTAAAAGCTTTGTTAGATGAGCCAAATATAATATCATCAACATATATTTGACATACAAAAAGCTCCCCAATGACCCTCTTAGTAAAAAGAGTGGGATCGATTTTCCCAACCTCAAAGCCACGGTCAAACAATAACTCTCTAAGGTGCTCATACCACGTGTGTGGGGCTTGCTTGAGCCCATAGAGCGCCTTATCAAGTTTGTAGACATGGTTTGGGAAGTTGGGGTCCTCAAATCCCGGGGGTTGCTTAACATATACCAATTCATTTAAAGGACCATAAAGGAATGCACTTTCTACATCCATTTGTTGCAACTTAAAGTTATGATGTGCCGCATAAGCAAGAAGGATACAGATGGACTCAAGGAGAGCCACAGGTGCATAAGTCTCTCCATAATCAATGCCTTCAATTTGGGAATAACCTTGTGCAACCAATCTAGCCTTGTTCCTTACAATAATCCCATGCTCATCTTGCTTGTTCTTGAATATCCACTTTGTTCCAATAACATTGCGGCAATCCTTTGGTTTCTCAACTAACTTCCACACTTTGTTTCTCTCAAAGTTGTTGAGCTCTTTGTGCATAGCTTCTAACCAATCCGAATCTTCAAGAGCTTCCCACACTTTCTTTGGTTCAATCATGGAGATGTGTGCTTGGTGTTCACTGAACCTCTTCAATTGTGCTCTTGTGGAAATTCCTTTCCTTAGATCTCCAACAACATTTTGGAGGGCGTGGTCTCTTATTTCCAACATTCTTTCCTTTCTAGCTTCGCGACGAGCGTGGATCTCTTCATTATTTCTTGGGGGACCCTCTTCATCATTTTGATCCTCGTCTTGACCATCAACTTGACCTTGATCATCATTGGAGTCATCCTCTATATTGGGAGGCAAGGATTGACCTTGGTCTTGATCAAGTGCTCTTCTAGCATCAATTTGAGCACGTCCCAAAACATCTTGGATGGATCTTCCTTGACAAATTGACTTGGCACCACTTGACACCCCATCGAATGGACCAAGCTCCCTTTGACTAGAGTTCACACATTGATCACTATGTTGAGGGTCCACATCTTGTCTTTGGCTTGAGTCAATGTCCTCTTCGGTAGATGGAGCATGTTGAGGTTGTGAAGATGAGGGCTCCACTCGAGTGGAGCATAGTTATTCTCGATCCTCCATAAGGGGTTCCTCAACGGGGCGGATATAACCCACACCCATTCTTCCTATGGCATCCTGAGGCATTTCATCATCTGCATCACAAGCATCAACACGCCCCCCTTCGGGACCATCATATTCTTCGAAGGTCACACTACAAGATTCTATGACGGCTCCAGAGAGCTTGTCATAAATTCTATAAGTGTGAGATTCGAGACCATAGCCAACAAAAATACCCTCTAATGCTTTAGACTCGAATTTAGACAAACGAACACCTTTGATGAATAGAAACACTTACAACCGAACACCCGGAAATAAGATATGTTGGGCTTGTTACCGGTAAGTATCTCATATGGAGTCTTGTTGATTTTCTTGCGGAGGTAGAGCCGGTTTGAAGCATGGCAAGCGGTGGAGACGGCTTCGGCCCAGAAGTTGTATGGAGATTTAAACTCTGCCAACATGGTCCTAGCCATCTCAATAAGAGTCCGGTTCTTCCTTTCGGCCACACCATTTTGTTGAGGGGTGTATGCAGCGGAATATTGATGTTTAATCCCCTCATCACTAAGAAAATCATTCAAGGTGTAGTTCTTGAACTCGGTGTCGTTGTCACTTCTTATAATCAACACGGGAACATTGTGTTGCCGTTGAACCAAGTTGATGAAGTCGATAAAAGTCCTTTGAGTTTCACTCTTCAACTTGAAGAAATAAACCCAAGAGTATCTTGAAAAGTCGTCAACAATCACCAAACAATATTTCTTCCCTCCAAGACTTGCATGAGATGGAGGACCAAATAGGTCCACATGGAGGAGTTCCAAGATCTTGTTAGACTTGATTTGGTTCGTGGGCTTGTGAGGAGCGTCATGCATCTTCCCTAGAACACATGCCCTGCAAACACGATCCTTGGCAAAGGAAACATTTTATTTTAGTCCAACAATATGGCCCTCTTTATGGAGACTTTGCAAAGTTCTCATATTGACATGGGCTAGTCGGCGGTGCCATAGCCAACCCACATCGGCCTTTCCGTATAAGCACATCGGACCTGCAGTGGCTTGCCCCGAAAAGTCCACCACATACAAGTCATTTTCGACGTACCCAACGAAAGCGACCTTGAGATACTTGCTCCACATGAGGACCACAATATCATCATCAATAAAGATGGCAAAGCCCATCTTTCCAAGAGCACGGACAAAAAGTAAATTGTATCCAAGGGTTTCAACAATCATGACGTTCATGAGTGTAATGTCGTGAGCCACCACTACCTTGCCGAAACCCATTACCTTAGACTTTGACTTGTCTGCATATGTGACGGTGATTTGATCTTCATTTGACACTAAGTCCTTGACAATAGACGAGCTTCCGGTCATATGACTTGTGCAACCACTATCGATCACCCATTTTGACCCTCCGGAAGCATAAGTCTACAAAAGATCAAGCTAGTTTTTAGGTACCCATTTTTCAATGGGTCCTCTTTTGTTAGCAACAAGGGTCTTGGGAACCCAAATAGACAAAGCAATATAACCATCATAAGGGCCAACATATTGTGCATACACATCACCATAATAATCACGCATTAGAACATAGTGAGGGTTAGCACTTCCCGCAAAATCATCATGAGACATAGTTTTACCATTTGTGGTCTTACTCTCCACAATGGTCTTGTTGGTCTCTTGTGCGGGCTTGTCCTTCTTCTTCTTGTTGTTCTTCTTCTTTGTTTTGGAGACAAAACCAATGCCCCCTTTATCACCACTACGCCTTTGCTTGCTCAAAAGATCATCAATGTGGCCTTAGCAAGCTCCCCCTTCAACCTAGCATTCTCTTCAAGAATAGTTGTGCTACTAGATGGAATGAAGTTACTAGGTGAAGGAATATTGTCCAATTGAGTTTGAAGCATTTCATGGGACTTTGTGAGAGACAAGAGTTCACTCTCTTTAGCATCCCATTTGTCTAACAATTGTAATGCTACTTGGTCTAGTAATATAATGGCTACTTCATATATATAATTGTTGCATCATCATTATTTCATGCTCATGTCATCATGCCACCTTGCATTTGAGCATCATATAAAACCCTTTTGTGTGTTGGTTCTTCTCTCATATGCATTGCAAAATTGTATTTGCCTCTTGATATTGTATTTGGTTCTTGATATATTGTTTAAATGCCCAAGTTGGGTTGGGGGCATATCTTTTATTGACTCCACCACCTTTTCTTTTCACCACTTTATAATTCCACCGTCCCATGATCCATGAGCTTGTATTTTATTTTATCTAGCTCATGGGAGATAGGATGGATCCAAATCTTCAAATCCTTTTTGCTTGGCCTTTACTCCACATTTTGGGGATGCATGAGAATGAGGCCATGTTTATTACTTTGTTTTCACAAGGTTGGCACATGGCATTAAATGCTTGCATGGGCCATGCAAGAACAAGCCTTTTGGATGTTTTTGAAAATCCTTTGAGAGGATCATCCTCTCACCCCTCTCTCTCCTTCTTTTGCTTGATCTTGTTTGATCTTTGTTTGATCTTGCTTGGTCTTGTCAAATGACACCAACCTCACCCCTACCACTTTTTTCCCCCTCCTCTCTTTCGGCTAGATCTTGTTTGAGCTTGGCTTGAGCTTGTTTGGTTTTGTCAAAGAGCACACACCACCACCCCTCTCTCTCTTTCTCTCCTCTCTCTTTTCTTTCTCTCTAACCCCACACCCCACCTAGCCTCCCTCCCTCCCTTTGCCGAAGCATCTACCCAACCCTAGCTACCCTAGCCAAGCTGCCCGACCCTAGCAAACCCTACCCGAGCCTCTCTCCCTCTCCTCCCTCTCCCTGCCATGAGGGCCCTCCAGCCCAGGCCACCCTCCCCCTCGTCCTGGTCCACCTGCAGACCCTCCCCCTGCCTACCCTACCCTGGCCCCATGCCGTGCACGTGAAGGAGGGAAGGATAAAGGTGGCCGAAGCCACCTTCCCCTCCACCACGCCATCTGCTTCCCCCCGTTCTTATCCACCCCCACGACCTACCCTGCATCCCCAGATCCGTCCCAGGCCACTCCCCTCTCCCCTCTCTTCTCCACCGGCCACCCATCCACCTCGCCGGCCACCGTCGGCTCCCGCTCACCTACCCGATACAAGCCGGCGGCGTGGTTGTTGGGCGTCGAGGAAGAACGAGCCGAGCGCCAGCGATGCCCCTGTACCCGCAGACGAGGAGGAGAAGCCCCATGCCGCTGCACACCATCGCCGCCCGACAAAAAATCCTAAATCCTCTGGACGTCTGCCTCGCCGTCGATCGGCTGCCTCCCAGCCCAAACCACCTCCACCGACGCCCTCACGGTGAGCCCTTCTACCTCCTGGACATGGTCTGCCTCATTGACGCTTAGCGCTGCCGTTCGTTTGCCGAAAGGCGATCTGCGTCGGTGTCGCTGGTTCTGCTCGCTCCAGCGTCGCGCAAACCCTAACTAGCGGCCTCGCAACAACCTCCCTACCACCGCAGCGGCCGCCTCTGCACGCCAGACCGCGTTCAATCCCCACCCCGCCTGTCGGCCGTCCACGACGCGGAAGAAAGCGATTACGCGATGGCACGTTGTACTTAACCCCCTGCCCCTTTTTGCCGCTCAACCCGCGATCCCCCTGACCCCACTGTCTGTGTCTCTGGCATTTTTTGTAAAAAGGCTCCTCTGTTTTGCGTTTCTCAACCCGCGCTCCCTCACCAAGCCGCGTGGCCGACCCTCCCCTTCCGCTGTCACGTGGGCCCCCGTGGCCGCTGTCCCCACTCGTCTGTCTCAGTGGCTAGCTCCGGCCGCGGTGGGAAACGTTTTAACACGCCAGTTTGTCCAGTCAGCATCTGGCCCACCCGTCAGCGGCTGGGTCTAGATCTGCCTGAGTATAAAAAGTTTCTGTTTATATCTGTTTTAATTTAAACCTTTTTCAAATTAATTCAAATTCAAATATAAATCTGTTTTCAAATAACTTTTAAATTATAAATCCAAATAATACCAATGATATATGTTTTGGAATCAGAAAGATGTGAGGATTTCAAATATGCCATTCAAAATATTATTTGAACTCTTTAAATTTCAAGTTGAATAAAATTACAATAAAATGCCCTCGGCCTTAATTAATTAATAACTTTAGTTCTATAACTCCAAATTAAACAAATGATATGTCTAAAATGATTAGCTCGACGAGACCTTTCTGTTTATGCTACCCATGACTTAAATTGCAGCATGCATCACATAAATATAAAGTATACAGCAACTAATATGGGAATAAATTGTGGCCAAAACTCAATAAAATGACTTATTCTTGTATTCCACACCTCACCATGCCATGCTACCTTATTGCCATGCAAATTGTGCATCATTCATCATGGCATGATTGTTTGTTTGTCGCATTTTATTCATATGCTTGTGCACTTTATTTATGTTGGCCCTTGTTTGTTTGGTTCTTCTTCGAATAGACACTGAGCAGGGGATATATCAAGAGAACCATGAGCACTACCCAGATCCTTCTCTCGCTTCAACTGAGCTACCAGGCAAGCACTACCACATGCTTGCATACATATAGTACCTATTGCCTCTATCTTATTCTTGCATCATTGAGTCGCGATTGCATTAAACTGAATCCCAAGTATTGCATAGCCTTTACTTTTAAACCCCACCGAAGCTTGTTCCTCCATCCCATGAGCCATTACTACAGGAGTTGTTTGAGCCATGCGAGTCGAGAAAGACATGTGTAGGGTATGTGAGTGTCTGATGGATAACGAGGTACCTAAACAACTTAACCTGAGTAGTAATGGGATAACTAATGAAAGTGGCACCAGTGAGCAATATCTGCTATTTGGTTTTTCCTGCTCACTTGTGTCCCGTAAGACCCCGAGTACTTGATTCCTGTTCCAAGAATATTCGCGCTAACCACATCCGGGAGGTGTATGGGACCCCCCTGAGCCAGAGCTTGATTCATTCTTATTTCTTGGGGCCACAAACTAGTATGAGGTTTTATTTACTATCCTGTACTTATGCCATGCTTTACTGCTTTATTTAAATTGTGCGATGGATAGCACCTGTACTGTTTAGGATCGGGACACGATTTCGCGGTGTCGACAAGCCCAGTTTTGGGTTCCCAGTCGTTCACAGCCGTCTACCCAAACCTTGAGTCCGTTTCGGAGTCAGCTAACTTCGTTGCGGGTAGCTTAATGGGGTGGCCCCCTGAAATAATTCTGAATCTGGTGATTGCTTTGTCGAGAAGGCCTCGTTGGGTTTTGATTTGGTTTTTCCGAGGTTGATCGAGTGTGTGTTGCTATTTGTGCACCCCTGCAGGGTAAAACTTTCTGAAAGCCGTGTCCGCGGTTATGGACGACTTGGAGCACAGTTTCTGAATCATAGACAAGCATAACTAAAGTACCGTTCTTAATTTGACCTAAGTAATTGACTAGTAAATAGAGCAACACTCACGGAATGGATAATAAAACTGCCAACGGATGGGGGTTGTTCGTCCGCTTCCTCGTTGGTAAGCGAGGAGGAGGATGGATCTGTTAAGATTTACCAATATAACTGTTGTTATTAATTCACGGACATCCGTCTATCTTTGGTTAGGCGGATGGTTAGCGAGTATCTATAGAACTGCTAGGGTTTATCTTTTGCTGCAATTGCGTCACCCCCAGGTTGTGTCCCCTTTAGAGGCATAAAGACTTGCTGAGTACCCTTAGGGTCTCACACGATAAATTATTTGATTCAGATGAACATGTACACTCACAAGATGGATACTGGGTGGAGGAAACAGATGATGTGGGCAACAATCATTCGGTGTAGAGATTCCGGGAACGGGGATCCGTGAGATCTGTGGGCGGGATGTGCTTATTTTATGGGGCATCTTATGCCGATTTGCTTCTTATCCGTACTCGGATCTTGTTTGCCGCTTCCGCCTGATACTCTGATGTTTGATGTATGAGGAGATATCCTAAACTATTATATCTATCTAGGACATTTGAATCTTGCCGTATGGCGTTGCTATATTTCCTTTCTTTTTAGATGGAATGGCTCTGATGTACTATTGTATGGTGGCTTGCATACATACTCACTTGTCTATGTAGTTGATCCCTTCGCCTGCCGATTACGCCGCCCGTTCTTCTCCCGATGTGTGGAAATGGTTGGGACGGCCGAAAGGTCTACCTGTGAGTGGCTTTTGGGGCCCCACCGTACTATTTCAACCATTTCCGCTCATCCAGGCTTGAACTAGGAGCGTAATTCACCGAGGTAGTTACACTCTCCAAGGCCTTGTGGGCCTTGTTAAGCAAGCTAAAGTCCTTGGCAAGTTTTTCATGAACCACACCAAACTCAATCTTGTCCTTTTTAGCTCTTTTGTATTTAGCAATAGCATGATCATGCTCTTTGATGAGTTTGTTAACAATAATGTCATTGGCCTCATCAAGCCCTTTGTGTTTTAATTCAAGTGACAACCTAGTTTCTTGTTCTTCTTCTAGAGCATTGTTTAGGGCCTCTAGCTCAATCATATGTTCATGCCCAAGTTTACATCTTACATCTAGAAGCTCTTGAGTATGTGATAGTTGATCTAAGATGTTCCCAAAATGTAGCTTAGCATCGCCTTCTAGGTTAGTCATAAACTCATCAAAGGCAATTAATTCCTTTTTAACATCAAGAGACATCTCATCATCAATTTCATCATTATCTAAGTGAGTAGAGCGGGATGATGAAGATACCTTCGTTCCTCTTGCCATAAGGCAAGTGGCGTTCTTGGTGGAGGAGTTCTCATTTGGAGAATCGAAGAGTGAGAATGTCGGAGTAGATGTGGTGGCAAGAGCAGCCACACCATGAGAAGTTTCCTCTTCGTCATCCTCATCATCTTCATTGTCGGAGGAGTAATCTTCATGAGTGATCAAGACAATTTCTCCCGGCTTCTTGTTGATGGGATTCTTTTTGATGAAAGGTTTCTTGTATGGTCCCTTGAGAGTCTTCTTCAACACAAGCTTTCCACCATGATATTCTCTCTTCTCATAGGGGCAACTAGCCACAAAGTGGTAGCGGTCACCACAATTGAAGCAAGTTCTCAATCTTGTGGTATTCTCTCTTTTCCCATTTGGATTGCTTCTCCGTTCCATTTCCATCTTGGCCTTGGCAGGGTTCTTCCAAAAGTTCTTTGCATAGAAAGCCATATATTGACCATGAGAAATCTTCACTTCATCGGGATGGTCCATGGAAAGCCCTTCATCAGTATCATCTTCATCCCCATGGTCCACAACTTTGGCCTTCAAAGCAACATTGACAACATTACTCATACCAAGGGCACGAGCACGGGCATCTTTGGCATTCTTGGCGGCAACCTTGAAAGCGGCCATATCTTGCATAACTTCATTTGAGGTCATGAGATGGTAGTTGTGTCTTCCTTGTAGACTCTTCAAGTCGGTGGGCTCAAAAGGCATGAGTGCACTCACATACTTCCTTTTTATCCATGCATCATCCACATGTGAGGCACCCACATTTCTAAAGGCGGTGGCGGTGGTCTTGAGCCTTCGGTACATGTCTTCATGGTCTTCACCTTCTTTCATGTAGAATCCTTCGGCTTCATTGCTTAGAGCATCATATCGATTCCTCCTCATACTCTCATTGCCAACAAACAACACAGTGAGAGCATCCCAAGCTTCCTTGGCAATGCTAAAATGCTCAATGTGTGGGTAACCCTTTGTTCCCAATCCTTGTTGAATCATATGCAAAGCAGTGGCATTGAGTTGACTATTGACAATCTCTCTTCTTGTCAAGTTGTTTGGATCCCCAATAAAGAGTCCATGCTCGATGATGTTCCATAGTTCAATGCAAGAGCTGTGCATATGAGTTCTCATTAGTGATTGCCATTGAGCAAAAGTAGCAGACTCTTCTAGCTTAGGTGGGTCACCTCTATTGTACACATGAGGGTGAGGGATGGGAGGATCAGGAGAGTACCAAGAATCACGGTGCTCACCCTTCCCCCCATCAATTCGTGTGGAGGAATTAGCGTTGTCTAGTTTGTCCCCTACCACCATACCCTCGGGGGATACCGGAGTATTCCCTGTAGGGGTTCGTAGCATGGAAAACAAAAAAATTCTACCGCATGCAAACAAACAAGACAAGATCTATCTACTAGATTGTAGAAACGAGTCGATAGAGGAACTCACCCTCGAAGATTCCAAAGCGGTTAACGAGAGCAGATTCTCGTGGGTGATGTAGTCGTACTCTTGCCGATCTCAAGATCGTGTAGACGATCCTTCCTGCGTGCAGCGGCGCTCCCTTGATCGGTCACACGTTCGGTACTCGATGAAGACCTTCCTCTCCCTTGTTCCAGCAGGCAGCAGAGGTTGTAGCACTCTCCTCGAGATTCCAGCAGCATGACGGCGTGGTACCGGAAGTAGAGGGGAGATCTCGCAAGGCTTCGCCTTAAGCCGGAGCGAGTATGGTGGACTATGAGAGAGCCTCGATGATCTAGGGTTTAGACACACCAAGGAGGAGGATCTAGAGCCAGCGGTTAGGGCTTGGAGCAGCCCAAGTCGGCGACTAGGGTTTCCCTAGGCAGCGGCGGCAGCAGGAGGTGGCGGCGCCGGCGACTGGGAGCTAGGGTTTGCGGGGTGCTTGGTGTAGGTCTTGGAGGGGCAGCCCTGCCCCTCCTTATATAGGTGGAGGGGCGCGCCAGGGGAGGGGAGTCCCTCCCCAACTCGGATCCCACTTGGGGCGGCGGTGGAGGGAGGTAACTCCTCCCCAAGTAAGTTTCCTACATCCCCTCCACCTTCCAAAATAGCCGTTTGACTTTTCAAATTGGTGTTTGACTTTTCAAACTAGGATTTGATTAAACCCTTTATTTTGTTCAGCGATGACACCTAATACATGATGCAATCATTCCAACTTGATATGACACATTCATGTACCCTTCCCCTCCGGAGTGCCGGACATTCCGGAACCTTCTAGAACATTCCCGATGAAAACACCGGAACCATTCTCCAACCCCGAAACAGGACTTTCCTTATATGAATCTTATTCTCTGGACCATTCCGGATCTCCTCGTGATATCCCGGATCTCATCCGAGACTACGAACAACATTCGGTCTCTTACTCATCATTCCATAACTACTCAACAACATCGAATCCTTAAGTGTGTCTCCCTACGGTTCGTGAATTATGCGGACATGACCGAGACACTTCTCCGATCAATAACCAATAGAGGAATCTAGAAATTCATATGGCTCCCACATATTTCTACGATTACTTTGCGATCGAATGAACCACTTACATACGATACCAATTTCCCTTTGTCTCACGATAGTTTACTTATCCGAGGTTTTGATCGTCGGTATCTCTGCATACCTAGTTCAACCTCGTTACCGATAAGTACTCTTTTCTCGTTCCCGTGATATGTGATCCCTTGTGAGCCAGTCACATGCTTGCAAGCTAATTGGATGGCATTCCACCGAGAGGGCCTAGAGTATATCTATCCGTCATATGGATGGACAAATCCCACTCTTGATCCATGTGTCTCAACCCATACTTTTCGAACACTCAATGCCATCTTTATAGCCACCCAGTTATGGTGTGGTGTTTGATGTCATCAAAGCATCCTTCCGGTGATGGTGATAAGCATGATCTCATGGTCAAAGGAATTAGGTTACTATGTATCATAAAGCTTATAGCAAATGAACTATATTAAATGACTTGATCTTTATGCTACGCTTAACTATAGGAGTATGTCCATCACATCATTCTCCTAATGATATGACCCTGTTGTTAATAACATCTCTATGTTCATGATCAGGAAACCATGATCATATATTAACCAACAAGCTAGTTTAACAAGAGGCTTTACTAGGGACTCTTTTATGTTTACAAATCACACAAGTATTAATGTTTCCGGTTAATACAATTATAGCATGGTATGTAAACATTTATCATAAGTATGAAGATATGATAATAAACTACTTTATTATTGCCTCTTGGGCATATCTCCAACAGTCTCCCACTTGCATTAGAGTCAATAATCTAGTTTCAAACCTTTGTGTATTCAACACCTATGGCTTTCCGGTATTGTAAGTACACGTTTGCTAGTGGTCAACTGATCTCCGGATCTGACACTTCCAGGTCCGTATGTAATTGCATGTCTTTGCGTCTCTACGCATCACTCATTCTCTAATGAGATGGCTTTGTATAAATTTGGTCCTTTGGTGAGACCTTTAGTTCTTTGGGGTTAAAACATGTTGATAATATTGTCGTACAATATATCTTCATAGTATTATCCCGCTGTGAACTACACCTAGTTTGATAACAAACTACTTGACACAAATGCCCTCTTTAGCTGCTATAATAGCAGTCATATACTTAGCCTTTTGTTGTAGTATCTGTCACAATGTCTTAACTTTGGAACTCATCCAAATCCATTATGGAACTTACTTTCCATCACATTGTGCCACCCTTAGTTTAGATTGAGATAAACTTAATTTGTACTTCGTGACAAAACTAGTATCAATGTAATACTTTTACAATGAACTAACCATCTATTTGTCACTTCTACAAAATAATATATTCTTATTTCTTTTACAAGATCATAAAAATATCTTTACTATTTTCCAATAATCATCTTATGAATTATTCTGGTATACGCTTGTAACATTTAGAGCATAGGACATATCTGGATTCGTACACATCACAGCATGATTGATAAAATACTCTTTGTGATTTTATACATCAAGTATCAATCTATACTTGAATCTTTGTTTCACTTACCAAGTGTCAATACACTTGAATATATCATCAATATTGAACTCATTCAATCCTTTCTGTGCGACAAGAACCTTTCTTGTAGTTTCTATATTGAACTCATTCAATATCTCATCTATGTACTTCTGGCACAACCATATTGGCGTCTATTGATGCCAAATATTTGGGTTTTTCCTAAGTCTTTCATCGAGATGAAATTCTTATCCTGTGTTAATAAAAAGATACATCACTTCCAATCAACAATATGTCTTCTACATAATGTATTAGAAATATGTCTTAGCGCTCCCACTTAATTTCTTGCAGGTGCAAGCATCTTCATCATCTCTGTAGGGGTAGGAGACTGACCCAACCTTGTTAATGTATAAGGTAAGGTAGAATCCTCCTGTGTTTACAATGCTAGTCCCTGGATCAATAGCTAGCATCCACAGTTAAGATGTAATATCAAGAAACAAAGGTCATAATATAACTTTATAACCAGGTATAACATAAGTTTATTACATCAAACATAGCTCATTTGGCTATTACATTACATTTGCAGCGGGATATCTATAAGTATGGGTCCATCATCTTCAAAGTGCCACAGGCAGATGTTGGTTGTAGACTTTGTAATCCTAATCAATCAATCTTCACTAAAAATCATTTAAACCTGCAACATACAAGTTACAGCCACAAAGGGTCAATACATTTGAATTGTATTGGCAAGTGATACTATGGTAGTATAGTGGTGTCTATCATCTATATGCATTTGGCTAAGTGGAGTTGAGGCTTGCATTGCTCAAAATAGATTTCTCTTATCATTTTGAAAATACTAAGTCTTTGCTTGACAAAATCATTTTTCTTAATCAAAGATTGAAGATCCTTTCCAAGGCATCTACCAATCAAGATTGAAGATATCACACAACCCTTGTTCAATCCACAAGTTTAAACTTTAGAAATTTGAATGATGAGATTCTTGATTGCTTCCATGTCTTGATGCTCAAATTGTCCTTTACCAGGGACATGGCTAAGTACTTAGGTTTTACACTCTGCAGAGGTGGTGCACTTTCCCCACAATACTTGGTTTCCCAAGACAAAATCTTTCAGAAGCCTTCCCTTAGACCAAAATGGACGCGCTCCAACCTATCAAACACTACCACCCACTGTCCATATGGCTAAGTTCTTGCAACCTATATGATCATGGCAGAGCCCATATTGCCAAGTGGTTGCACTTGAAGCTTCTCAACATTTGACATCTCCAATCCCTTTGTTTCCTGGGTGGCATACCACAAGTGTGATACACAAGGTTCACCAGTCCCCTGGCCTTGTGTAACCACTCAACATATCCCAATCCTTCAATTCCACCCAGGTGATTCATTAACTTAGTTGTTTTATTAAACAAAACATAAGTCCTCAGACTTAGAATATTTTTCCATAGTGTGAATATATTTTCCACCCATGTTTTCTATTAGCTAGGCTAAGCTTGGTAGTAATAGGAAACTTAACTTAGGAAATCCTACTAAGGATTCATCTACTAAGATGGGGATGGGCCGTGATCAAGATGGGCTTAGAAGATACATATATTCAACGTGTTGTTGGATCGGCCTAATACGTAGATTTGGGCTGAATTGCCCGTGTATCTTGTATCTTAGTAGGATTCGTATTTGTTTAGGTTTCGTTTATGTTTAGATAAAGGTAGAGTTGTAGAGTTATTCCAAACCTAGAGAGTCTCCGGACTATAAATATGTACTTAGGGTTATTGAGAAAACAAGGACAATCACGTTCACAACCAACAACAATCTCGGCGCATCGCCACCCCTTGTTTCTAGGGTTTTCTCGGGTAAGTGCCATCGCCTAGATCGCACCTTGCGATCTAGGCAGTATCTACTATGCGTTATCGGTGTTACTCGTCGAAGCCTTGTTGATGGCGGTAACACCTTTACCTGATTGTTAGAGCTAGCATCGATACTCTTACTATGATTGCTTGTGCTACCTCTAGCTATCTCGCCATCTTTGCACCTTCTCCGGTGTGAGGGTGGCATCTTGCTTGATTTCTATTTAGTCGATTTGATCTGTTATAGTTGTGCCTTGTTCATCAAGGTTTAGTTTAATATCCACGTGGTTAGGCCTCACAAACGGGTTGAACGATCCGTGTACGTAAAATATGGTTTATTGGTCTTAGAGGGATGTTCCGGAATTGACATTGTGTTGGTTTTAGGCCTTCTCTAGGATTGGTTTTCTCTTTTTTTTATCTATTAGGCTCAACTACGCGTGGGACGTTCGGTTGCGTGGTGAAAACACTAAACTATCGTAGATCGATTTAACTTGTAGTAATTAAGCAAAACCCCATGCTATCATAGATCCAATGCAAAACCATGGGGATAATCGGCTCAAAGCCGATTCTGAAACGGGAGCCGATCACGGCTCAATTTTATGTATACTTGTTTGCCGTGCAGAAACCAATCGAACAATCCATCACCTTCTGGCAGGTATAGGTCGGTGGCGCCTCGAACCAAGACAGACGCGTGCGTCTTTGGAAGATTTGCGGCCGTTGACCGAGGACTAGGGCCCCACCGCTCTGAGCCTCCGGCTCTTCGTGTTGCTAGTCACCGCCCCGGTGAGTTTTGACAGCAACACATTCGCACGCCCGGTGGGACATTCAACAACGTCTACATCAATGTCCGACGCGATGGAGAACAGGCGGTCACGTCGACGAGCTTCCTCCGAGCACAAGGCGAAGTATGATGACATCAAAGAGCTCTTCGAAGCCGACCTCATCGGCTCTTTCGAGAGGACCCGTACGCGGGGCATCAAGTGGAAGGGATTCTCCCCCGAGGGTGCTCTCGATGAAGTAGATCTGCTCTTCCGGAGGAACGCTCAGGCTCTGCGACAGAAGTCAACTATATGGTGGCTCATTCTCTACCGCCACTCGAGAGCTGGTGAACGCTTTGGCGGATTGCGATTCGCGTGGTCCAGAGATCATGAAACATCAGTACTCTCCGTCGGGGCCCACTTTGGGAACCCACCAGGAGAAAGACCGCTCCACACGGACCGCTGCCGGTCACGCTCATGCTCGAGCCGCCAGATCAGCGGCATACATTGTCTACAAGGTGAGGCGATCCGGTGATTGCCAATTCTGTTCGAGCCACCCAAGGAGATTCCGCATGGGTACATATGTGCCTACGTGCGGTGCAACAACAACTTGGCGCCGGCCAGATCGCAACCGCGAGTCTCCATGGCAGGGGTTCCCGCTGCAGGATCTTCGAGCGGCGTTCACAGGGCAACGGGTCCGGGATGGATCTTGACAAACAGGCGTGGCTAGCCAAGTATGCCATCGAACTAGCCAGAGAATCCAGCCCCGCAGCTCAAACGATGGACCAAATCACTACCATCTTGAGAGATCAGTTGGCTTTGTGAAAAAGGCGACGATCGGCTACTCAAAGCCGTACCCCAACGAGTTTGACCTGATTCCACTACCGCCCAAATATAAGCTCCGAGTTCTCAAGATTCAGCGGTCGGAAGGGTCAAGCTCGATCGAAAGCACGTAAGCCGATACACCGGCGCAGCTAGGTATGATTTGACATCGGATCAAATGCGCGTGAGATTTTTTGCACAATCTCCGACAGACCAGCTTTGGGTGGTACACCTCGCCACTGATTCAATTCGCACTGGAAGCAACTAGAAGAACAGTTCCACATCCGGTACCATTCGAGGCGACCGAGGCTGGCATTGCGACTGGCGCAAATCACGTAAGCGGGAGAAACTGAGGCGAATACATCCAGCGCTTGAACCATCAAGAACAGATGTTATTCGCTCGTTTAAGCGAGAAGGAAGCAATCGACCTGGCTGTGGTGGGGCTCTTAGCACCCGTCAAGGATCCGCTTTCGGTGGAATACAACTCATCGCACATGGCCCGGAATCGGCGATGTATGAACAACGCCACCACGAGTTATACCAAGACCGGTTCAAACGGCCCGTAAGCCCGGTAGTTCTGAAGAAGATGATCCTACACAAGACCGAGAGGTGGCCGTGGCGAGTGGGCTCGAAGCGAACCTGTGTCCTGCAAATGGGTGAAGCGAGGGCCTTTGAAAGGGTTTGACTTCGACGTAAGCAAAGCCAGCAGATATTCGATTTACTCGAAGAGAAAGCGATTGAGGTTACCGAAGGCCACAAGATCCCCACCGCTCAGAGATGAACGGAGACCATCGCAAGTGGCATCATTCGTTCACCCACACCACCAATGATTGCAAAGAGCTGCGGCCAGATCCAAATGGCAATAGAACAAGGCCGCTGATCCTCGGCCACCGCCATGAAGGTGGACACGAACCCGTTCCCGGTGTCAACATGGTAGAGCTCGATCGCTCATGAGACGTCAACTAGACTTTTCGTTTGATGTCAACATGGCTGGGTCTGGTACCACCATGACACGACAAGGAAGGAGGTGATCACTCGAGGCAAAGATGAGAGAGAAGGCTGGTCACGCGGCCAGCCCGACGATGGTGGGCGGTACCTAATGAGGAACAAGTGAGGAGAGTGCGATATCGAAGCCACATTCCGCACCTCCTTATGATATGAGCACCTGGCTAGGGCGTCGAAGAGAAGGAAGGCGCAGACAAACATTGGGATTGCCCTTTTCAAGCATTGCTGGGGCGTGGGAATGAGCCGATTGCCCACGACAACGCCCGTAATGTGGACAACGAAAGAAGGGCACGAGGCCGGTGTCGGTGTTGAACGTTTAGGACCTCTCCAACCTCGTGAGCCGTCCTAAGGAGTCCGCTCGGCGAAGGGCCTTGATAGGCCCAGGATGATAAAGAAGAAGACAGGTTTCACCGTCCAAGGTGGTGCCCGATGGACTCGCAGACCCGAGCGTAGAGTGCAACGGCTCGTAACTTAGAAGAGGCTGAGCGCAGTATCTCCACGCTAAAAGCACGGCCTGATCTGGCGTCAAAATAAGGCGATCTCAGAGACGGAGGGCCGCGACAAGGAAAGAGTGGCGACCAAGTTAATAAAAGCCGATGCACGGGCATCGGTGGCCTGGCTATGGTGTTCGTGCTCCGCAGTTCTGCGCGCCCACAAACCAACATGCTACCAAGGGCACAACTTGATGCGGCCACGGCGGTTATCTTCGAAGCCACGTGAGAAGGGTTACAAACATCCGAAAGCTGTACCTGCGGGGCTACATCAATGGACAACCCGTCAGCAAGATGTTGGTGGACACCGGAGCGGCAGTTAATATCATGCCATACTCCATGCTACGACGTTTGGGACGCTCCACTGCAGACCTGATCAAAACCAACGTCACGTTAAGTGACTTCAACGGCCAGTCGTCGGAAACTCAAGGCGTTCTAAACGTGGATCTGACCGTGGGCAAGAAAACCATACCCACGTCTTTCTTCGTCGTGAACAGCAAAAGTACCTACGCCGTCTTGCTAGGAAGGGATTGGATCCACGCTAACTGCTGCATCTCATCCACGATGCACGATTACGTCTGATGGGGCGGGATGAAGTGGAGGTCGTCCATGCAGACGATTCTATCGAGGTTTCCATTGCTGGCACGAACATCTGGGAAGCAGAAGACCAAGAGCCGATCTCTGGAATCAGTTTGGACGGCTGTGAGCGCATTGAAGCTTCAAAAAACGGGGTGAGGCTGGTCTTATCCACTGGCCTGACAGAATAGAAAGGTCCACGATCATAAGTGGTACGGCCGATCATCACGATCGGCCACAAAAAATAAAAAGCAGCGATCATACGACAAGCAGTGCATGTAGTCGTAGCAGAGAGATACTCTGCCACTGTAAAATAATAAAGTGTAAACCGTCCTTGGCATACGCAAGCAAGAAGGGGGCCGATTCAGGCGATCGGCCCAAATTATTTTGGTACAGTTCCATTCTGGTACAGTTCCTGGAATCAGACGACTTGAGAGCCGATATCTTCAAATTACTTGAAAGATTCGGCTCGGGGGGCACCTAAATGGATAAGGCACAAAAGCACGGGAGATATTGAACAGCAAAAATGTAGGGGCCGATATCAAAAATCGGCCGAATAAGGAAACAATATACAGCCAATGCACGGTCATCGGCTTTAAGTGGTCCACACACACCGAATAAGGAAACAATATACAGCCAATGCACGGTCATCGGCTTTCAGTGGTCCACACACACAGTTACATACGAGCTGCCAGTTTACACATATGAGCTACTGAAGAAGGCATCGAAGGCGTGGAAGGCGTCAGCCCGGATACGATCCACCTCGGCGATCTCGGCTTCGTCATCTTCATCTTTGCCCGACACTAGCTGTTTGCTTAGGGCGCGTATGCCCGCCAGATCGGTCTTCAGTTGAGCTTTGAGGCCTTCCGCTTCGTCTTGGGAACGGGCTATGGGTTCTTCCTTGTCACGGATGAGCTGTTTAGTCACCCGGGCCTTCTCCTCAAGATCTTCCAGCTCCTTTTTCAAGGATGCGAGCTCGGCAATGCTGACAGAAGTGTCAGTTCTAGCATCCAGAGATGCCTTTTTCTCATTGAGCTGCTGACATCTTTCTGCAATATCGGCTTTCAGCGGGAGTTGGGCATGGCGCAGGTGAATCCTTTCACGGGCTAGTTTCACCCGTGGCCCGAAAAGGGACAGATTTGCAACCGACCAAAGCTTCACTTGTAATATGCCTGGAAGATGATCCTGAATTTCGGCAAGAACGCCCTTCACTTCCTCAGAACCCTCGATCAACTCCTCAAGCGGGGAAGACAGCAAGTTTTTCAGGCGCTGGAATTGAGGGGGAGCAATCCTGGCTCGTGGTTCAGTGGGGTCGACAGAGGGAGTAGGTTCGATGGATTCAGGGTCGAACGACAGCAAACCTGAAAGATCGCAACCCTGGAAGCCATAAAAGCGTCAGTACGCGTCTAAACATGCAAGAACGGACACGGATGTAAACGTACCTCTCCTATCAAGGAGATAGCCGATGAAGAGACCATCGGTTCGTGTGCGGTCACTGGAGGCTCCAGGTTGGCAGCCGTTCCATCTACACCTTCGGGGTTCCCCAGATCCGGTGTCAGCACGGCCCCGGCCTTCCCACTAGAAGCGTCAGTTGCCTGTATAAAGGGTAATTTATCAATATCAAAAAGGGTAAGGGCGAACATAGAAGATGAGGATTTTCAGGACCTCCTGGCAGCGAAGAGACTTGCAGTTCTTTGCGAGCTCTTTGGGACCCAGATGGCCCCCTCGTGGCCTTCGGGGCAGCGATTTCGAGGCCAACCTCTTCTTGGAAGCCGATGGTGGTGGTGAGCTGGTTCGGTGTGATGGTCCTCTCAGAATCCGTGGGACCTAACTCCCTCGAATGGTGCAGGTATCCTCGCTGGAAGAATCTTGACAGAGAGGCTGCAAAGGAGGGAGTCGATGGCGTGGGTGTGGCTGCAAGAGTAAAAGAAACAACAAGGATCGACTAAAACCTAAAAGTTAAGCTTACATGCGAGCTGTCTGGGGAAGGGCTCCGGCGCCTCAAGGTTTTTTCTGGCCGCTACCTTCCTCACCATCGTCCTGGTTTTAGTCGGAACTCGAGGCGGTGACTTAGGAGTTCTTGGTTTCTTGGAAGCCGAGTGGGGTTATCGGCTGTTTACGCATTATGACCTTTTTCAGGTGGCGAGTCTTTGCGAGAAAGAACCACGGGCTGGCGGGAAGAATTGAAGGGGAGCCATCATTGTGAGTAGGCTCGGGGCCATCTTGTTCTGCGAAGAAAGAGTGAGTTAATAAAAGGATCAATTGCAGTTGCATCAAGAAAGTTTGCAAGTGGGAGTACACGGTCCACAGGGGATGTCATAGTCAGCGTCGAGTTGTTTCAGCAACGGTCCCAGGGCTCTCCTAAAGACGTGAGTCTTCCACATCGACCACCAGTCTTCAAAGCCATCGGTTGATGAGGCAAAGGTGAGGTCGGTGGGAATTGGGATGGTCAGAGCATCAAAGAAAGAGTAGCACCTCTGACTGGTGAGAGGATCGGGCAGATCGGCTCTACACTCCGTGAGTTGATGAAGAAAGAAGTGGGGAGCTACTTGTCCAAGGCCGAATTGACGAGCCACTACGACTGGCTGGTAGAATTCGTACCCAGGTTTGATTATCCGGTTGGATGTGCTCATGCCGACTGGAAGGAAACAGGGGCGAATAACGGTGGAAAAGAGTTGCGAGTGCGGTGTCATCGGCAAAATTGTCCACTGAAGGAGAGTGGATTCTCAAAATGTTACGCTTCTTCCATATAAGGGAAGAAGTTGGGGTTATCCGCCTTGGAAGAAGATCTCGAACCATTTTGACGCCTCTTGAGGGTCGATTTACTACGGCAATCGATACAAAGCTTGGCCATTTGGTGCATCGGTTGCCTCCCTTTGACGTCGGGAAAGTGCAACTCGCCGGAAGGAAATGCAGGATGCGGTTTTGGAAGTACAGGTGAGCCCACTTTGGATGAACCACCGGGTCCACATTACGATTGCTATGCTCGAGAGCAATGTACATCAACTGGAGGTATCGATAGACCTCTCCAAGGAACAGTTTGCCGATGCCAAGCTGGGTACCTTTGGCCAGTTCGTAGGCTAGGGAAAGATAGTTCTTAGTGGGAGCCAGGGAAGGGCCACAGAAGATGAAATGCTCTAGCCAGAAGTTGAGAAAGGCTGTGTGTTCTTTCTCTGAAACAGGGCCCTTGGTTTTCATATGACGTTGGATATAAGCGCCCCAGCTTGTGCAATCTGTTTTGGAAGATAGTTTGTAAGGGACTGTGGTCAGTTTGAAAGCAGAGGGGCTGGGTGATGTAACGTCCAGACCAGTAATCATCACCACGTCTAGCAAGGTTGGCGACATAGGGCCATGGCCGAATATGAAACAATTCAGGGCGTCAGACCAGAAGTAGCCGATGGTTTTGAGAAGATTCTCGTGTTTCTCAAGAGGAGACAATGATAGATGCAAGGCATCGGCTATTCCCAAAATTTCCCATTGGGGTTGGTAAGTTCTAGCTACTCTACTGAACCAAGAAACCCAAATTTCAGGGGGATTAGGCCAGGCTCGCAAGCAGTCGGCCCAAGAGTTCAGATCTAGGTCCTGGCTTACGAAGGGGATTCTATTGGCCTCGCAAGAGATTAGATGGGCAGGACTAGAATGCACGCGAGGCCAAGACAGAGAGAGTTTGGGAGAGAAGGATGCGGCAGATATACGAAACCTAGAAGATTTAATGGCGAAATAAAGGCATTAATTCAAGTGTTCGCCATCAAGTTTTAACATTGTGTTAAAATTACGAAGGTAAGCGTACCTTGAACCGGAGACCTCCGGATTGGTGGTGGACGATTACGCCATCCGGTTCACGGCCGGAGATGGATCTGTGCGGAGTAAGGATTGAGGGTTCTTGTTGCTATGAGCTCGATCTGGTCGGTGCGGTGGGGATCTAGGCGCCTTTTGAAGAGAGTCGCAGGTTACCGTTTGAAACTTGGAAGTGACCGTTTGGTTTTGCCTAAATATACGGCTGGGTTGACCTTGTCAACAATTTGGGGAAAGTTGATATGCATCGGCTTTTGAGTTGTGGTTTGGTTGACTGTGAAAACATGATAAGGTAAAAAGCCGATGCGTTGCTATCGGCTTTTGGAGCGTCGATTTATTTTCAACATCGGCAGAATTGGGACGATAAAATTAGCATCTTTGAGGAAACAGATTCTCATTCATTGGGAGACGGATTGATTACAAAAGGGGGTCCGGCTACTACTACTACAATTGTTGCTAATTCCTATTTTAAAGGGCGAGATCGTCGCCGCTATCATCGCCGCCGTCTCCTTATTGTCTTGGCTGCTACCAGCGTCGTTTCCGCTGCTGCTGCTGAAGAAGCCAGTAGGGGCTTCATCGTCTTCATCATCATCTTCAGTATCTCCGCTTGACCCGGCGCGGAAACGCTTCATCGGCGGATACTCATCGGAGGACGAATCATCCTCCGATTCTTCCCTTCGCTCAAAGACTCGACGCGTCCCACGACCAGGCGTCGTCACTACTTCGCCTCCAGCTCCCGTCAACCAGAGGCGAAGGTTCTCTTCGCCGTCTGTCGAGGACGCGCCGTCCTCGAACTGACGGCAAAGTCCTGATCCTGACGTCCCACCATCGTGGGGCGAAAGTACTATATGTGGCCGTGGGTGGGTGCTCCGGAGTCGGCTCACGGTCACTAATGCTATTGGAGGCATAGGAGGATAGACCGGAGGAAGCAGAGGAGGCCATGGCAGAGAAGGGTTTTTTCCGGTGGAGACAAAGGGTTTTCTGGCTACGGGAGGAAGATGGGGACTGTGAACTGTTCAGGTGGATTTAAATAAAGAGGAATAGTGAAGAGACGGTTCAATGCCATAGCAGTTTCCCAGATTGCACTGCCAAAATGGTCAAATCACGCGCTGTGCAGGAGTTGAGAAGACAGGGCATCATTGATGAAGGGGTAGCGTGACGGTCTTTGTTACGCCCGCGTTACGGCGTCTGGCGTAGCCCGATAAAAAAAAACCCAGGAGAAGGAAAAAACACACACAGAGTGGTTTTGGAATTATCATTGCCAAAACCAGGGGGGCATGTGTTATCGCCATATTTTGGCCTAAGATGGGGATGGGCCGTGATCAAGATGGGCTTAGAAGATACATATATTCAACGTGTTGTTGGATCGGCCTAATACGTAGATTTGGGCTGAATTGCCCGTGTATCTTGTATCTTAGTAGGATTCGTATTTGTTTAGGTTTCGTTTATGTTTAGATAAAGGTAGAGTTGTAGAGTTATTCCAAACCTAGAGAGTCTCCGGACTATAAATATGTACTTAGGGTTATTGAGAAAACAAGGACAATCACGTTCACAACCAACAACAATCTCGGCGCATCGCCACCCCTTGTTTCTAGGGTTTTTCTCGGGTAAGTGCCATGCTGCCTAGATCGCACCTTGCGATCTAGGCAGTATCTACTTATGCGTTATCCGGTGTTACTCGTACTGAAGCCTTGTTGATGGCGAGTAACACCTTTACCACAGATTGTTAGAGCTAGCATCGATACTCTTACTATGATTGCTTGCTTGTGCTACCTCTAGCTATCTCGCCATCTTTGCACCTTCTCCCGGGTGTGAGGGTGGCATCTTGCTTGATTTCTATTTAGTCGATTTGATCTGTTATAGTTGTGCCTTGTTCATCAAGGTTTAGTTTAATATCCACGTGGTTAGGCCTCACAAACGGGTTGAACGATCCGGTAATACGTAAAATATGGTTTATTGGTCTTAGAGGGGATGTTCCGGGAATTGACATTGTGTTGGTTTTTAGGCCTTCTCTAGGATTGGTTTTCTACTGTTTTTCGTATCTATTAGGCTCAACTACGCGTGGACGTTCGGTTGCGTGGTGAAAACACTAAACTATCGTAGATCGATTTAACTTGTAGTAATTAAGCAAAACCCCATGCTATCATAGATCCAATGCAAAACCATGGGGATAATCGGCTCGAAAGCGATTCTGAGAAACACAGGAGCGATCACGGCTCGAATTTTACGATACTTGTTTGCCGTGCGAAACCAATCGAACAATCCATCACCTTCTGGCCAGGTATAGGTCAGGTGGCATCTCGAACCAAGACAGACGCGTGCGTCTTTGGAAGATTTATGAGCGTTGACCGAGGGACTAGGGCCCACCAGCCGCTCTGGGAGCCTCCCGGCTCTTCGTGTTGCTAGTCACTGCCCGCCGGTGAGTTTTGACAGGCAACAGTCTCACACTTCACTACAAGTCAAACAAGCAAACACTAATTCAATTTACATTCCAAACCAATAATCACTCAAACAATTTCACACACACAAGACAATGGAAACCAATTCATGCATGGGAGCATGCACAAGATAGTTTTATTTTGCAAAGGGGTCTCTATGGGGTTTCTAAACTTTGTAAGATCCAAATTGGTCATTTACCAAAGTGGCAAAGTCATTAGCAAGAGGGTTTTGTCCAAAAACTATTTTTAAATCCATTCATCATTTCATGTGGTGAAAAATGTTTTTATTAAGGCAAAACTCTTAAGTTGTTCACCAAATGAGTTGCTATTGCAAAGCTTGGTGTTTTTGGGTCAGTAGGTTTGGTCCAAACTATTTCCTTAAAGTTTTCTTTCCATAAACATTTTTATAACAAAAACCATTCTTTTTATTTGGCTAGAAAATGACTAAGTCAAGTAATCCAACCTAAACTTTACCAAAATCATTTTCAACACCAAAGATTGGTTCCTAGGGTCAGCAGGGTCACATCAAACCATTTTGCAAAAGTTTTGACCCCAAAAAACATTTTTAAACAATTTTTATAAGCTTAACAAGCATACAAATGTTTCTGCAAATTCAAACAAGCTAACAGATACTATTTGTTAAACTAAGGGCATAGTTGGCTAGGGCTTGTTCTCCTGAATCCATTGATATAAAATTTGTAATTTTTGGACGTGTGGTTTGAAAGTTACAGGAATTTGAAGTTTGCAAATAGTTCTGTTTTCAAATCTGTTTTTAAACAGAATCAGTGACACGCGGCACACTCTGGTTGGACGGTACCGGTTCAGGGTGGATCACGGTGCAGACCGTCGGATTCTAAGCAGATCGTATGGCCCAGATCACGTACCCCTTCGTGTTTAAGTTATTCTATCACATCCATCCGATCGATATCGGACGGCTCCTATCTAATAGCCATGAACTGGCGGCGCGAGGTCATCGGCGAGCGGTGGTGCGGTCAGTTGGCGGTGGCGCTGGCGAGGCAGGAAGCGAAACAGAGAAGGAGCAAGCTCACCGAGGTCGCGAGGATGAGGTGATGTTGCTCGTGTGGTCGTCGTGTCAAGGGCGACGGGCGAAGGCAGATTTCTCGCCGAGTTGGTTCAGCGGCGGACGCGTCTTGGTCGAGGTCGAGGACGACGCTGTGGTCCACGAGAATACAAACGGAGGACTGGGTTAGCTGTGCAAGACCCTGGCAAAGATGTGTGTGTGTGTGATCTAGAAGACACGGGGTGGTCGGAATTTACCTGTGGGCGTCGTCGGAGTAGAGGCAGACGGCAGCGGTACTGGAGGTTGTCGTTGGCGAGGCTCAGGGGTGTCCGCGGGGAAGCTGAGGTTACGGAGCGGTGCTCCAGAGTCTGGCGAACCTGCCTGCTTGCTCGGAAAGTCAAGGGCGATGTGATGCCGTCGGAATTTGGCCGAGAACTCGTCGGAGACGACGATGGTGCAGGAAGGATTGGTGACAGTCTGGTGGCTCTCAATGCGTGGGGTTTGGGGGGAATGAAAGAGGAGGAAGAGGGGATTTAACTGGCGTGATCACTGCGAGGTTTAATCGCGGCATTAAGTCGAATTGACGATGCGAAATCACTGCTAGGAACGGGGAGGAACGGTCGATGCGGTGAGAACGATGAACAGGAGGGGTGGGTCCTGGCTGTCTGTGAGAGAGAGAGCGCGGGTGTGGGGTCCAGTTGTCACTCTCTGTGCGGGTAAGTTTTTGAGTGAGAAAAGAATGCTCCGGGGGGGGGAGCAGGTGGGCTAGGTGGGCTGCTGTTGGGCTAGTTGGGCCAGATGGTGAGTTGTTCTATTTTTTTTTCTGTCTAAATCTTTTTCTATTTCTAAATCTATTTTTCTGATTTGAATTTCATCCAACTATTCAAGTATTCAACTAATTCAAACAATTCAAACAATCATTAAACTTTGCATTGTGTTTTTGGTTCTGTTCATCAGCATAATCCAACACTCCAAAATAAAATAATATTTTCATTCCTTAAATAAATAAAATGGACCTTTATTTATTTAATCAAATAGGGTTTGATTTTATTAATAAAATATTTATTTGAAACCTAAATATTTTCACAAACCAAATCAGTAGGTATCAATTTAAGTTGAGGAATACTTGGAAAACTTGTTTTAAAACAAAATAACCTTTTATTTTTGTGTCCATTATTAATTAAATATAATTGACTTTCATTATTAAATCCAATAGGATTTGTTTTATTGAGATATTTGTTTTGAAATCAAAGATAAAGCCAAAACACTTTAGTAGGTTTTATTTGTGAATATCAAATATTTGGAAAACTTATTTTAAATAATTTAATAAGTTTTGATGCTTCAATTAAATTGGTAAAACCTTTTATTTAAATAAAGTTGGATATTAATCCTTATTAATTTATTTAAGCAATCCTCTATTACTTTTAATTAAACCTTTGCTATTTTATTTAAAATAAAATGTTTTAATTCAAAAGCTTGGCCAAGGTTTTAATTGGCTTTATAAAATAATCTTTATTTATAAAACTTCTATTTCATTTGAAAACAAACCTTTTTATTTAATTGTTTCAAAATAGTATTTCCAAATGTTTTTATTTTCCTTTTATTAAATGTTTATCTTTTTAAATCCCTTTAGTTTTTTTTATTAACTTCAAATGGGTTTGAAGTTCCAATTGCATTCAAAAGTTTCTTCTGGCTCTGAAAATCAAACAAAGTTTTATTTTATTAATTTATTTTCACATTACAAGATTTGGAAAATCTTGGGATGTGACAATCTCCAATGAAATTAAACTCTTTTAACAGTTTCATCACAGTGAAGATTCCAACTCCGCGATGCTTACTTCAACCATTGAAGTTTGCATATGCTTTTAGCATCCTTTGAATTAACAAAACCCTTTGGGCCGTGTCATGCACACATCCTTGGCAACAATTATATTAGAAGAACTTTGTTTTGTTTATTCAACTACCACATAACAAAATTATATGTAGTGGTTGCTACATTAATTCGTCTAGACTAAATATCGCTAAATGAAAGATCAGATCTTGTCATAGTCAACTCTTTGAACATTGTCGTGAACTCTTTCCCGACATGTCGATAATTTCATAGATGTGAACCATCCATGTCTATTTCTTTATAGATCCAAACACGACTGTAAGGTCTTACACCTTTATCGAGGGTCCTTCAAGTTCAAATCTTGATTTCTCATGTATGGAACTATCGCGGATTTTATGGCTTCAAGCCATTTTATGGAGTCAGGGCCCATCATCGCTTCTTTGCATGTAGTACGTTTTTAATTCTCAAATAATGATTCAACCCTCAAATCTTGGTATTTGATTGTTTACTTGACCTGCTTGGTTCAATAGGAACTTAGATCTCCGTGACCACAACCTTTGAGGCACGTGAGCCATGAGCATTATTGCTGCTTCCGGAACACTTTTCGGCGCTGCGCAACTTTGCACATATAGCTAAGGTTATTTTAACCTTATCAAAGTTCTATTGTCCTCCCACTTATCTATTCACGAAAAATTCCTTCTCAAAGAAACTTGACATTCTAAGTGACAAACACTTTTGTCTCCAATGTTATGGAGGATTACTTAACAGTTATTCGAAATAACATACAAAGACAGGTTTATCCGACTTTGGTTGCAAACATCTTTATTATGCATAACATATCAATGTTTAAGAAAGGACAACTTGGGTTTTATCCCAAACCATAACTTTATATGGTGTCATTTCAACGGATTATGATGGAGCTCTTTTCAGTGGAAAAACGGCAGTCTCTAAAGCTTTTAATCTTTAAAATATAATGGCATTTTCATGAATTGCACCTTCGATCTTACCATGTCAAACAAGGTTTAATTACATATCTCGAACGCTCCATACTCTTATGGTGTTTCGGGATACGCAAATCCACGGAACAATTCCTTAAATCTTAGGTATTATGCTAAACTTGTAACTCAAATATCTTCCTTTATGATCTTATCATAAACTATTTATATTCTTGTTACAATGATTTTGCACTTCATCTTGAAAGTCTTTGAACTTTTCAAATGTTTCATACTTCATCCTTATTAAGTAAATATTCATATATTCACTCAAATTTTCGGAGAAAGCATATGAAGTTGAAATCCATCGCTCTTGACTACACATAATGGACTTCGTACAACAATATGTACAAGTTCCAATAAGCTAGTCATTCGTTCCCTTTTGGCCTATGAACGAAGTTTTAATTATCTCTAGGAAAGTTTCACAAGCGTCATGTGATCAAAAATCAAAAGACTCCAAAATTCCATCCACATGGAGTTTCTTCATGTTTTCTTTCAATATAATTTAAACGGCGATGTCACTTCCTAAGTGATCTTTCAATCAATTTGTCTTTCGACATTTTTAGCACTAGTTTTATGGATGTGATTTCTCCAACGAGATTTGTGAATCATCCATCTTTTATGGATTACGGCAATTATTTGAACAACCCTTTTGTTCTCATATTACCTGAGAAAGAAAATTGAATGCAAGCTTTGATGTTTAACGAGCAACACAATAACCCTTTATTTGTTCTCGATGAACATCTTCACATATTCTTTTGCTAGTTGCTCAGGCCATTGTAGTTCATGAATTCTGTTGTTTCGTATGACGATTCATACCAACAGATTCAGTATCAAATACTTAAGAACCACATTTTTAATAAGCAAAGAATATAGCCATAACATGTATATCATCTATATACTTAACCTGAACAATTCTAGTCTTTTCTTTTCTGCCATATATTTATGAGATTCTCTTTCAAGATTTTCCTTTTCTGTTTGAAAGAATCTATCAACATCAATAGTGGAGTCATACATATGACACATAGTCCAAAGCGTGTATAATTAAATACCAATGTCTTTGGACTTGCACTTTGAAGTAGATCACCATCATCAAATGTTTGGTGTGCTTTCAAATTCCATTCTTTAGTAATCTCTTGGTGTGGTAAATATTTTACCTACATCAAATATTCACCCTTATCATGGAATTATTCATGATCAAGCTAATTTTAGCTTATAATGGTGAATTGCAAGTAATGTTGCTCTCCAAAACCTTTTGGAGGATTAGGACAACTAGTGTCTCCAACATTTTGTAAATTATCATCAAATATGAGAACATGACTTTTGCCATATCATACTCTATCATGTTGTAACCAAAACTTCGTTTCAGATATCACAATATCTTCCACACATCATGGTTTCTGAAACAACTCTTTCAGATCCTAGATAACCTTGATATTAAGACAATCCTTTGAATATCAAGAATCATGGAGACAAACATGATACTCATACACTAACTCTTGGAATTGTCACTCTTGTTTTAATACCAATTATTAAACTTCATGGAGTAACCGGAACTTACTGAAAGTTTGCAATAGGACTTTTAAACTTTAGATTAACACTTCAAAACAATACGATACCAGTTCGTAAAGTAACTAACCAGAATTCTATAGTTCTATCATCTCAATTAAAACTAAGCGCATGGTGGTAAACGGATGCCAATGACTACAACAACTATGCAAATTCACTTTTATTTAATTTATGATAAATAGTGTTCAACTTTTAATCATATTGTCGTTGAACTCCCACTCAAAACAATATCCCTCACATTGTTTTAGTGATCACACGAACCAAATCCACCATATCAAAACCGATCATCACGAGAGTTGATGTAGCTTCAATGGCGAACAATCAACATGTTCATCATATCTACTATATGACTCATGCTTTACCTTTCGGTGATACGTGTTCCGAGACCATGTCTGTACATGCTAGGCTCGTCAAGATCAAACCTTAGCTTCCGCATGAGCAAATCTGGCTTGCTCACATTGTATACACTCGCAGAATCTAACACACCCGATCATCACGTGGTGCTTCGAAACAACGAGCTTTAGCAACGGTGCTTACTAAGGATGAAAACTTTAAAACTTGAAATTGTGTGCTTGAGGGATCATCTTATAATGCTACCATCGTGAACTAAGCAATACAAGATGCATAAAAGGATTAACATCACATGCAATTCATAATATGTGATATGATATGGCCTTTCTTCTTTGTGCTTCCGATCTCCATCTTCAAGCACTAACATGATCTCCATCATCACCGGCATTGCATCAAGGTCAATGACGCCGCTCCATGGTTGTCGTCCACCAGCTTCAACTATTACAACTACTTTTAATAGACACACGGGTATTAACACAATTTAAAGACAACCATATGGCTCTTGCCGGTTGCCAACTTACAATAAGGAACATTGCATACATCATATATAATTACAATCATGGCCATATCACATCACAACACACCCCTGCAAAACAAAGTTAGACGCCTCTAATTTTCTTTGCATATTTTAAGTGGTTTGGGGCTTTCAATAAGTGTCGTTCTAACTTACGAACAAGAAACACAACATTGATTCTAGTATTGTCAATCACCCGTTGTAAATTGAATCTTAACTATGTTGGGAGAAACAGGCACTCGCAAAGCCACTTATGCAATACAAGTTGCATGTCATGCGTGGAGAAAGTCTCATGAACGATGTCATGTAAGGTTAGCCCGGGCCACTTCATCCAACCATCCCGCAAGATGCAAAGTACACAAGAAGCAATCGACAACAAAAGCATCAACGCCCACAATGACCATTGTGTTCTACTCGTGCAACAGATCTACATATAAACCTGGCTCTGATACCACTGTAGGGGTTCGTAGCATGGAAAACAAAAAAATTCTACCGCATGAAAACAAACAAGCCAAGATCTATCTACTAGATTGTAGCAACGAGTCGATAGAGGAACTCACCCTCGAAGATTCCAAAGCGGTTAACGAGAGCAGATTCTCGTGGGTGATGTAGTTGTACTCTTGCCGATCTCAAGATCGCGTAGACGATCCTTCCGTTGCGTTCGGCAGCTCCCCTGATCGGGTCACACGTTAAGATTTCGATGAAGACCTTCCTCTCCCTTGTTCCAGCAGGCAGCGGAGGTTGTAGCACTCTCCTCGAGATTCCAGCAGCACGACGACGTGGTACCGGAAGTAGAGGGGAGATCTCGCAGGGCTTCGCCTTAAGCCGGAGCGAGTATGGTGGACTATGAGAGATCCTCGGTGATCTAGGGTTTAGACACACCAAGGAGGAGGATCTAGATCCGGCGGTTAGGGCTTGGAGCAGCCCAAGTCGGCGGCTAGGGTTTCCCTAGGCGGCGGCAGCAGCAGGAGGTGGCGGCGCCGACGACTGGGAGCTAGGGTTTGCGGGGTGCTTGGTGTAGGTCTTGGAGGGGCAGCCCTGCCCCTCCTTATATAGGTGGAGGGGCGCGCCAGGGGAGGGGAGTCCCTCCTTAACTCGGATCCCACTTGGGGCGGCGGTGGAGGGAGGGAACTCCTCCCCAAGTAGGTTTCCTACATCCCCTCCACCTTCCAAAATAGCCGTTTGACTTTTCAAACTAGGATTTGATTAAACCCTTTATTTTGTTCAGCGATGACACCTAGTACATGACGCAATCATTCCAACTTGATATGAAACATTCATGTACCCTTCCCCTCCGGAGTGCCGGACATTCCGTAACATTCTAGAACATTCCCGATGGAAACACCGGAATCATTCCCCAACTACGAAACGGGACTTTCCTTATATGAATCTTATTCTCCGGACCATTCCGGATCACCTCGTGATATCCCGGATCCCATCCGAGACTCCGAACAACATTCGGTCTCTTTCTCATCATTCCATAACTACTCAAACAACGTCGAATCCTTAAGTGTGTCTCCCTATGGTTCGTGAATTATGCGGACATGATCGAGACATTTCTCCGAACAATAACCAATAGAGGAATCTGGAAATTCATATGGCTCCCACATATTTCTACGATTACTTTGCGATCGAATGAACCACTTACATATGATATCAATTTCCCTTTGTCTCACGACATTTCACCGAGAGGGCCCAGAGTATATCTATCCGTCATATGGATGGACAAATCCCACTCTTGATCCATGTGTTTCAACCAATACTTTCCGAACACTCAATGCCACCTTTATAGCCACCCAGTTACGGTGTGGTGTTTGATGTCATCAAAGCATCCATCCGGTAAAGGTGATATGCATGATCTCATGGTCTAAGGAATTAGATAACTATGTATCAGAAAGCATATAGCAATTGAACTATTAAAATGACTTGATCTTTATGCTACGCTTATCTATAGGAGTATGTCCATCATATCATTCTCCTAACGATATGATCTTCTTGTTAATAATATCTCAATGTTCATGATAGGGAAACCACAATCATCTATTAACCAACAAGCTAGTATTACATAGAGGCTTTACTAGGGACTTCAAATTAAGTTTACAAATCACACAAGTATTAATGTTTCCTTGTTAATACTATTATAGCATGAATGTAAACATTTATCATAATGTCACATCCCAAGATTTTCCAAATCTTGTAATGTGAAAATAAATGAATAAAAATAAAACTTTGTTTGTTTTTCAGAGCCAGAAGAAACTTTTGAATTTAATTGGAACATAAGACCAATTTGAAACAAATAAATCCTAAAGGGATTTGTAAATAAATGTTATTTCATAAGGCCAAATTAAAACTTGGCCAAGCTTTTCGAAATAAAAACATTTTGTCAAAAATGGGTAAAGGTTTATTTAAATAAAATAATAAGGATTTAATATCCAAGCCTTATTAATAAAAGTTCTATTATTTTACTTAGCCATCAAAACTTGTTTATTTGTTTAAATAAGCTTTCCAAGTAAAATTATATCCTCAAATAAAGCCTACTGAAGTGTTTTGGTTTTTATGTAGATTTCAAATAAAGTTTTAATAAAACAAATCCTATTTGATTTAATAACCAAGGTCCAATTTTATTTAATTATTAATGAACCCTAAAACAAAAATGTTATTTTATTCTAAACAAGCTTTTCAAGTATTCTTTACTTCCAATTAATACCTACTGAAATGGTTTTGAAAATGATTGGATTTCAAATGGAGGTTTTAATAATAAAATCAAACCCCATTTGATTAATAAATCATGATCCTTGTTATTTGATTAATAATGGACCCTAATTATTATCTTGATTTTGGAATTTGTTTCAGGTTACTAAACAGAACTAAATTCATAGTTACAAAATTTGGTGAAGATTTGAATTGTTTTGATTGCTTGGAAATTGTTTGAAATTCAAAACAGAATATGGAAATAGAAAAAGAAAAAGAATCAGAAATAGAAAAAAATAAGAAAAGACAAATCCAACCCAACAGCCCAACAGGCCCAGAAACAACCCAGTTTCCTCACCCCGCAAGAAAACGATTCGCACTCATTAATTAACCCGCAGAGACAATGACCGGTGGACCCTCCCCCTCCTTTCTTTTCCACTGACGACTGGACCCACTATCCCTGTTCATCGTCCACACCCACGCGACTAGTTCTTCCCCCTCGTCGCTGTTTCCTGCCGATGATTTCGCGACCTTATTTTGCTTTAACGCGACCACCGTTACCAGCGTTGATCACACAGTCTTAAACGCCCATGTCCCCTCTATATTTCCCCTCTGACACCTCGCGCTGGCACCCTTCAGACCTCCCCAATTTCCTCCCCGAGCATCCTCTGCTCCGACGAGGTTCAGCATCGATTCCGGCCAAGTCTCACCACCCCTGCCTTCCCGAACACACGAGCACGTTCGCCACTTCCAGACGCATCTGCCAGTATCACCCATTCGACCGCGGGCGCCCCAGAGCGTCGACTACGTCGAACTTTCGAGCGCCGCCGTCTGTCTGCAACTACGGCGACGACTTCCAGGTGAACCAGACCGCCTTTTCCCTCTCGTTCACGCTCACGACTTTGCCTGAGTCCTACGCATCTAACCGTGTCTTCGCCTTGCCTTGGGGTGAACCACAGCACCGTCTCCGACCACAACCAGAGCCGTCTGACGCCGATAACGACTCCGACAAGCGATTGCCTCCGTCACCGTGCACCCCTTGCCTTATCACGAGTACCTTGAGCTTCCCCACGACCCCGCGATTCTGGTGAGCACCTCCTTCTTCTCCCTCGCTTCCTACATCGCTAGCTCCACCGCTAGCAGATCGTCGCCGCCGCGCGCTGTCGCTGAGCGTCGCCAGAGCTTGGTCAGGTCGTCTCCAGCCGTTGGATGCAGATCGTAGGGACAGGTTAGAATCACTTAACGCCGAAGAGGTACGCGACCAGGACCGTGCGATCGATCAGATCCAACGCTCTGCAGCCGCGATCCAACCAAACCGGTACCCACGAATAGAAAAACGCCGTGTGTCATCTCTTTTGTTTAAAACAGATTTTGAAATCTGATTAAGTAGTGAATTTCAAATCCTTATAACTTTGGATATACACGTCCAAAAATTACAAATTTTATGTCGTTGGATTCAGGAGAGCAAGACCTAGCCAGCCATGCCCTTAGTTTAGCAAATAGTATCTGTTAGCTTGTTTGATTTTGCAGTTTCGTTTGAGAGCTTGTTAAGTGTATAAAAATTGTTTAAAAATGATTTTTGGGTTAAAACCTTTGCAAAATTAATTTTTGTGACCTTACTGATCCTAGGAACCAACCCATGGTTTTGGAAATGAATTTGGAGTAATTTAGAAAGGATTAAATGATTTAGTCCATTTCTAGCTAAGTAAAGATAATGGTCTTATTAAGGAAAAGTTTTTAGAATAAAAACTTTGGGGAAATATGTTGATTCAAAACTAATGACCCAAAACATCAAGTATAGAGAGATAGAAACTTTTGGTGAAAGCTTAAAGGTTTTAGGTTTAATAAAAATTAAATTTCCACCACATAAAATGATGAATGGATTTTAAATTAGTTTATGAGCAAGAACCCTCTAACTAATGACTTTGCCATTTTGGTAAATGACCAAATTGGAACTTACAAAGTTTAGGAACCTAATAGAGACCCTCTTTGCAAAATAAAATTATCTTGTGCATACTCCCATGCATGACTTAGTTTCCATTACTTTGTGTGTGTGAATATGTTTGAGTGATTCTTGGTATGGAATGTTAGTTGATTTGGTGTTTGCTTGATTGGCTTGTAGTAAAGTTAGAGAAGTGTGAGACTAGCAAGATCAAGGAGTTAACCACCATTCCCTACCAAAAGGCAAGTTACACTATCATTCAAAAGTCCTATTATTTTCATTATACTTAGTGGATTTTGAAACTTGCATGCAAATAATTTTATACTTTTGCTATGCTAAATCCTAATAGGATGCCCTTACATTACTTAGTGAAAACATTGTAGTTGTACATGCTTAGCCATGATATATTTTGAAAAGAGATACATGTTGAGATTTTACAAAGTTGAAAAAAAAGACTTGTGTTTCATATAATAAAACAAGGACTCAATGAACCACCTAGGTGGAGGATACTTAAAGTTTTGGAGAAGGTGGCAACAAAACGAACCATGTCTATGGTGATCTCTTTGTGTTGTGCTCCAAAAGAAAACCCACCTAGGAAACTTAGAGATTGAACATGTTTCTCCAATTGTGGCTTTCGTGTGCAACCACATGCTATTATGGCTCTGGCTTAGTCAACTACATTAGGAAGACCCATACATTGTCTTTAGTTACCGGACATGGGGATCTGGAATGCTTCATGGGAGCTAAAGACAAGCTAGCAATGGTGTATGGGAGGACCTTTTGGAAAGACTTCGTCACATTCTCAGTCTGCCAGTACTCCATCTTGGTAAGCACTAATCCAGTAGGCCACTGGTGGCAACAAGATGGGATTGTGTCATGTGGGTAAAGTGTACTCCTTCTGCAGAAGATAATGAATCTAAGTACTTAGCCGTGTCCCCGGTTATGGACAATACTGAGCAACTAAAGTTTGAACTAGGGAGATCTCGACATTCTAACTTCTAAAATAAAACCTTGAAGGACTTGGGGAGTTACCAAGGGATCTCAAGAGATGTTGATAAAACTTGTTGCACTTGGGGATATACCAAGGTGCTCAAGAGATTTTGTATAAGGCTTGGTGCACTTGGAGTTACCAAGGAGCTCAACAAATTTGACAAGGACTTGAACACTTGTGTGTCTACCAAGGAGTTCAAGGGATTCTTGGAAAAAGAGATTTGACAAAAGATCAAAACCATTTTTAAAAGATAGGATAAAATGTTGCTTTATGCAAATAAGCCTAAAATTCTACTTAGCTAAATTTGCATGTAATGATAGGATCCACTCATGTTATACTTAAAAGTGAAACGTGCCAATACAATTCAAATGTATTGACCCTTGTGGCTGTAACTTGTAATGTTGCAGGTTTGATTGATTTTAGTGAAGAATGTTTGTTTAGGATTACAAAGTCTACAACCAACATCTGCCTGTGGCACTTGAAGATGAAGGACCCCATGACTATAGTTATTCCGCTGCAATGTAATGTAATAGCCAAATGAGCTATGTATTGATGTAATAAAATTATGTTATTCCTGGTTATAAAGTTACAGTATGACCTTTGTTCCCTGATATTACATCTAAACTGTGGGTGCTAGCTATTGATCCAAGGACTAGCATTGTAAACACAGGAGGAATCTACCTTATTAGGTTGAGACCCCTTACACATAAACACAAATATATAATAATAACTACATTTATTATTGCCTCTAGGGCATATCTCCAACAGTCTCCCACTTGAACTAGAGTCATCTAATCTAGATTACATGGTAATATACCGAACACCCATGGCAGTTTGGTGCTGGTCATGTTTTGCCCTCGGGAGAGGTTTAGTCAACGGATCCGCCACATTCAGATCTGTGTGTACTTTGCAAATCTTTATATCCCCATCTTGGATATGTTCTCGAATAGCGTGAAAACGTAGCATGATATGCTTCAGCTTCTTGTGTGACCTTGGTTCTTGCGCATTGGCTATGGCGCCCATGTTATCACAGTAGATAGACATTGGGTCCAGCGCACTAGGAACCACACCGCTACCGCAATGAACTCTTTCATCCATATCGCTTCTTGTGAAGCCTCCGGGCGACCATGTATTTCGATTTAGTTGAAGATATTGCCACAACGCTTTGCTTTGCACTCCTCCAGCCTAATCGCTGCACCATTCAAAATAAATACGTATCCATTGTGATTTAGAATCATCCGGATCGGTGTTCCAACTAGCATCGGTGTAACCATTAACAACGAGCTGTTCATCACCTCCATAAGAAAGAACCATATCCTTACTTCTTCTCAAGTACTTAAGGATGTTTTTGACATTGTCCAATGATCCACTCTGGATCACTTTGATATCTGCTAGTTAAACTAACAAAGATATGCAATGTCGGGTCTAGTACATAGCATGGCATACATTAGAGATCCTATGGCTGAGGCATAGGGAGTCTTACTCATCCTTTCTCTATCTTCTGCCGATGTCGGACTTTGAGTTTTACTCAAGGTCGTATTGGGCAACATGGGTAAGAACCCTTTCTTGCTATCTTCCATTCCAAACCTCTTTAGAACTTTGTCCAAATATGTACTCTGTGACAATGATATTTGGCGTTTAGATCTATCTCTATAAATCTTTATGCCTAATATGTAAGCTGCTTCACCAAGATCCTTCATTGAAAAACTATTATTCAAATATTCCTTGACACTATTAAGAAGGTCTACATCATTCCCAATCAATAATATGTCATCCACATATAGTATTAAGAATGCTACAGAGCTCCCACTCACTTTCTTGTAAATACAAGCTTCTCCATAAGTTTGTATAAAACCAAAACTTTTGATCACCTTATCAAAACGTTGATTCCAACTTCGGGATGCTTGCTTAAATCCATAGATGGACCGTTGAAGTTTGCATACCTTATTAGCATCTTTAGGATCGACAAAACCTTTGGGTTGCATCATATACAACTCTTCATCAATGTCTCCATTGAGGAATGCCGTTTTGACATCCATCTGCCATATCTCATAATCGTAATATGCAGAGATTGCTAACATAATCCTTACAGACTTTAGCTTCGCTACTGGTGAGAAAGTCTCATCGTAGTCAACTCCTTGAATTTTTCGAAACCCTTTTGCGACAAGTCGAGCTTTATAGACAGTAACATTACCATCAGCGTCTGTTTTCTTCTTGAAGATCCATTTGTTCTCGATAGCCTTCCGGCCATCCGGTAAGTCCACCAAAGTCCAAACTTGGTTTTCGTACATGGATCCAATCTCGGATTTCATGGCTTCTTGCCATTTATTGGAATCTGGGCTCATCATCGCTTCCTCATATGTCTCGGGGTCATCGGTGTTGTCCACCAACATGACACTCATAACGGGATCATACCAATCTGGAGTGGTACGAGTTCTCGTTGACCTGCGAGGCTCTGTAGCAACTTCAACCGAAGTTTCATGATCAACATCATTAGCTTCCTCTCTTATTGGTGCAGGCACCACGGGAACTTATTCCGGTGTTGCGCTACTCGCAATTTCGAGAGAAGGTTCGACAACCTCGTCGAGTTCTACTTTCCTTCCAGTCACTTCTTTCGAGAGAAATTCCTTCTCTAGAAAGGATCCATTCTTGGCAACGAAGATTTTGCCTTCGGATCTATGATAGAAGGTATACCCAATAGTTTCCTTCGGGTATCCTATGAAGACGCATTTTTCCGCTTTGGGTTCAAGCTTGTCCGGCTGTAACTTCTTTACATAGGCTTCGACTCCCAAACTTTAAGGAACGACAATCTAGGTTTCTTCCCAAACCATAATTCATACGGTGTCGTTTCAACGGATTTAGACGGTGCCCTATTTAAAGTGAATGCGGCTGTTTCTAATGCATAACCCCAAAATGATAGCGGTAAATCTGTAAGTGACATCATAGAACGAACCATATCTAAGAGAGTTCGATTACGACGTTCGGACACACCATTACGCTGTGGTGTTCCCGGCGGTGTCAACTACGAAAGTATTCCGCATTTCTTCAAATGCTCGCCAAACTCGTAACTTAGATATTCACCTCCACGATCAGAACGTAGAAATTTAATCTTCTTGTTACGTTGATTCTATACCTCACTTTGAAATTCCTTAAACTTCTCGAAAGTTTCGGACTTATGTTTCATGAAATAGATATACCCATATCTACTCAAGTCATCCGTGAAGGTAAGAACATAACGATAACCACCGCACGATGCTACACTCATTGGACCACACACATCGGTATGTATGATTTCCAACAAGTCCGTAGCTCGCTCCATCATACCAGAAAATGGAGTCTTAGTCATTTTACCCATCAGACATGCTTCGCATCTATCAAGTGATTCAAGAAGTCCATCGGAATGGAGTTTCTTCATACGCTTCACTCCAATGTGACCAAGACGACAGTGCCACATATAGGTCGAATTATCGCTCGATTTCAAACGTTTAGCCTCAATGTTATTAATGTGTGTATTTCCACTATCGAGATTCAATAAGAATAGACCATCTATCAAAGGTGCATGTGCATAAAACATATTAGTCATATAAATCGAACAACCATTATTCTCGGATTTAAACAAGTAACCGTCTCGCAATAAACAAGATCCCGATATAATGTTCATGCTCAACGCAGGCACCAAATAACAATTATTTAAGTATAAAACCAATCCCGATGGTAGATGAAGGGGTAGCGTGCCGACCGCGATCACATCAACCTTTGATCCGTTTCCAACGCGCATCGTCACCTCGTTCTTCGCTAGCTTCCGTTTATTCTGCAGCACCTTTTTCGAGTTACAAATATGAGCAACCGAACCAGTATCAAATACCCAGGCACTACTACGAGTACTAGTGAGATACACATCAATAACATGTATATCATATATACCTTTCTTCTTGAGGTTGCTGTTCTTCAAATCCGCCAAGTACTTTGCGCAATTCCGCTTCTAGTGACCTTCTCACTTGTAGTAAAAGCACTCAGTTTCAGGCTTAGGTCCAGCTTTGGTCTTCTTCATCGGCGTGGCAACTTTCTTACCACCCTTCTTGAAGTGTCCCTTCTGCTTAGACTTGCCTTTCTTGAATTTGGTGGTCTTATTGACCAACAACACTTGGTGCTCTTTCTTGATCTCCACTTCTGCAGATTTCAACATGGCAAAGAGTTCTGACAACGTCTTATTCATGTTCTGCATGTTGTAGTTCATCACAAAGTTCTTGTAACTTGGTGGTAGTGGTTGGAGGACACGGTAAATCCCCAAAGTATTGGGAATCACAATACCCAAGGTTTGAAGTTTGTTTGCGTGCCCAGACATCTTAAGCACATGCTCGCTGATGGAGCTGCCCTCTTCCATCTTGCAGTTAAAGAACTTTTAAGAAGCCTCATAGCTTTCAATTGCCGCATGAGTCTCAAAGATCAATTTGAGATCCGTGACAATATCATATGGGTCTGAATTCTCAAACCTTTTCTGAAGCTCCGATTCTAAACCATACAAGATAGCACACTGAACTGTGGAGTACTGAGTCTTCCGAGTGAGGTAAACATTCTTTACTTCATCAGAGGCATCAGCTGCAGGTGGGTCACCCAGCGGTGCATCCAGCACATAGGTCAAATTACCAGCTGTGAGGACAATCCTCAAATTGCGGAACCAATCCGCGAAGTGGCTTCCATTGTTTTTCAACTTTTCTTTCTCTAGGAACGCATTAAAATTGATGGTAGGGGATGCCATTGATCTACAACATATTTGCAATAGTTTAGACTAAGTTTATGACAAATTGAGTTCAAATTAACATTAAAATTAATCTAGGTGAACTCCCACTCAAAACAATATCCCTCACATTGTATTAGTGATCACACGAACCAAATCCACCATATCAACACCGATCATCACGAGAGTTGATATAGTTTCAATAGCGAACAATCGACATGTTCATCATATCTATTATATGATTCATGCTTTACCTTTCGGTGATCCGTGTTCCGAGACCATGTCTGTACATGCTAGGCTCGTCAAGGTCAAATCTTAGTTTCCGCATGAGCAAATCTGGCTTGCTCACGTTGTATACACTTGCAGAATCTAACACACCCGATCATCACGTGGTGCTTCGAAACAACAAGCTTTAGCAACGGTGCTAACTAAGGGCGAACACTTTATGACTTGAAATTCATGTGCATGAGGGGTCATCTTATAATGCTACCGTCGTCTACTAAGCAATACAAGATGCATAAAGGATTAACATCACATGCAATTCATAATATGTGATATGATATGGCCTTTCTTCTTCGTGCTTCCGATCTCCATCTTCTAGCACGAACATGATCTCCATCATCACCGGCATTGCATCAAGGTCAATGACGCTTCTCCATGGTTGTTGTCCACCGGCTTCAACTATTACAACTACTTTGAATAGACACGCGGGTCTTAACATAAATTAAAGACAACCATATGGCTCCTGCCGGTTGTCAACTTACAATAAGGAACATTGCATACATCATATATAATCACAATCTTGGCCATATCACATCACAGCACACCCCTGCAAAACAAAGTTAGACGCCTCTACTTTCTTTGCATGTTTTACATGGTTTGGGGCTTTCAATAAGTGTCGTTCTAACTTACGAAACAAGAACCACAACATTGATACTAGTATTGCTAATCACCCGCTGTAAATTGGATCTCCACTATGCTAGGAGAAACAGCACCATAAAGCCACTTATGCAATACAAGTTGCATGTCAAGCGTGGAGCAAGTCTCATGAACGATGTCATGTAAGGTTAGCCCGGCCGCTTCATCCCAACATCCCGCAAGATGCAAAGTACACAAGAAGCAATCGACAATAAAAGCATCAACGCCCACAATGACCATTGTGTTCTACTGCGCAATGATCTACATATAGACACGGCTCGATACCCTTTGTAGGATTTCGTAGCATGGAAAACAAAATTTTCTATCGCACAAACAAACAAGCCAAGATCTATCTACTAGATTGTAGCAACGAGTCGGTGGAATAACTCACCGAAGATTCCAAAGCGTTTAACGAGCGGATTCTCGTGGGTGATGTAGTCGATTTCTTCCCGATCTCAAGATCGCGTGAGACGATCCTTCCGGCCATGCTCAAGCAGCGCCCATGATCGGGTCACATCGCTTGACTCGACGAAGACCTTCCTCTCCTTGTTCCAAAGAAAATGGAGGTTGTAGCACTCTCCTCGCGATTCCGGCAGCACAACGACGTGGTACCGGAAGTAGAGGGGAGATCTCGCAGGGCTTCGCCTTAAGCCGGAGCGAGTATGGTGGAGTATGAGAGAGCCCTCGACGATCTAGGGTTTAGACACGCCGAGGAAGAGGTGTTGGGGCCGGCGTCTAGGGCAAAAACCCTAGGGGGGCGGCGGCGGCTATGGAGAGCAGTGGCTTCTAGGGTTTGAGGTGAGGGACTTGTGTGTCTAGAGGAGGGGGCCCTGCCCCTCCTTATATAGGTGGAGGGGGCCGGTGGCCAAGGGGAGGGAGTGGAGTCCCTCCCCAACTCGGCTTGGTTGGTGCGCCGGCTTGGGGAGGAGGACTCCCTCCCCAACTCGGTTTCACCTCCTCCTCCTCTTTTCCACTTTCCAAATTTAGCCGTTTGACTTTTCTATTTAGCTATTTGACTTTTCAAATTAGGATTCAATTTAATCCTTTATTTGGAACAGCGAGGACACTTAGTGCATGATGCAATCATACCAATCTTGATATAACACATTCATGTACCCTTCCCCTCCGGAGTACCGGCCATTCCGGAACATTCTAGAACATTTCCGATGGAAACACCGGAATCATTCCCCAACTCCGAAACGGGACTTTCCTTATATGAATCTTATTCTCCGAACCATTCCGGATCACCTCGTGATATCCCGGATCCCATCCGAGACTCCGAACAACATTCGGTCTCTTTCTCATCATTCCATAACTACTCAAACAACGTCGAATCCTTAAGTGTGTCTCCCTACGGTTCGTGAATTATGCGGACATGATCGAGACACTTCTCCGAACAATAACCAATAGAGGAATCTGGAAATTCATATGGCTCCCACATATTTCTACGATTACTTTGCGATCGAATGAACCACTTACATATGATATCAATTTCCCTTTGTCTCACGATATGTTACTTATCCGAGGTTATGATCGTCGGTATCTCTGCATACCTAGTTCAACCTCGTTACCGATAAGTACTCTTTTCTCGTTCCCGTGATATGTGATCCCTTGTGATCCAGTCACATTCTTGCAAGCTAATTGGATGACATTTCACCGAGAGGGCCCAGAGTATATCTATCCGTCATATGGATGGACAAATCCCACTCTTGATCCATGTGTTTCAACCAATACTTTCCGAACACTCAATGCCACCTTTATAGCCACCCAGTTACGGTGTGGTGTTTGATGTCATCAAAGCATCCATCCGGTAAAGGTGATATGCATGATCTCATGGTCTAAGGAATTAGATAACTATGTATCAGAAAGCATATAGCAATTGAACTATTAAAATGACTTGATCTTTATGCTACGCTTATCTATAGGAGTATGTCCATCATATCATTCTCCTAACGATATGATCTTCTTGTTAATAACATCTCAATGTTCATGATAGGGAAATCACAATCATCTATTAACCAACAAGCTAGTATTACATAGAGTCTTTACTAGGGACTTCAAATTAAGTTTACAAATCACACAAGTATTAATGTTTCCTTGTTAATACTATTATAGCATGAATGTAAACATTTATCATAAACACAAAGATATAATAATAACTACATTTATTATTGCCTCTAGGGCATATCTCCAACACCAACCTAGTTCGTGCCTGAGGGGATGTGGCCACCCTATGGCGCCCCTCCATCTCTCCTCTGGACTCTGTGTTCTCCTCGGTGAAATATTGAGTTTGGCTTTTGTCCCGTCCAATTCCGAGAATATTTCCTTACTAGCTTTCCTGGAACCAAAAACTACAGAAAACAGGCAATTGGCACTATGGCAACTTGTTAATAGGTTAGCACCAGAAAACATATGAAAAGTACCTCAAAGTATGGAAAAAGCAAAGCAAAGTAGATACTAAACAAGCATGGAACACCAAAAATTATAGATACGTTTCCGGCGTATCAAGCATCCCCAAGCTTAACTCCTGCTCGTCCTCGAGTAGGTAAGTGATAAAAGAATAATTTTTGAGGTGACATGCACCATCAAAACCAAGATCAAACCATTTCCAAGCATTGAAAGCTGGGATCAAAGAACTCTAAACATGTGCATGAAAGATAGAGTTCTAACAATAAGACAAAATAACTATGCATGCAACATGAAAGTCTAGAAACAAAGATCATGAAGAACATGCATTGAAAAACGTTTGTTTGTTTCACATACAGAAAACATGGCATAGTGGCATTCATATTGTCCCTCATAGAGTAGAAAATATATGCATAGGACACCTTCAAAGTTCATAAGAGTGACTATATACAAATAGCACAAGGACAAGCAATATCAACAATATGCATCAATCAATAAATTTTGGGACACTACACATTGAACTAAGAATGGAAACTATGCTCTCTTAACTGGTGCCTAAAAGTAGAAGGTGGATACTCAATATAATGGTGGAAGAAAGGGCCCTTCATAAAGGGAAGCAGGGATTTCAAGTTTCAAAAAGAGCTTCCAAAAATTATGGTACTTGTTAGCTTTGAGCCCTCGCTGCCCCTCTCATAAGCATCTTGAAGTGATTAAGGTTAAAGTGAACAAACTATGGAGTATATGCTTGACAAAGTATAAGTTGGCAATCTCATGTCCCTTGAATACGAGGGCAGCACCTCGTGCTACTCAACTTTGGTCACCTGTAAGTTCTTGTCAACGTAAGTACATGTGTATCATAGAGAACCGCCAATGGGGTACCCCTTGCACATGGTACATGAGCTATCCCATAACCAAAATGGCAAGGCAAGCAGACAATGAGCATCTCAGCGATCTTTTTATTTACTATTTGCATAGATTTTTATTGAGGATGCTTCACAGATTGCTCATTATGGTGATGCTGCAAGTTTCCACCATGATTAGGCATGGCTTAGGCTAGCGGCCCCGGCGTTTCTCTAACACAAAATACATAACTCTATGGACTTACAAGCTCCCTTTTTATTTCACACCGGCGACATCCACAGACAAAAGAGTATGATATCAACTGTGTACAAAGTACAAGTGCAATGTTGAAAACATTACCCATGATAGCATGGTTCTGCTAATTCCAACGTATAAGTGCAAGCATATACAACATAGATGACACAATGGTTCAAGTTTATTAGGGGAAAGGAATATAAAGTGTGCCATCAAGTTCGTGAGGGCTTTAATCATTAAGTTTTCACATAACAAAATACTTTTTTAATTGGAAGATAGCTGAAAATAAGAATATACTTGGAATGGTGTAACACACCATGCATAGGAATTTATAGTGGACACTTTGGAATAACTTGGTTTGTTGAGAGTTGGAAGCATGAGTAGATCTTACTCATACAAGTGGAGGCTAGCAAAAGACTGGGAGCAACCATCTAAGAGAGCAATAATGGCCATAATCATGCAGAGCGACAAAACATTACTAATCAAAGCATAGAGTGGTACTACAAGTCAAGGACTAAATGATCATAGAGTCTATGGTGACTTTTTCATAGTCATACATGGTGTGAGAATGCGCCAAGTCAACCCAAACAAAACATCAAAGGAGAATACCACAATACTATGATTTTGTATTCTAAAACAACGCATGATTCTTTCAAGGCACACTGAGCAATCCGAATTGTTTGGAACAGTACATGCTACAACAATAATCACTAAGAATAAGGTCAAAACAACACCTAGCATGACATGCTAAAGTCTAAGTCACAGTCAATGTAAGCTCCTCTTGCACTTTCAAGTAAGAACTTTCTACTCCTTCCAACACCAATCGACTTATTTGAAACAACACAGCGAGAACGGGGGGTCCAAACTACTTTATTCAAGCAAACTAAATAACTAAGCAAAGCAAATGAAAACTAAGATGCTCCAAGAATAACACAACAGTGTGTGAAACAATAAAAATGAAGTGTCTAGAAAGACCTGAGCTTTTTATTGATGAAGAAGGGGATGCCTTGGGCATCCCCAAGCTTTGACGCTTGTACCTCTTGGGTATTTCTTGCGGTGACAACGGGGTGGCATCCCCAAGCTTGATATTTTGTCCATTTGTCATCTCATTACATCATTCTCTCTCTACACCTGAAATTTTCCTTCATACAAAACTTCACACAATCTTCATTAGCAACATTAGTGTATTCAAAAGATAATAGACCCTTGGGTTTAGCTTTAGAACAGCAAAAGTTTTCACTAAAAACACAAGCTACTGTAGCAACTCCTTCAAAAAGCTCAATTTCCCAAAAAGAACCCAAAAAGGAATCAGTAAAAAGCAAATGCAAATAATGGCAAAAATTTGTCAAAACAGACCAGCAGGTAGAAACCGATTTTTCCGAAGACCTAATGTTCCTCAAATAAAAACGTGTTGAACTAACGAAAGTTAGCTAACATACTGTGGGATTTATTCGTAAATTTTCAGCTCAATCCGACTTACAGAGACGCCTCACGAATTTTTATGGTGGAGTACAAAAATCTATTTCGGGGCAGCAACTCCCCAAATCTTACTTCCCTCTTATTAGAGGTCATTCTTGGCACAAAAAGCAAACAAAAAGGATAAGGAGAGTCCATTACTGAAGTAATAACTTCCAAAACTCAAGTAAACTCTTGGGTTATCTCCCAACAAGTACTTTTATTTAACGCCTTTAAGTTAGGCTTAATAGCTTGAGAAGATGCTCACATAAGAAATATGAATTGAAGTAAAAGAGAGCATCAAGAAGCAAATTCAAAACACATTTAAATATGACCCACTTCCTATGCATAGGAATCTTGTATGAAAATAAATTCATAAAGGCATAGGAAGATGAAACAAGAGTAACTTCAAAACTTTCAGCACATAGAGAGGTGTTTCAGTACCATGAAAACTTCTACAACCATATTTTCCTCTCCCACAATAATTTTCAGTAGCCTCATAAATAAACTCAACAATATATCTATCACATAAAGTATGCTTTTCATGATCTACAAACACATAATTTCTATCAAGCTAAAAAATAGTGGGATTAAAACTTCACAGGTTTTACCCAAAGTGTAGAGGTCCCAACCTGATAGGGTAGAGATCCCTGTGTTTACAATGCTAGTCTCTGGATCGAATAGCTAGCATCCATAGTTTAAGATGTAGTATCAAGAAACAAAGGTCATAATGCAACTTTATAACCATGAATAAAATAATTCATTACATCTTACATAGCTCATATGGCTATCTCATTACAATGCAGCAAAAATATCTATATAGCATGGAGTCCTTCATCTTCATATGCCACAGGCAATCATGTTGGTTGTAGACTTGTAATCCTATTCAACACACTTCACTAACATCAAACAAACCTGTAGCATAATAAGTTACAGCCACAAGGGTCAATACATTTGAATTGTATTGGCAAGTGATACTATGGTAGAATAGTGGTATCTAACATCTATAAGCATTTGGCTAAGTGGAGCTTAGGCTTGCTTTTCTCAAAATAGATTTTCCTTATAAGTTGAAAACACTAAGTTTTTGTTTGTCAAATCACCCAAGGCATCTACCAATCAAAGATTGAAGATCCTTTACCCTTGTTCAACCACAAGCTTTTAACTTAGAAATTGGGATGAGGAGATCCTTGATAGCTTCCATGTCTTGATGCTCAAATTGTCCATTGCCGGGGACACGGCTAAGTACTTGTAGAGGTCCCAACCTTTAATAAGGTAGATATCCCTGTGTTTACAATGCTAGTCCCTGGATCAATAGCTAGCATCCACAGTTTAAGATGTAATATCAAGAAACAAAGGTCATAATACAATTTTATAACCAGGAATAAAATAAGTCATTACATCTTACATAGCTCATTTGGCTATCACATTACAATGCAGCAGAATATCTATATAGCATGGAGTCCTTCATCTTCAAAGTGCCACATGCAATCATGTTGGTTGTATACTTGTAATCCTAATCAACATACTTCACAAACATCAAACAAACCTGCAACAAAATAAGTTACAACCACAAGGGTTAATACATTTGAATTGTATTGGCAAGTGATACTATGGTAGAATAGTGGTATCTATCATCTATATGCATTTGGCTAAGTGGATCTTAGGCTTGCTTTGATCAAAATAAGTTTCCCTTATTAGTTGAAAACACTAAGTTTTTGTTTGTCAAAATCACCCAAGGAACAACCAATAGAATTGGTTAACCTTTAACCCTTGTTCAACCACAAATTTTTAACTTAGAAATTGGGATGAGGAGATCCTTGATAGCTTTAATGTCTTGATGCTAAAATTGTCCATTGCCGGGGACATGGATAAGTACTTAGATTTTTCCTTCTCGAGAGGTGGTGCACTTTCCCCACAAGACTCGACATGCATCGAGACAAGATCTTTCAGAAGCCTTCCCATAGACCAAATGGACGTGTTCCAACATATCATCCCCACCACCTTATGTCCATCTGGCTAAGTTATTGCAACCTATATGATCCAGGCAGAGCCCATATTGCCATGTGGCTGCACTAGAAGCTTCTAAACACTAAGTATCTCAAATCCCTTTGTTCCCGGGTGGCTTTCCACAAGTGAGATACACCAGGGAGGCCATAAAATGGGCCCTGAGTAACCACTCAACACAAACCATTCTTTCCATTCCACCCAGGTGATTCATTCACTTAGTTGTTTTATTAAGCAAAAACATAAGTCAAAAGACTTAGCAAAATTTCCATAGCATGTATATACACCACCCTTGTTTGCTACTAGCTAGGTTAAGCATGATATCGACAAGTATCTTAACTTAGAGAATAATTCTCCCAAGACTACAACTACTAGGATTTCCCATGGCATAGCATATAGATACTTAGCAAAATTTCATGTAAGACCTATACAAAATATCACTAGTGCATAGTCAAAAATAATAGGACAAATACATGAAGCACCACTTGCCTTTCTAGTAGAGAAACTAGGTTCACTCCTTGATCTTGCAATTGTCACACTCTTCAAAGTTCACTATAATTCAATCAAGCAAACACAAATTCAAAACTAACATTCATACAATTCACCACATAAAATAATGAAAACAAAATAATGCATGCAAGCATGCAAAAGGTGGTTTTGGTTTGGAAAGTGTTTTCTAAGTCTATAAACATTTTAAAACACCAAATGGTCATTTATAAATGTGGCAAAATCATTTGGAAACAAGTTAGTGAAAATAGGCCATTTTAAATCATTTTTGTTTTGCTAGAAATGCTTTTATTCAAAGGAATAATTTCTAGTGTTAGAAAAATATGTTTTTAAAACACAATTGTTAGTGTTTATGGTCAAAGTGTTTAAAACTAATCCATTTGCAAAAGGTTTCTCTCAAAATCATTTTTAAATCATAGTAACATTTTTGTTTTACTAGAAATGCTTTTATTCAAAGGAATAATTTTTTAGTGTCACAAAATATATTTTTAAATCCAAAAGTTACTGTTTAGGGTCAGAGAGTTCAAAACAAACCATTTGCAAAATATTTTACTCAAAAATCATTTTTAGAATAATTTTTTACACAAAATAGTCTTACAAATGTTTCTGCAAAAACACCTAATTTTCCAGAAGCAAAATACTAAACTAAGGGAATGGTTGCAAAGGTTTCATTTTCCTGATTCCAATGATATAACATTTGTAATTTTTGGACGTGTAAAACAAATGTTATGAATTTTACAAAATCATACATCTAATAGAACCTTTCTGTGTTTAAAACAAAAGCTAGGCTACGTGGCGTGTTCTTACTGGCTGATACCAGTTCGTTCGGATCACACTATGTGGATCGTAGGATCTAATTAGATCTGTGTGGCTCAGATCATCTAATAACGGTTGGTTAAGTCCTCTATTCTAAGCCACGCGGTCAAGATATAACGGTCCAAGACGCAACAACCAATATCTGGCGGCGCTGGAAACTGACGCGCGGCGGCCGCGCTCAGGCGATGACGCTCCAGCGATAATAGGAAGCGAGAGAGAGGGGTAAGGGTCTCACTATGCTCGCAGGGTCGTTGCGGTGCTCAAGGTGGCCGCAGGAGGGACAGGGGCGCATGATGTAGTTGTCGATTGCTTGTCAGAGTTTGTATCTGCGTCGGGCAACCACGGGCTTCATCGGTGGTATCGCTACAGGACATGAGAAAGCAAGCAAGTGTAACACCCTCAGAATCGGACCTATGCAAGTTTTAGCGAAACCCGCCAAACCCGCATAGAAACGATTCAAAGGTGCCCACCAGGCACTTTCGTGCGGGTGGAAAACAAAGTAATAACATTACACAATAGTCCTCGATGGGACCCCCAGAACAGATATATATACAACAGCGACTCAATGAGTCAAGAATACAGATATACAGAACAAAGATTCAAATCACCTTGAAAATGATAGAGCGTCCGACTACGGACAAGATGCAAATGGGGCTAAGAGCCCTGAAGAATAACCAATGGTGTCCATAACCCTGCCCAGGCCAAGCCGGAAGGGTAACCCTGCTAACGACGTCGATCTCAAACCTGCTTAAACAAAAGGGTGCGGCAAAGGGCAAAGGAAAAGAGGAGCGTCGATGGTGAGGCCAAGACAGCGAGACTAGAATTCGGCGGTCCTCGCCTACACAGGTATGGTGGACTGAAGCGGCAGCGGCAGCATGCACTAAACAACCTATAGAGACTCGATACAACTGGCGGCTATCAGAGAGGGATAAGAATGACCTATTCGGATTCAACCTGAATCTTACACCAAACAATCCCATCCTGGTATTCCCCCTCGAGAACCAAACGAGGAAGTCCACCGAGGAACTCACACCGTTGGCAGTTTTACTCATTCCGTTATAGTTGCGGCAATTACTAGTCAAATATAGATAGTCGTCCTGATAAAATAAGCAGTGGGCATTTTTAGTTAACCATTCCGTTATAGTTGCAACACTTACTAATCAGATACAGATAGCATGAGATAAACCCAAAACCCAGCAGTTGTTGGTACTTTTATTTAGCCATTCCGTTATAGTTGCAATACTTACTAGTCAGATACAATAGTCGCAAGCAACCACCCAAACAAGCAATTGTTGGCAGTTTTATTTAGCCATTCCATTATAGTGGAGCTGATTACTAGTCATTATGAAGTCAAATTTATAGCACTACTTTAATTATAGTTGTCTATGTTCGAGATACTGTGCTCCAAGTCGTCCATAACCGCGGACACGGCTTTTAGAAAGTTTTAACTCGGCCGGGGTGCACAAATAGCAACACACACTCGATCAACCTCAGAAAAACCAAATCAAAACCCAACGAGGCTTTCACGACAAAGCAATCACAGGATTCAGAAATATTTCAGGGGGCCACCCGTTGAAGTCTAACCCGCAACGAAGTTAGCTGACTCCGAGACGGACTCAAGGTTTGCGACAATGGCTGTGAACGACTGGGAACCCAAAACTGGGCTTGTCGACACCGCGAAAACACTCCGCTTTCCTAAACAGTACAGTGTGCTATCCATCGCACAATTTAATTAAAGCAGTAAAGCATGGCATAAGTACAAGATAGTAAATAAAACCTCAAACTAGTTTGTGGCCCCAAGAAATAAGAATGAATCAAGCTCTGGCTCAGGGGGGTCCCATATACCTCCCGGATGTGGATAGCGCGAATATTCAAGGAACAGGTATCAAGTACTCGGGGTCCTACGGGACACAAGTGGACGGTTAACAACCAAATAACATCTATTGCCCACCTGTGCCTCTGCTTACCTACTTCAATTTTAGTTGTTAAACAGTAATTAAAGTTAACGATAAATAAATCCAAGATCATCTCCAACATCGAACAGGCGGCAATACTCCAACAACTGTGGCACTTGACGACACGCAACAGCACTTGAGCAAGCGACTACGACGCGCAAGTCCAACTATCTACCAAACAACAGGTAATAGGATGTGTCCAAGGCAATATAGGGCTGCAAGGGATATCACGGGTACGAAAACTAGAGCATCGCAACACAGATAGCAATAGATCAACAGGAGGGAATAAATACTATAAAAGTAAGATAGGTAGAAAGGGGGAGATGCTCGCCTGAAAACATTGTCGAAGGTTCCACCGAAGATCGGGTCGACACTCGCATCAACTCAACGGCCTTATCCGTGAAGAAGCAAAACACTAGAATAAACAACAGATGCAATATTTAATACTACGGCAAAAAAAATCGGGCATGATGCATGTATGATGTATGACATGGCAAGGTGCGATGCAATTATGTCATATTAAACGGAACCGGGGTCCTGACAATTAATTGAATGGTTTAAGTTGTTTAACTACCCCGCAATTAAATGTTATATTAACAAGGCAATATAAGTTACCGGTTCGCTACACAAATTTAAATGAGGCCGATATGAGACTAGATTTGCCCGCATATGGGCCCCATATTTAATTATTAGGTGAATCGGCATAAGGCCCCCAAACCACACAAATATGCATGCGAGATGAATGATTAATATGCAACCGTTGTCTATATTTAGCATTTATAAAATAGGGGCTCGGGAAAAAGGTTCACACATTAGGGTTCGGCAGATCTTGGGGTTCCGGGGTTCGGGGTCGGTCTCAGGGTTCAGGGTTCGACGGAAACGTTCTCGGATAACGGAGTAGATCTTGGCGTTCCGGGAGGAAGTACTTGGTCCGGCGTCGGGGCGCATCGGATCCTTCCGGGTCGGTGTCGTTCTTATCGTCGCGAAGATCTTGTCGGGTCCGTTCCATCAAGTCGGTCTTGGCATCTGGCTGAAGTACTTGGCGTATCCGAGATGAAGCGCTTATCGTTCCATGTGGCGGTCTTGGCGTCCGAGCGACGATCTTGTCGCATCCGCGGTCGTCGGTCTCTGTCGTTGATGACGATCTTGGTATTAGAGGGCACGCACGGGCAGACAAAGATCTTGTATCTTGACACCTCGCGAGCACGCAGATTCTATGTAGATCTTCTCGAGGGGGACGACGACGAACAACAAGGCACGGGGTGACCACATGGCTTCATATGAACAGATCACACACATGCTAGAGGATTAAAGAATTTAGCGAGCACACTACACAAATAATATGTCCACCTAGCAGAAGCACGGGCAGCAAACAAAACAAGCACAGAGGAGGGCGACCGCGCGGACAGAGGCAACATGGTTGTCTGCTACGAAGAAGAGGACGCGGGGAGCACGGCTGCCGGCGGGCAGAGAGAAAACGGCGAGCGGAGGGGCGGCGGCCAGGGAACTCGAGCGGGGCGGAGGTCGGGGCGAGGCGAACGGGAGGGGGCGGTGCGCTCGCCGGAGAGGCAGAGGGGCTGGGGCGATCCGGCAGAGGAGGCCGACGGGGAAGGTGGTGCGGGCCGGCGAGGGAGACGGGGAGGAGGGTCGGTCGGGCGTGGTCAGGAGGCGGCGCCGAGGAGGCGGGAGAAGGAAGAAGGGGCGGAGAGGGTGGACATGAGGCGTCACCGAGAGGAGGATGGAGGTGGCCGGCGGATGAGGGTCGGGCGACGAGGAGGGCCAGAGGGGGAGGAAGGCGGTGCAGGGGCGAGGCCGACGCGGGGCTCGGCGAGGCGGACGCGGCGGTGGAGGGCGAGCAGGGAGGGTCGTCGGCCCAGAGGGGGGGGGGGCGGCGGCGAACGGCGGTAGGGAGGAGCTTGGTGAGGAGGGAGGAGACAGGCGGGGGTGGGGGGTGCGGGGGGGGGCGGGGAAGGCGCCAGGGCGGGGTGGCTGTGGGGCCGGGGTCAGGGAGTTGTGTGCGTGTGGGGGTACTGGGTGGGTCGGTGTGTGTTGTGTGTGGCGTGTGGGGTGTGTGGGGTCGGTGGGGGGGACAGGGTGGGGCCTGGGGGAGGTTGACCAGGGGAGGTAGGTGGGGAGGAGAGGGACTGTGGGGTGGGACCCGGGGGCAGAGAGAGAGAGGAGAGGGAGGGTAGGAGTGGGGAGGGTGAGAAAAGGAGAGGGGGAAAAGGGGTATGGATTGATGAGGTGGCAGAGTGGGTAGGGATTGGGGGAGAGGGTGAGGTGGCGAGCTGTGAGTGGTGGGTAGATTAGGTTTTGGTAGTTTTAGGATTTAGGTGGGACTGGTTGGTTGGAACGATTTTATTCCGGGGGTGGTCGACCGGGTCGAATCGGCCCGTTCGACTGCCCCACTAAAAATATTTACATATTTTATTTATTTCAACCAGTGCTTTTGCAAACCGATAGCAGACAAAACAAAATAATCCGGAGACCCGGGTTTTGCGTTTGAACAAAGACGGGGCGTTTTAGAAAACACAAAATAGGTTTTTCTGCAAATAGTTTTATGCAAGCAAATGCAGGATGATGACGATGCTCAAATGCAATGTGGCATGATGACATGAGCATGCGGTCATGATGATGCAATGCACAAAAACAACGCGATTTTCTAGTAGTGGTTTTTGCGGGATGCCACAATTCGACACCACTAACAATGGATCTCGTCCTCGAGATCCGCCTCATGGTACCGGAAGGAAGGTCGGTGATCTGCATCTTCTCGCTTCGGGTAGATCCTCGCGACACCACCAACAAGAGATCGTTGTCCGTGATCGTCGAGAGAACACTCCGGGAACAAAAGGTCGAAGGTAGAGGTATCAACAAATAAAGCCACCTCTAGCTTCCGCGGAAGGAGTATAACTGCTGGGTCCACCGATTCGATGTACAAGAGCGAATGATAAGAGTAGTCGGATGGTGATCAGTCCATCGCGCACCCAAACCATTACTCTGCACACGGATAGGCGGATTATGCAACCAACTCTCGGAATTAGACTGAAGATCTCGACAACCAAGGTTCAGAAGCAAAGGAGTGATGCAGACTCTGCATCGGATCTGGCGTAGAGGATGTCGTCGCGTCGGAAAACACCGGAAGGCACAAGAAGGAACAAAGAGAAGTCCACCAGACGCAGGATTCCTCGGATAGCATGCAGACCAGATGTAGCAACACCGTTACCAAAGAGGAATCGAAACCCTGAAGGTACGACGGAACCCAACCACGAGAAATCCTGGACTCGAAGAGAGAGAAGAGAGCGGATTCAAACACGCAGAGGTGAGAGGAGAGCAGCAGAGGGGTAAGGAGTAAAATCAGACCTAATCAGATCTATCCAACCGATTTTTCAAAAATAGTTTTGACACTCTACTTCGGACGTTAGCTAGGTTATCCTACAGTGACTTGGGGTATCGCAACACCGAGCTCGATACCACTCTGTAACACCCTCAGAATCGGACCTATGCAAGTTTTAGCGAAACCCGCCAAACCCGCATAGAAACGATTCAAAGGTGCCCACCAGGCACTTTCGTGCGGGTGGAAAACAAAGTAATAACATTACACAACAGTCCTCGATGGGACCCCCAGAACAGATATATATACAACAGCGACTCAATGAGTCAAGAATACAGATATACAGAACAAAGATTCAAATCACCTTGAAAATGATAGAGCGTCCGACTACGGACAAGATGCAAATGGGGCTAAGAGCCCTGAAGAATAACCAATGGCGTCCATAACCCTGCCCAGGCCAAGCCGGAAGGGTAACCCTGCTAACGATGTCGATCTCAAACCTGCTTAAACAAAAGGGGTGCCGGCAAAGGGCAAAGGAAAAAGAGGAGCGTCAGTAGTGAGGCCAGTACACGGCGAGACTAGAATTCGGCGGTCCTCGCCTACACAGGTATGGTGGACTGAAGCGACAGCGGCAGCATGCACTAAACAACCTATAGAGACTCGATACAACTGGCGGCTATCAGAGAGGGATAAGAATGACCTATTCGGATTCAACCTGAATCTTACACCAAACAATCCCATCCTGGTATTCCCCCTCGAGAACCAAACGAGGAAGTCCACCGAGGAACTCACACCGTTGGCAGTTTTACTCATTCCGTTATAGTTGCGGCAATTACTAGTCAAATATAGATAGTCGTCCTGATAAAATAAGCAGTGGGCATTTTTAGTTAACCATTCCGTTATAGTTGCAACACTTACTAATCAGATACAGATAGCATGAGATAAACCCAAAACCCAGCAGTTGTTGGTACTTTTATTTAGCCATTCCGTTATAGTTGCAATACTTACTAGTCAGATACAATGGTCGCAAGCAACCACCCAAACAAGCAATTGTTGGCAGTTTTATTTAGCCATTCCATTATAGTGGAGCTGATTACTAGTCATTATGAAGTCAAATTTATAGCACTACTTTAATTATAGTTGTCTATGTTTGAGATACTGTGCTCCAAGTCGTCCATAACTGCGGACACGGCTTTTAGAAAGTTTTAACTCGGCCGGGGTGCACAAATAGCAACACACACTCGATCAACCTCGGAAAAACCAAATAAAAACCCAACGAGGCTTTCACGACAAAGCAATCACAGGATTCAGAAATATTTCAGGGGGCCACCCCTTGAAGTCTAACCCGCAACGAAGTTAGCTGACTCCGAGACGGACTCAAGGTTTGCGACAATGGCTATGAACAACTGGGAACCCAAAACTGGGCTTGTCGACACCGCGAAAACACTCCGCTTTCCTAAACAGTACAGTGTGCTATCCATCGCACAATTTAATTAAAGCAGTAAAGCATGGCATAAGTACAGGATAGTAAATAAAACCTCAAACTAGTTTGTGGCCCCAAGAAATAAGAATGAATCAAGCTCTGGCTCAGGGGGGTCCCATATACCTCTCGGATGTGGATAGAGCGAATATTCAAGGAACAGGTATCAAGTACTCGGGGTCCTACGGGACACAAGTGGACGGTTAACAACCAAATAACATCTATTGCCCACCTGTGCCTCTGCTTACCTACTTCAATTTTAGTTGTTAAACAGTAATTAAAGTTAACGATAAATAAAGCCAAGATCATCTCCAACATCGAACAGGCGGCAATACTCCAACAACTGTGGCACTTGACGACACGCAACAGCACTTGAGCAAGCGACTACGACGCGCAAGTCCAACTATCTACCAAACAACAGGTAATAGGATGTGTCCAAGGCAATATAGGGCTGCAAGGGATATCACGGGTACGAAAACTAGAGCATCGCAACACAGATAGCAATAGATCAACAAGAGGGAATAAATACTATAAAAGTAAGATAGGTAGAAAGGGGGAGATGCTCGCCTGAAAACATTGTCGAAGGTTCCACCGAAGATCGGGTCGACACTCGCATCAACTCAACGGCCTTATCCGTGAAGAAGCAAAACACTAGAATAAACAATAGATGCAATATTTAATACTACGGCAAAAGATCGGGCATGATGCATGTATGATGTATGCCATGGCAAGGTGCGATGCAATTATGTCATATTAAACGGAACCGGGGTCCCGACAATTAATTGAATGGTTCAAGTTGTTTAACTACCCCGCAATTAAATGTTGTATTAACAAGGCAAGATAAGTTACCGGTTCGCTACACAAATTTAAATGAGGCCGATATGAGACTAGATTTTCCCGCATATGGGCCCCATATTTAATTATTAGGTGAATCGGCATAAGGCCCCCAAACCACACAAATATGCATGCGAGATGAATGATTAATATGCAACCGTTGTCTATATTTAGCATTTATAAAATAGGGGCTCGGGAAAAAGGTTCACACATTAGGGTTCGGCAGATCTTGGGGTTCCGGGGTTCGGGGTCGGTCTCAGGGTTCAGGGTTCGACGGAAACGTTCTCGGATAACGGAGTAGATCTTGGCGTTCCGGGAGGAAGTACTTGGTCCGGCGTCGGGGCGCATCGGATCCTTCCGGGTCGGTGTCGTTCTTATCGTCGAAGATCTTGTCGGGTCCGTGCCATCAAGTCGGTCTTGGCATCTGGCTGAAGTACTTGGCGTATCCGAGATGAAGCGCTTATCGTTCCATGTGGCGGTCTTGGCGTCCGAGCGACGATCTTGTCGCATCCGCGGTCGTCGGTCTCTGTCGTTGATGACGATCTTGGTATTAGAGGGCACGCACGGGCAGACAAAGATCTTGTATCTTGACACCTCGCAAGCACGCAGATTCTATGTAGATCTTCTCAAGGGGGACGACGACAAACAACAAGACACGGGGTGACCACATGGCTTCATATGAACAGATCACACACATGCTAGAGGATTAAAGAATTTAGCGAGCACACTACACAAATAATATGTCCACCTAGCAGGAGCACGGGCAGCAAACAAAACAAGCACAGAGGAGGGCGACCGCGCGGACAGAGGCAACATGGTTATGCCTTTCTGAAGAAGAGGACGCTGGGAGCACGGCGGTGCAGCCAGGCGGAGGTGGGGCCAGGCGCTCACGGAGAGGCAGAGGGGCTGGGGCGATCCGGCAGAGGAGGCCGACGGGGAAGGTGGTGCGGGCGGCGAGACGGGAGGAGGTCGGTGGTGGGCGGGCTGCGAGGCGGCCATGTGAGGAGGCCCAGCCGAGGCGGCCGGAGAAGGAAGAAGGCGGGAGGGGTGGACGCCAGGCGTCGGCCGGAGGATGGAGGCGGCCGTGAGGGTCAGGCGAGGAGGGCCAGAGGGGGAGGAAGGCGGTGCAGGGGCGAGGCCGGCCAGGGGCTCAGTGAGGCGGCAGTGGAGGCGGGAGGTCGTCAGTGGAGGCGTGAGCAGTGGGGAGGAGCTTGGTGAGGAGGGAGGAGACAGGCGGGGTTGGGGGATGCGTGGGGGCGCGTGGGAGGCGCTTGTGGGGCGGGGCTATGGCCAGGTGGGGCCGGGGGTCCAGGGGAGTTGTGTGCGTGTGGGGGTACTGGGTGGGTCGGTGTGTGTTGTGTGTGTGCGTCTGCCGTGTGGGGCCGCTGTGGGGTCGGTGGGGGGGGACAGGGTGGGGCCTGGGGGAGGTTGACCAGGGGAGGAGAGGGACTGTGGGGTGGGACCCGGGGGCAGAGAGAGAGGAGAGGGAGGGTAGGAGTGGGGAGGGTGAGAAAAGGAGAGGGGGAAAAGGGGTATGGATTGATGAGGTGGCAGAGTGGGTAGGGATTGGGGGAGAGGGTGAGGTGGCGAGCTGTGAGTGGTGGGTAGATTAGGTTTTGGTAGTTTTAGGATTTAGGTGGGACTGGTTGGTTAGACCGATTTTATTCCGGGGGTGGTCGACCGGGTCGAATCGGCCCGTTCGACTGCCCCACTAAAAATATTTACATATTTTATTTATTTCAACCAGTGCTTTTGCAAACCGATAGCAGACAAAACAAAATAATCCGGAGACCCGGGTTTTGCGTTTGAACAAAGACGGGGCGTTTTAGAAAACACAAAATAGGTTTTTCTGCAAATAGTTTTATGCAAGCAAATGCAGGATGATGACGATGCTCAAATGCAATGTGGCATGATGACATGAGCATGCGGTCATGATGATGCAATGCACAAAAACAACGCGATTTTCTAGTAGTGGTTTTTGCGGGATGCCACAACAAGTAGTGGCGTTATATGCGTGAGGCGAAGGCGAGTACGCGAGCGTCAACCAGAGAGAGAGTAAAGGTCAGGGATTACCGGGGAAGATCGTCGGAGATAGCGGCGGCGAGTTGGCGTCGTTAGAGGCAATGTTCTGGGGTGCGCGCGAGTGAGCTAAGGCTACTGGCAGGTGCGCCTGGTGCTAGCGAGCAGGCTCGTGTGATCTAGGAGGTAGGAGGGGTCAGGGTTGGCCGGAATTGCCGTGGAGGTTCGTCGGGGATGTGGGTTTTGAGTGATGAATTTGCTCAGCCTGGTGGCGGAGAGGTGCTGGAGGTTGAGGGGAAATGGGGAGGAGAGGGAGGCGCTTTAACGTGCGTGAACATTGGGCGGAATTAGCGCATCTATTACGCGAATTAACTTGAAAGAGGAACAACAGGAAACGGCTGGGAGGAATTGGGGAAGAACTGGTCGCGGGGACGACAATGACGTGTTCGGTGGGGTCTCGTGGTCAGTGAGAGGGGGTGGGTTACACACGGTGAGAGAAGAATGGCTAGGGAAGAGAGAGGGGAGCCGGGTGGGTGTTGTTGGGCTCGTTGGGCCTGGTAGCTGGGTAGGTGAGTTGGGCTGGTCGTTTCTATTTTGTCTTTCTGATTCTTTTTCTTTTCTGATTTTCTGTTTTCAATTCAAACTTTCATTTGAATTCAGATTTCTTTATCAAATCTTTTCCAAACTTTTAGTAGGTTTTTATACTGTTTATTAATGTATTTAAATAATCCATTTTAGAACATTTCCTATATTCTCTTATGGTTTATTATTTATTTAAATTAGACATTTGTCTTATTTAAATGAATTTGAATATGGTTCCAAACCATATAATTTTATTTAATTATTCTTTTATTATTTTTAAGTTAATTAGATAACTTTTAATCCACTTTGGCAATTTCAATTATTTTTCTCATGATTTGATTAGTCATTTATATCAGGCAATTGTCTTTATTTAAATAAAATCAAATATGTTTCAAGCCCATATAATTTTATTTAAATAATCTTTATTCTTTTATTTTTATTTGGATTATCTTTATTCCATTTGCTTATGGATTTAATTCAAGTTTTAAATTGTCTTCTAAATAATTTTCTTGTGATTTATTATTTATTTAGTTTAGGCAATTTGTCTTTATTTAAATAAAGTTGAATATGGTTCATTCCATACCATTTTATTTAAATAATATTTTATTCCTTATTATTATTCAGTAAACTTTCATTTTTTTATGGATTTGGCCAAGATTTAATTTGTCTTTTAAATATTCCTTATTTAATTATTTCTTTCTTTACCTTATAAAATCCATATATTTTTATTTATAGATTCAAACTTGGTGATTCCAACTTGAATAATTTTATTTAATATTTGTTTATCTTTTTAAATCCTTTTAGGATTACTTTGCTCACAACTTGGTATTGATTTTAGTTAGGATCTTTATTAGATTTGGAAATTAATTCCTTTTATCTTATTAAATTCATAAGTTTGTATCCATGGTTCCAAATTGAATGAAACCAATTTCTATGGTTTTATAATATTTTTGTTTATCATTTTTGGTCATTTATAAATATTTGTTGAAAATTTTTTATATGGAACAAATCCATAGTCTTAGAGAGATCTTGGAAATGATTTTCTTCCATTAAGATTTGGGATTTTGGTTTAACTTTTCCAAGTGTTTAAATTTCAAGATACATTCATTGATGAATGCATTTCACTTGGTTGAAATTTTTTTTGATGCCCTTTTCATTCAAATTTGTTCAAGAAGTGTTTTGATGTTTCCATTTAGAAGAAAAAAGTTTCTTTTCACTCTAAGTTTCAACAATTGTTTATTTATTTTTCACATTTCAAAATTTGGAAAATTTTGGGATGTGCCACAAAGTAGAAATTTCAAAAGGATCCACAGGAACATAACATTCATCCTCCTTTGGTAGCATGGGGGATAATCAAATAATGTAAGGGATAAAGAGTTACTCCCATTAGAAGGTAGGCATGGATAGATAATCCATTCTTCCTCCTTTTGTTCATCACTCTCCTCCTCTTTTACATCTAATGAGCTTCCAATTTCAACAATTTCTTATTCCATAGGCTCCTGCAAGGCATTAGTCTCTTCCGTTTGTGGAAAGCATCTATTAAAATATTCAAGAATATAGCCATTTTATTCCTTGTAATTATCGAAGCAAAATTTAAGTATCCCATAAACCTCATAATCATAAGGTGCATCATCAGTACTTTCAAGCAAACTGGCAAGTTCAAATGCACCCTTGAAGGCAATAAATTCTTCAATTTGTTCCACATCATAAAAGTCATAATTTCCTTTAACATAAGAGGATATGGTAACATTATCATTATACTAACATTGAAAAGGGAGGTGTTTATACCTCCTACAGCAACAAGCTTTATCAAAGCAATAAGTAACATTATAAGCATAACACACCTCTCTATCAAAAGTATTCAATTTATCAATTTGTGCCCATAAGTGTTTGCCTTTTTCTAACAGACGGTGTTCCTTATAACAATACTTTTGTTCTTCTGTGAACCCACCTTGCCAATAAGAACTAGTTTCAAAGAAACCATCCATTGATAGAAAACATGACAAAGCAAGGCAATAACAAACCAATAACTAGAGTAGGAACTAATTTTTTGTGTTTTTTATAAGAGAAAGCAAACCAAACTAAACTATTTTTTTGGAGTTTTTGATAAAAAGAGGCAAACAAAACAAAGAAAAAGGATCTAAGCAAACTAAAAACAAAGTAAAGTGAAAGGTTGAGGACGACTCCCCTTGTGAAGATGTCCTTAGCCTCCCCGGCAGCGGTGCCAGAAAAAGCCTTGATGCGTGCAACAGCACTTCGTTGGGAGACCCCAAGCGGAAGGTATGATGCAGTACAGCAGGAAGTTTTCCCTTAGTAAGAAACCAAGGTTATCAAACCAGTAGGAGTAAGGAAACGTCCCAAAGGTGTTGCAAGCAACGTGGAAACCTGCACAACACAAACTCAAGACTTTTCCCCAACTAATAGTGAGGTTGTCAATCTCACCGGTTGTTGTAACAAAGGATTAACTGTATGGTGTGGAAGGTGGTGATGTAGGGATTCGTAGCATGGAAAACAAAAATTTTCTATCGCATACAAACAAACAAACAAGCCAAGATCTATCTACTAGATTGTAGCAACGAGTCGATGGAATAACTCACCCTTGAAGATTCCAAAGTGTTTAACGAGAGCGGATTCTCGTGGGTGATGTAGTCGTACTCTTCCCGATCTCAAGATCGCGTAGACGATCCTTCCGGCGCTGCGTTCCGGCAGCGCTCCCGCAGTCGGTCACACGTTCGGTACTCGACGAAGACCTTCCTCTCCCTTGTTCCAGCAGGCAGCGGAGGTTGTAGCACTCTCCTCGCGATTCCGGCAGCACAACGGCGTGGTACCGGAAGTAGAGGGGAGATCTCGCAGGGCTTCGCCTTAAGCCGGAGCGAGTATGGTGGACTATGAGAGAGCCCTCGGTGTTCTAGGGTTTAGACACACCAAGGAGGGGGCTAGGCCGGCGGCTAGGGTTTGACCTAGGCGGAGGCGGCGAGATGCCCTAGGCCGGCGGCGGCTATGGAGGGCGACGGCGGCTAGGGTTAGGGTTTAGAGGTAGGAAACTTGTGTGCTAGGAGGGGCAGCCCTGCCCCTCCTTATATAGGTGGAGGGGCCGCGCTAGGGGGGGAGAGTCCCTCCCCAACTCGGTTTCCCAAGGGGGCCGGCGGTGGAGGAGAGGAACTCCTCCCCAACTCGGTTTCCACCTTCCCCTCCACTTCCCAAAATAGCCGTTTGACTTTTCAAATTGGCGTTTGACTTTTCAAACTAGGATTTGATTAAACCCTTTATTTTGTTCAGAGATGACACCTAGTACATGATGCAATCATACCAACTTGATATAACACATTCATGTACGCTTCCCCTTCGGAGTGCCGGACATTCCGGAACCTTCTAGAACATTCTCGATGAAAACACCGGAACCATTATCCAACTCCGAAATAGGACTTTCCTTATATGAATCTTATTCTCCGGACCATTCCGGATCTCCTCGTGATATCCCGGATCCCATCCGAGACTCCGAACAACATTCGGTCTCTTTCTCATCATTCCATAACTACTCAAACAACGTTGAATCCTTAAGTGTGTCTCCCTACGGTTCGTGAATTATGCGGACATGATCGAGACACTTCTCCGAACAATAACCAATAGAGGAATCTGGAAATTCATATGGTTCCCACATATTTCTATGATTACTTTGCGATCGAATGAACCACTTACATACGATACCAATTTCCCTTTGTCTCACGATAGTTTACTTATCCGAGGTTATGATCGTCGGTATCTCTGCATACCTAGTTCAACCTCGTTACCGATAAGTACTCTTTTCTCGTTCCCGTGATATGTGATACCTTGTGAGACAGTCACATGCTTGCAAGCTAATTGGATGACATTCCACCGAGAGGGCCTAGAGTATATCTATCCGTCATATGGATGGACAAATCCCACTCTTGATCCATGTGTCTCAACCAATACTTTCCGAATACTCAATGCCACCTTTATAGCCACCCAGTTACGGTGTGGTGTTTGATGTCATCAAAGCATCCTTCCGGTGAAGGTGATATGCATGATCTCATGGTCGAAGGAATCATGTTACTATGTATCAGAAAGCATATAGCAATTGAACTATTTAGAATGACTTGATCTTTATGCTACGCTTATCTATAGGAGTATGTCCACCATATCATTCTCCTAACGATATGATCTTGTTGTTAATAACATCTCAATGTTCATGATAGGGAAACCACAGTCATTTATTAACCAACAAGCTAGTATTATAAAGAGTCTTTACTAGGGACTCTATTTTAGTTTACAAAGCACACAAGTATTACTGTTTCCTTGTTAATACTATTATAGCATGAATGTAAACATTTATCATAAACACAAAGATATAATAATAACTACATTTATTATTGCCTCTAGGGCATATCTCCAATAATCTCCCACTTGCACTAGAGTCATCTAATCTAGATTACATGGTAATATACCGAACACCCATGGCAGTTTGGTGCTGGTCATGTTTTGCCCTCGGGAGAGGTTTAGTCAACGGATCCGCCACATTCAGATCTGTGTGTACTTTGCAAATCTTTATGTCCCCATCTTGGACATGTTCTCGAATAGCGTGAAAACGTAGCTTGATGTGCTTCAGCTTCTTGTGTGACCTTGGTTCTTGCGCATTGGCTATGGCGCCCATGTTATCACAGTAGATAGACATTGGGTCCAGCGCACTAGGAACCACACCCAGCTCTGTAATGAACTCTTTCAGCCATATCGCTTCTTGTGAAGCCTCCGAAGCAGCCATGTATTCTGATTCAGTTGAAGATCTCACCACAACGCTTTGCTTTGCACTCCTCCAGCTGACTGCTGCACCATTCAAAGTAAATACGTATCCAGATTGTGATTTAGAATCATCCGGATCGGTGTTCCAACTAGCATCGGTGTAACCATTAACAACGAGCTGTTCATCACCTCCATAAGAAAGAACCATATCATTACTTCTTCTCAAGTACTTAAGGATGTTTTTTGACCGCTGTCCAATGATCCAGTCCTGGATCACTTTGATATCTAATAGTTAAACTAACAACATATGCAATGTCGGGTCTAGTACATAGCATGGCATACATTAGAGATCCTATGGCTGAGGCATAGGGAGTCTTATTCATCCTTTATCTATCTTCCGCCGATGTCGGACTTTGAGTTTTACTCAAGGTCGTATTGGGCAACATGGGCAAGAACCCTTTCTTGCTATCTTCCATTCCAAACCTCTTTAGAACTTTGTCCAAATATGTACTTTGTGACAATGATATTAGGCGTCTCGATCTATCTCTATAAATCTTTATGCCTAATATGTAAGCTGCTTCGCCAAGATCCTTCATTGAAAAACTATTATTCAAATATACCTTGACACTATTAAGAAGGTCTAAATCATTCCCAATCAACAATATGTCATCTACATATAGTATTAAGAATGCTACAGAGCTCCCACTCACTTTCTTGTAAATACAAGCTTCTCCATAAGTTTGTATAAAACCAAAACTTTTGATCACCTTATCAAAATGTTGATTCCAACTTCGGGATGCTTGCTTCAATCCATAAATGGACCGTTGAAGTTTGCATACCTTGTTAGCATCTTCAAAACCTTTGGGTTGCATCATATACAACTCTTCATCAATGTCTCCATTGAGGAATGCTGTTTTGACATCCATCTGCCATATCTCATAATCATAATATGCAGCGATTGCTAACATAATCCTCACAGGCTTTAGCTTCGCTACAGGTGAGAAAGTCTCATCATAGTCAACTCCTTGAATTTGTCGAAACCCCTTTGCGACAAGTCGAGCTTTATAGACAGTAACATTACCATCAGCATCTGTTTTCTTCTTGAAAATCCATTTGTTCTCGACAGCCTTCCGGCCATCCGGTAAGTCCACCAAAGTCCATACTTGGTTTTCGTACATGGATCCAATCTCGGATTTCATGGCTTCTTGCCATTTGTTGGAATCTGGGCTCATCATCGCTTCCTCATATGTCGCAGGGTCATCGGTGTTATCCACCAACATGACATTCATAACGGGATTTTACCAATCAGGAGTGGTACGAGTTCTCGTTGACCTGCGAGGCTCTGTGGCAACTACAACCGAAGTTTCATGATCATCATCATTAGCTTCCTCTCTTATTGGTGCAGGCACCACAGGAACTTCTTCCGGTGTTGCGCTACTCGCAATTTCGAGAGAAGGTTCGACAACCTCGTCGAGTTCTACTTTCCTTCCAGTCACTTCTTTCGAGAGAAATTCCTTCTCTAGAAAGGATCCATTCTTGGCAACGAAGATTTTGCCTTCGGATCTATGATAAAAGGTATACCCCATAGTTTCCTTGGGGTATCCTATGAAGACGCATTTTTCCGCTTTGGGTTCAAGCTTGTCCGTCTGTAACTTCTTTACATAGGCTTCGCAACACCAAACTTTAAGGAACGACAATCTAGGTTTCTTCCCAAACTATAATTCATACGGTGTCGTTTCAACAGATTTAGATGGTTCCCTATTTAAAGTGAATGTGGCTGTTTCTAATGCATAACCCCAAAATGATAGCGGTAAATCTGTAAGTGACATCATAGAACGAACCATATCTAAGAGAGTTCGATTACGACGTTCGGACACACCATTACGCTGTGGTGTTCCCGGTGGTGTCAATTGTGAAAGTATTCCGCATTTCTTCAAATGCTCGCCAAACTCGTAACTTAGATACTCACCTCCACGATCAGAACGCAGAAATTTAATCTTCTTGTTACGTTGATTCTCAACCTCACTTTGAAATTCCTTAAACTTCTTGAAAGTTTCGGACTTATGTTTCATCAAATAGATATACCCATATCTACTCAAGTCATCCGTGAAGGTAAGAACATAACGATAACCATCGCGCGATGCTACACTCATTGGACCACACACATCGGTATGTATGATTTCCAATAAGTCCATGGCTCACTCCATCATACCAGAAAATGGAGTTTTTGTCATTTTTCCCATCAGACATGCTTCGCATCTATCAAATGATTCATGAAGTCCATCGGAATGGAGTTTCTTCATACGCTTCACTCCAATGTGACCAAGACGACAGTGCCACATATAGGTCGATTTATCGTTCGATTTCAAACGTTTAGCCTCAATGTTATTAATATGTGTATTTCCACTATCGAGATTCAATAAGAATAAACCATCTATCAAAGGTGCATGTGCATAAAACATATTACTCATATAAATCGAACAACCATTATTCTCGGACTTAAACAAGTAACCGTCTCGCAATAAACAAGATCCCGATATAATGTTCATGCTTAACTCATGCACCAAATAACAATTATTTAAGTATAAAACTAATCCCGATGGTAGATGAAGGGGTAGCGTGCCGACCGCGATCACATCAACCTTTGATCCGTTTCCCACGCGCATCGTCACCTTGTTCGTCGCTAGCTTCCGTTTATTCGCAAAGACTGCTTCGAGTTACAAATATGAGCAACCAACCAAGATCAAATACCCAGCACTACTACGAGTACTAGTGAGATACACATCAATAACATGTATATCGGATATACCTTTCTTCTTGATGTTGCCGTTCTTCAAATCCGCCAAGTACTTTGGGCAATTCCGCTTCAAAGGACCTTCTCCCTTGCAAGAAAAGCACTCAAGATCGTGCTTAGGTCCAGCCTGGTCTTCTTCGTCAAGAAGAACTTTCTTACCACCCTTCTTGAAGTGTCCCTTTGCTTAGACTTGCCTTTCTTGAATTTGGTGGTCTTATTGACCATCAACACTTGGTGCTCTTTCTTGATCTCCACTTGCAGATTTCAACATAACAAACAGTTCGCAACCGCTTGTTCATGTTTTGCATATTGTAGTTCATCACAAAGTTCTTGTAACTTGGTGGTAGTGATTGAGGACACGGTAAATCCTCAAAGCATTAGGAATCACTATACCCAAGCTTTGAAGTTTGTTTATGCTCCTGACATCTTAAGCACATGCTCACCGTGAGCTGCCTCTTCCATCTTGCAGTTAAAGAACTTTTCAGAAGCCTCATAGCTCTCAATTGCCGTGTGAGTCTCAAAGATCAATTTGAGATCACGGACAATATCATGTGGGTCTGAGTTCTCAAACCTTTTCTAAAGATCCGATTCTAAACCATACAAGATAGCACACTGAACTGTGGAGTACTGAGTCTTCCGAGCGAGGTAAACATTCTTTACTTCGTCGGAAGCATCACCGCAAAGGGTCACCCAATGTGCATCCAAAGACATAGGTCAAATTACCAGCTGTGAGGACAATCCTCAAATTGCGGAACCAATCCGCGAAGTTGCTTCCATTGTTTTTCAACTTTTCTTTCTCTAGGAACACATTAAAATTGATGGTAGGGGACGCCATTGATCTACAACATATTTACAATAGTTTAGACTAAGTTTATGACAAATTGAGTTCTAATTAATAGTTAAATTAATCTAGGTGAACTCCCACTCAAAACAATATCCCTCACATTGTTTTAGTGATCACACGAACCAAATCCTCCACATCAACACCGATCGTCACGAGAGTTGATATAGTTTCAATGGCGAACAATCGACATGTTCATCATATCTACTATATGATTCATGCTTTACCTTTCGGTGATCCGTGTTCCGAGACCATGTATGTACATGCTAGGCTCGTCAAGATCAAACCTTAGTTTTCGCATGAGCAAATCTGGCTTGCTCACGTTGTATACACTTGCGGAATCTAACACACCCGATCATCACGTGGTGCTTCGAAACAACAAGCTTTAGTAACGGTGCTAACTAAGGGTGAACACTTTATGACTTGAAATTCATGTGCATGAGGGATCATCTTATAATGCTACCGTCGTCTACTAAGCAAGACAAGATGCATAAAGGATTAACATCACATGCAATTCATAATATGTGATATGATATGGCCTTTATTCTTTGTGCTTCCGATCTCCATCTTCAAGCACGAACATGATCTCCATCATCACCGGCATTGCATCAAGGTCAATGACGCTTCTCCATGGTTGTCGCCCACCGCTTCAACTATTACAACTACTTTGAATAGACACGCGGGTCTTAACATAAATTAAAGACAACCATATGGATCCTGCCAGTTGCCAGCTTACAATAAGGAACATTGCATACATCAAATATAATCACAATCATGGCCATATCACATCATCAGACACCCTCGCAAAACAAAGTTAGACGCCTCTACTTTCTTTGCATGTTTTACGTGGTTTGGGGATTTCAATAAGTGTCGTTCTAACTTACGAACATGATCCACAACATTGATACTAGTATTATTAATCACCCGTTGTAAATTGGATCTTAACTATGCTAGGAGAAACAGGCACCCGCAAAGCCACTTATGCAATACAAGTTGCATGTCAAGCGTGGAGCAAGTCTCATGAACTATGTCATGTAAGGTTAGCCCGGGCCGCTTCATCCCAACATCCCGCAAGATGCAAAGTACACAAGAAGCAATCGACAATAAAAGCATCAACGCCCACAATGACCATTGTGTTCAATTCGTGCAACAGATCTACATATAGACACGGCTCTGATACCACCGTAGGGATTCGTAGCATGGAAAACAAAAAATTTCTATCGCATATAAAAAACAAGCCAAGATCTATCTACTAGATTGTAGCAACGAGTCGGTGGAATAACTCACCCTCGAAGATTCCAAAGTGTTTAACGAGAGCGGATTCTCGTGGGTGATGTAGTCGTACTCTTCCCGATCTCAAGGTCACGTAGACGATCCTTCCAGCGCTGCGTTCCGGCAGCGCTCCCGCAGTCGATCACACGTTCGGTACTCGACGAAGAACTTCCTCTCCCTTGTTCCAGCAGGCAGCGGAGGTTGTAGCACTCTCCTCGCGATTCTGTCAGCACAACGGCGTGGTACCGGAAGTAGAGGGGAGATCTCGCAGGGCTTCGCCTTAAGCCGGAGCGAGTATGGTGGACTATGAGAGAGCCCTCAGTGTTCTAAGGTTTAGACACACACGGGAGGGGCCTAGGCCGGCGGCTAGGGTTTGACCTAGGTGGCGGCGAGATGCCCTAGGCCGGCGGCGGCTATGGAGGGCGACGGCGGCTAGGGTTAGGGTTTAGAGGTAGGAAACTTGTGTGCTAGGAGGGGCAGCCCTGCCCCTCCTTATATAGGTGGAGGGGCCGCGCCAGGGGAGGGGAGTCCCTCCCCAACTCGGTTTCCCAAGGGGGCCGTCGGTGGAGGGAGGAACTCCTCCCCGACTCGGTTTCCACCTTCCCCTCCACTTCCCAAAATAGTCGTTTGACTTTTCAAATTGGCGTTTGACTTTTCAAACTAGGATTTGATTAAACCCTTTATTTTGTTCAGCGATGACAGCTAGTACATGATGCAATCATACCAACTTGATATAACACATTCATGTACCCTTCCCCTTCGGAGTGTCGGACATTCCGGAACCTTCTAGAACATTCTCGATGAAAACACCAGAACCATTCTCCAACTCCGAAATAGGACTTTCCTTATATGAATCTTATTCTCCGGACCATTCCGGATCTCCTCGTGATATCCCGGATCCCATCCGAGACTCCGAACAACATTCGGTCTCTTTCTCATCATTCCATAACTACTCAAACAACGTTGAATCCTTAAGTGTGTCTCCCTACGGTTCGTGAATTATGCGGACATGATCGAGACACTTCTCCGAACAATAACCAATAGAGGAATCTGGAAATTCATATGGTTCCCACATATTTCTATGATTAATTTGCGATCGAATGAACCACTTACACACGATACCAATTTCCCTTTGTCTCATGATAGTTTACTTATCCGAGGTTATGATCGTCGGTATCTCTGCATACCTAGTTCAACCTCGTTACCGATAAGTACTCTTTTCTCGTTCCCGTGATATGTGATCCCTTGTGATCCAGTCACATGCTTGCAAGCTAATTGGATGACATTCCACCGAGAGGGCCCAGAGTATATCTATCCGTCATATGGATGGACAAATCCCACTCTTGATCCATGTGTCTCAACCAATACTTTCTGAATACTCAATGCCACCTTTATAGCCATCCAGTTACGGTGTGGTGTTTGATGTCATCAAAGCATCCTTCCGGTGAAGGTGATATGCATGATCTCATGGTCGAAGGAATTAGGTTACTATGTATCAGAAAGCATATAGCAATTGAACTATTTAGAATGACTTGATCTTTATGCTACGCTTATCTATAGGAGTATGTCCACCATATCATTCTCCTAACGATATGATCTTGTTGTTAATAACATCTCAATGTTCATGATAGGGAAACCACAATCATTTATTAACCAACAAGCTAGTATTATAAAGAGGCTTTACTAGGGACTCTATTTTAGTTTACAAATCACACAAGTATTAATGTTTCCTTGTTAATACTATTATAGCATGAATGTAAACATTTATCATAAACACAAAGATATAATAATAACTACATTTATTATTGCCTCTAGGGCATATCTCCAACAGGTGATGGTTTGGAGCAAGTAAACAGTGATAGTGGAAGATGTATCAATGGTAAAGATTGGACCAGGTTCCATAGTTCACTAGAGGTGTTCTCCTTAGATAAACAAACATGGCATGCTAGATAAACAAATTACAGCAGAGCAATTGACAGGACTGAGCAAGGCATAACAATGCATTACTAGACAAAAAGATCCTATGAGATTCGATTGAGCAATACAACAATATACATAGACCGTCATCCAACTGCATCTATGACTAGAAGTCCACCTTCAGGTTATCATCCGAACCCCCTCCAGTATTAAGTTGCAAGAAACAGACAACTGCTTTAAGAAAAGTGTGTAAGGTAAACAATCCACTTGTTCCATGAACAAGAGACCGTTGTTTTCTCCCTAGTGGCAACAGCACATCTACAACCGTAGAGATTTCTATCACTTCCCTTGATTAAGTAGAGGCATGAACCCACTATCGAGCATAAATACCCCCTCTTGGAACATAAAGAAGTGAGCCTAGCTCACTTGGTTAGGGTAGTGGATGTATGACCCAGCCACCCAAGTTCAAGTCCTCACGGATGCTGGGTTCCTATTATTTCACAAACCAAACTCGCTATGGGGGTTTCCCTCACCGCTTTCCTTTCAAAAAAAACTACTTGGCCAAGATAGCTACTAACAACGGAGAGCATGCAAGATCACAAACAACACAAACATGATAGAATCAATAAGACAAAACCATTAATCAGTCTGACATAGTAATCTAAATATCCATAGGATCCCCACAAACACAACATACATGATTACAAATAGATTAGATCTTGATCATGAATGGAGCTCACAAGATCTAGACATGAAAGCACAAGGAGGAGATACAGCCATCTAGCTACTACATGGACCCGTAGTACAAGGTGGAACTACTCATGCTTCATACCGGAGGCTGGCATGATGAAGAAGAAGGCCTCTAGGATGATCTCCCTCCGGCAGGGTGCCGGGAAGAGCTTCAGATTCCCCCGATCTAGGGACGATAGTGGCGGCATATACAGACGGTTTTGTGAAATATTGATCGGGTACTTAGGGTTTCGGCACCAGGGGCTTCTTATAGGCAAAGAGGCGAGGTTGGGAGGCGGCTAGGGGGCCCACACCCTGCCTAGGCGCAGGCCCACCCTAGGCCGCGCCTAGGGGGGTGGCCACCCTGTGGCGCTCCTCCGTCTCTCCTCTGGACTATGTGTTCTCCTCGGTGAAATATTGACCTTGGCTTTTGTCCCGTCCAATTCTGAGAATATTTCCTTACTAGATTTTCTGGAACCAAAAACAGCAGAAAACAGGCAACTGGCACTGTGGCAACTTGTTAATAGGTTAGTACCAGAAAACATATGAAAAATACCTCAAAGTGTGGACAAAGCAAAGCAAAGTAGATACTAAACAAGCATGGAACACCAAAAATTATAGACACGTTTCCAATATATCAATGTGATGTCGCCCCCTCCTCAGTAGCCGCCATGGACGCGGCTTGGCATGGGCTATAGCGCCCCCTGGGTTCTCCCCATGCGGTTGTGTTCTTCCCTGACGCTGGCCACTACTTCCTCTTCGATTTTCTTAGCGAGGACCTCGTGTAAGTGTTGGTTTTCCCCTTTATGATCAAGATCCTGTCTGCAATCTCACACTGTGGTATTGTTGGATTTCCCCAGATAGTCCATACTTGGTTCTAGGGTTCTCTAATGTGTAATACTACTTGTGCTTTGTGGCTAGATTGATTTAAAATTGTCAGGTTCAGAATTATCCTTTATTTTCTGAATCTAAAACTTGGTTCATGTCTCATATGATTCAATATTGTCTTTGGATTGTAACTATCTGAATTCATATACTATGGATATAGGTGATTATAGTGATATTGATGATGATATGTTTATCCTATCTCTAGTATGAATCTTTGAGCACTAGTATTTCTGGTCCTATTCTTGCCAATGGCTATTAGTAAGGTATACTGAATCTGGATTAGTATACACGATGTCCTGAGGTGTCACTTGTTGTTCTGATCAAATGAATTGAACTAATGATTCCTAAAATATTTAGGAAGATGATTTATTTGTTGTCTTGAAAAGATGTGGTTGGAATTGTCCTGATGATAGCAATGATCTGGTTGCTATAGAGGTGCTACCCTCTATTGGGATGTGCCTTGTATCATAGTATGATTTGATATGCTACTATCTAGATTAGGCTAGATAATATGGTCAATGATATTGGTCTGAGACCAATTTTTTTACTAAGAACAAAAGTTATTTACTTGATGTCCATTATCTTTTGTGTTACCCTTGGTTGAATGGATAGTATCCTCTTTTGTAGCCTGAGTGTAATGACTGTTAGACACTTCTACCCCCCTGAACTTTTACTTTTCTTCTCCCTTTTACTCTCTTTGTTTCCTTTGTTTGGATCTTGATTATATACAAAATTACACCGTAGGGGCTTTCCCCTATGGTAAAGGTGTCAAAAAAAATCATCTTTTGTGTTCTATGATCAGTATATCATGCTCTTGCATGAAGACATATGTTTGTAGAATGATTAACAGATAGATCTAGAGCTTTGAGAAATACCCTGATGCTGGATTTGATTGTGGTAGCCTGTGGCTCTATTCTGGTGTTTCCTGCTCTTCTAGTTCTAGTGGTTGCTCTCTCCTTGATCTACTATCCTGTCTTGGTGCTGTTGTTTCCTATGATCTTGTTTTTCTCCTCCTGGTGTTGCCGCTCCAAGCTCTAGATTGCCTTTGTTGTCCACCTAATCCATCCCTCCATCAAGTGACCATCGTGTGTGGTTCTTTAATTGATTCCTATGGTGGATTCTGGGTTGATCTAATGGAAAGCTAATGCGATCTGCTACTACTTGGTTGTGTTCTTGAGAGGTAGAACTGTGGCTGTGTTTGTGAAGTGGTCAACAAAACCAGCTTGGTCGTGTGTGTGATGTGGTCTTGATTCCCTTTCTCTCCTTCCTGCTATTGACGACACACAACATGCATTTAGTTGTGTGAGCTTCTTCACTATGGCCTTTTACTTTGGATCAGATCAAGTGAAATTTATTCACTGCCCCTTCCTTTTACTATTGTCTGCTCTAGTGAAACTTGCCCCTTTTACTTGGCTTATGATGTTGTACTGAAGCCCTCTTGTATTTACAAGAACACATATTATATTTTTGGTGAAACTTGCCCCTTTTATTACTCAATGAGGTAAAATGGATAGTGCATTTCACTGCTCAAAACTGAGAGTAAAACTAACAAAATTACATTCTTTGGTTTCTTATTTTGTTTGCTTTACAGGTATAGAAGCACTGCTGATCGAGATATGTAGTTTAGGAATAGATAGATATTAGTTTAGGCTTTTGTTTATTTAGTTACTTTTGTAATATTTCAGTTATTCTCTTTGTAAAAGATCAATGTAATATTATTCTTTATTCAATAAAGTTTCCCATTCTTTGAGAATTGTTCCTGTAATGTAATTGCTTGATATACATTTGTATTTGTATTGTTGCTATTGAATAAATGAAATAAATAAGAAGTACTTTCTTATTTAAGTTATTCTTTTCAATTATCATTATTGTTTAATAAATATTATATATTCAAACAATATTAACTAAATCATTTTGGAAAACAATAAAATACTGATTACTTATACTTTTCAAATCTTTTTTCCAAATGATTCAAATTTAAACTTAAACTCAAATTTTTCACCCAGAATCTTTTAATTTCCTAAAGATCATGTCAAAGTTTATAGCAATCGCTATAAAGAGCTAAACCTATCTCCAAATAGTGAAAGAAACTCTGATCTCTCTAGGTTTTTGTTTGGCGGAAAATTTACCCCAATTCTACAGATGAATGCATGGAAATGCACAAATTGGATGTTATAGCATGTTACATTCGCTACACAATGGATTTGGATGAGCCGGAGGAGTATGAGTCCCCACGTTTGTGGGAAGACCGCTTTTTTGTCAGGAAAGATCCGCTTTCATACGAGTCTTGATGCATGATGGCATGTAAAATGAACTACATGATCTCGGAGATGACTTTGAACCACATGATATGGTGAATCAACTAAGAGCAGAGTTCATAACCCATGTGAGCACGTGGAAGTACAAACTTCTTGAAGACTTCGTTTCTATAAAGATGGAAGTAAACACTTGGTTGAACAGTCCCATGGATCGCATACTTGATGCACACATGAGACTGATTCATTTTGTGGATCACTGGATGACCGAGTCCTTTGCAATATGCGTATTACTTAGGTCACTTCCTCCCAGCTTTAAAGGATATATCCGGACTTGCATCACCGGAGGCGTTGCAGAATGGATGGATGTCTATGAGTTCGCAGAATGTGTGAGAAATCTTGAGGTCGAACAAGTGGCAGGAGAAGTCATCAATTACGAAGGTATATATTATACACAAAGTTATAAATGTTATAATCTTGTAAACACTTGTTGGAGTATCGAAGTATCTGATACTTGTTCTGTTTTATGAAAACAGGTCCTTTTGCATGAGAGTTGCTTGCGAGAGAGGAGGTGACGTTGCATGTTAATGACAAGCATGATGATGATAGCCGACAACACTGTCAACACCCGGATTTTTAATCCCAAATGCCTATTATGCCATACATCGCAATCCCAGGATTACCATTTTTGCGAGACATAACAGAATTGGATACCATAGTACATCATCCATTACAAACCGTACATAAGTTCTTACACAAATAGGGATCTCATGATCCATTTCTTAATACAACATCAAGCAGCGGAATACGCAATAATAACGGTAGCATGGGCGAAGCTCCATCTTCGGGGTCACAGGCAATGCTGACGATGGGAGATGATCCTAGTTGTCGTAACCTTCCTGGGGTCCATCCTCCAGGTACTCCTCTTCATAGTCTGGCCATGGGAATAGCCAGGGACAAAGCCATGAGTACTCTTTAAGTACTCGCAAACTAATACTAACAAGTAAAAGGGGGTTTTGATAATGGGACACTAGGCTCTAGGGTTCTTTTGCAAAAGCCAGGTTTATATCTACTAAGTTTAGGAGCAACGAATGCTAGTTGAAGTTTTATAACACCTAAAAGGGAAACTTGTATTTCATGCCACAACCCTGTTGTGGTCAAGTCAAAGTCTCAATTCATTTCACAAGTCATTTTGAAAAGTCTGACGGGGGAACAGTATGGCCACTCCAACTGTCCATAACCGCGGACGCGGCTATTCGAATAGTTTGACACTCTGCAGAGATTGTACACTTTCACCACAACATTCGATACATCCGTCAGGAACAAATCCTGAATTCACCATACTCAGTATGCGGATAATCAATCCTAACCTTTCAATTACACGCCTTAGTATAAGCACCTCTCCTGTGAGTTTGGCCTCCCAACCATGACCAACTGTCATCTTGGGTACTGCACAGGTGGACAATCTTCACAAGGTAGCCTCAGCTCAGACCTTGGCCGTGAGGGAACTAATACTAAGGGATATAAGTTTCCAGTCAAGCCCTACCCAATCTTCAGGTATTGTGGTTGTACGATAAAATTGGAATGGTATCGCATCCAGACAACCATCAGTTTAAAAAAAAGGGCTAAGGCTCATGCCTCATCATTTTCATCACCAAAATCATCAAGTGTTCGGAAACACATGTCCAAAACATTTCAATAGAATGATCCATCATTCCAAGGTTTTATGCTTAGCACTAGCATCTACAGGTGGGGTAAGCACTGATGAGGGTGGTAAGCTAATGGAGTTTTAACTAAGTTCAATCTCATGCCTTAGGATGACATCAAGATTATCTAGCTTAGGCCAAATTTTATGCTCTTTATGCAACCTTCAAATATCTTTCTAGTATCTACCATTCTTTTAAGTAAACTCTAAGTAAGATTTTTGATAAAGAAATAAAGTAAGAAGCTTGCAAGTAAAACTAGGATTGGGTATCAAGTGGGGATGATCATATATGCTTAAGGCATATAGTGGTCATGGTAACAAGCAAGTATTAGCTTGCACAATCAACTGGTAGTATTAGGCTTGCATCAGTGTCAATATAAGCTTGCATTAGTAGGATATCTTGCAAGTGTTAGCTTGCCTTGTGCAGAGTAGTGGTTGAAGTTCTCCTCGGCTTCTTCTTCGTAGAATCCTCCTTCCTCCTTGTATCCTTGGTCGGTACTAGCGTCTATAAATAAATACGATGTCAATCACCAAACAATACTTAAGTACTTGCAATCATCACACACAAGGGTCCTATAGATGATCTAACATCATCTCTAACATTACAAGATTAAGGCTTGGTTTAAATCCTTTTATTTTTAGAAAAGTAATTTCTACTCATTGAAAAACTACTTAAGATTTAATATTCTCCAAACCAAACATGGGATCATGTTGACACATGTCATAACCACATATTTTAGTCCATGGGAATATGATTTAAAGTGGTGTCACAATATAATAAGGTTTTACCCTTTTATTTTAATTAAATAAAGTGACTATAAATGCCTATGTAGCATTCTTTTATTACTTGAACATTATTTCTGTAAGTAAATCTATATGTTTTTATATATTCTGAAAGGTATGGTTAAATGTGATTTTTGAGAGTTGGAATCAACTCAAAAGATATTATGGATTAAATTTGAAAAATGTTTGAATGCAGAAAAGCTTCTGCCTTGTTACTTTTACCATGGGTGATCTATAGATCCAAATGACTTGAATCCAACGGGCTTGGATTCAGCATTCCCAGACCTTTCTAACAAAATTAGTTCCATTCAATTTGGTGCACTGAATCGATCTGTGTTGATTTTTGAAAATGGGTACAGAAGTGAGTTTGAAATAAAATGGAAAAGGTTTAATTAAAATAACTGGGCTACGCGGGAAAAGTTAACGGGCCGGCCTACTAAGCATAGCGCTTCCACGGGCTGCTTAAGTGGCTGTCCCCACTCGTCAGTGAGACAGGGGGTGCGAAGAGGTATGGGGCGATGTGGGACGTTCGATCTAGTTCTAATCCAACGGCTGGGAGTCATTGTCGACGTTGGACAATGCTGGTGAGACAGAATCCTAGCGCGGCCAGTGGGGGTTGCTGGGGGCTCACCGGGGTGCAGGCGAGGGTCGGCGAGGCGGGCGAACGACGAAGTCGACGTCGGCAAACTCAGGGGTGGTCGTGGCAGCTCCTGGGGTGGACGAAATCGATGGCGCCCTTCTTCTCTAGAGGCGGCGGGCTCCGGTGAAATTCCGGCGATGCGCTGATCGCCTTGCTCCGGGACTGAGGTGGGGTGGTTCTGGGTGAGAGAGGAGTGGAATGGTGTGAATAATTCGAGAGGGGGAGTCCTCTATTTATAGTCTCGACGGTGAGACCGAACGGCATGGGCAGGCGACGGTGGCGACATGGCTACGGAATGCTAGAGGCATGGCCGGCGGTGGCGATCGCTTGGTGGTCTCCTGGCGATGATCTACAGCTTTAATGCGCTTCTAGGGGCGGTACGGTTTGGTCTGGAACACGCGACGCTCTGCGCGGCAGAGGCGGCGTCTTCGACGGCGAGCGGTGGCTGTGCGTCATGGGGCGGCTAACTGGGATGTCTGGCGGTCTCCTGGGTCGGTGGTGATCGTGTATGCATGCGGCGAGGGCGGCGCGCGGTCTATGGGCTTCGGTCGAGGGTGGCGCTCTGGAGCATGCTCGCACGGTTGGTAGGGGCACGGGCGCGGCGTTCCTGGGTGCTCTGGTCGGTGTCTTCGAGGCAGGGCTGGTCGAGAGGAGGCGGTGAGGCATGGGTGATCTCCCAGACAAGGTTGGCATGGCTAGTTTCCTTCCTAGCTTGCTGTCTACACTGGGGTGGCAAGGGTGGCTTCGGCTGTTCACCATTGATGGTTTTGGCAAGCTCACAATGGTGCTAGTGCTTGGTTAATCTTGCTAGATGATCTAATGAGCTGGTTGTGAGCTAGATAGGGAACCAGTTAGGCTCAAAACACTGCACACTATAGTGTTTTGATTTTGTTTGATTTGTGTCTGCCAAGTGTTTGATGAAATGGCCGCATGAATTCAAGTTTTGAATTTTGAAAAGATTTTTGGTGGGTGTGCTAGATTGGTGATGGTGAGTATGCAGATGCTTGGGTTTTGAAAGTTGAGCTTGTTTGAGTGGTTTTTGAAAAAGTGGGATCTTCCCATATGATAAAGATTCCATTTTGAATTGCCTTTTAAACTATGCATTTGCAAGTTTCTGGATGATCACAAAGTGGGCCTTGATACTTTGTTATGAGTACAATCAAGGGGTGCAAAGATCCAGAAAAGTTTCTATTAGGTTCTGAAAGTTTGAGACAGCCAAAGTAGGCATGGGAGTTAAATTGGTCAAAATGACCATTCCTTTATTTTATTTGTTTTGCTTTATTTGTCTTTGGGAAAAGTGTGGGAAATGTTTTAGATAATGTTTATTTCACCTAAGAAACATTTTACAAGCAAGGAAACATACAAACAAGGTGGTTCAAAAGAATTTCAAATTCAATGCATACTCATATGCATGCATTCATAATTTTATTTAGAAAAGTTTTTGTTAACCCTAATTTTGATGCTTAGAGTTTGATGATCCAAGTTCAATATTTTTGGGATGTTACAAACCTTCCCCCATTGAACAAAATCTCGTCCCGAGATTTTAAATAGGACGAAAAGATTACCTAGGATTTGAAGAGATCGGGAAACTCCGTCCTGATGTGATCTTCGCGCTCCCAGGTAGCTTCCTCTTCTGTGTGGTTGCTCCACTGAATCTTGAGAAACTTGATGCTTTAGGTTCGGGTAGTTCAAAAATCTTCTTCCAAAATACGGATGGTGTCGTGGTATTGCCGACGAGTACGCTATGGAGGGGTCCTCACAGTGCGTGTTTAGAGACGTGGGGTAAGGCGGACGGTTGACGGGTACGAGGTAACATAGCTTACCCAGGTTCAGATCCCACAACGGTGGCGGAATCCTACTCCTGCTATAAATCACTATAATGGCAATACGCCGAGTTACAGAGATTAGGTTCGCTGTGCGAGGTGTGTGTAAAACGATACTAGGTTGTGCCCTAAAGGCTCCCATAGGCCCGACTTATATAGTCGTTAGATCCTAGGGTTACAGGGAAAAGTCCTAGCCGGACAGGTTACAGAGTCCTACACCGTCTATTACTAGTCTTGTGTATCTTGTACTCCAAGGCTCCGGGTACGCTGGTGACTCCACCGTAGCCTTCCTTTATCCGGCATGGGCATCCCTTCTAGACCCACCTAACTGGGCCGCCCAGCAGGCCATAGGACATGCTACCGACTATGGGCCACCCGGGTTAGTCGGATAAGAGACATGCTATGAGGATACCCATATAGCATATCCCCAACAGTAGCCCCCGGAGAACTCCGAGATCTTGCGCCGTCTTGCCTCTTCCCGTGGAATGCTCCGTCTAAATGGATGTCGGCAAATCGTCAAGCAACATCTTGTAGTCCTCCCAAAGAACCCTGCAAAGGTTTTCTCCGTCTTCTATGAGTAAGTCGGAGAAATGCTGAATCTTCCATCGTACGCTCCCGTTGTCGGATTAAATCCGTCCACGCCGGAATCTTCGATGGGACAGCTCATCTACCATGTTAGTTAAGGCGACGTAGGCTGTAGGTCAGCGACGCCTCGTAACTCACACATGCAGAGAACGTAATCATATCTGATTTTCCTGCGCGAGCGATACGAACCGTTGGCGGGACGTGGCGAAATTATCACGCACGTTCACGAACACGTCGTCTACGCGGCAACCGTCCGATTAGCTGCACGAATCTTGACGCAGAGTAAGATAAATAGCGACCATGGGACACTTGCCACTTTTTCACCTCATTCTCTCGCGTCATCGTCTTCTTCCTCCAGCCGCGTGCCTCCTCGAGCTCTCCGCGAAAACCTCGAGAAACCCTAGCCTCTTGCCCGCACCAGTCGTGTCCTCTTCCTCCTCCATGGATAGCAGTAGCTCATCTCCATCAATGGCGGCGTCGAGCGAAGCCGCGGCGAAGCCGGCGAGCTCTGTCGTTCCCCCAGAGGGCCTGGTTATTCCCGCATCGGTGGTGATAGAAACCACCGGCGGCGACCATAACCTGGCGGCGCTGGAGCCCCTGGAAGAGGAGCCAGACTCGCACAAAGGCGACTGGCGCGGCTCGGACATCACCGGCCGCAACATCCAAGAGATGGTCGCTGAGGGTTACCTCCCTGCGACGGAGGGGCTCGCCTGGCCGGCGGCGCCGGCCAGCGAGGTGACCCCCTCTCCCCAAGCCGGAGAAAAAGTATACCTCAAGGCGCAATTGGTACGCGGCGTTTCTCTGCCCATCTCCCACTTCTTCTTGTCCGTCTTGAATCACTTCAAGGTCCAACCCCACAACCTCTCCCCCAATAGTATCTTAGTGCTTAGCAACTTCGCGGCACTTTGTGAGGGTTACCTGGGGATTAGGCCTAGGTTAGATTTGTTTGTGTACTTTTTTACCGTCAAACGTGAAGCCGGACACAGTAAGGAGGAGCTTAGAAACTGCGGCACCATAAGCTTCAAGATCCGTCCTGGCCGGAGGTTCCCCGACATCGTCGGCCACGAGTCATGCAAAAATTGGCAGCGGACGTAATTCTAGGCCCCGACATTCCTTTGGCGGGCCGAGAAGTAACGTACCCGGACTTTGTGGACGGAGCCGCCGCCGAAGTCCCCACATGGCGGTCCCATGCCTCCCTTCCCTCCAACCTCAACGCTCCTCGTGCAATAAGGCGGATCGTGTGGCTCGTAGAGACGGGTCTAACCGGGTTGGACCTATCCATGTGCTGGTTCATCAGGCGGATCCAACCTCTGCAGCATCGCACGAAGCTTATGCACGAGTACACCGGCGACCGAAGGGATACCCTCCGGATCTCCGAGGACAACTTCTCGAGCGACTCCGTCAAGTTCCGCCTTAAGGACATCGTCAAGGTGAAGGACAAGAAGCGTGGCTTCACCCTCACCTATGACATGTTCGTAGACGGAAAGTGCCCAAAGGTAGGATTTATTTTCCGTGTATGACATTGCTCCATTTTTTCCGTCTTGCTAATACCATCTTGTCTAACACAATGATTTCTTACTTGACAACTTAGCGATCTAGAGGAGGGCAACCTGGCCACCCAAATCTACGATCCCAAGATGAAGGAAGTCACGGTCGTGTCCGACGATGATGTCCTGTTGGCGCGAAAGCGGAAGAGCTCCACCTCTGACGCTGCCGACGGAGGCAAGAAAAAGAAGACGGAGGGTGGAGCCTCCAAAAAGAGTACTGCCGCCCTAGAGGCGGAAAAGAAGAAAACCACCGGGATGTTTGCCAAAGCGCCCCCCTAGTGTAAGCTTCTTATTCTCCGACATTGTCTTATTTATCTTTCTTATTCCTGTACTTATGCATTTTGCACGTTTCAGGAAGAAAGCCACAACCAGCCTCAAGAAGTCCTCCAAGACTCTTGGGGCTTCTAGAAATATCAAGGATATGCTGCATCGCGACTCTTCCCCCGCCATTGCCCCTGCTACTCCTGCCGTCAAGCCCTACTCCGCTCCGACAAGCTCCCAACTCCAGGAGGCTCTAGGCCCTTCCGCTATGGAAGTGGATTCTGGCGCCTCTACCGAACTCGCAGTTGTCGGCGAGCAGGCGACGCAGGAGAGCGTTGCTCTCCAAATGGCTGAAGCTCCGGCTAAGGATGTCATCGGTAGCGGCAAGGCGGTGGCTGCTGTTACTTCTGCCGAAGGCGGCGCCTCTACTCCCCAGAAACCCTTCAAATTGCCGAAGATTATCTTCCCGGTGCTCACGCCGGGTAGAATAACTATGGTTCCTGGAGGAGTGCCGTCATCTCCGACGTGCGGTCTTGAGGAGCTACTCCGTTAAGCAGACATCTTGCGAAGTAACAACGTTTCCTTTGGCAAGCTGCTGGCCGAGAGTGCTACAAACCTCAAGATCATCGCACTTGCAAGTTTTACTTTACCTTTTGCATTTCATATGAGTATGCCACTGTAGCCCCCGAGTATGTAGACGGAAAACCATTGGCTTTACATCTATATGCTCTAAGAGTGACTAAGTTAGAAAAACTCTCACTGTAGCCCCCAAGCATTGAGATGGAATGAATTATTCCGACTAGATGCTTTAAGAGTAGCATACACAGTGTTAATAATTTTGAGTGTTGTAGCCCCCAAGCTTCTAGTTGTAACTGAATTAGTTCCGACTAGATACTTAAAGAAAAGCTAAGCATTTTCCGAGTTAAAACTCTATACTGTAGCCCCCAAGCCTCTAGTTGAGAACTGAATTAGCTCCGACTAGATGCTTAAAGAAAAGCTAAGCATATTGCTAAGTTAAAAAAACTCTCGCTGTAGCCCCCGAGCACCTAGATGGAAAATCTCCGACTAGGGGCTCCAAGTAGACTGAACAACGACTTGACTTTGTATTTGTTTCCACAGAACGAGAATGCTCGGAGGGGCATGGCCAATGATAAGTACCAGAAGATGGCGTGGACCTTGAAGCTGAAAAGGGTAAAACCGCCATCTTGAAGGAACATATCATCAAAAACAAGAGTCTGTTTTCTTTTTGCGCACTTCCGTCTTACTTTTGTGCCTTCCTTCTTCGAGTACTCACGGTGTACTTTGTTTTCTCCGACTTGCAGAGCATGTAGCCAAGGCCAAGGATATTGTCGAGCAGTCCAAGCACATCCATCAGCTGGACAGCGAGAACAAGATCCTTAAGAAGGAGAGGGAAGAAATGCTGAAGATGCACGAGGATTCCATGAAAGCCCTGCAGGAATCCGCCTCCGCTGAGATCAATCGCTTGAAGAAGGAGCTTGCGATCCTAAAGGATCAGAAGCAAGCTGCCGATCAGCAAAACCTTCGCCATAGCGAGGCGTTTAAGCTCCTCCAACAAGAGAAAGAATCCTTGGTGGACGTCGTCTGGCAGGCTAAGGCCAGCATCTTCAGTAAGTATCCTCCGCCTTGTAGCTCTGTAGTCTAGGTTCTTAGAATTTTTGAACTCATGCAATCGTTGTCGGAATTTTCAGAGCCCCTGGGTTTAACCCGCTCGCCTCCTTCGGACAAGGAATGCATGATTCTTGCCGGCAACTTCATCAACACCGCCATCACCCAAGCCAAGGAGATTGCCACGCCCCTGCAGATTTACATCAAGGCCTCGGATTCCATGGTGAAGTACTCGGAGATTCTGCGCCGAGCCCCCGAGCGTGTCGCAAGCTGGAAAGCTTCATGTACACGGGCTGGCGCAAGGATGGCGTTGTCCATGGTGAAGGCGCACTATGAAGGTGCCGACATCGACACGGTGACATCTGGTATCCCCGACGTGGATGATGACGGCAAGGAGATCGATCACGAAGCCATCCTGTCATCACTCGCGGGTTATGACACCAGGGTTGCCGAGTTGGTGGACGTCGACGTCTTCGTGCCCAGGAACTTTCTTGACAACACCAACCCTGAATCCTTCGAGTCTCCTCACAGTGGCGACGCTGAGGGTGAGTCTCCGGCTGGTGATGATGCGGCCTCCAAGTCCCCTGCATCCAAGGAGTGAAAAACACTTTGTAATTCTTGTTTCACCTTTGGAGTGTGCATTGAAAAAACTTGGTGATGTAATCTTATGGCGGAAAACAGTGGTTATCGTATCCTGCTACTTAATAATTAATGCCCAGTATGTATATATTTTTTAAGGAAGTGTTGGCTTATCCATTACTTTGGTTTTTATGCTTGACTTTTTGTGAGTCGGAAGACTCGTTGTCGGAACCATGCGCTTAGGTGATGATGCCCAATGGCACCATCAATAACCTTAGCACAAAATCGCCGACAATAAGTGCCAAAAGTCACTACTCCAGAATCCACATAAAAACAACAAAGAACGTGTAGACCAGAAAACTTAAGCTAACGCCCGTAGGAGGAATTTTCACAAGTGCAATCGCAAAGCTTGTGCATAAAGGTTTATATGATCCAAAAATGAACACTAAAGGAGGTAAAAGACTCAGCGAAATGAGTGAACCAAAGATCTTTATTTCATTGATCATATAAGAGGTACACGATTAGATAAAAAATGCTAAGTGTAGAAAGGACGTAGTTGTGCTATGTTCCATGGCCGATCAAGCTCCGGGTAGTCATCATCCGGGTCACGTCGCTTACGCTTATGATCCTCGTTGGGTCTATCCTTGAGTTCACGATTTTCGACAAGGTAGTAAGACCCATTGAGTAGCGCCTTGCTTATGATGAACGGTCCTTCCCATGGCGGGGATAATTTGTGTGACTTCTTCTGCTTAAGTCGGAGCACCAAATCCCCCTCTTTAAACAAGCGATGCCGGACGCGGCGACTATGGTAGCTGCGTAGCTTCTGCTGGTAGATGGCGGATCTTTGGCATGCCAAGACGCGCTCTTCCTCGAGAAGGTCCACATCTAGGCGTCTGGATTCTTCAGCGTCATCTTCGTCGTAGGCGGCAACTCTTGGTGCATCGTGGAGGATGCCGGAAGGTAGGATGGTTTCTGCTCCATATACCATGAAATAAGGGGTGTAGCTGGTGGATCTATTGGGTGTAGTTCGTAAAATCCACAACACAGATGGCAATTCTTCCGCCCAGGCTCCAGCTGCTCTATGTAGCGGTGCCTCAAGACGTGGCTTGATCCCCTGCAGAATTAATCCGTTGGCTCGCTCAACTTGACCATTGGATTATGGGTGTGCCACAGATGCAAGGTCAAGTCGGATGCCTTTCTCCCAGCAATAGGCTTCCACTTCTCCGAGTGACAAGTTGCTGCCGTTGTCTGTGATGATGCTATGTGGGAGACCAAATCTCACCACTAGATCCCGAACAAACCTGAGGGCAGTTGCCCCATCAAGCTTTCTAATGGGTTTAGCTTCTATCCATTTGGTGAATTTGTCAACTGCTACAAGTAGATGCGTAAACCCACACAGTGTCATTTGTAACGGCCCCACCATGTCTAGCCCCCAGACTGCAAACGGCCAAGTTATTGGTATTGTTCGCAATTCTTCAGCAGGAACATGTGGTTGTCGGGCATAATACTAGCATCCTGTGCATGTTTCAACCAGCTTGTCGGCGTCCGCCTTCGCGGTCAGCCAGTAGAATCCTTGCCGGAAGGCTTTCGTGACCAACGATCGAGGAGCGGCGTGATGCCCGGCAATCTCCAAGATGAATTTCGCGTAGGATTTCCATACCTTCTAGCTGGGAAACACACTTTAGGTATACACCAGTAGTGCTCCTTTTATAGAGTTGCCCATTGATTATGGTATAACCTTTTACTCGCCGTACTATTTGCCGTCTTTCGACCTCGTCGTCGGGCAAAGTTCCGTGTTCGAGATATTCCATGAATGGCTTTGTCCAAGCCGGAGGGGTCTTTGTCACCATGTTGACGAAAGAATCAGTTCTATCCGGGTTGTCGATATCGGCGCCCTTCACGGATGGTGTGTGTAGATGCTCTAGGAAAACTCCTGGCGGAATTTGTTTGCGCCCTGATCCAAGTTTAGACAATAGATCAGCTGCCTCATTTTTCTCCCTAGGCACATACTTGACTTCGTAGCCCAAGAAGCTCTTGGCTATCTCGTCCACTTCGTCGCGATATGCCGCCATCATAGGGTTCCGCGCATTCCAGGTGCCAGCCACCTGCTGGGCAACCAAGTCGGAATTTCCACAGCAAACTATGCGCTTGATGCCAATATCTTTGGCTACACACAATCCATGAATGAGTGCTTCATACTCCGCCATGTTCTTTGTAGCCTCGAAGTGGATCAGAAGAACGTAGTGCAGCTTGTCTCCTTTTGGTTACTGTAGCAATACACCAGCCCCCGAGCCGTACAGCAGCTTTGATCCATCAAAGTGCATCACCCAGTACTCTGGTTCCGGCAACGGAGTGGCATACGGCATCTCCGTCCAATCTGCAATAAAATCCGCTAAGGCTTGTGACTTGATAGCGTCGCGTCTTTTGTAGGTGATCTCGAAGGCGGCAAGTTCAATACCCCACTTCGCGACCCTTCCTGTAGCGTCGTTGTTGTTGATGATGTCGGACAATGGAGTCTTGCTCACTACTGTGATTGGGTGCTCCTGAAAGTAATGCCTCAGCTTCCGCGAGGCGAGGAAAAATCCATTAGCTATCTTTTGGTAGTGCGGGTAACGTTGCTTGGACTCTGCCAAGACCTCGCTTACATAGTAAACTGGTCGTTGCACTCCGTGCTCATGACCTGGTTCCTTCCACTCTACCATGACGACAATGCTGATAACCCGGTTGGTTGCCGCCATGTAAATTAACAGGGGCTCCCCAGGCTCGGGTGCTACAAGGATGGGCGCTGAGAAAAGAATCTCCTTGAGTTGCTTTAATGCTGCATCTGCCTCGTCCGTCCATGTGAATTTGTCCGCCTTCTTCAGCAACTTGTACAGCGGCAGAGCCTTCTCTCCAAGTCGACTGATGAACCGACTAACTGCTGCAACACAACCTGTTAGTCGTTGGATGTCCTTTAGGCATGTCGGGCGGTTTATGTTTAAGATGGCCTTGATTTTCTCCGGGTTGACCTCGATTCCGCGTTGGGAAACGATGAAGACCAAAAGTTTGCCGGCTGGAACCCCGAAGACGCACTTCTTAGGGTTGAGCATCATGTTGTATTTCCGGAGATTATCAAAGGTTTCTATTAAGTCGGAGATTAAGTCATTTGACTTTTTAGACATCACCGCGATATCGTCCACATAGGCGTGAACGTTCCAACCAATTTGATCGTGAAGGCAACGTTGCATTGTCCGCTGGTAGGTAGCACCTGCGTTTTTCAGCCCAAAGGGCATCGTGACATAGCAAAACGTGACGTAAGGGGTAGTGAACGAAGTGGCCAATTGGTCTGACTTCCTCATCTTGATCTGGTGGTATCCTGAGTATGCATCAAGAAAACACAAAAGTTCCGAGCCAGCCGTCGAGTCAATGACTTGGTCAATGCGAGGCAAAGCAAACGGATCTTTGGGACATGCTTTGTTCAAGCCGGTGTAATCAACGCACATTCTTAATTCATTGGTTCCCTTTTTAGGGACAAGTACAGAATTGGCCACCCATCGGGTGTGAAGGACTTCTCGGATAAACTCAGCCTTAAGTAACCTAGCTATCTCTTTGCCAATGGCGCGTCTCTTCTAATATCCGAAGCGTCGTAGAGGTTGTTTCACTGGTTTACATTTTGGATCTATGTTTAAGATGTTCTCGGCAAGTTCCCTAGGTACACCTTTCATGTCGGCAGGTTGCCAGGCAAAGATGTCCCTATTCTCACGGAGGAACTCGACGAGCGCGCTTTCCTATTTGGGATCCAGGTTCGTCCCAATGGCGGTGACCTTGGAGGCATCGCCTACCACAAGTTCCACCGGCTTGGTCTCGATGGCGGCCTTGAACGCAGGAGCGGAGTCTGAGATCTGCTTCTTCGACGCGGGCATCTCTGAGTCATTGACCTTGCTCTGGATCTCTTTGAATTCTTCGCTGTAGAGGACAGCTTCTGCAATGGCTGCTTCATTGATCTTGCAGTCCCTTGCCTTGGTAAAGCTTCCGGATACAGTGATGACACCGTTCGGTCCGGGTATCTTGAGCTTGTTGTAGATGAAGCATGTCTTGGCCATGAACGTGTGGAATATGTCGCGGCCAAATATGACGTGGTACACGCTCTTGAAGGGGACCACCTCAAAGGTCATGCGCTCTTGGCGGTAATTATTAACGTCGCTGAAGGCTACCTGAAGTGTGATGCACCCAAGGGACCGAGCCTCCCGACCAGGCACTACGCCATGGAACACGGTGTTGGTCCGCCTTAGGTTTGCCTCCGTCAAGTTCATCTTCATGGTGTATCCGGTAGTACATGATGTTGATGCTGCTTCCACTATCCACCATGCACTTGGTGAACTCCACGCCGTCAATCAATGGGTTGATGACCATGGCGTACTGGTTCTCCGTGGGCACAAGGTCTGGGTGGTCTGTCCTGTCCCAAGTGATTGGAACTTCCGACCAGTACAGGTATTGGGGAATTGGGGGAAGAGTAGCCATCATGATCCTTAAGGCCTTGTTTGGTTCTAGTGTTTTGGTAGAGATTAGCGGGGATAATCCCTAAGGGGATTGGGTGAAACCCCCATCTTCACCCAAACCCCTCTAATCCCCACAAACCCCCAATCCCTTCCAATCCACTAGGTATGGGTAGTGTATTGGATATTGAAAAAAATACACTAAAACTTGGGGAAAAGTGGGGATAAGCGGGGATTGAATTGGTCCAATACTCTAGAACCAAACATACTTTTAGCAACAAATGGGGATTTGGGGTTTGGTGGGGATTATCCCCTCTAATCCCCACAAAAACTCTAGTACCAAACAAGGCCTAAAGAGGTCTTCTGTTGTCGGACGGTGGGGGTGCCAAGGAAAGTGTGGTAGACTGGGGCCTTCTTTGCGAAGGGGTTCTTGCCCTTATCGTCGCTCTTGGCGGCGTGCTTGGGGTCAACGTCCTCGTCCATGTCACTTGAATCCTTGGACTCCTCATCCTTCTTCTTCCCCTTGCCCTTGCCTCGCGGTCTGTTCTTCCGACTTCGCTTATAGCCGGACTCCGGGTCTTCCTTGAGGTCGTTGACGAACTTGCTGTGTCGATTGGTGTGGGTGGCCTTGCAATTGGCGTCGAGGTGTACGAGGCACGGCATATCGCGGTACTCTTTGTAGGTTTGGGGAACGCGGAGCTACGCCGAGTTGGTTTCACTTCCTCGTTGCTGCCCGCGGCCTGCTCCCCTTCCTCGGCCATGTTGTCCGCCTTCTCCTCGTCCTACAAAAGTCATAGCGATCATGTTGGTAGATTGCTTTTCTTCTGGAGCTGTTTTCCGATTTGTACTGCTGTTCCTCCGAGCTTGAGTTGGAACGGCCGTTGCCGGCAAAGAGCCACGAGCATCGTCGGCGGCAGCTGCGAACTCACTAGCTAGCTGAATCATCTGATTCAAGTCAAGCTGATGATTGTCCTGCAAGCGCTTCAGCTTATGTCGGAGCAACGTGCCCCTTTCCAACCCATCCATGAAGGCGGCCATGGCGGTCTGGGCGTGCACTCCTGCGCAGGATTTCTTCATATCCAACCAGCGGGAGAGGTAGGCGCGAGATGTATCGTCTTTCTCTTGCATGCACCGCTGTAGATCGCCCACCATGCAGGGACGCTTGTATGTACCCTCAAAGTTCTTGGTGAATGCTTCTTTCATGTCCAGCCAGTTGTAGATAGATTTCTCCGGCAAGTCGTCGATCCATTGACGGGTCGTGCCCGCCAACATTAACGGGAGGTACTTGACGGCGATGTTGGGGTTGCCTCCGGTAATTTCCACCGCGTTGCCGTAGTCCTGCAACCATGTGGCAGGCTTGGTGGTGCCGTCATAGGGCTTGATGGTCTTGTCAATCCAGAATCCTTTGGGGTAAGTTCCGGACCGTATTGCAGGTCCAAAGCAACATGGTCCCAGGTATGATCCTTCCCGGGCCTCGTGAATCTTATCGATCCGCGAACGTGCATCGTACGGCTCCGGGTTCTTCTTTTTGTCAACAGGGGATGGGTTGCGTGAACGACGCGTACCTCCTCGGCCATGGTGACTGCTTGGCGGCGACGGAGGCGGAGGTGGCGGTGGGTTTGCCTTCTTGCTGTTACCCTCCTGCGACGCCTCACGCCTGTCACGGTTGCTTGTCGGACGCGGAGGGTCATGGCGTGACCTGCTCTTATGTCCTTCGTTGTGCTTTCCGTCATGGCGGGTCTGCTCCGCGTTGTCGCCGATGAAAATGCCACACTGCTTTGGTGGGGGCATATCCGTACGATGATGAGCCTTGTAGTCTTCCTGACGTCGGGGGGATTGGGGCGGTGGCGATGGGCGGCGAGGTTGGGCTCTTTCTCCATGGTCGGAGGATATGGGGATAGCATCCTTCCTGTTGCGCGCATCCCTCCGTCTTCGTTCTGATGAACCCGTCCGCAATCCGACATCCTGAGGAGATCTGTCCCTTGGCGGTTTGTACTGGCTAGATCGGCAGAGCGCTGGGTCAGACTCAAGCCTCTGAGAGGTGGCCTTTTCCAGCTGCTTTACCGCCTTGGCCACTAGGTCATAGACCTGTTCCACTGCCTCGGGTGATCTATCCTGCTCCAGAAGGGTCTTGGCGACGGCGAGGTTAAGGAGTGGGGTGGGCATCACCTGCTTGCCTTCACTGTCAATGTATGGCTTGGCCTGTGCCGGTTTCGAGGGAGCCCATCCTAGGTTGAGCCGTACACCAGGATCGTTGATGACGCGAGCCGGGGCCTTCTTAGCCTTCTGCTGCTGGAGCAGAGTCTTGTACTCGGCCTCCATTGCTCTAGCTTTTTCTATGGACCTCTGCGCGTTGACCAGATCTCGATCTAGCTTAGCGCCTTGCTCCGCGATGGCTTGCGCTTCCTCCAGCAGTTGCTGGCGCTTCTCGTCAAGCTGAGTCACGTTCCGGATATGATCAACAGTTAGTGGTTCAACGAGGAGGTTGCCGTACATCACTCTATCAGCTGGAGTAACATGGGCTGCTGCCAACGTAGATGCTGGAGGTGGCAAGTTTGCGGTGTTGTTGTTGCTCGGACCGGTGCCGAGTTCCTGCGGCTGCTGCACTGGGTTAGGCGGAGGAGGCATGACTCTTGCGCGATCATCGGCCGCAGCAATAAGTGGCCCCTTCCCCTTATCCAGCGCCGTAGGCGGAGCTTGACCGGGTTGGTCTTCATCCATCGTTGTCCCAATGGCGACAAACACCCCTCGGGACATGATGGTTTTATTAGCTTGTTCGTGGCGCGAGTACTCCTCCTCCATCTCCTGCATAGCGGAGTCTAGCTCTTCTGGGTTGAAGTCTATTTCCTCTGAATCTGCACTGAAATCGGCATAAAGCGCGTCAATGGCAGAGTCGGAGGGTGCCAGGACTTCCTCAATGACGGGCGGTGGAGGTGCAACGGCCTCGACGATGACTGGAGGTGGTGGTGCTGCTGCAATGATGGCGGCCGGAGGCGGTGGTGGCTGAATCAGGGGGGCTCCGTCAATGAGCGCAAGCGCTATCTGAGCTGCCGCTTCAGCCTCCGCGTAGTTGTTGACGGTGTTCACCATGCCTTCGAAGGTGAGGCGTCCTGATGCCTGTTGCCGTCTTAGAGAGTGTCGGAGAAGCGTGCCATGGTCCAGTCCTTCCACAAAGTGATAGATGGCATCATCATTGGGGTAATTGGCCAGGTCGGCCCGTATACGGAGCCACCTGGCGATGTAGTCGCGGGGGTTTTCGCCCTCTCTCTGAATGCAGCGTGACAGATCGAAGATGGTAACCACGCCGACGAACTTGGATCTCTGCTGTCGAGACGCACGGGCGAAGCCGGCGGATTTGCAGTGATCTTCCACCTTTATATCCTGCACAGGGGCGGTTTGGGTGGGTCTTGAATTTTTCCAATCTTTACCGGCAAACTCCGAGGAGAGATCCGACATCGATCCTTCCGTGAACGTATCCTTCCCGTAGGCGGTCCGTGCAGGTCTTGATGCTCCTCCGACTCCCAGGGAACAAGTGCCCGAGTCGGTTTCGCCGATGAAGAGGTGGATGTCTCCGATAGGAACGATCAAGCACCGCGTAGGGTTCGTCTTCGCCGGGATCCAGAACTTGTCGGGGGGACGATCGGAACGTTGCCGGAGAAGAGAACGCGACCGATGGCTACAGTTTCGCCGATTCCCGCGAAGATCTTGGTCCTCGCCCGCTGAAGAGCCTGAAGCGCCTCTTGCCCCACGGTGGGCGCCAACTGTCGTGGTATTGCCGATGAGTACGCCATGGAGGGTGCGTGTTTAGAGACGTGGGGTAAGGCGGACGGTTGACGGGTACGAGGTAACACAGCTTACCCAGGTTTAGATCCCACAACGGTGGCGGAATCCTACTCCTGCTATAAATCACTATAATGGCAATATGCCGAGTTACAGAGATTAGGTTCGCTGTGCGAGGTGTGTGTAAAACGATACTAGGTTTTGCCCTAAAGGCTCCCATAGGCCCGACTTATATAGTCGTCAGATCCTAGGGTTACAGGGAAAAGTCCTAGCCGGACAGGTTACAGAGTCCTACACCGTCTATTACTAGTCTTGTGTATCTTGTACTCCAAGGCTCCGGGTACGCTGGTGACTCCACCGTAGCCTTCCTTTATCCGGCATGGGCTGCCCAGCAGGCCATAGGCCATGCTACCGACTATGGGCCACCCGGGTTAGTCGGATAAGAGACATGCTATGAGGATACCCATATAGCATATCCCCAACAGATGGTACTTGGGATAGGTCAGGTCATCGATGATCTCTATGGTCCGGTGATCGATATTTTTGAACACTTCGGTATTCTCAGGGACTTCGAGACACTTGCGAAGTAACGAGATATGGAACACATTGTGCACGGCTGACATCTCTTCAGGTAGTTCCAATTGATATGACACTTCTCCTCGACGGTTCAGAATGTTGAAAGTTCCGATATATCTAGGGGCTAACTTTCCCTTGAGTTGGAAACGTTGCATTCCCTTCAATGGTGACACTTTCAGATAAAAAAAATTTCCTATGTTGAAGGCGAGGTCTCTACGTCTCTTGTCAGCGTAACTCTTTTGTCTTGATTGGGCTGTCTTGAGGTGCTCACGAATCTTCTGAACCTTCTCTTCTGCTTCTCGTAGGATGTCGGGTCCAAAAATCTGACTTTCTCCTACTTCCGACCAGTTCAAAGGGGTGTGACACTTCCTTCCGTACATGAATTCAAATGGGGCCATTTGCAAACTGGCTTGATAACTGTTGTTGTACGAAAATTCTGCAAACGGCAGACAGTCTTCCCACTTGGATCCATATTCTAACACACATGCTCTCAAAGATATCTTGAGTATTTGATTTACTCGCCCGTTTGTCCATCGATGAGGGTGATAAGCGATCTTGAAATCTAAGCGGGTTCCTAAACCTTCTTGGACTTTCTTCCGTAATCTCGAGGTAACCGAGTTCCTCGATCCGATACGATGGTCTTGGGGACTCCATGCAAACTAATGATTCTAGCGATGTACAACTCGCTAGTTTGAACTCGATATGTGGTCTTGACGTAAGAAATGGGCGACTTTGGACAATCTGTCACTATGACCCAGATAGAGTCATTTCCCTACTAGAAGTAGGCGTCCGATGATAAAGTCCATTCCAACGGAATCCCATTCCATTTCGGAATCTGCAAGGGTTGCAACAATCCAGCGGGTCTTTGATGTCCTGCCTTGACTCGCTGACATATATCACACTTGGCGATATAGCTTCCGATTTCTCTCTTCATCTTATGCCACCAAAATTGCTCTTTCAAATCTTGATACATCTTAGTTCCTCCGGGATGGATAGAATAAAGAGTATCATGAGCCTCCTTCAAGATAACTTCTTTCAACTCAGAATCTGTGGGTACACAAAGGCGTTCTTTGTACCACAAAACTCCTTCTTCGTCCTCGGTGAATCCAGGTACTTTTCCTGTACCGATACGACGCTTGATTCCGTCAATACTAGCATTTCCCTTCTGCGCCTCTTTAATTTGACTGATCAAAGTGGGCTAGAGTTCTATGCTAGCCAAAAATCCTTCACTTACTAATTCCATTCGAAAATATTCCATCTCTTTGTGCAAACTTGGTTGCTCCTTCAAAATCATGGAGTTCAAGCGGCACGGCAATCTGCTGAGGGCATCGGCTACCACGTTGGCTTTACCAGGGTGATAGTGAATGTCCAGATCGTAATCCTTGATTAGCTCAATCCATCTTATTTGTCTCATATTCAGCTCCTTCTGAGTGAATATATACTTTAGGCTCTTGTGATCCGTATAGATCTCACAACGGTTTCCCATCAGGTAATGTCTCCATGTTTTCAGGGCTAGAACTACGGCTGTGAGTTCGAGGTCATGGGTTGGGTAGTTTTGCTCATGTTGCTTCAGTTGTCGAGATAGATAAGATATAACTTTGCCTTCTTGCATTAGCACACATCCGAGAACGATCTTGGATGCATCACAATACACATCGAAGGGCTTCGTGATATCTGGCATGATCAAGATTGGGGTTGAAATCAATCTCCTCTTGAGTTCTTGAAAACTTGCTTCACATTTGTCGGTCCATTCAAACTTCTTGTCCTTCTTCATCAATTGGGTCATGGGTATGGCGATACTAGAGAATCCTTCTACGAATTTGCGGTAATATCCCGCCAATCCGAGAAATGCACGAACTTGGGTTTGAGTGGGTGGGTGTTGCCAATCTTCTACATCTTTCACTTTGGCAAGGTCAACGGCAATTCCTCCGGCTGATACAATGTGACTGAGGAATCCTACCTCCTGTAACCAGAATTCACATTTGCTAAACTTGGCATACAGCTGATGCTCTCTAAGGGTTCCAAGAATGGTCCTTAGGTGTAGCTCATGTTCTTCTTCTGATTTGGAATAAATCAGAATGTCATCGATGAAAACAACGACAAACTTATCCAGGAAGTCCATAAAAATCTTATTCATGAGATTCATGAAATAAGCGGGGGAATTAGTTAGTCCGAAAGACATGACGGTATACTCATACAATCCATATCTGGTGGTAAAGGCAGTCTTTGGAATATCCTCTGCACGAATTTTGAGTTGGTGATACCCAGTTCTAAGATCAATCTTAGAAAACATTTTGGCACCGGTCAACTGATCAAACAAATCTTCTATCTTGGGCAAGGGGTACTTGTTCTTGATGGTGACATCATTCAATTTCCGATAATCCGTACACAAACGGTTACCTCCATCCTTCTTGTCCACAAACAAGATAGGTGATCTCCAAGGACGACTTGGTTGAATCAATCCAATTTCGCATGGAATCCGGTTGCTTCTTGATTACGCTAGCTCGACGGGTTCATACTATAGGGTCTACGGGCTATGGGTCCATTAGGATTAGTTCGATGATAAACTCGATATCTGATTTGGGGGCATCTGGCAAAACATCCGAAATACATCGGGTATTCACACTATCCGGACTTGGTCAATGGTAGGTTGGGCTATACTCTTGTTGCATTTGAATTGGCGAGGTAAGGTTTCGGATATATGCTCGATCGATATTCATCAGATCTTGGTCATGGTTATGGCTTTCTTGGCACAGTCAATCAATCCTTTATGTTTGGACATCCAATCCATTCCTAGTACTACTTCCAAACCTTTAGTTCCGAGTACTATCAGATTTGCATAAAAATCTATGCCATGGATTCGGATAGGGACGGCTTTGCAAATTTGCCTAGCCTTGGTGGTTGATCCGGGAATTTGAACAATCATAACATGCTTCAGTTTGGTTGGTTGAATTTTACTAGTGCATGCAAATTCTTCGGTGACAAATGAATGCGATGCACCAAAATCAAACAACACTCTTGCAAGTACTGAATTTACCGAAAACATACCCAGCACGACGTCTGGCGCTTCCTGAGCTTCTTCAGCATGCATGAGAAAAATACGGCCGTTGCGGTTGAGTGAATTCCCTGGGGCAAATCTTCTTACTGGCTAAACACGACGCTGCTGCTGAGCTAGGACATTGGCATTGGGGGTGGTAGCATTCTTCTTGTTGGGGCACTCGTTGGAATAGTGTCCTTTATTTCCACAGTCATAACAAGTCATTTGCGACTTGTCCTTTGTTGCTACAGGCACAGCATTGCTTCCAGTCCTAGGGGCAGTGTTGGTGTTGGCAGTAGCATTGTTGTTGTTGAACTTGGGTGGGGCACGATTGAAATTGCTAGCGTTGCCGGGGTTGTTGTGATTTCCTCCGGGCCTAGGGTTTCCACGGTTGGGATAGGTCGGACGATTCATTAGGGGTCTGTTGGTTCTTGGGGCAAATCCTGGAGATGGGTTGGGGCGATACTTTGGGGTCTAATGTGTTCCTGGTTGATGCATCATGCGACGCTTGCGGTTCTCATTGGCTTGGTTGATCTTTCCTTCCATCTGGAGAGCTGAGTCGACAAGGACTTCAATATCAACAAAGGGGATATTGACTAACACAGTCTGCATCTCGTCATGCAGACCATTCAGGAATCTTTCTTTCTTGTTGGCTTCGGTGTCGATCTCATCCGAGGCATACCTAGCTAATGGCAAGAATTTGTCACGGTATTCCACTACAGTCATCCTTCCTTGCTTCAGCTCTCTGAACTCATCTCTCATTCTATTGATCAAACCTTGTGGTACATGGGTTCTGCTGAACTTGACCTTGAATTCCTCCCAGGTCATCATCTGGCCTCCGGTCATTGCGCGAACACTATTCCACCATGCCCTGGCATCTCCGGCTAGATAGTGGGTGGCGAACAGAACTTTCTCGTTGGCTTCCACTCCGGCGACTTCTAGGTTATTTTCCATGGTTTGCAGCCAATCATCGGCGTCTAGGGGTTCTTCTGACTTAGTGAAAACAGGTTGGTTGGTATTCTATAAATTCTTGAGCTTAGATCCATGGTTGTCCTGATTTCCATGGCCTTGGTTGTTGTGGGCAAGCTGGGATATCTGCTGAAGGGTGGCTAGGTTGGCTTGACGTTCTGCTCTTTCAGCTTCACGGACAGAAGTCAACATTTGCAGAATCTGCAACATCGGGTCCGGGGATGAACCACTTCCTCCACGTGGCATCTGAAGATTGAGATAGATCATGAGAAAAGAGGGAAATTTCTACGGTTCTGGGACTTTGAAAAGTTTTTAAAGTTTGACTCAGATTTTCTAGCAACTTGCTTTTTCATTCATTCATTCATTCACACGATACAACACACACCACAACAAAGGAAAGCAGATGGTTTTAAGAACCATTCTGAGAACTATGATACAGTGGGACCGAATACTACTCACTACGCTAGTGCTCAAGTGCTACTACTCCTTGGAATATGTGGCTTCATCATCGATGAAGGTGAAATCGTCTTCATCGGTGAAGAAGTCCATAGCCTGATCCTCCAGAAAATCATCGTCATCGCTGAGATAGGAGTAGGGGTCTCCACGAAGATCCTCTCCGGCATTCTCCCTTTCCTCCAACTACATGTCTCTCTCGTGGATGGTCTCCTCCAAAGATGAGATGCGGTGGCGAAGACGGGCAATGATGCGCTCCTTATTGTCGAGCTGACGGCGGAGAGACTTGCGATCCTTTGCTAGCATGACGATGGTTTGGTCCTTCGTCTTGATGATGGCAGACTTGTGGTTGGAGTAGTCATGGCAGTTGTCTAACTCCTGCTGACGATCGTACATCATGAAGCTAAGGTGGTCCAATTGAGTCTTTAGCTCGGGGTGGTATGGGGATTCTAGTGGTTGTCCATTTGCATCACGCCTTGGGCAAAACTCAAAGCGAGTACCCTTGATCTGATTGATGCTCTGCCCACACAGACGGTAAAGAGCTTCCTGCATGGCCCTGGCAAGTCCATCGAGCCAGTTGTTCTCTCTTAAGGTAAACTGAATTCCGTACACAGTGGGAGGTTCAATCTTTCCTCGGAGACTTGCAACAATTATCCACTGCAGATCTTCTCCTCCTTGATCATTGAGCTGATCTCCAAAGAAATCGGGGTGCGGACGCTCCAGAAGTTCCGAAAGCTGGTCCAAATCCCTCTCAAAGATAAGGTCTCCTCCATTCCCCAACTGATAAAACTTGCTGTACTTCACGTCCATCTATAAGAATATAGGATGAGTAAGTTAGTAGAGTGATCAAGTGTGTACAAATTTTATGTATTTTGCAAGGGTTTTTGAAGAACATGAATTTTCATGAGATAATCCAAGGGGTAAGAATGAGAATAAGTTTTTGTAAATATTTGTTTTCTTTGGTTTTGAAACTAAGTTTTTGATTCAAACGTCCAGTCTAACTAGGGTCTCCTATGGTCAGGATGGCTCTGATACCAACTTGTCAACACCCGGATTTTTAATCCCAGATGCCTGTTATGCCATACATCGCAATCCCAGGATTACCATTTTTGCGAGACATAACATAATTGGATACCATAGTACATCATCCATTACAAACCGTACATAAGTTCTTACACAAATAGGGATCTCATGATCCAGTTCTTAATACAACATCAAGCAGCGGAATACGCAATAATAACTATGTAGTGAAACTCCATCTTCGGGGTCACAGGCAATGCTGACAATGGGAGATGATCCTAGTTGTCGTAACCTTCCTGGGGTCCATCCTCTAGGTACTCCTCTTCATAGTCTGTCCATGGGAATAGCCAGGGACAAAGCCATGAGTACTCTTTAAGTACTCGCAAACTAATACTAACAAGTAAAAGGGGGTTTTGATAATGGGACACTAGGCTCTAGGGTTCTTTTGCAAAATCCAGGTTTATCTCTACTAAGTTTAGGAGCAACGAATGCTAGTTGAAGTTTTATAACACCTAAAAGGGGAACTTGTATTTCATGTCACAACCCTGTTGTGGTCAAGTCAAAGTCTCAATTCATTTCACAAGTCATTTTGAAAAGTCTGACGGGGGATGTCACATCCCAAGATTTTCCAAATCTTGTAATGTGAAAAATAAAGGAATAAAATAAAACTTTGTTGATTTTCAGGGCCAGAAGAAACTTTTTGAATCCAATTTGAAACCTTCAAACCAATTTGGGTCAAATAAATCCTAAAGGGATTAAAAAGATAAATATTTAATAAAGGAAAAATAAAAATATTTTATTACTACTTTGAAATCTTTTATAAAAGGTTTTGGTTCTCAAAATGAAAAGGAAGGATTATAAATAAAGATTATTTTATAAGAGACAAATTAAACATTGGCCAAGCTTTTGAAAATAAAACATTTTGTTTTGATAAAAATAATAAAGGTTTATTTAAATAAAGTAATAAGGATTTAATATCCAAGTTTTATTAATAAAGGTTTTATTATTTCTAAACCATCAAAACTTGTTTATTTGTTTAAAATAAGTTTTCCAAGTATTTTATATTTTCATATAAAACCTACTGAATGGTTTGGTACTATTTTAGTTTTCAAAAAAAAAAGTTTTAATAAAACAAATCCTATTTAATTTATTAACTAAGGCCATTTAATTGAATTATTAATGGACCTTATAACAAAAATGTTATTTTATTTTAAACAAGCTTCCCAAGTATTCTTTACTTTCAAATAAAACCTACTGATTTGGTTTTGAAAATATTTGGGTTTCAAATGAAGATTTTATTAAATAAATCAAACCCTAATTGATTAAATAACCATGGTCTATTTTATTTAAGTATTAAATAGATCCTAAAAAGAATAAAATTATTTTATTTTATTTTTTGAGATTTGGTTTATGCTGATAAACAGAACCAAAAAACTCATTACAAGTATGGTGATTGTTTGAATTGTTTGAATGTTGTTTGGAATTTTCAAACCAGTAAATAGAAATAGAAAAGGTTAAATCATTCAGACAGAAAAAAATAGTGCAAAGGACCCAGCCCAACAAACTAGCCCAACAGCCCAGTCCAGCCCACCGCCCTCGCAAACGTTTTCCTTATCAAAACAAACCCACGCGTTGAATGACAATCGAGCCCACCGAAACCTTGCTCACTCGGCAGGCCCACATCGACCATCGTCTTCAACGAGACCCCGTCGCCTGCCGTTGCAGTGAGATTACTCCGGCGTTGATTACGCATGAAGGAGGCTTTGATTTCTCGCAATGACCATGCCCCTTTAAACGCCAGTGACTCCTCTCCACTTTCCCTCTGTCGCCCCACCTCGACACGCCCTCAGGCTGTCAAATTTCGACCAACACTCCCTCTGTTCCGACGATGCTCCGGCGAAGATTCCGGCCAGCACACGCCACCTCCTGCCTCCTCGAGCACGCAGATGTGATCAGCATCCCCCAGCGGACCTCTCTGCAGTCGCAGCTCACTCGCGCGCGTCCCTGAGCGTCGGCAACATCTACCCCGAGCCAGCGCCGTCGTCTGCTCCAACTACGGCGACGTTCCCCGGTAAACCAGACCTCCCCTCCCTTCCCCGTGGACACTATGATGATCGCCATGCCTTTGAGAACCTAACTGTGCCTCCCGTTTGTCCTAGGGTGCACCCTATCCTCGCCCTCGACAACCTCCTGAACCGCCGAAGCCCAGCTCGTCTCCGGCGAGCAATCAAGGACAGCCCCGTGCGCCCCTTCACCAAACAGTACCACGTTGAGCATCAGCAAGAGTCAACGATTCCGGTGAGCATATCCCCAGCCACCCTTGCTTCAGACGCCGGCGCCACAATGTCAGTCGCCCGCCACCCACCATGGCGCCGCTAGCTTTAGGTCGAGCCTGCAGCAACCGTTCGATCTCGATCCAGTGGCTAGTATAGAAGCTAGGTGAAAGGGTAAGTAGCATCTACGCGCCGCACGATCTGACTTGATCCAATGGCTGCATCTGTGCGATCCGAGCGAAGCGGTACTGACGAATCAGAACATGCCGCATGTCACCAGGAGATTTAAATTAGAATTTGAAATCAGATTGAGATGCCATTTTGAAACCCTTGTAACTTTCAAACCACACGTCCAAATTTTGCAAACTTTATATCGTTGAAATCAAGAGAACAATCCCTAGCCAACCATGCCCTTTGTTTAGCAAAAAGCTTCTGGAAAAAGGTTTGTTTTTTCAGAAACATTTGTATGCTTGTTAAGGGTGTGAAAATTGTTTAAAAATGAACTTGGGGATAAAATCTTTGGCAAAAGGTGTATTTTGAACCTACTAACCCTAGGAAACACTTTGTGGATTCAAAAATGAATTTGGTGAAACAAAATAATGATTCTTTGATTTAAAACCATTTCTAGTCAAATAGAAATGTGGTTTATTTATTAAAAATGGTTTTGGAAGAAAACCTTTGGAAAATGTTTTGTTTTAAACTCTCTGACCCCAAATACCAAGTTTTATGGTTTGAAAACATATTTGGTGAACCCTATAGATTAATGCCCTAGTAAAAAAATATTTCTACACCACATAAAATGATACTTTATTTTGAAAATGGTTTTGAAGAGAAACCTCTTTGCAAATGACTTTGCCACTTTACAAAATGACCAAATAGGTGTTTTCAAATGTTTATGACCCATTAGGAACCACTTCTTCAAACAAAACAAAGCTTGGCATGCATTACTTGACTTTGTCATTTTATGTGTTGTTTTGCTTGTTTGGTAGATTGAGTTTGTGTCTTGCTTGATTGATTTGTAGTGAATTGAAGAGGTGATTGTTGCAAGGACAAGGAGTGAACTTATACCCTCTACCAAAAAGGCAAGTGATGCTTCATATCTTTTTGTCCCATTACTTTCACTATGCATTAGTGATTTTGCTAAGTAAAACTTGCATGGAATTTTGCTAAGTATAAACCTTGCTATAGGAAAACCTAGTAGATGGAACCTTAGTAGAAAATTCCTAAGTTAAGATTCCTATTACTATCAAGCTTATCCTAGCTAATAGAAAACATGGGTGGAATATATATTCACACTATGGAAAAATATTCTAAGTCTGAGGACTTGTGTTTTGTTTAATAAAACAACTAAGTTAATGAATCACCTGGGTGGAATGGGACTTGCTTGGTGGTTTTTGGTTGAGTGGTTACACAAGGCCAGGGGACTGGTGAACCTTGTGTATCTCACTTGTGGATTGCCACCCAGGAACAAAGAGATTTGAGATGTCAAATGTTGAGAAGCTTCAAGTGCAGCCACATGGCATTATGGGCTCTGCCATGATCATATAGGTTGCAAGAACTTATCCATATGGACAGTGGGTGGTAGTGTTTGATAGGTTGGAACGCGTCCATTTTGGTCTAAGGGAAGGCTTCTGAAAGATCTTGTCTTGGGAAACCAAGTCCTGTGGGGAAAGTGCACCACCTCTGCAGAGTGTAAAATCTAAGTACTTAGCCATGTACCTGGTAAAGGACAATTTGAGCATCAAGACATGGAAGCAATCAAGAATCTCATCATTCAAATTTCTAAGTTAAAATCTTGTGGTTTGAACAAGGGTTGTTTGAAATCTTCAATCTTTGATTGAGAGATGCTTTGGAAAAGGTTTTGTCAAAACAAAAACTTAGTATTTTCAAAATGATAAGGAAAATCTATTTTGAGCAATGCAAGCCTCAACTCCACTTAGCCAAATGCATATAGATGTTAGACTCCACTATATTACCATAGTATCACTTGCCAATACAATTCAAATGTATTGACCCTTTTGGCTGTAACTTGTAATGTTGCAGGTTTGATTGATTTTAGTGAAGATTGATTGATTAGGATTACAAAGTCTACAACCAACATCTGCTTGTGGCATTTGAAGATGAAGGACCCATACTTATAGTTATTCCGCTGCAATGTAATGTAATAGCCAAATGAGCTATGTAAGATGTAATAAACTTATGTTATTCCTGGTTATAAAGTTATATTATGACCCTTGTTTCTTGATATTACATCTTAACTGTGGATGCTAGCTATTGATCCAGGGACTAGCATTGCAAACACAGGAGGAATCTACCTTATTATCAGGTTGAGGCCTCTACAGATGGTATCAGAGCATTGTGTTGCCTGTAGGATTTGTAAACCTAGGATTGGACAAAAAACCTTAGAAAATAGGAGTTGTATTTGTTCCCAAACTTATTTACAAAAAATCTAGTAAGACTCTTCCCTTAACCATCTTGATTTCAACACTACATCCCTTCTATTTCAACTTGATGGAAAAACCTACCCCAAGGCCAAGGACTACACCATGTACAAAGGACTTCTTCAACACTTTCAACTCTAATGACTTCAAATTCTTCAACTCTAATGACTTCAACATCTTCAGCATGTTCACCAAGGACTTCCAACTTGGATGTCACTAAGGACTACATGTGGGACAAGGAAATCTTGCTCAAGATTTAGAGACTGAGGAAATGCAAAAGTTAGAAGGAAGCCACATCACTTGAAGTCAAGGTAACCAAGAGTTTTTCCCAAAGAACCATGATCCCATGAAAGAAGAAGCAACCAAGAAGGATGGAAAGATCACAAGTGAACCATATAGATGGACCACCATATTTTAGTTAAGTCAAACCCACCAACTTATGTGGTGTAACAAAAATATTTTGTTGCCTAAAAATGTGTGCTTGAACTTTGTTGTTTGAGTGAAAAGTTGATTGTGATTGCTTGCACATTGTTTGAGTGAATTGTAATGTGTGTGATTAGAATTGATCCCATAGAAATATTTTGCCTATTCTAAACTCTCTTCAACTCAAACAGATGACTACTCCAGGAGACTCTAACATCAAGGTTGATGACACCAACACCAACCAGGATGACAGCATGAAAGAACTCATAGCAACCCAACACCAGTTGAGCCAAGAGACAACTCAGCTTTTAGCCAACAATAATGGACTAGACCCGGCCATACAAAGGATTTTGAAACTTCAATCCTAAATGTTGCAAGGATTGGTTACTCAAATGATCAACATGAGAGAAAACTTTTCCCAAAGAGCTAATGACAACAAGAATGACAAAGATGTTATTCTAGAAGGAAACCAAGCTTGCATTATTTATGAAGACAAGGATCATACACCCAAGGAACATGAAGACCAATGCCCCAAGAAGAGAGAAAGATCTCCCACTCATGAAGAACATGAACTAGAAGAACTCCTAGCTTTGGAGAGACCCAAAAAGAAGAAGAAGAAATGCCCCAACACTAGCAAGAAGGATATTACACAAGTGCAATGTTTCAAATGCAAAGAAATGGGACACTATGCCAATGAATGCCCTTAAAAGAAGAAGAATCAAGGAAACAAACAAGAGGCAATGATACCAAAGGAAAAGAAAGATATCAGCCAAGTGATGTGTTTCAAATGCAAGTAACTAGGCCACTATGTGAAAAATTGTCCAGAAAAGATGATGAACAAGTTGAACAAGCCTATGGAGAATCTCAACCTCGGCCCATGAGTCAAGTATGGAAACCAAAGAATCCATGCAGATGTTTTCCAGAGAAGTTCCCCAAGATTCCAAACCAGCCTTATGTAATTTTTGTTTGAAAATTTTTAAGGGTGGTAGTACCCTAGTTGTTTTGAGCCTACTTGTAACCCTAGCCTCCCCAAATCTCGGGACGAGATTTATTTTAAGGGTGGTAGCCTGTCACATCCCAAGATTTTCCAAATCTTGTAATGTGAAAAATAAAGGAATAAAATAAAACTTTGTTGATTTTCAGGGCCAGAAGAAACTTTTTGAATCCAATTTGAAACCTTCAAACCAATTTGGGTCAAATAAATCCTAAAGGGATTAAAAAGATAAATATTTAATAAAGGAAAAATAAAAATATTTTATTACTACTTTGAAATCTTTTTATAAAAGGTTTTGGTTCTCAAAATGAAAAGGAAGGATTATAAATAAAGATTATTTTATAAGAGTCAAATTAAACCTTGGCCAAGCTTTTGAAAATAAAACATTTTGTTTTGATAAAAATAATAAAGGTTTATTTAAATAAAGTAATAAGGATTTAATATCCAAGTTTTATTAATAAAGGTTTTATTATTTCTAAACCATCAAAACTTGTTTGTTTGTTTGTTTAAAATAAGTTTTCCAAGTATTTTATATTTTCATATAAAACCTACTGCATGGTTTTGTACTATTTTAGTTTTCAAAAAAAAAGTTTTAATAAAACAAATCCTATTTAATTTATTAACTAAGGCCATTTTATTTAATTATTAATGGACCTTATAACAAAAATGTTATTTTATTTTAAACAAGCTTCCCAAGTATTCTTTACTTTCAAATAAAACCTACTGATTTGGTTTTGAAAATATTTGGGTTTCAAATGAAGATTTTATTAAATAAATCAAACCCTAATTGATTAAATAACCATGATCTATTTTATTTAAGTATTAAATAGATCCTAAAAAGAATAAAATTATTTTATTTTTTGAGATTTGGTTTATGCTGATAAACAAAACCAAAAAACTCATTACAAGTATGGTGATTGTTTGAATTGTTTGAATGTTTGAATGTTGTTTGGAATTTTCAAACCAGTAAATAGAAATAGAAAAGGTTAAATCATTCAGACAGAAAAAAATAGTGCAAAGGACCCAGCCCAACAAACTGGCCCAACAGCCCAGTCCAGCCCACCTGCTCCCTCGCCCCCCGAAACGTTTTCCTTACCGCAAAACAAACCCACGCAGTGAATGACAACTGGAGCCCACCTGAAACCTTCCTCACTCGCTGGCAAGCAGGCCCCACATCCCCAGCCATCGTCTTCAACGAGACCCCGTCGCCTGCCGTTGCAGTGAGATTACTCCGGCGTTGATTACGCATGAAGGAGGCTTTGATTTCTCGCAATGACCATGCCCCTTTAAACGCCAGTGACTCCTCTCCACTTTCCCTCTGTCGCCCCACCTCGACACGCCTCGGTATCAAATTTCGACCAACACTCCCTGTTCCGACGATGCTCACGAAAATTCCGCCAGCACGCCACCTCCCCGCCTCGAGCACGCAGATGTGATCAAGATCCCCCGGACCTCTCTCATGCGCAGCTCACTGGCCCCCAAGGCGTCGGCAACATCTACCCCGAGCCAGCGTCGCCGTCTGCTCCAACTACGGCGACGTTCCCCGGTAAACCAAACCTCCCCTCCCTTCCCCGTGGACACTATGATGATCGCCATGCCTTTGCGAACCTAACTGTGCCTCCCGTTTGTCCTAGGGTGCACCCTATCCTCGCCCTCGACGACCTCCTGAACCGCCGAAGCCCAGCTCGTCTTCGGCGAGCAATCAAGGACAGCCCCGTGCGCCCCTTCACCAACCAGTACCACGTTGAGCATCAGCAAGCGTCAACGATTCCGGTGAGCATATCCCCAGCCACCCTTGCTTCCTGTATCGCCGGCGCCGCCACCGTCTGGTCGCTCCGCCGCCAGCCACCGCCGCAGCGCCGCTAGCTTTAGGTCGAGCCTGCAGCAACCGTTCGATCTCGATCCAGTGGCTAGGATAGAAGCTAGGTGAAAGGGTAAGTAGCATCTGCGCGCCGCACGATCTGACTTGATCCAACGGCTGCAGCTGTGCGATCCGAGCGAAGCGGTACTGACGAATCAGAACGTGCCGCGTGTCACCAGGAGATTTAAATTAGAATTTGAAATCAGATTGAGATGCCATTTTGAAACCCTTGTAACTTTCAAACCACACGTCCAAATTTTGCAAACTTTATATCGTTGAAATCAGGAGAACAATCCCTAGCCAACCATGCCCTTTGTTTAGCAAAAAGCTTCTGGAAAAAGGTTTGTTTTTGCAGAAACATTTGTATGCTTGTTAAGGGTGTGAAAATTGTTTAAAAATGAACTTGGGGATAAAATCTTTGGCAAAAGGTGTATTTTGAACCTAATAACCCTAGGAAACACTTTGTGGATTCAAAAATGAATTTGGTGAAACAAAATAATGATTCTTTGATTTAAAACCATTTCTAGTCAAATAGAAATGTGGTTTATTTATTAAAAATGGTTTTGGAAGAAAACCTTTGGAAAATGTTTTGTTTTAAACTCTCTGACCCCAAATACCAAGTTTTATGGTTTGAAAACATATTTGGTGAACCCTATAGATTAATTCCCTAGTAAAAAAATATTTCTACACCACATAAAATGATACTTTATTTTGAAAATGGTTTTGAAGAGAAACCTCTTTGCAAATGACTTTGCCACTTTACAAAATGACCAAATAGGTGTTTTCAAATGTTTATGACCCATTAGGAACCACTTCTTCAAACAAAACAAAGCTTGGCATGCTTGCATGCATTACTTGACTTTGTCATTTTATGTGTTGTTTTGCTTGTTTGGTAGATTGAGTTTGTGTCTTGCTTGATTAATTTGTAGTGACTTGAAGAGTGTGATTGTTGCAAGGACAAGGAGTGAACTTATACACTCTACCAAAAAGGCAAGTGATGCTTCATATCTTTTTGTCCCATTACTTTCACTATGCATTAGTGATTTTGCTAAGTAAAACTTGCATGGATTTTTGCTAAGTATAAACCTTGCTATAGGAAAACCTAGTAGATGGAACCTTAGTAGAAAATTCCTAAGTTAAGATTCCTATTACTATCAAGCTTATCCTAGCTAATAGAAAACATGGGTGGAATATATATTCACACTATGGAAAAATATTCTAAGTCTGAGGACTTGTGTTTTGTTTAATAAAACAACTAAGTTAATGAATCACCTGGGTGGAATGGGACTTGCTTGGTGGTTTTGGTTGAGTGGTTACACAAGGCCGGGACTGTGAACCTTGTGTATCTCACTTGTGGATTGCCACCCAGGAACAAAGAGATTTGAGATGTCAAATGTTGAGAAGCTTCAAGTGCAGCCACTTGGCATTATGGGCTCTGCCATGATCATATAGGTTGCAAGAACTTAGCCATATGGACAGTGGGTGGTAGTGTTTGATAGGTTGGAACCCGTCCATTTTGGTCTAAGGGAAGGCTTCTGAAAGATCTTGTCTTGGGAAACCAAGTCCTGTGGGGAAAGTGCACCACCTCTGCAGAGTGTAAAATCTAAGTACTTAGCCATGTCCCTGGTAAAGGACAATTTGAGCATCAAGACATGGAAGCAATCAAGAATCTCATCATTCAAATTTCTAAGTTAAAATCTTGTGGTTTGAACAAGGGTTGTTTGAAATCTTCAATCTTTGATTGAGAGATGCTTTGGAAAAGGTTTTGTCAAAACAAAAACTTAGTATTTTCAAAATGATAAGGAAAATCTATTTTGAGCAATGCAAGCCTCAACTCCACTTAGCCAAATGCATATAGATGTTAGACTCCACTATATTACCATAGTATCACTTGCCAATACAATTCAAATGTATTGACCCTTGTGGCTGTAACTTGTAATGTTGCGGGTTTGATTGATTTTAGTGAAGATTGATTGATTAGGATTACAAAGTCTACAACCAACATCTGCCTGTGGCATTTTGAAGATGAAGGACCCATACTTATAGTTATTCCGCTGCAATGTAATGTAATAGCCAAATGAGCTATGTAAGATGTAATAAACTTATGTTATTCCTGGTTATAAAGTTATATTATGACCCTTGTTTCTTGATATTACATCTTAACTGTGGATGCTAGCTATTGATCCAGGGGCTAGCATTGCAAACACAGGAGGAATCTACCTTATTATCAGGTTGAGGCCTCTATAGATGGTATCAGAGCATTGTGTTGCCTGTAGGATTTGTAAACCTAGGATTGGACAAAAAACCTTAGAAAATAGGAGTTGTATTTGTTCCAAAACTTATTTACAAACAATCTAGTAAGACTCTTCCCTTAACCATCTTGATTTCAACACTACATCCCTTCTATTTCAACTTGATGGAAAAACCTACCCCAAGGCCAAGGACTACACCATTTACAAAGGACTTCTTCAACACTTTCAACTCTAATGACTTCAACTTCTTCAACTCTAATGACTTCAACATCTTCAGCATGTTCACCAAGGACTTCCAACTTGGATGTCACTAAGGACTACATGTGGGACAAGGAAATCTTGCTCAAGATTTAGAGGCGAGGAAATGCAAAAGTTAGAAGGAAGCCACATCACTTGAAGTCAAGGTAACCAAGAGTTTTTCCCAAAGAACCATGATCCCATGAAAGAAGAAGCAACCAAGAAGGATGGAAAGATCACAAGTGAACCATATAGATGGACCACCATATTTTAGTTAAGTCAAACCCACCAACTTATGTGGTGTAACAAAAATATTTTGTTGCCTAAAAATGTGTGCTTGAACTTTGTTGTTTGAGTGAAAAGTTGATTGTGATTGCTTGCACATTGTTTGAGTGAATTGTAATGTGTGTGATTAGAATTGATCCCATAGAAATATTTTGCCTATTCTAAACTCTCTTCAACTCAAACAGATGACTACTCCAGGAGACTCTAACATCAAGGTTGATGACACCAACACCAACCAGGCTGACAGCATGAAAGAACTCATAGCAACCCAACACCAGTTGAGCCAAGAGACAACTCAGCTTTTAGCCAACAACAATGGACTAGACCCAGCCATACAAAGGATTTTGAAACTTCAATCCCAAATGTTGCAAGGATTGGTTACTCAAATGATCAACATGAGAGAAAACTTTTCCCAAAGAGCTAATGACAACAAGGATGACAAAGATGTTATTCTAGAAGGAAACCAAGCTTGCATTATTTATGAAGACAAGGATCATTGATGGGGATATGCCTACCGGGGTATACCTAGCAGGACGTTTCCGACTGGCCCAAGACTTGGCGAGTGGGCCTGCAAGACGGCGACTGGATTGAAGCCCATCGAGGAACCAAGCGACTGGAAGCTGAAGGCCTAGGCGAGTAGATAGGCCCAGTCGGATTAGGTTAAACGAGTACCGAAGCTTTAACTGAATCGGTTGAGATATGTAAACCCTAGGGGAGGTGAGCCTATATAAACCTCCCTGGAGGGCGAGTAGAGGGATGTTCCCTCATACATCCAAGCGACTCGCCGCCTAGCCGCCGAGCTCGCCCATTGTGACACCTCCATAATACAATCTAGCAGGAGTAGGTCTTTACCCTCCGGGGGGCCGAACCTGGGTAAACCCCTGTGTCTTTGCCCTCATCTCGCACCGCAGATGGCTGGCCGCCCTTGCCCCTCATTCTACTACTCGCTGCCGATTGCAGCGTCTGCCGTGACGATTCCCATGACAGTGGTGCCCACCGTGGGGCCTGGCCGGTCTGGCCAGTGTTTTGCGGCGAGATCCAATCTTCCCATCAACGAGACGGTCGCCACCGGCCGCATGATAGCAATCGGCGATATGCTTCAGATCTTGCCGAGCAGCTACGTTCCGGTGACGCGACCCGTCACGCACAGCGTGATCCTGCCTATCGGCACGATCAGCCTCTTCGTCGGCCTCACCGACGTCATCATCTCAGAGGACTCGACTCGCATCCGCGAGTCGCCACCACGCGACCAGCTCTCCGAAAGCCAGGTCCGCACGATCCACCGCCTCGCCTCCGAGTACAACTCGGCCCACAGCAACGTGGCCAGGAACTCAGCGGCCGCAGAGGATGCGGCCCTCACCGACGACGCCGACTCAGCGACCCCGGCGTCGCACGCCGGATCCATCACCGCGGGCTCCATCATTCAGGTCTCCAACGCGGGAGATTTCGAGGACCCCTCCATCCTCGGGATATTCGAGCTCGACTCCGGATCGGAAAATTCCGCCGATCTCCTCGACGGAACCAGTCGCTACCTCGCAACCTACATGGCGACTGGCACCGACCCTCCAGAGGATCCGTTCTCCACCCCGATCCCCCCCAATGCCACGGCCACGAAGGTCGAGGAACTCCGCCTGAAGTTGGCGGAGGCAGTACGCAAAGAGCAAGCTGAGCGCGAAAAGTTTCGCCTCGAACAGGTGACGGCGCAAGAATTATCGCGTTACCACCAACAGCGGATCAGGACGCGCCTGAACCCCACCGTTCAGGGGCGCGCCCTGAACTTCGACGACGAAAACGACCCGCAGACGCGTGGTCGAGCGCGATCTGCGAACGCCGCCAGGGGAGCGCCGCCCCGCCAGGATCAACGGCGATGGGAGCCCCACCACCACCCAACCGCTCCCCCCCCAGGGACCAGCCGCGGCTAGTAGTCTCCTCACGAGCGAGACGAACGGCCTCCCATCGTTCTCCACCCGATGGACAACCTCGTGGCGGGGCGAGCAGCGATCGGCATCACGGCAACGGCGCCCTGCAGATCGAATACGTCAAGGCCCTGCTTGCGAAGGCCGTCGAGCAGCAGAGAGAGGGCTCCGACTCGCAAGGACGGGTGTACTCGCGTTCCTCGGGAAGCAGAGCGGCCTCCAGCGGCCGACCAGCGGCGGCAAACACCCTCAACTGCCCGCCACCAGAGCATCCGCAGCTCCAATACAGACCCGCTAACGCGGCACTCTCCACCAACGACCCCAGGCCGGCAACCAACCTTGTCGCCGCCAACGGGCAACCCATCGACGCCCGCACCCACATCATCAACAACCAAAGCCGGCGCGCACGCCAACCCGACGACCTGCGACATACCCTAATAAATCGCCGCGACGGCGAACCCATGGGGTCGCTCAGCCGACTCGGGCCAAAGTGCTTCGGACCAATGATCCGAGGCGAGAAGTATCCGCCAAACTTCAAAGCGCCGAAAGAAATAGAAAAGTACGACCCTTCGAGCGACCCCGCCGTATGGCTTGACACATACCTCATGGCAATGGGGATCGCCGGTCACACTGACCTGCTTGCCGCCCGATACCTCCCCCTGATGATGGAGGGGACGTGCAGGCAGTGGATCAACACTCTTCCCCAGGACAGCATCGACTCCTGGGAGGAAATGCGCGACGCATTTGTCAGGCACTTCGAATGCTCCTACACCCGCGCCACCACGATTGAGGACCTGGAACGGTGCGTCCAGGGACCCCGCGAGTCGACCCGGAACTGGGTCCAACGGTGGCAAGAGCTTTGGTACAACGCGGTCGGCATCCACCCGGACACCGCGATCCATTGCTTCAAGACCTCGTGCCGCTACGAGCCCCTAGTCGCCAAGCTCAAGCGACACTACCGCACACTCGACAACATCCCCGACCTGCTCGAGATCGCCAAACAGTACGCCGAGGAAGATCCAAACCAGGAAACTGACGATGAGTCAGGAGGCCAACGCCGCATAGGCGGCAACGACGGCGGACGACGAACCGACCTATGCTACAGCGGTACCCGCCTCACCGACAAGCGCCGCAGCGACGGGCGAGTCGACTTCGTCGCCAATACCGGGCACGCGCAAACGCGAGCCCAAGAGCTTCCGCCGCGACGGAGGGCAACGCCGCGACGGCGGCAACTACAAGAACAAGCCAAGGTTCGATCCCGCGGCCCTCCTTAACCAACCATGTGCGTTCCATAGCAGGGAAGGAAAGCCCGCAACGCACACCACCGCCGACTGCCACACACTCAGATAAATCGAGAAGGCACGACGAGCAAAGGAGAACCCCGACAACGACCCGCCACACGGCGGAAAATTCGGCAATGTAGCCGGCTCGCTCCATACCTTCACAGGCTTCAACACAAAGCGCGAGAAAAAGGTCATCGCCCGCGCCGTCGCCGTCAACGCGGTGGCCCAAATAGACGTCCCCCAGTTCCTGAACTGGTCGGAACAGCCCATCACCTGGAGCCGCCAAGACCATTCGCCACGCATCGAGTACCCAGGGCGAGTCGCCTTGGTAGTCAAGCCCAAGGTTGGTGACTACTGGCTCCCCAAGACACTGATGGACGGCGGCAGCTCCATCAACATCCTCTACCTCGACACCTTCAGGCGGCTGCGGCTCCCGCAGTCGATGATCGAGACGACACACACCACGTTCCACGGCATCGTCCTCGGTCGGAAGGCGTACCCGATCGGCAAGGTCACGCTGCCAGTCACCTTCGGCACACCGGCAAATTTCCGCACCGAGCGGATCGTCTTCGAACTGGTGCCCTTCGACAGCCCCTACCATTGCGTCCTGGGGCGCCAGGCGTTCACTAAATTCATGGCAGCACCCCACTACGCATACAACGCGATGAAGCTCCCTGGGCCGTGTGGCCAAGGAGATGAACGTCAATCGCCTCCGCTGCTACGGAGATTCCGACCTTGTCGCGGGACAAGTCGCCGGCACCTGCGACGCCGTCTCCCCTACCATGGCGGCGTACCGCCAAACGGTGGACCAGTTGGGTGGCCACTTCACTGGGTACTCTGTCGAGTGGATCGACCGGCGAAAAAACGAGGAGGCCGACGCACTCTCCCGCATCGGATCAGCTCGACTCGCGCCCCCTGCCGGCGTTTTTCACGACACGATTACAAAACCATCTGTCTCTCCCCCGAAGGAGGTCGACATTGGGTTCCCACTACAACCAGAGGCAGCCTTGGTCGCACTCGCCAACGAGCCAGACGACTGGACCAAGCCCTACATCGCCTATCTGGAAACTGGCGCCCTGCCAGCAGACGAGACAGACGCTCGAATGATTACTCGTCGATGCAAGTCCTACACCATCATCGACGGTGAGCTCCACAAGCGCAGCGTCACCGGCGTGTTCCAACGCTGTGTCCAACCAGCTGAAGGACGCAAAATCCTCCACGACATTCACTCAGGTGACTGTGGTCACCACGCCGCAGCTCGCTCCCTGGTCGCCAAGGCTATGCGACACGGTTTCTACTGGCCTACCGCACACGCCGACGCGGTCGACATCGTCCAGCGATGCGCCGGGTGCCAGAAGTACGCCAATCAGACGCACGTACCGAGCTCGGCGCTCAAAACAATTCCCATCACCTGGCCATTCGCTGTGTGGGGCATGGACATTGTAGGCCCCTTCAAGAAGGCCCCCTCTGGCTACACCCACCTGCTAGTCGCCGTCGACAAATTCACGAAGTGGGTGGAAGCCAAGCCAGTCCGGAAATGCGACTGGAAGACCGCCACTAAATTCCTACGCGAGCTCATATATCGCTACGGGTTCCCCAACAGCATCATCACGGACAACGGCACCAACTTCGCCAAGGGAGCCATGGCCGAATTCTGTGAAGAGCACCATATCCGGCTCGACCTCGCCGATCGCCCACCCGAATCCAACGGCCAGCGGAACGGGCCAACCAAAGCATCCTCCACGGCTGAAGCCGCGACTCAAGTACCACTCGGCGCGCCGGTTGGGTCGAGGAGTTTCTCCTCATCCGGGGATCCGCATTCACAACAGTCGACGGATTCACTCCCTTCTTCATGGTCTACGGCGCCGAAGCAGTCATGCCCACCGACCTCGAACACGACTCGCCTCGAGTCGTCCACTATACGGAGGCCGCAAACGAGCTGGCCCGCCAAGATGGAGTCGACCAGCTCGACGAAGCACGCGACCTCGCTCGGTCACGCACCGCCATCTACCAGCAAGGACTCCGCCGCTACCACAGCCGGCGGGTGAAAGCTCGCACCTTCCAGGAAGGCGACCTGGTGTTACGCCTCATCCAGGACAAGAAGGGCATGCACAAGCTCTCCCCTCCGTGGGAAGGCCCATTCGCTATCGGGCGCGTACTCGGCAACGACTCCTACTACCTCATCGACGTCCGCGGGGACAGCGAACTCGACGTCAAGCGACCATGGAATGTCAACCTCCTCCGGAAGTTCTACTCCTAGAACCCCACACATGTACTCTCCAGTCGCTATGAAATAAAAGAAACGGTTACCGCAAATTGCGCTTACTCTCCATGACTTGTGCCACTCGCACTCGTAAAAACAGCGTTATGCTAAACGCAGAAGTCAACCTTTGGTATAGCGATCGGCGCGGATAAGTAGTGCGGTGTAAGAGCACTGAAATCACTTGAGGTCTTGCATCGTCCACGAATAACGCCAACCCGGAGCCCCATTGGAGTCGCCTAGCTCGACCGGTTCTACGAGCCACGACAACTGCCCTCGCTTCTCACAGCGACCTTGGTCCTCCGCATCCTCGTCATAGCGACTCGAACGGCTAAGTACCACGCTCGGGGACTGACGACCAGTCCATCGCGAGCGTTCAGTGAAAATGCCAAGTAAGAGAGCATGCCCAGGACTCGCCACGCGACTGACCTCACGGGTCAGGCAGGAGTGACGCGCTCACATCAACGCGCCAAGTCCTCAACCACCCTCGAGTCGCGCCTAGAACTACCAAGTACCACGCTTGGGGACTCGGCCACCCGACCTCGTTCGCGCACGGGAAAACGGTAAAGTACAGAGCACTCAAGGGAGTCGCTTAGCGACTGGCTCTTCGAGCTCGGGCGAGTCGACTAAAACATCAAAACACATAACAACAACACACGCATCATATACGAGGTAAACCCCATCAAAGGGCGGACGCGCTCGGGGACTCGTCCAAAGTCAATCAACATCACACAAACAAATATCAAAATAGACATCGTCTCATTCAATCACACGTTGCATTGTTTCATGTTACAAAATATGCCCGCGAGGCAGAATTGCTGCTAACGCCACAAGGCAAGTTACCCTACTCTGCAGGCTTCGAAGACGACCCGCCAGCATCCTGGCGACTGCGGATGAACGCCGTGTACGGGTTGGATGGATATGTTGTCAGCTCACCCGCCATCGCCGCGCGAAAAGGCTGCTCGACCTTGAAGTCACGATGCGGCGGCTCGGGGTCGTTTGGCGCGACAACTGTCTCCTGGTATGGCAGGAGGTCGCCCATCGCCCAGACACGTTCCGAGTAGGTGGCGGCACGCTCTTGCAGTTTCAGGACCTCGGACAGTTCCACCGTACCAGTTGACGATGGATACCCACTCGTCACGTCATCAACGTCGAAGTCCTGGGGAAAGTGGGCGAGTCCAAGGCTCAGCGCCATCGACGCTCCACGCCGAAACGCCGACCGCGTCATGAACTCAACGACCGCGGGCGCCTTCTCCAAGTACTTCCACACTTCAACGAGGTCGCTGGGAATCACCTCCGTTGGCGACATTTCTTGAAGGTATGCTCGGATGCATGTCGCCGATAGCGTCGCCGAATCGACGAGCATACTTACTCACTGCTTCGCGTCGAGCGAGTTCGCCTCTTCTTCGCTATCAAGGATGCGACCTGCGAGTAGAAGACAATGCTAAGTATGACGAACACCACAAAAACCACAACTATTAGAAAGGGGAGAATCACTCACTAAGCAACGGGCGGGCGAGTCCCGTGATGAAGCACTGAAGCGACGTTTGGTCGTCCTGAAGCCCAGCAATAAGGACTTCCAACACCCTGCGATCCTCTTCAGCGGCCTCAATGGTAGCCTTAGCTCGCCCGTCTGCCGCGCTCGCTTCTTCTCTTGCCTCTCGCAGCTCACGCTCGAGGTTGGCGATCCGCTGCTCAGCGGCACCCAGAGCAGATCGCGCTGCCACCAACTCGTCAGCAGGGACAAGTCCCCGGCGAGCTTCCTCTGCCTTCATAGCAGCAGCCTGAAGCCCCTTGTTCGCCTCCTGGACAACGGCCAGCTCTCTCTCCGCGCGTTGTTTCGCAGCCAGTCGGTCCGCTGACTCAAGCTGCAGACCCTGCACACCACCAAAAAGGGTTAGCCGATCAAATATTCCAAAGTGCCCACCCGCTGAAATTCAGCGAGCGCGCACTCGGGGACTGGATATGACGAACAAAAAATGCAAAGAATCAGGCCGTTGCAAAGCACCGACCTGATCCTCGGGGACTGGATGTACCTGGATGGCCGCGCCAAGCATGTCGTGGAGCTGTACCGCATCCACGGACGCGAGAAGCGCCGGAGTGTGCCCGCGACGGTGATCGACTTCAGCATCGGCGGGCCCACTAGCCGTGGTTGCCTTGGTCACAAAGCGAGGGAAAGTAGCAATGGAGGCACCTGCTCCAAGAGAGGTCGCCTCCGCCGGTCCAGGCAAAGAGGCACCGTCCTTCGTAGACGCGGCTGCCTCCATCACGGGCCCGGCTGGTGCGACCGCTGTATCGTCGGAGATGGTGATGGTGTCGTCGCCCTTGGCCTTTTTATTGCCATCCGCCGAGGTGGCGACCTCGTCCGCCTTCCTTTTGCGGGAAGGATCTTCCTCGCTAGCGGTGGAGGGCACCTTGGCCACGGTCGGGTGGGCCATCCTCTTCACCCCGGTCTTGTGCGTTAATCGAATCAGTAAAGGCAATCGAAATAGTTATGGAAAATAAGGAGGGGTGAGTGCACTCACTTGGCGACCGGAATGAAACGCAGCCCCGTGCGAAGGCCGGCCGGCTTTTCCAGTTCTCGGCCCAGTCGGCGACTGATCCCCAGCTCTAGGGCGTCGCGCGCCCAGGACACGGACGGCTTCTTCGTCGTTGAGGCCGCAGCCGGCGCCTCTGGGACACCCCCGGCGGGAGCTTCCTCGCGAGTTGGGGCCGCTGCAGCCGGAGCCTCCTTGCGAGGCGAAACCGCGGCAGCCGGAGCCTCTTCGCGAGGCGAAGCCGCCGCAGTCGGAGCCTCCTTGTGAGGTGAAGTCGCTGTATCCGGAACCTCCCCCGGCCCAGAGACTGGGGCGAATGGCGGAGGCATTGTGGCCAGCGGCACTTCCACGGTTGCCGCGTCTAGCGCGCTTGTCGCTGGTGGCGCGCCGTCACCAGCTGGGCTGAGAGCATCGGAGCTGCTTGCCGAGTGCGGCGGTGAGGCTGCCCTCGGTGGCTTCGCTTTCTTCTTTGGAGGGGCCCTCGCCTCCTTTCCCTTCTTCTTCTTCTTCGACGGGGTGGCTTGACGGCGCGAGGTGGTGTCTGGGAGCTCGTCGTCGTCGTCGTCGTGACGTTCGAGGCTTCTACTAGCCTCGATTTCGCGCTGACGTTGTCCGCGGGTCTTTCGGACCAGCGGGGCGACCTCCTCGTCGGACTCGTCCTCGTCGTCTTCGTTGCCCTTGGTCGGTGGCGATTCGCCTATCTCCTGGGCGGATGGGCCCGAACTCTCATCATCCGAGGGTGGGAGCCACCCTTCCACCACTTGGAATAGCTGCAACGAATACACAACGGAATCAGAATCACCGCGACTGCGTTTACCGCGACTGCGAGCGAGGTGAAGAAATTACCGTTGGGGCCGGACGCTTCGTGGCGTAGGGGGCGACCCCAGCCTGTGCGTCCAGGTACACCGCCTGGGTAATCTTCTTCAACGCTGGTAGATAATCCTCCATCTTCCACTCATCGAGACAGGCCTTCGTCGAGTCTTCTCGGCCCGTGTACTGGTACATGTAGTGGTCGCGGTGCGCGAGTGGAACGAGTCGCCGCCCGAGCCAGCAATTGTACAAGTTTATCGTTTGAAGGCCCTTCTTTTTTAGACCACGGATGGTCTGGAGCATCTCGTCGACGACCATCCGCTGGTCGTCGGGGAGCTTGCCGACTTGGAGATTGCGCGGCTCGGAGCGACTAGCAGAGTACCGTGGGATCGCCACCTCGCCCTCTGGGGTCGCCTCGGCCACGTAGAACCACGACCTCTTCCAGTCGCTCGCTGCCTTGGCGGGTAGCATCAGGTCGAAGAAGGAAGCTTTGGACTTGAGCTGAAATGTCAGGCCGCCCGCGGCCAGCATTGGGCCACCTGCTTCCTCGCGGCTGATCCGTCCGTGGAACAGATCTTGCCACAAGGGGAAGTAGGGCCGGCAGCCCAAGTAGCATTCACAGAACGCCACAAAGCTGGCGAGCTGCTCGATGCTATGGGGACCCAGATCTGATGGCTGGATCCCGTAGTAGGCAGAGCGCCGAAGAAGGGACGTGGGAACCCTAGCCCCGTTCAAGATGATGGTGAAGCGATGAACTCCCTCTCTCGCGGATTCGGGTCGTCTCCATTGCGGACTCGCCAGCCGGCCAAGAAAATCCGGCCTCCTCGAAGGAGGCCAGCTGCGCCCTCGTGCACTTAGATCTACCCCACGGCTCGGTGGACAGGGCCATGGCGGAGAGATTTGCTGGGGGTCGGGGGATTTCAGGTCGGCTGGATCGCGATGCGAAGGGATACGAAAGGTGCGCGCAGTCGGAGGAAATGGTGAGGAGGTGGTTCTCTGATTGCCTGCCATTCCTCTTATATAGCGGTTGTTACCCGCCAAATTAGGGAACCGTTACCGCGCGATGATTACGCCAAAAGTTACCGTTGGATTACTCCAACGGCTAGTTTGACCACGTTTAACGGTCCAACTTCAGCCACTCGGCTCGCCGACCCAACCACTATGACAGTGTTTCGCCGACTCGACTCGCCAAAGCCGCGAGCAGTATGATTAGTTTTTCCTTTATACAGGAGCCCGCCGCCGATTCGACTGGATGTCTACTCAGTAGCCGTATGCTCCGACTGCCAGCAGCCGCCTACGCCGAATCGACGACGGCCTCGGGGACTACTGATGGGGATATGCCTACCGGGGTATACCCAACAGGACGTTTTCGACTGGCCCAAGACTTGGCGAGTGGGCCTGCAAGACGGCGACTGGATTGAAGCCCATCGAGGAACCAAGCGACTGGAAGGCCCAAAGTAGTAGATAGGCCCAGTCGGATTAGGTTAAACGAGTACCGAAGCTTTAACTGAATCGGTTGAGATATGTAAACCCTAGGGGAGGTGAGCCTATATAATCCTCCCTGGAGGGCGAGTAGAGGGACGTTCCCTCATACATCCAAGCGACTCGCCGCCTAGCCGCCGAGCTCGCCCATTGTGACACCTCCATAATACAATCTAGCAGGAGTAGGTCTTTACCCTCCGGGCCAACTGGTAAAACCCTGTGTCTTTGCCCTCATCTCGCACCGCAGATGGCTGGCCGCCCTTGCCCCTCGTTCTACTACTCGCTGCCGATTGCAGCGTCTGCCGTGACGATTCCCACGACAATCATACACCCAAGGAACATGAAGACCAATGCCCCAAGAAGAGAGAAAGATCTCCCACTCATGAAGAACATGAACTCGAAGAACTCCTAGCTTTGGAGAGACCCAAAAAGAAGAAGAAGAAATGCCCCAACACTAGCAAGAAGGATATTACACAAGTGCAATGTTTCAAATGCAAAGAAATGGGACACTATGCCAATGAATGCCCAGAAAAGAAGAAGAATCAAGGAAACAAACAAGAGGCAATGATACCAAAGGAAAAGAAAGATATCAACCAAGTGATGTGTTTCAAATGCAAGGAACTAGGCCACTATGTGAAAAATTGTCCAGAAAAGATGATGAACAAGTTGAACAAGCCTATGGAGAATCTCAACCTCGGCCCATGAGTCAAGTATGGAAACCAAAGAATCCATGCAGATGTTTTCCAGAGAAGTTCCCCAAGATTCCAAACCAGCCTTATGTAATTTTTGTTTGAAAATTTTTAAGGGTGGTAGTACCCTAGTTGTTTTGAGCCTACTTGTAACCCTAGCCTCCCCAAATCTCGGGACGAGATTTATTTTAAGGGTGGTAGCCTGTCACATCCCAAGATTTTCCAAATCTTGTAATGTGAAAAATAAAGGAATAAAATAAAACTTTGTTGATTTTCAGGGCCAGAAGAAACTTTTTGAATCCAATTTGAAACCTTCAAACCAATTTGGGTCAAATAAATCCTAAAGGGATTAAAAGATAAATATTTAATAAAGGAAAAATAAAAATATTTTATTACTACTTTGAAATCTTTTTATAAAAGGTTTTGGTTCTCAAAATGAAAAGGAAGGATTATAAATAAAGATTATTTTATAAGAGCCAAATTAAACCTTGGCCAAGCTTTTGAAAATAAAACATTTTGTTTTGATAAAAATAATAAAGGTTTATTTAAATAAAGTAATAAGGATTTAATATCCAAGTTTTATTAATAAAGGTTTTATTATTTCTAAACCATCAAAACTTGTTTATTTGTTTAAAATAAGTTTTCCAAGTATTTTATATTTTCATATAAAACCTACTGAATGGTTTGGTACTATTTTAGTTTTCAAAAAAAAGTTTTAATAAAACAAATCCTATTTAATTTATTAACTAAGGCCATTTTATTTAATTATTAATGGACCTTATAACAAAAATGTTATTTTATTTTAAACGAGCTTCCCAAGTATTCTTTACTTTCAAATAAAACCTACTGATTTGGTTTCGAAAATATTTGGGTTTCAAATGAAGATTTTATTAAATAAATCAAACCCTAATTGATTAAATAACCATGGTCTATTTTATTTAAGTATTAAATAGATCCTAAAAAGAATAAAATTATTTTATTTTATTTTTTGAGATTTGGTTTATGCTGATAAAAAGAACCAAAAAACTCATTACAAGTATGGTGATTGTTTGAATTGTTTGAATGTTTGAATGTTGTTTGGAATTTTCAAACCAGTAAATAGAAATAGAAAAGGTTAAATCATTCAGACAGAAAAAAATAGTGCAAAGGACCCAGCCCAACAAACTGGCCCAACAGCCCACCCCACCCTCGCTTCAAACGCTTTTCCTTACATAAAACAAACCCACGCAGTGAATGACAACTGGAGGCTACCTGAAACCTTCCTCACTCGCTGGCAAGCAGGCCCCACATCCCCAGCCATCGTCTTCAACGAGACCCCGTCGCCTGCCGTTGCAGTGAGATTACTCCGGCGTTGATTACGCATGAAGGAGGCTTTGATTTCTCGCAATGACCATGCCCCTTTAAACGCCAGTGACTCCTCTCCACTTTCCCTCTGTCGTCCCACCTCGACACGCCCTCAGGCTGTCAAATTTCGACCAACACTCCCTCTGTTCCGACGATGCTCCGGCGAAGATTCCGGCCAGCACACGCCACCTCCTGCCTCCTCGAGCACGCAGCTGTGATCGGCATCCCCAGCCGGACCTCACTGCGATGGCCCCTCGAAAGGCGTCGGCAACATCTACCCCGAGCCAGCGCCGCCGTATGCTCCAACTACGGCGACGTTCCCCGGTAAACCAGACCTCCCCTCCCTTCCCCGTGGACACTATGATGATCGCCATGCCTTTGCGAACCTAACTGTGCCTCCCGTTTTTCCTAGGGTGCACCCTATCCTCGCCTCGACCTCCTCGAACCGCCGAAGCCCACTGCCTCCGGCGAGCAATCAAGGATGCCCGTCGCCCTTCACCAACCGTACCACGTTGAGCATCGAAGCGTCAACGATTCCGGTGAGCATATCCTCCCACCCTTGCTTCCTGTATTGCCGCCATCGCCCCGTCGTAAGCCGCCACCACCGCCAGAAATGCTAGCTTTAGGTCGAGCCTGCAGCAACCGTTCGATCTCGATCCAGTGGCTAGGAGAGAAGCTAGGTGAAAGGGTAAGTAGCATCTGCGCGCCGCACGATCTGACTTGATCCAACGGCTGCAATATGCGATCCGAAATAAGCGGCATCGACGAATCAGAACGTGCCGCGTGTCACCAGGAGATTTAAATTAGAATTTGAAATCAGATTGAGATGCCATTTTGAAACCCTTGTAACTTTCAAACCACACGTCCAAATTTTGCAAACTTTATATCGTTGAAATCAGGAGAACAATCCGTAGCCAACCATGCCCTTTGTTTAGCAAAAAGCTTCTGGAAAAAGGTTTGATTTTGCAGAAACATTTGTATACTTGTTAAGGGTGTGAAAATTGTTTAAAAATGAACTTGGGGATAAAATCTTTGGCAAAAGGTGTATTTTGAACCTACTAACCCTAGGAAACACTTTGTGGATTCAAAAATGAATTTGGTGAAACAAAATAATGATTCTTTGATTTAAAACCATTTCTAGTCAAATAGAAATGTGGTTTATTTATTAAAAATGGTTTTGGAAGAAAACCTTTGGAAAATGTTTTGTTTTAAACTCTCTGACCCCAAATACCAAGTTTTATGGTTTGAAAACATATTTGGTGAACCCTATAGATTAATGCCCTAGTAAAAAAATATTTATACACCACATAAAATGATACTTTATTTTGAAAATGGTTTTGAAGAGAAACCTCTTTGCAAATGACTTTGCCACTTTACAAAATGACCAAATAGGTGTTTTCAAATGTTTATGACCCATTAGGAACCACTTCTTAAAACAAAACAAAACTTGGCATGCTTGCATGCATTACTTGACTTTATCATTTTATGTGTTGTTTTGCTTGTTTGGTAGATTGAGTTTGTGTCTTTCTTGATTGATTTGTAGTGACTTGAAGAGTGTGATTGTTGCAAGGACAAGGAGTGAACTTATACCCTCTACCAAAAAGGCAAGTGATGCTTCATATCTTTTTGTCCCATTACTTTCACTATGCATTAGTGATTTTGCTAAGTAAAACTTGCATGGAATTTTGCTAAGTATAAACCTTGCTATAGGAAAACCTAGTAGATGGAACCTTAGTAGAAAATTCCTAAGTTAAGATTCCTATTACTATCAAGCTTATCCTAGCTAATAGAAAACATGGGTGGAATATATATTCACACTATGGAAAAATATTCTAAGTCTGAGGACTTGTGTTTTGTTTAATAAAACAACTAAGTTAATGAATCACCTGGGTGGAATGGGACTTGCTTGGTGGTTTTTGGTTGAGTGGTTACACAAGGCCAGGGGACTGGTGAACCTTGTGTATCTCACTTGTGGATTGCCACCCAGGAACAAAGAGATTTGAGATGTCAAATGTTGAGAAGCTTCAAGTGCAGCCACTTGGCATTATGGGCTCTGCCATGATCATATAGGTTGCAAGAACTTAGCCATATGGACAGTGGGTGGTAGTGTTTGATAGGTTGGAACCCGTCCATTTTGGTCTAAGGGAAGTCTTCTGAAAGATCTTGTCTTGGGAAACCAAGTCCTGTGGGGAAAGTGCACCACCTCTGCAGAGTGTAAAATCTAAGTACTTAGCCATGTCCCTGGTAAAGGACAATTTGAGCATCAAGACATGGAAGCAATCAAGAATCTCATCATTCAAATTTCTAAGTTAAAATCTTGTGGTTTGAACAAGGGTTGTTTGAAATCTTCAATCTTTGACTGAGAGATGCTTTGGAAAAGGTTTTGTCAAAACAAAAACTTAGTATTTTCAAAATGATAAGGAAAATCTATTTTGAGCAATGCAAGCCTCAACTCCACTTAGCCAAATGCATATAGATGTTAGACTCCACTATATTACCATAGTATCACTTGCCAATACAATTCAAATGTATTGACCCTTGTGGCTGTAACTTGTAATGTTGCAGGTTTGATTGATTTTAGTGAAGATTGATTGATTAGGATTACAAAGTCTACAACCAACATCTGCCTGTGGCATTTTGAAGATGAAGGACCCATACTTATAGTTATTCCGCTGCAATGTAATGTAATAGCCAAATGAGCTATGTAAGATGTAATAAACTTATGTTATTCCTGGTTATAAAGTTATATTATGACCCTTATTTCTTGATATTACATCTTAACTGTGGATGCTAGCTATTGATCCAGGGACTAGCATTGCAAACACAGGAGGAATCTACCTTATTATCAGGTTGAGGCCTCTACAGATGGTATCAGAGCATTGTGTTTCCTGTAGGATTTGTAAACCTAGGATTGGACAAAAAAACCTTAGAAAATAGGAGTTGTATTTGTTCCAAAACTTATTTACAAACAATCTAGTAAGACTCTTCCCTTAACCATCTTGATTTCAACACTACATCCCTTCTATTTCAACTTGATGGAAAAACCTACCCCAAGGCCAAGGACTACACCATGTACAAAGGACTTCTTCAACACTTTCAACTCTAATGACTTCAACTTCTTCAACTCTAATGACTTCAACATCTTCAGCATGTTCACCAAGGACTTCCAACTTGGATGTCACTAAGGACTACATGTGGGACAAGGAAATCTTGCTCAAGATTTAGAGACTGAGGAAATGCAAAAGTTAGAAGGAAGCCACATCACTTGAAGTCAAGGTAACCAAGAGTTTTTCCCAAAGAACCATGATCCCATGAAAGAAGAAGCAACCAAGAAGGATGGAAAGATCACAAGTGAACCATATAGATGGACCACCATATTTTAGTTAAGTCAAACCCACCAACTTATGTGGTGTAACAAAAATATTTTGTTGCCTAAAAATGTGTGCTTGAACTTTGTTGTTTGAGTGAAAAGTTGATTGTGATTGCTTGCACATTGTTTGAGTGAATTGTAATGTGTGTGATTAGAATTGATCCCATAGAAATATTTTGCCTATTCTAAACTCTCTTTAACTCAAACAGATGACTACTCCAGGAGACTCTAACATCAAGGTTGATGACACCAACACCAACCAGGCTGACAGCATGAAAGAACTCATAGCAACCCAACACCAGTTGAGCCAAGAGACAACTCAGCTTTTAGCCAACAACAATGGACTAGACCCAGCCATACAAAGGATTTTGAAACTTCAATCCCAAATGTTGCAAGGATTGGTTACTCAAATGATCAACATGAGAGAAAACTTTTCCCAAAGAGCTAATGACAACAAGGATGACAAAGATGTTATTCTAGAAGGAAACCAAGCTTGCATTATTTATGAAGACAAGGATCATACACCCAAGGAACATGAAGACCAATGCCCCAAGAAGAGAGAAAGATCTCCCACTCATGAAGAACATGAACTAGAAGAACTCCTAGCTTTGGAGAGACCCAAAAAGAAGAAGAAGAAATGCCCCAACACTAGCAAGAAGGATATTACACAAGCGCAATGTTTCAAATGCAAAGAAATGGGACACTATTCCAATGAATGCCTAGAAAAGTAGAAGAATCAAGGAAACAAACAAGAGGCAATGATACCAAAGGAAAAGAAAGATATCAACCAAGTGATGTGTTTCAAATGCAAGGAACTAGGCCACTATGTGAAAAATTGTCCAGAAAAGATGATGAACAAGTTGAACTAGCCTATGGAGAATCTCAACCTCGGCCCATGAGTCAAGTATGGAAACCAAAGAATCCATGCAGATGTTTTCCAGAGAAGTTCCCCAAGATTCCAAACCAGCCTTATGTAATTTTTGTTTGAAAATTTTTAAGGGTGGTAGTACCCTAGTTGTTTTGAGCCTACTTGTAACCCTAGACTCCCCAAATCTCGGGACGAGATTTATTTTAAGGGTGGTAGCCTGTCACATCCCAAGATTTTCCAAATCTTGTAATGTGAAAACTAAAGGAATAAAATAAAACTTTGTTGATTTTCAGGGCCAGAAGAAACTTTTTGAATCCAATTTGAAACCTTCAAACCAATTTGGGTCAAATAAATCCTAAAGGGATTAAAAAGATAAATATTTAATAAAGGAAAAATAAAAATATTTTATTACTACTTTGAAATCTTTTTATAAAAGGTTTTGGTTCTCAAAATGAAAAGGAAGGATTATAAATAAAGATTATTTTATAAGAGCCAAATTAAACCTTGGCCAAGCTTTTGAAAATAAAACATTTTGTTTTGATAAAAATAATAAAGGTTTATTTAAATAAAGTAATAAGGATTTAATATCCAAGTTTTATTAATAAAGGTTTTATTATTTCTAAACCATCAAAACTTGTTTATTTGTTTAAAATAAGTTTTCCAAGTATTTTATATTTTCATATAAAACCTACTGAATGGTTTGGTACTATTTTAGTTTTCAAAAAAAAAAAGTTTTAATAAAACAAATCCTATTTAATTTATTAACTAAGGCCATTTTATTTAATTATTAATGGACCTTATAACAAAAATGTTATTTTATTTTAAACAAGCTTCCCAAGTATTCTTTACTTTCAAATAAAACCTACTGATTTGGTTTTGAAAATATTTGGGTTTCAAATGAAGATTTTATTAAATAAATCAAACCCTAATTGATTAAATAACCATGGTCTATTTTATTTAAGTATTAAATAGATCCTAAAAAGAATAAAATTATTTTATTTTATTTTTTGAGATTTGGTTTATGCTGATAAACAGAACCAAAAAACTCATTACAAGTATGGTGATTGTTTGAATTGTTTGAATGTTTGAATGTTGTTTGGAATTTTCAAACTAGTAAATAGAAATAGAAAAGGTTAAATCATTCAGACAGAAAAAAATAGTGCAAAGGACCCAGCCCAACAAACTGGCCCAACAGCCCAGTACCCAATTGCCTCGCTTCAAACGCTTTTCCTTAAGAAAACAAACCCACGCAGTGGTTGAAGTTCTCCTCGACTTCTTCTTCGTAGAATCCTCCTTCCTCCTCGTATCCTTGGTCGGTACTAGCGTCTATAAATAAATACGATGTACACAATCACCAAACTGTAGAGGGAGTGTCCCAACCTTTATACAATAAGGTGGTGTCCCCTGTGTTTACAATGCTAGTCCCTGGATCAATAGCTAGCATGCACAGTTTAGATGTAATATCAAGAAACAAAGGTCATAATATAACTTTATAACCAGGAATAACATAATTTTATTACATCAAACATAGCTCATTTGGCTATTACATTACATTGCAGCGGAATAACTATAGTCATGGGGTACTTCATCTTCAAAGTGCCACAGGCAGATGTTGGTTGTAGACTTTGTAATCCTAATCAAACAATCTTCACTAAAATCAATCAAACCTGCAACATTACAAGTTACAGCCACAAGGGTCAATACATTTTGAATTGTATTGGCAAGTTTCACTACTATGTAGATTATAAGTAGATCCTATCATAACATGCAATTTTGGCTAAGTAGAGTTTAAGGCTTATTTGCATAAAGCAATATTTTATCCTATCTTTTGAAAATGGTTTTGGTCCTTTGTCAAATCTCTTTTCCAAGAATCCCTTGAACTTCTTGGTAGACACTCAAGTGTTCAAGTCCTTGTCAAAATCCCTTGAGCTCCTTGGTAACCCCAAGTGCATCAAGTTTTATAAAATCTCATGAGTTCTTGGTAACCCCAAGTGTTCATGTTTTCATCAAAATCTCTTGAGTTCCTTGGTAAACCCAAGTACATCAAGCTTAACAAAATCTCTTTGAATTCCTTGGTAGACACTCAAGTGCATCAAGTTTTTATTTTAGAAGTTAGAATGTCGACATCTCCCATGGTTCAAACTTTAGTTGCTCAGTATTGTCCATAACCGGGGACACGGCTAAGTACTCAGATTTTATTATCTTCTGCAGAAGGAGTACACTTTACCCACATGTCACAATCCCATCCTTTTGCCACCAGTGGCCTACTGGATTAGTGCTCACCAAGATGGAGTACTGGCAGATTGAGAATGCGACGAAGTCTTTCCAAAGGGTCCTCACATACACCATTGCTAGCTTGCCTTCAGCACCCATGAAGGATTCCAGGTCCCCATGTCCAGTTAACTGAACACAGTGCATGGGTATTCCCATTGTAGTTGACTAAGCCAGAGCCATAATAGCATGTGGTTGCACACAAAAGCCACAATTGGAGAAACATGTTCAATCTCTAAGTTTCCTAGGTAGTTTTCTTTTGGAGCACAACACAAAGTGATTCCCATAGACATGGTTCCTTTTGTTGCCACCTTCTCCAAAACTTAAAGTAGCCTCCACCTAGGTGGTTCATTGAGTCCTTGTTTTATTATGTAAAACACAAGTCCTTTTCTCAACCTTTGTAAAAATCTCAACATGTGTCTCTTTTCAAAATATAGCATGGTTAAGCATGTGACAACTACATTGTTTTCTCTAAGGAATGTATAGAGTATCCTATTAGGATTTAGCATAGCATAAGTATAAAATTATTTTCATGCATGTTTCAAAATCCACTAAGTATAATGAAAATAGTAGGACTTTGGATGATAGTGTAACTTGCCTTTCTTTTGGTAGGGAATGATGGTTTACTCCATGATCTTTCTAGTCTCACACTTTTCTAATTTCACTACAATCAATCAAGCAAGCATAGTATCAAGTATCATTCCAAACCAATAATCATTCAACAATTCACACACACAAAACAATGGGATCTAAGTCATGCATGTAAGCTTGCAAGAGATGGTTCTATTTGCAAATATGGTCTCCACTAGGCTTCTAAACTTTGTAAGTTCCAAATTGGTCATTTTCCAAAGTGGTAAAGTCATTTGCAAAAAGGGCTTGTTCAAAATCCATTTTTAAATCCAATCATCATTTTATGTGGTGGAAAATATTTTTATCAAGGTAACACTTTTAAGTTGTTCACCAAATGAGTTGCTATTGCAAAACTTGGTGTTTATGGTCAATAGGTTTGGTCCAAACATTTTCCCAAAGTTTTTACTCCAAAAACATTTTTTTATAATAAAACCATTATTTTCATTTGGCTAGGAATGGCTAAGTCAAATAATCCATCCTAAATTTTATCAAATCAATTTCCAAGACCATGGGTTGGTTCCTAGGGTCAGTAAGTTCACAACAAATCATTTTGCAAAGGTTTTAAACTCAAAAACAATTTTGAATCATTTGTCTAGTCTTAACAAGCATTCAAAAGTTTCTGCAAAAACCAACAAGCTAACAGATACTATTTGCTAAACCAAAGGCATGGTTGGCTAGGGTTTGTTCCACTGATTCCAACGGTACCAAATTTAGAATTTTTGGACGTGTGGATTGAAAGTTACAAAGGTTTGAATTTGCAACTTAAATCTGTTTTTCAAACTCTGTTTTAAACATACTGGCGACACGCGGCGCTTTTTAACTGGTCGGTACCGGTTCGGCCGGATCAGCAACGTGGTGCGTTGGATCAAATCAAATCGTGTGGTCCAGAGGGCGTACCCTTTCGCCTTTAAGTGATTCTATCGTGAGCGTCAGATCTCGATCCTACGGTGCTAGCGTGCTTGACCATATGCGAGCGGCGCCGACGGTGGCTAGCGGCGGCGGCGGTCAGACATTGGCGGCGCTGGCGAAACAGGAAGCTAGAAGAGAGGGGAGGATGCTCACCAGATTCGCGAGGACGTGGTGATGCTCGACGTGTGCTTGTCGTGGCAGGGGGTGCTCTGCAGTGCGATTGCGATTTCGCCGAGTAGAGAGAACAACGTCGGGTGGTCCCGGGTCGGGTCGGGTCGCCGACAGGTCACGAGAAGGCCAACCGGGGGTATGGTTAGACGCAGGAGATCACAGAGATGCTGTGTGCGTGAACGAGAAGAAGAGGGGCGGCCGGAAACTACCTGTGGGGCTCGTCGGAGTTGGAGCGGACGGCGGCATCGTTCAGAGCTTGTCGAAGACGGCTCCCTGGGGCGCCCGTGGTCGAACGAAGGGTACAGGAAGATGCGCCAGGGAGTGGTGAAGGTGTGAGCTTGGTCGGGGAGGCAGGAGGTGGCGAGTGCTGGCCGGAATTGGAGGAGAAAGCTCGTCGGAGCAGTGGGAGGGCGAGCTCAAATTGAAGCAGCCTCGGGGCAGAGAGGGAGTGGCGTGTGAGGGGAAAGGAGGAAGAGACGCTGGCGATTAATAGCGTGCAGTCACGGCGAGGTTAAGGCATGGAATCATTGTGTATTCAAGCCGCGACATCAACGGCAAAAACGGCCGACGTGGTCGTCGCGAGGAAGGAGACGAGCTGGAAAAGTGGGGTCTGCTGGTCAGTGGGAAAAGGAGTGAGGGAAGGGTCCACCAGTCAGTGTCTGTTTAGGTTAGAATCTGAGTGCGAATCGTTTTTCTTCGGGGAGGAAAAGCTGGGCCGGTCCTGGGCCTTGTGGGCTTGGCCGGCTGGGCTGGTCCAGACTCTATATTTTTTTCTGTCTGCTGGCTTTTCTTTTTCTATAACTATTTCCTGTTTTGAAATTCAAACAACCAAACAACATTCAAATTGATTCAAAAAATTACTAAGCTTTGTGACCTTGAATTTGGTTCTGTTCAGTAGTATAAACCAAATTCCAAAACCAAAATAATATTTTAAATCTTTTTAGGTTCCATTCATTAATTAAAAATGGACCATGGTTTATTAATCATATAGGGTTTGATTTTTTTGATAAAATCTCTATTTGAAATCTAAATATTTTCAAAACCAATCAGTAGGTCTTATTTGAAAATACAAAAATACTTGGAAAACTTATTTTAAATAAATAAGTTTTGATGTTTTGGAAATAGTAAAACCTTTATTAATAAATCTTGCATATTAAATCCTTATTAATTTTATTTAAATAAGCCTTTACTATTTTTATCAAAACAAAATGTTTTTATTTCAAAAGCTTGGCCAAGGTTTAATTTGGCTCTATAAAATAATTTCTTATTTTAAAATCTTTCCTTTTCTTTTGGAAACTAAATCCTTTTATTTAAAAGATTCAAAATAGTAATTCCAAAATATTTTATTTCCTCTATTTAAATGTTTATTTCTTCAAACCTCTTTAGGAATTAATTTGTTCCAAATTGGTTTGAAGTTCCATTTGAATTCAAAAAGTTTCTTCTGGCTCTGAAAATCAAACAAAGTTTTATTTTATTCATTTATTTTCACATTACAAGATTTTGGAAAATCTTGGGATGTGACAGGCTACCACCCTTAAAATAAATCTCGTCCCGAGATTTGGGAAGGCTAGGGTTACAAGTAGGCTCAAAACAACTAGGGTACTACCACCCTTAAAAAATTTCAAACAAAAATTACATATTGTCCTTCTAGGAAAAAACTTTCTCTCAGCAAACTGTTGCATTTGTGTCCTTAGTTTCCATGCTTGACTCATGGGCCAAGGTTGAGTTTCTCCATAGGCTTGGTGATCTTGTTCTTCATCTTTTCTGGACAGTTGCTTGCATAATGTCCTGGGTTTTTGCAATTGAAGCACTGGATGTCTTGGAGTTCTTTACGTGGCTCTTGTGGACAAGTTGCTACATAGTGGCCTAGCTCTTTGCAATTGTTGCACATCACTTGGCCAATCTCTTTATTCTTCTTGTTCTCTGGGCATCCACTGGAGTAGTGTCCCATTTCCTTACATTTATGACATTGCACAAGGCTCATGTCCTGCTTTTGTTTCTTGGGTTTCTTTAATCCTTTGAACTGGGTTGTCCTGTTTGGAGGTATAAGTGGTCCTTTTCCTTTCTTGGTAGAATTGGATCCTTCTTGTTTCCTTTGTTCCATCATGGAGTAGATGGGGCATTGGATAGGTACATGGTCGTTTCCTTCACAAAGGTAGCAAGTAGCTTGAGAGATGGGACATTGTCCAACAGGATGTTCTTCTTCACAATTGGGGCATTGACCTTCATGCTCCTGGGAAGTATGATCCTTGTCTCCACAAATAAGGCAAGCTGGGGCTCCATCTAGAATAACATTCTTGTCATCCTTGTTGTCATAAACTCTGTTGGGATAGTTTTCTTCCATGTTGATCATTTGATTAGTCACCTTAAGCATCAGTTGGGTTTGTTCCTCCAAAAACTTTTGCAGTGCTGGATATTTATCACTAGTGTTGGCTATGAACTGAGCTGTCAGTTGGTTTAACTGGTGTTGAGTTGCTATGAGCTCTTTCATACTATCTCCTTGGTTGGTGTTGGTGTCATCAACCTTGATGTTGGAGTCTCTTGGAGTAGTCATCTGTTTGGGTTGAAGGAAAATTAGAATAGGCAAAAGGTTTTTCTAAGGAATCAATTCTAATCACACACACCACAATTCACTCAAGCAATGTGCAAGTATTCACAAACCACTTTTCACTCAAACAACAAAGTTCAAGCACACACTTAGGCAACAAAATATTTTTGTTACACCACATAAGTTGGTATGTTTGACTTAACTAAAATATGGTGGTCCATCTATATGGTTCACTTGTGATCTTTCCATCCTTATTTGGTTGATTCTTCTTTACATGAGATCATGGTTCCTTGAGAAAAACTCCTTGGTCACAAATCTTCATGTGATGTGAGCTCTTTCTAACTTTTGCATTCCCTTGGTCTCTAAATCTTGAGCAAGATTTCCTTGTCTCACTTGTAGTCCTTAGTGGTATCCAAGTTGGAAGTCCTTGGTGATCTTGCTGAAGATGTTGAAGTTATTAGAGTTGAAAAAGTTGAAGTCATTAGAGTTGAAAATGTTGAAGAAGTCCTTTGCACATGGTGTAGTCTTTGGCCATGGGTAGGTTTTTCCATCATGTTGAAAATAGAGGAGATGTAGAGTTGAAACCAAAATGGTTAAGGAAAGAGTTTACAAGTTTGTTTTGTAAATAGGTTTTGGAACAAGTACAAATCCTATTTTCTAAGGGTTTTTGTCCAATCCTAGGTTTACAAATCCTACAGGCAACACAATGCTCTGATACCATCTGTAGAGGGAGTGTCCCAACCTTTATACAATAAGGTGGTGTCCCCTGTGTTTACAATGCTAGTCCCTGGATCAATATCTAGCATCCACAGTTTAGATGTAATATCAAGAAACAAAGGTCATAATATAACTTTATAACCAGGAATAACATAATTTTATTACATCAAACATAGCTCATTTGGCTATTACATTACATTGTAGCGGAATAACTATAGTCATGGGGTACTTCATCTTCAAAGTGCCACATGCAGATGTTGGTTGTAGACTTTGTAATCCTAATCAAACAATCTTCACTAAAATCAATCAAACCTGCAACATTACAAGTTACAGCCACAAGGGTCAATACATTTTGAATTGTATTGGCAAGTTTCACTACTATGTAGATTATAAGTAGATCCTATCATTACATGCAATTTTGGCTAAGTAGAGTTTAAGGCTTATTTGCATAAAGCAATATTTTATCCTATCTTTTGAAAATGGTTTTGGTCCTTTGTCAAATCTCTTTTCCAAGAATCCCTTGAACTTCTTGGTAGACACTCAAGTGTTCAAGTCCTTGTCAAAATCCCTTGAGCTCCTTGGTAACCCCAAGTGCATCAAGTTTTATAAAATCTCATGAGTTCTTGGTAACCCCAAGTGTTCATGTTTTCATCAAAATCTCTTGAGTTCCTTGGTAAACCCAAGTACATCAAGCTTAACAAAATCTCTTTGAATTCCTTGGTAGACACTCAAGTGCATCAAGTTTTATTTTAGAAGTTAGAATGTCGAGATCTCCCATGGTTCAAACTTTAGTTGCTCAGTATTGTCCATAACCGGGGACACGGCTAAGTACTCAGATTTTATTATCTTCTGCAGAAGGAGTACACTTTACCCACATGTCACAATCCCATCCTTTTGCCACCAGTGGCCTACTGGATTAGTGCTCACCAAGATGGAGTACTGGCAGATTGAGAATGCGACGAAGTCTTTCCAAAGGGTCCTCCCATACACCATTGCTAGCTTGCCTTCAGCACCCATGAAAGATTCCAGGTCCCCATGTCCAGTTAACTGAAGACAGTGCATGGGTCTTCCCATTGTAGTTGACTAAGCCAGAGCCATAATAGCATGTGGTTGCACACGAAAGCCACAATTGGAGAAACATGTTCAATCTCTAAGTTTCCTAGGTGGTTTTCTTTTGGAGCACAACAGAAAGTGATTCCCATAGACATGGTTCCTTTTGTTGCCACCTTCTCCAAAACTTAAAGTAGCCTCCACCTAGGTGGTTCATTGAGTCCTTGTTTTATTATGTAAAACACAAGTCCTTTTCTCAACCTTTGTAAAAATCTCAACATGTGTCTCTTTTCAAAATATAGCATGGTTAAGCATGTGACAACTACATTTTTTTCTCTAAGGAATGTATAGAGTATCCTATTAGGATTTAGCATAGCATAAGTATAAAATTATTTTCATGCATGTTTCAAAATCCACTAAGTATAATGAAAATAGTAGGACTTTGGATGATAGTGTAACTTGCCTTTCTTTTGGTAGGGAATGATGGTTTACTCCTTGATCTTTCTAGTCTCACACTTTTCTAATTTCACTACAATCAATCAAGCAAGCATAGTATCAAGTATCATTCCAAACCAATAATCATTCAACAATTCACACACACAAAACAATGGGATCTAAGTCATGCATGTAAGCTTGCAAGAGATGGTTCTATTTGCAAATATGGTCTCCACTAGGCTTCTAAACTTTGTAAGTTCCAAATTGGTCATTTTCCAAAGTGGTAAAGTCATTTGCAAAAAGGGCTTGTTCAAAATCCATTTTTAAATCCAATCATCATTTTATGTGGTGGAAAATATTTTTATCAAGGTAACACTTTTAAGTTGTTCACCAAATGAGTTGCTATTGCAAAACTTGGTGTTTATGGTCAATAGGTTTGGTCCAAACATTTTCCCAAAGTTTTTACTCCAAAAACATTTTTTTATAATAAAACCATTATTTTCATTTGGCTAGGAATGGCTAAGTCAAATAATCCATCCTAAATTTTATCAAATCAATTTCCAAGACCATGGGTTGGTTCCTAGGGTCAGTAAGTTCACAACAAATCATTTTGCAAAGGTTTTAAACTCAAAAACAATTTTGAATCATTTGTCTAGTCTTAACAAGCATTCAAAAGTTTCTGCAAAAACCAACAAGCTAACAGATACTATTTGCTAAACCAAAGGCATGGTTGGCTAGGGTTTGTTCCACTGATTCCAACGGTACCAAATTTAGAATTTTTGGACGTGTGGATTGAAAGTTACAAAGGTTTGAATTTGCAACTTAAATCTGTTTTTCAAACTCTGTTTTAAACATACTGGCGACACGCGGCGCTTTTTAACTGGTCGGTACCGGTTCGGCCGGATCAGCAACGTGGTGCGTTGGATCAAATCAAATCGTGTGGTCCAGAGGGCGTACCCTTTCGCGTTTAAGTGATTCTATCGTGAGCGTCAGATCTCGATCCTACGGTGCTAGCGTGCTTGACCATATGCGAGCGGCGCCGACGGTGGCTAGCGGCGGCGGACGATAAGCTGGCGAAACAGGAAGCTAGAAGAGAGGGGAGGATGCTCACCAGATTCGCGAGGACGTGGTGATGCTCGACGTGTGCTTGTCGTGGCAGGGGGTGCTCTGGTACAGCTGCGATTGCTCGCCGGAGTAGAGAACAACGTCGGGTGGTCCTGGTCGGGGTCGGGGTCGTCGCTACAGGTCACGAGAAGGCCAACCGGGGGTATGGTTAGACGCAGGAGATCACGGAGATGCTGTGTGCGTGAACGAGAAGAAGAGGGGCGGCCGGAAACTACCTGTGGGGCTCGTCGGAGTTGGAGCGGACGGCGGCGTCGTTCAGAGCTTGTCGAAGACGGCTCCCTGGGGCGCCCGTAGTCGAACGAAGATGCAGGGAAGATGCGCCAGGAGTGGTGAAGGTGTGAGCTTGGTGGGAGGCGGAGGTGGCGAGTCTTGGAGGTGGAGGCTCGTCGGAGCAGTGGGAGGGCGAGCTCAAATTGAAGCAGCCTCGGGGCAGAGAGGGAGTGGCGTGTGAGGGGAAAGGAGGAAGAGACGCTGGCGATTAATAGCGTGCAGTCACGGCGAGGTTAAGGCATGGAATCATTGCGTATTCAAGCCGCGACATCAACGGCAAAAACGGCCGACGTGGTCGTCGCGAGGAAGGAGACGAGCTGGAAAAGTGGGGTCTGCTGGTCAGTGGGAAAAGGAGTGAGGGAAGGGTCCACCAGTCAGTGTCTGTTTAGGTTAGAATCTGAGTGCGAATCGTTTTTCTTCGGGGAGGAAAAGCTGGGCCGGTCCTGGGCCTTGTGGGCTTGGCCGGCTGGGCTGGTCCAGACTCTATATTTTTTCTGTCTGCTGGCTTTTCTTTTTCTATAACTATTTCCTGTTTTGAAATTCAAACAACCAAACAACATTCAAATTGATTCAAAAAATTACTAAGCTTTGTGACCTTGAATTTGGTTACATTGAGTATAAACCAAATTCCAAAACCAAAATAATATTTTAAATCTTTTTAGGTTCCATTCATTAATTAAAAATGGACCATGGTTTATTAATCATATAGGGTTTGATTTTTTTGATAAAATCTCTATTTGAAATCTAAATATTTTCAAAACCAATCAGTAGGTCTTATTTGAAAATACAAAAATACTTGGAAAACTTATTTTAAATAAATAAGTTTTGATGTTTTGGAAATAGTAAAACCTTTATTAATAAATCTTGCATATTAAATCCTTATTAATTTTATTTAAATAAGCCTTTACTATTTTTATCAAAACAAAATGTTTTTATTTCAAAAGCTTGGCCAAGGTTTAATTTGGCTCTATAAAATAATTTCTTATTTTAAAATCTTTCCTTTTCTTTTGGAAACTAAATCCTTTTATTTAAAAGATTCAAAATAGTAATTCCAAAATATTTTATTTCCTCTATTTAAATGTTTATTTCTTCAAACCTCTTTAGGAATTAATTTGTTCCAAATTGGTTTGAAGTTCCATTTGAATTCAAAAAGTTTCTTCTGGCTCTGAAAATCAAACAAAGTTTTATTTTATTCATTTATTTTCACATTACAAGATTTTGGAAAATCTTGGGATGTGACAGGCTACCACCCTTAAAATAAATCTCGTCCCGAGATTTGGGAAGGCTAGGGTTACAAGTAGGCTCAAAACAACTAGGGTACTACCACCCTTAAAAAATTTCAAACAAAAATTACATATTGTCCTTCTAGGAAAAAACTTTCTCTCAGCAAACTGTTGCATTTGTGTCCTTAGTTTCCATGCTTGACTCATGGGCCAAGGTTGAGTTTCTCCATAGGCTTGGTGATCTTGTTCTTCATCTTTTCTGGACAGTTGCTTGCATAATGTCCTGGGTTTTTGCAATTGAAGCAGTGAATGTCTTGGAAAATCTTGGGATGTGACACAAACAATACTTAACTACTTGCAATCATCACACACAAGGGTCCTATAGATGATCTAACATCATCTATAACATTAAAAGATTAAGGCTTGGTTTAAATCCTTTTATTTTTAGAAAAGTAATTTCTACTCATTGAAAAACTACTTAAGATTTAATATTCTCCAAACCAAACATGGGATCATGTTGACACATGTCATCACCACATATTTTAGTCCATGGGAATATGATTTAAAGTGGTGTCACAATTTAATAAGGTTTTACCCTTTTATTTTAATTAAATAAAGTGACTAGAAATGCCTATGTAGCATTCTTTTATTACTTGAACATTATTTCTGTAAGTAAACCTATATGTTTTTATATACTCTGAAAGGTATGGTTAAATGTGATTTTTGAGAGTTGGAATCAACTCAAAAGCTATTATGGTTTAAGTTTGAAAAATGTTTGAATGCAGAAAAGCTTCTGCCTTGTTATGTTTACCATGGGTGATCTATAGATCCAAATGACTTGAATCCAACGGGCTTGGATTCAGCATTCCCAGACCTTTCTAACAAAATTAGTTTCATTCAATTTGGTGCACTAAATCGATCTGGGTTGATTTTTGAAACTGGGTACAGAAGTGAGTTTGAAATAAAATGGAAAAGGTTTAATTCAAATAACTGGGCTACGCGGGAAAAGTTAACGGGCCGGCCTGCTAAGCATAGCGCTTCCGCGGGCTGCTTAAGTGGTTGTCCCCACTCGTTAGTGAGACAGGGGTGCGAAGCGGTATGGGGCGATGTGGGACGTTCGATCTAGTTCTAATCCAACGGCTGGGAGTCATCGTCGACGTTGGACAACGCCGGCGAGACAGAAACCTAGCGCGGCCAGTGGGGGTTGATGGGGGCTCACCGGGGTGCAGGCGAGGGTCGGCGAGGCGGGCGAACGACGAAGTCCACGACGGCGAACTCAGGGGTGGTCGCGGCAGCTCCTGGGTGGACGAAATCGATGGCGCCCTTCTTCTCCAGAGGCAGCGGGCTCCGGTGAAATTCCGGCGATGCGCTGCTTGCCTTACTCCGGGACTGAGGTGGGGTGGTTCTAGGTGAGAGAGGAGTGGAATGGTGTGAATAATTCGAGTGGGGGAGTCCTCTATTTATAGTCTCGACGGTGACACCGAACGGCATGGGCAGGCGACGGTGGCCACATGGCTACGGGCTGCTAGAGGCATGGCCGGCGGTGGCGATCGCTTGGTGGTCTCCTGGCGATGCTCTACGGCTTTAATGCGCTTGTAGGGGCGGTGCGGTTTGGTCTGGAACACGCGACGCTCACGCTGGCAGGCGTCTTCGACGGCGGTGGTCAGGCGTCATGGGGCGGCTAACGGGGATGTCTGGCGGTCTCCTGGGTCGGTGGTGATCGTGTATGCACGCGACGAGGGCGGCGCGCGGTCTGTGGGCTTCGGTCGAGGGTGGCGCTCTAGCGCATGCTCGGCAGGTTGGCAGGGGCACGGGCGCGGCGTTCCTGGGTGCTCTGGTCGGTGTCTTCGAGTCAGGGCTGGTCGAGAGGGGGCGGTGAGGCATGGGTGATCCCCCAGACAAGGTTGGCATGGCTAGTTTCCTTCCTAGCTTGTTGTCTACACTGGGGTGGCAAGGGTGGCTTCGGCTGTTCACCATTGATGGTTTTGGCAAGCTCACAGTGGTGCTAGTGCTTGGTTAATCTTGCTAGATGATCTACTGAGCTAGTTGTGAGCTAGATAGGGAACCAGTTAGGCTCAAAACACTGCACACTATAGTGTTTTGATTTTGTTTGTTTTGTGTCTACCAAGTGTTTGATGAAATGGCCGCATGAATTCAAGTTTTGAATTTTGAAAAGATTTTTGGTGGGTGTGCTAGATTGGTGCTGATGAGTCTGCAGATGCTTGGGTTTTGAAAGTTGAGCTTGTTTGAGTGGTTTTTGAAAAAGTGGGATCTTCCCATATGATAAAGATTCAATTTTGAATTGCCTTTTAAACTATGCATTTGAAAGTTTCTAGATGATCACAAAGTGGGCCTTGATACTTTGTTATGAGTATAATCAAGGGGTGCAAAGATCCAGAAAAGTTTCTGTTAGGTTCTGAAAGTTTGAGACAGCCAAAGTAGGCATGGCAGTTAAATTGGTCAAAATGACCATTCCTTTATTTTATTTGTTTTGCTTTATTTGTCTTTGGGAAAAGTGTGGGAAATGTTTTAGATAATGTTTATTTCACCTAAGAAACATTTTACAAGCAAGGAAACACACAAACAAGGTGGTTCAAAAGAATTTCAAATTCAATGCATACTCATATGCATGCATTCATAATTTTATTTAGAAAAGTTTTTGTTAGCCCTAATTTTGATGCTTAGAGTTTGATGATCCAAGTTCAATATTTTTTGGATGTTACAAACAATCCCCCTCAAGATTTATCATTTAATTTATAGTTTTTGAATAATTATTATAATATGTGAAATATGAACTTTTATAGTGTCTTACATCTTGTGAGACGGTTATTCATACAAGTTTGTAGCAAGTCAGTTGTTCAGTTTTTATGAATGATTTCTATTATGTTCATATGTTGTTTACGATTATTTTTGAATTATTTGAATTAAGAAACTAATTGATAATACATGGAAATTTGTAAAATTCTAGAATGACATAAAGTGGGAACAACATATGGCAATAAACCAAATGTTAAACCATTGATTGGAAATGGCAAACACTCATCTAGAATAAAGTGAACTGTCTAGAATTCATGAAAAACTTTTGGGTTTATTTGATAAAACCAAAGTATTAACGAATAAATCCTTGGAAACTTGTAAGACAAATTTTATGACAAAAACCAAAGGGAAGAAAAGATGGTATTGCTAAAGGTTTAGTGCATTCTCGAGAAAGTGTGTTTCTCCGACAATGGTGTTAATGAAATAAAAGTAAGAGCATGATGAAGGTATGTGACCATGCATCGAAATGATCGAGAAACGTATCGGAATATGTTCCAGGATGAGACTCTTCCTATTAAAAGGAAAAGAGATCAATGATTGTGATCATTGTAGTTTTTAGTTATGATTTTACATAAAGTAGAAGGATTCACAAATATGCCCTGCACATAGTGTAGAGATAAGTGTGAATTGATTGTCACGTTATTGGAACGATATATACCTACGAACTACAAGGAAATTGATGGTAAACTAAAGTTACAAGAAATCCTGAAATTAAAAACTTCACTTGAGATTAGAAAGTAAAATTATTACTGAGTCTCGTCAAGTAAGATAGTTACTTGATATTTCTGAAGGACCGCAACGTTATAAGAAATAAGTGGGAGTCTTAAAAGACAGAGTGAGTTTTCGTCAAGAAGGGTCTTGAGCACATTCAAATGAATTTGATTCGGAGATGCTAAATGTCTGGAGTATCTTGGAATCTTGTAAAAGAAATTATCGAGTTCATAATTGATCAAGAGATTTCAAATTGTTCGAAATATCGAGAATATATACAAAGTGCATAAAGTTGAGTGGGAGCTAGGGAGTCTTCCTGGATTAATATGTGAATGATATATTTTTGTGGAAGTATTGTAAAGTTTGAACTCACATATGCAGTTGACATATTTTGAGTGGGAGCTTGATAGGATTCATGTGTGTGAATGACACATTATGAATAAGGACCAAAAGCCAATAAATAAATAAATATTAATTTATGGGGAAATAGTTCAAAGAATATATGACATTGAAATCTAGGAGATTGAGATATGAATTCCTAAAAATATTTTGAATGGTTCAGAATATGAATTGATTCAGGAAGAGTCCTAAATAATTTAGAAGATTAGAAAAATCATTAAGTATGAAAGTCTATGATTTAATAAAAGAATATGATGTTCACACATCCACTATGTTATGACATAGGATTCTAATTTTAAATCATGACAAAATACTTAACATAATCTGATCCATGTTCTTAGTTAGAAGAACAAGTTGGTAAATGATTAAGTGTAAATCATTGAACGATGAGTTGGGATTGTGCACATGATCTGGTGATATCTGTAGACACGTTTCCGGATCTATAAAGACAACATACTCGAAGTATAAAGTGTTATGCTAGAAAGGTTATATGTTGAATTTAGGAAGATCAGAAATCTCTGCATTAAAGGTTACCTTAGGCACAGTTGAAGTATGGTGGATAATATTCGAAATGGCACATGGTGCATTTTGAATTTGAAATCTACATTTATAACATAGTATAAGAATACTACTATGTGTTGTATAAATGGTTGGAGCTTTGAGAAACATGTTCTCACAGAATGTGTTCTAATACTTAGTGCCCATGAGAAAGTCCCCGAGACCTATCTAAAGTCACTACTAGTATTTGGAACCTGAGACCCCATTATGTTGCCGAAATATTCTACATGCACAAGAAATTATCATAGAGATGATAAAATTTATTAGTGTCATGCAGGATGACATTAATAAGTTGCAAAGGATACACAAGGAATGAAATGTTCATTTCTTAGACTTATAACTCTTCCATGAGCAAGCATAATCAGAAGAACCAAGGAGTATGGTACTGATGATTGGATAACAAATGCAGCTAGTTTATTTGTACTCTAGTGCAAGTGGGAGACTAAAGGTAATATGCCCTAGAGACAAATATTTAATGGCATATTTTATAAAGTATATGATTAAGTTTTATATCATGTTATAACTATATTGATTAGAAAACATCAATACATGTGGATATACAAACAACCAGTAGTTCGCAGTGAAACTCTAGTCATTGGTTCATTGGTCAACAGATGATCAAAGGTTTCCTGATCATGTTGGAGCCTCGACCCCTAATTGACAATGGAGTCATTTCATTAGAGAATGAGATGGTGAACATACCCTATTTATAGCATCGTATCACGATCATGTCACTGAGTTCAAGTTATGATGATTAGGAAACATAGTGAATCTTTCCTTAGACTGTGAGACCCTATCAAATCACTGTCTCCCGAGGATACTTTGATGGCACTTAACGTCACTCGGTGGAACGTTGATCATAAGGGTGTCCTTGCGTGTACGGAGGAGCAAGTTGAGTCAGCTGCATCAAGAGAGGTATTTGTCCATCCGTGTGACAAAATATAATCTAGGCCCACTCGGATAAGTTATATCCATAAGATGCGCAAGATGTGACTAGGTCACGAGGATATCACTTATAAAACCGAGTATAGAAGGTATTATCAATAACAAGGTTGAACCCTGACATGGAGGTGTCATTTGATCAAACCTTAGGCAATACAATATCATAGAGACAAAAGGAATAAGACATAGTGTTTACGGTTCAACGACAAATTTTGTTGAGTACACAAGTGGTCACCATAGGCATCTAGGTCCCGCTATTGATCATTGGTCAGAGAGGAGTCTTGACCATGTCTATAGTATTCTCAAACTATTGGATAGCACGCTTAAGGGTTTGACAAAGCTTAGAGATCATTAATGGCTAGTTTGGAATCACTGAAGAAGTGAGAAGAGAGAGACTAGAAAAGTTCTGGGGAGATCCGAAGGTGTTCGGAGAAATGATAAGGAAAAATGACTGAAAAGGATTTTCGGATAAATGGTGATTTGAATATATGTTTATTATATATTAATTCATTAATTATGAATTAATATATTGTAAATAAAGATTTATAAAGGCTTCTTATTTGTTTGGCAAAATCCTGGAGGGATTTTACCTAAAAAGAAACAGACGAAAAAGGAAAAGGGGTGATTGTTTTCGAAACAGCCCACGTGGGCAGCGGATAGTCTGCGCCACACGCATGGGCGGTCGCTGCTATGCGCCGTGATGGATTTGAAGTTTTCCATCTTTATTTGTGTTTAAACATTATTTTTAGTCAAGAAATTGACAAGAAATTCTCAATCCTTGCCACTAATGTAAGATCCCTCCTTTGTAAAGGAAAAGGATCCCTGTGATTGCAATGCTAGTCCCTGGATCATTGCTAGCATCCACAGTTTAAGATGAAGTACACAGATACAAAGGTCATTTATTACATCCATTCCAGAGATAAACATAGTCTTTACAACTCAAGGCCACAGGCCTAATACAAGAGCTTGAATAAGTAAATAAATATAAGTCTTCATCTTCATGTGCCACAGGCAAACATGTTGAGTGTAGACTCATGACTCCTATTCATCATCAGAGTAACCTGCAACATCACAAGTTACAGCCACAGTGGGTCAATACTTTGGAATAATATTGGCAAGTGATACCTTAGTAAATTTTAGGTGGACTATATACTATATGCAAATTTGGCTAAGTGTAGCTTGGCTTGCTTTGCTCAAAATAGGTTTTGCCTATTAGTTGAAAACACTAAGTTTTTCTTTGTCAAAACTTTTCCCAAGGAACCACCAATAGACATTGAGGTCCTTCACCCTTGTTCACCCACAAGTTTTACTTAGAAGTTGGAATGATGAGATTCTTGATAGCTTCCATGTCTTGATGCTCAAGTTATCCATTGCCATGGACTTGGCTAAGTTCTTAGATTTTTCCATCTGCAGAGGTTGTGCACTTTCCCCACCAGACTTGGTTTCCCAAGATAGGACCTTTCATAAGCCTTCCCTTAGACCAAATGGACGCGTTCCAACCTATCATTCCCACTACCACCAACTGTCCAAATGGCTAAGTTCTAGCAACCTATGTGATCCAGGCAGAGCCCATATTGCCAAGTGGTTGCACTAGAAGCTTCTCAACACTTGGCCTCTAAAATCCCTTTGTTCCTGGGTGGCTTTACACAAGTGAGATACACAAGGTAAACCATAGCCATGGGCCTTGTGTAACCACTCAACCAAAATCCACCAATCAAGTCCCTTTCCACCCAGGTGATTCATTGACTTAGTTGTTTTATTAAGAAAAACATAAGTCCAAAGACTTAGAAATATTTTCATTATAGCATGTATATTTCACCAACCCTTGTTTGCTACTAGCTAGGCTAAGCATGGCATAGATAGTAACTTAACTTATAAATTTCCTAGCAATTCTACAACTACTTAGGATTTCCCAACATGGCATTTGGCAAAAATAGTAACATGCAAGACTTAGCAAAATATTTCTAATGCTTGTATAAAAATATGGGGATGGAAATATTCATGAAGTACCACTTGCCTTGGTAGTTGGGAGAGTAGCACTCTTCACAATCACAATCACTAGCACCAAAGTCTACACAAAGAATGGTAGCAACAAATTACACACAACATATTGTCACATCCCAAGATTTTCCAAATCTTGTAATGTGAAAATAAATTAATAAAATAAAACTTTGTTGATTTTCAGAACCAGAAGAAACTTTTTGAATACAATTGGAACTTCAAACCCATTTGAATTAAAATAAACCTCAAGAGATTTAAAAAAATAAACATTTAATAAAAGGGAAATAAAAACATTTGGAAATACTATTTTGAAACAATTAAATGAAAAGATTTGTTTTCAAATGAAATAGAAGTTTTATAAATAAAGATTATTAAATAAAGGAAAATTAAACCTTGACCAAACTTTTGGAATTAAAACATTCTATTCTAAATAAATTTAGCAAAAGTTATTTAAAATAAATTAATAAAGATTTAATATCCAATTTTATTTAAATAAGAAGTTTTACCAATTTAATTTAAACATCAAAGCTTGTTAAATTATTTTAAATAAGTTTTCATAAATTGGAATCACCAAGTTTGGATCTCTAAATAAAAGATATGGATTTCATAAGACAAAGATGAAAATATTAATAAAGAATATTTACAGACCAAATCAAATCTTGGCCTAATCCATGAAGTAAATGGAGTGATGATTAATCCCAATTCAAATAAAAATATGAAATAAAGAATATTCCAAATAAAATAAAATGGAAATAACCATTCTATCCCTATTTTAAATAAGGACAAATCTCTAAATAAAAAAAAAATACATGAGAAAATGATATTTGGAATTAAAACAATTACCCAATCTTATATGATTAATAAATCACTTTGGAATACTTTCCAAATAATTCAATATGAATTATTTGAACCAAATAAACAAATCCTAAATGGATTATTATCTAAGGACCATTTATTTAATTATAAATGGAACCTAAAATAAAAGGTTATTTTTATTTTAAAACAAGATTTCCAAGCATCCTTATTTTCAAATAAAACCTACTGGTTTGATTATGAAAATAATTAGATTTCAAATGGAAATTTTATTAATAAAAATCAAACCCTATTTTATTAAATAACTAGTGATCCATTTTATTTAACTATTAAATGGATCCTAAAATAAATAAGGATATTATTTTATTTTATTTTTGAGATTTGGTTTATGTTGATAAACAAAATCAAATTCAAATTTACAAACTGAATGATTGTTTGGATTTGATTTGAGTGTGAATTGTTTGTTTGGAAATTCAAAACAGAAATTGAAATTAGAAAAGGAAAAAGAAAACAGCCCAGCCAGCCCAGCCCAACTACCCCAGCCCACTAAGCCAATCCAGCCCAGCTCCCCTCTCCCCTCCCCGAACCGTTTTTCTCACCCCAGAAGCAACCCACGCAGACACTGACGGGTGGACCTTCTCTCGATTCTTTTCCCCCACTGACCAGTGGACCTCTTCCACTGTTCATCTTTCTCACCCACCCCACGACTGCTTCTCCTTTCTCTCTTGGCCGTTCACAGCTTGATTTCGCGCATCAAATACGCCATAACGCAGCCGCCTTAACTCGCTGCAGTCATGCTGTCTTAATCGCCCACGACCTCTCCTCCATTTCCCTCTGCTTCCTTCCCCAATCCCGCCTCCAGTCCCTCTCAATTTCTCTTCGACTACACTGACTCCGACGACACTCCGACGCCGATTCTGGCTGCCTCTCGCCGCCCCTCTTCTCCCCGACCAACCTCACACCTTCTCCACTCCCAGGAGCATCTCCAGGCACTTTTTCCTTACCCGCGGGCGCCCCGAAGCGTCAGCTTTGACGAAGCCCCGACAGCGCCGCCGTCCGTTCCTTCTCCGACGAGATTTCCCGGTGAGTACAGACTGCCCCAGCACCTATCCGTGACACTACTGTGACCCTCAGTACCGTACGCAGCTAACCGCCTGGTTTGTTTGCCTCAGCACGCCCTCAAACCTCACCTCCGACGACAACATCTGCAAGCGACGCCGCCAGCTCGACTCCGGCCGCCCCTAGGAACCATTCCAGGAAGCAAACGGACACCGCTCCAACGCCACTGGCCTTGACCAGAAATTCTGCGCATCGTCTCCGTCTCCAACGTCTTCAGGAACCACCAGAACCTCGCCTTCGTACACATCCCGAGCGTCGCCGCCGTCCTCATCGTCGCCGGTGACCTGAGCCACCCGGTGAGCCAGCACCCTCTGTTCCCCACCCTTCGATCTTACTTCGACGGACACGATTAGACAGAGCCGCGCCTAGCCGAGCCACACGCCGTGAGCCAAGCCTCCAGCCTAGCTCAAGCCTTGATGAATCCACACCGTCCGTTTTATGTGAATCGTGCGACCCACACCAGCTATCCACACTGAACCGGTATGAACCAATGGGAATCAGACACGTGGCGAGTTCGATTTAAAACAGATTTGAATCTGTTATAGATTCAATTTTCAAACCTCTGTAACTTTCAAACCACACGACCAAATTTTGTAAATTTTATATCAAAAGATTCAGGAGAACAAGCCCTAACCAACCCTACCCTTAGTTTGTCAAATAGTATTTGTTAGCTTGTTTGAATTTGCAGATTCTTTTGTGTGCTTGCTAACATTAGAAAAATCATTTAAAAATGAATTTTGAGATCAAACCTTTGCCAATTGGTTTATTGTGACCTTACTGACCCTAGGAACCAACCCATGGTTTGGAAAATGAATTTGGAAAAGTTTGGAATGGATTAATTAGTTTAGTCCATTTCTAGCCAAATAAAATTAGTGATTTTATTATGGAAATGTTTAAAGGAAGAAAACTTTGAGCAGATGGTTTGGACCAAACCTACTGACCCAAAAACACCAAGTTTTGCAATAGCAACTCATTTGGTGAACCCTATGGGAAAATGGCTTAGTAAAAATATTTCTACACCACATAAAATAACACTTTGTTTTGAAAATGGTTTTAAAGTGAAACCTTTTGCAAATGACTTGGCCACTTTAGGAAATGACCATTAGATGTACCCAAATGACTATGACCCACTAGGGACCACTTTTTCAAACAAAACAAAGCTTGGCATGCTTGCATGCATTTTGGACTTTGTTATTTATGTGTGTTGTTTTGCTTGATTGGTAGATTGAGATTGTGCCTTGCTTGATTTATTTGTAGTGACTTGAAGAGTGTGATTGTTGCAAAGATCAAGAAGTGAACCTATACTCTACCAAAAAGGCAAGTGATGCTTCATACTTTTGTCCTATTACTTTCACTATGCATTAGTGATTTTGTTAAAGTAAAACTTGCATGGATTTTGCTAAGTATAGATCTTGCTATAGGACAACCTAGTAGATGAATCCTTAGTAGGATTTCCTAAGTTAAGTTTCCTATTGCTACCAAGCTTAGCCTAGCTAATAGAAAACATGGGTGGAATATATATTCACACTATGGAAAAATATTCTAAGTCTGAAGACTTATGTTTTTGTTTAATAAAACAACTAAGTTAATAAATCACCTGGGTGGAATGGAAGGATTGGGTTATGTTGAGTGGTTACACAAGGCCATGGACTTGGGTTGTGTATCTCACTTGTGGTATGCCACCCAGGCACAAAGAGATTTGAGATGTCAAATGTTGAGAAGCTTCAAGTGCAACCACTTGGCAATATGGGCTCTGCCATGATCATATAGGTTGCAAGAACTTATCCAAATGGACAGTGGGTGGTAGTGTTTGATAGGTTGGAGCGCGTCCATCTTGGTCTAAGGGAAGGCTTCTGAAAGATTTTGTCTTGGGAAACCAAGTCTTGTGGGTAAAGTGCACCACCTCTGCAGAGTGTAAAACCTAAGTACTTAGCCATGTCCCTGGTAAAGGACAATTTGAGCATCAAGACATGGAAGCAATCAAGAATCTCATCATTCCAATTTCTAAATAAAAACTTGTGGGTGAACAAGGGATTGTGTGTATTCTTCAATCTTTGATGGAAAGATGGCTTGATATAAGGATCTTGAAATCTTGGATTGAGGAAAATGTTTTTACCAAGCACTTGTCTTTGATTTGTAGATGCCTCGAGAAGGATCTTCAGTCTTTGATTGAGAGAAGCATTGGAAAAGTTTTGACAAAACTAATTATTTTCAAAACGTTAAGGAAAAATCTATTTTGAGCAATGCAAGCCTCAACTCCACTTAGCCAAATGCATATAGATGATAGACTCCACCATACTACTAAGAGTATCACTTGCCAATACAATTCAAATGTATTGACCCTTTGTGGCTGTAACTTGTATGTTGCAGGTTTGATTGATTTTAGTGAAGATTGTTTGATTAGGATTACAAAGTCTACAACCAACATCTGCCTGTGGCACTTTGAAGATGATGGACCCATGATTATAGTTATTCCGCTGCAATGTAATGTAATAGCCAAATGAGCTATGTAAGATGTAATAAAATTATGTTATTCCTGGTTATAAAGTTATATTATGACCTTTGTTTCTTGATATTACATCTAAACTGTGGATGCTAGCTATTGATCCAGGGACTAGCATTGTAAAACACAGGAGGACTCTACCTTATCAGGTTGGGACCCCTACACATATACAAACAAACAAAAATACATATGCATGCATGCAAAAATGCTAAGTGATGATTTTTAAAACTCAACTAAGCAAGTGCATAGTACTGAATCATAAACAAGTCAAAAACTTGCTAAACCAAGTTTATTTGACACTAAAACAATTTCCTAAACAATTCATATACTCAAAATAGTCCTAAACAAGTTTCTGCAAATAAAGTCATTTTAACAGAAGCTAAACATTAAACACATTGCATAAACAGAAAGGGCTTGTTCTCCTGATTCCAACGGTATAAAATTTGTCAAATTCTAATGTGTGGATCAAAAGTTATAGCTAAAACAAATTTGGATCAAAATAGTCGACATGTTGGGAAAGAGTTCACAAAATGTTCAAAGGTTGACTATGACAAGATTTGATCTTTCATAGCGATATTTAGTCTAGACGGATTAATGTAGAAACCACTACATATAATTTTGTTATGTGGTAGTTGAATAAACAAAACAAGTTCTTCTAATAGAAGGGTTACCTAGGACGTGTGCTTGACACGATCCAAAGGGTTTTGTTAATTCAAAGGATGCTAAATGCATATGTAAACTTCAATGGTTGAAGTAAGCATAGCGGAGTTGGAATCTTCATTATGATGAAACTGTTAAAGGAGTTTAAAAGTTCATTAGAGACAATGAAGATGCTTGCATTTGCAAGAAATTAAGTGGGAGCGCTAAGACATGTTTCTAATACATTATGTGGAAGACATAATGTTGATTGGAAATAATGTATCTTTTATTAACACATATTAAGAATTTCATCCCGATGAAAGACTTAGGCAAAACCCAAATATTTGGCATCAATAGACGCTAATATGGTTGTGCCAGAAGTACATAGACAAGATATTGAATGAGTTCAATATAGAAACTACAAGAAAAGGTTCTTGTCGCACAGAAAGGATTGAAAGAGTTCAATGTTGATGATATATTCAAGTGTATTGACATTTGGTAAAGTGAAACAAATAATCAAGTATAGATTGATACTTGATGTATGAAATCACAAAGAGTGTTTATATCAATCATACTGTGATATGTACAAATCCAGATATGTCCTATGCTCTAAATGTTGTGAGTATATAGCAGAATGATTCGTAAGATGATCATTGGACAATAGTAAGGATATTCTTATGATCTTTTGGAAGAACTAAGAGTATATTATTTGTAGAAGTGACAAATAGATGGTTAGTTCATTGTAAAAGTACTACATTGATACTAGTTTTGTCACAGAGTGCAAATTAAGTTTATCTCAATCTAAATTAAGGGTGGCACAATATAATGGAAAGTGAGTTCCATAATGAATTTGGATGAGTTCCAAAGTTAAGACATTGTGAGAATCGCAACAAAAGGCTAAGTATATGACTGCTATTAAAGCAGCAAAAGAGGGCATTTGTGTCAAGTAGTTTGTTATCAAACTAGGTGTAGTTCACAGCGGGATAATACTCTGAAGATATATTGTACGACAATATTATCGACATGATTTAACCCCAAAGAACTAAAGGTCACACCAAAGGACCAAATTTGTACGAAGCCATCTCATTAGAGAATGAGTGATGCGTAGAGACGCAAAGACATGCAATTACACACGGACCTAGAAGTGTCAGATCCGGAGATCAGTTGACCACTAGCAATCGTGTACATGCAACACCGGAAAGCCATAGGTGTTGAATACACAAAGGTTTGAAACTAGATTATTGACTCTAGTGCAAGTGGGAGACTGTTGGAGATATGCCCAAGAGGCAATAATAAAGTAGGTTATTATCATATCTTCATACTTATGATAAATGTTTACATACCATGCTATAATTGTATTAACCGGAAACATTAATACTTGTGTGATTTGTAAACATAAAAGAGTCCCTAGTAAAGCCTCTTGTTAAACTAGCTTGTTGGTTAATATATGATCATGGTTTCCTGATCATGAACATAGAGATGTTATTAACAACAAGGTCATATCATTAGGAGAATGATGTGATGGACATACTCCTATAGTTAAGCGTAGCATAAAGATCAAGTCATTTCAATAGTTCAATTGCTATATGCTTTCTGGTACATAGTAACCTAATTCCTTCGACCATGAGATCATGCATATCACCTTTACGGATGGATGCTTTGATGACATCAAACACCACACCGTAATCGGGTGGCTATAAAGGTGGCATTGAGTGTTGGAAAGTATTGGTTGAAACACATGGATCAAGAGTGGGATTTGTCCATCCATATGACGGATAGATATACTGGGCCTCTCGGTGAAATGTCATCCAATTAGCTTGCACGCATGTGACTGGCTCTGAGGATCACATATCACGAACGAGAAAAGAGTACTTATCGATGTGAGGTTGAACTAGGTATGCGGAGATACCGATCATAACCTTGGATAAGTAAACTATCGTGAGACAAAGGGAAATTGGTATCGTATGTAAGTGGTTCATTCGATCGCAAAGTAATCGTAGAAATATGTGGGAGCCATATGAATTTCCAGATTCCTCTATTGGTTATTGTTCGGAGAAGTGTCTCGATCATGTCCGCATAATTCACGAACCGTAGGGAGACACACTTAAGGATTCGACGTTGTTTGAGTAGTTATGGTATTATGAGAAAGAGACCGAATGTTGTTCGGAGTCTCGGATGGGATCCGGGATATCACGAGGTGATCCGGAATGGTCCGGAGCATAAGATTCATCTAAGGAAAGTCCGTTTGAGTTCGGGAATGATTCCGGTGTTTTCATCGGGAATGTTCTAGAAGGTTCCGGAATGTCCGGCACTCCGGGGGGGGAGGGGTACATGAATGTGTCATTACATATTGGAATGATTGCATCATGTACTAAGTGTTCTTGCTATCCCAAATAAAGGATAAAATTGAATCCTAAAACAGAAAAGTCAAATGTCCAGTTTGAAAGTCAAACGGCTAAAACAAGAAATAGTGGGAAACGAGCAAGAGGAGTTGGGAACCGACTTGGGGGAGGAGTCTCCTCTCCAAGCCGGCGCGCCAACCAAGGCCGACTTGGGGAGGGACTCCCCTCCCCTTGGCCGCACCCTCCACCCATAAAAGGAGCGGCAGGGCCTCCTCCTCTAGACACACAAGTTCCTATCCTCTAATCTAAACCCTAGCCAAAGCCTCCGGTTTAGAGCCGTTTTGGTTTAGAGCTTCTAATTGCCCTAGCCTTCGGTTTAGAGCCTTCTAATTGGTGTGTCTAATCCCTAGACCACTAATTGCTCTCTCATACTCCACCATACTCGCTCCCTTTAAAGCGAAGCCTGCGAGATCTCCCTCTACTTAGGTACCACGCCGTTGTCTTCTTAGGAATCGAGGAGAGTGCTACAACCTCCATTTTCTTTGGAACAAGGAGAGGAAGGTCTTCGTCGATACCGAACGTGTGACCAAGCTGGGAGCGCTTCTTGAACTGGCACGGAAGGATCGTCTACGCGATCTTGAGATCGGAAGTGTACGACTACATCATCCACGAGAATCTGCTCTCGTTAACCGCTTTGGAATCTTCGAGGGTGAGTTCCCCTATCGACTCGTTGCTACAATCTAGTAGATAGATCTTGTATTGTTTGTTTGTATGCGGTAGAAAATTTTTGTTTTCCATGCTACGAACCCCTACAGAGGGCCCGCTTGTCAGTGAATGGAACAAAGGGGGAGTGGGGTCCGAGTGTCAGCGGCTCGCTGGGTGCGTCTGCGCGTGAGAGAGGGAGAGAGGGGAGCCGGGTGGGCTAAATGGGCTGCGTCTGTTGCTGGGCTCAATTCCTGGCGTCGGCCCTTTTCCATTTCCTTTCTCTTTTCTTTTTCTAAATTGAATTTCTGAAATGAGTTTCAAATGAATTCAAACTCTATTTGAATCCAAATCTTTTTGGGATTTTTGCAGTGTGCAACAATCACATTTCAGGACATAAAATCAAGTGGTCTCTTTGTTCAAGCTTGGTTCTTTTGAAATAACAAAATAAACAGTGCCATAGCACTAGATTTGCAAATGTTTTGAAACCATTTTTATTGTGTAAAATTTTGTTCTAACTCCACACTCAAACCAATCAACAAGGGAAACAAACAAACTTGGTTTAAGACATTCAAGCTCTCAAATGGGAATGGCCATTTGATTTAAGTTTGCTCACATAAAATGATAGCACTATGTGCTTCTGTTTTCTTGAATTTGGTTTTAAATTGATCTCAAAACTATATGGATGCATGAATGATATGCAAACTTTGAAATCATGATTTTATGGATGTTACAAATCTAACCCCCTTAAGGTGAATCTCGCCCTTGAGATTCGGATTGGCTAGCAAATAGGTGAGGGTGGTCTTTCCGAAGATCATCTTCTCTTTCCCATGTTGCTTCCTCTTCGGAGTGATGATTCCACTGCACTTTGCAGAACTTGATAGTATTAGTCCTTGTGACTCTTTATGCAGTCTCAAGAATCTTGATAGGTTTCTCTTCATAGGTGAGATCACTTTCCAATTGAACCTCCTCCAACGGTATAGTATCCTTCAAAGAAGTTTCTTCCATTTCTGGGTGACATTTCTTAAGCTGACTCACATGAAACACATTATGGACAGCTGATAGAGATTCTGGCAGTTCAATTTCATAGGCAACTTCTCCTTTGTGACTCAGAATCTTGAATGGTCCAACATATCTTGGTGCTAATTTTCATTTGACTCCGAATCTTTTCACTCCTCAAAGTGGTGACACTCTAAGATAGGCTCTATCACCAACTTCGTAGGTGACTTCTCTACGCTTAGGATCTGCGTAGCTTTTCTGTCGGGACTGTGCGATCTTAAACCTGTCCTTAACCAACTTGACCTTCTCTTCGGCTTCTTTGATAAGATTTGTCCCGAATAAACTTCTTTCTCCCACACCATTTCATAACAATGGGGTGGTACACTTTCTTCCATAGAGAAACTCAAACGGTGCCATCTCAATGCTGGCTTGATAGCTGTTGTTATAAGAAAATTCTGCGTAAGGCAGACTTTCATCCCAACTGGCTCCATAGTCTAAGGCACACGCCCTCAACATGTCTTCAAGAATCTGATTAGTCCTTTCTGTTTGTCCATCGGTTTGAGGATGAAAAGCAGTACTGAATTCCAACCTTGTTCCCAATGATTCATGTAACTGTATCCAAAAATGGGAAGTGAATTGAGTTCCCCTATCAGACACAATACTCTTGGGCACTCCATGTAGACATACAATTCTATTCATGTAAATTTTTGCTAACTTAGCACTCGTATAGGTTGTTTTCACGGGTATGAAATGATCCACTTTAGTTAGGCGATCCACTACTACCCATATGGAATCATACCCTGACCTGGTCCTTGGTAATCCGGTAATGAAATCCATACCAATCTTGTCCCACTTCCTATCAGGAATAGGTAGTGGTTGAATCAAACCTGCTGGTTTCTGATGCTCCGCTTTCACTCTACTACACACATCACACAAAGCAATATGTTCGGCGATGTCCTTCTTGAGATTATTCCACCAAAATCTTTCTTTCATGTCCATGTACATTTTGGTGTTACCCGGGTGAATGGAATACGGAGAGTTATGTGCTTCTTGCAAAATCAGTTTCCGTAGTTCCGGATCTTGTGGAACACAGATACGTTTCCCATGCCATAAAGTACCCTGTTCGTCTTCATGGAACCCTTTGGCTTTTCCTTTGCCAATCTTTTCTTTAATCTCTTCGATTTCTTTATCAATCTTCTGGGATTCTTTGATCTTGTCCAACAAAGTGGGTTGAACATCCAAAGACATGAGATGTCCTTCAGGCACAATCTCCAATCTGAGTTTTCTAAATTGGGTACACAAATCATCTGGTAATTCTCCTTTGGTAAGGCCATTCACAAATACCTTACGACTTAGAGCATCTGCTACAACATTTGCTTTACCAGGGTGGTATTGCAAACTTAAGTCATAGTCCTTGATAAGTTCTAGCCATCTTCTTTGTCTCATATTGATTTCCTTCTGAGTGAAAATATACTTCAGACTTTTGTGATCTGTGAACACTTCACATCGTTTTCCCAAAAGATAGTGTCTCCATGTTTTTAGTGCATGGACGACAGAGGCTAACTCTAAATCATGAGTAGGATAGTTCACTTCATGAGTTTTGAGTTGTCTCGAGGCATAAGCCACAACTTTACCGTCTTGCATAAGCACTGCACCCAAACCCTGATGAGATGCATCACAATATACTTGGAAATCTTTTCCCAAATCTGGCAGACACAAGACTGGTGTTGTCACAAGTCTCTTCTTCAACTCCTGAAAGCTGAGTTCACAACCTTCAGACCAAGCAAACTTCTTGTCTTTCTTTAACAATTCAGTCATGGGCTTAGCTACCTTAGAGAAATTCTCAATGAACCTTCTGTAGTAACCTGCTAAGCCAAGGAAACTACGAACTTCTTTCACGGACTTGGGAGACTCCCATTCAGTCACAGCTGAAACCTTAGCAGGATCAACTGCTACACCATCCTTTGTCATAACATGACCAAGAAATCCAACTTCCTCCAACCAGAACTCACACTTGCTGAATTTGGCATAAAGTTTATGCTCTCTTAACTTCTCAAGTATCAAACGTAAATGTCCTTCATGCTCTTCTTTGCTCTTGGAGTACACTAAGATGTCATCAATGAAAACGACAACAAACTTGTCAAGGAATTCCATGAACACTTTGTTCATCATATTCATGAAGTATGCTGGAGCATTCGTCAAGCCAAAAGGCATTACGGTATACTCACACAATCCATACCTTGTAGTGAATGCTGTCTTAGGTATGTCTTGTTCCCTTATCTTGAGTTGAAAATAGCCTGACCTCAGATCAATATTTGAGAACACACATGCTCCTTCTAGCTGATCAAACAAGTCATTGATTCTAGGCAAAGGATATTTGTTCTTGATAGTTACCTCATTGAGTGAACGGTAATCTATGCATAACCTTTGACTTCTATCTTTCTTCTCCACGAACAAAACTGGGGCTCCCCAAGATGAAGAACTTGGTTGAATAAATCCTTTCTGCAACTGTTCTCCAAGTTGCTTCTTGAGTTCTTTCAGTTCATCAACTGACATTTTATACGGTCTCTTTGCTATTGGTCTAGACCCTGGTACCAAATCTATCAGAAATTCCACATCTCTATCTGGTGGCATTCCCGGCAATTCTTCCGGAAACACATCCGGATACTCACTCACAATTGGCACACTGTCTATGCTAACCCCCTTAACAGAATTTAGCATACTCCTTTTTGCTTCAAAGTTGGTCTTGAATCTGATCCTTTTATTTTACGGGTTGTGAGTGAGACAAGATGATTGGCACAATCTATCACTCCTTTGTACTTAGTCATCCAGTCCATTCCCAGAATGACATCCAATCCTTGGGAGTTTAGAATTATCAAGTTAACGGGAAACTTATACTTCCCAAATTCTATGACTAGATCATGACATCCAGAATTCACTATCATTTCTCCACCAGGAGAACTTACTTTTATAGGACACCCAATAGTTTCTACCGGTAGTTCATTTCTTTCAACAAATGCTCTTGATATGAATGAATGAGATGCACCAGTATCAAAGAGTACAAATGCTGGAATAGAATTGAGTCTGAACTTACCAGCAACAGCATCAGGCTCCTCATAGACCTCCTCCATATTGATGTGGTTTACCTGTCCCTTCTGGAAAGGGTTGGGCTTGTTGGGACCTTCAACCTTCTTTTCTGGGCATTCATTTGCATAATGCCCCATCTTCTTGCATTTGAAGCATTCGACCTGACTGATGTCTCTCTTAACAGGCTGACTTGCAATTCCACTACCATTACCACTGTGGTGGCTCTTATGTCCACTCTTGTGGTTCTTGTACTTGTCATTGTCATGACTGCGATGATGCTTGTTGTCATGACGGTTGTGGTTGTGGTGCTTGTTGAATTTCCCATGCTTGTGGGATCCTGAGCTTCGTGAGATCGTTTATGAGGCGATCCTGTAGATCTTGTTTGCTGTCTTGCTTTTCACTTTTTTTACTTTTTTTTTTTTGTTCTCAAAAAATAGCCTTCTCCTGAGGCCGCGATAAAGTGGGGGACATAGGGCCCACCAATTTGCGATTCAGCTCATCATTTAAGCCCTCAAAATTTTTCCTTTCTCTTGGCATCAGTGTCAACTTCATCCGGTGCATAACGCATGATTGTTGAATTCCTCAATGTATTCACCCACGCTGCGGTGGTCTTGCCGGATTGTGGAACTCTTTCTTTTCGAGCTCATCACTCACGAGGAGATATGAGCGGTCTAAGCTATCCTCAAAGATAGCCCATGTCACTTCATCTATGGGAGTGGTGATGGAAGTTGTCCCACCAAGTGGCGGTGGCCCTTCCAGCAGATGTCTTCAAATCGACTTTTCAGCATCCGTGACATTACGGTTACTAATTCCTTGTTCACAGAACGTAGCCAATCATTGTCCACCATGGGATCAGTTGTCCCTGAAAACTTAGCTGGCCTCAATCTCAAGAACCTGGTGAGCATATCAAAGCCTGGAGGGTTGTTGTTGTTATTGTTGTTGTTGTTGTTGTTGTTTTGGTTCTGGATGAACGTTGTCATCATCTGCATCAGCTGTGTTTGAGCAGTCATCATTTGTTGCATTTCTGGAGTGATGTTGTTGTTGTTGGGGTTGGGGTTTGCACGACGGGGAGGCATCTATGGTTTGTTCAAATAGAGATAAGAATGAGATACCCATAGATGCTTTCATACACATTACATCACATAAGCAAACACAAAGCATGCAACACAAGATAAAGGTTCAACAACAAAATAACAAGTTCACAAAGTAAAACACACAAGTAGCAAGCCATCCACATGTCGGATGGTCCAATAACAAGTTCTCAAATAACAATTATGATAATGAAAAGATAAACGAGTAATCAAGTCTACTCATCGGCATCAATATCCTCCTCGACAAAGGTAAGACCTGTGTTCTCCATCGCGGCCTTGTTCTCCTCGATGCTAGTGGTCAAGGTCTCTATCTTGGCCTTGAGAGCCCTCTTCTGGAACGAAGCCTCTCAATCACCGCCTGCTGCTGCTCTAGCTCGAAGTCCTTGGACTGCAGTTCTTCAGTCATGTCCCGGATCTTCTTGTTCCTATCCTGGACACGCTTCTCCTGACTCTTGAACTTCCTGTCCTGGGTCTCGAACTTCACCTCCATTTCCTTGACTATCTCGTCTTGTTGCGCGAAGAGCTTGTCCTTCTCGCGAAGCTGCACCTAGAGCTCATCATTACTAAGCATGACATTGGTCCTGTCCGTGTCCACGTGCCTAATGAGAGACTCTAAGTCCTGGAGGTACAGGTGTATCGGCTCTGCTGCGTCCCTCGAATCGTCCTCGAAGTCGATGGACTCTCCGTCGTCATCACGTCTTCCAAAGACGTGGAAGTGGGTTCCTCTAACCTGTCGGGAGTCTCGCCCTAGCAGACGTCCTATCAGATCCTGCATAACTACCTCCATGCCTCTCTCCCTGTCATCGTGCATGAGCTTGAAAACGATGGCCTCCGTAGTAGGCTCTGTCTGGCGTCCGGGCTGGTTCACCTTGAAGCCCCAGAGGTCCTTCCTCTCGAACTTGGTGAGGGGATGCACCATGATGGTGGGAAGAGGGAGATTGAGCAAAGTAGTAAGCTCAACGATACGAGGACCAAAGCGGGTAACCTGGAACTCCTCAACAGTGCTGATGGTAATAGGCATCTATTTATAAGATAGAAAAGTTAGAACAACACAATTCAAGATAAAACAAAAGTCAAAACATCACATACATATCCTTGGAAAGCAAAACACACAAGTCATGCATACATGAATCCATTCCATCAACCAAGGTTCAATCTTATTTTAAAGCAACATTTTGGAAAATAGGGTGATAGGTGGTGGTCCAACTAACGAAGTACGTTTACAATCCTATCTCACTGGATCTGTGGGCTAACACAATGTTTCTAGAAGCAATCAGCCTATCTTGCTCACATGATTCCATCACTAAGTCTATAATGTCTCCTCTTAAGGTTTGGTTGGTACCTTCCAACTCTTGGGTATGTTCCTTCTCTTTCCTTAGATCATTTTGGAGGTTGAGCATTCTGCACTTGACTCTATCACCAAGTTCTTTGATGGTCTTCCAAGCTGCATCCCTTGCTGATTCAAAGAATGTAGGGTGCACCACTGAGTTGGTGAACATGCAGGATCCTTTTTCCTGATGGTTGTCTTCCTTGTTTTTATACAAGTGAAGTTGCACCCACCAGTATTCCACTCCTTCATCCATCACTGGAAAACCCTTGTACACTGCTGCACCTTGTATCTCTAATGCAACCATGAGGTCCTTGAGAGCCTTGGGGAATTCTGTCTCACACTCCAAAGTCATTGTCATGAGTGATCCTTTCCTCACGGCTTCGTTGATGGAATTCATCTACAAATAGAGATGAGAGAGAAGATTAGAAAAGTTTACGAGAAGAATAGACAAGTGTAGAAGTAGTTGAAAATTTTCCTTAGTGGTTTCCAATCCTAGGGTCATAATCCTACAGGCAACACAGTGCTCTGATACCATCTATAAGATCCCTCCTTTGTAAAGGAAAAGGATCCCTGTGATTGCAATGCTAGTCCCTGGATCATTGCTAGCATCCACAGTTTAAGATGAAGTACACAGATACAAAGGTCATTTATTACATCCATTCCAGAGATAAACATAGTCTTTACAACTGTGGCATCCCGCAAAACCACTACTAGAAAATCGTGTTGTTTTTGGTGCATTGCATCATCATTATCGCATGGCTTGTCTCTGCGCATCATCATATCATCAGCATGCATCCATTCGTTAAAACCATTTTTGCTAAAAACCCTATTTTGGTTTTCTATATTACTCGCCCCGTCTTTATTCAAATCAATCCGGGTCTCCGGAATATTGTATTTCGTCTGGCAATATTTTGCAAACGCTCGGTTTTAATTAAATAAATTATTTAATTAATTAGTAGAAGCGTCGAGCAGGCCAACCCGACGACCACCCCAGAAAAACTAAATCGGTCCAACCTGCCAGCCCCACCTAAATCCTATTCCCACCTAAAACTCTACCCATCCCTCCCAGCCACCTCATCCCAACCAACCCCCTCTTGACACCTCACCTCTCCCCAAACCCCCACCACTCACACAGTGCCACCTAGACCTACCCACACCCACCCTCTCTCCCCACACGCCAACCCTGCCCAAACACACCCAGCGCCACACACAGACGCACGCACCCGCTCCCCGCGGTCCCACCTCCGGCATGTCCCCGCACCCCGCGTGGCCCGGCCCCACTCCCTGTCCCGCTCCCCGCCCTGTCTCTCTCCGCTCTTCCCGTCTTCCTCCCTCACGCGTCCAGCTCGCCCTCCCTCTGCTGCTCATGACCTTCTCCCAGGCCCCCTCCTCATGCCGCCATGGCGGACCTCTCGTCCGGTCTCGCCTGTCCCCGCCCGGCTACCACCCCGCTTGAGCCACTTGGCCTTGAGGGTCCCAGCCCCATCCGTCCCGCCTCCACCACTGCACCAGCGTCTGCGCGCCCTCAGCACCTTCATTCGCTGCCCAGCTCCTGCCGGCGCCCGTCCTCCAGAACCGCCTCCCGAGTCGGCCCGCGCCTGCACCGCCCTCGCCGCCACCGCCCGTCTGCCCGCCAGCTCCTCCCGCTTCTTCCGCCCTCGCCACGCCAGCACGCCACTGTCGCTCTCCTCCCTCATTGCTGCACCTGTTGGCTCAGCTCCGCCCTTTGCTGCTGCGCTTCGCTTCGCTCATGTGGCCGCGCCGCCCATAGCCGCGTGCTCGCTCTGCGCGCGCCTCCAGTGCGCCGACCTCGTCAACCCTTCGGCCTCGCACAGCACCTCTGGAACGAGTCTGTCCTTCCCCATGGTTGTTTTGGCTTTTGCCTAGTCAGAACGCTGGTGTTCGTGTTCTCAGCGGCCCATGTGTTGATGTTGGGGATAAGGATTCGCTTCGGCACCGAAGAGGAAGTTGACCTTCAGATACCCCCCGGCTATAATTGGCGAGATGTTCGAGGCACCCCGGTGCACAAGATCGACAAGTGGATAAGGAGTCCAGCACCATGCTGCCAAGATCTCCGATGCGTGAAGGAGATCACAAGTACCGGCGTCGTCGCAAGCTCACCACCTACCCTTGGATTTAGAACTCCAAGGTCCCCGAGGTGGAACCGACAAGTTCTCCTACCCGGAATCGCCATGACCGTCCAAGATCCCCGAAGACCACGGAACCAGGGAATTCCAGAACGACAAGAACTACTTCGCGGCCCCGACAAGAGCTTCGCAACAACAAGAACGACACCGACCCAAGTTCTGCTCCCCGGACATCGAGACCCCGATGCGACAAGATCTGCCCGATACCGAGAACGACCCCGGAGTCCGAGAACGCTTCCGTCGAACCTCGTCGAACCCGTCGAACCCTGAACCCCGAGACCGACCCCGAACCCCGAACCCCGGAACCCAAGATCGTCGAGACCCCTAGTGTGTGACCCTTTTCCTCGAACCCTATTTTATAACATAATAACAACTTGTTGCATATTGAATTGTCATTCATCTCGCATGCATATCTGTGGTTTGGGGGCCTTATGCCGATGCACCTAATAATTAAATATGGGGCCCATATGCAGGCAAATCTAGCCTTATATTGGCCTCATTTAAACATGTGTAGCGAACCGGTTCTATCTGTTGCATTGCTAAACAACATTTAAATTGCGGGGTAGCTAAACAACATGAACCCTCTAATAATTGTCGGGACCCCGGTTCCACTTAATTTGACCTAATCGCATCGCACCTTTGCCATGTCATCCATCATACATGCATCATGCCGATCTTCTGCCGTTGTATTAAATATTGCATCCGGTGTTTCTCCTAGTGTTTTGCTTCTTCGCGGATAAGGCCGTTGAGTTGATGTGAGCTTCGCCCCGATCTCCGGTTGAACCCTTCGACAATGTTTTCAGGCGAGCACCTCCCCCTTTCTACCTATCTTACTTTTATAGTATTTACTTCCCTCCTGTTGATCTATGCTATCTGTGTGGCTATGCTCTAGTTTTCGTACCCGTGATATCCCTTGCAGCTATATATAGCCTTGGACACTTCCTATTACCTGTTGTTTGGTAGTTAGTTGGACCCGCGAGTCGTAGTCGCTTGCTCAAGTGTTTTGCTTGTCGTCAAGTACCACCTCGTTGGAGTATTGCCGCATGTTGACGTTGGAGATGATCATGGCTTTAATTATTGTTCACTTTAACTCCTGTTTAACAACTAAAATTGAATTAAGCAGAGGCATCGGTGGGTGATAGGTAAGATTTGGTTTCCGACCGCCCACTTGTGTCCCGTAGGACCCGAGTTCTTGACACCTGTTCCGAGATCGAGCGCTAACCACGTGGGGGGGAGATATGGGCCCCCATTGATAATTACCGATTTCAAAGTATTGTCTGGGGCCACAAACTAGTTTGGGGTTTTATTTACTATCTGTACCTATGCCATGCTTTCGCTTTATTTACGATTGTGCGATGCAGGTATCGCTTGTTAGGAATTGTGACCCGTTACGTGGTATCGACAGTCCGTTTGGGGGCATCTTCGTTACCGCCCCCACAAACCCTAAGTCCGTCTCGGAGACCGCCGACTTCGTTCTTGGTGTACTTAGTGGGGTGGGGCCCCGTGCTTGCTTTGGGTCTGGGAACGTCGTGACTTAGGCCCCGCCGACATACCGATGGGTGTATGTTAACTGATCTGGCAAAAAGGGTCGAAGTGCATGTGGATACTTTGGTGCACCCCTGCAGGGTTTAATCTTTTCGAGAAGCCTTGTCCGCGGTTATGGACGACTTGGAGCACAGTGCTTGATCATAGACAACTATAACTAAAGTTTATTGTTTTGAATTGACTTGTTTCCGATATGATTAGTAATCAGCTTCACTACAACGGAATGGCTAAATAAAAGTACCAACAACTGCTGGGTTTTGGGTTATCTCATGCTAATTGTATCTGACTAGTAAGTGCTTCAACTATAACGGAATGGTTAACTAAAAGTGCCCACTGCTTACTTTATCAGGACGATTATTTAAACCTGACTAGTAAAGTGCCACAACTATAACTGAATAATTAAAACTGCCAACTGTGTGAGTTCCTCGGTGGACTTCCTCGTTTGGTCTCGAGGGGGAAACACCAGGATCGGTTTGTTTGTTGATAGCTTCAGGTTGGATCCGAATAGGTCTTTCTTCCCCTCTCTGATAAACGCCAGTTGTATCGAGTCTCTATAGGTTGTTTAGTGCATGCTGCCGCTGCTGCTCAGTCCACCATACCTATGTAGGCGAGGACCGCCGAATTCTAGCCTCGCTGTCTTGGCCTCAAGATCGACGCTCCTCTTTTTCCTTTGCCCTTCGTCGGCACCCCTTTTGTTTAAGCAGGTGTTGAGATCGACGTCGTTAGCAGGGTTACCCTTCCGGCTTGGCCTGGGCAGGGTTATGGACGCCATTGGTTATTATTCAGGGCTCTTAGCCCCATTTGCATCTTGTCCGTAGTCGGACGCTCGATCATTTTCAAGGTGAATTGGATCTTTGTACCGTATTTTTTGTATTCTTGACTCTTTGAGTCGCTGTTGTATATATATCTGTTCTGTGGGTCCCATCGAGGACTGTTGTGTAATGTTATTACTTTGTTTTTTTCACCCGCACGAAAGTGCCTGGTGGGCACCTTCGAATCGTTTCTATGCGGGTTTGGCGAGTTTCGCTAAAACTTGCATAGGGCCGATTCTGAGGGTGTTACAACAACTCAAGGCCACAGGCCTAATACAAGAGCTTGAATAAGTAAATAAATATAAGTCTTCATCTTCATGTGCCACAGGCAAACATGTTGAGTGTAGACTCATGACACCTAATCCTCATCAGAGTAACCTGCAACATCACAAGTTACAGCCACAGTGGGTCAATACTTTGGAATAGTATTGGCAAGTGATACCTTAGTAAATTTTAGGTGGACTATATACTATATGCAAATTTGGCTAAGTGTAGCTTGGCTTGCTTTGCTCAAAATAGGTTTTGCCTATTAGTTGAAATCACTAAGTTTTTCTTTGTCAAAACTTTTCCCAAGGAACCACCAATAGACATTGAGGTCCTTCACCCTTGTTCACCCACAAGTTTTACTTAGAAGTTGGAATGATGAGATTCTTGGTAGCTTCCATGTCTTGATGCTCAAGTTGTCCATTGCCATGGACTTGGCTAAGTACTTAGATTTTTCCATCTGCAGAGGTTGTGCACTTTCCCCACTAGACTTGGTTTCCCAAGACAGGACCTTTCAGAAGCCTTCCCTTAGACCAAATGGACGCGTTCCAACCTATCATTCCCACTACCACCAACTGTCCAAATGGCTAAGTTCTAGCAACCTATGTGATCCAGGCAGAGCCCATATTGCCAAGTGGTTGCACTAGAAGCTTCTCAACACTTGGCCTCTAAAATCCCTTTGTTCCTGGGTGGCTTTCCACAAGTGAGATAAACAAGGTAAATGTCACATCCCAAGATTTTCCAAATCTTGTAATGTGAAAAATAAATGAATAAAATAAAACTTTGTTGATTTTCAGGGCCAGAAGAAACCTTTTGAATTCAAATAGGAATCTTCAAACCTATTTTGAACAAAGAAATCCTAAAGGGATTAAAAAGATAAACATTTAATAAAGGAAAAATAAAAAATATTTTACTACTACTTTGAAATCTTTTTATAAAGGCTTTGGTTTTCAAATGAAAAAGAATAAATTTATAAATAAAGATTATTTTATAAAGCCAAATTAAACCTTGGCCAATGTTTTGAAATAAAAACATTTTGTTTTGATAAAAATAGTAAAGCTTTATCTAAATAAAATAATAAGGATTTAATATCCAATTTTATTTAAGTAAAGGCTTTTTCCATTTTAAATAAACACTAAAACTTATTTAGTTATATTAAATAAGTTTTCTAAGTATTTTATTTTTCTCAAATAAAACCTACTGATTTGGTTTGAAAGTATTTGGTTTTCAAATGAAGATTTTATTAAATAAATCAAACCCTATTTGATTAAATAACAAAAGGTCCATTTTATTTAAATAAAGAATGGATCCTAAAATGAATAAAAATATTAATAATGGAATTTTGGATTATGCTCTTGATGTAACCAAGTTCAAAAGTTGTGAAGTATGGTGTTGGTTGAATTTTTTTGAATTGTTTGAATAGTTGATTGAAATTCAAAACAGAAAAATAGAAATAGAAAAGGAAAAAGTTTCAGACAGAAAAAAATATGGAAACGGACCCAGCCCAGCCGGCCAGCCCAACTAAGCCCAACCTAGCCCACTCCTTCTCCCCCGCGAGAAAACGCTTCGCACTCAGAAACTCACCCACACAGACGCTGACCGTTGGACCCCACCTGAAACATCTCTCTCTCGCTGACCATCTGACCCCTCGGAACTGTTCGTCGTTTCCACCCGCGAAGACCACGCCCTGGCCGTTTACTACCGTTGAATTCTCGCGTTCAATTCTCCTAAATGCCGCGCTTAATCCTGGCCGTGACCCTATAGTATTAATCGCCTCGCCCTCCTCTTCTTTTCCCCTCAGATCCCACTCAACCGGAGCCACTAGGCTGCCCAAATTGCAACCTCGACTGCCCCTGTCTCCGACGAACAACCGTGGCGATTCCGGCCAAACCCCGTCGCGCCTCGCCCCCTCGACCACACGAGCACACTCCTTGGAATCTGGCGCATCTCCCAGTGTCGCCCATTCATCCGCGCGTGCTGTAAATCGTCGACAACGACATCACTGAGCTAGCGCCGCCGTCTGCTACCTCTCCGGCGAACTACCGACGCCAACCCCGAGCGCCCCTCGTGTCCTGGTGAGTACTCCTGCATCTCTCGAGACCGTGCGCACCTTCCTGACATGCTGCCTTGCCTTCTCACGCCCTAGGAGCTCGCCCCCACAACGTCAACACGTGCCTGAGCCGGTGAGCAACTTCGGCGAGGAATTGGCGTCGCCCCCGTGCGCCCTTCACCAACCAAGGGCAGGTTGAGCATCCCCGTGCCACGGCGATCACAGTGAGCCACCTCTCCTCCTTCCTCGCTTCCTGTAACATCGACTCCGCCGCCGTCTGGCCGCCACCGAGACGCCCGCCCGCTGCTATGTGGTCAAGGCAATAGGAACCGTTAGATCTGCATCTGATGGCTTGGATAGATTGACTAACCGAAGGGGTAAGGATGAACCTGAGCCGCGCGATTAAACTTAGATCCAACGCACCACGTAGCTCGATCCCGACGAACCGGTACCGGCGAATTAAAACATGACACATGGCTCAGACCTCGTTTTAAAAACAGAAACTTTCCTATTAGAAGTGCAATCTTGTAAAATCTATAACTTTCAAACCACACATCCAAATTTTGCAAATTTTATATAAATGGATTCAGTGGAACAAGCCCTAGCCAACCATGCCCTTGGTTTAGCAAAAAGCTTCTGGAAAAATGTTTGTTTTTGCAGAAACATTTGTATGCTTGTTAAGATTATAAAAATTATTTAAAAATGAATTTGGGGATGAAATCTTGGGAAAATGGTGTGATTTGAACCTACCAACATTGGGAAACACTTTGTGGATTCAAAAATGAATTTGGTGAAAAAAAATAATGATTCTTTGATTTAAAACCATTTCTAGTCAAATAGAAATGTGGTTTATTTATTAAAAATGGTTTTGGAAGAAAACCTTTGGAAAATGTTTTGTTTTAAACTCTCTGACCCCAAATACCAAGTTTTATGGTTTGAAAACATATTTGGTGAACCCTATAGATTAATGCCCTAGTAAAAAATATTTCTACACCACATAAAATGATACTTTATTTTGAAAATGGTTTTGAAGAGAAACCTCTTTGCAAATGACTTTGCCACTTTACAAAATGACCAAATAGGTGTTTTCAGATGTTTATGACCCATTAGGAACCACTTCTTCAAACAAAACAAAGCTTGGCATGCTTGCATGCATTACTTTGACTTTGTCATTTTATGTGTTGTTTTGCTTGTTTGGTAGATTGAGTTTGTGCCTTGCTTGATTGATTTGTAGTGACTTGAAGAGTGTGATTGTTGCAAGGACAAGGAGTGAACTTATACCCTCTACCAAAAAGGCAAGTGATGCTTCATATCTTTTTGTCCTATTACTTTCACTATGCATTAGTGATTTTCTCTAAGTAAAACTTGCATGTAATTTTGCTAAGTATAATCCTTGCTATAGGAAAACTTAGTAGGTGGAACCTTAGTATAAAATTCCTAAGTTAAGATTCCTACTACTATCAAGCTTAGCCTAGCTAATAGAAAACATGGGTGGACTATATATTCACATTATGGGAAAGTTTCTAAGTCTGAGGACTTGTGTTTTTGTTTAATAAAACAACTAAGTTAATGAACTACCTGGGTGGAATGGAAGGAATGGTTTGTGTTGAGTGGTTCACAAGGCCCATGTCTATGGTATACCTTGTGTATCTCACTTGTGGATGGCCACCCAGGAACAAAGAGATTTGATATGTCAAATGTTGAGAAGCTTCAAGTGCAGCCACTTGGAATTATGGGCTCTGCCTAGATCATATAGGTTGCAAGAACTTAGCCATATGGACAGTGGGTGGTAGTGTTTGATAGGTTGGAGCGCGTCCATTTTGGTCTAAGGGAAGGCTTCTGAAAGATCTTGTCTTGGGAAACCAAGTCTTGTGGGGAAAGTGCACAACCTCTGCAGAGTGTAAAATCTAAGTACTTAGCCATGTCCCTGGTAAAGGACAATTTGAGCATCAAGACATGGAAGCAATCAAGAATCTCATCATTCAAATTTCTAAGTTAAAATCTTGTGGTTTGAACAAGGGTTGTTTGAAGTCTTCAATCTTTGATTGAGAGATGCCTTGGAAAAGATTTTGTCAAAACAAAAAAAACTTAGTGTTTTCAAAATGATAAGAGAAATTTATTTTGAGCAATGCAAGCCTCAACTCCACTTAGCCAAATGCATATAGATGTTAGACTCCACTATATTACCATAGTATCACTTGCCAATACAATTCAAATGTATTGACCCTTGTGGCTGTAACTTGTAATGTTGCAGGTTTGATTGATGTTAGTAAAGTTTGATGATTAGGATTACAAAGTCTACAACCAACATGTCTGCCTGTGGCACTTTGAAGATGAAGGACCCCATGCTTATATATTTTCTGCTGCAATGTATTGTAATAGCCAAACGAGCTATGTAAGATGTAATAATTTATTTTATTCCTGGTTATAAAGTTGTATTATGACCTTTGTTTCTTGATATTACATCTTAACTGTGGATGCTAGCTATTGATCCAGGGACTAGCATTGCAATCACAGGAGGAATCTACCTCATTGAAGGTTGAGACCTCTACAGATGGTATCAGAGCATTGTGTTGCCTGTAGGATTTGTAAACCTAGGATTGGACAAAACCCCTTAAAAAATAGGAGTTGTATTTGTTCTAAAATTTATTTACAAACAATCTTGTAAACTCTTTTCTCAACCATTTTGCTTTTTGACTCTACATATCTTCTATTCAAAACTTGATGAACAAAGCCTACCCCATGGCCAAAGACTTCACCATGAGCAAAGGACTTCATCAACATCTTCAACTCTAATGACTTCAACATCTTCAGCCTATTCACCAAGGACCTCCAACTTGGATACCACTAAGGTCTACAAGATAGACAAGGAAATCTTATTTAGGATATGGAGACTAAGGGAATGCAAAATTAGAAGGAATTCACTTCCCATGAAGTTTTGTGACTAAGAGTTGTTCTCAAAGGAAGCCATGATTTCATGCAAGGAGAACCAACCAAGAAGGATGGAAAGATCACAAGTGAACCATATAGATGGACCACCATATTTTAGTTAAATCAAACACACCAACTTATGTGGTGTAACAAAAATATTTTGTTGCCCAAAATGTGATTGAACTTTGTTGTTTGAGTGAAATGTTTGGTTTGTGAATACATGCACAATGCTTGTGTGAATTGTGATGTGTGTGATTAGAATTATTCCCTTAGAAACATTTTTGCCTATTCTAATCCCAATCCAACCCAAACAGATGACTACTCCAAGAGACTCCAACATCAAGGTTGATGATAACAACAACAACCAAGAGGACAACATGAGGGAACTGATAGCAAACCAAAACCAGTTGAGCCAAATGACAACTCAGCTTTTAGCCAACAACAATGGACTATACCCAGCCATACAAAGGATTTTGAAACTTCAATCCCAAATGTTGCAAGGATTGGTTACTCAAATGATAAACATGAGAGAAAACTTTTCCCAAGGAGCTAATGACAACAAGGATGACAAGGATATTATTCTAGAGAGAACCCAAGCTTGCATTATCTATGAAGTCAAGGATCATGCACCCAAGGAACATGAAGATCAATGCCCCAAGAAGAGAGAAAGATCTCCCACTCAGGAAGAACATGAACTAGAAGAACTCCTAACTTTGGAGAGACCCAAAAAGAAGAAGAAGAAGAAGAAATGCTCCAACCCTAACAAGGAGGATATTACTCAAGTGCAATGTTTCCATTGCAAAGAGATGGGACACTATGCCAATGAATGCCCAGTAAAGAAGAAGAACCAAGGAAACAAACAAGAGGCAATGATACCAAAGAAAAAGAAAGATATCAGCCAAGTGATGTGTTTCAAATGCAAGGAACTAGGACACTATGTAAACAATTGTCCAGAAAGGATGAAGAACAAGTTAAACAAGCCCATGAAGGATCTCAGCCTTGTCACATGTTTCAAGTGTGAAAATAAAGGACACTATGCAGATGTTTGCCCAGAGAAGATTTCCCCAGGATCCCAAGAAGGCCAATATGTAATTTAGTTTGAAAAATTTTAAGGGTGGTAGTACCCTAGATGTTTTGAGCCAACTTGTAACCCTAGCCTCCCCAAATCTCGGGACGAGATTTATTTTAAGGGTGGTAGCCTGTCACATCCCAAGATTTTCCAAATCTTGTAATGTGAAAAATAAATGAATAAAATAAAACTTTGTTGATTTTCAGGGCCAGAAGAAACCTTTTGAATTCCAATAGGAATCTTCAAACCTATTTTGAACAAATAAATCCTAAAGGGATTAAAAAGATAAACATTTTATAAAGGAAAAAATAAAAAATATTTTACTACTACTTTGAAATCTTTTTATAAAGGCTTTGGTTTTCAAATGAAAAAGAATAAATTTATAAATAAAGATTATTTTATAAAGCCAAATTAAACCTTGGCCAATGTTTTGAAATAAAAACATTTTGTTTTGATAAAAATAGTAAAGGTTTATCTAAATAAAATAATAAGGATTTAATATCCAATTTTATTTAAGTAAAGGCTTTTTCCATTTTAAATAAACACTAAAACTTATTTAGTTATATTAAATAAGTTTTCTAAGTATTTTATTTTTCTCAAATAAAACCTACTGATTTGTTTTGAAAGTATTTGGTTTTCAACTGAAGATTTTATTAAATAAATCAAACCCTATTTGATTAAATAACAAAAGGTCCATTTTATTTAAATAAAGAATGGATCCTAAAATGAATAAAAATATTAATAATGGAATTTTGGATTATGCTACTGAACATAACCAAGTTCAAAAGTTGTGAAGTATGGTGTTGGTTGAATTGTTTTGAATTGTTTGAATAGTTGATTGAAATTCAAAACAGAAAAATAGAAATAGAAAAGGAAAAAGTTTCAGACAGAAAAAAATATGGAAACGGACCCAGCCCAGCCGGCCATCCCAACTAAGCCCAACCTAGCCCACTCCCTCTCCCCCGCGAGAAAACGCTTCGCACTCAGAAACTCACCCACACAGACGCTGACCGTTGGACCCCACCTGAAACATCTCTCTCTCGCTGACCATCTGACCCCACGGAACTGTTATTCGTTTCCACCCGCGAAGACCACGCCCTGGCCGTTTACTGCCGTTGAATTCTCGCGTTCAATTCTCCAAAATGCCGCGCCTAATCCTTGCCGTGACCCTATAGTATTAATCGCCTCGCCCTCCTCTTCTTTTCCCCTCAGATCCCACTCAACCGGAGCCACTAGGCTGCCCAAATTGCAACCTCGACTGCCCCTGTCTCCGACGAACAACCGTGGCGATTCCGGCCAAACCCCGTCGCGCCTCGCCCCCTCGACCACACGAGCACACTCCTTGGAATCTGGCGCATCTCCCAGTGTCGCCCATTCATCCGCGCGTGCTGTAAATCGTCGACAACGACATCACTGAGCTAGCGCCGCCCGTCTGCTACCTCTCTGGCGAACTACCAACGCCAACCCCGAGCGCCCCTCGTGTCCTGGTGAGTACTCCTGCATCTCTCGAGACTGTGCGCACCTTCCTGACATGCTGACTTGCCTTCTCACGCCCTAGGAGCTCGCCCCCACAACGTCAACACGTGCCTGAGCCGGTGAGCAACTTCGGCGAGGAATTGTCGTCGCCCCCGTGCGCCCTTCACCAACCAAGGGAAGGTTGAGCATCCCCGTGCCACGGCGATCACAGTGAGCCACCTCTCCTCCTTCCTCGCTTCCTGTAACATCGACTCCGCCGCCGTCTGGCCGCTCCGCCACCAGACGCTGCCGCCAGCGCCGCTGCTATGTGGTCAAGGCAATAGGAACCGTTAGATCTGCATCTGATGGCTTGGATAGATTGACTAACCGAAGGGGTAAGGATGAACCTGAGCTGCGTGATTAAATTTAGATCCAACGCACCACGTAGCTCGATCCCGACGAACCGGTACCGGCGAATTAAAACATGACACGTGGCTCAGACCTCGTTTTAAAAACAGAAACTTTCCTATTAGAAGTGCAATCTTGTAAAATCTATAACTTTCAAACCACACATCCGAATTTTGCAAATTTTATATAAATGGATTCAGTGGAACAAGCCCTAGCCAACCATGCCCTTGGTTTAGCAAAAAGCTTCTGGAAAAATGTTTGTTTTTGCAGAAACATTTGTATGCTTGTTAAGATTATAAAAATTGTTTAAAAATGAATTTGGGGATGAAATCTTGGGAAAATGGTGTGATTTGAACCTACTAACATTGGGAAACACTTTGTGGATTAAAAAATGAATTTGGTGAAAAAAAATAATGATTCTTTGATTTAAAACCATTTCTAGTCAAATAGAAATGTGGTTTATTTATTAAAAATGGTTTTGGAAGAAAACCTTTGGAAAATGTTTTGTTTTAAACTCTCTGACCCCAAATACCAAGTTTTATGGTTTGAAAACATATTTGGTGAACCCTATAGATTAATGCCCTAGTAAAAAATATTTCTACACCACATAAAATGATACTTTATTTTGAAAATGGTTTTGAAGAGAAACCTCTTTGCAAATGACTTTGCCACTTTACAAAATGACCAAATAGGTGTTTTCAGATGTTTATGACCCATTAGGAACCTCTTCTTCAAACAAAACAAAGCTTGGCATGCTTGCATGCATTACTTTGACTTTGTCATTTTATGTGTTGTTTTGCTTGTTTGGTAGATTGAGTTTGTGCCTTGCTTGATTGATTTGTAGTGACTTGAAGAGTGTGATTGTTGCAAGTACAAGGAGTGAACTTATACCCTCTACCAAAAAGGCAAGTGATGCTTCATATCTTTTTGTCCTATTACTTTCACTATGCATTAGTGATTTTCTCTAAGTAAAACTTGCATGTAATTTTGCTAAGTATAAACCTTGCTATAGGAAAACTTAGTAGGTGGAACCTTAGTAGAAAATTCCTAAGTTAAGATTCCTACTACTATCAAGCTTAGCCTAGCTAATAGAAAACATGGGTGGACTATATATTCACACTATGGGAAAGTTTCTAAGTCTGAGGACTTGTGTTTTTGTTTAATAAAACAACTAAGTTAACGAACTACCTGGGTGGAATGGAAGGAATGGTTTGTGTTGAGTGGTTCACAAGGCCCATGTCTATGGTATACCTTGTGTATCTCACTTGTGGATGGCCACCCAGGAACAAAGATATTTGAGATGTCAAATGTTGAGAAGCTTCAAGTGCAGCCACTTGGAATTATGGGCTCTGCCTAGATCGTATAGGTTGCAAGAACTTAGCCATATGGACAGTGGGTGGTAGTGTTTGATAGGTTGGAGCGCGTCCATTTTGGTCTAAGGGAAGGCTTCTGAAAGATCTTGTCTTGGGAAACCAAGTCTTGTGGGGAAAGTGCACAACCTCTGCAGAGTGTAAAATCTAAGTACTTAGCCATGTCCCTGGTAAAGGACAATTTGAGCATCAAGACATGGAAGCAATCAAGAATCTCATCATTCAAATTTCTAAGTTAAAATCTTGTGGTTTGAACAAGGGTTGTTTGAAGTCTTCAATCTTTGATTGAGAGATGCCTTGGAAAAGATTTTGTCAAAACAAAAAAAACTTAGTGTTTTCAAAATGATAAGAGAAATTTATTTTGAGCAATGCAAGCCTCAACTCCACTTAGCCAAATGCATATAGATGTTAGACTCCACTATATTACCATAGTATCACTTGCCAATACAATTCAAATGTATTGACCCTTGTGGCTGTAACTTTTAATGTTGCAGGTTTGATTGATGTTAGTAAAGTTTGATGATTAGGATTACAAAGTCTACAACCAACATGTCTGCCTGTGGCACTTTGAATATGAAGGACCCCATGCTTATAGATTTTCTGCTGCAATATATTGTAATAGCCAAACGAGCTATGTAAGATGTAATAATTTATTTTATTCCTGGTTATAAAGTTGTATTATGACCTTTGTTTCTTGATATTACATCTTAACTGTGGATGCTAGCTATTGATCCAGGGACTAGCATTGCAATCACAGGAGGAATCTACCTCATTGAAGGTTGAGACCTCTACAGTAAACCATAGCCATGGGCCTTGTGTAACCACTCAACCAAAATCCACCAATCAAGTCCCTTTCCACCCAGGTGATTCATTGACTTAGTTGTTTTATTAAGAAAAACATAAGTCCAAAGACTTAGAAATATTTTCATTATAGCATGTATATATCACTAACCCATGTTTGCTACTAGCTAGGCTAAGCATGGCATAGATAGTAACTTAACTTATAAATTTCCTAGCAATTCTACAACTACTTAGGATTTCCCAACATGGCATTTGGCAAAAATAGTAACATGCAAGACTTAGCAAAATATTTCTAATGCTTGTATAAAAATATGGGGATGGAAATATTCATGAAGTACCACTTGCCTTGGTAGTTGGGAGAGTAGCACTCTTCACAATCACAATCACTAGCACCAAAGTCTACACAAAGAATGGTAGCAACAAATTACACACAACATATACAAACAAAAAAAAATACATATGCATGCATGCAAAAATGCTAAGTGATGATTTTTAAAACTCAACCAAGCAAGTGCATAGTACTGAATCATAAACAAGTCAAAAATTTGCTAAACCAAGTTTATTTGACACTAAAACAATTTCCTAAACAATTCATATACTCAAAATAGTCCTAAACAAGTTTCTGCAAATAAAGTCATTTTAACAGAAGCTAAACATTAAACACATTGCATAAACAGAAAGCGCTTGTTCTCCTGATTCCAACGGTATAAAATTTGTCAAATTCTAACGTGTGGATCAAAAGTTATAGCTAAAACAAATTTGGATATAAATCTCATTTCAAATTCTGTTTTTAAATCAAACCCTAGCCACGCGTCTGTTTCCTATTGGCCCGTACCGGTTCGGGCGGATCGATCGACGCAGAACGTTGGATCTAAGTGAACGTGCATGGCTCAGATCTAACGTACCGCTTAGCTTAAGTGTTTCTATTACGCGCGTTGGATCTAGATCCAACGGCTCTTGATCAAACGACCAAGTTCTGGTGGCGCGCGACGACGGCGAGCGGCGGAGCGCTCTGCCAGTGGCGGTGCCGGCGTTCTAGGTCGCCCGGGGAGGGGAGAGTGTGCTCACCAGAATCGCAGTGACGAGGCGAAGCTCAACGTGGCGGTGGCTTGGCAAGGGGCGCACGGCAGGGGCTGCTGGAGCTCGTCGGAGTTGTGCACAGCGTCGGGTTGTTGTTGTCAAAGTCGTTGCTGAGGTTTCGCGTCGCCCTAGCACGAACCAGATGGTTTAGAAGATGCGCAAGACGGTGGCGAGCAACCTCGTATGCAAGAGGGGGCAAGGGGCGCTCGGAGCTTACCGCAATTGGTCACCGGAGTTGATGGGGTCGTCTGTCTCGTGTGGTCGCCGACGTTGCCGAGGCTCTGGATGTTCCTAGCATGCACCAGAGGGGTCAGGAGATGCGCATGGTTGCGGAGATCGTACTGGCAAGTTTAGGCAGCAAGGGGCGACGGGGTCTTACCGGAATATCTCGCCGGAGATCGTCGAAGCTGCGGCAGTGCAACGCGAAATAGGGGCAGCCTGGTGGCGAGAAGAGAGTGTTGCGTGGGGGAAATGACCGCGGCGGGGTGTGGTTTAAATAGGCTGAAGCGCGACAGGAAATGCTCGCGGCATCAAGGCTAATTACACCGCGCCATTACCGGCATCAACAGCAGCGGCGACGTGGTCTGCGGGCGCGATTTGGGGAAGAAGGAGTGACGTGGAGAGGGCCCGCTTGTCAGCAAATGGAACAGAGGGGGAGTGGGGTCCGAGTGTCAGCGGCTCGCTGGGTGCGTCTGCGCGTGAGAGAGGGAGAGAGGGGAGCCAGGTGGGCTAAATGGGCTGCGTCTGTTGCTGGGCTCAATTCCTGGCGCCGGCCCTTTTCCATTTCCTTTCTCTTTTCTTTTTCTAAATTGAATTTCTGAAATGAGTTTCAAATGAATTCAAACTCTATTTGAATCCAAATCTTTTTGGGATTTTTGCAGTGTGCAACAATCACATTTCAGGACATAAAATCAAGTGGTCTCTCTGTTCAAGCTTGGTTCTTTTGAAATAACAAAATAAACAGTGCCATAGCACTAGATTTGCAAATGTTTTGAAAATGGTTTTGAAACCATTTTTATTGTGTAAAATTTTGTTCTCACTCCACACTCAAACCAATCAACAAGGGAAACAAACAAACTTGGTTTAAGACATTCAAGCTCTCAAATGGGGATGGCCATTTGATTTAAGTTTGCTCACATAAAATGATAGCACTATGTGCTTCTATTTTCTTGAATTTGGTTTGAAATTGATCTCAAAACTATATGCATGCATGAATGATATGCAAACTTTGAAATCATGATTTTAGGTATGTTACAACTAATGACTAATAATTGCAAAGATATGCAAAACCTTGCTTTGAATTATGTTTTGTAGGAAATCATGGGTTTTAATGCGAAATCAGGAGTCATAATGAAGGAATTAGAGGAAATACACATGTCCAAGTAATTGGGGAGAAAATTCCAAGCGCCAGTGCGCGTAACGACCATCGGTATGGGCGGGGCCCGCCCGTATCGCCTGCCCGTACGGGGTGCCGACGGCTTCATCTTGCCAAACTCTAGAACATTTGTGAAGACGCCTATATATTTTGAGGCTCCAACCGCTGTCTAGAGAGCCACCATTCTCAGATTTCATCACAACACCACCAAAGGAGATCCACAGCATTGTTCATCCATCCCTCCACTAGCTATAGCTATTGCTTTGTACTTTAGATCTCCTTGTGATTTGGCGACCATTGTAAGAATATTTGATTTCAATCTAAGTATTTTGCACAATGTCTTCTATCCTTAACTATTTGTTATGAGTGAGTAGTCCTTACGGGCTATGGGTTGGGGATAAACCTCATAGAAATTATGTGCATATAATCATGGGAGTATTGCATCTTTTTGCAATTGAGATTCGTATCTTTTGTTTCTTTGTCTCTTGTCTCGATCTGTGAACTTGTAGGTACCCAAGATCTCATAGATTGATAAAGGATTGAGGTGAGATACTTGGCTAGCAGCGATCTCATAGGAACCCCAATGACATAAAGGGTAGTACGGTCTTCGCTTAGCGACCCATTCAGGATCGCAACAACATCACCACTTAATGCTTTAATGTGTGTTCTTCACTTAATAATTGTTTGTAGCCCATGGCTTCGGTGTGCACTCGGTTGGATTAAAAGGCTATTGCTATGCCCGTTGCATCGCGGGGGCTTTAGTATACAAGGATGTGTTGCCCACAAGAGATTATCTCCGTTCAAATATTACACATGACTATGCTTATTATTATCTTTTATCCCATATGATGTGCAGCTGCAGGTGGATCTTCAATCCTGGCCTATCTCCATCCATTGATTCAACCCATTATAAAAAGTAAACTAGATTGGTCCGATAAACTAAGATAAAATGAAACAATAAAGTCTTGTAGACGTGTCCTTATTTATTTCCTTTTAGCATTGATTTCCAAGGTTCGATTAAACCTAGGTATTCTAGGTAAAAAGCTATTATACTAGATCCATGAAACCGGATCGAAGGTATCATGCCGCCAGGCCAGAGGCAACCACATCTACTGGGTCAAGGCCTACCCAGGGCTGTCCCGCTAGCTGCCGCTCGGGCGGGCGAGCACTCGCACGTGGGCTGCGGGCTGGCCCATCTGGGGTCTGGTGTTGGGCTCTACCGCCGCAGATGCCACCTCACGGGCTACTGGTTGCAGCCGGCCCACCCGGGCCCTTTTCCTCCACCGCCTTTGCCCTGCTGGGCCACGCATGGGTGGTCAGCCGGCCCACCCGGTCGGTGGTGGGGTTGCCCCCTTTTTCTTTGTTTATTTAGTCCCACATGGTAACCCTAAGGTGGAGGGACACCCTCCCTACGTCTATACAAAGGGGTGCCCATAGGAGGATTAAAACACACCAATTTCCACCAAGAAATAAATAAAAGTCATGTGTTGCCTATATCCTCTCTCTCTCTCTTGTGCGCGCGCGTGCGACCATGGCCCCCTTGTTAGGGCTATACAAGCAAGGATTTCTTCACCATGGAGCACTGTCGCACCGCGAGATTCGGAGCCGGAAGATCTACTTCCGCAATCTCAGCTGGATCGGAGACGAGCGGGGGTCATCGTCAAGCATCGTACGTGTGTGAATCCCGCTAGCGGCACCTTGTTTTTGGTGCTAGGAGTTGTCGGAGCCATAGGACTTCATGACCTTGAGGTCAGCGTCAAGGCATATTCTTCATCCACGTTCCTCGCGGTACGTTAACCGCGCTCGGTCTTCAAAGGTCTGAATACCATATCTCCTCTCATTACTGCATTACTAGTAGATAGATCCCGGCATTAGGGTTTTTTGCCCTCAAACCCCAACACCATCTTCATTCACGTGATCATGCGCCATGGGATGGTGGACGAACTACATTCGCTCAAGGGTGATCTTGATCCATATGCAACGGTCGATCAGCTGCGGGCCGAGTTTGTTGGCACGATGCGCATGTGGACGCACGAGCTACTTAGAGACTTCCTTTCCATAAAGATGGAGGAACACACTTGCTTGGAGAGTCACTTGAAGTGCATGCATGATGCGTATATGAGACGGATTCATTTCATGGACAACTGGATGACTGACTCATTTGGAATAGGCATGTTACTTTGGCCGCTGCCTCCCAGCTACGAAGGACATGCCAGGACTTGCATTCTGAAAGGTGATGAGGAAACACAGGATTTTCATGAGTTCATATCACGTTTTAGGAACGTGAAGTTTGAACCCATTGCTAGAGAGGTCATATGATATACAAATTTATAAATGTTATAATCTTGCAAACACTTATTGCAACATTGAAGTATTTGATATTTGTCCTGTTTTATGAAAATAGGTCCCACTGCATGAGAGCTACTTTCGAGAGAGGAGGTGATGTTGTGTGTTGACGGCGAGCATGATGACGATGGTCGATGACACTCTCCCTTGACATTTATCATTTAGTTTACTATTTTTGGATAATTATTGTAATCGGTGGAATATGAACTTTATTAGTGTGTCTTACACTTCGTGAGACAGTTATTCATATAGTTTGTAACAAATCAGTTGCTCTCCTTTTATGAATGATTTCTATTCATGTTCATATGTTTTTACGATAATGTGTGAATTATTCGAGTTGTAAAACTAATTGATAATGCATGAACATTTATGAAACATTAAAATGCCTTGAAATACCCAACTAAATGATATATTCATTATGAATGAAACCAATGTTTAAAATTCATAAGTTGTCATGCTAGTATGTGAATATTATAGATATTTGATCTCCTATCACATCCACATCAGGCCAAAGTTCGCCGTGATAACTAAAACACAGCGTATTGCAAAATACAAAGTGTTTAATGAAATGTTGAAAGAAAATACATATTCGGTGTGTCGTATTTCAACAAAGTGGTGATTATCATTTAGTGATTGTTGATTTAAGTAAAAGAGTTTACCAAATGAACCATGATCATGAAACCATTTGATATGATCGAAGGGTTTCAACATTAAGGGGTATTAAAAATAAAAGAGAATCATATTACTATGATTTCATCAATAGTAATGAAATTTAACATTATTGGCATAAGGATTTGTGAAATATGTTTCACAAGATAATATTTGATATTAAGTGGGTTGTAGGTAGCACCAAATAAACCAAGGTAGTTTAATGTAAAGACCATTAGAAATAGCAAACACTCATTTAGAATAAAGTAAACCATCTAGAATTCATGAAAGGTTTTGGAGTTATTTGATAAAACCAAAACAATAGCGAACAAGTCCTTGTAGAGGATTCATTGGAAACTTTAAAATACAAATTCCATGATTTGAACCAAAAGAAAGCAAAACTAGTATTGCTACAAGTTTGGTGCATTCTCGAGAAAGTGTGTTTCTCGGTAATGTTGTTAATGGAAGAAAGTGGGAGCATGATGAAGGTCTATGACCCTGCATCAGAGTGTCGAGAAGCGCAACAGAATAAGTTCCGAAAGGTGAATCTTCACATTAAAGAAAGAAATCATTGATTATGATCATTGTGTTTCAAGTATGCTTGTACAAAAGGAAAGTAGGATTCGTAAATACGCCCTACACCTTGTGTGGACATATTTGTGAATTAGTTGCCATGTTATTAGAACAAGGCATACCTACGAACAACAAAGTAATTGATGGTAAACTAAAATTACAAGAAAACCTAGAAGTATTTTTCACTTGAGATTAGAAAGTAAATGTTACTGAGTCTTGCCAAGTAAATTAGTTGCTTGATATTTCCGAAGGACCGCAAAGTCATATGGTAAAAGGTGGGAGTCTCAAAACACAAAGCACAATTATCCAAAAGAAGTCTTGGACAAATTCAAACGAATTTGATTCAGAAGTGCTAAAGTCTGGTCGATTAATACTAGTAAAGTACTAGAGTCTTGTAAAAAATCTCAATTTGATAGTTGATCAAGATATTTTGAAGTTGTTTGAAATATTGAGAAGATATGAAATTTTCATAAAATTGAGTGGCAGCTAGAGAGTCTTCCTTAAATTAATATGTGGATGACATATTTTTAAGTGGGGGAAATGTGAAGTTCGGACTCATATATGTAGGTGACATATTTGGGTGGGAGCTTCACATAATTCGTATGTGTATATGACACATTAAGAATAAGGACCGAAGAGCCAATAAATATTGATTTGTAAGGGTTAAAGTTAAAAGTATATTGGACATTGAAATCTTAGGATAAATGTCATATAGAAATATGATGGAATGTGTTCCTAAAGGAGATTCTGAAGAGTTTAGAATAGGAATTGATTAAGGAACAAGTCCTAAATCATTCAAATTAGGAAAAACCGTTAATTATAAACATTGATTGTTGAAATAATATGATGTACAACATTCACTATGTTATGGTACTGTCACATCCCAAGATTTTCCAAATCTTGTAATGTGAAAAATAAATAAACAAAATAATTAATTATTGAATTTTAGGGTGAAAAGAAACTTTTGTTTCTAAATGGAAACTTAAAAATCCCATCTTGAACAAACTTTAAAGTTTGAATCCAACAAAATCCAAATCAAGAGAAATGCATTCCTCAATGAATGTATCTTGAAATTTAAACACTTGGAGAATAAATCCAAACCCTAAGCCCTAAGGGAATAGAAATCATTTCCAAGTTATCTCCAAGTCTATGGATTTGATCCATAGAAAAATTTGTCAACAAACATTTACAAAAGATCAAGAAAGACAAATAGAAATATTATAAGACCATAGAAATTGGTTTCACTTAATTTGGAACCATGGATAAAATCTTATGAATTTAATAAGATAAGGAAAAGTAAATTCCAAAACTAATAAAGCACTTATCTAAAATCCAAACCAAATGGTGAGCAATTAATCCTAAAAAGATTTAAAGTGATAAACAAATATTAAACAAGATTTTACAAATTGGAATCACCAAGTTTGGATCCCTAAATAAAAAGATATGGATTTTATAAGATGACGAAAGAAATATTAAATAAAGAATATTTAAAGACCAAATTAAATCTTGGCCTAATCCATAAGCAAATGGAATGAATATAATCCCAATCCAAATAAAATAAAGGGATAAAGAATACTCCAAATAAAATAAAATGACTTTGACCAAATCCTATTTTATTGGAATAAAGATAAAAATCCCTATTAGAAATAATTGATTAAATCTTGGGAAAATAGTATTTTGGAATTTACCCAAGTGAAATAAAAGTGGTTTAATTCAACTTAAATAAGATTAAAGAAACCTTCCAAATAAACTTCAGGGAATTAAAACTATATTTAATTCCATTGGAATTAAAACAAATACCCAATTCAAATGATTTATGAATCATATTAAATTTTTTCCAATAAATTCTAGGTGAATATTTTGACACCCTAATAAGTAAATAAAACTTACTGAAAGGTTTTGGAAGGACTTAGAATTCAAATGGAAATTAAAAACATTATTAAATCTTGAATGAATTAATACAAGGACCTATTTTAAATAATTAAAAAGGCACTAAAGGAATAAAAGTTTTATTCTAAATTTGACATCAGAATGTGGAAATAAACAGTGTTTGATTATTCACAAAATATGGCAAAGGTTTGAATTCAAATGAGTGTTTGATTTGTTTAATCAAAATCAAAACAGAATAATAAGAATAGAAAAAGAAAAGCAAAACACTACAAAAAAATATGATCTAGCCAGCCCAGCCCACTAAGCCCAGTCTAGCCCATCTCCCTTCTCCGCGAGAAAAACGTTTCGTACTCGCGAATAGACCCGCATCGTCACTGACCGCCTGAACCCACTCCCCCTCTCTCCCTCACGCTGACAACAGACCCCACAGCCAGGTCATCATCTTCTTCACCCCGCGTTGAACACACCTGGCAGTTTCTGCCGTTGATTTCCTCGGATGAATTCGTGTAAATGGCGCAGTTAATCCTCCCCCTGACCACGCCTTCTTAATCGCCAGCATCCCCTCTCCATTTCCCCCCAGACGCCACACCACCTGAGCCACTAGGCTGCTCAAATTTTTGCCTCAACTGCCCCTGCCTCCGACGCCCTCCGGCGAAGATTCCGGCCAGCCACCGTCGCCCCTCGCCCCCTCAACCACACGAGTGTGTTCCACAGACTCTTGCGCACCTCCCAGTACCCTCCACCTGCCCGCGCATGCCCCGCAGCCTCGGCTCTGTCCATGTCTGAGCGCCACCGATGATGAACTCGACTCCGGCGAGCTATAGCCGACGACCTCGTGCACCCCTTGCTCACTGGTGAGTGTTCCCGTGATCCTTGAACCCGTGTGCAACTTCCTGACTCGTTGTTTTGCTCGTTCGCGTTCCAGAGACTCGCCTTCGACCACGGCTGTGCGTGCCCGAGCCAGCAAGCTACTCGGGCGAGGAATTCCGGTCGCTTCTGTGCGCCCCTTGACAGAAGGAAACCACCTCAAGCACCACCACGACCACACGATTCTGGTGAGCATCTCCTTTCACTCTCGCTTCTGCGCCGCGCCATTGCCGCCGTCGACCGCGTCGCCACACGCCGCTGCTTATTGGTCAAACGCGTAGCGACCGTTGGATCTCGATCCTGTGACATGGATAGATTCACTTAAAGCGAAGAGGTATGCGATCTGTGCCGTGCGATCAAGTGAAATCCTACGGTCTGTGTTAGCCGATCCACACGAAGAGGTATAGACGAATCAGAATGTGACACGTAGCCTGGAATCTGTTTTAAAAACAGAAACTTGTCTATTAGATGTTCCAATTTGAAAAATTCATAACTTTCAAACCACACGTCCAAATTTTGCAAATTTTATATCAATGGAATCAGCAAGACAAGTACATTCTGACCATTCACTTTGTTTAGTAAAATGCTTCTGTTAAATTGATTGTTTTTGCAGAAACTTGTGTATGCATGTTTAGAATATAAAATTTGTTCTAAAATGATTTTTGAGATGAAACCTTTGGCAAATGGTTTGTTTTCAACCTACTAACCGTAGAAATCAATTGCTGGTTTCAAAAATGTATTTGGTGAAGCAAGGGTACAAATATTTGAATAAAAGCATTTCTAGCCAATTAAAAACGTTGATTTGGTTTAAAATAATTTTGGGAGAAAACCTTTTGGGAAATGTTTTGATATAAACTCTCTAACCCCAAACACCAAGTTTTATGATTTAAAAATGTATTTGGTGAACCATATAAAAATTGTTACTTTTGCTAAAGGCATTTTCAACCACATAAAATAGTGATTTTGTTCAAAAATGGTTTATAGATAAAATCTTTATAAAATAACCAATAAGTGTTTTAAAATGTTTATAACCTATTATAAACCCCTTTTGTAAATAAAACAAAGTTTGGCATGCTTGGATGCATTGTTTTGTTTCTATTATTTTATGTGATGTTGCTTGAATGGTAGATTGAAATATTGCTTGCTTGAGTGAATTGTAGTGATTTGAAGTGTGTGAACATTGCAAGATCAAGGAGTGAACCTATATTCTCTACCAAAAAGGCAAGTGATGCTTCATACTTTTGTCCCATTATTTTCACTATGCATTAGTGATATTTCCAAGTAGGACTTGCATGGAATTTTTGCTAAGTATAAACCATGCTATGGGAAATCGTAGTAGATGAAACCTTAGTAGAATTTCCTAAGTTAAGATTCCTACTACTATAATGCTTAGCTTAGCTTAGCTAGTATAAAACAAGGGTGGAATATATATATTCATGCTATGGAATATTTCTAAGTCTGTGGACTTGTGTTTTGTTTAATAAAACAACTAAGTGAATGAATCACCTGGGTGGAATGGAAGGAATGGTTTGTGTTGAGTGGTTCACAAGGCCCATTTCTATGGTTTACCTTGTGCATCTCACTTGTGGATGGCCACCCAGGAACAAAGAGATTTGAGATGTCAAATGTTGAGAAGCTTCAAGTGTAGCCACTTGGCATTATGGGCTCTGCCTGGATCATATAGGTTGCAATAACTTAGCCAAATGGACAGTTGGTGGTAGGGGATTGATAGGTTGGAGCGCGTCCATTCTGGTCTAAGGGAAGGCTTCTGAAAGATCTTGTCTTGGTGAAACCAAGTCTTGTGGGGAAAGTGCACCACCTCTGCAGAGTATAAAATCTAAGTACTTAGCCATGTCCCAGGCAAAGGACAATTTGAGCATCAAGACATGGAAGCTATCAAGAATCTCCTCATCCCAATTTCTAAGTTAAAATCTTGTGGTTGAACAAGGGTTAAAGGATCACCAATTTCTATTGGGAGATGCCTTGGGAATGTTTTTGTCAAGCAAAAAACTTAGTGTTTTCAAATGATAAGGAAAATCTATTTTGAGCAATGCAAGCCTAAGCTCCACTTAGCCAAATGCATATAGATGATAAACTCCACTATACTACCATAGTATCACTTGCCAATACAATTCAAATGTATTGACCCTTGTGGCTGTAACTTGTTATGTTGCAGGTTTGTTTGATATTAGTGAAGTTTATTGATTAGGATTACAAGTCTACAACCAACATGTCTGCCTGTGGCACTTTGAAGATGAAGGACCCCATGCTGTTGTTATATTCTGCTACATTGTAATGAGATAGCCAAATGAGCTATGTAAGATGTAATAAATTATTTTATTCCTGGTTATAAAGTTGTAATATGACCCTTGTTTCTTGATATTACATCGTAACTGTGGATGCTAGCTATTGATCCAGGGACTTGCATTGCAATCACAGGGATCCTTTTTCCTTATAAAGGAGGGATCTTACGGGTATAGGATTATGTCTTAGAAACCATGATGAATACTCAACATGATATGATCCAAGTTCTTAGTAAGAAGAACAAGTTTAGAAATGATTAAGTATAAATCATTGAAGAATGAGTTAAGCTTGTCCATAGTGTCTAGTGAGAACTATATACGTGCTTACACATCTATGAAGGATGAAATGCTTGAAGTATAAGGTGTTATACAACAAGGATACATATTAACCTTAAAGGATTGGAAATCTATGCATTAAAATATTACCTTAAAACAGATGAAGTATGGTGATAAAATTTCAAAGTGGCATATAGTGCATTTTGACTTTAAAATCTACATTTATAATATAGGTATATAGATACTAATTGGTGATATGTATAATGTTAAGGCTTGAGAAACTAAATCTTCTCACAGAGTGTATTTCAGTGCACAGTGCCCATGAGAAAGTTAGTTTGTGACTGATCTAACGTCACTACTGGAATCTAAAACCAGAGACCGCACTCTATTGCCAAAACTATTATACATATAGAAGATGTTATCATAGAGATAATAAAAAGTATTAGTGTCATATAAGATGACATTAATAAGTTGCAAAGGACACAAGGTGATGAAAAAGTTCATACCCTGGACTTAAACCTCTATCATGAGCAAAGCATGATCAGAAGTGCCAAGTTGTATGGTATTGATGATTGAATAACAAATGTAGCTAGTTTATTTGTACTCTAGTGCCAGTGGGAGACTGAAGGAAATATGCCCTAGAGACAAATAATAATATAGATTATTATCATATTTCATAAATTTAATGATTAAGTTTTACATCATGCTATAACTGTATTGATTGGAAACGTCAATGCACGTGTGATATACAAACACCCAGGTGTTCGTAGTGAAATATCTAGTCACTAGTTCATTGGTCAATGGATGATCAAGGTTTCCTGGTCATGTTGGTGCCTCGGCCTAATTGGCAATGGAGTCATCTCATTGGAGAATGTGATGGTGAACATACCCTATCTAAGCATCATAACATGATCATGTCACGAAGTTCATGTTACGATGATTAGGAAACATAGTGACTTGTTCCTTAGACCCTGAGACCATATTTAATCACTATCACCCGAGAATACTTTTATAGAGTCTAATGTCACTTGGTGAAACGGTGATCATAACGATGTGTTTGGGTATTCAAAGGGGAAAGTAGAGGCATATGCGTCAAGAACGGTATTTGTTCATCCGCGTGATGGAAGATACTCTGGGCCACTCGAATGAGTTATATCCATAAGCTGCGTAGCATGTGACTAGGTCACAGGGATATCACTTATCGGATCGAGTAAAGTAGCTATTGTCGGTAACAAGGTTGAACCCGACATGGAGATTATGTTGATCACGCCTTGAAAAATACAAGTATCATAGAGACAAAAGGAATAAGACACGACATTGATGGTTCAAGGACAAGTTTCATGGAATGCATAGGTGGTCATCATGGGCATCTAGGTACCGCTGATGATCATTGATCCGAGAGGGGTATTAGCCATGTTTGGAGTGTTCCCAAACCATTGGGTAGCATGCTTAAGGGTTTGATGAAGCTCGGAGATTGTTTCGGGATCATTGGAATCACCAAAGAAAAGTGAGGGAGAAACCAGAAGGGTTGCGGGAAGGTCTGAAGGATGTCCGAAGTGGGATGGAAGGTGTTCCATAGCCACATGAACTAAATAATATATAATTAAATGTTAAATAGTGATTTAATCATTTATTTATATCTATTTAATAAAAAAGGATTAAAATCCCTATTGGGCCTGTTTTCATAGGGGAAAAGGCCCATGTGGGAAAATGCAAAAGGGAGAAAGGGAGGAGTGGCCTCCTTGGGGCCCATGGGACCCCGCGGGCCCATGAGGGGCCCTTGGCCAGTGGCCACACCCTCCCCTCTGTCCCTTCCCTTTGTTTAGTCCCACCTTGCTAGGCCAAGGGGTTTGGGGTCCCCTTTCCCCTATATAAGAAGAGGCATAAGAGGTAATTAAATCACGAGAAAAAAATAAAGGCTTCCTAGCTTTAGGAATTACCTCCAATTTCCTCTCTCTTCTCTCTCATGTGACTGTGTACCCATTGTTAGGGCTGCATGAATGAGGGACTTCTTCACTGTAGAGCACCGTCGTGCTGCGGGATGGGATCCGGGAAATCTACTACCGCAATCTTGGCTGGATCGGAAAGAAGCGAGAGTCGTCGTCAAACACCATACGTGTGTGACTCCCTCGGGTGGTGTAATACTTTCATCACTAGGAGTTGTCAGAGACGTTGGACTTTGAGCGATCTTGAGGTCGGCATCAGTATGACTACATCCCCATGTTCCCCATGGTATGTTAACCGTGTTCGGTATTCAAAGGTATGAATACAGTATCCCTGCCCGTTACTGCATTACTAATGGATAAATCCTGACATTAGAGTTTCAAGCGTAGGAATTTTTTTGTTTTCTGCCCTCAAACTCCAACAAAAACTTGAACTCGTATTATAAACTTAGTATCATGTCTTTGCAAATATCCTTGTAGATCATGTCATACGGTCCTCCCGCGTACTTCGACCATGGGTCTTTCTTGCATGATGAGATGCTTAGTTTATATGGGTCAAACTTCATATACCGGTACCAATGCTTAAGGGCCATCCTCAACATGAATGACATACTCTACACAATACAAGAACCACTAGGAGATGCTCTCGAAGATAATGCAAATGAGGAAGATTATGATGAGTTTCACAATCATCGTGACATGTTCATTTGTGTCCAATGCACCATGCGCTTTAGGATGGTACCTGAATTGCGGGAGCGGTTTGTGCACACTCAAGCACATGAGATAATCGATGAATTGAAGGCAATGTTCGCTGATCAAGTATGGCTTTTGAAGTTTGAGCTACTGGACAAGTTTCTCTCACAGAAGATGGAAGAGAACACATGTTTGAAATCTCACTTGGAGATCATGCATGGGTTTCATGCACGCCTTGTGTATGATGTGGACTGCTAGATGGATGACAAATTTGCGATAGATGGGGTGTTGCGTTCTCTTCCTCTCAGCTACAAAGATGTCGACAAAGGCTACATAATGAGAGAGGAACCGTTCACCTTTCATGAGTTCATGGCACGATGGAGAACCATCAAGGTAGCTACCATTTTCGGGGAGATCATCGACTGAGTAGGTACATACGATATATAGTTTATAAATGTGTTTCTCACATAACACTTGTTGCAGTTTTACTAAGTATTTGATACGTTTTCTATTTTGTGAAAACAAGACCTTCTGCTTTAGCGTTGCGTGGAGGAGACATGACATGTTGATAGAAAGCAAGATGCTGATGGCCGCTGAGACTTCTTCTACATTTATCATCTGGAATAGTTTATAATTTGAATAAATTTGGTAATCGATTTGATTATGTTAACTTATTACTATGTCTTGCATCTCGTGATACGCTTATTCATATAAGTCAGTGATAAATAAGTTTTTGTATTATTGTGAATAATTCCTATTAGGGTCACATTTTTGGTTATGAATGGTTATTCTTACTGTAATCTCGATGATAATGTTTTAAGAATTTATAAAACATGAAAAGCTAAAAGATATCCAAACTTAATAATGACATCATTAATGAATGACATTATTGTTTAAGTCATGATTTTTTTTGTGTAAATACATTCATGTTGATGAACTTTGAAGTCTTTAGATATTCGATCTTTTGACACATGCAAAACCATGCCTATTTAGGCAAAGATGACTAAAACACTGTGTTCTGGTAAAATAGAATGTGTGCTAAATTGTTGAATGTTGTACATAGTGATATATTATAATTAATCAATGTAGTGGATATCATTATTTCGTAAACTACATTGGAGATTGTGTGTTCCTTCGATATTGAAGAAAGGGTTGTAATTGGTACAACACACAAGTTTTCATCAATCACATGGATACTGGTGTCTCATAGCTGGAGATTCTCGATTTGATATATGATTAAAGACTTTTGGAATTACAATATTATCGAGAAGATCTGGAACCGAGTGAGATTTAAATAGTTTTTCCTACCATTATATGTAGATGACATATTCTGAATGGGAGTTATGTGAATTCCCTAATTAATATGTAGATGACATATTTGAGTGGGAGTTGAGTGAGTATCCTAATGTCTTGTATCTGAATGACATATTCAAGTGGGAGTTTAAAATAACATTCTTATATATGTAGATGACATAATGTGAATGGTGTGATTGGTATTAATAATATTTAAGCCAGTAAATATTTGAAGGATGAAGTTGAACATGTATTAAACATTATAATCTATGGAGATAGATCAATATGTTTAATAAACATTGAAGTCAAAATGTTTCTAGAATAGATTCTGAAAGAACTTCAAAATGTCCTAGTTTAGATTCTTAAGTGATTCAGAATAGAACAAATCAAGAAATATGGTCTTGCTTGTATAAACTAGATAGAGCATTGAGTTAATCTCAGTATTACAACAATGGTTTAAAGGAATGGCAAGGGATGGTCAACATACTCTATGCTTCAGCCATAGGTACTTCCATACAACCATATTGTATACTTAAAAAAATATGACCCGTGTTCTCGGTTGAAGGAACAAGTACCAAAGTGATTCATGAGTAAATCACCAAACTAGAATTTATCATATCCTCGGCGTCCAGAGAGATTTAAGGATCTACATTGATATAGAAGTATGCGATTACTTCTGTAACATCCCAAATTTCATCAAATAAAAAATCATGTTGTTGCATTCGTATCATCATAGCCTATTGATCTTACACAAAAAAAATCAAAACAAAAACCCTAATAGAACCATATTTAAACCCCATTTATTATATATATATGGGGCATGGTTTATATTTTATTTTATGAACTCAAAATGGTTTTTGAATGCTTAGATGTGTTTGACACACATTTGGATACTAGGATCACCATACAAAAATTTGGTGAAGGTTTGGTTTGATTTGGATTTGAAATAGCCATTCAAATTAAATTCAGAAAATCAAAACAGAAAAGACAAAGCAAAAGAAGAAAAAATAGAAGCGAACCAGCTATTCTAGCTTAGGCCCAAAATAGCCCAGCAATCCCACTCGGGTTTCCCCCTCTCCTCTCTCTTTCTCACCCACGCGCACACCCTCCCACTCACTGTCAAGTGGACCCGCTGCCCCGTCAGCAGCGCCGTCCCCAAATTCCGCCTGCGACCAGCTCGCCGCCCGTTTCTTCCAAGCAGTAACTATCGTGTTTTGATTTCTCCTAATTGACGATGAATGCGCGCGTTATTCCCTACCCCGATCTGGCTACATAATCCCCTCCCCCTCGCGGCCATTTCCCCTCACCTAGCCAGTACCAAGCGCCGCCAGGCTTCTCTAATTTTTGCTTGCACCACCGCGGCACCGAGCAACTCCGGCGAGCTATTATGGTAAGCTCAGAGCGCGCCTTGCCTTCTGGTTCACACGATCTACTTCACCATCACCTTATGCTTCTTCTGATGCCTCTGGATTATCATATTTCACCCTAGGTCGTTGTCCTCGTTGACGACTGTAAACACCCAAGGTGTAGATCGAATCCGGCGAGCAATCACGGTAAAACCCGAGCACCCCTTGATCTCTAGTTCATGCTACTATGTTTGCCGTGACTTTGTGCACTTGCTAATGCCCTTCGTTTACCCTATTTCGCCCTAGGTCGTCGCCTTTGTTGTAAGGTTCCCAACCTTTAATAAGGTAGAGATCCCTGTGTTTATAACGCTAGTCCCTGGATCAATAGCTAGCATCCACAGTTTAGATGTAATATCAAGAAACAAAGGTCATAATACAACTTTATAACCAGGAATAAAATAATTTATTACATCTTACATAGCTCATTTGGCTATCTCATTACAATGCAGCAGAATATAACAATAGCATGGGGTCCTTCATCTTCAAAGTGCCACAGGCAGACATGTTGGTTGTAGACTTGTAATCCTAATCATTAAACTTCACTAATATCAAACAAACCTGCAACATAACAAGTTACAGCCACAAGGGTCAATACATTTGAATTGTATTGGCAAGTGATACCATGGTAGTATAGTGGAGTCTATCATCTATATGCATTTGGCTAAGTGGAGCTTAGGCTTGCTTTGCTCAAAATAGATTTTCCTTATCATTTGAAAACACTAAGTTTTTGCTTGACAAAAACACCCAAGGCATCTCCCAATAGAAATTGGTGATCCTTCAACCCTTGTTCAACCACAAGTTTTTAACTTAGAAATTGGGATGAGGAGATTCTTGATAGCTTCCATGTCTTGATGCTCAAATTTTCCTTTGCCAGGGACATGGCTAAGTACTTAGATTTTACACTCTACAGTGGTGGTGCACTTTCCCCACAAGACTTGGTTTCACCAAGACAAGATCTTTCAGAAGCCTTCCCTTAGACCAGAATGGACGCGTTCCAACCTATCAAACCCCTACCACCAACTGTCCATTTGGCTAAGTTATTGCAACCTATATGATCCAGGCAGAGCCCATAATGCCAAGTGGCTGCACTTGAAGCTTCTCAACATTTGACATCTCAAATATCTTTGTTCCTGGGTGGCCATCCACAAGTGAGATACACAAGGTAAACCATAGAAATTGGCCTTGTGAACCACTCAACACAAACCATTCCTTCCATTCCACCCAGGTGATTCATTCACTTAGTTGTTTTATTAAACAAAACACAAGTCCTTGACTTAGAAATATTCCATAGTATGAATATATATTCCACCCTTGTTTTCTATTAGCTAAGCTAAGCATGATAGTAGTAGGAATCTTAACTTAGGAAATTTCTACTAAGTTTTCATCTACTAGGATTTCCCATAGCATAGTTTATACTTAGCAAAATTCCATGCAAGTCCTACTTAGAAATATCACTAATGCGTAGTGAAAATAATGGGACAAAGGTATGAAGCATCACTTGCCTTTTTGGTAGAGAATATAAGTTCACTCCTTGATCTTTGCAATGTTCACACTCTTCAAATCACTACAATTCAATCAAGCAAGGCATGATCTCAATCTACCATTCAAGCAAACATCACATAAAATAATAGAATCAAAACATTGCATGCAAGCATGACAAACTTTGTTTTATTTACAAAAGTGGTTTATAATAGGTTATAAACATTCTAAAACACTTATTGGTCATTTTATAAAGTGGCAAAACTATTTGCAAAAGATTCTTCCTATAAACCATTTTTAAACCAAATCATTATTTCATGCGGTTGAAAATGCTTTTAGCGAACTAATAATGTTTATGGAGTTCACCAAATACATTTTCAATTCATAAAACTTGGTGCTTGGGGTCATAGAGTTTATTCCAAAACATTTCCCAAAGATTTTCTCCCCAAAAGCATTTTAAATAAATAAACATTATTTTTATTTGACTAGAAATGGTTTAAATCAAAAGTTTATTATTTTGCTTCACAAAATATATTTTTGAAACCACAAATTTATTTCTATGGTCAGTAGGTTCAAAACAAACCATTTGCCAAAGGTTTTATCTCAAAAATCATTTTAGAACAATTTTTATATTCTAATTATGCCTACATAATTTTATGCAAAAACAATCAATTTAACATAAGCATTTTACTAAACAAAGTGCATGGTCCGAAAGTACTTGTTTTGCTGAATCCATTGATATAAAATTTGCAAAATTTCGACGTGTGATTTGAAAGTTATGAATTTTTCAAATTGGAACATCTAATAGACATTTCTGTTTTTATTTCAAACGGACAGGGCCACGCGTCGTGCTGTGATTGGTTTGTACCACTTCGTGCAGATCAACAGATGCGAGCCGTTGGATCTAAGTTTAATCGTGCGGCTCATTTCACTCGATACCCCTTCGGTTAGTCATTCTATCGCACACGTTGGATCCTAATTGAACGACGCACAACCACTGACCATTTACCAGCGGTACTGGCGGTGGCGACTGGCGGCGGAGCGGTCAGACGGTGACGGTGCTGGCGATGGAGGAAGCGAGGAAGGAAGGGGAGTGTCTCACCAGGTTAGTGGAGTGACGCTGAAGCTCAACGTGGTGATATCTTGTCGAGGGGCGCACGGTGGTGACGGCAATCGCTCGCCGGAGCTAGGGGTGGCGCCAGGAGCTTCTGCTTGTCGACGGGGACGGGGCTACAGTCCACCAGAAAGCAAGAAAAAGGTACGGTTAGATGCGGGCGAGTGCATAGATCATAGGAGCTTCAACGGGAGAGCTCAGGGCGGTCTATTCTCACCGGGAAAGCTTGACGGAGCGGAGGCAGACGGCGGCGACTGCTCAGGCATGGTTGCTGCCGATGATGGAGGGCACGCGCGAGCAAGTCGAGTGTGAAGAGAGAAGCGCCAGGGTCTGGGGGTCACGCTCGTGTGCTCGATGAGGCGAGGGGCGGAGGAGGCTGGCTGGAATTGCCGTCGGAGCTCGCCGGAGCAGAGTGCGGTGTAGGGAGAATTGGGGACAGCCTGGGGGCTCCGGTGGGGCGACGACTGGGGGGAAAGAGAGAGGGAACGCAGGCGCTTAAGATAGCATGGTTGCGGGGTGGAGTAATGCAGGCAGTAAAGCGTATTGACGCTGGTTTCAACGGCCATAAACGGCGAGGGGGTGTTGGATGCGTGGTCACCGCGGGGAGGAAGAAGCTGACGGGGCAGTGGGGTCGCATGGCAGCGAGAGAGCGAAGGAGGAGGTGGGGTCTGGTCATCAGCGGCGCTTGGGGTAAGTCCGCGAGTGAAAAACGTTTCACTGCGGGAGGGGGAGATGGGCTACTGATGGGCTTGGTGGGCTAGGTTAGTTGGGCTGCTCCTATTCCATTTTTTTGGTCTGATTGTTTTTCCTTTTTCCATTTCCAATTTCTGTTTTGATTTTTGTTTAATTATTTCAACATCAATTTGAATTCAAACCTCAACCAAAATTTCTGTAGGTTTATATATTGATTAGTAATATAATCTGAAGTCAATTTTGGAATAAAACTTTATTCTTTTTTGGGGGGTCTTTTAATTATTTAAATTAGGCCTTTGCATTACTTCTTATAAGATTTAAAATATTTTTAATCCTTATTTAAATTTCAATTCTCATAAAACCTTTTCAGTAGGTTTATTTATTTAATAGGGTGTCAAATATTTCACCTTGACTTATTTGGAAAATGATTTATTAATCATTTTTAATTTGGTACTTGTTCTTTATTCTCATGAAATTAAATATAGTTTTAATACCATAAATTTTATTTGGAAGTTTTCTTTGATCTTATTTAGGTCAATTGATCCACTCTTATTCCACTTGGGTAAAATCCAAATATCTTTTCCCATGATTTTAATTAATCATTTCTAATAGGGATTTTGTCTTTATTCAAATGGAAATGTAATTTGGTTAATGCCACTTTATTTTTATTTGGAAAATTCTTTATCCATTATTTTATTTGGATTTGGATTATATTCATTCCATTTGCTTATGGATTAGTCCAAGATTTATTTGGTCTTTAAATAGTCCTTATTGAATAATTTCTTTCTTTCTCTTATAAAATCCATATCTTTTTATTTATAGATCCAAACTTGGTGGTTCCAATTTGTAAAATCTTATTTGATATTTGTTTAGCCTTTTAAATCCCTTTAGGATTTATTTGCTCACCATTTTGGTATGGATTTATAGATAGGTTCTTTATTAGCTTTGGAATTTTAATTTCCTTATCTTATTATATTCATAAGATTTTATCTATGGCTCCAAATTAAGTGAAACCAATTTCATATGGTTTTATAATATTTCCATTTGTCATTCTTGATCACTTGTAAATGTTTGTTGACAAATGTTTATATGGATCAAATCCATAGGCTTGGAGATAACTTGGAAATGATTTTCTTCCATTAGGGTTTTAGGGTTTTGGTTTATTTCTCAAGTGTTTAAATTTCCAGATGCATTTAAGAAGAATGCATTCCACTTTATTTGAATTTAGTTGGATTCAATTGTTAACCAAAGTTTGTTCAAGATGGGATTTTAAGTTTCTATTTAGAAAAAAAAAGTTTCTTTTCACCCAAAATTTCAATAATTATTTATTTTGTTTATTTATTTTTCACATTACAAGATTTGGAAAATCTTGGGATGTGACATTTGTCTCCGACAAAGAGCACCCGACGCTAGTTCAAGCTCCGAAGAGGTTTTCCGCCCATGTCCGTGCATCCCTGTCCAAGCCAAGACCACGTTGAGATTCACCGCATCCTCGTGACCGTGGTAAGCATCTGCACACACCCTACCCCTCTAACTTCACCGGCGCGTCGCCGCCAGAGCCATTTGTGCCGCCAGTTTCTGGTCGAGTTGATCTGGTCTATCGGATCTGGATCTGGTGGTTAGGATTAGAATTAGAACAAAGGGGTAAGAGTAGATCTGAGCCGCAGGATTTATTTAGATCTAACGGTGTGGAAGTGTGATCAAGTGCGAAGTGGTACGCGTCAATCAGACGCTGTCGCGTGTCACTGTTTTCGATTTAAAATCTGAATTTAGATCTATTAGTTATTCAAACTTGTAAATTCAATAACTTTTGATCTGTTTATCCAAAAACTACAAATTATATATCATTGGAATCAGAAAAATGAACTCTTTGCAACTATGGCCTTGGTTTGGCCATTTTCTTTTGTAAAATTAGGATTTTGTATAGAATCATTTGTAGGCTTATTTTGGCTATATAAAATGTTTAGAAAATTGTTTTAAAGTAAATTTTAGTTTATTTAGACCCTAGAAAGTATGCTTTGTATTCAGTACTGTTTAGTTTGTTTTGAAAAGTGTGACAAATAATTCATTTGCATTTTGCATGCATTCATATATATTTTTGCATGTATATTATATGTGAATATTGTGGAATGATTTTATGTGTAGATTTTGGTGATTGTGGAAAGTGTGATTGTGAGGATTTTTCCTATTCCCCCAACTACCAAGGCACGTGATGCTTGATGGCGCCCAGCACTTGTTGTGGGACGCTTTGTTGGAAACCCCAAGAGCAAGGTATGAAGTAGCACATCAGCAAGTTTCCCTCAGTAAGAAACCGAGGTTATCGAACCAGTAGGAGGAAGGAACGCCACACAGGTGTTGCAAGCAATGCGGAGACCTGCACAACACAAACTCAAGACTTTGCCCCAACGAATCAGTGAGGTTGTCAAGCTCACCGGTTTGCTGTAACAAAGAATTAAATGTATGGTGTGGAAGGTAATGGTTTGCAGCAAGTAAATAAGTAACAGTGGAAGATGTATCAATGGTAAAGATAGGATCGGGGTCCATAGTTCACTAGAGGTTCTCTCCTTGGATAAACAACATGGCATGAAGGGTAAACACATTACAGCAGGGCAATTGACAGGAACTCATCAAGGCATAACAATGCAATTACTAGTCAAAAAGATCCTATGAGATTCGATTAGGCAATACAACAAGATACATACACCGCCATCCAATTGCATCTATGACTAGAAGTCCACCTTCAGGTTATCATCCGAACCCCCTCCAGTATTAAGTTGCAAGCAACAGACAACTGCTTTAAGCAAAGTGTGTAAGGTAAACAGTCCACATGTTCCATGAACAAGAGACCTTTGTTTTCTCCCTAGTAGCAACAACACATCTACAACCGAAGAGATTATTGTCACTTCCCTTGGAAACTAGAGGCATGAACCCACTATCGATCATAAATACTCCCTCTTGGAGTCACTAGCAACTACTTGGCCAAGATAGCTACTAACACCGGAGAGCATGCAAGATCACAAACAACACAGACATGATAGAATCATAAAGACAAAACCATTAATCAAACCAACATAATAATCTCAATATCCATCGGATCCCCGCAAACACAACATGCATGATTACAAATAGTATAGATCTTGATCATGAACGGAGCTCACAAGATCTATACATGAAAGCACAAAGGAGGAGATACAACCATCTAGCTACTACATGAACCCATAGTCCAAGGTGGAACTACTCACGCATCATACCGGAGAGAAGGCCTCTGGGATGATGTCCCCTCCGGCAGGGTGCTGGGAAGAACTTCAGATCCCCCGATCTAGGGACGATGGTAGCGGCGGCTACAGACGGTTTCATGGAAATTTGATCGGATGCTTAGGGTTTCTACATCAGGGGCTTCTTATAGGCGAAGGGGGAGGCCGAGATAGTGGCCAGGGGCCCCACACCCTGCCTAGGTGCGGGGTAGGGCCCACCCACGCCTAGGGGGGTCTGGGCGCCCTAGCCCACCTCTCCGGCTCTCCTCTGGACTTCTTGTTCCCCACGGAAATTAATTGACTTTGACGTTTGTCCCGTCCAATTCCGAGAATATTTCTTTACTAACTTTCTGAAACCAAAAACAGCAGAAAACAGGCAACTGGCACTGTGGAAACTTGTTAATAGGTTAGTACCAGAAAACATGTAAAAATCACCTCAAAGTCTAGACAAGCAAAGCAAAGTATATATTAAACAAGCATGGAGCATCAAAAATTATAGATACGTTTCCGACGTATCAAGCATCCCCAAGCTTAACTCATGCTCGTCCGCGAGTAGGTAAGTGATAAAAAGAATAATTTTTGAGGTGACACGCACCCTCACAATAAAGATCCAACCATTTGCAAGAATTCAAAGTTGGGATCAAAGAACTCTAAACATGTGCATGAAAGATGGAGTTGTAACAATAGGACATAGTAACTATGCATGCAACATGACAATCTACAAACAAAGATCATGAATAGCATGCATTGAAAAACGTTTGTTTGTTTCGCATACAGAAAACATAACATAGTGGCAATCATCTTGTCCCTGATAGAGTAGCAAATAGATGCATAGGACACCTTCAAAGTTCACAAGGGTGACTAGAAACAAATAGCACAAGAACAAGTAATATCCCAAATGCATCAATCAATAAGCTTTGGAACACTGCACACAGAATGACAACTATGCTCTCTTAATGGTGCCTAAAGGTAGAAGGTGGAGACTCAATAGTGGTGGAAGAAAATCCTTTTATAAAGGACGCATGGGATTTCAAGTTTCAAAAAGAGCTTCCAAAAATTATGGTATTTGTTAGATTTTAGCCCTCGTTGCCCGTATCATAATCATCTTGAAGTAGTTATGGTTAAAGTGAACAAAGATGGAGTATATGCTTGACGAAGTATAAGTTGGCAATCTCAAGTCCCTTGAATACGAGGGCCACACCTCATGCTACTCAACTTTAGTCACATGTAAGTTCTTGTCATTGTAAGTATTTGCATATCATTGAGAACCGCCAACGGGGTACCCCTTACACATGGTATAGGAGCTATCCCGTAACCAAAATGACAAGGCAAGCAGACAATGAGCATCTCAGCAATATTCTTATTTACCATGGGAATATGGTGCTTTTTTTCTCTCTTTCCTCTTTTCTCAATGTGTCTCTTTTTTTATAAGAAAAATGCTTCATAGATGTCACTATGGTGATGTTGCAAGTTTCCACCATGATTAGGCATGGCTTAGGCTAGCGGCCCAGGCGTTTCTCTAACACAGGATACAAACTCCATGGACTTGCAAGTTCCCTTTTTATTTCACACCGGTGACATCCATAGACAAAAGAGCATGATATCAACTGAGTACAAAGTACAAGTGCAATGTTGAAAACATTCCCTGTGACAGCATGGTTCTGCTAATTCCAACGTATAAGTGCAAGCATATACAACATAGAAGACACAATGGTTCAAGTTTATTAGGGGAAAAGAATATAAAGTGTGCCATCAAGTTTGTGAGGGCTTTAATCACTAAGTTTTCGCATGACAAAATAGTTTTTAATTGGAAGATAGCTGAAAACAAGAATATACTTGGAATGGTGTAACACACCATGCATAGGAGTTTATAGTGGACACTCTGGAATACCTTGGTTTCTTAGGAGTTGGAATCATGAGTAGAACTTACTCATACAAGTGGAGGCTAGCAAAAGACTAGGAGAAACCAACTAAGAGAGCAATAATGGCCATAATCATGCAGAGCAACAAAGAATTACTAATCAAAGCAAAGAGTGGTACTACAAGTCAAGTACTAAATGATCATAGAGGCTAATGGTGACTTGTCATAGTCATAACATGGTGTGATCATGTGCCAAGTCAACCCAAACAAAGCATCAAAGGAGAATACCACAATACTATGCTTTTTCATGCTAAAACAATGCATAATTTCTTCAAGGCACACTAAGAAATCCCAATTGTTTGGAACAAGAAATGCTAAAACAATAATCAATACGCATAAGGTCAAAACAACACCTAGCATGTCATGCTAAAGTCTAAGTCACAGTCAATGCAAGCTCCTCTTGCACTTTCAAGCAAGAACTTACTACTCCTTTCCAACACCAAGCAACTTATTTGCAAAACAACACGACAAGAACGGGGGTCCAAACTACTCAAGCAAACTAAACAAACTAAGCAAAGCAAATGAAAACTAAGACGCTCCTAGAACAACACAATTGTGCATGAAACAATAAAAACGAAGTGTCTAGACAGGCCTGAGCTTTTTATTGATGAAGAAGGGGATGCCTTGGGCATCCCCAAGCTTTGACGCTTGTACCTCTTGGATATTTCTTGGGGTGAAACCATGGTGGAATCCCCAAGCTTGAGCTTTTGTCCATTCTTCATCTCATTGCATCATTCTCTCTCTACACCTGAATTTTTTTCTTCATACAAAACTTCACACAATCTTCATTAGCAACATTAGTTTTGTCACATCCAAAAATTTCCCAAATTTTGAAATGTGAAAAATAAATAATCAAAAGAAAATAATTGTTGAAATTTAGGGTGAAAGAAACTTTTTTATTTCTAAATGGAAACATCAAAACCCTTCTTGAATAAAATTTGAATAAAAGAGAATCCAACAAAATTTCAATCAAGTGAAATGCATTCATCAATGAATGTATCTTGAAATTTAAACACTTGTAAAAATAAACCAAAACCCTAAAACCCTAATGAAAGCAAATCATTTCCAAGATCTCTATAAGACTATGGATTTGATCCATATAAAATTCAACTAAAAAAACATTTATAAATGATCAAAAATGATAAACAAAAATATTATAAGATCATAGAAATTGGTTTCATTCAATTTGAAGCCATGGATAAAATCTTATGAATTTAATAAGATAAATAAATTAAATGTCAAAGCTAATAAAGCTCCTATCTAAAATCCATACCAAATTATGAGCAAAATAATCGTAAAAGATTTAAAAAGGATAAATAAATATTAAATAAAATTATACAAATTGGAATCACCAATTTTGCATCAATAAATAAAAATATATGGATTTTATAAAATAAAGAAGGAAATAAATGAATAAGGAATATTTAAAAGCCAAATTAAATCCTGGCCAAATCCATAAACAAATGAAAGATTATGGAATAATAAAAAGGAATAAAAGATTATTTAAATAAAACCATAAGGATTGAACAATATCCAATTTTATCTAAATAAAGACAAATTGCCTAAATAATGAATCCCAAGAAATATATTTAGAAGACAATTTAAACCTTGAGTTAAATCCATAAGCAAATGCAATAAAGATAATCCAAATAAAATAAAGGAATAAAGAATATTCAAATAAAAGTATATGGGATTAAACCATATTCTAATTATATTTAAATGGAGACAAATCCCTAAATAAAATGATTAAGTAAATCATGAGAAAATGATAAATTGAAATTTGCCCAAGTGGAATAAAAGTTACTTAATTAACTTAAATTGAATCAAAGAATTATTTGAATAAAATTTATATGGGATTAAAACCATATTTGATTTTATTTGAATAAAGACAATTGCACAATTTAAATGATTAATAAATCATATTAAAATATTTTAAATAATTCAAAATGAATTATTTAACACACTATTGAATAAATAAAACCTACTAAAAAAGGTTTGGTGAAAATTAGAATTCAAATAGGAGTTTGAAAAATAATTAAAATCTTATTTGAATAAAAGCAAGTGCTTATTATAAATAAATAATAAACCATAAATGAAAAAAAGAATTATTCCAAAATGGTCTTTAAAATACTTAATAAACAGTATTAAAACTTACTAGAAATTTGGAAAAGTTTTGAAATAAAATATGTGTTTGAAACATTTGAATAAATTCAAAACATAAAATGAAAACAGAAAGAGAAAAAGGTTTCACGAAGAAAAAAATAGAGAAAACAACCCAGCCCAGGAGCCAACCCACTAATCTAGCCCAGGCCCAGCAGCGCAGCCCACTCCCTCCCCCTCTCACGAGTCATTTTTCTCACCAATAGAGCAACCCAATCAGCCACTGATGTTTGGACCCCACGTGCACCCTCTCTCACTCGCTGACAGCGTAGCCGCACTGCCCTGTCATCGTCATCAACCCCATGACCATTTCTCCCCTCTTTCCTCCGGCTGTTGCTGTCGTTGATTGCGAGTTGTAATTGGCATTGAATCCGCGAGTTAACCACTCCATGCCTCTGCCTACTTGAGCGCCTTCCTCCCCTCTATATTTCCCCTTGGTCACCAAATCCTCTCCGCCTCCAGGCTGTTTCAATTCGAGCTGAAACCACCACCGCCCTGACGAGCTACTCCGACCAAATTATGGAAACTCCGGCCACCTATCCACTCCCAGTACCTACTAGTGTGGTCCCCATCATCAGGCGCACTTGCCCATAGCCCCAGCTCTCCTGTGCGCGCCCTAGCGGCTCGACAACGTCGACGTCTGAGCGCCACCGCCTCCTGCTCCAACTCCGGCAGCCTTCCCCGGTAAACTCTAAGCGTCCCCTCCTCTCTGGATGACCCGAGCTTGTTCGCCTAACTCACGCGTGCCTGACACACCCTTTGTTTTGACTTAGCACGGTCGGTATCGTCGCCTCCATCTTCAACAGAGAGTGCCCGTCACCAGGACCATCTCCGGCGAGCAATCGCCAGCACATGCGAGCGCCCCTTCGTCTACAACAAGCATGTTGAGCTTCCCCACGTCACTCCGATCACGGTGAGCCATCCCTCTTTCCTTCTCGCTTCCTATTTCGTCGGCAACGTCACTGACAGAGCGCGCCCCCGTCGTCCATCGTCGCAGCGCCGCCAGTTTGTGGTTGATTCGATTAGGGCTGTTAGATTTAGATCTTGCGGATACGATAGATTAACTTATCGAAGCGGTATGGATCAATCTGGTCTGTGTGATGCACTTTAGATCCTATGTCCAGTACTGATCGATCCTCGCGAAACGGTATGCACCAGTAAGATTCAGCCACGTGTCCAGTGTTTTGATTTAAAAACAGAAACTTGTCTATTAGATGGTTAGATTTGAAAAATTCATTACTTTTGATCCACACCTCCAAATTTTGCAAATTTTATATCAATGCAATCAGAAAAAATAAACCTTTGCAACCATGCCCTTTCTTTAGTATTTTGCATCTGGAAAATTGGTAGTTTTTGCAGAAACATGTGTATGCCTATTTTGGTTATAAAATTTATTCTAGAAATGTTTTTAGGGTAAAATATTTTGTAAATGGATTGTTTTGAACCTACTGACCATGAAAACCAACTTGTAGATTTAAAATTATAATTTGTGATACTAGGGAATAAATCTTTGAATAAAAGCATTTCTAGTTAAATAAAAATGTTGATTATGGTTTAAAAATGCTTTTTGAGTAAAATATTTGGAAAATGATTTGATTTAAACTCTCTGACCCTAAACACTAAGTTTTGGATTTAAAAATATATTTGATTAACCATAGAAAATTATTTCTTTGAATAAAGGCATTTCTAGTAAAATAAAAATTATGCTTGATTTAAAAATGGTTTTTGAGTGAAACCTTTTGTAAATAATTTTGTTTTTAAAACACTTTGACCATAAACACTAACATTTGTGTTTAAAAATATATTTGGCAAACACTAGAAATTATTACTTTGATTTAAATCATCTCTAGCAAAATAAAAATGATTTAAATGCCAATTTTCACTAACTTGATTTTAAATGGTTTTGACACTTTTATAAATGACCAATAGGTGTTTTAAAATGTTTATAGCCTATTAGAAACTACCTTTCCAAATAAAACAATCTTTTGCATGCTTACATGCATTGTTTTGTTTTCTTTATTTTATGTGGTGAATTGTTTGAATTATAGATTGAATTTGTGCCTTGCTTGATTGAATTGTAGTGAACTTTGAAGAGTGTGACAATTGCAAGATCAAGGAGTGAATCTATATTCCCTACTAAAAAGGCAAGGTGCTTCATACTCTTTGTCCTAATATTTTCACTATGCATTAGTGATATTTTTGAGTAGGACTTGCATGGAATTTTCTAAGTATAAACTATGCCTTGGGAAATCCTAGTAGATGATGCCTTAGTAGAATTTTTAACTAAGTTAATATTCTTGCTACTATTATGCTTAACCTAGCTAGTAGAAAACAAGGGTGGACTATATTCATGCTATGAAATATTTCTAAGTCAATGACTTGTATTTTGTTCAATAAAACAACTATGTTCATGAATCACCTGGGTGGAATGGTGTGAATGGATTATGTTGAGTGGTTACACAGGGACCCATATTTATGGCCTACCCTAGTGTATCTCACTTGTGGAAAGCCACCCAGGAACAAAGAGATTTGAGATGTCAAATGTTGAGAAGCTTCAAGTGCATCCACATGGCAATATGGGCTCTGCCTGGGTCATATAGGTTGCAATAACTTAGCCAGATGGACAGTTGGTGGTAGGGGGTGATAGGTTGGGAACACGTCCATTTTGGTCTAAGGGAAGGCTTCTGAAAGAGCTTCTCTCTATGCATGTCGAGTCTTGTGGGGAAAGTGCACCACCTCTCGAGAGAGTAAAATCTAAGTACTTAGCCGTGTCCGAGGCAATGGAAAATTTGAGCATCAAGACATGGAAGCTATCAAGGATCTCCTCATCCCAATTTCTAAGTTAAAAGCTTGTGGTTGAACAAGGGTAAAGGATCTTCAATCTTTGATTGGTAGATGCCTTGGGTGATTTGACAAACAAAAACTTAGTGTTTTCAACTTATAAGTAAATTCTATTTTGAGCAAAGCAAGCCTAAGCTCCACTTAGCCAAATGCATATAGATGTTTGATACCACTATTCTACCATAGTATCACTTGCCAATACAATTCAAATGTATTGACCCTTGTGGCTGTAACTTATTATGTTGCAGGTTTGTTTGATGTTAGTGAAGTATGTTGATTAGGATTACAAGTCTACAACCAACATGATTGCATGTGGAACTTTGAAGATGAAGGACTCCATGCTATATAGATATTCTGCTGCATTGTAATGTGATAGCCAAATGAGTTATGTAAGATGTAATGAATTATTTTATTTTGTGGTTATAAAGTTGTATTATGACCTTTGTTTCTTGATATTACATCTTAAACTGTGGATGCTAGCTATTGATCCAGGGACTAGCATTGTAAACACAGGGATCTCTACCTTATTAAAGGTTGGGACCTCTACAAGTTTATTCAAAAGATATTAGACCTCTGGCAAAGCTTTGAAACAGCAAGGATTTTAACTAAAAACACAAGCTACTGTAGTAACTCCTAAAAAAAGTTCAATTCACCTAAAGAGAACTCAAAAAGGAATCAATAAGAAGCAAATGCAAATAATGGCAGAAATCTGTCAAAACACACCAGCAGGTAGAAACCGATTTTTTCGAACATCTTATGTTGCTCAAATCAAAAGGTGTTGAACTAACGAAAGTTATATAACATACTAGGGGATTTATTCGTAAATTTTGAGATCAATCCAAGTTACAGAGACTCCTCATGAATTTTTTGGTGGAGGACAGAAATCTGTTTCAGGACAGCAACTCCCCAAATCTTACTTCCCTCTCATTAGAGGTCATTCTTGGCACAAAAGGAAAACAAAAAGGATAAGGAGAGGTCAATACTGAAGTAATAACTTCCAAGACTCAAGGAAACTCTTGGGTTATCTCCCAAAAATTACTTTTCTTTAACGCCTTTAAGTTAGGCACAAGAAGCAAGAAGAATCAAGTATTTTCAAATGAAGAAGCATTAACATCAATACTTACAAACTCTTCAACTATGAAAGGTATATCATCCAAATGGGTTTTGGAGGATCCCTTCTCATCTCTCTTTGGTCTACTACTTTCATCAAAAAGATTTTCAGGAGCAATCCAATCAAAATTCTTTTCAAAGGCTTCATACATTCCAACAAGCTTAAAGGGTATGGGTATTTTAAATTCCTCTATGGGCTTAGTCTTATCAGAAGTACCCACACATCTACACTTGAGCCTAGCATATTGAAACACTCAAAGACCTTTTTGGCTTCCCTAGCAACATCATGGAATTCTTTTAATAAAGTTTCAAGGATGAATTCTCTCTTTTCAGCATTCTTTTCTCTTTTAGTTTTAGGAACAAGAATTGTATGAAGGGGTTAAGGCTAACAAACCTAGCCTCCAACATATGAACTAAAGAAGCTACATCAATCTCATAATTAGGAGCAAGCTTTGCTATATATTTATCCTCAATGTCCTCATGCTTGCTAACATGATTAAAGAATTCTTCAATATTATCTTTCCCAATTATGGAGCCACTCACTATCGCAAGATCTTTCAGGGCGAACTTGGGGAGCAACATGGTGAGCTAGATCAAGGTGGAAACTAGAGTAGGAACTAATTTTTTTGTGTTTTTGAATAAAGAAAGCAAACCAAACTAGACTAAATTTTTTGGTTTTTTTGGAAAGAGGCAAACAAAACCAAGCAAAAGAAACAAAGCAAACTAAAAACAAAGTAAAGAGAAAGGAAGTGGAGGACTCCCCTAGTAAATACGTCCTTATCCTCCCATCAATGGCGCCAGAAAATATCTTTATGGCGCCCAGCACTTGTCGTGGGACGCTTCGTTGGAAACCCCAAGAGCAAGGTATGAAGCAGCACAGCAGCAAGTTTCCCTTAGTAAGAAACCGAGGTTATCAAACCAGTAGGAGGAAGGAAACATCACACATGTGTTGCAAGCAACGCGAAGACCTGCACAACACAAACTCAAGACTTTGCCCCAACGAATCAGTGAGGTTGTCAAGCTCACCGGTTTGCTGTAACAAAGGATTAAACGTATGGTGTGGAAGGTAATGGTTTGCAGCAAGTAAACAAGTAACAGTGGAAGATGTATCAATGGTAAAGATTGGACCGGGCTCCATAGTTCACTAGAGGTGCTCTCCTTGGATAAACAACATGGCATGAAGGGTAAACAAATTACAGAGGCAATTGACAGAATCGAAAAGGCATAGCAATGCAATTACTAGTCGGAAAGATCCTATGAGATTTGATTAGGCAATACAACAAGATACATAGACCGCCATCCAATCGCATCTATGACTAGAAGTCCACCTTCAGGTTATCATCCAACCCCTCCAAGATTAAGTTGCAAGCAATGCATAACTGCTTTAAGCAAAGTGTGTAAGGTAAATAGTCCACATGTTCCATGAACAAGAGACCTTTGTTTTCTCCCTAGTAGCAACAACACATCTACAACCGAAGAGATTATTGTCACTTCCCTTGGAAATTAGAGGCATGAACCCACTATCGAGCATAAATACTCCCTCCTGGAGTCACTAGCAACTACTTGGCCAAGATATCTACTAACACCGGAGAGCATGCAAGATCACAAACAACACAGACATGATAGAATCATAAAGACAAAACCATTAATCAAACCAACATAATAATATCAATATCCATCGGATCCCCGCAAACACAACATGCATGATTACAAATAGTATAGATCTTGATCATGAACGGAGCTCACAAGATCTATACATGAAAGCACAAAGGAGGAGATACAACCATCTAGCTACTACATGAACCCATAGTCCAAGGTGGAACTACTCACGCATCATACCGGAGAGAAGACCTCTGGGATGATGTCCCCTCCGGCAGGGTGCTGGGAAGAACTTCAGATCCCCCGATCTAGGGACGATGGTGGCGGCGGCTACAGACGGTTTCGTGGAGATTTGATCGGGTGCTTAGGGTTTCTGCTTCGGGGGCTTCTTATAGGCGAAGGGGGAGGCCGAGACGGTGGCCAGGGGCCCCACACCCTGCCTAGGTGCAGGGCAGGGCCCACTCACGCCTAGGGGGGTCTGGGCGCCCTAGCTCGCCTCTTCGGCTCTCCTCTAGACTTCTTGTTCCCCAGAGAAAGTAATTTACTTTTACATTTTTCCTGTCCAATTCCGAGAATATTTCTTTACTAACTTTTCTAAAACCAAAAACAGCAGAAAACAGGCAACTGGTACTGTGGCAACTTGTTAATAGGTTAGTACCAGAAAACATGTAAAAAGCACCTCAAAGTGTAGACAAGCAAAGCAAAGTAGATACTAAACAAGCATGGAGCATCAAAAATTATAGATACGTTTCCGACATATCAATGCTTCATATATTTTTCCTATTATTTTATCTATGCACTAGTGATATTTTGAGTAGGATTTGCATGATTATTTTCTATGTATATGCTATACTTGGGTAAATCCTATAAATATTGTCTTAGTAGTTTTTCCCTAAGTTAAGAAACTTGTTATACTGGTATGCTTATCCTAGCTAGTAGAAAACAAGGGTGGATTATTCATGCTATGATAATATGCAAAATCTATGACTATGTTTTTGGATTAATAGAACAACATGTGAATGAATCACCTAGGTGGAATGGAAAGATTGGTTTGTGTTGAGTGGTTACACAAGGCCCATGTCTATGGTTTACCTTGTGTATCACATTTGTGGATGGCCACCTAGGAACAAAGAGATTTGAGATGTTTAGTGTTGAGAAGTTTCTAGTGCAACCACATGGCATGTGGGCTCTGCCTTGACCAACTAGGTTGCAAGAACTTAGCCAGATGGACAGTTGGTGGTAGGGTTGATAGGATGGAACGCATCCATGGTGGTCTAAGGGAATGCTTCTGAAAAGTCTCATCTCGATGCATGTCGAGTCTTGTGGGGAAAGTGCACCACCTCTCGAGAGGGTAAAACCTAAGTACTTAGCCGTGTCCCCATTAACGGACATTTTGAGCCTCAAAGACATTGAAGTGATCGAGGATCTCCTCAACCCAATTTCTCTAAGTTAAAACTTGTGGTTGAACAAGGGTAAAGGTTCACCAATGTCTATTGGTAGTTCCTTGGGTGTTTTTGTTAAACAAAAACTTAGTGTTTTCAACTAATAAGAAAAACCTTATTTTGAGCAAAGCCAGCCTGAACTACACTTAGCCAAATTCATATAGTTATTAGATGCTACTATACTACTATGGTATCACTTGCCAATACAATTCCAAATGTATTGACCCTTTGTGGCTGTAACTTATGATGTTGCAGGTTACTCTGATGGAGACTAGGGTTATGAGTCTACACTCAACATGTTTGCCTATGGCACATGAAGATGAAGACTTTATTTATTTTGTTAAGTATTGTGAACTATATGTATTAGCCTTGAGCTAATGAGTTGTAAGAACTATGTATCTCTGGATATTACGATGTGATAATGACCTTTGTATCTGTGTCCTTCATCTTAAACTGTGGATGCTAGCATTTCAATCCAGGGACTAGCATTGCAATCACAGGGGCCTTTACCTTAAATGGTGGGGTCTTACCGATGGTATCAAAGCACTGTGTTTCCTGTAGGATTATGACCCTAAGATGGATTAGACTAAGGAAACCACTAGGAAAAATGCAACTCTTTGCAAATTCCACACTTACCTTTTTTTCTTCTCATAAACCTCTCCTAATCTTCTTTCTCGTCTGTATTTGTAGATGTCCGCCATCAACGAAGCTGTCAAGAATGGACCACTCATGACCATGAACTTAGAATGTGAGACGGAGTTTCCCAAGGCCCTCAAAAACCTCATGGTTAGCTTGGGAATACGTGGTGAAGCCGTGTACAAGGGATTTCCAGTGATGGATGAAGGAGAAGAATATTGGTGGGTACAACTCCACTTGTACAAAAACAAGGAGGACAACCACAAAGAGTCGAGATTCTGCATGGTCACTAACTCTGAAATGCATATGTCATTCTTTGACTCTGCAAGGAATGCATCTTGGAATGCTATCAAGGAGCTTGGTGAAAGACTCAAGTGTAGAATGCTCAACACTCAAAATGACCTTAGAGAAGAGAAGAAGTATACCCAAGACTTAGAGACCGCCATAAAACGTCTAAGGGAAGATATCATAGACTTAGCATATGAGTGAGAATTGTGACGTACACCAAAAGTTGGACGACCACACTTGTCGTTTTCTCGCGTTAATAATTTGATCATACCAACCTATGTGGTATGGCAAGTTTTTGTCTAAGTTGTGTTGAACCTTGGAGTTTGTGATTGAATATTGTATGCCATGACTTGTGTGCTTCATGTATGCTTTTGGCTTTTGTTTCACTACCTTATGTTTTTCTCTTTACTTGTGTTGTTTCTAATTTTTATCTATCCTATGCAATACTCCCTCCGTTTTGAAATATAAGATGTTTTAGTTTTGTGAAGCAAATGTATCTAGACTTCTTTTAGTACGTAGGTTTACTCAGGTTTGGAATAAATCTACACACTAAAAGAAGTCTAAATACATTATCTTCACAAACCTAAAACATCTTATATTTTGAAACAGAGGGAGTAGATGCCTAGCTTTGTTCTCAGCACCGCCGAGGAGTTCAAGGGAACTCGTTTTGGTTCTCGTATTGTGGATCTCACTAGTGTGCTCAATCTTCACCTCCCTAGTATTAAGGGACTTCAGCTCAGGAAGTTTGAGAGGAAGGACTTATGGGGATTTAAAGTCTCTCAGCCAGGACGCTAGTTAGATCCCCCTACCGAGGAGATTGCCTTCAAGATAATGCATGATGACAAGGAGAAGGGACTCGACGTCACCATGCAGGAGCTACTTGAATGCCTTTGTGGACGCCACTCCACCGAGCTCAAGGGCCTCTACTTCCACCCATTTGGGAGACGTGACGAGGAGGGAGAGGCGATAGAGTATGACGATGCCACTAGGGAGACTATTGAGCCAGTGCGTCTCTATCTTCAGGACCTAGAGAGCCTTCTTAGACACCTCGATACTTATAGGACCAACGTCATGCTTAGAAATTATGAGCTACAAGTCTAGTTGAGGGAGAAGGACAAGACCTTCATGGAGCAGGATGAGAGCATCAAGGAGATGGAGGCTAGGTTCGAGAAGCACGACAAGAGGTTCAAGAACCAAGAAAAGAGAGTGTAGGATAGGAACAAGAAGATCAATGAGATGAAGGCTGAGATAGAGCTCAAGGATCTTGAGCTAGAGACACACCAGGGAGTGATAGAGAGGCTGCGCTCGCAGAAGAGAGCCCTTCGGGCGAAGGTCGATGCTTTGACCACCAGCGTGGAGGAGTACAAGGCAGCAATGGAGACAACAAGACTTACTCTAGTGGATGAGGAAGTCAACATGGAGTAGTAGTGTTGACTAATCGGCTATCTACCTATCTATCATATTTTTATTTATCGAGTCGCAATGATCATCCAACATGTGGATGGCTTTGCTAGTGTGTTTAATTTGCAAACTTGCTGTTCATGTTGTTTTAAACTCTAAGTTTATCTTGTGCTTGCTTATTGTGATTGTTGATATGTATTGTATTGTGCATGTTAGTATCTATGGGTTATATCTCATTACTTATCCTTATTGAAACCACAGATGCCTCCCCATCGTGCCAATCCCAACACTAACAACAATACCAACAATGGCAATGAGATGCAGCAGTTGATGACAGCCCAGACTCATTTGATGCAAATGATGACCCATTTCATGGCGAATCAGAACAACAACAACAACAACAACAACAACAACAACAACAACAACAACAACAACAACAACAACAACAATGAAGAAGAAGAAGAAAGAAGAAAGAAAGACAACAACAACAACAACAACAACAACAACAACAACAACAACAACAACAACAACAACAACAACAACCCACCAGCTTTTGATATGCTCACAAGGTTTCTAAGGTTGAGGCCTTCAAAGCTTTCAGGAACCACTGATCCTATGGTAGCCAATGACTGGTTACGTTCTGTGAATAAGGACTTGGTCACTATGGGCTGCACTGATGAGGAAAAGGTTAGATTTGCAGCACATCTGCTTGAAGGACTAGCAGCTACTTGGTGGGACAACTTTCAAATTACCACCCCCATTGAGGAAGTGGCTTGGGCGATGTTTGAGGATGGATTCTGCACTGCTCATATCTCTTCAGGAGTAATGAGTTTGAAGAAGAAGGAATTCCACAACCTTAAGCAACGCCACCGTAGTGTTGCAGAATATATTGAGGAGTTCAACAATCTAGCAAGTTATGCACCAGATGAAGTTGACACTGATGCAAAAAGGAAGGAGAAGTTCCTTGAGGGACTGAATGATGAGATGTGTATGCAACTATCTATTGCATATGTTCCAACTTATCAATTTCTGTGTGACAAAGCTACCATCTTGGAAAGTAATATGAAGCAGGTTGAGAACAGGAAGAGGAAGCATCACTTTGATAAACATAGTTCTAGATTGTCACACGAGCGTTCCCATGGTGAGTATAGTGGAGGTTATGGATTCCACAAACACGGGAAGTATAACAGCCACCACAACAGTAACCGTCACCACGATAATAATAAACATCGTGGTCATGACAATGGTGGACATAGAAACCACAAGAGTGGGTACAAGAGCCACCATGGTGGAAATGGCAATGGAAGTCATCCAGCAAAGAAAGACATCAGTTAGGTTGAATGCTTCAAATGTAAGAAAACTAGGGACTATGCAAATGAATGCCCCGAAAAGAAGACTGATGGAGCCAACAAGCCAAACCCTTTTCAAAAGGGTCAAGTGAACCACATCAATGTGGAGCAAATCTATGAGGAGTCTGATGTTGTGGCTGGTAAGTTCAAGCTTAATTCCTTTCCAGCACTTGTCCTTTTTCATACCGGCGCATCGCCTTCATTCATATTAAGATCATTTGTAGACAAAAATAGACTTCCAACTGAAACTATTGGATGTCCTATTAAAGTAAGCTCCCTGGGTGGAGAGATGATAGTGAATTTTGGATGTCATGATCTGGTAATAGAGTTTGGAAAGTATAAGTTTCTGATAATCCTAGATTCCCAAGGATTGGATGTAATTTTGGGCATGGATTGGATGACTAAGTATGAGGGAGTAATAGATTGTGCCAATCGTACTGTTACACTCACAACCCCGGATAAGAAACGGATTAGGTTTAAATCTAACTTTGAATCCAAAGGGAGTAAGCTAAATTCTCTGAAGGGTGTTAGCATAGACAGTGTACCAGCGGTGAAAGAGTACCCGGATGTGTTTCTGGAGGAATTACCAGGAATGCCACCAGATAGAGATGTGGAGTTTTTGATTGACTTACTGCCAGGATCTGGACCAATAGCAAAGAGACCCTATAATATGTCAGTTGATGAGTTGAAAGAGCTCAAGAAACAACTCGAAGAACAGTTGCAGAAAGGATTTATCCAACCAAGTCATTCATCTTGGGGTGCACCAGTTCTGTTTGTTGAGAAGAAGGACAGAAGTCAAAGGCTATGCATAGACTATCGATCACTTAACGAAGTGGCTATAAAGAACAAGTATCCTTTACCTAGAATCAACTATCTCTTTGATCAACTAGAAGGAGCTCGTGTGTTCTCAAAAATTGATCTCCGATCTGGCTATTTTTAGCTAAAGATTAGAGAGCAATACATACCTAAGACTGCTTTTACCACTAGGAATGGATTGTATGAGTATACCGTGATGCCATTTGGACTAACAAATGCACCAGCTTATTTCATGAACATGATGAACAAGGTGTTCATGGAGTTTCTTGACAAGTTTGTTGTCGTATTCATCGATGACATATTGGTCTATTCTAAGATCAAAGAAGAACATGGAGAACATTTGCGTTTGATTCTTGAGAAACTCCGGGAGCACAAGTTGTATGCCAAGTTTAGTAAGTGTGAATTTTGGTTGAATGAAGTTGGATTTCTTGAACATATTGTGTCTGGAGATGGTATAGATGTCGATCCCACAAAGGTGTCAGCTGTAACTGAGTGGGAATCTCCCAAGTCAGTTAAAGAAGTTCGTAGTTTCCTAGGCTTGGCAGGATACTATAGAAGGTTCATCAAGAATTTCTCAAAAGTGGCTAAGCCAATGACAAAATTGATCAAGAAAGAGAAGAATTTGATTGGACTGAAGGTTGTGAAACCAGTTTCCAAGAGTTGAATAAAAGATTGGTGTCAGCACCAGTTTTGTGTCTGCCAGATTTGGAGAAAGACTTCCAAGTCTATTGTGATGCATCTCACCAAGGATTGGGTGGATTTTTTATGCAAGAAGGAAAAGTTGTGGCTTATGCCTCGAGACAAATCAAGAATCATGAAGTAAACTATCCTATTCATGACTTAGAGTTAGCCAGTGTTGTCCATGCACTCAAAACATGGAAACACTATCTTTTGGGAAAGCGTTGTGAAGTGTTCACGGATCACAAGAGTTAGAAATATATTTTCACCCAGAAGGAACTCAATATGAGACAAAGTAGGTGTCTAGAGCTCATCAAGGATTATGGCTTAAGTTTGCAGTACCATCCTGGTAAAGCAAATGTTGTAGCCGATGCTTTATGTGAATGGTCTCACCAAAGATGAATTGCCAGATGATTTGTGTGCCCAATTTAAGGATCTAAGATTGGAGATAGTGCCTGAAGGATATCTCATGTCTTTGGAAGTTCAACCGACACTATTGGATAAGATCAAAGAAGCTCAAAAGTTGGACAAGGAAATTGAAGAGATTAAAGGTAAGATTAGTAAAGGAAAGGCGACATGAAGATGAACAAGGAACTTTATGGTATGGCAAGCGTATCTGCATTCCAAAAGATCCGGAGCTTCGAAAATTGATTCTGCAAGAAGCACACAATTCACCCTATTCTATTCATCCGGGTAACACCAAGATGTACATGGATGTGAAGGAAAGATTTTGGTGGAACAATCTCAAGAAAGATATCGCGGAACACATTGCTCTGTGTGACGTGTGTAGTAGAGTGAAAGCAGAACATAAAAGACCGGCAGGATTGATGACCCACAAGTATAGGGGGTGTATCGTAGTACTTCCGATAAATAGGAGTGTCGATCCCAACGAGGAGCAGAAGGTGCTAAACAGTGGTATGGAGCAGGAAATCCCTATGAATACTTAGCAAACGGATTTTAGTGGTTTTCTGACAAGGCAACAAAACAAGGAGCAAGTAACAAAGGTAACGAACAAATGGAGCAAGTGGCCCAATCCTTTCTTAGCAAAGGACAAGCCGGTGGAAATACTTATAAGGACCAAACGTTCTCGAGGACACATGGGAATTCTGTCAAGTGCTTTCGCTTCAAATAGCTGAGTACTCTTCTCTGGTGTTGTAAGTGTTGTGTCGGTGAACCTGTGCTAACATACCGACCGTACTTGGACTAATACATACTTGTGATTAAACCCCATGTAAACATCCGTAACTATAGGAAAGTAATTAAGATATAAATCTAACCACAGCCTTAAACTCTGAGATCCTACGCTCCCTTGTGCAAAGGTGTCCTAACGGGGTTTCAGGTTTCTGTCACTCCGTTAACCCCACAATTAGTAGCCAAATACATAATGCATCCCCCTAGGCCCATAAATGGTGAAGTGTCATTCGGCGTTCACATGACACAACTAGAAGAATAGCACCACAACTGAAATACTAAACAATTGAATAATAACTCATCACAGATTCACTACTAACAACATGACTTCTCCCATGTCCTCAAGAACTAAACGAACTACTCATAAGACATCATATGGATCAAGATCAAAGATGATATGGTAATGGATAACAATCTGAATATAAACAATAATCCAATGGTTCCACTCACAAGCATCAACTACAATAGTAATCAACACCGGGAAAGTTTCCCCTAATGAACTAAGCAATATCCAACACAATTGTTACAGAGGGACGGAGTGGTGATGATGGTGCTGGTGGAGATGATGGTGTGGATGATGATGATGATGATGATCCTGATGAAGCCTAGCTTGATGACGGTGTTGATGGCGACGGTCTCCCCTCTCCGGGAAGGAATTCCCCCGGCAGAAATCTGTCTGCCGGAGAGATCTTTCTCTCTCGGTGTTTTCGGCCCCCAGATGCGGCGGAAATCTATCTGTGGTTGCTCCCCGAGGCTTAGGGTTCCGTAGGGAAGATATAGGCGAAGGGGCGGAGTCGGAGGCCGGGCAGGTGGGCCACACCTGCCCTAGGCGTGGGGTCATGTGGGCTCGCGCCTAGGGGGGTGTGGTCCCCCTAAGGCCCTTCTTCATCCTTCCTTCTGGCTCCCTCATTCTTCTGGAGAAATAATATGTTTCCATATTTTTCTGGTATTTTTCTGATCTTTGCGAAATTGCACCAAAACGCCTTCTTTTCCATCAGCATCCAGACTCCGGCAGTCCATCCTCCAAGAATCATCCAACATGCATAAACAGATGAAAAGGCCATAAGTAATACCTCATAATAAGACAAATATCAATGAATAGAGGTAAATTATGATATCGAATGGTGATGCAAATTGGGCGTATCAACTCCCCCAAGCTTAGACTTCACTTGTCCCCAAGCGAAAACTGAGCTCAGTAAACATGTCCACAGGTTTATGGAGTGAAGTGTTGATAAAAGAATACAAACAAGAAGCATCACACTTACCATTGCACAACTCATAGAAGAAAGCAACTCACCATTATATAACTTAGCTTGCAACCAAGTACAGCAGTCACAATAGAGATTCATAAAGATAAATCATAATTGGAATTGGCAAACTTGTTCTTGGTAAGAGAACACCTGGCAAACAGTTTCACAAAAGCTTTTTGTAGAAGTTTCAAAACAGGAACACTCTTTGCTCAAAAAGGTTTTTCACAAGTGAAGGCTTTCAAAGTAATACTCAATAGATAAGAGTTTTGTGCAAACAAGGAAGATGAGGAACATGATTGAATAAATCACCATATGAATGCTTGAAACACAACAACTCAAATGCTTGCTGGAGATGGAGAGGAGGTAGGTTTACTGACTCAACTGGTAACTAGGATAAAGGTCCCTTCTTAGAGGGTAGCAGGGATTACAAGTCATAAAGAGCTTCCAACTGGTAACTATATTTGAGCCCTCATTGCCCCTATCATAAGCATCTTGAGATGATTAAGGTTAAAGTGAACAAAGATGGAGTATATGCTTGACAAAATATAAGTTGGCAATCTCATTACCCTTGAATATGAGGGCCACTCCTCATGCTACTCAACTTTATTCATAGGTAAGTTCTTGTCATTGTAAGTATTTGCATATCATTGAGAACCGCCAACGGGGTACCCCTTGCACATTGTACAGGAGCTTTCCCATAACCAAAATGACAAGGCAAGCAGACAATGAGCATCTAAGCGATCTTTTTATTTACTATGTGCATAGCTTTTTATTGAGGATGCTTCATAGATGACTCACTATGGTGATGCTGCAAGTTTCCACCATGATTAAGCATGGCTTAGGCTAGCGGCCCAGGCGTTTCTCTAACACAGGATACAAACTCCATGGACTTACAAGTTCTCTCTTTATTTCACACTGTTGACATCCATAGATAAAAGAGCACGGTATCAACTATGTACAGAGTACAAGTGCAATGTTGAAAACGTTCCCCGTGACAACATGGTTCTGCTAATTCCGATGTATAGATGCAAGCATATACAACTTCAATGTTCACAATGGTTCAATTCTATTAGGGGCAAGTAAATAAGGTGTGCCATCAAGTTCGTGAGAGATTTACTAAATAGTTTTCTCATAAAAAAATACTTTTTAATTCGAAAGGTAGATGAAGCTTGAGAATTTGCTTGGAATAGCAAAAGCTACTAGGTAGATATGGTGGACACAAGTGGCAAAAGTTTTGGTTCAAAGGATTTTGGAAACATGAGAAGTATGCCTTCTCAAAACAGGTTTTTGGCTAGCAAGGCTGGGTAGCAAGCAAGAGAGTTGAAAGAAACAAGAAAACATACGAGTAATAAAGCCAAACATGCAATCTTCCTTGAAGACACAAAAGAATCTTAAATAAAGAATACTAAGCTTATGAGCCAACAAGAAAGAAAACAAATGATACAAAATACCTGTAAGCTTTTTTCTTTCTTTTTCTCTTTCATAGTAATGCTACTGACCAGAACTTGGTTTGCCAAAACCAATTTAGATCCACTTGATGATCCCAAAGTGGTGCCAATACTGATCAACAAGATCCATCATATAATAGAGATTGCAAACTAAAATAAGAAGTGCAAAAAGTAAAAGATGAGACTTCTCATTAATATTCAATAAAGGCACTCACACCAAGGGATACATAGATAATCAACTAAAGGAGAGATACTTCCACATGCAAGCCAAACTATAAGATAATCCCTCTACCACAAATATGAATCCACTAAAAAGGTAAAAGATAAATGATAATGGTGGTGATACCGCGGCACTCCCCCAAGCTTGGAACAAGCCAAGGGGATGCCAAACCTGATGACGAATTACTCCTTCGGTGGTGGTGGTGTTCTTTTGTCATCGTAAAACTTCCAAGGCAATGGTTCCCCATCCAAAAAGGATGTCCTTGTCTCCACAATCTTGAAACTAGCAGCAGAGCTTATGCGATCAAATCTAGCCTCATACTCACAGTTTTGGTTCTGTATGTCATAGAGTTGTGCATGCAATTGGTTGGTGGTCTGATGGAGTGAAAAGATCTCTTATCGGAGCTCAGCTACTTCTCCTTCGTGCTTGGTGATGAGTTCCAAGCTTATCTTGTGAAAAACATCCACTTCGAGTTCTGCCATCTTCTTGTGCCTGAAAACTTCCTGTTCCAATGCTTCCATCATGTCTTCCAGAATCCCTTCTCCTTTAGGGCCTTGAACTTCTTTCATCTATACCTTCCCCTCCTTGAGGATCAACTCTTTGGGATGAATCCTTAACTCATACATGTACGGGTTGAGAACGTCCGCAGAGGAACCCTCCATGGGTGATCCAGAGGAAGACACTGAGGCTCCAAATCTGAGAATTTTCCTGACAGAAATAGATCGAAACGAAAACACGACGAGAACACGGTGCAAGAACCTCGGGAACCCGGGGGTTATATTTTTACAAAGTTTCAATGCATAAGGAAGGTTTTGACACGGAAACGAGGCGGAGATGGAGTTCAAGGGGGGAACACCCCCCTCAGGTGCGACCAGGATGGGCCCGCGCCTGGGGTGGGTTTGTCCACCCCGGTCTCCGTTTCCTCTTCAGTTTCGTCTCGTAACTTCCCTTAAGTATTAAAAACATCAAAAATATAAAAAGATTGGAGTTTCACGAACCTTCAGTTTTCACCACTTTTACCTATTCAAGGACGAACTCTACAGTTTCTGGTGTTTGGCTTCTGATAAATTCTTCCGGAGTCACCATTTGAATAACATCCACATCTTCATTATAAGAATCTCTAGAAATATAATGTTTTAGTCTTTGACCATTAACCACCTGTGTTGTGTCATCCTTCAGAGAAGAAATTTTGATGGCACCTGAACGGTACACTTCCTTGATAACAAAAGGTCCTTCCCATTTGGAGAGTAGTTTCCAAAAAATCTGAGACGAGACCTATACAAAAGAAATTTCTCACCAACATGGAACTCCCTTTTGACAATTCTCCTATAATGCCATCTTTTTACTTTTTCCTTAAAGAGCCTAGAATTTCCGTAAGCTTCCCCTCTCCACTTATCTAGATTACTTAAATCGAGCAGTCTTTTCTCATCAGCAAGTCTAAAATCTCTATTCAACTCTTTCACTGCCCAATAAGCTTTGCGTTCTAATTCTAAAGGCAAGTGACAAGCTTTCCCATAAACCATTTTGTAAGGAGACATCCCCATAGGATTTTTATAAGCAGTTCTATAAGCCCACAAAGCGTCATTAAAATTTTTAGCCCAATTTTTCCTAGATCTATTGACAGTCTTCTACAAGATAGATTTAACTTCCCTATTGGAAAGTTCTACTTGCCCACTAGTTTGGGGGTGATAAGCTGAAGCAATTCTATGGTTTACATCATACTTAGCGTGAGTTTTTCTAAAAACCCCATGAATAAAATGAGAGCCTCCATCAGTCATGAGATATCTAGGCACACCAAACCTAGGAAAAATGACATCTTTAAGCATTTTCAAAAAGGTCTTACCATCAGCACTGTTTGTAGGTATAGCTTCCACCCACTTTGTAACATAGTCAACAACAACAAGAATATGATTATACCCCTTTAAAGGAGGAAAAGGCCCCATAAAGTCAAATCCCCAACATCAAAAGGTTCAATAACAAGAGAATAATTCATAGGCATTTCATTGCGTCTAGAGATGTTACCTACTCGTTGGCATTCATCACATGATAAGACAAACTTCCTTGCATCTTTAAAAAGGGTAGGCCGATAAAATCCAGATTGTAAAACCTTTTGTGCGGTCCTATCCCCAGCATGATGTCCTCCATAAGCACTGCCATGACATTTTATCAATACCTCTTATTGTTCAAATTCTGGAACACATCTTCGCATAATGCCATCTACTCCTTCTTTATATAAGTGTGGGTCATCCCAGAAGTAATGCCTTAGATCATAAAAGAATTTCCTTCTTTGCTGATATGTAAAGGTTGGAGGCAAATACTTGGAAACAATAAAGATAGCATAATCAGCATACCAAGGACTTTCACGTGGACTTACCCTTATTGCAGTTAACTGCTCATTTGGAAAACTATCATTAATAGGCAATGGGTCAAAAGAAATGTTTTCCAAACGAGATAAATTATCAGCAACAGGATTATCAGCACCTTTCCTATCCACAATATGCAGATCAAACTCTTGCAAAAGCAACACCCACCTTATAAGCCTAGGCTTAGGGTCCTTCTTTGTCATAAGGTACTTAATAGCAGCATGATCAGTATGAATAGTAACCTTAGAATCAACAATATAAGGTCTAAACTTATCACAAGCAAAGATTACAGCTAAGAGCTCTTTTTCAGTAGTAGCATAATTCCTTTGAGCAGCATCCAGAGTCTTGCTAGCATAATGAATGACATTTAACTTCTTGTCAACATGTTGTCCAAGGAAAGCACCCACAGCAAAATCACTAGCATCACACATAATTTCAAAAGGTAAACTCCAATCAGGTGGTTGGATAATAGGAGCAGTTGTCAAAGCTTTATTCAAAGTTTCAAAAGCTTCCTTACAATCATCATCAAAAACAAAAGGTATGTCTTTTTGAAGAAGATTAGTAAGGGGCTTTGAAATCTTGGAGGAATCTTTAATAAACCTCCTATAGAAACCAGCATGACCAAGGATACTACGAATATCTTTGATATCTCTAGGACAAGGCATCTTCTCAATTGCTTCAATTTTGGCTCTATCAACTTCAATGCCTCTTTCAGAGATATTGTGTCCAAGAACAATCCCTTCATTAACCATGAAATGGCATTTATCCTAATTAAGAACAAGGTTGGTTTCTTCACATCTCTGCAAAACTTTATCAAGGTTGTGCAAACAGTTATCAAAAAAAGTTCCATAGACGAAAAAATCGTCCATGAAAACCTCCACGATTTCTTCACAAAAACCATGAAAGATAGCAGACATACATCTCTGAAAGGTAGCAGGAGCATTACATAAACCAAAAGGCATATGCCTATAAGCATAAGTACCATAAGGACAAGTGAAAGTAGTTTTCTCTTGGTCCTGTAACTCCTGACAATTTGAAAACCCAGAATAACCATCAAGAAAGCAAAAGTGAGTCTTTTTTGGACAACCTCTCAAGCATTTGATCAATAAAGGGCAAAGGATAGTGATCTTTCTTAGTAACTTTATTAATCTTTCTAAATCAGTGAACATTCTATACCCAACCACTACTCTTTGGGGTATAAGCTCATTAGGCACAACAGTTATTCCCCCTTCCTTGGGAACATAATGAACATGGCTAACCCATTTACTATCAGCAATAGGATAAATAATATCAGCATCAAGGAGTTTTAATACCTCATTTCTTACCACAACCTTCATCTTAGGATTTAGACGACATTGGTGCTCAACAACTGGTTTTGCATTAGGATTTATATTAATAGCATGCTGACATATAGTAGGAGAAATCCCCTTTAAGTCATCAAGAGTATAGCCCATAGCTCCTTGGTGTTTCTTCAATATCTCCAATAACCTCCCTTCTTCCTTTCCTGAAAGTTTAGAACTAATAATAATAGGATATACTTTCTTATCATCAAGATAAGCATATTTAATATCATCAAGTAAAGGTTTTAATTCGAAAACAGGGTCCCCTTTAGGTGGTAGTGTGGTACCCAAATCTTCCACATGTAGATTATGCTTAAGCTATTTCGGCTGACGAAGGAAAACCTCGTCAATCTCATTTCTTTCCTTCATGAAGACATCACTTTCATGATCTTCCATAAACTGCTGCAAGGCATTGTTAGGAGCAAGAGAAATAGCTGAGAGTTATTCAACCCTGAAATCCTCATCAGACAGTTCATTTTCATAAGGAGTTTTGGCAAATTTGGAAAAATTAAACACATAAGACTCTCCAGCAAACTTAGTCAAAACTTTTTCCTTCCTACAATCTATGATAGCCCCACAAGTATTCAGAAAGGGTCTACAACAGATAATAGGATAGGTTTTACTAGCTTCTTTACCAAGTACTAGAAAATCAGCAGGATATTTAATCTTACCACAAAGGACCTCCACATCTCTTACAATGCCAATGGGGAAAACTTGCTCTCTATTAGCAAGGTGAATAAGCACATCAATGTCCTCAAGCTCACAAGGACCAATCTCATGCACAATTTCCCTGTAAATCTCATAAGGAATAGCGCTAGAACTAGCACCAATATCACATAAACCATAATAGCTCTAACTACCAATTATAACAGAAAGCACAGGAACACTAGCTTTTCTAACTTTCTTAGGATGAGAAACAATATTAGTGGCGTCTTCACAGAAGACAATATGCTCATCCTCTATATTTCTAGTGACAAGATCTTTCACAATAGCTACCACAGGTTCAATATCAATAAGCTCATCGGATCCTATAGTTTTCTTTGCGCTTTTGCTAACCACATTAGCCATAATAGAATGCCCCCTTACGTTGGAAGGAAAAGGAGTTTTCTCAACATAAGGTTCAGGCAAAATAGGATCAATAGTACAAACCTCTACGCTGGCAGGAACATGGGTAACAATTTCTTTATAAGGAGCATGGTATTTGTCCCACTCTTTCTTGGGAATCTCAATATAAGAGGCAAAGGCCTTAAAACATTTTGCAAGCACTTGGGGATTAAGACCAACCTCATTACTAATATGTCACATCCCAAGATTTTCCAAATCTTGTAATGTGAAAAATAAAGGAATAAAATAAAACTTTGTTGATTTTCAGGGTCAGAAGAAACTTTTTGAATCCAATTTGAAACCTTCAAACCAATTTGGGTCAAATAAATCCTAAAGGGATTAAAAAGATAAATATTTAATAAAGGAAAAATACAAATATTTTATTACTACTTTGAAATCTTTTTATAAAAGGTTTTGGTTCTCAAAATGAAAAGGAAGGATTATAAATAAAGATTATTTTATAAGAGCCAAATTAAACCTTGGCCAAGCTTTTGAAAATAAAACATTTTGTTTTGATAAAAATAATAAAGGTTTATTTAAATAAAGTAATAAGGATTTAATATGCAAGTTTTATTAATAAAGGTTTTATTATTTCTAAACCATCAAAACTTGTTTATTTGTTTAAAATAAGTTTTCCAAGTATTTTATATTTTCATATAAAACCTACTGAATGGTTTGGTACTATTTTAGTTTTCAAAAAAAAAATTTAATAAAACAAATCCTATTTAATTTATTAACTAAGGCCATTAATTATTAATGGACCTTATAACAAAAATGTTATTTTATTTTAAACAAGCTTCCCAAGTATTCTTTACTTTCAAATAAAACCTACTGATTTGGTTTTGAAAATATTTGGGTTTCAAATGAAGAATTTATTAAATAAATCAAACCCTAATTGATTAAATAACCATGGTCTATTTTATTTAAGTATTAAATAGATCCTAAAAAGAATAAAATTGTTTTATTTTATTTTTTGAGATTTGGTTTATGCTGATAAACAGAACCAAAAACTCATTACAAGTATGGTGATTGTTTGAATTGTTTGAATGTTTGAATGTTGTTTGGAATTTTCAAACCAGTAAATAGAAATAGAAAAGGTTAAATCATTCAGACAGAGAAAAATAGTGCAAAGGACCCAACCGCCCAAAAGCCCAGCCCCGATCCACTCCCTCGCTTCAAACGCGTTTTCCTTATCAAAACAAACCCACGCAGTGAATGACAACTAGAGCCCACCTGAAACCTTCCTCACTCGGCAAGGTGGCCCCCACATCCCACCATCGTCTTCAACGAGACCCGTGCTTCTGCAGTGAGATTACTCCGGCGTTGATTACGCATGAAGGAGGCTTTGATTTCTCGCAATGACCATGCCCCTTTAAACGCCAGTGACTCCTATCCACTTTCCCTCTGTCTCCCCACCTCGACACTCCCTCAGGCTGCGGACCTCTCTGCAGTCGCAGCTCACTCGCGCGCGTCCCTGAGCGTCGGCAACATCTACCCCGAGCAGCCGCGCTGCACTCCAACTACGGCGACGTTCCCGAACCAGACCTCCCTCCTTCCCGTGGACACTATGATGATCGCCATGCCTTTGCGAACCTAACTGTGCCTCCCGTTTGTCCTAGGGTGCACCGTTTCCTCGCCCTCGACGACCTCCTGAACCGCCGAAGCCCAGCTCGTCTTCGGCGAGCAATCAAGGACAGCCCCGTGCGCCCCTTCACCAACCAGTACCACGTTGAGCATCAGCAAGCGTCAACGATTCCGGTGAGCATATCCCCAGCCACCCTTGCTTCCTGTATCGCCGGCACCGCCACCGTCTGGTCGCTCCATGGCCACCGCTTAGCTTTAGGTCGAGTCAAGAACTGCGGCACGTTCGATCTCGATCCAGTGGCTAGGATAGAAGCTAGGTGAAAGGGTAAGTAGCATCTGCGCGCCGCACGATCTGACTTGATCCAACGGCTGCATCTGTGCGATCCGAGCGAAGCGGTACTGACGAATCAGAACGTTCCGCGTGTCACCAGGAGATTTAAATTAGAATTTGAAATCAGATTGAGATGCCATTTTGAAACCCTTGTAACTTTCAAACCACACGTCCAAATTTTGCAAACTTTATATCGTTGAAATCAGGAGAACAAGCCCTAGCCAACCATGCCCTTTGTTTAGCAAAAAGCTTCTGGAAAAAGGTTTGTTTTTGCAGAAACATTTGTATGCTTGTTAAGGGTGTGAAAATTGTTTAAAAATGAACTTGGGGATAAAATCTTTGGCAAAAGGTGTATTTTGAACCTACTAACCCTAGGAAACACTTTGTGGATTCAAAAATGAATTTGGTGAAACAAAATAATGATTCTTTGATTTAAAACCATTTCTAGTCAAATAGAAATGTGGTTTATTTATTAAAAATGGTTTTGGAAGAAAACCTTTGGAAAATGTTTTGTTTTAAACTCTCTGACCCCAAATACCAAGTTTTATGGTTTGAAAACATATTTGGTGAACCCTATAGATTAATGCCCTAGTAAAAAAAAATTCTACACCACATAAAATGATACTTTATTTTGAAAATGGTTTTGAAGAGAAACCTCTTTGCAAATGACTTTGCCACTTTACAAAATGACCAAATAGGTGTTTTCAAATGTTTATGACCCATTAGGAACCACTTCTTCAAACAAAACAAAGCTTGGCATGCTTGCATGCATTACTTGACTTTGTCATTTTATGTGTTGTTTTGCTTGTTTGGTAGATTGAGTTTGTGTCTTGCTTGATTGATTTGTAGTGACTTGAAGAGTGTGATTGTTGCAAGGACAAGGAGTGAACTTATACCCTCTACCAAAAAGGCAAGTGATGCTTCATATCTTTTTGTCCCATTACTTTCACTATGCATTAGTGATTTTGCTAAGTAAAACTTGCATGGAATTTTGCTAAGTATAAACCTTGCTATAGGAAAACCTAGTAGATGGAACCTTAGTAGAAAATTCCTAAGTTAAGATTCCTATTACTATCAATCTTATCCTAGCTAATAGAAAACATGGGTGGAATATATATTCACACTATGGAAAAATATTCTAAGTCTGAGGACTTGTGTTTTGTTTAATAAAACAACTAAGTTAATGAATCACTTGGGTGGAATGGGACTTGCTTGGTGGTTTTTGGTTGAGTGGTTACACAAGGCCAGGACTAGTGAACCTTGTGTATCTCACTTGTGGATTGCCACCCAGAACAAAGAGATTTGAGATGTCAAATGTTGAGAAGCTTCAAGTGCACCACTTGGCATTATGGGCTGCCATGATCATATAGGTTGCAATAACTTAGCCATATGGACTGGGTGGTAGTGTTTGATAGGTTGAACGCGTCCATTTTGGTCTAACGGAGGCTTCGAAAGATCTTGTCTTGGGAAACCAAGTCCTGGGGAAAGTGCACCACCTCTGCAGAGTGTAAAATCTAAGTACTTAGCCATGTCCCTGGTAAAGGACAATTTGAGCATCAAGACATGGAAGCAATCAAGAATCTCATCATTCAAATTTCTAAGTTAAAATCTTGTGGTTTGAACAAGGGTTGTTTGAAATCTTCAATCTTTGATTGAGAGATGCTTTGGAAAAGGTTTTGTCAAAACAAAAACTTAGTATTTTCAAAATGATAAGGAAAATCTATTTTGAGCAATGCAAGCCTCAACTCCACTTAGCCAAATGCATATAGATGTTAGACTCCACTATATTACCATAGTATCACTTGCCAATACAATTCATATTGACCCTTGTGGATGTAACTTGTAATGTTGCAGGTTTGATTGATTTTAGTGAAGATTGATTGATTAGGATTACAAAGTCTACAACCAACATCTGCTTGTGGCATTTTGAAGATGAAGGACCCATACTTATAGTTATTCCGCTGCAATGTAATGTAATAGCCAAATGAGCTATGTAAGATGTAATAAACTTATGTTATTCCTGGTTATAAAGTTATATTATGACCCTTGTTTCTTGATATTACATCTTAACTGTGGATGCTAGCTATTGATCCAGGGACTAGCATTGCAAACACAGGAGGAATCTACCTTATTATCAGGTTGAGGCCTCTACATAATATCACGAAAGTTATCAGTTCCCATAAAAGATTTAATGCATTCATAATCATAGTTTATACCTAACTTTCTTCCTTTATCATTCTCCCAAGCTTCAGTATTGTCTTGAATATGGTCTAAGAGCTCCCATTTACCTTCTTCCTCCTTCTTTGCTTCTTATCTCTTATCCATCGCTGCGCGCCTTGCTATTCTTTATTATATATCATATCATATCATACGTGTGAATGATCCAGCACAAGAAGCATCTAGTAAATCTTTATCATGAAGAGAAATCCTAGCATAAAAGTTATTGAGAATAATATTATTAGGGAGTTCATGAATAGGACACTTAAGCATTTGTAACTTCAATCTCCCCCAAGCTTGAGTTGTACTCTCTCCATCAACAGGCCAAAAGTTATATATAAGATTTCTATCCTTATGAATCTCACTGGGAGGATAAAATTTAGAGTAAAAGAGAGATGCCATCTCCTCTCATTCCATGGATTGTCCATTCTTCAGCATCTTATACCATTCTTCAGCTCTCCCTTTCAAGGATATGGAGAGTAACTTCGTATTCACCTATTCAGTTGTGATACCTGCACACTTAAACAACCCACATAATTCATGGATAAAAAGCAAGTGATCACCTCGATGGACGGTTCCATCCCCAAAATAATAATTATCCATAACATGATTAACAATACTTGTAGGTATCTTAAAAGGATCTATCTCAACAGGAGGTGGTTCATCTACTACCCTAGCAGTGGTAGTAGTTTTACCAAACAGAAAACCAAGTGGGGTTATCCATATTGGAAACAAAGTAATAAGCAGTAACAAAAGCAATACTCACAGTAAAAGTTTCCCTTACCAGTTCCACTCTTCAATATCGCTTCACTCCCCAGCAACGGCGCCAGAAAATAGTCTTGATGACCCACAAGTATAGGGGGTGTATCGTAGTACTTCCGATAAATAGGAGTGTCGATCCCAACGAGGAGCGGAAGGTGCTGAACAGTGGTATGGAGCAGGAAATCCCTGTGAATACTTAGCAAACGGATTTTAGTGGTTTTCTGACAAGGCAACAAAACAAGGAGCAAGTAACAAAGGTAACGAACAAACGGAGCAAGTGGCCCAATCCTTTCTTAGCAAAGTACAAGCCGGTGGAAATACTTATAAGGACCAAACGTTCTCAAGGACACATGGGAATTCTGTCAAGTGCTTTCGCTTCAAATAGCTGAGTACTCTTCTCTGGTGTTGTAAGTGTTGTGTGGGTGAACCTGTGCTAACATACCGACTGTATTTGGACTGATACATACTTGTGACTAAACCCCCTGCAAACATCCATAACTGCATGAAAGTAATTAAGATATAAATCTAACCACTGCCTTAAACTCTAAGATCCTACGCTCCCTTGTGCAAAGGTGTCCTAACGGGGGTTCAGGTTTCTGCCACTCCGGCAACCCCACATTTAGTATACAAATACACAATGCACCCCCTAGGCCCATGTGGCGCCCCGCAAAAACCACTACTAGAAAATCGCGTTGTTTTTGTGCATTGCATCATCAAGACCGCATGCTCATGTCATCATGCCACATTGCATGTGAGCATCGTCATGTCATCTTGCATTTGTTTGCATAAAACTATCTTTGAAAAATCTATTTTTTTCTTCTAAACGCCCCGTCTTTATTCAAACACAAAACCCGGGTCCCCGGAATATTTTGCTTTATCTACCAACGGTTTTCAAAAGCCCCATTTTAAATATTAAATTATTTATTTTTATTTTTAGGGGCAACCGTACCGGGCCGATCCGACCCAGTCGGCCACCCCCAGAACAAAACCGGACCACCTAAACCCTTTTCCTACCCAATCCTAGTCTACCCAGCCCCTCCACATCACCACAGCCACTCACGGCTCGCCACATCCCCCTGGCCCAAAACCCCACCAATCAGTGCCTGCCACCTCACCCTAACCCCCACACAACGGACACACGCACACACTCGATCCCCAGATCCCACCAACCGCATGTCACCCCCTCCCGACACCCTGGCCCCACCTACCGCTCTGCACCTCCTCCCTTCCTCGCGTTCCACCCGCAATGCCTCCTTCCTCCTTCTCTGCCGCCGCCAGCGCCCATCCTCCATGCTCGATCCCCACACACCATCGTCGCCCTCCTCCTCCCTAACATCCACCGAGCGCCGCCGCCGTTGCTCACCACCCCGAGCCGCTGTCGACGGCCTCATCTCCTTTGGCCGCGAGACCCCCTCCCTGTCGTGCGCCCGCGTCCCCATGGAGCCTCCCGCAGGGACTCCGGCGCCCCCGTCTTCCTCTGGCGCCAGCGCCGTCCCTCCCTGTCCGGCCGCTGCTGCCGGCCCCTTGTCTCTTCGGGCGCTCTCCGCCGGCCACGGGCTCCTGCCCGTCCTAGTCCCCTAGAGTCCCCTCGTCCTCCATCGGCCACCGGTCCCCATCGCCAGTCCCTTCCCCCGTCCTTCCTGAGCATCGCCCGCCACCGTCCTGTCGAGCCCGACCTTGCCGCCGGTGCTCCTCGCCGGCCCTGGCGCCGCCCTACCCCGGGCCTCCTCCGCCAGGCTCTCTCCCCGCCGTCCCTGCATCCCCGACTGCGTTCGACCACGGTCTGCCCCGTCGTCGCCTCAGGCCGTAGGCACCGCAGCAGCGGGCCCTGTCGCCGCAGTCGGCCCCGTCCTCACGCCATCGATGTTGGCAACGAGCCTGTCGCCTTGTTCTATACACTGACGTCAAGGTGTATGTGCTATTGTTCTAACAAGACAAGGTCGTTGCGAACCACCAAGTTCATCCACCACCGGTGCCACTCGAGACCGACAACGACAACGGTCGCCGGAACCCCAAGATCTCCTTCATGTATTGGATGAAACCACAAGATCGCCGACATGGATCCGATGGTCGAGACCCCGAAGCCTCGACGCCCCGGATCCCGAAGACCGACCCCGTCGAACCCCGAACCCCAAGATCGTCGAACCCTAAAGTGTGACCCCTATCCGAGACCCCTATTTTGTAAATGACATCTATATAAATTGCTGCATATTAAATTGTTCATGCTTGCATACATATTTGTGGGTGTTTGGGGACCTTATGTCGATTCACCTAAATTAAATATGGGACCATATGCGGGCAAATCTAGTATTATATTGGTCCCATTTAAATTTGTGTAGCGAATCGGTGCTATATTTTGCCTTGTTAAGACAACATTTAAATGGCGGGTATCTAAACAACATGAACCTATCAATTAGTTGTCGGGACCCCGGTTCCGCTTAATATTGCCTAATTGCATCGCATCTTTGCCATGTCATACATCATACATGCATCATGCTCGATCTTCTGCCGTAGTAATAAATAGTGTATCCGGTGTTTCTTCTAGTGCTTTGTTTCTTCACGGATTAGGCCGATGAGTTGATGCGAGTATCGACCCGATCTTCGGATGAACCTTTGGCAATATTTTCAGGCGAGCATTCTCCCCTTTTCTACCTATCTTACTTTTATAGTCTTTATTTCCTCCTGTTGATCTATTGCTATCTGTGTTGCGATGCTCTAGTTTTCGTACCCGTGATATTCCTTGCAGCCTTATATTGCCTTGGCCCCATCCTATTACCTGTTGTCTGGTAGATAGTCGGCCTTGCGTGTCGTAGTTGCTTGCTCAAGTGTTGTTGCGTGTCGTCAAGTACCACAGTTGTTGGAAGACTGCCATATGCTTTATGTTGGAGTGATCATGACTTTAATTACCGTTTAATAACTAAAAATTGAAGTAGGTAAATGCAGAGGCACAGGTGGGCAATAGATGTTATTTGGTTGTTAACCGTCCACTTGTGTCCCGTAGGACCCCGAGTTCTTGACACATGTTCCGAGATCGAGCGCGCTAACCACAGGTGGGGTGTGTGGGCACCCCCATCGATTAGTACCTGATTTCAAAGTATTGTACTGGGGGCCACAAAGTAGTTTGGGGCTTTATTACTATTCTGTACTTATGCCATGCTTTACTGCTTAATTTAAATTGTGCGAGGTCTCGCACTGTCTTTAGGTAAGCGGAGTGTTTTCGTGATCGACAAGCCTAGTCACACTTTCGGGTTCCCATCGTTTACCATCGACGCAAAACCCCGAGTCCGTCTCGAGACCGGCCGACTTCGTTCGGGTAGCTTAGTGGGTGGCCCCATGTACTTACTTTGGGTCGGAAACGTCATGACTTAGGCCCCGCCGACATACCGATGGGTGTATGTTAATTGATCCGCAAAAGGGTCAAGTGCGTGGATACTTTGGTGCACCCTCAGGTTAAATCTTTTCGAAAAGCCGTGTCCGCGGTTATGGACGACTTGGAGCACAGTTCTCGATCATAGACAACTATAACTAAAGTTTACTATTATAAATTGACTTGTATCCGATATGACTAGTAATCAGCTTCACTGCAACGGAATGGCTAAATAAAAGTACCAACAACTGCTGGGTTTGGGATATCTCATGCTAATTGTATCTGATTAGTAAGTGTTGCAACTACAATGGAATGGTTAACTAAAACTGCTCACTGCTTATTAAATCAGGATGACTCATGCTATCTATATTTGACTAGTAATTGCCGCAACTATAACGGAATGAGTAAAACTGCCAACGGTGTGAGTTCCTCGGTTGACTTCCTCGTTTGGTCTCGAGGGGGAAACACCAGGATGGGTATGTTTGGTGGTAGTATCAGGTTGGTTCCGGATAGGTCTTCCTTACCTCTCTCTGATAGCCGCTATTTGTATCGAGACTCTATAGGTAGTTTAGTGCATGCCGCGCTGCCGCTTCAGTCCACCATACCTATGTAGGCGAGGACCGCCGAATTCTAGTCTCTCCGTGTACTGGCCTCAGTACCGACGCTCCTCTTTTTCCTTTGCCCTTTTGTCGGCACCCCTTTTGTTTAGCAGGTTTGAGATCGACGTCGTTAGCAGGGTTACCCTTCCGGCTTGGCCTGGGCAGGGTTATGGACGCCATTGGTTATTCTTCAGGGCTCTTAGCCCCATTTGCATCTTGTCCGTAGTTGGACGCTCTATCGTTTTCAAGGTGATTTGGATCTTTGTTCTGTATATCTGTATTCTTGACTCATGGAGTCGTGTTGTATATATATCTGTTCTATGGGTCCCATCGAGGACTGTTGTGTAATGTTATTACTTTGTTCTCCACCCGCACGAAAGTGCCTGGTGGGCACCTTTGAATCGTTTCTATGCGGATTTGGCGGGAAGCGCTGAAACTTGCATAGGGCTGATTCTGAGGGTGTTACATCCCATAAATGGTGAAGTGTCATGTAGTTGACGTTCACATGACACCACTAGAATAATAGCACCACAACTTAAATACTAAACCATTGAATAATAACTCATCATAGATTCACTACTAACAACATGACTTCTCCCATGTCCTCAAGAACTAAACGAACTACTCACAAGACATCATATGGATCAAGATCAAAGATGATATGTTAATGGATAACAATCGGAACGTAAACAATAATCCAATGGTTCCACTCACAAGCATCAACTACAATAGTAATCAACATCGGGAAAGTTTCTCCTAATGAACTAAGCAATATCCAACACAATTGTTACAGCAGGACGGAGTGGTGATGATGGTGCTGGTGGAGATGATGGTGTGGATGATGATGATGATCTCGATGAAGCCTAGCTTGATGATGGTGTTGATGGCGATGGTCTCCCCTCTCCGGGAAGGAATTTCCTCGGCAGAAATTTGTCTACCGGAGAGATCTTTCTATCTCGGTGTTTTCCGCCCCTAGAGGCGACGGAAATCTATCTGTGGTCGCTTGCCGAGGATTAGGGTTCTGTAGCGAAGATATAGGCGAAGGGGCGGAGTCGGAGGCTGGGCAGGTGGGCCACACCTGCCCTAGGCGCAGGGTCGGGTGGGCTCGCGCCTAGGGGGTGTGGGCCCCCTGAGGCCCTTCTTCGTCCCTCCTTCTGGCTCCCTCATTCTTCTGAGAAATAATATGTTTCCATATTTTTCTGGTATTTTTATGATCTTTGCGAAATTGCACCGAAACGCCTTCTTTTCCATCAGAATCCAGACTCTGGCAGTCCATCCTCCAAGAATCATCCAACATGCATAAACAGATGAAAAAGCCATAAGTAATACATCATAATAAGACAAATATCAATGAATAGAAGTAAGTTATGATATAGAATGGTGATGCAAATTGGGCGTATCAAGGATTATTGCAATCACTACATATACCTGATTGGAAGTGCGATAAGATTGGTATGGATTTTATCACCGAATTGCCAAGGACTAGGTCCGGATACGATTCTGTATGGGTTGTTGAGGATCGCCTAACTAAAGTGGCTCATTTCATACCCGTGAAGACTACTTATACAAGTGCTAAATTGGCTAAGATCTATATGAATAGAATTGTATGTCTGCATGGAGTACCTAAGAGTATCGTGTCTGGTAGAGGAGCTCAGTTCACTTCGCATTTTTGGCGACAACTGCATGAATCATTGGGAACAAGACTAGAATTCAGCACAGCTTCTCACCCTCAGAATAATGGACAGACATAAATGACCAATCAGATTTTGGAAGATATGTTGAGAGCATGTGCACTAGACTATGGATCTAGTTGGGATGAAAGTCTGGCATACGCACAATTCTCTTACAATAACAACTATCAAGCAAGCATAGAGATGGCTCCGTTTGAATTACTTTATGGAAGGAAGTGTACTACGCCATTACTATGGAATGGGGTAGGAGAAATAAATTTATTCAGACCAGAACTGATCAAGGAAGCTGAAGAGAAAGTCAGAATGGTAAAGGACAGGTGGGAGATAGCCCAATCCCGATAAAAGAGTTATGCAAATCCAAAGCGTAGGGAAGTCACCTATGAGGTCGGTGATAGAGCTTACCTTAGAGTCTCACCACTTCGTGGTGTGATGAGATTTGGAGTCAAAGGAAAATTGGCACCAAGATATGTAGGGCCATTCAAAATTTTGAACCGCAAAGGAGAAGTGTCTTATGATATTGAATTGCCTGAATCACTGTCTACAATTCACAATGTGTTTCATGTGAGTTAGTTGAAGAAGTGTCATCCGGAGATGGAATAAACTTCACTGAAGGACACGATACCATTGGAAGAGGTACAGTTGGAGAGTAATCTCACTTATGAAGAGAAAACTATCAAGATTCTTGAGACAGTAGAAAGAGTCACTCGAACTAAGACTATCAAATTCTGCAAAGTACAGTGGAATCATCATACCGAGGAAGAAGCAACTTGGGAAAGAGAAGATGACCTTCCGAAAGATCACCCTCACCTATTTGCTAGCCAATCCAAATCTCGAGGGCGAGATTCATCTTAAGGGGGTTAGATTTGTAACATCCCAAATTTCATCAAATACAAAATCATGTTGTTGCATTCATATCATCATAGCATATTGATCTTGCACAATTTTTTTCAAAACAAAAACCCTAATAGAACCATATTTAAACCCCTTTTATTATATATATGGAGCATGGTTTCTATTTTATTTTATGACCTCAAAATGGTTTTTGAATGATTAGATGTGTTTGACACACATTTGGATACTAGGATCACCATACAAAAATTTGGTGAAGGTTTGGTTTGATTTGGATTTGAAATAGCCATTCAAATTCAATTCAGAAAATCAAAATAGAAAAGAAAAAGCAAAAGAAGAAAAAAATAGAAGCCAACCAGCTATTCTGGCCTAGGCCCAAAACAGCCCAGCAAGCCCAACCGGGTTTCCCCCTCTCCTCTCTCTTTCTCACCCGCGTGCAGACCCTCCCCCTCACTGTCAAGTGGACCCGCTGCCTCGTCAACATCATCGTCCCCAAATCCCGCCCGCGACCAGCTCGCCGCCCATTTCTTCCCCATAGTGACTACCGCGTTTTGATTTCTCTTAATTGACCATGAATGCGCGCGTGATTACCTCCCCCGCTCTGGCTACATAATACCCTCCCCCTCGCGGCCATTTCCCCTCACGTAGCCAGTACCAAGCGCCGCCAGGCTCCTCTAAATTTTGCTTGCACCGCCGCGGCACCGAGCAACTCCTTGCCTTCTGGTTCACATGATCTGCTTCACCATCACTGTCGTGGTATTGCCAACGAGTACGCCATGGAGGGGTACTCATAGTGCGTGTTTAGAGACGTGGGGGAAGGCGGACGGTTGACGGGTACGTGGTAACACAGCTTACCCAGGTTCAGATCCCACAACGTGGCGGAATCCTACTCCTGCTATAAATTACTATAAGGGCGATACGCCGAGTTACAGAGATAGGTTCGCTGTGCGAGGTTGTCTGAAGTTGTCTATGATCGTTCCCTAAAGGCTCCCATAGGCCCGACTTATATAGTCGCCAGGTCCTAGGGTTACAGGGAAAAGTCCTAGCCGGACAGGTTATAGAGTCCTACACCGTCTATTACTAGTCTTGTGTGTCTTGTACTCCAAGGCTCCGGGTACGCTGGTGACTCCACTGTAGCCTTCCTTTATATGGCATGGGCCTCCCTTCTAGATCCATCTAACTAGGCCGTCCAGCAGGCCATGGGCCATGCTACCAACTATGGGCCACCCGGGTTATCCATATAAGAGACATGCTATGAGGATACCCATATAGCATATCCCCAAAAATCACCCTGCGCTTCTTCTGATGCCTCTGGTCTATCCTATTTCACCCAGGTCGACATCCCTGTTGACGAATGCAAACACCCGAGGCGCCGCTCGACTCCAGCGAGCAATCACGGTAAAACCCGAGCGCCCCTTGACCTCTAGTTCATGCTACTGTGTTCGCTGTGACTTTGCGCACTTGCTAATGCCCTTCGTTTACCCTATTTATCCCTAGGTCATCGCCTTTGTCTCCGGCAGTGAGCACCCGATGCTAGGTCAAGCTCCGACGAGGTTTCCCGCCTGTGTCCGTGCGCCCATGTCCAAGCCAAGACCACGTTGAGCTTCACCGCATCCTCGCGCTCGTGGTAAGCATCTGCACACCCCCTACCCCTCTAGCTTCACCTGCGCATCGCTGCTAGTGTCGTCGCCACCGTCAGAGCCATTCGCGCCGCCAGTTTCTGGTCGACTTGATATGGTCCATCGGATCTGGATCTGGTGGTGAGGATTAGAATTAGAACGAAGGGGTACGAGTAGATCTGAGCCGCATTATTTATTTAGATATAACGACGTGGAAGTGTGATCCAGCGCGAAGCGGTACGCGCCAATCAGACGTGCCACGTGTCACTGTTTTCGACTTAAAATCCGAATTTAGATCTATTAGTTATTCAAACTTGTAAATTCAATAACTTTTGATCTATTTATTCAAAAATTACAAATTATATATCATTGGAATAAGAAAAATGAACTCTTTGCAACTATGGCCTTGGTTTGGCCATTTGCTTCTGAAAAATTAGGATTTTGTACAAAATCATTTGTAGGCTTATTTTGGCTATATAAATTGTTTAGAAAATTGTTTTAAAGTAAATTTTGGTTTATTTAGACCCTATAAAGTATGCTTTGTATTCAGTACTGTTTAGTTTGTTTTGAAAAGTGAGACAAATCATTCATTTGCATTTTGAATGCATTCATATATATTTTTGCTTGTATATTATATGTGAATATTGTGGAATGATTTTATGTGTAGATTTTGGTGATTGTGGAGAGAGTGATTGTGAGGATTGTTCCTATTCCCTCAACTACCAAGGCAAGTGATGCTTCATATATTTGTCCTATTATTTTATCTATGCACTAGTGATATTTTGAGTAGAATTTGCATGATTATTTTCTAAGTATATGCTATGCTTGGGTAAATCCTATAGATATTGTCTTAGTAGTTTTTACCTAAGTTAAGAAACTTGTTGAAAGAACAAGTGGGCCCACATGTGTGGTTTTGGTAATTAATGACAATCTTTATGGACTAATGTGTGTATTAAGTTGTACTTGTAGGAATTTTCCATTGGCATCGTTTGGAGTATGTGTTGGGATCAAGTGATCATGGATCGATGATGAGGAATCAAGAAATGAGTTTCATATTGAAAAGGTCAAGTTCGTCTACATCGAGCTCAAGTAGAATGCTCAAGGCAAAGGTATAATCTTGATAGGTTTTCCCTTTTGCCGGTCTAATATTGTTAGTGGGAGACCGGGTTTAGGATAGATAGCCGTACTATCAAGAGGGCTCTCAAATGAGTAACTCGATCATATCGTTTGGAGAGAGAGCTCAGACCTTTGCATACTTGCATCATCGTATTTGGTTGTTATTTGGTCTTATCCATGTGAGGATATAGATCTTGTGGTAATCTCCATAACAAGCTCTTGTTCATCAAATCGGATCTCACGTATATATCTTGGTGCGATTTTGATCTTGGCAGTTTTCCGGTGTCTCACCAAGTGAGGTATCTCACATTATATTACTTGATACAGTCTCACCAAGCTCTTGTCGTCCTCTCTCCAACGCAATTGGAATTGGGTCAATCGGAGCTACCAACTAAAAGTTATTGTCGTTTGAATATTGCATTTTTTGGTTTAAAAAAGAAAAAGGAAAAGGTATTTTTTGGGCCATCCGGTACTACCGGGCCCAGTATCGGACGCGCCTGATCCAGCCCGCTCACTCTCTGCCTGGCCCGGTTGCAACGTCTGGTCCTACCAGACCGGCTGCACTTCCCACGCGCGCCCGCATGGTTCTCGCTCGATCTCCTGCTTTGCTGGGCTTCACTGCCGCCGCGATTGTTGCTCGCTGCTTGCAAGTGGCCGATGCGCGCCAGGTTCCCCCGCTCACTGATTGGCTGCTAGCTGCTGCTGCACTCGCTTGGCCTCTTCGCTGCATGTTCGCGGGCGGTAGTACCGGCCAAAACCGGCCCAGATAGAAAAGTGCCCCAACGACTAGTTTTTCTGGGGGTGCTATTTAAGTCTTTGCCCGTTTTCAGTTTAGTCCGCTTCTTCCTCTTCTATTAGTCTAAGCTTTGTCCATACTTGCTCTCATTCTCTAGCTTGATTAATCTCTTCCCCTCTGATGATTCTTGCCCATATTTGAGTGGAAGAGAGAGGAGATCTAGACCCACATTTTGACCTATCGATTCATCTCTTTGTGAGTGTATCTTTGGGGATCTAGACTTTGGGGGATTTTGTGTTCTCTTTGATTCCTCCTCTCTTGTTCCCCCAATAGCTTTAGTAGCTTTGTTGGAACTTGAGAGTGAGGGATTGGAGCACCTTTGTGGTGTTCTTGCCATTTGCATTAGGTGCATCGGTTTGAGTTCTCCTTGGAGGATTTGGTTCGTGTTACTCATTGGAGCTTGTCCCTCTTGGGTTCTTGGAACCCTAGACGGTTTTGTGGCCTTGGTGGCGTTGTGGACTTGGTGGCGTTTGTTGAGGCCTTGGTGACGTTTGTTGGGAGCCTTCAATTAAGTTGTGGAGAAATTCCCCAACCTTGTGAGAGGTTCCGGTTGCCATTAACAACTGCACCGATAGTGGAAGTTTGGATCAATCCCATTGGGGTGAATTCACCAAAGAATAAGGGAGGCCTTTTATGACGTAGGTGGTTAGATACCACCCCCTCTCCAAACGATACGTACTCCATGTTGGGAGGAACTCGGTAAAATATCATCGTCCCCGCGTGCCTCGGTTATCTCTATACCCGAGCTCTTTACTTATGCACTTTACATTGTGATAGCCTTCGTGCTTGAAGTAGTATATATCTTGCTATCACAATGTTGCTTGTATTGCTTAGCATAAGTTGCTGGTGCACATAGGTGAACCATAGTTGTTCTAGGTTCTACTTGACAAAGTAAACGCTAGTTTAATTCCGCCTTTGTCGAGCCACTCTCGAAAAAGTTTTAATCGCCTATTCACCCTCCCCCTCTAGGCGACATCTGTATCCTTTCACTTGTTATACTAGTATAATTAGCCTAGCTAGTATAAAACAAGGGTGGATTATTAATGCTATGATAATATGCAAAATCTATGACTATGTTTTTGGATTAATAAAACAACATGTGAATGAATCACCTGGGTGGAATGGAAAGATTGGTTTGTGTTGAGTGGTTACACAAGGCCCATGTCTATGGTTTACCTTGTGTATCACACTTGTGGATGGCCACCCAGGAATAAAGAGATTTGAGATTTTTAGTGTTGAGAAGCTTCTAGTGCAACCACATGGCATATGGGCTCTGCCTTGACCAACTAGGTTGCAAGAACTTAGCCAGATGGACAGTTGGTGGTAGGGTTGATAGGATAGAACATGTCCATGGTGGTCTAAGGGAATGCTTATGAAAAGTCTCGCCTCGATGCATGTCGAGTCTTGTGGGGAAAGTGCACCACCTCTCGAGAGGGTAAAACCTAAGTACTTAGTTGTGTCCCCGGTAACGGAAATTTTGAGCCTCAAAGACATTGAAGTGATCGAGGATCTCCTCATCCCAATTTCTCCAAGTTAAAACTTGTGGTTGAACAAGGGTAAAGGTTCACCAATGTCTATTGGTGGTTCCTTGGGTGTTTTTGTCAAACAAAAACGTAGTGCTTTCAACTAAAAAGAAAAACCTTATTTTGAGCAAAGCCAGCATGAACTACACTTACCCAAATTCATATAGTTATTAGATGCTACTATACTACTATGGTATCACTTGCCAATACAATTACAAATGTATTGACCCTCTATGGCTGTAACTTATGATGTTGCAGGTTACTCTGATGGAGACTAGGGTTATGAGTCTACACTCAACATGTTTGCATGTGGCACATGAAGATGGAGAATTTATTTATTTTGTTAAGTATTGTGAACTCTATGTATTAGCCTTGAGCTAATGAGTTGTAAGAACTATGTATCTCTGGATATTACGATGTAATAATGACCTTTGTATCTGTGTACTTCATCTTAAACCGTGGATGCTAGCATTTCGATCCAGGGACTAGCATTGCAATCACAGGGACCTTTACCTTAAATGGTGGGGTCTTACAACTTCAGAATGACAAGTATGATGGTTTTGGCTTAAGGAATTTTGACCTTCAACTGAGTGTGTTTCAGTATACATGGCGAGAGCGAAAGTCCACGTGACTAAACAAAGGTCACTGTAGACAAAAGGAAACAAAGTCTCACCCTACCGCCAAACATATAATTCATGGGATATTATGTGATAATATAAAATAAATGTCAAATAAGGTGACATTAATTATTTGCAAAGACATACGAATCTGGTAGATATAGATCAAGGACATGAAGTTTTCCATGAGAAAGTATGATCAGAAGCACACTATGTAGTATTGTGTTTATGATTAAGTAACAAATGCAACTAGATTATTTGCACTCTAGTGCAAGTGGGAGACTGAAGGAGATATGCCCTAGAGGTAAATAATAAAGAGAGTTTATTATCTTTATCTCAATAAAGTTTATAATAGTTTTATACCGTGTTATAACTATATTAAGTGAAAAAAATAGTACAAGTGTGATATGTAACCAAACCAAGTCCAAGGGAGAGGGTATATACCAATAAATAAATGATAAAATCCCAAGGCATATTTTCCTAGGGATTTATCTCTCTCTCATTGGCTCTCGTGCTTGCGGTTCCAAAAAGAACTGCGTGCGTGGGATACGACACCACTTCGGCATGTCATCGTGCTGCTGGATCCCGGTTCTAGAAGGTCTACGTACTTCCGCAATCCCAGTTGGATCGGGGAGAACGGGAGTCATTCTTGAGCACTGAACATGTGCAAAACTACGAGAGTGTTGCCACCACTTGTGGCACCCGGATTGTCGTGCAAGGATCAGAGGTGACGTGTGAGAAGAAATGCGACCTTGAGGTTAGCTACGAGTACTACTACATCATCCACGTTCCCACGAACGTTATAACACTTTCGGTCTACAAGGGTATGTCATCGAATCTTCTCTCTATTACTGCATTAACTCGTGTTGCACTAGTTAGAAAAATTATTATTTTCTGCTGCGAACCCCTTCATTCGTGGCATCCCTTTAAACCCCATACCCACATTTTCTATTAACGGGGAGAGAGAATCATGGTTAGGCTGTGAGATAATCATGGTCATGCAGTTTAGTTGGATAGAGTTAATGAGGCGAGAAGAAAGTAGGGCCCATCACATGTACGAGCATGAGCGTCCCACGTCATGTGTCCATCATCACCCCAAAAAGGATCTAGTTTGGCTGCGTGTATGTGCGTGTGTGTGCGTGTTTCTATGCGATCTAGCTAGTGGTTAGCTAGTTGTTTAGCTTGGGAAAAGGAAGATAACTAGCCGCGTTAGACATGTGTTAGGCATGCAAGGGGTGCACTACTACCCACATGGTTAGCGAGTCTTTTCCTAAACTACAACTATAATTACCAACCCTGATAGAACACAATCTAAATATATACATGACACTAACTGCTAAGTCCTAGTTCGGATATACCCGGTAACACACTTGGTGGTTCCATACCTATACTGGAACTATGACAAGGCAAAGTCAATAGCCCTGGATATATGGGGTACGATCTATCCTGAGGCACCAACTTGTAACACCTGGGCCACCCGAGCTCACCGTATGGCACCTCTAGGATCTCTAAATTGACTCCACAGATTCTGGCAACTATCTAGGAGTAACTTCCCGGTCTGTAGATACATGCGAATCTAGACAAATATGTGACAAGTAATTCTAGATAGAGAGATTAGAAGATAGTCTAGAGTAAATTTTCCTAGCCAACTCACTTTCTCACTAATCCGGAGGTACCAACCAACTGGCATAGTGGTTCTGATATTTCAGATTTTATGGAGAGAAGTGAAAAATCTAGTCAAATTTTGGAGGATAATTTTGAGAGGTTTGCAATAATATAGGCTCCCCATTCGAGCAAGCTCCCCATGTGCATATTACCAATAAATATTTAATCAAAACAAATTGTAAAATATAAACTTCACGATAGCCAGCACTTCTCTCATTTTCAAGTTACAACTGATTTTTTCCCAAAATCCAATACAGACGCAAACACTCACAAATACATACATACACTCACCCCTAAAAATGCACACACACACCCTACAGAAAGGGCATATATGCCCCATGTGTGGTTTTGATAATTAATGACAATCTATATGGACTAATGGTTGAATTAAGTTTCACTTGTAGGATTTGTCCATTAGCATCACTTGGACCATGTGTTGGTTTCAAGGTAGAAGAAATAAAGAATAATCATAAAGAAAATTAAATAATATCAAGAGTGTCTTGAAGAATAAAATGGAGTTCCTCATGTGTATCTTCGAGACATCATCCTTATGAAGTTAGAAGACATGAAGTGCAAGCTCAAGAAGCTCCATATATATAAGATCACATGATTTAAGCTTGCCTTCCTCGGTTATCATGGATTGATGAAGAAAATTTCAAGGAATAGGTCTCCCTATGGGGTATGGGGAGCAATTCACAAGTCTTCGTCAAGAAAGAGCGAGCAAGAGCAATCAACAAAGGTGTTCCATCTTGAGGAGGTCAAGACGGTCTACATCAAGCTTAAGTGGAATGCTCAAGGGAAAGGTATATTTTTATAGGTTTTCCATTTTTTGTCTCAAGTTGTTAGTTGGGACACCATATTTAGGATAGATAACTGTACTATCAAGTGGGGCTCCCGAGTGAGTAACTCGATCACATCTTTCGGAGAGAGATCAAAACTTTGCATTCTTGCATCATATTTATTGGTCGTTGTTTGTATCTTATCCATGTGAGGATATACAGATTGTGGTTATCTTCATAACAAGCTCTAGTTCATCAAAAACGGTTTTCCCTTGAATATCTTATTGCATTTTTGACCTTGCGGGGTTTTCCGGCTCCACACCTTGGGAGGTATCTCACATATTTCTCCTTGGTATTTTCTCCCTTTGTGATACTCAATCGGAGTTTTGGGTTTCATCCTTGGATACTACATGGTTTTTAGCTTTCCAACAAAATTGGTTCCATCCTAATCAAAATTTTCAAGCTCAACTTCTTGTGTTTTGGGTTTTGGAGGTTTTACCGGTTCATCGCTTCTAGAGAGGTCATACCTTTATCCATTTATTTTTATCCTCCCATGTTGTACTATTTTTTTGCATAATATTGTATATCTTGTTGTTCTCTTCAAAACAAGCACAAGATCGTCAAAAAGGAGTCCAGAATCAAAAGTTATTGACGTTTTCGTGCTATGATGTCCATCGTTTTTACTCGAGCGGAAGTTTTAGCCCAACTTCCAACCTACTTCCGGTGAAGGATGGTTTTCACTTAGTAATTTGCGTTTTGCTTTACCGGGGGTACCGGTGGAGCACCAGTAGTACTGGTAACGCGCGAATGGTTTCCCATCTTTGGAGCTCGTTTTTACCCACCATTGTTGACCTATTTGATCTTTCTTACTCCCTCTCCCTCCCACGATTCTTTCATCTTTTTGAGGGAAACATGAGAGGAGATCTAGATCTACAACTCTACCAAATCATATCTCTTCCTAGTGAAGGGAATCTTGAGATCTAGATCTTGGAGGAATTTTGTGTTCCTTGTGTTCTTCCTCTCTTATTCCCCCAATAGTTTTTGTATCTTTGGTGGAATTTGAGAGGGAAGAAATTGCCCTTGCATTTGGTGCATAGGTTTGAGTTCTCCACGGAGATTCGGCGAGTTCAAGCTTGTGAGCTTGTTACTCTTGGGTTTTTGGAAACCTAGACGGTTGTGGTGTGATTCCCTTGGGGCCTCAGATTGAGTTGTGGAGCTTCCTCAAGTTAGAGGCCTTTGTGGTGATTCTTGGGAGTCTCCAATTGAGTTGTCGAGATTTCTCCAAGCTTACACGGGTTCGGTGACCGCCCTCAAGTGTCCCATAGTGGATCGAGTGCCCGCCTTTTTTGTGCGCACTCGGGAGAATAAGGTGAGCCATTTGTGATGTCAGTGAGTAGTGTGCCTCCGCATATTGGGGTGAGGCCTTTTGTGGCATTGGGTGAGCATCGAGCCACCACACCTCAAGGTGATCCATTTATGGTATTGGGAGAGCATTATGCCATCGCATCTCTCCAACGGAGATGTAGCTTCTTTGGAAGTGAACTTCGGGATAAAATCTTCGTCTCCGTATCCATCGGTTATTTCTATACCTGAGCCTTTTCTTACACAATTTACATTGTGATATCCATAGTGCTTGAAGTATTCTATCTTTCTATCACCTTGTTGCTTGTCTTGCTTAACATATGTTGTTGGTGCACTTAGTTGAACCTAGCGGTTTTAGGTTTTGAGCTCAATAAATTAAGCGTTAGTTTTATTCCACATTTATTAGAGCCTAAATCATAATTATTTTAAAAGCCTATTCACCCCTCTCTAGGTGACGTCCTTTGTCCTTTAACCTATCCCTATGAGCAACTCCGAATGAGTTTGAGAGATTGATCTAGTGGGTTTGAGATTGAGGAAATCACCACATGCGCCTCGCTATTGACGGGAACATCGCCTCCCACTAAAGAATATTCATAGAAAACTTAAATGATTAGTTTCCTAATTTCTTGTCATGAATTAACAACAACCAAACGAACTATTACATGTAACTCAAGGAGAGAGGGGCGACCGGTAGGCAACCGTAAAACAAAATAGGTTTCCATTCCCCTCAACGGCAGCATCGTTAGTCCGCTCCGTCTTGGGGACTCAGAGGTATGATGGACCTCGACCCCTCTCCGGTGGGAGGATTCTCGTTCTCTGTTTAATTTATTTTTCATTTTACTTTTTGGGATGGTGATATATTCAGCTACATCCTAAAATGGAATAAGTTCCTCCCACCCTATCGTCGCTCTTATGGTGCAACAAGTGCCGACAGAAGGTGTGTGAAGTTGTTTGTTCGCCGGATCTTACTAGTCGATTTCCGTATTCGTTGGTGTGGTTTCATGTCTGACTCTTCCAATCTACGAGTCTCATCTTTAGTGATAGTTGTTGCTCTTGTGCGTTGTTTTTTGGGAGCTTAGCATGACGAATTCCTGTTTATCTACTACAACAAGGTCTATTACGACAAGCTTTACTCGTCTCAAGTGATGGAGGAGCGAGGAAGTCATCATGCCTTCAACTTGCTTGAGTGTCTGCAGTTGTCTTTGGCTGGTCCAAAAATATAATTATATTTTTATTTTTATTACCTTTTATGTTCTTACTATTGTATGCATGATTATCAATAAATCGTTAGACCTTTTCGCAAAATCCAACTAACAACCCACTAGGGGCAACTATAGCTGGGCATGGGTTGCCTGGCCCCCCAAAAGCCCGACGGGCCAGGATTTTCGGGCCCACGGGTCAGGCCTAGGCTTCATATCTGCGTCTCGATGACTATACGGGCTGGGCTCGGGCCGAAGAAATCCGGCAAATAAAAGAAGGCCTGTCCTGTGGCCCAATGACCCGGGAGGTTTATGCATAGTTCGAGTCAGGCATGGGCTGAATTTTAGTCCCGACAGCCGGCCAGGCCGGGCTCAAGCCTGAAAAATGTGTGGACGGGCTTTCTCTGTCCGGGTCCAAAAAATGCCCAGGTATATGCGGGCAACCGAACCGTGTGAAGAAAAGAATCGACAACCTTTGCAAGTTCAATCACGGTTCCTTTTTTGTTTTTTAGACTACTCTATAGAGAACACAAAATAGGTTTTGCACCTAGGTTTTCCATAATTATTTGATGAAATATGGAATTGCAAATTGGACCATAACTGAGGAACCATTTTTCGTATTCTGGATCTCCTAAATGCATCTGACATAAAAAAAGTCTCTAATAGTAGAGCCTACATATGGAGATCAAGCTCCATTAAGCTTGGAGTTTTGAAAATAAATAAATTAATATTTTATAGAAGAATAAACAATTTTTTTGCAAAGACACGTGGAAATGATTTGTACAAAACTGTATTTTTTGTTATGTTTTCTATTTTGGTTTACACACAAATCACAAAAATATGGGCTCTGAATAGGTACAAAGAACTTGTTTTTGTTATTCACATTTGTCTTTTTTATAGACCACGCATGAAAAAAATGCAATAGAATTTTAAGGGAGCATATTAGACATCTAAACATGGATGTATGTATTTCAGAATTTTGAAGTCTAGAAATCAAGATTTTTGTAAGAGGACTCACCCAAGCCCGAGCTTGATATGGGGTTTCCATTCTAGTAGACCATGTTGCAACCTCCCTGTAGGAGGGTTGGTTTGGAATGGCATGTCTTTCCATTGACGAGGTCCAGAGATGACATCCCTTCTCCTAAAAATAAGGAGCTCAAGCTCCATTAAGCTTGGAGTTTTCAAAATAAATAAATTAAATTTTTTATAGAAGAATTTTTTTTTGCAAAGACATGTGGAAATGATTTGTACAAAACTATACTTTTTGTTAATTTTTTCTATTTTGGTTTTCACACAAATCATAAAAATATGGGCTTTAAATAGGTACAAAGAACTTGTTTTTGTTCTTCACATTTGTCTTTTTTAGATCACGCCTGAAAAAACAATGCAATAGAACTTTAAGGAAGCATATTAGACATCTAAACGTGCATGTATGTATTTCAGAATTTTGAAGTATAGAAATCAAGTTTTTTGTAAATGGACTCACCCAATCCTGAGCTTGATATGGGGTTTCCACTCTAGTAGACCATGCTACAACCTTCCTGTAAGAGGGTTAGTTTGGAATGATATGTCTTTCCATTGACGAGGTCTAAAGATGACATCCCTTCCCCTAAAAATAAGCTAGAAACTACTAGGGGTTGCTAGAATCTGGCAATGAGAATTTAAGATAGCGTATTGATGGTCATATTTAAAGGATTATACGTATTATAAATCACTAAAATCGTTTCTAAATCACTAAAATCGTATTCTAATCACTAAAATCGTATCTTACTTAATTCACTTATCGATTAATGATCTCCAAATAATGGACCGCGCTCTCGTCTTTCTATACGACACCTTTAGGGAAGGCCGTTCCATCCATGTTTTCTTCCCCTCAGATCTATTTACACCACCGACGCTTAGCTCTACAAATTTTTTGCCGCTGCACCTCCCCCTCCCCACCGCTAGATCTTACCCCACTGATACATAGCAACCTGAGCATAGAACATGACTTTGTCGTTGCGCCACAACCTCGATAACTCAATACATCCAGGTGAATCTACCGTCGACGATTTTGGACCACCTATGATGGCACCACTCTGACAATGTCCTGGATAACAACCACTGATGTACTAAGATGGTAACTTCCATACGAGGGTTTGGTCGAATTGCCTTGTCCTTCCATTGATGAGGTCAAAGTGAGATAACATCCCACCCCATCCCCTAAAAAGAAGCCAAGAAACTAGCCGTTGCTAGTTTGTGACATTAAATTCTCAAGATATGTCATAGCTAAAGAACTATTTATTCGTAAACCGATAAAACCTCTCTACTTGACTCACCGATCAATAAACACTATCCAAATAAGTGATCTATTTGCTTCCTTTCGAATATATTTACCTTGCTCATGCATAACCTAAAAAATATTGCCACCATGCCTACCCCGCGATTGGCCGCTAGATCTTACCCAATCGAAATATAGCAACCTGGAGCACATAAAATGTAGATATATCGTCGGGGTCGCGGCCTCAATAACTCGACATCTAGGTGACTATGTTGTTGACGGTCACTCTGACGTGACCTCAATACATTCTGCCACAGAATAAATCAACGCTACAAGTGGTCAACTTTATGCCCCGATACTCATGTCACCCGTATCGCCGTCACGTAGATAAAATGTACAATCCGTTCAAAATTTGATAAAATATTCATCTCACGCTCCCGCACAACCGTTTTTGGAAATTCCTTGAAGTGTTGATCCAAAGTTTTGGATGGATTTTCTAGCGCATATGTCCTTCCATTGACGAGGTCCGGCTAAGATGACATCGTTCCTCCCTAAAAAGGAGCTACGAAAATAGCCGTTGCTAGTTTATGTCATTTCTCAAGATAAATATTAATGCTATTTGTAAATTAATAGTACATCATATCTTACTTGATTCACCGTCAATAAATGCTCTTTAAATGAATGACGATGTCTCCGCTCTTTTATACCACACCAATTGGAACGCCCGCTCCATCCACATTTCATTCCCTTTATATCTACTTATCCCGCCGACGATTAGATCTGCAAATATTCCGCCGCCGCAACTACCCCCGCTCCCACGCCGCCGCTAGATCTTACAACCACCTAAACCTAGCATCCCAAAGCATACAAACCCTAGATCTATTGCCAGGCCGCAACCTTGATATCTCAAGACATCTAGGTAAGTCCGCCGCCGCCGGTCTCGACCACCTATGACGCCGCCACTATGGCGTGCCCTTGATGTGTTCCGCCGCAAATTAAAGCAAGGCGACGAGCAGACAACTTCGTGCCCCGAGCCACATGTCACCCCGTATCACCGTCGCGCGGAAGAAGAAGGTACAATCAATTCTAGAATTCTTTGAAGTGCTGATTTAAAGTTTCTAATGGCTTTTCACTGTATATACACTCTAGAGGAAATGTTTTTATGTGATGCTAACGATTTAATAACTATCTTATGTTCAGTTTTCTTAGACGTGATCTGAAAGTTCAGCTTGCCCCCTCCGGTTTTCTCCGGCTTCCACTTCTTCCCGGTCCCCAAAAATGCCCCATCCATCCGTGGTCCGCCGCACGGGTGCGCGCATCTCGGGTCGGAAAAGTGTACCTGACATTTTTTTCCTCTTTGGAAATCGTTTTTGTACCAGACATCTTTGCGAGGAAGAACGAAACACATCACACACCTCATCTCTCTTCGCTGATATAAATTCCCCAATCCAAATATTCTCGCCACTTTCTCTTTTCTCTCTCTCCCCCCTCTCCTGTCTGCCCATTTTGCCTCGGAGCCGCCGCCGCCGCCGCCACAGCTCTCTCTCAGGTCGCCGTTGCGGCCAGCTGCCGCTGCTGACGCAGGTAAAAGGTCTAGGCTCTCCCGGCGGCCACTGGATCGGGTGCCCCCGCGCCCGCAGGTTGCCTACGCGCAGCCGCGATGTTTGCGGCCTGTGCTCTTGCGAACTGCGGGTCTAGGGTTTGAGGGTTAGGTTCTGGACTTATTCGGTCGGTGATTGAGGGTTACGAGCTGTGAATGGATTCTAGGTTGGCTGGTGGGAATATACGTGTTAGGTCTTCTATACTCGCTTTTACCTTCAACCTGTCTTGTCTGTTTGTCTGTCAGTGAAATTTCCGTGGAGGGTGCCCCCCTGAAAATGGGACTCATGCTGTAGCCTGTAGCAGAGACTTTGAGGGTTTAATACACGTTTCGTTAGAATTTGTCGTTTCAAGGTATTGAGCGTGTTGAGTTCAGCGTCAATTTATCCTTGTATTGTTTCTGTTGCACAGCTGAATACGAGCGGAGGTTCGACCACTTCATCGACTGGTTGAGGTCTCTAGGCATGCTAACTGACGACTCTGTTGGAAGCACAGCTGACTTGGGGGATGAGGATCGCAGTGTGTCTGGTGATTCCCTGTCTGAATGGCGGTCCTGCGACCAGGTCGACAATGGGAGTCCCTCTACGTCCCCTCCCTTCTGGGATACTGATGGCGAAGATGATGATCCTGGTGCGCAACTTGACTTTCTTAGTACAATCAATCTGACTTCAAAGGATAGCACCAGTGTTTAAAAACTACTCCCTCCGTTTAGAAATATAAGATGTTTTAGGTTTGTGAAGGAGATGTATCTAGACATGTTTTAGTGTATAGGTTCAAATGAATCTAGACACTAAAATATGTCTAGATACATCTCCTTCACAAACCTAAAACATCTTATATTTCTAAATGGAGGGAGTAGATAGCCTTTGAGGAAAGAAAAGCAAATAACCTTTTCTTGACCAAGCACTATCATTAGCTTCTTAGTAAGTTAACATGATAATAGTTCTTCTGCTGAATATTGCACTTTTGGGTTCCTGTACTGTCTACCTTTAAAGCTGTGCTTTACTATGTGTTAAAATAACTGAGTTACTTAACTCCTTTTTGGCATAGGCAGCAAAGATAGTTAGTATGCAATACTGTTTGGCTCGATTAGGTTGTTTAGCTGGGTTAACAGTTGAAGAGGAGAACCCAGGAGGGTTAATATTGGTGGCTTAGCTTATTACCCTCACACGTTAGTCGGCTTAATCTTGGACCTTGGAACAGACACTGGTGCTATATTTCTAGGTCATCACCATATGCACTGGATGAGTCACGATTACAACCAAAATGAAATATCCAGTATTTACTATATTTTTGCACCCTATGCACTGTACTGTATTTCGTTACTGCCAGTAGCTCACCATGTAAACTTTTATTCCAAGTTATTGTTTTCCTGTGTACAATCTGATTATCTATCCTTGTAAAATGTAATTCTTCACTCTGTTGTCTTGATTCTCATATAGTTTTGACTTTTGAATTGGAAAGTACGCATTCATCATGTCTGCTGTTACTTACATATTTTAAATTTTTGTGTGATCGTTTATGGTTGACTGAAGGAATAAATAAACACGGTCACTTGTTTCAGTGCAGATCTTGACATTTTTATCGGTTATAGTCAAGCTTCTCCAAATTAATGTGTTTTTTCTTCCTTACAGACACTTCTGATATGATTTTGTTCAGTGGTAGTTGTGGCTACGTTTCAGTTAGCTAATCTTCGTCTGTTGTTATCTCAGGGCCCGGTCCTTCAAGTTTATTCGGGCGACACACTTGGCGAATTGAGAACTTTTCAAAGGAGAAGAAAAGAGAAATGAAAAGTGAACCATTTGAAGCTGGTGGTTTTAAGTGGTAGGGTGCCTGACGAATAACTCAAAGAATGGTGTTTGGTACCTTTCCCTTTTCTGCATTTTTTGGTCTGGTGATGAACCAAGCTGGAAATATTCCTCGTTTAGTTTTTTGTGTGTGTGATATTATGCATTGACAAGCATTCCTGTTCTAATTGGACTATCTTAACTTGAATGATTGCTGGTGTACTATGCTTTCCAGATCATGTTTTCTCTCTATTTTTGGCAGTGTTGCAAGTAAGAGAGCCTGTAGGCTGTCAAATCTTTCATAATGGTGTTAAACTCTATTTCCCTTGTTGTTAGTGGTAAATGCATGTGCGCTTTCCTAATATATTCAAATTTATGAATAGATGGGTAGTCTTTATTACTATATTGAAGTTTGATGCTAGATTCTTCATGTCAATTGTACACGTGCTGTCTTTTTCACCGAGTCCTGAAAAGAAAGCTTTGTGTCTCTGTAAGGAACTGGCTGTACGTAGTAGAAGGCTTGAAGCTTTTAATTGCTGATGTACAAAGAAGATAGATCTATAACTTGAATATCTCTGTAATGTGCAAAAAGCTTTCCTGTGTTTCAAATTGTTCCAATTTGTTCAATTTCTTTGAGTTGCCGTGCATCCTTGCTGTCATTAGGCATGGCACTGATTGATGTACCCAATCGGCCTAACCTACTACTGCCCAGTGCAATTATTTTACAAGTGTTGTTCATTGTATTTCACCTTTTCCAAACACAAGTTTTTTTGTGAAAATGCAAAAGACCTTTGCGTTTCATTTCATTGAAAAGATAGAGTTGGAGTACATCCTCCTAAGGCCAGCAAAACAAAAACAAAAACTCATCAATGCACATCCCAAGTGGATGGCAGAACTACTCGGAGCCCTTCTGCTCCTGCCCTAGCCCACAGCCCAACTTCGTCTTTGATATTTGCAGCGAGGCGCGATGTCGACGGCTGAGCGCCGTTGAAGACACAGTCATTGCGGTGTTTCCATACCATCCACGGGATCGCGAGGGCTGTAGAAGCTAGCGCGTCCTGTAGCTGCTTGGGCGTGGGGTCGCTTGGCCTTTCGCCACCATTCCATGAGCGTGGTCTCGTGATCAGGTGCCGGGGCCGTCATACGCAGCCAAGCCAAGCTCTCGTGCCAGATCTGCCTAGTGAATGGGCAGGTCAGCATCAGGTGCTGGATCGTCTCCGTTCTTGGTCGCATAGGAGGCATCTTGGGTGGTGTTGCAGTCCGTGGCGGGCAAGTCTCTCGGCGGTCCAACACCTGTCTTGCAGCGCAAGCCACAGGAAAAAATTTACTCTCGGGGGCGCCCAGGACTTCCAGACTAGCTTCCAGGAATCGCTCGCGGTTGAGCTGTGGAAGGTAGCGAGGTAGCCTGAGCTTGCCGTGTAGACGCCGTCAGCTGTCCACTTCCAAACATAAGTTGGTCCTTGGAGGATACTAGTAGACAAAATTTTCTTCTGCACCGTAGCTCTTTTTATGGTTCCAAGACCATTGAGCCAGTTAACCAATGCAAAGTTGCAAACTAGTTTTATTTCCCTCATGACATGCTATATTATGATCATTTGTTGATACGTTGGCCATCTGCAATATTTTTATTTTGCAGGTACATTCTAGTTTACCCTCAAGGATGCGATGTCTCCAATCACTTGTCGTTGTTTCTGTGTGTTGCTAATCATGACAAACACCTTCCAGGTTTGGTGCTAGTGTGCTGCATTTTTTGCTTAAATAATACCATGTCTCCAAAATTGTTCTTCAATAGCACCTGACACTTTTCAGGATGGAGCCAGTTTGCACAGTTCACCATAGCCGTGGGCAATCTTGATCCTAAGAAAGTTAAATATTCTGGTAAAAATCAATTGGAAGTTTTCACCACGAGCTAAACAGCCAATTGAAGTTAACTAAGTAACTTTGTAGACACCTTGCACAAATTCTGGAAGAAGGAGCATGACTGGGGATGGAAGAAGTTCATGGAGTTGTCAAAGATTCAAGATGGTTTTCTTGTTGATGATGTCCTTGAAATCATAGCTCAAGTTCAAGTTATTAGGTATTACCGAGTTTCAGGATTGACATTTTGAAGTTCTTTAATGCCTCTAGGCTCCCTATGGTTTATAGATAACCTCCATTGCTTCTGTAGAGCTGAAGGTCTTTAAATTGATTGTTCACATTACACACGTGAGTTCTTTTAGTATTTTATGTTATACTTGATAATAATATTTTAATCTTACCTTGCGATTGCACATAGTTTATCCTTATCCTCTTGCAAGCTGTAGTTGCATATTACTCATGCACGTAAAACCTTCTTTGGACTGTTTCTGATTGCAACATCCAGAGTTCCTTATGTTCAGGCCGTTGTCACTTCTATATTGTTTAAATTTAGCTATCTGTCTTTAGTATGTTCAATGCACACCACCTATTTTATACTCGGGGTATTTGAATGTATTTGAGATCATACTCTAGTCATTGCCTCTATTTTCCTTGTTACTTAATGCTTATTAGTTGACCACAAAACATTAAGTAACTGTTATTTGTCTGTATTTTTTCAATATTGGAGGGAGAAAGTGGACCGCCCATTTCGTTGCCTTGACCGCCCTTATCGACGAGAACTACTCCGCGTGTATATGACAAATATAGAGCAAATTTATCGTCGCTTTGTTGAAGAACACAGAAGTAAAATTACCAAGCTCACTGAGGACAAGATGAGATGGTCCAGGTAGTCAGTTAGTTTTTGAATGTGATGTGATGTCATCCCATGGATAGTTAATTATTTTTACTTCTAATTACAATGCATGTCTTCCTTGGTGTTGCAGTTTTCGTGCTTTCTGGCTTGCAATTGACCCAATCACAAGACGTAGCATGTCCAGAGAGAAGAGTGATGTCATATTGAAAATAATTGTGAAGCATTTCTTTGTAGAGAAAGAAGTCACTTCAACACTAGTTATGGACTCCCTGCATACGGGGCTGAAGGCACTTGAGCACCAGTGCAGGGGAAAGAAAGGTAGAGGAAAATTTATGGACTCAGGGGAGTCACCAGCACCTATTGTCCATGTTGAAATGGACATGTTTATTTTAGCTGGTGATGTCCTAGCTTTGCTTGAGAGGACGGCTTTAGAACCCTTGCCTTGTCAACCTCTGTCTCCAAAGGATGATAAATGTTCCCAGAGCCGCACTAAGGTATTATTAGTGTATGACTAATTATTTCAGTTTTTATTTTTGGTAATATTGTCCTATTGCCCCCTTTCTCTCCCCACATTCGAATTCTACTATGATGCCCTCTACGTCATATTTGGTTGTTGTGTTTTGCATAATGGGTTTCCCATGCAGAGTTTATTTTCTTGAATCTTCTAATGCTATCTGATCTTATACACTAAGTTTGTTTAGCAAGCCAGATAACCTCATGCTGCTGTCAGTGGTCTTTATTTTGAAAAATCCAGTTTGGTTTTCAGCATACTTCAGTTTGGTAATAGCAAAGTGCAATTATTTGGTTCGATTATTAAGCCCCAAACTGTTGAATTTGAATGCATTGTCACTTTTGAAGTGTAGAGATAGAGACTACTTCAATATATTCTTATTTGTTATTGTATTACCAATTAAGTTTTCTGGGTTTCCTGGCAGTTGAAACGAGAGCGAGATTGTTCATTCAGACATACGAGCTCATTGGTGTGCTAAATAGTCGTATTGAGTCGTATGGTTGTAACTTGCAAGCATTACATTTACTCCCTCCGTCTCAAAATAGATGTTGGAAATTTGTTGGATGAATCTAGACACTATTTAGTATATAGATACATTCAAATTTTGACAAATTTGTGACATCTATTTTGAGACGGAGGGTATTATATTTGCACTATATATTGTGCTGCTAAGTTTTCATTGTGATCATCTTTCTAGGATGGTAGTTCTGGAGAAGTTAAAGTTTCAGTTGAGCATGAAGAAAAGCGCTTAACTGAGTTTGGTCAGAAGATGCTTGAAACTTTTGTTCTATCTCATATATTTAGGTAAAAACTCTATATATCTTCATCTATCATTAATTTGGCCAACCATTTATGGCCTGTGCTACATTTTCTTATCTGCGATCTTTTAGTAACCATCATCTGTGTAGTCCTTGGTCAACTGGGTGATTCATGTGGTTCCTGCATTAAGGATTTTACATTGCCGAGTAACTTTGGAACTGTTCAATTGATTTCCTGCTGTTTTGCATTGAGCATGTACCCTAAAGTCATTTGATCACTGAGTAATCATGAAATTGTTTGATGATTTCCCGCTTTATATTGAAATGCGTACCTTTAAAATCCATCTAAAGGAAATGGAATAGTCGTTTTTTACACGAAATTTGAGCTTGCCCTTCATTTTTGCTTCTAAATACAATGGTATGTACTGTTATTCTTGATATTTGTGCTAGATAATCAGTTTTGCATGTTTTTATTGCTTATGTTCTGTTTTGTTTTGTATTAGTGGGATTGAGGTCGCTTATCAAGAAGCTGTTGCTTTGAAGAGGCAAGAAGAGCTGATTCGTGAAGAGGAAGAAGCTGGGCTCCTTGAAAATGAGATGAAGGGGAAGCGCACTATCACTGAAAAGGAGAAGCGTGCAAAGAAAAAACAGGTCGCGTTCTTAATTTGGTTCAGGACACCTCTCCTTTCTTTTTAATTCATTGGGTTATTGGTTCAAAAGAATCCTTGCATCAAATGGCCTGTAGCTTGTAGCAGGGTGAGATGATGGCAGCTTTCCTCTAGTTTTAGTTAGCTTGAATAAGTTTGACTTGGAAAAATGTCCAACTAACTACTTGGATATATTGAATGGGAATTTACTGTTAGGATTCTTTGAATGATTGTTCTTTGAATTACTTTTATTCACTAGTGTTAGGATTCTTCGGATGATTGTTCTTTGAATTTACTGTTGTTCACTAGTGTTAGGATTCTTTGAATGATTGTTCTTTGAATTTACTGTTATTCACTAGTGTTAGGATTCTTTGAATGATTGTTCTTTAAATTTACTGTTATTCACTAGTGTAACCTTTTTGGTTGGCTTGCTGTATGGTAATTTTCCAGATAGTTCTGAGCTTTGGTTGGGCTCACCATCCTATCCTACCCTGTTACTGATGAGCGACCAGTAGTGCTTCCATATCAACAAGATGTGCTCACTGGAATATGAAACTGATGAAAAGAACAAGTTACCCCAATTTCTTAGTTTAAATTTGCTGCCTTCTGTTTTTTTGTGTGTCTATATTTTCCTTTTACAAACCACACAACATTAAATCGTCACTGTGAGCTGATACACATGCCTGTTTTAAGCACATCTTAATTCTGTCATCAATTTATGTATATTTGACTGAGTTAAGCTTGCATGATCCAATGTGACTAATAACTCCCTCTTATTTGGTTTTGACCATCTGATGCCACTGTGCTATTTACTTCTGGATTTTCTTCCACTTTTAGTTGAGATATTCAAGCTGCAAAGGTAACTGTTCTTGTTGTGAGCAAGTTATTAGGATAAGAATTAGTACCTCCTCTCAGTTAGCAATATGCACTTTGTACTAAATCAATGATACTTATTATGGATCGGAGGGATTAGTTGCTTCCTGTTCATTTCCGTTATACTTTAATAGTATATACTATATACCGAGCAAGTCTCTCTTACTATTCAGTCACTTATAATGTGCACTGTCAAGTGCATATTGCTAGATGGGTTGCATGTCAGGATCACCATTTATAGTACTACCATATTTGGTTGAGCTTGATAACCTTTCTGAGTTTTTTTTGTTTCAGTGTTAGTATTCTTATTTATGACATACTACATGTTACCTCATCTCTTCTTTATTTAGTCTTTTTCACTTACGTGATCTTGAATTTTGATCCTCAGGCCAAACAAAAGAAGAACAATCGGAAGGTTAAAGACAAGGATAGAGAGGAAAAGTTTGATTCACCTTTTCCAGAAAAGGATAAAGATGATAGCACTATTCATGATATGGAGGATTCTAAGCAGGCAGGAGAAGTAGCCATGAAAGTTGATACCTCAGAAGAAGGTGCTTCAGACATGTCAGACAATTTTGATGGATCAGCTGAGGTATGTCAAACTGATGCAGGTGACAAAAATTTTCAACCTTTGGATGGGATGAATGCTGTTGGTATTGAGACAAAAAATATGTCTACTGGGAAGAACTGTATTGTGGAGAGCAAGTTATCGTCATGTTCACCGGAATCTGCTACTATGAACATTATGCAAGGCAAAAGAGATAACTTGCTAGACAGTTCGAGTCAGATATCACCTTGTCCCAGGTTGGTTAGCATTGTGTCAGTTTTTCATCGTTTCTCTTGGCATGGCATCTGCGACGTCTTTAATTGTATATATTTGTACAGAGGGAAAACTCAGCGCACCAGGGTCATAAGTATCGTGGACAGTGCCAAACATGAGGATGATCTTCCCTCAAGCACTGCTAGTGGTTCAGATCGCAATACATCTGGCTGTGGACCAGCACCAAAGCTTGACCAGGAGACTGTTCTACTCACCTTAAAAGATAGGCTTCAGAAGCTTGGACAACGTTTACATGAGGTCAGTTTACTCTTTCATATGGTGTTGGACATTACTTTGTGATCCGCTTTTTAGGATTCATTGACCTAATCCATTTGTGCAAATAGTCATCTTAATCATTCCGTCATTATCCCTAGTTTTGATGAAACAGATGGGTTTATTGTAAACTTGTAATTTTGGCCAGGCTTGTAACACTCTTGGAACCTCCTCTTTTCTCTGTATGCATGGGTAGCATGGACTGCGTCCATATGTTTGCAATAAAACTAGTCAGTGTGCATGTTGAGTTCATGTCACCAAAAAATACAGAATCTGTTAAGACAACTACTTTTACTCAACAAACTACTAAATACAATAGATATGTTGCACATTCAAACATAATTAATCTGCCACAGGTGGAAATAGATTTAGCTAGTTAAGAACTAAAAACAAGGCTTGATCCTTGAAATGTGAGAGGGTCAGGGTTTAACTTCATATTTTAGCGTCCAATGAGAAAGATGGAGGTTCAGGATGCTCTGGATCTCTGAAGTCCTTAGATTGTTGACATTAATATAGTTGGATACCACACCATATTATTTTTGTATTTATCTGATCCATATCTTTGATGACCATATCTGCGCTTCTCCTTTTTCTTACTATGTAAATTTAATACTTCCTCCGTCTTTAAATAGATGTCTCAAATTTGTCAAAATTTGAATGAATCTAGACATCATTTATTATATAGATCCATTCATATTTTGAAAAACCTAAGACATCTATTTTGGGACGGAGGGAGTAGAAGTTAAGCACGTTGAAAATGTACTCCATTTCAAATATAAGGCATATATTTTTTGCAATTCTTTGTAAGGAGTACTATGTTGGGATTCACCCGTTGAGTCAGAATTCCGTTTAAGTTTTTCTGTCACTTCATAGTAAAACTAAGTATTTAACCATTGTTTTTGCTGTAACACGTCCACTATCTGTGCACTTGTTTATTTACTTTGTTTCGTACCGCAAAAGGTTGTTGAGTCTTTTTCCTTTTATGCATGTTTCAGAAGGAAATTGAGGGCCGGAAACTACTCAAGGCTCATTTGGAAAAGAAAGCAGCAGCTGAAGTAGCATCCTCATCGTTGTCATCCAGTTCTTTGGAAAAGACCCCTGGTGTTCTGAAGAACCCAGAGCAATATTCAGTAATTAATCCTGATGCATGTACGTATGCACCACCTCATAAGTCTCAACCTGTAGCCACCGATGGTGCGAATGGAGCTCTTCCAGCAAAGCCAAAGACCAGAATAAGCACAGAATCTGGACCTATTGTTGCCCCCACTCCAAATAAGGTCGTACCAGCTTTGCGCAAAGAGCATGTTTCAAGTTCAAAGCTGAAAATTGATAGAGCTACTCCAGTCACCTCGAGATCGCCGTCAGTTGATAAAACTGCTGCACTTACCCTAAGCTCGTCACTAGTTAACAAAGCTATTCCAGCTCCCTCCAAATCACCTGCAGCACAGGTTGCTAAGGCCGCTATACCTATTTCAGATCCCCCAAAATCATCTGCACTTCAGGCTGACGAGGTTACTAAAGCTACTCCAGTTCCCCCAAAGTCACCTGCACTACATGTTGAAAAAGTTGCTAAAGCTATTCCAATTCTGCCAAAATCACCTGCACCTCAGGTCGATAAGGCTGTGTCACTTAACACAGTACCAAGGCAGTTGCCCTCACTGTCTAATTTGGAAGCTCGTAAAATCACAGTTCCTACAAAGATTGTTGTTACTTCTGTTCCGCGAACTCCTGCAGTATCAAGGCCTTTAAGTGCTCCTCTGTTCCAGGCACCAAGGCCAACTTTATCTCCTACACCTGCAGTTGAAGTTCCCACATTGCAGTCACATTCGTTGACTATGTCTAGGCTAGCCAGCAACGAGCCCTCCCCTCCTGTCCCAAGTTATGTACCGAAGACCTACCGAAATGCCATCATTGGTAACGGTAGTGTTGATACAACCCTGTCAAGTTATGACAAGGTAACTTCTCTAGGCCAAAATACACTTTCACAGCCACTATCAGCATATGCATCAGCAACATCTGTCATGTTGCCTCCTGTTGGAAGGAATGGCCAATTACCCGGTAATCAAGGATTCATGTCTGGGCATGGCAAGTTGGAAACTCTTGATAACTGGCACCCATGGAAAGGTGACAGTGATGCTAACAAACACATGTGGAGGGATGCTACTCCATACCAACAGATGACCAATGGTGCGCGCATACGCCCATGGAATGATAATTCGTATCAGCAAGCAAGCAACAGAGGAACAGAAGAACAAGGCAGATTTGGGGGAATTCAGCATAGGCAGTTCCAGAGGGAGATACCTACAAATTTTGTCTCACACCAGCTTCAGGGTTCAGTGGGTGAAGAATTCCCGCATCTTGACATCATCAATGACTTGCTTGAGGAGGAACAAAGCAATATGAGCATGATAGAGCCTCCCCTCCACCGTACATTTGGTTTGCCATTTTCTCCAAGTGGCAACTTAGTAGAGGCTGACATGGCTTCTTTAAGTAATTCTGGCCGGTTGAACTTGACCAACCATTACTATGATGAGGGTTACCCAGGGGCCTATGACAGACCGAATGCTTTACACAGGCCGAGAGAAGGGCAATTTTCCACATCAAATGCTTATTCCAATGGAAGGGTGGATTCTATTTCATCTAAGCCTTGGCTATATAGCTATCCTAATCCAATGGTGAATCCTGGAGTTAACTCGAATGGATTTTCACAGCAGATGGGGGACTTCACCAATTATGCGAGTGGGAGGGTGAATGAAGAACACCTGTATCGCCGTGCCGACGGGCGATGGTGATGCTTGTACACAGTTCATAATGCTGCTGCTTGTAAGTTGTAATATGCCATGGTGCCAGGTCAAAAGGTTTTACCATGGCCTTCAGTTGTAACTTCTCATTTCAAAAGGGGAAAAGAAATGATACATTGTGTAAAGTGTTGCAGTTAGGCTGTTAATTACTCGCTGTGTGCTTCTATCTTCTTTGTTATTTTTCTTTTGCTGTGTTTAGTGTATATAGAAATGCAGGTAACAAATCAAACGCGCAGGGGATATACGGCTGATTACCCCATCTAGTTGGTGGGGATTTTAGACTCCGCTTGTAAAGCTAAGCTGGACGCTCTTGGTATTTGTCATTGGCAGAGAGCTGTCAGTAATGAAGTAAAACAAGTGATGCGATTTTGCAGAACCTGTTGGGTTACTGAGCTCCAGGGTAATGAAGCCTGCAGAAGGAAGGGTGATGGATCTTGGAGTAATTGCTGATACTGTAGAATTCTCATGTCACAATTTCCAATCAGGTAAATGTCCACACAGTTCCCCTTCACTTACAAGTACTGATCACTTGTTTATCAAAAAAGTATTGATCTCTTGGTGTTACTCACTACTATCTTATCTAAGACTAACCGACTCCTCTCATAAAGCATGCCTTGTATACTTGCTTTTGTGTAAAATCTCCCTTGGGAGCTAAATACAAAGTTCCTAGATGTGGCAGCCTGACACCAATTTCTTTCCTTTTAAGGTTACAAAAATATACAATGTACAAGTTGGGTGGGACCGTGAGAACCTGCTGCACATAGATGTTTTGCATGAAGAGCTTAAATCAAGTTGGGGCATGCTATTTGTTGTTCATGGCAATAGCTCGGAGTTCTCTGAGGTTGCGAGCAATTTCCCTTATGAACTGTGCACCTTCTTTGCCATTCTTTAGCGAGTTTACACTGTGCTCAAGAAAATCGCGGTCTCCTTCTAGAATCTTCAATCTTTTATGCAAATTTGAGATTTCCTCTTGAAATGTGGATACCTCAACCACTCCCTTCATTGTTGAAGACTGACCTTCCTTAGCCACGAGAATAAGCTCATGTGTCTTCCTTGAGCTTTCGTGACAATGTCGGGAGTCGTCGTCTGAAATGGGCATTATGTTGGAAGGGTCATCCTCTATAGCATCTGAATTTGATAAATCCGTAGTACTGTTGTTGGAGTACAAGTGAAGCTTCTTCTCCAGCTTCCTCAAACATTCTGATATGTATGCCCTTTCATCTTCAAGCAAAGTTGTGGTATTTTGTCTTTCAAACGGGGGCTGATTGTCTTGTTTCTCTGTTGGTCCTCTGTCTCTAAACTGTGTCCTGTAGTTTTCAAGCTCAGCTTCCAATTCCTCTACTTGTTGTTCTCTTTGAACAAGCAGCTCGTTAGCTTCTGCAAGTGCTTCACTATCATACTCTGCTTGTTCTTCCATCATTCGCTGGTAATGCAAAGCTTCCATCTGCATTGCAGCCTTCTCATCCTGCAGCCTTGTGATCATAGCCAACGCTTGACTTGCAGCAATCGCCGCAGCATTCCTCTCTTCTTCCAGCTCCCTGCAGAGGAGGTGTATGGATTTCCGGTCTAGATCAATCTGTCGTCTTAACCGGTCAATGGAGCTTTCACCTTCTATCTCACTAACAATGCTTCCATCCAGCGATTCCAAACCAGAAACATTTCTCTCGATCGAAATTCTTTGTGTTATGTTCTGCACTATCAAATCATCACCATGCCCATATGCGCGTGGACTAGGGCCTGGGTCAAGCCAAGTTGCCTCAAGCCCCCTGGAAGCTGAGAGCTGTGACAACAGTAGCCTTAGTTCTCCATTTACATTAGACGAAGAGCCCTTTCCAAGAATCACATCAGTCAAGGTTGGGGATGGGAAACTACTATTCATACCAATGGCTATATTGTAGGCTTCGTTCATGCTAATCTGAGTGCTAAGAGATGGTCTCCTTTCACCAACGGTTTCACTTCTTTGGGGATGTTCTTCAATGGCATCAAGACCCTGAGATACTTCACCACTTGATCTAACAGCAACTGGCAGAATATGAGCCTCTTCCACAGAACCTAATCAAAATGGTTAAATTAAGGGCCCCATTTTAAATCACTGTGCTGGATGGAAGGTACAAATGAACAGACCTTTGAAAGCTGAATTCGATTCATCTATTCCCGTTTCACCAATGGGTTCAACTTTCTTAGGATCATCTTCAACTTCAGCAAGAGTTTCTGAATCGGCACTACCCTTTGAAACGTTGATGTCTGCAAAATTATCTGAAAGAGAGCACAGAAGAATCATGAGGCTCAGCTAAGATAGCTATGCTAATGGTACAGTAAGGAGTCAAAACTAACCTTTCGGATGTGTATTTTCTGAAGCAACATACTGAGAGTCTTTGGCTACTGGTTCACTTGTAACTTCATCATTAGCTTCTTCTCGATTATCTAACAATTTTCTTGTATTATTGTTAGAAGAAAAGAAACAAACTTGTCATTCGTTTGGTTATGGACTATTATCAGGATATTATTACCTTTTATTTATATCTTTGTCCCCTGAGACATCATAGTGTTGTTCTAATATTGTGAATTGAGATGTATATGGACTGATGCTGCTCTCACTTGTCCTCTGACGTGATTCAGTTTCACAAAGAACCTTGGGTAACTCACCAGTTGATGCAACTGGAATTTGGGAAGCAGTGGCATCTGCACAATCATCCATGCTATTTAGAGGATCTGTCGACTCAAGAGAAGCGGAAGTAGTGGGAGTTTGAGTTTTACCTTCTAGACATAACTCTTGGATGGCAACTGTAGGGTCATGCTGCGATGCCTGTCTTCTGGATGAGATGTCCTTTGCTTCCATTTGGCTTCCACTAATCAAACTGCCAGGATGATCACCCAGAACAGGATATGCCGAAGATATATCACCAGAGTCTGTCAACATTTGTTCTTTCTGAACATTCATTTCAGAAGGCTTGAGCACCTCAGGAGGTGGAACTACTGGTATCTTAACAACTGCATCTTCCTGCAAGTCTTTTTCTGTATCATAGGCTCCATGGCGGCGAGAATCTCTGCCATCATCAGCATAAGGAACCTCAGCCTCAGAGTCAGATGTCATCTGTAGAGGACTATATCTCTCATGAGAAGTACGATCACTCTGGTGGTAAATGTCTTTGGTTTCCAAAGATTCATCCACTTGCCATGACACAGAATAATCTGTGCATATCTTTGGTGAGATAGCAGGTTTGAGCTCTCTGCTTTCTTGAGAAAACAATGATACGTCTCGTTGCTTAAACTGACGCGCACAACATGAACAGATTCTAGCAAGAGGGGAATGCAACACATCATCATCATCTCCTCGAGTACTATTGAATACATCGACATCCACCATGGGTTCATCTTCGCTGTCATTGTTGTTTGGTTTCTCTTTTGGAGCAAGTGAGCTGCTGCTGCATCCATCACACATGGTGTCCGCGCCTGCAAGTTTCTGGTGGAGACGGCAGAAGGCCAAAGACGAGATCTCTGACTTGTGAGTTTTGCAGATCAATTCCCTGTAGAAGCATGGTTCCTCGTTACCAAGAACATGATCTAGCCTTGAGCAGAATGGACAAGGGACTGGTAATTTGCAGAGACGGGCAAATCTTGTGATGAGGAAGGAGTAAACTGCATCGATGAATAGCAGAAGCATCAAGATCCACTCGAGCAATGCCGAGGACAGCGCGACTGGGAACCGCCGTAGGACTGTCATCCTTGTTCCCATGGTCCAACAGTATACTCGAAGCTTCACGACAGTTGCTCCACAGCTATTTAGATTGGTCAAAGGTGGCCGTTGTTGAGGCAGGGTTGCTACGAGGAATCAAAGGAAAGTTAATCAGCAATGTGTGAGTTCACTTCAGTGCTAGAATTAATCTGCTTCATGATAAAATGAACAAATTCTCATAGGAGCTATAGACTAGAGACATCAGAAATCAGTACGATTAAGACCTTTGCTCTATCATTGAGAAGATGAACGAGTAAATAATGACGGGGGTGTCACTGTAACGGTACAGGTATGTTTGGTGAACTAAAGCCAAGCTTAGCTGGGGAAGAGACGGAAAGCCCGAATACCAGGTTGGAAAAACACTAGGTAACAGAAATGACGTGTCCGGCACCAACCATAATGGCTAATTGGCTATCGACAGATACACACACAGGACCAAGAGAATGAAGGATTTATTTCTACTAAGTAAAAAAAGCCATCTCACATGAACTGGAATAAAACACAAACGACAAAAATGTTTTTTCAGGGTAAACAAAATTTGAAGAAGCCAGAGAGTAATTATGCAGGACAGTCCTTGATCGCAGGAGTGAACTGGAACTCGTAGCACAAAAGTTCCGGCAATTAACAAGAACAAGACTATACAAAGCTAAAACTGTTATCTGATTATAGCCAGCACCATGGATTTCAACAGGAGTAGCCTCATAGGCGGATGAAATCATATCACCTCAAATTGCCCATAAGATTAAACACCGTATCCCCAAGCGATTACTATGGTGATCTCAGAATCAAGCAAGTAGCAATTGGAAAAAAAAAAGAGGAACAGAGTCAACAGAACTGCTTCATAACTGACACTGTCTCGGGAAGCAAATTAAGCTCGGATCGTGAGCTGCAGAGCTAGCCATAGAATAGAAGAAAAACTGAAGGGAAACCAAAGATAGGATCGGAACCTGGCTTTCGATCGAAGAAGCAGCACGGCTCGCGAGATCCCGATCTGCGATCGCGGCACGTAGGATGGTCGGAGCAGGCGCCAAAAAGGGGGCTGGCGGACAGGATTAAGGCTAGCAGCGGACGGGAGGAGCAGATGATTAGGCGGAGAAAGGTGGCAGCGAAACAATATAATTCTGTTTTCTTTTCCCCACCGCCGAAACGAGCCAAAACCGAAAGCGGGAGGAGCAAGTGGGCGGTGGTGGCCGGTGGCGACGCCACGGCGGGGCGGCCTACCGAAAGAGAGAAAGGCGGACAGCGACGCCGACGCGAGATGAGGGCGAGACAGCCGAAAGGCGTGCGGTGGTTGAGCTCTTCCGTCTGTTAATGGTTTGGTTTAGTGCTGCTGAGTAGATCGGGTTGCTAGCTTTGGCCCGCGGAAAACGACGCCCTGACGTGAACGGAGGAATCAATAATGGATTGGAATGGATGGATGATGGCGGTACTGAGAGCGAGTCTGACTGTTCAAGCTCCCGGATGACCAGATCACCCCTCCGGGCGGCTAGCTGGTCTGAATCTAGCCCATTTGACCATTAAAAAAAAAGAATATTATGTCTGACCAGCTGCTCCACACGGAGTCACGGACCACACTGATTATAGTTAGTTTACTCCAGCATTAAGTTAATGTGCCAATACGTAATCTTCCGCCACTCAACTATCACCCGTACGTGTCTAGACAAGAAACAAGCGTGTTATAGCTGCCGATATCAATACATATATATCTTGGTTCCAATTTATCACAAAAAGATATTAGTATTAACTAGCTGAATACCAGTGCGTTGCCACGGAAATACAATGGAATACTCGGATATTTAACTAAACATGTTTTATTTATGTCACAAGTGACAAGCTCGTCATTGGAGGCTCCAACACGACAACACGGTTGTCTTAAAAATGTATAGGACTTCATCGGGAGAATCCTTTGGTCTCAAATGGATAAGCAGTAACAAATATTTTATATTTTAAAAGTAACAATCCCATTTTTACGATAGCAGACATTTACGTGAACAATCAATTTGACGATATGAAATATCTAAGATATGAACTCATCACGATAAATTTTTTCTCATATAATCGCAACAAAGCCTTTTCCGAGCAACCAAAGATTTCTTTTATGTTGAGATGAACAATTCAGAAAAAACAAACACTTCTCCGGTGTCTTGTTGTGCCGTCCCGCTGGTCCTATGTTGTACTGCTGTGTTGTTTTGCTAATCGAGACACGCCAAAATTTAAGACGTGATATATCCCATATTATTAGACCTTATCCTGAACCCTGAAGCTTATTTCTCGGCTCCGCTCCTTAGATCTGCACCTATGTACACACCAAGTAGCAACTCCTGGGACACAAGTCATACATGCCTCTTGCCTCCCCAATCCAGGCTATGGGATCGTGAATCCCTCTCTATCCTAAACCTATGACTCTAATTTCCCCCATCTATTCATGATAAGAATAGCCATAGCTGAAGAGGAAATTAATAGAGATTGGTAGCTGCTGGTAGTCCCTAAAGCAGGGTACCTAAAGCAGGGTAGCTTAACTACGCAGAGTGGCCTGTTGCTCGACACGCATGCTGCTGCTCATAGCTATCCCTCCCCACCGGCGGAGCAGTGGAGCTTGAGGACGCGGGGCGGCCTGCAGCTCGACGGCGTGGCCGCACGCACGGACAATCCAGCAAGTCCATGGCCGCTGCTCTCCACCCACTCCCCACAGGCAGAGCATGGGGATTGACGACGCCGGGAGGCCAGAAGCCCGTCGGCTCCCCGCCGGCGGAGCATGGGAGCTTCAAGACACGGGGCGTCCTATAGCTCGAAGGTGCTTCCAGACGCCGCTGCCTTCGCGCCACTTCCCACCGGCGGAGCATGGGAGCTTGACGATGACACGGGTCGGCCAGAATCTAGACGGCTCCCCACCGACGGATCAGGGTATCTTTATGATGCAGGGCGGCATGCGGCTCGATGGCACGGCCGGCCAGTCTAGGGACTCCATGTCGCTGCTCTCCGCCCGCTCCCCAAGACCCCAACGACGGAGCATGGGGATTGAAAACACGGGGCTGCCTGAAGCTCGAAGGCGCGGCCGGCGGCCGCTGCACTCCACTTCCCTTGATGACGTGGGGCGACCTGCAACTCAGGCGGCGTGGCCTACAGCGCGGCGCGCGGCTGGAGCACGGGAGAGAAGAAGAAAACAACTGTTATGTTGACTGTTTTTTTACTTCGCGGTGGCACTCCTCAACGGTGGCACTCATGTAGTATGTAGAAACTGGCCGGGGCAAAACCGTAAAGGAAAAAATCGGATATCAATCACGTTCAGTTGGGCAGGACAATACCAATCGACTTCCAGATGGTCTCTTCCTACCAGAGATGGTATCTTCCTACCGCGAGGGGAAAAAAACGTACGACAGACGAAAACGCGTTTAACGAAAACCACCTTAACACAAATTATTTGAAAACGTATTTTTTGTGGATGAAAACGTATTTGACTAACCTATCTTAAGAAAAATTAGTAGGTAGATTTACATATGATGATTAGCCAAAGCATTTATCCTGCACATTTGTACTTCATGATCTCAGGAACCTTATTGAACTATTGAGTTAGTGTCCTTGCATACGCACAAAATTAGAGAGAGAAATGCTGTCCTCCATCTTATATGGAGGAAGGTCTATAAAAAAAATACATGTTAGTTGTTACTCATACATGCAAAGTAGCCAAAGGTACCAAACATAAAAGATTGGAGGTACCAAGATATTTCAAAATTTAAATGGCACCATTTGGCTCAAACATTGTGAGACCCTAGTGCATGACTTAATATGATTGATAGTATATCCATACCAACAAGTTACAACTTTTTTTCTGAAAGCTCATCTGAAAAAAAACTCTGAGGTAAGCGTACTTGGCCTAGAGCAATTTTATGATGGGTGACCGACCGTGAAGTGGGTACCACGGGTGCTCACGAGTGAGAATAAAGTATGCAAAAAATACTAGTGTTCGTCTGTGGGATTAGTCTAGAGATCCTATTGAGCTTCCATGAGTGACAACCGCTGGTCCGAAGAGACCGGGGTGTTACAAACATCACTCGTTGTGCCTAAGGTATCGAGCCAATACAGAACCTGGAAAATCATGGACCTCATAGTTGTATTGTTGTAAAAAATGAAACTGTTCATACCAACTCTAGCTAGTGATGATACTTAAAACCTTAGCATACAAATTATGCTCATGTTTTGTTAGCGTGTATCTACGAGTACCTGCAAATTTTGAACTCATGCAACAAAGCATGTTCCAAAAAAAATATTGTGATCTTTTGATAAACAAACATATCGTGCATTCTATCCTACTTGTTTGTTATTTCATCTGTTTTCATCATTCTAAACCAGGTTAAAGAAGCTTATGATCTACCCGTCTTGATGAGAATTAGTTTAATATTTGATATATTGTCATTTTAATCTTTTGTCTTTTTCATCCACCAATAGAATAAACCGGAGGATAAACACAATTTGTTGAACATGTATATCAGGTCCAAAATTATCTTACGTATTATAGTCTTGTTGAAATGGCCACATAATTCCCCTAAAAAATGGCCACATAATGGTTGGCACATGGTTTAAAATAATGTCACCTTCTATAGTGAAATCTGACATCTATAGGCATCATAATGCAGTGTTGTTCATCCTACTTTATGTTGTATCTATCATTTCACATGATATGCCAATATACATTGAGATGAATAGATGATACAAAATATGGAATCTAATTATATTTTTATGGATGATAGTGAGTTCATAGTCACTAAATATAGTGGGTTGAACAACATGTATATCGATTTTAAGATTGGACACACAATACATGCTTGTGATCTCTATCTGCAATAAAATAGTGACGCAGAATCACTGATGTAATGATCGTTCGATAATTCAAACAATTTTCTCTTCTAGCAGCCCGATGTTCATAGATTTGTGGGATTCGAGGGAAAAGGTGGAAGACATGAAAAACACAGCGAGGAACAAATGCACACATGGAGATAAATAGCAAAGAAAACCGGTAAAATCGATCGCGGCAATAAACCCCCAATGGAGCAACCTTAGGAACTCGAAGCACAAGCGAACATCCACTCTAATTGAAACTAATTCTTTCTTACCAGTCAGTCCACCGATCCAATAAAATCCTAGCAAGAAAGAATAACAACCAATAGAATACTAAGAAAGGTTGGCACTACTAGAACCTTGGTAGTGAAGAATAGCACATGGGGGCCACCACCTCGTTCGCCAACTCGACATTGACACCTAGGGACAATGATGTTGCTCATGAGCCACCGCCTCGGTCGCTACCTCCACATCGACACCTAGGGAGAGGGTTGTTGCCCACGGGCCACCGCCTCGTTGGCCACCTCCATGTCGACAACGTTGTTCCCCACTGGCCACCGCCTCATTTTCCACCTCCGTGCCAATATCCAGGTTTTGTTTGTTTCTGTACTTCGATTTGGCCTTGATCTTTAGAAGCACACCAACGGAGAAGAGATGTATGAGTGCATTTAGGCAGACAACGTAATATGAAGCTAGATTGGAAGGGTTTTTGAATTTCGTGTTTTCTGGGTCAGCAAATATGGAGGAAAAATACCTTCTCCTTGCTATGATTATGCGAATCTATATTGGTTTGACCATGATACTGTTGCTGACCAGTTGATACACAAGAGTTTTCTGCCAGGATGTAAGCACTGGATTTCATGGTGAGTCTGTTGATGGGAGTTTTAGTTTTTTTTCTTCAGAATGTAGCATGGGTCCTTCTATTGATCCTGCTATCAATTCTCTGACTAATGACATGGATGATCCACTAAGGGATAGTATAGTGCATTTTATGCATACTGGTCAGGCTTCATATCTATACCATGTTGGCATATGAAGCTGCCCTAGATCTGTACCATGTTGCAACAATTTCGCAAAGCTGCAATTCATTGTTAGATTATTAAACATAAAAAATTAAGGGAGCATTCAATGTAATGTTTGATGAAATTATTCACTTATTAGGTGTAGCTATCTATGGCAAAGACGGAAACAAAGAGACTAGTTACTATTGTATGATCACATATATCATTGAACTTAATTACGCTAACAAGGGTTCTATCGTATTGTTTAGATGTGATTGGGTTGGTACCGCCTAGGGAGGTTCCACGATGGATAAATTGAGAATCAAACTTGTGAACTTTAATCACCTGACACACACGGGGAAACAACTCACCGATGAGTCATTCATCCATGCATTGCAATCTAGACAAGTGTACTTTGTCCTTGTGAGTGATGGTAAATAAGGATGTCACGTTGTGAGGTCTTTTCAAATGTGGGATGATTTTCAGTTAGAATGCCCTAATGAGGATATGGAGGAAGGTGACATACCCAAGATATCATCTGTTGATGGTCTTAATACTGATTTTTATCAACCTGACATTGAGTCGTGTCCACCTATTAGGGATGATATGGCTAGGCAACTTCTAAATATGTCATTGAAAGAGGTATATAATCGTTAAGGTAAATATTTTCATCTTCAAAACAAAATCACAGTATTCAGTCTATATAAAAGTTACAGTTTATAATATTATATTATATTTGTGTATACAATGAGCGCAGACAAAAGAAAACAAATGCTAATTGATAAAAGATACCAACACAACGAAGCTACCAACAATGTAAGATACATGTTTGGTTATGTATGAGACACTTTCCTAGGTAGGAGTTGTGTGATCGATTTTTGTGTATGTTTGTGGAACCGATACCTATTTATCTATATTGTTGTACTGGTATACGTGAACTTGTGATGATTTTTGGAAACATCATGATGATTTCTACAATGATTTTCTGTGAATTCTGGTAAATTAGGGGAACCATAGCAAAATATAGAAAAAAAGACTAAATTGCCACGCCTAAAAAAATCATTGGGGGCACTAAAAATTATGTCGTGCATAGGTCACGTACGATGACACCATATTGTGTCAGCCACACACAGCTGCAATGACACCTAGTCATTGCCGGCCTACAATGGGACGCGACGTTAACGCCTTGCTATCGCCGTAGCGCTTGCTCGACGGATGATGATGTGCCGAGCCAAAGAAAGAGTCACGTAAAAGCTTTTCTCGACGTAGTTATCCCTGGCGGTTTTTTTTTTGCCGCGCCAGCGTGAGCGCAGCAACTAGACATGTGCATCGACATTTATAAGCGCCAGGAACCATGATTCATGTTGTAGTGACGGGGTTCTCTTCCTCCCCAACCTATGGAGTTTTTCCTCCTCCTTCACAACTCAAGAGTCCTTATCAACACGGCGGGGCTTCGTCGGCGGGCACTGCCAAACAAGCAAGGTGAGCGATCTTCTTGCTTTGAGCCATATCGAACTGTGTCTAACGTAGAAGTTGCATCGTCCCCAACATATATCATGAAATAGAAGGACAAGAGGCTACACAAGGACAAGAGGCTACACACGCGTCTTACAGAATTTGAGGAAATCACACTATAATTTGTGACTCACTGTGTGAGAAAAGGCCCAGCAAACAAAATAGTGGATACTAGAGAATACATCGCAAATATGAGGCACACATTTCACATGATACCGAATGATTTTTTGCTTATAAGCAAACGGTTTTTAGGAAGTGGGCCATGTGTGTTTTATTTGTTACAGTTCAGAAAATCATTCTGTGTGCGCTAAGCCCGCAAAGGGGTTTACCTGATTCGCGGGTAGACGGTCGAATTTTTATAGCATCACTTATCTTCCGTGTCGCACACAAAAATGGTTTCCATGTGAGATGGGTCCTTAATAGGCCCGATTATTACTAGTGTTCGGACTATCAAGAGTACGCTTATATAGTCAAAAATTGTAGTAGAAATAGAATTCATATGGCGTTGTGTAGTTTAATTTAGTTTGTTTAGGACTCTACTTTGTAAAGTTCTATGCAAGTTTCCTTTTTGTATACATTTGATTTTGTTCTGTTTTGGAAAGAAAGCTTTGCGAGATTATTTGTCTTCTTTTTTGTTGTGACGCACTTTGAAAAAACGTGTCAGAGTAACCACTCGCCGTCTCTCCAAGTGCTCGTGTCTCGGGTAGCGTTTCCTCCTGTCTTTCGGCATATGAAGTGGTACACGCGGATGTAGTAAAAATATATGTCTACCCATAGGCGCGTGCATGTACGAAGCAACACGGTATTATAGGTATACGCTACCCGAGTCATCTTTTATCACTGTCATTTTATTGGACAATGCGCATTAGCCGAAGGTGTGATGGCTATGTTTATGGCCTACGTTTTCTTTATACAGATGTATCGTATCTTATGGAATGTAGGTATGTACCTTATGCCCTGATCAATCAAAGCGCTATCTTTTGTCTTATGTCACTTTTTAAAAAAATTATTCGGCTAACTATTTTTCATGATAATTGCGTGACTATTAATGGTCGCAGTTCTAGGGACGTGGGGATATGTGTTGATGAGAGGATAAGGGATTTGACAGCACTACTGCGAGACATTGTGTCCCACCTCGTCAAATCACACTACACTAGGACAATTACTGATGAGAAATATTACATTGAATTTAAAAAACATGTTTTAGTCTAAAACCGTTTTGATCAAATCTATTATCGTATTTCAACTGAAATTGGTTTTTATGCAAAAAAAACATACAACCTTCCTTTGAAGCCACTCATACATATTATAGGTCTCCCGTGAGGGGGTGTGTTGAGTACATTATGTATTCATGGCAATTATTTTGTTGATACTTCAGAGTACTATGGAGAAGGGGATGACTATGACTACTATGACAATGTTGAAGAATGAGGCCTCGTGGACTATATCGATTGCCTATGGCTGAGATGGAGTCACTGCGCATTTATTTTTTCCGCTGTACTTTCTGGTTGTAGTAAATGTTACAAAATATTATATTATGTGACTATTGCTATTCAAGCTTTATAATAGTTACTATTTTGTACGTCTGCAATGATATACATTTCGTTGTGTCGTCAACCGTTGATCTTGAGATTGACGAATAAATACTTAGCACAACGGAAAATATAAATGCGCAGTGACTCCATCTGAGCCATAAACAATCAATGTAGTCCACGAGGCCTCACTCCTCAGCGACGTCATAGTAGTCGTAGTAATCCTCTTCTCTATAATATTCTGAAGTATCAACAAAAGCATTTCCATGAGTATAAGGATGGCAATGGGCAGGGTATGGGCAGGGTAGAGCAATACCATACCCATACCCGTGTAGCCAATGGGTACAAAAGCTTACCCATACCCGTACCTGAGGGTATAAAAGTTTACCCATACCCATACCCGTCGGGTACCCATACCCATTGGATACCCGGCGGGTATATTCAATAGTATACAAGTTATTCAAAATTTACTTTCATCAATAGCATATTTGAAAAAAGACAATAATCTCTACTTACTAATAGTAGACAAGTACATAAAAGTATCAAATTAAAGTTTAGAAGTCACAATCTCATACTCGTCCCTAGGCTTCTTGGCCATATAGGTTCAAACTCTATAGGTAAGTTTGACATGTTAGTTTATGGGTATACCCATGGGTACCCATGCCCGTACCCGTGACTTAATGGGTAGGGTATGGGTATTATCCATGGGTATAAAAGTGTGCCCATACCCTACCCATGCGGGTACGGTACCCGCGGGTACCCGTACCCATGGGTAAAATTGTCATCCTTACATGAGTACATAATGTACTCAACACACCTCCTCATGGGAGACCTATAATATCTATGGGGGGATTCAAATGAAGGTTGTATGGTTCTTTTGCATAAAAGTCAATTTTAATTGAAATATGATAATATATTTAATCGAAGCGGTTTTAGATAAAAACATGTTTTTTTAATTCAATGTAATATTTATCATCAGTGATTGTCCTAGACAACTCACATAATCCATAAGATTTCAAGAGAAGGATGGAGGCAAAGCGGGAAGTAGCAAAACAGATTCCCGTATGTCAACAAAGATTCATGTGTCGTCCATGACTGTGGACACGACTATTTGAATAGGTTTACACTCTGCAGAGGTTGTACACTTTTTCCACATGACACAATCTGGTCTGATTGCCCACCAGTGACCGCTGGTTTAGTACACACCTATTGGTGTACCGGCAGAGGGATTGTGACAAGGTCTTTTAGCTAGATCCCCCAAAGATATGACGAGCCCACCGGGTATGGCGCATGGAACTGAGAGTATGTCCTCAAACCAGTACCCCTATCCGTGCCGAAGGCTCCCCCGCAAGAAGACACCTCATTAGCGGTACGACAACATCGACACCTAAGACTGACTAACCTACTTGACCAAACCAGTGCCCATTATAGCATGTGGTTGTACGATGGTCACAATCTTCAAATCCAAGACTTATTAGGACCTCATGAGGCATGGACGACGGATTTCTCCCTCCAACTAGTGAAGGGCAGCAAATCGCTCCTTCCTTATAATCTAGTTGTCGCCCACGCCAGTGTTTAGACTATAAGTTTACCTAGAGTAGAATAGATTAGAGTAAGCAGCAACGGCTAATAAGCCTAGCTCAACAAGTTCCAAAAGGTGTGTGTGACCCAAAGGTCATCTAATTCCTCCGAAGATGCAAGATAGAATATCCTAAAGATTATTGAGCATGGCTAAGAAATTCTACTTTGCTAGGATTACTATATAATCTTTACTCGGGATGTCAAGTATATGGCGGTAAGTAGATCAATATATGTGTATCAATCGACATGAATAAAATAGCAAGGATGTTTGTAAAACAATAAAATAATATGTCCATTGTAAAACATGGGAAAAATCATGATCAAAGAGGGGGCATGCCTTCGTTGTCAAACTCTTGATATTCACCTCTTTGGTAGTGATCGTATCGCACTCCACTCCCTACTTGTCATATAGAAATAATAATGATTCAAATAAATAAAAGAAACACAATAATCAAGATTAAAATGAATGAGTGTCGGATAAAATCCAAAGAAAGACTAGCAAGGTTCAGGTGGTTTATGGAACAATGGTTTGATTCTACCCCTCCCACTCCTAATAATAATAATATATTAGGAAAATATTACTTATGTAATATAACCACTATAGATGGTTTAGTATTAGTATGCAATGCTACCGACTATTCTACAACTAATCATGTGTTAACAAAGTAATGAAGTAGCTATCCTATGCTCACATTATGTAAACATACAGCAAGAATGATTCATGGTATGAATATAGTTCACGTCAAGCAATCATATTAAAAAACAGCCACAATTAATGTCATGAACATAACAGTACCAATATATGGTAAAACCATATATACTTAGCATGGATAGAAACATAGACACTAGATATATAAGTTGAGCAAGCAAATCTACCAACAAGTATAACTAGAAGTAAGCATGGATAAGCCTGGCATGTCAAGAAATCATATTAACAAATATGAACAGATGTGACAAACCAACTAATAATGCTACTGGATGACAAGTAAAAGAATATAAAGAAATAATCTTCTATGTAATAATTCAATATCTAGTGTTAGCAAAATACTATTATAACAACAACAACTCTTTTTCTATTTAAACATAACCAACAAATCTGAAATAAAATACAAAAAAATAGTAGCATGATACGTACACCTGACAAGTTCTAATCATGCAAATAATTCAAAACGTCTATAGCTAGGTAAATAACAACATGTATCTAGTCTACTACATGCCCTGAAAAACATAAAACTTACAGATGATCTAGTACGTTGCAGACTAGTGTATGTTCACCAGAAAATGACACTCAACCATATATGCATGCATTTATAATTTTCAAAATATATCCATCAACTATGAAAGCTAATACCATTACCAGGTTCCTAAGATCATTTGACACATTTTTGGTGTTGGGATCGAGTTGATCCAGGGTATAAAAGATAAGAAAATATTGCCAATGTCTTGGATGACATTCGGTTCACCGGCGACGCGGTCAACTAAAGAACCATAACAAGAAATCATGTCTAGGAGGTAGGCATACTTGCAGGTAGTGTGTGGGTACAAGGATTTCTCACAGAGTTCACCGAGTAAGATGTAATCATCTGACAAATATGATGAACCGAGCTGAATGAGTGGAGTCATACGTCCTAGATGATCAGCTCTCCAACGTCTAGTCCCGTGGATCAGCTCTCCTCCTCCTTGTGGTTCTAATGGCATGGTCGTTGAGTCAACCCTCATCGTCGGAGCTGCCCGGAATGCGGTCAGCGTCCAACAGCGGTTTAGCGGAGTTTTTGAGATGGAATTGAGATAGAAGTCCTGGTCTCTTGTGCTAGTGGAGAATGAAAAGAGCAGGCAGTGGACGTTATATTAGGCTTAATAGGGAAACGTGTAATGGCAGTAGTTCATGGTATTGATGGCTTGCGTTTCAAACCAATTGACTCGTGCGTTCAGTAAAACGAACAAAACAGTGTGGTGTTTAGATGAGATGCATGCTGTGCTGAGATTCTACGCGTGTGTATGAGTCGATCGAACTCTTGGTTTAGCCGGGCTACAAGATTGACTCGACCAGGCCTGCTATTGTGTTGGGGTTCGGTGCAGAAGATCAAAATTTTTACTATGCAGCAAACCCTGAAAGCCCAAGATCTATCTACTAGTAATGTAGTAACGGGAGGAGATATGGTATTTATACCTTTGGAGACCGAGCGCTGTTAGCGTACCGCGAGGAACGTGGATGAAGAAGACGCCCCGATGGTGACCTCGAGGTCACGATGTCCTTGCGGCTCCACGTCAACTCCTAGCACCGAAAGCACAGTGCCGCTAGAGGGAGTCACACACATACGGTGCTTGATGACGACCCCCGCTTCTCCCTGATCCAGCCAAGATTGCGGACGTAGATCTCCTGGATTCGAATCCCGCAGAGTGACAGAGCTCGGTGGTGAAGACCTCATCGCTCGCACAACCCTAACAAGGGGGCCGCAGTCGCAAGATAAAGAGGAGAGAGGCAACACATGCTTTTTATTGATTTTTAGGTGGAAATTGATGTGTTTTAATCCTCCTATAGGAACCTACTTATATAGGAGGAGGAAGGGGTCCCTCCACCTTTAGGTCCCAATGTTGGACTAAAACAATAAGAAAAAGGGGCAAAAACTGGTGCTAGCCGGGTCGGCCACCTGCCCACTCGCGCCAGGCCCAACTAAGCAAGGCGGCGGCAGGAAGCGACCCAGTAGGCAAAGGCAACGACTGCGGGTGGGAGCGCCAGCCGGGTGGGGCGGCCTCGCGACCTAGTGGCGACAGCCTGTGGCGGCTCGGTAGCCGACTGCTCCATGACGTCTGGAGCGAGCGATGGTGCCGGGTGGAGACTAAGCGGCCCGTGAAGGCTATGGGTAGCATCTGCTGCCTCCGTGTGTCCCGCTTAATCCGTCGCCCATTTGGGCTGGTTCAAAACCAACCCCTCTACTGTTTCCTTTTTGCCTTTTTTTCGTCTGTTTCTTTTCAGGTAAAATCCCTCCGGAATTTTTCCTAACTTTTAGGATGCCTTTTATAAATCTTTATTTAAATATTATTTTATAGTATATTAATTCATAATTAATATATACTAATCATATTGATACGTCCAATTTGCATCACCATTATATATCATAATTTTCTTCTATTCATTGATATATTTTATATTAAAAAGGTGTTACTTATGTCTTTTTATCTGTTTTTGCATTTTGGATGATTCTTGGAGGATGAACTGCCGGAGTCAGGATTCTGATGGAAAAAGAGGTGTTTCGATGCAATTTCGCGAAGATCATAAAAATACCAGAAAAATTACGGAAAATCATATTTTCCCAGAAGACGAAGGAAGCCAAAAGGGGAGGCGGAGATGGGCCACAGGGGTCCCACACCCCTAGGAGCGGGCCACCCCTAGGCCACGCCTACAGGGGGTGTGGTCCACCTGGCCCACCTCTGGCTCCGCCCTCTCACCTATATATTCTCCTCGAAACCCTAAAACACGGGGAACGGCCACAGAAAGATTCTGCCGCCTCTGCGGGGCGGAAAACACCGAGAGAGAAAGAGCTCTCCAGCAGACAGATTTCTGCCGAGGAAATTCCTTCCCGGAGAGGGGAGATCGTCTCCATCAACACCATCATCAAGCTAGACTTCATCGGGATTATCATCATCCACACCATCATCTCCACCAGCACCATCATCACCACTCCATACCGCTGTAAGAATTGTGTTGAATACTTGCATAGTTCTTAGGGGAAACTTTTCCGGTGTTGATTACTATTGTAGTTGATGCTTGTGAGTGGAACCATTGGATTATTGTTTATGTTCAGATTGTTATCCATCACCATATCATCTTTGATCTTGATCCATATGATGTCTTGTGAGTAGTTCGTTTAGTTCTTGAGGACATGGGAGAAGTCATGTTGTTAGTAGTGGATTTGTGTTGAGATATTATTCAATGGTTTAGTATTTAAGTTGTGGTGCTATTATTCTAGTGGTGTCATATGAACGTCGACTACATGATACTTCACCATTTATGGGCCTAGGGGAATGCATTGTGTATTTGGCTACTAATTGTGGGGTTGCCGGAGTGATAGAAACCTGAACCCCCGTTAGGACACCATTGCACAAGGGACCGTAGTGAGGAGTTTCGCGGCATAGTAAATCAAAATTTTCTACGGATGCGAACAGAGGGAAAGCCAAGATCTAATCTAGGAGATGCAAACAACGAGAGAGATTGGAGTAGATCTTCATACCCTTGAAGATACGCACAGCGGAACGTTCGTCGGAACGTGGGTGATGTAGTCGTACTCGCTTCTCCTCCTCGCGATCCGATCCGTTCTAGCACCACAAGTGGCGGTGCCTCCGTGAGATGCACACGTGCAGCACCTCGACGTCTCCTCCTTCCTCGGACTAGCAAGTATGGTGGAGAGATAGATTGGATCTACAACACGACGGCGTGGTGTATATGGTGGAGAATTTCTGCAGCAGGGCTTCGCCTACAAACAGTCGGGAGGGAGAGAGGAAGGTAGCAAGGCAGCTAGGGCTTGGAGAAAGGTGTGTAGGGGAGGGGGCGCACCAGCCCTCTATATACAGAGGGGGGGGGGGCGGCCAGCCCTTGCCCCTCCTCCAAGCCTACCTCTAGTTTAAACGATTTAAACTCTCCCTTCTAGAAACCTATCTCTAGTTTAAACGATTTAAACTCTCCCCTCTTCTAGAAATTCTATCCCGAGATTTAAACGAGTTAAATCTCTCTAGAATCGGCTGGGCCCTATGGGGCCTTGTGCCCCTGGCCCAATGCGGCCAGGACACTCCCTCATAGGCCCATGCCCTCTCCCGGAAGGTGGGGCCACGTTGGTCCCCTTCTGGAAGGTTCTAGAAGCTTCCGGTACAATACCGATTAACCCGGAACAATTCTGAACTCCAAAAACTGCACTGCCTTATATGAATCTTATTCTCCGGACCATTTCGAAACCTCTCGTGATATCCCGGATCCCATACGAGACTCCGAACAAAAATTCATAAACCAATTATCCAATCTATCCTAGCGTCGAGACACATTAAGTGTGTGACCCCGCGGGTTCGAGAATATGCGGACATGATCTTCTATCAATAATCAACAGCGGGGTCTGGGCACCCATATTGACTCCCACACATTCATCGATGATCATATCGGATGAACCACGATGTCAGGATTCAATCAATCCCATATATATTCCCTTCGTCTCGCGATATTTTACTTGCCCGAGATTCGATCGTCGGTATCGTCATACCTAGTTCAATCTCGTTCACAGCAAGTACTTTACTCGTTTCGTAATTCGATATAACTTTGTGATTAACTCCTTAACCACATGCTTGCAAGCGGTGTTGATATCGATTACCGAGTGGGCCCGAAGTATATCTCTCCGACTTGGGAGGGACAAATTCCATCTCGATACATACAACCCAACAAATACTTTCCGATCACCTGAGAGACACCTTTATGATCACCCTCTCATAGGATGACGTTTGATGACCTCAAAGCTTTCTTCCGATACCAGGGAGTTGCATTATCTCATGGTCTAAGGAATACAATATTTGACATAAGAAAAGCTTCGCAAAGACGAACACGATGACACGATCTAATTGCTTCGCTTAGTTTGGGTCTATCCACCATATCATTCCCCAATGATATGATCTCATTATCAATTGACAACTCATGTCTATGGTTAGGAAACCTTAACCATCATTGATCAATGAGCTAGTCCATAGAGGCGTACTAGGGACACGGTGTTGTTCACAAACCACACAAGTATTAAAGTTTCCGCTTAATACAATTCTAGCATGGAATATAAACTTTATCATGAACAAGAATTATAATAATAACATCTTTATTATTGCCTCTAGGGCATAATTCCAACACGTAGGATCTCAGAGTTTAAGGTTGTGGTTAGGTTTATATCTTAATTGCTTTCCTGTAGTTGTGGATGCTTGCAGGGGGGTTAATCACAAGTATGTATTAGTCCAAGTAAGGTCGGTACATTATCACAGGTTCACCCACACAACACTTACAACACCAAAGAAGACTACTCAGCTATTTGAAGCGAAAGCACTTGACAGAATTCCCATGTGTCCTCGAGAACGTTTGGTCCTTATAAGTATTTCCACCGGCTTGTCCTTTGCTAAGAAAGGATTGGGACACTTGCTGCATTTGTTCGTTGTCTTTATTACTTGCACTTGTTTCTTTTCCTTATCAGAAAACCCCTAAAAATCCGTTTGCTAAGTATTTACAGAGATTTCCTGCTCCGTACCACTAGTCAACACCTTATGCTCCTCATTGGGACCGACACTATTATTTATAAAATGTACTACGATACACCCCCTATACTTGTGGGTCATCAAGACTATTTTTGGCACCGTTGTCGGGGAGTGAAGCGCTATTGAAGAGTGGAACTGGTAAAGGAAACTTCTACTATGAGTATTGTTTTTTATTTCTGTTTGTTACTTTGTCTCCAATATGGATAACCCACTTGGTTTTCTTTTTGGGGAAACTACTACCACTGTTAGGGTAGTAGACGAACCACCACCTGTTGAGATAGATCCTTTTAAGATACCTACAAGTATTGTTGATAGTGTTATGGATAATTATTATTTAGGGGATGGAACTATCCACCCTGGTGATCATTTGATTTTTATCCATGAATTATGCGGGTTGTTTAAGTGTGCAGGTATCACAACTGAACAGGTGAAGAGGAAGTTACTCTCTATATCCTTGAAAGGGAGAGCTGAAGAATGGTATAAGCTGCTGAAGAATGGACAGTCCATGGAATGAGGGGAAATAGTACCTCTCTTTTATTCTTAATTTTATCCTCCCAGCGAGATTCATAAGGATAGAAATCTGATATATAACTTTTGGCCTCATGATGGAGAGAGTACAGCTCAAGCTTGGGGGAGATTGAAGTTACTAACGCTTAAATGTCCTATTCATGAACTCCCTAACAATATTATTATCAATAACTTTTATGCTAGGCTTTCTTTTTATGGTAAAGATTTACTAGATGCTTCTTGTGCTGGATCATTCACACGTATGAAGGAAGAAGCTAAATGTGATCTACTAGACCGTATTCAAGAGAACACTGAAGCTTTAGAGAATGACAAAGGAAGAAAGTCAGGTATAAATTATGATTATGAATGCATAAAATCTTTTATGAGAACTGATGACTTCCGTGATTTTAGTAATGAGTATGGTCTTGATTCTCAAAGTATTGCCAATTGTTTTAAAGCCTTTGCCTCTTACATAGAAATTCCTAAAAATAAGTGGAATAAGTACCATGCACCTTATAAATATGTTGTTAGTCATGTTCATGTTAGAAGCACTGAAGTTTGTACTATTGATCATATTTTGCCCGAACCTTATGTTGATAAAATACCTTTCCCAGCTAGGTTAAAGGAGTATTCTATGATGATTAGTGCGAATAACAAAGGTACAAAGAAAACTGTGGAACCTAATGAGCGAATGAATACTGAACCTGTGGTAGAAATTGTGAAAGATCGTGTCACTAGAAATATAGAGGATTAGCACATCTCCTCTGTGAAGACGCTTCTAATATCATTTCTCATCCTAGTAAAGCTAGAAAAGCTAGTGTCCCTGTGCTTTCTGTTAGAATTGGTGATCATTGCTATTATGGTTTATGTGATATTGGTGCTAGTTCTAGTGCTATTCCTTATGAGCTTTACAGGGAAACCATTTTCCCTATTGGTATTGTAAGAGATGTGGAGGTTCTTTGTGGTAAGATTAAATATCCTGCTGATTTTCTAGTACTTGGTTCGGCAACTAGTAAAACTTGTCTATCATTTTTGGTAGACCTTTCTTGAACACTTGTGGAGCTATTATAGTTTGTAAGAAGGAGAAAGTTTTAACTAAGTTTGATGGAGATTCTTATGAGTTTAACTTTTCCAAATTTGATAAACCTCTTTGTGAAAATAGTTTGCCTAATGAAGATTTCAGGATGGAACAACTTGCTTCTATTGATCCAGTTTATGACCTTGGACCTCTTTTTGGTGACTGTAAGTATGCTCATTCTGATGATAGAATTGTTTCCTGTGACAGTTATATTGTCAACTTTATTCAAAGTGCTACTGAAAGTTATTATGAGATAGGTAAACATGGTTTTATGCACCTCAACAATGTTAAGTTTCCCCGTTTTATATTGAAAGCTTTGAAGTTGCATTTGTTTTGTCTTCCTATGCTAGTGGCTTTTTGTTTCAACAATTTGTTTTCTCATGATACCCCCATGCATAGGAAGTGGGTTAGACTCAAATGTGTTAGTTATTTGCTTCTTGATGCTCTCTTTCACTTCAGATATATCTCCTTTGTGAGCATCTTTGAAACTATCAAGCCTAACTTAAAGGCATTAAAGAAAAGTACTTATTGGGAGATAACCCAATAGTTTTGTCGAGTCTTGGAAGTTATTACCTCAGTAATAACCGCTCCTTATCCTTTTTTGTTTTGTTTTTTGTGTTAAGATCAACTACTTTTGAGAAGTAGAGGAGTTATGAAAAGTGGCTCTCCTGGGACAGATTTTTGTGCTGCATTGTAAAAATTCGTGAAGGATCTCAGTACTTCGGATGAAGATGTATTTTTCTGTGCTTGTTCTCCAAGTTGTTACCCAACTTTCATTAGTTTTTCATTTTTTGATTTGAGCAACATAAGATTTTCGAAAAAAATCAATCTTTACCTGCTGGTCTGTTTTGACAGATTTCTGCCATCATTTGCAGTTGCCTCTCTTATTGATTCCCTTCTAGATTCTTTTGGGTTTTTGGAAAGGAGTTGCTATAGTAGATTTTGTTTTGATGGATTTCAGTTGAAGTGTTAACCTAAAGGTTTATTGTTTTTTCTTACACTAATGTTGCCATTGAAGTTTGTGTAATGCCTTGTGAGAAAAGGAATTTCCAGGAAAAGTAGAAAAGGATTCTGCAGAGTCCGTCTTTGAATAGTTTTGGAGCCACAATGTCTTCCTCTGGACCACCCATGGAGGATTCCTCTGTGGATGTCATCAACCCATACATGTATGAGTTGAAGATTCATCCCAAGGAGTTAATTCTCAAGGATGGGAAGGTGCATATGAAATAAGTTCAAGGCCCTAAAGGGGAAGGCAATCTAGAAGACAGGATGGAAGCATTGGAGCAGGAAGTTTTCAGGTACAAGAAGATGGCGGAACGCAAAGTGGATGTCATCCATAAGATAAGTTCAGAACTCATCCCCAAGCATGCGGAGGAGGTTGTTGAGCTCCGAGACGAATTCTTCTCGCTCCGTCAGACCACCAACCAATTACAAGCACAACTCTACGACATACAAAATCAATACTGTGAGTATGAGGCTAGATTTAATCGCATAAGCTCTGCTGCTAGTTTCAGGATTGTGGAAACCAGGACGTCCTTTTTAGATGGGGAACCCTTTCCTTGGAAGTTTGATGATGACAAGAGAACACCACCACCACCGAAGGAGTAATTAGTCATCAGGTTTGGCATACCCTTGGCTTATTACAAGCTTGGGGGAGTGTCGTGGTATCACATCATTATCTTTTATCTTTTACCTTTTTAGTAGATTCATATCTTTGGTAGAGAAGTTATCTTATAGGTTGTTTTGCATGTGGAAGTATCTCTCCTTTAGTTTCTATGTATCCCTTGGTGTGAGTGCCTTTATGGAATATCAATGAGAAGTTTCATCTTTTACTTTTTGCACTTATTATTTTAGTTTGCAATCTCTATTATATGATTGATCTTGTTGATCATTATTGGCATCACTTTGGGAGCATCAAGTAGATCTAAATTGGTTTTGGCAGACCGAGCTCTGGTCAGTAGCAACACTTTTTGAGGTTTGAAAGGAAAAGAGAAAATCTTATAGGTATTTTGTATCATTTATTTTCCTTCTTGATTGGCTCATAAGCTTAGTATTCTTTATTTAAGATCTTTTGTCTCTTCAAGGAAGATTGCATGTTTGGCTTTATCACTTGTAGGTTTGCTTGTTTCCTTCAACTCTTTTGCTTGCTACCCAACATTGCTAGCCAAAAAACTGTTTTGAGAAGGCATAC